>CM065783.1:537749-5337749 GCA_033296515.1 Macrochelys suwanniensis | reverse complement strand
TTCATTTGTTTAACTAAATATGATCAAAGCCCATGTGGGAATTGAGTTTGATACACCTAGAAGACAGTAATTTTTATTCAGCAAAGAGTTAATGAAAAGCAGAGCTACACAACATTACCTGGCACACGTTGATGAAGTCTGGTTTCTCCAGGTTCATGTAGATTTTAACCAGAACTCGCAGCACTTTATTACGGAACTGCTTATTCTGCATCAGAGACATGCAGAGCTTTAAGCTGTAGGCTAGCATTCCAGGAACATCATTCTGAAATTGAAGGAAAAGACACAGACCAGATTTTGTAATAGATGTTGTTAAAAAATAAGGTTAAGGAATAAAACCATTTCCACTTTATTTCTTTTATGTTGACAGAAAAACATACACAACTCAACATCTGGTCTCTTATTTTTTTCTTTCATAGAAACTCAAAGACCACACGCATACAAACATGACCCAAAGAGAAGACCATTTATAACCAAAACAAGCATACTCCACCACCAAGGAACAATACCCATGGAAAGACATAAATTCGCTCCAAATTAAAACCTCATACCGTAAGCACAAATGTCCCTTGAGAGCTCAATACTTAAATTTTCTGTGTCACACACTTTTCCGTGACCATCAAGTACTCAACCCAGGGAAATGCAGGTGTTCAACATAGAAATGTTAACAAAATGGACCATCCAGCCAAAGAATTCCTCTTATACACATACAGGAGATTGAGAAGAGAAAGGTCTATTCAGCTCTGATCAAAGCATCTGAGCTAAGCTATAGAAGAAATAGAAGGGGTTCAGAAATGAACAAAGTTATTAGATGTGTGGAAAAACTTCCATATGAGGACTGAAAAGATCAGGACCATTTAGCTTAAGAGACGGAGATTAATAAGATGGGACATGACACAGAAGTATATAGATCAACAAATGGAATAGAGAAGGTAATTTGGGCACTCCTAGCTACCCTCTCTCATATTTCAAAAACTAGGGTACATTCACTCAAATGGAAAGGCTACAAATTTAAAGCAGATAAAAGGAAATATTGTTTCTGAATACTGCATAATCAACCTATGCGTCCAACTCCTGCATGACAACATGGAGTTCAAGAGCTTAGCAAGATTCAAAAAAGGATGGGTCACTTATGTGGATAATCAGAACATCCACGGTTACAATAGGTAGGATATACATAGTTTAAAACTAAGAGAGGCTCTTGCACTTCCCGGTGAACAACTTTTTTGGGAAGAAGTGGTTTAATTATTGCCAACACTTCTTTCCTCAGATTTGTTCACAAAAAAAGTTCATAAATTATTTTTGAAATTAAAACGTCATTAGAACTGAAACTTATCTGTATGATGCTTATCCACCACAGCACATTAAGTGCCCCTTTAAATATTAAAAAGGGGCAACAGATAAAATAGACAAGACATGACAAGGTAAAAATCGTCATTCACGTTGAATCACTGGGTTTCACCAAACACATTTCCCAATGAGCTTCACTCTTATTTTGCCCCCAACAAAATCTGCAGTTTTACCGTCACTTGAACCTTTTTTCTTGATTCAAACCCTGAAGGGGAAAGTTAAACCCTACATGTGAATCCTCCACCTACCGATTCCAGTATGGTTTTCTCAAAGACATCCAGCCTGCGGGTCTCCAGCGCAATGCCAATGGCCTGCTTGTACTTGTGATCATCCAAACACCTCTGGAACATCTTGTTAACAATCCCTTCCAGCCTTTCGTCGACAGGTTTCTTCTCCGCTTCGGCCAGTTCTGCATTCTCCACGCACTGCTTGGTGTAATGGTCAATACATTTTGCTGAGATGGAACATAAAGAACAATCACTTTCAGCTTCCTAGACACACGCAGCTTTAAAAGTAGTACAAGACAGTTGAAAAATCTGACTACTAGGGTTTGGGGAGAAAAATAAGCGCCCTCCAAGAAGATGCATGTCTACACATACAGGCATTTAACATCACCTTTGCCTTGTCTAAATCCCTTAAATTAAAGTTACTTGACCCACTATACGACCACAATCTAGGGTTAAATTATCAAGTCATTTACACCCAACTATCAACCTACTTAATAGTTCCCTTCGTTAAACATGGGAACACAAGTAGCAAGGGACATGGAAATCACTGGGGTGGTCACCAGTTCTGTTAAGTGGGGGAACACTTATTTGCCCCGAAGTCTTGATTTCAGTGCTGAAGGCACATACATATTTTACATGCCTGTTTCAAACAACAGGAGATTCTGGGTGAGGATACAACAGCAGGAGCTTTCCCAGATGCAGAATATTTTTGGTATTATCATAGCACCTAGGTAAGCTGGTTCGTCAACATAGACAGAATTATAAACACAGAAAGTCAAGAAATACTAGGCTGGAAAATGCCGCTGCAGCATCTGTTTAGCTAATTCTGTGCAGAGATCAGGGAATTTGGAGGACAGCAGCAAAGGCAAGTGGGATCTCAAGTTACAGTAGTTTTGCCAACTAGAGGGCTTTTCATTTAGAGCCACTGTCAATTACCAATGATAGTCTCCACATATTCTGAATTGTCATTGACATTGAAGAGATCGCCTGCTCCCAAGGCATAGTTCAGAGACTCCTCAAAGGCTCCCAGGTGATAGAACACTTTGGAAGCCACCAAGGCAGCAAACTGGCGACTCCGGAAGCCCTCGTCTTCATAGAGAACTTCGCTGAAAAGGTCAGAGAAAAGACAATCAGTTGAGCATGCAAAGCTCCCCCTAAAGGCATAGGCCAACTGAAATTTTCAACCTCACCAGCATCTTTGGGAGGATAGATTCTTCAACCAAATCCCGCTAATATTAACACTTTTTGGAAAACGGGGCGATAACTACTACATTAACTGGGATCAAGCAGACAGAGGAAAGACAGATGCATTATATTCCACGTTCTGGTTTGAGCACCCACCCTTCCAGGAATAAATTATTTCTTCTCTTACATTTTATCCACTGACTCAGAGATTTCTGCCCAGAAGTCATTGACAACAGCATTCAGTTTGTGAAGAGCGAACTCCTATGGAAAGTAATAGACATTTCATTGTTAAAGAGTTCCATTCATTCTATTTTTCTCCTTATGACTGCATCCTACAATAAGATCGCAAAGCCACCAACACCGCTGCTTACAGAGCAATCTACAGCCTCACACTGCTTTGCAAACAATTTATCCCTCCACTAGGGTTACTAAACATTTTTAGAAGACTATATGCAGATATTAGATTATTTTAGTTTCTTCCCCTCCCAAATTATGTTAGAGACTTGTGAGAAGAGATTAACTCTGACTCAAACAGTAAAATATAGAGCAAAAGAACATCCAAAGTGCAACCCCTGGGCCATATGCAGCCTACAAACTCCTGCCATTATCAGAGAGGCAGAGCCTCCAGAAACTAGAGATCCCAGAATGACCCATGTTGGAACCTGCAGACATCCTGGGCATTAAAAGAAGAGGTTGATTGCAGTTAGCTGCATTTCACATGAATTGCCTGTGCATCTCAAGTTCCTGGCAATGAGTCCTTTTGACTGGATGCAGCTTGAATGCTACCTGTCCTTTTCTAACTATTATGGTTGCTAGAATTGGTCTATTTGTATTGTAAAAGAAAATGGTACAACATTTCCACTTGTGGTTTGTTGCTCTCAGGTCTAATCAGCATTTTCAAGCTTACCTTGAGCTGTGGCTCTTCTTCATCCAGAAGAGAAATAATTCCAGCTGCAAAACAAGAAGCTTGTTATCCGGGATGAACTTTTACGCATTGCAACAGAAAATGTAACTTAGTCCCAAAACAATATTGTGAAAAGAAAAAGTATGGTTCTAGCTTATGGTTTTAGTTATTAGGTAAAGACTTAAAGACGGACTGCAAACGTAGCAAATTTATCCTTTAAAACAGCATATACGTTTGTATAAGCCTCTTGATCAAAATATTAAATCACTATGCCACTTGAAAATGCAGGAAGCAAGCCTATGCTATCTCCCCCCAACACATACCAATTTTTTATTCTTAAAATGACCCGTTCAAAACATGATCCCACTTGATTCTCTCCAGTCAGAAATGGGATTTAGACCTAGAATTGAGCTTTTAACTATCGGGACAGGAAATCATGATTGCACACTAGAAAGAATAGCCATTAATCTTTTCCCTGAACTCTTTTTCTCTCTCCTGAGAAGTGTTCAGGCAACAAATACCTCGATAGCAAAAAACAGGTTCAACCATTAATAAATGTTTTCCTTTCTTACTGGCTTTGCCCAGGTCTCCCACATTCTAGAATTTTTACATTGGCTTCCCTCCTTCCATATATTCAAACTTCTCATTGACTTCAAAGCTCCCCCTAACTCTGCACTTGCCTCTCTCTCTACTTTCCTCTCCTCCTATACCTGCTGATGAGCCTTATACTCAGCTAATTGCTAACCTCACCCTTCATCTCTTTCACCCACTCCAGACTTCAGATCTTGAATCACGCCTCTTCCATAGATCTGAAACAGGCTCCCAGTGACCGTACACCAAGCACGTCGCTCACCGCCCTCACTGCTTTCAAGAAAGCTATAAAAACTCATCTATTCAGTTTTCAGCTATAACGTCCAAACACCCATGTTTATTCTGGACAATAACCTCGTGTCTTTACACTGTAACCTCTCTGGGACAGTGATCTGTTACTGGTTTGGCACAGTCACTTGCATACAGTGGACAATGATCGTACTATACAATTTAAAATAAATAAAGTTAAGTAACTGTTGCTATAAGACTAAGCCAGAAACCACATTGTTATTCTACAGGATCTTACCAACAGTATTATTCTTACTGTGCCAAGCCCCATTCAGATGCAAAGCACAAGTGGCCTATTCATTTCAGTGACACTTTGCAAAGGCTAAGCAGCAGTCCTGGAGCTTCAGGTGACTAGAGCAGTCAGATGGAAGGGATTAGCACCTCTCCCACTAGGCAGTGCTCCACATACCCAGGAACAAGCCGTTCTGATTCCATCTCTCCCATGCCACAGAGGAGATAAGGGGTCATTTATTGCTCTAAGACCAGTAGTAGTCAGGCCTGGATTTGCACCCATTGAATAGGTAGGGTGGCCACTCACACATTTTCAGGATACCAAACATTCCAGTACTTCCGGGAATGGTGTGGGCCTGCCCCTGCTGGCCAGACCTCACTCCCACTTGGCATGACCTCCCACACACGGTGTGAGCAACGTCGTGCCAGTGGTAGCAGAGCGGTGCACTCTTTAAAACTGTGTCCCCCACATGATACCAGACCGAGTCAGGTCCGATTTTGGCTCAGTACCGGATGGGGGAATATCGTTAGAAAAGTAGGACCATGGTTTAAAACTGGACAAATGGTCTGCCTAGGACTAGCCATCCACACTGCAGCGCCAGAAGTTTAGGATGGAATCTGCTAAGTCACAACGGAGTTCAGAGCACCAATGAAAGTGGATCTTTCCCCCAACTGTGGCAGCTGACATGCAATAGTGGATGTCAAGGACTAAACACATTTTGTGATTACTGTAACTAGTCCTTAAAATGTCAGTGTCATGTTAACTACAGGAAATTAAAAGAAAAGGCACAAAATCAAATCAAGTTACTAAAATGTTTAGACAAATAAGTGTGTCTTGTGATGAATATTGCTAAACCTGGAGTTGATCTGATGAGCCAGAGAGCACGAGCTAAAGAAGGTAACCTCTTCTGAAGGAGGCCAGCTGCAAGTCAGAGCCTTTAAACTCAGTGCCTGACATTAAGTGCTTCCCCTGCTGATCTTCAGGGCTGTGACAAGGCGAAGGGAAAGAGCTGCCTCCCAGAAAAAAACACCACGGTTATAGCCAGGCTCCTCTGAGATCTTAAAGCCCGTTGGGAACATCAGCCAGGCCCCCTGCAGATGGCGGACATAAATCAGTGCGGTCTCTGCGCTGTATGGGGAAACTGAGGCACGTACATCAGGGCGCTCGGCGCTCTAGATGGGGAAATGGAGGCGGGAAGTGACTTGGCCCAAGCAGGTAGGAGGCAGAGGCAGGACTGGAACCCAGGAGTCCGAGTTTCCCTGGCCAGCCTCGCCGCACACCTCACACGCGGGCCGACAGGGGTGCGCCCCGGGGGCGGTCACACGGTGACTCTGCTGTCGCCAGTGCGGAGGGGGCGGCGGGGGGGCTCGGAGGGGGGCGGTCCCCAGAGGCCGGGGCGGCGCGGCGGCTCCGGCCCTGCCCAGTCACCGGCCCTGACTCAGCTAAATCCCGGGCGCGCGGGCTGGGGGGGCCCCGGCCCAGCACTCACCGGCCGAGGTGATCATGCTGCCGCTTGGCCTCGCCCGGCCCGGGGTGCTCGCTGCTCCGCGGTAGGGGCTGGGGGCCGCTGATGCCGGTGCTCGGGTCCCTGCCGCGACCAGCGCTACCGCCGCCGTCTCCGCTTTCCGGCCCGGAAGTGTCGTGCAGAGGACCCCCCACAGGACCCCGGCCAGGGGGCTGCCCTCGCAGCCGCCCGATCACAAAGCACCGGCGGCGCCGTTAGGAAAATGGGCGGCGGCGGCGGCGGGGGGGCTCAGCCCGGGAGCGCGGGGAGAAGGGGCACGGGCCGAGTCGGCCCCCGGCCTGCGGGCATGAGCCCGGTAAAAATGTCAGGCAGGAGCTGGACTACTCCTCCCTTCCCGCGCGGCGTGGGCCCCTCCAGGGGAGCATGGGGTAGGCAGCCCCCAGCCTGGGCAGGTGGGGGGACCGATTAGCCTCGTCGCCCTACAGGGGCCGGTTCCCGGCTGGAGGAGAAGGCTATGCCCGGCCCCGGCCCTGCCCCCCATAGCAGCTAGGGCAGGGGGCAGGCAGACGCCACTCATTCGTGCCTAGACCCCTGTGCATTGCAGTAGAGGTGTCATTTGCCATGGGGCAGCGGGAGAAGAGTTGCCCCCCCCCCCAAGACTTTTCATGGATCTGGCTTCGCTACCCCCCTACTTTCCTGGGTGTAATATAATCACATAGAATCATAGAGTATCAGGGCTGGAAGGGACCTCAGGAGGTCATCTAGTCCAACCCCCTGCTCAGAGCAGGACCAAGCCCCAATTTTTGCCCCAGATCCCTAAACGGCCCCCTCAAGGATTGAACTCACAACCCTGGGTTTAGCAGGCCAATGCTCAAACCACTGAGCTATCCCTCCCCCCCCGTAGGTCAAGAGCACTGTTCCCTCTAATGCGCACAGATCCTTAACCCCGCGCGCACAAAAATTTGCACAGAAGCACAATTTGCCCAGCAGAAATTTTTTTGTGGACATGGCCTGTCAAAAATTTGCACAAAAGACATTTTTTTGCGCCGATGGCCTGTCAAAAATTAGAGGGAACGTTGGTCAAGAGTAATCCATTATTTTTGGTCACCGTCTAAATTTCTCGGTCAAGATCTAGGCGAGGTCCAGATTCCAAAGAAATAATAATTTTTTTAAATGACAAGTCAATAAAAAGACTTCAGGGTCCATTCAAAAGCATCTGTCAATCGGGATTTGGTCTGTGGGCTTCACCGATTGACTACCCTGAGATAGGGGTTTTTTTGGCTGATACAACTTTCCCCTTCCCCCAAAAAATCTGAAATGATGCCCCTGCGGCACACAATATGCTAGAGGCACAATTCCTCCAAGAGCCCATCACCTCTGCACATCCCTGGCACCCAGCCCAGCGGTGTCACTGTAGACCAGGAGCTAGGGTTGCCAAGTGTCCAGTTTTTGACAGGAATGCCTGGTCAAAAAGGGACCCCGACGGCTCCGGTCGGAACCAGCAGCATGTCCCCCCTCCAGCTCCTACGCGTTGGGGCAGCCAGGGGGCTGTGCATGCTGCTCAAGCCCCAGCTCTGCAGCTCCCGTTGGCCAGGACCGTGGCCAATGGGAGCTGCCAGGGCAGTGCCTGTGGATGGGGCAGCGTGCAGAGCCGCCTGGCCGCGCCTCCATGTGGGAGCCAGAGGGGGGACATGCCGCTGCTTCCAGGAGCTACTTGAGGTAAGCACCGCCCAGCGCCTGCACCCCTGACTCCCTCCCAGGCCCCAACACCCTGCCCCAGCCCTGATCCCCCTCCCACCCTCTGAACCCCTCAGCCCTAGCCCAGAGCCCACTCCTGCACCCCAAATCCCTCATCCCTGGCCCCACACCAGAGCCCACACCCGCAGCCAGAGCCCCCTCCCACACCCTGAAGCCACACCCCCTGCCCACAGCCCATACTGCCTCCAACACCCCAACTCCCTGCCTCAGCCTGGAGCCCCCTCCCATACTCTGAACCCCTCGGCTCCACCCCCCAGCCTGAAGCCCCCTTCTGCACCCCAAACCCCTCATTCCTGGCCCCACCCCAGAGCCCGCACCCCCAGCTGGAGCCCTTTCCTTCTCTCGCATCCCAACCCACTGCCTCAGCCCAGAGCCCCCTCCTGCACCCTGAACTCCTTATTTCTGGCCCCACCCTGGAGTCCTCACCCCGTCCTGTATGCCAACCCCCTGAGCCAGCCCGGTGAAAATGAGTGAGTGAGTAAGGGTGGAGAGAGCAAGTGACATAGGGAGGGGGGATGGATTGAGTGGGGGCGGGGCCTCAGAGAGGGGGCGGGGCTAGGGGCCCAGCAAGGGCGTTCGGTTCTGTGCGGGTAGAAAGCTGGCACCCCTACCAGGAGCCACGAAACGTGGAGGAGAAAAGGAACACTGAGCAAGCGTGTGACGTTAAGAAAGGGAACGCTTAGGCTGACCCTCAGGGGAACTTCCTAAGGGCTCGTTTACCCCCAGCCCTTCACTGAAACGAGCTCTGCTGCTATAAGCACTCATAGCAATGTAACTGTCCAGTCCTGGCCCAGGCTGCATTGGGCTAAGTGCTGTCCAGACACAACAAAAAGATGGTTGCCGCCCTGAAGAGCCTATGCAGTGAGAGGTGCTCCCATTTTCTCCCAGAAGTTGGGGGTGGGGAGGAAGGAGGTTTTTTTACCACACACCTGCAGGCATCACAGGGCAAGGCCAGGAGCTACAGCAAGGAAGAGCCCTCATGGCAGGTTTTCTCCCATCTTCTCTAAGTTCACCAGCTAGAAAAAAGGGAAACCTGCCCAGAAAACCATCCAGTCCAGCTATCTGCCTCTAACAAAACATTACCAAATCCCTCTCCACAGCAACCTGGTGCTGTTTGCTGATACAACAGTGCAAGGTCCAAACGCCCCCTCTGCTTTTCATGTAGTGCCCTGGTCATCAGCACAGCGATTAGGCTTGTAGGCTCATGCTCTGGGTCCAGTTTGGATAGATCTCTGACATTCAGGTTGGGAAACCCGGAGGAGAGAAAAGTCAGGCTAAACAGAAAATTGAAGTTTTACAAAGTTTGATCTGGAACAAAAAGTTCTGACCCTTCTCTAGCACAGTCAATTTCTGCAGATTCTGACCTAGTAGGAAAAGTGTTATAGGCCGAGTGTCTCACAACCCACTACGTCAATATAGTTGAAGGTGCTCAGCATTCTACACAATCAAACCCTGGAGTTGGAATTATAATGGCCATGTGTGAAAAGGCAGCAGAGTGGTCCCTCTCCTCAGTGAACATACCCAGGTATCCTAGTACAATTGTTCGGTCACTAGTTAAAGCCCACCTGTGCACTGTGGATTGCCACCAAAGACCGGTCCGGTTTCACTATTCCCTTCAGTGCTCAAAGGGTTATATAGAGACTTCCATCTCCCTAAGCTTAGCTTAAATCAAATCAATTCAAAGTCATAGTAAGCCACATATCCGTGTTATTGCGAGGAACAGTCTGGTAGACATCAATAAAACTTCAGAAGCAATCTACAGTATAGGATTTAAATCTGTTTATTTATTCCTCACATCAAGTATTTAAGGTAACAATGTCCCAAAATTAGTCCCCCAATTAAATAATACATAAAACACCTGCTTCAGCTATAAAAGGCCAGTTAGCCTGTTAAAAAAAAAAATCATCCAAGTCACTTTCCTTCTTTAGACTAATGTCCGGTGGAAGCCAGCTCTGCTCCTGTTTACTTCCATATAAATCTAGAATGATTCCACTGAGTTCAATAAAATCTCTACATGTGTAAATCTGGAGCAGAATTTGGCCCCAAGTCCATATACATTTTGTTGGTCTCTACAGGGATATTTTAAATGGTTAATTCATCAAGCCTTAACCGATTACAAAGATTTGCATAACACTGTCACCGCTGTTATGGGAATAAACATTTAAATTAGTATGAAGAGTTTGAATAAGTGACCTGCTCTTAATTTAGAGACGAACAGAGAGAGACGTAAATACGTAACAGACTCAGGACTGGTTTACATTACTAATTATGTCAGTGTGTACACTAGAATGCTGTT
Organism: Macrochelys suwanniensis; assembly: GCA_033296515.1. NCBI lineage: Eukaryota > Metazoa > Chordata > Testudines > Chelydridae > Macrochelys > Macrochelys suwanniensis. The sequence goes on along the minus strand of CM065783.1, from coordinate 5,327,456 downwards.
TCTGCTGAAGTAATTAGCCCACTACACTGACATAACTACTCCACGAGAGGCGTAGCGCGTATGTCGATGTAGTTAGGGTGACGCAGTGTCCGTGTAGAGACTGTGTTACTTACATCGCCTTTTGACTGTGAGCCCGCGCACGGCTGACATCTCTGGCTGTCAGCGGGGGGGGAGCGGGCGCAGCTGTGAACCCCAGGGCTATCAGGCTCCAGCTGTCAGTGTCTCACAATGCCCCACTTCAGTCGGTGGAAGTGCTCCTGGTGAGGACGTGCACCATTACAGAAGGAGCGAGTGTGGACGTGAACCACCGCTTTAATTACTGCAGTGGCTGTACATCAACTTAACATAAGTTGACTTAATATCGTAGTGTAGACATGCCCTCTGTCTACCTGCACAGCTCCCCAGATGAGCTGTGCTAGAAGAAAACGCTAGCTAATACGCTCACTTCAGGTAACTGAACTAGCAACTGTTTCCCACTCAGTGCTGAAATTCAGCAGCCACGCACAATAAATGACTTTACTAAATCACATTATTACATATGTATTTTCAATTTGCTTGCAACCATGTTCCCTCAAAGCAAATTTAACGTACAGAATACCCCGTGATCTGGAAGCAGGGTGGTGTTGGTCCCCTCTATATAGATTCTTACACGCTATGACACTACAGTAGAACCTCAGAGTTATGAACACCTCAGAAACGGAGGTTGTTCGTAACTCTGAAATATCCGTAACTCTGAACAAAACTTTATGGTTCTTTCAAAAGTTTACAACAGAATATTGATTTAATACAGCTTTGAAACTTCACTACGCAGAAGAAAAATGCTGCTTTTATCTATCTTAATTTAAATGAAACTAGCACAGAAAAAGTTTCCTTACCTTGTGAAATCTTTTTTTAAAACTTTATTTTTTAGTAGTTTACTTTTAACACAGTACTGTACTGTATTTGGGTTTTTATGTCTCTGCTGCTGCCTGATTGTGTGTACTTCCGGTTCCAAATGTGGTGTGTGGTTGACCAGTCAGTTCGTAACTCTGAGGTTCTACTGTATTATCTACCCTTCTAGGTTCTGTCTAAAGCCTTGTCTACACAGGAAAGTTTTACACAGGTATAATTCCCGGTGTGGGGACACATACTAAAATAAGAGTGGCTTTTTTCAGTTTAGCTTAAACCCCTTCCCAAGTGATACAAGCTAAATTTAAATAAAAGGCACTCATATACGAAGAATAAGAGTGTCCACAAAGAGTGTTATACTGGGATTAAATTCTCACCTTACATTATACTGAACGAACACACACACGTTGACAAGGCCTAAGTCATGAGCCACAAAGACTCTCAGCAGCAAAGTTCTCAAGTGACCTGAATTACAACATAAAGTTCCACCAAGTTCTTCAAACACCAGTCGAGGATCAGAGAAAACGTTTCCTCGCTTACCCAGCTACTCTGTCACTCCCACTCCACCCCGCCGACACCTAATGCTCTTTTCCACTGCTCAGCAGCCACTGAATCACCCCAGAAACATCACTGCACACCCATTGGGAGACTCCAGAAGGGAAATATGTTAACATGTAGACAATAGTACGCTCTTGTTCTCCCGTTGCCCTTTGCCCTTCTCTGGCACCTCCAAGGATCTCACAGCACTTGTCAGAGACAATGAGGCCTTGCAGCTCCTGTGTGAGGTAGGTAAATATCAAAATCCCCATTCTACCCTTGAGGAAATTGAAGCACAGAGAAATTAAGTGATTTGTCCATGGTCAGAGCTGGGTAAAGAACCCAGGTGTCCTGACTGCCCACCCCCTAACTCTACACAAGAGATAAGGAATGCCTAAGGCACATTGCTCTCAGGAGGGACTTGACCAATTTTCAGCTGATCAGGAGTTTGGATTGCCTAGGATTACACAGTGCTCAGCTATTAGCCGCTTCTCTGCCAACCAAAGAACAAAGGAAGACAAAACGATTGTAGATGGACTGACCCAAACGAAAGAGCCTCCCAGCAAGCCTGGAGGACAGTGAGATTGGAATAACTGAAGAGAGACAGTCCTGCCAACAGCCTGATCCAGATGAAAACTCGCGACAGAGAGCAAGGAAAACCAAGCCAAACTCCAATATATTTTATGTTATAGCTGGACATACCCAGTGTCCCATTGATACTCCATGGAAATAAAAGCCTAATTAAAACAATTGGTTGCCAGACAGGTTAAAAAACACCTTTGAAAACTATTAAATATATAGATTGTATTTCCTAAACAATATATTAAGTCACTTCTTTAAGGAAGATGAATGTATGGGGTGGTCTTTGGGGCCTGAAAGCCATGTGGCTGTTGGGATCACACAGTTAAGAAGTTGGGGGGTGGGTGGGATGGACATCTGTCACACCCATCAGAGCATGGAAATGCTATAAGCACTGTCAGTTGCTCTTCCCCCAATGCAACCTGTAAATCACTCACTTAGCACCAGGATTAGCCGTATGGAATGAACTGCTCTCTGACCGCTCTCCTAGCAACATGATCATCGGTGACTTCTGCATTGTGCACGTGAGCTGTACGGCGTGACAGTAGCAATGACGGCCTTTCTTCACATTAGATTATTGCATTCAGTCCTCTTCAACTCACCCAGTATGTCCCAAGGCCTGTACATGGAGATGAGCAGTCCCACCGTGACCTCCCTGCAGCTCTATCGCTTTCTCCCCCACGTGCCTGTTGTTTCCTAACGAGGGAGCCATAACAGAAAATGGAAGGTCTATTGAGGCCATTATCTGGAGCTTTAGAACAGCAGTAAAGGATGAGGACAAGGCAGAAGATTGGTTTCATCGGCAAAGAAACCCAGAAGGCCTCTTGGAGGGGAACTTTGTTGTTCAAATGAGAGACTCTCTCTTTTAGCAGCTGAGCACGTTTTATACCTGGGATTCCTGCACTGTCACACACACCCTGTGAAATGCATCCAATGGGATTTCTTAAAGGCCCACAGTCTACCAGGTGGTAGAACATGACCCTCATCTGGGTTTTGCTGCAGCAATGGTGGGGTTGGAGCAGGAAGGTTCTCTGGTTCGGACACTGTTTGTTGCTACAGAAGATAGCAGCTTTTCCCCAAGAGCTGCATGATGGCTTCCATGTCCCCTTTCCAGAAGATCACCTGGGTGAATTCAGCCCGTCGGCCTCGTGCTATAAGAGGAAATCAGCAAGGGTGGTTCCTTGACCCCATCCAGCAGCTTTAATCACCTGTGCTTCTGCCTGCTTCTTCACAGTTTCCGTTAAGCGACATGCCGGTCAGAGCCACTCCCTCCTCGGGGTCCTGAAGGCCACCTACAAGGAGCAGGGAAAGGGAGACACAGCAAGGTCACTGAGGAAAATGCATACAGGAGTCCCGGTTTTCAGCACTCTCATTTTATGCAAATCGTGACTCATATTTTTAATTAAGGATCAAGATTTAAGCAATAAATGAACCATAAATTGGAGACTTTTCATAATCGGCTCCAATTTTGGGAATTCTGGCAGCATACAGGATTCTAAACTAACACCAGAAGGTGACTCACCTTGCCCACTCATGGGTAAGGAGCTCTGGGTCCCAATCCTGGAATCTGATCCACACAGACAACCCCCATTCCCGTGTGATGCCTCAACAACTTCCGTTGGACTCCACACGGGCAAGAGGGTCCGTCTGCTTGAAACCAATTGCAGGATCAGGGCCTTGAAGGTTTATTGGACTGGATTTTCTTGCCACTATAATTTTCAATGGAGAAAATGCCCTTTCTGTACCGAATATTAACGTTTCACAAACTGGGCATTTCAGTGATTTGCCCACGTAGGCTCCTGTTTAATCTGAAGCCCCCAGTTACACTATTGTCACGTAACCAATTATTATAACAAGAGGGTTCTCCATGTGGGGTGTCCTCCTCACCATTGGTCATGGATCAGTTTGGAAATTAGCAATTCAAAAGATATTAATAAAGGTATTATTCAGGACTCCTCCCGAAGCTGTCTGTAGCCTCTGGCCAACGGTGCCCCTGCAGAAAGGGAATCATTGCTGGGAAATGCAAGAATTGTGGGAACAGTATTTGAAACTGCATTTCCAAAGAACCTCAAGAGTGATCTGGAGTAGGGCGCGAAGTCATTATTTAGAAACAGGGATAAGTTCTGTGTCTGGCCTTGTCTATACTAGGCTGTGACATAGTTATACCAGCAAACCTTCCTAGTGGAGATGCAGCTTATACCAGCCGGTATAGCTTACACCAGTTTGGTGAACAAAATAAATAATCTATACCATCAAAAGGACCCCTTTGGCAGTGTAACCGATCTACACTAGGGCGTTTGCCAACACAGCTTTGTCAGTTAGAGGTGTGACTTTTTTCACACTCTTAAATGACATCGCTTTGCCAGCAAAGCTTAAGTGTAGACCAACCTTCAGCTACACTCATAGAAGTCCACTGACTTCAGTGACACTACGTGTGTAAATAAAGAGAGAACTGGGCCCACTGCATTTTTGTTGGACCAGATAAAATACCTAAGAGATGCTGGCAAAGCACCTACCAACACAGGGTCCTCTGCTACTGCAATAAAGACAAGGGATGGGAGAGGTAATGAGTCAGACCCAGCAGGGCGAGAGAGACCTGGAACATTCATGGTGGTGAGACGGTGAGAGACTGAAGAAAGGGGGTGGTCAGAACAGGGAGGGATGTGAGTTTAGAAGACCGGGCGGGTACAGATGCACATATAGCAGGGGGTGCCTGCCTTGGCACTGTGCAGGTGGCTGCCATACAGCACTTTGAGGACGCTAATTGCTTGCAAGTGCTGGGGCCCAGTTAGCAATTTGTAGTTGCGGGGATGGCTGTGCCTATGGTGTTATATGTGCTGCCATCAGAGCCAGAGGATAGATTCCAGGGGCATTTTGTACTGATGCATCAGCCTGTATATACTGAGATGTTCTCCCTAAGGAAGCCAGCCAACATTAGGCTTGGGAATCAGAACCTGCTGGGGTCTCACTAGAAAAGGACCATAGGCCAGACCTTGTGGCTTAGTGGGAGCACTCTGCATCATCATAGGGGAGATTCAGGTTCCAAGGCTTCTCCCGATCGACTGGAAAGATCTGGGCATGCTGCCAGGGAAAAAAAACACGGTTGCTGCAGATCATAAGATACAACTGTCCTGCTAGGAGGCCACTGCTGGAGGTGTGGAGAATACAAGCACCTCAAGGGAGCTGAGCATACCCTCATGAAGGTTGTGGGCAGCTTCAGCCGAACGGCCTCTTCTCCGGCTCCTCCTGCCCCAGGGGATGCACCGCAGGAGGGAGGGGAATCTGCGCTTCTCTCTCTCCTCCTCACCTTGGAAATAAAAGAGCACAGGGAGTTCAGAATGTTATCAGCAAGAGGCAGGGCTTTCTCAAGTCCTTGCTGACAATAGGGGGACCTGCCTTATTCTGGTTCACGTACAGTATGGCTGTTCCCTGCTGGCAGACAGCGGTACCCTCTGCTCCTCAACCTTGGTGTGTTGGAAATTTGGGCCTCTATATAGAATTCACCATGTGAAATCATTAAACAGTACCCAGAAATCCATTTCTCCCCTGGTGAAAATTCTTACCTAGTCTGGACACATTCAGACTAAGGACTAACTATTTGTCCACGCTTTCTTGCTGCCAAGAATTTCCTTCATGATTTTCACTAACAGTTGGGTTTGGATGGGTTTTGTGTTTGCTTCAATGAGAGGACTGTTGGCAGCCTCAGGAGGCACAGCAAGGAAGCTGGCACGGATTTGCTCATGGCTGAGAGAACTAAAACATAAACGAAGAGAGAAGGCAGGCAGAAACCTCACATCTATTATTGCTTCCTATTGATTGACTAGTTCTCCCCTCCCGAGGAGACCTGCTGGAAATAGAGAGATTTGTATTGTACTTAACAATGCCATAAAATCTGCATAAGGAAAAGAACATTGCAGCGGAAGGTGAGTTACTATTAGGTCTTGAGCCATTACTGTAAAATACTCGGTTTCAGAGGGGTAGCCGTGTTAGTCTGCCTCAGCAAAAACAATGAGGAGTCCTTGTGGCACCTTAGAGACTAAAATTTATTTGGGCATGAGCTTTTGTGGGCTAATTCACAGGAGTCAAGACTGTTGGGGGGCTGTCTGTAAGCGAGGACTGGCCTGTCTCCCAAGGTCTATGAGAGTGAGGGATCGTCCTTCAGGATAGGTTGTAGATCCTTGATGCACTGGAGAGGTTTTAGTTGGGGGCTGAAGGGGACAGCTAATGGCGTTCTGTTACTTTCTTTGTTGGACCTGTCCTGTAGTATGTGACTTCTGGGTACCAGAGCCCCTTCTTGTCAACTGTTGGAAATGCTCCTCATCCACCCTAACTGAATTGGCCTCATTAGCACTGACCCCCACCTTGGTAAAGCAACTCCCATCTTTTCATGTGCTGTATGTTTATACCTCCCTACTGTATGTTCTACTCCATGCATCTGATGAAGTAGGTCATAGCCCACAAAAGCTTATGCCCAAATAAATTTGTTAGTCTCTAAGGTTCCACAAGGACTCCTCGTTGTTTTTGTAAAATACTAGAATATTAGACAAGGGTAGTTTTACTGTCTCACGACCTCATGTGACAAGCAGATTATTGCAGCAATCGGGTATCCCCAAATCCTAGGATATGTAATATCTCATCCACCAGTCAAACCTTATCTCCTAGAAACATAATTTATCAGCTGCTTTAGCAGTGACTCTCCTCACTAAGGCAATCAATCTTATGCAACATTAAGCCGCACAAAGTGATCAATATTTCCTCTTGACCAACAAAACAAATCCTCCAATAAAATAATGTTTACATGACTGTTCCCCCCTTTTAGTCCCTAATGAACATGGATGAATGTGATGCTCAGGGAAAGCAGGTTAGCACACTAGCATTTCCCCTCTTAGACCTTGGGTGCACGATCTAGTTAAGGCCATAAGTGTAAGTGGATATCCATTGTCTCCATCCACAGCTGGCTTGGTCTGCAGTTAAAACTGTTATCAATGTTGCCGCATTGGTCAGGGGTGTGACCAACACAGCTATGCCAACAAAACCACCAGTGCAGAGTGCTTCTGTCAGCATAGCTAATGTCAGGTTGTTGGGGAAGGGGGTTGTGGGGGGTTTTTTGGGCTGGGAGGGAGGGTATTCCTACATCAGCAGGAACATAAGAACATCCACCCTGGGTCTGACCAATGGGTCCGTCTATCCCAGTATCCTGTCATCCAACAGTGGCCAGTGCCAGATGCTTCAGAGGGAATGAACAGAACAGGGCAATTATCGAGTGATCGAGAAAACTCTTTCATCAGCATATGCTCCATCTACACAAGGGGGCTGCACTGACATAAGTTATGTCTGCACTACAGACCCTATGTTCAAGAGAGGTGTGAGACCGGAAGAGAAAAGGGGTGCTGTAGTTCAGGTCTGCACTGTGAGGAGCTGGGTGGTGGCATGGCTTAAATAGCAGAGAGCTGCAGAGCAAAACTGAGATGAAAGGGGAAAGGTAAGGGCTTGTCGACACAGGAAACTTGTACTAGTAATACTGATATAGTTACACTCCTGCATAAGAGTGGCTTTTTTCAGCGTAGCTTACACCCCTTCCCCAGTGACATGAACCAAACCAAGAGCAAAACACACTTATTCCAGAATAAGCATCCCCCTTGGCCATACTGGGAGTTATACCACTATGACTCAAGCAGTTTAAATTCACACCTTATTTATAACGGTGTAACTTTCCCAGGTAGACATACATGGCATGCCCGCATAACACTGCAACTGGCTCAAATCATTGCTGTTCATCCCTCGCACAAGTTTAAAAATACTATTCCCCAGTGCATTGGTGGTGAAAGCAATTAGGGCCAACCCCTGAAGTCTTGACTCCTGTGAATTCTCCTCATGTACACGAGTAAGCTCACTAGGGCTACTAGCATGGGTACGGATTGTAGGATTGGTACCTCGTTGTTATCACACGCACCACTTTAAAACTACCATCCCCCAAGGGGGGGGCTCAGGCAGGCCAGCTGCAGCAACAAGCATCCTCCAGACACCTAAAACATGAGCGTATGGGGCCCTGAGCAAACAGGCCTTCTGAAGCACCCACTGAAGGTTCCTAGAGATGCTGCTCTCTTCTTTGCTAACTGCCAGGTTATTCCCACCACCGCCAGAATTAAGAGCAAAGTGGAGGTCTATCGATATTTGTGAGAATCCACAAGCACCAGTTTCCCTAGTATCAAAGCAAAGCTGCTAAGGCAACATGGTAACGCACAGAGGGACATGTTTTTCCATCTCTGCTGCTGTCCTAGTGGGATGTTGGGACCAAAAGGATCTAGAGGGTTCCGGGGGACTTGGGAGAGTGACTTAAGGAAGAGGGTGCGAAGCAAATGCCGAGACCCCAGCAGGATTCCCTTGATGGGAGAGAGATGGGTGAAGGAGAGCAGTGTCAGGCACCTGGAAGTGAGGGATGGAAAAGTTATGTGTTCCTGCCTCAGTACAAAGTCACAGGTGCAAAGGTTGCAACTACCACTAGCCTTGGAGCACCAGAAGGGGTGAAGGGACTAGGCCGGGATCAGATCTAAGCTTCCTCAAAGGGCAGATTCAGGGTTCCAGGTCAGCTCGTTATAGAGATAGCACCTGAACCACGAAGATCGTGGCTGGATTCATTCAGACCTGAAGTTCAGGGAAAGGGGAGAGTAATCTGATTGCTTCTGATTCCATCTGGATAGAGATAGGCCCGAGTCACGAATTTCAGATCCGGCTCCAAATCTTACAGCGGGATTTCTATTACACCCCGGGGTTCCTGGGGTGCGGGATCCAAAATCCCAGTCTGGGTACATACCTAACAGAGGTTTCACCCACAACTGTGAGAGACCCGTTAGGTGGAGTTACCGGAGCAAAGGGGAACAAAGGGATGAGGGTCAGGCCCCTTTGGACAGAAGATACAGAACATCAGCCCAATACGGTTCTGTGGAGCGCAGACAGGGACCAGCCAGGCCAGTTGTCCCAAGGCTTGAGGGGGCAGAGGTCCCATTGTCAGCGAGCTGGGTCTAAGCTGCTGTGTGCGCAGCTAACAACAGAGCCAGCAAGGGGCGAAGGCCTGGCAGCTCCACCAGAGGGAGAAAGGAAACTGGAGACAGGACCAGGAGGGCAAACAACAGGACCATGAGGAGAAGCCAAGAAATAACATCACGGAGGAAGGATCTGAGGCGTGGGTAGGACACACCCAGGAACAGGAATGTCACTAAGTGTCTCCTCCCGTATGCACTGAAGTGGGGACAGGGGGAGCAAAAGGCAAACACCACACAACCCAACCCCAAACCCTGCAAACGTCTCCCCTGCCCCATGGCACCAGCCATGCAGCTGGCTCTTGACCCAGGGAAGCTGAGAGCATAGGCACTGACTCCATGGGTGCTCCGGGGCTGGAGCACCCACGGGGAAAAATTGGTGGGTGAGCTCCCCACCAGCCCCTGGGCCCGTGCCCAGCTCACCTCACCACCAGGAGACGTTGCGGGGCCCTGCCCCCGACGCCGGGCGACATTGCATTGGTGTCGGGGGCGGGGCCCCGCCACGTCGCCCGGCGTCAACGCCAGGCGTCAGCACCCACGGGCACCGACGGAAGTCGGCGTCAGTGGCTGAGAGGCCTTGTCAGGAAACTCAGCAAGGGAACTTCTCTGCCCCTCTGCCCCACCCCCACAGGTTTCTCCATGGGAAGGAGCCAACTGGGCCAAAGGGAAAAATAAAAGCACTAAGGGCAAGGGGAGGGTGAAGGGGTGGGTCCTCTGAGGAGAGACTACAGGGGCTGCTGCCTCTGGGGAGCCTATGAAGCCTGGCTGGGGCCCTATGGATCTGGAAAGGGTCTGAGGAAAATGCATTTGGGGACAGCTGCAGGCAGGGACACTGGAACAGTTAGTATAGCGGGGGGCGGGGGGTGCTGAGAGCCATTGAACCAAACTGTAAACCCTGGATACGATGGAAACTACTTCAAGCTGGGGGGTGCAACAGCACCCCTAGTTCCAGCACCTACGGCTGCAGGGACCCCTTAGGGCAAGAGGGGCAGGGAGGAGCCTTTGGATGGGATCCAAGCATGTGGGGAAAGCCGGGAAAGCGAGGGAGAGAGAGAGAGAAAACAGGACAGACTGAAACAAGTAATGTCAAAAAGTGACGGGAGCTCCAGGGGTGTGGTGGCAGGGTTGAACTGTCATTTGTTTGCACATCAACACACAGTTGAGGTACTGGTTTAACTACACTGGTTAGGGGTATGATAATCTAGCCAAGTGTTTATACCTGTATCACCCCTAATGGGACGTAGTTATAAGCGTAAAGCTTATTCCCCTTACAGGAATAAACTATACCGGTGTCTTTCTACTAATGTAAATGTTGTTTATGTACACTACAGACTTTGGCCAACATAGCTACATTGGTCAAGGGTGTGTGTGATCAGACATCATTTGTCTGATCACACACACCCTAGAGTAGACGCAGTTATATTGGCAACATCATGCTTTTGTGCATGCTGCTTGTTCCGCTCCGGGAGAACCAGAGTGTGAGCAGCTGGAATACGATGTACCAGGAAAAGCATAGTTACACCATGTGACGTTATGAGTGTAACAGAATATCTCACTGAAAGGTGATACAGGACCAGAAAGAGTTAATTAACTCACAGACTGACATGACCCATGGCCAAACTTTAAAGACTTGTTAGGAAGAGATGTAAATTAACAGAGCTTTGAAATGCAAGCCTGCATTGTTAGAGATAGAAGGGGAGCTGTTTGCTCAGGTCTTGTGATGTAAGCAAACAAGTCTTGTCTATTACTATGGCTTTGATTCAAAGATCAAAAAAGGAGTATTGACATTTAGGAAAACACTTGAGTGAAATAGTGTTATTGTCTATATGTCTCTTTGAAGGTTGTGGTAACTGTATCTGAACTGTTTAATGGATAAATTACCATATGCTAATTGCCATGATGTTTGGGAGACAAAGTTAAACCTATTGTTTTCTCAGGCCAAGAGGCTGCTGGAAATGTATAAAAACTCTGGGACACGCTCCTTCTTCATCTCAGATCTGCTTTGGGTTTCAAGAAGGGGAAACCCTAAGCCATAAGAATTGAGATCCCCAGTCACTGACTGGAGTCACCCTGAATATGGACATTGGACTATAACCTATGGACTATTTCTAAAAGAACTTTTGGCAACGACAAACTCACCATCTCTGCTATGTATCTGGACCTCAAGAAATTGAACTCAAAAGTTTGTATGTATATTAATCTTTCAACCAACTCTCTCTTCTTTTTTAATAAATTTTAGTTTAGTTCATAAGAATTGGCTATAAGCGTGTATTCTGGGTAAAATCTAAGTTATCATTTGGTCTGGGGCTAGGTCCTTGGGGATCAGGAGAACTTTCTTTTATTGGGGTATCAATTTTCATAACCAGTCATCCCCATAAGGAGCGGTGTTGGTTGCAATTCTGGGAAACTGGAGTGTTTAAGGGAATTGATTGTGTGACTTATGGTTAGCCAGTGGCGTAAAACCAAAGTCCTCTCTGTTTGGCTAGTTTGGAGTGCCTTAATAATAAAGGACACCCAGCTTTGGGCTGTAACTGCCTGCTCTAAATAATTTGTCCTGAATTGACACTCACAGTTGTGTCCTACCAAAGGCAGCCTCGATACACGCCAGTATAAACCGCATCCACACTAGAAGTGCCCTGCTGGTCTAACATAGCAGTATACCTATACTGGTAAGGCTCCCACTGTAGACATGACCTGCATCCACACTTGCACTGCTTTAATGATACCGGTATAGTAAACCCAGTACAACTTGTGCCAAGCCCCAAAGATAGTGCTGCTGAGGCAGAAGTGGGGTCAAGACCATGGCACCAATCAGCTGTAACCAGTGGTGTTCCTTACAGCTATGAATGATTATAATACATTTATACCCGCAGTCCTGTCTTGTGCTGTGATCCCATCAGACCTCACAAACTGAGCAGTCAAGACGGGTCAGTGCTGGGGACCCTCCGGCATAGCGTAAAACAGGGGCACTTGGGACTATGCAGGTGGCACTTGTTTCTTCTGCACCAATGCCCCAGCAAGGAAAGTTGTGCTACTAGCATGGGATCATTACTATTCCCAGAGCGTTCACTGAAGGAATGCGGGGTTGGCTCCAGAGAGCTCACCCGTTCCAACTCAGGGAGCCACATTCCCCTTGCAAATCCCAGGGGCCTTCTCCCACCCAAGTACGGCTGCCTGTCCAGCGAGACCCACCGCCTTCCAGCCCTGGGTGGCTGCCCCATGGTGTCATTAGTAAGAGACCCTGGGCTGAGGGCTGGTGGGGACAGGCAGGATCAGAGCTCCTGGATGCCAGCCGGGGCTGACACAGACAGGGGAATGGGGCAGCGGCTCAGCCAGCCAAGGGGAGCACATGGCAACCAGAGGCAAGCAAGATACCGATGCCCCAGGTCTGATCTCTCCCCGCCCCCCCCCCCGCACAGCCCCAGTACCTGCTCGGTGCTGTAGGGCCGCTCGCAGGGCTCGGCAGGCGGCTCTCCGGACCTCCAGCGTCCCGTCCAGGCGGCCGGGGCTGTAGGCGGCCGCTTGCACCGTGTCCTGCAGCCCGGCCGGCTGCCCCGCGCCGCGCCGCCGCCCCTGGAAGACCTCGCAGAGCAGCGTCTCCAGCAGCGGCTGCGCCGCCGCCGCCGCCTCCTCCGCGCCGGGGCCGGGCTGCACGATCACCCCCACCAGGGCGGCCGGCGGGCCCCGGGGCAGCCGGCTCCGCAGGTCCCGCGCGATCTCCCGCAGCCGGGCCCGGGCCCGCCGCGGCTGCAGGGAGCCGGCCCGGCACAGCAGGAAGATGAGCGGGGAGCGGATCTCCCGGCCGGCGCCACCGGGGCCGAGGCACACCCGGACCTGGGGAGCCGGCTTCCCCCCGCTGCCGGCCGCGGGCCCGGGCTGCGCCCCCGGCTTCCCCCCGCTGCCCGCCGCGGGCCCGGGCTGCGCCCCCGCCTGCCCCCCGCTGCCCGCCGCGGGCCCGGGCTGCGCCCCCGCCTGCCCCCCGCTGCCCGCCGCGGGCCCGGGCTGCGCCCCCGGCTTCCCCGCGCTGCCCGCCGGGCCCCCGGGCTGCGCCCCCGCCTGCCCCCCGCTGCCCGCCGGGCCCCCGGGCTGCGCCCCCGCCTGCCCCGCGCTGCCCGCCGGGCCCCCGGGCTGCGCCCCCGGCTTCCCCGCGCTGCCCGCCGCGGGCCCGGGCTGCGCCCCCGCCTGCCCCCCGCTGCCCGCCGCGGGCCCGGGCTGCGCCCCCGCCTGCCCCCCGCTGCCCGCCGCGGGCCCGGGCTGCGCCCCCGCCTGCCCCCCGCTGCCCGCCGCGGGCCCGGGCTGCTCCCCGAAGAGCTCCTGGGCAAAAGCCCCCAGCAGCGCCCGGGTCTCCCCCGCTTCCAGCACCTCCCCGACCAGCAGCACCTCTGGCTTCCCCCCGACCAGCTCCACCAGGGCCCGGAACTCCTGCAGCGCCTGCTCCCCGGGGCCCGGGGGCTCCCCCTCCATCGCCCTCCGGGCGCTCCCCGTCTCCCTCTGCAGCGCCGCCCCGGGGCCGGGGCCAGGGCTCAGCGCCTGCCCCGCCCCGGGATCCGGGCACAGCCCCGCCCCTCGCTCGCCACTGCAGGTTGTTACTTGGCTTCTTCCCTAACTCCACGTGGGGTGCCAGAGCGGGAAAATCGGGGCCCAGAAGGATCCACCCGCTTTTGTAGGCAAAAGATCCCCCACCAGCCCAAGGCTTCTAGGATAAACTGGAACCAAAGGGCGCTGCCGGGGGTCAGCCCTGCCCTGTTGCAATCTTCATCTTGGAGCAACAGCCACACCAGCATAAAAGGAAAATCCAGAGAATAAGAAAATAAGGAGGTGCCCCAGGGGGGTCAGAGTCATGGTCTATTTAGCTCCCTTTGCTGTCTCCAGTAATGGCCAGTACCAGAGCTGCAGGGGGAGTGTGCAGAACTGGGTAGTTACAGGAATCCTCCCCCCTTTTCCCCTCCCGGCAGAGGTTTAGGAGGATCACCCTGAGCATGGGGTTGCATCGTGCTCACCATCTTGGCTAACAGTCCTCTCCTCAATGAATTTATCTTGTTTGGTTTTTTTAATCCAGTTGTACTTTTGGCCATCACAACATCCCCTGGCGAGGAGTTCCATAGGTTAATTGTGCATTGTGTGAAAAGGAGTAGAGGGAAAATTCTGCTTTGGGAAGCAGAAGCCAGCTGACAATAGAGAAAAGTCCTCTTGCCCCGGAATCCTGAGTCCCTCAGACACCAGGAGGAGGAAGAGAGAATGAGAAATGAACAGCACAGCGAACTGCACACAGGACATCAACCCCCTTCCTGCTGTGAATCCTGCCCTGATAACTGAGCGACCCCCAGGGTTTGTTAGTATTATTATAGTAGAGCTTCTAGAAGACTCTGTCATGGACCAGAACCCCGTTGTGCTAGGCGCTGTACCAACTCAGAAGGCAAAGATAGTCCCTGCCCCAAAGTCAGGAGCTTGCAATCAAGTATAATGGATGGATTCAGGCAAATGGGGGAACAGAAGGAGACAATATCGGTGATAGGCAGTGGTCACAAGACACCAGCAGCCTAACTGCTGTCAAGTTTTTTGTAGGCCTCCTGGCCTCACAGCAAAGGGGAGTTTTGAGGGATTTGAAGGTGGAGGGTGACTGATACAACCTGACAAGGTGCAGGAGAAAGACTCCTGGGTGTGGGTGTGATGGGACCGGAGAGCAAAGAGGAACATGCCTGACAGTTCATCCAGTTGGCAATATAATATATAGTACACATCTATAATCCATACCAAAAGCTTTGTTGAAAGGAATTAAGGTTAGGTGAGTGTGACGTCCTCCTAGCCAAAAGCCTTAAAAGCAATGATTTTCCAAGTTATAGGACACCTTCTAACTGTACCCTAACACCTCCACAGCTTAGGCCCACAGACACTGACAGACTCTGCAGCCAACTTACAAGCCCTTTCCAACAGCGCCATAAACACACAATCCCTCTCCCAGCAGAATGCAAACCCTTAATCGCAGGGTTGGCAACATTAGCAAATGTTCAGCACTAACCCAGGTGCGCACTCTAAGCATGCAGTGTTTGTGGGGGAAGCACAAATGAAGGTTTTGTGTTACCAAATATAAAGCCCCAGTTGTGAGCAGCGAAATAACTGTAGTTGAACTTGTCCGTGACGGTTGCAGGGCGTACTCACTCTAACCACTAAGCATACAAGGAAGCCCTGTTCACACAAATGGCCATCAAGTGATACACAGCCACGGGAGAACATACCCTGAAGATTACAAAATGTACAAATGTGTCTTTGCCGGGCTGGGAAGCAGCATGGATCGGCATCACAGCAGATGGGATTCTCATGCTGCTTTTCCTTGATAAACAGGACCACTCACCATCCGAAGAGAGCCCGCCACAGAAGGTGCAATGCTAATAATTTACAGGGCTTCCCCCTGATGGGAGTTACTATGACACCCGGCACCGTATGTTTAATGAGCCACATCTGATCTGCAAAGACATTGGAATCGATTTAGCCACCAGTGGCTGGGTGCCGTTCTCTTTCACATTAAAAGGACAGGAAATAATGGGAGGGTGGAGCATTTACTTTCACTCCACAGTTATAGTCCAGCCAGACACAGATGGGCTAAGAGGAAGAGTCAGGGCAGGGGTTCTCGAGCTGGGGACGAAGGTCTCGACCACCCTGCCATTCCCTATTGCTAAACAGGAAGGTGGGTCATGGGGTGTCTCAATATAGACAAGGAGGTCCTGCTATGGAAGAGGTTGAGAACCATTCAGTTAGGGGACTATGTTACATTCTCTTCCACTCTCCCTACCAATGACTGGTGCCAGGGAAGCCCACAGCAAGTGTGGTTTGATGATGTGGCTAACTGGATGAGATGTTAGGGAGATTCCCAAACCTGAGCCATCTTTTGTAGGTGACAAATCTGAGGAATTGTCACAGATTGAAGTGTCACTAGAGGAGGTTTTGGAATTAATTGATAAACTTAACAGTAACAAGTCACTGGGACCAGATGGCATTCACCCAAGAGTTCTGAAAGAACTCAAATGTGAAATTGCGGCACTATTAACTATAGTCTGTCTTTTAAATCAGCTTCTGTACCCAATGACTGGAAGATAGCTAATGTAACGCCAATATTTAAAAAGGGCTCTAAAGGTAATCCCGGCAATTACAGACTGGTAAATCTAATGTCAGTACCGGGCAAATTAGTTGAAACAATAGTAAAGAATAAAATTGTCAGACACACAGAAGAACATAAATTGTTGGGCAAGAGTCAACATGGTTTCTGTAAAGGGAAATCGTGTTTTACTAATCAGAGTTATTTGAATGGGTCAACAAACGTGGACAAGGGGGATCCAGTGGACACAGTGTACTTAGATTTCCAGAAAGCCTTTGACAAGGTCCCTCACCAAAGGCTCTTAACATAAATTAAGTTGTCATGGGATAAGAGGGAAGATCCTTTCATGGATTAAGAACTGGTTAAAAGACAGGGAACAAAGGGTAGGAATAAATGGTAAATTTTCAGAATGGAGAGTCGTAACAAGTGGTGTTCCCCAAGGGTCAGTCCTAGGACCAATCCTATTCAACTTATTCATAAATGATCTGGAGAAAGGGGTTAACAGTGAGGTGGCAAAGTTTGCAGATGATACTAAACTGCTCAAGATAGTTAAGACCAAAGCAGACTGTGAAGAACTTCAAAAAGATCTCACAAAGCTAAGTGATTGGGCAACAAAATGGCAAATGAAATTTAATGTGGATAAATATAAAGTAATGCATATTGGAAAAAATAACCCCAACTCTACATACAATATGGGGGGAGGGATAGCTCAGTGGTTTGAGCATTGGCCTGCTAAACCCAGGGTTGTGAGTTCAATCCTTGAGGGGGCCATTTAGGGATCTGGGGCAAAAATTGGGGATTGGTCCTGCTTTGAGCAGGGGGTTGGACTAGATGACCTCCCAAGGTCCCTTCCAACCCTGATATTCTATGATGGGGGCTAATTTAGCTACAACTAATTGGGAAAAAGATCTTGGAGTCACTGTGGATAGTTCTCTGAAGACATGTGTGCAGTGGCAGTCAAAAAAGCAAACAGGATGTTAGGAATCATTTAAAAAGGTATAGAGAATAAGATGGAGAATATCTTATTGCCCTTATATAAATCCATGGTATTCCCACATCTTGAATACTGCATACTGATGTGGTGTCCTCATCTCAAAAAAAGATATACTGACATTAGAAAAGGTTCAGAGAAGGACAACTAAAATGATTAGGGGTTTGGAATGGGTCCCATATGAGGAGAGATTAAAGAGGCTAGCACTTTTCATCTTGGAAAAGAGGAGACTAAGGGGGGATATGATAGAGGTATATAAAATCATGAGTGGTGTGGAGAAAGTGAATATGGAAAAGTTATTTACTTGTTCCCATAATATAAGAACTAGGGACCACCAAATGAAATTAATGGGCAGCAGATTTAAAACAAATAAAAGGAAGTTCTTCACACAGCACAGTCAACCTGTGGAACTCCTTGCCTGAGGAGGTTGTGAAGGCTAGGACTATAACAGAGTTTAAAAGAGAACTGGATAAATTCATGGAGGTTAAGTCCATTAATGGCTATTAGCCAGGATGGGTAAGGAATGGTGTCCCTAGCCTCTGTTTGTCAGAGGGGGGTGATGGATAGCAGGCGAGAGATCACTTGATCATTACCTATTAGGGTCACTTGATCATCATCTGGCATTGGCCACTGTCAGAAGACAGGATACTGGGCTGGATGGACCTTTGGTCTGACCCAGTACGGTCATTCTTATGTTCTCATGATGTGGTGTGGCACCCTTCTCTAGGCTGTGTGAAGACAGCAAAACATGGAGAAAGATCGCTGGCCAATGACTCCCCTGGGTGTGTTCACTGTGATGTGACTTTATGGTGCTTTGCACTCTGAGAATAATAATAAAAAATACATACATTTCTAACACCAGGCTGGCAAACCCCCAAGCTCTTTTAAGGGTACTGTTCCACCTCAAAGGCCTGTCCAAGGTGTGAAAGAATCAGACACATCAGGCATGAAAGCTCTCAGGTTGCAGGAATCACCAGTTTGGAGTGTGGCAATGACATCACCCCTTCCTTCCTCCAATGGAGTTCCATGATGTTTACAACAAAAGAAGGGCTGTAAAATGTATGGCTGCTTGTGCACCCTGGCCAGCACCATTTCAGTTTGCAAGCATGCTGGCTGCAGCACCCCTGCTGAAACAAGGGGTGTGAGCACTTTGCACCCTCACAACTCTGCTCCAAGCATACTTTCTTCCACAGGGGCTTGCCCCCTGAGTTCATAGAATCATAGAGTATCAGGTTTGGAAGGGACCTTAGGAGGTCATCTAGTCCAACCCCCTGCTCAAAGCAGGACCAATCCCCAATCCCCGCCCCATCCCTAAACGGCCCCCTCAAGGATTGAACTCACAACCCTGGGTTTAGCAAGCCAATGCTCAAACCACTGAGCTATCCCTCCCCCCAGAGGGGCCAGAAAGAGCTGGCTTAGCCCAGGTGAGTCATAGGCAAGTGACTGGTGAAAGTACCTTAATAATTGACAAGCACTGATAAAGAGGGGAGAATCTTAACTAAGGATCACATTCTGCTGTCATAAAATCAGATACAATCCAATGATAGGAATGGCCTTTAGTTTGAGTTTGTGTAAGGATTTGTTTTAACTTATTTCAAGTCTTGCCAATCACCCTTTATCTAATCGGGTGTTGATACATGCTGTCTCCAATACTACAGACTTTGAAAACAACAAGGAAGGATCACAGACAACAGCCACATAGCTGGGCCCCCCTGGCTTTCACTTCTCATTGCTAGATTCTAGGAACTCCATACCCAATACCTAATTTATTATAGTTTTCCTTGGGCTGAAGCAGGTAATGGAGTGGGTAGGAGATTGTTCTATTTAGGGATGGAGCTGGGGAAAATGTATTCTTTCCCTCCACTCCCCAGCACCAAGGGACGTGCTGTGGGAAGCTGGGAACTTATTCCAGCAGTGAGTCAGGAAGGAAAGATCTCTAGAAAGACCCCTGTTGCTGGGAAGAGAACCAGAGGTAGGGTCGTCTTCTTTGCTCCCCAGCCCTGGCAGGAGTGAGCCATGCTTTACAATTTCGCTTTGGACTTTGACTGTTGAAAGCCCTTCTCTATTTGTTTGGGCCTTAAAGGGGCAGGGCATTATTTATGCTTACTGATGACAAAGCCCCCCACCACACAAAGGTGGTTAAATTGGGCCTGAGTATGCAAAATAGTTTCTTGTGCCATTCGAGTCCTATCACATGAAGCTAAAAGAATAATCCTGATCTGGAGTATGAACAATAATACCTAGCTCCTATATAGCTTTTCAGTGAGTAGCATCCAAACCCTGACCTGTACTGGGACAATAACCCCTCCCGGTGGAAGCTCTATGGCTAATGTAGGTACATCCTAGACATAAAAGGCAAAAGAATCCATACCTAAATTGGATGAGCCTCACTGATTATTTTTTCTGGGCAGCAGATACCTGGCTTATTTGAATAAAAAACCCAACCACTTTTCAAAATGAAAGTATCTCTAAAGATCCAGTTCTTTTTTTATGCTCAGCTGTAATTCTACAGCTCATTTTGTTTAGATGTTCCCTTGTCACTGTGTTCATAGGAAATTTTAACATAATCCACCATATCCAAACAACTCTGTTTACATTTCTCTATTCATTAACAAAGGTAAGCTCTAATTGCCAATGCAGCTTTCTCTTCCTACTCATTGTTTTTAAAGAGACAGAACGAGCACCTAACACAGAGTTTAAAACAGCTACCAATTTAGTGGTACATTGCAAGTGGCTTTCATGTAGCCCAAACTAAATCTCTTCAGTGGTAGGACCCAAGCAACCATATCAAAGGTGCTTATGAGGCCAGGAAGTTGTAGACAACACTAGTCTTTTCCCAACTTGTTAGCAATTGGAAGTGAGGGCCTGACTATAGCTAGGCACCGAACTAAAGAGATACGAGCTGCAGTGTTGCCAATTATTCCCATCCTGGATCTCTCGTGAGTAGGGAAAGTTAATCTGACCAAGTCCTTAGTCCTAGTTCAGGTTTATGGACCATATGAAAGTAGTTTGTTAGTTCTCCTCCTAGGCCCTGCTGTATTAAGTTAGATGGAACAGATGGGCTAAAGGTGTTAACACCCAATCACTGTCCAGTATTAAACAGTGTTAAACAAGGTCCACGGTTTGGGCTGCAGAGAACTCAGCCTGCTTAGTGCCATGGTAAATACATAATTCAATTCATGCTAAAGGGCCGAAGTTTATTGATTGAAACACAAAAAAGGAAAATAATCAAAAGGAGGTAAAGAGCACTGCCACTGAAATTGTTTATGCAAAACAAAATCAAAACCTAGCAAAGGCCTTTTTGGAGACAGTGGATATTGGTTAAAGTGTCTGTGTCAGTCAGTCAAACAGTGCTTCTTGGTGGGGAAGAAAGGCTTAGTGCTGTTCAATTCTGAATAGCGAATAGTCATCACTTTCCTGCTTTAGACAAATTGGGGACACAGCCAGGGAGAGAAGAGATAGGAGAGTAAAGCTGGGGGAAATTCAGCTTTTGTTGATGTTCTTGGGATACAGAGTGGCTGATTAGGCACAGATGGATGCTGGCAGGTTGGCCATGACAGTTGTTGCTCTGGACCCTGGCTCACCTCCTGGGTCAGGGGCATCATCTGGTTGGTCTGCTTAGTCCCTCTCATTCATTGTCCTTCTCAGGCTGGGCAATGCCGGATGGTCTGTCTCATCTCACTAACCTGGTGCCGGGCAGTACAGCTGATTTCAGGATCAGGTGAAAAGCTGAGAGAGATAACACAGGAGGAAGATGGGGGGAAAACAGGAGTAAACAAGGGAGGGGAAGACGGAGCAGGATCTCAGATGTATCAGTTTGAGGTCCTCGCTTTTGCAACACTGGTGGTCAAGTGTCCCTACTGGAGTATCAATGTGTGGTATCAGGCCACAGTCCTTCAGTGCAGCTGCGGTGATGTCGGTAAGGTTTATTCTCCCCTCTAAAGTCTCTTTTGACCACCAAAAGTCATTATTTTGACCCCCAAGCAGGCCTTCTTTCCAACACACTGATTTTGGTTCATTGATTTCCAATCCTCTGCTCCTCTTGATCACCAGTCATAACCTTAACACAGTCCTTCTGTGGGATCAGTAGACCATTTCTGTTTAAATTAATTCAGTCTGTCTATCTCCTTCTCATATCTTTTTTAAACAGACCTTTATATCAAGGGTCATTGCAACAATTCATAAACCTTTACCTACTTTTCAGCAGTTAGGCTAACAATTAACAAAGGCATGTTCTCAGCATATCTGGCTGTGGGCTTGATTCAATCCCATTGATCTCAATGGACAATCTTTCCATGAACGTCACTGGACACAGAATCTGGTCCTAATGACTCGGCTATTATTCCTTCTCCTTCACAAACAAGCTAACACGCAGGTTCAAAGAAAATCACAGCGCCTGCGCGACTCTCCATTTGTACAATAGGATTCCGAAAGCTGATCCAGTCATGAAGGAGCATCTACATAAAATAACTGATCATGAAACACAGGTTCATTATTTAGGGAAAAATATGTAGAATGAACTGATCCAAATCCTAGCAAATGCTATTAATTGTAGAAGCTGCCCATTCTGCAATACTTTTCAATAATACTGGACTGTACACCAGATGTGAGTCATGCTGAACAAATGATCATTCATTTTGTGGATATGGAAAAGTCTGCAGATGAAGATAATGTTGAAGTGCTCATAAAGGAACATTTTTGGGGTTTTGTACCACTGAAGGAGGCGACTGGAGCATTTATGACTGAAACTATTCTACAAGAGCTTGAAACAATGTCATTATCTGTTGAAAACGTACACGGCCAAGGGTATGATAATGGGAGTAATATGAAGGGTAAAGACAATGGTGTGCAAAGGAGAATGATGGAAATCAATCCTAGGGCCTTTTTCGTTCCTTGCAGTGCGCATTCTCTGAATTTGGTTGTCAATGATGCTGCTAGATGCTGTTTTGTGGCAAGCAGTTTCTTTGAGCTGGGGCAACATGTTTATGTGTTTTTCTCAGGCTCAACATGCCGTTGGGAGATTCTGACTCGCCCTGTGAATACTCTAAGTGTGAAACCATAGTCAGACAAGATGGGAGAGTTGCATTGATGCTTTGAAGCCACTTCACTATGAACTTGGAAACATTTATGATGCCCTAATTGAAATTTCTGATACTACCTTTACTGGATCAGCTGGCAATACAGCATGTTCAGATGCAGCAGATCTTGCAAATGGCCTTTCCAAGTTCAAATTTGTGACGTCTCTCATTTTGTGGTACACAGTAATATCCTTTTCGAGATTAACCTCACTAGTAAGCAGCTTCAGGAAAAGAATGTGAACATACATTCTGCTATTCAAAAACTGCAGCAAATTAAAAATATTCTGGAGGAATTCAGAAGTGATGAAGGGTTTGAAAGAACACTGGTAGATTCTCTCGAGCTTGCTGAAGAAATAGACTTTCCGACAGAATTTGAACCAGAGCCAGTTCACTTCGGCAAAAGAAACAGCAGTTTTCGAATGAAGGACGAGACACACCCATTCAGAACTATAGACTTGTGTAGTGAGCTTCAGGCTTTTTCAAGACGACTTAAGAAACATTCCATTCCTGAAAATAAACTCAGACAGTTTTCCAACCATTTTTATAGCGCTACGCATTCTTTTAACTTTGCCAGTTTCCATAGCTAGTGGGGAACGTAACTTCTCAAAGTTAAAATTGATAAAAACATATCAGCATTCAACAATGGTGCAAGAGAGACTTGTTGGAGTTGCCACAATGTCAACAGAGCATGAAATAGCTGGAAAACTGGGTCTAAAAGAACTAGTGACCGAATTTTCAAAACTTGAATCAAGAAAAGTCACATTTTAAGAGCACAGTGTTTTTTTATTTGGAGTGTTTTGTAAATATGGGTTAAAGTTCACTGAAGAGTTTTCTTATTTCTTTCTATATTGGATGTGGTGGTAATGGCAGTTAAAGCAGGATAGCGTAATGGATGATTTTGGATTTGTAGTAACAATTATAATTAACATTTTTCATGCATTTTTATTTGAAATCGGACTGAAATATCTAGCTGTCGTGTACAAATCTATTCTGAAAATTGTGTGTCTCTATTTTATCTGATTTCAGAAACATTGGTTGGACAGACAGACGGACAAAGCGAATAATTAAAAAAAGCTTAAAAAACATTAAAAGGAAAAAAGGGGCAAAATGTTTCCCAGTTTACCAAAAACCTCAGCCTAGATCTGCCCTTGAGGTTTGGGGATGCCGATTGCGTGGTTCGCCAAGGGCACCAGTTGCTGGCAGCTAGTCTAGAGCTGCCCCTGGGTGTAATCACTCTGTTAATTGTGAAATGGAACGGTAGCTCATACTTGGATGCCTGGCCTTGATCAATAAGGGTGAAAGGAAATACAAACCAGTCAGCAAAGCTGAGATTTGAACTCATGGCTATTGCCTCCCCAGTTCAGGGAACTTCCCCCCATGGCTTACCAGGGTAGTTGATGGAGGAGACTAGTGTCTCTCTCTCTCTCCCTCCTCCAACAGAGGCTTTATACCAGTGGATGTGTTACCTTGCCAGTGCTAAATGAAACTCCTCCCACTCCCCAAGCACCTACACAGAGCCTCCTGCTTTCTTCCTGGAGAATCCGATTGGTCTGCAGTCTCCATCACTGCCTCCCACTGAGCGGGTCCCTGGTGAAAGGGATAAGCTGAGATGGAGTTCGGCCCCTTTGGCTGTGACCAAATAGTGCTCCTGTCCCACTTGTACGTGCATTGCCTCGGCCCTGTGGAGAAAGTCAGACCTCCAGGCTGTCAGAACAGGAAGCTGGTCACCTTGAGGAATGCAGACTCCTTAGCCATACACGTGTGGGAGCAGCCCGGCACTGGCCGAAAATGCGGCTTTGGAACACACTGGCCTGGTGATAAGGAGCCGTCAATGGGACCAAGGCTGAGAGAACTCCCTGGAAACGTTCCTTCCTGGGGCACTACATGAAAAGGCCCGTGGGCGACTGGACCTTGCCCTGTTGTGTCAGTAAACAGCGCTGGATCGATGGGGAGAGGGATTTGGCAAGGTTCTGTTTGGAGGCAGATAAAGCCGGGGTTGCTTAGAGTCCTGGGCACGGGCCACTCTTTGATTCAAGTTTGGAGTTAACAGGGCAGCGAAACCTAGCAGGAAGGCTCCAGCCCTCTGGCGGTGCTCCCAGCCTGTGACTGTTCCTGAACGGAGCAGCGAGGCCTCCTGTTCCCTTGGGACGGTGCAGCCTTCGCCAGGGTATGTTGAGAGGGTGGAGCAGCCGGATCCCAGCGTTCTGGAAATTGTGCTCTGCAGGAATCCTAAAAGTTAGAGGGAAGAGCCCTATTAGCTCTCCTCTAGTCCATCACCAGCTGCACCCCCTTTCTCTCCAGCCTTCCAGAAACCCACATCCCCCCACTCGTCCACACACAATGCTGCTGCTGAATCAGCTGTTTGAACCCCTCCCCTGGCTCCCCCCTCTGCTACAGTATCATATTCAAGCTTCTCTTCACCGCCTTCAAAGTTTGGCAGAACTCTTCCCCACCCTGCTTCCCCGGACCGTCACCATTGCCACCTCTGCTCTGGCAGCAACGCCAGCGGCATGTGCCCACATGGGTCAGTTTCTCTCAAACATCTCCGTGCCTTCTTCCACACTGCCCCCTGCGCATGGTCCAGCCTCTGTGACCTCTTCCTCTCTGGATTTCAAACCCTCTTCTGCTGTGCTACTCAAGGAACCGAGCTGAACTCGGACCATGAAGCCCAGGGCACGGCGAAGGGTCAGCTTACTCTGCCAGCGGCCTGCACAGTGACCTTGGACAGCAGCTACTGTTTTTTAAAAAACTTGCAATTTTTAAGCCAATCTCACGGTTTTCTGGAGTCTGACTTGTGAGTTATGAATGCTCGGAGTGGGTGATATTAGCTAGCACTCAGCACCCTCCCGTACCCAAAGATGCTGATTCAATTCCTTTAACATGCAAACCAACCATAACAAAATGAAACCCGGGAAGCAAATGACAATATACGCCACTTCAGGCCAGAGAGTTTTGTTCAGAATCATCAGGGTTGCTTTTGTGGGACTCCCAGAACTGTGCTGGGTGCATTACAAAACATACAAGGGTACGTCTACATTGCAAACCAAAACCCCACAGCAGCAAGCCTCAGAGCCTAGATCACCTGTCTCAGGCTTGTGTTCTTGGGCTAAAAAATAGCAGTGTGGACGCTCTGCCTGAGCTGGGCTTTGCAGTCCCGGAAAGCGGGGAGGGTCTCAGAGCCTGGGCTCCAGCCCGAGCAGAAACATCTACACTATTTTTAGCTCCGCAGCTCAAGCCTGAGTCAGTTGACCCAGGCTCTCCGACTCGCTGCCATTGGTTTGGTTTTGCTGCGTAGATATAAATTCCAGACTGAAGCGTTCATGAGCTTAAAATAGAGCAAATGATACAACTAAACAAGAAATCACTTTTTTTTGGCTGTGAAATATTTTAAAAAAATATTTAATTTTTGATGTCAAGGGTTTAAAAATAAATATTAAGCAGCTGTGAATATAAAGAAGAGTCCAGGGTCATTACGTAATTCCTCACATGAAAACTGTCCCAGGGCGTATTGTCTGCCTTGCTATACGTGATAAATGGTTTGAAGTTTATACATACACACAGGCATGCAAACAGAGAATAAACTCCAAATTTTAATGTGTGGGGTTTTTTGGTTGTGTCTTTTTGTTTTTTATTTTGGTGGCACTTCAGATCTTAGCCGGATACAGGAGCTGTAAAAAAAAAAAAAAAAAAAAAAGATACACAAACAGTAAGTCTCTAATGCAAAAATGCATAATTTGTAACAACATTTGTACACCTAGGAACTGGGTGCAGCACCTAGGAACTGCAGCACTTAGGAACTCGGGGATGGGCCCGGATCCCATTGTGCTAGGCGCTGTACGAACACTGAACAAAAAGACTCTCCTTGCCCCAAAGGGATTATAATCTAAGTATAAAACAAGAGAGGACAACTGGATATAGACAGACAGGGGAGAGAAGGGAAGAGTGAGACACTATTAGTCAGCATGATAGGAGGTGGTACCAGCCCACCAGCAGTCCAACTGTTGTCAAGTTAATCAATTAATCATAATTAGAGCTGGTCCGGAATTTTTCACTTAATTTTTTTTGAAAGTTTTCACAAAAAAACCCCCCACCCTGAGATCCCAGAACAGCCAATAAACTGGGGTTGGGGCACTCAGCTGAGATGGGGGAACCCAGATACAGGTCCCTGTTCTATCTGATTCAGAGCAAAGACTGGTACATGAGTTCCCCCATCCCAGGTGAGTGCCCCAAACCTCAGACTACTGGCTATTTTGGGGGTGGGGAGGGGTGTTTGTGTAGGTTTTTTTCCTCCCTTTTTGTGTGAAAACTTTCAAAAGGTCTCAGTTTTGTCCCAGTGCAGAATGGGAAAATGTCTGGAATCTCAACATTTTCACGGGAAAGGAAAAAAGTTTCCCAGCCAGCATTAATCAACACCTCTACAATACACTAGTGAGGATGCAGCTATTCAGTGGGGTTATTTGATATTAGATTCAAATCACCTGCCTCCCACACTGTCTCTTCCCTCCCCCCACAAAAAATATCTAAAGATCTCCCAGGGACATTCTCCATCAGATTGTACCAAGCCATAGGCAGCTTGTGTCTCTCCTAGAGTCTATTTAACATGATGATCGTACACATGGTGAAATCAGTTTATTTCTATGGAGATAAACTTCACAGAGGGGGTGGTGTATACTTGAATGTGCTAAACACGGTCCATTTTACTTGGAACAGGGAGTTCATATACCTGCACTGTAGGTACTCCATGTTACAAATGGAACCTAGCGAAACTGATTAACACAATACCACATATCAAGAAGCAAGATCTCTCTCGACCAGCTAGAACACCCAATCACCATATAAAGAGCCGTACCAAATTCAGGTCCATTTTGGTTAATTTCATGGTCATTGGATTTTTAAAATTGTAAATTTCATGATATTTAAATCTGAAATTTCACGGTGTTGTAACCATGGGAGCCCAACCCAAAAGGGGGTCATCATGGGGAGGCGTGGGGGTGTCGCAAGGCTATTGTAGGAGGGTTGCAGTCTTGCCACCCTTACTTCTGTGCTGCTGAATTCACAGCTGGGTGCTTGGCCAACATCCATGGAGCTTCCTGAAGCCAGGGGAGGATCCCGGAGGTGGGTCTGACCTGGCCCTGGGAGCGGCCTGTACAGGGGAAGAGAAAGTCCCAGTTCCTCCCCTGCCTGTCCAGGACTAACAGTTGGAGCTCAGCACCCAGTCGCAGCCCCCAGCCGAAGTGCTCCCAGCCCTGGTGCTCAGGAGTTAAAGGGAACCAGGTGGCCGGCAACTTGCCCACCCGTGAGGCTAGCCCTCTCCCCTCACCCCCAAGTTGACAAACCCGCACTCCCCCCCACCATACCATGCCACCCTCACTTCCGCGCTGCTGCTGGTGGTGGTGATGCTGCCTTCAGAGGTGGGCTCCCGGCCAGCTGCCGCTGCTCTCCGGCTGACCCAGCTCTGTGAAATCTAGTCTCCTCTAGAATAGCCAGATTTCACGGGGGAGATCAGATTTCATGGTCCGTGATGCGTTTCTCAAGGCTGTGAGCTTGGTCGGACCCTAATCATAGATGCTGCTACTTTGTCACAGCTTTTCAGAGCTCTACCTCCCACCTGACTACTTAGAGCAGCTACACCTCACAGATCAAAATTCTGCTGATGCACAGGGACGGAGGGGACCTAGGAAGCTGACACAAAGTCCTCTGAAGTCCCTGGAGGACTTGCCCTTGACTTCAAAGGGGTTCGGATCAGGCCCCAGCATGCAGTGCAACAAACAGGGCTAGGCTTGCTGTCGTCCACCAGCGGCCCTGAGCATTGGTGTGGAGGACAGCTTGGCAAATGCCACCCTGCCCAGGGTTAATGGCCACAGAAATACTGTAAGGTGAACTAAAGGGACGAAAGGGACCGTCGCTGGGCTGCTGTAGCAGCAGCTCTCCCTGCTGACGACAGGCGGTTTATGCATGCTCAGAATCTAGCAGCTAGCGCGTTCCCCTTGAGAGCTCTGCTGTCCCATTGAGGGGAGGGTATATGGCCCTGCATTGCAGGAATGTGTGCGTGGCTGGGGGAGGAAGGGGTGCCCTATAAAGATCTGTCTGTGGTAGGGTTTTCTATAACACCATTACCACAGTATCTAAGCCCCCGCCACACTGCTCTCCCCATTAGGGTGATCAGACAGCACATGTGAAAAATCAGGACAGGGAGTGGGGGGTAATAGGAGCCTATATAAGGAAAAGACCCAAAAATCAGGACTGTCCCTATAAAATCGGGACATCTGGTCACCCTACTCCCCATTCTCCCTCCTCCAGCACAGCACAGCCTGCTTGCAATCGCAGGCAGGGAGGAAGGGGAATTTCCAAACTCCTGCCAGGGGAGAGTGGTGGGAGTGGGGAAGGTATCTCAGGCAGATGTATTTGCAGGAGTTGGCCTGCCTGGGAGCACTCCTCCAAGTATGCTAGGAGCAGCCAGCTAATCAGGTTTGCTAGTGCAGTAGCAGCGGGGGGATGTTGCTATGAAGGGACGGGATGAGATGCACCCACCTTCCAGCCACGTTGCCATGCGGCCTAAGGGAGCCTGTCCTCGTACCGTCTTTCATATCCAGTGTTGCATAGCCCCAAGCTGAGGCGGATCGTAACTGGATCCTGGGGAGCCATTTCTGGGAGGGAGGGGAGGAACACAGCGTAAATACAGCTGGCTTGGGGGAGCATCTGCCACAAGGCGGAGGCTGTGCTGAGCGTGAACCACTGAGCAGAGGAGCCTGCAACATTCCTTTGCAGAAGAGCCACACCACAGTGCAGCCCCTCCCACCTGTTCTCCCCCCACCCCCTTGCCCCCACGCATGCTGTCACTAGCAATCTCAGCTTGTCAAGTGGGCCACAGAGGGGATCCAGCCAGGCTAAGGGATCACAAGGGACCCGAGTGAGGAATCTCAGGCCTCGAACCCAGGTCCCCAGGCAATCCTCACACTGAGACCTACGCCTGGCAGCTTGCTGGTACCAGAGTTTAGGCTGGTGGACCCTCCCTCACCACAGGCCCCACCCACCAAGCTCCCAATGGTAGGAGCCGTCCAGCCTCTCAGATTGGCTCAGACTCACTATTTAAGCCAGAAGGAGGCACAGGAAGTTGTCCGAGCAACTAGGTGAATCCTTGGCATACAATGGGACCCGGTCTTCTCAGCTAACTTCTGAGCCCTGCCTTGCTCCTGTCCTCTAGCCTCGTTCCAGATCCCCCCACCCCCTCCAAACAGAGCCCAACAAACAGTCCTCCTCAGCATTGATTTCACATGCCCCCTGCCCTCACACCAAGTAGGATTGGTGGATTGAGGTGACTGGGACAGGTTGCCCCTATGGTAAAAGGCCCAAACATTTATTGACACCACCACATAGTTCCCCAAAGACCCACGGACACCTACTGGACAGCCCCTGAACCAAGACGTTCTCCTCAGAGCTCTCTGACACAGGCGAGATGCCTCCTCTCCCACCCCCCATCAAGGTCTAGCACATGAGCTCAGCTTCCCAGAGCTGCTTCCTCCTATCAGTTAGCAACAGGGAGCGGCAAATCTACAGGGCTCTGAGCCACGCAGCTCGGAAGGTGGGTAAAGAGCAGCTCCTGATGTACTTTCTTGAAGGTCCTCCTCAGGCCCTGCAGTGCCATGGCTTGCTGAAAGGGACACAGCTGTTCCCCTTCCCCATTCTAATTTCCAGCTCATGTACCCACCTGCCCGTCCCAGCCTCCCAAATACCCCCCTTGCTCAGCTCCACCCTGTATGCCCACATCCCTGATTTTCATGTCTCTCTGGTGCGTCCCCCGCTCCTGACTGCTTTGATCTCTGCTCCTTCCACCCACCTAGCTCTTCCCCTCTCCCCTTCCCAGCAAGACCTGCTCTCAAGTTCCCCTTCACATGATGCCTAGCCCTGTGTGACCTCTGACCCCTCCAGTACCTTCTTGGCCCTTCAGAACTTCTCTCAGGGCTCTGCAGGCAGCTCTCTTGACTTCCAGGATCCCATTTGGCTGGCCTGGGCTGTAAACAGCTGCTTCCACCACCAGTTCCTGGAAGCCACCGTCCAGCAAGCACTGCATTCTCCTGAGCGCCCCTGCTGCCCGTTCCAGTTCCACCTGCTGGTGCTGCAGGTCTGGCTGGATCATCACCAGTACCAGAGCAGCTGGCATGCAGGGAAAGAGATTCCTTAAGTTCCAGAGTGTTTCATCCAGGTGTTCCCACTGCATGAGCTGCCTCAGCGTGACAGATTGCCAGAGCATGAAGACCAGCTGGGGTTGCATCTCTGGCTCTTCCTCCTTGATTTCCTCCTTCCGGTGGAGTTTGGCCTTCAGGTCGATCCCTCTGAAGAGCTCCTGGGCAAAGTCCATCTGCACAAGCGGGGATGCCTCATGTACATCGTCCATCTCCATCACTAGCACTTGTCCGTTCCGCCTGCCCACAGTGTCCAGCAGAGTCAGGAACTGCCAGTGCACTGGCTCTGCTGGGGAGCACACCGGCGTCTCCCCTAGCAGCTCCGACTCCATATCTTCCTCCCAGACTACAGCGTCACTAGAATGGTAAGCGGCTTGTTACAGGGAGCGTAAGGGAAGCCTATGCCAAGGCTTCTGTGGGAGTGGAAAGTGTGTGCAGACAGCAGGTAAGGCTCTGTGGGTCCCAGCCCAGGTAGACAGACTCTAGTTCAAGCAGAGCGAGCACATAAAAACAGCAGTGTGAACATTACGGCATAGGCTAGCCGCCCGAGTCCAAGTCTGCCCAGCTAGCCCAAGCCTCCACCCATGCCACAATATCTACAGTGATTTTTAGTATGTTAGCTCTGCTTGAAGTAGCAGGAGTCTCTTTAGCTGGGCTGGGAGGTTTGCTCTCAGCTGCGGTGTAGACATAACCTGCTTCTTTGTGAGTTCAGATATTGTGGGTTTGTTCGACAAGGGACCAGAAGTCTTGCAAAGCGAAGAGGAAAAATAAGAACGAGACCTTTCACTACAGGAAGGTCCAAAATCGGCATCATTGGCCATTTTTGCTGTGAGCTACCCAGGCCATTGGAGGTGCGGTGCATGGATTTCCTCCTGTATACACACCCTCCCTGGGAGGCAGAACAAAAAGGAATTACCAGTCCAGTTCAGACAGCTCATCCAGCACAGTACGTGATCCCCAAGACCAGAAAGTGAATTATACACATTGGGTCACTCACCAGGAAGAGGACATAGAATGAATTGATATTTAATAGATTAGCAGCAGTTTCACTGCCAGGTTAAAGAGTCTCTGATTCCACAAGCATGAACTGAGGGCTACATTTCACTACCACAATGTGACCGAGTATCAATTTTCAGCATCTTAAACAGGATTAGTGTACCTGTTGCCTAAGGCCAGTTCTAAGGTAACTTACCTGTGTTACCATCTAGAGAGGAAAGCTTTTTCTAATGGTCTTGCCATCAAACTGTTTGCAGTAGGCAAATTCGCTGGTCAACGGTATGTTGATTGGCCAGGTTATCTCTGATGTCACAATCCCACCCTTTCCCAAAATGACCTGTTAGTCTTGAAATCAAACTTAAATTATTTAACATTTGTATTATGGTCAATGCCTAGTGGCCCTGACTCGGGGCCATATTGTAGCACAGAAGCTTTACAGTGACAGCTTCTGCCCCAAAGAGCTTACAATGTTTTCTTCCCTGCATGTTTAACAAATCCAGTCTTAAACATACATGAAGTAAAGTAAATGCTGTATATTGATTTTAAGTCAGTTTTCAGAATGGAGAGAGGTCAATAGTGGTGTCTCCCAGGGGTCTGTAGTGAGACCAGTCCTATTCAACATATTCATAAACGATCTGGAAAAAGGGGTAAACAGGTGGCAAAATTTGCAGATGATATAAAACTATTCAAGATAGTTACGTCCAATGCAGACCAAGAGCTACAAAAGGATCTCACAAAACAGGGTGACTGGGCAACAAGATAGCAGATTAAATTCAATGTTGATAAACGCAAAGTAATGCACACTGGAAAATATCTCAACTATACATACAAAATGATGGGGTCTAAATTAGCTGTTACCACTCAAGAAAGAGATCTTGGGAGTCATTGTGGATAGTTCTCTGAAAACATCCACTCAATGTGCAGTGGCAGTCAAAAAAGCGAACGATGTTGGGAATCATCAAGAAAGGGATAGATAAGAAGACAGAAAAATCCATGGTACATCCACACCTTAAATACTGTGTGCAGATGTGGTCGCCAAAAAAGATATACTGGAATTGGAAAAAGTACAG
Organism: Macrochelys suwanniensis; assembly: GCA_033296515.1. Lineage (NCBI taxonomy): Eukaryota > Metazoa > Chordata > Testudines > Chelydridae > Macrochelys > Macrochelys suwanniensis. The sequence continues at coordinate 5,295,001 of CM065783.1, read as the reverse complement.
AAAAGGGCAACAAAAATAATTAGGGTGATGGAACAGCTTCGATATGAGGAAAGATTAAAAAGACTGGGACTTTTCAGTTTGGAAAAGAGACAACTAAGGGAGGATATGATAGAGCTCTACAAAATCATGACTGGTGTGGAGAAAGTAAATAAGGAAGTGTTATTTACGCCTTCTCATAACACTAGAACTAGGGGTCACCAAATGAAATTAATAGGCAGCAGGTTTAAAACAAAAAAGTATTTCTTCACACAACGCACAGTCAACCCTTGCCAAAAGTTGTGAAGGCCAAGACTAAAGGTTAAAAAAAAGAACTAGATAAATTCATGGACAGATCCATCAATGGCTATTAGCCAGGATGGGCAGGGATGGTGTCCCTAGCCTCACTTTTGCCAGAAGCTGGGAATGGGCAACAGGGGATGAATCACTTGATTACCTGTTCTGTTCATTCCCTCTGAAGCACCTGGCATTGGCCAGTCAGAAAACAGGATACTGAGCAAGATGGACTACTGGTCTGACCCAGTATGGCCCTTATGTCCTTAAATAAGAATTTTTTTCTTGTTAAAAGTCTAGTGGATAACGAATATCTAACAAACCAGGAAAACAGCAAGTCAAGACTTGTGCAGAGGAAACATGTACGGTGGTGATGGAGAATGAAGGGATGTCAACCAGGTGGCAGGTGTGTAACTACATAAAGTGGAAATGAGTTAAGAGGTAGGTGAGAGCCAAAGAGGATTGTTCAGGGGTGCTAAAGTCCTGTTCTTTGTGAGTATCTCAAGACGCCACTACATCTTTAAATACAACTCTGAATCTTGGCAAATAAATTGAGTTCTGTATTACACCTGAAATTACAAACTGTAACTGTATAGATCTGTACTATCTACTTCGATTTGTCAGAAGAATCATCAACTAGCGCAAGAGAAACAAAACTTTGAGCTTTCATTTTAGTAAGCAGGCAAAGTGTTTTTCAAATACTGTATGTAAGTTGCATTTGTTTTCAGTTCACATGCACAATTTTGAGATGTTAAAGTTTTATTGAAGAGGACTCTTAGATACCATGATGGGAGTTACAGGAAAAAAGCCACAGGTAGATAACTAACCACCACATTAATTGAGATCTATTTTCATTTAAGAGGTAGTTTTCTCTTTTGATGCTTTGGTCAGTAACAAATCCAATTCCTCCCTTTATCATCTGCTATTACTAGATCAGTGGTTCTCAAACTTTCGTACTTCTGACCTCTTTCACATAGCAAGTCTCTGAGTGCGACCCTCCACATATAAATTAAAAACACCTTTTTATATATTTAACACCATTATAAATGCTGGAAGCAAAGCGGGTTTGGGGTGGAGGCTGACAGCTCGTGAGCCCCCACGTAATAACCTCACGACCCCGAGGGGTCCCGACCCCCCGTTTGAGAACCCCTGTACTAGATCATTGTTCTGTTTTGTGGATTATGTAACACTTGTTGTAGAAACAACTGAAAGTGAACTAGTGATCCCTCACACCAACTGAAGGTCATAAGAAATCATTAAAAACAAAATATACAAAAAGGAACAATTTCTGAATTTTATTTTTAGTAAAAATTTAGATCCTAGATGGATACAGCATCTGTAAAACAAAAACAAAAAAATCAGGTTAGAGATCTTGTTACTAAACTAAAATGTTAACACATATTTCTAATCCTCTAAATACCCACGCAGGTAGCTAGCGGTTTGCACAGAGCATTCTTTGACAGGTTACTGGTCTAGTGGACGAAGGGAAGAGGTAGGCGTGATATATATCTTGATTTTAGTAAGGCTTTTGATACAGTACTACCTGACATTCTCATTAGCAAACCAGGAAAAAGCAGTCTATACTAAACTACTGTAAGGTAGGCACACAACTGGCTGAAAGACCATACTCAAAAAGTAGTTACCAATGGTTCACTATTAAACAGGGAGGAAGTATTTGGGGGTGGGGTCATGCAGGGGTCAATCTGATGTCTGGTACTAGTCAATATTTTCATTAATGATTTGGATAATAGACTACCCAAATAAATATCCTTATATAATTTGCAGGTGACTCCAGTTTCTAACTATAATGGTAGATAAGCTCTGGAATAGGCTTACAAGGATGTGGAATCCTCACCATTGCAGGTTTTTAAGAACAGGTTGGCTAAACACCTGTTACGAATGGTCTAGATTCTCTTAGTCCTGCCAGTGCAGGGGGCTGGACTAGATGACCTCTCAAGATTCCTTCCAGCCCTACATTTCCATGAAGTGATGATCATTCTACATCAAGGGTGGTCAAACTTTTTGGCCCGGGGGCCACATCTAGGAATAGAAATTGTATGGCAGGCCATGAATGCTCACAAAATTGGGGGTGGGGTGCAGGAAGGGGTGAGGGCTCTGGTTGGGGGTGCAGGCTTCGGGGTGGGGCCAGAAATGAGTTCACTGTGCAGGAGGGGGCTCCGGGCTGGGGTGTGGGAAGGGGTGCAGGCTCCGGCTGGGGGTGTGGGTTCGGGGTGGGGTGGGTGGGTGGGGGAAGTGTGCAGGGATGAGGGGTTTGGGGTGGAGTGTGCTCTGGGCTGGAATCTAGCGGGTTGGAGGGGGATCAAGGCTGGGGCAGGGGGTTGGGGCACGGGGAAAGGCTCAGGGGTGCAGGCTCTGGGCAGCACTTCCCTCAAGTGGCTCCCAGAATCAGAGGCATGTCCCTTCTCCGGCTCCTAGTCAGAAGCGCAGCCAGGCGTCTCTGCGTGCTGCCCTGACCACAGGCACCGCCCCTGCAGCTCCCATTCACTGCAGTTCCCAGTCAATGCGAACTGCAGGGGCGGTGCTTGGGGCAGGGGCAGCGTGCAGAGCGGAGCCCCCTGGCTGCCCCTACATGTAGGAGCAGGAGGGGGGCCATGCTCCCTGCTTGCGGGCTGTAGTTTGCCCACACCTGTTCTACATGGAAGAACACAGAACATGGCTTAGTCTTCGGGAAGTGCTCTTTGCAGGGGTAGCCCATGCACCATGTTCTAACCTAGCTGTGGGAATGAGAGGATAACTGCTCTCATTTGCCCAGCTGCAATGAAGGACAGCACTTGTGCTCCTCCTACAGTGGTTTTTCTATAGGATAACGAAAGCTGAGCAGGGTCACATCTCACTCTGATACTGTTCCTGACAATAGCACTAGGATGACAGCGTGCACTGGAGCAACAGTTTGAGTGGTGACATACAGACAGCCAAGGAGGAGGTTCTCCTGGAGGTGCATGGGTAACAGCGCATGTGAGTTTTGGGTCCATGACTGGACTTGGGAGATTCATTTAGACCTCAGCCAGAAGCAGGGCTGATACGATGACGGCATTTGAGGAAGATAAGGGAAAGAAAAATGAAGACCCCAGAACACCCTGACTCAAGGAAAAGGGAGAGTGGACCAGGAGACAGAAAATAAAAGACTTGGGGAGAGAGGAGAAGAAAGAATTAGATGTCTGAAGGAGAGAGAAAAGAAAGCAAGAGTAAATAATCTTTGAGAGGTGATTACAGTGAAGTTAAACCTTTCCCATTGCCAGAGTACAGGTCCCAACAAGCACCTATCACAGGCCGGGTGGAAGATGTACACTGGAAACAGGGGAAAGGGAATTTTTGTATCTTTCCCTCCCACCAATGCAACATTTTCTCAGTGTTCTTTGAAACTCTTATATCCCAAAGGGTATAATTTAGTTTAAAAAATTCATCGCTATAGGTTCAAAGCTGTTAGGAAAAACAACTCACTACTAGAGTAACTGTACTCACCACTCTGATTCTATGCCCAATGGCCTTGGCAGGAAGGTTGGACCGGAACTTGGCACGAACCATGCCACTGTTTCCATGGGCACGCGTTACTTTCCCCCAGATCACTCGTGTTCTATTGGGCTTCCCACCAGGAGTCACGGTGTTGCTAACAAACAGAAGACTGTTAACTTCTGGGCATTCCACTCCTAACAGAGTGCTGGTCTACTTAAAGCAACAGTGGCAGGTTAAAAACACCATTTTTAAAAACACCATTTCATTCCCTCTATTGTCACGGCTCCCCTGGAATAGTCAAACTGAAAGCTTAGAAACATTTCTTTGGTCACCCATAAGGCAGATTTGCTTTCATCCAAGCTGAGAGAAATGCACATTGTGAAGAGATTTTTTGGTGATCTCATTAGTGTGAGGTTGTGATGTTTGGATTGCAAATACAGCAGGGGAGTGGGTTTAAACACAAAAATAAAAGCACAAAAACATGTCTGTACATTTGTTCCATCAAGTTGTGGGTGAACCTAACAGTGTCCCTTTACAAAACACCCTTCGAGCAACAGTCTTCTACCTGGCTTATATTAATTCAGTAATTTACAGAATTAAATCAAACTAAATAGATATAAGCCAGTTGGCAAACTTGTTTACTTGTGTCCACAGAGATTTGCACCAGTTTAACTAATTCAATTAGTTAAACCAGTGCAAGTTGTGTGTGTAGATCACCCTCCTATCTTAGCGCTAGTCTACACTGGCAGCGCTTTAACGTGCCTTGTGTGGTTGTGGCAGAGCGCTGGGAGAGAGCTCTCCCAGTGCTCAAAAAAAGCACCTTCGCAAGGAGCCCGGCTCCCAGCGCTGGGGCACTATTCACACTGGTGCTTTACAGAGCTGCAACTTGCTGCCCTTGGGGTGGGGATTGGGGGTTTCACACCCGAGTGAGAAAGTTGCAGTGCTGTACACTGCCAGTGTAGACGAGCCCTTAGATTTACCTTTCAGAACTGATATGTCTGGGATTTGCAGACTTCAATCACTCCCCTCTGATCCATTCCAAACACTATCTACTTCAAGTACTGGTACTAACAGGAGAAAGTATTCTTCTTAGTGATTTAGTGGATGATTTGCAAATAACTATGCAATATATATTCATGAAAACAATACTGCACATTAGAATTCTATTTCTACATGCATGTGGGTCAAACCGCTAAATGTAACCTTAACTGAATGATAGCATCATTTTGTTTTTATAATTTCAAAACACAGTATTCTCATATACCTCAGCAGCTTACAAATGAGAATAGCTGTTTATAACTCAACACACGTAGCTTTTGAGGTGTCAACAGTACAATAATGAAGTATGCCAATTTCACATTTGACAGCATTGCGAACCACAGCATATTTCCCCTCAATATGCAATAACCTTAGTGTCCACTATCTTTAGGTGCATATATTAACAATCTAAACCACTGGGAGCACAGCACAGTTTAAAGTCATATGCAACAGTAATTACAATTCACATCAGACTCTAACCTATCCCCAGAACACCTGCAAGAAAAATCAGAACCCTCACACAGTCCAAACCACTTCTATTAAAACACGAGAAGAGAAACGCTTTGCTCTGTGTGTCTGGCAAACTATCAATGGGGAGAAGGCTTCCCGCTAAGCATGCCCTGCTTCCCCCGACCCTTCTAGATGTATTAACCTAGAAGTTATCAGTTTGAGTGACTCCAGTGACTTTAACTGTAGAGGAAAGGGAGAGGTTTCTAAGATGTCGTCCAAACCAGAACCTTGAATTGCATTCAGAAACATAATGAAAGCCAGAATGGTCTCTGGAGCACAGGGAAAAAGCAGTCACTGTATTAAATATTCTAAATGGGAAACCATATTCTGCACTAGCTGTGCCTTCAAGCAGTGGTTTTCAACTGTTTTTCATTTGTGGACCCCCTAAAAAATTGCAAATGGAGGTGCAGACCCCTTTGGAAAAGTCTGTGGACTCCCAGGAGTCTGCGGGACCACAGACTGAAAACCACTGTTCTATGGTAACACCTTTTTGCAGACCCCTCAGTCTGCGGACCCTCAGGGGTCTGACCACAGGTTGAAAATCACTGCCTTAAAGTAATCTAATCGGGAGGTAACAAAGGCACAGATATCTGCACCAAGATCCATGTCAATAGAAAAATTCAACCTGCTATGCAAGCAGAGAAGGGAATAATCCCAAATTTATCAAACCTACAGTACTTCTGGGGCATCTATCAGCATAGTAACAGCAGCAACAATGATGGTGATCAGATATATGCACGCCCAGAAGCAGATGAGGATTTATTAAATCCCTTCAGGTTACAAAGCAAACCCTCACTGAAGGGGATGATATTAATTCTGCCACTTAAAGTATTGAAGTACCACAGTGAAGGACACTTCAGTCCAGTCCATTACTGACTTGACTTCAGTTCACACCAGTATCCTGGAGGTGAGAAGACTCATGTCCAACCCATCACTCTTACCAGAACCATTAGCCTTCTAACCCAGCATTTCTACAAGAGCAATCATACTGATGTTTAAGACATCATTTAATAACTGAATTAATTTGGTATCTAGAATTGTGAAAGTGAAAACTAAATCCCAAAACTGAACCCAGTCTTGCACAATTCTACTTGGCCATTTTGTTTGTTTACCATTATCATGGCAATAGGTATGCAAATACATTTATTGTGGCCTGATCAATTTTCATGACAATTTTTACGCCGCCTATTTATCATAACAACAAGGAGTTTAGCTACTTACTTTTTAGCTTTGTATACATAGGCACATCTCTTGCCCAAGTAGAATTCAGTCTCATCACGGGCATAAACTCCGTCAATTTTCAGAAGGGCAGTGTGCTCCCTCTGGTTTCGGAGGCCACGCTTATAGCCAGCAAAAATGGCTTTGGACCACAGTCTAGGAAATATTGAGCATATTAATGAATCGCCAACCACTAAAGTGTATTGCACGTGAATAAGTTTTCTGAACAAAACTTTCTGAAATAATTAGATACCATGCTAGTAGAAAGCACACAGGGGAAAAAGGAACAGTGCTTCACTTGAGCAAATACCCCCACATTCACAAAGTGCAGCTTCTTTAGCACAAGACATCAATTATAAAAATCCTGCACTAGCCTTCTCCTGCTTTCTTTGTACTAGAACCATTTCTAAAAAAATTATTTTCATTTTTTTAAACACAAACATAGAATCATAGAATCTCAGGGTTGGAAGGGACCTCAGGAGGTCATCTAGTCCAACACCCTGCTCAAAGCAGGACCAACCCCAAACACTTGTCACAACATCCCAAAGGGGATAGATAGTATATTCTATACATGGTGAAATAGATTAAGAACTTGGGGCCTGCTATGCCACAAAAGTCACCATGTCAAACAACCTTGGTAAATGTTCTCTCTCAACACGGTTAAATCTTAACTGCATCCCAGTGTCAATGGGTGAGAGAGAACATAACCATGTCTGCTGTGACCAGTCCAAGTCTTTAGCACAATTCAGGACACAAAATATGTTTAAGGTCCTCAGTGTTGACAAATGCAATAATACACATTGGAGAACATAACCCCAATTATACATATAAGATGGGGGTCAAAATTTGCTGTTACCACTCAAGAAATAGATCTTGGAGTCATTGTGGACAGTTCTCTGAGAACATCCACCCAATGTGCAGCAGCAGTCAAAAAAGCTAACAAAATGTTGGGAATCATTAGGAAAGGAATAGCTAGTACGACAGAAAATATAAATATTTATTGTATTTCCTTTATATAAATCCATGGTAAGCCCATGAATGCTGTGTGCAGATCTGATCACCCCATTTCAAAAGAGATATATATTGGAACTGGAAAACGTACAGAAAAAGGCAAATGATTGGGGGATGGAACAGCTCCCATATGAGGAGAGATTAACAAAACAGGGATTTTTCAGTTTGAAAAAGAGATGACTAAGGGGGGATATGATAACGGTCTATACAATTGTGATTGGTGTGGAAAAAGTAATTAAGGAAGTGTTATTTACTCCTCATAACACAAGAACTACGGGTCACCCAATGAAATTAATAGGTAGCAGGTTTAAAACAAACAAAAGGAAGTATTTCTTCACACAACCTGTGGAACTCTTTGCCAGAGGATGTTGTAAAGGCCAAGATTTATAACAGGGTTCAAAAAAGAACTACCTAAGTTCACGGAGAATAGGTTCATCAATGGCTATTAGCCAAATGGGCAGGGATGCAAAACCATGCTCGGAAGTGTCCAGTCTCTGGTTGCCACAAGCTGGGAATGGGAGACACAGGATGGATCACTTGATGATTACCTGTTCTGTTCATTCCATCTGAAGCACCTGGTTTTGGCCACTGTCGAAGACAGGATACTGGGCTAGATAGACCATTGGTCGGACCCACTATGGTCGTTTTTGTGTACTGAGAAACTATGTTTAAGCAATTATGCTATAAAGGTGTTTCTTAACATGGTTATTTTTACAGTAGAAATCTGTCCAGGCTACACTTAAATCCATAACCAAACTGTAGCATGGGTAATTGCATATGCAGTTTGCATCCATGAACAAGACATGTAGCTTCCAACTGTAACACAATCTGTAGGTTGTAATCAGGTTCTAGCAACTCTTGACACATAGACAGAACCAATTACTATGTCTGTGTGACCTAATTATCCAGTCCTACTTCCTTTGTCCGTGTGGCGCACCCGGCAAAGTGTGCTGTGCGAAAAGCTGTGGGGGCAGCGTGGGATAGGAGTCTAGATGTCCAAGAACGTCCTGATTCAAACACAACTGTGCAGTGCACCAGGCATGGCAAGATTTTTAACTGACAGTGGTTGGGGATGGGAAGAATAGTATCGGTCATGACAACCACATCACAACAGAGGGTCAGAGCTTAGTTAGGTTTAACACAGCACATTCGACAGCCGAGCTGGTGAGACGGAGAGGACATGTGTGAGATTTATGAAGCCCCCACCAGCCAGTGTAACATGTCCAGCGACAGTAAAGGACAAAGGAAGTTTTCAGCGCCCATCGCTCACCTCCCAGACATGGTGTCGTCCTGAAGTCCTGCTCCCAGCAGGCCTGAGAAGCACAAAAAGACTTTAGCCTCCACACTGGGGAATTTAGCACCAAACGGCTGTCAGCCCCCCGCGGCGGCTGGCACGTCCCAAGGGATCCCAGGCGACCCCACACACTAGGCGGTTGGAGAGGGGAGCAGCACCAGGGGCTCCCAGCTAGACCCCGGCCGGCCGAGGGGGAACCGAGCTCCGCCCGGGCCGGCTACGTTAGCCAGGCCCCCACCCCGCGGGACTTATCAGGGCAGCAGCCCCGCGATGTCCAGTCCAGGGGCCTCCCCCAGGGGCTCCTCTCGGGCGGGTCAGAAGCGGGAGGCGCCGGGCTCGGAGACGGCTCAGCCCGGGGCCTTGCACCATCCGCCCCGCATCGGCTTCATCCCGCCGCCTGCCCGCTCCCCGCGCCCCCCTCTCCACAGCCCGGCCCCCGCCGCACCTGCCCCCGCCCCATGGCGGAGGGAGAAGCCCGCTCAACCACCCTCGGGACCTCCGCGCCCAGACTCACCCCCGCGCCTCCGACCCAAGATGGCGGCGAAAGGGAGAGCAGCCGCCAAGCACGCCGGGATATGACAGCGCAAGGACCCTTTAGGCGACCGTAATTACTGCCTGACTAGAAAACGCCCCGCGGAAGGGTGAATAAAATCCAGCGACGGCCCCTCCACCCCTCTCTGCCCCTTTCTCCAGGGGCAAAAACCCTGCCAGGGCGTGGTTTAGTGGCTATGCCTGACGGGCACCTGCTAAACCAGTATGGATGATAGGCCCCCTGAGCTGGGTGGTTGCTATGGAGACCAGCTCTGTCCAGCCTGGGGCCTCTGTGTGAGTCTCTCCTGATTGTCGCTGATCATAGACCCCCCCCCCCCCCCAGTGGGGGGAGGGGAGAGAGCATCCCAGTGCAGGGCCACCCCCGGATGGATGGCAGTGGGGCCCTTGGAGCTAGGGAGCAGGCAGCCCCCTGGGAGCGTGGCGAAGCTGGGGGTGGGGTGTGCGTGCCCCCTTGGGTCCCCCGCTGCTGCTGCCCCTGGCCCAGGGAGCACAAAGGCCTGCAGACCTGATGCTCAGACCAGCCAAGCCGACCCCTCCCGTTGAGTGCCCACGCGGGCAATCGTTTCTCCCCCGCCCGGGGCTGCTCATGCCAAGGCCATGGTGGGTGCCACGACGCCCCGGAAACTGGCACCCCCGCCCTTAAACACAGCCTGGAAAATAGGGGCTGGGTTAAAAACGTACATAAACCAGGCACACGTAATGGGGTTAACTACAGAGGGGGCGAAGTGCAGCCGAGCCGAGGCGGGCCATCGCTACAATGGACAAATGGGCAACCACGGAGGATTAAACCCCAACTAGCAGATTTTTAAAATGGGGCCTTTAACCCAGCAAAGAGAAGCAGCTAACGATGGCTGGGTTGAGGGGCAGCTGGGGGGGTGTAATACAAACAAGTGCGATAACAAGCTGTGCATGAGCCATCACACTGATCACTCTGCTTGTGTGTTGTACCCACAACCCTTCCTCTGTGTTTGGTCTTTTTTTTAGGGGGTGAGCTCTTTGGAGAAGAGACTGTGTCTTCCTATGCACCGGGACGGCCCCTGGTGCTTCTTCAATGCTACTGTAATAGTAAGTAACTTTAACATTTACTTTTAATCCTTCATTTAGGTCTGGATTGAGGATTTGGGCTTCATTGGAACAAAAGCACATTCTTAAGTGTTTTCCTGAGTAGGAATGGACTTAAGCATGTGCTTAACTGTTTTCCGGAATCAGGGCCTTGTCTCTGATGTCCATCATTTCCCCCATGTAGCTAATGCCATTGTAGGGAATTAGTGAAAAATTTTGAAAAGTGCCGTAAGTGACTTAGCAGCTAAACTCCATTTTCAGAAGTGACTTTTGCTGAAAGTTGGGCTCCTAAGTGACTAAGTTGGGCTCCCAAGTAGCTCATGTGCTTTGAAAATGTTAACCAACTCTATGATAGACCCTATACCCCTGGAGGCTGAGGGTTCGATCTGTGAAGGTGCTGAGCCCTCTGGCCCTGATGCAGTTAAGTACTTAAACACACTCAGCACCTTGTAAGATCTAGCACTATTAATGAAATGAAAAAAAAAAAAAGCACCGGAAGAACTGTTTCAGGCATCTGATAATGTGATGTAGAGCACATTTGCCAGGTTTGACTGTGTTCACAGCTGCTCCCACATAGGGAACATGAAAATCAGTGATGTTCCCTTTGCCAAATCCTGCTTATTTTGTCAGCATCAGTGGGTTCAGCCCTAGAACCATTGGATCTTGGAAAGAATCCAGTGTGGCGAGGTCCAACTATGCTGAGAATGTTTGCCTCTACACTAGCATGCCCTGATAATATGATTCCTGCAAGAGTTCGCAGCCACTGAACTCCGGGTCAGCTGCTGCTCCTGGATTCCCCTCACAGGGTTCTACATTGGAGAGGGAGCAAGGATGTTAATGCTGAAGGAATCTTTATATTAATTCTTCTTATTATTTTAACAGCACCAAAAAGCATGCTAGATTCCTCTCTGTACAACCAAAGGATGTGATCCCTGCCTTGACAAACTTAACTTACCTGAAAAATCCCACAGGTTCCAAGGGGGTTGGTGCCACAGAGAGTGGATGTCCCCCAAGTCCTGTCTTCACCCATGCTATGCAGGCTAAACTCTATGTAGGAGCTTCTGCAAAGGGGGCTCTTCCATGCTCCCCCCACTCAATTCCACTAGGTTCTCATCCCCTCCAGCTATGTATCAATATTTATTTTTTAAAATCAGCAACTTGCTTTCTGAAATGTGTAGTGCTACTCAGGGTTCTGTACAGCCATTGTCCAATAGAAGCAAGGATGTTTCTTATTTAAGGCTCAGCTGCTATGTGAACTCACCAGTCTGACTCTGCCAATATGCTGGCAAAACACAGTGAGTTAGGGGTCAAGTGGCAGCCTCTGCTTTGAATTTCCTCACTGGTACCCATGGTTATCATCACTTCTCAGTTGGCCAAAGGGGGCATTTCAGAGTGATGCAAGGTGTTTCCTGAGCTTCCCACCCCTGCAGCTGTTTCAATCTACCAGGTGGCAGGATGGGGAAAGACATGACTACGAGGCTCTCACTTAGCAGTGTGTGGGCTGTAATCCCCAAAGGGGTACCGGGCCAAACCATTTATACTGTTTTTTAAATTATTTCCAAACTTCCCCTCCCCTCCCTTTAGGACAGAAGGGAGAGCATATGATAGTTTGCTCATCACCCCAAAATCTTGGGGGAAGCTCTGAGTCTTTTCTTGTAATTAAGATTTGATCAAGGAGTTTGGTTGAGTACAATAATTGATGTTGATGCCAGTGACTAAATCAGGATTGTCTTTTCTGTGTGTATAGCTTTAAAAGTAGAATTCAACTAGAAGAGCTCCTTATTTGTAATATTTCTCAGTGCACCAGACAGTGGTTTCCTCTACATCTATAATAGAACATAAACCCTGGCAGAGCTTACTGGTTTGGCATCAACATCTGCTGAGTATATGGATATAAGAGGAAGCATACAGGAGGAACTAAGACAACATTAGGCTTAAGAGAAACATTGCATTCCAGCTTTAAGTTTTCTTAAAAGGCATTAATATCTTGAATTAATTCTCTTCTGGATAGAAGTTGCTGATGGGGAGGAGGTGAAGCTATTAAATTCTGTTTTTGTATCAAAAGAAGTCAGTTTTTCCTACAAGAACCTTCAACTATTTTATTCTTCTTTTAAAAGTGCTGGCATAATAATCTGTCGCAGCTCTTTCAGAGAGAATCTTTTGAACCATATTGTCATCTTTGTGGCTGCACACTTTATATAAACCAGATGCAAAGGGACTCATCTCATGCAGTTTAGACCCAAAATTTCAGTTCTGTTTAAAAAATGTCAACATGAATAAAACACATTTTTAATTTAAAACATATCTCTTACCACACCATTGTACATGTTAACCCAAAGGGAAACCATCTAAGGCATTTATAACAAGCAAAATTCAGTCAGAGGGACTTGTATTTTCCACTTCTTCCTTGGATTACTAGTTTCTGAGTACAAGAAAAAATGAAGTTTTTTGTTTTTTTTACTAACTTGATTTACTAGACCAATTTCACTGTCAGAGTTAAGTGAAAAGAATAAACAGACATCATTAATGATGACAAGTAGGAGGTATTTTGACATTCTTTGTTTTAACAATCTAGGTCATATCAGTAACAGTGGTAAAAGCATTTTTTAAACTGTGATTTCTTTTGACAGTGTTCATTTAAGAGACATAGCTGAAACAATCTTGGAACCGTTAGTGATTATCTCTGAGATCTCCTGGAGGATGGATGAGGTCCAGAGGACTGGAGAAGGCCAAACATAGTGCCTGTCTTTAAAAAGGGGAACAAAGAGGACCTGGGGAATTATAAATTAGTTAGCCTAACTTTGATACCTGGAAAGATGCTGGAACAAATTATTAAACAATCCGTTTGTAAGCACCTAGAGAATAATAGGATAATAAATAATAGCCAAATGCCAAACCAACCTAATTTCATTCTTGGATAGGGTTACTGGCCTAGTGGATGGGGTAAACAGAAGACATGACATACCTTGATTTTAGTAAGGCTGTTGACACATCCCACATGATATTCTCATAAGCATACTAGAGGAATATGGTCTAGAGGAAATTACTATAAGGTGAGTGCATAACTGGTAGAAAGGCTGTGATCAAAGAGCAATCAATGGTTCACTATCAAACTGGGAGGGTGTATCTAGTGGAGTCCTAAAGGGATCAGCCCTGGGTCTCTTATTAGTCAATGTTTTCATTAATGACTTGGATAATGGAGTGGAGAGTGTGCTTATATAATTTGCAGATGACGCCAAACTGTGAGGGGTCGCAAGTATTTTGGAGGACAGGATTAGAATTTAAAACTACCTTGACAAACTGGTGAATTGGTTTGAATCGAACAAGCTGAAATTCAATAAAGACAAGTGCAAAGTACTTCACTTTGGAAGGAAATATCAAATGGACAGATACAAAATGGGAAATTACTAGCTAGGCAGTAGTTCTGCAGAGAAGAATCTGGGGGTTATAGTGAATCGCCAGTTGAATATGAGCCAACAATGTGTTGCACTTGTAAAAAAGGTTAATATAATTCTGGGGTGTTGTGGTGAGGCAGATCCCCACCCTCATCAGGAAATAATTAAAGAGCTTCTCAGGACACAATCAGCTTCAACCAAGTACATCTGGCTTGGAAAGCCTAGATATGGGCGGGTTCTTAAAAAGGAAGATGCCCGGACAGTGTAGAGTGGATAATGATATATGGGGGAAAGGACTGCTGCCAGAAGAACAGAAACAAGCATTGGTGATACTAGTTAGGAAACCAGGCAAGACCTGATGCTTATAGACGTATTGCTCACAAATCACATGTGGGGTAAAATCATGGGGAAAAGTATAAATGTAAGACTAGTGGAATACTTGGAGAAAAATGATATTACTGTCTAACTGAGGTACAAAGTAGTTTCAGAAAAGGAAGATGCAGAGTTGACCATATTGTGAGACTAGAAACAGAGGTCAAAAAAGCATAAGGACTAAGAACTTTGTGATAACAGTCTTCCTGGAAATTGAATAAGTATATGGCATGCTATGGAGGGAAGACTTCCTATATAAACTAGCCAAAATTGGAATAAAAGGGGAAATGGTTTGGTGGATAAAGGACTTTTTTAGTCAAAATGGGAACAGCTTTATCAAAAACCTACAAGCTTACAAATAGAACTCCACAAAGGAGTATTTTCAGCCTTGTTTTGTTTTCCCTTATGATAAATTCAGAAGTGTGGTAACAAAGGAGCTTGCGAAGGAATGGCAAGAACTATGGAGTAAGGGGGAAAAAAGGACTAAGGTTTTAGGATGTATGCTCAAAAATTGAAGATAATGCCATGCTCCACAGTCATGTTAGGAAAAAATGAAGTAGTCATTTTTAAAGGGCTAACAGGTCCTTGTGCCTTAAATAATAAGTTAAACTTGTTAAAAAGAAATAAAGATGGGCTGTGTAATGTGTGCAAAGCCAAAGAAACTGTTGGTGATGTTCTATGGCAGTGGTCTCCAACCTTTTTACGCACAAGATCACTTTTTGAATTTAAGTGCAACCCAGGATCTACCCCGCCCCTTCCCCAAAGCCCCGCCCTGCTCACTCCACCTCCCTCCCCCCGTCACTCGCTCTCCCCCACCCTCACTCACTTTCACCAGGCTGGTGCAGGGAGTTGGGGTTCAGGAGGGGGTGCAGGCTCTGGGCTGGGGCTGAGGAGTTTGGAGTGTGAGCGGGGGCTCCGGGCTGAGCCTTGGGCCGGGGGTTGGGGTGCAGGAGAAGGTATGGGGTGCTGGCTCTGGGAGGGGGTTGGGGTGCGGGCTTCCGCTGGGCGACACTTACCTCAGGCGGCTCCCAGTTGGCAGCACAACGGGGCTAAGGCAGGCTCCCTGCCTCCCCGGCCCCACAACGTTGTACCCAAGGGGGTGCTAGAAAGGTATAGCCCAGGGATCTCAAACTCAAATCACCACAAGGGCCACATGAGAACTAGTAACAGCCAAGGGCCGCATCACTGAAACCTTCTCATACAATGATACAAAAGTATAGTCAAAAATGAAAAAAATGAAGAGTAATGTAGTATGCTATTAAAAGTCAATGTATTAAACTTTTTCAAAACTGTAATGCAAAGAGGAGTTTTAATAAAATATAAACACTCAGTAATGTTTGGAGCTTGGCTGCCTGTGGAGTCGGCACCTATGGTGGGCCGCAGGAAATATGCGGCCCGTGGGCCGCGTGTTTGAGACCCCTGGTATAGCCTATTACAAGTGTATTAACAGGAGCATGATAAGACATGAGAGAGAATTGTTTCACTCTTCTTGGCATTGGTAAGGCTTCAGCTAGAGTAGCGTGTCCAGTTCTGGGCACCACACTTTAGGAAAGATGTGGACAAACTGGAGAGAGTCCAGAGGAGAGCAACAAAAATGCTTAAAAGTTTAGAAAACCTGACCTATGCAGAAAGGTTAAAAAAACTGGATGTTTAGTCTTGAGAAAAGATGACCAAAGGGGGACCTGATAACAATCTTCAGCTATGTTAGGAGCTGTTATAAAGAGAATTGTGATCAATTGTTTTCCATGTCCACTGAAGGTAGGACAAGATGTAATGAGCAGCAAGGGATATTTAGGTTAGATATTAGGAACAACTTTCTAACTCTCAGGGAAGTTAAGCTCTGAAACAGGCTTTCAGGGAAGGTCGTGGAATACCCATCATTGGAGGTTTTTAAGAACATGTTGTACAAACACCTGTCAAGGATGGTCTAGATATAGTTGGTCCTGTGTCAATACAGGGAGATGGACTAGATGACCTCTTGAGGTCCCTTCTGGTCCTGCATTTCTATGATTCTATAAAGTCAAACTGAAGGTGCCATCAGTGGCTAGTTAAACCTCCTGGAAAGGGGTTTAATATCTTCAAGGAACATACCCCATGAAACAGAATGTCAAGAAACAAATTAAAAACAGAGGGTCCTTTCACTGCACCCCACCTCTTGTGATGCTGGAAACCTGGTAGACCTGAACTAACAAATTATATTAATCTTCTGCCTATTTGAAACTTATTTCACATTCTAATATTAAATTATTACGGTTTCTTCAAGTCAGGAAATTGCTGAAGAAAGTAACTCACTCTAATTCCAGTGCTGATACAGAGTATGGTTGAATCTAAACCTCTTTAGTATTCATAGAGCATAACAATGCCTCAACCCTGTTAATCACGGGTCTGATCCATTTCCAGAGTGTGCTTGCAGACTGGGACTGTAATGTTCTGCAGACCTCCAGTGTTTGTTCAAGAGATTTTAAACATGGCCCAAGTCCAACAGTAGACAGATAAGGACCAGTGGAGCCTTCTGTTATTAGACTTTACTGTAATACCCAGAAGGCCCAATCAGAATCAGGGTCCTATTGTGTTAGGTTGCTGTACAAACACAATCTCTTTTGTGTGTGTGCGCCATGCGTGGTGGGTTTTTTTGTTTGTTTGTGGGGGGTGGGAAAGAGGGTTGTAACCTGGACCAGAAGCTGCTATTCAAATACCAAATAATAATTCTGGAAACTTACTAAGCAAAAATAAAAAGTTTGCATAAGATCTTGACTGGCATTTGTTCCTTTTTCTTTAAAAATAACCTTCACAAATTGATAGTTTAAATTGTATGAGAATCTCAGGACAATCATGTTTATTTTGCCTTTTAAAAAATCCACTGGCTGCAAAAAGCTAAATCTAAGAAGCGACAAAGGGTCCTGTGGCACCTTATAGACTAACAGAGGTATTGGAGCATAAGCTTTCGTGGGTGAATACCCACTTCATCGGATGTTGCATCCGATGAAGTGGGTATTCACCCACGAAAGCTTATGCTCCAATACCTCTGTTAGTCTATAAGGTGCCACAGGACCCTTTGTTGCTTCTACAGATCCAGACTAACACGGCTACCCCTCTGATACTAAATCTAAGACACATTCCGCCTGTTTTATTGTTAAAAGGGACAGTGTGATTAAAAATCCTGTGTATGTACAATGAAAATGTCTTTATCTATGTAATAGTTTAGATGACAAACTCAAAACTGAAAAACTCGAACATACTTTTCCCACTATTTATGGTGATGTTTACTTACGCCTTTTGCTCAGCTTGGACAAAGAAAATAGACTGGTCAATTTCCATTTAGCTTCAATGTGGTCTAATGCTGTGTTGTTTGATTTGCAAACATGGCATGGGAATGCTTATTTGTATATAAACATACTTTTCCCATTTGAATTGAAATAAACTTGTTCAAGATTTCAAAAATAGGAGGCGACAGTTAATTTCTTCAGTCCATACATAGGTTCTTGCCTGGTTTTCAAAAAGTGCTGAGCTCCCAACAGCTCGTATTGAGGTCAATGGGTTGATCCAAAAATATTCAAGGTAATGATGAGGAACAGTTTAAAGCATAAATTGGCAAAAGTGCAGTTCAACATAGCTAGCAGGCACCTTCATTTTGAATACGGATGGGGAGTCTACAAATCTCAGCACTAAATGCTCCAGTTTGAGCTGGAGGGGGTGGGGGCACTTGACCCAATTTGGAGCATTGCACCCTAGAATTCAGTCTAAGATGAGGGGGGCTGGGAAACTATTTTGTTAAAGTGAGTTAAGGTTCCCAGTATGTTCAAATACAGCCCTTAGGGGAGCATGATTTCTGGGGTAATGAGTGTAGGACAGGTTATACAAAAAATTAAAAAAGAGATGAAAGGCTGCAGATTTAAGGCTATTTCAGTATCTAGTATTACTTAAACTGTTGTTACTAACTCCACGCTGTCTCTCATTGTCACATGCTGTGCTTGTTCCTCTTAGCAAGAACATGGCAAATAAAAAGATGGAAATATTCTCCCCCCTGGAAGCTGTGCAAATCTGTGCTGTGCTGGAGGACTGTCTTGATCAGCTTGCTATTCTTGGATATATTATGCCAGTTTCCTATGAGGGCCGGACAGACATCAGCAATGTAGGTGCCTCTATTTGTAAAATTCTCTTATTTTCTTTCCTGTCTTTATGCTATGCCTTCTTACCTTCTTTTGACTCCTCTTAAAAATAAATGTTGATATATTTTCATTGTAAAGTGTCCCACAGCCCGCGAGAGAAGGAACATTCTGTTTGCCAAAATGGGAATGGGTGACGGGGTGGATCACTTGATGATTCCTTGTTCTGTTCGTTCCCTCTGGGGCACCTGGCACTGGCCACTGTCAGAAGACAGGATACTGGGCTAGAGGGACCTTAGATCTGACCCAGTATGGCTGTTCTTATTATAAATCCATCATCTTGTTGTTTAGCTGGAGACTGATTTTAATACTTACATTGCAGTAGCATCCAGAGGCCCTAATAAGGATTTGGGTTCCACCGAGGTAGGCACTGCATGAACATAAACAAAGACATAATTCCTACGCCAAAGAACTTACAATCTAAGATAACAGTCAAGATGCAAAGGAGTAGGGAAAGGAAAACTATCAAACATAGCTAAGCTGTATATATATATATGCATTCTCTTTTTAAAAAGCAAATAAGAATAGGATTTTCAAAAACACTCGGTACTAATGTAATTCTGCTCCCATAGAATTCACTCATGAAACACCCATTGACTTCAGGGGGAACAGAGTTGGGTCAACACTGAACATTTTCAAAAATTCCACCCTAAAACTATAACTAACCAACTGCCCCTCAGCCTAGAGTCATTAACTGGCTGATTTCATATTAGGCATCACAGCATAAGTGGGTCTCGAAGGGAGATTTGAAGGAGAGGGCAGCTCAGAGGGGTGTTCCATGCATGAGAGGCAGCCTAGTGGAAGTGCGGAGAAGTTGTTGGAGAAGGAGGCAGTTGCAGGGGATGGTAGAGTGGCAAATGAGGTGATAGGACATGAGTGGGCCTAACCATCTTGAGAGGCAAATAGTTTTGACCTCTGCTATCACCTCAAGAATCTTAACATTTACCTAAGGCAGCAGCCAATTTCCAGGCTGAGCAGTTATGAACATTTTCTTTATGGGTAAGGAACTGGAAATAATTGACGCATCATGACTGAGGTGGAATAAACTATGGGAATTTAGCGTATCTGGTCTAATGCTGCTTCATTTTATTCTACTCACCATGCCTAAAGTATCAGCAGAGAAAGAAAGAAGAAGAGTAAAGTAAAATTTAATGTTGTATGCCAGTCCTTTGTCTCCTATCTGTTTTCAAGAACAAGAAGTCTATTATACGGTGACAGAGAATACTCAGAATCTGAAGTGTGTACTGGATTCAGAGTCTGACTAATGCTTAAGTCATACAGTAGAGGGCACTCCTTCCCTGAAATGAGATCTATGGACTAGATCCACCTGCTCCCAGATATGAATTCTCATTCACTGAATAGCATGTGGAAAGCTTCTGATGTATTAGCAGTGAACGCCCACAGAGAAAACACATTCCTAAGGATTCTAGGGGGTGTTCCCCTCCTGACACACATGTTCAGTTTGTGATAGTGTCAATGAAAGTCATGCCCAATATAGAGAACAGCTATATGCTAACTCCATTGCTCTGTCATTTTGCCACTGTATCCCATCCCCTATTTTTCCATTGTAAATTGTCAGTTTCATTTCAAGGGACCCTATCTTCTGCCTAGCACTCTTTCCTCTTCTGTTACATAACATTTCAGAGTTTTTCATTTCTCTTCTGTCCCTTATGCACATAAATCTCTTTTGTTCCCTTTCAGATTGATGCCCAAGAAATTAGTGAAATCACCAAGAGCCAGAAGGAGTTGGGGGTTAAGTTTGAACAGCTCATGTCAGCAAGAGTAGAGAACAGGCCAACAGTTCCCTCCGAGTCACTGAAGTTCACAGAACTGGGGCAGCAGCTGCAGGAGACAAGTGGAGATCTAAAAAGGGCCAATCATCTTTTTAGTAGAGCTGCAAAACAGAGTGCTGTGTCCTCCGATAACCTCAGAAAAGTTCAAGCTGATAGGTGAGTGATTAGAGAGGACTGTGACTTTTAATGAGAGGTGCCAGATGACAGACCTGAAGACTGAAGTCCTTCATTTATCTCCAGAACTGATAGCAGCAGTATACGCTTCCTCCTTGCTAATGTACTTCAACCCTGACCTGGAGGGAATAGGGAGTTTAGTCTTCAAGACGCATTCAAGACCCTGGCTTCTGCTTAGACTGACAACAAGGAGGCCATTCATTGTGGTTTGGGAACTAGGATACCTATCCGTTAGGGAACGGACTGACACTACCAACTAATTTCTCAAAGGTTTGCAAAGTATGGCCTCGTGTTAATGACTTTTGGTCACTTTAATAGAATCCAAACTGATGACCTTTCAATAATTCGTCCCTGGAGCCATCCAGTACTGGTGTTTTAATGTTTGGGATCAAGGTTTCTCTAGCAAATATTAGTTTATTAGTGAAATTAGTTTAACAGGCTGAGCATTGTCTCTTGAGCTCAATCAATTAGTGTCTCATACAATGCCACCATAGCACTGTTACTGCTGTGCACTCCATCCTGCTTTACAGAACAGATAATAGACATCAAGGCCAAGATTTTCTTTAAAAATGGAACATGATGTTAGCCCATATTTAGGCTCCTAATTAGATGGCTTGATTTGAAAGAGTCCTGAGCACAAAGCAGCTCATTGATTTAAGGAGTCTAACTTTAGGCACATATATTAAAAAATCTTGGCCTGTATAATTAAGCAGCAAAATCAAATGAAGGCGTTCAAGGAAATTCAGTGCAAAAAAATTCCCAAATGAATGCAAAAAATGCAGAATTTAATCACATATGCACCAGGAAATTCTACATGCTGGTAAATTGTAAGCTCTTCAGGGCAGGGACCATGTTTGTGTAAATGTCTGTACAGCACCAAGCACAATGGGTTTCCAGCTTGAGTGGGGCCTCTTGGTGCTACTGTAATATAAATGTTAAATGATAACTCAACCACACTGTACGTTCTTAAGGCATAAATGTAACCCCTCCACCATACTACAAAATACTCCAGATGCACAAGTGGAGTTATAGTGGGAAACCTAACTCTGTCTACACCAGAGGTTTTGCCGGCATGGGTAAGGGGAGTGATTTTTTTCACACTCCGAGCCATTATAGCTATGCCAGCAAAACATTGTAGTGTAGACGAAAAGCCTTGGATTTGGTGTAAGAACCTGAACAGAAGAGAAGCAGGACATTACGTTACTGTAACTTTTTTAGCAGTGAACGATAACGAGGCCTGTATGTTTGAGCCAGGCATTGAATTGCCAGAAAATAACATCTTTGTCTAAGTTGCTGTTATGTTCCTCCTCCTTGTTCTTGTCGGCAGGCAGTATGCGAGCGATGTGATTGCAGCAACTTTGCAGGAAATGCAGACTTCAGGAACGTTTCAGAGCCTGCTGCAAGCTGTGCAGAGAGAGGAGGAGAGGAAGTCTAACTTCTACACCACCATCATCAGGTTAGGGTTGTATTAGGCATTTTCCCGGCTTCAATCACCACTGCTCTTGAGTACATGTTCTCACTTACAGTATACAAGAGAACACAGCTTCTTCCATCTGAGCATAGCTGTGTACTTCGTAAACATACACTACATTATATTTAGGGAGAGAAGTCACTTCTGGGCCTACTGCCCTGTCTACAGTGGGAATGCCCCCTCCTGCCCATGTCCTGCCACCAGAATGCTACCGACATGCCCACTGCCTCCCCTTATGCTGGGGACTGGGAGCACAGGGATGGCAGAGCTGCCTCCATCAGCAGAGAGTTACCTTAAACAAGTTCCCCTCTGTAGTGCTCTGCAGCAAATAGGCGTTTGTTATAGCCCCAAGTACAGAGCTTTAGCTCAAGCTGTAGGTCATGCTTTTTGACTCTGGAGGTCCTCAATTCAATCCCAGGTATATCAGCCAAGATGGCAGCTGTCACATGAGGGGAATTCACAACCAGCATTTTCCACTGTTTTAAAGCCACTTTGCTCTGTGTAGCAAACAGGAGAATCCTGCATCTAGCATAGGCAGGCAGGGCTGCGATTTGCATGGGTGAAGCTTACCTTGAGTTCAAGCAAATGTAAGCACCAGTAGTGCACATCGTGGCTTTAAGCAGCTACAGTGGTGGCCACCCGCGGCTGTGATCAAGGCAAATCCCCAGTGCAGAAGAGGCCTACATGTGAAGTGTCTAATTTCCTCAAGTGGATACTTGCTGCATACAACAGTTGTCCCACTATCTAAAACTAGAGGATCTGTTCTGCTTCCCCATGCAGGGGGCAGAAGAAAAATGCCGGGTGGTGATTGTTTGTGGAATAACCATCAGAAATTTCAAGCAGAAAATGGACAAATTACTACACCTGAAAATGGCATCTCATCTTATTCTCCACCCATCAGACATGTCTAATCAGTGCTAAGGGTTCACCTTCCTTTGCACTTTTTTGGAGTGAGCCCTATATGTCTTCCCAGTATAACATGGCTTCTGATTTTTAGTTTTGTCCAATAAACATAGATTAAAAACATCTCAACACTAATAAACTCCGGAAATGGTTACATATATCTAAGGGTTTGTCTAAATGGAGCAGTAATGTGGACTACAGAGCTGTGATTTCTAAAGCGCACCAATGTGTTGTGGATTAATTGGTCTGTGTAGACACTAAGGGTACGTCCACACTACCCGCCCGATTCGGCGGGTAGCGATCGATCTTCTGGGATCGATTTATCGCTTCTCATATAGACGCGATAAATCGATCCCAGAAGCGCTCCCCGTCGACTCCGGAACTCCAGCTCGGCGCGAGGAGTAAGCGGAGTCGACGGGGGAGCCAGCCTGCGCCGCGTGGACCCGCAGTAAGTACTTTTAATTCGATCTAAGATACGTCGAATTCAGCTACGCTATTCTCGTAGCTGAAGTTGAGTATCTTAGATCGACACCCCCTGCCCCCCTAGTGTGGACCAGGCCTAAGGGTTCCTTAGTGCACTTTAAGGTAGTGCTGTTTGAAACAGTACTATATTAAAGTGGACTAGGGAACATTACAAAGAGATTATTTGTTACAGTATATACAAAAGCCCTGAAACCACCTGATTTTTGGACATCTACAGAGAAATAGACGTGTTTGATTTTTAACTGTCAACGTACTCTTTATCCTGTAATAAGACTGGAAATTCATTCTCTCTATCACGTTCACCCAGATGGTGACTCTTCAAGATGGAATGTCTGTTGGAGTGTAAGCTCTTTAGGGCAGGGACCTGTCAAATTGATTAATGAATGAAGTGCCATATGCACCCATGGCCCTGTATGGATATTAGATTATAAGCATAAAACCTTAGAAAAAAATCGGAGTGACATGGGCCAGGGTAACACAAGCTGGAAAGCTACCGGCTATACATTTTAAGGCACAGATTCTATTTTTTTCTTCTTTTGTAAAGGTAAAATGGAAGGCTTGTGCAAATAAAAAAATATTCCAATTGCCCTCATTAACAGAAAGTATGCCTGCCCCAAAGACTACCATGATTTTGTTTTAAAATGTAAACATCTTTGTCAATTTTGGTGTCCATACATCTCCCCTTACTGATTTGAGAATTTGAACAGGTTTGTTTTTTAAATGTATAGATTTTCAGTTCACCCTTAACAAAAATAGTCTTGTACGAAAACTAAAGTCTGTGTAATCTGGAAGTGGCTAGTGATTAGGGACATGATCCTGCATTGAAATTTGTGGGAGTTTTTGTATAGAAGCTGTCCCCAAATAGTAGGATTCCTTCCTCCACCCTCTCAACCAAATAAATCAAGTCTTTGTGGAATCTGTACAGGCTTCTGTTGGAAGAATTCTACATTTTTTGCTTCATTCTCCCAATCAGTCCCACCTGTCTGGCTCAGCAGTGGTACATGAACCATACATCACTGCACTGTGGATTTATTTACCACATCATCAGTTCTACGATCACATCCCAGTTTGACTTTCAGATACATAGCCTCTCTGAAGCTTAAAGTGGACAAAAAATTCCCTATTTGCCAACCAGCCAAGGAAAGGTAGCTCACCCTGTGGTACTGCAAAGTCCTGGGGAGCTTTCCAACCTACAAGCTCTCAGGGCAAGCAGGAGGAGCAGGACTGTGTTTTGTAGGGTGCAACACTGCATCAGAAGGGAGGAAGTTCCCTTCCTGGGGAAAGCTAACCCTACTTTCTCGTGCTGTATTCAAGGAATGTAGGTTTTTTCCCTTTTACTTTTTCCTCTAGGGAGGAGGAAGGAAGGAAGGAGATAAAGTCCCTCCAGAAGCGGCTGCATGATGTCAAGAAAGAAAAGGATTTAGAACTTCAGGTGAGAATATTTGAGATGGGCAGCATGCTAAAGAGGAAATGTGTTACTGAGCATGCTCAGACTGGGACCTCTCCTTCAGGGCCAACTCTGGCTTTTTTGCCGCCCCAGGCCAAAAAAAAAAAAAAAAAAAAAAAAAAGCGGCCAGAGTGCCGCTGAAGTAAATTTGCCGCCCTAAGATTGGCCTGAATGCCACCCCTTACAATGTGCCGCCCCAAGCATGTGCTTCCTAGGCTGGTGCCTACAGCCGGCCCTGCTCTCCTTCCTAGGGAGGTTCACGGTCTTTGATGAAAGGGTGTGATCAGAATGAACACGCACCTACAGAAGACGGAGCTGTGCCGCCCTACCCCGTCACACTCACTGTACTATCCCTGCAGTCCACAGTAATGGTACAGTCTGACCATTCTGTTACCACATGTAACATTCTCTCATTTTGGGGCAGGCAGGGAAAAATATAAACAAAACAAGAGCCAGTGTAGCTACATGACCAGTGTCCTGGGTGTTGAATGATTGTTACTTACTGTTAAAGCACCGATCAGTGCTGTGCAGCTATAATAGTCTCTTCCTCGGGGAGCTTACACTCTAAAAGAGACGCAGATCAGATCTGAATGCAGTGGGAAACCCAGAGGATGGTGTTAATTGGGATGGGGATGGCATAATACTGACCGGGATTAGTATTTGAAGGCCTAGTAGAATAAGTAGGTTCTAAGGAAGGAGTTAATGAAGATGGTTGAGACATAATGTTCTGTGACAAAGGGTTGATCCAGGCATAAGGGAGAAAGTATGAAGAGGAGAGATGGAGAAGGAAATGAAGGGAGTGATGCTGCTGCACACTGATGGAGTGAGGGGTGTGCAAAAAGAAACCAGCAGAGATAGAGGCAGAGCCATGCAGGGCCTTGAAGGCAAGGACAAGAATCTGACACTTGATTCAGTAGGTGAGGAGGAGGAGGCGGCAGCAGAGGATCTGTATAAAGGAATGATCTGGTTGAGAGGAAAATGAGGGTCATTTTATCTACGGTATTCTTGATGGACTAGAGGTGAGCGAGATGAAAAACAGGGAGTCCAGAGGGGAGGACTTAGCAGTAGTTGAGCCCAGAGGTTACTTGGCTATGGAAAAGCATTTCAAGTTGAAGGCACATTGAGGAAGTGCTGCTTTTTATAAACGTTGAAGAGGAAGAAGCAGCAGAACTTGGTGAGAGCCTAGATGCGCATGGAAGATCAAGAGCCACTGAAAAACGACCACCCCATGGGTGCAAGTCTGACAAGGATGGTATTTGCACTGGAGAAGAGAAGGTTTGGGGGGGAAAGACTAGGAGCTCAGGTATAACTGTGTACAGTTTGAGGAAACGGCAGAACCTCCAAAAGTGATATCAATGAGACAGGAAGAAACGTTGAAGTGGAAAGTAGATTTGAGAGTCATCAGCATAGAGGTGCTAGAAGAGACAAATGGGAGCAGACGAAATAAATTGGGGTAAGTGGAGGAGGAAGAAAAGGAGGAGACAAAAGAGAGAACCCTGGTGAACCTTGCAGAAAGGAGGAACCCCTGAAGGCAATATTGAAGGAACAAATGGTTACAAGGTAGGTAGTAGTGAACCAAGGAAGGACAGACACAGGAGCTCAAAGGTTTTCCAGGAGAAATGGAAAGTGAGGATTACTTTTCTAGAGGATTTCAGTGTCTTCAGTTTGGCACTGTGTCTAAAGGAATCTGAGGTCAGAGACTGGTCTTCAAAAGGGAGATGTGTGACTTAATAGATATTTATTTTCTGCTGCTGAAACTGGGACTCAAGCCGATACCTAGGCCCTAAGGGGGAAAACGGAACAGTTTAAAAGTCTGTTGACCTCTGTTTGGCAGTTAGAAGAAATAAATTAGTTGTTTCATTTGGCCTCAGGCAGTGTGGCAGTTACTTCAGGATTATATTTTATCCATTTCTTAGTGCATGTTGTCTCTTCCAGTTCAGATTCAGGTCGCCCATAGGGTAATGCTGGGACGCTCTCCATACACTGTACCAACATAAGGAGCTGAGCTGGTGCCAAAGTTAGTGCTCTAGTAGTTTCCACAGCTCTTTCCAGTACTAGGAAAAGTGCATCACCCACTGGAGCTTTCTTTGGCCTCAGCTTTGTTACACTTTTTTGCATTTGCTGTAGGTGATGCCCCTCTGTTTTTCAGCCTTTACCTTCTGATCTTTGAGTACCTTCCTTCCGTCTTTGTGATCAGCCTCACAAAGTGTGGCCTGCTGTCGTTTTCTTTCCAGCTTAAAGTCCTCTTCCTGGGTTTCCTTATAGCTTGATCCTTGATAACAAATCAAGATGAAGCTACTTCTAAATCCTGCTTTCCTCCCATTGCTAAAAAATAACTTGCTTCGATTAGGTCTCCCTGGGAGAATGATTTCTATTCATTTCATTGAGGAATTTCTGATAGGCAGCTTTACCGAGACGTTCATGATTTGGCACACTGCCAACTAATTTACAAAAGGGGAAACAAAGCATGTTGATTGTGGAGCATTTTGAGCAGCAACAATAGATGGAGGTAGAAACTAAAGTCCCCATGGCAGGTGAAACAGAAAACAGAAGCAAGCAGGTATAATCATGGATTTAGAAAACAGAATTAACTGCTCTGGGTGTGTTCCTTGTATGTTCTCCTTTTGAGCTGTTTTAGCTTTGAACAGGACACTAATCAATAACTCACAGGGCTATTCAGCTGTTTTTCTCTCCTCATTTTCTGTAATGAGTCTAATATTCTTCCCTACTGATTTTGTCCTTTTGGCAAACATTGATTCCTCATTCACCTGTATTTCTAACAGCGCTGAAATTAACAAGGCTCTTTGTGTTCTTTCCCTTCTCTTTGTGCACCAGCATCATTAATAACTTTAGTTCAGCTCTAGGAATGAGATTTATTCGTTTAGCTATAGCTGCTGCAGTAGTCACTTATATTTTGTAGCATTTTCTTTTTAATTTTTCATTGATGAAGGGGTGATATTCTATACAGATTGACTATTAATTATTGAATGCCAAAAGCTGTGGTAATGTAACCTTAAGGTTGCACAGTCAGTATCAAAAAGTCAGGCAATGAAAACTTAAGTTCCAGCAGCACTATTGACACATCCTGTAGATTTTACGGTATACATTTTGCAGCAATCAGTAAAATAGTAGGCTACATACCTTTAGCAGAAAAACAATAATACAACGTTTTGTGTCTGGAGAGTAGGTTAACATTTTGATTGGATACTTAGCTTTTATTCATTCTTTTCTGTATAGGTTCTTATACCATGCTCATCACCTTCATATTAATGCAGTACTAGAAAGTGCTGAAAGTAGCATGACCAACATTTGTCACATTTGTTCTCTCATCCTCTTGCAGGGACGAGAAATGTGTGCAATGTAGTATTTTGTTTTAGAAATTTTTACAACCCCCGCCCCCATGTGTTTACCGTAGAGCAACCAGGTCACAGAAACTTGCCTTGAATTTGGAGTGGAAGGTGGTGAGGGTTTGTGGGAGTTCATGCCACAATCTTGGTCTGGCCCCTGAGAAAGCTCTGTCCCCTGTTCTGCAACTCCTCATTCCTTGTGGTTATAGGCTTAGTGTTACTGTTTCTTGGAATTAATTTTCTAATGCTTTTTAAAAAGGGAAAAGAAACGATCCAGCTGACGTGTCTTACAGACTTCACAAGCTCTCCTGGCTTTGGTTTAGGAGTTTGCAATTTCCTTAAAACAAGTATGCATTTAAATAATGGCACACGCAAGCACAGTATTCCTCTACCTAAGTATACACCTGTATAGAGTTAAGGAAATTTCCTACTATGCATGCCCAGTATGGGCCCAATCCAGAGCTCATTTAAGTCAATGAACAGGCTATTATTGACTTAGTTGGGCTCTGGATGAAGCCCCAGGCCATTTTCACAGGGCTGTCTCTTTGGTAAATCAAAACAAGTTTGTTTCAAACCATAGAATGACCCTACTCTTCAAGGAAAGCTAGATGCATGGCACGTTTCTAATGTCAGCCCTTTTTGGTGTAGTCCTGTTCTAGAAAAGGGTAGTTAGAATGTGTATATAATTACAATGGGGGCAAGTATATGTTTCAATTCAAGGTGTCGGTTTTAACCCATAAGGCCTTTAAATGGTTTGGGGCCTGCTTGCCATAGTGACCCCCTCTCTGTGTGATCCTGCTGCAGTTGCTATCAGTGGAAGGGTTTCAGCTGGACCTCCATTCAAAATTTTTTAGGGGTTCGCAAAAGGAAAAAAGGTTGAAAGCCACTGATAATGCAGCTATGTGACAAGCTCCCCCTTCTGTCTTCTCAAAGCACAACAACCCCCCACCCCCTGCATTGTTTCATACGGAAGAAAATATAAGCCATTACTGGATAACCTTGGTATATTATGGAGCACAAACAGGCCACGTCTCTGCTTGTTATAAAGTCATATGACAATTTGGACTGTAAAATGATCTTCAGGCTGAGAAACCTTAAAACAATTATGGATGCATGACTTTAACACAGACACAAACCTCATCCAAGGGCCCTAAGTATCCTGAGCCTTATAACATAGTTTGGTGTGTGTGTGTGTGGGGGGGGGGGGGCGGGCTGGCTGGCTTTTTCCTTTGGGATCTTCCCATGTTTACGCAGTTAAGGAATGTGATGGTGCTTGAGAGACAAGATGTGAGCCTGTGGGCTTCAAATCACTTAAATAATACCAGCCCTTCGGTTGTTCATATTCAGCCACAAGCTTCAGCTGATGAATGTTGAACCCATTGTAACATGACAGCAAGCAAACAGGAAGGATCTGATTGAGTAATCAAAGGCACGTGGCGCAAGAAGTAAAACCAGATACATTAAGCTCAGTCTTATGTAACTGCAAACTAGTCTGTTATGACCTTTTGATTCTTAGCACGTCTTGTGCTTTTCATATGAAAGAGAATTCTCCTTTAGTTACGATCCTGCATTTCTAATCTTCATCTGTTACCCCGAGAAACCAAGTGAAACTAAAAAGCCCAATCCTAAACTGACTCATTCTTTAATTCCCCAGTGAGTTCAAACATCTTGAAACATCTGCCAGGGGAGCGCACTCAGACACATCTGGAAATCTCAGCTCTCCACTGTAGTGAGAGTGAGCAGAGAAGGGGTGATAGCACATAGCTAGCTACTTTTCCTCAGCACTCCTTACTCACTCAGAGCGTGTGCCTTTGCGACAAAATGTATACTGTCCACCCTGATAAGCTTTCAAAGAAGTAGTGGCACATATGAACAGAGTAAGAGACAATTTTCACCTGTTCTTAAATTTGCTTTGCAATTGTGTAGTTTTTCTGGTTACAAGAAAACGTCCATGCAAGGAGCCCAACAAGCTATGTAACTAAAGAATTGAACCTTAGCACCCTCACAACTGAGATATTGCTTTTTTATAGATGGGGAAACTGAGGCACAGAGGTTGTGACTTGTCCAAGCTCACACAGCGGGTCTGTGGCAGAACCAGATATAGACCCCAGTTCAGGAAACTACTTAAGCATATGTCTAATGTTAAGCCATTGAAATCAGTGGAACTACTGAAAGTTATGCAAGTGCTTAAATACCTTCCTGAATCAGGGCTCTAGAGGCCAGGTGTCCTGGTGACCTGTCTGTCACTGCAACCTCAGTTAGATAATCACTCTTCCCTCTTTGCTGCCTTCTATATGGCTGGTTAAAAATTAGGTTTCTCTTTGACGCGCACATTGAACTTGGACAACACTCGGGGAGAGAGTGAAGCCTTCAGCCCTTAGATTTTGAAACATGTGAGGTGGGACACAGGTGAGTTTGCCTGGAGTAGTGAGCACAAGAAATGGGGAGGCGACTTAGATTTTGAAGCTTGCTTTTATGCCCCCCCCCCATATGCCCCTCCCTCCTGCCTATTCCTCAGAACCGGAACGAGATGATTGCATACCTCAAAGACCAGCTTCAAGAGATGAAGGCCAAGACAGACATGGAGAGCCGCTATGTGAAGAAAGACACAGAGCTCCAGGTCTACCAGACCCAGAAGAAGTGCAGCACCGTAGAGAGCGACCTGTTCATTGAAACTGAGGTACGCGCCGTCTTTGTCAAGTATCTCCAGCTGGTAAAAGCTGGCTGCAGATTGCATTGCCACCAAACAGCCAACATATAACTCACCAGGCAAAGAGAGGTTTGTGTTTTACACACAGGTGGCACACGCTCCTCCGTCTCACCCACCGCCTTGACTCCGGAAGTTAACAATAGGACAGAACTGGGACTCAATGGGCAGCACAGAGCTGCCGAGCGCAGCCTCACTCTGACGACGCTGGCAATGTTGTAGTTTTAATACCTCATTGTTAGGTGATGTTTTCCTCCTGGTCTCTAAAACCACGTGGTGTTGTTCCCTGTAATTACAGGACAAAGCTGGGCAGCTGCAGGTGAACTCAGACAACCAGCCACTTCTATTCAGCTATGTAGGGAGAGGACAGGCCAGAGACTGCTCAGTATTTTACCAAGCTCATCACACATAATGGGGCTGATGGGATGGCTTTAACCAGTAGCATTGGTAGATGGCTGCCCTGGGTGCCACCTGACAGGAGAATTCTACCACAGGAAGAAGTGTCTGGTTGGAAGATTCCACACGCCAGGAGCCCATCCCAATGGTGCAGGCTGCAGAGTTCACCCAGCAGTAGAACTCCTGCAAGGATTTTGGATGAGCCCTCAGGCAGGGCCTACATGCACATGTATACACAGTGGCCGGCACGCCCATACACACTCCTCCAGTAGAGGTGGCTTGCAATTGGAAAAAAATGGGCTCTTGGCTTTGTCTTCCTCCTGATGGATAAAAGAGGTCTGGGTGGTTTTTAAAGAGAAAAGGGTTTTCTTTTCCATTCATTTTTTTACATGAGATGTTCAGGTCCTGTCTAGGCTGGAAGGTTCTATGGATCCTGGACAACTAGTGAAATGATGACACGACGAGAAGCAAGAGTGAAAGTTGAGCATTTGAGAGGGGAAGGAGTTTTTAGACAGACTGTTTTTTGTTATCACCTGTTTACTATCACCACCACACGTGTGATTCTGCATTCTGGAACTCCACCCCAGGGCCACAGACCATAGGAAGAGGAGAGGCTAGTGAACTAGGCACCAATGCCTCCCCACAGCTGCGATAGGTGCTGGAGGATGGGGAGCAGTATGGAAGGCAGAGGGTGAGGGGAGAATATGATGGGGTGCACCAGCGAATGGGAAAAGGACTTGACTTGCTGGGCGCAGGTGCAGGGGGCTAGTAAATGTGTTTTCCTAGGGCATCAATACAAGCCCAGGGCTGGCTCTGAGGAGAGGGGGCTGATCGTGATGTACGCATAGTACAGGCGCCCCTCTGCCATGATGCTGGACCTGTGTTAGTGCAGGTATCTGTGCACTTCTACGGCTGGGGAAGCCCTGGGCCAATGCTCCCATCTCCACGCTATGTCCCTTCCCTCGACAGCCAATACCACATCACCCTTTTGATGCTGCTACCGCAGCTCCCCGACCCTTTCGTCCCTAGAGTTCACTCTCTGACACAGAACAACTGGCTTTTTATTGACACTACAGAGCAAAAGCCTGTCACTTTCAGAAGTGCTGTCCATTCACCACTATGAGCAGTCACTCACCGGCGCACCTCGGCGCAATGCACGCGTATGTGCATGCCAACATCGCCTCTGACCTGTTCTGTCTTTATTGAACACAGAAGCTGAGGATCAAAACGGATGAGGAGACTAGAGTCCACATGGAGATTGAAAATTTCCTCAGGCAGCAACAGATGGTGGGTGACTCAAATGTTTTCAATTAGCACTTAAGGCAGCAACTTATAAAAATCACATCAGCTTATTCCTGTGGTAGCAATTAATGTCTTAAGGAAACCAGTTAATGTCCATCTATCCCTCAACCAGCTTCAAGACGGTTGTTGGAATTACCATTTGCCCCAAAAACATAACACTGGTTACCTGAATTTTGGATTATTTTAAATCTGGATATATTTCCCCCAAATCAAAACTGAGATAGGACAGATTTGTTCCTCCAAATGCTGTGGATTCTCCCCCCACCACAAGATGTTCAGATGACTGGGCTTTAAGTTAAAGTACATTAATTGCAAATAGGTCAGACGTCCAGCAGCATCATGAGCTGGCATTAATACATGCAATATAACTACAGCTTCACAGGCCCTACTTCACATTAACGTAGTCCTGTTATAGAGGGTTACTCTAGTGCACACTATTTGTCCCCACCCCGGTAGTCAGAACTGCGGGGCAGTGTAGACGTAGCTTAAGGTATTGCACATGTAAAGTAGGACACAGGGGACAAGGAAAGACATTACAGAAATCATCAATCTGTTTTTGCTTTATCCTAGCCTGGGTAGGATAAATGTTGATTCACAACTCTTTTGATAGACTCAGGTAGCACACAATCCATCATGTCTGTTATATTCATTCAGGTTGCCCATGATCCATAATATCTTTATTATGGATTACTTTATATGGAAGAAAGGACCCAAAGAGTCAAATGTGTTAACACAACCCTGAAACTGTTCAATATTGAACAGCATTGGACAAGGTTCAGGGTTTGCTATACAGAGACTTCAGCCTGCTTAGTACCATGGCAAACATACCATAAAAAATCCTTTATAAGCTTTTATTAAAGATACAGAAAAAGGAGGAAAAGCAGTTAAAGCATTTGAAATGTAAGGTATTAAGTAAGGTTTTAATTTTAACATCCCTTGTTCCCTTCCCTTAAGCTGTAGAGAGTCTGACGGTCTCTAAGATGGTGTTGGTAATAATTGTCCTTTTGGGGGAAGAGAGAAGACATTAGTTGAGATGAGCAGGAGCTGTCCTTGCTGTTGTTAAAGTCCGATCCCATTTCCTTGAAGGCAAAACAAGAAACACCCGCAAAAGGGGAAAGAGACAATGCAGTGTCGGTCTCTGGTGTTGACTTTCACTTGCAACCTCACCGCTGGACAAACACAGGCCCAACACATGGTCTTACCAGCCATTCTGAGAGCTGGCAAATGTGTACTAGCATCAGCCTGTTGAGGGCATTGCTTTTAGCTGCCTTTCTGGTCACAAGCTTACAGCAGTGCTGTACAATATGCAGTCTTGGCCAGTTAAGCCAGACTCTTATTAGGCAAAAGGAGAGGGATAGGAAAGAAAAGGTAAAAAGACACATTGCGGGTGCGTGTGTGTGTGTGTCCGTGCGTGTGCGCACGAGAGAGACCATCTAACATCCCAGGTTGTGTTGCCAGTGGATGTGACCGTGTCATCAGGGTTCTCATCTCTGGCTGGTCAGGACATCTCTCAGGATTAGGACAAAGAAGGTCCAAGGTTGAAGCTCATTCCTTCCCCTTGTCTTTCTGTCAGCCAGTATTCACTTCCTTTATTCTCCTTCTTTGATAGGCTTAGTGACCTGGTGGATAAGGGATAGCAGTAAATGTGATAGATCTTGATTTCAGTGAGGCTTTTGACACGGTCCCATGTGACATTCTCATAAGCAAACTGGGGAAATGTGGTCTAGATGAAATTACTATAAGGTGGGTGCACAGCCTGTTGAAAAGCCGTACTCAAAGAGTAGTTATCAATGGTCTGCTGTCAAATTGAGAGGACATATCTAGTGGAGTCCTGCAAGGGTCAGTCCTGGGTCCCGTACTAGGCAATATTTTCATTAAAGACTTGGATAATAGAGTGTTTGGGGATAAGTCCAGGAAGTGGCTTGCAGGCCCTTTGTAATCCTAAGAATCTGTAGGGCCTAATCATCAGTGATGAAGCTTTGAGCCATATGTACTTCTTTTGGCCAGCACTTTTGGGGTGATATCTGTAATTTACTGCACTGGGGTTTACCACGTATTAAGCCAACATCTAGCGGTTCGCCAACTTTTCTATTCTTCAGACCACTCCAAGGGACATGGTCCCACATCCCCTTAGTCCTCCATGGCTTGGCTCTCCAAAGCTTTCGTCCTGCTGACCTCCAGGAAGGGCTCTGCAGACCACTAGTGGCTCAACGCTAGCTCCAGGATTTTGGCTCTTTGAAGGGCTGGGGTATGCTGAGGAATTGCTGTGCTGTGTAACGTCAATGTTACTCTTACAGAAAGACGGCAGACCAGTCAGACGATAGAAAGTTTTTAGTAGCGTTACTAATGCTTCCCGGTGCATTCTGTCTGCGGTGCTAAGTGTCACAGTATGTCTCCCAAACAGAAGTTGGAAGAGAAGCTAGAATACTGGATGGAGAAGTATGAAAAGGACACGGAATCTAAACAGCAAGAACTGAACACTCTAAAAGCATCCAAGGCAAATGATTTAGCAGCACTGCAGGAACTAGCTAAGCAGGTATGAGATCAGCAGTGGACTAAAGGATTCAGTGAACCAGCATTCCACTGCCCAGGCAGCCTCCCAAAAGCTGGGCCCTGGGCACTTCCCCACCCTCACTCTTTTCATTCACCCAGACCAAGGGAAGAGAACTATGGGAAAGAAAAGATTGAGTAACCATGGAGCTGTTCAATAGAATAGGCAGGAACAACACAGCCAGTGGTGTCAGGAGGGAGCCCTCTGTTCTCTGCATGTGACTCTGGTCAAGAAATGCCATTGTGTGTTGTTTTTCCTATGGCCATTCTGGGTGTAAGAGAGTGGCAAGTAATTGAAGGGCTATTGTGAGGGGCAAGGGAGGACAAACTCCCTTCCCAATGTGCGCCTCACCTTGGGTCACACAAGCTATTGCTAGTCCGGGGGAGGGGCTTTGTGGGATTTTAACACGCTTGCTTCCATTGCCAGCAAACGCTGGCTGCAGCAGGCTAAGGGCTAACTCTGAGGCCTTGTCAGCTGCCCTGCAGTCCGGACTATGGGGGCATGAATAGCAGTGGCACCAAAGTGCTGCGTGTAATTCCCCCCTGTGGGCGTTAACTAAAAGGTTCCTACTTCTAATCAAATCGCTAGAAATGACATTGTAGGTGCTGTAATGGAGCTCACTCTAAACCACGGTAACACCCTGTTAAACAGAAAGCTCTGATGACAATATTCCTGTAAAATGAAAATAAGAAAGAAAAACTTGTAGCACCTTAGAGACTAACAAATTTATTTCAGCATAAGCTTTCGCACGAAAGCTTATGCTGAAATAAATTTGTTAGTCTCTAAGGTGCTACAAGTTTTTCTTTCTTATTTTCGTTTTGCTGACACAGACTAACACGGCTACTACACTGAAACCTATCAATATTCCTGTAGAATCTCTCTCAGCAAAAGCTCACTGTTGTAATGATTGTTCTGGTTCCGATATTTACAGGGCAAGGATTTGTAAAAGTATAAAAACTTCCTAAATAAGTAGTTAAAAAAAAAAAAAAAAAGTTCCTACTTCACATTAACGTAGTCCTGTTATAGAGGGTTACTCTAGTGCACACTATTTGTCCCCACCCCGGTAGTCAGAACTGCCGGGCAGTGTAGACGTAGCTTAAGTTTACTGAGTTCTAAGCGCCTCCTTGTGGAGTTAGAGGACACTCAACTCCTTGCCCCATCGAGCAACTCATCTTCCATTCTGCATGTAAAACTTAGGTCAGTTGTCATCCGTGTCCCAATCATTCTACCACTTCCCCATGTGCTTGGGGTGACTTCCTACCAACACCTGTTCCACTAGAAGCCAGACAAGATACCCTTTCCGCAGCATAACACCAGGGAGTTCAATATGTTCAGGCAATTAAAGGTTTCAGGTAATGGGGCAACTTACTGCTTTATGATGGGGAACACAGTTATATGCAGCATTAGCTGGGACAGCCCACAGGGAAAGGAACCAAGGGAGAAAGGCCCGTTGGAGTAGCTATGAGGGATCAGCCCCCATGGAGTAGCTATGAGGGATGAGCCTTCTTCCGGGTGCTCCAGAATTCAAAGACATCATGATGCCCTCAGTCCATTTCAAAGCGAAGCATGTTCTAGAGCGTCTCTTTGCATTTCTGCAGTGCCGGTTGTTTGAACAAGTCATCATTGAGGATCGGGTGGAAAAGGAGGCAGCAAGAAGAAAGGTAGAGCAGGATGCGTTGGAATTAAAGAGTGTCAAGAAGGTAATGGCTCATTAATGATCTGTATGCGAGGGGGCTCCTTTCAGTCAGCAACAGTACTAAAGGGTTTGGCCAGCATGGCCTGGGATTAGCAAGTGCTTCCATTGGGGCGGGGAGAAGAGAGGCGTCTGCTGCATGTCCAAGCTGCTGTTTGTTCTCCCCACCCTTCTAGTCCCTCCCTGGGTAGAACAGCCGCAAAGTTAATAGGCACCTCCCGAATCAGGAAGGAAATAAAGGGGAAAAGTCTTGGCTCCCAGAGGGAAGATTTGTGGGCCTTTTGTCCGTCACACCACCTGTGCAGCAAGGATGACGCCACAGAGGGAGGGTTGCAATGCAATTCCTGCCATCAGTGCAAGAACCCCACAAATGCTCCCCATGTGCTCAGCACCCAGACTATCCCATAATCTAGTGACTTCACAGGCCAGGAAGTGCAGGGGACGAGCCCAACCTGCTACAGCTTAGGGCATTGGTCCCTTTACAGCAGGTGCCACAGTCTACACTGTACCTGGCGGCCTTCCTGCTTTCAAGCTGTCTCCACTGGCCTTTCACAGGGTTTGTCGCAGGGCCACTGGTACTGGGCCTCTTTGTAATGCGGTTAAGAAAAGTAGCATTGAAGTGCTTGCTGAGAACAAGTACGGGCATGTCGAAAACAGTGGCTGATGGGAGTACCAGTTACATGTGCAGTCGCAGCTTGGGTAGGCAACTGCGCGTGCACATGGGACTTTTTGAAACTGCGGCCCCAAGAGCTAACGAGGGACGAATGTTTAAAGATGACCTGCCAAAGGAAGTTGGGCCCGCTGTTTGCTTCTTGATGACAGTTTGGCTTTTAAGCATTTCTAATATAAGGCAGAAAAAATCAGGAACACGGAGTCTGGCCTTTTCTGCTTTTGCCGGAAGGATTCACTCTAGCCTTTTACTTGAATAAAACACTGAGCTAGCACTTGAACAGGGCGCAGCCCGTAAGCTAGCGTACAAAGCAGCTAGTCTCTAATCTAGCCTGCATTTTCTGTAGCGCCCATCACCTTAGTAGTGAAGCACTTAGGTTTGGAATGTTTCCAAGGCAAAGCGTTGGTGCATAGCTCTGTGCTGAGGATAGCACTGGCAGCCGACACCAGGCTGCTGGCCTAGGAGAAGCAGGCAGACAGCAGACTTCGGGTGGGATCCAGGCTTAGGCACTCCCAGCGGGTGCCTCTGGAGTAGGCTGGAGATCAGGACATGTCCCAGAGCAGTATGCCCTGGCTCTCTCAGGTTCACAATTTGGATTTTCTTGTAATGTTTGTACATAACTAATGTCAGACAACCAGACAGCCCGTCCCTTTCCCCGCAGCACTGAGCCGATGGGGCGTACTCGATACCCCCCGAGGGGGAGGCATGTCGCGATGGCAGCGGACTTCCCCAAGATCAGCCACTCCGAACAGGGAAGAGTCTGACTCTGGCTTTGGAAAACTAACTCTCCCTCTTTCCTGCTTCCAGCTACAGGCCTGGTGGAGAGGCACAATGGTTCGCCACAACATCGGCCCCTATAAGGCCATCAAGAAGCCTAAAGAGGACGAGGCAAAGGGCAAAGACAAAGGGAAAAAGGGAAAAGCTGGAGCTAAGAAAAAGTGATGGCAGCCATAGAAAACTGCTCTCATTAGCCCCACAGGGCCCTGCAAGCGTTGGGCTCTCATGGGGAGGAACACTGGCTTGTGTGCACAGAGTAAGAAATAAAGCACTCCACAGAGTTCAGGGCCAGGGCTCTGGGCCAGGCTGGAGTTCATTTTCTTGACAGGAAGGCATTTAAGAGGAAGTTTCTTGCACAGATCTGACCTCTCCAGCTCAAGGTAGCTCTAGAGCTGAGCAATCAGCTACTGACATTTGAAACCTGCCCTGTGCTATGCACACACATTATTCCCGAGAGCACAGGAAGCTGGAATGTATGGCCCCTCAAGAGTTTTCTGCAGCCTTAAACTAATTAGTCAGCTGGGTATAATTCACACCCTGTTCACAGGCTTGAAAATGCAGCTGTATTAAAGGCGCTCTGCACTCAGAATATTCCCTTCTCCCCGTCACTGCACTGGCAACGGTCGAAGCGCTCGCGTAGTCTGGCGGCACTCGTCCGTCACCACTGGTTTGGCTAATGCTGCTCAGAGCAGGTCTAGACAGCTTGGTGGCAGTCTCTCGCATCTGGTCTTGAGTGGCACTTCCATTGTTAGTGCCAGTGCTAGATCAAGGGGAGGAGAACTGCTAAAGATTCTCTGTAGATGGATCCTTGTTCACGGAGCGTTTGTGTTTCCATTCTCTCAGTCCTCCTGCCAGCAGGCCCCAGAGCCTGCAGGAGATAAGGAAAGAATCGTGCCCTAGTGAGGGTGTAACCATGGGGAGGTAACGGAATGTCCTTGCTACAGAGCAAGACATCCTGTGGCGTCTGGTGCCCAAGAGCTGCGCTCTCAAACCCCAGAGTGCAGTAAAGTGATGACAGCCCGGCTGTTACCTTGAAAGAGAATTGGGGGTGGGGGAAGGCAGAGTTCTGCTGTGTTATCCGAGAGGGCTCTCCCCGCTGTGGGTCGAGTCCTTTTAAATGAGATTGTACTGCAAGCCGTGTATACAGTGGAAACAGCCACTAGTGCTGTCTACACAAAACCGCAGAGGGGGGTTGGGGTTTTTAACACTCTCACACTGACAGGGACGGATCAGAGCATATAGAATCGGAACGAGGCTGTTTTCACTCTGAGACCATTTAAGAGCTGTAGCAGGAGTGTGTAGCTGTCCAGATTCATTCATATCAAAGAGTCAAACTGCCAAACGTTCGCTTACGATCAAGCAAAATTACATCAACTGCATGTGGCAGAGCTGTTTGGCTTTGAATTCGGAGCGCTCAGTGGTGGCTGGAGCTACAACCATTGGTGTCATTACTCGAAGTTAGTCGGGACGCGCTCCCTTTTCAGTCACTGATCCCGAATGAGTCTGCCTCCCCCCACACTGCGGGAAGAACGGGCACGCCTCTTTACGTCACACGTCCGCAGCAGGCGCCTCATCGCAACCACCGCAGTTAGTTTAATTTTAACTCCCCCTTTTCATGCGCTCAGAACGTTTTGAAACATTTCATTTTGAGGCTAATATTTTCCAGGCTTGGTCTGTGCTGACGGGTGATTTTTATTTTATTTTATTTTTTGGTGAAGTTTGAGCAAAAATCCTTTCAGACATTTGAGTTATGGAAACAGAGGGAAAATGCACTTTTCCTATTTTAAAAAAAGGCCTAACCACATGTTTTTAGACAGCTACAGCACAAACAGCTGAAGTTCGAAACACAACATGGGCAGAATGGTGAGTAGGGATTAGCAGCTTTGCTTGCTTTGGGGCAACAGTACATTCAAATAAAGTTGAGTGAAAAATCACTTCTCATTCTAAGGACATTGTCTGTTCCCGAGCTTCACTTCTGGGTTCCAGTTCCTTAGCATGAATCCAATGGAACTGCCCTGGCTCTTCCAAGGTTTTTGACCCTTGAGGATTACTGTAGTGGGCTACACTGCAAGCCGGTGATATAACATGCTAGATCCTAGATGTAAATTACATGCAAAGTCTCCCTTTGTGTGACACAGCTGCAGTGAATTATGATGCAAACTGGAAATGAGGCAGTAATGGTGGTTATGAAATTAGCCAGTTATCACGTTTAGTGAAATGGTTCCGACTGTGTCTCCAAAGGGAAAACATACATAAATATCAAATTATAACGTTAGTTTGTTTCTGAAATTAGGAGGAAATTTTAAATGTCAGTTAAAGGAACAGTAACATTGGGTTTGTGTTCATTTATGGAGGGTGAATGGGGCCTGAATGGTTTTCATCAAAAAAGCATCCTCTCCCCACACTTTGCTGTTTCTTATCAAACATACCCTGGGAGACTCCATGGTAACTGGAAAACTAATACAATTTAAGAGTGAAAATTAAGCAAATGAGAGGAGAAAGGGTCTTCAGTCAGACTGCTTAGAAGTAGGTGTTTTACCCTTGTTAGCATTTATAAATCAAATGCCGAATGAACACTTGATTTTCTTAACAACTCAACACTCCTGCCTCTCAGCTGAGTGTAAGAGCTCACAATACACCAGGAGCTGCCAGAGGTCCACCGAAAGCAGAGGAGATCAGCCTTTACATTCATATTTTTCTAATGTAAAAAAGGCAGAACATTTTAAGAAAGTTCAGACCCCCTCCAGACATTTAAAGGACATAAATCTGACCAAGCATCTCTTCCAGCTCTCCAAACGCTTCGCGGCCCCCCAGGGCGGCTGTCTACCCATTCTCCATTTGGAAGGTAGAACTGGGACAGCCTGCGGCAGAGAGGGCTGAAGCACTGTCACAGTACTGCGCGGGGAGGTTACTGTCGTCCACATCTAACAGAAGAGGAACAAGGCTCAAGCTCCCACAGGGCTTCTTACAAATTCCCCAAAGCAGCTGCCTTCCCAGCTTCAGAGAGGATACCCTGCTAGGCAGCGCTTCCGAGCCCCACAGAGCAGAGCTGGGAGGGCACCCGCCCTCCATCCCCGACATCAGGGCTGCAGTCACGTCCACCCTGTCTCTGAGAGAAGATCTGGAGGGCCAGCTCATTCCTCACTGCTTGCTGTTCTGAGCTGTGAACCATCTCCCTCCCTGCCTCCCGCTGTCCTTTGGTAAGGAAACCCACTGAACTTCCCCATTGTTTGGGGAAACAGACCCAGAGGAAAGTCAACTGGGCAAGTGGACAAGTTGAGGTGCCCAGAAAAGTAGCCATTTTGGTGGAGTTTGGCATCGGAACCTGGATGTGTGCGTGGCTTGGCAAAAAGTAAGCCAGTAGCACCAGAGGGCTGCCAGGTGGCACTAATATGAGTAGGTGTTTTGGTGGCTGCACACTTGCATTACACACGGGCCCGGACTTTGGATACTTCCCAGTAATTTGGAGGGGAGGAAGTTCTGGGTCTGAGGGTTAAGATTAGTGACGCGGGTTTGTGGAATGATTCCGTACTAAGTTCCATATTTGGAAGATTTGCCTCAAGGCAGATTTGCAGGGACTTAACAGCGTCAGTTCCCTGACAGTGACTGTCTGATATGTCAGAGTGAATCTCCTTAGGGGAAGCTAACGGTTCCCCCAAGAGTCAAAGCCAAATGTTGCTAGGTCATAACTCCAGCAAAGAAAGTTCAAAACCAAAACGACCCCTCCAATTTCTACTGGAAAAAATTCAGACCCTGCAGTTTTAATTGGAGAGGTGAAAGAGATGCTGCTTTGCGGCTCAGAGGACCAGCTTGCCCAAGGATGACCCAATAGAGAGCAAATGGAGCAGTGTAGCTCTTTGAACCGGGGGTAAGTATATACTGCGTCAGAGCAGAAAGGATATGCTGACTCGGCTAAAAGACTGTTTCGCCTCTAAGCATCAATAGCGGCTAAATGTGCTTAATTAAATACTGTAGTCAGGGGAGTTTGGAAGATATAACAAGCTTCTCCATGATCCGTAAACAAACCCACATGCTTTACAGCCAGCAGGTGCCTTGTGCCATGAAACAGCTGCAGAATCAAGCTGTTCAAGTCCATAAAATACGTATTTAACAATTGTTGGCCTCTGCACTCTCATGTACCTATCTGCTGTGTACACAACATGCTGCTTTCTCTGGTGACGGTCTTCCATTGACAAAGACGTTAATAAGCGAAACACCTAATTCCCACACAAACTATAAGGCAGGAGTTAAGGTTGCAGGCCGTAGTGATTTGAATTAGGGCTGTCAAGTGATTAAAAAAATTAATTGCAATTA
Source organism: Macrochelys suwanniensis (assembly GCA_033296515.1). Taxonomy (NCBI): domain Eukaryota; kingdom Metazoa; phylum Chordata; order Testudines; family Chelydridae; genus Macrochelys; species Macrochelys suwanniensis. Next base: position 5,252,611 of record CM065783.1, on the reverse strand, counting down.
AAAAAAATTGTGATTAATCGCGCTGTTAAACAATAATATAATACCATTTATATAAATATTTTTGGATTTTTTCCACCTTTTCAAATATACTGATTTCAATTACAACACAGAATACAAAGTGTACAGTGCTCACTTTATATTTATTATAAATATTTGCATTGTAAAGATAGTGCAAATATTTCTCAATTTATCTAATACAAGTATTGTTGTAGTGCAATCTCTTTATCATGAAAGTTGAACTTACAAATGTAGAGTTATGTACAAAAAAGAACTGCATTCAAAAATAAAACAATGTAAAACTTTAGAGTCTACAAGTCCACTCAGTCTTGCTTCTTGTTCAGCCAATCGCTCAAACAAATGTATTTACATATGCAGGAGATACCGCTGCCCGCTTCTTGTGTACAATGTCACCTGAAAGTGAGAACAGGCGTTCACATGGCACTGTTGTAGTTGGCATTGCAAGATTCATACGTCCCATCATGCTTCAACCACCATTCCAGGGGACATGCGTCCATGCTGATGACGAGTTCTGCTCGATAACAATCCAAAGCAGAGCGGACCGATGCATGTTCATTTTCTTCATCTGACTCAGATGCCACCAGCAGAAGGTCGATTTTCTTTTTTGGTGGTTTGGGTTCTGTAGTTTCCGCATCAGAGTGTTGCTCTTTTAAGACGTCTGAAAGCATGCGCCACATCCCGTCCCTCTCAGATTTTGGACGGCACTTCAGATTCTTAAACCTTGGGTCGAGTGCTGGAGCTATCTTTAGAAATCTCACATTGGTACCTTCTTCACGTTTTGTCAAATCTGCAGTGAAAGTGTTCTTAAAACGAACAGCATGCTGGGTGGGTCATCATCCGAGACTGCTATAACATGAAATATGGCAGGATGTGGGTTAAATACAGAGCAGGGGACATACAATTCTCCCCCAAGGAGTTTGGTCACAAATTTAATTAACACGTTATTTTTTTAACAAGCGTCATCAGCATGGAAGCATGTCCTCAGGAACGGTGGTTGAAGAATGAAGGGGCACACGAATGTTTAGCGCATCTGGCAGGTAAATATCTTGCAACTCTGGCTACAACAGTGCCATACGAACGCCTGTTCTCACTTTCAGGTGACACTGTAAATAAGAAGTGGGCAGCATTATCTCCCATAAATATAAACAAACTTGTTTCTTTTAGCGACTGGCTGCACAAGAAGTAGGACTGAGTGGACTTGTAGGCTCTAAAGTTTTACATTTTGTTTTTGAGGGTAGTTATGTCACAAAAAATGTCTGCTGTTGTAAGTTGCGCTTTCATGATAAAGAGATTGCACTACAGTACTTGTATGAGATGAACTGAAAAATACTGTTTCTTTTATAATTTTTACCGTACAAATATTTGTAATAAAAATAATATAAACTGAGCACTGTCCACTTTGTATTCTGTGTTGTAACTGAAATAAATATATTTGAAAATATAGAAAAACATGCAAAATATTTAATACATTTCAATTGGTATTTTATTGTTTAACAGTGCGATTAAAAATGTGATTAATCATGATAAAATTTTTTAATTGCGATTAATTTTTTAATCGCATGAGTTAACTGCGATTCATTGGCAGCCCTAATTTGAATGTATATTTCTGAATATAGTGTTTAAAAATACAACAGCTGTTAGAAACCCAGGAAATGAATTGATAAGGCTGCATGTTTCTCAGAAAGCAGCCAGTAATTTTGTTGCTATTAAATTATTGTTATTAATAATGCCATGGAAACTGAATCCACATCAGAATCGGTGACAGGGGCAGAGGACTGAGGTCAGGAAATCCCATCATTTCTAAGTTCTTTACTGAGATGGGTATTACCCACTTTTTACAGATGTGAAACCTGAAGCACAGTGAAGCGGCTTGCCCAATGTCATACAGCAAATCAGTGGCCGAATGGCTGAGGATGGTATTAGTCATGGGACAGCCAGTGTCATTTTTAGGCTACTTGATCAAATTCAGCCTACTTTAGTAAGTAGCTAAAAGTTACCATACAATGACTTTTCAGTGACCTATATAAAATGACATGGAAGGTCTCCATGTAGTTCTCAGCAGACAGGTATCTACGGCACAAAACCACCACCACCAAACGGCAGCCATGCAGACTGTAACAACTCAGCAGAGACCTCAAGGACGAAACGGAGGGTCAACTACTGTATTCTTTCAGCTCGGCAATGGCTCCCCAGGGCCAAGTGAAGAAAAGGACACAGAGAGGAAGATTACACTACTCCTGCTTACCTGCAATACTCATTTGTAGATAAAAATGGAGGACTTCACTCTTCAGGGCTGCCAATTCTGTTGCTTTACTCAGCATTAAAGTTCATCAAAAAAATGAAAAGGTTTTAAAAGAAATGAAGCCAAGAAGTTCTTGGTGCAAGGAGAGGAAGACGACTTATTGCTAAGAAAAGGTTATCAACGCTTAACCTAGAACAATCTAGAATGTTGCATCCCTGAGTCTTTAATTTATAGCCAACTCTGCCTGTGAACTCTAAGGGACCGCTTCTCCACCACTTGTCTACATCCCCAACAATAAGATGGGTGACTAAGTCATGAGGCTTGGGCAGAGCAGAGGAAGGCTGGACCCAAGCTGTACGGGGTCCTGAAGGTGAAAACATGGAGCCTGAAAACGGATGCAAAAGTCAAGAGGCAGTTGGTCAAGGGATCTGAAGAGTGGACCTAGAGTGGGGGACACGGCCGATGTGGTAGCATTGTGGACCAACCGGAGATGGGGTGGGAGGGAGAGCAGCATGTATGAAGCAAGGTAGGAAGTTCTGTGGCTGCTGGCAAATTTTAGGCTCTCATTTGTTTGCTGTAACCTCTAGTTATGAGGAAAGGAGGAACAAACATTTTGTGCCATCAGAAAAATGTATCTATTATTGAGGGGTATACTGGTTCAAACTTCACAGAATTTAACACTAGACAGGATAAATAACACGAGGACATAATGCAGAGAACAACTGTGCACTGGCTGTGGCTAATAGCCCATGTGACCTAAAAAGTATTTTCCACCACTAACTTCTAAGAATGAATAGGGGAGCTGATTCTGAGGAACACTATAGTTACTCTCAGGGGGAGGGGCTAGAAAGGCTGCAGAGAAACAGGTTCTGATTACATCTGCTGAAAGAAACATACTGAGTGCAAACATACAGAGTCTCCTACTCTGGCCCTTGGGTCTTTATGCTGAAAGAACAATTTTTCCTATACCAGCTCCTAAGAAGACCAGAAAAAAATCCGTTCTCTTAATAAATATGACAATTCAGAAAGTAAATACACACTTGATACACAGGAATTGACAATCACTGATGCAAATATAAAAATATAAGGAAGAAATATTTCAGTTCATGTAGGTTTTAAAACTTTATTTCAAATTACCCAGGTATTTGGTTTTATATTATCAGTGTGCTAGAAGTTCACACAACTAGCAGCATACAGGCAATTTAAAATAAAGTACACAATATTCTGGCATATTTATACTTAACTGTTTTAGAAATTATGGAATGTATTTACAGACATACAAGTATAGGCAGGAGCTTTAAAAATCCTTTACTCTATTAATTACACGTTTACAGGGTTTTCAGAAACAAAATTAGATTGTTTGTAAAACACCACAATATCTATACAAAAGATTTTTTAAAATGTTTAAATCCACCTTAGAATTCCTTTGCTTCTAAAACAAAAATGTCAAAGAACCATTTAAAGCCATGAAAGGATAAAAAATCACCAGTTATCACGTCACTACTAAGAGCAACAGAAGTGTTCTCAGTGCTGTAAAACATTGTCTAGAATTTAATAAACTAGCAAGGAAGGGGCTTTCCTAACAAGTTTCCCCCGTCACTAGCTCCCACGGAGGAGAAATCAAAATCCCCTATCTCCTGACTAGATCATTTCAACACCATCCAGGACCATTAAGTGCCAGTGCCACTTCAATTTCTATTTCGTAACATTATCGAGCCTCAATTTTCTTCAGTGCTTAACAAGGTTTGTGTAAGGATTACAACACAGCGGAGTTCACATAAACGTACTAGCAAGTGCTAAACTCTGAAACGGATTTTTTCCCCAACACAAACGCCCCAACAGAGAGACTACAATTGATTCTAGCTTTAGCACACAAAATGAAATCCAATGTGTTTTCTTTAAAATATTTTTGAATTTTTGCACATAAATATACCAAAAAATCCCAACCCATTTAATTACAACCGAAAATGGAAGTGTTTTTTGGTATAATACATCAAAAATAAACCGTATCTTGAAACTTCAGATTTGGATTTTCATCCTCGATGTCTGGTCAAAGTTTAGTGTTTGCCAGCACGAAAACACAAAATCAAAGAGTCAAACTAACATGACCACACAAATGTGTACTTGCTAGAGTGAAATGTTTGTTTAGAACTGTAAAGGAAATAGGAGCATACACCTGACCAGGCATACAAGCATAATTGCTGATTTAAAATTTGGCTACACACATTTGTGTGCGACACTGGCTGATTTTACAGCACACACTGAGAAGTGGCCATTTATTGAAAGTCAAACTCAAACTCCAAATTGTTAATTTTGCAAAAATTAACATTTATGAAAATGTCCAATCTCTACCAACGTGAATGCTGTTACGGTCAGTTTCTGTAAGTCCGGGCAGCTGAGCTGGAGCAAATAACAGACTCTCACAATTCCACGTTAAGTTTAACAGATTTCTTACAGTGGATAAATCTAAATATTGCATCCTCCTTTCAATCTATTAAACAAAACCTAATACCCAGGTACACAGAATACAAAGTACCTAGTACTGAGAATTCAGATTCATTTGTTACTCCCCTTTAACAATGATTTGTAGACAAGCCATAAAGAAGCATTTATGGTCTGTGGCAGAATTGTCTATATCAGAGTTTCCCAAACTGGGAGTCAAAACCCGCAGAGGATTGCAAGATTTTGAGCCATCAGGGAGGAGGGGGAAGGAGCAGCGTGAGGGAGGCGGGGGCTCTGGAGGGGACACGCTCTGCCTGTTGGGCGCTCCAGCAAGAACCCACGGCATCTCCACTTGGCGTTGCTGGAAGCCTCGAGCCAGCAGGGAGGGGAGGCAGGGAAGCTGCTGATGGTCCCATCCTGGGGTGCACGGAGCTGGCTGCGGAGAGGCTAGTCTCTGCAGCTGGCAGAAGAATCCAAGGGCTGGAGGTGCTGAAGTGGGAGCTGCAGCACTGGGGAGGGATGGGGAGCCTGTGCTGCCCCCACTGATGGGGCAGGGTGCCCAGTCCGTGTGCTCTGCCTGATCCACCTTGCAATGACAGCTCCCTCCCAGGTACACTGGGGAGTGGGTGGCGGGGGAGTACGGCTGGCTGTGGGACTGGGCGGCACAGGGTTGAAAAAAATCTGCCCTCCTCCCCAGAAATAGCTGAACAGGCACCACTGCTTCAGGGGATGGGGGCGGAGGAGGTCATGAAAAAGTTTGGGAACCACTAGTCTAGAGTGCCAGCAGTGAGATGCCAGAAATCTACATCCCCCATTCAACAAATGGCAGAGACTGCGGTAAAAAAAATTCTTTCACTGCCACATAATCCTTCAAGGACCAGCTCTGTCCTTTGCAAGCCTTCACTTGGAACAAGGTGCTGTGAAACAGTCTACACCGTTTGCCGGGGGAAGGTGTACCTGCACAGAGCTGACACAGTCTACACCGTTTGCCAGGGGAAGGTGTACCTGCACAGAGCTGACACAGTCCACACCGTTTGCCGGGGGAAGGTGTACCTGCACAGAGCTGACACAGTCTACAACGTTTGCTGGCGGAAGGTGTACCTGCACAGACCTGATAAAGTCTACACCGTTTGCTGAGGGAAGGTGTACCTGCACACAGCTGGCACAGTCTACACCATTTGCTGGGAGAAGGTGTACCTGCACAGAGCTGACAGTCTACACCGTTTGCTGGGAGAAGGTGTACCTGCACAGAGCTGACACAGTCTACACCATATGCTGGGAGGTGTACCTGCACACAGCTGACACAGTCTACACTGTCTGCTGGGGAAAGGTGTACCTGAACAGAGCTGACACAGTCTGCACCGTTTGCTGGGGGAAGGTGTACCTGCACACAGCTGCTCTCTTCCTTTTTATGATGCACGTCACTGGCATACTCAGATCTTCCAGAAACCAAGGCAGCCACTTACACATTAAGAAAATATTTTCTCTTATCAACTGTGCGACTCTAGTTTCAAATATCGTTCATGTGTTTTTCTAGACTTATGGTGTGATCAGTGGTGTCAACACCAATATGGAGCAAAATATATCCTTATGCGAAATCGCTGAGACAACAGTTACCACAAGCTACTATGAAATAATAATTATGCAAACAAATCAGGGTGAGAATGGAATGACAAATCTAAAGGGAAAATTCAGCTAAGCCTAGACTTCTGTGCTCAAATGTTCCCATGACCAGGTTTATTACAGCAAAGAAAAGTTTTAACTAACCTTTTTTCCATTTCTTCTGCTCACTTCATCCCTTCTGAAAACCTCTTGGTATTACTGGTTCACTAACAATACCCCAGAATGGAACACCACAAATACCAGAAGTCTCATTCACACCCTGTGCAATCTATGATAATGGCAGAGGTGTCTTCTGGGATACCCCAGGAAATATCAAGAGGATTTCACTGTGAGAGGAAAGGATTTTTAAAACGTTACGATATAAAATGAAGTTACTGCAGAGCGGGATGTGAGCCAGCCTAGTCGAGGGGGCCAACGCAGCACAGAAGTCTGGACTTTGCCAGTTACCTTTAAAGCAGGGATCTCAAACTCAAATCGCCACGAGGGCTACATGAGAACTAGTAAATTGGCCCGAGGGCCACATCACTGAAACCTTTTCATACAATGATACAAAAGTATAGTCAAAAATGAACAAAATGAAGAGCAATAAAGTATTCTATTAAAAGTCAATGTATTAACTTTTTAAAAACTGTAATGCAGAGGGGTTTTAATAAAATATAAACACTCAATAATGTTTGGAGCTTGGCTGCCAGTGGAGTCGGCGCCTATGGCAGGCTGCAGGAAATAACTCTGCGGGCCGCATGTGGCCTGCGGGCCATGTGTTTGAGACCCCTGCTTTAAGGTAACATGCATATCTTATTTTCAGTTTCCTGTTCACATATTTTGAATTTCCACTTTTGGGGGAAAGGAGGTAGGCGGAGGGGAGTAAAGGCAGTTTATACCACTGTATGAACTACAAGAAAACATGCTTTATTAACAAATTCTGTCAAACCCACCCACAGAAATTTCCTTTTGCAAAAGACTGGCACTTTGAAAGCTGAGCGTTATGCCAACACACAGAACCACTCCAGGAATTCAATAATCTCATTCTTTCCTACAATAATTTGTTCCTACAAAACTGGGGGTCTTCATTGGCATAAGAGGGTGGTGTTGTTTTCAATTGAAAGCAGAACTGGATAACAGATCTCTAATGGATGGTTTGATAGCTTATGATTATTTGCACTGGAATGAAAATAGGTACATGATTCTCCATAGGAAAATCTTCAGTCATTATTTGCAGCAGATACAAGCCATAGACCAATTTAACATTACCATTTAGTAACCGAGTCCCCATGATGGGTAGGAGAGGGTATGCAAGGTGGTAAGATGTTTCCCCCTGAAGTGGGGAAGATTCCAATACAAAGATAAATTTATAACCAACAGAAGCTTAAAGCCAGCAAATATTTTGATTTGTTTAATAAAAATATTTGAATAGTTATGGTTTAGTATCTTTCACTGAAATGTGTGTTATTAATGAAAAGTAACAAGCAGTATGTTTTCCCTGGAAAAAACCAACAGCACTATGTATATTTTTTTAATATTGAGGACATGCCAACACAGATTAAAGAATCAGTTTCAGTCTTGCTTTGAAAAACTGAGAATCATCAGCTTCAAAACACAGTCTTAACCTGTGATCTTTATATGCAATGGAAAGAGCCGACATTTCTTAGAAGCAGGGAAAACTCTCTGGGACTCATGGGGAGGACAAGCAGTCTCCATCACTGTGGAGCAATGGAAACATCCCCTTTGGAAATACATCCTAGTAGGAATCTTACAGTTTTTCAAACTGCATATATAAATCCCCTGAATCTACATAGTCAGTTTTAACAGATGCTTCTAAACAACCAGACAAAGGAATTCTGCCCCCATCCCCCCCCCAAAAAACCCTCACTTTATAAAGGGGGAAAATATTGGTAAAAAATTAAATGGAAACTGGTGTGATCTCCAAAAAAAGTGGAGAAATGAAGCAAAACATTCCTGTCAGGAATCACAGAAGCTAATTTCCTTCTTAGAACAGAGCTCTGTGTGTTTGGATACACTGCATCAGCAGTAAAGTCTTCATGTTCTTCTGCTTAGCCAAGGGAAACCAAAAGGTCCTGGTGATCTTTATGCAGCAGACAAGTGGTGCTGCTGCTGCTTTGGGGGTGCATGCTCCAGAAGTGCGTGGACTGTCACTGCTACCTGTGTCAAACCTTTCTCTTCTAAAATATGCAGAGGCAAACATAATCGCTCCTAAATGGGACAAACACAACAAAAAGACAAAAAACAAAGAAAAGGGATGAAAACACTCAACTGAAAAGGGGGAAAAAAAAGTAAATTAAACAAGCAGAAGGAGACTGAAATATGGTATGGTATGGACACCTAAACAAAAATATCTGTGGAAGTAAATCTTTACCTATGGATAAGCCAGCTATAAATGTAACAAAAGTACAAGGTAACAAACCAACAAACTCTTGGACAATCATTTTGTTTGTTTATTCATCAGCACTCATGAAAAATATATGTACAAATAAGGACGTTTTCAGGGGAGCAGGTAAGAAGAGGGAAATCACACATTTGCCCTTACCCCACTCCAATAACATCACTTGGTTAAATCAGAATGGGATTGACTGTGGGGTGTGGGGCCTTTATTTCAATCTGGTAAACATGATCACAGATCAAGAGTACAACAGGAATGGTGTTTTCATTTCCGTAACACAACAGGGATGTGGGGGAGTCCTCACAACACTGTTGTTCAACTACCAGATGTGAATACACAAACACACTTTTTAAAGCTTTTAACAAATACTGAGATACTAGCATGTGCTTTGGAAATATTGTGCAATAAATCTGAGACGTATCTGCATGCTTAATGGCAGTTCTTGTCAACAGCAAGAGATATATTACCCGCATGAAAACCCTCTTAAAACAACACACCACATGTTTGAGCTGATCTTTCCTACTAGACACACAGCAGAAAGCCATGTGAAAGAAGAAAACAGAAGAGCACACAAGTGGTTTTATGGCAAAATAAGGTCTTGTTTATATGCACGATTGTTTGGCCTTCGAAAAGGATTAGGGCGGTCAATTAATCGCAGTTAACTCACACGATTAACCCAAAAAAATTAATCACAATTAATCGCACTTATAACAATAGAATACCAATTGAAATTTATTAAATATTTGTGGATGTTTTTCTACATTTTCAATATTGATTTCAATTACAACACAGAATACAAAGTGCACAGTGCTCACTTTATATTATTATTTTGATTACAAATATATGCACTGTAAAAATGATAAACAAAAGAAATAGTATTTTTCAATTCACCTCAACAAATACTGAAGTGCAATCTCTTTATCATGAAAGTGTAACTTACAAATGCAGATTCTTTTTGGTTACATAACAGCACTCAAAAACAAAACAGTGTAAAATTTCAGAGCCTACAAGTCCACTCAGTCCTACTTCTTATTCTACCAATCACTAAGACAAACAAGTTTGTTTACATTGACAGGAGATACTGCTGCCTGCTTCTTATTTACAATGTCACCTGAAAGTGAAAACATGCATTTGCATGGCACTTTTGTAACTGGCGTTGCAAGGTATTTACATCCTAGATATGCTAAACATTTGTATGCCCCTTCATGCTTTGGCCACCATTCCAGAGGACATGCTTCCATGCTGATGATGCTCGTTAAAAAAATAATGCGTCCTTATACTCCTTGGGGGTAGAATTGTATGTCTCCTGCTCTGTTTTACCTGCATTCTGCATATATTTCATGTTATAGCAGTCTCAGGTAACGACCCAGCACATGTTCATTTTAAGAACACTTTCACAGCAAATTTGACAAAACGCAAAGAAGGTACCGATGTGAGATTTCTAAAAATAGCTACAGCGCTCAACCCAAGGTTTAAGAATCTGAAGTGCCGTCCAAAATCTGTGAGGGACGAGGTATGGAGCATGCTTTTAGAAGTCTTAAAAGAGCAACACGCTGATGCGGAAACTACAGAACCCAAACCACCAAAAAAGAAAATCAACCTTCTGCTGGTGGATCGTTACCGAGCAGAACCCATCATCAGAATGGAAGCATGTCCTCTGGAATGGTGGTTGAAGCATGAAGGTACATATGAATCTTTAGCACATCTGGCACGTAAATATCTTGCAACGCCAGCTACAACAGTGCCATGCGAACACCTGTTCTCACTTTCAGGTGACATTGTAAATAAGAAACAGGCAGCATTATCTCCTCCAAATTGTAACCAACCTTGTTTGTCTGAGTGACTGGCTGACCAAGAAGTAGGACTGAGTGGACTTGTAGGCTCTAAAGTTTTATAATGCAGTTCTTTTTTGTACACAATTCTACATTTGTAAGTTCAACTTTCATGATAAAGAGATTGCACTACAGTACTTGTATGAATTGAAAAAAATTGTTTTTAACTGTGCAAATATTTGTAATAAAAAATAAATATAAAGAGAGCATTATACACTTTGTATTCTGTGTTGTAATTGAAATTAATATATTTGAAAATGTAGAAAACATCCAAAAATATTTAAAATAAATGGTATTCTATTGTTTAACAGCGTGATAAACTGCGATTAATTTTTTTCATCGCTTGACAGCCCTAAAAAGGATACATGTAAAAAGTGCTGTTCTTACTGTTAAAAAGAATACAGTGAAGAATTACCAGGAATATTTTAAAGGCAAATATCCTCAATATAGGAATAAAAAAGGATCATTCTTGAGCTATCAGTTATTCATCTTTCACAGGCACTCTTTTTTAATACAAGTCACTCAGAAAAGCACCCTTATTAAGTGGTAGTATTAAAAATATCTAGTGTGGAATGAGCTTTCAAGGCATTTATGGAGCTGTGCTGTTGTGTGTATAATATGAGTGTAGGGCCTGATACTGCAAGCAACTCCACAGAGGCTGTTCGTCTGTACTCTGGCAGAATCCCACTGACCTCAGCAAGGCTTCCTGCAGGGATCCAACCATGTAGAGTCAAATGCAGAATCAGGTCCTTGCATTTCTACTTAAAAAAAAACCCTGATACCCCATATCTGGCCACTCTGTAAACCCCTGGAGAATCTTTATACATTTCTTTACATATGCACATGGCAACTTGATTTTCTACACTGCTTGCATCTTCTGTGAAGACAAAAAAATCTTCAAATTCTTGGCAACGTGTGAGCAGTCAGAGCCTGAACTCCTCAGGTGGAGACCTCAACAGGAGACACACTGCATGAGTGCAACCTGCAATTCTTGAGGTAAAACAGGTATCAGACTGACACCTTTAAGGTCCAATAAAGAAGGAAGCGTCCCTCTCAGACTAGAGAAAAGTACAATTACCAATAAAATATCTGTGGATTTCAGCCTTTTAAAAATATATAAACAAACAAGGGGAAATGATTTGGAATGAATCCATTCCACAGAGACAGACAAAAATGCTTAAACTGGAAGGCACCGTTATTGTAAACCCTTGCAGTTTTTATCACAGTGTTCATTAAGAGGCAACTGAGTTAGTTTTAGTCCATGCCAGTAAACAGTGCAAAAACAGCTCCAATGGTCAATTTTTAAAATAACTGTAATCCTGCCTTTTGTGGGGAAAAACCAAGCACTGTTCTCCTCAGGCAGAATTCCCAGACAGGAATGTTCTGTGTCAAATCACAATGTGATCTGAAAAGGAGGCAAGCAACTCCCATTAACCTACTCTTAGGTTAGTTAGCCCTACTTTTATTACAAGGCTCAGCAGACCATGCATATTAAAAGACATTTTCAATGGCAATTATAGCATTTGCAACTCAGCTATGTATGATGCAGTGCTTCAGACTTACTACTGTGTTAGTACTGCTGAAACACAGCAGCTAAGCTGGGTTTAAGAACTGTTGACCATATTTCTCAGGATTAAGAGGAATTCATTGAAACACATTCAGAAAAGGACAAATTACTTAATACTCACTTGTAATTGGTCTCTGAACACAGTCTCCTAAATCAATCTACACTGGGGAGACATGGGCTCTTGCGCAGAGCATCAGGAGTGCCCTGAAGCTCTAAGATGTTTTTGAAACTCTGACATGAATCAAGTGGGAGGGCAGAATGGGAACTCAGTCTAAACATTCAATAACTGAGCAGGAGAGATGTGGCAAATCTGGATAAAAAACTAGGCTAATGTGTCCCAGCCTTTGTGGGTAACAATCGAGATACTGGGCTAGGACTTCAGCTGAACTGATCATTGCCACTACTTCCCATTAAACTGTGGTTGGTCTAACCTGGAACAGAGCTTGTGCAGCTCCAAACGCCACTCCTGCAAACATGACACTGATTTTCAAACGAGCTGAAGCGTCACAGTAAGTAATAACACCCCTCCCCACCTTGCCACATGGACGCATGGCAGTGGTGCACTGGCACCCAACACGGAAGCTCTTCATCTAGGTAGGGAAGAGGCAGGCTGAGTACAAGTTACAGAAATTTGAAGGACGACTGACTGAGAAGCACCAGGCTAGGTAATACTGCCCAGAAAACAATGTAAATCGTGAGCTCCATGTAGCAGCTCTGCAAATAATGAAACAGAACTCATCAGTGTCTAACTACTTCTGTTGACAAACCCTGAAGGAAACGGGGCTCTAATATAGAGTTCATGTGACAGTCCCATTAAAACAATAGCAAACAACAAAAAAGGGCAGATAATTGGTTTGGTGTCAAAAGAAAAAGTTGGATGGACTTTGGATGTCAAAAGGAGCAGACAATTTATGGATCATGGTCTCCCTGACAATGCATGAGAGCAACAGAATGCAGTGTGCAGCTGAAAAATTCTGAAGACTACCTGAGTTTTGCAAACCAGTGAAGAGTGAATACGTTATTAGAGCTTGTAGCCCACAATTCTATGATGCAGATTCTGATCATGAGGAGGAGGAAGAGACTTATGGAATAAGGTTGAGTTTGAGCTCACACCAACCAAGTGGCTGCTCCAGAAGTTTGCTATGAGGACCACAGTAATATCCCATGATAGCTCATCTTGCATCAGGAACCAGATTTTTCCCAGTGTGGATGAAAAAGTTCAGCTCCTCTACAAACTCCATGCTTGATGTATGTCTGCACCCTGCGGCCCGCGGGGCTCCCCGCGGCCCCCCCCACCTTTAAAAAAAATATTTTAAAAAATTTATTTATTTTTTACCCCCGTACAGTTCCCGCCGCCAGACAGTTGTTCTGGCAGCGGGAACTGCCCGGGGGTATTAAAACCAATTTTTTTTAAAAAAATAATTTTTTTTTTAAAGGGGGGGGGCTATGGGGAGCCCGGTGGGCCACAGGGAAGAGCTCCACAGGCTGCATGGGAAGAGCTTCGCGGTTTCTGAGAGGGAGGGTGGAGGAGGGGGGAGCCGCGCGCTCAGGGGAGGAGGTGGAGAAGGGGCAGGGCCTAATGGAAGGGGTGGAGTGGGGGCGGGGCCAGGGTAGCGAGGAGGCGAGGTCAGTGATGCGGCCCTCGGGCCAATGCACTAGTCCTCACGTGGCCCTCGTGGTCATTTGAGTTTGAGACCCCTGGTCTACACTGTGCACCTTAGCTGCAGCCGCGCCGTTGTAAGGTGCGCTGTATGGCTGCTCTTTGTCGTTGGGAGAGAGCTTTCCCGATGACAAAATAAAGCCACCTCCAACGAGGGGCAGTAGCTTCATCGCACCAAAGAAGCGCTGTCCACACCAGTGCTTTTCGTCGTTAAAACTTTTGTCATTCAGGGGGGTGTTTTTTTACACCCCTTGAGCAGGAAAAGTTTTAACGAGGCAAGTGCCAGTGTAGACAAAGCCTTAGTATTTTTAGGCTTTGTCTACACTACCACTTTTGTTGGTCAGGGGTGTGGAAAAAAACCACCCCGACTGACATAAGTTTCACCGGCAAAAGTCCTGGTGTGGACAGCGCTATGTCGGCAGGAGACACTCGTTGGGGGTGGTTTAATTATGCCGGCAGAAGGGCTCTCTCCTGCCGGCAAAGAGCGGCTACACGGGAGACCTTACAGTGGCACTGCAGTAGCGGTATAGCTGTGCTGCTGTACGGTCTGTAGTGTAGACACAGCCTTAGTCAAATGAGACGCTATTCAGAACGTAACAATACAGGAAATCCAAGACTTCAGCAAAAAGGGTTAAGGAAACTGGCATGTAAACAAACTCTAGAGCACTCCTGATAAAAAGAATCATAGGCCACATCTCCTAAGACAGTAAGATATAACCAGGCACATTGACATGTAAAGGAAAAACAATACTTTGCACATGTATATATCACTTTTCATCAGAGGAACTCCAAGCCCTTTATAAATGTGGGTGGTATTCCCATTTTACAAATGGGGAAACTGAGGTACAGTGGAGCTGTGATTTTCCCATGTTACACAGCCATTCAATAGAGTTGTGACTAGTACCCAGCGCACTAAAACCTAGTCCCTTACTCTAGCCATAGGCAATAATGCCTCCCCTTGTAAGTAGAACGCTTGCTAAACATCACACAAATACAAACTTGTAACAATGTCATAGATTGCCACGTGGATGTACCAAAGAGCGTCTTTACATTGTACATGTCAACTCTGACTGGTGATCAGAAAGAATGCACTTATCCAAACAGTTCCTGACAAAAACAAAGCCTTTACCAATCGTTGAAGTGATGTAGTGAGTCAGCAGCACCATCCTTCAGCTAGAGGAAAAAGACCCAGCGATAGAACATACAGAGTGTTAGCATCAGAGTACAGTAAAATGCCACAAAGCCCCAAAGCTGGATGGAAAGAGAGACAAGAGTGGATTCTTCTGACTCTGTCCCCAGGGAAAGAAGAGTTTCAACTGTCCTTTTAACGCTGAGGTTTAGCTGAAGAATGTCAGAAGGGGAACAAAGATTGTCCTGTCCAAAGTGTGTGAGCAGGAAGGGAAAACAGACAGAAAAACAGAGTCAGTTGATCAACCGTGCAAGTATCCATGAAGCAGTCAGTCATCTGACATCTCAAATACATCCAACAATTTCCAGGAGTAAATTACAACTGGTTAATTCTCACAAAGGAATCTGCAAGACTCTTGTACTAAAGAACTACCTTCTTATATGCATTTTGTGTTCAGTAGTGTGTCAATCTGTCTAGTTTAAATATGCAATAAAATCTCTTCAATAAAACAGTTGTCATAAGTCTTAGTTCAAAACAGTTCTATTTTGGAAGTCAGAAATAAACTGGATAAGGTATTCTTAAACTACCACTGGCTGTATGAGTCTTTAGGCTCTGCATACTTAATCCATACTTTAATTAGTGTAATTATTCAAAATGGCACAAACAGAGCAGATTATTTACCTGTAATTGATCTCTGAATGTAGTATTCTGCATAGATACCAAATATTTCATCACATGGCTTAAGTGTTCTAAAATTATCAACATTTCTGAACCTTTCACCTCCCTCCAACACAGGCATCAACGGTAAGCAATGATGGATAGGTGCTAATATAGCATATCATCGTGTCCAACTGTCAGTTTCTTTGGTTCAAGACCTCTGAATCACAGTTTTTTATAACTATTCCACTGGAATATGAGTGTGGCTCTATGCAAGATTCTACCTTTAGAGAACAATAATTACGGTAACTAGTTTGCCCTCTTAAAAGGTAGGTATTTCTACACAGGTCCATACTTTGAGACATCCTTCTGTTTCTGTACTCTCAGAATTTAAATGAAAGGAGACACATGGGCATTTTTTCAATAACAGTACACTAGACTGGCATCCTCGTGCAGACATCCTACCTCCTCTGCTCAGGGGCAGAGGAGATGTGATGGTCAGTTAAGAGTTCAGGTGGAGAGTCACTCAGCTAAGTATTCACAAAGGCCTTGTTCTTCAGGAACTCTCATTTGAAGCTCAGTGCAGGAGAAACGAGAACATAATAAGATTCTAGGTAGGTCAGTCTTGTCTGCCTCTGTGCACCTACATGCACCAAGGCAGATGGAGCATAATGGAGTCCATACCATAGACTTGCATTCAGTGCACAGACTTGAACAGCTTAGTAGATATGACCTACTATTTCACTTGTCCTCTCCCTTCAACTCCATGGAACATGAACTCACTTTGAGTGAGACTGACAAAGTGAGTGATTCTGGTTTACTTCAGCACACCTAGTTAGTGCAGCGCTTCAAAGTAACAGCGGATCCCTCACTGCAGTGTTCCAACCTCATGAACCAATGAGTCTTAAGAGATTAATGGGGAGCTAAATAAGGTTTTTATCCTACATTTTTGATGGCTCAAGGCAATCAGCTGTAATACATCTTGGAAGTGAAGCTATCAATGACTTAATCCAGGCAAATACTGCTTAAGCAGTGACTGCCCAGGAATCACTTTCAGAACTAGTTATGAGTCACTGGGTCCATTTTTCCCTTTCAGAGATGTCTTTCAAAAAGCAAACAGGATGAAAAAAAAAAACCATGAAGCAAAACTGCAACATGAATTCTAACACGTACTTTGTAATGTAAGGAAACATAGCAATTAATGCACCAGAGAGAAAAACAACAGCAAAACAGAGTAAGTAGCTATTAAAACATCCAAGTCACCTTTGCACTGAGATCAGCTGGTGTCAGAAGTGAAGTGGGGAGGGAGGGAAAGAGAAAGAAAAGACAGTTGGACTAGGATGTGCTATATTGTATATATATATTTCCATCTGTTCACTCTTGCCCCAAGAGAGAATGTGCAGTGTTTTGGAAGGTGAAGAGGAATTCCAGAAGGTACTCGAGCTTGAGAGCAAGAACATATAACAAAAGGAGTGGAGATCTATACACAGATGACTACCCATCAGAGAACAGACCAATATCATGGTTTCTTCTTAGACAATCAAAATGTTCACATAAAATAACTGAGCAGTAGGTTTTGCTCTGAAGGCAGAACAGAAACCTTGGTAATGGGGAGAAAAACTCAAAACTATATATATTTTTTTATTTTTAAAGCCTCTTGGATTAACACCAAACATATGGTCTCAAGAAACCTGAATGACGTTTTTTCAAAACCAGATTCTTAATGCACCGCCGTATTCTGCTTGACAGAATCAGACTGACTCCAACTATAATGAACTTTATCTAGATCACAGTAAGTGAAGCATACTCTTTGCAAACGACTTTAGCAACTTTATTTTGCTTCCTGAAACAATGCAAACCCAAATCAGTTCTTTATTGTTATATGTACCTTACATGTGAACCTACAGTACTAAATTGTACACATTTGCATTGTCCCCAAACATTTCAGAAAGATCTTTTTTGTAAAGTACCATACAATACAGTATACCTCACAATATAGGAATAGGAGGGGATTTACCTGAGGCACACCAATCTTTCTGCAAGCTTCCAGGAAATTCTCCACATTTCGTCTGCATTTTGCCATTGTTAGCTTAGGCTGCAAAGAAGCAGGGGAAGAAGGCATACAAAGTTCTTAATTGGCAGGATTTTTGAAAATAAAGCTTTTGGGTTAAATAAACTCATAATAAATCTGCAGGCCAAAAACGCATCATGATGACATAAGCTTGTCTAATTCAAAACAGCACTGTTATGGAGTGGCTGGACATTTTCTTAGAAAGGCAGGCATGAAGTGAAAAGCTAACTCACAAAGTGCTGAGATGGACATTTTCATGGACAGAGTATTTTGATCTGTGCAAAATATACACACAAAGTGTTATAAGATAGGCTGCACATTTGGTGTCTATTTTGAGTGGCTGCAATAACCTAATCTTAAAAATACACTTAGAATAAAACATATATACATACATTGCTCCAGTATGGTGACCTTTGACTTTCAGAGCAAGTTTATGATGTGAACCAACCTGGAGCCTATTCTGAATTATTAAATTATATGCATGTTTAAAACATATTTCAGTTAACAAAGAGGTACAAAAAGAGACAGATGAAACCAGAGAAAATGGAAACTGCTGCCTACGTTCCTTACAAGTGTGTTTCATGTGGTTAACAGCAGAGTTCTAAATTGCATTTACCAGATTTTTCTTGAACAATGGGCATTTTCAACACTTTTACACAGATTTTAACTACTGGAAAAAGAACAGACTAGACAAACAGAAACAAGACATAAGATGTCCCTTTTCTCCCTTGTGCTGGTTACCCACATTGTGGGTAACAGTGGACCGGGCAGCTTCTGTGAGGCTAGTACTCCCCTCTCTAAGCAGGTGGGTGAGAAGCCGGGGGAGCTTCAGCTCCACACCCTCAATGTGCCAGACAGCACAACTGAGCTGGTACAGAGGGGTAAATAATCCGTGCCAGGTTAAGGGTTGATGCAGATTTCTCCCTACCGGAGTAAGGAGGGAAAACAGAGAGAATATTCTGGCTGAGTCACAATATGACCCCATTCCACTCTCAGGGCACTGCAACTATATGCTGCCTCTTACTCAGGGCTTGTGGCAACACCATGATTTAGCTCACTATGGAGTCTTGGAACCATCCAATTCCACGGAGGACAGAGCACAGAGAACATCTTCATTATGAAGTGAGTTTACTGAATAGCAGCTATATACATCCATTTTTTGAGGATTCTGTAATCTGCCTAAAATGCCATCATATCTATTTAGTCTGTTATCTAAACTATGGGGACATCTGCACGATCAAACAGGACCATAGAAGACCAACCATAATGATATGGTACACAATGCTGTAAGTGCCAGTTAGAGTTCTAACACAAGTGCTGTCTCCAAAATAAGTCAAAGCAAAACTTAACATACATTTTTCAACATTTTCCCCAGTGACTCCCTTTGGTTTTCCCTTTTTATTTATATAGTCATTCACCTTGTTTTAAAATTGTAACAACCAAAAAATCTGCCTTTATGAGAGCAAAATGCACATTATATATTCAAAATACACTTGTATATTTCAAGTAGGCAAGAGCCCACAGGGGGTGCCTTGCATAGCTTGTTGGAATCTAACTTATGAAGCACTCCTGTAGGTTTGCTACAAGCAGTAAGGGAAGGCAGACAATTTCCCATGCTCCACAGATCTTCAAGTAGTCCTTTAGGTTGCCTAAAAAACCCCAACAAAATGAACAAACTTGCCACAACAACAGGATTAATACTGTAAGTGACTCCTCTTCATTTCCTGATTCTCATACCTTCTCTAGCCACATGTGGTATTTTGGTGGTACACATTTTTAGTTGCCACTGATGAAGTTATAGATACAGGTACTTTTCCTGCATTACTTTCCAAAATTTCTAAAGCACTGCCCAAAATGTTGCAGTCAGGTAACACAGAAGTATCTTCTTAAGCAATTTCTATTCGGGGTGTACTTCCTGCTACAAACACTCCCAGAACACACGAAGATTAAGTTCCTGTCCTTCTGTTCCCACAAGTGTGTGTCTGGGCTTATCTGCATTGTGCTCAAGGGATTTTGAACAATCTGATCAATATGCCCTATCAAAATTCCTAAGAGAGAGAGCTGATGGTAATTGAAGTGGATCCAGGAACGGGAGTCTATTCACGTCAACTGAGATGGAATTCTGATTCCTTATTTCTTTCTGATGTTTTCTGTATTGTGTGGCCACGCATCCATTTAAATGCTATATATCCCAGCTATCTGTCCTTCTCTGTTTCTAAGACCTTTTGACCCTCTGAAATATCCTGTTTTGGTTCTCATACTGAATCCTGCCTTTTGTTTGACTAAAATATAAAGTTCTCAAGTCCTATACACAGTTCAATTAATAAAATCTGTGTTAGAAGTAACTATTTAAAATAGACAAACACAAATGTCACTAGTTTTTTATGGCTTTGCTACGCATTCTGCTTAGGCAAAGGAGACTGGTATTTTGTCAGCTCTGCCCAACATCAGAAGAAGATGCTACATGTAGTCCTCACATGGACTATGAAACGCTATGATGAGACCCAGACAACTACAACACACTGTTACATCTTTGTATACTTACTACAGCAGGCGAGGGGACATGGATGCTGGGAACAGATCGAGGGCGCACATGATTGGCTAAGTGGCAGAGAACAACGCCGTCAGTAAGAGCTGCTCCAAGATCACAGGGCAAAGACACTTTTAACCGTGACTCAATATTCTACAAAAGAATGAAAAATATGTATTACACAAAGCAAATAAAAATACAGTTAAATGATTAAATACAGCTGCTCTTCTCAAACTTATTTATTCTGCAGAACATTTCATACCAGCAGAACCTCTCATGGACCAACATCCCTCTTAATTCTCTGGGGCTTGGTTCTCAAAAGGTTTCATTCTGTGGACCCCCAGGATTCACAACTGACCACAGTTTGAAAGCTACTGAGCTAAAAGACAAATGGAGTTTTCACAGTGCAGCACATGGAATTAAAATCCAGCAACTGAGATAAACGTTACTCAAAATTGATGAAAACCACAAATCCCAGGGTGAGTAATCAAAGTCCAAGAAATATATTCCACATCCTCCAGGTATTCAGAGAGTAGATGTACTATGAAAATAGTTGTCTTAAAGTGTAGGAGTGGAATGTAGTCACCAGAGGCAAGAGATAATATTTTTCCTGCAAAGGAAAACTGAACTACTACATTTAATCAATTTAAGTTATCTTAAGCAGAAAAAGGCAATGAAGTGTAGTGGTTACAGCAGACGGGAACAGGGTTCCAATTCATGGGTTCTATTCCAGTCTCATTCAATATATCATTTGCAGTCAAGCTGTAGCTATGTTGGTCCCAGGATATTAGAGAGACAAGGTGGGAGAAGTAATAGCTTTTATTGGACCAACTTCTGTTGGTGAGAGACAAGCTTTCGAGCTACACAAAGCTTAGAGCCTGCCTATTTCATTCAGTGTATGACCTTTGGCAAATCACTCTTCTGTATTTCAGTTTAAACATCTGCAAAATGAGTTTGGTTTTATACTTTAAACTTCAACCTACCTAGGAAGTAGGTTGTGAGGCTCAATATACGCAAAGTCCTTTCAGATCAACAGATGAAAGGAGTTACATCAGTACAAAATATTATTTAGAGAACATGCTGGGTTATGGTTTCCTTTAAGTCAGGGGTGGGCAAACTACAGCCTGCGGGCCAGATCTGGGCCGCGAGCCGTTTTAAGCCAACCTGCGAGCCGCACCACGTGGCTCGGCCCTGCTCCAGCCAGGGTGCTGGATCGGTGCCGCACTATGCAGCTCCTGGAAGCCATGGCATGGCCCCGCTACGGCTCTTCCACGCTTCAGTGGGAGCTGCAGGGGCGGTGCCTGCGGACGGGGCAGCGTGCAGGGATGCCTGGCCGCGCCTCTGCATAGGAGCCGGAGAAGGGACATGCCACTGCTTCCGGGAGTCGCTTGAGGTAAGCACCGCTCGGAGCCTGCACCCCCTGAGCCTCTCCCCATGCCCCAATCCCTGCCCCAGCCCTGATCCCCCACCCGCACGCTGAACCCCTCGATCCCAGCCTGGAGCACCCTCCTGCACCCCAAACCTCTCATCCCCAGCCCCACCCCAGAGCCCACACTCCCTCCTGCACCCCAACCCCAATTTTATGAGCATTCATGGCCCGCCATACAATATCTATTCCCCGAAGTGGCCCTTGGGCCAAAAATTTTGCCCACCCCTGCTTTAAGTTCATGAGTGGAAGAAAAATAAACCATTCTGGTGAAGTGCTTACATTCACTACTGTATTAGAATCAGCATTTATGGAATGGGTAAGAAGTCTTATTCCTTGACAAAGTCTCAAACAATTACAATGATAACTTACATTTCTAGGTACTTTTCATCCCAAAAGATTCCAAACCACTTTGCAGGCACTTCTAAGAGTCACTTCCTGCACTACAGAAATGCAGCCCTCTCTGGGGTGAAACACCGCAGCAGCATAACAGAACATAGCATTTTTATTATTTATTATGTGTACTGTGGCAGTGTAGTGCCAGTCATGGACCACAGCTCCACTGTGCTAATTTCTGTACAAACACAGAACAAAAAGACAGTTGCTGCTCCACAGAGCTTACCCTCTAAGGGCTTGTCTTCACTACCAGGGTAAATCGACCAAAGTTACATTACTCCAGCTATGTGAATAAGGTAGCTGGAGTTGACACAGCTTAGGTCGACTTACCCCGGTGTCTTCACTGCGCTGCGTCGACAGGAGACGCTCTCCTGTCGACTTACCTTACTCTTCTGGGGGAGCTGGAGTACTGGAGTCAACCAGAGAGCGCTCTGCCGTCGATTTAGTGGGTCTTCACTAGACCTGCTAAATCGATACCTGCTGCATTGATTGCAGCAGCATCGATTTCCCTGGTAGTGAAGACAAGCCCTAAGTATAAGACAGGAGACAACAGGTGGATACCAGCAGATGGGCAGTAAAAGGAAACATGATATTAGTTAGCAGTGGTCTGAGCACACCAATTGCCTAACCATTGCCAAGCTTTTTGTAGGCATCATGGCAAAGGAGAGTTTTAAGAAGGGATTTGAAAGAGGACAATGAGGTGGCTTTACAGATGTTTACAGGGAGTTCGTCCCAACTGGGAGGGGCAGCCTGGGAGAGAGCACAAAGATGCTCTTTAACTTTTCAAACAAGTGGGCGATGAATGCTGGCTTCACTGGCAATCAGGTGGGAGTGGACAACTTGACAGTGTATGAGAAGTGACATTACGCAACATGTGTAAGATGAAGAATACTGTAGCCAACTGAATCGAAAACTGTTAGACTGTGAAGTTACTAACATTTAATTTATCCAAAACACTATGACTGGTACTGGTTAAATGAAGCAAGTCCAAAATAACGAAGAAACATCTGTATCATACTTGCAGTGAATTTGCTAAAAAGTTTGTACACTAGTTACTGCTAGTACACACCTTCCGCAGTTGCTCTATTAGCTCCAACTCTTCCTCACGTTGCTTGGAGTTCTGCCTTGCTCTAGGGTCTGTAGAATCATTAGGAAGAGATGAGGCAGAAGAGGGAGATGAAACAACAGCTAGAAAAACAGCATGAAGGAAAGTGACAAACTGAGTTTGGTTGGGAGGTATTCCTTTAATGCCATTAATATTCCAGTATTATACATGCCCAGTGTGCAAGTCTGGGTACAGTACATTTCTATTCCCAGATTGGTTTCCTTCATTTGATTATTAATCTAAGCAAGGCATAGATGCTGTTTCTGATCTCAGTTAATTTTCTTTTACCCAATAAACACTTACATAAAAAGGATTAATTTTAGATCGCTGAAATGTTGCTTTGTACAACTTTCATCAGACTTACTACAAAGGTATGAATTCTGGTATGTACTACAGTACAATGCAGTCTTCCTTCGTCACTATCAAGGGGTTTAATAAATAGCATTACAATAGCCTCTGTATAGGTGTAAGTACAAATCCAGGGGAGCACAGCACTAATCTCCCCCTCTCACACACACACACACTCCACAAATGTGCACATCATAGTCTTTATATTTGTTAAATTTATTTATTACCAAGACAAAAATATTGGACTTATTACAAATAGGACTATAATGGTTTATTCTAAGAAAGTTTAGCGACTGGTGTCCACAGATAGGTCTCTAAAGCTAATTTGATGAGAATAAAGCTACTGCTGCCAAGATAATGTAATTGTGCAAAAATTGGTTAACATGGAAGTTAATATAACTTTGTAACACAGTCCAGCTTCTCCAGCCACATAACCTACCTTTGTTCATTTCATCCCTTACAGCTGCTCGGAAAAGGAAACTCTCAGGTCGCTGGGAAGGGTTTCTATAGGAAGGAGGAGCAGCAGGGCCAGGATACAGAGAGGAAAGGTGGACTGAACGAATGTGGAAAGGCACAGGAAAGGAAAGGAGGAGAAAGAAGAAAAAGGTTACGAGTTTAATAGGAAATGGGTTCAGCACTGTAGTAATTAAAAGAACAAAATAAAATTATAACCCAATGACAAGATAAATTACAGCCATGCATGATAAAAGCATAGGACAGAAAGAGGCACCTTCAAGAGCACTTGCATGCTAAGCACATTCCATGAACTTTTACCAACAAATTGTTCCATTTTGTATTTAATGTGTCATTAGGGCAACGCCAATGCCAGAGCCTGGAAAATGTGGAGCTCCACTACTTCCCACAGAATGTGCCAGCAGCTTTGTACTCTATTTACTTATGTGACTCAAGAGAGAACTTAACAACAAATCAGACCCACAGACAGAGCAGTGCAGCTTACCGATAGGAATGACATCTTTAACAGTCTAGCTATGCAAGCAAGCAATTTAACCTACTTTATCCCTTCTTTTTAGACTTTTTGCACCTCTCTCCTGTTACCTGTTTGGGTAGTAGGTGAACTTGGTGATATAGTAGATCTGTCATCACTCTGTGGACAAATAAGTAAAACAGCATTAATGATCCTTATTGAGACAGGCTACAACTAGCTTTTCAGAAGTGACTGTCCACCTAGACACATTTCAGAAGAAAAAAAGGAAAAAACAGCCTATTGTTAAAAAAAGATGTACAATAGGCACTTGTTTTGCAGAACTGATGCAAGTCGTCTCCTTCAAGGAATAAAACGGTGAACGAGGTATTGCTTCTGGAAAGGACAGTGGCAGTGCTGTGTTTGAATATTTTTCAGGGTGGGAATAAAACAGGACATTACCTGTTTTTCAATTAAATATCATGCAAAACATGCAAGACAGCAGCTTTGATCCGAATACACAGCCCTCTCTAAATCTTTGCAAGAGCAAAATTAGTATTAATTGAATTTCACTCTCTTGCCCACCTTTGGAGTAATATTGTGGTTAGAACTAATGAAAGTGCTGATTAAAGATTAGTTAATGATGGATTAATGATTTCTTGTGATTAATGCTTTTTACTATTCAATATAATAAAGTTTCTATAGCAGATGATGAGGTACAGGATAATCACGTTTTATGGTAAGAGTAAACTTGTAAAGAAAAAAGCAGTGACATTTCCAGTAAGCTACAAGTCAGTAGATGGCTTAGGGGAAGAGAAAATAAAAGAAATGGTGACAGGCAACAAGAATCTAGGAATCAATCCACACAGGAATTGAAACCCTGCTAGCTACTAACATGGTTTGCATGGTTTAGGCTCACTGAAGACAGGACCAAAAGCTAAAAAAACATAAAACCTACTGCAATTTAATCAGGTGAGTCAAGTTCATAACCTCTGAATTTCAGATTAGAAGCTGACAGACTAACACATATTAAAATAGAATTGTGGATCTGAGAATTTTTTGTTGGCTTTACTGGTGAATAATAGCTTGACAGATCTGAAGGCATGAGGCAGGGTGGTAGCACAGCCCTCTTGATTCAACCCTGACAGCGACTGAACACAGAAAGAAAGAAGGCAGTACCAACATTGGCAAACAGTGGACAGGATGTGCCTGGGCAAAATGCACCAGTAAGATTAAAAAGGAGCAGGTACTTACAAATGTTCAAGTGTTGCAAAGATATTAGTGGGAAGAGATAAAAATGCCAGAATATTTATTTGCTAAAACTAAAATACAATTAAAATTTTCCTACCCTCAAAAATATTACAATCCATGAACTTGAAAGATGGGATGTTTTATTTAAAACAAGAACATAATCACATCAAAAGCAGAACTAAGAACAATCATATTGGTAGAAAGCTCTTCAGTCATATATTGCACTGGTCACCACACTCACTGACATGGAAGCCACTAATTGATTTTAAGCCACTAATCAGAATAAACAGATTTTTGTACACTTCCAAAATACAAATTTCACGTTGAATTGAAGAGGTTGTTTTCCTAGTAACTTCATGAATGTGAAGAAAACAACATTATCTGATTGGCTCCAAGGCACAAGAACAGTACTGTGCCTATAAGGAA
Source organism: Macrochelys suwanniensis (assembly GCA_033296515.1). Taxonomy (NCBI): domain Eukaryota; kingdom Metazoa; phylum Chordata; order Testudines; family Chelydridae; genus Macrochelys; species Macrochelys suwanniensis. Next base: position 5,226,568 of record CM065783.1, on the reverse strand, counting down.
ACACACACCAACATCTGATTATTTTCACAATGAAAAGTTTAAAAAGTGATATTTGTGAGTTAAAAGCAAGCAAGGTAAATAAAATCCCAGAGACAGAAACTAGGCTATTAGAGAAGATGTCCGAAATGAAGCTTTTCAATGCTTTAGTGAGCAAATTGCCATCATATTTTAATAGATGTCAAAGAGGCAGAAGATGAACTACTCTTCACGTTTACACAGTAGTTCTTGCTTTTTACTGGTAGAAGTTTTTAAACCAATAGGTGCGGCTTGGGGACCAAAGTCTGGAAAAGCAATATTTGGTGCCCCTAGGCTGGCTAGCTCAGGACCCCATAGCTGTTACTTCTGCTCCCAAATATGTGCAATGAGTGTGATGAAAAGGCTACGGCCTACATAGTCTGCTAGAGAGCAAAGGAGGGTCCACATAAAGACACTGACTATACACCCTGACTGCTAAGTCTCGCCCATGATTCAACACACAAAGGGCCTGTAGTGTGTCAACCCGGCAAGTTACAGGGGAGTCTGGATCAGGCACAACAGTTTCACTGTGGTTCTACCCAGTCCTACATTTTCCTGCACACATGAAATACAAACTCAGAACTGTGCCCTTAGATTTTAAGTGGCATGAACTAGCTTATATCCTTCACGTTATTAGAGAGTATACTCAAAGCAGCACAATTCAGGAGCTGGATGAGTAAAGAAGGGACCAGTGCTTTCCATAACTGCTTTTAAACAATACGTGAACATATACAAAACAACAAATTGTTGTTTTGTAGATTACTATCTCCAACAACCATCTAGGTGTAATGCACACACACTTGTTTGTTGAAATCTTAACATGACTGGTACCACACTGCCCCTTTCGAAAAACAGGCAGTAAAAAGTCATCTCTTACAGAAGCTATGAGCAGGGCCAGGCTTAAGCACAAGTATCTTGGTAGCCTTAGTAGCTCGCAAGACAACTCTCTCGCCACGTTAATATAGGGAGGAAAGGGAAAGGGTGTTGTGAGGCCTGGTTCTTGCCTGGGGCACAGTTGATAAAACAAGTAAAGAACCCACAGGCTTTTAAATTGCCTAACGAAAGGGATTTGCGCAGGTCCACAACATTAACTGAACACTTTGTTTCTATACGAAAAGAGCAAGTCATCCCTGACACAGGCTAACAGAAGGTCTTATTCACAAATCACATACCCATCAGCAGGCAAGAGGGAGGAAACAGCGGTACACAAAAGGGCAAGACAGCCACAACAGTAACACACAGCATGCTCTTCACCTGTTTGAGAGTCCCCGGCCTTCTTTTAATGGTATCGGTGTTATTGTCAATCTCAAACACAAAGAGAGGCTCAAAGCCATTCTGTCAGGGATAGCAGAGGAAAGAGACAGGAAAAAGAGGAGGAAGTAAAGTGAGGCAAAGAACCATCTTGAGAAGACGTAGATTCAAAGACAAAGGAACCAGGATTCTGACCTTGGTGACAGGCTCAACAACTCATTCCTAAAATATGCTGTTGTAAACTCTTCCCTTGGCCTCCATGCTCAACTCTTATTACTGCAGTCATAGGAACTTCCCCTCACTAGGACTAATTGCAGCATATAGGGATTGTATCAGAGCAGATTCAAAAGAAGTGTGCCCTAGATGAATCAGGATATTACAATTTAATGTCTGTATTATGGGTGAATTCAATAATTGAGAATTAAATAATGAAAAGGGCACCCTCTGTCTGATAGTCCGAAAAATCAAAAATACAAGTTACGATATCACTAAATCCTGCTCACTTTACTCACACAATTATTACTGCACTGCAGTAATGCTTACAGGTCCTAATTGTGGATCACGGCCCCAATGTACGAGGTGCTGTACACATAATGAAAAGATGGTCCCTGACCCAAAGAGCTTATGATCCGAGTATAAGCTGAGACATGACAGCTAAATGCAACAAACAGGGTGAGGCCCAGGCAACCATGAGGGGATAAATATAGTAAAAAGCAGTGGTCAAAGCACAGGCTGAGACGATGGTATTGTCAATGCAAGTAACCTCAGTTATAGTCAATGGGACTACTTTTGTGAGTAAAGCAGGATCTGGTTCTAGTGTACAACTGACAGATGGATAACAACCCCCTTTTGTCCCCCTCAGAGAACACTGATTTCCCTTTCTCATTTTTTAGCAAACTTTTAGTCAGGCTAGCTGAAATTAATCAACAAGATTGAAGTTCATCACAGTGTGGACATTTCCGATACTATGGCCTAACTCCACTTGTTATGGAATCCCTTTAATTCACACACATTTAGAAGAAACATACAACTAATCTGTACTACTATTAGTGCTTACAGGAATAGTATGTGTATCTGTGCATTACGAGGACAACAGACCTTTATAAAAGGAAAGTGTACAAACAAAATGAAGTACCACAGGTGAAAGTCTACAGCATTTCACAAATCACAAAATTAGGCAAAGTTTATCTTTATAGCAACCATCCTCGCGAAGGGCAACATTTACAAAGAGGCCTAAGAAATATATGGTATGAGACTTCAAAAGAAGGCTGTAAACCTAAGTTCCTTTTCCATTACCACTTTCTATGGATGCAAGTAGAACATAAAGGGGGCCAAAAGCACACAAAGTTTTCCAATTAACCTGTTTTCATGCAGTTTTCTTACAAGCAGGTGAAACTATTGTTTAGAGCAGCGGTTCTCAAACTGTGGGTCCGGACCCCAAAGTGGGTCGGGACCCCATTTTAATAGAGTCACCAAAGCTGGTGTTAGATTTGCTGGGGCCTGGGGCTGAAGCCAACACCTGAGCCCCACCATCCAGGGCCGAAGCCCACGCCCAAGGGCTTGAGTCCTGAGCAGCAGGGCTCAGGTTACAGGCCTACACCCCCCATCCCCGCTCTGGGCGGTGGGGCTTGGGTGGGTTCAGGCTTCAGTCCACACTCCTGAGGTCGTGTAGTAATTTTTGTTGTCAGAAGCGGGTCACGGTGCAATGAAGTCTGAGAACCACTGGTTTAGAACAAAAGAAAAGCAACTTCTCAGTTTGCGGAGCTCTGACGTAATGAGGGAAATGCCAAACAAAAGATCTTTATTATAGTTCTACATAAAACTCCATTGTGTTTAAAATAGAACACTACTCCCATAAAGCAAGAGTAATTCTTAGAGTCTCCAATGGAATAAAATTAGGTACTTTCAAATAAAATTTATCTGCAAGTTCAGAAGCGCACAATAATTACTTAGGTTAAATTCACTAAGATCCATATAATCATTCATAGCTTTTTAAAGCAGAGAAAATAAAAGTGGTGTTTATTCTTCCCAAGTCCACCTAGACACATTTCAGAAAATAAATATAAAGGAAAAAACAGCCATCAAGAAGTGGGAGTGAAGCATGTAATGCTCTCTGCACATCAGTGGAAGAAGAAATCCCTCCCAGAATGTACAAAAGCGAGCTGTGAAAGAAAAATAAATTACATTTCAAATCCCTAAGGCTGATGAAAGCGACAGATGAAGCCTAACTGGAGTTAAAGTAGTTTTAACTCCAATCACAAACTCTTTTGAAACAGACTGATAACTTGCCGAATAGCAAGTATCTGTTCTTTTTTAGAAACAGTACTTTTTTATAAATGTAAATGCTACATTTTATGAAATTTCCATGGCTCAATGTTTCAGTGACTCATTAGAAACAGTTTTCCTGGTTTATATAATCAATAGGCATAGGTATGATAGTTCTCAGTACAAAACAATCTGCAGAACATGATGATCAGTTCATCAGAACTGGTATTTTCAGGCAAAGAATACTGGATTATTATAATGCAATAATTCTGCAAAATAGTAAAAGAAACAGAATGGGGAAACCAATTGATTTAAAAATTTCCCTATTAGCCTGGCTGTCACTTAGTAAAATATGCAGATGTGAACATGAGTGAAGATATTAAAAGAAGTCCACAGTGATGAAAGTCCCAGTTACATAACAGGGAAAGGACATTTCTGAAATCTCCATGTGGTTATGTACAGCATATAAAATGCAGTAGATTAATTTAATACCTCACCAACTGAACAACAACATCAAATAGAAAAGATTCCCTACAATACGCCTTATTAATATATTCCAAATGCTTGAAGTTTATAAAAACTGGGAGAAAAATAACTTTTTCTGTTTAGTTTCCACCCCCTGATTTTATTATATAAGAATAAGTAAATAAGTAAAATATATTCTACACTACGAGATAATGATCTATACAGATAGTTCTAGGCATGACCACATCTAAAAGCAAAAGCTAAATGTAACTCCTTAATTTATTACATACCCTATTTCTTATTGTTCCAACATCTAATCTGTATTTAATATGAAATGAAGCTCTTGAGTAGTGAGAGAGATGCCAAGCATTATGATTTAACAGCAATCCCAAACAATTTGAATAGGGACAATCTTCACAGTTTTGACCTCTCTACTATCAAGTTTCAATGCTCCTGAGCTGCACTTGATAACCTTGCTGTACACTGGAACACTCAGGCAGAGAACTGAAGGGTATGTAATAAAAAAAATAAATCTGAGGCATGCAGTCATGCAATGGCAGGCAGATCTGATGCATTTTCTGTAGGCGATGAAAGGAGAAAACTACTGCATTAACTCAACTCTTTAGTTACTATGAATCTCTCTAAGGTACTATGAAAGGAATAGCATAAAACATGAATGAAGTAGCTCCATTAATGTTTAAACTTTTTTAAAACATCCAGAATTGGTGATTTTATACACACTTCCACCGATAAACAGTGAAACAGAAGCAAAGAATAATCTGTGACTTGTGAACTTCCTCTTCTGCTACCATAGTCTATGATGACTAAGACCCTAGATCCAACAAATCAGACAATGATTGGTAGGCAAACAAGATAAGGCAGGAGGACACATCTCCAAGCTTTATATTAATGTTGTGAAACTAAAGTGTTACATAATGTGCAGGTGAGCCAAATAGAAGGATGTACTAAAGTTGGACTGTTAATGAGGTAACATAAGACAAAGGAGCGACGTAATATCTTTTATTGGAACAACTTCTGTTGGTGAGAGAGACAAGCTTTTGATTTTACACCGAGCTCTTCTTCAGGCAACATTGCATTTTAGAAACTGTTCTCCAGCAACAGTTATATCATTGCACTCTTATTAAAATGTTTAGCTTTTGCAAACATGGGAAAATGTCAGTGTATTAACACTGGATGCATAGCAGCTGGAAGGCAGTGCAAATGTGAATTCAATAGTATCAGAGTTCATAACAAAATCACTTTGCAGAGAAGATCGTCATGTTTTATGCTATTCAGATTAGCTCTAACAAATCTGTCTAATCTGAGTGAATCATAACATCATGCTAACTCTATGTTCTAGATTCTGCCACATAAACAGGCCATTTCGTGCAGGGTTCTTACCACTAACAAGGCACTATCATCAGTGTGCTGAGACCTTCTGGATGGAAAAGGACACTGAGGAGGTGGGAGAGATGGAGGAATGTCAGAAACATACAAACACAATGACATAATATACAAACTCACACAAACATTCTGGAATATGGTGAGTTTCTTTATGCTGATAGCATTTGGGGGCAATTAGCTATACTGTTTACAATGCAATATAGTATGTGTAACTAAACAATAGAAAATGTACTAATATGTAGTCACATGATCTGTGGATTAGAATGTATTTGTACCAATTCAAGAACAAATTGTTTTATTTTCTGTTGCTGTTCTTTTTCTTACTGTGGAATTGCAAGGGAATCCTTAGAAAATATTAAAAATCAGAAGAACTTCAAGTAAGAAAGGAGGAAAAACTATTTCAAACAGTCCAGTTTGCATAATTTTCACATGAAATAGTCAATTGGAAAATGCTTCTCAACTAATTTTCTGCGTACTGTAGTCAATAAAGCATCCGATCTGATTAATACTGCCAACTAAAATTATCTTTCAATAGGACAAAAAGCTATTTTATTACTCCACAGAACTTTGATGTGGAAAATGAACAAATGCCATTAGATCATGTCTGCTTTTAAGCCAGGATCTGTTTCAGCACAGTGTGAGACCATTAAAATTTTTTTTTCAAGTATAATTTAGTTAGAGTGTAGGTAATAAGAAGAGCAAAACCAAAGCTGGTATTGTTTATTGGTAACACAAAGTTCTGATGCTTCATTTTTGGGGGTAATTAGTAATCTAATGATAATTAAATATGTGAAGAAAGGGAAGAGAGGACACTAGGACAGAAATGACTGCAACACAGTACAAGTACTTATTTTAGTACTCCCAATAGAAAGTTAATTCACCTAGCTGCTCTGCTTCAAGAAGAATCTTAAATATAACATGAAGTGTATTACATATAAACATGAAAAGCACCCAAAAGCAACACAACAAAACACACAGAGTACAGAGGAATCATATATGAAACGGAAGGGAAAATATGGCATAATACTGCTATGATAAGCAACAAAAAGAAGAATTGTCGTTGTTTAGCTCCCGCACAGTTTTCTTTAAACTAACCACTGAAGGTTACACCACAAGCAACAAAATGTTTCAACAGAGGGTACTAAAAATCAGTGATAAAGTCAGCCCACACCTTAATACACCTTGCTGCTCTTACCTCACTATCCAGAGGACTTTGCTTCTGAGGACTCTGGGATGCCTTTTGCTGCAGAACAATCAAAGGAATGAGTTAATAGGAGTTGATAGGCAAGCATAAACTTGATTATAACAGGAGAGAGCAGTATTTAGAGGTGTTTTAAAACACTGGAAGCCTTAATTTTAAATAAAATAGGCACTGAGGAACTTTCAAGTTTTCACTAAACTAAACTTAGTGAATATTCTCAGTCTAAAACTTCCGTATTATTTTTAAAACATTTTAAAATTCAAGTTATACAAAAAGCCCAAAACATTTCCCCAAACAGAAAGTACCTAGCTGAAGACATCTAATTGCTCATGAATAACAATGTTTTCATTCAGTTCCCTTTAAGTGTAGCAACGATTAGGGTGACCAGACAGCAAGTCTGAAAAATCAGGACAGGGGGTGGGGGGTAAAAGGAGCCTATAGAAGAAAAAGACCCAAAAATCAGGACTGTCCCTATAAAATCGGGACATCTGGTCACCCTAGCAACAATTATTCTATGAGAGTCAATTGTTTTGGGCACTTGCGTAAGCTCTTTAAACAGTAGTAATGACATGACATTGCTTACAATCATATATGCTACAATTCTGTGGAATTTTAGAACAAGCATACATCAAATGAACAGTGGCCGGTACGGCTGACCCCAGAGCCCACCTGAGAAATGGTTCCGGGGGCAGCAGGAGTAGCCACAGCTCAGCAGCCCCCGGCAGTAGTCCTGGGGGCAGCCGGAGCAGCAATTGGGATGTGGCCTTGGGGTCAGCCTGAGCAGCCACTGCTCAGCGCTCCGCCCCCCCAACCCCGATCCCCCTTGAGCAGCGGCTCCCCCCCCGGCCTGCTCCTCCCCAGCAGTCCCTTCCTCAGAGCAGTGGCTCTCCCCGGGACCCTCCCAGCTAAGATTTAGTCAGGGGTATTTTTAATAAAAGTCATGGACAGGTCACAGGCAATAAAGAAAAATTCACAGCCCCGTGACCTGTCCATGACATTTATTAAAAATACCCATGACTAAATGGCAGCCTTTATAATAAGCCACACAATTCATTTTGTGGAGAACCCAGGAAAGGTACATATTAGACATTAAGTAAATACAAAAATGACTTACTTTGACAAAGTCAAGCACAGCTTCCCTCTGGATCTGTTTCGTCCTCATCCTGTCCTCCTCATACTGAAGTGCTGCGAGCTGGGCCTCTCTCCGACTGCGCTCCACTACGTGCTCTCGCCTTCGGTGAAGTTCAACGTCCGTATGAGAGATCTGGAACAAAATCATTATCCACTGCATATCAAAAGAAATGAATTAGGCTGCAAGACTGAAGATAGGTGCAAAGAGAGCAGCGGGGAGATTACGGAGACACAACACATGTTTTTGTGGATCAATTGGGTAAAAGCAAGTTAGTTTGTCATAAAAGAGAAACACACTCAAAAGAATAAAGCAAAGATATACAGTGTATTACCTGATTGTGGTTGTTGGACAGAGACAGAAGGTAAGATGAATCAGCTGGGGCTCTGATAAATAAAAAGACAGCCATACAGAGAATAAGTATACTTTTCTTATTAAATGTAATCATTCTTCACACATCAACAGTCAACAATGATAAGATATGCTAATCAACACTGGATAAATAACTATGTTTTGTAAATTAACACACAAGTTGTTAAATCCAACTGTATCAATAATGATCTAATATCTAATAATTTCTTATTATAACACAGACAATGGACAATAGTTTGTGTCACAGTTCCAGTGTAAAACCAAAGTCCTTTTACAGCTGAAAGTGTATTGACAATAGTGTGAAATTTGACTTATCTCAGAACTATATTCAGAACTTAATAACCACTATCTGACAGCTTTCAGTAAGTTACTTATTTAACTGTCTCTAAGACCTTTTTAGTTCAACCCCATACCAAGAAGCAATTGATTATCAGGCCTATTATTGAAGAGATACTTGATTTTAAAACAGAAATCACATGCTTCTTTTCATAAGAACATAAGAAAGGCCGTACTGGGTCAGACCAAAGGTCCATCCAGCCCAGTATCCTGTCCACCGACAGTGGCCAATGCCAGGTGCCCCGGAGTGAGTGTACCTAACAGATAATGATCAAGTGATCTCTTTCCCGCCATCCATCACCCCGCTCTGACAAACAGAGGCTAAGGACACCATTCCTTACCCATCCTGGTTAATAGCCATTAATGGACTTCATCTCCATGAATTTATCCAGTTCTCTTTTAAACCCTGTTATAGTCCTAGCCTTCACAGTCTCCTCAGGCAAGGAGTTCCACAGGTTGACTGTGCGCTATGCGAAGAAGAACTTCCTTTTATTTGTTTTAAACCTGCTGCCCACTAATTTCATTGGGTGGCCCCTAGTTCTTCTATTATGAGAACAAGTAAATAACTTTTCCTTATTCACTTCCTCCATACCACTCATAATTTTATATACCTCTATCATATCCCCCCTTAGTCTCCTCTTTTCCAAGCTAAAAAGTCCTAGCCTCTTTAATCTCTCTTCATATGGGACACGTTCCAGACCCCTAATCATTTTAGTTGCCCTTCTCTAAACCTTTTCTAATGCCACTACCTCTCTGCCTTGTCCACATAACTCCTTTGTCCTTGGTGTCGCTCTCTGTCCTGCATTAAGCTTAGTGTTTCTGGTCTTCGTAATTCATCAGTATCCCTGAAAGTAAACACAGATTGGAGGTTGGTTATTGATGCATAGAAATGGCAAACAAATGTAACTTTTTTTCTAATTATCAGCTGCTTATAAAAGTAATTGACTAAACAGTTATCTTCCGATTACATTCAAGGTTAAATTTAAAGATGACCAAAGCAAGAAAGTTCAGATTTAAAGCTAGACTAACAACTGTTGTAATATAAATATTAAAGCACTCTAATAATATCACTATTGAGTACAACAATTTTAAAAGGTGCAAAAAGACGGAATTTCTGTTTTAACACTGACTTCTTGGCTTTTGGAATGTAGCTAACTCTGGGAAGAGCATTAGTTAAAAAAAAGTCAATGAGGAACTTCATTATTCTTTCTCACACTTTTAGAACAAAACTACTCAGTTCGTTGATCAAAAGATTATTTTCTAACAGCCAGTGTTGCAAACTCCATCTGAGTCCTTTCTGTCTCATATATGAACACCAGAAACAGACATCTGTAAAGACCTTAGCTAATAACACTGGTCTACAATTTTTGAGAAGTCGTCTGCTTCAGAGATAAAATGTGCTATTTAGTATGTATTTTGATGTGCTGAATTCAAATATGACAATTAAAACAACTGATTGGCTACTGTTTCTAAGATATTTAAGTTTTTACATTTTATGTCTATGTATATTGTGTAGATAGTAGAGTTTTAATCATAAATTGTAAACCTAGGTCTTTTCATGTGTTTATGGTTGCTTTACATGATACTATTTCACCTGTCCTGTTTATGTAACACTTTAAAAATCAGCAAAGGGGTTATATAAATACAATGTATTATGAAACAAAAGGCAAAAAACTATTATGTACATAGTTTAGTCCTATTCAGTGTCTACTCGGCGCTTCTTGGCTTGTCTCTTGTATTCATTAAATGGAGCATCTCTTGTCACTGTCCAGCAATAGTCTGCAAGCATTGATGGGCTCCATTTGCCCTGATAGCGTTTCTCCATTGTTGCAATGTCCTGGTGAAATCGCTCGCTGTGCTCGTCGCTCACTGCTCCGCAGTTCGCTGGAAAAAAATCTAGATGAGAATGCAAAAAATGTATCTTTAGTGACATGTTGCAACCAAGGCTTTTGTATGCCTTGAGGAGGTTTTCCACCAACAACCTGTAGTTGTCTGCCTTCTTGTTTCCGAGAAAATTTATTGCCACTAACTGGAAGGCTTTCCATGCCTTTTTTTCCTTGCCACGCAGTGCATGGTCAAATGCATCATCTCAAAGAAGTTCACGAATCTCAGGACCAACAAAGACACCTTCCTTTATCTTAGCTTCACTTAACCTTGGAAATTTTCCACGGAGGTACTTGAAAGCTGCTTGTGTTTTGTCAATGGCCTTGACAAAGTTCTTCATCAGACCCAGCTTGATGTGTAAGGGTGGTAACAAAATCTTCCTTGATTCAACAAGTGGTGGATGCTGAACACTTTTCCTCCCAGGCTCCAATGACTGTCTGAGTGGCCAATCTTTCTTGATGTAGTGGGAATCTCTTGCACAACTATCCCATTCGCAGAGAAAACAGTAGTACTTTGTGTATCCAGTCTGCAGACCAAGCAAGAGAGCAACAACCTTCAAATCGCCACAAAGCTGCCACTGATGTTGGTCATAGTTTATGCACCTCAAAAGTTGTTTCATGTTGTCATAGGTTTCCTTCATATGGACTGCATGACCAACTGGAATTGATGGCAAAACATTGCCATTATGCAGTAAAACAGCTTTAAGACTCGTCTTTGATGAATCAATGAACAGTCTCCATTCATCTGGATCGTGAACGGTGTTGAGGGCTGCCATCACACCATCGATGTTGTTGCAGGCTACAAGATCACCTTCCATGAAGAAGAATGGGACAAGATCCTTTTGACAGTCACGGAACATGGAAACCCTAACATCACCTGCCAGGAGATTCCACTGCTGTAGTCTGGAGCCCAAAAGCTCTGCCTTACTCTTGGGTAGTTCCAAATCCCTGACAAGGTCATTCAGTTCACCTTGTGTTATGAGGTGTGATTCAGAGGAGGAGGATGGGAGAAAATGTGGGTCCTGTGACATTGATGGTTCAGGACCAGAAGTTTCATCCTCTTCCTCTTCCTCGTCTGACTCAAGTGAGAATGATTCTGGTGCATCAGGAACCGGCAGTCCTTCTCCGTGGGGTACTGGGCGTATAGCTGATGGAATGTTTGGATAATGCACAGTCCACTTTTTCTTCTTTGACACACCTTTCCCAACTGGAGGCACCATGCAGAAGTAACAATTGCTGGTATGATCTGTTGGCTCTCTCCAAATCATTGGCACTGCAAAAGGCATAGATTTCCTTTTCCTGTTCAACCACTGGGAAAGATTTGTTGCACAAGTTGCACAAGTGTTGCAGCATATGTGTGGGGCCCACCTCTTGTCCTGATCTCCAATTTTGCAGCCAAAATGAAGGTGATAGGCTTTCTTAACCATAGTGGTTATACTGCGCTTTTGTGATGCAAAAGTCACTTCACCACAAACATAGCAGAAGTTATCTGCACTGTTCACACAAGTACGAGGCATCTCTGCTCACTTTGGCTAAACAGAAATGTGTCCCTTTGCAAAATCAAACACTGACAAATAAGAGAGCACGACACTGTATGATTTCTTTGGCAATTTGTTCAGCAGAGTGATGTAAGCTTTGTTATGATTGCATCATCCATGACTTCTAGGAATAACATGATGCAATTCATATAATGTATAACGCAATACCAGCTTCAGATTGCATCATTCATTGTTTTGCCTAAAAAGCAAGTACTGTCCAAACCCAGTCATAGATTTATTCATAGATCCAGTCAAAGATGTATTTTAGTCATTTCTGGTTTAAATTGAGATCCCTTCCCTTTATAACTCACTTATCCTCCGCCATTCCCAAGTCAAGGGTCGTATATACTGACCCAATAGCATGTCTTGAAAACTAGAGCCAATCAACAATTTTAAGCATCATTTTCGTTCTCAGTGACCCAGAATTAGTAAAGTTTGACTACATTTATTTCAGAAGCATTTTGGCTGTAGAGCAGTGAATTTGTTTGCTTGTAAGCGAGGGAGAACAGAACACAATTTGAAACGAATCAATTAAATTAAGTGTCCAGTAACAGTGTCAGTAACAAAAGAAGGCATACGCAAAAAGCATCTAAGTTTTCACTATGAATTGTTCTCTAGTTTAAAACATAAGGTAAAATATTTTTTAAAATAGGCACTTAAGTAATATATGCAAGACATACCTCCTCAGGTACAAACAAAACTGAGCACACAAAATATATAGTTGCATGGGCAAAACAGGTAACTGCATTCAAATGGGTAACTGCACATGTTCCACAAGGATGTATTTTGTGAACACAACTTAAGATGCCTATTTTAAAATTAAGCTCTATATGTCAGGTGCTATACGTGATGCACCCATTAAGAGCACTGGGTCAAGTGAGCAACAAAACCCAAACTCCATATGCAGATCTAAGTAGCACATAGCATTGCTGAATCAGGAACTTTTTACAGACTGCATGCTTGTGCAAGCTATATTTAACTAGCTACTCTTAGATGAAGTCTGAATTACGTCTAGCTTTACAAAGGCTTTAATGGCTTCAGTGTGCTTTGGAGAAGGAAAAAAAAAGGCTTCTTGCCAAGGCATTTACAGAAAATTGTTATGGGAGCAGTTTATAGCTTATGTGGTTGGCACAAGCAAAATATTCCAGTACTATAAACTTCATAAGACCAAAAAAACCCACCCCTAATTAATTCTGCATGGTGATTTTTCCTTAATTTTAGAAGCAACAACAATATGGTCTGATTTTTTTAGTAGCTCATTAAGAATTCTATTTCACTGCAGCGTAATAAGAATGTGATGTAATTTAGTTAGATGTTGGATTAAAAGCCTCTGCTTAAAGATCAGCTGCCGCCCCTGAGTTAAACTTTGAAATCATCTGAACCCTATTGAACTATGTAATTTCCTTTATTGTCATTGCAGACTGCCAAGAGTTGTATACGTAAATAGAAGGTCTCTCCTGTCTAACTAGACTTGTCTTGTCCTGTTTTCTTCAGCTGTGTCATGCAGTCCAATGTTTGTGAAGTCTCTTAAGTTATTTCCATGTAAAACACAAATCAAAAAGCGGGTAAAAAGAGTCTTTCAGAGCAAGGCACTCCTCATTTGTGGAGGAGATGGCAGGCTGCTCTATTATTTCAAAATTTACTGGTGGACACTACAGGGTAAGGAATGCTGACACATGCTGAATCAGTTACCATCTATGATGTCAGTACAGCTACTGCACATGCACACTAACCGCATGAATCAAAATTCCTTAGAAAAATCCATGAAGGGTAGTTGCTTCCCATGTGCATGAACAGCTTTTGAAAAATATATCTGCTGTGCTTAGTTTCAGTTTCCCTATAATAGCCAGAAGAGATAGGTCCAATTTAAGGGACTTGCCAATTCCATTTCAAAAATTTGCTTCTAGTTAGGGCATAAAGAGTGAAGTATCCAAAACCTGTGTGTGTCTCACTCTAATACAGAGTTTCTCAAATGCGGCCACCATGGCTGCATGCGGCCACCAGGGGCTTTTCTTGCGGCCACAGCCTCCTGGGTGAGGGGTAGGGAGTTACCCTCCCACAGGGCCGCCAGCAGGGGCTGGTCTCTGTCCCATTCTGGAGCCATACACACTGTAGGAGCAGGCGGCTAGCGTGAGTTATCCACCTTCCTGGGGACTGTGGGGCTCAGGCTTCAGGCTTAAGCCCTGGGGTAGTGGGTGACAGGATCTGGCCGTACAGCAGCAGGCTCCATCCCTCAGCCGCAGGACTCCAGGCTCACCCCCTACACATCACCCCTGGCCCCTGCTGCCTCCTCCAGTCCCCATCTGTGCACCAGGGCCCCAGGCTCTCGCCCTGGGCTCACCTCCCCCATCTCTCCTGACCCCCACAGCCTCCCATCTATCCCCCCATCGCTCCTTGGCCCCCTACCCACCTCCCCATCCAGGGCTTAATTTGTCCCCCAGCTTGCCGGGGCTCAGTAAGTCTGCTGTGAAAAGTGAGATTAACAAATATATAAATGTCACTTTTCACAGTAGCAGCCTTACTAGCTAGCAAGTCTTTAAAAAAAAAGCGACCAAAAAAAAAGGCAAAACATGCAAAGCATCTTATTTGTGTTTCTACTCTGTTTAGGTCCAGTAAAGAATAGATAATTGTACATTATTTTTAATTATTGGGTCTGCAAAAAAAACCCAAACTACATAAATTACAAATGATTTGGACACATGTATGTGCATACTTATTTGTTTTTCCTAAAGTTAATTATTTTAGGAAAAACTGTCAGAGCGGCCACCCACAAAAGTGGGTGGCCGCACTCTGAGGCCACCCAAAAAATTGTTGCGAGACCCCCTGCTCTAATATTACTATATACAGCCAAAACTATTTTTATCGTGCAAGTCAAAAAACAAAAAACAAAACAAACAACTTTCTGCTCAGTCCCTGCATACCCAGTTCTAACCAAAAGCAAAAACTGCTCAGTGACCTATCAAAACTGACAGAACCTTAACTTTAACTGCAATAATGAGGCACTATAAAAACACTGAATTGTATCTCCTCTCCTTCTGCTCTTGTCTCAGGGCATCCTTCTTTTTGACTCCTTAAACCTCAAATACTCTTCTTTATCCGGCCCACCATGTTACCATCCTTGCCAACTCTCAGCTTAACACACACTTCTTCCACAACTATAAACCTTACGATTCCAAAGGTGACTATCCAAAAAATTGTTTAACCCTCAAGAAGCTTGTGTCATTAATTAATTCCAAACAAACATATGATTTTATTGATGTAATCCTTGCTTCCCTTTCCTTCTAATCTCCCTTCCTCATTTGAGGTTTTGTCTATACTAGGAAAGTGTACTTGTTTAATTTAAAAACTGATCTAAGTAAACCAGTGCAAACTCCTTATATAGGGTCACTTAAATCTTTTTAATCCTTGCTTATATTTATTTAGCTTAAATTCAGAATTTATATAGATTTAGCTTGCGTTGATAAATTGCCAACTTAAGCTAAAAATTGATATTAGCATGAGTTAAACCAATTTAAATGTATTGGAATCTAAGTAGATAGATTTTAAAGTCACTATAGTTAAACCTGTGAACTTTTGTACTATAGGCAATATTTTTGTCACCTTACTGCATCATTCCTCATTTTAACTAGACTGTAAGTTCCTGGGACCAGAACAATACCCCGTTTGTAAATTGTTGCACATTTCTGACTAGGTAGTAGAAAACTACATCCGCTGTTCAATGTCACTTAATGTAATGTGCAATGTAACTTTCAGCTACAATTTCCCCCAATTACAGTATTTTAGCAAGAGAAATTCATACTCTTCTGCCAATTTGGCCTACTTATGAAAAGAACAGAAACGTTTATGCAGGTATAAATAACAGTCATAACATCACAGTGAAATAATGTGTTGGTTTCAAATAGGGTGACCAGATGAGAAGACTTCCCGCCCGAAGTTGTTGAGTAAAAAAAAAAAACCCCTCTCCCGCCCAAAGCTGTTGAGCAAAAAAAACGGAAGAAGACCGGAAATCGGGACAAAAGGCATTCCGCCCAAGCATCGGTCGGGACGCGGGACAAAAATCAGGACGGTCCTGATTTTATCGGGACATCTGGTCACCCTAGTTTCAAATTATGATGTAGATCGTAAATTTTTCAAAGTAGGGCACCTATCCTACACATCCATAAAGTACCATGTATGCCACTGGCACTATCATGAATAAATGTACTTTCATCACGTTCTTCTACCTATTTTGATGCAAGTATCGTCTTGTGTCTTCTGTTCTGTGAAAATCTCTGATGGGTACTGGCTTTACTGGTGAGCCCTAAGCAAAACAAAACAGCAGACAATGAAGTTAGTAATGTATTCAGAATGCTGTATGTGCAAGTCTAAGGGTACGTCTATACTACCCACCAAATCGGCGGGTAGTAATCGATCTATTGGGGATCGATTTATCATGTCTCATCTAGATGCGATAAATCGATCCCAGAAGCGCTCCCCGTCGACTCCGGAACTCCAGCACGGCAAGAGGCGAAAGCGGAGTCGACAGCGGAGCGAGCCTGCGCTGCGTGGACCTGATGTAAGTAAAATTACTTCGATCTAGGATACGTCGACTTCAGCTACGCTATTCTCGTAGCTGAAGTTGTGTATCCTAGATCGATGATCCCCCCCCCCGTGTAGACCAGCCCTAAGAATTTCTATTGTACCAAACTAGGTGTAGGTTCCATCAATTTGTCTAGATCCAAATGTGTGATTACTGGTCGTTCAGACGTCTGACAAAGAAACAAAATAAAACACAACCAATGGAAGATATTGGAAATGATACAGAATCATTTTTGTACCTTGCATGTAATTTACTGAATGTTGAACTTCAAAATTAAGCATACCTGTTGATAAGTTATAGTGTAAAAAACAGAACTACCAGGCTATGTGGATGAAGTGGAGGTATAAAATAACTAATGTAACTTATGAGATGTATGGTGTTGGAGACCAAAGCACACCTCTACAGTTTTAGCATAGTGTATTCCAGGTTCTCTCAGACAATAAGATTCAACAGCTGGTGTTCTGTGATGATACCATATAGACAAACCAGAGAGACAGGAAGGAAAATGTTAGGAAAAAGTCAGAGGATTTGAATGAAAACACTGCCTGTTCAGTTTTGGATATTAAGTCAGTCATCCTTTTGGGAGCAGGAGTAGATTGCCCTTGTTGGTCAGTTTTATAAAACTCATCTCAACATCCATCGGTATTGCCAAATACAGATATTCAAGGCTAACTTGTTAGTACTAATTCACATCTAGATGAATCAGAGATTCATAGAAATGTAGGCCTGGAAGGGTCCTCAAGAGATCATCTAGTCCCTCCCCCTACCTGGCCCCCTCACTGAGGGAAGACCAAGTATACACAGAAGTGGGCACTGATATACTGAATATAGTTATCTACCCCTTAAAATAGATTCAACCCACTAAAGTGAGATCCTAAAATGTTTTTGGTTGCTTTACTGTTAGAATTAAAAATAAATAGGTGAGTTTTATAAATTAAAATGGTACTCATGTTGGTTTATCTCTAGGATGAACCAATGCTTTCTCCCTATTAATTTTTAAGAGGTTCTTTAATTTTGAAGAAAAGTTTATTTTGTATCACTAATCGCTCTTCATAAAATTCACTTCTGAATCAACATTTCAAATGGTATCACTGTCCCCTTGACATGATATTGTGTTTGTGGCACTTGCAGAATCAATATATTGTCTATGGAAATCTGGGTCACTGCAGATTTCACTAATGTAAGTAGGGGAATGACAAAGTGGACAAAAATAAGGACACGATTTAGGACTCCTAAAGAGATACTGACAAAATAAAATAAAGGAAATTAACAAAGATTGTTACCTCCTCAAAGCATTAAAACAACTTATGAAGGAATAGATACATTTTAATTTGACCACAATGTGTATTGCTTAAGTGCTTCAAGCAAAGTAGAAGATTCTCTGAAACAAGTTGCTTATGCAGTATGTAAGATTACCTCTGTGCTGAGACTCCTTTACACCTACACACAGGGGGATGAATTTAGATTAGCATGGCATAGAGAAGGCAATATCACATTGCTTAATGCTTCCTGCATTTAATTTTTGTTTTATCCAGAAACTTTATAATTTTCCACTTCCTTGTGTCTAGATTGTCACAGCAGGGATCAGTTTCTCTTGCCTTATGTATAACAGTAGCTGTGATAACCAAAGCAAAGGTGTTTTCCAGTTGCAGGGATTCATACAGTTTTAAAGAAACAATCATGGAATTTTGGTCAAGTGCATGCTAATCTATATTCGATCACAAGATACTAAAATTAAACAAGGACTCAAGACAATTGCATTGTAACTGTGTAGGAGTGATCACCCTTCCCCTCAATGCTATCCTTTGGAACCAGAACAAGAGCAGTAAAAGCAACAATTAGTAACAAATGATACTACAAAATATGTAGAAAATTACGGGAAAGAAAATAAGAACCACTTCGACCCATTCTAGGGAAATGGGTGCTTGTGGTCTGACCCACAATGCAACTTGAAATGCTACTGCTGGAACAGTGATATCGCTCAGATTTCTAATGTGTGCCATTCCAGCTCAAATACCACAGACTACCTTTAAAACAGCAGGCTACTCAAGTATAGAAACAAAAAGTACATTGTTCAGGTTTGTCTGCAATAATATGGACAAAGACTACGGTTTTTAAGACCGGATGCTTATACTTGTTTTTAGCCACTTGTAATCAATTCTCCTAACAGGTTTTTAACAAACTTTAAATAACCCTATTTATTGCCCATTTACTGTATCCTGGGATTGACCCATACAAATATTGTGTCACACAGTTAAACACGGAATTTTTGCTCAAAACTTTGTGCATATGCATTCCGTTTGTATCCCTGGTGATTTTACAGAGCATTACTCAAGATGTTAACATGGAGCAAGCCATCATCTGTTACAAAATATCAGACTTTATAGCAAATCCTCTTTTTCATTTAAAATCCGCAATTAAAAGGGTTGCCCAGTCTGGTAAATGTATTGGCATTTAATTTACAATTCATAGGAAAGCCCCACCAAATTAACATATCTGAAAGATCCCTATAATAAGTCCTTGTGCTAACAGAGATCAACATATTAGCTATGTTTTGACCTCAAACAAGCCAGCATTTACTAGGTATTACCAAATGAAAGAGACATGAATGGTTGCCTGGGTGCAAGCACATATGGGAATCAACTTCAGTATTTTCTGAGGAAAGGGTTCCTTTGGGAACCCCATTTACTCCCCCCACATCCTGCAGGAATTTTGCCTTTGAACAGAACTCAATACAGCTGCCCGTAGAACCATTCTGAGTGTCTGATCCAGGTGTCGTTTGTAGCAGCTCAGGACTCAAACTCAGATCCTCCACAAGGCAAAGCTTGTTGCTCCAAGCCAGCTGTCACATTGTTTACCAAAGTAAACCTCTACAGACAAGAAATATTAACACCACCACAAAGGCTTTCACTGGGGTATATGAATTTAACTAATTTAAATAAAAGCACCACCTCATGAGAGATTCGCCGTTGTTCAATATATGCCATGAATTGTGAGCTGAGGCTCTCTGACTCCATGCACTTGGGTTGCCTCACCTCTTCCTCTTCCTCTTCAGTGGCACAGCTATCAATATAGTCAATCTGATCCAGATCATGTTCCACTAGACACACATGCACAAAAGAAACACCCATAATTAGATGACCAGTGGTAGAAAAAACATAGCAGCAGTCTCAGCAACTAATGTCTGATTTCACTTTTCCTCCATCTGGGAAAGCTTAAGCTGACATCTTTTGTGTTCTGCCTGGTTCACTGATATTTGTTAAATGTCAGATTTTGAAATAATCTTAAACAGATTTAAAAGCAATGAGAAAAAAATATGCCAAATGTAACAATTTAAAAGATATGATTATATGTAGTTTCTTAATTATTGCAAAAGCAATGTCATACTTCCCAATTCATTGTTAACAAAGGCCATTGGCTACAATTTTTACTTCTGAATCTTGGACATATCTGAAAAGCAAGCAATTACCATCAATTTACAACCAAATAAACATACCATTAGAGTATACTGATTAATTTATCTAAGCTCTACTTAGCTGGATACTTCCTCATTAATAAAGGCAGCTGAGGAGAGCCTTTGGTGTGACCAAGCTAATTGCATGAGGTTGCTTTAAATATGAAAAAGGTATGTGGCAAAGAAACAGACAACAAAGAAAGCAATACAAAAAAACTCAGACTACGGACATTTTATTAACCAAAGAGGAAGGAATGAATTAAAATTAGGGAACCACTGAAATTAAATGAGTATGAAGCAGAGGGCACAGTTCTGCTCTCATTTCTGCCCATGGCCATGTTGCTATCTGGGGCACTTTTATTCATCACTGCTTTTGTAAGTTTCTGCACAGGGATTTCAAGTGTCATGACATTAAACAAACAGCCTAGTGAAAGGCACTGTGTTGACAGATCAGACATCCAGAGTCAAAAATACCCTGAGGACTCCCATACCCCCCCACTTCCACAATAGGTCTTCATGTGCCGCACTTCATCATCTCTTATCAGAAAGCTCATGTTAGCACTGATGAAGACATGGGGAAAAAGAGGTCATTATGAGGGAGTCTAGATGTAGGTGTTTTGAAAGGGACATCACTCAGGATGAAATGGCAGGCACAAGTTCAACTCAGATTACCTACTTCAAACATTATTGCTTCCTTGTTTTTAAAATCGTGCAAAAACTTGCTCCTGCCTTTCCCCCATACATTATCACTCTCTATTCCTCCTTGTCTAGAGCAGGCCTCCTTTGCCTCACCACACAATCTGGCTACTGTAGGTGCCAGAACTACCTCCTCTGAAACTCCAGCCATCCAAAACAGCTTCACTGGATCTTTCTGCCTCATTGAATCTCCACCTCATTTAAAATCTTAAGTGAAAACCTCTTTTCTCCCTTAGCCATTTAACTTTAATTTATCTCACTCTCCATTAGTATTATTTAACAGCTGTGTTAACTCTAAAGCATTATGAAAGACCATGTGTGTGAAAAAAACAATTAACAAGAAGTTGATATTGTAGGCAGGGCTGGTAGCACTGTTTGGTACTAAGGCTGCTAGGCACTTCCTACATAAGATTTGTTTTCAGTTGTTCATAACTTTGCCAAATCATCTGTACTGAAATTTTTCATGCTGGGTGTCTACCTTAGGGAGAAAAATTAATTTTCAGACAAAATGGCTCAGCCATTTATGAAAAAATATATTGCAGGGGAAAGATATATTGCAGCAGAAGGAGGAGATTAGAACAAGGACCTGGTGGGGAGAGGGAAGAGACTGAGACTAGTGGATGGGGGGTAGGAAAAGAAACTGGGACTGGGAACTGGGGTGGGAAGATTGGGACAGGCTGGGAAAGGAGATTGGGACTGGGAGAAGACTGAGATCAGATGAGGAGTTTGGGGAGGAAGACTAGGACTGACCACCAATGGGGTGGGGGGGGAGACATCTGATGTGGAGCCAAGGTGGTGGTGGTGAACTGGGAATGACTGAGAGAAGAGACTGGGACAAGAAACTGGGGGAACACAGAATGGAAGAGGAGCCTGAGGAGGGAGAATGAGCTGGGGTATGTGGGTGGGGAGATATTGCTGGAGGCCAAGATGGAGGAGAGAGAGAAATCAGAGAAGAGAAAAGGAGCCCGGGATTACCAAGTCTGCGGAGTAGCAACTGACTGAGTAGACAAAGAGAATAGAACTGGCACAAGAAGCCAGGGGCGGAGAAGAGACAGGTCTGCGATAGGCACAGGTTGGAGGGGAGAGGGCAGAAGGAGGCATACTGGCGGAGGAGGGGCCGGTGAGACACAGAAAGCTGTGGCCACTGGAGAACACTCCCCTCCAGAGCCTGGAATGAAACCCAAGATTATTGAGTATCACCATTCCTCTGCTGTCAGCAAATAGCTGTGAAAACCACCAACAAAGTGTCCCATCCCCCTCTAGTGCTGGTCCTCACAGAGGATGACAACCTCCTACAGTTATCAGTTACTCTGTTAGCTCAAATGGCAGAGGTCTGGGCGCCAGATCTAAAGGTTCCAATCCTGCTGATGACTCATGAGAGTGTCAATATCGTGCAAAAAGCAGTATGTGATCACGTGATTAAAGATGGTATCATAATGCATACACAGAAAGGGGCTGAATTAAAGTTGCACAAGCAATCTTACTTTCTGGTCTTTTCTAACTTTTCAGTGCTTGATTTTGGAACCCTAATAATGTTCTTTAAATGTAATTTGTGTGTGCAATTATAAATATATTGAGCAAATTACCTGTAACTGCCAAATATACATTTTGGAGCTTCAGTTATGACAACCACCTGAATAATTAGCTATCCAAGACTGCTATTTACCTCCACCATTAGTTACAACCGTGCTCCCTCGGTTCTCCTGGTACTCTCTCTCTCTTCGCAGTCTCTGCTCTTTAGTGATCTCTGCCACTCGCAGAGGGAGGTCTGAGAACTCATCTGTAGGCTTTACAAAACAGACAAAAAAACACACTCTCTCATTCTGGGCATCATCTTTCAGTTAGTTTTCTAACTTGAGCCTCCAGTCCACCAGTCCTGCTGGATTTTGCTCCCTAAAATGATTCATTTAAAAGAGACACAACTGAAATGTACTGTTTTTAAATAAGGTCGATTTAGGACCTCTTTTCCATGAAGAGTCTGTCTATAGTTTTAATGTATTTTCCCTCTGAAATGAATGCATATGCTAAAAACATTCCAGGCTGGATTTTGAAGGCCCTTGTAAACCCCAGGCTAGGAGCACAGTTCGCAAGAACACCCCAGGCCTGGGTTGCAGCCATTTGCACAGCTTCCCCAAGAGGACAGAAGAAGCTGGCTCTTGTCTCTTCCTCCCAGTACCCTTCTTCCTTGGAGATCTGATCTTGCTTCTTCTAAATGGTAAAGAGACAATCTATGTGGCCATTTGAAAAAGCTACATATAAAATCTTATTTGGAAAATCTGTGTTAATTTTAAATCTCTCTGTTTACCTGATTTTATTTTAATGAAACAGAAGCTCTTGAATAATGGATAAAGATAAGATATGCTAATATAATGCAATACCTAGCTCATCTTTTTGTAATTTTTCTTACCACTTGTTTATATTAATTCATTTCTACCAAGTGCTCTTCTATATTTTCTCTTGGGTTTACACTTTTGTTTTGATTTTTTAAAATGTTTCAATAAAAAAATATTAGTAAAAGAACAAACGATCCATTTAATATAAAAATGGTGCTAATTCTTTTTCCAGGAAATCAACAGTAATCTGTGAACTATGGAAATTACATTTTTTATTATACATAAGCATCACTCTTTGAATATTCTTCCAAATCTATGCCTTCATTATTTGTTTCCTATAAAAAATATTGCCACCAAACAAAAATAAAGCAACTACACTTACTTCATTCCCTGACCATCTTTTGTCTCCGCTGTCCACACTATTGAAACCAGAATCTAGTGCTCCATAGGGACGACCGGAGTACAGTTCCTCATGGCTGTCAAGCAGATAATTTTAGTCACTATAATGTAAATGTCACTGAAAAATTCTTACTTGTGACAGAGCTGAAAATGGAATCAACTAGTGGACACTGCTCAGCTCTGCTCACAACACATTAGAAGTTCTCACATGGCATTCACCATGCATAATACTTTCTAAGAGGGTATGTTCTTCCAACTACAAACATTCCCATCTGTTAGCCAACTGACATGATGCAGCTGCCTTGTGCTTTCAAGAGCTGATCTAAGCCCATGCCCCAAACAATTCTGACAAATGTTGTTTTTTTGTTGGCAAACTGACCTATTAAATTCTCCTTTAGCAAGTCAGTTCATTGTATGTTACTCGGTTGTTTTAGTTGAATGACTCTTCCCAACCCCATCCCCAAAACCATTTTTTCCCCATAGGGAATCACACAACCATACATGTATATTTATTACACATACATATAAATGTATAGGAATGAGCATGTGCCTCTTTTAGGAGAAGTATGACAACATTCAAAATGTATACTTTATACATCTCTTTTCTGTATAATGCATTATTAATCTAAAATACTCCATAAAAGACACCACACGTTTCAAATGAAATATATCAACACTTGAATGATATACAAATTTAGTTTTCACTCATTAAATTGACTTGTCAATGACTTGCCTAGACAGAGACATTATATATGTGCAATGAAGGGATGAAAATATAAACCATAACATAAGGGGCTGTATGGTGCTTTTCCGGCTCTAAGTGAGTACAGAGACTACACAGTTCAGCAGCATGGCCATCACAGATGTCAAATCTGGCAACTGCTGCAGATAGCTACAGCAGCAGTATAACAATGGGACTTGTCTGATCCACGGCAGATGGCATTTCACAATGGATCAACTGTCCTGCTGGCACTTGATGCCCCAGGGAAAACTGCAGCAAACAGCAATTACTGCATAATACACAAGTAAGAATTTCAGGAAGCTGATTGCTCCACCCAAGCATAGCTAATTGTAGGTCATTCTCTCACTAGTATTGATCTCTAGTTGTCCCTCTGTTTAAAAATCCCTCATCCAGGAAACACTTATTTTTAAATGACTGTTATTACTATTATTTATGCAGCACCATAGAGTCATGGTGCTTTACAGAAAAACGTGACAGGCTACAGTCCTGAGGAGTTTGCAGTCCTAGTTAGACACAAGGGGTATGTCTACACTGCAATTAGACACCCGCGGCTGGCCCAGGCTCCTGGAACTCAGGCTAAGGGGCTGTTTAATTGCGGCGGACATTCAGGCTCCCGCTGATGCCCTAGCTCTGGAACCCTCCCACCTCGCAGGGTCCTAGAGCCCGGGCTCCAGCCTGCACCCAAACACCTATACAGCAACTGAACAGCCCTTTAGCCTGAGCCAGCTGGCACAGTCCAGTCATGGGTTTTTAATTGCTGTGTAGACATACCCAAGGAGAGGTTACTCACAATGTGCCATAATGGTGGTTCTTTGAGTTGTGTGTCCCTGTGGAGATGCTGCACTTCAAGTGTGCTTATACCACTTGTGCCTTTGATGGGAGATTTTTGGTAGCAGTGCCCAGTCAGTCCATGCATGCAACTCTATGCTTCCTTATGCCCTGCTCTGAGGATACATAAGACTACACAGGTGAACTGCCTTCAGTTCCTTCTCCACTGCCAAGTCCACAAAGGAAACTCAGAAGCAGAGGGGAACGAAGGCAGGTAATGGAGCACCCATACGGACACACACAGTGAAGAACTCCAGTTACTGCACAAGACAAGTAACCTCTTCTTCTTCAAGTAGTGTCCCTCTGGGTGCTCCACTGCAGGTGACTACCAAGCAGTACCCCCAGCTGGAGGGGGGGGGGACTCTGGAATCAAGTCCAAGATTGAATACAATACAGCATTTCCAATAGCAGCATCTGATCTAGAAGACTGGACCACTGCATAATGCTTGGAAAAGGTATGTATGGAAGACCATGTGGCAGCCTACAAATGTTCAGAACAGAAATATTCTTGAGAAATGCCGTAGAAGTAGCTACAGATTTTATGGAATGGGTCAACGCCCTTGAAAGAGCTGAATATATGGAGTTATAGCACAAAAGGACACAATCAGAAATCTACCTGGAGAGTCTCTAGGTGGAAATCGCTGAACCTTTGGATCTATCAGCAATAGTCACAAACAATCTGCGTGACTTCCTAAGGGCTTGTCTTCACTACCCGCCGGATCGGCGGGGAGCAATCGATCTATCGGGGATCGATTTATCGCATCTCGTTTAGACGCGCTTAATCGATCCCTGAACGTGCTCCTCGTCGACTCCGGAAATCCACCTCGGTGAAAGGCGGAAGCGGAGTCGACGGGGGAGTGGCAGCGATCGACTTGCCGCCGTTCTCACGGCCAGGTAAGTCGATTACGATACGCCGACTTCAGCTACGTTATTCACGTAAGAACTTCAGTTATTCACGTAGCTGAAGTTGCGTATCATAGATCGATCCCCCCCCCAGTGTAGCCCAGGGCTAAATGACATAGTCCTTTCCAAATAAAAGGCAGAGTGTGTAAAAAAGGCCTCCGCTCTGGACTGATGAGTCTTTGGGGGGGGGGGGGGGGGGGGAAGAGGGTGGATAATCTGGTTGATGTGACGCTCATATGACACCTTAGGTAAAAATTTTGGGTGTGGATGTAACAAAACTCTGTCCTTGAAAAATACTGTAAATGGAGGATCTGCCATTACAGCCCCTATTTCTCCAATCCCACAAGCAGAGGTAATAACCACCAGAAAGACAAATCTTCTGAGATAAATTAATGAGGGAAGAGGTAGCCATTGGCTCAAACGAGGGGCACAGGGCATCAAAGTACTGCATTCAAATCCCAGATAGTAATGGGTTTCTTAACTTGGGAGAAAGTTTCCCAATCCTCTCAAAATCTTACAGTTGTATGATGGGTGAAGAGTGACAATCCCTCAACTGCTGAATGAAAGGCTGTTACAGCTGCCAAGCGCACACTGATAGAGCACATATATAGTCCTAACTTTTTCAGCACTAGGAGATAATCAAGGATGATCGAGGGGGAAGAATGAACAGGTGCAACACTTCTGGATACACCACATGCTGAATCTTTTCCACTTGTGGAAGTAAGTGTATTTCGTGGAATCTTTCCTACTGTTCAACAATGCCTGTTGCACTTCCTTAGAACAAGTCGACTCATGTCTCAAGAACCATTGACAAGCCAAACTTTGAGTCAAAGTATCTTCAGGTTGGGATGACGAATGCAGCCGGCATCCTGAGAATGAAGACAAGGAATGGATGAGAGTTTGACTGCTTGACAGAGGGCTAGGTGAATTCGGTAAGGGTATCATATCTGCTTGAGCCCTGTTGGGATTATTAATACAATTCTGGCTTTGTCATGCTTGATCTTCTTGATCACTTTCAGAATCAGGAGTGTTGGGGGAAATGCACATGGAAGGCCTTGTCCATGGAACGACAAAGGCATCTCCCAAAGAGAGAGGAAACCAATCCCCATCTTAAACAAAAATGTTTGCATATCTTGTTGGTCACAGTGGCAAAGAGGTCTATTTTTGGAACTCCCAAGTTCAAAATTTTTTATTGAGAATCTGAGGATCCTACTTTCATTCATAGTCCTGGAAAAAGTGCCTGCTGTTGTCTGCTAACCTGTTTGTGATTACGGCAAGTTGCTGAAATAAGGATGCAATTGGCTATCCACCAGTTCCAGAGCTTTATTGCTTCAGCACAAAGGAAAGAGTATCTGGCCCATCCCTCTCAGTTGATGAAGAACATGCAAGCTATGTTGTCCATGAGAATCTTTATGGGTTTTTTCCTGATTAAAGGCAGGAAGTGGATACAGGCATTCTTGAGTTCCCTCTGTTTGAAGCAGTTGATGTGTAGTTGGTCTCTGTTGGGCAGAGCATTTGCCCTGAATAGTGAAGGTCCCCAAGTGCACTGTCCCAGTTCATCATAGATGCATCCATTGTTATGATGATAGAGGGAGGAGATTGAACAAATGGAATCCCCATGCAGACATTGTCTAGGACGCTCCATCATTTGAGTGGAGACTAAGACCTGGCGAGTAACCGACATTAACTTGTTCAAGTTGTGTTTGTTTGGAGTATAAACAATTCTGAGCCAGCCCTGGAAACATTGTAATGGTATGTGCCAGACTCCATCTTTGAAGGTGCAGGCTGCTATATGTCCAAGTAATTGAAGACAACTTCTTATTGATGTCTGTAAGCTGATTTGAATGTTTGAGGCAAGATTTGCGAACATTGAGCATCTGTTGGAGAGGAAGATAAGCCCTGGCTGGTGTAGCGTCCAAGGAGGCGCCTATGAATTCTATTCTTTGTATGGGGCTCAAAGGGGATTTCTCGATGTTGAGCTTAACCCTAGCTTACGGAACAGGGATCTCATTGTCTTTATGGCATCAAAAACCTCATTGTAGGACCAGCCCGTGACCAGTCAGTCATTGAGGTATTGACAGGAAGCCCTCCACATGACTACTGCTGTAGAGCAGTAGTGTTGGCTGCATCCAATAAGGCCTTTAGCTTTATTTTAGTTAACAGCTGATGCTCGTTAATAATAGCCTGAAACTGGTGACATTCATTAGCTAGCAAATGCTCAGTAAAGGTTGAGAATTTGGTATAACTTGAATGATTGTATTCAGCCATGAGAGCTTGATAGTGTGTGATGCTAAATTGAAGAGTCACAGATGAGTAGGTCTTTCTGCCGAATAGATCAAGGTGGTTTTGGTCCTTAGCATACGGTGTGGTCTTTGCACGATGTTGTTTGTCATGTTTTTTCACTGCCTCCACAACCAGGGAGTCCAATGTTGGATGGGTGAACAGAAATTTGGAGTCTCTAGCTGGGACATAATATTTTTTATAGGCCCTTTTACAAGCTGGTGGAATCGCTGCAGGGATCTGCCAGATGGATTTGACAGGATTCAGAGCCTCATTAAGAGGCAGGACAACTCAGGTGGAGGGAATCTATTGGAGGATGTCCAGGAGCTTGTGTTATGACTCTCTGACCTCTTCCAAGGGATCTGGAGGGAATCCGAAATCTGCTTCATTAACTCTTGGACGTGTCTGAAGTCATCAGCCACAGTTGGTTGGGGAGGCATAACCACTTCATCTGGGGAAGATGCAGAAATATTTGTTTGGGGAGAAACCTCTTTATCTGTCCTGGCCTCCTGCTCTTCAAAGGATTCTTGTGCCTGAGGTAACAGAAGAAAAGCAGTTGGAGTAGGGGAGCATCTCCCCTTATACTCCCCATGAGAGAGACTAGGGGCATGTGACAATTGCAGATGATTTGCAGCCCAAGGAACCCAGCATGGTCACTGGAGAGGTCTGAAAAGTATTGGGGGTGGTATCCATTGGTTCTTAAACCAGGTTCAGGGGACATGGGTACACCTGTGGTACAACTCCCTGCTCATAGACTCATAGACTTTAAGGTCAGAAGGGACCATTATGATCATCTAGTCTGACCTCCTGACCTCTTGTCAAAAGCATCAGGATGGAAATTCCTTGTCTGAAGCATCATGGAACCCTGGATTGAAATATCGGAATTGGAGGAAAATTCCTCCTCTTCAAGTGGGGGAGCCCCAGCACTCTCTGAAGGTGCTGGAGAGTCAAGTGGTACTGAGAAAAGGGTCCCACTTCAGTGACCGTGCTTGTCTCGGTACTGAACCTTTCGGTACCAACTAACAAGGGAGATTCCGGCTCCTCCAGAACAAGCAGATCCTTTGAAAATCTGAACTCCTGCGGTACCAGGTGGATTTGAAGAGTGGGACTGTTGTCAGTACCGAGGCCATATGCTGCTCTGGTAAGTTCACTCTGGTTGAAGTAGTCAGTACTGATGTGAGGCCTTGGGAGGCATTCAGACCATATGAGAGGCACGACATCTTCCCAGTACTGAGGCAGTCTTAGCTGTCGATGGTACCAAAGGGATTTTGGGTAATATTCTCTTAGAGGTGGAAAGCTTTGATGATGAAGCGTCCTGCTTGTGCAGCACTGAAGGTCTCAGTATCAAGGCATGCTTGTTGCCCTTTTTCTCTGCTGAGCCTGGAGCCCTAGGCACAGGATCAGTACTGAGAGTGTCTGCAGCCTCGGACATACCTAGGGTGGGACATGAGGTCTCTGCAGCGGTCTTGCATTGCAGTGATCGAGGTCTTTTTGAGGTGGATTCTTCCTGTGGAGAATGACTCAGTTTTGTATGGGTCTTCTTCATGGATTTACCTTGGGTAGATCCAGGTGAACGTTATGAAGTTGACGGGGCATTGTGTTCACTCAGCAACTGATGTCCAGAGGGGGAAGGGTGTATCTCCTGGCCCAGATCTGAGACCAATTGGAGGGAATGCTCCATCATTAAGAGTCTCAGTTTTAGCTCCCGATTTTTTCTTGACTCACCCTTAAATGCGGAGCAGATGGAGCACTTTTGTGGGACATCAGACTCTCCCAAGCAGCAGATACAACAGGAATGCCTGTCACTGACCAAGATGCACTCCTGGCAACAGATGCATGGTTTGAAGCCCAGAGATTCTGGCATACCTCAGGGCAATGACATCTAGCAGGGGAAGATCCCCCTCCCAAAACGGGAAAGGGATCAAGAGAAAGAGCCCCAAAATCCCTTAAAAAAAAGTAAATAAAATAACTAAACAATAAAATAAAGAAGGGTAAAACTACGCTAAGAGATTTCAAAGTAAGGCATACTAATGCTCCACCTCAGGCCAAGGCAGTGGAGAAAGAACCGAGGGTGTTTCATTCACATAGCGCTGTATAGCCTTAGAGCGGGGCATGAGGAAGCATAGGACACGTGTGGGCCGAACAGACACTGCAACCTAAAATCTCCAATTAAAGGAGAAAGGGGTGTGAGAACACATGAAATGTAGCACCCATAGGGACGTTATTCAAAGAAGAACTAAGGGATAAAGGTTGAGGGAACAAGAGCTGCAAAAGTGAAATATGCTTATTTTTTATGTACACATCTGCAAAAGGATCCACAGGCAGACCCTTAACCCTACACAGAGCCTCATTTAAGTAACTGGGGCGCTGACTGTACGGACCAATATGCAGGATCTAGCACTATGTTTGTTCCTTGGAGTTCCTCTGAGTAAAAGATTTAAGTCATGTACTAAAGTCTGGGGATGGCATCTGGAATGAAGGCAAGAATGGAACTCAGTGATGCTAAACAAAGATAATATTCATATTAGGGATCCTTCAGCAACAAAGATGGGAAGGGAACCACAACTCACTTCTTTTGGGTGAGAGGAGAAAAGAATAATCCTGAAATTGCTCAGTGTAGTTAAAAAAAACCTCTGGATTTTTAAATGTATTAGCTGTGTCATGCCTTTTGTTCTATAGAAAGAGTTAACAATGCATACATTGGCCCCGGGAACACATAGCTACAAGACACTGTAGTCTACTTTTAAGGCAAAAAAATATCCTAACAAAGTACTATGCATTATACGGACAATGGTAATATTGTTTTTCAATTAAAGACCAGCTGGGGAAAGAAAACTTCAGGTAGCAAACGTAACGGTCTACATAGTGCCCACATTTAAGCCAATAATTTACAACACCTAAATACTGGATCAAAACCACTGTTTTTTAAAAAATTATAAAAGGAGAAATAAAATGAGAAACTGGTTCCCACATGACACACTACAATAATTCCATTTTAATCATGACTACATCAGTATCTTGAGAATCTAAAGAGAAACCAATTTTGCACTTAACAAGCACTTAAAATTGAAGATCAAAATTCAATAGTTAGAATCAAACAGTATTTTTCCTTTTGGATTAATTTTTCTTCATATTCTATCCCTCCTATTCAATTACAGCTTTTGAAAAATACTTCATCACTGAGACTGTCTGGTAACTCAGAAATTCACAGTTACAGTTCACAGTTCCCACGCTCTCCCCTACTTCTGAAAACAGAGGGTTACTGACTGCTCAGGGCTTTATATGTTCATTACAGACAACAGCCTTTAAGAAATCCTCAGAGACTGCAGATCCTATTCCTCACTGACTAGCTGGCTGCAAGCAGCAATAATTAAGCAATAAGACAGTGGGCAGTACATTTTTACAGCATGCTTGGGTTTCAATGCATAAGGCATGAAGCTGAAAGTAGAGGAGCTAACCACCTGAGAAGTGCAATAATCACTTTGAAATGCAGTGTCTAAAGTACCTTTTTGTAATGAAAATAAATTTAGCCATAAAAATAAGGGGAACAAGATGTGTCACTAACATGAAGAGATGATCACTCACAGCCAGAGTTCTGAAGTCACATTGTAATATATGCATATATTTCAATTTCCTTTCTATTCACGGAATATAACTACCAGAGCCTTCAAAACTTAATCAGTACAAATGATTCCTATGCCAGTGATCCATGTACCAGTACTTCAAACTTTTATGTCTTGCATTCCAGACTTACCCTCCCTACCTCAACATTGAACCTAGTGCTAGGCTCCTGTGAGGCACTGCTGCTGCCTCCCTTCCATTCAGTCATGCATGATCCAATGTTGAGCTTGAGCGCTCCACATTTCAGTCTCACAGCTAAGAGATTGGTCTGGAACAGCCCAAAGGTTAAAGGTCACATAACTTAACAGGAGTCTGCAGACACTGATCAGTACAGTAAATATCTTATTCTGGTAAACTGATACAATCGTCTGAAAGACTGGGAACCAGTTCTCTATTGAAAATGGTAGTAACAATTAAATAAAGCAATAGTTTTAAAAACTGGGTAAAACATAGGACAGCGCACTGGTATTGTATTTAGGATAACTTTACATCAGTCCAAATTTTTTTTAAAAAGAGCAGTGTGGGCCAGCAGCAAAATTCTTAATTAGAAATATTTATACATAAAGAAGCCAAATTTTTCTCCTGTCAGAGTCTACAATCATAGAATATATCATAGAATATCAGGGTTGGAAGGGACCTTAGTAGGTCATCTAGTCCAACCCCCTGCTCAAAGCAGGACCAATCCCCAATGTTTGCCCCAGATCCCCAAATGTCCCCCTCAAGGATTGAACTCACAACCCTGGGTTTAGCAGTCCAATGCTCAAACCACTGAGCTATCCCTCCACTGATTCAGTGCTTCTGATTTCACTAGCAGCACTACAAGTTTGTCCACTTAATCAGAGAATTTTACATGTGTGTAAAACTGCAGTGCAATTACTACATGTGATATCTGCATTATTCTTATGAATACTGTTATGTGACTGTCTCCCTCTTCAGTTTTGTACTGCTGCCTACTTGAACTCAAAGGTTAAGTCAGACCAGAGCTGAGGGTTAGTCTAGGCAGGAAATGCAACAAGGACTAAGACTACGTCTACACTACAGCTGGGAGGCGTAATTCCCAGTCTGAGTAGATGTACACGTGCAAGTTCGAGCAGAAATGCATAAAACTAGCAGTGTGGCAGTAGCAGCATGGGCGGTGGCTTGAGCTAGTTGCCTGGGTACAATCCATCTGAGATCCTAGGTACGTACTCAAGCAGTTAATCCGGGCAGCTGCCCATGCAGCCACACTGCTATTTTTGGCATGCTAGTTTAAGCAGAGCTAGCACATGGAAGTCCACCTGAGCTGGGAATTACACCTCCCAGCTGCAGTGCACACATAGCCTAAGAGACAAGACAACCACAGGCACACACATTCAAAGAAGTCCACCCCAGAAGGGGTAAAGCCACAAGGCCCGACACCTGTTGGGATGCACTCAGTGAGACCCTGAGAAAGGACTGCGGTGCAGTTAGCTTGGTAACTGTCACACTAGTTTAGAAACTAGCTTTACATCAACTCAGGTTTAATTCCATGCTTTTTCAAATTGCCCAGGGTCACTATATAACCTCCACAGAGCAAAAGACAAAGGTCAGATATATATGCTGATTATTTTTAGTTTTGTCAACAGCCTTTGATATCATTGACCAAAGGCTCTGTTGACTTGCCTATGGGCATTAACTGGAGTATACTATATTGTGCATGAGTTGTTCTGTTCTTTCATCTCAGAAATTCTAGAAGAAATGCTGATTTTGGGCAGCAGTTCATCTCCACTGGCTCCTTTATGTGGGTTCCTGCAGAAATCTATTCTCTTCCACACATATTTGCTCAATGTGCATGTGAAGACACTGTGGGAGCCACTAAAAGAGACTGGTAAGTAATATAATCAACACATGAGCAACGAAAAGTTCTATGCCATCTCTCTTATCCACTTCAGATATATCTACTTTCATGGCGCCTGACAGGGATGGAGACATGGACAAAAACAAGCCAGTCCACACAAATTGACCATCTGGAGGAAGCATTGTGAGTGGGTTCTGCCCAAGCTTTTATATTGGTACTGTGAGTAATGGTAAAATATGTGAATTCTTTCATTACATGAAACGAAAATCTTTTCAATAAACACATGCTCTACTTATCAATTTTATGCTTTTCAAAAGAAATAAACGACACTGGAGATCAACAGCTTTAGATACAGTTGGCTGGACTGGACAATTTATGTCACAATAAGGGTGACCTAATTTCCTTAGCCTTTCTGAATACAGATACTCCTTAGATCCCTGTATCAGCTTCTTTTTTGTAATATGCTCTTTATTATAATAAGAAACTAAGACGGCATTATAAGTTTAGCTAACAGAAGACCTAAATACTTTTAATCTAAACAGTATTCCAAATGTGGCCTCACCAGCGTCACATACAGGCTAGAATCACATACTCTGATTTATATGCCACAACTTTATTTGTCTCAAATAGCACCTGGTATGTGTGGGTCCCTGTCCCAAAGAGATTACACTCTAAAAAGACAAGTGACTTTCAGAAGGTGTTCATGTTGACCCCATCTGGAAAAGTGTTTATCAAATGTGGATTCTAGACTTGATGAGGAGCTGTCTGTTGGCATAAAGTCTCCTTCATAGATCTTTGGTACAATTGCACTGGCTTATTAGATTTATTTATGAATCGTGTTTGGCCCATGGTGCATGTTATAGATATATATTCCCTCTGGCTCAGTGTTAGTTTGTATAATCACTGAGAATATATTCTTTTTCTTCTAGTTAGTCTCCTACCTCATTACTTTGCTTTTCTCTTAAATGTGTAGTATAAATATATATTGTAGTCCTACTTTTCACTAGACATCTTAATTTAGGGGCTGATGTGGTTGACTATTCTTATACCTGTGTTACTGTATTAAGCATTTGTGCCAAATGAAAGCCTGTTTACAAAAGGGGTGGGATCAGCATTTATACCCATAGTTACAGCAGAACAGTTATACAATCCTGTACAAAAGATTAAAAATCACAACAATATTAGACTGTAGTAGATATTGGGAAAACCCTAAGATTTTATTAAGTAAAAACACAGATTAATGTCTTAAAAATAGAACTTCCTTCTGCCATAGCCTGAAGACACCAAACTTTTTTTATTTCTCGAGAGGGTGTTCCCTTTAGCACTGTCTGAATTGTGATATTACTTCATTTTTCCTTCTAAACTGTCTTGCCTGAACTCCTGCTAGAACGGCTCACAGAGGGACACACACCACATTGTTCTTCAAGGCCACAATCATTGGTGAAATGTACACTAACCAACAACCAGTGGATCTAGTTTCTGCCTCTTCTGAATTAAGGAGAGTAGACAAGTTTTCCCCAATCCATATCAAACAGAATATGCACAAACTTACCAAGAGCCAAATCCCATGGGCCTCCTATCATAATCAGGCAAGTCTGGAGCTATCTTGCATGCTTCTATGTTCAGGTATTTAAATATGTGGATTTTTCCTTTTATGCATATCTACAAAAAAGGAAATCCATAAACATATTGAGCACTTTATTTCATCAAAGCGCTGTACAGACATTAACTAGCTGTTGTGAACAATGTATTACCATACTCAAAGGTCAATAAATAAATGCTTATAACATCCGTACAGTTCTTCATCCATTTTTTGAACCTTCCCCCATTACAAACAAACTATTATATCGAAGTGTCACAGAATATATGTATAATAAAAAACTGGAAGCTTTTTCCAAAAACATTGGGACTGTGTGGTGCCCTTTCTGTAAGCTTGCTCATAAGGATTTATCATGTCAATGATCTTCTATGTGAACAAGGAGCTATATGTATTTGTAAGGGGTAAAACTTGGAACTACAGCAGAGACATCCAAACCTTGGCCAACCTTGGTGGCAATGGCAGCTTGCCAAGAGCCAGGCCCAATTTGAATCAAGTGAAGCCACTTTTAACTCCCTTCATCTTTAATATGGAGGCAGAATCTATGAAAACTATAGGTCACAGCACTTCCCACTCTGATTCACAGGAAGCAGGTCATTCCCCAGGGCTATACATACATACATAAAGATGAAGTCAGCCATTGACCACATTGTATTTAGCCTGCAGGCTGCATTTTGGGCAGGCTGCTGTAAAATGAATGAAAATGCATTGCGCTTTTAGGTTCCCAGTTCACTACTTCAACAGCAGAATGGCTCAAAAATGTTTTTTTGTTCATGGCTCTTCCTCGCCCCCAAAGCTTACTCTGATCTAGAGCCACTTGCTTATTTTACTTATACTGTACAATGAGAATTTTATTCAAAAGGCTAACGAAGGAATTCCTGCAGTAACCACGTACCTACTACCAATAGGAGAACTAAATTAAGGGAAGAGGAAGAGTATTTCTGCCATGGGTTTCTTTAAGTTCTCTAGAGAAATACAGGTTCTTTAAAATCTTACTGTTCACAAAAGGAAGTTTTAACCATTCAGTTTCTAATCTCACTTTACATCCTCTAGTGAAAATAGCAGACATTCTAATTCCAAACTATAATTCACCTGTGCAGGGGGTGACTGTAGAGGGTTGTTATCTAGTGTGATTGTCTGAAGATGCCTGAGGTTCCGATAACAAACAGGGATTGTTGTGATTTTATTGCAGGAGAAATCGAATCGAATCAAGGGCAATTCTGCAAGCTCTGGAGACAGAAAACAAACATTCAATCTAGTAGCTATAATAAACAGTATGCTTACTACTAGCTCTTAGGAAAACAAGCGTTAAAAAGAATACAAGTGTCAAAAATCTCAGTTGTTACATATGGCAGACTTTCATTTGCTGATCTCACCTTCAGGTAAATGCACCAAATGATTTCTCCTGATGTTCAGGTCACGCAAAGACTCCAGACTGCCAATCTGTGGAGGTATTGTCTGTATTTCATTACAGCTCACATCCTGCAATACAAAACTACAAAGTGAGCCACTGTTTTGATACTGTCAGCCTGTTTAAATAAATCCCAATGCTAATAGGCAATTCCTGCCTTCTGGTTTTGTAGATGTATGTACATTAACTCTGACAGGCAGTGTTTTATCTATAAACTTGAAAAAAATAAACACTTCTATGACACCTAAGATTGTCAAAGTGCTTTACTAACATTCATTAAGTTTCGGCACTGTGACAAAGCTAAGTATTAATTATCCCCATTTTACAGATAGGGAAACAGAGGCACAAAATATTTTTTTCAGTCTCCCAACAACAGCAGAGCAAAGAAAAGAATGAACCCAGGAGAAATGACACTAGATCATAAAAGCTCTTTAGCCAAGTTACACATTATGGAAAAAGTGAAAGCATAATGATATTTCCCTGTATATTAAGTTAGCAAACTGGCATGTTCGTGTACCTTTCTATCATTCCTCCACAGATTGCCCATTTCCCATTCCTCCGCAAGAGAGCCTGGAGAAACACACTACCTGCCATGTACTTTATCTGGATATCTTCAAGGGCCTATCCTCAAAACCTCTAGGCAAATTTACAACAACATTTAGAACACACAAAAGGATAAAATACATACTAAACTGCCAATACAAAAGCCACCCCAGACCAAATAACTCACCCAAAAATAATATTAACCTCACACGCATCTGGGCATTAGCAGGCATATGCAGCAGGCAGCCAGGGAACAAAGTGAGAAGCCCTAGTAGAGCTATGTGGTGTAGCCCTTAGCTCTACCAGTGCACCTCACTTCTTACTATTTGTCTTTTACTGAGTGCCAAGCTTTAAAAAAAGAACACCTTAACTGTGTAAACACACACACACACACACACACACACACGGAATACTCAGAGTATACATTAAAGAATATATGCTTGTAGGACTGAAATATGCATGTGCGAATCCCTTATGCTTAGCAATCTGTCCCACCTTGTATTTAGTTCAGATACTCTGCTTACTTTCTCCAGGCATGAAGAAGAGCTCTGTGAAGCTCGAAAACTTGTCCCTTCTACCAACAGAAGCTGGTCCAATAAAAGATATCACCTTGCCTTCCTTGTCTCTCCCATTAAAGAATACAGGTACTTTTGTAATTCTATGCCATTCCCAAATATGAGTTACAAACTTACCAAGATTCTATTGCAATTGTCTCTCATATGTCAAGTTGTCTAGGTTATTTTTTAAATCCACAAGTTCATAAACACACTGAAAAACTAAATTAAAAGCTGAAGTGTTTGAAAAAAAATAAGATAGCTATCTGTATAGGAGCAGCCAATTCCTGCCACGAATATCCCTGGGTGGCAGATAAGTGGAACGTCCTGCAGATATGCAGGACACCTGCAAATATTCAATAAGCCATTGCAGACCAAACGGTGACATGTCTCAGGAAGCGTAGTTGGTGGCATAGCTACCTCTATAAAATATCACTCCCTAAGATCAGGACATCAAGGCAAATAAAGACTGCCTTAAAATAAGTTTTGCTGGGGAAGGGGAGGCTCAGGGGAAGCTAGGAGAAATAAAACTCCAATTTCAAGCCTAAGGTGTCAGGTTTGGACAGCTGACCTGTAAAGCTCATCCAATAGACATGTTCATGAAAACTGATGTCCATGTCAAGGGCACCTCAGAGGGCTAGGCTGTTCCTCACACTTGACATCCAACAGTCTTGTCAGTCTTTTGTAACTTCGCAAAGGCTGCTAAAGCTAAAGAAGTGAGTGAGCTACCCCAGATCATCTCTAGGATAGCTGGAAAATGAAGTAAGTATAACTTCATTGTATCAGAGCAACATTTCTAGCTAGAGCTTTCAGGCATTCATTACAAATACTAAACATTGTGTCCAGTTCTGGTGTCCACAGTTCAAGATGGATGTGGAAATACTGAAGAGAATCTGAAAAGGGGTGACAAAAGTGATTCTGGGACTGAAAAATAAATCTTATGATGTGAATCTTACGGGGGTTAATCTATTCATCTTTTCAAAGAGAAGGGTGAGAGGTGACCTGACCACTGTGTCCAGGTATTTTTACACGGAAAAGTTATCTGCTAGTGGGGGATTTTCAGTCTTGCAGACCAGGGCATAACAAGATCCAATGGCTGGAAGCTGAAGTTAGACAAGCTCAACCTTAAAATAAAATGCAATTTCCTAGCAATGAGGATAATTAAACACTGGAACATTTTACCAGGGCTGGGGGTGGACTCACCATCACACGGAGTCTTTACAATGAGATTAGGTATCTATCTAAAATACATGCTTTAATCCATAAAGCACAGATCACCTACTAGGATCGTTTGGGCATATCCCACCTACCCAATTCCCTGAGACTGCAGGGGCCTTGGGCATTGGTGGCACCTCACTCTTTCCTGTTCTCTGCCTGTGGCACACAACAGTTAGTCTCCTGAGGACTGAAATGCTTTAGTCTAACCCAAGTTATTGGGCTGAACACAGAGGTAACTGGGCAAAAATCAAAGGTCTGTGATATACAGCAGGTCAGACCGGATGATCTATTGGTCCCTTCTGGCCTTACACTCTATGAACAAACAATGCCATATATATCACCACTTGCAACTGTCTCTACCAGATATGGAGAGAACCTGGGACATCAGACGCTAGCTAATACAGGACTGTATACTCTATTTATAGGATAATATGTCTATGGCAGGGAGCCGGAGTCACCCACACGGAACTTTTATCTGGAACGCAGAATATATGATAAATTAATGTGAATGCCTTAGTACCACTGTATTTGTTTAAACAAAGTTCCATTCTGATTCTATCTTAGGTATTTATCTAGACCCCATTACTGTTGTATCTGAGCACCTCACAATCTTTAAACTGTATTTACCCTCATAACACCCTGGTGAGGTAGGGCAGTACTATTATCCCCATGTTACAGATGGGGAACTGAGGCACAGAGGGACTTGCCCAAAGTCACACAGGAAGTCTGTGACACATCAAGGAATTGAACCTGATCTCACGAGTCCTGGGCTAGTATCCTAATCACTGGACCATCCTTCCTCCCTCGATTGAATAAAGTTATTTAATCTCAATGAAATGTAAACCCACTAGAGCAAATCATTTATAAATTAAGGACTGAACAGCAATCATTAACAATAAGCATATACTCACAAGCTCTGTCAGGTGTCTGAGCTGTCCAATTTCTTCAGGTAGTGAGATCAACTTATTATTACTTGCTATCAAAACTTTCAATGGTAGACTACACATGTGTACTGGCAATGTTGAAAGTTGGTTTCGACTTTTGGGTAGGAAAAAAAAAAGTCAGAATATGGGAAGAGACCATTTACCAATTTTAACACAACATAAGAGAATCCCCAAATCATGTACTCTATTTTGACAGGATGTAAGAGCATCAAGTCAGTTTCGAGACACATTTACAGGTGAGCTGGTATCTCGCAGTCTCTTCTTTACACATCTTTCTTATCCTTTGCTTTACCAAGATGTGTTGTAAACAGAAGCTCTGAATCTGCTCCTACTCCTGGGGATGGGGGGGATAGGGCATTTTTGTAGGAGGCTTTTAGGCTCTTACTTCCTCTTTCAGAGTCTGGCCATATTTAGGCATCATGCAGATAC
Organism: Macrochelys suwanniensis; assembly: GCA_033296515.1. Classification (NCBI taxonomy): domain Eukaryota; kingdom Metazoa; phylum Chordata; order Testudines; family Chelydridae; genus Macrochelys; species Macrochelys suwanniensis. Next base: position 5,186,362 of record CM065783.1, on the reverse strand, counting down.
CATTTTCTTATTTTTTTACTGTGGATTGGCATGTGAGGAACAGCGTAGGGTGGAATCAGCATATTACTTGCTAAGTAGAAAAGTTAAGTGTGTGTTTTAATTATTTAATTTGTAATAGGGCCAATTATCATGGTGAGAAGCATTTAAGAAATCCTTGTCACAATGAATTTGGACATGTTACAATCCAGTATTTGACACATCATAATTTATGACCATCAAAGCAAACATGAGGTCATGTAACTGGACTGCAACCTCAGTGAATGAATCAGACAGGAAGAGGTTGGTTTATAAAATGAGAATGCTATGATTTATTTGTAAACGGAAGCAATCAGACTGGAAAATGACTGGAAAACTAGGGAAAAGTTGTTACCTTAAGGAGGTTTTAACAAGATATTAAACTCAAGTTTATCAAAATGTGGCATTGTTATTCTAGTGTGTGTAGTCTAAATTTCCCACTACAAAATCCTACTCCTGAGCAGTAGATGAACTAATGTCAGCTGGTATCAAGGGATAATAATTCGAAATACACCTGTTAGAGCTCACAGCAATAGGAAATCCATTTCTGACTCATATCCTATTCCTACAATGCACACCATAAAGCAAAAAAGGAAGATAAGCAAAATTTAATTGGCAAAGGGGTAACACCAGATGTAATACAAAATGTTTTTTTTTCCTTAACTAGTATCATTACTAGTTTGTGAATAGGGGTTCTGCATACCTATTAAAACATTGGTTTTAATAATGCAGGTTACAGTATACAGTTGAACTTCAACAATAGGATGCAACACAGTTATAGTATAGGTCAGGAAATTAAGTTTTATTACAGGTAGACATATGTATTTATGTTTTGTAAAAAAATGTTTAAAAGCTACCAGTGCAATGTACTCAAAGGAAAATTCCCTGTACAGACGAATCAGTCTTCTCTCTTTTAAACCAATATATCCGGATTTTGTCCAAAGAATACTGGATTATATTTCATGAGAGAGAGATTCCATACGGTTAGAATTAAACTAAGTTTTGGGTTTTGTTGTCTTTGTCAGTTATTAGTTTCCCCATCACACCCCTCAGCTTACTATCAATAACTTCCTATCTTTATCTAGTTATTCAAGGAGCAATGGCCCTTATTTACAGAGCGAGGTTTTGCTTTTCAAAGCAAGAAAGGAAACCCACAAGAATGAGTGAAACTGATAGCACCAGATTCTATATTTTTAGACACTAAATCCTGGATGTGTATTTTACATCACTGATTTAAATACCAAAAAGTGCTCCTATACAATGCCTAAGGTGCATAGACAAACAATATACTGTGCAATCAATACAGTGCGTTCAAGAAAATGTATTGCATATATAACTAATATAGATTATACTCTGAAATACATGTGGTGGGTATTCACAATTTAAAATGTAGTTAAAACATGGTCAATGGCCACTATTTTTAAAGTTAAGTATTTTTTAAGTTAAAAATGGCTACCATAGTTCATTTTTCATCAAAAGGAAAAAGGCAATATTATGCTTTCATTGCTAATTCAATTTAAACTACTTCTGAATTACACCAGTTTTAAAAGAGGAAATATACTTGATCTGTTCAACATGTAACTTACAAACCCAAGAAACATTTAGTTCTCTCAGCCTCACATATTTAATTATTGGCTCTATCCTTGCTCTCTATTTATTCACATACAAAAAGAGATTGTCCAGCTCTATCTTGAGTAGATTTATACTGCTTACTTCCTCTGACTTCAGCAATTTGTTCCATGTCTACTAGATTTAGAAAAAAAATTCTGAGCAATTTGCACAATTGCTAGTCGTCTCCTCAATGTCATTCTGAGACATCTTATTTTCAAAATAGTCTCTTAAAACAGCATTTTTACTAGCATTGGTCCATTCCTTTTATCTTAGGAATCTAGCAAGCATGACTTTTTTTTTGCATTCAAGATGTACTGTAAAATATCTAAATTTACAGACATCTTTTATAAAAAGTCTTTGCATACTGAGAACTACTCAGACATTTTCTGACATTATATAACTCAAAGACGCCAACTTCTCTTAATAATGCTTAATAACTCTTGATTGACCTTTGCTTTGATAACTTAAGTCTAAACAGGATCACAAAAAAATTGATATAAACAGTGTAAACTGAGCTAAAGTTGCTTGCTTTAATGTAGTGTTTAAAAAAAGAGAGGCCTTCAGCTACTCAGGTAGCTACCTTATTCAAAGCCTTTCCACGTGGCTTTAGTCACTGAAACTGCTGTATTTATTTTGGGTCAGAATCTGTCTGCACTACTTCAGCTGCAGCTCATTTCTGCTTCTTTACCTGACCCATTCCTCATCCTAAACTTTTGATTATACCATAGAAGCTCAAGGAAATAATAAGAGTTGCTTACTAACTAAAGCCAATAGGAAAAATTCCCAAAGGATTAGAAAAATCTAGCCACAGGTGATTTTTGCTACTTTATTTAAAACTAGCACTACTGCACAATTCACAATTGTTTATCAACACCCAACTGTCATCAATAAGAAGCAAGGATATTTTATTATAGACCTACAAGTGCCCTCACATCCTAGCAGATCATAATTTGAAATTAAGTACGACTATTAACATCACCTCAGCTGCAAAGAAAAGCCAGCAATTCCCGTTAAAGGGACTCTGCCAATTTAAAAATTACAAATTATGCCTGAAAATATTTTTAAAACCTACTACATCTAAAATTACTATAACTGAAAGATTAGAGGAAAATATTCTTATATTTGCAGCTTATTTACTTTGAGAATTTTACAACACTTTGAGTACAGTTTTTTTTACCATTTCCCCTGCATAGCCAGGCTGTTAGCCATTTACATGGGTCTTTCACACAGCAATAGGAGAAAGAAGAACATGTAATGAACAGGTGCTGTTGTTTGTATCACTAGGGCTAATAATAATAAATGCCCTTTCATTTCTCTAGAACTTTCCACCAGAAAATCTCAAAGCACTTTACAAACATTAATCAATCAATACCCTTATGAGGTAAATGTCACCATTTTATAGATGGGGAAAGTGAGGCACAAAGGTGCAGTGACTTGCCCAAGATCACACAGTAAGCCTGTGATAGAGCTGGGAACAGAATTCAGATCTTCTGAGTCCCAATCCCGTGCTTTGTCCACAAGATCATCTTTGCTCTTTCATTACTTATAGTACCCAGAAAAGTTCATTTATCGTCCAGAACCTCAAGAGCTGTCATTTAAAGATCCCATAGGAAAGAAGAGAAAACAAAAAACAAATCCCTTCACATTACCGACCTCAAAATAAAAAAATAAACTGGAGAGAAAGAGCAAAAGGAATCCAGACTAGTTAATGAGGACAAGTAGGCAATTTATCTTTCCTATGCCCTCAAATACTGGCCAGATGGGATATGTTTCAGATCACAAAGAAGGAGCAGTGGCTACCAAGATTTGGAGCAAGCATGCAAAAGGAAATTTCAGGTAGTTAACATAAATCCAGAAGTGCCAAAAATTAAGATTATTACTGTCTGATGTCTCCTCATTGAGGTAATTGGTAGAGACTGGTCCAGACTGGTGAATCTGATGGCATGTAATATCAAGACACACAATACATTGATATTTGCGTTACCTTCTACTGCTCCAAAGGTTGCAAGAGTCTATAACATGGATATTAAAATCAAGATTTAAATGTGATGGTACCTGATATTTAGAAATGTTAAAGACTGTAGGTTCAGGATGGCCTCTGGGATGTAACGAATGCAGTTCTGGTACAAGTTAAGGCTCTCAAGGGAAACAAAGTGACAAGCTTCTGCAGGAAGCTCCGAGAGTCTGTTCCGTGACAAATCTGAAGGGAGGGGAAAAAAAGAAAATAAGAGAGAAACAATCACCAAAATGACCTTTGACTGAGTTCTTTGGGTCAGGGATTGTGTCTTCCTATTTATGGACAGTACTTTGTACATTATGGGTGCTATAAATATAAAATAATAATGGTCACCAGCATCAAGTCTATAAAAGGTGTGTTATGACAAATCATGTAGTTACAGTTTCTGGGTTTGTTTGTTTTTAAGGGGGGAAAGGAAAATCTTGTGTTTATAAAGACCAAAGGACAGAGCCCAGAACATATGGCTTCCTTATACACCCTAACTCTTAACAATGATGTATATGTACTACCAAAGGCAAGAGAGGTTGTTTGGTGTCAATCCTAATTTCCTTTAGAGAAGCTGCCTGTTTAACAAATTGCGTGACATTTCACCTCTTCAGGGTCCAAACAAGGGCAAACATTAACCAAAGCAGAACTCTCTAGTCAACCGGAACCATTATTGTGCATGATAAAAAACAAATTTAACAACATTTTATTTATTCATTGTGAATCATCCTAGAGTCGAGTCATATTAGAGTCAAAAGAACAAATACACAGCTTACAAGGTAAACTGAACAACAGCAACTTTTTATCCACATTAGGGTCAACAGTTTCTATTTTTTTAGCCTTCACAGAACCCACCCAACAATGCAGTCTGTTCTTGAAAGCCTGGCAAATCTAATAGGCCTTGCAATGTGTCGTGAAGGTCACTTTCAAAGTAGAGGAGCCTCCCTTACTGAAAATGCCCTGCCATCAGATTCTTCCTGGCTGAACCAGGAGGTTGTTTAGCCGGAGTGCTTCTGCTCATCTCAACTGTGCATATCTTATGATGAGAGATGGTTTCTAAGGTAGACAGGACCCAACTAATTGGAGTTTTATATGTCTAAACCATCACTTAGAATTGTACCCAGAAAAACTGGAAGCCAGTTCAGGTCATAGAGTACAGGAGTAAAGTGTCCCCTCATCCGCCGCCTCCAAAGGAAGCACTGCTATTTAAGTGGGTCACTATATTCTGTGCAAGATGAAGTTTTAGAATGGTCTTCAGGTATAACGTCAAGTAGATGCATTACAGTAATCCAATCTCAAGGTATGATTATGGCTAACTGTAGCAAAGGCCACAATGGATATAAAATGTTGCAGCCTTCATGATGTGCAGATGGAAGAAAAAGAAAAGTCATGACAAATCTGCTACCTGGATATACAATTAAAACACCAAGGCTGTGAACTTAAGTGACACACAGCAGACACACACACACACACACACATAATCAAAGGAGATGGAATAACTGCTGCCCTTTCTTTCAGCTGTGTCCCATAGTCTAAAAGCATAACCTTCGTTTAAATTAGGCTGACTATCAGAGAGCTATGATATCAGTCATATTAAATCCTAATCTTGATCAGACATTGAGTGAATCACTCAAATACACATCGTGGTCCAATAAAACTGAAACAAAGCTAGGGGTATCACACACACACCAAAGGCAGCACACACCCCACAAGCCTCTCCCTAACGGCCTCTCATTGGGCAGCTGGGGCAACAAACTTGAACCCTGAAGAAGCTTGCAAGTGAATCTTTGGGATAAACAAGTCAGGAAAGATAGGAGTCACAAATTAGCAACTCCATCCATTCCTGCAGGCATGTCAATGACACTTTGTCTTCAATTGTATCAAAATATGCTAATAGATCTAAAATAATCTGCAAAGACATCTGGTTATCCATTATGAAAAAGATCAACCAGCAAGGCAATCAGTGCACTGTTTGCATCATATCCAGGACTAAAGCTAGATTGATTGCCGTTTACAAAACTGGAAGACTCCAGCTACTGTGAGAATTAATACTATATAAAACTTCTTCAATAACATTCCTCCTCCACCCCCCAATCTCAGCTGGGAGATTCAATACAGGGTGATAACTGACAAGGTTCTTTTACTCAAGAAACAGATTCTTGAGCAGCTGTCAAGTAAGAGATGTTGGCACCCTACTTTCTCAAAGGGAAGTGGCAATAATGGGACAGCTACCTCTACAGTGAAGAACAGGTCCAATTCACAGGTTGTTGCTCAAAGCTTTTCCAGTCCCTCCAAAACCAGGCTGAAACTCAAGCAGGGAAGACTCCTTATTTGTCCCTGCCTTCCTCCTTCCATCACGCTCTCCATGCATGGTTTTGCTACCAAGGGTGAGAGAATTCACAGCTAAGATTCCTCAAAATCAGACTGAATTAGCTGGAACACACCTCATTGTATGAAACAGTTGACTCTGTACCCAAGTGGATACATTCTGGATTAACCACGCTCTTCAACACCTGGAACAGTTCAGATGTTCAAGAATTTGTAGATGCTAATGGAATCAAATAAACTTCTCCATGCTTCCTGCACAGTCATAGCATACAATTTCAAAAAGTCTTTATGCCATAAGCAATCACACTCAACACAAGACCTCTCCCAGTGATGCTCCAGTTCAGCTTCTCCCAAACTTTATTGGTGCATGCACCACCTTCTTAAAAATTGCTGTGAAATGAATGCTGGAACATCAAGCTCACGTACCACTAATGATTACAAGTACCACATTTTGGGATCCTCTGCTCTAGACATTTCCCTTTCCAAGAGTTCTTGTTCTTTTCTCCCACAGTTTATTTGATTCTCAGTAGCATTCCTTTTAGAAAAATGATAGCAACCAAGTAAGAAAACTTGGCAAAAGCTATATAACTGCTACAGATACAGAATACTCAGTATTACCCAAAACTATTACATCCCCATTGGGAACCCATCTGCTCCAATACTGTACTAAAATGTAACATGAGAAAAGCTATTTCCAAACAAAATAAAGTATCTCAACATAACAGAAAAATGTCATAAACTGGGAAATGAGGGTAGCCAATTATGTTATTTGAAATCATTAAATTCTGCAGTACACTAAAAATATTTTAGATACACAAACTTGCCATATTCTAAAGCACAACTGCACTGTGACATTCATAACATATGAAAAGAAAGGAAGGTCAAGTTGCCTCCAATTACTAAAAAGTTCAAACAAGAAATAGGAGCAGAGTATAATTAAAAGAAATACAAACATGATACCTGTTTAAATATCCACTCATTTCAGGAGCTAACATATCTTACGTCCAATGTAGTCCCTTTAAATAATTACTACAAAATCAACATAACCTACAAGGTTTAAGACTTTGTTCATGTTTCTTGGGCAAACTCACCATCGCCACCAATCCCACTGTCATTATCTCAATCACATACTCAACTCCTTCCAACACACATTTATTTCTTTCCCTCCTTCACACAGATGTGCTGTCAAGAAGATTTTAATAACCAGTTATTTAAAACAGGAAACAGCTCTCTCAATTAATAAGTCATTTTTTCTGGCAAAAGAGGCCGGGCAGCAATGGAATGAGTATGACAACCGACATAAGAAGTCTCAATTGATTTGGGTTGCATTTTAATTTTATTAACCAGCATTTAAAACACAAATCAAAACAGGCTTTATTTTGTTGTTCAGATCACAGGCGTATGAGTAAACAGTACAGAATACTGACATTCTGAAGAGCTTTGTTTTCATATTTTCTAAAGAAGGAAGTCATTGCAAAAGCACGATTAAGTGTGAAAGAATAAGGAATCTTGCAAAATATATTCAAATATAGTAAATAGTATTTAAATTAGCATAACAGCCACCAAAGCATGTGTAAAGCAAAGGCTTCACATTTTTCTAACAAGGCTTGCCTAAACTTAGTGCAACTTTTACAACTCTAAATATCTCAGCGCAATAAGAATTCAAGAGAAATCTGATCAACTGGATTTATTTCTACAAGACCTTCAGAACATAATTGAGTTGAGGTAGAAGTATGGACTCTAAATCATCAAAAGAAGGCCTGTTGAATTAAAGATTAGTTAATGGGGCAGCAGCAGTTTTACTCAAATGGAAGTCACCAGTTTGCCATCCTCTGCTCTAGGCTTGCTTTACAGAAAGTCCAGAAGGAGCCTCAGCAGGGGCAGAAAGACTTCATATATTGCGAGGGGAGAAAGGCACTGCCACAAGAAGAGTCCAAGATGAATGTAAAACAGGAACTGCTTAATTGGACAGAGCACCTCAAGAGCCTGAGAGAGGAAAAGTTCTAGCAGAAAAACAAAATGATCATTTGTGAATGTGAAAACTGCAAATGAAGTGTTTCACTTGTGAATTATGAAGGCCCAACAAGTGTACACACAATCTCTCTTAATTTAAAATTCCAGGTAATCCAAACCAGCTCAGTGTCCCCACCTCCTTAGCTTTGTCAATTAAGTGGAATTTTGCATTTTGTATGGTGGCATCATTAGCTTAATTGGCCAATTCCTCTGAAAACTACCCTCCCCCTTCTGGAACAATCAGACCAATAAATAGTTAAGGCAGTACAGTAGTCCTATTATGAAACAACTTAACAAAACAAAATCCCTCAGTGAAGAGAACAGCTCTAGCAAAAACAGGAGAGAAGAGTTATAAAGAACAATGAAGTGACTGGTCATAAACGTATTAAAGTTGATTTGCAGTATAGCACTTTATGGTACATTTCCAAAAGGGAAAAGTGTGCGTGTGTAAGAACACAGACAAAGGCTAAGGGATTTTATTGAAAAAAAACCTGTCCTAAAATCTCAAATATTCCTCTTCTTCTGAAGATGACATAAAAATAAAGTGGAAGTAGCACTGGAGAAACAGACTACAGAAATCACATTGTCACCTCTCTAATCTGCACATCATAAAATTCACAAAAACAGCTAGCTCCCCATTTGTCAGCAAAACTTTTAATGCCAGAGTGTTTTAGGAAGGCCTTGTTATTACTGAGACCTCAGTATTGTTACAAGACAAACTGCAATACTTCTATTAATACAATAGTTGCATTTATTAAGTGACAATAGTCAAATTAAACAAGCAAAATATATTTTATAATGCATTATGTCTACTTAATTTAATGTTTGTTCACGTCCTTATTTGACAAAATTCAATAATATGTAATAAATACAGTCACTGATATAAATTAGTGCAGTTTCACTACCCATCAATTCTTCTATAATAGATCAAAGAACAACTGCTCCTCAATTATTGTGAGTGAATATATTAGTGAAATATGACTTCTGTACTTTGGGATGGGAATTACTTTTATTCAGGCTGACCTTTCATGGATTAGAGTTGCTGTTCTCATAAATCTGCCATACAATAGGATCATCTAGCTTGCTAAAAATAGGTCAGTTTTCTGGGAAGCTCATGTGGGACTTTAGCAAAAGGGAAATGTTCTTTGGAAACTAACTTATTTGTGAAAGATAAAAACTTATCCATATGAATAAAAAATAAAGTTTCATAATAGGGTCAGACTGATAGTGTTTTCCATATTAATCAGGGTCTGGTAAAATTGGATTTTCTGCCTTTCAGGTCATATGACATGCAGACACTTGTACAGTTGCTTCATGTATATTAGATAAAAGCTCTCACTACATTCAAAGAAGAATAGCATAAAGATATCAAAATATTTTAGTGCCGGATGATTCTCTTTTAAGGGCAAGAGGATGGTCTGCTTTGTCTAAAACATCAGTATACAAGAATACATGTAACAGTATGTCAGGCAGTTTACAAGCATTCTCAAATAAGTCCAGTCCAGGGGTTCTCAAACTTCATTGCACCACGACCCTCTTCTGACAACAAAAAATACTACATGACCCCTGAAGGACGGACTGAAGCTTGAGCCCACCCAAGCCCCACCACCCCAGGTGGGGAGCCAAAGCCCAAAGGCTTTCAGCCCCAAGCAGTGGGCCTGTAACCTGAGCCCCATCGCCCAGGGCTGAAGCCCAGGCAGTGGGGCTTGGGCTTCAACCCCGGGCCCCAGAAAGTCTAAGCCAGCCCTGGTGACGCCATTAAAACGGGGTCACAAACCACTCTGGGGTCCTGACCCACAGTTTAAGAACCGCTGGTCTAGATTAAAGTGAACAACCCAAGGGATACAATGCTATAGACCAGTGGCTCTCAACTGTGGTCCACCGCTTCTTCAGGGAAAGCCCCTGGCGCGCCAGGCTGGTTTGTTTACCTACCGCGTCCGCACGTTCGTCCGGTCGCGGCTCCCACTGGCTGCAGTTTGCTGCTTCAGGCCAATGGGGGCTGCGGGACGCGGCGGAGAGCACATCCCTCGGCCCGCGTCGCGTCCCGCAGCCACCATTGGCCTGGAGCGGCGAACCGCAGCCAGTGGGAGCCTTGACTGGATGAACCTGCGGACGCGGCAGGTAAACCGGCCCGGCGCGCCAGGGGCTTTCCCTGAAGAAGCGATGGACCACAGTTGAGAACCACTGCTATAAACACTATACATAATAAAGGTAAGATGACAAGAGCTATCATTTCAGCAGTCAAATGATCAACAAAATGTATATGGTAGATGGCTAGTACAAGGGAACAGGGGAAATAGCAGGATGAATGAACATCTAAAAGGAAACACAGTATAGTTGTTCTGTGAGGAATTACATGTTCAAAGTCTGGAACTACATGAAATAACTTTGGTTCCCTAGTGTTTACATCTTATAAGACCATGACTGACTCAATATTTCCACAATGGTGACAGTAATTAGGAACAGACCCTATTGTTACCAGCTTCTCATAAAACATTAATGTATAACTTTCATACACTAACGGATGTACCCTGCAGATTAATTCAAATGTTGATCTGAACAAACTCATGTATGACCATTTCTCCAAATAGCCAGCCTGCTCCTTTGGAGATTACCTTCCTAGGTTATAACATCCTCTAGATTGGTCACAAATTGTTCCTTTTAAAGAATATCTTGGATGTTTGATAGTTCAATTGTGACACAGAATCTTTAGAACAAAACTATCAAATCCATTACTGAAATTACCAATGTTGCTTTGGTCCAGTAGTAAATAAGCATTATGGATTTTATGTTCGTTTTTAATTCTTTCTACCAGCCTAGAGGATTATTGGGTACGGTGAACTGTGTCCTTAATAAGATTTTTATGGATTATTTTTCTAAGAATATGGAACAAAAAGAGTGCATAATCCTAACAGGATGAATATATCCGATGCTATGGCACCAATTCCTCTCCCTTCCATAGGGGAATGGGAGATTACTGTTCTGAATGGTATAAACCTGATTTGGCAGGTCTCAAATGTGAGGACACTGTTTTTTGGTCTCTGAACTCAGCCACTCGTGAGAGTCCGTCTGAGAGCTATTCAATCTGCTCAAATGTTTTCCTTTACCTTATAAGCATTAGGAAGGTCTCAATTGACAATATCCAGTTTCACATGTGGAGGATTTCCTGACACAAGAGGACTGATCTCATTTCTTCCTGCTTGCTTCATACTGCAGCAACATTTTCAGTCTTAACTCCTATTTTTTAAAACCAAAATCTAACACTAACACCTTCAGAGTATTCAGAATTTCTCTCCCTGACTCAACTCCTCCCCACCAATCCCTCACAAGCATGATCTTTCTTCAAGTGCTTTCCTACCAAGGTTAGACATATCACTTGTCAACATCATTTAGAACATCAAGTTCTTGACATTTATTTGAAATGGAATTCAAGGCATAACTGGGAGAATCTCACACAGTGTTTAACCATTCATTCATTCTTAGTTCAGCTCATTTTGCCTAGATATCACTTTATATCTTCAAAGTACAGTATTATAGCAGACTGTCGGGTCTGCTATAGTTAAGGTTAAAACCAGCTTCCTATTGCAAGTAAATACTAATACCTCCTCCCACCACTCAGAAACTAAGAGACCATCTATGCAGTAGGAACAATTGTGCTGGGGACCATGATGAAAACACGGTAGTGCCCCCCACCTGCTCCCAATGTGGTTAAGACAGTTCTATCTCTGCTGGAAGATTGGACTGAACTATGCCTTAGCTGCTTTTGGTGACTACCATTTTGTAACCATGTGCCTCCAATATGCTGGTACCTACGAGCATTATGGGCTTTACATCTTACACTAGTTTACAGATAAGGAAAGTGAGGCAGAGAGGTTAAGTGATTTGCCCAAATGGAAACTGCAGTAATGCTGTGATTGGAACTCAGTAGTGACTAGCTCCAAGTCCCATGATCAGCCCTCTATACTACAGTGCATTAAAAATGTATTATGTAGTGTTCCAGTCATAAATTTAACACATATATACTTTTATATTTTAAATAAGCATTTGCTGGTTTACCTTATCAAAGGCAGAGCAAATAGTGATGCTTATAATTATCTTCCATTATAAACCCCTAATACTTTCCATTATAAACCCTTGCTGAATTTTTGTTTTGGACATTTCAGCACAAATGGTTCAGTAGTTATGCCAATGTTGAAACAATTGCCAAACATTTTTTTGAAGAGCTCTAGTGCCTCCACTGTCTGGAGATACTGTTGAGCATAGAGATAAGTCCTGGAGTCAGAGTGGTGCCTATTACTCTATGAAAATCTATCCAGATTTGGCTAAATCATAAATCTATGAAAAATAATCATTTGCACATGTGAAGCTTGCTAGACTCTGGCTGTTAAAGCACTGTTTCCCAAACGATGGGTTCCAACCCACCAGTGGGTTACAGATGGGTCACCACATCTAGAGCTAGACTAACCCATCCCTGGGCCCTAGGCAAGCATGCACTTCTCCTGGTCCAGTGTGGATGGAAGGCCCCACCCTGCAGTGGCAGCTCCTGTCCCAGCTTTTGACATCATGGAGAGATGGTAGGCCAGATCTGAGTGGTGCTGCGACCCCATGCGCCAGCTTCAATGGCTGGAACAGGAAGCTGAGCCTAGCCCCATGGGAGAGGAGCCGCTGCTGTGGGACAGGCTCACTCTTTGACCCCCTACTTCCCTCCCGGGGCCTCTCCTCCACAATGAGCTAGGATTAGATTGCAGTGCTGGGGCAGAGGGTGCATATATGTAATGGCAGATCCGAAAAACACCCCTCAAACAAACACAAAATGAATAAAAGTCATCTTAGCAAAAAGTTTGGGAACCACTGTGCTAAAATCTCTGAACACTCTATTTACACTAAGCATGCGCTAAACCTCATTGACCTTCCACTACATAGAAAATGCTCCCTGGCCCACACTGCCTGAACACCAGACAAGACACAGAAATAGCTGTTCCTTTAAGTCAGGGGAAGGAATGCTGAATTGGAAACCGGGGGAAAGAAAAGGTTACTCCCCTTGTAACCGGTGTTCTTCGAGATGTGTTGCTCATATCTATTCCAGTTAGGTGTGTGTGCGCGCGCGTGCACGGACGTCGGAAACTTTTACCCTAGCAGCTACCCGTCGGGCCGGCTGGGGAGCCCCCTGGAGTGGCGCCGAAATGGCGCTCTATATAGTACCCTGCCGGCCCGACTCCCCTCCAGTTCCTTCTTGCCGGCTACTCCGACAGTGGGGAAGGTGGGGGGGAATGGAATAGATATGAGCAACACATCTCGAAGAACACCGGTTACAAGGGGAGTAACCTTTTTTTCTTCTTCGAGTGGTTGCTCATATCTATTCCAGTTAGGTGAATCCCAAGCCTTACCTTGGAGGCGGGTTCGGAGTTACGGTAAAGCAGCTTGAAGGATAGCCCTACCGAAGGCAGCAGCATCACGGGAATGATGAGTGATGGCGTAGTGCGATGTAAAGGTGTGCACCGATGCCCAGGTTGCGGCCCTGCAGATCTCCTGAAGGGGGATGTTGGCCAGGAAAGCTGCCGAGGAAGCTTGCGCTCTCGTAGAGTGGGCTGTGACCGCTGGCGTAGGCACCCTCGCCAGGTCGTAGCAGGCACGGATGTAGGCTGTAATCCATGATGATATGCACTGCGAAAAGACCGGAGCGCCTTTCGAACGTTCCGCGAGAGCGACGAACAGCTGGGATGTCTTACGGAACGGCCTTGTGCGTTCTATGTAGAAGGCGAGTGCTCTTCTGACATCCAACGAATGTAGCCGTTGCTCTTTAGAGTTAGCATGCGTCTTAGGGAAGAAGACAGGTAGGAAAATGTCTTGTGACATGTGGAAGGGCGAGACCACCTTTGGAAGGAAGGACGGATGGGGTCGAAGCTGGACCTTGTCCTTATGAAAGATGGTATATGGAGGATCACATAGGAGAGCCTTCAATTCGGATACCCTTCTGGCTGACGTGATAGCCACTAGAAAGGCGACCTTCCATGATAGATAGAGGAGGGAGCAGGAGGCCATTGGCTCAAATGGAGGGCCTGTAAGTCGAGAGAGGACGAGATTGAGGTCCCATACTGGAACAGGTGGCTTTATGGAAGGGTGAACCTTTTCCAAACCCTTGAGGAAACGACGCACCATGGGGTGCGTGAATATTGAGAGGCCCTCTGTTCCGGGATGAAAAGCCGAGATGGCAGCAAGGTGGACCTTCAGGGATCCAAGTGCAAGGTGGCTGTCCTTGAGATGTAACACGTAATCCAGAATAGACGGCACGGAGGCAAGGTGTGGAGATATCTGCTGTTGGGCGCACCAGACAGAGAACCTCTTCCACTTTGCCTCGTACATGAGTCTTGTAGAGGGCTTACGGCTCTCAAGGAGTACTCGTCTAACTGGATCCGAGCAAGCCATCTCTGACCGGTTCAACCATGAATTCTCCACGCTGTCAGATGCAATGAGTGGAGGTCTGGATGGAGAAGACGACCGTGATCTTGGGAGATGAGATCGTGGCTGATTGGGAGAGGAATGGGGGGCTGTATTGACAGGTCCATCAGGGTCGGGTACCAGCACTGCCGCGCCCAGGCAGGGGCTCCCAGGATGATGTCCGCCTTGTCCCTGCGAATCTTGAGGATGACTTTGTGGATTAGCGGGAAAGGCGGGAACACGTAGAGGAGGTGACGTGACCACGAGATCGTGAAGGCGTCCGCAAGGGAGCCCGAGCCGTGTCCTCTGAAGGAGCAGAAATTTGGGCACTTCCTGTTGGTTCGAGAGGCGAACAGGTCGAGCTGGGGAAAGCCCCAGGTGCGGAAGATTGAATGGATCATGTCTGGGCGTATGGACCATTCGTGGACCAGGAAGCGTCTGCTCAACTGGTCTGCCAGGACATTCTGGACTCCAGGCAGGGCAGACGCCTGGAGAGAGACGGAGTGGGCCAAGCAGAGGTCCCACAGGAGAAGGGCTTCGCGGCACAGCGGTGATGATTGAGCCCCGCCCTGCTTGTTCAGGTAGTACATGGCTGTTGTATTGTCCGTGAGAACCTCCACGCAGCGGCCCTGTAGGTGAGGCAGGAAAGCTTGGCATGCCAGACGAATTGCCCTGTGCTCTTTGATATTGATGTGGAGATCGAGCTCGTGCTGTAGCCACATACCCTGCGTTGTTAACTGCCCGAGATGTGCGTCCCAACCCAGCGCCGATGCATCTGTCACTAGAGTTAGCGTGGGGAGGAGAGGTTGAAAAGGGACTCCTTCGCGTAACGTCAGTGGGTCTAGCCACCACAACAGGGAGTCCAACGTGTGAGCTGGAATTGTGACGACCACGTCCAAGTTGTCTCGGTTGGGTCGATAGACAGAAGCCAGCCACGCCTGCAGTGGGTGAAGTCGTAAGCGGGCATGCTGGACCACGTACGTGCAGGACGCCATGTGGCCCAGAAACTGAAGGCATTGCCTTGTAGTCGTGGTTGGAAACCGACGGAATGAAGTGATCAAGTCCACGATGGCGAGGCGACGAGCCTCTGGGAGGAACGCCCGAGCTCTGGTTGCGTCGAGGACTGCTCCGATGAACTGGATGGACTGAGTCGGTTCCAGCACTGACTTGCTGGTGTTTACGATGATACCAAGGTAAGAGAAGGTGTCCATGACCATCTGCACGTGTGCTTGCACCTGTTGACGGGACCGGCCTCGCACTAGCCAGTCGTCGAGGTACGGGAACACGTGAACGTGGTGGCGGCGGAGAAATGCGGCTACTACTGCCATGCATTTCGTAAAGACACGGGGAGCCGTACACAGGCCAAAAGGGAGCGCTGTGAACTGGTAGTGTGTCTTGCAGACGATGAACCGGAGGAACCGTCTGTGGGCCGGTGTGATGGAGATATGGAAATATGCATCTTTCATATCGAGGGCGGCATACCAGTCCCCGGGGTCCAGAGAGGGGATGATGGTGGCCAGGGAGACCATGCGGAACTTCAGGTTGACGATGTATTTGTTGAGGTTCCTCAGGTCCAGAATGGGTCGTAGACCCCCCTTGGCCTTGGGGACAAGGAAGTAGCGGGAGTAGAAACCCTTTCCCCTGAATTCGTGAGGCACCTCCTCCACAGCTCCTAGTTCGAGGAGCGCTTGTACCTCTCGACAGAGGAGTTGCTCGTGAGAAGGGTCCCTGAAGAGGGATGGAGAGGGTGGGTGGGAAGGAGGGGTAGAGTGGAAGTGGATAGAATATCCCACCTCTACCGTCCGTAGGACCCACTGGTCTGATGTAATATGGGACCAGGCATGGTAGAATCGGGACAGACGATCCAAAAAGGGTAGAGAGGCTGGACCGTGCGGGAAAGGTAGGCCGTCCTCGAAGGTCCCATCAAAATGGACGCTTAGCGCCCTGCGATGGTTTCTGTTGGCCTCTGTTTTGTCCCTGGGGAGGGCGGGTAGGCTTGCAGAGAGTAAAACTGGTTCTCCGTCGGGAGAAGTCCTGTCGTGGTCGAGGGGGGAAGGAGCGCTGTTGGAATGGTTGGGGTTTGAATGGCTTCCTGAGTGTCGCCACGGTGTGCATCCCCAAGGACTTAATGGTGTTTCTTGTGTCCTTGAGGTTATGCAACCGGGAGTCAGTCAGATCGGCAAACAGACCCTTGCCATCAAAGGGGAGGTCCTGGATAGTGTTCTGGACCTCCGCTGGCAGACCTGATGACTGAAGCCATGCGCTCCTTCGCATAGAAATGCCCGTTGCCAGCGTCCGGGCTGCCGCATCAGCCGAGTCCAGGGCGCCTTGTAGGGAGGTACGGGCCACCAACTTGCCCTCGTCAGCCATGGCCTTGAGTTCCGTTTTGGACTCTGGTGTAAGTTGGTCCTCAAACTTCATTACTGCTGACCAGGCGTTGTGGGCATACCTGCTAAGGTTCGCTAGTTGGTTGGCGATCCTTAGGGAAAGTCCTGCGGTGGAATATACCTTTCTCCCAAAGAGGTCCAGGCGCTTGGAGTCATTGGATTTGGGAGCTGGACCTTGTTGCCCGTGCCTCTCCTTGGCGTTAACAGCGTCCACCACGAGGGAACAAGGCGCAGGGTGGGTGAAGAGATACTCAAACCCCTTGTTTGGAACAAAGTATTTTCTCTCTACCCCTCTAGTTGTTGGGGGGATAGAGGAAGGGGTTTGCCAGAGTCCCGTAGCATTGCCGCGGATGGTTTTATTCATCGGCAAAGCAACTCTGGAGGGACCTTCTGGCTTCAGAATTTCGTCCACCATAGGGTCGTCCTTCTCCTCCACCACCTCCTCTATGGACAGGTTCATGCTAAGAGCCACCCTCCGGAGTAGCTCTTGCAGGACCTTAAAATCCATAGGCGGAGGCGCGGATGATGATGTTCCCGCCACGGCTTCATCGGGTGAGGAGGAGGAGGTTGTGAGAGGGAGGGGAGGTTCAGGTAGGTCATCCCGCTCAAGGGTGGATGGATCCTGCTGAGGCGGGGAAGGCGCCGCCCTTTGCACCGGGGTTGGGTCGCCGGGTGCAGCCTCCTCCACAGGTGGGCGGGTGATGGTCGCCACTGGAGGGTGGGTACGCACCACCGGATAGGGACGCAGAGGTGCACCTTGGGCCTCGTGGTATGCCCAGGGTGTCCAGAATGGCCACTGGGGCTGCCAGGCAGCTGGCAGGTCTCACACTGGGGCCAGTGGAGTTGCCTCGGGTGTCTTCGACGGCCTGGCCGAACTGGCAGACGATGGGTCACGAGATGGCCAAGGTGGGGCGGTGCGTGACGTTGGGTGGTCCCTCGAAGGTTTAAAGCGTGAAGAGTGTGAATCACGCGACCTTGATCGGGACCGTGAACGGTACCGCACCCTCTCGTCACGGTACCGTGGAGACTCGCAGCGCCGTGGTGGAGTTCTGCATCGCGGGGAGGCATCTCTGCGCGGAGTGTCCCGGCGTCGCGGGGAGGTGCGGTGCCGTGGGGACGCGACTGGGCGCGGAGCGTCCCGGTGCCGTGGGGACGCGTCTCGGCGCGGAGCGTCCCGGTGCCGTGGGGACGCGTCTCGGCGCGGAGCGTCCCGGTGCCGTGGGGACGCGTCTCGGCGCGGAGCGTCCCGGTGCCGTGGGGAGGCGTCTCGGCGCGGAGCGTCCCGGTGCCGTGGGGAGGCGACTGGGCGCGGAGCGTCCCGGTGCCGTGGGGAGGCGTCTCGGCGCGGAGTGTCCCGGTGCCGTGGGGACGCGTCTCGGCGCGGAGTGTCCCGGTGCCGTGGGGACGCGTCTCGGCGCGGCGAATCTCGGTACCGCGGTGAAAAGTCGCGTTGTCGTTCGGGCTGGTGACGAGGAGAGTTCCGGCGCCGTGGAGAGTCCTGGTGCCGTGGGGATTCAGACCGGCGCGGCAAGTCTCGACGCCGGGATGGGAGCTCACGTTGTGGTGAAGCTCGGCGTCGAGGAGATGTTTCTCGACGCGTTGAATCCCTACGGTGCGGCGACTCTTGACGCCTGGATTGGCTCTGGCGTGGTGTCTCTGCCGAGGGTCGGGCCCGAGGTGGAGAGCGGTGTCGGGAAGGCGTCGCGCTTATCCTGGACACCGAGCGGGACCATGATCTGGCAGACGAGGAAGACCTCGAGCGTGAGCGGCTCTGAGGTTCCGGGCTGCGAGACCCGCGCCGCGAGTCAGACCGGCGTCGTGAGTCGGACCGATACACCATACGGTGCCGGGATTCCGAACGGCGCCGGGACTCAGAGCGGCGTGTAGGAGGCTGCAGCTGAGCTGACGGTCCGAGGAGCGTCGGCTTGCCTCTGGAGATGACCGGGGGCCGTGCCTGGATTGGTGCCGGCATGGGAGACGCCATCATCTCGATTAAGCCCCTCGCAGCCTCGAAGGTGTCCGGCGTCGAGGGTGCGATCACGACATCGGGGCATGGGGGTGTCTGCGGGCGCGGGCTGACGCTCCTATGTTCCGGAACAGCGGGGCAGGGTGGTGCCGCAGCGGAGTCCGGTGCCTTGCATCCAGAAGGAGAAAAGGAGCGGTGCCGGGGGCGGCCCCAGGTTCCCGACGGTGCCCGGCCCCGAGGTGGGCGGGAGTCCTTCCGCGGTGCCGCAGCCGGCGCCGATGGAGGCGCGCTGCGCACCGAGACGCTAGAGCCCGCACCTTGAGAGGGGCAGAGTGCCGCCTCCATGAGCAACTGTCTTAGGCGGATTTCTCTCTCCTTCCTGGTGCGGGGCTTGAAGGACTTACACAGCTTGTATTTGTCCGCTGTGTGGGACTCACCCAGACACCGAAGACAGGAGTCGTGGGGGTCCCCGGTGGGCATGGGCCTGTTACAGGATCCACACGACTTGAACCCCTGAGAAGGCATGCCCTATGCCTGGAGGGCTCGGGAGGAGCCCGCTAACAGTAGAAAAAAATACTACTACTAAGTACTACAACTATAACTACACTAATTACTATAACAATGAGAACTATTTACACTAAATACAATGAAAACACACGGATAGCTAGGGAGTAGTGGAGCACTTGCGAACAAGAGACCACTGTTCCAACGACCGTCACGGGCGGTAAGAAGGAACTGGAGGGGAGTCGGGCCGGCAGGGTACTATATAGAGCGCCATTTCGGCGCCACTCCAGGGGGCTCCCCAGCCGGCCCGACGGGTAGCTGCTAGGGTAAAAGTTTCCGACGTCCGTGCACGCGCGCGCGCGCACACCTAACTGGAATAGATATGAGCAACCACTCGAAGAAGAACTATGAGTTTTAGTGCTAG
Source organism: Macrochelys suwanniensis (assembly GCA_033296515.1). NCBI lineage: Eukaryota > Metazoa > Chordata > Testudines > Chelydridae > Macrochelys > Macrochelys suwanniensis. The sequence continues at coordinate 5,166,674 of CM065783.1, read as the reverse complement.
TTCTAGACTGGCATAAGTGGTGAAACTAGGGTTGCGGGGGGTGCTGCAACACCCCCTGGCTTGAAGTGGTTTCCATTATATACAGGGTTTACAGTTTAGTTCAATGGCTCTAAGCACCCCCACTATAAAAACTGTTCCAGTGCCCCTGCTGACTGGTGTTAATTCTGGGCCCTCCACAGCCCTTGTTGAGCAAAGCCATATAGTCCTATCTTAGAAGAAAGGCAAGCATCATTGTCCCAGTGGGGTAATCAAGACATTGCACGATCTCTTCAAGCAGAGCTGGGAACAGATCATTGTCTCTAATATGGCAAACCCAAGTCTCATCCATATAGCCATATGTTGCCTTTCACAATTAACGTACTGTATCTATGACCTCGAGAGAGACCCACTCACATCTGAATATCCAGTAGTCCAGTGGTGAGGGCATTCACCTGGGCTATTGCCTATTCTGTGGGGAGGGTCTCTCTCTCTCACTGTTTTTTCATAAACATTTTCAAAAAGTCTCAGCTTCGTTCCATATCAGAACAAAAACAAATTTCAAAACCTCCATTTTTGTGCGTGCGAGAAGTGGAATTCTTGTTTTCTGACCAGACCTACTCATTATTAAACCAATACAATTTATGTACAAAAATTAATAAAGGTAAGAAGTCTCATCCAATTAGGCACAGATACAGTCCTTTATATAACGTTATTATGGAAAACTCTGCAATACTCAGCACCAAAGAGTAACACATGGATGCAGTTTCAACATCAACGCTGATTTTCCTTCTTTTTGTTGTTTTTAATCATTTTAATGTAGGTTTTTCTGTGGTATAACCTCCTCTTTTCCACATTAGTGAAAACCTCATGGGTGTTACACTGAAAAATACTAAATACTATATGTCACAAACATATATTTTATAGCACATACATATCGCAGTTTGAAGATAAACTGTAGTTGAAAGTGGAGAATGCCGTTCACAAACTAACTCAGCCATCAATATTAATACCCATAGTAGAAGAGGTAAACATCCCAATCAGAATCATAACTTAGGAGAAATGCTATTTCTCTTCCTTGAAGAATAATACAGTTTTCCATTGTCAAAAAATATTGTTTCCTGTTTGCTGAAGGAAGAAAGGTTGAATGGGATCTACATAACAAAGCTAGAGCAACTGTATAACTGCTGGCAAGCACAGCAGGCAGGGTATTGAACTGTGGTCCTTATAAGGAAAAGAAAACTGCTAAAAGTCGTTAGACATCATTTGCTTATGTTTCAGTAGGACCTGGAACAGGAAAACCAGCAACGTGGATGAACTGAACAGTTCTGCAGAATTTTACTTTTCACTCAGGTTCCCTTACGTGCACACTTAAAAAACACACAGAGAGCTTTCCTTAGACTAGCACAATTATTTTATGGTTGTGGGCAAGGCTTAATTCCAATCTTTTGCTCCCTAGGGATGTGTGGTTTGAAAAAGGAGCATGTGACTTTAAGGGTGGGGAGCGGGTGGAGCAAAGAAAATGTTTCAGGCTGAACTGCAACAATCCCTTCAAATGATTAGGGTGCAGAGTTCAGCAGCACCAAAAGAGATTTCTGAGCAAGAAAGACAGACGATCTGAAAGCTGGGCCTCGGGAGTGGGCTATATAAAAAACAGGATACAATAGGAGAATTTTACAGGTGAATTTTTGACTGCTGCTCTTCACTATAGTATCTGAGCACAGCGACATATCAGACCATCCCGAGAATGGTTTTTATGTCTTGAAATGATACAACAGTGACAGTTTAAGTGATGTGGAGATGAGTATCAGCAGTGGAGAGCACAGCTTAATCCTAATCTTTCCTTATGAAGGTGGAAGTTACAAAATTTAATATTTGCTGTACCTCCAGGAACTGGAGCTTTCTCTCATAGAATTCCAGCAAAACCTCTTTCCACTAGCAGTTTAATAGTTTCATTCCTTTCCCTCACTGAATATGGCTTCTAGCCAACAGTTTGATGATTTTTTTTGTCTTCATGCAGCATTAAAACACTGAGCCAAGTTAGCTAAAATAAGCTGAAGTAGGAGAAGTAAATTGAAAGAAAGCTTCACTGTGAAATGAACCAGAGGTCCCAGGTTCACAAAGGCTGATTATATAAGAGAACAGGTTCTTTTCTTAGATGGAAGGCTGAGCTGCAGTCCTTCCTGTTATTCACTGCAACTTGCTGTTACTTGGGCATAAAATGACTGTAAAACAATCTCAAGAAAACAAGCTCTTAGACCTCACCTACACACAAACTTGCAATACTTTAGTTATGGCAGTGCAAACCCGCATGTAGATCCTCTTATTTTGGTTTTAAAGTGGCTTATTTTGATTTGTCTTAAATCTATTCCAATCTATTTAAGATATATTGAAATAAGCCTAGTTTAAACCAAAATGAGAGGTGTGTCCATAGCTTTTTGGATCCATTTAGTGAAACGGATTTAAAATTACACCTTAAGTCAAACTGGTGCAACTCTGCATGCAGACAAGTGCTTAGCTCCTTTCTCATAAAGAAAATATAAAAAGGTCAGAGGGGAGGGAAATTATTTTAATAATGTAATTTTAGCCAAGAATTTCAAGGAGCAAATTATTTGGAAATGAATACTGGACTGAAGTTCCTATTACTGCAAAATTCTATTTTCTTTTCGCCTTAAACTACCATCACATCAAAAACTTGAAGGAGATTAAAATAATCTTGGTTGGTAAGAGTTTAGCTGCAATAGCATTAGTTTAGAATCATAAAAACTTTATCAGGTTTTCTAAAATAGATTTGAACACCTCAATTCTAGAACGCATGACATGAAAATCTGCATTTAAAATGTAGCCCTTGTTCTTCAAATACTTTCCACCTCATCTCTCCCGCATGTGTTTTCTCTTCCTATCTTATTTAGAATACAAAGTCCTCTGAGCAGGGACCTATTTTTCCAATTCATTTGCGCAGTGCCATTACACAACTAAGGTACTATAGAATGAATACTAATAAGTGGATGCACTCCCAGTCTCACATGACAAACAGTGCTCTCCTCCGGACTTCTCCTCCTGTAGGCCTGGGCTGCTCTTAAATGTCTGCCTCTCCGCTGGCCCCTCTATTCCAAGCATCCCCCTCATGTCATCCAGACACCCCCGTTCCCCATCTCCCCAACCACATTATCATTTTCTTTGTGTTCCTACAGCTCCTCTCTTCCCCAGACCCACCTCAAGAGACCTGCTGCCCCCATGACTCTGCACCAGACTGCAAGATGATATGAGGGCAGGGTGGGCTTGGCAGTCACTCCATAATCACTACAGATATGCTTATGACTGAAATGTTGTGGGTTTTAAAAACTAATTTCCACATATTTCAGTTCTCAGAGGATGTAAGATGCAATTTCCCTAATACAAGGAGATCAGTGTTTTAAGGCTGAATTCAGCCTTAATACACCAAAGACCACAAGGGTGCTGTGGATAGTCCAGATTAACCTTCCCCCTTTGTAATACTCCACCTCTACCAAACTGGTTAGAGTGCTGTTTGCTCAAAAGTCAGGCTCTTTTCACATGCACATTTTGTGTAAATACATATGTTTTTGAGGAGATGTTAAAATCGACAATGGATAGTTAGACTGCCAAGGAAAAGTTTTAGCCAGAACTAAATTCCAAAATCTTCCTATTAAGAATTATGCAGAGAAACCAACCAAAACTGCATAGAAACTGCAAAGGTCCTAAAAACCAAGTGTGACATTTTACATGAAAGGACCATGTATTTGTACAGAAAAAACAGGAATTAATGCTCAGTTTTAGAATGCAACTCTATGTGGCTGCTACCCGGGTGTCTCCATCATTATGACACTACAGGATACTGCTTATGAGTCTGCATAACTAGGTCACCAGATCGGGCTCATTCCATTGCAGACACTAGCAGATGTCTCCAACAACATGGTATTTTACTGAGGAAAAAAAAAACTAGCAGTCAAAAGGCTTATTTATATTCTTTTAATGGACTCCTTGAGGCCATCCCACATGCTGACATCATTCTTAACAAATAGAGCCTATTATGCTTTACATACGCAGTGCTGCCATTTCTAATAGGACAATTATTGCCAGAATGCTAGAAAAAGCTGAAAGTATGCCAAGTCATCTGTATAATACAAGCCACTTCAATGATGAGACATACATTAACAATATAGGATATGTATGAAGAATATCCTGTGTCAAAGGGAGACATGTCCAGAGGAGGAGATAAACTAAGGCAATTGCCAAAGCATATCAAATAAATGTAGACTCTGGAAGCAATAAAGGTCCCCTTCATTCTAAAGAACACAAAGGACAGATTTATGCAGTAATCAGCAGATATGGAGTCAGCTGCCAAAGTTTAGTACCACGTCCTCATACAGAATATTTTAAAGTTAAATTTGTTTTTTAAATGCTATAACAAAATAATTGCTACATTCTCAATAATACACTGACTAGACTTACACCTATCCCAGTGGTTCTCAAACTGTAGCCCAATCAGCACACATGTGCAACCCATGTGACATCCTCAGGGCCATACAAGTAGTATATATAGTGTGTGGATGAGGCCCACAGAACACACAGAGAGTTGCTTATGCGGCCCACAATGATAAACAGGCTAAGAACCACTGTATCCTTTCACAAACCTTTAGCAGCATATCACAAACAGTGACTATCTCCTTTTTAAAACATTACTGATGGTGGGCTTTAAAAAAAATCCTTGTTTAGGAGAACATGATTGAAGGCCTGATTTCACCTCTAGGGGAAATCAAGCTCAGAACAGAATTGTTACCAGGGGAGCTGTTTGATGCCCCATGTGAAATGGGTTGGTGGTGTCACTTCAGCTCGTAGAGGGAAGGATTCCATGCCACAAAAAACATGACTGCAATTAGAACAACTGGTTCAGCACAAAAGGTCAAGGAACAGAAGAAAAAGGAAAATGAGAACTCTAGTCTCATTGCTAAAGATGCTCCCTTGAATTCAAGGTTATGTATGACACGCTTGGAATGATGAGAGGAAAGACACATGGGCTATGTCCATGCTCTGCTTGCTCTGTAGATAAAGGACTTCGGTTTCCATAGCTGTCAATCAGGCACCTTTCATGAGTACTGTTTTCACTACTATTCTAGTTTAACATTATAAAAGCAAATTAGAAGTAAAATAAAATACAATGCTTCAAATATTTTTTTAAAACAAAACCCCAGAGTAACACTTGAAATACAAAATCAGAGGGGAATTAGTTCATGCATTCCAAAATATGACATCAGTATAATGACTCTAGAAAAACATAATGATTCTCAGCAACTTGACACCCCCACTGCAGGTCCACTTCTAGAGAAATACTAGATTGTGCTGAAACAAAGCAGGGTTTCAATTTACAAGTGAGCTATGGAATTAAGCTAGAAGTGAGAGGAAGTGTGCAGTAAATGAACAACTTCTCCCCCCCATCCCCCCCAAAAAAAGTTACTTTAGGCTAAACAAGACTTATCACTTCAATCACAGCAACTTACATTTAGACCATATGAATTTTTGTTTTTTACTTGTCATTTCAAAGCAGAAGTTATTCAACAAAACTTATTACCTTTACTTGGTTTAACTAAAAGGTCATATGACAGACGCGAAAACTTACAGTAGGAAAGGACAGCTATATTGGCATTTATCAAACACATGATCATTGTACAAGCCTCTAAACCCATACACAACTTTAAAAATTGAGAGTTAATATCAAAAACTTACTACAAAGTAAACAGAAAAATCCTAGATTCAGTATCAACTCAAATAATTCAAGTCCCATCCAAAACCTCACTCATACACCTGTATAAACAGATAGCCAACAATCTCAAGCTCTGGTGGACCAACAGAGGAGTGAGTTCTAGCACCAAAAACACTACAAAGAAAAATACCCTACAACAACTATCCTAGAATTTAAATCAGTAGATTTAATAGGAATGTCTCTGCTGATCTCAGCTTTCAGAATTCTTCATGGAAAGAGAGGTAATCTTTGAATTAGTGAGGGTCCAGATCATTTCATGTTTTAAATCAACTCCAAAAACTTAAATTGTCCTGAGAAGTAAAGAAGCCAGTGAACCATATGCATGCAGCATAAGGGAAACTTGCTCAAGATGATTTGCACCACTACGCAATTGTTTAGAAGACAACATTTGTAAACATATGCAGGCATAACATTTTAAGAGATTAATGTTATCAAAATTTAAAAATAAATGTGGAAGTACTAGATCTGACACTGAGAAAGCAGATAAGGGTAAGCAAAGTTAAGCCAATCAGGAGATTTAACTAGATGCTTTATGAACAAAACTGTTAATAAACAATGGACATATGAAATGAAGAGTGACATTCTTTACTTATACTTGATATATGACTGAACTTTTGTTACTACAAGTAAAGAATTAGATCAATTCAAAGACATCTAACATAAGCTCACTAAAAGCACAAACCTATTTCTATTAAAATAATATTTGCTACTAACTGAGGTACATCAAACAAGCCTTAAACTATAAAGCAAATATAGAAGACTTGTAAAGGAGTCACCAGAAAATGAAATTTAAAGCAAGAACAGAAACACAACAGGTTAATATTTATACAGTGCATTTCACCTGATAAATTCCAAAACTACAAACAAGAATCTCTTCATCCCCACTAAACTGCAACCACTTTCAGGGCGGAAACAGCTGTTTTAACAGTGAACAGAAACACTGTAGAAAACGTTTAGTACAGGAAGTGAAGAACCCTGTATTCCATTTACGCCAGGGATGATAGTGCTCAGTAGGCTGAATGCAATTACTTGAATTAGAATTAGGTCAAAACATCAGGGTTTAATATCTTTGTGAACAGTGGTCAAGATGTCAGCTTTACAAAAACACTGAAGGAATAAATTTTACTCTCTTACTCACCAGGACAAAGTGGAAAAGCTGTCATGGTGAGCAAAACTCTAGGCAACTGTTCCACTCTTGCTGCTCGAGTGAAAATTTTACTTTGGTACCCTAGCAAAGAACAGAAAACACCCTCTAGCTCAGGGGTGAGCAAACTTTTTGGCCCGTGAGCCACATCTGGATATGGAAATTGTATGGGGGGCCATGAATGCTCACGAAATTGGAGTTGGGGTACAGGAGGGGGTGCGGGCTCTGGGGTGGGGCCTGAAATGAGAAGTTCAGGGTGCAGGAGGGGGCTCCGGGCTGGGGGGAGGGAAGGGCTCTGGCTGGAGGGGCGGGCTCTGGGGTGGGGCTGGGGATGAGGGATTTGGGGTATAAGAGAGTGCTCCAGGCTGGGACCAAGGGGTTCAGGGATGGGAAGGGGATCAGGGCTGGGGTAGGGGGTTGGGGAATGGGGGGGTAAGGGCTCTGGCTGGGGGTGTGGGCTCTGGGGTTGGGCCAGAAAGGAGTTCAGAGTGTGGGAGGGGGCTCCGGGCTGGGGCAGGGGGTTGGGATGCAGGAGAGGGATCAGGGTTGGGGCATGGGAGGGGGGCAGGAGTGCAGGCTCTGGGCAGCGCTTACCTCAAGCAGCTTCTGGAAGCAGCGGCATGTCCCCCCTCCGGCTCCTATGTGGAGGTGTGGCCAGGCAGCTCTGCGTGCTGCCCTGTCTGCAGGCGCTGCCCCTGCAGCTCCCATTCACTGCAGTTCCCAGCCAATGGGAGCTGCAGGGGTGGCGCTTGGGGCGGAGGCAGCGCACAGAGCTCCCTGGCTGACCCTAAATGTAGGAACCGGAGGGGAGACATGCTGCTGCTTCCAGGAGCCTCGGAACATGCATGCAGAGCGGCCTACGACCCTGCTCCCCGGCTGGAGCACGGGAGCAGGGTAAGCCCTAGACCCCGCTCCCCAGTAGGAGCTCAAGGGCCGGATTAAACCGGATGGAGGGCCGGATGTGGCCCGCGGGCCGTAGTTTGCCCATCCGTGCTCTAGCTAGAAGAACCCAATACACGGTTACAATTTAATATGTTTGTGTGCTATGAAGGAAACAAATTGAGCTTCTCACCAGTGCACTGCCCCAAGACCCTGGGAGGTGGGTCCCAACCTTTGTATTTGCTCGTGGGTCTAGAAGAATCCCAGGACATTTTTAAGCCTCTCAGAGACTAAAGCATAAGACTGGGAGTCTGGAGACCCATGTACCATTCCCGGTTCTGTTACTGACTCACTGCATGATCCTGGACATCTCATTAAGCAACCTGTGCCTCAATCTCCCCAGCTCTAAAACTGCCACCTTTGTCAACCACTTTGAGACACTTAACCTTGGTCTACACTAGGTGGGGGGGTCGATGTAAGGTACGCAACTTCAGCTACGTGAATAACGTAGCTGAAGTCGACGTACCTCGGTTGACTTACCGCGCCGTACTGCCGCCACTCCCCCGTCGACTCCGCTTCCGCCTCTCACCGCGGTGGATTGCCGGAGTCAACGGCAGAGCAATCGGGGATTGATTTGTTCGCGTCTACACTAGACGCGAAAAATCAAGCCCCGAAAGATCGATCACTACCCACCAATTCGGCGGGTAGTGAAGACGTACCCTTAGATGAAAGGCACTGTTGTGTGCATGTTGTTTTCTCTCACACTTGAAAGGACACCGCCAGCAACTTTGTGATACAACATCATATGGAGGCATTAGTTCAAACAAAAAGTGCCACCTCATTAGCCACAAAAGCCAATTCCTGCAATCCATGGAGAGTTCTTACAGGTGTCCCATCCAAGTACTGATCAGCCCTGACCCTGTTTACTCTGTAAAACTGTATGAGATTACATCATGTGTGGTGTTGCTTCAAACTCTTGTTTTGTGTGAAGTAGCAAACATAAAAGTGTCCAAAATGTTCTAACAAACTAGTACTACCAGTAGTAGCAAAATTAATTTCTGTACTACAAAATTTAAAAATGTCAGCCTTAAAAGAAGGAAAGTGACCTGTGATTTTATTCATTTTTCCCGATACGACTCAAAACTAGAGAATACAAGCCTGTAATCAGATGTCTTTGTATGATCATTGTTTGGCTTTTGAGACAGACACCTTCCTCTCTGAACCTATCAAACACGACCACAGATCACCTCAGCATTAGCAGCCAGGAAGCAGGATGTGCCAGTCAAATGAGGAGAAGGAAGAAGATATGTAGAAACAGGAAATACAACGGTAAAAGATTTCTTTATGCAGCCAGAAAAAAAGTCGATGGGGAGAGAGAATAGATGAAATTCAGAAATTTCAGTTTGTTTTGACTACAAGGATGCTGAATATGAACTTCTGTTTTTCTCTCTTGATGTGGTACAAAAAAGAGAAAGACACAAGATTTCCAGTGCACTGACATATTCAGAGCTTGACAACGTACTCAGATTAGTGAGAGGGGACGCCTTAAGATATCAGTTTCTGAAGAACTGAACCTTTAAAAAAAAGGGGTGAAGGCAATATTACTAATTCTTATTGTTGAAGACAACAGTTCACATATTAACTGCTTTTAAAATGATGTAACTGGCAGACAGGTCGCTCAGTGCCTCTTCTTTTACCAAGCAAGAACACAGTGAAATTAATATGACTCTTGTCAGTTTCCAGGCTGCAATTCAGATGCTTGCAGGCAGCAATGAAAACTGTCAAGAACCACATTAATATCATGCTGCTGCTGTATGGGAAAGCTCTGCAGAAGCAAACACTAAAGTTATTCATGCAGTGAGGACCAAACAGTGTAATTTTATGGAGTAAAGGTACTGGAGAAGAATTGAGACCCTACCTCCATCCCTGCAGCAGTAGGAAGTAGAATGCAAGAGGAGGGAAAGGAGAGAAGACAAGCCTCCTTTCTAGCAGCTAGAGCAGGCCAAGCTTTTAATTTTCAGCCTAAATTGAATCAGACACTCAGAGCACTAGCCAGAGGATAATATGAAAGATGGAGCGCCCAAGCACCCTGGTGAAAATCCCATCACTCTATGCATTCCCAAGAGCTAACAGGGCTGGGAGATTGGTCCTTTAAACAGGGAACTGTCCGTGGACCTAATCTGGTGCACTTTCACAAATTTCATAACTATCACTGGAAAATATACACCTCCAGTTACTAAGTGTTCAATATATTCAGGGCTTGAACAAAAGTAATTGTACATTGAAGGGACACAGTCAACTCAAATTTTCACTCCATGCATCTGAAGAAGTGATTTTTTTCTGCATGAAAGCTTATGTCCAAATAAATCTGTTAATCTTTAAGATGCCACCAGACTTCTCGTTGTTTTAGTCAACTCAAAAGTCACGCTTCTGTCTGAAAATCTAACTACTGTTAGATGTAACATCTAGCTAAATAAACTGAAATAAGAATTTTTTCCATTTAACTTTGTGCACCTGACAGAATTTTGTGTTTGGTCAGTTTCCCTATTTTCCTTGTATAGTTTAAGTTAGTCAGTTTGCAGTTTCCATTCTTGTTTTACACAATAACAGAAGAGAAGAAACATGTTTCAAAAATAGGAAAATACAACTGTAAAAACTACAAAATTTGGCATCAAGATTCAAGGCAGTTACAGTACATGAAATTATCTTTTTTAAACTAATTGGAAGTTGTGTGTCATATTAGCAAAAATATTCTACTGATATTTTTTTAAATGGTAGCTAATCCACTTTTCTAGAGTAGCACTTCAGATCAAATGCATATAAATTACACTGTATTAGCTCAAATTTAACAGGTAAACAAACATGCCCCATTTTAAATTATATTTGTAAAAGAAAGGATAACATTTTAAAAGTTACATACTAGTGCATAGCCACAGTACTTCATTCATACTCAAATCCTAGAAGGTATTTTAAACAATTTAGCACTTATACTGCACTTTAAAACTTCAAAGTCCTGTACGAATATTAACTAATTAATAGCCCTAACACAATTATTTCCTTTCCTCTAAAAGCAACCTGAGCAGTATAAAATGGTGCAGAAAAGCAATTTAAACTGTAGAAAAACATACAAAGCATTTTAACTTCACAGAGAATAAAGCTTTTGGCAAGAACAGCTATTTCTAATTATTTATTTCATTACTGTTATTGCACTTGGGCCTATATGAAACCAATGAACTGGCAGACGACCTCACATCAAGTAAAGACAACACTAAATGTGAACAGAGTGAGAAGAGCATTAAAGCAGGATTACCTACAATGTACTACATCCAACACTATTTTCAATTTCTGAAATACTGAGTTTTTAGAAAACACATTGTGTGGAGGCGTTTGTGACCACAAAATTATACCCTTAAACGAACCTACAAGATGCAAACCCAGGATAAAACTAGATTACAGCATTCATAACAGACTTTTCATTCATTATGGTCACCATATACATGCTTCAACTTGCAATGCATATGAAAATAAAATTATAACAAGCTGGAGTAAACCAGATTTTTAAAAATATGAAAAAGGGACAGGGCAAGTAAATTTAAAAATATATACATTATACCATATCACAATCAGCCACAGAGTTCTCAAAACAACTGAAATGCAGATGTGCTTCAACAATCTATTATACTTTGGGCTTCTGCTACTAACTTTCCCCCAGTGCTATACTTTTATTTCTGTCAAATACAACAAGTCAAACCCAATACAGATATGAAATTTTTGTCGCTACTCTTTGTATGTCATGTGACTCTCAAAACCATATATTTTAGTATTATAAATTAGTTACCAAAGCAAATGTGATAGATTATGTAAACAGGAAGCTATTAAAGGGGAAAAAGCCTTTTGACTTTATAGGAACAGAGCAACAGCCAAATTGAATCAAACCAATGGTCCATCTAGTCCGCCTCTAATTCTACAGACTTGAAAATCTGTATGAAAATACAGATTCAAGAATCTGATATTCCAAACCAGAATTGTATTTCTTAACCCTGATCTAAAAAGAGAGAATAGAAAGATCCTAACACTTTCAACAAGAACTCAAACAGAATTACTTAGTATTCAAACACTGACAAAGTGTAACCAAAATTCTCTGCATCTTATTTCAAACCATTTTTGTACCATGTATAGATGTAGTTTGATAATACTGTATGAGTGGGGTTAAAAATAAATTGAGAGAGACTACCTTCAACAGAAAAATCGTTGGAAAAATGTTTCCCAACAATTGCAAGAACATACCAAAACCAGATGTAAAACAGATGTGCCTTTAATCATCGTATAAAGCTTGTAGTTTAAAGCAGTGCTATGATAAATGACATGACGGCACCTTTTACTGAAAATGGAGCTTAGCAAACTCATGTTTAATCAAAAACAGTATCCTCAAGGAGAACAGGAACTTCAGAAGGCAGACCCATATGCACCATTTTGTGTGCGTGCAGGGGTTGGAGCGTATAGATGTTTCACACTGTTTACTGGCAATAAACATTTTCATTAAAAATGTACTGATTAAGTATTTCTGTGCTCTCTACTGTTATATCATCATCTTTGTATTTCCCAGCCCTGCTTGCTTTCTCCTCGATTGTTTAGTGAACAATCCTGTGCTCATAACATCAGTTTGCCATTAGGGAAATAACTGATATCAAACTCAGGATTAGGACGTCAGTGAAAAATCAAACAGGAGGCAATAAACTCTAAGGCAGCAAACCCCTGCAGCACAAATTGGTTTTATAATTAGCAATGATATTAAGGAAAACCAAGATTAACATGGTAAGCATAAATTGTTCGTTCTACATTGAAATATTTTTCCCACTCTCATTGAAGAACTAGCAAATTTAAGCATCAGTGTAAGATAATTAAGGTAGTCTAAACCTTCCTTCTTCCCACACCATTTTTAATCATAACCCTGATGATTCTCTCATACACAAGTGTCACTGAAAAATGGAACAGGATTTGTACAGCAGCAGAACAGAGCCCTACACTATATTATACTTGGATACTGTCCAATATAGAAATGTCTCAATCTGCCAGCCCACTTATTTAGCATAGATGGGGTCCAGAATAAATTTTTCACTATGCTCAGCACAAGTTCACCTGCTCCTTGGACAGCCAGAAGAGTAAAAGGAAGAAGCAGATATTGTGTTGCAGATCAACACATTCAGTTTTGGGCCTTTCATCTGCAGAAATATTTATCCCATAGCTGATCTTGCAACAATTACAATAGAGAGCAACTAACCGGTACTCAAATTACAGTGCTCAGTTACTCACACATTACATCAATTGGCAGTCTAAATATAAAGACCTAAGACTCGACTAGAAGAAATTCAATAGTGCTGGTAAATAACAATAATAATGGATTAAGTAGGGTTAAGTTTCCACTTGTCCCATCACTACCCAAAAATTAATTATCCGGCTTAAAAAAAAAATCTACCAAATTTCTTTATAATGCAATTTGTTTCACCTTTTAATATGTTGACTGTTGAGAATTTGAAAGAGCAACACACACAGTACCGAAGCAACGGTTATCAAAGCTCAGTTTAGATGGACAGGTCATGTTATCAGAACAGGTGATGACAGGCTCCCGAAATATGTCCTCTCTGGTGAACTGAAACTTGGAAAGTGCATGAAGGGTGGTCGACGTAAATGCTTTAAATGCAGCAATAAGCAGACTCTCAACTTGTGCAGGACAAATATTGATAACTTTGAAGACACAGCCAAGGGCGGATCTGAATGAAGAGCAACTATCAATAAAGGTTGTAGGCAATTTGAGAAAGACTGATGCAAAAAACTGACTGAAAAAAGGCCAAGCATCATTCAGAGTCTTCAAGGGAAGCCCACACATTCCTGTGAGATATCTGTTCATGACCTTGCTCCTTGCAGATCAGACTATACAGCCACAAGAGAATATACGAGATGCCATGACATCATGAGCAGGTACGACAATCATACTAAATGAAGAGCAAACTATTTACAAAAATAAAAATCTGAATATTTTCTTGCCAATAATTACATAAGGATCCATTTCTGAGGTACAAGCCAGTGTTATTTTACATAATTTCTGATGGCTTTAACAAGTTCTCACTCCAAGAAAATACTCACCAGCTACCGTGGTTTGAGTTTATTACTTTTGCAGATTCCCACTTTAAAGTCAACTTCACAACTCCCGCAAGTGAGGATTTACTGAGGCAACTCTCAAAGCAACAGTATTACTTTTGAATATAAACAAAAAGATCACCTTTCCCCAGACAATAGGGTTTTACTACATAGGAAAATCATTTACAGATTATGACAGCATGATAAGGTAAAAATAATATATTGACTTCATTTCCCTCCCTCCCCACCACATACTGAAACAGACAAGGCAAAGTCCAGGATTTCTGGAATTGTGTGAGAGAAGAACTGCTATAACATTTTCTTTTACAGTATTTAAAAAAAAAAAATCAGAAGTGTCAGATGTCATTAACCTCTAGTTTTCATGAAGGACCAACTTCACTCTAATATAACTGAAATGAACCACGAATATTTATCTTTACAGAACTAGAGGTAAATTAATTTGTCTTTGACTAGGACATTTCATGTTCAGACACCAAAATCAAAGAGATGACATGAAACATCTGCCAGTAATTCCTATGAATCTATAACACCGCATGCTTTCTTACAGCCCTCTGGAGTACTGATTTGGCAACCCCTGTGCCTCGATTTATTGGAAATATATTTTGCATTTATGGGCTGGGAAGCCATGTGTTTTCCAAAATACTCAGCAGGAAGTCATTTTGGTGGAAAACCCCCCCCCCCACACACACACACACACCTGCATAAGTGCATTCAAATGTGGGGTTTAGACTTGATAAAATTGGGGGGTGGACAGAAAACTGGAGACCAGAGGGGCAGGGGCAGACAAATCAGATGAACAGCCAGGAGAGGAGAACTGGTCTGTATGGGAGGAGGGGGAGAGACACAACACTGGGAGGAGGACAGACTGGGACTCTGCAGGAAGACTAAGACTGACTGGGCAAGGAAACTGGGACTGGGATGAGAAGCCTAAGGACTGGGACTGGGAATGGGACTGTGACAAGGAAGCAGGAGTGGGGAAAAGACAGGACTGGAAGAAGGACAGAATACAGGGGATGGAGCAGAAGACAGGCAGAAAGGTCTGTGCAACCTTAATGCAGCCCCCTTTGTGCATATGTATTATGATACAGTCTTAATTACATTGTCACATACTATTTTCCCCCCACAGGACCCTTGCCTCATTCAGTGCACAGGATGGATGGTGTTCAATGTAACACTGCTGATTGGTGAAGGATCATAATTCTCTCTCCTTAAAGACACCCCCAGCCTTTGAAGGTAAAAGGGAAGATGATGGCATGAAGGGAAAAAAAGGTGGAATCTTCAGGGCTTCAGAGTGGAAGCAGGGTGCTCTTTCCCCACTTCCACCAGGATGGATGGATGGATGGAGATATATATATATATATATATATATATATATATACACACACACACACACACACATACACATAAAGATAAAGATAAAGATAAAGACTTGTCTACACTATGCAAAGCTATTTTATAAAAAAGAACACTGTATGATACCACTAAATTACTTTTCTAAATACCTATAATTTAGAGAGCTAAAGAAATATTTTAACTCAATTTTTAGCCCACATAACCAAATTGTAAACCCCTAAGACTCATTTATAGCATGAATGTGGATAATGTTTTACCTTTTACTATGGAGGCATGAACACCAATGGATAAAGGAGAAAGTATACTGCACAGTCCATAACGTTCAAGTAAATACATAGCTATAAATGTATTTTTTACAAATCAGTGGTTTGGCTGATATCATAAAGCATGAAATTCCAGCATGATTAATTATTAAAGAGAGAAGACCCCCTGAATAGAGTTACACCCGGTTAACTATCACATCACAAACTGTTATTTTTAGCACATTCAATATAATTTGTAATGTTTGCCACACACCTCTAATTCTCTACTGCTGTTTTCTTTTATTAAAGAAACCAATGTCAGCTTGAGTCTAGAGCTAAACCTAAACCATTAGTTTAAAATTACTTGCTTAAAATAATTTATTTTGCTAAATGGGAGCACATGGGAGCCAAGTCTGTCATCAGTAGAATGCCACTGAATTTAACTCAGTTCAAAGAAACACTTTTCCATTTAAAGTCTCATTGGCCCAAAACCTAGAGCATACAAATTGTAAAACAATGTGCTGATCAGGAAACTTACAAAAGATCAACAGTAAATAGTTACAAAATAATGTAAATATTCAGTGCTTAACTAACATAAATTTGCTGCCATCAAGAATAAGTTCAATCAAAGAGGAAAGGGGGTTGGAAATAGAATGAAGGAAACATCTAGGCTGACCAGATAGCAAGTGTGAAATATCAGGACGCGGTGGGGAAGGGTAATAGATGCCTATATAAGACAAAGCCCCTAATATCGAGACTGTCCCGATAATATTGGGATGTCTGATCACCATAGGAACATCCACACAACTTTTTCCTATCTTCTTGATATCCCACTCAATATGGTTGCAGGACTAAAGCATTCTCATACCAGTTTCACTACTCCCAACTCCCCACACCGTGGTTGTCCCATTACTTCCAGTAATGTATCTATAGTCTGTATACAGCAAGTACTTGATCATGAAAAACCCACTTTGATATATAGTGGTACCAAATCTTAAAGGACAGCCTAGAATCAAACATAACTGGGAAACGGAGAAGAGTTTATTAGAAGAGTAGATTTTTTTAGGTCATTTTAACAATATACAGAGGTGAGACTATTATTATTTATTATGTATTGCAATAGTGCCTAGGAGGCCCAGGCTTAGACCAGGACCCCATTGTGCTAGCCGCTGTACAAACACACAAAAAAGATTGCCTCTGTCTCAAAGAATTTAGACTAGTAATGCAAAGCTCAACTCCCTAGTAAACAGTAATATGATCAGGGTTCATTAAATAAATGTGACAGTGTACATTCAAACCTCACATTTCATTTTTCTCTTCACATACCACTCACTGTAAAAAAGGAGAAATCAAGAGAACTAAGCCTAACGTTACTGAAACATTATCCTGGGTTATTTCTGTTAGCCAAGACCAAGGATCCAGCAGTCATGTCTGGAGTTCAGACATTATCCAGGGCACCAGAAATTGGAAGCATCACAGAAAGCAATGACTGAGGAGCAAGCGCTTTGCACAATTAGAGACCCTGTTGATAGCAACTGGAGATCAGATCCCAATGTGACCATATTCAAGTAGCTAGATTCTTGTCCTAAGGCTGTGCAGCCATTCTTTGCTAAACTGCTAGGTTTGGGTGAAGGAGTAGGGTTCTTCCTCATCTCTTCTCTCCCGCAACCACTCTTAGAATCTCTAAACAAAGAAGTAGTGTTCAGGTTTTGCTGGGGATGGGTGGGTGCGTTTCGTCCCAAGGGTTTGAACTACTTTAATCAAATGGATTGTTAATTAGGGAGCCTAATGAAGACAATTCAAATTGTCAATATTGTACACTATTTCATTTTAGCAGAGACATCCAGATATTTGGATTTTAAAGACATACAGTTTAAGGCCAGAAAGGACCACCAAATCATCTAGTCTGACCTCCTGCACACCAGAGTTCACTAAAACCCACCCTGTTACCCCTAAATTGAGCCCAATAACCTGGATTCAGGGTGGATAAAAAAAACAATGTTTGTTACTGGAAAAAAAAATTTTAATTGTTCATTTTTAAAATTATTAAAATTATAATAATTTTATTTTTAAAAATAAACGTATTTAAAATGAAATCTGAATTTAATACAAAACATGTTAAGACCTAAACCTATATCAGCATAAAACACATAAACAACAAAATATATATGCTGAATCCTTGAGACTCTATCAAAAACTATGAGGTAAAGGCTGCTTTTCTATATAAGAACATAAGAACGGCCATACTGGGTCAGTCAGACCAAACGTCCATCAAGCCCAGTATCCTCTCCTCTGACAGTCGCCAATGGCAGGTGCCCCAAAGGGAATGAACAGAAAGATTATCATCAAGTGATCCACGCCCTGTCACCCTATCCCAGCTTCTGGAAAAAAGAGGCGAGGGACACCATTCCTGCCCATCCTGGCTAATAGCCATTGATGGACCTATCATTTTTGTTGCCCTTTTCTGAACCTTTTCCAATTCCAATATATATTTTTTGAGATGGGGCGACCATATCTGCATGCAGTATTCAAGGTGTGGTATACCATGGATTTATATAGCGGCAATATATTTTCTGTCTTATTATCTATCCCTTTCTTGATGATTCTCAACACTCTGTTCGCTTTTTTGACTGCTGTTGCACATTGAGTGGATGATTTCAGAGAACTATCCACAATGATCCACAACTATCCACAATAAAGAAAGAATCGGGTTGGGGGGAGGGAAATCTAACTTTTAAGTTCAAGCTTTATAAATATGGTACAATAGCTCATGTAGGACTTATATAGTTTAATAAAAATAAATTTTATGTGATGTTTTGTGTGTTTAATTAAATTCCAGTTACCATCCTAATGCAATTTGACACAAATCATGAGCAAAAATTAAGTATCTAATAAAAAAGCACTATATCATTCACCATTTTCTAACACACTAAAAAAATACAATTAATAAGAATCTGAAAATATTAAGCTATATAATAGCTTAAATAAATGTATACAGTTACTGTGTACTCTCCCAGGTAATAAAAAGATACACCAAATGTAGTGTAAAGAGTCTATTTAGTACAGTGGTCCCCAAACTTTTTACCTTGCGCTCCCCTCCCCCCTTACGGAGCTGGGAGTGGAGCCATGGCTCCGGGAGTGGGGGATGTGGACCAGGATAAAGGGGCTGAGGTTGGGGCCACAGCTGGGGATGGACCCTCAGCCATGGGGCTGAGGCCTGCAGCCGCAGCTGGGACACTGGGCTGGCAGCCAGGACCCCGGGCCAGCAGGGAGCAGATCCCCCAGCACAGGGCCGGCCAGCAGCAGCAGCTAGGAGCAAAACTGGGCAGTGCTCCCTCTCCGGCCCCTGTGGGGGCTGGTCCCAGCCCCAGCCATGACCCCCAGAATGGGCACATCCAACAGATTGAAGACCTCTGATTTCGTAATAAATCAGCATGTTTTAACGGTCACATCAACATATGAGAATGCACCTTTCTTCAGAAAATAAAGGAAGTACAAACAGAAACATTGATTTACGTTGTTTACTTAAATTGAGGCTCTCCACATGGTGATTTAGAATAATTGATTCAGACTTCTTTGATTTAAGTCAATCCACCCTGCCTGGATTAAACTCAAGTATTACAGCCATCAGGAAACTAAACTATCGCTTGCTAAAAGTAGAGAACAGGAGAGACTATGGTGCACCAATGCGCAAGCCTGTGCAATGGCAGGGAATGGATTTGGTGAGCTATACTCACATGAGTCTAGCATTTTGAACACAGTTTGAGTAGAGAGCCAGCACTTCTTCCTCCCAGTCTGAGCTCATCTGAACTGAATAGTATTATGAAATGAATATTCATGATATAATAACCCAAAGGAGTTTTACTTAAAACAATTATTTAATTTTAGTAGGATTACAACACTGGTATTGTGGCTTTAAGAATAAATATTGTTGCCAACATTTCTTAACTACATGAGCCATACTGAGTTTCTCAAAACACTTTATATTTCATTAGATAATCTCAACTAAAATGTCAGCAACTGATAAAAATACTGTGAAGGCACCCTATAGATCAGCTGTAGAACGAAGGCAATTACATTAATCTGCCTCAGTGTATGTAACCTTAGAATGTATAGAAATGTGTTTTGCTAACATTTTAGACCTGTTTCTTATATTACCAAAATATTTTCTTTTACTTTGTTAATAGTATATAGTTGTAAAAGGTGGCCCTGACGCTGGACAGATTTTACTGGATATCTGGTCAACTGTTTGCAAGTAAAATTGCAAAAACACACTGGGACAGAGATTGCAAGCACATGCAATATCTTTGGGTACTATATTGTAGGCCAGGGATTGTATGCAACTCCTTGGGGTGTTACCACAGCTCCTCCAGACATGAAAAACAGTGGAGGGAATGGGAAGATTACTAAAGTGCCTGAGAAGTGTAAACAGCTCCAGATAACAGCCCTTGGGGTGGTTTGCATATATTGGTTTAGGGCACTCCCAGTGGATAGAGACAAAGAACAAACTTGGGATATAAAGGCTTGGAGTATTCCTTTTGATTCCTTTTTGCAGATACAGACTAACCCGGCTACCACTCTGAAACCAGAAAAGGAATAGGAGCTTTGGTCTTTTATCCTAAGAATCAATGTAGCCTGCTGAGAAAAAGCTGTGTGACAACTTGTAGCTGCTACCCTACACTAGTCATGGCCCATGGTGAGAAAGCAAAGCACAGGTGCTGGCTGCTAGGCAGACAGGTTTTCTGGGGAAATCACTGTAAACATGGACTGCAGACTAAAACCAGAATGGAGTGGGGGACAGATCCCTGTCTGGAGAGAGATGAAAATTAGATGCCCCAGACCTAGAAGGTATTCCTGGAATAGACCACGGAGGTGGGTAAAGGTGCAGTTACCCTGAAACTGTGACACTATCAATCTTGTTTCTGGAGTAGGTATGGTACTTGGAACATATTTATTGCATGAATTGATTTCCTTATGGCAAAGATGATACTGTTTTGTTGACTATTTCAAACTAGGGTGACCAGATAGCAAGTGTAAAAAATCAGGACGGCGTGGGGGGTAATAGGTACCTATATAAGAAAAAGACCCCAAAATCAGGACTGTCCCTATAAAATTGGGACATCTGGTCACCCTATTTCAAACCCTAGTAAATGTTGGAATCACTCACATATTTCCATTCTTTCCTCTTAAAGTTATTCCAATGAGCGATGTGGGTAATTGTGGCTCTTGCAAGGTACAGCAGAGTTCTCTTTTCTTTGAGGTATTGAGGCCACGGGGAAAGATACCTGTGTATAGGGCCCTACCAAATTCAGGGTCCATTTTGGTCAGTTTCACAGTCATAGGATTTTAAAAATGGTAAATTTCATGATTTCAGCTATTTAAATCTGAAATGTCACAGTGTTGTAATGGTAGGGATCCTGACCCAAAAAGGAGTTGTGGGGGGGTTGTGGTATTGCTACCCTTATTTCTGCATTGCTGCTGGTGGCGGTGCTGCATTCAGAGCTGGGCAGCTGGAGAACAAGGGCTTCCAGCCAGGAGCTCAGCTTTGAAGGCAGCGCCGCCGCCAGCAGCAACACAGAAGTAAGGATGGCATGGTATGGTATTGCCACCCTTATTTCTATGCTGCCCCCTGCAGAACAGGGCCCTCAGTCAGCAGCTGCCACTCTCCAGCTGCCCATCTCTGAAGGCAGCACAGAAGTAAGGGTGGCAATACCATAACCCCCGTAAAAGAACCTTGCGACCCTTTTGGGTCAGGACCCCCAATTTGAGAAATGCTGGCCTCCCCAGTGAAATCTGTATAGCATAGGGTAAAAGCACACAAAACACCAAATTTCATAGGGGGAGACCAGATTTCACGGTCTGTGATGTGTTTTTCATGGCCAGGAATTTGGTAGGGTCCTACCTATGTACTATGGATTGTGATGCCATCAGTGACAACATGCAAGTCTCCTTTTCATGTGACCCAGCTGGTTTGTTGTCCTTGCTTCCCTACTGCCTGGCTGAGAACAGGATTGTTGGAAAATACATTTTATATACATATATATGTTCATCATATAAAATGGAGATGATGCTATCTGGTTGGGGGGAAGATCTGGAGATAAGAGATGGTGCTTGCACCGTTAGTAAGGTAATAATCTATCCTTTTTACATCAATAAGATTTGTAATTTTCGAGGATTTCTGTACCCACAATTGAATTCCAGAAGGCTTGGACTGGCTGCAGTTCCTGTTTTCATCTGTACTTGGCATGCCAATTGCCACCACATCATCTTTCATGGATGTGAACTTTACCAATACTTTCCATGTCTTTGGATTATTGCAGTATGTTCTATCCCAGTGGTTATCAAAGTTTTATATTGGTGACCCTTTTTACACAGCAAGCCTCTGAGTGCAACCCCCTTTATAAATTAAAGCATTTCTTTCTATATTTAACACTATTATACATGCTGGAGGTGAAAGAGGGTTTGTGGGTGGAGGCAGACAGCTCACAACCCGCCATGTAATAACCTCATTACTCCCTGAGAGGTCACGACCCCGAGTTTGAGAACCCCTGTTCTATTCCCTCTTGAAAATCTAGGCAAACTGTGACAACTAGGGTGTTGAATTTCATCTTTAATTAGATTTTAAGCTTTTTGGGGCAGACTTTTTCTTTTACTATGTGATCATCAGTTGTACATTGCCTAACACAAAATAACTCTAATCCTGATTAAAATACAAAAACAAACAAGAGCAACACACTTTTGCTTCAAACACTTCAATAGTTTGCTCCTCAGTTCTGGGTACAAATCAAAATGTTGATTTTGATCTTTAAAGCCTTATGTAGGTCATAGATACCTGAAAGACCACCACCCCCTACTGCCACACCAACTGGGATTAGCTAACAGGCTCTCAGTAACAGTACAGTAACTCCTCACTTCACGTCCTCCTGCTTAACGTTGTTTCCAAGTTACGTCACTACTCCATTAAGGAACATGCTCGTTTAAAGTTGTGAAATGCTTCCTTAAAACGTTGTTTGGCTGCCTGCTCTGTCTACTGCTTGTAGGATTCTGTGGAAGAGCAGCGACTTTACAAGGGAGCATTGCACAAGTTCCTCTTCTCCTCCTCCTCCCCCTCCCCCTCCCAGTGCTTCCCCCGCCGCCAAACAGCTGTTTGGTGGCATTTAAGACTTTTTGGGAGGGAAGGAAGGAGGGAGCAGGGAAGCTGCCCCCCCGCCCCAGCCAGGCAGGGCCACCCAGAACGCAGGGGCTTTAGGGGCTGCCTTTAGGAGGCTTTGAAGGGGAAAGCGCTGCTTCTCTCCAGCCGCTGGCTACGCAACTGCCCCTGATTCTCCTGAGTCCTCCGGCCCATGCTCGCAGGGCCGCATTCCGAAAGGGGCTTTAGAGCTGAAGGCCAGGGCCCCACAACCCCCTTAGCCCAGGGCCCCGCGATCCCCTTAGCCCAGGGCCCTGCAGCCCCTAAAGCCCCTGCGTTCCGGGTGGCCCTGCCTGGCTGGGAGGGGGAGGAGCTCCCAGAATCGCGGGCACAGGGGCTGCGCTGCGCAGAGCCACCTGCACCAAACAGGAGCTGCCCCAGGTAAGTGCTCTGCACCTCCTGCCTGCCCCAGCCCTGAGCCTCCTCCCGCACCCTAACTACCCCCCAACCCCACACCCCCACCCTGAGTGCCTTCCCACACCCTAACTCCCTCTCGGACCCCCACTCTGAGCACCCTCCCGCACCCTAACTCCCTCCCAGGCCCCGCACCCCCACTCTGAACACCCTCCTGCACCCTAACTCCCTCCCAGACCCCACACCCTGAGCCCCCTCCCACACCCTAACTCCCTCACAAACCCTACACCCCCAGCCCTGAGCCCCAGGAGAATGGAGAAAAAAAAAGAATGAAAAACATGGGGGGGAGGGAGATAAGAGAGAATGCTTCCCCCCGCCGGGGGGGGGGGGGGGGGGGGGGAAATGAAGCTGAGCACAGGGCCCCACTAACTCTAAATCCGCCACTGGATTTAGCCAGAACAGCCGCGTTTCCGCTCCCTCCCAGAAAGTCCTAAGTGCCACCAAACAGAAACGCTGGGAGGAGCATGCTCCGGAGCAGAGGTGGAGTGGGGGTGGGAAGAGGAGGTCCTGGAGTGGAGCGGGGATGGGAGGAGGCAGGCCTGGAGCATCCCCTGGCAAAGTCAGCGCCTGCTCTTCTGTGGGGGGAAACTGCTGCTGCGCAAGGTGCTTCCTAGCGTCCTTGCCTGCCTCATTGTCTGCAGCGGGCTGTGTCTGTGTAGGGTAAGCCAGGGGCACCTCCCCACCACAGTACAGTACAGTACTATACAGTATATAATGCCTTTTGTCTGCCCTAAAAAAATTTCCTTGGAACCTAATCCCCTGCGTTTACATTAAATCTTATGGGAAAATTGGATTTGTTTAACATCGTTTCACTTAAAGTTGCATTTTTCAGGAACATAACTACAATGTTAAGTGAGGAGTTACTGTACTAGATTTGAACCTCTGGTGGCAAATGACCGTTACACTCAGAATGTGGTTCTCTCACTGGTCCAAAACAGAAATATGTTAGCCTTCAGAACACGGAGAAATTTCTACCCATTTAGTGTTTTTCCAGAGGTAAGTTAGGTCTGACAGGTGTTTTGTTCTTATGATTGTTCAGGGAGTGGGCTGGGGATGTTACCTGCACATTTGTTTCTAAATGTGACTGCACCAATTTGTTGATTTAAGGAATAAAATTGCTCCACCCAGTTGTTGACAGCACAATGCTAGATTAATTTGTGTTTGATTAAAGGTGCATTGTCAACTTGAAAGTCACTTTTCTACATGAAAGTTTTGTACCTACTAGTTAGAAGTAATATTCAAGATTGCTGTATCTGAAAGAAGTTAGAAAAAATGATTTTTTTTCAATTTGTTTACACTGTGTTGTCGTCAGCTTTACGGTTTTATTGATGACCAGTTTCACTTCCTGCCTCATGCACTAGTATGAAAACTACCACACTGTTCTAAGGGGAGCTTGTGTACCTGCAGGAGATAATACTAGTAACAGAAGGGCTACGTTGTGCACAGAGAATGGTAGGGTAGAGTATAAGGATGTGTCTGTGCAGGATTGGGGTTGCTGCTCTTCTCAACATCAGAAGTGAACAGAAAAATCCTAGTTATTTTTCAAGTAAAATATAATCTGCAAATGCTGTTTACACTGTGCTACCAGAAGCTTGATTTTTTTTAATTAGTCTCAGTAATTCAATTCATAGTTTCCAGTTAAAAAAATTTAGTCTTAAGGTAACATACGTTTTATAAATTAAATAGTCAAAAATAAATAAATAATGGAAGCATTAATCTTGCTTAAAACCATATCAATCTACACAGTTTTCACTGTTATTGTTTTGAATCTCACCAAAAATATTGTCTGATGTGATTTAGATACTGAAGTCCCTCATGCAATTAAGGACCTGGTATGGTATTGTTCCACGTTCACTTTGAAACCATACTAAATGCTCTGCTCATATGCCACATATCTTCCTTCTCCAAATCTTTTCTTAAAATCCACTTTGCTCAACTTTCCACCATTAAATTGACTGCAACCTTACCTGCTACCATTTTTGCACTTCATCCTTTAATCATCTGTACTGAATCTATCTAATTTAGGTTTCAGTTCTGCTGAGACTTATGCACATGCTCAGGGCTTTACATTTTCAGCCCCTTGAGGCAGGGACCTTGCTAAATTATGTTTTGAAAATGGCATGCAAAATTATGGTGCTTTACAAATTAGTAACATAATATACTCAATGACATTTCTTATTACTTGAGTCAATACACAAGTAGTTTGGGCATGACCTGCAATTACTTCTAAGGTAAGACAAAACTTCTTGAACAATCACTGAAAGACAATATGTTATTGGGTTTACACAGTATATAAAGAATCTCAGAGTGTAAAAATTTTCAATGTTTATTCTTTATAAGTAAATAGGAACATCTGCTTTCAATTTACTTCCCAAAAACCTCTCAAACTACTGGTTAGAAGGACCCATGTTTATTCTGTGGTAGCACAACATCTCTTTTGGAAAAGTTATTAAATGTTACAAACAAAAACAATATGGTAGGGTAGAAGACTCAAAATATCTTTACCTTAAGTATTATTTTAATATGTAAAATAGAGAGAGGAAACTTAACCAAAGTAGTATTGTGCCATCACATCCATTATTTATTTGTGGCTTACTTTTGGATGTTAGGAAATGAAATGTTAACTGCCTGAGTACAGCTGGTCTTGGAACTGTTTGAAAGCAGGTTCAGTAATGAAATTTATTAACTTCTGTTTCCGAGGTGTTTTTTAGCTCAAGACTTGGTGTGAATCATCACTGCATTTACTACACTAACATGAAACCACTATGACAGTCACCCAAACCATGAGCAGAATTGGGAAATATAATGAATTCATAGTTTTATATGAACCGCATCTTCTGTTCTGATTAACATAACTTGAGAAACAACAGGGATTTAAAAAGTGAATTAGGGAGTCACACAGAACCTTGCTTTTCACAAAGTATAGCAGTAGTAAAATACATTTGTTTATGACTTCTTCCCATTTACAGTATAAAAATACCAATTCCAAGACTTACATAGATTATCCAAGTAAATTTGATTTTACAGCTGTAATCTCTATATCCTAAGACTCCCCCTACTGACCCCGACTCCTTTTTTAGGTTCACTTGTCATATCGGATCTTGCAATCAAGGCCACTGAACCTGTGAAAAGTTAGTCCTGGTCTATACACAGTTTTTGTATGGTATAACTATGTCAGTTAGGGGTCCGGTTTCTTTAAACCAACCAGTACAACCCCCTAGGGTGGATGCAGTCATAGCGATATAAGTGCTTTATACTGGTATAGATTATTCCCCTTCCTATATGGTAATAAGTTATACCAGTATAACTGCATTCACACTAGGCAGGTTTACTGCTTTTAACTATTTCAGTATAGTGAAAGTCAAACTTTTGCGTAGACAAGCCCATACACATGTACTTATCTTTATACAATGTGAGTAGTCTAGTCTTATGACTTTGATGGGACTACTAACAGCACATAAAGTTAAGCACATGTGTACGTTTTTCCAGGATTGGGGGCCTTAGCAGTAAATCTTCAAGGTACAAGATTGGCTTTTTTAGGTATGTGGAGCTCCTAGCACACTATGGGCACTATATATAAGTAGACTCCACATGACTGTAATAGAATTAAGTATGACATTTCACCCAAAAGAAATTGATGTGAGACAGAAAAGAGAGAAGTTGAAATAAATCTATACTGAGTGCACAATTGATATTCAGATGTTAGGAACAGCTGTATGATATTTTTCTCCCATACTCAAGCCTCATCCAAAAAAGAATCACCATAAAATATGCTCCACCAAATATGGAATGAGATACCTGTACTGGCCTTCCCAAATTAGATTTAAGCAGTTTTTCACTCAGGAAAAAGGAAAAATCACAGCTTTCCATTCACTATTTAGAAAGTTTCATTGCTCATTGTTATGACAATGCAGGAAGTGTATGGTGTGCATTGCTATTTATTAGCATTTATGGTTCTTGAACAATTACAATGCAAATATTAATCACAATAGATGGGAACATTTGTGGAAACAAGAATTCCCATAATTGTTTTTAAAAGTACAATAAATGAACAGCATTTTAAACAATAAAAAGGACAACACCTTCACAGATTTTTCAACCTTACTCATTAGTTGCATTTATACATACAGACTAGACAACTGAGCATTCATTCTCTGATTATATTTACATACTCTTCTGTACAAGATTGTTTTATTCATACCATAATAAGGAACATTTTATCTGTTCATTGAGGTATATTATAAACAAATACGCCAGATTTTTCCTGAGCAGTATGGCTTTTTTATTACTATCTGTAATCATTCTTAATGATTTTTCCCCAAATACAATATGGCATACAGAATATAAAGTTAAACCATGTAAAGAGGGACTCCACATGGAAAGATTTAAATAAACTAACACCCTGTCAACACAGCCATACACTTGTGAATGTACTTGATAGATTTGGAAGCTATTTAAAATAAAACACAGTACAGTTTATTTTTAGTTAGTGTCCTTGGAACCAAGGCACCGCAAACTAATTTACAGAGAAATGAGGAAGAGATTAGCTCAAACAGCAACAATGAACAAAAATGAATACATAAAAGAAATGGAAGTTGAAGGCTAATAGCATGGCTGAAGCCTTCCAAGATTAGCGGAGACATTGTTTATACAACCAGACAGTAAAATAAATGTAGGGAAAATTCCCTCTGTACAATGCATTAATAAAACACAAGTTCTACATTCCAGGCAATAACTTCATAAGCATTCCTTACATAATATTCCTAGATATCCCTTTCCCAGCCAATATTTTCATTATTTTATCCTAAAAAGACATGTAAAAGACAAACATTTCAACATTTCTGTCTGAAAAGGTTTTGCCTCTGGCTACAAGTAATATCCAAGATTATTGTAACTGAAAGGACAGAGCAAAAAATATTTTTACAGGTACTTTACTTAACACATTTGACAGTGTTGGCAGTTTCACCTGTCAGTGTGAATCTTTCCTACAGCCGGAGGAGAAAGCTTTTTTCCCCGTTTTTTTAAAGCAACGTGTGATTATAAAACCACAATACTCAGCAGTGGGACTCAGAGGACCTGTTGCTACTTTAGTTCAGGCACCATTTCCTTAATCGGTATATTATATAATGTTAACATTAGCTTTAATAAACATTTTAAATCTAGCCAATGAAAAAGGACACCCACGGCTTGACAAATAAAAGCAAGCCAAACAGCCAGACCACTCATCGGGCGGGCAAGATACTCGTGGCTCCTCCGAGCCAACTCGCCCCCATCCTGCCTCTCGAGAGCGTAAAGTCAGGCAGAGGGAGGCCGGGGGGTGGGGAGCGGCTCAAGGGCTGGAGCAGGCAAGGCAGCTCATCTACTCCGAAGTGACTTCGGAGCGGGCCGCGCCCCTGCTCCTGAGCCCAGCCCAGCCCGCGGCCCGGGCTCCCCGCGCTGACCCGGCGGCTGGGCGAGCAGCCCGCCCGCTACACCCGCGGCTCCACGCACGCACCCCGGCCAACGGCCCTGGCTCGCGGGCCCCGCCCGGGCGGCGCTGGGGGCAGGGCGGGGCGGGGGTGTGGCGCGCGGAAGATGGCAGTTACGGTCCCTCACACAGCGGCGCCCCCCCCCTCCCCGCTCCCGGTGCCGCCCCGCGCTCACCGGCCTGCGTGGTGTCGCTCAGGTCGTGGTTGGCGGCGCTGCCCCGCGGATAGTCCCGCAGCTTCCTGCCGCTCAGGCTGAGGGAGCCGCTCACCGCCGCCTCCTCCAGGGCCCGGTCCAGGGAACGGCTCCACGAACCCGGCCCACAGGGAGCCGCGGGGGCCCCACACGAAGCCGGGCTCCCGCCGGGCATCACCCCGGAGCCGCTCTCCACGGACACCAGCACCACGGCCGCCATTTCGCC
Organism: Macrochelys suwanniensis; assembly: GCA_033296515.1. Lineage (NCBI taxonomy): Eukaryota > Metazoa > Chordata > Testudines > Chelydridae > Macrochelys > Macrochelys suwanniensis. Next base: position 5,137,649 of record CM065783.1, on the reverse strand, counting down.
CCCCGCCGCCGCCGCCACAGAGCTCCGGCTCCTCGGGGCGGTGCGCAGGCGCGGAGCCCGGGGAAGTGGAAACGAGAGCGCATGCTCGGAGGGCGAGGGCGGAGTCCACTACCCAGGGATTGACAGCATGAAGAGGGCATGCGCGGCTGCATCAAGCCTCTGCTCTGGCTAGCAGGTCAGTCAGACGCTCTCTAGGCACAGCAGGATAGCAGGGCTCTGCTCCCAGCCCCCAGCGAGTGGCAGAGGATCCCCTCCTCCCTCAAAGAGAGAGGGAGCCCTAGGGAACCGCTCTCTGCCCCCCCACGAAGGGAAGCTGGGGGGCCCAGCAGCCAAGGTGCAGCTGTCCGAGCAGGATTGGTCCACCCACTGCACTCTTCTGTCTCCTCAAGCTCGAGGCCTCCATGAGACTGGTGCTGTAAAGGGGCCTCAGCAAATAGGCCCTGCGGTTAACCAGTCAATGAGGCACATAAGAGAGCACTTCACCCCTCTCGCACCTATTAGGCCAGGCTGGCTGCACATAGCATCGATAAGCAAGGGTAACCGCAGCAGAGAGGGTTAAACCTTTTCTTTCACACAGAAACTGAGGTGCTAACAGGCACTCCTGGCCCCCAGTGTTGGGGTCCTAGACATAAAAGCTAGGGTGCTTCTGCCTTAGTCCAGGAGTGCTGCCATCGGTGCAGTTCTCTGATTATAAAAACACACAGACATGCTCACCCATTTTGATTCAGGGCTGGTCTACACTTCTCATTTAGATTAACCTAGCTACATTGCTGAGACATGAAAAGAATTCCTCCAGCAACCTAGCTGCTGCCCTTTGCAGAGGGGGTTACCTACAGCAATGGAAAGGGTTGTTCCATCACTCTAGAAAGCCTCTTCATGAGGGTGCTATAGTAGCATAGCTGCAGCTGTAATGTCCATAGTGTCAATATGTCCTGAAGGTATAGGAGTTTGATTTAACAATGAGGTTTTGTATAGATTTAGGCCACAGAAAGTATTTGAGTCATGGGCTAGATTTTCAACAAGTATAAACAGGTACAGCTCCACTGGAATGAGCAGAGCTCTGCTGGTTTACAAGAGCTGAGGCTGTATCCTAGTGTTTTTATGCCAGTATTCACCTGCAGGGCTTCTACACTTCGTAGATATGAACATGCAACCTCAGAGACCTTAGGTTTTGCACTACGCTGCTCTCTCAGGCCATGGATCAGGAGTAGGGATTTTGCTACAAGATTCTTTGCCTCTGGAACGTTAACTCCCAAACACTACAAAACTCACTGTCCTTATATGGCTGCAGTTATTTTTAGAATTACAAATTTAATGCAACTCTATACTAGAGAAGTGATTACATATCCCTTTATTCACAGGCAAAGATTTCTGCCCAGGTTTTGATACGAAAAAGCAACAGGCATTAGTTTAGTTCAATGCAGATCCTAAATCTTTGCTCTATCAATGTTCAAATTCAATGTTCACAGTCATTCTAGCCCTTCAAAAAACACCAGAGGATAAGTTTCAACACATACTTATTTAGCACCTATAGGTATCTGCAAGTAACTTCTTCCACTGATCTAATGATATTTGGTCCACAAGCTTTAAAAAAACATTTTGGGGGGTGGTGGGGGGGGAGAGGAGGTAGTTAAGGTGAGGCAAAGGCATTGGATTAGGTTACTCAACCAATGTCACCACATCCTCCCAGACAACTTCTATTCGTGGGAATTCTGAATGTGAATAAGGTGTGTTGCTTTGTGAACTAGGGATAAGTGCAATCCTTAAAAAACATTTTTTCCTTTAAGGTTTACCCCCATCACAAGTCAAAAATAAATGACTCATTCCAGCACTCTAATTTGAGATGTCTGCACAAGAGCTCACCTTGATCTTTCAGGAAGGACAGATATGCTACTTTGCAATAAAAACCAGTGCATGTGTCTCCTCAGAGAATATCTGAACAAGCTCATCATTCAGGCCTGAGCTGGTAATGAAAAAGCAGGGAATTTAGATAATTCAGGGGCCTGGCCAGGTACTCGCTACAGTTTAAATTTTGTCAACCATATCTAAAGGCTATGTTCTGTCTACAGCAGGAATTATAAGTGGCAGTTTTACTGCAAATCTAATCTCCTCCTGGCCTCTCACTGAAAAGTGACTTCATTTGCGTCTGAATAGGAATCTGTCAGGGACAAATATGCTGATCCTGTAATACTGGTTTGGATTAAAGTTTATCTTCCAATTAGTGAACCATACTAAAGCAACATGAAGAGTGGTTTATGTGCAGACGGATCTTCAGCTGGCAGTGTGTCACAGACTACATCACTTTTCAGGTAGATAGTACTTGCTAATAGAAGGCTCAGAAATGTCAGTTTTAATTAACGTATTTATCAAATGAAATTCATAGTTCATACCATACAGCAGCAGGAAGTGCTTGTCACATCTCAGGATGTAGGCTGACTCAAGAGTGCAGATTTCTTTATGTTAACCTTCTGTATGTTCCTTGAAACATTTAAGAGCCACAGTTAACAAGTACTGAATTCTCCCTTGTGTGATATTCGAAATCTGCATAACTTATCAATGTACTAGCCAAAGGTTTATAAGCAGGCACAAAATGTGAAACCTGTAACGTTTTATTTTTTTTTAAAAACCAACAAGCTTCAGAATAGATCCAAATGTAGTAACTTCTCCAAAAAAATATCAAAAGGTACAGTGTAAAGCCATCTCTCTCATTAAATACAAACTAGCTTTTCATGATGCATTGCATCAATGTTTTGCATCTTTGTTGCATCCTGGTACACAGGAAACGTATGCACTGAAACAGGATGACTAACACCACATTATCTAAATTCTAACAGAGGGACCTTTTTCAACAAAATTTCTACTGGTAATTTAAAAAACCTTAACACTCATGAAGTTTAATTAAATTTTTGCTAGGAACGTTTTCAAAGTTAAAAATAAAGGGTTAAGTACTGGACAGTGTCAAGGATACATTTCTGACTTTAAAACTGCTATATGAAAGAAAGCCCTTCCACTGCTCTCAATGTTAAACTCTTGGATAAACAACTTGTTTACTTGGAATTTCAGAAAAAGTGCAAAGAAACCAGTTTTAAAAAAATTGAATCTACAGTCTTACAAGCAAGGCAGTATTAAAACTACTTTGCACCATAGACATTTGTGGATTCAGCAAGCCAACAATTCCTTTTATCTGGCTATATCTAAGTCCCATTACTATGAAACAGCGGAAAATCCACTAGCTTGTGGAATTAAAGGTAATTTTACCTGTACTATTTTGAATAGGTGCTTTGTTTCCATTAAGGGTGTGAGTGCACAATGAGCATGCTCCAATTTGGCCATCATCCTACAGATAATTATGCACATGCATAGCTTTTACGCATGCTAGCAGTCTCATTGAAGCCAGTGGGATTACTCAGGTACATAAAGTTGAGCATGTGCGTAAGTGTCTGCAAAATGTGGGCCTCTTCTCCCAGAAATTCTTCTTCCCCAGCTTCAATGTCAGTCAAGATATTTGACTTTACTTCAGATCAGGCTCATCCTTGATTTCTCTTTGGTATCTACAAACAGGTGCCATTTGATAGTTTACCTGTGTGGCTGCTTCTTAAAAGACTGAGGAAACCATTTAGGGGCAAGGTATAAGACATTAAAATCCAGAGTCTGGGAGGATTAGGAAACCTAGCATGTTACCCTCTCTTATACGAAAGTCAGTATTTACCCTTATAAAAAGGACACCAAACAAAAATATTCCATTAAATTTGTGAAAACCTAAAAACAGAATAGAAGGGTAGAGTTTAAACAAAATGCAAGAGAAAGTTCTATTTACTGAGGAGGCAGATACAATATGAACAGCTGCAGTACAAGCTTCTCCCTTACTGCCCAACCCTGACTTGGAGGGACCACTTTTAAGGATGAGTAGTATAGTCTTCATGCCTGTTAAGTACCTGGCCTTTCTGACAATAGTTTTGCTTTTTCAAATGAGGATGCAAAAAATTTAGTCTCCAAGGAAGAAAAAAAAACAAACGAACACTTGTGTCAAAAGCACAAAGAATTACAACCAAACCCCTATGAAAGAAAAAGAGGTGGTTACGTCTTGAAAAGAAATACTCACACTCAGGCTTTATGCCAAACTGCAATCTGGAGGGAAGCTTTCTGGCAGAGTCTCTGCCCCTCTGAAAAAAGAAGTTTGTAATGGAAATGTTGACACGATCTTCACTATAGCAGGATTTGAGGAGCAGATACTGAATGTCACTAACAAAAATAGTTAACTTTTGCCTGCTGTTTGTACTTGGGCTGTGAGGGAAACTGAAATAAATGTACTGCCTTAATCACCAGCTGGGGTACACAAAATCTGTTTAGATCAGAACACACCACCACTTACCAAGCAGATCAGTTGCCCCATTTTTGCCTAGGTCATTGTGCCTTTTTACTATTAAAAGTAAAATCAATAAGGATATTTAGTTGTGTCAGCATCCTAACAAAAAGTCTGGAGAACTTCAGTGATGTATGCTATACTCTTCTGACCACTTTCATCCCAGTTTCTCAGATCGGTGGAGTCTTTATATGTGTCCTTTCCACAGCCTCTAACCCACTGTTACGAAACGGCTTCCTTTGTTCTGAGACAGGGCTGTTCTTTGTTCCTTGAGGATCCCAAAGCGCTCATTCAAAGTCATTCCAGTCTGTAAAACAAAATCATTTCATAATAGAGCTTGCAAAATATCAGACTGATCTGTTACAATAGCAAAGTTAGGACAATGAGCATCACCCCTGCATAGTTCTGCTCAATCAGATTTTTTTCATCCATACTAAAACAGGCATCTAAGGGTTGTATGTAAATAAACACTGAAGATTAACTTATCTTGTTTTCCTTCTTTTGCAGTATTTATTTAAAAAAGATTAATCTCAAATATAGTTAAGATATATTCTACTCAAGAACATTAATGCAGTGTTCAGCTGCAAGTGAAGTCAGTAAAAGCAAAAATGTCAATTAAGGTCAGTAAAGCTGAAAACAGAACTTTTACTACACAGATCTGTTCTCCATACTTATTAAATTACATCTGCCACCTCCAGTGACTAATACAGGTTTTTACTATTTTACACTCCTGTTGTTTCAGAGAGCAAACTGGATTCTATTCTAGCTAACAATTCATTTATTGGACTTTGTTCACTTGCAATATTCATTACATGTGATGATTCCCAGAAGGAAAGAACCCAGCATGATCTCCTTATTTTAGGAAACAGGGAGTCCGTTACAAAAAAGCACTTTTATTTGTAAAGCAAGATTTGATCTGGAATCAATGAAAGTTGTACAACCACAACAATGACATTTTTATGGGGTATTGTCACAGTATGATTTTAGTTTCACCACCTGTAACATTGATGAGTTAATACCAGTCTGAACTTTTACTTTTGTATTTCCTGATATTCTGCATGTCATTCCTCATCCCCACCCCTTATTTAAGTTTTCCTTTTCCCTTAAGACACAGCTGTTGCATAACTGTAGAGTGATGTAATTCAGTCTGGCAAATTTGTTAGATACAAAAAGCCCAAATTCTGAAGCCATAAAAAAGCCATAAAATTGCACAATTTTGTTTTCCCAAAATGTCAGATTTTGATGTGCTCCACTCTGTAGACCAGGGGTGGGCAAACCTTTTGGCCTGAGGGCCACATTAGGATTCCAAAACTATATGGAGGGGCGGGTAGGGAAGGCTGTGCCTCCTCAAACAGCCTGGCCCCTACCCCCTTCCACTCCCTCCCACTTCCCCCCCTCAGAAGCCCCCACCCATCCAACCCCCCCTGCTCCCTGTCCCCTGACTGCCCCAACCCCTATCCACACCCCTGCCCCCCGACAGGCCCCCCAGGACTCCCACGCCTATTCAACCTCCCCCTGTTGTCCATCCCCTGACCATCCTGCCCCTCCCCCCCGAACCTCCGCCCATCCAACTGCTCCCTGTCCTCTGACTGCCCCCCCGGAACCACCTGCCCCCTTACCATGCCGCTCAGAGCAGCATGTCTGGCAGCCGTGCCGCCTGGCCAGAGCCAGCCACACCGCTGCGCTGCCCGGTAGGAGCTTTAAGCCCCGCCGCCCAGAGCGCTGGCAGCACAGGGAACTGCGGGAGAGGGGGGACAGCAGGGGAGGGGCCGGGGGCTAACCTCCCCTGCCGGGAGCTCAAGGACCAGGCAGGACAGTCCCGCAGACCAGATGTGGCCCGCGGGCTGTAGTCTGCCCACCTCTGCTGTAGACTCAGGAGCCATGGCACCATGGCACTGCGCATAAAACAAACAAAAAAAACAATGACTAACTAAATTCCAAGGAGATTTTCTTCAACTTTATGCATATGCAAAAAAGGTTTTGAAGAGTCATTGTTTTCAATCCTCATCTGAAGTTGAATTAGTCAGATTCAGCCATCTGTGTTGTGCAGAAGACATGAGGGGGAAAAAAAAAGGTTCCCTGCTGTCCTCTCAATTTGGGAATATAGTGCCCTTCATCCAGGAAGAACACAGTGCTACACAACTATTAAGTTTTAAATCCTATGTGAGGTAGATAGGCAGAACAGATTTTTTTAATAGTAGGACCAGAGAAGTTAGGTACTTGTCCAGAGTTACACAGCAAACTAATGCCAAAACTGGAAGCAGAGTCAATAAGCCTAACTACAAGTCTCCTACTTTAGCCCTAGACAACTCTATTAACAAGGAGTCCCACACCTCTTATTTATATGTTGAATCACTTCAAGTAAGGGTTAGGAAACCACTTTTACCTGTTTTCCAACACTGTTGATATCAAACTGCAACGTAACTCCTTTGGGAATCTTCTTCTCTTCTGGTTGCTCCTTCTTCATTAGAAATGGGGGCATAGGAATACGAGTTAACCGTGGCTTCTGGGAACTGAAAGAAGACTATTTTTAAAATGGCACATCGAATAAAGGTTGATGCAACAATAATCAGGTGTTACTGTCTACAAAGATGTACTATGAAAAGACAAGAGACCACACTTCCAAGTAAACTGCCAATACCGCAACGGAAAGAAGAATTATTAGAATATGGTTCAAACACTGACTGGATAGTTGGGAATGTTTGATTTCAAGGAGGCAGAGTATAACCATTCATAACTTCACTGAAAACAATATCTATCCACAGATTAAATGAGCTAAAAAGCAGGTAGGGGAGGGGGGAAGAGCCAGTATTTTAAAATTAAATATTTGCATATTTATTTTAAACCTCTAGCACTACTGATATATAGTCATTCTTTACTGTCAATTTTACAAGCTTTAGCTACAAAAAGCAAGGCTGGCGCAGTTCCCTTTTGAGGATAGGTACCTCTGATCAAAGGTTTGCTCAGAGTTCTGACGTTGAACACAGAATCTTAATGTACAGCTATCCTGTCTAATTTACAAAAAGGAACACAATGTTTGTCTGATTTAAACTCAATTCTATTGTTATCTCTACAAACTAGGGAGGATCCAAGTACCAATTCCTGGACATTCAGTCATTCAAGACTTGGTGAGGGGAGGGGAATTCAGCCTAGTTATGATGGGGTAGAGGAAGTAGGTGAAAGTTTATCCACTTAGTAATTCTAAACTGCCACAAAAAACTTTTCAATTCAAGCCCACACCAAGCTCCTAACAGAGGAACCTCAAAGTGCATCCCAACAATTACACATTGAGATTGAACACAGATTGAGAAACAGAACAGGCCTGAACTTGCAATGCGTCCACAGACAGAAATCCCATTCAAGCCACTGGGAGCTGAATGCTGTACGCATGGAGAGCTTGCTACACTGGGCCCAGAAACAGTAACTGGAGTTATGAAGGAAGAAGATTGTTTGGAATATTCTACTCACACTGGGGATGGGACTGCTCCAGGGTTGTCAATAGATACAGTCAGAATTCCTCCATTTGTGGTGGAAGTTCGCCATCTAGTTTGAAAGCACAGGAATCACTTATGCAGGTGGCTGAAATTCCAGCGTACCATTTGGGCTTTACATGACATGCACATTCCTGACTAGCCACTATTTTAAAAGTCTGTATAGGGTGGTAGACCAAGACTACATACAACCAGGCACAAGCTACACATCAATATGGACCACTAGCATAGACTGAGCACAGGCCTTTGAAGCCACTAAATTGTCTAACTATTCAGGGCAGCTCTAGATGACATTGGTGAAGAGTGCCAACACATAATTCACCCTAGCGTGTCAATAATTGCTAGAGCAATGGTAGAAGTTTCTGAAAATATTGAGTGCAGATAAGACCAGGTAGGTCCACCAAATCCAATAGTGAGTCTGAAATTCTGAGACGTATGCTGCTCTCATATGAGCTGTCTATTCTTCCTAGTATAGCTTGCTGCAATCCCTTTTCATAGAATCAGAATATCAGGGTTGGAAGGGACCTCACGAGGTCATCTAGTCCAATCCCCTGCTTAAAAGAGGACCAATCCCCAACTAAGTCATCCCAGCCAGGGCTTTGTCACACCTGACCTTAAAAACCTCTAAGGATGGAGGTTCCACCACCTCCCTAGGTAACCCATTCCAGTGCTTCACCACCCTCCTAGTGAAAAAGTTTTTCCTAATATCCAACCTAAACCTCCCCCACTGCAACTTGAGACCATTACTCCTTATTCCAAATTTTACTTATCCATGAAGAGCCTGGGAAGTGGAGATTCCCTCTTTCCTCAGACATGCCTATCTTATCTTCCTTTTCACATGTAAGCCTGGAAAATGGCCAGTCTCACTGATTTTAAACTGTTTTAAAGGCTCTGGATTTATAAATGAGGTACAGCAGCTGCTATATCGACAGGAGGGGAGAAACTCCTGTCTTATCTAGAGCTTAAGTTTTAAAATGATAGAGCCTTGGGTGCAGAGCTTACTGTAGCTCTGAAATTGGCAATAGATCCCTCATTCCTAGGAGCATCTTCTGCATCTTAGTTTAACTGGAGGGATCAGTTAAACTAAGAGCTGCTGCAAAAGCAGGAAGGCAGGCAGGGAGAAAGGGATGAACACTGTTTCCCACCAAACACATCATACATCATCCAAATTCATATCACTACTCAACTGAGAAGCCCACAAGAGAAGGTTCCAGTTGCCACAACAGGAGCAAGTTAGAATACTCTGGATACAGCAGGACTAAAGCAAAGCAGTTAAATGGATAATCCCTTAACTGTAGCTCTTCATCTGAAATACGATACTTACTGGCGAGTTCTCTTTGCTGCCTGATTATCCAGAAGTTCTTCTACTGGCTGCACTTGGGCCTGCACCTGAAAACACAGAAAGATGGGTACAGGATTTGAATACTGTTACACTTCCTGATCTTGCAGTGTGAGGTTTTAAAACATGAACAAGAATCTATGAACACATCTATAAGATGTATACCAAAACCAGACCTACAACTGTTCAACTGCAGATGGTCACCTTAGACCCCAGAAACTCATGTTCTCCTAGAGCATAGGCAAGTTTTATAAAGGGATTAAAATAAAGAAATTTGCCAAAAAATGTAACCCAATAGGCAAGACAGGGAGGAGAGAGATTCCATCCAGAGTCATAAGGACCAGATGGGGTGGAAGCTTACCCACACACAGGGCTGGAATAGAGCAGAGAGATTCACAAACTGGGATGTGGTGAAAATAAACTTACTATAAGATTCTGTATCTGTATCACGGAATCCCCCTACCAGTTTGCAGTTTTATCACATTCTGATTGTGTTTTTTAATCTCCCCTGTTGCAGTCTGAAAAGTCCTCACTAAAGAAAGTGACTCCACATGGATTGACCCCTGCACCTGTGCAGAACCCCACTGAAGTAAGTGGCGCTTGTGTCTACCCATGCAGTGTCAGTTGCAGTTAGGGCTCAAACATATAAAGGAAAAACTTAAAAACCACTTTTCTCTTTACATTTAGTTATTTGACTGTTACTTATGAGGCTGGTGGCTATACAGATTTATGGTTAAACCATATAAATCTATATCAATTTATGATTTAAGACTAAACAAATCTGCAATTCTGAAGCTTACTATTTTCCTTCCTTCAACTAAAGGCAACTTTAAAAGCCCATACATAGCTTTAAACAATTTACCTTCAAAAAGAAGCTGCACAAGCGTGCCACTATCCTGAAATACACACCCCAATTCCATACACCTCAGAATGATTCAGCTGTTTTGGGGGTACAGAAAGACTCACATACTTTAACTCAAGATAGGATCAGGTTTTTCCTGGAATAGTAAGTATATGGTTCCAAGACCACTTGAAGTGTTGTCTTTTCAGAGATCAAAGAAAACATGTCAAGTGAGTTTATTCAGAGTTGATCTAGATCAGGGGTCTCAAACATGCGGCCCGCGGGCCATGCAGAGTTATTTCCTGCGGCCCGCCATAGGCGCCATCTCCACTGGCAGCCAAGCTCCAAACATTGCCGAGTGTTTATATTTTATTAAAACCCCTCTTTCCATTAGAGTTTTAAAAAAGTTAATGCATTGACTTTTAATAGAATACTATATTACTCTTCATTTTTTACTATACTTTTGTATCATTGTATGAAAAGGTTTCAGTGATGCGGCCCTCACGGCAATTTACTAGTTCTCATGTAGCCCTCGTGGTGATTTGAATTTGAGATCTCTGATCTAGATAGTCTGATCCATCAAATGGGGGGTTGAGGAAGAAAATAACATTCATTTTAGAGTCTAGTGCACAGTATTTATTTTATTTCAGAAAATTTTTTATTATACCTTCAGACCCCTCCTGAAGAGGAAAGTTGCTTGACGCATGTCTTTCTGCTGGTTTAGTTTATTTCCAATTCTGGCAAAAGTGGATGGGATATTACTCCTGTAACTTTTTACAAAATAAAATAATTATCAAAAACTTCTATGGACAGCCAATTTTTAGAGAAAAATAGAAGACTGTGGATAATGGAGTAAAGAAGCAAACGTCTCATATTCCCCAATGCATCACTAAGAAAAGTCTCACACTAGCTTCATTTAGAGACTGAGCCTTTCAACTTTGTTTGTCCCAACTAAATATTTAAATGGGGTTTATTAAATCTACATTTTTCTTTTAAAAGACACATGGAGTTGTCACGGCTACAGGGGAAACTGCACCTTAGACCACCTTTTAGTCTCTCAGGTGCTCACTTTAGGTGATAGGCCTGGCTTCCTGCACATCATTTTGGATGGAACCTCCCAGTCCAAACACACTCAGACTGGATCTCTGGGCTACAGCCCCCCCCAGTTCCCAAGCATGTTAATGACACAAGGGTAACTTAGGTTTGATGCCTGTAAGGGTTTCTCTCTTCAGTAACCTTTGCAGAAGCACAGAAACAGAGTCTTCAAAATAAAGCATTATTTATTCATTCCTCAAAAGGTATTTGGGAAAATGGGCTAACAATGAAAGTCCTAGATGCATGCCTCCTTACCCAAGCTTAACCTCTCTATTCATAGCTCAGGGAGGTCCAGCTTATCCTCTTTCTGTTCTGCTCAAAGCCGCATACTCCCTCGTCTCTGTCAATCTAGGTGTCAGTTTTTCCTCTGCTAACAACTGGCTTCCCCCTTTTCTCCCAAAGGTGCACTGCTCCCTCTGGGTGGAGGCGGCCCCCCAGGAGGTCCAAAGTGAGTGGACTCTGAGGGAGGCTCACAGAGAGAGATGGGTGTGCTCAGAGGTATGGTTCCAGGAGGAAGCGGTGCCTAGGGCTTAACCCCCAAGAATGTGACCCCCACAGAGGGCTGGCACACTGAAGGAGGTTCCTCCCAGAGCCCATACGGAGCCAAGACAGCATGGGTCCTGTGAGTCTGTGCCAACAGGGCAGCAAGGATTCTTGGCGAATGCACCCTGTAGACGATTAGCAGGTAGATAGCGAGTTCGCTGCTTTGGTCACAGCATCAAAATGAGGGTGAGTTTATTTATAAATGGAGATATGCCAGTCTCCTAGAACTGGAAGGACCTTGAAAGGTCATCGAGTCCAGTCCCCTGCCTTCACTAGCAGGACCAAGTACTGTCCCCTGACAGATTTTTGCCTCAGATCCCTAAGTGGCCCCCTCAAGGATTGAACTCACAACCCTGGGTTTAGCAGGCCAATGCTCAAACCACTGAGCTATCCCCCACACCGCTCCTGCTCTGCTCCACATGGGAGAGGTAACACACCCTGGTTTTGATGCTGTGACCAAAGCAAGGAGCTGTCTGTCTATCCTCACAGTTTGGGATTTCCTTTGATCCTATGCTCAGACATAGAATGAGTAAGATTCTAGCCTGCCTGGAGCCAGACAGGGGTGTATTCCCCCCAAAAAAGTTTTTCCATTATCTCCTCCAGGATTCTTATCCGTGTCATTGTTTTGTTTCCTGTTTCTACTTTAACAGCCCTCTTTGATTTAAATCCGGGAAGTAAGGCAGGTTGATAACAGATAACCCGAAGGGCATATGATATTTATTGATTTACTTATCTACCCAAGAGCCTACAAATGATTTTCCAGTTTCTGTGTCTATGCTTGCTTGGCTAGCTTGCTTGTTTTGGCTCCAATAGCAAGCAACGCACCATATACCGTACTTTGCAAATATTAATCCTTCCAAAAACTCCTAATTAGGTAGGGGAAATGGAGATTTAAGTGGCTTGCCGAAATCTACACAAATCTGTCTAAACTGGTATTGAATCAAGCATTTCTAGCTCTCCAGTCTTGTGCCTCTCTGCAACCTGTCCTGTTTAAATGGTGTTCCTTGAGAAATTAGTGTACCAATATAAAATCAATCTTAATTTAGCTGTGCCCTCTACAGAGAAAACTGCCTATTTTTACGTGAGAAATGAAGGATTCACTTGGTCCCAAGTCAGCACTGCCAGAAACAGAACTCATCATTATCGAAGGGATAAGCTGGAAAAGGCATCTCAAAACAGCAGTTAGAAATCTCACCTCCTGTTTAACGGGACAGGCCTCCTGAGAGCTGGCATTTGTTTTCTCTGCAATTCAAATGGCCTCTGAAGGGTCATTTTCCTTTTCAAAACTGGGTAGTTTCGCTGTGTGTTCTTTAAAAATAAAATAATTAAACATTCAAGTAAGTTATTTAGATGGTGCCCTTTCACAACTCTTTCAAAGTTAGATATTAATCTAAGTCAGTGATTTTCAAACTTTTTTTTTCTGACGACCCACTTGAAGAAAATTGTTGATGCCTGTGACCCAATGGAGCTGGGAATGAGGGGCTTGGGAGGGGGCTCAGGACTGGGGCAGAGGATTGGGGTGCAGGGGTGAGGGCTGCAGGGTGGGGCCGGGAATGAGGGATTCAGGGTGTGGGAGGGGTCTCTGGGCTGAGGCAGGAGGTTGGGGTGCAGGAGGGGGTCAGGGCTCTGGGCTGGGAGTGCGGGCTCTGGGGTGGGGCCAGGGATGAGGGGGTTGGGGTTCCTGAGAGGGCTCTGGGCTGGGGGACAGGAGGGGTCAGGGCTCTGGGCTGGGGATGAGGGGGTTGGGGTGCAGGGAGGGGCTCCAGGTTTCAGGGGGAGCCTCAGGGCTGGGACAGAGGATTGGGGCGCAGTGTTACCTCCGTTGGCTCCTGGTGAGTGGCGCAGCCAGAGCACAGAGGCAGGCTTCCCGCCTGTCCTGGCACCACGGATCGCACTGCACCCCAAAAGCGTCCAGAAGCAGGTCCGGCTCCTAGACAGAGGCACACAAGCAGCTCCTCGCAGCTCTCGCCCACAGGCACCGCCCCCCCTCCCATTGGCCGGGAGTGTGGAGCCAGTGCTCGGGGCGGTGGCAGTGCACGAAGCCCCGTGGCCCCGCCTACAAGCCAGACGTGCTGCTGGCCGCTTCCAGGGCACAGCGCGGTGTCAGAATAGGTAAGGACTACTAGTTCTTACTGGACGGCCACCAGGATCTCTGGGTGCTGAGCAAGGCGACCCAGTGCCATGCATTCCGCAACCCAAACTTTGAAAACCACTGATCTAAATGTCTCATGGATTACTTCACTGAAGCTGATGGACAGACTTATTCCATCAAGAGATTTACCTCTTTGTTATCAAGATTATTCCCTTCCTCCAAGCCTCCCCCTCCCCAGCAAAAAAGTATTCATTATAAACTAAATTTGATCATCTGTCCAAGACCTTGTTACAAGTTGTAATTCGGAGAATATACTTAAGCATAACTTGTATATCTCTGAAAATATACACTACAAGCAGTTTTAGGATCCTTAAAGAGTCACCATGGTTTCAGAAAACTGTTAGAAGATGTCACATCAATTCAACCATATTTTCCTTACTGTTGATTCTCCATGTGTAAAACACTTCCCTTCCTCTTATAATTAGCTTGCTGCTCCTCCTGCCTGAATCCTTAAGAACATCACCGTCCACTGTAATGTCAAGAATCACTTCTATGATTTTGATGATTCCATATACCAGCATACTTACCACATGAGACGAGCACACCACCTGGCCTAAGTCAACTCAAAATTAGAACCTTGCTGTTAAGTTAAAAAAAAAAATCTACTACATTTGTCTAAGGGCTGGTCTACACTGGGGGGTGGGGGGAGGGAGAATCGATCTAAGATACACAACTTCAGCTACGTGAATAACGTAGCTGAAGTCGAATATCTTAGATCGATTTTTTAAAGTACTTACCCCGGTCCACACGGCAACAGGCAGGCTCCCCCGTCGACAGCGCTTCCTCCGCTCGCGGAGCTGGAGTTCCAGTGTCGACGGGGAGCGGCTCTGGGATCGATTTATCGTGTCTAGACGAGACGCGATAAATCGATCCCAGAACATCGATAGCTACCCGCCGAATCGGGCGGGTAGTGTAGACGTAGCCTAAGACGTGGTATATTCACTATTTCTGCTAGACCAAGCAATCAGTAACACAAATTTAGAGTCTACCACCTCATGGACTACCAGAACTAGGTACAAGTTCTGTACTGCCATTGCAGAGAGAATCTCAGGTTTCATATGGCAGGTTTTTTTCTATTCTTAACTTTTGCACATCATAAGTAAGCAGAGGTTAACAGTCACATTCTGATTACTTTCATTACTCCCCTGCCTGTACTTGTTCTAGGATTTAAATAACTTCAGATAGGATTACTCCAAAATCCCTTCACTTCATATGGTACAAAGCATTATATTCTGGCTTTAAGCATTTGCCATTATAGCTCTAAACTCAAGTGAGATCTGGAGTAGGGTGAGGGAAAAACTAGATAGTATTCAGAGTTAGGCTATTTTAATGTAATGTTAAGGGCTGGAAACAGTTGTTGTAACAGTATAAATGCATTCAGGACTAGTAAATCTTTCAAAGAACTGGTCTTAGACAAGTTATCATGACAAGATTTGCAATACCTAATTGAATGCAGATGTGTTTTACCAGATACTTGTATTTATAGTATAATGGTAACACATTTAGATATTTTAAAAACTAGTCATTCTGAATCTTTTATAGTCGGCTTGTCACACTAATTATTCACTTCTTACTTTAGGAATAACTCTCCCATTGTCAAGCACAGACAGTTATACAAGGTACAACAATTGTATTCCTACCTTCTCGCTAAGTGGTTGTCTGTTCAGAGGACTAATCCCTCCACGTGAACCTAGCACTTTCCTTGCTGCCAAGCCAGTTATAACTCCATAGGGCCGCTTCTTCCCTGTTGCCCTCCTTCTGTGTCCCAAACGGTTCTTACTGAAACCTACAGTGGAAAAAAGAAGCACTACTAAACTGTTTCAGAAACAGACACTATGAAAGTCATAAGGTACAATGAACCTCCCTTAACAAAGTGACTTCCTTCCTATTGGAAGTGGAATGGAAAGGAAAAAAATGGGTGAAGATTTTTTAGACCGTCTTCCACTAACAACTTCTTACCACCCCCAATCTCTTGCTCTTCTCTCATTGATGTCCTTCTGATGAAGCTTGTCAGCACATTAAATGACCTCCAGAAGCTCATTTCTACAGCTGTCCATGTATAGCAAAGGATCTGCTGCAGCATCATGCACTGGTGGTTCTACGTATTCCATGATTCCACAGTTCCAGTTTACTGCAGAATCCACCCCTTTCCTCAGAAATATGCTCCAGAACCTAAGATTTAATTTAAAGTTTCCAGTCCTCATGGTTGTGAAGATAACTTTGAAAAAGTAAAATGAGTATAATCAATGCAGCAGCTGCTCTTCTTAATCTGCCAGTTTGAAATAGCAGCTCTGGGATTTATGAACTGTCCTATTAATCTCAAAACTTGCATTTCACAATCATTTTCAATTTGAGCACTAATTATTATATTGCTGATTATTGCATCTGATGCAGCATTGGAGATGAATTTTGCCTGATGTGTTACATATATCACCTGACGTTGAATATCAGCACTTGACAAAATGTCATGAGGCTTTTCTTCACTATATTTTCCCCCCACACCTATCTCTAATTCAAGATACTTAAACACATTTGTAAAGTACACGATGAACACTCCTTACACATTTGATCCAGGCTACCCTAGTAAAAAAAACCACCTGTGAGGCCTGGAACAGACGTGTGGGGGCGCATCCATGCTAACTTTTACAAATGTGTAAAATATCTTGAATTAGGGGTAAAAAAGTATAGTGAAGGCTCATAAAAGCTGCAGCAGACCATAGCAAAAAAGGAATTAGATTCAAGTTACTAAGGAATTCACAGTAAGAAAAATCTTTAGGTCAGTAGGTTTCTATTTTGGTTTCAAAGGACCTGGGCAATGAGAAATACCCAAGAACCAGATATGACAAATGAGAATAATATCTAATTTTTTTTTTACATATTATGTGATTTGATTTCACTGTTCAATTCAATTAACTGTCTGAATGCAGAAAGTTAAATCAAAGGAGGCTGTAAAAGGGCTGTTAAAGAGCCAAGCAAGAAAAGTAAAACGAGACAAATAAGAGCCTCAGGTACACAGCTTCAAAGGTGTGTTGAGATAACAATGGTTTTGCCCTTTCTAAAGCTGAGCCTAACATCAAAGGTAAACTAAACTCTTATAGAAGTTGAAAGACAGACAGACAGGTCAGTGAATGGCCAGAGAGGCTACCTGGTGTGTCAGTGAAAAAGCTAACAGGCTGGGAAGACTCATTCAGAGACAGAAAGAGTATAATGTAAGCAGGAAGCATGTTTCGCCCAATTCAGAAATGGAGAGTAAGCTGGACCTGCGTGAGTTCTGAATAGAGAGATTACGTTTAAGGAAACGTGTGTAGGACTCTTGTTTTGTATTGCAGCCCTGTGCACTTTGTACCTTTGGATGAAAGAATAAATGCATTGTTTTGAAAAAATTGTTTGAGAGACACTTTGATCAGCAGCTGTCACATGCTTCTAAATTTGGACCCACTGAAGTAGTCTTGGTTGGTATCCAAGGGGCTGCAACCTAGATCCCAATGTAAGAGTGGGAGAATTGCACAATTCCACTCTGGGAGAGATAGGCTCACGGCCTGACATCTGTGGGGTACACTCAGACCCCAAGATGGGACAGTGGTGCTGCTGGTTCAGTTTAACAGTGTCAATAAAGATGAACTAAAAACAATTATTGCTCTATCAAGGCAGAGAGATGATATTTAATATTCTGGGAATAAAGACCCCCAGAACAAGCTCAGTGAATGGCAACAGTGCAGCAATGCCTGAAGAATGAGTCAATAAATGAGTAGCTGTTGATATGCTTTGGAGAAGAACTGTTCAGAACCTGAAAAAGCATCCATGTGAAATGAGTAGGGCTCATTTCCCACTAGAGGCGAGCCTGTCTAGTTGTGCAGGAAAACAGTCAGACCTGGTTTTTTTTTTTTTTCTGAGAGAGAGAGACAAGAGACAGAGACAAGAGACAAGAGACAAGAGACAAGAGATTCAAATCTGAAAAAGTTGTGCGACACGTTTGCTTTTTTAAAGCTAGCTCTAGTAATAGTGAATACAAGCCAAAGAGAGCAGTTCCCCAAGAGACTACGGGACTGTCAACATAATTGTATTTAAAAGTCCAATCTGTAATACTAAATGTTATTTAAGATACCTGTAATATTTTCAGTTCTACTTTTCATGTTTGCTGTTAACTTTTTCATTTGGCACAGCTTGGACACTGAAAGGAGGCTAGTATATTTATGATCAATTTCTAGTCAAAGATACTTACTCCTTCGCACGCACTTTGTTCTGATGTTTGGGCTACAAACACAGCAGAGGTGCATTTTTAAAGATTTCCAAACAAAAATTTATTTTAAAAACTGATCAATTATGAGTTAGGTTTGGTTTTCATACAAAGCCCATGTTTTGGGACTAAAATACATAACCCATTACTCAAGTACGTATAGTGTGCGAGTAACAAATCAAACACACTGATGTATGTAAACTTTAATCCAACACTTCTTGTTTCCCATTTTTGTATTAGCAATGGTCTCCTTTTGTTTCTTACTAAAATTCCACTGTATCCCCAAGAGACAGCTGCAAGCTTAAGTTAAATTACTTGCTACAAAATGAAAAAATGCATAAGTGGAATTTTTAAATGCCTCATAATTCACTTTAGTGCATCATCACTCAAAAGCTTATTATTTCATCAGAATTAGACAGTTTAACTTTGTATAGCTTCCATTATCCACCGTGCTAAGAAGGTACAAATAGTTACCTTTCAAACCACCAGTGTCACAGCCACATATCTAGTTAGCCACCTAAAATCTAGGTAGTGCCTCAGGAGTATCTGAATACAGTCTACTGGAAACATTCATCATTACCAATGAAATCTTTAATAGAATTAGATAACAAAATAGACTTACAATTTTAAATTGTACACCTTACCTCCTCTTCACTGCCCTCTTTCCCTACACCTCTAGTTCACTGTAACACTGTGGGCCTGCAAAGTGAGACATGACAAGATCTTTGTTCACAAAGGAGGTAGCTGGAGCAGCTTCTCTCACAAGCACTCTGATCCATCCTTTTGTGCATTCTGGAGAGTAAAGAACTCAGATTTCACTAAGTCTCACTTTGCAGGCTTGCTGCGTAGAAGCAGTGTCACAGACTGGAATAGGGCACTGAAATGCAAGATATGTAGATAGCAGTTGCCTATGTGAAAGGCCTGATAGGTAGATACAACTTAATGAATGTAACAGTTTGGTTCTGGTTTACAGAAAGTTTTAGGGATTGGCAAGGACTCCGGGTTTCTCCACCTACAAACCCTGACTATTGTGATATCCCTCTCTCCCACTCCTCAGAAGAGGGTTAGAGGGATGCAGTTCACAATATACGGTCAATACAACTTCCAGGAGAAAGCTGAGCAAAGAGCAAGATCCCCTGACTCATGAAAGGAGTGCAATACAGCCACAGCTCCTGTTGTCCATGGAAATCCAAACAGAGCCCACATGGAAGAACTGACACAGAAAACATTAAGAGGATCACAAACTAGAGTTGAATTATAAATTTAAACTTCACACATGACAGCATTTGGAAGAGTCTGAGTGAACTATTAAGTCAACCCATACTTTTTCAAAAAGTGTTGTCACCTACTAAGTAAAGCCATGTAGCATTTCACCGCACAGTAATTATGAGAATTGTGTTGTATTTTTATAAAGCACATACCTGTCTGCTGTTGGATTCCCCACCTGGTCCCCCCCATCCTGAACTGTCGAGTTCCATTCTGTTGAAGCCTTCTGTTCATTTTGGGGGAGTACTGCTTTCTCTCTTCTTTCTTATTCAATTTAATTATATCATCTGCAAAAATAAAGGTTTTATGATACACTTTAGACTTAAGTATTTTAAGTAGCAATAAAATCTTAGTTGCTTTGAATTAAGCCCTATCAGGCAAGCTCCCAGGGTCAGTCTTTTAGGAATAATTCTCAATGGGAGAGTAAAGATGGAGCCAGGGCTACTTATTTGGCCCTTCATATTTATTGGTGGGGATGTCACTTGCAACTCACCATCCTTTCCAATATTGCTCTTGCATTAGGTTCTCTAAGACCAATAATGAAAATTAAGCTATTCAGTAGAGAGTCAGCAGTTAGTAGTGCTCAGTGAGTGGCACCAGTTTTCTGCATTGTACAATTCTTTTACATTGGTAAGTTAGTATTACAGTCAAGAGGCACTGCTGTATTCAACACAGATAAGAAATCTACACTTTTCCCTTTTTTTTTTTTTTTTTTTAAGGGCAACAATGTTCATAAAGCCTTACTCTGGGCTTTACAGCATTACTCTCAAGCTACTGTTTGAATAATTAAAATTAAACTTTCTCCTAACAAAATAGCCTCATTCTACAATGTTTTGTGGAATCCATTCATATATATATTATGGCTATTTGTGGAAACTATTAAAGTAACACAAGTTCTGTAGATAATTTTAATAGCTGGAAATAGGTGAAGCATAGCATTTTGGGGTTAACTGTATGGAGAAAACAGAAGAATCGTCTTCTAAAAAAAATCTGTTTCAAATGAAATGTACGGGAACACAGCATAATCAATCATACAAAGTCAGAAAATACCAATGTTCGAGAAATATTACCTCTATAATACTGTCTGGTCTATATATTTTATGCTACATATGTTACAATATTTAATATTGAAAGCACATATTTAATCAGAAAAAAGGCATGGTACTATGACATTCATATAAAGCAGCCAAGTTAGCACTGGAATTTTAAGCTTGCAAACATTTAGTCCATTTTAAAACACATTTTAAAGCAGATGACCCACCTACCACATCACTTTAGAAAATTTAAAATTAAAAAAAAAAAACAATATATTAGACTGCCGACCAACTGACAACTCAAGAATACCTTTGAAAACACAGAGACTAAGCGGGTGAAATAAGATATTATTTCACCAACAGAAATGGTCCAAGACACAAGCTTTGAGTTCCATAGAGCTCTTCATCAAAAATCATGAACTCAGGCCTTGTCTATACTTACAGCACTGCAGTGGTGCAGCTGCACCACTTTAGTGGTTAATGAAGATGCTTCCTATGCAAATGGGAGAGCTTCGCCCGTTTGTGGTACTCCAGCTCCCCAAGAGGCAGTAGCTATTTCAACAGAAGCAGCCCTGTCTACACCAGGGTTAGGTCGGTATAACTACATCTCTCCACACCTCGAGGGATGTAGTTATACCAACACAAGTTCCTAGTGTAGACCAAGGCTCAGGCCAGGTCGACGCTACAGACCTGTCAGTAAACTACATTGCTCAGGGTGTGAAAAATCCACACCCCTGAACAACATAGTTATACCAACCTTAACTCCTCTGTGTAGACAGCGCTATGTTGATGGGAGAGCTCCTCCAATCAACATAACTACCGCCTCTCGAGGAAGTAGATTAACTACGCCAACAAGCGAGCTCTCTGTCAGCGAAGGAGCATCTTCACTTAAGCACTACAACTGAACCAATACAGCATTTTAAGGGCTTGTCTACACTACTGCTCATGTCAATATAACGTACGTTGCTCAGGAGTGTGAAAAAGCCACCCCCTGAGCGATGCAAGTTACATCAACCTAAGCCCTGTTGTGTACAGCAGTACAGTAACTCCTCACTTAACATTGTAGTTATGTTCCTGAAAAATGTGACTTTAAACGAAACGATGTTAAATGAATCCAATTTCCCCATAAGAATTAATGTAAATAAGGGGGTTAGGTTCCAGGGAAATTTTTTTCACCAAAGGACGATATCTCACACACACAAAGTTTTAAACAAACAATTGAATACTGGTACACAGCGATGATGATAGTGAAGCTTGGTTGAGGTGGAGGAGTCAGAAGGTGGGATATTTCCCAGGGAATGCCTTACTGCTAAATGAACTAAGCAGTTGGCTGAGCTCTCAAGGGTTAACTCTCACACTCTACAAGCCAGCAGGAAAGGAGGGAGGGCAGACAGACACACACCTGTTTGTTTCAGAGTTAGAGATGCGCATTTCTCCTTTAATATCAAGAGTGGGGTCAGAAGTACACTGCCTTGTTAATTAGATCAGCAAGCCCTGCAGCTGCAGCTTCCGCCTAAGGCCGCAGCTCCCTCACTCGTGTGTCCCCCCTGCTCTACGGAAGATGGGGTAAGCGTGATGCAGGAGCAGGGGAACATTAGCCCCCCCTCTTCTTCCCCTCCCCCCCACACAGCAAGCAGGCACCCTGACATTAGCCCCCCTCTTCTTCCCCTCCCCCTCCCACAGCAAGCAGGCAGGAGTCTCAGGGAGCAGCATATGGCAGTGGGGGAAGGGACAGCTGAACTGCCCTAATTGACGTAATTGACATTAGAAGGGAACATTTCACAACTTTAATCTAGCATGTTCCCTAACTGATCAGCAATTTAACAACGTTAACCGGGACCACTTTAAGTGAGGAGTTACTGTACAGTGGTGGGAGAACAGCTACCACCTCTCACTGAGGCAGAGTTACTATGCCCAAGGATGTAGTGCTTCTAGTGTAGTTTAGCCCTCGGGGCAGACGTGCCCCGCAACAGAGAAATTACAACAATCTCTAATCCACTAACTGGCCTTCATCCTCTGACTGTAGAAGTGTTAATTGCCCCCTTCATTTTGAATGGTTTCTCACAATGTGTTAACTCTTCATACTTATCAATCTGTTCCACCTACTTCCTTTGGAAAAAATAAAAATCAATTTAGAAAAAAAACACTAATATTTTGTCTTCCATCATGCTTAAAAGTAAGCTTGATTTTTGCAACACGACCATTTGTTGCTACAAAGAAGGTTGTGAATTCCCTAACAGTGCACTCTGGAGATACATTTAAAAATAAGAGAATGACCATGATCAGATTAATCTGCCTTCATTAGTGAGGGAGACTGAGCAAAGATTAAAAATTGCAGATGGTTCAGTGGAATAATCAAAATAAATTACCAAACTAAAAACCCAGCCTCAGATCAGTAGCAGCATAACATGCGAGCATCAGAAAGGGTTTTAAGCTTTATTGGTGTTGGAGCAGACACATTTGTCAACAACTTTTCTGACACCACGACAAATGTGGGATTTCATATAATCCATGATCCTGCCAACCCTACAACAGATTACATCCTGTAAGTGAGGGACAATAGGAATGGATGATTCTGTTTTCATGTAAATTACCCCAGTAACAAACTAAACATGAAACTAGGGAAAATATGAGAATAATTTCCAAACAACGTGTCACCCCATGATGACAGATTAGCAGGTCTCTGTAAGGTATTGCTATTGACACACCCAGGGTAAATCATTACCAGACAAACTGGACCCAAAGAGAAAATATTAAAGTAAGACCAGAATGAAACAAACTAGGCAATCAAAATAAGTATCTCCCCTAGCCAAACTGAATCCGTGTGTATCATAATAATCAACCTCCTATCCTCCTACATTCCTACCTTTAAGGGAGCCCCGAGCCAGTGTTTTACAAGTTTCGTCCAAATGAAGGACTGAGTTAGTCACTTGGCAAAGCCCACTTGATGTGCAATAAAAATGGGCAAAAAAAAAAAAAAGTTGTAGCCACCCTCATATTTTAAGGTGACCCACAAAAAAGTTTTTTGCATCTTCATATTCATAAAGGCAACATGAAGTTGTTTTTCCCCCTAAGAAAACCTATTTTACATAAAACAAGGCAGGTCTTGTTCTCCCCAGAATTTTGGGAAACTTGATGGTAGGCTAACTAACAGGATTAAGACATCACAGATTTAAAGTAAAACTGAATTGAGATAGAAGAGATAGGAATTATTTTAGGCAGAGTGTTTAAACTCAGCTGTTTTGGTTAGCCCCCAGTTAACTCCAAAGTCTCCTTAAGAAGAAAAAAAGGTCACTCTGCTAAAGCCTGAATACCCTGACCACTTCAACGGTGAGTCCACCTGTATTTCTGAGGCTCTGCCAACGGGTCAAGCACCAAAAATAGACAAGGCTGGCCATTGCTAAGGTGAGAGATCCAAACAGCAACTTTCCTTCTATGGGGAAAAAAATACCAGGCCTTTATAACACAACGAAAAAGGGGGCACAAGCCTGACTCACTGCGCTGGGCCTAGTCCCCCTCCCTGAATATTTTCCTTCGCAGGGCATGCCGGACCTTGGGGTCCCTTGGGGCAAGGCTGGGCCCCCTCCCCCTTGAGGCAATGGGCCTGAGTGGGACCCCCAGTTCCCCTGACACTAGGCAATGGGTCCTACCTGAGGCCAGCTGGGCTGCAACGCGTGACAGGCCCCTGGGCCTGAGCCCCCGGCTCCCCCCCCCCCCCCAGGGAGGGGACGGCCGGGGGGAAGCGGTCTCAGGAGCCGCCCTTTCGTGAAGTAGGGAGGGACTTGGGAGACAAAGCCCAACCCCACCCCCGCAAGCCGCCTTGGACCCGCTCACCAAGCTAGCCAGGCCCCGTGCGCCTCCCCGCCCCCAGCAGTGGTCGGGTCCGCGCCCTTCCTCCCAGTCACACCTTGTCCGGTCCGCGGCCCCGCCCCCGTCCTCGCCGCACCGCCCGCGACCCCCACAAGTGGTTCGGTCCGAACGACCCCCCCGCCACGAGCCCCACACGTGGTTCGGTCCGAACGACCTTCCCGGCCCCGGGGCGGCGGACTCGGGAGGGGCCGTCGCGGCCCGCAGCTCTCCTCACCCAGCGACATGTCGATCTTCTCCAGGCTCTCGCTGCTGCCGCTCCGGGCAGCCGCCGCGGAGAAGCCCAAGGGGGTCGCCCCGACACGGAACCCGTTCATGGCCGAACTGAGAGCCGCCTCCCCCGCCTGACTGAGACAACGGCCGCCCACTCTGCGCACGCGCGGGAACATCCTCTCCGGCCGAACCAGCAGCTAGTGCTGTGGCTGGCTGGCGCTCGCGCGACGAGAGGGCGACAGGCGCGTGCGCATTCAATAATTCGCGGGGGGGAGGGGTCTGCGCATGTGTAAAAGAGGGGTCAATGATGAGGTCTAGCTTCCTGCGGGAAAGACCTGTGGTCGCAGACTCAGTATGCCCCCTACAGGTCAGGAGGAGAATGTTCAGCACAAAGTAGGCTAGTGATTTCCCAAGGCGTCCATGTGCTCGTATTAGTGTACGACTAAAGAGCCCGTGCAAATGCCCTCGTCAGTGAATGATTAAATACCGCCAATCCATGCACACGCCTTTGCATGCAACTGAAGATCTCCTTGCTTCAGTGCAACTACTCCCACATGTGATTAAACTGTCCAAATACCATGTGCCCTTGCCTCAGTCTGCCCCCAACTAAATACTCCTGTGCAAATATCCTTGTGTGGACAATTAATTTTTTACTCTCATGTATATACCTACCTCTGTGTGCATGCACATATTATAAATCCCATTACTCTATCAAGCTTTATTCATCTTGCTAAACTAATGCATCATTAATTAAATATTAATTATCATCATGAAAATAGGCGTTTGTCTAGTGGTTAGGTTACAGGACACTGGGACTCAAGGTATGTGGATTCTATTAATAGAATCATAGAATATCAGGGTTGGAAGAGACCTCAGGAGGTCATCTAGTCCAACTCCCTGCTCAAAGCAGGACCAATCCCCAACTAAATCATCCCAGCCAGGGCTTTGTCAAGCCTGACCTTCAAAACCACTAAGGAAGGAGATTCTACCACTTCCCTGGGTAACCCCATTCCAGTGCTTCACCACCCTCCTAGTGAAAAAGTTTTTCCTAATATCCAATCTAAACCTCCCCCACTGCAACTTGAGACCATTACTCCTTGTTCTGTCATCTGCTACCACTGAGAACAGTCTATCCTCTTTGGTACCCCCTTTCAGGTTCCAGCTTCAACTTCCAGCCATTAGATCACATTATTCCTTTCCCTGCTAGATTAGCCTTCTCTTTGTTAGACTAAATAGATTGAGTTCTTTCAGTCTATCACTATATGGCATGTTTTCTAATCCTTTAATCATTCTCTTGGCTCTTCTCTGAGCCCTCTCCAATTTTTTAACATCCTTCTTGTATTGTAGGTACCAATACTGGACACAGTATTCCAGCAGTTGTCACACCATTGCCAAATATAGAGGTAAAATAACCCCTCTATTCTCACTTGAGATTCCCCTGTTTATGCATCCCAAGATTGCATTAGCTCTTGTGGCCCACAGCATCACCCTGATGGCTCATATGTTCAGCTGATTAACCATCACCACCTCTAAATCTTTTTCAGAGTCACTGCTTCCCAGGATAGAGTCTCCTAGTCTATAAGTATGGCCTACATTCTTTATTACCAGATGTATACATGTACATTTAGCCATATTAAAATACATATTGTTTGCTTGCTCCCAGTTTACCAAGCTATCCAGATTGCTCTGAATCAGTGACCAGTCCTCTTAATTATTTACCACATCCCCCCATTTTAGTGTAATCTGCAAACTTTATCAGTGATAATTTTATATTTTTTTCCAAGTCATTGATAAAAATGTTAAATAGCATAGGGCCAAGAACCAACCCCTGCAGGACCCCACTGGAAACACATCGCTCAATGAAAATTCCTCATTTACAGTTACATTTTAAGATCTATCAGTTAGCCAGTTTTGAATCCATTTAACAATATTGTTATGAATTGTCTAGTGTGTATTTACACCACTTCCTTCTAGTGAACGGAATTGCTTAGTTGTGTGTGATAGGCTCTGTAAAGCTAATGACTAATAGAGATTCTCCTTTACCTCTGATGGGGGTGATGATGCCCGTGTTCCTTGAGGATCTGAGTTTAGTCGATGCCGTTACTGTGAAGTTTCATGTGCTCAGCATAGTGATAGATGTGAAGTCTTGGGGGCCACAGATTTGGTGTTTTACTTACCTTCTTCAAGTGGTTGATGATGAGTGGGGGTTGTGAGGCTTAATTAATTCATGTTTGTAAAGTTACTCTCAAAATGGATGGTGCTATAGAATTACCAAGCCAAGTACTAATGTTAATATTATCAAATGTCATATATTTTATGTAAAATTTAGACCTGATTTCTGTGTTGATATGGTGCTGCGATGGGGCACTGGCTGGTAGTAGCATTCATCAACACTAAGATACAAATGCTTTGTTAAACCTGTGACAAATAAGTTAGCATCAAAGGTGGCAGAAGCTGTCCGTCCAGATGGCAGGTGGAAATCACAAAACACAGACAGACTGCACAACAGCTATTGATGGCTCTTATTATCCAAACCAGGCGGCCAGCTGTCTACAGCTGGACATATACAAAAGAAAATTGAACAAAGGTTCTGATCTGAAGGAATATTAACTTCATCCTCTCAGTGCCCCCAAATGGAAAAAGTCTTTTAGGGGTCATTGAGGGGATGAAGCAAACATCAAGTCTTGGATTTATATCTAGATTTCATGAGTGTGCAAATGGCCTAGCTAAGTGACAGCTAAAAGGAACTGCATAGTGCTGCTGCTATAATTATGTAGAACTAATCCTTAACCTTATAACAGGTTTAGCTCTATCCCAGACTGTATTTCTATGGTCTCCCCCACCCCCAAACCATCCTTAGCAGAGACTCTGGCAATGCCATTGAGAATAGTAACGTTTGTTCTTTTAAATGTACTGGAATTAGGTTGGTGCGTATGGATATTGGACCATTTCAATCAATTTGTAGTTATTTGTTGCTTTTTTAAATCTGCAGAATTAAAACCTTTTAAATTTATTATGGGGATGAAGAGACTGTCAAAAAAAAAAAACTGGGCCCAATCCTGAAGTACTTACTCAGTCAAAACTCCTCATATGAAATCCTCATCCCATTGAGTCAATGGCAAAACTCACCTTGACTTCAGTGGGAATACATTTCATCCTGCTGATTTCACAAAGCCTCTGAATGAGAATGTAGGACCCAGTTCAGCTCCCACTTCATTGAGACCTGTATTGGGTTTTTAAGATCTGATCCAGAGCACATTGAAGTCAATGAGAGGCTTTCATTGATTTCAAAGGTACTGAAACAGCCCTTTCCTAAAGATCTCTGTATCTAATCTAACCTATAGTGTTATGTTGAAAGGTGCCTTGCTTATAAATTGCTGTATAAACACCAGGGTGAAACTCTCAATAAGAAGAGTTAAAATTGCCATGCAATAAACTCACCCGAAGAATTATTAAAGCATATTCATAACTCATATACTATTTAAGTTCAGAAGCATTAGATCAGGGGTAGGCAACCTATGGCATGGGTGCCAAAGACGGCACGTGAGCTGATTTTCAGTGGCACTCACACTGCCCAGGTCCTGGCCACCGGTCCGGGGGGCTCTGCATTTTAATTTAATTTTAAATGAAGCTTCTTAAACATTTTAAAAACTTTATTTACTTTACATACAACAATAGTTTAGTTATATATTATAGACTTGTAGAAAGAGACCTTCTATAAATGTTAAAATGTATTACTGGCACACGAAACCTTAAATTAGAATGAATAAATGAAGACTCGGCACACCACTTCTGAAAGGTTGCCGACCCCTGCATTAGATCATCTAGTCTGGCCTCTTGTGTAACACAAGCCAGAGAATGTCACCCCTGTATTGAGCCCAATAACTTGTACTTGATTCAAGTGTGAAGCGTATATTCCAGAAAGGCATTGATTTCAAGACATCAAGGGATGGAGAATACACCACTTCTCTTGGTAGCTTGTTCCAAAGGACAAATGATAACATTTATTCTAGTTTTTGTAATCTGGAGTAGTCTTTCCTGGATCTCCCTCCCTAGCAAACTCCCCATCTCATGATAAAATATCTGTCTTTTCCTTTACCTCTGTATTTTGTAGTTTATCTTTTCCATTGCTTTTATTATTTAATATAGACAAGACAACATTTTATTATTTACAGGGCATCTATTTATAGTTTGTATGGAAAGATACCCCCAAAAGAGCCTGATCCTACCGATTTTATTGACATGAGCAGTCTCATTGACTTCAGTGGGACTAGGTTGCAGGCTTGGGCCCCATAATCATGTGACACTGTTTTGCATTTCTCTCAGTTTAAACAATAAAACCAGACTTGTCAGTTTCACTGGGCATGATCATATAACCCTTGCTCAGAGGAACAGTTTCAATTACTTTTAATTTTCCATAATATTTTGACTATGACAATCAGTAAATATACTGATGGTCTAGTACTGCCTGTGTGATATTCACCCTGCAAATTTTACGGAAGGGATGAGAGTAGAATAGGCCTGTGTAATATTTTTCTTGTCCCACAATATGTGCTGGAAGCTATAGTTTGCTGGTAGCAGTAATCCCTATGGCATTGTGAGAGTTCTAGTCTCTTTATTGAGTGCCTTCTGGGGAGCATTATTATTTGTATTACAATAGCATGTAGAGTCCTGTAGCCTCTCAAATCACTTTGAAGTATTATTATATGACAAGTAACACAATAACTCTTAGAATATAAACTCTTCAGGTCTTGGACCTAGTCTTCCTATGTGCATTGACAGTGGCTAGTGTGCTAGCAGAATACAAATAAATAAAACGTAATAATCGCACATAAACAAGAGTTACTGAACAAATACAAATACAGAAATCTTGGGTCTCTGAAAGGGAGCTATAGCACTTCAAGCAACTTCACAGCCATATTTGGAATTTATCCCCTATAATCATTTGTCATTGGCTATTCCCAATCTGGTGGCAGTGATATATTTTTCCTTTCCCCAGAGTTATGCACAGCTCCCCTCATCACTTTTTAGAAGATTTTTTTATCCATCCCATGCGCTTTCGTACTTTGGGCAGTGGAGCAGAAAATGTCTTTACATTTCTCTCTCTCTCTTTGCTGTTACAGTTGTTGTATTCCGCTCTGGGTTGCATTGTGCTTTGTCTCTGTTTTCACCCCTAGTTTATGATCACTGATTCTATATTCGGTAGGCAGATATCTGAGTCTTGCACATTTCACTATGATACAACAACCTGCTAGTGTGAAAATTGTATTCAGGGATCTGTAGCAATCTAGTTTGTAGTTTTTGATCTTTTACGTCCAACGAATTGTATATTGTTTAGGGTTTGGTCTAGGCTAGGATCTTGAGAATCAGTGTCAGCTGAAGTTGCTTTCTTCACTGGTCTGATTAGAGGGGAGGGATAGCTCAGTGGTTTGAGCATTGGCCTGCTAAGCCCAGGGTTGTGAGTTCAATCCTTGAGGGGGCCATTTAGGGATCTGGGGCAAAAATTGGGGATTGGTCCTGCTTTGAGCAGGGGGTTGGACTAGATAACCTCCTAAGGTCCCTTCCAACCCTGATATTCTATGATTAGTGTTGTTGAAGCATGGGAAGATATGGGGGAGTGGATTATGTTTTAGCTGCAAGCATCATTATCATGTAGCCATTCATATTGGAGAGAAATGTACTGTTTTGGTTGAAGTAGCACTGGCAATTGAATGAATGAATGACTGCTCTGAATACATCGTAAGTAGAGTTTTTGTATTTGAAATAAAAATCTTGTGCAGTCCTGGAAAAACTGAAAATCTCTGTGCAAGTATCTCCGTTGGACAATTAAATAACTATGGGCAAATATTCTGAATGCACAGATCCCGGTGCAAACATGCTCCCGCGCCCCGCTAATACCCCGTCCCCTCACGCGTAACTCAGTTCTGCAGTCACTGGGTACCAGCCCCACGTTTTCAGACGAGACTCAAACTGCAGTGCATGCTGGGAGCTGTAGTTTCATTGGTGTGGGGCATGCTGGGAACGAAAGTTCCGAGGCGCTTCGTGCGAGGGGAGGGAGACCGGCTCGGAGGTGTGGTCTTGTGCAGTGCATGCTGGGAGCTGTAGTCGCCCTGTCGCGGTGCGTGCTGGGAGCTGCAGTTCCAGCCGGCGGGTGGGTGCGGCTCGCAGGGGGCTGGGCCCGGCCGCGGGGGATGGAGGCGGCTGGCGGGGGCCGCCCGCGCTGAGACAGGCGGGCCGCGCGTGCCCCGGCCGGCATGGAGATCGGGCGCTGCGGGGAGCCGGAGGCGAGCAGGTGGGTGCGCGCTGCGGGCGGTGACAGGCGACGGGGGTAGCGTCGCTGGCTCTCAGCTGGGGCACGGCGGGGGGCAGTGGGATGCGGGAGGCGGTGGGGTAGCTGGCTCTTAGCTGGGGGCGGTGGGGCAGCGGGATGAGGGGGGCGGGGGCAGCGGGATGAGGGAGTGATGGGGTAGCTGGGGCACGGCGGGGGGCGGCGGGATGAAGGGGGCGGTAGGGTAGCTGGCTCTTAGCTGGGGGCGGTGGGGCAGCGGGATGAGGGGGGTGGTGGGGTAGCTGGGGCACGGCGGGGTGGGGGGCGGCGCTGGGGTAGCTGGGGCACGGCGGGGTGGGGGGCGGCGCTGGGGTAGCTGGGGCACGGCGGGGTGGGGGGCGGCGCTGGGGTAGCTGGGGCACGGCGGGGTGGGGGGCGGCGCTGGGGTAGCTGGGGCACGGCGGGGTGGGGGGCGGCGGTGGGGTAGCTGGGGCACGGCGGGGTGGGGGGCGGCGGTGGGGTAGCTGGGGCACGGCGGGGTGGGGGGCGGCGCTGGGGTAGCTGGGGCACGGCGGGGTGGGGGGCGGCGCTGGGGTAGCTGGGGCACGGCGGGGTGGGGGGCGGCGCTGGGGTAGCTGGGGCACGGCGGGGTGGGGGGCGGCGCTGGGGTAGCTGGGGCACGGCGGGGTGGGGGGCGGCGCTGGGGTAGCTGGGGCACGGCGGGGTGGGGGGCGGCGCTGGGGTAGCTGGGGCACGGCGGGGTGGGGGGCGGCGCTGGGGTAGCTGGGGCACGGCGGGGTGGGGGGCGGCGCTGGGGTAGCTGGGGCACGGCGGGGTGGGGGGCGGCGCTGGGGTAGCTGGGGCACGGCGGGGTGGGGGGCGGCGCTGGGGTAGCTGGGGCACGGCGGGGTGGGGGGCGGCGCTGGGGTAGCTGGGGCACGGCGGGGTGGGGGGCGGCGCTGGGGTAGCTGGGGCACGGCGGGGTGGGGGGCGGCGCTGGGGTAGCTGGGGCACGGCGGGGTGGGGGGCGGCGCTGGGGTAGCTGGGGCACGGCGGGGTGGGGGGCGGCGCTGGGGTAGCTGGGGCACGGCGGGGTGGGGGGCGGCGCTGGGGTAGCTGGGGCACCGCGGGGTGGGGGGCGGCGCTGGGGTAGCTGGGGCACGGCGGGGGCAGTGGGATGGGTGGCGATGGGGTAGTGGTATTGGCACATTGCAAGGGTCAATCGTGGGGGAGAGCCGCTGTGTGTGTTTGCAGTTGTAACTGGGGCATGGCATGTGCAACACAGGACCCGTGTGTGTGTAAGGGCAGGCATAATGTCCAGCGAGTCTGGTTCAGCTCTGAGCCTGCCCTGACCCCCACCCGGCTTATGTCACACACTCTCTTTGCCCCACCCTGTGTAAACGCTCTGTCTGTGTCAAGAGCAGTCAGGGCCAAAGAAGTCTGGACAGAGCCATCTGCACATGTGAGTTGAATACCTGATGCTCCCTAGATTCCAAAGACCGCAGTTGCCAAGTCTCATTATTTTTTTACCAGCTGTCCTCAGATGCTAAACCATCCTATCCTAATGATGACCCTTATTTCCAGTGTCAAGTCAGGGTCTTGTTTTTGGATTACGTCTCATTCTGTCCCTGGCAGCTGGTTGCGTTGCTTGGAAATGTTGCCTGTTTTAGATGTTTAAAATAAATCCTTAACCGAAATAGCTGCAAGTTGGGCCTTGATTCTGGAGCGCTGTGGTTCCATACACTGGTAGTTAAAATAATGTAGGCTTTTAATGTAGTAAATGACGATGATTAATCTAATCAGTCAAGTACACAAAGCCTTCTACATTATTTACTTTGATAATAAATTCCATTTGGTCAACCCAGTCCCCATGGTACCGCATAATAGAGATTGACAGATGCGTTAGTGGATATATAGGGGACAGTTAAGGCTGTTGGCATCTGGGGCAAGTGTTTGGAGGTAGTTTCTGATAAGCCCATTAGCTGGATGTCTCTGCTAATATTATCAGCAGTGAAAAAAGTAACTGTTGCCATTTAAACTGTAATCCAGGTTTGGGAGTTAACCCATTGAGATGAATGGGGCTATTCCCACATCTCTGAGCTATTGTTTCACACTTTGAGGAGATTCCGGAAGACACCCTGCATTGATTGCATTTGATTCATGTTTTCTGACCCTCCTGGTCAGGGAGAAACAACATTTCTTGCTTCTAATGAAAGCTCAGATCCTGAAGTGGCGAATCCCCACACTGTGGAATAAATGAGGATCTAGCAATC
Source organism: Macrochelys suwanniensis (assembly GCA_033296515.1). Lineage (NCBI taxonomy): Eukaryota > Metazoa > Chordata > Testudines > Chelydridae > Macrochelys > Macrochelys suwanniensis. The sequence continues at coordinate 5,104,667 of CM065783.1, read as the reverse complement.
CCCAAATGATATGTTAAGAAATATATAGCTAAAGAGATGCAGCATTGTGATTCTCTTTGGGACTGTTATGAGTCCTCGAAAGCAGGTGTATGTGACTGTGGATGAACTACAAATAATGCCATGGTGGACACCCCCGAGTTCACTTCAGTCCCCACCGAAAGAAGAGGGCATTGTCTCCTCTGGAGCTAGCGCTGTGGTTGCTCACTCAATTGTTTGTTTGAGCATGTACACGCAACGATATGTGCTAGGAAGGATTCTGGTATGTGCCTTGTGCAGCAGCATCCCACTCTTTGCTAATGATTCCAAGTCTCCGCTTCTAAATACCTGTCATTGCATTTGATGTAGTTGTTGTGTTGAATATGGTACATGATATTGCAGGCGGAGGGAAAAGGTTTTGCTAGGTTCAGCGCCTGCCTAGAGTCATAGACTTAGTAGGTTGAGGCCAGCAGACGAGGGTGATCACTTGTGCCTGCTTTTTTTCTCCATTCATCCCTGAGAAGAGAGCAAAGACTTCAATGGAGATATCACGTCAAAGAGGAGGATGAAGGCTGAAGCTCTCCTTTAGCCAGTCGGTGAAATGGTATTCACAGCACCGTGGGGTAGGGAGCAGATGTTCTAAATCAGGCCTGCACAACATGCTGCCCGGGGAGGCTCACTGTGCGGCCCGCGGGGGGGTAGAGCAATTTTTTTTTGCTCAACAACTTTGGCGGCAGGAGAAGAGTTTCAGTCTTCGGCTGTTTTCTTCGGATTAATATGGCCCTCACCACTTTACGAGTTGTGCAGGCCTGTTCTAAATGATCCAGCCATGTCATTGGAAACCATGGAGAGACCATTGATAAATGGTGTAGTGTTGAGAGTTAAATGTGCAGATGTTCTGTTAAACTTCTGTGTCACAAAGAAGGGGCAAGGGGAATAACAGGGTCCAGAGAGAGAATCCTAAAGGGGAAGCTGGCGGGCGGGGGGGGGGTGGGGAGAGGGGGGCGGGCAAGGAGACAGCTGATATTATGAGAACAGCATGGAAAGCCAGTCTCTGCCTTTGGCCAGCTGCTTGCTTTCAGAAATTTCATGGCAGAGGGAAGGTTACAGTTAATTGGGACCACTTGACAGCCACTTCCCAGCAAGGATTGTCCTTCTGGGTTTTGTTTGTAAACATAGAGGCTAAGAACATGTGCTCTGTACCTCCCTCTTCTCTCTCCTCACATTTCATGTTGGTGATTTAAAAGGGAAACAGCCAAAGGGGTTTCTGCATTTTTTTTCCTCCTGTGTTCATAGAATCATAGAATATCAGGGTTGGAAGGGACCTTAGCAGGTCATCTAGTCCAACCCCCTGCTCAATGCAGGACCAATCCCCAATTTTTGCCCCAGATCCCTAAATGGCCCCCTCAAGGATTGAACTCACAACCCTGGGTTTAGCAGGCCAATGCTCAAACCACTGAGCTATCCCCCCCCCTATGATCCTGTTGGAGGCTTGAAACTGCAATAGCTTTCCGTGCTCCTCAGTTCTTGTTTGTTATTGTATAGAGTTGCAGATCATGATAATGGCACCTGAAAGGTCCATTGTGCTAGGCGCTGTACAAAATATAACAGAGATGGTCCCTGTCCTAAAGAGTTTAAAATCAACTAGGTTAATGCTGTGCTGATCTGTTAATGGGGTTGTTTGGTTGCATGGGATTATCGAAATATTTGTTCTAACAAACAATACGTTCCAGAAACTCCCAGGGATCCCTGTGTGTCGGGATCTACTACACAGTTGTCCATGTCACCAAATCCACAGCTTGTACCGGTTGTGTTATCCCCTTGCGAGGTGCCTCAAGGGGAAATCAAGGACTTAATTGGCCATGGAGACGGGACTCCCCTCTCTTTCCTAGGTGATTCTTGCAGCTCGTGATTAAGGTTTATGGGGGTGAGGTTTGTCGTATGATGGTATCTCTTCTGAGGTACAGGGAGAACTTTAGTCCCCAGAGCTGTCAGGCTGGCATCTTGTACCAGCACCAAAGTCACCCTGAAACAATGAAACTACTTGCAAAGGAAAAACAAAGCATTTAGTCTGTAATTTCTGGAGACACCGGCTGTGCGGCTGCCCTCGTTAATATAGGAAAAAGGCTTTTGAAAATGAAGTGTTGAGCAGCAGGTGTGTGTACTGTGTTTGCAGGTAAAGTCCAGAGCACCTGGCGCTTCCAGCTTCACTACCAATTTGAGTATCAGAGGTGCAGTGCCAGCAGATCTGTGGCATAATTTCCCAGCTGGCCTCCTCTGCCTTCTGTGACTGGTCCTGCATGAGCCTGTTTCCTGAGCTGAGGAGAATAGGCTTTCTTTGACTTTTTTTGCTGCTCCCTGTTGCTGTCCATAACATGACAGAAGTCTGCTTCTCCACGCCCCCTTCCCGGAAGTGCCATGCCTGTGTGAGGAGCAGGCAGCATGACCCACAAAAACTTCCTGTGTTTGCAGTTTGGTTTCCTAGACAACAGAGTTCAAAACACACGGTTAAATAATTGATTTGCAGGTCACCTTTCACGTTGAGGCAAAGTGACAGCGAACATGGTGTTGTCCTGCAGCAGTGCCCACAAATGATCACAGCACCCACAAACTGACTTCTGAAATGTGTCAAGACCGATCAAACGACTTCCCATGGCCGAGAACAGTGTTCAAGCAGCCATGTACTTGCGTGATTCCCCTTACTGAGTATGATGGCACCTGCAGCACATTTGCTGCTTAGAGGAAATGTATGCCTCTGATTTAACCTAGTTTAAAATTTCTACTCTGAAATTGTAACTGTTTTAAAAAACTCCTTCTGTACTCAGCAGCATGGCTCGGTGAGTGTGTTCTGAGTCACTGTGCTGACTTCATTGACAAAAATAAGGTTTTGCTCCTTCTAGCTCTGTGTTATCCAGCTTAGCCCTGGGTCAGCAAGTCAGATTCTGTTCTGACTCCTGCCTCATCAACAGCATTGTTGACTGAGTTCCAGCTGCAGGGCTGGATTTGGGCCTCAGTTACACCCCTGAAACGCTATTGGTCGCAACGGGAGGGCACAGATGTGACTCAGTGTGGCCTCTGGCTGTCAGAATCTTTATTACTGATGATAATGCACCGGCTTGGAACCCAGGTGTCCAGGTTCGGTCAGCAGGGCTGAACCAGCCTGACAGCACCCTTTTATAAATTACATACTTCAAGTAACTCACTGAAATGCCCAGTGAAAATTGTACTCTGGAAACGGTAACATTTTGTGGCTGGTTTCTTTTCAGCCTGTAGTAGAGATGTACTTAACGCTGTCTTCCTGACCCCATCTGTCAGAACCCCTCTTTTAAGCCCTCGCCAGTGTCTACCACCCCTGAAGCTCCCATTGGCAGCGGTTCCCTGTTCCCGGCCAATGGGAGCTGCAGGGGGGCGGTGCCTGCAGGCGAGGGCAGCGCACAGAGCCCTCTGCTCCCCCCCCCCCCACCCCACCTCCAGGGGCCATAGGGACGTGGTGCTGGCCGCTGCCGGGAGCAGCGCAGGGCCAGAGCAGGCGGGGAGCCTGCCTTAGCCCCGCTGCGCCACGGGGCTGGCAATCCCATCAGTCGGATTAAAAGCCCTGATGGGCTGGATCTGGCCCGCGGGCCATAGTTTGTCCTCCCCTGTGCTAGGTGGATCTATCTTTTTAAGCATAGACCAGGACCCAGGTGGGAGGTGGGCCTGGAGCTAAGCAACCGATCACCTACCTGACAGGGGTAGGAGTGCTTGGGGGTCACTTGACAGAGAGGGCCAGAACACACATTTAAGGGCCAGATCTGCTTGAACTGGGGGCTCTCTCCCCATCCATCCATCAGTTACAGCAGGAAGGCTGAGCAGGAGAAGTGGGGTGCAGGAGGTCCTGGCATCCTGAGTGGTGAGGACACTGGAGGGAGGGTTTTGCATGCAGGTGTTAGTTGGTTTTGCTTAGGTGTGTAACTCTGGTGTGGTGTCTGAGGGAAGTGTCTGGTCTAGATGGTGCTTTGCAAAGCCTTTGCGTTCTTTTGTGTCAACTGTCATATGGTGCCTGTAGATGTGTAGATATGGTGCCTTTAGACGTGCCTGCACAGGTGGGACTGTGGGGAGGGGTGTGTTTAAGCTGTTGGGGAGACTTAGGGGTTCAGCACTGGTCTTGGGGCCAGGGTAGCTGAGCTGTAGGGGTCCCATATTCCAATGAGGGCTAACAGATAAGTAATCTGCACCCCAGGAGTGTGTCTGAGAGGCCAGACGAAGGCTATGTCTACACTGGCAATGGAATGACAAAACTTTTGTTGTTCAGGGGTGCTAACCCCGCACCAAAAGGCAAAAGTTTTGCCGTGGCAAGTGTCAGTGTGAACAGCGCGGCTCCTGTTGACACCGCGAACACCACTCGTTGGGAGTGAAAATATTTTGTCGGCAAAAGTGCCGACAAACAGCAGCTACGCTGCCTGACTTTTAGCGACATGGCTCTGTCGACACGGCTGTGTCGCTAAAAGCTGTGTAGTGTAGACAAAGCCTTAGAGACAGCATCTTGGTGCTGCTCAGACCAGTTCGGCCTGGAAGCACACAGGATCCAGCGATGGGGACCAGTACAGCGGCCTGGCGTGTGTCCCCCAAGGGGGAATTCAGCCGGGGCTGTAACAATGAGCTGTTAGAAAAGTACCCATTCCGATTAGCTGATCATCTCTTGCACAGTGCTGTGTACTCCTGTGGTGCTCTGGAAATAAGAATCCAGCCTTTCCTTAAATGTCTTGAGCTATATCGTCAGATGCTGTAAATCAGCATAGCTCTGACTTGATTGAAGCTTCACCAGTTTACACAGGCTAAGAATTTGGCCCCTGGTTGTTTACTCTGTTTGTGTATATCCCACTCTGTGCCCTGTGTGCCATTGTCTTGTGACTGGTGTAAGTAGGAAGCTCTTCAGGGTAAGAATATGTCTTTAGTCACTGTGGCAATGCCATAGTACTATATACAAATGCTAAACGCTGCTGGCTGCACACAGACCAAAGTCCGCTGACCTGCTTCCTGATATCAAACCTGTATCATTGCTTCCTGACCTACCCCTCCCTGCCGCGCTCTCTGGAGTGAGATCATTCAGGCGTCTTGCCTAGATAACTTGACATTACTTTCTTATGTGTCATTTCCCAAATTTGGTTGGAACATTTTTGCAGCTCTGAGAAATCTGTTTTGCTTTTCTGGTATTGATTGAATAAGCCATTCTTCCAGCTCAGTCTCCTTTCTCCCCTCCTGCTCACTCCAAGTCACCTACAGGGCCTCCTTCACTGTTCGGGAGAACACACCAGTTGCCCTGACAGCAGGCTACAGCTGCACACAAACAAACGATTTCAGGAGCAGGCTGGACTGAGAGCAAACTGTATGAGTCTCTGTAGAAACGCTCATCTGTTTGCCTGGGGAGCATGGCTGGCTGTGTTTTTCTTGATCACAAAATATGCATTAAATGTGACATGTGATTTCTAAAGGGGAAAGTCCTCTCCTGAAAGGTGACCCGGGTAAAGTTCCCCTCGCTCTTTCAGTAAGTAGATGGCTTTTTTTCAGAGGGCTGGGAGTCCCCTGGGAATTTTCTAGGGTTATTTCAACTCCCCATGCCCTTGACCCGGTAGGGCTGGGCTTAGTTTTCTCTGGTGCCTATTGGTGCTGCTCTGAACATCTGTCAGAGGGGGGTGCTGGAGCGGAAACCCATTCAAATGGGGAAGCGCTCAGTCACTGCAACGCTCCCCAGGCCTTCCTGCCAGGCTCAGCAAATGAGACTCTGAAGCAAATCTCCCACACTGCAGTCTTTACAGGAGTTAGGAGTGTTATCCTATAGGTCCAGACCAAACTCCAGTGTGGGTAGCTCAGTTCTACCTCTCTGAATTCCCCCTGCACCTGGCTGTAGAATGTTTAGTTTCTTATCTTAAACTGTAGTGCAGTGTTGCTGTGTGCTGTTACAGAGATGACATGTCTCACCCCAGAGGTGGCTGCATTTTCAATGATGAGCAAAGATTCTTGCATAGCTTGTGACGTGCTCTGGGATCCTTTGGGATGAAAAGAGCTATACTGTGAAATCATTGTCCCTAGATCAGAGATATTTTTAATCATAGAATCATAGAATATCAGGGTTGGAAGGGACCTTAGCAGGTCATCTAGTCCAACCCCCTGCTCAAAGCAGGACCAATCCCCAATTTTTGCCCCAGATCCCTAAATGGCCCCCTCAAGGATTGAACTCACAACCCTGGGTTTAGCAGGCCAATGCTCAAACCACTGAGCTATCCCTCCTGCCTATTTCTCTTTCATCTTTGTACCAAATAACTTCCTACCTTTCCCTTTACATCTGTTTTTGTTCAGCGGATCGTGGTTACTTATGCGTATCTTGGTTCATTGACACAGTGCTTTAGGTTCATTGACACAGTGCTTTAAACAAAACAGCCCCAAAACGCCAAGGACTAATTCTGTGTCAGCAGAGAACAGTGACTCCGCTCCCTTGGAATGCAGTTGTTTTACCTTTGGAGAGGATGTGCCAAGGCAGGTTTGCATAACAAGGGCATGGGGTTTTCATGTCTTCCCAAGGCTCTGATGTGTAGTGGACACACCTCTGCAGTATGTGTGTGTTGGATACTTTTTATAGCACAATAATAATAACTAAAAGGGAGTTTCCTGGAATCACAAGTTGTAAGATCTAAATTCAGGCTCTGGCTGTGCTTTCACTCCCACTTCCCCAATCTGACGGAGTCCTGGAAATATCCCAGAGAGGAGCTGATCAGGTGACAGAGCTTAACGGATGCAGCTGCTAGGTTAGCACAGATCTGTGGCCAGAGGGCCTCTGCTCCCTTCCCCTGTCAGTATGCAAAGCAGACTCACCTGGTGTGTGTAGAGACAGAAATTTCTGTGTCAATTTAGAAGAATGGGTTGGTGGAATCAAGACTCGTTACGCGTTTTACTGTCTCTAAATGAGCCAACCAGTTAGGATCCAAAGGAGGAGGCTGGCCCTGGAATCTGGTTAAGAATTCTGCTCTCCCCACAGTCCCAGCTGAGTTAGGCCCTGTTTTCTTTTAATAGTGTTTGGAAGCCCTGGCTAAACTGTTTGACAGCTAGGCTGCTCCTAAGGCAGCTTGGCTGCCCATGAGGATCTCCTAGTGTAAAGTCAGGGGCAGGGAGCAAACACTATGTGCACACTCAGTTTGCTGGATTTGTCTGTGTATCGTGTAATAATATTTAGTAACTGTATCTTGTGCATAGGCATTCCTGTGCCAGCTCAGACTATTGGTCTGTCTAGACTAATGTCCTGCCTCTGTCACTGGCACAGATCTCTGAGGCATTTGGGGAGTTGTGCAGCTCTATACGCTTTAAGGGTGGGCTAGAATGCCGGATACACCATCACCTTGCACCCTGAAACATGAAGTACTACCAGTAGGAAATCTTGAAGCTCTGAGTGCATTAACATGCACGCTATGTTTTATCCTGTTTACTGTTTCACCCCGCTATGAACAGTCCTTCAGCGTGCTTTACAAAAACTGCCAAGTGACTGTACTACAGAAGAAAGGAGCTTGCATTAAGCGATATTGGAGAGTGGTTCACATTGGCTGTTAACGTCACTTTAAGATCTCTGGGGAATTTCTGTGGCACAATCCTCTGACACGGGTTCTGCAGATCATTGGAGCACTAGTGTAGAGTAGAGGTTTTTACTGTTAGATGAACTCCTCCATCCTGGTTAGATCCTTGATCCTTTCAAAAGCTGTGTGAGCTTGTTATTTTGCAAGTCTTTGAGAAGCAACTGGTCCTGCCCCTAATTCTTGATGAATGACTGTACTGTCACTGACTTAATGTGCTGTTCCTTTCCTTATCAAATGCCCTTGGCAAAATGAATAGGCCCTCTCAGCAATTTAAACTGACAGTAAACAACTAAAAATTGTGGGGTTGTCAGAGAAGGCCTGGAAGAGAACTGAGTGCTTCTCTCATCTGCTGATTCACTGTAAACAGAACCCGTGCTGAGATGATAATGTAATAGTTCCAACAAAGACACTGTTTGTGGTGGAGAAGAAATGATTTTCAAAGATTCAAATATCAGTATTATTTTACATTTTAAAAACAGATGTCTGTATTTGTGCTGCAAATACTGCCTCACACTAAAAATGCAAGCATGTTAGAAATCTAATTTATTGTTCGTTGTTTATCCTTCTTTTTCACTTTTTACGTTTTAATCAGCTTGGCCCGTGAGAATAGATAAACACTTCATGGCTAGTTTTCTGGTCAGTTTCACTTTTAGAGTCTCCTACTAGCACTGTGCTGTAATGTGTCCTTACAAACACTGCAGGGACATGTTTGTTGGGATTTCTAAAATGTTTGTGGCAGCATTTCTGTGGTATATAGTTCTATGAAAGATTGCTTTTACAGAATATAATTTAAGGGCTAAATGTGAACTGATTGGCCCTTTGGAACTAGAGTCTTTTTTATGCATTAAACAAATATTTCTCAGTACAGTTGTCTCTTGTTTACTTAGGGATTTATATTTCTCAGGCAGTGTTGTCTAGTGGCTAATGCTAGGGATCTAGGAGTCAAGCCACCTGGGTTCCATTTCTGAAATTACTGCTGACTTCCTGAGTGACTGTGGCCAACTTCTGTTACCTCCCCGTCCCCATTTCCTCATCTGTAAAATGAGGGTATGATGATTTCCTGCCTTCCATGGGATGATGAGGTGCTCAGTGTTTGAGAAGCACTGGAAGTAGTAAGTTACCCAGGATGTGTGGCTTACATTGACCCGGACTGGAACACAATTTCTTTAAAAAGTTTTTAAAAAAACCAAAAAACCTCCACTTGGGCTCAATACAGAACTTAGGGACTCTGAGAGCCGCTCTTGATATTGTCCTTACACTAGAACTGGACTTAGCCTACCCATCTTCTATTAACTGTATAATTATTATGTTTTAGTCATCTGATCCTTGACTTGGATTAAGAAATGCCCATTACACTTGCATATCCTTTGAATGGTCAGCAGATACCATCTTGAACTCCTCTCATGGTGTTTCTGTGCAGAAGAGACAGTGTCTCCCCCTGGAAGTGCCGAAGCACTAGATTGTGTTGAGGGTTGCACGCAGGGCTGAGGTCTGTATATAGCATCAGTATTTGAGGGAGGGAGCATGCTAACATGATCCAGCACAGATGAAATCTGCGTCAGCTTTGGCATCCATCTTTCTTACGCAATGCTCTGTTGTATTGGTCCCCTCCAAGCCCGCAATGTCTTGCGCTCAGTAGCCTGTGCTGGCATACTCATGTATGGGTAAGTCAATACACTAGCTAGAGTCTAGTGAACTTAAAACCCTCGGGCAGGAGGCCTGCAGCCCAGCAGTGTGTGTACAGATGCCCATGCTGTGCAGGCTTCTCAATCTACTACCCAAAGGTTTTAATTTCTTCAGGGCCTACTTAGGCGGCATTTAATTCTGTTATCAGGCCACTAAACGTTGATCACTGTATGGCTGATCGATTTGAGGGGAACTAACTGGCACTGTGTGTTCTTTTGCATGCTCAGGAAGGAGCATTGGAAACTGCTGGGCAATTTGAAGACCACAGTAGAGGGACTGGTGTCCAGCAACAACCCAAACGTCTGGTCTAAGTATGGCGGCTTGAAGCGGCTGTGCAGGGACATGCACAGCATCCTCTATCACGGGCTCATCCACAACAAGGTAGGGTTTTGCATGAGGGGCAATCTGGCGTTCATCACCATGTTGCTGTTCTAACAGGTGGCGCTTTGGTTACCGAGACAGTCCTTTGGTCCGTGACTTCTGGAGACCATGAGTGAGACGATCTGTAGTGAGCCTTGTTTGCATTGAAGCAGCAGGCTGATGGGTTTATTAGCGTCAAGTTTGCTGGGGCTAAAGCTCTAATGGGGGGATTGTTTTCTGCAACAGGACTGGAAGTCAGGACTCCTGGGTTTTTATCCCCAGCTCCGCCACTGATTTGCTGTTTGACCTTGGGGAAGTAATTTCCTCTCTTTGTGCCTCAGATTTACCATGATGATCCTGCCCTACTCAGAAGGGGATAGGGAGGGTTAATATTTGTACAATGCAGTGAAATCCTCGCATATGGGTACATTGTCAGTATGAACATAGGAAGCCATCAACCCAGGGAATGGTCTTGCCTCAGGCTTCATCACACTAGGGAAAACTCCTGCAGCTGTTGGATTTGTGTGCCAGTCTGCTTGCCTGTCACTTCACCTCTCCTATCATTTCCTGCCACATTTTGCTAAGCATTGGTGATCTCTGCTGTTAGAAGCTGGCCCCACCCACCCATTTGTTTCTGCCTGTTGGATCCCCCAGCAATGACGATGCTGAATTTGTAATGAGGCAGTCTGGTAACATGGAGCTGAAATGTGGAGTCTTGGGCAGGGTTGCAGCTTCTTAGCCTGGTCTGGGAGGAGAAGCCCTATTCCTTAACATTCTTGATTATTAGATAATCAGTCTGACTCCTGCATCCATGCTTCACACAAACATGATCTCTCTTGTTTTGCCCTCACTGCTTCCTGGCTGCTGTTGCTTATATCAGTGGTCCTTGGGGGCCGCCAGCAGGTTTCAGGGGGTTCTCCAAGCAGGGCCAGTGTTAGACTCACTGAGTCTTAGCCCTGGTCTACACTACGAGTTTAGGTCGAATTTATTAGCGTTATTTCGATTGATCCGTGCACCCGTCCACACGACGAAGCCCTTAACATCGACTTCTAGGGCTCTTAAAATCGATCTCGCCACTCCACCCCCAACGAGGGGATTAGCGCTTAAATCAATATTGCCGAATCGATGTAGGCTAGTGAGGACGCAATTCGACAGTATTGGCCTCCTGGATCTATCCCACAGTGCAACATTTGACCGCTCTGGACAGCAGTCTGAGCTCCAATGCTCCGCCCAGGTAGACAGGAAAAGCCCCGCGAACTTTTGAATTTCATTTCCTGTTTGGCCAGCGTGGTGAGCTGCAGGTGAGCGCAGATCTCATCAGCAGAGGTGACCATGATGGAGTCCCATCAAAAGGATTTTTTGCTCCCCCCTCAGTTGCTTTCACGGAGGGAGGGGGGAGCAAGGGTTAGGCTCATTTCCTTCTAGCTGCAGATGGTACAATATGCGGTGAGCAAGGAGGCGCCTTCCCTTCTAGCAGCAGATGGTACAATATGCTTGATATCCATCATCAGCTCCTGGCCCCCTCAAGGATTGAACTCGCAACCCCGGGTTTAGCGGGCCAACGCTCAGACCGCTGAGCTATCCCTCCGCCCGTGTTCCAGGCAGTACTGAATCTCCCTTAAACAAAACGTAAAAAAGAGAATGACCAGAGTCACTCTGGTCACTCCCATTTATGTCCAAGCGCCCCCGGCCAGCCACACCATAGGCCGCCGGCCAGGAGCACACGAATACCAATCATATTGTACAATCTGCTGCGAGAAGGAAAGGAGCTTCTGCTGTGTGGTCCCGCGACCACGACCATTTATGGCATATTGCACCATCTGCAGCTAGAAGGCAAGGCGCTCCTGCTGTGTAGTCCCGCGACTACCAGCCTCAGGCGGAATGGCCCCCTCAAGGATTGAACTCGCAACCCCGGGTTTAGCGGGCCAACGCTCAGAACGCTGAGCTATCCCTCTGCCCGTATTATAGTGTGACTGAATCCCCACTAGACCTAATGTCCAGGCGTACGCTGGAGATATACGGTAATTGTGAGCTGAGCAGGCTTCCGTAGCAAACACGGAAACCCCGGAAAAAAGGCGCGAAAAATATTGCTTTCACGGAGGGAGGGATGACATGTACCCAGAACCACCAGCGACAATGTTTTCTGCCCCATCAGGCTTTGGGATCGCAACCCAGAATCCCAATGGGCGGCGGAGACTGCGGGAACTGTGGGATAGCTACCCGCAATGCAATGCTCCGAAAGTCGATGCTAGCCCCGCTACTGTGGACACAGTCAATCGACCTCATGGTCTTAACGCTCTTTAGTGGGGACACACACAATCGATTCCATAAATTCGGGTTTTAAAATATCGACTTCTATAAATTCGACCTAATTCTGTAGTATAGACGTACCCTTAGGGCAGAAAGCCAAAGCCTCACTGCATGGTGCTGAAGCCTGGGGCCCTGAGCCCTGCCCCCGGGGCTGAAGCCAAAGCCTGAGCAACTTAGTTTCACGGGGGGCCCAGTGGCATAGAGCCCCAGGCAATTGCCCTGCTTGTTACCCCCTAACGCCAGCCCTGGCTTTTATATGCAGAAAACCAGTAGTTTTGGCATAGGTAGGCCATGGAGTTTTTATAGCCTGTTGGAGTGGGCCTCAAAGAAAAAGGTTGAGAACCCCTGGCTTATATGGCGCCATCCCCTTTACCATTGCTGCCCTAAAGCCAGCCTCTTCTCTCCCTCCTTGCCCTTGCCCCCCAAAAAGATTCTTTGCATTCAGACACGCCCTGAGACTGTCTCCCCCTCTGCTTAGCATTTCCACCCTGCAGTCGTTTCTGCTTGAAAATTTGCCCCCTGTTGGCACAGGTGCAAATGAACTTGGCTGGGTTATCAGCAAGCCTAGAAATAACCTACTGGCTCTTGATTTGTGCTAGATGCACAGTACTTGTTCTAAGGGAACACATTTCAGACAGACTCCATTATTCATTGATTACACAGTTGGAATAACTGAATGCTTTCAGTGCATAGGAGGTTGTTCATGCCCAAGGGTCTGTGAGCAGTTTAGATGTTAGATCTACTTAGCATGAGCAAGTGCCCCTCCCCCCCACCCTTTTTTTTTTTGCACTGCTTTTATTACATGTGAAGGTTCTTTTCCCATTTGGTTTTTGTTATTAGAAGTATCAGGTCTTGACTTTCCAGCTGGAGGGTTCCTTGGAGAACTGGAGAACTAGTGGGATTGTGACATCACAAGAGACTGAATGGATAGTAGCTGGGGAGGGGGTGTTGAATCCGACTCTGTCACATTGTTTTCTGTTCACATTTGTTTCATTCAGACTCCTGACACACAAGGGGAGAAGAGCTTTCTGGGAATGATTCAACAGTGACCCCACATACTGGCTTCCAATTGAAAAGAAATTATATCTACACACATGCACACTTGAGAACTAGGGTGGGAGTTTTCTCAGCCCTGGAGGGATATATATTTTTATTGTATACAGACACTCCCCGACTTACGCAAATGTTCCGTTCCGGAACGCCTTGCATAACTCGGAATTTGCGTAAGTTGGAGACGTATCTCCGACCATTACGCCAAACAAAGAAACAAAAAAACCCTCCTGTTTTTAGCTTACAGAGCTTTTTCCATAAGCGCGGATTTCCGTAAGTCGGGGAGCGTCTGTATAAAATAAAATTCTGTTTCCAGGGCTGAGAACTCACCCTAATACTCTAATTTAAAAAAAAAAAAATCCAGGGAAGAAAACCATTGATGTTTTTGATATTTCTAAGATAAAACAGGCACTGGGAAAATATGTTATTGTTGGGTGGGAAAAATACTGAGGCCACTTTTATACCTCATAAAGCAGTAGCACATGGCATGAACAAAAAAATATTCCCTTTGTAATTGATCTTTAACAAGAAATGTAATTAATAAAATGGGATAGCCTCTCCAAAGAAAGCTGAGACAGACCTCAACTGAGAGCAAACAAAATACGCCATCCTAGCAGCATGCTGCATTAAATTTCAAGCCTGCTTCCTAGCTGCTTAGCAGTTGGTGGCTTGCAACGTTAGAAGACACAAAATCTCTACTGCGTTGTTTGCCAGGATGTTTTTGTGTTGGCCTCTGTCCCTCCCTGAAGTTAGACTCTTTTGCACTGCTGTCTGATCAGAAAGTTGTTCCCGGTTTGTGCTGCTGTTAAGAACGAGAATACTGATAACAGTGACTTGTGCAATGTTGAACTCAGCAAACATTTCAAGAGAACAAGTGAAGGGAGGCAAGCATGGAACTGAACTCTGCGGCATTCAAATGTCCCCATTCCCAGATCTGCTTTACCTTGAAAGCAGCTGGAATCTGGGGAACATTTCCTTCTGCCTTTTAGCAACCAAGCCCACTAGTTCTGTTAGGTTGGGACCTTACAAGAGTGTTGTACTCACCTCGAGCCTGTGAGGAGTAATTGTGATTGTCGCACAATTGTGGTCCCAGGGCTGGCGTGGGGGGAGTCAAGTTCCACTTTAGTCCTGAAGAGCCAGAGTCCTCATTTCCCTCCTTCCTGTCATGAAAGCTCACCGTTTAAATTAACCATGGCCCCGTTGGAAGGGGGTGGGACGCTGTCCCTTTAAGACACAGGTCTCAGCCTTAACGGTAGCTCTTCCCCTGGGTTGCGCAGTAGAGCGCAGAAACAAGAAGCAGGTGGTGATGGTGGTCATGAAGTAACCAGGCAGAGGTAAGGGGAAGAAAGGTCTGATTTCATGCGTGAATCTCTCTGCCCTGTGCACTCTGTCACCCTGAAGCTGAGAGGTATCTGGGGCTGGAGTGGAGAGAAGGATTTATTTGGAACATTCCCCGCACTGCCTCACCTTCCTCATGCTGCAGCCTCAAACCTGCACCGCTTTCCCAACGGGCAGAACAGTGATCCGCTCCCTATTGCTTTGGTGTGGTGTCACCTTGGTGCTGCATGGGGCTAACAAGGTCATTACTGCAATGAGCCCCCTTGGCTTGGCCGGGCAAAACTTCCTCTCTCCTTCTTTGCCGGACTCTGAACGGCTCTGCCCTCCCAGCTGGGGCTGTGCTTTGTTTTGCTTTTGCTGTGCTAACGGTCAAATATGCCCAGCCTGCAAATAGGTGGGCTCTGTGGAGGGTCTTGCATTAAACTGCACTGCCAGTCCTCTCTTCCGACTGCTTTCCTCCTGCACTCTTCTGTCTGTTGAAAATCGGTGGACACCTGAGCCGTACCTTGTGTATCTGGCATGGCAGAAGGTGCGTCCTGCAAGGCGTTTGGCGCCTGGGTTTTGAGCAGCAGTGCAGGCACTAGTTCCCAGCCTCCTCCTTTTGTTGGGCCCCCAGCAGTAGATTAATGAATAACCCTCTCCCCTTCCCACCAGACCGCCATGCAATTGCAATGCTTTGGCTTTTTTCCTGTCCATATTCTTCCTCTCTTTTTACGGCCTCTTGCTCTTTCAGTTTCTCTTCCTTTTTTTTTTTTTTTTCCTTTTCTTTTCTCATTTTGTTGCTCCTTGTGCCTGTTTGCAAAAAGGCTGATGCGTGCCAAGGGCCATCCATTGATGGTTCCTCAGGAGCCCCGGTGGGCTGTGTTGCAATATGAGACGCGGATAGTACCAGTGCCTGAGAGTTGCTCCTATGGCCAGCTGTATGAGGAATGGTTTGCTGCAAGAGCAGGCAGAGGTGTCGTGCAATAAGCCGTTCACCACTTCCCCCAGAGCAGCATGTTTGCGGTGGGGCCTGAGAGCTGGCTCTAGGGTCATGCAGATCCCGGGCCCCACTGCTCATCTCCGGCCCTGTGTCTCCTACAGCAGATGATTGCACCCCAGGGGTGGGAAATGCTAAGTTACTCTGCAGTCTTGCAGTTATGCAGTAACTTACTCTGCAGTGGCAGTCGTTCGGTGGAATGTGCTGCCACTGAAAGCACTGGGTGTCCTTCTGGCATGGCTGACTCATTCACATCCTGCATGTGTTAGGAAAGGGTTAATTAGATAAGGTGTGTGTGTCTGTCTATCTCCCCCCCCCCCCCCCGCCCCATATATCTGTGTGTATATAAGGTACTTATATCGCTGTCTTCACTGTAGTAGCTGAGCGCCTCACAGGCAGTGAGTTTATGCTCCCTACGTACCTGTGAGGCAGGGCAGTGCTATTATCCCCATGTTACAGATGGAGGCACAGAGAGACTTGCCCAGGGTCACGCAGGAAGTCTGTGACAGAGCCGGGAATTAAATCCAGGTCTCCCAAGTTCCTAATGCCCTACCCGCTGGGCCACCCTTCTTCTCTCTCACCCATATCGATGCCTGCGAGTGACTCGTGCTGTCAGCCGAGCGGTGCGGCGACCTAACGAGAGGCTGCCGAAGGCCGCATTAACTGCGCTGGTCTCTCAGCACCTGTCAGGGTTGTGGCAGGGTTTATCAGGCGGAGTCTAACTGTGCGTTTTCCTGGTAGGTGTACTGCAGGCAGACGGATTACTGGCAGTTTGTGAAAGACATCCGCTGGCTGAGCCCGCACTCGGCTCATCACGTGGAGAAGGTGAGTTCCGGCAGGGTTGGGATTGGAGGGCGGAGCTGGCTTGGAGATCTCAAGGCTGCTGCTTTCCCTGGCCAGCAAAAAGTGACTAGGGTGCACAGTTCGATTCTCACGATGAACTGAGTAAATGAAGCGTTAGGCTGCGGTTTGCCTGCCATGGAGCAGCTGGGACACCCTGGCAGGGGAGTTTGCTTCCTTGGAGTGATCCTCTTGTCTTGCTTTGACAGATTGAGGGAGGAGACATTTTGTTATAATCCCTCTATCGTGTTTAGTTTGTGGGTGAATTCAGTGCCCCTTAAACTAATCAAAAGTATGCAGCCTCGTATTCTGTGCAAGTTGCATCCCAGAAGGCTTGGCAGGGTTCAATCCAAGACCATGGATGACATGTGGTTTATGAGAAACAGGTTTTTGATCTCTCATTCCTCAGGGTCATTTGCAGCTCCTTCACTAATTGCCCCCACTTTGTCCTAAACTCTTCATACAAAACCCAGAACAGTGTCACGTGCTTTGAGGTCACATATATGGCAGGGCTAATCGGCACAGCTCTTGATAGACAAAAGACCATGTCCTTTCTCCAAAGAGCATGTGGCCTCAGCTGGGACCAAACACGCTGAGAGATGGGGATAAGCACTAGGGGAGCAGGGGCTACAGCGATCAGCCCGTATCACTTCGCTTCGTCATTTCTGATGATGCTGTTGCTAAGGGCTGGTCTACATTGGGGGGGAGGATCGATCTAAGATATGCAACTTCAGCTACGAGACTAGCCTAGCTGAAGTCGACTTTTCCTAGATCGAAAGTAAAAGTACTTACATCGGGTCCACGCAGCGCAGGCTCGCTCCCCCGTCGACTGCGCTTCCTCCTCTTGCCGAGCAGGACTTCCGGAGTCGACGGGGAGCGCTTCTGGGATCGATTTATCGCGTCTAGATGAGACGCGATAAATTGAGCCCCGATAGATCGATTACTACCCGCCGATTTGGCGGGTAGTATAGACGTACCTTTAGTGGCAAGACTAGGCCTCGGAACAGGTCAAGGGTGGGGCTTAAACTCTGACCAGTCAAGTGTAACAGTATAATGAGGTCGGCTGAAAAAGTTTTTAGCTAGTTGCTCTTCAAATTCTAACAGCACAAATTTTTTAAGCCCTTCAGAAGGGGGAAGCCTGCTAAACAACTAGTGAGGCCACTGGAGAGTAGAGATGCTAACGGTGCATTCAAGGAAGACAAGGCCATTGCAGAGAAACTAAATGAATTATTTGCATCAGTCTTCACTGCAGAGGATGTGAGGGAGATTCCCACACCCGAGCCATTCTTTTTAGGTAACAAATCTGAGGAACTGTAAACAGAGGAGGTTTTGGAACAAATAGTAATAAGTCCCCAGGACCAGATGGCATTCGCCCAAGAGTTCTGAAGGAACTCAGATATGAAATTGCAGAACTAACAACTGTGGTCTGTAACCCATCATTTAAATCAGCTTTTGTACCAGATGACTGGAGGATAGCTAATGTGGCGCCAATTTTTAAAAAACACTCCGGAGGTGATCCCGGCTGTTACAGCCTAACTTCAGCACCAGGGAAATTGGTTGAAACTAAGAACAGAATAATCAGACATATGGATGAACATGATTTGTTGGGGGAAGATTCAATACGACTTTGGTGAGACGTGATTTAACTTTACAAATCTATTAGAATTCTTTGTGGGGGTCAACAAACCTATGGACATGGATGATCCAATGGATGTAGTCTACTTAAACTTTCAGAAAGCCTTTGACGAGCTCTTTAGCAAAGTAAGCAGTCATGGGATAAGAGAGAAGGACCTCCCATGGATCAGTAACTGGTAAAAGATAGGAAACAAAGGGTAGGAATACCTGGTCAATTTTCAGAATGGAGAGGGATAAATAGTGGTGTCCCCCAGGGGTCGGTACTGGAACCAGGCCTATTCAACTTATTCATAAATGATCTGGAAAAAGGGGTAAACAGAGGTGGCAAAATTTGCAGACGATACAAAATTCCTCAAGCTAATTACATTCAAAGCAGACTGCAAAGAATTACAAAGGGATCTCACAAGACTGGGTGACTGGGCAACAAAATGGCAGATTACATTCAGTGTTGAAAAATGCAAAGTAATGCACATTGGAAAACATAATCCCAACTATACATATATACAATGATGCGGTCTACATTTTTTACCACTCAACAAAGGGATCTTGGAGTTCTCTGAAAACATCCGCTCAATGTGCAGCAGCAGTCAAAAAAGCTAATAGAATGTTAGGAACCATTAGGAAATGGACAGTTAAGACCGAAAGTGTCATAATGCCTCTATGGTATGCTCATGTCTTGAATACTGCGATCAGCTCTAATTGCCCTATCTCGAAAAAGATATATTGGAATTGGAAACGGTCCAGAGAAGGGCAACAAAAACCATTAGAGGTATGGAACAGCTTCTGTGTGAGGAAAGATTAAAAAGACTGGGACTTTTCAGCTTGGAAAAGAGACAAGTAAGAGGGCTATGATAGAGGTCTATAAAATCTTGATTGATGTGGAGAAAGTAAATAAGGAAGTGTTATTTACTCCTTCTCATAACACAAGAACTAGGGATCACCCAATGAAATTAATAGGTAGCAGGTTAAAAACAAACAAATGGAAGCACTTCTTCACATAATGAGCCTGTGGAACTCATTGCCAAGGGATGTTGTGAAGGTCAAAAGTATAACTGGGTTCAAAAAAGGATTAGATAAATTCATGGAGGACAGGTCTATCAGTGGCTATCAGCCAGGATGGGCAGGGATGGAACAACATACTCTGAGTATCCCTAGCCTCTGTTGGCCAGAAGCTGGGAGTGGATGACGAGATGGATCACTCGATTGCCTGTTCTGTTCATTCCCTCTGAATGAAGTACCTGGCATTGGCCACTGTTGGAAAACAGGATGCTGGGCTAGATGGACCATTGGTCTGGTTGTTCTTATTGATCTTTGTTGCGGAATTCCCTCCCAGTGCGGCTGTTTCCCTTGTAAATGTGCTGGCTTGGTCAGTAGCTCCCCTCTATCTGTCGAGAGTGGATGGTTACAGAGCTGCTACAACACAGCTGTATACCATCAGTCAATGCCTGGCGATAGGAAGTTGCTGGATGGGCCAGTGTCCACTACTCAATCTGTGATTGGCTTTCCAGATTTAACAGCCACCGGTGCATTGCTCTTGTGAGCCCATTAGTCTCTGTCTGACTTGTCTTGTGCTTGGTGCCCATTTCCAGTTCATCAGCCTGCACGGGAACAGCCAGCCAACCGCAGATGGTGTAAGTGATCAAGCAATAGCAGAGCTGTGGCTACAGCACAGTCTGCAGTTCCACTGCCTCTCCGCCCAGCTGAAACCGCTGCTTGAGAACAGACAGTACATCAGGAAATTCTACACAGGTAAACAGCACCGTGGAGACCATCTTCTTCCCCCCGTGAGACTATCTAGGCATGCCCTTCTCTCCAGCCACGGACACACGCTTCGGTAGCATATGGATGCTGGGATGGGGGAGGGTAGGAAATTCTGTAGCCCAGAGAATGCCAGGGTGTGAGGGATTCCATACCGTGTAATTTGGGGGTGGATTAAGATTCCTTATACCAATGCTAGGGATCAGTCCAATGGTCCTTGCAGTCTAGGAGCCTGTTTCTGGCAATGTCCAATGCCAGGTACTGCTTCTAAGCAGGTGGGGGCAGCAGAGATACAAAGTCTGGTTTTGTTCCTGAGCTGCCCTGTGTCTGTCTAGGTTGAAATTAGAACTGGCTGGGAAGTATTTGATGGTAAGCCTTTTTGTTGGAAAATGCCGATTCATCAGAACCAAAGCCCTTCACGGGAAAGGGTCAGTTTGGGGGAATTGCCCGTTTTGAGCATTGGTCAGAATTGTCAGTATCCCATTTTGCCATTTTCTAAACACAACCTTTCATTTTTTGGCTCAAAATGACTTGTTTAGAATTGTAAGTTATTTTGTTGAGGGTGGGGAAGTAAAATAAAGGTAGGAAATGGAACGTTTTGACCTGATGCACATTTTTTTCAGATTTTTGGGTTTCAGAAATTGGAGACTTTGACTTTTCATCCCAATTCGAAAGGGGAAAATGGTTTTAAATGATAAATTCTGGCAGGACAGGAGAACGGTTTCCCACCAGCTCTAATTCAAACAAAGGAGCCAAAAGGCTTTGGCATAACAATAGCCTCAAACAGGAAGACCCCGGTTTAGGATTGGCCACTGGGTCTGGAGCGCTGCCTTTTCCAGGGACTCTGACCCTGAGCCTGGGGTACCAGCTTAGGGCCAGTTCCAATGCCCATTGAGGTCACTGGCACCTTTCCAATGGATATCAGTGGGCTTTGTGTCTGTCACTGGCCCTTTTTCTATGGACTTGAGCTGGCTTTGTATCTAGCTTATGGAGCTTCCCAGGTACTCTCTGAGAACCTGACTGGCCTGGCAGCGCCCAGCCCTGCTTGCTTCTTGTACAGCCATGTGAGAGAATCCCTTGCCTGTTGATAATAGGTCCTAGGACAGCCATGGGCATGGGGGAAGGGGGGTGTCTTTCTTCCTGATCCCAGATGATTATGCCCAGATGATTGTCATCTTATCCTAGCTAGCATGGCAGCAGAGAGGCTGATCTGCAATTGTTCTGTCTGCTGCAATGGAGCTGGCCAAGGCTCTGGCTCAGGGAGGGACCGGGAGGTTGTCTCCAGTGTCACGTATTAAATAATTGCACAGTCCCCCTTTGCATCACACCACAAATCCCTGTCTGCCGAGGGCAGCAGCGGGGTGCCATGGATCTCACCAGCGTGACCAACCTTCAGCTGCTGCTTCCTTCCAGACGCTGCCTTCCTGCTCAGTGACGCCCACGTCACAGCCATGTTACAGTGCCTGGAGGCTGTGGAACAGAACAACCCCAGACTTCTGGCTCAGATTGACACGTCCATGGTGAGAAGAGCCCCTGCTTTGCGCCCATCTCTCCCTGCTGAACGGTGATTCCCTCGCACAGTGTCTCGTGCAGAGTGCACGCAGCCCCTTGGAGAAGGCTTTTACTCCTCGGCTGCGGTTCCTCGCAGAAGGGGCTAGAAAAGCGATGGGAAGCAGCTGATTAGGAGCTGGCGTCTCTGCCGGTGATGCCTGTGTGATGTTGAAGACGGGCTGCAGTGGGCAGGGGGGTGTCTTTGTTTAATGGAGTTGGACGTTCAGGGCACACACTGGGTCACATCCTGTTTTGATTGGCTTCCAAGAGCCACGTTTTGGGGGGGGGGGGGGGGCGGTAGGAACCAGTCATTCCTCTGAAAAAATCCTTGACGTTCTAGGTGTGTGGGTTTCCTGGGGATTACAGGTGCAATGTGATGTGTGTTACCTGTTCAAATCCGGGCATAGTAACAGGAACCAGGACTGCCACTGGGAGGACACAGATGTACTGGTGTATACAGCCTGTTGGGGAGAGGGTGGGCTTAGGGGCCAGGAGAGATGGGTTTTAGTTGTGCCTCTGCTGCCACTGACTTCCTTTATGGCCTTGTGCTGGTCACTTCACCCCTTTTGCTAGTTTCCCCGTCTGTACAACAGGGTGAACAGTGCCCCCCTCCCTGTTCTCTGCAAAGAGCTTTGAGGTCTCCAGATGAGAAGCCCCGGTGACTGTTTGTTAACCTGTGGCTGTGTTCTCTCCGCTGGATGGCACAGCAGGATTGATGGCTGTGTGTGCGTCAGGTCCCCCCACCGGCCCTGGATCATCGCACTGAGAGCCTGGTAGTTTCCACATGGGAGCCTGCTGCTTAATTGAGAACAATGGGCTGGTTCTCTTTTTTACTATGGCTTTTTCACCCTATAGTAGAGAGCTGGCAGCATCCCACCTGACACCAGAGCTGCAGCTGTTAGTAACAGGCACTCACGCTGGGCACTGCTCGTTGATTCCTCTCTGACTCAACAGTTGCTGCTTTCAGGGCTCTGAGTTCGCTTCCCTTTGTCGCTTAACACTGTAGCTCTGGTTTATTAACAGTGCTGCATCTGTTCAGTTTCTCAGAAGGAGTGAGGCCCCATTGCCTGTGACGAAGAGTCAAAGCCTGACGGCCCTCCCTGGTTCTGTATGTATCCCTCCTATGGACTATACACAGCACAGGTACTTCGGCTCCTTCTCCAGTCTGCACCAGCCAGCCTCCACCAGCATGTCAGGTAACAGGAGTGGGGGTTGTATGTTCCTGCTGCACGTGGGATGCTCAGAACGGGACCCGCTCTCTTTCATACAGGGTCTGTGTGCAGAGTGCATAGTTCAGGATAGAGCTTTTCCCAAAAGTCAGGCCCTGCAGTCCTGCAAGAACATGTGTGTGTCGCTCAGGCTTCCCGAGCAGCCCTACTGTAAGCTACTGTAACCTTTATTGGTTATGGGATTGACTAATGCTGATAACCCCTTTTAAACTCTAGTGTTCGACAAAAGTCGGAGCTCCGTGGCTCCTCCAGTATTTAAAACATCAGGGCTAACACCAGCAGGTGGGCTAGCATCATTGGTGGAGACCTGAGGAGCATGGAGGAAACAAGGATCTCATTTAATCAGATCAGATAGAACACCCTGACAGTTCACCCCGGCTACCAACGGTCATCTTATGGTGTCTACTGAGCTCTTCTAGATACGATTATCCAAACTCAGCAGTTATTATTCAAAACCTCAGCATACAAACACAGACACGAGCTCAGCAGATTTATTATTAACTTACTTACGTATCTTTATAACATGGCTAACTTATCCTAAAGCCTAATTTGGCGAAGCTAAATATCTGACAGGCCTAAGTCCATAGGTTTCTTCCATTTCAGCTTTAAATCTTAAGCGGTTTTTTGTTTGTTTGTTTTTTTAAACCTGTTACCTAGCAGGTATTAGTCTCTTATATTCTAGTATTTTAATAGATTAATTTATTAATGACAAGTTATGCTACTGTGGCCATGCAGAGCCCTGCCCGCCCGAGCAATTGACGAGAACACCCCAGGGGGTGCATGTGCACGCCAGGACTTCCCAAACTACCACACAATAAAAGTAGGTGTTGTGCCTGGCCCTCCTGCACCACCCGACAACAGCAAACCAGCGTTCCTGTGTGTCCCAGCCTTCCCGAGCAACCCTGCAATAACACCCCAGTGCGGTGGATGGAAATTAAGCTTCAGTGAGCACATGGGCCTTGGTTTTCAGCTTCCAATACATGCCTGGGAGACCAGTGGGAGTGGTGGGGAGGAAGGGATTTTTAATAAAACCAGAGATCGCTTGACCATGCCCTCCTGTGCTCGTTGCCCTCGTCTGGGCTGTTGTGCACTCTTGTGTGACCTCTCCCTCTTGCCTCTGTCCAGACAGGAGACCGGCAAGCTCCTCCGTGTGCAGCAGCACGAGCCAGCCTCTAGAAAATTCCCTGTACAACGCACCCCTCTTGCTGCCTGAGGACAGATCCCCTCTGGGCCAACCTGGCCTCCCCCGGCTCAGTGTGACCTCCCCCAGAGACTCCTTCTCTTCAATCAGCGCGATGAGCACCAGCACCGTGACCAGCCAGAGCAAGGACCCCTGGGCGGGTAGCCAGGATGACACCCAGAGCGACGCCAATGACGGGCCGGAGTATCTGGCCATCGGGAACCTGGGGCGGCGGGGCCGGGCTAGTAGCAGCCAGAGCAGCGCCAGCAGCGGCACCACCAACAGCAACAAGAGCAGCAGTTCCAGCCTGTTCTCATCCAGCAGCTCCCAGAAGCCGGAGTCCGTCTCCTCCTTGGAGGATCAGGGTGCGAGCGGCGGCAGCAGGGGGATGAGCCTCTTGCGCAGGTCCAGCTTTTCGGAGGGGCAAACATCAACCCCCCAAGGGATCCTCAAGAGAAGCCATGCACGCTCGCACTCCGATACCAACGTGGCCTCGGGGAAAGCTCCTGGTAATGGTGGGCCGGCGTTTGGGGAGGGATTCGTGGGTGGGACGTTGATCTCGGGACAAGAGTTCAGTGGACATCACCATCAGTGTTGTACGACGTTAGGAGGGTGATCTGAGCACTGGGCGAGGAGGAAGGGAACGAGCTAATTAAAGGCCTGCAATTTCTCTTCCAGCGGAGCTTGGGGACCTGAGGTTAGCTGCTGGACTGGCCTTAGGAATGCCTGGAATAGGCAAGAAGGGATCGCATGTGCAGCTAGCTGGGGAAGTCCGGCCTCTGTCCTTTTCCTTATCCATTGCACAGAGAGCTCTCTGCATTCCCGGAGAGGGAAGCCTCCTGCCTCCCCCAGCAGAGCTCTGGGACCCAGCCCTGAACACCCAGCAGCCCCTGCCTTGGTGTCTAGCCTCCCTTCCCTGGGTCAGCTGGCGGAAGGTGTTGGCTTACCCCTCTCTCTCTGCCTCGCTAAGGCTGTGGTGCTAGCCTAGCCGCCCCCAGAGGGACTCCCTGAACCTTCTCTCCAGGGTCTCATCCGAACTGCAGATAGGGCCTTGACTGGGGACCGAGTCCCAGAATGCAGGGACAGCCCTGTGTTGTAACTGTAGAACCCTCGTCTGGTTCGATTGGTAGAATAGACTGGGTCTGTGCGTTCCCTTAACAGCTCCGCATTGTGTGGGTGAGTGCTGGGCCTTTTGGGGCCTCTGTGGGTGGGTCTGGGGGGCCAGGCTGGTTCCCAAGGGGACGCCCCTTCAGGGCGGAGGTGCTGCCTTCAGGTAGAAAACGGGGCTCCTGTCTTGGTGAGTAACCAGTCTCTCTCTGTTTTCTCTTCCTTCCGTAATGCTCTCCTCTTCCTCCTCCTTGCTGTCTGCCCAGGAGGCCTCAGGGATATCACCATTATAATAGAAGATCCAGTGGCAGGTTTGGGAGCCAGTAGACACCCCCTCATCAGTGATCATTGCATTGAGTTCAGGATTTCCATTATCACATTGGTGTCAACTTAGAAAAGCCGCTCCTTCCCCGAGTCGCTGATGGCGCTTTGAGGGAGCCCCAGGTTTATGCATGTGACCTAAACGAGGATCCCTGCTTGGTTTGGGGCCGCAACATGCTGGACCAGGAATTGCACCTGGCTTCCCTGCATGGCACTGTGGCATTTTCCAATAAGCCCCTGGATTGGCTCCCAACCTCTCCCCTTTGCTTTGGAAACCAGGCTAGATCGTACCCTTTCTGCGGGGCTAAGGGCTAGGGAGGGATGGCCCATACTTCTGACTAGTCAGCAATTCTCCCCCTTTGCCCAGTGGGAGGATGTTGGATTAGCAGAGCTGGGAGCAGCATTTCCCGGGAACGTGGTGCTCTCAGTACCACGCACTCTGCCCACAGCTGCGTGGTAGTGCTCAGATCAGACTCGGGGGTTCTCGTCTGGGCTCGGATTCACTGTATGAACTGGGGACAGTTGTTTTACGACCTGACTTGCACAGAGTTGCAGGTGCTCAGTATCTCGGCAAAGCAGGCCACTTACCTGTGTGCTTCGGGTCGCCTTCCCCTCCATGAAATGGGGATCATTCCTTCTGGGACGTAGGAAGGCTTGAACCGTTAATGTTTACGAAGCCCTATGAGTTCCTGGGCTAGAAATACTGGGTATATTATCCAAGCAGCCCTCAGAGGTGTCCCAGGTGGGGCATGCTGGCAGATGCACCAGGCCGTGCCAGCTGTTCATACAGAATCTCTGCAAGATTCTGTCCCCTCCCACCCTCGCTTGCTGCAGCACTTGCTCTCCATGGAGCTGGCAGGTTAAGATGCCTGGCGTCTGTGGGCGCTCAGAAGACCTACCTCAGCTTGCTGTTTAGTGGTGGTGCGGCTGCTGCTTGGAGAAATGGCAGCTCCCCTCGGGTTTGGAGATCAGTTCCATGTGCTGGGCCAGGCAGTGGCCCTGAGGCTGTTTCTGTGCCAATTTTTGGTGGCTCTTTGCTCTGTGGCAGATGAGTTCTCGGAACCCTGTGCTTGAGCAGGGGTGGTCTGCTGAGTTCTGGGGATTTGTGATGAGCTACGGAGCTCCTCCCCCTAGAGCACTGGTTCAAACCCCGTCCAGGTCAGGTGTGATCAGCTGAAAGCTGTTCTGTGGCCTCAGGGAAATGATTCAGTCTCAGCCCAGTTCCTGGTAGCTACCTCCCAGCTGGCACTGATCAGTCTCCGGAGACTGAGCTCCCTCACACCCGGGGCTAAAGCATGCTTGCCTTGCAGCTGCTTGTGCTTTGCCTAGAGGCGGTCAGTCCCCAGGCCTGTCGGTCTGATCCTTGCACCAGCACTACACTCGTTCAGTAGGAGAAGCGGTCTCAGTCTCACGTGCCCTCTGCTGTCTGGTGTGTTTCTGGGCCCCGGAGCCATAAGAGTGGGACTGGGGGAGTGGTACGGCGTAGCAGTGCGAGCTGCACTGCTGGTTGAGTTGACACCAGTGGCCCCTTCCCTGTTCCCAGTGCCTGGAGCTATTGCATGTTCCACCTCACACGTGTCCAGTCCCATTGCGCTCCCCTGTTCCCTTGTGTGTGTTCAGTTGTCATTTGCATGCCAGCGACAGCCAAGGGCTTCCCCTCTGGGATCAGTCAGTCCTCAAGTCGTTTGGTCTCTGCAGCAGCCCATCTGATCCCAGGGGCTGGCTCATGGGGCTGCAGCCTCCCGCAGGTGTTCACCGCTGATTAGGCCAGCTAGAGGCAATCCCTTGAAGAGCTCTGCCCATGTGAGGACGTGAATTGCGTCACATGAGTGTGGAGGGCGGGGCGCCGGGCGCAGCACGTATAGGTCACCTTCACATCCCTTCCGTGCTCTGCTGGCTGCAGGAATCAGTCCTTAGGCCCTGGCTGCTGCAAAGTTAGGGACTCCAACGTGCCTGGAAGGCTCCGTTCTCCCCAGCTATAATCAGAGGCTAGAGGGAGTTGGCGATCACCTCCTCCCGCTGAGTCCTCCCACATTGGCCTAGGCGTCCCCGGGATCCCAGTGCTCTTACCCCGGCCACTCACCCTGTGGCCTAGCAGGACCATCTGAGGGTTCCCCTCTGTGAGAGGGGGCACTGCTGAAGGCTAGAAGGCGCAGTGTGCTCACCTACTCTGGGCTGAATGCTCCAAACAGGCTCTGTTGCATTTCCCAGCCCTGCCACCACAGGAGGGAGAGAGCAGGGCGTCCTTCCCAGTTCTGCCCCTGTCCCCTGCTGCATTAGCTGCCGGAACAAATGAACTCTGCGCTTCCCAGGCTCGTGCACGCTGTGCCGTTGTCCCTCTCCGGCAGCCCCATTGCGCTCGGGAGGAGCTGCCGATCCAATGGTGGAGCAGCTCTTGGAGATGAATCCTGGCAAGCTGTTAATTGCCAACTTGCCTTTTAGCTGCCCGAAGTGCCTCGCCCCAGGATTGCCCCCTCCTGGAACTGGCCTGGATACAGTATAGCTCTCTGCCCCCTTTCTCCCTGGAGACCAGCTGACTTAACTCTTCTCCCTCCCCTTTGATTCCTTTTCTTTTTTTTTTTTTTTTTTTTGGTATGTTCTTGTGATGTCCCGTTTGCTCCCTTCCACTGTGTCCCGAGGGGCTGGGGTTAATCACCCGGATGGGCCCTTCTGCTATTGACGAGCGTCCTTGCTCTTGTCTCTCTCAAAGAATCCCAGGGTGACGCCTTGAGGGTGACGGGTCATGTCTCCGGCTCCACCCAGAGCAGCGAAGCGAGCACGCCCAGCTCCCTGTGCATGGAGTACGGTAAGTTGAGCAGGGGGTGAGCGGAAAGGGTTAACCACTGGTACAGCTGGGTTCGGGTGCTGGGTCCTCGCACGTTTGCGGGGCAGCTTTTGACTGTGCACGTGTGGGGGTTTGCTCGTGAGCCTGGTGTCTTGTGTGTGTGAGTCCAGGGCTCTGAAATCTCTGCCTATCTCTAAATCTAAGAGCAGCTGGGAGGGGCTGGGGAGGAGAGTTGAGTGGCCAAAGTTAAGCAGCTGTGATCTCTCCCTAGCAGGGATTAGGATGAGACTTTGGGATCTGCTGTCCCTCCGCAATCTGCCTACTGTGGGGATCTTGCCCCTTCCTCTGAATACTCTGATGGTGATCACTGTCGGAGGCTGGATGCTCACCTGGCTCCAGTCATGTGTCCTCTAGTCTGGCAGTTCCTGTGTTAAGGCCAGGATGGTGCCCCATGTCCCTGGGCTGGCTGGGGCTGTGTAATGGAATCGTGCCTGGTCTGATCTCTGACTCTTTAGCGTTGTGGGTTTGCAAAATGCCTCTGCCGCAGGTGCTTGTCTTTTGCTTTCCTAGACGCTGGCCAGTACCTGAGTTCGGGGGAAGGGATGTTCCGAAGACCCTCGGAAGGACAGTCCCTAATCAGTTACCTGGCTGAGCAGGACTTTGGCAGCTGTGCAGACCTGGAGAAGGTGGGAGATAGCAGGGGGGGTGATTCAGGGGGAACATGTGTTCCTTGGTGGCTGGGTCAGTGACTGGCTCCACTGGCGAGCAGCCCTACCGAAAAGCCAGTGTTAGTGCCACCGCATTTCCAGCCGTAGAGCTGCGCGGGGAACTCGCCGGTCTACTTTCACACTTCAGTTTGCTCTTCGGTGTTGATAGCACGGGGCTGCGAGCACGGCTACAGTGCAGCGTGAGCGTCTCGCAGCTTGCTGGGGCTCCCTCCGCTGCGGGAAGTGGGGGGGTTCAGGTGTAAGGATCACAGAGCATTTTACCCCTCCGAGTGCAGGTAAGGAACAGTGATGCTCCTCTCTATAAGCCCCATAATGGTCCCTGGCCGATGTGATCCTGTGCTGTTTAACTGTGCAGAGCCACGCTCTGCAACTAGTGTTGAGTTGGGAAAAACCAAAGCCAGCTGCTCTCTTTGGGTGCTGGGTGACCCGCGGGTGGTGGAACGTTGGAGAGTGGGGCTGTCACAGTGGCAGGGCTAGCTGCACCTCTGTCCCCTTTCTGAGCGCACCCAGCTCCGGTCATGGGCCTCTAGCCCTCACCTGTCCCAGGGAGGAATCCCCCTCGGAGACTGGGACGTGGTCTCAGTGCCCTGCATACGCCTACTGCCCTGAAAGCCCAGCTGGGTTTCAGGCTCTTGCCTTTCTTTGCGCTGGGCACCAGTGACCATGAGAGTCGCCCCAGCCTCCTTAAGACCAAGTGTTTTTCCTTAGCAGTTGGAATACAACATGAGGGGCCGAGAAAAGGATTTAAAAATACCCGACACACATCTGTCACCCCTAATGTCCTACCATCCTATAATGGCGGCCCAGGCAGGCCTAGCTTCTTCAGACACCCCTCCAGCTTCATGTGTCCGAGTGTGGCTCGGTCTGGATTTTCCCTTTGCCCCCGAGAGCGTCCTTTCAAAGCCAGCCAGGACTCTTTGTTCTCCACTAGGCTTATCTCTGCGTCGGTGGGCTTGGGCCCCCACTCAAACCACTCCCATGGGCTATGGGGATCGAGCCAGAGTCGTCCGAACGAATAGTTCTGGCGTCGTCCCTCGAGAACTCTGAAGTGGGGTCTGATAGGTGACCATCCTGAGCTGTCTCCTTCCTGTCTGGATCCAGCTGGTCTCCTAGCACCGTGGTTCTCAAACTGATTTGATCGGGCCCCCGCCTTCTTTGTGTGTATAATATCTTATACCCCGACACACAAGTACATATACCGATTTTTAAAAAAATCAACATGCGCCTCTCACTAAATATTTACAAACAGCGAGGCGTTGATTCGAACAGCGCCAGCGATTCATTGTGAGAAGAGCAAAAGCAAAACTGCGATTGTGGTGGATGCTCACCATTAAATGTGCACACCGCGTCGTAACGTACAGTCAGCCACAATGCGAATAATGCTGTGCAAGCGTAACCGAAATCCGTCCACATGCATAGCACCATCTAGCGTCAACTGCACGGCACCATCTGAGGACCTGATATGTCTGGAGGAATCCGCTTTGCTAGATATTCGTTGCTGTGGGTAAAATGTGTGGAGTAAGGGGCTTTTTTGTCCCCTAAAGCTTCTCACGCTCCCCCAAAATACATTCTGTGCGCCCAGAGGGGGGCCCACCCCCCAGTTTGAGAACCTCTGTCCTAGTAAGAAGCACTCAGAAAACACCAGGCAAACGTGAGCACGCCATGTACACGTAACGGGCTATGGGCTCAAGAAGGCTTCTGCCCCGACTGGAGGGGCTGGATTCCTTGGGTTCATTAGGAAGTGAAGGCAGAGGTGCCAACTTTCCAATGTGCTTGGGGGGTGCTCAACCCCTGTCTCTGCTCCAGGCCCTGCCCCCAATCCACCCCTTCCCCCAATGCCCCACCTCTCCTCTTCCTGGCCTCTCCCTCCCCTGAGTGCGCCGTGCCCTCGCTCCTCCCCCTTTGCCCCCAGCAACTCCTGCGTGCTGCAAAACAGCTGATCATGGCGGGCAGGAGGCACCGGGAGGGAGGGGGAGGCGCTAATTGGCAGAGGCGCAAGGGGGCGCTGCTGGTGGGTGATCCATTTTTTTCCCCCATGGGTGCTCCAGCCTCGGAGCACCCACAGAGTCAGCACCTACTAGTGATGCTACTAATAGGGAAATCCTATTAGTAGGGTTTACTACTGTGGGAAATCCCAGCTTGCTATCTGTGGAGAAGGCTGGTTCTCTGCTGCGGGGTGTAGGGGATGTAATGCTGCTTTATGGAGAACCTCAACTCCCCGGCTCTCTTGCAATGGTTTGGCCTCTGCCTCCCAGGAGAACGCTCACTTCAGCATCTCTGAATCGCTGATCGCCGCCATCGAGCTGATGAAATGCAACGTGATGAACCGGCGGCTGGAGGAGGAGGAAGAGGAGAGTGACAGGGAGATCCAGGAGCTCAAGCAGAAGATTCGCATCCGGCGCCAGCAGATCCGCACCAAACACGTGCTCCCTGCCTACCGGGAGGTGGGCTCCGACAGTGAGTGCTGCTTTCGGGGCCAGGCTGGGGAGAGCAGGGGCTCGGTTCTGGTCAGTCCCTGAGGTGCTGTTTCAGGCCCCAGGGCGCTGTGAGAATTCACCTTACGCTAGCTCCGAAGAGATGGTGACTCTAGTGTGGAGGGCCTGCCGTCACTGGGTCTGTCTGGGTATTTATCGTGTAGACACCGTGGTGGTGTCAAAGTGCAGGACGTAGCTTAATTCTGGGTCCCCGCTGGCACCCCAGTCACCCAGCACTACCCGCCCTGGCCAACTCCTCTGTCAGTTCTCCGTGTCGCACTTAAATGACCGCTGCTGGCTTTGGGGCCACGTCCCTCAGACCTTCTGGGTTTTGCCCCTCCAGGCTTGCTGGCCACAGACAGCGAGTCCCAGTTCAGCTCCCGTGACTCCATGTGGCTGTCTGACTCGGGCTCAGCGGAGGACGTGGAGGAGTACGAGATAAGAGGTAAGATGGGGCAGCTGCACCCGACGGAGATTTGGGGACAACCTCCTCCTTGGGGCTGCACCGGGGAGGAGCACGTCCCTTTGCATTTAGAGATGGCCATTCTAGAGTAACGCTGAACTGTGGGTTGAGCTGGGACCCCAGGTTCCACCCCTGGACTGCAGCCAACTGATTCCCTTTGGATAGGTGGGCTTGTGTGCACGTAAAGGCTGAATGATTTGCCTCGGGGAGCTCTGTTAGAGTCTTAACAGCCCCTTTGTTTGCTGTGTCGCTGGCTTCCTGCAAGAATCCCTTTCACGTGTAAAGTCCTCTGGGCTGGGCACGGTCAGGCTGAGGTTGGGGAGCTAAAGGATTTGAATGCCAACCTGCGCTGTCCTGCTCTTCCCGCTCGGACCGGCCACGGACTGGACGAGTCAGATTGGGGACTGTCCGCTACCGTTGTTAAACCCCATCTTTCTGTAGCAGGGGCAATGGGGTGTGTACAGATCCTGACCTCCAAGGTACTTTGCTCTCACACAGTCAGGCTGGCTCCCATGGCCTAGAGTGCTCCCCGCAGGACGCAGGCACCGACTTCCCCTCTAGCTGGGGGGCTGCTCAACCCTCCCTCCTGCTCCACCCCAGTCCCTGCCCCCATTCCACCCCTTCCCCCAAGTCCCCGCCCCTGCTCTGCCCCCGTCCAGCCTCTTCCCTGCCTCCTCCCCCGAGTATGCCCCGTCCTCGCTCCTCCACCTCCCTCACGGAGATTCCTACACCCCGCGAAACAGGTGTTCGTGGCCGGGGGCGGGGGGGAGGCCCTGGGAGGGAGGGGGAGGAGTTTAGTCAGCGGGTCGCCAGCAGGTGAGAGGCGCTGTGGGGCGGGGGGAACTTGGGTGCTGCTGAGCAGCACCTGCTCATTTTTCTCTCCATGGCTCCAGGGCTGGAGCACCCAGTCAGTGCCTATGCTGCAGGAGACCTGGCCTTGAACCCTGTCCCTCACCTCCCTCCTGCATTGCTCAGGATAGACACTCCTTGTTGCTCAGCAGCGCCCCCTCTGGCTGACTTTAAAGGTGCATTAACCAAGCACTCTCCAGTCTTCAGCTGGGACGATGGTGGTTGGACTGGGACGTTCAAAGGCCCCTGTGATGGATACCCTCCATCTTCTTGCTCCTCTCTCCATGGATGTGGCTAGCATAACCCCAGTTTGGCCCCCTGTAGCGCAGAGGTTTGACTTGCTATTGCAGTCCAAGGAGGGTGTTTGAATGCTGTCCCTGGATGTCTCCCAAAGGGTGCCA
This sequence comes from Macrochelys suwanniensis, assembly GCA_033296515.1. Taxonomy (NCBI): domain Eukaryota; kingdom Metazoa; phylum Chordata; order Testudines; family Chelydridae; genus Macrochelys; species Macrochelys suwanniensis. Next base: position 5,072,046 of record CM065783.1, on the reverse strand, counting down.
GCAGGCCCTGCTCTCTTGCCTCTGTGTTGATACCCTTTCTCTGTGGCGGGGCCAAGCACTGAAGCGAAATGTTTTGTCATCACCGTATTATGCAGATGGTAACGATGGATCTAACCTGATTCAAATGTCCAAGAACGGCCTGTCAGTGTCAATGGCTTCCTTGTTTTCAGGTAGTACCCCAGAGTGCACTGCGCCGCGTGCGTGTGTGTGTGTGTGCGCGCTTGTCCGTGTGCGTTGCCTGGGCGTGTCACGGGCCCACAGGGAGAGCAGAGACTCAAAAGCTGCTGCTAGAACTGAGTTCACGCTGCATCAGCAGGCAGGCTGCAGCCCGGACACCAACCCACCAGCTCCCAGCTCAATCCACCAGCTACTACGCTTTTGCTATTTCCCGTCCCAGGGCTCTGTGCATGTAGCTGGCTCCTTGTGAGCTGCTCTCTAGAATTTCTCAGCGCGTTCTCCATGCAGGGGCCTTTGGGAACGATCAATAATGTCGTCTGAGTGGCAAAGGGAAAGGAGCATTTAGGGATCTCGGGCAAAAATTGGGGATTGGTCCTGCTTTAAGCAGGGGGTTGGACTAGATGACCTCCTAAGGTTCCTTCCAACCCTGATATTCTATGGTTCTATGGTTCTACACAGAGACCAGCTGTCCTTTAAAATGTAGCTTCCCTACAGCTCCCAGCCCTCTGCGATTCCAAGACAGTAGCTCTGTTGATCAGAGGTGTTAAAGCTTCTCTAGCACTGTGAGAGGCAGAGAAAGCTGGGGCCTTACTTTTAAATTGACGGCACTGTCACGAGAGCTTTGCTCCGCCAATGCAACACTAGTGAAAGGCTGACACCCTCTGTAGCCTTGAACTGTGGTATGCAACCTATCATTTAAATCAGCTTCTGTACCAGATGATTAGAGAATAGCTAATGTGATGCCAATTTTTAAAAAACGCTCCAGAGGTGATCCTAGCGATTTCAAGCCGGTAAGCCTGAGTTCAGTACCGGGAAAACTGGTTGAAACTATAGTAAAGAACAGAATTGTCAGATGCAGATGAACATTATTTGTTGGGGAAGAGTCAACATGGATTTGTAAAGGGAAATCATGCCTCACCAATCTACTAGAATACTTTTGAGGTATTAACAAGCATGTGGACAGGGGGGATCCAGTGAATATAGTGTACTTAGATTTTCAGAAAGTCTTTGACAAGGTCCCTCACCAAAGTCTGTTAAGAAAAGTAAGCAGTCATGGGATAAGAGGGAAAGTTCTCTCGTGGATTGGTAACTGGTTAAAAGATGGGAAACAAAGGGTAGGAATAAATGGTCAGTTTCAGATTGGAGAGAGGTAAATAGTGGTGTCCCCCAGGGGTCTGTACTAGGACCAGTCCTATTCGACATGTTCATAAATGATTTGGAAAAAGGGGTAATCAGTGAGGTGGCAAAATTTGCAGATGCTACAAAACTACTCAAGATAGTTAAGTCCCAGACAGACTGCGAAGAGCTACAAAAGTATCTCACAAAATTGGGTGACTGGGCAACAAACTGGCAGATGAAATTCAGTGTTGATAAATGCAAAGGAATGCACATTGGAAACCATAATCCCCATTATACATTTAAAATGAGGGGGTCTAAATTAGCTGTTAACCACTCAAGAGAGAGATTTTGGAGTCATTGTGGATAGTTCTCTGAAAACATCCAGTCAATGTGCAGCAAAGTTAACAGAATATTCGGAACCATTAGGAAAAAGATAAGTAATAAGACAGAATATCATATTGCCCCTATATAAATCCATGATGCGCCTACATCTTGAATACTGCGTGCGGATGTGGTCGCCCCATCTCAAAAAAAGAGGCATTTTGGGTGGCTGTGCCCAAAGCGTCACTTGAATTGGAAACACCTAGGTTGGAAGATACCATATTTGGAGTGGTGGGGGGGAAGAGGGGTCCTAGTTCTGTCACCTCAGCCTTCTGGGGAGGTGGGGTTCAGATCTGAATCCTCCCGCGAGATGCCTGCTGAACACTGCTCACCTTGGCTGCATGTGCTGGCCCTACAATGCTCAGACAATGCTGTACATGTGCGTCCCCTGTTTGCTTGGATCTGTCTTAGCCTGTGATCTCTCAGAGCCATCTTATAAGGACCGAGAGAGGCTGGTTTCCTCTCCCATTCGGTGGCAATTCTGCTGGGTGTGGAGCCCACTTCCTCTCTCTGTGTAGCTACAAACCTTCGGTTGTTACTAGGTTGTAGATAACATGGGTTTCCTAGTCCTGACTGCACCTGCTGCTAGCAACGGGTATCAGCCTGGTAACTGCCTGGTGCTAAAGGGTTGGGTCTGACTCCCCCTCTATCCTGGACTCCCTGTTGACTCAAGTCTAGAAAGATGCTTGAAGGAGACACTTAGGATTTAGCCCAGCGTTTAACACATCTTGAGATGCACCCGTTTCTTAGGTTGTGAGTATTTTTGATCAGGGCCTTTGTTGTCGTACCCTCTGGCTGTACAAACAGCTGTCCTGATCCTTTGGAAAGCCCCACACCCCTTCCCTTCCCAAGGACTGTCCCCTGGAGAATCCCACCTTCCCTGCTGAAAAGATCCCAGTGCTGGGCACTCTGGGTTTCCCTGCCACTATGTGCTGCCCCTCTGCTGTGCTGCGCTGCTCCCTCCTTCAGGGGTGGGTCTGAAGCTGACCAGAGTCCTGCAGCAATCAGCAAGTGACTCCCGTATTTCAGTACCCAGCCTACTTGGGGGAGAGGAGTTGAGAGCTGCGCACCCATTAACCAGACCCAGCTGCCTCTCTAGGTCTCCTCTTACCCTCCTTGAGGGGGTCCCTATGGGTCTTTCCTGCCTTGATCGATGATATTTTCTCCCCTTTTCTGTAAGTTCCTTGTGTGAAAACCCAAGTTTCCACCCAAAGGGCAGTCCAAGCCTCCCATGCCAAGCCCTGCCTCACGCAGCTCGTGGGCTTGGCGGGACAGTACAGACAGGAGATGAAGGAGTGTTTTTTTTAAGGCTGACTTGGGTTTCCAGGGATAATGGGACTAAATCCAGTCTGGGTGTAAGCAGGATTATTCTCATGACTGGTAGGAATCGTACCCACTTACTTCAGACCACGTTCCACCATTTTTAAACACCATTGTATAGTGGCAGCAAAACCAGCTCCTAGAATTCTTTGAGGACGTGAACTGAACCTTGAATAAAAGGGAACCAGTGGGCATAATGATTATGGGCTCTCAGCTAGTCTTTGACAAAGTCCCTCACTAGAGAAGGTCCGGGGATGAGCAGTGAAATGCTGCCATAGATCAGGACTGGCAGATGGACAGATAGCAAAAAGTAGGAAAAAGTGGTCAACTGTTATCCTGGCCAAGGGTTAGCTGTGGTGTAGCCCAGCCCAGCTAAGGGTCTGTGTTCAGTATTTATTAGATATCTGGAAGGGGGCAGTGTGGTAGCAACATGCACAGACACTACACCTGGATTTAAGTTCCTCCCCTGTAGGGAGGAAAGTGATCCTCCTTTGTGGCCCGTTTGATCCTGGGTGCCTCAGCAGAGGGTGGCCGGCAAGGCTGCCGACCACTGCCACTTACCGTGTGGTTCTTGTGACATTGACCTGTGTCCACTCCCGCCCTCCAACTCATGCCATGTGGGCTGCTGACAAGCCATCGGCGTATGAGCTGGGCTGGATGTGAACCAGAATAGTAGCGGTGAAGGGCCTGTGTCCCATCGCCAGTGCCTGCAGTGTTAATGCTGTGCATAAAACCTAGTAAGCTACTAAACTTCTTAACTAACCCCAGTGTCCTGCCCTACCAGCCCCAAGTTTGTGTGCGTGTGGATTTCCCTACGCTGCGTAACCGCTGGTAGCTAGTGTGTGCCCTGTGCAGACTGTAACATCTCCACTCTAACCCCACAGCCACAGGTTCTGATCTCTCCCCTGTAGATTGACCAGGTGACTGGCTGGTCCACATCCCGGACTGTCTAGCTGCTGCTTATTGTCACTGGTAGAGATAGGTGCTGTAGCTCACATGCTTTTACAACAGTGTGGTGGTTTTTAATGCAAAACTGCTTAGCCTCTGTTTAAAAGAGTAACTCTCTGCTCCGCCCTCTCTCTTCTTGATGCAGATGCGGACATCAGGCGGGATGCAGCACCTAGCAGGAAGTCTTTCCTTTCCTCGGAATCCATGTACGTATCTACCCCCCTCTTCCCCCCCTCCCCCCACCAGAGTGCGAGTCTTTGATCCTCGCCTGGGCTCAGTAGGCTCAGCTTTGGGGACAGTCCTGGGGTGGAGCTGGGCAAATGGAAAATCAAGTTGAACGCTGAGGTTGCTCGGGAATTCCCTGCATGAGGGACCGATCTGCATGGCTGGGCATGGATTAGATTCCACACGAATAGGTCTCTTCTGCCACTGACTAATAAACTAACTGTCAGCAGAAGGAGAAGGGGCTGGGAACAGGAACCATGGTGAGTCAGGAAAGACTGCCCCAGGTGGTGGGGACACCTGCCCCAGGTGGTGGGGACACCTGCCCCAGGTGGTGGGGACACCTGCCCCATTCCTGTAGTCTGTCTTGAAGTCCTGTGTTGCAGTCACCATCCTTACAACTAGGAGCTGGACAGGACTCCCCATCAGTGCTACTCCTTAACTGGCCAGAGGAGGCGCTGTTGAGTGGGCCAAGGCATTCCTCCTCCTTAGGAGATTCAGCAATCTGCCTCCTCATCACTGTTCCCAGCTGAGGTGGAGGATGGGTCATCACAGCCCCTTGGAAATATCATTGGTCTGTTAATCGCTGGCAGCTTTCCAGAGGGCTGGGGGCAGGGCCCCCTCTGCCTGTCAGACGCCATGTAAAACTAGGCCCTGCTGGCAAAGATCACAAGTCACTTTATACTGTGTGTTATCCCATGTCTTGTCCGGATTCCAGCGTTGCTCGTTCCATTCTGCTTCCCAACCCCCCCTCCCCCCCCCCCCCCCCCCGCAGGTTCTTTGATGCCCCATTCCAAATTGCCCCGTCCCTGTGTGCACCCCACCCCAGAGGTAGCAGCGTGGGAGCAGTGATTCCTGTATGTAGTTTGTGGGTCTCACTCGAGACAATATGCTCTAAGACGAGTCATCGTCAGTGCAAACGCTCACAAGAGGGGCTGGGAGGGTCACCGGTCGGGAGACCCAGGCTTTGATCTGCTTTGCACCGGGGTGGGGGGTTATGCCCCATCTGTTGTGCTGATCGTCCTCTCTTGCTGTGCAGTTCCCACTCCTTCCTCCATTCAAACTCCGCGGAGGCCGTGGCCATGGGCCTGCTGAAGCAGTTTGAAGGGATGCAGCTCCCCGCCGCTTCGGAACTGGACTGGCTAGTCCCAGAGCAGGATGCCCCCCAGAAGGTAGGCGTGTGGGGAGGGGCCTCGCTGGGGCAGTCGCACTGATGTGTGCCCAAGGACGGAAGCTCGATGCGAAATCAAGGGGATTTGTTTAAATCTAGAGGGCAGAGAACCCACCAGCGAGGGAATCCTTTGCATGAAGCTCGTATCTGCCACCTGTGGTGCTTTCTCCCAGTCCTGAATGCAGGGCTGCAGCCTGTCTCCACCTCCCCTGGGCTGTAGAAGAGGAGGGAAGGCACTGATCACGTCCCTCACGTACTCCCAGAGCTGTGTCCCTTCCACACAGTTGGCTGCAGCGCTTCCAGGCTCCTGTTGTCCTTGTATATGAATAGGGAGGGCAGGAGGATGGGGATGCTGGGTAAGATCTAGGGAACAGCCAAGGATCAGCACCCTGAAGCAGCACAGAGCCCAGCGCCGCGACCCTCGGCCTTCACCAGCAGCCCGGGGGCGTCGCCTTGACGGGTCGTTTGCTGTTGGTTTTCAGGGCCCGGGACAGTCTCTCAAAAAGCTCTTTAAGCGTCCCCAGTGGTATAAGAAAAGGCAGCTCTCCAAAAAGCTCCGGCGGGTACGTTGGGAGCGGAGAGCGTGCCCAAGGGGCGCGTGCGTGGGGCACAAGTCACGGCGTGTACTAACCGCTCGGACGAAACACCCGCACGTGGCATGGAGCAGCGGGCGGCATGGCTGTGGCTTGGTGTGGGGCGTGGGAAACTCAGCTGACCGTAGAGTTTGTTGTCGTCGCTGTTTGAACCCTCAGCTGTGACCAGCTAGAAGACACGTTAGAAAGCGAGCCATCTCCATGCTAACGGCAGCGGCAGCCAGTATAGGAGGGGCAGGCGCTGGGCAAACTTTCCCATGTAGCCCCTCAGTCCTGACCCCCCAGCTTCTCCAATTGTGGGCTCCCCATACCCAGCTCTGCCCAGGCCCCTCGATCCCGACTCACACGCTGTCACTATTCTAGTGCCTAGGCCTCTCCTGAGGGGGACGCTGCCAGTCCTGCCAAACTGCTCCATTTTGGGGTGCTGGAGTTGATCTCAAACTGAGGGTCAGTGGGGTCAGTGTGATGGGAGCAGAGGGGTTTCGGGGCCGTTCTTTAAGAATGCCGCGGCGCTGCGTGTGGTGTAAATAACGCGCAGGTCTGTGTGCTAGTGCTGCCCCGCGGGGCTGGTGGGGGTGAACCCCAGGCTTGCTTTATTCTTTGTGCCCTGTAGGCTTCCACAGAACTCACGCTTGGTCACGGATCGCTGCCCTGCCACCCCCAAGCTGAGCAGTGGCCCTTCCGGGCAGCAGTGCATTGTGGGCTTTGACTTTCCGACTACTGTTTAAAATAAAGAATGGCCCCCAGCCCCTGGCCCCAGCACAGTCTTGTCCGCCTGAGCCCGGAGGGGATCCCTGAGGTTTACTGTCACCTGCCTGGTTTTCTCTAACCCCGGGTGGTTTGTGAGGCATGTTCCGTTGTCCTTGTGCTGCGGGGCTCCTGTCCTCTGGCTGGGGCGGTTCTGCTCTTGGGGGTGCAGCTGAAGAGCCGCCCCCGGTGTCCGTCTAATCGATCGGTCACGGGGCCGAGGTAGTTTCAGTTACAGCGCTCTGAGCTCATTGCCGGGGTCACCCAGGCTGCTGATGGGAGTCAAGTAGCCAGGCTGCTCCCCTCCGCTGCACTCAGCAAAGGCTGCGACAGGCTGAGAGGGGCAGAGTCGGTGCTGGGCCTAGAGTCCCAGAGCCCAGGCAGTCACGGTGCTACTGCCCATGGCCGACTCTGCTAGCACGTGACTTCATCCTGCCCTGGCAGGGATCCAGGGGCTCTGTATCCCCAATGACCCCAGCTCCGCTCCGCTCCCCCTGGCTCTGGAGCTCACCCCAGAGCCTGCTGCCCTCCCCGGGCTGAGGGTGGTTCTCTGAGGCGCTGTGCGGCCTGGAAGCTGCCCCGTTCTCCCTCACAGCTATTTCTGTCCCTCCATGAGCTCTGAGCCTGTCAGACCCAGGTGTGAGCCTCATCCTGGAGTCCTGACACCCCTGGTTCACCCTGGAGTGGCTCATGCCTCCCCTCTGGGGTGTCCTCCTCTTTGGGACAAGTGCAGACATTCATGCTCGTGAAATGCAGCCTATGCCCCGGTGAACCCCCAGCGCTGACATACCTGCTGCCCACTTGCCCATAAAGCGTGCCCTGCTCACAGAGAGGCGGGAACGGTGCCCCCTACTGGTCTGGGGACAACCTTGCAGCAGGGGGATACATAGAAACTTGGGGTGATGTGAAGTGTGTGGAGGAGAGGTCCAGCCAGGGTGAAAGCATCTGGCTGAGCGGGGAGCACTGCACCCCCATTACCTCCTCACAGACTCTAGGCACTTCCGAAGATGGGGTGCAAGGCTTTGGGATACACAGCGGGAGCATCACGCTACTGCACGTGCCATGATAGTACAGCAGAGCACTAGGATGGGAATTGTTCTCCAGCTCCCCCGGGAGACAGACCATGCCTGGTGGTGGGGAGGGGGCGCGGGACGAGCACGCAGGCAGTTTCCCCAGGGATGGCGCTGGAGTTGCCCAGCAGGGCAGACCGGCATATGTCTCTGCAGTAAAGGTCAGTGTCTGACCCTCTCACCTGCCTCTTGCAGCTGCTGCCAATTCCGGACTCTCTGCCCATCTCGCCCGACGACGGAGAGCACGCCGACATCTACAAGCTCCGAATCCGGGTCCGCGGGAACCTGGAGTGGGCTCCCCCCCGGCCACAGATCATCTTCAACATTCACCCGGCCCCAACGTAAGGAGCTGCGTGGGCTGCCCTGGGGGCTGCCCACTCCTTCTGGTCCCACAGAGCCTCTCCAGGCCCCTATGATCTGCCTTTCCTCTTCCCCCCCAATTCTGCATCCTTCCAGCTGGGTAGGCCTGGGCGATTCACTCCATTCACAGCCCAGTAGCTCCACTTCAGCCATCCGGATGGGCAGCTGCTCCCGCCGGGAGATGACATCTCTGCCCCCCTCCAAGCCTCTGTTGTTTCAGACCTGGGCTGGGAATTGAGCCCTGCTTGGTGCGACACTAACCACTAGGCCTCCCAGCCTGGCGGTGTGTGTGTTAAATGAGACCCGCCCTTCCCCCTTTGTCACTGTGCTCTCTGTAGGACCTCCAAAAACACACCAACAGTGCAAGGTTACAGGACCCTGTGTGTCCAGCTCCCCTCTGGTGGTGGTCAGGGTACATGGCACCGAAAGGACATCTGCGACCCACATGCCTGGCTGCATTTAGAAGAGATCCCCTGCCTGTGTCATGGTGGGGGCACGGGAGGGGGCCCACCTGCCCTGCCAAGCTGTTGTCCTTCTGTGCCTTGCAAGGGAGACGTCGCTACTCCGTGGCACTGTTGCTGGGGCCTGCACCCCGGTGCCAGCTGCTGTTCCGTTGCCTGGCAGCTGCCTTGTGCTCTCAGCTGGTGTTGAGTGACTGGCTGCCGACACCTCGCTCATCAGCGTGCGGGGAGCGTTCGGATCCACAGGGCGCAAGCAGGTGAAGGCAGTTGCCGTTGGTGCTGCCCACCCCCGCCACACACACACAGAGGGAGCTAGGTCCGTCCCCCTTGCCAGTCGCTGGGCACTGGCTCTTGCAGCTTTTGCCAGATCCTGCTGAAAGCATGTGGTGGCTTCAAGGCAGATCCAGCCACCCGGCTCATTATTTATCTGTATATCGAGGCCCCTAGGAGCCCCAGTCACGGGCAGGACCCCGTGGTGCTAGGTGCTGTACAGACACAGAGCAAAGACAGCCCCTGCTCTAAGCTTACAGTCTCAGCGGATCCACTTGGCACTCAGCTGTTGGGTGAGAGGGGAAGCCCTAGTGCCCTCAGCCCTGCTGAGCCGTGAGGGAGCTGCTCTAACACACGTCTTCTCTCTGGGCAGGAGGAAGGTGGCCGTAGCCAAGCAGAATTACCGGTGCGCAGGCTGCGGTATCCGGACAGACCCCGGTGAGTGCTGGAACTCTGACCATGACAGGAAACTCGGCCTCTCCGAGGGCAGGGGGTGCTGCGTGCAGATGAGACAGGCAGGGGCAATAAGAGACAAGGACTCAAATGTGTGTGGGGCGGTGAGGATGCCAATAAGCTGGGGGATTGTGCGGGTCTTATCGCAGGGCACCTGGGAAGCTGGTGCAGCTTTCTCTGAAGGCCTGGCATGAACAATGAAAGAAGACAGTTACTAATGGACAGAGCCTGAGTTCACAAGTGGCCTTGTAAATACCATGTAGCTAGTAGCTGAAGAAGAGGAATGGGTGATAAGCTTGGAGCTGTGCTCATGAGCCCACTTGGTGACGCGTGGACGGCTCATGATCCAGACAGGGACTGGCTCACAAACTTAGGAAGCCGATCGTAGAGTGTGATGCAGTGCTAATGGGCGTGTGTGAATCCGCTTTGTAATACATAGGTCTGATTTACGGTGATGTATTTCGGAGCTGGGGGGCACTCTGACCCCAGCCCCTGCACCCGAGACTACTCAGCTCAGGTGTAGCTTTGTGGAATGCCAGGAAAGACACCTCCGTGACGAGTTGGGATTCGAACGGAGGGTTTGGCTTCCAGAGAGCTGGCTAAAGTGTTCTCCCACGACTGGATGAGGTGTTCTGGATAAGCTGAGCAGAAAAGGGCTCGGGGAGTCCCAACACCTCCCAGTGAATGAATCTGCCCCAGGGGCATTTCCCACGGCAGGCTGTCAAAGGGGAGCCCGTGCGCTAGCATGCACTGCGGATGGAACAGCCTGCTCCCCCAGGAGGCGGTGGGGACAGAGCAGGCAGGGGGCAGCCAGTCTGCCTCTCTGAAGGTATTAAAGTCCCCGGCCCCATCACTGCGCAGAGTCAGTAGGTGAGGGTGGCTTCGCTCATTCGGATTGGTCTATTCGCGCTGTGGAGCGCCTAGTGTCTGCTCTGGAATTGAAGGCGCCTGTGTCCGTGGAATTGATCACTCCTCTTCAGCTCATGTAGTGAAGCTGCTTTCCATCGAAATCCCCCAGGTGATCAGGCTGAAGGGGCCCCCTACAGATACAGCATTCACCTGCTGTGTGTTACCAGTAGAGGCCTCTGAAGCAATTGCTTGTCCTAACTGTATAGCCAGGGATAGCGGTATGTGAATCATAGGCAGATCCGGGCCTCAGAGTCTGCAGGGAGCCCACAGATCCCAGCATGCATTGCTCTGAGCTGAAAAAGGTGCCTTGTCCGCTGGGACATTTAGGGTATGTCTACACTGCAGTTAAACCCCCACGGCTGGCCCACGTCAGCGGAGGCGGGCTCACGTTACGGGGCTGTTCAATTGCAGTGTAGAGGCTTGGGCTGGAGCCCAAAATCTGGGACTCTGTGAGCCCAAAGCCCGAGCCCCAGTCGGCTGACCCGGGCCCGCCGTGGGAGTTTAACTGCAGCGTAGACATACCCGTAGCGTCTACAGACTACATCACCCACCCGTGTCAGGCATTAGCAATCTGCTCCCCTTGCTGCTGATTAACCGCAGCCCTCTGGCTCCTGGTGAGGTGCCAACAGGGTCCTTAGCTGGGCAGAGGTGAAACTCCCTCTCCGGTCTGCCAGACTACATCAGACGGCTGCGGTACTGCGAGTACCTGGGCAAGTACTTCTGCCAGTGCTGCCACGAGAACACCCAGACGGTCATTCCCAGCCGCGTCCTGCGGAAGTGGGACTTCGGCAAGTACTACGTCAGCAACTTCTCCAGGGACCTGCTGAGCAAGACCTGGAGCGACCCGCTCTTCAGCGTGCAGGACCTCAACGCCGCTCTGTACAGGAAGGTGAAGGCTCTGAATCAAGTCAGGGTAAGGCCATGTCCTGTGCTTTCCCAAGGAGACCGAGGGGTTCAGCCTTCTCCTGGGAGGCAGGTGTCGCTCCCATCAATGACCCGTGGAGCAAGGAATATGACCCACAGGGTGGGGGCATCGGTGCCTTGTGGGGGGCACGCTATCGTTAGTGGGCCAGATTACCTAGCTGCTGCCCCTTCTATATGGGGCCTCTTGTCCATAGATTTCAGAGCATATCGCAAAGGTGGGTAGGTATCCTCTCCATTTTACAGCTGGGGAAACCGAGGCACGGAGAGCTTGAGGGACTTACTTGCGGTCACCCAGCGTGTTGGCGACAGAGCTGGCAATAGAAGCCACTAGTCCTGACACCTAGTCCTGGGCCCTACCCACTGGAAATGCTGCCCCTCTCACGTCTGCTTAGAGTAACCTCTGCATGTGTCCAGCTCCAGGCAACCTTTCTGTTGGCAAAACCTGCCTGTTTGTCATTCCTTGTAATGTCCCTTTAAGGGGCCTGGTGGGTGACGTATGGAATCTGACATTCCAGAAGATCTGAACTAAGGAGGGACGAGACTGTTACTCGTTGGGGCCCCATCAGGGTTTCTCTAGATTTCTCCTGTCCGAGGATGGCTGATGGGCAGATGTTTCAGAGGGAGGCTTAAAACCCCCATAATGCATGTGTCCATTGCACATCTTGTTCACCATGCAATAGTACATGATGGAGAAGTATTTCTTCCCGACCTCCAGCTGGGCCTCAGTTTATGCCTTGAAACATGAGGATTGCTAGCCCTCCTGGTTTTATCCTAGCCGTTTAACTGCTTCAGTGCCAAGAAACTCTAAGCTGGTTGGCAGCAGAAACAGCTTCACAAGAGCATGAGTTGAAACAGATTAGAATGGGTTTGGCTGGGGCCTGCAATTCTGTTTGTTTAATGACAGCTTTATACTCTTGTTTTGTTTTCCCCAGCTGTTGAGAATCCAGCTGTTTCACTTGAAGAACATGTTTAAGACCTGCCGACTAGCTAAAGAGTGAGTACCAGGGTCCAACCAGAATTCATCTTGCATCAGTTTCAGTCTCTCATGGCTGTCTGTCGCTTGGCAGCTTGACATGTTAGCTGCTGCCCAGACCTCTGCAGGGTGGGGGCTTTCAAGGATCGTGGCAAAATGTTCAGCAGCATCTGAGACCAGTCCCCCCACCTCGCCCCAATCTCGCCCACGCTCAGCGCTGTGGCAGGCCACCTAGAAGCTCCAGTGCATGTGGCACTCTGAGAGCAGGCCAAGCACAGACGGGCCCAGCGACTGGGTGTGCGACTAGCTGCCGCTGACATTTGTTGGAGAAAAAGGGGTGTTTGAGGCTGACACTGTGAACTGGGACAAGGTCTCCCCTGGTGCTTCCTCTGGGTCCCTTTGGGATCTCCCACTTCCCAAAGGCGCTGCACCCTTCGTGGTGATGCCTTGCGCTGCAGCTATCCCCTCTCTGGCTGACGTTGACTGAGTCGGGCTGAGTGGCCGTGAGGGGTCACTTGAGCAATGAGATGCCCCTCGCTTGGCACAAGGAGAGCAGACAACGGTAACTGGCCATGGTTTCCTATTAACCACTAAAACCCACCAGGCCCTGGGAGGGACGCAGTTTCAGGGAGGGGAGGTTCTCCAAAGGCTCAGAGTCAGCAGAGACAGGTGCCTCGATCGTAGCAGGCTCTGCTGTCTGGGTGCCTCCCTCGCTTGGCTGCTCTCTAGACTCGGGCTTGCCCGGCCCCTGTAGGCGGGAAAGGACAGCTGCTTTATCGGGGATTGGAGCAGCCCGAGCACCCTAATGGGGACCCTGCAGCTGAGTGGGACGTGTAGGGGTCAGCTGGGACAGAACCCGCTAAGCTAGAACAGCGAGCAGCGGGGAATTGGGAGGCAGACTATTGCTGGGTTTCCTAGGGCCCTGCGTGGAGGGAGTGGACTCTAGAGGGGTGGCAGTGCCCGCATGGAGGCAGAGCAGTGGGTCGCACAGTGTAATTGGCCCAGCGAAGTTTTACCATAGTTCATGCTCTCCATAGAGCACTCACTTGCTGATGTTTGGCGCTGAGCTCTGGTGTGTCTGTCCCTGCAGGCTCCTGGATTCCTTCGACACAGTGCCAGGTCATTTGACGGAGGATCTCCACCTCTACTCCTTAAATGACCTGAATGCCACTAAGAAAGGGGAGCTAGTTCCCCGCCTGACGGAGCTCATAAAGGCAGGTACCCTGCACGTTGAGAGATGCATGGTGGGTAATTTTATCATCATCTTCACTAGAATGGTTTTTTTTATTATTACTGGGATTAGACTTTACTGTATAAACAGCTAAGGAGTGGGATCTGGCTTTATAAAGGCAGCAGCAAGATCTCCAGAACAGCTGCTGAGGGCAAATACATTTTGTGTTAGCTGTTCTCCTCCTCCAGTTAGTTTATCATAGAGTTGTTATCCTGTGTGTGTGCGCAGAGGAGTTTCATTAGCTCAAGAGATCGGTGCTGAAGAATAACACAGCCAATTGGTTCAATTTCAGGAAGAAGCTGTGTTTTCCCATCACCCACAATGTACCCATTTGTCGTCTCCATCTCTGCTATACAAAAAAGGGCTGTATTCCCCTCTGAAATGCATTGGGATGTGCTTTGTCACGTCCGGGACGGGGAGGCAGCTTGACTGGTGTTTAGAGCAGGGCACCGAGAGTCAGGACTCCTGGGTCCTACTTTCAACACTGCCACTGATTTGCTGCATGACCTTGGGCAAGTTTTGTGTGTCAGTTCTATGCCTCAGTTTCCCTACCAGTAAAACCAAGAAACTTCCCTACTTTGCAGGGGTGTGGTTGAGGCGTGGCTTTGAGATCCTCCGATTAGAGGATGCTGCATAGTAATGGTATCCAGCATACAGAGCACCTCCCCTGTAGCCTGGCTAAGAGGTCCATGGTCATCGTCACCACGGCTGTGGGTAACAGCATGTGAACTGCATCCCCGGGGGCCTGAACAATTGGGCATTTCCCTCCATTTCATTCCCAAATGGGCTAGACACGTGTGATCTTACAGAAACCGTCACTCTAACGCCATGTTTAGATGCAAAAGCCCTGCATTAAAACAGACTGAGTGAAGAAATACCAAGTTGTGAGTTTCCAGGCAGCTGTGACTCCAGATAACAAACAGAAATAGGAAGGGATGCTCCAGTCTGCAGGGGAAGAGGAATGTGGGTGGCAGTAGCGTGTCCTTTGAACTGCAGAGTTCCCATCTAATTTTTTTTTATTAACCCTATCTTTGCTGATCCATTCGATTGTGTTGCCCTGCTTGTGCTTGTTTTAACTGTTCTCCTTTTTGCTAATGAATCTGATTTTAAAAGATTAAATTTAAACCCAGCTTGAATGTGGGGAGGGATGAGGTGAGGTTTGGAGATGGATCCCAGCAAGGCCTGAGATGTAACGTTCGCTTTCATCTCCTCCCTCAAGGCTGAGCTACACTGCGAAAACTACAGTGGGGAGCTGGCTACAACACATTTGAGGTGGTTAGAACACTGTTGCATTGTTTAGTGTAGACGGGACCTAACCACAGCCCTGAGCCATGCCGCAGCCCTGATTGCTCGCCAATTCTGGGTCCCGGGTACACTCAAGATGAAACAGTGTTTTAACTCTCTCATTGGCAACTATGGTGTAACTGGTTCCTCATTAAAGTGGTTTTTGTAGGGTAGATATGGCCTTAATTTTCTGTGTGAAAACCCGGTGTGATGGGTGACTTCACTAATCACCTTGAAAAACATTCCAAATGGGTCACCTTGAATTGCAGCTGTTGGCTGTGTGGGCCACCGTTGTGAGGGTAGCAATGCCAGTCACCGCCTGTGGGCACGTGTTTGGGGCAAAAGACCAGAGAGGCTGCCCTGGCCTCCGAGAAGTTCCCTACTGAACGAGAGTCCTTTTCCTAGAACTCCGAATCTCACTGGGAAGTCAAAGGGGACAAAAATAACTGGACTGCCACTGATTTGGCAGTGTTGTGTGTGCAACCTCCTGCGCAGACGACACCGTTGTGGGTGTGTTTCTGGTACAACTTTTGGTATAACCGCTACGGCTTACGTTGTATTGTGGTAGCATTGGCGATACTCTGGCACAGCCCATGTACACAGCCAGACATGGGCGTTGCCCCGAAGCGCTTGCTGGTAGGTGTAATCTAAGAGATACAGAACGCCTGGTTCTGGCACAAATGCTGCTCTTGAACCTGGTGTCGTTGCATCCCGGCAGCGGAACGAACCTCTGATTTCCACATTACTCTTGGCTCGAGATGTCTCTGAGCGCACGATGTCTCTGTCTCTGACTTCGCCAGGGAAATCGGGCGCGTTTGCCTCTTCTCCAGGGCGTTTCTTCTTCACTCCTCTCCCCTTCTGTTGTTACAGCTGTGTCAAGCCAAAGGCTTCATCTGTGAGTTCTGTCAAAAGGAGGAGGACATCATCTTCCCCTTCGAACTGAACAAGTGCAGGACGTGTGAAGGTGAGGTGCTGGGAGCCATCGCTGGCCCTGAGAGATGGCCGGGCCCATGTCTCCTCGAGTGAGTTTAGTGCAGGTGGCAGGTGCTGCTCTGGAGACTGAGCCGGTACAGAGCAGGCAGTGTCAGGAATCACTGCTCTGCAGTGTTTGTCCGGGTGCCTTGGCTGCCTCTACGCGTGGCCTGTCTGCAGGCCGCTTGTTTAATGTTTGCCCAGCCACCTGGCAGCAAACCATGTTCAGCCTACGCCTCTGACCTGGATCAGCCCACAGCTGACTCTCTAGCCGGGCTGACATGCTCCCTTGCAGTGTGGCCAGAACTGTGCCTGTGTATCTGGGTGGCCCGTAGAACATCCCAGAGTGCACTGCACCCAGCGCCCGTTAGCCGGCGCTGCGGGATAGGTGCCCACACGTACGTTTGCACAGATGGGCAGCGTGCCAAGTGGGGGCGCACGAACTCATTTCCACTGGGGCTGCGGCCTGCCCTACAGCTTGTAACCAGGTCAGATGCATGACACACATCTGGAGTGCGCACCAGGCACAGGGCTCAGTCTTCATGGCCATTCTGACTTGGGTGCCTTTAAGGTGACTAGCCCAAGAGTCCGGTGACCACAGCTTTGGCCGTGTGGCGCTGGACTGAGACTGTCCAATCGTTTTACTGAAGCCCCCACGCCCTGTAGTTGATAACTAGTTTTCGTTACTGTCGACCTGTGCTGATGGCCACATGCACAGTAGCGCCGTGCCCCGGCACCAGTCTTCTGAGCCATCCAAACCGCCCGTGGCAATCTACAAATGTGGCCGTCTCTTTAAAATTAGACTCTCTCTTGCCGCAAGTGTTTTCAGTGAAGGCCTTTTGTTTCGGGTCCCCATTTCCTTGGCAGGGCAGGAAACCTTTGTGAAAGGGATGAGATGTAAAGTGAAATTGACCTAGCTAACACTGCTGTCCAAAACTGAGTGATGTGCCCCAAATTACTTGGTTTCCAAGTGCATGCGGTGGGCGGGGCGCTTTCCAATCATGTGGGCGCCATCCCTAATCCAAAGATCTTTCCGTTTAAGAACCACGTGAGAGGCGAACCAGTCAGAATTGTAACACCTTGAGATTTGCTCATCCGAGGCGTTGGTAACACACTCCGTCCCTGCTCAGTGACTTAGTGTTCTCCCGTTGGGTATGGGCAGGCTGTGCCCGGAAGGAGCGTGCCGACGCTGCCTGTGTATGTGGCGAGGCCCCAGTTGTGAGCTCATGGCGTTGCTTTCTCTCCCTCCCTCCCTCAGAGTGCAAGGCCTGCTATCACAAATCCTGCTTCAAATCGGGCTGCTGCCCCCGGTGCGAGCGCCTGCACGCCAGGAGAGAGCTGCTGGCCAAGCAGAGCATGGAGTCCTACATCTCTGACTATGAGGAGGAGGAGCCGCCAGAGGCCATGGCTGCGACATGAGTGTGGTGGCGGAGGGGGAAGAGGAGACCAGCGGATGTATTTGTGTGCGTGGCCTTCGTCGCCAGAGACTAAACTAAGGACTAACCTGACTCTTTCACAATAAAGGGGCCCGTGGGAGGGCTGAATCGTGGGAGATCTCGGAGCAGCTGGCCCTCACGCGCTGCCGGTATCGGCTTGGTTTGCTTCAGGAGAGCCGGTTTTTTCTCTACACAACGGCGTTGGGGACGGCAGACTCCGGACGCTAGTTCTCGCAGTCGTGACCCTGCCAAGGTGGACACGCTGCCGCCGTCGTACAGGGTACGGCGGCGAATCCTGTCTGTGCCACACTCGGAGCGCAATGAGCGTTTCTATGGGTGCTCCCCCTGGTCCTTTAGGGAGGAGCTCAGCCAGCAGACGGCGTGTTAGCCAGGAGCTGCGCTGTCCTCCCTGAAGCAGGTTCTTGGGGAGCTTCCACCAGTTAGGAGGTGAAAGCTCCAGTCCAGCTCCGCTCTCCAGGGGGGAGTAACTGGAGTCCTGCTGCTGCCTAGACTGGCTGCACTGGGGCAAAAAAGAAGGGGCTTTTGCCAAGTCCTCTGCCCATAACACGCCTTGTCCATTGCTGCTGACGTGATCTTTTTAACAGTCCCTTATTCAGAACTGATGTGACTTGATTTGGGGGCGGGGGGAAGAAGCAGCGGCAAACAGCGCCTTGTCCTCTGCCTGGCAGGAGCTGTCACTGACTGCGGCTAGCCGCTGGCTGGTAGATCAGGCTAGTGCATGCGGACGGTATGTGACAAAGGAGTTGATCTGATTTTTCCCTTAGGCCCGGCCCTGCTTTAGCTGCATGCAGGCTGGGGGAGAGATCCGTGCCCGTCGCCCCTGTCTCCGCTATTGATGTTCGGTTCCTCAGACTGACGGAGCTCCCCACTGCTGGGTGAAGGGCTGGGCTTGTTGCCCCAGAGGCGCGATTGCCACCTTTCCCACAGCGCTAGGTGCCGGGAGATCGCCCTGTGCCATGCTCTGGTGAGCAAGGGGCTTCCGCTCTCTGGGCCGGAAGGCGGGGGGGCCACAATGAGGAAGCTGCATGCCCAGCGCGGGGAGAGGAAACGCCTTAGGTGAGCCAGAGGAAGCAGCTGGTCTGAAGCCGGCCTAGCAGGAGATGAGCTGCTATGAGTGGGGCTGCTGAGTGCTCCTGTCCCCTGGACCGGGGGCAGTGTTCGCCCGTATCTGCCGGGGAGGGGGTGCTGAGCAGCTACTCTGAGATCCGAGAACAAGGGTCAGTTTGAACACAGCCAGAGCTCAATCCCTGCGTGCCAGGCGGAGTGGGGGTTCCGGCGCCAGGCCCAGAGGGGAACCCTGGGAGAGCAGGCGGTGTGTGCTGTGTTGCTGCCCCCGCCCCTGTAGAACTGAACGCTCAGCTTGCCTTGTGGCGCTGGGAGGACCCCATCCTCGCTCGTGGCCAGTGAAGTGTAGCCAGGCGGCTTAGCTAGAAGCAAACATCTGGGACCGTTGGAGACCTGGCAGCAGCCCAGGCCTGGATCTCTGCCACGCACTGGGCATTCAGATGACTCCAGGTGACACTCACCCCCACGATTTGGGAGCTCGATGAAGCCACGGCCAGTCTCAGTGGAGCCCTTCTCCCATCCATGCTGCACCCCCGGTGTAAGGCGTCCTCCCAGCAGTGGGTTCTGGCCGTGCCCGTTCCAGACCTTGGCGTTGCCAGTTTGTGCTGGGCTCCCCGGATGCTGTGTGGCCCCAGGCTGTTCTGAGACATGCGCCTTTCTCTCCTGTCACAGGCCCCCTCCCGCTAGCCGTCCAGTACCTGCTGGATCGAACGCTCGGGGAGGCAGACAGGGCCCTTTGGAGTGACCGAGTAATGAGCGTGTCTGGCAGGACGGCCAATAACCTGGCCCCTGAGCGCACTGGGTAGAGCTGGCCTTGTGATGCAGAGCGCCATGTCATCAGGAGATTAGCCCGGTCCAGAACTTCTCCCCAGGACCCCACTCTCCTCAGTCACTGCCTAAAGCAGTCTGTCCTGCTGAGCTGTGGGCTAGTGTGGAGGGAGAGCTCAGCCTACGCAGCATGTGGTCTTCCACCGTGCCCACGGGCTGCCCCCGGCCCAGCGTTCCTCAGAGCTGGTATCTGAGATCAGTCCCAGAGCAGGGGTAAAGCTGTTTATTTGCCATCCTGAGGCCGCCCCCCCCCCTCCCCAGGAGAGCAGGTGCCCCGGGCCAGCTCCTCTTCCCAGTGTATCATTTCAGTTGGGTTGATCTTTGTGTATATAGTGTTTGTTTTAAGTTGATCTCTTTTAAAGGCAATTGCTCCTGTCTTTGTAATGAGCTGCTCTCGTTTGAGTTGGTCACTGAGGGCCAGATTTTAAAGCTATTTAGGTGCCTAACTTGTGTTGATTTCAATGGGAGCGCGGCACCCCACATCTTTAGAAATCTGGCCCTTAGTGTCCATCACCAGCAGTACGGGAGGCATTTTCTGCCTGGCTGGACTGTCCAGCATGGACAAATTGCACTGCTAGCCCCTGGTACTGGATGTCCTGACACCCGGCTGAGCCTGGGCAGAGTCCTGTGGTGTGGCACAGATGAGCAGCGTTGGTGTGATTTGGGGGAGTGTCCAGAGCGTCTACAATGCGGCCCGCTGGTTCCTTCTTCAATATGGGGATGCAGCCTGTAGCAACTCCCCGTTGGGGGATTCAGTGCTCTCTCGGGGCTGCACGCGGCGCGTGGACGTCTTTGCACGGTGGGGCTTGTGGTCTCTGCGGGTAGCGGCTGATCTCGGCTCTGGTTTATGGAAGATGTGCGTGTCCCTCGGCACATGGGCACTTTTTCAGCATGGCCTTTGGCTGGGCGCTCCATGGAGTCGCATACATCGAAAGGAGCTGTTTGACTCGTGTACGTGAGAGTTGGGGGGGGCGTGTATTGCCTGGAAGTGGGGGTGATGGTGGCTCCAGCCCTTGCTTGGTGGCTGGCACTTCAGGCTGAGCGCAGGGCAGTGCTGGGGTTCTAGCCTCTCGTGGGCCTGGCCTCATTCATGCCAGCGGTGAATCCCTGGGAGAGCTGCAGAGGCTGGGGCCGAAGTGAAACAGGCTGCAGGTGCCTTTGGAAGGAGGGAAGACTGCCGGGGCGTTCTGCGGGCGGGGGGAGGCTGGCTGCCTTTGGGCTCTGTCAGACAGGATGCGCTGGAGGAAGCAGCCTCTCCCTCCCCCACGCTCCTGTCAGTTGTGTAGGTAGGTTGACTTCCCTACAGCTGCCGTTTCCTCTTCTGCTGGGGGGCAGCAGACAAGAACTTGGGTGACTCTTAGAAAGCGGCAGCTCGGTGGGACCACCGTTGTTTCTCCAGGGGCAGAGCATTCGGAGGTGGGCGCTGAGGCTGATGGTGGAACTAGGTTCAGATCAGCTGTTCAGTGAGAGATCTCCATACAAAATGTATCTGGAAGCCAAGGAGCGACTGCTCTTTGTTACATGACGAGGGTGTTACCCCACGGAGCAGGCAGCAATGGTAGGTTATTATACAGGGCAGGCCTGGGTTTTGGCAGGTGGTTTAACTGGGAACGGAGAGTTGTGGAGCTCCAGAGGTGGTAGAATTCCATGTAAAGCGGAGAGACGCCGGCATTAATATCCCCTTTCTGCATCAGAAGGGTGGTGGGATCAAGGCCCAGGGCACCTGTAGCTCGCCCAGAACTGACCCGTTGCATGTGCCTTAACTTGAGAACTGAGCGTCAGGGTCTGCTTTGTGAGCATGCTTTGACAGCGCCCCAGCCAAGCTGTATTCTGTCTAAATGCCCAGCCCAGAGGTGGGAGGAGCGGTGATCAGCTGCCCTCCTGTTCGTCACATGCACGCCCAGCGTCACCGCCTCGCTTGCAGCCTAAGAACGCCGCTATATGCCACCGATGGCCAGCAAACTTCGGCTGGCTCCGAGCATTGCATGCGCTGTGGCTGACGAAAGCCGATCCCGTCCTACGAACTGCAGGGTGATGATTCTCACTGTGCTACAGCCGTCAAATCCCTCCTTTAGTGTCCGCCACGCCTGGTCTGAGACCTGGCACGACTGTCCAGACCCCTGGTGGTGGCGTCTGATGGACCGATTCCCTCCCATGTGCCGGCTCTGACCCAACAGAACGTTTGATGTTTTGTTTTGAAGCACTTTAACCTTGTGGGGTGTTTCCATGGTGGCTAAGCCTCTGGGCAGTTTCTAGAAGCACTGATTATATTTCAAAAGACAGTGAGTGGATTTGTGGGTTTTGTCCCCCTTCCCGGTGGGACCTTTCTGGCTGAGACGGGAACCCCGCCTGGGAATTCAAGACAGCGGAGGGTTTTAATGCAAAATGATGCACAACACTAATGAAGCTGCTACTGACCTGCTATTACAGTACTTACCATTATAAATAAGTGTAACTACGTGTGTACAAGCTTTGTAAATACAGAGAAGGGTCAGATGATACAATGTACATGATATTCAGTTGGATTCCTCTCTGTTGTGTTATTGTACAGCATAACAATGAAAATGCCGTCCCTAATAAACTAAGTTAATAAGAAGCGCATCATTGACCTCTACTGTATTGGAGTTTATTAAAGCTGGCTGAAAGAAAAGTACAAAGATCTTGCTCATAAGAGCCCGGAAAGCGCCAGTCCTGACTTCCCTCGAGTGCCGCTCACACGCTGGTTGTGTTCCTTTAATTTAAAAACAGAGTGGTGGACAAGTGAAAAACCAGGTCACTTTGCTGCAGGGCGCTACAGGTTGAACCCCTCTAGTCCGGCACCCTCGGGACCTGACCGGTGCCGAAGCAGAGAATTTGCCGAACCACAGGAGGTCAATGCAGAGTGCCAGCGGGTCTCCACTGGCGTGGGAAGTAGGGGTGTTGCAGCACCCCCAGGCTTTGCGCCCAGCGTGGCCCCCTGCCCAGGGGTCCCGCTGCCACCCGTGGTCCTGGCTCCAATGCCGGCACCAAGTCCCGGTCGCCAGCCCCTCTCCTGCCGCCCGGGGTCCCAGCTGCAGGGCTCTGCTCCAGGCCCAGGGTTCTGCAGCCACCCCCAGCTGTGATCCCAGCCTTACCCCTGTCCACGCCCCTCACTGCCCCAGGCTGGGACCACAGAGGAGGGGGGAGCTTGGCGCTGGTGGATGCTCCATACCCAGTCATTTTTGCCCATGTCAGCGCCTATGCCAGACCACGGATGTTGCCGGACCAGGGAGTGCCGGATTAGAGAGGTTCAATCTGTAGTTGTGTTATTAAGCAGGATCAGGCATGGTTATGATGTGGATGGGTGACCAGCCCAGAAAGCCAAGCGATGCCGGAAGAGATGTTCTAATTCACCTTTAAGTCAATATTCCAGTTGGAGTAAAGCCCTGGCCCGATGCTATACAGTCCAGGATAGGCTGTGTAGGTATGCTCTTGGCTTTACCTTTGACCCAACAGTGCCCCCTAGTGTTATGGGGAATGTTAGCACTGACGGGGGAAACGCCAACTCTGCTGATGGCGGGGTAGACACGCTCCTGCAGAGCTGCCTTTGTAAAGGTGCACGCTCTGAAACCTAGACTGAAGCAGAGAGCTGAGTAGCACTCCAGAAACTAGACACTTGTGAATAAAAACGTGCTGGGCTGACGGCGTCTAGGCCTCTGTGCTTCACGGCCTCATGCAGCACTAACGGCCGGGGGTAGCTAGGGGTGCCCAACTGTCCCCTTCCCTGGAGCATCTCGGGTTGTCAGCGCAGAGCCAGTCTGGTGGACCGTCACTCTGAACTGAGCTCTGGTTGCTAAGCTTTAGCGCAAGGGCTGGGCAGCCCCTGTTCTTGTCTTTCTCTGATCCCATCGAAACGCTTTTCGCTGCTGCAGACGTGACACAGACACCAGGGCTGGGTGTTGTAAGGTTTAAGACAATAGCCCAGTACCCTGCAGCGGGGTCTGTAACAGTCACTCTGAAAACCCTGCTCACTGACTGCCTGGGGTAAGACAAGCCTCCATCTCTGCATGGGGGGCGGGGGGGCAGGAACGCCCCTAGAGGTAGCCCAGCCAGTTGAGGTCAGCGTGTTTCACCCCAGGAGCTCCCATCTCCCCTGCTCTGTGTGAAAGCTGAGATCCTGCCAGCAGCGGTGGATTTGCTCCGAGATTCCCCCGCCTCTGCCAGCCAGCAGCTGGTTCTAGACACAATCAATGCAGAAGCTCTAAACTGCAAGCCCAGTGCGCGAAGTGCTGCTGTTTTCCATCCCAGCGCTCGAAGAGCTAGGCCTGTCTACCTGCTGCATGCGAGGGCTAGCCTGGGTGGCTGGCGAACCTGTCCCCTCTAGAAATATCAAAGCAGCTTTTATAGCTGCCATACTAGCCGGGGATAGCTCAGCAGGGAGGGGGAGGTGGCACATCTGGGGCGGTGCCAGACAAAACGTTGGGCATCCTGGGAAAACCTTGGGCTGGCTGCCCCAGCTCCCGGCATTACGCCCAAACCGCTGCCCTGGAGGAATCCTGTAGGCATAGGGTTGAGCAGCACCGTGGCAAGGGCAGCAGAATCCCTGCTGGCTCTCCGCTCAGAGGCACGGGCATTTCAAGTGGTATTTAGGGGACATGCCAATGCTCGAAGGCCCAGCAGAGAAGCCCCCCATGAGCCCCAGCTGTCCTGCTTTCAGCGGGAGCTGCCCCCCCGCAAGGCTATTGGCCCAGTTTGCGGGGATCGTATCTGCGCTCAAACTGCCCCACGTCGAATTTCCTCTTGCAGCCGGCGTAGTTCATGTAGCGGATCTTCCCGAACACGGCCCGCTCGGCCCAGCCCTGGTCGTGGATCCCGCAGATGGACCACATGCAGCCTGCCGGGCACAGAACAGCCCGTCAGGTCTCCCGTCCCTGCCCGTACCATCCGGCACCCCCCGGCCGCCTGCGACACGCCCCGCGTGGGGTGGGGGCTGTATGAGGGCGAGGGAGCTGGACAGGCTACGTGGGGGCAACAGGGGGCCCTTTAACCAGTGTCAGGGGACCTTGGCCGCCCCCTCACAGCCAAGCACAGCCAGGATCCCCCTCCCCAAGCTCTCAGGGGTTTCTCACTCCCCCACGCGAGTCACTAACCTACGTAGCCGTTGGGATCCCGGCCATCCAGCTCATAGCGATCGTTGAGGTAGATGGTGAACTTCAGGGCCTCCTCGGGGGAGCGGGTCCACTCCAGGATTTTCTTGGCCCAGTACATGCGTAGGAACCCGTGCATCTTCCCCTCGTGAACCATCTGGAGCTGCAGGGGGGGGAGAGCCCAGCATGGGCACCACCGTGAGAGCCGCAACCTCACCCCCCAGGAGAACCCAGACAGCTCGTCGGGGGAGAGGAGGGAGGTGAGAACGACACACCTGTGTGGAATCTGGGGTGAAGAGTGAGCTGGCCTCAGTTTCCCCTCTGACTAGGAGTTTTATGGCTACCTTACTGGCGGTCTCCCTTGATGGAGAGAACCAAGCTCCCGCCAGCAGGCCCCACCTGGCCTGGGGAACTCTGCCCAGTGTACTTGGCTGGGGAATATCTGCAGTAACCCATGTTCAAAGGGCACACGCAGGCCAGGTGTGCTCTCTGGCCGGCTCTGTTACAGGAACCCACCAGGACTGCGGGTGCTCGGTGCTACCACCCAATGGATCCAGGAGGGGAGGCGGAAGCTCAGGCTGGCTGGTACCTGGGCAGCGTTCCAGAGCGGGTCGTGCGTCTTCCCCTCCTCCAGCTGCTTCAGCTCGTAGAGGTGAGACCGCTTGTCTTGGGCGTGGAGCTTCAGGGTGGTTTTGGCCCAGTCGTACGCACCTTCAAAACACAACGGGTGGGCTGGAGAGCACGTCGCGAGGGGAGCCGGGCTCCCGGAGAAAGGGACTCTGCAGCCGGGTGATGGAGCCACTGGGCTGGAGGCTCCAATCCTGCCAGCGGGTATGGGCAGAGGCAGGACTAGCTTCCCCCCCCCAGTCACTCCCTACGCACCAGCGTGCTCTTGCGCCCAGCGAGTACGGCAGGCTGCGGCTCACTGTCGCTCCCCCAGGGCGCGGCCCGCGCGTTACCTTCCACCTTGTCGTAGTTCCTGTTGTAGTAGCAGAAGTTGTCGGCCAGCTCCCGCCGGACCACAGCCTCCTCGATGAACCCATCCACCGACTCCTTGTATTTACTGCGATGTTTCTGCACCTCCAGGATGGCCCGCTGGACGGAGACCTGGCCTGTCCGGGAACGGGGCGGGGAGAAGAGACGGGGGAAGCAGAGAGGGCATTCAGCCGCTCATCCCGGTACTCGCAGGTTCCCACAGGAGCTGGTGTGCGGCCGGCCTGGCCCGAGCACATGGGATCGAACGCCCAAGCAGCCTGGGCTCAGCTGGCACAGGTCTGTTAGTCCCAGTGCCACCCCCTTCTGTGGCACTGTTTCCCCTCCACTGGGACTGATCCAGTTCATACAAATATTTGCAGCTAACCTCAATCAGCATGAAACACCAACAGCCAGGCCTTTGTACACCCCCAGGCTGCCATGGGGCTTGGAGACCGACTCAATCAGCCACTAGGGAGAAACCTGGCCCAATGCTCTTCCCTCCAGCAGCCCAGATACCGTTGTTAACCCAGCAGGGGACAGTCACCAGCGTGAGGAAAAGGACTGAAGCCAAACTACAGAGTTACGGCCCCTCACTAGCCATCTCTCCTTGGCCCGGGACACTTACCTCCCCGCCACACTGTGCCCGGAAGGGGTAATTACCTACATCAGTCGGGTTTCCGGGGGCCACTCACCGAAGTGGAACCACGGCGAGAGGTTGCTGAGTGCTGCCCTGTTTGGGTTGTTCCGGTCGGTGCCGAAGGATTTCAGCCGCTCGCCTAAGAACGACTCCAGCACGGCCAGCCCCGCGGCCGGCCCCGGCATCGCCCAAGTCACCTCCTTCACCGAGCGGTCCACCTGCAGGCTGGCGCGGCAGGCGCCCCAGTCTATGGGCTGCACAATCGCAAGGAGCTTTTAGCCAAGCTGCAGACGTTACCACCCTGCCCGGGATGCTACTGCAGATGGGGCCGGTTCTGATGGCTGCTTTGGACCAGACAGGTGCTCTCCTGCGCCCCCTTACCATATACCCCCTGGGCACAGCTTGCTGGCACTCCATCTGCCTTTGGTTAAGCTAAGGTTCCTTTAACCCCTTCTGCATCAGGGGATTGGAAATCGGGACTTCGGATTTGTTCCCAGCTCCGCCACTGCCTTTGTGTGACCCTGGGCAAGTCACTTCACCCCACGGCCTCGATTTTCCCCCCCACACCCCATTGTAAAATGGAGATCACACCCACCCTCCGGTGGGGTTTGAAGCTTAGCTAGTGTTTGGGATGCTCTGCTGGGAGCTGCCCTGGGCCGTGCGGCTAAAGGACTCCAGACGTTACCTCTGCCGGGGCCGGGGGCGGGTACGGGTGCTTGATGACGGGAGGGAACTCTGTGAGGAACTCTGAGAGCCGATCGTGGATCTTCCGTCGGATTGTCCTGGCTCCGTACTCCTGCTTGTCTGAGGCAACCCAGCACGGGACAATGTTGTGAGCATCAACCTGCAAAGCAGGCAGCGAGCTGGGAACAGGCAGGCTGCCCGGGGGATGAGAAACATGACCTCCCCCTCCCCCCAAGCTCTGCCCGAGCCCTAGATCCACCCAAACCTTCCAATGGCTTTGTTTTTAATTTCAACTCCCCCTGCCCCTGAGCAAGCCAACCTTTCCCTGCAACCCCAGCCCTGCAGCCTGGTGCTGGGGCGTGGGACCTGGAAATGAAACGGACTAGAACCAGGCCAGCCTAGGAGCAGGAGGAGACGCCCGCTCGGATCCAGCCCGGTCTCCGCACACCCTGGTTTGGGGAAGATGGAGCTAAGCCCCACAACAGCTCGGCAGGTGACGTTTTTTTAATCTCAAAAGAATCTCTTTTAACAAAAGAATCGTTGCTGAATTCAGCATAGCTGCCCCCATCCCAAAGGGTCTTGTGTGTTTTTCTCTTGGCCCAGACATCGGCCAGGAACCTCCCCAATCCCGGACTGATTCTTGGGTCAAATGCCCCATTCGTATTCCCCACGAGTGGGAATTTCTCCCTGGAACAGTACTTGTAAGGCGTTACTCCCTGCGCCTGCAGTCACCAGCTCCATGCCCTGGCCGCGTGTCCCCATGAAGGGGGATGGCCCCGGTACAATCTCATTCACTACCCGCTCCCTCCAGCGCCTTCCCTACCCCCAACCTTCTGACTCTGTCCAATATAGACTTACACGCTCAAAAACCTTCCAGGCGTGAGAACTAGTTCCCTGCCCCACAGCCAATTACTTGCTTGAGTTCACCCCCAGTCTCCCACC
Source organism: Macrochelys suwanniensis (assembly GCA_033296515.1). NCBI lineage: Eukaryota > Metazoa > Chordata > Testudines > Chelydridae > Macrochelys > Macrochelys suwanniensis. Next base: position 5,044,768 of record CM065783.1, on the reverse strand, counting down.
TTCTCTAAAGCTGATTTGTTGGGGGGGCTACCCCTGATCTTGGGGCCACAGCAGCACCCCGCTGTTCAATCTGCAGTGACCAGCTCTCGACGCTTTCATTCTGCCTCCGAGCCCCCTATTTAACGGGCTGTGAGCCCCGCTATTACCACCGCCTTGCGATCACAGGCCAGCATGGAGAAACGGCCTACGTACAGAGCTCCCAGCCCCATCGCCGCACGCCCCCCCCCCTCCAGCCCCATGCCCCCCTGCCCCCCCAGCCCAGGCCTCCACCTGTACAAATGGCACCTCTCCCGGGAGCCTCTCTTTGACGTCTTCCACCCACTGCATGGGCACGCGGAGCGGGGAGAAGTCTGTCACCACTCCACCGAGGCCACGGCCAGTCACGAAGGCAGGCAGCACATCCTTGGCAAAGCCGATGAGCAGGTGGAAGGGGATGTCCAACTCCTGGCACTCCTGGAAGGAAGGGAAAGGCTCTGGGAACGTGGGGCACAGAGCCCGGTTTCTGTAACTGCCCCTCCAGGCCGCGCTGCCCCCGCGCCGCCCCGGCTGGGCTCCCACCAAACGTTGGGCGCTCCACGTCGTTCGCTGGCAGCGCCCAGTCCCTTGGGTGGCTTTGCCAATCTCTGCCTACGGCCACAGGCTATCAACATCCCAGGGAGGGCTCGGGGCCGGGCCCCGCGACTGACGTGACTTTGCTTTCCAGACAAACGCTGGGTGCGAGCAGCCCTGTAGTGCCGGGAGAAGGGACACGGATTCCAAGTTCAACTCCCTCTCCCACGCCCAGCATTGGGAAAAATCCCGCAACAGGCTCCTGGCAGGATCGGGCCCTTCGCTCATGCTGGGACGTTGGTGAGAGCCGCACGCCTGACCCCCCATCGCTGTGTGTCCTAGGCCAGCGCTCGGGCCCTGCTCTGACCCTCCCCTCTACAGCATTTCCTAAGCCACCGGTACCTCGGCCACTTCTCGCAGGCCTTCCAGCATGAAGCCAAAGTGACGGATGGTGGCCTCCAGGAACTTGGGCACCAGGCAGAAGCAGACGTGCAGAGGCAGCTGCTGCTTCAGGGCCAGGCGCTGGGCATACAGGAAAGCCCAGTTATCTGGAGAGAGAGAGGGCACGTCATTGCATTCGATGGACACTTTGCATGGCTACAGAGCAGCCCTGCCAAATGCTCAGCCCACGGCCCAGGCCCAGGCCCAGGCCCGGGAGCTAGGAGACCTTGGCGTCACAGCTGCCCGGCGGTGTGACCTTGGGCACCGAAATGAGCGGCCCTGTGCCTCGGTTTCCCCATCTGTAAAAGGGAGCTATTGATACTGACCCACCTGTGTACAGGCCCTAGCAGCGTCGAAGCAAAATCCCTCTTTCCTCAAGCCCACAGCTTGGGGGGAGCTGAGCTACCGAGCGGGGCAGGTTCAGCTAAAGCCCCGAACTCCAAAGTAAAACCCACGGACAGCCGGCGCCCGGGGAAAGAGAAGGAGGCAGCACTTGCCAGCCAAGAATCACACGCTCTAGCCATGTGCATTGCCGAGGGGGCTTCCCACAAGGAATCCTGCTAGGCCAGGAAGCCCAGCACAGTCTGCATCAGCCGTGGGACCCGGGATCTCAACTGGTGCCATCAAGGTCTCCACTGCAAGAACTTGCTCTAGGGGCGAGGGGGAGGGGACAAGGGCTTTGACTCCTCATACTCTTCCCGCCCCTCCCCACTGCTTCCTGGTCCTGGGACGGACCGTACCTTGTACCCTCTGGTCCCGAGACATCCAGTACACAATACCCTGGGCGCCATCCTTGAGGTCGGAGCCCTGCGACACCAGGCGCACCCGCTTCTTGTGGTACTTGAACTCCTGCACGGAGGGGGCAACCCGCAGCCGCGCCTGCCGCACGGCTTCCCCCAGGCCCCCAGCTCCTCCCCGCTCCGCCGCCTCCCCTTCCTTCCTCCTCCTCTTATCCAGGGGCAACACCTCCGCCCCACTGGGCTCCGTCGGGACCTTCCGTTTGCCTTTCTGCCGGCCACGGGGCCCCACGGCAGCTCCAGTCCCCACTGCATCCTCGCCGCCAGCAGGATTGGCCGTGATCTCCTCCCCGCCACCTGCCCGCCGGTTCCTCCTCTTCTGCGACATGCTCGCTGCTGCCGTCCTACGGGGCGGGCACGGCTCCGACACACCGTGCAGTCTCCAGCAGCCACCCCGGCCAGCTGCAGAGGAGACGGCTCCAGCCAACCTTCCCAGCCGCAGCTTGTTGGCGTGAAACGATCTGTGGGCAGAGAAACACACACCTCTTTGTAGGCCTCTCCTTGGAATTTCTCAGTCCGGACAATCGCTCGAATGTTTCCCTGTAGCCTTCACAGTGGCCAACAGGCGCTCTGTGCCCCCAACACGAATCTAATACCTTACCTTCCTTATTGCGCCTTACAGCTTCAGGTCCCAGACAACGTTCCCTCTAATTTTTGACAGGTCCCGTGCACAAAAAATTTCTTCTGTGCACATTTTTGTGCGCGCGGTGTTTTGCCGTGTGCGCGGAGTTTAGGATCTGTGTGCGCACCCCCATGCGCACAGCTTAGAGAGAACAGTGATCCCAGAGCCCTTTATCCACCGTACCCAGCAAGAATCACTTCCCGACTCTGCAGGGGCAGCCACCTCTGGGCTGGAACACGGCGGCTGTTTAACACGGCCCAGCCGCTCGGGCAGGAAGTGGAGGCTATCGTACCCCACTGCTGCTGCAGGGGTAGCAGAGACGGGCAGGTTTTAATTACCCTGACGGCAGAGCCACATTAATTAATTAAAGTAACACCTGCCACGTATGAAAGATGCGACCGCCTCTTTAATAGCCACCAGAGGCCGGGCCCACTCCTTGCAGGTGCCGTGTTTCAGTTGAAATGCAGCACTACTGCCCTTCCTGCCATGGTGCTGGGCTCACTAGGGCCTGTCCCCTCCTGCAGGGCTCCCCGCTGAGCCCTGCCCTTGCGCAGCCTGGGCGGTCGCATGGTCGCCCCGGGAGCGCGTCTGGCAGCGGGTCTGATTTCACCTGCATAGCTCCAACGGTGGCTGCTTCGCCCTGCCCCTGAACATGCACGCTCACCCATTCGATGGGTGAGATGAAAATAGCCCGGCTGCGAATCTTGAACTTGCCTGAGCGGAGACAGCCCTGGCCCCCAGCCACCCTCAACTGCAATGGGTGTAAAAGCTGCAGAGACGACGGCTCAGGGCATGTTACACTCCGGCTCGAGCCAAGCAGAAGGCCCCCGGGGGCCGGAGGCAGCAGGCTGGGCCCTGGCAGCCGCTGCAGAGAACTCCTGACTTGTTGCTATCTCATGGGAGTTTTTCCTTACAAGTCCCAGCTTCTGGAGTCATGTGATTATGGGAGACTCTGCGCTTGCATTAATAGAAAGGGGGGAGCTTCCAGCTCTTGTGATTGCAGGGAAAAGCTTGAAAAGATGGTCCCTGGGGGCTCCTCTGGCCCCAGAAGGCAAAGGCACAGCACGCCAGCCCTGCGTTTCTTTAAGGTCTCATCATTTCTAAGTTGCTTTCCTCCGGGCTGAGGGCGACGGATGGTTTTTGAGGGGCTGGGGTGGGGGACACTGGAGCAGCTCCAGCCCCGCTAGGAAATTCGCTTTTCGAACAGACACGCTGCAGCCTGCGGCCGGAGCTTGTTCAGGTTTTCAGTGCTGGGGGACAGGGTGGGGTTCTGGAGTCGCTGCTGGGGGGGGGAGCTATTCCTGCCCCACTCCCGCTGTGCCCGCTCTTACTCCAGAACAGCCGCCTCCCCACAGGGAGTTAATCCAGATTAGTTAATCCGCTTTCCATTCACACTCCTGCCTGACTCTCGCTGGTGTGGACGGGGCCGGTCCCCGCGAGGTCTAGCCGCCCAGGCTGGGGCAGCGAGACCGACGGGGGCCTGGTGCAGGGCCCGAGGCTGGGGGGGGCCGGGATGCGGCAGCAGCCTGGGATGGGCAGAGGGCCGGCAGCGCCCCCTTGGCTGGATGTGCCCCTACGAGCCTTGGCACCGGGGCTGCTTTGGGCTCAGCCTCAGGGCGGCAGGGGCAGATGAGGGGGGGGGGGGGTCCCCCGATCTCGAGCCTGTGCACGAGCAGGGACCCGCTCCCCTGCGTCCGGAGGGGCGGGGGGGGCGCAGGGAAGGCCGGAGCCCCCCTCTAGCCCGCCTTGCCCCGCAGCTGCCCGGGAGCGCCCCCCCCCCCCCCCGCCCCTCACCTGTGCGGCGGCCCCGGAGACCCGCTTCCCGGCCGGCTGCAGCGGCTGCTCCGGGCCCGTTTACACAACGTGGGGCGGAGCGAGCGGGACCCGGGGCGGAGCCTGGGAGGCGGCCCCAGAACCACGGGCGTGGACGGGGATCTCTGGGGCGGAGCCCCCGGGCAAGGGGGCAGCATCTCTAGGGCGGACCCCCGGAAGGGTGGGGGGGGATCTCTGGGGTCGAGCCCCCCGGAAGGGTGGGGGGGACCTGGGGGGCAGACCCCCGGAAGGGTGGGGGATCTCTGGGGTCGAGCCCCCCGGAAGGGTTGGGGGGGACCTGGGGGGCAGACCCCCGGAAGGGTGGGGGGATCTCTGGGGTCGAGCCCCCCGGAAGGGTGGGGGGGACCTGGGGGGCAGACCCCCGGAAGGGTGGGGGGATCTCTGGGGTCGAGCCCCCCGGAAGGGTGGGGGGGACCTGGGGAGCAGACCCCCGGAAGGGTGGGGGGATCTCTGGGGTCGAGCCCCCCGGAAGGGTGGGGGGGACCTGGGGAGCAGACCCCCGGAAGGGTGGGGGGATCTCTGGGGTGGACCCCTGGAAGGGAGGAATCCCTGGGGCGGACCTCTGGAAGGGTGGGGTGGGGGGATCTCTGGGGCGGGGGGGCCCCCGGAAGTGGAGGGGGATCTCCGGGGTTGGGAGGACCCGCCAGGGCAGCCAGCGTGGAATCCTGCAACAGTGTGTTGTGTAATTTGTTACATGACACACGTGGGAGCTGCCCGCCCTCGCCCGGGCTAATCCCGATTCGGCAGCGGGCGGGGAGAAGCCCCCCCCCCTTCCCAGGCCCAGGGGCGCTGAGCCCCATTGATCCAAACTGTAAACCCTGGATATAATGGAAACCGCTTTGGCCCAGAACTGTCAGGGCAGAGCCGCGGGCTGAGAACACGGATCTCCCCGCCTGCTGTACTTATGGGCCCGCCTCAGCAGCGGGATTGGGGGCCCTAGTCCCCCCAGCACCATCACTTCCTCCCTCCCGCTGCCCTGGGGCTCTTCCTCTGCTGGGCAGCCAAGCGGGGGCAGGTGGGGGAGGCAAGGAGGAATTAAATACTAATGAACGATTGTTCACTATTTGGGCAATTAATTGAGGTTTCCCCCCACACACAAAAACCGGCCCCATCGTCATTTCTGGCTTGAGCATGTTGGTTGTTACTTTAAAGATGCCGAAACGGTCTCTTTTAGGAGCATGCCCTGAATGGTGTAACGGCATCTGCTTTCAGGTGGAAGATGCCAGGGGGGCCTTTGAACGGGAGGAGAGCATGTGTCTTCTCAGGAATCTCCTGAACAGATCTGTGGTGTCAGAGGCAGTAACCAGTGCTGCTGATATTTCCTGTCTGGACTACAGGGACCAAAACCTCCAGAAGGAAGATGGGAAGCTTCCCATTGGCACCCAGGCTAAAATCTCCCTGTCAGCCAACCCTGATCCGGATCCTCTTCCACGGACAAGGTTTCATAGTGGGGTGAAAAAATTCCCTGCTGCAGCCGGCGATAAGTTGTTGAAGACGCTTCCACTGCAGGACCAAACGGTACGGGATTTAGGGATCCTTCGTCCTGAGACAAAAGTTTCCCACGTCGGTCTCCTCAGAAGGAAAAGAAGAAGCTCTGCCATGAGTGGAGTGGGTGGTAGAATCAGGAGCGGCCGAAGAAGCGGCGGCCGAAATGCCACCCCCCAAATCCAGGCGCCCTAGGCAACCGCCTCAGGTTGCCTAATGGTAGCTCTGGCCCTGGGTAGAATGAGGTTGCCCACAATGGCATATGGCCCATCGGCAACTGCAGTTAGCAAATATCTCCAGTGGCTGGACACTAGATGGCTTTGAGTTAATGCTTAGAATCAAATGTACACAAGCTAAGAAGGAAGGCACTGTACATCTGGGATCAGGCATGGGTTATGGGGGATTTCAAGTATCAGTTATAAGGTTCTCGGGGTACATATATGTCGCATAACTAGCAAAGATCCAGATTGGGGTGTGGTAGTTTTTAGAGTGTCAGTGGATAAGTGGGCTTGGGAACGCCACCCATGAGATACATTAATAGTCCAAGTCAGTAGTGATGTAGACAATCAGTACATGGGTGGGGTTTGTCAGGGAAGGGATGAAGTGGATTTTTTTTTCCCCCTGGTCAGCAGTCTTGATTACTCGACCTGGTACTGACGGTGGCCCGTGATGTGTTCAGTGTATATGTCTCTGAACCACCTGATGGCGTCAGACACCATGAGCTGTCTCATGAGTCGGGCGTAGCGTTGACCGACTCCGCACGCTCTCAGCACCGGCTCGTTGTTAGGGTCCCATGCGCCCAGGGCGCCCACGACCAGGGCGTGGATCTGGATACTACAGAGCATTTCCCAGGTGTCTGCCTGGTGGGTCTTAACCCTGAGCATCTTGGCAACTGATCACCCTATTTGGGGTTCCCCCGGGTCAGGCTGGTGGAGACCCTGGGGTGTTTTGTTTTTTTCCCTTCCTCTGCAGCATGGGGCACGGGTCACTCGCTGGTTTGAACTAGAGTAAAGGGTGGATTCTCTGTAACTTGCATTCTTTAAGTGAAGATTTGAGGCCTTTCAGTAACTCAGCCAGAGGTTCTGGGCCTTTTGCAGGAGTGGGTGGATGAGATTCTGTGACCTGCAGATGTGCAGGAAGTCAGAGGAGAGGATTGTGATGGTCCCTTGAGGCCATAAAGTCTATGAGGGGAATGCATTTCAGGCAGACTGTTGTTTGAGTTCACTGTGTGGTGGAGGTGAGTGTTTGTGATGAACAAAAGAGGTTGACAGGAGAAGCATTCCGCACATCTGCCAAAACCGATCAAAGCTCCCTTGCTTCTGCCCTATGATCAGGTTAGCATCAAACGAGAGCTTTCAGAGCTGCGTAGCAATAAAACGGCGTTCTGGGTCGTATGTCCAGGGAGCTGCTATCTGCAATCCTAGTCTGCAAAAAAACAGTCACGGCTTGATCTGCTTTCAGTTCACACCAAACAGCAAGCTGAAAGAGATGGAAAAACATCTCCAGAGTTATGTTAGCAGCACTGCGAAGGACGGCGTAGTGCTGACCGAATTTGTCGGGGGAGCAGCCCTTGACTCCACACTCCGCTCTCTCCCGTAGGGTGACCATCTGTCCCGTTTTTAAAGGGCCAGTCCCGTTTTGGGGGACTTTTTCTTATATTGGTGCCTATAACCCCCCACCCCTGTCCCGTTTGTTTTCAGTTGCTATCTGGTAATCCTACTCCTGAGCAACAAAGCCGAGGGCACTGGGCACAACTTCCCGGGGGAGGTAAGATGCCATGGCTGTAGCAGACCCATGGAATAGGGGATGGAGGATGAAGGGGGCGGAGAGTCTTATTTTTGCATTGTTTGGACTGGGTGGAGAGGGCTCACTTTGGTTACTAAAAAGAAAAGGAATACTTGTGGCACCTTAGAGACTAACAAATTTATTTCAGCATAAGCTTTCATGGACTACAATCCGCTTCGTCGGATGCATAGAATGGAACATACAGTAGGAGGATATTTATACATTCAGAGTTACTGTGAATCCTGGACTTCAGATTTCTTTACTGTGGGTAGTAGAAAGAGAGAGCCGGAGACATGCGGCCTGGGGTAAGGCCTAAGGCCTGAACTAAAGTCAGGCCCTGCTGAGACGAAGCAAAGTTAGCAAGAGTGTAGGCGCTGGCTCCGTGGGAGCTCCAGGGCTTGAGCAGCCACAGGGGAAAAATAGTGGGTGCTCAGCACCCTCCAGCCACCTGCTGATCAGCTGTTCGGCGGCCCCACCCATTCGCTGGTCAGCGGGGGGCAGAGGTGCTGGGGGAGGTGTTGGGGAGGGGGGGCTCCGGCTCCCTCAGCCCCTGTCCCTGGCAGCAGGGCCTCCCTCTCCTCCCCGGCATGTTTCCAGCTCATTGGTCCCCTGTCCCCGGCAGCTGAGCCCAAGCAGGGAGCAGGCCGCCACTCAGCCAGGTGCTCTCAGGCAGAAGCAGCTCCGTCCCGCTCCCCGCCCGTAGGGTCTGAAAACAGAGCGGTGAGCATTTATTGTGGCCGCAGTTTAACAGAACTAGTGATTTGGGATGTATCTGTTTGTGGGGGCCCACTGAAAGGGACATCTGAAAGGGAGATGGTTCAGAAAATCAGGCCTCCTTTGGTTGACCACCCAGAAATGGAGACATCCCCAAGTCACCGCTCCCTTCTGAGAAATCAGGCTGCTACTCCCAGAAAGAGCTGGGAGAGTGAAAGGAAGAGTGAGAGAGACGCTCTGAGGGCAGACAGAGGAACTGCAGCTCCTAATCCCGGTCGGTTCTCAGTTCTCTGCACCGTGCTACGCTCTTCTTACTGGCAGGGGCACAAGTCTGTACCAAACTCCATCATCTAGAGGACGAGTCCAGCTCCAGTTCTTATGATTTTTCTTTCTCTTGCAACTGATAGAAACATGATGGCAGGTGTGGTAGCAGGTGGTCTGGGTCCTACTGGCTGTGTGACCCTGAGCAAATCCACTGGACAATTTGATCCTAAGCGGCCATTGATTTGGAGACCCAGCGTTTTTGGTGACCACCTTATGACATCTTGATCCTGATCTGCAGAGGGGCTGAGCACCCACCCCGGTCCCCCTGACCTTCTGTTGGGAGCTGCGGGCGCTCAGTACCTCTGACAGTCACACCCAAGGAGCAACACCCTAAAAAATCAGACCCCAAAATCAGAGGCCACATGACAATGCTGCGCTCAATTTCTCCCTGCCTCAGTTTCCTTAGCTGTAGATTAGAGAGACTGACACTGGTGAGAGAGCCAGGGCTGGACACTGCTATAGAAATGCCAAGAAGGATGTGACCATCACCAGGAAGAATTCTTAGGCATTGAGAAGATCTGTCTTGTCCAAGGGCCGTACCTTGTGTCCCTGGATACACACAAACATAAACACAGCTCTTTGTTATGGGTACATGTTATTTTGTGCTTACAATGAGGAACCCGAGAGGCCTTAAAAGGAGGAAGGGTTGTTTTCCATGGACTAAAACAGGAAAGTGGGGGGTCAGGACTCCTGGGTTCTATTCCCAGCTCTGTTACGGACTCTCTGCATGACCTTGGGCAAGTCACTTCGCTGCTTTGTGCCTCAGTTTCCCCCATCTGAATTGCAGCAGGTTCTGAACATTCCCCAACGTTCCAGAACAGTCGGACATTGGTTTTTCAGTCCACTCAGTAGCGATGGGCCGGTCACCAAGTGAGGAGCAGCCTCCAGACCCAAACGTCCCTGCGATTCTGACGCTTTGGTTCTGTCTGACCTCCACCAATGACCTTGATGGGCCGAGTGCCCGATGCATCTCACTTTGCGTGTTACGGGGTCTGAATAGGAGAAAGAGGAAATAGAGGGGGGAAAAAACCCCAGTAGGTGTGGAGCAGCAGCTGCAGATTGCCTGGAGGCCAGCAGCCCCGCTGATTGTGATCAGCCGTGGGAATGAGGAACTTGTACAAGGAACGGCTCTTGCCATAACAGCAGTCGGGAACAGGTTCCCCAAGGCTCAACGCCCGCACTCGGGGCCGGGTTCCCCGTGGCTCAGCGCCCGCACTCGGGGCCGGGTTCCCCAGGGCTCAGCGCCCGCACTCAGAGCCATGTTCCCCGGGGCTCAGCGCCCGCACTCTGGGCCGGGTTCCCCGGGGCTCAGCGCCCGCACTCTGGGCCGGGTTCCCCAGGGCTCAGCGCCCGCACTCGGGGCTGGTTCCCCAAGGCTCAGCGCCCGCACTTGGGGCCGGAAGCTGTGCTCCCCTTTAGGCTGCGGAAAAAGGACTGCCCTGCTTGCGGGTGTGGGAGGGAAGGGGAGCAAGGCAGGGCCGGGCAGGGGGAGTCGGGGGGGGGGCGGGGGTGGCGCTGTATGGCCGCTCCACTGCCGTCCTTACTGCCGATCCCTTTGGCGGAGCGACAAGCCGGTACTGGCAGCCTTGCAATGTTTACACGGGTGTTTGCCGGCAGGCCTGATCAATGAATCACACGGAAACAGAGGCAAACACAGGGCCAGATCCTCACCTGGCAGAGAGTCACAGAATCTCAGGGCTGGAAGCGACCTCAGGAGGTATCTAGTCCAACCCCCTGCTCAAAGCAGGACCAACCCCAACTAAACCATCACATGCACTTTGTTCGGGGCTCTCATACTCCTCCATTTCCCCTTTTAAAAGGACAGTCAAGATGGAAACAGCACAAATTATTTAATAAGCCCCCCCCCCCCCCCCCGCCCCCCAGCCCTGCTCAGCGCAGGCCTCTTCTCTGCTTTGTCCTGACTAAACAGGGCATCCCCCCGCCCCCCTTCGCTGGCTCTCCCATGGTCTAACACCCAGCTTAGAAATCTACACCATGTTCAACCACAGGCTTCCATCATTCGGCTTTATCCCACTGCTCTCTCCTTGCTGTTTAGCCCTGCAGACGCAGGAAAGTGGCTCTTGGCTCCCCTTTAACCATCTGCCAACAGCCAATTCTTTTAGGGTGGGTCTTCGCAAAGTACCTGAGTTTCATCAGCTCCCTTCAGTGCTTGTCAAGGCTCAAGCCACATCCACACTAGCAGGGCTTTGCTGGCGTGGCTGTCCCAGCATGCCATACCACCAAAGTACCCCAATGTGGATGCAGCTTATACCGGCAAAGCTGAGTTTTGGCTGGCATAGCTTATTCCCCCCCCACCCCCGTCTAAGTGAGACAAGCTAGACCAGTAAAAGCACAGTTTTGCCAGAGTAGGTGTGTCTACACCAGGCATTTCTGCTGGCAGGGCTTTCGGGGTGGAGATCACCCCAACATAGCTGTGCTGGTAGAAGACTGCCGTAGAGACAAGTCTCAGATCTAATCTTTCCCTATAAATTGGTCCCTTCAGTCCCTTTGCTGAGTTGCTCTGAACACCCTCTAATATTTTGCATGAATGGGCTTTTATCCAAGGACAAGAGCTGGTCAGAAAATATGGTGTGTGTTTGTTTGTTTTTATTCCCTGTGGAATTTTTCAAACTTTTTTTGTTGAAAAATACTAGAAAACCAAAATGGTGGGGATTTTTTGGCAACTGAACATGAAAAATATTCAGCCAAACCCTTTGAAAACCGAATAATTTCCAGTTGAAAACTGCCAACATGTTTCAGCATCCCAGCAAATGATCAAGTTTTTGTTGAGGCAGTTCTTCTCCACACCGCGCACAGTCAACCTGTGGAACTCCTTGCCTGAGGAGGCTGTGAAGGCTAGGACTATAACAGGGTTTAAAAGAGAACTGGATACGTTCATGGAGATGAAGTCCATTAATGGCTATTAACCAGGATGGGTAAGGAATGGTGTCCTTAGCCTCTGTTTGTCAGAGGGGGGTGATGGATGGCAGGAGAGAGATCACTTGACCATTACCTGTTAGGTCCACTCACTCCGGGGCACCTGGCATTGGCCACTGCCAGTGAACAGGATACTGGGCTGGATGGACCTTTGGTCTGACCCAGTACGGCCGTTCTTATGTTCAAAACTGACCCTGCCTGGGAAAGTTTGTGTTGAGTTAAAGACCCAATTTTCCAGCGAAGAAAAAGTTTGACTGAAAATTTTCCACCAGCCCCGCTGAGGAGCTCAAAGCATTTTAAAGATGGGGAAACTGAGGCTTGAGGTCACCCAGTGGGCTGTCTTGTCTACATCAGAAAAGGACCAGCAAATCTTTCTAGTGCAGACGCAGCTTTTATACTGGCCAAAAAGTGCTTGAGCTGCTGTAGCATCTAACTCAGTGCACAGCGAAGTGAGCGCTATTGGCACAACGACTTGCTGCTGATATGGCCGCATCAGCACTTGGGCTTTTGCCGCTATAAAAAAAGAGTCACCAAAAAATCAGATTCCGGACCCTAACTGACCTTATTAGACCCGCAATAGCATCTAGCATAGACCTGGCCTTGGTAGCAGAATTCGGGTAAGAACCTCCCACACTGCTGCTGCAGTCACTTGTACCTGGCCGTGCTGGGCACATACTGGGATACTGAGGTGTCCAGAAACGCACCCCATGGCTCATTAGTGCTGCACGGAGAGGGGCTGTCACTCATCCCCCTCTTCTTTCAGCCCTTTGTAAAGGAAATTCGCCTGGGGGCGGCTCCGGATAGCCCTGGGTGGGGTGTCGGTGCTACACCCAGATCAGGGACGGGTTTAAACCTGGCGTTTGATGAAACTTAGTACCCAAAAACCCCCATTGCTGCCGTGTGTCCTTCAAAGCACCACAAACCCTGCTGCTGCAGCCAGCCTGACCGTCAGTCCTTAAAGGGACAGGACACAGCCAGGGGAGCTGGAACAATTTGTACAGTGGGGGGTGCTGAGAGCCATTGAACCAAACTGTAACCCCTGCATATGATGGAAACCACTTCAAGCCAGGGGGTGCGGCTGCACCCTCCGCACCCCTGGTCCTAGCACCTATCAGCACAGGTGAATCTAACCTCCCTGTTCCCTCATTTGTGCTGCATTTGCATCTGGTGGCAGGGCGTGACCTGGTTCATGAAAAAGCAACTCGCTTTCAGGGTCAGGTGCCAGAGCAAAAATCCACCTGAAGTGAACCAGGAAAGTGAAGCGAACCAGGGAAGCGTGTTGCTAAAGCAAACAGAGGGTGCGGGCTCCCAGCAGGCGACTACCAGCGCAGAGCAGACTCCTGTTCCTAGCCCGGGCAGGCAGGGCATGCCGCAGAGCCGCTAAGATGGGCTGGCAAGGTTCGTCGGGGCTGGTTTTGCTCCTGGGCTTTCTGCTGCACTCTGAGTGGATCCTGCTAGTGAACACTGCTGGTAAGGGCTAAGCTGGACGAATGTCTGTGTTACCTGTTTTATCTCAGCGGGGTAGGGGGTGGGTGGATGTGGTTATGATATTGACTAATTTGGATTGTGGTGTTCAGTGAGCACATTAATTCTGCACATTCCAGACGGGTTGATTTCTGCCCTGATCTACAATGAGCCACTCTAGAGACAAGGTGCCGCCTTCTTGTTTGTTTATTCATTGGGAAATTGGCTTTTACTGGTTCCTTTGCACAAGTTGAAGGAGGCAACACGTACTTAACCGCGAGAGAAGCTAGGGTGGGTTGGAAAGCAGAGAGGCCAGGCCAGGATCCAAGACTACGAGGGTCTGGAATATCACTCGCCTTGCACTGAAATATTAGAATAAAGGCCCTCGTCATAGGGGCCCTACAACACCATCAATCTCCCTGTCTGCTTACACGGACATTACTCCCTTTACACGTATCCTACAGCCATCCCCATCAGGGAATTCTGCACCGGTGCCGGGGCCGATTCTGATCTCCCCAGGGTAAATCCGGAGTCATTTCACTGCAATCTGTGGTGTTACACCCTGGACATTCGATCAGACCTAGGCTCACGAGGGTAGAACATCAGAGCCGAGATCCATCTGCATGGCTATGAAAACCGAATTTCACCCTCCGTTTCCTTTCTGTCTCTATGCCGAAGGGATTACTTAAACATGAGCTCGCTAGTCTGCGGTACGTTTTCAGGGAGTCCCATCACAGTGAGGAGGAAGGAAGAGCTGTCGGTTGATCTGGCATCGTGGGGATTTTTGTTAATTAAAAACAGCGAGTCTGAATCTCGACTCAGTCGCCAGCTTTGACACCAGTCCAAGTCCACTGACTTTAATGGAGTCACTCCTAATTAACACGGGTATAATAGCGAGAGGCAAAGCAGACCCAGTTTCTTTAATTCGTCATAATAATAACATATAGCACTTTTGTATTTTACAAATAAAATCAGTATCACTACCCCCATTTTACAGATGGGCAAACTGAGGCACAGGGAGGGGTGGGGGGAGTAACAGGTCAAAGGGCTCCTTCTGTTGGCTGATGTGACACCCTAGATGTAGCACCAGTTTATGTATTTACTTATTTACCAGTCTGTGGATCTTGGTGAACCAGGCAGCAGACCTTGGGGACAGCAGCCTTTGATTAAAACCCGCCTGTGGTCTAGGTGTCATACACGCTCCCTTTCTCTACCAGTTATGCATCAAACATGTGCGGCACATGGCTCCAGCGTTTGGGGAGGCTGGCATGAGTGCTAGAAGCTCTCCCTGGCGCCTGGCTATGGCTCCACCCCTTGCTCCGCCCCTGCTCAGCCTCCTCCCCCTGAGACTCCGCCCCAGACCCTGCCCCCGCTCAGCCCCAGGCCCCGATCCCGCTCATGTGAATCTTTTGTTATGGAACGGATGAACATTATCCTAATATTTATATTTCAAACAAAGCTGGGACATCGACACGTCCCACCACCGCTGCTGGGGCCCCCGAAACAACCACCACAGCGGTGGGGAACACCTCAACGGGCAGCCTGCCTGTCACCCCATCCGGAAGCACAGACAGCTCAACGCCGTCCGGTACCACCGCGCCAGCTGCAACCCCCCCGGCCCAGGCCACCGAAACACCAGGGGCTGCAATCACGGCTCCAGCTGGCCTCCCCACCCCGACGCCAGAGGGTTCCCTACCCCAAATGAACACCGCTAAGGCAGGGACCACCTCCAAAGCACCAGAGCTCAGCAGCCCAGCAGGGACCTTGCCAGCCCTGGGCGTCTCAGCAGCAGAGGAGTCTGCCACAGCTGCCCTTGTCAGCACCCGCTCCGCGGAGACCGCTGCTACCGCAGCGAGCGCCCCGGCGTCGGCAAGGACACATCCAGCCCTCCCCACCACCCCGCGGGAGGACAGAGAACTAGCAGAGACAGCCGGCGCTGCACCGTTGACCGCTAGTCCAGGGGAGTCAACGCCAACAGCGGGCACAGCTGCAGAGACAGCCGCAATGCCTCTTCCCACCCCTCCCCCAGGGGAGACCACAGGAGGCCCAGAAACCATCACCGAACTATCCAGAGCTGCCCCGGCCATTTCAACTGAGCCAGGGGCTACAACAGCTGCAAATGCCAGTACAGTCGCCAGAACAACAGCCGCCGCCCCTGTGACTAGGACCTCAGCTGACCCTGCACCAGCTGTGGATAAAACCCCAGCAGCAAGCAAATCCCCAGCAATCCCCGACTCACCGACTGCAGCGGGCGGTGCAACAGCCATGGGCCACCCCGCAGCAGCAACGACGCCCACGCCTGCCCTTGCCACCGCTGCACCTGGGGTGACTTCCGCAGCGATGGGCACTTCATCACCCCCAGCAACGCCCACAGCTGCCCCTGCCATGGGTAACACAGCTGCCAGCAGAGCAGCAGGGACCACCCCAATCCCAGCCACGATGGTTACAGCCGCCGCTCCCCCGACAACAGTCGCAGAGATGTCCAGAGGTGCCCCGGTGACCACCAGTCCACGTGAGACCATCACAGAAGAAGCCGCATTACCAGAGACAGCCACGCCGGTGGCTGGTAGCCCCGCAGACCCCACTTCTGCGGGGGAGACCTCCGCAACAGCCGAGGCCGCCGCAACAGCCAGCGTCACCCCTAGCCCAGCTGACACCGCAAGAACGGTGGCGATACCTACAGTCAACCCTCTCACAACTTGCCTGGGGGTGGCCGCCACGGACGTGGGCACCAGTGCCGCAGCCATGACGACGTCAGGCGCCTCTGGGCAGAGCAGCCTACCTGCGGCCACAACTCTTGCGCGGGCTACCGGCTTAGCAAGGGAGACGCTGCCCCCTGTCCTCAGGACCTCGGCCCCGTCGCTCCCCACGTCTCTGAGTGCGGGTAAGCTGCTTTCTTTTGGGTTGCTTGGGACCTCGCGTAGCTGCATCTCCAGCCCCTTTCAGAAGCTGGCATGTTCCAAGCCACACTGGAGAGCGTGTCGGGTGCAGCACAGGGGGGGCCGAGGGATGGGGCGCTGCATGGGGAACTGGGGGACCTGGCTTCCAGTCGGGGCGACCGTCGCCAAGTCACGGCCATCCCTGGGCCCCAAAAGGGGTCACGGTCCCATGCCAGCCCCCTCCCCGTTGCTCCGCGCGGGACACGGGCGCTGGGAGGGAGGTGTCCTAAGGTAGCGAGTCAACAGCCATTTCTCTCGGAGCCGGGCACAGACGCCCTTTGCTTAGTGGGTCCAGCAGCCCCGGACACAAACAGCTGCACACAGAGGGGGTCGGAGGTCATTTCTATGGAGAATACGAGGCAAGGGAATTCAACCGCCACGGTACAGCAAAACAACAGCGCAATCCCTTTGCCCGCCTCCGGAGGTGCCCAAAACCTTCACCCCCCACCCGAGGCATCTAACCCCACGGGTGGAGCACACAGAGACGAGGTACCCTGCTCGGTCTGGACCTCCGGCCTGGTGGGGCGCTGCTCCCCTGCTCTTCCCTTGGGACACCCACGAGTCTGAGTCCAAAGTGTCCCCCCGCCCGTCCCCGCCTAGCAGCGTCCATCACGGTCCTGCTCTCACGGCCGCCCGCACCCAGAACTCCTCCAGCTTCTCGGCCGCTTGGGCAGCTCGCATTTAGGCATCATCCGCTGGCTGATTGCAATTCTGCCCCACCTTTCCAAGGGCCTGGAGAGCGAGAGAAGCCCAGCATGATGATCTCTATGGTGTTGGTGTGAATGTCTCCCCTCCCCACTCACGTCGCCTGTTGTTTTTATTCGCTCAGCTTCTCCGGCGACGGAGGTGACCATAAATCCTGCCACCGCCGCCCCACCCCCAACAGCTGCTGTGGGGACCAGGCCCTCCACTGCTCGAAGCCCGGCGATGCCGGGCACCACCCCTGCAGTGCACGCACCAGCTGGAATCACAGATACAGCCCCTACGGCAGCGCCAGCCGTGTTTCTAACTCGTCTTGTCACCAACAGCCCGGATGAGACACAGCATACAGTGGGCACCGCTACCGCAGTGGAGACACCCACACCTGGCCATGCTGGAGGTGGGCCCACCCAGGCCTCAGTTTCCCTTCTAGACGTTAGCCCAGCTACGGCCTCCACAACAGCCGGTAGCACTCCACTAGAAGAGACAGTCGGTGTTTCCGGTCACGCCGCTCCCACCACAAATGCAGCAGGTTCCACCCCGATGGCAGACATGCCTACAGCTGCCTTCTCGCCCCTGGCCCCAGAGGAGAGCTGGAGTACAGTGGGCTCCTTCAGTACAGCAGAGCCATCCAGAGGTGTCCCCGTGACGACCGAGCTAGCTGACAGTAGAGCGGCCACGCATGCCCCTGCCACGCGACACCCGGCGGAGTCTGAAACGACGGCGCTCCGCATTGAACCGGGAGACGCTGCGACAGCCGCCCCTGTCAGCACCACCCCACCCAATGCCATAGCAACCTCTGCAACCCCCATGGAAACGGGTACCACAACAGCAGCAGAGCCCACCATGCCTGCCTCTGTGCCGACTACCCCCAGTGCCACCATGTCGAGAGGGGGCCAGGCTGTAGCAGTACAAACATTCACCACTGTCGTTTTCTCCTCTATCCCAGCTGAGCCCTCAACAGCGGAAACCACCGGCATGGCTGCACCAAAACAGGCATTGACCGCTGCCTCTGACCCCTCTCTTCCAGCCATGACTGTAACAGAAGGGGGGATAACAGCGGTAGCGACAGCCTCCGGTGAAACCGTAACAGCAGCGAGCATCACAACAGCAGCGGGGACCACGGTGGCACACCCTGTCCCCAGTGTAGGTAAGTACCGCACCAGAGCCAACCCTCCATGTCTGCCTCAGGGTGTTGTCCGACCACCCAGCACCATGCGATCTTAGCTTACCTTACCGCCTCTGTTACACTTGAAGGGGCAGGGCCTTTATACGGAGATGCCCAGGCAAAGATGCCCAGAAGGGCCCCGAGATTCCAACCCATAAGTCAGGCGTTGTTGGTTCTTAAAACAATAGGTCAGTTCGTGGGTCAGGCTGTGCCGGTCAGTGACCGGGTGGCTTCTTTCGCCTGGTGGGTGCCATCTTGTGCTCTAAAAATCGAAGCCTGACTTGAGTTCATGAGATGAGCCCACAACACAAAGCTGGGCTCCAGATCCGAGCTTCCCCAAGGTGTGGGTGTGATCAGGTCTGAGCTTCTGGTTGTTAATCAGGGCTCTTGGGTTCAGTCACCTCGGCAGAGGAAGGGACCAGTCTTCAGAGCAGCAGGTAAGAACGTGTGTTGGAAGGGGCGGTTACTCGGAGTGTTGGAGTTCACGCGAGTTCTGCAGGCACCCCCGGGTGGGAGAGAACGGCACCCCCGGGTGGGTCCTGAATTCCTCTGCACCTCAGGCGTTTGGGGCTAGCTGGTCTAACGGGGAATATGGGCCGCTTTGCTTTACCATGTGAGATTATATTGCCCTCTGGCGGCTGCACTCACTGACCCTAGCAGCCTGGCGCTGACCGAGAAAGACGCCCCCCTTTGCTCACGAGGCAGAGGAGAAGTCTGCAAATCCTAGGATGGTTCTTCTAGGAATGCAGAACGGAGCTGGGATTCCCACAGGAGCAGGCTGTGTCCTCTCCTCTTTACTGTGTTTCTCTGCAGCCACCACAATGGGTTTCCCCCCAAAAACAGCCTCTGAAGTGAATTGAGTCCCTGTCACCAGGGTCTAAATGACTGAGGACTAGTCCTGGCTGAGAACTCAGGTGCTGATCATAAAAATGCAGCACTGACGATAACCTGGGTCACTCAGCGGCCGCCCGTGCCGCTACGTCCAGCCAGAGGCGTAAGTCTCCTGGGCAGCACTTTGCCTTTTGCCGGCTGCCCGTTGCGGGTGCCGAGCACTGGCTCGGGGGCGTGAGGTGTCTGAGCGGGAGGAAGTCTCAGGAAGGCGAGTTCGGGGAAGGTAGGAGGTGACACGGTAACAAAGCAGAGACAACACTGACGACGTAGCGGTGGCTGCGTGAGCTCCAGAAATGTTCTGGGTGCTCCTGAGGGGGGACCTGGGAGCGGGAAGGCTGGGGCCTGGTGCCCCCTGAATGCTGGAGCGTGGGGGCGTGAGATAGCAGGGAACCCACCCCAGAGGCGGTGAGGTCGCTGGGCCCTGCAGGAAAAGCAGCAGGCCGGTCGCTGGCCGTCTGGGGAACTTCCCAAGGCTTGGAGGTTTGCAGCCTGTTGGTCTCTCAGCGAACCCTGCGTTCTGCTGGATGATGACAATACAAGGGAGGGCGCGCGGGCTGCCGGGAGCACTGTGGAGGTGATTTCAGTCATTACTGGGAGAGCGAGTCTTGTGCCGTTGACTGTTCACATCTCTTTCCAGCGGCGGGGAGCACAGGAACAGACCCAGCAGCTCCAGCGCCCTCCCCGACAGACCCTGTCACCCCAGCGCCCAGTGCGACCCCAGCTCTACCGGCCAACACGACAGCAGCTACGGCCACTAGAGCAGCCACCGTCACTAGCCAGCGTGGTCCAAGCACAGCCTACCCCTTCTCTACAGCAGCGGTGTCTGGGTCTATGGCACCAGGGACAAACACAACCACACAGGATACCCCCCCACCGGCTCTAACTACACCTATAGCACAATCCACGCCAAATGCAACCCCAGCTTTACTGACCAACAGCTCGGCAGGAGAGACCACCGGAGCCACTCCTGACGTCACCCCGCCCCGTGGAACCACAAAGACAGTGACCCCGACGACAGCCACCCAGGCTGTCCCCACGCCAGCTGACACAACACCCATGGCAACTCTGACCAGTGCAGGAGAAACCACCGCAGCAGATCCTACAACCGCCGCACCCGTGGAGACTACTGCAGGAAGAGACACACTCACAACAGCCTCTGATGTTGCCATGCCAAACACAACCACAACTCAAGGGGATGTCCCCACAGCGACGGAAACCAGCACTTCAGTTCTTGTCACCCTCGCCCCACCGAGGGTGAGTACCACGGCTGTTCAGACCACCGCACCGACGTCTGTCACTGCGTCCCCGACGGAAACAGCCTCAACAGTGGGCTCCAGCCCAGAAACCACCCCGGCGGCCGACAGCCCCACTGGCGTGTTGAGTACTGCAACAAGAAAGAGCACAGCCCCAGCTCCTCGCCCCACGGCAGCAGAAAGGGGAACTTCAACGGGCACCGTGACAGAGACACTCGTCACGAGCATACCAGCTAATACCACAACCGCCGTCAGCACCATGGCAACAACACAGGTTCCCCAAACAGTCCATACTACCACCCTCCCAGCTGGAAACACGACGGTTAAATTCCCGGCTACAGCCAGCCCCACTGCGGCAGCACCGAGCACCGAGGTGCCCCTGGGTACCACTCCAGCAACTCAGAACTTCAGTGCAGCTCCAAGTAAGTGCTACAGCTTCCTTCCGCGTGTGTAAGGGAGGAGCTGTGCCGAGATTCATGGGAGAGGGATGCAGGGGTGGGGCAAGAGGGCAGCGGCAGGACGGGGCCAGGAGGGAACCAGGTTTGAAGTAATCAGCCTTTGACTATCAGGCTGGCAGGGTTTCAGTGCCATTGGAACGTGGCGTGGCTCGGTCTATGCAGGAAAGACCCAATTGCGTCAGCCCCACATCAGGTAATAACGCAATCCTGCGCCGTGGGAGATCAGGCGTTGCAAATGAGCCCCACCAACGGCCGCCGAGGTTGGGCCCTGAGTGCAGCATGCGCGGCCTGTCTCCGGAACGCGGCACTCAGTGTTTGGCGGAAATCCCAGCTTCCCCGTGCCCGTGGGCATCAGGGGTGGCTGGGATTTCCTGAGCTGAAATAGCAGGATGGGGCTGTGCTTTCCCCCTGGTACCAATCGGCTGGAATGCGGGTCTCTCCATAGCCAGCACCAGTGGGAGTCTGTTTTTCAAACAGCCGCAAAAGCCATTGCAAGCCCTGGCCCCAGGCTCACAGCTGGGCACAGAGCTCGTCGCACCGGGCAATAGCTCTGCACACTACAACCCCACGCCAGTCGCCCACCACGCCCGCTCCTGCTGCTAGCACAACAAAGGGCCTTCAATATGGACTCAGCATCAATATTCCCCTGTATTCCTGCAGGACGAAATTCATCCTTGGGCAGGAGGGCCGTGACACGGGCTAGGTGCCACTTAGGGCTTTTCAATAGATCTTGGGGGGCTTTATGTGGCTCAGGATTTCACCCTCCTCGCCTAGTCCAGTGGAGCTGAGGTAGCTTGGTGCCGCTGGCGCGGGAAGAGGTACTGAAGGTATCTGGAGTGTTTGCCTGGGCACATGATTTCCGAAAAGCCGGCGTGCTGCAAACAAGCAAACCAAGCGTTTGAAATGTAACCACTCCAGGGCCTTGTTAGCCACCAATAACAAGGGGGCACGTTCATGTGCTAGGTGAGGGCTTGGGCGAACCCAAACAAGGACATATTGTGCTGTGGATAAATGGTTCCACGCCGGGAACGGCAGAGCGTGGGAAATGGGAACCCAGCGGCACAGGGGATGATGTCGGAGGGGCAAGGGAGGAATCTGGGAATTAATTTATGTTCTGAAAAATCATCATCATACAAGTTCCAATGAATAAAGACTCCCCTGTAGTATATAGCAAGATGGATGCGCGTACCCCATCTGGGCATGGGTTCTCAGTACAGAGTTTTGTCAATTTCAGTGACCTTTATTATTTGATTACTAATATTGTTTGAGAGACGGAAGGTGTGCGTAACACTCCACCACCACCGGTCCTCGGCAAGGTTTGAACTCTGAACTGGCCACAACAGAACACAAACCTCGTCCACTTGAGGTAAAGGAATAACTCCATTAGCAGGCAGCAGTAGTAGGTTGTTATCCTCTAGGTGAACCAGCCACTGCGGGGGTGGGGGGGACGCCACCGACTTTACAAGTGTGCTACATTTCAGCTATAGTTTATTATGTTCCAGCACAGATTACAACCCTGAAAAACACATTGTCTGTATGGTTTTGTCTACACATGGAAATGAATACAGAATAAACTAGGGTGTAAATTTAAAGCAGATTAACTATTCCTGATTAATTCCCTGTGTGGACACTCTTATTCTAGAATCAGAGTGTTTTATTCCCAAGTAGCTTCATCCACTTGCAACGAAGGCATTATGATTCTGGAATAAGAGCATCCACACATGGAGTTAAGCAGGAATAACTGCATGTAGACACGCTCCATTGCGGAGAGGGGAAACTCACAGAGGGAGGTGGAGGTATCAGATGCCGAGGAAGAAATGGAAGGTTTATGCTGGTTCTCTCTCCCCTCCCCCCCACCCCCCCACCCCCCCCCGTTGCAGCCAGCACAGTATCTGCACGTCTCTGCGGACGGCACTGACGGCAACTTTCTTTTAAACAGCCACAGAATCCACTGCTAGGTCTAACTCCACTGCCCTGCCCGGGGTCCCAGATGTCACGACAGAGGAGCAGACAACAGCGCTGCCCACCTGCCGCCCTCCAGCTGCCAACACAAGTAAGGGCTGTAACTGCTCGGGGCAAATCCTCATCCCTGCTTGAGTGGCCGGGCTGTGTGCTGGCAACCGAGGGAAAGGGATTCTCTTGCCAGGCCACGCCATGGCAACTGCTGCATCCTCGGGGCCTCCTCTCTTGAACGGCTAGTGGATCTGGGCAGTCGCGGGCCCACCGGCCCTGCCCCCTGCTGATTCCTCTCCCCCCAGCTGCGGGAGATCTGGCAGCGCGTTTCACCCCGACAAGTCCGACGTTCCCCAGGTGCCTTTGTAATTTGTAATCCCCCTCCCCCAGATCAGCTGTGCCACAAATTCAGAAAACTTGTCTCTTGCTTTCCATGCACAAGGGGGTTTGTTCTCCAGCCAGGGTCTCCGGGGATTCCTGGTGAAGGACCGTGGCCCATGAATGTCCAGCTTGCTGTTCCGGCCTGTCTTTGGGAGCTGGAAGGGCGTTCTGGTACAATCGCTCACGAGGGCTTGGTCCAGGAGTCTCCGGCGTCCTCACCCGCTGCCATGGACGCGATAGACAGTGACACAGACCCTGTGATTCGAGGGCAGCGCTGGCCCAGGGGTTTGGTTTAGGGATTAGAAATGAGAGGAAGGGGCTGCTCTGTGTTCCCTTGGGCGAGCTACGCAGGCTCTGTCTACACTGCAGTTAGACCCCCGCGGTCGGCCCGGCCCAGCTGACTCGGGCTAAGGAGCTGTTAATTGCGGTGGAGACATTCGGGTCCTGGCTGGAGCCCAGGCTCTCAGACCCCAGGAGGTGGGAGGTTCCCAGAGCTCAGGCTACGGCCCAAGCCTGTCTACACTGCAGTTACGCAGCCCCTAGCCTGAGCCCCATGAGCCCGAGTCAGCTGGCACAGTGTAGACATACCCCAAGTCTCTCCGTGCCTCAGTTTCCCATCTGTACAATGCTCTTGTCTATTTAGATTTGGGGCAGGCTCTTTCTCGTCCAATAAATATGTACAGCACTGAGCGCAACGGGGCGCTGATCTTGGTGGGGGCGTCTAGATGCTACTGGAATGGAAATTATTGGTAACCTACTCCTAATTTGCTCTCTCCATTCCTAGCTGGTGCTCGCCTCTTCCTATCGCTGGGACTGACCACTCACCTGAACCTCAGCGAGCCCGGGGTCAGGGGTCTGGTTTTGTTCAAGGTGAGAGTTGTGAAATCTGACCGCTCTAACACAGACTGGCAATGCAGCGTGTGAAGCAGACCGCCACGGGGTTTGCCTTTAAGAGCAAAGATTGAATAGTTGGGGCTGACTAGCCACTAGCACTGGAAAAAGATGCAGACCTTGGTCCAGAGGAGGATTAAGGTTTCCTGGGATCCTAGGCCAGAGCATGTGGGGGGCCCCTCCCCACCCCTTCCGCCTGCGGCCCCACCCACAGCCCCACCCCTTTCTGCCCCTTCCCCGGGGCCTACCCTTGTTCCACCCAGTGTCCCCCTCACTCTGCCTCTCCCCACCACAGCCCCGCAACCCCTTTTGCTCCTTTCCCCCCCCCCTCGCCCCACTGCAGCCCCAAGACCGGAGAAGCTCTGTCCCAGTGGGGAGTGAAAACTCCTCCAGTCCTGGGGCCACAGTGGGGCTCCGGGTGCTGAGGCTCTCCCCACCCGCCCCTGCCAGCTTCTGCAGGGGACCAGGGTCAGGGCGCTGGGGCTTCTCCCGCCCTGCCCGCCCAGCACTTCTGCCAGAGAGTGGGGTTGGGTGCAGGGGCTTTCCCTGCCGCCCTGTGGCTTCTGCCGGGGAAGGGGCTGGGGCGCGCTGCGGGGGCCTTCCCCCATCCCACAACTTCTGCCAGGGATGGGGGTCAGAGGCCGCTGGGGGGGATTCCCCCGCCCCTCCTGCCCAGCGCTGCTGCCACAGAGCGGGGTTGGGACATGGGGGGCACTGTTTTTGCACTATCCTCATGCTACGTGGGTTTCGTCTCCGTGCTTTTCCCCGCAGCTCGAGCAAGAGCTAAGAGTGAAGTTCCCGTGCACCGAGTTCAACGTCCTCTGGAAAGGAGAGCGAGTAAAGTGAGCAGCGACTCCGCTGGCCCCCAAGGAACCGACGGCTTCGTGTCTGGGTACCACGGCGAGCGGGATGAGGGCCACGACACGAAAGGGGACCACGCGGCTGCTGCTACCTGTGCTCAGTGGAAACCCCACCTGGAGGATACAGGTTTCTCTCTTCTGCATGCCGAGACCTCAGGCTTTCTTTTCCCATAACCCCCCTGGACTCTGTTTCTCAAAGGCCAAACCCCCTTGGGCGATTCCATAGACAGGAAGAATTCAGAAAAAGGTGAAAGCCCTTTAAAGGTCCCAGTGAAGATGAAAACTGTCAGGGCTGGAGATTTCCCCTCGCCGTCCTCTCTTCCCGTATGAAAGGAGCCAATGATCTGCATTGCAAGCTCCTGGGACTGTCTCTTACTCTGTATATGTCCATCCTAGCACCATATCTCAGTCGCAGACACTAGGCCTTGCTGTCATATAATCAATAATATTGGGATCTTGCAGGGGAACAGCGAGTGGAGGCCCTTACTGCTGCTGTATTACTGGCTGTCCAGGTGCAGGCGAATCCTGCATGCCCAGTATACATGGAATTGTTTTTTCCGAGTTATGTTTATGTTTTGGGTTGTATTGATCCTGGACCCAGAGAAATGGAATGGGTCACGCATCAGGGACCAGAGAGGCTAACTTCCCCCCCCGGGACGTGTCCCCAGCCGTGCTGCCTGCGCTTTCGTTCTCTGGAATAAATTCTTGGCTGTGAGATCTGGGCAGCCCCTGGGGTGGATCGGGCTGTTTCCCTGTCTGTTTCCAGAATGAGTCTTTATCAGGCAGGTGCTGGGCTGATGGGCCTGGAGATGAAAGTCTTCTGCCCACCACTCAGCTGGAGCGAGGAGAGCATCGGGGAGAGCTTTCCCACGCTGTCCTCAACCCTCCTTCGGAACGGAGAGAAAGGTCTTTGCAACCCACGGCAATGTGCAGTGAACGCTAAGCACCCCATAGGGCTTACGTGCGACTTAAAATGATAAGTAGGCCTAGTGCGAACCTTCCAGAGAGGAGTGAATTTCACCCCCCCAGTCCTTAGCCTCTCTGCCCCCTTCCTGGGCCCAGCCCTTCCAAACAACAGTAGAGGGGAATAAACGAATAAAGAAACAAA
Organism: Macrochelys suwanniensis; assembly: GCA_033296515.1. Lineage (NCBI taxonomy): Eukaryota > Metazoa > Chordata > Testudines > Chelydridae > Macrochelys > Macrochelys suwanniensis. The sequence goes on along the minus strand of CM065783.1, from coordinate 5,019,216 downwards.
TAAAAGAAAAATCTCTTCCTTCTTCCTCTTTGGCAGGCCACATTCAGCCACCCCGGCGCGCCTGGGGAGTGTCACTCCAGCAACGCGCTCTCCACTAGCAGCAGAAGCTCAGCAGGGCAGAGGATGGCTTCCCCCGCCTGCTCAATCATTTTTCCTCCTTTTTGACTCTTATTTGGCATTTTTCATAGTAGTTTGCTGCTCCTGACAGCTGCAGCCCATCCGCTTAGCAAGCCGCGGTGAGCACACCACTTAGGGACTCTTCACTGGCTCCCCATTGAATGCAGAGTCCATTTTAGGTCTTTGTCTGATAGTTAAAACCCTCCCTGGTATCGGCCCTGGCTACCCGGGAGTAGGAAGGAAGCGATGATGGAAACCCAATTCTGAAGGATCCTTTGCTGGATTTTTCCAGTCCCTGCTGAGCAGTTTGTCTCCCTCCCCGAGGCAAATTAAACTAGTAATTCATTAACTGGTCAATCAGCCAGAGAAAACCACACTGAAACAATGATTAGCTAGAGCAATTTTTTAAACACTCCCCTTGTTTTAAAAACTCCAGAAAACCAGCATGTTGGGAATTTCAAGACCAAATCAAATAATAATTTTGTGTTTTACTTAATCCCTGGCCTAGCACTGGATTCAGACTGGAAATAAGGTGTAACATTTTTAACTGTGAGAGTAATTAACCATTGGAACAATTTACCCAGGAGTGGAGACGCGGTGGAGTCTCCACCACTGGCCATTTTTAAATCACAATTGGATGTTTCTCTAAAATGTCTGCTCCAGGAATGATCTGGGGACCCGTGGCAGGGTTCGGCTCACCCGGCGGCGCCTCCTGCTGGTCTCTCCAGGGAATTAGCTCACCAGCCTCTGGAGCGCCCTCTGTTGGCCGGGGATCCGGCTGCCCACTCTCTGGCCCGTGTCCCTCCCAGGACCCGGTGCCCTTTTAACTGGGGTGCTGCCCCCTAGCAGTACCCCTAGATCTGGGTCTCCCCTCCCCAGGGGAACCCCCAACCCACTATCCCCACCTCGCCTCAGTCGTAGGCTACTGCCAGTCACCAGCTAGCCCCCGTGCCCTGGGGCAGACTGCAGTATAAGCCACTCATCACAGGCAAAAGGGGGTTTGGACCTGCTGCCTCAGCCTACCCGTGGGTTGCCCCCGCAACCCCAGTACCTAGTGGGCCTAATCCTAGGCCACAGCCTGGGGTTTTCTCAGGCCGGAGCTCCCCAGCTCTTCTGGCCTTCCCCAGCCCTGCTCCACCCTAGGTACCTGGTCAGGTCCCTGCAGCCAAGCCCTTCCCTCTCTACAGACAGAGAGAGAGTGTCTTTGCTCCAGGCCCACTGCCCTCTTATAAGGGCCAGCTGGGCCCTGATTAAACTGGCCCCAGCTGTGGCTGCCTTGCTCCTATTGGTATCCCCAGGAGGTGGGCGGGCGCAAGCCCGCCCACTGCTAAAAGCCCCTCCCCCAGCCTAGCGGGAGGGACCACTAGACCCAGGGGCCAAGTAAATCCGGGGGACAACTAATGAAAAAACAGGGAGCAAGTGAGGGTCAAAGGTTCAAAACAAGGAGACCGGATGGGGAGACCGAGCAGAGAACCCCGGACAGCGCCCACTGCTCCTCAAAGCTGTCGAGGAAGCCAGCGGACGCTGCCCAGTGGAACTCTGCCCGGCTCATCAGCCCAGCTTCTGAGCCTCAGCCCTCTCCCAGGGCTATTTCCAACCCCTCAGGGCAGGAGCGGGGTTCCACCCCGCTACAGGACCGTTCTCTGGCTCGTGTTACGCAGGAGGTCAGACTAGCTGATCACAATGGTCCCGTCTGCCTTGGAATCTAGGAATTCTCAGTTCCACTCTGGAATAACGGGGCCTCAAAGAGGACAGAAATGGACCCTGAAAATATACTTTGCACAGGGGGCCTCCCTGGCGGGTATAGAACTGGAGACTAGTTTCTTGAGCTCAAAGAACCCCAAACCAGGGCCTAACAAAATGTCCATTATCACGTGATTTGGGTGGGCAAATCTCTTTAACCAGTTAATAACTGTATTTGTGATGTTCTTCTTTGCCCTCATCCATGAAGAAGTTTGGACTTACTTTATTATATAATCCGATAATGGTTCTCTACTCCAGGCTAGTTACCGTTCTTTTCTTTGTTATCTTTATCAGCTGTGTTGAAATAATTAAAAAAACAAAACAAAAGGGGGTGTGATCTGGGACGGCCCCCTGCTATTCCCCCTCCAGTTCTGCCCTCCTCCCCCAGCCTGTGCCCAGCATGGGAATGGAGTAACTGAGAACTGGGGCCCTATTCAGTGAAGTGTGCTTGTTCTCCTCGGCTAATATGTTGAACTCCCAATGCTGATCTGAGGAATTCACCCTCTTATATTTGTGGAGAGGGAGGAGCCCTTAAAAGAAGCTATAACGACTTGCAAACTGGTTGGGCTGGAATAAAACCTCCCCCAAGCCTTGACCAGATCCCAGGAGCATGACTCTTATCTGAAGTTAAACAAATCTCCGTTAAACTGTAGGTTCTTCCCACCCTTCCTAGTGGCCTGAAATGCTGAACGCTGTGGGTGCTGCCGCAGCACATGATCAGCCATAGGAAGGAGGTGAGGGGTCGCATATAGTTCAGTGCATGGAGCATGGGGCAGCCGGGTAGCATGCATCATATGTTCTGGGCACCCAGTCGCACACTGGCAGCCCTACCCATATGTGTGTGTGTGTGTCCAGCGCCTGGTTTCTCCCCTTTGTTCGTTTGCCTTTCCCTGTCTGTGTGCCATGGGTGCGCAAGGACCCAGGAATCATAAGGATGTTTGGCCCTTTGCAGATGTCTGGGGACTGACCCTGTTGTTCATCTGTAACGATGCTGGTTCTGGCGGGACCCAACCGAGAGTGCCAATTCAGGATAAACTGCTTAAAGCAGGGCAGTTGGTGGCCGCAGGAAATAACGCGGGAGGGGTGCGGAGGAGGTGTGGGGAGCTTGGCGGGCCGCAGGAAATAACCCCGCAGGCTGCGTGTTTGAGACCCCTGATCTAGACCATCCCTGACAGGTGTTTGTCCAACCTACTCTTAAAAATCCCCAATGATGGAGATTCCACAACCTCCCTGGGCAATTTATTCCAGTGCTTAACCACCCTGACAGGTAGTTTTTCCTAATGTCCAACCTAAACCACCATTGCTGCAATTTAAGCCCATTGCTTCTTGTCCTGTCCTCAGAGACTAACGAGAACAATTTTTCTCCCTCCTTCTTGTAACAACCTTTTATGTACTTGAAAACTGTTCTCGTGTCCCCCCACTCAGTCCTCTCTTCTCCAGACCCAATTTTTAAACAAACCCAATTTTTTCAATCTTCCCCCATAGGTCATGTTTTCTAGACCTTTAATCATTTTTGTTGTTCTTCTCTGGACTTTCTCCAATTTGTCCACATCTTTCCTGAAATGTGGTGCCCAGAACTGGACACAATCCTCCAGTTGAGGCCTAATCAGCGCAGAGTAGAGCAGAAGAATTACTTCTCGTGTCTTGCTTACAACACTCCTGTTAATACATCCCAGAATGATGTTTTCTTTTTTTTGCAACAGTGTTACACTGTTGACTCATATTTAGCTTGTGATCAGCTATGACCCCCCCAAATCCCTTTCTGCAGTACTCCTTCCTAGGCAGTCATTGCCCATTTTGTATGTGAGCAACTGATTGTTCCTTCCTAAGGGGAGTAGTTTGCATTTGTCCTTATTGAATTTCAGCCATTCATTCATGTGGGGCTCTATCAAGGTTCCACTCAATTTACACCTTCATTTCTCACTTCTCTGTGCTCACAGCACCCTCTCTGGGTGCAGGAGACCTCAGGCTGTGGAACGACTGGTGGTTGTGGTTAGGTGTCTGTGTTCTCCTCCTTTGGGTGTTGGACAGCCTAAGAAGAGGATTGCCAATTTGCCTAGAATCATAGGCCGCGGAGTAGAAATAAACAAAACATTTATTTGTAGGGCTGTCGATTAATCGCAGTTAACTCACACGATTAACTCAAAAAAAAATCATGATTAAAAAAATTAATAGTGATTAATCGCAGTTTTAATTGCACTGTTAAACAATAGAATGCCAATTGAAATGTATTAAATATTTGGAATGTTTTTCTACATTTACATATATATTGTGTTCTGTGTTGTAATTGAAATCAAAGTGTATATTATTTTTCATGACAAATATTAGCACCGTAAAAATGATAAACAAAAGAAATTGTATTTTTCAATTCACCTCATACAAGCACTGTAGTGCAATCGCTTTTTCGTGAAAGTGCAACTTACAAATGTAGTGGGTTTTTTGGTTATATAACTGCACTCCAAAACAAAACAATGTAAAACTTCAGAGCCTACAAGTCCACTCAGTCCCACTTCTTGTTCAGCCAGTCGCTCGCTTTCAGGTGACACTGTAAACAAGAAGCGGGCAGCATTATCTCTTGCAAATGTAAACAAACTTGTTTGTCTTAGCGATTGGCTGAACAAGAAGTAGGACTGAGTGGACTTGCAGGCTCTAAACTTTTACATTGTTTTATTTTTGAATGTAGTTTTTTTGTACATAATTCTACACTTGTAAGTTCAGCTTTCATGATAAAGAGATCACTACCGTACTTCTATTAGGTGAATTGAAAAATGCTATTTCTTTTGCTTTTTTACAGTGTAAATACTTGTAATCAAAAATAAAGTAATCACTGAACACTGTGTATTCTGTGTTGTAATTGAAATCAATATATTTGAAAATGTAGAAAACATCCAATAATATTTAAACAAATGGTATTCTATTATTGTTTAACAGTGTGATTAATCGCGATTAATTTTTTAAATTGCTGGACAGCCCTATTTATTTGATAGACGAATAAGAGTCAAAGGCGAAACAGTGAGGAAAAGCAAACATGGACAAGTCACACAGAAAACAAACAAAGATGCAACCTCTGGCTTTACACTTCTACATTAGCTAAATTGCGTTTTCTAATACAAGTTACCCATTGCCTCTGAACAGTTTCCCCAGTGTGCCCCGGTCCTAGAGGGGATCCAGTGTTTCACAGACAGCGCCCGCTTACATGCTGGCCCTCGGTTTCTGGATAAACCTGGCTACAATTAACAGACCCAAGTCTGTTTTTTTCAATAAATAGATCTCCTAATGCCCATCAAGTTCAGATCATTACATGCTTTCATAACAGACGTTACTTGATATATATTTATACACAGCAACATTGTATGCAACCAGTTGATTCAATTGCTTATTCTTTTGCGTTCAGACCCGCTGTTCTCGCCTGGGGGTGTCTGATTGTTACAAGAGGGCTCCTTTGAGCTCTCCTCATTCTCGGCAGCTCGGAGCTGGGCAGTGGAGGATCTGGCCACCTGTGTAGGGAACCAGTAGGTTCTCTTAGCATCCAGAAATTTCTGGAGTTCTCTGCTGCTGAGTCTCTAAGTGATCGGAAAGGTTGCAAACAGGGTCCAGGTGTGGGGCTTATCCTAGGGCTACGTGATCTAATCCTGAAGCTCTGCCTACGCTTGGAACACCTCCAGGAAATTAATCCTCCCACACAACGTCCCACTGGACTGATTTCGATGGCTGCCGAATCCATCACTTTGGACCCCAGGTCATGGCACAGGTCCAAGACCAGTGTAATCAAGCCAACCTGCGTCACGAAGGAAGGGAAAGATTCCACGGCCTGACTCTGGTGCTGGACCCAGGGGGACTCCTCCCACGGTGTGAACTGGTGCCAGTGTGTACCAGTGGCCGCTCAGCATGGCACCTGGGGGCTCGGGGATGCTAAGCAGAGAGAGGAACTGGCTCGGTTTTCCAGTGGTCCTTGTGCCCTTAGGCAGGGACCCTCCAAGGGTGGCGGTAAGGATCCTGCTGCACTCAGCACACTGGCATGTGGAGTGCCGCCATAGCAGCCACGGGCTAGGAGCTACTCACCAGTCAGCAAAATGGGGGCCTTCTCCACAGCTGCGGCACTGCATTCCCCTGGCAACCGTGGCCCTGCTCTGAACCTGCCGCTTTACATGGCCCTCTCGCCATAGCAGCCGAGTCACCTTCCCTAGGGTCACAAACCAGGGCGTGGAGGGTCAGGCCCAGTGGGCAGAGCAGTGGGGATCAGAGGCCAGGAAGAGAGCCTGGGTGAGGGAGCAGGAATCGGAGCTGGAACCAGGCACAGAAGCAGGGTGGGAGTGGGCCTGGGAACCAGGCAGGTACAGGAGCGCTCACAGCTGCGGGAATAAGCATCTGAGCAGCCCCTGGCCGATGCGGCTGCTGGGCGTAAGGGCCGGCCTGGTGACGCCGCTCAGCAAATCCGGGCGGGGCCGGTCAATCAGGATGTGCAGCTGCAGGCCAACTACGCGCCGCTTGAGACAAGCATGGTGCTCCCTACACAGCCAAATCCCCCCGGCCCCGACAGCAGCTGTCTCTGGCCCTTTGCAGCAGCATGCCTGGCTCCATTCACAATCCCTTTCAGAGGCACGTGCTGCTCACGAGAGCCAGTTAATTGTACCGAGACCTCGCGGGGGCTCAGTTTACAGGCTGCTGCTAGAGCTCAGAGGCCAGCCGGTACCTGCCAGCCCCGCTCACTGGGCTGCTGACCTGGTTGTTGGGAATGAATCTGACTGGGGCCGAGCAAATGCTGGCTGCCTCCCGGAACGCAGGCCTGTTGACCAGAGAGGAGACAGTCTCTGATCCCTCTGTCGCTGGAGCAGGGGGATGCAGGGGAAGCTTATTAAGGCCTGGAAGCTGGCGTTCGATCTTACCGGTACCAGATCTTTCTCCATCCCTCACTAACCTTGCGCGATTCCAAACTGATATCCGCCTGACTGTGACATTTGTCTATATGTCCATTCATAAGCCATTTCCCCAGGATCCGCTGTGTCAGATTTCATATGCTGGTAACATGTGGCCCTTTCCTAACTTTGCAAATGGGTTTGAATTGCTCTTGGCATTTGTTCCAAGTGAGCAGAGAGCCCTTAATGGTTTGCAATCTGTGACCCCATCAGCAGTGTTACTGGACCGCTCCGGCATTGGTGGAACGAGTGTGTTTATACTACCAGCTCTCGTCAACCGTGACGTGACTTCACTTGGCATTTCCCTTCCAAGTGCTGCGGGTTTCAGGGCAGCTGGCCAGCAGATCGGGTGATGCTCGACTCTAGTGACTACTTAACCGAAGGCACTGCTCCCTGGCAGGGTCTCCTGGGACACAATGTACTAATTGTTTGTTGGTTACAACACTAGCAATAACAACTAGCAGCAATCACTTTGGGCACTTGGAGGTATTTATGGCTAGGAAACGCATTTAATCTGTTCCGACAGTAAATGATACTTTGTTACTCTGCATTTACACGCCTTTCGTCCAAGGATCTCAAAGCACCTTACAAATGGGGGCTAAGTAGCATTACTCTGTTTGTTGTTTGATGGGGGAAACTGAGGCACAGAGCGATTCTGTGACATAAGAGAGTCAGTGCCACTACTGGGGAATCAAATTCAGGTCTGACTGCCAGTTGCTGCTCTAACCCCTAGACAACACCGCTTCCACAATGATTTGCTGATGCCCTTCTCTGTACCAGACTTCCTCTCTAGCCATCTCGTCTCCTCCTGCCCAAGGACACCTCTACTTATCTTAGATGTCATCTCAGGTGGCGGTGACACTGTTGACCTGCTCTTGACGTCTCCTGCATCCTCTAGGCACTGGGTTGCACCTCCTTGGTTGTTGGGTGAGTTCACCAGTCTTGCAAGCTGCTGCGAAGTCTGAATGGGTTTTTGAGGCAAACTTTGCACAAAGCTGTGGTGCTTTGCTGGGTGTGTTTGTCATGCCCCCATCCATCAGACCCTGTGGTTCACAGTGCTAGTGCTCCTCATGTAGGGGGCCGAATGGTGGTACCTGATGATCACAGGCATGGCACCCATGTTTTATTTTTGCATGAGTATCTGGTAATTTCATCTCCTCAGAGGGTTTGCTGTATGGTGTCCCCTATACCCTTGGTTTCTTGCCCCTTGGGGACAGGCACGAAGGTTGCTAGGTGTGAATTCAGAGCGTGGGGAGCGGTGTACTGTAGTGGGTACAGAAATGGATTGAGAGCCAGAAGAGCTGGATTGGATTCATGCCTCAACACTGACACCGGCAGGGACATTTGGTGCTGCCTCTTTGGGAGTGTTGGGTTCAAATCCCACCGCAGCCACCATGTTTCATTAGCAATAAGTGATGCGGCGAGCAGGCAGCGTTATAGGAAAAGGATCTTCACGGAGCCGATGTGGAGGCCAGTGTTACGTGCTGGGAGGCCTGTGTCTAGCTGGTAGCAGCCTGGTTCCGCTTGTACCCCCGATCCCGAAGTGCTGCTCCAGAGTTGGGCCCGCCTGGAGCCTGATCCTCTGTCTCCAGTTCCTCTCGTCATGCTAAAGTCAGGGAAAATACCTTCTCCAGAAGGGCCCCAGCGATTCCTCCCTGGTGGAGGGAGTGAACCGCCCCAAAGGCAGGTGTCCCCCCGCCCCCATTTGAACAGTGTAGCACAGCATTATGGTAGGAAGGAGCCAGAACCCCACCAGCTGCCTGTGATGCATAGCACAGTCTAGAGCAGACTCTCTCCAGAGCCCACCAGCCTCAGCTAGACCTTGTGTGTAAGGACTGGTACGTGCTGGTGGGTTAGTTTTCCCCGGCCAGCCTAGACCTTGGCCCAGATTCACAAAGGTATTTAGGCGCCTAACTCCCATTGACACCAATGGGCGTTAGGCTCCTAACTAGCTTTGACTCTGGCCCATGTTCTAAACTGGCTCCTGTGGCCTTACTATTGATTAGGGCCTTGTTAGACACCCCCAGCGGGGCAGCTCCTCATGGGGGGAGGCTGGAGAAGCAGGGCTTGTAGACTGGTCTCTGACGCGGGACAGGCCGATGCAGAAAAGGGGGTGAGCGGGCTGGGGGCAGGCAGAATTTCAACCAGCTCCCCTGGGGGGTGTTTCTGCCCTTCCAGCCCCTTCCCAGTGTTCAGGTCCCCAAAACTGCCACCCAGGGCACCACCCCCTCCGCCGGGCATGTTCTCCTGTGGTGTCCCCAGTCGCCCGTTGGGCACCATGGGCACCCCTGGTACGATCCCCAGCCCTGTGCTGTAGGGACGCCGGGCGGGAACTCAAAGCCAAGTGCTGACGCTCGGACACTTCCCTTTATTGCCGGGCAGCTCACTTGAGAGCGAGAGGAATGTGTGTTCCCGGGGGCTGGCCAGGAACAAGTACAGTAACAGGAAGCTATTAGGGGAGGGGTTTGTCAGGTGGGGGGGCCGTGGAGGAAGAACATGAGGGGCACAGGGTGTGTTGCAATGGCTACAGCCCGCCTTCTTTTGTCAGCCCCTATAAGTAGCTGTGGGCAGAAGCCAGTGGATTGCACCTGTTTCATTCCAGCTCCCGGAGGACGGAGGGAGGAGACCTGCATCTCCCATTAGCTACCTTTTCCCTAGCACACGTCTCTGCCTTCGCAGATCTCACCTGTCGGCGCGCTCCACTGAGACATGGGGACATGGAGACCAATCTCCTGGACCTTCCTAGGCTGCTGGGTGTGGATTCTACGCGGTGAGTCCTGCATTTTGCTCACTAGCGTGTGTGTTACTGTAAACTGGATCAAGCTGCTGTCAGGGTTCCCTCCCCACTCTGAACTCTAGGGTACAGTCGTGGGGACCCGCATGAAAGATCCTCTAAGCTTATTTCTACCAGCTTAGGTTAAAAACTCCCCAAGGTACAAAATCTCCCCTGTACCCTGAGAAAAGGTAATCATTGCCACCACCAAGTGATTTAAACAAGAACCAGGGAAAAGGACCACTTGGAGTTCCCCTTCCCCCCAAAATATCCCCTCAAGCCCTTACACCCCCTTTCCTGGGGAGGTTTGAGAATAATCTCCTAACCAATTGGTTACAAAGTGATCAAAGACCCAACCCCTGGGTCTTAGAACAATGGGAAAACAGTCAGGTTCTTAAAAGAAGGAGTTTATTAAAACAAGAAAGGTAAAAATCATCTCTGTAAAATCAGGATGGTTAATATTTTACAGGGTACTTAATTTCCAAACTCAGAGGGATTCCCCCTCTGGGCAAAACCTTAAAGTCACAGAAAAACAGGAATAATACCTCTCTTTTAACACAGGGAAAAGTCACAAGCAAAACAAAAGCAAAACCTATTCGCAATGCCTGAGTAACTTACGGTGTAATATTGGAGGTTTGGTGGAGGATGGCTTAGAGGAGGAGATGAATTTCTGCCCGGTCTCTCTCAGTCTCAAGAGAGAAGGAAACTAAACTCCCACACAAAGCTTTTCCCCCTCCCAGGATTTGAAAGTATCTTCTCTCTTCATTGGTCCTGGTGATCAGGTGCCACTTGGGCTATTTGAGCTTCTTAACCCTTTACAGGTAAGCAGGAATTTTAGGTTACCCTTAGCTGTATGGTTATGACATGCCCCCCAAATCATAGACAGTGCTGGACAGCCTGCTCCACACTTGCTGTGATTTCTTCCTGGAGTTCTAGGAGAAAACAGAATTAATAACACACATGCCCCTCTAAATATACTACTGAGTATATAAAAACTAACAATATTTTTCACATTTCAAGGACGATTTTAACCAGTTGATTCGGGGAAACTTTCATGGGAGAGTGCATCAGCCACTTTGTTAGAAGCTCCTGAAATGTGTTGTATTTCAAAATCAAAATCTTGGAGGGCTAAACTCCACCAAAGAAGTTTTTTGTTATTTCCCTTGGCGGTATTAAGCCACTGTAGCGCAGCATGGTTGGTTTGGTCCCCAAACGTATGGGCGTAGCTTTTCCAGAGCGTACACAATGGCGTAACATTCCTTTTCGCTGATTGACCAGTGGCTTTCCCTCTCAGACAGTGAGAAACATGACAGGATGGAATTCTTGATCCGGTCCTTCCTGCATTAAGACTGCTCCCACACCACGCTCGGATGCATCCGTGGTTACTTAGAAAAGTTTGTCAAAGTCTGGAGCCCTGAGCTCAGGGTGAGACATGAGTGTCACTTTGAGCTGGTTAAAGGCCTTCTGACACTCATCAGTCCACAGAACTGCATTTGGCTGGTTCTTTCTGGTTAGGTCGGTCAGTGGGATGGCGATTTGGCTATAGTACGGTACAAATTGCCTGTAATATCCGGCCAAGCCTAAGAAAGATTGGACCTGTTTTTTGACTTTGGGACAGGCCACTTTTGGATAGCATCCACTTTGGCCTGTAGGGGGTTGATAGTTCCTTGACCCACCTCGGGTCCAAGGTAAGTCACTCTGTTGAGGCCTATTTGACACTTCTTAGCCTTAACAGTTAGTCCTGCCTCTCGTATGCGCTCGAAGACCTTCTGGAGATGCTCCAGGTGTTCTGCCCATGAGTCAGAAAATATGGCCACATTGTCAAGATAGGCAACTGCTGATTCTCCCAATCCCGCTAGGATACTATCTACCAGTTTCTGGAATGTGGCGGGTGCATTCCGCAGCCCAAAAGGGAGCACATTAAATTCATACAGCCCGACATGGGTGATGAAGGCTGACTTTTCCTTGGCGGATTCATCTAGCGGTACCTGCCAGTACCCCTTGGTTAAGTCTAAGGTGGAGATGAACTGGGCACGTCCCAGTTTCTCCAATAGCTCATCGGTGCGAGGCATTGGATAGTTGTCTGGGCAAGTCACAGCATTTAGCGTACGGTAGTCCACGCAAAAGTGTATTTCCCCATCCGGTTTCGGGACTAGAACCATGGGAGAGGCCCATGCACTGCTAGAGAGACGGATTATACCCATCTGTAGCATGTCCTGGACCTCCCGTTCTATAGCAGTTTTGGCGTGAGGAGCCACTCGGTAAGGTTGGGCTCTAATTGGGCGAGCATTACCTGTGTCAATGGAGTGGTATGCCCGTTCGGTCAGTCCTGGGGTGGCTGAGAACATCGGTGCGAATTTAGTGCACAGCTCCTGGATTTGCTGGCGCTGCATACGTCCGAGGGTCATTGAGAGGTTCACCTCTTCCACACCACCGTGACTTTTCCCTTCATAGTAGACACCTTCAGGCCACTCAGCGTCATCTCCTCTCTGGGCTGTAAACTGACAAACCTTTAATTCTCTGGAATAAAAGGGCTTTAGAGAATTAACATGGTACACTTTAGGCTTGAGGGTTGAGGTGGGGAATGCTATGAGATAGTTAACAGCTCCCAGGCGCTCTTGGACCGTAAATGGCCCTTCCCATGATGCTTCTATCTTATGGGCCTGAAGCGCCTTCAAGACCATGACCTGGTCCCCTACTTTGAAGGAACGCTCTCTGGCATGTTTATTATACCAGGCCTTTTGCTCTTCCTGAGCATCTTTAAGGTTTTCTCTAGCGAGGGCTAAAGAGTCTCGGAGGGTGTTTTGTAGGTTATTCACAAAGTCCAGAATGTTAGTTCCTGGAGAAGGCGTAAACCCCTCCCATTGCTGCTTCACCAACTGTAATGGCCCCTTAACCTCGCGGCCATACACAAGTTCAAATGGTGAAAACCCTAAACTGGGATGTGGTACAGCCCTGTAGGCAAAGAGCAACTGCTGTAACACTAGGTCCCAATCGTTGGAGTGCTGATTTACGAATTTACGTATCATGGCCCCCAAAGTTCCATTAAACTTCTCCACCAGGCCAGTTGTTTGATGGTGGGAAGGGGTGGCAACCAAGTGGTTCACCCCAGGAGCTTCCCACAGGCTTTTCATGGTCCCTGCCAGGAAATTCGTTCCCGAATCAGTAAGGATGTCAGAGGGCCAACCTACCCTGGCAAAAATGTCTGTTAATGCCTGGCACACACTTTTAGCCCTGGTGTTGCTTAGAGCTACTGCTTCTGGCCATCGGGTGGCAAAATCCATGAAAGTCAGTATGTACTGCTTTCCTCTGGGTGTCTTTTTCGGGAAAGGACCCAGAATATCCACAGCTACCCGCTGAAATGGAACCTCAACTATGGGGAGTGGCTGGAGAGGGGCTTTGACCTGGTCTTGGGGTTTTCCTACTCTTTGGCACACCTCACAAGACTGGACATAGGTAGACACATCCTTGCCCATTCCCTCCCAGTGGAATGACCTCCCCAAATGGTCTTTGGTCCTGTTCACCCCAGCATGACCACTAGGATGATCGTGGGCTAAGCTCAAGAGCTTTAGCCGGTACTTAGTCGGAACCACCAACTGTCTCTGAGGATGCCAGTCTTCCTGGTCCACCAGAAAGAGTCTCCTTGTATAAAAGTCCTCTTTCTACAACAAACCGGGATTGATTAGCAGAGCTGAGAGGTGGTGGGTTGCTTCATGCCCCCGTCCAAGCCCCCTGGAGGCTTCCATCTGCTTCCTGCTCCATCTGTTCCCTAGATGCTGGAGACATCAGTTCCTCACTGGATTGTGGACTTGGGCTGGGTCCCTCTGGAAGCGATGCAGGTGATGGGGTTGTTTCCGTTGACTGTGAACCGCTCTCCGCTGGTGCACGATGTGGTGATTCAGGCTCTGGCTGAGCCTCTTGTATTGAGTTATCGGCTGCTGGTGCCATTGCAGGCTCGGTGGTGCCCTCTGGTGGTGGCACTGTAGATGGGGTTGCAAGCGCTGGACTCAGTGCTGGCAAGGGTTCTGGTGCTGGTTGCTTCGCCAGTTCCGGTTCCGAGACTGGCTTTGGTTGGGTTTCTGCAACTGGATCCACGACGGCTGTTGTAGTTGTTGGCAGGGTATCCGGTTCCACCACCTCCATCTGGGTCTCTGGTAACACAGACGGGGTCCTGGTGGAAGTCTCAGGAACAGAGCTAGGTGTGACAGCTTGCTTAGCCTGGCTGCGGGTGACCATTCCCACCCTCTTGGCTAGCTTCACATGGTTGGCCAAGTCTTCCCCCAGCAGCATGGGAATGGGATAATCATCATAGACTGCAAAAGTCCACTTTCCTGACCAGCCCTTGTACTGGACAGGCAACATGGCTGTAGGTAAATCAAAAGAGTTGGACTTGAAGGGTTGAATCGTCACTTGTGCCTCTGGGTTGATTAAGCTGGGGTCCACTAAGGACTGGTGGATAGCCGACACTTGGGCTCCAGTGTCCCTCCATGCTGTAACCTTCTTCCCGCCCACACTCACAGTTTCCCTTCGCTCCGAGGGTATCTGGGAGGCATCTGGGCCTAAGGACCTTTGGTGTGACGCTGGTGCAATGAACTGTACTCTGCTGGGGTTCTTGGGGCAGTTGGCCTTCACATGCCCCAGCTCATTACATTTAAAACATTGCCAAGCTGACGGGTCAGTGGGGTGAGGTGGGTTGCTGGAGAATGGTGTGGTGGGGCAATAAGGGGTCTGGGGTTTTCCTTGGGGTGTAGGTGGTGCCTTGGGCTGCCCCTGGTGGTGTGGTGTGGTCTCGGGTTTTCCTTTCTGGTATCCCCCCAAACCCTGACCAGGGTTGTTCCTCTCTGCTACCTCCACCCATTTTGTTCCAATGTTCCTTGCCTCTTTGGCAGTCTGGTACTGCTCGTATTGATCAGCATAAGAAGCAAGACTGTTTGCTGAGTCCATTTTCTTATCCAATAAACACTGTTTTACATCATCATTGGTCATAGTCAGGAACTGCTCCTGTATCAGTAAATCACCCATTCCTTCAAAGCTAGTTACATCCCTTCCTTTGACCCATTTATGGAACAAATCCTTCATCTGGTTTACATAAGCCACATTACTTAGTCCAGCCCCTCTCTTAAGGGCTCTAAATTTTACTCTGTAGGTTTCAGCGGTTCGGGACTGCTCGTATTGATCAACATAAGACGCAAGACTTTCTGCTGAGTCAATTTTCTTATCCCATAACCACAGTTTTACATCATCATTGATCATAGTCAGGAACTGCTCTTGTATCATTAAATCACCCATTCCTTCAAAGCTAGTTACATCCCTTCCTTTGACCCATTTATGGAACAGACCCTTCATCTGGTTTACATAAGCCACATTACTTAGTCCAGCCTCTCTCTTAAGGGCTCTAAATTTGACTCTGTAGGTTTCAGGTGTAACCTGAAACTGTTTCAAAACCAAGTCCTTAAATTTACCATAGTCTAAAGCATCATCAATAGGCATCTTATTGAATATGTTCAGAGCTCTGCCAGTCAATTTTGCTACCAATATGGTCATCTTGTGATCCTCAGGAATTGCATGGAGTGTGCACAATCTCTCAAAGGTGAGGAAATATTCAGCAATATCACTGGATTCATCATACTGTGGACATAGTCGCTCCCATTTGTAGATTCTTGGAGAAATGGAGCCAGCAGCTAGAGGGTGTTGTCCTCTCCACTGCATAACTTCCGTAGCTCTCTGGTGGCCAGCTGCCTCTGCCTCCACAGCAGGCTTCCTCTCCCTTTCTTTCTCTTCCTGAGCATGTTTCCTCTCCTCCATAGTTCTCTTGTGGGCAGTCTCTTTGGCTTTTTCTTCTCTTTCAGCCACTTCTTTCTTGGGTGTTTTAATTCGAGCCGTCTCTTATGTTCGTTTTCTTTCTCTTTTGCTTCCAGTCTAAATGAATAAATAAAAATAAATAAATGGAGATATGCCAATCTCCTAAAACTGGAACGACCTTGAAAGGTCATCAAGTCCAGTCCCCTGCCTTCACTAGCAGGACCAAGTACGGTCCCCTGACAGATTTTTGCCCCAGATCCCTAAATGGCCCCCTCAAGGATTGAACTCACAACCCTGGGTTTAGCAGGCCAATGCTCAAACCACTGAGCTATCCTACACCCCCCCGCCCTCTCTACAGTTTATTAGCTGCTTCACTGGTAGTCATTTTCCTGCTTTCTTGTGCTGGGCCACACCCCCTCTGCAGTTCACTGAAACTGGGATGGACTCAGCTCAGGGGCTTCTTAGTTAACAGATTTCAGAGTAGCAGCCGTGAAATAAATTTGTTGGTGCCACAAGTAATCCTGTTCTTTCAGTTAACAGAGACTTTCCCAGTGCTCAGTGTTCACCCTTTCTGGTTTTTTTCTAGCTTAACCTGAGAGTTAAAAAGAAAAAAAAACCTGCTTGTGAATTTCCCTGTAGGACGTTAATTACCTTGCTTTCATATGTAGAGAAAACTCCAGCTCCTAGCAGTTTAACCCCTCCTCCCTGCTTCCAAGCAGACAAAAGGAGCGACAGAGAGAAGGAATTTTTTTTAAAAAACTCTCTATGTTTCTGGTTCAAAATGATCCCACCGCTCTGCCACCATGTCAGGGTTCCCTCCCCACTCTGAACTCTAGGGTACAGGATGGTAAATATTTAACAGGGTACTCAATTTCCAAAGGAGGGATTCCCCTTCTGGGCAAAACCTTAAAGTCACAGAAAAACAGGAATAATACCTCTCTTTTAACACAGGGAAAAGTCACAAACAAAACAAAAGCAAAACCTGTTCGCAATGCCTGCGTAACTTACGGTGTAATATTGGAGGTTTGGTGGAGGATGGCTTGGAGGAGGAGATGAATTTCTGCCCGGTCTCTCTCAGTCTCAAGAGAGAAGGAAACTAAACTCCCACACAAAGCTTTTCCCCCTCCCAGGATTTGAAAGTCTCTTCTCTCTTCATTGGTCCTGGTGGTCAGGTGCCACTCGGGCTATTTGAGCTTCTTAACCCTTTACAGGTAAGGAGGAATTTTAGGTTACCCTTGGGTGTATGGTTATGACATCTGCTGACACAAGCTTGCCCGGCCTCAGAGACAGGGAGGCTCAGAGGCGGAGATTGTAAGAGATTATCGCCTCTTGGTAATGTCTGAAGCTTTTATTAACAGTGCTCCTGCACTGTTATACCGCAGCTAGGGTGACCAGATGTCCTGATTTTATAGGGACAGTCTCGATTTTTGGGCCTTTTTCTTATATAGGCTCCTATTACCCCCCCCCCCCCCCGTCCTGATTTTTCACGCTTGCTGTCTGGTCACCCTAACCGCAGCCTTTCATCCGAGGGGCGACAAGTGCTGTACACAGGCCGGTCTCCTGATAGCTGGGGAAATGGAGCCAGGGGAGATGTGAGAATAGAACTGAGGCCTGATCCTGAGATTGGCCGATCATTCCCTCCAAAGTGCTGAGAACGGAGGAGTTAAGGAAGCTCTGTATTTTGCAGGAGCTGTGCAGCGTCTCGCAGGATCCAGCCCAATGAAGCTGTTCTCCTTACAAATGGTATTTGGCCCCAGGTGGTTCTCTGTAAACCCAACGCAGTACAGAGGCGTTGTGCGTTCGTTGACTGTATGCCAAAGATTTCTGGCTGCAACTTTGTGCTTTGATAAACCGGCCCAACCCCCCCAACCAGAGGGAAATATGCAAGAGGATAAAAAGGACAGGCACAGTAATACCCATGTGTTGCCCTTTACAGAGAAGTTTCCATCAGAGGATGTGAAAGTACTTGACTAACGTGGGGATGTGGTGTTGTTCCCATTAGACAGCTAGGGAAACTGAGGTAGAGTAAGTCCCATAACATCGTTCTCGGAGCCATAAACACCACGTCTTCTCGTGTTAACGGGAGCGGCGTTGGTTCAGCCTGAGACTCAGGGCATCCCCCCGGTTCTGCTACCCCCAGTGTAAGGTGGACAAAACAGGGAACTTGGCCTCCTGAGTGTTTTGGGAAAACAGCCGTTCCAGTCTGGGCCCCATCCTTGCAGTGACGTTTGCCCCCAAATTTGGCTCAGGGTAAGCAAGGTAACATGGATGATAAGGGTCACATTTTAAAGGCTTTATACAGCACTTTCGTGCACTGTAAAGACATTAACTAATCGGTCCTCACGTCACCCCTCTGAGCTAGCTGTCACTATCCCGCTCTGACAGAGAGGGAAACTGAGGCACACACAGCCAGTGGTTGATGGCCTGCTTTTCCAAGGGGACCAGCAGTGGCAGAGCAAGGAACTGAACCCAGGAGTTCAGGCAATTTGGGGAGACTGTCACCCTCGCTCCTCTGCTCAAAACCAACAGGCTGCCCGCCCCCCGCCCCAAGGTGTCAGAATGGCGTTGCCAAGATACCAGTTGCTCATCGAAGAATGTGCCAGGCCAGGCCCATTTTTAGTAATCCTGGGGGTGGATTATCCTGGGGGGGTGCGCAAAAGCCTGAAAACGCAGGAAACCAACCGCAAACGTGTGACCTGCAGCCCCCTGAAGGAGAAACCCCCTTATGTGGATTCCTTACCTGCCCTGACAAACCGAAGTCTAACTTAATTAGCATCGATGCCTGGTCAATGTCTGAGCCCTTTCCCGGGCGCTCCAAAGGGATCCCGCTGGGTAGCGTTGTCCTGCACAGAAAAGCATTGAGTAGTTTGCAAACCAGGCTGGATTTATAACCAAGCTGCTTATTAGACTTACTTGCACCTTTGTTTCATTTCTCCAGCCTGCGCAGACCCGGGGCCCACCTCTGCAGTCCCAGCCTCTCCAGACGGACAGCTCACGCCGGCAGATGAGCTCACCCCTGGAGCCGGGTCTCCCGCCACAGCGGAGAGCGGTTTGCTCCGTGCCGCAGGCCTGGCAGCCACAGAGACAGCAGTTACCTGGGCAGCACAATCTCCTCCGTCCCCGTCCGGCGCCGACGTGACCACGTTGCCTGGAGAAAGCCCCATTTCAAACGGCCACGCCAGCGAAGTCAGTGCCTCTCTTTCGGCAGAGGTAGCAACAGCGAGTTTGGGGTCAGTAGTGAACGGGGACATTGCAAATTCTGTCCCTGAAACAGCGTCGTCCCCCACAGAGCCAGGAGCTCGCGGAGGTGAAGCAGCCGAGATCCCTACTGAAGAAGCAGCAACTTCAGCAAGCGCGACGAACTCCGCTTACGCCTCTCCGGAAAACAGCACAGTTGCCACCACTCCAGCAGGAGAAGCGGCCGCCACGTTGGCCTTGTTCTACTCCAGCCCAGCAGACCCTCACCCGACCCTCTTCTCCCATCCCGAGCTGGAGGGAACGAGATCCGTTCCTGGCGTGTTCTCCGGGGTCACCACCTCCTCTCCTCTGTCTGCTGCTGCTGAGAACGGGAGAGCCAGAGGGGGACCAGGGGACTTGGCAGCCACTGGCACTGCTGTGTCCAATGGAACACCTCTTTCTCCATCGGTGGGAGAGACGGAGTCAACCCGTGCAGCGATCCTGTCTCCTGCTGCCTCTCCCGCTGAGGCCCCCGTTTCAGGGACCGAAAGCCCAGGGTATGATGGATCTAGTGCTCAGGAATCCCCGGAACCACCGTCAGCGAGCGAGACAGGACGAGGAAGATCTGCACTGGCAGGGGAAACATCCCCACCTGCCTTTGTAGCTGGGGGGGAAGAGGCTGGGTCACTAGGGCCCGCAGAGACTGAGGGACAGGGGCTCCCCCCAAGTGCATTTTCTAGCATTGCTGGTTCCGCTCACCCGGCGTCAGAGAGCGAGACAGTTACTGGCCCCGCAGCTCCGGAAGGAAGAGGGGATACGGGTAAGTCCGTGCCGGCCACAAATGAGGAAACCCCAATATCTGCGATTGATGCCCAGAGCCAGACAAATCCCTCGCCCGCCGATGCAGCGCCGAGTCCGGCTAACACAGAGGAGCTGCCTACAGGAGATCCGGGGGCTTTGTCCAATGCCGAAACGTCCCCTCGGTCATTCCGAGAGCCTGGGACGGCGGCAGCCCGACCTACGCCGTCTGCCGTCCCGTCTCCCAGTGCCAACCCTGCCGAGCCGTCCCTTTCAGAGACTGAAAGTACAGGATCCCCCTCGGCTGGAGTCTCTGGGGTTCCCAGTTCTCCCCAGCCCCCTCCAGACGCTGCAGTGGGGACAGCACCTGTTGCTACTGGGGCGGGAGAGGACTTGGCAAACTCTGCCCATGCCAGTGTGAAGGGAAGGCCCCTCGCTCCATCAGTCCTAGAGGCTGCGTCACCCGCGGCAGCAGCCGAAGGTCCTGCGGGAGTCAGCGTTTCTGGAGGCTTTGGCGGCGGGGTAGCTGCGCCCTCCGGCGCAGAGCGAGCAGCCAACAGCGCCGCGAACGAGGCAGCCGCGACATCTCACGCTGGCCCCCGGAGTGAAACCGATCCCTCGCCCCGGTGCACAGAGCCGAGTCCGGCTCCCAGGGGCGCGCTGCCAACAGGAGAACCCGGAGCGTTGGCTATGGATTCTCCTCCGCCATCCTTGGCTCGGGAGACAGCCCCTGCCCCCTCGGAAAACGGAGGGGATTTGGCTAGTCCGGTGTCTGCGGCGCATGGAGAAACCCCGATTTCCAACCCCGATCTCCAGAGTGCGACAAACCCCTCCCGCTCCGTCCCAGAGCTGAGTCCCGGGGACACAACAGCGCTGCTTGCAGGAGACGCAGCCGCCTTGGCCAACGCCGAAGCATCCCCTCGTGCGCCCTTAGGAGACGGGACCGCGGCAGGAAGACTCGCTCCATCGGGAGGAACGTCCCCACCTGCCTTCGCATCCCCCAGCGGAGCCCCGGCTGAGCCTGAAACGACGGGCGATGCACCAAACGGATTGTCCGCTGCTCTCGGGTCTCCCCGTCCAGCCCCTGCGAGGGAGACGTCTGCAGCCAGCGAGGGAACGGCCGCGTCCGTCTTCGTGGTGCCTGGGGACCCAGCCGCTCTCCCCTCCATCTCAGACTCACCTGCTGTGGGTTCTGCTCCTCCATCTTCAGCTGGCCAGAGCGCTACCGTCGCAGCTGTAGCTCCGGAAGGAAGAGGGGGCACGGCTGGGTCCGCGCCCGCAGCCACCGAGGAAACCACCACCTCTAACCCCGGTGCCCAGCACGCAGAGGTGAGCCCAGCCAGCGCGGCAGAGCTGCCCCCAGGAGGGAGAGGCACCTCGGCCCCGTATTCATCCGTGGGGGACGGGGGAGCCGCAGGAATACACGCGCCGTCAGGGGGAACATCCCCAGCTGCCTTTGCCTCTCCCGGCGAAACCGCTGCTGGGCCCTCAGCTTCGGAGACTGCGCGGCCGGGACCGTCGTTTTCTAGTGCCCTGGTGCCCTCCCCCACCTCTCCTGGGAGGCCGACGGTAATTGGGCCAGCTGGAGTCCCCGCAGCATTACCAGGCCTGGGGGCAGTTACTGGCCAAGCACTAACTACGCTACGGGTGGTCACCTCTTGCACTCCCTCTGCCACGGGATCCCTCTCCCCTGCCCTCCATTCGGAGACAGGGAAAACGCCCCCAGGATGGGGGGCTAACGGGGGTTCGGCTGGTGCGTCCCATGTGCCAGCTGCCACCACGCCAGCACCCTCCCGAGGATGGGCAGCGACACCGTTCCCCCTCTTGGGACCAACAGGTATGTCACGTGCTGATAGCTGGTGTCCCCACATGGGTTCGTTTCAGGCAGGTGTGTTTCAGCTCAGACCCACCCGCTCTCCAACCTGGTTGTACATGTGCAGTAGCACGTCTTGGGTCTCCCGAGCTCAGGTTTGGGGCACGCGGGGACTGAGTGTGGGACAGGGGCCCCGAGGGTGGCAGGTGTCAGGGTGGCAGGCAGGCTGGTTTTGGGGCGCTCTGTTATGAAGGGTTACTTAGTGTCTCCGGTGAACGCCCCAGCTTCCAAATGTAAGTGATGAATTCAGCGCTTGTGAGAGGAGCCTCATCACAGTTGCTCATGTCTTTGATCTGTACTTTGTTGTGCCGAACACCTCGGAAACAATGGCAGATGCCCCACTAGGCCTCTCCCTGTCAACGCAGGTTTGGGCAAAGACTTGATCTCCGAATATTTTCACAGCCTGATTTCCAACCCCGCCTGTCCCTTTTTGGTGCTGGCCCAAATACCAGAGTGCAGCTGAGGCCAGCTAGGCACTTGGCCATCTGGCCACGTATTAGGTAGTCGAACATCTAATTTCTATCATCTGTGCCTGTAAGAAGCTGCAGAGGGGTGAAAACGGGCTGTAAAAAGCCTGCCTGCGATGGAAACATGGAGGGTTCTGAATTGTGTGTGGTTTCCCCTCCCAACTCCTGAGATATTGCTCGGGTTGTGTCAACAGCCCTTCAGTCCGGTACTAGAGCAGGATTTGACCAGGAGAGAACAGCGTCTGTTTCACCTGGGACCAGAGAGGCCACTACAAGCGGTACAGGACAGTCAGCAACATGTAAGTCACCTACCATGAATTTCTGAGCAATAGACAGATTTCTACAACCGAACATGACATCCACTGTCCCCCCTCCTGTACGATAACACCTGCTGCCCTGTGGCTGACTCACTGCAGCATCGGGGTCCCCTCTGACCCGGATCTTATGGTCCAAGGAACCTGCCTTAATTCCACTCCGCTTCCCCTGCCCACACCGGACTTTTGGTGCCCTCTCATCCACTCAGTCCCTTCGGTGTTTGAAAATCTTTAGCTAGTGAACTGAAGGAAGCTGCTTGTAATCGTTGTGTTTTAGTAGCAGCCGTGCCCCTGTATCCGTATGGAGCAAAGGAAACCGATACGCGATACGTGGAAAGAAGAGTGGATTTTAACTCCCGCGTCTTCAAACCCGAGATTGGCTTCCCATTTGGGAAAACGCTGCGCGATTCTCTCTACGTGAGTCTAAATGAGAGGTGCACTCGGCCCGTCCTTTAGAAACGAACAAAGCTCTATTGGCACACGCACGGCGTGTTAAGATGTTAGCTGGTCGGGTATAAATGTGGGGTGTTTTCCCCTCATTTTCAACAAATGTGGATTCATTTTTGCAGAAATAAAAATCATTTTTATTGGTGGCTGGAAAAAAATGTCCCTTGGATTTTCTCTCCAAAGTGTCTGAGCCAGGGGTGTTTTCATGGGCTTTAGAGGGTTTATTAAGCTCACAGTCACTTTCGAATTAAAAAAAAAAGTTTTGCAAGGAAGCAGTAAAAAATTTCACTACAGCAGGGGCTGCCTCTTTGCTCCGTGCCTGGCTCAGTGGGGGCCTGGCCGGTGACTGGATCGTCTCGCCACTACAGCAATATAAAAACCAGGAATAATGATCAAATACACACTACAGTTAGGTCTGATCCCCCAATCCCCTAAAGTCAACGGGCGTCTTTCTATTGACTTCAGTGGACTCTGCAGCAAGCCCGTAACTCTCTGTCAACACAGCAAAGAAAAACCCGCGGCTGGCCTGTGCCAGCCGACTCAGGCTCGTGGGGCTGTCCCATGGCTGTGGAGATGTCTAGGGCTGGCGCCTGAGCTCTGGGAGCCTCCCACCTCGCAGGGTCCTAGACCCCGGGCTCCAGACGTCTACACAGCAATGAAACAGCCCCGCAGCCTAAGCCCTGCGAGCCCACGGCGGCTGGCGCAGTTGCTGTGTAGACAGACCCTGGGCCTCGGTCTGCGTTATTTCGTCTCTCCTGCGAGGGCGCTAACGAAAGGAACAATGTCGTTTAGTTTACAGACAATGGACAAATCATTTTTCCAGCCTCAGACAGTGACACGTTCCCCTCTCCAAACCCACCTCCCGGAGGATTTACTGGCCGTGAGAACGTACCGACGGTCGCTGTGTTTTGGGCGAACGCGGATTTCTCCAAAGGCGTGGGCACCACGTTTTACCAGGTCAGTTTTCAGGCGTGATGAGGCCCAGCTAGGCATGCTAAACGTCAGGCACAGTGATGCTGCACTTCTTCACATTATGCGGCTTATGATTTAGCAAGTCATTAGGTATCCTGCCGATGTGGAGACGACCAAGCAGCGGGGTTTATAGGCGTTGTTGCATTCAGCAGTTCCTCCTGGTTCCCTAACGTCTGAGTCCATCCTCACTCAGCATGAAACTCCCCCCCGTTGCAGAGGGTCTGAGTAAAGCCTAAGCATCATTTAAGTCCGTAGTCAACGGGAGACATTCATGAGTGAGCCGAGGGGTTCCAGGCTCCTTTGCTGCCTTCGCCTGCCTAACGCTAGCTCTGTACTTCCCTGCCCTGGAGGTGTAACATACCCGTGCTCAACCCGCAGGAGTTCGTTACTCTGGATGCTGCCGAACACCCGTTTGTCCGAGACGTGGAGGCCAAGATTCGGCAATACCTGAAGACTTCGTACTCTGCAAAATGGACCCTTAAGATCACCTGGGAGAAGGCCCCGGCTTATCCAGCACGGCAACCTGTCACTCGGGTAAGTGGCCACATGGGCTTCAGGAAGCTATTGTCAAAGTGGCTTCCTGTCCCAATGAGCCTGTCCCAATGACCTGCTCCCCCCAGTGTTGGTCAGACCTAGGCTGCTGCATTGTGTCTGTGTCCTGTGATACGCGGTTCATATTTAGACGCCCCCTGCAGCTTTTCTCAAGGGAGCTGTCTGGGTTGGTCTGGATCGATTTCCAAATGTTCCGGGGAATTTCTATGGGAGGAAGGACGAGTCAGTGATTAGGATGCTAGCCTGGGACTCGGGAAACTTGGGTTCAGTCTACTGCTCCACTACACAGGTCCCATGTGACCTTGGGCAAGTCCCTTTCGTTCTGTGCCTCAGTTTCCCATCTGCAAAATGGGACAATACCTGCATTAAACACTATGAAATGCTCACATGCTAGTGACAGGGGCCAGATAACCTATGATAGCCTGAATTCATGAAGTTAGAGCGGGCATGAATTCAGAACCGTGCTACCATTACTACTGTGCATTCGTTGGGAGAAGCAAGTTAACTTTTGAGTGTTTCACTTGAACATTTATCGAAGATAAATTCACCCCATGCATGAGACCTATGCAAAAGAGGGCTTACGTGGGTCTGTAGGTAAAGCCCCTTACGCTCACTTTTCATGGAGACACCCTAAGTAATATAATCTTACTGTTTGTTACATGATCAATTGCATACAGAGCTGATCAAAAACTATCACATGTTGAAACCAATTTGTAAGTTGTTTGTTTCAAACCCTTTGAAATAGGCCCATTTTTGGGTGATCTTGAATTATTTTTTTTAATATATCTTTAATTTGGCATTTACACACATTTTTATTGGAAACCTTTTCCAAGTGGTTAGGGGAAGCTTTGCTTGAGCAAACGCGTGATTTTCAGCAAATGAAAGTTTTTGACAATCGTTTTGATAACGTTTTTGATAAAACCTTAGACCTAAAACACCACAAGGCTTTCCACGAAACATAAAAAGTGTTGACAATGTTTGGTGGCCAAGTTGGCTTGCCCATTCTCTGGTGGCCTGTGACACTTATTTCAAGAATTACACCTGTCGTTGCTTCCTGCGTCTGGTTTTATTACTGCCGAGCTCTCCGGGAGTTGCTCCACTGTCACAACAGAGAACTCCTCGTTAGCATTAGCGCTGTTTGTTGTCTCTCACTGAATAGTGATTTGTACCCCCTCGTTTACACTTTATGGAACACAGCCTCAGCTTGTTCCTTACCCGCGCACCTTGTTCCTTACCCGCGCACCTTGTTTCTTACCCACGCACCTTGTGTTTCTCTAGACAAACACGTACCAGGCTGTCCTCACCACGGATGGGATCAAGTCCTATGTCCTCATCCTTTACCAAGATGGTGGCATGCAATGGGATTACACCAAGCTGGGTTTGACCAATGTGCTGATGGGCTACTCCAGGTGCTGTATGCTCTCTCCTCTTATCGGGGGGCAGGGAGGAGGAGCCAAACATAATGACGTGCATGTTCCAGTTACAACCCTTACCTTTTCCAATCACTGCCTGGCACTTAACTGCCAAACTCCTTTTGGCTTTAATCTGTCACCCTCCTGGTACCGACATGTCCCGAGCTGATGGAAATATTCCAGGTATGATCCGCCCAGAGGAAAATATAGAGGGGCCATCACCTGCCTGCTCTGGGACATGATGCCGCTATGTAGCTGGCAGTCGAAGCTAGACAAATTCAGACCGAAAATACGGCATAATTTTTTAAGGATGAGACTAATAAACCGCTGGTGCCATTTACCAGGGGGCGCGGTGGAGTCTCCATCACTAACCACTTTAAAAGTTTTCCTAAAAGTTCTGCTCTAGGAATTATTTGGGGGAAGTTCTCCGGCCTGGGCTATGCAGGAGTCCGACTAGATGATCACAGTGGTCCCTCCTGGCCTTAGGAGTCTATGGATCAATTAATACGAATCCCAATTCTGTATTTTTATCCCTTTTGCAGCTGGGTCACATTGTAACCTCAGAACTACCATAACGTGTCTCCCTAGGGTGCCGTGTAGTTCAAATGCAGGCGACCCCTTGAAAGGCTGGGGATTTACAAATATAAATGAGCATTGGGTGTCTTGTGAACTTTGGGCTGATCAGAATTAAGGGATCTCTCCATTGCTTTGCTTGCAATGTAATGACTGAGAGTCACTCCCGGCGATCTCTTTCCGTACACAGAGAGCTGCACTGGCTAGATGAAGCCAAACAAGTACAATACGACCCAAACTAAAGTTCCCCCGGGAGAAAGCAGAGTGTGTGTGTCTCCTCGGTAACAGGCTACACGAGGGCTGAAGCCAAAATGGCGGCAAGTTTCTCAGCACACTCCGTGAATCCTTCAAAGGACGGAGCACTACCCCACCAGCAAAGGCATTGTAGCTTCGGAGCTCTCAACACCACAGACGGCCATAGGCTCAGCCTTGCGCTCTGTGAGTCGGGGATGCTTAGCCCCTGATCGGCTGAGTGCCCCCATCCCCCCTGTGTCTGAGGTGGGCGATGAGATCGGCAGGTCGGGAGTTGTTCAAGGTCCCGGGGAGGGGTAGAGAACTTGCTGGGGCTGGTGCGGAGAAGAACCCTGCTCCTGCCAGAAAGGGTGATGTGGGCTTTGCTTTGTCGTTCAGTGGGGATGGATTTTACCGAAATGACGACCTGACCCGAAGGCCCCCAGCCGCCAAATATCGCCCCGACCAGTTCAGAGGCTACAACACAGGTACGGGCACTGTGGCCACACGCTTTCATTCTGCTGCTCAGTGGAGATGGGCAAAGACTGTGCCGAGGTGAGGGATTCCCAGGTTCCCCCAGACACGGTGGGTGAACTCCTGGCTCTGTTGAAACCAGGGGCAAAACTCCCAGGGCTGTCGGTGGGACCAATCTTCCACTGGGAGTTACTGGTCCCTGATGAACCGCGGAATGGCCACCTTGATGGTCAGCGAACCCCCCAGGAATGCCCCTTGCGTGGCACTGGACCCAGTCAGATATGCCCGTCAGGACTGGCTGTGCCCATGGACTGTTGCTTTGCAAACCGGGGATGATTCCTACGTCCACTCCCAGTGCCAGTGCCTAGCTGGGAGACCATCCCCAGAGCTACTGCGATGCTGCTTTCAGACTCGGAGCGTGAGTTTCTGGAGCGTTCCAGTGGCGACATTCGGAGGCTGTAACAAGGCCCGGGTTACCGTTCCACTTTGGAAATGTCACCAGTTAGTCTGTATGGTCAAAGTTGTCCGAGAACTCAGCTTAGTCAAGTCTCTCTCTGCCTGAACTAGAGCAATCTTGCCGTTGACTCAGTAGAAGGCCAAACCTGTTGATTGTTTTGGCCCTAGATCTGCGTGGGCTGTGGATATACAGTCTAGCCAGTCACGTGCGTGTGAACTACAGACTGAGGTGCCTGGCCTGGCTTAGCACGCAGCAAGATCCGGCTGGTTGGAACAAGGATCTGCCGTCCTGCCCTTGCTCCCTGCGACATGGCGCGTTGGATCGGCACTTCCGCCGGAGCAGAGGAGGTGGGGTATGCGGACAATGCCAGGGCCAGATGGGCCTGTTAGATCTAGTCCTCACCACGCTCTGAGCGAGGTTTGCTCTAGCACGGCACTTCCCTTCACTGTGAGTGAGATGGACCAATGGCTCCTCCTTACGAGGCTGTTAGGGGTTAGTATGGAGAAAGCGCCTGCCCCACAGAGAGGGCCAGACCTGCTGACCTAGGAGGGTCGTCTCCACGGAGACCCAGCAGCTGAGAAGGGGCGCAGTCCCCCCAGTATCTCTTCCCCCTCCAATGACAGGGAATTAGTGGGCCCATCCCACCCTAAGCGAAGATCCCAGCTCAGCACCTGTGAGGAGAGAGAAGCCCGGTGCCTGCCAGCGGGAATGTAGCTCACCGTGGGCCCCAAGCCCTGTCCCCGGTGGTTTTGGGCTGTCTTCTCAATAATGGTGCCTGGCCAGTTGCTCATCTTCTATCTCGTTCATCCTCAAAACACCCCTAGGGGCAGCCAAGCGTTGGTAATTGACCGTACACAGTGGGGAGACTGCAGGATCCGTGACCGCTCTTGCCCGCTGTGATCTGAGACAGCTCAAAGACAGGCCACACCCAGCCTGTGTGCCCAGCACTAGACCAGGCTGCTTTGTCTGGGATTTAGCCTTTGTGGGTGAATTGATACTATTTGCTCACGTTCGAAGCGTTGCCTAGAGAGGCTTGAAAGAAACAGCAGCAGGAAATTCACCCGGCTCCAACTTCACTCAGCCCCTGGATGTTTTTACACTCGGCTGCAGTTTGATGACTCCGGCGTGTTCCCCCTTGTTGCTGCAGCCACAATGCATCATGAGCTGCCCAGGGCAGTGATAAGTTGCCCGTCAAAGGTGCTGAATGCCCAGTTAGAAACCAGGTATTGCTGGGTGTCACCACTGCCTGGTGGGCTGGAGACTAAATCCCGACACGAGAGTGGTGAGTTCAGGGGCTCCGAGGAGCTTTGTGAGAACTGGCTCGCTAAGATCCCGAGCCAAAGCCTGCTGAAACGCAGGGGACCCTTTCCATGACTTCACTGGGCTTTGGACTGGGTTGGAAACCCAGGGACTGCACGGCAAGGGAGGCCTTTTGCACGGCTCTGGGGCCCGTCCGCGCCCAGACTCTGAAAGCTGCCGTGCGAACGGTGGGTTCTTGCAGGTTCGGCGGACGCCCGCATGACGATGCTGTATCCAGCCTCCCCGAACCGGTACGGCGCCGGGGTCCGCTGTCTCTACAACAGCCAGGACGAGCTCGTCGACGGGCGGCAGGAGAGATCCTGGAAGGACTCGCGCCAAGCGTCCCCTGACCGCGGTAAGCGCCTCCCAGGAGTTTTGGCAGCTAGCTCTCTCCCCCCACTCCCCCCTCCCACGTGGGCTGGGCCTTCCTCAGCTTTGCGGGGATTTTTCCAGGGAAGTTAAGATTTTTCTTTGACTGCCTGGGTAGCTGTGAGGCCGGTGAGTGCCTGCCCAGTGCAAATCCTAACCTGTTCATAACTGGTGCATACCAAGCGCTGGAGACACAGGACGGGCAGACCCATTTTTGCAGCGGGATCGATGTATTACTAACGTCAGATCCTGCTAATTAGAATAATGTCACTAAGTTGCTCTGAAATACGAGTTCCCAGCATTCAATATTTTTTCGCTCAGAAAGGGCTTGGGCCAGAGTTCCTGGGTTAATTAAAATCCCTTCTTGGCACTAATGGTAGAGTTAGGTGAGCAAACGCTGCAGGATTGGGCCCCCCGCCCCGCATCACGCGGCTGATTCGGCATTCGCCGTTGCCCATAAACAAGGTGTATGAACCGTTTTAAATTCTCTGCACGTCAGTCTGTCTGCTAAGGGAGGAGCGACTTGTGGGACCCAAGCCAAGAGGCACCGACAGAAATGGGGCGTTTTCTTCACTGACTCCAAGGGGCATCGGATTCCGCCCAGTTTCCTGGCCGGTGTTTGTAACGTTTCCCTTTGTAAGACTGCGCTGTAATTTCCATCTCCAGATGCAGAGTTAAAGTTGCACGACTGGTGCTGCCGGCAGGCGGGGAGCCCCCAGCTGTGTGCTAAGTACGGTCAGAAGAGACCAAAGATCAGCTGTGCTGGATACAGGCTGCCGGACCAGAGTGAGTTCCTGGAGCTGGGATGCAGGGCCTGGGAAGTGCATCTGCCAGCTTAGGCATTGTTTTCCTAGGGGCTGGGGGCGGAAAGTGAATATCCCTTTGGCCAATTTAACAACAGCCAGCAGCAAAAGCTAAAAGCACTCGAGAGAATCCGTGCAGGGGTCGCTTCCCGTCTCCACCTTTACGTTATTTTCACCCCCTCGAACTGAGTCCTCTGCACACTCGGTGTCATGAGATTTCCATGCAGAACTCACTGGGCCAGGTGAGGATTTTTAGAGTCTGGAGCTGGTTGGCCCTATGGGTCTTAGGGGTCATATGGCCCCAGCTTGTCTGGTTGTACGTTGGACATCCATGGGACAGGGGAAAAGGTTGCGGTGAAATGGATCTCTGCGTAGCGAGCCAGCACCAGGCCTGTGCACTGCTGAAGTGCCACAGGGAGAAATTTACACAAGTGTCTGGTCACGCTCGGTGTTTCATGCCTTCTTCTTGAGCCGGCTCCTGCCGGAGCCGGGAGACTAGACTAGGTGGTCACTGCTCGGGGCCAGGGTAGCAAGTCCTACGCTTCTTGGTAAACGCGCTGATTTCTCCCGCATTGATGATGCGGTTAGACCAGGATCCCAGCTTGTTAACAAGCTGTCTCAGTTGGAGGAGAGTGAAGGATAACGTGGTGCCAGCTCACCCCGTTGCCGCTCTTTCTTGTCTCCAACAGCAACGTCCTCAGAAGAGGCGGAGAGCTACTCCGAGGAAGGAAGAGGTGAGCACGCTGGGCGGGGCTGGGGCTTTGCGTTCCTTCCTGGCCCCCTCGCCCGAGAACTTTCTCCCTGGCTGAAAGCGGGCAGAGCAGCGCGGAGAGCGGGGGAGCCACCGCCGGCAGGCAGACGTGGAGGAGCTGACTTGTCCGGCGTGCTGAGCACCCGCAGCGTCAGTGAAAGCCAACTGGATTCCTGCAGTGCCCCACCA
Source organism: Macrochelys suwanniensis (assembly GCA_033296515.1). NCBI lineage: Eukaryota > Metazoa > Chordata > Testudines > Chelydridae > Macrochelys > Macrochelys suwanniensis. The sequence goes on along the minus strand of CM065783.1, from coordinate 4,988,707 downwards.
GGGCCTTTGTCGTTTTATTGGGCTTCCGTCCCCCAGGTGTGCGGGGAGCAAGGGACCCTCCGCCAGGGGAGCTGCATTTCCTCCAGGGCAGAGGATCTGCCAGTGTAACAGTGCCTGGTTGGTTTTGGGAGGGGGGGTAAGTGAGCAATTTGTGTGGATCCTAACTGTGCTGCCCCATTGGGGGTTGCTCACTAGCCTTGTTACCTGGCAGCTGGGCACGTCTTTCAAATCCTGGGCTCTGGCTTTTGCGATACGCTCTCCAGGGGCCGGTCCCGGTGAAATCACTCGGAGCGATGCGCCTAAAGAAGCTGGATCTTTGACGATCCGGCCCCGCTTCATTCTGTCCAGTGCGTTCACCATGGCCAGGGAGACAGAGCCGACAGCTGTCCCGTGTTATTGCACGATCCTCTCATTTTAATCAGACCCCCCTTGGTGAGAGGAAACGTGGGTCGTGCTGATTGCACTCGCGTGGCTAGTAATGTACGATCCGTGTGGGGTTTGTTCACTGACTGGTCTGCAGATTGGAAGCCTGCCAGGCTTTTCCTGGTGTGAGCAGGACACATTTTCGCCCACGGGCGTTGTTCCGCAAGCCGGATAGCGAATGTTGCACTTGGACAACGAAATTCCCATGTCAGCCACCTCCGTGCTGCTGCAGGCGTGGGCCTGGGCTCAGCTACGTGACGGTCGTTACGCCACGGGCCAATTCCCGAAACTTCAAGCTAGGTCCCGCCATCAGAATGGGAGGAGACTGTCTAGGAAGGAGTACAGCAGAAAGGGATCTAGGGGTTATAGTGGACCACAAGCTAAATATGAGTCAACAGTGTGATGCTGTTGCAAAAAAAGCAAACATGATTCTGGGCTGCATTAACAGGTGTGTGGTGAGCAAGACACGAGAAGTCATTATTCCGCTCTACTCTGCGCTGGTTAGGCCTCAACTGGAGTATTGTGTCCAGTTCTGGGCACCGCATTTCAAGAAAGATGTGGAGAAACTGGAGAGGGTCCAGAGAAGAGCAACAAGAATGATTAAGGATCTAGAGAACATGACCTACGAAGGAAGGCTGAAGGAATTGGGTTTGTTTAGTTTGGAAAAGAGAAGACTGAGAGGGGACATGATAGCGGTCTTCAGGTATCTAAAAGGGTGTCATAAGGAGGAGGGAGAAAACTTGTTCATCTTAGCATCTGAGGATAGAACAAGAAGCAATGGGCTTAAACTGCAGCAAGGGAGGTTTAGGTTGGACATTAGGAAAAAGTTCCTAACTGTCAGGGTGGTTAAACACTGGAATAAACTGGCCAGGGCGGTTGTGGAATCTCCATCTCTGGAGATATTTAAGAGTAGGTTAGATAAATGTCTATCAGGGATGGTCTAGACAGTAATTGGTCCTGCCATGAGGGCAGGGGGCTGGACTCGATGACCTCTCGAGGTCCCTTCCAGCCCTAGAATCTATGAATCTATGAAAATCTTCGTTTCAGGCCTTGCGGGAAATGGTGGTTAGGCACGAACTGCTGGCGTTGTTGTTTCTTTAGCAGAAGCCCCCAATGCTTCTTTTTATTCGTTGCAGATTGAGAATCCCATCGACTCCAGGCCTTTGGCTATTCTCCACGGCCGGCCTCGCTCCTCTCGTTCCTAAATGGGACCGGTGAAGAATCTGTAACGCGGTGTGAGATCTCCCTCCGCGGAGGGTAGGACTGAAGCGTTCCTGATTCGCAGAGCTGGTGGGACGCTTGGGGGGAGGGGGGGAAAATCTGGCGGGTTTTTGTAAGAGGGCGTCCGTGTTACCCCCAAAAGCAATTCCTGTTTGCAAATAAAGACTTGGAAGAGCATTCGCATCGGTGCCTGTGCTGGGAACACGCAGTGCGATCTGGCAGTTGCCGGAACGCCTACCATGGTGCTCTTTAAGCCCCAGCCTAGGGGATCAGCCAGGCCCATGCCCATGGATGGGAAACATGCTCCAGGGGGAGGTCGGTGTCCCGCTCGTGCACTTTTCTCTGTGGTGGAGCGCCACTGACCGGTGTCAGGGAGTGAGAGGAAGGGGGGCCGCGGGCTGCAAAAGGAGGGAGCTGTGAGCGGACGCGAAGGAACTGGGGCGGGGGATGAAACCCTCCTAGCCACTTAACCGTGGACGAAAGGCCCCTGCCAGGCTGACTCCTGTGATTAGTGCCAGCGACATCGGGCGGCCGGAGAGCGGGTTGTGGGGAGCGATTGACAGTCCGTAACTGGCACGGCTCTGCTCCGGGCCGGGCTGAGCGGACGCAGGGCGTTGGGCTCCATGCGGACCCACACAATAAACCGGCTCCCTCTGCTAATCCACAACGCGGGGGTGGCGCCTGGGCCTTGCGAAGGGCACCCGGTAAGTCCCTCCCCAGCCCTGTTCTGAGGCCGTCTGTGGTGTAGGGGACATCTGGGCCTGGGGGGCATTTCATCCACAGTAAGAACCAGTGCCCCAGAAAACTCAGCGGCGTGACTCTTCACACCAGCCAGAGGCAGAACAGCGGCCAGTTGGTGGCCAGGGAAGGCAGGTAAATCCAACGTGGGCGTAAGGCGCAGCGGGGCGAGCTAACCTTTGCGACGGCTCCCCCAGGAACGGGGCGGAGCCGCCAGCACTCGCTGGCAAGCCTGGCCGTCTCTTTGGAAGAGATCTGCTCTCACTCCGCCAGCAATGAGGGGCTGGAGGCAGGAACCGCGGGGCGGAAGCCTCTGGCCTGGATTATGCAGGGCTGCCGAGGTGACCATACCAGCCCCTTCTGGCCTGGGAATGTAGGAGTCCCGGCGCCCACCCCTACGCTACTGGCCAGACCAGGGCGCCAGCTTTTTGACCTGCTGTGTTGAGCCTCATTGTGACGCTCTTGAAAGAAAACAATTAAACCCTGGCTTCTATACACAGACATGTCCCAAAGGTGCCGCGGGGGCAGCTGCTGCCAGCTGGCTCACGCGCTGAACGGGAAGGGCTGCGAGCCGGCTAGAAAGGAAACCTGCGGCTCGCTAACACAGCTGTGGCTGTTCCCATTAGCCACAGACATGCCACCTCCCTGTGCACTCCGTGCCGGCTAGGGTGGCAGAAGCCCCAGATCCCAGACCCTGGTCACTCGTAGAAGCGTGGGGCGGGGGGGGGAGCCCCAGCACCTGGACACCCACTGGACTGGAGGTGCTCTGGCTCCCCAATGTAGCCTTGGGGCCATAGCAGGGGGACAGAGCTTCTCCGGTCTTGGAGGGCCGCAGTAGGGGAGGTAATGGGGGGACCCTGGGTGGAATGGGGGCAGGGCCAAGGAAAGGGGCAGAAAGGGGAGGGGGCTGCAGGCAGAAGGGGGGAGGGGAGTCCCCCATTTGCTCTGGCCTTCCCCCCGAGCCAGCGCATGGCCGCTACACCTGCCCCAGCCGCCCTCCCCCGCTCCGCGGCAGACCTGGGGACAGGCTGGGGCCCTGGTGCTAAGCCAGCCCTGCGGTGAGGACTCGTGCGGTGTGAGGGCCGTTCTCCACGCCTGCCCCCCCAGCCGTCCCTGCCCATCCGCTTGGGCCCGGGGCCCAGCCAGGGCGTGGCGCACACCCTGGGGCTCAGCAGATCAGGGATAAGAGTGGGGGGGGGCTTAAGGGCACAGGTGGAGGATTTCTAAGCCCCCCCCCCACCCCCAACCATGGCCAATAATGAGTTGGGGCACACCAGTGCCCTCACTGCCTGCTAGGGGAGGGGAAACTACCACGGGCCGTTTGCGTGTAGCTGATGAGACCAATTCAAGGGCATTAAGGGGGCAGCAGCAGGCGCTGGTGGGTGACGCTCAGCTGGGGCCCTTCACCCCGTGTGTCAAAGCGAGTCACAAACTCTGCCCCAGGCCGGGGCCACGTCCTCCCCTCCCCCCCAAACGCAGCCCCCTCCTGCACTGCAGCCTTGGACGGGTGGGGGGAAGCAGGGTTGCCAGGACAGACACCCCCCCACCCAGGGAATGGTGCGTGGTCACTGCATCGGCCCGAGGTGCAAGCTGCCCTTGGCATTACCTGGACTAGCTTCCTCCACAGGCAAAGGGCCTCTCCCATCCTTGTGTCCATGGGCACTGCCCCATCCCTGTGCCCTCCCTGTGTCCATGGGCACTGCCCCCTCCCGGTGCCCTCCCTGTGTCCATGGGCACTGCCCCCTCCCGGTGCCCTCCCTGTGTCCATGGGCACTGCCCCCTCCCGGTGCCCTCCCTGTGTCCATGGGCACTGCTCCCTCCTGGTGCCCTTGGGCACTGCCCCATCCCTGTGCCCTCGGGCACTGCCCCATCCCTGTGCCCTCCCTGTGTCCATGGGCACTGCCCCCTCCCGGTGCCCTCCCTGTGTCCATGGGCACTGCCCCCTCCCGGTGCCCTCCCTGTGTCCATGGGCACTGCTCCCTCCCGGTGCCCTTGGGCACTGCCCCATCCCTGTGCCCTCCCTGTGTCCATGGGCACTGCTCCCTCCTGGTGCCCTTGGGCACTGCCCCATCCCTGTGCCCTCCCTGTGTCCATGGGCACTGCCCCATCCCTGTGCCCTCCCTGTGTCCATGGGCACTGTCCCCATTCCTCTGTTTCCAACGATGCCCGTGGGCCTTGCCCCAGCCCTCTGGCCCCCCAGTGTCCATGGGCGCTGCCCCCCATCAGTGTGTATGGGCGCTGCCCCATCTCTTTGCCTCTCAGGCACTGCCCCAATCCCTGTGCCCACAAGTGCAGCTCCCCCACCCCATCTCTGCCTCCCAACCAGGGCCCATGGGTGCTGCCTCCCCCCATGCCCATGGGCACTGCCTCCAATCCCTCTGCCCCGCCAGCCTTGCACCTGCAGGGACTGAACCCATCTCTCTGCCCCTCAGACATGCCCTGGGTTGCCAAGCATGTGGAGGGCAGAGCCAGTACCTGCCCTCACCCAGCCATACCAATGGCGCGAGCCCAGGCTCCTCGCCCGCTCTGCCGGCCACTCCCGGGCTGACAGGCCCAGGCTGACCGCGGGCCCCTGCCATGGAAGGGCTGCAGGGCTGGTCAGCGGCACGTTGGCCCTCACCCGCCCCAGGGTGCCTGCCGGGCCTGGCTGAAAGGGGCCCGTGGGTGATGGCTCTGTCCCTTTTGCCCCAGGCCTGGTGCTGCATGGCGCTCAGGAGAGAAGAGCCAGGTTCAAGGGGGGCAGGATCCGTGCTGCTCTCTTCCTCTGCGCCGCCTGGCACCGGAGCGGGGGGCCCGGGCAGGCTGCTCCTGAGCCCCCTTTGCTAGCCAAGGCCCAGGGGGAGGCAGGGTGCAGCACACAGCCAGGGGGACACCGGCTTCCTCTCCAATAGAATATTTATATATATATTAAAATTACATTTCTCTTTACAAAACAACTCCCCAGCGAGCTGCAGGGTCCCGGGGGTGACCCCTCAGCAGTCCCGAGCCCCAGGCCAGGCTCTCAGCCCTGCTCCGGGCTCTCCGGCCGTGCTCCGGCCGGCTCAATCCAACGTGGGGGGCAGGCACCGCGGGGGTGGGAGGTGCTCGCTCCAGGTCTGACACAGCTTCCCGGCCTGCTGCCGTCACCGCCTGCGGGACAAGGGGAGCAGGTGAGCTGGGGGCCTGATCCAGAGACACAGCGGGACCTCTGTGCTCACAGGGGTGCCCCACAGGATCAGGCCGTCTGCAGCTGGCCCCTGCTCTCTGGGGCTGAGCCCTACTGGCTGCCCTGGGCTGGAACGTGCCCTTCCTCCCCACAGCCACACTGGGCAGCAGGCTCTGCTCCGGGCCACCCAGTCCCACCTGCGTGGGCCCCTGGGGCAGAGTCTGGCCCTAAGCCCCTGCTCCTCCCCTGCTGGGCCCCGCCCCCTGGGGAAACACTGATGGGCCCATTCCCCCGTCCCTCCAGACCAGCTCTGCCCGTGCCCTGCCAGGGATGGGGGTCAGGCTCCGTGGGGCCAATTCCCAGAGCGGCGTCTGCGCCCAGGGTACCCGTCATAGAATCACAGAATCTCAGGGTTGGAAGGGACCTCAGGAGGTATCTAGTCCAACCCCCTGCTCAAAGCAGGACCAACCCCAACGAAATCATCCCAGCCAGGGCTTTGTCAGGCCTGACCTTAAAAACATCTAAGGAAGGAGATTCCACCACCTCCCTAGGTAACCCATTCCAGTGCTTCACCACCCTACTAGTGAAACAGTGTTTCCTAATATCCAACCTAGACCTTCCCTGTCCTGCCGGGTGACGGCTGCGACTCCTTTTGCAGAGGTCACCCAGCAGCCAGGGGACGGAGCCTGGCCCGGCCGGGGGGGCCGCAGCTTCTGGCTGTCGGGTTACAAGCAGGGGATCCCCACGAGCTTTGCGAACCCCTGGGGGTCGCCGTGCCAGCACAGGGGAGGGGAGGGGCCGGGGGGCACCTACTTCTGCCTGGCGGCGCTGGCGGGGTCCAGCAGGTGGCAGCTGGCCTGCTCCAGGTTCCAGTCGAAGGTCTCCAGGACCCGGTGGCACTCCCCCCGGGTCTTCAGGCCCAGGCAGAAAAGCTGCTCCACCTGCGAAGCACAGGGCAGAGGGTGAGTGGGGGGCGCCCCAGGCAGCGGGATGCCCACGCAGAATCCCGCCGTCCCCTGGGAGCTGTGCCAGGCGTGGAGCGGGGAGGGGGTGGGCTCTCCCGTGATTCTTCATCCCCCCACAAGGAGGGTCTGGTAGACGCGGTGCCGGTGGCACAGGGCTGAACCCGCACACGCCCAGCTCTGGTCACCCCCAGCAGGTGGCGCTCCAGGCTAGGTGCAATCTCACAAGCCGCAGCTCAGGTCCTGCCGCCCACCCAGAAACCACGGCCCGCCCCGGCCGGAGGACAGTGGGGCACTGCTCCTGCCCGGTACCTTCAGATACTGGATGGCCCGCTGGACGCTCCAGCCGTGGTTCTGCAGGGCGGCCTGGCACTCCTCAGTGGTCACGCCGTGCACCATCTCCTGCACCTGTGGAGACGCACCCCGTGAGCGCTGGCACTGCCGGGGGGCTGGAAGGCAGCCGAGGGCTCACAGCCCGTTGAGTCGGGGGGGCTGGGAGCTCTGCTGAGAGCAGCACGCCGAGGGCAGGGCGGGGGCAGGCTGTCCTAGGGCAGCTCATTCCCCTCTGCCCAGGCTCCCGGGGCAGCACGGGGCCAAGGGCTCTGGTGGCCCTGGCTGGAAGGGGCTGGTTTCCTATGGCCAGTGCAGCCGCCTCTGGGCTCCCCAGGCATTCCAGCAGCACCCAAAGGCCACGTAACTGGTGTCAGGAAGGATGCCGGGGGCAAGCAACCAGCGCAATCTGCGTAGATGGGTACGGCGGAGGGGCCCATCCTCATGGCGTCTGGGCCCCAGCCGCAGCGCCAAGGCAGCTTGGCGTCACGGAGCTCCTTTCACCCAATCGCCAACCGTTTGGGACCGTCAGCCACCCTCACGCCCCCGCTGGGAGGCAGCTGCACATGAGCCCCACTTACAGATGGGGAAACTGAGGCCCGAGGGGGGAGGGCAGAGGCAGTGACTTGTCCATAGTGACCCTGAGCCCCGCACACCTGCTGGATGCCCAGGCTGGGTGGGAGGGGAACGGCTGCCCCCTTTCTAGCAGAACACCCCGGCAGCCTGTGGCTCCACCCCAGATCTCCCCCAGGCCCGCTGGGCAGGCTGCTCTGTGGGCCCCGGCAGCGAGAGCTGCCATGTCACGCTGGAACAGTAGGTGGCGCCCCAGGCCTTCAAGGTCAGAGGCCTGGGCCCCGCTCCAGACGGTCCCTGCGGCACTCGCCGGAGACGGGGTCTGGCCGTGGGGTTCCAGCAGGGGAAATGGGGTCACTCCCTCCCCCCCCCACCCCGAGTCGTTCCCACCCCTGGCCCCAGCGGTCTGCTCCCCGGCGCTGGTGCAGCTCTCCTGCTCTCCGGCCCAAACGGCTGCCCCAGCACCCGCCGGTCCCACCCTATTGATGCCAGTGGGCGCCTCCCCTTAGGGGCCATTGAGCCCCCAGCAGCTGCTGCGCTCCGCCCCTGAGGTGGCTGCACTGCAGGCCCCAGCACAAAGCGGGGGCCAGATGGGCTGCGGACACCACTCTCCTCCCCCCGCCTCGCCAAGGACAGGCCGAGATGGGGCACGTCCAGGGGCGGGGGGAGCAGCTGGGTGAGAAGGTGGCTCAGGGTGACGCTCAAACTCGGGCGGCATCGTCCGCCGTGGATCAGCCTCCGCCAGTGCCCCCTGCTGCATGCCAACGGCATGGCGGGTTCGGTGCAGGGTACGGCTGAACCAAGGCTGTGTCGGCCCATGGGTGCTGGGTGGCACATGGCAATGCCCAACGTTTCATGAGCACAGGGCATCAAACCCCTGGGGCCCCTGACCATGGACAGCTCCCCCCTCCATACCTCCGAGGCAAACAGGAAAACAGGCAGGGATCTCCAGCTGCAGGGGCGTTTGGGTCAGGGGGCCGGCTCCGTCACTCCCCACCCACAGGGGTCCCTGGTGCCCTGCCCCAGGACGGGCTCACGGGGTGGCTGGATCCGTGGGGCCAGCAGCAGCAAGTTGTGCTCAGGAGGGACCGAGCTGTGTAGCCTGGTCGGCTAAAGGGCGCACAGCCCAGCACAGGGCCTGGGGACACTTGAGCCAGGGCAGGGCCCAAACCTGCTGGGGGGGACACGAGTGCCGCAGCCTGGGCAGTCCTGCCCTGAGCCGGCAGAGGGCAGGGCGGGAGCCCCCTCTCTCTCGGTGCCCTGTGGGGTCAGGGACTGTAGTGCCAATGCCGTCACACAGTGACTGGGCAGAGGCAGCCGCGCAGCCAGCCAGAACTGAGCACCCTGGTGCCCTGCGTGTGACTGTCGGGCCCGGCGTGCCGGGGTAGGGCTCGTGTCTGCCCCACCGGTGCACACGAGCGGCACGGGCACATGGGGCGGAGCGCGGGTGGCAAGGGAATCACGTGGGTCCAACCAAGCAGGATCAGCCCCAGAGGGTCCACTGCCTGGGCACAGCGCACAGGAGCGGGGCGGGCTGGCTCGGACTGGGTAGGGCACAGGCATCTCACCCCATGCCGCCCCACAGCCGGGCCCCCAACCCGGTCCATGAGTGCTGCGCGGAAGCGGTGCGGGGTTCCCCCCTCCGAGGGGCTCGGCTCGATCGCACCCAATTCATTCGCCTGCCGCCGCTGGGAAAGGGGCCTGGGGAGAGCGGGGAAACCGAGGCACAGCAAAGGGATGGGATGCGCCCCAGGTGAGGCAGCGAATCTGTCAGCTTCTCGCATTGGCTCCTGGGATCTCCCCCAGCTGCGAACTCGGCGGGGCAGGGACGGCTTCGCCCCGCCCCAGAGCTGGTGCCGCGCTGCGGCAGGTCTCCAAGCAGCCGAGCTGGCCCCATCCCCACGCCAGTCGCCCCGCGGGGAGCCACTCACCAGCCGCACTTTCTCGGCGGCCCGGCAGCCATCGCTGCCGTCGTAGACGATGCTCTGGCTGCTGCAGGAGGCCCTGAGTGGCCCCTGGGGGCCGGGGTTGCTGTTGTTGGCCGAGCAGTTGGGCTCCTGCACCATGGGCCGGACGGTGGCGGTGCTGACCACGCGGGGCGCCGGCTCCTCGGGGCTCCGGGCTTCCTTGAAGAACTTCTCGTACTTGTGCAGGTAGGCCGGGCGCTCGGGCAGCAGGTAGTAGTGGGTGTTGCTCACCTTCCGGCCGTCCTTGACGATGGGCAGGATGCAGGGGCCCCTGGCGCTGTCCTTGTCCTGCGCCAGGATGACCTTGGGCGTGGCGTACTTGGGGTCCGAGGCGAAGCTCTGCGTGGTGGGCATGGCCTTGCTCGGGGAGGTGGAGAGGCAGGCGGCCAGGGCCAAGGGGGAGCAGAGGCCGGCCCTTTGCTGCGGGGAGCCCACCTGCAGCGCCATGGGGCTGGGAGTCCTGGAGGTGGGCTGGGACAAGGGGTCGCGGGGCGGGATCTGGGGCGGCCGGTCCTCCTCGCCCCCCGAGGCCGGGGACAGCTCCCCCGACCAGCGCCCGGGCTCGTTCCTCCGCAGGGGCCGGGGCGGGATGGGCACGCGGGGCGGGATCTGGGGCTTGTCCTCGCCGGGGCTCCGGGGCACGTGCAGCCGCTTCATGCACTCCTGCTGCAGCTCCTGGAAGATCTCGGTGGTCTGCGCCAGGCTGGGCTGCTTAGCCCCGCAGGGCGGCAGGAAGAGGTTGTCCTCCAGCGGTGCCGAGCCCCGCTCCCCCGCCGCCTTCTCGGCCTCATCCCAGGCCGGCCGCCCCACCGGCCCCTCCACGCTGTTTATGGAGCACACCTCGAAGTCGGCCTCGTCCTGAGCCACGTCGTCGTAGGCCGGTGGCGGGGGCAGGGGCCGCGCATCCCAGTCCACCACCGGGGTGGGGTGGAGGGGCCGGGGCAGCGCCCGCGTGGGGCTCTGGGGGGGCGTCTTGTCCAGCAGGGAGAAAGCCTCCATGGCCAGCCTGGCGAGGGAGGGGGCGCCCAGCTCCCCGACTGGCGAGGGGGTGGCGGGGGACGGCTCGTCCCCGAAGTCGATCAGTGGCGCCTCGCCGCAGGAGGGGCCCCTGCCCTTGGCCCGGCTCAGCTGCCGCTCGCCCACCTTGGTGCCCGACACCCAGGCCGAGGGCTTGGGCAGCTTCAGCCCCTTCGGGGGGCCCGGCTTCCTCAGGCACAGCGGCTTGAGGCCCGTGGAGAGGGAGTTGTCCTCGCTGACGGGGTCGTAGGAGGGCTCTGGAACACAGGGAAGGGGGAGATCTCAGCACCGCAGGGCGCCCACGGGCCAGGCACTGACAGGGTGATCCCCACACCTGCCCGGCATGGGAACAGGCCCTGCTGAGGGCCCTTTCCCCAGGCAGTGCCGTGCCCGGCCAGCCAGCCGTGGGCTCCCCACCCCCAGCTCTGCTGATGCCCCTTGCTCCCGATCTGCAGCCCCCTGCTAGCCCAGGGCTCCCCAAACCGAGCTCTGCCAGCGCCCCCTCAGTCCCGACCCACAGCCCCCTGCTAGCCCAGCCCTGGGCTCCCCAACCCCAGCTCTGCTGAAGCCCCTTGCTCCCGATCTGCAGCCCCCTGCTAGCCCAGCCCTGGGCTCCCCAAACCGAGCTCCGCCAGCGCCCCCTCAGTCCCGACCCACAGCCCCCTGCTAGCCCAGCCCTGGGCTCCCCAACCCCAGCTCTGCTGAAGCCCCTTGCTCCCGACCCACAGCCCCTGCTAGCCCAGCCATGGGCTCCCCACCCCCAGCTCTGCTGATGGCCCTTGCTCCTAACCTGCCCCCCCTGCTAGCCCAGTCCTGGGCCCCTCTTGAGCACAGGCTTAGAATCATAGAAGATTGGGGTTGGAAAAGACCTCAGGAGGTCATCTAGTCCAACCCCCTGCTCAAAGTAGGACCAACACCAACGAAATCATCCCAGCCAGGGCTTTGTCAAGCCGGGCCTTAAAAATCTCTAAGGAAGGAGATTCCACCACCTCCCTAGGTAACCCATTCCAGTGCTTCACCACCCTACTAGTGAAACAGTTTTTCCTAATATCCAACCTAGACCTTCCCCACTGCAACTTGAGACCATTGCTCCTTGTTCTGTCATCTGAGAACAGTCTAGATCCATCCTCTTTGGAACCCCCCTTCAGGTAGTTGAAGGCTGCTATCAAATCCCCCATCATTCTTCTCTTCTGCAGACTAAATAACCCCAGTTCCCCACAGCCTCTCCTCATAAGTCATGTGCTCCAGCCCCCTGATCATTTTTGTTGCCCTCCGCTGGACTCTTTCCAATTTGTCCACATCCTTTCTCTCTCTCTCTCTGTGTGTGTGTGTATGTGTGGGGGGCCTCACCAGTGCCGAACAGAGGGGAATAATCACTTCCCTTGATCTGCTGGCAATGCTCCTACTAATTCCCAATATGTCGTTAGCCTTCTTGGCAACGAGGGCACACTGCTGACTCATATCCAGCTTCTCGTCCAGTGTAATCCCCAGGTCCTTTTCTGCAGAACTGCTGTTTAGCCAGTTGGTTCCCAGCCTGTAGCCGTGCATGGGATTCTTCACTTGTCCTTGTTGAACCTCATCAGATTTCTTTTGGCCCAATCCTCCAATTTGTCTAAGTCACTCTGGACTCTATCCCTACCCTCTGGCGTATATACCTCTCCCCCCAGTTTAGTGTCATCTGTGAACTTGCTGAGGGCGCAATTCATCCCATCATCCAGATCATTAATGAAGATATAGAACAAAACCAGCCCCAGGACAGACCCATGGGGCACTTCGCTTGATACTGGCTGCCAACTAGACATGGAGCCGTTGATCACTACCCATTGAGCCTGACAATCTAGTCAGCTTTCTATCCACCTTATAGTCCATTCATCCAGCCCATACTTCTTTAACTTGCTGGCAAGAATCCTGTGGGAGACCGTATCAAAAGCTTTGCTAAAGTCAAGATAGATCACGTCCACTGCTTTCCCCTCATCCACAGAGCCAGTTAACTAGTCACAGAAGGCGATCAGGTTGGTCAGGCATGACTTGCCCTTGGTGAATCCATGTTGACTGTTCCTGATCACCTTCCTGAGCACAGGCTTCCTGGATTTTTCCTGGTGCAAGTGCTGGAGGAACCAACTAGGGGAAAAGCTCTTCTTGACCTGCTGCTCACAAACAGGGAGGAAATAGTAGAGGAAGCAATAGTGGATGGGAACCTGGGAGGCAGTGACCATGAGATGGTCGAGTTCCGGATCCTGACACAAGGAAGAAAGGAGAGCAGTAGAACAGAGACCCTGGACTTCAGAAAAGCAGACTTTGACTCCCTCAGGGAACTGATGGGCAAGGTCCCCTGGGAGAATAACATGAGGGGGAAAGGAGTCGAGGAAAGCTGGCTGTATTTTAAAGAATCCTTATTGAGGTTGCAGGAACAAACCATCCCGATGTGTAGAAAGAAAAGTAAATATGGCAGGCGACCAGCTTGGCTTAACAGTGAAATCCTTGCTCGTCTTAAACACAAAAAAGCAGCTTACAAGAAGTGGAAGATTGGACAAATGACCAGGGAGGAGTATATAAATATTGTTCAGGCATGCAGGAGTGAAATTAGGAAGGCCAAATCACACTTGGAGTTGCAGCTAGCCGGAGATGTTAGGAGTAACAAGAAGGGTTTCTTCAGGTATGTGAGCAACAAGAAGAAAGTCAAGGAAAGTGTGGGCCCCTTGCTGAATGAGGGAGGGAACCTAGTGACAGAGGATGTGGAGAAAGCTAGTGTACTCAATGCTTTTTTTGCCTCTGTCTTCACAGACAAGGTCAGCTCCCAGATGGCTGCACTCCGCAGCACGGTATGGGGAGGAGGTGACCAGCCCTCTGTGGAGAAAGAAGTAGTTCGGGACTATTTAGAAAAGCTGGACGAACACAAGTCCATGGGGCCGGATGCACTGCATCCGAGGGTGCTAAAGGAGTTGGCCGATGTGATTGCAGAGCCATTGGCCATTATCTTTGACAAATCATGGCAATCGGGGGAGGTCCCGGATGACTGGAAAAAAGCTAATGTAGTGCCCATCTTTAAAAAAGGGAAGAAGGAAGATCCGGGGAACTACAGGCCAGTCAGTCTCACCTCAGTCCCTGGAAAAATCATGGAACAGGTCCTCAAGGAATCAATTCTGAACCACTTAAAGGAGGGGAAAGTGATCAGGAACAGTCAGCATGGATTCACCAAGGGCAAGTCATGCCTGACTAACCTAATTGCCTTCTATGATGAGATAACCGGCTCTGTGGATGAGGGGAAAGCAGTGGATGTGCTATTTCTTGACTTTAGCAAAGCTTTTGATACAGTCTCCCACAGTGTTCTTGCCAGCAAGTTAAGGAAGTATGGGCTGGATGAATGGACGGTAAGGTGGATAGAAAACTGGCTGGATGGTCGTGCTCAACGGGTAGTGATCAATGGCTCCATGTCTAGTTGGCAGCCGGTATCAAGTGGAGTGCCCCAAGGGTCGGTGCTGGGGCCGGTTTTGTTCAATATCTTCATCAACGATCTGGAGGATGGTGTGGACTGCACCCTTAGCAAGTTTGCAGATGACACTAAACTGGGAGGAGTGGTTGATACGCTGGAGGGTAGGGACAGGATACAGAGTGACTTAGACAAATTGGAGGATTGGGCCAAAAGAAATCTGATGAGGTTCAACAAGGACAAGTGCAGAGTCCTGCACTTAGGACGGAAGAATCCCATGCACTGCTACAGACTAGGGACCGAATGGCTGGGCAGCAGTTCTGCAGAAAAGGACCTAGGGGTTACGGTGGACGAAAAGCTGAATATGAGTCAACAGTGTGCCCTTGTTGCCAAGAAGGCTAACGGCATTTTGGGCTGTATAAGTAGGGGCATTTCCAGCAGATCGAGGGACGTGATTATTCCCCTCTATTCGGCACTGGTGAGGCCTCATTTGGAGTACTGTGTCCAGTTTTGGGCCCCATGCTACAAGAAGGATGTGGATAAATTGGAAAGAGTCCAACGGAGGGCAACAAAAATGATTAGGGGGCTGGAGCACATGACTTATGAGGAGAGGCTGAGGGAACTGGGATTGTTTAGCCTGCAGAAGAGAAGAGTGAGGGGGGATTTGATAGCTGCTTTCAACTACCTGAAAGGGGGTTCCAAAGAGGATGGATCTAGACTGTTCTCAGTGGTAGAAGATGACAGAACAAGGAGTAATGGTCTCAAGTTGCAGAGGGGGAGATTTAGGTTGGTTATTAGGAAAAACTTTTTCACTAGTAGGGTGGTGAAGCACTGGAATGGGTTACCTAGGGAGGTGGTGGAATCTCCTTCCTTAGAGGTTTTTAAGGTCAGGCTTGACAAAGCCCTGGCTGGGATGATCTAATTGGGTTTGGTCCTGCTTTGAGCAGGGGGTTGGACTAGATGACCTCCTGAGGTCCCTTCCAACCCTGAGATTCTATGATTCTATGATGATGGGCACGTGAAACTGACAAGGAGCCACTGGGGCTTAGGAAGGCGAGGCCACCAAAATTCAATGTTCACTCCTGACTCACGCAGGATCTGAACCCAGGACCACCATGTATTTGCCCGCTACCTCGCCCTCCCCAGTCTCTCTGTTTAAGCTTTGCCTAGACCAGGTATCCCTGAGCTTTGCCCTAGAGGTCTAGGTCTGGGGTCGGAGCTCACTGCATGCATCCAATGCCCCCCGCCCCATGCACTGGGCTCTGCTCCCCAGGAGGTGCCAGCTCTCTCTGCAGCCCCTGCCCGCCCAGCGGCCTCCTGCCTGCTCTACCTGCCTTCAGCCCAGCCCAGAGGTTAGTATGTGCAGCAGAGTCCCGCCAGTGAGAGCCTGAGCCAGGCCCTGACAGTGGGCCACAGGGCGGGGGGGAGGGTTCGGAGTCACCAGTGGATGGGAAGCAGAGAGGGGCCTGAGTCACTGAGCCGAGGGCTGGTCCCACGGCGAGCCCAGGTGCGTGTGCCAGTCGGGTGTGTCTGGTGGTGGGAGAGGCCAGGGGAATCCACCTGCCTCTGCCGCAGCCGGTCAGCTCAGCCGAGAGACGAAGGACCGAATGGGGCAGGGAGCGTGGACTCACCTCTGCCCCCTAGAGGGGAGCAGGGCTGGGGCACCCTGAGCAGGGCCATGCGGGGAAGCTGGCAATGCCCGCGCTCTAAGTGCCCTCGCTGCTGCTCACATGGGGCGTGTGCCTGTCTGTGTCTATGCGCGGGCTGGCTGGCTGGCGACAGGGCTCTCCTTGTGCCCGCACCCCGTTGGCACTGGCATCTCGGTGCAGGGAGCCAGCAGCTGCCAGGCTAGGAAGTATACCCCATACCTGGCAGAGAGGGGTGAGGAGAGAAGAGAGAGGACAGGAGCAGAGGACGGCCCGACTTACTCGTAAGGAGGATGGCCGGCTGCGGTGGCCGAGGTGGTGGCTCCCCTGCAGGAGAAGAGAGAGGCCCCAGAGGAGAGAGGAGGGGTTAGCTGGCAGAGCACAGAGGCAGGGAAGCCAGAGGAAGCCGGGAGGCAGCTGGTTCAGTAACAGAGCAGGTAGCAGGCAGGACTGCCGGGGCACAGGGAGCAGCAGCACAGCCTGGCCAGGGATCCGGCTGGAACAGCTAACGCTGGGTTTCTCTGATGTGGCCTCTGACCCTGGAGCCAGCTGGCCGGAGCCCCCTCAGCTCCACCTGGGTCACTGGGAGCGGCGGGCATGGGGCACTGCAGAGTCAGGGCCAAGCGGTCTCCAGCGGGGCACCCAAAACTCAGGCAAATTTTCAAGGGTGCCCAAGTATTTGAAGCCCGTCACAGAACCGGCCAAACACGGCAGGTCTGCACCTGGGGCCTCCCTCCTGGGATCCTCGGGGCTTCAGCACCCCCTGAACACAGCAGGGAAGGGGGAGCCCGCTCCAGGGTGGCAGCTGGGACCTGGGCTCAGCAAAGCCGCTCGACACTTTAGGACAGGAAGCAGAGGCCTGGGTCCCGCCGGAAGTGTAGGAGATCTGGGGCAGCAGCGCGGCGGGAGCTCTGCCGCCGGCCAGGGCTTGGGGGGCACTCGACCGGCTCCGCCAAGCGGCCGCAACGCAGAGTGCCGGGGAAAGGCTCCCTTGGCACCACGTGGCCTGGGAGCCCAGCCGGGGGCCGCCTGGCATCCTACTGCAGCTGCCCTCCCGTAAGGGGAACCAGCGGCCTGTGGAGACTACAGGTCCCGGCAGGCAAGTGCTGGAGAAGGCAGGCGCCAGGGTCCCAAGGAGCGTTGCATGCTGGGACTGGGAGTTTGAGGGCCATGCGGCATGGGCTGCAGGCGTGCCGGCCTGGGCAGCGCCCCACAGCAGGATGGCAGCGTGGCTTACTTTTCGCCCGGCCCGGGAGCTGGGTGGGTCTGGCTGCGTTCAGGTCCACGCCTAGCACGTCGGGAGGGTCCATGGGGTTTCCCAGGTACAGCCTGCGGGGAGAGAACACGCAGGACGGTCAGCAGCACGCCCCGTGCCAGGGGCTCAGCTCCCCGGTGCTGTGGGGAACCCGGCCCTTGGGTGCTCCTGGCACCCAGCCACATGGCGCTGCCCCTCTCAGGCAGGAGCCCAGTCCCATCCCCTCGGCTCAGGGGCACGGTGGCTGAAAGGCGCAGCCCCGTCGGCAGGGCCCCCAGGGCAGGAGAGCCACGCGGCAGGGCTGAGGGGGCTGCTCGGGTCTCCCCTGGGCCAGCCCCAGAGACCAGCACAGCTCAATAACCCCGCCCAGCTGAGAAGCCCCCGTTTTGCCACCTCTGCTGCGCCCAGGGACTGACCGTGGCTGGCCCTCAGCACTGCCATTCCCCAGTGGCTGGGCCAGATTCTCACCCCTGGGCACAGGTGGGGGGCTGCTAAGGGACATGGCCAAGGTCAGACAAGGTGGCAGTGGCAGAGCAGGGGATCGACATGGGTCCCCAGAATCCCAGCCTCGTGCCGTAACCATGGGCCATACACTCAGCTCCCATGACAGCCGAGGTCTCCGCCGTCCAGCTCCCGCTGGCAGCTCTGAGGGGCTGAGTTCCGGGGGCAGTTCACACTCCCCTGAACCCACTCAGACCATCTCCAGAGCCCCTCCCCCAGCTCCGTCCCCACGTCCCGTCTGGGCCCCCAGGAGCAGGCAAGGGCCAGGGCAAGGCCAGTGCCCAGAGATGGCAGCGCCAGGGCGAGCCGTGCCAAGCAGGGTGTGGTGGGAAAGTGCCAGGCAAGTGAGAGGGAGGGATCTGGAGGCCTGGGCGTAGGTTCTCTCTCCCTGGGTACGCGTCAGCCTGGACACCACATCCCCACACTCCGCACCTGGGCAGGTCGTGGGAAAGACTTGGGGGAGATGCAGAGGGTGATAAACATTAAGCAGCAGGGCAGGGAGCTTAGGGCCAGAGCGCAGCCAGGCAGGGGTTGGGCATGGGACACCGGCAGAGCTGAGTACAGGGACCCAGGGCTGGGCTAGCGGGGGGCTGCAGGTCGGGATTGAGGGGCACCAGCAGAACTCAGGGGGAGCCCCGGGCTGGGGTGGCAGGGGGCTGCGGGTCAGGATGGGGGGGCACCGGCAGAGCTCAGGGGGAGCCCAGGGCTGGGGTGGCAGGGGGCTGCGGGTCAGGATGGGGGGGCACCGGCAGAGCTCAGGGGGAGCCCCGGGCTGGGGAGGCAGGGGGCTACGGGTCGGGATCGAGGGGCACCGGCAGAGCTCAGGGGGAGCCCAGGGCTGGGGTGGCAGGGGGCTGCGGGTCGGGATCGAGGGGCACCGGCAGAGCTCAGGGGGAGCCCCGGGCTGGGGAGGCAGGGGGCTGCGGGTCGGGATCGAGGGGCACCGGCAGAGCTCAAGGGGAGCCCCGGGCTGGGGTGGCAGGGGGCTGCGGGTCGGGATCGAGGGGCACCGGCAGAGCTCAGGGGGAGCCCCGGGCTGGGGAGGCAGGGGGCTGCGGGTCGGGATCGAGGGGCACCGGCAGAGCTCAGGGGGAGCCCCGGGCTGGGGAGGCAGGGGGCTGCGGGTCGGGATCGAGGGGCACCGGCAGAGCTCAGGGGGAGCCCCGGGCTGGGGTGGCAGGGGGCTGCGGGTCGGGATCGAGGGGCACCGGCAGAGCTCAGGGGGAGCCCCGGGCTGGGGTGGCAGGGGGCTGCGGGTCGGGATCGAGGGGCACCGGCAGAGCTCAGGGGGAGCCCCGGGCTGGGGTGGCAGGGGGCTGCGGGTCGGGATCGAGGGGCACCGGCAGAGCTCAGGGGGAGCCCCGGGCTGGGGTGGCAGGGGGCTGCGGGTCGGGATCGAGGGGCACCGGCAGAGCTCAGGGGGAGCCCAGGGCTGGGGAGGCAGGGGGCTGCGGGTCGGGATCGAGGGGCACCGGCAGAGCTCAGGGGGAGCCCCGGGCTGGAGTGGCAGGGGGCTGCGGGTCGGGATCGAGGGGCACCGGCAGAGCTCAGGGGGAGCCCCGGGCTGGGGAGGCAGGGGGCTGCGGGTCGGGATCGAGGGGCACCGGCAGAGCTCAGGGGGAGCCCAGGGCTGGGGTGGCAGGGGATTGGGAATGAGGGGCACCAGCAGAGCTGCGTATGGGGACGCGTGCACAGCCCCAGCCATCGCCGTTCATTCCATGCCAGCCGTGTGCTGAGGTCACGCGGCACGACCCAGCTCCCCAGACACCACGTCCCCTCCGCCCTGCTCTCCAGGCCTCGCTGGACCCCAGAGCTGGACGCGGGCTGGCCTGAATCCAGCTAGCGCGGCGCAGCAGCGGTGCAGACTGGGCCGCGCGGGTGGCGCCAGCCTGGGCACAGCCGCGGTTCGCGAGACCAGGCTGCCCTGCCCTGTGCCAGCTGGATTCAAGCTGGCTCGGGTAGGCCCAGGTCCAGCTTTTGCTGCACAGACGTCCCAGGTCACAGACCGCATCTGGGCTCAGGCGGGATCCACCCGCTGCTGAGTCCCCCCGGGGATTTCAAGCCAATGTTAAGAATCCCAGCCGGGGCGGGGGGATTTGAACGTAATTCTACAGCCGCCTCCGGCAGCTCCAGGCCTTCTCAGCCTCCGCGGGGTTGAGCTGAGCTGGGGGTGATGGGGGCTGAGCCTTGTGGCCAGTTTCTGCCCCGTCCCACTGAAGTTCTTGGCATTGTGCCTTGGTGCGAATGGGAACCAAGAGGCTAAACCTCTCCTGGCATGTCTCAGACATCCGGAGAGCTGGACAAGCATGGGGGGGAAAACAGGACGTGCCTCTGACTTCAAACCCACCAGCCCAAAAGCAGCTTATTTCTTAGAGCTCAACAGGATCTACAAAACAAGCCCAGTTTGACCCCCGGTAGTTGCATCGTTTCTGTGTGTCGGGGACATAGCGCTTTTCATGGACACACACAATTCAAAAATGGCTCAACCAAAGCTGAGCAAACCTCTCCTGGGAGCCGAGAGCAAGTGTGGGCAGCGTCACAGATTTGGCTGGGAAATCTGTGAGCAACCACGAAAGGGAGGTTTTAACAGAAGCTCGAACGAACACGTACGCTATAAACATGCATAACCAACAGGGGGAACTTCCCACCTCATTGAAATGCAGCCACCTCTGGGTGGAGCGAGGCAGCTGTTTAACAGCTCACAGCAACACATGGCAGTTTAAGGCCCACCCCATTAGAAGGGAAGGGGGTTCCTCAAGGACAGGCCTCCCTCAGTGCTCACACAGCGCCGTGACCCCAAACTCTCAGGCAAAGGGCCCAGGGGAGCTAGGAGAGGTCTGGACATTGGGCTGAACACTCCCCCGGCTGATAGCGCCCGATGGAGTGCAGCGCCCGGTAGGGCCAGGGATCAGCACCTCCTGCTGAATTGCCAGCTCCTACTGCCCCCTGCCCGAGCCCCTCCCAAAGCCCCGGCGGGGGCAGATCAGCCATGCACATGAGCGCCCCCGTTAGTACGAAGAGAGGGGGAGGAAGTTAGACTCCACAAGCTACGCGGTCCCCACGCGGCACGATTCCTGGCATCTCCCCACGCTCCCTGAGGGCTCCCCAGCAGTCCCGGGGGCAGGGAGGGAAGGGTCATGAACAGGGTTGACCGGCCTGAAGCCAGAGCAAACCAAACAGCCACAGGGGCCTCCCACAACCCTCAGGCTCCATGCCCACCGAGGGCAGGCGACCCGCGGCCCCCACCCCACCCGGCCGTCCCTGCACCAGGGGCCGCGGGGAGTGGAGAAGAGGCAGAGGAAAGCAGAGCAGACGGACGTGGTTCTTACTCGTCGATCTTATCGGGGAAGCCCCAGCACTGCTGGGGGTTGGTGTCTCCATGGCCAGTGTGGATGAAGCTGTTTTTTAGCGGCTGGCTGATGTCGTGGGCCGACAGCCCTGCCACGGAGGTCACCGTGTTTCGGGGGAACTGCCCCACTTTAAGGGTCCTCTTATTCTGACCCCGCCACCAATAATTCTCAGCCCTACGGAACAAAAAGGCCCTCGTTACTGACACGAGAAAGCGTCCAGCCACGGCCAGCGCTGCCAAGTGAGACTCGGGCACCACAGGGTCCTGCCGGGACACACAGCCCTCCTAGCGCCGGCCAGGATTGTCCCTGCTTTGCACACGGGGCTAAGCTCACCCGGCCAGTCAGTAGCAGAATCTGGAACAGAACCCAGGAGTCCTGAGTCCCAGGTCCCAGCTCGGACCAACTCACCCTGCTCCCCCGTCGGGAGCCAGGAGCAGAACCCAGGCGTCCTGGTGCCCTCTCTGACCCTGGACTCCATGGGATCACATGGGGGCAAGGAGAGCTGTGCACTGGCCAACCAGAGGCACCCAGGAGGGGGCGTGTAACGCCCACGGGCGGGATCTGCCCTGCCGAAGGGTTAAAATCCATGTGCTGTTTGCATAACAACTTGGCACATGGACTTGTGTCAACTTTTAGAGGCCCAAAAGTCCAGAGTTTGGCCAAGAGGCCAGAGGCCAAGTGAACAGTGATTAGCTAAGAGAAAACAGAACAAACAAAAGATAACCTCGCTTTGTCTGTCAAGCCCAGTCAGCAATGTGCCAGATGTTGAAGCAATAACTAAATAATTGTATCTTCTCTAAAAGCTGCAAATATGGGACAAAGGCGTCCTGTCCCTGTTGTGTCAGTTTCGTCTGTGGGGAGAAGATCTTCCCACAGACCAACCTTGAGTTTATGAAAAGGTTGGGACATGTCAGTATATCATAAGGCCTCCTCCCGCCTCTCTTGCCCAGGGACCAAGCCTGCCTTAACCCACAAAGGAGACAATTCTTATTATCATATACCTGTCACTGGCTTTGCTTTAATCCCTAGGAATGTACCTGTTAGATGATCAGAGGAGCTACTTCATTCCTATGGACCCCAAACTGAATTCAACATATATGTTACTAATACCTTTCATTAAAGTACTAATTAAATGTTAACTTGTGAACTTGAGACCATAGGCGGAGACATTATGTAACCTTTTGACCACTGGGCTAATGTGCTTATCTTGACTTGCTGCTAGCCTATCCCGGGCTGTGAACTGCCCACCCCGTCACTTTCCCCCACCCATGGAAAATTCATACATTTCATTGTAATTCATTGATTGACAGTGTCTCTGCGCCTAATAAGCAAGGTGACACTTCGTCAGCGCTGTATGTAATAAACTCCTATGCTTGACCCCTACACGGAGTAGATTTATGTCCTTCCCCGGCCCTAGCGGAATCACTGCACCCGTTAGTGAAATGCAGCCACCTCTGGGGTGGAAGGTGGCAGCTGCTTAGCACAGCACAGCAACACTGCACTGCACTGCACTGCAGGGCAGTGAAACGACAGGGGGATTTTGGGGAGCCGTGTGCCAATGCCCCAGGTGGGGTTTGGCCAGGACACTGGGCTGACGCCCAACTGCCCCAGGAATTGCTGCGGGATGGTCAGTGGCCACTTGCTGTGACCTCAGGTTCCCATCCAATGTGAAAGAGGCACAAGCAGCAGCCCTAGGACCACACTGGGGTGCTGACTCTTAGGGGAGAATATCCCCGCTGAACTGCCCCCACCGCGCCCATATGGGCTGACCCTCCACTGCTCACCGCGGTGCAGAGCCCCCGCCAACCCTCCACCGCTCCCCGCTGATCCCCCTGCTTCCCGCAGCATCTCCACTGCTCCCCGCAGCGCCGCGCCCCCGATCCCCCCCCACTGCTCCCCGCAGCGCAGCGCCCCCGCCGATCCCCCCCCACTGCTCCCCGCAGTGCAGCGCCCCCGCCGATCCCCCCCCACTGCTCCCCGCAGCGCCGCGCCCCCGCCGATCCCCCCCCACTGCTCCCCGCAGCGCCACGCCCCCGCCGATCCCCCCCACTGCTCCCCGCAGCGCAGCGCCCCCGCCGATCCCCCCCACTGCTCCCCGCAGCGCAGCACCCCCGCCGATCCCCCCCACTGCTCCCCGCAGCGCAGCGCCCCCGCCGATCCCCACCACTGCTCCCCGCCGCGCGGCGCCCCCGCCATCCCTACCACTGCTCCCCGCAGCGCCTCCACTGCTCCCCGCAGCGCCGTGCCCCCGCCGATCCCCCCCCCCCCCCACTGCTCCCCGCAGCGCATGGCCCGCCATACAATTTCTATTCCCAGATGTGGCCCTTGGGCCAAAAGGTTTGCTCACCCCAGCGCAGCACCCCCGCCGATCCCCCCCCCACTGCTCCCCGCAGCGCAGCGCCCCCCGCAGATCCCCCCCACTGCTCCCCGCAGCGCAGCGCCCCCGCCGATCCCCCCCACTGCTCCCCGCAGCGCAGCGCCCCCGCCGATCCCCACCACTGCTCCCCGCCGCGCGGCGCCCCCGCCATCCCTACCACTGCTCCCCGCCACGCAGCGCCTCCACCAACCCTCCACCGCTCCCCCCACTCCCTGCAGCACAGCACCCCCCGAGTCTCCATCACTCCCCACAGCGAAGCGCCCCTGCTGACCCCCCCACTGCTCCCTGCAATGCAGCACCCCCCGCTGAGTCCCCACCACTCTCCGCCAACCCCCCCACTGCTCCCTGCAGTGCAGCACCCCCACTGACCCCCCCCACCGCTCCCCGCTGACCCCCCACTGCTCCTCGCAGCGCAGCACCCCCCGCTGAGTTCCCACCACTCC
Organism: Macrochelys suwanniensis; assembly: GCA_033296515.1. Classification (NCBI taxonomy): domain Eukaryota; kingdom Metazoa; phylum Chordata; order Testudines; family Chelydridae; genus Macrochelys; species Macrochelys suwanniensis. The sequence continues at coordinate 4,965,329 of CM065783.1, read as the reverse complement.
CCGCAGCGCAGCGCCCCCCCCGCTGAGTTCCCACCACTGCCCGCAGCGCAGCGCCCCCCCGCTGAGTTCCCACCACTCCCCGCAGCGCAGCGCCCCCCCCCGCTGAGTTCCCACCGCCCCCCGCAGCGCAGCGCCCCCCGCTGAGTTCCCACCGCCGCCCGCAGCGCAGCGCCCCCCCCGCTGAGTTCCCACCGCCGCCCGCAGCGCAGCGCCCCCCCCGCTGAGTTCCCACCGCTGCCCGCAGCGCAGCGCCCCCCCCGCTGAGTTCCCCCCGCTCCCCGCAGCGCAGCGCCCCCCCCGCTGAGTTCCCCCCGCTCCCCGCAGCGCAGCGCCCCATGCTGAGTTCCCACCGCTGCCCGCAGCGCAGCGCCCCCCCCGCTGAGTTCCCACCGCTGCCCGCAGCGCAGCGCCCCCCCGCTGAGTTCCCACCGCTCCCCGCAGCGCAGCGCCCCCCCGCTGACCCCCCCACCGCTCCCCGCAGCGCAGCGCCCCCCCGCTGAGTTCCCACCGCTCCCCGCAGCGCAGCGCCCCCCCGCTGAGTTCCCACCGCTCCCCGCAGCGCAGCGCCCCCCCGCTGAGTTCCCACCGCTCCCCGCAGCGCAGCGCCCCCTGCCGACCTCCACACGTGCCCCCCAGGCACCGCAGTGAAGACTGGAGCCAGCGCTGCCTTCAGGGCAGAGCGCCCCCGTCTGAGTCCCACCCCTGGCAGCGCAGCGTCCCGAGCATCGCACTTGGGGCAGCGCCTCCTACTGGGCCACCTGCCAGCCCCCCACAGCACCCTCTAGTGCCAGGCCGGGGTGCCGGGCTCAGCACTGACCAGCGGAGTGCACCCCCCTACGGGGCCACCAACACCACCCCGTCCTCAGCAGCAGCCCCACAAGCCTCCGCAGGGCGAGTCACGGGGGGAGGACACAGAGCCCCTTGTAAAGCTTTCCGGGGGAGGGGGGCGGTTTTATCAGTCACAGGGATTGAAGCACCCCTCACCCCCGCAGATCCCTGGGTCCCTCCCCTGGCTGCTGAGCGAGGGGGCGCCGGGATCCCCGCCCAGGCTGAGCCTCGGCGTTTCCTGGAACTACCTGTGACTCACGGCAGGACCGGCTCAGCCCTTTTCCTGTTTACCTCTGAGCTAGGCAGGAGCCGGCGGCTGGCGGCCCTGCCTCCCGGCCCAGCCCCGGCTCCGCTCCGGGGCCCAGGATATTACTCAGCGCCGGGACCCCTGAGCAAGCCGCCGGCACCAGCGCCTCCTCCCTCGCCTGGGGGAGCTGCTCCCTGGCAGGGCAGCCCTCCGCCAAGCCCCCATCGCTCTCCCCGCTCCTTCTCCCATGCCCCCATCACCCCAGCCGCCCCCACTCCCCGAGGGACCAGTGCCCCATGGCCAGGAGCCCACCCCTCTGCTCTGGGACCCCCCCGCTGGGCCCATCTAGTGTTCCCCAGCGCCAAGGGCGCGAAGTTCGCCGCCCTTCGTGTGTAATGCTGGGGGGACACTGGCCCAAGCAAAGGAGAGAACCTAACGGGCTTTAAGGTAGGTCCCGCTGTATTAACTGGGGTTCTATTTCCCCCTGTGGGCTCTGGCCAGGAGCAAATGGGTTTAAAGTAGGTCCCACTGTATATACAGCCTTCCAGGGCTCGTGGGAGCCATTTCCCTGAGGGATGGAGCAGGTCTGACAACGGACACAACTCGTGTCACGCAGCTGGCTGCTGTTGTCCCCTCGGGGACCCCCTTTAGCCCTACAGGCCGGCAGCTTCTGATTTTCATATGGCTAAAGGGAGGGGGTCAGTTATCCCACCAGTCACAGACAGGGAAACAGCCACAAAGGAGGCAAGTGGCTTGTCTAGAGTCACTTGGCAAACCAGCAGCAGAGGCAGGACTAGAACCCTGGTCTTCTGGCTCCCAGTCCCGTGCGCTTCCCACTAGACCCCCCACCCCAGCTTTGGGCAGGGAAGGCCGGCCCCACGAACAGGGCCACAGGGAATCGCGGCCGGTTGGGAGACGCCTCCCAGCAGCGGCTGGTTTTGAGGCTCTCGCAGCACGACCCCGTGGGCAGCAGCCTTTCCCGCGCCCCCAGCCTCTGCCTGCCGCAGTGCTGGGCCATCTCCTGGGTCTCAGCCCAGCTCCTCAGAGCGCGGTGCACAAGCGACCCCTCACCTGAGCCCGTGGGGCCTGGCCCGAAGCTCCCGCAGCTCCGAACTCCACCTATTCGGGCTGGTGCTTTGGGAACAGGACGATGCCCCCTGCCACCGTCCGGGCTCCCCGATTCTCCACGGTCACCGTTCCGAACTGCCGGTGCCAACGGTCCCCGTGGCAAAAGCAGCACTCAGCGGCCAGCATTGTGAAGCTGCTTCCCGTCCCCTGTGGCACTACTTCACCCTTCCCACTGCCTAGCATAGCCCTCCCCTTTCACAGGGGAAACTGAGGCACAGGTGGGGTGAGCAGCATGCCTGCCCCCCATGAAGGGTCACTGCAACAAGAACACAGATACTCCCAGTCCTGGTCCTGGGCTCTGTCCTCTAGCCCCCACGGCCTCTTTCACAGCACACGCCAGGCCCCCAGACAGCGCTCACCTTAGCCCCCCTAAGACCCTGCTGAAGCAGAATCCCAGCCCCAAGCCACCAGACAGTGGCCCCGGAGAGCCTGCCTTTCACCTCGGACGGGTCCGTCGGGTCTCCCGGGGAACGAGGCGCGCGCTGAACCGGCTCCTCACAGCGGGCGGGCAGCCCAGCCGAGCCCCGCGCCGGGGGGGGCAGCGTGCTGCCGGCGTGTGGCCCAGAGAGCGTCTGCCTGGAAGTGGCTGAACCCGCCAGCTCCGGCAGCTGGAGCGGCTCAGCCCCGGCCCCAGCCCATGACGCAATGCGGGCGGCGTGCACACACTGGCTCGGCAGTAACTACACCCTCCACTCTGGCTCCGCTGACGAATCCCTCCCTGCAATTAAACTGCCAGCCCTCGTGCAAGAGTCATCGCCGGTCCCTAAAGACACACAGTCCTGCCGCCTGATTCATCCCCGCTGCCGTGACGAACCGCACGGCCCCCGCAGCGGAGCCGGGGCGGGGCGGGGCCCCCCTCCTCGGTCAGAGAGAGGAGCAGGACGGGGGGCTGTAGGCTTGGATTCAGGGGTGCTTGCAGAGCTGGCAGGAGTCTGTGTCTACATCCCACAGGGTGTGTTCTAGACACACACACACACACACGTATACCCGCACAAACACCCCCTGGGTGGGATACCACCGAAACGCTCTGTAATTAGCCACGTTCCTTGGGCTGCACTCTGCCTGTCCTGGGGCAGGGCCCCCCGGACCCGCTGCTCCCCCATGCTGAGACCCTCTGCGCCTGGTTCCGTTTCTACCTTAGCAGAGCTCTCGGCCCCTCCACCAGCCACCTTTCCCAGCCCCCCAGCCTGCCCCCCAAACCCTTCGCTCGGTCCCGAGAGCTCAGCGTTTCTGGAGGGTCTCCAAATGCCCTGTCCTCTCTCCAGCCCTCTGCTGGGGGCCACCTGGCAATGAAGGCCCGGGATGGGCAGCACCAGGTTCCCTGGCACGCCCAGAACGCCCAGGGATGGGGACTCTGGACCCCTGCCCCTTGTGCCAGCACAGGCACAGGGCAGCGTGGGGGCAGGACAGCAGCAAAGCAGACGGGAAGCAGGAGGCTCCTGGGAATTAAAGAGATCCCAGCTCTATTCCGGTCACGATCACCATGTGCCTCAGTTTACCCATGCATAAGCCAGCCCCGATCCAGCCCGCAGGGGGCTTGGGGCACCCGGGACCCTTGACGCTGGGGCTAAGGAAGGAGCAGCTGTTCTCCCCCTTCCCGTCCCTGTTGCTCAGTTCTGGGAAGCCGTCCCAGATTAGCCCCGGCGTGGCTTCCTGCTCCGGGCGGCTCAGATAACCGAGGGCAGCGGGAGTGGCCGCGGGGGCGTGCGTGCCGATGGCAGCGCTCCGGCGGCACACAAGGCAGGGCAAACGAACAAGTGCAGTGGCACCCAGGGAAGTGACTCACCCAGGGCTGCGGGGGACGGGCAAAGGCAAAGGCGGAGCAGTGGCTGGCAGCATGTAACGGGCGGGAACGGCACCTGGGCACCAAGGCTCCCTCTCCGGGCCCATCCTTCAGCTCCGCAGCCGAGGGACAAGCCCCGGAGACGGGACGGTCTCTGACCTGGCACTGCGGGCGCTCCCAGAGCTCCTGGAGCTCGCTTCTCGGGCACTGCCAGGCGCGCAGGGAGTGGGGTCGAGCGGTCGGAGCAGGGGCGCTGGGAGACAGGACTCCTGGGTTTCAGTCCCAGCTCCGCCACTGACTCGCGGGGGACCATGTGCATAGCCCTTCCCCTCACTGGGCCTCAGTTTCCCCATCTGCAGGAGAGGGAAGATCCTCACACTGGACAGCTCTCCCCGCTCTGGAAGGGTGTTGGGAGGACTCGGCCCCTCGCCGTGTGCCAAGTGGCCCCGGCTGGCACTGAGCAGTGCCTTGCCCCGAGCTAGCCAGGAGCAGCCCCGAGGGAGAGGCCCAGGGCAGCGCAGCCTCACCCCAGGGATCAGGGCAGCCGAACCCTGCGTGGGGGCAGGTTGTGCAAACAGCGCCCCCCGTAGCCCAGCCAGAGCTCAGCATGGGCCCTGCATGCAGCTCGACCATCGCCCCTCAGCCCCGACCCGCAGCCCCTGGGTTCCCCTCCCCCCCAGCTCTGCCATCGCCCCTCAGCCCCGACCCGCAGCCCCTGGGCTCCCCTCCCCCCCAGCTCTGCCATCGCCCCTCAGCCCCGACCCACAGCCCCTGGGCTCCCCTCCCCCCCAGCTCTGCCATCACCCCTCAGCCCCGACCCACAGCCCCTGGGCTCCCCTCCCCCCCAGCTCTGCCATCCCCCCTCAGCCCCGACCCGCAGCCCCTGGGCTCCCCTCCCCCCCAGCTCTGCCATCCCCCCTCAGCCCCGACCCACAGCCCCTGGGCTCCCCCCCCACAGCTCTGCCATCCCCCCTCAGCCCCGACCCACAGCCCCTGGGCTCCCCTCCCCCCCAGCTCTGCCATCCCCCCTCAGCCCCGACCCGCAGCCCCTGGGCTCCCCTCCCCCCCAGCTCTGCCATCCCCCCTCAGCCCCGACCCGCAGCCCTGGGCTCCCCCCCCACAGCTCTGCCATCACCCCTCAGCCCCGACCTGCAGCCCTGGGCTCCCCTCCCCCCCAACTCTGCCATTGCCCCTCAGCCCCGACCCACAGCCCCTGGGCTCCCCTCCCCCCCAGCTCTGCCATCCCCCCTCAGCCCCGACCCACAGCCCCTGGGCTCCCCTCCCCCCCAGCTCTGCCATCACCCCTCAGCCCCGACCCACAGCCCCTGGGCTCCCCTCCCCCACAGCTCTGCCATCACCCCCCAGCCCCGACCCCAGCCCTCTGCCCCCCCAAGCTCTGCCATCGCCCCTCAGCCCCGACCCACAGCCCCTGGGCTCCCCCCACATAGCTCTGCCATCACCCCTCAGCCCCGACCCACAGCCCCTGGGCTCCCCTCCCCCCCAGCTCTGCCATCCCCCCTCAGCCCCGACCCACAGCCCCTGGGCTCCCCTCCCCCCCAGCTCTGCCATCACCCCTCAGCCCCGACCCACAGCCCCTGGGCTCCCCTCCCCCCCAGCTCTGCCATCACCCCCCAGCCCCGACCCACAGCCCCTGGGCTCCCCTCCCCCCCAGCTCTGCCATCACCCCCCAGCCCCGACCCCAGCCCTCTGCCCCCCCAAGCTCTGCCATCGCCCCTCAGCCCCGACCCACAGCCCCTGGGCTCCCCCCACATAGCTCTGCCATCACCCCTCAGCCCCGACCCACAGCCCCTGGGCTCCCCTCCCCCCCAGCTCTGCCATCCCCCCTCAGCCCCGACCCACAGCCCCTGGGCTCCCCTCCCCCCCAGCTCTGCCATCACCCCTCAGCCCCGACCCACAGCCCCTGGGCTCCCCTCCCCCCCAGCTCTGCCATCACCCCCCAGCCCCGACCCCAGCCCTCTGCCCCCCCAAGCTCTGCCATCGCCCCCCAGCCCCGACCCACAGCCCCTGGGCTCCCCCCACACAGCTCTGCCATCACCCCTCAGCCCTGACCCGCAGCCCCTGGGCTCCCCTCCCCCCCAGCTCTGCCATTGCCCCTCAGCCCCGACCCGTAGCCCCTGGGATCCCCCCCCCCAGCTCTGCCATCATCTCGCAGCCCACCTGCGATTCCAGCCCTCAGCCCTTGAGCAGACATGGCCTGTCATGGCACCCGGCGCGGCAGTCTGGGGACACACACAGCCGGGGACTAGGCCGGGCTGCGTTCCTTGGGGGCCCAGCCGGGGGCAGAAGCCGAGTCTGGCCAGTGACAGGCCAGGACCCCTCCGTCCAAGCATGGGCACCCAGCACGTGGGGGGAAGGGGACTGAGGGGAGCGGGGTGGGGGGAGGGGCCGGCATGGAGCCGCCCCAGGGAAGGGGGGCTGAGGGGAGCAGGGTGGGGGGAGGGGCTGGCCGTGGAGCTGTCCCAGGGAAGGGGGGCTGAGGGGAGCGGGGTGGGGGGAGGGGCCGGCATGGAGCCGTCCCAGGGAAGGGGGGCTGAGGGGAGCGGGGTGGGGGGAGGGGCCGGCATGGAGCCGTCCCAGGGAAGGGGGGCTGAGGGGAGCCGGGTGGGGGGAGGGGCCGGCATGGAGCCACCCCAGGGAAGGGGGGCTGAGGGGAGCGGGGTGGGGGGAGGCCGTGGAGCCGTCCCAGGGAAGGGGGGCTGAGGGGAGCCGGGTGGGGGGAGGGGCCGGCATGGAGCCGCCCCAGGGAAGAGGGGCTGAGGGGAGCTGGGTGGGGGGAGGGGCCGGCATGGAGCCGCCCCAGAGAAGGGGGGCTGAGGGGAGCGGGGTGGGGGGAGGGGCCGGCAGGGAGCCGCCCCAGAGAAGGGGGGCTGAGGGGAGCGGGGTGGGGGGAGGCCGTGGAGCCGCCCCAGGGAAGGGGGGCTGAGGGGAGCGGGGTGGGGGGAGGCCGTGGAGCCGCCCCAGGGAAGGGGGGCTGAGGGGAGCCGGGTGGGGGGAGGGGCCGGCATGGAGCCGCCCCAGGGAAGGGGGGTTGAGGGGAGCGGGGTGGGGGGAGGCCGTGGAGCCGCCCCAGGGAAGGGGGGCTGAGGGGAGCCGGGTGGGGGGAGGGGCCGGCATGGAGCCGCCCCAGGGAAGGGGGGTTGAGGGGAGCCGGGTGGGGGGAGGGGCCGGCATGGAGCCGCCCCAGAGAAGGGGGGCTGAGGGGAGCCGGGTGGGGGGAGGGGCCGGCAGGGAGCCGCCCCAGAGAAGGGGGGCTGAGGGGAGCGGGGTGGGGGGAGGGGCCGGCAGGGAGCCGCCCCAGGGAAGGGGGGCTGAGGGGAGCGGGGTGGGGGGAGGGGCCGGCATGGAGCCGCCCCAGGACTGTCCGGACGATACCTGCCCTCGATGACTGTGATGACGTCGTTCATCTGGATGTGCAGCTTCTCCGGCTCCTCCACGTCCTGCAGGGCCCTCATGTCCGTGGGCTGGGCCTGGGAAGGCAGAGAGCCGGGGGGGGTGAGAGCGGGCAGCCCCAGGGCCCCCCCAGAGCCATCCACGCTACGGCTGGGCCTGACCCACCCCTCGGGTGAGAGCTCCCAGCGTGAGCCTCTGCCAGACCCCCAGATCCAGAGTCCTGGGCCCCAAGTGGCCAGGCTGGCGACTGGCCAGGAAGCAGCCACCTCGCAGGAATGGCGCCAGCTGCCACAGCCAGCCGGGAGCCACGCAGCACCCTCCCTGCTCGGGGCCGGGTCGCCCGGAGAGCACAGGCCACCCTTCCGGCCAGAACCGCCCCCGGGGGGACAGGAGAGCTCCTAACAGTGACTGCAGCGGGGCCTGTCCCCTGCTCTCACCCCCTCCCAGGGCCCCGCCGAGCAGAGGAGGGGAAGTCTCCAGGCCAGAGGTGCCCCCGGTTGGGCACAACACGCTGCTTGCCAAAGGCCACGTCGAGTCTGTCCCCCACCAGAGCGGGGGCTGAGGGCTGGGGGGAGGGGGGCAGCGCGGCCTGGCCACAGCTTCGATACGGAGACAACGGGTCCAGCATGCGCCTCTCCCCCTCAGTCTGGCCACCCCCCCCGAGGGCACCTCACTTCCCCGCCAGCTCTGCAGAGCAAAGGGGCCCGCCAGGGAGGGGCAGAGATGGGGGAGCTCCCGGGGCTACTTCCGGCCAGCTCGACCCACACCTGCGGGCCCGTGGGTCACACTCTGCACCTAGGCCCAGAGCCTCCCGAGGCCCCAGACTCCCGGGAAACCAGTGGGGCTGGGCCCCGGAGTTCTGAGCAGCGTGGCCCATATTCGGGGTGCAGCTAGCAGCAGCGTCAGCTCCCAGAGGCTCCTCCGGCAGGGGTGGGATTTGCAGGGGCTCGGTGCCTGGCGTACAGCTCTCGGGGTGACGCCTGCGCCGCGTGGCACAGAGGGGCCTGGACCCACACATGCCTGGCCAGACCTCCCCCCCACACCGCCCCCCGCCACCGCCTACCTCCAGCAGGAAGTCGCGCAGGGCCACGAAGGTGGGCCGGTCCTCGGGCTTGTGTGCCCAGCATTGCAGCATGACGTTGTAGACGTCCTGCGGGCAGTCCTCGGGCCGCGGCAGCCGCTCGCCCTCCTTGTCGATCTTGTGGAGGATCTGCAGGCATGGAGGGCGGACACCGTGGTCAGGATCGGGGCCGGGGGGCAGGGGGAGGAGGGGCAGAGCAGAGGGGGCTCGGGCGGCTGTGGCAGGGGAGGTGCTGGGGATGGACAGGGTCACACCTGGGTGCCCCGGGAGCAGGAGCAGAGGCGGGAGCTGAGACTGGCCAGGCGCAGGAGGAAGATTGCCCGACGGGGGTCTGGTTGAGGCACTGGCAGAGCAGGGTGGGAGCTCAGCCCTGCCCAGGAGATGCCCAAGGGCGGGCAGAGCCGGCGGGTTATTAGACGGGGCCCATTCCCATTTCAGGGCCTCTGATGAAGAAGGGCCAGGCTGGGCTACCAGGGGGCTGTGTGTCGGGACTGAGGAGCACCGGCAGAGCTCTGTGTGGGGTGCCAATGGCTGGGATAGTGGGGGGCTGCGGGTTGGGAGTGGGGCACCGGCAGAGCCCAGGGCTGGGCTAGCAGGGGGCTGTGGGTCAGGATTGAGGGCACCAGCAGAGTTGGGTGTGGGGAGCCCAGGGCTGGGATAGTGGGGGCTGCGGGTTGGGAGTGGGGGGCACCGGCAGAGCTGGGTGTGGGGAGCCCAGGGCTGGGATAGTGGGGGCTGCGGGTTGGGAGTGGGGGGCACCGGCAGAGCTGGGTATGGGGAGCCTAGGGCTGGGATAGTGGGGGCTGAGGGTTGGGGGTGGGGCACTGGCAGAGCCCAGGGCTGGGATAGTGGGGGGTTGCAGGTTGGGAGTGGGGGGCACCGGCAGAGCTGGGTGTGGGGTGCCCAGGGCTGGGATTGTGGGGGGCTGCGGGTTGGGATTTGAGGGGCACCGGCAGAGCTGCGTGTGGGGTGCCCAGGGCTGGGATAGTGGGGGGCTGCGGGTCAGGATTGAGGGGCACCGGCAGAGCTGCGTGTGGAAGCAGCTCACAGTACCTGCCCTGCCAGGTGCCCACAGGCACAAGCCGGACGGTTCTCTGCAGGCTCCCTCAGGGGCGCAGTGCGTGCGCCGCCAGGGGAGAGGAGTCCCTGAAAAAGCTCCCTGGGATCCCCAGGCCCCAACCCCCTCCTGCTCTGCGATAGCCCCTCCCTCCTGCTCTGCCGGGAACGGCCCTGGGGGGCCACAGCTCAGTGATGCCAGCTGGGCCCGAGCGACGTTGGATGGGCCCACATGCGGGGGGGCAGAGGGCGTCTCCCCTTCCCAGAGGGGCCAGGCCCGAGAGTGCAGGCGCCAGGGCACGCAGCGTGGGGCCGCGCTAGGTACCTGGCTGCCGCTGAGGCCGACCCACGGCTCCTGCCCGTAGGTGAACATCTCCCAGAGGGTGACCCCGAACATCCAGGTGTCGCTGGCGTGCGAGAAGGTACGTGTCTTCAGGCTCTCCGGGGCACACCTGCAGAGAAAGGCTCGCAGAGTTACTGACGCCCCCATCCAGCCTGGCGGGGCGGGGCTCCCCGCTCAGCTCCACACGGGGGCCCAGGGCCGGCCAAGCCAGCTGCCTCCCAGGACACCACTTCCCTCTCCCTGGACGGGCGCTGGCAGGACAGGGACGCCCTGGGCAGACTCCACCCCAGAGAAAGCAGATACCTGCTGCCCTTTCCCCGCCGCCTCCGGGGGCAGAGACTCGGCCACGGTCCACAGACACCACAAGGGCCAGCGCCTCGGCTTCTCGGCCTGCCCTGGTGGAGGGACAAGGGTGGGGGGGGGCACAGAGCCACCCGCGGCTCACGGCCCCCAGGTGCTGCAGGCAGGGGGCGCTGCGGGCGGGGGGCGCTGCGGGCGGGGGGCGCTGCGGGCGGGGCTCACCAGGCGAAAGGCACCTTGCGATGCTCCTGCATGACGTAGTGGTCGTCGTTCTTGGGCAGCGCCCGCATGAGCCCGAAGTCGCCGATCTTGACCAGGTCGCTGGAGGCCAGCAGGATGTTGCGGGCGGCCAGGTCGCGGTGGATGAAGCGCTTGGACTCCAGGTAGGCCATGCCCGTGGCGATCTGGATGGCGTAGTGGCACAGCGTGGAGATGAGGAAATGGCCCTGGTTCTTCCGCAGCCGGTCCAGCAGGGAGCCCAGCGGGGCCAGCTCCGTCACCTGGGCAAGCGGGGACAGAGGGGTCGAGTCAGGGTCCAGCCATGGAGAGCGGGATGGGGGGCAATCCACTGGGACGGGCTCCATTCCTGTGGTGGCAGGGGCTCTGCCCCCACACAGCCACGGCCTGGGGGGGTCTGTCCCTGCCACGGGACTCTGCGCCCACACAGCCATGGCCTGGGGGGGGGTTTGTCCCTGCCCCACGGGACTCTGCACCCACACAGCCACGGCCTGGGGGGGGGGGGGGGGTTTGTCCCTGTCCCATGGGGCTCTGCGCCCACACAGCCACGGTCTGGGGGGGGGTCTGTCCCTGTCCCACCGGACTCTGCACCCACACCGCCACGGCCTGGGGGTGGGGGTTTGTCCCTGCCCCACGGGGCTCTGCGCCCACACAGCCACGGCCTGGGGAGGGGGGGGTGTCTGTCCCTGCCCCACAGGGCTCTGTGCCCCCACAGCCACACCCCAGTCTGTCCCTGCCACGGGACTCTGCACCTACACAGCCATGGCCTGGGGGTCTGTCCCTGCCCCCTAGTGCCATGGGGCTCTGTGCCCACACAGCCACGGCCTAGGGAGGTCTGTCCCTGCCCCATGGTGCCACAGGGCTCTGCGCCCACACTCCCACTGCCTGGGGGGGGTCTGTCCCTGCCCCATGGGGCTCTGCGCCCACACAGCCACAGCCTGGCGGGGGAGGTCTGTCCCTGTCCCACAGGGCTCTGCCCCCACACAGCCACAGCCTGGGGGGGGGGGGGGTCTGTCCCTGTCCCACGGGGCTCTGCGCCCACACAGCCACAGCCTAGGGAGGTCTGTCCCTGCCCCATGGTGCCACAGGGCTCTGTGCCCACACTCCCACAGTCTGGGGGGTCTGTCCCTGTCCCATGGTCCATTCTGCCCGGAGGAGCCAGCTCTAAGCACCAGGGAGGCAGTTGCCCCCCCAGCCAACCCCTGGGGGCTGGGCCACCCGGGGGGTGAAACCCCCCCACACTCACCATCTTCATGGGGGGTGAGAGCACCACGCCGTAGAGCCGGATCAGGTTGGGGTGGTCCAGGGAGTGCATGGCATTCACCTCCCGGATGAAGTCGTCCAGCGCCTCCGGCTGGCTCAGCACGTCTGTCTTGAGACACTTTACGGCCACACTGAACTGCTGGGAAACCCGGGCCTGTGAGGTCCCTGCGGCAGCTCCCACCCCAGGGGACCAATGTGTTCACCTCTGGGGTAGGCCGCAGCGGCGGGCACGCAGGGTCTGGGCGGGACATCCACACTGCGTCCTGGTATTATTCATGTTTTCTCACAGCCCAGGGAGGTCACTGGATCATGGGGCTCAGTGGGGGCCCCCCAGTCACACCCCGGGCATGGGAGTGATGGGGAAGGGGGTGGCACTGGCTCCAAAGAGTATCACCCCCAGCACAGCCTTAGGCTGGGAGACCCAAAGGCAGGCCCTGCATGAAAGGAATTAGTGGTCCCGGTCCAGTCTCGAGGTTCACACGGCCCCGGGCGGTAACGGACAGATCCAGAGAGGAGGGCAGGGGCGGGGTGGGCCAGGCGTGAGGAACGGTGTCGGGGGCAGTGTCTGGTACTCGAGGGGTGGGCGCCCTGGAGGGGGCGGAGCCATCTACAGATTCGGGGGCTGGTGGGGGTGGACGGTGGCACTGGGATCCCAGACCCCGCAGCAGCTAGTGAAACCAACTCGACGCCGACAGGGAAACTGACCAGCCTGGATTTGCTGCCCCAGCCTGGGCTAGCCCCATTTCCTGCTGGGATCACGCAGCCCCTTGGGCCGTGTGCTGGGCTCGCCCCGGTGTGCTCCAGGCCCCTCACCGTCTTGCCGGTGGGCGTGCCCCACTCGCCGCGCCGCACCACGCCGAAGGAACCGTCCCCCAGCTTCTCGAAGAGCGTCAGGTCCCTCTCGCTGATCAGGCAGGTCAGGGCCTGCTGCCCCTCCTCGGCTGGCGACGGGCTGGAGAGCTTGGGGAAAGTGGGCTGGGGCTGGAACGGGAACTCCGCCTCGGGGCGCTTCCCGCTGAACACCTGGACAGACAGACAGACAGGCGGGCGTGGGTCACAGGCACGTGGGCTTGGGGGCGGAGAGACAACACCCGTCAACCCCCCGTGATTCCACCAGCCCTTCTAAACACACCTGCCTCTGGCCCCGACATCAGGGGGCACAGAGCCCACGGTGGGAGGAGGGTTTAGGGCAGCACCTTTATGGCAGCATGGCCTCGTGGTCAGAGCAGAGGATTGGGAGGATCCGGACTCCTGGGTTCTTCCCCCAGCTCCGACTCACATCCCCGCTCTGTGCCTCAGTTTCCCCATCTGTAACAGCAGCACTGACCTGTCTTTGTAATGGGTGTTGAGGGCCAGCACGCTGAGAGAGGGAAAGGCAGCCCAGGCTGGTGTGTGGGCAGAGCCAGCCCAGAGGAGTCAGGTCCCAGGGCGGGGCAGGGTCACAGCCTGCAGTGGGACAGGCTGGCCCAGAGGAACGGGAGATAGCGGTAGGGCCGGACCTGGCAGCCTGCTCCAGCCCTGTAGCGCACCCCCAGGCCTGCAGCCGTCAGGTCTGTCCAAGCTACGAACACCCCCGGGAGGCAAAGGGCGGGGCGGCTACAAGCACTTCTCTAGCTCTGTCCTTGGCAGCTGTTCTCTAGTGCCCCTCACCCATGAATCCACAGCACCTCACCTGCTGTTGCCCCTCTGAGCCCACCAATGCAGTTGCAGTGGCCTCTGGGGTGGCGCGCGGCAGCTGTTGAACAGCACACAGCAAGGCTACCCAGCAGTTTGGGACAGGAAGAGGAAGACAGTATATCAGCAGGAGTCAATGCTGACCCTGTGCTAGGTTGGGGTGTTGTGCGGCAGTGCCCCAGCAGGGGGCACTCTCCCGCCCGAGTCAGAGCTGATGCCAATGCCCCATTGTGGCACTAGGGGATGCTGGCCTCAGGGAGCGGCACGAGTGCCCCAGCAGGGGGTGCTGCCGCCTCCAAGTTAGCACTAAGCCCAGCTCCCCAATGGGGTGCGAGATGCCCTCTTTCAGAGGAGCCTGGGCCGGGCGCTCCGGCCATGACAGCCCCCCTCACGCTGATTCCCCGGGAGTTTCCGCAGGATGCGGATGCTCCGCCACTTCCTGTCCCCAGCTGCCCACGTGCTGCTGAGTGCTGATACACAGCTGCCACGCTCTGCCCCAGAGGTGGCTGCATTTCCCTACAGACAGCCTGTGCTATTGCTGAACGGGCGCCAGCCCAGGACTTATTGCTGGGCCGATACCTGGCTCCATGCTCCGGACGGCCCCAGAATGCTTCCTACCTCGGTCCCCCTCTGCTGTGTCCTCTGATCTGTGGCCATCATCTTGGCTTGAGACTCAGCTCTCCGTGGCAGGGACCACGGCCCATGGTGCGTTTGGCACAGCCCTGGCGCAGGGCCGGTGCCGTGGACGTGTGGGTGAGAACGAAAAACAGGGTGCAGGCCACGCGCAGTGTGAATGGCGGCCGGGCAGAGCTTTGGCTGAGATGCCCATTTGAGTCGGGGGGCGGCACCCTTGGGCCCCCCCAATCGCACGGAGCTAGCACCAGAGAGCACCCCTTGGGACTTGCTGCACCCTGAAGGGACTCTCCCGGGCACCGTGTGTGCGCAGCACCGGGCAGGGATGCAAATTTGGCTACTGAACACTTAATTGGCTTCCGGGGGCCCAGACCCATCACCAGGGGAAGGAATTGCCTGCCTGCCCCTCGGGCAGAGAGACACTCACTGACACACGCAACCCCAGTCTGAACGTCGGCACCCAGACCGCAGCGGGGCACGCCACAGCCGGCCCCAGCCAGCCTGCTCCCACAAACAGCCAGCCAGCGAACTGACCCTCTGACCCGTGCACGTTGGGGGGCTGCCCTCGCGCCCGGTTACTGCAATCCACGACCTCGCGCTCAAAGGACCCTGCCGCCGCTGTCATTTTCTCTCAGCCACCCACTCCTTCCAGCTAACGCAAGGGCGGGAAATGAGCTCCCAGCGCAGCCCGGGCACTTGGAGCACGTCACGGAGCCCTGGCCCAGAGCCCCATTTTCCTAGAACTGGCCCCCTCCTCCCACACAGGATTCCCCCATGGAGATGCAGGCCCAGCTTCCGGCCAGCTGTGCGGCGCCACAGATAACGGCCGGACTACATTTCCCAGCAGGCTCTCTGCCGCCCACTGCCCTCCCCTGCTCTCCAGCGACTGGCAGAGCGCCCGGCCCCAGCCCAGGCGAGGGTTGCCGACTCTCCAGGATTGGCTGGGAGTCTCCAGGAATTAAAGACTATTCATATGATGAAATCTCCAGGAATGCGTCCAACCAAAACTGGCAACCCTAGCCCAGGCTGTCCCCCTCTGGGGATCCCACAGAGAGCCCAGCTCGGGGTGAGGGGGCGTGTGGAGCTTCCCTACCCCTGGAAGCAGGGACACAGCCAGCGGCGAGGACTGTGGGAGGCAGCAGATGGCGAAGACGCTGGGCATCTAAAGCCACTGGGCCAAATTCCAGCCTTCACTGCCCTGTGCCCGGCCGGGCTGTGCTGGTGTGTCTGGGGCACTCTGCAGCCTCGGGCCAGTCCCTGCGTTTCCCTGTCCGTGAAATGGAGCTGCTGGTGCCAGGGCTCTCGCCCGCGAACGGCCCAATGCCCACGTGGCACCAGGCACCTGCGCCAGCTCCCCGGTCTACGTCCCGCTCAGCCTGGCGCCCCGGGGTGCCCCTTCCCGGGCGTTACCTTGCTCATCCACGACTTGCGCTTGCACATGGCTTTCCTGCGCTTCACGGCCTCCCACAGCCGCCGCTGGCCTGCAGAGACAAAAGGAGGGTCACAGCGCTCGCCCCACTCCCTCCTGCGGCACCTCTTCGCCAGCTCCAGAGGGGAATCCGCCTCCACCACACCCCAGGATGTAAGGAGAAGGCCTTTGTCTGCAACCATAGTGTAAGGCCTAAAGCCTAAGGCCTTCATCTGCAGCCAGATTAAAAGAGCAGCCATTAGCTAAGAAGCAGGAAGTCACATCCTCACATTCCATCTAAATTACATTTATCAAGCTGTTAAGAAGGAGACCCCGTCCTAACGGCACCTAGTATCACCAGATAAAGAAACAGATCTTAAGATGGTTAAAGAAAACTTAGTTCGGCAGCATCTTGTCTGGCAAGAAATCACTTAACAGTTGTGGTTGCGAAATCCTCATTTCTTTATTGTTTTGTTATTGTGGTCCCCACTTCCCTATTGTTTATCTGAATGATCTGTGTCTGGTTCATTGTTTCTGTCTGCTGTATAATTAATTTTGCTAGGTGTAAATTGATGAAGGTGGTGGGGTAGGATTGCTTAGAGAACTTTGCTACACTATGTTAGGATTGGTTAGTAAAATTTCAGTATAATGATTGGTCTAGATACAGCTAAAAAGGACTCAAATTTCACTATATAAACTGGGGTCCAAAAGGAAGTTCTTTGGCAACCAACTCCAGGACACAGCCCCAGAGCTGTGAGACCCCAACACCCTGCCAATGACGCCGGGCAGAAACTGGAGTCCCCCAGATGATCTGCTCCTGACTGGCCATCAAGAAAAGCTCATCTGTCTTATTGGGAGTGGTGAGCACTGTCTGTAGCGTGTGCAGTCTGGCTGTGGTGATTGTTAATACACACAGGTTATGTAGGATATTACTGTGTAAGGCTCTGTCACTGGTAAAAGACTCCGTAAACCCACAAAAGATTAAGCCCTGAGTCCACAGGGAAAGGGTGTTTGCCCGGCGCCCACGGAGGGGTAAAGTTAGGTGCTTTTCGCCTGGAGCCCTAGGAACTGGGAAAGGGTGGGGGTGCCTAACTTAAGAGGCTACAAAGAGTCCTGTGGCACCTTATAGACTAACAGACGTATTGGAGCATAAGCTCTCGTGACCTCGTTATCTCTAGCCTGACTCTTCTCTGCATATTTATACCTGCCTCTGGACATTTCCACTGCATGCATCTGACGAAGTGGGTATTCACCCACGAAAGCTTATGCTCCAATACGTCTGTTAGTCTATAAGGTGCCACAGGACCCTTTGTCGCTTCTACAGATCCAGACTAACACGGCTACCCCCCTGAAAAATTAAGAGGGTTATGCCCAGCCCAAGGAACAGGGTAAAGGTGGGTGCCCTTGAGTGTGTGAGTAACAGATAATTTTGTGCGGGTAACAAGGACAGCCAGAGCCCCCCAAGAGGGAGCCCAGCCGGACTTTCCGGAGGATCACAGGCCCTGCTGGAGAGGTGTTAACCCTACAACAACAAACCTGGAGCTCCAACAACGAAGCCATGTAATCCGGGAGGGGGCGGGATAGTAGCAGAGACAGATACAGGGCTGATTGCAGGGGAGGGAGGAGCAGCAAGGGGGCTGGGGATGGGGGGGTGGGTCAAAGGTCATACGCACCAGGCCGCCCCATACCGATCTTCTCCAGATCCTCATTCTTGACGTACTCGAAGTGCGAGAGGCGGGTGACGTTGAGGTCATCGCGGATGCGCAGGAAGTACTGCTGCAGCTGCACCTCGGTCAGGAGCTCCAGGAGCCAGTCTGTGCCCTCGTCCGACTCCATGCTACAGGGCAGCGTCTGCAGAGACCAGAGACAGCGAGCGGGGTCAGGGGGCAGCCCGCAGCTCAGGGCACCGACTGCAACGTCTCAGCCCGCGCCGGCTGGGGAACCCGTCTCCCACCAGCAGCTGCCTGGGCCCCAGATGGAGGCGTCACTAGCGTGGGATGTACTGCTCACAGGGCGCCCCAGGCTCTGTATGGCTAATGGTGACCGGAGAGTCTCCGTTAGCTGCACCAGCTGAAGCAGCGGCCGTGGGCTGGTCACAGCGGTGGCAGCCGCGTCGCTGAGCAGCCGGGGATGGGCACACTTGGCTCTACTATGCCCCCTGCCACAACCAGGACGGGCAGAGCCCGGGGGACAGAAATTCCCAGGGACTGGCTTTTGCTCCCGGAGAAGCCAGTGAGACTTTGGCCATCTCCTTGCCCAGGGACAGGATCCACCCCAGAGCCAGCAGGGCCACTGGGCTGCCGAGGTCGGACTGAGACCTCACTGTGGGGGGACTGGGATAGACAGGGAGAGGGGGTCTGCGGGCTACACGAGACCTTCGGAGGTACCAGGGCACCCCACTGCCTGCAAGGGGCTGGACAAGGTGCCAACGGCTGCCAGGCGGGCTCCGGGGGAGCACTGCCAGCTGCCCCGCCTCACCAGGACATCACAAGGAGCCATATGACAACCCCCTTCCCAGCAGCGAGTCACCCTTCGCCCCAGCCGGCCGCTTGGCTCCTCCGCCGCTGGGCTCTGACCCGGCCAAGGCTCCCTCCTCCTGCCAGCCCCACAGGGCCGGGCAGTGCCTGGCATCTGGGGGAGATTTCACTACAGCACTAAACCCCACGGTGCATGGCTGCCCAGGGGGCTTTGCCGCCCATGGGGATCCCAGTCCACGGCCCTGCAGTGCCCAGCACATCGGCCCCACCCTGGCTAGGGCCCCTGGGCATGACGGGCGCCATCCACAAGGGTAGGAGAGGCTGCTCTGTCGTTCCCAGGCAGGCGCCCCCGAGGGCAGCCCGGAGACCCGGTGCTAGAGAGTAACGAGCCGCTCGCCTCCCAGGCGTAGAGAGGGCAGGCCGGCCCCGCCCCGGGCCCCCCACCAGGAACCAATGGGAGCCCCGTCCCCCCCACACGTCAGCCAGGCCCCAGGGAGCGGGTCACTGCTCCCTGCCCTGCCCCTGGGCCACCCTCCTCGTCTGCAGGCCACGCAGATCAGAGGCAGCAGGGCATGTTGGGAACAGCCCCTCCCCCCCACCATGTGCTCACACCCACGCCTGTTGCATGCTGGGAACAGCTGCATTCCCTTTCCCCCCCAGCCCCGCCCCCCTGGGCCAGGCCCCACTGCCCCCACAGCGAAGGCTGAGACGTGTGCCCATGGGGAGAGCTCAGGCGGTGGAGCGGCTCTGGGCTGGCATGGGAGCACGGAGCTTGCCAGGCCGGACACGGGCAGAGCAGCGGCGCCGGTCTGTGCCCCCTGCAGCGCACGGAGCTCCCCCAAATCGGCGGGGTGGGGGGGGCGCCTGGTGGGGGAAGGGCAGAGCACACAGCAAGCAGCACCTGGGATCAGCTCCTGAGCCCGGCCGCTGGGGTGCGAGTGGGCGGAGCAGCGGGCGAGGGGCCAGGTTTTGCTGCTCTCCCCAGCGGCCAGCCGGTGCCCATCGGCGTCACCCCCCGCCCAGCAAAGCGCCTGGCTGTCAATAGCACAGAGAGGGGTAAGAGCACAGCTGCGCTAGGCTGCTGCAGCTGGTCAGGGTGCCAGGCACTCACCCGGCCGCCCACCAGGGCTCAGCACCCCCTGGCACCGCCGACGCCCGGCACTCCAGCCAAGGCACGGGCGGATCTGCTTCCCATGCCCATGTTTGGGATGGAAACTGGAGACGGCAGGTCTGGGTTATAAAACGGAGCGTGTGCCCCCCTCCCACCCCGCTCCGGGCCCTCCGGCCAGCGGGGCGTGGGCACATAGGCACGGACGTCCCGCGCTCCCTGCTCCACAGACAGGTTCTGGCTTCCCGTCAAAGCCAGCGTGTCCCTGGGCCTGTCTGTCCACCCCTGGCGGCGTCTGTCCACAGCCAGCGCCAGTTCTCCCGCCTGGCTGCCAGCCCGGCCTCACGAGCAGAGGGTCTGCTCCCCGGTCTGAGCGGCAGGAAAGGCTGGCGCTGCCCACAAGCCTGCGTGGGGACACGGCTCGTGGGTGGTGCCACACCTTTGCATTTATTGAGGGGCACCCCCTCCCTGTCCACTCGGGACTCACCAACCACTTCAGCAGCACAGCGGTGCTGAGCCGCACCCAGCAGCGATGAGACCCCTCGGGGGCCGACTCCCAGAAGGGGGTGACCCCAGGCTGGCTCTGCAGGGGCCCCAAGCTCCCGGAGGGGACTGTTCCCTCATGTTTGGAGAGGAAACCTGCTACTGCCCCTGGAGTTACTGGCTGTCTCCACGATGCTCCCGAACGTACCCCACGCATCCTGACATCTGCTCCAGAAACGACACGGCAAACCGGGAAAGCATCAGCCCTGCCCGAGCCAAGCCAACGGGGCTGCCCCTGGGCGGAGCGCGCAGGGATCCCTTTGCGCCCCACACCCATGGGCCCTTCCAGCCCCAGAGCTCAGCTGCCCTGCAGTCACCATGCTGGGCAGAGCTCAACGACTGACGCCTCCCGCTGCAGATCTGCCCCGTCTGGTCTCCTTCGCCCGCCTGCTCCACTTCCAGACCTGCACTGCCCTTCACGCCACCCCCAGACACGCTGCTCTGCGGAGATGCTACAACCCGGCTGGCTGCGTCTCCCGGCTCCCCAGCTGAGCTCTTCCATCAACCTCGGACAACCCGCGCTGCCAGGAGAACCCCTCCTCTGGGCACAGGCAGTGCCGTGGCCATGGCCTCCCGCTGTAAGGTCTTCGGGGAGGGGCCCACCTGGGTGTGTGCAGTGCCTGGCACCATGTGGGGCCGAGCCATACAATGATCGAGAAGCGGAAGACAGCGTGCTCCCTCTCTCCCCTCCAGCGAGACCCAGCACTTCGCCCCCCTCCCACTCAATCCCGGGACCCTCCCAACTCTGTTTGCAGCACCTTCAATCTGGGGGATCTCACTCCAGGCAATCTGAGCCCCCTAACACAGCCCCCGCCCCCTCGCCATCCACAGACACAGCCTGGGGCTGGGGCTCGGTCTCCGGAGCTCTTGGGTTACAGCCAACAATTAAAATTCCCCGCAGTATAGTCTGGTCTAAAAATACGGAGGGAGGGTGCGGCCGGCAGCCAGCCGGGGCACGGCCAGAGAGTCCCAGCTCCCGTGGCAGGGGGGCAGTCGTCCCATCATCAAGCTGGGGCACAGCCCAACACATGTGGCGAGATGCAAGGGACACACGGAGCCCCAAAGATGGTGCAGGGCTCCCTGCGGCCGGTCGTCAGGTGGGGGGCGTCCGAGCTCTGTCCCTGTGAATGGAAGGGGCTAGGGCTCTGGGTGGCGTCAGACCGGGTGGGCCAGGCAGCGGTGTGTGCCAGCCCAGCCACAGCCCCCGCATCCAGCAGAACCCTGCCACGCCACCCGCAGCCCCCCCGGGCTTGGCTCACTCTCCGTGACACCCAGCCGCCAGGACAGAGCAGCCCCAGGATGAAGGGGCCGGACGCAGATCCGACGCACCGGGGGACTTGCTCGTGGGAACCGAGCCGAACTTGACTTACGCGATAGACCCGGAAGCGGGCCAGGAACGGGAAGGAGCGGCGCAGCATCTCGAAGCGACGCATCTCTCCTCCGCCACGCCGGGCGCCGCTGGGAACAGGGGGCCGTTGGCTTGGGGAACCCCAATTCTCGATGCCCCGGTCGCTGGTGCAAGGGGGACTAGGTCAGAGGAGAAGGGCCCTTCCAGGATTCCCACCGGGGCCACGGGCATTACACGGCTGTCACTGGTTCCACGAGCGCCGGAACTGGCGGCACGCTGGAGCTCCGGGCTGGCTGAGGGGCTGCCGTCCCCGCGTACCCTGCACAGCCTGGGGAGCGCAGCCACAGCCTCCGGACAGAATAAAAGGATCCCGCCTGGCGAGAGGAGAATCGCACAGGAGCCTGCGTGGGTGTCATCCCAGATCAGCCCCTCACGGGCTCTCTGTGGCACCCCGGCCAGCCCGCTGCCCCTGTGCCACGCCAGGTGGGTGGCAGTCTGCCAGGGCCCCGCAGGCACGCATGCTCGGCTCCACTGCGTGGGGACAGCTCCTCCATAACACCCAGACAGTGGCTCAGTAACCGGGGGGAGCCAGGGCGGCCGGCTGGAGCGCAGCGTCACGGCACGGCAGAGGCTGACACCCGCGCAGAGGGGCCACGAGACATCGGCAAGCCTTTGATCCGCGCTTTAACGGCGTCTCTGTCCAACAAACCGGAATCCTCCCGGGGGCGCCGCTCTCTGTGGCCCAGCTCTGTGTTCCTGCTTTCCTGGGCCGGACACTGGAGGGCTTGTGTGTGTTTGTCTTGAGCCCACCCCCCTCGCTCCGCTCCGGTCCACGGGGGCTGGCTCCCACCCTCGTTCCCCGGCCGACAGCTTGGCTGGAACAGAGACTCGATGGTATTTGCAGGGAACACTTTTTGATCTGCAGCCAAGAGGTCAGATTTAACTGCGGGCTGGAGAGGCTGTTTCCGGTGGGCCTCTGGCTCGGGATTTCACACAGCTCCTCAGTCTCCTGCACTCTAGCTTAGCCCTCCAACAAGGCACCCTGTCTACAGGCCTCCCCCGCGACACCCCCCAGCCCGCTCCCCCACGCACAGACTGCACCGAGGAAAGGACAATCTCGGCCCCCTCGCGGCAACCTGGATATCCGAGCCGCAGCGTTCACATTCCCCGGAGGGTTTATTTTCGTTCGCTTTGGCCAGGCTCGGAACCACAGCTCAGCTCATCTTCACGCACTGTGATCCCTGCTATTCAGAAGCCAAGAGGACAGGGAGCCAGGACTCCTGGGTTCTATTTCTGGCTCTGCCATAGAAACGCTGCTTGGCCTTGGAAAAGGCTGCATGCCTCAGTTTCCCCATCGGGAGAAAGCTACTAACCCAACTGGCAGGCCACGTTATTAGCGTGCCTCCAAGGCAAGGCATTCATGGGCCCAGATACCCTGGTGACGGGCACATGCGAATTGGCGAAGAGAACCCCCCACACACACACTGTAGGGCTGTTCAGAGGCCAGAGCAGGGCCTGGGAGTCAGCAGCCCTGGCCAGGCACGATGCCGTTCCGTGCCTCAGTTTCCCCCTCTGAGGATCACGCAAAAACCTGCCTGACAGCAATTAGCTGGCCCGATTGTGCTCTCAACTAACTTCGCTGAGAACAGCACAGGGCACTTGGGCTGAGAAGTGCTTTGAGATCGCAGGGTGAGCGGAGCTATAGATCCTCTGACAGGGCTGCCCGCTTGGTAGCAACTTCTCTTCCCTGCCCAGACCCCAAGCAGCTCTCTAAGCCCAGACTCGGAGTCAGGGCTGAGCCCGAGCCCCCTTCCAGCCACACACAAACCCGACAGGCCCTGGATCCGAGGACCCTGCCAGGGGGTGGGTCAGAGCCCGAGGCCCGCCGGATGCCCTGCCGCTTTGCAGCGGAGCCGAGTCGGGATAGCAGGGGTGGGAACCTTGGGGTACAATGCCGGGAGGCCCACACAGTCCGGACAGCGCCTGGCTGAACGACTGGCCCCCGCGGCCGGGTGAGCCCCGCTAGGCCCGCTTCTGGGCACACAGCAAAGGGGATCTCGCAGCCCCTGCCAGCTGGGATGGGGCTGGTCCCTGCTTCCCTGAGATTCAGCCTGGGGTCCCCCTCCCAGCCCCGCCTGGGAACTCGGCCAGGTCCCGCCAGGGAACGTCTCCCCGTCCCCAGCTGCATGCATTTCCTGTGCTCCCCCCTGCCCCGCGCACCTGCCAGATGGCTCAGTGTGGGGGCTTGTCCCCGGGCCAAGCCGGGGGAGCAGCGCTGGCCTGGCTCCCTAACACTGTGTCCTTGTCTTGCCCGAGCTTCCAGCCGGTCCCGCGGGAGAACAGCTGGCTGAGGGCGCAGCCAACGGCTCCATGGAGATCGCTGGTGCCGTGAGAGAGAAGAGCCCGCGCGAGAGCTTTGCCCAGCCGGATTTCCCTGGATCTTACACACCCTTCGGCCCGCATCTTCAGCACTGCTAGTGCCGCGCTGGGGGGCCGGGGCCGGCGCCCCCTAGCGCCGCGCTGGGGGCCGGGGCTGCCTGAGGGGCCGGTGCCCCCTAGCGCCGCGCTGGGGCGCCGGGGCCGGCCCTGCCTGAGGGGCCGGCGCCCCCTAGCGCCGCGCTGGGGCGCCGGGGCCGGCGCTGCCTGAGGGGCTGGCGCTGCCTGAGGGGCCGGCGCCCCCTAGCGCCGTGCTGGGGCGCCGGGGCCGGCCCTGCCTGAGGGGCCGGCGCCCCCTAGCGCCGCGCTGGGGCGCCGGGGGCCGGCGCTGCCTGAGGGGCCGGCGCCCCCTAGCGCCGCGCTGGGGCGCCGGGGGCCGGCGCTGCCTGAGGGGCCGGCGCCCCCTAGCGCCGCGCTGGGGCGCCGGGGCCGGCACCGACTGTGAGCAAGCTCCCTGCTGTGTCGTTGGTGGCAGCCGAGAGCACCTAGCCCCTTGCAGGATCAGCCCCCAGCTCCAAACTCCTCCTCTTGTCCCCGGCTGGGTCTTACCCATGGTGCTTTGCACACACAGGGCATTGCTCGAGGGCCATGCTCAGGGTTTGACCATCCCATCTGCAGCTCCCCCAAACCTAGGTCAAGAGGGGGAGCGACGGGCCCCTCAGAACCGAGTCGGCTCGGCGCCTGCCCCCAGCCCTCTCCTCTTCCCATGGGGCACCCTTCCCTGGGGCGGCTGCAGCTGCCACCTGGCCAGGCAGGCTGGGGCTGCGAGCTCCCAGGGGGGACGGTGTCAGCGGGAATGGCTGAAGGTTTGGGGCTGGCACTAATTCCCACACACCCGACTCCCAAAGCTGAGCCCCCCCGACCCCTCCTCACCCCCTCAGCAGCCCGCCCGGCTCACTGTCTTCCCTGCGCCCGCGTTAGCCCTTGGCACAGCCAGACAGGCTGGCGTTGCTCTTCGCAGTCTGACCCCCTCGCCCGCCGTCCTGCCACGCTCTGCTGAGCCGGGAACAGTTAATGGAACCCCCTGGGGGCACGGCCCATGCCCGGGCCCTGCTCTCAGCTGAGCCGCTGTGGGAACTGGGGCCCAGCGAGCCGGGGGAGGCCCTGCCTGGCCCTCTGGGGCACACGGGGGAGCTGAGCGGCACTAGACCGGTATGAGGGTGTGTCCACACTACGGCGCGGGCGGGTTAGCGGCAGAGGCACTGTGCTCCCTCGCGCTGCAGCCTGTGCCCGGCTGCGGCAGGCTGGAGCGAAGGGTTTCCCTGTGGGCGTGGGCGTGGGCCTGGAGGTTGGGGCAGCACCCGCGTTACGACTCAAGCCCTGAGCCGCAGGGCAGCACCCGGCCAGTGCGGCTCAGAGCAGCTGGGCTCTCCCCCCATGCAGACACTAAGAGCAGGTGCAGATGGTCACGCATCACATGCCCCCCCCCCCCCGCTCTCCGAACACCCCCCAGCCTCTCCACCAGAGCCCCCAGGGCTGCCCAGTGCCGCACGCCCCACAGCGCTGGGGCAGCAGGTGGCACGGTGGGCAAAGGAAGAGCAGGGCTAGGGCTAGGGCTAGGGCTAGGGCTAGGGCTAGGGCTAGGGCTAGGGCTAGGGCTAGGGCTAGGGCTAGGGCTAGGGCTAGGGCTAGGGCTAGGGCTAGGGCTAGGGCTGAGGCCCACAGACGCATTGCACTTGGCCCCAGACCGGAGCGGCTCGACCCCCAGCCCAGCCCCAAAGACACAGCACAGTCCTAGAGATGGGGGCACCCCCCAGGCGTCTGCATGGGCCCGATGCTGCCAGGGGCTGAGCGCCTCCACCCCCGAAGCTGCAACAGGAGGCGAGGAGCAGGAGCAGGCCCCACCCAAGCCTGGAGGGGATTTTCAGCAGCCGCATTGCGTGTGGGGAGGGCAGCGGGCCAGGAGCAGGTGTCTCCTGCTTCCCCTATTACACAGCGCCCTGCAGCTGCGGCGAGGGGCTCATTGGCATGCGGGGCCAGGCAGCCCTGCGGGGAGCGGGGCCAGCTCAGGGCTGCCAGGCACCGCCGTGCCCAGGGCAGGGCAGAGCGGGGCCAGCCCCGTATGCAGGGGATTCGCGCCCCCCCCCCCGCCCCCAGGGCCAGTGCGCTGAGGGGCACAGGCTGGCACAAAGGGGGGCTGTGAGACACCTGACATGGGGGGCAGGGGCACAGGCTCCCAGCTGGCCCCATGCCACAGCCACAGAGGAGATTCGCTCCCTCCGACCCCGGGAGCCTGGCGCGTCCCTGTGGCGCTCACGGACAGAGTTCCCCTGCTCCCCACCATTCACAGACCGCACCCCCCTGCCACGTACCCCCCTGCTCCCCGCCATTCACAGACAGCACCCTCCTGCCATGTCCCTCTCTGCTCCCCGCCATTCAGACAGCGCCCCCCTGCCACCTCCCCCTCTGCTCCCCGCCATTCACAGACAGCACCCCTCTGCCACGTCCCCCCCTGCTCCCCACCATTCACAGACAGCACCCCTCTGCCACGTCCCCCTCTGCTCCCCGCCATTCACAGACAGCACCCCCCTGCCACGTCCCCCTCTGCTCCCCGCCATTCACAGACCGCACCCCCCTGCCACGTACCCCCCTGCTCCCCGCCATTCACAGACAGCACCCTCCTGCCATGTCCCTCTCTGCTCCCCGCCATTCAGACAGCGCCCCCCTGCCACCTCCCCCTCTGCTCCCCGCCATTCACAGACAGCACCCCTCTGCCACGTCCCCCTCTGCTCCCCGCCATTCACAGACAGCACCCCCCTGCCACGTACCCCCCTGCTCCCCGCCATTCACAGACAGCGCCCCCCTGCCACGTCCCCCCCTGCTCCCCGCCATTCACAGACAGCACCCCTCTGCCATGTCCCTCTCTGCTCCCCGCCATTCACAGACAGCACCCCCCTGCCACCTCCCCCTCTGCTCCCCGCCATTCACAGACAGCACCCCCCTGCCACGTACCCCCCTGCTCCCTGCCATTCAGACAGCACCCCCCTGCCACACACCCCTTTGCTCCCCGCCATTCACGGACAGCACCCCCCTGCCACGTCCCCCTCTGCTCCTCGCCATTCACAGACAGCGCCCCCTGCCACCTCCCCCTCTGCTCCCCGCCATTCACAGACAGCACCCCTCTGCCACGTCCCCCTCTGCTCCCCGCCATTCACAGACCGCACCCCCCTGCCACGTCCCCCCCTGCTCCCGGACATTCACAGACCGCACCCCCCGCCACCTCCCCCCCTGCTCCCCGCCATTCACAGACAGCGCCCCCCTGCCACGTCCCCCTCTGCTCCCCGCCATTCAGACAGCGCCCCCTGCCACGTCCCCCACTGCTCCCCGCCATTCACAGACAGCGCCCCCCTGCCACCTCCCCCTCTGCTCCCCGCCATTCACAGACAGCGCCCCCCTGCCACCTCCCCCTCTGCTCCCCGCCATTCACAGACAGCGCCCCCCTGCCACCTCCCCCTCTGCTCCCCGCCATTCAGACAGCGCCCCCTGCCACGTCCCCCTCTGCTCCCCGCCATTCAGACAGCGCCCCCCTGCCACGTCCCCCTCTGCTCCCCGCCATTCAGACAGCGCCCCCCTGCCACGTCCCCCCCTGCTCCCCGCCATTCACAGACAGCGCCCCCCTGCCACCTCCCCCTCTGCTCCCCGCCATTCACAGACAGCACCCCTCTGCCACGTCCCCCCCTGCTCCCCGCCATTCACAGACCGCACCCCCCTGCCACGTCCCCCTCTGCTCCCCGCCATTCACAGACCGCACCCCTCTGCCACGTCCCCCCCTGCTCCCCGCCATTCACAGACAGCGCCCCCCTGCCACGTCCCCCTCTGCTCCCCGCCATTCACAGACAGCGCCCCCCTGCCACGTCCCCCCCGCTCCCCGCCATTCACAGACCACACCCCCCTGCCACCTCCCACTCTGCTCCCCGCCATTCACAGACAGCGCCCCCCTGCCACCTCCCCCTCTGCTCCCCGCCATTCACAGACAGCGCCCCCCTGCCACCTCCCCCTCTGCTCCCCGCCATTCAGACAGCGCCCCCCCTGCCACGTCCCCCCCTGCTCCCCGCCATTCACAGACCGCACCCCCCTGCCACCTCCCCCTCTGCTCCCCGCCATTCACAGACCGCACCCCCCTGCCACGTCCCCCTCTGCTCCCCGCCATTCACAGACCGCACCCCCCTGCCACGTCCCCCCCGCTCCCCGCCATTCACAGACCGCACCCCCCTGCCACCTCCCCCTCTGCTCCCCGCCATTCACAGACAGCACCCCTCTGCCATGTCCCTCTCTGCTCCCCGCCATTCACAGACAGCACCCCCCTGCCACCTCCCCCTCTGCTCCCCGCCATTCACAGACAGCACCCCCCTGCCACGTACCCCCCTGCTCCCTGCCATTCAGACAGCACCCCCCTGCCACACACCCCTTTGCTCCCCGCCATTCACGGACAGCACCCCCCTGCCACGTCCCCCTCTGCTCCTCGCCATTCACAGACAGCGCCCCCTGCCACCTCCCCCTCTGCTCCCCGCCATTCACAGACAGCACCCCTCTGCCACGTCCCCCTCTGCTCCCCGCCATTCACAGACCGCACCCCCCTGCCACGTCCCCCCCTGCTCCCGGCCATTCACAGACCGCACCCCCCGCCACCTCCCCCCCTGCTCCCCGCCATTCACAGACAGCGCCCCCCTGCCACGTCCCCCTCTGCTCCCCGCCATTCAGACAGCGCCCCCTGCCACGTCCCCCACTGCTCCCCGCCATTCACAGACAGCGCCCCCCTGCCACCTCCCCCTCTGCTCCCCGCCATTCACAGACAGCGCCCCCCTGCCACCTCCCCCTCTGCTCCCCGCCATTCACAGACAGCGCCCCCCTGCCACCTCCCCCTCTGCTCCCCGCCATTCACAGACCGCACCCCCCGCCACCTCCCCCCCTGCTCCCCGCCATTCACAGACAGCGCCCCCCTGCCACCTCCCCCTCTGCTCCCCGCCATTCACAGACAGCGCCCCCCTGCCACCTCCCCCTCTGCTCCCCGCCATTCACAGACAGCGCCCCCCTGCCACCTCCCCCTCTGCTCCCCGCCATTCAGACAGCGCCCCCCTGCCACGTCCCCCTCTGCTCCCCGCCATTCAGACAGCGCCCCCCTGCCACGTCCCCCTCTGCTCCCCGCCATTCAGACAGCGCCCCCCTGCCACGTCCCCCCCTGCTCCCCGCCATTCACAGACAGCGCCCCCCTGCCACCTCCCCCTCTGCTCCCCGCCATTCACAGACAGCACCCCTCTGCCACGTCCCCCCCTGCTCCCCGCCATTCACAGACCGCACCCCCCTGCCACGTCCCCCTCTGCTCCCCGCCATTCACAGACCGCACCCCTCTGCCACGTCCCCCCCTGCTCCCCGCCATTCACAGACAGCGCCCCCCTGCCACCTCCCCCTCTGCTCCCCGCCATTCACAGACAGCGCCCCCCTGCCACGTCCCCCCCGCTCCCCGCCATTCACAGACCACACCCCCCTGCCACCTCCCACTCTGCTCCCCGCCATTCACAGACAGCGCCCCCCTGCCACCTCCCCCTCTGCTCCCCGCCATTCACAGACAGCGCCCCCCTGCCACCTCCCCCTCTGCTCCCCGCCATTCAGACAGCGCCCCCCCTGCCACGTCCCCCCCTGCTCCCCGCCATTCACAGACCGCACCCCCCTGCCACCTCCCCCTCTGCTCCCCGCCATTCACAGACCGCACCCCCCTGCCACGTCCCCCTCTGCTCCCCGCCATTCACAGACCGCACCCCCCTGCCACGTCCCCCCCGCTCCCCGCCATTCACAGACCGCACCCCCCTGCCACCTCCCCCTCTGCTCCCCGCCATTCACAGACAGCGCCCCCCTGCCACCTCCCCCCCTGCTCCCCGCCATTCACAGACAGCGCCCCCCTGCCACGTCCCCCTCTGCTCCCTGCCAATCACAGACAGCGCCCCCCTGCCACGTACCCCCCTGCTCCCCGCCATTCACAGACCGCACCCCCCTGCCACCTCCCACTCTGCTCCCTGCCATTCGCAGACAGCGACCCCCTGCCACCTCCCCCTCTGCTCCCCGCCATTCAGACAGCGCCCCCCTGCCACGTCCCCCCCTGCTCCCCACCATTCACAGACCGCACCCCCTGCCACGTCCCCCCCTGCTCCCCACCATTCACAGACCGCACCCCCCTGCCACCTCCCCCTCTGCTCCCCGCCATTCACAGACAGCGCCCCCCTGCCACGTCCCCCCCTGCTCCCCGCCATTCGCAGACAGCACCCCCCTGCCACGTACCCCTCTGCTCCCCACCATTCACAGACCGCGCCCCCCTGCCACCTCCCCCTCTGCTCCCCGCCATTCACAGACAGCACCCCCCTGCCACCTCCCCCTCTGCTCCCCGCCATTCAGACAGCGCCCCCCTGCCACGTCCCCCTCTGCTCCCCGCCATTCAGACAGCGCCCCCTGCCACGTCCCCCCCTGCTCCCCGCCATTCACAGACCGCACCCCCCTGCCACGTCCCCCTCTGCTCCCCGCCATTCACAGACCGCACCCCCCTGCCACGTCCCCCCCGCTCCCCGCCATTCACAGACCACACCCCCCTGCCACCTCCCACTCTGCTCCCCGCCATTCACAGACAGCGCCCCCCTGCCACCTCCCCCTCTGCTCCCCGCCATTCACAGACCACACCCCCCTGCCACCTCCCACTCTGCTCCCCGCCATTCACAGACAGCGCCCCCCTGCCACCTCCCCCTCTGCTCCCCGCCATTCACAGACAGCGCCCCCCTGCCACCTCCCCCTCTGCTCCCCGCCATTCAGACAGCGCCCCCCCTGCCACGTCCCCCCCTGCTCCCCGCCATTCACAGACCGCACCCCCCTGCCACCTCCCCCTCTGCTCCCCGCCATTCACAGACCGCACCCCCCTGCCACGTCCCCCCCGCTCCCCGCCATTCACAGACCGCACCCCCCTGCCACGTCCCCCTCTGCTCCCTGCCATTCACAGACAGCGCCCCCTGCCACCTCCCCCTCTGCTCCCCGCCATTCACAGACAGCGCCCCCCTGCCACCCCCCCCCCTGCTCCCCGCCATTCACAGACAGCGCCCCCCTGCCACGTCCCCCTCTGCTCCCTGCCAATCACAGACAGCGCCCCCCTGCCACGTACCCCCCTGCTCCCCGCCATTCACAGACAGCACCCCCCTGCCACCTCCCACTCTGCTCCCTGCCATTCGCAGACAGCGACCCCCTGCCACCTCCCCCTCTGCTCCCCGCCATTCAGACAGCGCCCCCCTGCCACGTCCCCCCCTGCTCCCCACCATTCACAGACCGCACCCCCTGCCACGTCCCCCCCTGCTCCCCACCATTCACAGACCGCACCCCCCTGCCACGTCCCCCGCTGCTCCCCGCCATTCGCAGACAGCGCCCCCCTGCCACCTCCCCCTCTGCTCCCCGCCATTCACAGACAGCGCCCCCCTGCCACGTCCCCCCCTGCTCCCCGCCATTCGCAGACAGCACCCCCCTGCCACGTACCCCTCTGCTCCCCACCATTCACAGACCGCGCCCCCCTGCCACCTCCCCCTCTGCTCCCCGCCATTCACAGACAGCACCCCCCTGCCACCTCCCCCTCTGCTCCCCGCCATTCACAGACAGCGCCCCCCTGCCACGTCCCCCCCTGCTCCCCGCCATTCGCAGACAGCACCCCCCTGCCACGTACCCCTCTGCTCCCCACCATTCACAGACCGCGCCCCCCTGCCACCTCCCCCTCTGCTCCCCGCCATTCACAGACAGCGCCCCCCTGCCACGTCCCCCCCTGCTCCCCGCCATTCACAGACAGCGCCCCCCTGCCACGTCCCCCCCTGCTCCCCGCCATTCTCAGACAGCACCCCCCTGCCACGTCCCCCTCTGCTCCCCGCCATTCACAGACAGCGCCCCCTGCCACATCCCCCCCTGCTCCCCGCCATTCACAGACTGCACCCCCCTGCCACGTCCCCCCCTGCTCCCCGCCATTCGCAGACAGCACCCCCCTGCCACGTCCCCCCCTGCTCCCCGCCATTCGCAGACAGCACCCCCCTGCCACGTACCCCTCTGCTCCCCACCATTCACAGACCGCGCCCCCCTGCCACCTCCCCCTCTGCTCCCCGCCATTCACAGACAGCGCCCCCCTGCCACGTCCCCCCCTGCTCCCCGCCATTCGCAGACAGCACCCCCCTGCCACGTCCCCCTCTGCTCCCCGCCATTCACAGACAGCGCCCCCTGCCACGTCCCCCCCTGCTCCCCGCCATTCACAGACTGCACCCCCCTGCCACGTCCCCCCCTGCTCCCCGCCATTCGCAGACAGCACCCCCCTGCCACGTACCCCCCTGCTCCCCGCCATTCGCAGACAGCACCCCCCTGCCACGTACCCCTCTGCTCCCCACCATTCACAGACCGCGCCCCCCTGCCACCTCCCCCTCTGCTCCCCGCCATTCACAGACAGCGCCCCCCTGCCACGTCCCCCCCGCTCCCTGCCATTCGCAGACAGCGCCCCCCTGCCACCTCCCCCTCTGCTCCCCGCCATTCACAGACAGCGCCCCCCTGCCACGTCCCCCCCGCTCCCTGCCATTCACAGACAGCGCCCCCCTGCCACCTCCCCCTCTGCTCCCCACCATTCACAGACCGCACCCCCTGCCACGTCCCCCCCTGCTCCCCACCATTCACAGACCGCACCCCCCTGCCACCTCCCCCTCTGCTCCCCGCCATTCACAGACAGCGCCCCCCTGCCACGTCCCCCCCTGCTCCCCGCCATTCGCAGACAGCACCCCCCTGCCACATACCCCTCTGCTCCCCACCATTCACAGACCGCGCCCCCCTGCCACCTCCCCCTCTGCTCCCCGCCATTCACAGACAGCACCCCCCTGCCACCTCCCCCTCTGCTCCCCGCCATTCACAGACAGCGCCCCCCTGCCACGTCCCCCCCTGCTCCCCGCCATTCGCAGACAGCACCCCCCTGCCACGTACCCCTCTGCTCCCCACCATTCACAGACCGCGCCCCCCTGCCACCTCCCCCTCTGCTCCCCGCCATTCACAGACAGCGCCCCCTGCCACGTCCCCCCCTGCTCCCCGCCATTCACAGACTGCACCCCCCTGCCACGTCCCCCCCTGCTCCCCGCCATTCGCAGACAGCACCCCCCTGCCACGTCCCCCCCTGCTCCCCGCCATTCGCAGACAGCACCCCCCTGCCACGTACCCCTCTGCTCCCCACCATTCACAGACCGCGCCCCCCTGCCACCTCCCCCTCTGCTCCCCGCCATTCACAGACAGCGCCCCCCTGCCACGTCCCCCCCTGCTCCCCGCCATTCGCAGACAGCACCCCCCTGCCACGTACCCCTCTGCTCCCCACCATTCACAGACCGCGCCCCCCTGCCACCTCCCCCTCTGCTCCCCGCCATTCACAGACAGCACCCCCCTGCCACGTCCCCCCCGCTCCCTGCCATTCGCAGACAGCGACCCCCTGCCACCTCCCCCTCTGCTCCCCGCCATTCAGACAGCGCCCCCCTGCCACGTCCCCCTCTGCTCCCCGCCATTCACAGACAGCGCCCCCCTGCCACGTCCCCCTCTGCTCCCCGCCATTCACAGACAGCGCCCCCTGCCACCTCCCCCTCTGCTCCCCGCCATTCACAGACAGCGCCCCCCTGCCACCTCCCCCCCTGCTCCCCGCCATTCACAGACAGCGCCCCCCTGCCACCTCCCCCTCTGCTCCCCGCCATTCAGACAGCGCCCCCCCTGCCACCTCCCCCCCTGCTCCCCGCCATTCACAGACAGCGCCCCCCTGCCACCTCCCCCTCTGCTCCCCGCCATTCACAGACTGCGTACTCCCTACATACACCCCTCCCTTCCCTAACACCTGCCAATACCCCCACAGCCCTCTACACAATACAACCCTCCCCCTCACACTGCCCTTCCCCCACCTCTCCACTGCCCCGTTTCCTCTCCAGGAGCAGGAAGGCTTGTGGGTCCCATCACCTGTCCAGCTGCGGGGCCCTGGCAGTGGCGCTGGCTTTGCAGAGCAGAGACTGGGGGGGGGCATTTCCCATCCTATTCCAGAGGCCTCTGCCCCTGGCCTTGCTGCCTGGGGAGGAGCTGTCTCCCAAGCCCCCCCTTAAGAACTCTGGGTCCTTGCCCCCCCCCAGCCCTTTACAAAGGAGGTTAGCCTCACAACCCCCCAGGTGGGGAAACTGAGGCATGGAGTGGTAGCCAAGTAGTTCGTTTTCTCGTTCATTTGTCGTGCGCTGGGTGATGTTCTGACTGACGAGGCCGGATCGCCTACAGTCGCTGGGTGCAGGCTCATGGACAGGAGAAGTCACGCCTCCGGTACTAAGTCACGCAGGGCTGAGGCCTGTCAGACGTCAGCTGAGCCATAGGGGGCCGTAGGGTTAAGAAACTCTCAACATAAGGAAGTGCCCAGAGCGTGACCCTATGCCACAGGGTCACGAGAACAACTTGCCAAGAGGGGATGTTAAGAAACATTGACCGCGATGTACTGTGGCAATATCTCTTCCGACACACGTCCTGACCGCAGGGTACACGCTGTGCGCAGAGGCGAATGAGAATAAAGGGAGCTACAACGAAGCAGATCAATCCAACATGGCGACGCCCAAGTGGGCAGCCCTCCGTCAATGCCGCCAGCCTGCGACAGCACGGGAGACGCCCAACGGCAACGGAGGGGCACCCGCTTACGGCAGGGGCTGGCCCTGGCCCTCATTGACCCGCCACTCCGGGACGGCTGGATTCATTCTTTGACCTCGGGCGAGTCCCTCAGGCCAGAAGCCGGCACGTTCACAGGCTGGCCGCTGCGTTGCTGCCACTATTTCCGGGGCTCCCACTGGGGCCGGACTCTCCGAGGTGCCCAGCAGCCCAGCTCCCCGCAAGCGTGGCTGGATCAGAGGGTGCTCGGCAGCCCTGAGCGCACCCAAGGTGCTGTCTGCTTCCAAAAACACTGGCCTAAATGACTTGCCCACGGTCGGACGGCAGGTGTGGGGATAGGACCCAGGAGTCCTGAG
This sequence comes from Macrochelys suwanniensis, assembly GCA_033296515.1. Lineage (NCBI taxonomy): Eukaryota > Metazoa > Chordata > Testudines > Chelydridae > Macrochelys > Macrochelys suwanniensis. Next base: position 4,931,013 of record CM065783.1, on the reverse strand, counting down.
CCCGGCCCCACTCCTCCAACCACTAGGCAAAACTCCCTCCCGGGGTGAACAGGGCCAGTTGCTTTAGAACACGTCCAACACACAAGAGGAACCAGGTTCCCAGCCGGCGCACACCTCACCCCACACAGCCAACTGCCCGTGGCCAGCACCTGCTCACGCTCCTCCCAGCAAACGCAGCTGTGCAGCGGGTCCGACTGCAGCTCGGGGGGGAGCTGGGGGCCCACCAATGCCCCGGTGCCTGGGGACAGGAGCCTGGGGCGACTGCAGCATTTTCTGCACGTCAGCCAGACTAGATCCAGGCATTTGTGGCAAGAGGCAGGGGAAACTCGCTCCCATCGCGCCCTGCTAAGAGCGCGTTGGCATGGTGTGCGGATACAGCCTGGGTCCAACAGCACACGCTGGGCCACACACCCCGGTGCCGCTCCAGCCCTGCCCGGGAACGACCCAGCCCTGCCCATTTCCATGAAACAGCTGGAGGCCTGGACTTGGTCCAAGACTGCAGATGCAGCTCGGCTGCACGTGACCTTAGCACCCCTCCCCCCCAGGAAGGGCGTGGGGTCTTGTGACTGCAGCCCCCATCCCCTGGGAACACCCCTGCTCCACACGCCCACCTGGGGCACTCACCCAGCAGGGCATCCATAGCCCTCCGGGGAGGCTGCTCCTCCCAGAACGGACCAGCCCGGGGCCAGGGATCCTCTCCGCGAGCTCCCCTGCCCGGATGCAGCACAGCGCCAGACCTGGGCTAGCCAGGCTCCCAGGATGCTCAGTCCCGGGCTGGACAGGGCAGGCTGCAGCCCCACACGCGGTAGGGAGCCGATTGCCTCCTTCGAAGGCAGTTCGTCACCTGTGCTTTAGAAAACAGGGGCCAGAGCGCACCAGGTCCTGGGCTAGCTCCCCACACACTGCCCACTCCTGTAACTGCCCCCCTCCCGCTGCTCCTGGGCTGGTCCCCTCCACCCACCGCCTGGCAGCTCCCCTCAGTCCCAACCCACAGCCCCCTGCTGCTGCCCTGCGCCTTGATCCCCCGCCACACACACCCCGGCCGGTGCCCCTCAACCCCGACCAGCAGCCTCCTGCCAGCCCAGCTCGGCGCCCGCCTCCCCCAGCCGCAGCTCAGTCCAGACAGGAATCACACCGCCCGCTGTGCCAACTCATGGGGCAGTTTGCCCTGTGCCAGGCTAGGAGAGTCTCAGATCCACGGGTGCCGGGATCCGTCTGGGTCTGAGCACAAGCCAGCAGTGGGGAGGGTCGGCGCTGCTGGAGGCCGGGTCCAGATGGTGCCCCGGGGCAGAGAGCCCCCCCCCCCGGGAAAGCCAGGCTGCACCCAGAAGCCCCTCACCCGCCTTTAAACGAGGAGGCCGCACGTGCTAGTGGGACAGGGAGCCAGGCCCCCGGGGCTCTCCATGCTGAGGCACCGTGGCCACGTCACAGCCCCGCTTCGTGCCTCAGTTTCCCCCGCTGTTAAGCGGGGAGAACAACCCCCCCCGGATTGCGCCAAGGGCCGCAGCGCCACTGGGCAGGCCTCGCGGCACAGCCACGCGCGCATACGCGGCCGGGCCCCTTTGCCCCCCATCACCCCCAGCAGCCTGCACGGGATGCTGGCGGGGTGAACTCCTGGGGGGAGCCGGCCTCCGAGGGGCCCCCGCCCCCGCCCCACTGACCCTGTGGCCCGGCGCGGCCCGGCTGCCCAGCGCCCCCGGGGGAGCCGGGCGAGAGCGCGCCGGGCCCCTCGTCGGCCTCCCGGCCGCGGCCCAGGCGCTGGTAGTCGGCCACCTCCCCCGTGGCGCGCGGAGATGCCGGCGCCTGCCGGGTGGGCCCCGCTCCTCGGCCCCCGCCCGGGCCCGGGCCTGCGCCGGGGCGAGCGGCGGCCGCGCTCAGCGGGGCGCGGGGGTCGGGCCGGGCCAGCGGCCTCGCTCTGCACATGCTCCCGCCGCGCCGGCCCGGCCCCGAGCGGGGGAAGATGGCTGCTTGCCCCCCCCCCCCCCCGGCACGGAGCGGGGAGCGCTGGGGGCAGAGACGGGGGCGGGGCAGGGGGCTGGGCACAGCCCGGGGGGGGGTAGAGAGATGGGGTGAGAGGCACAGCCGGGGGGGGGGTAGAGAGATGGGGTGAGAGGCACAGCCGGGGGGGGGGTAGAGAGATGGGGTGAGAGGCACAGCCGGGGGGGGGGGGGTAGAGAGATGGGGTGAGAGGCACAGCCGGGGGGGGGGGGGGGTAGAGAGATGGGGTGAGAGGCACAGCCGGGGGGGGGGGGTAGAGAGATGGGGTGAGAGGCACAGCCGGGGGGGGGTAGAGAGATGGGGTGAGAGGCACAGCCCGGGGGGGGGTGGTAGAGAGATGGGGTGAGAGGCACAGCTGGGGGGGGTAGAGAGATGGGGTGAGAGGCACAGCCGGGGGGGGAGGGGTAGAGAGATGGGGTGAGAGGCACAGCCGGGGGGGGAGGGGTAGAGAGATGGGGTGAGAGGCACAGCCGGGGGGGGAGGGGTAGAGAGATGGGGTGAGAGGCACAGCTGGGGGGGGGGGGGGGTAGAGAGATGGGGTGAGAGGCACAGCTGGGGGGGGGGTAGAGAGATGGGGTGAGAGGCACAGCCGGGGGGGGAGGGGTAGAGAGATGGGGTGAGAGGCACAGCCGGGGGGGGTAGAGAGATGGGGTGAGAGGCACAGCCGGGGGGGGAGGGGTAGAGAGATGGGGTGAGAGGCACAGCCGGGGGGGGAGGGGTAGAGAGATGGGGTGAGAGGCACAGCTGGGGGGGGGTAGAGAGATGGGGTGAGAGGCACAGCCGGGGGGGGAGGGGTAGAGAGATGGGGTGAGAGGCACAGCCGGGGGGGGTAGAGAGATGGGGTGAGAGGCACAGCCGGGGGGGGAGGGGTAGAGAGATGGGGTGAGAGGCACAGCCGGGGGGGGAGGGGTAGAGAGATGGGGTGAGAGGCACAGCTGGGGGGGGTAGAGAGATGGGGTGAGAGGCACAGCCGGGGGGGGAGGGGTAGAGAGATGGGGTGAGAGGCACAGCTGGGGGGGGTAGAGAGATGGGGTGAGAGGCACAGCTGATGGGGGGGGCAGGGGGCCAGGCACAGCCCGGGGGGGGGCAGCCAGAGGGCAGTCTGCCCCTGTGGGACACAGCCCATGTGGGTCATGGGGTGCGCTTCCCTCCATCACTGGCTAAGCCACGCCTGCCCCACCGTGGAACCCCAGACATGCCCAGGGGTCCTCGGCAGCCCCTAAGCGAGGGGCTGGGCTGGTTTATATGAACCCTTCACCTGCTAGCAAGGGCCCAACCTTGGGCAGCAACTGCCCAACCCGGGTACCCAACACAGCCTGGGCATCAGTATAGGGCAGTGGATGTGTCCCAGCCCTGAGCTCCCCACCTCCCCAACTCCGCCACCAGCGCCCCTCAGCCCCGACCCGCAGCCCCCTGTACCAGCCGTGGGCTCCCCACACCCAGCTCTGCCAGCGCCCCTCAGCCCCGACCCGCAGCCCCCTGTACCAGCCGTGGGCTCCCCACACCCAGCTCTGCCAGCGCCTCTCAGCCCCGACCCGCAGCCCCCTGTACCAGCCCTGGGCTCCCCACACCCAGCTCTGCCAGCGCCCCTCAGCCCCGACCCGCAGCCCCCTGTACCAGCCCTGGGCTCCCCACACCCAGCTCTGCCAGCGCCTCTCAGCCCCGACCCGCAGCCCCCTGTACCAGCCCTGGGCTCCCCACACCCAGCTCTGCCAGCGCCCCTCAGCCCCGACCCGCAGCCCCCTGTACCAGCCCTGGGCTCCCCACACCCAGCTCTGCCAGCGCCCCTCAGCCCCGACCCGCAGCCCCCTGCTATCCCAGCCATGGGCTCCCCACCAACATTGTATTTCAAAAACGCAGTGACTGTTCTCTTAGCACCCCCGCCCCCATATCCTCACATTAATGATACTAATACTGAGGGGGACTCACCCCATTCACCAGGGGTGTTTCCTGCAGCACTCGGTAACGCCTCAGCTTGTAGAGATGAAAAAAGAAGGGACCCTTGTAATACGGGCCTGTTCTATTGGCAACGCTGCCCCCAGCCCCAGCTCTGCCGGTCCCCCTCACTCCCAACCCCCCACATCCCAGCCCAACCGGGACAATCAGGCCGCAGGACGAGGCCTCCACCCTCCCCTTTGTTTGTGACCCAGCCGGGATCCTAGGAGATGAAGGTCAGCGTGTTAACCCCTTGCGAGCCCAGGTACAACAGCCACCACTGCAGAGGGCAGAGGCCTGGATATGGGGGGGAGGGGGGGGAGCAACTGACCCAGTGGAGCTTCCTCCCAACCTTCCCACCGTGGGCCTGAGCCCATTGACACCCGCCCGGAGGCGCAGAGCCCCCCCAGCGCCCAGTCCAGCAGCAAACCTGCTGAGTTCCCCCCTCCTCCCCCCATGAGCACCCAGCAAGGGTGCAGACCCGCTGCCCAGCCCCCGCCCAGCAGCCAGCCAGCCACAAACCCACTGGACCTCCCAAGCACCCGCGCCCCCCACCAGCAACGTGCCCAGCCGCCAACCTGCCAGACCGCCTCCCAGCTCAGGTGCAGAGCCGCCAGGCCCCCATGGCCACAGCAGAGGAAGATGCTCTGGCCAGGGGGGCCCAATCCCGTCCCTCCTCATGGAGAAGCCTGGCTGTTCGCAGACCCCCCCTCCCCCCAGGCCAGCCCATCTGGGCCAGCCTCAGGGGGCTGGGCCAGGGGATACAGAGCCTTCACCTCCCAGGGCCAGTGGAAGAGCAGACCCTGGGGGGCGGGGGGACGACTTGGGGGCCCAGGCAACAGCTGCGGGTCTACCCCCAGAGCCCAGCCCCCCACAATCCCTGGGCTGAGGCCTCAGTCAAAGCCGTGAGCAATCCCCAGAGCACCCCCTCAGGAAGCTCGGCCTGCGCTGTCCAAGCTGCCCCATGCCCAAGGCTGGCTGGCCAGCGCCCCTCCCAGTACAGAGCTCCCCACTCTGCCTTGGCCCAGCCCCATCAATACCCCGCATGGCCGGGGACAGTCAATGCCTCCGCGCTCCCTGCCTTAGGGGGGGTGGGGGGCAGTGCCCTGTGGGGCATAGTCCCTCCCCACACCTGCCCCAAGCCTGGGCCACACTTCAAAGACCTTGTGAGCTACCTTCAACCTGGTATGCGGGGGTTTGCCCCACTGGAACAGAGACAGGCTCTCAGTCCAGCCCCCTGGCTGCTCTGGCAGCCAGTGCCCATGGGCGTGATCCCTGTGCCACGTGATACCACCGGGGTGGGGAGATTCCTCCTGACCCCTGGCTGCAGAGCGGTCGCCGCCCTGAAGCCTGGGGTTAGATCCCTGTTGCGTCACTGCAGGGCCCTTTTAAAGCACCTTTGCCTAAGAATTAAGTGGCACGAGCCTCCCCCATTTCCCCCCCCCCCCCCGACACACACAGCAGCCTGACACTCTCCTGTGGAGGAGGGTGTCTCGGCCGTGCAGCTCCCAGCTTGGCCAGAGGGGGTCGCTCAGGAGCTCTCCCTCTTGCCGTGGGTCGGACACCAGACTGGACAGGCGACCTCGGCCCAGCGGGGGTGGGGGGCTCCCATACACCCCCACGCTCGCCTTGCTGCCCATGTCAGGGCAGCCCACAGCCCCCCACAGGGCGCGTCACCCCAGGGCGCGTTCGGCGGGGACCTGCCCAGCCCAGCCCCAGGGAGCTCGGGGATTTGTTACAAGCCCGGGGCGAGTCGGAGCAAACTGCAGCATGAGAGATCCCTGGGCCAGGAGCCTCGGGCCCAGGCTAGGGGGGCTCCTGTGAGACAGCGGGGGGCCTGCATTGGCAAACGTCTCTGGGGGTGGGGCTGGGGGATGGAGCAGAGGCAGCGCATCCTCAGGCCAGGGAGCCGGCAGTGAGGGAGGGAGGGAGGTGGGTGGACAAAGCAGGGCAGAAGGCCCATTGCTCGGGCACCGAATAAGAGCGGGCGAAGCTCCGCATGAGGGACAGCCTGCCCCCACACCAGGGGGGATGCCAATGGGGAGCTGGGAAGAGCCAGGCTCAGGGGCCTTTCCTCTGCACATCACCCAAGGGCGTCCCTGGCCCGGGGGTGCTAGCAGGCAGGTGGCATGGAGAGCACCCCAGCATGGGACCCAGCTGCATCGCAGCTCAGCCAGCAGCTTCCCGGTCTCCTCCCCACATCCCACAGGGCTGAGCGGTGAGAAGAGCCCCGGGGGCTGTAACAAGCCGGTGAGGCGCATCCTGCCTGCACACGTGTGTCACGGCACTGGCATGCCAGGCAGCCATGACTTACACGTGTGCTATGCCAGCTCTGACCTAACAGGCAGCGCACGGGGACGGGGACATCGCCGGCCCGGCTGCAAGCGGGGTCCACAGGGGCTACTATCAAACACCAAGTGAATGTGCCCCAGCCCGGCAGAGCAAACGTCCCCCGCACCCAGCCCCTCCTGGGAGCAGAGGGTAGCTCGGCCCCTGTGCCCATGAGGGGTCCCTGCAACGGGGGGCCCAGATGTCCCATCACCCCCGCAGGCCTCGCGCCCACAGGAAACCCAGCATCGGCCGAGGGCCAGCTCCTCCCCAGACACCCACCCAGCTGCCACCATTGGGAACAGAGATTCACTCACTAGCCCAGAGGCAGCCGCAGGCTGGGAGCTCTCCAGCCCCCACATAGCCCTGGCCCCACACCCCAGACACCACCCGCCTCACACGTCCTGTCCCACACCGGTACCTTGTGTGCAGCCCCCTCCTTGCCTGCCACACTTCAAACCTCACTACGCATCACACAGCAAGCGAGGTTAAGATCTGTCTGTTACACTCCCACCCTGGTCACTATAAACCCTCCGGGTGTCACTCACCTCGGAGGGCAAGGGGGGTCCCGCTCCCCCGGCACACTGGGCAATGCCAGCAACCCAGCCTGGTCAGTTTCACATTCTGCCCCTGGTCAGTTTCAGGCTCCAGTCACATCCCCGGGCACAGGGGGCCCTTTAAAATCCCCAGCAACGTCCAGGGGCCTGCGAGCAGGGGGTCCCCTCGGCTGGGCAGTGGGCCTGGCGCAGCCTGCACGTGGGGGCTGGCGCATCGCCACTCACCTCCTGCATCTCGCCAGCCCGAGCGGGAGTCCCAGGGCTCAGACACACAGCTGGGCGGCTGGCGTTTGTTTACAGTCTGCCACTCGGGTGGCTGGTCACATGGCAGTGAGCTCAGCCGCTGCAGCAGGCCATTCATTCCCGGGGCAGGGCCAGGCAGAGTTTCAGGGACACTCCCCGGGGAGCCGGCTCTGCCACGAGCCCTGCTGGTTGGGTCACCGCTCCGGCAAGCGACACCCACAAGCTGCCCACGGGCGCTGGCGAGTCATGGAGCCGGGAATCAAAGGGACACGGACCTGCGATGACTCCACCATCCGGCCCCAGCGTACGGGGACGAGAGGGAGCCGTGCAGAACAAGCCCCACTCGCCCGCAGTGACACGGGGCCAAGCCCACACCCGCCCTAACGTCCCCTGGAACGGGCCCTCTGCCCGGGAGCTCCCTGCCACCTGTCCGCGGGGACCCCTGCCAGCCCGGGAGGGCGCTGCTGACCTGCTCCCATGATACAGCAGGGGTAGGCAGCACTGCCCTGACTCCGGCAGCCCCCCATACCCGCCCCTAGGAGGTGCCCCATGGAGCCATCCTGTCCCCCACCCTCCCCAGAGGCAGCAAGATGCCACAGGCCCTGCTGCCCACAACACGCCGACATCCCGTCATGGCACCCGGCGCCCCACTGCTGGGAGGGGAATGGGCACCTGGGTGAAGAGCCACCGGCTTAAAGAAGCTGGGTCCCCGCAGCCCCCTCTCCACTGAGGGGTGCCCCTCCCCATGGGCCGCGCTTGGGGGACTCCCCATGGCGTGGCAAAGGCACATACAGACAGTCTTCCCCAACCCGAGTCCCCCCACACAGGCCCCAAGGCACTATCTGCCCCATAGCACGAGGGGGGCTGTCCCCCCACCCACAGCCGCTGAGCCCCAGCAGAGCTGTGGGCATCTGGGGCAGCTCAGCTGGCAGCATGGTGCCAACGCCCCCTGGGATGCCGGCTCCCGTGTCTGTCAGGGGCCCATCCCCAGCGCTGCCGCTGGGCCGGGGGTCACCCTGCCTCGTACAGCACCCCGGGCATTTGGGGCGGGGACCGGTGTTTGCCAGGTCCCACACACAGGAAACGACAACAGCCGATTGCCAAATACCCGCTGCTCCCAAGTGTGCTAGTGTGAGTAGCCCCCCCCAAGCTGGGCCCTGGGCAGCTCCAGCCCCCAGGGACACTGCCCCCCCCCCCCATGAGCACTAGGGGCTGTTAATGTGTTACCGGAGCAACGATTAATGACAGCACGGCTGCTCCCAGGGGGTGCTGGAAGAGCCAGGACAGTCCAGCCCCCCAAGGAGAGCCCTGCACAGAGGGTACGAGCCCCGAGGAGGGGGGTGGGGGAGCAGACGCCCGGCCATGCAGGCTGGCCAGCAGCGGGCGCCGTACCAGGGAGATGGGCTCTCAAGGGGCTAGACGGAGCCCTGAGGAAAAGCAGACGGGCAGACAGGGCGTGGCCATGACCCATCTCCACTGAGCGGCACTCTAGGGTCCGCCCCTGGCACCCCATTCCCGGGAAATCCCAGTGCTGCGGCTCAGCAGCTCTGGCTCCACCCACCCGGGCACCCCATCCTGAGTGCTGGGCGAGCCACCAGCGGGCGACGGGGAAGAGGGGAGAATGCCTGGCACCATTTCGGGCTCCATGTCTCGGGGCAGCGAGCTTGGTGGGTCGGAGCTTTGGCCCCGGCTCCAGCCCGGCACCAGGGGGTGCTCCATGGGGGACGGCCTGTGGGGCGGGCACTGCAGAGTGGGTGGAAGTCGGGGCACCCCAGGCAGCAGCTGGCAGACAGGGGAGGCTGCATGTGGCGCGCAGCAGAAGGGATGGCACGCAGGGCGCGACACAGACACTCGGAAGGGGCTGGAGGAAGCGCCACCGCGCCTGCCAGCCAGGGCGACGGAGGAACCTGGTAGCCGAGGAGCGGGCAGCAGCCCGCCCTGTGCCCCCATCCACACCTTGGAGCCAGCCCCAAGCCACTTGCCTCCCTCAAATCCCTTCCGTATGCTGAGCTGTATGCGGCAAGGGCCCAGGGGCTGGCCGGCAGGTCCGGGGCCCCTCCCTTCGCCAGCAGAGGGACCGGGAGACGGGTTTCACAGCACAGCGGCACTGGCAATCCCCGCAGCCGATTAGTCTGGGGGAATCCCCATCGGGGGGATGGGGGGAACGGGACATGTCCAGGACCCCCACCCCCAACCTCTCCACAGCCCCCTGGCTGGTGCCACGTGGGACCCCGCACCTGACGCGAAGCAGCCCAGATCTCAGACGCGGCTGCCCAGTCACTGCCCCCTCCGCTCCCCGCCTGAGCCAGCAGGGAGCGCTAACCCCGAGCTGGGCCGGGAATGGCCGCAGGGGTGCCCGGCTGTACCCCAGCCGAGTCCCTGACAACCCCTCTCCTTGCTGGTGGCTACTGCAGAGCGGCCAAGGGCTGGGTGGGCCCTGAAGACTGGCTCCCGTAAGTGGCACAGGGTCCCTCCATGGCAGGGCTGCGTGAGGGACGTTTGCCCTGCCACTGTCCCTGTCCTGTGCAGAGGGCACGGGTCCCCAGCCCCATCAACCCAGCCCCACACAATGGGGAGGGAGCATGACATTGCCCTCTGCTGGACGGAATCAGTACTGCTCAATTGTGTGTCACAGGCCCTGTATTGCAAGTGGCCATTCTCCCTTCGCTTGCACAGCAGGGGCCTGTGCTTCTGGAGAAGGGGCCAGGTGTCCGGGCAGTGCAGTGCCAGCCACGAAGCTGTCCCGCCTTCTGGGCCTCCAGTGCAGCAAAGCCTCTGAACCAGGAGAGGACGCTGGCTGGGTGATTCTCCCTGGCAACGGAGCGTCATCACAGCCCAGCGCCCAGTCTCGCCCACCCGCCCACGGCCCCTCTGTGTCTGAGGCAGGATCTGGCCCCGCACTTTGGGTTTGCTGGTGGGGAAATACCCTGATGAGCGAGTTCCTGTGGCAAACGCTGGGGCCAGGACGCTGTCAATCAGCGCCGGGGCTCCTGGAGCCTGAGCCGGGGGCGGGGGTTTCCAGGAAGGGATTCACTGTTTTAAGAAACAGCCCAACCCGCCCCACGCCCCAAACACCCCACCTCCCAGCAGCGCCAGAAGCCAGGCCGTGGCTCAAGGAGGCAGCCGGTCAGCCAAGGCAGGAGCGAGTGGGGCACGTAGACCCGGCTCTAGGGCTCTTTCCCAGTCCAAAGTGCCTTGAAAACCGGTGTACGTACAGGAGGGCGAAACGCGGCAGCTGCAGAAATCATGGACAGGACAGGAAGGAGACGACACTAACAAATCAGGAGCAGTCTAGGGCTCCAGGGCCGGCCCTGTGCCACCCAGCATGGCCGCCTGGGACTCCACGGCAGCAACAGGGACAGAGCTCAGACGGACCCTCCTGCTCCAAAAACCCAGGCCCAAGGAGACTCTCCATTAACTGTAAGCAGTTAGGGGGCTCTGACCCGCAGCAGGGCCATTCTGGTTCCACCCAGGAGTAGGCAGCGCAAGGTGGCAGCCATTCGCTAGGATGCTGGAGCTGCAGAGGCAGTTACACAAGCAGCTGGTAACTTCAGGGGCTGGCACCTGGCCAGTGCACCGGGCTAGCGAACGCGCCCTCGCAAAAAGCGGCATCTTTCACCGCAGTCCGTCGCGGCCAGCTTTAAATCTCAGCCAAAATATGGACCCTCCAATAGCATGGCACCCGCACCCCCACCACGCCGCATGGGGGCCAGCCCCTTCTGAGAGCGCCCCCTACTGAACCTCCTGGCACCACCTGAGAGTGCCCCCCAGCATCACACTGGGCATGGGGGTTGGCACTGCCTGAGAGCCCCCACTGCCTGCAGCACAATGCCTCATGCTACCACCTGAGAATGACCCCTACTGAGCGCCCCCGCTCCCTGCAGCATAGTGCCCCCAGCACCACCTGCGAGCACCCCCTAGTGAGCCCCAGCCCCCCTGCTGTCTGCAGCACGGTGCCCCCTGCCACTGCCTGAGAGTGCCCCCTATTGAGACCCCCTGCTGCCTGCAGCACAGCGCCTCCTGGCATCACTCTGGGCATGGGGGTCAGCACTGCTGAAAGCCCCTCCCTACTGAGCCTCCAGGCCCCATTCCCTGCAGCACAGCGCCCCCTAGCACCGCACTGGGGAAAGCACCTCCCCCCATTCCCTGCAGCACAACGCCCCCTAGCACCGCACTGGGGAGAGCACCCCAATGGAGCCATCACCTCCCCACATTCCCTGCAGCACAGCGCCCCCTAGCACCGCACTGGGGAAAGCACCCCAATGGAGCCATCACCGCCCCCCATTCCCTGCAGCACAGCGCCCCCTAGCACCGCACTGGGGAAAGCACCTCCCCCCATTCCCTGCAGCACAACGCCCCCTAGCACCGCACTGGGGAGAGCACCCCAATGGAGCCATCACCGCCCCCCATTCCCTGCAGCACAGCGCCCCCTGGTGTCACACTGGGCATGGGGGCCAGCACCAACTGCCAGGGCAGCGCACCCTGCTCCACTCCTGGCCATCCAGCATCCCTGGGGTCACACTAAGCAGAGCGGGCCCCCAAGGAAACTCCCCCACCATGCCCTGGGCAACTGGGTTGCCCTCAGTCGTCTCCCACCCACATACGAACCAGGCTCCTGAGCCCAGCCCCCAGCGCTACGGACGGAGCAGGACAGGCCGACTGGCAGGCAGGGATGCGGCGTGAGTCACAAATGCCACACCAATGGCCGGAGAGCCCAGGTGGGGGCTGCTGGGAGCCAGCCCAGAGCCTGCAAACAGGCAACTCCCACCGGTCCAGAGCCGGGTACGGCACCACCCTGGCGCGGGAGCCACCCTCGGCATGGAGCTGGCTTCAGCCGGGCACCTTTCTGCTTGGCCACAGGTGGGCGCACTTCACTCCGTTTGTGACACCATCCCGGGCACCCGGCACCCACCGGCCGACAGTCGGATGGAGGGTGCGGCCAGGGGCTGGGGGGGGGGGCCTTGGCAGAGGTGGGGGGAACCCAACAACCAGCCCAGAGGGTGAACAGGAGCGCTGCGCTTCCTTCGCCCACCCAGCCCAATCACACCCTGCTAGGCCCTGGGCCTGGGGAGAAACAGGCAGCAGAGAACCCCAGCCCCCCGGGGACCCCAGCCCAGAGCCTGATCTCAGTTACACCGAGACCCTCCAGATCCACCCCAGTGTCCGGTCCCGTGGGCCGGTGAGATGGCTCCCAGCCGGCACTGGTGCCGGGTCTCTGGTGAGCGTGGGAAGGCTGCCAGTATAGTGCAGCGGAGGGCCCTACCTGAGCCTGGGGCGCTGCTCCTCTGGGCCATGTGGCCCTTCCCCAGGGGGCTCATCAGGGGGGGGGGGGCTCCAGCAGCGTTGGGGGGATATTCCGAGGGACGGGGCGGGAGTCCGTTTCAGCCTCCCCCAGAGTCTTTTGAGCTGTACAGAGGACTCGGGGGGGCGAGACCTGAAGTGCTGCTAATCCCAGCCCATCCGCTTCCAGAGCGCAAGATCCTCAGGGGGTCCCCGCTCTACCCAGAGGCTGGCGCCCTGCGACTCACCAGCACGTCCGTCGAGGGCGGGGGCCTGGCTGCTCCAGCCCATGGGCTCAGCCTGGAAGAGAAAAGGGGTCCCAGGGTCAGGGACCATCTCCTCGGGTCGGGCACAGCTCACCGGGCACACAGCACCATGCTCCACAGGGAGGGCGCTGCCAGGGAGCGGATGATTCCATGCCAAAGCCCCTCCCACTCCCCATGCCGGCCTAGCCCCTCCCGCAGGCACCGACCCCAGAGGGAAACCAGCCCCCACAGGGGAAGTGCCACCCTCCCATTTGAGGGGGGAGCAGGGACTGGACTCAAAGCCAGCACCTGCTCGCTGGCTCTGGCGGAGACAGGCGGGCTCCTTGCGGGTGGGCCCCGGCGTGCCCAGGTGCCAATGCAAACAGGGAGGGAGGATCCCAGAGTCACGGACCCCTCCAGCCCTGCCCGAGGCGGGGGGAGCCCGGCTGCACAGCGGAGGCTGCGGCCAAGGCCACGGCTCAGCTGCTGGCCACAAACGGCCCCCTGCCCTCCCCCGTCAGCTGCCAGGGCCTGGGAGTCAATGAGCTCATTGTCCAGGGGGAGGGCAGAGCTGGGCTCCGGCATTTGCCCTTGAGTGGGTGGGGGCTCACCTCAGCCTAGGCCCATCCCCGGGGGAGTCCCTCCCCCCACATCAGGGGCTCTCACATGGCCCCTCTCTGGCTCAGGGCCCTGGCCGGATCGGCTGGGACGTCCTGTCCCTGCTCCCAGCACTGGGGGAGCTGGCATGTGAGGAACACGGAGCCGGGTCTCAGCCACCCCCGCCCAAACCAGTGCTCAGGGACCCTGCCAGGCTGCAGCCAACCCACGCCGGGCACCTCGGGAACAGGGAGAGGAGGGGACCGGCCTGTTCCGGGCAGCAATGGGCCAAGAGGTCTGGTTAGAGGGGAGAGACGGTCTGCGCCCCACTCCCAACCCACAACCCTCCCACTATCCCAGCCCTGGGCACCACACACCCAGCTCTGCTGGTGCCCCTCACTCCCGACCCACAGCCCCCTGCCATCCCAGCCCTGGGCTCCTCATACCCAGCTCTGCCATTGCCCCTCACTCCCGACCCGCAGCCCCCACTATCCCAGCCCTGGGCTCCCCACACACAGCTCTGCCGGTGCCTCTCAATCCCAACCTGCAGCCCCCTGCTAGCCCAGCCCTGGGCTCCCGCCGAGCTCTGCTGGTGCCCCGCACTCCCGACACGCACGGTACAGCCTGGAGGATGAACCCTCCATTAGCTCCTCAGACCCAGGCAGACTCAGCATCTCTCCCCCCAACCCCTCATGCTCTAATGTAGCTGCACCAATTACTGCTGCTGCTAATTAATAGGCCCATTTCCTCCCCTGCTGCTGGCTCCGTTGGGCCATGTCCAGAAGAGGTGAGAATCCCTCGCCACGCTGTTCACTCAGGCCCTGATGCAGCGCTGACAGCACACAGGCTGGGACTGCGGCATGACAGCCCCCAGTCCCCCAGCCGGGCAAGGGGTGATCTGCCCACGGGAAGCTGCAGGGGGTGCAGCGCGACCCCGTGGCCAGACAGGAGCAGCCTCTCCCAGGAGTGACACCGAGGGCTGCGGGTCACCCAGCAGTGGCAGGGGGGTCTCTGGGCTACACACACACACCGGGAATTTAACACGTCTTCACCAAGAGCTTCTCACTCCACCAAACCCCTCTTGGCCCAGCCCCTCCCCTCAGTCTCACACAGGCTCTGGGGCCTGAGCTGGATACAGACAGGGCCCCGCAGGGTCATTGATGGGCTGAGCCCCACAGCGCCCCCAGGAGGTGGGGATGTCTCGCCCCCACTCACCACGTGGGAGCTGGTGCCCAGGCCAGACAGCCGGCCCTGTGGGGCAGGAAGCACAGCGTACAGCACCCGGCACCGCGGGGCTGCTGAGAATGGAGTGGCTCAGCCCAGGTCCCACAAGGAGGGGCAGGGAACACCCCAGTCCCCTCCCCATCGGGCCTCCTTCCTTCCCCCTCCCCAGGCAGGATCAGCCCAAGGTCTCTGACTGGTACCTGCTGGGATCCAAATGCCTCTGGGTCCATCTACGCTGGAGTGGCCCCTGGCTATGAGCCCATCCCCCAGGTAGGAGGCCCCACCCACCGGAGCCCCAGAGGGGCCAGAGGAAAGGAAATGAAGCTGCAGAGGGTGGAGATGAAAAGCCACAGCTCAGTGCACATCTGGTCGGCAGTTGGGGCTCTTAAAGGGACAGTGTAACCCCAGCCAGCCAGGACCACGGCCCCTCTGTTGGTGCAGACAGGGCCTTGGAAGGGTCGGGGGGGGGGGGGGTGTGCAGGCCAGGGCACAGCCATGTGCTGTTCTGGGTGTCCGGACACAGAGAGCCCTAGGGGTACGGCTGCTGGGGGACAAGCCCCAATGGTGACACAAGAGCCTCGAACCCACCTTCCAACTGCCCCCCCATGCAGCACACATGGGCGTAGGCCAGGGCAGTGGGCGCTAAGCCACAGGTCTCTGCCCCAGGGCGCAGGCTGCAGGGCAGGGTCCGTATCCTCGCTCCCGGCCCTGCCACCAGAGGGCAGTGCACACCCACACCCACCACTGTCCTGGAGACACAGGTGGCTGCAGGGGGGCAGAGGGGACCAGGCAGACGAGGCTTGCCCTGGGGGTGGGCCAGGAGTGCACAGCCAGATGCCAGAGGAACGCAGTGCTCCTGGGGGGATCCTGACCATGGTGCATGGCACTGCCCCCCCCCATCTCACCGTGCCCCGAGTGCCCTCGCCCCAGTTCCACCTACTTCCCTTCCCAGCAGTTCCGGCTGCCGCCCAGCCCAGGAGAGCCATGTACCCTGGGCGTGCCAGGCAGCAGAGAATCCCAGAGCCCCCCTCAGTGCCCCAGCTGGTGGGGGACCCCGAGGGCAGAGAAGGCTGGTTCGGGGGGCACAGCCCCACCCTGGCAGGTCTCTGTTCCCCAGCAGCTCTAAGCTGCCCATTCCCACCAGCCACAGCGGGAGTGTCAGGGCAGAGTCCTGGGTCCGGCTCTCCCGCCCGGGCAATGGACCAGACCAGGCCTGGGCCCTAGCCCAACTCCAGGGCCCGTTCAGCAGGAGGCCAGGAGATCCCCCCCAGCCTTCTCCCTGCCCAGTCTCCCCAGCCACGGCTCGCACTATCGTGTCAGCAGCCACCCGAATGACCCTGGAACATGCCAGGAATGGGGCTGTGGCGTCTCAGCTGGGGGTAGGGTGACCAGACAGCAAGTGTGAAAAATCGGGACGGGGTGGGGGGTAATAGGAGCCTGTATAAGAAAAAGACCCAAAAATTGGGACTGTCCCTATAAAATTGGGACATCTGGTCACCCTAGCTGGGGGGCGTGGAGAGGGCCAAGTGGGGCGGCTCCCTGCCCCCCCCCCCCCACACACACACGGCAGTGCAGGGGCTCCTGAGGGCACCCACGAGGCTGTGCCCAAGGGAGGGGAGTGGAAGCTGCTACACCCCCAGGCCCCTACAGCCCTGGGGAGCAACCCCGCCCAAGGCCAGGCCGGGGGGGTCACTAGTGATGGGGGGAGCCCGTCTCCGAGTTACCAGCGCAGACTCCACCCACCGACCCCCCCCCCCCAGCTCCCCTCTCCGCCCACCCCGGGACGTTCAGACCTGCTCCTGCGCCAGCCGACCTGCCCAACGTCTCCGCAGCCCCGCCAGCCCATGCTCCCGGCTTCCTGCCCACGCCACAGCTGCCGCGCTCAGCCACCTCGCACCGGAGGGGGAGCGCGCGCCTGGCAGCCTCGTGGGGGGGAGGGGCAGGGATGTGCCACACGTGGAACTGGGGGAGCAGGGGGGCTCTAAGGGATGATCACAGCCCCCGGCATCTGCTCTCACACCAGCCCAGGCCGTGCTGGAGAGGGACAAGCCCCGCTAGGTCCTGTCTACTGCGTCCCCTCCTCCCCCCACCCCATGGTGCTTCCCGAGCCCCCCCACTGCTCCAACTACCCGTTCCCCACCTGGCTGGGGCCTGCAGCCCCACTGACACTAGGCGACGCTGCCAGGGTCAGGCCCCGAGGCAGTGGTGTCCCAGCGACTGTACACCTGGCACCCTGCCCCTAGAGCGCCTGCTGCCTGGGCGCTGACCGGCCTCTCCAGCAGCGACGGGCAGGGCAGCGTCACACACACACACACGCCCCCACATCACAGGGAGGGGTCACAGAGAGCCCAAGTCTGGCCTTCCCCCCAGTCAGCCATGCCCGCTGGGGGACGAGCACGCCCCTCCTAGACCAGGCGGGGCAGTAGGCCCAGGCAGAGACACCCCCCACACACACTCCCTCCCCCCAGCAGCTCGCATGGCATGAGGGCACCGGTGGGCTCGCCGGCATGGCTTGGAGTTTGACCCCTCACCTCCCAGCTGCCAGTGGGGGACAAGCTGGGTGGTGCAGGGGGCTTTGCCAGCTAGATCCAGGGGGGCCGCAGGTGGGAAACGCTTCCTCCTCCACAGCCCAAAGGGGGAACCTTTGGGGAGCAGAGAGACGACAACCCCTGGCCAAGCAGCTGCCGTCAGCAGCGCTAGAGGGCGGAGGACACTTTGGCGCAGCCGGGCCCCCAGGGAGGGGACCAGGAGTCAAGAGTCGGGGAGGCCAGGGAATGGACAGCGACCAGAGCGCAGGGGAGGGCTCTGTGCCGGAAGCAGCGCCGGGACTGCTGCTCCTGGGAGCAGACGCATCCTATGGCGCATGTGGAATGGCCACCCCACCCCAGCCAAGAATGCCAACATCTGGCATGTCACTAGCCACATCTGGACCACCACCAGCCTCAAGCCGCCTTCTCACTCCCCTGCCCGCCCCTCTGCCAGGGCCGTTCCAGGGGAGCAGGGGCCAGACCGCGCCTGCTTCGCTTCCCACTCGCTGCCCGGGGGAGAAGGGCCCCTTTGTCTCTGCTCCGGCCCCGGGAGACAGAGCCACAAAGGAGCTTTCTGCGGAGATCGCGTGTGAAGGGCAGCGGTGCAAAAGGCCACGAGGGAGAGACACAAACCCAGAACCCCCCACCTCCCCCAGGCTTGCCTCAGGAGAGTCAACTCCACAGCTGGCCCTTCACAGCCCCCCAGCTGCACACGGAGGCCCGTGCGTGGCTGTCAGCAGAGATGGTCCGGGACACAACCCCATGCCCCTAAGCCTGAGTCGGCTGGGACTGGATCACTCACTTGCCCTGTTCTGTTCATCCCCTCTGAAGCATGTAGCCCCGGCCACCATCAGAGCCAGGATGCCAGGCAGGCAGGACCGTGGCTCCGACCCAGGATGGCCATTCTTACATCTGATGATCCTGCAAGGTGCTGGGTGCCTTCGACTCCCAGCAGCTTCCCCAAGGAGTGAGGGCGCTCAGCACCTGCCAGTGCACCATGCGACACGACAGCTTGGAGGGCCGTCTCCAGGAAGAGAGGGGGAGGCTCAGACGGGAATGGGGGGGGGGGGGGGGGAAAAGACTGCTGTGGAGTCGGTTGCATGACAAACACCTCTCCCCTCCGGCAGTCAGACTGCCCTAGGCACGCAGGGTTTGCCAGACCAGTCAGAGCACTGGATCACCTGACCTGCTGCCAGCAACACACGGTGAAGCAGGACAATTGTGCAAGGCTGCACAAGGGGGCAGGATTCCTGACCCCTGCACCCACTGGCCCTGAAGCATGGGGCTTGCTCACCCATACCTTAGCTTGCTGAACCACCCGACATCAGCGACATGGTTATCCAGCTGCCCTGAATCCCACCGACAGTCATTTCCCCAAGGGGTCCCTTGGCATCTCACCCCGCCCTCGGCTTTGGGGCTTCACGTTGCAAGGGCCACACGACTCCACTGAAACAAGCCAAATCCCAGGAACAGTCCCTTCCATCCTTCCTTGTATAAACGAGTCAGACTGAGGCCAGCAGACGGGACCTTTACGACCCTACAGTCTGACAAGCTGTGTGGCACAGACCGGGGCACTCCGGCAGCCAGTGCAGTCGCTTGCGGCTGGGCTAGAGCAGACCTTTCAGAAAGCCGTGACCTGGCCCCGCCTCGCCCCAGCCTGTGCAGAGATGCCCTTAGGCGCCAGGCAGGGAGCTGGTGGTTCCAGTCTCCAGCTCCCCTCATTCAGACAGGGCCTGTTTCTAAGGGCCAGGGGAAACATTTCAATTCACACCCAGGTGCTTGAGTCCAAGCAAAGGGAGTTCCTGCACTCAATGGCTTTCTCCGCAACGCCTTAATGCGGGAACGCAGCGACCGACCGACCGGGCACGTTCCAGGCATCACGGGGCAGAACTCTCCCGATCTGCAGGGAAGGGGGGGAATTGGAAAGCTAGACGGGGCAGTGGGGCTGCACAGAGCCCTGGTCAACACGCCCATCAGCTTCAACCCCATCTGTAACTGTCTACAGATCAAAGCACCAGTTAGTGGCTGGCTGCCCTTAATGCCTTCCAGCAGAACCCCCTCCTCCCCAAACTCAGCTCTCCTGATCTTCCCAACGGAGTTCAACTGTGGACACCCTGAGTGACTTAACTTCCAGAAAGGAAGGAAAGAACTAATGTTGGGGGAAGGGGGCGAATAGGGGACATGAGGGAGACAGAGCCCCTGACATGTAACAGAGGAGGGAATGAAAGCAACAGAGCCCATGACCCCAGGGGCAGATCAGGGGACCCTGGTATGGAGAATAGGGTGAGCAGATGTCCCGATTTTATAGGGACAGTCCTGGTTTTTGGGTCTTTTTCTTATATAGGCTCCTATTATCCCACACCCCCTGTCCCGATTTTTCACACTTGCTGTCAGGTCACCCTAATGGGGAATGGGAATGGAGGGGAGACTAGGGGGCACAGCGCCTGGCATGAAAGAGGAGTGTGGGGCCTGAGGGAGTCCCTGAAATAGAGGGGGATGGGAGCAATGTTCCCTCTAATTTTTGCCAGGCTGTGTGCACAAAAAATTTATTCTGTGCAAACTGTTGTGCTTCTGTGCAAATTTTTGTGCGCGTGGTGTTTCGCCGTGTGTGCAGGGTTTAGGATCTGTGTGTGCGCGCGCAGCTTAGAGGGAACAGTGGATGGGAGGTGGCACATATGGAGCTGGGGGAAGGAGGGATGCAAGGAGCCCCTTGTGTGTGACAAAAGCTACAAGGCGTGTTACTCTCTAGGACAAACAAACCCCTTGCAAAGCAAAACAGAGGCTCTTTCTCTTTAACGCCCTGATCTGGCGGGTGAATGATTTTCAATAGAGCAATCACAACAGGAAACAGCTTTTGAAAATAACCTTGCTGGAACCTTGAACGTCACCAGACAGGGGTGTGTCAGCAACATGTGCACACACACACACACACACACACCATTGCACAAGCAGTGTGCACACACCCTGCATGCCATTGCACAAGTAGTGTGCACATGGTGCACATGCACCCTGCATCCCATTGCACAAGAAATGCATACACACCTTGCACACCATTGCACAAGCAATGTGCACACATACACTGCACATGCAGTGCATGCACGCACACACCCCACATACCATTGCACAAGTAGTATGTGCGCACACACACCACTGCAGAAGCAATGCGTGCGTACACGCACCTCACACACCATTGCACTAGTGTGCGCGCACACACACACACACGCGCGCGCACACACACGCGCGCGCACACACACACACACACACGCGCGCGCACACACATGCGCGCACACTAGACAGCTCCAGAAAGACGAACTCATCAAATCAATGCAGCTGGACATGCCCCCCAGCTCAGGCCTGCCAACCAGCCTGGCAATAACTTCCCCACGAACTCGCAACGCTCCCGGGCAGCCCCCAGTAACCCAGCGTGCACAGAGCTCCCTTGGGAGCAATCCCAGCAAGCAGCAAGAGCAGCCCAGCGAGCGCTTCTGAGCAGCCCTACAGTAATGCACACGCAGGAGCAGCGTAAGAACATAAGCACGGCCCTACAGGGTCAGACCAAAGGTCCATCTAGCCCAGTATCCTGTCTTCCAACAGTGGCCAGTGCCAGGTGCCCCAGAGGGAATGAACAGAACAGGGAATCACCAAGTGATCCATCCCGTCACCCATTCCCAGCTTCTGGCAAACAGAGGCTAGGGACACCATCCCTGCCCATCCTGGCTAATCGCCATTGATGGACCTATCCTCCATGAATTTACCTAGTTCTTTTTTGAACCCTGTTATGGTCTTGGCCTTCACTACATCCTCTGGCAAGGAGTTTCACAGGTTGACTGTGCGTTGTGTGAAGAAATACTTCCTTTTGTTTGTTTTTAAACCTGCTGCCTATTAATTTCATTTGGTGACCTCTAGTTCTTGTGTTATGAGAAGTAGTAAACAACACTTCCTTATCTACTTTCTCTACACCAGTCAAGATTTTATAGACCTCAATCATATCTCCCCTTAGCCAAGCTGAAAAGTCCCAGTCTTATTAATCTCTCCTCGTACGGCAGCCGTTCCGTACCCAGAACCATTTTTGTTGCCCTTTTCTGAACCTTTTCCAATTCCAATATATCTTTTTTGAGATGGGGCAACCACATCCGCACGCAGTATTCAAGATGTGGGCGTATTGTGGATTTATGTAGAGGCAACATGATATTTTCTGTCCTATGATCTATCCCTTTCTTAATGATTCCCAACACTCTGTTTACTTTTTTTGACTGCTGCTGCACACTGAGTGGATGTTTTCAGAAAACGATCCATGACGACTCCAAGATCTCTTTCTTGAGTGGTAACAGCTAATTTAGACCCCCTTGTTTTAAATGTATAGTTAGGATTATGGTTTCCAATGTGCATGACTTTGCATTTATCAACATTGAATTTCATCTGCCAGTTTGTTGCCCAGTTTTGTGAGATACTTTTGTAGCTCTTCGCAGTCTGCCTGGGACTTAACTATCTTGAGTAGTTTTGTACCATCTGCAAATTTTGCCACCTCACTGTTTACCCCTTTTTCCAGATCATTTATGAACGTGTTGAATAGGACTGGGCCCAGTACAGACCCCTGGGGGACACCACTATTTACCTCTCTCCATTCGGAGTGCTGACCATTTATACCTACCCTTTGTTTCCTATCAGCCCACCACAGGAAGCTGCAGAAGGTGCAGGGCTGTGCAGAAGGAAGCTGAGTGCCCCTGAATCAGCCTCTCCGAGCCTGGATCGTAAACTGGACTCTTCTCCCCATGCCAGCAGGCACAGAGGAGCTATCCAGGGCAGAAGACAGGTGACTGGCTCAGCCCGAGGGCTATAAACAGGCTCCTTTATCTCCTCTAATCTGAACCCAAGTCCAGGCCTTCCCGCACAGCAGGGGCCAAGACAGCCCAGTGGTGTCTGAGCTCTGCCCCAGTACTCTCAGGAGCCAGCAGCCCCCTTCTCTCAAAGGAACCCCGCAGGTGGGCGAGCAGCAGCGGCTGGGCCTGCTCAGGGCTGGCTGCTATTTCAGAGACTGGTCCAAAGACAAGAATTGGCTTCAGCGGAAGCAGGAGCAGGCCTTAGACGGAGCTCCCTGCACTAATGGCACTACCACAGCCACCCATTACCTCGCTCAGCGCCCCACGAGTAAACAGCCCCAGGATCACCCTGCTACAGATGGGGAAACTGAGGCACGCGCAGGCAGCAACTTGACAGAGGGAGTCTGTGGCACAGCCAGGACTGGAACTCGAGAGCTTCTGGCTGCCAGGACTGTGCTCAGAGTACACAGCCAACCTCTCCTGCACGGCACAGTGCTTGAGCATGGGTGCAGGACTGCTGCCCCAGTGGGGCCTGCAGAGAAAGCAGGGCCAGACCCTGCTCCCACCCCGGTGCATGGCAATGCCCCTTCCTCACGAGGAGTCCTGCAGGAGCAGGACGGGGCAGGCCAGCAGTGTACACGGTCTCTCTCACTCACTCACCGCAGGGGATCTCAGCTACCCTGCCCTTCCCAGGTTGACTGGGAGCAAGACCCGGTGAGGTCCCAGCTGCATGGGAAGGCGATCCTGCTAGGGAAGAGGCCAAGCACCCTGCAAGAGCACAGTTAATTGCTAGCAAAATCAAGAGAACCAGGCAGGAGAATGCAACACAGCCAAGGAGCGCCCCCTCCATCCTTCCCTCTCCCTGCTGGACTCCTCCACGCTACAGGACCGAGCAATGTTTGTCCGGCCCCTCCCAGCCAGACTCCAACATGCTGTACGCGCTACAAATTGCTTCACTCACCACAGACATGCAGCCACCTCTGGGGTGGAACGCGGCAGCCGTTTACCAGCCGCTCAGCAGATCATAACGGGAAGCAAATAGCTCCTCCCAGTGAAGCTGGAGGAGGACATGGAGGGATGCAGAATGGAGCATCCTGGCTGGATCCCCATTAGCTGAGGGGGCTGCCGTCTTGCCCAAGGCATGGTGCCTGCCACAGGGCACCTCAGAGCCAGGGAGCGAGTCCCCACCCCACCCGAGGGCTCCCCCCGGAGGAGGACCCAGCCCGGCGGCCAGCCAGAGCAGCACCCCACCTGGCAGCTAACACAGCTTGCAGCAGGCGAGGATTTATGGCCCTTCTCTCCACGCCCTCCCGCCGCTGCGGGGGCTCACAACAACGGGCTGGGAGCGGCTGCACAGGCGCAGCCGGCCTTTGTTTGGCTGAGATCCGTCCCGCCGGCGGGACGTTCTGGGTGTCTGGCTCTCCTGCTCCAGCCCCCACACGCTGAGGTGCACACGCAGGCCCAGGGACCCAGCCGCCTTGCCCAGGACGGGCGAAGCGCTCACGGGGTTTCCACTCACAGACTGAGTCATCCAGCCTGACACCCACACGCAGCACCCCGGGCACAGCCACAGAGCTGCCAAGGAGCCAGAGAGAGGGGAAATCACAGAGACGAGCAGCGCCAGACCCACAATCCCCTGCCCGCCTTCCCATGCACCCAGGGCCCGCTCCTCAGGGCCGGCCCGAAGACCCAGGACAGTGAGGCCTGGGGGGCTCGAGGGATCGCTACCGGGTCACAGAGCCTGGTGCTGACCTGAATCCAACCAGGCTAGCAGCTCTGGCCGCCCACCCCGCTCTGTGGAGCAAGCTAGTCTCCAGCTGTTCCTAGCCGGCGGGTGTCCACACTACCAGCAGCCCCTCACTCAGCAGAGGGGCCAAGGGCGGGATGGGTCCAGGTCAGCACTGCCCCGGCCAGACACCATACAGGTTGGGGTCAGCAGCTCCCCCGGATTTCAGCGGGAGCTGAGCAGTGCCTGGGCCGGAGTTGAGGGGAGGGAGGGCTGAGCCAGCCAGGAGAGGCTGCTCACAGTGGGGCCGCTGGAGGTATGGCCCACGGTATTTCCAGTCCCAGCGCTGGCGTCGAGCTCGGCGGGATAAGAAGAGTGACCTCTTGGAAGCAAGTGGGAAAAGCAGGACCCCGCAGGGGAGATTAACCCAGATCAGAGACACCCGAGGGGGACGGGCCCCAACGCAAGTGCGGGTCTGAACACCCCTGAGCTTCAGGGAGCAGATCCGAGCCCAACCCTGCAGCCAGCACCACCATGACAATCATCAGCCCCCAGGCTGTCTGCTTCAGCACTGTTCCAGACACTCTGCCAGCCAGGTGGTGCCGGCATGGTAACTATACGGAGTTAACACTTGCACTGTACATGCCATCTGCACACACCTAAGTGGCAGGAACGATCATCCCTGTTTCACAGGTGAGTGAGCTGAATCTCTGAGCAGACCAAGGACTTGCCCAACCTAGCGGCAGAGCTGGGGAGGGAACCCAGGAGTCCCAAGTCCGAGTCCCTCAACACTTAGGAGATCTGCCAAACCCAGTCAGAGGAGAAACGTTCACAAGAGTGTTTCCCCATGGGGCTGGTAAAAGGAATCAGCAAGCCAGCCTCCATCACTGCCCCAGCACGGCCCAATCAGCGGACGTATTGGTAGGAACAGGAGAAGAGAGGCAAAGAAATTCTGCTTTGGGATATGCTGATAGTGTCTCCCTGAAATTCTGCTCTACACCCTCTGGAGCCGGGAACGCAGCCCCTCTCCCACCCAGTCTCACCCAGCTCTCTTGCTGATTGACCACACCGAGGCACAGCCAGCCCCTGAACGCCCTCGAGTCCCCCAGCTCTCAGGTGGGCTGGCTACTGCTGTTATTCCAGCCCTTGGGACAGGCTATTTGAGAGTCCTCTGAGGGCACTCCAGGGAGACAGCTGGAGGCCCTATAGCCACTGGGAAGAGGAGGCATGCCCCACCTGACCCTCCCAGAGAGCAGTATCCAGGGAAAACAGCAGGGCCTCTCCCTACCGCAGAGGAAGGGTTTTGTCCAACCGGCTCAGAGAGCACTGGGGGGACAGCGGAGCTAGACAGGAGAAGGAGCACGCAGGGAGGGTAAGTGGGTCTGCAGGAGCCCAGGGCAGAATCGCATGGCCCCAAGTATCTGAGAAGTCAAGGGAGTCACACACTGGTGCCAAAGGCAATTCCGTCTGGGGCTGGGATTAACCCTTTCTCTGAGACTGCAACACAGACAAATGCCCCAGAGCAGCGTCCTACACAACATCCTCTCCCCCAGCAACCCCCCTGCCCTCTCGGCTGGTGGCTTGTCCTGGGGAAGCAGGAAGGCCCAGCTACCAGTTTCAACAGAATTTAAGTTTTGATTTTTGGAAAGGGTCTCTAGCCTCCATGGCAGAGGACGCCACCCCAGCATGGCCCAGATCCGAGCCTGATGCAGCATCGCCTGCCTGAGTCTGCAGACGGACCGCTCCAGTGCAGCTCAGAGCTTTGCCAAGCAGGGGCAGTGTGAAATTAACCCAGCTCCAGTCAGTTTCCAATTCAGGCACTGGAGTTGCTGTAGCCACAGGGGAGGAGGGCTTTAGCAACAGAGGCCAGAGGAGGGTCAGAACAACCTGGGTGGGATGGAGGGGACTCTCCTCCCCCTTCTAGCTGCCAGTGGCGGGCTGGGAGGATTTCAGATTTGTCAAACAGCCACTAGCCAGGGGCTGCTAGGAACGAGGGACCCTCAAGCAGGGTTCTGGATCAGGAATCTCAACACCCTCTCCTGCCCCAGGGATGCTGCACAGGAGCGGGAGGGGGACTGGGCTTCCCAGTGTGGCCTGGTCAGTGGCCCATCACGAGTCACGCCAGCTGGCTCGGTGCCTGGGAGCTTTCCGAGCTTTTGGACAGGAGCGTCGGGCTGGGCGACGGACACGGGCTGCAGGTTTCCTGCATGGACACGGCACAGATGCAGCAGTTCACAGGCGCATACCAGGGAGGTGATGCGGTGCTAGAGCAGTTCGCCATCGCATCATATTTATTCTAGCCAAGGGCCCATCCTGTGAGGGGTGGCCGTGTGTGCTTGCGGCTACTCTGCCTGCCCACGAATATGGGTGTCGTTCAGTGCCCAGACCGTGACAGCCCGGGGCCTCTTCCTTGTTGAGCCTTTCCACCTCGGCAGCTCCTGTCGGCAGGCCACCAGTTTCCGCTCACAGTAACTGGGAGAAAAACCGAGCTCTGCCCATTTCCCCTCAGACACGGGAAACCAGCTACAAGAGACCCTACAGGAAACACTCAAGGGGTCACCGTGCACGCCAGGCTCACAACTCCACAGCAGCAGGACTTGAACTGCTCCTAACTAAAAGAGAATTCAGTAGTACGGGGCCTATGACACACAGATGAGCTATCCCGACTCCCTCCAGCACAGCCAGGGCTGCACACGGACACGCTAGCCATTCATTATGCGGTTATTCGCGGAGGCTGAAAGCTAACCCAGGCACTTCCCATGAGCACATGCTCCCCTTCCACAAGCTGCCCCTGGGCCTGCGAGCGGCGACGAGAACACACAAGGGAAAGCGCTGCAGATCTGGGGGGACACAGGCCTTCAGCATTCCCCTTACCTGTCAGTTTCTATCTCCCGCTCCTGCCCTCCAGGCTCCCCACCGTCTCTCGCTGCTGCCGCACTCCTGGGCTGGCGATGGCACTGCCACCGTACCCACAGGATCACCTCCTTCCTCAGCTGCTGTCCTCACAAGCTGCCAGGCTGGAGAGGGTATAAACTGCCAGGCTCACTGCACGGGAAAGGTGCTGCTGCTGTTATACTCCAGGAAGGCTAAGCTGGTAGCGATGCTGCTGTGCTGGACGCTGCCAGGCTCACTGCACAGTGCTGTGGCTCACTGCATGCTGCCAGGCTCACTGCACAGTGCTGCCGCTGGATGCTGCCAGGCTCACTGCACAGTGCTGCTGTGCTGGACGCTGCCAGGCTCACTGCACAGTGCTGCCAGGCTCACTGCACAGTGCTGCCAGGCTCACTGCACAGTGCTGTGGCTGGATGCTGCCAGGCTCACTGCTGCCAAGCTCACTGCACAGTGCTGCGGCTGGATGCTGCCAGGCTCACTGCATGCTGCCAGGCTCACTGCATGCTGCCAGGCTCACTGCACAGTGCTGCGGCTGGATGCTGCCAGGCTCACTGCTGCCAGGCTCACTGCACGCTGAAGGCATTGCTGCTTCTGCGATACTCCAAGCTAGTAAAATACATGTTGCCAGATTCACTGCATGCTCCAGCTGCCGTTGGCTCACTGCACGCAGCTTGACAGTGCAAAGCTCACTGCGTGGCAATGGGACGGTGCTGTTTGGTGCCGGGGCTCAGTGCATGAATGACGAGGGTGGTGTTGCTGCTATACTCCTGGCCACCCAGACTGGCGGCGGTGTTACGGCTGCGACTCTCCAGGATTCGCCCCTCCAGGCTCCTCCTATGGGTGCTGCTCAGCTTCAGGCTCGCGGGCAAGGGCTGGCACTGCTGGGCTCACCCCCACCTCCTCCTGCTGACTGGCAGTGCTGCTGGGGACAGTGACGGCGCTGCACTGCCACGCTCACAGGATGCCGGAGGTGCTGCGCTCCCCGGCTAGCAGCAGTGCCAGGGCTGAGGCCACCCTCCTGGGTTCACCAGCTGGTGCTGGGACACTGCTAAGGGGCTGGGCCCGAGACCGTGCTAGGCTCCTGGGCTCACTCCTCTCACGCCCTACACCTGTGCTGCTCGCCGCCTCCCCTCCCTGCGCTGCGGCTGCTGCTGCACACCCAGGGTCCCTCCGGCTTCCTGCACACCTGGGCTCAGCCACCCTGGCTCCTGAGGCTGCTCTTGCACACCGCACGTGAGCGCCTCCTCCTGCACGCCCAGCCCGAGCACCTCCTCTTGCACGCTTGGCCTCAGGCCCCCTTCCTCCTGCAGGCCCCTGACAAACCCTCCCGTCTCCTGCTGGTGCTGCTCTCCCTGCTGGCCCCCCTGCACTCCTGGGCTCACCTCCCCTTCCCCTTCCGGCTGGTGTTGCACCCTCGGGCCCTCTCCCCACTCCTGGGGGGCTCCCAGGGCCACTCCCTGCTCCTGTGGTGCTCCCAGGGCCACACCCTGCTCCTGGGGGGCTCCCAGGGCCACACCCTGCTCCTGCACCCCTGAGCTCACTATCCCCTCCTCCTGAGGTTGCTGCTTTCCTCCCAGGCTCCCCTCTTCTACCAGATGCTCCTCCTGTAACCCCAGCCTCACCCCCCCTGGCACCCGTACCCGCACTCCTGGCCTCACCCTCGCTGCCACTCGTGCCCGTACTCCCGGCCTCGTTCCTCTGGCCACCCGTAGCCCCGGCCTCACCCCTCCTACCACCGGCCTCTCTCTCCCTGCCACCCGCTTCTCCCGCACCCCTGGCCTAGACTCTCTGGTCACTGGCTGCTCCCACACCCCTGGCCTCTTTCCCACTGCCACACGCTGCTCCCGTTCCCCTGGCCTAGACTCTCTGGTCACTGACTGCTCCCACACCCCTGGCCTCTCTCCCACTGCCACCCACTGATCCCGCACCCCTGGCCTCTCTCCCACTGCCACCCACTGATCCCGCACCCCTGGCCTCTCTCCCACTGCCACCCACTGATCCCGCACCCCTGGCCTCTCTCCCACTGCCACCCACTGATCCCGCACCCCTGGCCTCTCTCCCACTGCCACCCACTGATCCCGCACCCCTGGCCTCTCTCCCACTGCCACCCGCTGCTCCTGCTCCCCGGGCCTAGACTCTCTGGTCACTGACTGCTCCCACACCCTTGGCCTGGCCTCTCCAGCTCCCCGCTGCACCCGCACCCCTGGCCTGGCCTCTCCAGCTCCCCGCTGCACCCACACCCCTGGCCTGGCCTCTCCAGCTCCCCGCTGCACCCACACCCCTGGCCTGGCCTCTCCAGCCGCCCACTGCTCCCGCACCCCTGGCCTGGCCTCTCCAGCCGCCCACTGCTCCCACACCCCCGACCTAGACTCTCTGGTCACCGACTGCTCCTGCACTACTGGCCTTGTCCCCACTGCCACCCACTGTTCCCACACTCCTGGCTTCACCTCTCTGGCCACCCACTGCTCCCGCACCCCTGGCCTGGCCTCTCCAGACACTCGTCGCTCCCGCACCCCTGGCCTTGTCCCCGCTGCCGCCTGATACTGTTCCCGCAGGCCCAGAATCACCCCTGACTCCTGCAACCCTGGGCTCACCCCCGACTCCTGCACTGCCAGGCTCAGCCCCCCGGACTCCTGAACACCCCACCCCAGCCCCGACTCCTGACAGTGCCGCTGCTCCCCTGCGCGCACCCCCTGCCCCCGGATGGTGCAGCTGTTGCGCTCCTGACTCCCCCTGCCCCCCTCAGACTTCCCTCACCCCCTGTCCCCTAGGGCTCCCCTACCTCACTGCTGCCCCCCGGGGCTCCCCCACCACCTGGGGCTCCCCCACCACCTGGGGCTCCCCTACCTCGCTGCTGCCCCCCTGGGGCTCCCCTACCTCACTGCTGCCCCCCTGGGGCTCCCCTACCTCACTGCTGCCCCCCGGGGCTCCCCCACCACCTGGGGCTCCCCTACCTCGCTGCTGCCCCCCTGGGGCTCCCCCACCCCCTGGGGCTCCCCTACCTCGCTGCTGCCCCCCTGGGGCTCCCCCACCCCCTGGGGCTCCCCTACCTCGCTGCTGCCCCCCTGGGGCTCCCCTACCTCGCTGCTGCCCCCCTGGGGCTCCCCCACCCCCTAGGGCTCCCCTACCTCACTGCTGCCCCCCGGGGCTCCCCCACCACCTGGGGCTCCCCTACCTCGCTGCTGCTGCCCCCCTGGGGCTCCCCCACCCCCTGGGACTCCCCTACCTCGCTGCTGCCCCCCTGGGGCTCCCCCACCCCCTGGGGCTCCCCTACCTCGCTGCTGCCCCCCTGGGGCTCCCCTACCTCGCTGCTGCCCCCCTGGGGCTCCCCCACCCCCTAGGGCTCCCCTACCTCACTGCTGCCCCCCGGGGCTCCCCCACCACCTGGGGCTCCCCCACCACCTGGGGCTCCCCTACCTCGCTGCTGCCCCCCGGGGCTCCCCCACCACCTGGGGCTCCCCTACCTCGCTGCTGCCCCCCGGGGCTCCCCCACCACCTGGGGCTCCCCTACCTCGCTGCTGCTGCCCCCCCGGGGCTCCCCCACCCCCTGGGACTCCCCTACCTCGCTGCTGCCCCCCTGGGGCTCCCCTGCTCGCCCCCTGATAGCGCAGCCCCCTGGCCGCACGCACCGGGACCCCCGGGCCGGCCGCTCCGCAGCCTCCAGTCCCCGCTCGCAGGCGGCTCCGGCCCCCTCGGCCTGCGCGCGCCCGGCCCACGGGCCCGCTCTTAAAGGGGCAGGCCCCGCGCTCGAGGCGCGCGCCCGGCCCGCGGGGCCGAGCCGCGGGGGCGGGGGCCCGGTCGGCGCGAGCCCTGGGCAGCGAGGGGTTAACGCGGCGAGTGGCCTGCGGCAGGGCGGGGGCGGGATGGATGGGTGGGGGTGGGGATGAGTGAGTGGGTGGAGGGGTGGGATGGGGATGGGGGGGATGGGTAGAGGGGTGGGTATGGGGATGGATGGATGGATGGATGGGGTGGGGTTGGTAGAGGGGTGGGGATGGGTGGGTAAAGGGGTGGGATCGATGGGGTGGAGGGTAGAGGGGGGTGGGGGTGGGGGGATGGGTGGGTAAAGGGGTGGGATAGATGGGTGGGGGTGTGGGGATAGGTGGGTAGAGGGGTGGGATAGATGGGTGGGGGTGTGGGGATAGGTGGGTAGAGGGGTGGGATAGATGGGTGGGGGTGGGTAGGGGGTGGGTATGGGGATGGATGGATGGGGGTGGGAGTAGGCAGAGGGGTGTGGGGGTGGGGATGAGTGGGTAGTGGGGTGGGATAGATGGGTGGGGTGGGTAGAGGGGTGTGTATGGGGATGGATGGGGCTGGGGGTTATTATGGATGGAGAGGGGGATGTCTGGGTAGAGGGGTGTGTATGGGGATGGATGGATGGGGTGGGGGTGGGTAGAGGGGTGGGGGGGATGGGTGGGTAGAGGAGTGGGATAGATGGGTGGGGGTGGGTAGAGGGGTGTGTATGGGGATGGATGGATGGGGGGTGGGGTGATTATGGATGGAGAGGGGAATGTCTGGATAGAGGGGTGTGTATGGGGATGGATGGATGGGGTGGGCGTGGGTAGAGGGGTGGGATAGATGGGTGGGTAGAGGGGTGTGTATGGGGATGGATGGATGGATAGAGGGATAGAGGGGTGTGTATGAGGATGGATTGGGGTGGGGGTGAGTAGAGGGGTGTGGGGTAGAGGGGTATGTGGAGGGATGGGTGGGTACAGGGGTGTGCATGGGGATGGATGGGTGTGTGGGGCGGGGGATGGATAGACAGGCACACTACTAGGCCAGTGGTTTTCAACCTAGGGTCCGCAGATGATGGCTAAAGGGTGCGCAACAGGTGACTGTGAGAACACAGTTTCAGATCCCAGAAAAGACATTGCGTTTTTCTGAGCAATCAAAAGTACGCGCACACCCCCACCTGCAGGCCCAAGCCCGAAGTGTTGGCCGTGCCGTAGCAGCCAACAGCTTAGCGCCCTTTCTGACGCTGTGTCAAATGCCTTGTCCTGAACCTGCAACCTTTCCAGTTGAATTCTGTCTTTAGGCGGATCCGAATTCAGCGATTTACACAGACAACAGATTTCCAACGGGGGCCGCCCCTCCCTTCGACATTTCCAAAGGGGTCTGCCCCTGAAAAAAGGCTGGAAACCACTGCACTAAGCTCTAGGGATGGGTGCACAGAGGATGGCTGCAGAGACAGATCCTGACCTCGAGAGACAGGCATGCTAGCTGAACACAAGCGCTGCCTCTCCCTCCCAGACACACAGCCCTTGGCGCTGAGTGTCCTCCGCTCCCCTCAGTCCCTGCTTGTTGGGCCTGTTCCTTCCTGCCTTTGTTATGGTGCTGAAGATGCTGCCCCTCCCCAGCTATGGCCCCCCATCCTCCCTACATGGCATGGCTGCTCGCCACACTCGCACCCACCAAGGACCAGATCCTCAGCCAGTGTACACCAGCCTCTCTTCATTGGCGCTTCGCCCCTGCTGAGAACGTGGCCCAGTGTCTGTTCCTGTTGCTGGTGGCACTACTGAGAGAGAGAGAACAGGAGAGAAAGCTAGAGAAAAGAGATGGATTCAGGCTCTGCATGGGGTGCCCGCAGGTCAGGGCTGCCCACTCTTCCGCTAGCCTGAGGGGCTGGAGCTGGGAGCAGCCTGGAGAGAAGCAGGGCTGATGGCACCTGCATGGACAGCTGCCTAAAGTGCAACTTTATCCAACAGCGACCAAACCCAAGCCTGCGCCTGAAGAGCAGAACCAAGCACTCAGGAGCCACTCACTGCTGCCTGCTTGGTGTGTTCGTTAACTCCTGCGAGGCCAGGGCAAGCCCCTCCCAAGCACTTCCCCTCTGCCTTTGCAGTCGACTGCCAGAGTTGGTTCCACGTGGGGCCAGACTTGTTATGTTTCACAGCACGTACACGTGTTGGATAAAAACATAACTACTCTTGCTGGAAGGCTGCAACACACCACGACTTTATTTCCTAGAATTCAGAATGTTAACACACATGAACTAAAAACAGAGCGCGACAAAGCAGACTGCTCCCTGAAACAGAGAGGCACAACTCACCCCACCTTTACCCTAGGCCAGCTGACTGCAGATTGACTGATCGCCCTCTAACCTGCATGCAGGACAAGGAAACCCTTTACAAATGAGAGTGACAGCCTACTGTTCCAGCCCACTTTTCAAAGCCACAATACTCCACTCTTGTTAGCCCAGGGTAAATCAGGAGTAACTCCACCAATTGCAGCCTAGCCACTCTGGATTCGCACTGGCCTGGCAGAGCAGAGTTGGTCCTGTCCGGCACGTTGAGGGATTAGAGGGCTAGGGATTTGGAACAGGGCACATCCCTGGACCCAGGCATTGTGCACGGCAGGGCCAAATCTTTGCACTGAGTCCAGCCAGCGTTGGATCGGGCCCCAAAGGCCCTGAGAGGAGCAGATCCTTCTGCGCTGCTGTGGAATGCAGGGAGGGGGCTGGCCTGGTTGCAGGAGAAATTCCTGAGAGTCTGCAGACCATGCCAGCCGGTTTCAGGGCCTGACCCAAAGACTGGCAGTTCCCCCAGGGGATGCTGCGCAGGTGAGCGGTGTCCGGCTGAGAGCCCCACGGCAGGCCTCTTCCCAGGACCACGTGCTGCAGCCCAGGCACTTGGCTCTGTTCACCCCACGGCTGCCCTCCCCAGCCCCCTCATCAGTTCAGCTGTCCGGCCTCTTGGGGCTCTTCACTCCTCCCTCCAAAGCCTGGGGAAGGGGTGGCTGCAGCGGGGTCCCCTCCCAGGCTATATGGGGGGGAAAAGCCCCTGGGGTTCTTCATCCTCCTCTTCCCCTTCCCAGGCCAGGGGCTGCAGGGAGGGAGGAGGAGAAGCAGAGTCCACGTCCTGCCCCCATTGCTCACAGGAGATGGCGAGGAGGCAGGGCCACCCTGGGTGCTGGGCTTCTTGCTCCCCACACCCTCCTGGCTCCAGCCCAGCCCAATCCCGTCGCTGCGAGGACATGGCCAGAGCTGGCGAGTGGCGACGCCACGCGTGGTCCTGGAAGCATGGCTGAGCGCGGCCTTGTGGCACGTCCCCGTGAGAGTGCAGCTGGGACTTTGGAACGGCGCCGTCTGCCCCAGGCGGCAAAGAGCCCAGCCCAGCCCAGAGCATGCTGGGATGGAGCAGGACCCAGCCCAGAGCACGCTGGGATGCAGCACACTTGGATGGAGCAGGACCCAGCCCAGAGCATGCTGGGACAGCAGGGAACTCAGCCCAGAGCATGCTGGGATGGCACAGATCATGGCCCAAAGCATGCTGGGATGGCAGAGAGCCCAGCCCAGAGCATGCTGGGACAGAGAAGGACCCAGCCCACAGCTTGCTGGGATGGCACAGATCATGGCCCAAAGCATGCTGGGAAAGCAGAGAGCCCAGCCCAGAGCATGCTGGGATGGTACAGATCACAGCCCAGAGCACACAGGGACAGAGCAGGACCCAGCCCAGAGCATGCTGGGATGGCACAGATCATGGCCCAGAGCATGGTGGGATGGCAGAGCACCCAGCCCAGAGCATGCTGGGACAGAGAAGGACCCAGCCCAGCGCTCGCTGGGATGGCCGAGAGCCCAGCCTAGGGCTCGCTGGCAGGGGAGGCAGGGCATTCAGTCTGAGCTGTGTGAGAGCTCAATCCACTCCTAGGTTAGGCACCTGCCTCTGGAGTCTCCGGGCCCCAATTTAAGGAGCTGCCTGGGCCCTGTGACCCAATGCTGGTCACCGGAGGGTGAAGCCGACGGGTGTCAGCACCACCCAGCCTACCAACTTTCACCCTGGGGCCACAGCGGGCAAGGCCCTCAGCCAATGTGCTAATGCAGCCAGTGTAAAAGGCCAATTAATATGCAGCCTGCTGTCTAGTTTTTCATGCAAACTTTCAACGGGCTTTGTAGCCTCCCTCCCTCTTCCATTGATGGAAGACAACAGGGCTTGGCTTCGACAGACATGCTCAAATCACGTTCCAGCCTTTCACCCAGGGGCTTTTCAGCTGTGTACGTGACAAGCACTAGCTCCACCAAGGAGCTACTTGAATAGAACATGCGTTAGTCATCCTGCCTCTGGTCAGGTGAGTCCCTTGTAGCCAACCACTCATTTCAAAGACTTCACGAAAGTTAAAAGCAATTGAAAATGGGTGTCGATGGCTTAGGTGAAACCCCTGGGGGCCTGTTCTCCAGTATTTGACTTTTGCCTCGATTTTATTTTTGATCACAAACTGGGGGCGTTGCCTGCCTTCAATGAACAAGACCGTGGGAGCACGCAACCAGACTCCATTCATCAGGAACACAGATTGCTAATATCACATCATCTGCTCTGGACACTCTCCACCTGCCTAAGGCCTTCAAACGGTTAGCTAATAAGCACATTTCACACACTCAAAGCACAGCATGAAACTGTTAAGTAACTGGCTTGCAGAAAACCTGAACTTACCTGGTGGGCCAGGGTGGTGGTGGTGGTGATTAAGCGACTGCACAAACATTGCAACCAGGAGGTTAGCCCTTGTGGGGAAGGATAGCTCAGTGGTTTGAGCATTGGCCTGCCAAACCCAGGGTTGCGAGTTCAGTCCTTGAGGGGGCCATTTAGGGATCTGCGGCAAAAATTGGGGATTGGCCCTGCTTTGAGCAGGGGATTGGACTAGATGACCTCCTAAGGTCCCTTCCAACCCTGATATTCTATGTTCCTGCCAGCTCCACGGACAAACCATGCAGGTGAGAACAGCACTCACGTGGCTATGTGAAGTGGTGCTGGGAGCTTGATGGCGTAGCACCTTCTGCTGAGAGCTGGCGCTGTGTTTGCTAAGGCTCAGTGAAGACAACTGTCCCTCTGGCTTAAGAGAGCTCTTCCCAAAAAGCTGCAGCGTTCGGGAGCAGCCTGTGCCAGAACCAGCGGCTCTAACTTTCATAGTGTGGACCACCCGAGGCTGGCTCCCCTTCCGTTCCCATACATCGTCCCCAGAGTGACTGTACCACTGCTTTCTATACAGTTCCTGAGCAGCTTAGAGCATTCACGCAATTCAGCTCGGAGCGTGTCCACATGTTGATGGCTGAGTGATCA
Organism: Macrochelys suwanniensis; assembly: GCA_033296515.1. Taxonomy (NCBI): domain Eukaryota; kingdom Metazoa; phylum Chordata; order Testudines; family Chelydridae; genus Macrochelys; species Macrochelys suwanniensis. The sequence goes on along the minus strand of CM065783.1, from coordinate 4,895,593 downwards.
CAGCACCTGCTTGTCACTAGCACAGCATTGTGAGGGACAGCCCAAGCCGGAGAGTGAAGGGGAACAGTGGTTCCACAGTTTCAGGTTGTACCCCATGGACCTCTGTCAGCTGTGGCTGAATCCCTTAAATGCTTTAACTATTTCCCCCTTCTTTTTCTGTACTTTTAATAAAAGGATGTTTAATGGTGGGGTTTGCCAGGGTACTAAGCATGCTGAGGTCTGTATACCAAACACTGAACCTAGTTTATATCCAGCCCATATATTTCATCCAAATTAATACAACAGCTCTGGACCAGGAGACTTTGATTAGCAGTGTCTGTGGGCCCCCACCTGTGCACTACACAACCTCAAGCTCCAGAGCTGGGGAGAGATGGACCCTGTCTTCAGTTCCTTTTTGACTACAGAGCCCAGAAGACTGTGCAGCAGAGGTGAAGGAGAGCAGGAAGTGAGCACCCATAGGGACAACACATCTTGAAGAACTCAACTTACTGTACTGGTAAGTAACCTCTCCTCCGGATCTATGTCCCCAGGGGTGCTCCATGGTAGGAGACTGCCAAGCAGTTACTCAACGTGGAGATGGGCACTGAAGAGGCCGATCAAAGGCAGTTGGGAGAACAGCACTGCCAGAACCTGGCACGTGGGATGAATAGCATTTGGTGAATGTGCGAGGTGAGCACCAGGTTGCAGCCCTGGAAATGTTCACTATGGGAACATCCGTAAGGAGGGCTATAGAATTGGACAGAGCCCCGGAGGAGTGGACCGTCACTGTGGGAGGGGGACGTGGCCCTGAGACTTCATAGCAGGCTGGGCTGTGTAACCAGATACCTACTTTGATAGACTCTGCCTGGCAATCAATTGGCCCTTCCTTCTTTCAGCAAAGAATACAAACCAGCTGGGGGGGGGGGGAGCCCTACTGGTTCTCACCCTGTCCAGATAGAAGATGAGCACCCACCTAGTGCCCAAGGTGAGGAGACTAGCCACGTCTCGAGGAGTGAAGGTTGGGGAAAAAAAGAAAACCGGCAAATAGGTATTCTGAGGGATATGGAAATCTGATAGACATTGGGGGGGGGGGGGGGGGGCCGCAGCATGACCACATCACAAAGGAATGTAACGGTGGCTCAGGCATGAGCTCTGAGTTCTCCCACCCTTCTGGCCAAGGTGCTCGCTACCAGGAATGAAGTCTTAAGGGAGCGATGAAGGAACAAACAGGTGTCCATAGGCTCAAAAGGGGAATTCCTTCAGGCATTGAGAACCAGTTTGAAGTCCCATGGAGGTGTGGGGTTCTAAATATAAGGGAACAAATGAGCTAAGCCCTTACGGAATCTGGATGTGGGAGGGTGGGCAAAGGCCGGAAGGCCTTTGATAGGTGAATGGAAGGCCATAACTGTCAGGTGTACTTTAACAGAGCTCGTGGATAGTCCCCGTGTCTTTGATTCCAACGGGTAACAGGCTCCTTGAGAAAGGAGCTTTAGCAGCAGATAGTGGCAGGAGCACCAGGAAAGGAAGTGCTGCCAACTCTGCAGGTAAGCGTTGCTCATGGAAGGCTTCCTGCTATTCGTAAGTACAGATTGGACCTCAGCTGAAGAGTCCAATACTCTACCAATGTGATATATGCCATCATGTGCCAGCAATGCCCCTCTGCCATGTACATTGGCCAAACTGGACAGTCTACGCAAAATAAACTGACAAATTGACATCAGGAATCATATTTAGAAAACCAGAACACTTCACTCTCTCTAATCACTCAGTGACAGACTTAAAGGTGGCAATTTTGCAACAGAAAAGCTTCAAAAAGACTCTAATGAGAAGCTGTTGAACTTGAATTAATATGCAAACTAGATACCATTACCTTAGGTTTGAACAGAGACTGGGAGTGGCTTGGTCATTATGTTAATTGACTATTTGCCCTAGTTAACTATCCTCACTCACCTGTGTGTCAACTGTCTGAAATGGGCCCTCTTGATTATCACTTCAAGTCTTTTCCCCCTGCTGATATAGTTCCTCTTAGCTTCTTAAAGTTGGTATAGGTACTTCCACCTTTTCATGTTTCTCTGAATAAAATATCTGCTTACTGTGTGTTCCACTCCATGTGTCTGATGAAGTGAGCTGTAGCCCACGAAAGCTTATGCTGAAATAAATTTGTTAGTCTAAAGTGTCACAAGTAATCCCGTTCTGAAACCTGTTGAAATATATTCCTGGCCCAGAAAGGGCCAGATACAGGACCAGGAAATCCTGTTTCCAGCTTATCTCCATCTGTACTCTGCTTTCTTGTATGGGATTTTACAAGCTGGGGAGTTTGGCAACAGCTGTTCAACTATGTAATCAGTATGTTGGACTCCAGCATCATGACTACATGCTCCCATGGTGGGGAGGGGGAGAAGAGACAGGAAGGAGGCAGCAGCCTATTGTCCATGTCCAGCAGTGAGTGCCTGAGGGCAGGTAAGGCTGCCTGCCTTTGAGGTCTTATAGGTGGTGCAGTTACCTGCCCAGGATAGTGTTTTGGTGGAACTGCAGCCCTGGTTTGCTAGGTCCAGTGCATTGACACCTGATTTCTTTGTGCCCAAAACAGACAGCGACTCAGAATCAAAGGTGGTCCTGGAGGGGTTTCACCCACTTTACCATTGATGGTATGCCAGGCTACTCCCTGGGCTTGTAGCATTTAAACACTAAGAATTTGAGGCTCTCATACAGTGACTGCTGCTTCAATCTGGATTTTGAAGCAATGGCTTTGAAGGGGGGGAACGGGGCAGATCACTCAGGACCCCATAAACCAAACTCAGCTGTGGATCTACAATTTCTTCCCCCAGCCAAAGTTGTTACAACACTGTTCTTCCTATGAAGTCTGCCATTCCTGTGCAGCTTCCCCTCTCCCCCTGGTAGTTTTGCAGTTACATTGCATGTTTCCTGCATCGTTCCATGGAGTCAGGCAGCCCATGGATGGAAGAGCCAGCTGTGTAGAAGCCAGGGGGTTGTGAGTAGCTAGAGCCAAGTAGCTGGACACACCTGGGTCAGTTCTTGGCCAAGCCTCCCAGACAATGTCAGTCACCAAGTCCACATGTGACCAATCAAAAACCATTAGTGAGAACAATTTGGCAGTGAGATAGACTCATACTCATAGACTTTAAGGTCAGAAGGGACCATTATGATCATCTAGTCTGACCTCCTGCACAATGCAGGCCACAGAATCTCACCCACCCACTCCTGGAATAATCCTCTCACCTATGTCTCAGCTATTGAAGTCCTCAAATCATGGTTTAAAGACTTCAAGATGCAGAGAATCCTCCGGTAAGTGACCCGTGCCCCATGCTGCAGAGGAAGGCAAAAAACCTCCAGGGCCTCTGCCAATCTACCCTGGAGGAAAATTCCTTCCTGACCCCAAATATGGCGATCAGCTGAACCCCGAGCATGTGGGCAAGACTCACCAGCCAGACACCCAGGAAAAAGTTCTCTGTAGTAACTTCTAACATCCCATCGTTGACCATTGGTCCTATTTACCACTGATGGCAATTAATTGACCTTTGACTAAGATCATGTTATCCCATCAAACCATCCCCTCCATAAACGTATCTAGCTTAATCTTGAAGCCAGTTAGGTCTTTTGCCCCCACTGCTTCCCTTGGAAGGCTGTTCCAGAACTTCACTCCTCTGATGGTTAGAAACCTTCGTCTAATTTCAAGTCTAAACTTCCTGATGGCCAGTTTATATCCATTTGTTGTGTCCACATTGGTACTGAGCTGAAATAATTCCTCTCCCTCCCTGGTATTTATCCCTCTGATATATTTAAAGAGAGCAATCATATCTCCCCTCAGCCTTCTTTTGGTTAAGGTAAACAAACCAAGCTCCTTGAGTCTCCTTTCATACGACAGGTTTTCCATTCCTCGGATCATCCTAGTGGCCCTTCTTTGTACCTGTTCCAGTTTGAATTCATCCTTCTTAAACATGGGAGACCAGAACTGCACACAGTATTCCAAATGAGGTCTTACCAATGCCTTGTATAACGGTACTAACACCTCCTTATCTCTACTAGAAATACCTCGCCTAATGCATCCCAAGACCGCATTAGCTTTTTTCACGGCCACATCACATTGGCGACTCAGTCATCCTGTGATCAACCAGGACTCCGAGGTCCTTCTCCTCTTCCGTTACTTCCAACTGATGTGTCCCCAGCCTATAACTAAAATTCTTGTTATTAATCCCTAAATTCATAACCGTACACTTCTCACTATTAAATTTCATCCTATTACTATTAGTCCAGTTTACAAGGTCATCCAGATCTTCCTGTAGGATATCCCGATCCTTTTCTGAATTGGCAATACCTCCCAACTGTGTCATCTGCAAACTTTATTAGCACACTCCCATTTTTGGTGCTGAGGTCAGTAATAAAAATATTAAAATTGGTCCCAAAACTGAACCTTGAGGAACTCCACTAGTAACCTCCCTCCAACCTGACAGTTCACCTTTCAGTATGACCCGCTGTAGTCTCCCCTTTAACCAGTTCCTTATCCACCTCTCAATTTTCATATTGATCCGCATCTTTTCCAATTTAACCGATAATTCCTCATGTGGTACTGTATCAAATGCCTTACTGAAATAGAGGTAGATTAGATCCACTGCGTTTCCTTTATCTAAAAAATCTGTTACTTTCTCAAAGAAGGAGATCAAGTTGGTTTGGCACGATCTACCTTTTGTAAAACCATGTTGTAATTTGTCCCAATTGCCATTGACCTCAAGGTCCTTAACTACTTTCTCCTTCAAAATTTTTTCCAAGACCTTGCATACTACAGATGTCAAACTAACAGGCCTGTAGTTACCTGGGTCATGTTTTTTCCCCTTTCTTAAAAATAGGAACTATATTAGCTATTCTCCAGTCAAAACGGTACAACCCCTGAGTTTAGAGATTCATTAAAAATTTTTGCTAATGGGCTTGCAATTTCATGTGCCAGTTCCTTTAATATTCTTGGATGAAGATTATCTGGGCTGCCTGATTTACTCATTAAGCTGTTCAAGTTTGGCTTCTACCTCGGATATGGTAATATCTACCCCCACATCCTTATTCCCATTTGTCATGCTGCCACTATTCCTAAGCTCCTCATTAGCCTCATTAAAGACTGAGGCAAAGTATTTGTTTAGATATTGAGCCATGCCTAGATTATCCTTAACCTCCACTCCATCCTCAGTGTTTAGCGGTCCCACTTCTTTGTTCTTCCTATTTATATGGCTATAAAACTTTTTACTATTGGTTTTTATTGGAGATCATCCAATAGCCACAGGTGTTTGGATGGTGGAGGTATTTCATGACAGTATCTGGGGAATTTGGAGCCCTTCTAGCACTAGGTACATGGCATTGTTTATAATGTGTCACTCTAAACAAAGGACACTTCACTGCTATTTATAGCAGTGCTTAGGTGGATTATTAGGAGTCTTAAGTTGCCTGAGAGGGTCGGTATTTTAGTCACTGATGAGACAGTCAGAGAGACAGTATGGAAGCTTTCAAGTTTAAGTTTATTTAAGGAGACAGCAGGTAATGCAGGAACAAAGCAAATTAATATCCCATCCAAAGTCAAATTTCAGTACAAGAGCAAGAAAGTATGAATGGAACCTGTAGTAATCAGTTATAGCTCATCTAACTACAGGACAGGGTTCATCTTTGCCTGCTACTAAGCATATGAATAAGTTTAGAGTCTAAGAATTCAAGATGCATGCAAGTGCTATGGCAACAACTTCCAACCACAACATGAGTTTCACCAGTGAAACAGATGGAGATTTAGTCCTATCACTAGTTTGAGTGCCACTTCTTACAAGGAGGTGACCATGTATCAAGGTTGCTACTAATGCCATCAGAGCAGAAGATTTTAGTGTATGCACTTGAATTGAGCTCTCATGATGGCCAGGACCTACTCCAAAGCTCATTAATGGAGTCTCAAGGGCTTGTTTTAGCCTCAATTTGCACTCTTCCCCATCCCTGAGCTGCCACTAAACAGGTCCAGTTTAGTTCTCTGCAGATTCAGCTCCAGCACAGGTACCAGGAGTCTAAACCCAGTTGAATTTAAGTGGGCCACATGGAGGGTGGAGACCAGCACCATGGTGTAATGGGGCAGGGTGAGTGCTTTAGTAGGATATGATTTTTGACTGCAGCCAGGGACAGCAGCATTTAATAGAACCTAAATAGGCTTGAGGAACTTACAAGTGAAGTACTAACATATTGGAAGGAACAAGGAAGTCTTTGATTAGGGAGCAGATTGGGACCCCTAAAGCCTTGCGGTCTGCTGAATTGACTAGGCTCTAGTGATGCTAGTTAGTTCTCCTTTTCACAACGGAAAGTTTAATGTTAAATACAAAACCAACTTATACTGGCTTAGACATACAAGACTGAATGTAGCCCACCAATGGAGTTGTCAAAATCCAGCACCATATATTCACCTTATCAGTTCCTCAAGCTTTCATAGTCAAGTCCCTTCACCTTCCTAAGATAGACTAGTAAGGCTGTTTGCTCTAATATTTGCTAAATAGTCAGACCCAGCAGTCACGTACCTAGACAGATTACAGCACAACTTGAAACGGTTTAACCTACAGAGTGGGTTTAAAAAATTCAAGTGCAGAACACACTAGCATTTACATCTGCAACACACAGAAAAGTGGAAATATGATTGCAGGAATTTGCGGATACATGTTAGATACTAACCATCAAGCTCTGTAGAGGTCATTGCATGATAAGCATAAGAAAATTATGGGAAACACTGTTCCCGATAATTGCATACACCCTTAGTGCAGCATATGGAGATCACTGCCTCCGATATAACACCTTGGTAGGCAAAAACTACCTTGTTCTTTATACATTATGGAAGACACTGCTCCCGATAATGTGAGTTAGGTTTTCATGATACATAAGGTACTGGAAATTTTGCAGCAAAGCTGCCATGTGATTATATTGCTGCCTGATTAGAAGTACAAGTCTGCATTTGTGTACAACACCCTAGGCTTAACGAGGGTGGAGCCAGGGCTATGGTTAAACCCAATTAATACATTCTTAAAAGTTAACTGAAAGGTCTCATCTGCCAAGCTCAGAAGTGCTTTTCTTGCAACAGCAAATCAAGGCCTAAAGCAGGTTATGGAGCTGTACAACTAGAGGTTGTCAACTGAAGCAGGAGAAGATAGAAGCCTAACCTCAGGGCTAGGCAGTAAGTCCAAGGGAAGCTTATTGCAGTTATTTTTAATTTGTTAGCATCTCAATTTAGGGGTTTTCAAGAGTCACTTTAGAAATGAGTGCTTTTAGTACCAGATTAAATGCTTACTCAATCTCTCCATGAGTTTGTATGGTTTTCAGACATGGAAAGCTGAATTGGTAATTTTCTAATAGATTTAAGCTTCATGGACCATTGCTTCGTTTTAAAATTTGAATGCAAAATTCCAGTACCATGTTCGATTGTAATAGCAGATGCTGCTTTTATTCAAAAACGACAGTATAACTGTCATAATTATGGAAGGCACTGCTTCCGATAATTATCTTCTATAAAAAAACCACACAATTTATAGTGAACTCTGTCACTGATAAATAAATAAAATAAATATCTCAGTGCCAAATGAGAGCCTAAGTTTCCCAACTTACTTGGCCAAACAAAAATTTGGCAAGCAAGGATTCTTGATCTCATGAAAGGCCTCACAGCAATAGGGTCTGAAGTGTCAGCTGTAGCCATCCAAAGCTATTGGTTACCATGTGGCCTGTTTTATCGGAGACTGAGCCAGGACACTCAAGTGGGCATAAATTAATCTCACCTCCCCTTTGATATAAATTTCTGTTAGGGGACATTGGTCTTTAAGTCACCTCTTCCTGGGAAGCCAGGATGTTCATTCACCTGGTAACTCAGTGCATTAGGGTGGCTAGACACTTCAGAACTTCCTGACTACTTCAGCAGCTAAGGGCTACTACTGTGTGAAAAAAATCAGTTTTGTACTTGAGGTCAAGGTGTCTTCACAGCCCCAGAAGGGAGGCTGGAAGCACTTATGAATATCCCCATAAACTGTTAAAAGGCGATCTTCTGCCTTCACTAACTTTAAGACTGACCTCAAAAAAGGGAAAGCCAACATAGTCTACCTGAGTGTTTTAAAGAGGTACCTCCCCACTAAAAAGGTACCAATTTAGTATTAGATCAGAATTTACATTTGATTAGACTGTCTTAGATTTAATCAGTCTGACCCGTTTGTTCTCAAGCATAACAAAAGCAGCACCACAAGCAGTAGTGTTTTTAAGTGAGATTATACTGTAATCAGAGAGGAACCACTTGTTCTGAAGGAGATGCAGGTTTAGCGGGTAGACTGAAATCCCTGCTTAAATAGCTGCTTGTGATGTTTCCCTATCAAAATCAAATTTGAAGTTTTACTTGATCAAAATGTTTCCAAATACCCTATCAATAGATTTAGTGTAAAGGTTCTCAGTGTCATTGAGAGAGAGTGGGGTTCCCAGTTTCTATACTGCAGCATTAACCTATTATGCATCTAAAACTCATTGTCTATGTTCCAGATGTCACCAGATAAGGCATTAGCAGCACCCTGAATAGTCCAGGTTGCCAGAGCCAGTTGGTTCTTGAACAGGTCTGGGTTAAAGGCACTTGGATTGATCTTCCGGAGGCTCAAGTGATCCAGCAAAGCTGACAGAGTGTGGGATCCAGAGCCAAAGAAGATATGACGTAGAGGAGTATCCTTTGGAGAGACATATGGAGAAAGGAAGTGGTACTCCACCTTAAGAGAAGATATGTAAAATTTAGAATTGCACTGACATCTGCAGGAATTCAGTCCAATACCCAAGAACTGAGACAAGTGGTGAAGGGGCCAAAAGCCAGGGATTATCTAGGAGCTGGAAAATTCAGAAGTGGTTTCAACAGCCTCCCCTAGTGGCTTCTTTAGTGTTAGCTAGCAACACCAAGACATGTTTCTAGGGGAAGTGAATTAAGGACTTACCAGGGCAGCCACATGGGACCAAATAAGCATTTCCTAATCCAACAACTGTAGTAAGGCATGAAGTGACCACCACTTCATAAATGCAGGCCCTGATCCAAGAAAACAGCTGTCTCTTGAGGAGGAGATGTACTCTGTACCTGCAGCCACAACAGCTAGACCACCACAGTCACTGGGTATAAATCCAGTGGACTTTTGGAGTCCAGAGAGACAACTGAACCCTTCATGAAAGGCTCACTCCATTGGATATTGGACTCCTTTGTGGTTTAAGGAGTGAAATCAACTCTTGTAACCAAGCTCAGAGTACTTACTTTCATGATGCGGTCATTTATCATGTGGCAGAGGAGCTTGTTGTTAAGGTCAGTGTTTCTGAAGTCTCTTGTCAGTGCAGCTGTAGCGCGACTGAAGTCTCCACGGGCAGAATACAGCCACTGAAGAGTGAGATTCATTCCCTGGTAGGGAGAAGAGCTAGAGTTAGTCATTTTACTCCTGATTTATCAGACAGGGTTGGGAATCTGAGTTGGACAAAATCTTGCCCCCCCCCCCTCCAAGACCATTTTGAAAGACTGAGGTCATGGCTACACTGGAGTTCAGTGGCATAGTTACACTGATGCAGCTGTGCAAGCTCCCTAGTGCAGCCACACCAAGTGGATGGGAGTGCACTTCTCCCATCAGCTTTATTGTTCCAACCCAGTGAGCTGCAGCAGCTCTCCTGCAGACCTAGTGCTGTCCACACTAGTGCTTATGCTGGTGTAACTCATCACGCAGGGTGAGACCTATTCATACTCCTGAGACAAGTTATGCTGAAAAACTGAACTGTAGGCATAGCCTGCGTTACTGGTGGCTTTTTTAGGCTGAACATTGCTTAAGTTAAAAACTTCTTGAGCAGCTATACCCGTCAGAGGCCCTTTTAGAAGAGCACATCCAGAGGAACACAAGTTCAGTCTGGGCATGTGAATGTGCACCACTAATGGTGTTTGCTAGGGTGCTATTATATCTCCAGCTGGCTATTTTACTTCTGTTCTAGCTTGGTATATGAGATAGCAAGGGAGATTTAGGAGTTGAATACAGGCTACACATCTTTACTTGTAGCTAATAGCACTTCTGTCCAGCATCTGATAGTTGGCTCATTTTGCTGGTCACCACACTTGGACTCTTGGCAGTCCCAGGAATTGAACAGACAATGCTGCCTTCTCATCCCCACTGAGGAGCTAGGGTTAAGATACTGGCAGATCTCAATGTTTAGGGTCAGTGAAAAAATAAATCTTACATAGCCTTAGTTTAGTTAGGAAAGTATAAAACAAAAACACCTTACTTTTATCTCTTGTTTATACACACTAATCTTCATTATGAAGTTGAGCAATTCTTGGTTGTATTGCTCATAGTCCAGGTAAAATTGGTGATCATGTGTCATCTTAATAGCCATCTGGCCAGCCACTTCTGTAGCTGCCTGAAGCAACTTATCCAGATGAGTTACAGATAAGGCAAGATTGCTCCAACTGTCCCGCTTGGTGCCCATGTAAGGATACTCCTCCTCAGCCTGCAAAACAAAGCATTTGCACTCAGAGTTCTTACACCTAACCCTGGTTTCTGAGCATGTGTTTCTCTAGCTGTGAGTTTTACCCTACTCCTTAGCTGGTCAGTCTAGTACTGCTTACAGCACAGCCATCTAACAATCCCTTCTTCCCTCCCATGCCAAACTGTATTTGGCACCTCTGCAAATCTCATTTGTCCTACAGAAGGCCAAGCTGAGGCATAGGGAAGTGTTACTTGTATGCACGTCAGCCTCACTACTTTGGGTGGAAGTGGGCAGCAAGCTGCATTGCCAGTGTTCCTGTCTACTGGTGACCTGCTAATACTCCTCAGCACTGCAGTGCAGCTTCAACAAACTCAGATAGCCTTCACAACCCTTGGTGGCTTTTGGCAAAGGAAGGAATACACAAGTTCCACTGGCAAGAATACTTGCCGAAAGCAATTTGGCCTCAGCAGATACTTACTCAAGTTATCCACTCAAACAATATCATTTGATTGTGCAGTTTGCTGGAACTCATTTGCAGAAGCATTAATGCAGGTGTTAAGAGTTAAACTTCCTCAACTCTTTAGAGCTTACTGTTATCAAAAAGCTCAAATAATTTGACTTCTCTGCTCAGCTAAACTTTGAGTTATTCCTATAATATGCAGGACAGGCAGGTAGTTGTGTTACAGTGCTATTAATTCTACAGATAGAATGAAACATCTGGGTAAACAGGAATTTTAGCTCCATTCAAAAAAAGAGGAATGTGTAGGTTTGTTTAGAAACTCACATTAATTTACAGGCCTCATCTACATACAGGAAAGTAGATAAGCAGGGTCCAGAACACAGGGAAGCCATGTAGAATTTTGTTTAGTTCATCATAATTTAGTCTGACTGTGAACCAATGGCTGAAGGAAGAGTAAGAATTTAAGTCTTGAGTAGATGAGGAAGTGTTTGGATGAGAGCCATAGACAGACATCTAGTCTGGGAGTAACTGCTCTACCTCTGGGCCACCCATGTACTTAACAGTCTGATCTTGCCTCCCATTAAGGAATAACTAGGAAGCTGCTCATACAAGAGATTGCATTCACTGACTAAAAAGCAAGTACTGAAATAAGATGGTATAACCCTACAGCTGTGCTGCCGAGGCTAAAGTTACTCCCCACTGTTGAGTTCAGCTTCCACATCAGTCCAGGAACAGTGGAATCTGCCAGGAGTTGCTCCTTATGCTCTGTGGCAGATTCTAAGCCACTGTGATGAGTCATGATAAAAACACTAGATGGAAGACATCATTAGCACATGTGCCTGAACCGGTTTCATCTTATTAGTAGAGGAGCTTTAGTTCTTCCAACTAGCTAGACCACCACAAGTTTGTCAGCAAGGAAGCTTAAGCTGTATTTACACTCTTACTTCATTTGGTAGAGTTGTTTACAAGTACAAAGTGACTTACATCATAGAAACTGAATGAAACAGCTGGGATTCCTGCATATGCTAGAAAAGGGAAGGCTGCATTGTCCATACGAAAGGGAACACTGCAAAGAGAAATAGTGGCTGTTACTCAGAACTGTAGGTTACTCAATCCAATGTTTGCAATAACTGAAGCTTTGAGCTAAAAATAGATGGCCACACCTGGCCAGGTGGCACAGGGGATTCCTGTTAAGGAAGTGGAGCACTAGCAAGCCAGTTTCTGCAGTCCCATGAACACCAGCATCTCCTAGAAGGCTGTTCTTGGAACAGCTGGAAAGCGAGATTTGGTATGTGCTCTGGTTTGGAACCCTGCATGTTCAAACCAAGTAGTGTACTAAGCTACTGCACCATTGACATGGGAATGAAGTCATAATGGGTAGGAGGCTGTCCTAATGGATTGCTGTGGTTCAAGGATTTGAACAGAGTAGAAACAAATTTAGAGCTAAAGTTAGGTTTATTCCTATATGGGTGTTTGAGGAGATTCATTTGGGTTCAGAGAGGTTAGATTAGCTTTGTTGCTCCAGATGAGAGCTTTTTGATGTTAAAAAAATGAGCAGGAGACTTACACTTTCCTTGCCCAGTCAGAACCAACGTTGTCATACAGACTTCTCCCATTTATTGGATGCTCCACCTGCAATAAGGTGCAGAGTAAAGTTACTGTCCAAGTACTTCCCTGTATACCTGGTTCAGACTAGCCCAGAAAGACTAGGACTCACCTCCATCATAGTCTCCTCCACTACTTTGTAGAGCATTGGGCTGGCAGAAATCCTGAAGTTCCTTGAACCTGTGATAGTAGAAGTTAGAGATTTGGAACAGGTTAGCCAATACAAGTATGAGAATTATAGGAATAAAGTTGCATTGTGGTTTCCCTTTAGTGCCATTTCTATTTTCAGCTGTTTAGCAGCAGTAATAAGTAAGTGCTTTAAGACAATATAGTACATGAGCAGCATTAATCCAAAGCACCCAATGTAGCTGCTATTCCAGTTATTGGGCACTGGTAGCTACTTTGAAAAAATTTAGCCTTGTCATTTTAGAGCTTCACATTGGAAAAGTGACAGCTTGCTCAGTTCTAGTTTTAGAGTTTTGTAGATTTGCTGAACAGAGAGCAATAGTTACCAACAACTGCAGCATCCAGGTTGATGTATGCAAAGGCTTTGGTGTGCAGTGTGGCAGAATAACCCTAAGATGGGAGAAAAACCATTGTTAATAGGCAGTAACTTTAACACTATGCTTTTAGTACAGTTTAAGGCAGATTAGGTAAAAGGCATCTGAGCAAGCCAAGATTAGTTACCTCCAACCACTCAGTGGCACCAACAGCTCCAAATTCTCCTGCACTCCAGCTGGCAAAGACAATGCTTCTTCTGGGCTTATAGCCATCTTTAATGGGGGAAAAAAAGGGGGGGGGGGTTGAGATCTGGGCCCCATTACCTGAAGAACAGAACAAGTGAAAGATGCAGAACAGTAGTTGCTGTGTACTTTTAATTATTAAGTTCCCCAGGTACCAGAGAGCAGGACTGCAGGCCGTTAGCAGAATTATAGATGTAGGACCAACAGATATGATTGTTCCTTTGAAAGAAGAGAGCTTAGATGGATTGCTGCTATCTGGAAGAGGGGCCATATAACAATAGAAGGAACAAAACAGGTGTTGTCTTGAATTTTTTCAAAGTCCTTTGAGTGTATAGGGGTCTTTGAGAGCCACATATTTTTAATCCAAAATTGACACCTTACTGTGGTCAGTTTTACCTGGGTGTTAAAGCCACTTTAAGTCATTCATACAAGTTACCTCTTGTCACTCAATTTGACTACATTTGGCACTGAATAGTGTTATTCTTCCCCTTCTCCCCTACCCCCCTAGTCTGTCAGCCTGTCATCAGCCCCCAGGAGCACAGGTTGTTCCTTCTTGACTAGGAGTGCCCAACACATTCATAGATTCCCAGGCCAGAAGGGACCATTGTGATCACCTGCCTAACAGGACAAATAGCAGCCCTGAGGAAATTCCTTCTAAAAAGGTTCTAATTCAAGAACATCCAATCTTTATTTTTAAAAAATGGGAGTGACTGAGACTCCACCATGACCCTTGGTAAACTGTTCCAATGGTTATTACCCCTCACTGCTACAGATTTATGCCTTATTTCCATGTATATCATGGTAGGTTCTCCCATGTACATATGTCAATCAAATAGCCAAAATGGCAGTTCAATAAACTGCTATTTGTACATGAACATTTGAAGAGTCTTCCACCAAAATGTTTACAAATTAAAGCAATCGCTTAAGGTTCGATGCACCTTAATTTGTAGGATTACTCAGTGAAGCTCTTGTTGTAACAGCCAAATACTTGCTAGGCTGCTGTTGTGCTGAGACCACAGCCTACTATGCCAACCAATACATGGTTTTTCAGTACTCTGATTTGCTGCCTTGTCTTATACTCTGCCCTATGCCAAAGAATTGTGTCTTTGTACTGCACCTGGTACAAAGGCCTGGCTGATGACTGGGTCACCAAGGTACTATGATAATACAAGTAGCAACACTTCCAGGAGAAGAGGCATGCTTTGATAGGATTGTGACAAAGTAAAGCTGCCATTGCTAGAGAGTTCTTGCCAGCAGATAAGCTTTGAAAGAACCTAAAGCAGTGGTTCTCAAACTTTTGTACTAGAGGCTTGCTATGTGAAAGGGGTCACTGAGTGCAACCTCCCCCCCTTATATATTAAAACTATGTGTTTAACACCATTACAAAAGCTGGAGGCAAAGTGGGGTTGGAGTAGAGGCTGACAATTCACCCTCCCCCCCAACCCATAATAACCTCATGACCCCCTCAGGGGTCCCAGCCCCCAGTTTGAGAACCCCTGAAACTGACAGCAAGCCACCGATTTCTACTTTCTCCTCCTCCAACACACTACAAAAACCATCACAGAAAACCTTGGCAGGATGAAGTCATTTGGTAGAGGAACTTAGTTGTCAGTTCAACTGGCAACTCCAATTCTGTCTTATCCAAGTGGCACTTGAATGAAGTGGTGAGGAGACAGCTTAGCTAGCTGAAATGAAGGTAGAGTTTCTTCAGTAGCATTTTGCTTACTAGTTAGTATTATGTTAACCCTAGCAATTAGGAAGCATGTTCTGTGAACAACCAAGCAGGACTGATTGGCTTGCATTTGTTTCTTTTACAGCAGAAAGTATACTTGGGCTTAATTAAGGGTTTCATTGTTTACCTGTTACCATAGAAGAAATTGCACGGGCAAGCTCCAGCAACATGATTGTTCCCACACCAGCCTTTGCTGCTCCAGGACCCCAGGAATCTCGTTGGGCTCCAATCACAACATATTGATCTGCAAAGAAGAGGGCAAGAGCGATGAGATGCAGCTGTACTATTTCAGAAAGCAGTTTGAAATAAAAGGTTTTGGCAAAACACTTGCCAAAATGTTTACTCTTCCATGTATCATGTAGGAAAGCTGCATGCAACTTTTAGGGAAAGACTGAATTTTAAGAAGTCTCTTCACTAGCTCAGCATTAGGGCTGTTCATGAGAGTCTCTGGTCATGTCTGAAATGCAATTCAGCTCAGTGCCAAGTGTACACTAGAGGAAGATATTTGAGGTTCCTTGTTGCAGGATTTAAGTCAGCTAAACTCTTCCATCTATGTATGCTGGTTCTGATTAGCTTTAACAAAAAAGTTACAGGTTAAGAAAAGTCTTTACATCTGGTATAGTGCTTAGATTATCCACAAATTCAAAGTCATAAGATACATATAGTACATAATCAGCAATAACCCAAATTTGGGTGAATAAATTTAACACAGTTCAGTAGTAGCATCCAAGTATTTGGGTACATCACTCACGGAAAAATTAGAGCGTTGGTTGTGGAAAGCAACTATAGCGGTGAGTGAAAAAATTGTCCCTCAGTATTTGAGAATTTAGGGTAGGTTGCCCATTTAGAAAATACTTCCCTTATGGATTATATCAGTTACTTTCCATCTGTGCTTATCAGCACTCCAGCTCATCCCTCCTGGGATGAGGATGTCTGGTGATGGGACATTATGTAGATGTCCCTTGATCACCTGATGGAGTCTGACACAGTGAGTTGCTGTATCAGTGAGTGTAGCACTGACCAATTCTGCATTCTCACTTGCTCGTTACTGGGGTCCCATGTGCCCAGGGCTTTGATGATCAGCACATGTGCTTGAACCCAGTAATCCTTAATTCTCAGGTTTTGGCCAGAGGGGTTTATTTCTCCACCTTCTGAGCCCAGGTGGAACAGAAGGCTGGGGTCCTGTTCTCAAAGAGCACTATGATGGCCACCACCATCTTCTTCTGGCCCTTGTTGGTGACAGGTTGAGGTTGGCTGTTGGTTCCAGGGATGGTGGCATTCACATCCACCTTCCCTATGAGTGGTGGGATGACTAACTAGGTGATCCTGGATTTGTCACACGGCAGCTGCTAGGGTCTGGAATGGGGCTTGCAGCTACACAGGACATGGGTAGTTTCTCCTTGCATAGCTGTGCTTCCTGCATGGCTTGTCCCATTCCCATGGCAGATGGTGCTGTTCAGTGGAACACAGCTGAGCTGGGCTCTGTGGATGAACCTCCAGTTGGCAAAATCAGGTGAAGCTGCCCCCAGGGAGGAGTGGTTGTTGGCATCCCACTTGCATGTCACCTTGAATGCCTTGCCCTGGCTTCCATTTCAGCTTTTCCATGTACTGGCATCTGATTGCATCCTTCAGGTCCTCTCCAGCATGGTCCTAGCTTTGGAGTGATTGTGTGCTCTGCATGCTTCACCTGTGGCACCAGGACTCCCAGCTCCTGGCGTTCCTTGCACCATGTCCTGCAGCAGCTGATATGCTTCTCCAGTTGTAGTGTGGTGGGCATGTGTCCAGAGCAAAGCAAAGCCAAGCCTCTCCCATCTCTTGAAATTTGCCTTCCAGTGAGCTGCTCAGGTAGGTGGCAACGTCTTGGTTGGAGGGGGTCCTGGCAATTCACTTCTTGAAGATAGCAGGAAGTGCTATGCAGAATATGTTCCTCATCATGGTGTTGGGGCAGTCACACCTTCTGATGTGATCACTGCAATGTGGCACAGATCACCCACATGAGGGATGTTGGCACCACCCTGCCTGTGTGAGATGTACACCAGTTCATTGCTGGCTCTTGGAAGAAACATCCCCTTATTCACTAGCTGCCTGATTGTGTTTACCTTGTTCAGAGGTACCTTTACCATGGCAGATCCCCTCAGGACAAATGATATGAGGGGGGAGGGGGAGATCAGGAAGGTGTTGATCTTCTGCCATGGTGCAAGTAGGGAGGAACTGATCCTGACCACATTTTGTAGGATCTCTGACGATATTCTCAGGTGTCTGCTAAATGTGGAAACCTGTGGGTGTGCCAAGATGTTGGTAGGCTTGCCCATCCAAGGAAGATCATGGGTTCACTCTGGATTGGAAATGGTATTGCCTGGACTGAGTCCCTTCTACTGCCATCGATATGCTGGGATGCACTTTTCCTAGCATTGAAGTGGAGTCCCATCCAGTTGGCAGCCTGGCTAGTGACACTGAGCATTGCTTGAGACTCACAGGGTTGTGTGTGATCAGTCTCAAGTCCTTTGGAGCAAGTAGTCTCGTGTATTTATAGTGCTTGGAAGAGTGAGGCTCAGATCCTGATGGGGTCTTTAGGCACTACAAAGAAGTCTACCAGACTTGTACACTTATGAACAGGACCTAAACCAGGGATCTCAAACTCAAATTACCACGAGGGCCACATGAGAACTAGTAAATTGGCCCAAGGGCCGCATCACTGAAACCTTTTCACACAAGCATAGTCATAAGAAAAAAATGACTATAGTATTCTATTAAAAGTTAATGTATTAACTTTTAAAAAAATATAATGCAAAGAGGGGTTTTAATAAAATATAAAACACTCAGTAATGTTTGGAGCTTGGCTGCCAGTGGAGTTGGTGCCTATGGTGGGCTGCAGGAAATAACTCTGGGCTGCCTGTGGGCCACATGTTTGAGACCTCTGGCCTAAACCATAAACCAGAACATGCACTGGTTTGCATAAATTGGTTTAAAATCCTTTTAGTTGGATTGGTTCAAGTGTGTAGACAATGGGCAAGTTTAACTAAACTATTACTAGGCGCAAGACCACTTAGCTAGAGAACTTGGAACAGTACCATTAAGAGGCAGGCCAACTCAGGAGGTAAGCTGTTCACTCCCCAGGAGTTGTGTACAATTAGTTTTCTCCCACATTTATCCTTTGATTTTCAGTGGTACTGTGTTATGGGGAAAGGTTTTCATTTTGCCTGTTATCCAGTGGCCTAGTAAGAGAAAGCAGCTATTTGCTTAAAGATTTCCATATGAGGACTTGTTACATAACTTTAGTCACTCAACACTAAGCCAAAGAAGCCAGGACTTCCCCAGCCTATTTTCCCCTTGCAAGTTAATCTAAACAAGCTTCTAAATGAGGCCAGCCTATTCAATAAGATTTTAGTAACAAAGCTTTACCTGGTTCATCAAAACCCTGGATAACGCCAAAGATGTTATGAATTTTTCTCTCTACCATTTGATTGTTTACTTCAAGTGTCACTTTAGTTCCATCCATGTTCGGTGACCCCATTTTGTAAGTGGGGAGGCTACCTCTCCACTCTTCAAAGGGGACTTCTCCATTCATTTTGCTGTGGAGACAGAGGTATTCAAATATCAGATACTTTTACTTCATTGTCACCTTTAATCATCTCATTCAGAGCCTTACTATGGAGCTGTAGATATGGCAAGGTTTAACCTCTATTACTGACCAATGCCTTTCCACTGGGTGGGAATTTGTGACAGTGGCAAGACTAGTTCCTGATTTTGGCCAACAGCATGCTTAAGAGGGCACTGCATTGCTGTAATACTGTGGAATTCCCAACCTCAGACCGAGGTGAAGCATACCACAATTTTGATATCAAGACATTTGTTTAAAGCTGGCATTTAAGCAATGCAATAGGCCTTTATATTAAATTAGGAATAACTGTTGGATACAAGACTCCATTTGCTGAAACAGTCAAGAGTTTGGGAGTCCTATATTGATGATGAATCTGCAGCTAACTGTACAAGCGATAGCTCAATATACACTGTGAGGACAGAGGAGAGCTCTGTTTATAAGGACTCCAGCAATTTCATGGATTACTCAGAGATCCAATTGTACTACTGACCCTTGGTAAAACACCTGTAGGCAATGTTACCTGAACAAGTTTTCTGCTGCAGCCCTAGAGATCGTTTGGACAGGAATGCCTGGCAGTCCAGAAGATTTAGCTGGTGGGAACTGAGTGTGGTTGAATGAAGGGAAGCCAGGAGTGAAGGGGTCACCTGTTCCTAGATGAGCCTGTCAATGAAGGATTTGTTGTTACATGCAAGATACAGACCTTAAACACCACCATGTGTAAGTGAGGTGCTAGAGGTCTATCTGGCTGTATCCACAATACTGGTGGCATTGTATTTGACAAAGCACAGCTGTGCTTTATCAATATGGCCCTGCATCAAGGAACCATTATGGTCAAGTTTACATAAGTGGAAAATTGTTTCTAGAGGCATTATGCAAGAGACAACATGTTTGTGTTCTCTAGGCAAGCATGCTATGCAGTCTCCCTCTGCATCTTCTAGAGGGAAGCCAAATCAATGTTCACCAGTAGTACTTACATGTCCAAAGAGAACCTCATTATTAGGGAGTTTGTAATCAGCAGGATCAGGGTATATCAAGACACCTACTGCGTTCAAGCCTTCGGCATTAGCAACCTGGAAGAGGTTGAAATTGATCATCATAACTCAGACTCTTCAGCTTAATGTTACATAACAGACTAATTGAAGGACAGAATCAAGGTTGCTTGTGCAACTTTAAATGTAACCTCTGGTCCATACATGTTTACATACTAGCATCATTCAAGACTATGCTACACAGGACTGTTGCCTCAGTGTATAGCACAGAGCTTCTCTGGAGATGAAGCAGGGTTATGTACTGAAGGAGACTTGTCTAAAATAGGACTCCTGGTTTCACTTTTTTGCAGAAGTTTGAATGTGTGTAGGGGATTACAGGAAAGGAAGTGATACTGGAGTAGATGGACCTTTGGTCTGACCCAGTATGGCTGTTCTTATGCAAGTTACTTATGTAAGTTAAGTGGCTTGGAAAATTGGATTCTATCCCTGCCTCTGCCAGAGTTCCTGTGTGATGCTGGGCACATCATTCAAGCCAGTCTTTTCATGAGCAGTCACTGTTGGGTTTTATTTTTTTGGGTGCTCACATTGCGAGCCTGGTGGGGAATTTTCAGAAGCATTACACACATGAGTACCATAGAAAAGCCCATGCTGAAATAATTCCATCTTCAGAGCAAGGTTTGAATAGTATATGGTAACTAAGTTAAGGAGTGACTAGCTGCTCGTTAACTGAGTACTATCCACCTTGTGCACACTATGGGGCAGTGCTCTATGGAAAAATAGTATAGCCTCATTATGGTAGTCTAATTACATACATACAGGGGGCAAAATTAAGGTTACAAGGACAGCCTTGGTGTGGTTGAGTGGACAGACTATCCATTTCTCCCCTAGCCTATGGCCCTGCCCTGTAGTCTCTTCCCCACCTCTGGCTCCTGATCCCATTACTTCCTTATTGAGCTTGGGCCAGTGACCACCTAGTCCCAGGTTTCTTCTCTGGCCACTCAGCTCAACCCATCCCAATCCAGTCCAGTGCTTTTCCTCTCCATTTCAGAGGCAGCTTCCTCTTCTATGCTGCCTGGAGCTAGTATGGGGTGGTGTGCTGGGAGCCCCATATAGAGACAGGCTCCTCTACTCTGTTCTGAGCTGCTCCAGGCACCAGAACAGCTACTGCAGTGAGCCCTACTCAGCCCAAGACTGGAGCATGCCCAGCATGGACAGAGTCATTGGCCAATTTAGCTGTGAAGGTCTAGTGAGATTCTACAGAGCATGTAGAAGAGTTTCAATGGCTTAATGGACCAAGTGTGGTCAACTTCTGCAGGGGATGGCAAAAAGCATACTGACCAAAGGCCACCTTCCTATCAAATTTTAAATTCCTGCTCCCAAACATGGAAACACTAGAGTTTCTCAAAGTAAAAAGGTCACTTTCCCATGGGTAAAGTGTTTCACTGGTCTCTCATGAGTGGCTGAAGTGGTCAAAGTCACCTGAGACAAGTGGCATGGAAAGTTTCTGCCAAACTTCAACTGTTTGGGCTAAGCTGTAAGCCACTAAAACAGGGCCTTCTGGCATTACAAGACTCTGGAAATCCTCTTCCAATTAGATGCTGGGACTAGATGACAAGGGATGGATCATTTGATAGTTGCCCTGTTCTGTTCATGCCCTCTGAACATCTAGCATGGGCCACCATCAGAAGACAGGGTATGGGTTAGATGGACCATTGATCTGACCCAGTATGGGTGTTCTGGAAGTGTCACTCAGTCTTTACAGGCAATGCTACCAGCCCCACCTAGAAGAACTCCAGCACTTATCTAGTGACTAAACACTCTGAAGTTTGCCTACTTGGGCCCCACAAAAGTAAATAGACTTTAGTTCACTGTTCTCTTGCACAGTAACTGAAACAGGCTACTCCTTCCTTCAGCTATGGCCAGAAGCAGTGGCAGCATGAACAAGAGGTATTCCCCTCCCCACACCTCTGCAGCACTCAAATACATCTGGGCTAAAGCTAAAGGCTGATCTGACTAACCTGAAGATAACAGTTCTAAATACCAAAAAAAGTGTCCTAAAATATTAGCTACATAATCACACGACTCAGAATAGGAGCCAAGTGCCATGTTACTTACCTTCTCAGCAAAAGAAATTTTCCCAGCTCTGACAAAGACCACAGATCCATTTATGGGGATATTCATATCATTTAGTTTCTGGAAGTCCTCTGCCCGGCCATAGTTAACATAGACTATTTTACCCTGGAACAAATAAGATGGATGTAGCTGTAGCAATCATTGATAACTCACCTAAATCTGTCTAAAGCCATGGGGCCTGGACCACTTGTCTTATTTACAGGAAGTGCATGAGAAATCTAAACTCCTGCAGCAACTTGAACATCCTAGCTTCAACTAAGTCTCATGCATTCAGCAGTGACTTCACTGGGCTCAAGATATAGCAACTACTAGCTGTTAGAACACCAGCTTTCTGGACAGAGGTTCCCCTCTTAGAAGGTGATCAATTGTTCTGCATCTTCAGTGAAAGTAGGACAATAGTAATGGCTTAATAGGCAGCAAGGGAGATTTAGACAGACTACTTCCTGCCCCCCCAATATCTAACCTACAGTTAAGTGCTGGAATAGGCTTCCAAGGGAGGTTGGCACATCCCATCATTGGGAGTCAAGAAGAGGTTGGACAAGCCTGTCAGGGGATGGTCTAGGTGTATTTGGTCCTGCCCCAGCACAGGAGACATAACCAGAGGACCTCTTGAGGTCCCTTCCAGTCTCACCTTTTTATGATTGTTCTTGTTCTCCTGGAGGGAGCCTAGCCAGGAACCCTCTAGGACGGAAGCAGCCACCAGCTACTTCAGGCCTTAGTGATGGGGGGGTGGGGGGGGGGTGGAAGTGGGTTTGTGGAGATCCCTCTACTCCCACAAGGGGTTCTGCAGGTCGAGAGTGGGATGAGAGTTTAGACAAACATGCTCATCTTGGTTATTTACAACTGTTACTAGTACATGTGAAATTGGGACCCGAGTTAATTTGCTTTACTAGGTGTGGGTGTGATTGTAAGAGTTTGAGTTCTAACTTGGAGCACTCTTGCTTCATGGGCTGGAGCTTGGAAATACTTGGGCCATATCCTCAATGGTAAGCCTCAGGGAGGGACTACCTCTTGCTATTCTACTGAGCTGTTCTGCCCAATAACCTGGGGTTTTACTCCACACCACCATATCCAGCTCTGCTTGGCTGCAAGTGAAGCAGTAGTCCTGTGCCTCAGGGATGGAAGCCAGACACTTTAGAATTACAAATGAAACATTAAGGAGCCAATGACAGTTCAAGTCTCAGTCCTAGTCAGTGACTTGTCCACAAGTGAGATCATTGACTTGTTAGCCATCCTCTCAGCACAGACAGGACTTGTTTAAGAGAATAGTTTGCAATTCACAAAGCTAGGTAACTTACTGTTGCTGTTGCCCTTGCACTGTATGCCACGTATCCATCAGTAATTTCCAGTTTTGTTGCAGTTTCAGACTCAATAGTCACTTTATTTGGTGAGCTATTAGACAGCAAGAAACAGCATTAAGCAGAGCCACCTAAAATACCAGTTCTAAAAAGGGTATATTTTAGAAATTGTTAGCACTAGCTACTATTTGATTATTCTGTTTTTAAAAAGTGTTTTACCATAGAAATGATTTGGAATTATAAATCTGACATTTAAGTGAAATGGTGAGACCTTAAGACAAGTAGCTCAAACATCTGACATTTCCACTGCATGCATCTGATGAAGTGGGTCTTCACCCATGAAAACGTATGCTCCAATACATCTGTTAGTCTATAAGGTGCCACAGGACTTTGTAACTTCTACAGATCCAGACTAACACAGGTACCCCTCTGATACTTGTAGCTCAAACAGTTATCCAGCTTTCCAATGCTATTTCCCCCATGTATACAATAAACAGTTGTATATATGGTCCATAAAGGTAGTTTAACCTAAATGTAGGCTGTGTGCAGCTTGGCTTACAGAAATGAGCTACTAGGAGGTGATGTTTGGAGTCATTAACCCTGAAAAGGGTTAAAAAACTTGCATGCAAGAGCCTCTCAAGAATTAGGATACTTTGCCCAGGGCTACACTGGGGGGGGGGGGGGGGGGGTGGGGGGTGTCGATCTACGATATGCAGCTTCAGCTATGTGAATAACGTAGCTGAAGTCGGCGTATTGTAATCGACTTCCTGGCCATGACAGCGGCGAGTCGATCGCTGCCGCTCCCGTCGACTCCGCTTCCACCTTTTGATGAGGTGGATTTCCGGAGCCGACAGGGAGCGCTTTCAGGGAATCGATTAATCGTGTCTAAACGAGACGTGAAAAATCGATCCCTGATAGATCGATTGCTACCCACCAATCCGGCAGGTAGTGAAGACAGGCCCTTTGTGAACTTAGGCACTAAGTGCCCCATATGTGAGTAAAGTAGAAGGACTACTGCTTTCCCACTCCCCTCCAAGTATGCCTTCCTGTAACACTAAGGATTTGAGCTAATAGGGTCTTATAGGCCAAGACAAGTTTATGGATATGACTACAGGATCTATATGTCCCAACAGAAACGGGATTGTATTAACTGACAACTTTAGTTCTACAGTTTAGCACTGACAGATTTTTACCAATTCTGAT
The DNA here is from genome assembly GCA_033296515.1 of Macrochelys suwanniensis. NCBI lineage: Eukaryota > Metazoa > Chordata > Testudines > Chelydridae > Macrochelys > Macrochelys suwanniensis. The sequence goes on along the minus strand of CM065783.1, from coordinate 4,871,359 downwards.
TGTCTACTTCTGTAAGGCAGGCTTTTAAAAATAAGTTTGACTTTCCTGAGGCACCCCAGTAGCAGCTACCATAGGCAGAAGTGAAGCCTGAAGAGAGATTTCTGCTTGGATTTCCCTCAGACAAGGTTAGCTGGCCTGAGAGAGTCAAGACCTCAAATGTTTGCTCTAGCTGCAGAATTTTACTGTTGCACTAGTAAGATCCATACCCGAAAGAATAAAAAAAGTAGCTTACTGTCTTTGGCATATTAACATACCTGCCCTGGACCTGCAGTGTAATGTAGTGCTCATCATTCCAGACTTTATCCAGTTTGAAATCAGTTAACTGACCATGAATATTGTTAGCAAGACTTTCATCTGTTTCAGAGCCAGCTTCATAAGATGACAGCTTCCTGGAATGGAAGTTAAATGTAAAGGCACACCAGTTTAAAAGCTAGCTACCCAATAGGACAATGCAAGGTTGCAAACAAGCCACGTAAGTTTTTAGCCTAGACCCAACTGAGGTGGCAATGGTCTTCAGTCATTTAACACTCTTGTTCTACAGAACAGGTAGGTGGTTTGTTTCAGATTAGCAAGCTACTCAGGATGTGAAACAAACAGCTCTGACTAGGACTGTGTGAAGGATGTTACCTGACGATGTTAAAGTCTACAGGTCTCAGCTTCTTTGACAGCATCATTTTGAGATCCTTCCAGTAAAGAACAGGTTCAGTTTTAGGCTCTTCCATGTACTCATCGTTATCTCCTGTGGAAGGTGTAATGGCAGGGTTTCCACATGCATTACTTCCATCTGAACAAGTGCTGGTTGCCTGCATTCGCCCACGGTAACTCAAGTAGCCAATCAGAAACCCTAAGGGAAAAGAAATCAGATGTGTATCTGCTACAAAGCCATAAAAAAAACTGAGCCAGCCTAGTACTAACTCAAGCCTCCTGACTCTATTCCAAGTCGTTGTGGAGTTTTATTGAAGGCTTGACTGTTCCCACAAAAGCTTAGGAAAGCTGGTACAGTTTAGAAGAACTAACTTTCAAAGTTTTACCTTAACTGATTCTATATTTTAAGATCAAATGTGTATAGAGCATCCTGTACCACAGATAAAAAAGATTCATACAATGTCTCCAATATCATTCAGGTTTTATTGTTTAGCTGCATTTGCTTTGAGTCTATTACTGTAACAAAACTAGACATCCAATACTACAGCAGGAAGTCCACATCTTCCTGAAGACTTACTTGATTGTTTCTAACATAAATACACCTATTGTTGCTTTGGATCCTCTGTTAAGCTAACACTTTTACTAGTCTCCTCATAATACTTTGTCCTTCTTTGCTTTAATAGACATTGTTTTACTACAAATCTGAAGAGTTTAAAGCAACAGGTATTCATACTTTCAGCCCCAGGAATGAGGTACAATAGAACCTCCAGTCAGTTCTTAACTCTGGTCAACCACCCCTCATTTGGAACTGGAAGTATGCAATCAGGCAGCAGAAAGCAATACACAGAACTGTGTTAAAGACAAGTTTAAAAGAGATTTGACAAGGTAAGTCATCATCTGTGCTTGTCATTTAAATTAAAGATAGTTAAAAGCAGCATTTTTCTTCTGCACAGCAAAGTTTCAAAGCTGTATTAAGTCAATGTTCAGTTGCAAACTTTGAAAGCATAATGTTTTGTTCAGAGTTATAAACAACCTCCATTCCTGAGGTTGTTAACCGAGATTCTATTGTACTGTAGTCTAGATGGTTTATTGTAAGATGCACACTGAAGCAGCACTATAACAGAGCACAGAGGTACCAAGACATAATACTTTACAATTCCTTTCCCACCATCTTTGCCCTTTTATCTTACCAATTAGAAAGAGGAGGCCTCCTGCAGCAACCTTGCACCAGAGGTTTCTCCCACTATTCCTGGGTTTTGCTATACGGGTATGAACATTGTCAGTCACTCCATTTTCTCCAACTTCCTCCTCTTCAGCCAGTTTCATTTCCACATGACTACTGTCTCCATCCATTTGACGAGCCAGACTGAAACGGGTGTATGACAGTGGCCCAGCTCCAAACTAAATGGGAGAAGTCAGATGAGTGAGAATTACATGACTTGATACTGCACAAAGCCCACTGTATTGCTTGTTACAATCTGGGATTTGTGCTCATTCCAGAACACATGTAGAGGGTCTTATTTATGTAGGACCCACTCTAAAAGCCAATTATTGTAACTACTGTCAGTGATTATGTCTAGAGTCACCAGATTGGATGTTTGCTATAAACCCACAAAATTGGGATCCTCACATTTAACTCTGCAGTCAACTTAAACCTACTAGTTAAAAAGGTAGTGTTCAAGAATGTCAGGCCATTTTAAAGTTTTTATGAAAAAGGGAGTTAAGTAAAACCTCCTGATCAGCATTTTATCAAAGACAGCTCATTGTTTTAGGTGTTGGACACCCTCACCTGTTCTAGAGGAAATACAGGACTATGAACTCATGTATTGACTCAGACTGTCAGAAGGGACCATCATGATCTAATCTGATCACCTGCATGTTGCAGGCCAAACCTCACCCAACCATCTCTGTAATAGACCCCTAACTTCTGGCAAGTCCTCAAATCATGGTTTAAAGACTTCAAGTTAGAGAATCCAACATTCACACTAGTTTAAACCTGCAAGTGAACCGTGCCTCATGCTGCAGAGGAAGGCCAAAAACCTGCCAGGGTCTCTGCCCATCTGACCTGGGGAAAATCCCTTCCCAGCCCCATAGGGGGAGAAGTTAGACCCTGAGCTAGTGGGCAAGGCCCACCAGGCAGACACCTGGGAAAGGATTACACAAGAATGGCCATAACTGGGTCAGATCAAAGGTCCACCCAGCCCAGTATCCTGTCTGCTGACAGTGGTCAATGCCAGGTGCCCCAGAGGGAGTGACCTTAACAGGTTATGATCATGTGATCTGTCCTGCCATCCATCTCTACCTTCTGACAAACAGAGGCTAGGGAAACCATTCCTTACCCAATCTGGCTAATAGCCATTAATGGCCTTAACCTCCATGAATTTATCTAGTTCTCTTAAACCCTGTTATAGTCCTTGTCTGAGGAGGTTGTGAAAGCTAGGAGTTCCACAGGTTGACTGTGCACGGTGTGAAGAACTTCCTTTTGTTTTAAACCTGCTGCCCATTAATTTCATTTGGTGGCCCCTAGTTCTTGTATTATGGGAACAATAACTTTTCCTTAGTCACTGTCTCCACACCACTCATGATTTTATATACACCTCTATCATATACCCCCTTAGTCTCCTCTTTTCTAAGCTGAAAAGTTCTAGCTGCTTTACTTTCCTCATGGGACCTGTTCCAAACCCCTAATAATTTTAGTTGCCCTCCTCTGAACCTTTTCTAATGCCAGTAGATCTGAGATGAGACCACATCTGTATGCAGTATTCAAGATGTGGGTGTACCATGGATTTATATAAGGGCAATAAGATAGTCCATTTTATTCTCCATCCCTTTAATGATTCCTAGCATCCTGTTTGCTTTTTTGACTGCTGCTGCACACTGCATGGACATCTTCAGAGAACTATCCACAATGACTCCAAGTGCTTCCTGCCCCCCCACCCCCCCATCATTCTGTATCCCCCCACCCCATGTGCATTACTTTACATTTATCCACATTAAATTTCATTTGCCATTTTGTTGCCCAATCACTTAGTTTTGTGAGTTTTTTTGAAGTTCTTCACAGTCTGCTTAGGTCTTAACTATCTTGAGCAGTTTAGTATCATCTGCAAACTTTACCACCTCACTGTTAACTCCTTTCTCCAGATCATTTATGAATGAGTTAAATAGGATTGGTCCTAGGACTGACCCTTGGGAACTACCACTAGTTACCCCTCTCCATTCTGAAATTTACCATTTATTCCTACCCTTTGTTCCCTGTCTTTTAACCAGTTCTCAATCCATGAAAGGATCTTCCCTCTTATCCCATGACAACTTAATTTATGTTAAGAGCCTTTGGTGAGGGACCTTGTCAAAGGCTTTCTGGAAATCTAAGTACACTATGTCCCCTGGATCCCCTTGTCCACATGTTTGTTGACCCCCTCAAAGAACTCCAATAGATTAGTAAAACAGATTTCCCTTTACAGAAACCATGCTGACTTTCGCCCAACAATTTATGTTCTTGTGTCTGACAATTTTATTCTTTACTATTGTTTCAACGGATGGTACAGATGTTAGACTTACTGGTCTGTAATTGCCAGGATCACCTCTAGAGCCCTTTTTAAATATTGGCATTACATTAGCTACCTTCCAGTCATTGGGTACAGAAGTTCATTTAAAAGGACCGGTTACTTGAAATAAATGTGAAATTGCAGCATATTAACTGCTGCAATTTAAAGTAAGTTCTTTCAGAACTCTTGGTGAATGCCATCTGGTCCTGGTGACTTGTTACTGTTAATTGATAAACTTAATTCCAAAACCTCCTCTAGTGATGCTTCAATCTGTGTATCAGAGGGGTAGCCATGTTAGTCTGGACCTGTAAGAGCAGAGTCCTATGGCATCTTAGACTAACAGATTATTGGAGCATAAGCTTTTGTGGGTGAATACATGCATCTGAAGTGGGTATTCACCCACAAAAGCATATGTGCCAATATGTCTGTTAGTCTATAAGGTGCCACAGGACTCTGCCACTTCAATCTATGACAATTCCTCAGATTGGTCACCTACAAAAGATGGCTCAGGTTTGGGAATCTCCAACATCCTCAGCTGTGAAGGCTGAAGCAAAGAATTCATTAAGTTTCTCCGCAATGACTATTGTCTTTAAGTGCTCCTTTTGTATCTTGATTGTCCAGGGGCCCCACTGGTTGCTTAGCAGGCTTCCTGCTTCTGATGTACTTAAACATTATTACCTTGAGTTTTTGGCTAGCTGTTCTTCAAACTCTTGGCTTTTCTTTACATTTTTACACTTAGAAAGGAGCATAAACACTGCCAAATTATTTACCTCACTAGGATTTGGCTTCCACTTTTTAAAAGATGCCTTTTTAATCTCACTGCTTTTTACATGGTTAAGCCACAGTGGCTTTTAGTTTTTACTGTTTAATTTGGGGGTATACATTTAAGTTGGGCCTCTATTATAGTGTCTTTGAAAAGTTTCCATGCAGCTTGCAGGGATTTCACTCTAGTCACTTTACCTTTTAATTTCTGTTTAACCTCCACATTTTTGCATAGTTCCCCTTTCTGAAATTAAATGCCATGGTGTTGGGCTGCTGAGGTGTTCTTCCCACCACAGGAATGTTAAATGTTATTATATTGTGGTCACTATTTCCAAGTGGTCCTGTTAGTTACCTCTTGGACCAGATCCTGTGCTCCACTCAGGACTAAATCAAGAATTGCCTCTCCTCTTGTGGGTTCCTGTACCAGCTGCTCCAAGAAGCAGTCATTTAAAGTATTGAGAAATTTTGTCTCGCCATTTCATCCTGAGGTGACATGTACCCAGTCAGTCAATATGGGGATAATTGAAATCCTGCACTACTATATAGAGGTCTTTATTTTGATAACCTCTAATCTCCCTTAGCATTTCATTGTCATGATCATGGTCCTGGTCAGGTGGTTGATAATGGATCCCTACTGTTCTATTATTAGAGCATGGAATTACTATCCATAGAGATTCTATGGAACATGTGGATTCATTTAAGATTTTTCATTTGATTCTACATTTTCTTTCATAGTGCCACTCCCCCTGGCACAACCTGTTCTGTCCTTCTAATATATTGTGCTCTGGAATGATTGTGTCCCATTGATGGTCCTCACTCCACCAGGTTTCTGTGATGCCTATTATATCAATATCCTCCTTTAACATGAGGCACTCTAGTTCACCCATCTTATTCTTTAGACTTCTAGCATTTGTGTACAAGTACTTTAAAAGCTGGTCACTGTTTATTTGTCTGCTATTTTTTGATGTTTGTCTGATCTGGCCCGTACTTTATTCTCTTCTATCCTCTCCTCTCAACTAAAAATCTAGAGAATCAATAGACTCTCCTCTAAGAGGAGAGTCTGTCCGATCCACAGGCTCCTCTGCAGCAACTGGCTTCCCCTCCCCCCATCTTAGTTTAAAAAACTGCTCTGAAACCTTTTTAATGTTAAGTGCCAGCAGTCTGGATCCACTTTGGTTTAGGTGGAGCCCATCCTTCTTGTATAGGCTCCCCCTACCCCAAAAGGGTCTCTAGTGCCTAATAAATCTAAACCCCTCCTCTCTATACCATGGTCTCATCCATGCATTGAGACTCTGAAGCTCTGCCTGCCTACCTGGCCCTGCGTGTGGAACTGGAAGTATTTCTGAGCATGCCACCATAGAGGTCCTGGATTTCAGTCTTTCCTATCAGCCTAAATTTGGCATCTAGGATGTCTCTCCTACCCTTCCCTATGTCATTGGTACCTACATGTACCACAGCCACTGGCTTCTTCCCAGCACTACACAAAAGTCTATCTAGATGCCTTGAGAGATCTGCATCCTTTGCACCAGGCAGGCAAGTCACCATATGGGTCTCCTGGTCACCACAAACCCAGCTATCTATGTTGGTAATGATCGAACCTCCCATTACCAACACCTGTCTTTTCCTAATGACTGGAGTTCCCTCCCCCAGAGAGGTAACCTCAGTGTGAGGAAACCCCTGCCCACCCCCACCATCTGGAAGGAGGGTCCCAACTATAGGAAGGTTTCCCTCTGCTCCCATTGACTGCTCTCCCTCCGAGCCTTTCATCCTCCAACAGCACAGGGGCTGTCTGACCAGAGGTGGGACAAATCTACAGTGTCCCAGAAAGCTTCATCCACATACCTCTCTGCCTCCAGTTCTGCCACCCTGGCCTCCAAAGCCTGTATGCAGTCTGAGGGCCAGGAGCTCCTTGCACTGAATGCACACATATGCCACCTGCCCACAGGGCAGGTAATCATACATGCTACACTGAGCACAACAAACAGGATAGCCCCCACTCTGCTGCTGGGCTTTGGCCTGCATTCTCTCCTACGGCTACCTAGGTTAATGGATAGGGTTTTTATTTAAACTATAATCAAAATGTCTTGATTTAATGTAAAGGTTTTAAAGAATGGCAAGTGTACCTCACCCCCTTCCCAACTCCTTCTCGAAACTCCCTGTTAGCAGCCTCTGGTTGCAAAGCTCCCTGGTCGCTGACTCACTGCTTTATAAAGCCCCAGCCTTCCTGATAGCCCTGCCCCCTGACTAAGCCTCTGTTCATTGGTGGAGCCTTCTAATTTCAAGCCTTGTTTAGAAGCTCTCAGCTTCCAACTGCTGGCCATTATGGACCGACCAAGCTTAGCACACAGCAAGTAACCCCCCAAACACAAACTACAGACAGCCACTTGTCCCAAGGGTCCTGTATTTGCTCCTCCTTCACCTGGAGAACTCCCTCCTGAAACTCCCTGTTAGTGGCCCCTGGTCACAAAGTGCAGCCCCTGCAGTAACTCAGAGCCCACTCCATCTAGCATCCTATCTCTACCTGTTGGGGATTTTTGCTACTGGCAGTCACTAATTGCTTACGATGGCATGTGGCCTGCCTCATCACAGCATCCCCTCCATAAACTTACCAAGTTGTCTTGAAGCCAGTTTTTTTGCCCCCACTGCGCCCCTGGGAAGGTTATTCCAGAACTTCACTCCTTTGAAGATTTGAAACCGTTCCAATTTCAAGCCTAAACTTGTTGATGTTGTCATTTGCTCTGTGTCCACACTGGTGCTTAAATAACTCCTCTCCCGCCTCCACCCCCTTATCAGAGCTCTGTTTCACAACACACTGCCCCCTACCAGTCTATGAACAGCAGGGAAAAAATAAGACCCACAAAAGTCAATTTACTGCCCCCAAGTCCTTTTGCTTAAGATGAAGGATTAGACTAGAGGAGAGTGCTCCTGCTGACAAAGCTGTATTCACACTGCCACTTCCCCAAAGATAAAAGTTTTGCTGTGGTAAGTGTGGGGGGTGCTTTTTACCCATGAAAGACAAGTTGTGTTGACAACTTGGCAGTATAGACAAGCCCTTAGTCTGTATGAATTCGACACAGAAGTCAGTTTCCCTCTCTTACATCTTGGCCATTTTCAGCTCCCCTGGTGAAACTAGGTTAAATAACTCATATCATTTTGACAATTTCTAGCTCATGGTGGTTCCTCTATATCCACTACCAATATATTATAGTCAGAGAATGACCAGTGACTTCATATGCCCAACTTGACACCATGAGGTAGGGTGGGGGGGGGGAAAACAAAACTATCTTCAAATGTCAGGATTTATGTCACTGACTAGGGGCTTTTGAAAAACTTCACTCTTGAAAAACCATGGCCTAGGATCAGCTAAGATAGGAAGAAACTCATGGAGTGGCACAAACTCAGTATCTTATTACATGTCAATCTCTTAGATTTTATTCCTGCAAGGGTTCACTACTTCAGCAACATTACTAAACAGGAAATCTTACCAAGTTGGAGATTGCTGATCGAGCATGGTCCATAGTTTCTTGAATGAGCTCCCTCCAACTCCTTCACTGAAACCTAAAATTTCAAAAGACATGTACACATTAAAATTACAATTCCTATCATGCACATCAGCCTCACCAGCATTACTTAAATCTGCAAGATGCAATACTAATTACTGTGTTATGCCACTTTAGAGCTATGGCAGAAAGTTTGTAAGTGCTTACGTAGAAGCAGCTTTAAATAAAGATATGCGAATCTCCTAGAACTGGAAGGACCTTGAAAGGTCATTGAGTCCAGTCCCCTGCCTTCACTAGCAGGACCAAGTACTGTCCCCTGACAGATTTTTGCCCCAGATCCCTAAGTGGCCCCCTCAAGGATTGAACTCACAACCCTGGCTTTAGCAGGCCAATCCTCAAACCACTGAGCTATCCCTCCCCCAGCTTCTTTCTATATGAAAAATTTCTGGGTCTTCATCTTAAATACTACCAATGTAGTTATTCAGTTTTGCCAAATACCATACGAGTTGCAAGATTAGCTTCACCTGGATAAATGGATGTGCAATATTCATTCTAGCTTGTGTGCTGGAGTGTTGCTAAGTATTAACAGTGATGCAGTTGCCCTAACCAACAGCATCCCTCCCCATTTGAAGGCTTGGTGTGGGGGAAGAAGGGAGGAAAAACAGTGATTAACTCAGCTAGGTCTCTAATGGGAAACCCCAAAGTCATCTCAAAGTCCCCACTTGTCAAGTTCAACACCAACAAGCCAAAGTTTGTTATTTTATTAACTAAACTGGATGGCTAAGAACCAATGTGTTTTAGTGTAATATTTGTAATTCCTAAACAAAAACTAGAATACATTCACAAGCTCCCATCCAACAAGTAATCCTTATAGCCAAGGCCAGGAAGAGTGGTTAGTCTTAAATCGCTTTGTTTTGGAACTGTTAGAAAAGCAAATCCAATATTTAAACACTTTAGTGATGTGATTACCATGACAGGGGAAATAGCAATGTTTTTGTATTGGATTCCTAGTGATGAATGACAATATAGTCATAGCCACCATCTTAGCTAGATATCAAGTCCCTCCCCGCAACATATTAGTGGAAGCATGCTAAGGAAGCATCTCTACACTTCTTTTAAAGTCCAGTGACTGGCAGTGGGCATATGGGCTCTCAGAAGAGAGACTCAAAATGGCTCCAAAAGAATAGTTTCTCCAACACCTAGAATAGTGGTTCTCAACCACTCTAGATTACTGTACCCCTTTCAGGAGTCTGATTTATCTTGCATACCCCAAGTTTCACCTCACTTGAAAACCCACTTGCTTACAAAAAAAAACAAAACAAAAATATAGGTGTCACAGCACACTATTACTGAAAAAACTACTCTAATTTTGTCTAACATTTTTGTGTGTGTTGACTTTGCTAGTGCTTTTTATGTAGCTGGTTTTAAACTAGGCAAATATCTAGATGAATGATGTACCCTCCAACCCTCCCCCCCGCAAAGACCTCTGCTGGGCTATGTGTACCCTTGGTTGAGAATCAATGACCTAGAACCAACTACATAAACTTAAGGTTAAATAAGCTTGTTTCAAAGATCATACATGCACCTCTTTTATGGGCTGGAAGTGTTTAACAATCCTGGCAATTTTTGCTAATTGAATGGAATAAGCAAGATGTGTTGTCCTGCACTGTACTGGAATGTCTTATGATGCTCTCTGGGAGGGAGTGCAAGATAAAAGACTTAAATCACCAAGGTTAAGATGTGTCATGGTTATTTTTGGTAATTTCAGACAGGTCATGGGCAACAAACAAATTCACAGAAGCCTGTTACTTGTCTGAATTTTACTAAAATAAGGGGGCCCCCTGCCACCCCAAGGCATGGAGCTGACAGCTCAAGCAGAAAATGTCAGAGGCCACTGAAAGTCATGGAACCTGTGACTGACCAATCTTATCCTTATCAGGCAAGTTTCAACATGGAAGTTATTTGACTCTTCCTCCATCAGCCTCTCAACTGGAATTAACATTTGGGCTGAAATTCTCCATGCCAGACATGAGGCACAAGTTTTGTTTTGACAGTGGAGAGGAACAGGGGAAGGCAGGTGGGTCTGTCCCCCATAACGATTAGAACACCTCTCTACAGAAACTGGAATTAAATCCAAGAGTCAACATTCATCTGCTGTCAGAAGATAACATGAAGCACACTGGCAAAGTGTCATCCCTCTAGTGACTTGTCCCTAGAGAGGACAACAGCCTACCACAACTAGCAGTCACTCAGCTAGCATAACAGATTTGTGCTGTGAAACTGGAGATACAAACCCTGCTAGGGTGACCAGACAGCGAGTGAGAAAAATCAGGACAGGGGGTGGGGGGGGGGGGGGGTAATAGGAGCCTATATAAGAAAAAGACCCCAAAATGTGGACTGTCCCTATAAAAATCAGGACATCTGGTCACCCTAAACCCCGCTGATGTTCCAACTGGGTTGGGGTGTCAGTAGTGCCACAAGATGCAATTGTTTATTTTTAGAGATTAGGGGTTAAATACTATATGCAAAGAACATTAAGGCTGAAGAGTCAGCACCTGAGTTAGGAAGTGCAAGAATTAAAGTTGCCTCTGTAGCCTTGATTCCCCCACCCCACCCCCCATGTGCACACATGTAATTAAAGATTGTATCAATTCTACTAATTTTCTACAGGACCCCTGTATCACTCAGTGTATGATGGATGGTGCCCTGGGAACCAAGGCTGTGTAGTGAATGAGGTGGTTGTCTATAGGACCCTACTTCATTTGTTGAGGGGGTAGGAGGAGGGGTGTACTGAATGAAGTAGAGGACAACAGAAGTATGGTCTTATGGGTAAGCCAGTTAGAATCCAGTTCTTCAGGATGGCATTTAATCTCTGCATATACCAGTGTTCCTATGTGATGCTGGGCAAGTAATTTAAAAACCAGACTTCACAGGTGACTGTTAATTGCACACTGTTTTTTGTGCACACAACATGATACCTGGGGCCAGATTTGAGAGTGCTTAGCATATTTGCAAAAGCACCTGAAGTCATACACTATATTCAGTGCTATAAAAACAGGAAGTACTCTTAAGAGTTTAGGACCTAGGAATCTCAAATTGGGCATCCAACATTAGTCAATCCTTCTGATAATTTGGCCATAAACTCTGCACTTCAGCTCCCTGACTGAAGTGGGGACACTAGCACCTAAACTCAAAGGGATATTCTGAGAGAGTTTGTTTTGTGAATCACTCAGATACTATAGTGAGAGCACCATACCTACACCCATGAGGAGGTTAATCTAGTATCTGCTGCCAGGTTTGGATGGCATGGATTAAATGTCACTTCAGGCCACAAGTTAAATAAGAATACTTCTAAACTACTCCTTCACAGAATGAGGCAGGTGTGCTGTTAAAATGCATGTGATTATTATAATGCATTTATACAAGGAGCCAAATTAAGGCTGCGTGGGTAAATTTTGGCCTTTCCTGAGTGCTTGACTGGGTAAGCACACTTTTTAATAAGAGTTTTGCAATCACTGGTACAAATTTTGATAATAGCCGCCCACCCCCCCCAATAATGGGGGTGACAAACATACTGCCTTCCCAAGCTGACAAGGAGTTATTTGTTGTTACTCAAATTCTCCCACTTAAGTGGAATTAAGAGTTATTTGGCTTAGTTAATAAGTTATAGAAAATGGGAAGTATTACTTGATGTTTCTTCCCCAGAGGTCTCATCTTAGAACTTAAAGAACCCTAGAGTGCATAAGTGACAACTTGGTCTATAGAACCTGTTCCCTTTAGCCACAGATATATTTGCATCCTGTTCAAGAATCACAAGTTAACTCCAGCAATGTCAGTGCACAATAATCCACAAAAGAATTTCATGTTTCAGGCCAGGTCTACACTACAGACTTATAAATTGGTATAACTAGGACATTCAGGGACGTGAAAACTCTACACCCCTGAACAACAAAGTTACATCAACTTAACTCCTGGTTTAGACAGCACTACATAAACAGGAGCATTTCTACCTGGACACATCTACTGCCTCTCGTAGAGGTGAATTAACTACACTGACAAGAGAAGCTCTCCCATCAGCATGGGTTGTAAATTCATTTAGAGCAGGGGTCTCAAACACATGGCCTGTGCCAAGCTCCCTGCTTCTCTCCCCCTCTCCCTCCCCCCCGCTTACCTCCAGGCCAGGGGAGGCAAACTACAGCCCACAGGGATTGCCCCCCCCCCCGTGGCACCACGAGTCCTGTGCTGCTCCCTGAAGCATTTGGCAGCACATCCCTCCTGCACCCCATACCCCCTGCCCCCCCCCTGAAGGCAGGGGGGCAGAGTTGGGGTGGGGACTTCACAGAAGGGGTTGGAATGGGGGCAGGGAATGAATGGAAAGAGGCTGGGCAGGGGCTCAGCCTCATGGAAGGGGTAGGGGCAGGGCCAGTAAGGGGGGGGGGGTGGGTGGCAGTGATGCGGCCCTCAGGCCAATGCACTAGTCCTCATGGTCATTTGGAGTTTGAGACCCCTGATGTAGAGTGCATCAGTGTAACTTGAGCTATGCATGAAGGCAACTGCTGCTTGAGTATATCTCAGAAGGGTATTAATGAAGCATCTTAACTCCATTTTTCCTGGATAGCACTGCATTTAGACATGAGGCACACTGGCCAAAATCTGATTAACCTATGTTAATCGCACATCCAGAACATCTTGCTAATTCTTTCTGCACAGATTGCCTATCCATTCACAGTCTGGATAGGAGATCTAGCTAACATCCACTTCTCTGGCTTTGATACCTGCAGTCTTACCCCATTCAAAACACTGGTGCAAGGACTGCATTGCTCATTATTTTGAGCATGTCACTCCCTTCTGCAACCCTCTACTGGCTCCCCCATCTCCATCACATCAAACATAGCTGCTTAGTTTTGCTCTCAAATCCTTCATATCCTATTCTTACTGTACTCAGTCTCTGGAGAAATGGTCTGAAGTAAATAGGATGAAATCCAATATGGACAAATGCAAAGTACTCCACTTAGGAAGGAACAATCAGTTGCATGCATACAGAATGGGAAATGACTGCCTAGGAAGGAGTACTGTGGAAAAGGATCTGGGGTCATAGTAGATCACAACCTAAATATGAGTCAGTGTAATGCTGTTGCAAAAAAGTAAACATTCTGGGATGTATTAGCAGGAATATTGCAAGTAGTAATTCTCCTCCTCTACTCCACGCTGATTAGGCCTCAACTGGAGTATTGTGTCCAGTTCTGGGCCCCACATTTCAGGAAAGATATAGACAAATTGGAGATCCCAGAGAAGAATGATTAATAATGATTAAAGGTCTAGAAAATATGACCTATGAGAGAAGATTGAAAACATTGGGTTTGTTTAGTCTGGAGAAGAGAAGCCCAAGGGGACAAGTTTGCAAGTACATAAAAGGTTGTTACAAGGAAGAGGGAAAAAATTCTTAACCACCAAGGATAAGACAAGCAGCAAAAGGCTTAAATTGCAGCAAGGGCAGTTTAGGTTGGACATTAGGAAAAACTTCCTAATTGTCAGGGTGGTTAAGCACTGGAATAAATTGCCTAGGGAAGTTGTAGAATCTCCATCATTGGGGATTTTTAAGAGCAGGTTGGACAAACACATGCCAGGGATGGTCTAGATCAGGGGTCAGCAACCTTTCAGAAGTGGTGTGCCGAGTCTTCATTTATTCACTCTAATTTAAGGTGTGTGTCAGTAATACATTAATTTTTTTAGGACTCTTGCTACAAATCTAGAATATATAACTAAACTGTTTTTGTATGTAAAGTAAAAAAGTTTAAATGAAACTTCTTAAAATTTTTAAAGTTAATTAAAATGCAGAGCCCCCAGACTGGTCGCCGGGACCTGGGCAGTGTGAGTGCCACTGAAAATCAGCTCACCCATGCCATCGGTTGCCTACCCCATGTCTAGATAATACTTAGTCCTGCCTTGAGTGCAGGGGACTGGTCTAGATGACCTCCTGAGGCCCCTTCCAGTTCTATGATTCACTATTAAGATATTAATTCCTGCCTCTGAGTGGCCAGTGATGCCAGTCTTCTTCACTTCCTTATATTTTCAAACACCTTCATGCTGTCTCTGATGCTGCCCCCTCCCTCTTGGGAGAAGCTCCTCAAACATCCATAAAGCTACCTCATTATCCTTCTTTAAATCCCTCCTTAGCTATGATGCTACAAGCATCTGGCCATGGTTACGGAGACCACCTGTCATTCAGTCTCCTTGTTCTCTTTTTGGTCTATATTACCTGCTGTTATGCTTTATACTGATGGTCCCTTCCCCAAGGGCACACAAACATTGTTGCATTTAGCACAATAGGCACTGCTAGATAATCCAGGGGTTTTTGCTAGACACCCAAGAAACCCCAGTTGGCTTCAAGTCCAGAACTGGAGATTACCCTTAGCCGCTTCCCTCCTTCAAGTGGAAAAACCCATGGCAAACATAGGTCCTTAAGTACTGGCCTTGGCCTACAAGGCTTCATAGTTCATGTAGCACAAGGTGAGAGGACCCATCCAAATCAGTAGTGAAGTGTTCCCAGAAACACGATATCCCACCCTACAGGCAGTGCTCAGCTGCTGCAGCTGCCTAGATAAAAACTGCTGAAAGTACCCCACCTTTCAAGCGAATGACTCCACAACTTCTAGGGAAAAGCCCAGCAAACCGACTTCTGAGCATTAAGTGCAAGTCCTGTGCTGTGACACACCACCACCACATCAGTGCAACACTAGTGGGAGTACTTGGGTCAATCAAATGCCGGTGTGACCTAGACATGCTCTGACAAGGTTAGACAACTATCGCCTGCCTGGACTAGTACTGCCTCCAGCTGTCCTTACCGCAATATGGAGAAGCGCACCCCCGCCCCGCCAAAAGCACTAGCGTAGCCTAGAGGCCACAGGCTAAGGAGACTCCTCAATAGCGGGGACTTCCCTTGACAGTCCCAAAAACAGAGCTTCAGAAGCACAAGAGAAGGTGTTAAAATAATCGCCCGATCCCTCGCCACCACCCTGCCACAAGCTTGCAAAACCCCTCTGCCGCGTCCCGAGGTCCAAAAAAACCCCGCAGGCGCTGGCAGAAGCCATTTTATAACGCTCCACAACGCAACGCTCGACCCGTTCCCGACGTGCACGCAGCCACGGTGCATGAACGTCAGGCACCTGGCTGGGGCAGAGCGCGGGGGGCTTGGGGCGCCTGCCCCGGGCAGCAGCCCTGCAGGAACGGGGGCCAGCCCGCGGGACGTGCCCCGTTTCCCGGCCAGCTGCCCGAAGCTCAGCGCGGTGCTGTCGCGGGAGGGGCCAGAGACGGACAGCGGGTGACGGGCTGCGGCAGGCCTAGGCCGTCTCGGGGGGCCAGGCCCAGGCAGCAGGGGGATTGCCCGGCCAGGAGCGCGCGGGCGGCCCAGGACCCAGCCTGCCCCCCCTCTTCCCCCCGGGGCGCTGCGCCCGCAAGCGGCGGCCTCGGGGCCGCTCAAGGTCACCCGGCAGCCCCGCGCGCCTTGGGCGCCATGTGCGCGGCGCGGCAGGAACTAGCCCCGCCCCGGACCGCCGCGAGGGCCCTGCGCGCCGGCCTGTCCCCGGCCAGCGGAGCCCGCGCGCCGACCCTCGCGCGCGGGGACAGGCCGCGTCAGGAGCTGCGCCCCCCCGCCACCAACGGCCGGGCAGCCCCGCGCGCGCGCCTCCCTCTGCCGAGCCCCGGCCGCCCCGCGCTCACCCTCCACAGCTCAGCAGCAGCCGGGCTCGCGACGCACGTAGGCAGGGGGAGGGGCGGCTTGTGAGTAGACGCGCCCGGAGGGGAGGGGGAGGGGCCGGGTCTCCTCTCTCGCCCGCCCGCGCCAACTGCCCTGCCGCGCGCCCCAGCCCTCAGGCCGGCCGGACACTCACCTGCCGCTGCTGCAGCCACCCTCGGGGAGCGGATGGCGGCTGTGCCGCGTTTTAACCGGCCGCCGGCCAATCAGCCGCGCGCGGGGCGGTGGGACGCGGGTATGTGGGGAGTGAGTGACGTGACACGCCTCTTCCCCACCACCACCCCCAAACCGCCCCCAGCATCTCGCGCACGGAGCGTGCGGGGGGAGGGGTCTGCCTCTCCCCTGGGTGGGGGGGATGCAGGAGAATGAGGGCGGAGCGCTGGCAGGAGGGTGGGGGTGGGGTGCGCTGGCGGGGGAGAGCAGGGAGGGAGTGAGGCTCCCCCTTATTACCTGCGGCAGCCAGCACCTCACTGTGTGTGCCACGGCCCGGGGCCTCCCCTCTGCCAGCCCCACGGCCCGACGCCTCCCCTCTGCCAGCCCCACGGCCCGGCGCCTCCCCTCTGCCAGCCCCACGGCCCGGCGCCTCCCCTCTGCCAGCCCCACGGCCCGGCGCCTCCCCTCTGCCAGCCCCACGGCCCGGCGCCTCCCCTCTGCCAGCCCCACGGCCCGGCGCCTCCCCTCTGCCAGCCCCACGGCCCGGCGCCTCCCCTCTGCCAGCCCCACGGCCCGGCGCCTCCCCTCTGCCAGCCCCACGGCCCGGCGCCTCCCCTCTGCCAGCCCCACGGCCCGGGGCCTCCCCTCTGCCAGCCCCACGGCCCGGGGCCTCCCCTCTGCCAGCCCCACGGCCCGGCGCCTCCCCTCTGCCAGCCCCACGGCCCGGGGCTTCCCCTCTGCCAGCCCCACGGCCCGGGGCTTCCCCTCTGCCAGCCCCACGGCCCGGCGCCTCCCCTCTGCCAGCCCCACGGCCCGGCGCCTCCCCTCTGCCAGCCCCACGGCCCGGCGCCTCCCCTCTGCCAGCCCCACGGCCCGGCGCCTCCCCTCTGCCAGCCCCACGGCCCGGCGCCTCCCCTCTGCCAGCCCCACGGCCCGGCGCCTCCCCTCTGCCAGCCCCACGGCCCGGCGCCTCCCCTCTGCCAGCCCCACGGCCCGGGGCCTCCCCTCTGCCAGCCCCACGGCCCGGGGCCTCCCCTCTGCCAGCCCCACGGCCCGGCGCCTCCCCTCTGCCAGCCCCACGGCCCGGGGCTTCCCCTCTGCCAGCCCCACGGCCCGGGGCTTCCCCTCTGCCAGCCCCACGGCCCGGCGCCTCCCCTCTGCCATCCCCACGGCCCGGCGCCTCCCCTCTGCCAACCCCACGGCCCGGCGCCTCCCCTCTGCCAACCCCACGGCCCGGCGCCTCCCCTCTGCCAACCCCACGGCCCGGCGCCTCCCCTCTGCCATCCCCACGGCCCGGCGCCTCCCCTCTGCCAACCCCACGGCCCGGCGCCTCCCCTCTGCCAGCCCCGCGGCCCGGCGCCTCCCCTCTGCCAGCCCCGCGGCCCGGCGCCTCCCCTCTGCCAGCCCCGCGGCCCGGCGCCTCCCCTCTGCCAGCCCCGCGGCCCGACGCCTCCCCTCTGCCATCCCCGCGGCCCGACGCCTCCCCTCTGCCAACCCCACAGCCCAGCACCTCCCCTCTGCCAGCCCCGCGGCCCGGGGCTTCCCCTCTGCCAACCCCACGGCCCGGCGCCTCCCCTCTGCCAGCCCCACGGCCCGGCGCCTCCCCTCTGCCAGCCCCACGGCCCGGCGCCTCCCCTCTGCCAGCCCCACGGCCCGGCGCCTCCCCTCTGCCATCCCCACGGCCCGACGCCTCCCCTCTGCCAACCCCACGGCCCAGCACCTCCCCTCTGCCAGCCCCACGGCCCGGCGCCTCCCCTCTGCCATCCCCACGGCCCGGCGCCTCCCCTCTGCCAGCCCCACGGCCCGGGGCTTCCCCTCTGCCAACCCCACGGCCCGGCGCCTCCCCTCTGCCAGCCCCACGGCCCGGCGCCTCCCCTCTGCCAGCCCCACGGCCCGGCGCCTCCCCTCTGCCAGCCCCACGGCCCGGGGCTTCCCCTCTGCCAGCCCCACGGCCCGGCGCCTCCCCTCTGCCAGCCCCACGGCCCGGCGCCTCCCCTCTGCCAGCCCCACGGCCCGGCGCCTCCCCTCTGCCAACCCCACAGCCCAGCACCTCCCCTCTGCCATCCCCACGGCCCGACGCCTCCCCTCTGCCAACCCCACGGCCCGGCGCCTCCCCTCTGCCAGCCCCACGGCCCGGCGCCTCCCCTCTGCCAGCCCCACGGCCCGGCGCCTCCCCTCTGCCATCCCCACGGCCCGGCGCCTCCCCTCTGCCAACCCCACGGCCCGGCGCCTCCCCTCTGCCAGCCCCACGGCCCGGCGCCTCCCCTCTGCCAGCCCCGCGGCCCGGCGCCTCCCCTCTGCCAGCCCCGCGGCCCGGCGCCTCCCCTCTGCCAGCCCCACGGCCCGGGGCTTCCCCTCTGCCAACCCCACGGCCCGGCGCCTCCCCTCTGCCAGCCCCACGGCCCGGCGCCTCCCCTCTGCCAGCCCCACGGCCCGGCACCTCCCCTCTGCCATCCCCACGGCCCGACACCTCCCCTCTGCCAGCCCCGCGGCCTGGCATGTCTTCTCTGCCATCGCCACAGCCCCGCACCTCCCATGTGCCAAACCCGTGTCCTGGCACCTCCGCTCTGCCATCGCCACAGCCCGGCAACTCCCGTGTGCCCTCGCCACAGCCCAGTGCCTCCCTCGTGCCCTCGCCACGGCCGCCACCACCCGAGTGCAAACCCTACGGCCTGGCGCTTCTGCTCTGCAAACGCCATGGCTTGGCGCCTCCCATGTGCCATTGCCACACCCTGGTGCTTCCTGTGTGCCGTCACCATAGCCCGGCACTTCCCAAGTGCCAACTTCATGGTCTGGCACCTCTGCTCTGCCAACACCACAGCCTGGCATCTCCCCTCTGTTATTGCCATGGCCTGGCGCCTCCCCTCTGCCATCTCCACGGCCCCGTGCCTCCCATGTGCCATCGCCATGGCCTTGTGCCTCCCCTCTGCCAAAGCCACGGCCAGGCACCTCCCCTGTGCCGTCGCCACAGCCCGGCACCTCCCCTCTGCCATTGCCGTGTCCTGGTGACTTGCTTGTGCCATCGCCACAGCCTGGTGCCTCTCTCCCAATGCCACGGCCAGGCACCTCCCGTGTGCCATCGCCACAGCCTGGCACCTCCCCTCTGCCATTGCCGTGTCCTGGTGACTCGCTTGTGCCATCGCCACAGCCTGGTGCCTCTCTCCCAATGCCACGGCTTGGCACCTCTCCTCTTCCAATGCCACAGCCGGGCACCTTCCGTGTGCCATCACCATGGCCTGGCGCCTCCCCTCTGCCATCTCCACGGCCCCGTGCCTCCCATGTGCCATCGCCATGGCCTTGTGCCTCCCCTCTGCCAAAGCCACGGCCAGGCACCTTCCGTGTGCCGTCGCCACAGCCCGGCACCTCCCCTCTGCCATTGCCGTGTCCTGGTGACTCGCTTGTGCCATCGCCACAGCCTGGTGCCTCTCTCCCAATGCCACGGCTTGGCGCCTCTCCACTTCCAATGCCACAGCCGGGCACCTTCCGTGTGCCATCACCATGGCCTGGCGCCTCCCCTCTGCCATCTCCACGGCCCCGTGCCTCCCATGTGCCATCGCCATGGCCTTGTGCCTCCCCTCTGCCAAAGCCACGGCCAGGCACCTCCCGTGTGCCGTCGCCACAGCCCGGCACCTCCCCTCTGCCATTGCCGTGTCCTGGTGACTCGCTTGTGCCATCGCCACAGCCCGGTGCCTCTCTCCCAATGCCACGGCCTGGCGCCTCCCGTGTGCCATCGCCACAGCCTGGCACCTCCCCTCTGCCATTGCCGTGTCCTGGTGACTCGCTTGTGCCATTGCCACAGCCTGGTGCCTCTCTCCCAATGCCACGGCCTGGCGCCTCTCCTCTTCCAATGCCACAGCCGGGCACCTTCCGTGTGCCATCACCATGGCCTGGCGCCTCCCGTGTGCCATCTCCATGGCCTGGCACCTCCCCTCATCCAATGCCACAGCCCAGCGACTCCCTTGTGCCATCGCCATGGCCCGGCGCTTGTGTGCCATCGCCGTGTCCCAGTGACTCCTGTGTCACCATGGCCTGGGGCCTCCCCTGTGCCATAGCCACAGCCTTGGGCCTCCCCTCTGCCAGTGCCACAGCCCTGCTCCTCCTGTGTGCCATCGCCATGATCTGGTGCCTCCCATGTGCCATCACTATGGCCTGGTGCCTCACCACATGTGTGCCAAAGCCACACCCTGGTGCCTCGCCTCTCGTGTCCGAACGCCATAGCCTGGTGTGTCCCTTGTGCCAATGCTACAGTCCGGTGCCTCACCTCTCTTCTGCCAACACCAGGGCCCGGTGTCTTCTGTGTGCCAATGTCATGGCCCAGTGCCTCCTGTGCGCTAGGCACTTAATCTCCTGTGTGCCAATTCCACAGTGTGGCACCTCGCTGTGCTTGTGCCACGGCCTGGCACCTCTCGTGTGTGTGCCAATGCCACAGGCCAGTACGTCCTGTATGCCAACATTCTGGCCCAGTGTCTCCCACGTGCCAACGGCATGGCCAGGTGCTTCGCCCCCCGTGTGCTAATGTCACGACCCTGCACCTCACCGCGTGTGCCAGCGCCAGGCCTGGCAGTTTGCCTCTCATGTGCCAATACAATGGGCCAGTGCCTCGCTGCATCTGCCAGCACCATGGCCCAGAGCCTCACTGCATGTGTGCCAATGCCACAGCCCGGCACCTCACTGCGTGTGCCAGCACTGTGGTCCAGCGCCTTGCCTCCTGTGTGCCAGCGCCACGGCGCGGTGTGTTGCTGTGTGTGTGCCCACGCCAACATGCCCTTAGCTCACTGGTCTCTCCCCCCCACCAACAAAAGGGTCCTTGTGCTGACCCGAGCTAATTAATATGACTTTTTCAGAGCCAGTTTACACACTCGACGCCTGCCCTGGCCAGGTATGTTTTTCTGTTATTTTATTGTTTTTCTTTCCGTAACCAGCCCACGGGGTGTGAACGACAGAGCTGCCTCATGTATCGCAAGTGAAAAATGAAACAAAATGGCGCATTAAACCAACAAGGGCAGCCCTAAAACTGGCCGGGCCAGTCAAAAACCAGCCAGGTGGCAACCCTACTTCACGCTCGCCTGTGCCAATATCAACATCATGCATCAAATGCCTCTGACACACCTGTGCCAACATCACCGCCCGATGAACCAAATCTCCTGGCGTGCCGGTGCCATCACGATGCACTGGCTCCCACATCAATCAACCTATATGAAATCCCGCATTGCCAGCCTCAGTGTACTCCAATCATGTGTCAGCCCCTCCAAAATCACGATTTGCTTTAAAATTATGAGATTAAAAACAGAAACGAGGCTTCTGTTTGGGTTTGCTTTGAGATCTCCTGGTGAAAAGCACTGTATTGGAGTTAGGTATTATTATTATTTGCCTGCTGTTTTTTGAGCCTTTAAGACACACTCGGGTCACATTTTCAGCATTTTACCCTGACTGTGAGGGTTAGAAACATACTTTTCTTTTCTTTTTTAAATGAAAGCGGCAATTCTCCCGTAATCCTTTGCTTTGGGGCTTTAAGTGAAATATATTGTAGGACTCGTGATAAAGTGGTGAGAGTTGGCAACAATTTGGATTGTGCCTGCCTCTCCCCAGGTCACTGGGGCTGCTTGGCACATTTTTCTGAGCTGGGTGCAGTTTTCAGACTTGCTGGGCACAGCACTTTCCCTAAGGCCTGTTTCCCAGCTCGGCATTGCTGATTACATGTTTTTGCAATCTTAAAAAGGGGAAATAATGGGAGGTCTGCGTGGGATGGAGGTGAATATCAGTAAGGGATGAAACATGCCCCTCAAACCTCAGCAAAGCGCAGCAGATTTTTTCCAAGGATAATAACCATGTATCCATTTAAAGGGATGCTGCCAGCTTCACATTTTGCTCATTGCAGCAAAAATCACATCTGAGTATTTTTGTTAAATTAAATTCTGAACGCCTGTTCTTTTTTGTTGTTCCCATGTTTGCTTTGGTTTCGGGGAGTTGTTTTTCATCCCCCACTTCTGTCAGAGACCCACACAAGCACCATTGGCCAGGCAAGGGATTTCAGTGGGTATGCATAGGAGTAGCCAGTCCTCTGCACCGCACAGAAGCCACTGGGAAGCAGTCCGAAGGGCAAATGTCTCTCCTACCTCTTCTCTGTGCCCTGGACTCATGCCCCTGTTCATGGCTGGGACTGCTCCTCTCTCCCCAATTCCATGGAGGAGTTGGGGGATGGAATGGACGATTCTGCTGCTCTTCAACCTGCTGCTGTTCCCCCTAGCCCCACGGAAGGGTTCAGGTGAAGGGGTGGTTGCAAGCAAATGACCCCATGCCTTGCCCCCACCAGGCTGTGGCTCTTTGATATCCCACCCTGTGGAAGGATTCAAGAAGGCCAGAAACAGGATTTCTGAGCAGCCATTGTCCCTTCCACCCAAAAGGGAAATTTAGGGAGGAAGAATTTAGATGCCTGACTTGGGAATTTTGAGCAGGGCATCAGAATTAGCATCTCTTTTCTTTCCCAAAGGAGCCATTTTATGACCAGGTGTGATCTGCCCATCGGTTTCTACATCTCATCGAAATGATGACATCTCCAGCAGCAGGGACCTCCTTAGCACGACACTGCAGCAGGGATTTGTTACCACTGCACACTGCATCAAAGAGTGACCAGATTTGAACTTGCTTCATAGCCACAGTGGTTTGGCTGCTGGATACAGAAAATCTCCACATCACAGTAAGATTCATTTTTAGATTATAGTGATACAACCTGGATTAGTTAAAACAACATCAAGAGAATACAGTTTAGACTGAAGACGTTCAAATCTACAATGCAGACAACTGCCAAGGTAGAGGTCAGTGTCCTTTGAACCATGACTGTAAAATCTACCCATTTCATCCCCCTTTTTCCACAGTCTGGACCTGTTGCTTTCCTAGTTTTCATCTTTTCCCCTTTTTTCTGACATTTATGGAAACCTGTAGGCCTGCATATACCATCTGGTCAGTGTTCTTTACCTCTCGAACTTCTGAGCCACCAAAATGTGGTCCAAAAAGAACAGAAATAGAACAGAGCAATGTGAAACACAAGCATAACTGCTAATTTAATTGGAAAAATATGAGCAAACGATCAATGAAAACACTGTATAGAAAAGTGTGAAACCCGGTTTTGGGCACAGCGGTTACATGATTCAAAAGAAATATTCTTTAGTAAGGGAAAATAATGGGTTCCTTGGTCGTTTTACATGTGGACATAAATACCATATTGGCCAAAATGTCAAGGCTATGAGAGAAATGTGTAGTGCCTTGGATTGCCTGTTTGGGGGACAGATGGTGCTTACACAGATGGAATTTAAAGGATTAGGTTCACGGGAGCAGAAGAATGGGCTAGTGTTAAGTGCATAAGGAAGCAGTGGACCTACTGGTCTTCACAAATGATAGTTTTCCAAGTTTTCTTCTTATTTTTTTATCCTATCTATGGGGCTAGACAGCAGTTTATATAGCATGCACTGTGTGCACAATTGTGTGATCTCGAGTGCAGGGAAAAAAGCTCAGACAAAGCAGAAGATTGTTCTCTAAACTATGTGGGCTGAATTGGATATCTGGGGACTTCTTGCATTCTGATGCTAAGGGAGCTTTAAGACTTTAAGGTGTCCTTTTAGGGCAGTTTTAATGCCCCTATGTGTCACCGGAGCAGTGTACCATAGGGGCTATAGCATGGGTGAGGACACAGGTGCCAGAGATGTGGGGAGGAGGGGAAGAGTCATTGCTCCCCATGTTTTAAAAAGGTGGGGCCATGCCCTCCATTTTTGAGAACCTGAACTTGGATGGGGTGCAACGGGGGCAGGGGACCAGCTCCCTCTCCTCCTTGGCCCATGAGCAGAGCTGGATGGCAAAGAAGTGGTATGAGTCAGGGAGGGTCTGGGCCAAAGTTGAACTAGTGGCATTGTGACCTGGCACGCAGGGTGGCAGCACCCCTGGGCGCCCACCTTTTTGCAGTCCTTCCAGCACCCCAGAGGAGGATCTGCTCTCTGCTTCCATGGGCCACTCTGACTATTCATAAAAGTTTATATCTTTGCTTTTCCACAGAGTCAGTCTTTGTTCTGCACATCATTGTGCATTGTAAACAATTTGCGGTGTATTTGTGGCTATGGGGAAGATACACCTCAAAGCTCCAAAGGGTTAATTAATTCTGCAAAATTGCTAGGTATTAGCATCCTGCTCTCAGGATCATAGACCAACCAAAGGTCTGATGATGTAAGTCATTTTTCTTGTGTTTCTCTGGGAAAATGTGATTTCAAAAGCTCCTTGCGGGGGGGTGGGGGGAAGAATTCTGAAATGGAAAGAATTTTGCTCCTTGTGTACTTGAAGTTAGCACTTAGTAAAAGGCGACTCTAAGTTTTTTTACAAACAGGGTGGTGGTGGGGAGGTTTTGGCCACAGACTTGCAGCAGTGACTGTGAAAACTATCACTAAACTGACTAAGCCAAATGATCTAAGATCAGGCATTTGTGAGCATAGGTTTAACCTTTAGGTATATCATTCTACACTGATGACAAATTGTCCATTTCATTTTCAAACCCGAGAAACTCCACCCATTCTCGTCATTTTGAGAAACACAGGGTAAGAAACACCTTCATTAGTTTTGTGGTGTGAAACAAATATAGAACTCTTTCACTTCTGATAATTAGCAAGTGATTTTCAAAAGTATTTTATAGGTAACACATATGAAGGGCTAGATTTTCAGAACAGAATGAGCAAAAATATGTTGGCAATTGATGAGCCTTATTTACGTGCAAAGTTACCACGATGACACTTGTAGTTATTATTTTATGTGCATTACAATGGTGCTGAGAGACTCCAACTGAGATCAGAGCTTGCAGTCTACGTAGGCAAAGGGGTGGGGAAAAGAAAGTATTATCTCAGTTTTACAGATGAGGAGCTGAGGTAAAGAGACATTACGTGATTTACCTGTGATCACAAAGGAAGTCGGTGGCAGAGGCAAGAGCTGAATCCCGAGCTCTTCTGTCCCAGTACAATGCCTTAACCTCAGGAACCATCCTTTGTCTCAGCAAAGTGGGTATTTGTGCATGCAAATATCTAGTTATGGATCTAATTGCTCTTTGTGCGTGCACGTAACCGATTTGCACACACAATTACAGTAAGTGTATATGCAGATTAGGTGTGCAATTGTGCATGCATTTTTGTGCAAGCAGTTCTAAAAATCTGAGCTATAATTCTTTCTATTTTGTACGAGTGGTGCTTCTGGGCTTGTCAGGAACTCAATACCCACAAATTGAAGAAAAAAGTACTTGAAAGGACAGGCAAGGCAGTGGGGCTTGTCTCTGAAAGGAAGCTGGCCATGTAGTTGAATGGTTTTTCTGTTTCATTTCTAAGAAAACCAGAGAAGAACTGAATGTCATTGCAATATTTGACAAACTGTAGGAAACTGCTTTGAAACTGCAGCTTCAAGTCATATATTTTATACTGATTATCTTCTGTATGACTTATACAAGCAAAAGATCAATGAATCAGAAGTGAAAAAGAGAGCTTTGGTGTCTAAAGGGTGAACAAATTAAGATTATTTTTTGTGTAGGACTTCAGAAATCCCCCAAGCCATCACCTCCCTCACCATGTGTGTTTTTACTAGTAAATGCTTACTGCGTGCTAAGGATAGATGGGCTGTTAAAGAAATAATACTGGCGTATGTAGATGTCAAATGAGAAAAGACAGATTTGAACTAGCAAAGGGAAGTGAAGAAAATATATTGGGTTCAGTTTGCCCATTCAGTCATGTCCCATTGCTTTACTGTCAAAATGCAGTGTGAAAATCTAGTTCGAAGTTGCTTCAGTTTACAGACAGGTAACATTACTATGTGTGGAGAGCTACAATTTAATATCTGATCAGCTAGGCTGCATTCAAATGCTTGAAGAAGTTCTTTGGGTGCAGAATTTACACTGGTGCGAAGGAGCAGAACACCTGTGCACCCTACTACTTAAAGCCCTTTTTGTTCACCAAGGACCTGGTGCAGCTCTCTTGGGAGTCATTAACTTGTGTGGGAGTTGGATGAGGGCCTAAGGGCTTCAGTGAGAGGACAGGTAGGCAGAAAAGGAGCAACGTGAGTGAATTTTTGTTGTCAGTTCTCTTTCTCAGTAGGCAGTTCTGCTTCAAAATGCAGCTCAAAGGCAAGATTTAAAATAGTAAAATGCAGTAGTTAAAGAGACTCACAGAGGCAAATGCAAGACATAGGAGAAATGCGTCGAAGAACAGGGAGGCCTGACATCAATGATGCATGCAGTGTAAATGACATTATAATTCTCAACTACTTTTAAAAACATACAGATTGTCCAGTGCAGTTTTGCATTGTTTTGTTGGCTTGTGTAGCTCAGTGTGCATGTAAGTGTTACCTGCCAGTTTTAAGCTGCGAGGGAATTTTTACACCTGGAAATACTCCTAATTATAGTCTTTCTACCACCATGTGCTAATGCAGCCTGCAGGGGTGTGATGGCATTGCTGTGGGGATATCTTTGCCATCAGTTATCATTCTGTTCTCAAAATCATTGTTAATTACTCAGCTAGTCGTGTGCAGCTTCATAGCAATCCACAGATACTTATCCTGTAACTGCAAAAACAACGAGGATACAGACTAACACGGCTACCACTCTGAAACTTATCCTGTAACTGTCATTCTCAACCTCTTCCATACCAACATCCCCTTTTTTGAGACCCTCTTGGAACTCCTCACCTAACCAGGACCTCTTTCCCATTTAGCAATGTGGGAAGGGCAGGGTGGTGATGCCCCACAAGCTGAGAACCCATCTCTTATAAGGAAGCAGTTATACACTAGTAGTGAGTTTTTTGTTATGGGGAATTATGCTGTAACACTGATATCCAACCCGTGGCTGTCGATCCAGGTCTTCGGGGCTCCATCTGAGACTCTTGGGGCATTCAGAAGTTTGACAGAGGTGTGCACTGGTCACGCAAGTGCTCTCCATGCTATTGCGGTTCCTACATGGCGCTCTATAAGAACTGAAAGAGATCGAGACCAAGAGATAAGGGCTCAGAGCACATGCTGCTACGTTTATAACTCCTACCTAGATAAGAAAACGCCTGCCCCCGTCAGCCCTGCACCCCACTAAATCCTCATGATCCAGATGGAACTCAATGGACCATCTCCCTGTGCACTAGCTCTGGCTGTGTGGCAGCGTAGTGCCACTGGGACTCCTGTGAGTACGTCCATTGATAGGGTTATTATTGTGGGAGTGCTCATGTGCTTCAATTTAAGCAAATGTGGGTTAAGGATTGGGGCCTGAGACTGTCAGCTCTTTGAGGCAGGGACTGTGTCTTCCTATGTCTTTGTACAGCACCTAACACTAACTAAGGGGGCCCTGTTTCTGATTGGCACCATTGGGGGCTGCTTTAACAACAGTAATACGTAGCGAGGAGGCCCAAGGCTGTCGTTTCACATTTACGCTGGCTCACAGTTACCGATTTGGCACAGTAGGGTTGTGCTGGTTTATTATGCTTGGAATGCATAACATTGGAAGAGTCACTCACGATGAGTGTTTTGCTACCGGCATTAATTTCTGTGTGTCTAGAACACCTCCCTCTCTAAGCGGTGTTGTAGATTTTAAATTGGCCCTTTGAGTAACAAACAGCCTAGAAATCCCCTGTTCTTTCCCATTGCCGATCATTTCCTTTTATTCTCTAAAGGAGGAGTGTGATAAAGCTGCACTGGTTAGAACCTTGTAATAACCTGAATACAGTGTGGCTACAAGTGACCTTGGTCTTAGGTGTGTTTCCCTTTTGGGAGTGTCCATTGTACAGCGTTAACAAAGAACAGGGAAGAGAATGGTTGCAGAGTCCCAGATGGGATTAACGAAGCCAGGAAAGGCAAATTACTTCTGATTATTGTTTACATTGGCTGCATTTTCAAGAAGATGGATTACAAAATATCCCATTGAGATTTGCTAAACTGATTCCACTCCCTCCTTTGCTCACTGCCAACCTCTTAGCTAGGCTTAACTGTGTGAAGCAACAGTCACTTTTCCGTTTCTTCCCCCTCGTTTCTCATTAGTAAGAGGTTCCATGGACCCCCAAGTTCTTAGCACCTACAGCCCAGGTTGAATTAGAGTCAGAGAAGTGACTGTCTTGTCAGGCTCCGTGGTTACTTGCTGCTGTATAACCTAGGACTGTGGTGCTGAGATCGGCTGTGTTGACTGCTCACCACTCCAAGGTTTGGCTCAAGCAGGGAGGGGGCCCTCTTAGAATCATAGAAGAAGAAGAAGACGGGGCCTTGTCTGTAGACTTTTCCCCAGAAGATGCCCATACAGGTTCTTCTGTGGCTATCAGGATCCATGGTAAACCCTGCTTGTTTAGGTACATTTATTAATGACTATCTAATGTCTCCTCTTCCATGTATTTTTCTGAGCTTGTGGGAGGTCAAGGGTGGAAGCTGGGGGTCTATATGACTAGGTTGTCAAGCTCAATTTCCATTCTTTTCACTAGTGTCTAATTTTATTTACCAAGGGGCTGTTTTGACTTTGGGCACTTTATAAATGATTTAAATAAATGAAACAAAAGCTTGTTCAGGTCTGCAAGTCAAAACACAATTACGCTGCGTGCCAGGCTCTGAAAAGCAAGCTGCATTCTCTCTGGCTTGCACAGCATCCTCAACAAGAAGGATCTTGGAATCAGAATACAGCTGCCCTTGATTTTCATGGTGCCTGCGGCAGACTATACTTGCTCTGCAGGGCTGGCCATAATAATGACATTTAACAGCACACTAAGCGGATGAGATTTGGAAAGCACAGAAGGAGCAGATACAGCATCTACAGTGACGAGCTGCTCTTTTTGCAGTCCCTTTTCAGAACCCAAATGAGGTCTTTTATAGTGCACTCAGTTCCACTTAGATAATAGCTTTGTTGTAACACTTTGTCCATCAGTTTAGTATCTCCCATTCCAGGATTTCAGTGCGCTTGACAAACATCAGTAGTAAATCACACAACTCCTCATCATGTGTGGGGTAGGGAAGTAGTACTAGCCCCATTTTACAAATGGAGAAACTGAGGCACAGAGCGGTCTAAGGAACTTGTACCAAGTCTGTGGCACAGCCAAAATTCGCAGGTCTGTGCTTTAACCACTAGACCTGCCTTGCTGTAATCAGTACTTGAATTAGCCTGGGATAGGTGGGTGTATGCCAGTATTTCCAGTGCAATGATTGCAAAAAACACAAAAAGATGGAAAGGTAAAAAAAAAAATAGGAGAGCTGGAGCATATCATTCATCCCTAATGCAGTGACACTGCAGTTCATTGTACTTATTACACACACTCACACTCTCTCTCTCTCTTACTTCACTGACAGTGGCTTTCCTGCTTCTCTCTGCATGCTCTCCCTCCAGGTAATCATTCTGCTGTCACCATTGGTAAAGGAAGTGTTTTCCTCAGGCTGGGTCCTCCTGCCAGTGTGATGCAGTTTGGGAAGAGGGAATACTAAAATGTAGTATTTTATATGAGTATAGCACTTTTCGTTTCAAAATTATTTACTAACATAGCAAGCTGATATATATGGGTCACTTGATCTACCACTGAAGTCGAGCTTTATAAACGCACACAGTCAGGTTACCCCCCAGTAGAGTCAGGGAGTAATGAACATCATTTCTGGTTGAAATTTCAAGGATAATTTAGAGAGGTAGACTGTAATTACCCGAGTTGGCGTTTGACCAGGGCACTGAGGCAAACACCCGCTATAACATTCCTTGCAACCTTTCACAGTCGGAGTGTTGCTGTACATCTCATTTGAAGAGAGATACAATACCCAAAGCACCACAATGGGGTTTTGGTTCAGAATTGATTCATAGGGAGCTGCACCGCATACAGGATCAGTAACTGAGCTTCCTTGGAAATCAGCTATCCAAGTACTGATCGAGCCCAACTGCTGAGTTTGGAAGAGTTGAGGGGATTATGCTCTACTGTACATCAGTACAACAGTGAGCATACAAAGCCATGTACCCATTTTTTCCCCGCCGTTGACAAGTACGTAAATACAGGTCTCAGTGTTAAATATCAAACCTGTTGTCCTTCATAGGGCCCGTTCTATTTAGAGGATGATATTTGTTAACATGCTAGTTCCACATATATCAGAGGGGTAGCCGTGTTAGTCTGGATCTGTAGAAGCGACAAAGGGTCCTGTGGCACCTTATAGTTCCACATAGTTTGCAGCCGAGGTGCCTTTCTTTTCTTGCTTGAGTAATTTTCTGAGCCAGCAGCACTTTACTGCTCGAAGAAAAGGAATACTTGTGGCACTTTGGAGACTAACAAATTTATTTCAGCATCAGCTTTCGTGGGCAACAGCTCACTTCATCAGATGCATGGAATGGATCACATAGTAAGCAAATATTTATACATACAGAGAAACATGAAAAGGTGGAAGTAACCATACCAACTGTGAAAGGCTAATTAATAGAAAGGAACTATTATCAGCAGGGGAAAGAAACTTTTGAAGTGATAATCAAGATGGCCCATTACGGATAGTTGACACAGAGGTGTAAGGGTACTTACTAGGATACTAAATTAGGGGAAATAGATTCAAAGGAAGGAAAAGACATTGGCTACATTGTAATGTGTCTAATTTATTGATTTATGAATTACAGAGCTGCAACCGATTGGCAGAGCCACTAAAGCAATGTATTTTGAACATGGTCACAAGAGTTTTAATCAGCATCTTTGCACATTTGACTGGATTTCCCTGACATTCAACTATAACTTTGTAATCAGCATTTTGTTTGGAATTCTTAACACTTGGCACTGAGTGGAAATATTCCCAGCACCCCACTTGTAAAAACATACTTCAGTTCACTAGAAAGGATTCTTTTTTTCTGCTTCAGTGGAAATGTTACCTGTTATATGAAATTCATAGCTGAGCCAGAGAGTTTTCTATAAGCATTTCACTGTGTTTCTCCAGTGTTCCACCAACAGTTCCCAGTTTCTGTATGTCCAGAGAGTTTGCTGTTGGTGTCCTTTGATTTATTTCTTGCAGTTGGAATCAAACACAAATTCTGAAGCATTGTGCAACATTTTGGAAGCCCGGGTGTAAGAACCAGTCTATAAGAGCTAAAATAATTTGCTTAATTTCCTGGTTTGGTTTTACACTTTGGTGTAAAAAAAAGTGTGTTTCCTCTATTCAGTACAGTCACCTAAATCAGGACTTAATATACTAAATGGTCTCACACAGCACCAGAATGTTTGCTAATATTTCAACATTTTATTTTTTACATTTCTAAGTTCTTTTTCCCCTCGTTAAGAAAATAAACTGGCAGTACTAAGACCTCAATTCATTTCTTAAATTCTCTCCAGTGCAAAGCAGGGCTTATCAAAGGGGAACTTGAAAGTCTGGTGTTGTAACACGTGATTGTAAAGAGGATTAAGTTTTATAGAAAGGAATTCATTCCTGCATTGATAAAGGAGGAATTAAACAGCTCTGAAGCTTGACATGGCAGTCTTGAGCCAGTTTTCCTAAGCTGGCCATCAAAAGCACACCCATAAAATGTACACATGTGCCTGTTAAAGAAGGCTTAACTCAGCCTCCAGTTTTGTGGGAATTATATGTCAATGACAAAAATAAGGCAACATGTAAAAATCAGGACAACTGCATTTATTAATCCCAAATGAGCATGCACAAATGTAGATATGCATATGCAAAATGGGTCGTTATATGTGAAAATAGTGATTTTTGCATGCAATTACACATTTACACTCTCACATTCAGGGCTTGAACAGGCTTCATTTTGAGATTTAGGCCCCTGTTGCGTTAGCAATGATAATTAGTTTACAGAACAAACCGATGTGGATTGGAAGTTTGCTCTTCGGAGCAGGGACATCTTTTGGAGTATGTCTACACTTAGAGCGCTTCAACAGATACACTCACTACAGTGGTAAGAGGGGTTCTTCCATCACTGTCGTTCATCTGCCTCCTGGAGAGCTGGGAGTTACATCAACAGAAGAATTCTTCCGTCAATCTAGCGCTGTCTACACGGGGGGGGGGCTAGGTTGCCATAGCTATGTCTCTTAGGGGGTGGATTTTTCAGTGTAGACCAGCCCTTTGTTCTGTGTGTGTGCAGCGCTTAGCACTGGGGCTCGTAGGTGTTTACAGTAATACAAATAAATAATAATAAAAATGAGATGCAACCGTGCTGTTAAAAGTGTAGAAGGATCCTGAAGAAAGCTGGCCTTGTTGTTTAGACACTGGGCTGGAACTGGGGAAATCAGGGGGCAGTTCCTGGTTCCACCACAGGGTTTGTGTGTGACTTCGCAAATCATTTGATTGCTCAGTGCCTAAATTCCCCATCTGTTAAAGGGGATAATAACCATTCCTTTCTCCCACCCTTTGTCCATCTTGTCTATTTCAATTCGGGGCAGGCCTCTTTATATGTTTGTACAAAACCTAACCCGAGACCTTGATCTTGACTGGTGCCACTGAGCCCTACTGAAATACAAAAATAAATAATAATAATTAAGACCTCATTTGTCAAACTTAGAACCCAGGCCAAAATTAAGAGGTTTGCATTTATAACAGAGCTTAGGAAGTCTGGGGTTTTTCCTGAAGACCCGACATACACAACACAACCTGAATTTTAAAAAATTAACTCACTGAAGCTGCAAATACATTGGGACAACCATGTTTTCTTGTTGGGCAGCTGTGACCCAGGGACCTCTTGATGCCAACAGGCAGAGGGCACGGGCATTCATAAGGACTACAGAAGTCCCCTGGCACTGGTATCTATATACTAGTTCACTCAAAGAGTGTCATGAAAGTTCTCCAATGAAAGCCTGCGTCAAACTGGCCCTTGTTATCATTGCGACACATATATATGGATAATATGTATGGAGCCATATACAGATACTGACCATTATGCTCTTAAGGTTTGTGACTTGTGACAGGTTTCTTTCAGGCAAGAGATGTTTGTCTGTCTGTTCACACGTAAATTGAGTGTTGTATGGTTCACAATAGGCACCCACTTACAGTCTGGGCAAAATGCTAATCAAGTGATTTCAACGAATGGTGTGGAGAAAGTTAATAGAAAAGTGTTATTTACCCCTTCATGTAATACAAGAGCCAGGGGTCACCCAATGAAATTAACAGGCCTCAGGCTTAAAACAAACATAAGGAAGTACTTCACATAACACACAATCAACCTGTGGAACTCGTTGCCAGAGGATGGTGTGAAGGCCAGAAGTACAACTGGGTTCAAAAAAGAGATAAGTTCATGGAAGATAGGTCCATTGATGGCTGTTAGGTAAGATGATCAGGGACAAACCCCATGCTCTGGATGTCCCTAAACCTCTGACTGCCAGAAGCTGGGACTGGATGGATCACTCGATAATTGCCCTGTTCTGTTCACTCCCTCTGAAACTTCTGGCCCCAGACACTGTCGGACGACAGGATATGGGCTAGATGGACCATTCATCTGACCCCGCAAGGCCATTCTTATATTCTTATGATCAGTGTCTCCACGGGAGATCCTAGACAGAAAAACACAAGCAGTGGGGTAGTTGGGTGGGAGCAGGGTTCTGTGTGCAAGCACAGACGATGGATTTTTGAGCTATACCTGTAGAGCCAGAAACACTTGCTTTCTCTATCAACAAATCTCCGTGCTGTGAGTTAAGCGGCCCCGTGTACTGGTAAGCTCAGCTGTCCTATTCCTTTGGGAACAGAGGAGCTGGGAATTCTGTGAGTGTCCAGTGGATCGGAGGCTGGGCACTCCAGACGGACATTCGGAGGACTCAGTGTTGGTGTGTGGGTATCGCTGACCTGTACCAAGACAGCGGGGCCTGCGGCTTGGAAGGCAGTGCTTGTGTTGCCAGAGGTTGCTGGTGGATCTGACCCACAGTGGGCCCAGACAGGCTGCCCCACGTTAAGGGCAGGTGGTAGCGAGGTGCCTCACAACCCTGGGTAGTCACAGCACCCACATTTGAGAAATGAGTCATCGCTGGACAAATCTCCTAGCCTGTGGTGAACCCCCTGGAGAATCCAGAGAGGATGCTGACGCACTCTAGAGCTGTGGTTCTCAAACCATGGTCTATGGACTGTTCCCTTGTGAGCTGCAGAATGAACGCACCGAGCCTTGGGGGACCGGCGTATTGGAGGAGGAGCTAGTCCACGGGAGGAGCTTTTGTCTCACCAAGCGGGTCACAGAATAAATAAATTAATGGGGCACCGTAAGCCGTGTTGAGCCCCCCTTGGCTGGCACAAAATGGTGATTTAAGGGCAATGGAAGTGTAGCAGGTCAAACCGGGGAGCAACTTGGAGCTCTGAAGAGCCTAGAGGCGTGGAAGCTGGAAGGGGAGTGAACGCTTACACATTCCGAAGAACTGGCCACAGCTAGTACAGTCTTTTTAAAACACCGTTGAGCTTTGCATTTCTCTGTCCTGTAGCAGCCTCTATCAGGGACCTTGTCAAGGCCTGTTTGTGTTGTTAGATGGATTGACCTTCTGCTCAAAAATTGTCCTTGGCTGGGAAGATCCCACATTATATGGCATGTGTTGGGTGTCAGCCTAGAAAAAGGAAGCGATAAGAACATGCAGCAGAAATGTTAAACTAGTTGTGAGAGATTGTTACTCCTCTCAGGGCAGGGGGAACTGAGCCCCCCGCAGCGTCTCACAGGAGGAGCTCAGCACCTCACAGGACTGGGCCCTGCGATTCTGTGTGGCTACCAATTTTCCAAAGCTGCCACGTCTCCATATGCAAACCTCACATGCTGCGCTCATGAAATTAGAGCATTTTAGAGGAAAAGTTGATGCTTGGTGTCAGAGACAAGATATGTTCCCAGAGAGTAGTTATCAATGGTTCGCAGTCATGCTGGAAGGGCATAATGAGTGGGGTCCCGCAGGGATCAGTTCTGAGTCTGGTTCTGTGTAATATCTTCATCAATGATTTATAATGGCATAGAGAGTACACTTATAAAGTTTGCGGAAGATACCAAGCTGAGAGGGGTTGCAAGTGCTTTGGAGGATAGGATTAAAATTCAAAACAATCTGGACAAACTGGAGAAATGGTCTGAAGTAAATAGGATGAAATTCAATAAGGACAAATGCAAAGAACTCCACTTAGGAAGGAACAATCAGTTGCACGCATACAAAATGGGAAATGACTACCTAGGAAGGAGTACTGTGGAAAGGAATCTGGGGGTGATAGTGGATCACAAGCTAAATATGAGTCAATAGCGTAACGCTGTTGCAAAAAAAGCAAACATCATTCTGGGATGTATTAGCAGAAGTGTTGTAAGCAAGACACAAGAAGTAATTCGCTCTACTGTGTCCAGTTCTGGATGCCACATTTCAGGAAAGACGTGGACAAATTAGAGAAAGTCCAGAGAAGAACAATAAAAATGATTAAAGGTCTAGAAAACATGACCTATGAGGGAAGATTGAAAAAACTGGGTTTGTTTAATCTGGAGAAGAGAAGACTGAGAGGGGACATGATAACCGTTTTCAAGTACATAAAAGGTTGTTACAAGGAGGAGGGAGAAGAATTATTCTACTTAACCTCTGAGGATAGGACAAGAAGCAATGGGCTTAAATGGCAGCAAGGGCAGTTTAGGTTGGACATTAGGAAAAACTTCCTAACTGTCAGAGTGGTTAAGCACTGGAATAAATTGCCTAGGGAGGTTGTGGAATCTCCATCATTGGGGATTTTTAAGAGCAGGTTAGACAAACACCTGTCAGGAATGGTCTAGATAATACTTAGTCCTGCCATGAGTGCAGAGGACTGGACTAGATGACCTCTCGAGGTCCCTTCCAGTTCTAAGATTCTATGTACATGTAGGAAACACAATACAGAGCCCATGTTCTGTGGTGCACATTCTCAACACAGGCACGAAAGAGCAGAGGTCAGACCTACTGCAGTAGAGTTAAGGTACGTTGGCTACTTTACCTGGACTTCCATACTTGCAAAGGTCTGGGTGTCTTGTATGTTTAACCTTAACTCTGCCTACAGGCCCCAACCAGGATCGGGGTCCCACTGTGCTAAGCTGGGTGCAGTACAGATGCACAGTAAAGCTGTATGATTATCCCAGTTTGACCCAGCAGGAACTGAGGCACACAGTGATTAAGTGACTTTTCCAAGGTTACACTAGAAGTCTATGACGGAGCTGGATACTGAGCGCAAGTTTCCCTACTCCCAGTCCAGTGACTGACCCACAAGGCCGTTCTTCCTACCGGACATTCTTGATCAGCTACTATACGCTCAGCTCCCTGATATACAGCTACCACCCTCACTTCACTTTAGTGCCTTTTCCCACGTGATGGAGCTCTGCGTGCATACACTCAAGAAGCAAATTGGCACCATTAGACCATATCATTTGTGTGCATTGGTCTTCTTCCATTCTGCTAATGGAACTAATTAACTAGTGGCCTTGCAGTGGGTGGGCCTGCGGTGGGAGAAGGAGATTAGATTGCCATGCACACACTTGTTAGCCTCTTGCCTTTGTCTTGCTGGCTCCTGGGCAGACTAGCTGGACCCTCCCATTATCTGATTGTGTGCACTGCAGTTATGTGCTGTTTGTATTTGTTCTGATAAAAATGGAGCGTATGCCTTCCTGCTTTTATCTCCCAGGTCACAGTGGCCTGTCTAACTCCTGGAGCAGTACAGGGGGGTTGGGTGAACCTTGAAGGATCTTACAAACCTCTCGGACTATTTTGTGAAGTCAGCAAAGCGAATTCAACAGCCTGGGACGGTAAATACATCAGAGCTCGAGCCCAGTTTCCCAACCTAGGATGTCTGAGTGGGTCTGAAACTGGGACAGAACACATTTGACAGGCCCTATGCAAAAGACCTACCTACGGGGACGAAGAGCTGGTGTCATTGCTTAACAAAAGGGTTTCAGTCTTGGACACACGTCTCCAAAGAGGGGGACTAGAAGACTTGGGGTATTGATACTTAGAGGCAAGCGAGTTTTTTGTCTCTGGTTCTCTAGATCAAATCTGGATAGGGTTCGCCGGGGCTGAAAGTTGGCCATACTATGGTGACAGTTTAATAGCTTGTATGAAATGAATGTGTGGTCTCAGTCCAGTCCCTATTGCAGGCATCCACATCCCTGCCACCAATTGACAGTCTCAGCTAAGGACTAAGAGGAGCCATATAGGTTAGAGTCTGCTCTCTCCCCTAGAGCTGGTCCCTCTGGGTCAGAATTGAAACATATCGGAAGGGGACAGAAGAGGAAGCGTGTGTATTTGCAGCCCCGGCTGTGGTTAAACAGAGAACTTCAGTTTCCAGGGCTCTCAGTGCTACAATTTTCATCAGCACTGAAAAATCCTCACTTCTCTTGAAGTCAGCTGCCTCTCACCAGTGCTCTTCCAGTGAGCTGGTGTCACTCCGATTGAAGCAGCCAATTCTGTTAAAGCCTCTGCAAATGTTTAGCTCTTGAAAAGCTCACAGTGCATGTACATTCACTTAAAAGGAAATTAAGCTATAGAAAAACAATCTCTCATGAGCAAGTTATGGCTAACAAGTTCCTTGCAGTTGCAACCAGAAGCACGTTCAGCTGGGAATTCTGCTCTGGTAATTGCAGTCAGACCGTCCCAAAGAGAAGGTGCCTGTCTGAACAATTCTGTAATTAGCAATTTATTTATTATGCTGGTAGGAATTTTTCTTCCTACCTGGAGCAAGTAAAAGCTTGACTAGTTCACTGTGTGAACACAGTATTTAGTGCCTTTTCTGGTTGATTTGAAGCACTACTGAAGCCATACCAAGCTGTTGGGTGGAGGAGTCGCTGAGGAGTGAAAATGGGCTAGTGCTAGTGAAATGAAAAGGAAAAAAGGCATGCCAAGCCGGCAGCAGAAAGAGCACATGAAGACTGGAGCTGTTCAGTTCAAAGCTGGATTTCTGGGTCAGGCCCAAACTACAAAGTTTGGACCCAGATCTCAAGCTTTTAATTTGATTACAGGTTTCCAGTTTGGACTGATCACTGTTCTATGCATAGCTGTGAGGAACTGTCTTTGTGCAAAGTAATGCACATTGGAAAACATAATCCTAACTATACCTATAAAATGATGGGGACTAAATGAGCTGTTGCCACTCAAGAAAGAGATCTTGGAGTCATTGTGGACAGTTCTGTGAAAACATCCACTCACTGTGCAGCAGCAGCAGTCAAAAAGGCGAACAGAATGTTGGAAATCGTTAAGAAAGGCTTAGATAATAAGACAGACAATCATATTGGCTCTATATAAATCCATGGTACGTCCACACCTTGAATACTGCGTGCAGATGTGGTCACCCCATCGCAAAAAAGATATATTGGAATTGGAAAAGGGCAACAAAAATGATGAGGGGTATGGAACAGCTTCCATATGAGGAGAGATGAATAAGACTGGGACTTTTCAGCTTGGAAAAGAGACGACTAAGGGGGGATATGATAGAGGTCTATTAAATCATGACTGGTATGGAGAAAGTAAATAAGGAAGTGTTATTTACTCCTCATAATACAAGAACTAGGATTCACCAAATGAAATTAATAGGCAGCAGGTTTAAAATAAAGAAAAGGAAGTATTTCTTCACGCAACGCCCAGTCAACCTGTGGAACTCCTTGCCAGAGGATATTGTGAAGGCCAAGACTATAACAGGGTTCAAAAAAGAACTAGATAATTCATAGAGAATAGGTCCATCAGTGGCTATTCACCAGGATGGGCAGAGATGGTGTCCTTAGCCTCTGTTTGCCAGAAGCTGGGAATGGGTGACGGGATGGATCACCTGATGATTATCTGTTCTGTTCATTCCCTTTGAAGTACCTGGCATTAGCCACTGTTGGTAGACAGGATACTGGGCTAGATGGACCTTTGATCTGACCCAGTATGGCCGTTCTTATGTTCTTTGTTCTTGTGAAAGCCCAGTTCACATGAAATTCCCCTGCTTTTGTTTTTCATTGTTTTTCAAGCCACAGGCCAGATTCCCAGAACATCTTGCTGAGGTTTGCAGCATTTCCCATGAATCTCTGGGACCGGGTCTGACCAAAGCCAGGCTGGTTTCTGGTTGTTGACTGAAATCCCGTGAAGCTGATCTGATTCGAGCAGTTCAGATGGGAAACCTAGTGGGGCAGTCTGAGTTCCGTTGTTTTTGATTTTCGGGGGTTATCTATGTTGGATGCAACGTTCTTCTTTAGCACAGGACCTGTAAAGACATGGCTGGAGAGGTCCTGGGCTCCCCTGGCATCAACGGGGGCTGCGTGTGCTCAGCCGCTCACATGGGGCTTGATGAGCTGAGGGGGTAGTGCGGAGACACACAATCCTTCCCTGAGCACCAGGGAACACAGGGTAGCGTGTACGCCATGTCCTGTCACCCCTGCAATGGTGCAGCCAGCGTGCATCCTCTTCTTTGCCAGTTAGCTCAAAGAGCCAGTGCCAAGGGATGGGGGATGGGATACTGGCCCTGTCTCTTCCCTGCCATTTTTGGGACAGTTTGTGGCCACGGGAAAGAGCAAAGGCTGGGAGGAGATAAAGGGACAGTCCGGCCCGTTGTGCACTATACTGGGTTTGAGGGCACATGTGTGCAACCCCAAGGAGCCGCATTCTGGCCCAGGTTTTCCATTCCTGTATCGACGTAACCCGTGCACGTTTCTCCAGCTACCTCAACAGCTAACGTGGCTTGCAGAGTAGCCTTGGAGGGGGCCGCCCTGTGTGATAAGGGAGCATGTTGCCTTTGGAGATTAACAACAAATGTCTCAGCGCCATGTGTGTGGCATTGCCAGCTGCCAGGAGGTTCCATCCAGAGACAGTTTGTGGTTGCTGCACCTGAGAGATCGCTGTCACTTGCAGACACCAGTCTCGAATGTCAGCACTGATCTGCCTGAGCGTTACCAGGTTAAGGCAATCCCTGGTTTCACGGTGTTTGATTGCACGGCTGTCTTTCTCCTTGGTGGCGTTACTCCTTTGAAATCACAGCTCGGGTAATTAAGGGCAGCTGCCCGAGAGCCTTTTGTAGCCTGGAGATGTCCCTCGGTGGGATTAATCGCTTGCTGCTACCTCTGAAAGAGAAAAAGGGGCTTTAATTATGCTGGGATTAGCACAGGCAGGCGGAGCAAGCACTCGGAAAACCAGGAGCCTCACGATTGCATGGCAGTTGTCCCTTATCTATCCCAACAGTCGCTTGCAAGCTGCCCCCAGCTGGCACCATATTGATCCTTTCTGTTATGGGCTCTGTCCTTGGAACCCTTTAGCAGCAACCGCTGGAGCAAAAATGTCGGGGAAGTCTATGCTGCAATTAAAAACCTGCGGCTGGCCCATGCCAGCTGACTTGGGCTTGCGGGG
Organism: Macrochelys suwanniensis; assembly: GCA_033296515.1. Taxonomy (NCBI): domain Eukaryota; kingdom Metazoa; phylum Chordata; order Testudines; family Chelydridae; genus Macrochelys; species Macrochelys suwanniensis. The sequence goes on along the minus strand of CM065783.1, from coordinate 4,830,747 downwards.
CTCAGGCTAAGGGACTGTTTAATTGCAGATGTTCGGGCTGGAGCCCCGGCTTTAGGACTCTGCAAGGTGGGAGGGGCCCAGAGCTCAGGCTGCCATCCAACACCACAAATAAACTGCCCCTTTGCCTGAGCCCCGCCAGCCGCGGGTGTCTAGTTGCAGTGTAGACATATCCCTTGCGCAAGCTAATATACCTTCATGGCCTGCTCCTTCCTGGTGCTGAGCGCTCTCGATTTCCCAGGGACACAAATGGCAGTTGAGGGTGCTCATTTCCAGGCCAGATCAATTTATATCTCAGGGTGAGGACCAAAATAAGGACGTCACATACTAGTTAACAAAGGTTCTTGATGCAGAGGATTAAAGTACAGTTCTGTTTGTGTCAGGATACTAGGAAGGAAGCTGAAAGGAAAATCTACCGAAGTCCCCGACCCAGCCAATCCTTACTCATGAGAGTAGCTTTATGCACCCAAATAGATCTCCTGACTGCTCACTTCCATTGACTTCAGTGTGGCTGCTCCCAAGAATAAAGTTACTTGCAGAGGTAAATGTTTGCAGGATGCAGCCTTTGCAGGATGCAAACTCATGGCCATGTACCGTTGCTGTCCTTCAGTTTTGTCTGCACGGCGGGGGTGGATGTTGCCCCGATGTTAGCCATTGGTGGTCAGCTGCTGATGCAGCTTCAGTGGACTAGAGTGGACTGGAAAGCAGGGTAAACTGTGTCAGTGCAAATCACAACTTAGCCTGTCTGCCCTATGGAGTTTGCCTCAGGGCAGTTCCGCTGATGGTTGAAACCAGGGCACCCCCCTACCCCCCAGGGGTAGGAAAGGCCTTAGCAGGAGTTTGAAGAACTGTAATAATTTAGGAGGGTTTTAAATGGTGGGGGGAGGGGGGGCAGTCAGAGCAGGACAGTTGGCAAGTCTGAGTGCTGAGTTTCCCGGCAAACCTTTGCACAACACTGCAGATCCAGGCTTACCAGCACAGGAGTGGAGTAAGCAATGCCTTCCTTTTGGAGGAGTAGCAGAGATAATTCAGTTATGTTCTAAGTAGCTCTGCAGACAGTCACATGTAAAGTATCCTCTTACGGGCCGGCCCATGCAATGCTGGCAGAGTGGCATCTCAAGGGCAAGTCTTTTGCGCTAGTGGAGGGGCGTGAGAGCCGGGGGAGGAGGGGTCTGAACTTTCCTGGAAATGAGAGAGAAATGGCATTGGTCACGGCAGATCTGATTTCACAGTGCTGATCTTCCAGTTATTCTGCCCTGCAACAGTCCCTCTATCCCAGCCATGCCCTGCTCCTGCCAATTGTGCTGAACTGCCAAGTGAAGGAGCGATGAGGTCAGATGCCCACCTGGGACTAGACAGAGCCCTCCAAACTCACTTCATTTGTGACCCAGATCAAGTGTCACAGATTCCCTGCTGTATCCCTGTGTGCACGCAGCACAGCTAGGGTGCAGGTCTCCCAAATCTGCACCTTAACCATTTCCCCGAGAGCTTACATTTTATGGACAGCAATTGCATCCTTATTTTGACTATACTTCATCTGGTGTCTTCGTTTGCACTGATTTGTGCGTGCTCCCGGTATTTCTATAGCTTCCCGAAGAGCATCGGGTATTGCAGATTATTCATTTCTCAGAAATAATAAAGAAGCGGGCATGTGACGTTGAACTCCATATGTTTTGTGGAAATATGCTTACGAGTGTGAATATGATGTAACTGGAATATGCTTTATGCAAAAGGTCTCTTGTAAGGTATCATAACAAAGGTTATAACCTACTGAATATATTCCGCCTATTTGTATGCATGTATCATTCTTGTATCTGAAGCTAGAAATATGAAGTATAACTCTGAGGTCCTATTGTAATTATGCAAAGTGTGGGCCATTCATGGTGGTTTTGAATCTTGATGGCTCCCATTGACTAGGACCAATGGTTGTAAATGGTTTATTTACCTGCATGTCTTCCTGTGTATGTGTCAGTGGACCAAGAAAGAATGGAGGCTGGGGTCTTACAGTGACATGTGACCATGTCACATGATACTGGGATCCATCTTAATCCTTGTACTTTTCCACTGATGAGGTGGGGGAGGGGACAAGCACAGACAAAATATTCCCGCCTTGTGCCAAAGCTATAAAAGGGGGTGGAGCAGGACAAAAGGGGCTGCCAGTCTTGAGAAAACCACTGCTTACTACCTGAGATGTCTGCTGGAACTAACAATGACTGTACCAGGGGAAAGGATTGGGCCCAGACTAGAAAGGAGTCTAGTCTGTGAAAGAAGCTTATTGGAACATCTCTGAGGGTGAGATTTACCTGTAATCAGTTTCTTAATGTATTAGGCTTAGACTTGCGTGTTTTGTTTTATTTTGCTTTGTGACTTACTTTGTTCAGTCTGTTCTTATTTGAAACCACATAACTCCTACTTTTATACTTAATAAAATCACTTTTGTTTATTAACAAACCCAGAGTAAGTGATTAATACCTGGGGGAGCAAACAGCTGTGCATATCTCTCGATCAGTGTTACAGAGGCCGGACAATTTACGAATTTACCCTGTATAAGCTTTATACAAAGTAAAACGGATTTATTTGGGGTTTGGATCCCATTGGGTGCTGGAGACAGGTAACCAGCTGAGCTGTTTTCAGTTAAGTCTGCAGCTTTGGGGGCACAGACCCTGCAGCAGGCTAGCATGTTTGGCTCAACAAGACAGGGTTCTGGAAGTCCCAAGCTGCAGGGAAAATGGGCTCAGAGGTAATTTCAGCACATCAGGCGACAGTCCCAAGGGGATCTCTATGACCGAACCCGTCACAAGGGGGGCATGTGTCGGCATGTCATGAGCGTTTCATGTCATGTGCATTCATTTTAGTCATCCTGAGGCGAAAGGCAGTCGGGCCCTGGGAGAACTCTGGGAATTCTTCGTTTCCTGGATTGCAAGCTCTCTGGTGCAGGAACTGTCTCAATTTGTTGGTACAGCTCCTAGTACAACAGGATCTCGCTCCTTGATCGGGACTCGCTGCACTGCTGTAACACTTATTACATGCATGAGAGAAGCGTGTTGACTGATATGCCAGCCCCATGCCTTTTACAATTATAGAATTTAGACAGGGCACTTGTCGAGCCAGCATAGCAAAATATTATGCTGAGCTATACCTTGCGTTAGGCGACACAAGCAGCTCCTTATCAGATCAAGACAAACCGTGCAGACGGTTAGAGCTGTAGAAGGAGAACACACAGTCGTTTCTGCCCAGAGGCCGCACATGTCCCCCGCGCAGGAAATTGCTTCATTCATAGAGCGAAGCACCTGAATTGCCGCCTGCAACAGTCTCTTCTTTAGCTGGAACAGGATGTGGCTCTAAATGAAATAGAGGCAAGCGGACTGTGCAATGGTCAGAGGTTCTTTTTCTAGAGTCCGGGAAGCTCCAGCCACGGGTGCAAGTAAGGCCCTGAATAGAACAGAACCTCAGCTGCATGCAACTGGGGGGAGTTCCCACGGGACAGCAGCCGTGTTTTCAGTGGGATTTTAGCTTCTAGGATACCTGCACTGCAGCAACCCTCCAGTGTAGATACAATTCACATCAGCTCAGCATGATTCCAAGCCAGGGTGAGTTGCCCCAGTGCAAACCCCCGTGCACAAGTGCAAGTTTTGTCCACACACGGGGTCTGCACAGGAGGCTAAAACCCGAATCCACTTATGGCTGAAAAGCAAGGCAGAGAGATGCATTCCTGCAATGCTGGTTCAGGAGGAGTGAGAGGAGTTTGCTGCTGTGAATTGCCCACGTTTATTGTGTTTCAGGGGCAAATGCAGGGTGAATAATCCTAGTTTATGGGCTGGGTGTGTGGACATGCCGAGGCTTGTTTCATGTTAATTTGCTTTCAGTTTATCTGGGTGCCTTTCTGAGCTGTTAGGTCAGATGCTTTCACGATCTCCTGCAGAGCAGAAGAAAAGCAAAGACCATCGACAGCTTCTCTCATTGCTGGTGAAGTGCAGGGCGCGAAGCTGAGGTACCACACGGCATGAGGAGCAGCTGAGCCAGCTGTCCCACGCCAGCCTGCCATCGCGGCTCCGTCTAAGGCTGAGAGACTAGCTCAGTCTCCAGGGTCCATTCACTTTAAGCTTCAGTTTCCCCACTGAGCCCACCAGCAAGGAAGCTAACTAGTGCCCGTTGTGGCAGTGGGTTTGTGATGGACATGAAGATGCCACTGAATAGCCCTGCCGAGCTGGGCTGGAGCTGAACCCATGACGATGAGGCAAAATCTCATTCCTCAGCCCCTGAATTACCCAGCCAGGAAATAAAGGGCCATGGTCCTGCTTCTTTGTCTTTGAGGGAAGAAGGGCAGCAAAGAGCATTCCATCCCAGCTGGCCCCAGGATGGGCAGAGGCCTTAGAGAAGGATGTTCTACCAGTGATGGTGAGAAGATTTCACCAGCTTGACAGGAGCTGAGACAGCACTCCCTGTGGGTAACTCACATGCATAGCTTCTCCGGCCGGAAGGGAGCGTTTCGATCATCTGCTCTGACCTCCCGCATCACACAGGCCATAGGACTTCCCTGAATTCATTCTCATTTGAACAACAGCCATCTTGGCTTAAACATTGCCAGTGATGGAGAATCCGCCATGACCCTTGGTAAATTGCCCCAGTGGTTAATTACCATTGGCGCCTTATTTCTAGTCTGAATCTGTCTAGCTTCAACTTCCAGCCTTGTTAGACCTCTGTCTGCTAGATTAAAGAGCCCTCTATTATCAAACGTCTGTTACCCTTAGTTAGAGACTGTGATCTAGTCATCCCTTAATCTTCTCTGAACCCTCTCCACTGTAGCAACATCCTTCCTGAAATGTGGACACCCGAACTGGACAGAGTATTCCAGCAGCGGTCACACCAGCACCAAATACAGGGGGAATATGATAACAGGAAGCTTTCTAATATTTGCTGCCGAAGAAGAATTAAGGAAAATAGCTAAACTACTGTGCGTCTTGGGGTAAATAACCCAGTGCTCATGGTCTGGATTCTGTCACTGTCAGGTGAGGTACAGTACATGGGGGCAAAGGAGCGGGCTGCAGTTAGTCCTGAGTTTCATGGCTTTTTTGGGCTGTTGCAGATGAGCTTGTGACATTTTTCCAGATTCTTTTTTTTAATCTGTGGTATTTCTTTCCTGATCTCTGTTCCCTTTTCAAGTAGGCCATTGCTTCAGAACAGATTACACATGTCTTTGGGACAGCAGGTCATATGCCAAATTTCCACAGGCGAGTCCAAGCGAAACAGAGGGGAGAAGCGGGAATTATAAATCACCATCATTCATCTCCTGCCCCGTCTGTAGCTGTAACACAACTCTTCCAGTTGCTGAGCTGAACTCAGAAAGTCATCTGAGTCCTTGAGAGGGGTTCTGTGACCTTCCTTAGCACCAAGGTGCTTAGCAAAACCGCCTGCTTCATGATCTTACATTTGTAACTGCACACTTGCATTCTGGACTCTTTGGCCTCGGTGTTAAAACAATACAGACCATCCAACCGAAGCAAAATGCTTGTCAGGATTCAGAGATGGATGAGACCGTTATGTGACTGACATTAGCCTCTGGAGTTACATAGACCAAAATGACAAGAAATCTCAGCCCTCATGCTGCAGGGCACAAGGGGATCACCAGCTGGGGTCAGGAAGCAATTCACTCATTTGACATTTCAGTAGGTGCTTTATGTTTTCCTTGAAGCATATTGTAATGCTGCCAGCAGTGACTCAAGTGCGTGAGTATCAACCTCAGGGCAGACTGCCAGGAGCAGGGCACAAACCCCAAATTGGCTGGTGATTCGATTTCACCACCCAAGTGCCAAGTGTAAACTCCTCAGGCACTATCACAGCCTTACCATGGAATCACCGATGGTCCCCTTGGGTTCTCCGATCTGTCTCGCCGCCCTGCCTTTGTGATGGATGGTCCCTTACACCAAGAATCACAGCAACATTCAGGTTACTTTCAGCCCCAAAGGACCAGTCACTTTTCCCAGCCAGGTCAACTGCACCTTAGATCTTACACCAAAGACAATGCTTGTAGCCAATCCCATAATAAAGTATGTACAGATTTATTAAGTAGGAAAATGAAATGAGAGTTATTTACAAGTTAAAAGCAATTAATCATAGATATATAAACGAGTTACATTGTTATGTTTCAAAAGGTAATAGAAGTGTCTATAATCAGCAAGCTCTCTATGTCCTTTAGGGCTACCCCAGGCTAAGGACTGGGGACCTCTTGCTTGTGCCTAGAAAGCTGCAAATTCAACTGACGAGAGGAATCCACTTGCATGACTCGTCTTCGCAGGCAGGAGGGCAGGACAACCAGTGTCTTTTGGCCTCTTTAACGTCCCACAATTGTCTGGTGTCGCTGGACCTTTCCTGCTGGGCAGGACACGCACCAACACCTTTTGTCAAAGATCAGCCCTTCATGCTGGTTAATGTCTCTCTCTTGTCTGGTGATTTACAGAGTCACAGAGGCTCAGAATACAACCGCTCGAATATTCCCTTACAATACAGATGCTGTGAGTGAGATTAATGCAGGCAGCAACTGATAGGCATTCAGTAAAGTCTAAACACTTTCTTATCATTCTAACCCCTATTTTAAAAATACTAGCATACAGGTGAGCCAGCCTGATTCCAGCTGTGTGCTGTCAGTGTTCCGTTGAGACACGGGGACTCTGGCGTGAGTCAGCACCCGGTCTGCCAGCATCACACATGTTGCGCTGGGCAGCGCAGTTTTAAAATTTATTCGTAAGCATCTGACATTTAGAAAGACAGGAAACATGGCACTTGATTGGGTACTTGTCTGAAGTGGAATCTCCACTGGCTGTTAGCAGTACAGTGCCTATGACACACAGGTGAATAGTTCTGATTCTATCCAGTAAAGGAAGTGATGCACCTGCCCACTCTCTCTCTCTCTCTTTCTCTCTAGCTGGTTCATTACATTATGTTCTTAAGGTGCAGTTGACCTGGCTGGGATAAGAGACAACAGAAGGCTTGAGTGCGAGGCCAGGAATTTCATGCTAACTCCGCCAGGCTAAGCATGGCACAGGGAACAAATGGCCTTGGGTAACTTTTGGACAACACCAATAACTCACTTGGTTTGTCTGTTCTGTACCTTTGGAAAAGCTGTTCTGAAAAAAAATGAGCTGTTTTTCCTGGCTTCCTCTAAATGCTAATGCTGAGCACTTACCTAATGCTTTCCCTCTTCCACTTGCTGCAGCAGGATTAACTAGTGAAATCCTCATAATACTCCAGGTGAGTCAGTGCTATTATCCTCATCTTACGGATGGGGAAACTGAGGCACAGATCAATGCTATGATATGCACAAGGGTCCGAGCGAAAGTAGGAATCAAGGGCTCATCTGTGTTTATGGAGGTACAAGGAGGCAGCCCAAAGGAACTTCTGTTCATTAGGGGTGTATGTTATCTCTAGTGTCCTACCTAACGAGTAATATATTAGGACTGCAGCTTAATTGCCTAAGTCACTTGTCATTCAAGCTTGTAACATCTTGCTGGCTGTGAAGCTTGGCAAATGATCTCTAATCACCTAAGTGAGAAGAGAGCTGTGCTGCACTTAACAGCAGGGGGGGAGATGAAAAGTGGTGTGCACTCACGGTTGCTTTTTGGAATATGCTAACACACAGCTGCACATGATCTCAGATCCCGGCCAGGCCCAGAGCACTGTGCTCTCGCTATGAGAGTGGAGATCAATCAATCCATCGATCGATCGAATGATAACATGCCATTTTTAATCACCCTATTTGTAGAGCTGATCATCAGCTAGCGTAAATCGGTGTAGCCCCATTGATGTCAGCGGAGCAATCCCAGTTTGCACCAGCTGAGGATCTGGCTCCGGCTGTCAGAGAGGTGAATTTTTCACTCTGCTGTGCTTGAGCCATGAAAATCCTCTCGGTGGAAATGGTAAAAATGTGCGGTGGTGACTTTGGGGGTGAATTGCTTTTTCTGAAGAAATGGCGGGGGGCATCATTCCTTTTTGCTGCTTCTCCCTTTTAAAGTATTTTGGGTGCTTTGGGGGCACTTTAAAAAAAAATCTTCAGCATTTTGATCTGAAGCCTCCTTGTCAGAGACAGACTATAAAAATAAAATGCCAACCAAATAAAACGCCCCCAGCCCCAGTTCATTTACCGTGTGTGTTTTTTACTCCATCACTCTCAAGAAATAAAACCATCAGCCCCGACATAGAATATTTCAGGTGGCAAAGGAAGAAAAAGACCTTCTGTTTTTAAACAAGGCACCTTTGATTCAGAGGCTGGATTTCATTCAAAGAAATCCAAGGTGTTTAACTTTTACCACCTCTGAGATAAACGCCATCCTTCAGAGCAGGGAAATACTTTATATGATTTTTTTTGCAAGTGTGAACCGAGGTCTGAATGTCTAGATTTCAAGCATTGCCTCTCCCTCCTCAGGATCTAATGAAAGGCCTTGCAATTAACACGACTGTGTTTTAAGGACACAGTGCCTTCAGGACGCTGCAAAGCTCCTTGCTGAATGTGCTCGCGGTTTCATTTCAGACAGGAGTAGCATAATACAGGAAATGGGCTTCTGAAGGAAAAGCAAACAGAGTTCACCAGGGAGGAAAAACCAAAGCGGAATTCCAAACTGTTGGGGTTTGGAAATGGTGATGCCATGGGAGTCAGGGCCGGCTTTAGCGGGTGCGGGGCCCCACGTGAATAACGACGGTGGGGCCCCGCCGACCTTGTCAGAGCAAAAAACAAAAAACAAAACCTCCCGCCGCCAAGAGTCGACGGAGAGAGAAAAAAAAAAAAGCTGCCGAAGCGGGGCCCCCCAGAGTGGGGCCCCCCAGAGCGGGGCCCCCTTGGGCGTGGGGCCCGATTCCAGGGAATCAGCGGAATTGGCTTAAAGCTGGCCCTGATCAGAGTCTTCGTTGGTGAGTCTGCCCTGGAAAGGAGGGAGACTCAGGGTTCAGCTGATCGCCATATTTGGGGTCGGGAAGGAATTTTCCTCCAGGGCAGATTGGCAGAGGCCCTGGGGAGTTTTCGGCTTCCTCTGCAGCATGGGGCACGGGTCACTTGCTGGAGGATTCTCTGCATCTTGAAGTCTTTAAACCATGATTTGAGGACTTCAGTAGCTGAGACATAGGTGAGAGGATTATTGCAGGAGTGGGTGGGTGAGATTCTGTGGCCTGCATTGTGCAGGAGGTCAGCTAGGTGATCATAATGGTCCCTTCTGACCTATGAGTCTGTGAGTCTATGAGAAGGCTGGAGCAATTAGAGAGAGCCTCTTGTAGGCTTGATGTTTGTAAGCCTCCTGATCTACTCAATGAAGCTCTGTTATCTGTGACTGGAAGAGACTAATCCTGAGCAGTGTCTGCAGCTCTCACTAGCTCAGGTATAGCAAGAGTCCACTGCGGCTCTGTCTACACGTGGAAAACGACCCAAACCAGCTTCCTTGTCCTCCCTCCGCTGTGCGTTGGACCGGGTTCGACTGCTAGTATAGATGGGACCAAGCTGATCTGAACATCATTCTGGAAAGCATGGTTGAGACCATGTTTCAGACAATAAGCTCTACATAAGGGCAAAGGATATTATCCCGGACACATGCAGCCTAGCTCATTGCAATGTGAATTTAGGATCACATAAAACGTACATTCAGCTTTCAGAAGAGACATTAGAAAGCTATTGGGTTTCATTGCTCACCGCCTACCTGTGCGGCTGTTATCATTTGCTGAACACCCATGTGCTAGTTCCACACAGGATATGTCTACACAGCAAATCCAGGCGTGGTTGTCGCACCGGTCGGCATACCAGTGCTAGCTTTAATCTAGCTAGAGTGGGTAATAATAGTAAAGCAGGGATGGCCCCTCAGTACAGGCCTGCCTGGTCCCCTGGCTCTGTACTCAGCCTGCGCTGATGTCTGGTCCACCACATCTTCACTACCATTGTTCCCCGCGTCAGCTAGATTAAAGTTACAAGCACACCTCACGGTGTTTGGCTACCCGCAGACATAAAATAGACGGGCTGACGGTGCAGGTCCCCAGTCCTGCAAACGTTTCCCATGGGTGTAACTGAAGGATGGGAGTTGGCCCATGGGCTTCAATGTGAGGCCTCACGTGCTTCAAGTTCAACAAGAGTATGTGTGCAGGATCGGGGCCTTAGCAGAGACGTGATGAGACAAGGAAAGAGACACAGGGAGGAAACAGGCCATGCAACGGCACCCAAGACGGGGAGGCTGTGGTGCCGGTGGAGAGACTCCCCACTACAGAGGGCTTAGCGAGATCCATGTCAATATATCTAGGGGAATTCACCTAGGAAATTTGTCTCAGTTCAGCGCTCCCCTCTGAGGACAGGACAGAGAGGCATCACATGGATGAGTGAGGAAAAACCTTGTGGGGATGAAAAGACGTAATCCTAGAAGCACTGGTACTGCAGTATTTTCAGATGAAGATCTCACTGGATAGGCACTTCTGTGGGCCAGGATTATGTGGGTGTTGTACCCCCATCACAGGGCAGCGGCCGGTGTCTCCTGACTCCAGTGGCTACCCTTACAGAGGCCATGGCGGGAACAGGGGTTATAGATCAAAGATCGGGGGTTGGCTCGGAGCACCCCCTCCCAGCACGCAGGGAGGAATAGGGTGGTCCTGACTTGGGTTGTGACCCCCAGGCTGAGAAGCTGCGGTAGCGAGAGGTTTCACAAAGAGACATGGGCTGCTGACGCTGAGACAACTCTTAAACATTTCCTGCTGGTGCCTATTTATTGCGATTTCACTTCTCCACAGCACGCCTCTGGCAAGGCTCCAGCGTGCGCCAGGCTGGGCCCTGTAGGGCCGTGTTTGTTACCGCGGCTACAGTGCGAGGGCCTGAGAACGAATCAAGCCCATTAGGGCTGCAGCAGAGACCTCCGAATAGCTGGCTAACTTCACCCCCAGCCCCTTGTGACCTGTGCGCTGCGGAAAGAGATGCAAGGACGGTTTGCTTGAGTTGGGGATTTTAGCCCCATGGCTGGCCTTAGTGGTACCTAAAACCCCACATTGCCCATGCCTGGGGAGCTCCCGTGTGGCCTCCCGAATCTCAAGGCAGTCATCCCTTAGGCACTGACGTTTGGACCCTTTCTATTCTGGCAGGCTGGGCACCTTCATAAGGCCAGTGCTGAGCCGAGCCACGGAGTTCTGATCCGGATCTGGACCTGGACCTGGGACACCCCCCCGCCCCCCAGTGTCCTGCAGAGCTCAGAGCTGGGGGCTCAGTCCGGACCTGTCTCATGAGAACAGCTCCACCTGCTCCTGTGGCGAGGGGCTCCTGCTGACAGCTTTCCCCGAAGTGAAGCACTCATCTGGTTAGCGAAAATCCCCTGCAAAGCAGGTTCCCCGTCTCTGCCCCCGGATGGGGACGATTGACTCAGCGCTTGCCAAGGGCGCCAGAAATCTTTAGGTCAGAGCCTCGCTGCTTAGTCCCGCCCCAATGACCCCCTTGGTAGTGCCCCAGTGGCCCTTTGCCCCAGCTAGCAAGGGCTGAGCCTGGCAGCGGGAGGAAACGAAGCTGAGCGGATCTGGCTTCAGCAAAAAGCATTGCTACACCCGCGGGGGAACCCCCCAGGCACATCCCCCGCTTGCACAGCAGAATTCAAGCCCTGTTCACACCTGCACAAAGGCCCACCGAGGGCCATTCAAGTGACCTTGACGCTGGTGTCAGGTTGAAGCTAGCACAGGATCACTGACTGCAGCGTTGGAAATGCCAGCTCCAGTTATAAAAATACTCGGCACTTCCCAAGCCCCTTCCAGAGCTGGCACTCAAGGCATGCCGTTGAATTAAGCCTTGCAGCCTTCCTCACCCTTACACAACAGGTCGGTATTGTTACTCCTGTTTTACAGATGGGGAAACTGAGGCACGGAGGCAGTCCAAGGTCACCCGGGGAGTCTGCAGCAGAGCTAGGCTTTGTGTATGGTAATGACTAGATTGTGCTTCCTAACTGCCACTGATCCCAGAGAGGGATGGACACCCCTCACCCGGCTTCTGCCTGCAGACTGGAAATCCAGACGTGGCTGCCTCTGAGACCCCATCCAGCTCCTCCCAGAGAAGGCCAGGAAAATGACCATGTGGGTTCAGTGCCGCTGATTTGAATTGACGGTGCCCTGGTCCCAGCTGCAGAGGTAGGGTAGGGTGACCAGATGTCCCGATATTATAGGGACAGTCCCGATATTTGGGGCTTTTTCTTATATGGGCACGTATTATCCCCCACGCTCTGTCCCTATTTTTCATACTTGCTGTCTGGGTGCAATTTCCTTCCTAACCCCAGTGCCGATGGGCAGTTTAAACCTGGCGTGTCTGAGCAGAAACCCACGTTCTCTTGAAACCCTGCTCCGAAAGTGACAGGCGGTTCCTGGCTGAAGTGAAACTGGTGTGCAATGTGTCTCGGCCGCCGAGTGTACCGGAGCAGCCTGCCGCTGTTCGTTCAGCCACCTGGATGGGCCTCACTTCCTCTCCCGCGCCGTATCTCCTGGGAGCAGCTGGTCAACATCCAGAAGGGGCCCCGAGAAGGTCATCTGCGGGTAACACATGGCCCCCGGAGGAATCATCCAGCTGTATCGCTCTGCTTGCAACTGGGCAGGGCTCGTTATCGGCAGGAGAGCGGGGCTGGATCCAGAGCGCCTAGGAAAAGCACCGCTGTTCCCTGGAACTGAGCACACATGACCCCCCACCCCGGCCTGTGGCATGGGGAGATTGTGACGGGTCCTGCCGTTGCTATCACATGGCGATGCCAGCCGTGGCTGCAGGGAGGCCTCCCTCCAGGGCTGGATTCTGCTCTCACAGCAGCGCAAAGCCGGGCGACGCGTCTCTCCCCGGGCCGTACTGCCACAGCGGTAATCAGAGGGCATGGGCCAGCGGGCTCAGAGAGAAGTGGTGGCCAGAGCGGAGCCCTGCATGGGGGAATTCGCTCCCCCCTCGGTCCAAAACAGCCTGACTCAGCGACCTTGCGGCCCCTCATTTCACACCGGTGGGGAGGGGGGACCGTAGGGCCCGGGTGTGCGCAGGGGGCTGAGATGCCCCGTCGAGGTTGGAGACGCTGCTGATTTGCTGTCACTGTGTCCTTAATAAAATGACATGACGGGCCCCCAGAGCTCCGCAGAGGGGCTCCGCTCCGCTTTGTGTCAGCAGCCGAGCTAACCCAAAAAACAGACTCACTCCAGATTGACCCTGGCAGAACTGAGAACAGCAGCTCTCTCTCCAAGGGCTTGTCACTTGCCCATCAAATCACTCCCCCGCCAGCCAGCCAGCCTCCCTCCCAGTGCCAGGAGCAGTAAAGGCCGGGGGGGAGATGGCAGAAACCACCTTGCACTGCGGGGTGCCCATCCCGCCTCCATGTCCAGATCGGGCTGATGTCAGCTGTGCATGTTTAGCGGGACCGGCGGGGTGCACTGCGCAGGGAGGCCAACGTCTGCTGCTTCCTTAGGACTTGGGGGGACACCCGAGGTCTCTGGGATCTGTGCAGATGGATGCTGGGCAGTACCAGACGTTCTCCCGGACCAGCTGCCCCTGGTGTAACAACGGCCCCAGTACAATGACATGGGGGTGGGGATTTGCATCAACCCTCTCTCTCCTGTGACAGCTTGACCCCCCAGCTCCTGCTCTCGCTCTTTGACACTGGCGCCCACCCATGGCCAATGCCGCCTGGCCATCACCCCCCAGCCTTCAACCACATTGGCTTGTGGCTGGCCCGGCACCCTGCCCTAGCGGCGCCCCGTGGCTTTGTAGCTGCCCCACTGCAGCCCGTCTGACTACAGGGCAGGAGCAGCGTCTCCCCATTCACACTCGGAGGCACATGGCACATTTTGGGCACTGCCAGAGATGAACTAGGGTCAGTCTGAATGAACTCCCCTGGCCTCGACGCAGTTACTCCGGATTGGCACCAGTGTAACTAAGACCAGACTTTGGCGCATTGATACCAACTCAGCTCTTGGAAAAGACACCCTGGAGGGTGGGCAAAGCCCTCACAAACCCGCTGCAGGGGGCAGACCGGTTGTTTCACCCTCTGTAATGTCTCTGCCGCTCTGAACTGACGATCAAGCAGGTTCCACAGTGGTTTGGCACGAGCAGGTTCCCCTGCCCAAAGCCAGGATCCTCCCCTGACGTGATCCCCTTTCAGGAGCTCACAGCCATGGTGCAGTCTCCTCTGGTCGGAGGTTCACGTCCGGACATGAACAATTCAGTCCTTCATTGAGAGAGCTCCCAGGTTCCTTGTTCTCGCTGAGCTCTCCCATAGCAGCATCTGCAAGTCAGGCCTCTGCTAGGCTAGGACACTCCGTCCCATCCTGGGGCAGAAAGACTTGGCCTCGGTTACATACCCCTGCCCTGACTAACGTCTGGATGACAGCAATACAGTGATACACCTGGGCATGCAGCCAGCCGCCCTTAGGAAACGCCAGCTAGTCCTCAGAGCTGCAGCTCATCTCAGGAACATGGTTGCTGCAAGCACAGCAGACCAGTCCACTCCCTACACTGGTGCCCCAGAGAATAGCGAGTCAAGTTCAAGGCCTTGGTCCTTATCTTCATGGTGCCCAATGACCGGGGCCCAGGGGGTCTAACGGAGCTGATGAAGAGTGGGGTTGACAACTCCCCACTATCAGGGGACCTTTGTCCAGGGGACAGAACTTCCTTGGGGGCTGGCCCCCGGCTGTGGAATGAACTCCCCCAGGAACTCAGGTGCATCACAAACCTCCCTGCTGCCTGCTCCAAGGACCAGGGGCGTGCTGAAGAAGGTACAATGTCACTTAGCCTCACCACTGAACCTGGGGGACATGGGGTGAAAATCCCACTGGGCACAGGGCCAGCACGCCGCCAGGGTACCCCACGCACCCCAAAGGCGACAGAGGCGAGGCTGAGTGAGCGTACAGCGTGTACATTACTGAGAGTCGTCCGTCCCCGCTCACACCCACTAACTGACGTGTAAATCACAATGCCAGAGAGCCGCATTGGTGCTGGTTGGCCTACGGGTCGCTTGTCCCCCACAAGCAACTCTTGGCTCGGTCCTGGCAAACTCACTGCAGCAAATACGTTGCTTCCAGGGTGTCTGTCCACAGAGGATAGCATGGGAGGTCTCCATTGGAAGCGTGTAACTTATGGATGTCCATGATCACAATGTGATGTGTTCACGGATAATCGTTAAGAATAAGGTCACTATACTGAATTTTATGCCCGTGTGGTCTGAAGGTTAAAAGGAGTCACCATGCAGAGATATCACTTGGTGATGATCTAGTTATGCGGGACGGGGTTGCCTCCTCCCCAGGTCAGCCGGTGATGTAACGTACAGCTCAGTTGTCTACCCTGGCCCCATCCCACAACACTCAATGGAAAACTACCACAGCCAACAGCAAAGGAGCGAAACCACCTGGAGATGAAAAGGGAACGTTCACAGGGGGCCCTTTGTCTGTGAATAGAGACAACAGCCTGTTTCAGTAGCACACCAGGTGGGGAGAGGTCCTCCGCCCCCGTTCACGGAGGAGGCAGCTCGCTGGGCGGGGCTGTTCAATGAACATTTGGATCCTGGGTCCCATGAGGCCGGCCAGCTCTGGAACAGACTGACCTTTGTGAGGAAACCTCCTTTACGAGCCAGGAACGGGACCTATGGAGACGCGTAAGGCCTAGTTCGCGGGGGTGATTTTGTTTTGCCTCGTAAGCATGTGTTTCCATCACGCTCTCTTGTGTGGAGTGGAATCTCCTTAAATAAACCTGCGCTGGTTACATTACAGGTGTGGCGTGTTCCACGAGAGCTGAGGGCAAAGGTAAAACTGGAGCACGCTGCTCCCGTGGGGGCAGAGGAGCTGGGATTTCGGTGATTATCTGGTGTCAGGGGCTGGATAGCACAGGGGAGGGATTCAAGGGGGTTTGGGGAGTAGGGTCACCTCTTGTTAACCGGCTGGCAGGGCTGGGCTGGCCTAGCCCAGAGGAGATTGCTTGAGTGGCTGGAAGGCAGGTGGTGTCAGGGAGCTACCACAAGCAAGACGCCCTCTCGCTGGAGGCACCGGGGGAACAGGGGGACTCGGTCCTGGGTACCCCGAGCTCTGTCACACTCCCCACGCGTGCACCCGTCAGTCTGCGAACCTCTGGCAGGAGTCGTCCGGTGAAACCAGCTTAACAACAAACCTACTGCTGGGAGCCTGGCCCAGGGAGCCCCCCCGCCCCGACCCCGCTGTTCTGGGGCAATGCCCGGGCTGGGGGCTGCCTGCCTGGCGCAGAAGAGCTGGAAAATGCTGTGCGATTCCAGCGCCCGAGGTGCCTCTTCCCTGCCAGCCCCGCCCGCCCGTGCACCCGCCCGCCAGCCGCTGCAGATAAAGGCAGCTGTTCGCTGTCGGGTCACAGGGCATGAGGGGAGGGAAGGGGGCTGGCAGCAGTTCGGGGGGGGGGAGGGGATCATGCCACAGGCCGGATCCTACGCCCGCTGAAGTTAATGGGAATTCTCCCGCTGGCTTCCATGGGCCTCAGCTTGGGCCCTGCCCGGGTTGGGGGCTGTCTGGCGCCTGCCCAGCTCCTGCAACCACAAAGCTACGGCCGGACCCCCCCGCAGCTGCAGGCTGCCCTAGCTGACGCCAGCTGCGGCGCTGGCCCCAGACACGGGGCTCCCTAGCGATGACTCTGATCTGGGTCGCGGCGGCGGCGGAGAACTCGCCTGCGGGCGCTGTACCCAGCTCCAGGGATCTGCCCAGAACCGGGCCCTGTGGGAACCTCCCACGGGTGTAAGAACAGCCTCTCGAGCTAGCTCCCCTTCCTGCGCAGGGCGAGTTTTGCCCCCCTCCGGCCCATGGGACGCAGGCTGGGTTAATGGGCAGCCGGGTTCCGGTTGGCTCCCGTGTCCCATGCATTGGCGGGGCAGCTGGGGAGGCCCCCTCCCCTCCGTAGTGAAGTCAGCACGCGGGCCTGCGGCCCGGGCCCCACTCATCGCAGGCACCTGCCGCCATGAGATCGTCAGCCCAGCTCCAGACCCGGCGCCACCGCCCACGCCGCGGAGGCACCAGTTTAATGATAGCCCCGCGGGGAGGGAAATGAAACCCAGAGCCAGGAGCAGAACCGTCCTGATGAACGGGTGGAAGCCGTGCAGGCTGCAGCATGCTGCTAATGACTCAGCCTGGGGCACCAGCGACTGGGGTCGCTCCTGGCCTCGCTGGGCCAGCTACGGCTGCCCCCATCTCTGCCCTAGGTGGTCGACGGCGCCGTCCCCCCATCGGGGCTCCAGAGCCCCCCCAGTCACACTCAGCCCGAGGGGAGTGGCAGATACGTGACTCATGCCAATCTCTCGGGCCACCCGGCCCCACCCCGCCCCTGCCTCTGGGGCTGGATGTGCTGCCTGTGCAGCTCCCCGGAGCCGGGAGTGAAACACGAGGCGTGCCAGCCAGAGCAGTGCCACTCATTAGCGGCCAGGGAACCGGGCACCCACCTGGCATGGAGTGGGGGTGGGGAGGCTGAATTTTGCCCTGCCTGCGCTGCAGCTGCTTGAATCACGGACATAACAAATTGCACGCTGATTTGCCCATCCCGCGCTCAGCTCCATGCCTCGCCCCGGCGGGTGCCTCACTTGCTAGCATCGCCCTCCCAAATGCACCCCCCGACCAGGGCTCCCATGCACGGGCGGGCAGGGGGGCAGGGCCGGCTCTGGCTTTTTTGCCACCCCAGGCAAAAAAAACCAAACAACGGCCAGAGTGGAATGTGCCTCCCTAAGATTGGCCCGAATGCCGCCCCTTACAATGTGCTGCCCCAAGCATGTGCTTCCTAGGCTGTTGCCTATAGCCGGCCCTGGGGATGGGGGGTGGTCTAGGCAGAAGCCGGGCAGGGCACCAGCAGAGGGGAGCTTCCCCCTACAGGCCAGCACCAAAATGCCCATCATTCTGAGGTCTTAGCCGCTGAGCCATGGACCGCAAGCGCTTGGGGATAGAAACTTTATTCATCATTGTCCAGGGTTTTCCCTCGGGGAACCTTTGTACCTGGAATAAACCAGGAGCTGCCGTCAGGGGTCCCTTTAAATATCAGACACTGAAAGGAGCGCGGCCGTGGGCGAGACCCCTCTGCTGCTGCTGTGTATTTGGGATTTCCAGTGTGCGCCTCCTCCGCCATCCGCCATCGCTGGCCACTCAGCCATGCCTGGGACCGGAGAGGAGAAAGTGGAACAATGAGTCCTAGCGAGGAGCAGCTGTCGGTGCCCATATGTGGCACCCCTGCCCCCACCCCTGCAGGGGAGGGGGCAGCTCAGTTAATGTTCATAACACAGCCTTTAACCAACAGGCAGAACCGGGAAATCACTGAGCTGGGAGCACAGGGCCTGGAATGCATCTGGGACCTGGCTGGAGCAGCTGCACTCAGGATCCTTTCCTAATCATGGATCAAGGCTTCATTTCTGGGACTGTCGGGGTGGTTTCATGCCAAGTCCCGGTCAGTGTCACCCCTTTGCTTTGTATACAGATGCGTTCAGTGCTGAGAGGCGTTCTATAAAAACCTGGTCATTAGCAGGGAGCTAAAAATTCTCCGATAAAAAGCCATAAAAATCTGCCTTTTTCCACAATTAAAATGAAACACTGGACGTTAGTTTCCCTAGTCACAATATGCACAGGTATCAGTGGAGCACAATGGTTTATTGATATGCTGCAGAACCCCGTTTATCCGAGCCTCCATTATCTGGTGCTCCGTATTACCTGAACCGGGGCTGACGGCCCACAGCCCGGGTGACAGGGCTCTGGCTGACCACCCCAGGCAGGAGGGCACGGGCGGTCAGTCCTTGTTAAGTTAATACGTCGAGCTGGATAATGGAGGCTCGGATAAACGGGGTCCTACTGTATGTGTAAGCAGAGAGCTCTACCCTGACATCTGCTTACATATGGTTTTATTTATGTAAAAGCTAAAGATTCGCCGTAAAAACACAAATTCCGTGATTTTCTGCGGCAAATGGATTTCAAATGGAATGTCTCCAAATGGGACATTCCACCCAGTAATGTATAAAACCATGATCAATCTCCTAAACGTATGTTGGTGTTTTACCATCTTGAAATGCTTTCAGAGTGACGTCAGTTTAACAATCACCTTTCTGCCTGCACATTTTCCTCCCGTCATTGCTACCAAAAGCCCCTGAAGGTGACCAGAATTTAAAGAGAAAAAATATTTCTCTTTCGTTTGTCAGTTTCCTTTATATGTCAGTTTCACCACTTCCCCTTTATAGCTTTAGTCAGATTTCCTTTTCCCTGCTGATTGTGTGAGGCCTTCACACAGCAAAAGGGGAGCAGAAACATTTAAAAATACTGTCGTTAACTGTGATTGTAAACCTCTCAAAAATGGCAGGAAACGTAGGTGGGTGGGGTGAGGATCTGAATTAATTTAAAATAAAAAAATCCATCCTTACTAAGGGGGACTTTAAACCAATACAAATCTCCAATGTGTGTTCATGTTTCTTCTATTGTCATTAGAGTCCGGTCGATCTTGATTAACTTTTTGTATTACTGTGGTCCAAATCAGATGGTGATTTATAACATACTTGTTAAAGTAGCTAGTTTTAATTTAATAAACACTGAACATTTATTGGCAAAATAAATAAATAAATTAAAATTTCTAAACCTGTTCTTGTTAAAATAGATTTCAGTTTTTCATTGGGTGAATTTTTCTGGACTGTGCTATGCAGGACGTCACATTAGATGAGCACAATTATCCCTACTGGCCTCTCAATCCGTGCGTTGGAGCCGGTAGAAGAAAACAGCAAACAGTTCTGTGAAGATCGTCCAGTTCATTGAAAGGGTTTCAGTACGTTTCGAAGTGTGTGACAAAGTGTTTCCCAGGACGGAACCGTGTCGGCCAGCGCTAGCGGCGGGGGAGATGCTCCAAGCATTGCTCTGAACGTTTGTATTGACATTTTGCATTGGGTTGCTGAAATTCCAACAATTGCAGCAAGAAATCAAAACGAGGAAAATGCCGACCAGCCCGGCCATGAACGGCGCTGACGAACCTTCCTCCGAGGCGCATGACAGCTACTCACATGTCCCCAGTGGAAAAGAGACACAGCGATGCCTACAACATGCCTGGCGAGTCTTTTCCTTTTAACACGAAAACCTCGGCCTCTGCGCTCGTTGGCTGGGACTTTTCCCGTCTTTCTCACAACCTCCCACTAGCCTTAGTGCCAGCTAAGGTGCCGAACGGCAAAGGAAAAGCCTCAAGGCTACAAAAGGCGAGTCAGTGTGGCCTAGGGGATAGACCAGTGAACTGGGAGACATAGGCTCTATTCCCAGCTCTGCCATTGGCCTTTGAGACGTCACGTCCCCTCTGCGTGCCTCGGGTTTCCCTGCTGGACCATGGGGATGAAGATACTGCCCTCCTTTGTAAAGTGCTTGGAGATCTGCTGGTGGAACGTGCTGGATAAAAGCTAGGTTGAACCGGCTACCCCTGGAGCATCGCCTGGGTGGTACGTTCTTCGGGACGGGGACCATTCTGGCCCACGCTGAAGTCAATGGGAGTTTTGCCATTGATTTCAGTGGGGTGGAGGGATTTTACCTCTGGACTTTGTGCATGTGTGTGAAGCCCCAGCGCTAAGACCGGAGGAAAGCAGGCCTTTCGGGGTGCCCTGCAGGGTGAGAACGGGGAGGTTCTGCTCACCTGTCATCACCACGTTCCCCTTCCTCTCTGGGCTTGCTGGCCGCCAGGCCCCCTGGGCGCCAGCCTGCAGAGAGACGCACCCAGCCGTCAAGCACAAGGTGCAAACGGAAAGTGACACCCCCCACCTCCACTGGTGCTGGCACCTCTCCCATGTCATCCCCCCCCCCCCCCCCCCCCCCCCCCCCGCTTTGCGGCTTCAACGCACCTCTCAGGAGCGGGTGAAATCCCACCTGGGAGGGGACCGACGCTGCTGATGCTTCCAGACATTCCTGGGTCTATGGTGCCAGCCTGAGGCCAGGGAGCCGGGAATACCAGGGTGTTGTATGGTGCTAGGCTCAGGGCCTGGAGCCAGGTCACCCTTGCTCCGGAAGGGAAAGGGGCGCGGGATCCATTAAGGAGAGGTCTGTGCAGCTAGTCCTCTCTGCGGCCACTGGTAACCCCGGCTGAGCCCTCCCCTCCGGGGCAGGCTGCTCTTGAGACGTGGCTCCCACATGGACCCTGGCCTGCAGGAGGCTTCCCATGGCGGAGAACAAATAGCCACGCACCTTGGCTGCCCTCCCCTGGCCAGGCAGGTCCTGGGGGCAGCGGTGGGATGAGAGTCCAGCAGGTGCCGGGTTCAGGGGTGACATCTGGGGAAGGAGCCGGGCCACAGATGCCTTCCTGCCTCTGCGGGTCGCTGCCTTTGCTTCGGCGGCTCTAACCATGTACCTGGAGGGGCAGAAGGCAGCTGCTACCAGGCCCCGCTGGGTCCCAGCAAGCAGGGTCTAAAGGCAGAGCCCCAGTGGATGCAGAGCCAGACCCGGGGACGGCTCTTATCCAAGACCCACTGCAGCGGAACCCAAACTGTTCTGGGAATGGTGGCGAATTGGCCTCTGCGTGAGTGCTGAGTCCAGAGCGCGGCCCCCGGGCGGCCCAGCCTGGGAGCCAGAGAGCCGTGGGGTGTCCACAAAGGATCCCCTTTCCAGCCAGTCCTGCCTCGTCTCTGCCAGGCAGCAGGGTGCAGGCGAGTGTGGGGTTCCCAGCAAGGCCGGCTGGGAGCAGTGGCCTCCCCAGGACTTGAAATGGGGGGGGGGGGTTTCGAATTTACTGGGGGGGGGGGCAGTGTCACTAAATTGGCATGTAACTAGTTCACAAAACTGGGGGGGGGGTGTTGGGGAAATTCACGGGGGGTGTAGGGAAATCACTGGCTGGGAGCCGCCCTGCCCTGCAGAAGTCCCCCCTTGGAGAGTCACCGGTAACGCTCGGTGCTCAGTACAGCATGGTGGGGGCGGGGGTGGCGGTGGATTCCTGGGAAAGCCCCTCGGCAAACAGCGTGGCTCCTGTCCAGGGACTTTTCCTGGGGCGTGAGCACGCGGCCACCTCGATCACTCGTACGTCCCACCCCCGCCCCACTTGTCTGCTGAGACGGGAAGCTCTTTGGGACAGGGACCAAGTCCTCATGTACGTTTATACAGCGCCTAGCGCAACGGGGCCCCGATCCTGACTGGGGCCCCCGGGCGCTAACGCAAGAGACTAGGTATAAGATTCCCGGGAGGAGGTACCAGTGGTTGATTACTCAGCCCTGCCGCCACAGTTCTTAGAGTGGGGGCATCCCATGGCTGGTCCGTCCAGGGCTGCGATGCCCGTCCCGTCCCCGCCCCTGGCTGGGAGCAGCCCGGATGGCCCCCCAGGACGGAGGGGGGGGTTTAAATCGGGGGCCTTGCACTCACTTTGGTCCCTGGGGGGCACACAGGGCCGCGTACCAGTTCCTGGCCCATCCCAGGTCGAAGGGATTCGCTCTGCCCGCCTCGCGAAGCTGGGGACAGAAGAGACACAACGAGCCGTGAGCTGGGGAGTGCTGGACCAGTGTCCCCCACCAGGGGACGGGGCTCTGGGACAGGAGGGACACAGGGTGCCCTCCGCTGGTCAGCATTGGCACCTGCACCTGCTCTAGTTTCAGAGACAGGAACCAGCTAGAGCGGAGCCAGCCGGGGCGGACGATGCTTCACTGGCGGCGCGTGTGTCAGGGCGAGGACGGCGACCCCGGGGCCGTGCCTCCGAGGTGCTAAATTGCAACACTGCATTGAGGCCCTCAACGGCATCCCGGCCCGACTGCTGCCGGGGCTGTACCCTGAGCCCCTCCTGAGAACAAGCCTCCCGCCCTTGCACCCGCCAGCGGCACTGATGTCCCCACGAGGCGCGGCTGATGGCCTGGAAGGGACCCTGCAGGGGGAGGTCTGCCCCGAGCCCCCCTTCCCCAGCCCCAGAGAGAGACAGTGGCTCCCAGGCCGGCCGGGCACCCAGCTGGGAAAGCAAAGGGCGCTGGGTGAGCGCTCCACAACACACGAGCCGCTTGGCTTGGCGAGCGCTGGAGCAACTGTGCACCAGCCAGTCCCAGTGGACAGATCCAGAGCCCCCCTGAAGCGCCCCCAGCCTCTCACACCTGCGCCTTTGACGCGGGCCTGAGCAGGCAGGAATCCCAGTGATGGGAAAGGGGAGCAGGAGGGGGGTGGGGAGTATGCAGCACACGTACACACGTATGTACACACGCAGACGTGTGCCAGCACACATATTGTTTTCTGGGCCAGATTTCCCTTGACTAAAGCCGGGAGCAGCTTTTACCCTCTGGTTCTCCCGCCACCAGCTGCTGCTCACATGCCCTGAGCCCCAGGCCGGGCTCCCTCCTCCCCCTACCTTGAGCTCATAGGTGCGGTTAGCCAGAGTGATGAAACTGGCCTGGGATCCCACCAGGATCAGGAGGGGCAGCAGGTAGAGAGCGGCCGGGATGGTCACCATGATGCTGGCAGCAGGAGAGTAAGGAAAGGATATAAAGCCAGGTCTGGACGGGATTGGGGTGCTGCAGAGGGGTGAGTCCTCTGACCCTCCCACTGAGTGTGGGACACAGCCTGTGTGTGTGTGTGTGTGTGTGTGTGTGTTGTATGTGACATCCTGAAGGACCACAAAGATCAGACCCAGCCCCCTGGAGCCCGGCCTGTGTGGGGTGAAGCTCAGTGCGTGAGCATCATGCCAGCTACACACCCAGGGCTGGGTGCTCCCTGCTAGCTACACACCCAGGGCTGGGTGCTCCCTGCTAGCTACACACCCAGGGCTGGGTGCTGTGTGCCAGCTACACACCCAGGGCTGGGTGCTCCCTGCAGGCTGCATGCCCAGGGCTGGGTGCTCAGGGACCCGTGGCAGGGAGAAGCCCTGGCTCATCTCTCCAAGGATACGCACAGATCTTCTCGGCGCCGTAGGCCTGGTGGGAGTTGAGCGCCAGGTAGGTGATGCAGGAAGCCAGAACCACCACGTTGTATCCGCACAGGAAGGCCACAAAGAGGAAGAAGAAGCGGAAGTTGCGGCAGCCGATGCAGTTGTTCAGCCACTTGCAGTGGTGGTCGAACTCCTGGGTGTGCAGGGAAAGTGCCCGACATCAGCGCTGCCCACGTCCCCGCTGGGCCACGGCACGGCCCCCCTCCACGAGCAGCTGCAGCCATTGGCCTAGCGCCGCGGTGAGCCAGCCGGGCCTATGGCTAATGGGGAAGTAGGAACAGGCGTGGGAGGGCTCAGGCGGTGTACGTGACTGTGAGTCTATCGGGGGGGATGCAGGTCTGTGTGTACAGGGTGTTGTGTTTGTGACGGTGTGTGTATACGGGTGCATGGGCGGGGTGCGGATCTATGTGTGCCGAGTGTCTGTGTTAGTGCCGGCGGGGGTATACAGGTGTATGGGCGGGGTGCGGAGCTGTGTGTGCCGGGTGTTGTGTTTGTGACGGTGTGTGTATACGGGTGTATGGGCGGGGTGCAGAGCTGTGTGTGGAGGGTGTTGTGTTTGTGACAGTGTGTGTATACGGGTGTATGGGCAGGGTGCGGAGCTGTATGTGCCGGGTGTTGTGTTAGTGCCGGCGGGGGTATACGGGTGTATGGGCGCAGTGCGGAGCTGTGTGTGCAGGGTGCTGTGTTTGTGACGGTGTGTGTACACGGGTGTAGGGGCGGGGTGCGGAGCTGTATGTGCCGGGTGTTGTGTTAGTGCCGGCGGGGGGATACGGGTGTATGGGCTGGGTGCGGAGCTGTGTGTGCCGGGTGTCTGTGTTAGTGCCGGCGGGGGTATACAGGTGTATGGGCGCTGTGTGGAGCTGTGTGTGCAGGGTGCTGTGTTTGTGACAGTGTGTGTACACGGGTGTATGGGCGCGCTGCGGAGCTGTGTGTGCCGGGTGTCTGTGTTAGTGCCGGCGGGAGGATACGGGTGTATGGGCGGGGTGCGGAGCTGTGTGTGCCGGGTGTTGTGTTAGTCCTGGCGGGGGTATACGGGTGTATGGGCGGGGTGCGGAGCTGTATGTGCCGGGTGTTTTGTTAGTGCCGGCGGGGGTATACGGGTGTATGGGCGCGGTGTGGAGCTGTGTGTGCAGGGTGCTGTGTTTGTGACGGTGTGTGTACACGGGTGTATGGGCGGGGTGCGGAGCTGTGTGTGCCGGGTGTGTGTGTTAGTGCCGGCGGGAGGATACGGGTGTATGGGCGGGGTGCGGAGCTGTGGGTGCCGGGTGTCTGTGTTAGTGCCGGCGGGGGGATACAGGTGCATGGGCGGGGTGCGGAGCTGTGTGTGCCGGGTGTCTGTGTTAGTGCCGGCGGGGGGATACGGGTGCATGGGCGGGGTGCGGAGCTGTGTGTGCCGGGTGTCTGTGTTAGTGCCGGTGGGGGGATACCGGTGCATGGGCGGGCTAGCAGGCTCCCGGGCCAGGGTACCGAGCGCAGCCCCGCCGGCCTCACCTCCACGCAGACGTCGCACCAGGGGCAGTGGAAGGTGCGTGGCGGGCAGTAGTACTTGCACCTCTGGCACCAGTGCAGATCGAAGCGGCTCTCCTTGACACGAAGCGCCTGGATCACTAACCCGGCCCGGCCCTCGGCCCCTGGCTCAGGGAGACACAGCGTGGGGTGAGACTGTGCTCCCAGCGACCGGGCCCGGCCCGGCACCAGCCTCGTAAGGAGCTGGGCGGGGAGCTCAAAGCAGGCTCAGGAGGCACGGTCCCTGCCCTGATGTGCCACCAGCAAAGCACCGATGAGGGGAAGGGAGGTGGCGTATTGTCCCCTGGACCCTCTGCCCAGCCCCAGGACCCAGCTCCCAGGTGCTTTGCTGTCCCAGTGGGGGGCGCTAGGCAGCCCCCGGAGAAGCCGGCTGTGGCCCTGCCCAGGCTGGGGGGCTGCAGGAGAGCTGCGGTGCTAGGAGGCGGGTGAAGCGAGGATGCTGGAGGGGACAGTGGCTTGTAGAGGAAGGCCACGGAAATCCCACCGGCGCTGGCTGGGAGGCTCCGAGGCGTCCCGCCTTGTAGCTGGTGTTTGGAGGGGCTCAGCCTGGCTTCTAGGGGACAGCCACACACCCTCCACCCACGGCTGGGCCAGACAGACCTGCCTGAGCCCTTGACTGGGCCTAGTGGGGGGCTGGCACTGCCTCCGTGGGCATGTCTGCCTCTGGCGCTGCCTGGCTGGCCCCTCACGCCAGCGCAGCCTCACTGGAAAACAAAGCCAGCCTGGGACAGAGCCATTCCAGGCCTCCTGGCTCCCAGGGCCGGGGATAGGCCGTGTTCTCAGGGGTCTTGGTAACCAGATCCCACTCCAGGCCAGGATGTGTCTAGACCCCCCACCCCGCCCTGGGCCACAGGAGCAGAAACTGGCAGCCGCGCTGGGTGTGACCGGTCTGGCCGCGGGCCTGCGGCCTGCACCTGTACATCTAGGGACGCTCTGTTCCGCTCAGTGCAGACCGTTGCAGTCACACTGGGGGGACTTTACTTCGGTTCTTTCTTGCTTCGGTTTTCCCTGCCCGCTCTTTCTGACTCATTGCCGGCAGCCAGGACGCCAGCCCCGACATGCTGCAGTGAGGCCCAGGACAGCCCTTATTCTGTAGTGGGGCAGTGCTGCTCCGGCCCAGAGCAGAACCCCCTACCCGAGACGGAGCATTGCGCGGTGAACGTGGCTCTCATTATTGTGTGCCTGTGCATACTGCCCTCTGCT
This sequence comes from Macrochelys suwanniensis, assembly GCA_033296515.1. Classification (NCBI taxonomy): domain Eukaryota; kingdom Metazoa; phylum Chordata; order Testudines; family Chelydridae; genus Macrochelys; species Macrochelys suwanniensis. The sequence goes on along the minus strand of CM065783.1, from coordinate 4,804,181 downwards.
AGATGTAGATGTCACTGCTCAACAGCGTGTCATAGACCCTATATTGCTAACAGCTGCGGAAGAGTCTCCCCAGCGCCAGTGGCTGGGGCTGTGCTTTGAGGATCTGAGCTCGCGCCTCGTCACTAACCCCAAGTTCCCAGAGGCCAGGGATTTAATACGTTATTTTTGTCGAGCAGATTTGCTCGTTGCTGGCTTCCAGCTGGGGGAGCGGCCCAACGGGGGACACTGGAGACAGTCTGGTGCATGCCCCTGTCCTGCCCGTAGGCCAGGCTTCTGCAGGACCCAGGGAAGCCCCGGGCAGTGACTTGAGGCATCCCAGCCTGGGAGCTGGTGGGCACAGCCCTCACAGCAAAGCCCCTCTGTCCCTTCTCTGCTTCCAGGGTCCAGCTGCCTAGCCCTGCCCTCGGGAGCCCGGGCCCTGCGCCTGTTACCTCGGTGAAGGATGCCGGGGTCCGTGAAGCTGGCCAGCAGGAGGTTGGCCACGGCTGGGATGAAAAGGATGCCGGCGACCAGGGGGAAAGCCAGGGACACGTGGACGGCCAGCCAGCTGCATCTGAAACCGAAGGAGAGGGGAGTGGGGTAGCCCGCAGCCAGCGAGCTCCTGGGGCGCTTCTGCTGGCCAGAGGCTGCAGCGGGCGAGTCTCCGCTGCCCCAGGGTCCGCGGACGTGCGCTGGGGGCGCTTGTGCTAAGTGTACTCACAAGAGCCGTGCATTCCCGTGCGGCCCCTCCTGCCTGGGGGTGGGGGTGGACTCGAGAGCCCTCGTTGCACCGACAAAGCACGAGTACAAGTCTGTGGTGCCGGGCAGGGAGGTGCGCCCCCAAGGGCCGTGGAGACGGACCGAGTGAAAATAACCCAGGGGAAGGGTCCCAGAGTTTTCTGACCCTCAGGGAAGGACAGATCTGGTTTCGGGCGCCAGGATTTGTGTCCTCTCTGCTGCGGCCCGTCCCTAGCCGGAGTGGACTCCGTGCCCTAGCTATCGGGATAGCTGCCATGGTGGAGTTAGGGTCTCGGTGGGTGTGTGGGAGAGACGGGCTTAGTGCAGCACTGAGCTCAAATCCCGACGCCGTCTGAGTCGGTCCCTGACCTCGCTCTGGTTCCATGCCTCAGTTTCCCATTCTGTAAAATGGGGCCACCCTGCCCAGGGGGTTCATTGGCTCTGGCCGGTGTACAAGGGCCTAGGTCCAGTGGCTGAACGCTCCGTCTCTCCGTGCGGACTCCTGGGTTCGGGCATCTGCTCACTGGCTAGTGAGATCCAGCTACAGCTGGCAGGGCTGCCCCAGCACGGCTCTGCACCCGACACAGGCACCGTGCGAATGAAGAACCCTCCCCTACCTGGCTGGCTCCCCACAGGCCTTGGGCCTCTTGACACCCCAGGGGGCTCTGACCCACAGCACAAGCTGCTCTGCCTGCATGGGGGACGGGCTCAGGGGAGCACGTGCTAAATTCATCGGGCCCATCCCAGCCCTCTCTCCATGGCCAGCAGTGCCTGGCACCCGCTTTCTGCTCGGCTGCCCTTGTCCCCGGGTGACTCATCTCACGGGGGCGGAGGGGGACGTTGTCCCAGGCCAGATCACCCTGCGTCCCCTCCGGTCCCCTGCCAAACTGTGCCCTGGGAGGAGCTGGCTTCTTCCAGGAAGTGTAGGTCAGTAACCGGACTGACCTCATCCTCGCCGCCCCCTCTCCCCCGAGCGGCTCCAAGCGCTCTGCAGCCTGACCGCTGCAAGGGTCGCTTTAGGGCAGATTGCAGCCCTCTCTGGGGTGGAGCAGCAGCCGGAGAGGTTTTGGCTAGGGCCACCTGTCCGTATGGAAAGTGCCGTGGGGTCCCAGCTGCCCGCGCCCAGCAGTCAGGAGCTGTAATTCCTGCCTGGGGGACCGGACGGGCGGCCGTTCCAGCCCCCGGTGCTCTGAGCCAGGGCCGTCCCAGTGGGGGCTCGAACCGGCGGCCCCGCTTACGGGAAGGAGAAGAACAGGCTGCTCAGGCCCACGAGGGAGCTGAAGTGAAAGGAAGCGAAGAGGCTGGGCAGGACCCAGCGTGGCACCGCCCTGGCAGGGATCATGGCGGCGGCTGGGTGAGCACCCGGCACAGCCAGGGCTCTCCGGGCACCCCCGGAACCTCCCCCCCCAGAATGTATCACCCCGTTCCCTCGGTTACACGCTGACGTCGTAGGGAGCTCCGCGGTGCTGCGGGACATCACAATGCGCACTGGGGCCATGTGAGAGGGGAGTGGTGTCCAGTGGTCGGAGCAGGGGGAGCTGGGAGCCAGGACTCCTGGGTTCTATCCCTGGCTATGGGAGGAGAGGGGGGGTCTAGTGGTTAGAGCAGGGGGAGCTGGGAGCCAGGACTCCTGGGTTCTATCCCTGGCTATGGGAGGAGAGGGGGGTCTAGTGGTTAGAGCAGGGGGAGCTGGGAGCCAGGACTCCTGGGTTCCATCCCTGGCTAGGGGAGTGGGGTCTAGTGGTTACAGCAGAGGAGTTGGGAGTCAGGGTTCAACAGCCACCTCCTCATTGTGTGAGCTTGGGCAGGGCTCGGCCCCACTCTGTGCCTCAGTTTCCCCCTCTGTAAGGCAGGATGGGGTGACAGGTCCCTCCCCCCAGGAGCACTGTGGGACTTACTGACTAGTGTGGGGCCTTTAGAAGAGCTGAACAAAGGCCCAGCGCTGCCGGTGGCTCTGTTTGACCAGCATCCCAGTATTGCTGGCAGTACCGCAGCTTCCGCAGGAGGGAGGCAGAGAGAAGGCCCCAGAGACCCCCACTGGGCACATTGCTCCAGCAAAGGGACTTGGGTGTGTGCAGAAGGGGTGGTATTAGCCCCCCTTCCCATGGGGAAACTGAGTCACAGAGCAAGGGATCTTGCCCCAGGCCTCCCAGGAAATCATCAGCAGAGCTGGGGAGAGGACCCAGGCGTCCGGGCTCCAAGCACGACACCGTGCAGAACGCTGCATGAGAGTGCTGGGTTCCCCGCCCCCGCCCGGCTGACACACAAACTCTGCCTGGTCCAAAGTTCATGGGTGCAGCATGCAGCAGCATTGGGGCCCCGAGCGTTTCCTGGAGAGCCCTGGCCAGCTGGGGGGGGTGATAACCCAGCTGCTCTCTCCTTGTCTGCCCAGGGACCAGGGTGGGTAGCCCTGATCCCTGCTCTGACCCGCTGCTTTAGCACCCAGCTGATCAAACAGCAATCACTGCCCCACCGAGCGCACCAGTGGCCTGGCTCCCAGGGGCCCTGGCAAGGCGGGAGAGCAGAGGGCACCCGCATTCAGGCCTGACCGCGGCTCCCCCCCTGCAGGATCTGGCAGGGTAAGACCTGCAGTGCCCACCCGATGAGGGAGGCTGCCGCGGGGCGGCGATGGGCTGGCAGAACAGAGGCTCACCCCAGCCGCCTCTCCTGCAGCGCCCGCTGTCAGTGCCGCGTGGGCTGGGTGGTGCCGGCGGTCACACCGGGCCTCCCAACCGGCCCAGACACAAGCAGGGGGCCAGAGCCGAGCCGCGAGCGCTGTGGTGAGCGTCAGCCCCACGCAGGGCGTGCGGTAGGAGCCATCGAGTTCACTCTGTGCTCTCGACAAGGCCGGAGCGCCGGGGTCCCGGCCCCCCGAGGGACGAGACGGCCACGGGGTTCGCCCCGGTCGTTGCGGCAGGAACGTGCCTGCCCCGGGGGGGAGTGCAGACGCTCTCTGCCAGGCTGTAGAGTCGTGCAAGCCCCCCAGAGCCATCTGCCTCTTGTGGGTCAGACAGAAATAGCCATTCCTCCAGCCAGAGCCCCGGCAAAGTGACCGCAAGCTGGGACCCTTCGCTCCTCTAGTCCGACTTCCGGTCCAGCACAGCCGTTAACTTTCCACCAGGGCCCCCTGGACTGAACCCCGGAACTTGTGTCTGGCTAACGCAGCGGGTCTGGAGCCATCCAGGAGAACCCACCGCCTCCCTGGGCAGGTTGTTCCAATAGTTTGTCACCCTCACTCTCCAAACCGTGGGCCCTAGTTCTGATTTCAGGGCGCCTGGCTGCCGCTCCCAGCTGGCGGCTCCTGATCTGCCGTTCTCTGCCCCATTCAAGAGTCCGCGAGGGCCGGGGACGTCCTCGCGGGGAGGGAACTGGCACGCGGTAATCCCGTCACCCCTCGAGCCCCCTTTGGAGAAGTGAAACACATCGAGCGCTTGCAGTCTCTCACGCCAGGCATTTTCTCCAGCTCGCAAATCATTTTTTTGGGCTCTTCTCTGCATCAGTTTTTCAATAGCCTTTTTAAAGGGTGGGGCCCAGAACTGGCTGCAGTATTCCCATAGGAGAGCTGAGTGGCGCCGTTTCCCCCCTGTGCCCACTCACTCCTCCCTAGGGTGACCAGACAGCAAGTGTGAAAAATCAGGACAGGGGGTAGGGAGTAAATAGGAGCTTATATAAGAAAAAGACCCCAAAATTGGGACTGTCCCTATAAAATTGGGACATCTGGTCACCCTACTCCTCCCCGGCTTATACTCCAAGGAGCTCTTTAGTCCCGGTGTGACAGCATGGCTCTGGGAGGTCGTGTGTGTCCACTCTGACCCCTTGGAGTCACAGCTGCCCCGGAGGCTGGCCCCCAGTCTGGAGGTCTGGCCGCGTTCCTTGGATCTAGATGTAAGTCCCTGTGCATGGCTGGGTTCAAATGCATGTTGGAAGGGGCCCAGCTTCCCAAGCGATCCCTCACCCTACCTGACGGCTCTGTCTGCATCATTATTCCCCGCCCGGCCATCTCTGTGTCCCCCGCACACTTTACCAGCGCTGGTTCTAGGTTTAGTTCCAGCCTCGCACCGAGCCCGGCTGCAGACACCCGCTAGAAACCCCTCCACGCAATGAGGGTTCCCGTCAGCAGCTCCTTGGAGATCCCTCGATTAGCCAGCTCTTAATTCACTGACCATGTCTGATATTGCAGAGGGTTAATGTCCTGCGGTGCTGAGTCAAACACCTCACAAAAGTCTAAGTCTCTTACATGCCGTGACCTTTAACCACCAAACTTGTGACCTCCCCGAAGAATGCAATCAGGTTTGTCTGACAAGACCTATTTTCCATGAACCCACGTTGACTGGCATGAACTGCATTCCTAGCTTTGATTCTTTATTGATTAAATCCTGCCTCAGCTTTTCCATTATTTCCCCGGGGATTGATTGATGTCAAGCTAACTGTCGTGTATTGAAAACTGTGTTAAAATAGCAATCGTCTCTTTAAATTCTCAGAGGTTTTCCTGGTCCTTCCCGGTTAGAGGGCTCCACAGAGAAGTAGGCGATCAATGCCTGTCTGCAGACTGGCTGCCTAGAGAAAAGTGCGGGGAGTTGCACCTTTCTGTTTTTGGGAGCAGCCTGCTTTGTCTCTCTCTCTGGTTTTGGCTTGTGTCATTGTTCTGGATTTTAAGAACTAAAGTCGTGGTATGTTGCAGCCTTCCAGCAAGGGAAGTCATGGTTTTATCTAACTTCTCTCTGTGGGCCTTGAAACGTAACACTAACCAGCCTGGTTACCCTGGGCGGCCCCCTTCCCCTTTCTGAATACTGGCACGACATGAGCACTCTTTCAGTCTTCTGGAATGTACCTAGCACGCCACAGTTTATTCAAAATTAACATCAGTGGGCCAGAGCTCTCCCGAGCCAGCTTTGTTAGGACTCTTCTGCGCAAGTTCCCTGGGGCAGCTGATTTATCTCAGCCACTAGGTCCTTGTCTCACACCTCCTTAGCTTTGTTGTCAGACACTACCGGTGTGGTGCTCTGCTCTTGTTCGATGATAACAGTCGGCTGCGTGCGTGTTCCCTCTGTGTGCTGCCCCGGCTCTGTGCAGGTCGCTGACACAGCAGACCCCGAGAGAACCCCCAAAGACCACAGATTCTAGTAAGGTACGAAGGCCCCCAGCCAGGTTTATTGTCAAGCGAAGCACAGTAATAGTTTCCCGTAGACTCTACAAGACACCCTACGAATATGTGCCCCCTAGCAATGGACACAGCTCAGTCCGTGGTGAGATTTTCCACTGCCCCCTAGGCCAGACCAAGACACCGCCCCAGGGACGCGTTCTTATACACAGATACAAGCAAGTTACACATCACTGCTGACGTATTGAGGTGCAACCCTTCTACGTAACAAGGTGCCGCCTCTCACCTTGTACATGTTGGCTCAGGACTCGCCCGTTTGTTCTGTTTCCCGATTTCCGGCGTTTGTCGGGTAGAATAAATGAATCCAAGAGCCTGCACGCAAGGCGAGATCCCAGCACGGGGCATAGCTGCGGCCTCTGTTTTGTCCCCCAGCTGTGCACAGACCCACCTGACTACAGGGGCTCTTCAATGGGGCTGGAACTGGGGGGAGGCTAGGGGGCCATGCGCCCCCCCCTTTTAGCATGGGCAGTTTGGGGGGGCAACACTAGCGTGAAACGCAGCTCCTGCCGGTATCACTCTGAACCTGCCTGGGGCTTGCAATTTTGGGGGGCAATGCTACCCCCTGCCCCCCAAACTATACCCATGTTACAAAGTGGGGGGCATAGCCCTCTCCCCTTCCCCCTGGCTCTGGCACCAGTTCCCCCCCCCACTTCTACCAAGGTTCCGGCGCCATTGGTCTCTTTCCACCCCTGACACTCTCTGCGGTTTGTACAGCGCCAAGCACCGGGGGTCCTGGTCCCTGACTCCCATAACAATAGTTAATAGAACAATCACATCTCGGCAGCGACTGCTGGGCTGTTGCCTAACCCCCCTGCTCATACCGCGGCTCTTCTCAGCCTCGCCGTCATTCGCCCTGCTTTGTCCACCCCCCACGCCCACCGCCTCCGAACATTTTGTCTTCTGCCTTTTCTGCTTCGGTTTTCACAGGTTTCTTCACTTAGCCTGCAGAGAAGTGAACCTTCTGCCAGCCCTGCCGACGTTCCAGGCTCTCCTGCGCGGTCGATTCCAATCTTTAGTCCAAGTTCATTGGATGGGGGCAGTTGGCATTTGGGTTTCTGCCCCTTGGGCGTGTTTTTCACACCAGCGGGAGTCAGGGGAGGTGGATTCTTGCCCAAGGCCTAGAAGGGAGATGCAAATCAACAACCATGCACAGGGGCGGGCGGTGTCCGAGTGGATCTAAGGGGGGTGGATTGTAAGGACTCACAGATGCTAAGGCTCGGTTGTCTGCCCTCCGGAACAGGCCAGAGCACGCCCCCAGGATCATTCCTGCTCCAACTGAGCGTGATTTTGAAATTTGCCAGGGGTGGAGCAGCCCAAAATCGTTACCAGGAAAGAAAAACAATGGTTCTGTGCCGCAGATCTTCCTGGAAACACCCCTCCCTGCTTTTTACCAGGGCCCCGGGCCTGATTTTCAGAAGTGCTGAGCGCTCGCACGTCCCGCGGGTGCCAGTGGGAGATGCAGGCGCTCAGCACCTTTGCAAAGCACAGGAGGAACCGACTGAGGGAATGGCCCCGTTGGGTCTGTGCAGTGTAGCCATACTTTGAGCGAGAAGTAGCCTAGACCCAAGTAGCCAAACTCCTCTGTAGCGTGTTAGGACCGCCCTCTAGTGGTGAAGGAAAATATGACCGTCTCCTTGATAAGAGCCCCCATGTCTTTTTTTGACCATACACACTGACTGCTCAATGCTGTAGAGACCTCGGGCGGATGAGACCCGAGTGCAGCCAGACGCCTGTCAGGGACCCGCTCTCTGGTCAGCAGGACCCTGGGCTAGGCTCTCTTTGGATCCAAGCCGGACACGGAAACCTTTAATTCTGACACTCTTGTTACACCACCAAACCGTCCCTATGACAAAGCTGTCGGTTCGAAGCGCCGGACGGGGACGTCTAGCTCTGAGAAACCCACAAAGCCGCACGGCCCAACGAACGGGCCCGTTTGTTCTCGCGAAAGAGCCGCAACCTGAACGGCCGGTGGTGCCAAGACGGGCGTCACGCAGCCCCTGGGCAGGGCGGCCCCTGGGCGTGTACACCCTAGAGAGCGTAACGAGAGCTGGCAGACGCCGTGTGTCACTTCTCTTCTGCATCCTGAGATGGAAACAGTCACTGTTACGGGGTGCAGGGGCTGGCTGCGCTGCCGAGTCCTCTCTGAGTGCACCCCGCCGGGCTCGGCCCTGGGGCCTCCACTCCACCGCTCTCCTCGCGGGCTCCATTTCCTCACGCTCAGAGAGGCCCCCCCCATGTGCCGACCGCTCTGGCCAGCAGCGGGTCCCATTGGGTCAGCAGCTGCGGTTTTTTTCCCCTTGTGACTAAGGTTGGCCGGCGTCCGGTTTTTGGCCGGATCATCCAGTCGAAAAGAGACCCTGGTGGCTCCGGTCAGCACCGCCGACTGGGCTGTTAAAAGTGCGGTTGGCGCAGGGCTGGCAGGCTCCCCACCCGGCTCCCCGCGGAGGTGAAGGTGAAGGCTCGTGCGTTGTTCTCCAGCGTCTGAGAGGTGTGGGTAGGATTCGCCCGCCCCTTCCTGGGTGTGTCTCCCGACCGCCCTGCTGCACGGGGGGAGCTGTCACAATAGCCTGGTTAACACACGATATTCATACGTCGTCCCTGGCAGCGCCAAGCCCAGCCCCACGTGCCCACAGGCCGGGCCCCTACTCGGAGCTCGTCTCTGGTGCAATTCAGAACGAAGCCCAGCCTGGGGGCTGGTGGGTCTCCACGCCCCCCACTGCAAAACCTCGCTGCCGAGAGACCAGGACGTGTCCCTGCTAGGAGGTTTCACTGGGACTTTGCTCAGCACCCAGGGAGGGGAAGCCAGAGGCCAGCCGGGAGCCCAGGGTGGAAGTGGTGGTGGGAAGGTTAATTGAACCCGGGAAGGCGATTCCATCGGCAGGACTGGATGCTAGAGATGGAAATGACCCACCCGCTGCTCTGGTCCGTCTCCTGGGGCCGGGCCGGGGCCGGGCTGGTCCCTGGCCCGTTTGCTGGAGGTTCGTCCAGCCTAGCGTTAAGTGCCCCAAGCAACAGGGCTGCTTCGGGGGAACCATCCACTCTCTGGACCCTTTCCCATGTTTTCTCTTTCTTAATTCCACCCCATGGCAGCGAGTGCACCCCCTCAGGCCTCCAACGAATCCCCTCCCCACCGAGCTGCTGCTCAACCCGTTTCAGCACCTTCTGCTCCTTTCGTTTTCCCTTCTCAGTTGCTCCCCCTTGATTCCCCCCCCCCCCCCGACACTCTTTGCTGAACTCTCTCCACTTTGCCCAGCTGCACCCGGGCCCAGCTCCACGGCGCAGGGCCCACATGGGCTCCCCGCTGCAAAGCCTGGAGCTGAACTGGCCTAGGGCACAGCCGGGTCACACAGCAAACCCCTGTCTGCTTTGCCCTCCATCGTCACCCCCAGGGCTCTCTGAACGACGGCGTCACCCTCCCGCTGAGCACGGGGGCCAGCGTTCGCCCCACCAAACACGCCTGGGCATGTACACACTGCACTACGCCACCCTGGAAAGCCGTCCCCGCCCTGCTGCGGATGCAAAGTCCCCCGCTCCCGGCTGGTTAGGGCCGCCGGGCCCCAGGTCAATAACCTGGCAGCTGATAGCCGGGGCAGCTCCGCTCTGCAGAGCCGGGATGAGCCACTTTCTCTTCCGACGCACCCGGAGAAGGCGGGGGCGGGCGGGGCGTTATTTGTGCAAACCGGTCGACTGAGCGTCGTGGTAACCCGTGAATTCGCTCGGCCCAGTGGCGCGCCCGTGTCCCCAGACGAGCCGCAGCCGGTTACCCACGGGGGACGTGCCGTGACAGCCGATCCGCCCCCCCCACCCCGCAGGGGGAGTTACAGCGGCACGAGGCCCGGCGCGCTTGGCTGCAGGAGCCCGTCCTGCGAGCGCTGACCTTTGGGACTCTGCCCCTGCCTGGCGAGCGCTGCCGGAGCCTTTCGCCAGCGAGCAGCCAGCCTGATCGCCAGCATGGAGCCCTCGGCGGAGCTCTTACCGGACCCCAGGTAGGGGACGCCGAGGCTGCGGCCAGAGCAGCTCCTCGCTGGCTCAGCCAGCAGCTGCTTGGTTCTGCATTGGCGCGGGGGCTGAAGACTGTGTAAAGGATGAGGGTGAATCCCCCCCCCGCCTCGTCCAGACTCTTGGTGCGATCGGCTCCCTGCCGAGTGTCATTATTGCTAAGCTGGGGGCAGGTCCCCTCTGTCATGGAGGGCTGAGTACCGGACGGGTCACCCCGCTCCGCCACAGGGGCTCCCCCAGGAGAGTGGCTTCCAGCACAGCTCTGGGGTGCTCAGTGCTGGGCAGCTCCTACCACGAGTCACAGCCCCCCCCCCCAGAAATGCCCTGCCGTACACTCCCCTGAAACCCCGGCCCCACAAGGGAAGGGTGATTAGTCATTGGGGCGCCTGCTCCCAGGGAACTGGGCTGAGACCTGCCACGCTCATTGCCCAGGGGTCACTGCGCGGCCGCTAGCCCCTCTGTTGCCCCGGCTGGGGGGGCTACAAATCAGGGCTGCCCATCGAGCGCTTTCCACCCAGTGGGGCCAGCAGCGCTCCCAGGGGCCATGGGGCTTTGCAGGGGGCCAAGTTGCAGGATTTGCCCCCGCGTGGCTGGGCCGGGCTGGGCCGATGATCCTACAGCGCCCCGTGCAAGCTGCTGGCCGAGGAGAGCTGGGGCCGCTTCGCACCCCTGGATCCCTCCCCATGGGCGGGGCTGGACCCCAGCCCCAGTGCGGAGCTAACCGGGGGGCTGGTTTTCCTGCAGGTTCCCACCTCAGCTGCTCGAGCTGCTGATTGAGAATTTCAGCGTCCCCTTGGCCTGCGTCTCCCAGCCGCCCACCTCGCTGCAGCTGCTGTACCGTACGTGGGGGGCGCTGCCCCATGGGTGCCGGTGGGCAGGGGGGGGGGGAGGGAGGGGGAGTTAGACTGAGCCAGGACTGAAGAGTGGCTGTGTCATGGAGCAGCCCTGGTGCTGGGCAGGGGGAAAGGGCTCCCTGGCTGTAGGGCTGAGGGAGAGAGCAGGGAGGTGGGGTGGTGGGGAGGGGCAGGGACCCAGCCCCAAGGACAGGCAGAGGGACGGCTGCCCAACCGCTCACTCGCCCTCCCTGGGGCGTGTTCACGGCTCATGCGAGAGGGCCCAAGCCCGGATTTCCAGGGCCACGCAAACGGGGGGGGAGGCAGATGGCCAGGGAGATCTCTCTCATCCCCTCCCTCCCCTGCAGAGTTGGACCCCATCGAGCTCTCCATCCGCGGCCTCATGACCTTCCTGACGCTGGCGTCGGTCGCCATCTTCCTCGAGGAAGCCGTCTACCTGTCCAAGAAGATCCGCTGCCAGGTCAAGATGAAAACCCTCATCTGGAGCAGCTCGGCCCCCACGGTGAGCCACAGGGGCCGGCCCCGGGACCCTGGCGGGCGTGCGCAGCCATGCTGGGGGCTCCCGCCGGGCTGATGGATGGCGCAGGCCAGGAGCGAGCGCTGGGGCTTTAGCACCGTGCTGGGTTGACTAATTACATCCACAGTCGAGAGCGGATCCCAAGTTCGGGGCACTGCAACTATCCCAGGGGGGCGGTCTGGGATCACGACATGGCTCTGAGCTCCCCCGAGCTGCGGGGCTGATGAGAGGCTGAGACCACTCTAGAGCCGGGGACCAATCGCAAAATCCAGCTTCACAGAGCTTGGATTGCAAACGGGCCGGCCCGTGGAGATTCAGTCCTGCTGGGGGCCCATCTCTGCCATCCGCTCACCCGCCTACCCCAGGGCTGGTGGGGGAACCGGAGGGGAGCATGCCCGGCTACCTCCCGTTCACACTAGGCCTGCCCCCCCACCCTCTTCTCCAGATGGTCTCCGTGTTCTGCTGCTTTGGGCTCTGGATACCACGCTCCATGATGGTGGTGGAGATGGCTATCGGCATGTGAGTATTGCTACCACCCTGCCCCGCCGTAGCCCTGGGGAGCTCGGTCTGACCCAGCTGCCCCTCGCCTAGCCAGAGGCGGATTAAGATTTATTAGGGCCCTGGGTGCAAAGAACGTTTGCCTCCCCCTGAAAAACACGGCGGTATCAAACTGTATTAATACAACGACTCCATGCAGTGTTTACGCACGGCCTTACTAATGAAGCAAATCCTATCCCGGTTCCTTATGCCTATATTAACTGCTCAATTTTTCAGCATAGAAAATGACTCTAGCTAGCGCTTATCCATACACTGCTAACCTGGGCAACCCTGGTGTTACAAGAATCAGTTGTTCACAGGCCAACAAGCGGTTCTTTCATCTCGCCCAGTTTTCTTAAATGGGACCGTTACGCGTTTTTCCCACCTATTGATCGTGTCGTCGTTCAGTTTTTCTACTGTCTGAAAGACAACAGGCACCATTCCAGAAAGTAACTGAATTAAAAGAACTAATCCGAACCGGAGGTAAAATGACTCTATTATTCAGAACTGTAAATTTCAGCCAATGGCGAGAACAGGTTTAAATCAAAGTTAGCAACTGATCACTTCAGCTATGAAGAAATGTTGAAAGAATCTGATGGGTGCCAAAGTGACGCACGGCTTTCTGCCAAAGGCAGCTCACGTCAAACCAGGAGCAAGGTGCCATTTTACCAGTTAGCTGAAATAGTCAGTCCTAAAACTTAACCAGAAACGAGCGTGTACGTATACATTAAATCACACTTTTAAGAAGAGGCCAGGTTCTAATTAGCCAGAGCACACCACAGGATGTTCGGTCGTTACTAAGCCAATGAGAATATAGTTTGTCCAATAATCCCGCAGAGAGAGAATATTCGTCACTCCCTTCTCCCAGTGTCTCATCATCGGTGTAACGGAGGGAAATAAGTCACTGGAACTGAAGGGCCTCACAAGATACATTTTCCCCATTTCTATAACTATCTGGGTTTGTCCTTTATGCTTTATCCCCCCGCCCGGCGTGGCTTTGGCATTCCCATAGGAAAAGAGGATCATTGGCCTAGGGACAGCAGTTGATTCCACGGGCCATCTCTGTGAAGTAAATTTGGGTGGGCCACAACTCATTTGTGAAGTTCATAGTTGAGTGAGTTGGGGCTGGAATCTGGGGCCCAGTGGAAACAGAGTCACCTCAGTTCATGCTGAGGGGGAAACCCAAAGAGCGTAAATGTACAGCCAGGGGTAAATAGCACTGTGTCTTTCATCCCCTGCCAAAGTGGGAGAACTGTACTACGGCAGGCCTCATACCAGCTGAGCAGGGGGTGAATAAGGCCCTATCACAATGGACATGGTGAAAACCCACACTAAGAGCCCACGGTTGCGAACCACGTGCGTGGGGAGGTGGGATCCACAAAGGTTTCAGGTGGGGGCAAACAGGGCTACGTCCTGACATAGTAGGATGGGGGTAAATAATGCTGCTTTGTGAGGTGCAGAGATAGGGGCATCCAAAGGCCTCGAAACCATGGATAGAGGCATGAAAAACCCAGACAAAGCCTCTGTCTCACCATATATTTTGCAATCACCAAAAGACACAGGAGAAAACCGGAAGAGGAGGAGAGAGAACAGGTCATGCCTGGGGGAGAGAAGTGATTGAATATTGAGAGCCAAGGCAGAGGCCACGGGGTGTGTGTGTGTGGGGAGGGGTTGGGGGTTTCCATGTTTCCCCCATCGAGCAAGATAGCAGAGAGGGCCCCCCCCGGCTCCCTGTGTACTTGTGGGGATCACTGGTGGGTTGAGGTAGTGGGGATTTCACCAGCTCCCCTGGCTGCGAGGAGCTCCCCATCCCAGCAGCCAGCCCACCCCTCTTAGTGTCTGTGTTCTCCCCATCGCTGATGTGCTGCAGGTTGCAGCCAGTGTCCTCGGGGCGGTAGGACTCCAGCCGGGACTGGCGGAGATGCAGCGGGAGGTGGTGGTCCCCGGCTGCCCAGCCAGATGCGGGAGCCTCCCACCGGCTGATCCCCTCACTGGCTCATCCAGGAAGCCTTGCCCCAAACACAGCCAGCCTGGCCAGCAGAGCAGACAATGCAGCCTCTAAATCCTGCTGCCCAAGCACCAGGGCCCCTGGGTGTTAACCTGCCCCTGCGCCTCGCAGGAGGGCAGCCTGGTCCGGCTCAGCGCGGAGCAAAGGACTCGGTGCTGCGGCGTTTGCACCTCCCTGGGCTGACACCTCTCTCTGCCTGTGCTGCCCGCAGGTACTTCAGCATCTGCTTCTACCTGCTCATGCTGATCATGGTGGAAGGCTTCGGCGGGAAGGAGGCCCTGCTCAAAGCACTGCGGGACACGCCCATGGTGATCAGCACAGGGCCCTGCTGCTGCTGCTGCCCCTGCTGCCCCCGCATCACCATGACCAAGTAAGGCTGCGGGGCCTGGGTCTCGCTGGGGGCCGTGGGGCGCTACACAGGGACAGCAAAGGCTGGGAGGAATGCTGGCTCCTTAGCCGGGAGCCCCTCCCCTTTACGAGAAGCCAGACATTGGGCACTGCAGCTTCCCCCTAGATGGGCACTGAACCCCACAACTCCCTCTGAAGGTGCCCAGCCAGAAGCACGGGAGTGGCTGAGCTCTGCTTATGCAGCATCCCGTGGAGGGAAGGGGCAACGGTTGGCTTCAATCCACCGATGTGCTCCCGGGACAGTTGGTTTGACCCTGGTGCAATCTAGAGCAGCCCCAAAGCTGCTCCACGGGGCATGCAGGGGATTAGCCATGACCATGCATAGCCAGAGAGCCGGGGCTGCCGGGCTACGTCCCCTTCTCCACTGCTCAAGCTGACACAAATGGAGGTGGCACCGCTCTGTCACCCCGGGAACCCCCTTACAGCAGGAGTATCCCCGAGGCCAGATCCAGCCAACGTACAGCCCCTTTGGGCCACACCACAATCCCAGACACCTCAACTGACTGATCGATGCCCAGGCCAGCAGGGGCCACTGGGCCCATCTAGTCCGACCTCCTGTATAACACAGGCCAGAGAACTGCCCCCCAAAAGTCAGGGATGGAGAATCCCTCACCACGCAGGTAAATGTACCAGGGTCATGGGGGAGTCTCCAGCGCGGACACTTTTAAAATCTAGGCGGGGTGTTTTTCCAAAAGAGCCGCTCGAGGAATCATTTGGGGGAGCTCTCGGGCCTGCGCTATCCAGGTCAGCCCAGTGGTTCTCAACCCGCGGCCCAGTCAGCACCCAGCTGCGGCTCGGGGGCCATGCAGGCTGTAGATATAGTGCGTGGCTGTGACCCTCGTAACCCACAGAGAGCGGCATCTGCGGCCCGCAATGGTAAATAGGCTGAGAACCACTGGCGGAGATGATCCCAACGGGCCCTTCTGGCCTTGGAATCTACGACCGTTGACGTTGTTCCAAAATGGCTACATCCTCTACCCCTTAAAAAGGCGCACCTTGTTCCCAGGCTGAATTTTTCTAGCTTTGCCTTGCAGCCATCGGGCGGCGTTAGACGTCTCTCTGCCGGCTGGAGCAGCCCATTTTCAACTATTTGTTCCCCGTGTAGATCCGGAGAGACCGGGGGTGGGGTGGGAAACGTCCTGGCCCTCCGAGCCGCATACGACAATCTTCAGTTTGAGAGCTGGGGCCTGCCTGCCGGGGCTCCAGCCCCATGGGAGGTGCCTGACGGGGCTCGGGGCTTCAGCCCCACTTCTGCTGAAGGC
Source organism: Macrochelys suwanniensis (assembly GCA_033296515.1). Taxonomy (NCBI): domain Eukaryota; kingdom Metazoa; phylum Chordata; order Testudines; family Chelydridae; genus Macrochelys; species Macrochelys suwanniensis. The sequence continues at coordinate 4,788,718 of CM065783.1, read as the reverse complement.
CCGAGTCCCAGCAGGTGTGCCCTGCAGCAGGGCTGAAGCCCTGAGACCCCCCTCCCTGCTGGGCAGAAGCCCCTACCCCACCACCACACTGCAAGGCTCTTCCCTCCCCCCACCCCTTCCCAGTCTGGTAGGTGGAGAATGGGGCGGGGGAGGGGGGGTTAAAAGAGCCACAGTTTGGCCACCCCTGGTGTAGACCGTAATCAGATCCCTTCTTAACCTTCTCTTTGGTAAGCTAAGCAGTGCGGCCCCGTCCTCCTTCGCTCCTGAGCTGTCGCTGCTCGCCCACGAGCGGCCCGCGATCGCAGCCTCCGGTGCCTGCTTGTTACGGTTTCCAAAAGCCCCCTTTGGGCTTTCTCCCAGCCGGCCCCTCCTGCTGGGGAGGAGCCCCCCATAAAGATCTGCATTATCCTCCCTCATGCGCCCCTTTGCCGTGAGACCTATGACACGCTGGACCCGTCAGGCTGCCGGTGTGCTGAGCCAGTGTTGGCTCGTTTCCTTCTACTTCCCAGCCAGTCTGGATCCAGCTGTCGTCTCGTCTGATACTGAAACTGGCAGCACACTGGGGCAGGGGCTGTCTTTTTGTTCGGCGTTTGTCCAGCACCTAGCACCGTGGGGGCAGGGTTTATGACTCGGGCTCCCAGGTGCTACCACAAGCCAAATGAAAGATGCAGGATGATTTACAGATCAGCTCCACAAGGCAAGAGTTTGCTGTCCAGTGTGCGTGGCCAGTAGCAGGGAAGGACGGTACTAGAAATCCCCGTGAACGGCACGAGGCAGTTTCGGTCTCTGGCTTCCAGGGCATTCCAGTCTCGTGTTATGGTCCGTCCTGCAGGCCTAGCAGTGGCCCGAGGGCAAGGCAAGGTGGCAGGTGGCGGGAAGTCGGGTAAAAAGCAGACTTGCAAGGAGGACGCTCCTGTCTCTGGAGGGGTCACTGACGTCTCGCTCTGTTGCCATCGTAGGACAAAACTCAAACTCTTCCTTCTGGGCACTTTCCAATTCGCCTTCCTCAAGACAGCCTGTGTCTTTGTTGGGCTGGCCCTGGCTGCAGATGGAAATTACGATCCGGCTGATGTAAGTCAGAACCCTTCACCCACCGAAGGCAGAGGGAGCCGCAGCCGCTCCGTTTCTTTGACCAGTGATTTGCCCAGGTTGCTCCAGGTGGGGAGGGCTGCCCTGAAGGCTGCGGGCCCGGGGCAGAGGTGACACATGAAGCAGGGCACACAAGGGGAAGGGCGTCTAAGGAGGACGGTGCGGAAGAGAAGCAAGTCACTCGCACTTTGCAGGGGGTAGGAGAGAGGGGTTCGGTACCAATTTAGCCCCGCCTCTGACTCTGGGCCATAGTCACAGCTGGAGCAGGGAGACCGCGTCCCTGGCTGTGCGGTGGGAGGGGAACGAGACAGCAACCTGTGGGGATGACTGTCTTGCTGGGGTTTTCCATCTCTCCCCAGCGCTCATAGGTGTCAGGGCAGCCTGTCCGTGGCCCACCCCGGCCAATGCTCCACTCTCCTACTCTGGCCTGGAAATCACAGCCCTGCTTCCTTTTCTTCCATCCCTCCCAGATCTCCGCGGAGAGTGTGGCACTCTGGATAAACACCGGCCTCGGGTTCTCCACCATCTTTGCTCTGTGGGCCCTTGGGATCATGTTCCGCCAGGCGAGGATGCATTTGGCAGAGCAGAACATGGGGGCCAAGTTTGTTTGTTTCCAGGTAACGTTGCTCGGGGTGATGAGCGATCGTTAACCTTTTCCTGGCCACCACGGGGCTTCCATTGGCCTTTGCACCTGTAAACTGGCTCCTTCAAAACTCCCCTCACCCCACATGTGCAGCGTCCCATGTTCTGGCTGGCTGACACCCCTCACCCCAGAGCTCGCTGCCTTTCTGTTCCCCTGTCTTGAAACTACCTCATCCTCTCGAGGAGCATGAGGGGCTTCCGGTGTGGAACGAGCAACAGGACCAGCTCCGTGCCTAAGACTGACCCTGCTTTCCCACAAGTACCCCTGCCATATGTGGTGAGCGAGCAGCAGCAGTTCATAGGAGGGTGGATCAAGACAGATAAGGATTCCAGTACACGCTAGGATACCTGGCCTTGAAATGGCAGACACGGACGGAAGGGGAAAATTATGTAAAAATGGAGAAACTGATATAAAGATTCCTTTGAGTAAGCAGGGATTTGAAAGTTTAGCTTAGTTAAAAAAAAAGAAAGGGCAAGAATTGTGGACCCAGGAGAAAAGAGGAAGAAGATCCTATGAAGTCAGCCCCAAAAGAGAGGAGAACGTGCGACTCCCAAGTTACCGATCAGTGAAGGACTCATGTTTAGACTTAACTGGTCACTGTAGTTTGAATAATTGATAGTTATTGACTAGACACAAAGCTGGGCTGTGTAACCCCCTGTAGGGTTCAAGAAACGGTTCCTCACCGGATATGGGAATGCAGGGAGTATTCCCAGGAAAGAATTTAGCTGCTTTAAGTATCAGGAACGTGGGCTAACATTAAAAAACCTCTACTTCCGTTGTTACAGCTATAGAGCAGAGTAACAGTGTAGCGGCCCGAACGGCTGAGGAATATGGTCGGTGGTGGTTACAGACTCAGCAGATGAGTCTCTGTTATGAACACATCAGTGGACGTGTATTCAAAGCAGAGCTGGAGATGGCTGCAGGGGCCCAGGGAGGCCCAGCGTATGGAAGGAAGTGACTAGCAGCTAGAATGAGAACGTCGTCAATAAGGAAGGGGCTAGGCCTTGGCTACTGGCAATGGATTAAAAACATTGTGCCCTATGGAGGCGAGAGATGGCAGGGCTTGTCTACATGGGGAGACTGACCAGCAGATCTACCCCAGTATAACTGTACCTCTGCAGCTACGCCGCTGTGTGTGGACACACTGCTCCAGTCCAATGAATGACTATTCCACTAGGGGTAGTGTGCCAGTGTGGGTCTGCTACTCAACTTCCTCCTATAGCAAAGCCGTAAGTACCAGTAAAAGCCAGAAGGAAATGCAATGGGTGTGTGTGTGGTTAAGCAGAAGGGGTGGAGGAGGCGTGAGGTTTGTCTAGTTTTTCCACGTGTGAACGGAAACCATCGACCCATCTACCATTATTGATCCATCTAAGCCTCAACACCCACACAGCACTTGTTAGGGGCCCCTCAGTTTGTGACCAGCTCTCTCCTCTCCACTGCTTCTGGTCGCAGGTGCTCCTCATCCTGACGGCGCTGCAGCCCGCCATCTTGAGCATCCTGGCAAGCAGCGGCCAGATCGCCTGCGCCCCGCCCTTGTCCTCCAAGACGAGGTCACAGTGTGAGTAGCAAGAGGCTCCGGCCTGGGTTAATTTAAGGATGGAAACGGGCCAAGGATGGAAGTCGGCCTCTCTCTCCCTGGCACAGCTGGGCAGACGGGCAGGAATATTTTCACAAATAATTTTTTGTTCTTTTGAAAGAAAAGGAGAAGCTCCGTTTATTGCACTCCTGGAAAGAAGGTATAATTGCCTTCTCTGCATCTCCTCCACGGGCAGCGAGTTGTAGGGGCACATGGTGCCCGGGCTCCAGCAAATTCGGGGCCCCAGGGGCCCAGCTCCACCCATGTTCAGGACCAGGTCGCTCCCCCGGCCCCACCTGCTGCCCCCGCGCCCCTCCCCCGAGCATCCCCCAGCCCCACCTGCTGCCCCCGCACCCCTCCCCCGAGCCTGGGGCTTGGGGGAGTGTTGTGCCAGAGCGAAGTGTGTGTGGGGGGGTCCTCTCCTGGGGCTCACTGCTGCCGGTGGGGAGGGCTGGGGGGAGTCGCCCTCTCTGGCCCCAGCCCCAGGGCAGCCTGCCTGCTGCACCCCAAAGTTTAAATTCCTCATCCCTGGCCCAGCCCCACCCCAGAACCCACAGCCCCAACCAGAGCCCTTTACCCCCCCCAACCCTCTGCCCCAGCCCTGAGCCCCTCCCACACCCTGAACCCCTCATCCCCAGTTCCACCCCACAGCCCTCACCCCTGAACTCCAACCCTCTGCCCCTCCTGCACCGTGAACCCCTGATTCCCAGCCCCACCCCCGAGCCCTCATCCCCCCACCCTCTTGCCTATCCTGAGCCTCCTCCCACACTCCAAACCCCTCGGCCCCACCCCATTCATTTTGTGTAATAATAATAATAATAATAAACAACAGATAAATTCTAATAAAGTTACCCAGAGAAAAAGAACAAAAGGGTAATTCATCAAGTCACGGCCTGAATTCGACCCCCAGCTTGCAAACTTAAGTTATACGAAAGAAAGATGCGGCAAATCTAAAAGACCAGAAAAGAAGTTCTCTCAGTCTTGGCTGTCAAGATTTACGTGGTTAGAGTCCAATAGCGAATCAGACAGAGCTTTTGCGTTTGAGGGTTATTGATCCAAGAGGGCTGGGTTGTTTCCGTATTCAAAAGAGTATGAATAAAGTTGATATTCTTAGTTAAATACATTTTTCTTACGACAGTGATATTGTGCAATATTGAGAAACTGTTAAACATTTCCAGTCTATTTTTATATTATTTAAAAATGTCTCTCTCTCTCTCTCTATATATATATATCGCAGCATACAAGGCAGGTGTGTGTGTGTGTGTGGGGGGGGGGGGCAGGACTTGGACCCATTCTGGGCACCACCAAAAATTATACAAACCTGCCACCTAGGGTGACCAGACAGCAAGTGTGAAAAATCGGGACGGGGGTGGGGGTGGGGGCAATAGGGGCCTATATAAGAAAAAGACCCAAAAAATCGGGACTGTCCCTATAAAATCAGGACATCTGGTCACCCTACTGCCACACCACTGATCTCCACTGCAGCAAAGACGGCTGTAATTCTCAACGCCATGAAGCAGCAGGAGACTAGGCATATCTACACGTTTGCTCACCCCTGAAAAACAGCCGGTTGAAGTGGCAACTGTCAATTTAGTCAGCTGCTGCTGTATTTTTGTTTCCAGCCCTTCCTCCCGGGAATTCCCCAGGCCAGCTTCTCTGCAGCCCTCTTGTAAAATCAAAGTAGACTGCATTGTCTGCATGACTAGGCCCTTGCCTTGGCGAGGGACAAGGCAGAACTAGGCCTTACTCACCAGCTAGACATAGGCACTGTTCACTGGCATGGAAGTGAAGTTCTGCTGCTCTAAAGAGCGAATTAATCCTTTGCCCACAGGGAAATATTTTTAGCCCCCATTGGGTAACTGCTGGGAGCTAGTGAATCCCGATTCCCCCTTATCCTCGTAACATACTTCTTTAAACAACTATACTGTTCTGGCTGGTGAGCGAATGGGGAAGAATGCTAATGAAAGACACGTCAACTAACCTCTCTCTTTCACGGTTTGTTTTCAGACATGAGTGTGCAGTTGCTTATCCTGGAGACCTTCATCATCACGGTGGTGACTAGGATGTACTACAGAAAACAGGACGACAAGGCAGGATACCAACCTTTCAGCCCTCCGGATGGGGACATGGAAAGCAAAGCCTAGAGAGGAAGGAGCAGTGACCAGAAAGGAGCTTCTGACAGCACAGAGCCATGGCACAAGGAGTTTCTCCCATGTTGCCAAAACACATTCCCTCTGCAATTTCAGCGATAGAATATTTCCCTAGGTAGCTGCTTGAAGCTTCATTTGGCAAGTGACATATAGGAGGGAAACAATTTGCATCCAGATGGTAGATGGGTCTGAAATCCAAAGGATATGAACCAAAGTTTCTGTAAACCAGCTTCTTAGTGCAGGGGCCTAATCTGTAAAGTGTCTAGCACACCTCGGGTGCTGTATAAATACAGAATAAAAATCGATCCAGGCACTTAGACTGGGCTCATTGCTGTTGGAATGAACACGGCTTCTCCATTTCACTTAAACATCCCTTTGAGGGGAAAAAGTGGGGGCTAAAACTCCGCCTGAGGGCTTGGCTACCACTCCCATTGGTCTAGATGAATGGGGATATTCCACCACTGGGGTGCAGGCATGAGAGTCTATGGACGTGGGGGGGAGGGATAGCTCAGTGGTTTGAGCATTGGCCTGCTAAACCCAGGGTTGTGAGTTCAATCCTTGAGGGGGCCATTTAGGGATCTGGGGCAAAAAATTGGGGCTTGGTCCTGCTTTGAGCAGGGGGTTGGACTAGATGACCTCCTAAGGTCCCTTCCAACCCTGAGATTCTATGACTTATGCAGTCAGGGGATGTGTGAAAAACCAGGCCCCTTTATTACAAACTAGTGGCCCCAGCTGCTAGCTTTAATTATGGAAACATCAGTACAGTAACTCCTCACTTAGTCATCCCAGTTAACATTGTTTAGTTCTTAGGCTGCTGATCAATTAGGGAACATGCTCCTTTAGCTGTCCTTCCCCCACTGCCATATGATGCTCTCCGAGACTCCTGCCTGCTTGCTGGGGGGAGGGGGGGGGAAGAGGGCAAGAAGAGGGGGGGCTATGTCAGTGTGCCTGCTTGCTATATGGGAGGGAGGGGAATAAGGGGGGGGCTAATGTCCCCCTGCACCTTGCTTACCCCATCTTCCATAGAACAGGGGGGGACACACGAGAGAGGGAGCTGCTGCTGGGCTTGCTGATCTAATGAACAAGGCAGTGTACTTCTGACCCCACTCTTCATACCTAATTGGAAATGCGCATCTCTATCTCTGAAACAAACAGGGCTTGTAGAGTTTGAGAGTTAACCCTCGAGGGCTCAGTGGAGTGCTAGTGCTAGTTCATCCTTCCTAAGGCATTCCCTGGGAAATTCCCACCCCGATTCCTCCACCTCAACCAAGCTTCACTATCCTCATCGCTGTGTACCAGTATTCAATTGTTTGGTTAAAACTTCTAGTGTATGTGAGTGAGATAATACAGTCTTTTGTCTGGTGAAAAAAAAAATGTCCTTAGAACCTAACCCCCTTATTTACATTAATTCTTATGGGGAAATTGGATTCGTTTAACATCGTTTCGTTTAAAGTTGCATTTTTCAGGAACAGAACTACCACGTTAAGTGAGGAGTTACTGTACCTAGCACAGTGACAGCACCGCTCATCCAGAGGCCCCAACAGCCTTCACAAAGAGGGGTATTGCTATTCCAGTTACACACATGGGGAAAGCAAACCCACAGATGGGCTAAGTGAGTTGTCTAAGGTCACAATGGTGGAACAGAGAACCCAGGCGTCCAGACTCCTAGGGAGGTCTATTTTCCACTGGAAGCTGCTGCCACTTTTCTGACTGCAAGTCAAACATGGCACAGGTCGCATGCCCCCTCTGCTTTAGCGGAGCACAATCAGCTGCCAGGCGGGAATTAAAGTAGCCGTGCACTTGCAGAGCTGAAGAAAGAAACGGGTAAAGAAAAGCGGCATTAACCAGGGCTATCCTGGGCATGTTTGGTCAGGAGCTCAGCGCTAGTTTCGCACATAGAAGGGGAATTGGTGGGAAATCTGTTAAGAAAGGCTGTGACTTCAGGAGTTCTCTGGGCATGTTTTTACCTTGGATCATCTTTTCAATAAGGGAGGGAAGATCAAAAGCGCTCAAATTAAGAAAAGAGAAAATATCGGGCACAGTTTGACAAGGGTTGGGTAAAATGACTGCATTTATTTGGCTAAACAAACACCAAAACCCAACTCAGAACAAGCCAGTAATGCGCATGCGCGCACACAGAGAAACCAATACAGTTAACATTGATTGAGAGGAGACATCCCGAAGCACCCCAGTGAGAGGAGCAATGGACCACACCGGTGTGTGTCAAGTACGACAGCACACCATCCTGCTAAGACAACAAAACTCACGTGACTCCCATCTCGGTGCCCTAGAGTGTCACCCAACTTGGGACAGCATTGATGGAAAGCCCCACTTTCCCCTTAGCAATCTGAACCACTGTTTAGCTCAATTCATATCCCAGCATAAAACCTTATCCTGCAGCGTTTTCGTAACAAGGTAAGTGACACTTCAGTGAACGAAAAAACTAAAAGAAAAACTGGAATTTAAAACGAATTCCAAAAACCGCATTGTTCATTTATTTTGAGTTGGAAAAATCTAAGCACTGATCTCGTCCCAAGAACAAAACAAAACTGTTCTGGTCGAGCTTTATGCATGTGGCAGCATTTTAGAGAAGTTACAAAACTGTCCAGTTTTACAGTTGGTTACACTCGTGACAGACAATGTCTTGCTGAGAATAGTCTCCTTCTCTCCCTCTCTATGGCTTTCTAGGAGTCAAAACAGCAGCCAAGGCGAACACGTGCTCCATGTACCTGACCATGTGCAATGTACAAACGAAGAGTTGAAAAGACAGGTTCTGTCCCCTCGCTGGACAAGCTACACCCCATTCTGTATAGGAAAGGAAAGCAGGGAACCTGAACACCGGTAAAAGTCACAAGAAACAACCCCTACAAGGGAGTCTGCATACAGGCTTCCTGCACAAGGCCCCCACCCCAGCATGTTCCATATATACTGTTACAAAAAGAGGAGGGAAAGAATCTGTTAGAAGCATTAACTGCACTAGCACATGCTTCGAGTTACACATGGCCCCTGATCACACCTTCTACAGGGCGCCAGGCTTTAAATGATTTTGTTAAAGAGTTTAACCCCATGACTTTAACAGACAGGTGCCACTTTCCTTCCCGGAGCTTGAATAACTGTCTTCTGATGCCCCAGCTCATGTGCTGTTGAATGTCACGATCACAGCTTCTTAGAGTCCAGTCAGTCGCACCAGAAGTGCTGCTCGTGCTCAGCCTTTGCCTGTGACTATCTCCTGCTTCACCTTTTAGCGTCACTCCACTGCCGTCCTTCCGGTCCCATGTGGAAAGGCATTTGCAATGGCTTGCCTTCAAAGCCAGCAGCATGAGATCAGAGATCGCTCGAAGCCGCATCTCATAGGGTTTTGCAGAAACTGACCCATATGGATCTAGTGGTACCAGGTTCCATCTTACTGCGGCAAATTCTCCATGGAGATTGATCTCGCAGTGGGGGAGAAACACAACCTTCTCTCATTCCTCTACTCTGCCCCTTCCTCAGTAGGGTTTGATTCTAACCAGCCCCGTCCGACACTCATTAGTAGCTGTTCCAGTGTGTAATATGCACGGAATGAAATAGTCAAGTGATTAAGAGGCGGTAACACCCTGGGAAACCCAGCCTGTTCCTCACCAATCAGAGAACTTTGCTACGCCGAGGGTACATTACACTGTGCAGATGAAGGATTTCTGGCACTCAGCTACATGCGGCAACAGTCGTGAAGCGTGCCAAATGATGGGCTCCATGCGATGATGCCGTCTCTCTAAAAGCCACGATAAACACGTTGATTTGGGATTGGAGCGTCCATTTTCATTTGCAAAGTGCAAGGAGGAAGCAGGGATTGTTAGGTACAAGAAACAGCTTTGATAGTCCTAGTTACAAGCAAGCCACATGCCCCGGCTGCATAAGTGACCCCACCCCGTAGAGAGAGACCATGCAGTAGCTTTCCTGTGCAGGATTTGAGTGACTGGACACCATAAATACTGTTATCATCCAAAGCTACAGAATACTGTTCACACCCTGTGTTTAACGTGACTGTCGGTCCCCTGTGCTGCCCTGCCTAAAGTTTGCGATCAGGTGAGGAAATAGACTAAGTATCTGCCGAAGGAGGGTGTGTCTACAGATGTGTGAGCAGGAGTGTTACAGATGTCCGCCACCACTCAGACGCTGAGAAATTAAGTATCGTTTGCATTTCACCATTTTGGGGCCACCTCAGAACAATGCAAGTGCTCCCTACAGCTGCTAAAACCTTCCCAGAGCCATGGCCATCCCTGCTGGGAGGAATCACTCACACTGGGGTACTGGGAACCAAAGCTTTCCTTCCCCTTTGCCAGCTCTGGCCTCATGGGAAATATAGGGGTGGGGGAAGAATCAATTTGACCAAACCTGGTGGGGGACGAGAGTCTACGCCAAGCCCCGAAGGTGGCGTTTCAAAGAATAGCTTGATGGGACTTTGAGGAAGTAGCAGTCCCTTTTATGTACAGGGTGGTCACGTTCGATAGCTGCGTATTACTGCATAGGATGGCTCTAGCATCTGCCTTTTAGTCTCCACAAAAATCACTGTTTCCCTGGTTCGTATGTCATGGATTTTAACACCCGCAGACTTTGCCCACGAGTTTCTTAATCTGACCTTGTCGTCTGTTTGCAACATTCAAGGAAGCTCTTTCCAAACAGGAGATGGCAAGGCTCGGGCACAAAAGCAACTTTGGGAGTTTCACGGCTGTGGATACGGCAGCTCCACCCCCAGGATAGAGTGTGTTCCAACAAGACCCACAACCTGCCTGCCCAAAGGACTTCCCTTGGGCACGCGCTGTGCAGAGACTCAGTGTTTGACACCGTGCTACAGATCTTACCAAGGGGCACTTAAAGGGCAATAAAAACATTTATTACATAGTTAATAGCAAAGCGTAATTGGACCACAATTTCAAACAAACAGGGGTTATCGGTTAAAATTATTAATAGTGGCAGTTTCCTTTTATGCTATATCTGCGCCCCCAAGAAACAGCAAACAGACAGAGGTACCTGCACTTAATGAACAAAATGATTTGACACCTATGTGAGAACATCACCGTTCTCTGGGGTAACACACCCCAGGCATCTATCCGCCTGCACATCAAAACGGACAGAGAATCGGCCACGAACATTCTGAACGGCTCTTAGCAGGGTCTTCACCTCCCCGATACGAGATCACAGCTCTCCATCCCTTAGCGCACAATAATGTAAACCAATACGGACCCGCGCAAAGAAGAGCACCCAGACAGTAATATGGTCGGCAAACCAGAGACTGGGGGGGGAAGTGCGAAAGCAGGAAGAGGACCTTTCTGAAGGAGCAGGCATATTTGTTATTGCCTAGCTGAGCATACATGCACACCAACCCACAACGTGTGTCTGGAAAGAAGAGGGGATACTCTTCCCTCAAACAGCAGCTGATGGGCAAAATGAGGTTCTTAGGCTGAGATTTCGCGATGCTCCTAGACGCCTGCATGGCAGATCGAACATTCTAAGACAGCCTTTTCCTTGCAGAGTCCGGTACAGAGTTGTATCCCCCGTGCTCGTGACCCATTCTACGCTGGTGTGGCTTCTCAGATGGCGGATTTCCCACACAGGAGACACGAGGCACGTTTCCACTATGAAACATTGGGAACCTCAGCTAAAAGAAGCAAGGTCAAGACACGGAGAGCTGGGTAGGTGCTTATTGGTTCCAGTACAGTACGGACGTCTCTTTATAATTAAAAAACTGCTCCTCTACACTACCGCTTCCTGCACTGTCTCAAGTTCACACCATACGAGGACCTGGCATATCCATCATTGAAGAGATTCAGCAGCGATGGAGAATCCTGCCGTGGGGCAATAAAAGGCTGCAGTGGGTCAAAGCAGCAGACAGACAAAAAGGTCTGATTGACTGTTCTCCCCATACCCACCTGTCTGGTGGAGGTTTAACAGGGCAAAGACCTCAGTGCCACTCTCTTTAAAACACTTTCTTAAAAAAATAATAAAACCCACTTTTCTCTTAGAAACCATTGGAACGTAAACAATAAAAAGGGGCTGGGGATAGGGAGAAGGTTAGACTGTGCTTCCCAGACAGTAGCCCTTGCGCAGAGCGGATGGTGCCTCTTGGAGGGTCGTCGGCAGCCACGTTACCATTGCTCTCGCGTTTCAAGTTCCCCGTGGGTTAGGAGCTGGAATCCGGGAATCGGCGATTCAGTGTCCGCGGCCAGCCGCCTAGTCCTCCTCGTCCTCACTGATGTCATAGGCGACGGCGGATTGGTTCCTGGAGTGGTTGGCCGGCGAGGAAGGAGGGGTCTTGGTGGAGAAGGGCCAGCGGAAGGAGGGAGAGGGGGAGCGCTCATGCGTCGGGCTGCTGCTGGGGCTTTGCTTTGGGCTGATAGCCTGCAACATCCGGCCTTTGCCCTCCTTCAGCATGTGTTTCTAGCGAGGGGAGGGAAACGGGAGGGAGATTAACGGTGGTGAGGGGGACGGGTGCCGGAGCCAGCACGGGCAGCCTTCATGGCGCATCGCCATCCCCATGCTGCAATATGAACCCTATGGAAAAAACTCCACTTGCATGGACAAACTTAGCTGTATTGGTACAGGCTCAGGGTCCATCAGTTCAAGCACCTACAGCTCACAGCCTTGGGGGACTGGGTAACAGAACAGGGAGCATTTCACCCCTAGGCGCTCCGGTCAAATCAATGGCTGTAAGTTACCACCCTCCCATGGCTACTCGGTAACATGTAAAACAAGTTGGAGGGGGTCAGTCCAGCTCCCGGGGAATCGGTGTTCTGAATAAAAACCCGCCGTGGCAGCTGGAACTAAGTGGCATCCATGTTGGTCATCTCAGATCGGCCAAGGATCAGGGATCCTTGAAGGCAGAGCTACTTTTGCTGCTAGCAGGGCCCCCCTTAGCACATGGCTGATGGAGATGGTCTGGGAGGGAAGCCGGCACTGCACCCAGTGCTGTGGTTAGCTAGAGGACTTCCCTCTGCTATCACAACAGCATCTCCCAGAAGCATTAAAGTTTACCTGGAGGCTTTCTGAAATCCCCTGCCCACCCCGTCTTTGGTCCCCATCTCCAGGGTGAACTTGTTACCAGTGCTCCTTCCGGTCCGAACATCTCCAGGAAGTTGCCGATGAATTCCCGGGATTTCTCCTCCCATTTCTGAATGAGGTCAATGCTCTTTTCCTCCACTTTCTGGACAAACTCCTTCGATTTCTCCTCCACGTCCTTCACCCTCTTTTTCACCTTGTCCACACGTTCCTGCAGGTGATATCTCTTCTCCTGCAAAAGCAAACAACGCGTGGGAAGGGTTAAGACATGAAGCACTTAGATTTTTTTCACCTGTCCCATCGGCAATTACTCTTACTTTTTAGGATTTAAAGAGGTGACGATAATTTGCAGGTAATAATATAAGCAAACAGCACTGGCCCTAGTGCTGAGCAGCCAGAGACTCCTGGACACGCACTAGCTATGACTGGGAATGGATGATGTTTCAATCAAAAATACAAAACGACGCTCTGCAACCTGCATCTGCAGCGTTCCCAGCACAGTACGCAGCCAGGAGCTGTTCTGATGCAGTCACACGGCTGACTGGTGGAAACAGACAATGTCACAGAAAGATTTTGATTGCCACTTTGTTGGCGTGGAGTCTTCTGTGCAGCATTTCAAGGTGGGAAAATGATGTGACAAGATCCCAGGACAGCGTAAAAAGCAAATATTGGCGCAGTGTGTGTGACTGGTGAGCCCTGCGGATTTATTACTACTTATTTGTATTGCAGCCACTCCCCGAGGCCTGGGTCAGGGTCAGGTCCCACTGTGCTCGGTGCTGCACACGCACGCAGTAAGAGCCAGTCCCTGCCCGGGTGGGTTTACAGTCCAGCACACGGAGACTCACGTTTATGAAGCTGACGTTCAGCTCCTTGGCAGTGTATCCCCTCTGCAGGTTCCGTCGTGCATAGACATCATAGTCCCGTACAATCCGGGTGATGATATCCGATGTGGAGATCCCTTCGGTCCTCTGAGTTGGTGCAAACATGCCTGAGACCAGGGGAATAGAACCCAGGACAGTTGTAGGTCAGATGGAAGTGAGGAGCTGCTTCTGACTCGCAATACGCAGGCTGGGGTATTTCACAGGCTCTTAAATATATATAGTAAGTAGGGTATGATCTTTATTTCCCAACTGGCCTTGTTCTATATTTTGACCCTTAAAAACCGTCCAGTTCTGGTGTCGACAATTCATGAAGAATGGTAAAAAAACTGGAGAGGGTTCAGAGAAGAGCCACAAGAGTGATTTAAAGGATTGGAAAGTATATATTATAGTGAGGGACTGAAGGAGCTCAAGCTATTTAGCTTATCAAAGAGAAAGTTCAGGGGTGATTTGATTAGTCTAAGTACCTACACAGGGAACTGAAATTTGACTGTAGATGGATCTTGTCTGCTAGACTGAAGAGCTAATGGCTGGAAGTTGAAACTAGAGAGAGACAGACTACAAATAAAGTCCTTTAAAAAAAAAACAAAACAAAAACAAAAACAAAAAAAAAAACAGTGAGAGGAATTAACCACTGGAACAGTTCACCAAGGAGTGTGGGGGATTTTCCATCCCTGGCAAATTTTAAATCAAGATGGGATGTTTTTCTAACACATCTGCTCTTGTTCAACCACAGTGATTGGACTTGAAGCAGGAATTAATTCAGGGGAGTCCTCTGGCCTGTGTTCTGGAGGAATCCAGGCTAGATGATCACAGCAGTCCCATCTGGGCTTATCTACGCAAACAGCTCAGCAATACTACCAGGCCTGAAACCTGCACGGTGAGCCAGTGAAGTCTACGGAGCGGCACAGTGACCGTGGTATTAGAGGTGCTGGATTAGCAAACTTTGAGACCAGGGCTTCTGTTTACTCCAGGTACCACAGGGACAGCCCTGCCAATGTGGTGCAAGCCTCGTGTAGAAGAACCAAACTTTTAGGCACTCCGATCCCATGGCGAAGGGAGCAGTAAAAGAATCTGGAGAGAGGTGAGCTCAGTCTCCCTAGACACCCAATCCTTGCCAAGCTGGACAGTAACTGGCACCAACTGTAACTGTTTTGCTATAACACCTGCCTCAAGACCCACCAGCTAGCACTAGATGGCAACTGTTACAGGTCACCACCACGACTTATGCCTCACCTGCTTCTTTTATGTGTTTATAAACATCGTCACTCCCAGCAGAAGAATACGGGATGTCATCATGGGCAACAAAATCAATCTGGGAATTGAAGAAAAGAGTTAGAATAAATCTTTCCTTGAATCCACAGAAGGTACCTTTTTATGTCATGACCAAGTAATGATTAATTACTTACTGCTCAGCACCTGTGTACAGGTAGGGGCCAGCAAAGCAATGAGGAATGTCAATGTGCTTTGCTTTCGAAACAAGGTTAACCCTCCGCAGCCCAGCCCTCCTGAGCAACCCTAGACAAGCCTGCGAGTGCACGCCAAGGAGGAGGACAATGGGAGTAAGAAGCAAACAGCAGTTTCAAGCTTCAAACAGCATTATAAACCGAGCGAACTGTTGGCCTGTGAGCAGCAGCCTGGTGCCAGCAGAGGGCAATATCGGATGTCCAGAGGAAGGCGAAAAAGCTCCTTAGTGCATCTGGCCGCAAATTCCTTCCTGACCCCTGCAGCAAATAAGCATGTGTCCTGAAGCCTGAGGGGGGGCGGTGGTGGTGGTGTGTATGTGTCTGTGTCTTCCTACTGTATGTTCCACTCTATGCATCTGATGAAGTGGGTTTTAGCCCACGAAAGCTTAGGCCCAAATAAATGTGTTAGTCTCTAAGGTGCCACATGTACTCCTCATTCTTTTTGCGGATACAGACTAACACGGCTCCCCCTCTGAAACCTGAGAACCACAAGTGTGTTACTACTGGCAATAAAACCACCAGACCCCTTTTTTAAAGCCAGCCATGGTATTTGCCTCTCTAAAGTCCTGCTAGTGGAACTTCACCCACGGGCCTGTTACTAGTTTTGCATTTACCTGCCACTCACTTTGAGTGACCCCTTGTTCTCATATCCGGGAACAGCAAAAAGGAGGCCTCACTATGACTGACCCACCACGGATCTGGCCTCCTCTGATTTTGACAGTACCTGCCATTATAGGCTAGCTCTGCTCAGGCCCCTAACCTCCTTAGAAACGAACATGGCCCGTTATACCAACTCATTGCCCAGTCTAGGACGTGTAACAGAAGCGGGTTGCTGGTCCGAACGATCAGAGGGAAATACAGCAGTTACTCAGAATCCGCTACCGCAGGTGTGCAGAAGGAGCATGGTACATGCAGCACAGTCGCCAGATTGTCTGAAAGCCCGTCAGCTCGACTGCTGCATTTTACCTGGTGCTCTGCCAGGAACTCCGGGGTGAGGGTCCATGGTGCGTTTCTCACCACTTCATCCACGTAACGACAGTGCTGCACCGCGTCGTAACGCTCGCTTTCGTTCATCACCGTGAAGCCCTTGAGGTTATGGGTCAGCTCGTCGCTGCAGACTGCAGACACGGGCACAGAGCAAAGAAGAGTTCGGTTAGTCTTCTGAACACCCACCCTGACCCCCTCCACTACCGGACGCTACCGTCTGCCCTGTGCAGCACAAGAGAACCCGGTACCAAGACCCTGGTAGATCTTCCAAGCGAAGCGGGCTCAGGTCAAGTGCCACAAGAGGTGTTGGTGGTTCAGGAAGAGAACCCAGCTTTCAATCCCCGTCTACAGCTCTAACCAGTAAGGCAGGGGTTCGCAAACGTCATTGCTTCGCGACTCTCTTCTGACAACAAAAATTACTACACAACCCCCGGAGGGTGGACCAAAGCCTGAGCCTGCCCAAGCCCCATTGCTCCAGGCCGGGAGTGGGGCGGGGGCAAAGCTGAAGCCCAAGGGCTTCAGCCACAGGTGGGGGGCCTGTAACCTGAGCCCCACCACCCAGGGCTGAAGCCCTAGGGCTTCAAACCTGGGCAGTGGGCTCAGGCTTTGGCCTTGGGCCCCAGCAAGTCTAATGCAAGCCCTGGCGACCCCATTAAATGGTGTCCCAACCCACAGTTTGAGAACCGCTGCAGTAAAGCACAGGTGTGAAAGTGTTGGAGGTGGAGGGGGAAAGAGCGTTACGGAGGTGAGAAACCCTCTTCAATCAATTCCACTGATTTCTGCACACTGTGAAGAATACAGCATTATTACGCGCAATTGGTCAGTTGACTGGCTAGTAACCCTTCACCCCAGGCCCTCAAAGGCTTCGGAACCCATGCTGCTTGTTGAAAGAAATGATGAATACAGACAAGTCAACTTTCCTTCAAAAGCTAACAGCCTTCTTCCTCTTTGGGCATCAGTACTGGGAGCACAAGGCAGCTCTATGGCCCGCCACTAGGTGGGGCACAGAATTACCTCATTTATACAGGGGATGACTTGGGTCCAGAACCCGACACCCAGCAAAGAAACATCAGAACCAAACAGATTTCCAAATTTAGAAACGAAGCTGTAGGGTACCACGGAAGATTGTGTTACGGCATAACAAGGGTGTTCGCTTTCTCACATTGTTTCAGCGGTTATCGCAGCTCAAGGCCGGCCAGCTGTAGTTTGTTATGAATTAGTTAGAATTGCTTTGCATGGCCCTGAGCCAGGAGGCGGCCCCTGCTTGCTTCTGTATGAGATGTCTGTATATAGCTGTATGAGTCTGCCCCGTTTTTGGCACTTCGTACCAGGCCCAGGTTATGGTGCGCTGGGTTCCCCGTCTCCGTGACGGCAACGCCAGGAGTCCCCGTTGCGGATGTGTCACTTTGCCTTCAATAAAGCCAATAACTCACAGAGTGTGTGGGCCTCGTTCTTGCAGAGCACCCTGGGTAGGCCCGCAGCCTCCCACGAACGTAACAGAAGCCAAAACCCATCTGAACAAATCAAACTAGAGTAGAATGGACTAATTTGATTATTTGCTATGAGCCCAATTACCAGGCTGATTAAACCACTTGAAATAAAAATCAACAATTCTTTATTAACTCTATGTAATAATCTGGGAAGGCCCAAAAGTAAACAGGCCGATCTCAATTGATCTATTGCTGCTCCAGCCAAATAGCTGATATAGGGAGGGTGAAATCACTCCCAGGTTGAAGCGAACGTTGACACTACACACACAGGGGGACAGTTTCTTATTCTTCGACTGGTCCTGTTCTCCAGACGAAGACTCAGAATGTCCTCTTTTGTATTTTGGCACTCAATGCTTTGAACAGCATTTCTTGACACACAGAACTTAGATCAAAGGTTAGACTAACTCGGTCGGAATAGAAAGTAGTTCCCACCTTTAAAAAAAGGATCAATTCTGGAGTTCCATTTTTATAGACAGGCCCATGTGTCTCCCAGCACTGCACTGTATCCAATTCAATACTGAAGAGGACGAGATTACAACGTGGCTGCCCTTTGAGCTGCAACAAGTGCCAGGCACAGCGTACGACGTTAAGGGTGAGAGAGTGCAAAGGAAACTACGGGTTGCAATCCTACCTTTGGCAAGGTAAACATTCCTGAAAGGCTGCCAAAGTCAAGAGACCTCTCCTTACCTCCCACAATGAGATGTGTGTTCGGGAAGAGGTTCTTTGCCTGCATCAAGGCCCGGGCATGTCCAGAGTGAAATAAGTCAAATATCCCATCGGCGTAAACCCTGACCGGTCGATCCACTGAGCACAAAAACAAACAGACGTTACTCATGGAGAAAACATTTGCTGGCTGTGCCTTACCGGGTGGGTCTGAAGACCTAGTGAACCTTGGGTTCCTTGTGGGAGGAATTTGGTTGTATTTGTTGTTATAGAAACAATTGTCAGAATGTGGAGCTGTAGCCAGAAAAGGTTTGAGAAGGGAAATGGCTGGTTTGTTTCTGTTAGGAGTCAGCGCACGGGGGTGCCCAGACTAAGCATGGAACGACATTCAGAGACAGACTTAAAACCTAAAGTGCCCTGTGTGGTGTTCTCATGGGGCTACGTGCAGCTGCCCTGGGAGAAGGTGCACACAGCGCAAAGGGAAACCTGGGGAAAATGCAAACATCCAACATCACCATCCTACAGGAATCAAAATGCAACACGTCTACGTTCTGCTCAGCAACCGACTACCAACGGGTGACTAGCTGAAGCCATTTCATGGGTTTGTGTTACGTTCGCCCAGCAGGCTACTGGAGGAAATCCTGAGATCTTCCCAATTCCCCCCCACCACACTCGATGCCGAACCTCACTACTATAGCGGCTGTCCTCCGATTCTGGACGACTGGCCAATGAGAATTCCTGCTCAGTAGGACTCCTAAAATCGACCAGGCAGCGCTATTATTGAGCCAGCCTTTAGTTCCTGCTTTCAAGAACTGCCAAGCTGCACTGAAAATCAGCTTGAGGCAGCACACAACAGTCCTGCTAGGCCTTGGGGCCGTCAGATAATTTCATGGAGAAGCTAGTGCTGAATAAAGCTCTCCCTAGATGAGGCCAGAAGGTTCAGCTCCATTTGGATTAATGGCTACTCCATTAGTAAAGAGCAGCTCTTAACTTTCACCTACTGTTTCACATTCAGCCTAAAGGATATTCGGGAGCCAATCTACTACTAAAACCACAATAGACTTCTTAACTTCTACTTTTCCAGGCCAATACGGGGCTCTCTCTCACAGCTGTGGTGCACTTCAGCCATCCCGGAAGTTATTTGACACAGGGCTCTCTGGGCCAATCTAAGGCAGACAGACTAGTCTGAGCCAGAGGGAGGGCAGACAGGAAGTGAGACTGCTTCATGCATCCAGGGCAGCATTTAAGGAGACTCGAAGCCGACGGTAGGAGAAGGGAGCAGCAGGAGGAGGAGACTGGGGGGCAGTGTGGGGGAACAACACAGATGTACAGTAGTTGGGGACACTAAGGGCGTTGAAGGTGAGACAGAGGCAGTCAATTAAGGCAATAAAATGAGTTTTGCTGGGAAGGGACAGATGTTAGATGATGCAGACGAGCTGTATAGCGAATGCTAAAAGACAGTAACAATTTATTACTTGCAGAGCCAATCTGATTGATGCTGAATGTGTTAAATGGTTCCATAGAGAAACCGAGGAATCAAGAGATTCGAGACCTCTAACCCCGATCTGCCGGTCAATACAAGCTTGGTCCCTGGTGTACGGATGTGAGAATGAGCATCTCGAACTTTCTCAAAGAATGGATCACAGACAACAGGTTGGAAACCTGCGAGCTAGCGTTTAGGCCAGTCTAGATTGGACTGTGCAAAGCCATGGGGCTTCCAGAAATTCCCTTGGGAGACTGTTCAATAGGCCTTGACAGGTCATGAGATGAGTAAACCTCCTTTAATGACTTTATTGCTATTTACAGAAAGACGTGCAGGGTTTTCATTACAGCTATGAAGCTGGCACCATGAAGACTGGGTACGATCATGTACTTTGAACAGTCAGCATAGGAGCAGCAGAGGAATGCGGCCTCTAGCAGGGGTTACTAGCCCTCCCATTCTCATGCTTCTGAACAAAACCTTGACCAGTGAGTAATGTACCATTCTCAGAGAAATGACTGTAGAAATCGACACCCTCCTATTCCTAGGGGCAGATCTGCTGAGCATACTGAAATTGGCTATCAAATGTATCCTCCAGCGTGCAGGCGGGGCACCTCACGACATTGACACCGTTAAGGGTATTTGCTTTGCTCACACATCTTATACTTGTCACGAGACAAGTGATTTATTTTTTAAAATGCCATTTGGCTTCTTTACTCGTCTAGCTTTAAGTTCTCAGTTGCCGCAAAGAAGAGGGTTAGCAGTGATACTGCTCTACAGTAACTCAGGAAGGTGGCTACAAGCCCTAAGCCCTTTGGCGCAGGTAAGCTTCTCTTATGGTGTGTACGTACAGCTCCCAGAACAGAGGCCCCCCATCTCCAGGCAGTCATGTACAAATAATAAAAGTCTTAGTCCCCAGGGTGGGCATATAACGCTCCTAAATAGCTAAGCAGGGCTCCTTCCAACCTGACACAAGGGAGGATGAAACTAATTGAGCCAGGAGAAATCCTAGAACAGCGCATGTGTTTAGGTAACTGCCTTCTCATTTGGTTTTACAGTACTTACAGGGGGTGCCTCGGGTCGCCTCTTCCAACGTTAGTCTGACGTATGGCTTACTGTAGTCCACTTCAATTTCATCTGAAAACGGCGCTGGCTCCCTCAAGCCCTAAGTAATCAGAGAGAAAAATAGCTTGCAAACCCACTAAGGTTCAGCATTTTACACAGCCACAGCACGGGCAAACAGGGATGGGAGGGGAATTATGATAGCCCAGCAATTCAATGGCAGACACGCTGCGCTAGGAGAGCCTTGTACAAAAGGCGCTAATGAGATTTATTGACGTTAAGCCCCAACACAGTCCTGGGGGTTAATTATCCCTAGCTTAAGGATGGAGAGAACGGAGGTGAGCTGAGGTTAAGTTACACGCTGGATCAAGGGAAAAGCTCAGCAGAGCCCAGGGCACAGATTCCCAGCTGGTGTGAATGGACTTCAGTGAAGCTATGACAGTTCACACCAGCTGAGGATCTGCCCCACAACTCCTTTACTCCCAAGTCCTCAGATCTAACCACTGGACCAAACTGCCTCAGCTGGACCATACCTTGAAACAACTCTCCCCATGCATAGGCTAGTGTTGCAACGTACCAGTAGTTACAGGTCTCAGAACACTGAAGCTACTACCACCTAAAGAGAAACTGCTGATAGCTGGTCTGACGCTCCAGGGAAAGTGTTTACAAGCACCGATTTGTAAGCCCTAGAAGGTGGGAAACCAGTCACGTTCTGTGGGAAAGCATAGAAATTGGATGGAACATTACAGGACTCCCCCCACCTTTGAAACTACCAGCAAAAACAACACGCTGGCAGAGTTCAGAGTGAGAATTAGGAGGCATAAAGTCCAATTATAGCTACTGTGGGGCTGATCTCTTCCGGACCAGAACAAAGCATCTTACCCTCCAATAAGCAGCCAGCTCAGTTTCAGCTGAATGACCGTGTGGGGTCCGTGGCTGTTACAGACTAACTTTCGCTTTTAGCGGGAAGGTGTGGCACGCCAGAAGATTGCCCTTCCCCAAGTCAGATGATTAGGAATTAATCTTGCTAAGCATTACACTAATGTCTTGACTTAAGCCAAACTACAGCTGCAAGAGATTCCTTGGCAATTTCCTCCTGTACACAGCGGTGAGCCCTGGCAGACTTTTTGCAAGGATTGCAGCTGTCACTCCCAAACGCTGCCTTTAAGTGCAGCGCATGGGAAGGCAGCAACCTGGCTGCTATGCTGCGGCGGTGAGCTAATGCCCTTTGAAACCTTCTTTAAGAGAGTATTGTACTGAGCCTCTGGCCTCTTACATGCCATCTTGTCCATTACGGTCAGAGGCCTTGGGGCTTCTGGACCTCGCAGGCTGCGGAGGCAGAAGTGGCATTGTTCCTAGCTCTACATTTGTAGCCCGGGGCATGCATCTCCTCACTTCAGGGAGTTCTAAATTAAACTCTTACATTTAATGAGGCCGAAATCCATTCCCCCGTACAGCCTTCAGATTTCCTACTTAACCTTCAATCCCCCTGCGAGCTAGGCTTTGATTTTTTTAAATACTTCCATGCTTGCCTTTGTTCTTACTGTGTGTTAGGTAATGGATCACACGAAACCCTCCTCTCTAGATTAAAAAAACCCCAGTCTTCCCACCATGTAACAGGTAATAGATGATCAGAGCAGGGCTATAAGTCAACTGGCTTTTTATTACTGTCTGCCGGGGAACTCTAGCACTGCTGTCCTCTAAATGAGCAATCAGATCTTCAGTTACAAGCATCTGCCAAGAGAGTGTAAAGTATCTGGGTGAGGCTTTATAGCAGGGCTCCCTTTTCCTGCAAGGGTAAAACTCCTAGGAATAAAACCTTTCATGAAAGAAAAGACGTGAACTCACCAAGAGACCCTCCTGGAGCCTGCACCTCAAAGAGGCGGAGGAATTCTGAAGAGGGCTGGCTAGAGGTAGCATGAGGAAGAAGTATAAGCCCAGCAGGGCTATGAGGGGGCGGGGTGGGGGCACACGTCCCCTCCTTGTCTTTAGATGGTGTGTTATATGGTCTGTTGGTTAAAGCACAGGCATTGAAGTCAAGGAGATCTGGGGTCTACGCCCAGCTCTGGCACAGCTGCTTTAGCAAGTCACGTCACCATTCTGTGCCTCAGTTTCCCCATCGGTAAACGAAGACGCTAATTCTTACCTGTTCAGCTTTGTAAAGCACTTTGAGATCCTCTAACGGAAGGTGCTGCTGAAGGGCAAAGCGTTGTTCGGAAATTTGGGAAGGTAAAAGGTGAAGCTGAAGCTGAAGCACATTGCAGGTATTTTTAAAGCGACTTTGACCCCCCAGTGACGGGGGAAATGGAGGGCAGCCAGCTCTGACAGAAAGATCAGGAAGGAACAACTCTAGAACGTGCAATACACATGAGCCCCATGGAGCGGGAGGGAGAGAGCTGCCACGTAAGGACAAACCTACAGTGTTACAGCAAGGGCAGCATGAAGCCAAGGCAAGCTCTGGAAACAGGCATAGATTTTGACAATGGTGCGGTGATCCCAATAAACCCACCCTTCAGGTCTACTTGGGAGGTGGAAGGAGAATGCAGATCAGGGTCTGGTACTAACAGTGAGTGAAAACAATGAGCTTTTTGGGGGGGGCGGGGGGAATGGGGGAGAAAAAGCAACTGAGTTATAGTTTTAGCAGTATTAATGATTTAAAAATACAAGAAATCAGCCCGGGAGAGAGAGACTCTTTGAGAGGCACCATCAGCTTAATGGAGGCCGCAGCATTTCAGTTTTGTAAAACAAGGCTGTACTGAGCCCAGTATGGACAAGAAATGTTCTCATAGATTGTTTGAAAAAAAAACTCTCCTGCAGTGCTGGAAAACCAACTACAGCTTCCTGCTAAATACCTCAGAATCAGGGAGTGAAACCCATTACACACACGATGAGACTAGCCAGTCTACCATCACTGCAGAAGGCAAACCAGGGGGCATAAAAATAGATTTTAAAAAAATCAGATTTTATTCAGTGTAAATATTTTTTTTTAAATAAACCTATTTAAAATTAAATTTGAAATAACCTATACTAAAGCCTAAACTTGCTATAGTCTATTAACACCATTTAATTTAAATAAAAATATAATATGTAAGTAGCACGTATCTGCTGTGGAAGTTTTAAAGAAAGACAAACCAGTGAACTGGCGGCAGTCACTGGCTAAGCACCTGGAAGCAGAGTTTGCTGAAGTGCTAAACAAGCTTTTGACTGACAACAGCCTCTTTTGCAGGTTCAGAGAGATTTTCTTCATTTCAGTTTATTCAACTAGTTCAGTTCAATAACTAGGTTCATGAAAAGTTGAGAAACCAACTGGGAGCTGAAAGAGCAGGAAAGCTCGTTTTCCTTTTCCAATCTGTGAATAAAAAATGGAGGTTTGGGCAAACGAGAACTCCTAGAGCTAAAATCTTGAAGGACATGGTGACCAGAAACACTCAGTTCCACTAACACTTCCCTGGTTTAGTAAATCAGTTTTAAATGTAAACCATGTGTGGACCCAGCACATTTCAGATAAAATTGAAAATACTGGTTTTGTGCATTTTTAACGCAATTCCAATTTCCATCCAAACGCAGCCAGACAAAATCACCCCACACACAAACCATCAACCTGGTAAATAAGAATGCATCATTCACCATTTTCTAACATCATAAAAATTAAAAAAATTAAGAAACTAAATAAGTGTGTTAAGCTATATAATTGCTTAAATAAATGTGTATAGATCTAGTGTGTCCTTGGGTTAGCAAACAATAGTACCAAATTTAGCATAAAGGCTACATTTAGTTGCCAATCAACATGTCTTAATGATTACCAACCAATAAGGATCAACCTCACTTTAGGAAAATAACTAAAGTTCAAATGTAAAACAAGATTAAAATCGATTATTTAAATCAAGGTTTCCTGCCTGCTGATTTACATCAATCAAGGCAAGACGTCAATTAACATTATTTCGGTTTTAATAATTTAGCCCCCAAACACTCATGCATGCGTGTGACTTTAAGCCCACAAGTAGTTCCACTGATTTCAGTGGCATTATTCATGTGCTTAACCACAGGAGTAGCTGTAGGAACATGGCCACAAATGGGTCTAAGGAACCAGTATCAATTTTGTTTAAAATCTCACCTACGTCACTAAAGAAATTAGAACTGTGAAAAGCGGATTTATTTCAAGTCTGTACACATCCACGCCCAGAGTAAACCACCACAATTACCACAAAGCAGCTTACCTCAACTGGCTTTGGACTCAATTTTTTTTACGCCTGTGTTGCAAGTATCTACATTAGTGTGGGCAACGGAGGATTTCGAACCAGCTTTGCAAGAAGCAAAGAGCACTAGCCGGGCTGCACTACTCCGCCTCTTTCCCTGGGCACAGGGGACATTTTACTTTGACCCTAATCAATGTCGCAACATCAATATCATTCAGCCGCTTTCCAAAAGTGAAACATTTCCAATCAAAAGCCTGCTTACTTACAAACGAGAGACGGGACATTTTCGGAGGGATTCCATCCAGCTCTGTTGCCCCATTGGGTCCTGACCCATCTTTTCTTCTCTTCCGGGGATTCAGCCTGGACGAGCTTGGTGGCTCCATCATAGGAGAGGTGCTTGGCAAGGTCTTTCCAGCAGACTATAGGAATGAAATAGAGAACAAGAAATATGAGAGGTATTTCACTCCGGAAGGGCTAAGAAACCAGCCAACAATGGGCACTCTGTACAAAAGATCAGCCCAAAGGCACCTGAATAGGTGCCTAGCCAGTTGTATGTGGCATTGGGTGCCAAACCTTCTTAACAAACAGTGCCCGGTGGAAATACTGAAGAATTTCTCTCTGCAGAGCAGCTCCTAGTCACAGGAATGACGAGAGGGTAATACTCAGCTGGCTGGAGAGAAACTCCCTCATGCAGGAGTTGCAATATGAGTGATGATATCATTAGCATGAAGCTAGTTATGCTATTTTAGTATCTGAGTGGCAGGCCAAAGATTAAAATATGCCCAGTCCACATGTCTGAAGGGTAACTGTGTACAATTTCCCAGCACTCATTTCAATGATAAACTGGATGCACAAAAAGAACCCCCACACAACAAGACAGCTGATGGGTAAAGCTGGATTTTCTTTAGGAGAGAGGAGGGGGACAAAACCTTGCTGATGAATTAAATCATGACTAAGCTATTTGCAGTGAGCTGTTAACGTCCCATATGCCAGGAATGCAAGGAAGCCCCACATTGCTTGCTGGTGAAGTGGAACTAGACGTTTACATGAATAAGTAACACTGGAAAATTTCAACTCCAACTGCCACAAGATTTAAAAGCAGATGCGGGATTTGCAAATTTGTGACCAAAGACTGAGTTGAGGTTTTTCCTTTAGTAAATCAGCTATACGCAGACCCCAACACGGGTCATTTGCACTTCTGTATCGCCTCTCGTCAGAGAAGACTGGCATGCCCGGGAAATATGGTTCACACCCAAGTCTAGAAACCCTAATAATAAATGCTCTGTGAATTTAGGACTCTGCCCCCCTCACATGCAGTGGGTGTCCTGGAACACTTTGTAGGGAGTGTCTGGATTGATGGTGAACCTACAGCAGGAAGAAGGCAGGCTACCCCGTCCCTCCCTGAAGCATGTGATTGTATATTATCAATCGCTGCAGAGTATCACTGCTCTGTGACACCAACAGGACGATTTAACATAAAGTGGTGTTGGATGAAGCTCCATCAGCCAGATCCAACAAGAGCTTTTTGAAAGGTGGGCTTTTAAAGGGACAACTATTGGTGGGCACTTTAGGAGCACAGATGACTCTGTTTGGGAGAGTTCCAGGGTAACGAGTCAAGCAAAGATAAAAGACTACTGAAGACATGGAGACTCGAGATGTACTTTATAACAGTCCCAACCTTACGCAATGTTATGTCAGCAAAAATGGCCAATGTGGTTTTGGGTAGGGCTGACTGGAGGGCGACAATTCTGGTTTGCGGCAACCCAGAGACATGTTTTCATTCCACGCTGGAACAAAACGATAAACCCTCTCAACGTTTTGGGGAAAGTGTGCGAGTGTGAGCGCCAGTGTGTCAGCCAGGCAGTCAGGGCACTGATGTGGATGTGGGACACGCAGGTTCATGTCCTGGGTCTGCCTGATTCAGAGTGTGCTGGGACGAAAAACTCTGCTCTGAATCGGAGTTTCTCACATCCTGTGTCAGTGCCCAAACCATCAGACTACAGCCTGACACAGTCTTGGGCTCAGTCTCTCTCCTTCCAGAACCAAAAATCTTTTAGACAAAGTTTTCATCGGAAATGTTCTGAGCAGCTCTAGTTTTAGGCTGAATGCATAACAGCATAGAGTTAGAGAGAGAGAGAGAGAGAGACTAAACTCTCCCTGGACTACTATGTTCAGCTCTAGGCAGCTCAATATCAGAAAGGGAGTTCAGAGAAGAGAACAGGAGATCTCAGGGGACTGGAGGAATAAAATGATGGCTAACAGGGAACAAAGCCGTCTGCAAGTACAGGAGGGAGAGAAAATACCAAGCAGGGACAGAAATCATTTAGAGCAGTGCAAGGGGGCACAGCAAGGAGCAATGGAATCAAACTGAGGGGAAATCTAAGCAGAAGGTCAGGGGAAAATTCATGATAATGAGATTATTAGATCGTGGAACTGTCCTAGGAAGTGATGGAAGCCCTGGCACATTGGACTGGATGAGGAACTTGGAAGTGTGCTGTAAGGATCAGTCCTGTACCAAAAGAAAGACCAGATCAGCTAATACATCTACTCTAGCATTCATTCCATTTTAACATTCATTGGACAATGCTTAGGAGTTATTTTTGGTGAGCGTCCCATTACTGGAGTGGATATTATTTTATAGCACCCACAAGTGCAGCAGGGTGCTGCAGAAGATGTACAAAGACAGTCCCAGCCTCAAAGAGTTTACAGCCCAAGTCCTGATTCTGCATGCACTTAACTTGAAGCATGACGGTAGTGCCAGGTTTTAAGAGTTTTCTGTGAAGTGGTTAGGGCACTTTGGGATGCTATAAACACAATACACATCGCCTGTGGTTACTGTAAACCAGGGGTGGGCAAACTTTTTGGCTCGAGGGCCACATCGGGGTTGCAAAATTGTATGGAGGGCTGGGTAGGGAAGGCTGTGCCTCCCCAAACAGCCTGGCCCCGCCCCTATCCGACCCCACCCACTTCCCACCCCGACTGCCCCCCTCAGAACCTCCAACCCATCCACCCCCCCCGCTCCTTGTCCCCTGACCATCCCCTCCAGAGACCCCCACGCCCCAACCACACACCCCCAGGACCCCACCCCTTATCTAAGCCCCCTGCTCATTGTCCCGACTGTCCCCTTCCTGAGACCCCACCACCCTAACTGCCCCCCCAAACCCCACCTCCTACCCAAGTCCCCCTGCTCCCTGTCCCCTGACTGCCCCGACCCCTATCCACGCCCCCGGTCCCCGACAGACCCCTGGGACTCCCACGCCTATTCAACCCTCACAGTTCCCTGTCCCCTGACCGCCCCCCCAGAACCTCCACCCCATCCAACCGCCCCCTGCTCCCTGTCCCCTGACTGCCCCTTGGGACTCCCTGCCCCTTATCCAACCCCCCGGATCCCTTACCATGCCGCTCAGAGCGGCAGGCGCTCAGGCCCCGCCGGAGCCAGCCATGCCGCTGCAGCCCAGGAGCAACGGGCCAGAGCGCAGGCGGCGCGGCGCGCTGAGGCTGCGGGGGAAGGGGAACAGCAGGGGAGGGGCCGGGAGCAGCCTCCCCGGCCGACAGCTCAGGGGCCGGGCAGGACGGGCCATATGTGGCCCGCGGGCCGTAGTTTGCCCACCCCTGCTGTAAACACAAGCACTGTGAAACACAGGAGGCACACATTTCGTAAGGCATTACCAGCTGCGTATGCCCTTCATACTAGATAGTCACTTCACTGGGTCAGCAACCAATGCACAGCTCATGAAAAACAAAAGTGACCTGGGTCAGTTTTTCAAACAAGTTGAATATTCATTAATATGACTGGAGAACTGACGTCACACTTTCTTTCATGGCTCTGGACAGAACGATCTGACACTGTGCTTAATCATCCCATCCCTTTCTTCATCTCCATCAGCTGATACAATTGTCCCTACTGAGTACAACATTACAAGTCCACGGAGTTGGCCAGGGCTGCTTTAAGCTCACAAACATCAGGCTGTATCGAACCATAGGAATTCTTAGCCCACCCAATTTCTGAATAGAATGTGCTCTTCACTCCTAGGCAGGCTGCTGCGTTAAGATCTCAGAGTGACTCAGATTTCCATTCACTGTATTTAAACCAGTGCGTGAATGAGCACAAAAACGCTCCTTGCTGGGACACTGCAAGTGTGTTGCTACCAGATGCAAAGGCTACCACAAGTCAAAGAACTGTAAGTTCCTCCAATGGGCAATGTGGTTTTATTTATTTCTGCGTATGGAATGAGTGACTGCCTGCGTTCAGGGCTAAACCTACCCCATCCCCCACATCTGTCAGCGCCTCTTCACCACTCACTCTCGCTTTTACGCTTCCTCCCCACTTACACTCTTCCTGCGCCCACCTGACATCTCTTTCGGTGCACGTCCTTCTCCTCCTCCCACTTTGGCGAAGGGAGCTTGGTGGAGAGCAGCACCCCTGGGTGACGGGGTGGGTCAGCCGGGGAAATGGTCACACATGCACACAGCTTAGGGGAAAACCTGCTTTAGAGTGTGCCTACACTGGAATTAAAAACCTGCGGCTGGCCCGTGCTCGTGGGGCTCGGGCTAAGGGCACGTTTAATTGTGGTGTAAATATTCTTGATCGGGCTGGAGCCTCGGCTCTAGGACGCTGCAAGCTGGGAGGGTCCTAGCGCTCAGGCTGCCTGAGCCCAAATGTCTACACTGCAATTAAAACGGCTCCTTAGCCCGAGTCAGCTGGCGTGGGTTTTTAATTGCGGAGTAGACATACCCTAAAGCCACATCTACGTAAGTTTTACCGACACATGTGGAAGTGTAGGCATGGCCTCAGGCAATGATTCAAATATGCACTAGCTGCACCCAAGGCCGGCAGTGATTCGGCGGCGGGTTTTCCTCTGGGTGGCAAGAAAAGCGGCCGAGAACGCCGCTTCAGAGGAGGAGCTGCCTAGGGCGGCAAAAACCCTGGCGCTGCTCCTGGCTGCACCAATGCCAAGCACCAGATCCAACTCTCACTGGAAATCAGAGGGAGCCTTTGCAGTCACTTCCAGACGAGCTGGACTGGACACTCAAAGAGCAAGCACAATTCCCGTAGACACGAATAATGAATGCAGCTATTTGATAAAGCAAATTTTGCGATATTCCAGGCGAGGCGTCAGAATGTCTCTTGCCTGTGGTGAGTGAGAAGCTTTCCCCCTCCCGGTGAGCGGGAGCGTTTAGCAGCTAATTTCTGCAGAATTTAAGCTTCCGTTGAAAACTTCTGGCTGCAAAGAAAGCCTTCCAAACGTGAACAAATCATCATTTATATCATCATAGCACCTAGGAGCCCTTATCACGGATCAGGACCAGTGGATGCCATGTAATCTCTGACCCTGAAGACAAATTTGCTTCACGTCACAGCTAGCCTTAGGCACAGTGTTACAGCAGTTTAGTCTCCATAACGAAGATCTGCCCCCTCTCAGCAGCCAGGGAAGAAACGCCTTTCATCCAGCAGCTAGAATGGGGTGGGAATTTCAGATGGTGAGGGACTGGCCAGAAGCTGATGATTTTCTCCTACTGGGATTCAGAGACAACAGCACCCGCAGAAGTCCTGGGAGCCTCCCTCCCTCTCTCCAACAGCTAGGTTTGCAGCAGGGTCCTGCTGGGTCTCCCCTCCTCAATTTTTCATCTGTACCTCTGGCTAGTAGGTTTATGGTGAATCTTCAAGCTCTTCACTAGCATTGTTAAGAACCGGGAAGATCTTGCACTAAAAGGAGTCACTGTGATGCAGTTACTAATCTTACAGCATTTATTTAGACACGAAGGACTAAAATAGCACCATGACCCATCAGTTAATGTTGATTGGATCCAACATCTGTATCACAGCTTAGCACATGCTCTATGTTGTTATTCTCCCGTCTGCTTGGAATGCTTCAATGTTCTACAATTAATTACACACATGGTGGATAGGGGCTTTGCTTTCAAAGCTTCATTTTAAATTCTTTTCGGATCAAATCTGGTATGATCAAAAGGAAAAGCCCTTTTGCAAAGTTTTAATACTGTTCTGTTTTATGAGCGAATTTTTGGTTTAAAAACCCCCGCTGCATCGTTTGTTCCACGTTAGACAAGAGAACCAGCTCGTTAGGAGGGAGGTTAGAAACCACTCTAATAAAGCAAGCCCCGCAGAATAAGCAATCTGGTCCCCAGATATTCAACAAGTTGAATATCTGACGGCAGGACTATTCAGCCCCCATTGTACAACAAAAGCACTGCATTCTGCGTCTTGAACAGTGCAAGACAAGAGGGAAAAAAGGGAATCAATCCTCTTTAAACTGTTGAAAATACCCTTCAAGGATGCCCAAGTCCGTTACTGATACAAACGCTACAGAGCTCAAGCCACCCACCACAGAAACACAGCCACCTCTGGGGTGGAAAGTGGTAGGCATTTCACAGTACATGGAAACACTACACAACATTTGAGGATGGGAGTGAAGAATAAGGTAGACAACTGAGATTATGGGACACAATTAGCTGAGTTTGAATTTGGCCAGGACATGAGGATTAACACCTCCATGTGGAATCTTTAGTAACCAGGAGTGGCAATTCTTGTTGCTAAATTGAGGGCTGGTCTCAATGGAGAGATGTATATTCCTTGATGAGGGTGTTAATGTTTTGTTAGCCTCTTTGTGCGTGTTTAATGTTAGAGAGCCAGGTCTTGTACTGCGGAGAACCAGACCCTAAAATTTTGAATATATACCATGGAAACACAGCAATGGAATGAGGAGCTGGCCCAACTGCATTCCACCAGAAGAAGAGTTTCATTAGGAGAAAAATTTTGTTTGCAGATGAACAGGGAGGGGCAGAGAATAAATTCCACTGCTTCATCATGAGGCCTGCACAAAGCAAGAGGCCCAAGTGAGAATACCTTCACTCAATGCCGCTCTGAAACTGTCCTCGAGCCCTGGTCTGAAGTCACCATGAGACAGGTACCAAAGGAACTGAATGCCAGAACCTCAAGGCTTCCCTGCATAACACTGTCTGCTTGCTTTCTTTCTTCTGTGCCATCTCTCTAAACCTTGGAGGCGTTAGCACAGTCAAATGCCAGCAGTCATGTGCTGCCCTGCCTACACGATTATTCCAATATACTGCAGTTTCTCCTCTGCTGACTCATACGCAGACAACTACTACTGGGTTTGCACTCGACTAGCCACCCAGCAGGGAGATTGACCCCGACAGAGAGAACATGTAGTGAGAGCTACAGAGAAGTCCTGTCATCAAAGACATTAAAAGCTAGACTGGGCAAATTACTAGAACCACTGAGCACTGCTGGGGTAGGATGAAGGCGGAACAGACATTAATCTAGAGAGAATGTTTCTTCCACCTTCATTATCTGTGATAGAATGTGTACACTCATTACATCAGCATATTAACTGTATTGCTTGTATAGCAGAAGCAACAGGAGGAGTCTGTGGGGGCTCTCTCGACTCTCTTGGTTGGGAGCTTTGATGACTTTTTAGATTCCCCAAGACTTTTACTTGACCAAACAGCAGCAGTGATCCAGACTGTTTTTTGCATCAGCAACCTCCTGACCCATCTCTCTCAGATGAGGATCTTGAAACCATAATCAGTGCCTTTGGCCTTGTCTACACATACAGTAAAAGGTTTGCTGGTGTAGATGTACCGGCAAACCCTCCTTAATTAAAACAGTTTATTCCAGAAAAAAAAGAGAGAGGGGGAGGGGAAAAAAAAAAGTGTCCTTTTGCTAGTATAACGTATACAGTTTATTTCACTCAGGGAACTGATAACAAAAGGACTTTTTTACATAAGAACGGCCATGCTGGGTCAGACCAAAGGTCGATCTAGCCCAGTATCCTATCTTCTGACAATGGCCAGTGCCAGGTGCCCCAGAGGGAATGAACAGAACAGGTAATCAAGTGATCCATCCCCCATCGCCGATTCCTAGCTTCTGGCAAAGAGAGGCTAGGGATGGCATCCTTGCCCATTCTGGCTAATAGCCATTGATGGACCTATCCTCCATGAATTTATCTAGTTCTTTTTTGAACCCTGTTATGGTCTTGGCCTTCACAACATCTGCCATTTTGTTGCCCGGTCACCCAGTTCTGAGAGATCCTTTTGTAGCTCTTCGCTGTTTGCCTGGGACTTAACTATTTTGAGTAGTTTTGTATCATCTGCAAATTTTGCCACCTCACTGTTTACCCCTTTTTCCAGATCATTTATGAATATGTCGAATAGGACTGGACCCAGTACAGACCCATGGGGGACACCACTATTTACCTCTCTCCATTTTGAAAACTGACCATTTATTCCTACCCTTTGTTTCCTATCTTTTAACCAGTTACCAATCCATGAGAGAACCTTCCCTCTTATCCCATGACAGCTTACTTTGCTTAAAAGCCTTTGGTGAGGGAACTTGTCAAAGGCTTTCTGAAAATCAAAGTACACTATATCCACTGGATCCCCTTGTCCACATGCTTGCTGAGCCCCTAAAAGAATTTTAGTAGATTGGTGAGGCATGATTTCCCTTTACAAAAAACATGTTGACTCTTCCCCAACAAATTATGTTCAACTATGTGACTGATAATTTTGTTCTTTACTATAGTTTCAACCAGTTTGCCCGGTACTGAAGTCAGGCTTACTGGCCTGTAATTGCCAGGGTCACCTCTGGAGCCCTTTTTAAAAATTGGCGTCACATTAGCTATCCTCCAGTCATCTGGTACAGAAGCTGATTTAAATGATAGGTTACAGACTACAGTTAGTAGTCCTGCAATTTCACATTTGAGTTCCTTCAGAACTCTTGGGTGAATACCATGTGGTCCCGGTGACTTGTTACTGTTAAGTTTAGAGGAAGTTTTGGCACAAATTGATAATGACACCTCAATCTGGGGCAGTTCCTCAGATTTGTCACCTAAAAAGAATGGCTCAGGTTTGGGAATCTCCCTCACATTCTCAACCATGAAGACCGATGCAAATAATTCATTTAGTTTTTCTGCAATGGCCTTATCGTCCTTGAGTGCTCCTTTAGCATCTCAATCGTCCAATGGCCCCACTGGTTGTTTAGCAGGCTTCCTGCTTCTGATGTACTTATTTTTTTTGCTATTACTTTTTTAGTCTTTGGCTAGCTGTTCAAGTTCTTTTTTGGGCTTCCTAATTACATTTTTTACACTTCATTTGCCAAAGAGTTTATGCTCCTTTCTATTTTCCTCATTAGGGTTTATCTTCCCCTTTTTAAAGGATGCCTTTTTGCCTCTCACTGCTTCTTTTACTTTGTTGTTTAGCCACGGTGGCACTTTTTTGGTTCTCTTACTAGGTTTTTTAATTTGGGTATACATTTAAGTTGAGCCTCTATTATGGTGTTTTTAAAAAGTTTCCATGCTGCTTGCAGGGATTTTACTTTTGGTGCTGTACCTTTTAATTTCTGTTTAACTTCCTCATTTTAGTGTAGTCCCCCTTTCCGAAATGAAATGCTACAGTGTTGGGCCACTGTGGTGTTTTCCATGCCATAGGGATGTTCAATTTAATTATATTATGGTCACTATTACCATGTGGTCCAGCTATATTCACCTCTTGGACCTGATCCTGTCCTCCACTTAGGACTAAATCAAGAACTGATTCTCCTCTTATGGGTTCCAGGACTAGCTGCTACAAGAATCAGTTATTTAAGGTATCAAGAAACTTTCTCTCTGCATCCCTTCTTGAGGTGATATGTATCCAACTATCCCCATATTGACTGGGATCCCCCATTATTATTATTATTATGATGAAGGAGTTTTTTATTTTAATAGCTTCTCTAATCTCCCTGAGCATTTCAGGGTCACTATCACCATTCTGGTCAGGTGGTCAGTAATATATCCCTACTGCTATATTCTTATTATTCAAGCATGGAATCACTATCCATAGAGATTCTATGGTACAGTTTGGTTCATTTAAGATTTTTATTTCATTTGATTCTATACTTTCTTTCACACACAGTGCCACTCCCCCACCAGCACGACTTGTTCCGTCCTTCCGATATATTTTGTACGCTGGTATTACTGTGTCCCATTGATTATCCCCATACCACCAAGTTTCTGTGATGCCTATTATATCAATATCCTCATTTAATACAAAGCAGTCTAGTTTGCCCATCTTATTATTTAGACTTCTAGCACTGGTATATAAACTCTTTAAAAACCTGTCACTTTTCAGCTGTCCGTCATTATATGATGTAATTGAATGGGACTTTTTTTCTTTTGACTGTTTCTCAAAGTATTCTTACCGGAATACTTTTTGCCTCTCCATTAGGGCTTTGGCCAGCATAGCTATGTTGGCATAAAGTCACACCCTTATCTGACATAGCTATGCTGGCAAAAATTAAGCACAGATCAGGCCTTTGTCATGTCTGGATTGGACTGCAATGTGCTCTAGGCGAGGCTATACCTTCACTCCATTTGGAGGACAAAAGCTAGTGCAGGACGTGATGATTTTGGCCTTGTCTATCTTAAAAAGTTTTGCTGCTTTAGCTATTTTGGTGTGGTTAAAGCAGCAAGCTACAATACTGCAAATTCAGTTATGCTGGTATGAAAGAGCTTATACCAGTTCCAGCTCAGCAGAGTAAAACAAGCTATACCAGCGTGTTATACCAGCATAACTGCTTCTACACCGAGGCTTTTACCAGCATAACAATGTCAGTTTAAAAAAAAAAAAAAAATCACATCCCTTAATTACCATTGTTATGCCAGTTAAACTTTAAGGCTAAAGCAGGCCTGGTTTGTTACAAATGACACCAGCACTCTGGGCACCCAGGGCAGTGGGGCTTGGGCTGCAGCCCTCTTCCCCCCTCCCAGGTGGCAGGGAGGACTCTGACACACACACAGGGTCCTGTAGAAACTTAATTGTCAGAAGGGGGGGGGGGGGGGATCACGGTGCAATGAAGTTTGGGAACTCCTGGTATAGGGAGGAGGAGGGGAGATTTTGATTTCATACCTCTGTTTGCTGACTGACACTTCATATGAGGGACGGGGGGAGGTGTGCTGTGGTTTTGGTTTGGTAATGGATTTTGTATTGTTTTTCTAAATTGATAACAGAGCCCCTAGAGGCCAGGGTAAAGGGTTTATTACTATTATTTCAGCACATTTAAATCTAAATAAGTAGGTGGTTAGCTCTAGTGGTTTGCAAAATATTACACCTTCAAACTGTCACTGACTTGTCATTCTATAACAATTTCTTGGCATCAGTCCAGCACTGAGTACGTTCAGTTCCAGACACCAGATCAATGTAGTTTTAAATCCACAAATTCAACAACTCTGTGATATACTGCACACATCTGCAGGTGTATAGGGCAGACTTTTTGGGTCTGGATTTGAGACGTAAATATGGTGCCCACATTAGCCCAGAAGAAGTCAAAAAAACTCCAAACCCCTCCCTATCACACAACTAGATAAAATAACTCATCTGTGTACTCTGCTTCAATTCAACCAACCCTAGTCTCTGACTCTGTCACAAGCCACAGGGAAACGGCGCACATATGGGTGGGAGGTATGGAGGAGGATGACTCTGCTTCTATCATTACTATCAGAGATAAGGAAACAGAACAAAAGGAAGAACATGCAAAAGCAAATACTGTAATGGGGGGCCCTTAGCAGACCTGTCTGGACACAATAATGGGCCCTGAGATGAGCAAGGTGGGGAGGAAACCATGTTAAATTATCCAGGAGAGGAGCATAAACTAAGGGAGGAAGCCAAATCTCATTATACCACCCATTACACTCCATACATTCCCAATCAGTGCCCCCCCCCGCCAGGTATCCCCTGCCAGTGGCCCACTCAGAGCTAAGTGCCCCCCAATACCCATCCAAACCAGGGTCCCCTCATTGCCCCCAGAACCAAGTACCCCCATGCTCCCCAGCCAATACCCCGCCCCCAAACAAAATGTCTCCTGTACTTACCCAAGTCAGTGTCCCATCAACCCCCCTCCCCAGACCCAGGTATCCCCCAGCCAGTGCCCCCATGCTCCCCAGTCAATACCCACCCCCCAGGAACTACAAGCCTCCTGTACTTACCCAAACCAGTGTCCCTCTATCCCTCCCCAGAGCGAGGTACTCCCTAGTCAATGCCCCAAGCCATAGCCCTTCCAGAGCCTAGAACTCCCCCCCACCCAAGCCAGTGTCCCCATAACCCCCAGAGCCGGGTACCGCCCATGGTCCCCAGCCGATAGGCCCCTGGAGCCGAGTGCCCCCCACACCCACTCAAGCCAGTGCCCCCGTAACCCCCAGAGCCAAGTGCCTCCCAGTCAGAGCCCCCAGCACCAGATACCCCCCAGCACCAGTCCCCCACAGCCTATGCCCCCCCCAACCGGCCGCCCCTCCCCCAGCCCGCGCGTGGCCCCTCCCAGCCGAGTGTCCCCCCCGGAATCCCCTCCTAGCCTGTGCCCGCCCCGAACCGGCCGCCCTCCCCAGCCGAGTGTCCCCCCCGGAACCGAACCCCCCAGCCCGCGCCCCCCTCCTCCCCAGCCGAGTGTCCCCCCCGGAACCGAACCCCCCAGCCCGCGCCCCCCTCCCCCCCAGCCGAGTGTCCCCCCCGGAACCGAACCCCCCAGCCCGCGCCCCCTCCTCCCCAGCCGAGTGTCCCCCCCGGAACCGAACCCCCCAGCCCGCGCCCCCCTCCTCCCCAGCCGAGTGTCCCCCCCGGAACCGAACCCCCCAGCCCGCGCCCCCCTCCTCCCCAGCCGAGTGTCCCCCCCGGAACCGAACCCCCCAGCCCGCGCCCCCCTCCCCCCCAGCCGAGTGTCCCCCCCGGAGCCGAACCCCCCAGCCCGCGCCCCCCTCCCCCCCAGCCGAGTGTCCCCCCCGGAGCCGAACCCCCCAGCCCGCGCCCCCCTCCCCCCCAGCCGAGTGTCCCCCCCGGAACCGAACCCCCCAGCCCGCGCCCCCCTCCTCCCCAGCCGAGTGTCCCCCCCGGAACCGAACCCCCCAGCCCGCGCCCCCTCCCCCCCAGCCGAGTGTCCCCCCCGGAACCGAACCCTCCAGCCCGCGCCCCCCTCCTCCCCAGCCGAGTGTCCCCCCCGGAACCGAACCCCCCAGCCCGCGCCCCCTCCCCCCCAGCCGAGTGTCCCCCCCGGAACCGAACCCCCCAGCCCGCGCCCCCTCCCCCCCAGCCGAGTGTCCCCCCCAGAACCGAACCCAGCAGCCCGCGCCCCCCTCCCCCCCAGCCCGCGCCCCCTCCCCCCCAGCCGAGTGTCCCCCCCGGAACCGAACCCCCCAGCCCGCGCCCCCCTCCCCCCCAGCCGAGTGTCCCCCCCGGAGCCGAACCCCCCAGCCCGCGCCCCCCTCCCCCCCAGCCGAGTGTCCCCCCCGGAACCGAACCCCCCAGCCCGCGCCCCCCTCCTCCCCAGCCGAGTGTCCCCCCCGGAACCGAACCCCCCAGCCCGCGCCCCCTCCCCCCCAGCCGAGTGTCCCCCCCGGAACCGAACCCTCCAGCCCGCGCCCCCCTCCTCCCCAGCCGAGTGTCCCCCCCGGAACCGAACCCCCCAGCCCGCGCCCCCTCCCCCCCAGCCGAGTGTCCCCCCCGGAACCGAACCCCCCAGCCCGCGCCCCCCTCCCCCCCAGCCGAGTGTCCCCCCCGGAGCCGAACCCCCCAGCCCGCGCCCCCCTCCCCCCCAGCCGAGTGTCCCCCCCGGAACCGAACCCCCCAGCCCGCGCCCCCCTCCTCCCCAGCCGAGTGTCCCCCCCGGAACCGAACCCCCCAGCCCGCGCCCCCTCCCCCCCAGCCGAGTGTCCCCCCCGGAACCGAACCCTCCAGCCCGCGCCCCCCTCCTCCCCAGCCGAGTGTCCCCCCCGGAACCGAACCCCCCAGCCCGCGCCCCCTCCCCCCCAGCCGAGTGTCCCCCCCGGAACCGAACCCCCCAGCCCGCGCCCCCTCCCCCCCAGCCGAGTGTCCCCCCCGGAACCGAACCCAGCAGCCCGCGCCCCCTCCCCCCCAGCCGAGTGTCCCCCCCGGAACCGAACCCCCCAGCCCGCGCCCCCTCCCCCCCAGCCGAGTGTCCCCCCCAGAACCGAACCCAGCAGCCCGCGCCCCCCTCCCCCCCAGCCCGCGCCCCCTCCCCCCCAGCCGAGTGTCCCCCCCGGAACCGAACCCCCCAGCCCGCGCCCCCTCCCCCCCAGCCGAGTGTCCCCCCCGGAACCGAACCCCCCAGCCCGCGCCCCCTCCCACCCAGCCGAGCGCCCCCCTCCTCCCAGCCGCCCCCCAGCCGAGCGCCGGGCCCCCCGGCTCTGACCTGCCGGGCCGCTCCGCGCTCACTCGCCGGCCGAGGCGGGGCTGGGCGCGGCCGCTCCCGGCTCCCTCGCACGCCAGCGGGGCGGCCGCCCAGGACGCTGCGTGTCGGGCCGGAGCGCACGGGAAGGGACCCGCCGCGCGGCGCAGCTCCAGCGGGGCCCCCGGGAAACCGCAGCCGGCTCCGGCGTTCCGGGCCGGGCTGGCCCCCGGGGGCCGGGCCGCTTGTTGTAGGGTCGCCCATCGACGCCGGCCTGGCTGCAGGCGGCCGGGCCTCTTGTTTTTGTAGGGTCGCCGGCTGCCCCCGGGGCAGTGCCCTGCGCTCGTTACTGCAGGGTCGCCGGCTGCCCCGGGGCAGTGCCCTGCGCTCGTTACTGCAGGGTCGCCGGCTGCCCCGGGGCAGTGCCCTGCGCTCGTTACTGCAGGGTCGCCGGCTGCCCCGGGGCAGTGCCCTGCGCTCGTTACTGCAGGGTCGCCGGCTGCCCCCGGGGCAGTGCCCTGCGCTCGTTACTGCAGGGTCGCCGGCTGCCCCGGGGCAGTGCCCTGCGCTCGTTACTGCAGGGTCGCCGGCTGCCCCGGGGCAGTGCCCTGCGCTCGTTACTGCAGGGTCGCCGGCTGCCCCGGGGCAGTGCCCTGCGCTCGTTACTGCAGGGTCGCCGGCTGCCCCGGGGCAGTGCCCTGCGCTCGTTACTGCAGGGTCGCCGGCTGCCCCGGGGCAGTGCCCTGCGCTCGTTACTGCAGGGTCGCCGGCTGCCCCGGGGCAGTGCCCTGCGCTCGTTACTGCAGGGTCGCCGGCTGCCCCGGGGCAGTGCCCTGCGCTCGTTACTGCAGGGTCGCCGGCTGCCCCGGGGCAGTGCCCTGCGCTCGTTACTGCAGGGTCGCCGGCTGCCCCGGGGCAGTGCCCTGCGCTCGTTACTGCAGGGTCGCCGGCTGCCCCGGGGCAGTGCCCTGCGCTCGTTACTGCAGGGTCGCCGGCTGCCCCCGGGGCAGTGCCCTGCGCTCGTTACTGCAGGGTCGCCGGCTGCCCCCGGGGCAGTGCCCTGCGCTCGTTACTGCAGGGTCGCCGGCTGCCCCGGGGCAGTGCCCTGCGCTTGTTACTGCAGGGTCGCCGGGGGAGCCCGGCCCCGAGCTGCCAAGCTGTTGTGGTATCGTCACCAGGGGGGTTTGCTGTAGGGGGGTCACTGCTGGGTCGCAGGCCCTGCGCCCGGGGTTTGTTATTGTAGGGGTGCCCATGGGCTCCATGTTGTTTATTGCGGGATTCCGAGGGGCCCAGTTTTGCAAAAGGGGGGTGCTGGTGGGCTCCAGGCTCAGCAGACTGGATTTGTTATTTTAGGGTTGCTAATAGTCCAGCCCCCTCCCCCCCCCCGCCATTTTAGGGTCACTCATTACTTCTCAGGCTGGGCAGGCCACAGATTAGAGTGGAGGGTCACACTCATGAGCCCGAGATGCCCGGGCCGAGTCTGTTATAGCGGAGTTATTCCTAAGCACTGGATCATGTGCAAGCACGGCTAGACTGGGTCAGGTCAGTGGTCCATCTAGCCCAGTATCCCGTCTCTGACAGTGCCTGGGGCCAGATGCATCAGAGAAAATGGACAGAACATGGCAATTATCTAGTGATCCGTCCCCTGTCGTCCTGTCCCAACTTCTGGCAGCCATGGGCTTAGGAACACCTAAGGGTTTAGGGGTTGCATTCCTGACCACCTTGGCTAACCGCCATCAGCAGACCTGTCCTCCATGAACTTATCTAATTCTGTTTTGAACCCAGTTATACTTTTGGCCTTCACAACATCCCCTGGCAACGAGTTCCGCAGGTTGACCATGTTTGTTAGTGTAGGGATTCCTGCGAGTGCTGAGCCACCGACTAGGTTTGTTTGCCAACCTGGGTTCCTCATGAGGTGCGCTATTTGCGTATTTAATATCAGCACGGGGCTGCATGGTCAAGAGTGTGTTTCAAGCGCTGCACCCACTGCAAACATAAACAGCTCCAGCATTTTAATCAGTGTCTGGTTCTTAGCAGTTGTAGCATATCACACATAGGAGAGGAGAGGCACGTATCAGTTACTCACAACAAACTGTATAGCGTCTGTTGAGGCCCTGATGATGGAGGCAGTTGGCAGGGGCATCATCTTTGAAGTGGATGGAAAAATCACAGTGAACTGACGTGAGGGCTTTGAGATCAGGGAGGAAAGCACCTGCCTGAGGAGCCGGGGTAGGAGCCTATGAAACTCCTTCCCTTCATAAGAGGGGGCTTTGATTAACTTACCCAGCGTGGCAATGGTGGAGGAGTTTGCTCCTCCTGTGAGTCCCACGGCTCCTCGCCGGAGTCCTGGCTACGTGCAGGAGATACGGCCCCATCACGCCACTTTGACTCAAAGCCCAACCCTGTGACAGAGAAGGGGGAGGCAGGCTGGCAGCACATAGGACACAGTTCTCCCTCTGATGTTCCTGGAAAGGGAGCCTCACACACTGAGCACCTTTTGGATTTGCTGCGGTGCTTTCGTGGCCGATCTGCCATTCTGAGCGTGCAGAAGAAACCTGACGAGGTGGGGCCGTGCCAGAAGGGTGAGAGGGATTAAAACCTCAGTGATCCACCGGAAGGGAGGAAGAGAGACAAGATTTAAAAGAAAGGCAGCTGCAGTAGTTCCACTGCTGGAAGAAGGGGGTTGGAAGTGAGGGGCGGGGCTTGGTGTGGGGCAGGATCCCCAGGCAATAGTGCTGTGGGGCGTCTGAGATCCACAAGGGGGAGACATAGCCCATTTATGGAGGACTGTGTGTGTCAGGAAATGACAGGGTCTTACCATGGCTGGGGCCACCCACTAGAGGGAGACAATCACATGCACTAGGTCGCATATCACACCCAAATGTCTGCCTTGGGGCTGGAAGCACATTGCTTTGCCTTAAGGCCTCGGAGACCCTTTGTGTGTTAATGGATTCTATTAGCAAACAAAACCAAACCGAAAAATGCAAGGATGCTGCATCACAACTTGTACATTAACTTATCTAGGCAACTAGCGTAGTTGGGGCAAAGTACTGTACTGCAGTGTGTTTTGTGCTAATACAAGTTTTCTCTAGAGCATGAACTGTTAAATTTGTCTTGAAAAAGGGGGAAGATGCTGTCAGTTAGCTTGGGTAGATTATAGTAGGGTTGTTACGAAGTTCAGTTTAACAGGCACTTTAAACCTTTCTTTTGTAAAAATCCCATTTTCATGAGAAATCTAATTTTTCACAGCGGTTTGGTGAAAAATGAATTGATATAGAAAGAATAAGAGTTTAAAAATCACCTCTTCTGGTGATTTTTCACAGGACTGTCTCACTTTTATTTGTCCCTCAACTTCAGACAACTTGCAGTGTTAAAGCAAAATAAATTCCTAAACGCATGAATGGGCGACAGTCAGATGTGCTGATTGGTCGATACATAAAAAGCATATGAGGTCACTGCCAAGGTTTTGTAGCAGAGTTCAAGGTGGATGAAGCCAGGGAACGTCTGGCTTTTGGGTAGTTGTTGGGAGATGGGAGTGAAGCGTTATGGCACACTGGAGCGTGTTAGCTCTACTGTTGCAGGCGATACCAAGGTGGAAAGGAATGCACGTGTCTTTCCCCTTAATTTCCCTGTTTTTAAGGGTTTGGATGGAGGGATGTGCCCTGCTGCAACCTTAACTGTCACTAAATGTAGTTTTTGTTTGCTAATTTATACTGTGGTAGCATCCAGCGATCCCACTCAGCATTGGAGTCCTCCTGTGATGGGCTGTGCCTGGACAAAGAAGTAGACAGGGTCCTTGCCCCATAGTGTTTAGAAACTGAGGTCACGCTCCTGCAACCACTTAAGCACATGCTTAACTTGGCAATGAGATAACTCACATGCTAAAGCTAAGCATGTGAGCTGCCATTGCTTGCAGGATCTGGGCCTAATGTGAAACAAGATGCAACCAGTGAGTTTAGCAAATGACAGGAAGGAAGGATGAGGGTAACGGTAATAAAATCATTAGTCACACAGGCTAATAATGAGTTCGACTTAATGGCTCTGAATCATTTTAATTGTTTTTCTTCCTAAATATCAGCTCTCCCTGACTGGCCAATTAATGTTAGCTAGATTGAACCACGGTTTCTTATAGGCATCACAGCCATAGGTGGTCTTGAGGAGGGATTTACAAGAGGACAGAGTAGTGGCCTTCTGGCCTAGCTGAAGGAGGGCATTCTAGCCACGGCAGGAAACATGGAGACATTTGTGGGAGAAGCAGCTATATGAACATTCAAGGCTGGCATATTTGGTGAAGTGGAAGGAGCATATGCTAGCACTAGAAGAGACAAGATCAGATACATAGGGACGGACAGAGCTGGGAAAAGGTATAATATATACATTTGTATTTATTATATTACATTGCTCATAAATATTTATTACATTATGGAAACAAGTCACTACTAATAAAAGCAATCTAGTCCTTTTAAGGCACTATATCTGGCTCCTAGGAGTTAATAAATCCATTTTGCACAAAGCAGGAAGGATGATTAAAAAGACAAAAGAATAACAATATGCTATATTTATAGAAGCAGGAAAGAAGAGGAAGTTGTGAACACATCAGTGTATTATAGAGGTACAGTGAGCATGCTTTGTACAACTGATAAGTCTGCTACTTTGAGAAAACATGAGTACACGCACGCCTCCATAGTATAAATTATTGAAGAAAACCAAAACATTAAAAATCCTCTCTAAAATTACTGTAGTTCTTTTCTGCAGTCTTCACTGGCATCAGTAATAGAAACAGCCAAATGCAGCTACCACGCAGAACAGACTGTCCTGAGAAAACAACAGAGAAGCACATTAGTTTTAACAAAAGTGCACTCCTCTCACTGAAACAAGCGGTCAGATTGAAGCCCAACTAAAAGTTCAAAGTTAAAGGATTGTTTTGCTATGCAGTACAGCCTGTTCTTGGCAGAGGAATGGGTTTGCTGAAAGATTAAATTTTTATGTCATGTACTTAATTTGGTGTAAAGAAAATCTAGAAGAGAATTTAGAGCATTTAAAAAAAAACAAACAACCAGACTAAAACAACTTGCACCCCAAGTTTTTGTCTTTTATTTTAAAATCATTTTATTATTCACTAAAAACTTAGAAATCCTGATGCTGCAGCTATACTGTGTTACAAACTGACTTCGTATGAAGGGCCAAATTCTGCCTTTGGATGCTTGCGTGCTGCTAACAAGAGCTGTGTGCATACACCCAAAGTCTCACTAAATGGTTAAAGATGACAAACAACACAGGTTCAAGTTTTGCAGAAGACATCCTTATAGTACCTGATTCACTTTTAACTGCTTAAATACTTAGAACGTAAGCAGGACTTTTCTTCTTCACAATACTTTACAAACATTCATTCTCAGCACCCCAATATTATCTTCATTTTGCAGAGGGGTTCAAGGTCAGAGGACAGCCAGTGGCAAAGCTCAGGATATCCTGGTTTCCAGTCCTGTACTCCAACTAGCAAAGCATTAAACATGGCCTTAGGCTAACTTTACCTCCCTGTGCCACAGTTTCCCTAGCTGTAAAATGGAGCTAAGGATACCTACCTCCTTTGTAAAGTGCTTTGAGATCTTGGATGAAAAGCACTATGTAAGATCTAAGTATTATAGTATCATCATCAAGTGCTTTGCTGAATAGGGACAGACTGCTGAATTGGGGCCTATACAAATTCCACTTCTGAGTATTGGTATTTATTTTCAATATTGTCTTGGAACTTAGTACTAACAAATGGCCTCGAGGTGAATTTATCAGGTCCACATTTTATGATCAGAATCTCTCTCTATATAAA
This sequence comes from Macrochelys suwanniensis, assembly GCA_033296515.1. Lineage (NCBI taxonomy): Eukaryota > Metazoa > Chordata > Testudines > Chelydridae > Macrochelys > Macrochelys suwanniensis. Next base: position 4,743,991 of record CM065783.1, on the reverse strand, counting down.
CACACAGAGAATAGATTCACTCAATTTCCCCCTGGAAAAATTGCAAATACTCACATTCATAAAAACATCCTGTGCATAGTTGTCAGTGTCAGCATCCCAGAAACAGCGTGCAGCCATGCTAAACAAATGAATTGGGACAAAGCCATTAACATGGTACACCTGGGGGGTAAACTGAGATATTAATATCTGGTCACTACTAACTTTCCCTGAAAACGAAGAGTTGTTTTCCTTTAAAGAACACAACCAGCTCTTTTGGACTTGGGAATGTGTCTTTGTGCTGGGTGAAGTTAATGTTTTTTCAGAGAGTTAGGGAGAGTATTACTTGCAATTTCCCCACCTCAAAGACTATTTGAGTCAATAAGAGCACAGGGTGGGCCAACTTGATACCCCATAGCAAAGAACTTAAGGTCACAGGTTTTTAGACCAGAAGGGCCCATTATGATAAATCTAGTCCATCCTCCTCCATAACAGGCCAGAGATTTTCCTCCAATAGTTTATACACCAAGTCAAGGGTGCCGGAACCTTTGTAGACGTGAGGGCACCACCAGTGCTGGAACCGGGGGGGGGGGGGGGGGGAATCCCAGGGGCCCTGCTCCCCACTTTTTAACATGGCTGTAGTTTGGGGAGTAGGGGGTTGCATTGCCCCCCCAAAGTGGAAGCCTTGGGCAGCCATGGAGCAGCACCGGCAGGGGATGCGCTTTGCAATGGCGTTGCCCCCCCAAACTACAAGCCTTCGGCCAGCACTGCCCCACTGCCCTCCAAACTATGCCCGTATTAAGAAGTCTGGGGGGCCATGGCCTCCTGGTTCTGGTGCTGTTACATCAAGCTCAACACAGGATTCATCAGATTGGATTACATCAGGGGTGAGTAAACTTTTTGGCCTAAGGGCCATATCGGGGTTCCAAAACTGTATGGAGGGCCAGGTAGGAAAGGCTGTGCCTCCCGAAGCAGGCTGGCCCCGCCCCCATCTGCCCCTCCCACTTCCCGCCCTCTGACTGCCCCCCTCAGAATCCCCGACCCATCCAACCCTGCCTGCTCCTTGTCCCCTGACCGCCATCTCCTGGGACCCCCTGGGAACCCTCCTCATCCAATCCCCCCTGTCCCGACTGTCCCGCCCTCTATCCACACCTCCAGCCCCTGACAGGCCCCCCAGGACTCCCATGCCTATCCAACCCCCCCAGTTCCCCGTCCCCTGACTGCCCTGCCCCGAACCTCCATCCCATCCAACCACCGCCTGCTCCCTGTCCCGACTCACCCCCGGAGCCCCCTCTCCCTTATCCAACCCCTCCGCTCCCTATCCCCTTACCATGCCGCTCAGAGCAGCATGTCTGTCAGCCACGTCCCCCGGCAGGAGCTTGCAGCCCTGCCTCCCAGAGCGCTGGCCGCGCAGCGAGCTGAGGCTCTGGGGGAGGGGGACAGCAGGGGATGGGCTGGGGGCTCAAGGGCTGGGCAGGATGGTCCCAGCTGTAGTTTGCCCACCTCTGGATTACATCATTGGTCCATTGAGTTTGGTATGTTGCCTTAGACAGCGGCCAGCATGGAGATGGTTCAGAGGAAGGGGACCACCACACACACATTATATCTCGCCATATGTACAATGCTGTAAAGCGCGGGGAAGAGATATTCCTTCCTGACCTCTAATCAGTTTACACAAAGGGTATGAAATCTGATGACCCTTATCTGTTGCATTTATCTCATTGATGAGCACACAGATACTTGAGATAAACACAGCACATACAGATTACCTACTTCCTGGGTTGTTCAATACCAGTTCTTTTCTTAGCTCAGCATTAGTGGAAGCCACAATCTTTCTATGTCAACATGTAAGAATTCTTCTCTAATCACCAGCATCTGGGGCCATATTTTCAAGTGCTCAGCACCCACAATTGAGGTCAGATTTTTAAGAGAATTCTATGTGTTGGGTGCGAAGCTCTTTTGAAAGTCTAGACACTTATTTGGGGGCCTAAATGGGAGCTGGGCACTTTTGAAAATCTGGCCCTTAGTAAATTGCTGCCTAACAAGAGGATATGAACAGCCTTGCTTTGCTAACTACAGCAGAAAGAACTCTGTGACATGAGCTATGTTTTAAAGATTTTAAGTCCAGAAAGGACTACAGTATAGTGATTATCTAGTCTGACCTCCTGCATAACACTTGCCTGTCTCAGATAGTTAGGAGCAAGGGTGTTGCTGTATTAACTCTTGGTGAGGATGAAAAAAGCAAGACACCTGAAATTCACAAAACTTACTTCACTCCTTCACCTCTCTGTTCTCCAATCACAACCTGCACCACCATTTTATATCGGTGAAATCCCTCTGCTGCAGAGTAAGAGGGAGAAAAATGAACAGTTTTCAAAATGGAAGAGTACAGAATTTTATTACAGTCAGACAGGACACAGGGAGAGAGCTATTTATTTTGTAACTAGAAACTTTTAGTTTCCAATGGGCAGTGAAATGAATGCTATGTACAGTGGATAAGCTGCCTAATGGCCTCACTTTCATTAGTGCTAAGCACCAGAATCCTATTCAAATAAATGGGAGTTGTAGGTGCTCAGCACCTTTGAAACACAGGCCAGGGAGAGGAAAGATTCTCAAACAGACACATTAAACACCAATCATGCCAATTAGACAACTTTCCAGGGTTAAAAAAAAATCCCATTAAAACAGAAGGGTCAGAGTAGAAGCGAGGTTGTTACATGAAACCCAGAAGTTTCAGGTATGCTGAATTATTTTAAAATTGTTCTAATCTTGAGGAAATGTATTGCTGTTTCTGCCATGTAGTATCTTTAAGGTTCCTGTCTTAGCAGTAGAGGCCTCTCAGAGCATGCATAGATCTGAGCTACATGACTGCAAAGCTGTCTGGTTCTATTCCAAAAGAACAGCAAAGAGATACCGTCAGGGTATGGGTGATACCCAATTTGGTAGAGGAGGTGAAACTGGCAACTCGCCAGAAATGCGAGAGCCAAAACAAATGTTCTTAAAATAGAACAAAAATGCCAGTGCCTCTATCTTCAATAAGGCATGACTCCAGCATGCTACACTCCATTTGTATCTCAGCTGCAAGATGCAGTGTGACATACTAGATCTGGTAGTGCTCACAGTGTCATTCCCTATTCAAGATGACAGCAGACACAGAAGTCAGGCAAAATCCTGTGGCCTGTATTGGGCCACTCCTGCCTCAGGACACCATGTACATATTTATAAAGCACTGAAATCAGGTCCTGGGTATATTAGCTCAGAGTACATATGCTACATAATCTATTTTAAAATTAGCATCTCTGTAAGGGAGATCTAAAACACACTGTTAATGCAGGATCTCATGATATTTTGGTTCTCTTGCTGCAAAGGCAGACAGCAGAGGGAGTACAACCCTACTCCCAAAATGATAATGCTGACTCTCATCTGTGTTGTTACTCCAGAATTAGACACGGGGAACATTTAATGGGTCCTGAAATAACTTCTGGAATCGAAAACATGCAAAGCAATGTTCTGAAACAACACTGCTATGGTGCAACATGCCATCAGTACATGACGATGGCATGACCCACAGCCTCTTGCTGCCTAGTCTCTTACCTCTCCCTCAGCTACTCCCAATGAGTCTGATTCCCAGTGTGGTCCCTTTGGACCTGATTCTGATCTCATTTACATCAGGCTAAACCAGGAGTGATTCCATTTATGGAAGTGAGGTCAGAATCAGGTCCCGGTCTTGCGCTCCAACTCTCAGTTATCCCCCTTCTTCCATGCTACCCATGCATTCTACTTCTTCCATGATACTTCCTAAGCTGATCTCTCTCACCAGTGGGTCTGTATGTAATCAGATTTGTCTGAATTAAAAGTTAAGATCCTCAGGGCTGACACCAAGTGGTTTAGCACCATGTATATATCTACTAGTTTATTAAATAATATTGGGTTGTGGTCAGTCATCAGTGAACGAAGAGATTTAAAGAACAGAGGAGAGAATCAATACTTGCAAAAAGAAAAGAACAAATTCAGTAAGGAAAGAGGCAGTTTCCCCACTAATCCTCATTACCTTTCAGTCCATCTTTAATTGTCTCTGATAAGAATCGTGTGAGTTCCGGCGTTTCCTCTGGGTTGTATTGCACATTGGCTAGATTCTCTTTCAGTATAGCATGGATGCACTCTTTTACTGCAGAAGATCGGAATCTAACGGGAAAAAAATCCTAAATCTCAGAAAGTTTACAGTACAGGATGAAATGTAGCTATGTTGGAAAAATTCACCTTTCATTCTCGGCAAGTGGAACCGCATGAAAAGAGCGGCAAAAGTGGAAGCTAGTTAACCAACCTTTGCAAAACTGTACACATGCACCAACTGTACATTCTAGTCAGGTAGATGGGCAAATAAAATCTAATATTGAATTACAGTCATACCGTGATGGGGTGGACGAGGCCCAAAGGCCCCCTGCTGGAGGCCTCAGGGTTCTGCCACCCCCACCCCCAGGAAAGGAGCAGTAGAGAGGTCCTCCAAGCAGCTTAGAGTGGCTGCAGGGGAAGCAGCCAATGAGGGCCATATAAAAGGAGCTGCAGACCAGCAAGCTAGTTAGTTGCTGCATGGAGCAGGAAAACAAGGGATTGTAGGCCAGGAAGAGCAGCAGAACTATGGACAGCCATGTCTGTTGGGGGGCTCCTGGCTGGCTGCTAGGGACTGAGCAAGGCTACAGAAAGATTGTGTCTCCAGGGAGGAAGTCTTGGGGATATGGTTCCATACCAGAGCTGGACTATTTAAAGGCTAAAGCCTGAGGAGGGCTAGAGAGAAACACCAGCAGAGGGGTGGTGAGCGAGGCCCCTGTGGATCATAACCCAGAAGGGGTCTGTGCTGGCTAATGTGCAGATGGTGTCATGGGGCTAGAGGGCTGAGTCCCTGCAAATCCACCTGAGAACCCCTGAAAGGGGTCTCCAGCCCTAAAGACCGCAGAGCTGCCCACCCAGAAGGGGGCACTCCCGAGCAGGGGGTGCCAACCCTCTTACATGTGCCTCCCAGCATAGATGAGATGGGTAACTGTCCCCCCCCAGTACCGAGGGGACAGCCACTGGGGGGCAATGCCCACCCCCACCTTCCCTTCCCCCCCCCCCCCCAGTACTGAGGGGACAGCCACTGGGGGGCAATGCCCACCCCCACCTTCCCTTCCCCCCATACTGAGGGGACAGCCACTGGGGGGCAATGCCCACCCCCCCCTTCCCTTCCCCCCCCATACTGAGGGGACAGCCACTGGGGGGCAATGCCCACCCCCACCTTCCCTTCCCCCCAGTACTGAGGGGACAGCCACTGGGGGGCAATGCCCACCCCCCCCTTCCCTTCCCCCCCCATACTGAGGGGGCAGCCACTGGGGGGCAATGCCCACACTCACCTTCCCTCCCCCCCAGTACTGAGGGGACAGCCACTGGGGGGCAATGCCCACCCCCCCCTTCCCTTCCCCCCCCATACTGAGGGGACAGCCACTGGGGGGCAATGCCCACCCCCCCCTTCCCTTCCCCCCCCATACTGAGGGGACAGCCACTGGGGGGCAATGCCCACCCCCCCCTTCCCTTCCCCCCCCATACTGAGGGGGCAGCCACTGGGGGGCAATGCCCACCCCCACCTTCCCTCCCCCCCAGTACTGAGGGGACAGCCACTGGGGGGCAATGCCCACCCCCACCTTCCCTCCCCCCCCATACTGAGGGGGCAGCCACTGGGGGGCAATGCCCACCCCCCCCTTCCCTCCCCCCCAGCACCCCGAAGCCGCCCCCCCCGCGGGCCCCTCAGTGCCGCCCGGTGCCCGCCCCCGCCCCTCCCGGCCGGCCGGGGCCGCTCACTTGTGCTGGAAGGCCGGCCGTAGGCTGTACGAGTTCTCGTGGCTCGGACGGCCCAGGGGCTCCGCCATGGCCGCGGCCTCGCCGCGTTACCACAGCAACCGGCCCAGCCGACGCGGCTCACTTCCGCTTCCGGACTCTGCCCCCCCCCCCCCCGCACGTGACGGAGGAGCGACGCGAGCAAGTGCCCCGCCCCCCCTGTCCGTGCGCTGGCGGGCGAGGGGGCGCTGACCTCTGCGTGCGGGGCACGCGCTCTTGTGTGTGGGAGGCTGCACATCTGGACGGGAGGACACGTGCCCAGGGCTTGGAGGAGGACGCACATCTGGATGGGGAAGGGGGCAGTCACATCTGGATGGGAGGGCACACGCCCAGGGCATGGGGGAGGATGCACATCTGGATGGGAGGGCACACGCCCAGGGCATGGGGAAGGATGCACATCTGGCCGGGAGGGCACACGCCCAGGGCTTGGAGGAGGACGCACATCTGGATGGGGAAGGGGGCAGTCACATCTGGATGGGAGGGCACACGCCCAGGGCATGGGGAAGGATGCACATCTGGCCGGGAGGGCACACGCCCAGGGCTTGGAGGAGGACGCACATCTGGACATGGGGGCATGTGCCTAGGGAGAAACATGCACATCTGTAAAGGTGGGCCACGTGCCCAGGGAGGAGCGTGCACATCTGGACCGGGGACCTCCGTGCCCATGTTGTAGGAAGATGCCCTGTAGCGACAGGGTATATCATTTTGGGGTTACACTCCTGCATGGCAGCCTGCAGTGAGCTGGCAAGAGATGTGACCAACAGTTCTCTGGTCTAGGCCCAGACAAAGGCCGCCGGCATTCAGTGAACAGCAACAAAATGCCTACGACTGAAGGGGAGGTGGAGAGAGATCCCCTCCCCTGATACATGTTGTAGTGACGAAATTCAGTTAAAAGCAGATATTTGAGATAAAAAGTTGAAGGACCCACTTGGGGGCGAATACCAAGTGGGGCTGGTGATCATTGAAGATCCCACAGTGCTATGGCAAAAATAAAAGTGCTGATGCTGGTGTCTTGACCAAATTCCAGCTCAGGTAGCTGCCTTTTGCCTATTTAAGTTCCTCTTGCAATTTCAAGGAGGTGTGTTATCCTTTACTTCCTGTCCTAAACAGCTGTGCTCTGTGAAACAGCTGCCCCTGTTCCATCCCGGCAGTAGGAGGGGCTGCACTTCAGGGGTTGATGAGGTGAGGCCCCTGCTACGGGATCTGGTGGGGTGAAAGATGCTAGGGAAATGTGGGACCTTACTTATGAAGGAACAGAACAATGATAGCAGCCTTTGCTTTGCTCTAGCCTGTGAACCATGGTGAAGACGTCAGAAATAGTATCTAAAGATAAATGATCTCACAACCAAGTGGGTTACAGGGAGCTGCAGTTTAGCTGCGCAGCAGACTCACATGCAGAACACCCACTCTGAGCTTTTTTCCCCCTCACTACAGTGCGAAGCATCACCTGGAAATGATAATCTGGCAGATCAGAAATCTGTATCTTGCCTCATCTCAAGGAGCAGTTACTCTGCAGTTTGCTGTGGGTACATAAGCATACAGTATCTTCCTCCTCATCAAGTCATTGGTGGGAGGAAGGAGGGGGGAAGGCAGCACATCCTGCGGCTGTAAGTCAGGACTCCTAGGTTCCATTCCCAGCTCTCCCACTGATTGGCTACTGGATCTTCCCAACCCCCATCCCCTCGCCATGCTTCATGTTTCACCATCTGGGAAGTGGGTCTAAGACAGTAGCTCTCAACCAGGGGTCCGAGGCCCCCTAGGGGGCCTTGAGCAGGGGTCAGGGGGGCCTCCAAGCAGGGCCAGCATTAGACTCGCTGGGGCCCAGGGCAGAAAGCCGAAGCCCCACTGGCCACTGTTCCCTCTAAGCTGTGCGCGCGCACACAGATCCTAAACCCCATGCACACAGTGAAACACCGCGTGCACAAAACTTTGCACAGAAGCACAATTTGCACAAAAGAAATTTTTTGGACACATGGCCTGTCAAAAATTAGAGGGAACATTGCCCACGGCATGGGGATGAAGCCCAGGTCCCTGAGCCCCGAAGCTGAAGTCTGAGCAACGTAGCTTCATGGGGGCCCCTGTGATATGCGGCAACTGCCCGGTTACCCCCTAATGCCGGCCCTGGCTTTTATATGCAGAAAAACAGGTGTTGTGGCACAGGGGGCCGTGGAATTTTTTATAGCATGTTGCGGGGGCCTTAGAAAGAAAAAGGTTGAGAACCTTTGGTCTAAGATTCCATATTTACCTGCTTCATAAGGAGGCTGGGACAATGTGTGGGAGGTACATTGTGTTAGGTAAAAATAAGCTTGTCCTACTTACCCCACTGCCCGGGTAGGGCGGAGTTGGGTTGGAACTCTCAAGCTGTCAGAGACCACCGAAAGAAATTACGCATACCAGAGGTTCTTTGATCAAAGGGCTCATACCCCCCCCTCAGCCTTAGGTAGCTGTAAGGGTGTATGGCAGCTTTATTATGACAGAAGCTGAGTATTTATACACTTTAAACAGATGGGGTGGTCCCCTATATGAAAATGAACACTCACAAGGAAATGATAAATCAACAGGCGCGTTCTGGAAAACATTCCCATGAAGGGGAGCATGGGGACCCCATTCTTAGAACAAGAACATCCTGCCCCTTATCTGTGAGCATCCTGTCCCTTTCAGTAGCAGATGGTTTAACTTACCCCCATAGCAGGGGAAGGGAGAGAGATACGAGAGCAGACCCAGCCTTGGGACCGGACCCAAATATAACTCAGCAAGGCCTAGCCTTGGGACCTGACCCAAATATCACTCAACAATTGGAAGTGCAAAGACCTATGGGGATTATCTGCCTGGGAGTCAGGAGACCTGGGTACTATGAAGTAGAGGTAGGGGGAATTTCTCTGCTTTCCCTCTACACATTAATCCTGGGGTAGGATAACTATAAAACCTTAAACGAACTAGGTCCACCAAAACCATGTGGGATACATGGCAGGATGTCAGACCGTTCCATATGCAGAGGAGCTAGAGAGAGAGAGACCTTAGAGCCTAATCCCCATAGTGCTGAGCATTTTTGCTCCCACCTACTTCCATAGGAATTTACAGTGCTCAGCCCCTTGCAGGATTAGACTTGTAAGAAATAAACATTAGCCATTATCTGGCAAAAATATTCTAGACCGAGGCAGTGTCTTGGAAACAGCACACCAATAAAATATGACTTTTAAAGGATACCCCGTGGAGGTCCTACACATCAAGGGAACCTCAGAAAGAAGGAGCCAGCCTGCAGGGCGAACAGGAGGGGGGCGTGCAGTGACTGTAGCAACATTACTCTGCAGAATCTTCACCCTCCTGGTTTGGGTTGCAAATCATTTATACAACTCGCCTGCCTACTGGCATTTTCCTTTCAATTCTTTACACGTTGCCCTGTACGTTTAGGTGCATATGTTTACACCCAGCGGTGGCCTAAAGATGGATCGAACTTTAGGCAACCCGTGCTTAAAAATGTTGGCCTAAGTAGCTGGCTCAAGGCCAGAACACTGAGTCAGAGGAAGACGCTAGGAAGAGAACGTTTTGACTTGCAGTTCCAGAACCCTTGGAGGAAGCCTGGTTAATTGACTTCCTAATAGAACCCTTTTTGTCCGTTTCCCACTTTTGCTTGCCGGACTCTTTGCTCACTCCCTCGAACCCCTGATCTCTCACATTTATTTCTACTTCCCCCCAGTGCGGGATGTTATTCTTAGCCTTTTGTTCATGGCAGCTGCTTTTCCATCCCTGACTCCGAGGCACAGCAAGGCATGGAAGGAAGAGCGGAGAGCTCCATTCATCAGGGGTTGATTAGGCTTCAAAGGGCGAGATTTAGGTAGGAAGCCTGATAAGAAGTCGTGTGGTAATTAAGTAACAAACCATGATAATAAGTAGCTCACTTTTCCATCACACCTCCTCCTCCCAACACAGGCCTATACCTGTTTTACTGGAAATGCAAGGCCGTAATATACCTTATCGGAACTTGTTTAGTTGTTGTTGTTTTTTAGCGGCTCCATGCTACTTTCTTTTTTAAAAAAGTGAATCATTTGATTATTTTTATACAAGGGGAAGTGAATGTGGCTGAAGTGGTGATGGTGTGAGATAGACTCCTTGCTACGGAGTCAGCCAGGAGGAGGAGATACTCAGAGGCCTTTATATTTCCCCTTTGGCCTTTGCAAACCCAGTGTGGGCACATCCAACAACCTCGCCCCAGCCAGCGTCCTCTGCAGGGCTGAACGCAGGACCTCTGGAGTTAAAAGCATGAACCTCGACTGCTTAAGCTAAAGAAGCACGTATGCCCACGCAAAATGCATGCACATGCATTAGGAGCAGCCCATGGAATGAGAGAATCCTAGGAAGAGATTTCTTAGCTCATTTCCCAATGACCCACCCCCCTCCTGTGCAGGATTGTTCCCAGCAGAACATTCCCCAGTGGGCTGTCCCGTTTAATTTTAGAGCGGGGAGAAGAGAATGGAGTGGGGGTGGGAAGACAAGGGGCCGGTGCAACCGAAATCTTAGTCTGATTAAATTGGCAAGGCTGGGAACTGCAGCTGCATGCTCCATTTCACCATGCCACAGGCCACCAGAAGGTGCAGGTAGACCCAGATCTGCAGTACACCGTGGGGCCATATCTACATGGAGGGTCCAGCTAGTCATATGTTCTTATCTCTAACAGGGCCATATCCTCCCTCCTGCTCGCAGCCTCAGGAACTGGGGTATGCTCAGAGGAGGAACACGCCAATCCACTCCCCCAACAGGTCGGGGAGAGGTAGCCTCGTCCATTCTCTGCCATTGTGGCCACCCTGCACCTGCAAGGGGAATGGCTTCCTCTGCATGGACTTCATCAGCTGCACCCATGTCCTTTATGCAGATTCTCTCCACGCCATCCCCGTGCCAGTGAGGCCAGCGTCAAGGGCAGGATTTGGCCCATGGGTTTCTTCCTAAACCCCTCATATGACACCTCCAAATTTTTGATGAGATTTTTTCTGGCCTGATTTGTCATGCGGGAGTGTTTCTTTTCTTGGGCCCGCCGTTGCTTTTGATCAGCAGCTCCCTGCAGGTGTCCCAAAGTTGGCTGGCAAACAGCCGAGCTTCTGACACTACCTTCTTCTGAGAAGCTCACATCCTGCTTCCTTTTTTGTTTATCTTGATACAATCAGCATCATGACGGCGTCTCGCGGGTACAGTGCATGGCACCTTGCCTCCACCAGGGTCTCAAAGCATTTGTCTAACGGGTGTAGTCACAGCTGAAATTCAACCATCTCTGGAGTGGAGCACCGCATCAGCACTAAACAACAGGTGAGGATAGGAGGCAAAAATGACTGTCTCCAGCTGAAGCTGCTGCTTGGAGACAGTTATTACCCAGATTGGAGTTTGGCCATTGGGGACGTTCACACCCTAACTCTTGCAAAAAGTGCCAGGGAATCTTCGGCGACCACAAATGGACAAGCCCTTGGCGTTGCGTCAAAGATGGTACCACTGACCGCACAGCTCCCCCTATCTCCACAGGGAGAGGCTGCAAATAGTAAAAGGCCCCGTGTTTCATTTTTCTGCATCACTGCTGATACTTTCCAAATGCAGTGGAGTTAACTGCAGCGGGAAGTTCCCTTTACTAGTTCAGATTGAATGGCTGGGACCGTTTGTTTTTTCCAATGTCTTGCGGCACACTGCTGCTGTGTTTTGTGTGTGCCGGGCAGCCTTTGCTTGACATCTGCCTGTACAATCTCATGTTTCCCATTCAAACCCACGTCTTTCCTTTTCAAATAATGACTAATTATTACCTTTTTCTCTAGCAGCAACAGATCGAAACTTCTGATCTCCTTGTAAAAGCACAGCCCCTTCAGCAAGGGGGTGTCTTCTGCATAACTTGTCAGTGAGTTATCAAACCACAGAGAGTATGCACTACAATAGACTACCAAAGGAGTCTGTGTAATCCTCATCACTGGAGGCTTTTAAGAAAAAGGTTGGACAAAGACCTGTCAGGGATGGTCTAGATTTACTTGGTCCAACTCCGTGCAGGAGGCTGGACTTTTCAGGGTACCTTCCAGCCCTACGTTTCTATGGTTCTATGTCTGAAAACATATTGCCAGCGATAGTTCAGCCCAAAGGAATTATTCTGGACTTTGTCTAGACCAGTCTGAAATGCCCCGGCGACAGAGTTAGTTACGACTTCCTTAGGGAGATGAGTCCACAGTCAAACAGATCTTGCTGCCAGGCCAGTTCTTGCCTTCAGAGGGGTAACAAACAGATTAAAGTGGTTGTGTCTACAAGCCCTGCTCGATAGCTGCACCCCATTGTGCTAGGTCAGTGCTTCTCAGCCAGGGGTACACAATGGTCTTCCAGTTCCAGGGGGTACATCAACTTACCTAGATATTTGCCTAGTTTTACAACAGGCTCCATAAAAAGCACTGGCCAAGTCGGGACAAACTACAATTTCACACAGACAGTGACTTGTTTATATGGCTCTTGTGACAAAGTTCCTCCTCTACCTTGGTGGGTCCTGCGCTTATTGGCGGATTTTTTTGTTTGCCTCAGAGATCTTCCCCTCTGGTAGAACCCACAGTCTAGATCAACCCCTCCTGTGCTTGATCAGGAGTTGGGAGGTTTGGGGGGAACCCGGGCCCACCCTCTACTCTGGGTTCCAGCCCAGGGCCCTGTGGACTGCAGCTGTTTAGAGTGCCTCCTGGAACAACTGCACGACAGCTACAACTCCCTGGGCTACTTCCCCATGGACTCCTCCCAACACCTTCTTTATCCTCACCACAGGATCTTCCAGCAGTACGTCCTCTTACTCTCAGCTCCTAGTGCCTCTTGCTCCCAGCTTCTCACACGCAACCTCCTTCCACAGCTCCTCCCCTCTCACTGACTAACTGGGAGGCTTTTAACTAGTTTCAGCCAGCCCCTGATTGGCTGCAGGTGTCTCAATCAACCTCCCTGCCTTCTGGAAAGTTCTTAATTGGCCCCAGGTGTCTTGATTAACCTGGAGCAACTGCCATAAGGTATCAGGGATTTGTTTAGCCTGGGGCTAACATACTGGTTCCTTACCACTTTCCTATAGCCCTCTGGCCTTGCCCCGTCACACTCTATTTACCACACACTGAAATGTAGGTTCAATGTTTATATTCCAATTGATTGATTTTTATAAATACGGGGTAAAAAGGAGACAGTCAGCCATTTTTCAGCACTAGTGGGCTGGAACACTTTTGTGTTTTTATGTCTGATTTTGTAAGCAAGGAGTTTCTAAGTGATGTGCAACTCGGGGGTACGCGAGACAAATCAGACCCCTGAAAGGGGGACAGTCATCTGGCAAGGTCAAGAACCACGGGGCTAGATGCTGTACAAATGCAGAACAACACAATACCTGGCCCAGGGAACCTGGCCTCCACCATGGAGCAATCAAACCATTGCTGAGAAGCAGGGCAAGGTTTCTGAGCATAGGCAGGCCCCTATGAGACAGTTTCTGGCGGCACCACAATTCAACCCACTGGGCTATCTTCCTAGCTCTCTGTTGTCACAGGTAGGCCACCTTCCCTCATGCATACAGACCACACACTACGCATCTGAAACCCTTTCAATCACCGCAAACCGAACAGAGGAAGCAGCCTGCCCCAACCTTGCACTCATCAGAACCTCACGAACGTTCACTTTGCAGGAGGGATTGGACAGTTATAACCTCAGTAAAGCTAGAGGAAGGATCTCGTTCGGGCCCAATCCTACAACCCTGCTCACCCAAGTGGACCTTACAGGACTGGTCTAATTAATTGCCTAATTAAAGCTTCCAGGGTAGGGCCCTTATTCTGGAACATATGATTGGCGCAGATAAAGGATGCCCAGCATTTGTGAATAAACTTGGGTGGTAGGAGATGGTGGGGAGGGCTGTCAAGCTAGGTTTGAAGCCCTGTGGTCCTGCCCTGCAGAGACATTAAAGATCCCGGTGTAATTTTTATGTGCTGGAAGCTTGCCTTGCTCTGCTGTCCCTTATCACTTTGTGCACTGTGTTCTGACCGAGCGCCCAGCTGCTGCTCTCTCCTCCAGAGGTGGCTGCATTTCAGTGGTGAAGTGATCGCAGAAGCCAAATCCTGATTGTTTTACCCAACAAGCAGCCCCACTGACATCAATGGGAAGGGGAAGTCCCTGTCGGTATTCCCATGTGTCAGGGGAGAAGGAACAGGCCTAGAGAGTTTGTGCAGCGCCTTGGGGTCCTGCAGGCCAGAGAAAGGTAGAAAAGGGCTTCCAGCAGGAAGGCTGGTTTGGCGGTTAACACTGGATGGGGACTGAGGAGGGCGGTGGCTCTGCCACAGACGCCCATTGTGACCTTGGGTACGTCACTTAAGGTATGTCTACACGCGCTCGGAGTGAGGTTTCCAGCCTGACTTGCGCTAGCAGCGTGAACGTTGCCGCTGCAACGGGGACTCGGGCTAGTCACCTGAGCTCAGACCCTGAAGGGCCCGGGGCTAGCCCGAGCTGCAGTGCAAGCTGCCACGTCCACACTGTTATTTCTGGCCCTCTAGTGCACGTCTGTCACGCCGGGTAGGGAGGGTCGCTCCCAGCTGCAGCCTGGACATACCCAGCGTGTCTTGGGGATGGGCCTCTGTTACCCGTCGGTCAAATGGAGCTAATAATCCCTCCTTTGTCTGGCTTGTCGGTGCAGACTGCGAGCTCTCTGGGGAAAGGATTGTCTCTAATGTGCAGCCCCCTGGCCCGTTGGAGCTCAGTCTTGGTTGTCTCCTCTCGGTGCAATTGCAGTACAAATTATAGCTAACTAGTACTATTGCTGTCCTGTAGATTCATTGCTGGGTGAAGACAATAAGCAGTTTAATTCATTAGTACCCCTCTGATTCGTGTCATACAGAATCGCTCTGTGTATTTGGTGTTTACTCCTTTAAAATATAAAAATGCCCCCCCGGCTGCTGCTGCTCCTTACTCTCCAGCTGTGCTCTGAGCAGCCTGGCCCTCTTTCCCCGCAGGGTCCGCTGTGTGTTTCATGCAAATCAGCGGCACAAACCCTCCTAATTTCTGAGAAATATTTGAAAAGCAACAAGCATTCTGTGCCTTTATTTGCAAACACTATTAACCATTTCCTGTTCCTGCCCCAGCCAGCCACTGCTGTTGCCATCTGATCAAATGTGCATTCAGTGGCTCCAATTTAAACAGAAAAAAAGACTCTCAAGAGGGCTGCAGAGTTCTATTTCTGAAACGTACAATCCCTTAGTCCTTCAGTGTCCTCCCGGGGAGCTAAATGGACTGCAGAAGCGGCTGTAGTCATTGGGGCTACTCTGTACCCCAAGGCCCCAGGGTACCACGTCTCGGAGACAAGCCCTGGTGGGTCCTAATAACCACTCAGGCTTATAGATGGGCTGGCAGGAAAGGGTGCAGGTCCCTAG
Source organism: Macrochelys suwanniensis (assembly GCA_033296515.1). Lineage (NCBI taxonomy): Eukaryota > Metazoa > Chordata > Testudines > Chelydridae > Macrochelys > Macrochelys suwanniensis. Next base: position 4,728,764 of record CM065783.1, on the reverse strand, counting down.
GTACAGAGTCTTAAAGAGTTACAGTTCAAAGTGAGCAACAGCCGTTCCCACTGGGATCCCTGGGGAAGTCCCGTCGAGAGTCAGGGCTCGTCAGCCTAGTGCCTGGGGTGCCCGCTTCAGTCCAGTCTCTATTCAAGCAAATTAGCATTGGTGGGTTTCCAAGCCAGGCTCAGTTAGCGTCTCTCATTGGGGCCCCTCTGCCCTGCCTAGCTGCTGCTGCTCCCCCGTGAATGCCAGGTGATGTCCAGCAATCACAGCCTCGTCCACAAGGCTCTGTGCGCCACTCCGAGGGCTTCTCTCCAGCTCCCTGCTGCCACGCGGCTCCCTCTGCCAAAGAGAGCCCAGCCACCTCCTGGTTCAGGGCCTTTTCCTTTCCCTGGCCAGAGGAAGGGGAAGCGCAGTGGGGAGAGGGCTGAGGGGGAGTTGTGATCCCCTGCTTTGCAGATCCACCACATGGGCCTGCAAATTGCAGCTGCGACTGAGAACGTCTGGGATGTGACGAAAGCTGCATTTTTGTCGGTCTCCCAAGATTCCCCGCGTTTGACGTTCCTTAAAAAATATCCGTGACTTTTTTAGCCATCCTGGGCCTGACGCCAAGCCCGTGGAAATGACGGCAGAGGGACCCGCTCAGAACAAGGGGGACTGTGAGCTTTGCATACAGGGCGGTGGGGTGCAACAGTACAGAGAGCTTAGGGCCTGTTCCAACTCCCAGTGACCTCAGAGTCTTCCCCGGGAGTTCCATGACGGGGAGCGGGTGCCTTGAAGACCTTGCATGTTTAGGAGAGGACTGGAGAACAGCTGGCACTCACTCTCCTAATGCCAGTTAGGGCTCAATAGGTGGGTGGGGTCCCCAGATTAGTACAGAAATAATACATCCTCATCAGAATTATTCTAGAACCATAGTATTGTCATTATAGCTGTTTAGCTCTTTGTATGTTTGAACTGGTGGAGATTTTTTAGTTTTTGTTGCTGAAAAATGGCCTTTTTTGGGGGAAAAAAAGAGTTCATTTTCTGTCTTTTTTGATGAAAGCTGAATTTTTTTGGTTTTGTTTTCATTTTTTGCTCCTCCCTTCTCCTCCTTTGCCCCTCTCCCCTCTTTTTCTTTTTTTTTGCAATCTTTCAGAGTCCAAGTGAAAACAATGAGAGAAATCATGGGAAGGGGAACGGGGGTGGGGGTGGGGGTAAGAACTGATAACAAAATGTTCTGTACTGAAAAGTTTTGTTAAAAAAAACTATGGAAATGTTGAAAAAGTTCTTTTTGAAAACCTCAAAATAAAAATGTTCCCAAACTTTGTAAAAATTTTGCTTTGATTTTTTGATTTTCTTTCTTTTTCTTTCTTTCTTTCTTTCTTTCTTTCTACTGTGCCCATCCTTGTAATCTCTTTGTGCCTTACTGTTATCATAGGATTCCAGCAAAAATGCCATGGTTGTGGCTTAGGAAGAACTTTCTGGTTAGCCAATTTTTAGTTAGCCAAATGTAGCAAAAATCATGTTTTCCACTCATTTTTGGTTGCTGCTGTTTCAGAATGGAAGAATTGGTAAGGCAAGTTCTGATCTCAGTGACACTGGTGTAAAACCTGGAGTGAGTCCTTTGAGCTGATTTTTTTAAGCTGGTGATGCATGGTGCGGTGGTGATGCACAGAAAGACTCAAATCACCTTTTAAAAATACATATTAAAAGTGTCAAACAACAATCAGGCCTATCCAGACATTGGGTCATGCATCGACTGGCTATTACTCCCTCTTAGAGAGAGATTACCTAATAAGGAAAGTTTGTCAGGAGTTCAGTAGGGTTTGAGCAGTTTCTGTTATGTACTGAATAGATATGACATTACCAAAAATGTCAGGTATTTCTGAAAGGGAAAATAACTACATCAGGGTGATAGTTATCAAAGCACTTTTAGAATAATACCTGGCGATTTGTGCTCTATTTGCAAGGCTAGCAGTTACCACATTAGTCATGTAGGCGTTTGTTTATAGCTCACGTGGATCGATTAAATACAGCTTTTTCTGGGTACTGCTGCAAAGCTGCTAGATGCAAACATGGAGCTGTATTATGGTAAGGTGCAGCCAATACTCATGTACACCGGCTGCTTGGCATCTGCTCCAAAACCCTTCTGGATGTGGGGTCTAGACGCTGCACAGGGTATTGCACATGGCCAGGCTGCCTTAGGGAGTGTGTGGTGCTGTCCTTTTCCCATCGGGGTTTGCAAGAGAGGGAGGCAAAAAACAATGGAAGAAGCGTGCTGATTAAGCGTGTCCCCTGTAAAGTGGGGACAATAATACGTGCCTGTCTCCTGGTGGCAGTGGCCAAATGGCTAAATTTCAAAATGCCCACGAAGCACATTGGGTGAGTGCTAGAGAAGGGGAAATGGGGTGTAAGAAGCCTGTGACCATGATGGATCTTCATGGTGGTCTCTGTGCTGGACCCTATGACTACTGAGCATTTCATGGAAGTGCAGGCCACTGCCCCTTGAGCAGAAGGAGAATCCCTTTCGCCACTATAAGGCCTATGATACACAGCTGAGCTGTTCTGATTCCATCTAGTAGAGCGGAGTGATAGCTCGTGATCTGATCCCAAGCCCACTGAAGTCTTTCCATTGATGACAGTGGGCTCGGGATAGGCCCGGAGTCACCAGCCAGTTTATCATATGATATTATTGCTAACGGAAACACGTTTTGTAGCAAAGGCGCTTTTTGTTCCCTTGCAAACACGCTGGCCACTTGCTCAGCCCCCTCGCCCCTTGCTCACCCCCTCACCCCCGTGGCCGTGCCTGCTGCTGTTCCAGCTCACCGAGCTCCATCTTATTTGTTAAAATTAAAAGGGGAAAAATGTTCTTCTGATAGGGTTGCCAGGTGTCCGGTTTTCTAGAAGGCCCAGTTGAAAAGGGACCCTGGCGGCTCTGGTCAGCATCGGGCCGTTAAAAGTCCGGTCGGCAGTGCTGCGGGGCTAAGGCAGGCTAGTCCCTACCTGTCCTGGCACCGTGCTGTGCCCTGGAAGTGGCCAGCTTCCTTTTGATGAAAAAGGAAACATTTTACGCTGGAAAAAAGAGTTGATGTGTGTCTGGATTTGCCCTGGCCAATCTGCTTGTCTTTTCGATTCAAATGAATTCCCACAAAGCTCAGCATAGAAGTAACTTATTTTTTCTGTAAAAATGCCTATAATTTTGGCTGCAGATAAGTATGATGCTGTGATGAAGAAAGGCACTGGCCATTCAATTAACTGCTCGTTAAAGACTCTGAAGACATGTTGTCCATACTAGGGCACATTAGCCGCATTTCTAAACATTCAGCAGCCTGCTACACAAACCATACAGACTCTTCTCTGCAAGTATTTGTTGCCCTGGCATCTAGGGCCACAGGAAATAAAATCGAAACACAGGTAACGGCCCAGCGCATGAATTTTGCCTGAGTCAAATGGAATCCTCACGTCAAAATTTCTGAGTTCTGGTCTAAATTTAGAAGCTGTACGTTTTGAGTGGATACAGCAGTTTCCTCACCCCAGCCGAAAACAATTCCCTTGCTCCTTATTTTTAGAACATGTGCTGAAAAGTTTGAGCAATCGTGCTACAGTTTGAATCAGACTCAGACTTCCAATGCATAGCTATAATGAGGGCACACTGCAGTATATAGAGATGAGCCCTATCTGAAATACAATGTAATGATTTGTACTTCCGAAGCATCTTGCATCTACAGATACCCAAGCACTAATTAGCCCTCACCACCTCCATTGGAGGCAGGAGGTTCTTACCTCCATTTTACAGGTGGTGAAACTGAGGCCTAGAGAGATCAAACACTAGTTAGTCTGTGGAAGAGTCAGGAATCGAACCAGGTCTCTTAATTCCCAGTCCTGGGCTTTGACTACCTCTGATATTTAGTTACTAGAACTAGTTGAATTATTTGTTGTGAATAAGTTGTTGGATACAGTTAACCCTCTGTTTGATTAACAAATATTCGCGCACAGGTCCTGATGATGCAAATGTCTTTGTTATCCATAAATGTCCATTACTTAGTTTGGTCCAACAATACCTGCGCTATGGAATGTTTGTGAACTTCAACTGGTTCGTTATTCATGATGTGTGATTGGTCCCTTGCATCACATGGTATTGCTTCTAGGTTCCGGATTGGATGATGCAAACTTTTAAACAGGAAACTAACAAATAGTGAACAGCACACACTCCTGTTCACCTGCAGATGTGGGTGTCTGTTAGGGTTGCCAACTTTCTACTTGCACAGAACTGAACACCTTTGCTCCCCCTGCCCCTCCTCCAAGGCCTCGCCCCTGCCCCGCCCCTTTTCTGAGGTCCCACCCCCACTCACGCCATCCCCCCTCCCTCTGACGGTTGCTCTCCCCACCCTCACTCACTCATTTGCAGTGGGCTGGCTCAGGGGGTTGGGATGCAAGAGGGGGTACAGGCTCAGGGCTGGCTGTGTGGGTTCTGGGGTGGGGCCAAAAATGAGGGGTTCAGAGTGTGGAAGGGGGCTCTGGGTGTGGGGTGGTATGAGGGCTCCGGCTGGGGGTGCAGGCTCTGGGATGGGGCTGGGGATGAGGGGTTTGGGGTGCAGGAGTGCACTCTGGGCTGGGATCGAGGGGTTCAGAGGGGGATCAGGGCTGGGGCAGGGGGTTGGGGTGCACGGGGGTCAGGGGTGCAGGCTCCGGGGGCACTTACTTCAAGCAGCTCCTGGAAGCAGCAGCATGTCCCCTCTCTGCAGGGCCAGCTCTAGGCACCAGCCTAGAAAGCACATGCCTGGGGCGGCACATTCTAAGGGGTGACATTCAGGCCAATCTTAGGGCGGCAAATTCCGCTCCTGCTTTTTTTTTTTTTTTTTTTTTGCCTCGGGCAGCAAAAAAGCCAGAGCCGGCCCTGCCTCTCTGGCTCCTACGTGGAGGCGTGGCCAGGCGGCTCTGTACGCTGCCCTGTCCACAGGGGCTGCCCCCGCAGCTCCCATTGGCTGCAGTTCCCCAGGAGTGCCCTGCTCCAGCCAACCTGCTTCTTGGAGCGCTTCCCCTCAACTGAGCTCTTTCAGCCTTTATAGGAATGACCTGATCCTTTCCCAGCTGGGTCTGATAAGCCTGCTAGGCCCAAACACTTGTTCTTAAAGGGGCCCTACCTCAACAGGGCTGACAGCCTTAAAAGGGGAAGACCCCCTCATTACACCAACCCTTGAAATGCAGCCACCTCTGGGGTGGAATATTGCAGTCATATTGCGCCAGCATCCCTCCAGGACTGATTTTAGGAGTGGGAGAGTGAAGGTTTTTTTTGAGGTTGCCCATCATCGTGAAATCCGGGCTGCCAGAATGAGTCAAAAGTTTTCCCGGGAGGCCCAGGGGTGGGGGTTGGATTGGCCCAGGCGGGCTTGGGGGCCCTGACAGAGCCCAGGCATTCCACACTCACCCTCCAGAGACGGCTGCCGCAGCTCCAGTCCTACACAGCTGGCTGGGCTCAGCTCCCGCTCTGGGCGTTGTGACCAGATGCACAGGATTGTAGTTCCACTCAGGTCTGGCCCATCCTCTCCTCTCTCATGATGACTGGGAGGGGAGAGGAGGAGGAGGGCAGCCAACAAAATTCTCTGTTACTCACACACTCTAGGGGCACCCACCTTTACCCTTCCGTGGGCTCAGGGCATAACCCTCTTAATTTAGGCACCCATCCTTGCCCCATTCCTAGTGCCCAGGTGTAACCCTGTCAATTTAGACACTCACCCTCACCCTTCTGTGGGCTCAGGGTGTAACCTTACACCCTGTGGGTTTGCAGGGTCTTTTACCAGGGAAAGAGCCTTAGGGCTTGTCTACACTTACATTTTATAGCGCTCTAACTTGCTGGCTGAGGGGTGTGAAAAATCACCCCCCTGAGCGCAGCAAGTCTGAGCGCTTTAAAGCGCTAGTGCGGACAGGCTCCGAGCGCTGAGCGCTAATCCCCTCATGGAGGTGGATTACCAGGAGCGCTGGGAGAGCTCTTGCTTCAAAGCGCTGCCACGGGAGCGTTCCCAAAACAAAAGAATGCACACGCTAAACAGACAATGCTCACCACGGCCAGTCTCAATAAGACAGATGTACTTTTCTCGATGGCCAGTCAGGAGCAGATCATCTGGGGGACTCCGGTTTCTGCAGGGTGTCATTGGCAGAGCGTTGAGGTCTGGCAACTCTGATCTTTGAGGCTGTGTCCTGGAGTTGGTTCCCAATTTCCTTTTGGACCCCAGTTTATATAGTGAAATTTGAGTCCTTTTTAGCTGTATCTGGACCAATCATTTTACTAAAATATTAATTACTAACCAATCCTAACATATTATAACAAAATTCTCTAACCAATCAGACCCCACCACCTTAATTAATTTACACCTAGCAAAATTAATTATGTAACAGACAGAAACAATCAAAGAACCAGACAGAGATCATTCAGACAAACAATAGAGAAGTGGGGACCATAAAGATAAAACAATAAAGAAATGAGGATTTCACAACCGCAACTATTGATACGTGATTTCTTGACAGACAGAACTAAGGTTTTTTTAACCATCTTAAGATCTGTTTCTTTATCTGGTGATAGTAGGTGCCATTAGGACGGGGTCTCCTTAACAGCCCGATATTACATTGTTTTAATATAATTTAGATGGAATGTGAGGATGTGACTTTAGTGCTGCTTTCCTAATGCGGCTGCAGACAAAGGCCTTTGGCCTTACAATATGGCTACAGGAAAAGGCCTTATCCTTACAGGGCGAAACTGTGAGCAAGTGGCACTGTGACCCCATGTGCCAGGCTGCAATGCCATGCACACAGATTTGGGCTAGGGGGCCAGGCCAAACCTGAGTGGCGCTGTGACCCCGGAGGTCACAACGCTGGGTGTGGGGAGCTGAGCTCAGCTAGCCCTGCGGGACAGAAGCTGCAGGAACTGGGGCTCTGGTGTACTAAGCACGGTGTACTTAGTTAGTACTTATTCTGTCAATGTGTGTATTATATATCGTGGGTAAAACATTGAATAACTCAGGTGTTTTGCACTAAAGCTATTTGCTGGATTGCAATGGGCCATCCCGGTTGACAAAGGAGTCCTGAAGGTTGAGAGCCACTGTAGCAGAGCTCCAGGAGGATTTTAGGGAAATAGAAGATAGTTACCCCAATTAAGAACTAGCCAGTGCCCCAGGCTACCACTTCTGCTCTGTGGTAAAAGACATGAGTGGGCCATGAATGGCTGCAGGGCTGCAGTTAACATCTCCCCCAGATGGGGGCACAAGAAAAGCAGAAGCCGTGGGGAAAAGTCTCAGACCGGGTTTGACATTTCAAGCCCTTTTTTTGGCCTCTTTCCCCCACCAAACTCAGCGTCTGATCCAGTGCCTCCCCCCCACAGACTCGCATGTGCGATCAAAGGCCTCGCATTTAGTACCATCAGACTTTTTTCCACAGCTGGTAAAATCTAATCGGTTACAGTGGGCAGCAGCCGCACGGGGTAGAACACACGCAGCCGAAAGCGGGTGCCCCGGGGAGCCTGGCCTCTGTGATATTTCCGACGTTTCTACCTTGTGCCCAAGGAAGATGCCCTTGTTGTGGCATCCTTTCCCACGCATGCAGGAAAAGAAAACAAGGGAAAAATCAAACCGATCAGCAAAACGTTGCCAAACCCGCGGAAAGCTGCTGCTGTCCAGTAGCGTAGCCGGGGGGGGAGCAGGGGGAGTGGCTGCTCCCCCTGTGAGGAGAAGCGGCGCTAAGGCGCCGCCCGAGCCCTGCTGCGCGGGCCGGGCTCAGGGGCGCTTTAAAAGGCCCGCGGCTCCTGCCGCTGCGGGAGCCACGGGCCCTTTAAAGCGCCCCCCCATCCCCGCTGCCGGACCCGGGCTGGGGGGGCGCTTTAAAAGGCCAGTGGCTCCTGCCCCTGCAGGAGCCGCAGGCCCTTTAAAGTGCCCCCCACCCCCCAGCCCCGCTGCTGGACCCGGGCTCGGGGGGGGGGGGGGCGGGATTTAAAAGGCCCAGGGGCTCTGCAGGGGCTGGAGCCCCGGGCCCTTTAAAGCGCCACCGGGGTGAGTACAAGGGGAGTGGGGAGGCGCCTTTTTATAGCGCTGCCGCTCCCCCTGTGCTCTAAACCTGGCTACACCACTGCTGCTGAGGTGTTGCTGTGTGACTGCCCTGGGGTAGGAGAGAAGCCAGGGGAATATCTGAGGGGTTTGTGGAGGGGCAGCGCTCCAGAGTCAGGGGCGGGGAGGCAGGCAGAATGGAGTGCTGGAGAGGCCCTGTGAACGAGCAACAATTGCTGGAATCTTCGAGTGCGCTGGGAGCAGGGCCAGATTAACCCACCCCTGGGCTCCTAGGCAAACATACACTTCTCCCAGCCAGGGCGAATGGCGAGCGAGCCTGCCTCACACACCCCATAGCAGCGGCTCCTGTCCCGTGGGGCTGGGCCCGGCCCTCTGATCCGGGGGTTGTGACCTGGTGCATGGGGTTCCAGCCCTGCTCAGGTTTCGGCAGCTCGTCTGCGTGTGAGTGAGTGGCATCGCGACCCGGCAGACAGGCCGTACCTGTCACTAAGACCTTGCGCATTGTCCGCATTTGAGACCAGTTTTCAAGTGTTCATAAAAACCCCCAAGCCCCAAACCCCTAGAACAAAAACAGGCTGGATTTTTGATGGACACTTGAAACCTTCCAACTTGCTTAGATAGATGCTAGAGAGAAGGAGGTTTTTTTAAGGTTATGGTGAGGCCAAAAATCTCCAAAGAATGCGCTTTCTTGAGAGATTTTGGCTCAAGATGGCAGAAATCTCACAAGCTCGCCTGAGTTCACACGATTTCCGCTGCAGACGGTGACTGACATTTCAAGAAAGGAGAACGCAAGATTTCCTTGCCATTAAGTTCTGTCTCAGAACACTGGCCCAGATTCAGCCTTGGGTCTAAACACAGAGCCCTAGTGTAATGGGGTTTCCCTTCACCCCAAGTGCGCTTCCTCCTGGCCAGGCATCTAGGGAATCTGCCTGGTCTAATGCCCCATTCTGTCTCTCATTTGTGCTGCGTCTCCGTTCATGCCCCTGGGGCTGCAGTGCCCCCTGCTGGTGGCTTGGCCCTCCAGCCAGGTCACCATAGTTTTCCCCTTCATGGGTTTCAAAGACTCACTGGACCTGTGCAGGTATCGCGCCCGGCAGTCCTCCAATTCAAGGCTATGTCACTTTGTCAGTGGCAGCTAGGGGGAACCCCGGCCTGCTCACTACTCTGGGTTCCAGCCCAGGGACCCTACACTCCACAGCCAAGGTCTGCTCCATCCAAAACCTTGCTGCTGTGTCCCTGGACTGCTTCCTACTCCGTCTCTATCGCATTTCCTTATCCATCACCCTGCTGGTACACCCTTCCCTCAGGGACAGGAGCCCAGGGCTTCTACTCACCCCCGGGCTTCTCCTTTCGTCTCTAAGCCCAGAGAGGGTCTGCAGGCTTCCACATGGCAGCCCCCTGCTACTACAGAGTTCCTATCTTTATAATCCTTTCCCAACTTCTCTCCCACCCAAGCTGCATCAGCAATTAGTAATTTATCAACCTCTGGGCCTCCCCGCAGGTGCAACTGTAAAGGTTCATTAGCCTCTTTTGGGCCACCTTAACCCTTTCAGGGCTGATGTGGGGTGAACATCCCATCAGACCTACGTTAGATCTACTCCAGCCCCAGATCTGAAATCTTACCATTTGTCTCATCTCTAATTAGCAGGCCACTTGTGCCATCTAGACCAGTGGCTCTCAACCTTTCCAGACTACTGTACCCCTTTCAGGAGTCTGAGTTGGCTCACGTACCCCCAAGTTTCACCTCACTTAAAACCTACTTGCCTACGAAATCAGACATAAAAATACAAAAGTGTCTCTGCACACTATTACTGAAAAATTGCTGACTTTCTCATTTTCACCATATAATTATAAAATAAATCAATTGGAATATAAATATTGTACTTAAATTTCAGAGTATAGTATATACAGCAGTATAAACAAGTCTGTATGAAATGTTAGTTTGTACTGACTTCACTAGGGCTTTTTATGGGGCCTGTTGTAAAACTAGGCAAATACCTAGATGAGTTAATGTACCCCCTGGAAAACCTCTGTGTACCCCCAGGAGTATGTGTACCCTTGGTTGAGAGCCACTGATCTAGACCACCCTGATGCTGGATTTGAATGCTGTCATTGAGCTAACCACAGCAACCAGGTTCATTTCTGCAAGCACGGAAATTTATCAGATCACAATGACAAACAAGAACAAATCACGAATTTTCCCCTGAGACTCTCTAAAGGTAATGAGATTCCATTCTAGAGATGCAGGAAGAACCATAGAACGGGGCGGTTTCATCATAGTTGATTTCCTATGCAAATGTTAGTCAGCACAGCAGTCACATAGAAGCAAAGTGGGTCAAGGTGGAAAAGACCCATGTGCTATAGGTCAACTGTCTAATCATCTGTCATAGGTTTTTCTAAGGCCCCTCACACTGTAATATCTAATTGTCCTCTAGCCCTCTTCCTTGCAAAACTGGCCTTAAGATTTTCTGTACACAGTTCCCTTGTGTGTGGGGGAAGCACCTTCTGAATTAAACATTTATCTTTAGTCCTCTTCATTTTAGACAGTTATATAGGGTGACCAGACAGCAAATGTGAAAAATCGGGACAGGGGGTGGGGGGTAATAGGAGCCTATATAAGAAAAAGACCCAAAAATCGGGACTGTCCCTATAAAATCGGGACATCTGGTCACCGTACAGATATAGTTTGGGAGATGGGATGGCAGAAAAATCTACCATCATGATCGACTTCAGGCTCTTGAGTGTGGGCACAAGCTGGTACTCTTGTTGGCAGTTTCAGGTCATGAAGATCTCTCTCTCTCTCTGTCTTTCTCTGTCTCTCTCTCTCTCTCCCTGGATAACTCAGGGGATTGATAATGGCCTGTAGGTTGTAGGTCTGAATCCAGGCTAGGTGGGTGATGAATCAAAATGGCTGCCCTCTAATGGCTGTTCTGCCTACATGAACTGAGTTTGGTGGCCTCGCTCCAGTTCCCCGTCGACAAGTGTCCCCACCTCAAGCCACTGGCCCTAGCTAATGCCCTGGTTGGGAATCTCAGCCGAGAAACCAAGGAGCAAACGGAAACCGTGGGGACCGAGAGACCCTTTCCACCGCTAGAGGTGACCACTTCAAGGCAAAGGCTGAGGGGACTTGGTGGGGGCTCAGGGGAAGTGTGAGGTACTCGCTGTCTGGATAAACAGAGGAGTCCCGTCTCTGGGGCTGGCCGGCTGGGAGCTGTCACCAGCCCTATAGAAAGTCAGAATAAATAATAGAGATAAGAGCTCCCCCAGCCACTAGCAGAAAACGCCGAGCTGTTTGCCTGGCAGGAGCAACCTGTGGGTGACGTCAAGTGTGTGGCAAAGGAAATGCGGCTCGGGGCCCCCTCCCCCCTTCACTTGTGGTCGCGTGCCTCAGACCCCTAACGTTCTGCTGATGCCGCTTTCTCTTCTGCGCGGGTGAATGGCGCGTGGGAACCTGGGTGTGGAGCGGGGGAGCAGGGCCGGGCGCAGCTGTCGAGCTGTGTCGGAGGAGGAGGGGGGGGGAAAGACGGGGGCGGGAGGCAGGGAGGGTTTCCCTCTCAAGCCGAGATGGGTACGTTTCATTTCCACTTCTGCTCCAGCTGCAGTCGGTCGACGGCCGTCGTGCAGCCCCCTGGGGGAGCGGTGCCGCCGGGACGCAAGGCACGAGGTGGCGTGGCCAGGACACGGGCCCCCGGAGCGTCCGCCCGCCACGCAGCACAGGAAGAGCAGCTTGGACCCTGATTGGTGAGTCGCACGTGCAGGGGAGGAAGCCGACCCCCCAGAGAGCTCCCGGCTCCTCGAAGGCGACGCCAGGGACGATGCTCGTTACCGTGGTCGGCATCTGTGCGGTGCTGCTGACCTGCAGGCCGGTGCTGCTGCTCTCCCAGCGTGGTATGTATCTGGGCGGCGGGACACGCTCACAGCGCTCCTGAACACAAAGGCGGTGTGGCTTACGGCCGGCGGGGAGCGTCTGCTAGGCTTAGAGCTCGGTGGAAACAGCTCCGGCAGCGAGAAGGCAGGAAAGCCAAAATGCCAGACCTGAAATGCCCAGGCAGCCAGCGTCTGGGAAGAGCCCCCAGGATAGAAACAAACGCGAATGTTTGGCGTGGATGCGGGGCCCCCATCACAGCTCAGTTTGAAGGGAGAAGCCTGAGAATAGTGGAAGGGGAAGTGAATAGGCGGGGCGGGGTGGTGGTGGCAGTGGAACGGGTACATGTGTTATAATATTAAAAATTGGGTTTGGCAAAACTTTTTGGAGCTTCCCCCTGCCCCTGGCCCCCAACCCCCCACTTCATTCAGGGCCGGATCTCTGAGGTTCGGGCCCTTAATCCATTGTTGTTCAGGGGATCTTCTGAAAATGGAAGGTGGCGAACATGGGGCTGAGAGTCAGGACACCCGGGATTCTGTGCCTGCTTTGTCCTGTGTGGCCAGGCCACGTCCTGTCTCTGTGCCCCGGAGGGCCCATCAGTAAAAGGGGGTTAACGAGGTGTACCCACATTTGTAAAGCACTCTGAGATCCGCAGGTGATAAACCCAGTCAAACTGTCATGGGGAAAAAAATGAAACTAAAATATGCATCTGTAAGTGACTGGCACCGTGTGCGACGGGAACAATAAAGACTCTGGCTTGAAAGTCATTGTCTGGCTTCGAGGCTGAGCTAAGGAGAAAAGAAATCAAATCAAAGGCAGGCGAAAGCACAGAAATCACATCTGGCAGAGCCAAAACGAACTCCAGCTGTGGCGAGTTTTTGAGTGGGTTCTAAATGTGGCACAATGAGCTCTGGAAACGAGCAATTTCTGGATTTTGTTTTAGAACTAGTGAAAAAAAAAGCAGTGTCGGCTTATAAAGGCCTCTGCCTGCTGCATTCAGCACCAACAGCTGCATTTTGTAAAAAACCCCCAAACCTGCCTAATATTTTCTAAGTCAAATAAAATCCAACCACACAAATTAAAACATATTGACGAGCGCAAAACCCAAACAAACTCCTTTGCCTACTTACTAGTTATTATTATTATTATTTATATATGTGTGTTACCGTAGCACTAGGAGCAGCAGTCATGGACCAGTATCCCGGTGTGCTAAGTGCGGCACCCTCACAGAGCAAAAGGACAGCCCTTGCCCCAAAGAGCCTACTATGGGAATCTGCAATGATTTCCCCAGTTGGCTCTTCTCATTTGAATGTCCTTAGTCATTTATTCATAACCAGGGGATATGCCGTGTCACAACAGAACAATTGTCCTTCTAATCTCCTATCTCCTAAGGAAAGCTCATAACTTTTGTAAACTTCCTTGCCTATCTGAAATTTCCATAGAAGTTGAGGGAATTGTTTTGCCAGCATTCGGGATTGGGCCCAGGAGGTTTTGTTCTTCTGTGTTTAATAAAAGGGATTTATATGTTTATTCATCTCTGGGGCTTTCAAGGGGATTGTCAGCTCGGATCACTGGCTCTTGTAATTGGTGAGAGAAACGCCCGGTTATTGCTTTTTCCTGGGAAATCGGAATGACCATTAATTTAATGTCTGTCTCTCAAGCTGTGTTAATAAGGGGCTCAAGTCAAAAACCTGGATTTAGATCTGGCTTTCAAACAGTGCCATCTAGATGGGCTCCAAACCGGCTCTTATCTGGATAGATAGATTTATTGGGGAAAGCGCCCGAGAAGCTTATTATCAATAATGAATGATAATAATTGTGGGGCGGACTGTGAACCTCTTCCTCCCACTGAATCTAGCCCCATTGGCTTCAGTCAATGGAGGTAAAGGGTTCACAGTCTGGGCTTGTATATATAAAGCCCTTGCCTCCTCCAGTATTTTGCCAATGATGCTCATACGCAGTTAAGATACAGACATAAAATAGATCATGTCAAATGTTAATTAATGGCCTGGCTAAGAGGATTCATGTTAATGTCCCTAGAGACATGCTGCAAATGGCTGTAGTCCTGTACACTCCTGTAGCCTAAATATGAGCACTACCCAGCAGTGTGCCCACCTGCAAGGTGGTGCCCGCTCTGTTCTTGGCTCACGAGTGTTTATCACCTGGGCATCCGTGCACGAGTGCTTCAAACAAGTTGTCCCAGCTTTTGAACAGTCTCTTGGAGGAACCCCTTTAATGTGCCAGACCCACCAAGGGGTCCCACTCTTCCTTCCGCATTGGCCAAGCTGCCTCACTGCTTCCTAGACTGAGGAACTCTGCTCAGCGAGTCCAACTGAGACTCCTGGTCGGGACTGGTCCCCTCCTCAGGGACTAGTTCACCTCACCTCGTGTTTGCAGTGACACTCAAGCAGCGTAGGGTTTATTAGTCACCTGGGACACAGCAAGGGAAGTCCTTGGGTTAGCGCAAAGAAATAGAGGTGAAAGCATCGTCCGTTCTCGTCAAGCCAGAGCAATTCCCCAGCCAAGCTGTAGTGAGCTCCCATTTTCAGGCTCTGTCTCTTTCTGACATCCTTAGTCAGTCCCAGGAGAGAGAGAGTAAAGCTGCCTGCCATGACTTGAGAGTGTGAGTATCAACCTCAGGGCAGACTGCCAGGAAGCAGGGCACAAACCCCCAATTGGCTGGTGATTCGATTTCACCAACCAAGTGCCAAGTGTAAACTCCTCAGGCACTATCACAGCCTTAACATGGAATCACCGACGGTCCCCTTGGGTTCTCCGATCTGTCTCGCCGCCCTGCCTTTGTGATGGATGGTCCCTTACACCAAGAATCACAGCAACATTCAGGTTACTTCCAGCTCCAAAGGACCAGTCACTTATCCCAGCCAGGTCAGTTTCTCCTTAGATCTTACACCAAAGACAATGCCTGTAGCCAATCCCATAATAAAGTATGTACAGATTTATTAAGTATGTAAAGGAAACAGGAGAGTTATTTACAAGGGTAAAGCAGGCAAACATAGATACACAAATGAGTTATGATCTTAAGTTTCAGAAGGCAATAAAAGCAAGCTCTCTATGTCCTTCAGGGCTACCCCAGGCTAAGCACTGGGGATCTCTTGCTTGTGCCTAAAAACCTTATCCCCCCAGAGTCCAAGCAGCATGGAGATAGTCAGTCCTTCTCTTTGGGGATTTTATCCCCCTCCTGCCATGTCCTCGGGGCTGCAAACTCAGCTGATGGGAGGAATTCCCTTGCATGACTCCTCACCATGTGGGAAAGAGCAGGACAACTGAGACTTTTGCCTTTATTAATGATAATAGTTGGATAGGGCATAACACCTTCTGTTGGAGATCAACACCACACTAGTTCATGTCTCTTTCCTGTCTGGTGATTTACACAGTCACAGAGGCTCACAATACAAATACTGCCTTACACCATGGGAGACAGATGCTAAAAGTGAGATCAATGCAGGCAGCACCTCACCAGCATTCAATAAAGTCGAAACACATTCCTATAATTCGTACACCTATTTTAACTATACTAACACACGGGTGAGCCAGATTGGTTCCAGCTCTGGATCTGTCAGGCATGGGGATCCTGGCATGAGGTGGCACCAGGTCTGCCAGCATCACAGAGAGCCAGAAACCAGCTCTTTATTTCCTGCCAGTCACCTCTCAGCCCTTTGTTCTCCAGGCCGGGCCATGCCGAGTTCACAGCCCTCGTGCACGGATGCCCAGCTGATAAACACTAGTGAGCCAAGACCAGAATGGGCACCTCCTTGCAGATGGGCACACGGGTGGGTATCGCTTGTATTTAGGCGACAGGAGCGTCTGGGTGATTGATTGCTAGGTGTGAGTGTTCTGCCCATTGGGGTTTTGCATTGTCTTCTCGCATTTTCCATTGATATGATTTAGCCTCGGCCCATTCTTTTAATGAGCCCTGCAATTTGTTCAGACAGCTCGGTGACACCGATGTCTTTTAGTCTGGCCTGAGAGCCTACTTAATTCTTGCCCCTTTGCTGGATAGCCATGCAAAACATAGGGGGGAAACCGAGGCACACATAGGCTTCATGTTACAAAAGATTCCCACTTTGTCCCAGGGGAGCTCCCGCAGGGGTGGAGCCTTTCCCTGCTAGATAACAAGTTCATGTTACAGGCTGGTCACTGTCCACCAGCAGCTGGGTGGCCTCAGGGAAAGGAGCTAGGGCCTAGCGGGCACGTCTGACACAGTTGCTGGCAGTCTCAGTGGAGTGGCTGAGGACTGTAGTTCCCCTGGTGAATCATAGAATATCAGGGTTGGAAGGGACCTTAGGAGGTCATCTAGTCCAACCCCCTGCTCAAAGCAGGACCAATCCCCAATTTTTTGCCCCAGATCCCTAAATGGCCCCCTCAAGGACTGAACTCACAACCCTGGGTTTAGCAGGCCAATGCTCAAACCACTGAGCTATCCCTCTCCCGCTTGTTCTTATCCCTTGGGGTGATCCCTCCAGGTCTGAGGCACATTAGACAGGTTATTCATGATCGCAGGGGATGGGGGCAGATAGGACAGTTAAGACTTTATTTAAAACGATATTTTAAAATGCTCACGATGATTACGATTGGTGTCACTGTGGTTGCTTAGAGACACACAGTCAGAGAGCCGCTCCCCTTTTGCTAGGCCCGACGCAAATATGCAGTGTAAAGACAGCTCCTGCCCCAGACACTTCACTGCTGAGGCTAAGGCAAGAAGCAGAGCGTGGGCGGGTGAAGCAAGCAAGGTGACAGTAATGGATACAGGCCAAGATTTGGGGGGCAGGGAGGGGCCGGTGCGCCTTGAAGGAGCAGGGCCAGTGCACCTGTGCTGGGCCAGCTGGCCCCAGTGGGTGAATCAGGGCACAGAGTCAGTCTGGAAAGGGAGATGAGAGAGAACAGATGTGGGGTACTCACTGGGAATAGGGAGAGAAGCCAGAAGCCGGAAGATCCCTGGGAGTGACTACTAGAGTCCCCTGGGAGTGCAGCGTGACAGTCTCGGTGCAAGAGAGGCCTGGTGAGACAGAGGCAGCAGAAGAAGGGCTGGAGATGGGAGCTGCCAGAGACGGCGTGTTTGGGACCTGGGAGAAGGCAGGAGAGCAACGGAGGAGGTGACTGTTGCTATCTCCAGGGCTAGAGTGCTGGACCCCAAGGAACTGGGAGAGGGTCGGGGGAGTGACGGATGCTCGGCTGGGAGGGGTTCCCGCTGGGAAGAGCAGGGTTGCAGTCTAATTAGAAGGACTGGGGTGGCTGTCCTGGGCCAGAGGAAAAGACAAGGACTTACAGAGAGTCCAGGCATGGTCTGTGTTAGGTGGGCATTGAGGAATGAGATGTCTTGAGTTTTAAAGACGGCTTACACTGCGTATTGGAAATGGATAGTGATTGGGACTTGGGGTTATGGACTTATCTGCATCATGTTTTTTTAATGAACTGTCCCCTAGGAAGGGTATTATTGAAGCAAGAGAGCCTGGCGTAGAGCACTTGGGTTACCGGAGGGGGAAACTGAGGCAGGTGGCCTGCCGCTTGAGAGTTCTCTGGGTCGGGCTGCTCAGTACTTGAAGATCAGGTCCCTTGAAGGTGTCTATAGTCGGGCACCTAAAATAACGATTCACTTTGGAAAGCCTTGGTCTCTGTGTATGATCTAGAGTCCACTGTCTCCCTCTTTGCACCCTTGAATCATCACTTGCCTCAGTTCTGCGGTGATGCCATGGGCCATACTCCACCCTCAATCGTTGGTCCGGTCCATGCAGTTGACATCAATGGGAGTTCCACAGGCTGAGCACAGATATGATACCACCCAGAATTCAGAGGTTAGGGCATCAGTCTGTTGCTAGAGTTGATCGTGTTATTACCCCTTCAACACCCGGCTCGGAGAAGAGGTGACAGAACGGCAAACGAGGCAACACGAGCACCTTTCCAACTAGCCACACGGGCTTCTCAGGGCAGGCAGGGTAGCTTCACGCACCCTGATTTGAATCAGGTACCCAATCAGTTATGCCCCCACCCCACCCTGTAAATCGACTCTGCGTCAGTTTCACCTGCTGCCTTTCAGAGGCAAAATCAGCCGCAGAAAGGATGACTAACATGGTATAAAAATAGATCCTAATTTTCAAATGAAACAGCTGGAAGTTCCTCTGCGATCAAGTGGGTGCAACTGAGAGCCGAATTCGGCCCCGTATAAACATTTAATAGAACAGTTATTACCAAGGATTAAACGTTAACTAGTTATTTAGCACCAATACCAGACCCTTTGCTGTCAAGATCCCATTGATTTCAATGGATTTAGGCCAGCAGGACTTTGTATTTAATGCCGTGTGGTACATACAGATAAAGAGCTTCCACTTGAGAAGGTGGACACAACAAACAGTTAATACCTACCGTTTAATTCTGGCCAAAGTGACGAGAGATTTTGAGGGTCTGGCTTGAGACGCCCAAGCGCGCTCCAGAGCGGGGACTCTGCAGTACATGGAGCTCTCTGGGAGATTTCCAAGCCCCCAGTGCCCAGAGGTTTTCAGAACAGTCAGAGGCCCGGGAAGGTGAAGCCCTTGTAAATTTCCTAGGCTCTGCGTGGGCCCCACATTGCTGACAAACAAGGAAAAGAACCAATGCTAAATATTTTAGCTCTAAATTCTGGTCGCTGCTCTGCATACACACCATGGAGGAGACAGAGCAGTAATCACCGCTAAGACTCATTACACGCTTTTGTCTGGTAATAATGAGTCAGTAATAAATTAACCAATTCATTACACATGTGCAGCACTTTTCATCTTCCCCAGGCTTTACAAGTCGATCGCAAAGCACTTTAAAAAAGAGGGATCATTCGTCCCATTTTACAGAGGGGGAAACTGAGGCAAGTGACTTGCCCAAGGTCACCCAATCCGCCAGTGGCTGAGCCAGGAATGTAACCCAGCTCTTCTGAGTCCCAGTCTAGTGCGCTACCCACTGAATGCCTCTCTGTGCACCTTTGAGGGAGGAGGCTCAGGCATAGACTGAGAATGCAGCATCCCTAGCAAGGACTGCACAGAGCTTCCCAATGCCCGTGAGACAGGCACAGCAGGGACAGGGGTTGAATTTCCTTTTGTCTAAGGGGAACAATGTTTGCTGCGCTGGAGCATACCCATGGTTAACAGTTTCTCGGGCTGTCAGATAGCACATACAATGGGGCTGGATCCTCCCTCTGCTTTTAGCAGTGGGGCGATTGGGAAAGGCCAAAAATCCAAACACTCCAGGGCAGGGACTGCCTTTGTTCTACTCATTCGTACAGCACCTTGTACAACAAGGCCCTGATCCTTGACTGAAGCTACCACGCTATCAATGATAACCATTGTCTGTTCTGCATTTGTAGGGCACCCAGCGCAGGGGGGGCCTGGTTCAGCACTAGGGCTGCTGGGTGTGACAGTAATATGAAGAATAAATAACTAATAATGGTTGGGCAATGGGCCTGCGAGGCCCATCAGCGCGTCGGCTCGTGCTGATCATGATGTCCTGTTCTTTGTTTCTTTCCTTTCTCTGAAACAGTGACGTTTTCCCCGGAGAAGCTATCCAGCTATGCGGGCGAGACAGCCAGCTTCTTCTGCAATATCTACCCGGCAAACTTCTCTCGGTTTGATTGCAGCTTAAACTGGTACAAAAAGATCAATTCCACTTACACACAAAAAATTGCCGAGTGGCCTGGGAAGGGTAAAAGCCAGATGGAGAAATTCAACCTCCTCAACCATACCTCTACTGTCGAGATAAGGATTCTGAACCTAACCGAGAATGACACTGGCGAGTACTACTGCGGGCTGATCACTTTCTCCTCGCCCAATAAAGTGGTGGAAAGCAACGTGTCCCGGCTCACAGTTACAGGTTTGTTTCAAAGACAGTATAACGAACAAGCCTGTATGCGTGTCTACCGCAGCCCTCTGCTGGAAGGGCTCAGAGCAGCCTAGCTGTGGGCCATAGACCCTGCTTTAGCTCTAGCGGTAGGGGCGTGTGCTTTTGGCGCGGGAGAGGCTGAGCTCTGTCCTCCGTGCTGCGGGGAAGTTCCAGGCGGCCGGGCGGCGCAGCGAGGCTGAAGATTGGTGACAATGCTCTGTTGGTCTGTGGGCTGAGTGATATTTCCAGTCCAGAATTCCCCCCACCCCATGACGCCCTAACGAGCTAGGTTAGAATGTGCGGTTCTCAGCTGCTCAAATCAGTCAGCATCTCTGGCTGTGGAGTTCGCTTCTGTTGGTGGTCAGGCCGAGCCTTTGCTTGCTGCTCTGCAGGGTATATGTCAGGGCTCCTCTTTCCAACCAATATATTACGGTAGCACCCAAAGGCACCACTCTGGGACCAGGGCCCCGCAGAGCGAGACTCTGTAACCTGTGATTTCCTGGCCAGAGTGAAAGTAGTAACAGCCTCTGGTGTGACCTTTACAAACCACGTGGCCACATTTCCAGCAGCTGACCCGAATCAAGGCCAAATCTGTGCCGGGGCAGGCCCCACTGGGCTCGCTGCGGGTAACTGAAAGCAAGTTGGTGGGGGAGAGCTTGACCTACATCAAGCACCCGGTGCACAGTTTCAGTGCTACAGAAATAATAAACTGTGGCATTTTACCCGGAAGCAGTCACTTGGCCATGGATATTTTCGTATTTTACTGTCCCACCCCAGCGAATTATCTCTCTCACCCAGGGCCGCATACTTACCAACACCACAGTCAACAGGGAGGTGGAAGCTCAAGTCCATAAGCATCTCTCGCCCTTCCGCTAAAGCCCAGCTCCTTTAAGTTGCATGTTTTAGATGCCGAAGGCTCACGCCCCAACAGCCCTGATGTCTGTATTTATGCAGCTGTAGCGTATTAGAAAAGGGTACTGCAGGTGGAGTTTGAACTCCTGTAGATCTAAGATGCATGGGACGAGCAGGGACTATTATTATTATTATTTATTATTATCTATTATGGAAGCGCCGATGAGCCCCCATCATGGACCAGAGCCAGGGGGGCGTTTATGCTCACTAAAAGCACGTTTGTCAGTAAACAACATCATCGACCACTTCAGGAATCTTTTTGATTTGAAAATGTCATGAAAGTTTTTGAAAAAAAAAAAAAAGAGAGAGAGAGAGAGAGAGAGAGAAGGGGCCATTTGGAGCCTGTGAAATGGAAACATTTAAATTTGTTTTGTGAATTAAATCCACCCCACTTCCCCCCATCTAGCAGCTCTAATTGCCTTAGTCCGTGTGACTATGTGCCCCTCTGGCAAACAACTCAAGTGACTCTGACAGCCTCCTACTTACACACAGCTAATGGGATTACACCTGTATCTCCCAGGTCCGTCAATGGCTATTAGTCAAGATGGTCAGGGATGCAACCCCATGCTCTGGGTGTCCTAAGCCTCTGACTGCCAGAAGCTGGACGACAGGAGATGGATCACTTGACAATTGCCCTGTTCTGTTCATTCCCTCTGAAGCACCTGGCATTGGCCACTGTCAGAAGACAGGATACTGGGCTAGATGGACCTTTGGTCTGACCCCGTATGACCATTCTTATGCTCTTATCTCAGCTGATACTGATGTGTGTTGGATGCAAAGGTTCTGGGTTTGGCTGCTAATATTGACAGATGGTGCCTGTACATATGTGGCCACCCGTTCGCTACACAGTCTTACACTGGGCCAGAGCCTCTTCCCGCTGACCCTATTCCCCAGAACCACTGGATCAAATGGAAGGGGAGGCACTGCGTTATTTCGAGTACAAATGTTTCGCCTTGCTTTTGTTTTGATCAAATGAAATAGAAGATGGAGCTAAGCCGGGGGCCTGGACTGATCAGGTGGCACGGTACAGATGAGAATCAGAGATCTAGGAAGACAGGACTGGATGAGACATGCTGGGTCATTGAGTCCATTCCCCCACTATCACGGGCAGTCCTGTCCATGCCGCCCCCCGGTGTGACGATAGCACCAGTGCTAGGTCTGACAAACTGTGTGAAATTAATCTCTGTCCAGCGGGCTGGTGTAAGCCGGGAACACCAGTTAAATCCTGCTTATGCCACAGGTTGAAACTCAATGGGTGGAGGGCTCCCTTAAGAGCTGTTAACTCCAGCCACGGGGTGCAAGCGACACATCAGTGGTGCTGAGGCCGGGCCGTGGCCCCTCTGTGTGGAGGCAGAGGGGGCGGCTTGTCGTGCTGGAGGAGAGGACTTGGTTTGCTTTGTATTTTATAGAGACTGTAGCGCTTCTTCTTTTTTATTTGCAATTCCCTAGAAGGAAGTCCCACCACCATTCCCAACGTGACCGAGCCGGACGACCCGGTGGGCGACTTTAAAGTGCCAGTCATCATTGGCCTGAGCGTCGCCGGGGCCGTGCTGCTGGGGCTGATCACCTACATGCTCTTCATCACCACGCGCCGGACGGCAGGTGCGTCGTGGCAGGGGGAGCGCGGCCCCGTCTGCTGCCCTTCCCCCGCCGGTGCCTCCGTCGGGGGAAAGCCTGGGCCAGCTGGATAAAAAAGCCGGGGGGGGGGGGGGGACAGGAGGGGTGCTCAGGGACTGCGGTGAGCAGAGGCTTGTCTAGACGGACCCGACAGGGCCGCTGTGGACGGAGGGGGCTAGCGCAGCCATTCTGCCTGCATCCCGTTGAGCTCGGTGGGCCGAACGCTGAAGCCCTTCTGGGGTCTTAACGCGGGTGAAATTCCCCCTGGCTTCACTGGGAGTGGATGGTGCTCAGCGCCTCCCGGGATTGGGCCCCAAATCTCTGACATTCCCCCAACCCCGCATTAGATTGGCTCGGCCCATTGTAGGGCCAGTGGGGGGGGACGGTACAAGGAGCCTTCCCCCTGCCTGGAGCCCCCGTGTAAAGGGCAGTTAGCCCTCTTCTGGCTCCCTGTCTGGGTTGGGCGGGGAGGCGCAGAGAGGGGGCCGGGCCGTGGTCTGTGGAGCTGGCTGCGCAGTCCCACGGGAAGGTGGGGTGGGTGCCCTCCCACTGGAGCGGGGTCGTGCCTCCCAGAGCTCCCCTCCACGCTGCCCCTTCCTCAGGCCTGGGCCTTAGTGCGCCCACGGTGGGCAGGGCTGTCTGAGTGCAGGGTCCCCAGCTGTTCGGCTCAGCCAGAGCCAGGCAAGGCTCTTCCGGTCCATCGCCCCCACAGCCGCTCATTGCGGCTCTCTGTCCCCACCCCGCGGCAGCCGGACCACAGAGCCTGCTGCAGCCTTGGCTAGCAGAGCTGGGGCGCATTTATTGGGTGTCCACCGGCTGGTCTCTCCACTAGGCAGGCAGAACGCCGGCTGCTGGCTACCAGAAACTGAGGGTGCAGCGTGACCAGGGAGATGCCCGGCTGCTGCCCAGAGACCCGTGAGGAGATTCCAGCTCACCAGTCCCAGCAGAGCTCTTCCAGTCTGGATACCTGGGCTGGTGGCTAGGATCCGGGAGCTCAGCTCCCTCACTCATGCTCATGGGATAAGAAACTGAACAGAGCAGAATAGGGTCTGGCCCTCATGATCAATTGCTCATGATCAGAGCGTTAGAGTAGAAAAACAGGGCACGAGTCTCCCCACGATGGGCCTCCGCTCCAGAACGCCGGGCCCAGCCCTGCAGTCCGTGCGCCGGTGACTCTCCCACTGGCTTTGAGGGGAGCTTGGGCGACCTATGTCTGGATCGGTGGATGCTGGCACACCCTCCAGTGGGATCTTGCTCAGGGAAGGGGCTGGTGCGGGGTGGAGTCTGTGCAGCCCCGGAGTCATTTGCAGGGAGCTGTAAGGCTGCGGGAAGCGGAGCTAACTCTGACGCCCACTCCCCCTGTGATGTTCGCTGCAGCCCAGCTCCTGTGCCTGGTCTAACCAAATGTGTTACTTTGCAGGGCAGCAGAAACCACAACGTGAAAACGCACTCTTGGTAAGTTCCCCGTCGCTCACGTGAGGCTGCACTGCTGTGGAGTGTCGCCAGGCAGGAAAGAACCTGGGTTTGTCAGGTCTTTAGTAGCAGGTGCCCAGATCCATGCCAGGGCCATGGGCAGAACTGCACAATGCCATAGCTCCTCACCCGTCCCCACAGCCCAGTCCGAGTCCTTCAAGGGCCAGTGCAACCGGGTACCTTCCAGCAAACAAGGAGAAACGAGAGAGAGAAAAGAAACAGAATGAAAGACTCTTAGATGCAGCCAAAGTACTTTGGTTTGCAGCTAATGTATCATTATTATCTAATCATAATGGATTGGCTGTCAATTTATATGGGCCCTTTTATCCCCAAATAGCCCCCAAGCGCTCTGAGCAGCGACACAAACCCTTCTGACATGGATTGCTAATGTGGTCTCAGTGCTCTGCAGCCCCATAGCACAGCGAAGAATACTGCATTGGAAACAGCCAGGGGGAGAATACAATTCTCTGAGCTGGAGTTGGGCCGGGAAAATTGGATTAACGTCCCTGAGTGTGTGGACCTTGATTGTATGTCAGGCCCCAAAGGTGGCACCCGCAGCTCACGGTGTGTCCGATTGCCATGCTGGGGCACCTGGGCCACTCTTGACGCAGAGAGGAGTGCTCCCTGTGAAATCACTAGCACCTCCTGTCCCTTGCAGACGTCCTGTCCAGTTACTAGCCAAGTCCAATCCTCTGAGTTTGTGAGAGCTGATGGGATTACAGTACAAGGTGCTTTGACTGCAGCCTTGCTGATTTCATAGAGTTGGTTGCTCTCTAATAATGCCTTATACTGAGAGATTAAAGAAGCTCAATCTATTTAGTTTATCCAAGAGGAGGTTAAGAGGTAACTTGATCACGGTCTGTAAGTACCTACCCAGGGAAGAGACTGAATCTGGCAGAAAATGGCATGATGGGATCCAGTGGTTGGAAGATGAAGCTAGACCAATTCAGACTAAAAGCCAGGTGCATGTTTTTAATTCAGGGTAATCAACCACTGGAGCCACCTACCTGGGGTGGTGGTGGATTCTCCATCTCGTAGAGTCTATAAATCAAGGCTTTCAAAAACACACCCTCCTGCTCAAAGAGAAGTTCTGGGCTTGAGGCAGGAATTACTGGCTGAGGTCCTATGGCTTGTGCTATACGGGAGGTCAGAATGGCCAGTCACTGTGGTCTGTTCTGGCCTTGAAGGGTATGAATCTCTGTGTGGGGTACATAGAGAAGCGGGGCGTGTGTGGATGCGACTCTTAGTAAAAACGCCCCCTCTTGTTGTTGCGTGGCAGAACGAACAGGTGACGATGTACACGGTGGATTACGGCGTGTTGGAATTCCAGCAGGAGGAGCACACAGAGGCTCCAGTGGAGAGTCACCCCCCTGACAACACAGAATATGCCACCATCGTGTTCCCTGAGGAGAAGCCTGTCACCCCAGAAAGGGGGAAGAAAACGAAACAGCAGAGGACCTGTCAAATCTGAGCACAGCCCTGCTGATGGGTCAGGAGCCCGACCGTGCTTCTCCTTCTGTTTCGTCCGTCTCTCTACAGCTTTCTCGGAGGCTTTCGGACGGGAAGGCCTGGCGGCAGCACCTGCACTATTTGTACACGCTGCGCCCGGTTGCACGCCAGCCCCTGACTCGCCTTCTTCCCCGAATCGGGCAGCCACTCGAGTGACTGACATTTTACGGCAGCCTTCCTCGGGGTCCTTCCCTCCTCCAGCAGGTCGCCAGCAATGGTTTGCTGCTAAGGAAGACGTGCAGTCAGAACATGCTTGAGGGTCTGGACTAATGGACGTGTGGTTCGAGCCCTATGCTGCCATGGCGGAGAGCCAGGTTCATTCCCGGGCCTTGGTTTCTTGCGCTGTCGGGGCGTATTGTGGAGGCAGCATGATCTATCCCTGGGGGGTGGGGGTGGGGGGGAAGAGGTAGAGACATGTGTCACTCAGCATTTACCCTGTTGGCCAGTGAGGCTGGGTTCCAAAGAGAGGCCTTGCCAGTCCTCCTCATTCATGGCAAAGCTGAGTCTAAAGGATGGGCGAGGGTAAACCGGTGGAAAGGATGGGATCTTTAGGGCTGGAAGGTGGATGCAGGGACACCTGCTGGAAGATACTACCATAAACTGTTAGGGCCCAATTCTGCCTTGCTTACGGTCTAGGGACACAAGCTGACCTGCAGCACTGATATTTCAGTCCTTGGGCTCCCCAGTCATGCCAAGCGGAGCACAAACCTGCCTCTTTGGACTTCCTGCTGGGTTTGACCCTACTAAGAAATCTTAACATTGGGAGAAATTCGTGAATGCATGCCACTGGCTGCAGTGTAAAAGGATACTATGACACAGATTGCAGCTCTGATGGGTTCTAATCGCCACAAGAGCTGCAGCACCCAGCTGAAGTCAGTGGGTCTTCTTGGGTGCAGCAGACAGGAGAAGGTTGCTCCTTCTGTACTATACCGAGCTAGGGGCTTCTCCTAGCTTTGTGTGACAAGCTGCGTTGCATGTAACTGTTTATTTAAAAAGACTAATGGGAAACGTACTGTAATGTGTTTTTTCTCTTCTGTAGTGTCACCTATTTGCACTTGAAATTTAAGAGCTCCGGGTGGATGGAGCTGGGTTGAAACCAAATCAGGTGGAAATCCGACCTGTGCCCGGGCGGAGGAGCTGGCGAGAACGCCGAGCGATTCTAGTGAGGCACAGAGACTGTGAAGCTCTGACGCGCTCTCGCGAGCACCTTACTTCTCCATCAGCCCTGATGGACTCAGTGGGACTGTTGGAGCAGTAAGGTGTCACTCCTGGGGTTCACAGTGAACCTGAGGGCTTGATCCTGTTGAGTGGGTGCTGTGCCCTTAGCTTTGGCAACAGGGGGATCAGGCCCCAGGAGTTTACACTGAAGTGGTCGAAGATCTTTGTGAATAAAAAGAAGCTTTAACTTTACCTTCAGTTTTGTTCATTGCTTCCCGACTTATATGTGGTGAGGAAAACGCTGGAGATTGTTCTGGGGTGGGGGCTGTCTTTTTTTCCTGTGTCTGTACAGCACTTAGGGCGAGGGGAGTCCACAAAAGGTGCACAGAAACCAACACTGGAAGACAAAAGACATTCCAGGGAACGGAAATGCCTGTGAACTAAACTGACTACACATCCCTAGGAATAGGGTGGCAGGTTTGTATAATTTTTGGTGGTGCCCAGAACAGTCCAAGTCCTGCCCCCCCTCTCCCCACAGCTGCCCAAGGCTCTGGGAGGAAGTTTGGGTGCGAAGTTTGGAGCCCAGTCACGAAGGGCTTCTTGCACGAGCTAAGCTTTGTAGTCTCAGACCCCAAGACCGTACAGCAAGTGGGCTGGGGACAAGTCACCAACCTGAAAGAGCTCTGATAAGCATCAGCCATTTGCTTTTAATAGCGAGCCCAGGCGATATTTGCTGAGTGCATCAGAAAAGCACAGAAGCCGTGGAGGCAGCGGGGGTGAAGTGCTAACTCAGTCAGCAGTTTTGTTTTTCGCTTTCCCGTAAGACCTGACACTTTCTAGATGCAGCCCCGGGACTGGTTCACTTTTTCCACTCTGCCTCCATAGCAGAGAGAGGAATCGGAGCTTTAAGGTGTCACAGGCTGTGCAGTCGCAGGGCATGTGCTGCAGTTTGCTGGGCACACACGTGTGTCTGTGGATGTACCCTGCCAGGTACTTGTTTACGTCTCACTGCCAAGGAAACACAGTTTGGGGCTGTAGTGTGTGTGTCTGTGGGGAGCGGGGGAGGGCTGGGGCCAGAAATAAATGGCCTCCTGGAAAACAAGGGTGTTTGGCAAAGGCTCAGGGGTAGATTAAGGAAGTTTGAGCCATATTCTGGAATGAAGTGCTAGTATCATGGCTCCCCTGGTACTAAAAGCACAATCCTCAACCACTTCAGCTAAAGGAGAAACTCCATTAGTAATAGCAGTAGTAGGCTCTTATCCTCTTTACAGACAAGCCACTAGCGTGGGACAGGACACAGACACTGGGCTAGGGTGGCTTTCAGCAGCAGCAGAACAGGGGGTTCCTCTGCCAACCTGCTTGCACAGGGCAGGATGTCGTGGGACAGGCAGGGAGGTAAAGTCCCGCAGTGCTCCTTGCTCTCGTTCACAGCAGCGTTCGCTCCTTTCCGGAACCTGCTGCCGGTGGCAGCATCTTTGCTGGAGGTCTGGCTATGGCCTCCCACCTTCTGGCTCTGGAGATATGGAGCACCGGGAGGGGCATAACCGGACACCTCACCTCACCCCACCGCATGATTCTGCTCTGCTAAAGCCAACGGTAGAACTCCCAATGACGTCAAAGTGAGCACGGGGGTTAAACCCGTGGGTCCTTCGTTGTCCCTGCTCCTGTGCCGTTGAACTGCGTAGGGGTGGGGAAGGGTCTTTCCCCCCATTTTTGCCCCATCACGCCTGCGGGAGGCTGGCCAGGATTTTGCCCACCAGATGGGCACCACATTCTCGCTGAGGAAGGGTGGATGCAGCGGGGGTGGGGGCATGGCAGGCAGCGGCATTGGGAAAACAGGGCTGCGATTCCTGGGCATCAGACCTTTGGGAGCCAGGTGTCAGCAAACGATGCGTGTCCCAGCAGTGCCTCTGAGACAGTTCCCAGCGTGCTGGGCCCAGCGGGGTGTGGCGTGGAGAGGAGGGAACCCCCACCCCCACCCCCGTGATGCTGCAAAGCAATGAACAGAGAGGGGAAGCAGGGAGGAGGGGACAGACCATGTGTGGGGAGGGCACAAAGAACCTTCCCCTCTTGTGCCCCCAATACCGGAGCCAGGCACAATTGCAGCCCTGAGCTCAGGGAATGGTCCTTCTTAGCGGAGGAAGGAGCCAGGTCTGTCCAGCACCCAGCATCACATGGCCTCCCATCCCAACCGCCACCCGGAAGCGCCACCGTCATTGAAATAGGAAAACATTAAGGAAAGGGCAGGGAAGAGGCAAGGCCACGGGTCCCTCCCATCCGCACCAGCCAGCGGAGGCTGCAGGACGTGCAGTGGAGAGCAGGTGGGGTCCTCCTCCAGGCGCAGTGGGAGGGTGGGGGGGAAGCTCCTGGCGTGTCTGGGAGCTCCAGGAGGGACGCCCGCGGGGTAATCTCTCCCAGAGCTCCCCTGGGCCGGTGCGGCTCTGTGCCTGACGCAGGTCACGATCTGACTCTCTTCTTTCACCCGGACTTGGTCTCCGCTCAGGCTGAGCACGGCATGTGTTGAGCGCATAATCTTCCTTCCCAGGCCATGGGCTGTAACTGCAGTCGGGCGCTGAGGCTGTGAAGGAAACACGAGAAAGAGGACGGGAAGGAAGGGCTGAGGCGGCAGAAGGGGGTTGTGGGGACGGGGCTTTGCTCGTTCTCAGAACAGGAGCAGGCCCCCTCGTTGCGGGGAGGATGTTAGTTCAGGCCATTCCAGGTCCACGTCACATGAAACCGAGAGAATCAGCGCGGTAGGTTCAGGCTCATTGTCATTTTCCACGCGGGCTCCCCAGGGTCAGGGGCCATTCGTCTGCAGAGCGGCTGGCTCTTCAGCAGGAGGTTCCACGCCAAACATCTCTTTGGAAAGCCTGCAAGGGCAGCACAGGTGGGTCACCCGAAAGACTAGGAGCTAGGCCTCCCTCACACAGAACTCTGCTGATGCTCCTCAGCATCCGGCTGGTCCAAGCCTGGCCCTCTGCAGCTCTGGACCAGCAGCCCCCAGTGCTGTCCTGGGCCTGTGGTCCCCTGCACACAGCTCTGCGGACACCCTCACTCCTGACCTGCAGCTCCCCCCTGCTGTTCCAGTCCGGCACTAAGCTGAGCCCCAGCAAACTCATTTTTCACTGATGATCCCAAGGCAAGCTTGGTCATGGTTCCTCCAGAGCGGAAAGGCTAATGCTGCAAAGTCACCTTCCCACCCCCGTTTACCAGCTTGGCTTTCCCAGTGGGCAGACGTTGCCTACAAGCCATGCAGAGCTCGAAGCTGCCAGCAGGCTGCAGTCTGGTAGCAGGGAGACCTCTGGCCTTTCATAGAATCATAGAATCTCAGGGTTGGAAGGGACCTCAGGAGGTCATCTAGTCCAACCCCCTGCTCAAAGCAGGACCAAACCCAATTAGATCATCCCAGCCAGGGCTTTGTCAAGCCTGACCTTAAAAACCTCTAAGGAAGGAGATTCCACCACCTCCCTAGGTAACCCATTCCAGTGCTTCACCACCCTACTAGTGAAAAAGGTTTTCCTAATATCCAACCTAAACCTCCCCCTCTGCAACTTGAGACCATTACTCCTTGTTCTGTCATCTTCTACCACTGAGAACAGTCTAGATCCATCCTCTTTGGAACCCCCTTTTAGGTAGTTGAAAGCAGCTATCAAATCCCCCCTCATTCTTCTCTTCTGCAGGCTAAACAATCCCAGTTCCCTCAGCCTCTCCTCATAAGTCATGTGCTCGAGCCCCCTAATCATTTTTGTTGCCCTCCGTTGGACTCTTTCCAATTTATCCACATCCTTCTTGTAGCGTGGGGCCCAAAACTGGACACAGTACTCCAAATGAGGCCTCACCAGTGCCGAATAGAGGGGAATAATCACGTCCCTCGATCTGCTGGAAATGCCCCTACTTATACAGCCCAAAATGCCGCTAGCCTTCTTGGCAACAAGGGCACACTGTTGACTCATATTCAGCTTTTCGTCCACCGTAACCCCTAGGTCCTTTTCTGCAGAACTGCTGCCCAGCCATTCGGTCCCTAGTCTGTAGCAGTGCATGGGATTCTTCCGTCCTAAGTGCAGGACTCTGCACTTGTCCTTGTTGAACCTCATCAGATTTCTTTTGGCCCAATCCTCTAATTTGTCTAGGTCCCTCTGTATCCCGTCCCTACCCTCCAGCGTATCAACCACTCCTCCCAGTTTAGTGTCATCTGCAAACTTGCTAAGGGTGCAGTCCACACCATCCTCCAGATCGTTGATGAAGATATTGAACAAAACCGGCCCCAGCACCGACCCTTGGGGCACTCCACTTGATACCGGCTGCCAACTAGACATGGAGCCATTGATCACTACCCGTTGAGCATGACCATCCAGCCAGTTTTCTATCCACCTTACCGTCCATTCATCCAGCCCATACTTCCTTAACTTGCTGGCAAGAACA
The DNA here is from genome assembly GCA_033296515.1 of Macrochelys suwanniensis. Taxonomy (NCBI): domain Eukaryota; kingdom Metazoa; phylum Chordata; order Testudines; family Chelydridae; genus Macrochelys; species Macrochelys suwanniensis. The sequence continues at coordinate 4,697,927 of CM065783.1, read as the reverse complement.
CTGTGGGAGACTGTATCAAAAGCTTTGCTAAAGTCAAGAAATAGCACATCCACTGCTTTCCCCTCATCCACAGAGCCACTTATCTCATCATAGAAGGCAATTAGGTTAGTCAGGCATGACTTGCCCTTGGTGAATCCATGCTGACTGTTCCTGATCACTTTCCCCTCCTTTAAGTGGTTCAGAATTGATTCCTTGAGGACCCGTTCCATGATTTTTCCAGGGACTGAGGTGAGACTGACTGGCCTGTAGTTCCCCGGCTCTTCCTTCTTCCCTTTTTTAAAGATGGGCACTACATTAGCTTTTTTCCAGTCATCCGGGACCTCCCCCGATTGCCATGATTTGTCAAAGATAATGGCCAATGGCTCTGCAATCACATCGGCCAACTCCTTTAGCACCCTCGGATGCAGTGCATCCGGCCCCATGGACTTGTGTTCGTCCAGCTTTTCTAAATAGTCCCGAACTACTTCTTTCTCCACAGAGGGCTGGTCACCTCCTCCCCATACCGTGCTGCGGAGTGCAGCCGCCTGGGAGCTGACCTTGTCTGTGAAGACAGAGGCAAAAAAAGCATTGAGTACACTAGCTTTCTCCACATCCTCTGTCACTAGGTTCCCTCCCTCATTCAGCAAGGGGCCCACACTTTCCTTGACTTTCTTCTTGTTGCTCACATACCTGAAGAAACCCTTCTTGTTACTCCTAACATCTCCGGCTAGCTGCAACTCCAAGTGTGATTTGGCCTTCCTAATTTCACTCCTGCATGCCTGAACAATATTTATATACTCCTCCCTGGTCACTTGTCCAATCTTCCACTTCTTGTAAGCTGCTTTTTTGTGTTTAAGACGAGCAAGGATTTTACTGTTAAGCCAAGCTGGTCGCCTACCATATTTACTTTTCTTTCTACACATCAGGATGGTTTGTTCCTGCAACCTCAATAAGGATTCTTTAAAATACAGCCAGCTTTCCTCGACTCCTTTCCCCCTCATGATATTCTCCCAGGGGACCTTGCCCATCAGTTCCCTGAGGGAGTCAAAGTCTGCTTTTCTGAAGTCCAGGGTCTCTGTTCTACTGCTCTCCTTTCTTCCGTGTGTCAGGATCCTGAACTCAACCATCTCATGGTCACTGCCTCCCAGGTTCCCATCCACTATTGCTTCCTCTACTATTTCCTCCCTGTTTGTGAGCAGCAGGTCAAGAAGAGCTTTTCCCCTAGTTGGTTCCTCCAGCACTTGCACCAGGAAATTGTCGCCTACACTTTCCAAAAACTTCCTGGATTGTCTGTGGACCGCTGTATTGCTCTCCCAGCAGATGTCGGGGTGATTAAAGTCACCCATGAGAACCAGGGCCTGTGATCTAGTAACTTCTGTTAGTTGCTGGAAGAAAGCCTCGTCCACCTCATCCCCCTGGTCTGGTGGTCTGTAGCAGACTCCCACCACGACGTTACCCTTGTTGCTCCCACTTCTAAATTTAATCCAGAGACTCTCAGGTTTTTCTGCAGTTTCATACTGGAGCTCTGAGCAGTCATACTGCTCTCTTACATACAACACAATTCCCCCACCTTTTCTGCCCTGCCTATCCTTCCTGAACAGTTTATATCCATCCATGACAGTACTCCAATCATGTGAGTTATCCCACCAAGTCTCTGTTATTCCAATTACATCATAATTCCTTGACTGTGCCAGGACTTCCAGTTCTCCCTGCTTGTTCCCCAGGCTTCTTGCATTTGTGTATAGGCATTTAAGATAACTCACCGACCGTCCTGCTGTCCCAGTATGGGGCAGGAGCCCTCCCCTCTTGCACTCACCTACTTGTGCTTCCTCCCGGTATCCCACTTCCCCACTTACCTCGGGGCTTTGGTCTCCTTCCCCCGGTGAACCTAGTTTAAAGCCCTCCTCACTAGGTTAGCCAGCCTGCTTCCAAAGATGCTCTTCCCTCTCTTCGTCAGGTGGAGCCCATCTCCGCCTAGCACTCCACCTAGCACTTTCAGGAACGTTCACTTTGCTGAACTGGCTGGTTGGTCTTTCTAGGAATGGAGAGAAGACAGGGTGGGCTCTGTGGTTTTGGTGGGGTTGGGTTTCGGCTGTGGAGAAAGAGCTTTGCCTCTAGAATGACTCACTTGAGTCACCACGGCACCGACCTCCAGCTCTGTGGGGTGTCACCTCGTGGATTTCAGCAGTGTTACGGCCGGGCCGGAGGCTGGCCTCACTGCGGCTTCACAGCGGTGTCGCTGCACTGCCCCCTGAGCCAGAGTTACGCCCCGTTCCCACTGATGTAAGCGAGAGGAGACTCGGGCCCACCAACGTTACATGACAGGTAGAGATGACGCAGTGGGTGTGATTGTCCATTGTGTTAGCGTGAGGGTTCTCAAAGTTCATTGCACCGCAACCCCCTTCTGACAACAAAAATCACTACGCGCCTGAGGCAACCCACGCCTTGCCGTCCCGGGTAGGGGGCCAAAGCAGTTCAGAGCCTGGCACCTCCGGGCCTGGCAGTTCAGAGCCTGGCACCTCCGGGCCCGGCAGTTCATATCCCCGGCACCTCTGGGCCTGGCAGTTCAGAGCCTGGCACCTCCGGGCCTGGCAGTTCAGAGCCCCGGCACCTCTGGGCCTGGCAGTTCATATCCCCGGCACCTCTGGGCCTGGCAGTTCAGAGCCCGGCACCTCCGGGCCTGGCAGTTCAGAGCCCCGGCACCTCCGGGCCTGGCAGTTCAGAGCCCGACACCTCTGGGCCTGGCAGTTCAGAGCCCCGGCACCTCCGGGCCTGGCAGTTCAGAGCCCGACACCTCTGGGCCTGGCAGTTCAGAGCCCGACACCTCTGGGCTTGCCGTGTCAGTTATGAAAGTAAAAAAATTGCTTGAGTCCCGGCACCTTTTTCATTACAAATTAAGCCCTGCTCCTGACAGTATGTTCTCCAGTGAGGCAGATGGGATTCCACCACTTCCCAGGGGAGACTATTGCACAGTCTAATAACACAGTAGATCTCACTGCTGGGAAAGGTTTCCTAATATTTGCTCGCTCTCTCTCTCTCTCTCTCTCTCACACACACACACACATATACATCTCGGAAACTCTCACAGCCAAAGTGAATGGAGAGGTGTCTGTTCAGAAAGCTGCTGGTGTCCCTGTGCTGGACAGCGGGTCACTGGAGTTGTGGGTGGCCACTCGTGTTTCCCCCAGTGCTCCACTCACCAGTAGGAAAGGAATGTCCAGGGGAGCAGGGAAAGAGGAAGCAGCTCAGGCTTGCAGGCGGCGAATAGGACCAGCTGGCTGGGATGCACGTCCAAGGTAGCGGTGGGAAACAAGGTGGTGGTGACCACGTAGTGGAATAGCATGTCGATGGGAGCAGAGGGAGAAAGACTTCAGGTTCCCAAGGGCTAAGTGCTCACTGAGCCAGGGTTGGGAGAATGGTGTTTGCAAGTGGTTTGCTCAAATGTCAGGATGGGGGATGAGGGAAGAATTTGTCAGAACTGATCAGGTATCTGCTGGCTGTGGAACTTTGTTGAGCTGAGGCCAGGACCACATACAGTGACTGGTGACACAGGATGGTAGTGGACACATGGCTACCAAACTTCTGAATGAGGAGGGAGATAACTCTGGGGAGCTCCCCCCGATCTCTATGAAAGTTCTGCTCCCTGTGGACACTGGTAAACCCACATGGGTACAGTTCAATGAGAAAAACTGGGGGCGGAGGGAGCTGTCTGGCAACACAAATAGTCTTGCAGAGGTGTGTGATCAAAGTGAAAAATGTCTCTGAGATTCAGTACTGGGTTTACTATGGTGCCAATGGCACTGCCACACCGGCCCCTCGCTCACAGGGGGCCCATAACGACTACATGGGGGCCCACAAATATGTTTGGTGCCGGGCCCACAAAAGATTAATCCGGCCCTGGCTCCACATATGGCCATGGCAGGCTTGGTTCTTCCTCTCGCTGATTGCCACACAGGCCTGCTACAAGTGAATGGTTTGCATCAGTGTGGTAAGTGTGGTCTCCGGAGCAGCTCTCCTTTTCCTGTGTACTTTGGGCTGTCAGTTAGAGCAACCCGCCGCTTCCGACCACCAATACCTGGCGCCGCTCTGACAACTGGGCCAGGTCCAGGCACACTCAGTCTTGCTGCGTCATTCTCCCACTGCTGGCTGGGATAAACACCTTCCCCCAGCTAGGGCTGAGCTCACAGGTTCACTGCAATGAAGTCCCCTCCAACCTCCCTCTACTCCTTGGCCAAACACGAGCTGAGACTTCGTTAAGAGACACCCCTCCCCCCCGCGCACCTTCCCAACATGACCCCAGTCTCCTCCTCGCATTTCCCCCACCTTCAGTTTTGCCTACATTGGTAGGTGTCTGGGGGAGCCATCACACCCATCTCCAGCACAGGGGGTCTCCTCTATGGGGCGAGCAAATTGCCTGCTCCCCTCCTCTGGCTCTTGTCTGGATGGGCGACCTGTCTCTGACTTCAGTGGAGTTACTCCGATAAAGTGGACTGTAGCCCACGAAACCTTATGCGCAAATAAATTTGTTAGTCTCTAAGGTGCCACAAGTACTCCTGTTCTTTTTCCTGATTAGAGGTGTCTGAAACCAGGGGATTTCAGTTCATTTAGAAGTTTCCGTGTTTTCCAAATTTGTTTTCATCCCGACTGGGAATGTGCTGCCGTGTGCCGGAGAACAGGGATGAGCATGATATGTCCCTGCTCAAGTGGGTACCGTGAGCCTTCATTAATGTTTCTAAATGGCTTTGAGATCCGTGGATGGAAGGTGCTGCTACGGAAGGACAAAGTAGGTGTCCTGGGGCCACTGGGATCCGGAGCTGGGCCTGTCCCTAGGTGGCTAAACATGAGCCATGGACTCAGTGATCCATGGACTGGAGGCTCTCACTGGGATAATGGTTGACGGCCACTCTGAGGCTTGTGATGATGATCTCGAGTTGAGAAATAAGGCTTCCATCCCTGCATCCGGACAAGCAGTAAACTGAAAGGCCCTATGCAGTAATAATCAGTGGATCTACGGATCCGTTCACCTGCATGCTGTCAGCTGGCACCTCCTAACCTGTTTCTCTCTCTCAAATTTCCCTCTGTCAGAAAGTCTCCTCCATCTTTCCCTCACTTGAGAACTTTGGCTGCCTTTCACTGAGCATGCTTCAGGGCTACATTCAGTCTGCATTTCCTCCCTGTTGACTAGTTTTGCTTTCTCTAGTTTTGCTTTGAGTTTGCTCTGGCATCTCTCATTGTTCTGTGGCTTCCTTCCTTCCTAAGTACTGAGGAATCAGCCCCTGCACATGGCTGGATTGAACTGGGTCAGCAGTATCCTGTCCTGGAAATACACCAGCTTCCAGGGGTTGGAAAGGAAGCATGTCTCAATGGGGTGTCCCCCAGGGAGGGAGCATCTCACTCTGGTGCCGGAGCAGCCAGATCCCTACTTTCCTAGAGGAGGTGCTGCTGTTTGTCTTTGTGGGTATCGCTTTTAGGGTTTCCATACCAGCAGGGCACAGCTTTTTATTTCCCCCTTTACATTGGTCCCCCCTCCAATTGCTGTTTCCTTTCCAGAACTTCAAGGATCCGTGGGCTGACATTTCATCTCTGCAGTTCAGTGAGTGTCTGGGCCTAATTCCCATCCCCTACCTCCTTTAGAGTTCAAATCCCGCACAGTTTGGGGGAAGTGGATGGCTTACAGGGTTGGCAGAACCTTCCTCCATGGTCACAGATATGAATTTAGCCTGGCTCAGGGGTGAGCTGGTAGCTGTTCACTGCCCTATGTTACATGAGGCTGGCATTCCTGTTCCGGCATCTACATCACTTCTAGTACCTTACCCAGGAGGACTGAAGGACCATGCAGATCTAGCTACTTAATGAGCCTCCTTTAAGCTCTTCACAGTCGTTAACATACTCATCCTCCCAACACCCGTGGGAGGCAGGGGGGAACCAAGGCGCAGAGAGACTAAGGGACTTGCCCAAGGTCACACAGGCATCAGCGGCAGAGCAGGGAATTGAGCCCAGGCCTCCTGCACCCCAACCCAGTGCCGTCACCACTAGACCAGCCTTCCTCTCAGGTACAGCTACCCTTAGGGCAGCATGCAGAGTACAGACACTGCCCGCCCAGCAAGCATGGGTGGAAATAGCAGTGTAGACGGTGAAGGGCACAGCATAGGTGGGTAGAGTAGAGTGCCGTACATGCCTGAACGCCGGGGTATGTACCCTACATGGCTCTCTACACGCCCAAGCTGTGTGTCCCATGTCTACACTGCTATTTTTAGCAGCGTACTGTCTGGCAGTTGCCTCCCCGCTGCCGGAGCCTTTTTATTGTGGCGTGTAGCTACACGGGTACTGCCTGCACTCGACACCCCCCTGTAAGTGTAGACGTAGCTTCGGATGGAGACATAGAGGGGGGATCCTTGAAAACTGGATGTGAGGCATAGCCAGGGGCAGAGGGCATACGCAGGGAGCCTGCAGCCCGAGAGAGGCTGGGCGGTGTGAACCGTGCGTCTGGTACAGGGAACAGAGAACTACTGGGTGCGGCACGGCAGGGGGTGGGTCACAGAGCGAGAGGGGGAACCAGAGTTGACAGGGAGAGGGGAAGATTGTTGGAGGCCGTGGGCTGCTCTACCCTGCGGCCAAGGGGAGGACAGATAAGCAAGAAGGAAGAAATGGTGGGGTGGGGTGAGGTGAAGAAGAGAGGCCCAGCTCCACCCAGTCAGTTAGGAAGCCTGCCTCATTAATAGAGCTGAGGTTAGATTAACGTGGACGCTTAGTTTAAGCACAAACAGCTCCAGGGGGTGTGAATGAGGCAGGGGAGCTACATACTGGACTGTGCCTGGTGTTTGCTGCCTTAAAAAGCTCTCTTTATTCTGATGAGCAGGTGTCGGCATGGCATCCTACCAACCAAGGCGCTGGTACTGCAGGGCGCGCTTTCGTTTCCACGGTGACTGCCGGGAAGAGGCAGGGTGCCCGGGCAGGGCTGGTAGGTGTGTGTATGCGTTGGAATAGGACGTCAGCGCACTTTCAGCCTCGGGGGCGGTAATGGGAAAGTCCCCTTTAGTAATAGCAAATCAGAGACTTTAATAAAGGGAGCAGAGCCCAACGATGACTCCGGAGTCTCAGCCCTTGAGGAGTTGTGATCTGAGTATTGTTACCGTGATACAGTGAGGGCTGATTTCCATGACACCAGCTTTTCTAAGGCGGGGCACATTTCAGATACAGGGGCTGGAAAGAGATGCTGGTTTACTTTACATCTGCTACAGGCACATTTCTCATAATCGGTTTGGAGATGAGAGGGCATTCGGGACCAGCTAGCTACCCAAGGGGGAAAATAAGAGACCCGATTACCAGCCTCCTTCCTCCATGGCTGTAGCAGATGGTAGGACGAAAGGCTATTCTGCTTGTACCACATCTGCTCCTGCTGAAGGGACTGGTTTGTATGGGCACAAGGAAGAAAAGTTACAATGCATCGGTGACAGGCTAACTTCACAGGCGTTTTACTACCATTCAAACTGGACTGAGATTTTTAGTCCATCCTAGAGGATTTGGGCACATCTTCCATTAAAATAAATGGAAGGCGTGTGTCTAAATCCCCTAGCCTGCTCTGAAATTCTCAACTAGTAATGCCGAAGGAAGAGGGGCAGGTACCATAACCAAGTGACCATATGGTCTGAGTGCTGGAACACAGGTCCTTATCCATCCTCTCCTCCCATTAATGACACCAACTCATGTCTGCATCTGACACAATGGGGCCCCAAGCCATAATCGGGTGTACTGCTAGCATAATAATAACAATAATAATATGAATTAACAACAACAACAATAAAATAATAATAATAAATACATAAATAATGTCAGTATAAAGTTAGCCTGCAAGCACTTTGGGGCAGGGTCTATGTCTTTGTTCAGCAAAGTGTCCAGCACACTATACGGCACCACATACACAATATATAAATAAATCCTAATGCTAATCTATGGCAGTCTAAAATCCTGTACGTGACAGATCAGCAAGAAACATGAACAGGTGACTGGTGCTTTAATGTTGCCAGTTCTCTCTTCTCGTCCTTATGGGGCCGAGGCTTTCGTTCCCTATGATGGGATCGCTCCATGGTTCACTAGGAGACCATTGGCCCATGGTTCTGCTGCTGGGATCAGGGGTGGAAATTCATGTCCTGGGCTTGACCGTTGCTGAGTTGTGGGTTCTGCTCTGGGAGAGGGGGTCAGTGTGGGCTTCCACAGGGACCACGGATAACCAGCCAGCCCTCTCCCTTCTCCTCATGCAATTTGCTATTAATAATCTTATTATCGTACCCAGGGACCCCCAGACCTCACATCCAAACGCCTTTGAGCCCATCCACCTGCAAAGGCAAGGCCCATCCAGTATCTGCTTCCCTGGCGTGTTCTCAGCGTTAAAACGATGGCCTGGGTATTGCCTGGCTAAGCTCAGGCAGCTTGAGAGTGAGAGGTGACTAAAGTTCTCACCCAGACAAAAGGGAGCTTTTACTTCAAGAGAACATCAGTTTCCACTGTAGGAGGAAGAAGCGTCTGTCTGGGGCTCGCAGCTCGGGCTGCAAAGGTCATGGTGCTTTGCCAATCAGCCGTGGAAGTTTGGATCCAGTGGGTAAGCGCTCACCAAGGCAGACACAGCCCGTCTTTGCGCCCTGTTCACCCTTTGGTAGTGGGGTCTGAGCTCCAATGGAAGAGTCCTCTGGGGGCTCGTGAAAATGACCTGTCACCGGCACACCTGGCATTTTACACTCCGCTGTCTGGGCCAAGTTCTGATCTCAGTGACACGGATGTCCTGGGAACTCCAGAGTGACCCATGGAGTCTCCCCAGACTGCGGCAGGGCCGGGGGCCTGGGGGTAGGGTGGAAGATGGGAACGTAACCCTATGTCATTGTGAATTCAAGGAACACGCTGAGCAGCGGGGGTGGGGTGGGCGGTGGGTGTGTGTGTTTTGTCTGGCCTGTAGTGGAAACAAAGGGAGAAAGAAAGCAGCCCACAAACGGCTCTGCCCCGCTGTAAACATGGAAAGTCTGTTTCAGTGCAGCTCCCTCGAAAAACAGTTCAGGAACTAGATGTGACCACATGAAAAGGCTCTGGCAATCAATGAGCGAGAGCATGGAGAGCGGGCAGCAGCAGGTAATTTACACACAGAGGGTTAACAGCCTCTCCCTGAGCAGAGAAAACATGGCAGCTCCCTGCCCCTGCTATGGAGATTGCCAGGCTGATTGCTCAGCCAGGGAGACTGGGGTAGGCACAGGGGAGCTGGTTACTGATCCCCACTGTGGTTAGCTTTTGCCCCATAGCAGTTGGGAGATGCCCTGAAGCATGCAGTCTTGTACCGCTTCCCTCACCTTCACCTGAGAGGTCCCCCAAAGAAGCCCCACTTCTATGTCCCACAGCAGCTCCCACGCTGCCAGACGCAGCTTGTCCCAGGCCTCCAACCCTCAACACAAAATCTCCCACCTCCTTTTCTTTTCCCCACAAGCGTTTAGCCCCATGGAGCTCTCGAGAGAGTCAGAGAGGGGAGGAGATGTAGGGGCATTGCAGGTGCCCCTGTATCATTCATTGGAGGTGGCTATAGCAATCCCAAAGCTGAGCATTAGGCACGATCGGTCAGATAGTTTACTGGAGAAATTCCTTCCACCAGTTTGAGTCAATACTGGGTACAGTTTTTTCACTGTGGATAGTTAAATATTATTTGGTGTTGTGATGCATGGCTAGAAAGGGTTCAACACCTTGCAAAATAAATAACCTTCAAAAGCCAGGTGGGGAGATAATGTTTTTGTGTATTTACATATGTCTGAGTAGGGTCGACAATGTAATCAACAGTCCCTGTCTATGCGGTATTCTGATAATTCAGAGGTCAAAAGAAGATCCTAGCATTTACATGAATTGTAAACACAGGATATCTCGGTAGTCATCTCTCTTTGAAATGTACGGTGAATGGAGGAGGAAAAAGCAAATGGCCTAATGTTAATTCGTATAGTTAAGTACTGGTGATGGACCTCCTTCAAAGAGTCATCCTAATTACCTTTTGTTCCCCCGCCCAGGAAATCCCAACTTGTCAAAGAGGACATGAAATTGTATAAAAGATCCTTGGGTCCTGATTCTGTCCTCTCAGATCTGCTTAGACTTCATCAGGGGAAGTTTGAGTCACAAGACTGAGGTCCCAGTTATGCTGGTATGCCCTGAATATGAGATTTGGACATTGGACTATGACCTATGAACTGAATTCTAAAGGAACTTTTTGCAACCAGAAAGCTCACCATCTCTACTGTGAATCTGAACCTCAATGGATTGAACTCATGTCTGTCTGTATATTGATCTTTTAACCAGACTCTCTTTTCTTTTTTAATAAATTTTAGTTTAGTTAATAAGAATTGGCAGTAGCGTGTATTTGGGTAAGATCCAAAACGTTCGTTAACCTGAGAGGTAATGTGTCTGATCCTTTGAGACTGGTAGAACTTTTTCTTTTATATGATGAAATAAGATTTACAAAAATGTTCATCATACTTGACGTGGGTACCTGGATGGGGGCCAGAGGCTGGGTCACTTTAAGGGAACTGTGTTGTTTGGACTTCTGAGTAACCGGTAAGGTAATAAAGAAGCTGTTTTATGCTGACTTGGTGAATCTAAGTATTGGAATATCCACCAGCTTTTGGGGGTTTGGCTGCCCCATTCTTTGCAGTACACCGTAATTGAGTGACCATAGCTGGCCCCCACTAGGACCCCGGTCACAGTGGCATAGTCTGGCTTTGTTGTGGCCAAATTCTGCCCGGGCTGGCACCACATGGAGCGCCAGCAGTATCAGCAAAATCATTCTGGGTGTGACTTGGTGCAGGGACTTTGTCTGGAAGCAAAGGTCTACCTTCACAAACACAAAACTTGGTTCTGTGCCATGGGCTGGTACCTGTTGCTGGGGAAAGGAAAGCAACCCGCAAAGGTAAAGCCGGGGGACTCAAATTTCAGTCCGGATCCCTTGCAGTAGATCACGGACACAGTCCAGAAACGAAACCAGCTCCAAAGGCAGATGAGTTGGGACCATGGAGATATGGCAGCAAATATTTTCTCAGAAGATTGGGCAGATGAAACCAGGAGACATGTGGACTCTGAAGGTGGATTATAACCTTCAGTCCAACGACCTGGAGCCTGGATGGAAGCAATTCTTGCAACGACATGCGTTTGCCAGGTGAGGGGTAGGTAGCAGGAGAACGGGGTTAGCAAATAGCTTTGTGAGCAGCAGCATCTTCCTTCCATAGACCTACCATAGGCTGTTAAGAGCTGGTTGAATAGTAAAGGAAGAACTAATTCACAAAGAGTTGGGCTGGTGGCAAACCTTCCCCCTAAATGATTATTCGAAGGGAAACGGCTTTTTGGATTGAGTGGAAATTTTCATGAAAAACAGCTCATTTTTCAAAAAACGGGGTTTTCCCCCCCAAACCCCAAATGGAAAATGTTTTAATTTTTCGACATCCCCTCAAAATTTTTCACGGGGTTGGGTGGGGATGGAAGAGAATCACTTATCGGCTCTAACAAAGAGATGTTTACTGCCAAATTTTGGGGATATTTTTGCACCATTTTAGTTGACATTTTTGAACTTTCAGGCAAGCTCCTCTATTCACTAATATTCTTGTGACTACAGACGCCAAGTTCTGTTTCCTGTGATGAGTGAGATCATCTTATTCTATATTTGTAAATATCTGCACAACCAGTGGGCATTTGTCAAAATGTTTGCGAAACCCAGGAGTTTCACGAAATGTAGCAGCAGCGATTGATTCATCGCCTGAAAATTCACACCTGAACTCCATTGTTTGTTATCCTCCGCTTTAGAATGCTCGTCATCCAATCAGGGAGCAGAAGCAATACCATGTGGCTCAGGTGACCAGTTAAAGAGCCGGTTTGGAAACACCTGAAGAAGGTTGAAGGCTATTAGCCCAAAATATTTGGTGAATCCTTACAAATAGCAAGCCCAGGAAGAAATGTAGGATCAGTTTATGAATGATTCACTAAGCAGAAAATAGGGCTCAATCATTGCAAATAATCTTAAGGAATAATTTGACCAGTTCTAACCATGTCTAGTTACCGGAATATTTCCAGTGTGACCATCATTGTAGTATCTGGGTGCTGGATTTTTATGATAATAAGCTAGTGCTCTGGAGCGTGCTAGACCCATCACAGACCACAGAAAGCCATGGGTGGGGAGGGAGAAGTGTCTGGAAAGTACCAGCAAGGAGGGAGAGGTGACAGAAGGGGAGGGCTAAGAAGGGGCAGAGGAAGATAGGGTGGGGAGAGACCAAGAGGCTGACCCGGAAGGAGGGAGATGAGAAGGCCAAGGGGTAGAATGGGGGTGGGTGAGTGAGGCCAGGCAATGCAGGGGTGGCAGTGGAGGGCTGGGTCATGCACATGGACGGGGCTGGAGGAAGCAGTGAATTACACCCACCTCGGCTCTTCTAGACATTGCCAGAGTCATCTCAAAATCTGACCCAGTGCCTCCGCCCACTCATTCTGTGATTTTCATCCCCGTGTTTATTTCCCCACCCCCAGGGCTCAGGGCCTGCAGCTTCAGTGCTGCTGAATTATGCTGAGCTAGCTCTCCTCGGAGGTGCCTACAGAGCCACCATCCCCAAACTGGGTTGGTTTTGCTGCTGGCTCTTTCCTTCTCTTTGTTCCTCACCTGCATTTCCAGGGAGCGGGGCCAGTCCTGGCTTGAGAAGGAGAGGAAGATTCTAAGGGTCAGCCTGGATCCATATAACAATGGAAAGATCAGCTGGGGAAAGGGGCTGGTTGCTGTGGACAGGCAGCAGCCTAGGAGCGGCTTGCAGAAGGGATTCTGGGAGCAAATATGGATGCAGTAGCAGCTAAAGCTATACCTCGTTCTACTGAACGCTTGGATGATTGTTATATGTTACTTATGTAGCACTATGGGGCTGTGCAATACAGCAAAAGTGAGATTCCCTGCCTCAAAGAGCTTACAATCTCAATTAAGGAGGAGATGGAGGAACCGGGAAAGGGAGAGAGGAGGGAGAGGACAGTATGAATGTGTGGTCACTGGGGATGCTAACACATGCGATGTACAGTTACTTGTACGGTGATAGGACCCAAAAGCCTCTGTCAGCTTGCGCTCCCATGGGCTAGGCATTCTCAGCCATATAGCAACGAATCTCTGCCCCTAGAAAGCTTAAACTCTCAATAGATGGGGCCAAAGGGGATTTTTATGACCATGACCGTTATTATTTTTAAACCTCTGAGGGGCTACAGCTCGGAAGCCTTCTTGAAGCAGCAGGTTTGGAGGAGGGGTGTGAAGGTGGCCAAGGGGAGCTGTGGTGTTAGACGCAGTGAGGGCGTGGCATGCAGTGGGGGCTGGTAACGGACTGGTCTTTATTTCCTGGCCCTCGTCACCGCACATGGGTCAATGTTATAGAAAGCTGCGCATTGGGTCGGTACCCAATAGCTGCTGCTCCACATCAGAAAGGAATTCTAGGCATCGGGGAAGCGTGAGAGATGATCCGGAGGCCACTAGCGTCCATACCTATTTGAATGTCAAACATCTGTAGTCCAAACCAGCTCTCAATATCCATCATATAGAGGAGCTGAAGCATCCTGTTTTGAGTGGACTCGTGCCGGAAACCATTTGCAAGGCATAACAACAGCTATATTGAACCTACTAACTAATAAACAGTGCTATACAATCCTCAGTGCTAGTAGATAGCGCTCCGTAGAGTAATAACTACCTACACCTCTCGATCTACACCTCCTGTGTACAGCGCTCTGGAACCCATCCTGCGGCACAGAGGCTGAGTTCTCAGATTAGCAGCTGCAGCCGGTTCGGGGCTTTGAATCTGGGTTAAGTGTTGTCTCCTGCTTTCTCCTGTTAGGTTTCAGTGCTCACAGTGCTGGCACGTCTGGCACTCCGCTCAGGTGAACGTTCTCTTCCACATGCACCTGGACCGGAAGCAGAGACGGGGCCAGGTGAAGATGAAACTCTTCAGACAAGAGTGCAAGAAATGCCTCGTGCCGAAACTGGAACTGCCTGAATTCAGCCAGGAGAACGTCGAGAGAGTCCTGGAGAACCTGATGCTGAAGCTTCGCGGGAAATGCTACAGAGAGGCCATCAATCCCAAAGAGCTGTCCAAGATCATTGTGGAAGCTCAGATAATGGGGCCGCATGACAGCTCCCACTGTGAAGCCTGCCGGCTGGGCATCTGTTACGTGAAATATGAAGACCAAGCACCAGCCAGCACCTTCTTTAGGCCGGCTTCTCTATTTCCACGCAGCTTTCCTGCCCGGGAGGAACGGATCGAAGCGGAGATGGGGAGTGGCCGTGACTGGGGGAGCAGCTGTGACTGGAACAGCTGTGACTGGGGGCGCTGCTGTTGCTACGGTTGTTGTTTGGTCATCTTTTTGGCAGTGCTCATTTTTGTTCTGCTTTATCTCAAAGCCAAGTAGTGGAAATTCGACACTCATGCTTGTCCCTAATAGAACTGAACTGTATTAACGTAAGCGGGTCGGACTCACCCCTGCGGCGCCTCCTGCTGGTTGTCCTGGGAAATTAGCTCGTCCAGCTCCGGAGCGCCCTCTTCAGGCTGGTGATCCACCTGACCGCTGGCCCTGTGTCCCTCCCAGGACCCCCGTGCCCCTTTAACTGGGGTGTTGCCCCCTGGCAGTACCCCACAGATCTGGGTCTCCCCTCCCTGGGGAACCCCAACCCACTATCCCCACCTCACCTCAGTCGTAGGCTACTGCCAGTCACCAGCTAGCCCCCGCGCCCTGGGGCAGACTGCAGTATAAGCCACTCATCACCGGCACGGTTGGGTTTGGACCTGCTGCCTCTGTCAAACCTTGGGCTGTCCCCTGCAACCCCAATACCTAGTGGGCCTAACACTAGGCCGCAGCTTGGGGCTTTCCTGGCCGGAGTCCCTCAGCCTTCCCCAGCCCTGCTCCACCCTAGGTATCCTGCTTAGCTTCTAGCAGCCAGGCCCTTCTCCCTCTACAGGCAGAAGGAGAGTCTGTCTGGGGCCAGCTGGGCCCTGATTGGGGCATGGCCCCAGCTGTTGCTACCTTCCCTAATCAGCTCAGGCTTCTTGTCCCCAGCCACATCCCTCTCCTGGGCTGTTCTAAGCCCCTCAGGGCAGGCGTGGGTATCCACCCCGCTACAATTAACCTGGGTAATAATTGGGCTTGGAAAGATTACATTTTGATCTGTAAATGTCAGTAAATGTCAATTTTCACCACACACACACAAACCAATACAAAATATTTCCATCAGTAATTGAAATTTACTGATAGGCAAAGAAAGAAAAATGCTGCTTGGGGCCTTGTTAGCATTTGATTTCAGGATATTTACTTGGTATATTTTGACAGGCGATGTTGACAGTTTGCGCTTTAACGGTTATAAAGCTTTAATTTTTTGAATCGCAACATTGTCTGTCATGAAGTAATTATTGGCTGACGCCCCCGCAACTACCTGACTGCCTCATAATTTCCCACAACTATGAAAATGTAAATCAATAAACATTTGGAAAAAAAAAAAGCCTAACCCATTTTTTTTTGCAGCTGTGAAATAAATTAAAAAAAAAATGCTTAAAAATAACCATGGATATTTTCTGTCAAAATTATAACAATAATCAAATTCTGCCAAGCCTAGTAATAATAGATAATGTACCTGTATATGTAGGGCTGAATGCGTGCACTGGGCTGTGAGCTAGAAAAAATATTTTTTTATTGGCCAGCTGAGCAGATTTCATCAAGGAGCCGTTGAGGGATGGTGGCTATGGGCCCGTAAGTGCCCTTTTTACGTGGTCAGTTTTCAGAGTAGACTTGCCCTTTAATTGTTGCATACGTAATCTTTCCCAGGATCCAGCCCTGGATAAGCTGAGCCATAGAACAGAAAGAGATACGTCAGGCAAAAGACCTTTGAATTCGCTCACCTGATCCTAGGGAGTTCAAAGGAGTGTTTAGGGCTTCATTGATTCTTGAGTCGAGGGAACCCCTGTCCCTAGATAGAGATCTTAGGCATGATTTTCTAAGCTGCCTGAGGACAGACAGCCTCCTGTTTAAATATCTATGTAGTTGCAATCGAGTCGCGAGGAGTCTAGATACCCTCCGTGATGCCTGTAATTTTAGTGCCTGTAGACACAACGTTTCCCACCCGCAATTGGGAGGCTGTTTCACAACCTCAGGCCCTTTGTCTGTCAGGCTGATTGGCCAGGCCTTGAGACCTTTACATTAAACGAGGGTTTGATGCGTTCCCATGAAATGTCCTGGAAACCTCTCCATCCCACGGGACAGTTGTTGCTAGGGTGACCAGACAGCAAGTGTGAAAAATCGGGACGGGGGTGGGGGGTAATAGGAGCCTATATAAGAAAAAGACCCAAAAATCTGGACTGTCCCTATAAAATTGGGTCATCTGGTCGCCCTAGCTGTTGCCTGCCAGTGACAAAATGCTCGGAAAGTCTGCTGCAAACCCCTGGCAAGTTCTCCTCTGCGTCGTTTTCTTTAAAGGTTGGTGTTACAAGTGTAACGCCCAAGGAGATGACCTAGATTCCCGGGGCTCTGTCTGCTGGCAGCTCAGGGAGAGGCACACTGTCCCTGGTAGATTCAGTGTCTGCCTGGCAACCAACTTGAGATGCCCTTCCCAGGGAGCTCAGGAAAGGGGAGAAGCCATTTTTTTGAGTCTGTCTGGAGCCAGCCAGGGCAAGGGCAGGACTGGTTGTGTGGGAGCTGGGGAGTCCCAGGCCTGCATGCAGGGTTCCCCCTGAGAACTGGCCTCTAGGGACCTGACAGCAAGATCCCTCAGCTGGGTTTTTCCCTCTCCACTGATGACTCCCAGTTTATAGAGTTTTGCTGGGAAACTTCCCCAGCCAGGCTGTTTGCCCTCCAGCTCCCTAGGTGAGACCAGTCACCACCTGGTCAGCTCTGCTCTGGCATCGAGTCCTGGGCTGCTGCCTGCTGGGAGCGTGTCTGGACGCTGGGCTAGGAGACGACAGTTTGGATTTTAGTACGGTTGTGTAATCTGCACCTTGAGCCCTGCACCCCTTTGTGGTGAGGGGAAATCCTGGGACCGACGCAGCCTGATTCCTGCCTGAGGAGGATCCCTGCCAGCAGAGATCAGCCCCTCTGCAGTGACTGAGGAGTCCAAAGTCATCTCTGAACTGGAGGATCATTCATGGAGTTTGTGAGTGCACCATCTTTTAGTTAGTCTTTCAGGGAAATTGTTTTGGGGACCCCCCACTCCCTGAACTGTGTCCTCAAGCCAGGGAGTGAAGGTTTGGGGATTTTATAACCTGCTGCATATTACACCTGTGAAGGGATTTGCCATCTTCTCCCACTTGTGAGTCCTTTGGGCTGTACTGAACCCAGTCAGCCACACTGCTAAACCACTGTTGAGAAGATATCGTGGTCATAGGTCATCAAGGGCCCCAACAAAGTACATGTACCAACGGGACACTAACCTTACATTTGCTACATCAGGTCTCGTGACTGGGGAAAGGCACGGGTATTATCAGCGTGGGCACCGGTGACCCTAAGAATAGTGTTTTATCCTGTTATGTTATATTTGTTTCCTGTTTAATATAATTACTGTGTTGAATACACTGTATGTGTTTGTGCTATTTTTTGGGAGTCTCCAACTATCTGGCAAGTAAGTGGGGGTTACCCTGTGATTAGAATTTTCCTCCCAAGCTGCCCTGGTGACCCTGCCAGGAAGGAGCGAGGGAGCTGGAGGCACCGCCAAATAAATTCAGAGAGAAAAATAAAGAAGACACACCCTGCTGAGTGAGTGGCGGGATCCAGAAGAACCCAAACCTGTCCATCAAAACCTGTAAGCAGATTGGGTTTAAAGAAGGTAACCGGGTGGAGAGGGGGCGCGACACAAGACTACGCTGTGGGCGTATATCTGTAACTAGGTATTAGAGAAGGTGCTAGTAGACAGCGCTCAAGAATACATTGTTCCTGGGCCTTGTAGGACCAATAAAACATCTTGTGCCCTGCAAATGGCTTCTTGTGTGTTGGTTTTTACACGGCTCTTCCCAGGAGGGCTTTGCAGGGCGAGGAGAGGGCTGAGGCCTGTTTCCCGAGGACGGCTGAATGATGCAGGGGCAAAAACGTTGATCCAGAGACCGTCTGCCCCGGCTGCAAGTCCCTCCCCTTTCTCCCCGAAGCAGTGCCCCCTGGTGGCAGCAAAGTGGCAGCACCGCCCTATGGAAAGGGAGGGAGATGCCTACAGGAGTCAGTGCTGCAAAGTCAGCTGGGATACAGCGGGGTCTGCTGCCGACTCCAAGTGGGTTGCCCGGTCTCAATCTGCTGAGCCCTGTCTCCGTGGGGTGGCTGGGTATGCACGAGGGGACGAGAAAGCGGTGGAGTTCCAGCAGGGATGTGCGGTCCCCTGGCTGAATCTGGCCCAGGGTAAATACCATGGAGTTGATCCCTATGGGCAGGGCAGTCTTGCACAGAAGCAGCAAGTTCGCGTCCCTTTCAGTTTCGTTTCTCACAAGCCCTGAGCTTGGTTCCACGCCCAGGGTCCGGTGCGAGGCTGTTCCTCAGAGAGGGAGGGGAAGGTTGCAGACCTGGGAGCCCCCCTGCCCACCCTTAAATAAAGTCACATTCCTGGTTCAGACAATAAATGCTGCTGCTCAAGAGAGGCTGTAAAGGGGAAGGTGAGAACATGAAAACCTGGCAGCAGATGTTTGATCAGAAGATGGAATGGGAGAAGCCAAATGACACCTGGTCTCTCAGCGTGGAGGACAACCTCAATCCTCGAAACCCAGAGCGCGGATGACACCTATACCAGCAAAGGAAAGCGTTTGCCAGGTGAGGGGGAGCAGACAGACCGGGCAGTGAATGAGGCGTGAAGGCATGGGTGGCACGTGAACCCCACCTTTGGGGAGGCTGGCCCCCCCGTCCCTTCCACCTCCCTTGCCTGCCAGAGCCCTGAGCCCCCTCCCCTCACACTGCGGCCAGAGGAGCCCTGTCCAAACCATCCTGAGCCCCAGCCGCCGGCCTGAGCTGAGCCCCTGCCAGCTTTGGGGCAGAGGGGGAGCAAGGACGGGGCCTTGGGGTGGAGTGTGGGCGAGGCCACAGCCTGGGTAAGGGGAGGCTTAGCCTCCCCTGGCCTATGATACCAGCCGCCCATGCTCCAAAGTGAATTTCTCCCGGGGCACACAGCCATGGCACTAGCGTTAGTGGGCAAGGGAGCAGGGATGGCAGGTGAGAGATTAGGGAGTAGCTGCGATTGAACGATAGATTGGGCTAGTCCTTGTGTTCGCTGCACACACGTGTAAAAGGGATTTAGCTGCACGGCTCCTAGCCATTAGTGCTGATGAGTCACCTATGGCACTAATATTTGCCGCCTGTTAATTAGCATTTTCCACCACTGTCAAAGTCTGTAGAGCAGGAAATTGTGACTCCCCCCTCCCAGTAGTGGAAATGATGTCATGGTTAGAGCAAGATGGCGTATTTAAACAAATTCCCTTGAATTTCCATCAGTAGTTTAGCAAACAAGCAGAAAGCTGGTGGAAGCAGTGAATTTACTATTGCAGGATATATGCAGTTTTCAGTTTCATAACTGACCACAAGTCTTCACTCCAGACACCTTCAGCTAAGCGCTATGCTCATCCAATCTGGGAACAGAGACGTACCATGTGATATACGTGGCCAGTCAACGTTGATCACATTTCGAATGTCAAATACTCACTAAGGGACAGTAGGCCAAGAGTTATTCACAGAGATTATCCCTCTAATAATGTATTATTATCACTACGTATTTGTATTACCAGAACACCTAGGAGACCCAGTCATGACCTCATTGTGTTAGGTGCTGTACAAACAAAGAACAAAGGCAATCCTTACCCCAAAGAGTTTACAGTCTAAGTATAAGACAAGAGACAACAGATGGATATAGACAGCATCAGGAAACATTTTTTAGACAGTATTGATCAGTGTGATAGGCAGCGGTCAAGACAACCGTGCTGTGCTCGCTGGCTGTGAAGAGGAGAGATGAAAACTGGAATAAATGATTCCAAATGAATTTTTTGCTCATCTCTCATTATGAGCGAGAGACTGATCCACAAATGCAAACAAATTCTGATTGGAGGCTGCTCCTTAATGAGCCTAGACTTCAGCTGTAAATTGAAAAGTGCCCCAGTTCTAGGCTCAGTCCTGCTCGGAAGGCTTGGTTAGAAATCAGTTGCAAAGCTGCAGTGGGCGTGCTGCATGAAATGTGGCCCGTGGGCATGTTGAGCCCATGTGGAGGAAGTGACTATTCTCCCCAGTGAAACCCAAGGCGGAATGGGGGCCAGGTTTTACTCTGATTCATTAGTAAGTGGAGTCTTTGCCCATCTAGAACGAGGGGAGGAAACAATTGCATTGGAGCTTTCCTCTGGGGAAGTCATTTGAGTTGGCAATGTTGGTAGAAAGGTCTGGATATTAAGGGCAAAACTCCCATTGAGTCCAACCGGAGCCGGCTTTGAAACCCAATACGTTGAA
This sequence comes from Macrochelys suwanniensis, assembly GCA_033296515.1. Lineage (NCBI taxonomy): Eukaryota > Metazoa > Chordata > Testudines > Chelydridae > Macrochelys > Macrochelys suwanniensis. The sequence goes on along the minus strand of CM065783.1, from coordinate 4,677,482 downwards.
CTGGTAGGGTGGCCAGGTGGAAAGTCCAATAGAAAAGGGAACCTGACAGTGTCTGGTCAGATCTACTGACCGGACACTCAAAATCCGGTTACTGTGAGCAGGGAAGGCATGGAGACGCTGGGTTATCACCCTCTCTAGCCCATACTCAGCCTGGGCCACCTCCTACCTTCATGGGGCAGCCGCAGCTCCCAGCCCCAGCTCCACAGGGAAAACCAGTGAGCGATGAGGGGAGGGGAGAAGAAGAGTGCATGGAGGGTGGGGTTTGGGGGGGAATAGGTGGGGAAGAGGTGTGACCTGAGGGAGAAGAGGTGGGGCAGGGGAGGTTCTGGCACTTCTGCTGGAGTTGTTCAGTTCTTAACTATTACCAAGCTGGCAACCCTATGAATTTGTCCAACCCTTTGCTGCATGATCCTTCAGGGTGGCAGGTGAATGTGGGTGAATGCTACTAGGACTCTGCTATATAGGGACTTGATCCTGCAGAGTGCTGAGCGCTGCTGGGAGGCGCTTGCATGGCCAGCAACAGGGTTTAGGGTTTCAGCACCTTGCAGGATCAAGCCCAATGTCAGTGGATGAGTCTCTCTCAGCACTGAGTGTGGGGGCTGGCGTGGGTGCTGGGTTAAATGTCCCTTCCTTTCCCCCTGTAGGTTTCAGTGCTCATGCTGCGCCCGTTGCTGGCCATCGGCTCAAGTGCCCATTTTCTTCCACATGCACCTGGACCGGAGCCAGGGCCAGGTAAAGATGAGGGTCTGTGGGCAGAAGTGTAAGAAGTGCCATGGAGCAAAGTTTGAGACGCCCACGTTCAGCCAGGAGAACATTGAGAGGATCCTGGACAACTTGGTGCTGAAGATTCGTGAGAAATGCTAGCGGGAGTTCATCGCAAACCGTGATTTAGCTGACTCCATAGTCGAAGAAGATGTGGAAGGGCCACACGACACGACCCGTTGTGAGGCGTGTGCTCTGGGGATCTGTTATCAGTCTACCTACGGATTCGTTATCCCCACTTCTCTGGCTGCAGCTTCTCAGCCTGGCCAGCTCGCTTGGCGGGGAGCAGACACAGAGAGCGACTGGAAGCTCTTGTGTTATGTGTTACCAGTTCTGGTTGCTTTGCTTGTCCTTGCTGTGCTTTTTAGTGGGAAGTAGGAAATTCAGCGCTCAGAATGGTTCCCTGATATTATCCAGCTAATGCACCTTCCCTTTTTCATGTAAAAAAAAAATCTGGCCCTAGCTGTTTGCCTGGGAAATCACCATATGCTTAATATTACCATGAAATGCTTAAGAGAGACTGATAATGCCCACTCGTAATGCATCGGGGTAATAAACAGGGGCTGTAAAAAAACAGGCCTCCTCAAAAGCAAGAGGGCACAATATGCCCCCTCTTGTTGACACCTGTGCCCCCCTCTGTGGGTCTGATCCAGCGCCCAGTGGAATGAATGGAAAGACTCCCACTGACTCCAGTGGGCACTAGATCGATCGGACCCTCTGCCCCTGTCAAATCCTCTCTGTGCCTTGTACCCCCCTGAGAGGGGAGGGTTGGACCCCAGAGGGGGCTTTGCTGCCCCAGGGGAGGATGGACTTGAGAGCAGCTGCTCTTGTGTGCAAGATGCATCCTGGATCATCTGCACAACTGGAGGGCCACTCCCCCGTCCCTTCTGGGGTGGCGGGAGGGGTAAATGCCAGGAGCCAGAGCCACGTAGCTCCATTGGCTGCAGTGAAGCTATGCTGACTTCACCAGCCGAGGATCTGGCCCGAGGAGTTAATCTATCCCCTGATAACTCGTCCCCTTCCATGGGAGTGGAACTGATGTAGGCCTAGATTTGAGCAGAGTCCCCAGTGGAGGAGCTTGGCACTGGGGCAGGCCAGAAACATGGGCCATGTTCACAGGACAGCGAGTTCAGCTCCTTAATTACAGCCCTCTTGGGCAATATATACCTGGGTGTTTGCATGGCAGGACACAAGGGGTTGCTTGCCAATCGTTGGTCACATCCTCCTTTGCAGCGTGCTTTTCTGTCTCACGAACAGACTCCTGGGCAGAGCAGGGTCTGAAGATGAAGGAGTTGCTTGGCTTGGTTTATAGGTAACAAGGAAAAGGCAGCTCCGTCTGTGTCCCTGTTGAAACATGGCCCCTGCTGAATTTTAGTGCCTGTGCAATATAAGGACCTGTACTGGATAGAGCAGTTCCTTTTCCTGCTTCCTGTATTTTCCATGTGACTAGACCAATACTTGGCTTTGGAATTTTCTCCGTATTGTATCAGTTCAATAAAGCATCACATTTAAACTGAAATATCAGTGGAAGCAGGGGAGCTTCTCTCTCTGCCGAGGTGTTGTGTGAACCCTACACCCTTTGGGGGGGCAGGCGTTCACCCAGCAATTGCTCTGGTGCACAGATCTATCCACAGATCTATCTTTATTAGCAGGAGCAGCACCCCGGGGTCATTGCAAACAGTGGCCACTCAGTGGGAGTGTAACAGAAAGCCCCGATGCCCGAGAGAAAGCTCTACGTCTATCCAACGCTCAAAGCCTCCATGATCCCTCCAGCCTCGGTGCCTCAGTCCCGGGTTAGGGCCCATTCTGAAGTGCAGTGCAGGGTGACGGGGCCACATGCTCAGGTTACGCCCGGGGCTTGCCCCACCGTCCCTCCCAGCTCAGGCTCTGGTTGGGCTGGCTCTGTCCAGCCAGCACACGCCCTCTCCTGCAGCCTGGAATGGCAAACCCACTGCGACAGACGACTGTCACACCCCCACCCTCCAATCAGAGGAGAGCTGGCAGTGGGACGTAGGGGAAAGATGCCCTGGCAGCTCTCTAGCAAGTCAAGGCTGGGGGTGTGGGGAGATGCTTCTCCTGCTTGCCCGTCCTTTAGCCAGTCACGGCTCCAGTGGCAGGTTGGCCTCCACAACACTGCTGCTGATCTGGGGTGTGGGGACTCCACAGATCCGTGGCACATCTACACCGTCATGGCCAGGGCCGGCTCCAGGCACCAGCTTTCCAAGCAGGTGCTTGGGGCAGCATTGAGAATGGGGTGGCAGTCCGTGTCCCGTGGCGGCAATTTGGCGGCAGCTCCATCGCTCTTCCAGGGCGCGGTGGCAATTCGGCGGCAGCTCCGCCGCTCTTCCGGGGCGCGGCGGCAATTCGGCGGCAGCTCCGCCGCTCTTCCGGGGCGTGGCGGCAATTCGGCGGCAGCTCCGCCGCTCTTCCGGGGCGCGGCGGCAATTCGGCGCCGACTGCTTGGGGCGGCAAAATTGGCCTGGTCATGGCTAAAGTCTGGAACTAAAGCTATTGGCCTAACAGCATGCTGAGGTCTATTAACCTCGCAGCTACGCGCTGGAGAACAAGTGAAGGATTCCCATTGTGTACAGCATGTGTCTGTCCCATCACGCCCCACCAGCACCTGAAAACATCATTCCCAATACCTGCCCACAGGGCTGTATTCTTAATGCGTTAACTGCCTGATTACATTTGACCAGGAGTAAGTTCTAGAAATAGCTGCCACGATGGCTGCTGGTGAGATCCCGATGCCTTCCAGTTTTAGCTAGGAGTGGCTTGGTTGGATGGAGTAAGAGATACCAGCCCAGTTAGCGCTCTGGGGTCTGTTCAACACAGGGGTGTTCAGGTGAAGAGCTGATGTCAGTGGAGGCAACTCCATTGAGGGAGGAGGAATCGCCAAAGGAGATTGTTACGGAGTGTGGGGGAGTCAGGCCCTGCACCCCTCTTCCCGGGATTCAATGTGACTCTCAGCCAGCCAGTAGAACAGAAGGTTTATTAGGGTTGTTAGGAAAGAGTTTAAACAGAGCTTGTAAGTATGACCAGGACCCCTTAGCTGGGGCCTTCTGGGGGGCAGGGAGCTTAGACCCCGGCTCTGGGGCTCCCTGCGTTTCACCACCCAGCTCCAAACTCAAAACCAACCAGCCAGACCTTCAGCAGGCTTTTCGCTTCCCCCGGGGCCCCTTCTCTTGCCTTTTACCATTCTCCCAGCCAAAGGTGTTACCTCCCAACCCCCGTCCTGGCTCATGTTACAGCCTCAGGTAAAGTCTCGCATTCCCAATGTAGCCTGTCCCAATGCAGCCAGCCTCTCAGGTCAGATTCATCTCGCTCTCTACTCCGTCACAGAGATGCAGAAGAACAACAGCAGAACAAAGTAGTAGCAGCAGTTCAGAACCGGAGGACTAAGTGACGGAATGGCCCAGTTCTGGAGAAACACTTTCCAGGAGGAGTTCTTGACCGGGGACTGGCTGACTCCTCCTGCTTCCATGGGTCTGTCCCACGTCACGCTAGTATAGCAGCCATGGGCAATGAAGGAGCCCACCTTTTCTCCAGATGTCATGGTATTTGCATGCCGACACAATGACATGGGAAAAACCTAGGCCCTGGGATGAAGTCTGAGTCCCGTTTTCTTCTCTGCCTGTCTCAGTATTCAGATGGCTGCGGCTCTGCTGAATCTGAATGCCGATGGGGAAAACAAAGCCAGTCCAGCTTTTTATTTGAGCGACTCTTCACACGCATCGTTTGGAGGCATTCACCCATCTCGGAAATACAGTCCTTATCATATACCCCAGGCAGAAACTGGAGCTTAGCTTTGGAAACAAAACTCCTTTCAGTTTCATTTCTCACACACACAGAAGTTATCCAGTATCTCTAGCAGAGAAGGAACTCAACTCCCCACCCTGCCGCTCAGCAGGTGATGAGATAGAAGTGGGAAGTAAACAATCAAAACTCCATTTGTAACTCAGCACACTTTGGAGTGTCCACACGAACATCAGGAGAGATGAAGAAGCTGAACATGGATGCTTGGAGAAAAATGTTTTATGAGAAGATAGAGGAGGTGAAGCCACAAGACTCCTGGGACCTAAAGATGCACCAGAACCTTGAGTACAATGACTTGGGACCTGGTTGGAAACGATCACTGCAAGAACATGTGTGTGCGAGGTGAGGAGCAGCAGCTGATAGGGTAGCTGGGGATTCCTTTAGGACTTCGCATGTATCACCACCTCCTTAGTCATGGGCAGATCTGGGTCTCCCCTCCCCAGGGGAACCCCAACCCACTATCCCCACCTCGCCTCAGTCGTAGGCTACTGCCAGTCACCAGCTAGCCCCTGCGCCCTGGGGCAGACTGCAGTATAAGCCACTCATCACAGGCAAGGTTGGGTTTGGACCTGCTGCCTCTGTCAAACCTTGGGCTGTCCCCTGCAACCCCAGTACCTAGATGGGCCTAACCCTAGGCCACAGCCTGGGGTTCTCTCAGGCCAGAACTCCCCAGCTCCTCTGGCCTTCCCCAGCCCTGCTCCACCCTAGGTCCCTGCTCAGGTCCCTGCAGCCAGGCCCTTCTCCCTCTAAAGGCAGAGTGAGAGTGTCTGCTCCAGGCCCACTGCCCTCTTATAAGGGCCAGCTGGGCCCTGATTAACTGGCCACAGCTGTGGCTGCTTTGAATCAGCCCAGCTTCCAGCCTCAGCCCTCTCCCAGGGCTGTTTCCAGCCCCTCAGGGCAGGCGTGGGTATCCACCCCGCTACAGTAGCATATATGCAGTTGCTTTAATTATGCCTTGGAATTAATTATGCCTTTAAATGCATCCCCCACTTTCAAAAATGTTTCCTGTTTTTTTGAGGCGTTTTCCATTTCAGCCACCACACGCCCCTCCCCCTCCCCGTTTCTGTGAAAGCTGCTGCTCCTCCTCTTGTTTTAGAGGTTGAGTGTTTCGTTTGGGTTTTATGGTCTCTCTCTTAGGCTATTTGAAAGTTGCTGGACATGGAGATAGCACCAGGACAGCGACCCAAGCCGGTGCTTAATCTGTAATGAAAGAGGTGCCGGGGCTCAGCCTCGTCAAGGCCCCCGCACAAATTAAGCGCTGGCTGGGTGGCTGGAGAGCGGTGGCGGCTGGCAAGGCCCCCGGCTCCGAAGGCAGCGTCACTGCCAGCAGCAGCGCAGAATAAGGATGGTCTGGTAGGGTGTATTTCCACCCTTACTTCTGCGCTGCTGCGGGCGACGGTGCTGCCTGCAGAGCTGGGTGGCTGGAGAGTGTGGCCGGGAGCCCAGAGGTGCAGGGGCTACGAATTGTCAAGCCTAGACGTGCAACCGCAGCAAGCCCTGGCACAAATTAAGTGACGAGGCGCTCCTTCTAATGCTCCAGTCGTTATGGCGCTATCATAACGTTTGGGGGACCTGGGTTCGAGCTCCTGCCTGGCTAAATAGGTCTGAGGATCTGGGTCTTAGCTGCTCTGTGCCTCAGTTTCCCATCTGTAAAATGGGGGTGAGAGCACTGCCCTGGCTCACAGAGGTGTTGTGGGTATAAATGCTTTAAAGATTGTGAGGCGCCCAGATACTATGGTGACCAGATAAGTGCCGTAGACCAGTGGTTTTCAAACTTTTTTTCTGGTGACCCAGTTGAAGAAAATTGTTGATGCCCGCGACCCAACGGAGCTGGGGATGAGGGGTTTGGGGTGCAGGAGGGGGCTCTGGGTTTGGAGAGGGCTCAGGGCTGGGGCAGGGCTTCAGGAGGGGGTCATGGCTCTGGGCTGGGATGAGGAGTTTGGGGTGCAGGAGGGGGCTCAGGGCTGGGGCAGGGCTGCGGGAGAGGGTCAGGGCTCTGGGCTGGGGGTGCAGGCTTTGGGGTGGGGCCGGGGATGAGGGCTTTGGTGTGCAGGAGGGGGCTCTGGGTTTGGGGGCGCTCAGGGCTGGGCTAGGGGGTTGGAGTTCAGGAGGGGGTCAGGGCTCTGGGCTGGGGGTGCAAGCTCTGGGGTGGGGCTGGGGACGAGGGGTTTGGGGTGCAGGAATGGGGTCTGGGTTGGGGGGGGCTCAGGGCTGGGGCAGGGGATTGGGGCATGTGTTGGGGCATGGGCTTACCTCAGGTGGCTCCCCATCAGCGGCGCAGCAGGCTAAGGCAGGCTTTCTGCTTGTCCTGGCACCGTGGTTTGAAAACCACTGCCTTAGACAGATATTAATAATTCCAAACACAGTCAGGTCTGATTCCTGCCTATGCAGCATTTAGCACTGCTAGACCCAATGCGCAGCACTGACTGAGTATCAAATCCTTGGTGCAATGTTAAAGTTATGGCTTAAACGCCTCCAAGACAAATACATTTCTTATAACCCTTGGGCAATTCTCCAGACATATATAGCGAGACAAAGAGAACCAGATCCTCAGCTGTAGTTCCTTTGGGTGCCCTGGAGCTAGGTCAACTTACACCAGCTGAGGATTCGCCCATCAAATAGATACAGTATAAATATGGATAGATATATATCCAGTTGGCTGGCAGTCAGGGCAATACCGCCCCAAGGGCATGTATTGTTGTGAAATCCTCAAGATACATTTAGTGCTGGTAGAAGGTGCTGGACTGACACTGATGGTGCCTGATACAAGGGGCTACTCCAGTTTTACCTCAGTGTAAAAAGATTTGGGAGTGGTGGTAGATAATCTGCTGTGTGTGACCTCCCAGTGTGACACTGAGGCCAAAAGAGCTAATGCGATCCTGGGAACGTGTAAACAGGAGAATCTCACGTAAGAGCAGAGAGATTATTTTATCTCTGTATTTGGCGCTGGTGCGAGGGCTGCTGGAATCCTGTGTCCAGTTCTGGTGCCCACAATTCAAGAAGCCTGCTGATAAATTGGAGAGGGTTCAAAGAAGAGCCATGAATAAAGGATTAGAAACCATGTCTTATAGCGATAGACTGAAAGAGCTCCATCTATTTAGCTTAACAAAGCGAAGGTTAAGAAGTGACTTGGACACAGTCTATAACTATCTACCTGGGGAACAAATAGTTAATAATGGGCTTTCAATCTTGAAGAGAAAGGCCTAAGAGGACCCAATGGCAAGAAGTTGAAGCTAGAGAAATTCAGACTAGAAATAAGGCAGACATTTTTAACACTGAGAATAATTAACCATTGGAACAACTTACCAAGGGTCGTGGTGGAGTCTCCATCAGCGGCCATTTTACAATCAAGACTGGATGTTTTTACAGAAGCTCTGCTCTAGGAATTATTTGAGGGCAGTTCTCTGGCCTGTGTTACACAGGAGGCCAGACTAGATGATCACGAAGGTCCCTTTTGGCCTTAGAATCTATGAATCTGTAATTGCATTAAAAATAAGGCACAGCCCGGTGAGCATTACACCTGCTTACACCAGGTCTGTGGTTGGCCCCATATCTTTAATTAGGCTTGAGTTTGGTAGCAGGCGCTGCTGGTTGGTTGCTGTAATGGGATCTACAAACCCCATAGTGATCTTAGGCAGGAGGGGAAGTAGAGCCTCTCCTGTCTGCAGACAAGCAGCTCGACCAAACCTACAGGCAGCTGCCGGAGCTGCCAATCATGGAGACACTTTTTTGGGGGTGGTGGAGGTAATAGTTGCCTATATAAGACAAAGCCTCTAATAACAGGATGGTCCCGATAATATCGGGACATCTGGTCACCCTATGCATGCTATATCTCTTACCTCTTTTTAGCTTCCAGTGCTCATGGTGTCAGCATTTCTGGTCATCAGTTCAAGTGGTTATTCTGTTCCACATGTACCTGGACCAGCGCAGGAGAACAGGTTGGGTGAAGATGAGAGTCTTTAGACAAGAATGTTATGAGTGCTCCGAGGGTAAGTTAGAAGAGCCAAATTTCAAGGAGGAGAGAGTCCAGAGGGTCTTGGAGAACTTGGTCATCAGCATTAGGGAGAAATGCTATGGTGAGTATGTGGCCCAGTTATCAGAGGTTACAGTGATAGAACAGCACTACGGACCACATCGGAGCGACCATTGCGAGGCTTGTTGGTTGGGAATACATCAGAGGCCCAAACACACGATGTATCATGGAAGACCGAAAGACACAGTGTACCACGGGACGTCCAAAGACACAATGCCACCAGTTCAGCTACCATCACACAATTTACCCCAGGACACGATTTCCTGCGGTTTCGAGTTTTGCTGTATTTTCTGTACTATTTGCATTTTGATTTTTATTTACAGTATATGGGCAGTTGGATACTAAAGCTAGTCAAATAGTGGGGGTAAACTAGGGTGACCAGCCAGCAAGTGTGAAAAATCGGGACGGGGGTGGGGGATAATAGGGGCCTATATAAGAAAAAGACCCAAAAATCGGGACTGTTCCTATAAAATTGGGACACCTGGTCACCCTAGGGTAAACCCCCCCCCCGCCAATTCATGAATAATTGCAAATACACTCAGCTAGTTTGGTTTGCTCTGACTGGTGAGTTTGTATTACTTATTTTACCTGAGTGTGCAAATAATTGCTGGGGATTCAAGAACATTTTTGAAAGTCCCCCAAAACGTCATGAATTCTAGTGGGAACGATTCTGCATCTGAAAAGTCCAACCAGAACTACATCATTCATCCCTCGGTTTTCTCTAGTTATTGTTCTCCTGTTTGAAAACTTCTAGTTGGCTAATCAAGGAGCAGAAACACTATCACATGACCTAGGTGACCAACCACACACCATGAGTAACAAATGGCTAAAACGAACAGTTTGCGAACAGTCCCAGAGACTGAAATATTTGTCTGGACTATTCGGCAAATCCAAATAACCAACACATTGGATCCATGAACCCAGAAAGGAGCTACATTAATAATGAACATGATTTGTGACGATGGATTCAGCTGGCTCTATCTGTTACCTTCCTGCTTTTTAAGGCATTTGACATTGAAAACGGAACAACAGGAGAGAGACTGGATTTAGCAACTGGACTAGTTGAGGAAAGATGGGCCAAAGGAGATGAGCTAATTCAAAAGAGAATCATAGCAATGTCAGGCTGGAGAGGAACTCAAGAGGTCATCTAGTCCACCCCACCTCCCGCCATGCTAAGGCAGGATAAAGTAAACCTAGACCATCCCGGGGAGATGTTTGTCGACCCTGCTTTTAAAAACCTTCAGTGACGGAGATTCCACAGCCTCACCTGGTAACCTGTCCCAGTGCCTAGCTATCCCTAAAGTTTTTCCTGATATCCAACCTACATCACCATTGCTGCAAACAAAGCCCGTTACTTGTTGTCCTACCCTTGGTGGACATGGAGAACAATTGATTGCCGTCCTCTTGCCTTTGACATAGTTGAAGACTGTTATCACATCCTCCCTCCTCAGCCTCCTCTTCTCTAGACTAAACATGCCCAAAATCATGGATGCAACTTTTATAAAAATGATATGTATACCTAATGCAACTCATAACACCAACTGCTTTGCTGCGACGTATTCAATTACCTTTTGTGTTTGTCACCCTTTTCCCCCCTTGTGCAGGAAATGAATTGTTCCATCAATAATTTTGTGTCTCTTTAAAAAAAAGTAAGTACCTGAAAAAGCCAAGGTGACGGGAAGCTTAGTTGCTGTCTCTTTAAACGCCATAATGCAGATTGGGTAGTTACAAAGCCACATGTGTAATGTTGTGGTTAACAGTGAAGCAACTCTTTGGTTTGCCCTTGAAACTGGTTGTTCCTGTTGACTAATATACGCTGACTAGCATACTTACATTTTAGGCTGGTAATACTACCCACAAAACATATTCCAAGAATTTAAGTATATATATTATTAAGCATTAATACAGCAGTTATATAGCCCAGATTGGCCTGTAATTTTATTATGATCCTGTTCACTTATGCTAACACCTTTCATTAGCTGAAATTAACTTTGGCTTAAGTAGACGCGAAAACTGTCAGGATCAGGACATGTGATCATTGCCTCATAGCTACAGAGAGGGAGTTACCCTGACAAGCCTGTTTATCCTGGTACAGGCTTAAAGGGTGTCTTCACGCCCCTTATACCTGGAATGCATGTGGTCAGAAGAACAAAAGATACACTATGGTACCAGGAACAAACAAGGTGAAAAACTGATGAATGAAATCCAGTTTCAGGTGATGTATATACTACTTTTTACTGGTAAATAAGTAGGGTATAAAAAGATGGCTTTAGGGAGGTCACTTTGGGGAGCACACCTGGCATGGGGCTGCCTTATGGAGACTGGTATCGTATAGAACCTTTCCCCATAGACCATATTAATAAACCTGAGTGACATTGATTATTTAGTCTCTTGAGTATATTTCATAATGAACCAAAGGGGGGTGAAGCAACTGACTAGACAATTTACCCACAGTTCTAAGGATTCTTTTGTAGCCTGGGTTCAGTGGTTCCTCTCCCTTGGCTGAGGGGGGCGGGCATAGGCTTACCCATCACAGTACCAATGTCTGCACCCAATGAGGCAGGGGCTCTCTTGCCTTGTTCGCTTCTCAGCCCTGCTTCGTTCCCCGAGAACCACCCGTCTCGTGCACTGAAAAAAGGCCCTGGGGAAAATATAGTGCCCGATCATGTAAATTACATGATCATAATTCATAGGCACAAGGGAGCTGAATTAAAGCCGCACGGGCGACCGGAGCGCTGGGATTTCCGGAGTTCAGGATGTTGCATGTTTAATGTTTTGAAGCTCCCGCTCTGCCCATCTCTCTTGTAGCCAAAGCGCGGCACTGACTCGGCTCAGGGAGGTGTTTGAGTTACACACATCGGATAGGCCCAGAAAATCCTCACTTGTAACCATTCCCTGCTACAGGCAATCGGAGATGCTGCTGTGTGGCCTTGCTTAGTGCAACTGTGCGGTGCTCTTCTGGTGAGTTTCCTGCCCTCCCCCTGGCAAGCCCCCATTCCCACCCCCCTGCTAGGCTGGGGATGAAATGGAATCTCTGTCCTGAACCCAGAGGAGAGAGGCATCAACCAAAGTGTGGCACCGGGCCTGTGCCTGTAGATGGCGCCCTGCGCCCTTAGCCTGAGATTTTTATTCCTCTCACCAGACTTTAAACCACCTATTGCCTTTGGGCTACAATGAATGACTCAGGGACAGACTTAACCTAGAGAAGTCTGGTTGGGTTAAATCTCCAGCTGGGGTCTGTGCAAGGCAATGGATGTTCCTTCTCTCGCCTCAGTTTTGCCCCTTCTGCCCAACCGACCCCTACCAACCAAAGCTAAATCGAAATGACTAAAATCGAAACAAACGTAAACCCTACCCCTGAGTTTTTACCCTGAAAAGGGAGACGTGCCATAAAATCCACTGTGAACTTTGCTATTGCTGTTGACGGTACTTGGAAAGGGATCGGATGCTGCAATGGTGGGCAGTAGTATAAAACTCTAGTAGACAGATAGAGCCTCAGAAATATTCCTCGGGCCTTACACAGAACCCAGCCTGAAGCAGCCAAGTCTGCATTTAGTCAAATATATGGCTGGCCTAATTTAAAGGCTACCGAAATCTCATCTGGGCAACCGTTGTAGAGTCCCGCGCTCCGTGCTCCTCTGTATTTTAGCTACTAGCCAGCTAAGATACTTGAAAATTGCTGCTGGACTCTTTCAGCTGTGAGACAATTGCTGTGACTGAGGGGTAATTATCCGGCTTGCTTTATACTAAACCCCAGGGCGCACTGTTGGGCATGCTAACTCAGCGGAATTCTTTTTTGGCTCTGTCCTTCAAGCCAAAGTGGCTTTTTGGCCGCTAAAAAGTGGCCAGGGACTTCCCACGATGCCTGTGTTTGTTTATGCTGTTTCTTAGCTATCGGGTTTTGAAAATACACGTCCAGTGAAACATAGCGGGCCAAAGTAACCCCCGAAGAAAGGCCACTGGCACCAACGATTTCAGCTATTCCACTGTGACCGAGAGCACAAGCCAGCCCCATGTTGGCAGCGGGGACTTTTCTGAGGTTTTTTTCAGGGAGGAGCAGCTGGGTTCCTTGTTTCCACAAATACCGTGTTTCCTGTTCTGTGCATCTGATGAAGTGGACTGCAGCCCATGAAAGCTTATGCTGAAATAAATTTGTTAGTCTCTAAGGTGCCACAAGGACTCTGTGTTTCCCGTTGTGTTTCCAGGTGTGAACTGATGTCTCCTGAGCCTGTCCAGGTACACATGCACACTCACCCAGACACGCCCTCTCTCTCGCACACGGGCACATTGTTCATGTATGTGCAGATGAGACAGCAATGAAACGACACACTGAGAGCTCTGACGTGGGCCCCAGGCCCCTGCGGCCCCTCTGACTTTAGGAGCCTCCCCGGGGTTCCTCAGTGGAAGAAGGGGCTTGGAACGAGTGCTGATTTCAGCCATGCTCACCTTCCATCTCCTTCTTTGCTGTACCAGGCACCAAACGCCCCACCCCGCCATTTGCACTTGAGTGTTCATTCCCACTGGCGGGGAAAGGCCAGGGAAGCCCCACTCCCCAAAGCAGGGGTTTGGCTGCTGGAACAACGTCTGGGACTGAATGGCCCCCCCTTCGCCCAGAACAATACCGGGTGTTGTGCCTGAGATGCTCCATTCCAGTCAATAGGAGAGGGACTTCCACAGTCCCCAGGCAAAGCAGACCGCCCAGGGTTTTGCTCCAGCTCCGATGTCGTGGGGTTTGTGCTGCATCCCTTCCCCACCTTCTGAGGGGAGTGTGTGTGTGTGTGTGTGTGTGTGTGTGGTTGGTAATGACAGCATTGCCCAGCGCTAGTTGTGATGCCCCTTGTCTCCGTTCGGAACGCCCTGTCTGTTCCAAAGAAACACACCGACTGTTGGTTTCCATTGTGTACCAGCCCCCGAGTCTAATCACGCCGTGCCCAATGGCATTCCTGGGATGCATGCTATAGAAACGTACTGGGCCTCATTTTCCTTGCTACAAAAACGTTTCTTCAAATAAAAAGGAGATTTAAAAAAACCCTCCTGTTGTTGCAGCTTCTCTGCCACAGACTCCTGGCGTGACCTTGGCATGTCACTTATTCTCTCTGGGGAAAGGAGGGTGAAGATCATTGCTTTGTCCCACTCTTTGTCTGTCTAGACTGCAAGCTCTTCAAGACCGGGCCTGGCTCTTGCTACGTGTTTGGACAGTTCCCAGCACAAACTGGAATACAGATGATACAATTCTGAACTCAGCGGCAACAGCGGAAACCTAATCTACCCTCTCAGTGGTTTTCTGTCTAATTTAATTGGTCTGTCTGTAGGCATTTTTAGGGCAGTATCTTTGTGCCATTGACTTCATCTGAGTAACTCCGGTTTTACCCTGGTGTCCATGAGATCAGAATCTGGCTCTAAGTCCTTCCACTCCCTTTGGCAAACGTCCCAGGAAAGGAATTTGGTTTCTTTTGAAGTAAAGCTTCCATCCCCTCCTTCTGCTCAAGAATCTCCGTTAGTCATTCTCCTTTCTTCTTCCGTGACGGCGTTTACACAAGAATTGATTAGTGAAAGGAAAACTGCTGGGATTCATTGCAGACTCAGGTCCTGCGGCGGGGTAACGACTGGCTCACTGACCATTAGGCATTACGAGAAATAGATCAGAGTTTACAAAATAATAGTATTGAGCAGTTATCCAGGCCTTGATAGTTTTGGAGCACAAGGCAAGCATTCCTGGACCATTATTACCTCCAATTTGCAGATGGAGAAACTGAGGCACCCAGCGGTAATGTGATGCAGCACAGCCAGGCTGGGGATTCAGTCTCAGTTCTTTGTGGAGGTGGAGATCCAGAGCTGAATTTTGCAGCAGAGCCATGCTGGTACCTAGCTCCTCTGCGATGGCCGAGGAACGCGGAGTTACAGCTTGTGTGTGTGTGTGTGTGTGTGTGTGTGTGTGTGTAAGGGTCAGTTACTGCAGCTGGGCACACTGAGGTTCTCCGGAGGCTAGGTCTGGAGTAGCCCAGCGTAGTGCCCTGTATCCCAGCTTCTCTAGGCCAATATTTCTCTAGCAAGCAGGGGTGCCCCCCGGCTGTTTCTGCATGGTACGCACAGCTGACCCATTCTCCCTTACTTGCCCTTGTTGTAGCAGGTCTGGAGGCTGTCACTGAGTGAGTCCAGTGGGCAGAACACTGGGGCCTGCCCGTGGTATGCACCATGCATAAGGTGCGTACAGCTGCGGGTGCCTGACCCTTGTTGGTCACGGGGTCAGCGAGTGGGCATGCTCCATCCCAGTGGCCTTGTCCTCGTCCTTGGACGCAGCCGCCAGACTCTGCCTGCCTCGTGCTCGCCGCAGAATCAGCCGGCCTCTGGCTTGTGCCACCGACAGGTCGAGAGGTGCCAGCAAAGGTGGCATCCGTCACTGCTTTTTCTTTTCTCTTCTGCGCCCTCGTTTCTAGCCTCCCCTGCAATGATCAGCTTCTGGGTGAGCGCAGCGTGACCAAAGCCCAGGGCAGCACCTCCGTGCACTTGATGAACAAGAGGGAAGTGAGGCCAGATGGGCTCTGTGTCCAGCATCGGTGATTAACTGCAGAGCTATCAAAGGGGAGAGGAAGAAACGGTTCTTGTGGCAGCGATTCATCAGCTCTAGCTGGGTGATAGCTGCCCTGGAGCTGTCAAAGTGCAGATCCTGGGGCCTAGGGTTGATGCTACAGGAGCCAGACTTTGATTTTGCCCTTTCCTAAGAAAAAAAGTCTTCCATTTCCTTTAGCCTCCAAACTAGGGTTTTCAGGCCTGTGAAATACACTCCATGGGGCTCTAGGCCACTGGCTCTCCTCTGCCCTGGTGTGACTCTGGAGTGACTCCACTGAAATCAGTGTGTTTATTTCAGATCTGCACCGGTGTTGCTCTGAGCAGAGCCGTAGCTAGGGATTTTGGTGCCCGAGGCATGGCAGTCAGGCAGCATTCGGCGGCATTTCTGCGGGTGATCTGCCGGTCCCACGCCTTCGGCGTGCCCGCCGCCGAATTGCCACTGAAGCTGTGGGACCGGAGGACCTCCCTCAGGCATGCCGCCGAACGCTGCCTGACTGCCGCCCTCAAACTGACCTGAGGGGCGCAGAAAACTCGGTGTCTGGCAGCAAGAAGGACCCTTGCCGCCGAAATGCTGCCGGACACGGCGTTTTCTGCACCCCTCAGGTATGTGCGCCCGAGGCAAGTGCCTCACTGGCCTTGCCCTCCTTACAGCTCTTGCTCTGAGTAAAATTTGGGCTCCTCTTGCTAGAGCCGAATCTGGGTCAATGCCCCAGGTCTGGCCCTTGGATCCAGGCCTGTGTCTGGATCCCGTTTTTGCAGCTGGAACCTCTCCCAGCAGGCCGAATTCACCCAGCCTGAAATATGGCAAGGTTCGGGGGCAGCTCTGGATTTTGAGCACTCTTCAGGGTCCTCAGGCGTTTGCTGCACGAATCTGGGGTGATATGGGACCTGATTCTGCTCTCGCTCACCCCAGGGGAAAGCCAGTACCCGTGAGATCAGGGTCAGGGCCGTGACATTTGGCTCCCAACTCAGAGCTCAGACCCAGGGTTCTGCTTCAGCTTCATCTCTCCCTGTATCACAGACCTGAGTGAATGCTGGGAAGGGGAGTGAGTCTCATCTGGCTTGGGGTTTTGCCTGGCTGAGCTGGGATCTCTCACCCCACAACAGGTCACCCCATTCTTCCCTTCCACTGTCTTTTCTGGGAAGTGACCCAATTACCTTCTACCTGCCGTTCCCCTCCCCCGATATCTCCCCCATCCTGCCTTCTTCAGGGGAGAAAGACAGCCAGTAGGGCTGTATCACCAGGGTCTCCCAGAGGTCAATGTTCGGCCCACTCCCCATTCTATGGCAGAGAGCTGACCTCTCAACTCAAGACTTAGCAGGAAAGTAGAGGGGCTGATTGGTTTTCAGCTAGTCTGATGTGAAATGTACTTTTCTGGCTGCTTGTGACTTGCCCAGCCACATTGCTCATTTCTGTTATTCTCTCTGTTCTCAGCCTATGTGCAGCTACCTCCCGGCTGGCTGCCAAGTGCTCCTTTAAGGCTATTACAAGGTTATAAATAATCGAACCGCAAGGCGTAAGCCATCGTCATTTTTAACAAACCCTATTCAGATGCAATGGTAGAGACCTGCTTCCGAGCGTCCTTCCTTAGCGATGCTAGAAGAGCAATAGTTAAACGGCCGCCCTTACGGTAGCTCAAATGCAAGAGCCCAAGTATTACACAGGCCGCGTCGGAGTGCTGCGCAAGCGCTGTGTTCCCTATATGTTGCATACATCTTCTGTGTGCATGATGTGTTTTTGGCACGTGTCACAGGTTGCATCTTGCAAGGATCATTGTGTGTTTGGATTGCATGCTGTGAGCTGACTGAGTCAACCGGGTCGGGTGGACCTTCCAGACCATGGCGATGAAGCCAGGAAAAGCAGATGTTGAAGCTGACAGAGCTGACAGAATGGCGAGCTTTATGATGTGTTCACTGCAGCCTTTGGGTCCCTGACGGGTGAGCATCACCCAGCCGGAGCAATGGTGACCTAGGGCCTGATTCAAAACCCACTGAAATTTGTGTCGGTCTATTGAGTTCAGTGGGCTTTGGATCGATCCTGTGGGCACCGGTTGTCTCAGCAAAACCTTATTTTAATAGGCTTTAATTAGAGTATCAGACATGTAACTCCTCAAGTGCAAATGCTAAATGCCACCAGCAGGCCTGTGTATTCCAGTAGGCAAAGAGTCTGAGCCGGCTGCTGCTTTGCTCAGGGGGAGTTTTGTTATTGATTTCAAGGGGGCAGAATCAGGGGATAGATTTGGACAAAGTTCCGCTCGCTGTAACCCCCCGCCCCCTTTCCTTTGCTATGAATATTGGGTGTTGAAAGAATAACACTGTTTAACCTGTGGGTTACTGAGACGCAGCTGCCTACTAGGGACAACAAAGTCATTGGGAAAGGGAACGGAGAAGTCACACTGCCAAATTTAGAACCCATCTAATGATTGTGGGTTGTACACTGAGGAAAGAACGTGAAACATCCAAGAGTCCAGGGCCCTTTTGCTCTGGCAGATCCTGAATTCGGAGCAGCTGCATGTTTTGAAAGACATTCTTCTGCCTACGTGAAATTCACCCCTGGGCAGAGCCGGACATGCCACCTAAGTCCCACTTATGACTTAAATGTGATATAAGTCTTGTGCTGGCTTTACAGAGAGGGGTGAATTTCACCTACTTTATTCCCAGAAGCAGAGGAATATCTTTCTCAGGCTTGTATTTGTAATTTTCACTCCATGCATCTGAAGAAGTGGGTTTTTTTAACCAAGAAAGCTTATGCCCAAATAAATCTGTTAGTTTTTAAGGTGCCACCGGACTCCTCGTTGTTTTTGTGGATACAGACTAACACGGCTACCCCTCTGGTACGGTCTTTCTCAGGGTTGATCCTGGAAATATTACGGGGCATAGTACTTTGAATACTCCCATTAGCATCACAGTAGGGACTACTTAAGTATTTGCAGCATTGGGCCCTTTGTTTGCATAGCAAAGGCTGCCAATTAATTAGAAGCACTTTACAATTATTCAGTGGTTTTAAAAATAATTATTTGGTTTAAGGAGCAAACTTTCCTTTGCCGTGTTTCATAACAGAGAAGTTTTGCGAAACCCCTGCTTTTTAAAAAAAAAGTCTCATGCCTTTTGTAAAACCCCAAACTCTGTCAGGGTTCCCCCCAGTCTAAATCAGCAGTATTCATTATGGCATCAGGTTTATCCTGTGCTTTCCTGGTAAATGCACAGTTACAGGAATTGCAGAGTTGTCCGCGCGTGGCTGTTGGTGCCTGGAAACCAAAGGGAAATTGGCTTATCCCTGTAGGATCAGCTGCAGAGATAGGCTCAGGACACAGGTCAGTTCAGGTGGGTGCAGGAATCCAGTCTAGGCCTTTCTTGCCACCGTATCCTGAGGGACTTTACACTCTGAGGCAGGCAAGGCATCTCCCTGAGGTGGCTTTTTTGGCAGAAATTGGAACGACCCATTTATGTATCACCGACTTAATTGTCTGCTGCAAACTTGGTGCGGCTCCCAGCTGTTCTCACCGAGCCGGGGGTTGTGAGCAGCCCAGAGAATTCAATATTCCACCCCAGTGACCTGCTTAATCCAGGCCAAGCTCTTGGGCACGCTGGAATACACTCCATACCGATCGTTCTGCCCGCATCCATCTCCCCAGGACACCGTGCCAATCAGCTGCCAGCGGTTATTCTGGTTGCTTAACGTGACCATGGGCCCCCCTGAATCTCCGCTACAAGCATCTTTTCCTCCTGCGGGGAGAAGAGAAGAGCGGTCATTTCCGTGGCGCCCAAGGGACCCAAACGCGCCGCAGACTTTGCAAACTGCTACTCCAACTTTACGGACAGGGTTTGCCCCCACTAAAATGCAGCCACCTCTGAGTGAGAGAACGTGGCAACTCTTTACCAGCGCACAGCAAGGCTGAGAAGCGATTTAAGACGGGAAGGGAGGAAGAATTCTGGACCTAGTTGAAACTAAAGGAGAAATAGAGGGAGGCAGAATGACCCAACCTAAAATTTGGCCCAGACACCAGAGTTAACACTCTGATATGGAAAGTGGTGTAGAACCTTTAGTGACCACATGTGGCCAGGACCTCGGTGTGATGTTTCATGCAAAGCAGGGTAACCAGATGTTCCGAATTTATAAGGACAGTCCTGATATTCGGGGCTTTGTCTTATATCGGCGCCTATTACTTCCCACCCCCGTCCCGATTTTTCACACGTGGCATCTGGTCACCCCAATCCAAAGACATCACAAGCTGGTTTCAAAGCGATGTGAAAACCAGATGTTAAGATGTGACCACGTCTTATCAGGAAACAGGGCCTGGTGTGGTAGGGACGAATCGATCCGTCCGGATGCTGCGTCCCCTTGAAATCTCTTGCAACAGCTGCACGCAGTGAACCTCTGTCCATAAGCCCAGCCCCACTGCGGACCTTCCCCAAGTTCATGGCTGTGAGGCCAGATGGGGAGCATCCGTTCTGATGTCCCGTCTGACGCAGGCCAGGGGAGCTCAGCCAGGGATTCCTGACAGCGGCCCCATAACTTTTGGTTGCATTAGATCAGAGATTTTCAAAGCACGGGGCATGACCCCGTGGCGGGTGTAAGGACTGGATAGGGCTGCGCTGAAGGGCCGGAGTCAGCGGGGGGATGAGTCTCGGCTGCCAGGATCACACTCCCTGCCCATCTTGCTCCCCCACTGCTTCAGCCACAAAGTGGCAGTCACCCTCCTGTGAGTGGGGGGTTGCAGGCTGCACCCTGGGAGTACTGCCCTTTCCCTGACAGACAGAGACCCCTGCTTGCCCCAGCCCTTCAGCACAGCCTCAGGGCACAGAGCCCCATCCATGTCCCCTGACGGATAGAGTCTGTGCAGGGGAAGCAGGCGGGGCCGTGCTGAAGGCTCACACCATGCGGCGGGTCAGCACGAGGGCTGTGCATTTCTTCAATCCACCGGAAGCCTCGTGCTGGCCTCTGCGCAGGGTGACGTGCCCCCCGCCCCCCCCCCTTCGGACGAGGAGTCGGTAAAGAGCTGTGACCCCCTTAGAGTTCACCCCCTAGCCAGGGGTCTAACAGGCAGTGTGAGGGTGTGACCTTCCCGCTGGCTGGGGCGGATGGAAGGACACACTTGCCCCAAAGCTGGTTTGGATAGAAGGGAGCTGCACCTTCTTTCTCTCCAGCGCAGATCATATCATCCGTCACCTTTTTCTGCAGTCTCGCATAGGCTTCCTGGCACATCGCGTGGTCAGTGAGCGGGATCTCAATCTGCAAGACAGGAAAAGCAGTTAGTTACCAGGTACCCATTGGCTAGCGGCCGCCCCTGCTGTCCCCACGTAGGCTTGGAAGGATCAGATTTTTAGTGGCAAATGTCACTAAATGTCACACACCGTACCCTGTAGACACACAAACAAACCAACGGGAAAATATTTGTGGGAAGTCAGAGGGCCCGTGAGCCCGGTGTGGTGGCGCGCACCTGTTATCCCAGCTACTTGGGAGGCTGCGGTTGGCGGATCGCTCAGGAGTTCCAGGCTGCTGTGCGCTATGTCAATTGGGTGTCCGGTGCTACTGACAGCCTGGCCAGCGGGTAGTTGGAGGACTGGCTAGAACAACACATCTGATGTGTTGTGATTGGCGCTCTCTCTGTGAGGGCTGATGGACTGACAGTGACAGAGGGCCCATGTTATACAGGAGGTCGGACTAAGTGATGACAGGGGTTCCTTCAGGCCTTGAAATCTAATCAGTGACTGTGCTCAGATCTCGGAGTGCAGTGGAGACATGCCGTTAGATTTTTAAACTCCTCGAGGCAAGGAGCACACGTTCCTGTGTGTCTGGACAGCCCGTGATTCCATTGTGGGCAGTGCCATCATCCAAACAAATAATAATTATGCTCCAGGGGCTAAACTGGCACCATGAGATCTGCCGATAGGTGCCCCGGCACCTCCTGTTGGGGTTTGTCTGGGAAAAGGATGACTAGGACGAGCCATCTGGGCTGACCCGCAAACTAAGATCACACTGAAGCAAGAGGTGAAACCCTGGTGAGGCCGGGTGGGGCCAGGGTTAGCAGAATATAGCCATTCTGGTCCCATTCGAGGCAGCGTTCACGAACAGCCTGTTGTAGAGGGAGAGGAAGTCAAGTCATTTGGATTCCGTTAGCACAGTGGATATTCCACGTCTCCAGCTGATGCTGAAGATTTGACCTGCTTCTCCTTTGGGCGCTGCCGCGGGCAGCCTTGTCTGCAATCGATGTCTCTCAAAGCCACCGACGCCGCGTAGCCGAGTCAAGCAAAGCGCTCGTATTTGCTCATTGCTCAAGGGTTGCACGCGGGTCCGCTGGTTTCTCCCAGGTCGCTGGCCGCACGCAGCGATTTGGGGGAAACGATGGTAGGCCGAGAGGCGGGTTGACTCACGTTCAAGGCCCTGGGGGATGTTTGACTGCAGCGGGGTACACAACAGGCGCGGCGTTTGGAGCCACTCGGGCTTTAGCCAGGTGCGTTTTCCTGCAGAGTTTTCCAGGCAAGGCACTACCAGGATGCCAGCATCCCTTGCACTGCACCGACGGCGGCACTTCCTGCCATGTCCGCGGTGCTGCTCAGCTCACAGCACTGCTGAGAAGGAGGCCGGCGCCAGCCTCCTCGTTTTACAGCTGCGGTAGCTGAGGCACAAAGAGGGGAAGTGACACGCCCAAGGTCACAGAGGAGGCCTGTGTCAGAGACAGGACGCTGGACCCCACCCCTGTGCTCAGGCCCCTAGATCCTGCTATTCTCAGGTTAATAATTCTCACCTCCATCAAGGCTTCAGGGCGTTTTTGCAAGAATTGCTTCCCCCATCCGCTGACAATGACCATGGCATCTGAAAGCAAAATCGAGAAGAGTTTGCTAGCGAAGGGATACCCAGGTGTGGGAAGAGGATTCTGCTATTAACTGGACCCTGCTGAACATGGCCGTGAATCAGTCTATGCGTTAGCATCGTTCTAAGCCATTCCTTCACTCCCCTAGAACTGGCCTGTGCCCTGGCAACTGTTAGCCACCTCAAAGCAGATTTTGGATCCAACGTGCCTGGTTTGTTTTACAAGAGGAGTCCAGGGCAGGAGTAGAGATTTCTTTCATGCAGCCAGCTGCATCCGGAATGGCCCTTCCGCTTAGCTGCTCTGATATTGGCCTGAGTCACTGATCCTAGCTTGTAAGTCTCCTCTTAGGTGCCGTGAGGATCACAAGCAAAGCAGGTCCGGGGCGGGACGGCTGCCTGGGGAGATGTGAGCCTCACACACACGGCGTTGTGACCGTCTGTGTCTGACTGTCTCAGGCAGAGGAGATGCCTTTTGGAGCCGTCCCCTGTCCCCTTTGCCTAGAGGCAACAGGAGAAAGAACACAGCAGCCCAGGGAACCAGAGAGAGAGAAAAAACTCTGGGGGTTGGATCAAAGAGTCACATGGGGCAGAGCTGGGCACCTCTAGGTCATTTAGTCCATCCTGCTCCCAAGTCAAGATTGTCCCTATTGTGTATTTGCTAGCACTTTGTCCAGTGACTGACACGAAGGACCATCCAAATCTCCCTCCCTATGCCATCGTCCCATAACAAACTGCTCACAGCTCGGCTGGGTGTTCTGAAAATCTTTCTATCCTTTGGATCAGTTTTGTCCCGGGGCCTCTCACTAATAGCCCCTTGGGGCACCATAAGCACTTCCTCTCCACCCTCCTTGGGGTCTCTGCCTTGCACGTATCTTTGGGTGACCACCTCGGTCTGGGTGTAGCCGGCTGCTGGGCTTTACGGCCTGCCCACAGCGGGAGCTGCCAGCCGGTCGGCACCTCTGCAAGATCAGTCCCTGGATCTCAAGCGCCGGAGCCAGTTTCGTTGCCTGTTTCGGAGCTGGCCCAGCACTGTCCCTGGGTGGGCAAGGAGAAAGAGCCAGCTCTTGCCTGGGTGGTGCGAGCCATCGGGAAAGCAAATCGGCATCACGTAGTCATTCAGCACCGCCTGCTCAGACAGCTCCACCAGGCCTACGTCGTACTCAAAGGTGGCCGCCCTGTAGGAGGGGTGGATGGTGATGGTCTTCGGCTGCAGCTGCTGCTCGGTGTCGTCCTGCTTTAAAGTCCGGTGTTTCCCTGCGAAGGAAGGAAGGTGGCTATGTGCAGTTATGGGAGGTCCTCACCCTGCCTCCCCAAAGGGGAGTGAATCCCCATGAAAGTCGTTCAGGGGCTTGGAGAAGCAAATAGCTCCGAGCGGGACACGTCTTAGCAAACACGGCCTGTGCCCGGCAGACATGACGTATCATCACGGCCCAACTAGCTTGCGGGGCTCCCACGGCAGGGAACACAGCTCACCAGGCAGGGGCAGAGAGAAGCCACAGAGAACGTCAGGGACTGTTCATCCTCCAGTGAAGGGTTCCTGGAGGAAGTGGTGAGCCAGTGTGTGAACCAAGGACACACCCAGCAATCGCACAGGGGAATGGCATAAAGGGTGCTGGCCTGAGTCCACTTTGCCTTTAATTACCCCAGCCACGGGATCTTGGGAGATCACCATGCCTCTGCCCGCCTGGAGGGCCTTGTAGTCAATGGCCTGTCTCTGCCCCATCGCCACCCCTTGATCCAGGGCGCAGTGCTGATTGCTGGTCACCCACCCAGGATTATTCTGAAGGATGAAGGGCTGAGAACATCCGAGCTGCGGAAAACTGGGTTCTCCGGTTCCAGTTCCTGGTGGAGGCAGTGAGCAGCAGTGACAATCCATCTGGTTCCTAGAACATAAAAGAGTCAGAACATTTGTCCAGTCCCCCAGTCCCTATGCATGGGATAGCTCACAACACCCGTCCAGCCCAGTCCCCACCCATGGGATAGCTCACAACACCCGTCCAGCCCAGTTCCCACCCATGGGATAGCTCACAACACCCGTCCATCCCAGTTCCCACCCATGGGATAGCTCACAACACCTGTCCAGCCAAGTTCCCACCCATGGGATAGCTCACAACACCCGTCCAGCCCAGTCCCCACCCATGGGATAGCTCACAACACCCGTCCAGCCCAGTTCCCACCCATGGGATAGCTCACAACACCTGTCCAGCCCAGTCCCAGTGCATGGGATAGCTCACAACACCTGTCCAGCCCAGTTCCCACCCATGGGATAGCTCACAACACCTGTCCAGCCCAGTTCCCACCCATGGGATAGCTCACAACACCCGTCCAGCCCAGTTCCCACCCATGGGATAGCTCACAACACCCGTCCATCCCAGTTCCCACCCATGGGATAGCTCACAACACCTGTCCAGCCAAGTTCCCACCCATGGGATAGCTCACAACACCCGTCCAGCCCAGTCCCCACCCATGGGATAGCTCACAACACCCGTCCAGCCCAGTTCCCACCCATGGGATAGCTCACAACACCTGTCCAGCCCAGTCCCAGTGCATGGGATAGCTCACAACACCTGTCCAGCCCAGTTCCCACCCATGGGATAGCTCACAACACCTGTCCAGCCCAGTTCCCACCCATGGGATAGCTCACAACACCCGTCCAGCCCAGTTCCCACCCATGGGATAGCTCACAACACCCGTCCAGCCAAGTTCCCACCCATGGGATAGCTCACAACACCTGTCCAGCCCAGTCCCAGTGCATGGGATAGCTCACAACACCCGTCCAGCCCAGTCCCAGTGCATGGGATAGCTCACAACACCCGTCCAGCGCAGTCCCAGTGCATGGGATAGCTCACAACACCTGTCCAGCCCAGGCCCAGTGCATAGGATAGCTCACAACACCCGTCCAGCCCAGTCCCCACACATGGGATAGCTCACAACACCCGACCTCCTCTCTAACAATAACTCTGCTTATAACGTACACAGCACCATTTATCTAAGGATCTGCAGGCACTTTACACAGGTCAGTTACATCTCTCAACACCTCTGCTCCGTGGGGTGCACCACGCTGAGAAAACATTGGATGCCCTCCAGGCCATCTGCTGCTTCCGAAAGGTTTCTTGGTCCCCAGAGCTGGGCAGTTGTGGCGTTTGAACTCCTTCTGCTGGGGGGGCGGGGTGTCATTCACACCTGTATGTGGGGTCCGCACTAGGGCCAGGCACCGCTTACGCCCAAATGGGACCAAGACACTGTGTGCTGGACTCTGGGTTGAACTGGGGCTCATATGGGAGGTAAGCCTTGTGCTGAATTTCACCCCATGCGGAGAGGGGCTGGGGCATGGGGCTGAGCATGAGAGAGAGGCAGCCAAAGCCCGCTGACCCTAAGGGGAGTTCCAGCTCTCAGGGCCTTTCAGGAGGGGAGCCCTGAGACCGATGACTGGCTGGTCAAAAGAAACAGGTGGCAAGAAGGTGGCCAAAGAGCCGCTGATCCCTCAATACAACCCAGGAGTCATCGTTGCTCGGCAGGAGGCTCTCTCCTCCTCCCCACCGCCTGACGGCGGCACCCACCAAACCCAGCCACCCCGCTCCTGTCGGCATTTCGTCAGGGGCTGGTGAGTTCCATGAGTCTTTGCAAGGAAGCCAGCGGACAGCACTAGGTGGTTGTGCTCCCCCCGCCACTGGGGACCGAGCCCACGCGTGAGCTCCAGGCAGGGTAAGCAGCGGGCACTGATTTCGGCACGGAGGGGCTCAGTCCCCCTGCACGCCCAGACCTTCGCATGCAGGAGTGCAAGGTCTGCGCAGGGACTAGGCATAGCGGACATGGTTGGACACTTGGGCCACAACATGCTAATGTGGTGCTCATTCCCCTCCTAGGCCTCCCTGCTTTCACGCGGTAGGAGTGACTATGCTATGCAGGATCGGGTCCCGCAGCGTAGGTTTAAAGCAGAGTGTATCTATGAGTCTATGAGTATCTTTGCTTTAAAAGTAGTATTTTTTTTCACACAACGCACAGTCAACCCGAGGAACTCCTTGCCAGAGGATGGTGTGAAGGCCAAGACTATAACAGGGTTCAAAAAAGAATTTCATAGAGGATAGGTCCATCAATGGCTATTAGCCAGGATGGGCAGGGATGGTGTCCCTAGCCTCTGTTTGCCAGAAGCTGGGAATGGGCGACAGGGGAAGGATCACTTGATGATTCCCTGTTCTGTTCATTCCCTCTGGGGCACCTGGCATTGGCCACTGTCGGAAGACAGGACACTGGGCTTGATGGACCATTGGCCTGACCCAGTGTGGCCGCTCTTATGTTCTTATATCTCCCCCAGCAGGGCCTGTGATCAGACACCAGGGTATGGCTCACTTAACAGTACTCTTGCCTAGTGAGCCAGTCACTGGTGGGTTCATGTCTTACATGTGGACTCCAAACCATCCCCGTTTCTGATCCAGGCCGGCACGAGGGGGTATCAGAGATGCCTTTTTGGAATAAGGTATTAAATTGTCCCCTCTGCTGGCTGCCTGGTTGGAAGTTAAAGGTCATGTTTCACCCACGGAAAAAAATTAGTGGGTGCTTAGCACCCACTGGCAGCCAACTCCCCCTTTCCCCCCCCAGCGCCTCCCACCCGCTTGCTGCCCCTGCCGATCAGCGCCTCCCCCTCCCTCCTAGTGCCTCCCTCACCCTCCCAGTGCCTACCGCCCACTGTGATCAGCTGTTTTGCGACATGCTGGAGGCTCAGGGAGGGATGGGGAGGAGTGGGTATGAGGCATGCTCGGGGGAGGGCGTGGAACTGGGTGGGAAAGAGGTGGGGCAGGGCAGGAAGAGACGGGGCAGGGTGGGGGCTGGGGAAAGGGATGGGGTGGGGATGGGGCCTGGGGCACAGCGGGGGCGGTAAGAGGTGGGACGGGGGTGGGGGTTTGGGAGAAGGGGTCGGGTGGGGGCAGGGACTGGGGAGGCGCATGGGGTTGAGCACCCCCTGGGCCCAGCAGAAGTCAGCGCCTATCTTGTATTTGAGGAGATCAGGGGAGAACTCTTGTGTCTGAGCTGAATTTCCTTCTCCTGGTAAAACAAACTCTGCTCTCCAAGACTGTATGGGATCTGTTGCACTTAGTGACAGCTTCATAGCCCTCCACGGTCACTGAGCATTCAGTGTCCAACTCATGCAATGCACTCCATGGTCTCTGGAAAGCATGGTGTCAAACCAGAGTTGATTTCACTCTGCGCCATACGAATCGCCAGTCAACCCAGGGTTTGCTCATTTTCCTCCTAATTCTTCGAGCTGTTGAATCAGAGCATTATCACTCCAGTCATCAGCTCAGACTACGCCAAGTACCAAAGAGATTCTTACCTAGCAGAGAGCCTCCGCAGAAGGGCTGTCCTCCCCTATACAGCATGGCGATCCACGGAGATACTCCTCGCTGGGCATAGCGTCCGTTGGAAATCCGGGCCAGCAAACTCCTGGAAAACTTTGGCTTCCCACACACTGAAACCGCAAGGAGTAAGGTCAGACGCAAGAGAGACACGTGCGAAACCCACCTGAGATGCCGAGTTTTCTAGCGTAGCTGGAGGCAAATCCCCAGATCAGTTGTTTACTCTGATTTTATTGGGCATTTGAGTAAAACTGGAGTGAAGATGGCGAAGATACTCGGCCTAGTCAGACGTTACTACAAGATATCAACAAGAAATCATCTCCTGTTGAATTCTAAACAGTTCCCAAGACCCCTTCCCCCCCAGTTCACCTCCCCGCCATCTGATGTCATTTCTCTAAATATATCCAGCGTAAGTGTGATGGAGTTACCTGGGAGTTACTGTATTATCACGGAGCAAAATATGGCCCCTTAGCATCCCTGAGACCCGACCAATGGGGACCCCAGAGAAAAGGCTCATGGAGCAACTCACTTTTCAGCCTTTATTCCGTAGATATGGGGTTTTTTAAATGTAGCTGCACTTTGGGACAAGTCCCAAGTCCCTTGGCTCAGTTCTTACGCAGGCAGGTTGCCAAGACAGCCAACGGCAGTAGGCGGGGAGAGTTCCAGAGGTGACCAAGTGACCAAGAAGCACGAATAACACTGAAAGTCAAGGGGACTTATGCTCGTAAATCATGGAAAGTTTGTCTTATATGGCACTGTAAACCAGGGTCTGTGGGACCTGGGCTTGTGGATTTGGTGTTGCCAAGACTGTGCTGGAGCGTTCACACTGCATTGGAAACCCGGGTTTGCAATTGCTGGACCTGGGTCTCACAGCCGCGCTAACGTGTCTATACTGCACCATGCCGACTTTCTGACTCAGGCCTGCGTCCGCACTGCAGCACAACCAGCCGTGGACCCGAGTCACAGAGTGACTTGGGTTCTGACCCACCCCGCCGCAGGGTCTAGGGCCTGGGTCCTGAGTGCTCGCTGACCTGAATCCGGCTGATTTGAGTGTGGACAGAAGGGTGGCTTGGGCGCAAACCAGAGGCCAGCCAGGACTTAGTGTGCAGTTTAGATACTCTGGAAAATCCCTCCTTGAACGAGCAAAACTGAGTCAGGACTTTAGGATCTGGCCCTTTAAAAACACCTCTTGAATAGCTCTGGAAAGAGATCTTGGAGTCATTGTGGATAGTTCTCAGAAAACATCCACTCCATGTGCAGCGGCAGTCAAAAAACCAAACAGAATGTCGGGAATCAATATAAGGGATAGATAATAAGACGGAAAATATCATGTTGCCTCTATATAAATCCATGGTATGCCCACATCTTGAATACTGCGTGCAGATGTGGTTGCCCCATCTCAAAAAAAGATATATTGGAATTGGAAAAGGTTCAGAAAAGGGCAACAAAAATGTTTAGGGGGATGGAACAGCTGCCGTATGAGCAGATATCGATAAGACAGGGACTTTTCAGCTTGGAAAAGAGACGACTAAGGGGGGATATGATCGAGGTCTATAAAATCATGACTGGTGTGGAGAAAGTAAATAAGCAAGTGTTATTTACTCCTTCTCATAACACAAGAACTAGGGGTCACCAAATGAAATTAATAGGCAGGAGGTTTAAAACAAGGAAAAGGGAAGTATTTCTTCACACAACGCACAATCAACCTGTGGAACTCCTTGCCAGAGGATGTTGTGAAGGCCAAGACTATAACAGGGTTCAAAAAAGAACTAGATAAGTTCATGGAGGATAGGTCCATCAATGGCTATTAGGCAGGATGGGCAGGGATGGTGTCCCTAGCCTCTGTTTGCCAGAAGCTGGGAATGGGCGACAGGGGATGGATCACTTGATGATTACCTGTTCTGTTCATTCCCTCTGGGGCACTTGGCCAGGGCCGGCTCTAACTTTTTTGCCACCCCAAGCAAAACAAAAACAAAAACAAAAAAATCCTGAGCGCTGCCCCTCCCCCAAGCAAAAAAACCAACCAAACAAAAAAACCCCGAGTGCCGCCCCATGGAAACAACCCACCCCTCCCCCCCAGCGCCGCCCAGCCGAAACAAAAAACAAACAAACCCCGAGCGCTGCCCCGTGGAAACAACCCACCCCTCCCCCCCAGCGCCGCCCAGCCGAAACAAAAAACAAACAAACCCCGAGCGCTGCCCCGCCGAAATAACCCCCCTGAGCGTTGCCCTGCCAAAACAACAACAAAAAACCCCAGAGTGCCGCCCCGCCAAAACAAAACAAAAAAATCAACCCGCCCCCCAAGCGCCGCCCCGCCGAAGTAAAAAATCCCAGCAAAACCCAAGCATCGCCCCACCGCCCCAAGATTGGCCGCCCCTTAGAAGATGCCGTCTCAAGCACGTGCTAGGTCGGCTGGTGCCTGGAGCCGGCCCTGCATCTGCCATTGGCCACTGGATGGACCTTTGGTCTGACCCAGTACGGCCGTTCTTATGTTCTTATAGCGTAGCACATGCAGTGTGCATGGTCCATGGTCTCCCATGCTATGACTCTGAAGCATGTGTTAGTCTTTCTAAAGGAAGGCACTATTCACTGGGGGTGATGGGATGGGAATCAAAGGCCTGGCACTGCGCAGGGGTGAACTGCACTCAAAGAATTAGCCATGTTGGAAGATGAACCAGCACTCAAAGAGCTAGGACTGGGGTGGTGGATTGGCACGGCGCATGCCAGCAGCTGGGGATGGGTCGGCATGGCATGAAAAGCTGTCAAACCACTTGGAAACTTTGAAAGCGGCCTTCTAGTTAGCCCCAGTTTTGATACTTTATAGTCCCTCTCTCTCCTTTATTAGAAGGATGTTTGCAGGGAGGTATTTGCTTGTTTCGTATGCGTTCCTCTGCTCCTTCCTCTCTGCCCAAAGACACATCACAGATGGTCTTGATGCTGAGGATCGCATGCCCCGATTTGCAGTCTTTAGCAAGGAGAGGACACTTGGTCATTAGTAGGTTGAATCCCACTGATGCACACAGGGCTAAACTGTTCGTGGGTTAGGAAGGAATTCCCCACCCAAGGGCACACTGGCAGGACCCCGGAGTGATGTTTCACTTCCCTTTGGGAGCAGGGATTGTCTGCTGGGATCAAATAGGTGTAGCCACATATGGCTAGTTCCCCGTGGCTGCAGGGGTTGGGTGCTGGTGAGCCTCACTCTTCCCATTAGAATCATAGAATCACAGAATCTCAGGGTTGGAAGGGACCTCAGGAGGTCATCTAGTCCAACCCCCTGCTCAAAGCAGGACCAACCCCAACTAAATCATCCCAGCCAGGGCTTTGTCAAGCCGGGCCTTAAAAACCTCTAAGGAAGGAGATTCCACCACCTCCCTAGGTAACCCGTTCCAGTGCTTCACCACCCTACTAGTGAAATTACTCCCCGTGCTTTGATGCGTTATTTTTGTGGTTGGACTGAGAAGAGGAGAAAGCTAGTGGTGCCGGTGCACTGGGAGGGGATGCACACAAAGAAGAAGCCGCGAGGTTGTGGGGGCAGGAGGAGCACAGCATAGCAGTGTGACTGCAGGGTGCAGACCCATGGACTTCACTCAGGCTGCAGTCTCCTGGGTAGAACAGTGGATTGCCAGCACACGTGCTTTGTACGTACCAGGGCTTTATTTCGTTCCCGGCAAGAATGATACAGACTGTCCATACACAGCTTTCGACAGCAGACAGAATAGAGTACAAAAAATAGAATATCTTCTAGCTATGCAGCAGAGTCAGGAGTACAGGCTGTAGCATGTGTGTACAATAGACACGTTCCTTTGGTCTCTGGAGGATCTTGCTCCTCTTGCTGCTATACGCGCTGCTTAAATGATTGTGGGTCAAAGCCTGAGGGTCTAGCTCAGTGTTTGCTCACCCCGTACCCAGGTCTGAGTAAAAACAAGCCAGAAGAGTAAGGTTCGGCCCAATAGAAGCTACATGCACGTATCCATCGGAGAGCAGCCACCCTTCCGTGTTTTACTAACCGGCATCGCTATGTGAGGGAGTGTACGTGGGGTTCACAAGCACAGAGGCGACCGACCGTCATGAGGGAGACGGTTTAAACACCCGGTGAGCTAGACATGCACGTGGTGTGTTTTTTTTGCTCTGTACGATCCGCTTTCGCTGAAATGCTTTTGCTGTAAATAAACGATACTTTGCTTTAAGGCGGCATCTGGTCACTGGGTATCACCGTCACGGCCCATTGTGGGAGCCGAACGTAATGGGAGGGTAGCCCAGACCCAGTCTGAGAGAGGGAGAATGGTGTGATTCCACCCTATGCCAGCGGATGACTCGAGGCCTGCAGTTCAGGATGGGGGCTCAGAGAGACCAGGAGGGGTCAGCGGGGCCGTTTGCCCGGTAGCGGTGACATGAAACACATCCAGAAATGAGTCTCTAGTGAGCCAGGGATTGACTCCTGCCCAGATCTGGGTCAGTTTATGGAGTCATGCTGAAGCCATCCGAACTCAGGAGTTTTATGTGGCTTCAATGTGCAACCAAGGGAAACATGGGAGGTTTGACTCAATTTGTCTTTGGGAACCCTCCAGCTCAAAGCAGAACTCACATGGGGCATACCCCACTGGAAATGAAGTGCCAGGAAAGGATTGCACACGCCTGCCAAGCCGCACAGTTCTGGAAGAGACTATATTGGCGTGTGTGTGTGTGGCGTGGATGCAAGCCGCACTCCTTTGCCTGGCTTTATTCTGCTTTATCCTCTGCCCATCTTGCTCTTGGAACAAGCTGGGTTTGCCAGCAAGAGGGATTCGTCCTCTCGCCAGGCATTGATGGTGTTCAGCTGCAACACACGTGCTGCAGGTCACGGCACGACATGCTCAGCGGGGACAATGTGGCCCATTTAATTCTAGAACAGGGGAAGGGTCATGCATAGTAAGTGCCAGGAAATGCACCCGGACTCTCCCCATCCGGGATAAAGCACAGGCCGGTGGTTGGCAGTCTGCACTCTGTAGGGGGAAGAAGGGAAAGCCTGGGCGTAGTACAGTATAGAGATCTCTCAATTACTGCACCTCCGTGTACTGTGCTTATAGGCTTCTCATGTCACCGGTGGGACGGGCGTATCCTTGTCATCGCTGAAGAACTGACGCTAGACTAGGAAAGGGAATGAGGAAACCTCCTCCCTAGGGTGACCAGATGTCCCGATTTTATAGGGACAGTCCCAATTTTGGGGTCTTTTTCTTATATAGGCTCCTATTCCCCCCCCCCCCCGCCCCCCTGTCCTGATTTTTCACATTTGCTGTCTGGTCACCCTACTCCTCCCAGACCCCAGCCTAGGGTACCAATGGAAGGGAGCGGGACGGATTTCACACCCTTTGCTCCTGTGTGTCCACACTGAAAAGCCAGCCCCAGTCTCCGCGCAGAGGAGACGGAGGCGTCCAGGGGTTGCTGAAGTCAGCGGAGTGACTCTGGGTCTACACCAGTGCAAACGCTGCCAGGATCTGGCCTGCTGGCCGTTCAGTCACTCACTAAACTTACTTGAAAAAATTAAAGTAAACACTGAAACGAGAAGCGCCTGTCAATGGTTTCTCAAAGCGTGGGCCTCCTTTGGCTGTGAGCCAGCCAGGCTGGGCAGGCAGCGAGGGCAGGGCCCAGAGAGGGCTGTGGAGAAACCCGCCCCAGTGTGAACGTAGGGTAGAAAATGAGCTGTGTCGCTCTCTGGTGTAACCCCACTCCAGCCGGAGACGGCCCAACGGGTTTCAAAGCGAAAACACCCGGAGCAGCTGGGGGTTTCCACTGGGCTCCCGCTGTGGGCCACTTGGCCTCCATAACACGGAGAGAGCAGAGGAGGCCGAGAGGAGTGGAGAAGGCGTGAGATGGGGAACAGGAGTGTGTAGGGAGCCGGCGAGGGCTGGGGAATGGGCAGGAGGCAGAAGCTCATGGGTCTCAGAGGACAGAGCCGGGATATCTTGTTTCACTCTGAATTCTGGTCAGTGACCCCTTTGCCCCCAAATGCATGTCAGTTAAGGGCCTGATTCCAGATTCTGGTGCCTGGACCTAGCCCGTTCTAGCCAGAAGCCCTGGTGGAACCCTGGCCTTTATTCCGGGCTGATTGCGGACTGCCTGGGGCTGAAGGGAGCTCCCAGCAGGAGCTTGGTTTGAAGATAAAGCAGGATAAAGAGATCAGCAAGAACCCCCTGCCCTCCCCTGTTATCGCTACCAAGGAGGGGAGCTCTTTGTCTAGAGTCAGGGTGAGGGGCTTCGTGGGCCCTGTGTCACTACAGCTGGGTTTTCCTGCCTCTCCCCGCCCCGGAGGAATTTCAGAAGTGGGTGTAGTGCTGGTGGAAGGTGCTGGCTTGATGGCCCTGGGTGCTGAGGGCCTCTCTGCACAGCGCGGGGTGCGGGTCCGGCAGTGGCAGGGCACGGCTTCCCCCCGTGAGGGTACATCAACCCTGACCTGAAGGAACCATCCCCCGAGTGTGCAGGTCAGTCTCCACGGCCCCACCCCGTCCTTGGCCCCTCTGCGGAGACGCCGGCACAGGGCCCAGGAGGTAGCCATGGTGGTATCTTCTGGGTAACATGGATGCCTGTCCCACTAAGGAACCTGGCTGCGGCCCACCAGCTCATTTCCCATGAGCCGCCGAGCAGACGTTTCCTACGGCAGCACAGGAAGGAATGTGATGCCAAGCAAACCCCGTGACATGAGGCTGGAGGGGAACTGAGAGTTGCTGCTACCGGTTGCAGACCAGAGTCGTGCCTGCTGGCTGGGGCGAGCTCATCTCTTCAGCTCAGGATCCAGGACTGTCCACCTGTGGGAGGGGCCCGTCTTCTCCTCCACCCAGTCCACGTAGTTAGACACTTTGGTGTACACCCCATACACTTGCTTGCTTCCGCACTCTTCTGGCCCACCCCACGAGACAAGGCCTTGGGCCACCCACCTCTGGGTCCCGGGGTCCTGAATGACGAAGGCTCCCCCGCTGTCTCCCAGGCAGGTGTCCTTCCCCCCTTCGTAATAGCCGGCGCAGAACATGTTCTCGGTCACGCTGTAGTTGCCCGAGCGGGACTCGTAGCTGGTCTTGCATTCGGCATGCAGCACCACCGGCAGCTTGACGTACTGCAGGATGTCGGACAGCGTCCTCATCCCCGAGCTGATGATCTCGTCCACGGTGATGTTGGGGTTGGAGATGCCCCAGCCGGCCACCAGGCCTAAGGTGTTGGGGTGAGGCCCTTCCAGCTCGTGCTCAAACTGGGGCAGGCAGACTGGCATTACGTAGGCCTCCATGGTCACCTTCTCCTTCAGCTTGACCAGGGCGATGTCGTGGTTGTAGTTCTGGATGTCGAATCTCCCATGCAGGATGATCTCCTCCACCGTCCGGTTGACGGCGTCCTTCTTGTTCCTCACGTCATGTAGGCCCAGGTAGATGGTGACGTGCTCCTTGGACACTGGGATGACGGTGTTGTCCCGGCGCTGGGAGCGGAGGACGTGAGCCGCCGTCAGCACCCAGGAGTCGGAGAGGAGGGCCCCGCTGCCGAACCACTTGTCGTTGGGGACCCTGGAGGTGTCCTCCACCACGATCAGGGCCTGCCAAGGGAAGAAGCCGGGCTCCGCGTTCCGCCCTCCAATGATGCGCTTGATTATCCCGGGCAGAGGGCGAACTGGCTGGCCACACACTGGTAAGAGAAAGGACAGGGCAGTTAATCTAACAGGGGTGAGCACTTCCACAGGAAACAGCAGAAAGGCGATTCTCCAGTAGATTATGCCAGTTTGGATTGGTCTCTTAAGAACCAAATACTCTTATTTCTGTCCCCAGGGGCCAATCCTTGTTCTCGTGGACATCGGTGCTGGAAAAAACCCAACCCCGTCTGCCACGGCAGGTTTGGTTCCTATGTTATATGCACCAGGGAGTGGAGCAGGCTGATTTTAAATGACCTGGGCACCCCAATTCCATGTCCTGAATGGGCCCTCTCTGTTACGTCTGGAAAATGGGTACATACATTTTTCTACCTTGTTCATGTCCCTAAAGATAGTCACTCGCTCCATCGGTTTCTACCTCCATAGCTTGGTGGAAGGTGGAATTGCTTGGGTTGGGAGGGACCCCCTAGTAGAGTACCATGGTCCATTACCCTAGTGTTGTGGCTGGGATGATGATGGCGGTGGTGATAATAACCATCATTGCTTAGTATTTCCAGAGCCTTATTCTGCTCCTGTTAATGTCAGTCAGGGCCTATATGGGCTGCTCCAGAGTCTGCTGAAGTCACTGGGTCTCTCCATTGATTTCAATGGGCTTTGGAGTAGGGCCAGATGACTTCCATCACTAGGTCTGAGCAGTCCAGTAGACAGGGCACTGGCATGTGCCTCAGGAGACCTGGGTTCTAGTCCTCCCTTTACCGTTGATCTTGGGCAAATCGCTTTGTGCCTGTTTCACCTCCCCCTGTTTTTCTGTCTTGTCTATTTAGACAGTGAATTGGTGGCAAATGCCGGATTAGAACCAGGTCTCCTGACTCTCCTGCCCATGTCCTTGCCTCTAGATCATCCTGCTTTCCCTTGGTGACTTCTGTCCTGTGCTGTCATCAATGTATTTAATTACATGAACTACCCTTGCACACTACTACCAATGCATGTGTTACCCCTGAAGGCTGCTGGCAGGGTTTCCGCTTGGCCTTCTGACCACACAGGATGGACTCACATCGTAGGAAGGACATGCTGTAAGCAGGCAATGTACCGTATTATCAGCATTACTTGGGGGGAAAAGATAGGCCCATGGCATAATCTACCAGCAATGATGCATGCACGCTGCCTAGCACCATCCATCATTGCCCCTTGGAAGCCCAGAATACCTTCATGGCGGGGGGTGGGGAAGAGTCTGAACTCTCTCCATCCCCCGCAACACACACACTGAAACGAGGCTGCAAGGGTCCCACCGCCAGTGCACCTCGCCCAGAATTGGAAGGTCTTCGCTTCTAGCCTAGGCTGGCAACGAAACAGAACAAAAAACAAGTTGCACCCTCACCCCACCCCCGCCCTGGAGCTGGGATGGAGGCACCCGTGGAACTTGACCCCAGCCTCGGTTCTTGTGCAATTTGGACTCAGTCCTTACTCATGCGACACCCCCGTCCGGCCACTTCCTGCTCTCAGGGACACCGGTGGAGCTGAACTCCGACTCTCTCGCAGGGCAGCCATGTTGGGTGGAAATGTTCTCACCGCTTGTCCCGAGGTCGGTTCGATGCAAGGGGTCTCTAAGAAAACCCTGCTGCTATGTCGGCTCTCTCCAGAGCATGGTGTCTGGAGGGTACACGGTGTTCTGGTGCGTCTAGTCTTCCCTTAACGACTCCGCTGGCAGTTGTTCCTCTCCAGCCCCCCCTCCCACATTTCTGGCTACCAAACAACCTTCCCCTTTGCCAGGCTCATGCAAGCAAATCGGTTGGCTGCCAAGCGCCGCAGCGTAGGCTTTAAGAGCCTGATCCACAGCCCACTGTAGTCAATAGGCCCCAAATTAGTCTCTCAAGACTCTCAGGACTCGCATGCTTGTGAATTAGCCCTGTAACTGCTTCTCCAGTTTTAAACCATGATTTGAGGACTTCAATAGCTGAGACATAGGTGAGAGGATTATTCCAGGAGTGGGTGGGTGAGATTCTGTGGCCTGCGTTGTGCAGGAGGTCAGACTAGATGATCATAATGGTCCCTTCTGACCTTAAAGTCTATGAGTCTATGAGTCTATGAGTCCAGTTCATTGCACTCCGTTTGGGAAGGAAAGGTGCCCACCAGAGGAAGACAGTTGGCAATTCCGATTTCTCGCCAGGCTTCCCCTGGCGTGGTGTGGAGCAGAGGGGAGAAGAGAAGAGAAGGCAACAGGAGGGCAGATCGTTGAGGTTCTGTTTGGTGCCTGGTGTACATGTGTGTACATGTGTGTACGTGCATGTGGTTGTACGTGTATGTGTATGTATATGTGTGTACGTGTATATGCATGTGTGTGTATGTGTGGCCATGTACATTTACGTATGTGTACATGTATGTGTGTGTGCATGTACGCATGTGTATGTGTACATGTGTGTGTATGTGTGTACATGTACAGTGTGTATGTATATGTGTGTGTACGTGTATGTGTACGTGTGTGTAAATGTGTATGTGTGTAAACGTGTACATGTTACATATACGTGTGTGTATGTGTGTGTACATGTACATTTACATATGTGTGTACATGTATATGTGTATGTGTACATTTACGCGTGTGTATGTGTACATGTGTGTATGTGTGTGTGTACATGTACATTTACGTATGTGTGTGTGCATGCATGTATGTGTGTACGTGTATGTGTACGTATACGTGTGTGTACGTGTGTGTACGTGTACATGTGTACGTGTGTGTGTGTGTGTGTGTGTGTGTGTGTGTGTGTGTGTGTGTGTGTGTGTTTAGGTTCTCTGCCATGTCAAATACTGTCAGGAATATGAAATGCGCTTAGCCAAACATTTCCTGTCTCCCAGCTCTGGCCAGCTGTCAGGCTGCCGGGAAGCTGCCTTTCCTCCTAAGGAGATGGGATGCGTTTAGAGGAAGCTCTTCTTGCCAAATATTTATTCTAATGAAAATGTATAAGACACACCGAAAGCCCTGGAAATGCTCTTGCTAGCGGCAGATGGAGGGTGCAGAGCAGGGGCCGAGAGAGGGGTTTAGCAGTGATGGGCCCCTGGCTTGAGCCCAAGGGGGAGAGGAATCTAACCACAGCCAAACCGACGCAGCGATCTGGCCAGCTTTCTCCCCGCTGTCCTGCTTCATTTCCCCCAAGTCTCTGCGCTCCTGGCTGCCTTTGGAGATGAGAAGCGGGAGCACTGGAAGTGGCCCACAAAGGCTGCCTGCGTCGATTCCCTCGCCCAAACAGAAGCACCCACGACTCAAGTTCAAATGTTTGTCACCAGAGGCTCCCCGTTGTGTGATCACAATGGGGGGGGGGGCAAGGAGCAGCTGGAAAAGAGGAGGGTGCCACAGTCACAGCGTAGGGGGTTCTCACACCTTCCATTGGAGCATCTGGTACGGCCGCTGCTAGAAACAGTTTACTGGGCTAGATGGGCCCCGGGGCTGAACAGGGCTGGCAATTCCCGTGTCCTCGGGAGTAAATATGGAGCCACAATGTCATTTATTCTCCGGCTTTGGCCTCAACCCTGCAATCAAATCTGGGCACCCCTCCAGAGATCTGTCCAATCAGATCCAAGGACAGGATTGGGGCCCATAATTATACTTAAAAACACACGCACACCGGGTAATCAGTCCTCTTCACTCTCCATTGGCCCTGAAACCCTGGAACCTTGGGGGGCGGGGGCACATGTTCTGGCTAATTTGATCCTTTTCCATTTAACAATGTAAAAAGAAAATAAGTTTTATGAATGGGGCTGAAATTAACATGGCTGTGTTTGTTTCCCCACGGACACTGTGGTGCATAGATCAGAGAGTGGAAGGGCAATAGGACAGGAAGCTCCATTTTCACCTCTAGGTCCCAGGTCGGAACCTAGCTCAGCTGGTCGTGAGCCAAGTGAAGGCACCACAATCTGGCTGCGTTCCAGCAGCCCGGGCCCAGGATCTGCGGGATCCAAACGATGGTGGGTTCCAAATCCAGATGCAGAACCTCGCTTTGCAGCTTGGGCTGTCTCTGGATTGGCCGGGTACGGCGTGTCGTTGAAACGTACTACCCCTGCGCTCTCTTGGTTAGGTGTGATTTGCCAGCAAAGTCCCATGGTATCATGTCTTGTCCTCCCTGACTAGGGGAGCTTGCAAACACTTCCTACGGGGTATGTGCTTGGTCTTGAAATTCACTGTCCACAAACACTCCTGCCAGCGCATCCCGACCGCACAAAGGCTCTGGGGACAAGACCGCTAAAGGGGTGTGGGGTTCCTGAACGAATCCCAGCAAATATTCCCAGAAACCATGTGCTGGGATTTGCCCAGCTCCAGGTCAGATCTGGGGGCGTCGTGAGGAGAGGGAAACGGGGGGGAGGGTGTTTCTAAAGGGCAGACCGCTCTGCCCAGTGCTGCGTGTGTGGTGAGCAGAGGGCATGTTTGCCTTTCTCACGTCCGCGGAGCGGTATCATTCCCAGGAGATAGCAGTACGTACCGTAGGGGGCGTTTAAGGCAGGGCACGTTCGGCTGGAGTGTAACCGCAGCAAGCTGTATGCTTGCCAGAGACTGGAGTGAGCAGTGTGTGCAGATCAGAGGGAGGGCAGGAGCCGGGGGTCTCTCTTTTTCAAAGACAAAGCCGCCAGGGAGCTGGAGAAGGAGCGGAGGTGGGAGAGGAACAGATACGTGCCTTTCCTCACCCGTGAGCCAGCGGAGGTTTTGCTTCCTCTCTCTGTGGCTCACACTCTAGGCTCTAATTGATCCTAAAATACTGCACCCTGGGCATGCATACGCAGAGAAAACCTGCATTAGCAGCCTCTGGCGCTAGGCAATCGGCCACCTAAGCCACAGTCGGAGGTGGTCTGACTACAGGCACGGTACCTAGGAGCCGCTGAGCCTAATTCTCTCCTTTGACAATGCCTCTCCCTGCCACCTGGGGCCAGTCCCTTACCTGCTCAGCCTCAGTGTCTCCAGCTGTAAAGTGGGGCTAGTATTCACCTAGTGGGGACCAATCAGTAAATGTCTGTGGAGCACTGTGTGCTGTCGGACTGGATCTCAGTGGGCACAGCTTAGCACCCCCCAGAGGGGACGCTGGGGGGCCGTTATTTAAAGATCTGCCCCTGCTGGGTGTCTGCTGGGCTCTGGGGTGGCTGCTTGAGGCAGGTTCTAAGGTGCCGCACATCCTGGGCCAAGTTCCAGCAGTGCAATCGTGCTGACACCTCTGCTGATCTCCAGGGCAGGATGTGGCCACCTGGCATGAGCGGTGGCCCTGAACTAGCCCGCGGGAGCTCAGCTCCTGTGGACGTTGGAGGGTTCAGAATCCAGCCCCATCTCGGGGACACACAGCTATTGCTCGTTGCTCTGACCTTTATTGCCACAAGGGCCCCCATCCCTGGGTATAGCGCTGCTGATACGCACTGTCCCTGCCTGCCGCCGAGGTGTTCCTAAGGTGACGTACCTGTGGATCACAGCCTGGGGCACCGCTGCATAGTGAAGCCAGTGGAGTCCCAACCTGTACCAGTCTCTGTTACCCCTTGGAGAGCGAATGCGGGATTGGCTGACTCGTGGCATCAGCAACCCTGCTACGAGACGGCAGCGCGTTTGGTGGCGCTTCACGCCCGAGCGCTCTAGGTACCTGGTTGACAAGACGGCAGCTTGGTCCCCAGCTCCTCGCTCTTCCACACCCCCTTAGCGTCACAGGTGTACGTGCCTGGAAGAGAGCAAAACGTTAGCTGGGAGCATAGACGCACACCTGCCTGCGTGACCAGCTGCCTGTTGCTTGTCCGATCGCAGGGTTTGCACACGCAGCCGGCGCCTGCACCGTTGGCTGCGGCTGCGGGTTAGATATACAGCCTACGGGGTGTTGCCATAAATATATTCTAGGGGCCCTAGTCTATGCTGGGTTTGTGGAGGTGCCCTGAAGGTGGAATTTGGCCCCATGTGTTTGTCAGAGGGGAGATGGGTTGTGTGAAAGGCCCCTCCATGGCCTTCCTGCCCTGACATGATTTTGCAGGGCATGGGGAAATGAAGGAAGGTACTCAGACTGCACCTCAGGACATCTGCACGCCGAAGTTGTTGGGGATTTCTGCTCCCCTCCAGCCTTTTCGGAATGCTTACAGCATATCACTGTCCGGTGTTCCCGCACCAAACAGGTGGTGCCTGGAGCCCTGCGCTGTCCCAGGGCACTGTGCCCATTCTGCTCAGGCTGACGGCTCTGCTGTGATCTGTTAGTCCTTGATAAAGTAATGTAGGACAGATGCACTGGGCTGGGCTGATCCAGGAAGCATCCTCCCCCTCCCCTCCCAAGCATCCAGCATGCCAAAAGTTATTGCACGCGAGGCCGGGAGGCTGATTGGGTAGCAGCAGGGTTATGGCCAGTTCGACCCTGCCATGGCAGAGATTCAGTATATGGGGAAGAGGGATAGCTCAGTGGTTTGAGCATTGGCCTGCTAAACCCAGGGTTGTGAGTTCAATCCTTGAGGGAGCCATTTAGGGATCTGGGGCAAAAATTGGGGATTGGTCCTGGTTTGAGCAGGGGGTTGGACTAGATGACCTCCTAAGGTCCCTTCCAACCCTGATATTCTATGATTCTATGAATATATCAGGGGGGTAGCCATGTTAGTCTGTATCCACAAAAACCCACTTCTTCAGATGCATGGAATGAAAATTAAAGATACAGGCATAAATATACTGACACATGAAGAGAAGGGAGTTACCTCACAAGTGGAGAACCAGTGTTGACAAGGCCAATTCAGTCAGGGTGGATGTGGTCCACTCCCAATAACTGATGAGGAGGTGTCAATTTCAGGAGAGGGAAAATTGCTTCTGTAGTGAGCCAGCCACTCCCAGTCCCTATTCAAGCCCAAATTAATGGTGTTAAGTTTGCAAATGAATTTTAGTTCTGCAGTTTCTCTTCTGAAGTCTGTTTTTGAAGTATTTTGGTTGAAGGATGGCTACTTTTAAATCTGTTATTGAATGTCCAGGGAGATTTTCTCTGCAATTTTCCCTCTCCTGGAATTGACACCTCCTCATCAATTCTTGGGAGTGGAGCACATCCACCCTGACCGAACTGGCCGTGTCCACACTGGTTCTCCATTTGTAAGGTAACTCCCTTCTCTTCGTGTGCCAGTATATTTATGCCTGCATCTGTAATTTTCACTCCATGCATCTGAAGAAGAGGGGTTTTTTTACCCACGAAAGCTTATGCCCAATATATGTGATAGACACCCGTAGATTATTATTTGCACAATGCTCTGCAGATACGTGCGTATTATTAACACTAGCCTATTGCACGTCGGCTAGCCCAGCAATGGGCATGCGGCACGCGCTCCCTGTTCAGAGCCCCACCCCCCTGACGGATGGCCTCACCGGTGATATTTGGGGCCATCTGATAGTAGGGTCGCTGGCAGGCGTACCGGATCCCTGACCGGTACGTGGTGAGATTGTTCCTCGTGGCGAAGGTGATGGACCCATGTTCCAGCTCCGCCGGCGCTCTGCAGTCAGCAACTACAAGTCCACAAGGAAAGGAGATTTTAGTAGCCTATGTACATACCCCGTTGTAGCAGGCTCTGCCCAGTGCCTCTGTCGGGGATCCTGGCTTGTTCCTGGGGGAGCTCGAAAGGGGGTCGCATATCAGCTCCCCCCCCAGAGCTAGGCCGGCCGCAGGTGGGGATGCGTGTGAGACAGTTTTAACCCTTCGAGAACTGAGGAGGAGTATATCTGTCTTTAGCTCCTCGTCTTTCTCTTTCCTTCCAACGGGCCCTCTCAGCCCTTGCCCACTGGAATCGCTCCTTCCCTCCCCGTGGAAGACCTGGCCCTGCTGAAGTCAATGGAAGTTTTGGCATTGATTTCGACAGGCCGTGATTTCACGCTTTCGCCTCACCGCACAATACCCTGCAGTACGCCCCATACCAACCCTTCCCTCTGTGAGGTTCCCACTCCGTCCCTACGCAGGACAATGGTTTCCTGGGATGAACCGTAACTCCAGTCAGTCTGTGAGCAGATGTGACTCTGTCTTACCTAATACAGTCCAGGTCACTGATCCAATGAACTAGCCCGTGTGTATGTTTGCCCTTGTATTGCACTGAATGGAACCAGGATTGCGCAACTGTGTGTCATAGGCATTATACTGCTAATAGCTAAGGGAGATTCTCTTT
Organism: Macrochelys suwanniensis; assembly: GCA_033296515.1. Classification (NCBI taxonomy): domain Eukaryota; kingdom Metazoa; phylum Chordata; order Testudines; family Chelydridae; genus Macrochelys; species Macrochelys suwanniensis. The sequence continues at coordinate 4,634,400 of CM065783.1, read as the reverse complement.
TGGCTCCAGTGATAGGGCCTGGCCATTGGGATGAGGAGAATGTGAGTTCTAGCCCTGCTATTGCTGGGAGCCTCTGAGCCATTGTGGTGTGTATTGTAGTATTAACTGAAATCACTAGGCAGCTATGGATTTGTGACCATAAAATCCCTATACTGTATATTATTGGTTAGGGAATGAATGCTGCACAGGTGAGTAGGTGCTATCTGGTCAGACACGCGTGTCAAAGGGGCTCTGACACCATCACGGGAAGTCTGGGAATGAAGCGTGAAGGGTTCATGCCATCGCTGGACTGAGTACTGCATGTGGAGCCCGGTACCTGGGTGTGGTTGGATTGTCAAAAGATTTGACCATGCTCAGAGCTTTTAGACACTCAGTTATTACACTTTGCCTTGCTTCCTGATGAGTATTCATTCCCATCCGAGCCTGGGAAAGGCAGGCATTGATGTAATCAGGACCAGCCAGGCCCAGACAAGGGGGGATCCCATGATAAACACGTCAGTAGCTTTATCTGGCTGCGAAGTTGCTGGTAGATAAATACCTAGAATTGTCAGGCAGCAAATTAATCACTAGAAGGAGCAATGCAGCCCCAGGAACGGAACAGCCAGCACAAGAGCAAACTAATGATCTAAACACAAGGGCGAGGCGTTCAAAGGGCAGGCGCTGCTCATACTAACCCCTACAACTGCCTTTTCCATAGGACATACAGCCTATGAAAAAGGCCACTTGATCATGAAAGATCCTATGGCAAGTTGGTGCAGTAAGCAGGGTGTGCTGTGAATTCTGATCCTCTCAATGGGTGATTATTTATTGTTTCAGCAGCACCTACTGACACCTTAGCCCGCACTGTGCTCGGCACTGTACAAACACAGGGTGAGAGACGCTGCCTGCCCCGATGAGCTTACACGCTGAACAGAAGACAGACAGACACAGGGTGGGAGGTGAAGAGAGGCAGGAAATGCCTGGTCCAAAGTCATTCAGGTCAGAGACAGGAAGAGAACTCACATGTCCTGGATCCCAGCCCAGTGCTCTGTCCATCCACTCACAGAGTGAATTGGATTGATGCTTTTGCTTAAACGTGGGCTTTTGTTGTTCCCCATCCCGCGCTTTGTCTAGAACGCAGCCCCGCGAACGCTACTGGAACCCAACAGAATCACTCCCCTAGCAAGCACCACGCCAGCTGGGAAGTGTTCGAAGGATCAGAAGACTTAGGTTTTGTCTCCGCTGCAACCGTTAGCGCTGGTTCCCACACTGAAGTGCCCCCCGGGCACATTGGAAAGTTGGCGCCTGTAGCTCCAGCCCCGGAGTCAGCGCCTATACAAGGAGCCGCATATTAACGTCTGAAGAGCCCCATGAGGCTCCGGATCCAGAGGCTGGCCACCTCTGTTTTAGGTAAAGGCTCTGAGTTACCGGTGAGCAAGGAGCCTCTTGGAAAAGAATCACCAGACAAAGAGGGGTAGGGTGGTATTGTCCGAACATCTCTCTCCAGACAGACACATTCTGCCTGCTTTCTCCGCTCTGCCTTTGCTTGTGGCACTCCAAGCCAGCTGAGCGGAGACTACAGATTATGCTCTTTGTGAGTGACCAGAACGCCCTAACCCTAACCCTTTACCATCAGGCGTTAGAAGGGACCCAGGTGTCTGTATTCAGCAGCATTATGGAGTTACCAGTGTGCATCAATCAACGCCCCCCCCCCCCCCCCCCAAGATATTACCCCTGGGGATGACGGCAATGCTGCCGCACCATTCCCAGGGCCTCTGCCTTCAACTGCCGGTACTTCCGGGCCTGTGCGCACTCAGCCGCACCCATCGCTGAGCCTCTGCTTCAAAACACTGCACAAGCGCTGAGTGGCACCCGAGCAGACTTGGTTGTGAGTTGCTGAGGGTGGGTTTGCCGTCGGAGAAAGAGGTGTGGTCTCTTGAGATGGACAGCAAAAGGGGAGGGTCAGGAATGGAGAGACAATGGTCATCCGGAGGTGGCAGCTTCTTCTCCTGCACCATCATCATGATCTTCCTCCTCCTTTCAGTCTCACGCTGCCCGTTGTGGGGAAAGGCCTCCAGTTAGCAAGGTCTTTAAGCTGCCAGGTCACAGGCCTTGCTCATGACCGACGGGTGGTGCGTAGTGGGGCTGGCAGCAATGGCCTGAGGATCTCGGGTGTTGAAATCTGCAGAATCTACAGCCGGGATCTAGTTCTCCTCTGCTCACCCCGCACAATGCCCGCTCCCACCCCCTGCTGCCGCTGGATGAGACAGTGGTTACAACCTGTGACCCAGTGGCCATTTGTACCCTTCCTAAGAATGGCCCAACCTGATTCCTGGCCCTCCAGGGCGCCTGTGTTATGAAGAGAATTTGCGTTGGATTATGGATGGAAAGTGTCGCGCCCTGTGACTTGTACAGAGAGGGTTTGCCTCAGGCCGGTCTTTGCAGGGAGGTGGTGCTGGGGTGGGATGGAGTGAAGTTAAACTCCATGGTCCTGATTCTCAGTCACGCGAAGACCCCTTTTCACTGGCCTGGCACTACCCCTTTGGGGAGCTCTCTGAGGCTTCACAATAATGCTGATTCCAGGCCTTACATATTACTGAGGTTTGTGTCACAGTGTAACCACCAGGAACCTAAGAACAACCATGCTGGTCAGACCAATGCTCTATCTAGCCCAATATCCTGTCTTCCGACAGTGTCCAGTGCCAGGTGCTTCAGAGGGAATGAACAGAACAGAGCAATTTATTGAGTGATCCATCCCCGGCTGTCCAATCCCACCTTCTGGCAGTCAGAGGTTTAGGGACACTCAGAGCATAAGGTTGCATCCCTGACTGTCTTGACTAATAGCCATTAATGGACCTATCCTCCCTGAGCTTTTTTGAACCCACTAATACTTTTGGCCACAACATCCCCTGGCAAGGAGTTCCACAGGCTGACTGGGCGTTGTGTGAAGGATGCTTCCTTATGCTTGTTTTAAACCTGCTGCCCATTCATTTCATTGGGTGACCCCTGGTTCTTATATTATGTGAAGGGGTAAATAACACGTCCCTATTCACTTTCTCCACATCAGTCATGCTTTTATAGACCTCTATCATATCCCCCCTTAGTCGTCTCTTTTCTAAGCTAAACAGTCCCAGTCTTTTTAATCACTCCTCATATGGAAGCTGTTTCATACCCCTGTTCATTTGTGTTGCCCTTCACTGTACTTTTTCTAATTCTAGTCTATCTCTTTTGAGATGGGTTGACCAGAACTGCATGCAGTATTCAAGGTGTGGATGTTCCATGGCTTTATACAGTAGCATTATGATATTTTCTGCCCTATTATCGATCTCTTTCCTACTGGTTCCTAACGTTCTTCCAGCAACCTAGCGGATGCAGAGTCCTGGGAACAGAGCAAAAGGGATGGGGCCACAGCAGGAGTGTGCAGAAGTGTGGGGCTCTCACCGGAAGATAGATTTGACCAGGACAGTGAATTTGGCCTGGGGCAAAGGTGGTTATGAATTCTGTAGCTTTCCTTCCATGAGGGTCTACTGCTGCCGGTCCCCACGGCAGGGAAGAGAAGACAGATCTGCTGGCCCGCCCATGTGGGGGCAGATGAAGGGAAGCTACAGCAGAGGGAAGGGAGACCCACAACACCAGAGAGATGGAAACAGTTGCAAAACTTCGGGAGGCGTCTCCTGATAAAATTGCTGACTTGGGCCAAAGTTTGCCAGGGTTCATCGGTGCTGATTTGTGTTTGAGTGTCTTCCCCCAACTGCGTGTTCTTGAGAGGACCAGCACGGATGAATGTGCCATCAGGAAAAGTGTGCAATGGGAACTGGGGTGAGCAAGCACGTGGTGGGGAAGGCTCCTACTGCTCCCCAGGCCCTGTGCTCATTGCAGTGTAGCTGGTGCAACAGATGATTGTCCTGTCGTAGAGTCACAGATTCCAAAGCGGAAGGGACAGGTGTGATCTTCTGTCTAGTCCGACCTCCTGTATGACACAGGCCAGAGAACTGCCCCAGAGTAATTCCTAGAGCTTTTAGAAAAAACCTTCAGGCGTGATTTAAAAATGGCCGGTGACGGAGAATCCCCCACGGCTCTTGGTAAATGGCGCCAATGGTTAATTACTCTCACCGTTAAAACGTTATGCTTTATCCCGCCAAACGGCAGCTTTCTAATGGTCACCCAGCTACTTCCGGGGAATGGACAAATAGTTCTAGCAATACCTTGCCCTGCTCCGTGCACTCAGGGTGGAGGGGAGTGGGGTGGGACACCGTCTCTACATCAGCAGCTGGGGTTGGTGATCAAAAAATCAAGTCTAGTGCTGGCAGGCACCAGAGAGACAGCCCTGGAGACCCGACAGGCTCAGTGTGGGCTAGCTTCCCTGTGTTACCCCACCAGTGTCCTTGGACCCTGCCCCGAAGGGACCACCTTAAGTTTGTACTCCACGGCCCATCCAAACTTTGGCCTCTTTGCTGAGATTGAAGGCACGGGGGCCGGTCAGTGCCTGCCATGGTGACGCAGTGTTGTGGGGGTACCTTGCACCACTCAGATCCAGACTGCGAGTCCCTCCCCCTATTTGCCCCCCTGTCGCCCCTCCCGCCCCCACTCCAGATCCTTGTTTTCTCCCGGCAATGCTCCAACCTGGGGACAAGACACACAGCGCTTGGGGATGGGGGTGAGCCACTGACTGCAAACAGCCCGCCTGTTGCTGATCTCCACCTGTGATTCCTTCCCTCCAGCCCAGGCTGCACTATCGGTACATCGGCACTGCGGCTGGGAGCTAGTGCACTGGGTGGGTTTGTACTGGCAGCTGGTCCTAGGCAGGGCCAGGGCTGCCCCGGGCTACACGGTACTTTTTAAGCGCACTAGCTAGAGCAGAGCTACCGTGGCCCGTCTCCGTGCGCTGGGGAGCCCCCTCCCAGCTGCAGTGCAGACACATGCCGAGGAGCAGACGATGCCATCACGCTCTGGGAGAGACCTCAGGGCCGTCCTGCTTGTGTCCCCTGCCCTCCAGGGCGTTGCGAACGGGTTCAGCCCAAGCTGCCCGGAGAATGAACCACAAACCCGTGTCCGCTTGCATTTAAACTACCAAGAGATTCACCCTGGAGGAAGGAACCCCCTGGCCTGGGTGTGGATGGGACACGGGACTGTGTCCCCTGGTGACGGAGGTCCCGCCTCGGGCCCCATTTTCTGACACTGGCCCCCACTCTCAGCCGGGTACCAGCATCTCCACGTTGCCAGCTCCTCTCTCCCTGTTCTCCCTGGTCAGCTGCTCCCTCTGTCTCCACAGCCTCGCGCTCAGTACCTGTTCTGGGCCAGGCTTTCTCCCTCTCAGCTGCTAGCCCCACTCCTCTCTCCACTGCCCGGCCCCTCTCCGCCTCATGCTGGCCCTTCTCTTGCACCCACGTTTTATTTCAGGGCCCCGCTGCGCTCGGAGCAGTCCCCGTTCGCGGCTGCCCACCCCCCGCCGGCCCCTCTCTTTCTTTCCCCTCTCTCTGTCAGCCGCAAGCTCCTCCCCTCTGCGGCTCTTTGGGTGCTGCTGACTCTCCGGCTTTTTAGGCGTCCCGCCCGGGGAGCCCCCACTCTGATCTCCCTCCTTCTCCGAGGTCTGGCTCCTGCCTGAGCCCAGCGTTCCTCCTCCCCAAGCCCTGCTCTCTATGGGCCTGAGCCAAGATTTCCAGCAACTTCCATGGACGTTGGCTAGCTCTGTGTCTGTGGTCCCACAGCTCTCAAGAGCCCATCTTCATCCACTCTCCCCCCTCACTCCCACTGCAGTCCATCATTTCTCCTGCCCATGAACTGTCACTACCACCGAGCCCTTTCCCCACTTCTCTACTTCTTTCCCTGGCTTGTGCTATTTCCTTCACCCTTTCTGTCCCCAATAGCATGATACAGCCCTTGCCACAATTCCTTCTAGCCCGTGCTCTCTGGCCCTGGAGGTCTCTGCTAGATCTGGGATGGGTGGCTCGGAGCCATTAAGAATCCGGTAGTGTCAGGGCTTTGGGCTGGCAAAAAGCAAGTTAAAGAGACTTGTGATCACAGACAGCTTCCTTGTGGCTCTATCTTGAAAGCACCTTTTAGTTCCCAATTGCTGGGGGGCGGGGGTTGAAATGCACTGGAACATGCTGACCTAGGGGGCTGGCTTTTTTTGCCCCATGATATTTAGCTAGAGGGAGAAACGTTTCTTATTCATTACACAGAGACCAGGCAGGAAAGACCAAGCAAACAAAACAAGCCCAGACAAAGCCGCCGACCTGCGCAGAACGACTTTCATTGTGGTGGGGAGTGGGGCGGGGATGGAGAGGGCGTGTCCATGAAGGCGCCAGGATGCGAGCTCCCTGGCGTGTGTTATGGCTCCCGGCAGCCTAGAGGGTCATTTGTTTTTCCGCCGGCGGCTTGAGCATTTTAATTCATTTCGGTTTTGTTTTTCTCTCTCTTTCTGGGGACCTAGTGGGAGTTAAGCGTGCGCCGGGCAGGAAGGGGTTAATGGAGCACAGCGCTGTACATACAGCAGTGACGGATTCCACTGTGTCCCATACAGATCAGGAAGGCTGACGGGGGTGGGGGTGCCCCGCTGGAGCCCTAGTGACTCCCTGACACGTCTCAGAGACACGCTAAGGGGTGTGGCTTGATGGCACCCGGGCTCACGCTGTCGCTTGGTCCAACTCAGCTCCTCTCTCTGGCCTGGGGTCGGTGGTTTCTGCAGCTGCACCAAAAGCAGAGGAGAAAGGGGGAAAGAGGAAAGCAGAGAGAGAGAAAGCAGAATCAGTGGACGAGCAGAGGAAGTTCATGCAGGAAACACAGCCCAACAACACCAGCAATAGTTAATGATTCACGGGATCAATTCAGCAAGCGTGAAAGGCAGCTTGGGTTATACACACTGTGCTGTGCTCCGGGGTTTGTGCCCAGGGATCCATCACTATTAGACATCTATAGGCACTAGAGTGCAATGGAATCTGCTGAAAGGGAAACCTGCCTTAGAGGAGTAAAAGTCCTCCGTTGCTTCTGTGGCCTTCCTCATTTCACGTGTCTTCCTTGGCCTCACTGTGCTAAATTCCCCAGTGGGATGCAGCCCGCATCAGCTTGGCCAGCTCCCGTTCCAATGAAACTTTCCTCATTGGGCCCAAGTCAGCTCCCCCATCAATGTTTATTAGCGCTCGTTCCAAAATATATGTATCTACTGCCAAATGTTTTGGGGGGGAAAGTTTCATTTTTGTGCAACTTTTTCATTTTTCATTGATTATTTCTTTGGAGGGATTTTAATTGACAACAGGCCTCCCCACCCCCACTTTTTGCGTTTCAGTTTTTCAACAGAACCTTGAAAAGATTTTGCTGACAATTTCTCTTTGGTCCAAAAGCTGGTGGAAAAAAGGGTTGTGAGGAAAAACTTCCAACCAGTTCTAGTTTTTATTCAGTCTCTGCGCAAGCAGAGCTCCAAATGAAATCAGTGGGAGATTGGTATAGTAATAGGGGAATTGGAAACGCTAGGTTTGATTGAATTGGGAGGATTCCTTTGTATTTTACAGTAATAATTGCTCCACGTGCTTCAAAGACAATATTGTAAGATATGATCTTACCTATCAGGGGGGAGGTTTAGGTTGGATATTAGGAAAAACCTTTTCACTAGTAGGGTGGTGAAGCACTGGAATGGGTTACCTAGGGAGGTGGTGGAATCTCCTTCCTTAGAGGTTTTTAAGGTCAGGCTTGACAAAGCCCTGGCTGGGATGATTTAGTTGGGGTTGGTCCTACTTTGAGCAGGGGGTTGGACTAGATGACCTCCTGAGGTCCCTTCCAACCCTGAGATTCTGTGATTCTATGATCATGTTTAGGAATTCTAGCAGCATCATGCTTTCCATCTCCAGCGAGATTTGCAAACCAAAATGTACCCTTACAAACACCACCGTGCAGTGGGTTCTGTAGGTGCCTGTAGTATTATTATTTTCAAATAAAGATCCCGCCTGCAATGATATTTGCAAGGGGAGGTTGTGGATCAGGACAACTCCAGCCAGCAACGCTTCTGGGTCCTCAGAGCTGTCCCCCGTTCCCAATACAAGAGAGGAACGAGAGTCAAAATGTGCACCTATGGCTCAAAGCAACTGCATGGGTTAGCAAGAGAGTAGAATCATAGGAGCCTTTCCTGGATATACATGGGTGTGTGGGTGTGAGGAGACAGAGTAGATGGGGAAAGAGGCAATGTTTCCTCACAGCTACAGAAAGGTCCAAGCCATAGAATTTGGATCCATTATTTGACATGGGGGTTTGGATTTATCAGCTGAATGGGTCCCAAGACTCCAAAGATTGAATCAGGATCCAGGTCCGAGCTCCACCAAAGTTCAAAGGCTGGGAGTGGGCTTCTTGGGCTTGTATGGGATCAGAAGTGGAAATCCCAGCAGGCCCAGCCTACCCACAGGCCGGATGTACCGGAAACCTTAGGACAGAGTCCGCGCCCGTGAGATTGCAACTGTGATTTTGAAGCCAAAAAGTTCAGGTCAACCTCCAAAATGCAGGGGCCTTCTTCGAGCTGCACTACTTCCCAGAGCCTTCTGAAGCTCCTCCATCTATAACCAACAAAACCTACCTCAGTCCTCTGGTCAGCCACCAGAGTGTTTCTTCACACAACGCACAGTCAACCTGTGGAACTCTTTGCCAGGGGATGTTGTGAAGGCCAAGACTATAACAGGGTTCAAAAAAGAACTAGATAAATTAATGGAGGACAGGTCCATCAATGGCTATGAGCCAGGATGGGCAGGGATGGTGTCCCTAGCCTCTGTTTGCCAGAAGCTGGAAATGGGCAACGGGGGATGGATCACTTGATGATTACCTGTTCTGTTCATTCCCTCTGGGGCACCTGGCATTGGCCATGGTTGGAAGACAGGACACTGGGCTAGATGGACCTTTGGTCTGACCCAGTATGGCCGGTCTTATGTTCTCTCCTCAAGCGTGTGCTTGGTTGCTAGATGGGTGATAGGGGCTAAAGGTCAAGGTTCAAAGAGTCCCACATGGTTTTCAGGCCAGGCTGCCATTGCTCTCAGTGTGAGTAGAACATTGTGCAGTGGCTGGAAACGTAACCCCTGAGGTCCTTTGACAGAACTCTTCGAGACGTCCTGGGTGGTCATTGCCAAGTGAGGGAGACCGGCTGACTTCCCCCACCCTTCCCTCTTCCCTGCTCTGGGACAGGTGGCAGCAAGTTCAATAGATCGGAGCATAAAGGAAACTGTCAGCGTTTGAGGACTGGTGCTTCTTTTACATAGAGGAGTTAAACTGGGCGGTTCTGAACGTACTGCCCTGGAGGCTGCGGCCCTCCGTTCGTCACAGATCAGCTCCAGTTTGGTGCGGGCTTCCCCCGCACTGCCCCGTGTGCCTTCACCCTGACCCTGCTGAGGTGGCTGCTCTGAGACCAGGATAGACCTCACAGTCTCCAGCTTCCAGGGAGAGGCCTGACGGAAGGCAGGGGCTGCTCCCACGACCACAGACTGTCCGGGCCACCTGAGAGGAGGGCCAAGGCTATAAACAGTCACCTCGAGACCCTTTCTGGTGGCTGAGCAGAGCACATTGAGCTGGACTGTGGCTAGCCCAAGACCGCCCGAAGGATGAGAGGCTGGGGGCTCGCCAGGGACTCGTTTGTTTCTCTTTTTCTCCCTGCCGATGAGAGCCCAAGTGAGGACGGGACCCTGGTGCAGCCCAAAGGGGAGGTGCAGGGGGACCAGGCCCCTAGAGGGGACAGAGGGGAGTTCAGTCTCCAAGCTGACACTGCCAGCATTATGGTGCCAGCTAATGCCGATTGGGATGGGGTTTTTCATAATGCGCCTGCTTCTCTGCCAGGAACTGGGTGGAGCAGTGGTGTGCCGTTTGCAACGCATGCATTGCATGTCCCAGGACTGGCTGTGCAATTCCATCCGGCCCCCGAGTGCGCGCAGAAGAAAACGGCGTTCTCCCCCGCAGCGTGACCTCGCGTGCGCCGTACGTGCGAGGTCATGCCGCATGGAGGACACCATAGTGCATGCGAGTGTAGAACTGCACGCCTACCAAAACATGCCACTGCATGCCACTGGGGTGGACTCTGCCGGTTCACTTAACACTGGCCCCTGTCAGATGATAATGCCTCTCGGTTACTTCGGACCTGGGCTGGATCAGAACCGATGACCTTGAGGTCAAAGGCTCCCTACCCTGGCACTAGTTTTTTAACCTTGAACATTTCACTGAGCTGATCGCTCGGAGGAACATGACCGTTCCCTTTTAGCTTCAACTGCAGCACAAGAGTTAGCCTGGCCTGCCAACCTGGTACCACCCAGTCTCCCAAAACCCTGGGATGCTGCTATTCCTGTTCTGTAAGATCCAGCTGTGGACGGCATGCGAGCAGGGACATTTGGGTTTAAGCAATCGTTCCCTGACATGGAAACCAGGAAGCTAGTTCAAAAGGCAGACATTAGTGAGGAGAGCCATAGCTGTGCATGCTGGAGAAAAGAAGGCAGCGGTTTGCAGGAAAAAAATAATTGTGATGAAGGGTGTAAATAGTGCATTTCATTAGCTTGATTTCAGAGACAGGGGAACTGGGTCAGAAGACATAACAAGTGATCTGAGGCCTGGTCTACACTACAAAGTTAGGTTGACATAAGTTGCCTTGCGTAGACCTATTTGTGCAAGTGTCTACACTCAAATTTGTCTCTGGCCGACATAAGCGCCCCACTTTGGTGATGAAGTAAAACTACATCCTCAAACTGAGCCCCGCTCCGTGAGCGCCTTACCAGCGCTCCCTTGTGTGCAAGCAGCCAGGTATGCACGCGCACAAGCAATATACTAACATCGTACACCGACGCAATTTGTGTTGACCAAAGTCTGTAGCATAGACATGGTCTGAGTCTTCACACATTCTTTCGAATGGAACTTTTTTTTTTTGAGGTTTGCAAAAAATATTTGGCCAACGTTTGATTTGTCTCTGCGTTGCCTAGTTTTGGGTAGAGCTGGGACCACGCCAAAGCCAGGGGTTTGAACATCCCCCCAAACTGGCAGGAAATTTCAGATCGATATTCAGATTTTACAAACGGCCCTTATGTCTATAATGGGCAGAGTAACGACATCCATCCACCCAGCTCCAGACATCTCCCAGACTTGGGCAAGCCCAGATTCGCACCAAATTCTACCCGCAGCCGTGAGTAGAAGCGAAGGAGCGGAACAATCACAACAAAGACTGTTCTGGGCAGACCTCCACCCAGATTTTGTGGATGAAAGAAGTTCTGAGACGGTCTTAATCGGCACCCGATCCTTCCCATATCCCCCCACCCATCACTAGTAGCTTTCGGGCTTGATCCAGCTCCCAGCAAAGTTAACTGGAGTCTTCCCACAGATGTCAACGGGCACTGGACCAGGCCCTTAATGACTTGCTGAAGATTGACTCAGATGAGCCAGGCTAGGGTTTGCTTGGCCATCTGAGACGTGAGAAGATCAAACAGCTTGGAAATCCAATTGCATTCGTAAGTCACTCAAGGAAAAAAATAAACACCCAGCCTGCGGCATTGGGCACAAACCCTGTTCCGTTTGGGAGAAAGAGCCAACCTGGTTTTGCAGAGGTATAATTAATAGCCACCCCGGCTGGTGAGGTGCTGCTGGGCAGCGGATTGCACTCTGTCAGCCTGGCACAGCACCTCCATTTAGCGTTCAGTGGTTGCACAAGATGAGGGGGGTAGGGGGAAGGGCTTCTTACTTTTGCAGATGGGGATCTTGTTGCTCCATGTTCCGTCCTTCAGACACTCGATCTGGAAGGAGTCGCTCTCCACGTTATCCTGGGCGGAAGGGACAAGCGGAAACCATTATCCACGCAGCCAAAGGACCTCCCCCTCCCACCACAAAGACTCATCTTCCCAGTGGCCTGACCGGGCCAGCTATCCAGTTTAAAGAGACGTTGCTCGCTGGACAAGTCAGTAACCAAGAGAGTTTCCTCTTCATTAAGAAACCCTCAGTTTATTGAGTTTGAAAGAAAATTAGAAAACAAATGTGGTTTTTTTCCCAAATATGATGGCAGTGGGCACAGTATTAGAACCTAGATAGGAGGATGGAGCAACCTATTATAGGGTATTAGTGTACTGGGATGTAGGAATGATGCTAGAGACAGATTATATAAAGAGTGTGATACAGCATGGCCAGAAGGCAGCCGGAGAGTGATCTAGGATGAGGAGAAGCCTTATTCCCTGTAGATTAATTAAAAGAACCTGAAACCAATTAGAGCACCTGAAGCCAGTCACCTGATAAAATCCCCCTGCTTCAATCAGCCAGAGGAGGAGTTGGAGCAGAGTGAGGAGGAGTTGGAGCAGTTTGGAGGAGCTAAAGAAGAGTGATTTGGTGGTGGAGCAGCGAGCACTTTGGAGGAGTGAATCAGAGTGGTTTGGTGGTGGAGCAGAGAGCAGTTTGGAGGAGTGAAGCAGAGTGGATTGGTGGTGGAACAAAGAGCAGTTTGGAGGAAAGCGGAGGAGAGTTTTGAGAAGTGCTGCAGCGGGCTAAGAAGACCAAGATCCTAGGTAAAGGGACACCTGGCTTGTGCAGAGGGAAGGCAGGAAGCCCCACAAGCTGAAGGTCAGGAGAGGGAAGTAGCCCAGGGGAAAGAATCACTGGTACAAGTGGTTCACCTGCTATCATAGGGCCCCTGGGCTGGGACCCGGAGTAGAGGGCGGGCCCGGGTCCCTCCCTCTCCACTCCCCATCCCTGGGATACTAGTAGGATAGCTGTTACCCCAGTTCAGGGACAAGAAATGGCACCCTGAAACGCCCCCACAAGAAGAGAAAGTGCGGGACCCATCATAGTAGTGCCAGCAATTTGCCACAAGAGAGAGAGAGAGATCATTTTATGAAGCCCCAGGGATGGGGTAGGTAGAGCCGAGGAGGGCTCAGTACTGATTCAGAGGTAAGAATCTCTTCTACTGATTCATCAGAATTTCCTTCAGTTACCAGCTGCTCCGTGGAGGTCACCTACCAAAGGACCAGCCCTGCTTGGCTTGGGGGAGCGTAGCGAGGCATCACAGACAGAGCGGCACACCAGGTGCCTCCGTCTCTTGGGAAGATGCCAAGCCTCCCGTCTGGCTTATATGCAGGTAGTGAGTTTGCTGGCATGGGCGAGAGGTTTAGCTGGTGCTGTATTCTCTCTCCTCCCACTGCTTTAGTGGCTAGTTTGTGGCTTTAAGTGTATTGGGCCCTTGTGGAGAGTTCTAGCTCCGGGAGAGTTTGACGGGCTTTCGTTTGATTAATTTCTCCCTTCCAAGCACTGCCCAAGGAAAGGAAATGGGATAATGGAAGAGCCCCGTTGGCTTGAAATGAAGGGAATCTCTTAGTGAAGTAGAGCCAAATTCTTGGCCCGCCTACGCTGGCCTTAAACATATAAATAAATATAAATGGAGATATGCCAGTCTCCTAGAACTGGAACGACCTTGAAAGGTCATCGAGTCCAGTCCCCTGCCTTCACTAGCAGGACCAAGTACTGTCCCCGGACAGATTTTTGCCCCAGATCCCTAAGTGGCCCCCTCAAGGATTGAACTCACAACCCTGGCTTTAGCAGGCCAATGCTCAAACCACTCCTTCAGTAGAGTCACAGCAGCAGAGAAGCTGTCCCCAGTTAGGACAATGAGGCAGCTTGCTTGGGTATTGCTGGAGCCTTGCAGACCACGAGTGCGCAATGACGCCCATCCCGGGATCGTTTCAGAGCGTTTCGGGCTGAAGGGACCGTCCGGTCATCTAGCCTGACCACCCGTGCCCGGGTTTTGGCTCATTACCACAGAACGCCGTAGGCGTCCTTAAATAAGGCCGTGCCTCTGGTGCGAGCGCCAGACATGTGGCGCGCCCCCCAGTGGCCCCAGGTTTCCTCTGGTGCAAGAGAAGAGAATCTGCCCCCCCACCCCTCCGCCGCCCCAAACACTCAGATCAAAGCCAGTGGCTCTGGTACCTTTAGCACGTTGTAGCCGGTGTTGCAGCTGACGACCACCTGGTCCTTAAAAGTGTACTTGGCCTGCGAGGGCTCGATCTTCCCGTTGATTGGCGGCTGCACCAGCGGGCAGGGGTTCCCTTCGAGGGGGGAGCAAAGAAAGACCACGCTGACTGGCTGGCGAAAGCCCGAACCCACAGCGGCTCCTCTGAATCCCAGGACCCACAGCTGTTTATTAGCATAATGGTACCCACCAGTTCTCACTGGGCAGGCAGAGGGGCATGTCACAGGGGGGCACAGATATTGTTGCTTCCTAGGGGGTTGCCTTTGGAATCTCCCCCGAGCTGTCTTGCCCGCTCGCTAGCCTGGCTAGTTTCTAACGTATTTTGGATGAAAGGAGGACCGATGACCGCAGACTTAGCCCATCTCCTGCCTGAAGTCTCTGGCCTTGGCCATGGTCAGATACAGGCTTCTGGACCAGGTGGAGCCTTGGTCTCTATCGGCAGGGTCCAGCCCTCCATGCACGGGGAAGGGAAGGAGCCAGAGCAGTTACCGCTTGCCGTGTAGGATAACTTCCACCCGCGGTTCTCTCCTGAGCTGTCGCTGTGGAACAGGATCTGAACGCTGTGGCTTTGGGTTTCTAGACGCCCTGGGGATTTTTCCCCACAGAAAGGGCCAAACTCCTTCCGACCGGCTTTAATCTGTAAGAAGCAACAAGAGGAGATGGTGCGGAGAGTTCAGATTCACTGGGGGCTCACTACGCCCCGAGGCTGGTGCGTGGGTCTCACTACGCCCTGAGAGTGACGCGTGGGTCTTCCTACACCCCGAGACTGGCGCGTGGGTCTCACTACACCCAGGGGCTGGTGTGTGGGTCTCACTACACCCTGAGACTGGCGCGTGGGTCTCACTACACCCAGGAGCTGGCGCGTGGGTCTCACTACGCCCCGAGCACCCCGAGACTGGCGCGTGGGTCTCACTACACCCTGAGACTGGCACGTGGGTCTCACTACGCCCTGAGAGTGACGTGTGGGTCTCACTATGCCCTGAGGCTGGTGCGTGGGTCTCACTACACCCAGGGGCTGGCGCGTGGGTCTCACTACACCCTGAGACTGGCGCGTGGGTCTCACTACGCCCCGAGCATCCCGAGACTGGTGCATGGGTCTCACTACACCCTGAGACTGGCGCGTGGGTCTTTCTACACCCAGGGACTGGCGCGTGGGTCTTCCTACACCCCGAGACTGGTGTGTGGGTCTCACTACACCCCGAGGCTGGTGCGTGGGTCTCACTACGCCCAGGGACTGGCGCGTGGGTCTCACTACACCCCGAGACTGGTGCGTGGGTCTCACTAAGCCCAGGGACTGGCGCGTGGGTCTCACTACGCCCAGGGACTGGCGCGTGGGTCTCACTACACCCCGAGACTGGTGCGTGGGTCTCACTAAGCCCAGGGACTGGCGCGTGGGTCTCACTATGCCCAGGGACTGGCGGGTGGGTCTCACTACACCCAGGGACTGGTGCGTGGGTCTCACTACGCCCAGGGACTGGCGCGTGGGTCTCACTATGCCCAGGGACTGGCGGGTGGGTCTCACTACGCCCAGGGACTGGTGCGTGGGTCTCACTACGCCCTGTTTCTTGTGGATATAAATATGGCCTAGACCGTCTATGAAATGCCCCAAGGAGGGGCACCTCTCACTGGTCTCCAGTGAATCTTTGCCCAAATCTCAAAGGCTTCACAAGGTCACACACAGGCCTAGGTCGCCATGAGCCGCTCAGGACTGACCCAGCCCTGGTGCTGTGTGACGGCTCAGGAACGGGGTGCACTGGCAAAGCTGGGGGTGCGAGGAGAGCTCCAGTGCTGGACTAGCAGGGGGCTGCTGCCAATAAGGGTGAGCCGGGGCTCCGTTCGTACTCAGGGAACGGCACGAGGAAGTTTGCCTGAGTAAAACCTGAGCAAATCTTCAGTGCTGGGCTTTTAGTTTTGCAGGCAGGGCTTAAATTCAGCCGCTGTCCGGAGCTGCGGTGAATATTCAGCCCCGCCGAACGCAGGCTCAGCTCCCCCTGGCTGCACCCACATGGGCCTGGGTCGCCGGTGGTAGGCGGTGAGGTAACGTGTGTGTGTGGGGGGGGGGGGGGGGGGGTGTCACGCCCAGCGATCTCCCAGAGCTGGGGCCAGCCCAGCCGGCTCACCTTGATGTAATCGTAGGGGCAGGACACCTCCGGGTGGTCCTCAATGTCGAAGCTGTCCTCGAAGTGCAGGCTGATGAGGAAGCCTTCCTCCAGCTCGATGCGGTACAGGCAGTCGGAGCTCTTGGGGTAGGGGCTGGGGAAGTCGGCACTGGTGATCACCCCGCTCCTCTGGGTGAAGAGATTGCTGCTGCACTCCACTGAAAGGCACACGGGAACCCTGAGCCACCGGCCTCTCTGGGCTAGACTCTGGGCCCAGCTGCCGCCCCGATTGTGACGTTATTGACAATAACTGGGACCATATAGATCATTGTTACAACAAAGGTCCTGTAGTGGCATCAAATCTTATATAAAGGGGGTCAAATGAGGTGTTTAAGACCGAGTTATGCTTGGCTGGTTATGATTATGCCATTTCTATGTATGTATCAGTTTTGTAGTTGAAGTTATGAATATTGGCTTTATACTGTCTGTATTTCAAACTGGGGCTGGGCTTCTGGGACCCCAGACAAGCTATCAGCTCGGCCAGGCCTGCTTGATGGCCCATTAAGAGCCATCAGCGATACAATGGATCCATTGAGAGAAGGCAGACATGCCTGTGACTCAGCAAATTATGCAGGGACTTGCCCATGTGACTCCAGACTCCATTTTGCTGTGATTTTCCACAGTAAGGACAAAGAGGTGTCTTTACACCTGGAAGAAACTATAAAAGGCAGCTGCCTCATCTCCATTTTGTCTTCGTTCCTGCTTCTTACCTCTGGAAGAACCTTTCTACAAATGGAAGCTTTGAACAAAGGACTGAAGGACCCATCCCAGCTGTGGATGTAATCCAGAGACTTAATTTGAATTTGAACCTGCAGTTTATTCCATCTTTGCAAGCCTGAACCAAGAACTTTGCCATTACTGTATGTAATTGATTCCTTTTAACCAATTCTAGCTCTCACCTAGACCTTTTTCCTATTATGAATAAACCTTTAGATTTTAGATTCTAAAGGATTGGCAACAGCGTGATTTGTGGGTAAGATCTGATTTGTATATTGACCTGGATCTGGGGGCTTGGTCCATTGGGATTGGGAGGACCTTTTTCTTTTACTGGGGCATTGGTTTTCATGAGCAGTTGTCCCCATAACGAGTGGCACTGGTGGTGAGACTGGGAAACTGGAGTGTCTTAGGGGATTGCTTGGGATGACTTGTGGTTAGCCAGTGGGGTAAAACCAAAGTCTCCTCTGTCTGGCTGGTTTGGTTTGCCTTAGAGGTGGAGAAACCCCAGCCTTGGGCTGTAGTTACCCTGCTTGAAGCAATTTGTCCTGAACTGGCACTCACAGTTAGGTCCCGCCAGAACCAGCATCGTTACATCAACAGAGCAGCTAATGCTCCAGTGGACCCGGTGTTGTCTCCTATTCCTAGCCGTGGGCAATCTCCCCTCGGAACGCCTCCACCTGACCTTGCTGACAGGGCACCCCGGCCCCACTCCTGATCTCACGCCTGCCCGGAGTGGCGCCGCTGATGCCCGGGGAGTTACGCCGGCGCGAGCCAGAGGGGAATCGGGTCCGTCGCTGCTGAGAGGAAGCGCTCTGCGCATCCCGAGCCCACGTGCTGGATGCAGGGGAGATCCACTGGGATCCATGGAAGGACCATCTCCGTCCCCAGGCTGCTCTGCTGTGACAGCCCCCGTTGCTGCTCCAACCCGCACACGCTCCCAGCGGCATGGGCTGGTGGATCCGTGTCATTGTGGATCCACTGGCCCTTCCCTGCCATAACCCCCGCAGGCTGCCCGGGTGCAGGGAGCCCCCTTACAGGTGGGCTCAGAACAAGCATGCCGAGACCCTCGTATGCAGCGGAGCTCTGCCCAGTCGCAGGACTCTGCACCGGCCCGTCCTGATGCACGATCAAGGCAGCGGCGGATTAATGATTTCGCCGCCCCTAGGCCCTGAAATAATGGCTGCCCCCCTATGAACTTGGTTTTAGTTTTTTTACAAATTCGCGCCATCCTTGGTGGTTTCAATACGCGCTAGGATTGGTAGAATCGCGGTGGCCATAGACGCTGATTCCATGGGTGCTCTGGGGCGGGAGCACCCACGGAGAAAAATTGGTGGGTGCCCCACCGAAGGCTCCCCGCCACACCGCCCCGCCCCAGCTCACCTCCGCTCCGCCTCCTCCCCTGAGCGCGCCGCCGGGTCCTGCTTCTCCCCACTCCCTGCCAGCGCTTGTGTGCGAAACAGCTTGGGAGAAGGGAGAAGACGGGGGAACACCATGCGCTCTGGGGAGGAGGCGGGGCCAGGGCGGGGATTTGGGGAAGGGGACCAATAGGGGCAGGGAGGGGGCGGAGTTGGGGGCGGGGACTTTGGGGAAGGGGTTGGAATGGGGACGGGGAAGGGGTGGAGTTGGGGCGGGGCCGCGCGAGCTCCCACTGGTGCCGGGGGAAGTTGGCACCTCTGGCTGCTATTATAAATTTGCCACCCCTGCAAATTTGCCGCCCTAGGCCTTGTTGGCCTAGGCGATAATACGCCGCTGGAGCAAGGCCTAAGATAATTCATTCTTTGGGCCAAGGTCAGTCTTTATTTTGGTGTCGCGCGCACCAAGAGCAGAGGTGAACCGGCCCCGCTGGCCGACCACACCCACTCGGGCGCTCCAAGCAGAGCGTGCACGGCCAGCGTGCTCCCCAAGTCCCAGCTGGAGGGCGGGCAGGGAAAGAAGACACAGGCCAGGGAGGGCAGATTTGCCCTAAGGGCTGAAGATCCAAGCGCGGCATGAGCTGCTCCAGCTGCCGGACGTGCAGAGCCTGGGGCCGGGCCATACCTTTGCAGGTCCTGTTGTCGGAGTGCAGGATGTAGCCAAATCGGCAGGAGCAGTAGGACCCCCCGATGTAATTGTGGCAGTTGTGGTCGCAGGCCAGCTCCTCGTCGCTCTTTTCCAGGCACTCGTCCACGTCTGCAGGGGAGCGAGAGGAGAGCAGGGCGTTAGAAAGGCAGGCGCCAAGACGGGAGCCCCCGCCCCGGCACTGCTCCCCAGGGGGCGGATAGACACAGGCAACGAGAAGGAGCTTGGACCAAATGGCGACGAAGTTTCGGTCCAGATTTCATGGCTCGCCTGTAATGGGCTGAAGCACACAGCTCACATCTGCCCATCCCACGATGGGTTAACATGGGGCTGCCCTGGCAATCGGTACACCTGCCCCACCATGTAGGGGGTGGGGGGATGGAGAGTTATGATCCTACAGAATTCTGCCGCTGTAGCCGAGAGCAGCAATAAATGGGAGATGAAACAGTTTCCTTTAAAAGTCCTGTCCACCTCACCAAAATGGCAGCTGATATGCGAGGGTGGATTAAGGGGTCTGAAGCCTGGCCCCCAAAATTGAGGGCTGAGGGCAGGATAATCTCACTGGGGATTCCTTAGGGCAGGGGTGGCCAATCTGAGCCTGAGAAGGAGCCAATATTTAGCAATGTACATTGCCAAAGAGCCACAGTAATATGTCAACAGCCCCCCATCAGCTCCCCGACCCCCCAGCTTGCAGCGCCTTCCACCCACCGGCAGCCCCGCCAATCAGCGCCTCCCCCTCCCTCCCCGCACCTCCCGATCAGCTGTTTTGTGGCACGCAGGAGGCTCTGGGCGGGAGGGGGAGGAGCAAGGGCAGGCTCATGGAAGGGGGTGGGAAGGGGTGCAGTGGGGGCAGGGCCTGTGGCAGAGCCAGGGGTTGAGCAGTGAGCCGGGCCCTGCCTCGGACACATTGGAAAGTTGGCGCCTGTAGCTCCAGCCCCGGAGTCGGTGCCTATACAAGACGCCGCATATTAACTTCTGAAGAGCCGCATGTGGCTCCGGATCCACAGGTTGGCCACCCTGCCCTAGAGTATGAGAGGGAAAGGTGATGTTGGGCTAGCCTTGGAGTGTAGGAGCTGGGCTGGTATATCAGCCCGGAGCCCCGATTCCCAGAATCTGGGGGCACTTTGGGGAGCGACAGACACGACTCAATAATCTGCAGTTACTCTGTGGCAATCTGCCTGGACCTTGGAGGGAGGAGCAGAGGTTGCAAGGTGGGAAGAGTTAGGAAGAGGCCCCAACAAGTCAGTCTGTGTGCACATGGCTGGAATGCTAGCTGCAGCTGGAGCATCCCTGTAAATAGCTCTCCTACTAAAGAACCAGTTTAGGTTCAGAAACATGGAGTCCTCTCATGTTATTACCCAGCCCCTGGTGCATGCAAAGACTTTGCCACTGCAGGGGTCAAGACTAAATCAGAAGAGGATAAAGAAGAGAGAATGATGGAGAGCCAGGGTGGGAGGAGAGAGGACTGCCATGCTGTCCAACAGGGGCTCTCAAGCTTGTTCATAGCGCACACCACACCTTAATACAGAGATTGTGTCCTGGACACCGCTCCTCTCATTGGCAAACTCCCAGACCACCTCCCCTGCCATTCACAGCGCCGTCACATCTTTGCAGAAAGTGCTCTCATTGAAAGCAACCGTAGGAAAAAATGTGAGCGTCTTTAACTGTCTTTGAAGCCATTTAGTGTCTGGGAACAGGGAGGAGAAGCCAGCACCCTGTGCCCAGCCAACTCTCATCACGCCACCAGCAAGTGCCCTGCCGACCGCAGTTTGGGCAGCCTCTGCTGTGTGCCAACGTGTCATGGCAGTGGGCATCACACATCCCTCTGCGCCACCCTGAAAATGTCTTAATTTGCCAGTCACTCCTTTGGGTTACTTGAGCTCCAGGGAAAGCCACCCCTGGCTCTGCTAATACTCAGCACTTTCCATGGTGACACCTAGCTGCCATAGACCCTGTACTGCTAACAGCTGATGGAAATTCTCTTTGTTCAAGAAGCAGGGGCCTGTGCGTTTGGAGCAGAAGGATTTGAATTCTACCCCTCTCGAGCCATGAAGTTCTGCATCATCCTCAGAGCCATGGAGTCCCCAGGGGCTACAGGTTTGTAGCACTATCATAGTGCACCTGTGTCTGCTACTTCGCCGCAAAGGGGCTGCAATACTTACCCACTGCTGTGTAATGGGCATCAAAGCCAGTGAAGCGCTCCTCATTGGAGAAGTCGGATCTGAACGTGAGGCCCATGTAAGGACCCGGAGACAAGACCACCTGCTGCCCAGGGGCCTGCTCCGTGTCTGTGGTCTCCCTGCCACAAAAAGTTGCCAGGACTTGGTCTTCAGCCTCAACCTGTTAAAAGCCGAAGAAAGACCCCGTTAAGACAAGCCATGGCTGGAGACGCACCAGTCTGCTCAGCTCAGGCAGCCAGCATGATACTCACAATCAACACTCTACTCATAGGAAAGGGTTCAGGCCACCAAAGGCATCATAGAATATCAGGGTTGGGAGGGACCTCAGGAGGTCATTGAGTCCAACCCCCTGCTCAAAGCAGGACCAATCCCCCATATCCCTAAATAGCCCTCTCAAGGATTGAACTCACAACCCTGGGTTTAACAGGCCAGTGCTCAAACCGCTGAGCTATCCCTCTCCCGCAACAAGGAGACTGACTTGGTGTGGAAGAGCTTCCAGTGAGGGCTCTAGTCAATCCTGTATCATGGCATGTTAGATTTCTTCCTAAGGACCCGACGGGCCCACCATGATCAGCCAGTGAGACCCCCCCCTACACCGCACCAGCCACAGCACTTCACTCAGTAATTTCAGTAGTGAAGGGAATTTTTCTCCCCGACTGGGTAAGTAACCACCACTGAACCCAATAACTTGGATTTGAATATTGAGAAAGGCATCTCCAAGTGATGAAGACCAGATGAGCTTTGAAGCGTTCCAATGCCGGCATCTTTGCAACAGCTCTTGGTAGCTTGCCCCATTGCCCCGACCCATCCTGCAGCTACATAAAGTCCCCCTGCCTATTAACTTACATTCTGTCTGCCGCAGCTTAGGCTGCGAGTCAAGCGCCATCTGTCATGTGACCACTTGAAATGGTTCAGCAGGTTGTCTTAATTAACAAGGCTTAGGAACAGCTGAGGAATGACTCTCTCATGAGGTATGAAAGAATAGTTTCCAGAGGGTTAGTTTTATTTTAATTTAAAAAGCTATATCGATATTTTAGAGGATAAAGAGCTCGCGAGAAATCTCAGACCGACACTGCTGGAGACTGAAGCTCCCTCTTCATCGACACAGCATCTGGATGAACTTCCATTCACCCCCAACCCTGCGAGTGTACCCGCGAACACGAGAGAGAGAGCCCACTCCTCATGATCCATTTGCTTCTAACCTCTCTGCTGGGCCTGACGACGGGATGCCACTTACAGATCTATGCTGGAGGCACCTACTCACTTAGAAGCAGACGGAGAAACCAACAACTCCTTTCTCGACGGCTGCCAAAGAGCCACCAGATTGAAAGATGCCAGATTTACATTCTTGAAGACTGAAGTCTTCTGCTTAACCATCTACCAGGTCCTGTGCTGGCAAGGTGTGATGAAGTGGGACTGTTCTTAATGTTTCCTCTGAATATTGTGTGTATGCCTCAGTTTCCCCTATGCATTTCTTAAGTCTCTAGGTGGTGGGATAAAGGTGTGTGATTGCAGAGCCCTAGAGGGCCAGGGTGATGACAGAGAATGGCCGACACCCTGTCTCCTGGCAACTGATGGCCTGGGCCCCTCCCCTGCAAAGGTGCGGACTGAAGGTGTGGGAGAACAAAGAGATCAGGTGGCCTCCTGGCCCGGGAAGGAGACAAAGGCAGAAGAGGGGCTAGGGAGAGTTTCAGTTTGGAGCTGGCTGGGGACGCGGGGGGAGGCGCAGACAGAGTCTGGCCTCCCTGCCCTCCAAGATGGACCTGACTGAGGGGTCCTGTTTCCTGTACCTACAAGCTCTGTTTTAGACCATGTTCCTGTTGTCTAATAAACCTTTGGTTTTACTGGCTGGCTGAGGGTCACGGTGAATCGCAGGAAGTGGGGGTGCAGGACCCTGACTTCCCCCCACTCCGTGACACAAGGATACTGCAGACTTCCCCCATACACTGTCCCACCCACAGAATTCATGGCCATGCATCTTTCATGACATCGTTGCAGCAAAAGCCAGCTGCCTGGAGCTAAGAAGAAGCTTCCACTATGCGAGGTTGTTCTATATGTGTCCTTTATGGATGTCTGAAACCTCAGCTGGTACTAGCCACTCTCATGGACAGCATTAGCTGGGTGTCACGGAGTGTGGGCTAGTTAGCGCCTGCACCCCTCTTCCTGGGATTCACTGTGACTCTCAGCCAGCCAGTAGAACAGAAGGTTTATTAGGGACTCCAGGAACACAGTCCAAACAGAGCTTGTAAGTACAAACAAGACCCCTCAGTTGGGCCCTTCTGGGGGGCAGGGAGCTTAGACCCCAGCCTGGGGCTCCCTGCGTTTTACCCCACAGCTCCAAAATGGGGGGCAGGGAGGCCAGACTCTGTCTGCACCTCCCTCCATGTCCCCAGCCGGCTGAAAAGTGAAAACTCTCAAGCCCCTCCTTTGCCTTTGTCTCCTTCCCGGGCCAGGAGGTCACCTGATCCCTTTGTTCTAACACCTTCAGCCGGCACCTTTACAGATTAGCTGCCAGGAGACGGGGTGTCGGCCATTCTCCCATCACACTGGCCCTCTCCAGCTCTGCAACAGTCACTCCTTATTCCCACCACCTAGAGACTTAACACATGCAGCAGGGAAACTGAGGCATAGAAACATTAAGACAGTCCCATTCCGTCACACTGGGCCATTGATCTAATGCCATGTGGTAATTCCTCTGTCCCTAAGACACAACATCAAAGCGACATAACGCCACATCAGCTTGACATACACATGGAGGGTCAGGGACGCTGCTGTGTGTTCTATGTTCTGTGTGTGACAGAAATCAGGGGGTTATTTCTGTGTCTTCCGAGCGAAAGCTTGTCCCTCTCACCCGCAACCGTTGACCCGCTAAAGATATTACCTCACCCACCTGGTCAGGCAGAGGGAGACACTACAGCCAAAAGACCTGGCAATATCAGCTACACATAACAGAGAAAAGGGGAAGTGAGATTGCTTTGGGAGAGGAGGGAATCAGGAGAGGCCGTGGAGGAGAGAATGTGAAGGTTAGAGCCAAGGTGTGCAATTTCTATTCACAGCTGTTCGCCTCCGGAAGGTTCCCCCCGCCCATCTCCTGCCAACATAAAGAGCAGCTTCACAGGCACTGCTTATCTTTCTCTGCACCTAGTACTGGGAACCTCTTCAGAACCCCAGGAGAACACCAGTGACGATTTAAACAGGCAGAGTAACCAGGTGACAAGGGAGCTCCAATCAGCAAATTCAAGGGAGGCCAGCAAGGAGAGGGAGGCCCAGCATTTATATTTCGTTAAAAAAAAAAACAAACCGACCCAAAGGTTTCTACAGGCTTATTTTAAAAAATGGAATTGAAAAGTGTTCGGGGCATTGTTGGGATGGACGTTCCCCTGCAGTGCTGGAGACTCAAACACAACCGATTTTGTCCTATGAAGGAGATCCTGAAAGTGAAACTGACCAGGAACTAAAGTGAAATTGACCAGCCTAGTTTTGCTGTCTCAGCTGAGCAAAGTGTGATAAGTAACTGAACTGCATCAGAGGCCTGTGGAATTGCATTCGGTTTTAATATCCGAAAGAGAGATTAGGAACAAGGGCAGGGAGATATTTTAAATAAGCAGATGGGACCAACTACCCCCCCCCCCCCGCCCCCCAGCCCAGTCTCCAAACTTTCCCCTCTGAATTTGCATGCCTGTGTTTTTCCATGCTAACCTCCTGGGGCCTATGTGGTATGCACAGAGATGATTAGAACCGTCAGCAGTAGGACAATTCCATTTCACAACTACTCCTGAGGTTTCAAAATTTGTTTTCGTTACGCGTCAGAACAAAACCAAAACCCTTTGAACATTTTTCGCTACATGGAATTGTGTCAGAATGGCACTCGCCCCCTCTCTCTCTGCTCAGAAATAACCCGAGAGCATCGGACCTCAAAACCATTCTGATGAAAACGCCATTGGAACCAATATGTCTCTCCAAAACATTTCGGCTTCCATGAAACAGCCTATTTCAGTGAAATTTCATTTAGCTAAATATGTTCAGCCAGCTCTATTTCATATATAAGTGGTTATTACTATTATTATTTATTCATTGCGTGGTGGCACATAAGCACCCCAGTCCTTGACTGGGACCCCAGTGTGTTAGGTGCTGTACAAACAGAACAGAAATGACCTGCCCTGCCCCACAGAGCTGACTGCCTAAGTATACTGATGGATACAGGCAGAGAGAGGGGCACAAGGCCACAGTGCGGCAATACCGGTCAACGTCAGAGGGAGTGAACTCAGTCCACCAGCCGCCTAACCGCCGAGAGGTTTTTTGTAGGCGTCCTGGCAAAGGAGAGATGACTCTTGTGTTCTGCTCTAGTTCTGCCTCTGGCCTCGGGTAAATTGCTCTGTGCCTCTTCGTCCCCCTCTATAAAATGGAGCAAACTCCTGACTCCCCGTGGGACGGGGAGGCTAAATTCATTACCGTTTGGGAAAGGTGCTGGGGTCAAATTTTCTAACGCGCCTGAAGTGACGTTGGAGCCTGGTTCCCAGTTTCAAAAGCCTTGGCTGCCCAAGTCCCACTGAAAGTCCTGCAGGAGACTTTTGAAAATGTTCCCCTTTGTGATCTCTCCAGGGAAGGGGGACAAATGAATCATTTTAAATGACTGTCAGCCCAGGATGTCAGAAGGCTGGTATTTAATTCCCTGGAGATCAGCATCTGAATAAGGTCTCATACGCCTTTGCTGGTGTTCACTGGTGCTGGAGGCACAATTGCCATCCTGGGCAGACGTACGCGGGTGAGCTCCGATGGAGCTGCGGGAGGGGCTAGCCACCCTGAGTATAGTCCCTAGGATCTTGGCTGGGGTGGCTGCCCATGCAGATCATCGCTACACTGCTATTTTTAGCATCAGGCCTGTGGGACTACGCACACCCATGCTGGGAATGATGCTGCCAGACCCTCAGTGAAAACCAGCTCGTGTGTGCAGATTGCCTGCTGTACAGAGCAGAGAGAGCCCCCAGATGAACGCTGCTGCGGTAAACCCATCTGGGCCTGTTGCTGTGGTTTTCTGTTGTCAGCTTGTCCTCGCCCTAGCTCCATGCTGGCCTGTGCATTATAACCTCTTCCAGCTGCTGTTCGCAGCACCCTGCCGGCATTCCTATGAGGAGATTTGAATAGGAAGAGCCCCCCTGCTTTCCCCCACTGGGGAGGAATGTTGCTTTCCCAGCTCATGCCAGCGCTGCTCCTTTTCATGCCAAGTGAATTCTATTAAGGGGAGGACTAAAGGAGCCGCCCTCCCATTGCCCAGAGGATGGATCAGCACTGAGGCTGCCCTGATCTTCCCATCTCCCTCCCTCTGGAGGAGTCTCTGGTCTCGGGGTTTGGAACGTCTGGCTCCCCGAGCCCCACAGCAGAGAGGGCTCTGCGTGCCGGGACGATCTGGGCTGTCCTGGGATGGGTGGTCGAGCGGCCGAGCTCCTGTTTCTGTCTGGATACGGAGGGGGGTGGGGGTGGCACGGGGGCCCGGGCCAACAAAATGAAGAGGTCCGAGAGTGAGACAGGTGTGAGAGAGAGGCAAGTGAGTGTGCGAGGAGTGTGTGTGTGTGCGAGGGAGGGAATGGGTGTGCGCAGCGATTGTGTGTGTGTGTTTGCCGAAGTCAGGGGAATGGGTGCATGGGGGGGGTCGTGTGTTTGTACAAGTGAGGGTGTGTGTGTGTTGAAACCGTGAGCGTGACAGGCAGGGGGTTTCAAGGTGTCCCCAGCGCTCTCGCCAGCATGCAGAGCTGCAAAACCTTTCCTTAGTGCCAGGCCTGGAACCCAGCGCCCGGGGGAGGTGCCAGGCTCAGAGCGGGGGCTGGGTGGCGAGCTTGGCATGGCATCCATTCCTCTTCCATCTCTACCTGGCCGCCAGGCAGCAGCTGCCCTGGGGACTCGTGCGGGCCCCCTTCCTGGGCTGGAGGATTTCACGGTGGTGCTCCCCTGCCTCCAGCCTCACTTCTTTGAGCCCACGCTTAGCTCCTCCCCTCCAAATCTTGGGGTGCAGGGAGCCCCTGTGGTACCGGGGATGTAGGCCCCCATGTACAGCCCCCCCTTTCTGCCATGCAGCGGCACCGGTTCAGTTGGGCCAGAGCGCACAGAGACGGGGGGCAGCATTTGGGCCTTGACAGTTTTAGATTTCTGATTAAATGAAGGACAAATATGTCAAGGTGGAGCCGATCTACAACCCTGGTGCGATCTAACCCAGACGCCCGGCACAGAAGCCAGGCTCACCGCACCAGGGTGCATATCAGCTCCCATTCCCGGGAGCAGTTCTCTGCTGGCGTCGGTGTCCGACTGATCCAACGCAAACGCCAGCTGCAGGCAGGGCCGGCCGCACAAAGCAGCAAGCCATCTGCATGCAGTATGGGGCCTACAAGGCAGAGAGGCAGCATATGGAGAATGAAAGCTCCGGGAAAAAGCTCCGGCTGGTACAGAACGCAGCAGCCCATCTGCTTGCCAACACAAGTCACTGGGCGCTTTGCTCTCCGCTCTGCCTCACCAGGCCTCTGTGGGATTGACAGCAGCTACTTGAGAGACACCACCCCTTCTGCAACTGTGATCTCCCACCACAGCTCCATTGTACTGGAACAACGAAGCTGACCGCCAAGGGGGGTGGGGTGTCACAAGTGTCGGCGACAAGAAGCTTCCCAGGAGTTGGACGGAGACTGGGGAACTCCCTCCCACAAGGAGACAAGAACACCAGCTAAAATGTCAACTCACACCTCCCCTCTCAACCGCCAGATTTAAACGATAGGTCTCTGCCGCCGGTTCTGATCCCCAACTTTCCTCAAAGCTTCCAGGGGTGTAGAGCCGCTGTTCTGGTCCTGATGCAGAGGCGAATCTGTCCTACATCCTTCAGATCGGACTTTCTGCTGAGACCGAGGGGGGCTTGGGTCTCATGTCCCCACGTGGCCTCATCTCTAATAATAAGAAGCCTCGCTGGTAACTTTGTGACGATCCCGCATAACATGTGACTTATTTCATATGAAAAGGCTGTACCCCTTAAAAGTAGAGAAACTCTGCAGATGCTATTGAACGTCCCTCTCCAATCTGTCGGTATCTCCACTCCTGCTGTCATGTTCCCAGAGGGCCTTCAGCCCTGCCCTGGGATTGCTCTGCTTAATGAGCCATTTATATACATTACAAGTGGTATGTTTTGCTCTCCTCAGTCCAATTAGCGCATTCCTGGGAAGGCAAAGGAAGCGGTGATGGCTGCATTTCTTGACTGCCTGCTTTGTGCTGGTTTCCTGCTGCAGATATTTCCAGAGCTGAGCGGAAAGACCATATTCCATTTGGAGCTTACGAAATTTCGTTAACTCGGGGATTTCAAAACAGATCTGCAAGGTGTCATTGCCCTGTTTATCCTTCCGCCGGCGCCGTACGAAGGGCAGCCTCAGTGCTCACCAAAACCGCTGTAGCTCTGCCTAAGTCAAAGGAGCTACGGCGATTGAAACCAGCTGAGGATCTGGCCTTGAAGATGAAATCTGATGGAGCAGGGGCTGAATCTCTTGCTTCAGTGTGTCCCCCAGGAGACCTCATTTCTTCTAGACCCCTTAGCAATTGTCCAAGAAGAAATGCCATGGCATGCTCATAAATCATTGATTTGGTCTGGGTGCAAATGGCTTTGAACTACGGACGTGAGGTTGACTGAATTGGAAAAGACAGTAAAAGCCAATGGCATTTTGTTGTCCAACTTTTAAGAGGCTTTAACACGCAATAGAGAGAATGTTGCTGTTTTTAAAACAAGGATTAAGTTCAGCGTATTCTTGCAGTGAATTTCTCTGCTGCAATTGATGTTTCCCGAAGGGACACATCTTCTCTAGTGAAAATGTTGACATCATGACCCTGGAGAGGGACACTCCAAACAAACAGCCGAGCTCTAATTACCAGCCGGCTCTCTGGATGTAAATGATCTATGAAAAAGTATACAGTCCTCAGCAGCAGCAGCAAATATTAACCAGGCAGGGTGACCTTTCTGTTTATTTTACTGCCAGAGGCCTGTCACCGCGCCATGTGTTGGAGGGGATGGAGTCCATCGCAGATAAAGAGTCGCAGATACCTTCAGCGAGGACGCTGCTCTGTTCTGCGAGCCCGGTTCTGTGGCTCTTACGCACGTTGAGTGAGTGGGACTCGTCCGGTGAGAAAATGCCATCGCCTGGAATGGTTCCAGATTCTGGCTCAATGTTTGTGTCTCTATCCGTAGAAACCTAGAAAGGTCGGGCTGCAAGGGACCTCGAGAGGTCATCTAGTTCAGTCCCTGGCACTGAGGCAGGCCCAAGCATACCTAGACCATCCCTGACAGGTGTTTGTCCAGCCTGTTCCTAAAAACCCGCAATGATGGGGATTCTGCAGCCTTCCTGGGTCACTCATTCCAGTACTTAACCACCCCTTAGAGTTAGGAAGTGTTTAGCAACTTCTTAATGCATTTGCTCACAGTTGTGATCGCTCCTAGGCCTGCTTTTTCCTTGCCTCTGCCCTGAACCCATCCCTGCTACTGCTTTGCCTGACTCCAGGCTGACCCGCGGCTCCAATTCCTGGCTTCTGACTTAGGCGCTGACCCTGGGCATCGAGCATCTGGCCTCTCACTCCAGCGCTGAGCCTGGGCTCTGACTCCTGACTCCTGCTCTAGCCACTGGGCATGACCACCCACTTCCCAGTCACTGATATAAGAACATAAGAATCGCCATATTGGGTCAGACCAATGGTCCAGCTAGCCCAGGATCCTGTTTTCTGACAGTGGCTGGTGCCAGGTGCTTTGGAGGGAATGAACAGAACACGGCAATTATCAAGTGATCCATCCCCTGTCGCCCATTCCCAACGTCTGGCAGTTTAAGGTTTAGGGACACCCAGAGCATAGGGCTGTATCCCTGGCCATTTTAGCTAAGGGCCATTGATGGAACTATCCTCCATGAACACGTCTAATTCTTTTTTGAACCCAGTTATGCTTTTGGTCTTCACAATGTCCCCTGGCAACGAGTTCCACAGATTAACTGTGTGTTGTGTGTGAAGAAATTCTTCCTTAGGTTTATTTTAAACCTTCTGCCTGTTAATTTCATTGGGTGACCCCTAGTTCTTGTGGTATGGGAAGGGGTAAATAACACCTCCCTGTTCACTTTTCTCCACGCCAGTCATTATTTTATAGACCTCTATCATATCCCCCCTTAGTCATCTAAGATGAACAATCTCAGTCTTTTTAATCTCTCTCATATGGAAGCTGTTCTATACTCCTGAACATTGCTGTTGCCCTTTTCTGTACATTTTGTAATTCTAATCTATCTTTTCTGAGATGGGCGTGACCAGAACTGCACGCAGTATTCAAGGTGTGGGCGCACATTGGATTTATATGAGTGGCATTATGATATCTTCTGTCTTATTATCTATCCCTTTCCTATTGATTCCTAACATTCTCTTCGCTTTTTTAACTGC
This sequence comes from Macrochelys suwanniensis, assembly GCA_033296515.1. Lineage (NCBI taxonomy): Eukaryota > Metazoa > Chordata > Testudines > Chelydridae > Macrochelys > Macrochelys suwanniensis. Next base: position 4,603,924 of record CM065783.1, on the reverse strand, counting down.
TGCTGCACGCTGAGCCGAGGTTTTCGGAGAACTGTCCCTGCTGACTCCAAGATCTCTTTCTTGAGACTCATGCTGTTAAGTCTGGAGTTCCCCGGTAAGCTGGCCAGGGATCACAGCTGTTACACTAGCCCAGCAGGTGGTTTGAATGAAGATTCTAGGTGCATATACATCTTATGGGCCACGTTTTCTAAATTGTCCTTTAAAATATGCATGTGATTGTGCAGAGCCGGTACTTATAGGCACTTGAGCATGCAAATGTGTGCATACAAATTAGACAGTTAGGGACAAATCCACCACTAAGGTAGATGGACACAATTCCATTTCACCAGCAGTTCATTTGGCCCATAGTTTAGAAAACATTAAAAAAAACCTCTGTGTATTGCGAAGGTCTCCCTCTAGCGACAGACCCAGGTTCTCTGGCCTGGCTGAGCTGTGCTCGTTGCAAGCCCAGGCTGGGAGGAATGGAGAGTGGGATGAGGGCAAAGATGCACAAGCATGGAGCTAGTAATAAAGACGGAGCAACTCTGTCTTACCCCGGCTGCTAAGGATTTCAAGGGGACATTCTGGCAGGGAGGGATCAGTCAGAGGCAGTGGTGTCCTGGCCATCTCCTATTGGGATCCCCAGGAGGTGGGCGGGCGCAAGCCCGCCCACTGCGAAAAGCCCCTCCCCCAGCCTAGCGGGAGGGACCACTAGACCCAGGGGCCAAGTAAATCCGGGGGACAACTAATGAAAAAACAGGGATCAAGTGAGGGTCAAAGGTTCAAAACTAGGAGACCGGATGGGGAGACCGAGCAGAGAACCCCGGACAGCGCCCACTGCTCCTCAAAGCTGTCGAGGGAGCCAGCGGACGCTGCCCAGTGGAACTCTGCCCGGATCCGTGACACGAGGGAGGATCGGAAATAGGCCCCACAGTCACAGAGCTCCCCCTCGTCCAGCATCCTCCTCCTGGTCTTGTAGATGGACACTTTAGCTAGAGCCAGGAGGAGGTTGACGAGGAGGTCTCGCGACTTGGTGGGGCCACGGACAGGGTGTGCGAACAGGAACAAGTGCGGGGAAAAGTGCAGCCAGAACCTCAGCAAGAGGTTCCGGAGGAGCCGGAATAGGGGCTGCAACCTGGCGCACTCGAGGTAGGCGTGCGCCAGGTCTTCCCTCACGCCGCAGAAAGGGCAGGTTTCGGGGATCGGGGTGAACCGCGCCAGGTGTACGCCCGTGCTCACGGCTCCGTGAAGGAGCCTCCAGCCAATATCCCCGGCGGGCCGTGGAACCAGGGTGGAATACAGGCTGGCCCACCGGGGCTCCTCACCCTCCTTAGGTGGCAGATAGTCCCGCCATTTGGTATCGAGGCGGGACGCGAGGGTGAGGAAATGCAACGTGTGAAGCACGAGCGTGCACAGATGGGCCCTGGGCGCGGTTCGAAACCGGACCGGCTGCAGAGCGTGCAGCCGGCTCGGCGCATGGGTGCGGGGGTGCCGGGGGGGCTCGCGGAAACGGGGCCCTAAAAAAATCTCCGGAGGGCCCGGGGTGAGGGGCGGGCGGGGGGCGCCCTCTCGCAGGGCTCGCCGCAGGAAATCGAGAGACCTGGGTAACAGGGCGGCCTTCACCTCCCGGAGTACGCGCCGGGGGGTCCGAGGGGTGGCGAGCCCCATGCGCCGGGCGAGCGCCCGGGGAGCCACCCAGTCCCCCGTGCCGTAGTCCAGGAGGTCTCCGACCCTGGTGGCGTCTGCCAGGACCAACCTCCGGCGCACCGAGGGAGACTCCGCCACCTGCACACGTAGGTTGGGATTGTGTAGCAGGGGCTCCGCGAGGAGATCCGCCCCCTCGGTGGCCACAAAGGACCTGGTCGCTGAAAAAAGCTTCCAGGTGCGGAGGAGGTCCTGGTAGAAGACCGGCAGCTCGGAGAGGTCTCGCGGAAGACCGCTCGGGTGGAGAAAGAGGAGCTGCCGGTCGTATCGGAGCCCTCGGAGGCGGCGGAGGAAGGCGTGCGCCAACGTGCTCCACGCCGGACTACCTGCACCATAAAGGAGCCTCTGCAGGGCCTGGAGGCGGAAGACATGGACCTGGCTGCGCAGGCAGACCAGGCCCTGTCCCCCCTCCTCCAGGGGAAGGCTCAGGACCCCTGCAGAGACCCAGTGCAGCCCCGGCCAGAAAAACTCCAGGGCGAGCCTCTGGAGACTGGCAAGGAACCCCGGGGCCGGGCTCAGGGTGTTGAGTCGGTGCCAGAGCATGGACAGGACTAGTTGATTGAGTACCAGTGCCCTCCCTCGGAGGGAGAGGCACTGGAGTAGTCCTGGCCATCTCCTTGGCTGTACACTTAAGCTGGTGGCCTGTGTGGGGTGGGGGGGTGGGGGGGTGACTGTATGTGACTAGAGGATATTCCCATGCGGTGGGAATCTCCACTATCTGGATCAGCCCGGAATCTGACCCTATGTCGCGGTAAAGCATCTCTAGGAATGTCGTCGATTACGTCATCCAGGACATCCAGCCGTTCCTTTGCAGCACTGTGGTCCGAGCGCTGAGCGGAGGAATCCGGAAATGGGACTCTCCAAACACCATGTGTGCAACATGGCACGGTGCAGGGCCGGGGAAACAACCGCTGATAAAGGCAAATCCGCAAGGATCCTTTCCTGGCAGCAAGTCGCAGTCCCATGGCAAGGTGAAAAACGTGCACAGGGCAGGGGTGCTCACGGATGCTCTCAAGAGGGCATCGTATGGCTTGAGCTTGGCAAGATGTATCCATTCTGCAGTGTTATACACACTTCTAAACCCATGCACCTGGGGCACCATTCGGCCTTTCCACAGTCCAGCCTGGCCTGTGGTCATGCAATGTACTTCACTGGAGACGTCTCTCAAGAGCAGGGTCTTCACCAGTTCCTTCCACTCCTTATGGGCTAGGGACGGCAAACCCGGAGCCTGTAGCGCCATGCCTCAAACAGATCAAGGCTGATCCTTTGCATCTCATGCCCTGAATGCAGCTGCAGGCCTCAGGGGAATCACGTCAGTGTCACAACACAATGATTTTCCCTCCTGGGATTAATGTAAATACCGGCTTCTTTCATGATGCCCCTGATCCAATGTGATTAACCACCTTGGTTTTCTCCTCCAGCGGCTCATAAAAGCTCCCTTCTTTGGCTTGGCCTTTCCTGGCTAACCAGCCTCTCCTGCCTCTGCATTTAGTTGTGAATGCAGAATCTGCAGCCACTCAAGACACGCCTGATCTCAACAATGAAAAGTCTCCTGGCTTTGCCTTACAGACACGCCCTCCGCTCTGTCAGTCAGTGTGACAGCACCACCCAGAAGTTCAGAGCTCCATTGTGCTGGGTGCTGTGTGAACACACAGTATAGGCTTGTCTACCCGGGGAAATTGATCAGAATAGCTCTTGCAGAATACACTTGGTGAGTGCACTAGTTATTCCCAATCCAGAGTGATTTTTATTCCGGAATAGAGTGGTCACGTGGGGAGCAATTCCAGAATAGCTAGACAAGCCCTCAGGGCCTCTCCTTGCCCTGTCTACATTTACACAAATGCAACATGTGGGGGTTGCAAACTGAGCCCCTCATTCCAGAACGCACTTAAGCCCCTGCCAAAATCTCACTGATCTCAATGGGCCTTAAGTACAAGCTTAAGTGATTTCCTGAATCGCTGCTGATGCAACGACCGGGGAAGGGAGGATGTGGATTACATAGGCTCGTGATGTGCAATTGACTCATTCAAAGGGTTGACTCTTAATTATAATAAAGATGAAAATCGATGTCAGGAATGTCTAACCTCAGCCCTGATCCTGCCATTAAATCTGCCGGACTGACTCCTATGACAGAGAAACTGCAGGAACACGGGGCCTGAGGATGAAATTTTCAAATCCGGGTAGGGGCTTTTGGCAGAATCCCTCCCTTGAAAGGAATGGAAGTTGTGTGTCTAGATTCCCGAGTTAGATTTGAAAACCTCAACCCAGCACAGTAAGCTCCCTGGGGATGAGGCTGTTTCTTCCCATTTTGCCCGTAAAGTGCCCTGAGGTGACATAAACAATGAATATCATTGACTCTTGTCCTGGTGAATCTCAAGCTGCCCTGCCTCCAGATCTATTATCCTGAGCTGGGTGAAGCTGCTAGGTCTGGTTCGCAAGATATCATGCCAACCTATTGTTATTTCGGAGTCACATCCCTAGGAATCTAGGATGAGGGATAGTTCAGTGGTTTGAGCATTGGCCTGCTAAACCCAGGGTTATGATTTCAATCCTTGAGGGGGTCCTTTAGGGATCTGGGGCAAAAATCTGTCAGAGGACAGTACTTGGTCCTGCTAGTGAAGGCAGGGGACTGGACTCGATGACCTTTCAAGATCCTTCCAGTTCTATGAGATAAGCATATCTCCATATATTATTATTAACTCCACTTTGATTTTCTGTGTCTGAGAGAGGTGAGAAATTCCACCGAAGTTGAGGCATTTCGCTTAGGTCTTGTCTACATTTACCAGGGGATCGATGTGTGGCGATTGCTGCATTGGCGGTCGATTTAGCTGGTCTTCTGCTAAATCGCTCACAGATCGCTCTCCCGTCGACTCAGGTACTCCACCTGAACGAGAAGTGCAAGGGGAGTCGGCGGGAGAGCGTCCCCCGTCGACATCGTGTAGTGTGGACCCCGCGGTGAGTAGATCTAAGTACGTCGACTTCAGCTACGTTATTCCCATAGCCAAAGTTGTGTAACTTAGATCGACCCCCCTCCGTAGTGTAGACAAGGCCTAAGTCTCAGGTGGAACCGTGCACAAAACCACCCCCGATCGGCACCGGTTCACCTGGAACTGAGCCAGATTTTCCCAGGAGGACTACATTCCAATAACCTCGTTCACACTAAGCAGTACCTAGGCCTTACTCTGTGATTAGTCCCAGTGCGGTGGAGAAAGCTGTCTGACTCGAATGCAGAGGGGATAAGAGGCAGACCTGGGGTGGGGCGGGAGTGGGGGGAAGAGCTTGGGACAGGACAGACCTGGGGTGAATCAGGGTGTTGTAGGGAAGGAGGCTGCTGTCCGCAGGACCGCTGCCTCATCCGTTGCAGAAGCTGGAAGGTGTGCAGCGAACAAGGCAGGGGCCGGCTGGAAGAGAAGGGACAGATTCATGCTGAACACTGTGCTGGAGAATTGGAGTCTGTCCCTGCCTCTGCCACAGAGTCCCTGTTGTGATACTGGGCAAGTCACTTAAACCGGCCTTTTCATAGGTGGCCATAGCTGTGGGTTCCTCATTTTCTTGGTGTCAGACTTGAGAGGCTGGGGCCTGATTTACAGAAGCGCTGGGCACTCACCGCTACAACTGAAGCCAATGCTGTGAACATATAAAGTGCGGTATAATGCTAAGTAAGCTGAAAACTCAGTCCTAGGGGGCTCAGATCGGCCACCCCAAATTAGTGAACACCTGTGACCTTAATGTCTCTGTGCACCACAGTTCCCCATCTGTAAAAAGGGGATACTAGCACTGCCCTACCTCATAGGCAGGCTGGGAGAATAAACCCTTTAATGTCCATGAAGCACTTTGATATAAACACCCTGGAAAAACCCACAGGGAAATTAATTATTCTGTCTTCAGAGCAGGGTTGGAATGGGGGCCAGTAAATACGGGCTGAACAATGAGGATAAAAGAAAAGATTGAGTGAGCACCATCTATCCCGGGCACTGATTAAGGCAGGGATCCTCTGGAAAAGATAGTCCGTGCTCATGCAATTAAAGATGGTATCATAATGCATACGTACAAGGGGGCCGAATTAAGATTGCACAGGAGACTTTAATTGTGGTATCTCCTAGCTTCTGAGGGCTTGAGATTGCTCCCTTAACATTCCTTTCATGTAGTTTTTTGTGTGTGTAATTTTCTCATGGCCCCTCTTATATGTCTCCTTTCTAAGGTGAACAAGTCCAATCTTCAATCTCTCTTTGCAGGAAGAATTCTTCGTGCTCTGGACTAGGCTCATCACAGTTCCCAAGTCGATGTGCCAATTCCGTGCAAGGAGCACGTTCTCCCTCTTTATTGTTTTTACGATTGTTTTAAACGAGAAATGGCTTTAGAGCACCGGAAAAGTTATTATTCACCTCTGATGAGCCAATCAGGAAGCAGAGATTTGGACATGTTCTCTGATTGGCTCAGAGGTGATTCATCCTTTGCCCTGAATTCAGCAGCTGTCAATCAGGAGGCCTTCACCCAAGTCAGCTTATTGGCAAATATGGCTCTCGGCCTCAGCCATGTTGACCTCTGGGAAACAGAGGCAAATGGCCGATGCACCACATGACCTTTCCTCTTCCTGTCCCGAGCCAGGATTTTCTTCCGTGTTACAATGATGGTCACAATGGTGGTGATGTTGTAGCGTGCATTGAACAGTGCCTTATTGGCTGGTCCAAAATCCATCAAAATCAATGGAGAGTCTCCCACTCAGTTTGCTGGGCCTTTAGAGTGTATGCCCCCTTCATAAAATCCACCGATATTAACCAAAGCTGGGGAGATGAACGAGGATGGAAATCTCCATAGATTCACACAGCCCCTTCGACACTCTCCTAACTTTTTCTAGCCAGGTCACTTGGCTCAGAACTTTGCAAGTATTTCATCTAAATACATACGGCTAGTTTTCAAGTCACCATCAAAACAGCCAGATGGATGTTTCTAAACGTTTCACAGCAAGAATGTGATTCCCCGGCTGAGGCTTTGCAGGCTAAATTTCAGCCTGGAGCAAATTTATACAGCTGAGGTCTAAATCCCTGTGAAAAATATCAGCTTCTTATGGAAACCCAGGAGCAAGAAGAGTTCTGCTGCCAAATGGCACCAGGTGTGAATAAAAGGGATTGTTATGACGAGAACGTGAGGGCTGGGGGAGGGTAATGCTTGGAATTGGGGAGTTTCCAATGAATTCTATCTTCAAGCTCATTGCTTTTTGGTAAAGTGTTATATATATATGTATGTGTCTGTGACCTTTGTTCTTGGAGGAGATCCAGGAAAAGCAGAAAGGACTAATCCAATAGCAGCGAGCGCTGTGAGTAAGGGAAATAGTGCCAGCCCGATGGAGCAGTTCAAACAACTGAAGCAGGAAAAATAAAATACAAACGTTTTTCTTTTGTTGTCTCAAAGCAGAAATCTAAATGAGCTGGAAAGGAGCTAGGGGCTCAGGCGTGAAATTCAGCTCCAGAGCCACGCTCCTCCCGACTCAATGGTCGGCGGGGTTTGGAACTGGAGGTTGGATTTGGACTCGTCTCTACTGACAGCCTTTGGTAATGGTAACATACGTCCAGTCCTATAGGCCAGGGTCGGCACAGAAAGCGGGAGCTAACGACCGATGTATTGCCTTGGCCGTACTGGCTGCTCCAGTAGGTGGCGCTCTGTGGCAGCACGGACCTGTTTGCCCCAGGACGGTAGTAAGGAAATGCGGTGTGGCCGGAGATGCTATCTTTTAGAGGAGGCGTCAGCCTGAAATCTTGGACTGCTCAGGGTTGTTACAGCTCCCACGGAGGGATGTCAACCAGAAAGTCCTACCTACAATGTGGGTGACTGTACAAGACGGCCTGGAAGTCTGGATCCAAACTTTAACAGCCAGTCCCTGCTCCTGTCATGGACCAGACAAAACCTTTGGGTCTGACGACCTTTGGGAATGTCTGGGGCCAGATCCAAACTTAGCAGCTCAAGCCCATAGCTAGTGACTTGAACTGGATACAGTTTGAATTGGACACAGGATTCTTCTTCACTAGAGGGGAAGGCGCAGCCTGCAAGGATCACTTAGCATTCAAGATGTGAGGCCTGGCACATGAAAAAGCCTTTCCAAATTAAAGCCATCTTCTATGCATGCTCCTGGCCTTGGCATCAGGCCTCTATTATCTTTGCCACCTGCCATGATCCTGGCACATTTGCCACCACGGGTTCTCCTTAGTGAGCATCACGGTGTGCCGGCGTTTGGGTTCAGGTTCACACTTTGGGTATAAACCCTGTATCTGAACATCCTGCCTGTCCCTCCTCACAGCATATTCGTTAGTCCAATAAAGAACATCACCTGATCCGCCTTTGTCCCTTTTGCCATTGGCTGATAAGCACCAACTCAGTTTCCTCTTAGTTTTCTACTTGGCTTGTGCCCTGTGAATGAAAAAAGCACCTCGCCCATGCTGCTGCTACACTAAGCTCTCCAACATGGCCAACCTGCATGCCCTGCCCTCCTGGCTCTTGGGTCGACACACTACCGCAACGGCACAGAGCAGTTTGGGCGTCTCACCTTCACGTAGTCATATTCACAGAGGTAGGACGATTCCAGGTCGAAATGCATGAAGTAGAGTTTGATTCTAAATCCATCCGGCACAGAAATATTCCAAGTCACTTCTGAGTCACTGGGGTAGGAATCTGGGAAGTTAGGGGACTGGATCTCCCCAAACATGTCCGTCAACTCAATGGCAGCGGCACTACCAGATAGGAAGGCACAAAGGGACCAGGCCAGAAGGTACCTGCAAAACACACATGAAGATCAAATTCATGTTTCCCCAGGCTGAAACCCATCAAGGACACAATGTACTTGGTTTGTCCCACGTTCTACTCTGAAAAGTGCCTGGGACCGGCACACTATGGCTTCAGGATGGCAAGCGAGGAGGTTCTTTTCACCTTCCTCTGCAGCATGAGATGTGGTTCACCTGCCAAAATCACCTGGGCACCTCTCACTTAACAATTCCCTGCCCATGCAGGGGCCTTAGCAACACCTCGGTCTCTCCTGTTCCCTCCTTGTGGCACGCAGTTTAGTCTCCCGCCGTGGTCCAACTGGCGGCCTGTGAGCCAGATCTAGCCCAGGGAATGATTCCATCCAGCCCCTGAACGTGTCTGCCCCCTCAGCAGACCTGCTCTACAAAATGGCAGCCCCGAGCGGCGTGACCTGCCATGCACCGTATGTGCGCGGTCACCTCATGGAGGACGCCATTTTGTAGAGCACATATTTCTGTATGTGGCCCATGGCGGTCCCTGCACAACTAGCATCCAGCCCATGGCCCTGAAAAGGTTGACGCGGCCTTTGAGCTTAAAATAGGGGTAACGGGGTGGAATTTAACAGTCTATGCTGGTCAGGAGGTGAGACAAGATGACCTGATGGTATCTTCTGGCCTTGAACTCCGTGAAACCAGGAATAGCTCCCCCCTGGGGGAATTTCCTCAGGCAGATTGTAATGACTCCAGACAGGAATTTGGTGAGATACTGGGGCAAATAATCTGACTCTGAGGAGAAATGTTTAGGATCATTAATGAACCCAAGCGGTCGGCACCTCATCTCACCCAGCCGATGGACGCCCAAGCAGCACAGTGGCCTCTCTCCCCATGTTGCGGGGTGTGTGTGTCAGTGCTGACTCAAAGGAACCAAGTCTCTTCAAAAGATATAGCACACAGGTGCAAACTACAGCTTAATATTTCCTATCTGTGTGCACGGCCTCCTCGCAAACCCAGGGTGCCTAACACTTTCTGAGGAACAGACAGGTGTCAGCAAAGTATCCTGCCGACTTATGCTGCTTTGGTCAGGAAACTTTAATTTAATGGAGGAATAAACATGCGAAAGTTTAATAAAAGAATGGAGCTTTCTAAATAGACTTAATGAAAGAATCAGGGCTCTAATAGCTAAGCTTTATTATTATTACTTACCCTCAGCTCACTAAACTTGGATCACTGAGGGTTTGCAGACTCTACCTACACTGACGGGATAGGTTCTCTCATCAGCGAAGGTTATCCACCTCTCTCAAAGCAGACACTAGGTTGACGGAAGGATTCTTCCGTTGACCTAGCGCTGTCTACACCGGGGGTTAGATCAACATAACTACGTCTCTCTGAGGTGTGGATTTCTCATGCCCCTGAGAGACGTAGCTAGGCCAATGTAAGTTCCCAGTGTAGACCAGCGCTAGATTCTCCAAGTTTCTATATCTCCATAACTGCACTACAATAGACATATTGTGTATGTTATGTAAGGAGAAGCTAAAGTTCAATTTCTATTTCCTTCTTTTCTATTTATGAGTCTCCTTTCTTTCTTTCTTGGAGGGTATGTATTATCCCCATTTTACAGATGGGGAGACTGAGGCCTGGAGAGGTTAAGGCCCAGATCCTCAAAGGCAGGTAGGCTGCTAATTTCTACTGAAATCAATGGAAGTGAGCAGCCATTTCTCAGGCTTCCTGTCTGGTTCTGGGCTAGGTGACTTGCCCAAAGTCACAACAGCGTTTGGATTCTACGCCTGTCTCAGGTCTCAAGAAATTAATGCTGATAATCCAGCCATCCTGATGCCCAGTCTTGTGCGTTTTTCTGGCACAAAAATCTAATATAATTACGTTGTTTTTTTTAACAAAACCAGTGAAAACAGGAGGTCTGCTTGGCAGGAGACATTCTGCTTCTGCCATGCTTGAAACTGACCAGAACCTAAGCAGTTTAATTTCATTATCCAGGTGAATAAAGTGCATCAATAAAGGGACTGTGTAAAAAGTCAAATCCATTACAAATATTATTTCAGTTTTAAAAACTAGGCACTCAGGCCTTGCCTTTCAGAAGCCATTAAAGCCAATGGAACTATTTATGCAGAAAGCCTGGATAAAATGTTTGCAAGATCAGGGTTTGAGTTAGCTATGCCAGTGAAGAAATTAAAACTATAGCTATGAATTATTTTTAACCGGACGGAGTCCTTTTAAAAGCAGGACAGGAGCTATCTGGGGTGGTTTCGTGTAACACAGTCACTTTCCTCAGCTTTTGCTGAGAAGCAGAGAAAGTTAATGAGAACTGAGAAATTTGGATCAATTTTTCTCTCAACGCAAGTGAGTTTTAACATGCAACTTTCTGATGGCTTCTTCGAAACCACAAAAATGTGCGAAGGGAAAATCTGTTTCTCTTCTGGTTGAAATACATTTATAGGGGCCAGATCTGTAGCTGGTGTAAACCCTGTAAGCCTCCTTGACTTTGATGGATCTACGCGAATTTGCACCAGCTAAAGATTTGGCCTGTTGTGTCTTTGCTTTGCTTTCTCGGTAACAGAGGAGGAAAAACAAGATCAAACTTCTCTCCCATGCCAGGAAAGTCTTATCCTCAGGAAAGGGAGAAAAATGACTTTGGTGTGAACAGAGAAACAGAAACATGTACAGTATGTAACGCCTCTGCTGAAACTCACACTTTTCAGAATCCCAGCGAACGCACTAAGCGGCAATGATATCACGCGCTTTCTTTGCAACCCAAAAAAGCCAGCCTGCATGGCGAGTTGTCCCCCAGTAAGCTAGAATTCCCGGGGACTCTGGCACGCAATCCCAGCACTGGCATGGAGTCGAGACGCGGGCAATATTTTATTTGCTGCTTGCCTCGCAGACTAAGCAATCAAAAAAAAAAGAAGCAATCATCAAAGTAAAGTATTTTCCAGAGGCAAATCCCCTCCCTAACCCTGCCCAAACAGCATGGGAATCCCCTTGTCAGTTTCCCAGATGGGTACTTACCTCATTTTGCTGCTGTTGGTGGTTTCTGGTCTGCTTGGACTGAGGGTGTTTTTGGTATAGGCTGTCTTGTCCCAAACGCTCCGCTGTCTGCCTTATCTTTGTTCAACACAGATTTGTGTGTGTGTGTGTGTCTGGAGTTGTCTGGCATTCTCCATGCAGGTCACGCCTTCCTCTGCCTGCTACAGTTTGACACACACACAAACCTGACTGCTGAAATTGTCCTCCGCTCAGCCAGGCTGTTCTCACAGTCCCTCCTCTCACTCCACAGGGCTGTCTCCTGGACTTCAACAAAAGCCATAGGGTTCAGCTAGCTTTTTGTCTTTTTAAATCTGCAAGGGTATGTGTGTGTGTTTGTGTTGTAAGGTTTTTTTCCAGGCTGCCGTGCCAGATGGCTAAAATTTGCTTCTCAACAGGGTGCGCTGCAGAGACACCAGCCCAATACGAGCCGGGAATGTATGAAACACAAAATTGTCCAACATAAATAACTGAAATTAGACTTGGGCCCGGGCGCTGGAATTCAGATATGGGTTTTTGGGACCAGATTTCAGACTCTCCCCGCCACAGCTTCAAAGTTGTTCAGAGTCGGGGGTTCCACTCTGGTTTCAGAGAGAGATTCTAATCATGACAGTCAGATCTAGGCTCAGATCCACGTCTCCAACCCCGTCAAAGCTCAGGACGGGTTGGGTTCAGTATTCTCATTCTGGGGTTAACAGCAGGGTTCAGATCTGGATTTAGAGCCCCTTAAAGCTCAGGGATGCAGGCCTTCGATCCAGACACATCTCTAAAAGGAACAGCTAAAACCCTAAATGCTTTCTTACCCTACATAGATTCATTCCCCCCTTTCTCTGAACAAAAGGAATGACTTGCCTATAATACATAACGGGAACAAAATCTATACGGGCTGCAAACAAGGAATTAAAGGAAGCACCCACTCCTCTGCCAGACAAGATGCTCTTTGAGAGTTTCAGAGTAAAATTTGAATAGCTGTTTGCCGAATGTCTGCTTAATCCGGTCAATGTAAATCCTGCAGACACCCAGAGGCAGGCCTGGGTACAGATGCAGCATGTTAAACACCCACCCTGGCAAGGGAAGCAACCAGGCAGGGAAATGAGGATGTCTTGGCACAACTTATTCTAAACAGCGTGTTTCTAAAATCTCCCACGACTTTACCAGCTCTCTGATACAAGGCCGGGGCTCTGTGATTAAAGGGACGTGTTGATTTAAGACCTGTTCTTCTGGCTGAAAGGCCTTCGTCTTCTACAGCTCCTTCAGACCTCCAAGATGATTATAAATGAAGGAAGGAAAATATTTTGCTCTGCTTTTGTCCATGTTTCCTGTCAGCAGTTGGTATGTTGTCAGTCTCACTGCTGCCCTCTGCTGTTCGTGCGGGACTCCTCCTCAGCCACAGGGGAAGAAATAACGGTTTTTTTTTAAAAAAAGGAAAATGTTGTTGTAAAACCACAAAAAACCCGGCCGGGGGCTCTGAGGGAGGAGCTGTCGCTGCTATTTTCCCCCCAATAACTGTTTTTTTTAGGAAGTTTTAACAGCTCATCATGGCACATGCACCAGGATTCTGTCTTTACTTATCAACCCATCCAAACCCTTCCACCTTGCCGGATCCTAGAGCCAGGGCCCCTTTTCCCGAGCCCCGTGAGCCTGTCTCGGCTGGCACAGGCCAGTCACGGGTGTCTAGCTGCAGTGTGGACCTACCCCTGAGTGCGTTTCCAGACCCGAAGAGGAGCTCTGTGGAAGCCCGACAGCTCGTCTCTCTCACTAACAGAAGTGGGTGCAATAAAAGATATGACCTCACTGTTGCACTGCGGGCTGCAATACAGACCGAGGCAGGACCTGGTAACAGTCTTCATGTATGTAAAAGGTTGTTACAAAGAGGAGGGCGATAAATTGTTTTCCTTAGCCACTGAGGACAGGAAAAGAAGCGATGGGCTTAAATTGCAGCAAGGGAGATTTAGGTTGGACATTAAGACAAACTTCCTAACTATAAGGGTAGTTAAGGACTGGAACAAATTACCTAGGGAGATTGTGGAATCTCTGTCACTGGAAGCTTTTAAGACCAGGTTAGACAAATGCCTGGTAGGGATGGTTTAGATAATGCTTAGTCCTGCCCCTTCCAGTCCTATATTTCTACAATTCCTCTGAATTATCTGGTGCTGGGCACTGTCAGAAACAGGATATTGGGATAGCTGGACGTCAGGTCTGGTCCAGTCAGACAATTTTTATGTTCCTAAGTTGGCCATTTTTTCTTAAATATCTTAGAAATACCAGAAATATGGAGTCTTATTGTCCTTGTCTTGCTGGAGGACACAGATGTATTTTAGCAGCTGTCTCAGCCCTTAATGGCCTGGGTAACTTTTTAACAAAGAGAACTTTTTCCCTAAGTGTTGATTGGACATTTGAGTTAAGTGATAGTAATAAAAAAGGAGCACTTGGAACAGCCTGAATATAAATCACTCCCTGTCTCGATCAGATCATATTTAACTTCCTTGGCACCTGGCATGTCATAATCCTACTAGTTTCCCAATCCTCCTTCGAGTCTGCTAGAATAAACAAGATAGGTGCATTTCTCATGTAAAAAACCATGTAGATTCCTCCACACACAGTTTTTAAACCGTTCCGGCCTTTCTCACCCACCATAAAGAAAGACAAAAATGCACAGGGTTAATTCCCACCCCCCCCCACCCCTTTGCAGGGCTCCTTTTTCAATTGCTGTTTAAGCAGCATGTCTGAGAGCCGGAGCTGCTCTTGAGATTCCTTCGGCAGCTCACATGCCTGCGAAAAGTTCCAAGCTGGATGCAAGCTTTTGAATTGACTCAGCTGTTCCACTGTAGAAAAGCCCCGACGATGTGTCACTCCTGTGTGTAGTTAAAAGCTCATTACCCCATGACTCTGGCCTGTGGCACTCGATTCATTAAAAGGGCAGCGCAGTTCGCAGCTCCGAGTACAAACTGTTTAGCAAATCCCGCTGCTCTTTGTCAGGAGTTTCTTTAACTTCTGGGGCCTGATTTCCCCCTCCCTGACAATGGTGTCAATCAACTATGGCCCTGCCCCTTTCCCTCTGCCTGTTCCCTGCTGCCCCCCGGCAGGAAAGAGAGTGTGAGTGTTCTTCTGATTGCACAGAGGGGAAAAATGAGTCACGGGGCCTGATTGTTTAGACCGGGGAGGGGGAGAGGGTAATGTTAGGCACCATTGTTGTTCTCGGCACGAAGAGAAGAGCACACGTATTGTGACAGGGACGTGCTTTTATTGATCTGCCCCCTGCCCTCCAGGGTGGAAGGTGACCTCTGGACCTGTGCAGCCATCCCTGCATCCTGACCCACCAACGGCCGCTGCTCCACACCCAGCACCTATGGGCACGAGGAGGTTCCTAACCGAGAGGCCTGACTGGCAGAGGTGCCGGCCGCATGCAGCTGCCGCGAGGGTGCAGCCTGACTTTGGGTGAGTTCTGGGCAAGGTGTGGCCAGGCAGCCGCAGATGCTCTGCTAAGGAGTAACCTGGCCAAGGCGCTCCCCCTGGTGGCGCAGGTGGAGTGCTGCGGGCTAACGAGGCCACGGAACCGAAGCCTGCGAAACTTTCCTTATCCAGCCCCCGCACGAATCCCAAGTGCTGCTCATTTTCCCGGCGCCAGTGCGGGCTCCGTAATAGACTCGTCGATGGCTAGTGAACCTGGGCGTGGCTTCATGTCACCCGGGTGCTGATATCACTGAAGGGGCTGCCCAGGTCTGGGGTGGGGGGGTCCCAGATGGGCCACTCGCTGCCCCGCTGCTGTTCCGGGGCCTGGCTCCACGCTCAGGAGATGCTGCTTTGCATCCCTCGTCCAAGCAGGATGCCCCTGGGGCCCCAGGAAGGGGCTGGCCCTGTCTGGGCTTGGCCGCTGGTGCAGAGTGTTACCGTGATGTGCCCTCACCCAGCAGGTGGCCCCTGGGTCAGACCAAGGCGGAGCAGATTGCAACAGTCCATCCGGGTGGTGGCCAGCACGTGGATCTCCGTGGGTACGTGGCATTGGAGAAGGGAGGGTGTAGCTGTCCAGCCTTGGAGATGGAGGAAAGCCTTGCTGACCATGGATGCCCTCTGCTTGTCTATGAGCAGTGAGGAGTTCAACGGGACTCTCGGGTATGGCCTCCCCTGGGCTGCGTGGGGTGAGTGCCCCTCTGTCTGCCGGCGTCATCATTTCTCCTCCTGGACTAAGCCTGACCTTGATGTTGTCCACCCTGGGGCTCCTTTCCCTTGGCATGGACACCGTAGGCAGCACCGCCCGTGCACCCGGAGCCACAGAGCAGGGTCATCGGCGCATTGCCCCAGCGGCGCTCCTGATCTCTCCCAGCCGCAGCCTGGAGCTCCCTGCAAGACAGCGCTCGGGGGTAGGACCGCCGCATGTCACAGCCCTTGGAGGAGAGAGCGAAGCCAGCCAACGTGACGCCCAAGGCACCGAGACCCCCGAGCACCACTACGAGCAGCACCGATCCTGCCTGCACGCAGCACTGATTAAACTCCCAAAGCCCTGGCCCAGCACACCCTGGGCTCCATGCAAAACCTCCTCAGGTGCTGTCGCTTCTCTGGTGGGTCCAAAGTCCTGGCTCAGGATTCTGAGCGGACCTCATCCAGTGTTTTCCCTACAACCCCCTAGGGGGGATGTACACACCCCCTGAATTTCCCCAACACCCCCCCAGTTTTGTGAACTAGTTACATGCCAATTTAGTGACACTCCCCCCCCCCCACAGTAAATGCGAACACCACCCCCTAATTTCAATTCCTGGGGAGGCCACTGACCTCATCGCAAACAGCATCAAAGGCGGCCAGCCGATCTAACAATATTAGCATGAGCATTCGACCTCCATCCATAGACCTCCGTCAGGATGACCAGCACAGCCCCCGTGTTGTGACCCCAGTGAACACAAGTAGCCTGGGTGAGTGTCACGGGGGCAGGATTCCAGCTCTAGCCCCCTTTTCTTGTATTACGAGAGAGAGGAAGGGCGTCCTAGTAGTCAGAGCGCTAGAGTAGGAATTGGGTTCAAGTCCTTGCTCTGTCCCAGGCTCCCTGGGTGAGCTGGGGCAGGTCACAAAGGCCTTGTCTTCACTGTGTCTTTCGTACCTCGGGAAATGAACGCGCAAAACCACGGGGAAGAAAATGCACCGTTGGTGGGCAAATAGCGCTGAGCTCGCCTTGTTCACCTTGCGGCCGAACGAAAGGGGCCTGCCATCTGAGAGTGTTTACCTCAGGAGAGCTCACGCCCGTGTTACCCTGGGGTAAAACGGCACCTTTTTCAGCAGCACAGACGAGGCCGGTGTCTCGGGAGAACGCCTGACCTCACAGGCGGGTGTGAGGCTACACACATTGAAGATTGCGAGGTGCTTAGGTACTCTGGTCAAGGGGGCCAGAGTAGTGTGGTAGGCAGAGACACCCAAACCACCTTCTCGGCCCCAGTCTCTCTTTATACCGTCCCTATCACGCTGGGATTCCAGCCCTCAGGGCTGTCTAGCCAGCCCCGTTCTCCAGACTGTTCAGATAGGAAAAGCAACTTGTGTTTGCTGCCATCTCGTCCGACTGTATGCAGACAAGGGGCCAGGGACAGCCCCTGTTTTCTCTCGGTTCATAACTTGTCTTTGTCGCTGTTGCGGGTGCTAGGCCCTCGCTGCTTTTAAAAATACCAGGAACAAGAACAGCTGCAAGGCTGCTAGTGACATGAGACAGGGAATTTTTTGTGGGGGTGCGGGGGCTTCTTTTGCCCACTAGATGGCACTTTAATCTCTCTTTAGCCAAGCCGGGGTGTCTCTCCCCCCCCACCCCCCCCCAGGTACTGGGAAAGTGAGCGTCTCACCCTGGTCCATCCTGGCTAAGGGCTGCTCCGGGTCCCCCCATTTAATGTGCTTTCTAATCGGACTGGGAAAACGTTCTCGGGGCCAAAACTCACCCATGTCACCCCACTCTGGTGGGGTTCTCCGGGCTGAGCAGAGATGGCGCTGGCCGGCATTTGGATGGGAGAGCCGTGGGAAAACCGGTGAGGCTGTGAGGGGGAAAGGAAGGATTGCAGATTTACACCCGTATCCTGACAGAGCTAATGCCCGCCAGCACACCCCACTGCCCTGGGGTTAGGAATGGCCACACGTGGGCAGGACCGTGGCTTCACGTCTCACCTGAAAGGCTGCCCCTCGGAGAGCACAGCCCAGGTCCTTAGCCGCATGCCAAGGCCCTGGCTTGGCTGCTTTGGAGAGCTGCTGCGTCAGGGATGGGAGACCCTCTGTGGGTTCAGTTCTCACTGTTCAGGCATGTGTCCAAAACGTCTCCAGCCTAGAAATTCGGTTGGGTCACTCGTAAGCGCTTTAGTCCTCCCTAATGCCCCAGGACCCCCTGCACGCCAACACCCGTAACCAGCAGGGACCTTCCTCGCCACAAGCTCCCAGCAGCTGAGCTGCAGGAATAACGCCATTAGCTATGCCCAGGTAGGGTGACCAGAGGTCCCGTTTTTATAGGGACAGTCCATTTTGGGGGGACTTTTTCTTATATAGGCGCCTATTACCTGCCACCCCCTGTCCCGTTTTTTCACAGTTGCTATCTGGTCACCCATGCCACTGCACACGGACGAGATGGCAGGGTTCCCTCGTCTGTTTGCTGCCCAGCCTCCATGAAGTCTCTCTAAGCCTCCCCAGGGATAACTCACAGTCGGCGAAAGGGTGTCTTTGTCCCCCTCTAGTGGCTGCACTTCGCTACAGCCACCAGCGACACAAGTTACTCCTTCAACTCAAGCATCAGCAGAGGCCTGTTCTTTCTGTCCTGAAGGTCGAGGGTTCAGTCCCCAGCGATGACACAGGTGGCGTTAGTTAGTTAGTTCGTTATTTTTGAAAACTCATGGTAATCGGGGGAGGTCCCAGATGACTGGAAAAAGGCTAATGTAGTGCCCATCTTTAAAAAAGGGAAGAAGAAGGATCTGGGGAAGTACAGGCCAGTCAGCCTCACCTCAGTCCCTGGAAAAATCATGGAGCAGGTCCTCAAGGAATCAATTCTGAAGCACTTAGAGGAGAGGAAAGTGATCAGGAGCAGTCAGCATGGATTCACCAAGGGCAAGTCATGCCTGACTAACCTAATTGCCTTCTATGATGAGATAACCGGCTCTGAGGATGAGGGGAAAGCAGTGGGCGTGTTATTCCTTGACTTTAGCAAAGCTTTTGATACGGTCTCCCACAGTATTCTTGCCAGCAAGTTAAAGAAGTATGGGCTGGATGAATGGACTGTAAAGTGGATAGAAAACTGGCTGGATGGTCGTGCTCAACGGGTAGTGATCAATGGCTCCATGTCTAGTTGGCAGCCGGTATCAAGTGGAGTGCCCCAAGGTTCGGTGCTGGGGCCGGTTTTGTTCAATATCTTCATTAAGGATCTGGAGGATGGTGTGGACTGCACCCTTAGCAAGTTCGCAGATGACACTAAACTGGGAGGAGTGGTAGTTACACTGGAGGGTAGGGACAGGATACAGAGGGACCTAGACAAATTAGAGGATTGGGCCAAAAGAAATCTGATGAGGTTCAACAAGGACAAGTGCAGAGTCCTGCACTTAGGATGGAAGAATCCCATGCACTGCTACAGACTAGGGACCGAGTGGCTGGGCAGCAGTTCTGCAGAAAAAGACCTAGGGGTTACAGTGGATGAGAAGCTGGATATGAGTCAACAGTGTGCCCTTGTTGCCAAGAAGGCTAACGGCATTTTGGGTTGTATAAGTAGGAGCATTGCCAGCAGATCGAGGGACATGATCATTCCCATCTATTTGGCATTGGTGAGGCCTCATCTGGAGTACTGTGTCCAGTTTTGGGCCCCACACCACAAGAAGGATGTGGAAAAATTGGAGAGAGTCCAGCAGAGGGCAACAAAAATGATTAGGGGGCTGGAGCACATGACTTATCATGAGGAGAGGCTGAGGGAACTGGGATTATTTAGTCTTCAGAAGAGAAGAATGAGGGGGGATTTGATAGTAGCCTTCAACTACCTGAAAGGGGGTTCCAAAGAGGATGGATCTAGACTGTTCTCAGTGGTGGCAGATGACAGACACGGAGCAATGGTCTCAATTTGCAGTGGGGGAGGTCTAGGTTGGATATTAGGAAACACTATTTCATTAGGAGGGTGGTGAAGCACTGGAACGGGTTACCTAGGGAGGTGGTGGAATCTCCTTCCTTAAAGGTTTTTAAGGCCCGGCTTGACAAAGCCCTGGCTGGGATGATTTAGTTGGGGATTGGTCCTGTTTAGAGCAGGGGGTTGGACTAGATGACCTCCTGAGGTCCCTTCCAACCCTGATATTCTATGATTCTATGCACACAGGCAGCTTCAGAATGGCAAGCCCTCACGTGGTGGGATGCTGAACCGGTCCCCTTGCAGCCCCTGGCTTAGCCAAAGGAAAGATGGGGCAAACAAACTGTTGATCCAAATAGCAGAGGGGTTTGACTAGCATCAGCATGATCTGCAGCTGGAAGTCGGCTGCGGCTTTGCTATCATCCCCTGACACCCGAGTAATCGCATCGGTCACGCCACGTTCTTCCACTGCCGCAATTTCACGGCTACTCAGCGGGGGGAAATCGTTATGATTTGAGCTTGTCTCAAAGTATTAAGGCGCTTGGCGCTTCCCTTTAAAGGGATGTAGACGTGGGCGGGGAGGGGGCTGTGCTGGGAGGGGGCATCTTGCTCTGGCCCCCGGCAGAGCCCAGCACTCCACAGTAAGACACTTTCAACGCAAACAAGGCACCGTTCCCTGAGTGCATGGCAGGGAAGAGCCGGCCGTTCCTGTCACACCCAGGTTCCTGCTGTCTCGGTGCAGCACTCGCTGGGCTCCTCGTTGGCATTCTCTGCAGAGACGCCACGGTTGCAGTTGGCCAGGCAGCCTTTGACGGGGATGCTGGTCCACGGGTCCTAGTGCTTGAGAGATTGGGGCATCACCCCTGGCTCTGCTGCAGATTCTGTGTGTGGCCCTGGGCAAGCCATCGAGAGCCAGGCAGCTAGAGGGATTTTCCGGAATGCCAGTCTGCACCTTTAGCTGAAAATCTGGCCCCAGTTCTCTCTGTGCTTCAGCTCCCTAGCTGTTCCATGGGGATGAAAGCCCTGGCCTGCCTCCCAGGGGGTTGTGAGGATAACTACATTAAGGGTTGTGAGGTGCTGAGGTCATGGGGGCCTGTGTACATACCTTAGATAGACAGACTGTACCCCCTGGATCAATAGGCCTGGTCCCTTTAGAACAGGGATGAAGCACGTGGATGGGGGAAAATTCCCAGCTCTGCCAGTCACCGGGCAACCTTTCCTCTCTCGCTGGGCCTCCTGGCCCCCGATATGAAATAGCAGCGCTCACCCTGCTTTGAGATCTAGGGCCCAAGCGGCCCGGCTAAGGGCTAAGAATCTCCATTCCAGCTTCAAATTCTACATGTGCAAACTCTGCCACGGCATCATAACCCTTCCCTGGAGTGACTCTTCCTAGTCTGCCTCCCCCGGGCCGCTCTGACCCCACCCCTCCTCAGCCTGTGCCCGGAAACAATCTGAGCAGCTTCCTCCAGTCTCACTCTTTAAAGTTTCCTGTTTTCAAATGTCAAACTTTCTTCCAGACTCGTCTTCAGAGTGGCTCTCAGGTGCACTTTATTTGCTCCTTACTTCAGATCCTTAGGCACCAAATTGGCCAGGACTTAGTCAGCGAGGAGAGCAGAGAATCAGTGAGTTGTATGTATTAGCGCCTTTCACAGTCAAGGTCTCCCAAAGCACTTTACCCAGTAATGAGTTAGATTCTGGTAATGCAGCGAGTGCATTGACGCAAAGGCACCAGCCCTATCTCTGGATGTTAGAACCTGTTTTACTAACAGAAGGAATGTTCTATATGTCTGCTCACATGCCTGGTACTCACCCGTGGCCTTGAGAGGCAGTGCTAGTTTGCAGATGGGAAACTGAGTCACAGAGAGACAAAGACCCAGATCTATAAGGGTATGCAAGTTCCTAATGTCCATTGAAATAAAAATCTAAGTACCTTTGTGGATCTGATTGCAATGGAAGTTGAAAGCCTGACTATCTTTGAGGATGTGGGCCTAAATTACTGGCATAAGGTCACTCAGAAATTTTGTAATTTAGATGGGAATAGAACCCGGGTCCTTACAAGTGAAATCAGCCCAGGGCCCTTATCTAGTAGGGGACCCTTCTATATCAAACAGGAGGTTAGTTGAGTGGACCTACTGGCTTATTAGTGCTTACCACATCATTAGCCAACCACCATAGATGGATAGGAAGGACCTCAGCTGAGAATCTCTGTAGGTCGGTGCCCACAATGCACTGCACTGAAACACCAGAACTAGCTGTGAACCCACAGCGGAGTTCCCATCCTTTCCTGGCTCAAATAGCTAATGAGGGATATATTTAGCTAAGTTCCCAAACCCATGTTGCAAAGTGGGACACATTAGGACACTGTCCTGAGATGCAGGAGAGCTTGATTGATTCCATACCCGACAGCAAATGGCCCTTCCTCGTATACATGACGTAGGCCTTTTTGCCTGCTTGCTACTGAATATGATCGATAAGCCATCAGCTCCTTTCTCATTAATAACCCGTTAAACGATCACCAACCGCCTCTCATTGGAACTTGGGGTGAAACACTATGAACTGCAGCCAACGCACAACACGTTCTGGGGGGGAAAGTTGTGTTATGGATTACAGAGACGACGGCAGGAGCGTTGAGTTGCTATTAAGGACCGATCTGCATTGATTAAATCTAGTAGCAGGTAATTCTTTATCGTGTAGTCCCTGATGTGACACGGTGCAGTATTTACAATCTCATTCAAGCCGCAAGGCTTGCTGTGTTTCACCCCCCAAAATAAAAAGCATGACATACAAATGAAACTGAAGATGAACAGTGCATTTCAGAGGCAGAGAAAAACAACCCTGCAGGCAATAAAGTGGCTTATAGCAATAGATGATGCCCCAGGTTTTATTCAGGGAGAGAGATGTTTTCACTCATCCTTCAAGAGTGAATTCTCAGCGGCACCTTCCATCATAACAGATCAATACTTTATGTTTACACAGCAGCTTTCATCTCGAAGTGATTTATACAGAAATCATTTCACCCATCCCTGAAATGCAGCCACTTCTGGGGCAGAGCATAACAACACATGGCAGCACGGCACCTTTTAAGAGAGGAAGGGAAGAAGAAAGCAGTGTCTGATGGAAAGTGAAGGGGGATGTGATGGGATCCCGGGGTGCACCCTGGGACTGTGGGACTGCTGTGCCCCCCTGAACTCTCTCCAGCCTGGGCTGTCTCTCACAATGCCTGGCTAGTGACCAGCAGCAAAGCCCTCCAGGTGCTGTGATCACTCAGCACAACCTCATGTGGAAACCCCACCCCCAGCTAGGTCGCATGAATGCTCCCAGATTAACTCATGAATCACCCAGAGAAAGGCACCAGAGCCAAATCCCCCCAGCTCCCAGCACTGCACCTCAGGAATATACCATCTTGCACTGCTCAAGATGGGCAGTGCAGATTTATTAACTGGCTCACCACTTCGTCAATGGAAAGTGGACATACAAACTCACTGGTGAAGATAAACAGTTAAACAAATTTATTGACTACAAAAGATAGATTTTAAGTGCTATTCATACTCTCGTGCCCCCCCCGCCCCTGCCTCAACTCCACTCCTGCCCCCATTCCACCCCTTCCCCAAATCCCCACCCCCGCCTTCTCCCCCGGGCACGCCGCATTTCCCCTCCACCCGCCCCCAGGCTTGCAAGCCTGGGAGGGAGGGAGGGGTAGAGAAAAAGAGCACCCACTGGCAGCTCCCCGCCGGCCCCCCTGCCCAGCTCACCTCCGCCTCCTCCTCCGAGGCGCTGCTGCTCCACTTCTCCTCCCTCCCTTCCAGGTTTGCCGTGCGCCAAACAGCTGATTCTCGCGGCAAGCCTGGGAGGGAGGGGGGAGAAGCAGAGCAGCAGCGCCTCGGGGGAGGAGGCGGAGCAGAGGTGAGCTCGGCGGGGGGGCTGGCGGGGAGCTGCCGGTGGGTGCTCTGCACCCACCAATTTTTCCCTGTGGGTGCTCCAGCCCCGGAACCCCCACGGAGTCGACGCCTATGGTGCTATTAAGTGATAGGCAAAAAGGTCAGAGTTAGTTACCAACAGAAATAAAATATAAGCATGCAGTCTAAACTCTCAACCCTATTAGGCTGGGAAACAACTCGATAAAGGAGTTTCCCCCCCCCCACTGGATATTGCAGTTCATAGTACACCGATTTCACCCTTGACATCTGGGCCAGTCCCCTCAGTTGGAGCCTTCAGAGTGTCCTTGATGCTTGCAGCGTAAGTGGGTGAAGGAGAAAGGCCAAGCCTTGGCCCCCTGTGTTTGGTTTTATACCCTCAGTCCCATGTGCTTGGGGAGCACAAGTCCAGGCCTGTCTGGATGCCCTGCTGAGTCTTCAGGCAAGGTGGAGCAATTCCCCTGGTGTGGCTCATGCAGGTGAGTCATTGCATTGTAGCTCCCTGGCTGGACAATGGCTGTTGATGGGTTGTTTGACTCCCCGCCCGGGCGTTGGTGACTTTCCTTGCCATTGCTTCTGGGGAGCTAATATCTGGCTGATTCCCCGACTTACAGCATGCTTTAGTGACCACCATACAACATAATTCTCATAACTTCATGTGCATTGATGTTACACATATATGGATAGAGAAATGACTTTCAGCAGATCATAACCTTTCCCCGGTACCTTACAAGGCCTGCTTTATATGTAAGATCCCGATTATATAAAAATGAAGAATATGGGGGTTACAGGACGCTCCCCACAGGTATAGAATGTCCCAGGGGAATTTTAGGAAGACAGGCTGTGGATGCCTGAACTGAAATGTAATCAGGGCACTGGGCTAGTCTCACCCTTGTCTTTGGGACTAGAAAGGTTAAGACTTCAGTTGCACAGCTCAGATAGACGAGAGCACGGCTCCCCCTGGGTCCGTGCAGAGCTCATTACAGGATTGCGGCTTTCGTCTGAATGGTGAAATGCCCCGTGGTCAGTTTCACTTTCAGCCCCTAGCCCAGTTCTGCAGGGCTGGGGATTTCTTGTAATGTTATGGAACTGTGCTGAGGCTGCCTGCCAGCAATCAGGGGGGTAAGTCCCGCCCCAGATCTCACTCAGCTGTGCAGGGTGGGGTAATGAGACAGGGCTGCAGGGCAGGAGGCCCAATCAGAGAGGGAACCCAGGAAGTTCTATATAAACAACTGGGGGGGAAGGAGGAAAAGGGGTTTGAGAGATCTCTGGGGAGTCTGGGGGAGTGTAGGCTGGTCTGTCGTGCTGGGAACATAGAGCATTGTAAGGGAAAAAGCCTCATGTAATGCAGACTGTCTTCTCTGTTAGTGGACCTTGTGTCGCACCCCACACCCTTCTATTGGTATTAGGTTCACATCTGAGCAAGGGGAAGGAGGGAATTCAGATTTCAGAGGCAACTGTAAACTGGCATTGCTAACTTTGCAGGGCTTTGCTTTGCTGCCTTAATGTTCTTTTAATGTAGATTTGTGTGTGTGATATATACTTACAGCCCCTACCACAGTGGGGTATCTAGAGACTGCCGTAATACATAGAATAATTCATAAAGAAATCAAAATACATAGGCCACAGCTAGCTAATATTCCCAGAAGAGATACAGAGATCTTATACTAGGCTATTGACTGCATATTTTGATCACTGCTGTGTTGGTTACTCAAATGAGGATCTGAAGATTAATAAAGAAGTGAAGATTTAAAAAAAGGAGAGGAGCAAAGGGAGAGAAGGGGATGGAGCATAGGGAACAGGCTTTGGATCTGTTTTTCAGGAGGCTGCCTGTCGTTTCTCAGTGGGAGTTGTGGGAAAGGTTGGGTTGCACTGACCTGGCTGGGATGTTAGCAATGCTCAGAGCGGGAATGCACTAGGGTTGCCTTGTCCAGTGTAGTTTGGGTTGGTCCGTGGCAGCTCCAGGGCTTGGTGGGATTCAAAAAAAAAAAAAAAAGAGACCTTCATGAGGCCAATGAGAACATCCAGGGAGAACTGAAAAAATACAGAAGGGTACATAGAAACCCTCATGCTTCAGGGCCTAAGGCAACCATTTACTAATGGGGGTCAGGAAGAAACTCACCCCATGGGCAGGTTATTCCAGAACTATCTGCTAGGGGGTTTCTTGCACCTTCCCCTGAGGCAGCTGTTTCTGGCTATTCTTAGAGAGAGGTTATTGGACCGGATGGGTGTCTGCTACTGTGCTAACTGTGCCTCCTGGACTCTGAGTGTGCCCCCACTAGGTCTCAGGCCTTGGGGATCACTTCTTTCTTGGGGTGGAAACAGGCTTCTCCCACTCCCAGACCAGGTGGTGGGTGGCAGTCCCCTGTGTATCAATCATGAGCACCAGAGCAGGTCTGCCTTGTGCCAGACCCTGCAGTTCCAGTCCTTCTGGGGTAAAGACAGAGGTACTTAACGACCAAGCTGCTTCCTTAAAGCAAAGGATCATTGATGTAGGACAAAAGCACATCAGTGAAAACCTCTGAAAGCAATAGCGAATGCATCCCTCCTTCTTCCCTAAGGCTTACCATGCCCTGGGGCTGGAAGCCCCCCCATTATCTTTCTTGTGTGTACCTTGTATTCTGGGAAGTCATTGTGTTGCCTTCCTATACAGTTTCCCTGGGATATAAGCATTACAGGTGCATAACAAACATCCCACTAAGCACAATCCACGTTAGATCAATGCATTCCCACAGGAAAGTCTTAGAACCTCATATACTGACCTGGTCGTATACAGGGCCCATACCAATATTGTATATCAATACTCCTGGATTAAGACATAGCAATTCCTACAGCATTCCTAAGCCTCGCGCATTTCAGCTCCGCTTCTGTCGCAACGGGCCATGGCTCTGATCCAGTCTGGCAGTGCCTTGTTTCGTTCCGAAGGTCTCCATTGTTCTGCTTTGTCGCTGAGTAATTTCATTTGCCAGCGGTTTAAACGCCAGCCCCTGATCGAGTCCTGCCTTTCATCTTCCGTTCCCGCTTCAATTAATATTGATGTGGTGTTTATCTTTAATTAATATTCATGATGATAAAGAAATTACATCCATTCACTTTTAATTACATCCTTCTTTGGTAAACAACTTAGTGCAATTAAAGGGCTTCCAGTGTGTGGAAAAAACAAATAAACTTCCCCTCCCCTCCCCTGAAGCAACGCCCTCCCCACCCCAGCTGGGACTGATGACATGGCTTTAGGACTTGTCAGTGCTGTTTTCTCTTGCCGTCTTCTTGCTATACGTGCAGAGAGACAGGGGGTTGTAATGCCAGGCTAGTCTCAAAGAATATTAAAGACGCAAGGGCCAGATTCTAATCTCTGTTAGACCAGACTGAATTGCGAGTAACCCCACTTACTTCAACAAAGTTGCTCTAGAATGCAGGAGAAGGGTGGTCTAGTTGGGACTCGTGAACTCAGGGGTCAGGTCCAGCTCTGGCACAGACTCCCTGTGTGGCTTTGGACACGTCACTTGTCCGCTCGCTCTGTGCCTCAGTTTCCACATGGAGCTCATAATACGTCCTTTGTCCTGTTGTCATAAGCTCTTTGGGGCCAGGGCTCTGCCTTGTTTCATATTTGTACAGCCCCTAGCCCGTTGGCAGCTCTGCAGTACAATGAATAAGAATCATAGAATCTCAGGGTTGGAAGGGACCTCAGGAGGTCACCTAGTCCAACCCCCTGCTCAAAGCAGGACCAACCCCAACTAGATCATCAATGAATGAGGTAACTAAGATGAGAATCTGTCCCATATTTTCTTAACCCAGGAATACTGCAGAGGCACAAGTGCTCTGATACCATCACAGCGTAGGTGGAGAAGGTCTCGCTCTCTCAATCAAACATTCCTCTACGGTTGCTTGTAAATTTCTTCAGCAAGGTCAATGGGTTGTGCTGGTTTATTTTCATGAACAACCGGATCACACAGAGCCCTCAATATAGGTTTGCCATCGTGACTGTGTCTAGGAGACATGTGGTCACTCACCTACAAGGCCCCGCTGTTGTCCCTGGGGATTGAACCTGGGCCCTTCTGCTCAAATACAGGAGTCCCTGCCACAGGCGGACTCCTGAAACTGCGAGTGGCAGCCTGTAATGGTCACTAGGGTCAGCCACTAGTGGGCAACCCCACTTGTAGATTCTCATGTGGCATGGTATAGGAAATTGAGCCGTCCGTGCTAGAGGATCCAGTTGCAGAATGGGACCTAATACAGGGTTAGGCCCAGATCTTAGTGACTCGTGATTTTGGGTGGTCCAGCTGGAGCCCCTGTAAGGGGCCCGGTTTTCAGAAAATGTTGCAAATCCGCCGTTTGAAAATCAGAGCCCTCTGAGGGGTCTCAAGTGGGGGCCGGAACGCTGAAGCACCCCAAGTCACTTCTTGGTGACTTGGTGACAACCACGGATGGTCCAGGGTTAGGCACCAGTTTAGGACCGGGATTCAGTTCTCTTCTCAGCCACCGTTTCCCTGTGTGACCTTGGGCAAGTCCCTTAGTCTCCGTGCCTCAGTTTCCCATCAGTGCAGTGGGGATGAGTTGGGTACTGTCCGACTTTATAAGTGTGTTCAGAGGACATAAATACATTGAAACGACTGACCAGTGGTGTGAGATCTAGTGATGAAAAGCTGTATGTGAGTGCTAGGTGGTATCATTGTGTGTCCTCTTAAAACCTGGTAGCCCCTCCATGGGAACTGCCGTCCTTTAGGAGTTGGTTTTTAACTGCAATGCTCCTTGGCGGAAAGTCTGTTAAGTGATCTTAGTGAAAAACTCATTTAGTTTTTCTGTTCTAATTCTCGTAGGTCACCGAGTCCACCAACAGGCTGGTCATTTCCATCTTGTAAAACAGACATTTATTGCATTTCCCATCAGGGTAAAATAAATCTTCTCGTCTGGGGCCTGGTTTTTGAATCTCCTGACCTGCTTTAATTACGGTCCTCCTGCCTCTACGTGTGTGTGAGGAAACCGGTAAAAATTTAAACCACTCTGGGTGATGGGGGTGGCCCAGACCTCACTGAAAAATTCAAAACCCTCCTGTAGAGAAGAGAGCGGTGCATAAATAAAGGATGAAGCTACCGCTATGGCAGACAGATAGCTCTCTAGTGCTGTTCATGGGAGTTAATGCTTTCATTGCTCACCCTCTGCTGCTGGTGATATGTGATCAGTAGGTTTTTATTCCAGTAGCACTCTGAGGGCCCACGGGAGATCAGGGCCCCCATTCGGGTAGGTGCGCTACAAACACAGAACCAGAGACAGACTCTGCCCCAAAGAGCTTCCCGTCGAACTAGACATGCCAGACAAAGGGTGGAAGGAGAAACAGAGAAGAAAAGTGATTTGTCCACAGAGTGGGCTAGAGCCAGGCTGAGGACACAGGACTCCTGACTTTGCCTTGGCAACTTTCTGGGCGTGCCAGTGGGCTTTGGGTCCGGCCCCTCTCGTGGGGCTCCAGCTGCTGTCTGGTGGGGGAATCGGGTCTCATTACCTTCCCTGGAGAGAGAAACGCTTTCTGATCGCAGGGTGATTATAGCACATTCATTAGAGTGACAGACATGAGCGGGCGCACGGTTGGGAGCACAGTGCAGGAAATAGGAGAGAGAGATCCTGACGTGCTTAGACTCTCCCTGCTTCGAAGCGAAGGGAGACAGGAGAGGGAAGAATCCTGAACTGGGGGTCAAACTCGCTCCTTTTCCCAGCCCGTCGGACTCAGGCGATGGATCGACTTTGTGCTAGCCCTCTGCACGGAGGTTAATTTCACCCCTTCGCTCCAAAGGTGTCAGAACACTCTGCTCCCATTAAGCCTCCGGGGCCCTTTCTGGCAGTATGAGGTCGGGTCTGCCTGGGGTCACCTAAGGCAAAGGGAACCAGAGAGCGTTTTTCTCTTTATCAGATGTAGAAGTGGATCCAGCAGAAAGCCAGTCCCCAGGCAAGATTGTGAGGCCGTTGAAGAAGACAGGTGAGATGAGCAGTCACTTTCCCCCTTAGCTGGAAATCAACCCATCGCTTTTGCACAAAAGCAAGGCAGCCAGGCTCATTGGTTTAACACCGGCCCATTGGTTCTCCCTCTGTTCTTGTCTAGCCAGCTGCTCCAGCAGAGGAACGTATGCCATCGGGACGCGATGCCACGCCACGCCAAGAACTGTTCTCCCACAGCTATCGAGCGCTGATCGGTCACGCGTTCAAATGTGACTTTTCCTTTCGGTGTCTTTGCGGAACGGTCTCCGCGTGCAGAATAGCTTTGTGGGAGAGAGGAGCGGGAAAGCTTTGCTCGTGGAAGCTTTATGTAGAAGGTGCGTGGGAATCTCCTGCCATGCACGACCTTCAAAAGCAAGGACACGCCAAGTTGCGGGAAGCCTGGTAATCACGCCCTCCCAGCTACGTGGCACTGCCCGGGCAGACAACACGCCTTGCCACGGAGCTGCCTTCTGCTGCCAGGCGATGAGGAAACACCCAGCGTGTTACTCCCCTTAGTAGCAACACAAGACCTTACCTGCCTCCTCAGCAAGGCGTGCAAATGCGTTCGTGCGCAAGTGAAGGGTGTGGTCTGTGCTTGTGCACTCAAGGTGACCTTTTCATTCTTCGCACAAACCAAGCCACGCCAGTCCCAGCGTTAAGGGAAAAACAGAAACCAGCCGGAACAGCGAAACTGTCCCAGAGATACTGCCCCATCCGTCCGTATCCATCGGTTGTCTCTTGGATGGCAAGCTCTTTGGTGCAGGCACTGTCTCTTTGTTCTATGTTTGTACAGCGCCTAGCACAATGGGCCAGGACTTGGGCTCACAGCTGCTACGATCATACAGATGATAATAATAAAAGCTCTATGATAGCAGTGTTACATTCAATGAACAGTGCTATTGAGGGTGCATAGAATAATTACTACTCAAGTCCACTAGGGAGAATTTGGCAAATGTATGTTAAAGTCCTGCATTATTCAGTCGATAGTACGGCATTCCCATCTCCCTACCGTGTTATCTAGATGATAATATCACTGTTTATCACTTCAGGAGTCCTCTGGGTTGTTTTTTACACTGTCTGTAGCTTTGTGGTGGTTTTCAGAAACTGTGTCCTTTTTTTTTAAGGATCAGCCACACCAGACATTACTTTGCCACCAGCCCCAGTGAGACTTACAAGGGAAAGACAGATGCTTGGCTGGCGTTTGCTCGTAGAAGAAGCAAAACAAAAAGGATTAGTGCTGAACGATTTGGTGAGAAAGGGCCTTTTCTGGGAGTGAAGATGTATGGACGTGTTTTCTGCTCAGTGAAGCCAAAAATAAAGGCGTGGAGAACGCGTTAGTGTCTATGCGTAAGGGATGGAAAATCACAATGCTCCTGATCAATGACATGCAGTGAGAGAATTTTCCTGTGCCATGAGGCGTGATGAATTCTCTTCTTTTTTTTAAACGCAGGTAGGCCTGTGTGTTGCTATGCTACCTTGGCCGGTGAGGCTGAGACCGTTAAAAAGCTAAGCAACATCGGGAATGATCAGTACATGGATGGAAGGCCAATGCAATGATGTAGCTGGAGTTCTTCTTTCTCGACCGATGCTGAACCAGAGCTCAAAGCAGCATCCTGTGCTGCTTTCAGCCAAGATATAAAACTGCCGTGTGATGACCAAAGTTCCCCGGATGCTTTTTGTACGAGTTAGAGAGTTAGCCCCAGTGTCCAAGTGGAACAATTACATTCACCCTAGCTAAGATTACTCTGCATTTTAACTGGTTATGGGATTCTGCTCTTCCTCTTCTAAATGGTTGCAGTGTTGCTGTGTGCTGTTAAATGTCTCTCGTGCTGCACCCCAGAGGTGGCTGCTCTTCAGCCATCGATCAAATGATTCCTGTCTCACGCAGCGTGTCAAATAGCTAACGCGGTTTGCGATCCTGCTGGATGAAATGCCCTATGCAAATCGAAGGAAAGAAAAATCACACCCTCAAAGGAATCGGACATGGTTAACTGCACAGAGCTGGCAAATCTGAACAGAATACACTTTCCTGATTCTCCATCTTAACCACAAAAAAAAAGCAACCGAAGAGAAGCAAGTCTGACCTGAATTATAAATAATCATAATAAACAGTGTTGATGATTGTATTGATAGAGCCACCCTCAACACTAGCCTAAATGCCCAGGGAGTGCTACAATAAGAGGAACTTGGTAAGGGATTTTTTTAAACCAGAAATTATGAGCTAGATACAGGAATCACGAGGTAAGGTTCCCTGGGGTGGGCTATGCAGCAGATCAGCCGGGTTTCTTCAGGCCTCAAAAGCTCAGAATCTATGCAAGCAACAGGCTAAAGTACAGCGCAGACACTACATCAAAGTTCAGGACGGGCAATTTACTCGACGGATTTCCCTCTTTTTTGTCTGCTTACCAATTGTCCATGAGCAGGTCTCGATTTTTCTGAATTCTTCACCATTCCCATTTATTCAGGAGGGGCCTGATCAAAGCCCAGAGAGGCCGGTGGGAGCCTTTGGCCCAACTTCCCGGGGCTTTGGTTCGAGGCGTTGCTTGCACTCTGTTTGGAATGATTGATTGTTCCCTACCATTACGAAGTGTGTTTGGGAGGTGAGGGTATTTTCTATTGCCGCAAGCCCAGGGAAAAGACATGTTGGCTGGAGTGAAAGGGCAGGTGAATAGCCAAGAAATACGTATACAGCTGTATAAAAACAAGACATGGCAAGACCTCTCGAGGTCCATTGATTCTGTAATATCCTGGGGAAACCCCTTTAGATTCCTGACCAGGACTTGGAACAACCAGGGCTTGCTAGAATGGGATTCTGGGAGCTTGGGTCCAACGACTCACGCTCACAGCACAGACGTGATTAATAAGGCTCCTGGTTCCATACCTCACTGCCACGTCCGTTGGCCAGACTGTGCTTTGTTCCACTCTGGTGATGCAAATCAGACTTAAACCTGGCCAGTCCCGTGTACAGGGAAAACTCTGGGAGCTCTAGGGCCACGCCTCTTTCAGCACCCAGCATCAGGGGGTGTCGTGTCAGGACCAGAAAGGGGGTGTGGCCAGAACATTGTGCACTCCATCGAACCCCAGCAGCCAGAGTCGCCCTCTTGGAGCTTTTGCAGCCAAATGAAACTTAGAGCAGCCCCGAAGCTGCTCTACCTTGAGCTGGAGGCTGAATGGGGCACTTGACAGCCCCAGGATTAAGGGAGTTTCTGGTGGTATCACCCTCTCCTCTTGGCTGGCTTCGAGGATTTAAGCTCTCCATGAGTTAATTTAAGGAGCTGCCTCCCAGTAACTGGGGACGGAAGCGCTCCAGCATCCCAAATCCTGCTGACTGAAGCTGTACCAACAAGGAGAGGCTGGATGGGGCTATGGTGGCTGCGGGCATGTCTGGAGAAAGTTTCGAATGGGCTGCTGCAAGGTGCCGTGGGGAGAAGAGAGTCGAGCTGGAGTGGCAGTTTTCATTAATGTGGGTAATTGCTTTTGTAATTCCCTGTTCAGAGCTGGGGGCAGTGAGCTGTGCAGAGCTAGCCAGACACCGGGGCAGCACGTTTTGGAGAGATGTAAGAATTGCCTGTTGCTACGGTGCCGTTCTTCACTAGAGGTCACCGATAGCTGCTCCCCCTCGGCTGTGATTAAGGCGCACACTAGCTAGTGAATCCGTAAAGGTGCTTAGTTGATGTGAAACTGGTGGGTGCAGAACTGGGGACGGGGGAATGGATATGAGTCTCCTCATCCCCAGGGAGCAACCTGTGGGCAGGTAAAGTGGCTTCTTCCAAATTATCCCTGTGCCCCATTTAAAATCAAGATGCTTCTTAAACTCTCCAGGCAGCTGGGAACCCCCAGAATACCCAGGGTCACGGTGGAGTCTCCAGCACTGACAATTGAAAAATCAAGACTGGAGAATTTTCTAGGAGATCTGCCCCAGGCATTATTGTGGGGCCAGTCTCCTGTGTTACGCAGGGGGTCAGATTAGGTGATCACAATGGTCCCCTCTGGCCTTAGAATCTATAAATAGACCCCACCCTGCAATGTTGTGTTTCCTGATTGGTTCCTGTGCAGGATATTAGCGAGGGCATTCTGGGTACATAGTGCCAATGTCTGGATAGGGGACGGGGGGATCCTGTGAGTGAACTCTGGGGGAGCCCCTCCCAATAGCTTTTACCCATCTCCCCAAAGTCTCTTTGCATCTGCCCCCAACAAATCCCCATGATCTGCCTTCCTACATTGCTCACATCCCTTTGTCTTAACCTCTTCCTCTCAACCATCGTCCCATCCTGCCCTTGCCTTCCCATGGTGGTTAGATAAGGCAGAGTCTCAGGGTGGCCCAGTACAGATTTTTTCTCTGCTCATATTGATCAGTGCGCTCAGCGGGCAGTGTAGTCTTGTGCTAACTGCAAAGCTTTCCCATTCCCTGTGGCATCATTCCCCTGTGGGGCATGGCTTTTTGTGGGTTTTCAAAGCCACTACAGATTCTCTGTACATCCCACAAATTACTGTCCACCTGAGCTAACCCCTTGCCCGCGTTGAAGGGGGCAGTTCACACTTCTCTGGGCTATTGTTCCAGGATCTCAGCTTTCTTTCTTTTTTTTTAAGTGTCTGTGATGGTGGCGAAGAAAACCTAAAACATGTGACCTGAGTGGGCCTCTGGGAGGGATGTTTGCCTGAGTCTGCAGAGAGCCTAGAATAGCTGAGAGAGGTGTGACTTGCCCCCTTCCGCTCAGGCAGGGGTTCACTCGGGTGGACAGATGAGAATTTAAATGACAACATAGTTCACCATTTCATTCTTCAGGAAAGAAAGGATCGGGAAGGTTGGAGAGCTGTGTAGTTTACTGTGATTGCCGGCTTATGTTGGTGTCACAGGTGGGTGGCCTTTGGTGGTCCCAGATTTGGAGGTGCCTCCGTTCCCTAACAATTAACAAGGCAGCTCCTCAGTGTCGCAGGCCCAAGCGCCAGGGAGGAAGAAAGTTGGGGTTTATTAATCCAAACAAGCTAATATTTGGATTGTCAAGTTGATTTGGGGCGAGTGCAGCTTGACAGACCATTATCTGGGAGGAACACGGATCATTTAACCGAGTCTAATAGCTGCTGTGCTGCAATTAGTCATCGGTGCTGAGCAGGAATGGGAGGCGCCATCGTTTTGTACCGGGAGCCAGGGACTAAATTGAATGAAGGCGTTTGAATCATAACTGAGACGCATGTACATTCATTATGCTGCTCAATTGGCCATAATCGCCTTGTGAGCCTGGAGAACACCCCAGGTGTGCTGGTTTTTAGCTCCAGCTGGTTGCTGTGGGAGGGAGATGAATTGTGGAGATGAAGGGGAAGGGATTTGGAAGGAGGCTAAAGGGACTGGGACTGGCTGGAGGCTTGAGGTGGGATCTCCGTCACGAAGGAGTGCCTGATACGACGAAACAAGAGCCCAAACCGTGTTGGCAAATTATGACGAAGGTTTCTAACCTTCTGGAACAGCCTTCCAAAGGAAGTTCTGGAACAGCCTTCCAATGGAAGCAGTGGGACCTATCTGGCAAAAGCCAGACCTATCTGGCTTCAAGATTAAGCTAGATACGTTTATGGAGGGGATGGTTTGATGGGATAACATGATCTTGGCAATTAATTGACCTTTGACTATCAGTGGTAAATAGGCCGGTGATGGGATGTTAGAAGTTACTACACAGAATTTTTTCCTGGGTGTCTGGCTGGTGAGTCTTGCTCACATGCTCAGGGTTCAGCTGATCACCATTTTTGGGGTTGGGAAGGAATTTTCCTCCAGGGCAGATTGGCAGAGGCCGTGGGGGGTTTTCGCCTTCCTCTGCAGCATGGGGCACGGGTCACTTGCTGGAGGATTCTCTGCACCTTGAAGTCTTTAAACCATGATTTGAGGACTTCAGTAGCTGAGACATAGGTGAGAGGATTATTGCAGGAGTGGGTGGGTGAGATTCTGTGGCCTGCATTGTGCAGGAGGTCAGACTAGATGATCATAATGGTCCCTTCTGACCTTAAAGTCTATGAGTCTACGAGTGTCCAATGCAGAGATCCCTGGGCAGAGACCCTGTATTCACTTAACACTCACCGTGACTTCATCCAATCCCAGCCAGGCCAGGAAGAGAACTCGGGGTTCTGGTCACCCTGTCTGGACGGATCTCATTTGAACCGGAGGTGACTATCATCATGGGATCGAGCGCCGGATTGTGAGCCTTATCCTGGAAACCATCCCTCCTCAGTAGCATAAGATGCTAGTTAAAGACAAAACTCCCTCGCCTCCACAATTAGCACGGTTGAGACAGGAATGGATGCATCATATCAGAGATAGGACCAAACCTTGCTGGTCATAAAAATCAAGTGCAATCAGCAAAGGACTTCAAATGCCAAAGGCAAATACTGTAGCCATTTTCTCAACACAGCTGCCCCCTTCCCCAAGGCTAAGCACACACCGTTTGCAACTGCTGATGGCAATCGAATAACATGGCTGGGCTCTGGCCGACCCCAGACACACTCCATATAACATGTAGTTCATGTGATTATTAGATCAGGGGACTTGCTCCAGCTAAGAAGCACTGGGAGTAGCCTGCTAAGGCAGAAAGGGCTCTGCCCAGGCCAGGGGCATTTGTGCTTAGTTTTGAATGTTACGTTAAAAGATCAGCCCCAAAGGAGGGCTATTGTGATGGGACTGAAAAAACCCTGTGGGGTGTTTATTTGGGGATCCAAGAAGGGGAAACTCTGGCCTGGGGCTGTGTGCATGGCTGCCCTGAGGCCACCGGGTGGTGCTGTGACGCAGCCACTCGTGTACAAAGGACATTGCGGATCGCCGTGGGCGAAGGTGTAGGCCAGGATGAAAGGAGAGTGACGTCTCCTGGCCAGTTCAGTCCTTGTCCTCTCCACTGGGACTGCCTACAAGGCATGTCTCTGTGTGCAATTAGAGCCAGCTATGTCAGTAATTGACGTGTGTGGACATTTGCACTCTAGGATGTGGAGTTCTGCTTTGGTCTGGGTATTTTGGCAACCTTGGCTTTTGAAGTGACCCTTTTGGGTCAAATTTGTCCCAAGATACAGCTTTCTTTACGCCCATCAATGGCGTACAAGACTGGGTACGGATCTGGAAAGACACTTGCCCACACATGCGCAACTTAAAGTCCTTGAACGGTTTCATTGACCTCCATCAGATTACTCACATGTTTCAAATAGAGCAGGCGCCAAAGTACTTCCCTGAACTGGGAGCTCGGTGACCAGCAGTAACCCTGCTGGGAATTTCCCCCCCCAGCTCCAGTGGAAAAGTTTTTTTCAACAAACATCCTCTAGCTCTGATTATAACTCTGGGACCTAGAAAGTGAAACAGGCTCATCTAGTTTCACGGTCCAAGCAAAGAGAAATGCAAGACCTAATCCCATAGGGAAATAGCAGAAAGTGAATCAGGTGGGTTTTTTTGTAACATAGTGTTGTCAACTCACATGATTTCACCTCAAAATGTGCAATATGTCACGTTTTTGTTAGCGCCTTGGCTTGTGGTTCAGGAGAATATGTGAGAATCTCAGCTTTCATTTCTGAACCGTGGGGTAGGCTTTTGCATAGCTAAGTACTCAAGTATCAAAAGTTAGGTACCAAAGTGCATAGTTAGGCACATTTTTATAGGTTCCGCTTTCATTGAAGCCCATCATCCATGTTGTTATGCTTTAAAGTAAATGAATGAAGCTTACTAGACTAAGTCAAAAACCATGCTGTGTAAATGACTTGATCTACTGCACGGGAGGAAGAATCAAGATTATAGAAGATGAATGTTTCTTGAGAATAGATGGATGGTATAACTCTTCTCCTTCTGTTCCGGTGCCATGAGAATGGATAAAGTTGGTGCCTGCAATCTTGCATTGTCAGAAGAGCGGATACAAGTTGTACTCATTTGTTTTTCTTTTTTTAATAAGCTGTTAACTCTTGCTGTCACGAAAATGAATGAACTTTTATCCCGTTCCTTGTTTTTTCTTGTACATTAAAAATCAGAATAAACAACCTCAGCCTGAAAGCTAATTACGGTGACAGACTATCTAATCTGTCTATGAAAACAACAGAAAGTTATGCAGTGTGAATTTTCCAGGAAGAACGTACTGTAGGCACCATATGACAACCTTCTCTGCATGGGACCAGAAATCCAGGTCAATCCTAAAATCCAGGGTCATCCAGAGCCACTGGGAGGTGGACGGAGTTTAAATTAGACAAATCAGTTCAGATAATCTCTCAGACATTCCCTCAACTCCACCCAGATATCCACAGCACAAAAACATCATCCTAGTCGGCACAGCTGACCCACTTGTAGAGACTAAGAGCTAATTAGGCCATGGACCACAAGTAGCTAGTACATGGACCTGTAGAGAGTGGCCCCTCCAGGATAAGGAAAAGACATAATAGCATGGGGTAGTGTGGGGAAGATGACATTGTTACTTACCAGCTATTCAGTAGATGCAGAATGTCTCTCTCTACACGGCTCTCCGTTGACTTTATTTCATTTGTTAAAATGCTATTGGAAAAGCTTTTGGGGCCCAGTTTATCCAAGTGGCCTCTACAAGTGTGGCTGCAGCTTTGGGCACCCATGAATTTGCTGGTACAATTTTCTGCATCTGAGTTTCTTCGTGTGCCAAATCTTGTCTCCAGCAGGACGACTCAGGCGCTTAAAGTCTGGGGCATGCGTAAGTGACACAATCTTTTTAAAAGAGGCCGCTGAGTTGGGGGTGTCGACTGACCTGCTAGATCAGGTGTTGCCTGAGCAGCGGTGGCATTTGCAGGCCTGACTCAGGAAGAGCTTTTTGGGAATGTAGAAAGAGGATGAACTAGTGACATTCCCACACGGCCTGGTCTGAAGTCAATGGAATCTTGCAACTAGCTACAATGGGCTTAGGATCAGGTTCGTATTTCCAAACATGAAGGCAGCTCATTAAAGAGTGAAAAGTAACACTTTGCAATTTGCCTGGGCTGTAGGATCGCTGCGATGACGACAGGGGTGGGAATGAATTCCCAATGGTAGCGCTCGTCTTTTCATTCTGATTGGCTTGGGATAACACTCCCCGCTCTTGAGTTAAACCGTCCGTCCCGGATTCCTCTCCCTGCCACTCGCAGGGACCGAGCCACGAAGCGAAACAAATCCTAGATGATTGCTAAAGCACCTTGTGGAGCCATGTTCCCCCGACCATTATTAAATTTAAATCCCTTGTAGAAACCTGGCTATTCATTTTGCAGGCGATACCATTTCAAACAAGCAAGAGAGGTAGCGAATTTCATGACATGCCACCCTCACAGCAGTGTAAAGATCTGGTCAGAGACATGCAAAGGGAAGTGCATTTCCCTTCTGCAGGTATCTGATCTGCAAAATCAAAACAGATTTGGCTCAGGGGATGGCTGCTTTGATAGCTCTGGGGATGATCATGGCCCAAATGCCTAGGCAGATAAAGTTTTTTAAATTTTGCCTGGTCTTTCTTCTCTTCCATAATTTCCTTACCCATAATTCCCTCCCCCTCTCTCATCTTGTCTAAGATCTCATCTTGCATTTTTCCTGTCTTTTCTTACCTAGCTGATATAAAGTGTGTTAATTAACAGTGCTGTGTAAATAATTTGTAAAAATAAGAGCTGTATAATAGGCAAAATGGCATAGTCTGGATTTGGCAGACTCCAAACCAGGAATTGTTTGGACCTGGGCTCTGTTTTATCTGAACCATCAATATTTGGGGAGGGAGGAAGATTTGGATGCAAGATGCCAGCTTTGATCCCTCTCCAAAGGTGATGCACCCCATCTAGCTACCGGCTCCTCTCGCCATCCTGGGTTATTTCTTCCTTTATGTTCATTTTAGTTAGTGAACGTTCCTGAACAGAGATGCAGCTGGGAAAATTAAAACACACTTGTGATAAATGAAGGGAAGGGGGTAGCTCCCTTTTATGGACACCCAGCCAGCCAGTAGCTATAAAATGCCTCCTAGTAGCTGTTCTCTAATTGCTCTACCTGTAAAGGGTTAAAAAGTCTCACTGCTATGCATAGGTAAAAGGAATTGAGTGGGCACCTGGCCAAAAGAGACAATGGGAAGGCCAGAACTTTTTCAACTTGAACAAAGGCTCCCCCTTTGTCAGTCTGTTGTTGTTCTCCCGGGAAGAGGCAGATGCTGTAAGAAGCTTGGGGCCAGGTATGAAAAATCCTCAGTATCACACCTAGAAAACTACTCATTTAAAACCCCAGATATGTAAGTAGATCACGAACAGTGTCTAGGAAGACACGATTAGGTTTATCTCTTTTTATTTCTTTATGGCTTGTGGATTCTTCTGTGCTAACCCCAGGTGCTTTTGTTTTGCTTGTAACCTTTAAGCTGGACCTCAGGAAAGCTATTCTTGGTGCTTAATCCTTGTAGTTGCTCTTTTAAAAATCTAGCAATAACCTGAGTTCCCAGATGTATTTTCTTTCATTTTTTTAATTATTAATAACATTTACCTTTTTAAAGAACAGAATTGGATTTTTGTGTCTTAAGAGGTTTGTGCACGTTGTTTAATTAGTTGGTGGCAACAGCTGATTTCCTTTGTTTTTCTTTCTCAGCTCTTCCCTGGAGGGGGTGTGAAAGGGCTTGAGGGTACCCCAAAGGGAGGAATTCCCAAGTGCGCCTTCCTGGGCTCTCAAAGGGGTTCTGCACATGGGTGGTGGCAGCATCTACCAATCCAAGGTCAGAGAAAAACTGTAACCTTGGGAGTTTAATACAAGCCTGGAGTGGCCAGTATTAATTTTTAGAATCCTTGTGGGCCCCCACCTTCCGCACTCAAAGTGTCAGA
This sequence comes from Macrochelys suwanniensis, assembly GCA_033296515.1. Classification (NCBI taxonomy): domain Eukaryota; kingdom Metazoa; phylum Chordata; order Testudines; family Chelydridae; genus Macrochelys; species Macrochelys suwanniensis. The sequence continues at coordinate 4,563,749 of CM065783.1, read as the reverse complement.
GTGGGGAATTAGCCTTGACAGCACTAGAAAAGATAAAGGTAACCATCCACATAATGTAAGAAATCAGGGTTCCTTAGACAAGCCATGGATCTGCAAACCCAGCACAGAGAAGGAGATCTCCTTCTAGACAGCTACCGCCATCCGCTTAGAAGATCCGTTCTCAATCTGGGGGTTGTGAACACATGTCCAGAGGGGGTTCACAACAATCCTGTCATTTCATATTGCTAAATGAGAGGGGGATGCTGGTTAGATGGAAGGAGGGTCCCTCAAGGGGCAAGGGGGGTTCCGGTTATGGAAAGGGTTGAGAAAACTCTGGTTAGATGATGTGGACACCGGTGTAATTGAGAGCAGCATTTATCCCCAGTGCTTCATTGAGATTTGGGCTGGATTTCGGGTGCATGCTAGCACCTCCAATCTGTCCAGAACTTGGGGAGCCCTATATTCTCCGGCAGTAACACCTATCAACTTCTGTGGGGGTTATTTTTATCCTACGGGAGTGGAATAAGGTCCAGGGAAGTGAATGGGGTGGGGGGTGCGGGGTGTGTGTGTGTCAGGAAAATGACAAATAGTTGGGAAGCAGGAGGCTAACTGGACATATGTGATCTTGGGGTGCCTAAACAGAAGATTCTTGAGTATGAGTAGAGAGGTTATTTCACCTCTCTGTTTGGCACTAGCTGTCCAGTTCCGCACCTCTCAGAGAGAGGCGCTCTGCTGGGGGCAATCTTCCTTCCAGAGTCTCCAAGAGCGCGTGACCTCTGTAACCGAGGGCTCACCACTGCAACAGGCTGCCCTGCTACAGAGTCCCCTCGCATTGCTGGGGCACTGGTTCCATCCGGACTCAGAGGGAAGAGTCACACGTGATGGATCACCCATGTTCCTTCCAGTAGCAGATGGTGTTTCTAGCCCAACCAGCCTGATAGACCAGAGAAAACCATCATGATAATCTAGTCTGACCCCCTGTATGGCACCGGCCAGACACCTTCACTCAGCCATCCCAGTAACTGGTGGTTGAGGTGCAGCGGATCTTTCAGAAAGACACATCTTGATTGAAAGGCACCAAATGATGGTGACTTCTCCACACCCCCCGCCGATCTGATTTCTGGGCTAATGACCTTCACTGTAAAAAAAATTGCACTTTATTCCCGGTTTGAACTTTGCTGACTTCAGCTGTTGAATCTTCTTATGCCTCTGCTCGATGGAAGACCCCTGTGTATCATAAAACGTCCCATGTAGCTAATTATAGGCCAGGATCACATCACCCTTTAGCCTTCTAAGTACCTACACTTTCTCCCAGGGTTTTATCACTGTAGTGTCTGAACACCTTCCACCTAAAATCATTAGCAAGAGCAGAGTCCATAATGGATGTCATGGAACAACAAGGTCCAATGCTGCTTAAGTTAAGATCATACCTCGAGGCAAAATGCATTGAGATCTTTGCTGTTGAGTTCAATGGGATGCAATCTGCTTGCTCCCTTACTAATACATCATGCCTTCTGCAGTAGCCGTGTGTGTTTAAGCCATTCAAATGCAGTTTGTCTCTGAGCTCTGAATGGATGTTGATAGACTAACCGTGCTCTGTTACTGGATGTCCTGTCAAGTCAGCTTTGCTCATGGAAACCAAGGGGAACTGGTTCTCAGAAGCCTTGGTTTTTACCATCAATCCCCATTAGAGAGCATCAGGCAAACGCGTTCCATGCTGCAGGAGACACTACGTTCTCATGCAGGTCTGAGTCATAGGGCTTCCCTATTAAGAGAGCCTGATTTGTTTTGGTTTTTTATACTGCCGGGGAATAAAGTTGCCAGAATGCGTTATTGACATTAGCCATGTTGTGTAAATTACCTGGCATAATGGATGAGCTAGCGGCCAGACGTTAGTGAGTCTGTTGTGTCAATAATGCACCGTATTGTGGTTTGTCATTCTGAAGTGCAGGAAGAATGGGATAATCGTTTATTTTTACTGGATTTTAGTAAGTGATTGTTTTGCTCTTGAGTCCAAAGAATTCCCACTCTCGCTGTCTGTCTGTCAGGCACTGTGCAGATTATAGGGGAGGTTATCCCATCACTGCCTCCTGCAGGATTTCGTGCACCTTCCTCTAAAGCAAATGGACCGGCCATTGTCAGAGACAGGAGACTGGGCTAGACTCAGGCTCATCTTTGACGCTGATCTGTCTCAGTCCTCACATCTGGCCTATGTCTATGTCTTTCTGATTTTTTCTGCACCACATTTCTGAGATACGGGCTTTGCTATTATGACGGGATCCCCGGGGTACAACCTGGAACTGGAGTACTGCTGTTCTTCCTTACCTCTCCAGCCTGGGCTGTCCCTCACAGTGCTTTGCCAGTGAGAAGCAGCAAACCCCTCCAGGGACTGTTATCACTGAGCCACCAGCATGCAGGGACACACCCAGCTAAGTTGCATGGATCTTCTCCATGTCACTCATGAACTATACACAGGGAAACACCAGCAAAACTCCCACGCCTCCAGCCTGGCAGCCCACAAATATACTGTCTCACACTGCTCAAGACCTCTTGAACAGTGCAAGCTTATTAATTAGTTCACCTTTGTCAAAGGACCGGGGACATGCACCGGCCTTTGTAATCTAAGCAGATTCCCCAAGCACTTTAGGCAAACTCACTGATAAGGATAAAACATTAAAATAATGTTATTAACTATGGGAAGGAAGATTTTTAAGTGATTATAAGTGTTAGGCGCAGAGGTCAACGTTGGTTACATAAGAAATAAAAGGAGAATCGCAGTCTAAATTTTAACATGAACAGACCAAACAAGATTTGAATCAAACAGCTTTTCTCACCCCACTGGATGTTCCAGGTAGGTTGCAGTTCTTAATACACAGGCTGAATTTCCTTCTCAGCCTGGGACCAGTCTTCTGAGTTCAAAGTCTTTGTCTTCCCAGCATTCTTGTTGCCTTCAGTGTAGGTGGGGGAGGAGAGAGACCCAGTGATGATGCCATCAACCCTCATTTATGTTTTCTTATCAGATGCTAGAAAGATCCTTGCTGTGATGGGGGGTTAGGTAGCCCCCATTTTTTCCTTCCCCCCTGAGGAGTCTCTAGGAGAGTGGATTCTTCTTGATGGGCCATCAACACGTGTCTGGTTGGTCCTGATGTCAATCTGTCTTGTCAGTGTTAGTTGCTCCTTGCTTGCCCCTGAAAGGCAGGTTGTGGGCATTTTCCACTTACCACCTATAGCAATGCTTCATAACTTCACATACAATGATCGTACAGGTAGTCCAACAGGATAGTCATGTTCAATGGATCAAGACTTTTTAAATGATACTCCACAAGGGCATACTTTGTCCCAAACATACCATCATCAGATCACAGTGGTGAATATGGGGGTTCCAAGGTGCTATTTTGAGGGACAGGGTGCCACACCTGTCCATCCACGCCGCTAAAACCCTCATCATCTCATGTCTCGATTACTGAAACGGCCGTCTGTCTGACCTTGACAAATGCTCTCTTGCACCACTCGTATCCATTCAGAATGCTTCTGCAAAGATCATCGTCTTAGCCTGTCTCTTTGATGGTGTCACCCCTCTCTTTGGAAGGGACCCCGAGAAGTCTTCTAGTCCAGTCCCCTGCACTCATGGCAGGACTACGTATTGTCTAGACCATCCCTGACAGGTGTTTGTCTAACCTGCTCTTAAAAACCTCCAATGACAAAGTTTCCACAGTCTCCTTAGGCAATTTATTCCAGTGCTTAACTACCCTGACAGGAAGTTTTTCCTAATGTCCAACCTAAACCGCCCTTGCTGCAATTTAAGCCCATTGCTTTTTGTCCTATCCTCAGAGGTTAAGGAGAACAATTTTTCTCTCTTCTCATTGTAACAACCTTTTATGTACTTGAAACTTTTATCATGTCCCCTCTCAGTCTTCTCTTTTCCAGACTAAACAAACCCAATTTTTTCAATCTTCCCTCACAGGTCATGTTTTCTAGACCTTTAATCATTTTTGTTGCTCTCCTCTGAACTCTCTCCAATTTGTTCACACCTTTCCTGAAATGTGGCACCCAGAACTGGACACAATACTCCAGTTGAGGCCTAATCAGCGCAGAGCAGAGCGGAAGAATTACTTCTCGTGTCTTGCTTACAACACTCCTGCTAATACACCCCAGAATGGTGTTCACTTTTTTTTGCAACAGTGTTACATTATTCACTCATATTTAGCTTGTGGTCCACTCTGACCCCCAGATCCCTTTCCGCAGTACTCCTTCCTAGACAGTCATTTCCCATTTTCTATGTGTGCAACTGATTGTTCCTCCTTAAGTGGAGTACTTTGCATTTGTCCTTTTTGAATTTCATCCTATTGACTTCAGACCATTTCTCCAGTTTGTCCAGATCATTTTGAATTTTAATCCTATCCTCCAGAGCACTTGCAACCCCTCCCAGCTTGGTATCGTCCGCAAACTTTATAAGTGTCCTCTCTATGCCATTATCTAAATCATTGGACAGAACCAGACCCAGGACCGGTCCCTGTGGGACCTTGATATGCCTGTTGATCAGACACTTGATCAGCATGTTATACTGATGTCAAAAAACCATATTCCTAGACAAGCCCTTGACTCGATACCACTTGGTGGAAGACAGAAAGGAGGGAGATAACCAATGGTGTATAGGAAAACCATTGAGAAAGATGTTACTGTCATGGAAGTAGAATACAATGGAGCAAAGAACATGGCACTAGGCAGATGGAGGGGAAACACTGGCTTGTCTCGTATATCATAAGGCACAGAGCATCTAATAAAAATAATTAATAATAAATTAACAATAGCACAGTGGGGGCCTGGTCCATGACTAAGGCTCCGGTGCACAACAGCAATACAAATCAAAAATAATAATAATTAATAATCATTGTTTAGCTAATCTAGACATCTGTCTATCCTCATCTGATCTGACCTAGCTATTCCTGTCACCATAAGGGATTGGCAGCCCGCTCAATATTTTGGCTGGTTTATTTCCCGCTCTCACTCATTTGCTAGCTTGCGAGCCGTGGCTCATTTGCATAAAGCTCAGATAACGCGGGAGGACTGGAATCTGCAGAAGCAGCTCATTCAAATTAGTCGTTTGGGCGGATGGAAGGACTTTGAGTCTTCTGTGTGGCCAGCATCATTTCCATGCCCAACACTTCAATCCAAGCTGCCGTTGTGTTGTGAGAGTCAATGTCATCGAAATGAATCACGGAGAAAAGACTCTTGGGTTACCCAGCCCATCTGGCCTAGCTACTACCGGACGGTTACCATTCTACCTGTGCTTCTGCCTTCTCCTACAGTGTAACAGGGTGGAACGGTGCTCCTTACATTCCAGCACATAAGGGGTTACCAGATTCCCTGCTCATCTGGCATGGGAAGGAAAGGGAATATTGTTTTCTTTCCTCCCAGCTGGCTGGTTGAAGGGCCCTGGGTAGGGTGTGGTTACCCAGTGTTCTGACTTGCTTTGCTGCTGTTTAGGATTTTTCCTCATGTCCTAAAACCACCTCTGAGTAAAGACTAAACTTTAACTGGAGCTTTAATCGCTCTCCCTGGCTGGTGTATTGGCTCACCGGCTCACTGGGACCCTGTCACAGTCTGGTAGGGTGCACTCTTAGTGAACGTTTCCTGATGTCCAATGTCAGTTTTCCTTTGCTTAGTTTTCGCCAATGACTCTCTGCTTCTATGATCCCATGATACATTCTCCAGGGAAATCACCCATGCTCTTTGGATTTCCCTTGGCTCGTTCCCGTGGGAGTTACATACACAGAGCACATCTCAGAACGCGTCATTAAATGAATCAAATGCTTCTGTGTACATCAGCCGTTCAGTCACACTCTGTACCGTGGCCTCCAGCATTCAAACTGGAACTCCTTTCTGGAGGAAAATGTACTCCGAGTTCCCATCTTTGCTTGAAGTGGCAATCGCAGCAAAAGAACTCAATTAGAACAGAAGTGACGCTTTGCTCATGCTTCGAGCAAATCAATACACTGACACAGAGGCTGGCAGCTGTAAATACAGATCGTTGGCTGTGCCACGTTACTACAGCTGGGAGATAGATTTATTTTTCCTTTTTAGCATGTCTCACTTTAACAAACCCACTTGTCTTGGGAGCCCCAGAGAGCATGGTGAGCGGGTGGGAATTTATATGTGTTGTAACAAATCACTTCTTTGTGGCTTTCACTGCGATACAGGCAATGGACACTGAGAACAGCATGGGTAGAACTGAAATCAAAGAGCAGGGACCTTTAGCGCTTGAGCCGAAGGAGAATCTCTGCCGTCAATGTAGGGGCTATGACACACAGGTAAGCAGTTCTGAGTCTGTCCAGTAGAGGGCAGCCATACTTATGCTAGCCACTCAGGTCTATCAACTGCTAGAATATCCCTTCCTATCTCAAGCACAGAGAGCCTCATTCCTCCTCTTCAGTTCAGGTGGAAGGCCCTGCGTTCATTTCCTTTGAACAACCCTCCATTTCTGTGATGCTGTGGGTCCATGGGCAGCTCACAGACAGGGGCAATGATTTTCCAGGCAGCCATTAAAGATTTGTATAGAACTGCTCATCAATAAACAGGGCAACAATTAGCGACTGAATAGCAGCTCCGATGGGTTCGGAATGATCAGCCGCGTGACCCAATCCGTGCCAGAGACAGTGCTATTTTCAGCAACGCTAACGAGTCCCGCGTTACGGTATCGAGCGGCAGCACATGGATTGATCGCTACCTGCACAGGCGGAAACGGGGCCCTGTGGGTTTGGAGGCTTTCAGGGGAATGAATGAAGGCAGCACGCTAAGGCGGCTCCCTTTCCGCAGGCAGAGATAAAGATGTAAAGCAGGGAGGGGAAGTCAAATTTATGGGCATTGGGACAATAGAGCAACCGAACGGACAATGTCCCAATCAGGCAGGTGGTTTGGACAATAAGCAGCATCTCTTTTGATATTCCCTGGCTTGTAGCCGCCAATGGCTGCCCTGATACAGCTCCTGAGTTTTCAGTTAATTAGGTCGAAGTGCTGTAGACTTTATTGCCGGTATTTAAAATCTAAGAGAGATGGAGACCGGAAAGGTCATGCTTAGAAACGGTCCTTTCCCTGCAGATTTTCCATGGAGAAAGCACGGAGTGTAAACCAGTCATCGTGGTACTTTGTGCGTCCGCCGCTGCCTTTCAGCTGAGATCAAGCGTCGCAACGTGCCAGCAATGAAGTGGGGAAACTGAGGGCAGAGAGATGCAGGACACCACACAGGGCATCAGGAGCAGATTGAGGAATAGGACACAGGTACCCAAGCTCCCCATCCTGAGATTGTATTGCCAGTTAGGCCACATTCTCCCAAAATTCTTGGAGACTCAGCTAAGCCCCCAGTCTGGGTGATGATCCGAGCATCCTCGCCGCTGGACAAACCTGACTGCGAAGAACTGAATTGTAACGCGCATAGGTGTTGCTTTCTGAGATGGGGGGGTCACTTTCTGCTGCTGTTTGGGCTGGAAAGAAGCTGCAAATGGCTCTTTTTCTCACCTCTGGCAACGGCAGGCCCAGTCCTCACCCCCAGAACCAGGAAATAAAGAGGGGCACAAAAACGGGAAATGATTGCTGAAAAGAAATTGCGATGTACGCTTTTTGAGCCTCGAAGCAGTCAGTTCGTTTCCAGTGTAGGGCCAAAGGTTAACTCTGTTCTTATTTTATCCACACTGGATCCCTCTCCCGCTACACCATCCCAAAGGCAGAGCGTGTGGTTATTGACAAAAGCGTCTCCATTTGAGTGGGGAAAGACTCTGAATCTGTCATCCGTGCATTATATCACAGGTGGGCACGAGCCGCACAATTTGGAGCCAGATTTCGAACGCTCCCGAGTGGGCGAATGTTCAGATCGGGCGTCGTTTCCAAAATGTCAGGTGTTCCATGGAGGTTCTGGTGCATACGGCAGCTGCTCTCAGACACTGGGCCATGGGTGGGTGGACTGCAGGGAGCTTGCCGGCTACATTGTTCTAGCTCCTTCTTTTTGTCTCCGGCTGCTAAATCACATTAAAAGGACATAAAATATATTTGAAACTTAATATTCCCTTCCCAAGAGAGCAGTTGCTGTTTCTGCTACTTGACTGCGAATGGGAGGGAAGGTGGAATCTATGCAATCACGTACAAGGGGAGGTATGCCCATGAGACAATCTCACCGCCAAGATGTGGTGCCCACTATGAAACCAGAAATTATGGGCATGATGGAGGAACCACTAAGTCCAATCCTCTGACCTGTGCAATGTAGAAGATCAGACTGGATGAACAGAATGGTCTCTGTTGCCGTTAAAATCTATGAATGTAGTAAATAGTTTGAAAACTCCTGCTTTATATAAGCAAATGCTCAGGAGGATGTTGAATAGCAGCAACTAAAGTTGGACATTTTTAAAGCAGCAGGTCCAGATAATTTGCATCCAAGAGTTTTATAGGAGCTGGCCAAGGAGCTCTCTGGATCAATTTTCAATAACTATTGGAACACTGGAGAAGATGCAGAAAACTGGAAGAAAGCCAGACTCTCCTGTCTTATACTTAGACGATAAGTTCTTTGGGGCACGTACCATCTTTTTGTTCTGTGTTTGTACAGCGCAGAGCACACTGGGGTCCTGGTCCATGACTAGGTTCCTAGGCCCGATCACGGGGTAATAAATAATAATAATATTTTAAACAGCTAAATGGGATGACCCCTGGGTAATTATACATCTATAAAACTGACACTGATCCTGGGCAAAATAATGGAACGGTTGATATGGGACTTCATTAATAAAGAATTAAAAAATGGTAATATAATGAATGCCAATCAACATGAGTTTATGGAAAATAGATCCTATCAGGCTAACTTGATATCTTTCTTTGATGTGATTATAAGTTTGGTTGATAAAGGTAATGGGGTTGCTGCAATATACTTAGACCTCTGTAAGGCATACATGACTTTTTGATAAAGAAACTAGAACAATATAAAATTAACATGGCACACATTCAGTTGATTCAAAACTGGCTAACTGATAGGTCTCCAAACATAACTGTAGATGGGGAATCATCACTGCACAGGTGTGTTTCTAATAGGGCCCCTCAGGGATCAGTTCTTGGCCCTACACTATTTAACATATTTATCAATGACCGGGTAGAAAACGTAAAATCATCACTGATAAAGGTTGCAGAAGACACAGAGATTGGGGGAGTGATAAATAATGAAGTGGACAGGTCACTGGCACACAGCAGTCTGGGTTGCTTGGTAAACTGGGGGGCAATCAATCAATCTGTGTTTTTAATATGGCCAAATGTAAATGTATACGTCCGGGAACGAAGAACGTAGGGCACACTTACAGAATAGGGACTCTATCCTGGGAAGCAGTGACTCTGAAAAACGTTGGGGGTCGTGGTGGATAATCAGCTGAACATGAGTTCCTAGTGGGACCTTGGCCAAAAGGGTTAATGTGATCCTTGGATGCATAAACAGGGGAATCCTGGATAGGATTAGGGAGCTTATTTTATCTCTGTATTTGGCGCTGATGTGACCGCAGCTGGAATCCTGTGTCCAGTTCTGGTGTCCCCAATTCCAGAACTGGAGAGGGTTCAGAGAAGAGCCACGAGAATGAGTAAAAGATTAGAAAACTTGTTGTATGGTGATAGACTGCAGAAGTTGAAATGGGTTACCTGGGGAGGTGGTGGAATCTCCTTCCTTAGAGGTTTTTAAGGCCCGGCTTGACAAAGCCCTGGCTGGGATGATTTAGCTGGGGATTGGTCCTGCTTTGAGCAGGGGGTTGGACTAGATGACCTCCTGAGGTCCCTTCCAACCCTAATATTCTATGATTCTATGAGTTCAATCTGGTTATTTTAACAATAAGAAAGTGAAGGGGTGACACGATCACATTTGATAAGTACTTGCATGGGGACCAAAACTTTGAGAATGGGCTCATTAGGCTAGCAGACAAAGGTAAAACTAGTAGTTGGAAGCAAAAGCTAGACAAATTCTGACTAGAAGTAAGGTACAAGTTTTTAACAATGAGGGTAATTAGCCATTAGAACAATTTACCAAAGGCTGTGGTGGATTCTATTTTTAAAACAAAACTGGCTGTTTCCCCAAGAGAGAGACACTAGCTCAATCAGGAATTAACCCAATGAAGTCCTATGGTCCTGTGTCAGATTAGTGAATCACAGTGCTTCTCTCTGACCTCAGAATCTATGAATTTATGAATCACCACAACCTAGCTGTTCCCCTAACTCTTCATTTTTGGTGGGAGTTATTTGGATGCAGATAGTCACCCACTCTTACTTCAGCTGAAAAGTTTGGTTGCATTTACAGAAGAGCGACTGATTTACCCTTTGCTTCCCCTCGCTTAGCACCTTAGCACCCTTCTCCCTCTGAGATTCTCTCATCTCTTTTCTCTTTGCCCTAGGCTAGGGTGACAGTAATGAACTGCAGCTGCTCTTCCTAGAGGCCTGTGAGTCTGCCTGCAAAGGGCCATCTTGGAGACAAGTTATAGAGCCAGCCTCTGAGGTGGTGTAAATTGCCATAGCTCCACAGTGGTCAATGCAGCTGTGCTGATTTACACCAGGTGAGTATCTGCCCCACATTCTTTATTCCCATTGTTGTCAAAGCCCATGCAAGTATCTCTGCCTGCTATTGCGCCTGGTCTTGGGCAGACAGATTTGTTAACAAAAGCATCTTCATTTCTCTTTTCAATGCATCCCCTGCAGTCGCATGTTTCTCTGACCCTCACGTTTTCAGTAGTCTTTTCTCGTCTTCCTTCCAGCGCTCGCGCGGCTCCTTCCGTTTGAAAGATAAGTGTTGACGTATGCAATAGCTAAGTGAGCAAAACGTAATCGATATCACCTAGGCAGAAAGTTTCTTTGTGCTTTAGCTACACGGAATCTTTTTCTTTGTGTTTTGCATGCATGCATATTGTCCTGGTGATTTTCAAAGATGCAGCTGTCTGAGCCAGAGAGAGAGAGAATTCCAGGCAAGTGCCAGCATTTGGGAAATGTGAGACAGTTATCACATCAGTTTCCAACTTCCAGGGGCTGCTGGCAGAATGAGACAATACAAGAAAAGCTGCCCGCCCCTGGGCTCTCGGTGTTTATGTTGGTCTTCCTGAGCGAAGTCCTGGCCACGTCTCAAACACAGATGATTTAACCCTTAGAAACCAGCTCTGGTCCCCACCCCCTGGAGCTTATGAAAGGACAGATTTTCTCTCCCATTGTGCACCACTCAGTTGCCATAAAGGAGAATTCGCCCTGGGCAGCATATAACTGCTACTGCTCCCCTTACAGTCCCAGTATAGAGGGCATGGTAGGGGAGGGATGGAGAAGACCCCTGGGGCATGGTGCTGCAGGCATTCTGGGCTCCCTGGCTGCCCATAGGCAGCCCAGGCCAGGGTGCTGCAAATTAGAGCAGGCAGAGGCTTCGCTAGCTTGTAGTGGCGTTATTTCACCCTAGGGTTGTCAACCCTCCAGGATTGTCCAGTCTAAAAGACGAATTTTTCATTAAAGTTCATGTCATGCGATGAAACCTCCAGGAATACGGCCAACCAAAATTGGCAACCCTAGTTCAGCCCTTGCAGCAACCAGAATCTGGAAGGCGGCTGGCTTCGAACATCTTTACCCTCTTCCCTCCTGGTGTTGCCATGCAGACTCAGACCCAGAATGTGGCAGTGTAAACGCAGGCACGGACTCAGCAGAAAAATACACCTCTACAGTCAGCCGGGACTTTTCCGCGAGGGAAACGACTCCCCCGCCGGGGGTTCAGCTCTGCCCTGCGATGCTGGGTGTGGAGTCCCCGCTTCCCAGAGGCAGCATCTCCTCTCTGTCTCCCACGCAGCTGAAGCAGGGTCCTTCCCCTGGGTGTCGCTGAAAAGGGAGGGGTAAGCCAAATCGGAGAGAATCCCTTGTTTACGGGGGCTCCCTGTCATAAAGCTGCGGAGGAGAAGGCTGAGTGTCAGGTGGTCTGAAGGGAGGAGGCCAGGGGGAGCTGAGTGCCAGGCACAAGGAATCATAGACGTCTGAGACGGGGTGAGGACTGTTAGATCATCTGGTCCGTTTCCCTTCAAGGAGGGGAGTCGGGAACGTGAGCGGGGATCCAGAGGCTAGGCTAGGCCATGGAGGGCGTCTAAAGAGATGGCCTATTTGAACTGGAAGCAGAAGCAAACGGAGGGACAGCGAGTTTGTCTGAGTTTGGGGTTGATGTGCCTGCATCGGGGTCTTTCTTGGGGTCATTCTCAGCACCACGCTAAGGCAAGAAGAAGACGACCTGATATTTGCATAGGATCCCCAAACTCCAACTGCGGGAAAATCTAGCAAGGCAGGATGGAATGTAATCAGGGAACGGGGATTCACTCCTTCCTGTTCGAGGATAAGAAGCCAGGGGAGCTTTAATCACCGTGTATTTATGTTTCATTAGAGAGATGGGCTTGTCCGGCAAGGCAGCACCGCCGGGGATCGTGCTCCAGTGTTGGTCCCGTATAGACCGAATGGAAAGAGTTCTGCTCATTGAATCACTAATACCATTCCCACGTCGCCCTAGAAGGACGTGTGACCACTACCTGGGTAACCTGGTCACTCTCTGTGCTAGCAACATTTAAACAGAGTAGCAACAACAACAAAAACAAAAGCAGCAGCAGCTTCAGGGAACTAACGGGCCATGACATTATTATCCAGGAAAGAAAAATAAAAATGAGTGACTGTTCTAGCAATCTGCACTGTGTCTGCAACCATGCTGAGGTCTCCAGGAGAGGTTAAGGCAGCAGAAGATGAGATACAGGTGGTCTTAAATTGGAGACAGGAAAGCCCTAGCACAGACCCTTTTCATGCTCGCTGGGCCACCCACTGCAAACAAAATGACATTACTTTGGTCAGAACAGAAAGGAAGAATTGCAGCATTGAAGAAATCATTTTGGAAATTGCTAGGTTGGCTTTCCGGGGGAGATAGCATAGTACTAATAGTTCTCCACACTGATAGAGCATCCTTCATCCAGCGGGACCCCAAAGCACATTGCCAAAAGATATATACAGCAAGTGCCACGCTCGTTGCTGGAAAGCAGCCACCTCTGGGCTGGAGCACAGCGGTAATATAAGGCACACGACCATTTAGCACAGAGAGAGGAGGCAATTAGACTGGAAACATCCAAAATTGCCCGAGGAAATTTAGGGAGGCAGAATGAAACTACCCAATCTGGTACTTGTCCAGGACATTGGGGTTAACATCTCACCCTTGGGGTAGAAAAAACTGGGTCTTTAATCACCACAAGTGGTCAAGACCTCACTTGGGGAAAGGTAGCAATTTTTCAGCAGCACACATTTAATCTAATCTAATCTATTTTTCTAGGCCTCTATACTAGTCTCCCCATGTTGGTATCTGAGCAACCAGTGGTGGGCCATTAGGTTGTCTTTAGTAGCTAGAGTTGATTGGGAAGTATCGTTTATTTCCCCGAAAAGCAGAAAACCCCCAAACCGGAATTTTTTCCAGGGTTTGAAAACCGATTTTTTTGTTTTGGGGGTTGACAGTTTTTTTACATAAATCCAAAAAAATATTGACGAAAATGGAAATTCTCTTGCAAAAATTTCCATTTAGTAAATTAACAAAAGCATGTCATTTCTGGCCAGCTCTGGTAGCGACAAATGAAAAGACTCACTGAGGGATCTGGACTGTGAATCTTTCCCAAAGACGCTGCCAATGGGCTCAACTCCCTGCTCTGCCTCTGACTCCCTGTGTGACCTTGGCAATGTCACTTAGCCCCCCTGTGCCTCAGTTGCCCATCTGTACAATGGGAATAAGAGCACTGCCCTGCCACGCAGTGGGCCATGAGGAAAAATGCATTGAAGATTGTGAGCTCGTCAGACGCTGTGGTGATGGGGACTGATAAATAAGATAGACAGACAGCAGCTCTGCTGTACTACGGCACTGGCTGAAATAACACGTGCCAGGCAAGGATGTTTAGCTCATTCTCAGCAGAGAGCCACTTTTCGCAGTGGCCTGGATCTATGCTGCCGCAGTTTAGGGTTGCCAACCCTCCAGGATTGTCCTGGAGTCTCCAGGAATCAAAGAATAATCTTTAATTAAAGATTGTCATGTGATCCAACCAAAATTGGCAACCCTTGCCCTGTTGGACTCTGGAGAGCTGGGGCAGAAGGCAGCCCCAAGGAGAGAGGAGACGGAAGCCTGGCTGAGGATTTCAAACCTGGAAACGTCAGCCTCATGATTTAGAGTCTAATCCAGGCCCCAGGCTCACCAGAGTAAGGAAGACCGCAAGTTATGCTGTCCTCTAAGCAGCCAGAGGTGAGTAAGGACATCAGGATCCGGCCTGTCAATTGCATTTGTTTCCTGTTTTTTTTTAAATGAAAACAAAGTGAAGAAAGAACTCCCATCTGAAAAGAAAGGATCCAGGAAGCAAGGGAAATCTATGGGCCAGATCCTCAGCTGGTGTAAATGGGTGTAGCTCGTATGAGGCCAATGGGGTGAACCCCCCAGCTGGTATAAATAGACATAATTCCACTGTAGTCAGTGTGGTCAGACCCTCAGCTGGTATATGCTGGGGTAGCTTCATGGACTTCTATGGAGATGCAGCAGTTGAAGATCTTAAAATTTATGAGCAGAGTTAATTCTCTGGCAAACAATGGATAAGTGAAACCAACCAGAGAAGAGGTCTGCAAGTCCCATTCCAAAAGGCAAAGGGTGGGAGTGGGGTGGGTGGAGAGGAAAATTTGTCTGCATTTGCCACTTATTATTGGCCATGGCCAGGGTTTGTAAAGTTAGAAGATGCAAAAGATCTGGAATTGCCCCATGCCACCTCTCTGAGTCAGACTGGAAAGTGTCTGCACTATTACACCAAGGCACACATGGAGGGTCTGTAATGACCAGGGATCACAGGGGCCTCAGAAAGCTTTAGGCTGAGATGACCTTGGGTAGGATGAGAGACTGCAGAAGTGACAGGCGAACTTGAGGGGTGGAGATGTCTCACTCCCGGGTTTCCAGATTCGTTCCAAAGGCTGTTTGCCAGAAGCTAGGAATGGGCGACAGGGGGTGGATCACTTGATGATTCCCTGTTCTGTCCATTCCCTCTGGGGCACCTGGCATTGGCCACTGTTGGAAGACAGGATACTGGGCTAGATGGACCATTGGTCCAGCCCAGTGTGGCCATTATTCTATTCTTACGTTCTATGAAGGAAGAGGAGGCATGCGGGCATTTGCTTGACACTTTTGATTGCGCTGGAACCGTGCAGAAGTTTACTCAGGCACGTGACCCCAGGGAAGTCTGTGGGACTAAGTGAGGACGGCTCGTGGGAGACTGTCAGCTCTCTGGGACGGAGACTAGCTTGTTCTGTGTCCTATGCAAGCAGCACAAGGGGTTTATTAGTACTAGAGAATTTGTTTTTCCTGTGGCATCTTTATACTGCAAAATGCTTTGCAGAGAAAACCCTACAAAAGCAAAACAGAGCATGGGCTTGTGGCTTCCTCACCGATGCTGCTGAGTCCTCACATGAATAGTAGTTTCTGCTCTCTCCTCCCCGCTAGGAGACTCCATCCCATCCTGACCTGGCCTGGGTTCTCCACACCTTCCGCACTTTCTATCTAGACTACAGCAAAGCCACAGACCTTGGGATGGAGCCAATCAGCACTTAGGAAACTCCAACTAGTACAGAACACCGTAGAGCTTCTCCTCCGCAGACCTGTCCTCCACGCCTCCTAGAATAGCAAGTCAAGTTACAGGCTTCAGCCCTTAGCTTCACGGTGCTCAAAGACCTGGGCCCGTATCTAAAAGAACCTAACGAGCTTGGATGAAGACCGGGGTGACAGTTTTGCTCCTTGGGTACCATGGGACTTTCCACCATCTGGGTAAAGCTTTCTGTGAAGGGCCCAGAGCTTTCTTGGGGCCTGGGCTCGGACTGTGGAATGAACTCCTCCAGGAACTAAGCACCATCCAAAACCTCCCCACCTCCCACGGCCTGGCATGCTTCTCCAGTCGGCCTTCTCTGAGATCAACACAGAGGAGCATGGACATTTTAAACCACCAGCAAACCCCAAATCCTACCAAACCATTCCACACCCAACTCCCCCTCTTGGAAGAGTGCGAGAGAGAATGAATGACGCTCAAGAGACTTGAAAAATCCACCCCCCTGAGCGATGCAGTGACACCAACCTAAGCCCTGGTCTAGACAGCGTTACGCCGACAGGAGGGCTTCTCCCGTCACCATAGCTACCACCTTTTGCGGAAGTGGATTAACTGTCCTGTCAGCGTAGTAGTGTTTTCACCTCACACCCCACACTGAAAGAAGACAGAAGAACATAAGAACGGACGTACTGGGTCAGACCAAAGGTCCATCCAGCCCAGTATCCTGTCCACCGACAGTGGCCAATGCCAGGTGCCCCGGAGTGAGTGGACCTAACAGGTGAGGATCAAGTGATCTCTCTCCTGCCATCCATCACCCCCCTCTGACAAACAGAGGCTAAGGACACCATTCCTTACCCATCCTGGTTAAAAGCCATTAATGGACTTCATCTCCATGAATTTATCCCGTTCTCTTTTAAACCCTGTTATAGTCCTAGCCTTCACAGCCTCCTCAGGCAAGGAGTTCCACAGGTTGACTGTGCGCTGTGTGAAGAAGAACTTCCTTTTATTTGTTTTAAACCTGCTGCCCACTAATTTCTGGTTTGGTCTCACCTCGTTGTAAATCCAGAGTAACTCCACTGATTGTGGAGAGGTTATTGTAACTTTACACCAGTATAAGCGAGACCAGAATCCGGCCAAATGTTTATAAAAAGAGAGTTACATTAAAAAGCTTTTTACCGAAATACTTAATTAAAACAATATTGGAACAACCAAGACACATTCTGTGCTAAACACACAGGAACAGCTTCCCACAGCTCATTTGTGAGAGCGCTCGATAATAGCGGAGGGTAATTATTTTTTAATCAGCCAGTGTAAAGAACTGTTGGCATGTTAACAAATGGCACTTATTTTCTATTGCTCTAATAGTACCAGCTCGCGTGCTGTGTTGTGCCAACTCGCTGGCACTTCCCTGGCATGGTGGAGTTACCTGGCTTTCTGCCGGCTGCAGCTGCTTGTATTTTAATGAGTTCGCAATTCGTGAAGGTTCAACGTTCTGGAGGGTTGGGTCAGGGCAGGCAATAATGCTTTGCGCGTCTAGAGCAAAGCAAAGATCGCAAAGCTCTTTACAGATGCTAATCAATCAAGCCTAACCACACCCCTTTGAAGTGTTTATTTGTGTTATTATTGATCTGTATTGCAGTAGCAGTTTAGGCACCCCAGTAATGGACCAGGGCTCCACTTTGCTAGGTGGTGTACAAACCTAGGCCTGAAAGATGGTCCCTGCCTCAAAGAGCTAAGGAGATGTACTATTATCCCAATTTTGCAGACGGGGAAACTGAGGCACAGAGAAGGGAAGGGGCTTGCCCATGGTCACACAAAAAGTAGACACCTAGATGACTGACTTCATAGATTCATAGATTCTAGGGCTGGAAGGGACCTCGAGAGGTCATCGAGTCCAGCCCCCTGCCCTCATGGCAGGACCAATTACTGTCTAGACCATCCCTGATAGACATTTATCTAACCTACTCTTAAATATCTCCAGAGATGGAGATTCCACAACCGCCCTGGGCAGTTTATTCCAGTGTTTAACCACCCTGACAGTTAGGAAGTTTTTCCTAATGTCCAACCTAAACCTCCCTTGCTGCAGTTTAAGCCCATTGCTTCTTGTTCTATCCTCCGATGCTAAGATGAACAAGTTTTCTCCCTCCTCCTTATGACACCCTTTTAGATACCTGAAGACTGCTATCATGTCCCCTCTCAGTCTTCTCTTTTCCAAACTAAACAAACCCAATTCCTTCAGCCTTCCTTCATAGGTCATGTTCTCTAGATCCTTAATCATTCTTGTTGCTCTTCTCTGGACCCTCTCCAATTTCTCCACATCTTTCTTGAAATGCGGTGCCCAGAACTGGACACAATACTCCAGTTGAGGCCTAACCAGCGCAGAGTAGAGTGGAAGAATGACTTCTCGTGTCTTGCTCACAACACACCTGTTAATGCAGCCCAGAATCATGTTTGCTTTTTTTGCAACAGCATCACACTGTTAACTCATATTTAGCTTGTGGTCCACTATAACCCCTAGATCCCTTTCTTGTTAACTTCCATGTTAATTGCCAGACAATTTGCATGATGCTAATTTGAATGTTACTGGTATTATTTCTTGGATCTGAACTACGAAATTGGCATAAAAATCTCAGGAGTTCAGATACAATGGATATAGCACAATATACATATCTAGATGGAAAGGGAGATTAGGTAGAACCAATTTTCCCAGGAGATTTCTAGTTCTCTCTGCTTCCGGAGAGGAATGGGCTCTCTTCTGCAACGTTTCCTCACCTCTCTCTCGCCCTTCACTCAAACCCCAGAAATGCACCTCCGAAGCAATCAATGATGAAGCAGGTGCGTGCCTGTTCGACCCCAGTTCGTCAGCGCTGGAACTGCTGCCCTGGGCATTGCATATTAAACGGTGCCCAAGCAACTCTGTGCATTAATAATTCTATTTGTTCTGAAAGCATACCGCTGGTGCCATGAAAATGAATGAGAACCCACGGAAATCAATTTCCTGCCGCAAAAAATCCTCGCCAGAGGAAAATGTGCAAAGGGGCTTCAGTGGCGTTGTTTTTTTTTGTTTTTTTGTTTTTTTTAAAGCAGTCGGGATAATAGATTCCTGGCCAAGGGGTGTGTTTTGTTTATCCACTATACATATTTTTTCCCCCTCTCTCCCCACCAGCTCTCTGATCTCTCTGCTTGGATGTTGCATCCTTTCCCATCCACCTCTCAGGCTCTTGTATGGCTTGTCTATTTCAGCTGTGAGCCCTTCGGGGAGGATCTCTTATATATGTTTGGGCACGCTTGGTGCCTTTGATTGAGTCTGCTACGTGCTACCATCATGTAACAATCATAATGCCAGGGTTCTTGCAAAAATGAGTTTAATGTTTGTGACCGGTGCTAGGTCTGTAACCCTGAGAATCAGCACGTTGGTGCTACAGTAATTGGCATCCTGTGTCTGCCTAATCGGTCTGTCTGCAGATATTCCCACTTCAGCTCTCACCATGGTAGGCGAGCACAATATCTCTCTCTCTTGGCTGGACAAAGAGATAGACAGCCACCCCTGTTGTTCCCAAAACACACAATGAAATACCCTGGTCACGGGCAGTGAAAGCTCTGGGCTGCTTCTTCCTTGTGCCCACACCTGCCTGGTAGTGACCATTTCTTTGGGATGCTCGTGGAAAGTCAAAGGGCTGCCCTACGCTAGGAAATCAGAGCGACCCAGCTACGTCACTCAGGAGCGTGAACAAATCCACACCCCTGTGCAACATAGTTAAGCCGACCTAAGTCAGCACATAGACAGCACTAAGTCGACAGAAGAATTCTTCCGTCGACCTAGCTACCGCCTCTCGGGGAGATGGATTTAGTACAGCTATGGGAGAACCCTTCCTGTCGCTGTAGTGTTTTAAGTGTAGACCTAGCCTAAGTCTCTACAGGCCGTTGGTCTCTCTGCTGAAATCCACCACTCAAGGTGTCGGTGGAGGAGGAAAAGAGGAGAAAGAGGCAAAAGCTCGGTCTGAAAGCATTGGTTGGCTTAGATTCTCCATAACCCCCCTAGCTGAGATTGGGGTTGTTTGGGGGCAGGGGTTTATCTCGGCGGATCATTTATATCCTTATGCCCCCGAGGTTTGCTGTGATTTTTCACACTGGGCATAGCCCCCATCCTCGGTGTCCTATAGCAGAGACCCCTTTGTTCTGGCAGATCAGTACCTCTGTGGCCCACCCAGCAGCGGTACTAAAGACTCCATTGCAAGAAGATCTATGCATGCTGGCAGATGCATTGACTCGGCTTTTCTATTCCCATCAGGCTGTGCGGGCTCTTCGCCATCTCGTCTTTCTGGCTGGTTGATTTATTTAATTAAGCTACTAAATTCCGACTGACACATGCCTCCCACAAATGACGGGGGTTTTTTTTGGGGGGGGGAATGCAACGAAATGACTTATCACACAACCCACAGCACGATAACTATAATTTTCTCATCAGCATACATGTGCTCACTGCCTTTGAAGTCTTGCCAGTCCCACTGGAACCGATAGTTTTACACCAGCTTCTGGTTTTGGAGGCGTCTACTGTTGAGAGGACAATGGGGAATAAATAAATATTATTTTCTTTCCCTTCCTTTCCTTCCCTTCCCTTCCCTTCCTTTTGAGGCACAAGAGTCTGTCTGATAAAATAGATCCAGGTCCAATAGTGAAAACGGGAGAGTCACACCTTAGTATTCTTGGCTTCTATTTCAGTCTCTGCTGCTGCCTCCCTGAATGACCTTGGCCAAGTCCCTTAAGTCACAACATCCAAACCCGGGTGCCTAAAGTGTGAATTCAAAACAGATAAACGGAAATACATTTTCTGACCACACTCAGTTAGACTGTGGAACGCATGGCCACAATTTAGCAAGGGGCGTGTGGATTCTCCGTCACTGCCAATTCTTAAAACAAGATGGCATGTTTTTCTTCAAAATGTGACCTAAGGATTATTTTGGGGACGTTCTCAGGTCAGTGTTATGCAGGAGGTCAGATCAGATGACCACAATGGCTTTGGAACCTCGGGGTTTAAACCAGCCTCTAACTTTTAGGATGAGACCTTCATGGGGGCCAGACTGGCCCTCTGCACAGGGGTGAATTTCACCCTCAGCAAGGCTGGGGTCCTGCTGGATGAAGCAGGAATGGCTCTGATGATTCTCCTTCTATAGTCATGTCATTTCAAAAAGATCTACTGTTATGGCAAGCGGTGCTAATACCCTGCATGTTCTGAGTCATCGATGTACGAGTACCAGGATGAAATTCTCCCTAGAAAGGGCTTGATGGCCCGGGCAGTAACTGCGCTGAGGCACTGAGTAGTGGTTTAGGGCAGGGAATTACGAAGAGGACAGTATAGGTTAAAGAACTCTTCAATGTCTGGATAGGCATTTGGTTCCTTCATGCTGCAGAGCAGCTGTGCAAAAGAGTCCTAATGCCAGACTCACTGCAGTGTGGTGCATGAGGCTTGCAAGCAAAAAGCCCAGGACTGAGGCAGCACAGGAGAGCGGTGCCGTAAGCAGTAGAAACCAAGATAGATAGCGACAAGAGAGAGCAGCTTCTCAGTGGCTGAGGTGTTTCTAAAAGGGAGCTTTGTCTGTGTGCCGTCTGTTACCGCTTCTGTTTAAGGAAACAGGACCCGTGTGCATTTGGGAAATAAACAAATCCCACTAAGAAATACCTGGGCTCTGCATCATTGATGTCTCAAGCAGTGGGACGCAAAAGGCAAAGGCCTCCAAAAATCTGATCTGCTACTAAGCAAAAAGATAGATAGATAGATAGATGTTGCTCTATCTATCTATCTATCTATCTATCTATCTATCTATCTATCACACCTATATGTATAAATTGGTCCCTACATTTTTGAGGTATTTGAGATCCAGATCCACACTCTCCAACCTTTATTTTAAAAAAAGTTGATAAAAACAGGTGTTGTTAATTCAGTACCTGCCCTGGCTGCATTGTGAACCCAGACAGACCTGTTCTTCTCACAAGCCAATGTCCTAGCATGTTTCACGGCTCAGTACACTGGAACTTTATTCCTCTGTCTAGCGGGTCTATGTGAAAAAGCCTCACTTGATTTGCGTATGCATTTTTGTTTGGGGAGTTGACAAAATGTACTCATAAACTGATTTAATCCTTTAGAAGTTATTAGTTGGCTGTATATATTGGAATGCATTTTCCCAATGCCGAGACAACAATTCGTTGCTGGTGAATTGACCAGGAAAGAGTGAAGGTTCTGTTCTGTTCTGTTGGCTGGTGAAAGACGTGCAGAGAGCCAAAGGGCTAGGACCCCGCATTCCATGTTAGCTCTATGTGGTTTCTGCATTGCAATGAGAAACGTGCATGGAGTATGAGTGACCCTTGTGTGTTCACACCAGTCACTGGTGCATATGGAGAAATATGGGCGTGACTGGGCATGGAGATAAGGCGTGGGCCAGAGCATAGGTGCCTCAAGACAGTCAAAATACACGGTGTACCTAGCTGCCCTTTTGGGGGCTGGTTTTGTGATCACCTTACTCATGGGAGTAATTCGATGGAATTAAGGGTCTCACTCGTGTAACTAGCAGGATCACAATTTGGACTTCAAGCTGTTCAGTTTCTCCTGTGGCCAGCCAGGAGCAGTGGCAATTTGAGCGTACTCCAGGATCGTACTGGGCAGAAACTGGGAGCGGGGCAACTAGGAGAGCCAGCCACGGTGCCTGGAACATGGCATGAGGCTGAGCCGCTGGCCAGGAGAGGTGCTTTTCCCTAGGCACATTTCTGCATCAGTGTCCACGTTAGTCCGCCTGCCCTGCAGTGCTTGCTCTCCTGAGCTGACCTCACCTGACTGGATCTGTCAGAGCAACATGCGCGGTAGCAGGGCTGCTGGTTCGCTGCCGCCCGTACCCAGACCCTAGCAGAATTGGGGCCTTAGCGAATGGGCTTACGCAATCCTGGTTTTCCCCAGTGCTTGGTTCAACCAGTCCCACCTATTCTCCTTTGCTTGTTTTCATTTATAAAACCCACTCGACTGGTGTCCCGTGGTTGACGTGCCATTTGGAATAACAAGACGACTTTGAAGGACTAAGGTCTATGAGGATAGACACACACATTGCAATAAACAAGATACCCGTTCATCCCAGGCCGTAGGCCATGTCCTGAGGCTGACGCAGAAGGGTGTAGAAAATGCGGCCCCGCCCCCCCACTCAGGCAGCAGGACCGAAGTCAAGAAAGGGGTTTATAGATCAATATTAGCTTTAGCTAATATTGATCTCTAACTCATCCAAGAGCAGATAGGAAGGGCAGTGTGGTGGCCGCTGTCACCGTGCCTTATTGGGCCACCGCTGAGGATGCCAGCAGGGGACAGACTGCTGAGAAATAGTGCAGACTCACCCCCAAACTGCTGATGATTCCATCATTAGACTATACTAAGCCAGTAACAAAGTGAACTTCTGTCTCACCACACTGATTAACAAGAAGCCAAAACCACAGTCTCCTCAGGCTTTCCAGCCCTAGGCTCATCACCCAGACACTGGACTTTACGATAAGGGGTTTGTGACGGGTTGACCCCCTTTAAGGTGCCATCTGATGTACTGGACTACCACTGAGCCCACCTGTTCCACCAGCCTGGGCCCCCTTTACCCTGTCTTGCTGAGCCAGGCTCTTAAGCCTCCTCTAGCACTCACACAGGCAGGGCCACACCCAGCTGCAGAAAGACACAGACACTGAGATCAGCTCTGGGAAGACTCAGAGTAAGGGACTTGCCCCAGCACTCAGATGCCCACCTCCCTTGGAGTGTAGACCCAAAGGTATATTGTCTTGCACTGTATAGAAAGATCTGCACAGCGCAAGCTCATAAAAATTCGCCCTCTCCCTCAATGTGAAGAGAGAGATGCACAACTTCTTGCCCCCTCCCAATTAAAAATTACACAAACTGGTTTTAATAATAAACAAACCAAATTTATTAACTATAAAAGGTGGATTTTAAGTGGTTATAAGGGATAGCAAACAGAACAAAGCAGATTACTGAACAAATAAAACAAAACATGCATACTAATCTTAAGATCTTAGAGACTGGTTTCAAGAAGTAATTTCTCACCCTAAATGTTATTTTAGGCAAGTTGCAGAGTTTCTGTAGCTTAGAGTTTCGGTTATTTTTTCTTATAGACTGGACCCCTGTCTCAGTCTGGACTCACCCCTGCCTTTCCCCTTAGGTTAGTTCCTTTTTCTCTTCAGGTACTTTCAGCAGTCTTTCTTCTTGGGTAGGCAATGGAGGAGAGTCCAGATTAACCCGCTATAGAGGAAAAGTACCAGCAGTGTCCAAGGTGGTATTTTGTATCCGGTGATCTTATCACCTGACCGTGCAGTGTCAAAACAACTATGAAACCAGGTTTATTTGCAATGTCCACAGGAAGGAACTCCAGGCAGATGGGAAATCCACATCTCCAAAGACTCATTGTCTTTTTCTAATGGCCCATTAAGGCTGATTGCTTACTGTCTGGTGGGTGTTTCCCCACATACACATACAGTTGTAATTGTGACGTAGTCAATATTCCTAACTTCAGAGACAGAAATGATGCATGCATACAAATTGGATAATCACATTCAGTAAATCATAACCTTCCAAATGATATCTTACATGAGCCATCTTGCATAAAGTGTATCTTAGTTATGCCATATTCATATCCTAACCATATTTCTATGAAGAATATGGAGTGTAACATCACATGGTTACTGAAAACCAATTGAATCAGTTATAGGGTCCTTCCAATCCCAAGGGACCAGCCACTTATCCAGGCCCTGGAGCCTGACTCCTCTCTTTCTTAGCCCACTCAGCAACAATGCTGGCCTCCTCATGCTTCGACCCCTTCAGGACAGGAGAACTGGGTCTAGGAGTTACAGGCTCAGACTCCATGGACCATTCTGTCTTTGGCTTCTCTCCTGAGATCGTCCAGCAAGGTGGCCAAGGGATGGTGTTCGCTCAGTTGGGATGCCAGGCCCCTCCGAACTAGCCCATCACTCACCAGTTTATGTCACAGAGCAATCAGAGGGTAGCAGTGTTCACTCCCAGCCAAACCGAGCTGAATTTCAATTGCTGGCATAGCGGAGAAAGGCTCTTCCGGTCACTACCCAGAGCCATCCACCCCCGCCAAACACTTAACAAGATGCTCCCCTGAACGGAGTATGGCGCTATGTGCTTTTATGTCCGGTGAGGGCAAAAGCCAGTCTGACCCAGGACCTGATTCGATAGCTTTGCCCTTCCTAATGGCGGGGAACATTCGATTAATGCACAGCCCAGAATGCGGACGGGCCTGCACGGCTGGGGAGACTTAAGCAGTCCCACCACATGGCTGAGCATGTTTTATTGATTGAGACTACAGTTTCCTTATCTCTCCAACAGGAATTTGGCATTTAAGTAAAGCCTCTCCGACTTTATGCTTTGCTCCATAATAAAAGCCCTGGCAGAGTCCGTTAAAGCTCAATTCCACCTGTAGTGCTGAGCCTGATGAATTTTCTTCCCTATAATATCGTGCGGGTCCAGTGAGGATCAGTTTGTCACATTTCTGCATCGGGTATGCGAAGCTTTAAAGGTCAACCGGGGCAAAAAGTCTCAGCAACACACTGCAGGCTATAAAAACGTCATGAGCCTCACAATCCAGCTGCCTGGATGATACGTCTGCTGCAATTGGTGAGGGCCTAGACAGCTAGGTCTCTGGCTAAGCTGTCTTCTCATTCCCAATTACCTTTCAAAGAAGAACAGAATGATACAGGATCCCCAAAAAGGGGTCTATGTGCGGCTGGCACGCAGCCTTGCCCACGTGCTCAGAGTTCAGCTGATCGCCATATTTGGGGTCGGGAAGGAATTTTCCTCCAGGGCAGATTGGCAGAGGCCCTGGGGGTTTTCGCCTTCCTCTGCAGCGTGGGGCACGGGTCACTTGCTGGAGGATTCTGTGCACCTTGAAGTCTTTAAACCATGATTTGAGGACTTCAGTAGCTCAGACATAGGTGAAAGGTTTATTGCAGGAGTAGGTGGGTGAGATTCTGTGGCCTGAATTGTACAGGAGATCAGACTAGATGATCATAATGGTCCCTTCTGACTTTAAAGTCTATGAGTCTATTAGACAAATAGAAATGAGTGAAGAAGGTGGCAAAGGATGGGGAAAAGAGATTGAGTGAACCCAGGGAAGAAATTAAACTCATGACTGGACTAGATCTGCACCTCCTTTAAATTGGTGGAACTCTGTTGCTGTTGGTGGAACTACACTGATTTATGCCGGCTGGGGCTCTAGCCCCATTGATGACAGTAATTCAGTAATACTTGGCATTTTCCATCTGAGGCTCTTGATGCACGCTACAAATAATTCATCTCACACAACATGCCTATGAGGTGGGTATTGTCCCAAGCTTATGAGTGGGGAAACTGTGACCCTGATCTCCCAGTGAGTCCGTTTCAGAGCTTGAAATAGAAGCTAGCCATTGGGGGGCTGTATTATAATTTGGTTGCTATTGCGTGATGGATACCTAGGCTAACACAGCTAACTTCCCAAAACTACCCAGCTGTTCCCCGTTAGTGTACCGGAGGGGCGGATAATATGCTTTGTGCATTTAGGGTGGCGTGCTGCAGGAATAATACATTTCACTGATGAGTTCTGATGGAGAAGGGACCAAACGCAGGACACTTGGGTTCTGATCCTTGCTCTGCTGGGTAACCTGGGGCAAGTCACAGAACTCGAACCTTTCAAATGTGCCCACTGATTTCAGGTGCTTACGTTTTGGGGTTCCCGGATGGAGGCACCTGGGCCCTGGCTTTCACAGGTGCTGCCTCCCCTCCCCCGGTAACTCCAATGAAGTCAATAAGGGCAGTGGGTCCTGAACTGCTAGTAAATATTTAAAAAAATTTGGCCTTAGATCTCCTGAGCCCCTGTATCCGTATCTGAAAAATGGGGTGGATCGTACTCGGGCATCTTTGTAACACTCTTTGGGAATCTAGGGATGAAAAATTCTAGGATTGTGCCACAAACTTTCAGCCTGCCCCAGCCTTCTGTAACAGGCCTCTTTTCAGAACTCTTTTATCCAAAGCTATTCAGCCCAAAGCCAGGTTTAGACTTAGACACACACACACACTTACACTTACACTTGCCAGAAAGCAGATTCTCAAGGATGCTTCTTGCTACCTGGCTTTAGCTCTCAGCAATATCTTTCCTTGCTGTTATCGATAATTGCCATAAATACACATGCGATACAAATACGACTTCAGCGAGATAGTTAAACTCTGTCTGTTTTCCCTCGATTTAAATTCCACCATCCATGTCTGCATTTTAAGATGTGTAATTGTTCTGTTTCTTGTCCCCCCCCCCCCCCGCCTCTTTTCCATAAGTAGATTAAGAGCTGGGGGAAAGTAAATGCAATGTCTGAAGTGAAAAGGAAAGATAATGTTGAAATAATTGCCATCAAAGCAAGGTACATTTTTCAAACGTGTCCTTGCCGTTCAGCAGGAGGAGATAATCTCGTTCCAAAACGTGATGATACATTAGCTACTGTACAGAATGTTTGTTGCTTGGTTTATTATTTTAATTTCCAAGTAAATGTAGCATTGTTAAATGATGCCTGAGTGATAGCCCTGAAGAATGAGATCCTCTGTTTAGCCACACTCCAGAGACAGCATGGGCAGTGGCCAGGCTACCTTCCACCCCACTGCCCCTTGCCGATAAGTCTCAGCAGGGACTATACCTTAGGGGCTGAAACTAAAGCTGGCCTGACTTTAGTTGATCGGTCACTGCATTGGGACCCAGGAGACCTGGGTTAAGTTCCTGGATCTAGCATAGCCTGCCTGTGTTACCTTGGGCAGGTTGTCGTCTACCCTGTGCCGGAGTTCCCCGTTTATAAATAGGGATAAGATAGCTGCACCTCTCACCCTCATTAATGGCATTTGCCCTCCCAGTACACCTGTCCCGGGTGCGTTGGGAGGATAAACTCCATTAATGAAAGTGAGGTGCTCAAGTCTTTAAGTCTTGAAGTCTTTAAACCATGATTTGAGGACTTCAGTAGCTGAGACATAGGTGAGAGGATTATTGCAGGAGTGGGTGGGTGAGATTCTGTGGCCTGCGTTGTGCTGGAGGTCAGACTAGATGTTCATAATGGTCCCTTCTGACCTTAAAGTCTATGAGTCTATGAGTCTAAGTGAGGGCCATATGTACCTAGCTAGAGACGGCAATTCAAACGCTGCGGTCTTTCTGCTGAAGCTTCCAACCAGGGGGGCAGTTTTGACGGTGGGGTTTCTGTCTAGGTGGGGTGGACACCTTGCCACTAGACGCTTAGCTAAGGCCACCAGACTCAGTTCATTTTGTATAAGCTCCCTGTAAATGGGAGCAGGCCAGACATGTTGCTCGCTGAGGATACCCTCCAGCGTTAACTGCCCAGGGGGTTTTCCTATCCTGGGAAGAGCTTGCTGCCACAGGTCTGGATTTGGAGGGAAAGGGTTAAGTCAGGGGAGGAAATATGGAGGGAATGGAGTTCCCAGTAATTCTGAAGCTTTGAGAAAGGTTGTGGTTGGCTTTGGGTTGGGGGAATGGAAGGTTATGGGAATGGGTGGGGCTGTACATTTTTTTCTCAGCCTAGAGGTGGCAGAGAAGCTTCCTCAATTCAGATCGGGGTGAGGAATGGGCCCCTCAAGGTTCTGGAGGGTGGTGGCCACTAGGGTGACAAGATGTCCCGATTTTATAGGGACAGTCCCAATTTTGGGGTCTTTTTCTTATATTAGCTACTATTACCCCCCACCCCCTGTCCCGATTTTTCACACTTGCTATCTGGGCACCCTAGTGGCCACACCTCTGCTGAGCTTCAGATACGGCAGCACTAATGGAAGGCAGCATCTCCCCTTATCCTCAGGTGCCCCAGGGCACGTTGGCTGCAGTGTTAGAGGCTCCAGCGACGCCGTTGTGTGTTCTCTGTGAGTGGAATTGGCGGAGCTGGCAAACGTTACGGGAAATATCTCCTGGCCCCAGGCCAGATGGGAAGCTCAGACTTTTAAATGAGGTGAGGGAAGCAGACTGGCAGCACATGCTTGACATGCTTCTCCAGCATGGCTGTAACATGAATCTCCTAGGCAGCGCTAGGCAGAGCCCCGGTCTGGCCAGCTGGCTGGGCAGGAATCCAAAGCGAAGATGAGATGCAGATTCACTAGCTGAGGAGCTTCCAGGGGGTCCGGGATTCCTGGGACAGTCGCCTTGCTTGAGTTCCTTAGTCATGACACTTAGATTGAGAGCTGCGTATGGGGATGGATGGATAGGTTGGCCTGGATTGTCACAGCTGTTACCCAGAGTCCTCTGCTTGGGCTGTGACTTTTCAGGGGTGACTCATCTTCTACGCCCATCTGTGAGCAAGTCTATGGGCAGGGGTAGGGCGTGGAGGGGTCCTGGATCTGCCCCCGCTCCCTACTCCCCGCTTGTTGGCCAGAGTAGCCATGTTGGCACTATTGTGAAAATTGGTCCTACAACCTTACCCAAACCGCGAGCTCTCCCGGGAAAAGTGAGTGAAAGTTCACGGGATGTCACAATAACAAAGAACGCCAGGTGTTGGCGGGGAGAAGGCGCAAAAGCAAGACAGATACCAAATTAGACCAAACTGAATGGCCTTGTGATATAACTCAAGGACTGGGTTATGATGATGACTGGTAAACAGGAAAAATGTGAGCCTGGAAATCAATGAACCCATTTGGTATGTCGGAAATTAGCCCTAACTGGTGGACAAAATAATGAGGGAATGGGCTATCCCCCCACCCCCATCTCTCCCTTTGGGGTCCTTAAAGAAAGAGACTTTGAGGAGGAAAATTGGCTACTGGAGTGACCTTCACCATTTTGGCTGCCACCCCGGCTGACCTCTGGGCCCCCAGGCCTTTGTCATCCTGATCCTGAGAGATGTCCTGACCAGACCAGCTCAGAGAGAGGCAGCCAGATGACTCCCCCACCTCCGGCTGAATCCCAGATACAACCTGGGATGTGAGATGTTGTTTCCTCCTTGTGTCCTTTTCCTTCCCCAACTTATTTCTTCTCTTTCCTAACCCTCCCCTTCTTCCTTCTCTCTAATAGGAGTCTGTGTATATTGCAATGCTGAGGTAAGCTAACAGCAATGCCCGATGTTGGGACCAGTTTGCCAGGTCTCGGAGTGCCTGATCAGACCATGTGCTGGGCCTGTGTTTCTCCAGCAGTGAGGTGGCAGGTGAAAGTCAGCTCCAGAGACAGACGCTGCATTCTCTCTCTTTGCTGTTCTAGCGCAGGCTGCAGAGGTGGTCGGAAAATGGTTGCCCGGGTGAACGTGGGCAGAAAGGAAAAATGTCATGTCTTTCGCTGGAAAACCAAAAACCAGAAAAAGAATCATTTTGTCTTTAAAAAAAAAAGAAGGAAAAATGTCAAACAAAAGTGATCCAAGAAAATTGCCCTGTAGGAGTTAAAAAAAGTCATTTTTCATCAACCCCCCACCACCCAAAAAATTTGCATGGCAAAATGTTGGCCAGCTCTAGTGGGCAGGTAGCCAGCGACATTTTAACCACCGTGGCATCTAGACCTGCTGTGTGCCATGGAAGGCTACTTCAGCCATTGGATCTACAGCCACTGCACGGCCTACAAGGGCGGGGGAGATTCCTCACTTCCCCACCCCCTTGAGATTCCCCTCCCAAGGATGCCGTATATCGACTGGGGGCTGAACCGGAGACATTCTGATTTAGCGCATTTAATAAATCCAGATAAATAAATGAAAAAAATAAGCTAGCTAAGCTCTATGAATTAGTAGCGTGGGGGAGGGATGCTTTCGCAAACACCTGGAATTCCTAACAAAGAACTCTTAACGACCTAATTTACTTTGCCAGGTGTGTTCCCATCAACTGAGAGAGAGAGACCAGACTGGTTCCCCTTTCTATTCCTTTTTTTAAAAAACTAGCATTGGTTGTTATCTTCATGACAACCCGCAGAGCCTAAAGGTACATCTAATCAAGGTACGTCTTGCTCAGAACTGAAGAGGGAAGAAAGCATGTGCTATACCTGTCCTTACCTTTATGTTATATTATTAAGATGGGTCAGAACTGGAAGCCCAAATCCTTACAAATCGTCTGGGGTTCAGGTTTGAATCTCCAATTCCAAATTCACCCTTCTGGCTTTGGTTCTAGTTTGCATCCAAAACTGAAAAAGGGCTGTTTTCCAATTCTATTTCCAGTACAGCTCAAATCTCACAAGAACAAGTGACTTTGCCAAATTTCTTCCAACTAAAAATAAGACGTTTTCATTGAAAATCAGGGTGTGGTGGGGCAAACCCCCTCCTGGAAGCCCCGTCACCTAGGCGCAATGCACCCAAAGAATTTTGGGGGGGAAATTGCACTGAGTTTAGTCCTCCAGGGGATGCCTAGAAAGGCCACCTCGAATCAGATGCAGGTGGAGTCAACGAGTATGGGTCAACCAGCTACTAGAAAGGCTGGGACCAGGCAGAAGCCAATCAGGGGCCAGCAGGCAGGATAAAAAGGGCTGGCTGATTCTAGGGCTAGTTCTGGGTGAAGCTGGGATGGGGAAGGATGGAAGAATCTACCCCTCTCTTGACCCAAGAAGCCTGGCCTGGCCTGGCCTGCTCAGGACCAAACTGCAGCTCTTTGTTTTACTCATAAGAACATAAGAACGTCAGAACGGCCATACCGGGTCAGACCAAAGGTCCATCTAGCCCAGTGTCCTGTTTTCTGACAGTGACCAATGTTAGGTGCCTCAGAGGGAATGAACAGAACAGGTAACACCAAGTGATCCATCCCCTGTCGCCCATTCCCAGCCTCTGACAAACAGAGGGTAGGGACACTATTCCTGCCCATCCTGGCTAATAGCCATTGATGGACCTATCCTCCATGAACTTATCAAATTCTTTTTTTAACCCTGTTATAGTCTTGGCATTCACAACATCCTCTGGCAAGGAGTTCCACAGGTTAACTGTGCGTTTTGTGTGAAGAAATGCTTACTTTTGTTTGTTTTAAACCTGCTGCCTATTAATTTCATTTGGGGACTCCTACTTCTTGTGTTATGAGAAGGGGTAAATAACATTTCCTTATTTACTTTCTCCACACCAGTCATGATTTTATAGACCTCTATTATATCCCACCTTAGTCGTCTCTTTTCCAAGATGAAAAGTCCCAGTCCTTTTAAATCTCTCTTCATACAGAAGCTGGTCCATACCCTTAATCATTTTTGTTGCCCTTTTCTGAACCTTTCATAATTCCAATCTATCTTTTTTGAGATGGGGTGACCAGATCTGCACACAGTATTAAAGATGTGGGCGTACCATGGATTTATACAGACACAATATGATCTTTTCTGTCTTATTATCTAACCCTTTCTTAATGATTCCCAACATTCTGTTCGCTTTTTTGACTGCCGCTGCACACTGAGTGGATGTTTTCACAGAACTATCCACAATGACTCCAAGATCTCTTTTTTGAGTGGTAACAGCTCATTTAGACCCCATCATTTGCTATGTATAGTTAGGATTATGTTTTCCAATGTGCATTACTTTGCATTTATCAATGTTGAATTTCATCTGGCATTTTGTTGCCCAGTCACCCAGTTTTGTGAGATTCTTTTGTAGCTCTTCGCAGTCTGCCTGCGACTTAATTATCTCGAGTAGTTTTGTATCATCTGCAAATGTTGCCACCTCACTGTTTACCCCTTTTCTCAGATCATTTATGAATATGTTGAATAGGACTGGGCCCAGTACAGACCCTTGCGGGACACCACTATTTACCTCTCTCCATTCTGAAAACTGACCACTTATTCCTACCCTTTGTTTCCTATCTTTTAACCAGTTACCGATCCACGAGAGAACCTTCCCTCTTATCCCATGACACTTTTTTGCTTACTTTGTGGCTATCCTTGAATATTAATTTGACTGCTCTGTGGCACTCCGTGGGACACTCCTGTGGCACAAGCAAGCCTGTGACATGGGGGGAAACTTCAGAAAACACATCCGATTTTGTAAATCCCCACATCCCTTTTTTCCTTTTTCGTACCAACTTTTAAGTCTGAAGCCAGTATTTTAAGATGATGTGGCCACTTTACAAGAATTATTCTTACCTTGAAGGGCTAGCTCGAATTTTTGTTTGTAGAACTGATAGCGCAGTAAGAAGCTTATTGATTTCTAACCCAGTGTTCTCCAGAAATGTTGCATGGGAACTTTTTTCTTCCTAAGGCACTGAACCATCCCATAATGAGCATGGCTAATCTCGTTAAAGGAAAAATCTTACCGTTCATTTAAATCTTCCATCCGTGCAGCTTTTGATGTATGGAGGGAAATACTTAAACAAGCCTCTTTGCTTCTTCTAGAGCTATATTTCATCACAATTAAATCAGAATGCTGCTGTGTTTTTGCTGGAATATATTTTCAAGATTTTTCTTTTGAATGACGTTTCATCATTTCTGATGTGTTTCACTGGGGATCATTAGAACAATAGAAGAAGAAATCACATTTCCCTAGCAGGACAATAAAACATGCCTTTGAATTTATAATAACAGTTCATTCTGGAAATTGGATGCACCATCGACGCTGACAAAGCAGCAAAGGATTGAGATCTGACAGATGGAAGAGGAGATGATAGGTCTTTGGGGGCCATCTTCATAGGGACCCTCCTTTCCCAGATGTCTCCTGGTCATTTGTGATGATGATGGTTTGAAACACAGCAGCATCTAGAGGTACTCCATCTGAGATCAGCACCCCATTGTGCTGTGTGTGGGAAATTGTAAGCAATGGTCTATGTAAACAGATGAGACCGAGGGTTGGACATGAAACAGGCACAGAAAGGGGAAGTGACTTGCCCCAGGTCATAAGTGTAGTTAGGACTAGCACTCAGCTCTCCAGAGTCAGAGTCCAGTGCACTTTCCACTAGCCTGCACTGTCTTTTTGTTCTCTATTCAGCTCTGACTCCAGATCAGACCATAATTCAAGGCTGCTCTATTTGTTCAATCTAAAAGGAGAGAGAGAGAAGCCCAAACCTGAGCCCTCCTAAATTTGGGGATAAATTTGGGTCTGGAGCTGCAGTTCATAGCTTGAGCCTGTCTCTTGTAACCTGTATGTCCTGGCACATCTCTCACAGAATCATAGAATATCAAGGTTGGAAGGGACCTCAGGAGGTTGTCCAACCCCCTGCTCAAAGCATATGCTCTCACACATATGTGTTTGCACGTGCAATCATCACATGTGCATGCACATCCTTGCTCACAGGTTAACACGAGTGCACCTCCTTGATGTGAATATCTACGGACATGGGACGCACAAGGTGTTTGCTTTCACTTGCCCTCTTGCACAACGTCAAGAGTTAACAGGCTCTTGCTGTCAATCCCTGCTCAGGGTTGGAGCCTGGGATATTTTTTCCTCCCCAAGAGACCATGTGGATTTTTGTTTTGTTTTTGTGCCCTGAATAACTTTGCGGCCGTTGCGTGAAGTGGGCCATGTTATCAGAGCGCTGCACTCGCTAATGATTGCCATTCTGCTGGGCCGGATAGCACTTAATTGTATGGGGCCTTTTTATAATCTCGCCATTCTTCTGCTCCTGATTTGCACGCCTGCTGGCCCTTATCTGCCTGGCGCGAGCCTCATTTCCCACGGGTGCTTTTAGGAGACAAGGGCAGTACGTGCATGCCCACCCCGAACCATCTGCCCCCCCACCAACAAACAACACCTCTTGGTACTTCCAGGGGGAGGGGGAAGGAAATAAATAAAATAAATAAATAATAAGGTAGCAAACACAACAACAAAGACGAGGATGAGAACCAGAAATTACTTTTAATTAATAATTCAGACTGAGATAAGGTAACATCTAAATGCCAATATGTAAATGTGGCTCCTTGGGCTGCATATACTGTAATTGTCCCTTCCTCGTTTGTTTCAGATCTATGACAACCTGTCTTCTCTCAGCCCGGAGATACATTTTTCTCTTAGAAATTAGGGCAAACCCTGTCAACATTTCACCATGAACAACAACAGCAACAAAAACCCCTTATAAACCCATCTTCTTCATGCTGACCCTGCCAATACCATCCCACCCCAGATCTATATTTTCCGTCAGATCATAATTCCGTTGTGTGTGTGTGTGAGTGTGTCTTTTCCCCCCACCCTACCAATTCCCCTGCCTTCCAGAGAAATTTTGACCTTGAAGGACTGAAAACAGATGCTAAAGAGAGGAGAAGTGAGCTGA
Source organism: Macrochelys suwanniensis (assembly GCA_033296515.1). Classification (NCBI taxonomy): domain Eukaryota; kingdom Metazoa; phylum Chordata; order Testudines; family Chelydridae; genus Macrochelys; species Macrochelys suwanniensis. The sequence goes on along the minus strand of CM065783.1, from coordinate 4,528,961 downwards.
GGATTTGCTAACATGGAAAACAGAGAAGTGTTGGCGGGATGGGTTAAATTTTCCAGTTGCTAGTAGAAGTTGGAAGGGCACTTTCGGATAGGCATTGTTACAGAGCTGAGGTCATCTACAGGGACTTCTGCGAAGGTTCCATAATGAATCTCACCCACACAAGGCTCCTCTGCCTTTTTGGCTGTATCACAAACTGGACAGAGCCCAGGTTAGTTGGAAAGTTTGCGAATAGCCTGAGTAACCCTGGCCCCAGGTTTAAGTGACGTTTCCAGGAGGGCGGGGCCCAGACTGAAGGCCGGGAGCAAAACCTTCTTAAATGCTGACCAGGCTCAAAATCTGAACACGGATTGAAATTTGGTTCATGACGCTGATGGTGACTAGCTGGGAAACGGGGATTTTTTTTTCTTCTGATTAGTGGCTTAGGGACCGATTGTGACGTCTCTGTGCTGGGCACATGGGAGTAAGAACTTTCCTTACAGCTGTAGGCAGATATCTGGACCTTGGATCTAGGCACGTAAGAATACACTAAGGCTATTTGCCTGCTTATTCTCATTATGAAAGAGGCGTCCAGGTATGGGAAGGGAGGGACGGAGTCTTAGCTCCACCCTCATACTCACTGGCAAGCAGTGGCACCCATTAGGATGGGCTGGGGGCCGATTGCCCCTTCCCTCCCCCCACAAGGTTTTTGCACTTGCTCAAATTCCATAGGGTGTGGAGCTGCGGGGCCATGGCAGTGATTCCAAACAAAATCCGCCCAGCTCCAGCATACAGAGGGAGGGGTGGTCAGCCCAAATTTCAGTGAGTGGCATTGCGGCCTGGAGCCACTCAAATTTGGACCATCCAGACAGACAGGCAGCCAGACCGAATGCTGCCGTGACGTGGTGCACGGGGAGGCTGAAACCTGAAAAATTTGCATCTAAAAATAATCATCATCAGTTTGGGATTTTCCATTTTTTTTTGAGGAACATAGACACTGGCCGCAAAAATGTTGTTTAGTCAAACACCCAGTTTTCCGCCAGAATCATTTTTGATTAAAATTTTTTGACCAGCCCTATAAGTTGAGCTTCCACAGCTTTTTCTCCTGCTAGCCCTGCAGAGCCAGCCAGCTCTCCTGTGCAACATCAATGGAGTTGTGTACTAAATTCCAATCCGTGAGAGAGAGAAAAACAAGGGCTACATTTATATTAGCCCTGGTGGTGCGTGAGAAGCAGAGAACCCAGCTTGACTCTCAGATACCAGGCTGAGTTTACAAGAAGCAGTTACAAAGCTACGACTTTGGGCATGATCTTGTTGCCATTGAACTCTGTGGCAAGGCCGCCATGTGATGAAGTCTTTCATTTCTGATCTGTTGCATTTCGTCTGGCCTCACTGAGCTGACATACATAGGGGAGCCCCAGGATGCCATGTTTATAGAGTTGCTTTGCAGAGGAGAACTGGCCTTTAAATAAAACAAAAGTTCATTAGCTAGGGTGACCAGAAAGCAACTGTGAAAAATCAGGACAGGGGAAGAAGGGGGGTAATAGGAGCCTATATAAGAAAAAGACCAAAAAATCGGGACTGTTCCTATAAAATCGGGACATCTGGTCACCCTATCATTAGCAAAGGGAAAGACCACGGATGAATGAGAATCTCACCTCCTAATCCTGGCCCTTGGATAAAGCACCCGGCCCAAGCCGGAGAACAAATGGAAGATAAACTGTAAGCAATGCCTACCACCCGTGCTGTCTCCCCAGGGGCCACAGCTTGAGCAATGGAGCCAGGTTCCCAAGCGGGATGCTGGAACAGACTCACCTCCTCTGTGGATCAGGCACAGAGTGGGACACATACACACCCTGCCTAGCCGGTTACACCGGATATTGTAGGGCCCAAAGCCCCTCGGTGTCTTTCCATCAGCTTCGATGGGCTTTGAATCAGGCCCATTGGCTCCTGGTGATGATGCCAGGTGGGTAGCGCTGGAGGAATGAACCAATGAGCCACGACTGCCCCAGTCTGTAGCCCTCATGTTACAGCTCCTCGTGGGGCAATCAATGAAGTTAGCAACTGGGTCAACTAAATTCAACCCAGGAACAACAGGGCATGACAGCGAGTTGCAGACACAGCCCACAATCCGTCTTGGAAATACATAGGGAGCGGATATGTGGAATTAGAAGGGGATTTTTTTTCCTCATGGGTAACTTTTCAGACAGTTACGATTATTACTTTTTTGCATCCTGTTTGAATAACAACATGTCATAACATTTTGCCCTCCTGTAGCCCCTGATTTCTGAGGCCCCCGAAGCGCTTTGCAGCCATTCACAAGTTCGTCCTCGCTGTCCAGTAGAGAGGAATCGTTGTCCCCGTTTTACAGGAAACTGAGGCACAGAGCGGCGAAGAGATGTGCCCAAGGTCACAGAGGGCTCAGTGCTGGAGACAGGAAGAGGCCCCATAGCTTGACACCCAATTCATTATTTTATTGTTATTTATTACGTCTACGTCTACACTGTGGCTTATGTTGGCATAACTTCTGTCGCTCAGGGATGTGAGTAAGTGCCAATGTGGACTGCAGTATGTCGGTGGGAGCCGCTCCCCATAGCCGGGAGACATAGCTACCGCCGCTCACGGGGTCTGGAGTAGTGAAGCTGAGGGAGAGATCTCTCCTGTCGGCTTAGAAGGAGCTTACAGCTGCATCGTGGGAGCACTCAGGCCCCTGAGTCATGGACCAGGATCTGTTAGTGCTGGGTGTTGTGCAAACCCAGAACAAAGACAGTCTCGTTAGCCACAAGACCAACCTTCTGCCTTGAGCTGAGCCAACAGGTTACCTCTCTGCTCTACTGTGTACTGATTTTTGTCAGACGTGGAATGTAAATTATACCTTATTCAGAGCCATAATCGTCTGCCGCCGATTTTATACACAAGGCACAAAGGAGAACGATCGGCCTGGGACTCGCTTCTGCAAGCATCATCCGCCCAGAGCCTCCTCGTTAACTCGCTCCTCTCAAGCAGCCAATTTGTGGCAATTATAGCAATCAAAAATGCATTCAGCCCCCCTCCAGCACCTGACAAACCAGCCGACGTATTAGCCCCGATTGTGGCAAACGCTACGTCGGCCTTCCCGCCGCGTGACTCTGCTTCCATTGCCAACAATACCAGTAATGCCAGCCCCAGCACATGCCTTCGCGCTACCAGGAATTAGTTAAAAATAAATAAATAAAAAGACAGATTTCAATTTTCTTCCATAGTTTTTAGGAGCCATAGAAAGCGGAATGAAAGATGCCAGTTAGCCCTTTGGGTTTGATCGTCAGTTTCTGCTGAGTCTAATGGAAAATGAATCGCTCTTATTTGCCTGATTGGAAGCACTGTTCCCTTTCTCTCCCCCCCCGCGCTGAGATGAGAGGCCCAGGTGGGACTGAATGCCTGGGGTGATTGATCCATTGTGCCTCAGTTCTCTGCTCCCAATGGGATGCTTTGTGAGAGCAGCAGTTAGAAGGCGCTGGGAGTTGGGGGCATGTTGAACGATGCCCCATTAGAGAATTGCCTGTTTGGTGCAGCGGCTTCTTCCTCCTACTTGCCTGAAGTGTCGCATTTTCCAAGATATTTTAGTGAAGAGCCGCTAAATTCCAGGTCCGAGGCAGAGATGGAGTTTGGGGCAGATCCTGCTGCCATTGAAGACAACAGCAAAACTTTCTGTGGGGTGAATTCACTGCTGGGATGGGGCCCATTGCGTCAAAGGAGCATAGAATCACAGAATCATAGAATCATAGAATCTCAGGGTTGGAAGGGACCTCAGGAGGTCATCTAGTCCAACCCCCTGCTCAAAGCAGGACCAACCCCAACTAGATCATCCCAGCCAGGGCTTTGTCAAGCCTGACCTTAAAAACCTCTAAGGAAGGAGATTCCACCACCTCCCTAGGTAACCCATTCCAGTTCTTCACCACCCTACTAGTGAAAAAGTTTTTCCTAATATCCAACCTAAACCTCCCCCTCTGCAACTTGAGACCATTACTCCTTGTTCTGTCATCTTCTACCACTGAGAACAGTCTAGATCCATCCTCTTTGGAACCCCCTTTCAGGTAGTTGAAAGCAGCTATCAAATCCCCCCTCATTCTTCTCTTCTGCAGGCTAAACAATCCCAGTTCCCTCAGCCTCTCCTCATAAGTCATGTGCTCCAGCCCCCTAATCATTTTTGTTGCCCTCCATTGGACTCTTTCCAATTTATCCACATCCTTCTTGTAGCGTGGGGCCCAAAACTGGACACAGTACTCCAAATGAGGCCTCACCAGTGCCGAATAGAGGGGAATAATCACGTCCCTCGATCTGCTGGAAATGCCCCTACTTATACAGCCCAAAATGCCGTTAGCCTTCTTGGCAACAAGGGCACACTGTTGACTCATATTCAGCTTTTCGTCCACCGTAACCCCTAGGTCCTTTTCTGCAGAACTGCTGCCCAGCCATTCGGTCCCTAGTCTGTAGCAGTGCATGGGATTCTTCCGTCCTAAGTGCAGGACTCTGCACTTGTCCTTGTTGAACCTCATCAGATTTCTTTTGGCCCAATCCTCTAATTTGTCTAGGTCCCTCTGTATCCTATCCCTACCCTCCAGCGTATCAACCACTCCTCCCAATTTAGTGTCATCTGCAAACTTGCTAAGGGTGCAGTCCACACCATCCTCCAGATCGTTGATGAAGATATTGAACAAAACCGGCCCCAGCACCGACCCTTGGGGCACTCCACTTGATACCGGCTGCCAACTAGACATGGAGCCATTGATCACTACCCGTTGAGCACGACCATCCAGCCAGTTTTCTATCCACCTTACCGTCCATTCATCCAGCCCATACTTCCTTAACTTGCTGGCAAGAACACTGTGGGAGACTGTATCAAAAGCTTTGCTAAAGTCAAGAAATAAGCATCCCACGGGTGAACAGTGTGTGCATGCTTACGCTGCAGTAAAACACCCGGGGCTGGCCCGTGTCAGCTGATGCTGTGTAGACGTTTGTGTTCTGGGACCCCGCGAGCGGGGAGGGACCCAGAACCTGGGCTGCAGCCTGAGCCTGAATGTCTACACTGACCCGGGCCAGCCGCGGGTGTTTCATTGTGGTGTAGACACACCCATAGGGGCCTATTCCCTCACATCTCAAAGCTCCTTGCAATGGTGGATAAGTATCATTATCCCTGTTCGACAGAGGGAGAAACTGAGGCACCCAGATGCCCCCATTTCCTGCCCATGCAAGTCAGTGGCTCTGACTTGCAAGCAACATCTCCCTCCTGGGTCCTGGGGCTCCCCGCCTTGTGTCCTGTCTGCACTGACCCATGCTCCCCGCCCTTACAGCTCTCAACAGCTTTGACAGCCATAATGAAGCCTTGTCAGATATGGTGCAGCCAGATCCAGTGACGTGTGGGCTCAAGAGGCCGCGAGTAAGAGCCTATGAGAGCAGTGCATAAGATTTACTAGCCCCGCTCTCTTGCAAGGTCCCCATAAGAAGGTAATTACTTCGTCTTGTTTCCAGCACTACAGACTTCTGCTGCCATAGATGAGTCAGTTCGGGGTGTAACCCCTGACTGGCATAACCGTTGCTGGCAGAAGTGCCTAGTGCAGATGCAGCAATAGGGGGAAGCCATGCTTTTACCAGTATGGCTTGTTTTGCTCAGGGCAGGATGCTCAGGGCAGTTTTGCCATCCACTCTGGGACCGCTTTGCCAGTATATCTCACCGCTGTAGCTATCCCGGCAAAGAACTCCCAGTGTCGACCTGGCCTTCGAGTACCAGATTCACACTGTGACTCCCGCAGGGTCTGCCCTTTCAATGCCCTGCGAGTTTATTCATGCATGAATAGGAGACTCATAGTCACTACTATTGGCTTGCTCCAAGTGCAGTGTAATCGTTAAGAGACTGGATCGATGACTTCCTTTTAGAGCGTCGGGCTTTCCTGCGTGAAGCACGGGGGACGCAATTAATGAGACAGATCCGAATGTCTCTTTCCCCTTTGCTGTTGCCAAGAAGCTTCATCTGTGACTATACAAGCACCTTCCAGCCACACACAGAGGAAACCCGCCTGGCTGCCGGTGGAATTTATCAATGAACGGAGATAGCTTTGGAAGCAAGGAGGGGCAGGCTGGGTCTGTTGTAGATCAAGCTGACACTCTGCAGGAGCCTGGGGAGATGGATACATATATTAGACCATTTCTGGTTGGCGACCCCTTATTGAAAGTAAAAATAAATAAATAAATGGAAACCTCTTTTCATTGATTGTAAAAGTAAGAGTAGAAAACGTATCAAAGATAACACTGATGAGCGTCTAGGATTTATGTGTGTGCTTCGAGAGGCTGACGGAGCATGTTTGACCATGAAGGATGAGATGTTCCTTGCATTAGATTATAACACAATTTTTCAACACCTCCTGACCCCCAGGTGTCTTTTGTGAGCCTCTTGGCAGTCGTGACCCACAAGCTCAGCAACGGATCTAAAGGCCAATGATCCATAAGGACATGAATACATTGTCGTGCGGGTGAATAATGACGATTGCTTACGTTGAACAGCTACGGTGTCAGACCTCACTGTGCTGCAGCACTTTTTATCCGTGGATCTCACGCACTGAGGAGGTGAACCTTATAAGGCCCCTCTCTCTAGGAGGGCAAGTACTGCTGGGCACCCCAAGCTGAGATGGATTCTTGGGAACCGTGCTGGAGAGGCTGTTAAAGGTCTCAAAGGGACACAGGACCCATGGATCCGAAGGTCTGTCAGCACTTTAAGCAGGAGGGTAGATATCATTATTCCCAGATGGGCAAATTGAGGCACACAAAGATTAAGTAATTTGCCCAGGGCTAAACAATAAATTAGTGCCAGCGGCGGGATTCGAACCCAAGTGTTGAGAATCCTAGGGTAGTGCCTTAACCATAATGTTAGTCCAATCTAATACCAGCCTTCCTCCTCTGATTTAGAACAGGACTAGGTACTCATCTATTTCAGAGATGAATAGGAGCATAGATAAATAGATAGCACTAAGGTCTCCTAACTCTCATTCCATTGCTCTATCCACTTTTTCACACTACCTCTCTGTATCCACATTTATCACATAGCTCTGGATTTATCTATCGCCTGGATGTCATGGCCACATACCGTTCTTCAGTCTTGAAATCCCACTGGGCCTGTACTAAGGGAGTGTCTTTTCTACTGGGTCTCAATGCTATTCAACAGCATTCACCCCAAGCGGGCTAGCAGCCAGTCTGCAGATATGGAGTGATCTGAAGACTCCAGGGCTGCGTGTGGCATATTTATATATGTGAGTGGTCATGAGAGACATTTATGGATTCATAGAGTCCAAGGCCAGAAGGGATTATTGGGAACATCTAGTCTGACCTCCTGTAGAACTCAGCCCAAAGAACGTCCCCAAAATAATTCCTAGATTATATATTTATGTCCAGCTGTCTTTAATACATGCATGCATCAAGCTAAAAATGTCCCCCATAGTACATCTTATCTCTTAGAAGATACCTCGTTACGTAGTCAAGTGGCCTTCCTCTGGGTTGCTTTAAATATCAGACATCTTCTATATAAGAGCAAAAAGAACAGGATTACTTGTGGCACCTTAGCGACTAACAAATTTATTTCAGCATAAGCTTTCGTGGGTTAGAACCCACTTCATGAGACGCATGGAATGGAACATACGGCGAGCAGATATTTATACATTCAGAGAAACCTGAAAAGGTGGAAGGGCCTATACCAACTTTAAGAGGCTAATTAATTAATGAATGAATTGTCCTTCTCCTGCAGCTAGCATGAAAGGACAATACCCGCCAAGCGAGGGTGATAACAAACCCAGGGCTGCTTCTATAGGGAAATATATGGTGTCCTAGGGTTGAAAAGAACCACAAGGCAAAGGTTTAGCGGCAGAGGTGCTGGAACAATTTTTATAGTGGGGGTGCTGATGATGGAAACCACGTATTTGGTTTGTTGTTGTTACTTCAAGCCAGGGGGTGAGGCATCCCCCTCACCCCCGTTAATTTCAGCACCGCTGCTGTGGGGCCTGTGGAATTCTCCAGGCTTGATCAGAACCTGACATTATGAAGCAATTTTTATCTCTGATCCCCGGAACCCCATTGTGTGTCTCTTTCTCTCCCAGGTCTCTCTAATTTCTAATCCATTTAGCTCTAAACACTTGGCTTGTCATGAAAACCATTAGGTTTATCAGTGTGGGTCCTGCTGGGAGCTGGGGAGGCCTCTCAGAGCAGTGCCTGCCCTCCCGCCACCGACGCAGCGATGACAGGCAGAGACTTACACGCTGAAGAACCAGCCGTCAGTGGTACCTTGCGTTCCATTCTATGACCCAATAAATAAGGAATCCGGGTCGTCCTCAAGTAACTGTCGCTCCGCTGAGTGAGTATCCAGGGGAGAATTGCTCGACCTTGAAACTGCTTCCCCGTGGCTGCAGACTGTGCAGCTAAATCAAATCTCCTCTTTCTGTCGCCGTGTTTTTCCTTTCAGTGCAAATACTGTTTGCTTTCTTCCTCCCACATGCCTGTGTTTTGGGAAAAGACCAGAATAGAATCTAGCGAATGCCGGGGAGTGAGTTAGGGATGCGATGAAAACCTACCTGACTGCTCATCCGGCGACACTGTAGGCTAGACCCTGAGCTGGGGCAAATCAGTGAAGCTCTGCTGAAGTCAAGGGAGCGCTGCTGGTTTACCCCAGCTGAGGATCCAGCGTTATGTATCAGCACGGAAACCACTGGAGAATAGGAGCTAATGAGTGTATTGAAAATAATGGCAACAGTAGCTCTGGTAGCCAAGTTGTTATTCAGCTTCTTGTTCGTCCTCCTTTCTTTCATTCCAAATGCAAAAAAAGCTGGTTTACATTTTAATGGGTTTAATTACCTCGCGAAAATGTGAGCGGATGGGAAAGCGATGCCACCCACAATGGCTTAATGGTCTATTGAACGTCATTTGAATTAATTTGATCGGGATGGTTATTAGTGCTAATACTCGGGGAACTCGTGTTAACTGGTGCCGCTGTGACGTCCAGAGCCCCAGCCATTTCTGTATTGGCTGAACTGAGCGCGGCTAACAGGCAGATCTTAGTACTAAGGTCGGTGAATGATCAGGCCCCATGTGAACGTGTAAGTAGCTAAGTGAAGCATGCTGCTCTTCCTTAGCAGAGTCACAAATGATGCCTGGATGGGCTTGTGGCTAACGAGCAAGACAGGGTGCTCAGATATCGAACCTTACATTATTCTGTAGCACCCACCACCAGAAGCTCCGACCGCAGGCCCACATGGTTGTGTCCATGGGGTTGTCACAGTGGGATCTGCTCTTCACCTTCCCAGGTACTAAGCAGATTTCAGGATGTTTTTCATTTCCCTTGCTTGGTTGTTTAAAACCCTGTTCTTAGGGCAGGAGAGCTTCCCAAATTGTGGTCCCAGGCGACTGGGGGTCTGCAGGAAGCTGGCTGGTCACACGATGCTACTTCCTTCTCCTTGTTGCCGGTTAATATATTGCTTTAAAGGAAGCTGAAGACGCCTCCCTCATGTCCCATTCCCACGTTAGCAGTTCCATGGAGCTGAGGGAGCAGGTCACTGTGTTTTGCACAAACTGGAGTCATTCCACACTCAGTCCCAGGTCCAGAGAGTTAATAGATTCCTAGATTTTCAAGACAGAAAGGACCATTCTGATAATCTAGGTCAGGGTTTCCCAGACTGTGGGTCGGGACTCAAAATTAGGTCATCAGAATAGTCCTGTCCCATGGGGCTGGCTGGGCTCACCTCCCTGCTCCAGACACTGCAACCTCTGGGGTCGAGCACCACTCAGATTTGGCCCAGCCGCCATGACGGCGGGAGTCCGGCTAGGCCAAATTTGAGTGAGTGGCCCTGCAACCCCAGTGAGCCAGGTCACAACTCCACTCTCACAGATTTGGTGCAGTCGGGGAGATGGGGCCAAACCGGAGCGTCACTGCAGCCCCGGAGGTTGCAATGCCTGGAGCGGAGAACCAAGCCCAGCCAGCCCCGGAGTACAGAAGCTGCAGGAGCCACCATTGTGGTTGAGTGCCAGGCAGGATCCAACCCCTCCAGGGGGCAGGCTTTGACTGAAACCACTCCATGGCCTCCACCCCCAGACTATTTACTGGGTTGCGACAGGCCATAAACATTTACAAATTGGTCCTGAGCCCAAAAAGGTCGAGAATCACTGACCTAGTCTGACATCCCGTGTGACTGGAGAATCGCAGCCAGTGATCCCTGCATCTAGCTCAATTGAGTGCATTGGATCATTTTGAAAGACACCCTGAATGAAATCCTGGGCCTATTATAGTCCACAGCAAAATTCTTCCTCGGTGGAGCCAGGAGCTCATCCCCAGTCTTGATTTAAAGTATCCAGAATTGCAGTAATCCCGTCCGGAGGGAGCAGACACTGGAATCACGGTGTCCAACAGAGATGGGAAAATCTCCTGCATCCAAGTTCTGTTCCGGACGCTGTCTGTGACTTGGCACAGGCTCCGTTTGACACTGTGGGCTTTCCTGCCGTTCCAAATCTGTTTAGTGGAGTTGGAAAAATCCTCAGCATGGTAGAAATCTTTACTTTTGCATCCTTTCCTCTGGGTCCTGTGCAGCCGCAGCCTCTTTGTTTAGCCCAGACTTCACAAGGCACCAGGCGGTGAGGCTTGGGTCCAACAGGTGTGTAATTTGGATGATGATCCCCAACACTTTACCTCTTCCAGGGGCTGATTAGTCCTCCCAGTTAATCACCCCCACGTTCCAGAGGGGCAGGTGAGATACCGAGAGGGGAAGTGATTTACTCAAACCCCAAATCAAGGGCAGAGTCAGCATTAGAACTCAGCAGGCCTGACTCCCAAAGCTGTGCTTATAGAATCATAGAATCTCAGGGTTGGAAGGGACCTCGGGAGGTCACCTAGTCCAACCCCCTGCTCAAAGCAGGACCAACCCCAACTAAATCATGTAATTATGTAATCCGCCCATCTTCTGGGTGTGGTGCTCTGTCCCCTTTAGTGGCACCAAGACCCCTTTGAGAGAGAGATTAATGAGTCTGCTCGACAGCCTTCACTAAGGGCCACGTGGCTTTTAGCTCATGCAGTAGACGCTCATGCTTTTAGCTCCAGAGGTCCCATGTTTGATCCCGCCTGCAGACGACCGGGGTCTGTCGCTGTTACACTTAGACCGCTAGGCCTTTGCTATTTACATTGATAAACCATTTTGTCCTTCTCTTATTTCTCCCCCTCATGTTCCATGCTGACCTCTTCCCTTGGTGGCAGGTTGTTATTTGAATGAGGATAATGCCTAAAGCCTCCTGCTGGACAGACACAGAGTAAAAATATACTGCGTGGCCAAGGAGCTTGCCACCTCGACTTAGGGTAAGAGGTAACAGGCAGATGAAATAAACAGAGGGGGCTGAAAGGGAAGAATACGGCGGCAGCGAAATGAGCAGTAATCACAGCTTGCCTCCTGCCTACCCATGAGTTCAGTTCAGTTAAATCATTTTCTTCCATTGGGACCAGCTGGTTCGAGTGACCGGCAATGGATTATTGAGCTTGTCTCCTTTATTTTCATCTGTTTAGGTGTTTTTGTGGTTCTTGTCCCTGTGATCTCTATTTCACCAGCTTCCTTCCTGGCTAACTTGGCATGATGATTAATTTGTGCACAGCAGCACCAAGTCGCTCTGACTGAGATCGGGGACCCCCACAGTGCAAGGCGCTGTACAAATGCATGGTGAAAGACAGTCCCTGCCCCAAAGTGCTTACAGTCGAAGCAGGCAAGGGTGGGAGGGGAAAGAGGGTTGAAGTAGCTTGCCCACAGTCGTACAGTAGCAAAGTCAGGAACAGAACCCTGGTTTTCTGAGTACCAGCACAGTGTTGCTAGACCCAACTGCCTCTCGCTAGGTTAGTTGTGACCCAGAGATGCTCCTGTTTGATGGATGCTGATCCTGCTACATGCAACATGTTGGGCCCCAGTCCAGTTCTGACCGGACGAGGTCGGCATCCCAAAAGCCCCAGTTGCACCCTTAGCAGACAGGCAGGGACGGAACGCACCACACAGCCCAAACTCCCTTCTCCTCCAACCCAACCCAAGACCAAAATGTCTGAACGGTCTGTCGCCGCTTCGTTAACTCCCGCTCCTCGCCCGTCCATCCTGGCTTGTGGATAATGGGCTCAGGGCTCCAGTCTGCGCCTCCAGCCGAATGCAATCAGAGATAATCCCAACCAATGACATCTTCACATCTACCTTTCATGTCACTTCATTTCCCAAAGCAGAGCACGTGCCTGACTGGCTTGTACTTGAACAGGGAAGGCAGCAGACTCGTGATATGTAGACGCCACGTGAAATCCGCAGCTCGGCAGGGTTGAGATGTCGTCAAGTTCTTTACACCTCCCCCCCCCCCCCAACCCCTCTATCACTCCCTTGCTCGCTACCCCTCCCCTTTCAGCGCTGTAGCTAGCAAGGTGACATTTGTGCCCACATTGGCCCATCGGACGGTCCTGACCTGTGCTGCCCCCGTGATCTCCCAAGACAGACACCCGCCATCGCTTGCAGTCTGATCACTAACACAGCAGCTGCTGCTAGACAGAGATTTAGCAGGGTGTTAATAAAAGGCCTGAAGGGGGAGAAAACAAAGAAAATTGACATTGCATTTCGCTGCGGATCTGCTGCATGCTCTCCTCCACACACCTGCTTTCCTGCTAATATCAGTCATTCCTTCCTGGGATGCTGTTGATTTCTTCGGGCTTTTATCATCCAAATCCCTATAAACTCTCTGTTTCCCTGATCTGGGAGCCTGCATGTGTGACGGATGTGAGCACGTGCGGGATTCTGCCCCACTTGGATTCCCCGTCCCTTGGCTGAGCTGTGGGTGGGAAGAGGGGGCCGCTGGAATGATCTGAACACGGCAGGTTTGTTTATAAGAAGTTTCTGAGCTGCAGGTCTTTAGCTGGTGTTCAATGACGTGGCTCCGTTACCAACAATGGAATGACGCCAATTGACAGCAGCCGAGGGTCTGGCTCGTAGGATGGAATCATCAGTGCTCAGGATGAAAACGTTCCTGGGCCATGCAGCACTTCCCCCTCCAGGATAGTTTTCATTATTTTCCTGGCTAGTGGTACGTAGCGGGTGATGGAATGGCTTCCCTTTGGGAGGCTCTTCTACTTAGCCTCAGCATCAGGGTGTTTTCCCCGACGTTCCATGGCTTCTCGGTAACATCCCCATGGCTCTTTAAGCAATGGGGGATACATTGCAGGGGACAAATCCTGATGCCTTTCCCCAGGTTTTACCCAGGCCAAGTTCCCACTCATGTTGGTGAGAGTTTTGCCTGCTCACGCTGCTCGTTTGCCTTGAAGGCTCAGCCAGGTTGACTCCCAAGTGAATTTACCCCGGAGTTGTTCTGACCTGCTCAGAGACCATCAGCTTTGGCCACTGGCACTCTGCAGCCCTTGAGCGCAACTCCCCAGGATTTGGCCCCAGAGGGGTAGGATGGGCTCTTTGTTTCCAACCTGGAAGTGTCGGCTTAGGGGTCATTTTCTGAACCAAGGAAGAACCAAAGACTGAGCAGACCCCTGTGAGATTCGAACCCAGGACCGCGGGGAGCCTTGGGGAGTCAGTCTCACTTGCTAGGCAGCAAATCCAGCCCCTCCAGCTAGGGGGTGTTTCTTTCCTGTGCATAACAACCTTCTGTGCTCAAGCTCAGCTCTGGGCTTTATTTTACCAACTGCAGTTGGGTTACGTTGGCTTAGTTGGGGCTTCCATTCGTGGCATCATTTCTTGTCTCCTATGCATGGGGGCGGGGGCAGATTCATCCCTGCACAGGGGCTAGGGTCAGCCTGGGGACATAGGGGAAGTGGCTGTGGCCATGGCTGCTGCAGAGGGGTTCAGGCCCGAGGGGTCACTGCAGAGGTGCAGAATCACCGGGGTTCGGGACTATCCTGATGCATCTTCCGTGGGCGGCGATTCCCAGAGAGCAATGACAGCCCATTTGTGCTGGTGCAGCCATAGCGCAGGGGGGAATTCCCCTCCAGTGGGTGTTCAAACGTTGCAGCATCTAGAAACAACAGGGCTCAATAATGTAACATTGAATTGAGAAGAACCGTGGGCCCTATCCAAAATCTCTGAACTCTGGCTCTGAATGAACGCGGGTGCTGTTCCCTCACGCTGTGATGATTCAAACCAAACACCCCCAGGCTTCGGGGACGTTCAGCTGCCCCATCCCCCTCTGAAGCTTGGAACTTGTCTGAATAAAAGAAACAATAAAATATGAATACTCATCCTTGAGCAGCATTTATGGGACAAGATATCACTTGCCTCATTGCGGGAACTGTTTTCTAAGGTATAAAAGCTTGTCGTGTATATAAACTCTGTTTTCTTGGCCCTGAGAAGAAAAGCTGCTTTATTTGTGGCGTTAATTTGCATTTCCTGGGGCTTGCATGAAAGTTATCCATTTTCTTCCATTCAAGGGACTTTGTCTTTTGTTCACATGAAAGAGGAAAGAGAATCCATCTGGGCTGCACGTGTTTCTCCTGCTAATTGCTCATGGCCCGTGACACGTTCAACTCCCATGAACAATGTCCTGAAAACTAAACCAAAATCACTGCAGATGGCAAACAAAAAAAAATACCTAGTGATAGAGACGCTGCTGTCAGGTGTTAGATGTAAGGACAGCTCGTCTGAGTTTATTGATATTATGTGTATTTCAATAGCACCTAGAGACTCCAAATTGCATCTGGACCTTGTTGTGCCAGGCACTATACATTCACATACACAGAGTAAGAGACAGTCCCTGCCCCAAATGGCTTACAGTCTACATAGATAGGAAAAAGGGTGGGAGAAAGGGACTACTATTATACCCATTTTACAGGTGGAGGACTGAGGCCCAGAGAGATTAAATGATTTGCTCCGGGTCACTCAGGGCGCCCGTGACAAATGTCTTTACCATTTCCTTCTCTTTGTGAATAGCGCTTCGGAACAAGCCAAAGCTGAGACTCACCCCACGGAGAGAATCTGAGCCAGAATTCACATGAAAACTCAAGGCATTACTGGGACTTTGGAGATTTAATATCTCACTACTGAGTTTCAGTGTCTTGATCTAGGGATCTCACTGCCCCTCAGCTGTAGCCCCTGACACCCCGTCCCACCCCACCCCACAGCACTGGGGCATAAAGCTGCCCATTGAGCCTTTACCTTGCCGTGTTCAAATGTCAAAACCCAAGGGAGCTTGTGAGTGAGTCACTCTGCAGACACATCGCATGACTCGGATTCTGTCACAAGCCACTTCAGCTATGAACTCGAGTGAGCTCACGTCTTTGTAAACACTAGCTTGGTCTCACGTTTGTAACTGAGACTCGGACAAACCATAAATGTTTGGGTCTTTGAACAAATGTTTGTGGAGCACCTAGACTAGAATTTACAGACGTGCTAGCTCACTGCAAGTTATATGGCAATCAGTTAACCCAAATTAAAACGGGCAAAACTCTAGACATAGGTCATGTCTACATTACAAACTTATGTCGATCCAAGTTATGTCAGCATACAGCCGCTGCGCTTAGCACGTCGCTTGTGTATGTGCATACTTGTCTCCTTGTGTTGGCGGTGCGCATACTCACCAGGTGAGCTTGGATCGATGCAGAGTGTGGTGCACCATGGGTTGGTATCCCACTATGCAAATCACCATCATCCAGCGCACTGTCTTTTGGCAAGGTTTGGCCGTGCACGATGGACCTGAAACGAGTCGTGCAGGGGCGACTGGGAGCATGGGGTCATTCCCAGTTTGCAGCTGTCTCCGTCCCATAATATTATCTGTATCCCATAATTTTCAAAATCCCACAAACCCGCATGGCCCTTCTCAGTGTCCGCCATCTCTGACAGAACCATGACAGCCTGCGCAGCTCTGCTTTATTGTCATGAGCATTGCAAACACAAGGCACACGACCGGGGGGTATTTGCAGAGCCACAAGAAGAACTGAATGAGCGGGGAACATGATGATGCCTTGGAGGACAGATTGCAGTGGGACATAACGAGAACCAATTCAAGTCGCTGGTGGCATTCATGGAGCAGCTGCAGACAGTGGAGGCCCGAGAAACAAGCACTGACTGGTGGGATCACATCGGCATGTAGGTTTCGGGAGGATGAGCAGCGGCTGCAGCATTTTCAGATGCTCAAGGCCACATTCCTGGATCTGTGCGCTGAGCTCGCCCCAGCGCGGGGCCACCAAAATGAAAGCTGCACAGACAGTGGAGAAGGAAATGGTGACGCATTGTGGAAACGCGCAATGCCAGATTGTTACTGGTCAGTTGGGAAATCCATTGTGATGCAAGTGTGCAGGGCCATGACTCGTCTCCTGATATCCAGGACCGTGACTCTGGGAAATGTGGTTGGATTTGCTGCAACGGGGTTCCCGAACTGCAGTGGTGCGATCGACGGCGGGCAGATCGCTATTTTAGCACCAGGCCATCTTGCCACGGAGTACATCAACAGAAAGGGCTACTTCCTACAGCTTTGCAACCATGGGTGGATCACCGGGCATGCTTCACCGGCAGCAGTGCATGAAGGTGCGCGATGCTCGCATGTTAAAGAACACAGGACTGGTCAGACAGCTACAAGCAGGGACTTTCTTTCGGATTCCAGTTGGGAATGTTGAAATGCCAGTAGTGATCCTGGGGGACCCAGCCTACCCCTTGCTGGCCTGGCTCACGAAGCTGCCCATGGGCCACCATGATGGCACCAAGGTGGGATTCGGCTGCCAGCTCAGCTGGTGCAGAATGACAGTCGAATACAGGCTAAGATCCCTGTAAGCTGCGCCGCTGTGCAGCAGCCTATTACTCCCCACAACAGGCACGTGGGGACCTGCTGTGGCTGGGGGAGGGGCGCCCCTCCCTGAGCCCAACCCAGGCCCGGTCTGGACCTGCCGCGGCTGGGGCGCCCCTCCCCCAGCCCAAACCCAGCCCCATCCCAGACCTGCCTCAGATGGGGGAGGGGCGCCCCTCCCCCGGCCCGAACCCAGCACCGGACCTGCCACGGCAGGGAGAGGCCCCTCTCCCCCAGCCCAGGTGCTGCTGCGGGGAGAGAGAGCTGTGGGGAGTCCTCTTGCCTCGGGGCAGCCTGCACCCCAAACCGGCCCCACCCCAGAGACCACACCCCCAGCCAGAGCCCTCCCAACCCTCTGCCCCAGCCCTGAGCCCCCCCCCACGCTCTGAACCCCTAACCCCCGCCCCACCACACATCACCTCCATATTGGTGCACATAAAAAAATTCATTCCGCACATGGGTGGGAAAGATTAGAGGGAACACTGGTCACTGGCCTTGTTTACTCACAGGCTTGAACCTCCTGGTTCCTTCCTCTGCATCCGGCTCATCCATGCTCGAGTGGCTGGACTGAGGTGGAATAAAAAACGGGCCCTGCCTTGCTGCACAGCTGGGTCCCCCAGTCACCTGTCCCCCATCCTCCTCCTCCTCTTCCTTGTCCATCGCCTCCTCCTCGCTGGTCACGGCAGGGGCTCCTCGGAGGTATCAACGGTGCTGTGGGGGGTAGCGGTGGGGGTCTCCGCCGAGGATGACATGCAGCTCTTTGTAAAAGCAACAGGTCTGAAGCTCAGCACCAAATCAACTGTTGGCCTTCCTGGCCTTCAGGTGTGCCTGCCGCAGCTCCCTGGCTTTCATGCAGCACTGCTGCTGGTCCCTGTGGTAGCCCTTCTCCTGCATCCCTTGAGCAATCTGCTCGGACATGTTGCCATTTCCACAGCTGGATTGGAGCTGGGCCTGCATATCCTCTTCTCCCCACAGGCCCAGGAGACCCCATATCGCCTGTATGCTCTAGGCAGGAGCGCGTCTGGAGCATGTAGCCAGCACGGCCAGCTGCACTCCACAATGGAGAGCTGCTAGGTGTGCTCACCAAAGCCGGGCCATCGGGAAAAGGAATTTCAAACATTCGCAAGGCTTTAAAGAGGAAGGGGGGGCTTCTGGCGTCCATGACCCCGGGGCAGCGGAGTTCACAACGGTGACCAGAGTGGTCTGTGTGGGGCATTGTGGGACAGCTGCTGGAGGACAGTGAGGGTTGACATAAGTAACGCAGTGTCTCCCCACACACTGTGTCAACCTAAGTCCATTGACCGTGGCTCTATGCTACGTGAGGAGGTGGTGTTATTACATCGGCGTAACGGGGTGCTTACAGTGAGGGAGACCGGTTTAAGTGTGGACACGTGCACAACTAGGTCAGTGTAAGCTGCTTTGTGTCGACCTAACTTTGTAGCGGAGGCCAGACCAGAGTCTTATGTGTGAGCCAAGCTTCATTAGCGGTTATAGGCAACATTTCCCCTACGTTTCATTTCAAGGAGAACTTTTCTAGCCTTTACACTGTCAGCACTACACGTCAGGATTCGCTGCTACCAACCAGAGGGATGATGGGCCCATGGCTTTTTAATTTCAAAGAAAAGAAAGTGGCAACCAGCCACATGCTCGGGGTTCAGCTGATCGCCATATTTGGGGTCGGGAAGGAATTTTCCTCCAGGGTAGATTGGCAGAGGCCCTGGAGGTTTTTTGCCTTCCTCTGCAGCATGGGGCACGGGTCACTTACCGGAGGATTCTCTGCATCTTGAAGTCTTTAAACCATGATTTGAGGACTTCAATAGCTGAGACATAGGTGAGAGGATTATTCCAGGAGTGGGTGGGTGAGATTCTGTGGCCTGCATTGTGCAGGAGGTCAGACTAGATGATCATAATGGTCCCTTCTGACCTTAAAGTCTATGAGTCTATGAGTCTATGAGGTGGCAGCACCAGAGAGTTTGCAAGCAATTTGGCACCAGGTTTTAGTGCTAACTCCATGAAATCCTTTTCCCCGCAAGGAAGGGTCAGGTCTGCATCTCCCACTCGGAAAGCCCAACATGGAGATTTCATCTGAAGCGCTCGATTGTCTTTAAACATCAGGATTTCCAAGAACAAAAGCACAAAATAATCTCCCTATAATCCTATTAAAGGGATAAGACAAAAATCACACGTTTGAATAAAATACAATTAGGCCCTGGAGCCGGACAGACAGTTCAAATCAAGGCGATTAAATCATTGTGTTTTTCCAGAAGTAAATATTTGTTTTTTTATTTCTTCGACTGCGGACATCAAGGAGTGCCCAGTAGTCACTGGAACTTAGCCTAGAAGAGCTGGCTGTGCCCCTTGAATTCTTTCCTGTCAGAAAGCATTGAGCCAGATCCGAAAGTGACGTAAATTGGCCTATCTCCATGGACTTATTGGAACTATTCCAATTGACGCTAGCTGGGGAGCTGGTCCATTGCATGATCTTTAAGGTGAAGGATAAAATTGCCTTTAGTGAAACAGTCTCTGTACTCGAGACAAAGCAGCTTGTCTCCACAATTTTAGTGCAAACTAAAGGGCTCCTATTGGCATTTGATTTAGATTCACTAAGGCCTCGAGTGGATTGTTCATTAAACATCAATGATCCCGTTGAAAAAAAACCTCTTTATGGAGGAAGAAGAACAAGGCCGATAAAACTCAATAAACGTAAGGGTGTCGTGAAGCTCGACAAGAAGGGGTTTAAAAATATATGAACTAGAAATGTATTTAAACGCAACTGC
This sequence comes from Macrochelys suwanniensis, assembly GCA_033296515.1. Lineage (NCBI taxonomy): Eukaryota > Metazoa > Chordata > Testudines > Chelydridae > Macrochelys > Macrochelys suwanniensis. The sequence goes on along the minus strand of CM065783.1, from coordinate 4,509,417 downwards.
ATTCGTATTAAATCAGCTAACTGTACACCTCTGTTTATTCAGGCCCCAGAACAGCCAGGCACTTAAGCGCGTGCTTAAGTCCATGCTTAGTCAGCAAAAGCCTGGAGACAGCCCAATTACTCCTTCCCTGTCCACATTCAGCCCATGATCTAAAACTCCTCTCTTCCAGCAGGTAACGAAGAGGAGGTAAAACCTTGTCTCGCTGACGTTCCATGGTGTTTCACCAGTTCACACCACACCTAAAACTCACAGGTAGAACAAGGGAACATTGTAGGAATGCAGGCCTGGCTTGTGCAGAACTCACTGTCAGGCTGTATCATGCATCACAGCCCAGGTGGCATGGTGATGGGTGCTTCAGAAATGCAGGTGGCTCAAAGCACGTCGGCTTAAGAGCAGAGTAACTCCATGGATTTAATTGGGGTTACTCCTGATTTACCCCAGGAGAAGTGAAAGAAGAAATCAGATCAAGTGGAGTTAGATGTACTCAGGAGATGCGCCACCATTTGTGGGAATCAGCCCCTCAATCCGTCATAAGGTGCTTTGGAATCCTTTGGCATGATCCTCTGCAACATAAATGGAAGCGACTCTTAGGGTTTTTTGACACTGTTTGATTCAAATAACGTTCATGAGATGATCATGGCCGTTCGTGTGTGACGCATGTGGCAGCCTGCCTTTTCACTACATTTCCAAGCTACTCTTCATCTACTCAATATGCTCTGCTGCGAAGGGGGAGTAATCAGCAAAGATGTCAAGAATGCTAATGAATTATCAGCTTTCTTTAAGCCTCATTAGATTTTCTGATAGCAAAACCTGTTTGAGGAATGTCACCCAGACGATTTTCCTGAGGCTCTGCACATGTTACTTATGTTCCCTGCCTGCAACAAGAATTCCCCTTGTAGCAATACACTGCTCTATAATCTACACTGATTCCCCTGCCAAAATGGTACCGTAAATTCTCATCTCAATGCTCCAACACTCCTCTGTGAGTGTGTGATTTAAGACTTCATGGGCCAAATTAAGCTGCATTCAATGACATTTCTTAAATTCTCCTGGAAAGAGAATCCTTGATCTCACCCCGATCACCTTAATTCGTTTAATAATTCTACTTGGGTGGGAAAGAGGGTCAGATTTTCCCATTTTATGGTAAACTTGCCTGTGAACAGTGAGATGATTGTAGTCAGAAAAGCAACTTGGTTAAAAGGACATAATTGGTTTTCATATTTATTCCCCCTCACTGATTCCACTTCAAATTTGCTCAGTTTACAAGTCTAATTACCAGCCCTGCACAGCCCATCTTGGGCTTGGCAAATCCAGCTGTGTACCCTCATGCCTCTGATACATTGTCACCAAGAAAAAAGATTCTGCAATTAGAATGCAGCCAGTCATTTTTGTCGCTCATGCATAAGGCAGAGCAGAATCCAGCTCACTTTTCCAGCGCTGAGTTGGTTTTGTTGTACCAAGAGGAGCGAAGTGCATGTTTTCAGATGGGAGTTGAAAACACAGTACAGTAGATAGGGAATTGCTTAGGTGGAAGGCTAAAGGAGGATGTTCCAGATTATAAAACCTGAAGGGGAGACAGGATTAAAACAAGCTATAAGGGATAGACTTGCTCATGCTTCAGAACATAAGCCAGTCACTAGTTTATGAGGGTGAGGAAGAAACTTCCTCCTGGGGTAGTGATTCCATAGTTGTCCACTAGGGGAGTTTCTTGCACCTTTTTCTGAAGCATCTGCCATGGGCCATTATCGGAGAGAGAATACTGGACGAGATGGACCATCGGTCTGATGCAGTGTCATTTGCTATGTTCTGGTAGGAAGGATCTCTCATCAAAGTGGTGTCGTGACCCCACAGCGCAGGTCAGCAGCCAGAGTCTGTGGTGTGGAGGGGCGGAAAGGAGGCTTGAGTGAGATGAGCAAAAGGAGGAAGGAAAATGTTGCTCTCAGACATCCAGGGATCAAATGGGCTGGCTTGGCAGGTGCCATTTCACAGCTGGTCTGGTAGCACAAAGAGTGAGTCATGTGTATTTCCGCAGCTAAAAAGGGTGAGCTGGATTCTACGCGTTATTCAGCAGATGTGGTGAGTGGAGCCACTGCTATGGTTATATAGAGGGGTGGGGCGTGATTGGAGAATGTAAAGAGTCATTCTTCACATAATGGTAGAGGGCACAGAATGCTGATCAGAACAGAGAGCTGCCCCCTGCCACTAGTAGCAGCTAGCAGGCTATGGTCTGGGTGCTTTTGGGTGGCTGCAAACTCAGGAATAAAGGACCTCATTCGTATAGCACTAATGTATTTGTATAGCACTAGCGCTCCTTGCGTTAATGTGTGGAACCACCAAGTGAGGGTCCACCAATTTGTAAGTGATGAAAAGTTTCACAAACTCTGAAAGTTCCATGGACTTCAGAAGGAATGATTATTAATGGGGGGAGCGATAGCTCAGTGGTCTGCGCATTGGCCTGCTAAACCCAGGGTGGTGAGTTCAATCCTTGAGGGGGCTGTTTAGGGATCTGGGGCAAAAAAAATCTGTCAGGGGATAGTACTTGGTCCTGCTAGTGAAGGCAGGGGACTGGACTTGATGACCTTGAAAAGTCCTTCCAGTTCTAGGAGATAGGCATATCTCCTTTTTAAAAAAACACCCTGGAAAACTCCACCAGGGGGTTATTCACTCCATCATTCTTGTTAAAAAGTTTCAGTCACCCAATCAGATACCATGGTTGATGAATAGAAAACAATACCATCTCACTTAGGTGTCCAATCACACACCTAAATGAAATAATCACGATTATCAAATAGCCAACGCTTGACCTGCACACCAACCACACTTCTATGCTGAAATTTGTTCAAATAAACTATTTGGTTTATGAAAATATCTGAGGTGATCTGGCTCAATCTGTAGACAGACAAATACACCGAGACTCTGAATTACACATAACTACACAGGTGAGCAGTCTGAAGTAATTCATCTGTCTAAGTGCTTGCAGGATCGGGGCCTGTGGGTTTGATCCAAGGTTCAGTTAAGTCGATGGCAATCTTTCCATTGCCTTGAATGGGCTTTGAATCAGGTTGTATATTTGTAACAAATAATTTAAAGTCCTTATGTGCCTTGTGCCCATAGCCACCTACATTAACAAAACCAAGATCACTCAGCCAGGGTGGCTGTATTACTAAAAAAAATTTAAAAGTATACTGAAAACCTGGAGAGGGCTGGAATGATTCGAGAGCTGGAAAAAAGTGACTTGCAGTGACAGACTTAAAGACTCTGTTTAGTTTAAGAACATAAGACCAGTCATACTGGGTGAGAGCAATGGTCCATCTAGCCCAGTATCCTGTCTTCTGGCAGTGGCTGGTGCCAGATGTTTCAGAGAGAATGAACAGAACAGGGCAATTATCGAGTGATCCAGCCCCTGTCATCCAGTCCCAACTTCTGGCAGTTGGAGCTGTAGGGACACCCAGAACATGGGGTTGCTCCCCTGCCCATCCTGGCTAATAGTCGTTGATGGACCCATCCTCCATGAACTTATCTTATTCTTTTTTGAACCCACTTATGCTTTTGGCCTTCACAACATCCCCTGGCAAGGAGTTCCACAGGTTGACTGTGCATGGTGTGAAGGATACTTCATTTTGTTTGTTTGAAACCTGCTGCCTATTAACTTCATTAGGTGGCCCCTGGTTCTTGTGTTACGTGTAGGGGTAAATAACAGTTCCTTATTCAGTTTCTGCACACAGTCATGATTTTACAGACCTCTGTCATATCCCCCCTTAGTCATCTCTTTTCCAAGATGAACAGTCCCAGTCTTTTTAATCTCTCCTCATATGGAAGCTGTTCCATACCCTTGATCATCTTTTTGCCTTTCGCTATACTTTTTCCAATTCTAATATATCTTTTTGGAGATGGGGCAACCAGAACTGCATGCAGTATTGAAGGTGCGGGCATACCGTGGATTTATGTAGCGGCATTATGGTATTTTCTGACTTATTATCTAGCCCTTTCCTAATGGTTCCTAACTTTCTGTTCTCTTTTCTGACTGCCACTGCACACTGAGCAGATGTTTTTAGAGAACTATCCATTATGACTCCATGATCTCATTCTTGAGTGGTAACAGTTCATTTAAATCCCAGCATTTTATATGGATAGTAGGAATTATGTTTTCCAGTGTACATTACTTTGCACTTATCAACGCTGAATTTCATCTGCTATTTTGTTGCCCAGTCATGCAGTTGTGAGAGAACATTGTGTAACTCTTCGCAGTCAGCTTCACGCTTCTGTTGACTAATTTTGTATCATCTGCTGGCTTTGCCATCTCACTGTTTACCCCCTTTTCCAGATCATGTATGAGTATGTGGACCAGCTTTGGTGCCAGTACAGATTCTTGGGTTTTATACTAAAGAAGATTGAGAGGTGACTTGATTACTGTGCATAAGTACCTTCCTGGGGAGAAAATACCCGAGGAGCCCTGTGTAGCTCGAAAGCTTGTCGCTTTCACCAATAGCAGTCGGTCCAATAAAAGAGGTTCCCTCACCCGCCTTGTTTCTCAGGTGCTAAAGGGCTCTTTAAACTAGTGGAGAAACCACTGGAACAAGAGCCAATGGCTGGAAGTTAAAAGCAGAACAATTCAAATGCGATGTGCGGGAGGAGGGATAGCTCAGTGGTTTGAGCATTGAGTTGCTAAACCCAGGGTTGTGAGTTCAATCCTCGAGGGAGCCATTTAGGAATCTGGGGCAAAAATCTGTCGGGGACAGTACTTGGTCCTGCTAGTATAGGCAGGGACTAGACTTGATGACCTTTCAAGGTCCTTCCAGCTCTATGAGATAGGCATATCTCCATATATTAAGGCACACATTTTTAACAGTGAAGGTGATTAACCTTTGGAACAAACTACCAAGGGAAGTGGTGGGTTCTCCATCTCTTGACATCTTCAGGAGGGGGGTCCTTTCTGGACGATGGGCTATAATGAGGTTTACTAGCCCCATGCTGAGCATAGACAGAAGATAGAGTCTTCCAAGTGCTTCTAGGCAATCAGTTTGATCACAACCCCGCACAGAACTGCCAGTCATGGAGGCATGTATGCAGTGTTGTTGTGGCCGGGTTGGTCCCAGGATATTAGAGAGACAAGGTGGGTGAGGGATTATCTTTCATTGGACCAACTTCTTTTGATGCGAGAGACGAGCTTTCGCGCTTCCACAGAGCTCCTCTTCGGGTCTGGGAAAACTAACTTACAGTGTCGCTGTGAAAGCCAAAGTGGAACAGATAGTTTAGCCTAAAAGTATGTCTACACCGGCAGAGTTGCAGCGCCGCTGAGAGAGCGCTGAAGGGAAACCGCTGTTGTGTGTTCACACTGCCAGCTGACCGCACAATAGCGTGTTCAACCTTGCGGCACTTGCAGCGGTATTCGGAGCGGTGCACTCTGGGCAGCTATCCCACAGAGCATCTCTGCCTCTTCTGCCGCTAAGAGTTGTGGGAAGGCGGAGGGGGTCGCGGGGCATCCTGGGTCCTGTCCCAATGCCCTGGGATGCATTGCTTCACATCTGAGCAATCCCTGTGCTTCCGTCTGCATTTGGAATATCTTTCAACGTTTTGTGTACTGCACACTGTGCCTCTTCGGTCTGCAGGAATGGATCCTGCACTGGCGCTTGTTGCGGCAAAACTTTTGTCTTTCGGGGGTGGGGGAGGGGTTAACATCTCCGAAAGACAAAAGTTTTGTCATTCAATTGCCAGTGTAGACATAGTCAGAGAAAACAAGCCCTGCTAGAAAGGGGAGAAGAGAACAGAGAGGGAGAAGGTGGCAGACAGGCCTGACATAGCAGAGGGTGACATCCCTGCTCCAGGCTGCATCTGGGAAAGCCACCAGAAGATAGAAAGAGACCGCAAGCCCTGGAGATGAAGGGCTGATAGACACAGTTTAAGGTGAAAGTTCATGACCTGATCTGATTGCAGACCAGCTGAAGAAGACCAGTTAGGAGAAGCTCGGTCCCACAGACTGCACCAAGAGGTGCTTTAATCAAACAAGTTATGGGGTTCAATACAGGGGTATGTGGGTGAAGTTCTCTGGCCTGTGATATGCAGGAGGTTAGACTAGACTTAAACTCTATGAATCTATGATTTCATTTGAGACAAGCCCAAAAGAGTGGTTGGAGCCAATGCAAACTTTCCCCAAAAGTGGATCATATTCAGATCTTCACTTTTGGTCCTTTCCCATCTCTAGAACTTTTTCCAATTTAACAAATTATTATTTTTTGAAAAGAAAAAAAGAAAGAGATGAGACAAAAGAATTCATTTCATTAAAAAAAAAAACCTTGCGGAAAGCAAATCAATTGGAAGGAGTATCTTACTGTAGCTCTCTTGCCTTTCTCTGCATGGTTGTATGTGGAAAGTAGGGAAGAAAATATTGCCCATGCTTAACGTGTGAAAAAAAGTCTAGATTCCTAGCAAAATATTGTTAAGCTTTCCTGATCCCGCCCCGTGTCCCCTGGTGCAAGTCTTGTGTTATGCTCGCAGAAGCGGAAGGCGATTATGGTACTAAGCTCAACATAAGACTTGGTATCTCTGCACCTTAAACAAAGATAATGAGAACACACAAACGATGCTCTCCTAATAATTATCTCCGCAAGGAACAAAAGCAGATCTCCTCCTGATGCATTATTGTACAAAAACAAAAAAATCACAGCTGACAGAAAAAAACTGGAAAATGAAAGACTTATTTTCTTTTGGTACAAACAGAAAGGATTACAAAAAAAATTATTAATGCAAAGCTGATACCGTCTCTGCAGAAGCTCCTATTGCTTCCACATCCACAAAGTTACCTGCTGGCAAAACTTTTGTTCTTGTAAACTTGGAGTGGCGGACCAAGCTGTTTGTTTAACCCTTTGGTGCTAAGAGTGGGATTTTCAAAAGTACTCAGCAATGACCGAACTCTGATCCCATCGGATTGAACAGCCCAACTTTCCCTGGCTTCAATGGGAGCTGGGTTAGGACAACTCTGAGTGTTTTTGAAAATCACACCCTGGAGGATTTGGTATCACTTCTTTCCCCCTTTACTGGATCTCTCTATCTAGCCCCCGTTCACTGGGGCAGACTGCAGTCTGTAAACCACTCATCACGGGCAAGGGGGTTGGACCAGCTGCCTCTGCCTATCCTCGGGCTGCCCCTCTGCAACCCCAGTACCTCTGTAGGCCTCGCACAAGGTCTCAGCCTGGGGAGTTACGAGGCTGGAGCTCCCCAGCACTATTCTACCTCAGGTACCCTTCTCTCTCCAGAGCTAGAGAGAGACCCCTCAGCTCCTGCCCCCCGGCCCTCTTATAAGGGCCAGCTGTGCCCTGACTGGCACGGCCCCAGCTGTGGCTGCTTCCCCAATCAGCTTAGCCTGGCTGCTTTTAACCCCTGTTCTGCGGGAGTGGGGCAGCCGCCCCACTTCAGGGCTGTAAGTGCTTCTGTATCTATTCTGATTACTAGTCATAATTATTATTTCATTTCAATTGGTTTCTTGCAATGTGTGTTAACTCCTTATGCTTTACAACCTGTTCCACCTTCTACTTAGCGGTGACATTCTGAGTACCGTTCCCAGACCGGAATAGCAGCTCAGAGGAACTTGTCTTTTTCACTGACAGAAGTTGATCCAATAAAAGACATGATCTCACCCACCTCGTCCCTCTAATAATTAGTTATTATTATTGCAGTAGCACCTAGACACCTAGTCATAGACAAGGACGCCATTGTGCTAGGCTGTATAAACACAGAACAACAGGATAGTTCCTGCCCCAGAGAGTTTATAATCTACATACAAAGCAAACAGTTAAGCTCCAGTCTTGCAAGCTGATCTCTGCAGAGACCTATTGACTTCAAAGAGCCCCTGAGCCAGTGTGGAGCAGACAGGCTCAGGACCGGGACCTGAATCAAAAATACAGTGAGTATCCCAACTGGCTCAAAGCTTCGGCTTCAATATAAATCATGCAGGCAGCTGAAAATCATTTATGTTAGCGAGCGCAATGGGGCCCTGATCCCCGCTTGGCCTATTGCCATAAAATAATAATGATGACAAACGGATATAATCGGTAATGAGAATATATTGTAGTAATAACCCTCTGTACTTGTACGGTGCTTTTCATCAGTGGATCACTACGGCGCTCGGTGAAGCATTATAAACCCCGCTTCGCAGACCGGGTAGCTGTGACACAGAGAAGCTAAGTAAGTTACTGCCCCAGCTCACATGGGGAGTAAGAATTAGCAAAAGAATCTAGGCCTCCAGCCCCTTCTTAATCAACTGGACCACAGTTGCCAGTCATAATATATCATACGATACGCAGGGAAGCAGTGGCACTTTGGGATGGCAATCGGGCTTAGTGAATAAAGCACTGAACTGTGAGTCAGGAGATCTGGATTCTTTTTCCCAGCTCTGTATGATGTGGGGCAAGTCACTTCACTTCTCAGTGCCCTTTTTACCCCTGCCCACTCTTCATCTATCTTGGCTATTTAGATTGTAAGTACTTTGGGGCAGGGACTGTGTATGTACAGCGCCTAGCACCACAGGGCCACTTTAGGCTCTGCTGCGCTACCAATAATAAATAATAATGTTACGAAAGTACCTGCTGCATGTACAAAGAACTGCTCTCGAGTGCTAATGATGCCGAAAGACAATACAGAAAGGGACTTACATCTCCAGAATTGCCCTATACAATTTCATGTGTCTCATATATATAAACACAATATCAGTCATTTTGCCGCTGTGTGTATTGAAAAATGAAATGGCCAGGCCAGTTGTGAGGCCTTGTCTACACTAACCCTGTAAGTCCAGCTAAGTTATGCTACGTAAGTAACTTATGTCGATGTAACTTACGTCGACTTTAAAGCAGTATCTACACCGTGCTATGTTGACGGGAGACGCTCTCCACTCGACACTGCTTCCGCCTCTTGTTGAGGTGGATTAATGAAGTCGACGGGCGAGCACTCTGCCATCGACTTATCGCGTCTTCACCAGACTCGCTAGCTTGACACCACCGCGCCGATCACAGCGGTGCTGAATTAGCCGCCTAGTGAAGATGAACCCAGAGTAAACACTGGACTGAGAACGCTGTGATACAATATAATGCCTTACAGTAATGATCCAGGTAATGCAGCCAAGGAGTCTTGGGGCTGAGTTAGCAGCCCCTCCAGGGAATTTAAGGTGGATATTTCCGGTTTCATGCTTCTGATGTAATCTTTGCCGTTTACCTGTTTGCTTGCGGAGGGCTCTGCTATGGGATAATTGATTCCAGAGTGAGTGGTGCATTCCCCATCCCAAAAGCATGGCGGTGCAATGGCAATCAAGGTCAATTACGCCCTGCCCTCTAGCCACACATTTGATCCTTTTCAGTATTCACAGTGGTTAGATCTGTTTTGCGCCTGGTTCCCCCCTCTCTTTTGGGGGCAAGGCCTGTGCAGTTCTGTAGAGAAGCACCCAGGGAGTTAAACCAGCTGAATAGATGAGAGCCATGTTTGAACATAAGATGCATCTGTACCCAACGAAGCAACAGAAGAGACGAGGAGGGCGTTCTGTGAAATGGTCACCAATAGGGACCGAACCAGTGAGCTCCCATGCTAAATACTTGAGTTTCTACAGCTTGGACTCAAGTTGGTTTTGCAACTGGAGCTGTTCGAGACTCATATTCTGTGCAGGCCAAGCACCGCGAGAGATTCATAACCCACCCTGGCCAGTGGGTTACCAGCAGAGCACTGGGTACGGAACAACGGGCCCCAGTGGAGGGATCCCTGACTCTGTGGCATGTCCCTGGCCCATCAGAGAGGTAGACACCCCTGGCCAGAGCCTCTCTTTCTACCCTTTAATAATTGGTACATCCAGGTCTGAAAAGCCCATCTCTGGCTTAGATTCAAAGACATTGAGCTCAAAATCTTGCCCCATCCTCCTCCCTGAGCATGGCAATCGCTAAATGCAGTGCAAGCACCATCTTCCGTCCGCAGCGCTGCATGTGTGCCAGTGAGCCGGCCCAAGATACTCCTCACCCCCTGCGCCACCGGGCAACATGGGGAGCGACTGGGGTGGGGCACTGGCGAGAGATCCCGTAGCGCCCATTGTTCCCAATGGCAAAACTCCCCATGGGTTTGAAAGGGGCACAGAGTTACATCTACAATAGCTGCAGCATTGCTTTGCATTCCATCAGACCCCCACTGGGATTCAGCCCATAGGAAGCAGACCTATTAGATGAGAAGGTGCCATATTTCCAGAGCTCCTTCCCGAGCTTCCTGACACATTTTGTTCCTAAAGGGACTGAACTCAGATTTCTAGAGTGACAAGCTGCCTCTGGAATTTGATCTTCCGTCGTTCATTTTAAAGACGCAGCTAAGAACCTTCCTTTTTCTTTTTTTTTTACCCCCTGTTAGATTGCAGCCAAGCAGATTCAAATATATGTTTCACGGAGAAGCAGCCAGAAAAGGGTAGAAAGGCCACACGCTCTGCACGGCTTTATCTCTTCTCTGGTTTCTTCGTTGATTGCAAAAGTGCTATAATCACATCACATTAACATTTTTCTGCATTTAAGGATCAGTTACATTGCCTAATGTCATGGAAACAGGAAGGCAAAACATTACATTCTAAGGCACTTTAGGACAGAAAGCTTTGGTAGAACTTGACTCAATGAAAAGCAAATTTGCTCCCCATTTAAGGGGTCAGATTTTCCACTGCCTCTCTAAATACATCTGGATCCAGAAATGATATAGATCAGGATTTGGGATGCAAGAATCTCTTTCTTTTCCTATCCTAACAGTGTTGTGAATTATTTAGTGATTGCTGTTTATAGCCTGGTAATTATTGTTAATTATGTTTATTAAAGTAGTGCCCAGGGGCCAACCAAGAACAGGGCCCCACTGTGCCAGGCACTGCACAAAGTTAGTGTGGTAAGTGATCTCAAAGAAATGACAAACATATGCCTGTTTGGTAAAGCTGCTCAGAAAATGACAAAGGATTGTCACTTAAAAATTTGAAATTGTTTCCAGACTGCGTGTTTTGAGACAGAAGAACATTTTGCATTTATTTGGAATTTTTCATGAAAAAATATTGAAATTTTTCATTTAGAATTGTTTTGATTCGGGGGTTTGGGTATTTTCTGCCCCTCTCTCCCCCTTACCCCTTCCCCCCCGCACTTTACCACTAACAGTTGGGGGGAAAGGAAAATGGAGTTGGGGAGGAGAAGGAAAAACCAAAAAATTAAAAAAATTACATTTGGGGGATTTTTTTTTAAAAGAAAAACAAACAAACCAAACAAACAAAACAGATTTTTTTTTAAAAATGAAAAATGTTTGTGGAACTCTTCGTTTTAGAAAAGAGGACATTTTTCAGGGGGGGAAATAGTTGGAAACATTTCACCCAGCTCTAGGTTCTGGGAACTTGAGTATCAAGAGCAGCTGAGGAAACTGCTGGTGTCAGAGCCTAGTGGGAGACGTTGACGACACAGTGGCTGATTCATCACAAGCAGCTAATCAGCTTGGCCGCAGGGACGTTTCCATGGTCTGGGGCAGCGTCTGTTTTTGCAATGACTGATAAACACCGGGGTTTAATTGGAACGGCGCTGTTTTTACTAGCATCCCCTTGGCCAGCATCCTGGCTCGCTGCATCTGACAGCAGAGTGGAGAGACTCAGAGTTCTGGCTGGCCTCTGACCGGGAGGCCGGCTGCACCTCTAACTAGCAACCATCGGCCCTTCCACAAGCCTGGGAGGTGAGAGTTAATGATAGCACTTGCTCATTCCGAGAGGGAAAAGATTATTTGCCATAGAAACTGCTGCCCTATCTTGCAAGGAGGATTCCTCCGAGCAAAGCGCCTTCCCTTTATCCAAAGATTAAAACCAGTTTATAATGTGAACTGCTGAGTCCCAAGAAGAGATGGCCTGGCGGGTGGAAATACTTCTCAGAATAACCCACAGCGCTCATATATTACCAGTTGTTATTATTAAGCAATGACAATAATGATTTGGTCTTACATCTAGAGGCTCCAACTCAGATCATTATGCTGGGTGCTGCACGTACACTTTGGGAGGGACAATCTCTGCCCCAAAGACCTTACAACCTAAATAGACAGAGAACTTTTTCCTGGGTGTCTGGCTGGTGAGTCTTGACCACATGCTCAGGGTTCAGCCGATCGCCATTTTTGGGGTCGGGAAGGAATTTTCCTCCAGGGTAGATTGGCAGAGGCCCTGGAGGTTTTTTGCCTTCCTCTGCAGCATAGGGCACGGGTCACTTGCTGGAGGATTCTCTGCACCTCGAAGTCTTTAAACCATGATTTGAGGACTTAAATAGCTGAGACATAGGTGAGAAGATTATTGCAGGAGTGGGTGGGTGAGATTCTGTGGCCTGCATTGTGCAGGAGGTCAGACTAGATGATCATAATGGTCCCTTCTGACCTTAGAGTCTATGAGACAGGACAGACAAATGGCAAGAGGGTAAAACGGAGGCACAGAGAGGTGAAGTGGCTGGACCAAAGTCACATGACAGAGCCAGGAATAAAACCAATGAGCCGGTGGAGGAACCAAAGCTCAGTTAAAGTCAGTGGAATTGGTCTGGAGCGATGATGGTTTCCAGCAGCTGAGAATCTGGTCCCAGGACTTCTGCACGGTCACCTCAGGCTAGGGCCCCATCCAATAGACCACACTGGAGGCTCTATAGTATATTGAATGAGATGGACCCTCTAAGGAAGACAAACACAGAGAAGAAAGGATGCCCTAGGCTAGGGAATCCAGGCAAAAGGTCTCGGAAGGGACGGGAAGTAGCAAGTGGTAGAGGAAGCTGGAATGTCCCCCTAGGTGCAATTCTTTGCTGCTGCCTCTGCTCCCAGCTGTTATGTTGCTGCTGGTGCTAATGGAACTGTAGCTTCGGCTTCCTTCCCCTGCAGTATTTTGATGCACTTTTTCTTAATCAATTGTAAACGCCCTTGCAGGGGCTTTGCTATTTCTGCGTGGTGGTGGTGGTGGTGGTGGTGGGGGGGTTCCTCACTCCTGTCTCTCGTTAACCTCTTCTCCCTCCCCAGGCAGACGGTGGACAAAGCAGTCCTCAGAACTCGACTGTTCCTGCCTGGCACTGATTCTAGCCTTTCTTCCAGAGTTAGAAATCAGTGGGCCTGAAGCATGGATAAATCCAGGCCTAGATTCTCCATTGTTCGGGAACCGGCCTGGTTTGCTGAACTCAAACAAAGACGGAGACCTGTTCCAAAGTCTTATGATGGCAGCCAGTAAATATATTGCGTCACTATGGGTGACAGGCACAGCACTAGAGATGTCCCATGGTGAATACTGCACTACAATGGGGACACTGGTGGCTCCGAGGTAACAGTGTCACCTACTGATTATCCTTCTTCAGAGTCGGGTTCCTTGGTGGTCTCCTGTCCCACGACTGGTCTCGAGGGAGTTGATGTGATCACAGCCCAAAGTGTCATGGCTACTGCTGTCCAGCAGCAAGACACTCAGCTCCAGCCCAACTAGTAAGAAAACAGCCGGCAGCTCAATAGCTCAGCAAGCTCCAAGAGCTCCCAGGAATAAATGCTCGGTCCTTCCCCCAGCTAATCGTAGCTGTTTGGACTCTTCAGGGCTTACCTGGAAACTTCATTGTGACTCCATGCGCAGTAGCAACCCGCCGAATGGCTCTAATCTATTTCCCATAACGGCTTTGGCTCAGTGCTTTGCCAGGCATGCAACAGCTCGTTCCACTCCGTTCACAGCCTGTCCTGGGAGCGTGAGTATGCGAGTGTGAGTGTGCCCCCACTTCTTTGGAGCTTAGCTATCAGTGTAATAAACCTGCTGCTTTCTGCCAAACTCTGGTGGGGCATTAACCCTCCCCAAACTCACTAGCTGGCCCGATTTCGGGGAACAGATAAGTTCTTGGAGAATAGGTCCAGCAATGGTTATTAGCTAAGATGGTCAGGGATGCACCCTGATGCTCTGGATGTACCTAAATCTCTGTTTGCCAGAAGCTAGGACTGAAATACAGGAAACAGATCACTCCCCGATCTGTTCGTTCCATTTGAGGCGTCCGGCATAGGCCACTGTAGGGAAGACAGGATACTGGGCTAGATGGACCATTGGGCCGACCCAGTGTGGCCGTTCTGATGTTCACCACCACAACTGGGAACCTTTGTTGCCATCAGTCCAGCTGCACGGGCCTCAGAGGGAGAGTGTCTCATTGGGAAGGCAGAACTCTCCCCTTGATAGAACGCTTCTGTTTGTAGCTCTGGCCTGAAAGCGATCACTGGTACAGCACTTTGGCCTTCGGACGGTGCATTTTGGGAGGGCCACGCCACACTTGGGCAGTGAGAGGGAAACATTTCCCTAGTGGGTGGATTTGAAAAGAAAATGAAGTCTAGTCAGGGGGTTGGAATGTCCAAAGGACTCCCAGCTGGGATGGAGCAGCGAGCAGACTGCAGGTGAGGTGGTCAAAGGTGCGTGGTAAATGCAATTTATCAGATGTCTATGGCCACCAGGTATGTGGCACCATCTATCTATCCATATAGCTCTCGAGATAACCTTTGGGATATTTCCAAATGCCAGGTTCTTTATTTTGAATAGCGCCCGTAGGAGACTGGAATGGGGAGGTGCCATCAATTGGTTAATGACTGTGTATCTTAATGTGCTAATACAGCTCAGATGAAAAGAGAATCCCAGGGCGTTTGCTTTGTTCACAGCGTGATATTCATCCCCTGCTGTGGAGCTGGGATAGAGTATTCAGAGGCTGTTTGATAAGGTAATGCTTTTGTGTGCGCTTTAGCTGAAATGTGACCTTGGGAGAAGGTGGGTAAGATTTGCTGGTATTAGAGATGTCTTTTCTTGACAAGAGCAGCCAAGCGCTGCTTCTGGGAATGTGCCATAGATTAGAAGCGACAAAGGGTCCTGTGGCACCTTATAGACTAACAGAGGTATTGAAGCATAAGCTTTCGTGGGTGAATACCCACTTCTTTGGATGCAAGCAGTGGAAATGTGAAATGTGGAAATGTGCCATAGATTAGCAATTCAAACTGTCCTGTAATGTGGCTCTCACAGAGGCTCGTACTTCATTGAAAGGACTGTCCAGATATGGCACTGGGTCCGCTCCTGGACCACATCTTCATGTGATCCATATGGACAGCTGTACTCTTAATGTGAAACGGAGCTCTCCAGGCCCAAGGTGAAATTTTCAGCTATGAGAGAGCGACAAACAGCCACACCACAGTCAAGGGTGTTACACTAGTATACGTTTCTGAGCTCTGGTGCCAAGATCCAATGGTGATAAGTACCCTATTGATACCTACGGTGTATACCTTTGTGCTCTTCGTACTCTGGTGCAGCGCAGGTGGTCGTTCAGCCCCCGGGGTAAGTTAGAGCAGACTCAGGGCTGCACTAATTAATTGCTGCAGCTCAGTGCCCTCTAGCAACAGCTCCTCCCTGCCCCCCGCACTCACCCAACACCCCTTCTGCCGAGGGCTAGGAGCAGGGTTGGCATAATGCCCCTGCGTCAGCTTGACACCAGCTAGAGAGGAGCCCAGTGCAGAGGGGTGTTCTCGAGGGGCCTTTTCCACCCCCTTCCCGGCTGCTTTAGGCTCCCCCCACAGCAGTATAAGAGACGTGCGCCCCACTCCCTTTTGCTTTGAGGTGCCCGGTTTGACCAATGAAACTGGGGTTCATTTCTCGATTCAAAGCCTGCGTTAGCCGACTAGCCGGAAGAAGGGTGGAGGCTGAGGCCGCGTTTACACTGCAAACCGCCCCTTCCCCTCATGGCAGCGAGGGTCTCTGGTTCTGCTCAGGCTCCAGCCCAAGAGGGCATATCTACACTGTTATTTTTAGCCCCATAGCTATAGGCGCCGACTCCTTGGGTGCTACGGAGCTGGAGCACCCATGGGGGAAAAAAAGTGGGTGCTCAGCACCCGTTGGGCCCCATCAATGAGCTCCTCCCCTCCCCCCCCCAGCGCCTCCCACCTGCTGCTGGGCAGGAAGAGGCGGAGTGGGGGCAGGGCAGGGTGCAAAGAGGAGGGGCAGGGGTGGGGCCTTGGGGGAAGGGGATGGAGTGGGGGCGGGGCCTGGGGAAGAGTGGGGGTCGAGCACCCCCAGGGAAAGAGAAAATCAGAGCCAGTACCCATAGTGCAGGCCCGAATCTGTTGACCTGGGCTCTGAGACTCGCTGCCATGTAGATGTACTCTGAGGTTTGTTTACCTTAACCAAAAGAAGGCTGAGGGGAGATATGATTGCTCTCTTTAAATATATCAGAGGGATAAATACCTGGAAGGGAGAGGAATTATTTCAGTTCAGTACCAATGTGGGCACAAGAACAAATGGATATAAACTGGCCATCAGGAAGTTTAGATTTGAAATTAGACGAAGGTTTCTAACCATCAGAGGAGTGAAGTTCTGGAACAGCCTTCCAAGGGAAGCAGTGGGGGGCAAAAGACCTATCTGGCTTCAAGATTAAGCTAGATACGTTTATGGAGGGGATGGTTTGATGGGATAACATGATCTTAGTCAAAGGTCAATTAATTGCCATCAGTGGTAAATAGGACCAATGGTCAATGATGGGATGTTAGAATTTACTACAGAGAACTTTTTCCTGGGTGTCTGGCTGGTGAGTCTTGCCCACAAGCTCGGGGTTCAGCTGATCGCCATACTTGGGGTCGGGAAGGAATTTTCCTCCAGGGTAGATTGGCAGAGGCCCTGGGGGTTTTTCACCTTCCTCTGCAGCGTGGGGCATGGGTCACTTGCTGGAGGATTCTCTGCATCTTGAAGTCTTTACACCATGATTTGAGGACTTCAATAGCTGAGACATAGGTGAGAGGATTATTCCAGGAGTGAGTGGGTGAGATTCTGTGGCCTGCATTGTGCAGGAGGTCAGACTAGATGATCATAATGGTCCCTTCTGACCTTAAAGTCTATGAGTCTATGAGAGGGCCCAGCATGGAAAAGCCGCTGCTGAAGACAATTGTCCTCCATTAACTCACCTCGGACACTCAAATCCTTTTACACCTCCTACCAACGTTAGTCCATCAACTGCTAGACCAAGCGATGAAAGGCTCTCGATCTCCTCACCAAAAGCCCTGAGACATCCAGAGAGTTCCCCCCGCCTGCCGCTCCCCCCGGCTTGAAGGACACACATGAGTGCTCTTGACAGATTTAAAAATTCTACCAGGTGAAGCAAAAATCCCCCATTGTTCATGTGTTGACTGACACCTGTTACAGTCACTTAGCTTTCAGCACTAAGAGCTAAAGAAGCGCGCGCTTGCCCGGAGGCAATATTTACCACCTTATGAATGAATCCCTTTCAATCCATTCCCCAGTTAAAGACGGACAGGATTCAGAGAGGCAGGGGGGAGTGAAATCCAGATTTAGTGGCTTTGAAAGAGTCCCTCCTCTCCCATTATTTCTGCCCCGGGATTTTTCCCCTCGGTTTTAAAAAGTGATTCTGTCGGGTTCTCCTGACGTTTCAGCTGAGGAGCGAAACCTCAGAGTGATTTCACGGTCCAGCTCACTGCTGAAAAGAAATAAATCAGAAGGCCATAGCATGCTGTGTCTGAATGGTTGTGGGGACTGTTAATGGAAGGGCCTGGAGAGGCTTGGTCTTTTGCATACCGTGGCCCTGTGTTGCAGGGAAAAGTTTGGAGATCTCCAAAATACAGTATTTCCAGCAGCCAAAGGGAAATGTTTTACCTCTGTTACCTCAGCGTTAGGATACCACTGAGCCCTGGTCTACACTGGGGCGGGGATGGGGGGATCGATCTAAGATATGCAACTTCAGCTATGAGAACAGCGTAGCTAAAGTCGACATACTTAGATCGACTTACTGCGGTGTCTTCACGGCGCTGAGTCAACGGCTGCCGCTCCCCCATCGACTCCGCCTGCGCCTCTCGTGGCGGTGGAGTACAGGAGTCGACGGGAGAGCGCTCAGGGATCGATTTATCGCGTCTAGACACGGAAAACTTAAGTCAACCTATATTAGGTCTGTAGTAGGAAGAGAGCAGGAGACACAAGCCCTTGTATGAGAGGCCTGGTATGAGGCAGGACCTGCTCACAGACTCTGGCAAGAACAGGGCTGATATTGCAGAAATGCACATTCCTAAGAAGTGCTCAGCACAGAGCACTCACGCAAACACATCCCAATATCATGGATGGTACAAAAACATTCCCCGAGGAGAACAGGAACACACTGACCCCTCCTAAAAGATAAGGTCAGGATGACAGTACGTAATAGAGGTGTTTTGATCGAACCAACATGTACAAGGTGATGGGTGATAACTAGCCATGTCAGGGGGCAGTAACTAACTATGTCAGAGGCCGTACGGAACTCATTTGTATCGGGGTATAAAGATGTATCTCAGACCAAGTATCTTTGTCCAGCCGAGGGGAGCAGTGGAAAGTCCTGCCATTCACTGAGCTGCGTCCATTGTCACGGTCATACATGCCTTAATGTGCATGTAGAATCTGCCAGGTGCTATTACCATGCTTCATGGACAATAAACCTGGCCTGGCGCCTTCGTTCCTTAACAGATCTTGTGGTCAGTAGCGTAGCCAGGGGGGGAGCAGGGGGAGCGGCCGCTCCCCCTGTGAGGAGAAGTGGCGCTAAGGCGCTGCCTGAGCCCCGCTGCCGGAGCCGGGCGTGGGGGGGTGGGGGGAGGGGTGCTTTAAAAGGCCGGCGGCTCCTGCTGCTGCCAGGAGCCGTGGGCCCTTTAAAGTGCCCCCCCCCAGCCCCGCTGCCAGAGCCGGGCTCCGGCGGGGATTTAAAAGGCCCGGGGGCTCCACAGCGGCTGGAGCCCCAGGCCCTTTAAAGCGCCGCCGGGGTAAGTACAGGGGGAGCGGGGAGGCGCCTTTTTATAGCGCCGCTGCTCCCCCTGTGCTCTAAACCTGGCTACACCACTGCTTGTGGTCATTGGGCAGTTCGCTCGAGGTCTATTGTGCCAGCTGTCTGCGCAGAGCTGAGGCAGCACACAGGGAGAACACACACACGCAGCCAAACATCAAAACACAAGTTCGACTTACAGCCACCGCAGTACGTCCACACTATCCTCCTTGGATCAGTGGGGTGCGTCCTCACCAGGAGTGCAGTGTGGGGAGCTGAGAGCCTGGTCTCTCAGCTGCTGCCCCCCCCCCAGCTGCAGCTCCCCACTCCCCGCCAGGGGAAGCCACCCAGGGCTTCTCGCCTTCCCATTCCCTGCCAGGAGCGGAGGGGAAACTGCCCAGGGCTTCTGCCCCCTGGGGAAAGAGTCCAGCTGACTGAGCTTCTCACCCCCTCCTGTACCCACTCCCCGCACTCCCCGCGGGGAGCCGGGGAGCCTTGTCAATTTCACGCCTCCAGCATGGAGCCGTGAAATTGACAAGACAGCCAAGGTTCCCAGTGAGGAGCCGGGGAGGGAAAGCCACCAGGGCCTAACTGTGTAGTGTAGACCAGGCCTATAAAACAGGCACCTTGGCACTGGGTTATTACTGCCGTTGTTCACGAAATGAAGCATGAAAGGAAAGGCAACTGTCCTAGCCCATCTGTAAAACAAGTCCGTCCATGGACAAATGGCAGACGGGACGGGGGTCCTTCCAGCCACAGAGAGGTCTCCATGGCGGTGGAAGACTGTCTGAGCTTGGAGCCTTTGCGGGAGCAGAGGGTGTGTATCTCTGAGGCCACCTACAGCAGCGTTTCCCTTTCCGAGGTCACCCAGGCCCTTGAGCAGCCCACGGCTTGGCATTAGATCCTCTAATCAGCTCTCGTCTCCGATGGAGGACGGTCAATTATTTTTCTATAGGGAACAGGAAACCCTCCAGAGGCTATTAGGTGTGTGATGAGAAACCTTCACGTCTAGCCCAGCCAGAAGGAGGGCAGAAGGAGACAGTTGCCAAGGGGAACGAGGGCTAGTGGGGATGAAAGTTCAAAGGGCATCCAGGAAAAGGGTACCCAATGCGGCTTCACAACCGTGCCATTACGGTAATTGGCAATCCTCTAGATGGCTGGCTCGGATCCAGCCCAGGGGGGTCGTGTTACTCTATCCTAGCAGTGTGCTGTGAAATGAGCATGGTGGGTTTTAGTCCAAGCCCCTTGAGGACTAAGGACCGAGGCAGCTATAGAGTTTGAACTGCCTTCACCCTCGCCTTGCAGAGAGCGGGTTCTTCAAGCCATAACGCAGCCCTGGTTGTTCTGTAGGGATGGAATTCACTCACCCCAGGGCACCATCGATGCACAAAGGATTTCATTCCCCAGAGCTCCCAATCTAGCCCCCTTTGCAATCACAATGACCGTGACACAGAGACCCCGTGGCGAAGGAGCCCCTGTTCTTTGTAACCTGCTCTCGCCTCAGACCTGACAGACTCACTACACCGAACACACGTCTTGCAGGGTATTTATTCACAAGGGATATTATGTGAGATATCTGCAGAAAGTTCATGACTTGTCAAGGCTCCTAACCACAGCGAGATGTACGTGTGGGGAGCATTTAAGGAATAATGTATGTCTATTGAAAGTCTGCTTTATGGACTCGGAGAAGAAATGAATCACCAGGAAGTAATGTGTGTGCGTGATGGCCCATTCAAGGGGGAAGGACTTGTTACTCCTCCCTAATCAGCTCTTGCAGTAATGAAAGGCTCCATTGCCTTGCCTTGCTTCCTCCCAGATCTATCAATGGAAAAGGATCAGAGGCACCACCAGCAAAAAATCAAAACCTCTTGAAGGTGAAAAAGGAACTTTACACCAGCCGGAGCGTCTGCCCTGGCGGTGAAGAGAAACACGAGGCTGTTTTCAGTATAACACAGAGGAGGAAGAAGCCCAGCACTCTGTATCCAGTAAGAAACTCCTGGGGGAGAAGGTGCGGTCATGGACGTTGGCATCCTGGTTCTCGTGAAAGCAGCCAGCTCTGCAAAAGACTGAACTTTGGGCGGGGGAAAGCTACTTGATTATATAGGAAAGGGAACAAAGGAGAAGTAGAGCCCCAGTTTTGTGATTTTGTGTTGCCATCACTTGCTCTCTTTTCTAGTTAAATCTTTCTTCTCACGTAAATAACCCCACTTTTGTTTTATTACAAGTGCTGTGTGTTCTACAGGAGCGGTGGGTTAAGGTTAAACGGGGGTACAGTGGACCTTTGGGTGCAAAGGATCTGCAATTTGTGTGCGTAGCCAGTGTTGGGGGCTGGATATCACACGGGAACAATTCAGCTGGACTCAGGGATTGGGGCGCACCTCCTTTGAACTTGCAAGGCAAAGTTTGGGCTGACAGTCCAGAGGAGAGTGCTTGATTGGCTGTGAGCTAACACCCACAAGAAGGACTCTGGCATGCTGGAGGCAGGGGTAACAGAGTGACTCCCAATGGTGGGTAAGGTGGGTAAGCCACTCATGCGTTCGGCATACTGGACATTCTGGCACTTCTGGGAATGGTGTGGGCCCCCCGCCCCCACAGGTGTGACTCCACACCCCCGTCAGACCATCAAGGGTGGAGAGGCACACTCTTCAAAATAGCATCGCCTGTCCAATACCGGACAAAACACATCTGGTTTTGCACCAGTACCAAATAGCTAGGGCCCTACCAAATTCATGGCCATGAAAAACACGTCACAGACCGTGAAATCTGGTCTCCCCTCTGAAATCTGGCTATGGTAGGGAGTCGTGGTATTTCCACCAGAGCTGGGCTCCCACCCAGAAGCCGCGGACAACCAGCTCTAAAGGCAGCACAGAAGTAAAGGTGACAATACCGGGACCCTCCCCGTCCCGCCCCCACAATAGCCTTGTGATCTCCTTTTGGGTTGGGATCCCCAGTTTGAGAAATGCTGCCTTCAGGGCTTTACATGTTTATATTTTTAAATACATAGTCGTGCTTTGTGGCAACACTGTGAAATGTAAGATTTAAATAGCTGAAATGGTGAAATTCAAGATTTTAAAAATGCGATGACTGTGAAAGTTACCGAAATGGACCGTGAATTTGGTAGGGCCCTACAAAGGGGAATCAACCCAGCCAAAAAGATGACTGTCCGGTATAAAATCGGACAAGTGGCCTCCCTAGTCCTGGGTACTCTGAGAACCTTCACAATGACGGTACCTTATTTACATACTTGTCTGAGGCAGAAACGGTAGCATTGTCCTTGCAGAGGGTTTGGCAATAGCGATCAATCCGGTAAAGGCCAAACAGGGTTTGGTTTTTTTGTACCTCCCTGTTTTCCCTCTTGCACATTCTCATTTTGGGCTGATACGTCCAATGTTTGTTTTTAAAAAATAGCTTTTAAGGTATTTATTAAAGTACAAATATTAGCAAAGCTTTTTCTTTCTTTCTTTCTTTCTTTCTTTCTTTCTTTCTTTCTTTCAACTCCAACTTAAATTTGGCCCCAATGTTTTACCGTTTGCAAGAACAATCCTTTATCAAGCCAAAGACTAACATAAATGTTTCTACTATTTTTTTTTTCAGATTGCCAGGTGTTTTTTTTACAACTGGACATTCCCCTGTAGAATTAGGGAGCTTTAAAGTGAGCCGGATCATAAACAAAAGTGAAATGGGCTTCACCAATAGCAGAGAAAAGCAAAAGAAGTGACCATCTTCAGCGCTGACAGGGAAATTAGATTTTTTTAAATGCTGTTACATTTTATAATCTACAGTGTTATTAAGACCCTGGGTAAAGAACTGTGTGTGTGTTTACAACATATCATTTGAAAGCGGCGAGTGCCCCTTTAACCCACTGGGGTTTTGATACTGATTATTAAGAGGCTTTATATTTATAACTGGACTGTGACTGATTCCGAAATGTGTCACGATCAGCAACCTTATGCTAATTCCGTTCATTCTCAAGTGTGGAGATGCTCTGGAGGGTCAGAGGTTCCTCTCTGATGTAAGTCAGAATACCACTGACTCGAAGAAATCTGTATGATAACAGTTTAACTAATGTATGAGAAATAACAGGGCTGATACAGAACTTGCGCTGATTAGTATATTGTCAGTGCTGAGACCTCCCACGCAGGCAGCTCTGTGTTTCCTTCCTTCTCCTGCTGAAGTATGCCACGTTACCAGCTTGTTTCTGCATCAATTTCCACCCCCCGCCTCACACCCAACCTTCGGTGCCTGTTTGCTCAAGCTTTATTCCCATGCAGATAACCCACCTTCCAGACACTGCGACCTGGCACTTCTGTGCCAAAGTCTGCTCCATCGGGCTGCAATCAACCCCACTGGACGGGGACCAGATCATCCAGTCTAACCTCCTGGCTATCACAGACCACCAACACCACCTGCGCACCAAGCCCAACAACCAGAATAAAGCCAAAGTATCACAGCTCTCAGGAGACTACACGATGGGGTGCCACAGGCAGAGAACAGGAGGGAGACCCAGTGCCCAAGGCCTTGCATTGGCAGGGAGCTGATTATAATTCATACTTAGGACCGTAAGCATCCCTGGGCCAGATCTGACCATTTGTACCATCCCGCGGTGAATTATTCCAGATGCTTCAGAGAAAGGCAGTTCCACCTCCCCGCTTCTCTACACAACTGGGTGTACGGCACTGGGGCAGGAGGCTGCCTGCAGGAGAATTTTCTTTCTAATGCTACAGATGATCAGTTTATGCCCCGTAGCTTGAGTTCTTTACTTTGGGGTATCAATCTCCATCCCACACACCTCCGGGGTATTTAACAGGGTATTCGCTAGCTAGTTAGCAACATGATAATGCCTTAATTCCACAGTCTGCTTGTAATGAAAGGTCGGTAGTGCTAGCGGCGGGCAAACCTCGCAATGCTTGGGTCAGATAAAGCACTGGACTAGAACTCAGGAGGTCTGTGTTCAATTCTGACTCTGCCACAGACCTTGGGCCAATCGCTCCATGCTTCAGTTTCCTCTTTGTAAACCGGGGATAATAGCACTTTGCTACCTCCCAGGGGCCCAGCGCATCATAACTGTTTGGGATATGCAAGCAACTCAGGTCACATACATTTGTATTGGCTCCTTCATAGGGTAGCATAAGGATTCAAGGATTGCCATGTCTGGGGAAGCTTTGCAATTTGAATGTCTCTTGAAATTTGAAGTGATCACTGTTTTCCAACCCGAGCGAAGGCCTATTCAAGTTCCTAAAGACGACCCACTTTAGGGAAATGACTTCTGAGAATACCGTCTCTCCGTGTATCACCCAAGAGGGTGAAATTCTATCGTCAGATGGGCCTGGGATTATCTCAGAAAAAAAAGGGACTTAACTGAGTTCTGCAGAGAGCTGAAAGGTGGATCTGGGACTTTTTCTACATGCCCAAAAGTGCTGAAGTGCAAGCCAGGTTTCACGCTCCCCATGAAACAGGACCGTCTTAGCCAGGGCTGTTTTGGTCAATGCTGCCCGGCCTGCAAATGCAGAGGGGCATAGCGCCTATGTATGCCAGATTAATAATAATAATACTCAGCCCTTTATCTCCTCAGATCTCAAAGCACTTTGCAACAGTGGGTCTCACTATTCTCCATTGTACAGTTGGGGAAACCGAGGCACAGAAACCTAAAGTCATATAGTGAGTCACTGGCAGGCCTAGGACTAGACACCAGGTCTCTGGACCATGCTGACGTCTTCTCTCCAATGCTCCTGTTTATGCACCACGTTGCTTTGTGCGGGTGGAACGC
Organism: Macrochelys suwanniensis; assembly: GCA_033296515.1. Classification (NCBI taxonomy): domain Eukaryota; kingdom Metazoa; phylum Chordata; order Testudines; family Chelydridae; genus Macrochelys; species Macrochelys suwanniensis. The sequence continues at coordinate 4,484,883 of CM065783.1, read as the reverse complement.
GAGCCCCTCTGCTGGGTGAGAGCTCTGGGGGTAGCTTGAGCTCGCTTGGCAAACGGGACGTCTCTTCCCTCTCAAGGGCCTGGCTGGGACACACAGAAGCACCCCCCCCCTCCTGTTTAAACACGAGCCCACCATCCACTCTCCCCCCTCGCTCCTTGCCCCAACTCACACCATTCCAGGGGACTTTGAGCCGGACCCTCACCTGATGCAAAGTACAATAGCTCCAGTGAACCCACGGGGACTCTGCTGATTTCTCACCTTGAGAGAGGTGCCCGGGACAGCGGAGAGACGGTCACGCACGCAGACTCCTGGCCTTTGCGGCCGGCGTTGGCCGAGTCAGCCGGGTTTGCGGGGTGCCTGTCACGGGGTGACGCAGCCCTGCCCTTAGCTGATCTCCGCTGTGGGGAGTCCGAGTTATTCTGGCCCATGGATTGGATGACTCACTTTCCTGCAGCCTTCTCTTACCTGGCGTGGAGGGGGGTTCTGGCTCTAGCTGCAGGGGATGCAAAGAGCCAAGGGACATTCAGCCCCCAGAAATATGCTGTGGATCTGGGTCAATCCCAGGCTGATTTTCATAGGTGAGCAGTGCCGGGGGGAGCTCTCCCACTGCCTCTAGCACAGGAGGGAGAGATGGGGTCCCTCCCGGCTCCCCGGCTTCCTGTAACCCCGGTGCTGAGCTCCCCACTCCCACTGTAGCCAGAAGGAACCAGAGAGGGTCAGCACTTGGCCGGGTTAGACCCCTAAAGGGTGAGGCAAGGGCTGGGCATAGGGAGGAGGGGAGGGAAGGAGGAAGAGACAAGGGTGATGAGCTATGGATGGGCACAAGATTACACCGGGCTGGGTGGGTGGGCCCCAAAGGCTGGGGTTTGATGTGAGATGAGCCAGTGGAGGGATCTAGACAAGGTGGTAGCAGGCTCAGAGCCGCAAGAGAGGCGCCCGATTCCTGTACCCGCGTCTGGGAGGAACCAAAGAGTGCTAGAAACCTCTGCAACGAAACAGCAAGCAGGGGAATTACCGGGAGACAACATGGCCGTGGGTTGTGGAGGCCGAGAGGCGCGTCGCATTTCGGGATCCAGACTCGTGGGCCTCCGGGAGATGAACCAAGCTTTCCTCCCATCGCTACATCAAGCGAGAAAATTGTCCTTTCAGTGCAAATGTTTTAAAAAATTATATCTACCGCTGGAGATAGCAATTTCAGCCCCCAGAGAGCAAAATAAATAAATAAAGAGTTGGAAGCGTGACTCACGGCGCTACGGTTTGTTCTGTGCTGGCCCATTAGCAGAACTTAGAGAGGAACACAGCTAATGATATCGGAATAATAAGGTCATTAAAGTGAACAGCCGGAGTCAGGCTTCACACCCACAAGTGCGGCTGCTGAGGAGACTGGCTGATCTTAGCGACCAGCGATGGCTGGCTCTCCTAAAGCAATTATTGACAGACCCGCGATTTGTTTGCATTGTATTTAGGGCTCCTTTAAAACGCAAACACTCCCGCCTTCCTGGCCAGGCCTGTGGGAGAGCAGGGCTGTTTCTGTAGCTAATTATTGAAGCGCCTAGATGGCAGGATACCAGATTTAGGGAATTTAGCAAGATTTGAAGCCTGACTGTGCCCTGTGATGTGGAAACAAACAATCTCTCTCTCTCTGAAATGTCTATCCCGGTAAGAATCTGGTCACCTGGAGTGTGTGTGGAAGGGGGTTAGGAAGTGGACTCTGCAGACCCATCATTAAAATCACATTTCAAAGTGCAACACAGAAGTCTATCATCCCCTTGACTGAGGATGCGGCCACGCAGGCTGAGCGCTCTAGCTATCAGCCAGCACAGCCCAGCACTTACCAGCCTAAAGAAACACCTCTCCTGATGACTAGGGGCAGGGCAAACACAGCTCACCCCATTGCACCCCCACTGCAGGGCGTGGAAACAGGCAATACTGGCCCAGATGCCGTATTAGCTGCTCCTTTCTGCAGCTCCTGTCTTGTTCTCCAGAATCTCGGCCATCATTTAAAACCAAAAGTCTCTCTCTAGCTATTGCGGCTGCAAAGGAAACCTCATGAAGGAGACCCGAATATCATAGGATCGTAGACTATCAGGGTGGGAAGGGACCTCAGGAGGTCATCTAGTCCAACCCCCTGCTCAAAGCAGGACCAGTCCCCAACTAAATCAATATAACCGATGCAGAGATGAGTCAGCGGAGGCCGAGAGAGGTGTGAACTGCCCCCTTCATCTCAGGCACATCGTCCGCTACACTGCAGATCGATATTGGTATAACTACGTCACGCAGGGGTGTGAAACCCCGGAGCGAGGCAGTTACACCCGCCTAACCCCGGACGTAGGCAGCGGCACGGCGGCCGGAGAGCTCCCATCAACATAGCTACCGCCTCAGGGGAAGGTGCATTCGCTACGCCAACAGGAGAGCTCGGTCCCGTTGGCCTGGAGCGTCGCACTGCCGCCGTGCAGCCGCACCAATGCAGGGGTTTATGCGCAGACTTGCCCTGAGGGAGGGCTTAGCTCACACGGCCAGCGATGATCAGTTCCTTGACGACGTAGTTAACTGCGTCATTCCTCGGGTAAGGAAGGAGCAGGAGCGTCACACATCAGAACGCGTATTGGTGCTAGAGGTGGGTGGCCGTGGGTAGAGGCCACCAGTTTGGTTTTTTTCCCCAGCTAAAAAGGAGCTCAGCCCAAGGGGCCTCTGAGAGCCGGTGGGTGTATCAGAAGATCCAGCGGCTGGAAATCGAAGCTAAACAAATTCAGACTCAAAATAAGGTGGTTGTTTTTTTTAAACAGCGAGGGTAAATAGCCATTGGAACCATAGGTGCCAACTCGGTTGGTGCTCCGGGGCTGGAGCACTTGCAGAAAAACCACAGTGGGTGCTCAGCACCCATTGACAGCCCTGCAGATCAGCTCCCCCACAGTGCCTCCCACCTGCCGGCAGCCCTGCCAATCAGCTCCCCTCTCCTTCCCAGCACCTCCCACCCACTTCGATCAGCTGTTCAGTGGCGGGGGGGGGAGGGGTGGAGACAGGAAGAGGGGGTGGAACAGGGTGGGAAGAGGCGGGGCGGGGGTGGAGCAGGAAGAGGTGGGAGTGGGGACTTGGGGGAAAGGGTGGAGTGGGAGCGGAGCCTGGGGCAGAGCAGGGGTCCAGCACCCGCAGGGGAAATCACAAAGTCAGCACCTCTGATTGGAACAACCTAAGTGCGGATCGGATGTTTTCCCTAAGAGATATGCAAACAGGAATTAATGCATAGAAGTTCTCTGGCCTGTGTTCTGCAGGAGGGCAGACTGGGTGATCAGACGGGGCCCTTCTGGCTTTATGATCTGTAAATCTCTAGAGAAGCCCTGCTAATGGGGCACCCAGCTCAGAGGAGGCAAGCGGCAACACAGCCGTGTTTTGATTCTCTGCATGTGAGCGGGGTCTCATTTTGGCAATCCCCCTGGGCGGTGCTTAGAAGAACGCCGCCACCTTCTTTCCCCAGTCTGACCCCCGCCCTGAGATTTTGCTGTGTTGCATTCTTCAGGACGCACTTGTGGTCCGGCTCTCTCTCCCTGCATCCGCTTGGAGGCGTCTGCAGTTCTTGACTAGAGGCTTCCATGGTGGCTCCAGGGAGTGGAGGGACAAGTTACCTCCACCTTCACCCCGCACCCCAGGCCTGCCTGATGCAAGATCATTCAGCCTGGTGCAGAGCCTGCCTACACATCTGGACAGAGGTTAAAAGGCTGAGGGTTATGACCTTGGTGACCCTTCCAGAGGAGGGCGTGTATGAAGTTAAGTCCTTTCCCTTGCTCTCTGGATATTGACACTGCCTTGGCCCATGCAGCCTCTCTTCCTTTCCCTATTAATACAAATGTAAAGAGAATGGGAAAAAACGTCCCTCGCTGCTGATCAGTCCTGCCTCTCTGGCAGGTACCTAATAACCTAAACTGTTCACTTACTAGCACCTTAATTATGAGATTCAGACAATAATTACCGCAGAGTTTCCACTGCAATTTACTTCCAGCCATTTTTCTTCCTGAGTCCTAGATGTACAGTTATGGCTTGCTGTACATCATATGGGCATCACCTTCTTCAGTCATTATCAGTGATTTCTCTTTCAGGAATAAATCAAACCCTGACACATTATTGGAGGTAATAATGAGCTATTGATTTTCCTTTTGCCATCAAAAAAATGACATTACTTTCTACTATATTTATTATAGCAGCTTACAAAGGTGACCTGAAAGTTTTTTCTACCCAACCCTGGGGTTTTCGGTTTTACCTACCTCCACTGGCGACATCGCCGATCTTACTGAGAAGTCGCGTTCATTAGGGCTTAGCGAATGACCGCTTTGCGTGAAGACGCTTGAGATCTGCTCTGTGTTCTAGGCAGCGGGGTTCAGTGGACAGAATTCTAGATGGGAATTCGGGACACCTGAGTTCTCTTCCTCACTCTCTGCCTGACCTTCTGTATGACCTTGGGGGAATCATATCCCGACTTCACTTAACATGTTGTGTAAGCTCTTGTCTTACCACCATCGCACCTGTGCCTCAACCTTGGGTTTAGAGGGCCCATTTTTAGGAGGGGGTGGTTGGCTCTCTAGGACCCATTAGATCAGCGGCCTTTCTGCCACGACTGAGTGAAGATACTAGCTGGGGTTGAGGTTTTGTCCTTTGGCTACTCGCAAGTGGGCCGACACCACCTAAATTCATTTCACATGCAGACAAGGGCAAATGTCCATCACTGACACTCAGGGACTTCTTCTAGCATTACGGTGCTGGCCAAGCCACCCGACAGCAGCCTCATCAGCAGAATGAAGGGCCCTAAGGCCCCCGTGAAGTCTGGCTAGTTGACACTCATCGACAACAAGTGCCATTGACTGACGGAGGCCACATCGACATAGGGGGTCGGCGCACAGACCCCATGTGTAGAGGTCGGCTGTGCATATTCCTGGGCCAGTTTGGAATCTGTTCGGCAGCATCCACAGGTGACGTGGCAGGTCAAATCCCAGCCGTCGAACGGTCGAATCAGCGACAAGGAAACCATTCCAAATGTCTTTGGTAGGGTGACCAGATGTCCCGATTTTATAGGGACAGTCCCAATTTTTGGATCTTTTTCTTGTATAGGCTCCTATTATCTCCCACCCCTTGTCCCGATTTTTCACATTTGCTGTCTGGTCACCCTAGTCTTTGGCTGACTGCTCATCATGCCGTAGGGCATCACGCTGCTGACAGATTCCGATCTGGCAGCTGAGACCGCAGTGGACGCCCGGACATAAGTCATGCTCTGGGGTGACTGAAGATGTCCATGTGTGGTGGGAGGCCTGGATTGGCAAGTAGCTTTTCCACCAGTCTGGCTGTAGACGCTCTGTGACGAATGTGTGGAGGGGCTACGTTGCTCAGAACTGGTAGTCATGGAAAAGGAGAGCTAATCTAATCAGCAAATCGGGGACTGGATTAAGACCACGTTACCTAGAAGTAAAAGTCTCCATATCCCATTACCTGTCTCTTGAGCGATCCAATCCAGCGTGCTCTGAAAAGCAAAACAAGATTGATTTCAGCGCTAACTTCCCAGTCCTGCTATTTATTTAGCATTAAAAGACTAGATTACAGGCTGCTGCCTTCCCCAGTTATCAATCAAGAGATGTTTATATCATGAAAAGCATCTGTTAAGACAGCAGCATCTTTCTCCATAGCAATTTATTGCCCTTAAAAAAAAAAGGGCAGTTTAATATGTTGTTAACGAGCCTGTCAAACTGCCGGTGACACTTGGAAAAAAATGGAGCTGATATTGAAATCAATGAGACTTAACTACTCTATGAAATGGCATTTTCCCCCCATTGGATGTCAATTAAACTGTCAGACTTAATTGGTCTGTTCTATAGAAAAATAGCTCTTCAATAAATAAATGGCCTAGATAAATACATTAATAAATGATATGCAGTGAAATCTCCTCTGCTGAAAGCTTTTATCTTTGAGAGCTAAAAAAGCATTTCATGCTCTTCTAACACAGAACTATGGAGCCGGCTTTACTGTATAAAGTACTTTCTGACAGTGGGCTAATAAACTCGGAGTGCATCTTGGCCATCTAATTGGCTTCTTTGGGTTGCAACAGCATTGCCTTGAAGCTGCTAAAGAGTCAACACCACAAACAACTTTCTCCCGTCTGTCCCTGCTCCAGATAAATATGGCCAGTTTGCAAGGCCTTTCAAGCCATTGCTTCTTTTTCTGACTCCCCTCTCCCCATTCGCCACCCCCAGTGTCTGCCTGCTGATACAGTTATGAACCAGCATTGGTCGTGAAGATATTAGCCGGACTGATGCACTGGATATCCAGCAAAATGCCTGGAGAGGTCAGATTGGGTGATCCAAGTAATCTTTTCTGGTTCTAATATCACCTGATTCTAATTGTTCATATTATTTCACTGGGTCCTTCTGGATCTGGTCTGTACTTTGTTGCCTGTTGACTAAAGTGCTCTTTGCAAGCTCCAGAGTACTGTCTACATAATGTAAAACGAGAAAGGGAGCCAGAACTCATAAGGAGAATAGCCAGCAAATCTGAAAAACATGTAAGGCTTAATTTCAAGATTTTACAGTGATTTGGCAGTGAGGTTTTCAAGGGCAAGGAGTGCTGCTAAATGGGGCTGTGTGGGGGTGATGGGCAAGGTAGAATGGCAAAGAGAGAGGAGGAGGAGAAAAGAGATGTTAAAGCAAACAAGGGATGGAACGCAAGATAGACAGATAGATGCACTCCACTGCATACACTTCTCCCCTTGGGGAGAGGATGAGAGACCAAACAATGCATGGCAGATGTGTAGTTACATTGTTTAATGCATGATTGGAAGGTGCGCAGGTAATGCAATGCTAAGTGCAGTATAAGAACCCATAGAGAATAGAACAGATCGCATTGTTTCTGTGTACGTGTGTGTATGTGTGTACACAAATGCAAATAAATAAATAAATAAATAAATTTTAAAAACACAAATATATATGTGTGTACACAAATAAAACAGCTGATCAGGACATTGGTTCCCACCCACCCCCATGAAAAATGTCAGTGAAAGCAACTCGTTTTTCATTTGCATCAAAAAAATTCTTTAATATGTTTAATGTTTTTATTTAAAACACTATCTTGTTTTTTTTAATTTTGATGTCCAGTTTTGTGATAAAAACACCAACGTTGCCAATGACCTCACACTTTTTCTTCACCACAAAAGTGTGGAATTTTTTCCGACCAGCCCTAATGTAAATATATGCAATTTAAATAAGACTGGAACTCCAGCCCTGAATACAATATTTACTATTTTTCTTTATTTCTTTAGATTTATTTAAAAGTCACCTAATGTGGGTTTGTAGCAAAGCGAGACTCCCTGGCGCGGCGCCTCCTGCTGGTTGTCCTGGGAATTAGCATGATTCCAGCTCGAAGCGCCCTCTGCGGCTCACCTGCCTCAGGCCCCCGTGTCCCTCCCGGACTCCGGTGCCCTTTACCTCCAGGTTCTGCCACAGCAGTAACCCACAGTCTGGGTCTCCCCTCCCAGGGGAACCCCCAACCCTCTAAACTCCACCTTGCCTCAGTGGCTACTGCCAGTCATCAATAAAGCCACTCCTGTTCCTGCCCAAAGTGTGAGGATGGCGGGGGGCGGGGGGAACGGGACAGAACTGAGAATCGGGGCCAGCGTGTGCAAACCACATGGAGCGACGTTGCCTTGGGGGTCCGCTTACCCCCTTCCACCCCGTGCAGACTGACACAAGCAAACCTCGCACCGCAACTTTCATCTAGACATGGCTGCACCGTGGGCACCGTTCCGGCCGTGGGAACATACACCTGTCTGCTCAAGTTAGCTCCAGAAAGCCAGACTGTCGCTCGGGATTAATGACATTAATTGCGCCTGGATGGAAGCGGGCACACGCCGCTTCATGTATTCCCCTCCTCTAGCAGGCGCTTGCTTGTTAGTCTATTACCCCCCACGGGAGAGAGGTCAGGCTCAATTAGCGCCCCGCTGACCCCTCCTTTGTGGATAATGGGACACGCTTGTTTCCTGTTTCATTACAACAGCGCCAAAAAATAACATAATGCGCCAGCCCTTTGCACCGGCACACGGGGCTGGCCTCTGTGTAACTCCGACAAGTTCATGCCCAGCCTCAGTAGCAGCATGAGGCCTGAGCGTAGTACGTTAGCTGTGTCATGGAACAAATAGTCACCAACGTTGCAAATAGCCTCCAAGCTGTGCCTGGCATTATCCCAGAGCTCCTGGGGGTTGAGGGTGAGCAGTCGGGATAGCGTGGGGCGGTGAGAAGGGGATTCTGGGTCTATTCCCTCTACGGGAAAGAGTGGTTTTGCAGTGAAGGCATTGGACTATGGTTCAGGAGTCTTAGGTGAAGGTCCTGGTTATACCGCAGCCTACGTGTGTGAACTTACTAAAAAGTATGCTCCAGATCAATCATGAGCCATGGACTGCTTGCAAGAATTACTAAGTGGTCTGTGTTATTCCAGAAATTAGACAAGAAGTCTATGTAGATCCCTCCAGGCCCATACAATCTATGACCTTGAACAAGTCATGTCATTGCTCCCTGCCTCAGTTTCCCATCTGTCTGCAACGGGAGTGTTCTGAGGATAAACTCAGACATTCTAGGGGGCCTTAAGAAGTTACACCAGCATCTTGGTCCTGCACAAGTTATCAGAGACCACAAGTAGCTTGCATTTCTCTGCTGATGAGTGGCTGGGGAATGAAATTAGTTTATGGTCTTGGCCCACATCCATTGGCTTCGCTAAACCAACCACCTTAGCTGGCAGTCGAGGCAGAAAGACCAAGGAGTGGAAGGGCCAGGAGACTGAGCTCTCCCCCTGTCCCGAGAGGGACGGCAGGGTTGGGGCACATTTCTGCAGCAGTGAAAGCCACTGAACGTCTATATTGGGTCAGACGACCAATGGTCCAACTAGCCCAGTATCCTGTCTTCTGACAGTGGCCAATGCCAGGTGCCCCAAAGGAAATGAACAGACCTGATAATCATCAAATGATCCATCTGCCTGGTTGCCCATTCCCAGTTTCTAGCAAATGGAGGCTAGGGACACCCTCCCTGCCCATCCTGGCTAATAGCCATTGATGGACCTATCCTCCATCAATGTATCTAGTTCTTTCTTGAACCCTGTTATAGTCTTGGCCTTCACAACATCCTCTGACAAGGAGTTCCACAGGTTGACTGTGTGAAGAAATGCTTCCTTTTGTTTATTTTAAAACCTTCTGCCTATTAACTTCATTTGGTGACCCCTTGTTCTTGTGTTATGAGGAGTAAATAACACTTCCGTATTTACTTTCTCCACACCAGTCATGATTTTATAGAGCTCTATTATATCCCCCCTTAGTCGTCTCTTTTCCAAGCTGAAAAGTCCCAGTTTTATTAATCTCCCCTCATACGGAAGCTGGTCCATCCCCCTCATCATTTTTGTTTCCCTTTTCCAAGTCCAATATACTGCAGGGTCTCTGAGGACCCGGTCTCCAGGGCTAGCAGTCAAGCACTCTTCACAAGCACTACACATCCTTGTAAACGCCGGGAAGGCATTTCTCACAGATGTTCTCGTGGAACTTCTGAAAGCGCTGGCGTTCGGCAGCTCCCAGCAGTGCGGCGTGAAAGGAACAGGTGAGCTCTGCCCACCCACGCTGCTCAGATTCTTCACTGCAGCAGAAGCAATGTGCCAGGAAGCGCCTGCTCCCTGAAGGGAGAGAGAAATTGACTCCCGGGCAGAGGAAGCGAGAGACTTGGAAGATATGGAGGCGGTGTAGGGAAAATGGAGGACGGGCCTGGAGGAGCCCTGGTGAAACTTGTTCAGTGCCCGGGGAGCCAGATCCTGGCGGCTCTCTGGGGCCAGTTATCCTCTCGCTTACTCCAGTGTTGACCAACGGCTAGTGTGAAGGCAGAATGAGAGTAGAACCAGACCCTTTGTGGGGAGTTCTCACTGACTTCACTGGGAATCCCACGGGTGGGCGGCTGTGGGATCAGATGTTTGGCATCTACCACCTTATCGGAGTTAAGAATTCCTTGCCCAGATCATTTTTTTAAAATGTAGATTCATCCCGGAGTCATTTCAGAGCCCAAAATTCCCATCTTTACTCCCACCCCCATCCCCTCTTGGAACAGATTTCTCTGTATCCTCATGAATGTGCTGCAGAAGCCTAATCACCAAATTCTGTGCTGCTGTACCCCAGCCTTCTCCCTTGTTTCCCCGGAGAGCCTTTTAATTCCAGCTTGGGCCTACACCCAGCAGTACCCAATACCCAGGCTGAACGTGTGTGAAACTGACTCCGCTGGCAATAGCAGCTGCTGGAGAGTTTGCATAAGAGAGCACAGCTTAGCGCCCCTGCTCTAAATCCAGAGCAACCCCCTCGGCTATAGCCTACCTGAGATCAGAACAGGGTTCAGACAGCCTCGTCTGGCAAAGATTTCCAGCTGAGTCTTGCAGACTCAGCAGATTTGGATAAGCCGGGAGTTTTGCTTCTTCAGACTGAGCCTTGGCATGGCTGGCAGATTCCCCCCTCACTTGTATTCCTTAACGTAATTAACAGTGGAAAGGCAAACATCAAAGCCGGCGCAGTGTGAGTGGCTCTCTACGGGCGCTCTTGGACTTCACCCGTTGTGTCTGTTCTTTCCTATGCGCCTGGCTCTGTTGACACTTAACATTCAGTCTGGCTTGAAGTGCAGCCATCTGACACCTCTTGAGAGAATACCTCCGTGCTCTTCAGCGCTGCATAATCTCCCCGCCCAAAGCCCCGATGCTTTCAATTATTCCGTCTCCAATAAGACTCTTAAACCGAACAGCTGGAAGAGGATTCCCTACTGCATGGCTAACCGGTAGCTAGTCTCAGGCTGGACTTAAGTCAATGTGCTTTAAGCGATACAGAGTTGAGTGACAAGCCTGGATGAGTGTTAAGTAGAATCTCCCTAAATGGGAAATTTACTTTCCCTCTTCTCCATGACACTATCTGGTTACATGGAACGCTTCCCGTTGACAGCAGAAATACTGACCTCAGCCAGCAGAGGGAACGAATGGAGCGGCATTAAAAGCTGGGCTCTAGAAGCATTTGTGTATGCATATGGATTTGGCCATACTGAAGGCACAAACATGATCAGCTTTTCTGGTTTGGACGGCTGCACGTATAACTAGGCATCCATGTGCCATCCCTGCAGTGATTTGCAGGGCCTAGGGACAGTAAAGTGGGCACTATCTTGGCTTATCTTTCATCATTCATTGGCAGCGATGCCTCTGAACGGCTCGCTGGGGGCCATCCAAGCAAACAGACTCACTCTTGCCTGCCAAGACGGTGGTGGTTAGCAACAGACATCGCTAATTAAATGTTAGTTTACAAGCTGGCTTTGAAAAGTGGTCGTCTGGCAGCGAGAGCAAAAACCTGGGAGCCAGGACGCCTGGGTTCTACTCTCAGTCCCGATACTGACTCACTGCATGAGCTGGCGTGAAAGCGACTTCTCCTCCCTGTGGTTACTCATCTGAAAGAACTCAGCACAGGCGCGGGTGGGCGAGGTTCCACTGCCCGCAATGCGCCGGAGGTCAGCCTAGATGATCATAATGCTCCCTTCTGACCTTAACGTTTCTGAGTACAATCGTATTTATTGGCATTCCAGGAGGGGTTTGATATTTAATCAAAGGCACTTCGCTGAGGGACACTAGCGAGGTGCAGGGCAGTCTTATTCTTGTAAGAGAGGTCAGGCTCAATCCTGCCTAGGGCTGAGCACCTCCTGCTGGGTGCTGCATCCCAAATTTCCCCGCCCACGCTTCGGCTGCTTACACTGCCAGGTCTTTGAGACAGTCTCTCGTTATGTGTCTGGACAGGAGATAGCACGGTGGGGCCCCGATCTCATTATGTTACCGGACTACAAATAATTAAGCGGCAGCATCTTCACCACCTGGGGCCTGGCAGGATTGGGCCCCTTCTTACTGACCGGGGCAGGCCTGCTTCGGGCTTCCCCCTGAGAGATGCTGAGCACTTGTAGTTTTCTCCCCTGTCTCTTCCTTGGTGCCATCCTTTACCCCCGTGCGAATAACCACACAAGGGCCAAGGCAGCGGGGAAGCAAGTGTTCTCAGCATCAGGCACTTATTATTATGTATTATTTCTCTTTGACTAAAGCCTCAATCAAGATCAGGATCCCAGGGCAATATGTCCCATGCATCGCTCATCCCATTCATGCGCCCGCATTTAACTGAGGCAGCTACTGGTGTCCAGAACTCAAAGAGTGGGTGTGTGAGAGAGGCAGATGGACACTTGGGGAATCCCCGTTCTGAATTATTTACCACTGAAGACCCGTAGCCAAAGGGAGCTCACAAGCTAACTTGGGATGGATCCATGCTCACAGAGGCACTCCCAGTGGAAATCCCGCTTACTCAACATGTGTTAGAATCGCAATATGCGGTGCTGGGCATTGTCAGCCTGGAGGGGATTGGGAAACAGCACATAAAATACTTGGGATGCAGGTTTGTCTGCCTGCCGCTCCAGCAATTTCCCTCCAGTGTTATGCCCAAAAGCATTTCCAAATACGGCATCATAAGAACATAAGAGCATCCATACTGGGTCAGACCAAAGGTCCATCTAGCCCAGTATCCTGTCCTCTGACAGTGGCCAATGCCAGGTGCCCCAGAGGCAATGAACAGAACAGGGAATCATCAAGTGATCCTTCGCCTGTCGCCCATTTCCAGCTTCTGGCAAACAGAGGCTAGGGACACCATCCATGCCCATCCTGGCTAATAGCCATTGATGGACCTATCCTCCATCAATTTGTCTAGTTCTTTCTTGAACCCTGTTATAGTCTTGGCCTTCACAACATCCTCTGGCAAGGAGTTCCACGGGTTGACTGTGCGTTGTGTGAAGAAATACTTCCTTTTGTTTGTTTTTAAACCTGCTGCCTATTAATTTCATTTGGTGACCCCTAGTTCTTGTGTTATGAGGAGTAAAAACACTTCCTTATTTACTTTCTCCACACCAGTCATGATTGTATAGACCTCTATCATATCCCCCCTTAGCTGCACTTGCCTGCATTTTCTGCTATGTAAGTTAAAGGATTCTAAGAGTTTTACAATTTCCTCCTGTGTTTGTTTTCCACTCAGCAGCCGTCTCCCTCTGCAGTGATTTATCACCGAGTAGGAGTGTGTCTGGGATGGAAGCTTCTCAGCGGTGTGCAAAGTCTTCTCGCAGAGATGCTGCTCCTCACAGCCAACTGCGTTGCTTTCATCGCTCACTGCAGACATGGCTGCAGAGGCAAGGTCCTAGCTTTTCTACTTGCCCCGTTCGAATAACTTCAGGAGCTGGTGTCAAAGCGGGGCCTGGAAAACAATGGACGTTCCACTCCTGCTACTATTTATTCATTTTTGATCATTCCTATTGTCGTTTGTTGTAAGCCCAATTTGTAGCCAAACGTCGTTCCAATCTCATGGCTGTTCACTGGCCCGGGTAAATGACTGGATGGGCGTGATGGGGGGGCTCACTGCACACCAGCACCGAAGGGATTAAGGTGGCAGGAGAGGCCAATTTGCTGTAGGCTGCACCTACTGGGGAGCTAAGGGGCCATTGAGAATGAAGCTCACCTGGGCAGGAACAGGTTGGGGGGGGGGCTTCTATAAAGCCTAGTGGCTGAGACTAAAGGAGGGTGGCAGTGATGTGAACCCACAGTCACACTCCCGAATACGAGGGGGAGAGAAGGAACCTGAAAAAGGTAGGGTAGGAAGCAGTCCAGGGAAGGAGCAGTGACGTCGGAGAGACTGTAGACCTCAGCTGCCGGTTCCGGGGTCCCTGGCCTGGGACCAGAGTAGAGGGAGGGTCTGGGTTCCCCTACCAGCGCTGCCGGGGTGGCGTGGTCAGTGCAGGGAGTATGGAGACAGACAGGAAGAAGGAGACTCGGGTGATACTCCGGAAGAGAAGGATGACGGTGACTTGGCCGGAGGGCTAAGCCACGGAGGAGACAAGTGACAAGCGAGAGAGGGGCCGCGGAGCAAGTGACTGAGGCAATGGGCGGAGTGCGGACAGTGGTGAGCTAATTCCCCAGCTGAGCCACAAGGGGGCACTGCGGAGCGGTGAGGGCGAGGTAATTCCCCAGCTGAGCCACCAGGGGCGCACTGCTGAGTGGTGAGGGCGAGGTAATTCCCCAGCTGAGCCACGAGGGGGCACTGCTGAGCGGCGAGGGCGAGGTAATTCCCCAGCTGAGCCACGAGGGGGCACTGCTGAGCGGCGAGGGCGAGGTAATTCCCCAGCTGAGCCACGAGGGGCGCACTGCTGAGTGGTGAGGACGAGGTAATTCCCCAGCTGAGCCACCAGGGGGCACTGCTGAGTGGTGAGGGCGAGATAATTCCCCAGCTGAGCCACCAGGGGGCACTGCGGAGTGGTGAGGGCGAGGTAATTCCCCAGCTGAGCCACGAGGGGGCACTGCTGAGCGGTGAGGGCGAGGTAATTCCCCAGCTGAGCCACGAGGGGGCACTGCTGAGCGGTGAGGGCGAGGTAATTCCCCAGCTGAGCCACAAGGGGGCATCGTGAGTAGCAGACCCTGTTGCAATGGGGCTCCCTCAGCTGCAGATGACAAAGTCTCCACATTACAAAAACCAGCCACAAAACGTGGCCCCCTTGTGGACAGGCCCAAAAGTCAAGGATGGAGCAGGTCATGGAGAGTGATTTTCGCCCCTTGCTTGGAGGAGCTCATCCCAAGCCAGGGCTGTAGCACATGCGGGGGGGGGGGGGGGGGGGGACCAAGGACTTCAGTCTTCAGGGCTTTGAGATCCATAGATGAATGCTGTCACATAAGTGCAAAGCATCTTGGGTAGGATTTGCAAAGGGAATTGAACTCCCACTGATTTCAGTGGCAAATAGCCACCTAAGTCCTTCAGGCTCCTTTAAAAATCTCAGCCTGTAAGCATTAACTTTCTCCCAGGAAACTGCCGATAAAAGGTCACTGGCTCTAAACTCTTCCCCCTTAATAATGTTCTTGTTCCTCATAAAGGGCCTGAAGTTCAGGTCTCCAGTTACGTGTGATGGGGCGGTGCCATTAGGGCAATCGGAGCAGAATGCCGAGCAGCAGGCAATTTAGGATGATCGTGTTCTAAAACAGGCCAGCAAACCACGGTCAATTCAAAAGCTTTCTGGCAGCTCTCTCTTCATTTCCAAGATTTCTATCTTAACAGTCCTCTGAAAGAACAGATTAGAGTGGATAAATTGGATGGGCACTTCTCCTAATGGTTCAGCAGGGCTGAAAAATGCTCCCCGGTGTTCTCCAACGTGCTAACACCCACACAGATGCTTTTGCTTTCTTCTCAGCTGCAGACATAGCACTTCGGACCGGGAGCGTGTTAAGAGAGCACAAGAGAAGCAGGATTGGAAACTTCAAAATGGAAGTGGTTTCATTGATTCAGAAGCAGGTGGCTCTTCCTTGTGGGTTGGTGCAGACCCCCTGGGGGTCAGGGAGGTTATTGTTCTGCCAACAGTGCTGGAAAGAAGATTGTAAAACCAAAGTCCTGATTTTTGGAAAGGGACCGCTCGGTGCCACAAAAATTAGTCTGCTCATTCAATTGCAGGCTGGGAACTTGCTGCTTTATTTAACTGGATCACAAGAGAGTGGGGAAGGTGACATGGGGTCTCCCATTAACTGAATGGAAAGTAAGAGAGAGGAGGAACTGATCTCACCTCTTTATTACACCAATCACTTGTGTTCGTTAAAAATCTCATCTCACTTTTTGTAAGAGCAGATGTAGAACACAGCTTGAAATTTTTGAGTTTCCTTTGGCTCTTTCAAAATGCAAGTGCTGGGTTGTGGAGAGGTGTTTATAAAAATGTTATTCCTTTGGTGATCGTAGAAGCAGGACACTTTACAAATTACAAATAATGGTTTTTTTAAAATTGTTTATCTAGCACAGATGCCCCAGTAATTATAAATACATGGGCTCGCCAATAAGGAACAGAGGTGTAGAATGTTATAGTGATGGACGTGTTTAAGTCCAGTGTTGGTTAGCAATCTTTTGTTAGGAACCATTCCCTTTGGGGAATGTACATTTTTGTTATACTAGGTTTGGGGCCTAAAATGCAGAGTACCAATATATACATAAGGTGAGGTCTGGTAAATGTTGTTGTGTTGGGGACTGGGTAAACCTTGGCTGAAGCTAGTGGTCGTAACAGCTGCCCTTCAGTCAGGAAAAGTATCAGAAACAATTAAGCTCCTTTTGGCATAAGATATTTGAAACAATAAATAGGTGCCACCACCCAAACCACAGACCACATGCAAAGCCAGTCAGAAACTGAGCTACTGGGTTGACTGCAAATGTAGAAGATGCAGGGGGGTTGTTTTGTTGGTTGGGGTTTTTTTTTGGTGGGGCTGCGTGTGTGAAACACCACAGAAGCAGACAAAGTAGGCAGCAGAAAATGAAAGGCACCCAGAGAAGCCCCTGACCTTGAGAGAAAGCTAAGAGAAAGAGAGCTTTTTGGGCAAAGTGCTGGCTGGAAAATGAGGCTTGGAATATTGAACAAGGAGACACTTTCTCCTGTTGTTTGAGTTCTCCTGTGTTCAGGGAAAGGATTTTCTGTGCATTGCTTGTAAATAAACAGGATTGCATCCACAGGTGCGACTTTCTTCTTTCCAAGTGGGTGCTCCACCTTAACTCACCCTGAGGGCCTACCCCTGCTCCGCCCCCTCCCCCAAGGCTCCACCCTCGCCCCACCTCTTCCCCCTGGCTCCACCCCTTTCCCCTGCTCCTCCCACCTGTTGCCGAACAGCTGATCAGAGGGGCCCGCTGAGCAGCTGATCTGCGGGTGGCTGGTGGGTGCTGAGCACCCACTATCTTTTTTCGGTGGGTGCTCCAGCCCCGGAGCACCCATGGAGTCAGCCCTAAGATTGCATCAACAAAATACCTGACTTGTAACATCAGTTTCTCCTCCTAGTGGAAACAACCCACAACACCCTAACTATTGGCTAACTACTTGAATCAGAAGGGGCAACAATATGAAGTGAACTAAGAATCAGAATACTTGGTCCATTGGCTTGGCCCATTATAACTCAGCACAAAGTTAAGCTGTGAATTCAAGCCTTCCCCAGATCAGAAGAGAGTACGGAGCTGGGGATTTGGGGCAAGCCCGCTTTTGAATATAAGTAAGGCTGGCTGATGATTATTAAGCTGCATGAGATAATCTAACCACAATCTGAAAAAGAAAATTTCCTGGAGGCTCAAAAAATTCTGGTTAACGTGTTTATTATTTTAAATTCTGGTTCAAACTTTCTGCACTTCTTGTTTCTAGCAGAAACCACTGAAGTATTGCAAGAAAATCTGGTCTTGTGCAATTTTTATTTTATTTTATTTTATTTCATGACCAAAGGCAGAAAATAATCAGACCATGGCAGGAAGAAGAAAAGAGCCCATTGCGGTGAGGTTTCTGGCCTAGTTTTGCAGCCCCACAATTAAGTTACTATGTATTTACTCACTGAAATCAAAATCTTTCCCAGAGGCTCTCTCTCATTCTACCACTGACTCTGCCTGCGACTTTGAGTGAGTCATGTCTCCTCTCGGTGCCCAGTTCCCCATCAGTAAAATGGAGATACCAATCCTGAGCCACCTCACAGAGGCCCAGGCCGTGAACTCTTTGCATGCGTGGGTGAGCAGTTACTCACATGAGAAGCCCCGTTGATTCCAGTGGGGGTGCTGATGTAGCTACCCACTCCCTGATGCGCTTAATGGATTCTCAGTCTAGCCCAGAGGCCTGGAGGGAATGAATGGACCTGATTCTCATTCACGCTAATGTACGCTGCACTCACTTTAGGGCCCCTTTGTAAGGCCAGAGTGATTTAAAGGGCATTAAGCCCAGATGCTCAAACTATGTAGACTCCTCATTTCCATTGAAATCAATGGAAGTTAGGTGCTTAAATACCTTTGAGGCTCTGTTGCTAAAGCGCTTTGAAATTCTCCAGGACTGTGACCCAGATCTCCAAACCTCTTCAGATGCTGCCTTCGCTAGCTATATTGCAGCTGCCGCTTGACAGTTTTTAGCTCACCAGCAGCAAACATCGATCTTCCAGATTGATTTAGGAATGGCTGCAGCAACTCCTCATTGAAGGATGGGCGTGGGTGCCTTTCGTTCTGTAATCTGCATATTCATTTAAAAAACCATTCGGATGTGCACTGCAAGTTGGCTGTGCCGTTGTATTGACCCTGTTACCCAGAGATGAATTGTCAAATAGCAGCTCGGTGCCGGTCTTGTTCGGCTGCGTTCCGAGCAGCAGCTATTGCTCTGAAACCGGCATTAGCCCTGCGCTGTGAAATCCGGGAGGAAAAAGAGAGCAGGAATCTGATTAGCTGCGATGAAAACTGGTGGGAGAAACTCAAAAAGAGCAAAAGTTCAGCAAGCTGAGCTCCTATTGGCTAATAACCATAATGGTGCTGTGAGCTGTACCTCTCCGCTAGGCCGTTTCACTCAGTTTCCTCATCTTGTCCATCTATTCACACGCACAGACCTACAGGGACTGATTCTTCCCTTGCTCACACTAGTGCAACTCCATTGATTTCAATGGAGTGACTTCCTATTGACAGCATTGTCAGCAAGGGCGCGATCCCGTGCCTGGCGTCTTCCCTAATTTCTCTAAGGATTTCTTTGGACCCACGCAGAGGTTTTGTCAGAGGGATCCGTCCTTCTGCAGTTTAAGGCACCAAATCTGAAATGCCTCTGGCTGGGGTGGATATTAAGAGATGAACGTGTTTGTTTTTTCCCCCTGGCAGTCACAATAAATCATTCCTGTCACTGGTCTGAGAAGCTGTCTTTCCCTCGTGCCCGTCCAAAGTCAGCACGTTGGCGCATCAGCCTGCAGGATGCAGCTGTCTATTCATTGAGACTTTCCTTACCACTCAGTGTTTTCTGAGCTGCCGTTCATGAAGGGCAGCTATACGTCAGAGGGTAGAATACTTCCCAGGGAACACAAGCATATGCCTAGGACCAGAGCAGACAACGGCTGATGAGGCAAAAACAACCCCCATCAACACCCATCATGTGCTGTGTGTGTGTTTTAAAAGGAGAGGCAGGCGGATAAATCAATAGCTGCATATTGTGGGAAAGCTAGCCAAGAAATTATTGTCTCCCGACCCCATCACAATGACTTGGGCCTGAGTTAGACTGTCAGCTCCTTGGGGCAGGGTCTATCTTTGCAAGCTGTGTTTGTTCAAAGCCTGGCATAGTGGGGTCCTGTCCCATGACTCGGGTGCGGAAATCTCCTGGACGAACCTCATGGAATTAAGGTAAAGTATTTGAGGCACTCGCTGTATTAAAAATGCGAATGTTTGTGTGTTACTGAGACGTGACTAATGTGAACCTTGGGAAGCATTATGAGCTGCAGAAGACTCTTGGAAACAATGTGCTAGACAAAGTCAAGTAGGATTCCCAGGAAATACTTTGGGGGCGGCTATGCAAAAACCCAGCCTTTTGGAGCTCTGCCCTGGGGAGGGATATCTTGCCTATGAATTACCTATTCCCAGCACCAAAAGACCCAAACTGCATGAAGGATTCATAGGGGTGGTTGTCCTGACCTAATAGATGTTATGAATTTGTGACTGCAGAAGAAAACCCTAGTGGGGCATGAAAGAGCATTCACCAGCCAGAGCCTTTGCTGGAGTTGGGGTTTCACTGATAAGCTTATTAGCACCTGGGTAGGTTCTTTTATTGTTTGAATGTGTTTTCTCTGTGGTGCTTTTACCTTAAGAACAAATGTACCTGCTTAGAAATGGCTGTGTGGTCACTTCTAATGGCAGCAATTACATTGTTCAGAGTCTCTGAAGAAAAAGCAAAGCACAGACAGTGGCCTGCTTAGGCAGTCTGGCTTGCTGGGGATAACACAGCATAGGCAGTCTGGCTTGCTGGGGATAACACAGCATAGGCAGGGAACTGTGCAGCCAGGAAATACCCTGGTCAGGAGGGAGAGAGGCATGGTCTGTGCCCAGGAGAGGTGACAGCTGAGGAGCCAGGAGCCTAAGCAGGTGTGCCCTTGCTGGACTATAGAGGGGGAACACAGGTACAGTTTCCCTGAACTGTGACATATAGTACGCAGCACAATGGGCGGGGGAAGTCCTGATCCATAGGGCTCCTAGGCATTAGGGTAATATCAATAATAATGAATGAGGAGACCTTCTCCTCTTTAGAAGCGATTCTATGGTACAGTCTGGTTCATTTAAGATTTTTACTTCATTTGATTCTCTGCTTTCTTTCACATATAGTGCCACTCCCGCACCAGCACGACCTGTTCTGTCCTTCTGATATATTTTGTACCCTGTGTGACAGGGTTGGACTCACCCAGCGGCGCCTCCTGCTGGTACCTTCTGGGAATTAGCTCGTCCAGCCTCTGGAGCGCCCTCTGTAGGCCGGGGATCCAGCTGCCCACTCTCTGGCCCGTGTCCCTCCCAGGACCCGGTGCCCTTTTAACTGGGGTGCTGCCCCCTGGCAGTACCCCACCGGTCTTACTTCTAGGGTCTCCCCTCCCTAGGGAACCCCCAACCTACTATCCCCACCTCGCCTCAGCCGTAGGCTACTGCCAGTCACCAGCTAGCCCCCGCGCCCTGGGGCCGACTGCAGTATAAGCCACTCATCACCGGCAAGGTTGGGTTGGACCTGCTGCCTCAGCCTACCTGTGGGTTACCCCCTGCAACCTCTGTACCTATTGGGCCTAACACTAGGCCGCAGCCTGGGGCTTTCCTAGCTGGAGCTCCCCAGCTCCTCAGGCCCTTCCCCAGCCCTGCTCCAATCTAGGTACCTGGTCAGGTCCCTGCAGCCAAGCCCTTCCCTCTCTAAAGACAGAGTGAGAGTGTCTTTGCTCCAGGCCCACTGCCCTCTTATAAGGGCCAGCTGGGCCCTGATTAAACTGGCCCCAGCTGTGGCTGCCTTGCTCCTATTGGTATCCCCAGGAGGTGGGCGGGCGCAAGCCCGCCCACTGCTAAAAGCCCCTCCCCCAGCCTAGCGGGAGGGACCACTAGACCCAGGGGCCAAGTAAATCCGGGGGACAACTAATGAAAAAACAGGGATCAAGTGAGGGTCAAAGGTTCAAAACAAGGAGACCGGATGGGGAGACCGATCATCAGCCCAGCTTCTGAGCCTCAGCCCTCTCCCAGGGCTATTTCCGACCCCTCAGGGCAGGAGTGGGGTTCCACCCTGCTACACCCTGGTATTACTGTGTCCCATTGATTATCCTCATTCCACCAAGTTTCTGTGATGCCTGTTATATCAATATCCTCCTTTAATACAAGGCACTCTAGTTCACCCATCTTATTATTTAGACTTCTAGCATTGGTATTTAAGCACTTTAAAAAATTGTCACCTTTTAGCTGTATCCCATTACATGATGTAATTGAATGAGACTTTTTTTCATTCAACTGTTTCTCATCAGATCCTACCCGTATTTTATCTTCCATCCTCGCCTCCTTACTAGGACATAGACAATCTCCATTAGTAGATCCTCTCCTAAAGGATGTCTCTGGCCAAACCTTGTGCTCCTCCGCACCTGTCAGCTTTCCACCAACCCTTAGTTTAAAAACTGCTCTACGACCTTTTTAATTTTAAGTGCCAGCAATCTGGTTCCATTTTGGTTTGGGTGGAACCCATCCTTCCTGTATAGGCTCCCCCTTTCCCAAAAGTTTCCCCAGTTCCTAATAAATCTAAACCCTTCCTCCCTACACCATCATCTCATCCATGTATTGAGACTCTGCAGTTCTGCCTATCTAACTGGCCCTGCATGTGTAACTGGGAGCATCTCAGAGAATGCTACCATGGAGGTCCTGGACTTCAATCTCTTACCTAGCAGTCTAAATTTGGCCTCCAGGACCTCTCTTCTATTCCTCCCTTTGTCACTGGTACCTACATGTACCATGACCACCGGCTCCTTCCCAGCATGACACATAAGTCTATGTCTCGATGTCTCGAGAGATCCGCAACCTTCACACCAGGCAGGCAAGTCACCATGTGGTTCTCCCGGTCATCGCAAACCCAGCTATCTATGTTTCTAATGATCAAATTGCCCATTACGAATACCTGTCTCTTCCTAATAACCGGAGTTCCCTCCCCCAGAGAGGTATTCTCAGTGCGAGAGGATACCACATCATCATCTGGAAGGAGGGTCCCAACTTTGGGATCGTGTCCCTCTTCTCTCATTGGATGTTCTCCAAAAGTGCGGAGACTTTCATCCTCAACAGCAGCACAGAGGCTGTCAGACCGGGAGTGGGACTGTTCTACTGTGTCCCAGAAAGTCTCATCTATGTACCTCTCTGTCTCCCTTAGCTCAGCCCCCCTGGTCTCCAAAGCCCGTACGCAATCTCTGAGGGCCAGGAGCTCCTTGCACCGAATGCACACATACGCCACCTGCCCATAGGGCAGGTCATCATACATGCTGCATTGGGTGCAATAAACAGGATAGCCCCCACTCTGTTGCTGACTTCTACCCGCATTCTCTTTTTTACTCCTGCCGCTTGTTCCTTTGTTGTTGTTCAGTTTTTATCAGGGGGTGTAGTGTATCTAGCCCCCCACACACACTCTCCCACTCCCCCTCTGAACTCCCTTGCAAAACTCCCCTGTCAGCCGCTCCTGTCCCCTAGCTCCTCTGAATTGCCTCCCATTGGGGTGAAGTTATTTAAACATCTAAATTAACCTATACAATTCATCTGAGCACTATGTGCGTTCACTATGGCACCTTACAGCAGAAGACCACTGGAAGTCATAGTGCAGTCATTTCTGCCTCTCACTCAGGGTGTGTGTGTTTGTATCTAAAGACACAATCTAAATGGGAATGCCCAGAAAAACCAACAAAAAATGTTATCCAGGGTCTCAACTGGCAGGTGATGGAGTCCTGAGAGCTAATAACTTCATGCCCTCTTCTTGACTGGCAGCTCTAAAATTGAATGTCTCCGGTGCTTGCTCATGGGAGTTAGGCTTCCTCTGGCTGTTCCTCAACAGACACCGATTAAACTCTTACGGCAGTAGGTCTGTTTGGTTCATCTGCAGATTTGCCTTCTGAGCAGAAAAATCTCTTTAAACAATGATGAGCCCCTACATTAGCCCAGTAGCTTTACTGACAACCCCTCATGTTTAAAAATCATGAGATTTAAAAATGAGCCCATTTGGAATTGGTTCATAAAATGGCTAGTTTTGTCTACAATTAAGACACTGTGTATATGATAACGCACTGTTAAAGAGTCTGGTGGTGGCAGTGTTACTATAAAGTTTGGATATACACCCTCATTTACTATTGGTCCCTAATTGTGCTCTGTTAACTTAGATTATAAAAATGTTAATTTTCCGAACTGTTTCTCTAGAAACATGAGTTTCTTCTGTATCTGAATGATCATGTCAGTTCAGGTCTATTTACATACTATTTCTGAGCCCAAAGGATAACACCTTCCTTTTTGTTTACAACAATATTGATGTTTTCTATTTTCAACCTTTTTTTATTTTTTTACCTATTTGCCAGCAGGCAAAAAAATATACTTAAGCATCTTAGTGTGCAGTTGCAGCTCCATCCTTAATACCAGGCATGTTTGTCCTCATTATTCGGATCAAAAATCAAGAATTTGTAGTTATTTCATAAATATACCAAACAATATTTTTTATGTTCTAACTAAATTATTCACAATATATTTCTCATGCTTAAAGAAGTAAATAAAGTTTCATTTTGATAAGCAAGTAACTACTGCAGATATTTCAATTTCCCCCCCAAATTCTGTTCCCCCCCAAAAAAACTAGACCCCCCCTATTTTTCCCATGCCCTCAAAAATTCCAGAAATTTTACACCCCTACCCAGCTAGAGTATTGTGTCCAGTTCTGGACACCACACTTTAAGAAAGATGTGGAGAAATGGAAGAGAATCCAAAGGAGAGTAACAAAACCGATAAAAGGGAAAAACCTAACAAACACTTGTCAGGGATGCTTGATCTTGCCTCATCGCAGGGGGATGGACTGGATGACCTCTCGAGGTCTCTTCCATCCCTATGTTTGTATGAGTCTATGAATGATATTTAGGGCCCTACCAAATTCATGGCCATGAAAAATGCATCACGGACCGTGAAATCTGGTCTCCCCCTGTGAAATCTGGCCTTTTGTGGGCTTTTACCCTATACTATACAGATTTCACCGGGGAGACCAGTGCTTCTGAAATTGGAGGTCCTGACCCAAAAGGGAGTTGCGGGGGGGGGGGGGGTGGGGTGGTGGGGGGTGTCACAAGGTTATTTTGAGGGGGGGGTCACAGTATCGCCACCCTTACTTCTGCACTGACTAGACAGCTGGGAGGATGGAGCGCGGCGGCTGTCATCCCGGTGCCCAGCTCTGAAGGCAGAGCTACCACCAGCAGCAGTGCAGAAGTAATGGTGGCAATACCATACCATGCCATCTTTACTTCAATGCTGCTGGTGGCGGCTCCGCCTTCAGAGCTGGGCTCACGGCCAGGAGCCACCGCTCTCCAGCTCTGAAAGCAGCCACCAGCAGCCATGCAGAAGTAAGGGTAGCAGTACCGCAAGCCCCCTACAATAACCTTGCAACGCCCCTCCAACAACAACCTCTTTTTGGGTCAGGACTCCTACAATTACAACACTCTGAAATTTCAGATTTAAATAGATGAGATCATGAAATTTATGATTTTTAAAATCCTATGACCGTGAAATTGACCAAAATGGATCGTGAATTTGGTAGGGCCCTAATGATATTGCTTCTGTTCCCTGATTGGATAAGAATAATCTTGTTTTCAGTCTGGATACTCGTGTTTCGAATTCAGAATTCACTTTATGCCAATATTTGCTTTAAATTTGCTGTTTTCATGAATTTTCATGCCAAGAAACTCTTTTTTTGTTAGAATATGCATAGAAATCTAACACAAAAGGATCATGGACACAATCAAAGAGAATTCAGATTTGTATGCGAACTGGTCAATCTGATATTCCCTGATTTATTTATTTCTTACCTCCAGTAGGGACCATAAGTTGTTAGCATCTGCGGCAACATGGGTCCAACACTGCAACCTCATTGGATCAGAGCTATGGAATAACACAGTGGCCCAAGTTCAGGCAGGTCCCAAAGCATCTGCTTGATTTTAAGCACCTGAGTACTAGTCTCACGGAAGTCAAGAAGTTTATTTACTTACTTAACATTAGGCATGTGCTTAACTGCCTTGCTGAATAGGGGCTCAAAGGGTCACATCATAGGAGATGCAATGAGTTTTTCCGGAGGTTGCTAATCATCATACTTATATGTTGCCATTTTACCAACGTGTCTATCCGAGGTATGCTCACTGTTTGGCTAGATATGCCTAGCATCAAGGAGATCAAAAGTACTATTATTCTATTCTATAATAACAGGCCCACACATGAAAAGTTATAATTAAAACCAGAATAAATTCCCTTGCTCATTCTCAGGGTACGTCTACTCTACCCGCCCGATTCGGTGGGTAGCAATCGATCTTCTGGGATCGATTTATCGCGTCTCATGTAGACGCGATAAATCGACCCCAGAAGCGCTCCCCATTGACTCCGGAACTCCAGCTCGGCGCGAGGAGTAAGCGGATTCGACGGGGGAGCCAGCCTGCGCCGCGTGGACCCGCAGTAAGTACTTTTAATTTGATCTAAGGGTACGTCTATACTTACCCGCTGCTTTGGCGGCGAGCAATCGATCTTCTGGGATCGATTTATCATGGCTTGTCTAGACGCGATAAATTGAACCCGGAAGTGCTCGCCGTCGACGCCGGTAATCCTGCTCCGCAAACGGAGCAGGCGGAGTCGACGGGGGAGCCTGCGCACCGCCGTGTGGACCAGCGGTAAGTAACTTGTAGTTCGAACTAAGATACTTTGACTTCAGCTATGCTATTCTCGTAGCTGAAGCTGCGTATCTTGGATCGACCCCCCACCCTAGTGTGGACCAGGCCTCAGTGAGGGAAACGTCTGATTCTGTGAACTTCCGAGAATGTAAGGTCAAACAAGTGAGGCCAGGTCCAAGCGGGTGTAAACCGCTACCTTCCTGATTTGGAAGCATTTTACACTTACTCTCTATTGGTGTAAAGGATGACACCAGCCACAGGCTAATTCCAAAGACTGCACAGTAGTTACACTAGAAATAAATTTGGCCCATTGTTCCGAATGTCCTCACTGCTTAAACCAGTGCTCACCCCTTGGTTTGGGAGTGCTGTTTACCGGTTAGTGCAGTGGCTGGAAAGCAGGATGCCTGGGTTCTTTTCTCAGCCCTGCTAGTCAGGGTGATCTTATGGTTAGCACAGACATGTGGGAATCAGGACTCCTGGGTTCCATTCCCACATCTGGGGGGGCTGTGTGGATAAATCATTAATCCCTCCCAGCCATGGTTTATCCATCTGTAAATGGCTACAATACTTGTCAACCTCACAGGGAGGCTGAGAAACCAACTCAATATTTGCAAAGTGCCTTGTAGATGCAATGCACTGTTGTTGTGGCATCTCTTTGCCTGCATCATAGACCACAAACACAAAGGAGCACAGAATTAACTCTCTCTCTCTCTCTGCTTAGAACTCTTAACCCAACGGACTCCATTGTATGTTTTTTACTTGGCGTAGTTCATCCAGCGAGAGGCTGGCTAATCCCTGAGGGTGCTTTATAAATGCATGTCTTGTTAGGAACAGCGTGCGGGCATCACTTAAAACCGATTCATCAAGATCCCCTTGGAAGGAGATGTACAGTATGATTTTTTTTAACCCTCTAGCAATTCTGACTGCTCCCCTTCATATATCATATATAGTAAATGATTAATATCTCACTTCACTTACAGTCAGGTCATGCTCTCAACTCAGAGGGAAATTAAACAACTTACCGCCCCGCAAGGGTCATATTTTCCACAGTGCAGAAATCTGTAGTGGACTCAGGAGTTCATTCCGTGACAGCTGAGGCCAGGCCAGAGAGCACGCCCTGTGTGAGGACACTGGATGTGCCCAGGTGGGAGGGCCAGAAAGAACCACAGAGTCTGTGTCCAGCAGCCTCCCCAAAAATCCTCTTTATGTTCCTTACAACAGGCAATAGTCTCTCTTTGACTGAGAGGGACAGCAGGGACCCAAAGCAGCCTCATACAACACAGCTAGAGAACACCAGAAACTGCAGCTCATACCCTAAAAGGGCCAGGTCCCCAGCAAGGTGGAGGAAGGAAGAAAAGCAAGAGTAACAGATGCAAGTACCAGAGAAGGGTGCGCTAACTCTTTTGATAATAGGCCTGCGGAAATAAATGGACCCTATGAGTTCATGGAATGGTTCCCTGCACAGGGCACTGGCTGGGTTTGAACTTGGGACCTTCAGCACCAAAAACTGGGCCTGAACTATATGAGTTGATAGAGCAACTTGGAGTAGTAGGCTTAGCCTTTCACATGGAGTGGTCACCGTGTGACACCCCACCCCATGGCAGCGTGTTACATAAGCACATCGCACACACGTGTGTGTTTGTATTGACACATATGTACGTACATGAATTCGGGCCTATGTGGCTGTGTGTTGACATGCGTTCCTGACTCTGGTCATGCATGTTCATGTGGGTGAGAGTGTGTCCATACATGTAGGTGTTCATATAGAGGGGACAGATAAAGCCTGACCCCTTGCCTAGAGAAGCAAGAACATAGTGCTCCACTCAATAACCATTTTCTTCTGCTCCTTCCAAGTAAAGCTTCCACTGGCAAAACCTGCGTAAATGGTGTGTAACGCTTTTATGAATCAAGCCCTTAATCGGGAATTAGGATTTCTGTGCACATCCTTCAGACCTAACAGCCCTTTAATAAATTCATTGCATTAAGAGTTAATTTGCAACACGCGGTTTAGGACGAGTTCTCGGCGCTTTGCCGGGCTCTTAGCCCAAAGCGAGAGAAGCGCATTAACAACTCAAATGTATTCTGCATTCGGAGGAGAAACCCCCCCACCCACCCCTTGATACTTAGCCCTGCGAGGGAGACTCTGGGTAGCAGAACAACATCACAGTGGTGTGATGGGACCACCACTGACTTCATGAATTTTACATGCCTGGAAGAAATTATCTATTTTGCTGGACCCTTGCTGGGCTCAATCAGTCTCTCCATGGTTGGCGACAATTAACAGCCAGTGTGATGCAAGGGGGGTATTTTAAACACTGTTTGACACCAAGTCTTTCCCCCGACCTGTTCTGACCTCCCCCATGTACTTCCACACTGCTTGGCGTCTCTTGCTTTCCTTGAAGCAGAAAGCGATCGGCAAATCTTTCCCATGCTCCTAGCACCAAGGCAATGGGTTTTTTATATACCCAAGCTGGGTGGTTCCACCCAAACCTCAGCCCCTGGTAATGAGCTAGAAAAACAGCCTTGAGAAACAGTTGTACGATAGCAATGAGCAGCCGCCAACAGCGAATAGCAGCTGTCAGTGCAGTGCAGTGCATGGACTCCCCTCTGCAGGTGAGGAGCGACTGGGTCCGAGGGCACTTCGCTCCAAGCAGTGCTTGTATTGGAAAGGCAGCCCTTTCTGCTCTTTGATCAGTTCGTTGTTTGATTCCTGAGCTCTGGATCCGGCCTGTGGGTGTAGGCAGATGTACACTGTTCACTCCTGAGGGGGAACTCCTCATTGCAGATTGGCAGGGCTTGAGGCTCACTGGCCGGGGATGGGACAGCACAGCATACTGGAGAAGCCGGCACTTGCCGGTGCCAGAATCTCTCCTCCAGGGGCAGCAGCCTGGCACCTTCCACAGCTGTGGCGTTCACTTTCACTTTCAGTCAGCATGTACAAATCTGAACCATCGCCCGAGCCCCCTCTCAGCTGCAGCTGGCTCACACTTCAAAACAAGCCGGGCTGCTGTCTATGGCAGCGGGCTTACCTACAGATATATAAAACACAGCAATTGGGCTAGAGGATTTAATAGAGTCCTATTTGCCTGCTGTAGAATTTGCTGACCGATATTCACTAGCTACTATACATATATATTATACTAATAATATGTGTTATCCGTAGGGTGATCAGATGTCCCGATTTTATAGGGACAGTCCCGATTTTCGGGTCTTTTTCTTATATTGGCTCCTATTACCCCCCACCCCCTGTCCCGATTTTTCACACTTGCTGTCTGAGCATCCTAGTTATCCGCGCAATAGATATTAAGAGTTAAGTACAAATATTAAGCATAACTGTGGCCGTTATATAGGCCAAATTGTCCTGTACATTTATTATAATCCTGGTCACTTATGCCAAGTATAGGGTGACCAGATGCCCCGATTTTATAGGAGAGTTCCCATTTTTGGGTCTTTTTCTTATATAGGCTCCTATTACCCCTCAGCCCCTGTCCCGATTTTTCACACTTACTGTCTAGTCACCCTAGCTAAGTGTCCCATAGCTCCTCGCGTTAGCTGTAATAAGCTTTGGCTTCAGTAGATGAGAAAACTGTCAGGATCAGGACACACAATTACTGCCTCATAGCAACAGAGAGGGAGTTACCCACACACGCCTATGTACCCTGGTACAGGCCTAGGAGGTGTCGTCATGTCCTCCAGTCCCTGGAATGCATGGGTTCCACACTAACCCCCCGTGTCGAGCTAAGATACGCAACTTCAGCTACGTTAACAACGTAGCTGAAGTCGAAGTATCTTAGTTAGATCTTCAAAGCACTTACCGTGGGTCCACACGCGGCGGGCAGGCTCCCCCATTGACAGCGCTTACTCCTTGCGGCGAGCAGGAGTACCGGTGTTGACGGCGAGCACTTCCGGGATCGATTTATCGCGTCTAGACAAGACGCGATAAATCGATCTCAGATCGATTGCTTACCGCCGAACCCGGAGGTAAGTATAGACGTACCCAAAGAGAAGGGATGCACCATGGTACTAGAAAAACAAGGTAAAAAAGCTGATTGGCTGAAATGTAGTTTCAAATGACACATACGGTACCTTTTCCTTGCAAACACGAAGGGTATAAAATATGGCTTTCGGAGTGTGACTTTGGGGAGCACACCTTCTGTGTAAGGGGAATGTACCATAGACTCAGACTTTAAAGTCAGAAGGGACCATTATGATCATCTAGTCTGACCTCCTGCACAATGCAGGCCACAGAATCTCACCCACTCACTCCTGGAATAATCCTCTCACCTATGTCTCAGCTATTGAAGTCCTCAAATCATGGTGTAAAGACTTCAAGATGCAGAGAATCCTCCAGCAAGTGACCCATGCCCCACGCTGCAGAGGAAGGCGAAAACCCCCCAGGGCCTCTGCCAATCTGTCCCGGAGGAAAATTCCTTCCCGACCCCAAATATGGTGATCAGCTGAACCCTGAGCATGTGGGCAAGACTCACCAGCCAGACACCCAGGAAAAAGTTATCTGTAGTAACTTCTAACATCCCATCACCGGCCTATTTACCACTGATAGTCAAAGGTCAATTAATGGCTAAAATCATGTTATCCCATCAAACCATCCCCTCCATAAACTTATCTAGCTTAATCTTGAAGCCAGATAGGTCTTTTGCCCCCACTGCTTCCCATGGAAGGCTGTTCCAGAACTTCACTCCTCTGATGGTGAGAAACCTTCATCTAATTTCAAGTCTAAACTTCCTGATGGCCAGTTTATATCCATTTGTTCTTGTGTCCACATTGGTACTGAGCTTAAATAATTCCTCTCCCTCCCTGGTATTTATCCCTCTGATATATTTAAAGAGAGCAATCATCTCCCTTCAGCCTTCTTTTGGCTGCATGGGATGGCTTCTCAGAGACTGGTATTGTACAGAACCTTTTTCCTCTACCAAATTAATAAACCTGACTGAGATTGGTTATTCAGTCTCTTAAGCAGATTTCATAAGGAACCGAAGGGCGGTGATGAAACTGACTAGATAATTTATTAACACAGTCTAGGGGACGGTTTTGAACGAAGTGCTGGAGAAGCCCGGCTTTCTCTCCTAAATCTATAGGGTTAAAGAGAAATTTCCATAGAACCCGGTTTGTTTCAGCCCTGTTCAGTCTATAGGACATTTCCATCAAGGATACCACTAGTCTAGTGTTATTTGTATTACAGTAGTGCCTTGCTCTTGCGGAGGGCCCCCGGGGACTGGGCCCTGTACAAACCCAGAGACAACCCCCTCCCCAAAGAGAGCATAATCTAAGCAGAATCACAGGGAGGGGCAGGCCACCCCACAAGGGAGGGGCAGACCTGGGAATCGAACCAGGTCTCCTAAGCCCCAGCCCAGTGCTCTATTTACTCGACCCCACTGCCTCTCTGAATAAAAGGTTTTTCACCTTTTTTCTGAGCTCCCCATCCTCTCTCTCCAACATCAGGTGAGCTACACTGTTACAGCCCGATCCTGCAGGTCAGAGGGAGCTTTCCCACTGACTCTAGTACACATGGGATCAGCCTCCCTTCCCTAGCTCACATCCGGCCATCCGTAGAAACACTTGCCTTGGACTTGACTGATATCTCAGCTGTCTCACCTGCAGTTTTTCCATTGACTTTGCTGTGGGCTTTGGAGCCTGCCCTGCTCTATCTCCCTCAATGGAAGCCATAGCAGTCTCTGTCCAATGAGACACTGAGCTGGCCTTATTATGAGCAGAGGGCGAGGGGGGAGGGACACACAAAGGTGTACTCATGTGCCCTACTCTGTCTGATTTCCCACTGGGCTGTGTTCTGTGCCTGGTGGCCTATTTACCTCTACTTTATGAATGATGCTGTGATAGCTAATTCATTCATTCCATGTCTAAATGCTATTACGCTGGGGCTCACCATGCCACTGAGTTCCTGCGGGAAATTGACCAGACTCCTCAGCATGTAGAGTATAATCAGGGTGGCCTGAAGTAAGCTCCTTCCCCGCTCTCTATTTGGGCAGGAGGAGAAAACATCCCTGGCTTTAATTGCTCTGGCTGGCTGGTGATGAGAAACAGCCCCTGCTCGTTAGAGAGGGAATGAGCGCTGAACCAGAATGAGCCCTGAGTGCAGGCATCTGGGAGAGGAGGAGGCAGAGTCTTATAAATACTGCTCTTGGGGGTGCCTTAGGGAGAAAGGAGGAGAAGGGATAGAAGCAGGAGCAGGAGTGAAGCTAGCAAGGGGATTTCTTGGGGATGATGCTAGCCAGGAGATTTCTCTAGCATCATGGATGTGAGCAATAGACAAGAACTTCTAGGTCCCACCTAGTTGTTGTTCCCTACAGTATATTCTTCCCGGTTTTCTCCCTGTCTAGTTTCTTGTCACTTCCCTTGGGAGGCCCTTATACAGCCCAATATATCTCCCTGAAGGAAACATTTCTTGATATTAAGTTTTCATTTTTCCTTTGCTCAATTTCACCCTATTTCACCTAGACAGACCCTCCCCCCTCCCTACAGTTCACTCTAAACAGTTTTTTCCTCTATGCTGTTTACACCTTTAAAATTCAAGCAGGAAGGGCTCAAGGTCTGAGGCATTCTGCCCTGGACTTCTCTGCTGAGCTTTGATCTGCATATTTAACTCGATGGCTGGCACTGTGGATTTCTTGCATTCACTGGGCATGTTGCCTGTGACATAGAACCAAGGAAACTCTTGCTTCCCTTGAACTGCTGATCAATTTGCCACCCCAAAGAAATATCCATGTCTGTGGAGACCTTTCCTGACTTTTTCACTGCAGAACAAAATACTTTGTTCCCTCAGGCAACCGGCCAAAAAAATAATCCTGATCGAATGTATTGCAAATCTCTTGTCAGCTCTTAGAATTTCAGAGTAAAGGGATACATCTTAAATCATGTAAATACATAATAAAGTTCATTAACTTATTTGATTCTCCTTCCACTACCACTGCTAAGGTTTAACAGCTTTAAATGATAGAGTTAAACTGCAGATAGGCACAATTAATTTGAGGTCTTTGAAAAGCGCTAGATAAATGCTAAGCTAGATATAGGGGAGGGATTCAATCTGTTCATATAACATATCCTTTTAGAGGACCATTACTTATTATTTGTATTGCCATCGTGCCTAGCAGCCCCAGATCCTGTTGTACTAGGCGCTGTACAAACACAGAACCCAATGAAAATTCCATCCCGTTACACTGTTCGAACAAATATTTTTGCCAATCTTAGCCCCAAAATCAGTTCTCCTCCTCCAAAGAACAAATCTGAAATCCTTGATGGTTGTGATCTAAAGTAGGGTGACCAGATGTCTCGATTTTATAGGGACAGTCCCGATTTTGGGGTCTTTTTCTTATATAGGCTCCTATTACCCCCCACTCCCTGTCCCGATTTTTCACATTTGCTGTCTGGTCACCCTAGATCTAAAGTGTGGCAATAGACCTGCATTGACGGCATGGAAAGTCACAGCTGCCTGAAAGAGCTTACAGAGGAAATGTAAGATGCACCACTGGGAGGCAGAGAGGGGGGAAACAAACAGAGTGGAGGGGATGGTGCAAAGAAGCGTATCAGCAATACAACAATAGGTGGCTATTATTGTGCTATACGCAGAGTAAGAGACAGTCCCGGACCCCCAGAGCGTACAATCTAAACAGACAAGAGAAGACAGGGTGGGGAAATTCTCCCCATTTTACAAAGGGGGGAACTGAGACACAGATAGGTTTCCCAGGCAGTCAGTGCCAGAGCTATTCCATTCCCTTCTCTGGAGATCCTCACACTGCACTCCCCAGTGTAGCATCTGAGCACCCTCCAGGAGCGTATTAAGCAACGTGACTCGCATCTGCCACCGTGTTTGTTCTCGCGTCCTCTCCCCGGGGCGGTGTGTGTGCAGTGGAGTGTTTTGTTTGGGATTTTTGAAGGCGATATACCTAGGCTGTACATTTGGTAGAGAAGGCAGATCAAAGAAATGCATCTTGCATCCAGAGTGAAAGGTGAGCAGATTTACGGGTGCTTAGTTCCTGGGGGAATTCATTCCACCGTCTTGGGCTGGCCTCCAAGAAAGCTGTCCCCTACACACATCTGGGAATTGAACCCGGAGTTTCTGATTCCCCAGTCCAGTGCCTTAACCACACAGGCTCACCCTTTTTTGTGCAGGCATCTGCACGTGGTGGTGCAGTGTAAGGTGTGTGGGTATTTATATATCAGGACAGAGATATAGCCACAAGATGGGATATTATAAATATTATTGTCTCGCTAGAACTTCAGATGGATCAGGCCTGAGGGAAGATATTCTGGATTGACATCATTATAAATGAAATCAGAACCTGGCCTGATATGGGTCCAGGCTCATCTCTCTTTTCCTGCTCAGGCCACAGCCTCAAATCATTATTAATTTTTAGCCCCACCCAGAAAGTGGAAAGACCAAAAAAAGCAGCAGCAGCAGCATGGACCTTTCAAACTCTTGCGGGGCAGGAAAGTCATTATTCTTCCATTGAAGCCTGTTGAATCTTTTCTAGGCTTAACGCCTTGGGTGGCTGGAGTTTTAGCTTCCCTTGGGTGTTTAAACACCCTCAGAAGCCATTTATTGTCTATCTATGTCTTCACCAGCAACAGCATCCCATAATCACAGCTTTATTGAATGATAGTCAGCAAATAAGTTATAATCAGCAAAAAAACCCTCCTCCGTTTTACCCTTTGATCCAACCAGCGGCGTAGCTCTGAGTGGAAATTTGGGTGGGCCCCGACTTTCGGGTGGCCGGGCAATGACAGACGGTGCTTGCTCGGCTTCTCCCCCGATGCCACGCCCTCTTGCTAGCCCTGGGGTCCCCGGACACTGGGCTTCACCTGACGAGCTGGGCACGTGCATGGAACAGCTCAGAAAATGGCCAGGCAGAGCAGCGGGAGTGTAGCATTCCGGAGGGTGGGCGCAGAGCTCCATCCTGCATTTCACGTGCCTGAGTGATGCTCCGGGCTTCTGTGGCAGCACCGCTCCTGCTCAGATTTGGGTGGGTGCTAAGTGGGTGGGCACACCCACCTATGGCTATGCCGCTGGAGTCAACTCAATGCCCGAAGGAACAGTGTAATGAAATTCACTGATCAGTTATAGAAACCCAGTCAACACAGGAGTTCTGGAGATAACCAAGTAAGCCAACCACCTCACCAGAACCAATTATATACATTGTTTTCTTCTTAGATCCAAAGTCAGATGTTTTGTAGAGAGTGGCTGATCATCAGCGAAAAGGACATGAAGGGCAAGATTTAAAACCTAAGCTAGACGATTATCTCATTGTTTCCTTGCGGTCAGTCTCCACCGTTTCTTGTATCCACCTGCTGTCTGTAGACCTACACATAGATGGCAAGCTCCTTGGGGCAAGGACTGTCTCTTTGGTATGTGCTTGTACAGCATCTCGCACAATGGGGCCCTGGCCTCTAGCTGCTACTGTAATACTAATAATAATAATAATAATAGGCATTATTACATATTACACAGGGTTGGTAAGAGAGCCATAGTCAGTTATGGAGCATTCAATCCTCTTGAAGAAGAGTCCATCCCTATGCCTCTTTCTTAAAATCAGCTAAAGATAGTTCATTTCTTTTCCTGCCAGGAAAGCCTCAGTTGACAGATGCTATAGTATTATTATTATCTATTAAATGTTTTGT
This sequence comes from Macrochelys suwanniensis, assembly GCA_033296515.1. NCBI lineage: Eukaryota > Metazoa > Chordata > Testudines > Chelydridae > Macrochelys > Macrochelys suwanniensis. The sequence goes on along the minus strand of CM065783.1, from coordinate 4,449,459 downwards.
TTTCAAGAGCGGGACAAAGGTAGAGGTAAAAGGGCTACACTTTGCCTGTGGGTTTGTTTGCATGCCACCTAGATCCAGGTCACGTCCGCAGAGCTCCGATCCAAACGTGTACTTCCTCACAACTGACTCGGTGCACAGACATAGACCTCACTTGCAAAGGTCACACCTGGATCCAGATCCTAGACATGCAGATGCCGCTGTGTGATGAGTTCAGTATAAATATCTAAACAGGTCAATGTGGAGGTGGAGTCATGTTCCAGCGTCACCTACGTTTGGGTGGTGTTGGGATTCAGCGATCTGGTTCTGGCTCACCTCACAACACATGCATCGGAGCTACAGACTTAGACAACCACATTCCAAACTGTTGGAATACAGGGCTCATCTGGCGTCCATCAGTGTAACTCCATGGCAGCTTGAAGTCAATGGAGCTCTTCTGTGGATCTGGTTGAAATCTGGTTAAACATGCAACGTTGTATCAGCAAATGTACGTGCAATCCTGAAATGACAGTAAAGAACCCATGTCGCTCCTACAGACAGACAATATCACCTGAAAGCTATCAAGCTTTCCTTCTATTTGAGCAGAGAGATCTATATTCTGTATCTATGTTCTCGTAGGGCATCTGGGAGTGTTTGTTAAATGAGGCGCTAACCAGGCCTGTAATAATTTTGGGGCATCATAAAGGAACAAACTATTTATCTGTGGAATAGACGGCGAGGGGTGTGGGGGGAAGGAACAGGAAACACAGATACATTTTTGTTTTATCTTCTCCCGTGTTGTTAATGGTTCTCCTAGCAGCTGTTACTTGGGAACGGTCCTTTACCTCCGCAGCCGTCTGATTCATCGCCTTAACCACCCCTCCCTTCTACAAGCACAAAAACAACCCTCTGCGGCAGCCCGCGCACATCCAGCTGGAAGCCAAGGGCATATTTACCTTGTGCCCGGTGAAATGCCGAAGAGCTCATGACAACAATTATGAGCTGCCAAGGGGGCCTGACTCCTCAATACGCAGGATGTGCCCCACTGTGAAGCGCTACCAGATCCGAACCATGGCGTTTCACCCTGGCATTGGCCTGGTGTAAATGAACGCACACGATTCACGCTAAGGGTGATCTGGACCCAGGATCCTTTCATAGAATCATAGAATATCAGGGGTGGAAGGGACCTTAGGAGATCATCTAGTCCAACCCCCTGCTCAAAGCAGGACCAATCCCCAATTTTTGCCCCAGATCCCCAAATGGCCCCCTCAAGGATTGAACTCACAACCCTGGGTTTAGCAGGCCAATGCTCAAACCACTGAGCTATCCCTCCCCCCGTTTGCTGACTTAGATCATGGCCTAACACCCGTGTGTGGCCCGTGGGAATTCCTGGGGGCTCAGTGGCCTGTGAAGATCTATTTGAAGGCTCAGGGCGCAAGGGCTTCAGCTTTAATGGACGAGACCAGATTTGACAGCTTGGGTCCCACTTCCCCCATTAGCTCAGTGATTAATTTGTAAAGGGGTGGGGGTAGTTCGGGGGAACTAATGTCCCTGGCCGTAAACATTCAGCATCGTCTCTTCCTGTGAGCGTAGTTTGTCCCATTCCGTGATGAATCATAGAATCATAGAATCTCAGGGTTGGAAGGGACCTCAGGAGGTCATCTAGTCCAACCCCCTGCTCAAAGCAGGACCAACCCCAACTAAATCATCCCAGCCAGGGCTTTGTCAAGCCTGACCTTAAAAACCTCTAAGGAAGGAGATTCCACCACCTCCCTAGGTAACCCATTCCAGTGCTTCACCACCCTACTAGTGAAAAAGTTTTTCCTAATATCCAACCTAGACCTCCCCCTCATGACCTAGATGACCTAGATCCATGTTATAACAGTCTGTTCTGCAGCCTGGAGGCTTTTGTGTGGCTTCTGTCGTGTACCCAGCTGTCCACCCTGTGACTGCTTTTTCCAGGACAGAGCTAACGGAGACACACTCAGCCCCAGAAAGAACTACAGGGTCTGTCTGTGTCCTGCAACCTCAATAACGGCTGGATGTCTTTCTACCAGCTCTGCTCTCGCTCAGCCCCAAGTTACTTGCCGGAGGCATTTTCTGGCCTGTCAGGTCAGGCCAAATTATCCTAACAGTCCCTTCTGGGCTGAACATTGATGAAAATCCCCTGCTGTTCCAGTGCGGGGCTCCTGCTGAGCAGAGATTGACAATACTGCCACATTCGCTGCTCTTTTTGGTTCACTGGGGACTAATCTGAGCCCACTTGCCTTGCCTTCCCTTCACGTTCCCTCCAGTCACGTTTCAACCCACATCTTCCACAAACCCCACTGGGGACGTCTCTATCTTGAATGGGTTTTACAGGGGAGGCGCGCTGATGCTCTGGTGTTGGGTGGCAGTATGAAACCCTACGGTAGGCAGTAGCTAGGTCTCCATAGCAAAAAGCAATGCGCAAACCCACGCAGGCGTCCCTGTGCAAAAAAAATAATAATCTGGCAGCTGCAGCTGTCTACATGGGCAGTGGGTGAACTCCCCCTTTGGGGAGGCTAGCCCCGCGGGCCCTCCCCTTCCACTTGAGGCCCCACCCCGACCCCCACTGTGGCCAGTGGAGCCCCAGCTGAACCACCCCGAGTCCCGGGCCATCGGCTGGCTTGAGCGCCAGCCCGAGCTGCCCCGGGCCACTGGCTGGCCAATTCCTGAGCTCTAGGCTGCCGTCCGGAGCTGAGCCCCTGCTCAGAGAGGGTGTGAGGGCGGGGCCCAGGGACTATGGTCTGGGTTAGGGGAGGCTTAGCCCCCCTTGGCCTATTATACCCTTTGCCCATGGCTGTCTAGCTGCCTGCTATCTAGCTGATGCATGTGCATGCATTTCTCTACTTGAGATGCATCGATGGAGTGTCCCTTGGAGACGGCACAGCTGGTACCAATATGTTGCAGCAATGGACGGCGGCAGTAGGCCACCTGTTTTGTGCTATGATCTGAACAAGCTCCTGATTGTCAGCTGCTCGATTCTGCCATCGGCGTCTGTTTGCCTGGGGAATCTCACGGTTTACAGATGTCAAACATCAATATGGATAGCGGCAGAACCGCTCAATTTTAGCCCTTCCAAAGCCAGCGCTGGGGCTCTGAGCAGGGCAGAATCTCGCCAAGAAGCCCCTCAGCACGAATGTGCAGGCGGATAAGGCTTGTTGCTAAACTTCTTGAAACAACCTGCAGCTGACACTGTTTTCAGAGCCAGCTGGGTCCTGGCTCCTTCTTTTGTGCTCTGCTGAACTACCCGAGTGAGAAACTTAGTCTGGCCTCCTCCCACGGTTCACATTTGTTTGGCAGCGAGTAGGTGGGAATCTCTTCGGTGCTATTCCACGCACATCACTCCAGCGAGGAAATCTGCAGCAGCTGCTGGGAGCCAGCTAGGCTCTCCCGGTGGAACGGGGCTGGGGGGCACCAGGAACCAGCCTGATGCGCAGGTGACACTCCTCTGTCCAAGTACATGACTCACGACATTAAGCTGAGCTGATTTAAGCACCGGCATGTCAAACCCCCGGCTCCCTACGGGAGACTGCAGGTGGAATACACCTACGTCTATGTTCAATGGGGGAAAGCTCCCTGATAAACTTCCATACAGCCAGGATAGTACAGGCTCACTCCTGGCCCGAGGAGTTCACAATCTAAGGGCTCAGTTGTGTCATTAAGAAACAATCCCTACAAGCAATGAGACAGTAATCCCTCCTCCCACACCCTGCCACTGGGAGCTCTGGAGAGGCCCACGCCTTATCAAACGTGTGTCCAGTGGTTGTTTAGAACACCAGTAATTATCATAAGTATCAGAGGGGTAGCCGTGTTAGTCTGGATCTGTAGAAGAGACAAAGGGTCCTGTGGCACCTTATAGACTAACAGAGGTATTGGAGCATAAGCTTTCGTGGGTGAATACCCACTTCTTCGGAAGTGTGTCTGGATCAAACCACAGCCTATCTGGTAATATCTGAAGCAATGCAAGAGGTGCGGGGAATACCACAGGGGCAGGTCCAGGAGGTGAAGGACACATTACGTTGCAGTCGTAGCTGCAACAGTTTTATTGGTGTCTGATAAAGGCACCCAATTTAGGCTCAGGACAGGTTGATCCAAAGCCCCCTGAAGTCAATGGGCGTCTTTCCATATGCTTCAATGGGCTCAAGGAATCATTTGGAGCATTGGCTTTTGCTAACGGAAGCATATTCCACATTGTTGAAGGTGTGTGTTTGCAGCTATGGGTGGATGCGGCCTCCATTTCTGAATAAAGACTTGCAAAGATTGTTTAACATTTATATGGTGGTAGCAGGTAGCATCTACAGGCCATCCAGGTCAGTGTCCCAATGTGCTGGGTGCTGTCCAAATATAGAGTAAATGACAGTGCCTGTTCAATTAACCTGCATGGAACCCAGAGGGAGGGGAACAGGTTGCAGGGGGGAAGAGTTTGGAGAATGCACCAGAAAGTCAGTCTGTGTGCACATGGCTGGAATGCTAGCTGCATCTGCAGCATGTCTGTAAATAGGTATCAATAAAGAGCCAGTTTAGTTTTACAAGCATGGAGTCTTCTCAGGTTATTACCAGGCTCGTGGGTACATGCAACATGTGTTCCAGCATTGAGCATGTGCTTCTTGGGCTTAGTGAGGTGTTTTCCAACCTCTGTTTGATGGCTTTTTTGGGTACACTCCTGGATATGTGCGTCCATGGCATGTATCTCAAACCCACTGGAATCTATGTATTGAAATTTTCCCCTGGTCAGTTACCACGTGTAATTGACATGATGTATAGCTCGGTTTGGTGAAGAACAGAACCCTGGAGCTGTCTGAGATCTACCTTTTTTTAAGCTTTGTTCAGATGGAAAATTAAATGGTTTTTGAAATAATAAATGTCCACCCTGGAGAGAAATACTTGACTTCTCCGTCGGGGTAGCGATGCTGAACTCCTGTCGAGCAAGGAGTAATGAAAGTATCTGAAAAGTTTGTGTTACTTTTCGGGCCAATTTCTCTTGCCTTCTGTAGTGTCACAAATGCGCTTGGTTCTGGCAAAGCGACCCTTGCTCTCAGCCAGGGTGACAAGCCTTGCTTTAGAAACACCTCCCAATTGAAACCAGTGGCCGGGTTCGCCACAGGTTTGGCACCTTGTGCAATCCCTGCTGGGCTAGATTAGTACAAAGTGGGTGAGCCACTCAGTCTGCGCAGATATAGACGACCACACCAAGTGCAAGGCAGGAGAGAATTAGGCCCCAGGTCTTCGGTTAGCCTTGGCCAACCAGTTAAGGAACATCTGGGGTCAGACAAATGGCTCTGTGAAATATGGAGCTTAGCACCTGACCCAGCCATATCCTGCTCGACTTATTCATGTCAAGCTCACTGAGTTACTACTGAGTAAATGGAAGGAGAAGGGCAACCGGGACTTGGCTCTTTTTCTGTTCCATGCATGTCTCCTTGCAGACAAACAGCAGTTTGACCGCTCTCAGGCCTGCCAAGGGAGAGCTGGAGTCTACGATTCACGCCTCTTTCCCGCTAGGTTATGGGTGAAGAGTGTTTCACACTGGTGGGGAAAGGGCTGATGCAGAACACTGAACCCAGGTGGTCAGGAAACATGGAATCTCTCAGGTGGCATTTCAGCCACTGTTTCCCCTGGTGCAAAGGAGCCAGGGTAAATCACCCACATTTCAAACCCTTCTAACCCATTTGACCACATTTTTCCCAGCAAAAGAGGTTGTATCGGACAGGATCACTTTGAAAAGCCTCGTTAACAGACAAAGGCATAACAAGGGCTGGAAGTTGAAGGTAGATGCATTCACACTGGAAATCAGATGCAAAATTTAACAGCGAGGGTAATTAACCATCGGAACAACTTACCCAGGGTGGCGGCGGGGGATTCTCCACCCCTCGGAGCCTTTAAATCATAAATCGATTGAAGACTGAACAGCTCTGCTCTAGCTCAATCAGAAGTGATTGGGCTGGATGCTGGAATCACTAGATGAAATTCTCTGGCTTGTTTGAAGCCAGAGGTCAGACTAGAAGATCACAGGGGTTTCTTCTGGCCTTGGAGTCTATGAAAACCATAAGAAGATAAAAGGCAGGAGACTATCAAAAGGAAAAATCCAGACATTTTAACATCTCCCCTGTACCTGGTCACGTTGTGGAAGTTCACAAGTGGCAGTCAGGGGGTTCTTTTTCTTCTTTTTTTTTAAAAAAATATAATAAATGCAAATAAAATGAAGGTTTGACATGTTGGTTTTTTTAAACGCTCTCAAATAATTACAGCACTCAGAGTGAACAGGCTCTTCACACTTGATTAGCTAATATGTATTACGACTCCATTAACACACGATGGCACTTCTGCCATTTTCCATATTTCGAAACATTCAGAAGAAGGGTGGTCGAGTCACCGGCGCTAATTGCCAGAAAAACAGAAATGAACCTTCTAAAAGGAAATCATTTTATAGCCGTAATTTGATTAATTAGGAAAGCTCATTGTTTCCATTTTAGGCAGGCCGTAAAACCCAAGTAAAGTTAATATTTATTAATCTTAATGCACAGGCCAGATAATTACATCTCCTAGTGCAGCTGCAATGCCGAGTCCCTCTTGCTGGATGTTTGCGCACCCTTCGGGTAAACAGGAAAGAGAGGAGAGTTCACCGCTAATTAGAAAGACACCGGTCCCTTCCCAATGGGCTGCTGATTTTAATCTCATGCGCAGAACTATATGCAGATGAACTGGGGCAGGAGAGCAGGGGGGTCACAGCTAATTATCATTTTACAATGAGCAGGAAATAGGAGTGGGTGAGCAGATAGGGAAGAAACGGTGACACACACACGTGAACTCGACTTTGCTCATTTTCCACACTGAAATATTTTTTAAGGCGATCCATTCTCTTTGCTCTCCCCGTCACTTTCCAGCTTTGTGCATCTCTGTAAGTCCAGATGCTAGCTGGGAGCAGAAGTACTAAAAGACCATGAGGAATGTCAGCGACATGTAATCCAGTTAGCCGGGTTGCACTGTGGGAGTTCTGCTACGTTAGGACAAGTGTGTTGGCAATTGCCCACTGGATGAAAACTGACCATTAATCTGTTGCATTGTGCTCATTCCGATGTAGAATGCTAAGAGGGGATCCGAGGGAGATGAACCTGCAGCTTGCAGAAGAGAAGAGAGCATTGTGAGCGGATAGAGGGCAACGTAACCTAAAGTTATGGCACTAGTCTGTTTATGCAGGGTGTCCCCCCTGCTCCATTGCACTGTGCCTTTGATCTGTTGCCTGTGCTCCCTGCATTATGGCTTTAACTGGAGAGGACGTCTTTTGCTTTTCAAGCCCTTGAGTGCGCAAATGCTCCCCAGTGTTCTGCATCTTCCGCTAATTTTAATCCAAGTCTTCAGGCTAGCAGGTTGATTATGGGCTATGGAGCTTTTTCCTCTTGGCCGCCGGTCCAAATCTAGCGCCGAGGACGATAGGGTTTGAAAGTCGATCCATGTCATGGCTTATTGGAAATGAGTCTGTAGTTTTCACCACGACTAGCCCTAGTGGGATTCCTTGTTGACAGCTGTGATGCAGAGGTCAGGGAAGAAATAGGCCATGGAGCTATCCTCTCGCCTGGGCTTGATGCTCTTCCATGGGGATGTCTGCATAGCCAAGGCCTGAGAGGCACGTGGCTGGACATGCGGACTTCAGTCTCCCGGATTATCCATCTGGCACCTTCACTCCTGCCACAGCTTTTTAATTCTTGGAGCTTAGTTTGGGGCTGGGTTGTGGCCCCCTTTTCCCCTACGTGGGTGAGCAGACAAGCAATGGGAACTGCTCCCCAACCTGAGTGTGAGTGAACCCCGGGCTGGGGCCTCTGTAGGAAATGAACCCACAGTCACCACATCTACACACATACGCTTCTGCCGCGTGAGCGAAAGAATCAACTCGGAAACAGTGGCAGACACAGAAACTTCTTCACCTGGTTGAGTCACTAGAGGGGGACAAAGAACCAGCTCTGGGTTAAAGTGGGTCCTGGATAAGAAATCACGCTTTGGTTCTTTTACAGGACTTGATCTCGCAAGTGCTGGGCAACTGCACCCCCTCTGACAACACCGGGCGTTGAGGGGACTCAGTGCCTCTCAGGATGAACCCTCCTCCGCCCTGACTTTTCACTGCCGTCCTGTTGTAACACATGATTTGATTTTTCCCTGTGATGACGCCAATGGCTCTCAGATATTTGCATGGCGCGCGCAGTGTGTCAGCCCCAAATGACTGATACTGGCCATTTTTACAGCTCGCAAGACGAGAAACGTTTGAGGGGGATTTAATTTAGCTTCGGTTTGGTGCTTTCCTCCTCGAGCCTCCGAAAGGAAACGATCCTGACAAGTTGTTTTACAAGGAGAGGAGAAAATTGGCCAGCGTGAGAGCGCGTGGGGCTGGCTTTCTAACAGCAGCTCATCATAAAGAACACGTGTGCACAGCCGCTTTGCGGCTGCCGTTAATTTGAACCAAGATATTAAAACCTGTAATTGCCCCCATTTTAAATAAATCTCCACTATCTGGATTATTGTATTTTTAATTAGTGCGGCTCCGTCTACCGTTTTTATCACGCTGATGGATTTGTTTTAGCTATATTTATTTATAATTCATTGATCCTGCTTTCTCCTGAGGTCTGTGCTTGGGGCATACTCCAGGAAGCTAAACAGGAGCTTGGCCTGGGTAAACAGCAAGTGAACGCTGTCAGGCCAGATCATTCCCTTGAGATCTGTGTGGCGGGGACCCTGTAATACATATATCCCCATCCCCATGCAGACAGCAGCTCTGGGGCTTTGTTCTCCCTCCTCCCCAAAGCCATGAGGAGGGCTACCAGTGGAGTTTGGACATCCACAGCTCTGGAGTGGCTAGGCTGGAGAATCACGCGCCACCACCCATTACGCCCAGTGCAAACACAAGAAGAAAATTCATTTACTCTAATTTTCCTGAGTAGCCCCTACCGTGCTGGGGAAATCCCTTCAAGTGGGCTCTCCTTGGTGGGCTGGTGGGAGGCATAGAGCCTTCATCCAGATCCCCCGAGGTCTGCTCTCATTCTAGGGATCTGTGCAGTGCGTAGGCAGGACTCTGAATCTCCTACATGCTGGGGAGACTCACGGACTCATAGACTTTAAAACCAGAGGGAACCATCATGATCATCTAGTCTGACCTCCTGCACATCCGCAGGCCACAGAACCTCACCCATGCACTGCTGTAACAGACCCCTAACCTCCGGCTGAGTGACTAACGTCCTCAAATCATGGTTTAAAGTTACAGAGAATCCACCATTCACACTAGTGTAAACCTGCAAGTGACCCGTGCTGCAGAGGAAGGCGAAAACCCCCCAGAGCCCGGGGAAAATTCCTTCCCAACCCCTAACATGGCGATCAATTAGACCCTGAGCATGTGGGCAGGACCCCACCAGCCAGATACCTGGGAAAGAATTCTCTGTAGTAAGAGCCTTCCCTATCTAGTGTCCCATCTCCAGCCATTGGAGATATTTGCTGCTAGCAGTCACAGATCAGCTACATGCCATTGTAGGCAGTCCCATCTCATCACTGACCCGCTCCTTCAACAGAAGAATGCGGAGGAATTTCCTTCTTTGGACTGAAAAAGAGGAAGTTCTATTTGATTTGTTTGCTTTTGCTCTGAGTTAGGAGCTGGAAAGGTACAACCACAAAAACACTAACAGTGCAAGAGGCAGAATTCCCAAAATGTGGCTTGGCATAAAGAATGACCACAGCCAGCCCACAGTTTATTGATCATACAAGTGATGAGACTGAACCATTACCCCAGATCCAAAGATCCCCCAGATCTGTGGCAGTTCAGTTCCACATCTGGATTCCTATCGCTCTAGTGGGGGAAACCAAAACCTTACTGCCTTAGGAAGCCTAGGTAGGGAGCAGGATCGGATTTTGTGGCTTGGGGCCAGTGTCTCAATTACATGCCATCGTTTGACTGATCCCCTGCTAGTTTATAAGAAACAAGCAACATTTTTGATGAGACACCAGTGTGAGAATCAAATCCAAACATGGAACATAACAACCACACAACACTGACAAACAACAGAAAACAGCTTTTCAAGAGATCGAAACGATGAAGATTTCTTTTTGTAACTTACATTTTAAATTGGCAAGCCAGATTAGATGCTCTGAGAAACAATTCAGTATCGCGGGACGCCAGAAAATGAGCTGTAACTTACTTAGATTGCAAACGCATTTGGACAAGGACGGTCTTTCTCTGTGTTTGTACAGCGCCTCACAGAATGAGGTCCTGATCCAAGATTGTGACTGCTAGGTACTATGGGAATACAAATAATAAAGAATAGCAATAATAGCCTAGCTAGTTGCTGGCTACTACTAGGAAAAGGATGTGTTGAAAAAGCAAGACATTTTCCTGGTTTTACAGTTCAGGTGCTTGAGGAACAGATTAGATGCTCTCGGGATTATTTTGGGAACATGCTCTCGCCTGTGTGATACAGGAGGTCAGACTAGATGATCACAACGGTCCCGTGTAGCTTTGGAATCTATGAAATCTATGAGACCTTCACGGTTATGAGACAGCCCTCAGTTTGCCCTTGTTGGCCACAATCACAATGTGTGACCACAATATACACATAGGACCTGTCTGTTAGCTAAGGGTTGTTTTCTCCTGCAGTGTAAAACAGGCATTGCATTGCTGAGAGACTATGGCATGGGTTGAGTAACGTTATGATGGCAGAGCATTAGTAGGGTGGCCCTTATGACAGGAACATGGGCAATTTCAGCATGTACCAAGTGGTAGAGGTATAACAGCAAGACATCACCGGCTGATTATAGTGGTGTAATGAAGTCAGCGCGTGGCAGGGCCATTATAACATGTTTCAGTTGATCGGGGGAGGGGAGTGTTATGAATACAGTGGATGATTATAGCATTCATTGAGTGGGGTTGTGTTAGCATCGTTGGGATGTTATTGTGTTGCTGGGTTATTATAGCATGGTTCAGTGGTATTATATGGTGAAGTATGTGGTCAAAGATTAAGTAACATTAACTGCCTAAGAAGTGTAATAACACCTTTGAAATTGTGGGGTATATTTTGTATGAAAATAGAAATTATACAATAAACAGGGCTAACACTCAGAGGGTGTGTTTCTTTTTAACATGACATCTCTAACAGCCAGCTGAAATGCTCAGTTTGAGTTGAGAATCTTAACGGCAAACAATATTTATTATTATTAATATTTATTTATTAAGCACCTCCCCTCCCCCGAAGTGCTTCATGCTGCATAAGACACAAATATAATTCCTGTCCTGGGGCACTTGTGAGAAAGTGGGCATTTTACAGACTAAAATCTTGAGGTCTTATGTCAAACTAACATAGTGCTACAAGGTTCTCTCGAAACTCTTCTGTGATGTATCAGTGTTCCGTAGAACAAATTGGCATTCTATGGTTGTCCATAGCAACCCCACTGCATTAGACTCTTTTACTTTGACAAGTGTTAAGTGGGTTTGAAATTCTGTGTCTTATTGATTCTCCCTAAGAGAAAACACATAGATTGGTACAAACCACCTTCCCTAATGCATTCCCTGTTACGATCCTTGACTCAGGTATGTTCATTGTCAGCCAATTTCAAAAAATGGAGAAATGTATAAAAGTCGTGGTCTGGCCGCAAATAATTTGCCAACAGAAAACAGGGCTAAATGAGTCCCATAAAATTGTTTCCAGTGTATGGCAGGATCGGCTCTGCTCACGAGGGGCTCAGTTGAGCCAGAACTGAGCACTCTCACCTTGATCCAGCAAACCACTTAAGCGTATGCTTAACTTTAAGCACATGCATAGCCTTATTCAAGCTAATGGGCATCAAGTTAAATATGTATTTAAGTGCTTTGCTGGATTGGGGCCATAGTTCTCAGCATTTCACAAGGTCAATCTCTTTTGTAAGCAAAAAAAAAAGATATAAATAAATATCTATATTATGGTACAAAAGCAAGGAGCAGAGGCTGGAATATATCGGGCCCTCAGTTACTACAGTGATGGATGCAGCAGGGACAGAAAGAAAGAAAATAGCGTGTGTCAGTGGTAAAGAATCACAGAAAGAGACTTTTCTTCGGACACTGAACAAGGAACTTTCTCAGAATAAGGAAAGCAGCATTAAATCCCCTCTCTCCTTCACCGCAGAGCTTGTCTTAAGTCTTCTCCAGCTGTTGGTTCTCGCCTCACTCCCTGCTGCTGATTTAAATCAACAGTACACATCTCTGCATGGAGAGATGGGTGGAGGGTCTTGTTCAGGCACCGGGTTGGAATTTGAGAGAGCTGGCTTCAGTTCCTGCCTCCGCCACAGACTGTTTACACTCTGCGCTTCAGCCCCCTCTGTGGAAATAGCAATACCTGTCCCTCCTTTGTCTTCTCCATCTAGACTGTAAACTCTTTGGGACAGAGCCTGCCTCATAGGGGGGTAAGTACAGCACCTAGCACAATGAGACCCTGATCTAGGTTGGGGCCTCCAGGCCCTATTGCAGTATAAATAACAGCACAAGGCAGGCAATAAAAAAAGCTCTGGTGGCAAGTTTATGATGCTTCTTAGGATCTCTGGTGGCAACTTTGCTAAGGAGCCAACAGATTGAGTGGGCAATAGAGACTGAACTGCCGGTCATCCCCTGTTGTGGTCCCTCCAGGACAGGGTGGGAGGAATGTTTACTGGTTACTCTGTGGCCACAGAACCCACTTTGGTCTACAAGTTCGTCAGGCAGGGAACCTCCCACCTGCATGAGACCTCCAGGATGATCGCCACACTGAACCAGAGCAGTGGCCCATGGCATCCCATGTTGTAAGCAGGGTCAGGCCTAGACCAAATGGCGCCCCAAGTGAGGAGCGTCTTCGGCACACCCCCCGTTTTAAAACTTTTGAATACCTTATTTTTAATGCATTTGTAGCCCGTTTCACAACTTTGACGTACGATTTGCATGCATGATTGATCCCTGTCACGTAAGGTGATACATTTGCCTGCTAGGATCTGTGAATCTGTGTTTATATCTCACAGACTGCTGATGCCCTGACTGTTATCTACCCGCGAGGGCCTGACTGGCAACCTGTAGGAGGTCCAAGGAAAATGTCGTTCTCAGAAAGTCTGGAAGGTTCCATGAGATTCTATAAAGGTCCAGAACGTTCTAGGAGGTTAGTGAACATGAATCCATATATGGAACACCTGAAAGAGGTTACTTCAACTGTTCTATTTTCCCTTTTGTTACTAACAACAAACCCAGCACCCCAGCCCCAGCACCCCACCAAGCCCGGCACCCCAGGCGATCGCCTGGGTCACTGGCCCCTAAATCTGGCCATGGTTGTAAGGATTGGAAATAGCGGGAAGGACTGTTGTTGGCTGGACCATAAAGTGGAGGTATCCACACAGCTTGCTTGCAGGGTCCCACTGGTACATTTCCAGTTAAGCTTTGGGTTGTTTGTTTCCTTTTTACCAAAAGAGGGAACATTTTTATTCTGCAAATGCGTCGGGTTGGCTGCTCCGTATCATCCCTCTCACCTTGTGTGGGGGAGGCTATGACACGCCTAGGGCATCTCGGCTGGCAGCACATCCATGGTCACGGAGTAGATTGACACGGGGCCTCTGATAGGGCTGACTCACAAAGCCCGGTCCAGCCCTGACACTCTGCCCGCACAACCCAATGGCAAATGTGTGTGGGTAGGAAATTCTGCAGGGCCATGTTAATCAGGGAAGCATTTTGCCTGGACCCTTCTTGAGAGCTTCCAAGAGACCAGAAATCAGTGACCACTCCAGAACCTACCCCTAGAATGCAGTTATGGAGCAGCCTTGCCTATAGGGGAAGTTCCTTCCAAGTTGCGCTGTCAGTTATGGGTTGGTCTGTCTCTCTAGGGACGCACGTGATTTTAGTGGCTATCCTCCGCTAATATCCTTGCTGGTGCTATCTGCTTCTGCCATTTACAACCATAAAAAAACTAAGCAAGAAATCAGCAACTGCTAGAATCTGCTCACGTTGTTGGGGTGGGGGGGAACCTGGTGTCCTGAGAACAGCATTCCCCTCTCGTTCCTTACTGCTGTCTCCTCCCAGCTCTCCTGCTTACTGTCCCGTTCCTACCTCCCCACCTAAATCCACATGTAACTGAAGGCCTAAATGAGGCCACTCTAAACCAGGAAGACGTCTAGCTGAATTGGTGGAAGCTGCCCTCGGCCCCCGAGCCATTCACTGGCGACTGCTCTATATTTGTCTTTTTATTGTGTGTTTCCCATCATGTGTGGTGGCTGATGGGGAAGAGGCAGAAAAGGGCTGGCTGGTTCCGAAGCCAGCGGAGAAACACATGGCAGGATGCCAGGTCCGGGTCTTATTTCTGCTCCTGGATCTTCACATAACGGGGGAGTTTGCTGCTCTGCTTGTCTGGGGAGACCAGGGCCAGGGGGTCTTGGAGCTTTGAAGGTCGCCGGGGCATGGGGAGCTGGCTGCAGGATTTTGTGCCGCTACATCGACGCCTCATCAATTTCAGCCTGTCTAGGCAGAGAGATGGCCCCACCTCCTCCCCATTCGTATACTCTCCTGGGGAGGAGGCTGTCCTAGTGGGAGGGGGAGCCTGAGCCTGAAGGGGCACCCCTGTGCCAGGGGGAAGGTGCTGTTTGCCCTCTTGCTCCATGCCCATCACTGCCAGGCCATGCTTTACGTAGCTGCGGAAGAGGAGGGAGACGTTTTCCAGGAAAGGCTCCAAGTCCACATCGGGGCATTTCTTCTTGTATTCGTACAGCTCCTCCAGGCCCTCCCTGGCGGTCTCCTTGGAGCCGATCTTCTTAAAGATGCCCGCTAGCATGTCATTGACTTTGCCCTTTGCAGCCTTGTCGGCCGCAGGAGAGACCCCCTGACCGGCCTCTGGATCGGTCTTGTTGGCAGGCTGCATGGTGGAGAGCCTCGTGGCCCTGCACAGGTGAGCCTCCAGCTCCGACTCCCCCTTGTTCTCTATCATGGTGAGGTGGTCCAGGATCTCCGGCCCTGTCAGCCTGCTCAGGGAGTGCAGGAGAGTTTTCAGAGCTATCTGCGGGAACTGGCTTGTGCATTGCTTCAGTTTCTCTTGGGGGAGCGCCTTCATGAAGAGGTGGATGTCCAGTAGGATCTGGTCCAGGTGGACGGTGCGGATTGTTCGAGGGAGAAGCTGGGTGATTCTCCACAGACACTTGGCCACCAGCTCGGGGAACTTGGGCGGGCTGGCTGCAGCCGTCAGGCTGTCCTGGAGTAGGGCGAGCAAGGCACTAAAGATTCTGGTCTGGTCAGATTGCTCCAGCACCTTTTTCATTAGGAGATTGATGGACTGGATGACCTCTTGCCCTTCTTCCAGGTCCTCCACCAGGGAATCCAGCATCAACGTGATGAGGCTGTGGAGCAGGTCCTTCAACACCCCCGTGGAGGCCTCCCGGGCCAGGCTCTCCGTCTGGAACAGCAGCATCATGTTGCGAATGATGCAGCCGTACAGCTGAATGACTTGGTCCTTTCCCAGTTTCTCCTCCCCCACCTGCAGCCCGTGGATGTACCGGAGCTGCCGCAGGGTGGCTATGAGGAACTGGTTGATGTGGCCAGACATGGCTTCCGCCTTGTCCTCCTGCTTCAGGATCTCGTCGATCTGTGCCAGCGCCTGGATGATGGTGTCGGCGTCGCCGCTGGCCACGTGGTGGATGATGAAGTTGATGGTGGAGGCCACGTTGCTGTGCAGGCCGTTAGGGTGCCGGGAGACGGCATGGGGCTGGGTTTCAGGGATTGCCCCTGGCTGAGGGATGCCATCCGGGTTGGGACTCTTGCACTGGAGAGAGCCCTGCACAGTCTCAGGCACCTCGACGTCCAGCTGGAATGGCTGGGGAGCTGCCTGCCCCGTCTCCATGTCTGCTCCCGGGCCGTGGCCGTGGCTGGGTTTGGAGGGCGTGCCCTCCGCTGCTCCCGTGCTGTCATGAGCACTTGCGCTCGGAGCATGCGGCGGTCTCTCTGTGGCCTCTTTGGCCGGAGAAGCAGCCGGCCCGGTGGCCGCCTGTTCCATGCTCTCTTCTAGCATCCGCATGTGTTTCTCTGAAAGATTCCCAATCAGCTTGAGCACCCCTTCCCCGTGCACGCGGTGCGCCGTCACAATGACGTTTAAGGCAGCACTGCGGATTGCATTGTTTTGGTCGCCGATGAAGGCAGATATCGCCTTGAAAGCTTTGCCGGGGCTCGGCTGGCACACTTCCATGCCGTAGGCTCTGACCAAATAGCCCAGCTCAGCGAGGCAGCCTGCCTGCTGCTTGGCGTTCTTGGACCTGGCCCCTTCCATGATGAAGTGGAACATCTTCCTGGCTGGATAGACCAGGCAGACCCTCTTCAAAACAGCACGCACCTCCCTGAGGAGAACCTCTTTTGTCTCCCCCATCTTCATGACCAGGTAGGGGAGGAAAGACGCTGCCTCGTGCTCAGTCAGCTGGTATCTCTCCTGGCTCAGCCAGGCGAAGAGCAGCTTGAGATACTCCAGGCTCTTCGTCAGAACCCAGGTGTTGTTGTCGAAGAACCGCAGGGTGAGCCACTTCAGGACCAGGTCCAGGCAGCTGATGAGGCCGTCCTTCTCCCACTCCAAGTGCTTGACCAGGACGGCCAGCGCTTTGATGTGGTGCTGGAAGTTGGAGTGGAACATCTCCTCCTGCAGCCAGCTGGAGACGCAGCTGCACATCTGAGCTTTCAGCTGCTCCACGTACTTGTTGCTGGGGGCGGCGAAGTTCCACCTCAGCACCTTCCGCCCTCTCTCGTCCTTTGCCCTCTGCTCTTTCCCTTTGGGGACGGTGATAAAAATAGGACTCAGCTTGTTGCCGTCCTTCAGGCTGGCCTTTATTTGCACCTTCCCCCTCTCCGGCAAGCCTTTGACTTTCAGGGCAGCCGCTCCCGATGTGGCCTCTTTGGGTCCAGGCTTCCGCTCCAGGGCGCTGCTGGATGCTGAGTCTCCAGCAGGGGCTGGGGAAGAAGGGGCCGAAGCCAGGTGGGATGTGGCTGAGGCTGAGGCGAAGGCTGGGATGGCAGTCACCCTTGGCAGCCTGGAAGGCAACTTCGCAGGGACACTGGGCTTGGCCGGAGGGTTGGCTTTGGCTGTCTCCAGCATGGCCACTACCTGGTCCTTGGTAGTCGGCTTCAGTTGGCGAGCGGCTTCGGCCATCTCCTCAAATCCAAGGTGCATCAAGAAGAAGGGCAGGGCTTCCTGGGCCGCCTTCCGCACGTCTGCGTTGCAATCTCCCAGGCAGGCGTAGAGGTGAGGCACGCCCCGCCGCAGGTCTGAGGGGGCAGACCGGAGAGCAGGCAGCTTCTCGGCCAGCCAGCCCAGAAGCTCTTGCCTTTGGAAAGGGTTTTCCCCTCTCGGCTCCTCGGAAGAGTCCTCCCCCTCCAGCCAGTCCTTCGTGCCGATCTGCTCGGCCCAGGCATTCACGGCCATGAGGGCTGAGGCATGCACGCTGCTCTTGCTGTCCCTGAAGATGGCGATCAGTGGGACGCCCAGCTCCCTCACGTGCTGCTTGATGCTCGGGCCCATGGCGGTGGCCAGTTGCTGGAGGATTCTCAGGGCCTGCTGCACCAGGGCTGCGTTGGGGTCCTGGAGACAAGTCCTCAAGGCAGCTGGGAGGTCTCCCACATTTGGCTGGATGAAGCCGGCATCGCCGAGGATACCTGCCACCTCGTCCAGGCCCTCCTTCTGGATCCTCCAGCTCTTGTCCCGCATCTTCGACACCAGTGCTGAGGTGATCCTGTCGCTGATATCCACAGCCTCAGTCCTGCCAGGGTCCTGGGGCTTCCCTCCCTTCCCCTCATCCCCGCTCCCCCTACCATGCTTGGAGCTGCCCCGGGTGGGAGCAGGTGGGCTCTGCCCTTTCATCTTCTCCAGCTCGGCATCTATCTGGGAGAGAAGGGGCAGCGCCTCGCCCTCGAAGAACGCTCGCAGAGGGGTGCCCACATACAGAGAAATGGTCCCCAGCAGGACGAAGGCAGAGGCCCGTACGTCCGGGTGAACAGCAGCAAGAGCAGCCTTTATGGTACTGACCAAGGCCTTCACCTCCATCCCAGTGAAGCCGAACTCTGTAACGGCGTTCGCCAGCCACTTCAGGGCTTCTGCCTGGGTCCTGGGCTGGGTCTGCGAGAAAGCCAACGCCGTGACCTTGCCAGCAGTCCACGGTAGCGCACAGGCCTCTGCGATCGCTGTCAGGGCTCCTTTGGCGTCGCTGCTGCAGATCACGTCACCCACCTTCCCCACCAGGCCGGCCAAGATGACCTGAGCCGACGTTCTGGAAAAGTTTCCCTTCTGGGCGATCAGGGTGATGATGTGAAGCTTTTTCTGCATCACCGGGAGTTTGGTTTCCTCCCAGCCATGATCCTTCTCCAGCAGCCTCACTAGGGCCTGGCAGGGCATTTTGCTCTTCTCTGTTTCTTCCACAGCCTTCTGAAATGCCTCCATGCCGGAAAACCTTTCCTTCCAGTTGCTGCTGGCCAGCTGCTGGATGCAGGAGGCCGGAAGGATGGCTGCTGCCACTTCCTCACATGATTCTTCTGAGAGCTCAAGTTCAAACATGTTGCTTGGTGCTGACCTTCATTAGCCTTGGGCGCCAGAGCCTCCAGCACCATTGGTTCTTAGGTGGATGACCAGGCTGGGTGACAAGAGCTTCCAGATGAGCTGCAGAGGGTCTTCCTGATGTCCTTGCCCCCTGCAGCCGCTGGAGGCACTGCTGATGTTCCAGCAGCGGCGTCGGATTCCTGGTGATCGTCTGCCGCTCTTGCTTGTGAGCTCTGATGAGCTCACTGCCTTGGGGCTGACGGCGGCAGGCCATTGTGACGTCATCCACCCATGTTTAGTCCAGAGAAGAGAAGGCCCAAGGGTGGGGACACGGTAACAGCCTTCAAATACGTCAGAAACTTTCTAAAGAGGATGGTGATCAACCTTGCTCCATGTGCACTGAGGTAAGATACGGAGGAATCCGTTTAGTTTGCAGCAAGGGAGATTTAGGTTAGAAATTAGGAAAAGCTTTCTAACTATAGGGTAATGAAGTACCGGAACCGGCGAACCTAGGGAGACTGTGGAATCCCCCCAGAGAGGGCTGACCAGGAAGAAAAGCAGAACTATGCTACTTCCTTGACAAGGGAAGCCTGGTCCTCGCTGAGATCCTAGGACAGCACCCAGTCGGAACGAACCATTTGGTGGTCTGAGATGACTAGGCCCAGGGAAACAGACAGAAAGGGACTAGCTGCCCAGAGACAAGCCCAGACAAATGAGCGAAGGTCCTCCTGACACACCTGCAGATGAGCCTGGTTCTGAAGTTCTGTTGCCCTTTTTGTTTTGGACTCAGACCCTTCTCGAAGGGGTAGAATTTTAGGGGGGCCCCATATCCTTCTAGCTATGGCACAACCCCAAATCTGTGAGGGACGATGCATCCGCAATGGGGTGAGTTGTGCCCAGACAAACTGCAAGGAGACACCACCTCGACAACCCAGCTATGCCGTCGTCGGAGGTTTTTAAGAACAAGTTAGACAAACACCTGTCAGGGATGGTCGAGGGGGCTTAGTTGGTCCTGTCTCAGTGAAAGGGGATGGGCTGGATGACTTCTTGAAGTCCCTTCCAGCCCAACATTTCTATGATTCTATAAGATGTACGCAGTTAACGTCGGTCAGATCAGAGAGGCCGATCAGCCCTTGCGAGACTTTCTCGGGTTAATAGAGGGCAGTTGCACACAGCACTGGAGAGCTGCTAGCTGCTTGCCAAAAAGAAGAATCCGGAAAAGGCATTTCAAAAATGTGTGTGGTTTTAAAGGTGTGTGTGTGGGGGGGGGGGGGGGCGGGGGTTCAGGTCACCATGGCCCCTAAGCAGTGGAGTTCACAATTATGACCAGAGCAGTCAGTGAGGGGCATTGTGGGATAGCTGCTGGAGCACTGTGAGATCGACATAGCTAACTCATTGTCTACACCCATGTTGTGTTGACCTCAGTACGTGGACCCAGGGGCGGCACCAGCTTTTTTGCCGCCCTAGGTGACGGCGGATGAAGAAGCGGCCGCCGAAGTACCGCCAGGGTCCTCGGCGGCAGCTTCTTCGGCCACCGGGGTTCTCAGCGGCATTTCGGCGGCAGCCTCTCCCACTGCGGCTGCTGAGGGACCTGAAATGCCACCCCCCCCCCAATCCTGGTGCCCTAGGCGACCGCCTAGGGTCACCTAATGGTAGTGCCGCCTCTGCATGGACCATGGCTCAGTGCCGCTCGGAGAGGTGGCGTTACTATGTCGGCATCATGGAGAGCTTGCATTGGGGGGGAGACGGATTTGAGTGTAGACACAGGCACAACTAGGCTGATGCAAGGCAGCTTACATCAACCTCACTTTGTAGTGCCCATAGCGAATCAGGCGCAGGAGTAAAATGCGGGAATTCCTGGCTCTCTGTTCTGTGCTTAGTCTGCTAGACAATGCTGCCTCTTTGGGGTTGGGAAGGCATTTCTCGCCAAGGCGTCGTTTTTTACAGGGACCTTGTGGGATTGTCACCTTCCCCTGTAACACTAAGCTGCGATCACCCATTAGGATCAGGTACAAACGGGGTGGGGAAGGGGAAGGCCAATGCCACCCTTCACTATGTTTCTATGATTACGCAATTGCAACTAAAGCAATATTAGTGGTGCAATTTCAAAATGAGGTGCAAACCCCCCTGTGCCTGAATAGGATTGTGTATGTATGTTGCCAGGGAGGGAAAGTGGCAGTGGGGAGAGAACGCAGAACTGAAAGGAATCAGAAAGGGTAATCAGGCCTTGCCTAAAGAAAAGAGAGAGGCCTCAGTGAGGGAGACGGTGACGGTCAATTCAAAAGCAGCAGCAGATGGACAAAAAACATCCGTGTTCAAACTGGAGAAAGGAGGGAAAGCGATCATTACCAATTAACAATCACTATTAAATAGTCCTCTATTGCTCTAGGTCAGCGGTGTCCAATACATTCGCCACTAGCCACATGTGGCTAATAGGCTATTGAACTGTGGCTAATGCATGTGGCTTTTTTATAATGTGGCTAATAAGAAAAATTCAAAACCACAAGTGTGGCTAAGCAGTGTGGCTAGCATCGAATTTCTATTGGACACCACTGCTCTAGAGGAACGATACTTTGTGCTTACCTCTATTCATCTATTCATCCCAAGGAAGAATGCATGTTCGCCTTGAGTCTGAGATGGACCAAGGAACAACCCACCTGGAAATCTGGTTCCAAGCCCTGTTTTATGACAGAGCAGCACCTTCGTTTTTATTTTTTGGTCTGGAGGGGATTGAATTGTCTGCTCGACACCGGGAGGAGCTCGTAGACTCTCTGTGTTTAATTCTGTGTGGTTGGTGGGTCCTGACTTTCGTCTCCCTTGCGCCAAAGTTACACTGATGGAACGGCGATGACTCAGTGTGTTTGTCGTGAAGACCCGACAAGGCCCTTTGGCAGGCAGTTCCTGGATATATGCAACCAGCCAGAATTTAACACCCATACTCAGTTTTCACTAAGCACTTACTCAGCTAGTCCCCTTGGCCATTACCCAGGGTATTAACGAAGCAGACAAGAGTTCATGACCTGGCCCGAACTACTGCTGCTACTAACCAAAAATGGCTGGACCGTAACCAGCATCTGTGCCCCAGATCTATCTCATTAGTGAATCCAGTTTACGTGAGCATCATCACACTGCCCATCTGCCCTGGCCTCTGTGCAGCCACACAATAGATACAGCATGGGCATGAGCAGCACAAACTTCTCCCCTCTGTCCCCCTCCTGCCCCCGAGGAACCACGGCTAGGGGTGCGCCATCTCAGTGGCTCATTTAATCCTTGGCCTCTGTTCTGAGAATAGCGCCCTTCGCGATGTGAGCACTCAGCTTGGGGACCCGCCTTCCCCGAAGGGGGCCACTGAACTATCCAACATAAACTCCTGTTGGTCACTCCCGATCTGAATTATTGCCTGAGGTCTGAAATGGGAGGGAATAATAACTGTGTAACAGCGGCACTTAAAGGCTCCGGCCTTGGTCAGGGCCCCCCCCATGCTAAAACATAGTGAGAGTGCAATGAAGTTTGAGACCCGCTGTTCTAGAAGATCTGCTCTAGGAATAATTTTGGCCTGTGCGCTGCAGGAAGTCAGACTAGAGGATCACAATGGTCCCGTCTGGCCTTGGAATCTATGAATTTCAACCTGCCTAGAGGACACGGGGTGGGGAGAAGATCCCATAGGAAAGGACTGGAGCAGCTGGAAAAGGAATATTACATTGGCGCGGCTAGGAGGGAATCACAAACCATGAAGAGTAACCAAGAAAACCCAAAGGTAAAGCGACGACCCCAAAACCTCGAGAGAGTGAGTCTCATTTTTAACCGCAAGCACTGAAAAGCCTTGACGTTTTGTAAAACACGGACGCATTCAGAACCAACGATGATGATCAGATTTCACCGGGGCTATAGCGAGAGCCTGCTCAGACATTTGTCCCGGCACCGCGGTGGGATCTGAATGACTGTTTTAGCTCATTGACGTGGCTGCACCGGGGGGCTTTAGGGAGCGGCTGGCTTCTGGAGTAGCCATTAAGCGGCTGGATGCTTCTCCCTTCTGCTTTGGTTCACCAGATGACCTAGGCAGCGATTGAAGCAGCTGCAGGGGAGAGGATTGGCACACCACCTGGCTCGGAATCGAATGGGTTGCACCCCAGAATAATGTTGCCAGCTGCAGGGCTTGGCTGAGGGTGAGAAACAGGATTTTCCTCAGGTACCGCAGTCCCTTGTGTGAACCTGGAGACAAGCCATGGTTTGCGCCCTGTCTGGTGTAATCTCGGCTGGCTGTTCAGTGAGTCAAGAAGGCGAGCCCTGGATAAAGGGGCGTGTGGGGGAGAGGTCACGGACATCCACCCAAGCTCCCGCAGTTGGCATGAACTGGCCTTCTTATTGGCAAATTCAGTAGAGAGCCCGGCGGCGGAGTGAGCCATGGAGACTCAACTTCCCTGCGGCTGCTTTGTCACTCCGGAGTGATAAGGAGCCCAGGTGGAGGGCAGCTTTGGGGGGAGCTCAGGCTGCTGCCGGCCGGACGGTACCCATTCCGTGGTCAAACAGAGGATTCCCGTTCCAGGGCCGTGAATGCAGCACCTTTCTTCCGCACTAAGTCCCTCTTGCCGCCTGGGGCAGGTCACAACAGTGCTGAGGCAGCTGTAAGTTGAACTGAGGACCAAGTCGGGTCCCCAGCTGCCCTGGGGATCCCTGTGTCTGCAGTGACCCCGAATCGTGATCTAATCTACCCCCGGGTCTGTGCCTTTGTTCTCTTTGAGTCCCTCATTTCCTAAGTGACCCTAGTCAAATGCGTTGTATCAGCTGCAGGCCCAAGACAAAGGAGACCCCCGGGTGGTTTCGTTCGCCCGCTGACCTATGGGACCTTGGTGCAATGCGTGGTCAGGTAGGAGTTCTGAGCGCACAAGAACGATTCGGCTAGGACCAGGTCTAAGCACGTTTGGAATCTGCATGTCAATATCCTGTGCTACAAATGGTTGACGCACGAAATGCCCCCTGATCTCGAGTCTAAAAATGGCTCCAAGGAAGCCACTGTCTCCGTCCAAATAAATGATTCTAAATAACTTATTCTAGGAAATGGCATTTAGCATTTGTCATGGGGTAATAAGTGATTCATAGGTGTTTTGTTCTGTCTGCGGTTTTGGTTAGGGGTGTTGTGTTATTCTGGCTGAGTGAAAAGCTCTCAGAGAATCTGAAGTGTGTTGGGATGGGAAAGTAAGTGCAAGTCCTTTTATTGCTTGTGCACAACCTTTCCATCCATCCATCCATCAAACGCCCTTCTGCTTGATTCTAGGAGGACCAGGGCTGAGTCCTGCTCTTAAATGCTGTGACGAACTAGGACTGTTGGTAATGTTTCCCCTGAGTACTGTGTGGGTGCCTCGGTTTCCCTATGTAGTGCTTGAGTATCTAGGTGGTGGGACAAGGGTGCGTGATTGTTACAGAGGGGCCTGGACACAGAGAAGGGCCGACACTCTGTATCCTAGCAACGGATGGCCCCGGCCCCTCCCCTGCAAAGGTGAGAACTAAAGGTGTTGGAACAAAGGGATCAGGTGACCTCCTGGCCCGGGAAGCAGACAAAGGGGAAGGCGGGGCTGGACAGTTTCAGTTTGGGGCTGGCTGGGGAAGAGGGAAAAAGGGCAGACAGGGTCTGGCCTCCCTGGCCCCCCCGTTTGGAGCTGTGGGGTGAAATGCAGGGAGCCCCGGGCTGGGGTCTAAGCTCCCTGCCCCCCGGAAGGGCCCGGCTGAGGGGTCCTGGATGTACTGACAAGCTCTGGTTGGATTGTGTTCCTGGCATCTCTAATAAACCTTCTGTTCTACTGGCTGGCTGAGACTCCCAGTGATTCCCCGGGGAAGAGGGGTGCAGGGCCTGACTCCCCCACACTCCGTGACAAATGCCTCTTGCAACATGGCTCTTTGGGCCTGGTTCTGGGAGGCACTCTCTGCCTCAGCTCCTGTGGATGGGCCCAGGAGGCGCTCAGCACCTTGCAGACTCCAGCTCCATGAAGTGGTAATTTGAGGGTGCTCCGCTCCTGGCAGGAGGCACTGAGAACCCTGCAGGATCAAACCCCTAAAGCTTCTTGGTGAAGGAAGAATACCACATAGGACTGGGAGGCAGGGATACAGCTGGCTGCATGTGCCTGTAGGTTAGAGCAGCCCTGAGGTTGCTGTAATTTACACAGGGGGCCCCCAGAATCCAGGGAAGTGGAAATGAGACATAGTCACCCCGAGGTCTGCTACAAGTCTAGGTTGGCTGGACCCAAGGATCGAGGCCGTGGCTCTGTTCTGAATACTCTATGCCATGCATGAGAGTCTGATTCACCTCTGGGCCATGCTGACTGGCAGAAGCAGCCCTCTGCCCCATAACGTTTGGACATCAATAATGCACAGCCGTGTACTGGCACAGACATGATTTTCTTGGGTGTGGAAAAGACCAGGGTTTCTCCTGGGGCTTCTTGTGACTATGGAAAAAGCCAAAGAAAGTTCAACGCAGGTTATGCTTTATTTGGAAGTGGATGCGGAGGGGCAGGGAGTGCAAGAAATGAAGCTAAGAAAATTGGGAGTGACCTTAGAATCCAGGGCACCGGGAGTTTATGGGACTGGGGGCGCACGGTGTGACTGACATGATCCTTGGTAATGAGTAAGCAGTTCTGTCTGGTGACGTGCAGGATTGACGAGAATCCGGCTCCCTCCCTCTGAGTCCGGCAGGGCTAACTGAGGTACAAAGCCGCAGAGACGTAATTTATTCAGTGAAGGCAGCAGAGCTGAGTCTGAATTCACAGCAGGCAGAAGGCGTGCGGAGTAAGACGGTGACAGTCACTTTTCAGCGTACAGCCACACTTTGCATTTGACGCCAACCTGCCTTTATTATAGCACAGGGCTGGGATATTTGCAAACCGTCTGTCGCAGTCTAGCATAGCGAGCCTGGCAAAACTCCCCCTCTGACCAGGTTTTCAGGGCCACTGACGTTACTGGGAGTCATCAGTGCTCAGCCCCTTCCAAAAAAAACATCAGTAAGTTTATTTTCCCAGGCCCGATCCACCCACCCATGGATTTTCTCTAAATGTAATACTTCAGGCTACAGCTTCCAGACCTTTGGGTGGCTCTTCATAGACACTTCCCTCCAGTGTCTCAAATAAGCCACTGCTATGAGTACACACACAGCGACTCGTTCCAGCTACTGCCGGTAACGCTAGCTGCAGTAGAGAGCAGATTAAAGTGAAAATCAATCCTTTTTAGATTGACACACAAAACTGTTATCCCTCACCCTGCCACCCTGCTGCAAGCGTCTGTTTGCCAGAAGCTGGGAATGAGCGACAGGGGGATGGATCACTTGATGATTCCCTGTTCTGTTCATTCCCTCTGGGGCACCTGGCATTGGCCACTGTCGGAAGACAGGACACTGGGCTAGATGGACCTTTGGTCTGACCCAGTCTGGCCATTCTTATGTTCTTATGCTCAGACTTGCCAAACAACATCAAAGACTTCTCCTATGTGTACATAGATATTGGATTAGGGACCAGGAGGGGCAGGGATGGTGTCCCTAGCCTCTGTTTGCCAGAAGCTGGGAATGGGCAATGGGGGATGGATCTCTTGATGATTCCCTGTTCTGTTCATTCCCTCTGGGGCACCTGGCATTGGCCACTGTCAGAAGACAAGTTACTGGGCTAAATGGACCTTTGCTCTGACCCAGTATGGCCGTTCTTATGTTCTTAAGAGCTGATTCTGCAAACCTGCAAGCCGGCCCATTGCAGGAAATGTTCTGAAATTATCTAGCTAGGTTGAAGAGGTGACCAGACTCCAGTAGCGTAGCCAGGGGGGAGCAGGGGGAGCGGCCGCTCCCCCTGTGAGGAAAAGCGGTGCTAAGGCGCTGCCCGAGCCTCGCTGGGGCGGCGCTTTAAAAGGCCCGCGGCTCCTGCTGCTGCAGGGAGCCACGGGTCTTTTAAAGCGCTCCCCCCACCCAGCCCCGCTGCTGGAAGCCGTGGGCCTTTTAAAGTGCCGCCGGAGCCCCGCTGCCAGAGCTGGGCTGGGGGGGGCGGGCTTTAAAAGGCCCGCGGTTCCTGCCACTGTGGGAAGCTGTGGGCCTTTTAAAGCGCCGCCGGAGCCCCGCTGCCGGAGCTCCGACGGCGGCGCTTTAAAGGGCCCGGGGCTCCGCAGCAGCTGGAGCCCCAGGCCCTTTAAAGCGCTACAGGGGGAGCGGGGAGGCGCCTTTTTATAGCGCCGCTCCCCCTGTGCTCAAGACCTGCCTACGCTACTGCCAGACTCAACCCAAAGCAATTTGCACAGCAGACAAAAGAATGCACAGCGCAAACAGCTGTAAAAACTATTATAGTAGCTTCACATAAAGATGTGTCTTATAGTTAAGGCAGTGGACTGGAACTCGGGAGATTTGGGTTCAATTCCTGGCTCTCTTACAAAGTCCCTGTGTAATGTTAGGCAAGTCTGTTAGCCTCTTGGGGTCTCTGTTCCCCATCTGTAAAATGGGGATGATAAACCTTCCTAGTTCAGCATTTAGATTGTAAGCTGTTGAGGGCAGAGACTATCTCTTACTTTGTGTTTGTATGTGCCTAGCACAATGGGGATTGTAATACAGATAAACAGTCCACATATCATAATAAATAGGCTGAGGAATCTTATTGCAAAATCGTCAGCTGTCCTGTACACCGTGAGCTGAGTGAAGTGATCTGGTTGCAGTGATTTCCTGGCAATTTCCTGCAGTATCCTTGGGAGACTTTATTGAATTTGGTTTAAGTATGTTTCGGGTCCACTGTAGCAAATGACTGGTTTATGTATTATCATGGGCCGGGATAGTATGCAACCTCTCGCTAGTGGCGGGGACGGGATGTGACCCCTGGGCAGTGTTATGCTATTGGAAGGACTGTACTGAACAGTGGGCCAGACAAGAATGGAATTTTAGGACAGTATCAAGTCTTTTGCCTGGAGAATCTCTCGGGGAGGTGAATGTGAATCCCCCGCTTCTGGTTATGCAAAAATTCAGCCTTTGGAAGCTACGCCCTGAGAAGGGAACCATTGTCTGCTGAATGCCTGTCCCAGGAGGCCAAGATCAAAGACCCAAGCTGGATAGAGGAAAGACTGAACTATTCATGCAGATGCAAGTTCTGAGCTGAGGCTGTATATGAACTTGTAAAGACAGGAATCCCCTGGGTGGGGTTTGAAATACTGACCCCTGCCAGAGCCCTTGGAGTTTGGGGGGTGATTTCTGGTAAGCTTATTAGCATGTGTGTAGGTTCTTTTATCGTTATAATAGATTTTCTCTGTAATGCTTTCACTTTAAGAATAAATGTGCTTGCTTAGAAAGAGTGGTGTGGTAACATATAACTGCAGACATTCACACAGGTCATAGCTTTTGAAGAGAAAGCAAAGCGCAGACACTGGCCTGTGTAGGCAGTCTGGCTTGCTGGGGATAACACAGTGTAGGCAGTCTGGCTTGCTGGGGATATTACAGTGTAGGCAGGACACTGTGCAGCCAGGAAGACCCCCAGTCAGGAAGGTGAGAGACACGAGTCTCCACGCAATAGAGATGATGGCTGAGAAGCCAAAAGCTTAGCCCCTGGTGTCCTACAGATGGGGAATACAGGTACAGTTGCCCTGAACTGTTGCATGTGTCTCTCTGAACATGCCTCCTCTAGAATGTATTTCTTAGGCTATGCAGACACCACTACGCTATGAAGCCAGCAGCATTCATAAAGCCTGGGTTACTGCATCTTAATGGCACAGTGTGGCACTCCCTGGCCATCTCTGCTTGGAGATCTGCCATAGCATTATTTGCAACGGCTTCACTCCAGTGATCAGCAACGTGACCCTGCCTCGAAAAGCACTGGCTAAGCATGGTGACCAAAGCAGAAGATACAGGCGAGTAGCCATCCATTTATAGACCATGAAAGGTAGGCGCCGAGAATGAGACTATCTGAGCGTGCTCCGTCTCCTTTAAATTCCTGTAGCTCTGGCCTGATGGCTGTCTCATCGCTGAATAATTAGCTGGTTTTCAGAAGCCGTTTAGAATTTCTAGTGGGATACCAGTGACAAGGCAGAAGGTGGAGATTCTGCTGCTGACGAAGGCCCCCTTCCATTGGGGAACACAGTGGAGTCCACTTGGGCAGCCAGTTCCTGCAGCCATTGGACCCGTTCTCTCCCCGTCTATTTTAGGTAATTAATTGGTCCTCATCACCATATTATCTGAGCACCTCACAGGCTTTAATGCATTCATCCCCATGTCACCCCAGGGAGGTAGGAAAATATTATCATTCCCATTTTATGGATGGGGAAACTGAGGCAGGGAGACTCAGCGAATCACCCATGGTCCTGCAGGGATTCTGTGGCGAAGCAGGGATTTGAACTGGGACCTTCTACATCTGGTCATTGTTTCTTGTAAGAAAGAGGGAGAGGAAACCTGATCGTGTCCTAGGAATTCTCCCCTTGGGGGCTGGGGTTTGCCTCTCCAGAACCCCCAGGATCCCTGCTGATCTCAGGGGATTCATTACAGGCCACATCATCATCTGTACAGTGGCTTATGCCTTCACAGTAGCTCTTGAGCTCCCTTGCACGGTGGCTGTATTGGAAAGACAAACCCCTGTTGCCCCTAGAACCAGTCATCCCCTGCCACGGGGCATCAGGCAATGTTAATTTCTTCTCTCCCCGCTCTCCCCGCCGATTTTGTGTTGGGGGTGGAGAGGGGGACCTTAACCAGTGTCCCAATCCCAGGGCCTAGCAGCCCCACTCTTCCCCAGCAAAGGCCCGGGACTGGAACCCCAAACTTCGGGACTTCTATGGAGTTGGGAGGCATGAGTTGTAGGGGGTCATGTCAAAATGATGAATTCTCCCATTCGGAGGGTGCAGGCTGCCATCCCTGCAACCCAGAGAGTGAGTACAGGACCCTCAATCACTGCTCCAGCCCACCCCTCGCTATAGTCCGTCGAAGTTCTGCTTGAGCAAGCATGAATGGAAGGCAGGCGTGCGAGTCATGCGGCCTGTGTTCTAATCCTGCTTCAGCCTCTTGCCTGCCTAGACAAGCCACTTCACCCCTCCCTGCCTGCTTCCCTTCCCAGACTTGGTCAGTTTAGGTTGTGCGTTGTTACTGAGTTGGGACTCTGTGCCTGCATCTGTGTACAGTGCCTAGCACAGCCGGGACCCTGGTCTCGGGTGAGTGCTACTGCAACACAAACTAGTAAGCAAGGGCTGCAGGATTTCACACCTGTTGTAATAAAATTCCGTTCATCGTGAAGTGAAAAGAAAAGCCCCAGTTTTGTTGTCAATGCATTGTGATCTGCCAGTGGCAATTCCAGCGGTGGAGACACTGCTCTTGGGTACATCTGGGCCAATTGAAAACCACTCCCGTCAAGCCAAAAATTGGCCACGATCATTTCGTATTGGCCCCGAGTCAGCAAAGCACTTGGGCATGTGTTTAAAGTTGAACGTGTGCTGAAGTGCTTGGCTGAATCGGGATCTATACGTGGGGTCTCCTTGCATGCCAAGACTCAGGTTATCCTTCCGAAATGCACTCTGACTGGTTCAAAGGCCCAACGCATAGCAAGTAACACTTCTACCAAATAGCCAATATTTTAGAGCTGTCAAAGTCAATTTCTTCCAAGCTATTAGCAAGTGAGATCTGCCCTAGGATTTGGAACATTCATACTTAAAACTTAGATGTTTAAATGATAGTCTTCCTAGACAAGTCATCTGCTAGGACACATTTCCCAACATAATTTTGTTATCAAAAATCAAACACAGGTTCTTGAGTCAGTGCTGGTGAAAAAGAACAGAATTATGCCCCGATTCTTTGGAAACCATCCATTTATTCAGAAGATCCGGTGTACGTCCAGAAACTCAAATGTCATGTCTTTAGGTGCTGTTATCAACATGGGGGATTACACTGAAAGGGTGGAAGTTTATTTTAGCAATCAAGTCGAGCTTTGTTTCCCAGCCTTCCAAATGATCCTTTTCTATTTTCCTCACTAGGATTTAACTTCCACTTTTTAAAGGGTGCCTTTTGGCCTCTCACTGCTTCTTCTACTTAGTTGTTTAGCCACAGTGGCAAATTTGTTGGTTCTCTTCCTATGTTTTTTAATTTGGGGTATACATTTAAGTTGAGTCTCTATTATGTGGGTAGTCACCCACGAAAGCTTATGCTCCAATACGTCTGTTAGTGTATAAGGTGCCACAGGACTCGTTGTCCCTTCTACAGATCCAGACTAACCCCTCTGATACTCCTCTATTATGGTGTCTTTAAAAAGTTTTCATGCAGCTTGCAGGGATTTCACTTTTGGCGCTGTACCTTTTAATTTCTGTTTCACTAACTGCCTCATTTTTGTGTAGTCCCCCTTCTGAAATGAAATGCTACAGTGCTGGGCTGCTGTGGTGTTCTCCCCACCAGGGGGATGTTAAATTTAATTATATTATGGTCACTATTACCAAACGGTCCAGCTATATTCACGTCTTGGACCAGATCCTGGGCTCCACTTAGGACTAAATCGAGAATTGCCTCTCCTCTGGTGGGTTCCAGGACTAGCTGCTCCAAGAAGCAGTCATTTACGGGGTCAAGAAAGCAGCTTTCAATCAGCCAGCAATTTTTAAAGAATCAGCTGCTACAGGAATGTGTTTTGTCTTTTCCCCAAAGGTGCCATTTCTCCTCAAAGGTACACTGCTCCCAAACACAGGATGACTAATATTCAGTCCTGAATCAGTAACTGGCTTGTGCCTGGAGATCTCACAAACCATCAAGACTAGAGGGGGAGAAAAAGACTTTCTCTCATTGGAGATGCACCCCAATCTCCTTTCCATTTAAAGAGGTCACGTCTTCCTACTCCGGGCATATCATGAAATAGGGACCCGTACCACCATCCAGACATTCCGTATACAGAAAGGCAACTAAGTGTAACTCATTTGAAAGGGTTCTGCTATTTACTAATACCTTTTCTCTTGTTTTGACACTGATGCAACTGGGTTCAACAGTT
This sequence comes from Macrochelys suwanniensis, assembly GCA_033296515.1. NCBI lineage: Eukaryota > Metazoa > Chordata > Testudines > Chelydridae > Macrochelys > Macrochelys suwanniensis. Next base: position 4,417,997 of record CM065783.1, on the reverse strand, counting down.
TGGCTTGATAGAGATGCAAAACCCAACACTAATTAACCGCTCCCCCTAACTCTCCGAAAATATTGCAAAAAAGGGCGTCTAGTTAACAACGTTGCATACATTGCAGGCTAGTGTGGTTTTACTGCTGCTTATTTGGGATGCCCTGGGTGTAACTCATCCATGCAGATGGCTACTCACGAGTAAAGCCAGGTTTCAATTTTCAAAGTAGTCAAGGGGTTTAAAAACACCTTCCCTGGCAGGTGTCTAAATCCCCTAGACTGCTTCGAAATGTCAACCTACTTGTTTTGCAGTGCGAAATTCAACTCCCCCTTCATTCGGGAAGATAGCGCTCTGTCGCTACCCGCCAGGCAGAGAGTAAAGCAAAGGAACCATAGTTGGAAGGGCTGTGTTTTTCCATTGTTTCATTTTTTACCATTGTTTGTTTAGCATTTTTTTGGAAAGCATTTTTAGCATTGTTTTTTTCAGTGTTGTCTGGGGCTGCCCTCCCAGGGAGGGAATGGTAAAGGGAAAGCCGAGCTCAGAGAGGCGACTTTGGGTTTGTTTGTTTGTTTGTTTGTTTGCAGTAAACCAACAACTCTAAGCGGCACCGTTTGAAGCTTAAACTTTATTGCGACAGAGAACTAAAAATCGTACATGTGGGGGAGACTCGCAGAGCGCCGGTGAGAAAGAACTAGCCAGAAATCACAACCCGGGTACAATCGAACGGAAAGTTTTATTAAAACAAGTGGAAATCAGCTCAATTCTTGTTATCGTGGTTTAAATGTCACCGTAGCCGTGGGTTGTATGGTTACAGTCTTCGGCTCCTGCGTGACGGTCTTCCTCGGGATGGGGGCGGGAGGGGGGACAGGGGCGGCGGCCGGCGTCTGAAGCTAACAGGAGGTGAATGTTTTCCAGAAGAAGTTCTTGCAGCCGGCTTTGCGTTCCCGGGGCGCCAAGGCGGGGTTGGGGTTCGCCGATCGCTCCAACTCCAGCCTCACTTCGTCCTGCTCCGTCCCCCGGGACAGGTCCTCCGGCTCCAGGGCTTCATTTTCCGGCTGGTTGGGTTCTGAGAGCAATTCTGCCAAAAAGTACTTGGCCAGTTCCTGTCGGGGACGGGGGAAGAGGGAGACAGAGAGACCCGTGAGAAGCTGGGCGCAGCTGGGTTACCTGTCCGGCAGCGTTTGTCCCAGCGCCAGAGCATCACAAAGGGGGAAGAGGGAGCGCACATCCCATCTCTCCACAGCCAGCTCCAACCCACCTGGGCAGCCTGTCAACCAACCCAGCGCCCCCCAGCGAGACACCTGCCCAGTATGGAGCGAGGGTTGAAGGCTGAAAAGACCCCCCCCCCACCACCACCCATCAACTTTTATATTCTCCTTGAATTCTCCTTTACCCACCAAATCCCTGAGAGGGGCTGGGCTTCCTCCGGCTGGTAATCTCGCAATTTGGGGGGCGGGGGGTGCTTAGCATCGCTGATCAAAGCCGGTGCATTTCAAACACAGCGATGGTCTCTCAAGACAGGCGGAGAGGCGTGTTACGAGACACCCTCTAGACTCGCGTAGAAAGCGGTGGCTCCAGGCAGCTGCACCCAGAGACGCCTGGTCCCTGTGGGGGCGAATGGGACCTAGCCCCGGCTACCCCGTTGTTCCTCGGGAGCTAACGCGCAAACCCAGCATCAGATGCCTCTATGCGCCGTGGCTAGCTCCACCCCGCCTGGACCCCCGCGCGGAGCTGGACCGCGCGGGCTAGAGGGGTTGGCAGGGGGGCTGCTTTCAGCACCCTGGAGACATCCCACCACCGCCTGGGAGCGAGCCCGTCCCCCGGGTCGCTCCCTAGCACCTTGGAGAGTTCTCCCCTATACCGGCGGGAGGCTTTGCAGCTTTCTGGACAGGGCCACATTAACCCTGCGTTCATTAAAATGCCCAATGGGGAAGCTAGCCCCGGGCTGCCCCCTGCAACTGTTCCCAAACAGGCTCGGGACTGTTCCTGCGGAACGGCGCTGGCCCGTGCGCTCCTGGGCTGGGACACAGCTGGAGGGGGCTCTGGGCACCGCTGGATCGCCCGCCCTCCTGCAGGGCTCAGTTTGAAAAGTACAGGCGGGCGCGGTGTTAACCCGCCGCGCTCCCGGCGGCTGGTTTCGCCTGAAAGCAGCCCTGGGGAAACCCTCCCCGTTAAGGTCAGTTCCGTGCAGGTGAAAGGCACCTGCTGCCCCCGAGAAACCCACCCCGCCACGGCCGCCGCCAAAGCCAACGCGCGGCAGAGCCATGCCCGACGGGGCCGGGGGAGACCTTGGTACCGCCCCGCAAACGGCCCCGGGCTGCCCGCCGCTCGCCCGGGTCCCTGCGGCGCACTCCCGGGGGAAGGTGCGGGGAGGGACGTACCTGTTTGCCCGCCGCCGCAGCCAGTGACTTCTGCAGGAACTGCCGGAGCCTCGGGTCCGAGGGCGCCGCGGAGACGCTGCTCAGCGCCAAGGCGACGGAGAGCAGGGCTAGGGCGCACTGGAGACGGCAGGACAGCATCTTCCCAACCTGCGCCAGCGAGTCAGCCAAGGAACGGGAGGGGCCGGGGTGCCGCTCAGTGTCTCCACTTCTCAGGCGGTGGCTGCTTCTGGGATCTCCTCCCCGCCCGACCCCCTTTTTAAACCCGTCTCCTGACGTCAAGGCAGAGGCGCCCCCCTCGCCAAATGTAACCGCCACTTTTACGCACCATTAGGCGCGCAGATCGATCACCCCAGGCGCGGGCGCTGACACGCGGCGAAGGGGTTTTTACTAATGCCAGGAGGCTGACGCGTCCAACTGGTTCGGAGCGTCCCTCGCTGTAACATTGAACGGGAACCGGGGGGCCGGGGGGGGCGGGTTTCCCAAGGAACAACTGTAACTCTGGGGGAAGATCCGGGGGGGACGGGACACGGGGAAGACGACACTCTCTTGATTCCTTCCCCGGCGGCTGGCAAACGCTCTTTGAGAAGTTTCATTAGCCCACTGGGAAGACTCAGGGAGGGAGAACTGGGCCCCTCTGTTAATGAGTCCGTCACATTTTAGGGGCAGAGTTGCCCTTTGACTCAGCCCCCTCGCTGGGGTGGCTTTTGCACATCCAGCCGACGCCTTGTTTTCCCAATCACGGGGCCGATGAATCCATCAAGCGCATCTCACGGGCTCACCCCTTCTCCTTGAACTTGTCAAACGTTTTTCTCTCCGCTCCATCTTGGAGCGTTTGTTTCGCATCGTGCCAGGGGGACTGGAACAATTTCTCTAGCGGGGGTGCTGAGAGCCATTGAACCAACCCGTAAACCCTGGACATACTGGAAATCATTTCAAGGGGGGGGGGTGCGGGAGCACCCCGAGTTCCAGCACCTGCGCATCTCGCTACTTCTATGAAAGAAACTCAAATGAGCTCCATGAGCATTTCCAACCCTCTCCATGAACATTGACTCTCTGTCCGTCTGGCTAGTTACCTGGGCCAAATTTCAGGTCCCTCGTTGTAATGTTTGTTCGAAAGGCGCTAAGCTTATTTCCACCTATCTTCAATTCCATCTGTTTAGCCCCGAAGGGACTATGAAATATTAGAACAATTGCAAATATCCGAGAGATATGAAGCCGGCAGCCCCAGTTAGTTTGAAAAGGCTTTTTCATTCCCAGGGAAATAGTTTTGCCCCTGAGCTTAATGGCTGGATGATACGAAGAGGCTGCATACTGTTTATTGCCGTGTGTTCGCCATTGTAACGCCTGGGCTGATTTCACCTCTGGGAGACGCGTCTTTTCTCGCCAATGAACCGTAGCGCGCGTAGAGGACACGTACAGATTTGATCGCGGTTCTGTTTCACGGGCCGAACCTCGCTTTTGTTGGTACAGTTGCGCCCGCCCGTGGAGGCCACAGAGGTGTGCCATTTCCCCCCAGACGCACACAGGTGTAAAGAACGGCAAACGCCTGGAACGGTTTGGATGATTTGTCAGAAGAAAACGGCCCCAAATATGACGCTTTCCGGGAGGCAACCGTCACTGCGCGGTTTGCTCCGCGTTATAGGGAGAACTAGGCAAATCAGGAATTGGGTTTTTAATTCCTTGTATTAGCATCAGCTTCCCTGTTCCCCACCTTTCAAACCTCTCGGTTTCTTCTGTTACAATCACATCTCTCTGCCCCTCCGATATCCCCCCCCCCTCGATGTTTCATTCACAGCGTTCCGTTCGTTTCAAGCTCGCTGTAAGATCTATTGATCGGTTCATTTCCCTCCCTGGGCTTTCAGTACCGCGCACACTCGGGGCTGTGTATTGATCCCTGCTTCGGGACTGGGCTCTGTTTAATTAAACAGGTCGAAACCAGCCTTTACAGCAACCCGTCTTATGGCCACTTATTTCCGAAGCGCGCCGCGGATCGGTGCCGGGAATGCCCGCTGGCTGTCTGCTGAACGGGAGACTTCTCCTTCCTGAGAAACGAGTGTCCGCTTCCAGCTCAAACAAACCCAACTCTCGTGCAAATGTCTGGGGGCGGCAGGGGGGGGCTATTAAGAGACAATCCGGGGGTCTTTGCTGATCGTGCATCGGCCCCATCTCTCCCGATGGGGTTCACACCCCCCCTGTAAGCGTCTCTCTGCGCTTCTTTCTCTGGCACGGATCCGGGGAGGATTCGCTTTCAATTCCCCTACTTGGCCGCGTTAAACTCGGCCAGGGTCCAGGGGACGCGGTGGTGGCTCGGGATGGGTAACACACGCAGGGGAAACGTTTGAGTTTAAGTGTCAGGGAGCCAGAGGGGTTCCTCTTTATAGCGCCACAATGGGGCAGCAGCAAAGGGGATCTCCGTTTTCCAGCAGCCCCCCCGGGCTGTCCCGGTCCCAGCGGGGAGCAGCTGCTCTGGGCAGGGCCAGGTCTCCGCTGCTCGGACGGTGCGTTAGAGGGACTAGCGCGAACGCCACAGGGGTCCTGCCTTCTTCTCCAGCCTAATGGTGGGCCAAATCCGGCCCTGCCCTAGCCCCACCCCGCTGCGTCACAGCCGGGGGGGCTCTGATGTGGGGCCCCCTTGGCTCAGCCCTGGGCACCGGGCGGGGCTCACAAGCTATCCAGATCTAGGGGTGGCCAGGCTTGGTTGGCCACATCCCTGGAGGTTTCATCCCCCGACATCCTCTTTAATTAAAGATCCACCTTTCATTCCTGGCCTCTCCAGGAACAATCCCGGCGCCTCGGCCACCCGACGCGGGGCGCTGCCCCTGTTGGCAATTAGCGTCAGGGCCAGTCACCCGGTCCTGGTGGAGGTGGCAGAGATCTGCCCTGTTCCTTCAACCCCTGGAATATGCCAGGGCGTCTGTTCTCCGGGGCAGGGGGGCTAGTTAGTAGCCCCCCAAAAGAGCATTGATTATTCATCCGGGGTCTGTTTCACTGGGGTTCGTGTCTGTAATAAATCACCTCCGCACTGTAGAAATTATCCGAGATTATTAATTATCATGAATAATCTGGGGCTAAGGACAACCTCTTGCTGAAGTGATGGACGGCAGGAGAGAGATCACTTGATCATTACCTGTTAGATCCACTCACTCCCGGGCACCTGGCATTGGCCACTGCCCCTCGTGGACAGGATGCTGGGCTGGGTGGACCTTTGGTCTGACCCAGAGTGGCTGTTCTTATGTTCTTAAGTCAGTGGTGGATTTCGCCTGAGCAAAGGGCATCTAGATTTGACCCAGTTATAACAGCAGAAGATAAATCTGTCTGTCCATCCATCCCTACATCCTTGTCTGTCTGTCTGTCTCCCATTCTATCGTATCCTGATCCCTAGGCACCTCGATGTAATAGCAAACCCTGCCTCTGATAGCAGGATCCCCTGATTTTCCCAAGAACAGACTTGGCCCTTTGGCTCAGTTAATTTGGCAAGAGGGGCTGGCACCTGTTTTGCCCTCAATGACTATTCTCTCTGTCCCTTTCAACAGCCCCAATACAACATCCCCGCCACGGGCTGATGATCTGAGGGGTTTCTGCGGGGCGCTAGCCGCTGGAGGGCTCTGGGGAAGTGAGCTGGAAAGCTGGAGAAAGTGCAACATGTTTCTAGTCTGTGATTTGCCTGGCATCACCTCCGACGTGGTGTCCTGACACAGGGCCAGATCTTCGCTGGAATAAAGCGGCAGTATCGCTTCATTAGCGCCCAAGGTCCACAGGACTGCACAGGGGGCTCTTTGATCCAGCCCTGCTTCCCAGCGGGTGAATTTCAGCTGCTGGATAGGGCCACAGTTACCAGCCAGGAAATGAACCAGTGGGTGAATGTCGGAGCGTGGCAGAACAGGGGGTCTCAGAGATAAAGGCGGTTGTTTAGAGAATGATGAAGCCACTTGCATGAATCATTTGTGCTGGGCAAATATGAGGGGACTGCGTATTTCTCAGCTTGCCCCTTCAAAAAGAGCGAAATCTCCATGCAGTGTCCAAAGGGGCCCCCCTCCTTCTCCCCTTCTCCAGCTATGGAGTCCACAACTCGGCGTAGTCCTTCGCACGATGGGCCTGAGCGAGCAAAGCACCTACCTGCATGTGGGACTTTAAACATGCGCATCATGCCTGGAAGTCAATGGGACTTCTCCTGTGCTTAAAGTTACGCATGTGCTTAAGTGCTTTGTGGGCAAATGCCAAACATGCTGTCAGCACCCTACTGAGAAAAACACATAATTCAATGGCAATGATTACAATAACTCTCATAGATGAAATCCATGCTAGTGCCTCCCTTAGATCCCACCTAGGCCCTATGTTGAGGGGTTCACCACTGCGTGGGCCTTGTACTGGTGTTTGACCAGGGGTGAATTTCACCCCCAATACATTGTTGCATTCAGCAGCTTAACAGGTGTGTTCCACCTGAACCTGGCCTGGAAGCGATTCCCTGCAATCCAGCAGTTAAAAGCCCCATTCCTATAAAACAATAGTGGGAGGTGACTCTTTTTTGTCGTGGTTCCATTCCCAGTCCACTTTAGAGCATTGTGATTAATGTTCGTGTCATTCAGGTCTTCCCTGGCTCCCATCCCTCTGCAACCACAGGCCAGAAGGGGCTTTGATTCTCCTGCCGTTCGTCAGACAGGGAGTCGATCTATTGGTTCCTTGTTCTCATAATGACGTGCTTCTCCACTTCCCGAGTCGTGCATCAGGCCTTAGTCACACAGCTCCCATTAAAGTTGGTGCCTTGAGAATGGCCTCGTTAGTGTCTGTTTAAAGGCACATGCTGAATCTCGGTCCCGTTCCCCATGATCCCTGGGCTCACAGTGACCTCACTGACAGCAGGACTCCTTATCTTCCCTGTGCAGGGGGTTTGCAGTGTCCAGGGTGGGTATGTCCTCACCACTCGACTCCCAGCACTCTCTGCTACTCCCCATCATTCGTCAGTTCCCAGAGGGGAGTTCCTGCCGACAGTCCGTTGGGGTGTAAAGATGAGTAACATGGAGACAGGGGTTGACAACTGAATGCAAACCAAACCAGTCCAGATTCTGCCCTCAGCCCCTCCCTGCCCCATGCCCAGCTCTGCCGCCGTCAATGGACTCGGTGTACATGACTCTAAAGGCACCATTTAACCGTAACAGTCTGATTCCCACACCCGGCAGAGCTGTGCTTGGCACAGGGCCCAAGTGAGTGTGCGGGGAGGGAGGGGGACAGAGCTGGCTTTATGCCACAGTCACAGATTCTATGTTCTGGGGCAGCCAGAAGCTGGTTTGGTCCCTGGAGTAAGTTAGAGCAGCCTCAGGGAGGGTGTAACTTACACCTGGCTTCCCATGCCTCCAATGGGCCATTCTCGCAGCTGGGAGTAGCTGGAGGAGAGAGGTGCTAGCCATCTCTCTCTTTTCCCCAGATATGCCTGCTAGGCCTCGGATTGCAGGGGGATCCACCGGCTTTGGGGACATAGCCTTACATAGTCTGCAAGGTTTGCCCAAGCAAAACTATAGCTCTTTAAGGGAGTGAAATTGAGTTAACTGAAGCGACATTTCTCTTTGGGTTGCTGTTGTTTTATTCCGTTATTTCTACAGCCCTGTCGGGCATGTGGTTTTAGAGACAATCTAAGTGGCAGCCTCTTGCCCCAGTTCCCGTGACCACCCCCAGGTTTACAGGTTATTCCACTGATCCTTAGAGTAATTAATCATTGGAACCAGTCAGTCGTGGCCGCCAGTGTAGCTCTCAGGCTGGGGAAGTTTGCCCTCTGCTGTCACAGCAGGGACATGAACAGCGGTTTTCAGCTGCGTGACCCTGGCTCAATGCCTTGCTTAAACCTGAATTTTCACAGAGTCAATCTGGATCCTGCCTTAATTCAGTTGGGCAGTGTTATCTGGCTGTGTTGAACTGCTGCCATGCTCCACCCCAGAGCTGGCTGCATTTCAGTGCTGTGTGAAGTGACAGGTGGCCTGATCATGCCCTCGCCTTGTAAGCAAGTCCCCGCAATGGCCAAATTCAGTGGTTAACTGTGAGGCTGCTGCATCTTCCCCTCTGGTGCATGGAGTCTGCCAACGTAGGGCCAGGGTCTCTACCCAGGAAATTCCGTAGATCTCAGGACATCCGTGAAGTGCTGGGATGCTCCCCCAGAGAGCCAGGTCCTCTCCCCAGTGCCTGAAATGGTGCCGACTTCGAAATTGTGACCAAGTTTTGAAGTTTGAAATTTCAAAAATAAACAAATGAAATAAAGAACAAGAACATTTTCAATGACCTTTTTTTTCTGTTGCAAAAATCCCCCTTTGACACACACTTTCCCCACACACCATAGAACTGATTGTAACTTTTAAAATGTCAACAGTAAAGAAACCCCAAAACATCAGGGGGAAAAATCTGAAAACATTTTTTTTTAACCGGCTCTCGTTGTGACCTCCGATGGAGCAGGGCTATTGGCCAGGCCACCCAGCTTGTGGAAAGTTCACTGCCCTCCCCTGTTGTGTTAGTGCAAGTGTGCATTTGTTGGGGGGATGTGACAATGATCAGATCTTGAATGTATTTGTTGCCTTTGATCTCAAATGCTCCCAAAGTTTCACAGACTATCTACTGTAATGAACTCCCTCGGTTGTATCTGCACCGCTGCCCACTAATCAGAACTGTTCGATTGTTTCTCATAGACCCTATACTGCTAGCAGCGACTGGAGATTCTCAATCAGCTCAACTGTCAGCAGCTGGTGCTTTTGAAGGTGTAAAATATGAGTGCTGTAGCCATGAAATTCCAATTAGCCACAGTGTGCGGCAAGATGACAACTATGAATTCCTAAGTGGCCACAGATTAGTTACAATGCTTACAACCCCTTGAAATGCAGCCAGCTCTGGGGAGGAGCGAGGCAGCCAGCTGGAGTACCACATCTCTTGCAGCTTGCCTTTAAAACCCAACGAGCCTCCCGTTTGGACAGCCATGTGACTGTGCCTCGGTGGGGACACGCATGCAGGCATCAGAGGAACGGTTGGTTACGCCTGAAAGATAATGAGGAGGCAGCGCTCAAAAAAGAGCTAGAAAAGCCATTTTGGTTGGTATTTGGCGTATCCCTGGGAGAGGGCTGTTCACAGAGTGGGCTCTGCGTGAACCCGAGCTGTGTGCCAATGTGTGTAATTACTACAAGAATGGAAGGGGAGCCCATTGGGGAGTCTCCGGCTACAGAACCAGCATGGTTTAGATCACAATGCCATTCCCCTAGCAATTTATTTTTGGTTACCAGAGTGTCATTGAAAATATTCCGGACAATAAATTCTCATTAATGGGAAATTAACATGTGCCTCCCCTGGGAAAATGAGAGTCTTAAAGGGATACGGTCACGATCAAATTCCTCTGCACTCTGGCTTTGCACTTAGATTGCACACTCCCTGAGGCAGGGCCGTTTCTTCACTGCTTGTGTGTGCATGGTGCTTAGCACAATGGAGCCCTGATCCTTGACTGGGGCTACTAGTTACAACCACAGCTCAAATACTAAACAAAAGTTTTACTACTCAGAACACAGCACTTTTACAGAGTAGATCTCAAAGCACTTTCTTTATCCCCCATTTGTAAAAAAAAAATTGGAAATTGAGGCACAGAGAAGTTAAGTGACTTGTCCAGAGTCGCTCAGCAGAAGATCTGGGACTAGAACCCAGAGTTCCTGAGTCTCCGTCCTATGCGCTGTCTGCTAGACAACACTGCCTCCAGTTCTAAACATTCTTTATTTAGCAATCCCAATGTAATTAAGAAATTAGGAGATAATAACATTGCAGGTGACTCTCAGCTTTTTGAGAAAGGAAACATAAGAACGTAAGAACATCAGAATGGCCATACTGGGTCAGACCAAAGGTCCATCTAGACCAGTATCCTGTCTTCTGACAATGGCCAATGCCAGGTGCCCCAGAGGGAATGAACAGAACAGGGAATCATCAAGCGATCCATCCCCTGTCGTCCATTCCCAGGTTCTGGCAAACGGAGGCAAGGGACACCATCTCTGTCCATCCTGGCTAATAGCCATTGATGGACCTATAAGTTCAGAGTCTCACGAAATCAATGTTCAATAGTATGGTATTGACAACGTGTTACTTCTCCAAGGCATCTTGGCAGGAACAATTCATCTGAGATCCCAAATCCTCCCTAATTAAAACTCCTTCTTGTCTAAAATTTATAATTCAGAGACCAAAGGGATGGAAAAAGCCAAAAATATATTACTTGAGTGGAAAGATGGTTCCAAGTGAAGATGGTAACAAGGTTTGGAAATATCGGTTTCCTTGTTCTTGTCATAAAAAACGGAATGGAAGACTGTTTTCAGCTCTTACACTACACTCAGTGTGTTAAATAATATTAATCAGGCAATCCCAGCAAACTGTGGCAATGTCTGGTGAGATGGGCCATTTAACATCTGTGGTGGACTTACTTATCCTGCTAGGCGGAATGTTTAAATCTCTCCACGGCAAATAATAATGTAAACTCCCCTATTTTCTGTGTTGCCAACTTTCATGACTTATATCACAAGTCATGTGATATTTGGTGTTTTTTCTTAAAAGCCCCGGCTTGAAGTGATTATGAGAGAAACTCAGCTTTCATTATTTAAAACAAGTCAGTTGCCAGCCTGCATGGTTGCAGAGAAAAGTTTGAAGACTCTATTGTCGGAAGGTGAAGAAACAGAACCCCTAATTTATTGTATTAACTTCTAATGATTTTTAAACCAACCTCATTATCTGGGGGGAAGATGCGGACAAGCTCATGATTTGTGAATGCCTGAGCCTGGTAATACCAGGTCTCTCACTAAAGGCTCGTAAGCAGTCTTGGGATACGAGGGAAGGTCCTGTCATGGACCAGTAGCTGATTAAAAGACAGGAAACAAAGGGTAGGAATAAATGGGCAGTTTTCACAATGGAGAGGGGTGAATACTGGGGTGTCCCAAGGATCTGTGCTGGGATTAATGCTGTTCAAAAATGATCTGGAAAAAAGGAGTAAATAGTGAGGTGGCAAAGTCTGCAGACAATACTAAATTTTGTAAGATAGTTAAGTCCACAGCAGACTGCAAAGAGTTATAAAGGGATCCCATAAAAATGGGTGACTGGGCAACAAAATGGCCGATTAAATTCAATATTGGTAAATGCAAAGTAATACACATTGGAAAACATAATCCCAATGATGCATACAAAATAATGGGGTCTAAATGAGCTGTTAACACTCAAGAACAAGACGTTGGAGTCATTATGGATAATTCTCTGAAAACAGCTGCTCAGTGTGCAGTGGCAGTCAAAAAGCTATCAGAATGTTAGGTATCATTAGGAAAGGGATGGATAATAAGACAGTAAATATCATAATGCCACTATATAAATCCATGGTACACCCACACCTCGAATACTGCGTGCAGATGCAGTCGCCCCATCTCAAACACGATATATTGGAATTAAAAAAGGTACAGAGAAGGACAACAAAAATGATCAAGGGCATGGAACAGCTTCTGTTAAAAAAACTGGGACTGTTCAGCTTGGAAAAGAGACGACTAAGGGCGAATATGATACTGGTCTATAAAATCAGAAATGATGTGGAGAAAGTGACTAAGGAAGTGTTATTTACCCCTTCACATAACACCAGACCAAGGGGTCGGCAGATGAAATTAACAGGCAGCAGGTTGAAAACAAACATAAGGAAGCACTTCTTCACACAATGCACCGTAAACCTGTGGAACTCATTGCCAGGGGATGTTCTGGAGGCCAAAAGTATAATGGGGTTCAAAACAGAATTAGCTCAGTTCATGGAGCATTAATGGCTAATAACCAAGATAGTCAGGGACACAACTCCATGCTCTGGCTGTTCCTAAGCTTCTGAGTGCCAGAAGCTGCATCTAGATGATGGGGTGGACCACTTGACACTTGCCCTGTTCTATTCATTCCCTCTGAAGCATCTGGCATTGGCCACTGTTGGAAAACAGGATACTGGGCTAGATGGACCATTGGTCTGACCCAGTCTGGCCATTCTGATGTTCTTGATATTTAAAGCAAACTCCATTGACTTGTGGAACCTTAAGGAATGAGCAGGGTTCTGCGGTGAAAAAGAGGATCCAATATATTATTAGTATTTATTAGAAGTATTACAGTAGCACCTGCCCCTGTCATGACCCAGGACCCCATTGTGCTAGGCGCTGTACAGAGACGGAATCAAAAAGTCCCTGCTCCAAAGAGCTCACTGTTTAAGTGTAAGACAAGAGAGAACACGAGGCTACAGACAGATGGGGGAACACAGAGAACCAGTATTGGGCTCCATCTTCTCCTTCCTCTAAGCCACCCCGACTTTCCCGAGAAATTAATACCCAGCTGCACATGCCTTGCAACAAGTGCTAAGAGAGTCTTGTCTCTGTGGACACACAGTCTCATGCTGCTGACCATGAATTTTGCCTTCCTGTCAGATAAAAGGAGCTGGGAGGCCAGAGGTGAATGAAAAAAATAAATAACAGGCTTTTATTAAGAGTGAGAGGTCAATGAATCCTACTGAGTGCACTGTTTTGCTTATTTTTTTAAACTTAAACACTATTTTAACTAGAAAATACACTGAAAGGTACAGGCCTCTTTTACAGTCTGGACCTAATCACTGTGTGTGTGTGTGTGTGTGTGTGTGTATACACACAACACACTTAACACATTCACCTCTCAGTCTACAGCTGTGTTACAGTACACTCAAACTTTGTCCTACACTGTCACCTTGTGGCAATGTGACAGATTACATCAGCATTCCTGAAAATCACACTTCACGCTATCTGCACATAAAATTCCTCCATCACTGAAGGCATGTTACACTAAGTTATGTACATGCAATTGTCAGCAGCTGATGTATGTGTTTAAGACTTCCAATTAATTCATGGGGAAATTATTAAAATAAAAATTGGATTATCTATCTCATATGCGTCAGCATTATTATTCTATGTAATCTGTTTATATAAGGGCTTATATAGTATCCAGAATTATGATATATATTTATCTCTCGCTAACCTCCAGTCAACAAACTTTTACAACCATTATCAAACAACTTCTTTATATTAAGGCAGTGTTGCCTAGTGGATAGAAACACGGGACTAGAATATAGGAGACCTGGATACAATTTGTGATAGTCTGGCCTGCTGGATGATCTTGAGCAAGTCACTTCCCTTCTGTGTGCCTCAATTTCCTCATCTGTAAAATGGGGAGAATGATACTGACCTCCTTTGTAAAGTGCTTTGAGATCTACTGGTGAAAAGAGCTATGTAAAAGCTAGGTATTATTAACCAGAATAGTTATAAATCATAGCTGATATTATCAGAGTTCTCCAAGACTCAGAGACAAACTCTGCACCTTAAAGCCCGAAGAAGCTATTTTTTATTTGCCTCAATAAATAAATAAAATACAGGCATTGGAATTATCGAATCCATCTATATATTTAGGTCAATTTCCATGTACTTGGAAAGTTGCAAAGATAATTCCTATGTGTAAACATTCCTTAAATTTCAAACAAGGTGATTGTGCTTCTGTTTTACCTTTAAAAGTGTTTGGTGACTTTGTTTCCACACCACATTCTGAGCCAGATCCTGCTGCCCTTACAGAAATGTTGGGCGGGATGTTGAAAATGTGAAAAACAAACACTTTTCAGGTTTGGGGCGTTTGAGATGAAACCTCCCCAAATTTTGACCATATCAGGAATTACTTTCTGAAAATGCCTGCTTTGTCAGAAAGGTATTTTTCATAAAATAAATCAATCAATCAACTATTGCTGTGTGGGAAACTGTTTCCTGTCCTGTGAATATTTGCAAAAGTTGGAATTCCCCCACCCCCGCCCCTCCAAAATCTCAAATCTGGACTAACAGTCAAACTCTCAAAAATATCCACAAACTGAAAAACGAAAATGTTTTTTTTGTTTTGGGTCAATCGAAAAGTTTCATTCTGTTAATTTCAAAATGTTTTGTTTTAGTCATTTCAAAACATTTAATTTCTATTTTGACCTTTTTGCCCACTCAGTCTAATTAGCTTACGTTTTGAAATGAAAAGTCATTTGCGGAGGGCAACAAAAATGATTAGGGGGCTGGAGCACATGACTTATGAGGAGAGGCTGAGGGAACTGGGATTGTTTAGCCTGCAGAAGAGAAGAATGAGGAGGGATTTGATAGCTGCTTTCAACTACCTGAAAGAGGGTTCAAAAGAGGATGGATCTAGACTGTTCTCAGTGGTAGAAGATGACAGAACAAGGAGTAATGGTCTCAAGTTGCAGAGGGGGAGGTTTAGGTTGGATATTAGGAAAAACTTTTTCACTAGTAGGGTGGTGAAGCACTGGAATGGGTTACCTAGGGAGGTGGGGGAATCTCCTTCCTTAGAGGTTTTTAAGGTCAGGCTTGACAAAGCCCTGGCTGGGATGATTTAGTTGGGGTTGGTCCTGCTTTGAGCAGGGGGTTGGACTAGATGACCTCATGAGGTCCCTTCCAACCCTGAGATTCTCTGATTCTATGATTTTGTACTGGAAAACTGGAATGCTTCCTTTTGAAAATGTTAAAACAAAGCATTCTGAGAATGTTGGCACTTTTTTATTTTTTCAACCATTTAGGGAAATTTGTCCAAGTTGACCCTGGTTCACAAAGTTTGTTTTAGACAAATGGGCATTTTTCAACCAAAAAACAATTAACTGAAAAACGCCTGACTGATCCACTCCATTTTCAACTACTCCATCAAGATGCAAACATCCTAAAATGCAAGTCCACAACTCTGTGGGCAAACCATGGTGTGGAGTCACATCACTGCAATTGCACAAGCAAACTGAGTGCACATGGGAGCAAGCGGCCTGCTGTGTTTCACTGCCCACTAGTCCGTGTAAACACCAATTTTGTGCATGCAGCTAAGCGTGCAAATTAGGAATATCAGGCCTTTGATATTTTTTTGTTATGAGCATAATAAAAATACTAAAGTCAAACTAGGGCTGTGTGCGATCTCTGCATGGATTGATTTGCATAGAGGTCAAAAATCTCTGCACCCTGAAAACTCAAAGTTTGGTCTGTAAGGGATGGAATTCAGTCCAACCTCTCTCCTTGGGAGGCTGTGGTTCAGTAGTTAGCACGAGGCTAAGACTTGGGAGACCTGGGAGCAAGTTCCTGCTCTGCTACTGAGTTCCTGGGAGACCTTGAGTAAGTCACTTTGTCTCCCTATGCTTCAGTTTCCATGTGTTCATGGGGAAAACAGTGCAGCCCTGGCATAAAGGGGTTTTTATGAGCTTAACTAGATTCCAAGGCCAGAAGGGACCGTTGTGATCACCTAGTCTGACCTGATGTATAACACAGGCCAGAGAACTTCCTACAATAATTCCTAGAGCAGAGCTTTTAGACAAACATCCACTCTTCCAAAATACAGTAACAACTGTGCAATTCTCAGAGACTATGGAAACGGGAACCCGACGAGTGCCAGGGATAGATCCAAGTGGCATGCTAACACACACACAAGGTGGGTGAGGTGATATCTTTTCTGGGACCAGCTTCTGTTGGGGAGAGAGACACGCTTTCGAGCTTACACAGCGCTTTTCTCCACGGGTTGGGCGTTTTTCAACCAAGTGGTTTTTGGGTTGGAAAAACACCGATTTGGCAAAAACAAACTTTGTGACCCAGGGTCAAATCGGAAGCATTTCCTGACATGCTAAATTGTTGACAAGAAAAAGTTTCAAGATTGTCAAAATGTTTTGTTTTGACATTTTTTCCAAATATGCTACCAGAGTACGTGCAAGCTCACGTGCAAGCGGTATCCGACATGAAGGTTTCGCGCCTCAGCGGGGAAGGATTTTTTTGGGAGCGCGTTTAACCTTGGCTCCTTTGAGCAGATACGATGCCGGAGCACTAAACCAGCTAGCTGTGCTCCATCACTGATCACCACCAACTGGGAAAGAGACCTTTGGCTCATCCCCATCTAGGTCCAGCGGCTCACCTCTCTCTCTTCCCAGGAAACACCGTTCCTGGGTCCAAACCAAAGCGTCCCATCTGGGGGAGAGATTGGATCCAGACTGAAACAATCCAGGCAGTAGCTGTTTTATCAGCCAGCCCCGGATGGAAAATGGTCCCTCCAACCCAAGTGGCTGAGCAAAAGAAAAATGGTTGGTCGAGCAAAAATGGTCAATCAGAGCACAGAGATGAAGAAAAAAAAAAGCCGAGCAGTACAGCCGTTTGGTACCCAGGGCAACTGCCCTGCTCACCCACCCCTAGAACTGGCCCCGGCCCCAGGTGTGTCTCTAGCCCAGTTCTGTTCTTAGCTGGACAGTGGTGGTGAGCTGGTGGCCACGTGGCAGCAGGCCTGGTCTTTATTTGAGCCTCACTGGTCACCTCTTCTGGCTCGTGGTAGGAGAAAAACTTTCCAGGCTGATGGAGGAGCCCAAGATGCTACAGACTCAGGCAACCCCCCCTCCCCCAATTTAAGGAGCTCGTCTTCAGTGAACGTAGCACTCGTTGGTCGGTGTCACACTGGCAGCGCTCACCTCCAGGCCTGGTCTGGGTCTTGTCATGCCTTCCTCCAGTGCCAATGGAAAATCTGTGCTTGCCCCTAACTCACTTGTCCAGTTTATTGCCTTCTCCCTGCCTATCGGACACCCTGTGTCCCACCAACCCTCCCTTGCTGCTTTCCCCACATCTCTCCTTCCTTTGAAGAGCTCCTTGTCTGTTCCCCTTTCGGCACCGCCTCAAATTTAAATGGCTCAACCCTGCCTTTACAGCGCTGCTCCCGGCTTCATCTCAGCCCTCATTGATCAGTGGCCCTTCTCCATCCCAAAGATTCCTGCCTGTTTCCAGTTGTGAAGCCCCTTTGGGTGAAAGGTAGCAGGGCTGATTCATCGGCTGTCACCTTGCCCTTTGTCCAGACAGCGTCCAGCTGCACGGACATTCGTGGCGTGGCGATCAGACTGCATGGGCCTTTAAAAAGAGGAAGCCAAGTGTCTCACAAGTAGGTGCCTGACCTAAGGACACGCAGCCTGATTTTCAGAGGGGCAGCGCACCTGCAGCTCCCATGGATGGCTGTGGAATTTATGGGTGCTGCGTAGCTTTTATTTACGTACCCAGGTTTGGAAACCCGGGCTGTACGTTAGCAAACAGGAGCCTTGCCCAGAGTTCTATCCACAGAGGAAGCAAGTTTCTTTCATCATGTTGCACTAGGGGCCAGACAGGTTGGACTGTCCCACCTTTGGCCAGCCACCCAGACAGTGCAATAACATCACCCACCCCCGTGCTAGGGATCGTTCATTTCCTGGAGAGGCAACACACACAGCCCGGTTTCACGGTTGCACAATGCAGCAGACGCTAGCAGGGGGTGGGCGTCAGACAGCAAAAGCCCAGTGGCCTTTGAGCCGCACTCATAATGCTGCTCTTCTTGGATCAAAATATGCTCCAGGCTTCATTAGCCTGAGTGGCGAATTGAGAGCAGGGTAAGCAGCGTGGGGTGTAGCTGATAAGAGCGGAGCTCATAGCAAAATGGTGCACTGGGACAGTGCAGTATTTTGGTCTATTACTCAGGCTGTTCAGCCTTATTTAATAAATGGATGTAATTCGTTTTCCCCCTACACAAATATTGTCCTTTTCCAGACAGACGCTGGACTTTTACCTCCCCACAGGGCAGTGCTTCCAGTGGAACTGAAATTGAGCGTGGCTTTATTAGCTAGTGTTGCTTGTGCACCAGAGCACAAATAGCAACCAACAAGTCCCAGGGGGCCAGCAGCTAGTCTGTTAAATGTCTCAGCCCATCGAGTCCAAGGCCAGAAGGGACCATTGTGCTCATCTCATCTGATCTCCGACCTAGCACAGCCAGAGAACGTCCTCAACATAATTCCGAGGGCAGATCTTTTAGAAAAACATCCCATCTGGATTTAAAAATGGGCAGTGACAGAGACTCCACCATGACTCCTGACAAATTGCTCCAAGGGTTAGTTACTCTCACCATTAAAAATGTTCCCCTTATTTCCAGTCTGAATGTGTCTAGCTTTAACATCCAGCCATTGAACTGTGTGACACTTCTCTGCTGAAGAGCTCATGATTAAATATTTATTCCCCCGGAAGGTGTACTCAGACTGGAAACACGTTACCCCTTCCCTTCTCTTTGTTAAGCCACATAGCCTGTTAGGACAACAAAGCGGAGCAGAGGTTCTGAAACGGTGGTCCAGGAACAATTTGTCGTCACAGGATTACTGGCATCTCCTTCGCAGCTCCTAAAATACATCCGTCAGACTTCGCCAGCCAAATGATTACCGGCGTTGCCACTGGCGTGTTATGTAGTCATGAATGGAAGAAGGTGGGTCTCTCTGGTTGCAGGTGGGAAGGGTGGAGAGTCACAAGAGAATCTATATGGCCTAGACCACATCTTCAGATGAGCGCCTAGATTACAGACTAACTCATCAGCAATCTAGCCCTTCAGTGCTAAACATTAGGCCCCCAAATTTGGAAAATGTTGACTTCATAGCTAGGCAGGTTAGGAACAGTGGTCTGATTTTCAAAGACCCACTGGCCAAGCATTTGAGATCATGCTTAACTGTACGCACGTAGCATAGGCCCTTGAAGTCAACAGAACTACTTGGGTACATGCTTTGCTGAGTTGGGGCCACAGGCCTCAATAGGGATTAGGGCGTCTTTCCTATTGACTTCCATGCATTTTGGATCAGACCCTTAGTGACTAAGTCTGGACCCTTCCAAGTGAGGGAATGTCAGATCAAGACATTTTAAGCCAAACAGACACTCCACTGTACGTCACTTTTCATCGTTTTATTCTTGTATTTGTACAGCTATATTTTACAGAACGCATTAATGCAGTTTAGACACAGCCCAAACCCTGTCTTCCGAGATTGTTCATAACACAAGCATGTAAAATAAGACAAAAAAAAAAAAAAAAAAAAAGAGACCCAAAAAACAAAACATTCCCCGATAAACAGTTCTGCCAGAGCACTCCTTTTTCAACATCACGCTGTACCTTAAAAAGGAAATTGGGCTCATACATTGAAAACGTCCATTGAAAAGAAAGGCACCGTGAGAACCACATTTTACATATATACAGACTGAAAACAAAAACAGAAAAGAAAAATTACACTTTATTATTATTTTAAATTCCTTCTGCAGCTTTGTTGGTTTAATACACACTTTTTTGTAAATTGTAAACCTTCACTTGCAAAAAAATACAAATACACTGATGCATTTAGACAAAATATTTTCTTACTTATACAGATGCAATACTTTAAAATATCTTGTTAAGTGCTCTATCACACTAAAGAGTCTCAAATCAGCATCTGCCTGCAGATGCTAAAATCAAGCCTTTAATGCATTTTATATATTTTTAATATATCTTTAAGGTCTATATATATTTATTTTATATATATATATATTATATTTATATTATATATATATTTACAACTCTGCCATAGATTCCTTCGCCTTTGGTTAAAAAAAGTTAAAGCCCTCTCTTCAATAGGACACAATTCTTTTCTTTTCTTTAAAAGAACACACATTTTGCATACAAAGCAAAAAAAAAAAAACCTCACACAAAAATATAAAAAACACCCAACTGTTCCCGTAAATCAACATTACATTCCTCATCTTCAGACTGTGAAGGTTAAACTCCAGAGTTTATCAACACTCCACTGCACAGACATTTTTTATACACATTTAAATCTGAATACGTTTTTTTTAAAGTTTCACATAACTGGGAAAAATAAAAATAAAACCCGTGTATTTTTAAATATTTTTTCCCACCTATCTGCACTATGGGCTTAGAGGCACTCCATCGTGTGATGAAAGTTTTAAAGTGTTACAAGTGTTACAAGTATCCTTTGGATATCTTTCCCCCCCTCCCCCCACAGAGAAATCCGCCTGGCTTTCAGCACGCCTTGGGCAGTTCTGGGGGCAGCTCCGCTGTAGAGACGCGGTATTGCACCTTGGTGTTGGTGATGGCGCCGTGTTTCTGCCGGAGGTGGAGCCGCAGCTGGCTTTTGTGGCGGAAATGCAGGTTACACTTCTCACACTAAAACCGAAAGGATGGGGGAGGTGCTGTTAGCGTGAAAGTTTACAGAGTCGTATGTAATCTAGCCACATATATGCACGGCCCCCTGCCCCGTTGGAGTCGCCTCACAATCATTCATTAACGTGGCCTCGCAACATGGCGTGGGAGTGTATTTTACAGATGAGCAACTGAGGCGCAGCGCGGCTAAGTGACTTGCCCAAAGCCACGCAAGGCGTCTGTGGCAGAGGCAGGATCTGAACCCAGGGCCAGTGCCTGAACTGCCAGCCCACATTTCTGCCTCAATTTTAAAATAGCATCGTTGTCGAGCCGCTAACGAAAAGACTGACACCATCTCCCAGCTGGGCACTTTAAACACAGTGAGTAGGATTAATATGAAGCACTTGGCATGTCTGCAGTGCCTCTGTCAGGGGACTCTAAATCCTGTCCTAATTAATGATTGCTCAGGACTCACAGCACCCTGGACACCGCCTTTCTTCAGGAGCGGGAAAATGGCATCAAAGAGGTTAAGTGACCTGCCTGAGGCCACGCAGCAAGTAGAGCCCAGGGGTCCTGGCTCGCCTGCTTTAGCCTCTAAACCACAGTGCTGCCTCCCATAAGAGTCAAAGTGGCTCTTTTCTGTCCCCTTCCATCCTAACTATTCCCACCTGCTGATATAGCGTAGGGGACGTTATGTAGCAATCTCCCTAAGGGCCGGATTGGGGCTCCCAAGAAGATGCACGGGAAGAGGGTGCTACATAGTATGGGGCCACTCCAGGCCCGAGTCCCTCTGAGTCTCGGTAGCATCTACTCATGGTTAGCTCCCACTATTTGGATTGGAGGTTAAGCCCCCATGTTATGGGCCTCGGGGTTAAAAGAGCATCCTGGGCCAATCTCACCCCTGGGGTAATGCCACCAATTTACCCTAACCAGTGAATAGCTCTCACTCAGTAGAATACCAGGGATCAGTCGAGCCTGGAAGGGATGTCTTGACAAACCTCTCATCTCTAGCGTCTATGATCCTCCATACAGTAGAGGAGCAATGTCCTTTGAAACCTCTACTGTAATGTGAGCAGAAGCCCTTCGAAGGAACGTGACCTTCTTCAGTTGGGGAAGGGGAGGAAGAGAAAAGGGGTCAGGGCTGGTTCCAAATACAGCTCAACCCGTCAAAATGCTGTCTCAGCAACAGGCCTCTCACTTACTATGCGGTGGATGGGGAGGGGGAAATGGAGAGGTGTCCTTGGGTAGAGGCCTGGTAAGGGTGCAACCAGAGCTAAGACTGAACGGGTAGTCAGGACTGAGCCATGCCAATGGTCAGTGCCGGACAACCTTTCCCCACCATGGTACGTGGCCCTTATGGCTGCTAGGGAGTTCTGGCTCTTGGTCACTAGCACCGATAATGCCAGGAGATTACTTACATGGTACGGTTTCTCTCCTGTGTGGATTCGAAGGTGACTTTTGAGCGTCTGCAGATGCCGGAAGCGTGTGCCACAGATGTCACAGGGGTAGGGTTTTTCGCCAGTGTGGATTAGCACATGAGCTCGGAGATGGGCAACCTGTCGCAGAGGAGACAGTGTCAGAAAAGGGTCCCCATAAGCATGCTTGCCACATGCACTTCACATTCAGACCAAGCCACTCCTATCAATCCTCATGCTTCAGGGCATTAGCTAGACAACAGCTAGGGTCAGGAAGAAATCCTCCTCCCATCCATTGGCCACGAGAGGAGACACTGGATCAGACTGACCATTCAGTACGGCAGCTCTGATATTAAAGTCAGATTCTAAACCTAATGGATGCTTCTAATAAGCCAGCTTCACCAAAAGGAGTTTGAAAAGCTGACATCTTTGTGGCCAGAGGCTGTAACCACGAGCCCAGTCCTTATTACTCAAGTGACCATCTGAAGGGCCATCTTCCTCGAGTATGGAATCCTAGATCAGACTCCATGGGCATAAGCTAATGAATGTTTGCAGCAAAACCCTTTGAGAGCCCGAACGGCTGACAGCACACGGAGAAATGTAAGAGGCACAGATCTGTTTCATTGAAAAAAAACAAAAAAAACACAACACAATGGACTAGTTTCATTGACCTGCCAAGGGCAAAGTTCCAGGGGTCTGTATTTGCTCCCCAACAGCATGGGATCATCACCAGGCCCTAAGCAAGGAACAGTGCCCCCTTCAGGGCATTTCCCATGTCACAGACATGCAGCGGAACCCCATGCCCCAGGAAGACGCCTCCCACTCTCCAGGGGAATTGTAGCGCATGAAGAGGGATCCCCACCTGGACAAATCTGGCCCCGCAGGTCTCACACTTGTAGGGCTTCTCTCCGGAGTGGATGCGCGTGTGGGTCTTCAGGTTGGCCGGCCGGTTGAACTGCGCTCCGCAGATAGTGCAACGATATGGCTTCTCGCCTGTCGCCCCACCAGAAAGAGAGAGACGCCCGGTTAGCGCAGTGTCCCGAGTGCCCCAAAGCTTCCACCACAGTCATTAAATCGCTATATAGTCCTCAAGAAAATGGCAAAGACAAGGGCCGCCTAGAAGTGCTGTCCCTGCAAAGCCCAGGGCAGACTTCCTGCTGTGTTCCAACCCCTTCGCTCCCCCTAGCTGGGAATCCCCCTGGTGTGTATGTGATGGGAGTCCCCAGGGGGGACACAGCCATCATAGTCTGGTCCTATGCCAACCTCCCCAAAGGCACTGGAGGCCAGGGAAGAGGCATGGATGCACCAGCTATCCTCAGCTGGCAGGTGGTCCCTTGGGGGACCAGTGCATGTTAGAGCAGCCCTCAGGCTGTTCCAACCTGCACGCGGAGCTGGGTTAAGAGTCAGGGAACCTACCGCCTATAACATTTGGGTGCAGCAGCGAATCTGCTCACTGACGGTGTGGCACACCCACTGGTCTTTTTGGCAGGGAACCCTAGCCAGATGTGACCTGCTCCTCCTTTTCCCAGAAAGTCATTCATAGAACTACTGTCTGGCTCCAATTGTGAGGCCCAGCCCTAGAAAATCAGGGCTACAAGGCATGTCTGTCTGCTTTGCCAGACAGGATTAACAATTCAGCCCCTCCTAGTCCAGTGACAAGCAACAGCATCCAACTTTATACTGGAGCTGGGTGAGCAAAGCGGAGATACAGCAAGCAGAGGAGATCTGCCGGGCTCGGTCGGTCTCTGAATGGTTTTAAATGCATTTGATCCAATTGTTGGCCGTTCCTCTGGCAAAGTGAGCAAGGTCGAGGATGGTTCATAGCCATGGAGTCAGTAGTAACTGTGCTCCAAACTATTCAGCCTCAATTATTCCCACTGCCATCTACACAAAGGTAATCTTCACTGGATCTTTGCCCTCCGTTGCATCCTTGGGATGGATACAGAAGAGCTGAAAGGTTCATGGGAAGTTTATTTTTCTCCCCCTCCTGCCTTTGTTTTTAAACAAAGAATAGCCTGAACATCAAATCTACTTTTCCCAGATTTTGCTGGAGGACACGTTGGGACGTATATTGTGAGCTCTTGCACCTTACGGCTCCAATCCTGCACGTTTAACTTTATGCACCGTAAAGTCAGGCAATGTGCAATTCGGCCCAACTGAAGGGGAAGGGAGGCTGGGTCTTTAACCCAAACTTCCTTTCTCCGAAGTGTCAGTTGGGCATCAATGTTCTGAGCATTTACAGAAACAAACCAACCCCTGCTCCCTCCCCAGGATTCTGAGCAGTGGCAAAACCCCTGATCTCTTCCTTTCTCATCTTTCACAGGGCTGGCTCGGACCATTTCATCCGTTTGCCAGTCACCAGGGATTTTGCCAGGCTAGATGGCACCTGACTTTCTAATGGAAAAGCAACCAGACTATTTATTTTTGGTAAAATAACCCCTCTCAGCCTCTTTATCCATCATAAAAAAAGCCCATCCCCTGCCCCAAACACTCTGAATGGAACAGCCAATTCAGCTCACATGTGGAGAGAGAACCAAATGCTAGGCAACACCTCATAGTCAAGGATCCCAAAGTACTTTGCAGATATTAAGCTTCACAGGGAGGGGAACAAGTATTTCCCCATTTAGAGCTGAAGCAGACAGGGGTTAAGCCATTTCCAAAGGAGCAGAACCCAGGCGTTTGGGCTCCCAGGACGCGGCTGAAGATGCATGACCATCCCTTATCAGGTGCTGGGGTGCTTTGCCCTTCCCTGCATACCCAGCCTCAACGACCCAAGTGCAGGCTACGGATTAGGCCGGCACGCAAGGCAGAACGGAGCTGTGCCCTGGATCTGCTGCTCTGGCCTTTCAGGACCTGCTTCGGCGCATTGCCAGGGGCTAGCGCCCGGAGCGCCGGGCTGTACCTGTGTGAACGGTTTTGTGGCTGGCTAGGTTTCCCTTGTAGCGGAAGGAGGCCTGGCAACGGTCACACTTGTAGGGCTTATCGCTGTGCGCCTGCAGGGAATGCCTCTTGAGCGAAGCCTCTTCAGAGAACCGGCAGTCACACTCATTGCAGAAGAAGGCTCCGTTTTCTGTCGGGGACAGAGAGAGAGGCGGGGAGAACGAATGAGATGAGCAAGCACAGCAGCAAACAGGTCATCTCCTGTGGGGGGGGCTTTTGACAGGGCCAAGGAGCCGGTGAGGAGGCGAAGCCAGCGAGTCTGAGCTAAAGTCTGTTTCACGAGGGTTCGATGGCGTTGGGGGAAAGCAGCCAGGGAGAATGAAATCAGCAGCACTTCCACAGCGTCCGTTACCCTCTCCTTCATACATACACAGCAAAAGTCACCCAGGGGGCTAGCCAACAACCAAACCAATCAGAGGGTGTGTCTTAGTAAATGGGAAGCAGAGGGTGGGAAGGCTGCCTTGTGATGGTGGTTTCACTGTATATGAATTCAGAGTTTTACTCACTGGGTTCTGAACAGCAAATAAAATCTTTCATTTTTCCCCATTGAGTTGGAGGATGGGGGCAAACAGATTGTTACAAAACAGAGTTTTGTAAGCCTCTTAAGAACATAAGAACGGCCACACTGGGTCAGACCAAAGGTCCATCTAGCCCAGTATCCTGTCTTCTGACAGCGGCCAATACCAGGTGCCCCACAGGGAATGAACAGAACAGGTAATCATCAAGTGATCCATCCCGTTGCCCATTCCCAGCTTCTGGCAAACAGAGGCTAGGGACACCATCCCTGCCCATCCTGGCTAACAGCCACTGATAAGTTCATGGAGGATAAGTCTATCTAGCTCCTCTTTGAGCCCTGTTACAGTCTAGCCCTCTTTATCCACAATTGCTCTTCTAGACAAGAGACAGTTCCGAGGACTGATGAGTGAGGTAGATAACATGGCCATGTCCAAGTGTGGATCATTTCTTTCTGCCTAGCTCAGTCCCCCCGGCAATTTTGACCGGGTGTGGCATTCTTCACTTCCTCTTTTAAGCTGTTGGGAGACACGGATTACTCTCAACTAGCCCAAGCTACCTTGTTAGAGGCAAAAACCAATTCCCATGCATGCTTCGTTCAGCCAGCGAGCAGAGGGTTTGGAAAGCACTTTGAGATCCGCTTGGAAAAGAGATGGCCAGAACCATTGATGTTCAAATTCAGGATTTGGGTTCAGCCCATTGTAGAGACCGACACCAGCCTGCTAGTCCAGATGCGGGCTCAACCATGCCTAGAGTTCTGGGTGGGACTGTGGCCGGGCCCCTCTCTCATGTGGCAGAATGGCATGGTGGGCGCATCATCCCACAGGTTCCATGGCGCCCCCCTCCGCCGGCTGGAAGGGCAAGTGCAGAAGGATGGATTCTGGACTTACCACAACTGGAGTCGGAGTATTCAGAGTGGGTTTCGCCCATCTCCTCTCCGAAGGACGAGCTAGGGGTGTGAAGGCACATCTCAGAATGCTGGGGGGACTGGGAGCCGCAGGAGCTGCATTTTGATGAATGCAGGTACAGGGGGGACTGCCCCTCGCTGCTCCGAGGGGACCCATCCAGGGATCTGGGGAAGAAGAGCAACGCCCATCAGAAGGCTTTAGTGACACAAGAACACAGCGCCTCCTTCAGCCCAGGCATGCAGAATACACACGCATTGTCCATTTAGCAAAGCCCTAGTTGGGATCAGGGCTCCATTGGGCATTCCCTCTACAGGGCATTCAGCAATCACACTTCATTCTTTTATGGTGCCCATCCCACCAGGATCTCAACGCACTTTATAAACGTCCCCCTCGGGTAAAGTAACAGAAGAGTAAACCGAGGCACAGGGTTTAAGTGAACTGGCCACAGAGTGAGCCAGGACTCCTAGTCCCCAATGTCACCATCAGCCTATGCTGGGTGTAGTTACACATATGGGAAACGTGCATTACTGGCTAGATCCTCAGTTGGTATCAACTGGCGAGGCGCCGCTGAACTCACTGATTTACACTTGCCGAGGAACTGAGGCGAGAGGCCTGTTCACTGGGTATCCACCCAAAGCATTAAAATACCCAGCAGTGCTGCAAGGAGTCTCGTCTCCTCCAGAGGGTTTGCCTTACCTGTTCACAATGTTGTTGAGCCTGCTTGCTTGCGGGATTGTCGAGTCTTCCCCATTCAAGCTCAGCTTGGTTGGAGACTGGACGTCTAGATTCTCAGGTTCCATGGACTGCTGGCAAGCCGACGTAGACACGTAGGCACTAGGGGACAGGGTCCCCGCTTCGTTCTGGTCAGCACCGTCTTGCTTGGTGCTCTGGTTGAGGTTGTTGAGGACGATGAACTTGTACTTCTTCCAGTTGCAGGCTTTGGGGTCGGTAGGGCTCTTGGTACCCAGTGAGCCTGAGCTTTGACCAATGCGGGCATTCTTGCTGCTGCTGGACTCGGTTGGTGAGTTGGGTTGGCAGTCCGACTTCTGGGGGCTCTGGGGGCTGATGAGACCCTTTCGGTTCATTGGCGTGTTGGTTGGTTCAAAGTGCTGGCTTATCTCGTCTTCCGAAGAGGTCCGCTCTTCTTCTTTGACCGCTTTGTCACAGGCGAAGTAGGGATTGTTTCGGCCCGAAGGTGCGACAGGCTTAGGGCCAGCAGCTATGCTGTAGTGCATGTCACTTCTGGCCTCTTCGGCAGCAGCCTCTTTTGCAGAATAGATGGCGGCGTGGCACGTGTTGGCTGAAAGGTCGGTGATGGCTCTGGTGTAGTCTGTAGGGATTGTCCTGGAGCCGTCACATGGCAGCGCTCTCTCCTTTGGGAAAGGGTGGACCCTCGAGACATCCGGCAGAGGCATCCTTGCCTCTTGCAGCTCATCGTCTAAGAGGAAACCGTTGACTGGAATGGGGTTGTACCCTGGGTAGGAAAGGGGCGATCCAGACAGGCCACTGTACAAACCGGAGGCAAAGGCCCTCCCATCGCAGAGAGGCAGGTTTCGGAGAGGCATGTTGTTCTCGGAGACGTCCCGGCTTCTGTAAGCCATCACCTCCGGATGACTCAGCATCCGGCCCGTCAAGAACTCTTCCCTCGGCGTCTTCATTGCAGAGACCATCTCGGCTTCGCTGCATGGAGACAAAAGGAAGGGCGTGACGCCTTATTCCCAGCCTTTGAAATGAGCTCTCAGACGCGTTGGCAATTCCACCCCCCCCCCCCCGCAAAAAACAGGCTCTTCAACTCAGCCACGGGTGTCTCACCTAGACTTGACAAACCTTCGGCAAGTATCGACGACGTGCTCCATCTGCAGGTAGAGCGCGGTGGCCATGACGGCCATGATGTTGCTTTCCCTCAGGTTGAGGCGGGAGGTGTACATGAAGTCCAGCAGAATGCAGAATCCCTCGGGGTTGATGTCTGGGGCCAGAGTGATGATGTTCAGATTGCACTTTAGCTGGTCGGTGAAGATGCTGTAGAAGAGGCCGCTGCAAAGGGGAGAAGGGGTGGGAGAGGAGAGTGAACCCAACGTTGCAAGATTTCAGAAAAAGAGCAGGGGAGAGAACTTATTACAGGGGTTCTCCATCGGGACATCATGAACTCTCAACCGCTGCCCTTCCTACATTGCTGCGCTGGAAGATATAGATGGGAGGCCGGACCCAGGGAGGTCCAGTTATGGAAAAGGTTGAGAACTCTGACCTTAGTTAAAGGCCCTCTGTAGATTTGCCTCACGGAAATCTTCTCACTCCCAGCCATGTCTCCTGCCTCCTCATCTAGCGTTAAGGGAGGGATAGCTCAGTGGTTTGAGCATTGGCCTGCTAAACCCAGGGCAGTGAGTTCAATCCTTGAGGAGGCCATTTAGGGATCTGGGGCAAAAATCTGTCAGGGGACAGTACTTGGTCCTGCTAGTGAAGGCAGGGGACTGGACTTGATGACCTTTCAAGGTCCTTCCAGTTCTATGAGATAGGCATATCTCAATATATTCCACTGGTCCCCCAAATTACACCAGCAAGTGCCTTCTCCTCTGCAGCTCCTGCCATCTGAAGCAGCCTCCCTGTATATCAACTCTCCACCTTCTCCATTTAAATGTCTTTTCTCCCTTGCCTACTTCTCTTAATTCACCCCCACCCCGCCCACTATCTGTTTTTCCTCCCTCGATGAGTTATTGATCTCTGAAGCCGCATGGGAAACACGGTGTGTGTCAAATGAACACTAAATATTGCACAGTGATAAGACGTTTATGCAAAATACAAATTGTCGCTGCTTTGTTTATGCATTTTTCCCACGCCACCGGCCTCTCATTTCCTCCACATTAGCGCCGCCTGATAAAACGAGGCCCAGTGACAATGCCAGTAGAGGTGGTGTGTGTTTTATTTACAGTGTATAATAGTGACTGGATCTCTCAGTCAACGGGGAAAGCAGCCAGGGCAAGTTCTGGAAAAGATGAGAGGGGTGGGGGGGGAGGAAGATATGAGATGGGGGGAGCCTTCAAATACTTGAAAAGCTGCCATAAACAAAAATGGAGAAAAAGTTGCTCTCTTGCCATAAAGGGCAGGACAAAGGGCAGTGGGTTCAAACTACAGCACAGCAGATTTAGATGAAATCTCAGGAAAAAAACCTCTTTACGGTAAGAACAGCAGGACAATGGAACAGACGCCCAGGGAGGTTGTGGAAGTTCCTTCACTGGAGGTCTTCAAAAGGAGGCTGGGGCTATTTGCCTTGGATGGTTTAACCACAACAAATCTTGTATCTCGGCACAGGATTATACTAGATGACCCTGGCAGTCCCTTCTAACCCTCTGGTAGCAATAATACTACACTTTTAAAATTCATTGAGATGTAGCCCTTGACCTCTGAGGAGATAACCAAAACCACCAGAGCTGGGCGACTCTAGAGATGGGAGCACATAGCAGTATTTAGACCTAGAGCCTATATTCCCCAAGGTTGGAGAGGGTTTTGGTTCAGAGGATACCATGCAATGCCGTGTTGCAAGAAATATACTCAGTTAGCCGCACACTGGTATGCAAACCAGCTAGACCGAAATGTTGAGCACAACGGACTCCAATCCCTGCCAAGCATCTGCTCCTCGTGGCTGTGAACATAGGGCTCGGGAAGGCAGAGCTGGGCCCTGGGATGTCAGATGTGCGGTTTATCTGATGGGACACAGGAAGGAAAGGGGGCTGGGTGGGGTGGGGGAAGAAAGCGATTGTCATTAGCCCCTCTTCACCTGCAGGCCATGAGGACAGTTTTGTGGGCTCTGAACTGTTCCCGGTTCACAATGATAACGACGTCGGTGAGGATGTCCCGGCTCCGAAGGCGGTTGAGATTGAGAAGTACGTCACTTGCGTGGCGGGTGAACTGGATGCAGCTGTCTGCTGGAGAGGCCATCTTGACTCTGCCTGAAAAAGGGAGAGAAAAAAAAAAATAGGATCATGAAGTGGCTCAGAAAGCCAAGAGGCTGCCATTGGTCTATTCCAGCAGGGTCTACCCTGCAAGGCAGTGTTTGGTTAGGGCAGCAACAGACCCTCAACTAGAGAAGAAACAATAATCTAGGATGCAACCACATTTCAGCTTTCATCTGTAGTGGCCATGAGCACCAGATTGTTCTGCTGAATGTTTCAAATGGGGGAAAGAACTGGAGTGGATTCAGCACAAGTCCCATCCTCCTAGCTGATGGGTGAACACAACAGGACCTTCCTGGGGAACAGGTGGGCAAGCTATCCCATCTCCCCATCACACCCCAGGCCTGCTCCTGCTCCCACTGTGGCCAAGCCAGCAGGAGCTGTGCTCAGCTCCGCTCCATTGGAAGTTGCTATTTGAAGATCTCAGAGGCATGGCAGACAAAGCAGAGCAAACCCTGCCCGCTAATCTGCGGTCGTTATTAGATTACACACTTTAGGCTTTGGTCCCGCAGCTCTGATACATGCGTCATTCCCACGGACGTCAGACAGTTGAGTGGGCAGCCAAACTACAGGATCCAGCCATGGAAATTAGAGCTATTCATAAAGCTCCCATACAAAGCTACGGGTGCTCAGCGCTTCTGAAAATCTGGACCAAGGGGTCTCAAGCGGAGCATCCAAAAATCAGTGGCTATTTCTGAAGATGATTTGCCCAGGGTCACTAATCAGTGGCTGTATCAGGAACAGAAAACCCAGGTCTCCCGATACCCAATCTCTTAGAGTCTAGATCACCAGGGATTCTTAATTCCAGAACTCTGTTCCTCTTCCTTCGCCAGTTCTTGATGCGAACCTTCCAAAACACATGTTCACTTTGATCAAAGTTGGAGGGGTTGACCCAGGTCTTTCCCGAGAAGCTACCATCCAGCACCTGAAATGCCACACTGGAATTTGAATCTTAAATGCCAAATTCCTCAATGACAGGATTAGTTCCAGCCACCGTTCCACTGCCGGCGGTGAGATAGGAACGTGTAATTTTGTGCAGTGCAGCCACTCTCCTGAATACAGATTCTGGCTGGGCCTAATGAAACATTTCATTCAACACATTTAAAAAGGCACAAAATTAAATTTACATACCCAATGCCTCAATTCACAGCCCAAAAGTGTCTTTCAAACCTACAAAGCAAGCACAAGAAAACAAACACCAGATTAGTTCAGAAATGTAAATTGGCTGTGGTAGGATGCAAGCTTGTTGTTTTGATGCAACATCAGCAGGATGCGAGCTGAAGCTAATAGCACTTCCACTCTCCTAAAGTTAATTTGTTTCTCCCAGTACAGTATGTTCTTATTGCAACCACAGGCTTTGGGAATCTAATCAGAGACTCTTCCACACCCTCTACCCCAAACCATGGGTGTATGCCAAAGAGCCTTTCATATCTATGAGTCAGGGACTTGAGGGTAGCTGGGGTGGGTACAGGAGGAGTCAAACAAGATTTCACTCACCGCTTCTTTCAAAGATGCCTCTCCCCATTCCCAATATTCCCACTCCTTTCTTATCTCATTGCATCACACAGGGCTGCAAGACTCTCCCCCCTCCCCTCTTTCATTCTCCCCAGAAACTGAAAGGTTAAGTAACTTGATCAAGGCCACACAGCAAGTCAGTGGCAAAGCTAGATACAGAACTGGCCCCTTCTCCGACTGCCAGAAGATGCTCTTTGTCTCCACCTGCTGGCTTTGGGGAGTTAATGCAGTTGGGACAGAGAAGAATTTCTCCTTTCCACTCCATGCAAAGAGAATTTTATTTTTCTTCTTGCCTACATGAAGACAAATACTTTCCCCTCATCATTGACTTTTACATTTTAAATAGGGGGAAAGAGGATCATAGCTGTTATTTGGCTTTTTCAGATATAGCCATAAACCTTTCCATGCCCACAAAGATGTGTACCCAGAGATTTATGGGGAGGAAGAGGAATTAGTGTGATTTTTCATATGCTAAGACAAATGCAGGGCATTAAAATCCAGTTCATACACTCAAATGACGGGAGTCTTCAGAGTGCCTCTGAGTCTCCCGAACTTGAAACTCAAAAAAGGTGACTCATTTCCCAAATACTGCAGACTCTGACCTTTTTGCATAGCCCTCTGTGCCAGCCACTTTCAGTGTTCACATGAAAGCCGAGAGATTTACAGATTGTGCTAGCAACTGGCTTAGCTTCCAAGTTCCCACCCCAGTGGAATGTGCAAGTGATGTACCACCGGGTCAGATGCTGAGCTCAGTCATTTCAGTGCCAACGCCAGGCACGTCTACGAGCTCCTGGAGTCACAAGAGTTGTTCCCCGAGATCAGAACAGGGCCCACGTATAGGCTACGAGATGGGTCAGAGAATGACAAAGCTCACCATGGACTCCATCCCGTTCATGCAACGCAAGAAATTCCTGCACCGGTAGGATTCTTTTACACGGATGGGGCAGGAGGACCACCTGCCCTGGTGCTACCCGGTCCTTTGTACCAGCCTGCTGCTGCCCCTCAGCACATCTACCGCCCCCGGCCAGTCTCGCTGCCAGCTAGGGTGAGCAGACAGCAAGTGTGAAAAAAATCGGGACAGGGGGTGGTGGTGGTGGTGGGGGGTAATAGGAGCCTATATAAGAAAGAGACCCAAAAGCCAGTCACCCTACGCTGCCCAGCCCATCTCTGGTCCACACCTCTGCAAACCCCGGTACAGGCGCCTCTAGAAAGCAGACAAATCTGGGCTCCTGACGGGGGGGGGGGGGGCTTCTCCAACAAGGGACCATTGCATTGTGCTTCGCTACCTTCAATCTGCTCCCCCTCCCCGAGACACACACTTGACCTACCCACCCCCTATTAATCAAGCCAGATGCAAACGAGTTGCCCCCCCCCCCCGCCCACGCACAGTTTAGCCTTTGCATCCACCCCATCATAAGACCGCACAGTTCAGCAACAATAGAGTGTCAGGATTTGATGGCTGATAGTTGGGGGGGGAGATTCTGATATGAAATCTATTCCCCCCTCCCCCGCCAATTTCTCACGCTCCAGGGTTCACCCCACCAAAGGCCACCTTTTCTGCATGGGGGGGGGGGGGGGGGAGGAGGGAGCGGATCCGCTTCCAAATAAACCCTCCAGCCCTGCTGATGTAAGGGAGGGGAAAGGAAAAATCCCAGCCCCCCCCCCCCCCCCAAAAAAAAGACCCCTTCGGAGCTTCTTTCCCACGGTACCTTGCAGCCAGCTGCCGGCCCCAGCCCAGCCGGGGCGGTGTGAGCGGCCGGGCGCGCTCCGGACTGGCTGCGTTTACACGGGGAGGAAATACCGCCCCCCCCCCCCCCCCCCCGCCCCGGGGCCGGCGAGCGCCGGGCTCCGGCTCTCGGCAGCCCTGTTCTGGGAAGCCAGGCGGGAGCCGAGACCGCCCCCCGCTCTCCCGCCGCGGGCCGGGCGTGAGAGCGCACAGGGGCCGCCCCCCCCCCCCCTTTCCAACCCGCCCGGCTCCCCCGCGTGGGCCAGGGGGCTGGAGACTCCCTGGCTCGGGGGCTGGCCCGCTGCGGAGCCAGGAGTGCGGGGGCGGGTCCGCCGTCTAGGGGTCCGGGCAGCTCCGTCCCTAACCCCCAACCTCTGCCCAGCCCCCCTTGCCACTGCGCCCTCCCCGTCCTTGGCAGGAAGCTGGTGGATCAAATCCAGCTGCAAAAATAAATAAACCCAACCCCAGGGGCGTGCAGCGGTCCCTCGCGCCCCCCCCCGCCCCGGAACCCCAGCCAGGGCCAGCCCGCAGCTCGCCCCCTCTCACCCACGCGGGGAGACGCCCCTCTGCCCGCTAGGGGGCGCTCCGCCACCAGGCATTAAAGAGCCATCCCACGCAGGACATACTCGTAGCATTGGTCGAGACAGCAGCAGGGGCCTTGTTTGATCTTCTGGGTGCATGGGACCCACAGCAGGACCCCCAGGGTTTGTCACCCCCTTTGCACCGGCCCGGTAAGCAGAGCCCAGACGGCACCGCAGGGGTCCCCATTAGTACAGGGGGAAACAGTCACCCGGGGTGACAGGCTGCTCCTGTGACAGAGACCTGCTTGCAAGCTCCCTGGCCCTGAGCTTTCATTTACTACACCATGGCAGGAGATCAGGGGGTGGTAAGAGTCCTTCAGCTGTCAGACCAGGATTTGATTAGTTTAGTAGCCTCCCCGGGGCCAGGCCAACACCTGTTTTGATTGATAATAAAAAATAAAGAGGGAAAAAAAAAAATCTCAGACTTAAATACGTTGTCAGCGTAAATCCAAGAGGCTTTGGAGACTCTTCCCCATCCCTTGTTCCCTCTGGCGAATAGGTCACTAGCAGCATATTAAGCATTCTGTGCTCTTTCAGTCTGGTCCAATTTCCTGCTAGCAAACAAATGTTTCTAGGCAATGCAATACATTACAGGGGTGGGTTTATTATCAGCATTTGCAACCAGGAAAACTGCACATTTCCTCTGGCCCTGCAAGGTGCTACAGCACATTTTAATGTCTTACTCTGAAGATTTTAAACTGGTTGCACTTTTGAATGCTTGGAAATGGCCCAGTTTCGAGTCTGCCCATTACTTTACTCTTCATTTCAAAATAAAGAAGGGGAAATACCATTTCAAAAGCCTAGTTAGATTGCCAAAAATCTTGCTTAGCATTAATGAAGACGGAAAGCCAATAAGCCTCCTTGGAAAGTGATGAGTCAGCCTTTTTTCAGGGCTTCCAAAGAAGAAAGGCAGCACATCAATTGAAGTAACATTGCTGTATTCATTTTAAAAATTAAAGTCAATGGAGTGACGCCAGGGAAAATGTGGCCCATTATCTCAAATATCACGTACTGTTTAAAGTAGCTTAAAAGACTACATTGCCGTAACTGCAAGTTTGGACTGTGGACACATACTCTGGTATACTTCAACGCAGACTCAGCAAATAAATTTAGCCCTCATAGTGGCCATTAGCACATACTACATTTTTTTAAAATAGCACAGCACGGTGTATTTGGGAAGATGCCATTTAAGTTATCCCATAGAATGACCAGTCCTGTGACTCAGGGAGAAATGTCTCTCTTCTACGAACAGTTCTACAGTGGATTAGTCAATAGCCTCCCCCTGTGGTAATTAAAATTCATGTCTTCATTGTGTCTGACTGATAATAAATGTAATTGGAGGTGAAAAGACTAGCCTAGAACACAGGGATGGGGGAGAAAGCCAACCACTATCCTCCCCTCTCCCCATAGAAATAAAATGTCCACGTGGAAATTACAGTTTTTGCCGTAGTTCTTCTATCAATCACAAGAATTGTTTAAAAATAAATCGAGTACAAAAATATGGGAGATTCTTGTTTACAGACCCCGTACTTCACTATAAAATCCAAATTAAAGATTAAAAGGAGGTCCTCAATCAAGTCAAAATTTCCCCAATATTAGTTTTTAACAAACTTTTCCAAAATGTAGGACCCACTATTTTTTTTAAAGTTCCAACTAAAATTGTAAACACCTCCCCAAGCAGTGTTTGCATCCAAAATATTGCAGCAATAGGAGCTGAAACTGACTTTACCTTGATTTTTTTTGGTCAAAGAGGAGAAATAGTAACAAGTAAGTTGGATATTTAAATTATTTTATCTTGCTCATCTAAAGTCTTTGTAGCACATTAAGAAAATGTTGTTTGAAATAGGATTTTTTAAAAAAACTTGGCATTATCTCCATTAAGTTTTGTCACCTGCATTTACATTGGTGTTTGGATAACACATTGACAATATAGTACATTTCTTAAGACTTTCTTATAACCTAGCAGGTTACTGCCATGTAGGATGACTGAAACCTTTTTTAAATGAATGCACAATTCTGCAATACAAGACAACCTATAATAGACAAAACACAAGTAGGAAATATTTTTACATGTGATTTCATGAAAACATTCAGACAGAGCTCCACATATAAGTATCAATAACATTTTAGCATGTACTTGGTTGTTTTCAGTTAATCTGGTCAATTTCTGTGGCACTAGATGTGTCTCTGTATTCTTCATTGCTGACTTTTGGCTAGCTAGCAATTTATTTTTTTTAAGTACTGTATTCAACATGTTTTTGATTCCCCAGGCTTGAAAGATTAGCTGCAACCAGTCACCAAAAGGAATTTTAAAAACAAAACCACTAGATGGCACCCTTTACCTTTGTTGTAGAGATCTACTATTTCCCTTGGAAAATAAAACACCACAGCTGAGGCTGGAAAACATATAATTTTGTCGAGATAGTTCTGTTTCTCTTAAAACACGTCTGAGCAACATTATTATTTTTTTATGAGCTTTTCCATCCTTGCTTTTCACAACTTAATGTTTCTGCTAGGCTTATTTTAGACTCAGACAGAAGTGGTAAGTCCTCACTATCCAGCATTTAGGCTAGCTGGGAACACTAGCAATTAAAAAAGAATAATGCGTGCTTTTGACTTGTTTTTGGTGTTCTCTTTGAGAATCAACTCTCATTTAGAGTTCCTTCTCTTTAGAAAAATAAATAACCAATGCAATACCATTTCTTCTCTGATTGACTCAGACAAACAAATGGGGGGGGGGGGGGGGAGACTGGATTTGAAACATATCCCAAGGGATCTTTGATCTATTTTGCCCTTCAACATTCAGCATTTCCCTAGAAATGAAGTCTATTCTTCTTGGAACAATGAAAGAATCCATTCTTCTGGAATATTTTAATCACTGATTACTTGACAAAGACAGAAAATTTTAGGGCTTTTTAAAAAATGGACTGCTGATTTAAAACACACAGTTGTAATGCAAATTGCAGTTCTTGCCCCGTGAGAAAAAGTTTTGCATTAAGATATTTTTGAAGAGATTTCCTACCTGTAAAACAAGCCCTTAAGGCCTGCTGAAAGGAAGTCTGTATTTATGCTGAAAGCACTTATCCCATAAGCTTTTAATACAATATTGTGAATAATCATTAAATTGTAAAACCTCAGGACAAGAAGCAAGATGGGTTTGATGACAGACTAAGGGCCGGGTCCTGGAGTCAGGACTCCAGTAAAACATCTTCTGGATTCCATGAGAATTTAGCCCCAGTTAGAGGCTGCAGGATCCTTTTCTGCTTATCAGTGTAGATCTTCATTCCCAAGCCAGGTTAGTGCTGGCCCTGCATCCAGTGAAGTCAGTGGCAAAACTCTCATTGATACAGGCTTATTATTATTATTTTTTGGTCCTTGATTTTTAAATCAGATTTACCTGGTGTATTAACATAGCCAGATTTTGGGTTGGATGCCTTTAAAAGTCAGATTCAAAGACTGGAAGAGAAGCCACACGTTTTCCAAAAAAGTGTAGGATGTTTTTATTTCCCTACTCTTCCTCCTAGGCCATCAAGGCGATTTCATAATATTTCACAATATTGTGACAACAAACCAACCAAACCCCAGACACATCCAAAGGGCCATTCCCTTTAAAACGGAGAGAGGTCGCTGCTACTCCACACACAACGACTTAAACCACTAAGTTTTCACAACAAAGTTTCTCCCCCTTTGCGGGGTGGTGGGGGGGGGGGGGGGGGAGGGAAAGTATTTTGACATCAAGTCACATCTGTCATTTACACAACAAACTAACTGGAACTCTCCAATGAAAAACAATCACAGAGACGGTACAGACCCCACCTCCCCCAAAGCAGAAGCAATTTTCTTGGACACATTCCTATGGCAAAGGCACTCCTGCCATTTAAAAAAAAATAATAATCCCTTCAAGCAATTAACAAGGGTAGGTGTGAGGAAAATGATCCCTACTGGAGTTTGATTGACTTTCTCCCCCTGCTCGTCCTTATAGAAATACAGAGGGATTTTCACCACACCTCTCTCGTTAGAATTGTCAAACCTCATCAGCAACCCCTTGACGTGATCCCATATGTCAACAGGGATCGGATTTCAGTGCTGGCTGAATTAGAGATTTCTAAAGAGTCACCCCCCCCCCCTTCTCTCCCCCTCCCCATAAAGTTTGATACTTTGCACCTTGCATTAGAGACAGCGGCTGGGGGGGGGGGGGGCCGTGCACTTTTGCAAAGCTCTGAGTTTTCCACCCCCCCCCCCCCCCCCCTTCTCAAACAAACCCGCCTGCTCCTTTTTGCTGGTGCTAACTCCAGGAATAGCGTGTGGAAAGGGGCCAGCGGGGCTCGCAGATTTACGAGCGCCTGTCTCCACGCCAAGCGCGCTGTGGTAGCCAACGGGGCGAGGAACACAAGGGGGAATGGTCCCTGGCTACCGATTTATTTTTAATGGTTTAAAAACTAATACTAAACCCCTCCAGGACTAGAGCGGGCAGCCCGTCTCCACGGGCACGGCTCCGGAGCCATCCGCGGCTCGTGTTTACATTCCGCAGCAGCAGCGTCCTGGGCGTTTTGCTGCACTCCGGGAGACCATAAACTAATTGGAAATCCATTAAAAGATTACACGGGTTTCCTGGAGGACGCTCGCCCTCTCGGACACGAGCCCCCGGGCGGTTTCGCTCCGTTTCCACCCGAGTTCTGCGCCCAGAGTTGTTTCGTCAACGCGGGTGTGATGGACTCCCCCCCCCCCGCAAACTGGGGACCCTCCAAATATTTTTATATACATAGTACAGCAGTAGCCAGATTTTTTTTTTAAAGAAGTCTCCTTAAAGCACTTATGTCTCGGTCCAAAAATGCTTTTATTTCTCTGCCAACAACAACAACAAAATCAAACCCAGGATGAATAATTCCATGAAATACAAACACGTTTCCTAAAGAATCACTCGTGCTTTCCTAAGAAGCAAAACATGGACGTGGGCAGGTAAGAGGGAGCCGATCCACGCAACCGTCACTTCGCGCAGCGATTGGGGCCCCCCCCGCAAAATCTCCCGCAAGTCTTATCCAGCAAATCCGGCTGGTTATGGCTTGGCTTGGGCAGGGCTGGACAGCCACCGGTTGCAGAATTCCCGAGCCCCTTTTTGCAATGTCATCTCTTTGCACTGGATTGGGGGGGGGGGGGGGGGGACACACCTCACACGCAACCAAGTTGTGTTGTCAACGCCGCCCCCAGCCTAGTCTAGCAATAAAATCGGGAGTGTGTCTGTCCCCCCCACCCGCGGCTCCCGCCCTTTGCAATCACCCCGTCTAGTCTGAGCCCAGGAGCATGTGCCTTTGATGATCAGCCCCACAGCTTCCCCTCGCGGAGATGTTTGCACCCGGGGGGTCCAACAAAACACACACACACACACACACACACACACCAGTGCAGCCATTGGGAGACAACCTGAAGTCACGCAGCACCCAAAACACCACCACATTTACTGCCCCCCCCCCGCCCCCCCAAAATAGCGATCTCGCTCCCGCCTTCCCTCCCCTGTCAGCACCCCCCGCGAAGATCCCAGACCCCACATCCAGATGCGGCGGCAGGTGCAGAGCCCCCCCCCCTCACCCCCCCCACCACACAGCGGATGCGAAAAAATGTTTCCAATACGAATAATAATAATAATAAAAATCGCCTCTCCACAGACACGCACAATTGGAGCCCAACGGGGGTGATCCACCAGCCGCGCGGGGGGGGGGGGTGCAAAGCGGCCGAGTTTGCTGGGAACATTTGTTGTTGCAAATCTCTGCTCGCTGCCCGCTGTCACTGAATGGCCTCGGAGAGGCTGGCGGTGGCCGGGCGCCAGGCGAGGGGAGCCTCAGCCAAGACAGGCGAGCGGAGCAGCGAGGCGCTCCCTGGCCCGAGGGGCCGGGGCAAGGCAGCCCGAGACAGGGCAGCAGCGGGAGGAGGAAGAAGGGCAGCCGGCCCCGAGCGAGCCACCAGACCAGCAGCATCACAGCTCGGCGCTGGGGGTGGGGGGGGGAAGCAGCCCTGCGCGCAGAGGCGGCGAGCTCCGCCGGGCCCCCCCCCAGCCTAGGCGAACCTGCCGGGCTCGCCCCGCAGCGACGCCTCTGCCCGGCCCCGCAATCCCTCCATCAGCCGCCCCCCAAATAAAAGCCACGCGGGGCCCCCAGCCAAGCGCCCCGAACACCTGCCACGCGCGAGCGGGAGGGAGGGACACGGGGAGCCGAGAGCGAGAGGCCGGCGCCCGGCCACCTCCAGCCCCGGCCGGGGGAAGAGAGCGGCGGCGGCGGCGGCGGCGCTAGCAGCAATCACCTGGTCTCCGGGCTTTCCTAGAAACTCCTTGCATCACCACTT
This sequence comes from Macrochelys suwanniensis, assembly GCA_033296515.1. Taxonomy (NCBI): domain Eukaryota; kingdom Metazoa; phylum Chordata; order Testudines; family Chelydridae; genus Macrochelys; species Macrochelys suwanniensis. Next base: position 4,377,771 of record CM065783.1, on the reverse strand, counting down.
CTAAGAACCCCAGTTCTAAGAATCAACACAGCTCAATTCTCGGAATTTGAGCTGCCGACTCTACCACTGCGCCCGGCCCGGGGGGGGCCGCCCGGCCCCCTCCCTGCCTAGCCCCTCGCTCCTCCCCGATCCGCCCTGCCCGCCCCCCGCCGCCCGCCGCCGGGACCCCTGGGAGCCTTCCCGGCCGGGCCCCCCGCCACGCGCGGCGCGACGAGGGGGGGGCTTGCCGCAGGGGGCCGGGGCGACCCCCCCCCCCCCGCGGCCAGTGGTAGGCGCCGCGCTCCGGAGTCACGTGGCCCCCCCCCTGGCTTCTGTGACGTCGGGGCGGCTTCAATGTTGCAGAGTTCGGCCCCTGGAATTCTGAGAACTAATTTGCTACTCGGTGACATAAGAGCGTTCCGGGGCCGAGGCCACCGCGCTCTCGGCCGTGAAAGCCCCGCAAACACCGCCGGCCTCCTCGCAACACAACAACCCCCCCCCCCTCCAGCCCCCCAGCCAAATGCGTTACAATGTAGGGACCCGGGGGCGGGTGTTGGGGGGTTCATAACGCAGGAGGAGAGGGGGAAAAAACCCTAATGAAAATGCAGGAGGAGGAGGAGGCAGGCAAAAATCTCAGGCAGTCAGTAGGGAGGCGAGACACGGGGTCGTTGCACGTTATTTTTGCATCTGCCTGGGCAAGTTTCGCCTTTGAAAAGATCCCGGGATCCTGCTACCGTGGAGTCTTTTACAAAAATAGCGATCCGCCTTTTTCATAGACCTGTATGTATTCTAGCCCCCTCTTTTGGGCTCCCATGATCGTACAAGGGATTTACTTTTGATGCAAGAAGCTTATTTTCCCCCCATGCAGATCTGTTTTTTTGCATTGTGTTTTGGGCATTGCTTTTTTAAGGTGAGGACTATCCTTGCTTTTGAAAAGAAATACACTCCGAGGATTATGTTTTCGTTTGGTCCTTCCCCCCCCCCCCCCCTTCCCTTTCCAGGACTCTGACGCGGTGGGTTAATTCTTCGCAGTTGTTGTCATTGTTGCTGATTCTTGCAAAATAGATTGTAAACAGTGTGTCAGTGTATTGCTGCCTCTGTGCAGAGGTAAATGTCTAGCTACGGTAGTGTGCAGGGTTTTTTTATTATTATTATTTTTGTCTTTTGAAGTAGCTGTAGCCTGTTTGTGTCAGGAGGGAACTGTAAAGGCCTGCTTTTGCCATTGGAGGAGACTTCAGCCAGCAGTGAAAATGTAAAAACCTTCCAATCTATGTTGCTGGTGTGGGTGGTGGGTAGTGCGGCGGGGAAGAGGGAGGGGGCGGGGGCAGATTGCAAACGTATTATTATATGGACCTTTTAGCCATATATATAAGCAAATGCATTGCATATTTATTTTCACTATGGATCCACTCAGGCCTGGTCTGACTGTGCACGTCAGCTGATTTCTATTGCAATTATTTATTTTCCCCCTGATCATTTGGGGGTAAAAGGATCCTGTATTTCTGGTGGCTACTTCCACATAACCGAGAAGAAGGGGTGGATGGCCATGTGTGTGTCTGAGTGATGGTATTTCATGTTTATAACAATTCATAGAAATTTGTTCACAAGAATAATCATCACAGGGTCACTGTGCCCTAGCTCCGGCTAATGCAATTGCTTAGAGCGCCTTATTAAATTACAAATGAATTCCACAAAGGCTGCAACCCTAATACAAAGATATTATTGTACATTCTATGCTGCATTTTTTATTTTGCAGCAAAGTTCCTGAACTGAAATGCTCAGATCTGCTTTAAAGTAGAAGAAAGGGGAGCCTTACCACTAATGCTACATGTCCATTATTTAAAACAGCCCAGTAGCAAGCTCATACTCAGACACTTGAGATGATACAGACATGCTTTAAAGACGTCTTCCCTGTAGTTAAAAAGTAATATATAATTCAACGCGAACAAGCATAGCTTTACTTAGTTTGTAAGATCTCAGGGACAGGGAAGACGTGTTTATCTTGTTTATCTGTGTTTGCAAAGAGCAGTGTAAACAAATGGTGCTATATAAATGGATTTAATAACAAATAATATAGTGATGATAATAACTAGGCTTTTGTTTCTCTACGAGATGGAATTTATGAAGAAAATCTCTGTTCTGTTTGTCCCTCTCTGCAGTCTGAGCTTTTGTTCTGCATGTATTGATCGGCTGGCTGAATGCAATGTTTGCAGAAAGTTAGGAAGGAGCTAAAAACAATCCCAAGATTGAAGATTTATCATGATTGCTGTTCCAACTGGCATTTTACAGAGTTGAAATCTTGTCATGCATTTACGCTGCCAAATGTAGGGTTGCATCAGAGTTTCCATTATCAGCCCCCTGTTTACAAGGAGTTATAAATCAGCTATGAGCATTCCCTTTGGGCTGGGAACTTGGTATATAGGTTCTCAGCCTGGAAGCAAATAATAGAGTTTATTAATTTTTCCTCGGTGTCCCATATTCCTCCCTCCTCTCCATTTCACCCTTGCCTTCTCGTGGTTTCCTTTCACCCCCACCCACTTAGTGTACCTTGAACATGCATTCCTTGTGCACCTAACCCACCCCCTCCCCCATTAACTTCCCGTGAAGTTTCTTCCCCATACTCTGAAATGGGAGTTTTGACTGTTTAGGGAATGCACTATCCAGCCTAGAAAAGGCTATGTAGAATATCCTTCAAATCCCATGGGTGCCACTCCTACATTGGCCAGAGGGGTCACCGCAGAGCAAGTCTGTCCCTGCTCTCCTAGTCCCTTTGCTGTCTTCACAGCACATCTAGCCCCCCTGCTGGGCCTGGGAGTGAGGTCGGAATTCCAGGCCAGATATTTAGTCACATCTTGCAAAACGACAAGGAAGTTTACTGATGTTGACTATATTATGTCATTCCTTTAGCGCAAAAACTGGCTGCATTTTAAGATGAAACTGGCCCTTGAAGGGGGAAGTTAACTGGAAAATGGGCAGGGAGTGGAGTGGATATAAAAACATGTAAACAACCAAGTCGTTAACATTGATCTGCGATGCACATGCTTTAATTTCTTTAATAATCTGGATCCAGCGCTTCAGATCTGATGCATGCAACCCTCCGTTCCCCCCATATTTCCTTTTTGGTCCTTACGCACCTATAAGGACTGTAGGAGCAGTCCTCACTATATCGACCTACATATTTTGCCCATACTCCACGTCAATACAATAGTAAACATTAGATTTACATGAAGGACCAGGACAGCTCCTTTTGCAGTGTGTCAGATCAGTCATACCTAGGTTCCAAACCATGGTCATGGTCACCCATCAGATTGCTACCACCGCTTCTGATACAGGCTATACTTTATTATAGTAACCCTAGTATTCTAGTCAATATTGCGATGGAGGTAATTCTGCCTACCTAAAAATCCTCCTATGGTTGGGAAAAGTTTATTCTTCACTTTCCCCTCCTGCAAAATTGCAGTGCAGTTTTGCAGGTGCAGAATAACTGCTGAGTTACTAGCCACTTGAGAGGCATGTCACAGGTGACTTGGTTGTTTTCCCTATCTAAACCACTTTGGGATGAAAAGCACCACATACATGTAAATTATTATTAATAATAATACTTACCCCTCTACAATTACAATTCTAAATCTATGGCCATAGGAGTTGGGTAAATTGATCAAGGATGGCAGGTGGCCCTTAATACAGAATTAGTCAGTCCTACTGGGATATAGACTATGTTTTATATGCATGTATTTCATGTTCTCAGGTAAGCAACACATTTAAGGAGGGCCTGATCTTTTGATAAATATATATTTTTAAATAAATCTCAGTTTAAAATTATTTTCACATATTTTTTTAAATTAGCCCCTTCAGGAAAAAAATCCTGCCTGTTCAAATATAGACAGAACCACCAAGTCTTTAAAAAAAAAGTGCCAGAGACAGAAAAGTGACCCTTAAGAAAGGACACTCTGACTTTGACACCTTTCCTATGGCAGTTAGTCGGATTGTCAACTGAGCTGTGGAAATCCAGCCTTTTTTATCAGCTTTGTGTCATAACATAAACATTATTTAAAGGCAGTTTTGTGCGTGTAATTTTATAAAATAAGGGTGGATTGCACACTGCATAGAGCAGTGTATTCCCTGATTCAATTGCATTATCTTGTTTTCTAATCTAACCTACTTTTCTGTCCGAGGTTGGTGCTTTGCAGGAGCCTGTCTTCGGTGCAATCTGTGAGCCTTTTGTGGGTGTCTGATTTCTGTAACATGTTTTGGTTTCCAGTATGAATGTAACATTCAAAGAATATCATGACACTACTCTAGGTGTATGTGATCTTATCTACCTGACATTTCATTTTTTAACCGTCCATTCCCTTGATTTGCATAAAATCACACAGTCATAATTTTTTGGCATCATCATAACAAACTACTCGAGATTACCAGCTTGCTTTTGCTTGCTGCCTGTCAGCACGAATGCATGTTTTCCCCTTTTCTTTGCATCTGGGCTAGGAGCTTTCTGGATCTATTAACGTAGCACTTTCAAAAGGGTGAACACTTCTGCCATTATATCCGTGACAACAGCAACGCTTTTTAATAAGTGTCATGGTTTAACTTCAAAACCAAACAGCCCAGCACGCCAGGTTCTTGCATCTCATTCTGTTTTAGTTTATTGTTTTAAATATAGATCTCTTTGTTTTTATTTACAGGGAAAACCCACAGAACACTCTGCCTGATCCCAGAAGACTTGCCCTGCGACTGCTGTGTTCATTACAAAACAATCCTGCAATTAAAATAAACTCCAAGAGCTAAACAAACTGCCCCCATTGCTGATCATTTGTTAATTTCAGCTCCTTATGCCTAGAACAATTTCCCCCCCAGTACTGGTATCAGAGGTGGCAGCAGCTGGAGTTGTGGAAGGAAGAGGGGGAAACACCCTAATGTTTGTAAACGACAGGAGGGGGAAGTAGGAGGGGGATATTATTGTGTTAAATAGTGTTTTTATTGGAGTATTCATGATCTGGCAGGATCCTTCCTTCTGGGGAAAGGACTGGAAGTAGAAAAACTTGATTTGCATGGTAGGGCCTGGCTTTTTGTACACACCCTCTGTACACCGGACCATACTAAACCAGCTCGGAAAGCTGCTGCAGCTCACTCACAGTCCAAGAATGTGCATGCGGACTACACTGGTACTTTTCCATTCACATGCCCACGGTGGAGTGTCTTGTTTATTTCATCCTTCACGCAGAAACCTTTTGACTGAGATACCAATCATCATCACACTCTTCCATGAAGTCAACAAAGGGGGACACACTGCAGAAGGGAGAGAGATTTTCAGCCTATCGGCCTAAAAACCTCCTTGTACTTTCAAATGGAGAAGTTATTATTCACTCATCCACCTAAAAAGAAACCACACAACAGTTATGTTACTGGTTTCACACATGTAATCACACTATCTCTCTCTCGCTCTTTCTAAATACAATCTCAATTTTCAGATATTCTGGAGTCTAAATCTAGATTACCAAGGGTTTGGATAATCAAGGCAATTGTCAATGTAATTACAAGACAGTGAGGGCACATGGCCCAGTGCCACACACAACAGGGCAGTTCAGATAATGAGGCTTGGAGAACTGGATAATCACATTTTATCAGTAAAATTGGCATTCATATATTATTGAAAAATTGTCCTGATAATTGATAGATTTACTTTTCCTTCATTACTGTGAGAGTCATAGTGAAACTTGTCTGTTACAAATTACTTTTCCCAGGTAAGTGTAAGAATAGAATGTTTGCAGTTTTTCTTTCTATCTATCTATCTATCTATCTATCTATCTATCTATCTATCTATCTATCTATCTATCTATCTATCTATCTATCCCTGCAAATACTTACAGCCAGGAACAGTCATTACACAGTATGTATGTAAGGGTATCTATTTTCCCCATCACCGTGGAAGTAGGCATCGCAATTCTATGCCACACGTACGTGATTTTTGGTTTAAAAGGTAAATTTCAAACCCAAGTACTAGTGAGCATCCGGCCAGTCACAGAAAATTATCCATCTTCCTCTCTGCCCCCAATCAATTTTTAACCAATTACAGACCAAAGTCTGTGGGGCTTGGTTTCGTTTTTTCCCTTTTCTGCTGAGTTTGTTGGTGATTAAGTAGAACAAAATTAAGCGATACACGTGTAGTAAGGGAAATTTACAAAGACCTTGTTCCACTGATCTATAACATTTTCAAATACAAACATACATTCCGTACTCCCTTCCCCATGCCTTACCCCTGGTTTTTTTCCTGCTGCTTCTTGTTAGAATTTGTCTCATTTGGAAATATTAAGCATGAGACTTCTGGAAATGTAAAAATCACCACGTATTTTAAGCTGTGCTAGAAATGGCTTTTTTTTTAGTACCTCTCTTAACAATCAACTAATGAGATTCAAAACAAAACAAAAAAACAAAATCCCTGAGATGATTCAAGCCTCGTTTACATAAGTGTTTGGTTTGCCTGAAAAAAATTGATCAAGGGCAGTCTTTGAATCAGATTCTTATTTATTATTACTATCTAATTCTATTACAATAGTGCCTAGAAGGCCCAGCCAAATCCAGGGTAATAAAAGTCAGCCATGGAAAACATTTTGATTTCATAAGAAGAACTTTGTGAGCTAGGAAGTTTATCCAACAATATTTCCTATAATGACAAATGGCCTGATCCACAAATGGAAAGACTCCCACTGACGTCAATGGATTTGCATATGACCCTTAATTCTTGTTCTAAATCAATACTATTTTGATAGTTATTGTTTTATTAATTGTTTTGTTAGACATCTATGTGGTTAATGTTATCTGCATTTAATTATCTTTCTTCAATTAAAATTGTAATGCTTTGTCTATACAGTTCTTTGAGTGATCAGTACAGTTTTGGTTCATGGAATGTTTGTGACTATACTTAAAAAAGAATTCAATTAATTGGAAGATATCAATAAATAAAGGGGGAATGTCAATAATTTGTTTATTTGTCTCATGAAATCCTTTAGTTCTGTGTATCCTTTTTAGAAGGATGGATGTGCTAACAAACTTTGTAAACATACAGATACAAATGAAGCTTTCCTAAATAAAGTATTTTACAAATATTCTATTAGTAGATACAGAATTAAATAATACCAGATAGACTGAATTATAGACTATATTTAGATACAGTAAATGGATAGCAACATTATTTGTCAGGATACTAGTAAGTGGGGAGAGATTAATTTTATTTTATTTGGAGGGGTTTTTTTTTAAGTGCTTGCTAAAGAGTTGAATTTTCTCTCCTTTTTCACGATGGAATGTAAAATGGCTGGGGTAATTTAAGATGATTTTGAGATGAATAATTCCAGTGGGGCTTCTCTGTGTTTTAAATAATTAAAAAATAAATAAAAGCAGCAGCAAGCAATGGTCAGTTAGATCTGACAGTGATGAGGAAGAATTCCATGGGATATTTTTCTGCATCAAGTATATGGTAAATACATTCTTCCCTATCTGTGAGCTGTATTGAGTAATTTATAATCCAAGGCATGGTTACATAGATTGTTATCGATCATTTTTTTTAACTCCATATGTCTTTAAAATTATTTCCCTATAAGATTATTTTTAACCAGTTATTCCTCTAAAACAGAATTAAAAATCCAGCTGCCTCCAAAGAGTGAGAAGCAAAACCCAAGGGTTTTTTCTCCCCTTTCTTTGGTTTAAATTTCGCTCCCTTTTTTCATTCCCTTTCCAAGCCTCCCATCTGTGTCCCCGTTCCCGCCCCCCCCCCCCCCCCCCCCCCCCCCCCCCCCGATCCTGAGAGTCGAGTAAAGTGACTTCTGCCAGAGAATGTGCCACTTTGGCTTCCAAACTCCTCTGAGAAGCTGCTGCCTCTCGCAAGACTCCAAGGCTGGATCAGCAAGTTAACCTTCAAAAAGATTACAAAGGTGCAAGTGGCCTGGTTGGGAGGTGAATCATTAAACAGGAGATGAAGTATATGACTGCAGGTTTCAGTTAAAGAGACAGTTCGCGCACTCTCTTGGGCAAGGAAAGCCACCTCTTACCGGATTCCAGTGGTGTAGTGGTAAAAAGAGAGGTGGATCAATGAACCTAAAAAGAGAGGTGGATCAATGAACCTAACTAAACTCTATATTCCCCAAAAGAGAAGTGGGTAAACTCTTTACCTTTGACTGCACTACTTCTGGGTTCCCCAGTATCGAAGTGGTATCCACTCTGAATTGAAAGAGTTTGTTCACAAAACAAAAAAGGCCAATCTTGCTACCCTTATGCACGCCAGCAGTTCCATGGGCTTCAGAGTCTACTCCCCACAAGGGGAGGCTGCTTGCATGAATACGGGGTGTTCTATATAACTAAGGATCGCAGAATCAGGACAATATGTGCAGAAAAAACATCAGGGTGGCATTAAATATTGGGCTGTGCTTGGGACTCATTTTATCCTGACCATACTGGAATAAAGGACCCTGATTCTGATCTTCCTTAAACCACTTTGCTCCACAGACATCCCATGGAGATTATGCTTATAAAATATATGGATGCCACCAAACTGGACAAGGTTGCAAGCACTTTAGGGGGCAGGACTAAATGACCTTGACAAACTGGAGAATTGGTCTGAAACCAACATCATGAAATTCAATAAAGATAAGTGCAAACTTCTATGCTGAGGAAGGACCAATCAAATTCACACAACTACAAAATGGGGAGTAACTGGCAAGGTGCTAGTACTGCAGAAAAGGATCTGGGGGTTATAGGAGATCACGCATTGAATATGAGTCAACAATGTGATGCAGTTGCTAAAAAAGCTAATATAGTCCTGGAGTGTATTAACAGGAGTGTCACAGGAGGTAAGACACAGGAGGTAACTGTTGTGCTCTGCTCTTGCTAAACCCAGGGTTGTGAGTTCAATCCTTGAGGGGGCCATTTAGGGATCTGGGGCAAAAATTGGGGATTGGTCCTGCTTTAAGCAGGGGGTTGGACTAGATGACCTACTAAGGTCCCTTCCACCCCTGAGATTCTATGAAATTGGAGAGAGGCCAGAGGAGAGCCACAAAAATGATCAAAGGTTTAGAAAACCTGACCTCTGGGGAAAGGTTAAAAAAACTGGGCATGTTTAGGGTTGAGAAAAGATGACTGAGGGGGGACCTGATAACAGTCTTCAAATATGTTTAGGGCTGTTATAAAGAGCAGTGGTGTAGCCAGGAGGGGAGCAGGGGGAGCGGCCGCTCCCCCACTGAGCAGAAGCGGCGCCTTTTTTGTGCCCCAACGCCTTCTGCGCCTGCGCTGCAACTGGAGCGGAGCTTTTTTTTTTGCTCCCGGCGCCTTTTTTTAGCTCCGCTCCGCCTGTGCTCTAAACCTGGCTACGCCACTGATAAAGAGGACGGTGATCAATTGTTCTCCATGCCCACTGAAGGTAGGACAAGAAGTAATGGGTTTAATCTACAGCAAGGGAGATTTAGGTTAGACATGAGGAAAAACTTTCTAATTATAGTAGTTAGCTAAGTAGTTAAGCTCTGGAATAGACTTGCAAAGAAGGTTGTGGAATCCCCATCGTTGGAGGGTTATAAGAACAGGCTGGACAAACATCTGTCAGGGATGATCTAGGGTCACTTGGTCCTGACTCAGCAGAGGGGGCTGGATTTGATGACCTTTTGAGCTCCAGTCCAGCCCAACATTTCTATGATTCTAAGGTAGAAGGGAAAGGGTTGATTGGGTTATTCGGTGCTGGGGGAGGCTTCTTTTAAAATGTAAATACACACACGTAAAATTGCCCACGTACAAAATAATGAAGTCCAGTCCCGGCTGACTGGAGGGCTGTGAGAGATGGCTCTGACCACCTTTTATCATTTTGGCAGGAGCCCAGATACTGCAACGATAGGCACCCTATGAGACACCAGCTAGACCGAGACAAGTAGTGGATAATGGCAGGCAAGAAAGAACCCAGATTCCAGAGCATCCCTGAAGCTACTAGGCCAGCATTTAATTTGCCAGCTTACAATCATCAGGCTCTATTTGGGTTTGCTGTTGGTGATTTTGAACCACATGATGCCTGGGCTATTTTTAAGCCCATTACATTAACTGCTGGATTAGAAGTCCCTCTTTAGACCCAAGTCTCTTTTTTCATTATGTAGGTTTAGCAGTGTTATTGCGGGCCAAAGCCCTTCTCACCGGAATGAGATCTTCGGGGAGCTTAAACACAAAAAGGAAGCTTACAAGAAGTGGAAACTTGGACAGATGACTAGGGAGGAGTATAACAATATTGCTCGAGCATGCAAAGGTGTAATTAGGAAGGCCAAAGCACAACTGGAGTTGCAGCTAGCAAGGCATGTGAAGGGTAACAAGAAGGGTTTCTACAGGTGTGTTAGCAACAAGAAGGTCAGGGAAAGTGTGGGACCCTTACTCAATGGGGGAGGCAACCTAGTGACAGAGGATGTGGAAAAAGCTGAAGTACTCAATGATTTTTTTGCCTTGATCTTCACAGACAAGATCAGCTCCCAGACTGCTGCACTGAGCAGCCCTCAGTGGTGAAAGAACAGGTGTAGGACTATTTAGAAAAGCTGGACATGCACAAGTCCATGGGGCTAGATGCAATGCATCTGAGGGTGCTGAGAGAGTTGGCTGATGTGATTGCAGAGCCATTGGCCATTATCTCTGAAAATTCGTGATGATCGAGGGAGGTCCCAGACAACTGGAAAAAGGCAAATATAGTGCCCATCTTTAAAAAAGGGAAGAAGGAGAATCCAGGGAACTACAGACAGGTCGTCCTCACCTCAGTCCCCGGAAAAGTCATGGAGCAGGTCCTCACGGAATCCATTTTGAAGCACTTGGAGGAGAGGAAGGTGATCAGGAACAGTCAGCATGGATTCACCACGGGCAAGTCATGCCTGACCAACCTGATTGCCTTCTATGATGAAATAACTGGCTCTGTGGATATGAGAAAAGCAGTGGACATGATCTATCTTGACTTTAGCAAAGCTTTTTATATGGTCTCCCACAGTATTCTTGCCAGCAAGTTAAAGAAGTATGGGCTGGATGAATGGACTATAAGGTGGATAGAAAGCTGGCTAGATTGTCAGGTTCAATGGGTAGTGATCAACGGATCCATGTCTAGTGGGCAGCCGGTCTCAAGCGGAGGGCCCCAGAGGTCAGTCCTGGGGCTGGTTTTGTTCAGCATCTTCATTAATGATCTGGATGATGGGATGGATTGCACCCTCAGCAAGTTCACAGATGACACTAAGCTGGGGGGAGAGGTAGAGACACTGGAGGGTAGGGATAGGGTCCAGAGTGACCTAGACAAATTGGAGGATTGGGCCAAAAGAAATCTGATGAGCTTCAACAAGGACAAGTGCAGAGTCCTGGACTTAGGAAGGAAGAATCTCATGCACTACTACAGGCTGGGGACCGACTGACTAAGCGGCAGTTCTGCAGAAAAGGACCTAGGGATTACAGTGGATGAGAAGCTGGATATGAGTCATAAGTGTGCCCTTGTTGCCAAGAAGGTTAACGACATATTGGGAATTAGTAGGAGCATTGCCAGCAGATCGAGGGAAGTGATTATTCCTCTCTATTCAGCACTGGTGAGGCCACATTTGGAGTATTGCGTCCAGTTTTGGGCCCCCCACTACAGAAAGGATGTGGACAAATTGGAGAGAGTCCAGCGGAGGGCAATGAAAATGATTAGGGGGCTGGGGCACATGTCTTATGAGGAGAGGCTGAGGGAACTGGGGTTATTTAGTCTGTAGAAGAGAAGAGTGAGGGGGGATTTGATAGCAGCTTTCAACTACCTGAAGGGGGGTTCCAAAGTGGATGGATCTTGGCTGTTCTCAGTGGTGGCAGATGACAGAACAAGGAGCAATGGTCTCAAGTTGCAGTGGGGGAGGTCTAGGTTGGATATTAGGAAACACTATTTCACTAGGAGGGTGGTGAAGCACTGGAATGAGTTACCTAGAGAGGTGGTGGAATCTCCATCCTTAGAGGTTTTTAAGGCCCGGCTTGACAAAGCCCTGGCTGGGATGATTTAGTTGGGGTTGGTCCTGCTTTGAGCAGGGGATTGGACTAGATCACCTCCTGAGTTCCCTTCCAACTCTAATCTTCTATGATTCTATGATATGCATTGCCTAGTGTGTGTAGGTTTCTGCCTTGTTTTAGCTACTTCTAAAGTGCTCATCACCACACAGTCTAATTGACCTCCCTATTCCCCAAAATAAGACCTTTATGCATTGCCTTCAAATGTTGACCTCTAGGAGAGAAGTGCAGCACTATGGGAATAAAATCCATTTTCTGTTGAAACACATGAAATGAGTAACATCATATTTCTAAATAAAATACAGGAAGAGGCAAGGAAAGACATTCAAAAGGACAGTAATCAGAGGGACAATTCACTGGAGTAAAGCGACTCGCATGATTCTGTGTTTGCAGGACTTGACCGTAAGTTTCCAACGTTAGCTGCCCTCAGTGTTTGATGGATTTGGATTCAGGATTCTTGACGTACAGATGACTGGAAAGGGGCGATGGGCCAGCCTCAGCTGTGACTGATTAGTTGCTTCCCAACCGAGGCTCTGGGGTTAGAGCTCAGGTGAGCATCTTGTCCTTGCAAAGGCCAGCTAGAGCTGAGTTGGGCTGGAGATCTGTAGGGTATAGGAAGGTTTTGGGGTTAGGGAAGGAACCAGGAAAAGCTGAGAGAAGCAGCGGGGAAAGTCTCGGGGGCTACGGCCTGTTTTAGTCAGGGGAATTGCTTTGTTTTGTTTTACTCGATTGGGGGGCAGGGAGTGTTTGACCCCAAAATTGGTGTCCTGAGGCAAGGGCACTGAAACATAGCCTGGGAGAGCATCGCTCCTCCCTGGGCTGGTCAGACAGCCCTGCAGCTTCTGAGTGCTCTGAGATGTTCTAGTAAATTGTTCTTTATCAGGGTGAAAGCCAGATAAATATACTAAAACACCGGGCCAGATCCTCTGCTCATATAAATTGGCCCTGCTCTGATTTTGATCTGCGACCAGGAGGAAGATAAACGTGTCCGTGTGTGCTTTTAAAAGGAAGAAAACAGAATCGTTATTATATTAAAATGACTCATAAATGTATGTCACACTCAGGTTGCAAGTCTAGATTTAGATGCCCTCCTTCACCCTTGATATTCTGGCTGTGATATTGACATTGTTACAACCCACTAGATCACCAAAGACTTGACCCCAATACCAGGGTTCAATCTCTTAGATCCAGGGTTCTCAAACTGGGGGGTTGCGAGGTTATTACGTGGGGGTCGCGAGCTGTTAGCCACCAGGTGGTGGGGTTCTGGCTGACAGCCTGAGCCTGACTCCATCTCCAAAGAAAGGGCGTCAAAATAGAAGTTCGCCCAGGGTGCTATTTTCCCTAAGGCCGGCCCTGGGACCGAGGCGACATTAAAGGGCTTCATTGTTCAGCAGTTGAAGAGCTGCATTAAACCACAGGCCAATCTGAACACTGAGATCGGCAAAGAACCCAAGTAATTTATCGTTTAACAGTCAGACACACAGGTAGGGGTGATACTGGCGGGAGGGGCTATAGCTACCCCAAAATGTGCCTTAGCCCCCTCTTCCCCACAGCCAACTCTCCCAGCGCAAAGGTCAAACAATACACAGAAGTAAGGGTGGCATGATATGGCATTGCCACCCCTACTTCTGCAGTTCTGTGCTGCTGCTGGTGGCGGTGCTGCCTTGAGAGCTGGGCACCCAGCCAGCAGCCGCCGCTCTCCAGCCGCCCAGCCCTGAAGGCAGCGCCTGCCACCAGCAGCAGCACAGAATTAAGGGTGGCAACAGGGCACTAAGTCTGCTGTGAAAAGCGATACTGACAACGTTTTTTCGCAGCCTCTTCCCAGTATTGAACAATAACTATTTTTTAAAATAATGGTTCTGCTTATAACAATGATTCGATAACAACGTGTTTTAGTCTTAATTTTCAAAGTGGTGAGAAAAGGTAAATTCCTTTTAAACAATAGGGTTATAAATTTAGCATTTAAAACAGTGTTAAATATAAAAAGTGTGGTTTTAATTTATAAGGGGGAGGGGAGTCGCACTTAGAGGCTTGCTGTGTGAAAAGGGTCACCGATACAAAAAGTTTGAGAACCACTGATGTAGGTATATTTTGGGCTAGCAATTGACCAAATGCTCATCTATTTATTATCTGCCAAATCTCCTCTGCCAAGATCTCTGTGTTTTATTTCATTTCTGTCTCCGGTGCCTCAAAGTCAAACGAATACCTTCAAGGGAACCTCAGTAATAAAATATATTTCCTTCTCCCTGCCATCAAGAGAAAGCAGCGTAATAGTTTTTTGATCCATTGTGGACTGGTTAATGCCTTACTTCTCATCACCAAGCACAGCTAATAAAGGAGTAAAGGGGATTTGGCAGTTTAATACAGCAGCTAATTTTGTGCCCGCTTCCCTTGCCAAAAAATATTTTCACTTTTGGGAGATGCCAGAATATCAGAGCTGAGTAATTAGCCTTCTCCCAGGCAAGAAGAATTCAGCTAATGAAGCACATGGGCACCTATTTTCCCATGCTCTGGCCAGCCCCAATACTAGGCGGTGCACTGGTTATCTCCATGGATGGGTGGGGCGAATGGGTAGGGAATCCTCCTCCAGCAAGCTGCAGATCTACTCTATAGATTCTACTGCAGATTTACCCTGCCCTTGCCATGGGGAGAATGGACAGGAGGAAAAATATGCAGTGGATCCTTGCCCTGGGCCAGCCCTACATGATGTCATGAAATGGGTTGTCTGGGCTTTATGGGAGGGGGCGCATACCCCCTTAGCGGACCCTGAAAATCCTGCCTCTCTGGCTAGCACAGTGACACCAGAGTATTTACGATGCCCAGGGCACTCAGTGGGTTGGAGGATGAGACAGGATTTGTCCAGGGTACAGGCGGAATGGAGGAGTCATCAGGCTGACATTGAAGTTTATGTTGCATGATTCAGATGGTATCTTCAGATCAAAGTCAGCTCTGCTGCTGTTAGAACACTGGTCCAAATCCACCTCCAGTCTGTAGTGACTGGGAGGCTTTAAAAATAACTGGCAGCTGTCAGGTTGCCCAGATATGGTGAGTTTGGTGGTTCTCTCAGCCCATTTCCTAGTGGGCAAGTGCATCTCTCTCTAATCACCATGATCCAAATGCAGGACAACGGCTTCACCCCAGGGGCACCATAAAAAATATTCAGGCGGGACACTTAGAACATGGTGGGGCTCAGCTTGGCCCTCCTTGTGACCTGAGCTCCGGGAGTCTGCCTTTTGGATGCAAATAATTTCCAGCAGGAGAGGCACGGAGGAAACCAGATGTGCACGGAGCACAAGGAGCGTTAAGAAGACAATAGGGGGTTGTCCCTTGAAATGTAGGCCACTGTAGAGGTCTGGGCAATGGACACCACGGCAGAACATCCACCCCACAATAAGCCACCGCCCACCACGCCTGGCATGAAATGGAATCCTTCGAAAGCAGCCTCAGCAGAGTTGCAGCTGCAGCTGGAATCCAAAGCAACCTCTCCCTGGTAGGGATGCAGGAAATCAGTTGGCGTTGCCTGGCGCTGGGTATTCTTCTTTGCTGGGTGGTGGTGGTGGCAGGGAGAGGAAGGTAGAAGAGTAAGGGTTGAGTTGGCGAGTAGGTGTTTGGAGGAGGTTTATTGTAAAACATAAATAGATACGTACAATGAAAAAATCCCCACAGGCAAAAATAATGCTGCCCAGTCCCCGCTGGCTGTGCTTCAGCCTCTGGTGGTCAGAGCCCACCGGGCTGGTGGGCACAGTGTAACTGACCCCACTCACTGACTCAGGTGTGGAAACACCTGGCTCCCTGAGTGGAATTCACCCCTCGCACGAGGCCTATGCCCCATCCCCTTGAGCCCTCAAGACTGGGCCTTTGCTGGCCCTTGGCACAGGGATCTATTTCCCCACCTAGGCCTGGACTCAGCAACGCACGTAGCACACGCTGAATTCCATCCTTACCCAGCAAAGCGCGGAAGCGGAGGCTTAACTTTAAGCATGCGCTCAAGTCCCATTCAAGTCAAGAGGCTTTAAGGCCTTGCGTAAACTGAGCAGGGCTGGAGAGGGGAACTGAGGCTTTCGTGTAGAGGGCCTACGCTGCATGATGGCCGCCATGGAGTGCCCAGAGGCAAGGTGGTTAAGCAAGAGTACTGCAGAATGGAGGACAGAAGGGGTATGTGTGCTGCACGATTGGCCTGATGAGGGCAGATTGCGGGTCTCATCTAGCACAGCAGCTCTATGCTCCTATGTAACACATGGGTCTAATGGGCTGCAAAGTTGCTGATACCTCTGTATAAGGTAGAAAGTTGGCCCAGGAGAGGAATCATAGAATCTCAGGGTTGGAAGGGACCTCATGAGGTCATCTAGTCCAACCCCCTGCTCAAAGCAGGACCAACCCCAACTAAATCATCCCAGCCAGGGCTTTGTCAAGCCAGGCCTTAAAAACCTCTAAGGAAGGAGATTCTACCACCTCCCTAGGTAACCCATTCCAGTGCTTCACCACCCTCCTAGTGAAAAAGTTTTGCCTAATATCCAACCTAGACCTCCCCCACTGCAACTTGAGACCATTGCTCCTTGTTCTGTCATCTGCCACCACTGAGAACAGCCGAGCTCCATCCTCTTTGGAACCCCCTTCAGTAGGCTGCTATCAAATCACCCCTCACTCTTCTCTTCTGTAGACTAAATAAACCCAGTTCCCTCAGCCTCTCCTCATAAGTCATGTGCTCCAGCCCCCTGATCATTTTTGTTGCCCTCCGCTGGACTCTCTCCAATTTGTCCACATCCTTTTTGCAGTGGGGGGCCCAAAACTGGACGCAATACTCCAAATGTGGCCTCACCAGTGCCGAATAGAGGGGAATAATCACTTCCCTCAATCAGCTGGCAATGCTCCGACTAAATGCAGCCCAATATGCCGTTAGCCTTCTTGGCAACAAGGGCACACTGCTGACTCATATCCAGCTTCTCATCCACTGTAATTCCCAGGTTCTTTTCTGCAGAACTGCCGCTTAGTCAGTCGGTACCCAGCCTGTAGTAGTGCATGGGATTCTTCCTTCCTAAGTGCAGGACTCTGCACTTGTCCTTGTTGAAGCTCATCAGATTTCTTTTGGCCCAATCCTCCAATTTGTCTAGGTCACTCTGTATCCTATCTCTCCCCCCAGCTTAGTGGCATCTGCAAACTTGCTGAGGGTGCAATTCATCCCATCATCCAGATCATTAATGAAATGTACAAGGCAGTACACCTTAGAACATATGATACAGATTTCACTGTAGTAGCCGTGTTAGTCTGTATCAGCAAAAACAACGAGGAGTCCTTGTGGCACCTTAGAGACTAACAAATTTATTTGGGCATAAGCTTTCATAAAGTGGGTTCTAGCCCACGAAAGCTTATGCCCAAATAAAATTGTTAGTCTCTAAGGTGCCACAAGGACTCATCGTTGTTTTTACAGATTTCACTGTAAACGCTTCTCCAGGAGCTTTATCTTGCTATCTTTGATGATATCGCGAAGAGGATGATTCCCATTGTTCCGGCCAAATCTGCTAGATGAAAGATATCTTGTGCATCTTTCAGAGGGAGTTTAGCCATAGGGAGCAGTTCAGCATGTAGCAGGGATTGATTGTGAATTGTTTGGCTGCAAGAGAACAAATTCTGCTGCTAATGGTTGTCATGGGATCGAGATCTGTTTTTAGTTTAGAAGAAGTAGTTATAGATTTCAAAAGCAACAACTGTGGCCTCTGTTACTAAGAGCACCTGCGATCGTTGGAATGGAAAGAATATTTATATTTTCTAAATCAACATTCACGATTAATGCTGTATGCTGTTGCCATCTATCCTTCAGCTTACATGGTATTCCGCTCCATCCACGTACGTGGTATTCACCATTGTAGTATTTAAATGTCTAACCTTCCACTCTATCATGTAGTGCTCCTTCGATGGGATTGTGATAATGCCTGATTCCTGTATGCTTTACAGCTTCCACCATTGCTATGCTGGGACGCTACACTGGTGGAGAATAAGCACCATTGGTCCAATCGTTAAGCTGATTTGCACATCTTTTTGCCCCACATTAGAGGTCCCAAGTCTGTAAAGACCACAAGTAATCCCATTGAACAGAATGTGTTGCTTGTTTTATTTCTTCAGTCTCCTTTCTCTGGTGCTCATTCCTGTGTTATCTAAGTGGCTTATAAATATTAATGAATAGGTCTCAGCCCCCAGCACAGGGAATCAGGGTTTGTCTTGGAAATGGTGAAAGTCAAAGAAAAAGCCGTTCTTGTTGAATTTTTAAAAATTTTCTATCAATGTTTCTTTTTATCAATGTTTTTAAAAATGTAACCTATTCAGGGGTATGTCTACACTACAAGCAGCACAGCAGCTAAGCCACCACAGTGTAGACCAGGGGTCTCAAACACGTGACCCATGGGCCACATGCGGCCCGCGGAGTTATTTCCTGCGGCCCGCCATAGGCGCTGACTCCACTGGCAGCCAAGCTCCAAACATTGCTGAGTGTTTATATTTTATTAAAACCCCTCTTTGCATTACAGTTTTTAAAAAGTTAATACATTAACTTTTAATAGAATACTCTATTACTCTTCATTTTTTTTTCATTTTTGACTATACTTTTGTATCATTGTATGAAAAGGTTTCAGTGATGTGGCCCTCCGGCAATGTACTAGTTCTCATAGAATATCAAGGTTGGAGGGGACCTTAGAAGGTCATCTAGTCCAACCCCCTGCTCAAAGCAGGACCAATTCCCAATTTTTGCCCCAGATCCCTAAATGGCCCCTTCAAGGATTGAACTCACAACCCTGGGTTTAGCAGGCCAATGCTCAAACCACTGAGCTATCCCTCCCCCCATCCCTTTCCTGCAGTGAAAAGCATGGGTCCAGGCAGTCAGTCTTTGGCACTTCACAGCGGTGTTGGTAGTTAGCAGGACTTGGTAAGGACCTTTCCAGCATGGGGCCAGCGCAGTCTTTCATCCTTGTGGTGATTTGAGTTTGAAATCCCTGGTGTAGACACTTGCTACAGCCACAGATGGGATTTTTCTGTTGTTGAAAGGCGTTAGCTAAGTCAATGGAAGAAACCAAGCAGTATCTATACTATAGCAGTGCTTAGGTTGGCTCCACTATGGCTCTCAGGGGGTGAGTTTTGCACCCTCTCTGAGCGATGTAAAAACCGACCTAAATTTTAGGTATAGAGCAGGCCTAAACTACCTTAATGTTGCCTCGTTAACTCAGGTATGAAAATATGTGCGATCTACAAAGCTGCAATGCTGCACTCTTCTCTCTTCCAAAGGATTAACAGAAACCATCAAAGGCATCACAAAACCTTTCAACGCTTAAAGGGTTAATACAAACAGCTATTGAATTGGCTTTGAAGTTATTTTTAATGGAAAACTATTTCCTCTTGGTTAAACAACTGACCTCTAGAGAACAATCATGCTCCTAACCTTGGCCTTCTGGCTTTATAAACCATTGTTGGCTCCTTTGTTTAGACTTCAGGACAATTCATTTTGACTGAAACATCAAGAGCCAGTCAATATTTGTTTAAGATATGCCACAGCCATATTCCACATGAGATATTTATATCCTGACCACCTACCATCTCCATTTAATATTCTATTCTTCACTTCCTGCCCTAAACTTTTGTGCAGTATTGCTGGAGGGTTGGAAAACAACTGCTATGTTCTACACCAGAGGCAGCTGCATTTCAGTGGTAGACGACGTAATCCTTGTATACATAGTGTGACAGGGTCAGGCCAGATGGCTACAAGAGAGTGGTTGAAGGCAGATATATTAGCCCTAGGTTAAATAGGTCCCTTTTCCCTGGGTAAGGTAACAGGGAAGGTTCCAGAACACTCAGGAACTTTCTGGAAACAATTAAGGCAGACAGGCTGATTAGAACACCTGCTGCCAATCAAGAAGCTGCTAGAATCAATTAAGGCAGGCTAATCAGGGCACCTGGGTTTAAAAAGGAGCTCCCTTCAGTTTGTGGCATGCGTGTGAGGAGCTGGGAGCAAGAGGCACTAGGAGCCGAGAGTGAGAGGGCGTACTGCTGGAAGATCCTATGGTGAGGATAAAGAAGGTGTTGGGAGGAGTCCATGGGGAAGTAGCCCAGGGAGTTGTAGCTGTCGTGCAGTTCTTCCTGAAGGCACTCTAAACAGCTGCAGTCCACAGGGCCCTGGGCTGGAACCCGGAGTAGAGGGTGGGCCCGGGTTCCCCCAAAACCTCCCAACTCCTGATCAGACACAGGAGGAGTTGACCTGGACTGTGGGTTCTACCAGAAGGAAAGATCTCTGATGCAAGCAAAATCCGCCTATAAGCGCAGGACCCACTGAGATAGAGGAGGAACTTTGTCACAATAGATTCAGATAAGGAACCAGATTCTCTGCTCCTGCAAATCCAGTGAAGTCATGCCAGCAGCTAATTTGTCTCACTGTCTATGAGATTCGTGAGAGGAGGTGATCTGGGGTGTTGGAGACTGGAATGTGTTGGGATGGAGCCCCAATGTCATCTCTTTAAGAAGTGGGAAGAGGTCCTATCAGGCCAATGAGAGGGAGAGATGGTAGGTATAATCTGGGGGGTGTCAAAAGAGCAAACCCCCTTGAAGTGTGGATGGTGGGCAAATGATCCTGGATCCCTGTGCTTTATGAATCTGGATCATGGACCGGCTGATAGAAGTGAAGCTGCATAGCTTCTATCTGGAGCCAGGACTGTTCCAATCTAGAGTGTCTTGAAAATTGGTATGTTGCACTGGGAGGTTGCCAATACACATTTTATCCTCCTTGATCATGGCAGTTACACTGATCAACGTAACTAGCTCCAACATGGAGTGTATTTGTGTGTGCCCATCTGCACATGGATGTCTGTATGTGTGAGTGTGTGCCTATGGGATGTAAGTGCACACATTAAGGCAGAATTTCCCAAACCAGAGATATGTAGGCTGAATTTGGGAAGTGGCTTCTGATTTTGTGATTGCAAAATCTAAGCGCCGTGGTGAATCAGCTAGTAGGATGTTTAAATGCTGTAAGGTGTTCCCACAAAATTGGAAACTGGATCAAGGCTCTTTTATGACTCAGAACCATTAGATTCAGTGGACAAAAAACAAATCCGTGTGCTAGCATCCATCGCATAAGTGAAACCAGAAGCAATCGACGTTTTAAGACTGGAAATACTAAGATACATTCCCACGAGAAAATTGATCTTTGTAATAAAGATTCATCATTATCTCCTCATTCTGTCCCAGGCTCAACCATCGCTCCCTTTGTAACACCATGGATTACTAGCATACTGTATTTTTTTTAACGTGACAGTGTTAGGTGCCAGATCTACAAAGCAGGAGGCTGAAGGTCTTTGTGGATTGTTCCAGCCCCATCTCCTATCCCCTTCTCCCTAGGAACCTTCTTTCTGCCAGTGAGCCCAGACTTATGGTACCTTCATTTCTTTCCCCAAACACCTGTGTCTTCCATGCTGCCCCTTCTCATCCCCCTGTTCTCTGCAACACCTTCTCCTCCTCATGCAAATCCAACCTACAAATGGAGATGGTCGGCATTTTTTGTTTGAATTTTTTTTTTTATATTAAAAATGGCTTTTTTGGGGTAAAGACAAAATTTTCTTTGGGAAATACCCATTTGCAACACCACTTTTAGGATTTTCCTAAAAAAACCACAACCAACCCCAAATTGATTTTTTTTCATTTTCAGCAACAGAAAACTCAAGAATTTCAACCCATTGGGTTAAAGTGTTTGTTTTTCCTGAAAAATGTTCACCCCAGTGAATGGACGTTTTCAGTTGTAATAACTGAAAACATTTAAGAAGTTTTGGTTTTTCAACAACTCCAACCTCTATCTTTCCAAAAGTGTTGAAAACTTTTGATGAAAAAAACCCAATTGCTTCAGTTACATTTTTTTAATGGGGAAAAAACAACCCTCCATTTCCTAATCAGTTCAATCCACAAATCCGTTCCTGCCATGGCACGTGGAAGAAGTGAGTTAATAAACAAAGCGTCATCACAATGGGTAAGGAAGTGCTCTGAGCATTGTAATGCTCCTTTGCTCACCTCCTGTTTGTTTATACTCTCCCTTTTTCCTTGTACCTACATCCCGCCCTCCTTTTGATTGTCACACACACTTGTGGTGTCTTGCCTTGAATTAGACTGTAGGTATTTCAGGGCCCAGTTCACCTCTTACTGCATGGTTGTGCAGCACCTAGAACACTGAGGCCCTGATCTAGATGGCGTCTCTACGCACTATCAAAATACTACCAATAAATAATGACTTTGCGTGTTGTGTCTAAAATCCCTTCAGGGCAAAGGGTACAGGCCAGGTTCTCAATCAGTGCAGCTCCATTCAGCTTGGCCAGGGATGGCTGCCGTTTAGAGGATTGAGCAGTGGGCTGAGAATTAGGTGGCTTTTATTCTAAACCTGATTGTGACCCTCCCCACTGAGCTGCTACATTTTATTAGTATTGAAAGTGCCAGAGCGGACCCCGAAGAGAGGGGCAGCCAGGTTTAGAGAGGCTGGCCGCACTTGGTAACTCCAGAGGGTAAAGAGAGGGCATGCCATTGTCCTGATGGGTGGGGGGATTTTTCATCCCGGCATGGACACCAACAAGAGTCATGCTCCTCCTTCCCTGCCAGTGTAGTGTCCAGCCCTGCCATTCTCCAGTGGGAGTCAATGAAGGCTTTGTCTCCTGAGCAGTGGAAAGGATCATGCCCTGTCCGCAGGGGGATGAGCAGACTGACTCCAGAAGCCGTGCGTGTGCCCAGGCGTGTGGCCTCTGGCACAAGGCGTAGCTAGCTACCTATGCCAACTGCACTGAGTTGGAACAAAGGCAAAATTTATAAATAAATAGATAAAGGGGAGAGACCGATGTAACATTTACGGCGTCTGGGAAACAGCCCTGTCTGCACCTGGCATGGACGAATATGAATGCAGGAATCAAAATATGTTGACTTCTGTCCAAAAAGCAGCCTGTGAAAGAAACAGGGCAGTTAAGATGGGTATACCAATGGAGACCCAATGTCTGGTAATTCTAGTTATCAGAGCTTTACTCTGAAAACACTATAGGCTTTCATTATTGTGTCATGAAAGAACATTGCTGTGAGGGGTTGGAGTCCCCCAGCCTCCCGAGTGTCGACATTCTCTCTCCTTGTCCCGTTCCCATCCCAGGAGGAATGTGTCATTCCCCTGCTGAGCCGGAACTAGGGTCTGCACTCCACTCAGAAGAATTCTTACAGACAGGGGAAGTCGTGAAGGAAAAATCAAGGGACCTTTTGGGCACATTAGACGGTTTGAAAAGTTCCTTTGTGGCTTTTTTTTTTTACCCTAGAGATACGAGGAACATCGTCTCATCTTCCTGTTTGTGCTGGAGAACTTCTTGGATGACTCAGAGATGTGGAATGGAATCTTTCTGAAGTTTTAATGACAGGAGCAGTGGGGTGAATAGCACGTGTCTGAGTCCAGTAGGCCTTCTTAACCAAAACAACCAAACCCAAAGAGTTTTAAACAGTCTGAACAAAAATTACTCCCCCCTTCCATTGAATCAGATTCCACTGCCTGGGTATCATTGGTGGCATAAACTTGCTAGTTCTCCAGTTGACCATGTATGTTTTCTGGATGGGAAAAATGGCATATCCTTAGTATTCCAAAGCCAACTGCCGTCTGAAATTCTAAAGACATTGGTCATATCAGCTGGATGTTTTTGCTACAATGCTCGGCAGTGAAATACTTAGCTACAATGCCATTTCGACTGTTGCTATGGTGCCTCCAGTATACTGGCATCTACACCTAGAGCAATTGCTATTTTTTGTCTGTATTTCTCTCCCTCGACCTTTGTAAAAGCAAACTCACTGGGAAAACCTTGGTGATATTGATCTGGGATTGACTGGACGGGTGGGGTTGCTATCAAACACATTCTCAATGATGATGAAGCATGACGCTTAGATAGCATGGCTTTATCTATCTTTTATATCTTAGGATTTTATATACTACTGCCCGTGGCCACGGTATCTGAACACCTGCCATGTGAAAGCCATAGCAATGGCAAAGTCCCTAATGGATTTCCTGGAGTCTCCGGCATGATTCCCTTTACAGGGTCAGTGGTGTGTTTGGGGTAGGTTTTGTGGGGTAGGTTAGGGGTTTTTACTGGGCTGGGACTAAAAGGGGTATTTGAATTGCAAGTATCACGTATGGTGGAAAGGATCTCTCAAGGAGGAAGGCCTTGCAACATTTCTTGAAGCTAGTCAGACTGGATTCAACTGATCTCCCCTGAAAGATTGTTCCCCAGTCAGATCTTCTCAACAGAGAATGCTTTATCCCCAGCTCTCACATGGTCTCTTTATTTCATAGATTTATAGATTTGAAGGCCAGAAGGGGCCATTATGATCATCTAGTGTGACCTCCTATATAAGAGAGGCCATTGAATTTCATCCAGTGGGTCCTGTGTCAAGCATCAGCTTTAGGTTGGGCTACAGCAGATCTAGTTCAAATCTTTACCAAGGCTGTTTAGAAGATGTTTCCTATTCCCACGTTGGAAGATCAAACTGACTTTCTAGAAGATACTACCATGGGGGGGAAAAATGATACCCAGCATCTTACATAAATGGTCTTTGCCTCTTCAAGTCCTTGTGTTTGGGTTACAAAGAGACAGAGTAGATACTTTTTCCTGGGTGTCTGGCTGGTGAGTCTTGCCCACATGCTCAGGGTTCAGCTGATCACCATATTTGGGGTTGGGAAGGAATTTTCCTCCAGGGTAGATTGGCAGAGGCCCTGGATGTTTTTTGCCTTCCTCTGCAGCATGGGGCACGGGTCACTTGCTGGAGGATTCTCTGCATCTTGAAGTCTTTAAACCATGATTTGAGGACTTCAGTAGCTGAGACATAGGTGAGAGGATTATTGCAGAAGTGGGTGGTTGAGATTCTGTGGCCTGCATTGTGCAGGAGGTCAGACTAGATGATCATAGTGGTCCCTTCTGACTTTAAAGTCTATAAGTCCAATTGTGAGATGCCCCTGGCAACAAATGATGATCCCCAATAATGTCAGAGGAATAATGAAAGCCAGCTCAAAATAATAGGTTCTCAGATTTCATTGCTCAAATAAATGTTAGCCCTAATCCCAACCTCCCTGAATACTTTATGGCATCATCCACGTCCAAAGTCAGGTATTTGTTAAAGAATCACTTGAATCTTTTATCATTAAAAAGTTGGGTTTAAAAATATATCTGTTAGTTCTGTTAATTCCCCTCGGTCCCCCTCCCTGTCTTTCAAACACACGTATAAAGTTAGGAAAAACAGACGGAATTGCAAACAGCCCTGGAGATCCCCCTGCTAAGTAATGCTGTCTGGCAATGGGAGGTGTTGGATTTCAGCTGGCGGACATGGTGACATCAAACGGTAGTGTGTCATGGTTGGCACTAATTGGGTACAAAGTGCTGTAGATGACAGCTCAATTCCACACTCACCTTTTCTATGCAAGGCGTTGAAAAGAAACCACTTGTCATATCAGCGAAATGTGTTTTAGATGCTGAGTGAGATAGAGACGCACCTGACATGACAGTTGTATCCGTCAGTCCTGTCGAATGACTCGGTGGATCTGAACTGGCTTTCAGAGTAGCTGCATGCAAGGCATTACTGAGGAGAGGCTTTGATCCTTGACTAGAGAGAAACACACATGAGGCATGTCCACTCTTTGGTCCATTCAATCTTCAGTCTGCCAAGAATTGTAGTACCCAGCCTGAGTATGTATTCCTCCTCTCCTCTAGAGGGCATAATGGGAATTGCATGCAGTTCTTGTTCATTCACTCACTACGGGCCCTACCAAGTCTGCCGAGTGTTGCCAACGGTCTCATATTAAGACGTGCAACAATTTTCTTAGCAAACGGGCAGGTTTGTCATGGGGCATTCGTGCTCCAACTCTGCGGACGTCAGCTCTTGCCACCTCGTATTCGGTGGCGGAGTACTGCGCACCAGTGTGGAGCTGACTGTCCATGCGTATCATCCGCCATGCGTATCATCTCCGGCACCTTGCGTCCGACTCCACTCCCCTGGCTCCCAGTTCTGAGCAATATCGCTCCTCTTCCTATCAGAGGAGAGGTTACCACTGGCACGTTGCTGGAGAAAGTACGCGCCAACTCAAACCTGCCACTGCGCAATGACCTTTTTAAACCACCAGCTGAAACGTCGCCCATTATGGTCTCATTTGCCACGCCAGGACGTTAGGGTAGAAACACTCTGGCAAGAGGAATGGATCTGTTATAATCCCCAACTAGTCCCTTGTCTCTGACCCCACAATTTGCCTGCCTGGTTTTGACCTGCCCCATCGCCAATGGTCCCTGTTGAACAGGTTCCGGACCGGGCAAGGTCTCTGTGCAGCCAACCAGTGTCACTGGGGCCTTTGTGACAGCCCTTTGTGCAGCCGCGGCACAACACAGATGATGACACACCTTGTCGGTGAATGCCCGCTGACTAGGTTCAGCGGTGGCCTAGGAGAACTGCATCACGCCACTGCAGATGCCATCGCTTGGCTAGACGACTATGCACATGCTAAATAAATAAATTGAAATAGAAAATTCCCTGTCCCGGGCTTGATCTCAGTACAATAAGACCGAGTTGTTGAGTGCCGCAAAAAGCAGCAAGAAATACCCCTGGAGAATGTAGGTGACTACTGATTATGATTATTATTAATAATAATTATGATGATGATGATGATAATAACACTAATAATAATATTGAGAGGAGAGGTGGGGCGGGGGTGGTAAGAAAGCAGTCCCTTATTTTTGAAATACAGTGTTGGCCACTTTAAGTCTGCCCCACATAAAAACCTCCCAGAAAGTGAGGTGTTACCTGAGAATATGTGTGGGCCATCTCAATGGGAGTTGTGGGTGCTGCACAGCGTTGGAGGAGTTGTCATGGTAGTATCTTGTCCCCTCCGTATCTGGGGCTGGTTGGCTGGTACGAGCTAAAGACATGACCGGGAGAACAGGGTCATGGCCCATGGAATGAGGCCCCCCCCAATATGTCTCTGCACTTTTTCCAGCCCTTCCATGGCACACGGCACAGAGGAGGGGGACCTCTGAGAGGCGGTGACTGATGGTACCTACAGCATCGTACGTTACACCACTTGGAGAGAGTTATCCCTGGAGAATGGCTATCCCTGATCCCTCCCTCCTCCTGCAGCATACACACTCCTGTTAGATTGCCGGTCAGCTCAGAGGAGGGACAGCGTGAGGAGAGATGCACAGCCTCCAGCGGTACGTCCCCTCACCAATGCCTCCCACACCTGTTGCTCTCCCATGAAACCAGTAAAAGTGAGTTCGACTTGGGATGGGCAAACTTCACTGATGTCCGAATCTGGCTGCAGTTTGGGCAAGGAGTCGAAAGTCTAAGGGAAGCCGACGGAGATGCGTCGACTTAACGTCAGCTGAGGAACTCACCCTGGCTCGCTAGCGGAAGCTTATTTATATGTACCACAGCTTTTGAGGTTTCCCTGCTCGAAAGCCGCACAACCCTTGCTCCCTCCCTAATCCTCACACAACCCTTTTCCGCAACATCCCTTGGCACCCTGCTCTCCAGTTGCGAGGTGCTCCTCATCACATCCAGAACCGTAATATTGTATCCAAACAGTTGATTTGACTGCTTATTTCCTCAATAGACCACAGCTTCCTCTTCCAGTTTGCAAGTTTTCCTGGGGGGGGGGGGGGGTCCCATCTAATGCCTCCAGCATTCTATTCTTGGGAAACACAGCAGCCATTTTTCCCTCCTAGCCCCCACACCAGAAGGCCCATTACCCCTACCCACCATCTGGGGGTGAATGGCTGGCCTCTCCCCCTTCTAGGGTCCATTGCTCCCAAATTCATCTTCGGTAGTGGCTGTCTTCTAGTAAGAGACGGAAACGGCACCAGAAGAGCATTTCTTGCTGTGTTTTGCCAATTCCAGGTCTCAACCAGAAACGGGGAGAAAAAAACAACCACCATTTATTTGAAGACTTCAGAACCTTAAAAATTGATTCTGTTCAAGTCTGGTTCTTGCAATGGGCGACGGTTCAGGCAGTGCGCAATTTGTAATGAAAGAGGTGCCAGGGCGTAAACAATTAATTGCTGGGGCTATGAACTGCCAAGCCTAAAGGGGCCGAGGCTCAGCCCTGGCAAGCCCTGGATAAATAAGCACTGGGTTCAGGGCTGGGGGAGATCCTTATTTTGTCAGAAGCAGTTTGCCAATTCCCTACTCCATCCAGAATTTCTTTGGTTATTATCTATTTACTCATTTAATTTCTTTAGATTGCTAAAAGTGATAAAGAGACGGCATCCGTCCAAGAGCTCTGGGCGCCCTGCCATTGCCGAGATGTACAGATTGTGCTTGTTATCGAACCTGGGCATAAATTAACTACTGACACCAGCTCTGATTCCCATTGCACTCACATGGGTGATTCGATTCAACGGGAATCTTTGCGTGCCATAAAGTCAAGCACTCGTACGTAAGTCTCTGCAGCACCAGAGCCATCACAGGCCAAATTCAGACCACAGTTGTGTCTCAATCAACCTCCTCCTCTTGGTGTTCAGTACTTCTGAAAATCCGGCCATCTGCTTTAGGTCCTTCCACTCCTTAGGCACCCCGGTTTGGTCATTTGAACTGCCGCTGCTTTTTCTGCATATGGAATTATCCCAGAACAGCTCTCAATTTCCTCAGATTGTATTCCTTCTTTGGATCTTTTAAAACAAACCAACCTTTTGACCTCTATGGTTTGATCACAAATATTTGAAAAGCTGTGTTACTTAGTTGCCGTTCATCCAATAGGTTGCATGGGACTGTTGCGGTTCTCTGACTGGATGATTACGCAAGTAGTTCCAATACAAAGACTTCTGCACATGTATCCATTTCCAGCTGAGATTCCCTGAACAGAGGTATAGAGTCCAAGGTCAGAAGGGAACTCTGTGATCATCTAGTTCTACCTTCCGTATAACACAGAACATAGAATTTCCCCACAATAATTCCTGTTTGAACAAACTGAATTAATGGGCTCTCAAAACATGGGGCGAGGGACAGACCATACCTTCTAGAGCTGAGAACGATTCCAGGCCCAGCTCTCCACCCGGGCATGGGGTAGGAAGAAATCAACCCATACTGTGTTACTCTTCCATGCGTCCATGTGACTTTGCACAGGGGTGACTTTAACTGAAAACAAATGGTCATTAAGGTCAGGCTTGACAAAGACCTAGCTGGGATGATTTAGTTGGGGATTGGTCCTGCTTTGAGCCGGGGGCTGGACTAGATGACCTCCTGAGGTCCCTTCCAAACCCTGATATTCTATGATTCTATGATGCCCACAGTCCTTTATTGGTCTTCTGCAGAGGGGCAAATTTCACCCTTTGGGTGAACATTGGTGGCAGTGGAACTTAGCCGAAAGAGGGTGCAAAATGGGCATAACAACCTGGCTGGAGCAAGTGCTCTGAAAATGTGCACCAATATTTGCAGACATATTTTTTCACCCAGCTCTAATCAGTATCAATAAAATCTGCCTCAGAGCTTTGCAATCAAAAAATGTATGCCATCTACTTTGCCTCTGACATAACACTGCATAAGATGCCACTCCCAACCACTTCTGGAAGATCAAATTAACGTGTTACGAGACCACAAGGCTCAGTCACTGCCTTGTTGGAGTGGTTAAGGGAGACGTGGAATGTACTCATCAAGCTGACATGAAATAATAACCCATATAGAGCAAAAGTGGGGCAACATTTTGTTTCTTCTTGGGAGGTACCAGGCTAGGTCCATCTTCTCAGCGCTGGAAGTGGGCACACATCCACACTCCAGGGGTATCATTTCTGGATGGGGGCCCAATCCCGTAGTCTTTCAAGTACAGTATGTCTGAGGGGTTCTCTGCAGTGCCAAACCACCACCAGGTCTTCGCAGCAAGCTGACCAATCTGTGCTCAGTTCCCAGTGCCTGCTCATTGTCCAAGGGTCTGAGCGCCAGGAAGTTCACTCTGACCTGGAGCAGACAAAGCTGAAGGGTGAGCTGCTGTCCCCACTTTATAGACAGAGGATCCTTAAAGTCCTATGGTCCATGGTAATGTGAGAAACTCCCTCCAAACATGGACCCTGTTGCTCCAATGAGCCCGCCTTAACCCACCAATGGTGAACATATTCACTCTGCATTCATACCCGGAGCTGCCTCTGAACTGCTTGGCTCTGGACTGCAAGCGGGGTGGAACTCTCCTGAGAATGGGTCCTCTTATAACAGTAAAGTCCTGATACCGCCTGGACTTGAGAGACAAGAAGAATAGTCTTACTCTGGGCATTTCCTCTTCCAGTCCAATGTAGGACAGCACGGAGGAGGTTGCGTGAGTGCATGGGCGGAGCCAGCCTCATGGTGAGGAGGCAAGTCAATGGTCAGAGCCAGGAATCCGGCGTTCAGAGGCAGGCAGGGACCAGGCCCGGAGCGGAGCAGGCAAGGGGCAGAGCATGGGCTGGACAGGAAGCTGGAAGCAGGCCTGGTGCAGCTGCAGGGAGCGGAAAGCATTGATAAGCCACTGGGCTGCTGTTGCTACCAGGCCGTAATAGGGACCCGTTGGGCCTTCAGCCCGATCAGGGAGCACAGTCACTTAGTGAGGGTGTATTGGGCCCAGCCGAGCTCATTGGGTTGCTAGGCAACAGCGCCCAGAGCCAGCTGAGTTCCTGACACTTCGCCATCTTCCCTTCAGCCTTGACGCTAGGCACTGGTGCGGTGGGCAGGTTTTTATAGCATGAACGGTGCAGCTTAAATATTATTGGATGGTAGCAGCTCCCTTAAGTCTGTCCCTAAAGGAATATTGTACAAAGTAATAGAGGAGAGTTTGCTGCTGACCTGCAGCTGGTGCGTACTCATGCAAAAGTCTACACAAGCCCTGCATTTCACACTTAGCAATTCCAGATGCCATCCCTTAACATTTGATAAGCTACGTGGGTGCAGTGGCTGAATGGGAACTATCCAAGGAAAATCCAAAAGTGCTGCAGGAAGTGGAGTTGGTTATTCGGTAGATGGCACTCTTCTCTCTGAGACAGCACTGAACCCAATGCCTTGGCCCCGGGGAGAGTGTGGGTTGCAGGACATGCCATCTTTTGGATAAGGTCCTCGCCACTTCCACTCATTAAAAAACCAAATGCCATTTTTTCTCTAGAGCTCAGATGTTAGCCCGAGTGTCCAGGCCCAGCTGCCAATGGGTTGCAAGCTATGGGGCCACTGAACAGCTTGCAAGGGATGGGCAAACATTTGGATTGTTCCCCGTTTAATCCGAAGTGGGTCTGCTCTCCCTCAACTTTACCGTACATACTATCAGGAGTGGACCATATTTACCATCATGGCCTGACCCCAGAAGTAAAAGGTGAGGAGTATGAAACCCCAACGCTGACATTTTTTCAGCGTTCGTGAGAGCGAGCCCAAATCCTGCATGTTATTTAATGCGTGGGGCCTGTTGGGGCAATTTGTGAGAGGAAGCAAAGTGAGTACGCAACTTGGTGGAGAACTGAATACAGTGTCAGTGTCTGCAGCTCAACTTGCCTAAACAGAGTTGTCAAACAGGCCAGGAGGGCCACCGGCCCGGGATCCTGCACTAGGATTTACACAGCAAACCTAATGGCAAATGCAACAAAGACTGTGGAGGAGGGAAGGGCTGGGCTTCAAAGAACACAGGTGGGAGTACAGGAGGGAGATTAGTGGTGCACTAGGGTTTCCTGGGGCTCCTAATTTGTTTCCCAGGCTCCTAATTCCACTGGGACAACAGACACATTCTTCCCTATGTGTTTACGGCGGTTGTGGGTGGTTTTTTCCCCCCTCCTTCCCCCCTCAGGCTCAGAAGCAGTCCAGGCAGCGCACACACCGACTAGGACGGGGAGTACATACCACACAGCTGAGGCGGGGCGTAACACAAATATGCCTTTTCAGAATAGCTTTTACGCCTGGAAGAGGAGGCTGGTTTATTACCTTGGTAAACAAAAGTTCGGATTCAAGCAAAGTACAAACTTTGCCCCGGGCTGTTCTGACTGCGTACCTTGTGTTTGTGAACTCCGCAACACGGAGATAACGTGAGGCAATGGAGCTACTTCCAGCACGCCCCCCGCCTTTCCTTTGTCATAGTCCCAGAATTTAAAAGTTCCTGTTTTGGGGGTGGGGGGAAGAGGTGCGGACGGTGTTATGTGACATAATCCACCCCAGCTCTGGCTTTTTGGAAACAGCATTCACAAGGGTTCCCTTTGGTGGGCAGTGTGGGCAGTTCTCTTGCTGCACCGGGGGCTTGTTTTTGTTTTTTTAATAGGAAGAATAGACTATACGTCATGGGAGGTGTGAGTTAGCAACAGGGATGGGGCCAGGTCATGCTTCTGCCAGACAGGTATATTAGTGGGGAGAGCAGGGTACAGATTCCTCGTTGACCATAGGTGCTGGAACCGGATATGCGGCCGCACCCCCCTCGCCAAGTAGTTTCCATCATATACAGGGTTCAAGAGAGCACCAGGTAGGGGAATGGGCTAAAGCACTGAGGGTAGAATTCAGGCCATTTAAACCCCGCCCTCCCCACGCTCCCTCTCATGTAAGCCTGGAGGAACAGCCCAAAGTCAATGCACCCATCATTGTAAATGGGCCTTTTGCTGGTTCTTTGCCCAGGGCCCAGCTTCACTCTAAATAGCAGGAGGTTTTGCTCCCCCGCTGCTCAATGAGCCTGCCCTAGTCCATAGGGGGTGTGGCCTTGTAAGGGGCGTGGCCTGTCCTCCAACTGGTTTAGTTGCCATCAGTAGACTGTGCCAGTCGAGAAAGGGGGCGTGGGGGGAGAGAGACAAATTGATTTTAAAGGAGCAGCAAAGTGAGCCTGGTACTGCATTCCCAGCCCACCCACTCTGAGCCCTTTTCCCCTGTGCCAGCAAGATGGCCCCTGGACCGCCCACAAAGCGGGCCCCGTTGTTCAGCATTTCGCTGAATGTTTCCCCTAGGGAGGGTGAATGTAAGTTTGGAGAACACTTAAAACTGACCCAAACCTCAGCCCCCCACTTGAACTGAACTAGAATGAAAACTTTTTGCAAACTTGAAAATACTCAGATGACTTTTTTTTTTTTTTTTTTGCCGCATATTTGCTGAGGCCTCTGTATTTCCCCAGGGTGACCGGGGCCATAAGTGAACGTGCCCCCAAACTTTCAACAAGGCTTTCAACAGAAATATTTTCAGCCCAACCCAAAATAGTGGCTGCTGGAAATCTGACTGAAGGGCTGCATTTCCTGAGATTTCCAAGAGATGCGAATAATTGAGAGCAGCATCCTCACTGTTGGGCGCTCTTCCGAACTGCCGTGAGGTTCAGTCATCATGCGTGGTTTCACTGGGCCAGCTTTACCTCTAATGTAACTCTGCTGGAGTTGCCACCAGGATGGATGAAAATTCTGGCAGTGATGTATAGTGTTCACCTGTGGGCTGAGACCTGGGACAACATCTAGTGATCATGGTGGGGATACATGGATGCTTATTTACAAGACCTGGTGTATCGGCCTAGGCCATGTATCTCTGGCCATGTATCTCTGGGGAGATTTTCAAAATCATACATGGGAATTGGGCTCCCAAACCCCACTGACTTTCAATGGGAGCTGTGTGTCTAACTGATCGTTATGCCTTTGGAAGTCTCTGCCTTACGCACTTTTGCATACACGGGGAGCTTTTTCTGCTGCTGCATTTGGCTCCAGATCCCCAGGCAGCCTGCAGGGGCAGTGTAAGAAAACCCATGTGCTGATCATCACAGACCCAACTACTAGATAAAGATCCATCACTTACAACCTTGGCCTTTCAGCTTCAAACCTACAAGCAGGGCCAGCTTTAAGCCGATTCCTCTGATTCCCCGGAATCGGGCCCCGCGCCCAAGGTTGGGTTTTTTTTTTGCTCTGACAAGTCTCGGTGGCGGGAGTTTTTTTTTGCTCCGACAAGTCTGGTGGGAGGGTGCGGGGCCCCCGCCGTCATTTTTTGTGTGGGGCCCCGCACCCGCTAAAGCCGGCCCTGCCTACAAGACTCTACCCACGAGGTCCCTTACACCCTCCGTGGACCCAGTCACTAGGATGAGACATCCCACTCACATTCTCATCAGTCTGTCACAGCTTTGGAGAGACAGATCCTTGCTTTCTGCCTCTAAGGGAACAGGCCAGGAGAGCAGAAAGAGATAAGGATCCATCTCTGGTATTCAGACCTGGCACCAGTATCCCTTCATTTGCACGAGGTGGGATATTAACCCTTTTCAAAGCAGCCGCTGCAGCAAAGGAAGGGATTAATAAGCAAACCCTAGAAAATTACGTTGAATTCATTACGCTTATTAAACCCAGAATAAACTGGCCTGCTGGGGAGAGGCAGGGGAAATCTACAGTACTGTGTTAGTTTGTGGGTGTTTGGATAGATGAGGCATTAACCAAGGACGAACATTAAATCAAGAGAGCAGCAGGGGTGATGTCACTGGAGAAATGTCCACTCAGCTCTCTGAGCATAACTTCTGTTGACCCATTCACTTTGCCGGATTACAAGATAAAGTCATTAGGGTTAAATTTCATCCAAATATAGTAGCCCCATTAACACAGCTGTGATTTCAATTTGTCGAGTGATCGCTTTGGCTGTGTTTATTGCAAGCTCTTAAAAATTCTTGGAAGACAAGTACATGTAGAAATTAAATGCATTTTGCTATAGGATTCATTGAACATGCCTAAATACATGCAGTATAACTACAGGGCAGAATTCTGATCTTAGATACACAGGTGCTTCCTGTGCTTCAAAATGCTGTGATTTTGCCTGGGTGCGTAAGTCCCGTTGCGCGAGTTATTTACAGGAAAACGGGACAAAGCACTGAACAACGTACTCCGGGGAAGAACTCTGCCTGGCACCCGAGGGACTGCAAAAGTACCCAATAGATCATAAGCTTTTTCAGTTCTGTGTTTGTACAGTGCCAAGCACAATGGGGTGCAAGGCCATGATTGGGCTCTTAGGCACTACCAAAATACACCTAATGTATAATAATAATCATTTCCATTTCTAACTTCTGTAATGATTCTCTAAGGAGTAGTCTGCACTACAAAGGGTTTGCAGGTATAACTATGCCAGCCAAACCGCCTAGTGGAGATGCAGAGTTAGTTTGCCAATATGCCTCTCAGTTCCGTAAACCAAATAAAAAAAGCACTTCGCCCTGCATAACTGCATCTACACCAGGGCTTTTTGCCAGTGTAAAAATGTCATAAAAGTCACACCTGAAACCAGCATTATTATACCAGCAGAAGTTTCTTGTGCAGACCTGCCCTAAGCGACTTTGAAAAATTTGTGACAATACGCATATGTTTGCAATTAGACTCTGAGAGCAACAGAGAAGGACCTACCTGGCTGGAGACTGACCCACTTCACTGTGGGTTTCTGGCAGTGTTAGATATAGTGTGCTTGAGCCTCTTCCTGGTTACACGGGTTTAACTCCACTGAGTTCAATGGAGTTACTCCTGACACAGTGTCAATCGGATCAGAATCAGGACCAGGAAAGCCAGGAGCTCAGTGCATTTCTTTGCATATCGATACCCACAATGCCCCTCAGGTTCACAGCTATTTCCCAGCATGGCAGTGTCTGACTTCAGATCTGGAAAAGGGGCCCTTTTGTTTGCACTGGCCCTCCGGGATCGGGACAAGATCAGCAATGAGGATATTCAAAGACAACCCCAACAACCACCTCCATCAGCACTAGGTCAGTTTCGCCTGCTTTCTTGGTATGACCATATTATTAGAATGGAAGGCCAATGAATTCCAAAGTGTGTGTACCAAGGAATGCCGCTACATAGCCAGTGATCATGTGGGGATCAAAAGCTTTGGTGGTGCAACAAGATTACCCATGATGGACATAAACTGGATATACAACCAGACCACCTTCGGCACCTTTCCAGAGTTTGATCCGGCACTCCAGAACAGCAATCCCAAAACACAAGGAAATCGAAGCAAGCCACGCAGGCAGGTGATCAATCAAAACATGTAGTAGCCATGAACCAGTTAAGTCAGCAACAGTCCGAACAAACCATAATAACAGTTCAGATGGCAGTCCCATCACAGGGAAAGTCAGCCCCTCTTCACTCAGCAGGCACCAGCCAATGACCCCGGAAGCAGCGATCAAACTCTCAGAAGAGTTTGTGGGAGTCGACTTTCCCAAGAGAGAGGTGCGATCATTTCAGGGTAAGAAAGGGGGCAACTTGCTCTCACCAAGGAGGACAGAAGGGGGAAAAAAAGGCTGAGACTAGAAGAACTTCAAGGAACTGGAGAGTGGTTTGCTACCAGCGTGGGGCTCCATGGCATGACCCATGGGTCTAAACCTGGGCCATGGGAGTAACCACACTCCAACTCTTCACCAGGTAGCCTGCTGGCAACAGCTTATCTAAGACCCAGGAAGCCCAGACCCTGTGTGAGGCTCCACCCCTCAGGTCCAATTGGTAGTGTCGCAAAGCAGCTGATTGGCTCGCTGGCCCTACTTAAGCCAGCAGCAGTAACAGGAAGCTGTCTGAATAACTGTGCCTTGTGCTTCCTGCTACCTGGTGCTGCTATCTCCTCCTGCTTCCCTAGATTGATCTCTTGGCCTCCTGACCCAGCCTGACTCTTGGCATCTGACTTGTGGTTCTGAGCTCCAGTTTGCCTCCTGCTTCTGACCTCCTGGTGTCCCGACCCAATGACTCTTGACCCCCCCATCTCATGACCATGGACTCTGGCTCTGACCATTAGGCCTGGCCACCCATGACCTGGCTGGGACAGCTTGGGGCATATAAAGTGAGACTGCCTTGTTGTGGAATGTGGGTTCATGGAATTCTTTGGTTGGACGGTGACTGTCAAGGATGAATAAAGAAAACGCTGAGCACCTCTGTAAAGATCGGGCAGAAGCTCCAGTGGGGACTGGTGGACACCATCTTGGGATGCTCACAGCCGGGAAGGACTCGGTGAAGCCCTACTGGATGCTGTTAGGCAGAAGTTCAGAGTTAGAGAGCAGCCATGGTGAGACTCTGCCCAATGGCTGAGATACCCCTAGAAGTTAAGGGGAAGTTCAGATTGGGGTAGTAGATAGACTGCCTCATCCCATCATTACGGGGACAGACTGGA
This sequence comes from Macrochelys suwanniensis, assembly GCA_033296515.1. Classification (NCBI taxonomy): domain Eukaryota; kingdom Metazoa; phylum Chordata; order Testudines; family Chelydridae; genus Macrochelys; species Macrochelys suwanniensis. Next base: position 4,340,694 of record CM065783.1, on the reverse strand, counting down.
GCCCCTGCCCTTATAAAAGGAAAACAGGGAGCAAGGCAGCAGAAATCTCAGGCAGCAGAAATCTGGGTCAACAGGGAATGAGGAAAAAGGGCAAAAATTAGACCAATCAGAAACCCATAAACCAAAGGAAACAAGCCAGGAGGAAAACGGGACCTCCCTAGGGGAAAGGAGTGGAGGAGAAGGTAATTCAGAGCAAGACGTAGGGGAAAAGAGTAACTCTAGATTACCTATAGGAGTTGAACAAAAAACAGAACGGTGGAAGGAAGAGCCCCAGGAACAGTTTATAGGGCTGGAAGAATCATAACCCCAAGTTAATAGAAAAAATGGGGGACAGCAACAGACTTAGAGTAAGGAGAATAAACCAACAAGGTGTCCGTAGAGGGGTAGAAACAGAGGTATAGGGACATTCCCCGCCCACAAAACATGACATTTGCAGGGGGAAGATGGTTGAGTGTGAACTAAAACAGTTCAGCGCCCTCCCCCGCGCCTGAAGAAGGGTGTGGGGAAAGAGAAACCTCCCTGTTATGCCGGGGGGTGGGGGAGTGCGTGACGGTGCTGGGAGCTAGCCCGTGAGCCAGCACTCTGATCACTGTGGCATCCCGTAGAGTGGGGAATGGAATGGGGCTATCTAATCAGGCTGGGAGGCTGGGGGGAGCTAACGAACTAATTAGCCCCGCTGGAGATTGATAAAGAGAGACAGGAAGGAAGTGCTGGGGGAGAACAGGGCCAGCTGAGCCCAGACCGACAGAGTCCTCAGGCAAGGGAGTGCTCTGCTCCTCCCAGGCCCTGGGGAAAGGGCTGGAGGAACAGGGGTAAAAAGCAGGGCTGCACGGGACTGTAAAGGTGTGGGTGGAGGGAACATAAATAAACACCACAATGTTGCTACCTAACCGGCAGCGTCTGAGCAGGTTTCTGTGCTGATGGGCAGAGTGCCGCTCTGATGTACCTCCCCTTTGCTTTTCCTTCTGTCTCTCTATTGCCCTTTCCTTGGGGGAGCTCAGCATACTCCATTCCCTTCTCTTCCATTATTCCCCCTCCCTCCTCAGTCCGACTCTGCTCAGGATCAGGGTCTGGAATATACCACGTTCTACAGACTGGCAGAGTCTGGGAGCCGCTGCTAGGGGTGGCCTGTCTTTATTTTGCAGGGAGCCAGGGGAAGGCACTGGTCTCCCTCTCTCTTTCCCTGACTCAAGCCCCACACTTGGGGAACTTCCTCCTATGCGACTTCCTTTGGGGTCCATCAGTGCCACTTCCGGTGCTGGCCCAGAGTTGGGGGGACGACTAAGTGTACCACACAGGTAGTCATGAGCCCAGCACGCCTCCAGTTGTTCAACAGCACATCTGAATTCTTCCTGTTGCCCAGCAGCACTAAGCACTGAGCTGTTCCTGAGGAGCTGTTCTTTTGCTGGACAGTTCCTCATCGCCTCAGGACCCAGCAATAGCCGGGGAAAGATATCAGCACCATCAGCTTCCTCTGACTGAGGCTTGGACTGCGGTATATTGTTCATTGCTCCAATCCAGAGTTCTGCTTCCGTAGCCTCCTAAGTGCCAAAAGAGGCTTTGTCTGCCTGCCCGCCTGCCGAATGCTGATCACCAGGATATTGGAGTATAATTCAAAGCAATGAATCCATTTGAAAGACTGTATTCTCCATCTAGCTTCATGTTATCATAGAGTCTAGAAACGTCGGGCTGGAAGGGACCTCAAGAAGTCATCAAGTCCAGCCCCCTGCGCTGAGGCAGGACCAAATAAACCTAGACCATCCCTGACGGGTGTCTGTCAACCTGTTCTTAAAAACCTCCAACGATGGGGATTCCACAACCTCCCTTGGATGCCTGTTCCAGAGCTTAAGTACCCTGAGAGTTAGAAAGTCTTTCCTAGTATCCAACCTAAATCTGCCTTGCTGAAGATTAAGCCCATTTCTTCTTGTCCTACCTTCAGTGGAAATGGAGAATAATTGATTGTTGCCCTCGTTAGAACAGTCTTTAACATATTTGATGACTGTTACTGGGTCCCCCCTCCATCTGCTTTTCTCAAGACTGAACATGGCCCATTTTTTAAGCCTCTCCTCATAGGACAGGTTTTCTGAACTTTTATATCACTTTGTTGCTAGCCTCTGGACTCTTTCCAATTTGTCCACATCTTTCTTAAAGTGTGGTGCCCAGAATTGGACATATAACAGTCCTGTTAATACACCCCAGAATAATATTAACCTTTGCAACTGACTCACATTAGAACCATAGAATATCAGGGTTGGAAGGGACCTTAGGAGATCATTTAGTCCAACCCCCTGCTCAAAGCAGGACCAATCCCCAATTTTTGCCCCAGATCCCCAAATGGCCCCCTCAAGGATTGAACTCACAACCGTGGGTTTAGCAGGCTAATGCTCAAACCACTGAGCTATCCCTCCCCCAGAGTCTATGTGTGATCCACTGTAACCCCCAGATATTTTTCAGAAGTGCTACTGCCTACCCACCTTATTCCCCATTTTGTAGTTGTGCATTTGATTTTTTATTCCTCAGCGAAGTACTTTGCATTTGTCTTTGAATTTCATCTTCCTGATTTCAGACCAAATTCTCTAATTTGCCAAGGTTGTTTTGAATTCGAAGTGCTTGAAACCCCTCCCACTTTCCTGTAATCTGCAAATTTGATAAGCACAATCTCCACACTATTATCCAAATCATTACTGAATAGTGCTGGACCCAGATAGACCCCTGCAGAATCCAACTGCAGGGGTCCCAGTTTGACAGTGAACTTTTGAGAACTACTCTTTGAGTACAGTCTTTCAACCAGTTGTGCACCAACCTTATAATAATTTCATCTATAATAATAATGATAAGTAATATGAATAAATAAATAATAAATAAATCATAATAATAATACATAATAAATAAATAATGTCATATTCCCCAAGTTTGCCTATGAGAATGTAATGTTGGACTGTGTCAAAGGTCTTACTAAAATCAAGATATATCATGCCTTCTGCCTTTCTGGGGGTGCGAGACATACCAGATTTTTTTAGACGATAAATCATCGAAAACACAAATTAAGCACAGGCACATAATCATAGAATCATAGAATCATAGAATCTCAGGGTTGGAAGTACAACTCCGCAACATCTCTGGGTAGTACTTGCGTATTTTTGTGTGCCTACTGTGCTCCTATTTGTGGTGAGTAATAACATAAAACAAAAGCAACAGCAGAAGAAGAGTCACTGAGATGGTAAACTTAAAAAAGGTGTGTAATTTTTCATGTATTCTTAATTTTACTGCGAAATTAAAATAAATATTTAATTCTATCTCTTTCATTCTATAGTTATGATATATCTAGGTTTAAAGAACTGACCTACTTCAACGATTTTTGATAAGGGGTGTGAGAACCCCTATTTTGAGAACCAAAGGGGTGCAGGCTGCAGTAAAGGTTAAGAACCACTGCTCTAGATGCTCACATTATTGATTGTTTAACAATTTGTTCCAGCATCTTCCAAGGTATCCAAGTTAGGCTGACTGATCGATAATGCCCCGGGTCCTCTTTGATACCCTTTATAAAGATAGGTGCTGTTTGCCCTTCCCAGTCTTTGGGCACGTCACCCATCCTCTGTGAGTTCTCAAAGAAAATCACCAATGGGTCCAAGATTGCTTCATCTAGTTCCGTTAACTACCGTAGAACGAATTTCATCAGGTTCTGCTGACTTGAATACATATATCTGATCTAAATATTTTTAACCTGTTATTTCCCTAGTCTGACTTGTGTTCCTTCCCCTTTGTTTCTAATATTAATTGTGTACAGTATCTGGTCACCATAAACCCTTTTACTAAAGACTGAAGCAAAATAGGCATTAAACACTTCCGCCTTCTTGATTTCATCCATTATTAGTTCTCCTTCCCCACTAAGCAGTGGGCCTACACTTTCCTTCATCTTTCTCTTGCTCCTAATATATTTATATAACTTCATATTGCCTTTTATGTCCCTTGCTAGGTATAACTCATTTTGTGCTTTAGCATTTCCGATTTTGTCCATACATGCTTGTGCTATTATTTTGTACTCATCCTTAGCAGAATGTTGTTGGTCATAAATAATGCCTGGTACAAGTCTGTCTATCCTTCTTTCTTTCTTTTCCCTTCAGCTCACATTTTTCCCTTTCTTTATGACAGTAATAATGGCAAAGTTAATGCCAGGACATGCCCCATATATTTTATTCTGAAGATCGTAAGATCTGTAGTAATTCTGATCTCTGCTGAAAAAGAGTTTCATCGTTATTAAGAATGCTCAGTCCCTTGCACTTGTGAATTTATCCTGGTGCAGTCAACTCCAGTCCTAGCTATAGACCAAAACTTACCAGCTGTCCAACATTTTAACACCCTAGGTGAACACCCTAGCACTGACTCTGCCGGTCAACAGATCGGTCTAGCTAGGCGTGATGACTTACAAAGTAAAGGAGTTTTTATTTTAAATAGACACTCAAGGAAAAAAATCAGAGAGAGAGAGAGAGATAAGTGGGGGAGGGAGATCCTTCTTCCTGCTCTCAGAATAAGACTGTAGATGATTAAAGACAGAGAGTATGAAAGATACAATTTATATTTGCTCATGGTGGTCAATGAGCTTGTCCCAGCCAGTTTCACTTTTACATAAAGTTACTTTCTGGATCTTACGCATTAGCCAAGGCTGTTGTGTTTGGGTTCACAACAGGACTTGAGGGGATGGAGTTGGTTTTTTTCTTTTAACCTGTGAGCAAAAGAGAAGGAAACTCCTACATTTTGGGGGCTCATGTCCAACAGGCAGCGTCTCTTTAAAGCCACGTTTTTGTCTATTGGAATCACAATGTTACAGGTTGATCCTTCCAGAATCTGCAGTCTGAGCCTTGTGGGTGTGAGACTCATAGCAGCAGCTGTGGTCAGCTTTCTCTTTTGCAATATCTCTGTTTTCATTATGACTTTCTGATCGACCTCCGTTCCAGACTTGCTAGCCTAGGGCAGCAGGCTGAGGGGAATGACACATACAAATAGGCTCACACCAGCTTTGGTTTTAAAAAGGCCAAAACCCACAATGCTGCAAAAGAACAGCTACCAGAAGGGGAAGGGAGGTTACATTTGTTTTTAAAATGGTTAAGAAGCAGAATCGGGGTCGAGGGGTGTCATAACCATACAGCTAAGGGTAGCCTAGAATTCCTCCTTACCTGTAAGGGGTTAAGAAGCTCATGCAACCTGGTTGACACCTAACCAAAAGGACCAATGGGGAAAGAAGATACTTTCAAATCTGGGGAGGGGGAGATTTTGTTTGTGCTCTTTGTGTGTGTGTGTGTTCTCTTGGGAAGCAGAGAAACATCAGGTCAGAAACTCCTTGTCCTATAAACCATCCTAAAAGTCTCTCATTTTACAAGAATTGTAAGTAATAGCCAGGCGAGGCATATTAGATTATCTTTTGTTTTGCTTGTGAATTCTTCCTTTGCTGGCGGGAGGTTTATTCCTGTTTTTGTAACTTTGAAACTAAGCCTAGAGGAAGTTCTGCTGTGTTTTTGAATCTTTTGCTACTCTGTAAAGTTATTTTCCATCCTGATTTTACAGAGGTGATTTTTACCTTTTTCTTTTAAAATAAAATCCTTCTTTTAAGAACCTGACTGTTTTTCCATTGTCTTAAGACCCAGGGGTTTGGGTCTGTGATCACTTTGTGACCAATTGGTTAGGATATTATTCTCAAGCCTCCCCAGGAAAGGGGGTGTAAGGGCTTGGGGGGATATTTTGGGGGAAGAGGAACTCCAAGTGGTCCTTTTTCCTGACTCTTGTTAAATCACTTGGTGGTGGCAGCGTACAGTCCAAGGACAAAAGATTTGTGCCTCGGGGAAGTTTTTAACCTAAGCTGGTAGGAATAAGCTTAGGGGGCTTTCATGTGGGCCCCCACATCTGTACCCTAGAGTTCAGAGTGGGGAGGGAACCCTGACAAGGGGGTTCAGCAGGAAAGAACTGGGAGTGAAGAAAGGTAACCATGTATGTACCACAAGGCTCAGCTCTGGGATGGTGATTCTTTATTTTAAATTACCCTAGGAATAGCCTATCTCACGCTATGTCTACATTACCGCGGTAAATCAACCTAAGTTATGCAACTCCAGCTACACGAATAACGTAGTTGGAGTCAATGTAGCTTAGGTCAACTTACTGCGGTGTCTACACCGCGCTGGGTCGACGGGAGACACTCTTACTCTTCTCGTTCGAGATGGAGTACTGGAGTCAACTGGAGTTCACTAGACCCACTAAATCGATCCCCGGTGCATCGATCACCGGAGCGTGGATCTGGTGGTAGTGTAGACATAGCTTCAGAACTAGCTATTATGTTTCCGGAGTGGGCCTGCAGAATAAGAATACCTAATTTCTTACGCAGCATTTTTCATGCACAGAACTCAGAACGCTTTCCAAAGGAGGGCAGGTTATTGAATCAAGTTCAACGTCTCAGACCTTTATCTTCAAGGAACCCAGTGGACTGTGCCCAGGATATTAAAAATAGCCTGAAGCTCAAGTTTGAAGGCCATGTTTGACACCTCTGCTCCTCCAGCACGCTGGAGCCTTCTACAATCAGAGCAAAGCTCTTGTGTGTGTGTGTGGGGGGGGGGCATAGTTTTCTCGGAGGCCGGTCCCAGACTGTTTAATTAATCATCATCATCATCATCATCATCATCAAGCCAATTCCCAACGGGCGGTAGCCCCTTGCTGATCGAGGCCACCCACATCAGCCTGGGAGCTGTGTCAAGGAGAGACTGTGGAAATGAGCCCCTACTTCTCCAACCTGCCTCCTCTAACGTCAACACAGAGCAACACATCCACAAGAAAATAACCGACGGCAGAACGGCACCGAAACAAACACTCCACTGTTCACACGACCCTCGGGAGAGGGGGAGAAAGAGAATAAGTCGCATATGGCAGATGTTCGTCATGTCGCTTAATGCATGGCTGGAAGGTGCCCAGATACTATGGTGATGAGCACTGTACAAGAACCTATGCAGAGCAGAGTCCCCATTTTACAGATGGAGAAGTGATTTGCTCAAGGTCACCTAGCAGGCCAGCAGCAGAACCCAGAACTCCTGAGCCCCAGGCCAGTGCACTAGTCCCTGGGCTACACTGCCCCAGACAAGTTGGGGCCTGTAAAGGGGTGTAGAGGCTGTTGGAGGTTTGAGAACCCCCTGGTGGCCCAATACTACCCTGGTCCGACTTTGCTAATAACAGTACCTCCGGGACAGGAGGCATTGTCCTGGTGGGGAGAGGAAGAGCCCCGGGGGTTGCTTTCTGGAATTAATAAAGCTCATTCTGCTGACCCTGGCTTGTGGCCCCAAGGCCAGAGTTGTTGCATCAAGATGTGGCAACCCCAACGCGGTGGCATTGTGATGCCCGAACTGTGCGACACAGGCAGTTTCAGTTCATAGTGGTTTGTGCAGTCACTTTCAACTCACTCACTTTTGTGCCCCCAGAGGTTTTGCTTTCAGTGTAGGGTTCCAACAAATCCAAATACTGAAAGTGAAATAAACTCCGCAGAACTGCCCAGATGGAGATGGCCCAGATTTGCTCCACGCTGGGCCCACGGGCTCTAGGCAACCCTCATGGAACTTTGAAATTTAAGGCTGAGTTTCCTGATTTTGTCAATGCCCCAAAGCAGGTGAGATAGGTACAACATTTGCTACCCTCCAGCCCTTTGGTATTTTAATGGGAGATTGCATATTTTTTAAGCCACTCAGCTACTTCATTCTTAAATTGCTTCTGAATTCCTGCATGCGCCATCTGGTCCTGGTGACTCTAGCTACTAAGGTTATCAGGTTGCTTCCAACCTTTCTTCCTTTGACCTTTAATCTGACAGCATCTCATCATTTCACCTGTAAATGGCAGGTATCTCCTCAGTATTCTCCCTGGTGACAATTGAAGTAAGAGAATAATTTAGCTTCTCTGCAGTGTCTTTATCTTCCTTAATTGTTCTTTTTATCTCTAGCCAACCCAAAAGTCTTCTCACAGGCTGCTTGCTTCTGACAGTGATTCTGCAATAAACTAGTGTGGAAAATGGTGTAAATCAGGGGTTCTCAGCCTTTTTCTTTCTGAGGCCCCCCCGAAACAAGTTCCAGAAGAATGGAAGAAAGCTAATGTTGTGACAATATTTTAAAAGGGTAAACAAGATGACCCGGGTAATTATAGGCCTGGCAGTCTGCCATCCTTTCTGGGCAAAATGATATGTAACTGGTTAATAAAGGAATTAAAGGAGGGTAATGTAAATTAATGCCATTCAACATGGGTTTATGGAAAACAGATCCTGTCAAACTAATTAGGCATCTTTTTTTGGATGAGATTACAAGCTTGGATGATAAAGGTAATAGTGTTGGTGTAACATAGTTAGACTTTTGTAAGACATTTGACTTGGTACTGCACAACATTTTGATTAAAATGAGAATGACATAAAATTAACACGGTAAATATTAAATGGATAAAAACTGGCTAACTGATAGGTCTCTAAATGTAACTGTAAACATGGAATCATCATTGAGCATGTGTGTTTCTAGTGGGGGTTCCACAGGGATCAGTTCTTGGACCTATGCTATTTAACATTTTGATCAATGACCTGGAAGAAAACATAAAATCATCCCTAATAAAGTTTGCAGATGACACAAAACTTGGGGGGTGGTCAGTAATGAAGAGGACAGGTCATTGATGCAACGAGATCTGGATCGCTTGGTAAACTGGGCACAAGCAAACAATGTGTGTTTTAATATGGCTAAATTTAAATGTATACATCTAGGAACAAAGACTGTAGGTTATACTTACAGGATGGGGGACTCTATTCTGGGGAGGAGTGACTCTGAAAAGATTTGGGGGTTGTGGTGGATAATCAGTTGAACATGAGCTACCCGTGCGATGCTGTCGCCAAAAGGGCTAATGCGATACTTGGATGCATAAACAGGGGAACTTGAAGTAGGTGTAAAGAGGTTATTTTACCTCTGTATTTAGCACTGGTGCAACCGCTGCTGGAACCCTGGGTACAGTTCTGGAGTCCACAATTCAAGAAGGATGTTGATAAATTGGAGAGGGTTCAAAGAAGAACCACGAGAATGATTAAAGGATTAGAAAAATTAAGGGTTGACTTGATTATAGTACCTACCTGAAGAACAAATATTTGATAATGCGCTCAACAGTCTAGCAGACAAAGATATAACACAACCTAATGGTTAGAAGTTGAAGCAAGAAAAATTCAGACTGGAAATAAGGCGTACATTTTTTACTCACGAGTGTAATTAACCATTGGAACACGGGTCATGATGGATTGGATGTTTTTCTAACAGGTCTGCTCCAGGTGTGTGTTACACAGGAGGTCAGACTAGATCAGGGGTAGGCAACCTATGGCACGTGTGCCAAAGGCGGCACGCGAGCTGATTTTCAGTGGCACTCACACTGCCCAGGTCCTGGCCACCGGTCTGGGGGGGCTCTGCATTTTAATTTAATTTTAAACGAAGCTTCTTAAACATTTTAAAAACCTTATTTTTACATACAACAATAGTTTAGTTCTATATTATAGACTTATAGAAAGAGACCTTCTGAAAATGTTAAAATGTATTACTGGCACGCGAAACCTTAAATGAGAGTGAATAAACAAAGACTCGGCACAGCACTTCTGAAAGGTCGCTGACCCCTGGCCTAGATGATCACAATAGTCCCTTCTCACCTTAGAATATCTGAATCTGTGATACACTGAAGGAATTTCTGGTTATTTGTTTTTCTGACTTTGGCCATGTGCTCTTCAAATTTCTTCCCTGCCCTCCTCATTTCCTTTTTACGTTTCACATTCCGCTGTTTAAATTAATCTCTACTGACGTCAGGCTGGATCTCCATTATCTGAGGGATACCCGTTGGCTCAAGTAACCTCTTGAACCAGCCATTTAGCAATGGTGCATCTGGCTTCCTTTTGCGTTCTAGGAACAGGAATGCTGTCTGTGACTCTTCATTGTGTGTGCTCAGACAACACAATGACAGGGTCATCTAAGCACCTAGATAGATTGGTATCTTCCATGCGCTGAGTCTAAGGATTTTAATTTGACTTGAAGATCTGTTTGACTTGTTGCAATCCATAGGGTGCAACAGTTCCACATATTTGGGGAGGTGAGACAAAAGCAAACACATGACCTTACAGACTCCTTCACCCAACGCCCCTGCCTTGGCCACATCCCTGCTCTAGTCACACAATGAGGCGTTGTTCAAAGGGAAAACTACACTCTGCTGAATAAGCAACACCACTTCCTGCAGCATCAGAGTCTTCCTGGAAGATTTCTCCATCCCCAGACTGGCCGTGCCTTGCCCTACTTATCCTGTGAAAGCTGGCAAGATAACAGTTCGTGGTAACATGGCTGCAGGTGGAGAGAGGAGGGTTGCCAATTTTGGTTGGCTGTATTCCTGGAGGTTTCATCATATGACATAATCTTTAATTAAGATTAATCTTTAATTCCTGGAGACTCCAGGACAATCCTGGAGGGTTGGTAACCCTAGGAGAGAGAAGAAATGGAAAAGGAGGGGGTGGTCAAACCATGCGGCAGTGGGATATCGAACAAGAAACTCAGCACGCAGCTGGCACAAACCATCACCGTCATTGGTGTTAAGGAGGAGAGCCTGGCTGGGGAACATGGGGTGGGGAGCCCAGACAGTAGGAGGCATCAGTGAGCATAGCCTCCTCCTAATGAATAATAAAGGTCATCTTCACACCTCCACCCCCTGCCAAAGGGCTTTGATGACAAAGGGACGGGAGCAGCTGTGCTCACGAGGCAAAGTAAACAGACGACTCTGCGCCAGGCACAGCCACCTCGGGACGTTTGTCGGGCCGGTCTCAGTCAGAAGAATTGATTCGCCTTCCCCTCTGCACATGCCAATGTGATTGCCGCATTGTGCGGAGAGAGGCCATCCATCAGCTTAACCATCGTGGGCGGATTTTTAAAGAGCTTTGTAACGGTGGGACCAGGAATAATATTTTATTTTGCTCTCCCCGCAGAAGTGGCGGCGGAGGGGAGGGGGGCTATAAAACCACACACAACAAGGCCTACATTGATTGCCTGCTGGAAGGGGAATGGGGCCAGGAACTAATTCCCCAGGTGTGGTATTGCACAGTTGTTTGGGTGCATTATGGTGCGTGAGGGCGAAGCCTCCGTCACTGGGCACTGCTAGAAGATGGAGACCCCACTAGATGGACACATGGCTTTAACCAGTATGGAGACTCATGGTCTAGATTGAGACAAGAGAGTACCAGACATGGCGGCAAGACTTCACAATGGCTCCAAGCTGCGTTCGCGTGAACGTTGCTTTTTACCCGTGTTCCTAGTGACTGACGTTAGCGCCGGCCAAAGGGGATGGATTCACAGGGTCTGGCATCCCTCACAGAGCAGGCACCAGCAAGCTTCTCCACACGGTGCCGCAACCCGGAGCCAGTTCTAGGGTTGAGGGGGTTGCCTCAGTAGCCATGACTAATGTAGTTTTTCATCTCTCTGCGGAGACTTTCGGGGGAGGGGGAGGAGGGACGCTAGTTCTAGTGATGTCACCTGTCTGCTCACCGGACAATTCCACAAAGGCCACCATCAACTTACGGTCTCCACTAACCCCGTCTGGACTGAACCGGTGTGCTGTGTCCCAAAGACTCCGTATACCATTAAGAATCCCCTGGACGACCCCAGTCCCCCGCTGATTTAATTTAGTTGCCCTGCTCTGAGGGGAAATGAGTGCCAAAGCAGCTGTGTGGGGAGGATGCTTTCGTTTTGTGTTGGAAAGGTGATGACAGCACTTAATTTTCACTTTTGCTGCTTCTGGGGGCAATTTGGCACCGTTCTGCTTTCTCTAACTAGCTTTTGTATTCAGTTCACTGGATTGTGTGAACCAGAGCTGAGAACTTTGCTGCAATTCTAATCTACACAATATATATGTGTGTATGTGTGTGCATGAGTCATTTTCATTCTTGCTCATGTTATTTCCTGGAGGGGGAAGGGAGAGGGTTTAATCCACGCTAGAAGAATTTCATGCTCAAGCCCCAGAGCACTGAGGAAGGAGAGGGGCGCATCAGTCGATTCCCCGCTCGGAGGGGGCGGTGAGTAGGAAGGGACACAAAACTGCAAGACTCGTCCTTCTTTCCCAACTGCACAACTCAGATAAACTAGTCAAAGAGTGTAGGGAGAGGCTTGGCGGCTGGACTCAGGAAGCTGCAGTCCTGTCTCATCTTAATACCATTGCTTTCTGTATGCCGCTGCGGGCAGAGGTGAGACTAGGAGAGGAAACCACAAGTGTTCTGGGGGGTGCTGTCTGTCAAAACTACAATACACTGGCGTCCAGGTGCAGCCTTTCCCGCAGACACATGAAGAAGAAGAACCGGATGGACCATTGACAGGGGTTGCCGATCTCGCTCTCGCTCAGGGAAGTTTTACCCTGCGCAAGTTTGTTGTGATGTCTCTCTCTCTCTCTCAGGTCCTGTCTCAGTTTGTCTCACACTGCCCTAGCTTGTCTCTTTTTGTCCTCATGTTGTTCCCTTTTGTTAGAACTTCTTGTTAGAATGACTTGTCTAGCACTGGCAAACAGGTGCTGACCAAATAAAAAGTGGCCCAGATTTTCACCCAGTGCTTGCACTGAACCCAGATGGGACAATTACTGAGGTCCTAAATTGTTTGATTAACTTTAAGGCGAATTATTATTAATTAACTCAGCACTTTTGGGTTCCGGTTGGGATCCTAACCATTTAAATGACCATACCTAAATGCATTGAGCTAGAATTAAGGTCGAGAGCACCTATCAGTAAAACCAGGCTGTCCTTGGAGTAACGTCTGCCTCATCCCAGAGCAGAAACCACTGGAGTTTTCATGAGAAAAGATGTCCCGTTGAGAGTGCCAGCGTGATTTTGCAGGGTCAAAGAGTTCAGATGAAGTACAGATAAACCAGTTCGGCCAATTTCCTCCTTGATATACACAACTGAAATCGATGGCGCTAAACTGGAGAAGAATTTGATCCAGGAACCTTTGGTTGTCGCCTGTTACCTCTTGATGACTGATCATCACAACTGTTGTCAGTATCGTTGGACTGGGGAAGAGGATTTTAAGTACAGATCTGGGCATTGAGGGATTGGCTTTATTCCTGTTTCTGCCACTGTGTCTCAATGGGCATGTCACCCAATCAGTCTCTTCTGGAGTTTTCCCATCTATAAAATGGGGGTAATAAGGAGAGGTGGCTGGGGAAATAATTCCCATGGACAATTTTTGGGGAAAACAAACTTTTGTTGTTAATTTGAAAATGAGAAAAAAAATCCATTTTGTCAAAAAAGCCATTTACATTCGGCTGATCTGCTTTCTGTGCTTTATCACCAGCATTTTATTAACGTAAACATCTCATCAGGTTTATCAGAAACTCTGATGAAAGAAGGGTTAAGAGAGTGAGGGAAGCAAAGGTGCTTTAGACAGTCAAGGCAGAGGAGACAGGAACATGATGCAAACGGGCCCCTGTGGCTGTTGGACTGAATATTTATGACCAAGGAGCTGGCCCTCTGCCTGAGCCTCACAGAGTTTAACCTCTCTGGATACATCCATCCTGAGCAGTGTCACGGGCAAAGGAGCATTTGGGGCCTGGTTTTTAAGTAAGTTAGGCGTGCAACTGCGCATATATTTTTATGCGCCCAACTTCCCCGTGCAATTGCCACAAATTAGAGAATTGGGTGTGCACACAGCTAACTATGCCCTTTACCTGCAACGATAATTGTGTCTCTTGCAATCCCAGGAATTGTGCGTATAGTTCCGTCCTTGTCTTGTTTAAAGATCAGGCTCCTAGATTGTAAGCGCTTTGGGGCAGGAACATCATTTGACTAGATGTTTGTACAGCACCCAGCACAATGAGGCCGCAGGTGGTTTTCTCTTCTAGGTGCTATCACAATATAAATGATCAATAATAACAGCACCAATGCAAGTTGTATGTACTGTATCCTACTCCTTCTTTCAGAGGCATTTAAGACAAATGCCTGATAACGGTAAGGTCCCCTCTCTGTAGGATCCATCTACAAACCATAATCTCCCCTTCCCCCTGCCCCCAAACTATCAATCACGGTCTCTTTAGCCCTTCTGTTTAGACAGCTGTAATGGTCTGAAGTGAACGAATTGCTCCCATCCTGTATCCTCTCTCCCACTTTGTCTGGTGGTCTCCAAGGACAGATGATCTCTTTGTTTCCATTCTAGACTATGGTCGATGGTTTGGTTTTAGGAATCCGTTTTGCAGGAGTAGATTTGGGAGTTAGCGTTTAGTCCTTCATATTCTGATAAGTTCATGGAACATGGGTCCATCAGTGGCTGTTAGCCAAGATGGTCAGGGACTCAGCCCCTGCTCTTGGTGTCTATAAACCTCTGATGGCCAAAAGCTGGGACTGGACAACAGGGGATGGATCACTCAAAATTGCCCTGGTCTATTCATCCCCTCTGAAGCATCTGGCACTGGCCACTGTTGGAAGACAGGCTACTGGGCTAGATGGACCATTGGTCTGACCCAGTCTGGCCATTGTACTTTTTATCAATTGACTGATGGAAGAGAGAAATACAAACAGACCCTTGGGGATAAGTTCTGCTCTCATTTACACCTGTGCAACCCCATTGACATTAGCGACCCTGACATTCGGGCAGCATAAGCCTTACATCATTCCTACACTCAAACAGGGTTCTGTTAATATCTCTCTGCTACCCTGGATAGCCCCAGCCACCTGTTCCCAAAAAGGGTGAAACACGGCATCACACTTCCGCTAGCCAGTTAGGAGCTGGAGAATTTGTTACATTAGCAGCGCTCATCGTCTTCCAAAAGAACAGGGGCTTTAACAAAAAGGATCAGCAAAAGACATTGGCAGCAGTTTGTTTTCCACCGATAAGCGAGGGTCTGTGATACATACCCAGGAGAAGCCAGGGCTTTCCGAGTTCAGGCTTGTGCGCCATCCGTGAATCATAGCTTCATTCCTGGGTACTGCAGCGGTCTGACAGTACTGTGAGACCTTACCTAATGCATGGTGCGTGCTGGCTGTATGAGCTGAAGGCAGCCTGCCAATGCTCCCTTCACTTTGAACACCCTTTGCCTTTCCCAGCCTAGTTTCAAAACATTTACATTCTTTTTCGTGTACGGTGATGTGTTTTAATTACTGGAGAAGAAGGGGCAATAACACACATTTGGTCTCAGGCACAGGTGTTAGGAAGCTAGGAGGCCTGAATCCAGCACTGGCTGAACACTGCATTATCTGTGCCTCAGTTTCCCCATCTCTCAGTGGGGATAATGGTACTTTACCCACCTTTGTTAAGGGTCTTGATTATCCTCATCTGAAAGGCACCACAGAGATGCAAAGTATTATTGTTATTAAACCCAGTGTGCTGACAAATCTGTGATATTCCATGGGGTATGACCTAGAAAACGGACCGCGTTGTTATAGGCACCGTGAAAATACATAGTGACAGACCCGCCCCACACAACATACAATCTAAACAGAGAGGAAGGCCTATTGTCCCCACTTCACAGGTGGGGAACTGTTTCTACTTGCTCTCAGACAAGGTGTCAGCGTAGATGCCTTCACCACAATATCACCTTCCCTCTCGGGTAGAGCAGGAGGAGGCAGGTTTATAGATCGGGTGTTTCTTTTCAATCAGAACATTCAGTTCCCTGGTGAGGAAAGACAATGGGCAAAACTCTCCAGATCAGGATGTTATAAACCAACCAGCGCACAGGGGAGCTTGGATGACTCACGAGATTTGCAATGGGATACTTTTGCTTCTAGGTGAGCAATTAAAATCTAGCTCACAGCAGCAGCGACTAAAGGTTGCTACTATCTGATGGCTTCTGGGTGGCCTATGTGAAATGAGTCTGCTGTCTGAGTCACATTCGTTGTATCTACATCACAACCAATATTCGGGTAGGCAGGCCAACAGGGAGGCAAAGGATTGACTGGGCCAAGGATGGACTGTGGTTCTTCCTCCTGGTCAGAACTGAGAAACTTTGTTAATATAAGGTGTTGGTGGCCTAATTAGTTAATGCGATGACCTATTCCCGCTGGACAGCTGGGATCAAATTCTGGCCTAGGTTGCCATGAGATATGAAGTTTTGGTGGTCTTGAAAAGTCCCACCGGAGCTAACGCACCACAGTGTTCACCATAACTGGACCTTTTGAACTCAGGAGATGCTCAGGACTGGAGGGACAAGGCATGAAGCCGGTACTGAGGTGTATTCATAAAAGCTATTGTTGGGAAATTTACACAGCATCTCCTGGCATTAAGCCTGGGTCTAACCAGTGCTGTCAGTTGCTTAACTTCATGAACTCTAGAACAATGACTCTTTGAAAAGTGGGAATCCGTTAAAATAAACCAGAGAGAAGAAATGGCAGGAGGGAACAAAGAGAACGAGGAAGCTGCTGCTTAAAGCTGCTCATAGGGCAACATATCACCTGAAACAGATGCTAAGGCCCAACCCAAGCCTGGCTCAAGTGAAGATAGGGATCATGTATAAACTGTGCTCCAGTCATCTTCTAGCTGGGTTTGCCCAATCTAGCGTGTGGAGGACCAAAGCCTCATAGCACCATGTCCAGAAATGGTGTTTCAGCCTAGGGTGGACCAGGTTTTGAATGCTAGAACTTTGCTAGAAGGTTTTCTGTCCAGGGCCACATACACTGAGGGCACTCAACAAAAAATACAGGCTTAGAAAGTAAAGGAGACTTGCCATAGAATTCCAGCCGAGGTTCTGACATCGTTCTTTTAACATAATTTGGTCTCATCTACATTGGCTAGCTAAGCCACAGGCCAGATTGTGAACTCCTTGCTCAAACTGGTGAGCTGTAACTCATGCGAGTAGATCCATTGAAGTTAATGGGAGCTGGAGGTGATCAGCTTCTTGCTGTACCCAGGCCATAATTCTGACCAGGAATTCTTCCTCGGGAACGATCTTTGAAATAAAAATAGGCTGGAGAACAGGGCGCTGGAAATACCAGGCTGGATCAAGGCCTGGCCAGAAGTTGAAGCTAAACAAATTCAAACTCGAAACAAGGCGTATATTTTTAACAATTCGGTCCTCAGTCTTTGGACCAACTTACCAAGGGCGGTGGTGGACTCTCCATCACTGCAAATTTTAAAAACAAGACTGGACGTTTTCTAATCGATCTGCTCGAGTTCAACCACAACTATTAGCCTTGAAGCTGGAATTAATAAGTTCTCTGGCGTGTGTTATACATGAGCTCAGACTAGGGGATCACAATGGTCTCCTGTGGCCTTAAAAATCTATGAATGTGTTAAAGCACCCAGCACCCAATCCTAAGACTTGCGCAAAAAGCAAGGCCATATGGAGAGAGGAGGAGCGTTCTGTAGGGAGGAAGGGCCTGGCAAAGCTCCGGGTGTTGAAATTGGATGGAAATATAGCAAACTTTCCCCTGCAATACAGAGCAACAATAAAATCAGCCAGGAGCACTTCCCATCACTGCAGTTTCCAGGAACGGAGCTGAATCATTCTCCCTGCACGCGGCTGCCAGAATCTTTAACAACATACTAGAATCTGCCTGATTCGAAGGAGTTCTGGGCACACTTGCATGGCTAGAGATATTTTTAAAGCATTTTCAGTGGATTGAAAATAAAATCCAGACAACACCAATACACATTTTTTGGGGGGAGGGGTAGAGTGGAGGGGATTTTGGCTTTACAGTATAATAATACTTTGCACTACATAGCTTCTCTCCACCTGAGGATCTCAAAGCACTTTTCAGACGTTAATATCATGGTTAAGCCTCATTGCACCATCTGAGTTAGGTGACATTTTACCTATTTTACAGATGGGTAAATAAATAGACGGAGAAGCTAAGAGCAAATTTTCCAGTGTGTTCACTAATTTTGGGCTGTCCACCTGAGAGACTTTGGGCTTGGTTTGCAGAGGTGCTGAGCTCCGCTTGTACTCAATGGGTCTTCAGCACCTCTGAAAATTAGGACGCAGGTGTCGCAAGTTGGCACCCAAAATTAGTAGGTGCTTGGGTGTGAGTGACTTGTCCAAGGGCATGCAGTGAGTCTGTGGAAGAACTAGGCCTGGGAGCAGAAGTCCCTGCATTGTGCAGGAGGTCAGACTAGATGATCATAATGGTCCCTTCTGACCTTAAAGTCTATGAGTCTAAGTCTCGACTTCCAATCTGCTGCTTCGCCTATTGGATCTCCAACTTAAGCAAAGATCCATTCATCTTTTTACGTATGCTTTCATCATTCTATTATGTTTGCTATTGAAGCCATTGATTTTTAACCATTCTTACCTTTCACATCATATCCAAGTTTGGCATAACCAGTCTATGTCTCTGCTCTCTATTTCCTCCTACTCCACCACCTGCTGGCTTTGCTCCACATAAACCACACTTCAGAACATTCCTCTTGTCTCCTTCTCCCACTCTTGTCTTCACAAGTTCTGCCATGGTACCCTTTCTGGTTGCATCCCCCTCCACTCCAAAACCACCACCCTCTCTTCATTCACACTGAACCTTAAAACACACAAGGCCTTTAGCTGAGAATCCAGGAAAGCAAGAAGAATGTATCTCAATAAATAAATGGAATAATAGTAGTGAGTGTTGCCTTCTTCACTATAGCTCAGCATTGTCTGGGAGACCTGTTGATGAATTTGTGACCTATCATCTTCCTAGGATCCAGCTGTGATGTAATACACACAGGATCACGGCTTCACTGCCCAACCAGTGCAGAAGGAGACACTGGAGTGGGGGGAAAGGAAGCCCTTCTTAAAAGCACAAATACAGTTGAACCTCCAGCAAAAGCATGCAAAGCCAATAGGCTGCTCTGTGTTCCCAGCAACCACTTGAAAGCAGAGCTGAGCCCGAATCAGAACCCTGGATCCAAACACCCCTGAAGTCTGAGAGAGGTCAGGTCCAGATCCAAACATTGTATCTGGATCCGAAACCCCGAGTTAAAAGAACCCCCCCGAAGCTGTGAGAAAGTCTGGGCCTCATTCGTTGCATTATGCATCTCAAACCCATCTCTATTTTAAACTAACTTCAGGGGTTCCAGCACCATTGCATTCATCTTTTCATTGAAAACCCACCTGCACTAGGCTTTTGCCGGGGGTGGGGGGGGAGACTTCCCCTCCAGAGAACTGTGAGGCTAATAAAACATTTGTGAGACCTGACGTAATGATTGAACACACAAGAACGTGTGTGTGTGAGAAAAGAGAGCGAGCAAGATCCTGAAGGTTTCCATCCATTGCACTTTGTTTTCGAGGTGCATGTTTGTGACTTTTTTAGACCACTGACCATCAAAGCCAAAACATCCCTGACCTTCCGCTGCTTGAACTGCCTAACTGTTGTGACACCTTTGATCCTTGCATCGGTGCCCACGGCCTTATTTTGTCCTGGATCCTCAGCCGGGGACGATTTAGACAGAAGAGGTGAGAAGGACGCGTGACACGTCTAAACAAACGTGGTGTTGGGGTCTTTGAGAGATGCCAGGGTGGGAGGACGGGGGGGCTGCTGGCCGGTGTATGTCTCAGGGACCATCTGGATGGTCCTCAGTATGCGGAAGGCCTTTGATCTCCGCAAAAGCGATCATTGGGAGCAGTCAGACAAGTTGGACAGCAAAACTCATGTAAACTAATATTTGCCATTGCTGAGATTGCAACTCAAAGGCAAAGACAGATGGATCCTTTCAGGACTTGGTGTCCTTGTCTCCATCTACTGCAGCCCATAAGATCACATGAGAAACCAGGATATGGGAGGCAGAAGTTTGGGTTGGAAACCTGGAGGGAGACGGAGCAGATCTGGCAGCATGGAGTTGCAAAGCTCTCAAAAAAGGGATTTTAAGGTTACAGGAGTGAAATTCGAGACATATAAAGTCGCCCACGTATTGGGTTCTGAGGTCAGATCCCACCCGACAATCAATGTGTCATCACACAGTGGAGTTCACGCTCTGCCTTAGCGTCAATGTGCTCTTCACAGAGTGGGATTTGAGCTCATCTCTCACCGGGCAGTCCAGATTAGATTAGATTAGATTAGATAAGATTAGAGGCACTGCAGAGACACCCAAACTGAGAAATGAGAAAGCACCTGGCATCTGTCACAGCTGACCCAGGATGGGGGGTCTCAGAGGGAGCTTCAGTCAATGCTGCTCAGCCAGAAGGACTGTCTTGTCCAGTTTGGGTCCTTTCCAGGCCAAAGAAGGGAAAACAGTGCAGAAATTCTGCTGCTCCCCACCAAATATTCCAGGGTGTATACTGAGTCCCTGCTGACCATACACATGTGGACAAGCAAATAGTTCATACAGCTAATGCTGAAAAACACCCAGCATGTTGTGCCCAGGTGGATGGCTTCCTTGTTTGCATGCAACTCCAGCATGCGAAACCTTACTGAATAAGGAAAGAGCTGAAGAAGGTGGATATGTTGTTTGCAGTAACTAAAGGTTTAAAGATCTTACAGAGCACACACATACATACACACACGTGCACATGAACAAGGGCGAAGGCTAAGCTGAAACCCAAGAGAGCTGCTGTGTTTTTACCGGCTGGAAGAACCTGAGCACAGTAAAAGGTGATGCATTGTTGCAACTGACATTCTAGCCTTCAACTGTGTGTAATTGATTATTCAGGAGACAGAGCTGTGTAGAAAACCTGGTGCCACAGAGAAGATTGCTTGCTTTTAAGCTTTTTTAATCTCTATCATTCCTTGGAAACGTTGGCTTTATTTAATAAAACCGAAGCATTTTTGTGAGATAGATTTAAGCAGGTGCCTCGTGATTTATCGGTCCACAGGAGGAGACAAGCACAGAGCTTGGTAGAATGCCAGGACAACGGCAAGTATCATTAGGTCAATGCAAAGGGTATTCCCTGGGCACACTCTATCAATTAGGGGTCATCACTCCAATATGACATGTGCGAGGTTGAAATCTCTTTTGATTAAGAAAAGCAAATGCAAAGCCTGTTAAGAAAAACGTCCTGAGACACCCACCTCATCCAACAGCAGCCCTGAGCCAGATTTGTAGCTATTAACCTTTTGATTCCTTATTCGGTCATGTCAGAATGAACCCGGTGATGAAATGTTTTTGCAGTAAGCACATTAAGCCCGCGGAGGCAGGTTTGTTCCTAGTACAAAATCTGCTAGGTTACATTAAGGATGAATTTGATCTAGAGCTCCCCAGCGTGTTAACTATGTGTAATCCTCTGTCCGTTCCAGGTGTGTTGGATGTCCCTTGCTGTGTCCAATCCACAGATGACACGAATGTATTCCGGCTCCCAGCTCCAAGAATTAGCCCTTTGGTTCAAATGTCAATTGGCTTTAGATACAGCCTATAGTCAGTAATCATTTCAATGATCATTGAAATGCTGTCCTCTCTGCAGTGGAGCATGGCATGTAATGCAGCAGTGGATTGAGGTCAGTGGCTTAGACCAGTGGTTCTCAAAGCCGGGCCACCGCTTGTTCAGGGAAAGCCCCGGGCGGGCCAGGCTGGTTTGTGTACCTGCCACATCCGCAGGTTCAGCCAATCGCAGTGCCCACTGTCCGCTCCAGGCCAATGGGGGCTGCGGGAAGCAGCGCGGGCCGAGGGATGTGCTGTCCGCCCTTCCTGCAGCCCCCATTGGCCTGGAGCGGCAAACCGTGGCCAGTGGGAGCCATGACCGGCCGAACCTGCGGACGCGGCAGGTACACAAACCGGCCTGGCGCGCCAGGGGCTTTCCCTGAACAAGCGGCGGACCGGCTTTGAGAACCACTGGCTTAGACTAATGACTCTTTGGAAAACTCCAAGGAAACGAAAACGGCATGGGCTGTCCTTAATGCCGAGCTTTTGTTTGTTGTATGTTGGGAGACGGGATACTGGGAATCTATATTTTGTCAGATCGGGGCCATGTTTGCTTCCTTTGCAAAGTCATATAGTGTTGGGTAGTCAGAGGCTTCAGGAAGGAAAGGACATTGTTGCCTTGACAGTCTAAGATTATTAGCAGTGTTTATTGCAT
Source organism: Macrochelys suwanniensis (assembly GCA_033296515.1). NCBI lineage: Eukaryota > Metazoa > Chordata > Testudines > Chelydridae > Macrochelys > Macrochelys suwanniensis. The sequence goes on along the minus strand of CM065783.1, from coordinate 4,318,734 downwards.
GATTATGTACGTTTCGCAATGCAGCTTCAACACCTTCTAAATCCTGATCAAATTTTTTCAGACAGGGCATTTTTCCTGCCTCCAGGTTTGTGGCTCTTCATATGAAGGATACTTGACAGACAACACTGAAGACAGAAGCCCCTCTTTTCATCTACAGAGCAGGTGCAGCAAGCAAAGCACACACAAACTGGATGAAAATCAGCCATGTCATCTACTGCCATAGACGGTTTCTTCAGCACTGAAACTACCAAAGCTTCCTTAAAATATGCAGGAATGTTTCCAGGTTGCAAAACCAGAATCACGCTGCCCAGACTCATTACATTCAAAGTAGGAAAATATCCCTTTGGCATAGGCTTCTAGGCCTTAAAGCCAAGCTGATCTCTAGTGCAACTCCTCTGAAGTCGGGGAAATTACACCAAGGATTAATTTTAGCCCAGTATTGAAAACCACAGGCAAATAATAATGATCCCTGGGATTAAATTGATCCAATATACACAATTTCCCCTCAAAATGATCAGCTCCTTAATAACGTTAGATAAATGAAATGTTCACCAAAATTATTGCACGCTTATGGAGAGGAAACTAGCGATGATTTACTGACATGTTGGGATTAAGAGGTCCCCCCCCCCAGTATATAACTGCCTATATCCTTCAGCAGCTAACTTATTCATTCCTTGAGTGTTTTTTCACTCTTTCCCCATTTGGCTTCTCACTGGATCCTGCTTTTACTAGTTGCTCTTTGTACTGTTGGCTCGTGGTTAGAGCCACAGATAAGGACTCAGAAATATTCCCACATGGACTTGCCATGTGATTTTAGGCATGTCAGTTAGACCAATGATTTCCAACTCCATAGCTATAGGCACCTCAGATGTGCTGGGCATGGGCAGCTCCCGTTGACTTCCAAGATCCAGCCCCTGATCTCCAGTGGAATGAGCTGCCAATGTAGTGAAGTCGACCAAGAGTGCTTGATAGAGGAGGAGACAGAACTTTCTCAGGTGTTGCACCTAGATTACAGGGCTCGGTCCCACAAGAGAGGAGAATGAGCAGGCCGTACGATGCTAGACACATACCTGAGCGGCTCACCCCTCCTGTTGCTTGTGCCGCCGTGGCTAAACGCCTCGTTTTTAGCTTGCTGGCTTGATTAGAGCTAGGACGGGATTTTATGCCTCCAACTCAAAGTTTGCACATACCCTGAGGCTCCTTCATAAACTCCTTTGGCTGTTTCACTCTCTCTCTCATACCAGTCATGAGTGATAAGGAGGACTCCTACACACACACACACACACACACACACACACACGCAACAAGACTTTTCCTTGCGACTTCTCCCCATGTTAGGGACTAGGTCTTTCTTCCTTGGTGACCAGTTCTCGTTCCACCCGTGACACAGTGCCTTTTTGTTACAAATCTAGGCCAATCTTGCCCAAAGTGACTTGCGATTTTCTGACTCCCCACCTGTCAGACCCCGAAAGAGCCTGTTTCTCAGAAGGCGAGCGGTCGGCACCTTCTGGAAACCAGGGCTTCAAGCTGGGTGCTTCAGATCACTAGTCACTTCTGAAGACGTGGGCCACGATCTTTTACAGTCATTAGCAGAAAAAACCTAAAGCGATGATGCTGCTATTTACAGGCAGAGGTGGGAGTCACATGGGAATTTTGCTTTTCCTTTCACCACTTTTCACCCAGTCAGAGACGATGAAACCCAGCCTAGGGCCTGATTTTCTTGTCAAGGTCAATTTTAGCCCCTGTGTCTGAAAAAAGGGCCACTGTGCTTCATTTTTTTTCTTCAAAAGAAGCCACACACACAAGCGGACACACAGAGTTACTGTTTTGCTGCTGCCTGGGTCTGCCACAAAAAGCCTCCTCAAAGGGATGCCCCCATATCACTTGACTCATGTTGCGTAAGGGTCTATAATTCAATTAAAGCAGCTGGCTGTTCTGGCTCAGACAATGAAACACCAAAGCATCAAGACGCTCACCAAATTACAATGTCTAGGAATGGCTGTATATTGCGTTTGCTGGTTCTTGGGTCCTAGGGCCTGGGTAGTGATCACTGGAGCCCAGTTTCGTAATTAGCTCTTGCTGTGTAGGACTTGAACACCTGACACGTTTTGCTGAGAAGGTTTTGTTCTGACTTTGTTTTTCCAGCTGTATTGGGGGCAGGCATTGAGGGGAATGGCTGCTTGTAAAGAGGGTCTTGCTGCTTGTGCTTATAAATTATTGAGTTTCTGTTTCATAGGCAGCAACTCCATAGTTGCTCCGGGGCTCACGCACCCACTGAAAAAAATAGGGGGTGCTTAGCACCCATAGGGCCGACTTAATCTTTTGTGGGCCCTGGCACCCAAACTGTGGCCTGAACCCCGCTCTGCCTGCACTCTGTCCTGAGGCCCTTCTCCCACTCAGCCTCCCTCCCCCAAATCTCCGCCAGCCACTCACATGGGGGGGGGTGTGTGTGAAGAGGAGCACCCAAGGGCAAAACCAAAAGTCAGCACCTGTGTTCTGTTTAATGAAAGTACCAGAGTGAGATACCTGCAAAATGAAGGAGCAGGGCAAGACTCTGGATCAAAAGATCAGGGCTTTGTTCTTGACTTGGGCACAGCCTTGCTGTGTGACCTTGGCCCAGGCATTTGTAAATAGAGCAGGCTAGGAAATGCTTTCCTCCTCCTGTGAACATTTCTGAGATTTTAGGAAATTTTTCCTGTCCCGAATCAGGCTGAAAACTCAAAATTTCAAATTTTTTTGTGAGCTGAAAATCTGTGATTTTTTTTCCAGTTTCAACTATTTTTTTTAAAAAAGGGGGGGTATAATTAGCTTTAATTTCTGAATGAAAAATCATTTTCAAACTGAAAACTTTTGTTTAAAAAATGTCAAAACAGGACATTTGGACAAGTCTGAAACTTTTTCCCAACATTTTTTTCGGGTAGTGAAATTAATCAAACTGACCCTTTCCCATGAAAAGTTTCCGTTTAGATGAACTGAGACACAAGGTGGGTGAGGTAATATTTTTTATTGGACCAGTTTCTGTTAGAGAAAGAGACAAGCTTTTTGAGCTTACACAGAGCTCTTCTTGAGGCCTGGGAAAGGTATTCAGAGTGTCAAACAAGGTGGAACAGATTGTTAAGCAAAGCAATTAACTCATGTTGCAAGAGACCAATCCAGGTGAAGTGGGCAGATAATTCCTCTGCAGCAAAGGACAAAGGAAGGTTAGTAGGTTATAGACTGTTGTAGTAAGCCATAAATCCAGTGTCTCTGTTCAGTCCATGATTTTTAGTGTCAAGCAAAGTTATGAATTTAAGCTCCCAGATTCGTCTTTTGAAGGTGTTGTGCAGGTTTCCTTTGAGGACAAGGACTGAGAGGTCAGATATGGAGTGATCGCTTTGTGAAAAGTGGTTGCCGACGGTTAATAGGGCGTTTTTGGCTTGCATCATTTTTGTGTGAATGCCTTCAAGAGCGTGGTGACTGTCTCATTTCACCCCTTGGCATTATCGCTGAAAAAAAGTTGTGTCGAGAAATTCCCAACCAGCTCTTCATATAATGTCTTTCTTCTTCAGTGCCTTCATCTGTAACAACGGAACGATAATCCTCGTCTACCTTTTGACAAGGAATGAGGTTTTGTTCACCAGGGTGATATCAGACAGAAGGTGCTACAGGAAGGCAATGTGTTGTTATTCCTCCATGTATCTTCTAGTGCAGTTTAAGCTTCCCCTAGGCTGCCCCGCCAATGGATCCCAGCCATCAGCTGGAAGGCTCAGAGGTGTCCATCCAGTCTCGTGAGAGATGGCTAGTAATAAGGCCAAGGAGCACTAGTGAATTCTGATCACTGATAAATGGTTCTTTTAGTCCCTTTTTCTTCTTACTCCTAGCATGGTGGCCAGCAAGATGCTGTGTCAGGCAGACTGAAGGGATCAAATTTGTCCATGGTGTAACACCACTGAAATCAGTTGGAGGCCCACTGGGGATATATTTGGCCCACTGTTGTTGGGCGATTAAATAGTCAAGAGAAATTAACCAACCACTAGCTCCTGGCCAGAAGCTGTAGACTCACTATGTGTGCCTCCCAAGGGATATCGTGTAAGAGGTGCCAACCGGAACCTTCACATACCCCAGGTTTGATCCCGTATATACCCTCGCAAATCCAGGAAGTCAATGGCGCTACATTGACTGGTCTATAGCCGCGCGACCAAGTGAGCCAAAAAGAAGCTCCCTCTGGCTGAATTCAGTAGCTTATCTCAGCTGACACTCACTTTTTAGGTGGGACATGGAGATGGTTTATTAAGACTCTTTGGATGAATCTTAGTTTTTCAAAACCAAACTCAGGGTGATTCAAATCCAGGTCCCATTTTCTAGGAATATCAGCTACATGGTTCCGGGTTCTGGTCAGTGCAGCTTATCCAGTAGTCCCTTCCATAACTGCAAAGTCCAGGCCAGGAATTATGAAGCTTCTGTGTGGTGACATTAGGTAGCACAGGATGTGTTTAGTCACCCTAGTAGTGAGACATCGAAGAAGAATGATTAGGGGGCTGGAGCACATGACTTATGAGGAGAGGCTGAGGGAACTGGAATTGTTTAGTCTACAGAGAAAAGAACGAGGGGGGATTTGATAGCTGCTTTCAACTCCCTGAAAGGGGGTTCCAAAGAGGATGGAGCTAGACCAGTGGTTCCCAAATTTTAACAACCTGTGAACCCCTTTCACTAAAATGTCAAGTCTCGCGAACCCCCTCCTAAAAATGAATATTTCCAGGGGTTTTCTCCTTTACCTGAGTATAAATTATAAAATCAGTGATCTTGGAAATATAAAATTTGTTTTTATGACATGCTTATTACATACTATTTATTATTAATTATTATTGCTTATTACAGTATTTTTATTACATTATGAAATCTCTTCCAAGATCTCACTTTCGTAGCTTGTATCACTTTGAATAAGCCTGTTATAAGACAAGGCTCCTATGTTTCATCAAGGAGTATCAGATGTGAAACAGCATGAAGGCATTTAAGAAGCCAACTCAAAGAGTTCCTCCTACACAAGCATTTTGAGCAGTCCAGGCGAAGAACGCACATTACAACAAAGCTTAAACTTGTTCTTCATAATAATTTTAAAAACAATACTAGCTGCCTATTTAAGTTTAAAAACAGCAAAAAATATCCACCTCCCTTTCCATTTCTTGTAAGGAGTCTTGAAGTTTAAATCTCCTCAGTGTGATAGATACGCTGGCTTTGATCTGCTTAGCTCTTGGAAGTCCAGGGGCTCCAGGCTGCTGGCCCCGTAGTGCCCGGAGTCCCTAGGGACAGCTCTGGCCACCATTAGGGAATTTTTTCCCAAGAACCTCCTGTAACATTTCACAAACCCCCAGGGGGTCCACGAACCCCAGTTTGGGAACCACTGATCTAGACTCTTCTCAGTGGTACCAGATGACAGAACAAGGAGCAATGGTCTCAAGTTGCAGTGGGGGAGGTTTAGGTTGGATATTAGGAAAAACTTTTTCACTAGGAGGGTGGTGAAGCACTGGAATGGGTTACCTAGGGAGGTGGTGGAATCTCCATCCTTAGAGGTTTTTAACGTCAGGCTTGACAAAGCCCTGGCTGGGATGATTTAGATGGGGATTGGTCCTGCTTTGAGCAGGGGGTTGGACTAGATACCTCCTGAGGTCCCTTCCAACCCTGAGATTCTATGATTCTATGATTCTAAGAACTACAGGGTCTCTCTGTGTCCAGCAGCCTCAATAAGACCCCTCCCTATAACCAACCACAAGAGCTGAGTCCTGTCTCTTCCCTACCACAAGGACGCATTACCTTTAGCTTCTAGAGATGGCCCCAAGCCATGAAGTTCAGTTCAACATCTTCATCGGCACCCAGATCCAGCTTCCCGCACGCTCAGGGTCGTTTGGACCACGCACGTTGGTTAGGGCTGGTCTCTGCTTTTCTTTAACTCGTGTTAAGCAAATGTTTATTAAAGGTACCGTCTCCTATCCCAGTCTCCAGATGAGAGATCAGCGTGAAATCGACCAACCAGCGAGTTTGGGTGGTGCAGACATCAACCCAGCCATGCAGGAATCAGAAGAACTGTATCAATTGACTCTCATGATGAGCATTTACATGCCATCTATAGGGATCTACTCTCTCTCCAAGCTGATATTTGTATTTCTGTTTACATTTGTCATAAGCAGGGGGACCAGATGTCCCGATTTTATAGGGACGGTTCTGATATTCGGGGCTTTGTCTTATATAGGTGCCTAGTACCCCCATGGCCACCCTGATTTTTCACGCTTTCTATCTGGTCACCCTAGTATAAGCTTTTATGCCTCAGAGGAGGAATTTATAATGCCAAAGCAATGGAAGAGCTGGTGTCTGGGTATTTGCACCATCCCGGAGCTGACTGCCCTGAGGAAACCGAATCTTGAAACTATATTTGCGACCCAAATACTGGATAATTGCAGATTCTACCCTTCTATCTCCTTTGTCTTGCACCACACCCATTATACTCCTTGCCTGGTGCCTCCTTCCCCTGCAAAATGGCATGGGGAAGGCTGAAAGCTCTAAGATGAGACCTCCGCAGGGCCCGGACGGTCAGACCTTCAGATCCAGCAAGGCCGATGTCCCTTTTTAGGGCTTTAACAGGTTCGGAGTAATAACAAGAACAAGAAATAACAGCAAACGAATCAGGTCAGCCACAGGGAGCTAGGTCTCGTGGTTCACGTGCTTCGTCCACCACGGTTAGGTTTCCAACTCGGCTCTGGCTGCAATTGACAACTCGGCGAAAGCTCTGCGGCCCCGAATGCTCCAGCGCAGTAACCACTCGCAATTCCTAGCGGGCAGGGAGTTCCATGCACCACATGGACAGTGGGACCCGATTCTCTTCCCGCTTATGCTGGTGTAAATCGGGTATAACCCCACTGAAGTCAGTGGAATGTAGCCAGGTCGGTTCACACCCACTGAGGAACTGGCCTGTTTTCTCCGGCCTAGAAAGAGCATCCTGCAAGTTGGCAGCCTCCCACTCCCAACGGGGCATAGTACAGATACCAAGAGGATCTTCTCAGCTGGAGGGATGTTACACAACGGGACACCACCAATGCCCTTATTGAAGGCTGAGCTCTATTTGCAGCGTCCTTTCCCAGCACGTGCACCACCAGCCTATTAATCCGAATGGCCCACAGGCAGTCCTGGGGTAAACCATAGAAGAATAGAACTGGAAGGGACCTCGAGAGGTCATCTAGCCCAGTCCCCTGCACTCGTGGCAGGACTAAGTATTATCTAGACCAGGGGCGGCCAACCTGAGCCTGAGAAGGAGTCAGAATTTACCAATGTATATTGCCAAAGAGCCACGGTAAGACGTCAGCATCCCCCCAGCAGCTCCCCCCTCCCCACTCCCAGCGCCTCCCACCCACTCTCAGCCCTGCCAATCAGCGCCTCCCCCTCCCTCCCCACACGTCCTGATCAGCTGGAGGCTCTGGGTGAGAGGGGGAGGAGGGAGGGCACAGCAGGCTCTGGGGTGAGTGGGAGGGGGCGGGAAGTGGGGGAGTGGGGGCAGGGCCTGTGGCAGAGCCAGGGGTCGAGCAATGAGCACCCCCCGGCACATTGGAAAGTTGGCGCCTGTAGCTCCAGCCCCGAAGTCGGTGCCTGTACAAGGAGCCGCATATCAACTTCTGAAGAGCCGCATGTGGCTCGAGAGCCAGAGGTTGGCCACCCCGATCTAGACCATCCCTGACAGGTGTTTGTCCAACCTGCTCTTAGAAATCCCCAGTGATGGAGATTCCACAACCTCCCTAGGCAATTTATTCCTGTGCTTAACCACCCTGACAGGAAGTTTTTCCTAATGTCCAACCTAAACCTCCCTTGCTGCAATTTAAGCCCATTGCTTCTTGTCCTAGCCTCAGAGGTTAAGAAGAACAATTCTTCTCCGTCCTCCTTGTAACAACCTTTTATGTCCTTGAAAACGGTTATCATGTCCCCTCTCAGTCTTCTCTTCTCCAGACTAAACAAACCCAATTTTTTCAATCTTCCTTCATAGGTCATGAAGGCAACTCCAACCGATCTGCACCTGCTTACACCAGGAGTGCATTTGGCCCACTCCCTGTCTCTCCCGAGTGATTAGCTGCCGGTATAGAAGACAATTTCCTAACAGCAGCTGGTATCAGTGGTTTATCGCCTCACTGACCTGGTCATATCATTAATTACGGCTAAGTCCATGGACGTCCCCGTCACAGACGGGTGCTACTGGGGCATCAGCCTTCCCGGGTTTGCACTACGCATCTTCTGCTAAGAGGACTGCGGCAGAGCAGACTAGTGACAGGGTAGTTCCCTCATCCTTTGGGCCAATGCTGGCAGCTTCCCCGTGAGCGAGAGAATTTAATAGGGGGGGCATGGAGGGTAAGGTGTGCCAGCAGCATGTTGTGGTCCCTATTCTTTTACCTATATTTCCAGTTGTCAATTGATTTAGTGCTAGTCAGAGTGTAGACGTACCCTAAGAGCAATGACCTGAGCAAGGCCATAGCATGGGTAGGCGCTCAGCAAGATTCCTCCATTAGCATCTCGACTAATGCGCCCTGTATTTGCCCCTCCTGCTGTTCCAGTCCTGCGGTCCCCACACACAACCCTGCTGACACCCCTCAGTCCTGACTGACTGCCCCTCCCGCTGTTCCAGTCCTGCGGTCCCCACACGCAACCCTGCTGACGCCCCTCAGTCCTGACTGACTGTCCCTCCTGCTGTTCCAGTCCTGCGGTCCCCACACTCAACCCTGCTGACACCCCTCAGTCCTGACTGACTGCCCCTCCTGCTGTTCCAGTCCTGCGGTCCCCACACGCAACCCTGCTGACGCCCCTCAGTCCTGACTGACTGTCCCTCCTGCTGTTCCAGTCCTGCGGTCCCAACACACAACCCTGCTGACACCCCTCAGTCCTGACTGACTGTCCTTCCTGCTGTTCCAGTCCTGAGCCCAGTTCTCCCAAAAGATCTCTGTCCTTCCGCACCATCAGAATGTCCCATGTGGCAGAGACACAGCTCTTAAATCACTAAGGGTACATCGCGTCAAGTATCAGAGGGTCGCCGTGTTAGTCTGTGTCCACAAAAACAATGAGGAGTCTGAAGAAGTGGGGTTTTTTACCCACAAAAACTTATGCCCAAATAAATCTATTAGTCTTTAAGGTGCCACCAGACTCCTCATTGTTTTTAAGGGTTCATCTACCCTGCAATAAAATGCAACCCCACAGCAGTGAGCCCCTGAGCGCAAATCATATGGGGCTAAAACGAGCAGTGTAGACATTCCCATTTGGGCTGGCGTTTGAGCTCTGAGACCCAGCCCCATAGCATGAGCCTCACAAGTCCTGGGCTCTGAGACTGCTGCAAAGTTTAGTGTGGGCGTACCTGGAGACACTTTTGAAAATTTAACCCTATGTTGAATTCTTCTACGTTTCGCCTAGCAGTGAGTCGACTGATGGCGGTGTGTCTGCGGAGACCGTTGTGACTACGGACGTCTGCAAACGTATCTGTCTTTACTGTTACCTCGTCCATTCCTCCTGCCTTCCTACGTGCCTGTTTATACACTTGCTGCATATTGTCCACATCCCCTAGATTGTGAGCTCACTGGGGCAGGCGCTGCGTTTGAATTTTAGGGCCCCTAAATGTAATTAATAATAATAATAACTAATAATGTATTAATAAATAATATATCTCTTCATCTAGCAGGGAGAGCCAGGCCTACCTGAACAAGAAGTCCAGCCAGTCTGGAGTGGGCTGGATTACAAAGCCAGGAAGTTTGCAGCAGAAGGGGGTTGCAGGGAAAGAGTCTGCAGTCACTGTCTGGGAGCAGAGAGGAGGGGAGGAGAAAGCCCACGAGGGAGAATAAGCCCTGGGGTTCTCGATCTGGAAGAAGGGACAAGCCACAGAGGAGTTGTGGGGAAAGGAAGCCCTGAGAGGGCTAGGTAGGAAGAGCCCCAGGGAAACAGCAGCAAGGGGTAGGACTGTGCAGACCTTAGCTTCTTGTTATAGGGTCCCTGGGCTGAAATTGAATGTAGAGGGTGAGTCTGGGTCCCCCTACCAGCCACTGGGAAGTGGCACAGGGGTGTTGGAGATGCCTACCGGACAGGTGGTCCAGAGAGACTTTGTTACCCCAGAAGGAAGGACTATATAGTGACCTGGTCAGAGGGCCCAGTCACCAAGAGCGAGCACCCAGAGTCATGAAGACAGGGGTCACAACAGAAGAGGGCACCAAGCGGCGCTTATCCCTAGAGCAGCCACAAGGAGGCGCCACCTGCAGTGAGTGAACCCCCGTCACAGTAACTAGCCATTGACACAACTTACCTAGAGACATGGTGGATTCTCTGTCAGTTGGAGTCTACTTCAAGATTGGGCGTCTCTAGCTAACAGACTCAGCCAGATGTTCTGGGCTAGATGCAGGAATCGCTGGGTGGAAAGCTCTGGTCTGTGCAATGCAGACAATCATAATGGTTCCTTCCGGCCAGAGCGTCTACGGATTTATAAATCCATTAATCTGTGAATTTCTCGGCTTCAGAAGTGAATGGCTTGTGCATTCAAAGCTTTCAGCTCACATTCTGCTGTTTGCTGCTTTGAAAATATCTAATGATCTTTTAAAAACACTTCACCTCTGACTTCCCCGAGTGCATCCCTAGTACAAATGAGAGAAGCTAGTTAGTCACGTCCTGTTCTCAACCAAGCCAGTAGCCATCATGTAACACAGCATGCGCTCTCCACTTCAGATAGACCTCTCTGTGTTTTGTGTGCTGGAATGAGGAGCTATTTTTGAAGGGATCCCTTTAAAAAGGAATACAATTCTGTTTGTTTTCCTTGCTTGCTTGCTGCCCCATTCCTGTTAATACAAGAGCACTAATTAATGACTCCTGGCAAGCACCAGAAAATTTGATGCTTTCAGAAAAAGCAAAACCAGTTTTCAGGTGCTTTCTTGAAGGGTCATCCCAGCAACAGCATAATTCAAAGCCCTTATAAACTACAATGCCTTTTTTATTTTCCAAACCCATTCCTGATTTGGGTAATTATATTCTGCCAACCTGAACAAAAACCCTTCTGTAATGTTGGATGGCAAGATATTCTTTATTTCCCACCTGCAAAACGGACCTATAGTTTCCCTGGCATGGAATAGTTACCATAATCCTCCCCAGAGGTGGCTGAATTTCAGTAATGGGCTCACGACTGGGGTTGTCAACCCCCATCACTCCAAAATCACAAGGAAGGCCCCCAAATTCCGGAAATTGTCTTGAAAATCTTGAAACTTTAAAAACATAAGAAATGGTGTGGGGGGGGGGGTTATTTGCCTTTTGTTTTTCGGGTGCCTTGAGAATGCAGTCGGGGCACATTTTCAAGCTTTTCTCCACCAACACAAGGGCTTGAAACATGCACTTAAAAAAAAAGATTAAAATGGAAGCTGAGGGTACTCACACAATCACAGGATTCCAGGAGCTGGGGCTTTTAGGCAAACCCTTCGCAATGATTACACTGAACAAGCCTTATACAGCAAAACAGCAGCTGCGGGCCCCACCTCCGTTAGGTATCACCCTGATTCACGGGTGCCGACTTTCTGCTTTCCCCAAGGGTGCTCCACCCCCTCTCTGTCCCGAGGCCCCGCCCCCACTCCACCCCTTCTGCCAAGGCCCCACCATCACTCTGCCTCTTCCCTCCCCTGTTCTGCCCCACCCTGCCCCACCTCTTCTCACCCCCAGTTTGCCCCAAACGCGCCCTGCCCTCGCTCCACCTCTTCCTGCCCCCTCTTCTCCCTGCCCCCCCAGCACCTCCCGCTCACCGCCGAACAGCTGATCAGCGGAGGGCAGGAGGCACGGGGGGGCGGGGGGAGCTGATCAGCGGGACCTGCTGAACAGCTGATCAGCAGGTGGCTGGTGGGTGCTGAGCACCCACGCAGTCAGCCCCTATGCCCTGATTTACGTGACGTCTGTAAAGCACCCTAAGGTCTCCAGTACATTGTGTTAAAACTTTAGCCCAAGGCAACCCCTGCCAGATGACCAGAGTTCTCCTGGTCTGTCATTGGCTGCTTAAGCTAGGTGTCCCCGTACAGCCAGTCTGTAAAGCGACTTAGGGTGAAAACCACTGTCCACCCTCCTGTACCTCTCCCACAAGGACTGGCCAGGGCCTGCTTCTCAGCACTCCATGGGCAGGAGGTGTTGGATAGCAGGAGGGGAGGGGCAGGGCTGTGGCAGGATCCCTCCCTCACCACCACTTAGCAGAGCTGGCCAGGCAGGGAGGGGCAAATCAGTGGTACATGCTTCAAAGAAAGGGGGTTGGTTGCTCGTCAGCCAGAATTTCTCCTGAGGAATCCAGCTGCTTTGAGGCCCTTTCTCAGTCGTCTTCCTCGCACCGCGCCGCCGGGGTCGGAATCCCACTCGGATGAAATGATGCCACAATGCAAGAGGCTGTCCCGCCGGGGCTGATTCTGTGCCCCGGTGCCCAAGCTCTGCCATGTCCCCAGGAAGGGCCCACCTGCCGATCCGGGCTAGCTTGTCCTTGTGCGGTCGCTAAGCACTGAGTCAAACTGGGGCACTCGCCCACAGATCAAAATAGCCGTGTGGGTGCCATTCAGGCTAGCTGCAAATGTACGTCCCCAGAGGGGCCTGTGGGTTTGTACTTGTGCTACTAATTTTAGTCACTGTCTTGATCCCAGCTAGCATGTGGATGTCTTCCCGAGCTGGGAATTACACCTTCCAGCCGCCGGGTAGATGTAGCGACAACAGCCAACACCTTGGCCTTGTGCTACGCACTACTAGGACCATTGCTGTGCAGCAGCCTGGGATACCTTGCATCAGCCCATCGTTGGGGTTGTTTTAGGCATCTTTAATTTGGCATAGATGGGGCAGCAGGAGGGGCAGCTTATTGTAACGGGTAGAGGATGGAGCTGGGAGCTTCTGAGTTCTAATCATGGCTCTGAACTGTCCCACGCCCATTTCCCACCTCTGTTTCCCCATCTATAGGTCGGTGGTAATTATGCGCCCCACACATAGGGGATGTGCCGATTAACGTTGGAAAAGCACCGTACACCTGCTAAGAGATGCTCTATACAGAATTATTTTTTCCTGCTGCTAAAAGTTGTAGAGGGGGGTGAGCCATTTCAGGCACAATTCTAACATTTCTAGTTTTGTATAAATCTAAAGAAATGAACAATAAATAAACTACAAATCAAGTCCGATCTTCCCTCGAGACCTGAAGCGAATCTGTTTGGAAAATTCAGGACAACTGTTTATACATATTCCTGTTCTCCAGCCCCTTCCTTTCCAGATATTGAAGTGGGTTAACTTATTTTAAACTGTAGGTGAGCTGGAAACACGGAAATTTCTATCTGAATCTGGGTCGGCATTTGGAACCAGGTTTCTAGATCAGCCCGTTGTAAATATAGGGACCATTTGGACTCAGATTCACATTGCTAACTCTGCCAAAGTTTGCAAAGGGGATGAGGATTGGAGTGTTTAGGCTCTGAACCACCTTCCCTTTCCCTGGGTATGAAGGACCCTAGGGTTCTTGTGATTCTAGCTGCCTGCCCTGTACTATGACTGGATTGCTGGTGGGATAACAACTTTCTGTTTGTTTGTAGTACTGATATCCTACTTGGCCTACAAAGGGAAGAGCCCCAAGCAAAGTCGGTTTGCAGCCAGCTTAGCAACCCTGCAGATGCATTCCTGTAAATTTCCAGGTTCAAGTGCAGCTTGTTTTCATTTGCTGTCAAGCCAGCTGAATGTCTCGGTCCTTGCTTGTCTCATCATTTCACCTTCTGGTGGCTGTTCCAGGAACCGGTGCCTCTGGAATCAGAGCAAGGTAATGGGTACAACTCATGAACAAAAAGAAGCTGGTACATTATAAGGGGAAACTAAGTGTTGCTTAATCCCCCCACAATGATCCTCCAAAGCCGAACGAAAGGTTCAGGTCCAGGTAGATCCAGATATAGAGCCACATTGATTTACAGCCGCAGAAGTTCTGACCCATAGATATTATTTTGTTAGACGGAGATTATTTTGGTTTCAGTGTGTGGCTCACATTACTTTACCGTTGACTTGGATGGCAGAAGGATCAGGGCTCTAACAGACAAAGGCCCTAATCAGATATGGCTATCAAGTTAATGTGAAGCTTTTCCTTGTTTTGTTAGGGTGTGGCCTGGCCTTCTAGGAAAACAAAGGTAGCTCAATTGTCTGAACTTATCTTCAGTGTGTCCGGATTGTAGAGCAGACAACAAAACCACAGAAGATGCGGCATTACCCAAGGAGCAGGGGCAAAGGGACATTGTCCAAGCTTCCAGAGAATTGTTTCTCAGGTGTCTGGCTGGTGGATCTTGCCCACTAGCTCAGGGGCTACTAATTGCCGTATTTGAGTCGTGAAGGAATTTTCCCCAGGTCAGATTGGCAGGGGCCCTGGGGTTTTGCTTGTTTGTTCATTTTGCCTTCCTCTGCAGCATGGGGCATTTGCAGGTTTACACTTGCGTGACTGGAGGATTCTCTGTAACTTGAAGTCTTTCAACCATGATTTAAGGACTTCACTAACTCAACCAGAGATGAGAGGTCTATTACAGGAGTGGGTGGGGGAGGTTGTGTGGCCTGCGATGTGCAGGAGGTCAGACTAGTTGATCACGATGGTCCCTTCTGACCTTAATGTCTGAGTCTATGATATTGTCCCCTAAGTTCCCTCTAAGCTGTGTGGGCACGCAGCAGCTTATTAAGAACCGTGCAGGCACTCAGGGCTGCGGCGGGGAGAGATGCCTCTCCACCAACCCCATCCCAGACTCGGACCTGCCAGGGAGAGGTGCCCCTCCCCCAGCCCCAACCCAACCCAGTCCAGCCCCAGACCTGCCGGGGCAGAGGTGCCCGTCCCCCCCAGCCCAGGTACTGCTGCGGGGAGAGAGAGCTGGGGGGAGTCCTCTCTCCCCGCGGTAACCCGGGGGAAGCCTGCACCCCAAACCCCTCATCCCCAGCCCCACCCCGCACCCCCAGGCGAAGCCCTCACCCACCTGCACACCTGTGTCACACCTCACCTCCATATTGGTGCACATCACAAAATTCATTCCGCACACGTGTGGGGAAAATTAGAGGGAACACTGTCCCCAAAGCTATGCAAGAAAATGCTCGGGATTTAAACTTGCTACTCATATCTTTTTCATTCTCAATTTCAGAGTGAATGTGATGGTTTAAAAACGAATGGAAATCAGGAGATTTGGCTTTAAAAATGGCTACTGATTTTGACAAGGGTTTGCATGCGCGCACACTCTCTCGCACACACATGCATGCGTTAAGGATCCCAAGATTCGTCGTGGAAACCTAGGGTAGAGCAAATGTTGGTTTGGACCCTTCAGATAAAGGTGCTGTCCATTTTTGGGCCACAGTCCCGTGTTTGGATCTTCTTGGTCAGACCCTTGCTCCCACTGAAGTCTATGGAGCTCTGTGCTGGCATGAGGATCTTCTACTGTGACTCCATTTACAGGATCAGGGCCTGGATGAGGTGAAGGAACATTTTGTGGAACACCGTAGGCCCAAAAAAATTACATGGAACAACTCGGAAGCCAATTTGCAGGGCACTGTCTCTTTTGACTCGAATACAATGTGTGGCTTTGCGTATGCATCTTGTCTCTTGTGTTTTCGCCCCTCTGTTCCCCAAATGAATGGTGCAATAACAGCAATCATGTAACACAGCAACACACAGTTATTTCCATTGTCCTGTGTAGGTCAGCGTTGCCTGCTGTCGGCTGCATATTCAAGGCAACCACTTAGAACAAGGGACTAAGTGTCAAGTGAATCCCTGGATTCTCTCCAACGCTCTGCCACTAAGTCATGCTTTACTTTTCGATGCTTCCTCTTCCTGTCCGTAAAATGTGGATAATTCTTCCCTGCCTCATAGA
Organism: Macrochelys suwanniensis; assembly: GCA_033296515.1. Classification (NCBI taxonomy): domain Eukaryota; kingdom Metazoa; phylum Chordata; order Testudines; family Chelydridae; genus Macrochelys; species Macrochelys suwanniensis. Next base: position 4,302,880 of record CM065783.1, on the reverse strand, counting down.
GATGTGGTGATGACTCATTAACTGTAACGTGTAGGCGATAAAGAAGTGTGAAGTGTTGGTAATAATCAGAATCATTAATAATAACCACTTGTTGCCTCAGTTTCCCCAGCTGTGCAATGAAGATCTACTACTATCCTACTTCTCAGGTCCTGGGAGACTTAGTTAATGTCAGTCGCTTTGCTAGCCTTGGATGAATGTGCCAGAGAACTGCAGAGTAATATTCATCGTTTTTAAAAGGTCTCATGGTGGATGGAATTTGCAAGAATCTGAGGTTCATTTTTCTGCTGAACTTTTCACCCTGTTCCCACTTGGCTCTTTCCTAGCAAGGGAAGGATGGAGAGTTAGGCAATCCCAGGGTATACTTGAGTTCTTGCTGCTCTCCAGGTATGGCACATACAGCTGCAGCAGAAGTTTTGCCATCCTGTCCTGTACTCTGGGGGCCAGAGAAGTTCATCTCGAAGAGTGAGAGAGATGAGTCAGTTCCATGCTCAGCTTCAGCTATGTGCGGCTTCCTGAAAGCAAGCATCAAATTACAAAGACTGATTTTTATTTGTTTTTTTAATTTGCCCACCAGTTCCGGAACTGAAACCATCAATTCATTTCACTTCAGATCTCACTCTAGACTCAAATCAGCAATAGCGCCCCTGGGATAAGACCAGGGTTTCACTCACTGAGTCACTTGGTCTTCTCAACATTTGGTTAATATGGAATTAAAAGGTCCCTGTTTTGCAGTGTGAGAGATGTTTATTCAGCAAATGAAGCAAGAAACATTCTAAGATTTTATCACACCCTTAATTCCCTTTCTTCTTTTCTGGAGAGACATTAAGCCTCCAGTAACTTCCTTGGGGGCACTGGAGAAAAATGGAAGAGTTTGTGGGAACATCGGCTTTCCCATACCACATTGGACTATTAGCCCAGCTAGAACCTCCCATTGTTCTCCAACTCTTTCCATTCTGAGAGTAGAGAGATCACCTCATGAACCCAATTCTTTGGGCAACATCCCCCAAAACTTGTCTCTCAAATGACTTCAATCTGGAGGCCACCAGAGAGGTCTCGTAGACCACAGATTGGTGACTGCGATCTTAGGCTCCAGAAGAAAGAGAAAGTCCATCATGCTCCTTGCCAACTGTGCAATGTTATGTATGGAGGGGGAAAATAGCTTATCCATGGCTGCTTTCCAGAAATCGCCTTATGCTTAGGTTATTTCATGCTCTTAGGGTCTGATCTAAAGCACCTTGGAATCAATGGGCCTCTTCCCACTGGCTTCAATGAATTTTAGGCCTTGAGTTAGTAGAGCTACAAGTGTTAGAAATGGGCCTAAAGGATCCATTTGGGTATTTGTTTCAACCATCTCCTTTGATGGTGGATTCTTCAGGATGATTATAGACTATGGGAAGAAGTACAGCCACTGAAATTTACTGGGCTTCCTTTTTAGTTACACTACAGCTGTGTTACACTGCTCTGGCAGTAAAAGCAAGTGAAAATGTAATTCATGCCCTGTTTAAGATCGCTTTATACTGCCAGAGTCATATTAAGCAGCTGTAGGCCTGGCTTACACATAGTTTTTGTACTAGTCTTACTGTTAGTTAAGGGTGTGATTTTTATATCTATAATACACACACACACACCTATAGTTACACCAATACAACCACTAGTGTGGGCACAGTTATACTGGTAGAAAGATGCCTGATGCCAGTATAACGTATCCCCCTTCCCATACAGAAATAAGCTATACGATATAAACGCCTTTTGTACAGGTAAAACTGCATTCACAGAGGGGGTTGTGCTGTTTTAACTATGCCAGGATAGCCCCAGGGATATAACGTTGTCTTGAAGTCCAGGCCTTTGTGTAAATGAGAATCGGGCCTGCCCTCCTGAACGATCAGCGAATGTCCTCTCATTTCCATGTTATGGGACGAGGTCAAAAGAAAGGGGCTGATCAGCTGATTTCACATACTCCCTGAATGTTGACTGTCTCCACCAGTTCCTTCTCCGTGCCAGCCCTTGCAATCTTATCTTGGTAGGATGATTCGAGGGCACGGTAGTCCATGGGAGTCTTTCACTTGGCTTCAGTGGGCTCTGGAATTGCCATACAGCCTCAGAGCAGGTTAACACTAATCTGTACCACTAAACTCTAGTGTGGGAAGTGGCCCATGGACATGAATATGCCCATGAATACAGCCATAGACATCAAGCAGGCCAAGAACATCACATGCTGAACCACACTCCTACCAGATCTTTATTGGACCTCCTGCTGACAGCTCACCACAAGTACTCCTGTTCTTTTTGCTAATACAGACAAACACAACTGCTACTCTGAAACATGTCATGCTTGTGTCCGATCTGGGTGTTTGGTGGTTTGGGTTTCTTTTACTGGCTGTACTACTTTGCACACGCCTTGGGACATGGAATCTTGTCTCCTTCGATTATAAAGTACTAACAACCTCGCTGGTGCAGAATAAAGAATGCAATCAGAATGGCTATGCTTTTGACTTGTCTCCTAATGTAAGCCAAGGCTGAAGAACATGTTGTCTTTAGATTACCAACACTGCAGAGCTCCTAAGTATAAGGGAAGGGGCAGACTCAAAGGAGGGATTTGAATGCGTTATATTTCACGGCTCACACACACAGAGAAGCTAGATACAAATATAGGATACTCTTGCTGGAAGCCTGCAATGTAACACAACTTTATTTCTTAGAATCTAGCACACACAAGAACCCTCTCCCCCCGTCCACCAGAAAAGAGACAAAGCAGGCTTCTCCTTAAAACAGAGAGGCACAACTCACCCCACCTTGCTCTAGGCTGCCTCTCTGCTGTCTGACTGCTGAGACCCAGATGATCGCGTTCTTCCCCACAGAGCCCCCTAGCCAGCAAGCAGGACCAGGAAATCCCTTACTCTTAAAGTGACTGCTTGTCATTTTAACACCCTTTTCAATACATCACAGAATGTAGGGCACCCAGGTACAGCCGGGGTTAGAGCAAAGGGGAGACAAGCTCTATTAAAAGCAGGGAGAACTCCTCTTTTGCTCCCTGACTTGAGGGAGCAATGTAACCTCACAACTCCCCCACCACCTTGGTTGGTACAGGGAGGACTCCCCCATCTCATCTGAATCAACTTTAACCTCTGATAAAGAGGGAGACATGTTCTCTGAGTCCCTGCCTCAGATAGAGTTCAGGACATGTTTTCACCACCCGGCAAGGTCCAATCCCTTAGCAGATATCTCACTGATGTCACTCCACTCCCAGTAAGCCCTCTTAATTTTAAGCATGTGCATAAATCCCATTTAAGTACATCGGACTCAAGTGCATGGTTAAAGTTAAGCACGTGCTTAAGTGAGTGACTGAATTGGGATCCCGATCAGGGACCAGAAATTTACCATGCCATCCAATCAAAACAGCTCAAAGTTAGAACTCACAATGACAAAGAATTATTTGCATCAATTATGTGGCAAATAATTTTGAACTCCAGAGATACATTTAGGAAAATCTCAACCTATTCCTGGATGATTTATCAAACCAAAATGTGGTAAAATTCCTCCCATGACTGATTTGTTATGAATGATTTATCCGAAACTATTATTATTATTATTATGATTGGAACCTGCTTTGCCCACCTTAAGAGGTTCTGAGACAAGATGAAAGTACTGAAACTTCTAATGCCTTCCTGCTGAGTTGCCACTGTGCGAGTGAAGAAGAGAAGGATGGCTCAGTTTTTAGTAAAATCTATGGTTTATGTAAAGCATCTGATTCAAAACCAATTCTCACAGTAGCCTTTTTGCAGACTGAAATAGTAGGCTGCATTCAAAATAGACTCCAAGCTCAGTGAAAAGGAAATGCTGATGAAAATCACGACTCAAACACCCTTGTATCATTTAATTGCATTAATTTTATTTGTTAGATTTAAACTGTGCCTCTCATGAAGGAAATTCACCATCAGGCAGAGAGCCCATGTATCTCTTAAGTCCAAGCCTATAGGTGAAATCCGGGATCCGCTGAAGTCAATGGAAGTGTTGCCACTTATCTCAATGAGGCCAGGATTTCACCCTGTAAGCGTATGTGGAATAGGCATTAAAAGTACAAACGTAAGTAAATAAATGTGTCTTACTTAATCAAATGCACAGTATTTGCACAGAATGCAAGAAAAAGACATTCCCCCAAACAGATAGCACCTCCCTCCACACCCACTCCACCCCTCCAGCCTTTTCCGCCCTCCCTCACTTCTTCCCCACCTGCCAGGCCTGGGAATAGAGATCGGTCGTACACCAGGGCCTAAAGACGATGAACTTCACATTTACATGGATAAGGATAGTGTGGGGGGGAGGGGGGCTCCTCTTCCCAAGCCACCAACACTGAATTAAAGATATCTCTGTCAACTGCCCTCCTTTATTTGTGTTTCACACCCATGTCTTTCGAGACTGGTATCTCGGCAGCAATTTCAGTTTCGGAAAATCATTCCAAACACGCCGACTCAGCAGGCTTTAGATACACAGGCCAACGTCTGGGAGCAGCTAAGGTCACTGTCACTGTGTGTGTTTGTGTGTGTGGTCTCTGTGTGTGTGTGTGTGTGTGAGCGTGTAAACAGCTGTGTTGTATTACTCTCTCATTATCTCTTAGCAGCTCTGCAGCTGCTGGAGATGAAGGAAACATTCATAGGTATTTATAAACATGTATAGGTGCTTCCTAGTGTCACGACATAGGGGCTCCTGGACTGGATTAAGCAGGCAGGCAAGGGATTGCTGGCTCCCCGCTATTTTGCTACCTCTGTTTTGCTACGACTGTAAAAGATGCTGCTCAGCCTGTCACATGGATCACATATGCTAGGGGATCAGGGTAAGTTTCTTATTATGGTGAAGTGTCTTAAGAAGAACTTGGCTGGAGGTTTGATTACTGAATTATAACATCACGCTTGTGTTGCTGTCGCTATGGGCCTGTCTTTATTTCCATGCAGGCATCACTGAGCAAGTTGATTTGGGGGGGGGGGGGGTTATTGTTTTATATCTTGGAGGGGGTCTAAGACATGGGATTCAGCAGAGCACTTCATCACATGCTTCACTTTAAGTACATGCTTCAGTGGAACTTAAACAGGTGCTTGCGTTTAGCACGTGCTAAGAGATTTGCTAAATAGGGATCAATTTAAGTGCACATGTAAAGTTAAGCATGTGACAAAGTGATTTGCCGAATAGGGGCATACCTAAGCCACAATAACGTTGATCCATTCTTCATTTAGCCCCATCCTCATGATGCCATTATAATGAAATCAACAAATGTAGAGCCCAGTCCTGGAATCACGCACGTGATCAACTCCGTGCCAACAAAAATCATTGATTCAGGCCCCTCAAAATCATGAGATTGGTTTAAAAATCATGAACATTTTAAAATAATAAATTTGGGGCAGCGTCTTTTTGTAATTTGCCTTTGGGGCTCATGTTTTCCAGCTTTTCTCTACAACCACAAGGCCTAGCAACTTTTTATTTCTAATGAAAGCGGAGGTTCTCACGTAATCACCTGGCTCCAGGAGCTGGAGCTTTAAGGACAAAGAGCAAATATGGTGAGAACTGGCAACACTGTGTCACTTGTCTTACATTTGTCGTCCCCCTGAAACCTAAGAGATCTATTCGTAGGAGCAAAGTCACTCAGGTACCTAAGGAGTTTGTATGGCCAGGGCCTCACAAATAGAGAGTTATAGTCATCTCAGGAATAAACCCTTTTATGAACTTTTCTTTTCATGGGGGGAGAGGGGAGGAAATATCCTTATTCTAAACCAAATGTATTTCTTCGGATCCCTTTCTCCTTCCATGTATAAAAAGTACCTGTCTAGACATATGTGTTTGTCTTGTAAACCCTACTCTTTAAGTCATTCCTGAAGTGCTTGAGTAAATATTAAGAAGGCTCAAGGCAATAAAAGAACTTTATGACTTCTTTAAGCAGCCTGCTCCTTTCACTCCCACATTATGCTTTAAAAAAAAAAAAAAGTCATATGACCTACATCTTTATCTGCTCCAGTCTGAAGGCTGCTATATATAGGTTTTGGTTATGAATGTTTTTTCCTACGAAAAGGTCAGAGCGCATACATGTACACTGGTGCGAAGCCCTGCTTATTAAAAAGCAAGCAGATGGATTTGTTAAAAAGTCATTTCATAATGCGGCTGCCGCGAAAGGAGAATGCTTTGGCAGAAACGTCCTCAGATCACTTTATGAGAAAGAGAGGTAGAAGGGTTTTGTCTTGTGATTAAATCTTTTTTTTCCTTGCCCAGCCTCCACCTCCCCCCCACATATATTATTTCTCTCCACACTCAGCACCTCTGCTACCTACATTGTCCTCCACATACACCCCCTTTCCAACACCCACTGCCCTGGAAAATCTGGAGGTGGTGTCAAAAGTAGGAGTCTGATATTCCATACCAACCCAGCATGATCTCAGCACAGACTGGCACACCTGGCCCTACCAAGCCCTGAGTGCGCTCAGCAGCTGTTGACCTCAAGACAGGCTGGGGGGGTGCTCAGTGCCTCTTAGGGGGTGCTGAGCCAATCACAGGATCAGGGCAGGAGTTTCCTGTTGAGAGCACCGTCCTGTAAATCTATTGTTGGGGTTTCACAACCCGCGCTCCTTAGACAATACCAGACATAACGTATGGGTTAGGAAGTGGCATTCTCAGTGCTCGGCCAGGAGGCTGTGGGTTCTAATTGCACAGCCTGCTACCCAAGCCTGATGCTGCACTGAAGGATGATTCGAAAGGCACTCAGATGCGAGGGGCGGCTGCCCCGGGAAAGTGACCCAGGAAGGGGCCATGCTGCTCAATACCATTGTAGAGCAGGGGGCAACGGTCGTAGCGTAGCTGATCCAAACTGCGGGGGAAATTCTCCCTGCCTGCCTTGCAGCGGCGCAATTCCTTCAGATGCGACATGAAACCCAGGTTCCTTCTGTCACATGACCACGGCAACGAATCACAGAATGAGCTGCTCTCTTCTAGCACTGAACAAGGAGCTTTATTGGCTGAAGAAAACAGGATTAGCTCTAAAGCTGCCCTGCTTCTCTCTCTCTCTGCATCATCCCAGAATTTCCTAAACCCTTCTTACACCTACTCCCAGCTCTGTTGCTTCAACAGCCTGGCTTCCTGCTACAGATTTAAGGAGACATGTACATATCCTCACACACCCTAAGTGTCCATGGAAACCGAAGTGGAAGGGCCTTCCCAGTGTTACAAAATTACCGTATATGCTGCAAATTCCCCCACCCCCATTTTTGGATGAAGTTTTGAAAATTTTCCATCGGCCTTAATCCCAGGTTATTTTATGCCTGGAGTGGGGGGATAACCCCAGTCCTCTGACCTTGGGAGAAGTGGTTCTCCGCCCAAGGCTGTGTGTGTGGACTACGGCTGAATGCAGAAAGGGCTCTTCATTTGCCTCCCCAGGCACTGCCCGATCGGTATTTAGTTGATAGTGAAGCATCTGAGACGCGTTCACCACGAAAGGCCTTCTCCAGACTAGCCATTTTTTCACACTTTCCCCCCGAGACAGGCCGCTGATGGGATTTTAACCACCTAGACCCATTCCGAGCAGGGATAGACAACCTGGTGGACAAAACCCTGTCTCCGCTAGTTCTCTCGTCACTCACGTGAGGAAAAAGAAAGGTTGAGTTCACAAGTTCTTCCAGCCTAAAACCGAAACACCTCCTCTGCCCCCAGTTTGTTCTCAACGCCCCCGCACTTAACCTCCACACATATTCATCAGTTTCTTTTCCCATCATGCAGCCTCTGTGTAGGGGAAAACAAAGCCCCAAACGGCCCCGATTGCAGGGCTCAGCTTTCCAGACCCCTTCACACACCTACCACCAGGCTCCCACAGAAGCTAGAGATGGAACAGTTGTCTCGGAACATGCAATCCATCCCCCATCTGCCAATGTAGGACTGTTCTCCTACAGTATGTTCACCTGACCCATGGGAGACAGTTCCGTGCTGTCCTAGACCTCACCGTGAGGAAACATTGATTGATATGCACAGGGGTCTTTCTGCTTAGCTACCCTCCTGTACTCCTGTCCCTGCCACCCATGCTTTGGGGGTGGATTCTGGCTTCTCGCCCTAGGACTCGTGGAACTGAGAATTGCCTGTGTCATAAGTCTCCAGGGGGCAAGAAACTTGCTGTTGCATTGCTCTGCAAATGGGCTCCAGGGAGCAGCGCTTTCCACTCCCCTCCAGGCCTGTGTCCAAAGGACCAGGCGGACAAAGTTATCGCCTGCCCACACTAGCGTGTCAATGTACAAAGCCAAAGCACCACTTAAATCCTGATGGGGCTTAAACGAGATGCAAGTGGTACCTACGTCCTCTGTCAGGGGTGGATTTCACCCTTGCCCCAGGGAATTTGATCCAGTGTCAGATGGGTCCTTTAGAGACAGTCTGCATGGCATCATTTGGGTGCGGGAAGGAAAGGGAGTGAAATGTAGAGAATAAAATAAAATAAAAAACAACCAACAACAAACTCCAAACCCATGATCTTTGAAAATTAGATATAGAACCTGGAACCCAGCCTGAAACATGAAGCCGGGTTGTACATGTGGAAGCCCAGTGGCATTCTGGGGTGGTTATTCTGTTGTTTGCAGTGAAATCAATACAAGGTTTAGAAAGGCAAGAATGAAAAAAAAAAACCACGGTCTTTCCGGCTGACCTGTTGTGTCACTCGGCAGAGTGCTGGGTATAATGTGTGTGAGCTACTGATTGGAACGGATAAAACCACTCCGCAACCCACTGTGACCTGGCCTGGGCTCACCCCACATGCCCCGCCCCGGGCTCACCCCACATGCCCCGCCCCATTCCCACCGTCCAGACTACTGGAGAAGCTTTTCAAGAGAGAGCATCTACTTGCACCACGTGGCTTGATGGGTCTAAATGGGATCCATTCGATTATTAAGTATCAGAGGGGTAGCCGTGTTAGTCTGGATCTGTAGAAGCAACAAAGGGTCCTGTGGCACCTTATAGACTAACAGACGTATTGGAGCATAAGCTTTCGTGGGTGAAGACCCACTTCGTCAGATGCATGCAATGGAAATATCCAGGGGCAGGTATGTCTTCCCTGAATATTTATACCTGCCCCTGGACATTTCCACTGCATGCGTCTGACGAAGTGGGTCTTCACCCACGAAAGCTTATGCTCCAATACGTCTGTTAGTCTATAAGGTGCCACAGGAGTCTTTGTCGCTTCATTCGATTATTACACACCATTCCACTGTGTCTGTGTCTGAGCTGCATTGTCCATGTCTGAATGAGACTGGAAGCACCTCGGGGCAGGAATCCTGCTTCCTAGTGTAGCACTCTGCCAGCATTAAAAGCAGGCACCCCAGAATATCAGATATTCACAGAGGCGGCTATTGAAAGGTTTCTTTTTTCTGCGGTGGTGATCGGCATCCTAGAGAAACCAGCTGGAAGGGCTCTGAACTTGGAACAAGGATCGGCTCTTTGTTCTAAGAGATGCTGTGGTTCGAACAGGAATTATCTGGGGGCAGTTCTCCGGCTAGAGTTATGCAGGAGGCCAGACTGGATGATCACTGTGGTCCCTTCTGGCCTTGGAATCGATGACCGTGAATACAGCCGGACCCGGGACTAATCAGTGAATCCTTAGGGGCTGAGTCTGAGCAGCACCTTAAGCCGCGGGTGGAATCCTTGGGTCAGATCCCCAGCCGGTGTAAATCAGTAGCAACGGAGCAACCCGAGCTGAAGCTCTGGCCTGTTCATTGAGCAGTAAGGTTCCGTAATTTACTCCTTGGCCTGCATCCGGGGGAAAGAAGGTGGCCCTTGTAAAGATCCTACCGTACGTCACTCCAGGGAGGGTGAGGCTCTGAAGCACGGTTCACCCCCCTATGCGTCTCTGCACCTGGCTGCCTCCGCTACACCCCTATGTGAACCAGGGGAAAGTGAACTAGCTCCGGCCACGTCTCTCTTGGTGCAAGAGGGGGTTGTACTCATACCAAGAAAAAAGAAGAGTGCACCAGCTGCCTTAGTCAGATATTTATAATGATCTCTCCCCACACGCGGCAGGAAGCGAAACCAAGGTCCCAGCCAAGCCAAGCCAACTCCTCCCTTCCCCGGCCGGCAGCCCCCAAGGCAGAGCGAGGCCCGAGTGTAGTGTGTGGTCCCACCACACGGTCACTCTGTAGCCAGAGGCGAGACATATTGTTTTCAGTCATCACTGTTATGGTGCCGTCCTGTCCCTCCCCTGCCTCCCACGCCTTCCTGTCCTGTGAAGGCCTCGCTAGCAATGTGAAGCTGGTCACAGCATAAATCTGGAGTATCCTGCATCAATCCATACTTACCTCTGACCGTGCAATGAGCAGAATGGACCGCAGTATAGGTTCCTTATCCCCTAGCACCCCACTCTCTCTCGGGGACCGTGGGTGCAGCCAGTGGGACCGAGAGTAAACATTTCGAACCTGCTTCACGTGATCTTCCAGAAACTATTTTCCTACCTGGCCTCCCCCTGCCCCCAGGACTCAAGAAACCCAAGCCTCACCCTTCCATCAAAGCCAAGCGATTTTCCTGGCAGATGCCCCCGCTACGGAAGGCTATTGCCTAGGTTCATTTTATTCGAGTAATACTAGAGACTGACATTTATTCAGTGCCCCTTTTCCAAATGATTTTCCAAGCACTTGACAAGGCATTGGGAGGGATCACACAGGCACCTCCTTCTGGAGCGGGACACAGCTACGGTTTAACAGTGCACGGCGACGCTGGAAAACAACCGAGGGCGAAAAATGAAAAGGAATGCAGGCCAATTCCGTGGAAGGAGGGCTGCTGGAGAGAGGCATTTATAGGGCTTGGACCATCACGGCAGGGTGACCTTTTGTCTCATTAGCTCGACTTGCGAGACCCCAATCGAAGCTCTTTTATTACCGCTCATCACACCAATAAAAATGCTCTATAGATGGTACTTGGCAGCCACACGCTCACGGCCAGAACCAGAGGACAAACGCCTTTTACAAGGACACAATCTGCTAGGTTTAGTGAAGAGGGATGGGCAGGAGGAAGAATGTGCCAGATTTCATGGCTGTTTAGTGGCTGTTCCTGGGCCTGCTTGTTCCTCGCCTCTGCCCTCAACCCATCCCTGCTCCTACTTTGCCTCACGCCAGGTGACCCAGTCTTGGCCCTCAGCTGCAATTCCTGGCTTCTCACGTTGTCTCTGACCCTGGGCTCTGGCCTCGCACTCCGGTTCTGACCCTGGGGCTCCTATTCCTGGCGATTGACTTCCGCTCTAACCACTAGGCCTGACTCCTACTCTAACCGCATCCCGGTCTCTTACAACTAGGCTGTCAAACATGATGGCACTGCACTAGAGCAGTAGATCCAGAAAAGGAAACTGGCCATCCAGGGTACGTCTACACTGCAGAAAAAACTCCGCAGCAGCGAGTGTCAGACCCTGGGTCAAGTGACACAGGCTTATGGGGCTCACGCTACAGGGCTAAAAGTAGCCATGGAGACAGCACTGCTTGGACTCTCAGATCCACCTTCTTCCTTGGGTTTCAGAGCCCAAGCTCCACCTAGCGCAAAAACGTCTACACGGCTACTTTTAGCCCCAGGATGCGTGCCTGAGTCAGTTGACGCAGTCTCTGAGACTACATGCTGCTTTTTCTGGTTAGGTTTTTTTTCTTTTTTTTCTTTTGCAGTGTAGACATCCCTAAAGCGATCTGTATGAGCTCATGTCCGGCGGCCAGTTAACTTCCACTCTGCCTGCCTCTATTCAGAGTCCACCGGTTAGCAGAAGCTTCCCAGCATAGTAACACAGACTAAAGAACAGCTAAGCATCGTTTCTCATGAATGAGAAAAGGGGGTTGGGAAGAGACAGAGCAGTGAGGCTTAAAACCAATAGCAAAATACACTAAGTAACAGGAGTGGAAGCAAGGAGTGAGGGTGATTTGTGCCCTCTATGGATAAATCCAGTGTGACTCTTAAATCCTTCCGGCAGCCAGGTACCATAATGAGAGGTGATTAGAAATACCGACGGATAAATGGGTAGAAAGAGAGAGAGAGGGAAATAGAGTGAAACTGACCAGTTTAGTTTCCTTGTCCAAGACAAATTAAATGCAGAGTGAAAAAGCCACTAATGAAAATGAGACATGGTCCACATCAATCCGGAGGCCATTGGATCTGGGGTTTCATTCTAGTCCATCTCGAATGGAAAGTAAATTTGATTGTTATGATTAATTCATTTTAATGATACGGTGTTATAGTGACTGAGCTAAGGACGCATGCTTTGGGTTGCTGAGTTTACATGGACAGTGTTCCTTTAATTACCACCTTGTTTTTTTATCTGTGATGACATCACCTTTCTTTATTGTTTCCAACACCGGTCAGCAAAAGCCTGGCTCTGTGTGTCTCCTGCCTTCATTGAGCAGCACACAGGGAATGTGCCTGTCACAAACTGACACAATAATCCCAAAGTGTCACACAACTGAGTGTTTCTACACCTAACAGGAATATGGGTAAAGCAAAACCACCATGTGTATAATCCGGGGATTCTCCCCACATACATTGTTGGCCTTGACCTCAGCGACACCAGCTGGAGTCAAAGAGTGCCCCCCGCATCATATGGAAGGTCGCTTTTCATTGATTTGCGGGAAGGTCTCTGATATAACTTCTGCTCTCAGTGTCACAAGGAAATAAGGATCTCCACAGAATTAATATCTAGGCCAGCAATACTCAGGCCTCAGTGGTTCAGGAGCCAAATTAGCGATCAACATTAACCAAAAGAGCCACAGTCGTGTGGATTCATTGTCTCATTTACGATAGCACTGTATAGTCAATCACACACTGTTTTAATATCATGTGAGGCAAAAAGCCGCAGGAAACACATTAAAAGGGCAACTTGCGGCACGAGAGCCTTTATCAGAGTATTATTGATCTAGGCGGGCAAGTGTATGATTTACTTTGGTAGCCTCTGTAGGATTTACAGGCCCAGTCTGCAACAAAATCAGGGCTTGGCTACACTTACCGTGGATCAATGCTGCAGCGATCGATGCACCGGGGGTCGATTTAGTGGGTCTAGTGCAGAGCTTTCCAAACTTTTCATGTTGGTGACACGCTTTTTAGACATGCATCATTTTGCGACACACCGGAAGTGACGCGGAATCAATTCCGCCCGGATTACACATACTGCGCATGCGCAGTACCCAGGGCCGGCCGCCCCAAGCAAAAAAAAAACAAAAAACCCCCAAGTGCAGCCCCCCCCCTACGTCGGCCGAAACACCCCCCAACCCAACAACGCCACCCCACCAAAACGCCGGGGGGGGGAGGGAGGGCGGCATGCCTGCTGCCCCGCTCCCCCTGCCGGAGGGGAGCGGGGAACGCCTGCCGCCCCGCTGCCCCGGCCGGGGAGCGGAGGACGCCCGGGAGCAGAGCACGCCTGCCGCCCCGCGACACACCTACACACTGCCGCCAACACACTAACGTGTCACGACACACAGTTTGGAAAGCTCTGGTCTAGTGACTAGCCAATTACTCTCCCGTCGACTCCGGTTCTCCACCGGAATGAGAAAAGTAAGGTAAGTCGATGGGAGAGTTTCTCCCATCGACCCAGCGCGGTGTAGACACCATAATAAGTCGGACCTAAGGTACGTCAACTCCAGCTACGTTATTCACATAGCTGGAGTTGGCGTAACTTAGGTCGACTTAACCCGGTAGTGTAGACCTGCCCTTAGACATCCATCTACATCAACTAAGGAATGTGGTGTTCCTATGAAGAGCTCAATTTTGTGCTTAAATATTTGGGAAACAAAATTCCCACCCTGGTTAAAATTGTAGGTGTAATTAAAATACACACACCATCATAGAGTTCTACAGATTTCTAATTATGTAATAATTATAATATCAATAAATCTACAAATAGCTAAAGAGCAATGCAACTTTGGGTCCTCTGAAGGTTCACTTCAATTGCCATTGTACATGATTCATGTTTTTTGCTGGTTTAACTATGCTGACTGTTCATAGAGGGCAGAAGGAACCATTGTGATCATCTAGTCTGACCTCCTGTAGAACACAGGCCAGAGAACTTCCCCAAAATAATTCCTAGAGCAGAGCTTTTAAAAAACATATCAAATCTTGATTTAAAAATGGGCAGTGATGGAAAATCCACCATGACCCTAGGTTAATTACTTTTGCTGCTAAAAATTTGCAGCTTATTTAGAGTCTGAATTTGTCTAGCTTCAGCTTCCAGCCATTGGATCATGTTATGTCTTTCTCTGCTTGATTGAAGAGCCCATTGTTAAATATTTGTTCCCCATGTAGGTACAGATTATAATCAAGTCACCCCTTAATCCTCTCTTTGTTAAAATAAATAGATTGAGCTCTTTGAGTCTATCACTATAAGGCATGTTTTCTAATCCTTTATTCATTTTTGTGGAACTACTCTGAACCCTGTCCAATTTATCAACATCCTTTTTGACTTGTGAGCATCAGAACTGGACACAGTATTCCAGCAGCAGTAGAGGTAAAATAACCTCTCTGCTTCTACTCAAGATTCCCCTGTTTATGCAGCCCAGGACTACGTCACACTGGGAGTGCATGTCCAGTTGATTATCCACCACGACCCCCAAATCCTTTTCAAAGCCAATTCTTCCCACTATCCACTATCATGAAAGTGCAGCCTATATTCTTTGTTCCTAGATGGATCCATTTACATTTAGCTGTGTTCAAACATATATTGTTTGCTTGCATCCAGTTTACCAAGAGATCCAGATCACTGTGAATCAACGACCTGTCCTCTTCATTATTTACCACTCCCCACATTTTTGTGTCACTACAAACTTTATCAGTGATAATCTAATGGTTTTTTTCAGGTCACTGATAAAAATGTCAAATCCGTAGGGCCAAGAATTAATCTCTGCAAGACCCAACTAAAAATATACCCACTCTATGACAATTACTCATAGACTCATAGACTTTAAGGTCAGAAGGGAGCATTATGATCGTCTAGTCTGACCTCCTGCACAATGCAGGCCACAGAATCTCACCCACCCACTCCTGGAATAAACCCCAAACCTATGCCTGAGCTATTGAAGTCATCAAATCATGGTTTAAAGACTTCAAAGTGCAGAGAATCCTCCAGCAAGTGACCCGGGTCCCATGCTGCAGAGGAAGGCAAAAACCCCCTAGGGCCTCTGCCAATCTGCCCTGGAGGAAAATTCCTTCCCGACCCCAAATATGGCGATCAGCTAAACCCTGAGCATGTAGGCAAGACTCACCAACCAGACACCCAGGAAAGAATTCTCTGTAGTAACTCAGTTGCCTATGTACAGTTATATTTTGAGACCTATCAGTTAGCCAGTTTTTAATCCATTTAATGTTGCCATGGTAATTTTATATCGTTCTATGTTTTAATCAAAATGTCATGCAGCACCAAGTCAAAGTCTAAGTATGTTACATCAGCACTATCACCTTTATTTACCAATCTCGTAATCTCATCAAAAAAGTCATCCAATTACCTTGATAGGATCTATTTTCCATAAGCCCATGTTGATCTGCATTAATTACATTACCCTCCTTTAGTTCTTTATTAATCAAATCATGTATCAGCTGCTCCATTATCTTGCCTGGGATCGGTGTCAGGCTGGCACACCTATAATTACCCGGGTCATCCCGTTTTAAAATATTGGCACCGCATTAGCTTTCTTCCAGACTTCCAAGACTTATTGAAAATCAACCTGAATAGTCCAGTAAGCTCCTCAGTCAGCTCTTTAAAACTCTTGGATGCAAGTTATCTGGATCTACTGATTTTAAAATGATTAACTTGAGTAGCTTCGGTTTAACATCCTCCGGAGGTACTAGCGGAATAGAAAAAATGCTGACATCATCATATGATGAGACTATATCATCTGTTTTTTCCCCAAATAGAGAACAGTAATATTTATTGAACACTTCTGCCTTTTCTGCATTATTACTGATATTTCTGCCATTTCCATCTAGCACCGGACCAATAATTTCCAAGTAGCTGCTCCTGATTTGTACCAGTGTAAGGGTGGGGGAAGTCAGGTCTATTCATATTTCAAGAGTAACTCATTTCCCTATTGGGAAGTACCTATTGCAGGGGTTCTCCAACTTGCTCATGGCACGCACATTCAAAGATAGCCTCGTGGACCACCTGACCTGCCATTCATGAGTTTGTGATGTCCACCCAAAGGCCAACACCAGGGACCTCCAGAGCTATAAGCCTGAGTCTCCAGCTTGAAATAGAGAGAGATTTTTTTGCTGAAAAATTAAAATTTGCCACAGAAACCGCCCTCCCCCAGCCCCCACCAATTTTCTGACCAGCTCTATTAGAAATGCATGGATCATTCCCCTTCAGGAGGCAATCCTGGAACATTCCTCTGTCTTCTACCGCCAACACTGGATCAAGGCAGCTAAAATACAACAGCCCCATTAACAAGCATCTCAGACCCTGTCTTGCTTGGTAGCCCTGACGGGCCAGCTCCAGGCCTATCTGCGGTCACTCTGCCCAAGGCATCCGCTGCATTTACCCAGCTCGCTTCCTCGCCGGGGGTTGCATGTGTGGGGAGGGGCTGCCTGGGGGCGAGAGGGTGGTTAGTGCTAGGAGAGATGCCACGGAAACAGCTGGTAAATGGCAAAGGCAGTGTAGAGGCTGTTTCCTCCCACAGAGGCTCAGTGGAGCCTGCCTGCCTTCGGAAGCCGGGGAACCCCATACAGCTGCTCCAGCAATGCCCCAGCGCTCCTAGATGCTGCTAAGGAGACAAGCCAGGCTAAGGAATTAGCCCACAGGGAGCGGGGTCTGCAGAGCTCTTTAGGGCAGCCTGGGAAAGGAGCGGATCGGGGCAAAACTGGATCTGCCAACTCTCGAGGTATCCAAATCTGCCTCTCCCCTGGGGAAACTCTCAGCTGGTTCCTCTTATCCCAGCCTCTCACCCCTCCCCACCCCCCGGCCAGACTCTCCTTCTTCTTCTTCCCATTCCCCAGCCCTTGATCTTCCTGCCAAAGGAGGCAGCCCAGCCTACCCCAGCAGGAAGCGGGTTGGAACTACTCCTGACTGCATGGCACCTTGCTGTCCACTGCCCTGGGCCTGCCCCAGAGTTTGCAGCACGGATCCCAGGGCCCCTGCCTCCCCCGCACGCCCCACACTGGGAAAGCAGCAGAACAAGCAGCGCCTATCGCAGGTCGGGGCGCCCTGCCCACCTGCACTTCAGCAGAATTTTTACGTGAGCCGATGGGCTTGCCAAGCAGGCCAGGTATTGGCCCGTGTTTCACAGGCAGGCGTCGCAGAAGGTGCTGTTATGTAAGGATTTCGGGGACAGCCCGCACCCCCAGCTTGGTCCCCGCCTATCTATGGCATAATGTGGAATGTGATTCTTCATCATCCACATCCTCCTGGTAATAGCCACACATGGGGAGAGGCTGGCATTGACCTAGATCGGCTGCCTGGCAAGCTCCGGAGTGAATATTAGGGCAAACTACACAGCCTGTGGCTGTATTGCACCACACCCTGCCCGCCCCGCACGCACAACCCATCCCAGAGCTGTCAGTTCCCTTTTCACTAGTGAACTGTGCTCACTTCCTGCTTGTGCTGTCGGAGGAATAAGATCTTGGCAGGAGTCGTACGGGCCCAGAATTCCCCCAGATGGAAAGGCGCCCGGCCGGGGAAGACACTGAGGGATGCAGGTGATGCAGGCTGAAGGCCACTGAGTGCAGATCCAGGTCTCTGGCTTCCGCGACTGGCAGGAATGGGAATGCACTTACCTGGGGGCGGGAGAACTTCACAGCGGTGAGTGACCCTGAGGGTTGTCACCCATCCGGTTGCTTTTCGGTCCCAATTTGAACAGGACACTCCCATGTCCTGCAAGCCCAAAATAACTGAGAAATGCCCCACTCACCAGCAGTGAGCATAGGGGCAGTGCATCCAAGGCGGATGGCTAATGTGGTGTCACTCTCCCAATCCCCTCGTCCCCACATGTAAGTCCCTCCTGGTGCTGGAAGAGAACTGAGAGGCAGATCCCAGGCTGTTCCATCATCCCTTCCCTCCCTGCCCAGGGGCCCTCATGGGTTCAGAGATTCACAGAGTCCAAGGCCAGAAAGGACCACTATGCTCATCTAGCCTGACCTCCTGTACAAAGAGAAAATAAGAAAGGAATACTTGTGGCACCTTAGCGACTAACAAATTTATTTCAGCATAAGCTTTCGTGGACTACAGTCCGCTTCGTCGGATGCATGGAATGGAACATACAGTGGAACGATATTTATACATTCAGAGAAACATGAAAAGGTGAAAATAACCAGACCAACTGTAAAAGGCTAATTAATTGGTCTGGTTACTTCCACCTTTTCATGTTTCTCTGAATATATAAATATCGTCCCACTGTATGTTCCATTCCATGCATCCGACGAAGCGGACTGTAGTCCACGAAAGCTTATGCTGAAATAAATTTGTTAGTCGCTAAGGTGCCACAAGTATTCCTTTTCTTATTTTCTTTTTGCTGACACAGACTAACACGCTACTACACTGAAACCTCCTGTACAAACGCTCTCTGTCTTGCATCCCAAAGCCTCTTTGCAGACACGGGGAGCAGGGCGGCGTTGCCATTCGCAAAGCTTGCACAAAAATGGCCCACAGAATTCCCCCCAGAAGCTGGATGAAGGCAATCCTTTTAGAAAGAGATCTCAGTTCATCGTGAAGACTCCGAGCCCGCCACCATACCAGTGCAGCTATCCCACCCTGACAGATTTAACAACCCTCACAGCTAGGAAACTGCATCTTATTTCAAGGTTCAATTTGTCCAACTTCCCCTTCCAGACACTGGATTTTTTTTATGCCTCCATCAGCGAGGTTGAAAAGTTCCTCACTATCCACGTGTAAGTAACGAGCAAGTCACCTCTCAGCCTTCGCTTCAATCAGATGACTAGAACGAGTTCCTTAAGCTTCAGATCATGGGGTTGCTTCACAGTCCCTGGATTATTTTTATGGCCCTCCTTTGAACTTTCTCCAGTATTTCCACATCCTTCCTGAAGTGTGGACAGCAGAACTGGACACGGTGTTCCCGCAGCGGTCCTCCCAACTCTGTGAACAGAGGCAAAATCACGTTGCTACTTGACAGTCAAGGATCACATTAGCCCTGTTAGTCCCAGCCTTGCACTGAGAGCTCATGCGGAGGCAGTTAGATGACCCCAAGTCCTTTTCTGAGTCACTGCTTTCCAAGACAGGCTCCCATCCTGTAGGTATAACCTACATTGCTGGTTCCCAGGTGTATTACCTTGCATTTCCCTGCATTAAAAAGACATTTTGTTGGATCGTGACCATTTAATTGGGTGATTCAACCGTAACTTGCCCTCCTCTCATTACTCTTCCAATCTTTGTGTGATCTGCAAACATTACCTGCAAAGATTTCAGAACATTTTCCAGATTGTTGATAAAATTTATTCAAAAGCATTAGACCAAGGACTCATCTCTGGGGGACCCATCTAGAAACAGCCCCACTCATTGATCTCTCCCCATGAACCACTACATTTTGAGACCTGTCAATGAGCCAGTAATCAATCTAATATGTCCCGTTAACTCCATATAATGCAAGTTGCTAAATCATGTACTACTAAATCAGATGCCTTTGAGAAATCCAAGTACACTATATCAAGACCATTGCCTTTATCAACCAGACCTGTCATCTTGTCAAAAAAGGCAACAGGTTTGTTTGACAAAACCTACCTTCCCTGGAACCATGTTGACTGGCCTTAATTATATTTTTAGCCTCTAAATTTTTATTGATAGAGTCCCAAATCAGCCATTCTATTATTTTGCCCAGGATCAATGCCAAGCGAACAGATGTATAGTTCCCTGGGTCGTCTCTTTCATCCTTCAAAATCCTGGAATTACGTTGGCAGTCGTCTAATCCTTTGGAATTTTCAGTTTTCCAAGATTTGATAAAACTTAACCTTTCTGGTCCAGAGGACTCCACAGCTGGTTCCTTTGAGATTCCTAGGTGTAAGTTACCCAGGACTGGTGATCTGAAAATGTTTAATTTTAGCAGATGCTGCCTCACCGCCTCTTTTGTTACAGATGGTAAACTTTCTCTTCCATCCACATCATCATATGGGATGGATAGCTATGTCTTCCTGCTTTGTGCCAAACATACAGCAGATATACCTGTTGAATGTTTCTGCTTTTTCTGCATCGCTGTTTATGATTTTTACCATCTGCATCTAGCAAAAGACCTAGACTTTAGAGTTCTTTGTGTTCCTGATAGGTTCCCTGCTTCACATCCCTTCTCATAGAGCCAGACCCATGTAGCGTCAACGCTCCTCAACTGGAGATAGAGCCATTGTGACATGGGGCTTTTGAGCACGTCGAGGACAGTGAAAAGAGAGAGGGCTAGAGAGGATGGTCCCACCAGGCTGCTGAGCAAGAATGCACCAAAGAATGAAGCCCAGGTTACGCATTATTCAAAGAATATATCTGGGGGCAGGACTCACTATGACCCCATGAGTTAGGGAAGTGTCATCATCCCGATTTTACAAATGGGGAAACTGAGGCACATAGAGGTTTAATTCCCCTGGGGCTGCTCTAATTTACACCAGGGACCAGAACAGAATGCTAGCAGGTGGTAGCCAGTCAATTTGACTCCCGTCTAAGCTATATTGGGCGCAGCTCAAAATCCAGCCCACTGCTCATTTATTAACTAATCAGCCTTACAGCTGTAGTTTCTTGGTTTAAAATGCTGTTGTGGATGAAAATAAAACGGTTTCCTCCTTCTCGCCTCTGACACACACAGGAGGTCAATACCACTCGTTGGAGACAGAAACTTTGCTAAAGCCGAAGATTAAAAGAAGCCTAAAAATGCACAGGCAGGGCAGCAAATATTTCCACCGCAAAGCTTGAAAATTTGCTACCAGCTGGAGATAATATTAATCTCCTTCTCAGGAAAGGCCTCCATCCATACTTACCAGGCCATTCTTCACCGTAACCTTCCTGCTACCTTTCACTGCAAAGTGGGGACACGTTCGTCACCTCCCTTGCAAAGGGCAAACGAGGATCCGAGAGGAAAACCAGATCGTCTGACTCCAGCCAGCGTATTGACGGGGCAGTAGAGAAAGCCAAAACTCCATGACCGCTAACTGCCAGAGAGGAACTCTCGCTAGGAAATTAGCTCTCTGCCTTTCAACGCTTTTGCTTATACAAACCTGGAGTCCCAAGCAGAGGGTTGCCGCTTAAATGGAGTTTTTGACTCCCCAGACACCCAAATGGGGGCGAAGGGTGGAGCAGCCGTGGGTTAATATTTTTAGGCCCAGGTCCACATGTTGGGAGGATCCGATGTACGTTCTCAGGCATTCATCTCATGCCACAAATGTCCAGCTCCTCCCAAGTCCTAGCAGCACCGACGTGATGAATCAGAGAGCGGCAGCCGTTTCTGCCGCTGGCCTGTGTCATTGCGGGGTTTTATGATTCAGCCCCCCTCCACCACCACATACAGACACCACCTGCTCAAGGCAGGAAACCTCCAGTGAAACTAGGCTTTCTAGGAAATTCATGCTCCTAGATCTTGAATAAATACATGCAAGTCGAATGCGGCCCCCAAGACAGAGGGCACCTGCTGCTGGCTGGCTCATGGCATCAGGAGGCAGCAGGAGTTCGCAGGAATGGAGCGCTGGCACAGAGCTCACTGGGGGCAAGGACTCCTGGGTAGATTGGCAGAGGCCTTGGAGGATTTTCGCATTCCTCTGCAGCATGGGGCACGGGTCACTTGCTGGAGGATTCTCTGCACCTTGAAGTCTTTAAACCATGATTTGAGAACTTCAATAACTGAGACATAGGTGAGAGGATTATTACAGGAGTGGGTGGGTGAGATTCTGTGGCCTGCGTTGTGCAGGAGGTCAGACTAGATGATCATAATGGTCCCTTCTGATCTTAAAGTCTATGAGTCTATGAGCTAAATCCTTGCAAAGTTCCTACAGAATACAGGCACTCGTGGGAGCCCTTTGCAAAGCAACTAGGGCAGCCCCCGGACTTTGCCTTGAGAAAACAGGTTGGTCTGCTGCTAGGAGGAAGTTGATCTTAGCAGGTAGAGCCAGTGTTTGGGGTGCCTGGGGTCTGTTCCCAACCCTGCTACTGACTGGCTGGAAGACCTAAAGTAAGTCTCCGTCCCGGCTCTGTGCCTCAGTTTCCCCACCTGTAAAACAGGGGTAACGGCACTAGTTGGGAGGCTTAATTCCTGAACATTTGGCAAATCTCTGTGCTCCCCGGAGAAGAGGTGCTCCATGCCGTGAATGCAGAGGGTTAGCGGAGACGACTTGCTGAGGTCTGTAATGCCCCTTTCACCAGGGCGGTCACTCTGAGAGGCTTGTCAGCCAAGTCCAAAGAGAGACGCCGTGCCCATGGAGTCTTGTCAACTAAGCCCTGCAGGGCATCACTCATCCACCTCAAAACACTCCCCCCGCCTCCCCCCCGAGCTCTGGTTCCTGCAAAAGTGAGTGTGGAGAGTTTGGTGAGCCCCGTCTCTGCTCTTAGGAGCAGGTCTCTGGACCGTGTGTCTACACTGCTGGGTCAGTGAGACTCGGGCTTGTCTTGTGACCGGAGACAGACTAGTTTGTGTGTGGACGGAAGGCGGGATTGGGCTCATACCTGCATCAGAGCCTGGCTTTAGTGTGCAGTGTAGACATATCGCATGAGCCCAGTTTTGGGCTTTCCCTGGGGGTGTGTTCCTGTCTGAAATCTGCCAGCTCCTCACAGCTGCCCTGCAGAGTCAAAAAGAGGTGCTTGTGATCAGTGTGGGTGTGCAACACGCATGGATCAGCAGCCCATACTTCAGAGCAGCCGAGGCAAACCTTTGCCAGCTCTGGGTTTATCTCGGCATGTTCATTTGATCCCGGCCATAACCTTTATCGGTGCACAATGTTCTTCCCTTAACAGACCTCTAGTATTCTCTAGCTATTAGCCAGGGGACACGTTTGCTGTACTTTATTAATAACCGTAAGGATCCTGAACCTTCTGTTTCACTTTAGCAACAACCCCGAGCACTGCGGAGCGTGGATTAGCTAATGCTCCCTGCGGAGTTCCTTTAACATTTCCCTGAACCTTTTTTTTTTTTTTTTGCTAAATCGTAGTAATTCCTGGGTCACTGTCTAAAATCGGGTCCTTTGGCTAAGAGGGCCTTCCCTTGTTAAAATGACAAACACAGAAGGCTCAGGCCGCAGCCGGTTTCTCTCTGCCTGATCTCCCGCATGGGCACTTAGCACCTGTGCAGAAAAATATTATATGCAGTTATTGTGAAATAATCTTGGTCACATCTGGTCGCTGCTCTGGGCATCCAGCACACACTCACAAATGCTGCTCAGGGACCTTACAAACCACAGGCCTTCCATTCCCCCACTGTCTGTCTCTTCATTCTGTGGCTCGCTCCTGCCCTTTAAACTCCAAACACCCCATCTAGGGGCTGGTTTCCTCCATGAATGTCTGGATAGCAATTGGTTTCAGAGTAGCAGCTGTGTTAGTCTGTGTCAGCAAAAAGAACAGGAGTACTGGTGGCACCTTAGAGACTAACACATTTATTTGAGCATAAGTTTTCGTGGGCTACAGTCTACTTCATCGGATGCATGGAATGGAACACACAGTAAGCAGATATTTATACATACAGAGAAACATGAAAAGGTGGAAGTACCTATACTAACTGTAAGAGGCTAATTAATTAAGAGGAACTATTATCAGCAGGGGGAAAAATCTTTTGAAGTGATAATCAAGAGGGCCCATTTCGGGCAGTTGACACAAAGGTGTGAGGATACTTAACTAGAGGAAATAGATTCAATTAGTATAATTAGGATACTAATTATTTCCTTTCTAGAACTGCATAGCCACTTAACTAAGGCTGGGGTGTTGTCCATCTCCCTCCAACATGCACACAAATCCTGTCATCAGGCAAATCCCCTTTTCTAAGGGAGGAAGTGTATCCTAGTGGATAGAACACTGGACTGGTGCTCAGGAGACCCAGGAATCTATTCCTGGCTCTGACCTGTTGGGTGACCTTGGGCAAATCCCTTTATTGCTCCGTGCCTCAGTTTTCCCATCTGTAAAATGGGATAATGATACTGACCTTCTCTTGCAAAGGGCTTTGAGATCTACTGATAAAAAGAGCTCCCTATGTAATAGGGGCCAGATTTTCAGGGAGACTGATCATCTCATTGACTTCCATGGGAATTTAGAAGTGCTCCGCATCTCTGGGGGGTCACTCTGATCATATACGTGAGCAGTCCCCTTGAAGTCAATGGGATTACTGGCATAAAGTTAAACACCGTGCTTACGTCTTTGCAGGATCAGAGCCTTAGCTTCTACATTTTGGCCAGGTAGGCGCCTCAGCTACAGATCTGGCGATAAGCCTGGAGGTTTGGATGCTAGGTTCCATCCCAGGGCTTCGGTTCAGCTCACTTCAGGAAGGGCTGCCAGCTGCAAAGCTGGGACTCCGACATCCCCAGTGTTGGACCTCGTTTCTGTTTTAGTCTGAACGCTAACTCAAAAATCACCCCGGGCCCCTGAGGGCAGAGGCTGGGCCTTCCTCTGCGTTTGTGCGGCCCCAGGTAGGGTGTCCAGGTGCTGTGGTCATCCAAACATATAATAAGAATAGCACCAGGAATTGAAACGCTGTCATTATTAACCCATTAGCATGTCTCCAGCCCGACTTGTTACATTTTCACAGCACACAATAGACATTAATACTCCTCACACACCCTGCTGCCCACTACAAGGCAGGTCTGTAGCCATCGCAGGAGGTCAGAGACACAGGGAAGCGATGGCCAACGTTTCGAAAAGCGTGTGGTCCATAGGAATATGCTCACTGCAAAATGCACTATGCATGTGCTTCAAGTTAAGCATGTGCTCAAGCATCTGGCTGGACTGGGCGGGAGGGCCCATATTCGGGTCAGAGAGGTAGATTATGAACAATGGGTCCTTCTAACAATGAAAAATGCCCTCTGGCCGGTTTCTCCTCTCGCTTCCACCAGATCCACACCAGTGCCCGTCTTGATTTAATTGGAGTCACTCCTAATTTAGGACGGGGTAAATGTGAGAGGAGCCAGACACTTCTCTCCGACATTACCAGAAGGGATGAACAAATGGGATCAGCCTTCCAGGCCCTTCATGCAAACCTCTTATGAAATGCACAGAGCTTCGGTTAACTGTATCCTCGGGTGATCGCTCCTTCCTGGGAGTACAAAGCCCTTTGGTGATCTCCCCCGAGACCTCATCCCCCCAGAGGGCTCTGGCTATGGGTCGAAGCAGTGGGGAGAGTTTGCACAGTTGGCAGAAGCATTCAAACCCCTTGAGTTCCCACCATCCCCCTCCTTCATTATGAGTCCCGCAAGGCTACGCTGAGTCAGACAGGAGAAAGCTGCACCGAGCTGTCCACCTAGCCCCCCCACCCCCGACATCTCTTCCTCCTCCCCCGAGCCGAGATATTTTCAGAGCCTGTCTTGATCTCCTTTGCATGTCAGTTACACTATTTCTGAGCCTATTTATTTTTATTGTTTTCCGGTGGTGAGCTTGTCACCTTGAGCTCTCGGGCTCGCTCCTTTCCACTTCCTCTCACTTTCATGCCTTTTGCTTTCCCCCTCGCCTGATTGGTCGGCTGCTTTTATTGCAGCTGACAAAGGGAGGTCTGCAACCCCCTCCCTGTAAAGGTTCCCCACCCCCAGTGGAGACTCCTGATAGCAGGTGGGTGGGGAGTACCTGATCTGAGGTTCTTGAGGTTCTTATTGTCAGAGGCAGAATGAGTTGTGGGTGTCTGGCATACTTGCTTTCAGCCCATCCGTGTCAAGAGCTGAGGAGAAAGAGTTGTTGACTCAGTGAGCGTCACAATGTATAGGTTAGGAGTAAGTTAAGCAGAGTTGCTTTCAAGCCCCACAAACATGCTTCTTCCAAGAATTCTGTAAGCTGGTGGAAAAATATGATTCACGGCTCAAATGTGATAAAACGGTTATAATGAGAGCTGGTCAGAAAGTTGGGATGAGGGGAACAATTGGACTGTTCAGAAAAGATGAACACCTGAAAATGGTTGGTTGGTGGGTTTTCAGCCATGGAAAACCCAAAAATGCCAGCCTCAAACGGCTGAAAAACGGAAAAAAATCCAGCAGAAACCTGCGGAAAAAAATCAGCGTTTGGGGATTTGGGTTTTTTGACAAACAAATCCAAAGTTGGTAAGGAAAGCTGACACGTCCCGCCAAAAGTTTTGTTCAGTCAATAAACCCAATTTAACAACAACAACAAAAAAAAGCAGATGGAATTTTTTGACCAGCCCTAATATGAACAGCAACAAATCCCCTCAAAAACTATGGAGTTATCAAGCTGTCTGATCCTCCTCTCACATTAGTGGTGGCATTTTCTATCCACACAACACACTCTTCCCCGTCTCCCTCCACCTCCCACTCCCAGCATGTCCCCGCCCCACCTGTGGATTCCCACCCATGGAGGGTCCTACACCAGTCCAGAGACAAGGACCAGTGCTGTATATGTGGCTGACACCTCCTCCTGCCGGGGTAGATATAGATCACATGGGGTGGGGTGACATGTAGCTCCTTCTGCACACAAATCCAGGCAGTACAGTCGGGACCATAGTGCAAAACAGGTGGTATGGTGATGAGGGTCATATAAAGACACAGACACACAGATCAGGAGTCTGGTGAAACTCTGGGGATAGATCTCTGTAAGTGTCTTGTACATAAACCCCGGAGTATGCTGTAGTCTTAGCCTTCGTTTAGCGTGAATAGAAGGAAGCTCTTTTTTTAATAGCATATGCAATTAACCCGGCATACCTCGGCAGGGGATATTTTTGAGGCAGTGACCTTAGCGAGGTTCAGGGAAGAGTCGGACACGGGGATGAGAACAGCGTTTGCATTCCCGCTGAGGCAGGGCAGCAACGACAGGTGCTCGGATTCCAAGGCATAAACCCTCTGCCAGCTCCAGGTCAGAAAGGCCTGCCCCGGTGGAATCCGGCACACCTGTAGCCGTGCCATGGAGCAGCTGCAATGCCCATTAATGAACGTACACAGACTTGGTGCAGCGTAGCCAATCTCAGTGACAATGACTCAGTAATATTGTACCGTGAGGTGCGTTATGAGGCTTTTTAAAAACAGCATCACACCTTCCACTTGAGCATCTGGGATCAGCCACCGTGAGAGAGGTGCTAGCAATATATGTGCACTGCTGATCTGAGACTGTCTGCTTGGTCTTATGCTCCTCTGGAGAGCTAGCACTTTTCAGAATAAGAACAGACGTTCCTCACTTACCCTTGCAGAGGTGGGGGATCGCCAGACGATCGCTGCAGCTCTTCCTAGCAGTTTTCTGAACTCAGGGTCCCACCTTTTGCCCCTGCCCCTTATTTGTCTGGTTTCTTTCCATTTTTCTGCTTTCTCTGCTTACGCTTATTGGGCTTACACTTAGTAGATCCTCCTCTGGTGTAATTCAGCACACTGCTGTTAACATCAATGGTGTTTCACCAGCTGAGGCTCTGGAGGGGCAGGATGGCCCAATGGTTAGAGTGGTAGTCTAGGACTCTAGAGACCAAGGTTTAATTCCTCACTGTGTGACATTGGGCAAGTCAGTTAGGTCCGATCCTTGAAGGCTGGGAATGGGCGACAGGGAATGGATCACTTGATGATTACCTGTTCTGTTCATTCCCTCTGGGGCACTGGCACTGGCCACCAGGTTACTGGGCTAGATGGACCATTGGTCTGACCCAGCAAAGACGTTCTGATGTATTCAGGTGCCATGGGAAATCAATGGGAGTAGGTGCTAAGTACCTTTGTGGATCTGGGTCTTAGTCTCTCTTGTGCCTCAATTCCTCATCTGTAAAATGGGGATAATGCAGCACAAGGTTGCCGTGAAGATAAACACATTAAACCTGTGGGTTCCACACCCGAAGCTCCCATTGGCTCCCATTCCCTGTTCCCGGCCAATGGGAGCTGTGTGGGGCAGTGCCTGCAGGCAAGGGTAGAGCACGGAGCCCTCTACCCCTCTTCCTCCAGGGGCCTCAGAGACATGGTGCCGGCTGCTTCCGGGATCGGCGCGGGGCCAGGGTAGGCAGGGAGCCTGCCCTAGCCCCAGCGCGCATTGCTGCCACCCCGGTGCTGCTCCAGGTAAGTGGCGCCGGGCTGGAGCCCTCACCCCAAACCCTTCCTGCACCCCACACCCCAACCCTGAACCCCCTGCCGCACCCCACACCCCTCCTGCACGCCAACCCCCTGCCCTGAGCCCCCTCCTGCACTCCACACCCCCTCCTGTATCCCAACCCCCTGCCCTGAGCCCCTCCTGCACCTCAACCCCCCGCCCTGAGACTCCTTCTGCACGCCGCACCCCCTCCTGTATCCCAACCCCCTGCCCTGAGCCCCTTCCTCCACACTGCACCCCTCCCACACCTCGCACTCCCTCCCGCACCCCAACCCTCTGCCCCAGCCCTACATTCATGGCCCTGCATACAATTTCCCCACTCAGATGAGGCCCTCGGGCCAAAAACTTTGCCCACCCCAGTGTGAAGAGAAGGCGGCTGGTACAGCAAGAGGAGTTGAAGACCAGGAGTGAGGCGCACCGGCGGAGCTATGCTGAGAGACCCACACTGGAAAAGTAGGAGGGCCCCAGAGCCGCGGGTAGCACTGTAGGAAGGAAGTTTACTCACACTCCCTACAGGCCCAGGCGACCTAAGGTGGCTCTCACTTCTCCAAAGCACTCAGTTCTCGCTTGCAGGGAAAGCGATTTCAGGAAATTTCTGCCCCTCTTGACATCACCGCTGAATTTTCTAGTAAAAGCGTCTGCCAGCCTCCCACAGCCCAGTTCCCGTTTTTTTTTAAAATATATATATATATATACAGCTACGATTCGAGCTGAGTTGGCACCGTTGCTCAAGTCTGGCAGGTGCTCGCTGACATATGTTCTGTGATAAATGTTTATTACGTAAGTTCATTCAGGCTAACATGGCTTTTGAGGTATATTCAGCTCTCGTTATATGACTTGCCTTCAAAGCTGGTAGCCTAGATTATGCGTGTGTGTGTGTGTGTGTGTGTGTGTGTGTGTCTCCCAGGGTTTGTTTTTTCTTTCCCTGCATTTGGCTAACACTTGATTGGTTCATCCAGCTGGTTAATGATGCATTCAGATTTACTCCAGCGGAGGGGGAAAAAGAGTAATTATGACTTAATCTCATTCAAGCTCGTTATTTTAATCATGGTATGTTGCATTTGATGGAAAAACATCTCAAGGTATTAAAACCATTATATCATCTAGGTTGACATCACTTATAAACAAAGGGGTTGATTCTGCTCTCACACGTACCAGTCTGACACCAGTGTTACTCCATTGACACTGGTGGCGTCTCTTGTGGTTTTGATCTGAATTACACTGGGTTTACACAGAAGTCATTCCACTGACTTTGGTGGAGTCACTCCTGATTTATATCGGGGTGAAATCGGAATCAGGCCTCGTACCGCATGAGAGCTTGAGTCAGTCTGATACACAGCTCATCACAATTCAGATGGCTCTGAAGAATCATTATCCTACTTTGTCTTTTTTATGAAGTTCAGTCACTTTTCAGTTGGTTTCTTTAAAGGATCAAACGCCAAAGACAAAATTGGGACTTTAGCGCGAATCTGACCATATTCAAGTCAATGGATATTTTGCTATTGATTGGGGCCAGGATTTCACCCTGAAGCTTAATCAGACAGCCCAAGGAAAGGCTAAAGCTTTCTGTGCTTTGTGTTGGGAGAGCGGGGGACGGCAGGGCACAGATCTGTCTCAGGGTTTTGTTCTGCCGCCCATTACCGTGGTAAATGTGCCTCTCACATAGGATGGATCAGTAATAGTGAAGTTATTATGGACTTCATGGAGTCTCTGGCGCTTCTCCCATATCAAGGTATAAAAGCTTTGCTCGGGTACGTTTTCCCCTTTGGTTTTAGGCAGAAGCAGAGGTCTGGCGATGCTGTGAATGTCATTCAGGTGACGGTGGAGAAGCTTGATGAAACAGGATGGTTTAGCAGCGTGCAGTGCTGGCCGATACTGTCTCATTGTTTGCGTGTACGCTCCTTTCTGTAGCCAGCTGTTGTTTCTTGTCTTATACTTAGATGGCAAGCCCCTTGGGGCAGAGACTGTCTCTGTTCTGCATTTGTACAGCACCTAGCGCAGCAGGGTGTTGGTCTACCACTAGGCTTCCTAGGCGATACGGTAATATAAACAATAAGAATAGTAATTTTCATACAGGTGCTAAGACTTTGGATTCATCTAATCTCCCCCGGAGGAGCCTGCCCTCAACTGGGACAAGGCTAGCATGGAAAGGGGTTAGCAAAACCCCCGGGATTCCCCGAAGGAATGCCTCCGCAGGATCCCACGCATCGAGGGCAGGAACGGCGCGATCGCAGAGTCTGAACAGAATACACTGCGGGCTGACAGGACGAGCCTGCTCCAGGGAGGATTTCACAGAGTGCACTGAGGGGGAAAGCAGGCTGTGTACTTTACACTTGATCAGTTAACGCGAAGGCCAGTGGAAACAATCATACATTTCTCATCAACACATGTGTCTTCGCTGGCAAACGCTGAAGCAAACACACTGGTAACTGGCTGCTGCCAAGTGGCTGCCCTGTGCTGGGTCTGTGATCCTGTGCATTGGACTGTTCGCTGAGTCTCTGAATCAGAAACAGACGGCGCTCTGAAGACGCGGCCGATCTGCAGATGGGCGGGCTTTACAGTTAAAGCACAGCACTGGGGTATGACATGCGGTTAGAGTCATAGTCTATGCCTGGGTTATTATGGTTGAGGCCAGGGTGGGTCGGCTAATACAGCTGCACAGGATAGCACGTCAACCATTCGGTGAATGCCGCCAGTTTTAGCAAGGCGTGCAGACGTTATGCAAAGCCTTTGGGGCTCAGCGTGCCTGAGCCGCAAATCTCAGAACGCAGTGTCCCCTGCAGTCCCCGGGCGTCTTGGAACAGGCTCGCGAAAGGAGATGCTCAGAGGAAATCCTCCCAGCCGCATTAGGGATCTGAAACGGAGACCAGCTGTCTCTGTGCGAGCTCCGCAGTGGACTGGTTGCACACCTCCATCAGGTGCCGCTGAGCCGAGTTAGACACAGAGTCTTACGAGGCTACTCTTCTGAGCCAGGAGTCGGCTGGCCGGACGCTGGGGTAGGGACATGGGCGACCTGCTGATTTCGTGGTCACAGACACTTACACTGTAGGGAGGGAATGGGGCCAGAGACATGACTGCTTTGCATTACAAGGGATTGAACAAGAACCCTGCCATTAATAAACCAACGCACTGGGACGGATTTTGTTTTGCTTCGCCTGGGTCTCCTATGAACCTTCTGACCCCAGCCCTGCTATAGCAGGCCTCTGGGCTCCACTGAAGTCAGAAGCACAGGTGATGACACTTAGGGTATGTCTACATGGCAATCAAACACCCCTGGCTGGCCCGGGTCAGCTGACAGGCTCACGGGGCTCTGGCCGAGGGGCTATAAAATTGCAGCATAGACATCTGGGCTCCAGCCCAAGCCCATATATCTTCATGGCCGTTTTACAGCCCCACCGCCAAGCCCAGTGAGCCTTCATCAGCTGACCCCATCCTGCCCCTGCGTAGGCAGACTCGTGCCTAGACTGTTAGATCTCTGCAGCCGCGGCTGTCTCTCTGTTATGTGTGTGTGCAGCGCCTAGCACGATGCGCCCGAGACCGGGACCTGTCTAGGTGCTACTGCAGTATCAATAACCAGTAATACTCATTGGTCGCCCCGTTTAGCCAATTAACAATCAATAACCTTCACTTAGTCAGATGGCCCGGACCCAGATCAAATATGAATTAGCCCGGTCGTGGGGGGGGATTGAAACGTCTCATGTCGTCCCTTACAGGGATGGTAAAGATGGTGTAAACTGGCGCAGCTCTGTCGACACTGATGGGGTTATGCCACTCGACACCAGCTGTGGATCTGGTCCAGATCCCTTCGATGGCACCTTCGACTAATCTGATCTCCCTGGGCATAAAAATGCCTACGTTTCTGCCGTCTTGTATTTCAAAGGGGAGATGGGCCCCGGGCTCGTGAAGGTGTAATGTTCTGCCATAAATCAGCCAAGCGCAGCGTTCGTCCCGGCAGGACAGCCTCGTGGTGACCCCAGGCTTGGCCAAGGTGCCGTATGCTGAAATTAGAGCCCGGAACTCTCGTCGAAGAATCAATCAGCTGGACAATGTGATCACCGCCATCAATCAGCCCGTCACCTAGGCCTCAGACAGCAGAGGGCCCCCTCCCATTCCAGGCCATTTAGAGCAGCCTGAATCCTATTTCTGGGGAAACTATTTGGGTCACTCCAGAGAGGAGCAAGACAGGGAGAGAGGAATTGCTAGGAATGGATGACCCTTGGAGGCTAGTGGGTTCCTGAGTCTATCAGGCTAGTCTTTGGGTTTGTGAGCCGTCCCTGAGCTCACAAGCCTGTTAAAACCTGTCAACTAAAACCAGGGTGAGTTCTTTTCCCAGCTGGGGCAGGATTCAGGTTTTCTACTGAAAGGGCAGCCTGTGCTCTGTCGGATGCATAAAAGAACTCCCTCAAGTGGGCGTCCCATCTCTGATAGAGAGACTGGGCAAGATTTTCAAAGGTGACTCATAATTGTGGGTGCCTCCGCTTTGGGGTGTCCAAATTGAGACTCCTGAAAGCCACTTGGTTTTCAGAAAGCCTCCCCCGTACCCCCACCTCTGAAATTCACATCCCTTTAAGGCACCTCCAGCTGGGCACCCCAAAAACTGGAGCGCCCAAACCCTCTAGTTGCTTTTGAAAATGTCGATCTGTTTATTTTTCACTCTGTTTTTCTCTCTCCCTGCCCCTCTCTGTCTTTCAGGACCACTCTCCATTCCCTCTGTCCCCCCGTTCTTTCGCTGGGTTTTTATTTCTCTCATACTCCTGGGCAGAACACCAGGCACACAGCATTCAGGTTCAAAACCCTCATGTGCACCCAGATTATGTATTAGGTGAAACGAGTTTGCCCATCTCTACTCATGGTCATCTGTTGACGTGCCAAATGAAGACAGGATACGGCACCAGCTCTATCCAAAAGGCAGGCCTGCTGTGGTGGAGTCCGGTGCTAGAGGGACTTCTGAGGTTAGGGGAGGATCCCTAGATGTACAAATCTGGACCCATGAACCCCTAATACTTGGATCTAAGGAGCAATGGAGGACCATCGGAAAGGAAAACAGGATAGCATTGGCAGGTTGCAACAAATTGCAAGATGTGATCAGACAGCAAACTTTGAATCTGAATTTCAGGCGTCACGGTGCCTGTCTTGTGCATGACCCGGCACCCAATGCCATCAAACATCCTAAAGATCTAGATCCAGATAACTCCTCCACTGTTCTGTTCCTCCCACCTCATATATGCTGAGTGACAGCAGTAGGCAACAAAGGCGCCTCTTTGTGTCATCAGAGCCTCCCTCTGTCACATGAGCACGGATGGACATGCTTCCTCTGTCTTTAACCATGTTTGGGGAGAAATACTTTGGCCAAGGAAGGACCGTCTGTGGAGAGAGCTCAGATGTGGGAAAGTGTCCTGGCTGGATAAGCTACATGGAAAAAACTGCCCGGTGAATCCACAGTTACAACCTATGGACGTACCTATCCGATAACGAGTCGTTGTTCACGGCCACACAGCTAAGGCGGGGGGTATGCGCCCCGTGCCCTCTGAAGATCATTGCAGGGGGTGGGCTTCCCTCTCCTTCCTCCCTGCTCTGTTAAAAAGAAACCAGACCTTGTTTCAGCGAGCGAGAACCAGCAGCAGATGGTCCCTCCTGTGCCCAGAGAGTCCCAGCCAAAACAAATCGACAGCCCCCAGCTGAAGAGACGGGTACAGGAATAGAACAGGAGAGTGACTCAGATCCAGTGACTCAGGCGGGGACCGAGGGGGATGGGCACGAGAGGCTGAGGCTGGCACAAGAGCCTCATACCAATTACGGTGATTATTGCTATTATCCTAATGAGGGCCCAGGGGCACCTAGGACTCTTGCTCCCGTTCCTGCTCTCTTCCCCTTGCATGGGATAACTCTGAGCTGTCCCTTCTGTATCTTGGTCTGCTCCCGGGGTGGTAAATTCTGGGCAAGACACTTGTGCGCCAGAGATCAGATCTGTTCAGCTGTTTGCATGCCACGGCTGAGCAGTTGGCAGAAAATGCCGCCTGCCACTTAGGCCGAGCTCAGGATCAACCCAAGAGGCCACCCGGGTGTTGGAGGGGGAGTGGGAATTCCAGAGAGAATCACCGGCCCTCAGAGTCTTTCTTCCCATCCCTCCCAGCTCACCCCTTTCCTTGCCCTGGTGCCTATGAGGCTGTTTTCCTGGCTCCATGGTGGTGGGTGATGACTCAACACTTTGCCCTACCCCAGAGAGTCAGATTTGGGGGTAACAAACTCAGTGGCTCGCTCGCCCACTTTTGGGCTGCCAAGCAGGCCAGGTTCCTCAGAGCCAGCTGTTCACGGGTATTCTGGTTTTGCGGCGCTGGCAGATGCGGTGGCGGGGGAGACAAGCTTCCGATCTCCCCCGTCCCTTCCTGCGTTCCTCTGACCCTCCGCGAAAGGATTTCGCAAGACGCGTGCAGCGCTTGCAGGAGAGTTCTCGCGGGAGAAACTAGAGCACTGGGGAAGATCACGGATTAAACACCAGGGATTGGCAGGGCAGGTTGTCCCAGATACAGGCTCTGGGTTAATTCTGCCCTAGGCTCTGGCTCCTTTGCACTGCACAGGTGGGGCAAAGAGGCCAGACTCTGACAGGCTTATCAGAGGAGAGTTTCCCTGACTGGCTCATCAGCAGAAAATTCCCCTGGTGGGGGCGAATCCCTGGTGGCATAAAGCGGGCTCCAGTGCCACTCGGTGAGGGTGGGCCCAGAGGTGGATGGGCTCTGTTCCACTGCACTGATCCTTCACCGGCATATGGTCCCATAAGGGCCACATGCCAGTGTTTAGGAGTAGCCCCGTGGCTTCTCCAAGGCAACTGCCCCACCCCTGTACCAAGAAGAACTTGGATGCAACAGAGATTTGTAGCCTTTGATTTTTGCTCTCGCTAGCTAGCTGTGACACTTTAAATAAACATCGATTGTCTACCTCTCTAATCCTCAGAGAAGACATTGTTAGCAGGACGGCTCAGGTGGGATATTACATATAATATAATGGTCCCTGCCCCAAAGAGCTTCCAATGTAAGTATACAATACAGTAACACATGGATACGGACAAACTGACGGGGGAACAATGAGACAGTATTGGTCAGCATGACAGGTGGTGCCCTTATGGGGAACAAGGGTGGTCTTTGAAGTCATAGCACTCAGATGGAATCCAGAGATCAAGGAGATCAGGAGATGGGAATCTATGCCAGTCTCTGCCACAAACTTCCTGCATGTCTCTGGGTAAAGTCACTTAGCCCTGGGCTACACTAGGGGAGGGGGTCGATCTACGATACGCAACTTCAGCTACGTGAATAGCGTAGCTGAAGTCGGCGTATCGTAATCGACTTACCTGGCCGTGAGGACGGCGGCGAGTCGATCGCTGCCGCTCCCGCGTCGACTCCGCTTCCGCCTTTCAATGAGGTGGATTGCCGGAGCCGACGGGGAGCGCGATCGGGGATCGATTAATCGCGTCTTAACGAGATGCGAAAAATCGATCCCCGATAGATCGATTGCTACCCGCCGATCCAGTGGGTAGTGAAGACCTGCCCTCAGCTTCAATAATGCTTCCATTTCCACAGCCTGTCAAATGGGAATGGTGTTACCTGGGTGTGTCCTCTAGATTAATAACTCATTGATTTATGCACAGCAGATTGATAACTAGAGATTCATAGACTTTACGGCCAGAGGGGATTGTTAGATCACCCAGTCTGACCTCCAAGATAACGTAGGCCGTTAACTTTCACCTAGTTACCTCTCTACTGAACCCAATAACGTATGCTGGACTAAAGCATCTCTTCCAGAAAGGCAGCCTGGCTGGATTTGAAGACCCGAAGAGATGGAGAATCCACCACTTCCCTTGGTGGTTTTCTCCAGTGGTTCATCACCTTCATCGTTAAACAATTATGCCTAATTTCTCATTGAAATCTGTCAGGCTTCATCTTCCTCTTGTTCTGCCTTTCTCCTCTTGTGGTACCTGGTGTTTTCTCACCGAGGCGAGACTTACACCCTCTCACTGTCAGGCATTTTCTCCAGCCTCGGAATCATTTCTGTGGCTCTTTTCTGCACCCTCGACACTTTTTCAACATCCTGTTCAAAATGTGGACACCAGACTTGGACGCAGTGTTCCAGTGTCGGTCTCACCAACGCCGCATACAGAGGGGAACTCACCACCCTGCTCCTAGTCACTGCTCCCCTGTTTATCAGCCACGCAGGTGTAACCGGCTCCTTGGGTCTGGGCACTCAGGAGCAAGTGGCTGCTGCATGTCTGCTACACCTCCCCCAGAGCAGGCGGCTGGAGATGGGGCAGTCTTGGCTCCACCCCTGAATGTGCCGGCAGACCAGGGATGGAGCCGGGAGGGGATGTCATAACTGTCTGGTGACAAAGCCCACCAAGGTGGACCAAGGTGGTGGGGAGGGAGGGAATTGTGGTGCTGGGTCTGTCTTCATTGCAGAGTGAACATGAGTTGTCTGTACTCGGGGTGCTCCTTGGGAGTCAGCCTGGCTTGCCTGTTGGAGGGGCCAAACGGCAGAACGACCCTCAAGCTGCTGCGTCCACATGGGCACCCCACTCACTTGTGTGTAGCTCAGATGTCTGGAGGCGCATCCCACCGGTCTTAGCGCTGCAATGAGCAGAACTGGGCTATGAATTCTTTTCCAGTGAATTGTGGGAGAATTGTTCGTCCTTCCCAGGCCCATGGGGGAATTTTGGGAAGGCCCTGGAGGACTAGTCGCACTCAAGTGGGACTAGCCATGTCCATACAACAGCGTGGTCATTTTAGCCGCTGACAAGTTGTGCTCACCCGTGCTTTAGCCGTATCACTGACGGCCCCACCCGCTCGAGCTAAAAGCAGCACAACACTCGAGTTCAGAGTGTTCCTGTGTGGCCAGGGCTGGAGTTAGGGGCAATACTTGAGTTATAACTAGAATGAACTTTGCAGTGAAGACAAGCCCTCAGAGGGGTGGCCCTGAACCCAGGATACACACTACTCCTTCCTCGTGCCCCAGGAGGCGTGCTCTGAATTTTATGCTGAGATGTCATCTCAATTTCTTAGCAGCGTCCTCCTCAGGAACGCAGCCCATATGATCTTCTGTGTTTCTTTGTAAATATTAACAATAATACACGTGTGAAGTAGAGGGCAGAATTTGTAAATAAAGAGTAAAACACCACGGCCCGAGACATGTACAAACACCTCTGTGTATTATTGGGCCAGCCACGGTCCAGGAGTGCTCAGTAAGATCCGGATTCTGATCTTAATCACACCTGGCTCATTCTGAGGTCTCTCCCCTGGAGTCGCTCCCGATTTACGTAAGGGTCGCCCAGAGCAGGTTCTGAGTCTGAAAGAGCGGCCGTGTTTCTATTGCAATTTCCATTCTCGGATGTGCCAGTTGCCCGCTCTCAGACGTCTGCTGCAGTGTGTTGGTGAGCGCGAGAAGGAACGCACACACACACACAGCTGCAGCCGTAAGCCTGCCTAGGCTCAGCATACACGCCGCTTTCAAGCCCAGCGATGCATTCAGCTATAAAGGGGAAAAAAAAGTTCTGTTGTTGTAGTAATGTCCGGATTCCCAAACACCCTGCACACGGGCTTCCTGATATTTCTGTAGACATTTGCATCAGAGATGCAGCTGCCTCCCATTCACAGAGCAGCGTGGCTTTCAGCTGAGCAAAGGGTTTTTGCATTTCAGTTTTCCTGTTTAAAGAGAGTCTAAGGGTTTATCTATATGCAGAATCGCAACGATTTAACTTAAGCTTGTCCACACGAGAACTTTGCACTGGTTTGAAACCCATTTAGTTGCAAAAAGGCCATGTTTACCCTCTCGTTTCAGCCTGGTGTCAGCTGATGAAGAATAGGTTTAAAGGAAAAAGAACGAGGACGAGGAGTCCTTGTGGCACCTTACAGACTAACACATTTATTTGGGCGTAAGCTTTCATGGGCCAATAAGCCACTCTCAAACTGTCCACATGGGATATTGCACTAACTAAACCAGTTTGAATAAAATGGTGCAATTTTGTGTGTCAGAGAAGGTCTAATTTGGCCACACGCTGAATTTTGCTGGGCTAATAATTGTAATTATTTTAAGGGATGCTCGTTAAAAGTCTATTTGTGTTTATTATTGTTGTTCTTTCTGTTGTATTTATGTAAGTAGAAGTTACTCAGAAGGAGCTTTAAAGACACCTAAGAAAGATCCAGGACCAAATTCTCATCTGCGATCTACTGAAAAATAGACAGTCCTCCCCCAGCTGTGGCTTCCTAATGTGCCAGAGGCTTTCATCTCCCATTGACTTCAGGGCCCTTGGATTGGGCCCTTTAAGGGGAAAAAAAATCTCTTTACCTACCTTACAGGTAACTAGATCATTAATACTGGAGAGAAATAATGTCATGCAGTAACTTGTATATTTCATCGCCCTGGAAACAGGGAATGGGGATGCGTGTCTGCAGTCAGTGTTGCTCTCTGGTTCTGATGGGGTCTGAACTGCAAGACATTGTGGGGGAATCCAAACAAGCCAACTATCTTAACTGGATCATTTAAAAAAAGTCAGAACAACAGTGGAAATGTTTCTGTTGATCTTAGATTCTGGAAAAACACTTGTTTTAACCCAGCCTAGATTTTGGGCCTACATCAGCCTGACAAGTTTCCCCTTAAATAAACCTCTTCCGCAGTCTGACTTTTTAAAAAACACACACAAAACCTCAGAAACACAACAGAGATTACATCTGCTATTCAGACGAGGGCTCCTTTGTCATGAATTTTGAAGGAGCTGATTGTTTAAATATATACCTATATATAGAATAAACAAGGTGTTGAAGTCACTCTTTCCTCTTCATAAAAACAGTTCAGATGCCATTTCTTGAGTATTGTTTATGTCAAAAGCTTTCAAAGTTTTATTTCCTCTGTGGCCACATCACTGCTCTCTGTAGACTCTTAAGGCATCATCAAATGTTTCCTCATTAGATAAGATCATCACACCCTAATGATTTAGCTCACTGAGTCATCTTCCCTTCTGGAGCACTGCATTCAAACTAAAACAGGGTGACTGCCCTAGGACAGACCTCTCTTTCCTTGTCCCACTGAACAGAAATGTCTCCAGAACACAGTCAAGCCACTTCAACAAAGTAATTGACTGGCATGTTGTTGCGGTTGTTATTATTAGAAATCATTTATATTGCGCCAAAGGCCCTGATGAGAATCGGGGCAGAGATGACGACACAGTCCCTGCTCCCAAGACTTAGAATTTGAAAGACACGGAACCAGATGAAGGGTGGCGAAAACACAGCGATGGTCAAGGTGCTGATTGGCACCCGGCTTGTAAGTGATACTGGTTTGTTTGTGGAGCGAGGGGGGATGACAGGAAGCAGGGAGCGAATATAAACACCAGTGTGGAGGGAAAAGGAAGAGGAGAAAATGTGAGGTGGAGGTTGGGCAAAGGGTCAGAGATAGGACTACAAGGTCCCACAGGTCTAAAACCCAGGCCTGTAGAACTACCATGTCAGGCTGCCACCCAGCAGCGGTTGCAACTTGTCTGCACTCCACTTTCCATGACCCACTGTGGGGGACAGAACACAGGAAGTTCCACCTCAAGGGTTTGACAGGCAGCAGCCCCGTGGCTCCTGATTGGCTCCCTGCCCTATATAAGCCCCAGGGGCCTTCCAGGAAGTGTCAGGCATCAGTGAAGATCTTTGGTAGCTGCCATGACTCTTCCTGCTCTTGAATTTTTGGCTTGATTGGGACTTTGCCTCCTGAGCCAGACCCTGAACCTGACTTGGACTCTGACTCTTGGTATTGACCCTGGCCTGGAACTGTTTATGAACTCCTTGGCTTATTCCTAGCCTCCGGTTTGCCCCTTGGCCCTGACTGCCCTTGCTGGGATCCTGACAGCAGCCCCGTAACTTTTCTTAAAATACCCTCGGCTGTTCTCTGACCTATCAAGCAGGTACTCATCTCCTTGTTCCCCACACCTTCCCCTCTGGCATCAGCTCCTGCAGAAAATGAAAGCCTACCCGACTTCTGATTGGAGCTGAGCAGCAAAAAGGATTTTTTTTTTGTTCCCATAAAAAGGTTGGTGCAAATCCAAGAGTTTTTGCCAAAGCTGGTCTTCAAAACTTGTCACTGAAAAGGGAATTTTTTCAGGGTGTGGACAACATTGATCAGTTTTTTGATGAAAACCCAAAAGAATTTTGTCAGAAATGGAAGTTCCCTTTGGGCGGGTCCCTTTTGACATCATTAATCTGAGATACTTATCTTGGCCCCATCCCCAGAGTGTCTGGAGAGCTCATAATCTCACAACTCCCCTGTGAGGCAGGGCAGTGTTAAGATGGGAAACCGAGGCGCAGAGAGACGGGGGCACATCGACGCTGTGATTAAAAAAACCTACAGCTCTGAGTCTCAGAGCCCAGCCCGAGTCCGAACGTCCACAGTGCAATTTTATAACCTCACAGATTCAGCTCTGTGACACCGAGTCAGCTGACCCAGGCCAGCCGCAGCTGTGTTGCAGGTCTTTTATTGCAGACATACCCTAAGGGTTCAGATCGTTAAAGGTATTTAGTTGCCTAACTCCCATTGCCACTGGGAGCTAGACACCTAAATACCTCTAAAAATCTGGCCCTAAATGACTTGCCCAACATTACAGCAGAGGCAGGAATTGAACTGGGTTCTCCCAGGCTACCTCGCTCACCGCTGGGCCCATCTTTCCTCTCGTAAAACGCAATTTTTCACGAACAAACGTTTCAGATGAATAACTCTGCCCGGCTCCAGTTCTGATGACGTCTCTCGGCCTCTGTGTTGCGTCCCGACGTGCAGGGATCAAAGGTCATCGTTCTCCATCTTGGAAGGCCTGTCTCCGGACAGAGGGGAGAACTGCTCACTGCCTCCAGCTTTCCTAATCCTGGGGAGGGCCCTCTGAAGGGCCACCTCCCTACAGATGCTGGGATCTTCTGTTCCATGTGCCCCTGGTGGAAAGGGGCCGTCTTGGGGGAGGCTATTGTCCCAAAGTTTTGGTCTAGAGGGAACTCAGCTAGTTTCTCTTCCTCCCCATCCTCGCTCATTCTGTACTGCTCTGATCCTCCAAAATACAGCCTCTTAGAGGCCAGCCCGGCTGGAGCTGCTGGGTGAGGGATGGAGGAAGTCTCAGTGGAATCTGATGCCCCAAAGTTTGGAGACAGAGCTGGCCCGTTCGCTCCTCCCTGATCCTTGCTGCCCCCAGTTCTTCTCCCTGGAGGGGGCTTTTATAGGCCTTTCCCCTGGGGATGCTGGGGGAAGGCTTTCATGTCCCTGTCCCTGCCCCATAGCCACACACCCAAGGGATTTCCTAATGTTGGTATGTGGCAATGAGCAATGCCAATGGCCGGAAATGCAGATAAAGTTGTATTAGTCAGCCGCAATTAAGCAACACACTGTCACTTCCCCGAGTCCCCTGCAATATGGCACTGCGTGGACCCAGATTAATGAGACAGCATTTCTATTGCCTGGGTGTTATGCGTCTGTGACACAATATGCCGTGTTGTCGTTTCTCCAGGCTGATGTTTTCCTAGAGGAAGGACGCACCAAAATGCACACGCGCGGCACCCTCATTATAGAACAGCGTCCCAGCAAGCCAAGCCCGCGTTAACACAGGCCGGCTGTTTGGGGGTTGGTTTGTGTGGCTGAGGCTGGAGTCTTTGTAGGCTGCAAACGATAAATACTGACCCCGGGGAAATTCCCTTCTTGTTTGCCCACCCCCGCAAGGAACGTTAAAGCCCTTTCACAGCTCTGCAGCCCGGTGTTACAATTCCTGTGGGATCAGGAGGCAGTTCCAGTAACTTAGTATGTTTGCTGGAAGCACACTAGGTGCATTCTACTGGACTCCCGTAGGTACACTCCTCTCTGGGTATGCCTGGAGTGATCACCAGCATGACAGCCAAACGCCCCAAGAACAGGGCTGTTTACCCCGTCTACCTAGAAACCGCTGGAATGATGCCTAGCACTGCAGATGCCCTCTGCCTGGGTACACCCATAACATTCACTAGCCCGGCAAGTGACCGCTGCTTGACTCAGCCTGGAACGTTTGACAGCACAGTAGCTGCATGTTAACTGGGGTGTACCTGAATTCGACAGTGGCATAAGCAGGTGTGTCCTGCCGTACCCGCGATGCCCTGCGGGGTAGCTGTTGCATCCTCGTGGAGTGCCTCTGGAATGGCTGGCAGCCCTGCAGCCGTGTTCTGCTTGGATGTGTCTAGTCCATCCAGGAGCCAGACACGCTTTGGTATGTTGAGCGGTTGGATTAATGATACTGCAACAAAGGGGAATCGGGGAGCTCCCCGGCTGCCCTGGAACCCACCACCCGCGTAGAGCAGGATGACGCAGTCAAGTCTCTGATCATAACTCAAATGCTGTGGGGCTTACACCATCACTTGCTTTAGAAGAGGTCAGAGCACGTTGCAAGCACGAACCCTCGAGTCTAACAGCATCCCTGTGAGATGGGGCTGTGGTGTTACCCTCCCCCGCTCTCGCCCCCAGTTTATAGGTGGACAATGAGCAGCACACAGAAAGCAAAGTGATTTGCCCCAGAGTCAGTGGCAGGGTTGGGGACATGACCCAAGATTCTGAGTCCCAGGCCTTGGCTTGTTCAGCCACAGAATTTTCTTCCATCCCAAGCAATGATTTGCAACCTGCATGCCTGCTGTTATCCAGATGCATCTAATTAAAAAACAACAACCCCAAAAGCAGTGCATTACAAGCTGAGCTAATGCTGAATGCAGCACAGTCGGTTGAAAGACTGTGATCTTCCTACACTGGTTTCAGTTCCCCCCTGTTCCCTAGGAACTGTGTGCGGGGGGTAGTCAGTGGGAACGTGCCAGTGGCCAATTTGCTTCGAACTCCCCTATCTGACGTTCAATCTCATTACCCAGCAGCAGCAGCACAAGGGCAAGAGAGAGGAAATGCATAGCAAAAGGCCACTAACCACAAGTTTTTCGAGCAAAAAGGCTTCACACACACACACGCCCCTTCTGAAATATTCTCAGTTTAAACTTGAGACAGGGCTGCTCATGCCTCCAACCACCATCATTCCTCAGCTACCCTTCTCTCATACCGAGCTTTGGGAGGGGAATTGTGCGTGTGTGTGTGTGTGTGTGTGTGTGTGTGTGTGTTTTTCTAAAGCACATTTGTCATGGGGATATTTTAACACTGGATCAGCTTTGTGTTTTGGAAACATTCATTTAATAAAGATACCCAGACTGCTCAAGCGTACAAACTGGTCTCGCTCGCTGTAAAAATTAACAATGGAAGGGGATAAATCATTCCAAAGGTGTGCTTATTCTTGACCGGATTATTCCACCAAGATTTTCCTGTTTGGCCAAGCTCAGCTCATTTTTTTTTTTAAGTGATCTGGAAGGTAAAGTGTGCAATTTATCCTGTAACACACTGAGGAGGGTGTTTGCAAATGAAGGGTATGAAATCAAAATGTTAAC
The DNA here is from genome assembly GCA_033296515.1 of Macrochelys suwanniensis. Taxonomy (NCBI): domain Eukaryota; kingdom Metazoa; phylum Chordata; order Testudines; family Chelydridae; genus Macrochelys; species Macrochelys suwanniensis. The sequence continues at coordinate 4,259,314 of CM065783.1, read as the reverse complement.
CATAGGATGATGAGGAAAATTCAATCGCTGCATTCTACTGGATGGACTCAGAACTGCTCAACTGTCTGCCATAGGTTACCACCAACAGCGAAAGCTTGTCCATTCGTTCCCATAGCAGTGAGGGCTATGCGTTTTGGAGTTGTAGGAACTCAGGTCTAGCCCTAGCAAAGTTGTGTGGGGCAGCATAATGGTGCCAACTGTGTATGCCAGGGTGGCTATAGATTTGAGCAACCTCAAATACTATGGTGCTCAGAATTGGGCCTGAGTTTTATGGTTAGGCCCCCTCGTTAGCACATGGGTGTGATGGGCTCAAGGAGGAGAAGAGGTCATTTACTTTTCCCACCACAGCTTCAGGAGGGAGGGGATGTAGCTACAAGTGATTCGTAGGATCAGTGGACAGGGTTTCGGAATGGTGCTGGCCCATGGGTGGAGCTTAGGATGACCAGACAGCAAGTGTGAAAAATCGGGACGGGGGTAGGGGAGTAATAGGAGCCTATATAAGAAAAAGACCCAAAAATCAGGACTGTCCCTGTGAAATCGAGACATCTGGTCACCCTCGTGGAGCTTGGTGAAATACATCGCCGATGAAGTCACGCGCCGGGCTGTGGGCTGGTGCCATAGAGTGGGCTCCGTGTCCGTCACCTTGCTGATTCTCAATGGCCATTTTGAATTCACTCCTGAATATCCCTGTGGCCAGTTTGCTGTGAACGATGAGACTAGGCAAGCTTGAGACATGACAGCAGCCGTGCTGGCCCGGATAGAGAGAGCCTCCCGGACACTATACGTAGCCAGGGCCTGCAGCTCGTCCCCCGGCACTGCCACACTTTTCAGCGGGCAGGAATGCCTGGCTAAAAGGAAATGAAACTCCTTGGTTGGCGCAATCCCCTGTCCCTCTGTCAGTCTCACTTCCCACAGTCATAAATCGTGCGCCGGCTCCAGGCAAATCATTTCAAGAGCTGCTTAGTCAGAACTGGCAAATGCCCTCCCACCACAGAGGAGACGTGGTCGCTGGATCGTTCCGTCCCCTCCCACCTCCGTCCAGCCCTGCTCTGAGGTCACGCGCCCAGACGGGGACGTGGCACAGCCAGGAGAGGGCACAACGTGCCCCCTTCCTGGGAGCCGCCAGGGGGCCCATGTGAGAAATGGGTTGGTTGTGACAGCGTGAGCCCCCGGATCAGCATTTGCACGGGGCCCTGGCGGATGCTGGTCCCCTGCTGTGCCATTCTATACCTTGGGGGAGTGTACTGTACACTTGGTTACAGTACACTCCCCCAAGGTATAGGTATATTCCCAGTTCTGACTAGCCACCTGGTGGCACCCATATTCCCCATTTTCATAAAATCGGGATCTTACGTATAGAGCATACCTTGTAAGGTACCAGGGGGAAGGTTATGATCTGCTGAAAGTCATTTCTCTATCCATATATGTGTAACATTCACGCATATGAAGTTATGAGAATTGTGTTGTATGGTGGTCACTAAAGCATGCTGTAAAGTGGGGAATCAGCCAGATATTAGCTCCCCAGAAGCAATGGCAAGGAAAGTCACCAACGCCCGGGCGGGGAGTCAAACAACCCATCAACAGCCATTGTCCAGCCAGGGAGCTACAATGCAATGACCCACCTGCATGACCCACACCAGGGGAATTGCTCCACCTTGCCTGGAGACTCAACAATGCCCCCAGACAGGCCTGGACTTGTGCTCCCCAAGCACGTGGACTGAGAGTATAAAACAGACGGAGTGGACACATCCTGGGCCCTTCTCCTGCCCCCACCTTAGCTGCAAGCAACTAAGACACTGAGAAGAAGACAAGACAAGAACAGAGGAGATTGGCCCAGGTTTAAGGAACAAACCTGTATATTAAGGACTGCAGCATCCAGTGGGGTGAGAAAAACTGCTTCATCTAGTTGCTGCCCAGTCTAATAAGGTTGAGAGTTTAGACTGCGTGCTTATATTTTCTTTTCTTTTGGGAACTACTCTGACTTGTTATGCTTTGATTTATAATCACTGAAAATCTATCTTTATAGTTAATAAATCTGTCTGTTTATTCTACCTGAAGCAGTGCGTTTGGTTTGAAGCATGTCAGAGGTTCCCTTTGGGAGAACAAGCCTGGTACATATCAATTTCTTTGTTAAATTGACGAACTCATATAAGCTTGCAGCGTCCAGTGGGCATAACTGGACACTGAAAGACGGAGGTTCCAGGGATTGTGTCTGGGGTCTTTCGCTTGCAAGTAGCTGGGAGCATATATATATACTTATATATAAATTCACCAAAGCCCAGCAACAAGTGGTGCCTCACAGATGAAATGAAGCAATCTCCATAGGGGATGATATGAAGAAGGGTGCGGGGGGGCACACTCTGACTCAGAGGTGTCCCTGCTCTGCCATGACTTCCTGGCTGACTTTGGGCAAATCACTTGGAGTTAGATCCACAGAGGGGACTTAGACTTGGTGTTACGACGCCTCACTTTTAGGTATCCTGCTGCTTGCAAGTTAAGTACTGTCCCAAGTTAGGAGCTTGGGCTCCTTATACAAGGCAGGGGCAGATAGGTGCCTGAGAAAGGGATTCACAAGCCAGCACACTGAGCCGGGAGCCACCCAACCAAGCCAATGGAAGATGCCAAGGAGAGGGGGTGTTGCCTGCACCCATCCCTTAAAGGCAGATAGGCCCTAATGGGAGGTCAGGCCTGTCGGACACTGACTGGAGGAGGCTCTGTCTGCCTGCCCCACACTCCCCTTTCCACCCTATAGCCCAGAGGTTAGAGCACTCATTGAAAACATGGCAGACCCGGGTTCAAATTTCCACTCTGCCTGTTGTGCCGGGACTTGAACCCCCATCCCAGCTGAGTGTGTTAGCCCCTGGGGGGCAGCACTCCCTCCAGCTGTGTTGTGTGCAGGGCCCGATCAGGCCCTGATGCTGAGATAGGCAGGGGGAAGGGCTAGTTTAGCCACGCGGCACCGGGACGAAGGTGGTTTTGCACCTGCCCAGCAGCAGAAATTTCATCCCAAGAGGGTTAGGCAGCCGCTGAGCAGGGTTCTGGATTTAGGTGCCGGAAGTAGCAGTTAGGGGATCTAGCCCTTAGTCTTTCTGGACCTCAGTCCCCCACCTGCAAAACAGAATAATACTACTTCCTGTCTCCCATCTTGGGTCTGTCTTGTCTATTTAGACTGTCAGCTCTTCAGGGCAGGGCCCATCTCTCAAGCTGTGCCTCTGTACAGCGCCTAGCACAGTGAGGCGCTGATCGAGGTTGGTACCTCATGGAGCTAACATAGCATCATAATAACAGGGGGACCGACATGTGACTCCCCCCAGCTAAATGCAGCCTACTGCTCCCCCTGCCTTTTATAGCCACAGAGCCGTGGCTTGCAGACACTTCAAGTCCCAGAATGCAGTGCTCCCTCTTGAGCCCAGCGATGAGTAAATGGCAGTTTGGATCAAGGAGATGCGTTACATGCTGGGACCTGTAGTCTCTTCTGGGGCACACCTGCGGGTTGGCACTGAGGCTGGCTGCACCCAGCTCTGCTCTATTCCAGTGTGTGTGGTTGGGAGGCTCCCAGACCGAGAAGGTTTGGGTTCCCCTGTTGCAAAGTGACAGACAGAAACAAACCACGGTAGAAATGTCACCCCCACCTGCTTGTCGGTCGCCGGCCTGCAAAGGTCAGAGGAACCGCCAGGCACGCTATGTGGCAGAGGACTTGCAAGGGAGGTATCCAACAGAAGCTCACAGGGGAGGAAGCTGCCAAGGCTGCGGGATTCATTTCTTAACCAAGAAACAAAGTTTCTTTTCCTGTAACCCCAGACTTATGAGTCAGCATTTCTCATGTCAACTATTTACAACAAGAAAGGAGTGGAGCAATGCCCAGTTTCCATGGGATATAGGCAAATCTGGGTCTAAATCAAACTAGGGGGTGTTCCTTATAATGCCTTTAGTTTTATACCCTTCCCTCCCCAGCCCCTCTGCTACCCAAATTCCCTAGATTACTTTCAGAGATTAGTTTGCACATACAGTACATAGCAACTCTAAGCCTAGGACCTCAGAGGGTTTAACCAACATTCATTAAGCATCCAAACCCCTGCAAGGGAAGGAGGTACCATGCCCATTTTACATATGGGGAAACCGAGGCACAGGGAAAGTGACTTGCCCAAGTGGCAGAGCTAGGAACAGAATCCAGGAACATTAATACCTAGCCCCATGTGCTACCAACTAGACCACACCCCCTCCCAGAACCAAAGGGGAAACAGCATCATAACAGGGGAAACCAAGGAAAAAAAGCCATGGGCTAACAATAGCATTGGCGTAATATGGCAAAAGGCCACCCCCTGCTATATGGAGGATATTGAATGGGAGGAGACCAGCTGTATGTTCAGCCCAAGTCACAAGTGAAGTCCATGCCGTGGTCTCAGTCCATCCCCAGCCGAGGCAGCCCAAGAAGTTAGCGGCAATGAGACCCATCCATACATTCCCATAGATTCCATGGATAGTTGGACCGAGTGTTCAGAGGCTAGAGAGGCCATTCGTCTCAAGTCACTGCATCTAATACAATCCAGCTCACTGAGGTACCTGGGTTTTTAACTTCCCCTGCTTTCACTGGAAGTTAGGAGGCTAAATAGCTTTGGGGATCTGGGCCTAGCAGCCTAGTGCCACTAGCCCCTTGAAAAGGCGTTTGGGAGCTGTGGTGATGATTCAGGCTAGCAGCAAAGGAAGCAAGCAGTTCTTGAGTGAGGGGTGCTTTACTGATTCAACAAGCAAGATGAGGGGTTAATAAATACACCCAGAGCACTTAAGTGCCACATAGCCTTTTCCTGTGGGTAAGGTTCAGCTCCTGGGACCAGAGAAACACCTGCTCGCTATGACAACCCTGGGTAAACTTTCCATTCCTCTCCTCCCTCCTCCCCCCCATTTAGAAACTGGTACAGCCCTTTGGAATTGCCCCACCTCTAGGAGGGGTGGAACACCAATGGAATCTTCCCTCTAGCTCCGCCTCTTGTCAGTCTCCATAAAAGGGTGGAGAACGGCAACACCCGGCCCTTAGGGAAGCCACAGCTTCAGCTGGCTTGTTGTAGCCAGAGGGGCTCTTGCTCACCTGTCCTGAGACCTCTTCACAAGGCCGTCCGTCTCCCTGTAAGTAAGAGTGTGGCAATCCACTGGGCTCAGTTAAGAATGTGAAGTGGCTTCTGGTTGCTTCTAGGCTATTCCCAGTGGTAAGGGGTTTCTACGGATGCACCAGCCCAGCTAAATGTGGTCCCATCAGTGCACTACAAATCCCAGAGCAGCCAAAGGCTGTCGACGTGAGGGTTCTCTACGGGGGTGGGGGGGTGTCTTTTTTTCCCCCCAGCCTATGTCTGCGGGTGATGTGAGCCGCTCGCTGGTTCGACTGGCCTACGTGACACTGGCCATTCCAGATCATGTGCTAGAGACTCAGACTGGTGAAAGGAGTCCCAGTGCCAAAACAGAGGGGAGTGAAATCTACTTTATTGCAGTCACTGCAGCACAGGTCACCTCCCTGAAGAGACTTTAGCGATATGTGTATCTGTGCCACACAAGCACTGGGACCAATTGTCCCCATGGGTGGTCTAGGCAGGGCAGCCAAGCCTTGAATGGGCTATAGCTGGTGGTTCTCAACCTTTTCCATGCTGTGACTTTGTTACAGCATAAGATTCCCATCTAGATATAAAAAAGGGGTGTGAGAGAGCCCCCGGGCTAGAGAGACTGAATGCTCCTCCCCCAGAGTGCTGCTAGGCCAGATTGGAAGTGCGTTCATTAGCCCAGCAATTTGAGATACAGAGGTCTGTGCTGAAGCTAATGGGAGAGCTTCCATTTCTGTCTAATCTATGCCCTTACACTGTCCTTCTCTCCCTGGCATTGGATCTCTGGGGCTGCAAATCCAATGGCTGTTCAAAGGACCAGATCCCATGATGATAGGAGCAGAACAAGAACCTGAATAGATTCGAGAAATCTGAATAAAAAACTACAGTCAGGAGCATCCGTCTGCTCAGGAGACGCTCTGCACCTGCCACAGGTCAAGGCGGAGACGGATGGCACTTAGGACGGAAGACTCCCATGCACTGCTACAGACTAGGGACCAAGTGGCTAGGCAGCAGTTCTGCAGAAAAGGACCTAGGGGTTACAGTGGAAGAGAAGCTGAATATGAGTCAACAGTGTGCCCTTGTTGCCAAGAAGGCTAACGGCATTTTGGATTGTATAAGTAGGAGCATTGCCAGCAGATCAAGAGATGTGATCATGCCCCTCAATTCAGCCTTGGTGACGCCTCATCTGGAGTACTGTGTCCAGTTTTGGGCCCCATACTACAAGAAGGATGTGGAAAAATTGGAAAGAGTCCAGAGGAGGGCAACAAAAATGATTAGGGGGCTGGAGCACATGATTTATGAGGAGAGGCTGAGGGAACTGGGATTATTTAGTCTGCAGAAGAGAAGAACGAGGAGGGATTTGATAGCTGCTTTCAACTACCTGAAAGTGGGTTCCAAAGTGGATGGATCTAGACTGTTCTCAGTGGTGGCAGATGACAGAACAAGGAGTAATTGTCTCAAGTTGCAGTGGGGGAGGTTTAGGTTGGATATTAGGAAAAACTTTTCCACTAGGAGGGTGGTGAAGCACTGGAATGGGTTACCTAGGGAGGTGGTGGAATCTCCTTCCTTAGAGGTTTTTCAGGTCAGGCTTGACAAAGCCTTGGCTGGGATGACTTAGTTGGGGTTTCGTCCTGCTTTGAGCAGGGGGTTGGACTAGAGGACCTCCTGAGGTCCCTTCCAACCCTGAGATTCTATGATTCTATGATTACCCCCCACCCATCCCGATTTTTCACATTTGCTGTCTGGTCACCCTACAGTGTATTGACAGAGCGTGTCTGATCCAACCCACGGCTATTATTAGTTTCTCATTGTTACAGGCACTCAAAGGTCAATTTCATTCTCCACTCCCCAAAGCTAGAAGTCCCATCCCCACCCCTGTCTTAATCATCTGATATTACAGCCTATTCCTGGAAGCAACTGTGTCTTTAAAAAATTAGAGCCAAACAGGCCAAGTCCTGAGCCCTTATTCAGAGAATACTCTCAAGTTAAGTTAATGGAAGCTTGCCCGAATAAAAGACTTTGGGATCTGGTCCCTTGTGTAGGTGGTGCTGCTTTGGCTGAGGTTTCCTTTGGGTTTTTTTAAACGCGTAGCTAATTAGTCACGGCTCGTGCCGCTGTTGTAGCTTGCTGTGCACGCTGGTAGGAAGGGGCTCAGGGCAAGGGTGTCGGGAGACGCACTCCTTAAGTACTTCTATTGTTATCCTCGTCGTACAAGCTGTGCCAAATAAATACCAGACATTTCCAGAAATTGCTATTGATTTGGCAATTGTGTTTACAAGGCTAATCAATACGTTTCCCCCCCACCAGATAGTTGTGTGTGATAGAGCGGCTCGCTCCGCGTTCCTGGGGTGCTTTCTCGTGCTTGTAATTTGTCCATTGTAAATGGATGATTTCATCCTTTTTCCTGGAAGAGAAAAAAAACACCCTGCCATTAAAGCTACACACTTCCCCTCCAAGAATTGCGTGTGTCTGTCCCTTTGGGAGGGGTAAGTCCACCCTTAACAGCAAGAAGGAAAAAAGATCCCGGTGTGTATGGATGGGTGACTGGACCTAAGCCTTACAGCCAAGCCTTTGAGATCCAGGAAAGCTTTCATAACTTCCTCCTCTCCACCCAGTTATTTTTCATTGCTGCTGCCTCTGCAAGTCTAGGCAGACAGGCCAAGTAGAACTGGGCCTAGCTCCCACTGTGTCAGAGCAGGTGAGCCCAATGCAGCCAGTTAAAGGGGTCTATAAAAGGCTGCCAGAAGGCAGGAATGTAGGGGGTGGAAGGGAGTGTCTGGGACAGGTAGTGTCTGGGGAAGGGCAGCTAAGTCCTATGGTCGGTCCCTGAAGCAAGGGGCCAGGTGCTCAGGGAGGTAGCAGAGCTGACTAGAACTGGGAAGCTACCAGGAGGGGAGTGCCGCAGACCCCAGGGAGGGGTGTCCCCAAAGCCTGAGAAAAAAGGAGTGAGTGAAGACTGTTTTCTGTTGCTTGACTTGCTTGGGTCAAGAGAATAAACCTTCTCAGAGGAGACCGGGCGAGGCTTTGGAAGCTGGACAGAAGCCCTGCCCTCGGATAGCTCCTCTAGGGGACTTTCCACACCAGCTGCAAGCCCCAGAATTGCGAAAGAGCCTCTTGCAGGCCTGGGACTCAGAGATCTGGGTTCAGTTCCTTGCTCTGCCACAGGACTCCCGGTGTAACCTTGGGCCAATAACGCCCTCTCCCTGCACCTCCATTCCCTGGCTATATAACGGGAAGAGTATTCCCCCTGCAATCCTGGAAGCTGTGTTCGAAAAGGTAGGCCCGAGGCTCATAAATGCTGGCTTTCCTAATTCTAGAGGGGTTTCCTTTCCCAACTGGATTTGAAATATCCAAAAGTTGCTGTGCGTGACACCGATACACAATGAATTGACGTGTGCTAGTGGAATCAAGTAGGCCTGCGTATAATGTGACGTCTGTTTAATGCAGACCCGGGGTAAGAGCCGGTGGAGTCAAGCTCCCCAAATGTTTCTCCTCTCCTTTGGTTTTTGCCTTGAACCTGTCAGGCTTAGTGTGAGATGTACCTGGTTCTAAAACCTGAACTCTCCCTCTGATAGCCAGTAGCTGGAACATACCCCTGCCTCGCTGGTCTACTGACGTAGGTGTTGGAATGGAAAACTACCGAACTCCGGTTTATTGCAATGAGCGGGAGTGAGAGGGAGCTCGGTAAACACCTTTGCTCTTCATATGCCGCCGGGTTCCCCTTTGTTTACTGACTTCCCCAGTAATTTTCAAGTCACTAAGGTCATTTCTAGTTAATAGTTGGCTAGAAATCAATAGCCGGAGAGATGGTTAAAGATAAGATTTAATAATAAGTGCGATCAAATTCTAGCGACTTTCGTCTCTCTGCTGCCGGTGGTAGTGGGGAGGGGGTGGGTGACTTTTCTGCAGAAACTTCATTCGTATTCCAGCTGTGCAAACTCCATTCCGGGTTTGTCGCTTTAAAAATAAATGAGAAAAGCAATCACGGCCCAGCCCAAGAGACTAGGGGTTAGTACGCTGCATTTAGGACCTGGCTGAAGCCCACTGAAGTCAACTTCAGTGGGTTTGGATCAGGTCCATGGTTATTCCCCTTGTGCTAGAATCTCTTGTATTGTCCTGATGATCTCCAGGAGATCCTGGGTCCTGCTAGCCAGTTCCACTTCGGAGTTTTGCAGGACGTTGCTACACTGGGAGGCAATGCAGTCAGGTGGCATCGCAACTTGATGATTAGAGCTGGCCAAACAGTGAGGACCAGGATTTTCAAAGGGGGCTAAAAGGGTTAAGTACCCAGGGATGGATTTTTAAAAGCATTTAGGTGCCTAACTCCCATTTAAATCAATGGAAGTTAGGCATTTACCTTGCTTTAAAAATCTGGCCCTTAACTCCTAACTTTCAAGGACTTTCGAGGGGAACTGGGCATCTCATTCTCTTAGAATCCTTTGAAAATCTCAGTCTAAAGTGTTCACAAATATTTTCAGGAGTACACCAAACCTAGCTTACTGTGATTAGAAAGAAAGGATGGCCTAGTGGTTAGAGTACTAGCTTGGGACTCTGGAAACCCATGTTCGGTTCCCTGCTCTTTTTGACCTTGGGCAAGTCACTTAATCTCTCTTTGCCTCACTTCCCTACCTCAAGGAATGTCAAGGATAAATACATTACCAATTGTGAGGTGCTCAGAGATGCGGGCCAGATAAGTACCTGAAGTAGACAGATAGTTATTTGCAAGCTTTCAGGCAACTGCTGATATTTGCAAATCTGGAAATATTCAGAAATTTTAGCTTGATGGGTCCTTTGACAATTCATACCTGAAATTTGATGTTCTCTGTTGCTGCTGCTGTGTTTTAAAAAATTAATTCGCCCAATAGACAGCAGAGAGGATACCACATGATATCACAGCACGAATAACTACTAGTCACGGCAAACTGTTTGCGAACAACCTATAGCCAGAAAGTTATTGGAAACTGAGAATACATGTGAGTAACAAATATCAGAGAGAAAATCGGGACAATAAGTACTGAAGATAAACAAAACGTGGAGGGTGGAAACAATTCCACAAGTGAGTTTTGTGCTGGCGAAAGCAGCTCGATGAGATGCTGAAGTCCGTGTGGGCACAGTAGAGGCAGCGACAGTACCAATCCCTCAATGCCTGCTCCTCAACTCTGGCCTGGAGGCGTCATCTCAGGGGTGTGGGCATAGTTCTGTCTCCATGGCCCGTTACGCCCTTGATGACTTTGCTGAGCATACTGTTGAAGGGGCTGATTGTTTCCAGTTGTGCTTTTTCTGTGGTATGGGTGCTAATTTTCAGAGACCTGGACGAGACCTCAGTCATGTTGCGTCAGCCCCTGGATGGCATTGACTTCCATTTTCTAGCACCCGGGTCAAACAGTGAACCTGCGACCCGAGGCGTCAAAGTTTCCTGTAATCCATTGCCAACCCCCAGAACCACCTGGCTTCCCAGATCTCTCATGTTTTGAACAGTTCTGAGATCAAGATCGGAATATGCTCTAGAGCGCCAATCCAATTAAAAAAATTCAATTTGGATTAAAAATGTGTTTGGATGGGAGTTTCTTCCCCTCGCTGGGACGTTGCAGAGAAAAGCATGTTCTGTGTTATTAAAATGACTCACCAAGCTAGTGTGGTGGCTTAATGTGATTGCGAAGAACTTACTGTACTCAAAGGGGCACGGTGAGATACCCGGCACTGTCTGCCAGCTCAGGAGTGGAAACGGCTTTATCTGTGTGATATTTTCCAGGATGCCTGGGGCCAGAGGAAATTAAAAGTTGCTAATACGTGCAGACTGGAGCCAAGACTCAATTGCAGGAGAAACACCTGTGGTGTGGGACCACACGCCTGCTGTTTTCTCTTTCCTTGTCTGCTCCTAGGTGAATTTTCATGCTGGTGAAAGATGTAGGGTTGATGGTTCTGGGCAGTGAAGCCATCTCTCCACAGAGCAGGCCTTCCCCAAACTGCCCTACTCATGTGCCTCAGCCTCCTGGAACCACCATCTCAAGGGGGGCAGGGCCAGGTCAGTCTCCATGACCGGTTTGACCCTTGGTCTCCGCTGAGCCCGCCAGCGAGGCGGCCAAGTAGTTCATGTGGCAGGTGGTGGCTTTTGTGAAATGGACCCTGGCCCGGTAGGAAATGGACTCAGACAAGGGCTGGTCCAAAATGTTCTGTCAAAACTGGTTTTCTGTGGGGAAAAATGTGCTTTCAACTCAACATGTTTTGTGCAAAGTTTCTGCTTTCCAAACAACACCTCCAAATTGTCATCAAATAACCCCAAAACTCCAAAATCAAAATATTTTGTCTGAATGCTGAAATATTTTTATTTGAAAAGGCCATGTTGCCTTATGAGAGTTGTATTTCAATTACCTCCTTTCCCCATTCCCCTCTGTGGGCTGGGGTCCCTGGCCAGACTACATCTCCCATGATGCACCATGGCCAGGGATGTTCATGATACACTTCCTCCCCTATGCAAGAGTGAAGACTGGTGCATCATGGGAGACATGGTTCAACCAAGGAGCCCGACCTATCAAGGAGAGTGGGAGCATGAGGCACCTGCACTACAACTCCCATGAGGCACTGCAGCAGCATTTCTAAATCACAGTATTTGGGATTTCAGTTGAAATGTTTGTTTTCTAACGTCTGCTGAAAAATGAAAAATTTTCATGGGAAATGTGGACTAAACCAACTTTTTGGTTGAAATGTTCCATTGTGGGGGACCCATCTCTCAACCAACTCCCGCTCAACCCACATCAACTGTATGCAAAGCTCCAACTGGGATGAAGTAAAGGGCCAGATCTAACAGGCTTTCCTCCATTTATATATTGCCTTCTCTCCATCCATCTCCCACTTTCTCTCTCCCTATAATTTTCTATCCTCCATCACATTTTCTATCCACTCTCTCTTTCCTTTTTTCCTTCTGGGTCTTTTACCCTTTCTCATACACATTCTCCCAAGTCCCTTTTATTCTTAACCTACCATCATATCCTTTCTCTTCCTTAGACCCCTTCTCCTTCTCACTGCACTCATTGCCTGGTAATGACCAGTGTCAGAGGATCTTATTTTGTCCTGTCCTACCTTGCTCCCAATTGTCTGGAGAGTACTTAGCTTCTGTTGCTCAAGGCTGGACGTGAGATAGCGTGGCCTATTGAAATAATAGTGGGTTGTGACTTAGGAGACCTGAGTTCTAGTCCTGGTTCTGGCCTGCTGGGTGACCGTTGCCAAGTTTCTTTCCATCTCCGTGTCTTGGTTTCCCCATCTTTAAAACAAGCATATTGATGTTTATCTCATTTCTCAATTGCCCTGCTGGGTTTTTTTTTTACATGGGGATCTAAAGATTTGCCTTATTATCACAATACGCTGGGATCGCTCATGTTAGAAGTTTGCGTGTCCAGCTAAAGATGCTGCCGGGTTCCCACTTCTGCAGTTGAAGCGATAACAGATCAACACTGTTGAAAATACAGCAGCCACCTGCTCACCAGCATGCTGGGTGTCTGTGTGGGATTGAGTCACACCGGAGTGAAGAGGCGTGCGAGTCACCAGTCTTATCTATGTTCTCTCCCTAGATATTATGAGTGGCTGATTAAGGGGGTGGAGGGTGTTGCAGAGTTGTATGGGGGTAGGGGTTGTAGCGGGTTTGCCTTGTGGGTGGGGGCAGGTGCCAGCTTTTTGCATTTCAAAGGTGGTAACACTGAGCCCGCCACAGCATCATGTGACACAGACAGCCATGTGCGGGCGGGGCCTTCGCTCTACGATGCCCTGCTGTCTTTCAGGCCTCAGTACCACCGCACGTGGGGCTGTACCTGCCAAGCTGGGCGTGGTGTAGCTCAGAAAATGACATGGCCGAGATAGATTGGGGGGGAGGGCGGCTGAATCTCCTCTAGCCCCCCACCTTCTATGCTGAGCAGCCTCAGAAAACAAGGCCAAAGGGTGGAAGGAAGTATGGAGCATGGGAACCGAAGGTCAGGGGGTGAGCTGGGAGGATCACGTAGCCTGGGTGTGTGTACTGGTGTTCAGTGAAGGAAGAGGCTTGGACCCAGAGTTTGGGGGTGCTTGGATATTGGGGCTTGGGTCAGGCCCCCTCTCTCATCTTAAGATGCTCCTGTCTTTGTCTTTCGCTCCAATCCTCAGAAGGCTGGCAGGCCCCGTTTAGCGAAACAGACAACGCTCAGAGAGAACTTTTGCATCTCTGGATCCGGGCTGGGAAGCGTATGCCAACAGATGGCTGTCCTGCAAGATGGCTGGCTTCCTCCAGTAGCGGCAGAAATATTGCAGGAGTGCCAGTGCTTGGCTGATTCTGCTTCTGCCCCTGTGAGTGCAGGGATAGGACTGGGGGGAGGGGGTGCTTTTTAAAAATAAAAAAGGAGGAAAAGGTGAGCCAGAGTTTTTTCTAACATTTTAAAATAAAATGAGATTTGGGTTTTGCCTGAAGATTCAGCTCTGTTTAGCTTTAACGGCACGGCAATAATGAATAATGATAAATAATTAACAATTAATAATTAATACTTAAACCTACCTCACTGCAGGAGGTTCAATGGCTTAATAAAAATAGTCCTGATTTTTCAGAAATGCAGTAGGGCAGGCCTGCACAACATGCGGCCCAGGGGCCGCATGCGGCCCGCGTGGGCTCACTGTGCGGCCCGCGGGGGGGTGAGTAGGCAAGTGGCGGGGTGGGACAAGCCAACGGCCGGCTGGTGGGCAGGGTGGTGAAGAGGCCAGTGGCAGGCTGGGGAATGAGGGTGAGCCAGTGGCAGAGGGTGGGGGCAGCAGCAGAAGGTAAGAGGCCAGCAGCGGGCAGGCAGGTGAGCCAGCGGCGGGGGGGCTGAGGAGGTGAGCGGGCGGCGGGGGGGTGGGGCTGAGGAGGTGAGCCGGGGGCGTGGGGGATGATGAGCTGAGCAGGGAGGGGGTGGGTCCTATTTTACTGCTGTGATCTGGTCACCCTATGCGCGCTGTTTCTTTCCCCCTCTACAGGCTTCCACACCCCAGCGCTGGGGAAGGAGGGGTTGTTTCCGCGGGGCGGGCGGCGCTGGGGGCGGGGGAGGTGTTTCCACGGGGCTGGGGGGTTTCGGCCCTCAGCTGTTTTCTTTGGAGTAATATGGCCCTCGCCGCTTTACGAGTTGTGCAGGCCTGCAGTAGGGCTATGTTGCCTGCACTGTGATTGTGCACCCAAACTGGGCGTTTGCAGGTAATAATTAGGCATGCAGGTTAGACATGCAGTTGCAATGCACACCTTTGCCTACTCTTTTTTTTAAAACTTGGACCTTAATGTTTGCACCGCCCTGCGGTGATGAGGCCCTGCATGAGAGCCAAACATGATTGCTGTTGACATTTTTACCCATTCAAGGACTGGAAGGGCAATCAACACCGTCATTTCACTTTCAAGTGGGTTTTTCCCCCTTATCTTTTTGCTTAAACAAAAATGGCAGGAAGGCTGCAAAAACATTCCCATCTGTGCAAACTCCATACAAGGGAGAGGAGCTGGATTCAACAGGCAGCTCTTGCTGCTAGGCTAAGACTCCTGGCTTCCTTTGCTAGTTGCAAACTGCACTTCCTTAAAAGGAGACAGCTCCCGGCTGCCCTCAAACGCTGTTGTAGCTTTCCATTCCACTTCTCCCCTCCCCGCTGGCATGGGCCGTGAACGTAGCCCGGGTCACCGTTTCCTTATGTGCCCTAGCCCGTGGCTGCGAGGAGGGGCGCTGGCAGAGTGGCCTTTTGTGCTTGCATCAGCTCCTGGGTACTGCCCAGACTCTGCCATGCGTTCCGGCCCCTCCCTCATGCAGGCTGGCTGCTTTTCCAAGTACCCTGATGCTCTTGCTCCCCTTGGGACATCCAGTGGGGGGTGAATGTCTTCTGTTTCCGAAGAGTGGGGTTGGGTGGAGTCTGTTATGGAGCAAAACAGTATTTTTGCCTCTTCTCAATCACGCACGTGGTCGTAGTGCTGGGTTTTTTTCTGATCCCATACTCCCCTTTACTCTGCCCCTTATGGGCCTCTCTCTTATCTGTCTGCTGTTCCCTCTGCTTACTTAGCACTGGCCTCCTTGCTATCCCTTTCTAAAGTCATGCCCCTCTTGGAGCAACTACAGGATGATACATTTTGCTTTCCAGTTGGATAACACACCATGCGTATGAGCGATAGTATTAAGAGATACATCGCCTGTATTCATCTCTTAAACAATGCTGGGGCAGCTTAGAAATAGCTTTTTCTGCAAGGAGTTTTATAAGGCCAATTCCTCTGTCTATATTTGTCTTTCACCAAGAAGACCTCTTAAGTTCAGTACTTCTCTCTTTTAAAAAAAAAGTCTGGAGGGGGTCTATTAAACTGTGGCATAGTCTCCCAGAGGAAAAGGTGAAAGCCCCTTTAAAACTGGGAAGAAGCAATACTAGTTTTTAATACAACATCCAGCTCCTGGGGAACTCACTGCCGCAAGATACTGAGTCAAAGGGCTTAGTGCAGAATTAAAAGCTATTCATCAGTTTAACAAATTTCCATAGTTATAAGACAAAAACATGTAAAGGATCTAAACTTTTCTGCTTCGGGAGATATGAAAACCACCTGACTGAGGTTAGAAAGAAATATTCCCTATCCCCCATGGCATATTAGTGCATAAGCATCCATTTACGGAGGTCGGACACCTTCCTCTGGGGGATCTGCTCCTGGCCACTGTCAGAGAAGGTCACCGGACTGGACGGACCATTGTCAGACCAGGTATGGAAATGTTTGTTCTTACTTTCCCATATCTTTGTTCAGCTAACACTGCATTGGAGAAGAGACTGTAGGATACAGATCAGCAATTGCAGGTAGAGCCAGGTTGGATGACTTACTAGCCATTTTTCCATCGCTAACGTTAGGTGACTCTAATATGTCCTCTCTCTGGTAGGTAGGTAGGTGGGTCTCTCTGGGGAGAACCTCAATGGAATCTGGGCAGATTAACAGGCGTTCCTCACACAACCCAAGGGGTGAGTTACTCCGTTAGCCATTTTAAAGCATCAAGCAGACAAGCAAACACTCCACCAGAAATAGAGTACCTCTACACTGCATCTGGGCGACACCGCCCAGCCTGGGCAGACAGATGGCATGCTAAAAATAGCACCGTGGACAGTGCTGCACTGGCAAAATCTTGGGCTAGCCACCTGAGCTCACACCCCAGGGTCCAAACTCCAGTGGCTCCCCCAAGCCTCTGCCAGGGCACAACATTCACACTGCTACATTTACTGCACTAGTTCAAGCCCCGTGATTCTGAGTCTGTCTTGCTGGGCTGGGAGGCCACAGTGTAGACATACCCAAAGAGGTGAGGCTCCCTTGTTTTTAGTTGTCCTTTTCACGAGTTGCAGGTTGGGCCGTATTGTTTACACTGAGCAATGCAAGCTCAGACCAAAATCAGCACGGCTTTGAGTGTATATTTGCCTGTCAGACACCTGCGTATACAGCCTCTGCCCATCTACTGTGTGAATCTGCCATGAACCTGAACAGCTATTCAAACTAGTCGGGGAGGTTATTAAATAAACAAGGGCAGCTAACTCTTTATCTTAGAAATGGGTATGGCATATTCAGTGGGAATTAGTTCAGTTTGAGGAATTATCCTTGAAAAATACTACTGTACAGAGCTAGTCGAAAAACAGGTTGTTTTTTTTCCTTATGGAAAATTTTGATTTCTTTGTGGCGGAAATTTGAAAATTGAAAAATGTAGGCTGAAAAAAATAATCCATTTGGAAATGCTTCATGGGTTCCTCATTTTTTTGTATGGGCCAAGCTCGCTGGTCAAACTACATCTCCTCTAATGAATCACACGCTCCCCTCTTGAAGAAGGGGGGCCCTGCATCATGGCATTTGCATGGCTGCAGTGCGTCAGAGGAGATGTAGTCTGGCTGGGAAGCCCAGCTCCTAGAGCAAAATGGGTCTTTGAAGCAACCGGACTACGGCTCCCATGAGGCATTGCTGCAGCAATTCCAAGTGGGGGGAGGGATAGCTCAGTGGTTTGAGCATTGGCCTGCTAAACCCAGGGTTGTGAGTTCAATCCTTGAGGGGGCCACTTAGGGATCGGGGCAAAAATCTGTCAGGGGACAGTACTTGGTCCTGCTAGTGAAGGCAGGGGACTGGACTTGATGACCTTTCAAGGTCCTTCCAGTTCTATGAGATAGGGATATCTCAATATATATTTAATATTTTAAGTGGAAATATTTCAGGTTTTCAATGACACGTTGGAAGTTCCCCACAAAACAGACCCTTCTGTTTCCAAAATTGTGTTGGGAACTCACTTTCCCACTGAAAAATAGTTTTGCAGTTTTCAATCAGCCCTGCCTGGGTGTTCCACAGTAACTGCTAACCCACTGGACTATGGGTACTGAAAAGCTAGGTGGGCCCTAGCAACAGATGGCTTAAAGTGCATGCTACACAACACTGGACGCTGTGCTGTCTCCCCGCAGGAGGTGAAGAGAGGTTTTTCACTTTCACCATCACATCCACGCAGCCCCAAACATCAGAACTGTTTGCCTCTGGTGGCAGGCCCGAGTGCGAGTCCCTGGGGCTTTTGAGTTACTTTGTGGATAAAGTTGTGTGGTTGTAAAGCTGTGTCTGGGGGACAGAGTCGTCTCTGCTTGAATTATGTCCCGCATTTATTTGCTAGGTGTATATCACTTGCATGGAGATCATTTAATATCTTGACATCAGGGTCAGAGGTTAAATCCAGGAGCTTGTTATAAATCCAACAAAAAGTATTTTCAACACAACCTCAGCTGTAATAGTCTAGGACTTGAGGCCACGTTGGGCTGATTATATAATTGTTTGTCCAAACTATACACCCTCAATGCCTGCCCACCTAGCCAGTGGGATGGCTTGAAGTTAACGGCTAAAACAACCGTACGGACGAACGTGGAGAAGAAAGGCAAAAGTGCGAGAAGAATGGCAGACGTGTTGTGATCGGCGCAGTCTTAACGACAGCTGAAGTCCGATCGATCCAGGTGATCCAGGTGGTGATACACCCTCAAGCCCCATCATAGAAATGGAGAGGTCATCTAGACCATCTCCCTGCACTGAGGCACAATTAAGTAAACCTAAACCATCCCTGACGTGTGTTTGTCCCCCTTGTTCTTAAAAACCGCCAATGCTGGGGTTATGCTACACTGTAATGCCTTATAATTAAGGCTGCGATTTAGTCACAGGTATTTTTAGTAAAGGTCATGAATAGGCCACGGGCAATAACCAAAAAGTCACAGCCAGTGACCTGTCCGTGATTTTTACTAAAAATACCCCTAACTAAATCTTACCCGCTGAGAGGTTGGGGGGCGGGGCTCCAGCAGACGCCGCTGCTCCCGGCCGGGGGGCAGGCCGGGGCCCCGCCGCCGCCACCGCTCCCGGACCGCTGCTCCAGGGCAGCGCCCGGAACCAGTTGCCTGGGGCCGCCAGAGCAGCGGCTGGCCCCAGAGGTCAGCCACACCAGCCACTGCAGCTGCTTAAGTTCTGGAGGTCCCGGAAAGTCATGGAATCCGTGACCTCCGTGAAAGACTCGCAGCCTTACTTATGATTCTCACACACACAGGGCAGTCTTTCCCCACTCCTCAAAGATTTAATTACAGAGCAGTATGGTGTTGCCTTATTACTAACATTTTATTTTTTACCAGATGTCAGAGCATTTACTGGTAAGACAGTTCACTGGACTGGGAGTTGGAGGACTTGAGTTTTTTGCTAGCTCTTCCACTGATCTGCTGTACAACCTTAGGCAGGTCACCTGACCGCTCTGTGCCTCAGTTTCCCCATCTATACACTGGAGATAATTACACTTGCCTGCCTGAGCTTACAATGCATTGAGATGTATGGATGAAACGCTCTATAGAAAGGCTGATGATGATTAGCAGTAGTTGCAAAGTATTAAGTAGCGTCACATAATTAAAACAAAACAAAATTGAAATAAAGCAAACCTCATGGTGCACTAGCCTGGCTTTTTATGCTAATTTGCAACGTGCTATTCTATGCTATTAAGGCTTTTGTACTGCGCTTATCACCGGAGTGGCTGTGGTGAGTGCATACGCAACATAGAATCATCATAGAATATCAGGGTTGGAAGGGACCTTAGGAGATCATCTAGTCCAACCCCCTGCTCAAAGCAGGACCAATCCCCAATTTTTGCCCCAGATCCCTAAATGGCCTATGACTACACATCTGTCCCTTGTTGTTTATTCTCTCGTCATCTCTCCGGAGGGAGACGCGTGTGGTGTATCGTGCTTTGGTAGGGCTTTTTTTGTTAAATATACCTGCTGCTATGTGTTTATATCCGAGAAGTCAGGGTCAAAGAAATGTGCCTTGCACTCGGATTGGAAAGAGATGGTCCTGGGGGAGTCTCAGACCAGCCCTGGTAGAAGGTTCTGTCTCCTGCACAGATGAACTTGACTTTTATTGCTAAGAGTCCCGTTGTGCCAGAGGAGCGAAGTTGCTGACCATATGTTTTGTCCCAGGGCTCTCAATGGCCTTTTAGCTCTCAAGGGTCCGGGCTATGGAGCGCTTCAATGAAAGTTCTCCTCCTCTTCAGTCAGCGATGAGTCTCCCATCCACTCGTGTGAAAGAGAGATATTCTGCTGAACATTGTAAACCCCCTGAACTGGGCAAGATCCTGAGGAAGAGGGAAAGGGGCAAGGCTTTGGAGATTGAACATAAAGAGAAGGACATTGTTGGACCAGCTTCTGTGCTGCCTTGGACCTTGAGGCGCTGCTACTGAAGTCAATGGGGATACCCGGGAGTATCATTCCAGGCCGATTGTCACCTGCGCTGGTCTCTTCCTCTCTCTCTGCTCTACCTCTAGCTCTGGATGCTGGCAGGTGGGAGCTGTCGGAGCACCGGGAGTGCTTGAACACAGGAAACAGGCAATATTTGGCACAATTCTATCACCACACAGGTGGCTGAGAAATCACTCACTCAATTATGCACGTGTACGGAGATAAAAGCCCCATTTGGAGCTTTATGGGCAGGATAAAAGGCAAGAAAATGAGATTTTACATCAACGCGTTCAGTTAGAGGAGAAGCAGGAGGCTGTTTCCCACCCCCTTACATATGTTTGGAGCACACAGGGCAATTGAGACACTGCTAACGATGTCTGCTCTGGGATTTGTGGCTGGCATCTGGCTGGGGACTGACTGGACCAACTCCCTTTTCCGGTTGTACATGCAAAGCACACATCAGATCCCCTCCTCACCCCAGGTAGATGCTCTCCTCTGCCCACGACTGTCAAAATAAGCCATGTATTTAAAGAAAAAGTCTGAACTGTGCTATTGATAGATTCTTACATTAGAAAGGGTTAAAATAGCTGATTTATTTCCCCTGCCCTTACCCCTACTCCACACTGCTGGTATATTTTTTGCACTTTGTGAAGCTTAGAACAGTTAAGAAAAGCAGGATTGTGTCCGGTGTTGCCAACTCTTGTGATGTTTATCATCAGTCTCATGTGTTCCTAAAGCCCCAGCTCCTGGAGTCATGTGAATATGAGAATCTCAGCTTTCATTGAAACCATAGTGTATGTTTAAAAAAATAACTCGTTATGGAAGTGGGACCCCAGTGCACCCCAAAGGCTAAGAAGCCAAGAGACAAAGAAAACCCCATTTTATTTTTTAAAAATCTCATGGTTTTGCGGGGCTTGACTCGTGATTTTTGGACAGCTGGGGTTAGCAATACTGTATCGCCAAGGCGACTGTATTCTGTGTCCATCTCTTCACCATACAGCTTCTGCTTAGAACCTTCCACATGCCCTTCCTTTTCCTGTGACAGATTTAAAGAAACAGTACACGCCCTGGCAGACTGACACTCCAGGAGTTGGTCTCCCACACCTCCTGGTTTTCATGCACTAGCCCAGTGCTCTTGTATTTGCACATTCAGTGCTGGAGGGAAATGTTTAATTTAAGTTTTTATTAAATTTACGTAAAACCGTGGAAATATTTCTGCTAGGCTTTAGGACAAGACATAAAATCTGGCCCTGGAGCAACCAAACCACGTACTTTCAAGCTGAGGCAAATGGTAGCTAGAAGATGTGCATTGACTGCTATAGAAATTAGGGGGCAGAACAGGACTCAGAGAAGCACTTGGTTTTTAACAATATATTTTCCTCTCAGGATCGCAAAGTTTTTGAAGGTGGGTTAAATCCTGTAATCCCATTTCAGAGTGGGGTGGGGGGACTGAGACCGAGGTTTGGTGGCTTCTCCCAGGCAACACAGCAAATGAGTCATAGAGCAGAGAATAGATTCCCTGGTTCTTGACTCCTGTTCCTATTATACTGCAAGATCTTCAGGATGGGGGCCTTGGAGGTGTTAGGGTTGTCAACCGTCATTCGCGCCCTGTCCCCTTCCTTCCCCAAGGCCCGGCCCATGCCCCGCCCCTTCTCCTAGGTCCCACCCCCCCACTCACTCCACCCCCCCCCTCGGTCGCTCGCTCTCCCCCACCCTCACTCACTTTCACCGGGCTGGGGCAGAAGGAGGGGGTGCAGGCTCTGGGTGGGGTGGGGCTGAGGGGTTCGGAGTGTGTGAGGGCTCCAGGCTGAGCCTGGGGCAAGGAGTTGGGGTGCAGGAGGGGGTTGGGGGTGCAGGCTCCGGCTGGGTGGCACTTACCTCGGGCAGCTCCCAGAAGCAGCGGCATGTCCGGCACTGGCTCCTAGGCTCAAGGGCGGCCAGGCGACTCTGCGCACCGCCCCCACATCTCCCATTGGCCGCGGTTCCCGGCCAATGGGAGCTGTGGAGTCGGCGCTCGGGGAGGGGCGGTGTGCAGAGACACACACACCCCCTGCCACACCTGCGGGCCACAGGGACATGCCGGCCGCTTCCAGGAGCGGCGCAGAGCCAGGGCAGGTAAGGAGTCTGCCTTAGCCCTGCTGCTCTGCCGGCCTTTAAGCTGGCTTCAGTAGCCTCTGAGAGATCGAGACAGATTCCAGGCAGCGTGTTAGGGTTGGTGTCCTCCTGGCTAGCTTGCCGTTTGGATAAGTTCCCCGACTTTCCGTAGTTTCCCCTCGCTCCAGTATCTTCACCTCCTCTTAGAGCTGGTCGGAAAAGCTTTGATGGAACCCTTATCCATCAAAATCTAAACACTTCATGAAATCATGTGGATTTTGCAGATATTGTTTTGGAGAATGTCGAAATGTCCCATTCCAATGCTTTTTTTGAATGAACCCTCATTTTGAAATTATTTTGTTTACAATGATTGTAATATATGATCTGTAGTATATTCTAAATATATGGTCATGTAAATTTGAAAAAAAAAAGCAATTAAAACAATGTTTGTTTTGTCAAAGCAAAACATTTTTAATCTAGCTGAGATAAAACTGGGCGGGGGTTCCTTTGCAAAGAGTGCCTAAATTTCTGAGATCTTGAAATCCTTTGCAAAATGGAACTGATCCTCCACATAGCTCCGCTTCCTGTCTTGCGGCGTGTGTGAAGGGATTCTTCCATTCAGAGTGCAAAGTCCTTTGGGAGGCAGCTGCTATACTTCTGTAAATATAAGCTATTGTGATGAACTGGCTAGTGTATATGTTTACCACTGGCCTCTACTGGATGAAATGAGAACTGCACATCTGTTTTTTAGGCCATATACTGCTCACTGCAAATGGAGATTCTCCTTTAGCATAAGCCTGTGCTTTTGGAGTAAAAATACCTGAGTTCTGTCCTTGTTGTGCCCGTGTAGTTGCCTGTGACTATGGCGTGGATGTAAGATAACTTCTAGGTAAAAACTGTCTTGTGCTGTGAGCTTATCACGCTGCTCCAAACTTGAACCAGCGGTGCTCCAAGGACAACCTCACCTTGCAGTTGGGAAACAGCTGCAGGGACGAAGACAAGAAGGCCGTTCTGAAATAAGTGGGGCCCGGGGATGCACTAGAAAAAGGCACGTCAGTTGAGTATCTTTGGTAGTGCAGTGCAACCTGTCAGTGGGAATCTAACTTGGCAGCGGTTCTGGTTGAGAGCTGCCTAAAGGTGCCCTGTGCAATCCGCAGTTCAGGCGCGCCGTGTCTGACAATGCCTAATCATGTCCACCAAGAACAAGGAAAAGAAGGGGATAAACTAATGCCAGAAAGGCTGTAGCAATTAGCAAAGCTACATCAGAGAGCAGGACTGGGCATCTGTAGCTTTGCTTGATAAAGAGATCTCAAAAAAACAAACAAAAAAAAAACATTACTCTTTCTCTCACCTGTAAAGGAGCACAGAGGGGGGGGAGTTAGTCACTCCAGGGAGGGAGAAAGGAGTTTTAAAAGGCAAAAATCACATCTTGTCTCCCCTTTGTGTCTCTAAGATGTTCCCCAGCTGCTCCCTTTTAAAATGTGTTAATGCATTGCATTTATATAGCCTGTCATTCAAGGATCTCAGCGTCCTTTACAAACCCGAGCGACTTTAGCTTTGAAACACCTCAGGGAGGTCAGTGTTCATTGCTCCCTTTAGCTCCCCCATGCCCAGGTGACCAAGAGGTTATGTGTAGAGAGGCCCAGGCCAAGGAAAGAAAAGGGCACCTTTGTGGTTAAGGCGCTGAGCTGGGACTTGAGACCTGCGTTCTATTTCTGGCTCTGCCACCAACTTCCCATGTGACCTCGGGCAAATCACTTAATGTCACCAGCATTGCCAACTCTTAGTATTTTTGCAGTTACAGGATTGGCTGGAGTTGGAGCCCATGTGGGGATGGAATGAGAGGCTCCAGCCCTTTAGCAAATTTCAGCCTGGCCTCAGGGGGAGACACCCTTTGCTTGCCTCCCAGGGAAGAGCAGCCATTCTGAGCTTCTGTAGAAAGAGTTCTCTCCTCTCCCCCTAGCAACCTGACGCCTTTCTTACAGGAGACGGGGTGTGGGGACAGGATGGTTCCTTTGCTATTCCCCCTAGGATGACCAGATTTCACCAAATGAAATTAATAGGCAGCAGATTTAAAGCAAACAAAAGGAAGTATTTTTTCACACAACTCATAGTCAACCTGTGGAACTCCTTGCCAGAGGATGTTGTGAAGACCAGGACTATAACAGGGTTCAAAAAAGAACTAGATAAGTTCATGGAGGATAGGTCCATCAATGGCTATTAGCCAGGATGGGCAGGGATGGTGACCCCAGCCTCTGTTTGCCAGAAGCTGGGAATGGGCGACATGGGATGGATCACTTGATGATTATCTGTTCTGTTCATTCCCTCTGGGGCACCTGGCACTGGCCACTGAAGGAAGACAGGATACTGGGTTAGATGGACCTTTGGTCTGACCCATTATGGCTGTTCTAATGTTCCTATATTATCAGGATCGTCTCGATATTAGGGGCTTTGTCTTATATACGCAACTATATTTCACACACACACCCTACCGAAAAAAAAGTGTCCTGATTTTTCACAGCTATCTGGTCACCCTGCAACGTCTGGGAAGGGGAAGAGGGGGCTGGAGAGACCCTGAAGCTGCCCCCAGACTAGGAAGTGGGGAAGGGGACCCCACTGCAGTGTCCCAAGCTTGGGGCGGCGGGTGAAGAGCCCCAGGAAGGTCAGAGCAGGGTTTGGGTTCTGAACTGATTGTGGAGTTGGAGGGTCCAGGCGGGGGTGAGCTGATCTGAGGACTGGGGGGACAGGACTGACTTGGGCAGAGGATGGGTAGAAGAGCTCCTGTAGCGGGAGCCAAAATCCCTCACCCAATACGTTTGGGAGAGTGGGCAGGGCCAATTGTCAGATGTGCGCACACACCAAGCATGGGGGCGGGGGGAAAGTTCGAACATCACAAGAGACCGAAAGCATCATATATTTTTTTTAAAAAACCATCAGGAGTTTGAGGGCCGATCTCATGAATGTTGGTGATGCTGACTCATCGTTTTTGATCTCTCGAGGTTGGCGGTAGTGTCTGTTTCCCCCTCTGTAAGTGGGGATAGCCCTTCCTCTCTCCGGCCACTTGGTTTGCCTGTTTGGATGGTAAGCTCTCCGTGGAAGGGGCTGTCTCTTACTCTGGGGTTGTACCGTGCCTGGCATGATGGGGCCGCTCTCGGTTGAGGCCTGTCGGTGCTACCGATACAAATAACACAACTCTTGGATTGGGGTCTACACTTTGGGACTTGGGCCCGTCTCTGGTGAGCTGAAGTGAGTCAGCGACAGCGCCAGGAATAGAACCCAGGAGTTCTGCCTCCCAATCTACTGCTCCGGTGATGCTGTGTCTGTTTTTCTCCAGCTTATATGCTAACTTCGGATGCTATTGGAGCAGGAAAAGGAAAAAATAAACCCTGGGCTGAATGTAATAGTTCAGGTCAGAGAGCTTCTCTGCTGGTTTTTGACTCACTCTCTTCATGAAATTAATCTTTCTGAACCTCGCCTTGCTCTGTGCAGGGTACAGCTGCCTCGGTTGTGGTTTTCTTTTGTTGAGTCTCTCTTTTGTCGCCCTTCTCTTTGTGGAAGAGCGAGCGAGAGGAGATAAAACGCCCCCGATGCAAGGTTATTCTCTAGACAGAGAGGCATCCAGCCGAGGAAGGAAATAAAGGCATGCAGTCGTTAAGTGTGTTCGAGGTACATCCCAAGTGCCACTGAGCAGAAGTCTTAGCGCCATTAAGAACATCTCAAGTTCCTCAATGAGAGAGCAGCCAGTGCTCAGCTGCAAGATTTTATTCTTTCAGTGAAAAACACTCCATCTGCTTTGAAACTAGATAACTCGTGGTGAGGCTTAAAATCTACTCAGTAGGGCTACATGGTGCCGTTGATTTACCACTAGTGATCTAATCGCAAACCTGACTCTGGACAGAGTAAAAATGCCTTTTAGCAGTGCCGACTGGTCCCTAGTAGATTTCTCTGCACTGGAAAAATCACGGTGCAGTCGGGCATAACTGGCAGCTTCTGCTCGCGAGAGGTCCAGGACTAGATTAGCAGAAGGTTTGGAGTTCAGGGTTGCGCTGCGTTGGCAGAATTGTATATAAATCCAAGAGTTGCAAGCGGTACCTCGGATTAGGAGCCGAGAACATAGCGGAATTTGTTTTATTCTGGGAGTGTCTAAAGACCCCGACGGCGATCAGAATCCCAATGTGGCAGGCACTGTACAGCAGCGCAGTAAGAGTCCCTGCCCTGAAGGGGTTACAGTATAAATAAATGAGGTGTGGATACAATTTAGGACTGCCACCAGGCCTGGGTTCTATTCCCAGCTTTGCCCGACGTGCCACGATGCAACTTCTCCATTAACTCACTTGTAAGGTTGGGGGATGCTACTTGATTGCCTTCTCGGCAAGAGGGAGGGGGCCTTGCTCAATTTCTGGGCACCGCAGAGCCTTCCTGTTAACAGCTTTCTGGGGTGATGAGACCAGTGCTCCTGGCTCCCAGCTCAGTGCTCTTTCTCTTAAGCTGCAGGGCAGTCGGATGGGGATGTCTCCCTTTCCGAGAACATCGTGGTGTGATGACTCTTTTTCTGTGATTTGTTACCATGGTCACATAATTGGGGCCATCAGCTATTTTCTCAACTTTGGTATCCTGTTCTGTACGTCCCCACGCGTATGCAGGCGCTTTCAAAGGGCTGGGGCTCCTCCCTGCTTGGGGAGGACCCTTGGCTCAGGAGTGGGTGTCTGTTTCAGTCAGAGAGGATGAATGAGATGCCAGCACTGTGTGTATGCCCTCTCTCGCTTGGGGTGATCTGGCAGGCCCCGTGCTAGCTAGAGTTCAGTGGTTTGGGAAACAGAGCTGGGCGGATGCATGATTTCTCTTGCGCTACATCCTGATTGAAAACTGATCAGGAGATCTCCTGCTTCTTAGTGATCCCATCCAGTGCCCTCATAGTGGGCCAGTCTGAAGGGAAGCCGGATGTGACTCTCTTCGGAGTCTAATGCTGTTCCTGGGTCCGCACGAAGGTAGTTACCAGGAGAGCTGAGTGAATCATGGGATTTTTGGGGGTCACTGGCAATTCCAAAAAAATGAAGGGAAAAAGTTTTCAGGCCAAACCAACATTTTCTGAACCTTTCAATGAATCGAAAAGTCAGCGGCAGGGGCAGGGGAGAGGGGGGAAGAAGGTTCATTTCAACAATCAAAATGTTTTGTTTCCATTTAAACCATTTTGGGTTGTTTTTAATAACGCTAAAGGAAATTTTGAAAACGGAAAGTCATTTCAAGCCAAAAATCTAACACATTCTGTTTTTAAAAATGTCCAAATGAAATGTTTCCCTTCTGCAATTTTTACAGGGTTTTTTTTTTTTTTGACTGAAACAATTGAGTGAAACTAACACGAATTTACAACGTTGTGAAGAAGAGCACTGGGTAAGCTCGAAAGCTTGTTTCTCTCCCCAACAGAAGCTGGTCCAATGGAAGATATTACCTCACCCGCCTTGTCTCAAAAATTCACAAAACGTGTCAGCGTTGCCAAATCTGCATTTTCTTGCGCAATTTTTTTTTGGTGAAAATGTCACCCAGCTCTAGTTATTGGAGGGTGATACAAAAGGACTTCCCAGAAAGTCAGCCCCACTGGCCCCAGGGAGGGAGGGAAATGAAGGTTTATCTGGTGAACTAAATGCAAGTGGTTCCATTCTCCAGACTAGTATGGTCCCAGAGACTCAGAGAACTACGCAACCTGAAGAGAGGGAGAGTGCCTCCTTAAAAGGTCTCAGGCTTGAAGTCCTATGACCTGTGTTATGCAGGAGGTCAAACTAGATGATCACAGAGGTCCCTCCTGGCCTTAGAATCTATTAATTAATCAATGGCAATCGCCCGATAAGGCAGGAAATCCTCCACTGGGCAGGTGGAATGTTAAGGCCTCTGGACTAATGTGTACAGAGAGATTGACCGGACTTTGGGTGAGCTGAATGATGCTGTGGAATAAAGGTTTCCTTAACATGATTCTGAGTAACCTGCATTACTCCTGAGATTGTCCCAAATAAATAGAAATAAAGTCTTTACACACAAACATACACCTCATGTATTTTAATAGCATATAATCGCCATTGGTTTTTTTAATGTTTCAGGGAGTTTTGCTTGAACTGCTTTTTTATATCCTGCTGCCTATACATCCAGACTCCCTTAGTTACCCTGCGTCCAATTGTACAGGCTTAAAAGGAGAGAGAGAGATTACAACCGTGTTTAGGGGCACACATCGACAATATTTACAACATATTTGTAGTAAGGATCAGTGTGGTGTGTCTTTGCTAGGGTAGAACAAAATCTGAATCATATTGGAAAAGGGGATTCGTAATGCACCTCTGTCATGATATATAGAATTATCCTGGCTTAAACAGGTGACATTTATTAACACAAACTAAAAATTGGACACAGATTTGCACACAGCTCAAGATCCAGCTTTGTTTCTCACGTTTACCAGGAACCACGCCTCTCTATAGCACCCAGACACATAGTGGCTGAATTATGTACAAATAAATACAACTACATTCTCCACTGAGTTAAAGTTTCTCTTGCTAGCTATGCTAGTCCATGAGACACTGGACCTTAAACCTGTCACAGGTCCAGGACTGAATATTGCCTATCCTGCACTTCACCTGGTCTTTGTGGTGAAATCTCACATTTGCAAAGAAATATTTTTATGGTTTGTGGTGTTTTTTGTGGTGGGTTTTTTTTTTTAAAGCTACTTAAGGGCCTGGAATGTTGGAACCAGTCCAGGCAAATACAGATTAGTGGGCAGAGTTTAGGTGAAATGATCTATCATCCATTATAAATGCAGTTTATCACACAGATGTCACCTCCACTTAAATGGTGTGTGTTGATATACTAATAATTAACACTTAGCACTTATCTGAGGATCTGAACGTATAAAGAAGTTTCGTTATCACCATTTCGTAGATAGTGACACTGAGTCAGAGCGATGAAGTAACATTCTGAGACTTAAACAAGCCATTATGTGACCATGAGAATTACAGAACCCAGGTATCCTGACTCCTATTCCAGTGCCCTGTCCACCAGACCAATCTGCCTTTTCGCTCTGTGTAGGATTCTGTATCCGTATGTATGTGAGCATATACATTCTTAAAGCCCTGGTGAACCAGACCAGGCACTGCGATCTGTGCCCAAATGTCCCAGTACATTGTCATATTAAGGGACTAAACCAGAAGAAGGGGGCCATGCAGATGGCTGCATCGGGAGGGAAATTATCTAGGGACAATGTTCTGTCTGCGTTCCTTAGGGCAAATCTGCCTTCCTTCAAAAGACGAGTTGGTGCTTGCGTTGACTTGGCTTTTTCAGGCTACAAGTGAACTGGGCACGAGAGTGGATGCAGCTTCTCACTGCTTTGGATTCTTTGCGTTGAGTAAAACGGTAACTTCTATAGCAAGTATAGGCCACAAGATCTAGACCAGTGTTTCTCAAATGCAGCCACCGTGGCCGCATGCGGCCACCAGGGCCTTTCCTTGTGGCCACAGCCATTTGGGCTGTTTGTGGGGGCGGGGGTGCAAAGCAGTGGCCCCTCTCCCAGGGCCACCAGCAGCGGTTGGACCCTGCCCCCCTCCAGAAAGAAACACTCTGGAGGTACAGGCAGCTGGTGAATTCCCCATTTTCCCAGGGGTAGGGAAGGCAGGCTTCGGCCATGGGGCTTCGGGCTCCATCGATGTGGTAGCAGGCTCTGGTTCCAGGCTCCGGCCCCAGGCTCGCCACCCCTGGGCCCCACTGCCTTCCTGCCCACCTCCCCATTGAGGACTTAAATTTGTCCCAGGGCTTGCTGGGGTTGAGTAAGTCCGCTGTGAAAAGTGATATAAACAAACATACAAATATCACTTTTCACAGCTGAAGACTTACCAGCCTGCAAGTCTTAGAAGATGAAAAAGCACAACCAAAAAAGCAAAAGAAACAACAGCAAAAAGACAAGAACATGCAAAGCGTCTTATTTGTGTTTCTATTCTGTTTAGGTCCAGTAAAGAATAGAGACAACTGTAAATTATTTGTATTACTGAGTCTGAAATAAACCCCTACATCAATAAATTACAATGATTTGGACATGTCTGTGTGCATGTTTGTGTTTTTCCTAAAGCTAATTGAGTATTTTAGGAAACGTTGTCAGTGCGGCCACCAGCAAGAGTTGGTGGCTGCACTCAGGCCACCAAAAAATTTGTTGTGAGAACTCCTGGTCTAGACTCTAGTGGATAGGGCACCTGACGGGGCCTCAGAGTTGGCTTCTGTTCTGACTCTGCCAGTGACGTCCATGACTTTCGGCAAGTCGAGTCAACCTCTGTTTCCTTCCCACCCTTTGTCCATCTTGGTTCTTTGGGGCAGGGACTCTCTCACTGTGTGTCTGTGCAGCACCCAGCACGTTGGGCCCTTCAGCTTGGTTGGGGCCTCTAAACACTACTGTATAGAGAAAATACAGATGAGTGATGGGCGAACCTCAACAGGACAGAGATTCCTCTCCGATGAGCTCCTCAAAAAGTCGATTCTTATCTGACCAGATGATCACAGTGACGCCTTCTGGCTTTACAATCAACACAAACAAGCTTTCTTGCAAGATGTCTAGTCCTTCCTGCCATCTGGTCATTCTGGGAATGTATGCACAGCCTTTCTCAAGGAGGTTAAATGCCAATCCTTATGTATTAAGATGATTGTGTCTCACATCGTGTTCTTTCTGCTGGCAGAGATGCCGAGCGAATATGAGGGGAGAAAGTTAACCCCAAAACTATCCTAAAGTTGAGTTTGAGTTTAAATCCATGGGTTGCAGCCAGTTCTCATTTTATCGACATGTAGTCAGGGCTGGCCCTGAGCCGGAGGTTCCACTAAGTTCTAAGAACATCAGAACGGCCATACTGGGTCAGACCAAAGGTCCATCTAGCCCAGTATCCTGTCTTCTGACAGTGGCCAGTGCCAGGTGCCCCAGAAGGAATGAACAGACAGGTTATCGTCAAGTGATCCATCCCATGTCACCCATTCCCAGCTTCTGGCAATCAGAGGCTAGGGACACCATCCCTGTCCATCTTGGTTAATAGACATTGATGGACCTATCCTCCATGAATTTATCTAGTTCTTTTTTGAACCCTGTTATGGTCTTGGCCTTCACAACATCCTCTGGCAAGGAGTTCCACAGGTTGGCTGTGTTCTGTGTGAAGAAATACTTCCTTTTATTTGTTTTATTTGTTTTAAACCTGCTGCCTATTAATTTCATTTGGTGACCCCTAGTTCTTGTGTTATGAGAAGGAGTTTTTTACAGGTGGCAAACACAGTCTACGAGCGAAAGCGGGAAGAGTTTCTCACGCTGACCTTTTCAGGCAGAACTACGTGGTCAGCTCCTCCGCTGGTGTGAATTGGCATAGTGATGCTGAAGTCAGCGGAGTCAGAAGGGCAAGTGGCGTGATGCGATTTGACCCCAGCTGACGTTCGTCCTCAGTTCAGACACAGTTCAATGGAACCAAAACCTTAGGGAAACTGAACAAAAATCAGCTCCATTAAAAACAAGCCCTCTAGAATTTGAGAGGGAGCTAAAATGCCCTTCTCCTGTGAAGAACACTGTATGCTAACTGTTGCGGTTAGCCCTGCCAGCAGAGTTCACGGAGGGGGACAGGTGCCCCAGAAGTGACCAGCATCTCAATCCCCTTGGAGAGACCAGTGCTATGTGCTGGTATCTTGAAAGGGCACTGCGCCGCTCCGATGCCCCGGGAGACTAGTGCTAATTGCTGGGGGAGATGCGACTCGGAGTTACTCCTGGGCCCAATACTGTGCATGGAGGGGGAGGGGAATCCCTTCCTGACCCCTGTGGCAATTAGCTGGTAACATGGGTGTCGACTAGTCCAGTGACTACAAATAAGATCCCAGGACTTCAGTGCTTTCAGGGCCAACGTTCATCTCAAGGCCCTTCGACCAGCGCGGAGGGTGAATGCCACCGCTTGCTAGGACAGGCCTGAACCCGATGAGTAAAGGCCAGTGTATGTTGCCAGTCAGCCCCCACGTCTGCCTTTGTTGTTGCTACTCCCATCAGCCTTTGCAGCGGCTGCTTCTCCCATTGGGATTGTATCACTGTAGCACCTAGGAGCGCTCCAGTCGTGGATCAGTGCCCTTTTGTGTTAGGCCCTGTAGCAAGACCCAGCAAAAACCGCTTCCATAGGTAGCAAGCTCATGTCATCCTCTGCCTCTTTTTCCCCCCATCTCAAATGCTTTCCCAGGAGCTTGGGCAGATTCTGATTTGAGAGACATTCTGCGGGGTCTAGAAAGCACGAACTCCAGTGCTGCATTCACGAGAACAGCCGTCCCACTGACGTAAGCCTGCCCTGGCTGGGGCGATGACTCTCACCATGTCTCTGGGTATGAATCAAGCCATGTCACTGAAACACATCCATCCTGTCTCTCCTCTTGTCCTTCAGCAGGAGGCTGCAGACAGCTTAAAAGCCAGGTCTCGGGGGTGAGGTTGCTGGCCTCTTGGCAACATGCCATACTGCTGAGCAAGGAATGGAGATCAGCTCCTCGACTGAGTCCCTCGTTCCCCTGGGGAGGCCGCCCACGTGGCAGTCAAACTTTGAAAAGTGGCCACTGACTTTTGCATGCCTCCATTTTCCCAGCGCCCAACTTGAGGGTCTGCGTCTGATCTTGCTCACCTCAGTTTCACCCTGGTGATCCCCTCCCAGAGGAGAGCTGGCCTTGTAGCGAAGGCCCTGAACGGGTCCGCTCTGCCACGGACTTGTGCGTCTTCGGGCAAGTCGCTTCGCCTCCGTAGGCCTCTGCTTCTCCATCTGTACAATGGGGGTAACAATGCCTGCTTCATACTCCCTACGTCGCAGCAGGGCTGTGCTGAGTTACTTCTTCTGAGGTTGAACTCAGTGGAAGTGGGATGATGCCTTTCCATGGGCCGTTCCAAATAGACTCAAGGAGGCTTTTATCGTCCGTTCCAACCTACAGGGCCAGACACGTTGAGGTGTTTAAATCTTAATGCAAAGGGGGAGGGGTCTACACTCAGCTGGGCACCACTGGGAGAAGCCCCCTGCTTTCTCATTCACAGAGCATCCCAGAGCTGCTTACAAACCCCTGTTAGGTCATAGCTGCTCCATTTCTGCGAGGTAACTGAAGACCGTGGCATCCACCCTGGGTAAGATGGTTCACATGCCGTCCGTTTAAGCAGTAAGACGATCCTTTGATGAGCGCACCTACAGGTACCACGTGGGAGCATGAAGGATGAGAGTCCTTTCCGGGCCTTAGGGGCAAACCCACCAAGAAAAAATAAGGCAGAAACGCTGAGAGCTGCAATCTCTCTGTCGAGGCTGCAAGTTCTGGGCTCCACAGGGAGATGTGTGGAGAGCTGCTGAGTCAGAGCTCTGCTTCCCCGGGACATGGAGTTTCACTCTGTTGCCAGCACCGCTCTCTTCCTCCTTCCCTTCCAAGGAATTTGAGAATGGAGGGTGGGGGTGGATTGTAATTGGGGGATTCACTAGAAAGGGATTTATGGTGGGTTCTCACGTAGCTGAGCTTAGGGTGGCTTTTAAGATGTCGAGGGCACCTAGGACATATAAGAGTGACCGGGTTCGTGTTTTTATACATCTGAATGCTAATATTCAGCCTTCATCTGTCTGTGTCCAAGAACCAGAGCCATAGCATGGGGACAGCGCCCATATAAACAGTCTCTCAATACATTTCACGGAGTTCAGTACAGTTCCAGCTGATTTCTCTGGCCAGCTGTTGTTTTGGAGAGCCTCTGGCCAGGGGAGAATGTGGAAGTTGAGGTGAGATCGGATCAGATGAGATGGAGAGCTGGCAAGGCTGAGGTAGCCTTGGGGTTGCAAAAGAGAAGGTTCTTTCTCTCTCTCTCCCCCGAGCAGCATGGAGGTTTGTGGTTTGCTTGCTTGTGCATGAAGAGCTGATTGAGGTCAAGCTAAGTGAAATGAAGTGTTGCTTTTTAGTTCTGAACATAGGAATTGCCAAACTGAATCTGACCAACGGCCCAGCTACTCCAGTAACCTGTCCCTGACAGTGGCCAATATCAGCTGTTTTAGAGAAGGAGACATGGTGTCTCCACCTGCATAGGGTAGTGACGGGATAACCTGAGTCCAGGGAAAGTCACTTGGGAAGCCCCATTAGTTAGAGATTGGTTTGTGCCCTGAAGTAGGCGAGTTCGTCTCTTCCAAGGCTTTCGGTTATATTGTAATTAGGGCTAGTTGAAATGGTTTTCGATGGAAAACCAGGTTTTCGACTAAACAAATTCTTTTGAGACAAGTGTCTGCTTTCCGTGGAAAACTGACTCTTCATCAAAACAGAAAACTAGAAAAGGAAGACATAGGGAAAAAAAAAAAAGACAAGTTGACTTTTTCCATGGCGGGAAAACCCCATTTTCCTCTAATCGTAACCCTCACTGGTAGAACTCTGGATGCTCTTGAGGCCGGTGCTCATTCTTATCTCATGGGGGAGTGAGTTCCACAAGCTAAGTCCAGCTCATGTGGCAGATTTGTCTCCTGCACTCCCAAGCTTGCCCCTATAGCTGCCCCGGTCAGGAACCTGGGCTTATGGGCCCTTTGTAAAGTTGATTTCCTGATCTCTGCCCAAACAGCTAGAGTTCTGCTGTCTGGTGGGTGCGATTGCTGTACTATGACAAGCACAGACGGGTCTCACCATTGACTGTACCCATCTCTTCTTTTTCTAATGCCAATTTTTCCAACTATAAACCTGTGGCTGTGAGCCAATCAGCTCGGTTTTCCAGCCTTGTTATCTGGCATTGTTATCTGATTTTTTTCCCTCGGAGTCCATAATAATAATAGTAATAGTAATAGACAGTTTTCCACCAAGAGACAGTTAACCTTCTTAAAGTTAATGTCTCAAGTTCTGCCTCAGAAAGCTTTCCTCTACAAAACAGGCAATTACCTTTGGTTAATAACCTTTCCTTTTTAATCTGATATTTGTGCCAAAGTAAAGGTAGAGGGCAGCCATCTGTCCCCTCTTAAATACGCCACATTTCTGTCCGTGAAGGATAACTAGCTGCCATCTTGCTTGTAATGTGTATTCTAGGTTTGCTGTGGATTTAATAATGCTCTTCAGTGTCTTCCTTTGGGAGCTATAACCTGAAGGTATGACCGTTGTTTTAAATAGAACTTTAATTGAAGCTTTATATAGAGAAGGAGAAATCATAAAAACCAAGCAGCACAAAGCAATGGCAAGTCATACTCTGCTCTTTGACACTTGAGTGTCAAACTGAAATAATTCTATTAACTGATATGTCCCTGAAAAAGTTTTGGTTTTGACAAATTGGCATTTTCTTACAAAACAATTTGCTGAAAAATTCCCAACCGACAATCAGAAGGAAAAATGAGGTTAACAGAATGAAATCTGGATTATAGTTGTAAAATGAAAGATAAGGAGAGACGGTTTGAGATTTACAGACGGGAAGCACTTGGGAAGTGCTCTTTTGTTATTTGTGTAATGCATAATTGTGTCAGTGTGTGCATGTATGTGAATATATGTACACAGTGTGTGTGTGTGTGTGTGTGTGTATAAAAAAAATAAATCAAACGCCTCTTGGTTTAAATAATCTGACAGTAGGTGTCCTGCAGCACTCTTTGGTGTTAAGATTTTATCATTTGGAAAACAATCTCGTCAATGTGGACTTAATTTTAGAACGAGTTTTGCACAAGTTGATCGATTGAGGTGAACCCATCTGTCCCAGTCCGGAGGAAATAGCGTTAGCTTTGGTACAAATGAAATACCATAGATGTTTCTAAGGTATTAACTTTGGAAGCTAAGTATACGGAGGTGGCCAAACCCTTTTAATAACAGATAAAAGAAGAGTCTGCAATGTCCAAGTAGAAGCTGTGATACCATGACCAGTAATATTTTCTACAGTGGGTGTATTTATTTAAAGAGGTTTTTAATTGCCTTCTTTATATGGCAGTTGGTGGGGGGAGGAGCGTGAATTTGCTGAATGCTAGCAGTTGCTTGCAGGTGGAACTGTAATAATGTGGGTGGGTTCTTGTTAAGCTTTCTCTATAGAAAAACCTCCCTGCTGACTCTGTTGGTCCAGTCCTGGGTCTTCCACGCAGATCTGCACATGTACTTGAATTCTTCCCTTCAGCACCCTTTACTCTGAGCCCTGGTCCTCCCGTTTAGCTCTGCTGGTACGGCTGCAGTGTTCATTCCTAGTCAGAGTTCTAGATCTGAGCCCGGATGGACAATCGATGTGTTCAGAGTTGTGTAACTGGCATTCCAGGGCCTGGTTGTGAACTCAGGGGGATTCCCCTACAGCAGTGGTTTTCAATTTGTGGTCTAAGATTTCCGAAGGGGTCCAAACCTCCATTTGACATTTTTTAGGGGTCTGCAAATGAAAAAAAGGTTGAAAATCACTGCCCTACAGGGGACCTTTTCACACTGGCTCCTTGATTGTCTGATCAATGTCTCTTACATGCTCAAGGGTAAATAGCCACTTGGAGCAGAGAGTGCAGAGAGTAATGAAGAGCATCCCAGAGAAGAAGCTCCGAAGTTTGTTTTTAAGCACTGCATGGAACCAAAGGCGGATAGACAGGAGATCGTGTGGCTCGGCAAGTGTTTCCTGTACTATGTGACTCACTGTACTTCAGTGCTGTGCTGTTGCTGTCCTGCAAGGGAGGGAGGCAATACAGACGACTTGCAATTCAGAGCTGTACATTTCCTTCCTTTGCTGCTTAGCAATGAATAACGTGCATGTAAACTTTTGTAGCACTTTAGGCTCTTTCTGATGGGACGATGCAAGTGACCTAACAAATAAGCAGTTGGCTCTCTTTTGGAGGAGCTAATGGGACACCAGCCACCACTAAAGACTGAAATCAGAGTTGCAGTTCTCCCAACCTCTCAAGTGAGGAAGGTAGTAAGTAGGGGTGACTGAACATTTTCCATTGAAACTGTTTGATGGAAAACTGGGCCTTCAGCTAAACAAAATTTTTCACACAGTTAGCTATTTTCTCTGGGGAAAAAATCAACTTTTCCTCAAAAAAAGCAAACAGCCCCAAACTGAAAAATTTTGGTTTGGAAACACCATTGTGGTGTCTGATAGGAGTTGTAATTCAAATGCCTCATGCCCCCATTCTCCTCTCTGGGATACGTTCCCCAGCTGGACTACATTTCCCATGGTGAGCCAGGGTCAGTGGCTCCCATGATGACTCAGCAAGAGGGGAGACCATGGTGTATCCTGGGAGATGTAGTCCAGCTAGGGCCATAGAGGAGAATGGGGCGCAATAAGGAACATGAATTACTACTCCCACCAAGCACTGTGATGGCATTTTTACATCCAAAGTTTCTGTTTTCGGGTGAGAACTTTCAGCTTTTGATTTTTCATTGAAAGGTTTAAACTTTCCATGGGAGTGGGAATGGGACGTTTTCTGATCATTTCTAATATTTAATTTTAAATTAGGAAAGTTCAGGGTTTTGCCTCTAGCTGTGATGTTACTCTCCAGGTGCTGCAAAGTGAGAACAGAGGTGTTCAATGAAATCTGGTATTTCTTATGTTAAAGCAGGGTTGTTTTTTTTAAATAAATTGAGTCCTTAGATGACATAAAGGAGAGTAACACGTAAGTAATGAAGAATTGTATACAGGAAATCCTCGGACTTACAACACAATTGGTTCCTGAAAATCACATCTTAAGTTGAAACGTCGTAACTCGATTTTCTCATAGGAACAATGTCGGATTGAGCGTTGGAAAGTCAAAACCGACATCGGAAAATCGAAACAGGATGTCAGTTTATTAGGTTTGTCAAGCGATTACAAAAATTAATCATGATTAATCACACTGTTAAACAATAATACAATACCACTTATTTAAATATTTGTGTATGTTTTCTACATTTTCAAATATATTGATTTCAATTACAACATGGAATACAAAGTGTACAGTGCTCACTTTATAGTTATTTTTGATTACAAGTATTTGCACTGTAAAAAAACAAAAAGAAATAGTATTTTTCAATTCATCTAATACAGGTACTGTAGTGCAATCTCTTTATCATGAAAGTTGAACTTATAAACATAAAATTATGCATAAAAAAAGCATTCAAAAATAAAAGAATGTAAAATTTTAGAGCCTGCAAGTCCACTCAGTCCTACTTCTTGTTTACAATGTCACCTGAAAGAGAGAACAGGCATTCTCATGGCACTGTTGTAGCCAGTGTCGCAAGGTATTTACATGCCAGATGCGCTATATATGTTCTTCATGCTTCAACCACCTTTCCAGGAGACATGCGTCCATGCTGAGGATGGGTTCTGCTTGCTAACAATCCACAGCAGTGCGGACCGATGCATGTTCTTCATGAGTCAGATGCCACCAGCAGAAGGTTGATTTTCTTTTTTGGTGGTTTGGGTTCTATAGTTTCCGCATCGGAATGTTGCTCTTTTAAGACTTCTGAAAGCATGCTCCACACCCCATCCCTCTCAGATTTTGGAAGGCACCTCAGATTCTTAAAGGTTGGGGTGAGTGCTGTAGCTATCCTTAGAAATCTCACATTGAGACCTTCTTTGCATTTTGTCAAATCTGCAGTGAAAGTGTTCTTAAAATGAACAACGTGCTGGGTCATCATCCGAGACTGCTATAACATGAAATATATGACAGAATGCGGGTAAAACAGAGCAGGGGACATACAATTCTCCCCCAAGGAGCTCAAATTCAATTAATGCATTATAACGTGGGGACCGCGTTATAGCGAGGCGGCGCGTTACCATGGATTCCAATTAAAGTAATTTATTTTGGGATCCATGGTCGTGACTGCGCTATTTCCGAATTTGCGCTATGTAGACGCAGGTTCTAGCGGGGGTCTCCTGTACTGTTTTTATTTGCTCATTTAACAGTCAGATACTGCAAATAATCTAATCATGAGAGAGCATTAAAAAGCAGAATCCACGATCTTGTGAATGATGTTGGGGTTTGTTTTCTGTAGCAGTTGTAACTGAGTGAAAATGGCTTTAGATATTTAGCATCTTGCAGCAAATTAATTTTCCAAAGCCTGTTTTTGAGCGGCTGTTAATTGAATATGGCCAAATATTTTTTACCCGGGACTTTGACTTGCTTGATTTTTATGAGGCACATCTTAAATGAGGCAATAGGCAGCATCTTGTCTTGATAGCTTAACATCTAAATACCGCCTAGGAGAGCTTGTGTGTGCATAGAAGGATGAGAGATGGGATGTATCATGGTGTCTTTAGTGAAAATCTTAAATGAGCCACTGTCTAAAAGTAACATCTTCGCCACGCTTATTTTTAACCAACTGTGAACTTCTGCAATACGCACAAAGTGCTTCTTGGCTCCTTAAATAGCTGCAGTGACAAGCTGCTGCTTGCTTCTGTTACTATGTGAATTTATGGAGCTGTTGTCACGCACTTCATTAGAGAAATATATGACGGTTCTGTCCTGGGGACTTTTGGCCACCTATAATTCTTGTTTCCTCTGCCTGCTCGTAAATCCTTGACACTCAGCTGCCTGGTTATCATCATTGTTAGGTTATAATCCCCATGGCTGGAGCAGGGTTAGCGCAGTGCCTTTGCAGAGAAAATGCTGAGTAACCTTCCAGCCGGGATAAGTACAGTGTACAGCTGCAAAGGAGATTCATGCGAGTACATCTGCTTCGGGGTCACTTGACCAAAGAGCGCTTGGTGGGTAGTAAAATGCACAGGATGCCATTGATAGGTATTTGTTTACATGGGGTTTTGCCGCCTTGCGTCACTTTTCAGTGCAGACAAATGCCTGGCTATGAAAGACCCACGAGCAGTTGAGTGATTTCGTGAAGGTATATGCTTTAGTTGGGCTTACGGAGCGTGGGAGGGCTCAGGCCTTGAATGTAAACTCCTCTTGACGTCAGCGGGGGAGTGCACGAGGAATGCAAGAGTGGACTCCAGCTAGGGTGACCAGATAGCAACTGTGAAAAAACAGGGCAGGGGGTGGGGAGGTAATAGGCGCCTATATAAGAAGTCCCCAAAAATGGGACTGTCCCTTTAAAAACGGGACAGCTGGTCACCCTAACTCCAGCCGTTCATTCGTGTTTAGAAAGTGCTTTGAAGGCTTGGGCGGAAGGCAATATAGAAGTGCAAAGTGTTACATTATTCAGACATCTCCAGTCAAATACAGCTCAGCGTTAGTTGGCCATGTCATTCCCCTCTTTGAGTCATTTTGTTTCCTCCCCACGGCTCTGTGCATCGAGTTCAGACTATTTCTTCTTGCAACATGCGTAGCCCTTTGACCTGATTTCCTTCCACACTCCACTCTGTCCCCTCTGCTCCTCCACTGTCCGGACCGGTTTAATTCTTCCTCCCCAAACCCCGCCGTGCCTCCTTTCGCATTCTCCTTTGTGCTCGGGATGCTGCGTCAAGCCGCTACCCTGGCCCCAGTGGAATCGCTCCTAAACGTGCCCTTCTGCAACATCAAGATGGTGTTCACACTGAACCCCCCACCAAAAAAACCCCAAAACATTTGAATCACCAAGCCATGCAGCTTCTAGTTGTTCAAAACGTTGCCTGACTTGGGATTCCAGGGGTGCCAGTGTCTCCTCCCATCCTCAAGGGTCCTCCTCGGTGTGGGTAGTTCCAGAGCCCATGGCTGTAGGGGCTACTCCTAGTTAGTTTGCTTGGCTGTTCATTGTGTCTGGTTTGTAATGTAATTTTTCTTCACACTTGCTGTAATCTATGCCACTCTTGTATTAGTCACCCCCATGGCTGCTGAGTCGTCATCTCACTCACTCCTACATTTGCATAATCTCCTCTTTTTTTGTGTGGTTACCCTCCTTTTCCCCTTCTTTGTGTTTTTTTCGTCCAGCGTTGCAGACTGTCGCCCACGTTCCTGGATAGACGTATTAATGGTGTGGCCGCCTGTCGTTACCCCTCTGTCTTGCTGTCTATGTTCCCGCACAGCCGCTGCTCTCTGTGACCCTCCGAGGGGGCGGGGGATGGACTTCCCAGTCGCTCCACTCAGTTTTCCGAGTACCCCGAGTTCAGCCACTCATCCCTGCCTCCAACTGTGCTGATCGTGTAGCGTGGGTGGAGGGGCAGCCACAGTTAGCTCTGCCCCCACCCGTTCCCTACACTCCGGTCTCGCCTGTTCTCTGCTCTCCTGGTCCAGGTCTTATCAAAGTTATAGGGTCTCATTGGAGGGCTCTGCTGAAAATTAGGGAATAGGCGAGTGGTACTTCCCAACTGTGCTTCCTCGTTCAGCCATGCATGGGCCTGAATTGAACAACTGGGTAATCACTGACCTGCTCTGAAACCCAGGCCTGGCCAAGGCAGTGTGGCTGGTGATCAGCGCACTGGACTAGGGCCCAAAAGACCCAGGTTCTATTCCCAGCTCTGCCAGTGGCCTGCTGGGTAGTCTGGGCAATTCATTTCCCTTCCCTGGCCTCAGTTTCCCCCATCTGTAAAAAACAGGGGATATTGATCCTGACCACCTAGGCAACGTGCTGCGAAGCTATATATTATTATGGTTTCCCCTCTCTGGGCCTCTTTTCCGCTTCTCAGACTCTGTCTCGTCTGCTGACATTGCCCCCACAAATGCATGAGCCTGTACAGTTGAGCCGGCAATGGGAAGTGATCTGCTAGTGGTCAGACCTCGCCGCAAATTACTTTCCATGGGAGCAAGGGGAGAGCCGAGCAGGAGATTTGTCTGAGGCATTGGTGGGGGCCGAGCAGCTACCAGCTGCTCCATCCCCAGAGCTAGAGGTAAAGCGGCGGTGTAGCCTTAGGCTGTCATTTCTTTTCAAGTGAAGGAGAGGCCGGCCTAAGGGAACAGATTGCAAGAATTCAGTCCTTTCCCTATGCATGGACTTGACAATAAAATGATGCTTTTGCTGTTGAACCATTCCCACCTTGAAAGCCCAGTGTTTGTGTCTCGGGTTCTAGGTAGGAAGCGGCTCGAACGTTCTTTCCTTGGGAGCTTTCATACGTGGGTTTCTTTGCTACCGCAACAGAAAGAACACCTCTTTCGTAATGAATTGCATGAGATTAAAGAGAGCCCAGATCAGGGTTTTTTTTTTAAATGCGCTAGCATGGAAAATTAAATCTCTATAGGATTTTTTTTTAAAGTAATTATTTTAAGTACTGTGAATAAACAAGGAGTGCCTGACAAACACCTGTTATTTTTCCCATCATGAGCTTGGCTGCTGCTGAATGCCCAGAAATGCTGCTCTTTGCAGGATCAAGTGTGTTTTTCTGACGGAAAGAATGGGGTTTGTTTTCACTGTGGAATAATACGCCAGTTTTCACAAAAAGCTCAGGGTCGCTCTCCAGAAGGGTCTGTTGAGTCGAATGGGGAGGCACATGTCTTCCTCCCCTGCCTGCCGCTCTCCTCCTGGTCATGAAGGGAGAAGCAGAGGCAGGACTAACTTGCATCCCTTCTAGCATGGACATCTTGATGCCGAGCTGGAGAAGGGAGCTCAGGCTTCATGGCTCTTTCCTAGACTCTTCTGCTGAGCCTGCCGGCAAGAGGCTGCATCATAGAAGTGTAGGAAGGGACCTCGAGAAATCAAATCCAGCCCCTTGCGCTGGGGCTGGCCGAGTAAATCTAGACCCTCCTTGACAGGTCTGTCTAACCTGTTCTTAAAAACCTCCAGAGCCGGGGACACCTGGCTGATGGTAGCTCTGGTGACACACGTGTCGATGAGGAACATAGAGCTAGGCTGGAGTTCAATAAATCAGACCCACTCTTGGGTCTGGTTTTACATCCCCCTTCCCCTGACGTTCAAGGGAGTTGGGGGTTTGATCCGAGCCCCTCTTTGCTAGGACCTGGAAAGAGGGGATCAACTCATTGCCCTGCCCGTATTCCTAGAAGGAGGGTGTTGTACTGAGAAGCAAACCTCGAAAGGAGACGTCCCTGCAGAAGGCCAGGGAGGGATTGGGGTGGAGTCCTGTTGCTGCCGGAGGTTAATTGCTTTTCCCCTTTTCCCCCAGCTTCTGCCCTGAACGCCAAATGTCAGAACAGGGCTGTGCAGATGGCCACAGCCAAGCGCTGGAGACGCAGGAAAAGGGCCCCCCCCCCAGAGCAGTTTGCTGACCTGATTGGGATGACACTTCCCATGATACAATGAAGGGTGTCGCCTCCTTTAGCCCCTCCGCGGGGAGGGGCACCATGGCCCAGCTGAGTTTGGAGCTCCATGAAGAGGCTACAGATGCCATTCTAACCTTAGGGAAGTGAAGGGGGGGGT
Organism: Macrochelys suwanniensis; assembly: GCA_033296515.1. Classification (NCBI taxonomy): domain Eukaryota; kingdom Metazoa; phylum Chordata; order Testudines; family Chelydridae; genus Macrochelys; species Macrochelys suwanniensis. The sequence continues at coordinate 4,216,247 of CM065783.1, read as the reverse complement.
CACAAGGGAGGGGGTGGGACATCACCGCCGATGGGGGCTGACAAGAGTGTGTTTGACGTGTTCGCATCTGACCTGCAACAGCAAGTGAAGTGACCTGACAGACCCATTCCTCAGCTATGTTCTTCATCCTCAGCCGCCTTCCCTCAGGTAGCAACCTACCACCCGCCTTACTCTCAGCTGCATGTCTTAGGATGGGAAGGCTGTCTAATGAGCCAAGACAAGCAGCACATTCGCCCCCAGCAGCGACGTTTTTAGCAGGGATACTTGAAAGGCTCATTTTAAGTCAGCCAGCTCTCTGTCTCCTGGGCCTGGCTGGCTTTTGTATGTTCTCTTCGAGTTTCTTGTAAATGACAACGCTCTTTAAAGCACCGTGACAGCCCACACACTGACTGTAAAATGGACTTCCTGGGACCTCCAAATGTATTCACTCCCAGTGGCTTCTCTGTTGTTCTCAGTCGGCTCCCGAGTCCGGATGACTTTGTCTTTTTTCTTTCTCATCTATCTACATTGCTTGTTTGGCCTTGGGTGCAGTCCCCAGCCATAAAGCTTCCTTCATTAGGATTTAGACAGGGGTGTCATCCATGATGCACAAGGTGGAGCAGAGTCCAGCTTACTCTCCTGTAGCTGTAATGAGAAGAGTTGGTAGACAAATGGGGGTGCATAAATAGTGAGTAAAAGGATGCCATTTTTTACTCTTGCTGTTCTCTGTGTGCGCGTGAGGCGGATACAGCTCTTCACAACACCTCAGGCTGAGCAATGTTGTGAACAGGGACATCGGTGACCTTCCTAATCTAATGGACAACAGGATGTTTTTGTGGTTAAGGTGTGAGACGAGAAGCAGTGACATAGGGTTCTATTCTAGGTTTGCCATTGACTCATTAGTGTAAACAAGTCCCTTAGGTCAAAATTTTCACTGCTGAACCCTTCTGAAAATCAGGCCATTGAAGCCCATAGGTAGTGGGCTAGGTGCCTAGGGGCAGGCAGCCAGGCTGGAAAATTTTGGCGCTAATTTCGGTGCCGTAGTTTCCTCACTTGCAAAATGTGGATGCAGTAGAACCTCAGAGTTCCGAACACCTCGGGAATGGAGGTTGTTCGGAACTCTGAAATGTTCGTCCCTCGGAACAAAACGTGATGGTGGTTCGTCAAAAGTTTAAAACTGATCGTTGACAATGCAGCTTTGAAGCTTTACTATGTACAATAAAGATGCTGCTTTTCCTTTATTTGTTAGTAGTTTACGTTTAACACAATACTGTACTGTATTTGCTTTTGGGGGGGGCAGGGTTGTCTCTGCTGCTGCCTGACTGTACTTCCGGTTCCAAATGAGGTGTGTGGTCAGTTTGTAACTCTGGTGTTCGTGACTCTGAGGTTCTACTGTAATTCCCTGCTCCCTTGAGCAGCACCGTGAAGTGTAACTCATTCAGCATGCCCACGCTCGTGGATGGGGTTGGTGAAGTGCCCGGTCTTCTTTTGCGAGAGCAGTCAAACATGGTGGAGTTGCACAAGTGGCCTGGGTACGTTCTCGACGGGTGCGGGGCCGTCTTCGGGTCATGAGCCGCTCTTCCTGTGCGGGAGGTGAGAATAGAAGCACGACGGCGGTGTTGCTGCTTTCTAGCGGAGACTTATGGGATATGTCTGTGCTGCATCTGGGAGCCAACCTCCCAGCCCGGGCCCACAGACAGCTCACAACAGTGTGCTAAAAACACCTGTGTAGACAGTGCTTTGCCACCGAGACTCCGGCTTCCTGGTGCTGGCTGACCTGCAAAGTCTATGCAGCTATTTTTGGCATGCTAGCCCAAGCCTTGCTAGCATGAGTCCATGGACTTCGGCTAGGAGGCCTGCTCCCAGAGGCAGTGTACGCCTACTCACAAACAGTGTCACTAATTCTTTTCACCCAGAGACTGTTACCCTGGCTCTGGCGTTGGTGTTCTGACTGCCAGGATGTGGATTATTTCTAGGGGAAGGGGTTAAAGGCATGCTGACACCACGGGGAAAATTCTGAAAACTCATCCTCTTTGGAAATGATTCCGTTCATGTGTTACTGATATTCTGCTGTTCATTTTCCTCTCTCTCGTAAGTTTTTCTTTTTTGATACATGTCTGAGGCCATAAAATCTGCTGTTTCGGGCTTGTCTGCACAGGGAAGAGGACTGGAATAGCCATTCCAGAACTGCTGTCTCCCTTAATCCAGAATAATAATGCCTTTGCTGCTATTTAGATTAATCCACTAATAGAACAGGTATTCCAGGCAATTTCCCCATGTAGATAATCCCTTAGTTCATCTGCTCCTTATTCCCCATGAGCAGTCTGAATGCTCTGATTGTGGCGTTGTAGTACATTACTGTGGAGAAGTTTAACATTGTGCTTCTCCATTTCCGCAGTGGCCTGCCACGAGGGAAGTCAATTCCCACCATATTTCCACAGCTCAGCCAGCACCAAGAAGTCTCCACACAGAAACCAATCCTTCCTGATATTTCTCAACCGGTGTCATTTATGTTAACAGTTCCTAGAAGAGGAAAAAAACCCAAGTGCATGGCAGATAGTTGTGCACCTCACATAACTTTTATGGTCCAACAATTCCTTTCATCTCAAAATTTTAAATTGCCCAAGGCTGGCAAAATAAAAAGTAGTTCTGCTTCTTGCAGTTAAAGTAGCTTTCTCAGTGGACCATGCCCCTAGCTGTTGTTTAAATCGTAACCAGATATGAACAATAAGTGTTTCTATATGAAAAGCAGCCATATGTCATCTCTTTTGTTCCATGGAAAACTAAGTAGTACGGGTTTCAGTGTAGTAGCCGTGTTAGTCTGTGTCAGCAAAAAGAAAACAAGAAAAATACCTGTGGCACCTTAGAGACTAACAAATTTATTTCAGCATAAGCTTTTGTGGGTTAAGAACCTTAACCCACGAAAGCTTATGCTGAAATAAATTTGTTAGTCTCTAAGGTGCCACAGGTAAGTAGTACAGGAAATCTTGCAAGAAGTCTAGCTCTGAGATTCGCACGTTGGCCCAGTGGGTTCAAGTCAATGTGGTTCTAAGACAGGTTTGGGTACTCATGACATTCTGGATGCTGAATCCTCTGAGTTTCAACCCTCAAATTAATGACAAACAAGCCTCCATACCCACTTCCGTACCCAGTTGTTTTATGTGAGGCAGTTTCGCTACCCACACGCTGGTTAGATAACAAGTCGCCCTCTGTTTTGCAATCCCCTTCCCTACTCAGGAGTCTTCTGCAATCTGCGTTGTCTCCAGCAAAGGATGAACTAAAAGGCAAGTGGGTTACTTCATTATAACCTCCGGCTGTGCAATGAGTCAACCCCGTGATTTTGAAATGTGAAACAATTAATTAAGAGGGCACTAGTGAAATTGGGCTGACAACCTGATAATAAAATTACTGGGCACCTTGTCAGCTTCAGCTGAGTCACCAAAAGAAGACCCCTTCTGCCAGGCTGATAGGACCCAAAGGCTGCCTTTAGTTCCTATCGGAGTCAACAGCTATGCCTTTTGGTTCACTAAAACTTAAACACTGGTTATATTTTATAGCACCATTTTCTTCTCTTAAGAGAAGAGGGGAAGGTATCTAGTGGTTAGAGGAAAGGAACGGGGCGTCTCAGCTTTCCCAGTAATGGTTTGACTCTAGGTTAGACTCAACTGCAGACTATTTAATAGGAACAGGGGTTTAAAGAGACTTAAAGCAGTGAGATTCTTAGAGGAAAGATGCTATGATAAATGTCTTCAAATAATCACATATTGCAATGCACAGGCATTTCACACAGGTGCCAGCTGCTTTCCTTCATTTGCTCTGAGGGACAAATCTTTGGGATGATGGGTGACACAAACTTTGTCATGGCCACGCGGTATTCCAGTGCCATACTGTAGCATCCTGCCCACACGTCGGTTTAGGAATCCGTGAACTAGTCTTGCGGGGGCAGCGCAAGTCGAGCCTGTCTCCACCGCAGCTGGACTTGACAGTAGTTCTAACTTCACTGCGTGGCAAAACTTGGTTCAAAAAGTCAGACGCCATTTTGTGGGAGGGAGCCAATCTTTTCAATGTCTGTGCCCACAAAAAGGGACTCATTTGTCACCCGTTTTCCTTCTCTCGGGCATTTATATTCATCGGCATTCACCCCCAGGAAAACTAACCCCGTCTCTGTTCTGGGCAAAGAGCTCTGTCCCTTTGTCTGAGAGAGCATGGAATGTTCACACTGTGTCTTGGAAGGAAGGTTTAGAATGACTTCTAATGCCACAAGGAGTTCGTGTCTGGGTATTTTGTTTCCTGCTGGTAGGGCAGCAGCTATGTAACTGAGAGGTATGGGCGGGGCTTTGGCATGTCCTAAAGTTCTGGATAAGAACAAAACCAAGCCCCTCTCTTTTTGGAGTAAAATCCGAACCCAGAGATCAAATCACATACAGAATTCTACGCCTGTGGCGGGGGCGGAAAATGCTCCTGGTTTATTTGTACTCTGCTCCAACCAAAAATGGTCATGTTTTAAAAGTCAGAGCTTTAGAGCATGGATTCTCTCTCCATATTTCTAATGCACCCATCATTGTGGTATCTGAGCATCAGCCAGTTCAGTGTCAGGCTGGAAACAGCGGCCAATGGGAGCTGCGGGGGCGGTGCCTGCAGGTGGAGGCAGCAGGTGGAGCTAGGAGCTGAGGGAGGGGAGTTCCCCTGGTAAGCACCGCCCACCACCCCAGCCCTGAGGGCCCCCCCCCAAACTCCTGCTGCTGGGGAGTGGGGGGCGGGGGCCCAAGACTTCCCCAGCAGTAGCCAGTGCGACTGGCCCAGGGGCTGCCGGAGGTGCTCAGGCAGCTCCCGGCCAGCCGCATGGGCCGCTGCAGAAGTCCCGGGGGTCACGGAAAGTAATGGAATCTGTGACTTCTGTGACAAACTCGGAGCCTTAGTCATGGATAATTCTTTGAAAACTTCAGCTCAGGGCACAGCAGCGGTCAAAAAGGCTTAACAGAATTTCAGGAACCGTGAGGAAAAGGATATGCCATAAGATAGAAAATATCATACCACTGTATAAATAAATCCATAGTGCACCCACACCTTGAATTATGCATCCATTTCTGGTCACCCCATTTCAAAAAGGATATAGCGGAGCTGGAAGATGTTCAGAGAAGGGTAACAAAGATGAACAAGAATATGGAACCGCTTCCATATGAGTAGAGACCAAAACAATTTAGGAACTGTTCAGCTTAGAAAAGAGACGACTAAGGGGGGATAGGAGAGAGGTCTATAAAATCATGAATGGTGTGTGGAGAAAGTGAATAGAGAAGTGTTATTTCACCTTTCCAACACAAATAGTACCACAAATAGTGGGGCAGGTGTGCTAAACTCCAGGCCACACAATGGCTGCAGGGAGTTCTGTGTTGGATGCACTGTGATGAGTCCACCCTGCCAGCATGGCTTGCCCGGACATGCCGCAGTGTTGCAATTTGCACTAGTTTTGTTGCATCAATGCAATTATTCTAGTGTAAACAAGCATTGGGAGTAAAAGGAGTTTCCATGGTGATTGTCTTTCACCTCTCTGCAGAGACTGCGGTCAAGGGCATTTTGTGAGGGGTCTTTTCAGTGTGAGATAGACCCCCCCCATCCACTAGGAATTGGGCTGAGCCTGCTAACTCACTTCACTAAGGGCTTGTCTTCACTACCTGCCGGATGGCCGGGTAGCAATCGATCTATCGGGGATCGATTTTTTGCATCTCGTTTAGACGCGATTAATCGATCCCCGAAAGCGCTCCCCGTCGGCTCCGGAAATCCACCTCATCGAAAGGCGGAAGCGGAGTCGACGGGGGAGCGGCAGCGATCGACTCGCCGCCGTCCTCACGGCCAGGTAAGTCGATTACAATACGCCGACTTCAGCTACTCTATTCATGTAGCTGAAGCTGCGTATCGTAGATCGACCCCCCCCCCCCCAGTGTAGCCCTGGGCTAAGTAGCTGTTCAGAACAGCACCACCTGCAAATCCTACATGGGTGGTGCATAGGTAGCCTAGTTACGAGATGCGCCGATCTCTCCAAAATAACCTTCTCCCAAGGGAGAGAAGACTGGAGAGATGGAGTCTGCAGATGCTTTGTCCAGTTGAGCAAGTGAGTAACGTGATATTGCTGGTTGGCATCTGGAGAACAGTAATACAGGGGAGATCGGGGGAGGATGTTGCAACCTACTTTATGCTGGCAGTGGAAGAAGTTGCGAAAAAGCCCTAGGAGAAAATAATAAACAAAGGGTATAGCTGGAGAAAGCACTGAATTCAGAAGCCTTTATACAACATATAGCCAAGACGCACAGAGATCAGGTGCTTCCGTGCTGTCTTTCCCATGTGATTGTGACTCAAGTGCCAAATTTAAAAGGGCTATATAACTGTCTGCTAATTATGGAGTTATGCAAAACAGGGTGATATATAAGGAGCAACAAGTTCATTCTTCTGGTTGTATTCTGATCAGCTGATGCATTCAGGAAGGGATTTCCCTCCTGCTCTCTCTTGTATAGAATTGCACAGCTAGGAGCAATGTGATGGTTTTTGGTCTCCCTTTGAAGAACAAGGGCTCTGCAGCTGTCAAGGCAGGAGACGGGACTAGATGGTCCAACAGTCCTCTCTCAGTCTGGCTGGTTTTCTCCCACGTAAAACTGTTCTTTCTAGGCTGCGGGCTGTAAATGAACCAGTGTATGAATATTTTAGGTTCTTTCTCCGTCTTGTTTTGCCTAAAATAGAAAACGGCTCTTGCTTTTTTATTCAATGCCAAACATGGGCCTACCATGGGGACACCAGAAGCTCCAGCAAAATTACAGAGGCTGAATCAGCATTGCTCTTGTGTTGAAAAAGAAAATATATTTGCTACTGCTTTGGGGTGTTTTGTGTGCTGAATTAAGAACAACGGTTCCCCAGCCTCCAGAACGGTCTCCTTTTAATTGTCTCTGCTGGCTGTTCAGCCTGTCCCCAATATCTCGATCTTTGACCAATGTAGCCGCTCCTCTGCACTGTGTGAATGTTCTGAGTTTGTTTTATTTTTGACAGGGAAATCCTGCTAGCAGGATGTTCTTGGGTTCTGAGAGCACTTCTCGGGCCCATGAAACATCACAGCATGTTTTGTGTGGCATTTTGCCTGGTCTTCCCTTCCCACCCCACCCCCGAAAAAAATCAGCATTGTGTTGATTCAGCGCTGTGTGACAGTGTTGCATCAGGAAACACTGATAAGACGTTAAGATGTGGTGACACCATGAGAATGGAGTAAAGAGGAATAACCCGACTTAGAAGCCCTGAACTCCAAGAGGAGCTTCTCCGTGGCTTCGTAGCATTACTAGACCCCCGCACTGTCTCGTTTTTGATTCAGCCTTTTGAGGTCACCTAGCATCCAGTTGTCTTTTTATTAGCTGAATTGGGTTCCCATCTTTGAGTTATAGCTAACTTGAATTGCCATGTCACTTTCCTTGCCTAGTAACATTTCCGTTCTTTGGAAAGAAGACAGGTAGAAATGCAAACGATTATTTCTTGTAATGCTGAAAAGATGCTAGGTGGCTTTCCTACAGAAATGAGGCACAGTCTCTTTGGCGAAATGCTTTAGGAAGATAGGGGGTTACAATATGAAGAGTGGCCAAGGAGCTGCATGACTGAGTCTTGGTCTAGCCATTATAAATCAGCTAGATTCCTTGCAGACAGCATGGTCTTCCAGGAAGTCTTCAGGAAGGATTTAAAGGTGGAGAGGGTAGGAGCTGTATGGATGAGCTCAGGAAGGGTTTACCATGCATAGTGGGGCAGCACGGGGGAAAGCATGGAGACGTTTGTGAAAAGTGGCATGTATAAACATGCTGCAGCTCTGAGAATGAAGAGGCAGGATTTGGCCACTTGTGGATGTTATGCATAACGATGCCAGAAAGGAGACTTCCCATGGTCACTGACATTAGCCATCTACATACGGTGCCCCATTTCTGACCTCCACTCCTGCTGTCTGTGCAGTTTTACAGCCACCCATGGGTCCCAAGTGCTCAGAACTGAGTTTTCCTGCACTATTCTGATATAATGTATTCATTTGAACAGCTTCACTGCATGAACTCTGTGCAGCTCTATGGGGAAAGGCCATTTTTCAAAAACTGCTGCTCAGACAGTAAAAAGATTAGAACAGATTAGCATTTTGACTCGCATCAGTAAAATCGTACTGGAAATACAGTAAGGACTAAGCCTGCTGCTCCTGTTACGTGTGCCTGACATTGCTAGAAATCTTGTATAACTTTGCTTTCTTTGCTCTTCACCATAAGTTGTTTCACTTGATCAAAAGTTCTAGCAGATCCCCTTTGAATAACTCCAGCCTAATGGGGCACTAGCAAATATTTATATAATTGAGCTGTTTGTTCTTTAGTTTATTTCTACAGCACCATAGAATTCTTCGATACTTTCCAGTCAATGTAATGACAGAGGAACCCGCTGCAAAGATTTTACATTCTAATTTAGACTTTACACAGGAAAGAGAAGGTAATAACTAGTGGGTAGTAGATGGGAATGTGAGGGTTGCCCCGGTGAGAGGTCATGAACTGAGCTTGTCATGTGCTCATCATGTTAGATCTTCTACCACATGTATGGTGGTTTCTTGAACATCCATGCAGAGCAAAGAGAGCGTTGGCTTTTAATGAGAGATTCTGCTCTGAAAAATGACTGCACAGTCGGCGTAGTGGGTTTCTGTGACTTCTGTGCTCTGTGCTCAAGTGTAAAGATGGTTTTTTTTGTTGGGCCTGCAAATTCTGCCTCAGATCTAGGTGTCAAACTGGGTTTGTTCTCCCCATTCATCTTCACTAGTTAAGTCTTGCCTACGCACAAGCTTACATTGGTTTAGTTAAACTGTTTTGGTGCAAAGCTCTGTGTGGACGCTCTTATTTTGGTTTCAGAGTGGCTTCCTACTGTTTAGTTTTAAACCAGTTTAAACTGAAATAAGCCTTGTTGAAACTAAAGAAAGAGGGTCCACATGGCCCTTTTTCACTGGTGGATCTAAATATGTTTGAAATTGCACCTTAAGTTAAACGAATGAAACTCTATGTTATGGGGTTCCTGGGGTGTAACCTGATCTGTGGGACCCCTGCGCCCTCTGTCCCACCCATCTGGGGTATCCTATCCCCATCGCACTGTGATAAGCTCCAAAACTCTGGCAGGTACTGCGCTTACACAGACATCCACAGGCACCCAAATGAATTACATGAATGCTTCTCCCAGCCACTCATGTACCAACAATAGAGAGGCTCCGGCCAATTCCGCGCCCCCCAGCTTGGCATCGCAGGCTGTATGATCGTGTCTTGGTCAGAAGCCTGACCAGTGTAAGTTCATTACCAGTCCACTACACACAGTAGCCTTTGTACACTGAGCTGAGATTTCTTAAGCACTTAAACCAAAACACACTGTTTTAGATAAAATATAAACCAGATTTATTAACTACAGAAAGATAGATTTTAATTGATTATAAGTAGTAAGCGTAGAGATCAAAGTCAGTTACCTGAGAAATCAAATGAATTCACAGTCTAAGGTCTATAAACTAGACAGGATTTGAACCAAGCAGTGTCTCACCCTGACAGTATAAGCAGGTCACAGATCTTCCATACACAGGCTGGAACTCTTCTCCAGGCTGGGACCACCTCCCCAGTTCAAAGTCTCTGTCCTCCAGATGTGTTTTCAGGTGTTGAGCTGTGCGGGGAGTGAGGCCAAGTCAAGATGTGTCTCCCCAGCTTGCTGGAAAGATCTGTGCTCGTGACATGGGGCGTGTGTGTGTATGTGTGTGTGTTTTGGGCATGGGGGAGACTTGGATCCGTTCTGGGCACCACCAAAAATTATACAAACCTGCTGCCCCTGAATGAGACCTATTCAGAGCCTTTGCCTGTGATGGGGTAATACAGGAATAGTAAGAACACAGGCCTGTTTTTTATTAGAGAAGTAGCACTGTTGTCTAAGATTAATCTACATACGCCAGTGCTAATCTCTAAATTAGAAGCACTTAAACGAGTTTAAGCCTCATTTAACTCAGTTTAGTGTAATTAAGTAATTGGAATTTTAATCCTGGTTCCATTCCTAGCTTGCTGAGTAACTGTGGGCAAATCAGCTAAGCTAGTGATGCTTTTCTTACTCACCTGTAAAATAAAGGTAACAGTATTGTCCTGTGTCTCAGGCCTGTTGCGGGCTAACTAATATTTGTAAAGTGACAAGTGTGAAGGTTATTCAAAGGAAGACATGAGACTAGAACTTGAGTCCTCGTGGCCCCAGCCCTGTGTTAAGTCCCAGTGGCCCCGTGGAGTCTGTTGATGGCAGATCTCTGCTTTAGATAAGGTTTGTAACAAGAGTCCTAGCAAGTAGGGCTGGTGGAAAAATGTCTGATGGAGCAGTGTTCCATGGGCAAATGGTGATCCAACAAAACGGAAAGGTTTTGCAGGTGAGAGGATTATTCCAGGCGTGGGTGAGATTCTGTGGCCTGCATTGTGCAGGAGGTCAGACTAGATGATCATAATGGTCCCTTCTGACCTTAAAGTCTATGAGTCTATGCAGGATCATATTGGTGGTGGTGACGGAAAAGTTACCCAATTGCTTAGTTTTCACTTTATCCTTTTGGCTGCTCTGCTATCATGCTTTGTTGCTTCTGTAGGCAGAGCACATTGCATATACCAGGGGCTCCTGGCATCCCTCTGTTCCCCACCATGAGTTCCTCTGCACCAGCTTCCCATTCCCCTCTATTTGAGGGGCTCCCTGTAACCCCCAGTCCTCCCTCATGCCAGAGGCTCTGTGTGCCCCCCACTGTCCCCAGCCCCCCATGCCAGGGGTTCTGTGGTACCCCCACTGCCCCCAGCCCCCCATGCCAGGAGCTCTGTGGTACCCCCACTGCCCCCAGCCCCCCATGCCAGGAGCTCTGTGGTACCCCCACTGCCCCCAATCCAACATGCCAGGGGCTTTGTGGTACTCCCCACTGTCCCCAATCCAACATGCCAGGGGCTCTGTGTGCCCCCCCATGCCAGGGGTTTTGTGTGCCCTCCACTGCCCCCAGCCCCCCATGCCAGGGGTTCTGTGGTACTCCCCACTGCCCCCAGCCCCCCATGCCAGGGGCTCTGTGGTACCCCCACTGCCCCCAGCCCCCCATGCCAGGGGCTCTGTGGTGCCCCCCCCCATATTATATAACTAATAGAAACTATAATGAAGCACTTGGATGAAGTCATTTCTAGATTTCTGAAAGGACCTTTTTTTTTTTTTGGAAATGTCCAAGTTTCTACTTTTTGCCCCAAATGGGGAGGAAAAGAAATTTCGAAATGTCAATTTCCCACAGGACGGACATGCTGAGATTCTATTCGCTCTACCTGCAAGTAAAGATCAGCTTACCTACAGCACATGCATCGGGGTATCCATTATAACAATCCCCCATGCAAAGAACATGTGACGGTGTTAGGCTGTAAAAGGGATGTCAGAGCGATTCTTGACAGACCAATTCTCCCAAAGGAAACAATGTAAGAGTAACCCAGCATGCCGGGCTGTTCTCGGGAGATGCCTCAGCCTGAGTCCAAGGGAACCGAATGCCGAGACATAAACATTATTAAATTAGAGGTTATATAACAAGTCTTATAGCGAGGAAGCTTTTTGGTTCTATTAAAATCCTGCATTACTGACACGGCCGGTCTCTAAAGAAAACAAGGAATAAAGAAAAGAATGTCTTTATCCTCCCCCTAGCTTAAATCCCCTGCCATTCTGAGATGTGTTTTCCCATACATAACACCGTCTCTGGCTGTTATAACTACAATTATAAAGCAAGCAAACAAGGGAGTAATCTCTAAAATTACATCCCAGAATGTTCAGCCTGATTGTTTTAAAACCTCAGGGGTGTTAGTTACAGCTTTGAACCACCTACATTTTTGAGTCTGAAGAATTTTATTCAAGGGTCAGGAGGGGTTTCTATTACCAAGAGATCATTCCCATATATCAAGCTCTGAGCTTTGCTCCTCAAAGGCCCCTGTCCAATAAAGATGGTTAGGAATCAGCTCCCCTGATCTGATCGCTCCCGAACTTTGGGAAACTCCTAAGGGGATCAAACATTGCCTCTGTTCCCAGTTTGTAAAATGGGGACAATACTACTTCCCAGGGTATTGTGAGGATAAATACATTTAAAAGACTGTAAAGCATTTTGAGATCTACTGATGTAAAGCACTTATATAAGAAATAGGCATTATTATTATCATTATTGTTTATTTTATTTGAGAGTCTCTCTTCATAACCCGTAAGGAGATGCATCAACCTAAAATGGATTTAATTAGAAGTTGGGATGGATTTTCATCATTCCCCTCCTTTCCACTGTTAAGACGCTGAGGTTTTTCCCATGGGATCAGTGGATGGCGGAAATGCCATGTATCGCAAATGGAATATTTTTATTTAAAGGGGGGAAAGGGGAAGAGTAAATTTAGAATTTAAATATCTAATCCAGCAGGCCTCAAACTTTTGAGAATGCCCCCCCTTATTCCTGTCTGCACCCCTCCCCCCCCCAGAGCTGGGGCTGGGAGCAGGGCTGTGGTTCCGGGGGGAGGGGATGTGGACAGGGGTAAGGGGTGGAGGCTGGGGCCAGGAACAGAGCCGCGGACAGTTGCTGAGCCTGGTGCGGGGCCGGGAGTGGATCCACACTGAGACTGGGGACGGGCCAGGTGTGGGGCTGGGAGTCAGGGATGCAGCTGGGGGTGGGACTGGAGCAGAGTTGGCGGCGGGGAGGGATGGTGGCACTCCCTCCCCCCACCCCATTATCCTCCCATGAGCGCTGGCTTGGGTTGCCATGTCCCCCTGGATGTTCCTCCACACACCCTACTAGGGGGGCGCACCCCACACTTTGGGGACCTCTGATCTAATCTATCGCTTCCATATCACACTTGTGACTGTGGCAGTTGAGTGCCTGACGTGAGGGAGAGAATGCTTTGCACTTCCAATACACTTTTCAAGCTGTACTGGACTTCTATGGTGCATCTTCACCCCACAGTACTGCAACGGGATGATGATGGTGATGCATCATCGTGTCGTGAGCCAACATCTGCCCATAAATGTAACGATGGGTTGATGCAGTGTTGTAGCCATGTCAGCCCCAGGATATTAGAGGAACAAGGTGGGTGAGGTGTAGGGTGACCAGATGTCCCAATTTTATAGGGACAGTCCCGATATTTGGGGCTTTGTCTTATACAGGCGCTTATTACGCCCCACCCCCGTCCCGATTTTTCACCCTTGATGTCTGGTCACTCTAGTGAGGTAATATCTTTTACAGGACCAGCTTCTGTTGGTGAGAGAGACAAGCTGGTCCAATAAAAGATATAGACTAAAACTGGAATGATACCGAGAAGATTAGCATGGCCCCTGCGCAAGGAGGACACACACATTTGTGAAGTGTTATCACCGTGTCCCCCTATGATGGGCTGATGTCATTTTTGCCTCCAAAGAGCAAATGGGGAAAATGGTGGCCCCTCTTGGTCTTTCCAGCTAAATAGGCCAAATTATGCCTGGCCGTGCATTGGATGCTCAAAAGAGGGAAGAGAGGGCATGCAAGAGTCCCTTATCCTCCAACATACCAGTGTGTAGGACGTAGGGTCCGGGTGCAGGGGAGTACAGGTGTAGCAAGTCATGTTTTTACACTGGGGAGCTCCACAGCTAACAGCATGAGCTGTAACAGTTTGAGCTAAAGAGCCAGGGCTCCTCAACTGGGCCCTGTAACAGACTCCTGTCCGAGAGTCCTAGATTCCAAGGTCAGAAGGGACCATTGTGATCATCTCGTCTGAGCTCTCGCGTAGCACAGGCCATAGGACTTCCTGAACTAATTCTAAAGCAGATCTTTCAGAAAAACATCCAACCCTGATTTTAAAATTCTCCGTTATAGAGAACCCACCACATCCCTTGGTACATTGTTCCAAGGACTGTTAAAATTGTATGCCGTATTTTTAGTTTGAGTTTGGCTTGCTTCAACTTCTAGCTATTGGATCTTTTTAGACCTTTGTCTGCTAGACTGAAGAGCCCATTATCAGTTTTTCTTCCCTATGTAGGTACTAAGACTGTGATCAAGTCATCCCTTAGCCCTGGTCTATAGTGTGTGTGTGTGTGTGTGTGGGTGGCGGGGGGGGAGAATCGATCTAAGGGCTGGTCTACACTGGGGGGGGAAGGGGGATCGATCTAGGATACGCAACTTCAGCTATGAGAATAGCGTAGCTGAAGTCGACGTTTCCTAGATTGAAAGTAATTGTACTTACGTCAGGTCCACGCAGCGCAGGCTCGCTCCCCCGTCGACTGCGCTTCCTCCTCTCGCCGAGCAGGACTTCCGGAGTCGACGGGGAGCGCTTCTGGGATCAATTTATCGCGTCTAGATGAGACGCGATAAATCGAGCCCCAATAGATCGATTACTACCCGCCGATTTTGTGGGTAGTATAGACGTACCCTAAGATACGCAACTTCAGCTACGAGAATAATGTAGCTGAAGTCGACGTACTTAGACCTACTCACCATGGCATCTTCACTGTGATGAGTCGACTGCTGCCGCTCCCCCGTTGACTCCTCCTGCGCCTCTCGCGGTGGAGGAGTACAGGAGTCGATGGGAGAGCGCTTGGGGGTCAATTTATCGTGTCTAAACTAGTTGAGGAACAAAGAGGTAACAGAGTATGATTCTGTTGGTTGCAAATGCCTGATGCTTTCAGCTGCGATTAATGAGTGTCTCAGCTTTTCCTCCTTTACAGGAAGAGAAAGATGGTTTCCCTTTACTCTCGCGTGTGAATTTCTGTTGAAATGGATCTTAACCATGGCTTCACGCCATTATCTGAAGGGGGCAAGATCCCAGAGATGGAGAGGAATATTTCAGGGTGGTTTCAAAAGGTAGTTGAACTAGGAGTAACCAGATAAAATTTACAAGGAAAATTTCAGATGAATGTCAGAAAATAATTGACAGCTCTTAGATTATAGACTAGTCTCCCAAGAGAGAAGATAGAAGCCTTATCGATTGAGCCATTTAATCCTAGACTAGGCGAAGCACTGAGAATATACTGTAGCAAGATGGATAAACATTGATTTAAATTAAATACAGGCTCTTTTATTTAAATTAAATACAGGTTTATTTTTTAAAACATAAACCTATTCATAATTTAATTTTGAAATTGGCAACCTATATTAAGGCCTACATTTAAATAAATATTATAAAAATTAAGTAGTACATGTTTCCTGCCAAGTTTTAAAGAAAGTCTGACCACTGAATTGGTGGCAGTCACTGGTTAAACACCTTAAACTCATTTGTTGAAGTGCTAAATCAGCTTTTGACAGCCGTACCTTCTGCAGCTGCATAGAATATTTTTAATGCATTTATTCGATTAGCTCACTTCAATAACTAAGGTCATTCAAAGTTGAGAAACCAATTTGCAGTTGAAAAAGCAGGAATGCTTGTTTTCTGCTTCCAACCTATAAATAAAAACTAGGTGTGAAAGGATGTGATCTACCAGTTCTAAAACCTTGAATGACATACTGACCAGAAACAATCAGTTCAATTCATTAACTACAGATACTTCCTTTATTCAATATATCAGTTAGTTTTAAATGCAAAACATGTTTTGATAAACAATTTTTTCTTATGTATCAAGCACATGTAAGGTAGTTTTATTTAATTACAAAAAAATGAGTGCTGTTCTTGTGCATTTTTAATTGAATTTGAATTTCTACCACATGGAGCTTGATAGAAATCACAAGTAAAAAAAAATCCATCATCTATTAAATAAGAAATGCACCATTCACCATTTTCTAACAAAATAAAAACCGTAAAAATTAAGAACCTACATAAATGTAAGTGGAGCTGTATAATTTTTAAATGTGCATAGATAATATAGTGTATCCTCCTGGTTAACAAAGAGAGTAAGCAAATTTAGTGTAAAGGCTACATTTAATTGCAAATCAACATGGTTTTAATATTTAGCAACCCACGAGAATCAATCTTTCTCATAGGAAAATAACAGAAGTACAAATACAAAAATAGTTAAAATCAACGATTTAAATGCTTTCCTGCTTGCTGATTGAAATTGATGATTTAAATTGCTTTCATTTAAATCAATACACCCTGCACTGTGAGGAACAATCCTGCATTAGCCAGTAAGGGGTGTGGAATGGATGGACAAGGTACAGTAGAACCTCAGAGTTACGAACAGCTTGGGAATGGAGGTTGTTCGTAACTCTGAAATATTCATACCACTGAACAAAACGTTATGGTGGTTCTTTCAAAAGTTTACAGCTGAACAGTGACTTAATACAGCTTTGAAACTTTACTATGCAGAAGAAGAATGTATTATAATTTATTTATAATATCCCTTTATTTTTTTAGTAGTTTACATTTAACAGAGTATTGTACTGTATTTGCTTTATTTTTATTTATTTATTTATTTATTGGTTGCTGCTGCTGCTGCCTGATTGTGTACTTCTGGTTCCAAATGAGGTGTGTGGTTGACTGGTCAGTTCGTAACTCTGGTGTTTGTAACTATCCTAACATGCTTTTTCTGCCTCTGGTTGTTGATTCTATTAATACACCTATTAATCTTGGCAGCTTGCAAGAAATGCCAATGGTGGGTTGAATGAGGTGTTGTAGCTGTGTCGGTCCTAGGATGTTACAGAGACAAGGTGGGTGAGGTAATATCTTTTATTAGACCAACTTCTGCGGTGAACCAATACAAGATCTTACCCAACCAACCATGTCTCTCTAATGGTGGGGTGTCAAAGTTAGCTCCCTTGGATGTATCTGAAGATGGAGGGCATGAATGGTTAGGGCTCCTATGTGTTCCCCATTTGCTCATGCTGATGGTGTCATCTCAAAGACTGGAAATGTAGCTGTTCAACGAATGAAACAGAGCACAGGTTTCAAATGGATCAGAAGGAATTGTCTAAGAAATGAAAGAAATAACATGAAGCCACAGCCCATTGGGAAGAATACCTTGCTCCTGGTTGATTCAGGAAATGTTGTTGTTTGTATAGCTACAATAGAGCTAATCGCCACTGAGAGCTGTCTCAGGTGGAAAGATTTAATCTCTGAAGCATCCAGAATTGTAGTATCTGGGAGGATGATGGTAACTAATCAGTCCATGAAAATGTGAAGCATGGTGATACTCAGCTTTTCTATTGTGCTTTTTAATCTGCGGATCTCAGTGCTTCACAAAGGAAAGTTTATTTTGTGATACAAGGTTTACCACATTTATTTGTTTACTCACTAATTCCCAGATGGTCTCCCATTCATTGGAGAAAGAAGGTCTTTTGGTTAAGAGTACAGAACTAAATGTCAGAAAGTTAGGATTCTGTTTCCAACTCCATCTCTGATTTTGTGACATCAGGCGAGTTCTTTATCTCTGTCTCTCAGTTTTTCCACCTGGGAAAATATTTACATATTATAGTCTAATCCCCAGTCACGGATCAGGCCCTATTTTATTTGTTCAGTTGTCTAGCCTCAGAGTCTCTACCATAGAATGGAATGGATATTTCACCCTAGAGGTCTTGCTGGGTGGCTCTTTTTACTAGTCACCTGATTGCTTACACTTGAGTGGTTATGGGAAAATGCCATAGCGTGTAGCATTAATGGCTCTAGTCTGCTCCCCTTGGGGAGCACCAGAACCATTTTGAACAGGGTGAGTCAGGAAATGAGAACAAGACTGTGTCCTACAGACACACAGGAGGATCTGGCTTGCTAGGAGAATGTAAGTTGGTTCTATTCTGTTCCTGTAGCCCAAGGGAAAAGGTGATCTAACTTAGCTTGCAGTGAGGTGCAAGAGTAGATGAGACTAAATATGCACGTAGAGTGTGTGTTTGCTGCAAAATCTTTCTCTCTAATGCGTTATTGCAACTGCTATAGGAATGGCCCTAGCCATTCTGCCTTCCCAGGTGGAAAACATTTTCAGTGCCCGCCCAGCCCCAAGCAGCTGAGGGGAAAATGAACTCACAACCGGCCAATTAGTGGAGTTTTAAATAAAGAAAAAAGCCAGCCAATCAGAGCAGAAATCCCCTGGAAGTTGGCACCCAGCATGATCACCCTGCTCACACGCCCCTAGAATCAGACATCATTGCTAAATGAAAAACACACGTGTTTTAGGAAGACTGTGGGTCACTGTCACTTGTCATGGGTTCTGGAAAAGGAGGAAACACAAGCGCCTGAAACCCAGTGAGGCCTGCAGGTAGACAGGCAGTTGGTTCGCAGGGCAGTCCCAGTCTGAGAGTGGAAGAACTGCCAGATTCCACCCTATAACAGGTAAAGGCAGGGAACCAAACACTTGAGAAGGGAAAAATCAGAGGCTGGAAAATGGCAGAGGTGGAAATAGTTCCATAGCCATAATGCAGACATTTGGACAGATAATGGAGATACTTTCTAAAAAGTCTTTTTCAGTAGACATGAGTGTGACCCAAGAACTTATGCAGGCCAAGTGGGAGAGGGTACAGAGGTACAGGGAGTCCCTTGAGTTCACCAAAAGAATGTCATGTAAGGTCTCTAAAGAAAGCCTGTGTCATGCTGGTCATCAGAAACATTGTGAGATGTATGTATGGAAAGTATGAGAGGAGTTGTGTGCATATATACTGGAAATTATATTGCCTCTATATAAATCCATGGTACGCCTACATCTTGAATACTGCGTGCAGATGTGGTTGCCCCATCTCAAAAAAGATATATTGGAATTGGAAAAGGTAGAGAAAAGGGCAACAAAAATGAATAGGGGTATGGAACAGCTTCCATATGAGGAGAGATTAATAAGACAGGGACTTTTCAGTTTGGAAAAGAGACAACTAAGGGGGGATATGATAGAGGTCTATAAAATCATGACTGGTGTAGAGAAAGTAAATAAGGAAGTGTTGTTTACTCCTTCTCATAACACAAGAACTAGGGGTCACCAAATGGAATTAATAGGCAGCAGGTTTACAATAAACAAAAGGAAGTATTTCTTCACACAACGCACAGTCAACCCATGGAACTCTTTGCCAGAGGATGTTGTGAAGGCCAAGACTATAGCAGGATTCAAGAAAGAACTAAAGTTCATGGAGGATAGGTCCATCGCTGGCTACTAACCAGGATGGGCAGGGATGGTTTCCCTGGCCTCTGTTTGCCAGAAGTTGGGAATGGGCAACAGGGGATGGATCACCTGATGATTCCCTGTTCTGTTCATTCCCTCTGGAAGATGGGATCCTGGGCTGGATGGACCTTTGGGCTGACCCAGTGTGGCCGTTCTTATGTTTTTAAAGTCTCTGACAAGGGACTGGTCACCAGAAAAGTGAAAAAGCAGGTTTATTTCAGGCAAGAAATGTTTGTCTATCTGTTTACATGCAAATTAAGTATTGTGTGGTGCACAATGGACATCCATTTACAATCTGAGTTGAATGCTAGTGAAGGATTGTGAAGTCTTCAAAGTGAGGAAATGGACAGGAAGAAGTGAACCAGCTGGGGAAAGCCCTGTTTACACGTGAACTTTTGTGGGTATAACTAAGGGGTAAAGAGGTACGCCCTCATTCCTGTAATCTGTGAGAGCAAGCTGCCAGCAGGCTTAGTCTTATGAGAAGGGATCTCAGCCAAAGTGGTTGAAAATATGGAGAAAACTATCTTGTTGGAGATAGGGGAATGCCCTGTTCATTAAATTTAGCCTCTAGAAAATGTGTCATGATTATGGTTCATATGTAACCATTTGTTTCCAATATTCTCACTCACTATCACTTGACTCTCTGTTCTTTGATGGTAAACTTATTCTTGTTTTCACTGTACATAAATCTAAGTGCTGTGTGTTCAGTGGCGATCCTGAGTTTGAAGCTGGTGTGTGTTATTCCTTTGGGAATACTGGATCAGAGTGTTTAGTGGAACAGGGACTTAATGGTTCAGAGGGTTGCTTGGAGGAGTTAGGGGATGGCGGGTGCTTATCGCTAACTTGTCCAGAGCAAGCGAGCCCAGTAGCGTAGCCGGGGGGGGGGAGCAGGGGGAGCGGCTGTGAGGAGAAGCTTCTCCTGTGAGGAGAAGCGGCACTAAGGCGCCTCCCGAGCCCCGCTGCGGGAGCCGGGCTTGGGGGCGCTTTAAAAGGCCCGCAGCTCCTGCGGGGAGCCACGGGCCCTTTAAAGCGTCCCCCCCAGCCCCGCTGCCGGACCTGGGCTGGGGGGGGTGCTTTAAAATCCCCGCGACTCCTGCCGCTGTGGGAGCCATGGGCCCTTTAAAGCACCCCCCGAGCCCCGCTGCCGGACCCAGGCTGGGGGGGGGGGCGCTTTAAAAGGCCGGCAGCTCCTTCTGCTGCGGGAGACACGG
This sequence comes from Macrochelys suwanniensis, assembly GCA_033296515.1. Taxonomy (NCBI): domain Eukaryota; kingdom Metazoa; phylum Chordata; order Testudines; family Chelydridae; genus Macrochelys; species Macrochelys suwanniensis. Next base: position 4,195,992 of record CM065783.1, on the reverse strand, counting down.
GCCCTTTAAAGCGCCCCCCCCAGCCCCGCTGCCAGACCTGGGCTGGGGTGGGGGGGCGCTTTAAAAGGCCCGCAGCTCCTGCCGCTACGGGGAGCCACGGGCCCTTTAAAGTACACCCCCCCCCCCCAGCCCCACTGCCGGAGCCGGGCTCCGGCGGGGATTTAAAAGGCCCAGGGCTCTGCAGCTGCTGGAGCCCCGGGCCCTTTAAAGCGCCGCCGGGGTGAGTACAGGGGGAGCGGGGAGGCGCCTTTTTATAGCGTCGCTCCCCCTGTGCTCTAAACCTGGCTACTCCACTGAGCGAGCCCTGTGGGAAACTGGAAGGCTGGGCTTGTGTTGCTGGAGGCTGGCAGTTTCAGGGAGCTGATCTACAGCAGGCACAGACAAGACCGCTTCACGCGAAGAGCAGATGGAAATTAGGTGCCTCACCCTGGGTACGCCGAGAAGCATCCCAATAAGCCCGAATCACAAAGCATGGATCTGAATGTTAACGTTCCCTAAGTTCGGGGAGAGTTTGATCCGGCGGTAGGGTACGCACCCAACTCTACAGTTTTTGGTTTGTTTTTGTTTTTGTTAAGAATTGAAGTTCATGATAGTAATACTAACATACTTACAAGAAAAATTAGAGGAGCCAGCCCTTTCATGCAATTCTGTTCAGACCACCAGTCCACAGTAATAATACTAATAATGAGACTGATGTCAATTTCCCTATTGAATCTGCATATCAGGGTATGAAGGTCAATTAGTTAACTCTTGCATTCAAGGACTCAGCATGGCTGTGTTGGAATGATGTGCCTTTTATATATACATAAAAAAACATAGCGGATGTGCATCCTTGACAATGGTATGTCATGTAACCAATTTAGGCCAAAGAGTCGGCACTGGAGAAGGTGATACTTTACATTTCTATCAGACTACTGGGATTGCTACCGAGTTCCTTAGGGTTCTATATTGCGCACATCACTGCAATAGCTGTGTGTCAATGTTTAAAAATTAAAATTGAAGGGAAGAAAATTATACAGAAGTGTCTCATGTGACCCTCAAGACATTCACTGAATCATTGAAATGTGAGATGGAAGAGCGAAATTAAGCAATCTCATATAGTTCCCTGGTAATTCAGGTTTTTCCCTCCAGTACCTGTCCAAGTGCCGCCTTCACTCTAGATTTAACTGTTGGAAGGGATATGGGGCTTTTACTGCAATACGGGTAGATATACCTACCATTAATGAATGTATCCTACCAAGACTCCTGAGAGGTAGGGAAGCATTATCCCCATTTTACAGATGGGAAATTGAGGCACAGAAGGTAAAACTTGACAATGCACCTAAGTCACTTAGGTACTTTGGAAAATTTTACACAGCAAGAATAAATGACTTGCCCAAGGTCCCACAGCCGTTCTATGGAAGAGCTGGGGAATTAAATCCAGATATCCTGAGTCCCAGTCAGCACCTTAGCCACCACAGAAACATCCGTTCTCTTCTTGCTGTTCTTCCATTATCCTTTGTTTCAATGTTAGTCCAGTAACCTAGTTAAAACTTTTCTGCCACCTAAAGGCCTTCGCCTCCTTGGAGTTTTGTACCCTTCAGATGTTTGGAGCTGACGGCTGAGATTTTGAAAGTAGTTTCAGATTTTTCTCCTGTCAGATTGATTCACTTGTCTTTCACTAGGTGGAATCTGGTTTTTTTTAGCCCATGTTTCTGATTCCTCTCCCTCCTCCAACCCCCTCCCCCCAGGTGTCTGTGTATTATTCCAGCCTTCACTAGTATGTATAGCTTCTCCACTTTAATATCATATGTGAATTTCATCAGCAGACACTCTTTGCTCGTAAAGATCCGATCTATGTGGCCATACACATTTTTTCTACAACTGTTTATTTACTTAAAGCACAATCTCAGAAGACAGACAAAAGAGGCAGTATCAAATGTAATATTAAAAAAGTATTCTCAAAGTGCCAATGAATATGTGGGCTATGGGCAAGGGAATTCCTCATGGAAATAATAAAAGCCATTCCTTTAATAAATACAGAAGCTCTGTCCAGTTTTATTGCCTTTCAAAGGTTCTTTTTCAGCATATCTGCTAAAAAGATACCAGATTAAATATTATTTGTCTATTTCTTGGCTTCTCATATAGGTAATTTTCTCCCCTGACAACATATCCAATGTTTTCCAGAGCCAACACAGGAATTCTGGTGCTTTTTGTTGTTGTTCTTCTTCCAACAAGCTGTGACTGTTCGTCTTGCTGTCGCTAGGAAAAGACATATAGTTAGTATTTTCAATATTTTCCTTTCCATTCTCATTGGGGAGGCTCAACGCATAAAACAAAATAAAAACTGCCCAAATAATTTGTGTCAATGGAAAATAGGGGTGTGTGTGTGGAGGGTGGGAAACCAATGTCATGCACTTATGTGTTTTTCACTGTTACCTTCTTCAAAGAATTTGATCCTGGTCTTACTTTTTCCAAAACAAAACATGCAACTTTTAATCATCAAAACATGGAAGTGAGATACTTAAGTAGAATATCCATTAAAAGTGTTCAGAGAAAGGGGATTACAGAGAATGTAGCAAACTGCATTAATTACTTAAACCCCACGAAACCCAGGTGGGGTACCCATTTTTCAGGATGGTAAACTGAGGCCCATGGAGGAGGTAGCTAAAATTGGTTGAAAAACGTAATGAAATTGTCCACATTTTGGTTAAATGTTAGTTGATTTTTTGTTGAAATTTCAAATGTTGATTGAAAAAAATTGTCCAATATCAAAATTTTTGACCAGCTGTGGTTGTGACTTGCTCAGGGTAACACAGTGAGTCACTGGAAAAGCCTAGAATCTAGGAGTCTTGGCTCTCAGTTCCCTGATGTAATCACTAGACAATATTGACTTAGGCCTTGATCTAGTAAAACACTTACGCACATCATTTAAATACTGAGATGTATGCTTAAGTCTACTGAAGTCAAATGAATTAAGCATGTACTTAGGTGCTACGCTGAATTGTGGCCTTTACGTTTTCACAGCACAAACATTAACTAAAATAAATAGTAAAGGTCGAAAAGAATGCAGGGTAACAGATAGATGGATGAAGACTGAAATCATAGAATATCAGGGTTGGAAGGGACCTCAGGAGGTCATCTAGTCCCACCCCCTGCTCAAGGCAGGACCAACCCCAACTAAATCATCCCAGCCAGGGTTTTGTCAAGACTGACCTTAAAAAGCTCTAAGGAAGGAGATTCCACCACCTCCCTAGGGAACCCATTCCAGTGCTTCACCACCCTACTAGTGAAAAAGGTTTTCCTAATATCCAACCTAAACTTCCCCCACTGCAACTTGAGACCATTACTCCTTGTTCTGTCATCTTCTACCACTGAGAACAGTCTAGATCCATCCTCTTTGGAACCCCCTTTCAGGTAGTTGAAAACAGCTATCAAATACCCCCTCATTCTTCTCTTCTGCAGGCTAAACAATCCCAGTTCCCTCAGCCTCTCCTCATAAATCTGGTGCTCCAGCCCCCTAATCATTTTTGTTGCCCTCCGCTGGACTCTTTCCAATTTTTCCACATCCTTCTTGTAGTGCGGGGCCCAAAACTAGACACAGTACTCCAGATGAGGCCTCAACAATGCCGAATAGAGGGGAATGATCACGTCCCTTGATCTGCTGGCAATGCTCCTACTTATACAGCCCAAAATGCCGTTAGCCTTCTTGGCAACAAGGGCACACTGTTGATTCATCTCCAGCTTCTTGCTCATTGTAACCCTACGTCCTTTTCTGCAGAACTGCTGCCTAGCCACTTGGTCCCTAGTCTGTAGCAGTGCATGGGATTCTTCCCTCCTAAGTGTAGGATTCTGCACTTGCCCTTATTGAACCTCATTAGATCAGATCAAATGATGCAGGGTTAGTTTATATGTAAAGAGTCATTCTTTGTGGCTGACAGCAAAATGCCAGGTTAGTGCAGATACAAGTAAAATTGAGTCTGAGAATGAAGCATGTGGCTCATGAGTAGGTACAGAGATGCTTTCTCATTTGCTGCTAGGCACCATCTCTGGTACCCAAGGAAAGAGATGAGGATATAAACTGGAGATTGCAGAACATCAAACCAGTGAAGGATCCCACACAGGCCTGGCTCATGTTCTGTGAATGTCAGTGATCTATATTAAACGTCAGTCTAGTGAGTCCCTGGCATACAGACAAGCATGCCTGCCAAAAATGGGAAATGACAAAGCTTTGGTGTATCACTACTCCTGGGGTCTTCCAGCCACTTTGAAACAAATCGGCAAATGAACATATATCTTTAAATTTGGAAAATGTCTCCTCTTCTGAAGTGACTTGAGATAGTGGAAGGGTCTCAAGTGGTCTCCTTTGCAGCCCACTGGCACAATCAGTACCCATCTTGCTGTTCCCCATCTTTTCAGAATAGCATCTTTTATGGTTGCAGCACCCAATCAACGCCACTGCTGAGAACTTCCAGGTTTTGGACATGCTCCCAGGGAATCCCCCTTAAAACCTGAAATCTCAAACCTATTGAAGCAGATTCCAAAGTTTAAAAAAAACCCCCCAAACCCATCATCAAATTGCAATGGACGAATCTCAGAAAATCTCGGAGGTTTGGTTCAGAGGAGCCTCCAACTGATCTAATGCTCATCGGATCCTCTCTTGGTTGAAAATTAGGCTGTGACTCTCAAAAGAACTGGCTTCTTATTGTGATTTTCAGTCCTGCCATAGCTAGCCCACAGGGGAATTAGTTCACCAAGTGAACAACTACTTCTCTTATACTTTAGGGAGTTTCACTGGAGAGTGGAATAAGTCCAAGTTCCAGAACGGGATCTGACTTTGCAGCTCAAATGTCTCTAAAAGGACTAAATGCAAGCACACTGACATTCTGGAAAGTTTGGGTTTCAAACACCATGTTCTGGATGGTTGAAGTTGGACCTTTGCTTATGTGTCCCATTGTCGAGGCTTGAAGTCTGGATCTAGGGCTTTGCTTTAGGCTGATCTCAGTCTTCCACTTCTTGGCCAGGCCAAGCCCAAGAAACAGAGAGGCTCATGAAAACAAAATGCTACATACACTTCATGTTTACATGTGGTACAGCGAGCTGAAGTGACGTGTCTAAGGTCATAGAGGTAGAAGCAAGAACAGAATCTTAGTCTTACAGACTCCTAGCCCGGTGTGTGACCTAGGTCACATGACTTGTATTAGCAATGGTCCTAGCCATAGCTGATTTCAGTATCATTGCCCATTGAGTGGCTTATGAAATGTAAAGCATTTTATACCCTTTTTGGAATTGAATGCATTTTATGGCGATGGCCCTAGCCTAGGCACTATGTATTACTAAAATAAATAATGTTTACAAACTCAGTTCAAGAAGTTTGATTCTGACTGTCTGCAAAGCAATTCTCCCTACTCCAGATTCTCTATTTTAAAGTGTCTGGTTTCATGATCAAAGTTTGATGTTTTGGTCGTTAAAATGAAATAAGAATATATTCACAATTTCTCACTAAAGTGATAACGCTAGTGAGTGTTATGTCTAAGGCACTGGACGGGAAGTCAACGATCTAGTTTCTATTTCTGTAATCCCTCAGACTTTTTGTGTGTGACATAACAAGTCACTTACACCGTCTATGAAAATATGGGTCTTAACCTCCTTATACCTCAATTTCCCCATCTATAAAATGGAGATCAGAATATCTAGCTAACTCAGAGTGTGGAGCTCGGAGTCTGGATTAATTAATATTTGCAAATTACTTTGAGATTTTTGAGGGAAATAGCTATAGGCATTCAAAGTAGTCTTTCTTCTGTCAACACAATATGGCTAATTGCATACATTTAATGGATAGGGAAGAAATAGGTGTTGGACATGCAGCAAAGAAAATATTAGATCTTTGGCTTCCATTGCAACATTACGCAGAGAACACTCCTTGCTATTTAATCTCGGGCCAAACCATTCATTTTAATTTTAAGATACTTTTCCCAGACACTGTGTGATAGGTGTCTAATAAGTTTGTGTTGTATAATGCAAGTTCCATTTTAGATTGTGTAAAAGATTAAGCAGAGAAGAGAAAACACTGAAATCCTTCGTAAATGTGCTTTTCTTGAGTGTTGCAGAATCAGGGCTTTTATGAGACAGGCCATTTAAGGCTAGAAAGGACCATTGTGAAAATCTAGTCTGACCTCCTGTGGTAATTCCAGTGGTTAATTACCTCATTGTTAAAACAAACAAACATGCGTTATGCCACAGTTCCAGTTTGAATTTGTTTAGCTTCAATTTCTAGCTCTTGGATCTTATGCTGCCTTTGCCTATTGGATTCATAGATTGCAAGGGCAGAAGGGACCACTGTGATCCTCTAGTCTGACCTCATATAGAGCACAGGCCAGAGAACTTCCCCACAATAATTCCTATAGCAGGTCTTTTAGAAAAACATCCAGTCATGATTTAAAAATGGCCAGTGATGAAGAATTCACCGTGACCCTTGGTAAATTGTTCCAATGGCTAATTATTCTCAATGTTAAAAAATGAACGCTTTATTTCCTGTCAGAATTTGTCTAGCTTCACCTTCTCTGCTAGACTGAAGATCCCTTTATTAAATATTTGTTCCCCGTGTAGATATTTAGGCTGTAATCAAGTCACTCCTTAACCTTCTCTTTACATAAATTAAAGAGCCCTCTACTATCTGAAATAGCCTTCAAACTCCCGTGCCCCCAAACCCATCCATTAATCCCAGTCTTCGGCCCTGATTCTGCAAGGTGATCTATGTAGCTGGACCCTCTGTTGGCACAGCAGTCTATCCATGTAGATCTCATGCAGGACTGGGGGCTTACGGTGCAATCTCCTGTTCTCCCAGGCTGTCAAATGGTGACAGACGGAATTTTCAGAAAGCGATGAGTGAGGTTTTAAATGTCTCCTGAAAGCGCACAGCAAAATCCTTTGTCGGCAGAGGGAGATGCTTTTAAAGTGCTTCAAAATACATCCAAGAATCTCTTTCCAAACGTGAGAGGCTTGGCAGGTTTGCTCTCCCCAGTCCTCGTGCATTACATCCCTTCTGCCTTGCTCTTCTCAGTTGCAGTGCCAATGCAACCTCCCTCCCTTGCAATGAATCTGCAAACAGCTAATGCTTAAAGACAGACCATCATCTAAACCAAACCAAAGCCACTTGTGCATGAATTACAGATAACCGTAACAAGCATAACTGAAAGAGATTGGAGGAAAAAATCCCCCATTTTTCCCAATTTGCATCCTTTGTATAGTAGCCAGCTCTTCGTGTAGAGTTCGTTTCACTGTTTCCCCTGTACAGTCTGTTTTGTGTGGGTTTTTCACACAACGAATTTGGGGAGAAGAGAAAACTAAAGTAATATATATATGGAAACGTACCGAAAAATTGGCAGGGGTCCTTCGGGCAGATGTAGGACCTGAAATTACTTTAAACTTTTTTTTAAAAAACTGACTACCTTAAAGGTTTCTGAGTGGTAGCCGTGTTAGTCTGTATCTGCAAAAACAATGAGGAGTCCTTGCGGCACCTTAGAGACTAACAACTTTATTTGGGCATAAGCTTTCGTGGGCTAGAATTGGGTTCTAGCCCATGAAAGCTTATGCCCAAATAAATTTGTTTGACAAGGACTCCTCTTTTTTTTTTTTTTTTTTTTAAGTTGAATGTGTCCCTACGTGTTAAAAACTGAGGCCCCAAATCCTGCAATGATTAAGCACGTCGCTTTGTGCACAACTGCTTACATTCCTAAAGATGCAAACACGTGCATTTAATGTTTGCAGGAGCAGGCCCTAAAGTGGAAATCTTAACTAGGTAATAATAAAACAGCCCCTCTACCTGCTCCTATACTATCTCAGCAGCCTTCCCAGTCCAGCCTGCGGGATGCAGTCTAACCCCTCCTCCCCCCACATTGTCATCCTTCTCCTTCTCCCCCCTCTTGCAGCGGGGACACGACCCGTTTCTATCTCTGCCCCCTTGGCACTGCAAATCCCCCCTCCCCCCCGCGTCTGTCACTCCCGGGCAAGGCCGTTGCACTCGCCAGCCCCAGACCTTACATGGACAAATCTGCCTTCAGGGAAAGTCAGGAATTTCGGCCCCTGACGTCAGCCTCCGCGCTCTGGGCAAAGCCGGGAGCCCGGGGGGCAGAGGGGGCGGCACCAGCCCGGCTGCGGGAGCTCGGCCGAAGTTTCACTTTTTGTTTTAGGGGCTTCCCTTGACTTTCCCTTTGGTTTCAGACCCTCGGATTCCCCCCGGGGCCGGGAGAGCCCGGGAGAGAAAGGTAAAGGGGGGGTGGGGGGATGGTGCAGGGGCTGTGTGTGTTGGGGGGCGGGGGAGAAGGGGCAGGAGCAGAGAGGGGGGAGGGGAGCCCCCAGAGGCGGTGCCAGCCCCTTGGGAATATTTTTGGGGGCGTCCCCAGACACAACACACCCTAGAGAACGGGGTCCCCTTGGGCTGCTCGGGGCCCTAAGCAATCGCTTAGTCGGCTCTCCGGATGGGGGGGGGGGGGGGCGGGAGCGCAGGGAGGAATGTATGCGGGGGGGGGGGCGGTGAGTGTGAATGGGGGCAGTATAGGGGATGTGCCGGCCAGGGGGAGATGGAGAAGGGGGGATGGGCAGAGGGGGGCAGTAGGGAAGGGACAGGGGGGCAGGCTGGGGAGTCCGCCAGGGCAGTGGCGGGGAGGATGGGCAGTCGGGGTGCTAGGGTAGAGGGAGGGCGACCGGGGGGCGAGAAGGGGGTTTGGGGCGGGGGGGGGGGGGGACAGAGGGAGCCGGGGCGCGGGGGGGGAAAGGGGGTTTGGGGGAGTTAGGGGGCGGGGGGGAGAAAAGGGTTGGGGGGAGCAGGAGGGAGGGGCAGGGGGGGACAGAGGGATCCGGGGCGCGGGGGGGAAAGCGGGTTTGGGGCGGGGGGGGGGAGAAAGGGGTTTGGGACGGGGGGATGACAGAGGGCGAGCAGGGGCGGAGGGGGGACAGAGGGAGCCGGGGGTAAAGGGGTTTGGGGGAGTCGGGGGGCGAGAAGGGGGTTTGGGACGGGGGGTGACAGAGGGAGCCGGGGCGCGGGGGGGGAGAGGGTTTGGGGGGGCAGGAGGGAGGCGCAAAGGGGGGACAGAGGGATCCGGGGCGCGGGGGGGGGGAAAGGGGGTTTGGGACGGGGGGGTGACAGAGGGAGCCGGGGAGCGAGAAGGGGAGAAAGGGGTTTGGGGGAGCAGGAGGGAGGCGCAAAGGGGGGACAGAGGGATCCGGGGCGCGGGGGGGAAAGGGGGTTTGGGACGGGGGGTGACAGAGGGCGAGCAGGGGCGGAGGGGTGACAGAGGGAGCCGGGGCGCGGGGGGGGGAAGGGGGGTTGGGACGGGGGGGGTGACAGGGAGGCGGGGGGAAGGGAGGCGAGAAGGGGCGGGGGGTGACAGAGGGAGCCGGGGAGCGGGGGGGAGAGGGTTTGGGGGGGCAGGAGGGAGGCGCAAAGGGGGGACAGAGGGATCCGGGGCGCGGGGGGGGAAAGGGGGTTTGGGACGGGGGGGTGACAGAGGGAGCCGGGGGGCGAGAAGGGGAGAAAGGGGTTTGGGGGAGCAGGAGGGAGGCGCAAAGGGGGGACAGAGGGATCCGGGGCGCGGGGGGGAAAGGGGGTTTGGGACGGGGGGTGACAGAGGGCGAGCAGGGGCGGAGGGGTGACAGAGGGAGCCGGGGCGCCGGGGGTAAAGGGGTTTGGGGGAGTCGGGGGGCGAGAAGGGGGTTTGGGACGGGGGGTGACAGAGGGAGCCGGGGAGCGGGGGGGAGAGGGTTTGGGGGGGCAGGAGGGAGGCGCAAAGCGGGGACAGAGGGATCCGGGGCGCGGGGGAGAAGGGGGTTTGGGACGGGGGGTGACAGAGGGAGCCGGGGGGCGAGAAGGGGAGAAAGGGGTTTGGGGGAGCAGGAGGGGGCCGTGGGGAGGGGGCAGCCCCAGGCCCGTGCCGGAGCCGCGGCAGCGGCCGGGGACACTCCGGGGCCGGGGAGGGGACTCGGCGCTGATGCAGCCCGGGCACCGCCCCCAGCCCCACCTCCCGCCGCCTCCGCCCTCCCGCCGCCGCTGCCGCCGCTCTCGCCTCCGCCTCCCCCCCGAGGTAGGGCTGCAAATACTCCCGTACCCCCCCCGCCCCCCGCCGCGCCCGCGCCCGCCCCCGCGGGGCCGCAGCTGGAGCCCCCGGCGGGGCGGCGCGCGCGGCATGTGGCCCGGGGGCGGCGGCTCCTCCCTCGCCCGGGCCGGGTGCTGCTGGCCCGGCTGGGGCGGGGAGGGCAGGCCCGGCCCGGCCCCGGCGGGGATCTCCTGCCCGCGGTGCCTGCCGCCCTCGGGGGAGCGGGGAGAAGTAGGGACCAGTTTTTTTGGGGGTGGGTCTCAGGCTGGGCAGGGGGCGAAGGGGAGGGACCCAGGAAACTTCCCCGGCACTTGGGGGCTCCCAGCCCCTCATGCTGTTTGGGAACCTCATGGTGCATTCCTGGGGACACGGCCCCCCCCTCTTCCTCCAAGGGGGCAGGGTATGGGGTGCAGATCGGGCGCTAAGGACACAGTGCCAGCGACTGCCCCGGGGGCAGGGGGACCGGAGGTGATTCGGGGGGGCAGAGGGATGCCTCCCCCCCACCCCGTCTTTGCCCAGGGAGGAGGGCAACTGGCCACCTACCTAGTTGCTTCTCTCGCCAATAGTTGGGGACTAGAGCTGCAGAGCAGCTCGGTCTGATCTCACATTTCCAGGTGGGGGTGCCCCACTCCGCCGGGGTCTTTGCAGGACACCAGCTGGCTCTTAGGTAGGACATCCTGCACTCTGGATGCAACAGGCCTTGGCTACACAGTGTGGGCCACATAGCTGACGGGACAGGAATGCCCTGAGACACTGATGACTTTGGTTTAAGGGAGTAGTCCTGCTCTCTTTTCCATTAAATATTGCTTCCCTGGTCTCTGTCCTGCTCCTGAATTGTGGGACAGTAAATTCTTTAGGGCAGGGATTGGTATGGTGGCTTGTAGAATGGAACCCCAATCATTATAGAAACAATAATAGGTGTGTTAGGCTGTGGCAGACTTTTGCATGCAGGGTTGGGTAGGCCCTTCCTAGGCGGGTAAGCGCAGCAGAAATTTCCCACACAATTACGGTCACCCGGTTTATTTTCATTCAGATGGACAGATTTCATTCTCATTATTGTTCAGGAGAAATCTCGGCACCCCCTGGGGCTTTGTTTGTGAGTGGGAGGTGTTGATAGGCAAAACTAATTCAGTAATTGCTCTGGCTGCTGCATTTTACCATGAAATAAATGGGCCTTGCTCAGTTTTATTCAATAAGTGTTAGATTATTCTTTTTATTTCCACACCCCGGTAGGCTGGATTTTGCCCATTTACCTTTCACCCACATCTAGGATGGGCCGGCTTTTGATATGTTTCTTTTGTAAGGTGTGCTGCCTTTGCTTCAGCCTGCTAGTCTGGCTACAAACTCAGAATACTTTGTTCCATGCTGGACTACGCCACTGACCCCCTATATGTACAGTGGAAAGTCTCACTCCCATAAGACTTCGGTTCAAAGAACCGCTATTGATTTTGATGGGATTTCTGCACTTGTAGGGCCCACAGGTTTGTGCCCTACAGAGGCCGGGTGCATGCCAAGTGGGAGTAACTTTCAGGGCAAAATCTGCGGAAAATATCATTTTGCAAGAAAGGATCGTGTAACTTAGAGCTGGGAAAGGCTTACTGGGTTATCCGGTCCAATTCCTTGCCAAGGCAGAATTATTCCTGTGTTTCATGGTTGGTCCAGACTGGGCTAAATATCCCAGACAACGGGGCTTCCCTTAAGTGATTGCCTAGGGAGGTGGTGGAATCCTTGTCATTGGAGGGTTTTAAGAGCAGGTTAGACAAACACTTGTCAGGGATAGGTATATTTAATTCTGCCTCAGCACCAGGAGTGGGGATGGAGAATGATGACCTCTTGGTGTCCCTGCCCCGATGTTTCTGTGATTATTACACAGCACAGTGAGGCCTTATTATTAGGAAGTTTTCTCTGATAGTCAGCCTGGTTTTCCCCTTTTAGTTTCACACTGTCACTCCTGTTGTATTGCCCTCACTATTCCTCTCCGTTGCTGTATCTTCAGTTCGCCCTTTACCCGCAGCTGGCTAGCACAGGCGCCGTGCCACCGGTGGGAGTTCTAGAGTAGTTAGAGCATTAGTTCTTACCACTGTGTCATCTAACTCTGCTCACGTCAGTGTTGTAGAAATTCCTGCCGCCTGTTCTTTCTAGTGCTCCAGTCCGTCCTGTCATCTGGGGGTTAAGCCGATGTCTGACTCTTGGGAGTTAGAAATAAACTTCTCTGAGTTGTTTTCTGGAGGGTTTCTTGCGCCGTTCTCTACATCAGCTGGTACTGGCAGACTGGTTACCAGATTAGGTGGACCACTGGTCTGATCCAGTCTGGCGGTTCCTATGTTCCCAGTGCACCCGTGGGAAAAGTACTGAAAGTTCCCAGGGTAGACAGACCCCTAGACATTAACTTCGTTCTGCTATTTGTAGACTGTTCTCATATCTCTGCCACTTCAGTTGTCTATTAGCTCAGCAACATGCCCCACTTAGCTCCTTGTGAATCAGTCCCATACCCACCGGCCCCTTCATCCTCTTTGTTGCTTTTGTCTGAGCTCCATTCAGTTTGTCAATGTCTTTCAGTCACATGTTGCTCAGAATTGAACACAATGTTCCAGAGCTGTATATAGAGGGACTGTATCTCACTGATGCTGCTGTGTATACAACCCCAAATTGCAACGGACCAGTCACATGCGAACTCCTACGTGCAATCCTGTCCACTATCCTGTCTCCATCAGCATTATTGCTTTCCAGGTTTCTCCCTGTCACTGAATATTACTGTCTTTCATCATGCAAATGGTAACCATCTATTATGATTGGCATTGGCTAGCACCCTCATTAGCTGTCTTGGCAGAAACACCTAGGAATGAACTGGCAATGGAGACTTGAATTCTCTTGCCCAGAGAAATTTTCCCTTCAGAATGTGGTTGAAGAACACTGGCAGGGGAAGCTTGTGCTGCAAAGGTTTGCCTTTAGATCTGTCTATCCAGTACCTTCCTCTAGCCACGACATTTCCAAGGCTTACAACTATATTGCTGTGCTGTTTGCGACTTGCAGTGGCAATTTTCAGTTCTGAAACCCCTCTCAGATCCTGGCTAAGTCTGGAAAGGCCAGTCTCCCAAGCGATGATAGGGCCGTTTGCCTGTTTGTGGCAGATTGCAAGGCAGATGACATCTGCAAATTGCATCATTCTCTGAATAGCTTCGGGTTTTTCTTTGGCCCCACTTTGAGTATGATATTTAATTGGCTGTTGTCTTGAACTTTGGTAGTTAGGACCCTCTGCTGTATAACTTATGAAAGCTTGAAATTCAAGTCTTCAAATAGTGTAAATTCTGGCCCAATTCTGCATCTCTTATACTGCGCAGTATTTATCCTGTAAAAAGTTCTGTCTAATGATATGCAAGTAAGTAAGTACCACACAACATGAATAAAGACTGAAGATTGATGCCCTTTATCTCTGCCTCCAGCGGCGTGTGAAATACTGACTGCTAAAATCCCATCAGAATTGAAGAACTTCAACAAATAAAGCGGTTTATTTATTATTAATTATAACTCATGATACTGGTCAGGCATCGGGTGCCCCATCATTTGATTTCCAAGCATAGGTGTCACCTTGTTTATTAAAATCATTCTTTCACGTTCATAGGTCAAATCTTGTGGTTTGTGCACAGACTATAAGCAAGTTCTTTTTGTCTGATTATGTGTGATTCCTGCTGCGAGTCCCACAATGATGTTGATCTAAGCAGTTCCCATTTCTCCATCAGAAGGCGCTGCAATAGCCTAGTGAAGCAGAGTGTAGAAATTAAAGGTTCAGAGAAGAATAACTAAAATAATTAGGGGCCTGGAAAAACTCATATGAAGAGCGATTAAAGAGACTGTCTCCTTTCTAAAGTAAACAATCCCAAATAAGGGATAAAAGTATATAAATAATAATGGTCTGGAGAATGGAGGTATCGGGTGTGACTGTTCTCCATGCGTCAACAGAAGAACAAGGGGAAATTGAAAGGCAGCTAATTTAAAATAGATTAAAAGGAAATTCTTTTCATACAGTTTGTAATTAGACTCTGGAACTCATTGCCACGAGTTGATGTTGAGGCCAAGAATTCGGCAACCTTCAGAAAGGGATCAGACATTTATACGGCTAACAAGAATATCCAGCATTATAAGAGTTTACTAGCAATTAAACCTTATGCTTCATGGTCTAAACCAGGGGTTCTCAAACTGAGAGGGGATCACGAGGTTATTACATGGGGGGGGGGGTCGTGAGCTGTCAGTCTCCACCTCCATCATTTATAATAATGTTAAATGTATACAAAAGGGTTTTTTTAATGTATAAGGGGGGGTCGCACTCAGAGGCTTGCTGTGTGAAATGGGTCACCGGTACAAAAGTTTGAGAACCCACTGGTTTAAACTGATCTCTAACTATTCAAGATCGGGACGGTTCTTGCAGTATTCTTGGTGGCATCTGGTGCTGGCCAGTGTTGGAGACAAAAACTGGATTAGGAAGAGCATGGCTCTGGGACAGTCTGGCAAGTCCTGTGTTCCTATGAAAGCATTTAACTTCAGTATTAGTCTCGTTAGTTTTCTCAACTTAATTTGGCCTTTAGAGTCACTTTCGAGCGTACCAACTGTTGTGATGTCTGAAACAGCATGCCAGTCCAGTGCCCGTATTAAGCTTCACTGGGCAAGGGAAGCTCAAATAAATTTTGTATGGCTATCTTAAGAGGTTTTAGAATAAGAACATAGTGACACACTGACAATAGTGAAACATTTACTGCCTTTCGATTCATCCATGCATTTAAGGTCCAGTATCCCATCACTTTCTTGGACTCTGATGGAGTAGTACAAATACTTCAAGAGCCTTTGTAAGCACTGGTCCTGGACTAGGGATTGGAAAGGTAACATGGCATTTGCTTTCATGCTAAGGGAGCTGCACGCTGATTGGAATTTGCAAAAGGGAATGTTAGTGAATTCTGACCTTTTTTTTAAAAATTTTTGCGAGAAAGAAACACAGAGAAAAGAAATCAACAACTCAAATAAAAAACCACAGACCAGTAAAACCCCATGAAATCTCAAAGCTTTTGACAGTTTATGCCCGCCTAAGAAATTGGGTTAGGTCAGTATAATGCTTAGCAGTTTCTGCTCCCTGTGCTTCTGGGCACAGGAATATAGCGAGGGTGGTAATGCTGCTAATCCAGATATGAAAAAAACATCGCCTGCACCTAATCACAATGATTAGGATTAATGGCAAAGACACTCAAGCTAAGATTCTGCCTTAATCCCAAGGAGAGTTAGTTTTGATCACGTTCAGAGCCAATGAAAAAGCTGGTGTGAAAGTCATTATTTTAAGTAAAAAAAAAAAAAAAGATTGTCTGTATCTGTTGTTGGGATCTGAGGCTGACTCTGTCATAGGCATGAGTCACTCAGAAATGCTCCCAAAGCCTTGCAATATGCTCAAGGAAGGAAAACAAACATCAGAGGAGTTGTGAGCTGCTGATAACCTTTTCTTAGAAAAGATACAGACTGCTGAGTATCGCTGACTCCACTCAGGCCATTTCCCCCCATAGGTTCATAGCTCTTCAGGCCAGAAGGAACCATTTAAAATAGTGATTTCTCATTGCGGGTGTGGTGGCACCCATCAGTTGTCACAGGCTGGTGTGCTGGTTGGCTGTTGGCTATGGATGGAGCGCAGGGCATGGAATTTGCCACAGATCGATGTTGATCGCTTTCTTTCCATTTCAAAGAATGTCTGTTTTTCCCCCTTCATGGTATCTTTAAAATGGTCACTGTTGGCCCAGTTTTTATGACCGTTTCCTGTAGCCAGTCCTATTGGTTTAATTTGTTTACGTTGTTCTGTTTGATCCTGTTTTGCATGCGGTGTCTTGGGCAGGCTGTATCTGTCTGCTCATACAAACAGTTACTGTGTAAGCGATTCACAACAACTTGGGAGCCAGGACCAGAAGCTGGTTGTTGCTAAAATGCATGATCCGGCCACTTGAGCTAATATGCGTTTCCTAAACTAGCCATAGTACCATGTCCTTTATCTTCTCTGTGAGTTAGCCACTAGAGGGCAACATCACTCACTCGTTGAAAGCCAGAACGAGAGCAAGAGATTGTTGTAGATGGAGAGATGCCTTACGTAGAAAATGTGGTTCCTTCCTAAACTTGTCTCCATAGACCAGGAAGATGTAGCCTCCTCTAGCTTGATTTTGTATATAAAACGTCGTAGAAAACATTAACATTTATACTGTTTACTTATGAAATTGCATCTGGGTGTGAAATTTCTTACTTCAGATTCATGCCATTTTCAAAAAGGTCAGTGGTGTTAGTCTCTGAATCATCGATTCATGAAATGTAGGCCTGGAAGGAATGAGAAGTCATCAAATTCACCCCCCTGCACTGAGCAGGACCAAGTAACCCTAGACCTGACAGGTGTTTGTCCTGTCTTAAAAAACTCCAGTGACAGAGATTCTACAAACTCCTTTGGAAGCCTGTTCCAGAGCTTAACTACCCTTAGAATTAAAAAGTTTTTCCTAATTAACCTAAATCTCCCTTGCTGCAGATTAAGCCCATTGCTTCTCTGTGTCCACTGGAGGCAGGAGAAGCACAATCGATTGCTGTATACTTTATAACGGCCCTTAACATATCTGAAGACTGTTTACATAAGTTAGTGTCTAGGTGTTTGGAAGAAGCAGGCAGTTATAGGAAGTGGAAGGCCTTCTACCACTATATCAGGGCTTTGACAATAGCCTGGATCCACCGTAGCCATAAGCCATTAGCATTTCATAGGGTTCAGGGGGCACATGGGAAATGAGGTCTCAGGAGAGGTATGTCCTCCAACCTTACTGGCCTTTTTGTTTCCAGTCCCAGCAGGCTTTAGGAGGAGAGGCGGAAGAGCGGGGAAGATGCTGCTAGAGAAGAGGGGGAGATGGAATTATGGAAGTTGTCAGTGTGAACTTCCCATACAGACCTGGGCAGCATGTTGGTGCTGCAGCCTGAGCAGGGTGTTATGTCGTCACTGCTTGGTCTAGTGGAATGGGCACTGGGCTGCACTCGAGGTGTAGGTTCAATACCTGGCCCGGCTCAAGACTCCCTGTGTATCAGAGTTTATGGCCAAAAGGGACCGCCAGATCTTCTAGTCTGACCTTCTGTATATCACAGGCCTTGGGCAAATCACTTAATCTTCCCTCTGCCTCAGTTTCCCATGTGTAAAATGGGAGTAATTCTTCCCTACCTCTCAACAGTGTTAAGGATAAAATCCATTCTTGATTGTGCGGCATTCAGAGACCACAGCAATGGGGGGGCCATAGAACTACCTAGATAGATATATAGTACCTGTTCTGTGAATAAATGGCTTTCCATCTCCAGGTGGGGCTGTCAATCCAGCATTCTTCACTGTTTTCACCCTCCCCACCCAAGTAAATCTGCTTAGCGCGCTGCCTTTGAGCCAGACAAACATTAGCGGAGCCGTGTGCAATTCCGCCTCGAATGGAAATAGTCAGTTTAGATTTAATAAGGCCATTTATCTCAAGGTAATAAAATATCAACTGACTCGGTGTAACTATCTTGTTTAATGTCGATTAAAAGCCCCACATACTTGGCATACTGGGTGAAATTTAATAGAAGTTCAGTTAAGCATTTATTGCTTATTTAATTTAAAATTAAGTTGATCACCGCAGTTGCTCACAGCCACTGTGTATTCAATTAACATTCAGTAAACGACATTGTTAGCTCCAAAGCACATACAGTCAGATCTTGTTCATCTCCATCAGTTCGTAAGCCCCCAATTTGTTTTCCAGCAATGGAATTATCTCCCACATCCCCTTCACTTGTGGCAACAACTGTTTTTTCCAGGTGAGGACAGAATGCGGGGTGAGGGAGACATTTGAAGTCTGTTGCTGTTTCCTGAGCGATCACAATGGGTGCGGCTGAGTAATTGGAAAGGGGCTCCCTTTTTCATGGGTTCGATGACTCGCTGTGCGGTCTGGTTTGCCCAGTTCATGGGCAAAGGGAGAAATGTTGGGAACGCTCTTATATAGCCATGGGAAGACTCATAGGTCAGAAGGGACCATTATGATCATCTAGTCTGACCTCCTGCACAACGCAGGCCACAGAATCTCACCCACCCACTCCTGGAATAATCCTCTCACCTATGTCTCAGCTATCGAAGTCCTCAAATCATGGTTTAAAGACTTCAAGATGCAGAGAATCCTCCAGCAAGTGACCTGTGCCCCATGCTGCAGAGGAAGGCGAAAAACCTCCAGGGCCTCTGCCAATCTACCCTACTTTGTTAACGGATGTGGGCATAGAGTGAAATGGTGTTGGCATAAGCTGCCCAGTTCGGAAGCAGCTAGAAATGTCAATACAGGGATCACTCCTAAGAGAGAAAGGGAGCGGCGCTTACCGCGCCACCATGGGATTGTGATCTTACCATGATATTTCTCAGTATCTTGTTAGTACTTAGGTTAGGCTAAAAAATAACCCAGTACTAAGGCTGGTCGAAAATGAAAATCAAGTTTTTGATTAAATGGAAATTTACAAAGGAAAACATCTTTCAGTGGGGAAATGTGAACTTTTTGTCAAAACCAGAGAAGTTTTCAGCTGAAAAACAGATCCAAAAATTTGCTGTCAGATTTCATCTCTTCGTTGCTCAATACCTTTATTTACACACACAGCGGGTAGTATTTATTATTTGATGTTTATAAGCGCGTGCCATTTTATTTTGCATGCAGTACACTTTATAAGGTGCTGCATGGACAACAGCAATGCAAGTTTCTGCCCTGCTCTCTTGTTGATGGACTTTCACTCCGGCCTAGCAGATACCATCTCTTGGGAGTGAAAGAATAATTCAGCTTCCGTGGCCCGTCAGTCATCTGCTGAGAGAACTATCAAGTGGGGCTATCCCTTCACTTACAGAAAATGACTGTTAGCATCTTTCTGAGGCGTTTCTAAGGTGCCCACTGCTATGGTAGCTTCCATAGACATGGGTGAGAAGGGAGTGGTATATGTTGGGGTAGAAAAGGGGAGGGGGAAAATTGCTTGGGGCTGTCATTACTTCTCTTTGGAGTCCCAATGCTGAGCTGGAGTTATTTTGAATTGAAGAGGAGGACACATGTTATGAGTGGATGAGAGAATGCAGTGAGGAGAATGGCTGAAAATCAGACCTGGCTAAGAGTCTTAGGGGCCAACCATGTAGTTAGACTGGGGAACTCGACACTCCAGCCAGTTTCATGGAGAGCAGAGGTTGTCTGTGGTGCGTTGCATTGCGGTGGATACAGATGTACTTAATCTGCACCACTCAGGAGACATGTATTGTGGTGCTCGGGTGGCTAGCAGGGTGGTGGTAACATAAGCACTCTAGCTAATCACACGCACAACTCTGAGGTAAACAACATTATTATGGCCGCAAAGTCAAGCACTCAAAAGTTAGCAAATACCAGAATTAAGGCTGCGCATACAACCTTAATTCTGGCCCCGTAGTGCGTAGGCATTATGATACGGTATTTAATTAGATGAGCCCATACTGGTTTTTTCCACAGCATGCCAAATGGACGGTATTCACTTAATGAGCAGTTGTTCAATGTTTTCATTTTCTACTCATTGTTCAGTGTGTGCTCCAAGGCCTTATTTACTGTACACACCTTTCTGTGAAAACAGAGCGATTCATTTCCTCGTGCTTTTCCATGGTGTTCATTGCTATTGTGTGAATGCTTCACAACTAGTCATGGATTTATTTTTCACGAAACCCTTGTGAAATGAGGGGGTGGTGCTCTCCACATTTTACACATCAGAAACAGAGAGAGATGAAGGTCAAAAGTATCCACTACTTTTGGGTGTCCAATTTGAGAGTCTTAGGACCTGATTTTTCAGAATGTTTACAGAGTGCTTTGTGCTCAAAGCTCGCTGTGGGTGCTCGCCATCTCTGCAAATCCCTCCGGGTCTCAAGTAAAACACTAGGAAAATGAGGGACACCGAGTTAGTGACCACCTGCAAAAAGCTTAGTTTAAGCAGCTTGGTTAAGGCAGTTGAGTTCCTAGTTATGAGACCATCCTCTCTTTGTGCAATCTCTCCCCCACTCCACCCCCCAACTCCATGCTCCTAAGGGTGATTCATTCTGCCTCTCCTCTCCAACCTGACCTCCTCCCAGTCCTGTCTCTTTCCCATCCCTGGCTGCTTGTCCCCAGTCCCATTCTCGTCACCTAGCCAGTCCTGGTCTCCAGTCCTCTGGCTTCTCATCCCACTCTTTCCTGCCTAGGCTCTTTCCTCCAGACTTACCATCCCATCCCTATTCCCCTCACTCTTAGTCTCAGTTTCTTCCTTCCCATCTCCTTATCTGAGCTCTCTCTTTCTTCCAGGCCGGTCTCCAGTCACCCCTCTCCAGCTCACATTTCCCGTCCTGACTGACTCCTGATTCCCAGTCCCAATCTCCATCCTTGGGCTCCTCATCCAGGTAGAGTTGGCCCCGCCCCTTATCCCATACTCTTTGCTCAGCCAGTCCCAGCCTGGCCAGTGTAGATGGAGTCTTTGGGGAATTTAGCTGCTAAAGTCTAAGCAGTCTTTACCGAGTATGTGCGAACTGTGATTTTTTTCCCCCCTAAAGGCTTATATCTTGGCCAAATTTGGGCAGATTTTTATGGGGACGCAAAGGCCACACCCTGTCAGATTTTCAAGTTCTTGCTCAAAAGGCACCAAAGCTTCTCAAAGAAAAGGCTGCCTGCAATTTTTAACATGGACAAAACAATGTATTTTTTTCCTAGCTGCCATCTTCAAAATGGCTAAACCGTTGTGTATGAAATTTTCAACAAAGAAATTCAGCCTGAGGCAGACACCCAGCATGGAAAATGTCAGCCCCAAGGGTTATAGTCTGGCAAAGTTATGAGCAACTGAATAGAGGTCCGATAATGGGACGTGTTAGCCGACATTATAATAGGCTGTGCTACCAGCCCTGTCTATAATACGGTACCCAGCAGTCACTATGAGATGGATGAAGGATACTGCTCAGTTTCAGGTTCCAGAGTGACATGACTTGGCCTGAGATAAGCAGGCACAAGACATTCAATCCTGAATTTTCTCTGAGAAACCGTGTGCTAGGTAAATACTTGGTTTTCTGTATCTACCTCTGATGGGTAACTCATGTCTCTGGGGAAATATTTCATATACTGTATCTACTCTTGTAGAGACGGATACCTGACAGCCGTCACTTCACTTTAGCAGTGAAATATGTCCTTGGGACGCTGTTGGAATGAATTGATCCTATAAACAGGATGTGTTGGTGCGGTTGTCAGCAATCAGGTCTGTAAACTGATTCCTCTCACCAGGTCTGGGGTGAGAAGTTTATAAGCTCTTTAGCATGCTGCACGACTGACCGGTATCACTTCGCCTCTAGGTGTTCCGGTGGTGCCTTGATGCATCTAAGCCACAAGCTTGGCTTTTCAAAGGAACTGAAGGGGTTTAGGTACCCAGTACCCAGCTCTCATTGAAATCTAATGGGATTTGGGTTTTTAACTCCCTGAGGCTTCTTTGAAAATCCCAGCAGCCCATGGTGGTGAGCAGAGCGATACGGTCGTCAGGTCGGTTGCACATTGCTGAGAAAAACGTGTCTTTACCATTCATCTCCTCATCCTGCCTCCTGTTTGTCGGTTTATCTGCCTTGTCGTAATCCTCAACTGTGAACAGCCTGGGGCAGGAACTGTCGTAGGTTTACATGTGCATACGGCACCTCGCATTGCGAGAGCCCTGATCTCTGATTGGGGGCCCCTGGAAACCGCAGCGGTCTGAATAATCAGAATAATGCTGTGAGTGAGTTTCCCTCTATTGTTGTAGCAGCTGCACCTTAACTGGGATTATGAAGGTCGGGAGGTGAGCAGCAAAGCTAGTTAGGGGTTTGGGCGGTATTTACATAGGATGAAAAATTTCAAGAACTAGGGGAAGGATGGTGGAGACCCTTTCAGTTCATCAGCTGGTGTAATTCCTCACTCCTCACAGGCTGTTTTCCCATGCACAGCCTTGCCCCAATTGCCGGAGTAGTTTTTGCTTCCTCTCAGCCAACGGTTCTCCATTACTTCCATCATGCAGGCGGCTTTGCAAGAGAGAGCAGTGACCCCACGCTGCAGCTTTCTCAGTGAGGTTTCATTCCAGTGAGGGGCTACGCAGCTCACTGGCGGTCCACAGAGAACCGTTGAGAAACCACTGCTTAGAAGCTTCAGGTCTTGTCCACTTCTGGGGAGGCAGGATACGGGACTGGGAGGAGGGGAGTGGACCCACTGTGTGGCAAATCCTAAATTCAACCCTGCGAGTAGTCCAGCTAAAGTCAGGGAGGCTACTCCTGTTCTTAAAGGTGAGTACGTAAAAGTGCTCTGTTGAACGGGGGCCTTAATTCCTCCGTTATTCCAAGAGGTCGGGAAGGAGGGATTGGCGAATGTGGTGATGCTAAAGAGATTAAAACAAAACCCACTGGGAAGTCCTGTTGTCTTCCTTTGAAACAAGTGCTCAAAACATCAGCAGCCCTATAAGTAAGCATGGACACATACTGGAGACAAGCCCACTGCTAAGTAAATAGATTAAAGTTTCAGGCATATTAGAAACAACAATGAGTAGAAGAGAAAAAAAAATCCTTCAGAAGGTAGAGAAAATACCTTGACCGTGGCCTTCAGTGAGCAACAGAACAAACGCAAAGCTCTCGGGGTGGCAAGCCTGTTCGGATGCGTTTCTCAGCACGAGAGAATCAGAAATGTTGCCCAAGCAGCGGGTGGTTTTCAGTCAATGGAAGCAGGCATGTGCCTCTCCAGACCTCCCCTCTGCACAAGGCTTTAGCAGCGTCTGTGTGTCGGGATGTCATCTTGTGAAGCATTTGTGTTCCTTGGCAGTTTGCAGGGCGTGAATGCGGTTCGGAACGGTGTGGCATGGGAGAATGAGAGCTGTGAAACTGGGGGAGGGGAGGGACGCCAATGCAGCAGGAAGCCACTGGAGACGTTTTCAGGGTTTGTTTCATAGATGCATAGAATTGAAGGCCAGAAGGGACCACTAGGTCATTTAGTCTGACCTGTGTAACGCCACGTGGCCTGGAGCGTATTGGTTTGTAGGCCAGCCTTTGTGTAAAGCAAGACCCACCCCCACCCTCCCGCTCACATGCATGTACTCGCTTGTTAGCAGTTTCTGGAAGGAAGGAGGCTTGCTTTGTGTGCAGAGGAAGGACATGCACGAGACATAGAGTTAACTTGGTGCGAAGACGGAGCTGTCCGAAAGCCATGCAAAAATGTAACCAAGGGCCTGCAGCTTGTCCTGTCCTAGCGGTAGCGTTGGTCTCCTCTCTCCTGCTGGAATCCCAGTGGCGGCGGTGATGCTGTGGCAGGGTTGCCGTGAAGGAGAGGGTGAACCGTTGGAGAAAGAAGGACGCTTGTGGCAAAGATAAACTCCACTGCTATGGCTAACATAAGCTAAAAGGGGGGTGAAAGTTGGGGGCTGTGTGTTGTACTGTCTTAATCAAAGCCAGCTGGCTCGCAAAGTGCAGCAGTGGAGGCCACTGCCTCTGTAGAGGGGGAGAAGTAGCAAAGGAACGGTGGAGACAAACTTTGCATGTGGGTTCAAATCCCGGTCCGGCGTTCATAGCTACACGCAAGCGTGGTTTCTTCCTGCTAGCTCTGGCCTTAGTGTTCGCATGGCTCTTTACGAACGCCAGCTAACTCATTCAAGCAGATGTTTGGCAGTCTCACAAACCCACCATGAAATTAAGTATAATTGCACTTTGGTAAAGAAATGCCCAGGACTCAAATAACACCTGTTTGTGTGGCACGTCAGAGTTGCGGTGCGTTAGCACGGCTGCACATGCAATGCTTGCATAGTATCTGACTAAGCCACTGTGATTTGTCCCTGGTTATAATCTACACTACAGTCAAATATTGGTTGCATTGAAATCAGTGACCAAACTCTCTTAAGCATTAGTAGGACCAGCGCACCTCCCCCTGCACATGCGCAAATACCCGAAAAACGTAATTGAAAGGAGGCGCTAGTAGCTGCGCCCTTTGCACATTGTCTGGCCTTCCCAGCCTCAGATTGTTCCTCTTCCTTGTTGCTCTTTTGTTGCAGCCTGCTGTTAATGTTTAACCTGGAAAAAACAATGCCAACGCTTCATGGCAAGGTACATAATGTGTGGGATCCAGCAGGTTATACTGGCAAGGGTAGGTGAGAGACCAGCCATTCTGGAGTGCTGAGGCTACCTAGAGCATCAGGCTCAGTGCCAAGTAGTTTAGCCTTCCAAGGGTAAACAGATGCTCCACCAAGCAGTTGAGTGTGTGTGTCCAACTCCCAAGAAGCAACAGTGACGTGCTCCGGAGAAGAGCAGCAATAATAACTTTCTATAGGTGAGGTGTTTTGAGACCTTAGCCATAAAGATCCCACAATACTTCATAAGGGTAAGTGCTCACCTTATAGCTGCTTTGGCCAAAATTTGCCCTTCCACTAGGTCAGGGGTTCTCAGAATGGGGGGTCGTGACCCCTCAGGGGGTCATTAGGTTATTACGTGGGGGGGGGGGGTCGCGAGTTGTGAGCCTCCACCCCAAACCCCGCTTTGCCTCCGGCATTTATAATGGTGTTAAATGTATAAAAAAGTGTTTTTAATTTATAAGGGGGGGTTGCACTCCGAGGCTTGCTCTGTGAAAGGGGTCACCAGTACAAAAATTTGAGAACCACTGGTCTCGGTGCTACGGTAATACACATAATGAGGTGCAGAATGCTGTCCTCCACCCTAATTGTGGTTGCACTTCTTCAGCGGTATTGTAGGCATAAAGATTTCAATGCGTCTTGAGATCTTTGAGATGAAAAGTGCTATCTATAGCGAGAGAGATTCAAAAATGCTATCATAGAATCATAGAATCTCAGGGTTGGAAGGGACCTCAGGAGGTCATCTAGTCCAACCCCCTGCTCAAAGCAGGACCAAACCCAATTAGATCATCCCAGCCAGGGCTTTGTCAAGCCTGACCTTAAAAACCTCTAAGGAAGGAGATTCCACCACCTCCCTAGATAACCCATTCCAGTGCTTCACCACCCTACTAGTGAAAAAGTTTTTCCTAATATCCAACCTAAACCTCCCCCTCTGCAACTTGAGACCATTACTCCTTGTTCTGTCATCTTCTACCACTGAGAACAGTCTAGATCCATCCTCTTTGGAACCCCCTTTCAGGTAGTTGAAAGCAGCTATCAAATCCCCCCTCATTCTTCTCTTCATTTGATAGAAACCTCGTGCCTGAAGAGTTCCAGCTACCCCAGGACCCCACGTAGCTCCCTTTCCAATCCTGCTTTGAGTTAACAAACGCAACAACAAAGGAAACACACATGAATTACGTTGGTTCTTGGGGTGGTGTTTTTTGTTTCATCTTCATAAAAAAACCTATGGGAAACCAAACGGCAAAGTAATCAGCATCAAAATATGCAGCAGACACAGGTGTTTGAAGCTGGTTTTGCTTTTGTTTCTGTATTGATAGGATGCTAGGGGTCGACATGGTCTCTTATGGGCTACTCTAGCCTTACAGATAGCCTGATTTCTGATCTCACACCTATTGGCCCAAAGTTCTTGCCCTCTGGGGTTGACAGTCTAAGGTTAGAGACAGAGCTGGTTGAAAAATGGAAAACATTTCCCCAGAAGATCTTGCTAACTTTTCCCCTTGTTTTCCTGAAAATTTTAGGAAAAAAAATCAAATAGCTTTTCGACAGAAAGTGTAACCAAAGCACACCACCACCAGGATGGGGAAAGTCTATGTGTGCACACCACCACTGCCTTCTTCCCCTGCACTATTCCTCTTAAAATCATAGAAACATAGGACTGGAAGGAAACTTGAGAGGTCATCTTGTCCAATCCCCTGCCTCATGGCAGGACTAAGTATTATCTAGACCATCTCTGACAGGTGTTTGTCTAACCTGCTCTTAGAAATCCCCAACGATGGAGATTCCACAACCTCCCTAGGCAATTTATTCCGGTGCTTAACCACCCTGACAGTTAGGAAGTTGTTCCTAATGTCCAACCTAAGCCTCCCTTGCTGCAATTCAAGCCCATTGCTCTTGGTAAACGTCAGCCACCCACAGCGGGAGAAAGGAATCTAGATGGTTCAATATGGAGATTTGATGCCACCAAAGACATCCCGTGTAGGATAACTGTAGAGGCTGCTGCTGTACCTGGAGCTGTTCCATTAAGTCTTTGGAGGACCATCCAGCTGCTTTAGTCATTCAGTTTTATTTCTCAAATAGAGCAGAGGTGCTTACCTGTCTCTGCTAGCCTGGGTTGTTTACCCCGTCTTTATTGCTGTCCTGTTGCTCAGAGAGAGTTATAATTAAGATTGCTGGGTAGAGGGGGTGTTGGAAGTAGGCTGGGTCTGGATTTCCAAAACATCAAGGACTTTGCTAGCTCTTTACTTAGATCCATATCAGTTTCGATTCAATATGAATCATCAAAAAGGATCCCAACGTGCTTTCCTGACGCATCCATTAAATTAGGTTACAAGCTCCCAGTGGCAGAGAGAGATCTTGTCTGTTTTATCTCCATAAAGCACCAGGCTCACAATAGATAAGTCTTGCAGCACCCTTCTGCGGTAGCTGGTGGTATCCCTATTTTACAGCTGGCTGAACGGAGCACAAAAAGATTAAGTGACTTGCCCAGGGTTGTACAGTGTGTCAGTTGCAGGATCAGGAATAGCACCCAGGAGTCTGGTCTGATTTAGGCTGGGTTAAAAGAGGAGCGAGTTGGTGACCCCATTGTAACAGCATATTTTCAATGGAAAGTCAAATAACCAGCCATTCTGAAGGTTGAGAGGGGTCGGTGCTAATATAGCCCCCCACTCCCATTGAGTTTGAGAGCCTGATGGTCTTTAATATATTTATAGCCACCACACCTGTGGGACGTAGGGTAGAGCTGTTTCTTCCCCCATTGTACGGTGCAGGGGGAAGTTGGGGAAGAGAGGCAGAGAGAAACTGTGATTTGGCCAAGGTCACACAAGAAGTCTGGCGGAGCTGAGAATTGATCCCCGGTCTCCCAAGTCCCAGCCTGGCACGCTAACATGGCGTAATTTCTCCACGTGCGCACAGCGGGTGCATCTTATTCGCCGTGTGCTTTCTGTTGCCGTCTGCCTCCGCTGCTTTTAGTCTGCACTTATTTAATTTGACCGAGAAGCTTGCATTAGAAGCCATTCATTTCCCTGACAACTGTGCTTGACGATCAGAAGCTATTCTTAGTGTGAAGGACAGGTACAGATTTGTTTGCCTTGGCTGCAGAAACACAACCTCTAGTAGGTCCTTGATAAGAAGAAGTAAATGTTGACTTGCTTTACCTGCTAATTACAGGACAAAAGCATAGGTGGCCTTATCCAAAATAATTATCCTCTTGAGTGAATGAAAGAAAATGGCACTAGCTACCAATCAAGTTCCAAACTCCTACATTCTACCTCTGCAGTTTTCCTCTGACTCCTGCTCATAAAAGACCGCGGTGGCCCTGCTAATTAACGTTAAAAGTTGTATCTGAGAAATTGGCACATTTCCAGTTGTATGTGAAGTGCTAGGCGGGTGTTTGTCCCCCCATGGTGGTTCCATGGTGGTGAGGGCCTCACCCTCCCTGATTAAGCTTACCTCGTTATCTCTAGCCTGAATCTTCCCTGCACATTTATATCTGCCCCTGGACATTTCCACTGCTTGCATCCGAAGAAGTGGGTATTCACCCACGAAAGCTTATGCTTCAATACCTCTGTTGGTCTATAAGGTGCCACAGGACCCTTTGTCGCTTCTACAGATCCAGACTAACACGGCTACCCCTCAGATACTTGAGACCATGGCGGTTGTGGTTTTTGAGATGAGCATAAACAGCCCTCGCTAATAGTACTAGTTGAAAAATTTCCCATCAAAGTTTTTCAGTGGAAAATGGCTATTTTTTGAGAAAACACACACTTTTTTGGGGGGGGAAGAAAAAAAAAAGGTTCATCTTCATTGAAAATTTTATGAACAGACAAGATTTTTGGCCACAGTCTGAAAATGTCAACAAAAGTGGAGAAAAAAAATTGTCAGCATTTTTAGTCAATAAAAAAAATGTTACTTCCAAACTACCGTTATTCTCTAATTAATGATGAACTTTGAATACAGCAGCTGGGATTCTGAGGGTTTGGTTCTGTCAGCAGTTGGTTTCAGATATGTATTAGCCTTGATTCTCACACCCAGTGCCTAGTGATGTGATGGAAAGGTCTTCATTCCCCGCTCTCTGTTTGGCTGCATTTGTAATGTGCCCATCACAGTGGTACCTGGGTACCATTGGACAGTTGAATAGGTGTATGCACTTGCTTTTATGTGCCTAAAGCTTTGGGCAACAGTGTTTTTATTGTACACTGAGATTTTTGTTTCAATCGACTCAAAATCAAAGTGCCTGGAGTGGATTTTGAACCAAAAGCTCCTTATCCTATCCCTGATCTCCGAAGTCAGTGGCTCTCAAACTTATGTACCGGTGACCCCTTTCACATAGCAAGCCTCTGAGTGCAACCCCTCCCCCACTTATAAATTAAAAACACTTTTTATATATTTAACACCATTATAAATGCTGGAGGCAAAGCGGGGTTTGGGATGGAGGTTGACAGCTTGTGACCCCCCCATGTAATAACCTCTTGACCCCCAGACGGGTCCTGACCCCCAGTTTGAGAACCCCTGCCCTAAGTCTCCTGACAGGATGGTTTTATCAAATATCAGGGCTTTGTCTTAGTTGAGAGATTTGGAAAAGTAAAGAGGCACAGGCAAATTTCCATGAGGGCTCTCCTCTGCATTGCAGACATTGATTGCCTTGTAGTGTTTGAGCAGGTCACGCTTGTTTGCTGTTCCTTGATGACAAGTCTTTTGACCTCTGTAAAGCAGGAATACTGATAAATGTCAGTTAATAGGGTGAGGGTGGGGTGGGTGGAGGTATGGGGAAGGGCTGTATTAGACGTTGGTGCTGTGGTCCATGTGTAGGTGCGTTACATTTACATGATTGACATGAAATATAGCCAGCCCTTGCTAGCTGTTCCCCACAGACCCCTCCTGCTCTCAGTGTAAGCGACAACTGTGATATCTCATAGGCCTAAGGAAGAGCCCTGAGTGGCTTGAAAGCTTGCCTCTGGCCGAAGTTGGTCCAATGCAAGATGTTCTCTCAGTCACCGTGTCTCTCTAATATCTCAAATGTGCCCCCTCTTGACCAATGCTGACTTGTTAATGGCAGCCCGGGTCTTAGCTGTATCTAGCATTTTCTAGTGCAAGTACCTGATCTGTGTCCTTTGGGCTTTGCTCTGTATGATGCCCTCTCGAATGAAATTGACAAAGCGTGTTGCCAAACCACTTCTGGTAAAATGAAGCGTTTGTCCTCCTCCCCAGTTCTACTGATCGCCTTTCTTTCCTTTCCTTCTCTGTGTTCTATGTTCCCTTCTCCCATCCTTCCCCCTTCTGTCCTCTGTCCACCTCTGCACTCAGCCACCACCCCAGATGCCATCTTTTGCATGTCTGTTTTGGAATGGCATTTGATCTCACTTATGGCTATGTTGCATGCTAGACATGACAGGCGGTGGAGTCTGCATTCTAGGTGGAGCATACCAAATGGTGGGTCATTGGGAGATCGCCCTCTCCCAAATTTTCTGCAGTTCCCTACTCCAGAACCAAAAATCTGGTTTTACAAAGTGGTTACTCTAGTGCGAGTGGCCAAATTCCAGTTGGCACGTACAATATGCTAGAGTAGGAGTAGGCGCGGATAGCTGGTAGTGAAGTGTTACAGGTAGGTGACATGCTGGAAACGGAGATGCAAGAGTGATTGAGACCTGCCTCCCAGTGAAAGTTTTGGTTCCCTTGGCATGGAATAGAAGTGAGTGACACTCCCATATCAAGCCAACACGCGGTATTCACTATTCCACAGCTGAGCGCTTGGGCACAGGAGAGTTGAAGGATTCAGTCTGGCAATCAGTTGGAAGAACATGAAATGTTAGTGGCCGAGAAAACCCTTACAACTGAAAAATGAGCAAAACCAAGGACTTAGCGCTAGCTGTGCTTCTCTTGGTTGCTTGCAGTTGGCTACATGTGGGTTTTTTTTGTTTATGTGCAATGGTGCTTACAGTAAGGAAGAGGTTAGACTGCAAAACTGCTATCTCAACACTGGCAGAACCAGTCTGGGTGGCCAAACGCTGTCGTGAATCTCATATGAGTGCTTTGTGGGGGTGAATCCCCATCATTGTGAAAGCTTGCAAGTGTCCCTTTGATGTTTGTAGGAGTTGATCATGACGTGTAAATTCAAGTTCCCTTTGTATCTACAGTCTAGGACTCATACTCCACAGGTCAGTACAAAGATATCTAACTGAAAATGATCTGGGTGTATGAAACAACACAGGAAGAATCTAATGGAATTGTACTCCATTGAATAGAGTTAGTCCTCTGACTAATTGAATTTCATATTGAAACTCTTCTGCTGACACTGGTCAGTGGAGGATAGGGGATATACAGCAACACTGCAGTGACAGGACCTATAGATTGGCACAGTCAGAACTGGGAACCACTCTTGCACATCACCCCAGTGTAGAGGTATGGGGAAGAGTCGACAGCAGGTAATACAAGGGGACAGGAGACGTCCAGAACACTTCAAAATAGATTAAACCAGAGCTGGGTCTCTAAGACTGTTGGACAGAGGTCAGGGACTCTGCACTGGGCACCTGAGATGTTCAAAGAACCTCTATGCCTGTGATAAAACACAAATTAGAAACTGACGCAGTCAGGCCTGTGCACCCTTATGAAGGAGACTTGTGGCAAGTCTCTACATCGTTCCATGTTGGAATGAGAGGAGTTAAATCACTGGATATGTCTCATCAGCTCTCTGAGCAGGATTCAAAAGGGAGGTGCAGAGAGACCCCTCCTTCACTACTGGCATTACTTTAGGAAGCCAAGCGAAATAAATGGTCATGATCCAGAGGGTGGTCTATAGTGCACTGTTGGTGCTATACACATAATAAGTAATACAAATGCAGTGCACCCATCATATGTGCTGGGTAGAATGTAATTGTCCAGACCAAGGCAAAACTAGTTCATCGACAGAGGGGCTGAGTTTTTAGCAGGAGAGGGGAAAATAATCATTGTAATAATAGCTTCCACCTACTGCGATGAAAGACGCTATGTGATAAACTTCAGACAATTAAGCTCCTCTGGTAGATTGATAATGTGTCGAACTCCCATTCAAGTCTGCAGGGCTAATTTTCTTGCACAAAACAGGCCCAGAAGTACGCCTTCCGAAGCTTCGCTCATTCCTTAGTGTGAACCCCACCCCGAAGCAGCTGCGAAGACCGGAGCACCGGGCACCTCTGTGTGGCTTAGGCAATGGTGCGCAGCTGATGCATAAAGAGGAGGGTTGTTTCCCTGCTCCCCTCAGACCTGTCACCTCCAGGAGAAGCCTCCGTTACTGACACTTAAGGGAAAGCAATGTGCCATCCGGGAGGTGTCCCTTTTCCACCTTGCTGATCGAGGCAGGCTGGCATGTGACAGTTTGTTGCCCATTCACAACAAAAGCGCCGAGTTAGAGGGTTGGGAACGTGATCTCTTTCCGTTCTTGTACGCTGCTGCTGCTGCTGTTACGTACGCTTGGCTTTCTCCATTGCTAGGGCGATTTTGATCTGCAGGGGTGATTGCAGTGACCCGGGCCTTTTGTTTTATTCCAGCAATAGGTGTCGGAAGAGGGAACACGACCACCTACAAATGTCCGCTGCAGATTAGTGTCGAGATGCATTAGATAGGAGTGAACAGGTGGGGGGCTGTGCTGGGTTACTACTCAGATTGTGCTCTTTCCTGGTGGAGGCAGCTGGCTTCAGCTTCCTTTGTGATCCTAAGCTGCGTGGCTGTCCTGTGGACATTTTTATGCGCACACGTTTCCCTCCGTGGGTGCAAAGGCGGGGTCAAGCCCCAGGCACTGTCCCTCCTGCTAAACCTAAACCATACCCTTTAATGCAATCCTCCACCATTCCCAACATGACATATGGCACTGTTAGACACTGCAGAAGGAAGGCTGCATTCTTAGACACGGAGCCCACTCAGGTCAACGGGAGTTCTTCCATTGGCTCCCATGGGCTTTGGATCGGGCCTTAGGTCCCTTGTTCCTTTCGCTCTGCTCCAGGTAAGAGCCAAGCATCAGATCTGCAGTGGAGACACGGAGCAGAGGTGTTTCACGTTACAGGCTAGAGGGTTTGTCCCTTCCAACTTGCCTCCCTGGAGCTACTTACATGTCGGGTTCTCGCTAGGCTCCAGAGCGCATGGAGTTCCAATGCAACCTCCTCCTCCAGCCCAACGTGGTGACTTTTGTTCTTCACCGTAGCTGACGGCAGATGGGGCATCAGACAATGGAGATAGGGTGACCAGATGTCCCAGTTTTATAGGGACAGTCCCGATTTTTGGGTCTTTTTCTTATATAGCCTCCTATTACCCCCCACCCCCGTCCCGATTTTTCACATTTGCTCTCTGGTCACCCAAATGGAGAGGATGGGTGGCCCAGCGCTGTGGAACTGTTTTCTGTTCAGAAGCTGTACGCATCCCGGCTCATGCTAAGTGCGTGTTGTGAAGGAGAGTAATAATAATAGCAGCTATTAGAGCCGGTCAAAACATTTTCATTAAAAAAAAAAAAAAGGATGGTAAGTAGCTTTTTAATGAAAATGGACATTTCTGCTGGAAATGCCAAGTTCTGATTAAGTTTTTCAGGTTTTTGTTAAAGAACTGAACCCCTACAAACATTTGACGTTTTTTGATGGAAAACTCAAAAAATGGTGTTGAAAAATAAATGCTTTAATCATAAAAAAGCCTCTCTGGAAAACAAAATCTGCCCCGGTTCTGTTTCTGTGCTGGCTAGGTGTCACCCTTACTTTGCTCGCTTGCATTGTGAACCATCGAAGGAGAGACCTCTGGACTCTGTGCTGGTCTCACGGGCCTGAGATTCTAGCTGAACGAATGTGGTTCCTGGGCGGCTTAGTTTGGATGGAGATTGGAACAGGTGGCAATCCACTGTTTATGGTGCCAGCTGACTGCGCTTTTTAAAAAAAAATCTGCCCGGTTGGAGAATCCGCCTCTGCCTCCTGATCTTGCGGCTTTTGGAGAGGAGTGTTGGATGATAAAGCCAAGCAACTAAGACCATGAACTTTTAATGTAGGCGTTGGGGCCCGATGATGACCTCATTCTAAGCCTATCGCTCTATCTAAGTCTGAAACTATGACAATTTAGTATTAAAATGTAAAAATGAAAAAGAATAGCTAATGTTCACTCATCCCAGGGCACCGTGCTATTACTCAGGGGTGGGGGGAAACAGGCATTTCTAAACCAGATGTAGAGATTTACTGGTACTACTGAGTGCCTTTTGATTATACTCCTTTTTTAGATAATGGTTTTACAAATATGTCCCCTCACAAAAGGTTGGTGACGTTGGGAATCAAAGTCGATTTTGAGATCTGGTAACTCATCAGAGTGAGCTGGTGAAATGAAACTTAATTGCTTTAATGAAAATGCATGAATGAACAAGATTGGCCAGTAGTTTAGGTCCAAAGCTAGAATTTTGCTTCAATAAAAATCTAACATAAAAGCCCCCCCAAATTATTTATTTTATAGCAGTAAGTTCTTAAGGGTTGCCTTGTGCTTATTTATATACACAAAGGTGGAAAGCAGCAATCTCTGTTCTGAAGAGCTTAAAATACATACAGATGAAGGAACATTTATTTTTTTGTAATACAAACCCCACTGCTCCAAGTTATGTTCACTTGTATTGTAGTAGGTCTTAGTAACCCTGTTGGACGAGGTGCTATACAAACATCTACAAAGAAATTTGTAAGAGATTGCAATCTAAATAGGATCTGGCTAAATAAGGCACTGGGCTGGGAGTCAGGAGATCTGAGTTCTGTTCCTGGTTCTGTCACTGACCTGCTCCATGACTTGGGCAAGTCACTTCCCCTCTTTGGGCCTCAGTTTCCCCTTCCACCCTTGGTCTGGCTTGTCTGTTGAGATTAGAAGTTTTGGGGACAGGGACTGTCTCTTGCTATATGTCTGTAGACTGCCTAGCACAATGATGCCCCAATCTACCCTATTAATGATAGTCTGTGCAAGCCTTTTTTGGATTGGGATTGTAAAATATTCCCCTCTGAAACCTAAACCCTGCAACTGATTTCTTTGTTGGAGCAGAGAGGGGTCCCAGGGGAGAGGCAAGTGAAACTGACTGGTATCGTTCACAGTGTCTAGCCTAAGTGAAATGCAGGCAGTAAAAGGTGAAAAGTCAATTCAGCGGTGTTGAAAATGATCTGCTTTCAGTAATCTGGGTGTTGATTAGCCACATGGGGATAGGGAGATGGTTAAAAAAAAAAATACAGGGCCTGATTTTGCTGTCAGTTGCGCACGGGTGGAAATCACGAGTGACGGCCGTTGACAACCGGAGGTCAGGGCAGAATCGCGCCCATGATTTTTAGTTTCTCAAAGTCCATTTTAATCACGGTTCATGATGACTGATCCCTCTTTCCTTCCGCACTGCTCTCCCTTCTGGTGGCTTCCTTCGAACCTCTGGCTCACTCATTTGTTCATCGGGAGCCTGCCCATGAGGCACATCAGTTTCCCTCGCTCCTCCGCCTCCCCTCCTGCCTTTCTCCTCCTTTCCTCACCTACCTCGGTCTGTACGTTTTAAATAACGCCATCTGCAATGGGGCCTGCATCATACTGGGGCCCCATGAGCTGGGAGCTCACGACAGCAGCCCTGTGCTTTGAGGAGCGGTCTGCAGAATCTCCTCCCAGAACTGCAGGGAGGGAGAACTTGCTGCCATTCTTCCTTCCTGGGACAGAAGGGTGTAGTGGGAGAAAGAAGCCGCTTGTGGCATGAATGTTTTCCCACCCGTGGCCCCTTCCGGTTGGGTGCCTGGCTGGCTAGGGCATCCTGGTACTTGTCCAGGGCAGCCTGACCCCTTCCATTCTGCACCGCGCAATAAATCTATAAGGTCCCTTATTGAGGGACAATTTTATGACCATTGGGAGTAAACCTGAAGATTTAGTGTCAAGGCGAAGTTAAAAATTGGTAATTTGGTCCTGCAGCCAGGTTTTCTGGCTCAGGAATGCAGGCAAGGATGGAGGTGAGGTCATGGCTTACATAGAAAAGCTCTCCTGCCCTTACGTATGCAAAGTCCTGTGGGTGAGATGCTCCTCTTACTGGAGCTAATTTTACCCCTCAGAGCTGATGCAGCTGGTCCGGACTGCCTCTGACATCATCCTTCCTTTCGCAGGATGTCCTGAGAGCAGAGCGGTGGTGAGTCCCAGCCTGTCTGACATGGACACTACGGTTGTGGTTGATTTAAAAGCCTTAGTTATCAGAACAGCTCGCTGCTGGGCACGATAGATTAGGAGAATGCGCACTTCATCACGGGTGGAAACCCAGGGCTACCTCCTCCACTGCTGTAAATCGGCATGGACTTCAATGGAATGGTGCTGATTTACACCAGTGGAGGGTCTGGCCTCCTGGTTTTCTGCAGCAAGCCCCTCTGAGAAGGCAGAAAGTGAGTCTGTTTCCCCTAGTTAAGTGTCCTAGTTAAGTATCCTCACACCTTTGTGTTAACTGTCCGTGGTGGGCCATCTTGATTATCACTTCAAAAGTCATTTCCCCCTGCTGATAATAGTTACTTTTAATTAATTAGCCTCTTACAGTTGATATAGGTACTTCCACCTTTTCATGTTTCTCTGAATGTATAAATATCTTCTTACTGTGTGTTCCATTCTATACGTCCGAAGCAGTGGGCTGTAGTCCACGAAAGCTTATGCTGAAATAAATGTGTTAGTCTCTAAGGTGCCACAAGCACTCCTGTTCTTTTTGAGTGGTAACTGTCACTCTTTGACTCGACTCACTTCCCAACAAGGGTTGGCCGTCGGCAGGAGAAAATCATCATCATCACAAAAAGAAGAAAACCCACCTCTCGGTTATATTTTTTTGCACGATCTTTTTTTATTGAATTCTTTTCAGAAAAATTATTATTGTCAATGTCTATAAAATAAAAGAACCTAATAAACACAGAAACCAAATAAACGTAGTAAGGACCCAATCCTGCAAAGAGTTACTTGGTGAGTAACTCAGTGGCACTGTTCACATGGGTGAAGTTACCCAGATGTGTAATTGTTGGCAAGACTGGGCCCTAATACCAGATAGGCCTAATCATAATGCTCTGAAATAGCCACGCTCAGGCACCGAAAGGTAAGCGGCCTGGTTTTTCGGCGGTGCTGAGTATCCTGGAATCTCATTCAAGTCCATGGAAGCTAAAGGAGCTTAGCAGTTCTGAACATTAGGCCATTTCTATTTAGGAACCTAATCGGGAAGATTTTGGCAACGAATCCCAAGCATTGGACACCACGTGGGTTAAAGTGCAGGACTATCATTCTAAATCCTCCAGATTTTTAAAGCGTTTTTCATTTCAAACAAAAAAGTCAGATTGAGGTGGATTGAAGTCTAGGGACAAAGGGAGGCAAATTAATTTTTCCCCTCCTCCCCAGGCACCTGTCAATCATACACCAACCGACCCTTGTTAATTCACACTGATAAGTAACTCATTGAGAGCTTGTCTACACATCATTTTGACTGTATCGGTGTAGTTAAAGGTGATACTGTCCCTCTAGCGCAGACATGGTTACAATAGTACAGCTATTCTTTACCGGAAGGGGAGCAAGCGACATTGGTATAAGGCATCTTCAAACCGGTGTAATTGCGTCTACATTAGGACTTTTACTGGCATCACTATTTCGGTTTAAAAAAATAAATCACACCCCTAACCAAAATAGTGACCCCAGTAAGGCTTTCAACTGTAGACCAGGCCTTAGAATGGATAAATGTTGTGAATTAGCAGAAGAGTGAATGAGATTTTTCTTTTAAAAGACTGCTACATCATACAATACTTTTTGACAATTGCCACTGTAATGGCTTAGATTTTCAAAAGTAACTAGAGATTGTGGGTGCTTCCATATTTGAGTGTCAAACACACGAGACAAAGGGGTTTTATCTTCAGAAAATCTGGAGCACCAGTCATCAGATTTGTTATGTTGGGCACCCCGCAAAAAAAGGAGGATGGGCAGTGGCAAACAACAT
The DNA here is from genome assembly GCA_033296515.1 of Macrochelys suwanniensis. NCBI lineage: Eukaryota > Metazoa > Chordata > Testudines > Chelydridae > Macrochelys > Macrochelys suwanniensis. Next base: position 4,158,840 of record CM065783.1, on the reverse strand, counting down.
TCCAAGGCAGGGCCCCAGACAAGAGGTCTGAGCCCAGGAAGACGTCCCATGGCACAAACCCAGAATGAGTGAATAAACAGTCGACTCCCAGGTGACTGAACATGTGGGACCCAGCAGCAGACTAGTGTCTGTACGCAGTGGTAACATTTTAAAAATGTTTTCATTAAACCTGCTTGAACGCAAAGTCTGATCGGAACTGTTTTAAAACCAGGCCTGGTCACAGGAGCTTTGTCTACACTGGGTTCCCACTGGCACTAACGCTGGCTCAGCTGAAGCAATATTAGAACTAGTGGGGGGATGGTCTCTAGATTTCCCCATTGCAGATAAGATCTCAGGGCATCTTGCCAGGAGCCTATGGGCAGCACCTAAATTGCATATAACTCTACATCAGTTTTACATGAAATGTAAACACGCTTGTACAACCCTAATATTTGCTTGTACTTGTCTCCTCTTTGATGGATGGAGAGAATTTGCCTGTTGGCTGAGTTCATCTGCAGTTACAGCCTGCAATTTTTCAGCTTTGTCTATACCATGCAATAAGTTGACGAGGCCAGTAATGGGCTGCATTTTTAGGCTATTGTAGTCTGTCTGTGGCTTGGCTCTGCCTGGTTTAAGTTATAGGTCTGGTGACGCCTGCAGTAAGCTCTAGGAAGGCTGATAACTCTGATGCCTCTTGTTCCTGAAACATGAGTCAGATCCTGAGATGCATCAGTGCTGGGCTGAGTCACAGGGAGAGCATACTGGGTTTGATCTTGAAAGGGGCTGAGACCCACATCTTTCCTGAAGCGTGTGGCCCGGAACTGCACACAGCACTCCGTCCGAGGCCTCCTCAGTGCTTAGCTTTAAGCACGTGAATCGTCCCAGTGACTTCAGTGGTACTACTCACGGCGCTTCAAGTAGAGCACATGCCTAAGTGCTCTGGGTGGATCAGGGAAGAGTGCTCAGTACATTGCAGGACTGAGCCCGATGCACATTAACAACGTTTCCACACTGGGGGTCTGCGCCTATTGAAACCCGTGGCAAAATACACCCCTTGATGTCAGTATCGCAGCATCAGGCTATCCGTGCAGAAACAAAGCACTCTTAAAAAGGATATTTTGCTTTTAAACTTGGTTGCAAATGGGAGGGGAAGGAAATTATCCTCCCTTTGGAATCGGTACCCTTTACAGTCCTGCCGTGAAAGCAATGGAAGAGGTGTCCAGTTTGTGGGAAAACTAGGTGCCTTCCTCTTGCATTAATGTAAACGGTCTAGACGTAATCACTGGGGTTTTACTACTTGTGATAGAAAAATATTTCCTTGTAAGTAGCACAGGTGAGAGAATTGCAAGCCTCAGCTGAGTGGTTCTAGCATCACAGCCACAGATGGAAACTGTGCAGCCTGATGAACCCTAGTGGTGTGTGTCAGCGTACCACACGCAAACACATCGGTCATGTGGGTGGGCCACACTTGGAGTGGCAAAGCCAAGATTAGAACCAGGACTCCTGACTCCCAGTCCCCTGCTCTGACTGCTAGAGAATAACTCCGCTTGCATTTTATGCAAGGGTGAAACTGACACCATTAGGAGTTTTCAGGGCTTCCCCTAGAAGGGCAGCAGAGTGAAATGTACAGGAATCGAGTCAGGTTTCAGAGTAGCACCCGTGTTAGTCTGTATCTGCAAAAAGAACAGGAGTCCTTGTGGCACCTTAGAGACTAACAAATTTATTTAAGCATAAGTTTTCGTGAGCTACAGCCCACTTCATCAGATGCATAGAATGGAACATATAGTAGGAAGATATTTATGCATACAGAGTAAATGTGAAAAGGTGGCTGCGGTCCCATAGCAAGTAGCAAGAGGACCCGGGATGTGGATCCAGCCGAGGAGGAAAGGGAAAGGCCGATAAAAGCTTCTCTGCTGGTGTCCTTACTTTACTCCTGTTGATGATCAACCGTATTGGTCCCAAAACTGCACTAAGTAATCCCATGTGTGTTTTACTCTGACTATGGAAAATGTTGGGGTTGAGGATCATATCCGGCCCCCTAAATGGATAAAGTGGGGGTTAACAGCTTGTCAACTGATCATATTCACCACTCCCCCACCCCGATGTCATTTTTGTCTCCTTTTCCCTCCCGCTCTTCTCAGAGGTTAGCATGCTTTGTTAGCATGGTGCCTCGAAAGTCTGCTTCACTCACTGTCCTGACTGTCACTAGTTGTAATCCCGTTCAGGACATACAGACGGTGGGTGTCCCAGAGGAATCCACATAGTAAACCTCCATCTGATTTTGCAGTACAAGGGAAATGCGCGAAACATCCCAGCAGTCGTGTGTCTTAAACTGCAAGCCTTGGAAAATAATTGTAGAGAGGCCTGTTCATCACGGGGGTTAATTGTGTGTCTTTCCAGGGCTGGGAAAGAAATCCGCCGTTGTGACTCAGGAGGAGACTTGGGAAGGAGGAAACCCTGAATATCTTCAAAGTGCCTTTCTGCGTTCATCCAGGAGTGTTCAGCGCCAGAGCTGGTACGTAGACCCGTTTCTCTTGGAATGTGGGCTATTCTGTGCTGGTTTTTCCCTAAGAATTCCAGCTCTAGACCCTTGTTTGTGATTTTTCATAAGGAATCAGAGTCACTTAATGGAGAGAGGAGGCTCATTGACGCTTTGAGACACAGGCACTAACTTTCTGCAGTGCTGAATGTCCCGGCACTCGGTGCCTTCGGTGGTGGAGTCGCAGACGCTCAGCACCTCTGAAAAGTTATTAATGGTCAGAACCGTGGGCTAAGTAGAATTGTAGAGCTTCTGTTGTGCTCGCTGAAGTGGGTGTGCTGAGGTCTGACCCCAGGTGTGTCTATGATGTATGTGGGGTGTGTGTATATGTAAATCCATACAATGCAGCAGTGTGGATATAGACGAAATATGTATGTGCAGTACACAGTGATGCATGTGATATGATGTTTATCCATGTGTGTAATATATCATCACATGTGCGTGTGTGTAGAGTATTCGTATGCATGCACACATGTACTCTCTGAATATGGATCCATTTCAGAGCTCCCAGATTCAGCCTCCTAGGGAAATGCTTCCGGCCAAGATTATAAAAGCCAGTTCCTGCTTTTCTGTGACTTCTGTCTCTATTCATTCTTTGTGACCCGGTATTTGCCTTTGTCTGCAAACGGGAGCGGTCGCGCGCCTTTGCGTCAGCCCAGTTGACAGCGCATCGTTTCAGTCTGCAAATCTGACGGCTGCTTTTGAAATGCACCAGCGCCTCACCTTCTGCATGAGGGCCTGGCGTCCGCCCTGCGTCTCCTCGTGTCACTGCAGAAGCCCACCGCGGTGTGCGTGTCCCAGCTGGTGCACTCTGTCTGTGGAGATGGTTATGAATCAAATGTACTGAGGGATCCTGGTTACGTAATGTCATTTAGGTGAAATTGGTCGTGGCCTGACCCAGTGGCCTAGTGTTAGTGATCCGTATTGCCCTGCAGGGGACTTGGGGTGGATTTTTTTTTTTCTTCAGGCCCTGGGCTTTTGCTTCCCAGGCCAGCACAGGCCGGGTGTGTGCAGGGAAGGAGCAGTTTGTGTTGTACGTCAGTGATCTCTGTCTGGGCAGAATTTCTCCCCGGTGTGCCTTGCAGTCTTCCGTGAAGACAGAAGAGCTGACACGCTAAATAGACAGCGTAGTAATGAAAAGAGTAAGGTAAAATTGGAGCAAGGAAACTAGGGGGAGATCCTCGGAGCTGCCCAGGAATGAGCGGATGGTGAATAGGCCCTATGGGGCATTTGGTCTCTAAGATGCTCATGTCATAATAAGACGATGCACTTATTTGCATGTAATGCGATGTTTTGCGTGCACTCTCAAGGTGCCATACTGGCTTTTTATGTGGTTCACTCTGCGCTCCACTGGTACACAGCCATCTCTCGGGGGAGATTAGCTCTTTATTCCAATCGCATTGGCATCGTTTAAACTTGCTGGAAAGCCGCGCTCCCAAGACAGGCTGCCTGCCAGCCCGGATCATTAACTTGACCAGGATGGGTTCGGTCCCCAGCACTCAGCCCGTTTTTCTCTTGATACATTATCTCTGGTTGAGAGTCCAACCCTTCCCTGTAAGGTCACGGACCCATTAGTCTCATGCTGCGGGCCATAAATCATGTCCTGCCAGCCCTTGTGTAAATCAGACGGGCGCTGCGTTCCTCTGGGGTTCGTGCCCTGAGCCCCTCACTCTCCGAGTGACTCGCTGCAGCCTGCATTCCTCTCATGGCTGGCAGGGCAGGTGGGTGATTTCTCTCTTGCGCTGACACGGCTGATATTTCTCCTCCCGGCTGACGCAGACAGAGCGATGGCACTTGGCGCTCGTTAAATGTTGCCGGCCCTTTTCCTGCGGACCTCAGCCTCGTTGTTCTCGGAGTCCTGATCCACAGAGGGTTAGTGTGTGCCCGGGACAGCTTTTCTAACACCTGCCTTGCTGCTCTCTCTGTGCTTGGTGCTCCGAGGCTTCTGCTGCCCATTTCTTGGGCTTCCTGGTGTCTTGCTCTGCATTCCTTGGGCAGGCGGTTTTACAGAATGTATCCAGGCACTGATGTGGCCTTCATCACCACAGTGGCTGAGCGCCTGCTCCCATGGATACCAGGGGGTTAGCCCTTGATGGGATAGACTAGACTACCCCGTATGGCACTGGTGCAGTAGGAATGCACCTGGCCTCCCATGCCAAAGGCAAGTGCAGCTGGCACCTGTGGGTGCCGTCATTGGGTTTTAAAAAAGCAATTCAACAGCTGCCACCCAGGAAAGACCTAAAGCAGCTGCCCGTCCCAGCTTCTGGCTGACTGATGAAAACAATGTGCTGTGCTGTCATGCATCCTATTAGAATTAATGATTGCTCATGTTAAGTCTCCTTACATTGAAAGGTGTGTGTGTGTGTGTGTATCTCTGTTTTGTGTGCGCATTCTGCCTCTTCAAGCTTTGTGTGCAGTGGGAACGGAGTTAAACTACACTTCAGTCTCTTCCTAACAGGGAGAGCTCTGGTTTCTCCAGAGCAAAGGTGCTCATGTTCTCCATCTCCCATGACATCAGAGCAATCCTAGCCTTGATCCCTAGAGGCCTTGGTGCCCGCTGCGTGCCCCTCTTAGGTATTTATTTGGCCCCCAGCACTGCAGTATCTTAGCAGTTCAGATGTATATCCTCACGACAGCCTGTGTGGTAGGGCATTGCTATTATCTCCATTGTACAGATGGGGAAATGAGGCACAGAGAGGCTAAGTGGCTTGCCCAAGGTCCCACAGGAAATCTGTGGCAGAGCAAGGAATTGAACCTGGGTTTCTCAGGTGTCCTAGCCACTGGACCATCCTTCCACTTTGTCTTGGCCCCTGGATCTCTTGGTGGCCCTCCAGAACCCTTGGTGCTGTTTTGGTTAAAACCAAATGCTGTATTAAAAATTATCACTTTTTAAAGTTGATTAGCCATACATGGGCAAAGCTAGCTTTGGCATTCAGTGCCTAGAAATCTGACAGCATCTTGTTTAAAAAAAGAAAAGAAAAGGGACTGGTAGCATCAGCTCTACAGCCCGTTCCTGTTGGAAATGTTCTGAATTGCACATTCCTCACATTCTCGATGTTCAGTCAAGCTAATGACCGGCCGTTCGCTCCGGGTGGGAGGTCATCTCTCTCCCCAGACAGAAGGGTTATAGAAGTTTTTAGTCTGGGTTTCCCATGCTCTCTCTTTTTCCGGCACCACCCATGGTTTGGATCATGCTCATCTCTTCCCCGGTGAGCTTTTTGGCTTTGTCCTGCTCCGGCTGCTGCTAGGGACCTACCTGTGTGTTGATGTCTTGGCACGGAGACCGAATCTACCTAGTCCCCTTTAAGCGATGGTGGGTTTTTTTTAAACGTACAAAAGATCTGCTTGGCCTCCTGCAAATTGTGGGAAACTTGACCCCCAAGCTCCCACAATTCCCCAGGAGGAGTGTTGATATCCCACAATGCCCTGCAGCGAAGTCCCACCAGGCGCTGCATCCATCGGTGGTGTAGGGGAAACTGGGCTGCCTACCCAAGGTGCACTGCACCTTTTGCTGATACAGTCTCTTCCAGGGAGGAGGCGTGGCACCAGCAAAGGCCGATAATGTTGGTAGCAATATGCCAGTAAAAATGCTGCTGGTAAAAAGTTACCTAGGGTAGACGTGGCCATGGGGTCGGCATTAGGCGGCATAACAGTTTGATGTGGGAGGGTGGTTCTCCTGGAGTCTCAGACCTGTCCCGCGTGGGTTGGTTGCTTTCTCCCCAGTGCACTGGTGCAAAGGGAATTCAATCCACCCGGCGTGTTGCACTTCGAGCCGGGAGTTTCCCAAGAGCGGAAATGCTAGTGGGGCATGCAGCGTGGTGGGCATCCCGTGGAGTTAATAATTCACCCACGGCGCAGAATTCTGTCTCAAGACGGGCAAGTCGTCCAAGTGGCAAAGCTAGGGAGAGAAGGGTGATTTTTTTGACATCCTTTGGAGTCTTGATCTCCATATTTGGAAATGTTTACCCATCGCACTGGTCTATTGGAAGGGGAGGGGAGGTGACTCAGGGTTTGGTGGAAGCAGGGTTTGAATTCCTGTAGTAAGGTTTTTTTTTTCCTCTTTTCCCCTTGTTTTGGAAGCCAGTTGTCGTCAGTTTTCAGCTCTCTCGCTCCTGGATCTCGTTCCTAATGCCATCCGCTTTAGGGGGGAGCGTCCGAGTGAAGGAGACCGTCTGAACTCCAGTAAGTACGTGGTTCTTGCAAGAAGCAAGGGACTTGGTTTTTTGTTTAGTCAGATGGGTTGATTGGGGGAGGAGGTCAGGCATGTTATGTCCTGTAACCTGGTCTGTTGAGCAGGAGTCAAACAGAGACCTCCCGCAGCAATGAGGATTACCTGGTGGATCCATCTCAAAATCAAACACCGGGCTCGGTCATTACCTTAGGGCCTAATCCTTTAAGCAAGCTCCACCTCCGTCCTTTGGTTCTGCAGGTTAATGCAGTAGGACAGTAGAGTACTGTAGAGTGAAAAAAGGATACGCCTAGAGTAGCATTCAGCAGGTAAAAGACAGCTTATGTGCAATTTTGGTCTCATAAGCAACTGCGTGTATTAATGGGACTATGTAACCTGCAGGTATATTTGCCGCAGAAGTTAATATTTAACTACATTTATTGTGCAGGGAGCAGGAAGAAGTTTAAGCATTTTAACAGGCTGCGGTTTTTTTCCTCCCAAGTTTTCAGTGTATAGTTTTTTCAGTTCTTTTGTGTTTTCCTCTTTAGTGTGAGTATATAATATGTCCGATATTACAGCTGCCTGATTTCCCCCCCAGCCCTCCCTTTCCTGAAAGGAAACTACAGTTCATCAAGAAAGTCAGTGCTAAAAAGACCTGGAGCATTTTGTTTCCTGTTTTATTTGTGGCAACTAAAGCCATGTCCAGGCGTTTGGAATTTGTCCCTCTGTTCTTATTGCCTTTTGGAGTCGTCATTCTGCAGCATGCGCAGTGTCATTTCTTTCTGCCCAGAGACGAGGGGGAGAGCTTTTAACGTTGATTTTGAGTGGGTTTGAACGCCAGTGAGTCATAGAATCATAGAATCATAGAGTCCTGTACTTCTAATGGAGAGAAGTGTCCTAAATGTTTGAGTTTGGGAGGGGCAAGAATGGGGAGGGGTTTAAATCTCTGGTAGTGATCATGGATATCTATATCTTCTTTCCAGCTAGTAAATTTATAGACCGATTGAGTCCGTTTTCATCATATTTTCCCTATTTTCAAGTGTAGAGCTAGAATGAGGGTTTTTAAAAAATTATCCTATTTTTTTTTAACGAAGGGAAGGATTTGCATTGGTGCCAACTCTGCTGGGCAACTGACTTTGTCATTCTTGGCATCAAATGGGCATCTATTTGGTTTGTGTTGAGAGTGGGGTATGAATCAAAGGGCAGTCAGCCCCTGACTGATCAGGGCAAGCAGGCCAAACTGGACTTGCTGGACACTGTCTTGCAGACACTGACTGTGTTTGGAGTTTGCAAATCTCAGTTGCATTTAAACCTTTGTTGATTTTCAATGGATCATTTATTTTACTGCAGCTCTTAAAGGCCTTAACTGAAAGGAGGTGCCCCCTTGTACTGTGCACTGTACCAACGGCTTTCAACCTGTGGTCTGCGGACCCTGGGAGTCCGCAGACCGAGATTTCCAAAGGGGTCCACACCTCCATTTGAAATTTTAGGGGTCTGCAAATGAAAAAAGGTTGAAAACCACTGCACTCTACTAATACATAGTCAGGGCTAGTCATGGTCCCAAAGAGAGTATAGCTTCTGATTCCCAGTCCAGTGCCTTAACCGAAAGACCATCCTTCCTTTTCTGTATGTGTTTATATAAACCTGCTTTCCACCAGTGGGACTGAATGCTTTCAATGTCATTGGTGTGCTGTGCTCTCTGTGTGTGTAACTCCTGAACCTTGTGGGTTTCTGCAAAGTGTGATGTCATTTCACTGCCAAACACGTCTGTCATTCAGTCATTCTTCCGGTTGGAAGAGGAAAGATCCCTTCAGCCAAGTGCGGATGTGCGTCACTCATGGCTTCACTGCATCACTCGTCAGGAAAGCCAAGCTCACGTCCCCACTTTGGGTCGCGCTTGGAAATGTGTAGTGACCCCATGCGAGAGTGGGCCCTAAATTCTCCAACCAGTGGATGCTGAGGCTGGTGCTTTTGAGGGGGAAAAAAATCAGATTTGTGCCAGGGCAAGAGTTGTGGCCCCCCCCCGCACTGCTTGTTCGAAGAGAAAATGAGCAAGAGTTGTGGCCCCCCCCCCGCACTGCTTGTTCGAAGAGAAAATGAGCAAGGCAGCGAGGCCTCGCTAGGCGTACTAGACCTGGGCCCCGAGACAATACCAGAGAGAGAGGAAAAAGGCATTTCATCAGGAGAGCCACATGTTTAGGTTCTTTCACCAGCTGTAGGAGCACAAAGATGGTGTGACGTTTTATACGCCGCTCCCGTCTTGCTGCGGACGACGTGCTGCGTCTCAGCACCAGGAGGGCGCACGCTGGGCGGGCATGAGGGTTAACTGGGCCATGGAGGCTGATCTCCCCTCTCACTTCACAGCTGACTGTTTCCAGGTCAGGGCTGAGACCCGCTGAGCAAGGCAGTACGTGGGAGCAGCTGATGCTGCCGTTATCCATGCTATCCCAGGTGGGTGGATAACCAGAGGACTGCAGCCTCCCAGAGCCGTCAGTCTAGCCCGCCTGTCAGGCTCTATGATGGATGCCTCATCACGCATTGGCATGAGCTCCGTGGATGGAGCCATTAAGGAAAGCCCAGTGAGTTAGGACAACTGTCACGGGATATTCCTACTGAGGCCCAGCAATCCAGAGAGTTTGCCTTATTAACGACTCTGGACTCTGGGCTTGCACGTCGTCATGCTTACAGAGCTCCTTACAGAGCTTTCAATGCGTTTCTGGGCAGGCTCAGCAGGTTTAAATGCTGTGTTGAGTGCTGAGGACTTGCGTTGTCTCCCGTGGCATGGGAGGAATTGGCTTGTGCGCTGGGCTTCATCTCCGTGCTGCAGCCTGGTGGAGTGATAATAGAACAGCCCCCAGGCTCTCCGAGCGCCGGACCTTGCTGCATTTCAAGGCGTTCTGTTGTTATTGCTGCACAGTAATAACTCAGGATCTACAGGAAGAATAAAAATGCACCGAGCTATGCTAGCTTGGGAACCTTTAAAACTTTCCTTGTGGAGGTTAGGGGAAAACACCCAGGTACCAAGGTGATGTGTGCAATACGATATGAAAGGGGTGGAGAATCTATCAGTTTACATAGGCTGGGTGGTGGGATTATAGTCCCGAATTGGGTATTTGTAATGATACTTTGCACCTCTGTAACTGAAGATTTCAGAATCCTTAACAAATCTTGAGTCAAGCCAGTGAGCCAGGAGAGGTATTGTTATCCTCGATGCACAGATGTGGAGACCGAGGCACATGGTGGTTGTGACATAGCCAAGGCAACATGGGACATTTGGAAATAAACCACAGATGTCCTGATTCCCACAAGCCAATCCTCTCCCGTATGTTAAGCTCCTTCTGATCCAGATAGCTGGAGTTTTGCAACCTTAGGCTGGAAAGTTCTATTACTTATAAAGTATTTTTTTTTTACTAGTAAAATTACACTCCCACTGAAAATTAATGCAGTGATTACTCAAAGGCAAACTGAAATCTGTGAGTATTTAATACCCCTGACATCTGTTGTCAGTATATGATGTGATCCCAACAGCATATTGTTATGGCAGGAATTACCGGGTAGTGATGTTACTTAATCGTACAAGTTTTTGTTTCTTAGCCTGTGAGTAGTGTGTACAGTCTTTGAAGAAATGCTATATTGTTGTTAGCTTTGTGATCTGGTTCTTTTGTGGGAGATGTTGCAAGCAGCTGGAGAGTTGACGGTCTGCCTTAATGTGTCTAATAGAGTCAATTCTTGGGGCAGAATTGCTTTCCTGGGATCCAGATATTGGTGTTTGGGATGAGATTTCTGAAACAGCTTGTGTGCTGTTTTTGACCACCTCTGTTCAAGGACTGGTGTATCTGGGGTAAATAAAGAAGTTACACTAAGAATACACCCAGACTGTGCATCACCAATTCCTCCTCCAATAGGAACCTGACCTGCAAAGTCCCCAGATCTGCTACTGCTTGGTAGAGGGGGCACAATATTGAGACTCATCCGTTATCAAAGACTTTTCTAACATCCAGCTGGCTCCCTGTGCTAGGAAGGAAGCTGGTTCTCGCTCTGTGCGGGTTGCGCATTGTCAACCTCCTGCAGTGCAGATATCACAAAGACCAGTTCCAGCAGAGCTTCCATTGTGGCAGCTGCTTCCCTTCTGTAGAGTTTTTATTCTTCAGATAAGTCTCTCTTCATCAGCGTAGGCAGTTTTTTTTTTCTAAAAAAAGAATGGTTATAATCTGTTGAAATTAAAACCAAAAAGATGTGGGGAGGGAGGCGGTAAATGGATGTTAAGAAAGAGAAAACAATCAATTAACTAGTACATTGTGTGTATTTTTCCTTGGCAAATTGCCATGAAATTGAAGAGCATTTTAACAACTAGTCATTTCACCTGCATTTGAACTTTGCCAGTGGGTTGTTTGCATGGGAACTTCAGTCATTTCACAGTGGGTCCTCTCGGCTTTGGTACCACTTAAAAAAACCCAAACCTCTTACTACCAGCAAGAGCTTGTAGTCAGGTGGATCATCTTTAGTAAAAGGTGATTTCATGGGAAATGGAAGGGTGCTGCAGCTAAAATGGGAGGGACTCGTCTGTTGTTCTGGGGGTGAAGCTTTTCATCAACAGTCACGAAATACGTACAAATGTGATACTTTCTATCTGGGAGGGATTTACAAATAACACAGGCTTGCCACGCCCCTAAAAGACAGGAAAGTATTTGTTGGCCCGAGTGTACCAATGAGCATTGCAGAAGGAGTGGTTAAGTGACATGTCTGAGGTCACACAATGAGTCTGTGTCAGAGCCAGGAATAGACTTTAGCTATCTCGACTCCTGATGCTGAAGTTGAGCCGCAAGACTACTGTGTATCTCTGTAGGGCTTCTTACAGCGGTATTTTTGCCAGCAAAGCGACTGTTGCTAAAAACAAAAGACCAAGATTTTCAAAAGAACCAGTGATTTAAGGGGCCCTCGGGTTTTACTACAGCACTACTTTAATGTGCATGAGGGCACTTTTAGTTTGGGCCAGTTAGTGTGCAGCACATTGGTGCACGTTAGAAGTCACACCCCTCTGGGGCGCATTGCTGCTCCGTGTAGACAAGTCCTGAGACCTCTTAAAGGTCTTAAAATGCCGAGGCCACCTTCAGGGGTCTCAAGCGGGCCGCACAGTGAGCCCAGCTACCCACCCTCCTGCGGGCCGCACAGTGAGCCCACGCGGGCTGCATGCGGCCCCCTGGGCCGCATGTTGTGCAGGCCTGCTTTAGAGTCTGCAAATGTGTCGCCATTGGGAGCAGGTTGTACAGAAGGGCAACGTGTGACTACTTGTCTCCTATTGTTGTTGAATCGAGATGATGTTTTCAGAGGAGTGTGTTTCAAATCCACGAGCATGTTCAGCGTGTGTTTTGGGGTGGAAGCGCCTTTGATAGCTAGCCCCTCTCCTTTTGCATGTGTAAGTTGAAGGAAGACGCTTATCAACTTGTCCGTGCCGTTGGGCATGCGGATCTTTAGAGAACAGGGAGATCGATATCTCCTTGCAGTTCAGACAGCAGCCATTATAACTGCACTGACCAGTCCCATTGGTAGGTACAAGGCAGGCAGCAAGGCAGCTACCACTGCCTCTGCCTCTTTTTGCACGTGGACATTGTGTTGTGGAAATGTGTGGGCTAGGCTGGCTACCTTTCTAATGGCTGGTAACTGGACCCCCAAGGCCCTGCCCCCTGTCCCGCCCCTTCCCCCAGGCCCCGTCTTTGCTCCGCCTCTTCCCCCCCAAGATCAAAAAAACTGACATCAGGGCTTGTCAAATGGCACCTGGACACACGAGCCGAAACCCGGACTGTCCAGGTGGAAACCGAATGGATGGGCGAATCTTCAGATTCCATTTTGAATGCTTGGGCTTAAAAATTCCCGGTTTGTTCAATGCTGAAGTTTAGGGAAGTGCACTTGGAAAGAAGGGGAGGCTATTTTTTTGTGCTGTGTTCTTCGTTTCCTGGATGATTGCTTTGTCTACAAGTGCCCTGAATTGATTTCCAGTTTCCTGCTAATCAGCGGGCCCGCAATTACTATCGCCTCTGATTGCAGCAGCGATACCAATGAGAGCTTTCGTGTCCCTGAAGGTTGTTCACTTGAATCCCTTCCTTTCTTAGTGTACAATTTGACTGTGGCCGGGGGCTTTTACAGCTTTGCCCAAAGGGTTTAGATGAGGGTCCTGTTAACACAATACGTTGTTATCGTACCCGGCGGCTGACGTCTAGAACACTGTGTTAGTTATCAGTTAATTCTAGGTGGAGAGGCACCAAAGGGCTAAGAGCTGTCTAGGGGTTTTTACAGCGAAATGCCATTGATCGGAAAACATCGATTCACCAAAACAAACTTGTCAACATCGATTCACAACAAAACAAACTTGTTGTGGAAACGAATTGGTTTCGCCAAAACTGTTGTCGAGAAGGCTGTTCAGAGCTGAGTTGGAATTTCTGAACATCCCGAGAGAGGGATCTCAGAATAGCCAGGAACCTATGGTCGGGGCCCTCACCTGCGAAGTGGGAGACCCGGGTTCGACTCCCTGCTCTGAATTAGGCAGAGCCCCACACTCAAGAAGAGTTTGAAATGGACGAGTTGTTGAAGTTCTTGTAGGCTGGGGCATGTCCGGGAAGGTGGGCAGGGGCTAAGGTCCAAAGAACTGGGTCAGAAGGAGGCCAGGGAGCAGAGAGTTGCTGTAACATAACCCTAAGCCTTGGAGTATCTTCTTTTCAGATAAGGAACCAGTTGATTATATGAACTCTGTCAGCTGTCTTGTGAGCACTCTTGCCCTTAGTAGCCTATTGACCAAATATCTCATGCTGCTAACGGTCAAGGAGCGCTGATCCTGCCGGGTGACCGCTTCATCATTCGGAGTCTTTCGACGCCCAAGTAGCCAGCCAGTTAGTTTCGTCGACTCAGTGCTGCGCGAGGGATTGGATGTTCATTTTCCAAAGTGACTTTTGCTTCAGGCTCATGGGTTTTTTGTGGGAGTTTGGCTCTGCCGTTCACCCTGGGGCCAGTGTTGTACACAGAACCTTTCTGTTCTCGTCTTCTCATTCTGACGCAAGCCAGGTTTCAAATATTAAGATTTGTGGGCCAGATTCTCCACTGGTGGAAATCAATGTGGGGTTCAGTGGCGCTCCCCTGACTTACACCGGCTGAGGATCTGGCCTTGTGTAGTTGCTGTCCCAAAATCTTAATGAAAGCTGAGTGAAAATGGGATGTGGGTGAAGGTTGAAAATAACACAGTTTACTCTTTTCTGGCCACATTCTGGCTGTGGATAAGTGTGCTGGTCACACAAGCGTCTGCGGGTCTCAAGGTTTGAGGTTGTGGGTTAGCAATATTGATAAAGCTCTTAGTTCATCCCCCCCCTTCTCAGCCATTTGTGAAGAATGCTGATAAATTTAAGTAATAGTCCGGGAGATAAGAGATAAGGAGAAATAGTCTTGCGGTAACCGGCTCTAGATTAGCATGCTGCAGAGAGAAAGCAAACATAAAGTGGGCTTAATGTTGGCAGCACATGCAGAGTTATCTTGGAATGCCGATATTATTTATTTATCATTTTCACAGCCCTGTAAATGTATATGGCACTTTACAAACAGAGGAAGACCCTTGTCCGGAAGAGTTTGCAGTCACAGCGAGAGGGGGCCCAGGTGAGGGAGGGTGCGGGTTGACCTGCCGGAGAAGAAAGCAAGATAAGGCGGGTTTCTGGAAAAAGGGACTTCTGTGGTGAGGGATTTGTAGGTGGCCGGAAAAGGAGCCTTCGGAGAAAGGGATGGAGGTTCGAAGCTGGGAGTGGAAAGCGAGGAAAGGCCGTGTAAGGAAAGAAGAGTGAGAGGGGAAAGGAGAGCAACAAAAATGACGGCTGCTAATTATCTCGACTCCTTTCTTTTGGTCTGCAATTTTTTTGGGGAGGATGAGGAGATGAGTCATTTCCAGAACAGAGCGCTGCCGAGCATTCCGTTACGTTTTCAGCACGCTGCAATCGGAAGGCCTCGTTCTCGGTGCGGTGTGCAACAGAAGCTGCTTGTAATGGGAGTTGGGTGGCACCAGGGTGGGTGCGTGCGGCTGGCCTGGGAAAATGACTCCCTGCGGTCAGGTGCCAGCCTCGGGCCTGGGCGATCTGAGATGCAGCGCGGAGAGGGCCTCGGAGGAGTCGGTGGAGAGGCCCCCGCGTTGCTGTCGGGCGACTGTGCCTCACTCAGCGTGTGCCGCAACCGTGCCTGGCTGGAGGAGCCATGTCCATGGAGCTGCAGTGCGTAGGGCTCAGACACCGCGTGGGTGGAGACGGTCGAAAGCGTCCTGGGGCACTTGCCAGCCACCTCCCCGAGACAGTGTCACTCTTAACCCTTTGCAGCTACTTGGCAGTGCGTTCTCGCTGTGCAGCCTCAGTGTCTGTCTTCCCGGGCGACTGTGCTGAGATGAGCATTTTAGTTCTGTCTTAGGGCCCCTGTTACCATGGGTATCTGTAGTTATGCTCATAACACCTCTCTGAGGTGGGGACTTGCTGTTATCCCATTTGCTCGGTGGGGAATGGAGGTGTGGAGAGAGCAAGTGACTTGCCCGAGGTCACACAGGAAGTCTGTGTCAGAGCTAGGAACTGAACCCAGCTCTCCGGAGCCCCAGGCTGGTGAGACAGAAATAGATATACTGACAGTCCTCAGCTTTACGACGTTCGACTTAAGACAGATGGCACTTACGACATTTCTGAATCGACACTCTGATTAGACATATGACCATTGGTTTAGACTTTATGACACTCGTCCCGCACTGGAGTGGATTGGGGTTCCGAGTTACGACGTTTCGACTTCACGACGCAATTTTCAGGAACCAATTGTGTCGTAAGTCTGAGGACAGCCTGTAACCTATGTAGGTTTATGCATGTCTTTCTGTTTCTGAATGGGAGGTGATGGAAGAGAAATGTGCAGTACAGAACCTCCACTGGACCGTACCTCTTCTCATTGATCTTTCTGTGGCTTTCATTTACTCTATTTTTAAAGAGGCCGTATCAGTCTGGTCAGCCCCCGAAATGTATCGGCCTTCTGCATGTAACACTAAGGCTTCGGCAGCTTTTGCTGGATGCATTGGGACTGCAGCTACCCAACCACATCTGTGGAAGCCTGAATGTCAGCAAATTGCCTTCCCGATGATTATGGTTACCTCTTGAATTCTGTGATACAAAGAATATATGAAAACCTATCAAAAGACAGAAGAAAGCTCGTCATGCTGGTTTCAGGCTTTGCGTTAGATTTACCAGCCAAAAGTCATGCTTCTTGGTGTAAGTTGCTCATCTCCCGGGGTCAGGAGGGAAATTTCCCCCGTGTGCTGCCTTGCACATTTAATATGATATAGAGTTATTTGATCTTCATTTGAGCCATGAGGCATTGAGCTGTGCCAGAGACAAAGTACTTGATAAGACCGGCATTCTGAACTGCTGTGGCAAATCCTACTTCCTGTGATTACTACAAGAAATATTTCCGGGGTGACCTTGACTGACTGTTAAGACGACTGAACTTTTATTATTCACGCACCTTTCACAAGGTGCAAATAAGGCCTCCGATACTGTCATTAAGCCAGGCTAAGGAAGAGATTACTCTGGTGACCGCTAGGTTTGCGAGGAAGGACTGATGACCTCAGAGGGGTCCAGAGTTGCCAAATTTGGCTGTTTCTAAACTGATGAAGCAGAAACTGAATTTTATTGGCTCCAAAGCACACAAGGACTGTTTACCGAGCAAATAAAGACGGGGGAGAAAAAGAGAGAAGGCCAAGAGCGGCTTTTTTTTTTTTTTAAGTGGTAAAAATTGGAAACCCTGTGTGTAGATAATTAACTTCCATTTTTGCTATTTGAACAGGGCTGTATTTAATGGATAGATAATCAGCGCCTGTGGAAAAAGTTCTAGTGACTCTGTACTCTGCATCTTTAATGACTTAAGTATCTGTGCTGAGAGACGTCTTGCTGAGGATGGCATTTTCAGAGTAAGGCACCATGCCCTGCTTTTGTGTGTGCAAATGGGCGCTTGCTTGCTGAACTCTGGTCACAGCTCACGGATGTGCACATTCAGAGGCAGGTGTAGTAAACGCACATGGAGGTGGACAATTTCACCTGTTGTGCAGTGAGGCCAAAGTCAGACATGGCGTTACCCTGACTTCAGTGGGCTGTTATCTGGCCTTCGGTGTTGGGGGGGACGTGTGTGCATACATATGTTTCTGAGTGGGAGGTGATGGAAGGGAACTGGGGCCTTCAGAGCCTCCAGTGGTGGAGGGCTGTGAAGCAGATTAATAATAAAAATGTTCAAAACTACCCTGTAAAACATTTCTGAAATGGGAGTTGATGTCATGGGGTGCAAACATTTACTAGGATGAGCAGTGCTTTGCCACTTGTGAATAATATGGCCAGGCCCATAAAACATTTACGCTGGTATCATCATGTAACAGGGATGCGCATGTATGTGTTTGCATAAATGAATGGAGGATAGGTCCATGAATGGTTAATAGCAAAGATGGTCAAGGGTGCAACCCCATGCTCAGGGTGACCCCAAATCTCTGGCTGCCAGAAGCCGGGAGGGGAAGACAGGTGTGGATCACATCCACCGTCCCGTTGTGTACACGTCTCCCGATGCTCTGGTGTTGGAGACAGGATACTGGGCTAGGTGGACCATTGGTCTGACCCAGTCTGGCCGTTCTTACGTTCTTATGCATATATGTATATGTTAACGTGCACATTCGTATGTTTGTGATGAGAATTGTCCTGGAGTGTAGTGTACCCTTAAATAAATATACTTTATCTGCTTAGGGCCAGATCACTAGTAGGTGTACGTTGGCTCATTTCCACACCTGAGAAAATTCATCTTTTGTCAAGGCCATTTTTTCATAACGTTTAAAGTAACTGTTTTGAACTCATCATAGTTTTAAAACCCTTTGAAAGCTTGACATGGAGACGTTTCTTCCTGAAATGCATTTACTCGGTCTTAGGGAAATTCTCTTGTCGCTCGTGAGTGCTGGAATTTGTGTCGACGTGTTGGAAAAATCCCATCTTGCCAGGTGGTGTCTTCCTTCCCCTAGTAGAAACACAGAGTTGGTTGGACCCCCCCAGCCTTGAGAACAAGTGTGTTAATTTGCCCTACGAAAACACGTAAGTCGGTGCTCATTTGTCTCTGAATCATTGTCCTTGTAGCCTTGAATGATGTTCACATCGACCCCATGGAGCTGATACAAGCAATCGTTTCCAGCACAACTGACATCAGTAGAGTCAGATTCTTGCCCAACCCTGGATGACAGAAACAACATTAAAGAAAGAAGAGAAAAGAGACGCATCTTTTTTTCCTCCCTCTAAAAGTCTGTTTCCTCAAAACCCTGTTTTCACAGAAGACTCTGTATTTCCTAGAGTCAACATTTCCATGTCTGACAAAAAAAAATAAAATAAATTGCAGAAAGGCGGCATGTGGTCTGGCGTGCTGCCAGGCAGAGCGCGCTCTTTGGGGTTATTATTAGGTAGATAACTGTATCAAGAGCTGAAGCGTCATCTTGTCTCTGAAGGCTGCAGCGCTCCGTGTTTGAAATGCTGATACGTTTGATGCTTATGAGAAAATCTATTGTACTTTCTCAAATAACTTTTTGCAGCAAGAACTCGGTGTCATGGGAGTTCCTGGGGGAGATGATCGCTGCTCCATTGGGGTCCATGGCTAGAACTGAGGCGGCAGAACAGCTTCCATTATTGCCCACGGCTTGTACCTGCTCCTGACTTTAATAAAAGCACACACAGCTGGGATGGAAATCTTACATGCTTGAAGCTAGGTGTTCCCTGGGGTGAATTAAATTCTTGCAAACCTCATGGTAGAGGTTGGACTCAAGAAGGGATGGTGGGGAGTAGAGGTTAGTGGCGTTATGGATAAATTCAGAGAATGATATTCTGTGTATAAGAGGCGCCTGAAAGAACGCTATGGGAGAAACAGAGCATTGAATCCGGCGTCAGCAGTGTAGCAGAGAGGGTAGGGGCACGAGGAAGAAGAGATGAGTGGATTAGCAAGAAGGGACAGAGTTGTGAAGGGCCTTGGAAGTCACGACATGGAGCTTGCTATGGCAGAAGAGTGGGGAGGCAGTGGAGGGATTCACAGAGCAGGGTAATGTAGTCAGAATCACAGGCCAGGAAAGTTCTTACAAAGAGCTATGAGATCTTCAGAGGCATGTCTCTGTAACGCTGCTAGATTCGGTCTCTCTCTCTGTACTATCTATATCTGCGTAGGTCTATATATAGCACACCAGTGGGAGGTATTTTGGCTGATGCACTCACAGTTTTGAGCCACAGCGAGAGATTTAAAAATAGCTCCCTGTTCTAGGAACATACACCGTGACAGATGTCATCCAGAGGGGGAGTGGCTTCCAGAAAGGGAACACAACATTAGTACTACAAGCGTCAGTATTCTAGTCGCTGCCTTATTACTTAGATAGCACTGCAAGACGTGTGAGTTCCATCATTTCTGCCTGTCAGAATTTTTTCACACATCCAGTCAGGAGGCATCTGTCTCTCCTCTCTCTACGTTGCTATTTCGTTTCCTAATGAACTTTCCTAGGGTTTCTAACTAGAAGCCTGGCACATCAAAGCTAAACAGAACACAGACAATGGGCGAGCCAGGAGTTACTGGTTGTTCATATTGCAGTAGTACCAGGAAGCTTGCCCAGGATCGGGGCCCTGTGTAGGCAGGCCTCCAATTCACTGCTTCAAGGTTATTATCTTATTGTAGCATGACATTTAGTGGCCCCCGTTTGAGATCGTGGCCCCATCGTGCCAGGCAATGTTACAAACACCTGGTAAGAGACAGTCCCAGCATTAGTAGGTGAACCGGGAGGACCCATTTTTGTCTGTCCTCCATGCAGAGGTGTAGGAGTGTGTGTCTGCCACACAGCGTGCATAGTGCAGCTGGAACATTGAGAAAGCGAGGGCGTACGTCTCCAACAAGTTCTGCTGCCTGTGTGCGTGCAAGCGGCAATGGGCTACGTTCTCTTCTGGAGATGTTCTTGTACTGTGCTCATCACCGAAGCAGCTGAGTGCCTTCTAGTGCATTTACACAACGTGACTACGCATCTGGGGCGTGTTTTGTTCTCTCATCCTCTCCCCAGGCGGAAAAGGGTGTGCAGGAGAGTGACTTGTTTTGGTAGGGTTTCTTTTTTAAAATTTATTTGATTTTAACTGTATATGTTGCTATGTATTTATGCTAGAGAAGTCAAGGGCAAAGGTTTATAACTTAGCCAAACCAGGATGGATCTTTTCAGATTGTAAACTCCGTGTTCTGTCGTTGTACAGCGCTTAGTACAATGGGGTGCTGCTGTCCATGACTGCAGCGTTTCGGATCTATGGAAAAACAAAGGATAATAACAAAGATCATAAAAGGCATATCTGACCCCAGAGCCATCTACCCGTCAAATTGCTGCACCAGACTACAGTGGTGGAAGAGTTGTTTAAAATCTACAGTCGTGGCATCAAAATCCCCTCATACGTGCTCTTCCTCTAACTTGGTCACTAATGAGGAGGCTTTGGATGTCGGTTCAAACACCGGGCTCTGGTGAAAATATTTGCTGTGTCCGCTCCCACGTTCAGGGTGGGAATGGAAAAGGGCTTCATAAATCAGCACAGGAGAATTAATAAAAGGGAGAGAGACATGCACTCGACTCCAAGATTCTGTTTGTATCTTGGAGCCGAGTGCATGTGTCCCTCCCTTTTATTAATTAATCTATCTATCAATTTCCAGGTTGGAAAAGTCCCAAGGGGGCTTCTGAATTTCCCAGTGTTGGTCTCTTACCTGCCCAGCCATAGACTCCCCTTTTCCCCTCCTGTCTGCCCATGGGCTGGCTGGTGCATTGGGGCAGCTGGCCATATTGCCCTGGGAGAATGGGCATGCCATCCCAGCTGTAGCCAGTGTCACTTTATTAGGGGCATTGTATTGTCCCAGAATCTTGGGCGTCAGCGATGGAAGAGTCTCGTTATGCCCAACTCCCTACCTGGGTAGGACCCTTCCCGACAAGACGCTGTCTAGTGTTTGTTCAGTTTAACTGTATGGGTACCTAGCAAAGGCGCCGTCAGATGCTGAAGTATCAGAGGGGTAGCCGTGTTAGTCTGGATTTGTAGAAGCGACAAAGGGTCCTGTGGCACCTTATAGACTAACAGAGGTATTGGAGCAGAAGCTTTCGTGGGTGAATACCCACTTCTTCGGATGCAAGCAGTGGAAATGTCAGATGCTGACTAGGCTGTGGGCCAGAAAGTTTGACCGCCCTGGCGAGTGATCTTTCCTGGAAAGTTTTGCCTTTCAGATACTTCCCATATCATTTTATTTTAAGAGTGGGGTCATTATAACCACTGGGAGAGGAGAGGTGGGGCTAGCATGGGACTTAATGTCATGCCGACCATCAACAACCTGTTCCAGAGAGCTGCTCTGGTTTGACTTGTGTTTATTTGCTGCCATTTTTCCTGCTATTGCAGTTAATTCTTAGAAAAACAAGATGCAGAGAGAAGCATTCGGCAGATGCCACTACCCAGATGGGACGGGGAGCAAAGTTAGATGCATTGTAGAGGCCTCATAACCTTGAGAAGTGGCCTTTTCTCGTTCGTATATTATCTAATGCTGCCTGTGTGTTCTGACCTTGTAAGAGCCGAAACATCAGTGGCATGACCCGGAGCGACAGTGACAACAGATTAAAAACAAATACATAGAAAGCTTTGGGAGTGTGGGCGTCACTGGAAGAACAGAAGGGTGGAAAATATTTTTGGGCTGGTGTCATAGGAAGCAGCCAGAGCATCAACATGAAAGATGAGTAAAAGGGCAGCGGGGTAGGATATCTAAATAACAGGAGCCTTGCGGTGGTGAATGTCCCCTCCTGTCTTCTGCCTCTGTACGGAGCTCTGTAGCAGGTGATGGAACTACAGTACATACTGTACATTCTCCTGCTCTGGAAGCACATGATGTAACCCGTCCTCTTGTACATTGGAGGAGGGGACGTCACACTAGGAAATAAATGTGGTGATGGCAGTTTTATGTTTCACTTTCAGGCACATAACGTAACAGATAGGTAATTATCAAGACACCCGTAAAGTGTCTTTGTTTTTCCACTCTTCTTTTAGCTGAAGCATGGCATGCGTGCGCTTGTGTATCCGTTCAGGCTATCTACGGGATCTGCCTCTTCGTTTCCTCTTTGCCCAGTAACCTAAAACGCTTCGTGTGAAGATAACGCTTTAGTCCTCCTCCTCTCGTCTGTGTGTGTATTGTATCAGTGGCAGCTATCTCTGTACCTGATACAAGAGATACTTGATACCTATGTGTGTGTGTACATCATATGTAACATGAGTTGGCCTGTGTTAACAAATCCATGCACCCGAGTGGGAAATATTTGCCAGCATCATATTTAGAATAGCTTTAAAGGGACATCAACTTGAATTGAGCCCCTAATTCACGAGTTGCTGTCTAAAATTTAAGAGCAATAGAAATGTATCTCCAGTTTATTTTTGAAATGTCCCAGTGAAAAGCCTCTGCTTTAAAATATCCCCCTACAATGTTTGAGATCCAGGGATGCTGGCATTAAGAATCTGAAAGTGAAAGTAACATCCCTGACTGCTATTTTCCAAGCTGAGTGAAATCCAAAAAATGCAAACGAAGGCCCTGATTCAGGAAAGAACTCTTAAAGTCCTGTTGAAGTCAGCCAGACTTAGCCACATGCTTTTAATTGCGTTTCTGACTTGGGGCCTTAGAGCATAAATAACACCAAGCAAACTTGGATTTTTAAGTTTTTTGCTGCTAGTACTCAGAAGACCTTCAGCGCTGCCAGCTCTCCCGATTTTATCACTAGCCTCATCATATTTTGGGGTTTTTCTTAAAGGCCCCTGCTCCTGGAGTCATGTGATTTGTTAAGAATCTCAGCTCTTATTTAAATAAAGTATGTTTCTAGCCCCCGTGACTGTGTAGAAAAGTGTGAAAACATGAATCGTAAAGCCTCCAAACCTTTGAATGCAAAGGAAAGAACCCCACCTGTATTCATTTAAAAATGGCTTTATTATTAAGCTAGTCTCAGTAATTCTGGGGGGCCGGCCTCATGATATTTGAACCCTCGAGGTTGGCTGCTCTGGATTGTCACAGTAAGAGAGGTAAATACATTTCTTTGGAACGTCTGATTTTAGTAGTGGAATGTGTCCCTGTAGAAAGAGAGAGCTGATGACTTCTTATATTTATTTAAAGAGTGACAGAGCTGTGAGAGTTGCAGGGCATCAGTTACTTTTGCAGTGTGCTTCAGAGAACGCAAATGTAAGTCATGCCGTCGGTCTATAACAGACAGCATTGAACAGTTAAATGTTCTGGGTTTTGTTTTTTTTATGCCAACAAAGGCTTCTTGAGAGATGAAACGTTGCTATAAAAAGCTGGTTCTAGTGGAGAAGGTTAGTCCGGCCATTTGGGGCAGTAGCTTTCGAAGCCAGCCAGCCTGCCTGCCATCCGTTGCCCGTTTTGGCTTGAGGCCCTTCATATGAATAGACTGGGTGAGTGACAAGGGGTCCACACAGCCTGTTGCGTAAAGAGAGCACACGAATGTGTTGGATGACCACACCGATGTCTCATCTGCCTTGCAGATGCCATTTAAATAAAGATGTCGTCTTTGATCCTGAAAACATTTATCCCCTCGGACCCCGGAGGGCTTGTGGTGTTGGCTAGTATCCAAGACTTTCTGCTTGGCTCATGGCAATCAAGTGCATTTCAGTGAGCTCAGGGGCAAACTTGCCTTGCTGGATGTGAGTGGTCTGCAGCTTCTAGGCTGTGGTGAGGTCATATCCCTGCGTGGTTGGGGACGCGAATGGCATTAGATCCTGAACTAGGGTGATTCCTGCTCATGTGCCAGTGACCAAAGATTGGGCTGGGAAGGAATTGTCATCTTCTCTCACTCACGCCCTGGCATAGCCGCAGGGGGTCTTACGAGCAGGTGTTGCTCTCCTCTGAAGTACTGAGCTGGGGATACTTGTTAGCGCCAAGGAGGCAGTGTGGCCTAGTGGACAGAGCACTGGCCTGCACTGGGACTCAGGTGATCTGGGTTCTATTCCCAGCTGGCCTGCTGGGTAACCTTGAGCAAGTCGCTTCCCCCTCTGTGCCTCAGTTTCCCCATCTGAAAATGGGGATAATGACACTGATCTCCTTTGTGAAGCGCTTTGAGATCTATAGACGAGTGTGGTGGCAGCGGTGTTCCTTCGATTGCACGGGGTGGGCATTGTCGGAATTCAGTCCTTCCTGTTGCGCTGCTTTGTTCTTTTTGGACTGTCATTTAAATAGCCCGGCTCCATCTTCTGCAATTTGCTCCCTCCCCAAACCCATTCAGTCTCGGTTTCAGTGGGTAGGTTATATTACTGCTGTCCAGATCCCAATGGCTCCCTACAGCTGGTTATTAGGGGAGTTCCGGAGGTGCCCTTCCTGCTCCTTCGCATAAACCGTATCCTAAAACCCAAATGACACACCCAGTCCTGCTTTGAACACTGACCTTTGGTCAGGCGAGCGAGACGCAGGTTAAATAGTAACAGAAAAACGTAAGTTCAGTTGTAGCCTAGAGTAAAACTCAGTGGTGGTTTCTGCTCAACACACTTATTTCTGAAGAGAGGCCAGGGGTTCCCAGATTGTGGGCTGCGGGCCGCGACACAGTCCTGGGTAGCCTGCCAGGGCAACTGCATTCTCCAGTCAAGCTCTTAGTAAATCTTTAACTCCATGTGACTGTGTAATCTAAGTAAAAGCTATAGAAATGTCATGTTTTGAGCTGTATATGTTGGACAGAGTATCGAAAAAAACTTTATTTACCCCCCCCCCCCCCCCCCCCCCACGTTGCAATATGTCAGGTTTAATTCTCGCGAGTACAATGGTGTGTTTCACTGCAAGGTAACCTAGCAACATACACACAGCCCGCCGTTTACAACCGTAAAACCCAGCAAGCCGTGTTTCAGTCTGACGTGGATCATTTTATTTTTTGAAAACGAGAAGGGTGCGCAGGTGGAGAAGATAATGAAAGTCCCGGGCCATCTACAACTACACATACGGAGCCCACCAAAAAAATAAAGTGGTAAGAAAATATGACAACGCATACTCGAAGTTTGGATTCTCCTTTACTGGATCGAATGAGTACCCATAATATAACTTACCTTATATTTTTATTTACAATATTTTATTCTTTTCTACTTAGGATAGAGTAGGGTTGGATCTTACACCGCACAGAAATTCAGATTTTACTCTTTAAAAAAAATTGAAAACACTGAATTGAAAAAATTGAATATCTGCCACAAAATTAGTGTTCAAAGTTGGACAACTGATTTGTTTTAAAATCAACAACACAATGTGTTTTTAACAATTTTGTTAACATTGTGTTGCTTGTTTTTCAGTTTTATACATTGGTACATCGTGTTTTCCCTCTTTGGACACCACAGTTGGCTCTTGGCATCTTTTTAAAGAGCGGTTTTACTAAAATTGTTTGGCTTCAAAGATCTTGAAGCATTTCTTTCAGTGCATATTGCTAGGGATTTCTGTTGTGACAGTTGTTTGCATTAAAATGAAAGGGAAACCTGGATATTGTTTGTTTGCAATGTTATAGTTTATATGTCTGTAATTATTACAACGAATGTTCCTCAAGACGTGTTAATAGTGGGCCGCAGTGTCTCTGACAGCTGCACAGGTGGGCCTCGGGGAAAAAAAAGTTTGGGAATATCTGCCACAACCAACAAACTTGGATGTTTTTGCTCCTGGGGGCAGCGAAAAGATAAATCTCAGCTGGTTAAAGAAAACTACCAGGTGCATTGGGTTTCACTTCTAGTCTGCAGGTTCAAGTCCAGCCCAGGTCAATAGTGAACAAAAGTCAACGTCTTAGAGATTTCCAGGGCCGATTGGACCATTGTGATCATCTCGCTGATCTGCATCACCCAGGCCAGAGAACTTCCCAGCATAATTCCTTTGGGACTAGAGCATGTCATAAAAAATTCCAGTCTTGAATAATGTGGGATTGGAAACAGAGGCACAGAGGAGTGAAGTGACTTGCCTCGTTGTCACAAAGCAGGTTGGTGGAAAAGCTGGGAACAGACGGCCGATCTCCTGCCCACTAGCCCGCAGGATCTCGTCTGTGTTTGGCGAGCTTGTGTGAAAAGACTTTGGGGTCTTTGTGGACAGGTGTTTACATCAAAACAAGCACTCCCTCGGGCTCCTTGTCTGGCATGTTCAGCCAAGAGGCAAAGGGCTGAATGGTACCAAAACTATTGCCTGTTCTCTTCCAGAGAAGGTGCCTCCTGCTTACGTTTTGAGCCTGTTCTGTGTGTATTCTGTCAATAACGGGGCTTCAGTCTTCTGGTGTGTCACTGTGTCCCCTTCTCTGAGCTCTGAACCGCATGCACAGCCAGGCAAATACACGGTAAGGACGACATCACTTTAAGAGCCTTGCATTCCAGGTTCCCACTGTGGGGCTGGGAGAGAAGATGGACAGTAGCGGCACCAGGGTTTTTGCCGCCCTAGGCGGCAGCTCTCCTCCGCCGTAATCGGCGGCGCTTCGGCGGCAGCTCCTTTGAAGCTGCGTTCTTGGCGGCATTTCGGCGGCCGCTTTTCTTGCCGCCAAATCGCCGCCGGGAAATGAGTCGCCGCCGAAATGCCGCCCCCCCAAATCCTGCCGCCCTAGGCGACCGCCTAGGGTCGCCTAGTGGAAGCACCGGCCCTGAAGATGAAAAGTGCATCCATATTGACCAGTCAGCAGCTCGTGTGTGAGTGACCCGGTGGAACGTAACCCCCGGCCTTAATGGATAAGCCAGGCGGTAAATAGTGACTGTGATCTCATGGTGGGATGTGGAAAGCACTCAGTGACCCTTTTGTGATTACAATGGGGACAGAGACAGGGTTCCGTAAGTGGAGCTAATTTCAAGACAGAAATCAAGATTCCTTTTAAAGGGTTCGGGGTTACAAAGTCTAAGAAGCCTAGGAAAGTTTGGGGGGTTTTGATTCAAGGAGAAGTTCCTTTTCCGTTTTAAACCTTCCCCTACGGCCACCTGATCCCAGATGTACCAGCTGCCAAATGAAATGGGTGTGAGGATTAAAAAGAACCAGTCCCTGTTCAAGCATGGCTCAAAAGATTAAAAAGAAATCAGGCTCTGCCCCGCAAAGCTTCCAGCCTCTCCTTCAAATGACGCGGGGCGGGGGGGGGGGTGGTGGTTAACGCCAGGACAATCACGCTGACGAGACAGGCGCATGCCTAGGAGGAAAGTGAAA
The DNA here is from genome assembly GCA_033296515.1 of Macrochelys suwanniensis. NCBI lineage: Eukaryota > Metazoa > Chordata > Testudines > Chelydridae > Macrochelys > Macrochelys suwanniensis. The sequence continues at coordinate 4,131,919 of CM065783.1, read as the reverse complement.
TTGACGAGCGCGGTCCCACTGTCTGGCCTGAGCGAGGAATGAACAATCAAACAAATTGCACGAAGGGGGGAGGAAGAATGCTTGAGCTTTTTGAAGCGTCGTTTTGGCTTTGCTAACCTGTGGCGATGGCACGGGATCGGTAAATCCTTTTCAAACCCGAGCTTGATGTTTATGGTGTCACTGCAAAATAGATTCTTTATACTGCCCGAGGCCCCGATCCTTGTACCCTGGGGCACAGCAGGGCCTGTGCGTGCTCGCAGGGGTCCAATTTGAAGATCTGGTACCTAAGTGTGATGCTGTGTCTATGCTCAGCGCTGGGAGCTCGAGTTCTTATCTGGGTATCCAGTTAGTACACTGGACTGGAAGCCAGGAGTCCTAGCTCTGTCACGGATCTGCGGGGTGACCCTGCACATGGCCCTGCTGCTGTGTGTACCCTTTTCCCTTTCCGCACTTCATCGGTTTGGACTGTGTCATCCCTTTGAGGCGAGATCGGTCTCTTTTACTATGTGCACGGACAGTACCTAGCACAACGAGCCTCCGATCTTGGCTGGGGCCTTGGGGAGCTACCGTAATACACAGAATAATAATTTGAGATCATCCTGTACGTGTGTTGGGTCAGTTGTGCCCGGTACGGGGAGTGGGAAGCCTCCTTGGCAAGGGAAGAAGGGGAGAACTGGGCTGAGTACAGTTGATCCTGTGCTCGGGGGTGGCGGGGAGCATTGGCTGTCTACGTAACCCTCTTAGGGGAGCGTGCAACTGTTCCAAACCTGTTGTGCCCTTGAAGCCAGGGGAGTAGGGTGACCAGATGTCCCGATTTTAGGGTCTTTTTCTTATATAGGCTCCTGTTACCCCCCACCCCCTTCCCGATTTTTCACACTTGCTGTCTGGTCACCCTACACGGGAGCCTCATGAGAACCAGAGAGGGGGCTGACGCGTGGAGGCTGGGTGTGAAAACCAGAGGATCCACCAGGAATATATTGATGCTCCTCAAATACCAGGGCGGAGGCTGGAATAGCTCCCAGGTTCCTTCTGCTGACAGAGGCAGCTCGATTGCCTTCAAAGGGAAAGAGACAACAGGGGAAAAAGAGCCAGGAGACTGTTTTATGACCCAGGATAAAGATCACGGGTCTGGGCTAAGTTTAGGAAGATTCTCTGTCATGCAGGATTAATTACTGAATGTTTGTTCAGCTGTTTGAAGTTGGGGAGCTCCATATAAGCACAAAGGATTGTTATTAAACCCCCTGCCTCTGTAATCCTCGCAGCACAGGCATTGTGGAGGTGGATTCTTGGGGTCAGGCCCAGCAGTGATGTGCGCACGCTCTAATTAAGGCCTGGTCTAGACTTTAACAGTTAGGTTGACATGCTGCGTAGGTAAAGGGTGTAGGACCCCTCCACCCCCAACTGACATAGCTATGCTGACCTACCCCCCAATGCAGGTCCAGCTACGGTGACAAACGAATGCCTCCGTCGAAGTAGCTAAGTGAGTTCAGGGAGGTGATGATCCTACACTGAAGGGAAAACCCCTGTTGTCGGTGTAGGTTGTATCTACTCTATGGGGTTACACGGACGTAGCTATGCTGGTATATCATCTCCACAGTGTAGACACAGCCTACGCGTGGTTCTGTCATGTGTCTCCTTGAGTCCAACGTGATCGAGGAGGAAAGCATTTAGGGAGGGGCCTCCAACAAGGAATGTAGTCATTAGGTGCCCATTTGCCACTGACTCTCTATCACAGGTGGGTGCCTGAATCCCTTAGGCTGCTTTGAGAAGCCCAGCCTCAATTGCTATAGCCAAACAGCTGTTGTGTGAGGCAAACCAGGGGCCTCTGCAGTCAACAGGAGATTTGCCACTGAGTTCAGAGGGAGCAGGGGCAGACTGTTGACGGACACACTGGCTGGCATTTGAAAACTGGGCACGCAGGCATCTGGGGAGAAAGTGACCCAACTTGCAACGCCACAGAAATTCATTGGACAAGGAGAACTTTTGGGGTGGGGTGCTTGTGTGTAAGCCAAATTGAGCATATACGGACCTATTCGTTCTCCTCTAACAAAAGAGTGACTGTACGTATGGGCTGAGTCTCTCTAACTCTCACCCCCCAAGCTGAGGGAGTTAGAGGTTTCTCTGAGTGGCACTGCTGATAAAATCTGAACTGTGTTCCCCAGGCAGGCCTGGGATCAGGGACTCCACGGTTCCTTCCCTTATCTCGTGTAGAAGCCTCATCCCTCCTCCTTAAGTGCTCTGAAAATCTGGCTTGTATTTCTTCTCTGAGTTTTTTTTGGGCTAATCTTTAGCTAAAGAGGGGTGGCGGCACCTGGATAGGGATGTGATAGCAGATGGTGCTCCATGCCTATGAGGAGCACGCTCAACGATCACCGGAGACAAGTGCTGCCGATAGATCAGACAGAATCTGACATGCCCAAGTGCCACGCTCGGCTTGAAGGAAGTAAATCCTAATGGGGCCCGTCGAGAGGACTCTTAAAGACGCTCTGTGAGCAGGGCCTGCAACCTGACACATTCTTTCTACCTCTGCTTAGCAGCACTATGGGATTTAGCCCATGGAGACTGCAATGCTCTCCCTTGACCCAGCTGGAAGGATGCTTAGATCAAGATGGAGTGATGCATGCTGGGACCTGTCTCTAGGACGAGGGAAACTTTTGGGGCACACCTATTTGGCCCTTCGAGTCATGTAGAAACACACCTCCTTCCAGATCTCTGAGCACAATCGACACCCACTTCACTGAGCAGAAATATTGTGCCTACGGAAGGATGTGATAGGTGGGGTGGGAGGGTGCAGTTGGAGATACCGGAAAGGAGTCGAGTAGATTCTTGAGTTAATCTGGACTGGAGAAAGGAAAGAGGGGTCAAAGGAAGGCAGAACACAAGGAAATGGTCAAACCGGCGCCTGTTTGTATTTGGTATATTGATTGAGTCACAAAGTTAACCTGTAACGGAATCTGAAATGACATTAAAGTGGACTTTCAAATCAACTGCACATAAAACCTCGATCAAATTTATTGCTGAAAAGGTGACTCCTGTGAAGAGTTAGGGAAGAGGGTGTAAAACTGTCAAAATACTCCCTGTGGTGATTAGTGAATGCTGACAACGTGGAGAGTGTTTCCTATGAAAAATTCAGATAGAAACAGAAGAATTTTCATGCCTTTTTACATTTTTTTTTACTGAAACATGGCGGTTTTTGAAAACCACAATCAATTAATCTTTTTGGTTTGTTTGGGATTTTTTTTTTTTGTCAAAACAACCAGGAAGTTTTGACCAACCAGAAAATTTCCCAGGAAAAAGTCAGTTTTTCATTGGAAAGGAGATTTGAAGCAAAGCTTTCAATAAAATACCGTTAATCCCAACCCTCTAGCCCAGGAGTGGGCAAAGTTTTTGGCCCGAGGGCCACATCTGAGTGAGGAAATTGCGTGCAGGGACGTGGTGCTGTCCACTTCCGGGAGCGCCGCTGGGGCGGCAATCCCACGGGCCGGATCCAGCCCGCGGGCCATAGTTTGTCCACCCCGGCTCTAGCCTCTCACGGTAGATGGGTGTGCTGGGTAAAAGGTGGATTAGATTTGCGGGGAAGAAGGGGAAGTTCTTTTTAATGCTGGCAGATGCAGTCTAAAACGTGGTTCTAGCTGTGAGATCATTTTGAATTTAATCCCTTTAGTCAGTTGCGCCTGTTGTCTGTGCTGTGTGTATTTTGAGAGCCTAACAGCTTCCCTGCCTCCACCAGATCTTTTTTCTACCCTCTGCTTCATAGCCATCGAATTCTATTGAGTTGATGTGCTGTGGCCTCATAATGTCTAATGCTTTCCATCATGTCTTTTTACCTGCCGATGCAGGGCTCCTCTGCTCCCTCATGACTTGGGATTCCAGATGTGTTCCTGAGATGGGGGAGTGGGGGGTGGTTGCAAGTTTCCGAGACAGCGTATGCAAAATAAAAATAATTAATTTGGTGTGACGCTGAACTCTCCCCTGTGCCGACCGTGAATGTTTCCTTTTTAGCAGCTCCTTCCTGTCTTTTCTAAGGAGCGCCTCTTCTTGCCCTGCCTTTTTAGTTTTTTAAAAACCTGTTCTTCGTAAAGGTAAATAATGAATAGGTTGCAAATGAGAAGTGGAATTTCGGAAGCGGAGCTGACGTACAAATCCCGTCTGTGTCTGTCCCGCTGGTTACACTCCAGGAGCTCACAGAAGGTGATGGTGTCCAGTTGTAAGAAAGCATGTGCGCTCTTTGGGATCAGTCTACCATAAGGATAAAGTTTGTCTGTGCAGGAGATGGCTTTCTCTGGGACGGGTCTGAGGCCATGGAAATGTCTCCCCCAGGAACTAAGGACCTTCCACTCCAAGCCCAAGGCGTATTTCTCTGCCCTGCCTCCTCTCCTCCAGAGCAGCACGTACAGGTAAAAAAACCAAACCTCTCAAAAATGAGTCCCTACCAAAACAAACCACTGCTCTGCACACCCAGTTCTCCCTCTGGAGAGAGGATGAGAGAGACTGAACCAACGGGAAGCTGGGCCCTTTCAAACAAAATGCGGTTTAATACAGCCAAGCGCGAAGTGATGCATCGAGGAACAAGGAATGCAGGCCAGACCTACGGAACTGGGGAAAGCGGTGACTCTGAAAAGCATCTAGGGGTGAGGGTGGACAAGCAACTCAACATGAGCTCCCAGTGCCATGCTGTGGCCAAAAGGGCTAATGCAATCCTTGGATGTATAAACGGGAGGAGGGGAGGGGATTTTACCGCTGTATAATGCATTGGTGAGCTCGATACTGGAACACTGCGTCCAGTTTCAGTGTCCCTGTTTTAAAAAGGATGTTGGAAAATAGTTGAGGGTCTGGAAAAAGAGCCATAAAAATGATTCATGCCTGGACAAAATGCTTGACAGTGAGAGAATTAAAGTGTTAAATCTGTTAATTTACCAAAAAAACCAAAAACCAAACACACCCAAAGAGATTGAGAGTCGCCTTGATTACAGTGTGTAAGTACTTCCAGGGGGAGAAAGACCCAGGTTTTAAGGGGCTCTTTAATCTAACGGAGAAACGCAGAATGAGAACCAATGGCTGGAAGCTGAAGCCAGGCATGTTAGAAATCTGACATCATTTAAGTGAGGCTGATTTAACCATTGGAGCAAGCTGCCAAGGGAAGTGGTGGATTCTCCATCTCTTGACTGGCTGCCTTTCTAGAAGAGGTGCGTTAGCCAGATACAAGTTGTTGGGCTCAATACAGGGGTAACTGGGTGAAAGTTAATGGGCTGTGATGTACAGGAGGTCAGACTAGATGATCTGCTGGTCTCTCCTGGCTTTAAACTCTGTGGATCTATGAACCACATGTGAGAGACATTAGTCACATCGCTTAATGCAACGCTGGAGGATGTCTAGATACTTTGGTGGTGAAAGAACCTCTAGAGAATAGACTGTAGTGTTTCCTTTACAAAGAAAAAGGGGGAGAGGGAGCTCTTGAGATAAAAATTATTGCCAAGATTTTCAAAACTGCTTAGAGATTTTCAGACAGCGCTGAGCGCCAGCCTTTAAAATGTCTCAAGTCGGGCATCGAAGGAATGAGGCGCCGAAAGTCAAAAGTTCCTTTTGAAAATGTTAACCCTTGTATTTTAAAAAATACTGACCCAAAGGTTTCTTAAACATAGAATATCAGGGTTGGAAGGGACCTTAGAAGGTCATCTAGTCCAACCCCCTGCTCAAAGCAGGACCAATCCCCAATTTTTGCCCCATCCCTAAATGGCCGCCTCAAGGATTGAACTCACAACCCTGGGTTTAGCAGGCCAATGCTCAAACCACTGAGCTATGCCTCCTCCCCTCCCCTCTGTTGCTAAGAGAGCTGTAGTGTGTGTAGGCCAAAAGAACTTGAGACCTCTGCTATTCACTGTTCATAGAATCATAGAATCTCAGGGTTGGAAGGGACCTCAGGAGGTCATCTAGTCCAACCCCCTGCTCAAAGCAGGACCAATCCCCAACTAAATCATCCCAGCCAGGGCTTTGTCAAGCCTGACCTTAAAAACCTCTAAGGATGGAGATTCCACCACCTCCCTAGGTAACCCATTCCAGTGCTTCACCACCCTACTAGTGAAAAAGTTTTTCCTAATATCCAACCTAAACCTCCCCCTCTGCAACTTGAGACCATTGCTCCTTGTTCTGTCATCTGCCACCACTGAGAACAGTCTAGATCCATCCTCTTTTGACCCCCCTTTCAGGTACTTGAAAGCAGCTATCAAATCCCCCCTCATTCTTCTCTTCTGCGGGCTAAATAACCCCAGTTCCCTCAGCCTCTCCTCATAAGTCATGTGCTCCAGCCCCCTAATCATTTTTGTTGTCCTCCGCTGGACTCTTTCCAATTTATTCACATCCTGTTGATGGTTTACCTTTTGCTATTTTTTACAGTCATCTTTGTGGTTCTCCTGTATTAACCAACGCTAGTGTGTGATGTGTGTTGTGCACATTCTCCCCCTCCCTTTACACATCATGTAGTACCTTGCCCTGCAGTTGCTGCCATGGAGTTCAGTAGGACTCGGTGCAGCGTAAGGTGTTATTAAAGCTGGCCTGTAATTTTGTTGTTTATGTTTAGAAGACTTATATTTGCATTAGGCTTTGTGAATTCCTGGAGGCAGTTGAACATGTGCACCTTCCGTTGTCGTACTTGTTTCTTTCTAGAGACCTTGGCTATTAGTATCAATTTTACAGGGAAGGCAACCAGATACTGCGGCGATGGGTGGCCGTATAAAACCCTAAGATAGACAGAGTGACTTAAGAAGCTTGCATATTTAATGAATCCCTGCGTGGTGCCCAAACCCAAAATATGGCTTGCAAGCAGGATTGCCGGATACGTTATGGGTGAGTCTATGCTCCAGGGAAAGACTAGCTAATTCAAAGACTGGTAGATTGACAATGATGTGTGCGATGCAGGGCTTCTCTGGTATTTAATTATTTTTAATTAAAAAAAATTCATTCAATAATTGCGGTAAAAATGCATGCAATATTAAATCTTGCATGTCTGTAAGTTGCTATTCCTTTGGGCTTGCAAACAAATCACCCTCGCTCCTTTTTATTCAGTACATGGATGTCTGTAGTTCAGGCTGTCAAAGATTAGTTATATTCTGGGCCCTTTGAAACCTCAGTGGCCTTAGGCGAAAGACCAGGAAACACCCTTCCCTATGCCAGCATTTCTGCATAAGCCTCCTCAGGAACCTCTGCCCATCACAGACTTGGGAAGGAAGGGCTGTGCTAGATAAAGCGCGGGAAGAGCTGAGTGGAAGCAAAAGAACACAAGGGATGCGGGTGGAGGGGAATAAGGATGGAGAGCAAGAACAGGGGGCCACTTGTTCTGTCGTACAGTCAAGGGCCAGGATGAGCACAGAGCGTCTGATTGAAATCTCATGATCTGCCCTCGATGCTGAATGTATTGCAAAGTGAATCCGTCAGGGTCTTTAACTGGACCGGATCCTTCCCTCTGAGTCAATGGGAGATGCATGCGCAGTTCAGCTGTAAAGGAGGTGAGCCCATTAACAAGAGTCTGGGTTTCTTCCCTAGAAGACACACTTTTCCGTTTCCCAGGGTGTTTCCTTCGCCCTTTCAACAGGGATTGAATGAAGGGAGACGACTCCTTCCAAAGACCCGTCCTCTGCCTCTCTCCTCCTCTCTCCAGACGCGTTAAAGTGTGTGTGGGGATCCAGACGGTGCTTGATTGGCTGGAGGTGGAGAGTGGGATCCAGATGATTTCTCTCCAATGTGCAGTTGTGCTGATTCATTCTCACTTTCAAACTCCTCCTCCCGTGCTCTAGGAGCGTGACCAGCGCTCCCCAGTGGGCCCGCAGAAGCAAAGTGGTCTTATTTCAAGGCAGCAGCACAGGAAAGGTCTGATCTTCGCAGAATTCATTTTTTTTTTTTTAATAATTTTCACAGTTGCAACAAGTTATGGGAGGGTCAGACAATAACGGTTTAATGACAATGGACTTTGAGATTCAAAAAGTTAAAGCTTTATAACCGTAAAGCACAAATTTTCAACATCGTAGCTCAAAATGTACAAAGTAAATAGCCTTAAATCAAACTCTAATAAGTTCGCAAGCAGCATTTTTTGCCTATCTGTAAATTTTGATGATCATCGAAGGAAATATTTTTTTGTGGATTTGTGTGTGTCGGTTGAAATTGACATTGACTGACATTTACCAATAAAAATCTAATCCTTCCAAGCCTATTTTGTTCTGTTTCATCTCCCCCCACCTCTGTTCAATCTTTCCATCGGTTCTTTCTTTGGTTGTAGTGAAGTTTTAGTTCGTTTAATTCAGAAGTGCCTGCTGCTGAGAGCCCCTGCTGGCTTTCGGTCCTGGGAGAGACCAAATGCGGAGTGGGAATGAAAGCCGTAAAGATGAAGGTTGAGACCATAGCACCTATTAGCTAGTGCTAATGGAGAGAAGGCGTATGTGTTTACCATCCCAGAATGAAATGGTCTTTCAAAGCGTGGGCATTAGCAGAATGAGACTTTTCACAATTTTCCTTCATCATTGAGGTTTTTCTCTACCCATTTTTGCTCCAATGTTTTTTTTACTCGTCCTTGGTTTTGATACTGTAAAATCTGTTTAATTATGGACAACGAATTGAATAGTAGTCCTTATCGGGAAGTGGAAGCCAGAGATGGTCTTGTGGTTGAGACGTGAACTCAGGAGATCTGGGTTCTGTTGTCAGCACGGCCATGGATTCGCTGGGTGACATTGGGTAAGTCACTTATAGCCACATTTTCAGAAAGGGCCTCTGATTTTTTTTGTTTTTGTTTGGGTGCATGCATCCAATTTGTAACACTTTGGGCCTAGTTTTCAAAGGAGCTAAGCTCCCGTAGCCAACATTGAGTTCAGCTGGAGCTGGGCATGCTGAGCATTTCCAAAAGCCTGGCCCCAGCTGAGTGCCCAGACTCAGTAGCCGCTTCTGAAAATGTTGGTTCCTTAAAAAAAAGGCTATCCGTGCCTCAGTTTCCCCTTCTGCGAAATGGGGATGATAGTCACCCACTTCACTGGGTGTTGTGGGGATAAATCAGTCATGCTTGTCAGATGTTCGGATACTATGACAAAAAGGGTCATAGGCCTATGAATGAGATGCAGAAAACAGACCATGTCAATAAATAAATACACACAAATAGCATGTCCAAAGTAAATGGAAAAGATGAGAATAAAAAAATCTCTGAATTTTGTCTTCAGTGGGTCTTTAGTTGTTTTGCATATTGCTCTCTGATGATTGCTGGAGCTCTTAATTCCAGCCCAACCTCCCCCCCCTCAATGAAAGGTCACCTGCAGTAGCTGAGTGCGCCCCCATGTGGCAGGGGTTTTCCTGACACTGTCCCAATCATGCAGCCGTCGTTGCTAGGTTTAATCGGATCCCACGGTGATGTCCCCAGAGCAAGGTCGTACGGATTAAGTGTGTCCCGACTAAGTGGGACATGCTGTAATGTAAAACTGAAATGGTTCCTAGAAAGCATTAAAATACAAAGAACATTAACTAGAACTATAAACAGTGATGACTGGAATTACTCAAAAGAGCGAGAACTGGGCATTGGGAATCAGGACTCCTGGGTTCTATTCCTGATTCTACCCTGGATTCAGTGGGGACTGCACATAGAATAAAATACTACTTCCAGAGGAGTGAGGCTTAAGGAATGAATATTTGTAAAACATTTTGAGGCCCTTAGAGACATGGTGCTATACGAATGCTAAGTAGTGTTAATAAATGAAGCCAGTGCACTGTTTATTTTACTGATTTACCTAGAGGTTTCTTCTCCTCCCCCTCCCTAAGACAGACAGATGAAAAGGACCCCTTCTAGCTGCAAAATGTGCTTATTAGGTCACATGAATTCTCATAAGACTAAGGGACTCTCAGCCCTTTAATCCATACTACCATGCAATAAAATTACCTACTGGCCTAAGTAACTGCAAGTCTGTCCTTATCTCACCTTGTGCTCATCTGCGTGGGCGCTCACCAACACCCCATCAGCTCTGCGCCAGAGACTTGAGTAGTGAATCTTGGGCGACTGAAAGGCCTCCTGTTGGTAATCACAGCCCCTAATTTAAACCTGTTTAAGTAATCTTCAAGAAACATTGTCGCTTTAAAAGAAACAGCAAACAAAACTCACTCCTGCCTACATTTTGCACCTACTGTAATAACTTCCCTGTATCTAGGGGAAACCGTGTGTGAGACAGAACAGGACAGGACAAGGAGCAATGGTCTCAGGTTGCAGTGGGGGAGGTTTAGGTTGGCTATTAGGAAACACTATTTCACTAGGAGGGTGGTGAAGCACTGGAATGGGTTCCCTAGGGAGGTGGTGGAATCTCCATCCTTAGAGGTTTTTAAGGCCCGGCTTGACAAAGCCCTGGCTGGGATGATTTAGTTGGGGTTGGTCCTGCTTTGAGCAGGGGGCAGGACTAGATGACCTCCTGAGGTCTTTTCCAACCCTGAGATTCTATGATTCTATCAGACAGTGTTGGATGTAGAGCCATATGCACTATGTCAGAGTGGTCAGTTTCTCCTGTTTTTTGCCATGGGTCTTCGCAAAGCAACAGGCTAAGGAAAACCATATTTTCCTTTTTTTTTTTAAATCAGAAAAACTGACAAGGGACTTGGGAACAAATGTCGGTACTGACACTACTTAAATTTTTGTAGCTGCTCTTTATTAATGATACTCCGAACTTGGCAATGCAAGTTATTTTTGTACATAAATATTGAAACAGAGGGTAGCAGATACGCAAGCCAAGGGAATGCAGCAGAGTTGGGGCGGTATAGCTTAAGACAGTGGTCCCCAACCTTTTTGTAGCCAAGAGCACATTCATGTTTTCAGAAGAGTGGGGCGGGCGCCAACAATTTTTGAAGACTTATTTTGTATTTGTACATTAAATAATATGAAAACCATCATATTTAATATTACAGAATATATGAATCCATAAGATAATAAAGGTAATTTTACAGGTAAAAGGTATTAATTAAATTATATGGCAATTATTCTTTCACCTTACCATGTGAATTTGCTCTTTTTTATTTACCTTTTTTTTGGGGGGGGGCAGTTCTGGGCAGCGGAGAGGGAAGCCGCAGCCCCGCGCCTGCCGGGGACAGAGAACACCGGCGCCTGCAGCCCCGGAGTTGTCTGTCTTCGGCAGGTGCGGGGCTGTGGGGCAGTGCCGAGGGAAGCCGCGCCCCCACGCCTGCTGGAGACAGAGAACACCGGCGCCTGTAGCCCCGGAGTTCTCTGTCCCCGGCAGGCCGGGGCAGCGCGGAGAGAAGCCGCAGCCCCGCGCCTGCTGGGGACAGAGAACACCGGCGCCCGCTGCCCCAGAGTTCTCTGTCCCCGGCAGGCCGGGCTGCGGGCGCCGGTGATCTCTGTCCCCTGCAGGCGCGGGGCTGCAGCTTCTCTCTGCGCTTCCCCGGCCTGCCGGGGGCAGAGAACTCGGGGGCTGCGGGTACCTGTGTTCTCTGTCCCCGGCAGGCATGGGGCTGCGGCTTCTCTCTGCGCTGCCCCGGCCTGCCGGGGACAGAGAACACCGGCACCCGCAGCCCTGGAGTTCTCTGTCCCCAGCAGGCCGGGGCAGCAGCTTCTCTTCCCTTCTGGGCACTAGTTGGTGGGCGGGCGCCCATAAATGCCCCCGCGGACACCGCGTTGGGGACCACTGGCTTAAGAGTTTAGTGGGTATACACACTGTTAGAGGTAGATCAATTATCTTTATCAGTTCATCCCTTCTGTCTTATATTTCCTCAAATAGCTCAGTTGTTAACTGAATCTATTCAGTGACCTTGGACAAGTCACTTCCTCTCTCTGTGACTCATTCCCCCCCCCCCCCCCAACCTTTGTTAGATCTTGTCTATTTATTTTGTAAGCTCCGAGGGGCAAGGACTTTTTCTTACTATGTATTTCTACAGTGCCCGGCCAATGGGGCCCTCGTCTGAGTTGGGGGTCTCTAGGCACTGCCATAATACGAATAATAAATAATACATGCAGGAACTCTTTCTGTTTCTCTTAATTCTTTTATTTTTCTCTGTGGCGTTTCTCTTGTTAGCAGGTAGGGATAAAATACATTTGAGTGCGGACACAGGTGGCCAGTGTTCCCGTAATTGTTACGTGGCACAAAGACAGAGGGGCTTCTAAAGTTGTTTAAAAAAAATTTTTTTTAACTATTTTTTAAAAACAGTGTTAAAGGATCTAAAGCTTCGGAAAAGCTCGAGTTCAGGGACGGTTTCTGAACAACGCTCAGTGTCCCCAGAGCCACGGGATGGAGTCATAGAATCATAGAATCTCAGGGTTGGAAGGGACCTCAGGAGGTCATCTAGTCCAACCCCCTGCTCAAAGCAGGACCAAACCCAATTAGATCATCCCAGCCAGGGCTTTGTCAAGCCTGACCTTAAAAACCTCTAAGGAAGGAGATTCCACCGCCTCCCTAGGTAACCCATTCCAGTGCTTCACCACCCTACGAGTGAAAAAGTTTTTCCTAATATCCAACCTAAACCTCCCCCTCTGCAACTTGAGACCATTACTCCTTGTTCTGTCATCTTCTACCACTGAGAACAGTCTAGATCCATCCTCTTTGGAACCCCCTTTCAGGTAGTTGAAAGCAGCTATCAAATCCCCCCTCATTCTTCTCTTCTGCAGGCTAAACAATCCAGTTCCCTCAGCCTCTCCTCATAAGTCATGTGCTCCAGCCCCCTAATCATTTTTGTTGCCCTCCGTTGGACTCTTTCCAATTTATCCACATCCTTCTTGTAGCGTGGGGCCCAAAACTGGACACAGTACTCCAAATGAGGCCTCACCAGTGCCGAATAGAGGGGAATAATCACGTCCCTCAATCTGCTGGAAATGCCCCTACTTATACAGCCCAAAATGCCGTTAGCCTTCTTGGCAACAAGGGCACACTGTTGACTCATATTCAGTCCGACATGTTTAGCCTCTTTGGGATGTTAGCAGGATGTCTCGCCTTTGGAGAGGTACAAATTCTCCGACCTAGTTACCCCAAATCCCAGCCTGAGTATTGGCAAGTAAGGTTTGTGTTCAAACAGAGTAAACCAGGAGCCTGGCTAGTTTGTCATCAATCCTGTAACACACCTTGTTAACAGGCTAAGGGTCCCCATCTGTATTGTTGTTGGAGGGGCACAGGGTTACATGCCGCAGGGTTACTGGAGCAGGGAATGGTAGTGGGGGCCTGTCAGGAATCAATCCCCATCCCCGGCACAGAGCTGGGTCTAGGTGCGATGGTGGACTAGGAGGAGTCTGCCTTCTGTAAGTGCAAATCTCCTTTTGCTCTGACCCTTCCAATGGCCTGATCCCAAGCCCAGTGAGGGTTTGGGGGTTGACTTAGTGGGAGCAGGACATGGGCTCTGTAACTTTTCCTCCTCCAGGAAGGGTGTCCCTGTGGCTTCCTGGCACTGCTCTGAGATCCGTTGCCCTCGGCCACAGTTACGCTGTGTAGGAAGTTCCACAGCAGCTGGCCCAAAGATTCCAAGGATGTGTGTATTCGAGATCCCTTGCCATGCGGCGCAGAGCAGTAACCGGGCGACCGCTTGGGCCAGGGACACTGAGCTGGAAAAACTTCAGACTGGCCTGTCTGTGGGTGTTCACAGCTCTCTCAGCACCCAGGGGTTCCCGTAGCAGGTGCGACGCCCACCTTCGTTAGCTGGTGGGAGCGGTTAGGTAGATGCCTGCCTAGATTTCCTATTGTGATCATTTCGCTGGTCTGCGTCCAAAGTGGGGAGCGAGTAATTCCGCAAGGTTGGGCAAGTAACTACGAGCCATTGAATGGTATTAACCCATTAAACAGCATAACTAGAACAGCTGTTGCAAAGTTGATTTTTTTTTAAAGGGGATTCCCCCAAATACAGAACCGTTGGGGAATTCCATGTAGCTTATAGGATTCAGTATGCAAGGGCAGAGGTTCAAGACCTTCTCAGTACATAGCCCTCAGCTGTCATTCTGCTTTGTCACCTACAGCACTGCCTAGCCAAGTTCCCTTCTGCTGGTGTTTTGAGGGAGGAAATGAATGCCGGGGGGAGGGTCAATGCTTTTGAAAGGAGCAGTGTGAGATTCCTTTGAGCAAGTGTAAAGGCAGGAGGAGCTGTGTGTGTGTGTGTGTGTGTGTGTACACAGTGCAAGCAGCAGCATTGCTGGAACAACAGTCAAGGCGAAGGCTCTAATCTAGAGGAGTTTGTACTCTGTCCCGAACTAGCGAAATAAGCAACATCTGGCCCATGCGTTTTTCCATTAGAAAGCCAGTTCTTTGCAGGGTTTGAATATCTTGGCTGATTTAGATCACCTCGAGAACCAACACGTCCCCACGCAGGCAGGTAGTTCGGGGGCTTGAATGGTTTGTGAATATATAATATTATAATATAGAATATATAATAATAATTTATCGCACCTGGGTGAAAATCAGCAGAACGGGCAAACAAAGGAGAGCAGGCATCCCGTTGTAGGACCTTTCCCTGGCGTTTCTGCCAGGCAGGCTGCACAAAAAATGTTTGCAACAAACGGGCGTGGTTGCAATCTGAGAGCTGAGGAAAGAAGCTGGAGGGGGCGGGTGGCGTCTGTTGGCCTAGCCTCAGGTTTGAAATACTTGGTCGGGCTGCGCATTCCACCTGAGACCTTGGGGGCTGTATCTGGTCAGCATGGATTTTAAGCGGGAGGGTTCTCAGAGTTAGGTTTTCATGTTGTTGTTGGCCAAGATTTCTCCTCTCCCTGCACCAGACAGGGTGTTGCCCCTACACCAGAGGTGGCTGCATTGCTATGGAGTTATGTTATATCAATCACTGTGTGGTCCTTGGGAGTTGACAGTTCTGTGTCTCTGTGTGATTTTGCAAGCACTCAGCACCTTTGCAAGCAGGCCCCTGATTCAGGAAGGCATCTCTGTTCAGGAAAGCACTTTAAGCATATGCTTAAATCCCATTGAAGTCCACGAAACTAAGCATGCAGGTAAGTGTTTTCCTGAACGGGGGTGGATTTAACAATGCATTTAAATGCTTTCATGAATGGGAGCCCAGGTCACTTTTATTCAGGTGCCTCATTAGAGATCAAAGTGCCTACATTTTCAATGGGAATTGACTTAAATGGAACTTACATCTGGGGAAACTGATAACTGGTCAGGGACCAATGCTAGCAATGCCTGCAGAACTTTCAGAAGGAAAAGATTGCAAATTTTGCCCTTAGTGCTCTGCAACTTGTTGGGGGGGAATGGAATGAAAAGTTAAAATGCTCTAAGCAACAAAATCCCTTCGAAATGACTACGGGAATTTGCACGATTCTTTTCAAAGGGAGCTCCCTGTAGCAAGAATAACCAGGTATATTTCACAGAAGGATACACTGAAGTTAAAATGTAGTTCAGCTGGGCTGATCAAGAGTGACAGACTGGTGGAAATTTGAGTTGGGTAATGTGCTGCTTTGGATTACTTTAGATAAATGTCATTTTTCCTTCTGAAAGTTCTTTTGTGATGAATAGGGCTCTTGCAGCATGAATTTGAATGGGACATTGTGTAGTAAGAATAATAAGCAGGTGCATTGTATAATATTAAGTGGAAAGCTACTGCCTGAATGGAAAAAGGACTGTGGTTATTGGTGCATCTCAAGTAATGTGAGCGTAGATCCCTGAGCGGTTTTCAGTTTCCCTGTATGCGTTTTATTTAAGTCAGTTCCCATTGAAATGAGTGGGACACCTTGTTTTTTAATTGGTTTCAATGAAACTTTGCACATTTATGACAATAGGCAGCACTAATGTATAGGTACTTCCTAACAAGAGTAACGAACACTTTGACTGGAAAGAACAGGATCCTTTTATGAATGCTTGCATATCACTAATGAAAAGAGGTGGGAGAGGTAATTGTGTATAATGCGTTGACATGCCATTTTTCTTACTAAACGGGAGCGTCTTCCGGCCGAGAAGGCAGCCTGTGGGGACAGAGAGCAGCTCCTTTGGGGGCTTGCCTTTTAGAGCCGCAGCCTATGGACTGTGAGGGTCCCGGGGCTAGTGGTAGCTCTGGTCACAGCAGCAGGGCACTCCACTAATTGAGTCCCTTCTGGTTTGTGGCTGGTTGTTGGCTGACACCATGTCCAGCGCTTCTAACCGTGGGTCTCCCTTAAGCAGAGGGTGCCGCTTCTGGTAAGGCGGCTAGTGCACAAGTGGAACCGGTGTGCCAGTGGTAGATTACTTGTGCCATCTCAGCCTCTCCTGATTGTGCCACTAGCCGTGGTCTGAGCTCAGCTGTCAGCAGGGCGGCCAGCCCTCCTTGTGTAAAGCAAGCGACTTGCAGAGTCCACGACACCCCACGGCATTGAGTAAATCGGTCACACGTGCAGGGCACTCGTTCCTACCCTACCTGAAGGAAGGGACCACGGTGCTTTCTCAGCTGTCCCTGCTGCATCGGTCACTGTGGGCTGGGGGAAGGGTGGCATGTGACAGCTTCCACTGGGAATGGAATCTTTTTAAATTGCAAAAAGCCGTTTTATTTATCCCTGTTCAGCTGATATGATCTGTAGCAACAAGATCCAGGTTTGGGTGGGTGAGTGGAAGACATGGAAATTCTTGAGTTTCGATCCCAGCTCTGGCAGCGCCTGGGGCAAGTCACTGCATCTGCCTCTATTTGCCCATCTGTGAAATGGGGACAATGCTTTACTGGGTGTTGGCTTTGGCAGTCGGTTAGCTGACTCTTGTGTGGGTGTTTTGAACATGCTTGGTTTTGCTCTGCAAGTGCCAAGTTGTAAATCATTGACAGGGTTGACTTAAATTACAAATGAAAACACCATAAAGGTGAACGGGGGCTCATGCTATTTAAACCACCAGGCCCTGTGGTTCAAGTGCCTGCGTTTTCTCTCCCTGCCGTAACTGGTAACGTCCCTGCCACCTTGACCCGTGGCAGTGAGACTGGCTCCTCTCTCTGCTATGGGCGCTAGCAGCAGTGATAACAGAGAACACAAACTGCAGGGGGCCTGGGCTCTGGTCGGGATAGGTGAGTGCAGGGAGGAATTGATTTGAAATAACTGCCTGTGACTTCCTATGACCTGGGACAGTTGATCTTCTTGTGGCTCAGTTTCCCCATCTGGAATGGATAATACCTACCTCCAAAGAGGCGTTAGTGCTTGTAAAGTGCTTTGTGATCTTAGGAAGGAAAGATGTTGTAGAAGTGCCGGGAATTATTACGTTTTAATTAGCAACTAAACCCCTCAGCCTTCAACAAGGGGATCCTCTGGCTGCAGTTTGCAAGCGGACGTGGGCTGCCATGCTGTCATCGGTGACTCACCGCCCCTGCCTCAGTGTTTGCAGACACTACTTCAAATGCAATTTGTCTCAAAGCACTCACAATGGAGCGAACCCCCGGGGTTTGTATAGCGGGGCTCTGAGTTTCCAAACACACGAAAAAGAACAGCGTGAAATGTCCTTGGCTTACTTTCGAGAACAGCAGTCTAGACATATGCATTGTTGTACAACTGATTGGTTCAAATATCATCTTCTCCGCTGCAGCGACAAAAACATTTCTGATGTCGCCATTCCCCCTCCGAGACTAATGAAGACTCTTTGTACCTTCTGACAGTCACATCCCGAGCAGCTGGTAAGAGCTTTAATCCAGACTGATCACTCCTGCATTGGGCCCCGGGGTGTGGTATGGACTAAATGAGCTAGCACACCTCCTCTGTTGCTCTCCTCTGTGATTCTGTAGTGAATCGGAGCCAAATTCATCCCTGGTGTGACTCCAGGTGGAGAAATTTGGCCCTTCTGTACCATGCCTAGGTAACGTTGCCCTAAGTGCTGTTGTGTCACGATTGTACGGTGGCTGCATGGTTTTGTTCCGCAGGACAGACCTTTGCCGTGGGTAGCTAACTGGGCTCATGGCTGGCTCAGATTGTAAGGGTGTAGTGGAAGGAAAGCTGTCGAGGTTAACAGGCCTGTTTTGGGGTGATCTGATTTCAAAAGCCGAACAGTAATAGGTGCAGCTGGGGTGGGCTGGGGGATTTCTGCTTTCTCCTAATACCGGGGCCGCTCTGGGCCGGCCTGAGCCCCAGAGCACCTGGAAAGCTGCTGCAACCCTCGCTAACTGCCAGCATCTCCAAGGAGCTGTTACTTCATCTGAGTCATGGTGGCCACGCCCCCTCCCTGTGCTGATGCAGCAGTACAAAGTTCTCTGGTGCACGGTTGAGGATCACGGCCAAAATCCGTCGCTCTTTTATCTGCCTTTTTTTCCAGGGCCAATGCTTTGGTGTCTTTCATGGTGTTGAAAATCAAAAACAACAGTAAAAAATAAAATAAAAAATGAAGGCGAGTCCCAGACCCCAGAGCTGCTGAGGAGTTTACATAAAAACCTAAGAATGATCTTTGTGTTTTTTTTTTCTTTTTTAAATTCCCTGCTCTCCTGCCTTTTTTACATTTCAAAATTCAGATTCTGCCTGGTTCTCAGCTTACTAGCTGGTTGAAAATCTGTGTGTGTGTGTGTGTGTGTGTGGGTGTGACATGAACACTTTTGTACAAAGCCCCTTCCTTTTTACAAAAATATTGAAATGTCATCAACATTCAAAAATAGGGAAAAAATATTGACACGCTCCAAGAGTGAGCGCGCGAATTGTGGCCATTCCTTACCACACATCGTTGACCTCATGGGTTACTTTCACCGCTGGCTGCCTGTTTCTGATACTGTGTTTTATACAGCTCTTTTCTTTCCCTCTTCCTTCTGCTCCCGTGAAGAGATCAGAGATCCCGTGCCCCTTTCCTGCTATTGCTGCTGGGATAGCATTTGGCATGTGCCGGCATGACATCACATGCTGAGATGATTGGCTGGTGTCCGGGCTAATAGGATGGCGTGGTGTCAAAGTACCACAGCTGCGGTGGTTGGTGGTATTGCCACGCCTGGATGGAATTTGTCCTTTGCAAAAATTAAGAGTAAAGTTAAGTGGTAGATATTTGATTTTTTTCATCAATGAATTTTTGTGTGAAGGGACCGGTGGCCTAATGGTAGTTCACCAAAGGGAAATAAGGAATTTTCTTTGGGGTTAGCAAGACAGACACATTTCTTCTGCCTCTTTAGACTAATGTGTTTTGTTTATTTGAATGAAAACTGGTTACAAGCCCAGCAGCATTGACCGCAGGATGTGGGGATTAGACTAGATGACCCTTGCGGTCCCTTCTAACCCTATGTTCTGTGATTCTATGACAGCCCTTACATCCACTGAGTACCAAGGATAGTGCTTAAAACCGAAGTCCTGTCTATCCTGAGCTGGTGTTAGACCCCAGGGCCTTCTTTCTTAAGAGAAAATGGTTTGCTCTGTTGTTCTTGGCCACAGTTTTCTGTGCTGGCTTTGTTGTATCCTAGGTGGTTGCAATCCTCCACCCCAGAGATGGCTGCATTTCAGGCGTGCTCTGTGTATCGAGTTGGTGAAATGCTTTGGAATAAAAGGCTTTCTGAGCAAAATGTTCAAAAGTGCCTAAAGCCCAGATATTTAAAGGTATTTAGGGGTGGTTGTGCTCAGTGTTGCAATGCCTGTCTCATTTTCAAGTGATTTAGGAGCAATCAACTACCAATAGGATTTTTGGCTCATAAGTGCCTAAATCCCTTTTGAAAATGAGACAGGCTCCTAAATCAGTTAGGCATTGCAATGCTGAGCACAGCAAGGCCTAAATATGTTTAAAATCAGACTTTTAAACAATGATTTTTCAACCAGCTGCAGTGAGAAGCCATAAAGGAGAGTGAGTAACTTTTTCCTCTGCAGAAATGCTCAGACTAATTTTTTGTTTTCTTCTAAGCAATTAACTGATTTCTATTTATTTCCAACTTAAAAAAACCCCCCAACTGTGCAGATTTCGCTGTAGGTTCATAATGTAGCTGAGCCATTAATTTGAATGGCCTTTGCATCAGGCCCATTACCGACCAGGGTGGTCCAATGGGGAGCGTATCAGATAGAGTCTGACGAGCTAGGTTCTGTTCTTGGCTCTGTCACTGTCTTGCTGTGTGACCTTGTCACACTCTGCCCCTCTGTGCCTCATTTACACTGGTCGTAAAATGGGAGTAAATAGTAACATGCATTTGTGAAACGCATTGAGATCTTCCTCAATACGTAGCTAAGGGTCAGATATTGCCCTTTGCGCTACCACTTGTGTCTTTGCTCCCCCTCTTTTGTTTATATGAAATGTGATGATCATTTTCAGTGGAAAGGGTCTAATCCGCACCTGATGTAAATCAGCGTGGGGCCATTAACTTCAATGGCCCTATGCTGATTTACCCCAGATAAGGATCTGGTCCAGTATTCTAGAAACTGCCTCAAATTATTCTTAGGGTATGTCTACACTACCCGCCAGATCGGCGGGTAGCGATCGATCCAGCAGGGGTCGATTTATCGCGTCTAGTCTAGACGCGATAAATCGACCCCCGAGTGCTCCCCCGTCGACTCCTGTACTCCACTGCCACGAGAGGCGCAGGCGGAGTTGACGGGGGAGCGGCAGTAGTAGACTCACCGCAGTGAAGACGCTGCGGTGAGTAGATCTAAGTATGTCGACTTCAGCTACGTTATTCACGTAGCTGAAGTTGCGTATCTTAGATCGATTCCCCCCAGTGTAGACCAGGCCTTAAATTCCTAATAGTCTCTCCCTCTTTTGCAAGCCCCTCCCGCCCAAATAAAGAAAGCTGGGAAATATTTTGGGTGGGGAAGGGCACATGGTCAGAGTTAGAATGTACAGTGTTCCCTTCTCTGTCCAGCCGGTCAGTTCGGAGCTGTGTGCTCTGAGAAGAGTAGCGATGGGGCAGCCGTTGGCAACCTGGACAGTAATTGTCTTTTTAGGAACTGTGAGGCAGCCAGTGCACCTCGAAGAAATGTGCGGCCGCCTTTATGCCGTTTCCTGCCCACCCCACCGAGTACTTTGAATTGGAAAGAGCCGTGACTCAGATCTGACAAGTTTTGTGGGAATGTCAAGCAGCTCACGTGGTTCTTGCTAGTCCTTTCCCCTCTCTTTAAACCCCCCCCTTCTCTCGCCACCCCCAAAAACACCGACGGCTCCAGAGACGTTCCAGCACTGCCTTGTTCTGACAGTGACAACGAAGGAGCATTTTCCAAGCGAATGCTCAGAGCCTGCCGTTGCAGAGGAGGGGATGTGTGTGTTAGATGAGCTTTCCTTGCAGGACACTGACATGCTTTTCTTGGCTAAGCGACACATGTTTTGCTACCACGGTGGTGGAAGAAAGGCGGGTGTTGGCTGCGGAAGGAGCAATGAAATCTTGCACCTTATGGCAAACAGCTTTCGCACTAATCCTTCCAACCCGAGGCGGTTTTTGCTGTCGTGTTTTTTTTTTTAAAGTTGTCATAGCTGTTTTTAATCCCTGTCCATAATAAAGTCACGCGGTGTTAACACAGACAGCAGCTAACGTTGCAGATGTGCTGCAGATTCTGCTTTTTTTTTGGGGGGGGATCTTATGGATGAGGATAGAGCTTTTTTTTCCTCCAATGACTTCTTGAAAATCCCAAACACATTCATTTCGATGCTTAACTCTGTGCTTGGGAGCGTAACTGTCGGAATCCATCTATGAACGTTTTAAGCAATTAAGTCTCTTCACCTCCTGGGAGGGAGGTCGTGGATGTACAGGGAATTCTTCAACCTTCACTTCAGTGCACCCACCTCTAGGGTAGAATTCAGTGACAGTTTAGCCGCACACAGCAACATTACAAAATGGCTTAGGGCAGCGAATAAAGAAAAATAGTGTAGCCGTTTAAGCTACCGGGTGGGGTATTTACATTGGTGGAACGTAAATTATCCAAGGTGGTTATTTGACAGGTTTATTACATTTCATCTTCCCAAATAGGTATTATGGCTAATACTGCTGCTCTGTTGCAAAGCATGAGGGGACCTTTAATGACCACCCAAAAGACAGCACAAAGCCCTCTATCTCCATGATGGAGCATTGGCTCAGTGTTGATCCAGAGTGAAGAGCGCCCCCAGCTGATTCATTAATACTGCTTCCTCCAACACCCACATTTTCCTAGGACGACAGATTGGAAAGATTGGGATTGTTTACCTTGGCAAGGAGACGAACAAAAAGATACCCGGTAAAAGTACATAACATAAAGAATGGCCTACAGAAGGAAGATCGGGAGCATCTGTTCTCCTGTCTCATGCTACAAGAGCAAGGCAATGTTGAATGAAATTAAAAGGTGGGAAATTCAAAACTGATAAAAGGCAATACTTTGTCACCCAGTGCAGGATTCAGCTGTCACTATCAGCCTCGGAAATAGCAGCGATAGACTTAAAAACAGGGATAGCCAAGGATTGCACCTCCCAGTGGAAAGGATCTTCCCTAGTCCAAAGATCTCAATCACTGACGCGTGTCCCACACTCCTGGTTATCGTAGAGTCCTGTGTGTTTTAGCTAGCCAGATTTCTGGGCAGGCTTTGTTTCTCAGAGTTAACAGTGATTTAATCAGCTCCATCCAAGGCTGCAGTTTACTTCATGTGCAACTATCACTTGGGCCCTGCCAGCCTGGACAACATCCCTTTAAAGCTATATCCATGGCAGTTAAGTTTGCAAGAGGCACGCCCCGTTTGATGAAGAAAACACCATGTATGTGCACACGTCTCGCTGCACGAAGTCTTGTGAACCAATCCCTGGCTTAGTGCACGCTGCCTTCCCTGTGTGCCAAGGCTGGGTGAGCCGTTGCTCGGTGCATTAGCCCCAGCCTTTTCCTAGATGGATTTGTTGGATTTCCAACAAAGACAGACGAAGTCGGAAGTCCAGGGTCGTCCAGCACGCAGGGCTGTGCTCCATGACCCGGCCTGCTGTGCTCAGCTCCATATACGGCCAAGAAATGGAACAGGAAAAGGGAGCACAGCTTGAATACCAGACATACGATACATTCCTCAGGGCTGTACGCTTGGAACTAGCTCTCCCCAGAAAATGGACTCTGCGTTGCCATTAATGCAGAACGTGAACTGTGTAACGCTGCGAGGGAAGCCAGTGTTCTGAGCGCTGGCTCCAGGGAACACATTGTCAAATGTAAGTTAATTTATTTTCTGTTAGCTTTTCGGGGCAGATTGTCCTGCGGTTTGCAGGGACTCTTGGCTAACTGCAGAGTAGCCCTGCTTGCAGCTTCATTAATTCTGTTGTCTTGCCTCCCTTAAAAATCAGTCTGATTCATCATCCCCCTTTAAATTATATTTTCCCAGAACTGCCTCTTCCTGTTGGCAGTGGGTGGAGAGGGTGAGGAAGGGACTCAGTCCAGAGATGATGTCAGTCATGATCTAACTTGAATCTTCCCTTGCTTAGGTCTTGAGCTTGCAAACACTTGACTGACTTTACACATGTGAATAGTCCCGTTGAACTCAGCAAATGGATTGGATGCGTGCATTAGTGTTTGCAGCATCAAGGCCTTAATTGGCAGGCCCAGTCTTTGGATGCACCGTGGAGAAGCAGAGGCTGGGTGTGTTCTCAGACCTGCACCCCAAAGAACAATCCCAGCATTCTGGAGCACGGTGTTTCTGGGGTTTGCTTTGGACCCATCTCGCGAGAATCAATGGGATGGAACAGGCCAGTCCTTCATTTCCCTGCCTCTGTCGTTGGCGGGTCACACACAAATGCAACCCCTTAAATGACGTTATGGAGTCCAGCTGCCAGTTCGGACCATGTGGCTTCCTTGCCTGTCTGGAAGCCGAACTGTGTCTCTGAAGCTGCCCCAGTCAGTTATTTGGCTGTGTCGCTTCGCTGCCCTGGATGTTGCCCAGCGTAGAACTGGGGCCACTTGGAAGGACGCTGTTTGGAACCTACCGTATTTCTCCACACGTTGCTCATGCTCACGAGCCTCGTCTGGCACGGTTTACAGTACTGTCAGTGCCTCCTGCTGGCTTGTCTCGTAAATCCCATCTGTTTAGTGGGGAGAAAACAGGTCAGTGGGGGCTGAACTGCGGCATTGGTCAGGCTGGGCCTTCTGCATGTTAATTGTAGTCTTGATTTCCCCCAGAAGTGGGTGGGTAGGTGGATGGAGTTTTATCGTGAAAAAAACAAGACATTGGTTCACACTAATTACCCAACCTCCTCAGGCGCTAGTGCGCACAACCAATGGGCAAGGCTGAAATCTAGCCGGGGCTTTAAAATGGCCGCGCTCTGCCCAATAGCGTAACCCTGTGAAGCGAACGCGACACGTTCTCCCCTGTGGAGAAGCGAGTGGGCGGAACCAGGCTGACATCACCCCTGTGGCGATGGGGA
This sequence comes from Macrochelys suwanniensis, assembly GCA_033296515.1. Classification (NCBI taxonomy): domain Eukaryota; kingdom Metazoa; phylum Chordata; order Testudines; family Chelydridae; genus Macrochelys; species Macrochelys suwanniensis. The sequence continues at coordinate 4,107,731 of CM065783.1, read as the reverse complement.
AGGCCGAAGGGGGCGCGCACGTTTCTGTCGGGCCATCGCCGCTTCCTGGCCGGTGCAAAGTCGACGTTTCACCAGCCAGACAAAGTGGAAGTAGATGGGCATAGGAGTTGGGCATCTGTCCTACTATTATTATTATTATAATTTTATAGCAGTAGCACACACAGCCTTCGGCTGATAGGGGTGCTGGGTGCTGTTCAGACCAAGAGAAGAGACGTTCCTGTCTGAAAGGCCTACGCTCTAGAGAAAGGTCTGAGATGGGACCTACTCCCAGCCTAGCCGGACTGATCAGAGGTAAGGGGCAGAGGAAACCTCGGAATCTGACCCTTCCTGGTGCAGTAACATCTCCTGCGGGCGTTGCCAAAGTACCACTGAATCTTCTGCGGTCGGATTTGCATCCATGTCTTCTTCTCTGACTATCTACTAGAGTTGTTCTCCTGAGCTGGCTGCAGAATGCTCTTCACAGGTCTCTAAGAATATACCTAGGTATCTGTGCCCTGCTCCTCACCACGAGACCGGGCTGAATGGTTTTATTTTATTTTATTTTTTTAAATTGGGGAAAATATGTCAAAATTGTTTCCATTTTCAAAGCTTCCCATTTTCATCCATTTTGGTTTTTTAAAAAAATATTTCACATTTTTTTATCAGCGAAGTTACTGATGTGGTTCTCTGTTGTTTGTGAGATAAAAAATGTTAATATTTTTGACGCTTTCTGTGAAAATGTTTGAAAAATGAACATTGTTGGAAAAAGTCAGCTTTTTTGAGAAAAATCTTTCATTCCCCCCCAAAGGGCATTTATTTGATGATTTTATTTTTTGCTAAAAATTTGAACCAGTTCTCAGTGCTGGCCGATAGGAGATCTCTAGTTACTCTAATGAGGAGACGAGGTTGCTATTTAACTGCAAACATTCCTTTCTGCTAACCTTTCCACCGTCCTTTCCTATTTCTTGAATGGACTATGAAAATACTCGAGGGATTAGAACTGTGCAGCTGTGTCGAGATCCCATCTGTTTCTGTACTTGACTTTCACGTTGTAGCACATCACTTTGTTCTCCACGGTTGTTTTTCGTATAAAAGCAAGCGTGTTGTTAGGCATCTGAAATAGTCGCTCCTTTGGGCCATGTTATAATAGGAGGATGTTTCATTATGACAGCTTCCAACAACGCATGGAGGCAAAGACCTTTTACACATGCCGCAAAAAAAGCAACAAACATGCGTTGCTCAGATCTTTGAGCCTCTGTCTTACCAAACGTGTGTCTGTGTCTGTGTTCCGTAAGCTGTATTTTGCAACAAGTGCTGGAAATTATCCAGAGAAGCTAATAGAGGACTTTGTGACAGTAGAAGAAAGAGGAGTGAAGGTCAAAGTCACATAAATGAAAGCTTCCATCACATGCTCTTAATGTCCCTCCCACCCCACAACTGGGGTTATTTAGAGGCAGGAGAAGTAAAGGAAATTTTGCCGTCCAGATGTGCAGGCTTCAGAATTACCCGTCCTTTGAATGTGTGGCAAAGTCTTTAGTTTTCCAGAGTCGGGTGTGGGTGTGAAAGAGAATATTTTTGAATTGTTAGTGGGACAAAACTGAGAAGAAGTGACTCCTTCACTGTGGCTCTGATTCCGTGAACCACTTAAGCACATGCCTAATATTCTCTTCGGGCCTGATCCAGTCGGATGACACTTGTTGATTTCACTGCCTTTGGATCTGCCCTTTAGATATTGGGAAGTGGTGATTAAACTAAGGGCTTGTCTTCACTACCCGCTGGATCGGCGGGTAGCAATCGATCTATCGGGGATCGATTTATCACGTCTCATTTAGACGTGCTTAATCGATCCCCGAACGCGCTCCTCGTCGACTCCGGAAATCCACCTCGGTGAAAGGCAGAAGCGGAGTCGACGGGGGAGCGGCAGTGATTGACTCGCCGCCGTTCTCACGGCCAGGTAAGTCGATTACGATACGCCGACTTCAGCTACGTGAATAACGTAGCTGAAGTTGCGTATCGTAGATCGACCCCCCCTCTAGTGTAGCCCAGGGCTCAGAGGAGTGGATGTCAGGACTCCTGGGTTCTGTTCCTGACTCTGCCACTGACTTTATGTGGCTTTCGACTAGATTGCGTCCAGGCTGATTTTCAAACAGTGCAGACAGCAGATATGTGTTTGTGCAGTTATAACTGTGTGCTTTTCCATTTGCATTCCGTGCACTCACGGTTGTGGTTCAGGCTTCTGGAAAAGTCACGCCGTAACTGGCTGTAAAGTCACGCCACGGCGCTGGCTGTAAACTGGGAATAAGACTTAGCTCCCGCGGTCACTGTTCTTTTGTCAAAAATCTACTAAACTGGTGCAGGCTGGAAAACAAAGAGGTGACAAATGTTTTTGAGAAACTTCATTTGTTTTTCTTCCAAAATGTTTTTCTTGGCAAAAATTCCAACCAACACAAAAATATGTCCACCGTTACCTCACAGTGGTATCAGAGATATTGCGTGTCTCTCCTGAATATAGTGAAATACTGCGCTGCTGCTATTCATCTTGCAGGATGGCTATAAAGCCCCTGACCAAGATCAGGGCCCATTATTATTATTATTGAGGAAGAATTGCAGCGTGTTCTGTATTCCCATTGCATCAACCATCATTCATGGATTATTTTTTTTAAGGCCAAAAAGGCGATTGCCACCTGTTAATAAAATGCTATATTTTAATACTACTTTTCATTGGGGGCACTTAAACGGCTTCACAAAAATTAATTTAGCCTCATGGCATTTCTGTGGGGTAGGAATGCATTGTACCCATTTCACCAGTGGGCAAACAGAAGCACAGAGGTTCTCAGCGGTTCATTGGCCACGTAGGGCACAGAACCAAGGTGTCCTGACTCTGCAGTCCGCTGGTCTAACCTCTGACCTCAGTTGTCTGCTCCAACCTCTAAGCCTTGTGGGCCAAGTCTCATCCCTCCTTTTAGCAGCAGCCCTTTGTGATGCCCAGTTGCTCACCCCAGAGGGTGGCTTTATAATAGAGATGGAGTCCACGAAGCCAGGTCTCTTGGGTATTCAGCATTTTGAGGACAGTGAAATCAAAGAGCCGGGTGCATGGGAGTGAGAGCATCCTGGGGACATCTTTATGCCAGGAGAACACCCTGGGCCTTGGTGGACTTGCCAGCAGTAGTGGGGTCATCCTTTCCCAAAGCTGAATCATCCCTCCTATGTCTGAGGCCCAAGCGAGCTTTTGTTCACCCTCCGGCTTTCCTCCTAGTTGCATGGTCTTCACCAAACCTACTTCCTGCCCACGAATGGCATTGTTTCCCGAAGCGCCTCTTGCATCCCGTCAGGGTGGTGATGGGTCTACAGGTTGCAGGATGTTCTGCTCTGGCTTCGTCTCTCTGATTTTCAGGGTTCCCTTTCCAAACCCCAGCACCACAGAGTCAGCAGCGCTTTCGTTTCCATGCAGTTACCTTCCCTTTCTTAAAGTGGGGGGGGATGGACAGTGCCGGTAATCCATCTCCATTTCCCATAGGCTCCTTGGGAGTATGGCTGATAATGCATAAAGTTTCACACCATCCTGTGAAAGGATGCTACACGTGAGAGACAGGCGGTGCGGTATTGTGCAGGGGTTCTTAACCTGAGGGTCACGACCCCCAGGAGAGTCCCAAAGGGGGTCACAACCATCCTGCTCTTCCCATATTGCTAATTGGCTGGAGGGTGGGTTCCAGGGGCTCCTGAAATAGAAAAGGAGGGTCTTTTCCCACTCCCTGGGACCCTAGAGGTTTACTTGGTACCATTAACGGTTGTAGGACAATGTGCCAGGCAAAGCGGAGTGGTGGAAAAGGCATCATAGACTGAAGAGTGCTAGTACTCTCAAGAGCACGGAGTCAGCGAGCGACGCTGTTCGCTCTAGGTTTGTGTGTGTGTACTGGCTTCTAGCAGGTGTTGGGAACAGCGCTTAAAACCTGTTTGAAAAAATTCCAGTGCAAAATACAGAGGGAGAACGGTCTCATGGCCAAATTCCTATGACCTGGGATGAGTTCTGTTCCCACTGACTCCCTGGGTGAATGTAAACGAGTTTGAAGACCTGATTTTCAGCACTCCCGAGCACCGGCTTCTAAAATAACATAATCTGGCCTTTATTACTGCAGTATCTGAGCGCCTCACAATCTGCAGTGTGTTTGTCCTCCTAGCACCCCTGGGAGGCAGGGCAGTGCTATTATCCCCATTGTACAGGTGGGAAACTGAGGCACAGACAACGTGAGCTCCCAGGAGTCGCACAGGAAGTTTATGGCTGAACAGGGTCTCAAATTTGGGTCTCCCACATCCCAGCTTCCTGGCGCATCCTTCCTGGGAGCCCCCCCTTGAGTTCAGCTGGCATTGTGGGTGCTCAGCACACCTGAAGAATCAGGCTCCTGCCCTGTAGCTGTTCTGAAGGTACTCAGCAGGATGTGTGGAATTTAATCCATGAATGTTTGTAAAATGCTTTGAGAGCCACGGATGGAAGGCAAGGTACGTACTTTACTATTTTCTATCCTAAGCGAGCTTCTCAGGGCCAGACTGGCTTCAGACCACCTTCTATCCAGAATGAGTTAGAACTTGGTGTGAAGCCATGATCTTCCAGCTCTCCTTGGCCCCTGCCAGCCAAGCACTATAATAGGCCAGATTAGCAGAAATGATGTTTAAATTTAGCTCTGAACGTGGTGTATGTAGATGGGCCTAGAGACAGACAAACTCACTCTGTTCAGATTCATTTTACCAAATGCCACCCCCTTGTTAACACCTTATTGCCTCCAAGGCAGTGAGAGGTGGTGAAACTGTGATGGTAAATTTATCACTGAGCTACGACAGCAGTCCTATATTTTACCTGAGCTGTAAAAAAGTAATCAAGAGGGTTGAGCATCTCCTTAGTTCAACACAAAAATCAGGGACCTGACACAAATCCTTATTATTAATTTTTTTGGTAAATTTCAGATTTTTAGAAATGAATCAGGTTTAGTTTTACAGGAAACAGTCTAGTTGTCTATGGTAACCTGAAATTGAAATCCCCGCTCCTCCCCATCTACTGAAAGCTCTTCCCTTTTGAACTTTCAGTTTAATTTAATATACCAGACTGGATATTCCTGCATAGTGAAACATTCTTAACAGGTAATACAGGCTAAAGGTTCCTATTTCAGATAAAGCTTCAGAGCTGACTTGATCACTGCTTGGCATTAGTTCTTTCCGTGTCATTTCCTTGTGCGAAATTTCAGGCACTCTAGAAATGACAGAAGTGAGTAGCAGATTTTAATTTCGAGCAGTCTGTCTGTAAGCCTTGTGGGTATCTCTAAGTCTTCCTGACATGGATTCCAAGACCAGAAGGGACATTTGCGATCATCCAGTCTGATCTCCTGGATAATGTAGACCAAAGAACTGCCCCCAAAATAATTCCTGGAGCAGATCTTTTAGAAACAACATCTGCTCCTTTACACCTTATTTCCAGTCTGAATTTGTCTAGTTTCAGCTTCCAGCCTTTGGATCGTGTTAGACCTTTCTCTGCTAGACTGAAGAGCCCATTATTAAATATTTGTTCATGTAGGTGCTTATAGACTGTAACCAAGTCACCCCTTTATTTAGCTTAACAAAGAGAAAGTTGATTGAGCTCCTTGAGGCTCTAACTATAAGACAGGGTTTCTAATTCTTTAATCGATCCCGTTGCTCTTTTCTGACCCCTCACCAATTTAACAGTGCGTGACTGTTGTTTCATGTGCTACGCTTTGATCTTCAGCCTGGGCCGTTGTCTGCTCCTCTCTACTTATAAGGTAACAGGGAGAAGCCTGGCCAGTAATGGGACGTTGGGCTCTGAGAGCTCGAAGCTGCGGGAGATGTTCTTGGGAATGACGACTCAGCAAATGGTGCTGTTTCTATACGAACTCAGAGAGACGTGTGCAAAAGAGACAGTGGGGCGGGTGTGTGTGGTGTTGGCGGTGTAGCTTTTCAGAGGACTAGTTAAAAAACCACCCCTGATAATTGCTGTCATTAAATAGCCCATAGCTTTTTACAAGTTAGGGTGGTTCTAGCCAAATTTCACTTCACAAGAGTTATGATGTGCTTACCTAAAGTACCCCATACAGGTTCAACTGGGTGCGACATTCTTTATTTCCCCTGCCCCAAACTATTGTGTAATGGTCTGTGTGCTGTTAACAACAAGGGTATTGCACTCCAGAGATTGGCCATGTGTTAGTGTTAAGTGCAGTTTAAACACAGCAGCTGTTTTACCATACTATATAATAGACGTTGTCAGAGTATGTTATAGACAGAACTGGTAATTATACCTATAGTTAAGGTTGCTGAACACTTTCCATTATAGGACACTATTTTCAGTTGCTTATAAGTTTGTCAAACTTCCACCATTTGATTTCAATTTTTTCATGCCAGATCTCTGTTTCAGGCTGCTTTTCTCTCACCCCTTAAAGTTTCCGTTAAAACCGTTCAACGGTTTCTGAAATGAGATTAGGGGAAAAAGAGATTGTTTTGTCCACGTTAAAAAAAATTCTCAACCATTTTGTTGAGAAGCTCTGGTATCTCTACTTTGTGGGATAGGGACTTGTAAATTCAGCAGGGAGGTTGCCCTGGTGTCAGAGATGTGCTTTTTGCTTTCCCGGTGGAAATTTGCCCAATTTTGGCCAAGTTATAAGTTCGTGAAATATCTTTTTGCGCGTGCCCAGTGGAGACTTGTTAGACTTTGGCAGCTAAACTCTCCGAACATTCTGTATGTTCTGAGCATGCTCCATCCCGGGGCTGAGAAGGAATTGTTCTGCAGTTGCTTCTCCTGGCTGTTGGTTGCTGCTGGAGCAATAGGCACTGGAATGGAAAGCTGGTGAGGCTCCTTTCTGTACTCTTGATGCCCCCCACAACGTGGAGAAAGGAGGTAGCTGCCTGGCTGGAATGCAGAGGGGTGAGGGGCAGAGGGTGGAGGACAGTCCGGAAGAGGGTACACATAATAAGGGTTTATCACTAGTACAACAAAGGCCCCTCCTGAACTTGGGATTTGCACCCAAGATTCCCGAGTCTCCACATTCCTCTGCTTTCAGCAAATAGCTGTGAAACCCACTGGTGTCGTCCTCTACTGGTTGTTCCATGTTGACGATAACAGCCTACTACCACTACCACTTATCCCACTAGCTCAAGTGGCAGTAGCTTGGTGGTGTGGATCTATAACCACCAGTCTCTAGAGTTGTTCTTAAGTATCAGGGGGTAGCCGTGTTAGTCTGGATCTGTAGAAGCGACAAAGGGTCCTGTGGCACCTTATAGACTAACAGAGGTATTGAAGCATAAGCTTTCGTGGGTGAATACGCACTTCTTCGGATGCCAGAGTTGTTCTTGCTCTTTCTCTGACTATTCAGGTGTTTTATACAAAATGGAACTGCTTCGGCAGAAAAGATTGAGAGAGACCCCGCCTCAGAATACCCCATAGCTTAGTGGTTGGGGCACTCACCTGGTGGGGGAGGGAAGGGAGGTCCGAGTTCAAGTTCATGCTTTGGTTTTTGGCTTGGATCGAGTCACACTTTTATTTATTTATTTTTGTTTTGTTTTGCAGAGCTGCCAGCAAACCAAAAAATCAATTATTTGCGCAGCTCTTATTATGATACAGTCTCTGACTACATTATTGCAAACTATTTTTTCCACAGGACGCGGACTCATTGAGTGCACAGAATGAATGGTGCTCATTGAATGGGCAGTTACTTAACATTGCTTTTTATTCTCATTGCTCAATGTGTGGCTTTATTTAACGCATATTATCTGAACCCTGCACTGAATGCAAAATTAACTTTTTTCCCATGCTGCTGTCACCAGAGTAGCTGAATACTTCACAAACATTAATGAAGGGTACTTTTGCAATGAGCTCCATTTTTCAGATGAGAAATTGGCAAAAGTGTCCACTAATTTTGGGGCTCAGTCTGAGACATATGGGGCCTGATTTTTCACAGACGGTATCATTTGTACAGTGCTTTGTGTTCAAAGCACAGCTCCAATCAACTTCAGTTGCAGTTGTGAGCGCTTAGCGCTTTTGGGAATTTGCTCCGGGTGTTTCAAGCCGGGTGCCCAGAAAATGAGGAGTACACAGTGGCCACCTGTGAAAAAAAGTTTGTTTGAAGTCACTTGCCTAGCCTCTCACCTAGGAGCTCTCTGGCACCTGCATGGATAGAATTATCCAGGGTGACATTCAGGTGGCCAGAAGACCATCCTTTCTCTTCCTGTAATCTCCTTTCTTCTTCACTACTCACCTTTCAACTTCTGCAACCAATGTGGCGGGGGCCCTATGGACGCCCTTCCCTACCCGACCTGGGTGAATTACCAAATCTCTCTCCATTTACCAGCCCTAAATACATCGTAAAATAATTGGCTAAACAATGCTGTGGTCTCAGTGTTTTTGTTTCCCCTGTCTTGCAATAGGACCGTCAGGCACTGTGATAAATGAACTGACAGCTGGATCTGGTTTTACGGGGGTAGGTATTGGATCCTCTGTTGCTGTTTTGTAACTTCTTCCAGCATGACATTTATAAACTAAAATGCTGCTTCTCCAAAGTATCAAAGGAAATAAGGCCACTTTTCACCACAGACATAAAAGGCTTCTAATGTACAAGTGCAGCAAGCACTGTGGAGAACAAAGCTGACAGCTAATCATGTCTAATGCCTTTTAAGTTTATGCCTCCTTTTTCACTTCCAGACTGTCTCACGGAGCTTGAAGGCTTCAGTGATTGCCTCACTAAGAATTGACGGAGGAAGAACCCTCTCTAACTTTTAAGTGCCTCTTTTAATTTTCCTAAATCAACCTAGTGTCGGGTCCAAATTCCTATTTTGGTGATCACATTCGACTTATCTTAATTCCTTTGTTGTTTCAGTTGCGTTCAGTATTCTTCTTGGCTTCCAGTGCTTCTCTGTTGGTCAGTACTGCTTTGTGGTATTAAAGAACTGCTGCTATATTCCATGCATGTGGCTGCATTCCCGTGGTAGATTGAAGTGATTCCTACATGCACCGTCAACCTCCATTGATGTTGGTAGGAGATACGATGCTCAGCCTTGGTGGGACTGGTCCTGTCAACAGGGCTGCATTTATGCTTGAAGTTAGGCATGGGTTTTAGTACCTTGCTGAATCAGGCCTATGGTTTGTGAAGCATTTTGGGATCTCTGAGGATGAAAGCCACCACATCGATGGAAGTTGTTAGTCTATGCTACCTATAGCTACCATATGCTGGGAATGGCCTAGTGGATAGAGCACGGGACTCATGAGACCTACATTTTATTCCCACTTCTGCCACTGGCTTGCTGGGTGACTTTGGGCAAGAAACGTCCCCTCTCTGTACCTCAGTTTCCCCATCTGTAAAATGGGGATAATGAAACTGACCTCCTGCATATAAAGTGCTGTGAGTTCTAGGGATGCAAGAGTTAGGTGTTGTTATTTCCCTAGGGGCAGTATTGTGGCAGCTGTTAATCTTCTACCGCCAGCACTGGAAAAACATTTCTATTTTCATAGCTGTGCCAAATGGGGCCATGTTACTTTCCTGTGCTGACCTCAGTTGATCCCACTACTAAAGCGTCGGCACCAGCAAGAGAAAAATGATCCAGGAAAGCAAAAAGACCCAAGGCGGGAAGAGAAATTGAAAAAGAACAAGCAGCTTCAATGAAAACTTGATGAGAGACCAGGCAGAAGAGGGAAGGGGGCAGGCAGAGGGAAGAGACACGTGACTGGGTTGGTGCGTTGGCCTTTTAACCCATGGAGATGTAGCTTTGTATATTTAATTCACGAGTTGAGTGGTTCTCAGGTCTTACCCCCGGTGGGTGCAGTTTGGTATTGTTGGCAGCCTCTGCTCTGTAGAGGCCTAGGATTTAAAGTAGGTGAGTGTGGAGGGGTATTATTTAACAAGAGATGTCTTCCTGGTAGACTTGACTCTTTCTGTCCACTGCTTTTTGTTTGGCAGCTTTCAGGGGAGCTAAGACAAATGCGCTATCAATCCTCACTGACAGACAGACTTTGGGGTATTGGCGCAGTACGGTTCTACCCACCTCTTTCTTCACAAGTCGTTTTTTTTTTTTAAAAAAATCCTTATTGAACGGAAGCCCTTTGGTTTGGAAGGGAGATTCCATTTTGCTAGACGGTCTTGCAGAGCTGTAGGTAGCTATCAATTTGTGGGCACAGAAATAACTCAAGGTCCCATCCCCCCTGAGTTTGGGCCCTGAGTTTTCCTGGGTGCGTCCCACAAATTTGTAAGCGTGGGCTCAGAGGACATTAAAAGCATCACCTAATATCTTCAGGATCAGTGCAGCTGATGATGTCATGCTGTGATCTGATGTGGGTGGCATGTTGTCACAATACATCAAGACAAGTCAAGCCCTTTGTCATGGAGGATAGAGCTTTGGAGGTGGGACCCATCATTCTACTGATGTGAACTGGGTTTTGCCCATGAACAGACAAAAGCTTTTTGCACAGTCAGGCAGTACAAGGGCACAGCTGCAGCTCCTTGCAGAGGGATTTTTCATCATAACGCCCCTCGATGTTGGTGAGGATTGTACGGCTAAATCCCAAGATTGCCCTTCTCTGCCATTCTTTGCTACTCCTTTCAACAGTCTATTTGAATGTTACTTATGATTAATGTTATGGGTGGAAGAAGGCGCAAACAGTGGAGGACGGATGCTGTTTCCCCGTGTGATTTCCCCACTTTGCCACGGTAAAGGAACAACTTTCTTTTTCTTTTCTTGCTGCAGAAATTCAGAGGAGTGTGAATGTACGACCTGTTGGGTGTGAGCTCCTTCTTCTAAAGCAGACCCGCAATATCCTAATCTCTCACCTGCCTGGGGTAAGTGTGAAAAAAAAAAAAAAAAGCCGTTAGCAGCAGCATGGCAAAGGGAGGGCAAGTGGATTTTGTGCCTGGGCTAGTACATTTCTGGGATAGTTTTGCAAGCTTGTCCTGCAGGATTAGGATTTGAAGGGCATGACACATGTAATTAGAAAGACATTGCTAAATTAATACCTACATTGACAGGTCTGCCTTGTCTGACGGGTGACTTTGACCTAACAATAGCTCTGCTGTCCTTAATGTTCCTGTTACCTGAATGAGCAGTTCCTGCTAGAAGGGTCTATGAGCCCATGGATAATTAACACAATCCTCAATCATTCATGTACAATATAATAATGTGAGTTAATGGATAAAAAAGAAACAGTACTGACCCTGACTTGGAGTTGGGTTATCTTTTGTGATGCACTAAGCAGAACTGCATGTCCCTATTTCTGTCAGTCTTATTTGTGTACTGTGGCATTGGAGCCCAGTGGTCCAGACTCGAATGCAAACTACTCCAGACATTGGATTATTTGAGCACGTTGCCAGATGTAAATAATCCAGGTGACCGATCTACGCCAAGTCCTGCTTATTCCCTTCCCATCTCTAGAGTCAGGTGAGATGGGTTAGAACTTCATTTTTCTCTTCTTGTCCTTCCAGTCTCCTTCTTCCTTGTTTTCCTTTGCCCTGTTCTGAGAGCGGGCAAAGCAGGCTTTTTTGTGTGTGCACACCCTTTATAGGAAAGATGTGTCCGACAGAGAGGTGTTGGGGTTTGTCCCCCAGGTGGCTGTTAAATTCTGTGACCTCTCTCTTGCTCCCACAGGAGTTATGAGTCATGAGCCACCCAGGAAAGCTTGGGAGAAATTTGAGTGGTCCTGCCACTTATACTGAGAGATCATAACAAGAGAGGGTGGAGATCGTGTTATATTTCACCTTCCTCAGGTGGTTAAATATCAGAGAAATACACATGATGGAAGAAGCCCCATCGCTTGGGACTTATAAAACTAAAACGGGCAAGACCCTAGAAAATGTATAATAATAATGTATGGAGGTATGCCTGTCTCATAGAACTGGAAGGACCTTGAAATGTCATCGAGTCCAGTCCCCTGCCTTCATTAGCAGGACCAAGTACTGTCCCCTGACAGATTTTTGCTCCAGATCCCTAAATGGTCACCTCAAGGATTGAACTCACAACCCTGGGTTTAGCAGGCCAATGCTCAAACCACTGAGCTGTCCCTCCCACAATGTGCTGGACATTGGCCAGGCGACAGGTTGGATGCTCTTAATGTGTGCTTTCCATAAGGACGCTGGCATCCCACTATGATATTTCATTGTAACGGGGAGGAGCTTGGAAAAGCATCTGTCAACCGCTTTGAGAGAGACAGGAACTGTCAAGGGGACTCCTTCCCAGAGTCACCTTGGCCCCTGCGTTTGTTCTTTCACGGGATCTCAAAAGCTCCGGCAACTCTCTGCTTAGATCTTCAAAGCAAAATATGTCAACAAAAGGACACAATGTACAGTGTGACCCCCGATCTTCTTGATCTTGAACAATCAATTAAATCGAAGACTTCGTCGTTCCCCTCATTGCAAGGACTGTTAATAAGCTGAGGTGCCACATCAGCGATACAGCTAGATTTCCAAGCTTTTTTTTTTAATGACTCTGACCTTTCGGGCTGGGTCAGGGTCAGATTATTCACAAAGGCCGCTCCGTAAATCTGCCTGTCAGGACGGATGTTAGCGTTCTAATGTTATTGCATTGGTGAAAGAAAACAACGTTGAACTCTCGTCCAGATCGCCTCTCTAGCATTTAAAGTGACTGTAAAGCGCCCTCCGCATCATGATGATGATGTTGATTCATTGCATGTGCACCGTGACTTCCACCTGAGGATCTCCCGAGTGCCTAATATATATCATGAGAGGCAGGTGTAGCCCTGTGACAGGACAACGGACTTGGACTTTGGAGACACAGCAAAGCAGTAGCAGAGCTGTGAATATAACCCAGGATGTCCTTAGTTCCGCTTCTTGCACCTTAGTTGGTGTCAGTTCTGTAGTCCTGTGTGAATGATTTTGCAACTGAAAATTTGTATTTTTTTTCCATTCTATTTCTGCTACGCCCACAAAGGAAGATATCTCAGGATTCTTCTAATCTCTGTACCCTGCAAAGAAAACCTATTTCCTTTCACACGCTTAAGAACAGAAGTCTCGTTCTGAGTGCCAGTGAACATAATTTTTATTTGTTGCTTAACAAAGCCTTACCAGATCCTGGTGTGTTTTGACTAGCACTGTGTGACTGGCTTGGTATGAATGTTCTGTGAACATTTTGGGAATCCCGAGCACTGATGGGCGGTTGGTTGGGTTTTCCCCATTCTTAATGTTCATAGAAACAGTTCCTAGATGGCTCCATCCTGATCATTTCCACAAAGGGAGGGTGCAGAGGTCAAGGTCAGATTTTGGTTACCAATGAGAGAAGTTCATGGCATACGAGCCCAGTTTCTGTGGTTCCATGAATACAGCCAAAGCCTTCAAAAGCACGGAAGTCGCAAGCCAGCGAGGGGTTTTTAAGGGAAAATATCAGGTAGTGTGGGTCAAAAATTTATAATTTGGGTTTAAAAAAACTCACACCCTTTAATAGAATTTTAAAAATAATTATTTCTAATATTCAGTTAAAATAATTCTTTAGGGGTGGATTTAACCACTCATCTGCAATGTTTGCAACCTCATACGCTACACATTGGACAAGAACTGACTCGTGTTTGTGAGGTGGCTCAGTAGATATTGTATTTATCCTCACAACACCATGGGGAAGTGCAGTTATCCCCATTTCACAGCGTGGGAAACTGAGTCATGGAGCAGCTCAGTGACTTGTCCAGGGTCACACAGGAAGGCGGTGGACAAGCTGGGAGTGTATTGCTATTATTTATTTCTGTTATAGCAGTGCCTAGAGACCCTAACCAAGGTCAGGGTCCCATGCGTGAGGCACTGTACAGATGCATAATAAGGAGACTGTTCATTCCCTGAAGAGTTGACAGTCTAACTAGATAAGACAGACAAAAGGTGGGAGGTGAAGCAACAGTACAAAGAGGTGAAGTGATTTTTCCAAGGTCAGACAGCAAGTTAGTGATGGTCAGTCTTAGAACCCAGTTCTCCAGAATCTGGAAACCTTCCTTCCTCTACCTAAAATGCAAGTGTCTATGAAGTGAAACTGACCAGTCTCTCCTCCTTGTTGGCACTAAGTGAAAGAAAATCCGAGTTTGTTTTTTTTTTATTTAAAAAAAAGAGAAAATCAGAGTTTTAAAATTCCAGATCCCCGGGTGGTGTGTGGGTGCGGGGCTCCAAGCATTGTAACAGGTAATTTAATAACCCTTTGACAGACCTATATGCGTTTCACCTGAAACTGACGTATGAGGAAAGTAGGGTGTCAAAGCACTCAGGTGCATTATTGCAGAACATGACCTTAATCCTGCGTTTAGTTATACAGCATCCTTCACAAGTCATGTGATTGTCAACTGTAGATCTGTTTCTACTTGGACAGTCTTGCTGCTTATGATGTGTAGAGGAAAAGGCTTCAAGTGCCTGGCTATGTTAGATGGCCCAGACGGCCAGCAAGCATCGCTTTTTTTATAACGAGAGAATTAACGTTAGCAGTAGGGGGTGATAGTCACTTTGAATTAACTAACGGGAAGGCATGGGGAAATGGCAGCGTTAAAAGGCCCCATCTATTACATGAATAGATCATTCCTCTTCAGAACCATGTTTAAGATGCCATATCCATAAATACTAATAAGGCTCTTTGATTCCAATTTTCAGGTAAGATGAACATTTTATTGAGTATTCTGTCTGTCACATTCCATACTTTAGTGTGCATTCCTCTCAGGCTTATTAGCATAATTGCACTGCTTAAGCAACAATAAAAAATTCAACAGTAAAATAGCAGTTAGCAGAGGCAATTTGTTATCAAAAGCTTTTATTTAAGGACAGGTTCACAGCATATTTATTAGTGAGTTAGGGTTATAAATTATTTTTATTTAGAGAAACAAAAAGGGAAAACGTTTTAGGAGGTTTTTTCTTTTAAAAAAATGGTAAATTGGAAAGCCTGAAAATTGGGCACGGCTTCTTTTTCTGTTATGTAAAAGCTCAACCAATTTACACATGTAGTGGAGAAGAGATTATAGAACTAACTTGGGTTTCGTGTCTCTTCTGAGCAAAATGACTGCAACATCTTCTAATGTCTGCTAGGATGGCCTGGTTAAATCCCCTGTTCCAACCCCTTCTCCAGCCTCAACAGAATTCTTTCCCTTGCTATTAAGGAGAGCCATGAGAGCCGTTGAAAAACGCTTGTGCACTGAGGTGCACACGTCAGTTACACTGGTCTCATCAGCCTCTGTGCTGTGGCTGGAGGCAGAACCAAACCTGCTGGTTGCTTCACGAAGGGGAGGGCTCACCTCCTGGACAGCTTGCCAGCCTGTTCCTGCCTCGACAGTGCCTGAGACACTTTTAAAAGATTAATCATTCATTTCTCATTCGGATACAGGTGAAGCTCTCTTTAAAGTAGGTGTGATGCTTGTGGGGAAGGAGGCTACACTGGTTCTCAGTTCAGTTCCCAGAGGACCAGAGTCTGCATCATATAAGTGCTGCTATGTTTTGCACCAATTTGATGTCTTTGCTGGCAGTCTAAGAAAAGGAGGGAGGGACTGAATGGGCAAGGCAGGCAGATTTCCCCCCTTGGTCCTAGGTGTTTCTAGAGTAGAGCTGACATGCATTGGCAGAGGGCAGTGTGTGGACTGCAACGTTACTGACTACTTGCTTTCTTCTCACATTCTATGACGAAATTGGAAATGGTCCATTTCCAGGAAATATTTAACGGAGGTGTGCACATGCAGATGTTCCTACACACAAAAGGCTTACTGCCGGGGGGTGGGGGGTGGGGGGTGGGGGGGGGTGGGAGAAAGAGACAGGAGCTCACATTTTCCACAGGTGTTTTTGTTGTTTAAAAAAAAGAAGCCATTTTTGTCATCATTTACCAGCAATGGAAATGCATGGAAGAAGGGTGCAAAATTACACACACGGGAGAAGAGTGCAAAATTACACCCACCCACACACCAATTTAAAAATGTTCTAATGGAAAAACCCCACTAGGTGAAAACAGGAATTTTGCCCAGTTTACGAGAGGAAAGCCAGCTGCTGCTCATATTGCTCATAGAATCATAGAAATGTAGGACTGGACAGGATCTCAATAGGTTATGTAGTCCAGTCCCCTGCACTGAGGGAGGACCAAGCATTATCTAGACCATCCCTGACAGGAGTTTGCCTAACCTGCTCTTAAAAACTTCCAATGACAGAGATTCTGCAGCCTCCTTAGATAATTTGTTCCAGGGCTTAAGTACCCTGAGAGTTAGGAAGTTTTTTCTAATGCTCAACCTAAACTGTCCTTGCTGCAATTTAAGCCTGTTGCTTCTTGTCCTATCCTTGGTTAAGGAGAACAAGTTATCACCCCTCCTCTTTATAACAACCTTTTATGTAGGTGATGACTGTTATCATGTCATAGAATCATAGAATCATAGAATCTCAGGGTTGGAAGGGACCTCAGGAGGTCATCTAGTCCAACCCCCTGCTCAAAGCAGGACCAGCCCCAACTAGATCATCCCAGCCAGGGCTTTGTCAAGCCTGACCTTAAAAACCTCTAAGGAAGGAGATTCCACCACCTCCCTAGGTAACCCATTCCAGCGCTTCACCACCCTACTAGTGAAAAAGTTTTTCCTAATATCCAACCTAAACCTCCCCCTCTGCAACTTGAGACCATTACTCCTTGTTCTGTCATCTTCTACCACTGAGAACAGTCTAGATCCATCCTCTTTGGAACCCCCTTTTAGGTAGTTGAAAGCAGCTATCAAATCCCCCCTCACTCTTCTCTTCTGCAGGCTAAACAATCCCAGTTCCCTCAGCCTCTCCTCATAAGTCATGTGCTCCAGCCCCCTAATCATTTTTGTTGCCCTCCGTTGGACTCTTTCCAATTTATCCACATCCTTCTTGTAGTGTGGGGCCCAAAACTGGACACAGTACTCCAAATGAGGCCTCACCAGTGCCGAATAGAGGGGAATAATCACGTCCCTCGATCTGCTGGAAATGCCCCTACTTATACAGCCCAAAATGCCATTAGCCTTCTCGGCAACAAGGGCACACTGTTGACTCATATTCAGCTTTTCGTCCACCATAACCCCTAGGTCCTTTTCTGCAGAACTGCTGCCCAGCCATTCGGTCCCTAGTCTGTAGCAGTGCATGGGATTCTTTTCTTCCTAAGTGCAGGACTCTGCACTTGTCCTTGTTGAACCTCATCAGATTTATTTTGGCCCAATCCTCTAATTTGTCTAGGTCCCTCTGTATCCTATCCCTACCCTCCAGTGTATCAACCACTCCTCCCAATTTAGTGTCATCTGCAAACTTGCTAAGGGTGCAGTCCACACCATCCTCCAGATCGTTGATGAAGATATTGAACAAAACTGGCCCCAGCACCGACCCTTGGGGCACTCCACTTGATACCGGCTGCCAACTAGACATGGAGCCATTGATCACTACCCGTTGAGCCCGACCATCTAGCCAGTTTTCTATCCACCTTACCGTCCATTCATCCAGCCCATACTTCTTTAACTTGCTGGCAAGAATACTGTGGGAGACTGTATCAAAAGCTTTGCTAAAGTCAAGAAATAGCACATCCACTGCTTTCCCCTCATCCACAGAGCCGGTTATCTCATCATAGAAGGCAATTAGGTTAGTCAGGCATGACTTGCCCTTGGTGAATCCATGCTGACTGTTCCTGATCATTTTCCCCTCCTTTAAGTGGTTCAGAATTGATTCCTTGAGGATCTGTTCCATGATTTTTCCAGGGACTGAGGTGAGACTGACTGGCCTGTAGTTCCCCGGATCTTCCTTCTTCCCTTTTTTAAAGATGGGCACTACATTAGCTTTTTTCCAGTCATCCGGGACCTCCCCCGATTGCCATGATTTGTCAAAGATAATGGCCAATGGCTCTGCAATCACATCGGCCAACTCCTTTAGCACCCTCGGATGCAGTGCATCCGGCCCCATGGACTTGTGTTCGTCCAGCTTTTCTAAATAGTCCCGAACTACTTCTTTCTCCACAGAGGGCTGGTCACCTCCTCCCCATACCGTGCTGCGGAGTGCAGCCGCCTGGGAGCTGACCTTGTCTGTGAAGACAGAGGCAAAAAAAGCATTCAGTACACTAGCTTTCTCCACATCCTCTGTCACTAGGTTCCCTCCCTCATTCAGCAAGGGGCCCACACTTTCCTTGACTTTCTTCTTGTTGCTCACATACCTGAAGAAACCCTTCTTGTTACTCTTTACATCTCCGGCTAGCTGCAACTCCAAGTGTGATTTGGCCTTCCTAATTTCACTCCTGCATGCCTGAACAATATTTATATACTCCTCCCTGGTCATTTGTCCAATCTTCCACTTCTTGTAAGCTGCTTTTTTGTGTTTAAGACGAGCAAGGATTTCACTGTTAAGCCAAGCTGGTCGCCTGCCATATTTACTTTTCTTTCTACACATCGGGATGGTTTGTTCCTGCAACTCCTTTCCCCGTCATGTTATTCTCCCAGGGGACCTTGCCCATCAGTTCCCTGAGGGAGTCAAAGTCTGCTTTTCTGAAGTCCAGGCTCTGTATTCTACTGCTCTCCTTTCTTCCTTGTGTCAGGATCCTGAACTCGACCATCTCATGGTCACTGCCTCCCAGGTTCCCATCCACTATTGCTTCCTCTACTATTTCTTCCCTGTTTGTGAGCAGCAGGTCAAGAAGAGCTTTTCCCCAGTTGGTTCCTCCAGCACTTGCACCAGGAAATTGTTCCTTACACTTTCCAAAAACTTCCTGGATTGTCTGTGGACCGCTGTATTGCTCTCCCAGCAGATGTCGGGGTGATTAAAGTCACCCATGAGAACCAGGGCCTGTGATCTAGTAACTTCTGTTAGTTGCTGGAAGAAAGCCTCATCCACCTCATCCCCCTGGTCTGGTGGTCTGTAGCAGACTCCCACCACGACGTTACCCTTGTTGCTCACACTTCTAAATTTAATCCAGAGACTCTCAGGTTTTTCTGCAGTTTCATACTGGAGCTCTGAGCAGTCATACTGCTCTCTTACATACAACGCAACTCCCCCACCTTTTCTGCCCTGCCTATCCTTCCTGAACAGTTTATATCCATCCATGACATCACCTTCTCTTCTCCAGAGTAAACAAACCATTTTTCCAGTCTTTCCTCATAGGTCATGTTTTCTAGATCTTTAATCAGTTTTGTTGCTCTCCTCTGGACTTTCTCCTTTTTGTCCACATCTTTCCCAAAGTGCGGTGCCCAGAACTGGACACAGTACTCCAGTTGAGTCCTTTTGAGTACTGAGTAGAGCGGAAGAATTACTTCTTGTGTCTTGCTTGCAACAGTCCTGCTAATACATCCCAGAATGATGTTCAGGTTTTTGTGCAATATTGTTGACTCGTATTTAGTTTGTGATCCACTACAACATCTGGATCTTTTTTGTTGTACTCCTGCCTAGGCAGTCATTTCTCATTTTGTATGTGTGCAATTGATTATTCCTTCCTAAGTGGAGTACTTTGCATTTGTTCTTATTGAATTTCATCCTATTTACTTCAGACCATTTCTCCAGTTTGTTTAGGTTGTTTTGAATTCTAATCCTGTCTTCCAAAGCACTTGTAACCCCTCCCAGTGTGGTACTGTCTGCAGACTTTGTAAGCATACTCTCTGTGCCATTATCCAAATCATTTATGAAGATATTGAATAGAAAATTTCCATCTCCGTGGCTGCCAGTTGGCTCCTTTCAGAAATGCTGGAAAAGTGCGGGTGGGGGAAATCAAAGATGTATTTTTCAAACGTGCTTGTCTGAGTGCTGTGGATTCTTTGGGGTGATGTTGAAATGAAAGACATTAGTATATTTACTTCAGATGTCCCCCAGGCCATCTTCTTTCATGGGTGATGTTCCTAAAATCAGGATCCTTCTTAAAGGTTCCTTCACTGGTGTGTGCATTGTTTTGAATCTTCCCTTCACCCCCAGGGGTTAGTTGTCTCTCTTTCCCTCTCTACCTGTTCGCTGTGGATTGTCCCCCTGGAGTACCTTTACTTAGACTCCTCTAGGGGACCCTCCACCCACCCCTACATCCCCATCCCCACTCCTTCTCACCATCAAAACCTGGGAATCTCTCTACTCTTTCACCCTGACCTCCAGAACCTCCCCCCTGTTTTGGATCTCAGCACATGTTGACTTACCCTTGTATTGACAGACCCTCAACCTTGTGTTACTCTGGTATAGTGATCACTCTCACCCACCGTGGTGACGGATGTTAGCTCTGAAGACGACTGACATTCATTTCATTGTGAACTATTTCTGTGAGGTCAAAGCATTTAAAGACGACGACCGGTGATGAAACTCTAAAGATGTGCACAGTGTATTGTGAGTGGTGTCTCATGATCTGGGTGGAAAGGGGGTAATGCTACTTACTTCACATCCCCCTCCCCAAATCTGACCCCTTGTTTAAACTAATCCCGATGCGGCAGAAGTGAAGGTAAATTTGTTCCAGGGCAGAAGCTGCTGTTCATAATGAAACAGGATGTGCAAGCAGGTTGTGGAATTGGAAGGGGAGCCTATGGAAGCCGGTGAAACTAACTGGGCACATATTAGAGAAGTGATGAGCTTGTGAAGCCCTGTTTGCAAACACGCTCTTCTGTGAATGTGTGAAATTTTAAAGGCGCTGATCATTTCGGTTCCCCTTTTCGGGTGTGAAAACACTTATTGTTTAGAGATGAATTTTGTCTTTCAGCCCCTTTATGGATATGAATGTTGTGCTGCTTTATGGCGCTCTCTTATGAAACCACCTGGTACTATACAATATTTAGACTTTCATATCAACTCAGACCCCGACATAGGTAACGTTCCTGGGGAAATGCTGACATCACGGAACCCAACTGCAGTGCATGAATGTTCAGGGAACTTTGTGCTCAGAGGAGAGTTGGCCACGTTCAGAATTGCGATTGGGTAGGCCTGCACTGCAAATGGACTCTCACCGTAGATGTGTTAATTATGAACAGGTTCCATTGAACAGTCCTGGAGCCTTCAAATGCCACTTGTTTTGTTGATGTTCATGTCTCTTTTTTTATGGCGCCCAGACTTGGAGCAGGAGTTAATTCAGGGAAGTCCGATGGCCTGCGTTATGCAGGAGGTCAGACTAAATGATCACAATGGTCCCTTCCAGCCTTGAAATCCATGAGTCTCCTTGGTTACTTGAGCCCCTCTCAGAATTACGTAGCATGCATACACAATACTATTATTATTTGGACTATGGTAGTGCCCGGAGGTACCATCCATTCTGCTAGGCACCGTACACACACAAAGTAAGAGCCAGTCCCTGCCCTAAAGAGCTTACCGGCCAAATAGGGAAGAGAGACTAAGGGGCAAGAGGGAAAACAGAGACATAGAGATCAAAATGACTTGTCTAAAGTCACATGGGTAAGTAGCTGAGCTGGGGGATAGAATCCAGGTCTCCTGACTCGCAGTCCAGTGCTCTACTGGACCATGGTGCCTCAGACAGACCTTTTCTCTCCCTTTTTTCCACTCCAGTCAGCTGGTCCTGGGATTACTGACTGGTGGGATTATTATGGGCCAGCTGCTTGAAATGGATTTTGCCTGTTGCTCTAAAGGTCCTGAGGTTGATACTCATCCCGATCTTATCTAGGAGTGAGGCCAGATTCATGGACCGGTCGCTGAGAAAGCTCTGTATGCTGCACGAGCCGAACCCTGGAGGTTGGCCATTCCCAAGTTTCCAGTGGCTGTCAGAGGTCATGATCGCTCAGGGTGAGGGAAGTCCCTCGGGGAACTTGAGCCAGTCTCATGGGGGGCTGTGAAGCTGAGGACTGAAACCTGCGGGTGTGGGGAGCCATATCGGAGCTTGGAGCACTGGGACAATGGGCTGTCAGCAGCCTGTGTTTCCGAGTAGATGGGCTTCTGTATGAAACCACAGTAGCTCTTATTTATTTTTCTTAAGGTCGACAGTTTCGTTCCTAGGCGCAGAACGGTGCAATAATAAGGCATGGCGGGCCCGGGCCCATGGATCGCCATGTTGAAATCCAGCCCTAGTAGGACAGGACACAATCTGCTTGCCTGTCCTCAGGAGAGAAGGGTGTTTCTTGTGGCATTGGCTTTTTGGGTATTCAAAACCCGTGAGGATTCCAGGTGGACACCAGCGTTTCAGATTGTCTTCCTGGTCTGAGGACAGTCCCCCTCAGAGGGAGGTCATGTCACAATGGGGTGAGGTCTTGGAGGTGCAGTAGAGGGGTTTCCTGAGTTGCAGGGTGAATCCCATTAACCAGTGTTGAGCTCTTGTTTTAAAAAAGAAACGTCCAGTCCATTCTGCAGAACGGGTAATATTTTAGGGCCCCGAGGCTGCATATCATAGCAGCTGTCGTGAAAGCTAGGAAGTGCCCATTGCGATGGACAGTCGTGTATTCGAGGACTATACGGTCAACTTCTGCAGTCAAATAAACACGTACTTGTGTGACCCTCCAATAAACTTTAGTGAGGGAAGTGCATGCATACTTCTCCAAAGGAAAAATTTGACTCAAAGAATTTAGCAATGATAAATGCCCTCAAAATTCTTACTCTGGAATTTGTAAAGCTTGAAACATCTGTTCTCTAAAATGCTTTGATCGTGTTGTGGGGCTTTTAAAAATGATACTTAAGGATCCCACTCATTTCATGAAGGCTGTGGGATTCCTTTCAGTGCCCTTTTCATGTAGCAAAATGGCAAATTTCACAGTGTACATTACATGACTTAAAAGACATATTTGAATGGTTAGGATCAACCAAACAATCTTTTATATGGTGCTAGAAATGTTCCCGTTACATACCCGAGGAAACAAAGAATTTCCACTTACTTTTTAGCTTGTGGGAGCTGTACTTGAAAAATCTCAAGAATCTGGGGATGTCTTGTGAAGAACTATATTCAAAACCCAAACAAGTGCCAGGAAAATCAACTCCTAAACATTTGGAAATATCGATGGCAGGAAAATAGATATTTTTTAAAAAAGTTTTTCTTCCAAGTGGGAATGCAGAGTTGGGTCTCTCCGTGTACAGAACTGCACTTTTACAAATGCTGATGCTTCTAGAACATTGAAATAGCTCTTTTTCTTGGTGCCTTTTTTCTTTGTGATCAGTAACTTTCTTAGTCACCTGCTTTTCTATGGAGAATCAAACTTTATCCTTTTCTCAGCACATGAGGCGACCTCTAAATGCCAATCTCCATGTAGCTTTGGATTTATGGCCATCTGAAATGTTGCACATCTGTCTGTCTGTCGGCTTCTGTAGGACACTTAGTGCCATCTCAGAGCCATGTTCTGCTGTTACACCTCAGAGAGCTGGTATTTAGCTGGAATATTTCCTGATTGAGAATCTCCTTTTGGCTGGATCTAAATTTTATGCTGTAAAATGTTCCATGCCTGTCTGTGTACGCATGAGCTCCTTTAGCCTGACTGCTTGATGATACAACTAAACCATTCTGACATGGGGGGAGAGGAAAGCACTCAGATATTGAGATGGAAGGAGGGAATCTCTAACCTCCAAGCATCTGAAACGCATAGCGTGCTCTGCCAGAATAGCATGTAGTCTACGTATGAGCTCTGTATAGTGACTGACTTATCAGTACTAGACAAACACATGTTTATGTTGCATGGGGATTGATCTCCTTCTCTCACCCCTCCCATTTAAAAATATTTATGAATCAATTTCTGCTCTGTCAATTTCCCCGTCCTTCAGAAGTGGCACGCCCAAGCTTCCCCTCTCTGCTCAATCAAGGGCAATTGCAAACCATTTTAAAAACACGTCCCATGTATTGAAAGAGAGAGAGAGAGAATGATGTCGCAGATAGTTTTGACTCAGCTGGTAACTTATGATCCCCCTGCTATTCCTGTAACATTTCTAATACGTGATCCACATTTTTTATTGTTAGGACATTTCCACATATTGTGTGTAGAGGTCCAGGTTACCAGCACGTATCATTGTCCCGGAGTGATCTGTCCAAACAAGTGTAAAGGAGCAGTCCAATACATTCTTTGTTATGATTTTAAATGGCTGCAATTTCATTTTGGACTCACTTAACTGCCTGTTGTTTCTCAGCAGATTATGTACCAAACACGCATTCCCACCTCCCTCTCAGAGACTGAAATGTACGAGAAGGACAAAATATTAAGATTGCATAAAATGTTGCGATCGGGCCCGGATTCTTAGCTGGTGTAAGCTGGCATAGTTTCTTTAAAGTCAGTGGGGCAATGTTGATTTACACCTGCTGAGGATCTGGCCCTAGAATAGCAGAGGGGAGAAGTTTTAATAGTGGAGTTTAATAGCATGATTTTAGTGCCCCAGGAAAGCAAGAATGCAGATAGATTGAAATTATGTGAAATCTCAAATGTATCTGTGTATCGAAAGGAAAGCGCAGAGTAAGTCGGACAGGGGGTTGGTGAGGAAGCACCAACCAGGGTTTCTGAATAGTTCATTCTTATATTCAGTTCCGTTGTTATTGTTTTGCTATACATAGAGACATTTATAATAAAACAGCCAGCCAAACCCAGAGGGGCAGAGTACGCAGCAATGAAGCCATCATTGAGGTCAATGCTAGCAGTGAACTAGCAAATGTGGTGACTGTGGGATTCTGCATTTAATTTTTGTCTGGATAATAAGGAGAAACGCAGGGTTAGTGAAGTGCGGCCAGTTTTCCTCCGAGGTGCTTTGTTGGCACTTTGTGGCTGTTTTTCATGTTCCTTTACTGCAGTCCGATAATGTTGACAGATCTGAAGGGATTTACAATGGAGGCCTTTAAAAAAAACCCCAAAAACTGGAAAGGGCCGTTGCTGTCTAGCTTTTCATGTGAACTCCTTGTACACAAACACTTTTCTCCTCTTTGATTAAGTATCCGGTAAAACCTAGTCACATGCCCTGCAATGAAACTTTAATGAAGCAAAAGGCTGTATTCATGTCATCTGAGTAATGCGTGAGGAAGGGATTCCAGTAACTGAGTTCTGTGAGCACTTCATTCCACGCTCGGCGTTAGTGTTACTAGAAAGCTTCCAGCCACACTGGAGGTGGAGCTGGCCTAGAGTGAACAGTTCTGGCAAACCTAAGAGCTTATTGTTACTATTGAGAGGTGGGAGAGGAGAGTGAATATATATATATATATATATTAAGTAATTTTAAAAGAGAAAGTGGCGTTATGGAAGACAGCCTCTTCCCGGTGAATTCTGTGTTTTCCGATGCACAGTCATCCTGTGGAACTCCTTGCCAGGGGATGTTGTGAAAGCTAAAAGTATAACTGGGTTGAAAAAAGAATTAGATACGTTCATGGAGGATAGGTCCATCGGTGGCTATTAACCCAAGATGGTCAGGGACACAACTCCATGCTTGGACTGTTCCTAAACCTCTGACTTCCAGAAGCTGGGTCTGGCTGACGGGATGAATCACTCGATAATTGCCCTGATCTACTCATTCTCTCTGAAATATCTGGCACTGGCTGCTGTTGGAAGACCGGATGCTGGGCTAGATGGACCTTTGGTCTGACCCAGTCTGGTCATTCTTATCTTCAGTTACAACAGATAAAGCACAGCTCCTGTTCTGCTCGTTTGCCTCAACGCTGTTTTATCTGCCATAGTTCTTCTCAGTAGCCCGAGTGAGAGGTTAATGATCACTCCTGGCCCATTCAGGTGCGAGCCTCTCTTTTTAGGTTGGTAAGAATAGGCCTTTAGTCTTCTGCTTGAGGATCTCAAAGCACTTAACAAGCCTCTGTTGATTGAGCCTTGCAACACCTGGCAAGATGGGGGAAGCTATATCACCCCCATTTTACAGCGGGGGAAACTGAGGCATGGGGAAGCTAAGCGATGTGCCCTCGTGTTGGAGAATGTCAAGTGGCAGAACTTTCTGTGCCTATTCCCGTGGCTTTAACTACAAGAGCACCTTATGGTTGTGGTGGTGGTTTGTGATGTAGACATACCTACTTATCTCAGTCTCTTCACCCTCCCAATTCAGTTCACAAAAGAACGGAATATTCAGTGTGCACCCTGAGTTACTGCTCCTGCTAAAAGAGCGAGCCCCATGTCTAGAAGCCTGACCAAGGGAGGGAGGAATTGTATGAGGAAAGGATTTCAGTGTCTCTTTAACTGGGTTCCTCCTTGTTTGTATGTGGGAGTCATGTGAACCTGAATGGGCGAGTATCGAAAGATCACATCCGCCACCCCCCCCCCCCCCCCCCCGGGGAAAGAAGAGAATCCTGCTTGGACAAGAGACTGATCTTCCAGTAAATGGTGTTGAGGGTTTGATCTCTGTGTAGCAACTTCCTCTGTCTTGCAGGCTGTCGCACCCTCTTGGGAGATGGGCTGGGGCTGGAAAAAAAAAAAAAGGCGCTTGGCTGAGATGAGATGAGATCCGTCACAGCCATCTGCCAAACTAGAAGAATATCTTCCATTTGTATCGTGTCTTTCATCCCCGCTATAAATAGAGATTGTGTCACCCGCCCCAGGGGTGGAACATGGCTGCTGTGTGACACAGCAATATGCAATGACGTTTTTGGACAGGAAGTAAAGGATAATACTGTATCCAGTTGATACTACTGCTTAGGTAGGGCGGAATGCAATTACACGGTTGGACTAGGGCCACGATACCATGGCAAACAGCCCTACACTTGCAGAAAATACGGAGATATTTCATAACCGCATGCAGTCAGGACTTGTGCTGTTCTCATCCAGAATACAGCAGCACAGCACTGGGTCTGGGAATTGGGTCGACGTTGTCTCAGGGAGCGGGCACCAGTGATTTAATCCCCAGCAACATTTCCTGGAGCAGCATGGGAGCTTTCTCTGGGAGGTCTCCCATTCACATATCAACCACTTCTGACGTCTCGAGGTCTGATGAGATCACAGCCAGCTCTGACGTGGCTGTCACTCAATCTCTGGCACGAAAGCAGTGGAAACACCTTCCAAGGAGTCATGAACGGGGAGTGAAATCCTGGGATGTGCTCTTGCTCTTCAAAGATGGATATCTCTTGCATCCTCCACCTTGTGTCTTTCTGAAGAAATGGCTGGAAGGAGAAGACCTGTCGGTTGTGCTCTAGAAAAAATCAACCATCAACCAACCTATTTGTGCTGATTACGGTGGGGATATTATTTAAGATCAATTGATCAGTACAAAGACATGGCTGACATAAGTAACCTTCGGCAGCATTAGGTAACACACGGCTCCCTCTCCATTCTGAAGAACTAACTCCATTGTGTTCTTCTGAAAATCAATGGGGGTCTTATGCAGGCACGCCCCATTGCTACTGAATGCCATTGGGTGTCGTCTCCCACTAACAGTCTGCCTACAATGCCATCTCAGTAACGTAAATAAGTGAGGTCTCCTGTGGGTAATGCACTCACTAATTGCTGGTGAGAGAAGTTAAATCTGCCAGTGAATTTCTGCATTTTGGGGGAATGTACCTGTCACAGTATAGGGCAGCTGCACCTCTATTCTCCCTCTATGGTCTCTTGAGGACACTCACTCTAGGGTTCTGGCTCCTCAGCTGTCACCTCTCTTGGATAGAGACCTAGATCCCTCTCCCTTCTGACCAGGGTTTTTCCAGGATGCAGAATTCCCTGCATACTCTGCGATATCCCCAGCAAGCCAAACTGCCTAAACAGGCCCCAGTGTCTTTCTTCTAAGGCTATGAATAGTGTGATTGCCAGCAGTCACAGCCCTTTATAAGTAACCACATTTATTCTTAAGGTGAGAGCATTGCAGAGAAAACATACACAAACAATAAAAGTTCCTATACACCTGCTGAAAGAGATCACACACCAGTCGTATGCGGCCTCAGAAGGCCAAAGACCTTCCATCCCTTCCCACGAAGGTTTGGGGCCCCCCTTGGACAGGTCCTCTCTGTTAGCTGGATCAGAAAGAAGACCCCGAGATAGTTTAAGCTCAGGCTATTTATCCAAAAGTCTTTTCTTTGTCTGTTGGTCCCTGGAGAATCCAGTTGGAACCAGCACACGTGAGCGTCTCCAGGTGGAGGTTACAACCTGAGTGAATTTGTCTAATCACTGCCCACTGTTCTTAGTTTCTGGAGGACTGTGATCTCCCTCCCCCAGGGCATTACATACAATCCCTGGCCCACAATGATACATACACTTAATACAGTAAGATGTCCCCAAAGACATTGCAGGAAATTATCATCTGTCACAATCCATATGCTCTCATATTCGACCAATATTTTCCTCCTCTTCTATGTTCTCCTTCCCCTGCAATCACCTGTGTAGTTACTTTGTGATCCACATCACTATAGTACCTGAGCATCTACATAGAGCAGTGTCTCCTTCAGATTCTCGACAGATTCCAGGGGAAGGTATCTTTATTTTAAAGAGAGAGAGAGAGACAGCCACATTCTGCCCCTTGTATTTAAAATATGAGATTGGTAGCACGATTGGCATAATACTGATACTGGATTTCTTTTTGTACCTTTTATCCCAAAGCACGTCATATTACAAATGTGCAGTACTTCCAAAATGCAGCTGCCTCTGGGCTGTGGCCGCAGCCAACAAAGTAGTCTCTCTCACTTTGCACAACAATTCAGAAAAAGAGAGCAGTTTTGGGTAAAGATTTTTGGATTTAATCCTTTGTGCATCACTGAAAATCTTTTCTCACTTGTGTGTGGCTAAAGATACTTTTGGAAAAGGTATATTTAAGTGTCTTGCTTTCTTATTTTGCCTTTATTTGTGCAGAGTTTGTAAGCTTGATATTTGCTAAAAGCGGATAATAGTAATTAGCTGTGCGCACACGTCAATCTCGTATGATTCATTCGTCACACATTCCTGGGTAAAACAAAATAATGATAATGACCAAGGGATGTCCCTGTGACTGATCTGACAGCGGATGAGGTAGAGAGAAAAACTAAGGCCAGGTCTACACAATAAACTTACATTGGTATAACTACATTGCGCAGCTTCGCTAAAGGGCTGCACCGCTCAGCCTTTGAAGTGTTGACCTGCCCTGAGAGTGAAAAGGGCCGTGTCAAGGCCTTTAGATCTCCCCCCCACCGCCAAAAGTTGAAAATGAAATAGAAATGACTTCATCAGATCTAAATGGCATGCCGCGAACAGCCAGATGCTGTAGCACTGTGCTAAAGCATGAGAACGAAGAAGCAAAATGGTATTTCGGTGGCCTGCCTCCCTGTAGTATCTAAGCTCTTCATTTCTTGCATTTAGCCTCTATCAGAGGCAGAGTGGCGGGATCTCCCTTTTGTAGTGTGGGACAGAGAGGCCAAGGGCCAGAAGCTTTTCAGAGTGGTCTCCCTGATTCTGAGCGCTTCTGGGTTTTGGATGGGCTTTGACCTTCCTTTTCAGGAGGGCCGAGGCAGAAGTCAACGGGCGGCAGAAAACCCGCCCTGACTTGGGCATCCAAAATCTGACTCTGAAAATTTGGACCCTTAGGTGTTAGGCCAGGGGTGGGCAAACTTTTTGGCCCAAGGGCCGCATCAGGGTTGCAAAATTGTATGGAGGGCCGGGTAGGGAAGGCTGTGCCTCCCCAAACAGCCTGGCCCTGCCCCCTATCTGCCCCTCCCACTTCCTGCCCCCTTACTGCCCCCCTCAGAGCCTCCAACCCATCGAACTTCCCTGCTCCTTGTCCCCGACCACCCCCTCCCAAGACCCCCCCCCACCCTAACTGCCCCCCCCGGACCCCACCCCCTATCCAACCCCCCTGCTCCTTGTCCCCTGACTGCCCCCTGGGAGCTCCGGCCCCGACCTCCTTACCCCACGCTGCTCAGGGCAGCGTGTCTGGCAACCACGCGGCCCGCCGGAGCGCACAGCCCCACCCCCTTACCATGCTGCTCAGAGTGGCAATAGCTCAGGCCCCGCTGGAGCCAACCACGCCGCTGCAGCAGTGCCCGGCAGGAGCGGTGGGCCAGAGCGCTGTCCACGTGGCGTGCTGAGGCGCCGGGAGGGGGGGGAGGCGGGGAGGGGTCAGGGGAGCCTCCCCAGCTGACAGCTCAGGGGCCGAACAGGACAGGCCCGTGGGCCGGATGTGGCCCGCGGGCCGTAATTTGGCCACACCTGTGTTAGGCCCTGTTTTTTAGGGGTCCTATCTCATTTTCCCCGACCTCCTGACTGCAGTAAGTGGCGAGGGAGTGGGACCGAGTCTGACATCCTTTAATAACATGGTACCCTGACATCTGATGTGCCTTAGAGGGATCTGGGAGCAAGCCTTTGCCCTGGGTAATTCCTGCAGATGAAGTAGGCAGCACAAACAAAAGGAAATTGCCCTCTGAAGAAAGGAGATACTTGTCTTGTGGTGTCTTTCAGCTACAAGGAGCAATTACAAAACCAAGCAAAGTGTACGGAAGAGTGTATTTGCCATAACGGCTCGGACAAATAGTCCCTAGCGTCCAGTAGTGACCTGTGCTGGCTGCATTCAAGTCAGGCAAGGCTTGCACTAATGATGCCTCGGGTGTATTGCGGGCTGGTGGAAATGACTCTTCTTCACAAACATACCATGTATGAGAAGATTTTGGGAGCTTTGATATACTAGATTCTGCAGGGAACCGAATAAAATGGCAGCATTGGAGCTGCGGCACTTGTGGTTGTGGCAGTGGGATTCCTTATACTTACTTTCTAGGGAACTAAAATTAAAAGTACGTTTTATGGTCCTCGTGAGACTGTTGTCAGTTTCGAGGGAGAGGGAAATGTATACTGCCCTGTAACTATATCCTTAAACCACTTTCTGTTTGTTTCACAGTAAGCAGAAATAAGTTAGATTTTCTATCTCAAAATGGGAAAATTAATTATCCAACTTGGCCACAAAGTTTCTCTTGTCCCTCCCTAAAAGGAAGACAGTGATTTTTTGTTAGAAGGGAGCAGCTTTCATATAATCAATATTGTAAAACACCTGCAAGTTGCCATTTAATAATAGCCCTCACCATCTGACCCCCTGGCGTGGGAGCAAACTGATGCCGTGTATTGGTTTCAGTGATTCTTCCCTGTAACCCATGCTAGCACATTGTGAGTCCTTGCAAGAGGGGTCCACGCAAGAGGTTAAGAGCCTACTACTGCTACCAGACAGAGATAACTCCTTTAGCTCATGCTTTTAGAACTGAGAGTCCCAGAGGCAAACTCCACTGTTGGCTCAATACGGTACTTTAGAGTCAGATAAAAAGATGGCCAATATCTATGATCTAGGACCTGTTCCAGCTCTGCTTAAAGCCAGTGGGAGTCGTTTGATTGATATCGAGAACTGGATCAGGCCTTGCTGGTTACATCTACACAGCAAGTAGCAGCCCACGGCAGCGAGTCTCAATTCTCGGGATTACAGACTCAGGATCGCGGTGTGGTGCCACAAATAGTGCTCTCGACATTGGGACCTGGGCCAGAGCTTGGTCTCTGAAGCCCATCGCTCTCCATAGGTTTCAGAGCCCATGCCCTAACGTCTGCACCGCTGTTTCTAGCCCTGCAGTGCGAGTCCTGTGACCCTGTGGTGGGCAGACGTAGACGTTCCCTAAGGGGGAAGCGCTGTGCCCTAAGGAGGCAGAGCAGAAATGTTCTCTATACTGTGTTCTTCGCTGTTTTATTCAGTCCAGTTGATACAGCTCCGTGTGTGCGCTCGAAGCACTGTCCAGAGCCTCTCTCGGGCGGCTCCCTGGTCAGACGCTAGGCCAGCATTCCTGAGACTCAAGCTCCTTACAGTTAGGCCAAGACTTAGGGGGAAAATGGTGCCCCTTCTGAGGCAGTGCCTTGGTGGGTGGGGTGAGGTGCACCATCCAGGCATTCAGGGGCGTGCACGGCACTGTGAATCTCTCAAGCTAGGGCCAGCGTTGTGGGGGGCAGGTGTAGCTACACCATTCAGTAGAAAAGCGTCGCCCTCTGGGGGCATCGGCAGCGTGGCCATTTGTAGCATCTCCGCAGGCGGGACTGGGTGGCTTCCCCCAGCGCCTGCGGAGAGAGGATTGCTGCCTCCTGCCTGGGTGATGGGGCGGAGGACATGGGAGCCCCTGGCGCCGCCTTCCATAGCTACCCTCGCCAGCCACTTGTGATCCTAGGAGTCTGTAGAGGTAACATGCTGCTCCCTGCCAGTCTGTAGCAGCTCGCCGGCCATTCACAAGGACGAGGAGGGAAAGGCTCCCAGATCCAGCGTTCTGCCAGCCTGGGAGGTTGCCTCTCCCCAGGCTCTGACCTCCTTTTGTGGCCACTCCCTGAGTGCTGCAAGCCAAACGGTTCCAATTAGCCCTTGAACTTGAGCGTGACCACATGATGCTGTGGGTGGAGAAGAGCGTAGGGCGAGTGAACTGCTCCTGCAGACAACATTGCTCCCAATGCTCCCTCTTTTATTGAGGTTTCTTCTCTTGCACTGTTGTTTTAGCCTCCTTGCCCATAGGTCCCTGTTCTATGAGATTATTAATGTTGTTATTTGGCGTATACAATCTGATCAAGCCAAGCCACAGCTCGATGGGGAAGACTTTGTGTCGACTTCCCCAACAGCGGAAGACCTGTCCGAGGAAATAAACCCCTTGCCACACTCCCCACCACTAACCACCCCGAAGCATCAATGGGGCCAGAATTTGTCCTCTCTGATCTCTGACGTATTCTGCACTTGTTTGGCCAGGAAAATCATTTCAGATCCCCGAGCGTCTGGAGCCCCTTCAGTAGCTGCTTTTGCTACCAAATAACCTTTATTTTAAAATATTTTTTGTATTTTAAAAATATATTCTGGTGGTGATGTTTTTGGTCTAGTCATATTTTCTTCAGAATTCTTTCTTCATATAGGAAATTTAATTCCACCTCCCCAAGACCTTTAACAGCAGTTCTGTTAGCGAAATGTCATTGAATTCAAATAAATAAATACAAAAGAACGTAAAGAGAAGAGCACGGTATTTTAGGGGAGGATTTTAATTGACCGTTTAAGGTATGTCTATACTGCATGCTAAGCCCGGGCTCTGACTCTGGTTTGAGCCAAGCCTGCCTTGTGTCTGCACACAAGTCAGTCTGACTTGAGTCAGCAAGCACTCAGGACTTGGCTCCTAGGACCCTGCTAAGAGGTTAGTCACAGCCCAAGGGCACTGGGGCTCGGGGCCAGTCATTTTGGGCTGCTTAGTGCGGTACGGATACATTAGCACGGCTGGGAAACCCAAATCCGGCAGTTGGAAACTTAGGTTTCCAATGCAGCGTGGACGCTCAAACAGAGGCTTGGAAACACCGAGTCCATGAGCCCGGATTCCACGGACCAGGGCTTAGTAGTGTAGACATACCCTTAAACCCAGATGGGGAAAAACCTTAATATCCTAAATTTGGAGGAATGTGAGCGGCTCTGCTAAGGAGCTTAGGTTGCTTTGTTTAATTGAGTGTTTTCTGTAGCCATCGTTGTCAACGTGACATTTCCGAAAAGCCCTTTAATGTATATTACACTCTCACACAGAGCAAAGAGGTGGCACGGTCCAGTGGCTACAGCATCGGCGTGGGAGGCCAAAGGCTTGTGTTCCATTCTTGACTCTGCTGCTGACCTGATGAGTGGCCGCAGGCCAGTCACTGTCCCGCTCCGTGCCTCGGTTTCCCCTCCCATCCTTTGTCTTGCACGTCTAGACTGCAAGCTCTTTGGGGGAAAGGACTCTCTTACAATGCGTATCCAACACTGAGCGCAACAGGGCCTTGATCTTGGTTGGGGCTCTGAGGCACTACCAGAGCAAATGTGTTATTTGTGTGTTTTGTGGTCGGTCCTTTGAGCCCCAGTCACGGACCAGGACCCCGTCGCGCCAGGCGCTGTACAGACACACAGCAGAGATGGTGCCTGCCCCAAAGAGCTTACATTCTTAGTGTGAAACAAGAGACAACAGAGGGATACAGGCAGACAGGGGAAACAATGAGACACTATTGCTCAGCGGGATGGGCAGTGGTAGAAATCATCATGTGGAGGCTTGCAACCCAGTTTTCTCTACTGAGGCCACTTTTCCATTTTCCCACGTCCGACAACGCAATTTGTTTTTGATAAATGGTGCACTGTCTTGTTAAGATTCCCCAGTAAATAATATGTATGTAAATCTATTCAATGAAGATTTAACCTCAGGGGTTTCCTATTTAGAGCCATTTAGGACAGTGACTCATTTGGCCGTTGTCATTTCAGACAGCACCGTGGATTTGCATGGTCGAGATTTGCAGCCTGGATTTCCTTTGTGAGGGCATGGGCTCCCCCCCTCAACCCCCCACAGACATCTGCTGTCTCTGCAGTGGAAATACTTTCACCCAGTGTGAGCTAGCTAGGGCAGTAGGCTGTCCCCTAGCCCATTTCACCCACCACTTCATTCTGGAGTGTCATTCCCCCCTTGGCATGTCTCTTTCCCTCTGGATAACTGAGAGTACCATGCTCTGTAACGCACAGGGCCTTGCTCACGGGGGGGAGCTCACCCAGCCTCTTAATACAGCTGTATTCACTGCAGTATTTTATGCAATGGCAACACCGTACCGTTCTGAGGCTGACAACAAGGAATACGTACAGGAATGACTGAAGAGCATGCTCGCCATCGTCACCCTCTCCAGCTCTACCTGCCCAATGGCAGTGCAATATTGGAGGTCACTTCTAAATCCAGCTTGCTCCTGGGTCTAGCTCAGCGTCTGAGGCTGACCTGTTCATTAGCCAGCTCGTACAATCGACTAACTTCAGGTGGGGGAATATATAAACCGGGCCTGAGATCAACCCTTTGAAGGTCATTTTGATTTGTTGCTTGGCACACTTAGAAGCGATGTGGCGTTATCCAGGGATTAAATGCAACATTAAACATTGGAGCTGGCTTGTCAGGAGAGGGCGGCTGGGATTATCAAAATACAATTTATAACCTACAGTTTACTGCGGGATACAATAATTAATATGGTGCACGGTGGGCCCCATCATTAACGTGCTTTGTTGTCTGTCTTGCATTATTGCTGCTGGCAAGGCTGATTTCCGAGGCTTATGAAGGACACCGAAGAAAGAAATTGTGCTGTGAGCTGGTGGTAATATTTCTCTGATCACATGCTGTACCCTGCATTGTATCTGATCACAAATCTTAGCCGGGCAGACTTGTCTGATAAAAGTTGATTTTCCAAATTCTTGCTAGAAGAGGCATGAATTGTTGTTTGCACCAAGGTCACTTGGAGCCGCTGCAAGGCCTGTATCATGTTTTCATAGATTCATAGACCAAAAGGCCAGAAGGGACCATTGTGATCATCTAGTTCAGAGCTTTCCAAACTTTTCATGTTGGTGACACGCTTTTTAGACATGCATCATTTCGCGACACACTGGAAGTGACGCGGAATCAATTCCGCCCGGATTACACA
This sequence comes from Macrochelys suwanniensis, assembly GCA_033296515.1. NCBI lineage: Eukaryota > Metazoa > Chordata > Testudines > Chelydridae > Macrochelys > Macrochelys suwanniensis. The sequence continues at coordinate 4,072,573 of CM065783.1, read as the reverse complement.
TACTGCGCATGCGCAGTACCCAGGGCTGGCCGCCCCAAGCAAAAAAAAACAAAAACAAAACCCCAAGTGCAGCCCCCCCCCACGCCGGCCGAAACACCCCCCCGCCCAACAACGCTGCCCCACCAAAACGCCGGGGGGGGGGGGGAGGGCGGCATGCCTGCTGCCCCGCTCCTCCTGCCGGAGGGGAGCGGGGAACGCCTGCCGCCCCGCTGCCCCGGCCGGGGAGCGGAGGACGCCCGGGAGCAGAGCACGCCTGCCGCCCCGCGACACACCTGCACACTGCCGCCAACACACTAACGTGTCACGACACACAGTTTGGAAAGCTTTGATCTAGTTTGTCCTCCTGTATAACTCAGGCCACAGAACTTCCCTGAAATAACTCCTAGAGCAGGTCTTTTAGAAAAACATCCCATCTTGGTTTAAAAATCGTCTGCGATGGCAAATCCCCCATTAATTACTCTCACTGTTAAAAATGGACGCTTTATTTCCAGTCTGCATTTGTCTAGCTTCAGCTAGACATGGCCAACCATTGGATCACGTTAGACCTTTCTCTGCTAGAGTGAACAGCTCATTATTAAATATTTTCCCCTCGGGTACTTAGAGATTGTGATCAAGTCACCCGAACCTTCTGTTTGTTAAGCTAAATAGATCAAGCTCCTTGAGTCTTTCCGTAGGACATGTTTTCTATTCCTTTAATCATTCTTGCGGTGCTTCTGTGAATCCTCTCCAGTTTATCAACATCCTTCTTGAATTGTGGACTCCAGAACTGGACACAGGATTCCAGCAGTGGTTGCACACGAATGCCATAAATAGATGTAAAATAACCTCTATACTCCTACTCGAGAGTCCCTTGTTTATTTATCAGGGATCGCATTAACCCTTCTGGCTTGAATTAATTTTGCTGCAGCCAGCCCGGATGACTAGGTAAAATGCACCGTTATGTCATCAGCGCTAAATGAATGCCAAAAGGGGCATGACAATTTTATGACCATGAATAACATTTGTGTGCAGAGTAAAAGCCTGGTTCAGAGAGGTGCCGGACATGAAAGGAGTTGGGGATTGCAGGTTCTTAGCACTGCTCAGGATCAGGCCTTAAGGGTGATGAGACTACTTGCTTCAGGGTTTAAGCTAATTGTGTGCCGGCATTGGAAAGGAATATTTCACATACGTGCTCCCTACTGTAAATCATGGGGCTGAATGCTTCCACTCCCCGAAACATCAGGCGTATTGGTCACCGCTGAGATAGGCCGGTGGTCTGAGCAGAGATAACTCCTGTTCCTCAGTGATATCTGAGAATCGGTCAGAAATTCCCAGTATATATGGGGGAGTGGGGGAAAAGGGGAACTTGAACCCAGCTCGCTGCTTAAGCCATGAATTCAGTCGAGAGGACCGGGCTGAATGACCTACCTTTCTCTTTTTAAAAATAACCAGCACAGATATTTCTATTTTGGTTTTTCTAATGCCCTGTTGGAATGAAACGGGTGTTGTGGTGGAAGAATGCATCTTGTTTCCCCATCCTAGGGGATTCCTGAAAGATCTGCTCTAGGAATTCTGTGGGGAAAGTTTGGTGGCTTGCGTTATGCAGGAGGCCAGACAAGATGATCAACAAGGGTCCCTTCTGGCTTTGGAATCTACAAATCCGTGAAACCTCAAGTGAGTTCCGTGCGACGCAATTCTCTGCGAGCCGAAAAGGAGCAGCTGCCCAGGATGTTGGAGGTAGATCATGTGACTAAAGGATGTCTGCCACAAAAGCATCTCTGATTCCCAACACTAGATCTTGCATGGAGAGGGCAGTTCATCTGTCAAAGGGGAATCGTTAAGAGTCACTTGGTAATAGGAGCATAGGAATTGCCGCGCCAGCTCAGATGCAGTCCATGCATTTAGTAAGCTATCCTGCCTCCGACAGTGGCTGGCTGCTTTGGAAGTAGGAGCACGAAACCTTGCTGTAGCAGTGATGGGATAACCACCCCCCAGGGAAAGTTTCCTCCTAACCCTCATTAGTTAGAGGTTGAATCTTGCTCTGAAGCAGGAAAATGTATCTCTCTTCCAAAATCTGTGGGTTGGTTTTTTTTAATATTGCTTAATCTGGTCACACTGGGTAGATCAACAGTGATGTGTAAACAGGGTTTAAAAAATGTCTTTGTGTTACATAGTATCGGGAGGGAGGGAATAGCTCAGTGGTTTGAGCATTGGCCTGCTAAACCCAGGGTTGTGAGTTCAATCTTTGAGGGGGCCATTTAGGGATCTGGAGCAAAAATCTGTCATAGGACAGTACTTGGTCCTGCTAGTGAAGGCAGGGGACAGGACTCGATGACCTTCAAGGTCCTTCCAGTTCTATGAGATAGGTGTATCTCCATATAGTATCTAGGAGCCCCAGTAATGGAACAAGATTCATGGACCGAGGTGCTAGGCGCTGTACAAACAGGACAAAAAGGCTGTCCCCCAGAGCATACAACCTCAGTAAGTGTGTGCTGTCATTGGGTTTTATGTATGTGTATGTAAAGGCACACCAGCAGAATCACAAACAGTAATCAGAGCTTTTGGGAACGTGTGTTGCATTAGTGAATTTACCCCCTGGGCTGGATTCAAGTAGGTGGCTAGCACTTTGGTGTTTGCTAAAGGTCTGTGCAGAGTAATAGAATCTTGTTATGAAAATGGGTCTAATTTTGAGATGGGGGCAGAGTGAGAAAATCAGACATTTTACTGTAAATTGTAGGTAGATAACAACAGAAACTCAAATAATAGAAGAAACTGGGTATCCTGCAAACCACATACTTTCACATCACTAAAACAAGAGCCGTGATCGCATAGAAACATGAACCTCTCTGCAAACCACAGAAAGTAAAAGGGAGCGCTTCTCTTTCATTATTGATATAATTGCCTTTTTTCTTGATATGAGAATAGATACCAAATGTTCTTGAACACACACACGAACACACACACGAACACGAACACACACACACTCGCTCGCTCGCTCGCTCTCTCTCTCTCTCTCTCTCTCTAAGGGCCAGAATTTACCCACCGAAAGAGTGGCTCTTTAAAGCGATGGGTGAGCACGGCGTGCCTAATGCACCTAATTGAGCATTTTCCAAAGGCATGTGCGGTATCTTACAGCAGCTATTTCAGAATGTTTCCAACACTGGGGGGTAAGGCCCGTGTTTGCAAGTGACTAGTGAGTTTTGGTGCTTCTGTTTTACGATGCCCACTTGGAGACATCTTGTAAGAGGGCCTGATATTCAGAAATTGCCAGCACATCGAGGGAAGTGATTATTCCCCTCTATTCAGCACTGGTGAGGCCACACCTGGAGTATTGCGTCCAGTTTTGGTCCCCCCCTACTACAGAAGGGATGTGGACAAATTGGAGAGAGTCCAGTGGAGGGCAACGGAAATTATTAGGGGGCTGGGGCACATGACTTACGAGGAGAGGCTGAGGGAGCTGGGATTATTTAGTCTGCAGAAGAGAAGAATGAGGAGGGATTTGATAGCTGCTTTCAACTACCTGAAAGGGGGTTCCAAAGAGGATGGATCTAGACTGTTCTCAGTGGTGGCAGATGACAGAACAAGGAGCAATGGTCTCAAGCTGCAGTGGGGGAGGTCTAGGTTGGATATTAGGAAAAACTATTTCACTAGGAGGTTGGTGAAGCACTGGAATGGGTTACCTAGGGAGGTGGTGGAATCTCCATCCTTAGAGGTTTTTAAGGCCTGGCTTGACAAAGCCCCAGCTGGGATGTTGGTGTTGGTGTTGGTCCTGCTTTGAGCAGGGAGTTGGACTAGATGACTTCCTGAGGTCCCTTCCAACCCTGAGATTCTATGTTTCTATGAAATACTGAGCACCTATCCTCTGAAAATCAGGCTTTTTAAGGTGTGTTGGGTTGGACATCCAAAAATATGTTGTTTTTAGAATTGCTAGTCACTTAGACTCTTTTAGGGCCAAACTTTCCAAGAAGCCTCCTCATTTGGGCCTATAAAACATGCCAAGCTTTGTGACTGCAACACTCTGTGTTTGTACACCCCACCCAGCATTTATAAGCGCAGCGCTCCTGGTCCTACAATCAGATCAGCAAGGGTGGACACCTGACAGGTCCAAAGAACTGGAATGTATTAGTGAGGCATGCTTTTTCCTTTGCAGAAACCGTGCCGGGTAGTCCCTGTCCGGCCACGGTCACCTCAGTGTTTTGTAATTGTACCTCAGGGGCAATTTCAACCAGTTTATCTGGCATGGCTGCCACTCTTTGAGCTCTTGTCCCATCCTCCCAGTTGGGCTCAGGAGACTCTGGGGTCAGGCAGAATGACTGTGCTACCTCCAGGCAGCTGCGACCCACCATGAACTACTCTCCAGGCAGTATTCTGGATGATCTCTGCTTAGTCAGACCCTTGCTCCCATCACAGAGCTGTAATTCCTTGGCTCGTACCCAGCACCTTCTTTTAAAAATAGATGCCGCATTTGCTTACCTCCCTCCCCTGCCCCAGGTCTACGATTTTAATACAAGATTGTATGTTTTATGAGCAGCTAAGCCACTTAATTCTTAAGCTCCTTCAGAACTCTCGGGTGTACAGCAGCTGGGCCTGGTGACGGAGCATTCCTTAATTTACCAATTTGTAGAAGGAGCATTTCTGTAGGCGTCTTTTAAACACACACACACACACCTTAGTGCTTAGCTTGTGAGCTCCAAGGGGTGATTACTTCTCCGCCTTATGTGTGTGAAAAGCACCTAGCACATTATAGGCTCTACCGTCAATAATTAAGAAGGTGGGATCTAGTGTTTAGAACAGCAGAGAGGCAGAATTCCTTAGTTCAGTGCTTGGTTCGGTGTGGCCTTGGACAAATTGTTTAACCTCTCTGTCCCCTCAGTTTCTCCTTCAAATAAGTGGGTGTAAAATTACTAGTGCCCTGGGATTTGAGGGGACGTGAGGCTGAAATGTTTGCGAAGGACTTTGGGATTCTCAGCTAGAAGTGAAGCATGCTGTTTTTCCTTTGAGTGGGCAGCTTGTCCTAAAGACCCAAGAGAAGGAAAGATGGAGACAACCTTTAATAACATGTTTTTGAAGCAGTACACTTCTGTTAAGAACTATTTTTGCTACTTAATGGCTCATGCACTTCAGAATGGTCTAGAGATTTGCAGAAAAGGTCACTTCCAAGAGTAACTAATAATAATAGGAGGGAAATTTCTCTTGATAAAGCTGTGCCTTTTGCTGATGACACCTCAATGATTCCTTTGATGTGAGGAATCTCTGGCTGAATTCCCCCAGCAGTTCACTTTACCTTTAAGACATGTTCAGCTAATTGTAACTTTCCTGTTTATTGATTTGTTGAAGCCACTTTAAAAGATTTAATTCATTTTATTGGAGCCAGGATGAGGGAAGACTCCACCTGGCATGAGCATGCCTATATGGTTGAAGGGAGGTCAGATCCACGGGGAAATGGCTTGATAGCAGTTGTCCAAATCAATATATTGCAGCGCATGTTCCTTTTAAGGACATTTTCCCTGGAATTGTCAGGCAGTCCCAAGGCACCAAAGGCCTTGAATGAGCCCAGACAAAATCCAGCCTCTCAGAAATGCTGGGGACGCACTAGCTTTGTGTCTCCATTGCTGGGCCACTGGGAGAGGGAGGCTGGCTTTTATTTTAGGGAGCTCAGACCCAGACCATCTGCAGTGTGTTCGGAATGGCTGCACCGTAGGATTTGATGCAGCGAGAAAATGAAATAAGTTTTTCAGGGAGGCTTTATCAGCTGTGCAAGAAAAAAAAAAGGGGGTGGTGGTGGTGGTGATTTTCTTTCATTGTCTCCCCTCAGCATTTCCTCACAGCTCATAAACCCATCTCTTAATAGTCAACATCTTGATAACATTCATTTGCCATTTCAAATAAACCAGGAACACATGGCAAACATTCTGACAGGGTCTGAATTCTATTAGGGGAAGTGCTGATAATTTGATCAGGGCTCCTTCCTTAAAGGATTTACCACTTGTTGTTATTGGCATGGCAATAACACCTGGAGTCGGACAATAATATATTTAAAAGACAGTCACTATCCCCAAAGAGCATACAATTTAGGCTAGTGGCTGGGGAGAGGGAGGAGGACATGAATAAACAAAAACACGGGCATACTTCCCTGTAGTTTACTACATAACTGGAGAGTATATATAAGCATCATGATAGAATAGGTTTAAAAGGTAGCAGTCGGGTATCTGAAGTAGTTTTGTGTCCAGTACTTTAATTTCTGTTCTGCTGTGTTTTGATCAAACCGTAGCCCCACCAAGGACTTCACGAAGAGGCTGATAGGCAGCACCTTCTTTTTAAAGGGTGCTGTTTCAATAGCATTAGAGAGTAATACCTTTTCATAAGCACTGCATATAGTGGTTAAATGTTGCTGTTCCCTTTTTATGAATGGATGGGCTGAGCCACGTAGAGGATAAATGATTTCCCCAACATTACATGCCAAGACAGCGGCTGAACTAGGAACAGAACCCAGGAGTCCTGACTCCCAGTTCCCTGTTCTAACCACTGAACTGTGCGTGATTAAAGATTGCCTTCCCCATCCCAGAAATATTCGCTCTGTTCACTCCTTCGCCTTTGTATCACTTTCTCCCACCCTCAGAGTCAGAGCTGGGTGACTAACAAAACATGTAGATGTAGATCCTCTGTAGATGGCTGACTCAGAACACAACTCCGTGTATTTATTTTTGGTTGCTTGTATTACTCAAAGAAGCGCACGGTTTCCATTTTCAAATATAAAAGCTAGCCAAATCCCAGATCAATAATGTGCCTTCCTAAATTCCCCTGCAGTTTCAATTTAATGTCGCGCTTCCCTGCTTCCTGTCCCAAACTGTTGCGTTGTGAAACAGCTGCTGTACAGCAGCCCAGAGATGGTTACTCCTCTGTGGAAGGGTGAAATGATTCTTGCCTCTGAGAGTTTGTAAAGCACTTTGCGATCCACTGGGATGCAAAGCTTTGTCTGAGCTGGCGTTTTTTCACAGTGCTTCACTTTCACCGCTTCTCTTAGCTCTGTCTGTTTGCATTATACATATCTCAGAAAAACCTCACTTGTGCGCTGCTTTGTTTGCTCACCAGAAGAGCGATTTGTATTCAAATGAATATGTTTTATTGTGCTGGCACTACCCTGTCACTATGCACAATGAGGAACGGGAGATTGAGACACGGGCTGAACAAGATTATTAGTCCCCTTCTGACTTTAGAGGCTTTCAGGTTGGATTTGGGGAAAGGCAGGAGATTTTAACCACTTAATGTTGTAGGAAAACTCTAAAATTAATCGTTTTAGGAACATGGGTATTGCCAGACTGGGTCAGATAGTGGGTCCATCTAGCCCATTATTCTGTCTTTGACATTGTTCAGCACCAGGTACTTCAGAGAAAGGCACAAGGACTTTTGCTGTGATATATGAGGCTTTGTAGTCCTTCCACAGCTTTTCAAAATCCTCATTAACGTAATTGTGTATTTTCTCACTGTCCATTCCTTTTGTGAATCCTGCTACGCTCTTGGCATCAATTGTATCTCGTGGCAATGAGTCCCGTAGGCCAATTGTACATTGTGTGAAAAAGTACCTTGCTGTAGATCTAGCAACCAGATAGCAATTTCTAATGAGAATGCTTCATTTTCTTCAGCGTAATTGGCTATTACCCTCCGGAGATTATCATGCTATCTGCGTCTGTTGTCCTTATTAAGAAGTTATGGTGGCTGATCCTGTCCAAACTTGTTCAAAAACAGAAAGATGTGGGTGTTAAAATTCCAGCTGTGGGGTTACGTTAACAAATAAAGGTCCACTCATCTTAAAGTCGCTGCCTGTTCTTAAGAAAATAAGTGTTGAGACCTACAAGGGATATGTTATACTAAAGACACAGAAACTTGGGATGCATGTTGCTATGTAACCTGCATTGTGGGATGCGTGCTCTCCGAAGTAGTGCCGCCCATCACCCCGGAACTGGTAACGATGGTGTCTCATGTACAAATTTGCAAAACTGGATTGAACTTTACGTTTGAAGGTGGTACCTTGTCTGTTGCTCTGGTTAAAGGGGCAGGAGCAAGAGTCAGGTACCCCTGGTTTGGGGTGACCTGGGCTACTAATGCTGTACAAATGGAATCCTTGATCAGATGTTAAGTTTTGTTTTTTTTCCTCTCTAGGTCTTCCAAGTTGAACTTAATCATGTGAGAAGATCTTGGGAAACTAGAGAAAATCATCTTTCCTTTCTCCCTTCTTCCCCAGGGATTTGGTGAAACTAGTTTAATGTTTGTAAAACACTTTGAGATCCTCAGATGTGGGGATCTACATTCATATAAGCACAGAGGTTGAGAATTTCAAAACAGTGCAGGGGAGCTAGCCACGCAACATCCATTAATTTTAATGGAAGCTGTGTGGCCAATTCCCCTGCATTGCTTTGAACATTTCAACCACAATATTAATAATATAAATCACTCTGTCTCTGCGGTGACTGAAGAATTCTTCTTTTCTGATGCTGTAATTAGAGTCGTATATAAATATCTCCAAGTAGAAGAGTGGAGTCGCTGTACGAAGCCTTAATAACTGATAGTAGATTTGCTCACCTACAAATGTACAGCGGCGGTGGTGCGAACTTTGGATGTGGCTTCTTGCCCTAACTTTTTGATTTAGCTTGTCAGGAGAAGTTTGGAACCGGGTTTACAAAACCTCACTACTGTTGGCATAGGACTCCTATTGCACCATCGGTAACACCCACTTGTGTATGCGTGTGTCTACAGAAGGGGAAGCAGTGGGGGCAAAAGACCTATCTAGCTTCAAGATTAAGCTAGATAAGTTTATGGAGAGGATGGTTTGATGGGATGACATGATCTTGGCAATTAATTGAACTTTGACTATCAGTGGTAAATAGGTCCAATGGCCGGTGATGGGATGTTAGAAGTTACTACAGAGAACTTTTTCCAGGGTGTCTGGCTGGTGAGTCTTGCCCACATGGTCAGGGTTCAGCTGATCACCATATTTGGGGTTGGGAAGGAATTTTCCTCCAGGGTAGATTGGCAGAGGCCCTGGGGGTTTTTCGCCTTCCTCTGCAGCATGGGGCACGAGTCACTTGCTGGAGGATTCTCTGCACCTTGAAGTCTTTAAACCATGATTTGAGGACGTCAGTGGCTGCGACATAGGTGAGAGGATTATTGCAGGAGTGGGTGGGTGAGATTCTGTGGCCTGCATTGTGCAGGAGGTCAGACTAGACGATCATAATGGTCCCTTCTGACCTTAAAGTCTATGAGTCTGTGAGGATGTAGGTGATCGTCCTTCGAGTGATCGTTCATTATAGCAAGTGCAGGTATTTCAGTACATTAGTTTCCATTTCTGGTATTGCAGAATCCATTCCCATCTGAGGTACTTATCTGGCCTCCATCACCATAGTAGCTGATCACCTCATGGTCTTTAACATCTTTATCCTCACAATACCCCTTCTTAGGTAGGGAAGTGCCATTATACCCATTTTACAGATGGAGGACTGAGGCACAGAGAGTATAAATGACGTGTATAAGGCCACTCAGGGAATGTGTGGCAGAAGCAAGACTTTGAACCCTGATCTTCCAAGTCTCCTGTAGCACGCTAACCACTGGTCTGTCCTTCCTCCCTTACAGAGTATTTTCTGTACAGGTCACTGTCTTTATCCAGCTGGTGCATGGAGAACGGGATAAAATATTGCTGTAATAATGTAAAGAACCTCACGCTTGTCTTTGTCCCTCATTCCGTGCAGCCTCTTATGCTTGGTACAATTTCTCCTCCTCTTGGTTGCCAGAACACTACTCTCTCCTCAGTCACATCCCTCCTTCTAGCCTATTTCTTCTGTGAAACCTTCTCATGGTAATCTACCAAAGAGAGAAATTCAGGCAGGACCTCTTTGGGGTTTGACCTTTCTAGTCAGTTGGTCTTTTTTTTTCTTTCTTTTCTCTCTTAGCTGTATTTGTCTAATTTAGGACTGTAACTCAGGCAAAATTCCTGTTAACTTCAATAGGTGTAAGGACTTGCAGTGTACAATGTAGGCCTCTTGCGGCAGTGACCGTATTGTCTTCTGCATGCTTTATGACACCTTGTGCTCGGACAGGGCTTTATCCATTAGAATAACTCTGGCTGAGCCGCTGTAAGGAGCATGCAGTAATAAAATCAATGCATGCAACAGGGTTAGTTGCACAATGGGCGTGTTTAGCTAGATCTAGCCGTGTGTTAAATCAAAGCACTGACAAAGAACAAAGAGACGCTGCCAGTGCCCATAACCAGCATTGCCTCCAGGAAATTAGATTGTGTGCTTCCTGCCTGCCTGACATAGCATGGGATCTTGTGAGTGAGTGGTGTGGGAATTTAGGGCGGTTCTCACGCAGGGATGTAAAGGAGTCCCCGGGGGCAGCAAAATAAACGCTCGGTTTTTGGTCCAAGAAAGAGGAAAAGCACTGCAGATTTGTTGCAACCTGTATAGCCTGCGAATATTTTTTTTTCTTTACTAAATGCCATTGTCACACACACAATTCTGATGTCAAAGGGAGGGGAAAGGTACGGCAAAATGGGAGGGAAGGCTGTTTGCAGGAGAGCTGGGGGCACTGGACTAATCACATCATACTTCTCTTTGTCCATGCAGTATTCGTTTAGCTGCAGGTTTTTGTTTTTAGACCCTGTGATAGGGAACGCTAGCTACATCTGTCTAGTTCAGGACAGAGCACGTGTTCTGATAAGGCATGTTACTTACGATGTCTGAAATTAGCCCTTTAAATAGCACACTCAACATCTTAGTAATGTACTGAATATACCTTGATAAGAAACAGTCTGACTGAAGCACCAAGTTTATCGTCATGGATCTGCTATGACTCATCAGGAAACTGAAAGCCTGGAGAAAAGACCCACCCCCGTTAGTACTTTTGATGAGACAGAAATTAGTCTTAAATGGAAAGAAATCGAATTGCCCTGTGATAGTCCCTACAAGGTCCCAACCCATGAGCTAATATCTAAGTGTTTGGCCTTGTGCTTACTGAACAGTCCAGCTAACCTGACTCCTGTCAGATGAAATGAACGATGCTTCCACCTACATGCATTTAGGTGAGACAGGATAAAGGTGAGTCGGCAGACCGCGTGCTGCGAGAGGGCATTTAGTTGGATAATGGCTACAAATGCTGTTTCAGCATAGTCTGTCTTGGCCTACTCCATTGCAAACGTGCAAATATATGTAGCTCCTCCAGCATATACTACTTTTAATCCTGAGCACGCTTCATGACTGATAAGTAGGCAGTGCTCGCAACACCGCGTTGAGGTAGGAAGGCAGGCGTTTGTGATCCCCGTTTTACAAACTGGGAACTCGCCACGAAGGGACCCTAGTGGAAATCAGTGTCATTGCTTGAGGCTTCTGATTCTAATTAGGGCAAGCAGCCCTGCTCTGGCAGGGAGGTGATGCACATGCTCTAATGAGCCTTCTCCATCACAAAACTCTTTGCTTAGAACTCAGGAGTCCTGGGTTTCCAGTCCTGTTTTCATCACAGCCCTCGCCCCCGTCCTTTGCTTATGTGGAGAACAGGTCCTGAGCGGGACATGAGCGATGAGGCTTTTGCTCGACTCTAGTAATCAGGCTCGTGTGCTATCCGTGTTGTTCTGCGGGATTTTATAGACATCGTTACGGTTTTCTGCTCTAAGTTTGTTTTATATTACGGCCTGTAGAACAGGGACTGCACCTGAACAACTTAACCACTTGTGCTCCCTGGGGGGAGGCTCTGTCCTGTGCATAGCCCCCGAGGGATTCTGCCAGAGCCAGCCTCTGACTGCCGTGATTTGGGACCGTTGTATTTAAAGAAGGCATTTTTTTGAGGTACCATCCTTGTGTTAATTGTTATGAACAGAATCTTTGCAGGTTTCCTTTTCACTTATAGTGCAGACCTTTTACATTGGACTAGAACCATGTTCTTGTAGTCGAGCGGTTCCCCATCGCTAGTGGTTGCTGATGTGTTATGCTTTTATGACTGTTAACCTTGGTTCCTGCTTCCTACCTTCATGATGAGTCACTCTGTCAGTTACCGGTGACCATTGGTGCTCCCTCTGCTTCAGTGACATGCACTGTGATCAGCAGTGGAACCTGCCTTGATGTGACCTCTGGTCTCAGAGCTGCGAGAGTGACCCAAGTTCTGCTGTGACAGAAGCCATGTGCAATGGGGAGTTGAAGGAACTTGCTAGCAGAGTTGGAACCGCCTGCCACAATCCACAGCAGCGTGGAAGAGAATGCTGGCACATCTGCTGAGGATACGTTCTGTTGCTGAGAATGCTCAGGAATGCGTTGCTGGACACTTTTATGCCCTAAAAACCTCTTTGATTTATTGAGCGGAGATAACCATTATCTGTCTGTTTTTGGGACCGTGCTTCAAATGCCGATGTTGAGAAGAGGGGTAGGGAAAAAATTTACCAAATACCTGTTTGAAAACAAAGCCCTAAGTAATATAACTTGACGGTTTTATGGTAGGCTCTGGTGAAATAACAGCAGTGCTGCATGCGGAGCAAAATTAACAGTTTCGACTCCAGAAATATCAAATAAAAATGTGCAAAGCATCCTTTGATCTCAGTCAAATGAATCCATTTGTGTCAAGAGAGAGGAGCCATACTGGTGAATTATCTCAAGAGGCCATGTGCTTTGTCAGAACAGAATCCGTAGTTGTCCCAAACCCATCGCTGTGAGAGCTTATTGGCTTAGGCCGAGGCTTTCAAAGCTGGCAAGCTAACATTAGGCTCCAAAATCCAAATGTTGGCACTTGTGTGATTTTCAAAAGTGCTGAGCATGCATCTCCTCCCACTGAAGTCAATGGGAACTGTGACGTGCTCTTCCTCATTAAAAGTTAATCAGGTCCTTAAATGTGGATTTTGGAGCCTAATTTTAGGCTCCTCATTTTTGAAATCTCAACTTCAGTTAAGGCGAGAGGGTAGCATTTTCAAAAAAGCCAAAGTCCCGTTTTCAAAAGAGACGTGGGCCCAGATTTTTAAAACGTATTTACGTGTTGCTCCTTAATAGTATCTAGGTGTTGCAGCACTTGACTTGGGAGCCTGTCTCATTGGCTTTCACTGACGTTTAGAAGCCTAAGCACCTGGTACTGGCCACTGTTGGAAGACAGGATACTGGGCTAGATGGACCTTTGGTCTGACCCACTAGGGCCGTTCTTATGTTCTTATGCCCAAGTCACTTTTGAAAATGAGACTTGAAAAATTTACTTTTCGCCTAGGTGCTTTGATGTCTGAGGTTACTGTGATGCTGGCAAACCAGGTGCCAGCTCATGTCTCAAGTGAACACTGACAAATACACGGTTGGAATCAGGCTGGCTCACCTGTGTGTATTAGAGTATACAAATCGGTATTAGAGTTATAAAAATGTGCTTAGTGTTTAGATTTTATTGAATGCATGTAAGTTGCTGCCTGTGTTAATCTCACTTACAATATGTGTATCCCGTGTTGTAAAGTGGTAAAATTAGTGTTTGCATTGTAAGGGCATGTCTTCACTAGCAACGTTAACGTGCTGGCCACGACAGCACGTTAACGTGGCTGTGTAGTCGTGGTGCAGCACTGGGAGAGAGCTCCCAGTGCTTTAAAAGAGAGAGCTCCCAGTGCTATAAAAAACCCACCTCCATGAGGGGCGTAGCTCCCAGCGCTGGTGCACTGTCTACACTGGCACTTTACAGCACTGAAACTTGCAGCGCTTGGCGGGGTGTTTTTTCACACCCCTGAGCGAGAAAGTTTCAGCGCTGTGAAGTGCCAGTGTAGACAAGCCCTAAGCTGTAGAAATCACCAGACAGGAGAGAGACATTAATTAGTGTGAAATGCTGGCCTACAACAGAAGGTGTTACGTCCTGCCCCACAGAGAAGGCTCCTCTGCAGCGCTGGGATCAGAGAACTTGCTTATATTGACAAAAGGGCCGGTTGGAAAAAAATCCAAGTTTTGATGACAATTTTGCAGACGTTGAAATTTTGCTCAAAACCAATGGGGGAGATTATAGATTTTTTTTTGTTTTTTTAACGAATGTTCTCCAACCATCTCTCATTTTTGGCGTGGCTCCATTATGGGTGCTATTTGAGACCCATGTCTTATGACATGGGAAATGTAACCTAGATGGAGCTACTATATGATGGGTGCATAACTGGTTGGAAAACCGTTCCCAGAAAGTAGTTATCAATGGTTCACAGTCATGCTGGAAGGGCATAACGAGTGAGGTTCCACAGGGATCAGTTCTGGGTCCGGTTCTGTTCAATATCTTCATCAGTGATTTAGATAATGGCATAGAGAGGACACTTATAAAGTTTGCGGATGATACCAAGCTGGGAGGGGTTGCAAGTGCTTTGGAGGATAGGATTAAAATTCAAAATGATCTGGACAACCTGGAGAAATGGTCTGAAGTAAATAGGATGAAATTCAATAAGGACAAATGCAAAGCCCTCCATTTAGGAAGGAACAATCAGTTGCACACATACAGAATGGGAAATGACTGCCTAGTGCGGAAAGAGATCGGGGGGTCATAGTGGACCACAAGCGAAATATGAGTGAACAGTGTAACACTGTTGCAAAAAAAGCGAACATCATTCTGGGCTGTATTAGCAGGAGTGTTGTAAGCAAGACACGAGAAGTAATTCTTCTGCTCTACTCCGCGGTGATTAGGCCTCAACTGGAGTGTTGTGTCCGGTTCAGGGTGCCACATTTCAGGAAAGATGTGGACGAATTGGAGAGAGCCCAGAGAAGAGCAACAAAAATGATTAAAGGTCTAGAAAACATGGCCTATGAGGGAAGATTGAAAAAAAAATGTTTTTGTTTAGTCTGGAGAAGAGAAGACTGAGGGAGGACATAACAGTTTTCAAGTACATAAAATGTTGACAAGGAGGAGAGAGAAGAATTGTTCTTGTTAGCCTCTGAGGATAGGACAAGAAGCAATGGGCTTAAATTGTAGCAAGGGGAGGTTTAGGTTGACATTAGGAAACACTTCCTATCTGTAAGGGTGGTTAAGCACAGGAATACATTGCCTAGGGAGGTTGCGGAATCTCTGTCATTGGAGGCATTTAAAAGCAGGTTAGACAAACACCTGTCGGGGATGGTCTAGATAATACTTAGTCCTGCCCTGAGTGCAAGGGACTGGACTGGATGTCCTCTCAAGGTCCCTTCCAGTCCTACGATTCTATGATTTATAACAACATCTGACACTGGGCGCACAGAAATTCTGCCTACATAAACGATTCAGGCTGTTTGGGGCATGACGTTGGGGGGAATGGAAGGTTTTGTTCAAAGAATGTCAATGGTGTTTCAGACTAATTGGAAACCTGATCACTAATTGGAAACCTGATCACTATGAGTCAACAGTGTGATGCTGTTGCAAAAAAAGCAAACTTGATTCTGGGCTGCATTAACAGGTGTGTTGTGAGCAAGACACGAGAAGTCATTCTTCCGCTCTACTCTGCGCTGGTTAGGCCTCAACTGGAGTATTGTGTCCAGTTCTGGGCACCGCATTTCAAGAAAGATGTGGAGAAATTGGAGAAGGTCCAGAGAAGAGCAACAAGAATGATTAAGGGTCTAGAGAACATGACCTATGAAGGAAGGCTGGAGGAATTGGGTTTGTTTAGTTTGGAAACGAGAAGACTGAGAGGGGACATGATAGCGGTCTTCAGGTATCTAAAAGGGTGTCATAAGGAGGAGGGAGAAAACTTGTTCATCTTAGCCCAGGGCTACACTAGGTGTGTGTGTGGGGGGTCGATCTACAATACGCAGCCTCAGCTACGTGAATAACGTAGCTGAAGTCGGCGTATCGTAATCGACTTACCTGGCCGTGAGAACGGCGGCGAGTCGATCGCTGCCGCTCCCACGTCGACTCCGCTTCCGCCTTTCGATGAGGTGGATTTCCGGAGTCGACGAGGAGCGCTTTCGAGGATCGATTAATCGCGTCTAAACGAGACGTGAAAAATCAATCCCCGATAGATCGATTGCTACCCGCCGATACGGCGGGTAGTGAAGACAAGCCCTTAACCTCTAAGGACAGAACAAGAAGCAATGGGCTTAAACTGCAGCAAGGGAGGTTTAGGTTGGACATTAGGAAAAAGTTCCTAACTGTCAGGGTGGTTAAACACTGGAATAAACTGCCCAGGGAGGTTGTGGAATCTCCATCTCTGGAGATATTTAAGAGTAGGTTAGATAAATGTCTATCAGGGATGGTCTAGACAGTAATTGGTCCTGCCATGAGGGCAGGGGGCTGGACTCGATGACCTCTTGAGGTCCCTTCCAGCCCTAGAATCTATGAATCTATGAATTAACATCGACGCTCATCAGATTAACATTGATTGTCTCCTATTGCCTTCCAGATGAAATTCATGCATTCTCTCAGCCGGTGAAGCTTTAAGTTAGGTAAGGAGGATGAACAAGAATTGATTCTAGGTGGAGGATGGATGAGATTTCCAGGAGCGAAGGGCCTGAAACTTACTGCTAAAGAAGTCAAGTTCTAGGTCTTTTATATTTTTATATAAAGGAAATAAACCTGAAACCTCCTCGCTGGGACCGCACAGTGTAACCAGCATTTTTGGAGTCATTGCTCAAAAAAGCAGCACTTCCAACACCTCCCCTCCCACCCAACACCCACAGCTGAACTTTCATCACTGCAAAATTGTGTCTGAGAGCAGAATCTGCATGTACTGCCGTGTGTCCCACTTTCAACCCTTGCCAGATCTACTTCTCTGGGCAAGGGGAAATGGGTAGCTTGTGGCCTTGTAAATCTCTTGTGTGGGCAGGCTCCGTGGCATTCATGAGGCTAGAGGACGGGCCCCTCTTTTTGCCCCAGTCTCTAGTGCTGCACGGCTAAATGTTGGTGCAGCAGTGCCAAACAGCCAGAGCCTGGTGACACAGGAGTGGCTGTGGTTTGGGAACAGGTGATCTGAGGGGGGGGTCAATGTGCAGAGCAGCTGGGCTGGGGTGGCACCATGCTTCCAAGGCATTCGCACGTACAGACGGCGTCTCAGACGTTTAGGGCCGCGGGGCTTGCTCGTGCTCAGGCGTGCACCCCCTTGGGAATGCCCCTGCAGGGGTTTATTCCGGTCGGGCCCCTTCCTGGCAGGCACAATTTTAGGCAGGGGAGAGCTTGTTGATTGGCTGTAGTCCTGCAGCCTGAAGAGTGCCCCTGCCCTGTTGAGTGACACTGAGATCCTGTGAAAGGGACACGACCTTCCTGCGTGGACATGTGGAACGTTCAGGCTCTGGGACTGTCTGAGCCCCTTTGAAAGTGGGTGCAAACGGCACCAACACCTAGAGCTGCAGAGACAAAAGCCCAGGCGGTTCTCTCGTTCATCTACTTGATTTCTTTACTGTCTGCCCTTTACAGATCTAACCAGGGGGCAGCACATCAGGGTGGAAAGCACAGCGCCACTATTCCAGCAAACCCAGTCAATCCTTGGGCCACCGTACTCGCTCTCATGTCACAGCACCGTAATGTGTATGTTATAGACCTAAACCCACAGAGGGTCTGCGCGGTAAAATGGGAGAAAGCAAAGAGGAGAATCTGAGTGTGTAAGGAATGTGAGTGTGAAAACTAGGCAAATCTGTGTGGTATGTGGGGCACGACTTACGAGGAGAGGCTGAGGGAACTGGGGTTATTTAGTCTGCAGAAGAGAAGCGTGAGGGGGGATTTAATAGCAGCCTTCAACTACCTGAAGGCGGGTTCCAAAGAGGATGGATCTAGGCTGTTCTCAGTGGTGGCAGATGACAGAACAAGGCGCAATGGTCTCAAGTTGCAGTCGGGGAGGTCTAGGTTAGATATTAGGCAAAACTATTGCACTAAGAGGGTGTTGAAGAACTTGAATGGGTTACCTAGGGAGGTGGTGGAATCTTCATTCTTAGAGGTTTTTAAGGCCTGGCTTGACAAAGCCCTGGCTGGGATGATTTAGTTAGGGTTGGTCCTGCTTTGAGCAGGGGGTTGGACTAGATGACCTCCTGAGGTCTCTTCCAACCCTAATCTTCAATGATTCTAAGTTTCACCTCACGTAAAAACTACTTGTTTACAAAATCAGGCATAAAACCACAAAAGTGTCACAGCACGCTGTTACTGAAAAATTGCTTACTTTCTCATTTTTGCCATATAATTATAAATCAACTGGAATAGAAATATTGTACTTACATTTCAGTGTATATTATATAGAGCCATATAAACAAGTCATTGTCCGTATGAAATTTTAGTTTGTACTGACTTTGCTAGTGCTTTTTATGGAGCCTGTTGTAAAACTAGGCAAATATCTAGATGAGTTGATGTACCCCTGGAAGACCTCTGTGTACCCCCAGGGGTAAGTGTAACCCTGATTGAGAGCCACAGGACTAGATGACCTCTCAGGGTCCCTTACAGTCCTACGATTCTATGATCATTTTATCCATCACTTCCACGGACGCCCGCATGTTGGTTTTTGCCATTGTAGAATGATGCTTTTGGCCACCAGATTGGGAGCACATGCTGGGTGAGGATAGAGCCAAAGCTTGATTCCCTGGCATCGAACGTCTGAGAAGATTTAGCCCCCGATGCCTGTTGTGTCTGAGATCTCAGAAAAAGTCTCTCGCGTTTTTCCTCAAGTTTAGTTTTGCAGCCCGGGTTGTCACAGTAACAAGATCGTCTCCCATCTGCTCCTCATGTGGCAACACGCGCTTCGCTAAAATATTTTTTTATTATGGGTTTAGCCAGCGGTAACCATGGCGATTAGACTTATCACGCAGCATTTTTCTTCCAAGTCAGTTTGAAATGCTGACAATTAAATAGATACAGCCCGCTGTAGAGATCCATCAGTCTCTTTGTTGTCTTGACAACTGGGAGTATATTTAGAAATGTAACAAGTACAGGGAGTTCAATTGCACTTTTGCTAAGACATAGCTTTGTAGCTTGAGAATTGAATACGTGGCTTGTAGGTCCAAGTGTCCCGGGGACTGCGCTCTGTGCTCTTGCTGGACTCCCTGGCAAAATCCTGCCGCCCTCTTGCATGGCTGTAAACGAGCTCCTCAGATTCAGTAGAAAGAGGGATGAGGCCTGCTTCATCTGCATGCTGGCACTGAGCTAGCAATCATGGTGGAGAGGCAGCGTGCTGCAGTGGTACGACATTGGACAGTGAGTCAGAAGATCTGGGCTCTGCTACCGACCTGCTGGGTGACCTTGGCCAAGTCACTTCCCCTCCCTCTGCCTCAGTTTCCTCTGTCTGTCTTAACTATCCACGAAGCAACAGGCCTGTCCTGAAGAGCTTAGTGAGTCTGTACAGACCGATCTCACTCGGGGTCTCTGGGCACTGCTGTGATACAAACCGATAACATATACGGCCTCCATCACCGTAATATCTGTGGTGGGATCTGGGGCAGGACTGGACATGGGTGAGTATTTGTTGCAATATGTCTCCTTAGGTCAGTTTCTCCTCCCTCTCCTGCCACACAAAGCAGAACTGCACAGTGCTTCACTCCCGTGTCGACTGCAGCTTAGTTCAGGGCGTGAACGCTTCCCCAGGCCATGTTGCCATACTCAGATTTTTAGATAAACTGTGCTAATGATTCGGTAGAGTTTTGAGTTACGATGACCATAGCCTTATGGGGTATGACCAAAGCAGAGATGTACTCAAGACAAAACATGCATGTAGGTGAGCCGGGCTTCAACCTAGCATCTTCAGCATTATAGCGAAGATCTCTACAATTTTAGCTCCAGAGGCAACTCCATTAGCCAACAGCAGTAGTAGGCTGTTAATCACTTATAGAAGCATGACAATAATTCTCCCACCCTGTAATAATGATGATGATTCCTCTTATCCCCTTTCCGTCTGATTGACACTGAATTCATCCACTCCTCTGTTTTGAACCCACCTGGAATTAGGAATGAGCAAACATTTGAGGCTTTCTCCTTTGTGCGCACAGTGAAGAGAATGGGCTTTTTTGGGCTTGAGTGTGTGTGTTCACACACGTATTTGTGAGTGTGTGCCCCAGTACAAAGCTCTGGTCTGCACAGACCAATGGGACTCGGAGTTCCATAGAACACAAAGGGAGGCAAATGGACGTAGCTAGCAGCATACTGATCTTGCCAATGCTCCTATCCATCACAGTCATTACCCCCAATACAGCAGATGGATTGCTGTGAAACAAAGATCTGTGTGCAAAGGTCTGCAATGCATCCAAGGTCAGGACCTGAAAATACCCTCTCCTTCTTTAAAATATTTCCTGGTAAAGCCTCTTCATTCAAGGCAAAAACGACTTGCAAGCAAAATAAACCCAAAGAATCCAATTAATTTGCATGCAATCAGCGAGGCTGTCCAATGAACCCTTGTGTTGACGAGACTCCTAGCAAATGCTTATATGCAAGGAAATTAAAAATCAGACAGGAAAATGGCTCAAATACTAAAAGCCCCCACTATTTTATTGACTGAAATCAGAGTGCTCACTAAAGGGGAATTTGTGTGGCTATAGTTGTCCTTTCCCAAGGCTTTCTCTCACACAGTGCATATGCGTGTCAAGGAGCTAGGGTGACCAGACAGCAAGTGTGAAAAATCGGGACGGGGGTGGAGGGTAATAGGAGCCTATATAAGAAAAAGAGCCAAAAATCGGGACTGTCCCTATAAAATCGGGACATCTGGTCACCCTACAAGGAGCGCTTTCATCGCAATGTGAGTTGGTTGGGCCATTGTAATTTTCTTGTGGGTCAGCCCCAGGATACGGTGGGCGGGGCTTCATGTGAGGAGGTGGGGCCTAGATGTGCACATTTGAATGGTCTGATGTAATGCGTGTTTTGCAGGGTAACATGCCTAGAATATTTCACGTTGCTTATGAGGAGCAGGCTGGTTAAAAAAGAGACAGTCCTCTTGGTGAGCAAATGTCTTCCTTTGGGGATGAAGGATGAGCTTGTGGTCAGGGCACTGGGCTGGAACTCAAGACCTGGACTCAGCTGCTAGCTTTGCTACAGACTCCCTTGGGCAAGTCACTTAGCCTCTCTGTTTCCCAGATAGGGATCGGTAAAATGAGGTTAATAGTAGCTCCCGGCTTCACAATGGTATGGTCAGCATGAGCTCATTACTGTTTGTGAAGCTGCATAGACGATATGGTGATAGGGATCGTAAAAGTATGGTGATACACTGACATTTAAACTGTATCCAGTGGTTATTCAGAAAAATGGACAAGAAAATACTAAGGCCGGGAGAAGGAATATATATATATGCATAAGGAATATATAAGGAATATATAGCTATTTAATGAGGTATAAGGAATATATAGCTATTTAATGAGGTATAAGGGGAGGAGAGGATGGAATGTATATTTTTTTCAGTTTACTTGTCTCAAGACTGCATCTCTTATTAACTTTGTACGTATCCAGCTTTGCCCAAGAGGTTTCCCTGCTCTCGTCCAACTGTGCCATTTCTCCTTGGCCGTACGGCTGAACCCGTAGCATAGCATCCCGTTAATATCATCTCTCTCGAGATGCTCGCTTGCATTGGCATGGGGATGAAGTCAGCTAATCTAAAATGACTTTTAAATGTCTAAAGCCCATGGTTTTATGATCCTAATCCATTGTTCAATCCCCACACCCTGTCATTTCCCTGCTTTCCATAGTTTTGCAAGAGCAAGTGTTTAAATCTTGGCCAACTGGACCAACAACAGTTGACTAATTAAATTCTGGCCTATCTCATTTCCCTCGGCAGCTTCATTTGGATCCAGAGTTCTTCATTTTCCCTGTCTTTAAAATTGTTCTCTACTGTTGCTGTGCGCTGTTGAACGAGTATCAGAGTCCACTCTACAAGTGGTTGCATTTTGCCAATGGGTGAAGGCCTCTTTACCCATAATCTGTAAAGTTTTTGAAAATCCTTTTGGATGAAACATATGGTATAAAATATAGGTAAAATGTTTAAACCAATCCGAATTTGGCTTCCCTTTCTGATCTGTTTTGTCTGCCTTATCTTGGGTTTTAAACCAATCTCTTTGCCATAGTATCGTAGTGCCTTTCTCCTTCCCCGATCCCTTTTTCTGAGCTGAAATGTTGATCGGCCGGATCCTCAGTTGGTCTAAATCAGCCTAACTTTATCAACTTCCGTGGAGCTATATCAGTTGACTCCAGTTTAAGTTTAGGCCAGTGCATCCAGATGCAGATCTTAACTTCTGCAGAGTTCAGGGTGGTTTTGATTTGGTCCAATGCAGAGATGAGGCCAGCAATGAAGTTCAGCACGAGATCCAAGCTCTCCAAAGTTTTAGGATCTGGGCTTTTGATTTGGGCCACTCTCTCTCCTTTTTTCAAACCCCTCTCAAAGACTCCTTTGATGAGGACTAATAATGAAAATGCAGTTTATCCTCTGAAACTTTCCAAAGACAGGTTGGGGACATGGACATGTGCGTTTGTATAATTTGCCGGCCGTGCCAGTGAATTTTTGCTTCACTCTGTTGGCTCTTCATGGTTAAATTGGAGATCTGAAGCTTTCACTTTACTTTCACTTTCCAGCCGAGAAGATGCAAAGCTACTGCCGCAGAGCAATAAGCTTGTAACCCTGTGAGGACTTGAATTTCCCTTCTCCAAAAACAGATGCATACAGTACAGCACACATGAGACAAGGCCTGGTGCTTACTAGCCCTGCTGTGCGCGGTATAAATGATTCATCATGCATTCGTTTTTGGTCACATTAGGGGCATTCGTTTAGAGCAGTCTCAATATGTAAGCAAGAATGAGCCTTTGAAGTCTCCAGTCTGCATGCTACATCAAATGGTGAGCAGAAAATGTAACAGGCAGAGAAAAGTCCTCTGCATTCATTTCCCGAATGAAAAAAATAAAAAAACAGCCAACCTCTGAGCACATGCTGCCTCCTCTGCAGTTGTTATGTTTATCTGCTTCTCTGCTGTTACTTAATCTGGGTTTATATTGTCTTTAAAATATTAATGTACATTTTTTGCTCATGAGACAGATCCCAAGCAAGCTGCCTCCATGTATTATGTGCTTCAGTCCCGACCTGATGCAACCAACTGCTGTTTTAGTTGTTTTCACACCCCTTCTTCCCTTGCTCATAATGAACCTCATTCTTGGTGGCACCCGGTGCCATTCCAATCTGGGGGGCTCTTCTGAGCAAAGACATGTATACCAATTGTCTAGTGGTTCTGTGTAATGTGAGCAAATGCTGGCTTAAGAACTTCGTTGGCGTCTAGTCTTAGTTATCTTCATTTCTTGCTCAAGGATTGCGAGGAGACACTCCAGCAAAGGCATCTCTACTTCTGACTTTGTAGAGAATTTGAACCCAGATCTTGAGACGTGAAAGGCCCTGGAGGCCTGCCTCAATCCATGTTAAATGGGGTCATGTCCTACTGGTACCGTGTTAGGTCCCAGTCACTCTTGGCTGCATGATGCTGGTCTCTAGATATCCACTTATCCTTGCGTGTCAGCAAATGTAATGGCGAGGGATGGCTTGGAGAAATGAAGCGCTGTTGTTGCATTTATGCAAAACCTTTCACCAGTATCAAGTTGTTCTGGAGAAGAAGGTAACAAGTAACGTTCACAACAGGGCAGCCTGAAAAACCACAGAGAGCACAGAGGTTAGCTTGGTGTGGAGGGTGGTCAACAGGCTACCAGCATCTAAGACCACTGGTTGAAAAACAGCTCACGTTTGTGGTAACTGAATCTGTCACGTTTGGTGGCTGTTCAGTGGCCTATGTGAAACGAGTTTGATCTCAATTATAGTTCTTGTTGGTGTCCCTGTGGCATACTTACCACACACATGGTATTAGCTGATGGTTCTAGAAGGGAAGCTAAGGACTAGATGGAGAAGCAACAGCTTTTTCATCTTGTTCTCTTCCCCCACTGCCTCCCCGCCTGAAGGGAGTCCCCTCCAGCTCAGGGAGAGGAGGCATGTTGAGGGTTGTGGGCAAAAGGCTGTCTGTTTGGGAGTTAAAGAGAGGGCTTTGTTAGCCAAGCCACTGCCTTTCACCATCTCTGAATCAATTTAAAACAACTAGCTTCTCCCTCAAATAAACCCCATCTTACTCTCGCCCCAGTTCAGATTTAATCTCTCCAGAGAAAGGGTGAAAAGCCCTTATGTGCAGAGGTAGCTCTAACCTTTTTGCCGCCCCAAGCCAACAAACAAACAAACCCCAAGCACCGCCCCCACAAGCAAAAACACCCCAAAAACGAGTGCTGCCCTGCCGAAACAACCCCCCCGAGCACCGCCCCGCTGAAACAAACCCCCTCTCCCCTGAGCGCCTCCCCACCGAAACACCCCCCCCCCGAGTGCCGCCCCGCTGAAGTAAAGAGAAAAAACACCCTCAGAGTGCTGCCCTGCCACCCCAAGATTGGCTGCCCCTTAGAAGGGGCCACCCCAAGCACGTGCTTGGTTGGCTGGTGCCTGGAGCCGGCCCTGCTTATGTGGAGGAAAAAAGGGACAGACAGACAGACGTAGGACTTGTTTTAAGGGAAAAGGCTTGCTCTGTGATCATTAGAGAAAGTCTAAGGGCTTATTAGCCCGTTTGTTTTTTGCTGAAGTGATGTATCCAGCTGGATCTACTTATGGAAGTTACAAGGTTCAAGGGTTTGATTCTAATCTGGAAACATCTTTATCTGCTTCCCCCACAGAGACCCTTCAGCGTTCCTGAAAGTACGTCTCGTCCTGGGCTTGGAGGGCACCTCCTGATTTCAGGTGAGAGGGGAATGGGGTCCCTATGCTTGGTAAACTGCTCATTTTAGGATTTATGTGGGGATCTAGGGACCTGATTTGCTGGCAGCTGTGGTCACCCCAGCACGCTCCAGGTTGTATCCAGACTGGCTTAAATCTCACATAACTTCAGTGCACGGCAGTAAAGAAAAGAGTGTGTCTCAGTAA
The DNA here is from genome assembly GCA_033296515.1 of Macrochelys suwanniensis. Lineage (NCBI taxonomy): Eukaryota > Metazoa > Chordata > Testudines > Chelydridae > Macrochelys > Macrochelys suwanniensis. The sequence goes on along the minus strand of CM065783.1, from coordinate 4,047,774 downwards.
TTAGAAGGACCTAAATAGAAATATATATGCAGCTGAGCTAGTTCGTTCGTTCTTCAGGATCACAAATTCTTTTAAGGTGACTGAAGGTGTTTAGCAGGAACCCAAAGCTCCTGAGATACAATTCTGAACCTTCAGCAACGGCCCCTCGTTGAATTAGATGAAGCACCCCTTAGCTTGCTCTTCACTTCTATCCCAAGGTATGATCATTAAATTCCAGTGCAGGGGCTCCTTCAGGTAAGAACGTTCGAAAGGGAACATTGTCAAAGTCGGTCCATTCTCAGTCCTTAATCAACCGTGGCAGCGTCCCCGGGGGGCAAAATAGATGTTAGAGATGCTCTTGAGTCATGGTAATTGGCATAGAACAAGGCATGGGTAAGCCATGGAAAAATCGGGAATGAAGATTCATAGCTGGTAGGTTTGGAATAGCGATTTCTGTCCCACGATAAGCAAGGGCTGTTTGCCACTGATAGACAGGTGATGAAAAGGGAGGCAAAATGCGGCCTTGATAGTTTGGTGCCCAGTTAGTTTCCCCCAAGGAAAACAATGTATAATGGCGAGACGCAGGAGCGTGGGCCTTCTTTTACCTGATGAAGCGCCTTCAACATCACTACGTGGTTTGTGTGTATGAGAGGGGCCAGAGAACTAACATCTGTAGCTTTTCATGCTAAGAGCTAGCAACGTACGTGATCTCAGGTGTATGTCGATGGCCTGTATTGGGCACGAAAGAATTCCCTTCCTCGCCCTCCCATGCCCACGTGCAACAAGGGCGTGATTATTGTGGTGCATTAGGTGGTTGTGTCCGCCTTCTTTGGTAGTATCGGCTGCTGCTGCAGGCATGGCAGCAGATTACATAGCTGCAAGGTCAGAGCTACGACGGCAGGTTTCTGGACTCGAAGGCCAATGGTCGGAGCCAATTTAGCTACTTCCATGTTGCTGTGCTATTCAATGGCACGAGACCCACTTACCACACGTGCCGGCGCTGAGCGTTTCAGGAGGTGCGGCGCCCGGGCTGGAACTCCTTGTGAGGGCGTACATCCAACCGAGGGAGTCTCCGAGGACGTGTTCTTCAGAACGCTGATCTCTCCGGCTGTCGCAGCCTCTTGGGACGGTAGGCGGGCGCACTGCAGAGGGCCTAAGAAAACGTACCTGGAAATACCGTCGGGGTTTCAAAGCAGCGGCCAGTGTGTGCGGTTTCCTTTCCTCCATTCCGTAGTTGTAACTGAGCCAGCTTTCATCCTGCCCTTTCACTCAGGCAACAGGTGCCTCTCATTCTTCCCCATCCTTCCTCCCCCTTTCTTTCTTTTTCTTGTGGCCTGTAAATGATGGTGGCCTGGAGAGGAGTTTTCAGCATCCTGTTTACTGCAAACAGTTGAGGATGTTAATAAATGGTGAGCTAGGAAGGCGGGCAAGGGATTAATAAACAGAGGACGGGAGATTAATAATAATTCTCAGGGGAATTTGGTTCAAGGCCTGCGCTCCCCAGCTGCTGGGTTACTGAAGATTAATGGCAGGTCTCTTGTTAGCATCACTGTCTCTCTGCCGTGCCTTCCTGGCAATGTCTAATAAACTGTCCAAATTAAACAGCTGCCAACACTGAATCTATATTTCTTTTGATACCTCTCTTTTCATAAGGGTGGGGGTATCCTCCTCCCTCTCGATGATACTCATCCTTCTGTCCGTGCCATGTTCACCTGCCCCCCTCCTCTGTGCTGTTGGTATTGGGAGGGCGGAAAGGAGAGATTTTTGCTATGTAGTAAAAAGATAATTATCATCAATAGCATTGTGAGTCCTCGGGCTGACAGGGAAACGTGCGCAGTTCTTACGATGGGAAAATATATCGTGAAATTGAACCTACCACCGTGCTCCAACAAATTGTCCATTACCGCGTGCCCCGTAGCAAGAGAATGATTTCTTCTCTCTTGACCATTTGTTCAGCATCGCTCCTGTGGAAAATTGGGCTCTTACCTATTGCATCTGGCCTGTAATTGGGCCCTGCTTCAGATTAGATCATTGTAAGAAATCTATCCTTGCTGAGAGCAAATTCAGTCAGACCTAGAGAGCATTGCACTGCGGCATGGGCAGGCTTTCTTTGGTAGATACTGTCACAATGCAGGCTACAGCGCATACCCCCTTGTAGCCAGGTGTGGATGAACCCTGCCATTATACCCTCCCCCGTCCCCCATCTGGAATACAAGTTCAGGCAGGCTTTAGGAGGCCCCACTCTTCAGAGGGGCTCATTTATTTAGCAGAAAAGACCAGCAAAAAAATATGAGCAAAACCTTTGTCCCAGCATTCTAGCTGGGGGACCCAGTCAGTCCCGGTCCATCTGTCTCTCACGTGAGCCCATTGCTTGCCTCCGTCCTTGTTCTTCATCCGGGATTCCTTCGGTTCAGGTCTCCGCCCCTGGGATCAGGTCTCTTGCTGCTGCCTGAATCGGATCCTCTTCCAGGAGCAGGTGTCCGTGGAGATCCATCCTCTGCAGTGTGTCGTTCCCGTCAGGTTGGGGTTTCCTGCCACTGTCTGGGAGACCCCTTGGCTGAGACCGGGTCCTCCTGGATGCCTGACGACTGCAGCTGTCTCTCTGCGCATCTCCCATCTCCAGGAGTGACCTTCCAGACTCCTGCTCTGTTGGGCTCCCTGGAGAGCTCTGTGTCCCCAGGCACACACCATCTTCTAGGCCCTCTGCCCTAGGAGCCCTCCTGATCTGGCCTTCTTGGAGCTCCTCTCCTCAGGAGCTGCCTGTGTCCATGGGAGTCTCTCTCCTCACTGAACTGGGTAGGATACCCTTTTGAAAAGGAAAGCTGTCTTTGTTTTGGGTCATGGAATAACTGTAGCAATTAACAGATACTTGCCACCGAGTATTATGGCTGGCCCAAGAAGATGTGGTGAATTTGGCTTTGAAATCTATAATTCACCAAAGAACAACATGGCTTCAAACTGTGACCAGAAATGGACCAAAGCTGTGGTTCTCCAGGCTAGACGCTTTCCCTCCAGCATCATCTATATCCAAATGGCCCTGACTGGCAACTGCCTCTCCCTGGGCAAAGATCCGTTAGACCTGCCTAGGAATTAAGGGTGGCAGAGCTGGGAACACAAATTTCGATCATGCCGGTTACCATCACCTCCTCCTTGCGACTGACTGCCCCGGCCGGCTCATTAATGGTTAATTAGTAAATGAGCACTTGGGCCCAATAAAGGTAACCCCGACTTCCCGTAAAGGGATCGGTTGCCCAGTGACACACACAAACAAAGTGTGTGTGCAGTATTAGTAGATACAAAAAACATTAAGGTTGCAAAGTCCGTGCATTGGAGAGTGGAATCATCATCTCTACGTGTCTAGTCCCAGTTATAGGCTGAGATTGCATTGGCCTCAAACGCTGGCCATTATTTCTAGGGCCTTACCGAATTCACAGCCAAGAAAAACGTGTCACGGACCATGAAATCTAGCTGTTGGAGGGGAGGGGTAGGGCAGGGGCTTCTACTATGTCCCTAGCTCCTCCTGCTACTCCCCTCTGGGCTGGGGAGGGACGGGACTTGCTCTTTCCCTGCACAGCTATGCTTGGGTGGGGGGAATCAGACCCGCCTCTGGGTACCTACCCCGGCTGCTCTGAAGGCAGCACAGAAGTGAGGGAGGCAATCCCACAACCCCCCTACAACAGCTTTGTGACACGCCATCTGCCCCACCCCCCCGCCCGACTCCCTTTTGGGTCGGGACCTCGACGGTTACAACACCCTGAAATTTCAGATGTAAACATCTGAAAACCTGAAATTGGCTAATTTTCAAATCCTATGGCCGTGAATTTGACCGGAACCGGACTATGAATTTGGTAGGGCCCTGATTGTTTCTGTTGTATCCCAATAATGTGGATTCTTCCTGTATTTCCTGGGGCGTCTGATAGTGTGTGACATGCCCACTAAGTATCCTGGAATGCCCTGGTGTTTCTCTGTGCATTTTTGGTCACCATGATTTCATCAGTGAGCGGGAGGAGAAAGCCTTAGAAAAAAGCAAAAACCCTGCAGCTGAATGGGTTTTATTTGTTGTTTTCAATCTGACTCTTGTGAAACACAGAATGATCAATCACTCACAACTAACACAATGTTTTTGTTTTCCTTTACAAAAGCATATGGGAGCTACAGGCAAAGCATATGGGCGTTTTTAGGAAAACATATTGGTGAATGGACAAAATAAAGTGGTGCCAATATGTTTTAGATGTCTGGCTAGACCAGTACTCTACTTGTTGGCACGCTAATCCTTCGACGAGATTTCCAGAGGTAGCATATGATGAGTGGTGTGTAACTGCTCTTGCGGGAACAGACGGTTGTATTGAACCCACGTTTAAATAACATTCAGAGGGGTAGCTGTGTTAGTCTGGATCTGTAGACGCGACAAAGGGTCCTGTGGCACCTTATAGACTAACAGAGGTATTGGAGCATAAGCTTCCGTGGGTGAATACCCACTTCATCGGATGCAAGCAGTGGAAATGTCCCCTGCATGCATCTGACGAAGTGGGTATTCACCCAGGAAAGCTTATGCTCCAATACCTCTGTTAGTCTATAAGGTGCCACAGGACCCTTTGTCGCTTAAATAACATTGTGATCCCTATTCCACATATATTGCAGCCACGCCACTTCTGACTGTAAGCTGCAGGCCACATGTAAGGGTCGTGTTTATGGCTGCAAATCCCCTTGCTTCGGTGGATTGCACCGACAGTTCAGTTTGCAGCAGGGGGATACGCAGTAGCTATCTATCTAGGTTTTTATACTGAGATGGAGGTTTCATGATGACAGGTGCTGTCCACATGGTAAGAGACAACTGCTGTCCTGAAGGGCACACCATTTAAATAGATGTGACAGAGACAGGCAAGGAGAAAGCAAGTTTATTACTCTTAATTTTGCAGACGGGGAACTGAGACCTAGTGGGAATAAGTCTGTGACAGAGGTGGGAATTGCACTCAGATCTTCTGAGAGCCAGTCCAGTGCCTTAGCCTCATCTGTTCTGCCCCCTGCCACCAATTTCTGGGGGATCTGTTATACATTTATTGTATGTTATTTTCTTTAGCTACTGTGTGTCCTTGAGACAGTTCCCTGCTTTAGTGTGCCAGCAGTATCGTTAACATCTTTCAGTGCTGCAGTTCTCAGCGTCCCTAGGAATCCAGGCAAAAGAAGCAGGCTCTTCACAGAAACCTCCTCTGAGCTCTGCTGTAACAGCTTCAAATGTAAAGAAGAAAAAAAAGAGTTTATTTCAGCATAAGCTTTCGTGGGTTAGTACCCACTTCATCGGACCATGCATCCGATGAAGTGGGTACTAACCCACGAAAGCGTATGCTGAAATAAATTTGTTAGTCTCTAAGGTGCTACAAGTTTTTCTTTCTTATTTTCATTTTGCTGACACAGACTAACACGGCTACTACACTGAAACCTAAAAAAAAGAGTGATTCCTAAATGTTAGAGCTTGAAAAATATGCTCTGCTCCTTGTCACAATATTTAATACAAAGTGCTATTTACAGTAATGAATCAAAATGTCAGCTTTAAAAATATGAAGTGTCGGAGTGTTCCTACTTTGCGGAAAAGTTTGATGTGACAGTTTGTTAATCATATGACTATTACATCAAATGTGGCTTGCAGCACTTTTGCTCAGCCAGGGTTCCCCCCTCCACCCCCTTTCCATGGCTAATTCCTGGTGCAGTTATCTGACTGAATACACTCTGATTAGATGCTTGAAACATCTGGGGGCTAAGTTCATTTGTTATTGCAATGCATTCACGAACTGGATGCAGTTAAACAGCTAATTGATGGTTGTGCATATGCTGAGCACATTCAGAGAGTTTTATTTTGAAACATCCCATAAACTATGGGCTCCGTTCTCCATTGCCCTGCTGCCTCTTGTCATTTACACTAGTAAGAAGTGAGGGCAAAATGCTAACTCAGAATGGTTGTAATTGACACCTACTTTTCACTGATGTCAAAGGGAGAAAGGATATATTTTTAGCTGATAGATGAGGTGAAGAAAACGAGAGAAGGCTGTTCTAGAGGGTAGGAATCAGAGAGGAGAAAGCTCTGGCTACGTCTTCAATGGTGGGATTGCATGAAGAGCTAGAGAGGAGGCCAATGCGGGATGAATGGCAACCCGAGAGAGATGACGCTCCTAAGGCGGGCGGGAGCAAGTGTGTGGAGACTTTCAAAAGCACCATAGAGCAGTTTGGGTCTGTAGATGAAAATGAAGGAGGTGGCACTGGAGCAGGGTGAGGAGAAGGGGAGGTCCGATTGCATTCCTTGTGTGTGGGGTGGGGCATTCTGTAGGCTTGGGAGCTGGGACGCGGGGGTGACATGTTGAGGATAACGACATTGCCCAGCAGAGTAGACGTGAAGTCCTGGATGAGAATTTCAGCAGCAAAGTTGGCGTCATGGTGGCAGCATATCTGGCTCTGTTGCAGAGACGTCTAGAAAGGCATGGATGAAAGGCTGATAAACCGCTGATGGCATTGGCCGACAGGCTGCAGACGGCCAGTTCTTGGGGGCGAATTGGCTTATGGCAAATTCTGGCTCCTATGTTGTTGTTTTGAAAAAAAATATTTCTGTCAACTCCATTGAGTCTGCTTCGTTGCTCGCTGCGCTGCTCATTCCACACAGGCAAACCGATTCTTACTCAAATATTTCACACAAGCCACGTTTCAATTGTTAGTGCAATGATTTTTTCTTGTATCGTTATTGCAATGGATGGAAAAGGAACTCTAACAGATGTGTGATTAGCAGGGCATGAAATTAAAAATGTTTGCGCACAAGCAAAAGGTTGTTTACTACCAAATCCCTCACTTGGTAATTGAGTAATATTAAGGTTGGCCACAAGATTATCCAGCACAGACATGGTTCAGTTTCCCCTGCTCCTTGTGCCTGAGTCTTGGCGGGAAGGTAACACAATTTAAAGGCTGGGCCAGATTTTCAAAGCAGCGTTGCTCCCACTCTGGAACCTAAGATCTCAATAAAGAAAAACATTGAAATATTGGAAAGCAGAAAAGCATGTAGGCCCAGATTTTCAACGGTATTTAGATGTTACTGCAACACCTACGTCTCGCTTTCAAAAGGGATTTAGGCAGATTGTTAAAGGTACACCTCTACCCCGATATAACGCGATCTGATATAACACGAATTCCGATATAATGCGGTAAAGCAGTGCTCTGGGGGGGCGGGGCTGCGTGCTCCGGCGGATCAGCGCGTCAGCGTGTCTGGCTCCGACACGCTGCTCTGAGCGGCGTGTTAAGGGTGCCGGGCTGGGGCCGAGGGGTTGGATAAAGGGCAGAGGGTCTCGGGGGGCGGTCAGGGGACAGGGAGCAGGGAGGGTTGGATGGTTCGGAGGTTCTGGGGGTGGAGCGCTCAGGGGATGGGGAACGGGGGCGTTGGATAGGGCGTAGGAGTCCAGGGGCGTCTGTCAGGGGGCGGGGGTGTAAACAGGGGTCGGGGCAGTCAGGGGACAGGGAGCAGGGGGGTTGGGTAGGGGGTGGGGTCCTGGGGGTGATTAGGGATGGGGGGGTCTCTGGAGGGGGCGGTCAGGGGACAAGGAGCAGGGGGGCTTAGATAGGGGGTAGGGTCTTGGGAGGGGAGGTTAGGGGCGGGGGGTCTCTGGAGGGGGGTTGTCATGATTTGCTGACTATTAATAACGGAAATGCTCGAGGCCAAAGCAAGTTCGATATAACGCGGTTTCACCTATAACGCGGTAAGATTTTTTGGCTCCCGAGGACTGCCTTATATCGGGGTAGAGGTGTATTTAGATGTTGACCATCAATGGGATTTAGGCATTTTAGTCCACATCTAACCAAGTGCCAAAAACCCAATGACAGTCAACACCTAAATACCTTTAAAAATCTGGATCTTTATCAGGTAAGTCCCATTGATAGGGCTGGTTGAAAATTTTATGTCAAAACTGTTCTGATGAAAAAATTGTTTTTTTTGACTAAATGCATTTTTTTCTTGAAGTGCCTGGATAGCAATGATATTGGGGGGCGGGGGCTTTCTGTTACTCTGTTTGACCATGCCTACGTATGATGCCCCAACTAAGGTGACAAGTCAGAAGGTTGAGATTATTCATGGATTTCTACTTAGCATTCTGCTAGTGATTCTAAACCCAGTAATGAGATGTAGAGGAGAGTTATGCTGAGTATAGTAAGCTGATGGATGTCTGGACTTATCTTCGAAAAATTGTGGAAGATGAGAAAGATTCCAAATATAGTGCCAATCTATAAAATGGGGAATTACAGACCAGTCAATTTAACTTCAGTACCCAGAAAGATAATGGAGCAAATAATTAAGCAATCAATTTGCAAACACCTAGAAGATAATAAGGTGATAAGTAACAGTCACCATGGATTTGTCAAGAACAAATCATGTCAGACCAACCTAATAGCTTTCTTTGACAGGGTAACAAACCTTGTGGATGGAGGGAAGCGGTAGATGTGGTATATCTTGACTTTACTAAGGCTTTTGGTACACTCACACATGGCCTCATAAATAAACTAGGGAAATACAGCCTAGATGCTTAGCTGACTGGAAAACTATTCCCAGAGAGTAGTTATCAGTGGTTCATGGTCAAGCTGGAAGGGCATATCCAGTGGGGTCCAGTTCTGTTCAATATCTTCATCAATGATTTAGATAATGGCATAGAGAGGACACTTATAAAGTTTGCGGACGCTACCAAGCTGGGAGGGGTTGCAAGTGGTCTGGAGGATAGGAATACAATTCAAAATGATCTGGACAAACTGGAAAAAATGATCTGAAGTGAATAGGACGACATTCAATAGGGACAAATGCAAAGCACTCCATTTAGGAAGGAACAATCAGTTGCACACATACAGAATGGGAAATGGCTGCCTAGGAAGGAGTACTGTGGAAAGGAATCTGGGGGTCATAGTGGGTCACAAGCTAAATATGAGTGAACAGTGTAACACTGTTGCAAAAAAAAGCAAACATCATTCTGGAATTTATTATCAGGAGTGTTGTAAGCAAGACACAAGAAGTAATTCTTCCGCTCTGCTCCTCACTGATTAGGCCTCAGTTGGAGTATTATGTCCAGTTCTGGGCACCACATTTCAGGAAAGATGTGGATGAATTGGAGAGAGTTCAGAGAAGAGCAACAAAAATGAGTAAAGGTCTAGAAAACATGACCTATGAGGGAAGATTGAAAAAAAATGGGTTTGTTTAGTCTGGAGAAGAGAAGACGGAGGGAGGACATAACAGTTTTCAAGTACATAAAATGTTGTTACAAGGAGGAGGGAGAAAAATTGTTCTCCTTAATCTCTGAGGATAGGACAAGAAGTAATGGGCTTAAATTGCAGCAAGGGAGCTTTAGGTTGAACATTACGAAAAACTTCCTGTCAGGGTGGTTAAGCACAGGAATATATTGCCTAGGGAGGTGGTGGAATCTCCATCATTGGGGATTTTTAAGAACAGGCTGGACAAACACCTGTCAAGGATGGTCTTGATAATACTTAGTCCTTCCCTGAGTGAAGGGGACTGGACTAGATGACCTCTCGGGGTCCCTTCCAGTCCTACGATTCTATGATCCTGACCTTGGGCTCTGTCACTGACTTCTTGGCTCCATCACTGACTTTTCTGTGTGAACTTAATTCAGACACTTAACCTTTCTGGCCTGCTATTTATCCATCTGGAAAATGGGATAATACTGAGGCAATTATCAGGAGTTTGTGTCAATGAGGCTTAATTAATGCATTTATGTGGTACCTCTCACTGGAGTGTCTATGTATTATTTATTTTCTTATTTGAGTTGGGGTGGTAGCATCTGAACTTCCACTTTTGGGCTCTATCAGGCTGGGAGGTAAAATGGATTCCCAGTTTTCCACCAATAGGCATGCTGATGGGTTCCCGGAGATCAAGAGTACAGTGGGTGAAAAAAAAAAAGCTTTTGTTGATCCATTGTAGTTGCAGTTGATGCTGCTCATTTATTCCTGGCATTTGCCTCTGTGTATTGCGTGTGTGCACACGCAGGGGGAAGGAACCAAAGGAGGGCTAATGTGATCAGGACGGATTAGCATTTAAAAAAATTCTTAACTGAGCAAAGCCGTAAAATTGTTCAAGTGAATTCTTGAGGGAAGCAGCTGCAGGTCATAAAACCAAAGCGCTATCATTCAGAGATACCAAAAAATCCCTTTGTGTATCAGCCAGGCCTCTGACCTATTCCTTCCATATAAGGATGTGGGCTTTCATGTTTGCTTAATTTTCTTCCAGAGCAATTTATGACGGGCTTAGTAAGAGCTATGGATCCCCACCACAGGGCTAACTATGATTCATGTTCCTTTGTCAGCTGGAATAACTTGTTTTCTCGCCTTCTTGTCCTGTCTCACTTAGAATCAATTTGTATGTACATCATGTTTTAGATTCCTTTCAACTGTGAACACATCACTTTTCATCTGTAAATCAGAAAGGGCGATGCAGAAGTGGGTAAATATTATCCCCAATTTTGCAAATGAGAGTGATGTACAAAAAGGTTGCACAAGTTGCTCAGCATGGGGCAGAGAGTTGGAGCTAGAACTCTGATCTCCTGCCTCACAGTCCTGTGCTTTACTCCTGGGGGAATTCTGCGCCAAAAAATTAAAAATTCTGCGCACAATATTTTAAAATCCTGCAAATTTTATTTGTCAAAATAACATTACATAACCATGTCAGTTTCAATTATTTTGGTAATTTTATTTCAAAATACCTGTGAGCAATTGTTACAGACACACACACAAATTCCCCCAGGAGTAGAGAGTTAAAGAAACTCCTGTGACAACCCAGTTCCTTTTAACCAAAAGGCCTTTTTGGCCTGACAAAAGCACTCCTGTACCTTCCGGTTTTGCATTGGTAGAACAGTTAGTTAAAATGCAAGAGAGTTTTACCTTGTTTAAATGGACTAAGGAGAATGTGTTGATTATTTAATGGGGAGATTTTTCCAAAGTGGAGTTGTGTTCTGTGCCTGTGAAAATCTCCCCCTTATCCAATCCGTTAAAAAAACAAAAAAAAAACAACAGAAGCTCCCTAATTTGGTGACATATCATTCTACCATCCATCCCCAGACTTTGCTTCCATATTTCGGGGTTAGTGAAGCTCTGTAAAATTGTCAGAGATGCTGGTACAGTCATTTACTGAAATGAAAATTACACAGCAGCCCCCCAGTGCCGTGCAAGAAAAATGGCATATGCGTTCAAAAAGCATGGTGTGCTTTGCAGCTTGAAGTTTCCTTGGCCTCACAAAGACCTGAGTGTCTTCGGCGGGTCCAGAGTTCCCTCCTATTTGGAAATGTTTGACTGTCTGGTATCTGCCAGCTTTATTATTTTGCTTACTGTCTGTGACCTTGTTTGGTTTTTGGCTGCTCTTGTAAATGTGCCATTCTGACCTGGGCTTAATCTCATTTGAAACCAATGGGATTTAGACTCCTAAAGTGCTTAATTCCCTTTTGAAAATGACACTTTTAAAAATCTGGGTCTGAGTTTCTCTGGGCCTCAGTTTCCCATCTGTAAAATGGGGATAATGATGCTTTCCTACCTAAGGGACTTATACTGGGTGCCTTTTGCATGGGGAATTCCATTTGAGCCAGAGCCCCACCACTTGAAGATCTGACAACATTGGACCCTGTATCCTATAGATGGAGAGGCTGAGAGACCTTCTCTGGCTGTTCTTGCCTTCATTGCATTAGCTGTTGTCTAAGAACGTTGCTTCAATACAGCAGCTGATTGATGTGCACTGTTACCAATAATGGTATTTTCAGGATATAGTCGCTTGTATTTGGTTTCTATTTGACCGTGTGCCTCTCTGCCTCTTGAGAAATGTGAAGGAACACAGAGCAGAATGCTCCATGTTTGTGGTTAAGAACAGGTCAAATATTGGTGTATCAGCAACTGCTCTTCCCCCAAAGGTTCCCCAGGCAAGGTCCCGTTTGGTATGTCTCTCTTTTGGCTGTTTAATAAAATCCCTAGTTCAGTGTGCAAGCGACTGAACTTCTCAGGGACCACTTCCCCTATTTCAGAAGCTCAACGAGCAGCACTGCCGTAAAGAAATGTGTTCCAAGGAGACACGCTCAGGGTCCTGTTCTCCAGTCAAGTCCACCTTTTTAACATAACTTCTTCAAAGTCACATGGATTATTTTTTTTTTAGACCTGGTGCCAGACTGACTCTTCTGGAAACCGAGCTCCTCTGTCCATCTCCAGGCAGCTCAGGATGGGCTTGTGCTAAGGTCCTGGGACTTGGGAGATTGAGTTCAGTTTCTTGCTCCACCGCTGACTTCCTGTCTGACTTTAGGCAAGTCACTTAGGCCCAGAGTTTTAAAGGTGTTTAGGTGTTGCTCCACTCACCATTGTAACACTTAAGTCTGATTTTCAAAAGTGGCTTAGCGCTCAGGAGCCTAAGGGCTTGTCTACACTACCCACCGTAGCGATCGATCTTTCGGGGATCGATTTTTCGTGTCTAGTGTAGACGCGATAAATCGATCCCCGATTGCTCTGCCGTTGACTCCGGCAATCCACCCCCGGCGAGAGGAAGAAGCGGAGTCGACGGGGGAGCAATGGCAGTCGACCCTGCGGCGTCCTCACAGTGCGGTAAGTCGATCAAGGTATGTTGACTTCAGCTATGTTCTTCACGTAGCTGAAGTTGCGTACCTTACATCGACCCCCGCCCCTAGTGTAGACCTGGGCTTAATCTCATTTGAAACCAATGGGATTTAGACTCCTAAAGTGCCTAATTCCCTTTTGAAAATGACACTTTTAAAAATCTGGGTCTGAGTTTTTCTGGGCCTCAGTTTCCCATCTGTAAAATGGGGATAATGATGCTTTCCTACCTCACAGGGAAGTTTGTGAAGATAAACTCATTATTGCTTGTGAGGTGGCTCAGCTATCAAGGCTATGCAAGTACCTAGCTTGCATGGAGACAGTGGTAATACCAAATCTTGGAATCATACAAGATTAGGGTTGGAAGAGATCTCAGGAAGTCATCTAGTCCAATCCCCTACTCAAAGCAGGACCAACCTCAACTAAATCATCCCAGCCAGGGCTTTGTCACGCCGGGCCTTAAACAAAAAAGAGGGTGGTGATTCTACCACCTCCCTAGGTAACCCATTCCAGTGCTTCACCACCCTCCTAGTGAAATAGTGTTTCCTAATATCCAACCTAGACCTCCCACACTGCAACTTGAGACCATTACTCCTTGTTCTGTCATCTGCCAGCACTGAGAACAGCTGAGCTCCATCCTCTATGAAAGCCCCCCTTCAAATAATTAAAGGTTGCTATCAAATCCCCCCCCCTCACTCTTCTCTTCTGCAGACTAAACAAGCCCAGTTCCCTCAGCCTCTCCTCTTAAGTCATGTTCCCCAATCCTCTAATCATTTTCGTTGCCCTCTGCTGGACTCTCTCCAATTTGTCCACATCCTTTCTGTAGTGGGGGGCCCAAAACTGGCCGCAATACTCCAGATGTGGCCTCACCAGTGTTGAATAGAGAGGATTAATCACTTCTCTCGATCTTCTGGCAATGCTCCTACTAATGCAGCCCAATATGCCATTAGCTTTCTTGGCAACAAGGGCACACTGTTGACTCATATCCAGCTTCTCGTCCACTGTAATCCCCCGGTCCTTTTCTGCAGAACTGCTGCTTAGCCAGTCAGTCCCCAGCCTGTAGCGGTGCATGGGATTTTTCCGTCCTAAGTGCAGGACTCTGCACTTGTCCTTGTTGAACCTCATCAGATTTCTTTTGGCCCAATATTCCAATTTGTCTAGGTCACTCTGGACCCTATCCCTACCCTCCAGCGTATCTATGTCTCCCTCCAGCTTAGTGTCATCCGCAAACTTGCTGAGGGTGCAATCCAAAACCTACCCCTGGGGCACTTCCCTTGATACTGATTGCTAGCTAGACATTGAGCCGTCGATCACTACTCGTTGAGCCCGACGATCTAGACACTTTCTGTCCACTTTATAGTCCATTCATCCAATCCACACTTCTTTAACTTGCTGGCAAGAATGCTGTGGGAGACCGTATGAAAAGCTTTGCTAAAGTCAAGATATATCACATCCACCGGTTTCCCCATATCCACAGAGCCAGTTATCTCATCATAGAAGGCAGTCAAGTTGGTCAGGCATGACTTGCCCTTGGTGAAATTCCCCACCTCTGTGCCCTGTCCCTTGCCTACGCTACCATCTAGCCATTGGGTGTTAACAACTTGATGCTCTGGGTAACAACCAAACCAGCGATGTATGCAACTCTGTAGCCTGTTAATGTAGACTGCATTAACTAGTACCATAGCCTGTAGTTCTCTATCAGCTGCCATCACATCAGGTTGCTTATGCTGGTGGCATGACCCGACTGCTAATAAGAGTTATTACGAGATTGTGTCTCTGTGTGTTGTTCCTTCTTGTATGCAATACTCTGTGTAGAGGGTTTGCTCATTATCTGAATGTCGCTGAAGGGAGAGAAAAAAAAGCCCATCTGTTCTACAAAGAGACAGTCAAAAGAGCGGGCTCTATGACTAAAGAAATTCACATCTGTTAAGCAGAGCCATCAAACGGCAGGCCGGGGACCTAATGCAAATCATGTGTTGAAACCACAAGTAGGGGTGAGATGACACACCAAAAAGGGTGCCTGGAAGTATTGATCCATGTGAGTGGCCTCTGGTTTCTCTAATTATTCTCTTTCCCCCTATATTAGTTCACTGTGCAAATGATGCAGCACCACAGGGACACGTGCACGTGTTTTCCTTTGTGCATGATTAAGCAACTTTTCTGCACCATTTTGAGCTACTAGCTCACAGCAGCAATTGGAAGCTGAGCAGCGCCATGAATGGCAGTCGCAGAATCGAGAGGACTGGTAGGCCCAGGTGGTGAACAAATCAGACTAAAGCTAGTCCCTGGCAACATGACGGCAGTAAGGAATCGCACTGAGGTTGCTAGCTGTAAAAAGTTGGCCTGCCTTTGGCAGTGGTTCCCTTTTGGGAAGTCTTATTTACTGCCATCTAGAGGGACAACATCCTGGAAATATCCCCCTTATTATTTGTATTGCCTGTAAAAACAAAGGGACAACCCAGACCTCTGCTTTGGTTGGACTGCCAGCCCCCGACTGATCTGAGGCTTGCCTTGGCGTTGGCAGTTCAATTGTTTTTTCAGCGCCAAAAAAAAAAGTGGGTGTCAAGAATAGTGAAGAACGTGAGACTTCTTTATAGCATCTCTGGAAAAGCCCCCTGCCCGAGGAGTACGTTTCCGTAAGCATCTGCTAACTGCAGCGGGTGACATTTTTTGAACATTTTGTCGTTGTTGAAAAATGGACTTTTTTCAAAATCAGAATTTTTCTTTTTTTGGAAATTTTACATTTTTGAGGAAAATGAAAAAAAAAATGCCACTTTTCAATTGTGTAGATGTTTTCCCCCCATTTGCTCCCTTCTTTTCAGTGGCAAAAGGGACAAAGGACAAGGGGGGCGGGAAATGGATGGAAGAGGGGGAACGAAAAAGGACCGTTCCAAAATGTGACAATTTTTGATAAAAATTCAAGCGAACAGGAAATCATTCCGTTCTGTAACTCACAGAACAGCAATGGCTTTGAAAAAGTTTAATTTTATTTTGTTGGGCTAGCTCGCTGACTAACTCAACAGTGTCCCTTTGCAAAGCATAAACAAGAACCAGTGGCTAAAGTGATCTATACATCGGCCTTGGAACACCTAGACTCTCTGAAGTCACAGGTTTTGATTCTTGGCTGCGCCACCGTAGCCCTTTATAATTCAGAGGTGGATAGGTCTGTGTGAGTTTTCTTGAGGCAACCTCCAGAATTGAGACCCTGTTCAGTTTGAGTACATACTAAAGATTGCCCTGTACTTTGTACACCCGGTATTCTGGCCCCAAAGGTTCTTGTCTTGCCCCCGTCCCCCCTAGTTATCCTAGGGTGACAATTTCAAAAGTGACCACTGATTTCTGGATGTCCGACTTAAGGCCGGCTTTGTGCAGCTTCTGCCCACGGCTCCAGTCAGAGCAGCAGATGCCCAGGACTTGTGCACCTCAGGCCTGAAGAGGTCTCAAGCTGGACGCTTGAAATCGGGCCAATTCTGCAAAATTGGCAGTAATTGTCTGCCCCAGACGTGATCCCATTGTGCTGGCAATGGGGTTCCTGCACATACGTACAGTAGTTTATGAAGCAGTTACAGATCTTAGGGGTTGAAAGGACTGTTGGATATTAGTAACTGTGTTATTTTTGAAGAATAAATACTCTATCTGCAGAGAGCACTGCGACATCTATATGATTTGCAGACACTAATATGTGGGGGTTGGCTTTGACCCATCAGTAATATATGGCAGCTACCTTTGTGCTTGGCAATTCATTCCTTTTATTTAGTTTTACGCACACTAGCCATGTGCTCTTGTGCCATAGATGTAACTTAAAAACAGAACGCAGCTAAGAACCAAACCTAACTAAAATGCAACAGTACAATTCAATATAGCCCCTTGTTAGCAAACCAGACAGCTCTCCATGCTCAAATCCGCCTTCCTATTCCCCATGTACACAACTTCCTCCTCCCGCTCCCATTTTGAAGAGGTGTGGTGAAAATGATGAACTTTGCAGCATATCCCACAAGGGGCCAGCGTGTTTGGACCAGCCGAGCAGCGACTGTGCTGCCATTCTGTGAGCCTATCTAGCTCATAACTGTAGTTTTTAGAAGAGTACATAGATGGCGCACACCTGCATGACTTCATTATTCAAGACCCGAGCTACAGAACGTTGAGCTGCTAGAGGGGACAAGAACATATGTAACTCGGTCCAGCTATCTGATGTTTCATAATACAGCGCGCCTCTACAGCACCGTCCAGCGCAGGATCTGAAAGTGCTGTACTACCGTTCCTGAACTGAGTAGCTTAAAGACCACACAAGTGTTGTTATCCTCAAGATACAGATGGACAGACTCAGGCGAACGGGGAATCGGCTTGCCCGAGGTAACACCGAAAGCTAGCTGCGGAGCCGGGAAAGAATCCGGAGTTCAACTCCCAAGCCTGTGCTTTAGTCACCAGACTGTAGTCACAGTAGTAGTGGAACCTGTGGTCTGTATTAAATAAAAATAATAAAGGACCCAGGGGGTTTACACCTGACCTGTGGCATCCTGGTCCTTTTTCTGAAACATATTCATAGATTCTAGGGCTGGAAGGGACCTCGAGAGGTCATCGAGTCCAGCCCCCTGCCCTCATGGCAGGACCAAATACTGTCTAGACCATCCCTGATAGACATTTATCTAACCTACTCTTAAATATCTCCAGAGATGGAGATTCCACAACCGCCCTGGGCAGTTTATTCTAGTGTTTAACCACCCTGACAGTTAGGAACTTTTTCCTAATGTCCAATCTAAACCTCCCTTGCTGCAGTTTAAGCCCATTGCTTCTTGTTCTATCCTCAGAGGCTAAGATGAACAAGTTTTCTCCCTCCTCCTTATGACACCCTTTTAGATACCTGAAGACCGCTATCATGTCCCCTCTCAGTCTTCTCGTTTCCAAACTGAACAAACCCAATTCCTTCAGCCTTCCTTCATAGGTCATGTTCCCTAGACCCTTAATCATTCTTGTTGCTCTTCTCTGGACCTTCTCCAATTTCTCCACATCTTTCTTGAAATGCGGTGCCCAGAACTGGACACAATACTCCAGTTGAGGCCTAACCAGCGCAGAGTAGAGCGGAAGAATGACTTCTTGTGTCTTGCTCACAACACACCTGTTAATGCAGCCCAGAATCAAGTTTGCTTTTTTTTGCAACAGCATCACACTGTTGACTCATATTTAGCTTGTGGTCCACTATAACCCCTAGATCCCTTTCTGCTGTACTCCTTCCTAGACAGTCTCCTCCCATTCTTTGCTCATTTTCCTACACTTCTGCAATAGAAGATCTTTATTTAAAGAGACACCTTCCCAATGTAAGAAAGCAGCATGGAGGTCTTTGCCACGAGGCTGTATTTTGCATTCGTTGCATCTAAAAAAACCCCACATTTGTCCCCGTGGCTGCAGCCTCAGCTTTGCTGACACTGGCAAGGGGCTTCAGTGGCTTGAATAAGGACTGGACTTTTGATCACATGTAGGTCTTTCCTTTTGCTTTGTGTTTTTGCGGGACTGGGGTTTGGGAACATGAAAATTCTGTCCCGTTTGGTAACAAATCTGTTGCCAGACAGCGTTGAGATTCGGTGTCTCTTAGCGCCGGCGATGGTTCCTATAAAGATGTCTCTGAACTTCCCTTCCTCTAGGTTTTCATCATATTCTTTAGCATCTGCCTGCCATCAGCTCCTGCTTTGTTCCAGCAGGTCAGGCAGATTAAGGCCCAGATCCCTTTGGTTTGTGGGATC
The DNA here is from genome assembly GCA_033296515.1 of Macrochelys suwanniensis. Taxonomy (NCBI): domain Eukaryota; kingdom Metazoa; phylum Chordata; order Testudines; family Chelydridae; genus Macrochelys; species Macrochelys suwanniensis. Next base: position 4,029,445 of record CM065783.1, on the reverse strand, counting down.
CAGGATTTTCCATAGAAAGGGGCTGTTTCTCCTGCCTCTATTTGCTAGGTGCCGTAGGCTGGCCTCTCAGCTGATGTCTGCGAGCTGCCAGAAATGTGTTACCATGCACTCCTCTTTGGTGGAGAGAAGAAAGGAGCCTCTTCTGCTGAGGGGGATGGATTCCTCTTGACTCTTTGGCCGTTGCTCGGAGCGAATGCCTTTCCTGTACAACCCTCTGTGTGCTCTCCGTCTCCTCCCCACCGGTGGCTGCTGCTGTCTCCTCCCTAGGTCAAGCCCTCCACTGGTGTACACCAGCCTGGTACCATTTACATCATTTGCACCGGCGGAGGGTCTGCCTCCTGTTTCTCCATGATAAGGGAGCAATAGAGAGGAGCGGGGGCGTTGTGCTGTGCTGCGGAGGAGAAAGCACACAAGGGGTTTGCAGGGTAGAGGGTTTGCTCCCTGTTAATGGCTGAGAACTGGGGAGAAAATATTGAGGGGCTCAGGTGGGAAGAAGCGACCCGGGGACTAGGGAAGGGCTGAAGTTTGGCCCTGCACAAAGTTGCTGTCCATGCAGTCCTCTAGTAGTTTTGTTGGATCTGGGGTCTCGTTGCTTCTTAACCCAGCATGGAGCTAAGCAATAGGTTTGCCCTGTCCTTTCTCGCGTGCAGTCATCTCCAGCCCCTGGGCTCACCACATTTCCATTCCATCACCCAAAGCTTTCAACCTGGCCGCCCTCGAAAGGCCTGGCCCTTTCTCAAGCGTTCATCCAGCTGCCCATGCTTTACCCTCCATACTTACCTCATTCCCTGCCATTTTATACATAAAACTATTAGGCTTCCATCCCCAACTCCTCTCTGTGGTCTCAGTCATTCTTTCCTCAAGTTTGGAGGTAAATTTGCTAGTACACGAGGTCTAACCAACTGGAAGAAACTTGTCTGGCTTGGAGCCGCATCCTGGCTCCTCCCTTCAGATCCAGCAGTGAGCTTGGCTGCCTCTGAGTCAGCATTTTGGGCAAGGCATCTGGTCAGTCCACTTTGCAGCAAATGCCATGGGATTCCGAATGACCACAAGTGGTCGAGGCCTCAGATTAACGTCTTATTCCATTTGATTGTGTTTGGGCATGTTGAGGATTGTCTTGTACAGCAGAAGTCAGGCATCCGCTTGCTCCCTGGAGGAGCTGTGACACGTTCATTAGAGACAGATTAGATTAGCTAGATCTATCTATCTCCAGGGAGTCTGCACTTCTGTTTGTTTCAGTGCAGATGGGTCAGTCAAGTTCAATTTATTGGGTTTTCAAAGCCTGGTTTGTTTTGACACTGAGATGTGACACGCTTGCAAAAGGAAGGCTTCAGTCTTCAGCTTTGTTGTATGTTTTCGGCAGCAGTTGAATCTAAATGACTCCTGTGTAGCCCTCAAAACTATAAATATAGTTAATTTGAAGGAGAGTGAAGTTTTTTTTTTCAGCGTAGTACAAAGCTGTAGATAGCAACTAAAGGAAGGACAGTTTTGACTATCAGAATAGGGATGACAGTGGGACTTTGGGATAAGATCTAATGTAGTATGGAGTCAATATCTTACATGGCACTTCTCCGGTGAAGACAAACTGTATGACGCAGGAGGATGGGTTAGATGACTGATAGGTCTTTCCCATCTGTAACTTATGAGACTTTCTCCCTCTATGAGGCCTGACCTACACTTAAGTTGTGCTGTCAGTTTGGAGTGTGGAAAAAAAATACCCCTAATTGATATAGTTGGGCAGCTATACGGGCAAAAAGTCCTCTCCCCAGTATAACTTATGTCATTCGGGGAACTGGTATACTGTTCCCAAAACAACTGGCTATACTGGCCAAAAAAACACTTCCTGGTTTAAATGGCATCTCCATTATCAGGGTTTGCCAGTGTAGCCATAGCAGGATAATTATACCGGTAAACCCTTTCAAGTGTAGACAAGGCCGTAGTCTATGGAAGTCTGTAGTCTCCTTAGTGCTGTGGTTGAAGTCCTGTTGCTTGAGGCACTCAAAGCCAGAGTGATACGGTACTGGAGAATATACTGTAAGGCAGGGGTGGGCAAACTACGGACCACGGGCCGCATCCGGCCCGTCAGCAGTTTTAATCTGGCCCTTGAGCTCCTGCTGCGGAGCGGGGTCTGGGGCTTTCCCTGCTTCGCGCAGTTCCCAGAAGCAGCGGCATGTCCCCCCCTCCAGCTCCTATGCGTAGGGGCAGCCAGGGGGCGCTACACGCTTACCCCGGCCCAAGCGCCGCCCCCACAGCTCCCATTGGCCGGGAACCACAGCCAATGGGAACTGCAGGGGCGGTGCCTGCGGACGGGGCAGCGCTCAGAGCCGTGTGGCGGCGCCTCCACATAAGAGCCGGAGGCGGGACATGCCACTGCTTCTGGGAGCTGCTTGAGGTAAGTGCTGCATCCCTGACCCCCTCCCGGGCCCCTACCCCCTGCCCCTGCCCGGATCCCCCTCCCAGCCCTGATCCCACTCCTGCACCCCAAACCCCTCATCCCCAACCCCACCCCCGAGTCTGCACCCCCCCCAGCCAGAGTCATCCTCCCCCCCGACCCCCTTCGTGCCCCTGCCCCAGCCCTTATCCCCCTCCTTCTCTCCAAACCCCTTGGTCCCAGCCCAGAGCACCCTCCTGCACCCCAAACCCCTCATCCCCAGCCGGAGCCGTCAGAGTAAATCTGCATTAAAGTTCATGTACACTTAAGAAAAGTGACTGCAAAAACAGCCTCTTCATATCCAGTTTATCTGGTTTGTCTACACCTCGGCTGGCAGACGGATTCACACTCGTGCACTAAAGAAGCGGTGTGGACGGTGCGGCTCTGGTGCAGGCTTGGGCTAGCCAGCTGAGCTCAGACCCAGGCAGTAGGGTGAGCTTGAGAGACGCAGTGTCCACACTGCTTCTTTCGGCGGGCTAACGTGAGTGTGTCTACCCAGGCTTACTTCCAGCCGCAGGGGAGAGATACGCAGTGTGTCTTGGAGTCACTTGGACTCACGTTAGGTTTCCAGACCCAATCCAGGTACTGGAGGCTGAACCGACTTGATTTAGTCTTGCATGTTGTTATCCAAACAAAGTTCTCCATGCAGGATCCTTGTTGCTGCTGTGATGTGTAAGGAGCACAGAGAACCCATAGCCATGGACGGAGGGAAGTTTCTTGACTTGTTAACTCTGCAAACTTGACCTGGAAATTATTGAGAGAGGATTAAACACGGAACCCTGCCTAGTCTAATTACTTTTTAACTGGGATCCTTTACATTTTAAAACAGAAAAATCAGTGGTGTTCATTGCGCGCTTCAACAATGATTAAGGAGTTCAAAAGCGATCATGTTTTGGGTTTTCACATGGCAGTGACTGATGTGAAATTGACGAGGAGAAATATCATATGGGAAATCTATCACAGGAGGGCTTGCGGTGCTTTTCTAAGTAACCACAGCACTTCCGAGGGTTGGTTAAAGCCCCCAAACAAGACTGGAATTTTGACCTTGTATCACTGTTCGGAGGCCATGAGAAATATAAAACCCCCACTCCTAAAGCTCGCTGGCTACAAATGGAGAAATAAATTCACTTAATGTCTAGCGGGGAATGGGGCCAGGAGAAATAAGCAGCTTTGGGCATTTATAAAGAACAAATCTCCCTGGTCAGTCTTGATTTCTGCATTCGACAGAATTAGTGGATGAGGAGGACCAAGTGAAGAGTTGGATTTAGATCTAGCGTCTTGGCATCTCAAATGAAAAACAAACTCAGATTGGCTTCAACAGGAGCCCCGTCCTATGGATTAACGGGCTAAAAGCCTGTCCATAAAGGGTAAGAATACATGGCCCTGTATTGAGTTGGGAGAGGCGTCCATGAGACTTGACGCTAGGGCTTGTTTTCGTGAATGATTTGGAAGGGGGAGTAAGAGCAGAAATATGCCTCTTCCTGTGTAGTTGTGTTGCACGAGGGTTGGGAAGGGTATATGGGTGACCCCCTGCTGCCCTACTGTGCGCCTGCACGTAGGGCAGCTGCAGTGTGGCTGCGGGCACTTAGGAGAACAGCGGGGTGAGGGGACACGCTTGCACTGCTTGGAGTATTAGTTGACCCAGCAGGGCCGTGTCTCGGCAGGACTCCATCCCTGGACGCTAGCAGAGCCACCGTGGGGTTTTCCGGCTGCACCTGGAGTCTGCCAATAAGGCAGTCCCTGCCTGCAGGAGCTTACAATGTAAGTTACACACAGACAGTCCAAAGAAAGCATCGTACATGTATGGAAAATTACAGCTGTGTAGCAAGCCACGTGATAGGTGAGCTGATGGGAGGTTCCGCTTCCGTGATGTTGGTGGATTTTAAGGACAGAGTGGTACTTAGAGGCATAGGCATAGTAGGATATGAGATCCCAGATGAAGGATGAAGCTGGCTGTGTAGAAACATTTCTCCCCCCCACCCATGACTTCCATAAACAGCTTACTTACTATAGGGACAAATCCTTCGTTCTGTTACACGCCCACAGCTCCAGCAACTCCCCAGGGAGCATTTGGTTGTGTTGCAAAAGGAAAGGTGAAATTAAGATTTATTTGGGTAGAGTCTCATTACGGAAGAGTCAGCCTGTCTCAATTCCATCGGAGACGAACACACTGACGCTGTCGAGTGGAGGCAAATTGGTACTCCAGCCTTCCATTGCTTATCTGATCTGAGGGTAAATTGAGTTTGGATCCTCTTCACGTTAGCCCTTTGCTTTCTTTCAGCGGTGACTGGCATCCAGTAATTAAAAGCAAAACAGACCTTGTCAGGCTTTTGTTGTTGTTTAGTGTTATGCTCTTTGATATACCTGGGCTGACATTTTGAGATAATGTGGTCTCGTCTTGGGATTGATGAATTCCAGTTCCCTGTTGTGCTACATTCCTTTATAGCTAGAATTCTCTGAATTATGGCTTTAAGATTGTCTGAATGACAGGACAGGAGCCAATTAGTTTCCTTATCTATACAGCTTGATTCTGCACATTCCTCTTAATATTACTTATCGTTGGTACTTAAGATTAGTGCCATATTGGGTCAGACCATTGGCCCATCCGGTCTGACTTCCCCACCTCCAGCAGTGGCCTGATACCTAATGCCTCAAGGTAAGGGCAACAAAGCTTCCCAGAGTGCTGTTACAGGTGGCTTGCCCCTTAAGGGCTGAGGGGCCTGGAGCTAGCCTACCCTGATGGCTGAAGAGGGCCACCAGAAAGGATTCCACTAGAAGGAGCAGTGGGAACCCTCAGGGAGAAGCTCTAGTAGAGACTGCGGAAAGGCTCCAGTAGGGAAGACCCTGAGACCAGGGGAACTTGCCCCAACTAGCAGGGCTGGGAGTAGTCGCCTGCTCAGGCAGGAGGAGGACCCCTGACACCAGGGGAGTTTGCAAGTCGGAGCCCGAAGGCTGAGCTGCAGCCAGGCGAAGCCTGGGAATGGTGACCGAATTGGGACCCAGCCCCAGGAAGGAGAGTTGGCGACTCCTTACCTTGGGGGGGGGAGAGATGCTGGACTGGGGGTGGGCCCTGGAGGGCCAGACTGTATAAAGACGAAATAAACTGAACCCCAGGAGGAGAATGTTTTAAATTACCCTTGGACTGGGGGGGGGGTGCAGTTTGTTTAAGAAGCCCCCAAAGAGACAGAGACAGGGTGTCTCAGAGTGACAGGCTTCTGGGGGGGCACGCAAGAGTCAGCTGAATCTGTAACAAAACACTAGCTTATTGGCTGTACATTTTTGCTTGCAATGTACTTGACCATTTTTCCCGTTTAATTTTAAGCGACCAGTCCTGGAATACTGTGTCGGGCTCCGGTGTCCACACTTCAGAATGGAAGTTGAAAAATTAGAAGAGGTTTCAGCAAAGAGCTACAAGAATAATTTGAGGGGTGGAAAGCCTGCCGTAGAGTGAGAGACTAACGACGCTCAGTCTATTTTGTTTATCCAAGGGAAGTTTGAGGTGCTTTGATCGTAGTCTACAAGTACCTACACGGAGAAGAGATTTCTGATAATAGGCAGCGCTTTAATTCAGCTGAAAAAGGCATAACGAGATCTAGTGATTGGAAGGTGAAGCTAGACAAATTCAGACTAGAAACAAGGTGTACTTTTGTCAGTGAGAGTAATTAACTATTGGATGAATGTACCTAGCGGTGTGGTGGATTCTCCATTATAAGAAGTCAAGTCTCTATCTGAAGTTAAACACAAGTTATGGGCTTGATGCAGAAATTACTGGGTGAGATTTTATGGCCTGCTTTTCCCCAAAGTGTAGATGATCATGATGGTCTCATCTGGCCTGAGAATCGATGGAAGAAGCGGGGTTTTAGGAGGGAATTGACTGAGGAGAAGGTAGCGGTTTGGGGGTTCCATGCATGGAGAACGCCATGGGAGAAGGCACAGAGTTAGGAGCCTAGAAGGGAATAATTGGAGCATTGCTGTCAGAATGGAGGCCTGTGCATGCGTGAGATAGGAGGAAGGTAGATACAGGCCGAGGCAGGATTTTGTAGTGCGCTGAATGTGGGAGCAAGGAGTTTGCACTTGATATGCTGGCCGAGGGGGAGTCTGTGGAAGGAGTCAGAGGGGCTAGGGTCTCGCTGTTGGGGGCGTAAGTGGAGACAGACCGTGGCAAGTTTGGGATGGTTTGGTTTACTCAGGTTTGTCAGTGGGGACTCACTGAAGGGAAACTGGCTGACAAATCCGGAATGATTTTCTTGACGAAGAATTGACAGGGACACAGTGGATATAATCTGCAGCTTCGTTTTTCAGTACGCGCTTTCGACCCAGCCGTTGACTTCGGTGGCAGCAGCAGCAGGCCCTCAATCCACGAAGTCGTCCCGTGGGGGTTAGCAGTAATGATCTCAGACAGCGAGAGGCCCAGGGTGCTCGAGAGCGGTTAGTTTCCCCAGGGTGGCGGATGTGTCGTGCAGAGCCACAGGGATTCATAGCGCGTCCGCGCGTGGCACGGACAATAACGATCGTCAGCATCCTTCCTTTCCATTTCCACCCTGTCACCCCCTCCTGGAGTCCCTTGGCTGATTTCCTGTCTCCAACATCGGGTCCGTGCTCCCTGCCCTCACTGCCTCGGCTCTGCACAGCTGTCCATCTGCCTGCATGTCTGCTCTCACGCCACTGCTCACGTTCTGCCACTCCATCCATCGTGATGCTTCTTTTGCCGCATTCCCCCATTCCGGTGCCTTGTGTCTCTCTGTCCCTGCCCCAGTAACCTCCCTCCTGTCGTACACCGGGCCCCCCTCTCTCCTCCTCTTAGTGTCTCACTTCTTTCACCACTGGTTTATCCATCCTCTTGTGAAGTCCTGCACCTATTCATTGAGCTGTTAAAAAACAGGCAATTTGCATAAAACTACAGCAGGCAAAAAAAAAATCACTTCTGTAACTATTACTAATTCGGCGAAGTGTTTGGAGATGCATCTGTAGGAAGCATGAATCGCTAACCTCATGGTTAGGCATTGATGCTAATCTCAGATTCTCCGGGGTGTATATTATCACTTGCTGGGAAAAAAAATCAGATCTGGTGGGTAGGTGTGAGAAGGTCTGAGCTGAATGTAGGACTTAGTTTCATGTTCATGAGCTGCGTTGGTGGGCTTGCTGGGCTGATCCAACTCAGATTTGGATAGACAGGGTTATGGGGTTTACATGATCAGCATTAAGTTATAACTCCAAGTGGTGCCTTTTTAGTTTTTGGTCTCCATTGTGAAATGACTGCATGGTTGACACCATTGACAGGGTGTGGCAGAGTAGGATTGCGGTGCAATCACGTAGGGTCTGTACCTGGACTAGTAGAAGTGTTTATAGGTCAAGACTGAGAGGCACTGAGCGAGAGATGGGACTGTCCACTTATCCTGCACTGCTCCTGTCCTCTTGTTGCCCATTTAACCAGTCACACTTAACATGTGCATTTAAAAAAGCAAAGTTTGGTTTTAGCCGCTAAAAAAATAAATAAATGGAGTCAATCATTTTCCTTTTTGTGTTTTGTGAGACTTGCAGCATGAGCGGATGAATTTTGCGTGTGTCAGGGAAGCTGGGCTGGGGGGCGCGTAAGGGAAAAGGGAACTTGTTTGGGACACCTTAATGGGCACAGATAGAACAAAATACACAGGAGAAGATGAGCGAGAGCAAAGGAGGAACGGAAAAGACTAAGGGGGAAATAATAAAAATACCCGAAAGATGGTTTAGAGAAGAGGAGAGCCAGGGTCGCACGCAGGCTGAGAACGAGTAGCTGAGATCCGGCAGTGTGGTCGCTATGCTCCCAAATTGGCCATTAATATGTTCTAGTCTCTAGGCTCATTAATTGCAAGGTTCCGTCGCTGTTTTGCTCCGCCCACTGCGTCGCTGCTGCTGAGATTGGCATTGCTAATTTGGCCCTTCAGCCCAGGCTACCTTGTGTAGTGAATCTCTCAGGTGGCATAGGCTCCTTGGGCCACCATGTGGGTGGGAGACCAACCAGGAGTGGTAGGAAGTAGCTTGAACAGCTTTGTAGGGACCCAGTGCGGTGCTAGGGGGCACTGTGCTGTGGGATGCGCCATCTTTCAGATGCCATGTAAATGCTGGGCATTCCCCGCCCAGCCCAGCTGGAATTAAATTCCAGGGGACTTTCAACCATGCTTGCTGGGCACAGTGTGGCATGATTATCCCGCCTGGCCCTCTGGGTTGAGGGGCTGCATTTCTGTCCCTTCTTTGCCCCCCAGGCGGTTAGCGTGGTTTGATTGCTTTGATCTGGAGCTTGTGGGGACCCTGGAAGAGGAGGGGGGATCTTCTTTGTTTCGGTGATAACTTGTTTCTGGTTCCATAAACCCTGGCGCTGGGAACAGCAGGTAGCAGGACAGCGCGGAGCGGTTAGTGGGATTTCCTCTCGGACCCGCCTTCCATTTCTTGCTTTCAGAACGATGCCGTCATCTGGTAATACGAGACCAAGAAGCAGGGCTCGGGGGTGGTCACCCGGCTTGCTGGGGCTCTGCCCCCGGAGCATGGTGTGAATTGTGTTGGGTCCTTTATCTCAGCAGCTCCGCTAGGGAGCATAACATTCAGAGTCCAGTTCAGAGGCACCTGCGGCGCTACTGCTATCTTCTTTTAGAACTGCGTAGTTCCTGCCAGGTCCTCAGCACCATTGGCTTCTATGGAGCAGCAGCCATTGACACCAGCCGGCCTGTGGTGTCTTATTTCTCCATCAGTGGTTGGTCTCCTCTTAGCGGGGGAGGTTTCTGTGCTGTGTGGATGAAGTTGGGTGCGAGTCCTTGGCTGGGAGGGAAACCGTGGACTGAACATTTAGATCCAAGATGTGAAAAGCGAGGCGCACAGCAGTGAAATGGATTGGCCCGTGTCCCATGGGGGGTTTATGGTAGAGGCAATGGTAGAATCCAGATCCCCAACTCTATCCTGTGCTTTGACCACAGGATTATCCTTACCAACCAGTCTTTCCGTGGAATTAACTCCACACATAGGGAGTTGTCGCTGTCTGGAATAAATAGTCTGTGACAGTAATAAATACAATTCTAATTGCTAAATTAATTTTAGAAAGGCACTGGTGTGAATAGGCCAGTCCTGTTTCTATTGCCCACCGCTGCAAAGACACATACCTGCAAAACTTCACCCCCTTCCACAGACTTGCGTGTATTCTCAAATAGCAAATCCCCGAGGCCGGACTGTATTTACAAACACAGGACAAGCCTGGGCTTCTTCCTGTGCTGTATTTTTAGGAATCCCCCTCTATCACCTATTGCCTCTTAGGTGGACTCTGCGTTTTGTGCTTCTCGGGGGCAGTAGTGAGACGCAGCTGTTCTGCCTGCCACGCTGAGTCAGCAGAGTAACTCTGCATTGCCCCCACCCTGGGCACACCTGGTCCCCATTATGCTAATCTTTAGAGGTATATTATGAAGAGTGAACTCTAGATGATCAAGTCAGGACAGGCTTCAGTATGTGTCCAGGTGTCTCACCATGCTGCTGAAACACTTCCTTAGAGCCGTGTGCGTAGTGTGAGGGGCATGTGACGGAAGTTTTTAACTTCACTGCCCCAAGAATACGCCGGTGTCAGCAGGCCGTGTGGTACGGCAGCTGGTGGTAGATGGCAGAAGCAGCTGCCCATTTTCCTTCGGATTCTAGCTGCTGGCCTTCAACAGGTGATCTGAGACTGCCACTCCTAGCTTAAGAAAACCCCTCCGTGAGAGACAGTCACATGGATTTCTGTGCGTGCGACCGCAGAGCTGTGTCAGAGTGGTTAGAGCGCGGCAGCCCTGCGGAGTTCAGTAATGATTTCTCTCTACAGGCTTGTACAGCTGACAGCATTCACACACCCCCTCACTCAGTGGACAGTTCTCACCCATTAATACGTCCATTTGTGGGGAGCTAGAAGTGCCCTCACGCACCAGCCCCGTGGGAATGCAGTGGCAACTGTGGTGGGAGAGCAGCTCTCTTTGCAGATCCTGCCAGAGGCTGGCTTGTCTCCCCGTTCACAGCTGGAGGTGTTTTTTCACAACGGTGATCAGATAATGTTGTCCCTGGCTCCTGTCTTCTTCCTGCGCTGATTCACCCCATGCTTTCTGCGTTAGCTGATCAAAGGACACCTCACCAAATCCAGTCTCCAGAGCATGCTGGGTTTTGTTGCCTCCTGGAATTCTCCTAACCTAACCAGGAGTCTGTGGGGCTGAAGTGACGCCACGCAATGGATGCAAAATTAGTTAACCCCTTCAGTACTGGGAGAGTGGGTGTCACAGGGGACTGGTAAAGGAATATGTGGCCTTTACTGCCTTGCCATTGTTCACGTTCATCTTAGATAATGACTAAAAGTCATTGATGTCGGATGGCTGTTTGCATTGGTTGGTTTCAGTGCAGTCCCTAGTGGCCAGATGTTTCTGGGTCAAATTTTCCAAAGCATCTAAATCTGGTTTTCAGAAGTGATTTAGATGCTTAGGAGCCTAAAGCCAGGAATTCCATAAATAACTAGTGATTTTGTTTGCCTCAATTTTATGTGTCCAGGTCGAGGCTCCTGAAAGGGGCCTGATTTTCAGAGGGTGGGTGTCCAACAAATCGACATGCTTGACGGTGTCTTGAGTTGCATGTCCAAAAATGGAGGCATCCAAAATCAGTTGCTTTTGAAAATGTCGGCCTTCGAAGTTTCCTCGAAAGTCAATGGGATTGTGGCTGCTAAGTGCCTGAATGAGCTTTGACTATGGGAGTAAGGCTCTTTAGGTGACTTAAGGTGAGATTTTCGAAAGCCCCGGTCAGTCTGTGTGGGCACTCTTCACCGCGGTATCTGAGCACCTCACCGACACTGCGGACTGTATCCTCACAGCATCCTTGCGAAGCTAGGGCAGTTTTATCCCCGTTTCACGCAGAGATTTTCCAAGCCCTCCTTCACAGCAGGGAATTCATCAGCACAGTTTCATTAGTGGTCCCTCTTTGTGGCAGCCTTGCTCTGGAGGCTAAGATTTGAATGGACTGTGGAATCGGAGGCAACCATCATGCCGAGAACCCCTGTTTGAAACTCCAAAGGGAGGTGGAGCCGATTCCTCCCCACTGTCCTGCCTGCATGCCTCAGCTTTGATCTGGGGAGGGAGCCTTCCTCTAAGAGTAAGGTAGGGGTGGGATTCAGCTCAATTCTAGCTCTCTTTGCTGAGAGGGCAAAGCTCCTGCCTCTCACATACTTGTTGTAGGGATAAATAGGCAAATTCATATGAGAAGCCAGATATAAAAAATGGTTCAGCGTCTGACATACAGTCGTAGGTTGTCCTACAACACAGCCTCTAACAAGACCAGGCTGTCCCGGACACCAGGTAACAGGATTGTTTACCTTTACACCAAGAAAGTTGGCAAGGCACCAAAGTCTGCATGTGGTGTGTGTCCAGGAAGACTTCGCGGTGTTCGTGCTGTGCGCCCTAAAGTCCTTATGGGGTTGTCATAAAGAGAAACCTTCACACACACGAAGGTTTTTGTGTATTTGTATTTTACAAATAAATAAAAAGAAGTTGATAGTTTTTTTTTCCAATTTAAAAAACCTAATGGGCATGTTTTTTTTCCTCATCCTTCCCCAGATCTGAACCATGTCCCACCCATCATGGCTGCCGCCAAAGAACACCAACGAACCGGTCGGTCACGTCACTGCGAGAATGGAGACCACGCACGCTTTTGGGACCCCCAGCATCTCTGTGTCCACGCAGCAGACGCCAAAGAAGTTTGCACCCGTTGTTGCTCCGAAGCCAAAGTACAATCCGTACAAACAGCCGGGGAGTGAGGGTAAGAAACCGTTGAGAAGGAGCTTGATCGCATCGCAAGTTCTCCAGGCGATCTCTGCAAGATACAAGGGGGCTTACTCGGTAAAACTGACCCCTGTGCTGTGGGCCAGCACACTGTGTTTTCACCACCAAGTCCTGCGCTTGTTGTGTGTCTCTGCATGGGAGTGAATTTCACCCATTGTATATATCTGATTCAGGGGAATCAGCCCCCTTATGCTATATGCTCATGAGTTACTCTAGATTACTGGCACCTTGTTTGAGGTTACCTGGTTACAGAGCAGTGCAAATGAAAATCTTGGGTGTGTTCAAAAGCTTTTGAGCGTGTTCCTTCCAGCTATCCTCACATTAGTTAAAAAAAAAAAAATCGAATCATTGTGAGCCCCATCTTATTTTCTTAACCGTTGATGCAGACATCCACTTTCTAAGGCCCTTCCTTTCAATGTGTTCACACATTTGGTGTGTAACAACTTGGGCTGATCCAAAGGCGTCATGCTCCAGAAGAAATTGCAGTGGCAGGGGGAGGGTTAGGGCTTCTGTGCTGACTCTTCGGGAAGTACCATGCAAAGTACTAAGTCTGGGGATGCGGCAGAGCCAGTTATCTCATCATAGAAGGCAATTAGGTTAGTCAGGCATGACTTGCCCTTGGTGAATCCATGCTGACTGCTCCTGATCACTTTCCCCTCCTTTAAGTGGTTCAGAATTGATTCCTTGAGGATGTGTTCCATGATTTTTCCAGGGACTGAGGTGAGACTGACTGGCCTGTAGTTCCCCGGATCTTCCTTCTTCCCTTTTTTTTAAAGATGGGCACTACATTAGCTTTTTTTGAGACTGTTTAGCCCTTTTGAGAATATTCCCTTTTTATTGCTCACTGTCTCAGCAATGCTCCCTAATTATTTCCCGGGCTGGCACTACCATTAGGTGACCCTAGGCAGTCGCCTAGGGCGCCAGGATTTGGGGGGCGGCGTTTCAGGTCCCTCAGCGTCCTTCAGCAGGAGAGGCTGCCGCCAAAATGCCGCCAACATCCCCGGCGGCACTTCGGCAGCAGCTTCTTCGGCCACCGGGGATGTCGGTGGCTTTTCGGCGGCAGCCTCTCCCCCCGGCGCCTAGGGCGGCAAAAAAGCTGGTGCTGCCTCTGATTATTTCCTCAATGACCTCGATTTGTTTTTGTTTCAACAATCTAGTCTGGTAGGCACTGGGGACCGACTGATGGCTGTCCGTGCAAAGAAGCCCGCCCAGTCATCTTGCCTGAATTTGTTCTTCCATTCTCATATACGCCTCTTTCTACTTAGCTGTGAAACTGGAAACTCAAGAACTCTGGTCTATTTCACTCTCTCACTCCCTGCCCCCAAATAACCGCACAGGGGTGTTTAGTTTTCTTGAGGCTTGAGAGGAGGTGCACAGTTTACAAAGTTATTCTGCTCAAGGTGACTGGAAGCAAAGGGGTATAGCACAAGCAGAAGATTGTAGGGGTACAGAAGGAGCCGCACAAATCATGCCCCGGCACAGCAGCTGCTGCCAGATCAGTGTCGTTAAAATCACTTGCCCATTTAAAAGCGGCTGCAGGGGCATCATCAGCGAATTTATCACGGAGGCCAGCACATGCTCTTTACTAGTTTCTCCAGATTGTCGCTTGGAGCATTGGGGAAGCCACGTCCTCGGGGCTCACATCTCTTTTAAGATGGGTCACTAGTACGACCTGTACCTTTTTCGCCAGATCGGCCTGTGTTTTTCTTGAGCGAATTGAAAGTGCTGATGAAAGTTGCCCGAGTAGAGCCCTGGGGCCCAAAGCCTCGTTGCAAGACATGGAAAGTGGCAGTTACATGACCCCATGCTGCCCCCAATCAAACCTTTGGCCCCTCCACTTACACTTGGATACTTTTTGTTGACATTTACTATTGTATCCTTTTTCTGCTACGCTGTGCTTCCTGACCTGAGCGCTGCCTTTCCCTCACACCTCACTCTCCTGCCCCCAGTGATAAAAAGTGCGGGTGTCAGGAAGCTATTAAAATATATTAAGTAGAAATACATATAATTTTAAAATGATTTCTAAAAAAAGATTGGAAGTAGGTAAATGATTAAAAAGGGAAACAAAAGCTAAACAAAAAAAGGAGAATGAACCTGTTTTAAAAATACCATTTTCATGTTTTAAACTATGTAAGTGGGTCGTTGTCACACTCTACCTTCCCTGGTTTATGACACTGACTTATGTCTTGTTTTAAACTAGATTTGTTAGCTCATTGGGACAGAGACTGGGTCTCCCTATTGCAGTGGGACACTGATCCCACCTGGTGCCTCTGGGTACCATTAGAAACAGAAGACTAGACAAGAACACAGTTCTGATTCATGAGCTTGTTCAGTTTCTGCTTCATAGGTTGCAGAAGACACACGCTGTTGAGTTTCTATAGGGCCTACAAACACCAGGCCAGATTTTCAAGTACTAAACTCCCACAACGTGGGCCAGATTTTCTAAGGTGTCCAGCTCCAGCTTTTCCCATTGTGACGCTTACGGCCTGATTTCCAATAGGGGCCAACAGCCAAAGTACTGAGCACTTCTGTTTTGATGCCTAACTCGGAGATGAGTTCTTTGGAAAACCTGGCCCTCAGTAGCTCTTGGTTCTTTGTTCGGTTGTGTTTAGTTTCTCAGAGGTGGAGTGGTAGCTTTTATAGATGTAGGTTGGGACTTTTCTTGTTCGATGTTATCTACTCTAAAGTCTGGAAAACATGAGCAGAAGTCACCATGGCATGGCATGTTCTTTTTGGTAGTGCTTCCCCCATGCACTAGTGTCTCCAAATAGCCTTTTCCTTTGTCCTGTTCAGCACGTCCGTGCACTGTTCAAAGCAGGATCTTAGCAGAAAGACTCAGTGATCTTCAGACTTTCTTTAATGGAACCGGTTTCTGATTGTTCCTCTTCATTTTGCCACTTGAGGTTTTCTTCACCCTAGTTGCCCGGGTTAGTCCGCAGATCCGACGAGCCACCGTTGTTGTGGCTGTCTTGCTGCTACTTTCATCCCTGTTTTTATGCTCTGGCTACATGGCACTTAACGAGTCATCGAGAGGTTGCCGAGGTACAAGTCTGCACACAAGGGCGTTGTGTAAGAGGCGCCTTATTGACCCAAGGCAGGAAGAAGATGAAGCAAGCGTGTGGGAGGCAGGAGCCAAGAGCTCATCTCTGCTGCATTGGAGCGATCGGTCACATACCAGAATTATCTGAAGTGAGAATATTTACCAACCAAATACGATCCCGCTGGTGTTAACATGAGCGGGAGCCATAGCATGGGCCGTGCTCATGCAGTCAGACCTGCTTTCCCAGTGTTTGTATTAGACATGCCAAAAGCTGCAGGGGCCCCAACCGGGCCGTTCCTTTTCGTAAATTTCCCCAGCTTAGACCACTGCCTGCTGTCTGCCCATATATGTTGTCCAGATCACATGTTCCTGTGTCCTTATAGCTGCTGATTATGGTTCTTTACCTACATTTCTTCCATGAAAACTATGGGGGAGTGGGTTGAATTTTCTTATTCTTAACGGTATCCAGGAACACACAATCAATCATTTTCCCTAATACTTTATTACACTGTGTTCTCATTTCACTTGATAAGATTCTGTAGCAGTGCCTGGCATTTTCATAAGCTCAGCCCTAGGGCATAAACATTCTTGTTCCAAGCGGGCCTGATCCTGAGAGGTGTGAGTATTGAAGTCAACAAGAGCTGCATGGTTGGGCCCTTTTTCCTGTGCCACTCATATTCTGTGAATCGTTCCACACCTCCTTCCTCAGGTTCCAGCTTTTTGCTCAGAACCAGAGGACTCCATCAGGCCTCCAGAATAACATGTGCTTTTAGGAGAAAAATGACTTAATCCTGCTTTCATTGATGTCAGAGGCATAACCCCCATGGACTTCAATATTCTCTAAATATACTCAGTAAGCTCCCTGTTTATACGTGCAATACCGTGTGTGTAACGTAACAGCGATTAGGGGAAGGGGACTCACTGCGTTTGTGTTGAAAGAAGAGCACCGGCAATAGATCTCAAGGATAGAAATGAACGAAGAGTATTTTCCTCCTGCTGTGTCGCATTTATGGTCTCATTCCTTTCACTGTTCTGTAATCAGCGCTGTGGTCTCTGCTCCAATTTCAGTACAGAACAGAGACTTGGCGTGACTTTAAATTACTTCGCCAATACTGCGATGTTCCCTTTCCTTCCCTCACCGTTTTGCAGGTAGAGAATTGAGGCACAGAGAGATTAAGTGACTTGCCTCAAGAAATCCATGGCTGAACTGGATTTCAAAAAAAAAAAAAAAAAAGTTCCAATTCTCATGACTCCAGAGGCTGGGGAAACAGACCAGCTATCACGAGGCTCGTGATAAAATCCCAATAGTTGGCAACACTCTACAAAAGCAAATCTAGCAGAACTCGTGGGGTTCCGGCAGTTTGCCTCTGTAGCCCTTCTGTGTGGCACTTTCATCCTCTCTGTTACAGATGACAGGTGTGCAAGACAGTTTTGGTGCCATCAGAATATATGGTTTATTCCCTGGACCTCCAAATTAGAGATGGGCACCCCTCCCCCAGTGTACAATCCAGTGCCGTGTTTTCTCTGTCCGAGGCACTGTGGACTTGTTTTACAAAATTTGCTACCTTCGCTCATGGTGGTGCATCGCTGGAAATGTTATAATTACTGCTGGCGATGTCTTTTCCTTGTATTCTGGCACTCTGGGTGAATATAATACCAGCAAGAGCGGGAGCAGCTAACATGGGAATTTAATAATAGAAACTAAATGAAGGAACGAGAAGAACCACAGCAGACGTTCCTTTCTTTTCCTGCTCTTTTTCTTTCATTCTTTTTTTAAACTAGGTTTTCTTTTGGGTGACTCTTTTGGAGTCAGTGACTGACAGGAGGAATATATGCAATTTTTTGCTTATCCCCTTCCATTTATTTATTTATTTTTTGCCTTCAGGGAAGGGTACATTTGTTACTTGTGAGAAGAGCCTCCGCACCATGCTGGCTCCAAGCCAGAGATAGCGTGTGCTGTGTCTGTGAAAGCTTCATCCCTGCTGCTACTGGTCCACCTGCATCACGCTCCCTATGTTCTGGTGCATGGAGACTCTTGAGTAGAGGCTGCTAATGTTGTTCTGTGTCTGCGAGGGACTAGGAATGTGAACTCTCAGGCTCCTTTTTACTTGTGCCCAAAGAAACATATTGAATCTTGTGTGCAGGAGCTACTGTCAGCATCTCAGTGTAATTTTTGAAGCCCGTGTATGGGTTTACTGGAGTATATGATTGCACCTACCCCTATGATATTGGCAGCTCATAGAAGCTAAAATGGGCAAGCATCTGTTCTATACTTGGCTGGGATGCTGAAAAGGAAAAATCCAGGGTGGTATTGGTGATCCACTAGGTTCTCCTCAGCTCTGTGTGTTTGATTTGACCCATACTTCAGCCTGGGGACAGGTTATAGATTTTAGATGTAATAGATTATAAATCCAGAAGGGACCACTGTGATCATCTAGTCTGACAGGGGAAGCGATGCTGGTGCTGGTACTGTCTTTTGCATGAGACATAAATAGGAATTTCCGATCAGCTGTGTTATTGCTTTGCAAGAGCAGGAGTGTTTCCCATCATATCCTGTCCAGTCTGCCTCCCTAGAATTCCCCAGTAGTTTCAAACCAGGTACGGTATTCTTTCCTTCCTGTCTCAAACTGTTGCAAAGTATTATAAGCTGTTAAAACAGCTGCTGGGTTTCACCCCAGAGGGGGCAGCATCTCAGTGATGAAACTGATGAAGCTATTTTGGGCCAGCGCCTGTGGGATGCTGAGCGCTTGTCACTCCCATCCTGCTCTCAGCATCTTCCAGGATTGGGTCCACAATCTGTAAAATACTTTGGGCTCATATGGATGGAAAAATAGAAATGTGAGAGATTATTACTGCTCCTGCTGATGCTAATCACACCCTGCTAACGTATTTCATTCTCACTACACTTAAGCAGACCCCCAAATTAGCTCTTGCCTTTTAAAGTGTGTAAGCCTTTCCAAGAGGAATTATGTTATAGAAGAAATATTAACTCTCTATCCATGTAATTCTCCTAACGAATGAAGCAAACTGAACAAATGCAGCCTATTCGTGTATTAGTCATTGTCAGAGCTGCATCATCTAGGGATTATTGCAAAATAAAGCCCACAAAATTAACAATGAATCAAACCTCCAGTTCCCTTTGCAGCAGCTCTGACACCATTGGCCTTCGAGTTTTTAAAAAAAGCCGGCGTGATCATCAAGAAGTGGTGGCTGAAGGGAGGGGCAGGAGATTTCCTCACTGGGTGCTAGTTCAGCACCAGTTCTGAGCAAGCCCTCCGGAAGTCTCCATCGATTTTTCTCTAATAACATCCTCTTCCCTATCGGTTGAGAACCAAGAGAAACCATTTGGTGATTCGTGGTTGTTCTCACTTGCACAGCAGTGGTTTTAAGTCAATCTTTAGTAACTGGAGCCATGCTGGGTAAGCCTGAGGTCAGATTCCGGTGCCCTTCCTCTTACGGAGTAGCACCTTTGCCATGAGGCCTGTAAAAACCTTGACAACAGGTAGGCTGCTGATGTGTTGAGATCCCTGTCTCATGCTGAGTAGCGTGGTCTCATCGTTCTCTGTTGCTCCATCTGTCATCTTTTGTCTTGTACCTAGATTGTCAATGGTTTGGGAAGGGACCGTCTTTTTATTTTGTGTTTGTACAGCACCTGGCACAGTGGGGTCGTGGTCCTTGAATGTGGCCCTGGAAATGATAAGAACCCTACTCCATAAGTAGTTCCACTGGTCTCCTTGTGGTGATATCGGAGTAAGATATTGCTCAGTGGGAGTGATGGGATCAGCATCAGGCCATTAGATCTAGATAAAGGGGTAGATCTAATGCATTTGCTTTGCTTTCAGGTTGAAATGTTCTTCTTTGAAATATCACCGGAGGTAATGGTATTGGGTATGATGAAACATCAAACCGGTGCATAAAAACTACTGCAGAACCAATATACTTATCTCTAGTTCACAAAATGTCAAGTCAAGCAACCAGATTTTATTATTGATTTTTACTGTGTTCTGTTAGAATTACAAATAGTAAACTTCCCAAGGCTTTGGGATACATAGCCACTTACTTGGGAGCTACTTGAATTAATATCTAGCCTTGTTTTTCACTTTGGTGAACAGAATTGCACTTTTTTTTTGTTTGGTTTTATAAAGCCAGCATTATATTCTTTGACAGGTAGACTTTTTCCAAGCTGCGTTTTCTCTTTTCTTTCTCTTTTCCTATGTCTGTCTGTCTCTGTTTGCTTTCAAGATGCTATATTTAATTTTTCCACATCATTATTTCGAGCTCTGAATAGTGATTCATCTATGCAGTGGCCTGTTCCATGAACCACAATAGTTTGGGTAGAAAAAAGAAAGGAGGAGGTTGGGTTGGGGGGGATGGGATGATCTGACACACTCTGGAATGGAAACAAGCCATCTTTTTATAACTCAAATTGCAAACATCTGGCATTTATTATATTAAATCTACTTTTAAAAAGATAAAGTTTGCTCTCCACATTTATAAAGGCTATTGTGCCTAATCGAGGCAAAAGAGCAACATTAATGCGGAAATAGCTTTAATTCAAGCAGGCAGCACTTGTCCGCTTTGTTTTTAATCTAAAAGATGTAATACGTTGCGAGTAAGTTAAAGAATAGCAATTGTTATGTGACAATTAACAAGCAAGTAAAACTTCCTTTGTTTTTTCCCTTGTTCACTAAATGCACCTTTGTAAGCCCTGTAAATTAACTGTTATAATAAAAGGATTATATATAATATATCGTTTCCCTTCCCTGCCAAAAACTTTTTTACATTGCCAAAGAGTATGGTAAGTCAGGGCAACCAGTACATGTCTCTTGGGTTATGTTATAGTTGGTTTAATAAAGGTTAGAAGAATGAATGAGCAGCTTTTGAAACCTCAAAAACAGTATTTGTGGCCAAAGAAAAGGCCTGTTTGCATTACAAATTGGACTAAATAGATAAGGCCTGAAGTGTTCTCTGAACAGAAGTCCGTTGAGGGGGACTGGATAGGCAGCTCAGTGGTCTGCTAATGGGATACAGAAGGGTTTGGGTCTAGCCCACACTGAGTGTGGCTGAACTGTTAGCCTGTAATGACTATTAAGTGGCCTGTGTGGAATGAACTCTGGGCCCAGGACAGTTCCTAATAAACAGATGTCCCCGTCACAAAATCCACTGCCATGCTCTTCTTTAATTAGCATCCGTGTTGGAAGGGCTCAATGGAGGGGCTAAGGTGTGAGTGGGCTGTAGAGATTCACCCATACAGTTGAGGTGGTGGTTTGCACGGGTGAGCATCGGAGAGGCCACTGGGCCAAAAGCCAAAGAGGGAGAGGTCTGCAGTAGGTCTAAGCCTCGATCAGAGCCACGTGAGTATAGATCAACATCTCAGCACCAGAGGTGAAATCCTGACCCCCCCATTGAAATTAGTGGGAGTCTTGCCACTGGTTTCTCTTGGTCTCTGCTGGCACCGTGGGTGTAGTGGCTAATCCTGAAGTCTATTCTCAGATCTATCCAAATGGTGAGTGCTGACTGGAGAGTGTTAAGATACTCTCTGGGACTATTTGGAGGGTGTTTGATTTTTTTCGAGAGAGAAGTAAAGAGGTGGAGAGGTGACTTGAAGGGGTGTAACTTAGGTCAAATTAACAAAGGAAGAAGCAGGCGGAATATCCGGAAGAGTTCCCTAGCATTGAGAACAGGTAGGAACTGAAGAGAAACAGTCAAATGGAAGAGTCCCATTCAGTCACATCACATGAAGGCAGACAACTAAATATTGACAGATTTTATAAGTGCTTATATACAAAGGCAAGAAGTCTAAATACTAAGATGGGTGAACTTACGTGCCTGGTATTAAATGAGGATATTGATCTAAGAGGCATCACAGAAACTTGGTGGAACAATGAGAATCAATGTGGCACAGTAATACCAGGGCACAAAATATATAGGAATGAGATTAGGCTGCACTGGTGGGGGAGTGGCACCATATTGAAAGGAAGCACAGAATCAAATATAGTCAATATCTTAAAATAAATCAATCTACCATACAATCTCTGTGGACAGAAATTCCATGCTTGAACAATAAGAGTATAGCAGTAGGAATATTCTACCGACCACCTAATCAGTGATTGTGAAATGCTCAGGGAAATTAGGCTACAAAAACAGAAAACGCAGCAATAATGGGGGATTTCAACCATCCCCGTATTGCTGGGAACGTGTCAGGATGGGATGCAGATATAAAATTTCTAGACACTGTCAATGACAGCTCGTTATGAGCAGCTAGTCCTGGAACCCACAAAGGGAGAAGCCGTTCTTGATTTAGTCCTAAGTGGAGCTCCGGATCTGGTTCAGGAGGTGACTATAGGTGAACTGCTGGCAAATAGTGACCATAATGTAATTAAGTTTAACATCCTTGTCGGGGGGATAATGCCAGAGAAACCCACCACAGTAGCATTTGACTTCAAAAAGGGGAACTACCCAAAAACGAGGAGGCTAGTTAAACAGAACATAAGAATGAAATGCCTTCAAGCTGCATAGAAACTTCTTTAAAACACCAAAATAGAGGCTCAGACTATGTGCGTACCTCAAATAAAAAATAATAAAAAAGTAAGAGGACCAAATACCTGCTAATCTGGCTCGACCACAGGGTAGGAAAGGTGGTTAGAGACAAAAAGATATCTTTTGAAAATTGGAATTCAAATCCTACTGACAAAAATAGGAAGGAACATAAACTCTGGCAAGTCAAGTATAAAAGTATAATCAGGCAGGCCAAAAAAGAATTTGAAGAGCAATTCGCAAAAGACCCAAAAACTAACAGCAGTTTTTTAAAGTACATTAGAAGCAGGAAATCTTTCAAACATTCAGTGGGGCTGCTGGTCGATGGAGGTGCTAAAGGAGCATGCAAGGAAGACAAGGCCATTGTGGAGAAGCAACATTCATTCTTTGCATTATCAACATTGCAGATGATGTGAAGGAGATTCCCACACCTGAGCCATTCTTTTTAGGTGACAAGTCTGAGGAACTATCCTAGATTTAGGTGTCATTAGAGGAGGTTTTGGAACAAATGGATAAATTAATCGAGTGATACGTCCCCAGGTCCAGATGGGATTCACCCAAGTGTTCTGAAGGAACTCAAATATGAAATTGCAGGACTACTAACCGTGGTGTTTAACTAAGTTCCCTCTAAGCTGCTCAGCAGACTATCAAGGGCCACAGGAGCCTGGACTGGAGAGGCGCCTCTCCCCGGAGCTGCAGCGGCCAGGTAGAGGCGCCTCTCCCCCAGCCCCAGTACTTCCGTGGCAGGGAGAGGCTGCTTCTCCTGGCCCCAGCCGAGCCCCAGAGCTGCCACGGTAGAGAGAGTCGCTTCTCCCCCAGCCCTGGGCTGCAGCCCAGGGCTGGGGGAAGTTGTCTGTCCCCGCCGCAGCCCTGGGGCAGCCTGTATCCCAAACCCCTCATCCCCGGCCCCATCCCAGAGCTCGTACCCCAGCTGGAGCTCACACCCCAACCCTCTGCCCCAGCCCTGAGCCCCCTCCTGCCCCCAAACCTCTCATCCCAGCCCCACCCCAGAGCCCTCACCCCCCACTCCCCAACCCTCTGCCCCAGCCCTTAGCCCCCTCCTGCCCCCAAACCTCTCATCCCAGCCCCACCCCAGAGCCCTCACCCTCCCACTCCCCAACCCTCTGCCCCAGCCCTTAGCCCCCTCCTGCCCCCAAACCCCTCATCCCAGCCCCACCTTAGAGCCCTCACCCCCCTCAGCCCAATCCTCTGCCCCAGCCCTGAGCCCCCTCCTGCACCCCAAACCTCTCATCCCAGCCCCACCTTAGAGCCCTCACCCCCCTCTGCCCAACCCTCTGCCCCAGCCCTGAGCCCCCTTCTGCACCCCGAACCTCTCATCCCAGCCCCACCCCAGAGCCCTCACCCCCACACCCCAACCCTCTGCCCCAGCCCTTAGCCCCCTCCTGCCCCCAAACCTCTCATCCCAGCCCCACCCCAGAGCCCTCACTCCCCACACCCTAACTCTCTGCCTGAGCCCCCTCCCGCACCCCAAACCTCCCGGCCCCAGCCCCGCCACACATCACCTTCATATTGGTGCACATAACAAAATTCATTCCGCACATGGATGTAAAAATTTAGAGGGAACATTGGTGCTTAAATCAACTGCTGTATCAGATGACTGGCAGATAGCTAATGTGATGCTGATTTTATTTTATTTTTTAAAAGGCTCCAGAGGCGATCCTGGCAAGTACAGGCCAGTAAGCCCAACTTCAGAGCCCGGCAAATTGGTTGAAACTACAATAAAGAACTGAATGATCAGACACATAGATGTCCATGATTTGTTGGGGAAAAGTCAACATGGTTTTTATCCAGGGCAATCATGCCTCACCAATCTACTTGAATTCCTTGAGGGGGGCATCAACAAAGATGTGAAGCAGAGTGATTCAGTGGGTGTAGTGTCCTTGGACTTTCAGAAAGCCTTTGACAAGGTCCCTCACCAAAGGCTCTTAAGCATGGTAAGTTGTCATAGGATAAGAGGGAAGGTTCTCTCATGGATCAGTAACTGTTAAAAGATAGGAAAGAAAAGTTAGGAATAAATGGTCAGTTTTCACAGTGTGGAGAAGTGCATAGCCGGGTTTCCAAGGGGTTTGTACTGGGCCCAGTACAGTCCAACATATTCATAAATGATTTGGAAAAAGGGGTAAATGGCAAAGTAGCAAAGTTTGCAGATGTTACAAAATTACTCAGGATAGTTAAGTCCAAAGCTGACTGCAAAGAGTTACAAAGGAATCTCACAAAACTGGGTGACTGGGCAAGAAAATGGCAGATAAAATTCAGTGTTGATAAATGCAAAGTAATACACATTGGAAAACATAATCCCAGCTACACATACAAAGTGATGGAGTCTAAATTAGCTGTTACCATTCAAGAAAGAAATCTTAGTCATTGTGGATAGTTCTCTGAAAACATCTGCTCAATGTGTGGCAGCAGTCAAAAAAGTTAACAATGTTAGGAAACCATTAGGAAAAGGATAGATAATAAGAGAAATTATCATAATGCCACTATATAAATCCAGGGTGTACCCACACCCTGAATACTGTGTGCAGTTCTGTCTGCCCCTTCTCAAAAAAGATATAGTAGAATTGAAAAAAGTACAGAGAAAAGCTACTAAAATGATTAGGGATATGGAACAGCTTCCATATGAGGAGAGATTAATAAGACTGGGACTGTTCACTTAGAAAAAGAGATGACTAAGGGGGATATGATAGAGGTCTATAACATCATGAATGATGTAGAGAAAGTGAATAAGGAAGTGTTATTTACCCCTTCACATAACATAAGAACCAGGGATCACCCAATGGAATTAATAGGCAGCAGGTTTAAAACAAAAGGAAGTATTTCTTCGCACAACCCACGGTTAATCTGTGGAACTCCTTGCCAGGGGATGTTGTGAAGGCTAAAAGTATAACTGGGTTTTAAAAAGATCTAGATAAGTTCATGGAGATTAGGTCCATTAATGGCTGTTATACAAAATGGTCAGGGACACATCTCCATCCTCTGGGTGCCCCATAATGTCTGACTGCCAGATGCTGGGACTGGAAAACAGGGGATGGATCACTCAATAATTGCCCTGTTCTGTCCATTCCCTCTGAAGTGTCTGGCACTGGCCACTGTGGGAAGACAGGATCCTGGGCTAGATGGACCTTTGGTCTGACCCAGTGTGGCCGTTATTACGCTTTTCTTTATTATGGCTTTGGTGCTCAGCCCTTTGCAGGATTGTCAGTCCCCTAAGTGTCAGTGACAAGCTTCACTGACTGCTCAAGGAAATACATTGGCCCAAAGTAGTTGCATTTGCAAACTTTTTTGTGTGTGGGAGAGAGAGGAAAGGAGTAGTAATAGTTCCTGGGAGGAGAAGAAAAAGAGCGTTTCTCAAAAAGGCCCGTTAACACTGCTCTGGTTGACAAGTAATGAAACATGGGAGGTAAAAGTCCTTTCTTTCCCCTTCCCAGTGCTGTGATTTAAAACATTTGAGAACACACTTCAGAAGACGGAGAAGTAAAAGCCCCCAGTTGTCCCACAAGAATCTGCAAAGGCCGCATCCGAGTGAAGGGGCCGCAGTGGGTTAATGCAGTCCATCATTTTGTAAGGAGCTCAGAGTTCGTGTATGAGCTGTGTCAGTTTGTTGTCTGCACGCTGTCTTTGCTGATCACAGTAATCGGGTCATAAGAGAAAGAGAAGTAATAGTGCGTCTCTTAGCAACCAACCCCAGGAGAAAGAGAAAATTACTCAAACCGACTATCCAGCCAGGGAAGTAGAAAGATGAAATGTTCTGAAAGTCTGCTGGCAAGTGCTCAGGGACATTATTCTTTTATCTGTTAGTTCCAGTGATATCAGGTACTTTTTTACCTTCTTCCTGGTAAACTTTTTTTTTTTTAATTAGCCTCAGAAAAATGGCAAAAAAAAACCCCTCTGAAACACACAAAAAAAGGTTTGAAAGAAAAATAAAAGTTAATAAAAGTTTTACATGCTGTTTAATGGTGCCCGGTGGGGGAGGGGGAGCTGAACAGCTCAGGGGGATAGTAAAGGCTATATAAATAGATATAAAGGAGATATATAAAGGCTTCTGGTTCTAGGCCACTGGTTTGAATCTGTCCCACGCCAGTACAAACCAAGAGTTGTTGTTCTATCTGATGGCTGCTTGGTGGCCTGTGTGAAATCAGTTTGGCTGCTCTCCAGTCCAGACCACAGGTATTAAAGTCACCCATCTTATTCAGCACTAATTTGACACGTTTGTTCGCAACTCGGCAAAGAGCGTAAAGACTGAGTCATGGAGGTCAAACTGCCCCCTCATCCTTAGTCCCCTCCCAGGTCAGAAGTGAAGGCCCCTTAAATAAAATAAATAATGGAGATATGCCAATCTCCTAGAACTGGAAGGACCTTGAAAGGTCATCAAGTCCAGTCCCCTGCCTTCACTAGCAGGACCAAGTACTGTCCCCTGACAGATTTTTGCCCCAGATCCCTAAGTGGCCCCCTCAAGGATTGAACTCACAACCCTGGTTTTAGCAGGCCAATGCTCAAACCACTGAACTATCCCTCCCCTGCTTGCCAAGGCTGAGAATGCAGGCAGCTTGTATTGTGCCTGTTCTATGGACAATTCTGCTGGGCTGTCTATCTGGCCCATCAGCTCAGAATACATTTAAGCAGAAGAAAACAAAGAAACACCTCTTTTGAAACATGGGCCCTAATGTTTGGTGCCTTCATTTTTCGATGCCCAACCTTAGACACATAGGGTCTGATTTCCAGAGGTGCTGAGCGGCCTTGCTCCGATTGACTTTGGCACTTGTGAAAACCAGTTCCTGGGCACCGGAGATTAGAGACTGGAAAATTTGGCACAGAATTTCTAAGGATGCCTGGAATGACCCTAGATAAAAGTAAAGCCTGAAATTAAGACTCCTGGGGTTGACATGAGGGATCTAAACTTTTGGGGAAAAAATGAGGCTTGGTTGTTAGCACAGACATGGAAAACACAAACTTCAGAGGACAGTTTTATTGGATGGGTAGTTTGGCTTATATGATGACTGGTCAATGGACAAGAATGAAGATATTAATCTGGGTGAGTGTGTAGGGTGATGTGACCATCTCATTTAGCATTTTAGTGCACGTTGTAGCCATGTTATCTCCAGCCACCCAATGCAGTTGGCTTTAATGGAGCTACTTTGGATTTATACTGATTGTAACTACGATCAGAATCTGGATCCAATGTACATATAATATTTTTTAATTCAATCTGCGGGTAACTAGAGTAGGCGATGGGAACCTGGAATGATGATCATCATAATAAAATGAGGGATTTGTGTGTCACTCACGGTAAGATAATAAGATCTTATATGTGTGTGTGGCATGCTTAAAGGGAGGGTTCCCAAAATGCTTTACCGGCACATTGTGACTCTCTTTGCCCACCACTGGAATACGGCTCCCTCTGCAATAGAAGCTCGTAAAGAGAAGGAGCAATTTTTAGGATCGTTCATCTGCTTGGCTTGTATAAGTGAGAACGTAAATCCCCACCCTGAAGTCAACGGGGTGACTCCAGATTTACAGCGCTGTAGCTGCAATCAGAACGTGACTCTGGGAGGCCGTCGATCGGATTGTCCGTTCCTCTGGTGGAAAGCGCGGAAACAGTCACTTAGAACGAGATTCCATACTGTGTGGATGGAGCAAACAGGCTAACGGGCCCCAGCCAGATATTAATATCTGTGCGCTCACTGGGAGAGAGCTGTGGAAGGTTTCTAAGACTAGACTTCTTATCCTGGAAATAATCAGTGAAAAAATACCACCTGGCAGCTGTCCAGAATTAATAGTTTAGGACTGGGGTCTACTGCCATCAGGGGCTGAAGGAACAGTGTTAACTGGTACCCTTTTCCAACAAAAGCATCTTTCACTGTTTCACTGTCACCTTGTCGCAAAGAAGAAGAAAAAAGACACCCCTTAAAGTTTAGTAATTGAAGAGTTTCCTTTGCTATTTTTGTGTGTGCCAGTAAGTGATGTTTCCTGGAAATTTTCACCCAACTCTATAAATACCGCCCCTGGGGATTGCAGCGGTGACTCAGTTTGGGAAGTCAAACCCTGTTCACTTCCTCAATGTTGCCAAGCCGGCACCATGTGTGGAATGCAGAACTTCTGCAAAATGGTTAATTCTGGATTGGTTTTAAAAACGGCAATAAAATGAAGCCTCTTCTCAAAAAGCTCGGCTTCTCTTGCTCAAGTGTACCTTCCCGGCATGTTGTTCTATGAATGTGCTGAGTATATATAGAGCTGAAGTGCAGTTCTGTTCTGAAAAAGTGACTGTAATAGGATATCCTGGGGTTCAATGGTTATTTTCTCTCAATGACGCTGTGTCTAATGTCTCTGATTTTCTAGCCGGCCACCTTGAAAACTTAACTTGGTCTTGGAGATCTTTCCTCCTTGGACACGGTCACCTATGATGATGGTTCTGCAGGCCACTTTCTGCTCTCAGTTACACTGTTGCACCGGTCTCCTTCCAGCTGTCCCTCACTGACACCTCCACAACCCTGTTGCCTTAACCCAGGTGCCACTGTTAAGGGATATAGCAAACACTTCCACTGATGGTGCCTAAGAAGGAAACAAGCTCATTTTCTGAGCTGTGTTGGCTCTGCCGAGCTAAAGGAAGAAAAGATGGCACTAAAAGCGTAGTTTGGGTGCAGACTTGTTGCATGGACAGAAAAAAATCAAAGTGTGATATTGTGGGTAAGTAGAGTGCAAATCCGATGAAGTTCTACAGCAGGGGTCTCAAACATGCGGCCCGCAGAGTTATTTCCTGCGGCCCGCCATAGGTGCCGACTCCACAGGCAGCCAAGTTCCAAACATTACTGAGTGTTTATATTTTATTAAAACCCCTCTTTGCATTACAGTTTTTAAAAAGTTAATACATTGACTTTTAATAGCATACTCTAGTACTCTTCATTTTTTTCATTTTGACTATACTTTTGTATCACTGTATGAAAAGGTTTCAGTGATGCGGCCCTCGGGCCAATTTACTAGTTCTCATATGGCCCTCGTGGTGATTTGAGTTTGAGATCCCTGTTCTACAGCGTGGCTTGCAAGGCCTCCCTCAACTTCAGCACAGATAAGAAACCCACAGGTGCGACAGGGAACAGCATACAGTGAGTGCTACATTTTGAATAGCTCCCTTGTCTCTACTCACTTTGAGAAGAGGCTATTCCCTCCCCTCCCCTTCTCCCCCAGCCCCCCCCACATTAGCATAATAATTAAATCCATAGATTCCATTATCTTTATTGTTTCAGTGTTGTTAACCATTCTCCGCTAGGCACTGACTGCCACAGCGCTTGAAAGCCCGTTTCATTCTCCAGCTACTATGGAGCTAACCGGGCACTCGGGTGGGTGTGACCCTTCGTCTTTTTTTAGAGGATTGAGAACTAAACCCGGCTGCCTAAAAAGAATCAAGGGGTGAGCAGCACCACTCTGGAAGAACCGGGGGTTCTAAGAAGTGGATCCTCAGTTGGTGCCTAATTTCTCAAGGTTTCATGCCTCCGTGGGGAACAAGAGCCTTTGAAGACATTTGGAGAAATGACTGGTTTGGCTGGATATGAAACCTCCTAAATTGCTCCCAGCAAATAAATGGTTCTTGTTGGCCAGACTTGAAAATATTAAAATACAACTTAGTCATCAGTCTGAAGCAAAGGTCCATGATGCATCATCACAAGCTTGCTCTTTTCACCATGGCCACTGAGACTTCTCTAAAAATTGCTGTGGCAAACACATTTCAGCCCTGGTCATAGTGCACATTTTGAATATTACTAATTCACAATAAAGTATTCATCTGAGACTCCTGCTATAAGTCAAGGTTTCCTAGTACTCTCAACTGTGATTTCTCACATAGGTCGTCCATTAACCTATTGTTTACTGGTGTGCTAATAAATGCATTCCCATTTGGTGCTGTCTTGCTTTGTCTGTGTCCAAGGGTGCCCTTGAAAATTAGCCTTTTTGTCTCAATGGGAATTTCTTCTTCTTTAAATACGTTACAAGCCTGTTACATTGTATTTATTTGCTTGATCTGTGACCAACCCGGCTCTTCCCGGAGACCAGCACCTGATTGATTTGTTTGACTTTCTCAAGAGAGATGAAGTGGCAAATGCCGTATATGAGCTCACTCTCTAGTACAGTAGGGGCCTCTGGAGTTGGGCTGGAAGGTTCCAGTTTAAAATCCTATTTTATGAGACGCAGACTCACATTTTATGGGGGCAGCCCAGTTGTTAAACTTTCAACTGCTCTGAATTCCACCTGTGAACGTGGAGGCAGAGGTCCAGCCTTTTGAAAAATCAGGGCCTAAATGTCAACTTTCTTGTGTTTGAAAGTGCAGTTTCATGCTTACTGTGTGTTAATAAGTCTATATCAGCAGTGCCAAGTTCACAAGTTAAAAACAATAACAAAATATAGCCAGCTGCCAGCCCCAAAATATCAGCCCGGGCTGTGAGAGACAGGCTGGGCTCCTTCTTTCTCACACATCAGCACCAGATAAAGGTTCTGCAGGCCACATCTCGCACTCAGTGGCACCTGTGCAAACCCATTGCCTTCAAATTAGCCCCCATGACTATTCAAGGGATTTGCATAGGTGCAACTGACTGGAACCTGAAAATAATTCACAGGTGGAATTCACAGCATTTTAACTAGCTGGCTGCAAATAGTTCTGCCGGTGTTATACAAAGCAGAATAGAATCCAGCTCACTGTCTTATCTAGGCTGATGCTGCAGAGTAAATATCAGTAAAAAGAAAATACTTTTGTTAACTCAAGCCAGCTGCTTGTGGGTATGATTTGGAATACACGGGGGGGGGGGGGGGGGGGGGGGGGGGGGGGAGATTGGTTGAGTGTGAAGGTGCAACTTTTATAGCGTTGCGTTTCAGAGTACTTTTTTAAAGTTTAGTTTGGCTTCCAATAGTTTTTTGTATCCCTGCCAGATTTGGAAACTTTTGGTCATCTAATTATTTCACATCCCATGCATAAACCCTGACCTTGTCTTCACTGCGGGGGGTGGAAAGTGTGTTCCTAACTCGAGTTGGCTAACATGAATTAAAATGCTAGTGAGGACAAGGCAGTTTGTAGTTACCACACTAGTTAGCAGCTCATGGTAAACCCTAGGATGCCCTTTGACTGGGCCAGCTAATTCATGTGAACACTACGAACTGCTTTGTATTCACTAAGATTTTACTTCATGCTAGCTAGTTAGGAACACACCTTTTTCTTCTCCTGGTGAAGATGTGCTCTAAAGTCTCCTCTAGATAGGATAGAGAGTGTGGTGTTGAATGTTAGCTAATACCAATATGTAGGTGGAGAGACCCTGGGCTTTAACTCAGCTAGCTGGCAAATCTACACTGAGCTCTGTACACCAGAGGTTTAGAAGTTAATTAGAATATGTTAGGTAACACTTTCGAAAAACCCAGCTTTCAGCACTAGCCAAGAGAAACCCTAAGATGTTTCTCATCGGCTTGACGTTGCTCTTCATTAGAGAGACAAGGTGGGTGAGGTAATATCTTTTATTGGGGCCAACTTCTGTTGGTGAGAGAGACGAGTGTTTGAGCTTATACAGAGCTTTTCCTCAGGTCGGGGAAAGGTACTCAGTGTCACAGCTAAATACAAGGTCAAACAGATAGTTATGTGCTAACGACTTAGGCTAGACTATCTGTTCAGTTTTGTATTTAGTGGTGATGCTCCGAGTACCTTTCCCAGACCTGAAGAAGAGCTCTGTGTAGCTCGAAAGCTCATCTCTCTCACCAACAGAAGTTGGTCCAATAAAAGATATTCCTTCACCCACCTTGTCTCTCTATTATCCTGGGACCAACACAGCTACAGAAATTGTTCTTCATTGGCAACTGTATCCGATAAGCCTAGTGCCACTTCTCTGATTGCATTGACACATTGTCTGTTACATAGAATGTGCCATTTATCTCTCCATGAAACTGCAAGGAAACACCCGTGGGTGGATCATTGTCATGGTGGTACTTGTCATCCAAACTGTAATTCATAACATTTTTAACAGTCCTCCTGCTCTGGGGGAGAGGGGAAAAAAGAGAAACTTTAAAGAAGGGAGCCACCTCATTTGGGATTTTTTTTTAAATTTTTTTTTTTACTTTGGAGGAAATCAAGCTGACGAAAACCATCATATTACCAAAGCTCGAGTGGCTCTGAGAACATTTAAAACAAGGATGACTAGAAATGACCTTTCTGTCATGGAGCAAACTTTGAGTGTATTCTCCCTTTGGCATTTCTAATGATAGGCTTTCCATCTGGTCTTCTCTTAAAAGCTAAGATACAATTCGTGTTTTTTCACGTTAAAATTATGCGTACTGTAAAATTAAGTCTCCTGATTTTTGCACTTAAGGGAGAAGCAGTTGAAAGAACTATTTTTATTTTAGCAACTCTATTTGGGGTCTGTAAGGGCTGATTCCCTTAGGCCCAAGTAACTAAAGTGGCCTATAATTTTGGGTGCCCCAATTTTGGGGTGCCGAGCATCGGACACCTACCACCTTTGTGGAGAATTGCCAAAGTTCTGACTGCACCTGAAGTCAGGGGCACCTGGGGTGCTCCCCTCTAGAGGGCATGATTAAGGCTGGTATTAATTATCATCTGATAGGGGCGTTTGATAATGCATGGCCAGTCCTGCAAATATGTGAAATGATTTAATGCCGGGAACTGCGTAGGGTCTGATGGCCCTCACATCAGATTGACACTGATGTGAGGCAATGCAGAATCGAGCCCCTGGAATCTACCAGAAGGCAGCGGAGGTCATAATAAATAAACGCTTTGCAAGTTAAGAAAATCAGGGAACCCCTGCTACGTACCGTACATAGCACTTGGGACCTGTTTCAGCAAAGCATTTGAAGTCCATGCAGCCCTATTTAGCAAAGCATGTAAGCAGGTGCTTAACTTTAAGTATGTTAAGTCCCATTAACTTCCATGGGACTTAAGTGCATGAGTAAATAAAAGTGTGTGCATAAATGCTGTGATATATTGGGGCCATGCTGCATATAGGTACCGCGTTTCTTGGTGCCATGCTTTAGAAATCTCCAAAAGGCGAGATTTGTATCCCTCGGTGCCCGGTAAAGCGTTTATTGTCATTATTCGGCCTTTTCTTTTTCTCTGTTTGACTCAGTCCTCCAAAAACGTGTATGGACGGGGAGGACATAGCTTCTGCCGTCATGACTTAGCGCCCCCTTTATGGCCAATTAAATGTCCATTCATCAAATATTGTCCTTGCGGGAACGCTAGAAAGAGCCTGTTAGTGAGCCAGTGTCTCTGTGAATAATGGTATGTGGAGTGGGGACCCGCATTTATTTCTGTTCGGACGTCGACAGACACAGCACAGCAATTATTCGTCTGGGCTCGTGGCACAAAGTTATTCTGCTGAGTGCAATGACATTTCTACTGCAGTTTAATGACCCGAATCGTTAAAACAGTGCAGGCGGGAGAGAATAGAACATGGAACCTTGCAGAGGGAATACCTGTCACACACAGGAGCTTTCCTCTTTATAAAGCTGCTTTTGCTCTTTGGCGCATCTTACGGCAAGGAAACCTGATTGAGTAAAAGGGAGTTGGATCTGGTTAGTAGTGGAGTTGAGTGCCTCAAAGCCAAGGACATTATTCATGGGGCAGTTTGAGTCCTCCTACCTACCATATCTTTAAGGAAGGTTTGTTAGGATGCGCCCCCCCAAAATGGGAATGTCATTGGCTGGCTAGTCCTTTAAGGGGAGTCAGGCTCAGCCTGGCTTGTGGCCTAGAAGTTAACCCCCAGCTGATCCTGATCTGGACTCAGTTACAGTGAGTGATCCCAGGGAGGCCTGCATAGAGAGGGAAGAGAACTAAGTGAAGGGGGAGACCCAGGAGAAAGGAGCAAGGTGAGGTCCCTCTCTCTGCAAAGCACCTAGGGAAAGCAGGCTGAAGAGAGCCTACCTGAGAGATAAGGAGCAGGGAGGTCCCTGGGAGAAGCTGCTATGCTCTGCAGCAAGGGGAAGCAGTGGGGGAAACCTGCTGGGAAGAAGCCCTGGGAAGCAGTGCTCAGCCAAAGGAGTAAAGAACTTCAGCTCCCAGGAGCAGGGGCGAAAAACAGGGAACATCCATGTAGACTGCGAGGGACAGAAAGATCTTCTGTTTGGATATCGGTGTGGATTCTTTAGTTGGATTTTATCAGCCCAGAATGGAAATGGAAAGAAGTGACCTGGGTGGAGGGCTAGGCTGCAGAAGACGTGTCCAGAGATGGGCCATTGCAGGGCCAAAGACGTCAGCAGGGGGCGCTGGAGATGACCCTTGCAGTGCCACCCTCTGATGCCAGGGGGCGCTGCAGCAGTGAGTAGAACGGCTTACAAGGAGGAATATCAGTCATTTAAGAAAAGTTTCCCGTGGCTTGTTTTGCTATTCACAGAATCACAGAGGTTGGGATGGTCCATCCATCTCACTGACCATTCAGACTTCCTTCCCACGAGCCCTTTCTTCTAGACTAGTGTTAAGTACCCCCGCGTGATGGGCCTTCTGTCACCTCCTTGGGAGACATCTCCATAATCTCATACAACTCACTGTCGAAACATTTCCATCTGCATTTCCCCTTTCTTAATTTAACCCGATTATTCCTGGGTTTTGGCTCCTTCTAGCACCCTGAATAATTCCACGCTTGGCACTTGCAGCCCTGGATATAGATTAGCAGTTCCCATGCTCTCCCTAATGGTTGCTTGCCAGTGCTGTATGTATTTAGCTCTTTTAACTTTCCCCCCTGTAAATCAGTCCCTCCTGCTCCCTCGCCATTCTTATTGTTCTTCTCTAAGCTCCTTCTAACTTGCTGGTGCATTTCTGGAACCGAGGTGCTCAGAACAGAAGGCGATATTTGAGGTGCAGTTCCACCAAAACCACACATAGAGAGGCAACTGTTCCACCAGGCATAAGATGAGAATAGCACACACACAGCCAAATTCATCCCTCGTGTAATTCAGTGAGTGGAATTGATTACTAACTGGGGTGAATTTAGGCCATCCTGGGCCAGATTCTTCATTCATCCCGAACTAGTCACGCTGTAAGAATAGTAGGGATGTGGGAGTGGGGAGGTGGCGAGGGATAAAGGCGGCTTTAAGCATCCCTACGTTCTGGGGCTGACCTCTGACATAAGCTAACGGAGCCTCGGGGCTGTCTGAACTTCTGTTAGGCTGTAGTGGCTCCTAAGGGCCTGTTCAGCACTTGAGAATAGCTGGCATGTCACCCGTCACACCCATTAACCTGCCAGCATGCCCTGCACCAGGGACTGTGAGGGAAGGCAGTGTTGAGCCTTCTGCAGGCTCTGTGCATGGCACGGAATAATCCATGTGCTGGGGGTATTCCACAGGGGTTTGCTCCTCCAGCTTGTAGCCCTTTGATGTTGCCCGAGTGGGAAGCAAGATCCAGCCCAAAGTTTGCCTCATCTGAAGGCGGGGCGGTGGAGAAGTGCGAAAATATTTTAGTTGACTTCTCTGTGACATGCACAAATGCTGCCGTGGGTAGGAACTGCAGCAGGCATATCCAAGTAGAGCTGTTTTAGGCAAACACTTGCAAGTAAAAATAAAATAAAATTGCACCAGTATAAGGAACTTTGCCAGGAATCCTTCCTAAGCTTCA
Organism: Macrochelys suwanniensis; assembly: GCA_033296515.1. Taxonomy (NCBI): domain Eukaryota; kingdom Metazoa; phylum Chordata; order Testudines; family Chelydridae; genus Macrochelys; species Macrochelys suwanniensis. The sequence continues at coordinate 3,994,022 of CM065783.1, read as the reverse complement.
GAGTAGATAATTGAAGGGAAACTTTTTATAAAGGCTAAATGGTGTATGGGCATGAAAAATTCAGCAGGGAATTTAAGCCATTTCTAAACCGCATGAAACATTAAACATTTCAGTCAAAAATAGCTTGGAAATGGTGGGCATCCTCCGAGCCTTTAAATAATTGTCTAATTTTTCTCTTGTAAAACGTTAAATGGACAGCATTAAGGATCAAAAATCTTTTTTTCTTTTTTCTGTTTGATCATGAATCCTAGACCACAGCTTGGAAAGATCAACCGGTCTACTCACTGCACCCCTTTCCATCCCTCTTTCTCATGATTTTAGCAGCCAGTGACTCAAGAATCACTGGAGTAGAGATTAATACTTTAATTATACCATGAGAACTGGGATTCCAAGTTCTAAGATTGTATAAAGCATTGGTTTCTAGCCTGAACAGATCTCAAAATAGCCCTTTAAATCCATTTGAATTCAAGATGTTCATCTTGTCAAGCAAGATTTTAGTCACAAGGATGTGATTTGATATCTTGTGACCTGCCAAGGGTAGAGACTAAATCTTTATATCACTTGAAAGCTGATAATCCTGTTTTTCAAACTGTATTGAACACCCATTTCTAGGCTCGGTAGATCACAAGATACTGGGTGTTAAAGCTGTGTCAAGCCTAAATTGGCCTGTCAGTGTAAAAGTGCTTCTTTTGCACTTGGTCCAAGAATGAATGAATATTGGCAATTTCAAGATTCATGTCTCAAGTACATTTCTTGGTTCCCCACTACATCTATGCAGGCAAGGTTACAGTAATGCATGCTGTTTCTTCTTTAATCTAAGCGGCAATGGTGGTCCTCACCATGGCATATCTGGGTTGCAAGGAAGTGTTAAATGCAGTTGTTTTAAACTAGCTAGGGAGCAGCTTTGCCTTCTGAGGTCCCTTTTGGCACTCCAAAGTGGTCACCTTGTGATGACCTGATGTAGCAATATGTTATGCACATTAATAGAATTATAGAATATCAGGGTTGGAAGGGACCTCAGGAGGTCATCTAGTCCAACCCCCTGCTCAAAGCAGGACCAATCCCCAACTAAATCATCCCAGCCAGGGCTTTGTCAAGCCTGACCTTAAAAACCTCTAAGGAAGGATGATGATGAAGGATTACATTGATGATGATGCATTGGTATTGGAGATGGGCGAAGCTTAGGGGTTTGGTTTTGCAAAAGTCTCCACAGTTGGGTTTGATTTAGTGAAATCAAGACCTGGAGTTATATGGGGATAAGTCCCATTCTCTCCACGCCTCTAATAAGTGGAGAGATTTGGATAGCTCCAGTTTTAGCTCATGTCCAAAATACATGATACAGCCTCAATATGGAGCAACATCATTAATCATCAAAGCAATATCATGAGGAGAGTTTCAACATCCCCGTTGCCCTCTGCCACACCCTTTCTGGCTGGTAGAATAAGAATTGGGTTTTTCCCTTCTCCCCTCAATCTCTTCTGGCTGATGAGAGGAAATGGGGGTCCCCCTCCAACTGCCCCTTCTTATAGCATCCTGAACAAAGGGAAATGTGGAAGGAGGGGAGATGGGCCTCTCTTTTTCCCATCCTGCCAGGTATGTTTCTTTGGTGAGCACTCACCACCTAGACTGTTATGCACTAATTTGCACTTACTGCCTCGGGCTGCCTTCAGAAGCTCCAGAGGAGAAGGTGACTAGAGGGGATTACAATATTTTTTCAACAAAATCGGGGATTTTCATCCAAACCCAAAATGGTTGCTGAAAATGCCTGTTTTGTTTGAATTGTCTCATCAGAAAACCAGAATCCAAAAAAGATATTTTGTTTTAAAAGTTGTCTTTGATTAAACCAGGCATTTTCGCCGGAAACCGAAAAAACCAAACCCATGTGTTTTCTGCGACCAAAAAAAAAGGAGCGAGGCATTTGTAGACCAGCTCCCAATGCTAGGCAAATGCCCAATGCTGGGCAAATGCTAGATTCTAATTCCCTTACTCATGACCGATAGCATCTTACTGCCTGCCTAGTGCCATTGGCTTCAGTAGAACTACTTGTTTGAGTAACTGCTCCCAGAGGTGCAAAAGCTTCATAATCTGGACCCAAGTAATTAACGTTGCCATGGTATCCCTGTGCTTAGTATAGGGAATACAGGGTGAAATCCACCATTAGGCAGTGGGCCAGCACAGGTACCACATAGGTACCATTTAAGTCCCACTTATGCCCTCAAAATAAGCCTTATTCTGGGCCTCTTCCTGCAGTGAACTTTGCTCTGTATTTCGTTAATATCGCAGGTCTGATTCTCATTGACACTAAGTCTCTTTTACATTGCTCTGTCTAACATGCTCGCTTTACGGCTCCTTACACTGCCAGCTGGGCAGGTGGGGCTCGTCAGCCCTGGAAGGCAGCCCACCTAGGAGAAGGAAAACTCTGATTTAAAACCTCTGCTGCCTTGTGGCAATACCCACTCATGGGAAAGGCGAAGGGAGTCAACCCTGAAACCAAATCCGGTGTCGGAGTCCCGATGGCTGTCTGACATTGTCCTCAACGTCATTCCGGCAACTCCTGCGACGTCACTGGTGCCAAGTTGTATCGACATTGTCTTTCCCTTGGATCCATCAGTTGCGTGGAGAGGGGGGTTCTGCTGCATGGGCAACAGCTGTTCCTCCATATCACCCTGCCCTGGCTTGCGCCCTGGAGAGGACACTAACTAAACGTTCCCCATGGGCGCATATCCATCGTCTCTCGAGACTAACGGCCACTGCCAGAGTGATGTGAAGGTGTCCTAGTGTAAATGGAAATCAGGCTCTAATTCACTGAAACTCCCTGTGCCACAGTTTCCTTATATGTAAGATGGGGATAAGAATACGCACGTACCGCCTTTACGTACTCTAAGATCCTCAGATGGAAGGTGCTAAAGAAATGCAAAGTGTGAACACAAGCTGTTGCCTCCCTGGCATTCAGCTAATATTCAAAGATTCCCCAGCATTCTGGACAGTGCCTTGTTTTGGCAGAGGAGGAGGTGAACACCCCTTCTTGTTGATGTGTCCCATTGTTGATGAGTTGTGTAGCAAATACAGATGCTCCTTTGGAAAGTTCAGACTAGGGGTTCTGAATGAAATTCGTCCCTGTGCAGAGAAGACCTTTGTATGTTTTTGTCCCACTTCGGTACTACACAGACCTTGTGCAGCATCTCTGCACGTGCATAGATTTGACCCAGTCTGAAGACACCTGCGTTTTGTATTTGACCTAATAACAAATATCTTGATTCAGTCTGCATTTAGTTAGAATGTATATGCTGTTTCTAGTAAGCATAATCTACTTTGAATTTGTGTCTGCGCATAAAATAACACACACAAGCCATAAATGGGGAGCAAATTATCTACTCTGAAAGATGAAAATACAAAAGGATTTCTATTTATCCAACATTTGGGTTTTTCATCTGAAAACGTCCTCTGGGATGAAGGAGGTAATTTGATTTATTATTAGACTATCACACAGACAAATAATCAAAAGCAAGTTCTTTTATATTCACAAGAAAATCTAGTTAATTTTTCTGTTCCCTAGTAGCGTTTATCAGCAAAATGAAGAATTGGATGCTAATTGCAATAGAAGGAAGGAAGCTGTCGCTGTTTCTGCAGCTGAAAACAGTAAACTATCTGCGTCTGATAAAGACACATGTTCTGCTTTAATCTTTTAATGTGACTGTTTATAGGTATTACATGGAATGCTTCTTGGGGGAAGGAACTAAACAAGCCAATTTGAAATTTGGTTTCCCACCTCTTCGACCGGTTGAGCTGTAAACCCTATTTGCCTGTTGTTGTATTTCCAAATTGGTGGCTTTGTTCTAATGTATCAAGCTACCAGCAGAAGATTATGCGAGGAAAGTAGTTTGCAAAGGTTGACCCTTCACTCAAGGAACATTTAAGCAATGGTGATAGATTTAGTTGGTGAGGATTGATCTAAACCCATCAGATCCATTTGATTTACCATAACAAGGCAGATTGGAATTGAACTTGGTAAGGGTGGGGGCGGGGGGGGGGAGGGGATGCAAATAAGGGCATTGATATGTTCATACTATCTTAAAAATGGTTAGCTGCAGCATCTAACACTTCAGGAAGTCTCTTGACAATAAAAACAATTCTGGAAGCCTGCCGTGATCTTTGCATGATGTGTGGAATGTTTTGTGCTTCATCACTGAGCAGAAAAAGGCTTCCTGGCTTGGGGTTCATATTAACAGGGTGGAATTTCATTGACACAAACACCCCCTACCCTAGGGGCAGAAAATTGACTCACTCCATCTTTAAAGGCCAAGAAACAGATTGTCTTGGCTTTTTTTGTTAATGCCAGGTGATAAATGGATTTTATCCTCTTAGCAGTCGCCAACGGTTTAATCCAGTGGCAAAACTCGTTTTCCCAACTCCGTCTCAACAGCCTTCTCTAATAAATAAATGCATGTGTCAACTCTTGTCAAGAGCACTTAGCAGTGAACAATGAATTTAACACCACAAGCCAATAAACAAATAAATAACCTATTTCAGTTTTGTCTGAGCAGAACAGTGCTCCCTGGTTGAGTTGCTTCCTGGACCCCTCATTCTATTCAGGAGAGAAGATTATGCATGTGAATGCAATGTACTTTTTTCTTTTCAAAGTCAATAATTTGCTTTTGTGACGAGATTCTCCCGCCTCCTGCCTCAAATGGTTTATGCAGAAAATTCTCCGTCTCGACGACCTTTTTGTGTTGGTTTTTAACATTTGACAATTATTTTTATCCTTGTTTGCATTGCAGTACCACTCAGAGGCTCCCTCATTGTGCTGGGCACTGTACAGACCCAGAGTAAGGGACAGTCCTTGTCTCGAAGAGTTTACGACATAAATAGACAGCACAGCCAGGTGGGAGGAAGGAAGGGTGTCCCCGTTTTACAGGTGGAGAACTAAAGCACAAAGAGGTTAAATAACTTGTCCAAGGTCACAAAGGAAGTCTGTGAAAGAACTAGCGATTAAGCCTAGAGCCCGAGTTAACCTCAAGACCGTCCATCCTTCCTCCCTGTATTTTAAGATAGATTGATTTAACATTTGAAAAGGTGAAAGCATATTTCGTGTATTATCTCTCCTTCCGCTGTATTAAACTGCAGGTCGGAAAACTAATTTGATAAAGCTGACCTATAATAATAGTAATGACAGCACTTTTCTCTTTCTTACGGCAGTATAAATTCGCTGCAACTTCACCAAAGTCAGTTGAGTTACACCCGTGTCAGCCTGGTTGTGAGAGGAGAATTTACATAGGCTCTTCACCTGTGGATCACCAAACACTTGGCCCAGGTGAATAAACAGAGTCATCTCTGTTGTAGAGAGAGTATAAATGACGCACACGTAGGTCAAGGGTCTTGTCCAAGGTCATACAGAAAAGCAGTTTTGAATCAGAAACATAATCTATAGCCCATGCTCAGCTGAGTACAGATACCTTCTTGTACTGTATTGGAATGATCTGCTTTAAATCAGCTTCTAGGAGAAATTCTGTGGCCTCTGTGCTTGGGGGTCCGGCTTAGATGGTCACAGCGGCCTTAGGAATATGTGTACCTATGGCTCCACCTGTTCATCCTCTTCCTTCCTGGGCCACGGGGAGCACAGGAATGCCGGCATTGACTTCAGTAGGCTCATAACACAAGCTAAATATGAGTCAACAGTGTGATGCTGTTGCAAAAAAAGCAAACTTGATTCTGGGCTGCATTAACAGGTGTGTTATTAGCAAGACTTGAGAAGTCATTCTTCCGCTCTACTCTGCACTGGTTAGGCCTCAACTGGAGTATTGTGTCCAGTTCTGGGCACCGCATTTCAAGAAAGATGTGGAGAAATTGGAGAGGGTCCAGAGAAGAGCAACAAGAATGATTAAGGGTCTAGAGAACATGACCTATGAAGGAAGGCTGAAGGAATTGGGTTTGTTTAGTTTGGAAAAGAGAAGACTGAGAGGGGACATGATAGCGGTCTTCAGGTATCTAAAAGGGTGTCATAAGGAGGAGGGAGAAAACTTGTTCATCTTAGCCTCTAAGGACAGAACAAGAAGCAATGGGCTTAAACTGCAGCAAGGGAGGTTTAGGTTGGACATTAGGAAAAAGTTCCTAACTGTCAGGGTGGTTAAACACTGGAATAAACTGCCCAGGGCGGTTGTGGAATCTCCATCTCTGGAGATATTTAAGAGTAGGTTAGATAAATGTCTATCAGGGATGGTCTAGACAGTAATTGGTCCTGCCATGAGGGCAGGGGGCTGGACTCGATGACCTCTTGAGGTCCCTTCCAGCCCTAGAATCTATGAATCTATAACACTTGCAGTTCTGCTTTAAGACAATGACTATAATCAAATCTCATGTTTCAGGGCTTCAGCTGCTCACCTGCAGGGGGCAGGAAGGATCTTTTCCCCTGATGCACAATTAGCCAAGGATATTGCGGGCTTTCTTTTCCCCCTCTTTCCTCTGAAGCATCAGTGATTGGCCACAGCTGGAGACGGGACACCAGCTGGGGTGAGCTGATGCCCTGAGGTGGTCCAGAGAATCCTTCTCCTTAGATGCTTGGCTGATGAGTCTTGTTTATATACTCAGGGTGAAACTCCATTGCCAGATTTGGGGTCAGGAAGGAATTTCTCCCCAGGTCAGATTGGCAGGGACCCCACGGGTGGGGACAGGGGCAGAAGGGGTTGGCTTCCTCCGCAGACTGAAGCTTGGATCTCCTGCTCCTGCTCTTAGTAGGATCATCTGGGCATGTCCCACTGAATCATTTCCGTACCAGCGCAGGCTTTAGTGACCCCGTGTCGCTCGTATTCTCTGCCTGTGGCACACAACGGTTTCTTCTCTTGAGGACTGAAGTGCTTCATTCTAACTAAGCTCAGTACTGGGGTATCTGGGAGAAAATTAATGGTTGGTGGTGTACAGGAGGCTCAGACTAGATGATCGCATGGTCCCTTTTGGCCTTAAATTCTATTAAACTTTAATGGTGTCTACTGTCAGTGTAAGTCAGAGATGCTGATGGTGCGACAGGCTGATCTGCCTCCTTTAAGGGCTTGGGGCCAGCCAGCCCTGGACATTAACCAGGTGCAGCTGAAGAAGGCTGGTGTTCCCTATGTAGCCAAGCGGCCATTAAGGATTAGAGAGCTCAGAGGGGAGCAGGGATGGCAGGAAGGGGGAGTGCCCTCAGAAGGGCCCGGGGAGGAGACTGTGAGGCCTGAGGGACTCCTGGGGCCAGAGGCCGGGATGCCGAGGGGCTCCTGGAGAAGCCTGACCAGACTTGGAGCCTTTGTTTTGTGGACTTTATGCTGCGGGAGCTTTGAGGGCCCGGGGTGAGGGCCTTATGGCCTGTTTGTGGGGATTGAAACCTTATTAAAGGGGACATGAGATTAGCTTTGTTTTGGCTTCTCCTGGCCCCGATCTGATAACGGGGACGTACTGGTGCCAAATCGGGGAATTAAGGTCGGGCAGACCCACGGCACGGCTCCGGGCCCCGGTACACGGGGATGGCACGCCCATTTGACAGGTGGGGTTTGTACTTGACATTTGGTTCAGGACGTCTTCAAAGTGCTCTACAAACACAAGCTAATTAATGATGGGGGGGTCTCCTGAAATGACCAGGGATTTCAGGAGAGCGCTTATCCATATGGGACTTGCAGCTATGCGAGGCTTGGGGAGGCGGCTGAGTTTCTTCATGCTTAGGGGAACTAAACCTTTGACGCTTAACCCTAGGCTAACTACTGCCAGGAGCATGGAGGAGAATTGGGAAGGTCTAACATAAACCTGGGAGCCTGAGGTTTTCTTCATCAGTGACCACAGGTGGAAAAGAGCTCTGCTCTGACGGTATGGTCAGTCTGTGGTAAATTGTTCAAGAATGTCCGATTCATATGAAATGCGACCTATCTATTAAAGCCAGCTCGTCTCAGTAGTAACGGCTAAGCCAAGCTAAAAATGCCTAGGTGATGGTTCTTGGACCTTTGGAGCCTGATCCAGATCCCTTTGCAGTCACGGAGAGTCTTTCTATTGACTTCAGTGGGCTTTGGAGCAAGCCATTGGGCCATTCCACCACATCCCTCTCTCTCTCTGCCCACCACGATCTCATCCTGGGGTGTTTGTCATGTTTTTCTATGTATAAATAGAGAGAGAGAGAGAGAGCTGTAACGGTGATTTTAAGTGAGGTGGCAACCCGTCACAGTGGCGCTGTGAGCAGGATTCAATGCACAGCGTGTTGTTCTGAGGGAGATTTGCACTTCGTACACCGGTGGTGATTTTAAGTGAGGTGGCACCCCGGGGGGAACCCGTCACAAGAGCACCCTGTCGGGTTAAGTGAGAGGCAAATCACTCTTGCCTTGTTCAGATTAAAGATAAAATATAGGAAATGCAAAACGCTTTTGCAATTGGAGGCTGGATTCTGACCTCAGTTACACCAGAGTAAATCTGGAGTGATTTCGGTGGAACTACTCCAGGGTTACACTAATGTGCCAGATCAGAATCCCACCTAAGGGTGCAGAGGGATGCTAACTATAGGTGTGATAGGCTGGAGGTGAGGGGAGAAGGAGAATTGTCTTTTTTTTATTGCAGCAGAATTTCTGGTAGCTGGGTCAGCAGTGGTGGTAATGAAGTTTCAAAAGCGGAAGGCTAAACTGATATGGGACAGGTGCCTCTGTACATGGGTTTCCCATGCGGTAAACAAAAATACCAGATGATTGTTGATGTGTGTTTTTTATTTGAATAGAATATTTTAACCAGCACTCGCGATTCATAGTCTTGAACTGTAGGGGACTAATGTTCCCGTTCTCCAGCTGGGAGAAACTAATTCACCATCTTGTGTTGTAAACACTCACTCATTTTAACTGATTACACCTCCAATGTTCTTCAAACCACTAAAATTACTAATTGCTATTCCTTACACATCGGAGAGTGAATCCTGAATAATTAACCCCAAATAAAATTAGATGAATTGGCCCTTTTAATTAGAATCCCTGCTGCTGTTTGTTCTGAGCTTCCTTTTCTTACTGTTAAGAGACTTTTAGAATAATTAAAACTGCTTAAGTCTTAAACAGCCAGTGACCTTTTAATACAACATAAATCCATAAAAGCAATATTTCAGCTAACAGGTGGTGCCATAAATGTTTAGTGCAACTATCTGACAGAGTCAATGTTCCTTTTTTAAATGCTGAGAGTGAAATTAGCCAGTTGTTTTTAGTGGCTTACTAATACAGTAGTTGATTAGCAAATGTAGTTAACATGGGAAGATTAACAGCTGGTAAAGAGCATGGCAGTCTAAAAGAGTGACTCTGGTAGGTATGTTAGTTTAACGTACTAATCACAGGCTGAATTGGCATGTTTAGGTAGATGATGCAAATGATATGCAGTCATGCGATTGGTTTGCGTGTATAAACGTGGGCTCAAATGACTATTCGTCGGTTTCTTTCTACAAAGCTCCTAGCAAAAATGTTATTTTGGTTTCTTAAACATTGTCCTGGTCAAATAACATACATGAAAAAACAGCAGCAGCAACAAAAATTCTATAGATAAATGTTTTGTCATAAGGCATGACCTCCCTGTAGCATGCCCTACCGGGCGAGTGTGGCGCTATTGGTGCTCCCTGCCTCAGTTTCCTTTCTGAGGTGGGAGGGTGTCTTGGCTCTCCATGCCCCCATCTGTACTGGAAAAGTGGCTTAGTCCTCTGACCAAGTCACAAACAAACCTAATCCCTTCCAGGGTAGCAAGAGTCCAAACTACAGAGTCCTAACAACAAAGATTCTTCTGCCCTTCAGGGATTCTCTTCAGACCATCCTCTGAGCCCTGTTCCCAGCCCCTATCTAGGCTACATTTGAGAGTTTCTCCCTGAGCCATTATAGAGCTCTCAGCCCCCAAGCAGGTTCCCTTGGAGTACCCCACTTCTTGCAAACCCTGACTCAGTGCCTTCCACCGGAGCCTTCCCACTCCCTAGGGTTCCAACTGCAGGCTGATCTCTGTCCTTCTATAAGGCCCCGGGTCCATTAAGTTATCACCTGATCATCTTAGCCCTGGGAAGCAATTAATTAATTATGGCACAGGTGTGGCTGGCCCATCTTCCCTTCAAGGGGCCCGTGATCCTATGACTTGTTTATACTGGGAAACTTGATGGCTTGTAGGATTGAAAATAAGATACAGAGTCACACCGGAAGGTCACTGATTCAAATCCAGAACAACGCATATATATATAAAGACACTGCAGTAGCATGACTGTAAGCTGTAGGGTTTGTGTGTTGTTAATAATACTGTAGTACATTGCAGTAGAGAAGTGCTTTGGAGCTGTTACTATAGAATAATGGTCTCTGTGTGTGTGTGTCTGAAAGAGACGTTAGTAGTGGTCAAGAGTCAGTACACTCTGAAGGTTCTCTGGCTGATGTGAAATGAATTAGGGGTCTCAATGTCAGGGTTAGTGCGTAAGTGACCACATTCCTGTTATGTACGTGGCATACCCAGAGAGAAGTTAGATAATAACATACAATACTCTCGCTGAAAGGTTGCAAAGTAACACAGATTTATTTTTTAGAATTCAAAACGATAATACACAAGAACCCCAAATCAGAGAGACAAAGCAGACTGCTCCATAAAACAGAGAGGCACAATTTGCCCCACCTTGCTTGAATGTGGCTGTTTCCAGACTGACTCTAATCGCTTGCTTCCCCACAGAGTCCCTTAGTCTGCAGGCAGGATCAGGAAAACTCTCTCTCTCTCTGTCTTAACGTGATAGCTTGCAATTTCCAGCACAGTTTTCAATATGTCACAATTATAAAAACCACCATAACAAACTGCCACTAATTGGCCCTTTGTTTGACCTTCTTTGGCAGAGGCTAAGGGCTTGGCATTGGACCCTGCATTATGCCCCCATTCTCATCCTTAGATATAATCTGTTCAGAGCTGAGGCACATGGGGAGGGGGCGGGAGGAGCCAGCAGGGAGCAATCTTGTTCTGCCTTTGCCCATGTTCTTTCTGTTCTGGGAATAAACAGAAGACATTTTTTCTCCGGATATTTCTAACCAGCACTAAACCGACTTCAGAATTAGAAGTACTCATGATAATAGGAGACTAATGAAAAACATCTAGTCCTGTAGCTTTCCGATGTCAGTCAGCAATCTGGGCACGTGAGCACGAGCCCTGTTTGTCTGGTTGATTTATTTCATTAAGAAGCTATTGCTTGTTCCAGAAAAGATGTTTTGTTTTGATTTTTCAAACAATCTGTTCTGACCAGGCCTTTACACGTGTCTGGAAATTAGCAAGCCGCGATTCCTTCCCAGGTCTAGAATCTCTCAGTAACAGTTGTGTTCGTCATTTGCTTCGATGCACTTCGATTCCCGATTGGCAAACAGATTCCCCTTGAAAACACTGGAGCAGTTTTTATAGGCCCGATCCTGCAAAAGAACAGTGTTTACAGCCATCAGCACCCAATAGGATTTACTGTGTTTGTAGGGGTGGGAGAGAGAGAGAGGAGTCTGCTATGCGAATACTTTATAGATCTCAGCTTGGCACCCACTTGGAGGTCTTTGTGTACCCAATGGCAAAAAAAAAGTTCCCAGGAAGTTTAATGCCACCTTTCTCATTTCAGGTGTGTATTCTTTGGATTTATGTTTAGCAGGTACGCTAATGAAATGTCTAAACTTCTTTTTTTAAACATACTAGAAAAGAAAAAAAAGCCTATTTTACTGAAACATACAGAATTACTTCCATGGCAATTAGTAGGCTTGGTAGAATTCGATTTAAGTGTTGTTAAATTTCGAGACAGATCAATGTTTGCTTTTTAAGCAATTTTTTCTTCAATTTTTATCTATTTTTTCAGTGGCATGAAATTATGTGGTGGGGAGGGATCAACATCACATGTCAAAATGTACCAAGTCATTCTTAGATCAAACTCTCCAAGTTCTCAAGCAGCATTTTTCTTACTTTGCCTCTCTGTAAATCTAGATGGTGGTGGAGGGAAATATTTTTTGTTGGTTTGCGTGTGTACAGCGAAATCCATGTTTACCCACATTTACGGAGGCAAACCTAATCCTTCTAAGCCTAGCAATAAGGGTAAGGATTTGTGGATGGCTGTCAGGGATCTGAAATGAAGCCAGGAGGTATATATAAAAAAGCCTTATGTCATCATGATGAATGATGATTCGGTAAAAAGGGTGGACTGGTGGTTAAACTAACCTGTATTTCTCCCCCACCGTATCTCCTTCAATGCCCCGGTTTTCATGCTGCTTATACACCATTCTGCATCCTTCACGTGTCCATGTCATCTAAGGGACACGGGGAAAGAGCTCTCTCGGGGCTAATCTGAATGAGTAGTATTCTTGCTCTCTATCAGTGGTTTGTATGACAGCAGCTCCTAGAAACCCTAACGAGGGCCCCATCGTGTTAGGTGCTGTACAGACAATCACAGGTTTGTTACCAGTCCTTGCATCCGAAAAAAAATAAAAAGGAAAAAAGAAAAAAAAATCTGTCCCCCATGACCTCAAATCACCTGCAAATCTACATAACGGGGGAAACGCCTCCCATGGGGCAGTATGTTCACTGGGCATTGATTTAGGAACACTACAGCTTTCTCTAGAGGCTCGCTATCCTGTGGTCAATATGGCCAATATCAGCTTTCCTCTTGAATGTATTTGAGACTTTCCTAAGGGGTTAAGGTGCTTCTGGGTTCACTGCAGTGGAGATGTAGAAGAGCTTGGCATGTGGCTCCTCAAGCCTTGGATCCAAAGATTTGAGACCAATTTACAAACATCGTTTAACCCTCACAGGACCCCGGTGAAGTAGGTGGATGATGTTAACTCCCTTTGGCAGCTGGGGGAAACTGAGGCACGGATCAGTTAAATGACTTGTTCAAGGTCTAGGTGACCAGATGTCCCGGTTTTATAGGGACAGTCCCGATTTTGGGGTCTTTTTCTTATATAAGCTCCTATTACCCCCTGCCCTCTGTCCCGATTTTTCACACTTGCTGTCTGGTCACCCTATCAAGGTCACACAATGAGTCAGTGGCACGGCTGGGAATAGAACCCAAGAATCCTACTGCCCAGTCGTCTGCTCTAACCACTGGCCTCATTCCCCGCTCCCTGCGTGTTGAACTTTGCTGGCTTGTTTGCACCATCTTAAGCCTAAATCCTGTGATTGTCTGTTGTAGATTTCCCTCTGCCGCCACCACCACCACCACTTCCTGGAGATGATCTCGGGAGCCTCCCAGCGCCTCCCGGTGCCTTTCCCCCACCACCCTCTACCGATGAGGCTGGTTTCAGTGTGCAGGTAAGGTGGTATGGGTGTTTCCTGCTCAGACAAGTCATAGTTGGGATGGACTATGAGCTGCATGTTCATGGTGATCAAACAAGAGGTAGGGGAGTGCTGTGGTTTGAGAATGGAGAGAGGTAAATAGCGGTGTCCTCCAGGGGTCTGCACTAGGACCAGTCCTATTCAACACATTCATAAATAATCTGGAAAAAGGGGTAAACAGTGAGGTGGCAAAATTTGCAGGTGATACAGGACTACTCAAGATAGTTAAGTCCCAAGCAGATTGTGAAGAGCTACAAAAGGAGCTCTCAAAACTGGGTGACTGGGCAACAAAATGGCAGATGAAATTCAATGTTGATAAATGCAAAGTAATGGACATTGGAAAACATAATCCTAACTATACATATAAAATGATGGGGTTTAAATTAACTGTTACTACTCAAGAAAGAGATCTTGGAGTCACTGTGGATAGTTCTCTGAAAACATCCACTCAATGTGCAGCGGCAGTCAAAAAAGCGAACAGAATGTTGGGAATCATTAAGAAAGGGATAGATAATAAGACAGAAAATATCATATTGCCTCTAGATAAATCCATGGTACGGCCACATCTTGAATACTGCGTGCAAATGTGGTCTCCCCATCTCAAAAAAGATACATTGGAATTGGAAAAGGTTCAGAAAAGGGCAACAAAAATAATTAGGGGTATGGAACAGCTTCTGTATGAGGAGAGATTAATAAGACTGGGACTTTTCATCTTGGAAAAGAGACGACTAAGGAGGGATGTGATAGAGGTCTATAAAATCATGCTTGGTGTGGAGAAAGTAAATAAGGAAGTGTTATTTACTCCTTGTGATTACACACAAACTAGCAGTCACCAAATGAAATTAATAGGCAGCAGGTTTAAAACAAACAAAAGGAAGTATTTTGTCACACAACGCACAGTCAACCTATGGAACTCTTTGCCAGAGGATGTTGTGAAGGCCAAGACTATAACAGGGTTCAAAAAGGAGCTAGACAAGTTCATGAAGGATAGGTCCATCAATGGCTATTAGCCAGGATGGACAGGGATGGTGTCCCTAGCCTCTGTTTCCCAGAAGCTGGGAATGGGCGACAGGGGATGGATCACTTGATGATTGCCTGTTCTGTTCATTCCCTCTGGGGCACCTGACATTGGCCACTGTCGGAACACAGGATACTGGGCTAGATGGACCTTTGGTCTGACCTAGTATGACCGCTCTTATGTTCTTATGAGATCCCTTAAAACCAAGTCAGTTGTAGCTGCTTGCTTCCCGAGTGGGAAAGTATTTGACCCACAACATGCTGGGTTATTAAAGGGACACAGGGCTTGATCCAACTCACGCCGAAGTCACTAGGCCCTTTCCCTTTGACTTGAATGGGAACTGGATCTGGTTCAGGGAGTCTGCTCTTGGAGAATCACATGTGCAGTGAAACGTGTTACACCTTTCCTTGTGGATTTCCTTTGCCACTTGGACAAGGTCCTGATGGATCCTGGGATGGACTGTTACATAAAACCCTGAGCTGAGACTCGAGAGACGTGACTTAAATTCCTAGCTCTGCCACAGACTTGCCACATGACCTTGGCACATCTCTTAATCTATCCTGTGGCCCAGTTCCCTGTCTGTAAAATGGGGATAGTAGCAGAGGGGTCTTTTGAGGGTAAATACGTTAATTACTGAGAGACATTCAGGTGCTAAAGTTCTGCCTTTCTCAGTGCAAAGATAGAATATTGTCTTGCAGTGACTTGTACAGACCCTGTCCAGCGTCTGGCTGGGGGCAGGTTAACATTCTTGAGTGAGGACCATTGCTTCAGTGCCATTAAATACCAGGATTATCAATGAAACTGGCAACATGGGTGGTCCTAGCTTTGGGGAATTAGGTGATCCCCTGGCAAATGTTGTTCTGTCTCTTACCTCTCAGAGAAGAGGGGATGTTAGAGTGATTGTCAAGGCAAAGCGAGTGACAGAGCTCCAGGCCTCTAGCCTGGCCTGCCTCAAACTGTACAATGTCATTGATGACAAACTCTGATTTTTAGGCTAAAGAATTCTTCTTTGCCAGGAATCTAACTAGGTTGTAGTGCATCCATCTGTGGACAGGTCTAATGATGCTCCCCAAGACCCTGAGAAGATGGCGTTGCTGAGTTCAATGGAACGATTTCTATCAGATTCACTTTTATCTTCAGACCCACATGCCTAGGTCTCATGATGTGGGCCAGACATCTGTAATTTATAACCTATGGAGTATCAATTATAATAGTAACACCTAGCTCTTTTATAATGCTTTCCATCCCTTGATCTCAAAGCAGGCCAGTATCATTATTCCCATTTTACAGATGGGGAAACTGAGCCAAAGTTGGTGCTCAACTTGGACAATGAAACAGAAGCACTTAGTTTCACGCTCTAATTTTCTTGCAGTAACACCCCAGTGCTGCCGTGTTTGGATTCACAGCACTATGGGAGGAGGGGAGGTTTCAATCTTCTTGACGTATATCTTTTAAATGCTTTTAAACAAGTTGGGGGAAGGGGAAAATGAAGTCCTCTTGAAAGATCCTCTTAATTGAAATTGCTGATGGTATGTTTGGCAAATAAGGAGAAAAACAAAGAGGTTATTGCCACATTAGCTTGTGCTCAATTAAAAATACAAAAACAAACAATGACCCAAAAAGAAAGAAAAAACCCAGACGGGAAGAAAAATCCAGTCACCGTTTGCCAAAGAAAAATCAACAGATTGGGGAAGAGAGAGAGAGATAGATTTTGTTTTCGGGTTTCTAAGAAGGAATTATAAACAGCATAGGGAAAAAAAAAAGAGAGAGAATCTGTCAACAATTCTCTCTAGCATTGCTTCAGATATATTGCTGTGATGCAGCTAGACCACAGCTAATAGCAGTCACATGGCGTTTCCTTTCATTGTTGGGCAGTATGATCTAGTGGTTAGAGCATTGCCCGGGGACCTGGGGAACCTAGACGTTGTTCCCACCTTTGCCACTCACACTCTGTGGGTGAAATTCACACTTGGGCTGTGGAGTTCTGCATCACTGATGTGTCGTATATAAGCCCCGTTATAGCGAGTTCACTGCCGCGCAGGGCTCTGTGCTGTCATCTTGTTCTTCTCCTTGGCCTTCCTCTGCTTGGTGGTTGGACCACTCAAGAGGACAGCTGAGAGCCCCTAAGCCTTTGGTTTGAAATGCCTAGAGCGCTTTGAACGACAGGTTCAAATCCTGAAAGAATCAACTCAGCCGACTCTGTTCTGCGGTGTGATTTGGTTTAGTGTCCAAGTGTGAGTGGGTGGGTTTGGATGAGTCCTGTCTGTTCTGCTTGGTCAGTAGAGATCCCATCATGATGCTTCTTAGAAGAAGAAGGGTTAGCCCTGGTGTCCTCGGTCAGCATTTCAAAGACTCAGCTGAAAACCTTGGCATGTGAGACTGGCATGTCCCTATTCTGCGTTAGTTACCCTAAAAAGGGCACACCGATTTATTAAAGAGCCCCCGTGCACCTTTGTAAAGAAGGTAAGAGGTTGAATTGCGTTCGGTTTTGCATGGGAGAATTTTGATAGACCTCCCATTACTCCTCCATGCCCTAAACTGGTTAGAATGAAGTGGGGAGCTCAGAAATCAGGAAGTGCCCCTGGAAATGCTGGGTGCATTGTTTGTCACAGACACAAAAGTTTCCAGATGCAGCAGGGGCTAGGGGAGAACTTAGTCTGAGTAGAACGAGAGCTGCCCCAAGCAGACAAGTTACCTGAACTGCAGGCCTGCAAAGGGTTTCCCTCCCTTGCTCCTTTGTCCTGACTGTTTGGGTTATACGCTCTTTGGGGCAGGGACTGTCTCTTACTACATGTGTGTACAGCTCCTAACACAGTACGGACCTGATCTTCCCTGAGTCCTCTAGGCAGAACTGGGATACAAGTAATAATAATATCTCTGTCTTACATAGTATTTTTCACTAGCAGATCTCAAAGCACTTTATAAAGGAGGAGAGCGTCATTATCCGCATTTTACAGATGAGGAAACTGAGGCCTAAAGAGCGATGAAGTGACGTGTTCAAGGTCATCAGGGTGCCGGTGGCAGAGCCACGTCACCTGAGTCCCAGTCCAGTGCTCTATCGCTGTCTCCCTGTAATGAATATTAATAAGTTATGAATAGTAATAAAATCTAGAGCCAGTGAGGGTACGTTTACACTGCTGTTAAAAACCCATGACTGGCCCAAACCAGCTGACTTGAGCTAAATGGCTGTTGAATTGCAGTGTAGACTTTCTCATGCAGGCTGGAGTCTAGGACCCTGCAAGGTGGGAGGGTCCTGGAGCTTGGGCTGCAGCTGAGCCCGAATGTCTACCCCACAATTAAAAAGCCCCTTACCCTAAGCCCTGCAAGCCCAAGTCAGCTGGCCCGGACCTGCCAGTCCAGTTGCAGTGTAGACATGCCGTGCGTCTCCTTGCTGGCTGAGCGAAGAGGGTGGGAAGAGGGGTTCCAAGAAGTGACTAAAAATGGAGGTTAAAATGGAAACACTTCTGCAGCCTTAATTATAGCCGTCGCCAACACTCCCATGGTGCCGATATACGCGCACGGTAGACGCTGGGATGTTCAGTGCTGGAAGAGGCATTCTATAATTCCTCCGGACAGGCTGCATGGCTGGGGGAGGAGAAGGGGTGTTCTGCTTTTCTGGTGGCTTGCTACAGAATTTTGTAAATCAGGAAACAAGCTTCTCCAAAGCGTCCTTCCTCCAGGAAATGGCTTGGAAGAGGCCCGGCTCTCTTCTCCTTGCCTCGCCCTCCCTCTCCCCGCGAGCGAGAGAGACAGACACAAACACGGGCTCGCTCCTGCCAGTGTCAACGGATTAATTTGCCAGCGGCAGCTCATCCCTTTAAATAGAGGTTGCTAGGCATTTTGCTGGCTTCCTCCCAGTGCATGTTAGTGGCGTTGCCTCTTCACTGCTGTGACTCATCTGCTAAGCTAGTGTCCAGCTAAAAAGGACAGCTTTCTTTTTTTTTTTGTAAAGTGCGTATAGAGACGAGCCTTTGAAACAAGCGGCATTTTTGCCAGGAGAGGGTGCTGCATCTACTGGCTCCACTCTGTGCTTTAGTGAGAATCACAGCTGCTATGTGCCTTTAAAAAATAATAAATTGCATTCCTTTCAGTGTTTCTGAGAGGTAGAGCAGGCCTAGGAAGGGGAAAAAATATGTTCAGCCTTCCTCTTGCGCTAGGTTTTGTTATCCGCTGGCCTGAGTTGGGGGACAGGTTGGACTCAGGTGTGCGATACCAAGGAATGACTGTAAGAATTTGGGGCCTTAGCTAATGGCCAGGCTGCATTGTAGCTGGATATGGATGGTGGCTGTAACTGATTCTCTGTAAGTAGCACTCCCAGCTGTGCATGCTTGCTTCGATTTAAGGGCGTCCTTCTGCGGGTGTCGTAGGCTTCTAGAGCCTGAAATGTAAAGCCGAAGCCCATTTGTCCAAATCCCTGTGATAAGAAACTTCCTTGTCTGTGGAATTAAACCAGGTGCCCGCTAACTTAAACTCTCCTAGACCCAAACCTTAGTTTATCAGAATGCTGGTGATGTCCCTAAAACATTTTGCTGAAACGGGGTTCTGCTGTGTTCTTCGTTAAAATCAAACGGAATAAATGTTCTCTATGTGTCTAAATGCTCACGTATACTTTGCCCGAACAAATAGGTGGGTGTGTAAATACACGTAATGCGTGAGTGTTTATAAAGTATGTATGAGAATATACGATATGTGGGTATATAAAATAGACTGGAAATATACATATAGCTGGGGGATAGACACACATTTTACCTCTGCTATTTTTTTCTCCCATCATGTGAGTAGTGTGATCAGTAAGTCCAGTAATAGAAGTGGGGGTGGGGGAAACGGGGAGGTTGTGTTGAGTATTTCTTCCAATCAGACCTTGATGCAGTTCATCTTATAAGCAAGCATATGTGTTGTTTCACAGTGCCAAACCGCAGTCTATTTTAAATCTTCTATAAACCTCTGTTCTCATTTATATAAAGTTTCAGCCCCTACCCTCTTCCGAATAGACAACAATGTTGATGATAAGCAGCTAATTTTACTGAAACCGGAAACATTTGAATAGTATAGCATGAGTTAGTTTTGCATCTAAACTCTCTGCTTGGATATTAATATCTTGCTATGTTGTATTCATATCAAAGCGCCCTGGGCAAGGGGTATATAGGAAGCACAGCTGTAAATAAGGCTTGGTCGAATTCATTTTTTTATTTTTTATAATTTTAACAGATAAAATCTGTTTATTTTTAAGCATTTTTAGTTATTTTATCGATATGCATTTTCAGTGGCATGAAGTTCTGGGAGTGTCAGACAATGATGTAAGAGTCTCTCATAGGTGCTCAGATTTCGATGGTTAGCAATAGAAATATTTTTTCGCCAGTTTGGGTGTTTATGGTGAAATCAATGTTTACACATATTTACTGATTTTAAAAAAATCTGTTCCTTCCTTAGAGGTTTTTAAGGTCAGGCTTGACAAAGCCCTGGCTGGGATGATTTAGTTGGGGTTGGTCCTGCTTTGAGCAGGGGGTGGGACTAGATGACCTCCTGA
The DNA here is from genome assembly GCA_033296515.1 of Macrochelys suwanniensis. Classification (NCBI taxonomy): domain Eukaryota; kingdom Metazoa; phylum Chordata; order Testudines; family Chelydridae; genus Macrochelys; species Macrochelys suwanniensis. The sequence goes on along the minus strand of CM065783.1, from coordinate 3,974,193 downwards.
GGTCCCTTCCAACCCTGATATTCTATGGGTACGTCTATACTACCCGCCTCATTTGGCGGCGAGCAATCGATCTTCTGGGATCGATTTATCGCGTCTCGTCTAGACGCGATAAATCGATCCCGGAAGTGCTCGCCATCGACACCGGTACTCCAGCTCCGCACGAGGAGTAAGCGGAGTTGACGGGGGAGCCTGCCTGCTGCGTCTGGACCCGCGGTAAGTGCTGTTTAGTTCGAACTAAGATACTTCGACTTCAGCTACGTTATTCACATAGCTGAAGTTGCGTATCTTAGTTCGACCCCCCCCCCCCTGCCCCGGTGTGGACCAGCCCTATGATTCTAAACCTAGATATAGCCAATGAACCATTTAAAAATTACGATCGCTATTTATTTATTATTTGTGTTACTTCTATTATAGTAGTGTCCAAAATGTGCGAGGTGCTGCACAGACTGAATTATTTGGAGAGGGGATTGTGCCTTCCTCTGTGTTGGACGACACTGAGCATGCGGAGAGAGACTGTGATACAGATGATAAAGAATAATAGGAAGACCAGACAGAAAGCTGACAAAGTTTGACTCCTTGTGGCACCTTAGAAACTAAAACATTTATTTCAGCATAAGCTTTTGTGGAGAAAGCTTATGCTGAAATAAATTTGTTAGTCTCTAAAGTTGGTTATGTAAGAAATAAAATTAATTTGCAGTCTAACTTCTATAAACAAACTAGGATTTGACTCAAGCAGTGTCTCACCCTGATAGACAGTACAAGCAGGTCACAGATCTTCAGTAAACAGGCTGGAACTCATCTCCAGACTGGGGCCACCTTCCCCTTGTCAATCTTTGTCCTCCAGATGTGTTTCCAGGTGTTAAGTTGTGGGGGCAAAGTGAGGCCAAGTGATGAAGTCACTTCCTCTCTTTTATAGTTTCTTCCAGCTTGCTGGAAAGACCCTTTGCTATGACGTGAGTCAAGCAGTCTCCATCGTCTCCCTGCTATCTCTGTGAAGTCTCCACTGTATACAGATCCTGGGATAGTCCTTGGGAATGTGGATTCCCTTCAGTGGGCCATCAGCGTGTCTGGCTGCTCCATTGTTGTATCTGAAAGGCTGGTAGTGGGTATTCCCAAACGCCAACATATTTCAGTAACACACACATAGCAAAACTTCATAGCTTCCCATACAATGATGGCACATACAATCCAACAGGGTATTAACGTTCAACTGATCAAGACTTTTAAAATAATAGCTCACAAGGCAGATTTTGTACAGAGTATATCAGAATTATATGATAGTGTTGAATATGGGGGTTCCAGGGTGCTGTTTTGAGGTACAGAATGTAACACCTAGGGTAGACCCAACAGAGGGTGTAAGGGAGTTCTTATATCCAGGCTTGGAATATTTAGGCAGAGGAAAAGGAGGTTTGAAGAAGTTTCCATTCTGCAATTGGTGCACTGGGGTGCTGCCCCACCCAGGAAAGGGAGCAAATGAGATCAGAGTAAAATAACATTCTCCTGATCCCGATTTGAAGTGCCGTTCACAGCGGTGAACTTAACAGACTGGCTCTTCCGCAAAGAATCTCCGCAGAAGCAGCTGCGCTACTGTCCCGGGCTGTAAAGTCCACGTTGCACTGGGGAACGCCAAAGCAGCATCCGAGGCTCAACTGAATGGTTCGTCGGCCACAGTACAAAAGGGTATTTCTAAAAGATCAGCTGAAGCAAATCACAGTGCCCTGCCTAAGATGTTAACCTGGCTTCCCGTGTGAAGATGAAGTTTAAAAAGATGAAACTTTCAATAAAGCCAGGGGAGGTGGAGTGTTACAGAGAGCAGGAATTTGGAGAGAGAGAGGGACCAGCATTTCTATTTGATGCTTTAAGCCTGGCTGTATTCTATGATAATGAATCAGTACAGTGCACAGTGGAAGAGCGAGGTACTGATTTTGGAGGCTGGTCTGTTGTCTGATTTAAGTTTTACATCAAGTAGCAAAGCAGACTGACTTTTTTAAAAAAATAAATTTCAGCCCTTTTGTGGGAGAACATTTTGCACTGGTGCAGTGGTAACGGTGCTGCATGCCAAGAAACACCCAATGCCCCAAACTCCCAGAGCTAAAGCAACATTCCTTTCTCTCCCTCTTAGTTCCCATCACATGAAGAAAAACAAAGCTTTGTGCTCTGCTCTCCACGACAGGCAGTTTTGTTGTCGGAAAATGTTGTCTTTGCAAAGAACATGTAGCACAGTGACTGAGCAATCCTGAGTGCTTGTGAAATTACCACTGGGAAAATGTCATTTTAGACTGAGGTTGGAAGGGATTCTTCCTAGGAAAGCGGGATATGTGGTACTTTAAAAGGCGTACTGCTATTAAGTTCCATCTTAGCAGAGCTATTTCCCATAATAGTATTTTTCTGGTTTTGTTTTGCTGGTGAAAATGCTGCAAGCTGGTAATCTCTAATGCACAGGGGAGCAGGGAGGAATGAGTCTGACCTGAAAAAGATTGTATAACAGTTTTAAAATATATATATGTGTATAGGAGGAGTAAAAGAGGGAGGTTTGTGCAGTGCTGTAGCAACTTAAACTACAAACTATGCTTAAGAAAATGAGGTTTAGTGTAGGCAGGTTCTCTGTAAGCTTCCCCCACACAGATGTGCCAGTGCCCCGCAATCCTCACCTTAGAATCATAGAATATCAGGGTTGGAAGGGACCTCAGGAGATTCTAGTCCAACCCCCTGCAGGGGGTTGCAGGACCAATCCCCAACTGAATCATCCCAGCCAGGGTTTTGTCAAGCCTGACCTGAAAAACCTCTAAGGAAGGAGATTCCACCACCTCCCTAGGTAACCCATTCCAGTGCTTCACCACCCTCCTAGTGAAAAAAGTTTTCTTAATATCCAACCTAAACCTCCCCCACTGCAACTTGAGACCGTTGCTCCTTGTTCTGTCATCTGCCACCACTGAGAACAGTCTAGATCCTTCCTTGGAACCCCCTTTCAGGTAGTTGAAAGCAGCTATCAAATTCCCCCTTATTTTTCTCTTCTGCAGAGTAAATAATCCCAGTTCCCTCAGCCTCTCCTCATAAGTCATGTGCTCCAGCCCCCTAGTCATTTTTGTTGCCCTCTGCTGGACTCTTTCCAATTTTTCCACATTTTGTAGTGCGGAGCCCAAAACTGGACACAGTACTCCAGATGTGGCCTCACCAGTGCCGAATACAGGGGAATGATCACGTCCCTCGATCTGCTGGCAATGCTCCTGCTTATACAGCCCAAAATGTCGTTAGCCTTCTTGGCAACAAGGGCACACTGTTGACTCATATCCAGCTTCTCATCCACCATAACCCCTAGGTCCTTTTCTGCAGAACTGCTGCCTAGCCGCTCAGTCCCTAGTCTGTAGCGGTGCATGGGATTCTTCCATCCTAAGTGCGAGACTCTGCACTTGTCCTTGTTGAACCTCATCAGGTTTCTTTTAACCCAATCCTCTAATTTGTCTAGGTCCCTCTGTATCCTATCCCTACCCTCCAGCGTATCTACCACTCCTCCCGGTTTAGTGTCATCTGCAAACTTGCTGAGGGTGCAGTCCATGCCATCCTCCAGATCATTAATGAAGATATTTAACAAAACCGGCCCCAGGACCGACCCTTGGGGCAATCCGCTTGATACCGGCTGCCAACTAGACATGGAGCCATTGATCACTACCCGTTGAGCCCGACCATCCAGCCAGTTTTCTATCTACCTTATAGTCCATTGATCCAATCCATATTTCTTTAACTTGCTGGCAAGAATACTGTGGGATACTTCCCATATTATAGTCCAGTCCTGGTTCTCCCCCTGCACCACCCCCCATTACAACTTTGCTAATGTCTCTTGATCCTAACCCACAGCTCCCCTGCTGTTCCAGTGCTGGGTTGCCTATGTACAGCTCTGCCAATGCTCCTTGCTCCTATCTTGCAATACACTTCTGCTTTTCCCCTTAGAATTGTGTCCTGCTCATGTGTGATTGGGCCCAAACCACTCTCCGCTTTCCTGTTAAGGGGAGGTCTGAAGGCCCCCAGCCCCATTCAGTGTAAGATAATTCTGCCAGAGTGGTGAGTGGCCTTTTAGAAACGTACACAGAGCTAGCATTGCCTGAATCCCTGTTGGTTCCTACGGGAATGTTGGCTCTAAGCAGAAACGTAAGTTAGGGACCTTTCCTCGAGGTCTAGTGTAGATAAGTACCCATCCTAAGGGAATAATTGTGAAAGCTAGTTATGGACATGAATTCCCACTGAAAAATAACCAGGTATATGGTTTTATCTGCAATTATTCAGCACCTAAATATATCCCCACAAGCTGTCTGGGAACGGACCCAGGTGCAGGGAGTTCTATGCATCTTGAACATCCAAGTCATATTTGTTTGCAGCATTATACAGAGAGTGTATAGACTGCTGGTTATTTATTGATCAGTTTTGATGCTCTCTTTCTCATGCAGGTTGTTTTCATTAAACCTTAGGTCTGTTAGGTTTTAACCAAAACACAACCAGAGTTTGCGGAGTGAAAATGGTGGTTCATCCAAATTGCATCCTCCCTTTTTCAAACCTCAACCCCACTGGGCATAAATGCCTCAGCTCTGATCCTCCAGGTTGTGTGGGGCACAGGAAGGTAGAGTTGGCAAAGAAAACTAGGAGCAGGGGATGTAGCACACGTCTCTAAAGCAACTCCAATTCTTAATGAGTCAGCAATTTTCTGTATGGTAGAGTAGGCTCAGTGGGGGACATCTCTTGGACCTTTGGGGGAAATGATTTTTTTCCCTCCAAGAAAAATTCTGACAAAACCAAAGTTTTCATTTTTGGCAAATATTTTCTTTGGAATTTTTTTTTCAAGTTTCAGTTGTAAAAGGCAAAATGTTCAACCTTATTTTCACATTTCTGTTTCCTGGAAAAGTCATTCTCCATCTCCTCCCCCCCCCCAAAAAAGGGGGGGGTTGGGGGAAAATTTATGAGATGGCATATCACTCTTGTATGATGGGGGAAATATTAATGTCCCTGATTTACAGGTGGGGAAATTGAGGCACAGAGATGAAGTGATTTCCCCGAGGCCGCACAGGGAGTCAGTGGCAGAGATGGGTGTTGGATCTGAGTTTTGACCAACGTTGCATGATGGTTGGTGACCATTTTGAGGGAGGCCCAGCACAGCCTGGAATGGGCTTCTCCTTAAAAGCAGTTAAGCTCGGCTCCATCCTGAAGATGTTGGCGTTACCCATAGCTGCTGCAGCCCGCCTCTGCTCTCCAGCCATTCTCTGCCCGGTGCGGGAAAAGGAGAGCTCTGCTTCCCTGTGAGTCTCAAAATGGCAGCAGCTTCTGTGAAGAGGTACCTAGTGACCTGGAACCAGCCCAATAGCCGTTCGTGGAAGCGTCCTGTCTCCAGGGGGTGACCTATACCCCGCTTCCCTTTCCTGGGAGACACCAGACAAGTGCACTAGCTATTGTGCTACATGCTAAGGAAGTAGCTGGCTGGAGAGTGGGTTTGGAGTGCTGACATGTTTACACCAGGCCAGAGCTGGCTCTGTTTGTGAGAAGCAAGAAGGAGCAACATGTCCAGGTGTGTCATCCCATTCAGAATCCCAGTTTACAGGCTCAGACCCAAAATATCCACCCTTCTGTTTTCAGGGAGCCCTCGCCCAGGTTTCAGTGGTACACGGGGTTTCAGGTGCAAGAAGACTCAAAATCTCAAAGTGAAACTGAGCCTGAGCCATTGACTTTTACATGATCTATATATGTGTTTGCCTGGAATCCGAGTCCAGTTTGCCAGACTCTTTGGGAGGCTCTTGGGTCCTTGCAAGCTTCTGTTCTGTAAGGAAGTGGATAAACCAAGAGAGATTGCAACCAACCCTTTTACATCCTTCCCCAGCAACTGGTGTGGAAGATGCAGCTACAGGGTTGGAATACTGTAAGCATCCAATAAATAAAGGGTTAAATATTTCTTCTGTCTGATCTCAGTGTGTTTTGCAGACTCAAAAATGAAATAAACCACTCAACCCTGTACTTTGTTTTAAAAAAATAACATTTCTTAGCTTTCAAAAGAAACATGGCTATTATCACTGAAAGAGCTTTGAAGATCTGTTTTGCTTTCCCCAAGTGATGCTTTTCCTTTAATTTCTGCACTTTACTCAGCTTGGACAATGAAAATAGTCAAGTTCACTTTCTTTTCTCCTTGTCAGTTTGACACTGGTTTTCAGGGAACCTATTCAGGAAAGCGCATCCATGGGTGCTTAAGTCACAGTGAAGTCAATAGAGTTTAAGCACATGCATAAAGTTGAGTACATGTTGGAGTGCTGCCAGGATTTGAGGCTGACGATGCCAAGCTGCCATATGTAGGTTTCTAACACGTTTGAGTTCAGAAAAGAGTTTTTACAACAATCCGATTCAGACTTGGTTTTGTAAAATGGTTCGTTTTAACAAAACCTCCGTCTTTGATCAAAACGGCTTGACTGTGTCCCTTTGAATAAGCTCTTTATTAAACTGACACAACATACAGGCAAGCATGGGACAGAAAAGAGGAAGCAAGAAATAACTGAAGGCTAGAGAAAGTTAAATGGGGCAGAGAAGGGAGGCCTGGGAAGAAAGCAGAATCTGGGCAACTCCAGCTTTTGAAAATGATGTTACAGAAAAGAGGACCTTGGAAAGAAAAAGGTTGAGAACCCCTGCGTTAGATCATATCGTTTGACCTTCTGTATATCACAAGCCATTAAATTTCACCCAGTATCCCCTGTATTGAGCCCAATAACTTGTTTCACTCAAGCATCTCCTCCAGAAAGCCATCCAGACTTAATCTGAAGCCATCAAGAGGTAGAGAATCTCCCACTTCCCTTGGTAGTTTGTTCCAGTGGTTAATCACCCTTGCTCTTAACAATTTGTTCCAGTTTTTTAATGTGAATTTGTCTGGCTCCAGCTTCCAGCCATTCATTCTTGCCTTTCTCTGCTAGATTAAAGATGCCTTTAGTACAGAGGTTCTCAAACTGAGTGGTGTGCCCCCCTCCGGGGGCGCGGAAGAATGTTTTGCGGGGAGGGAGCAGTGATGGTGGCCCCGGGCGGTGGGGCTCAGGGAGGGAGCACCACCTCCACCCCGACTCACCTCAGCAGACCACCCAGCCTTGCATGTGTCTGGTTTTGTCTGGGTTGGGGGTGCAACCAAAAATTGTAACTCAAAGGGGGGTCTCAGCTGAAAAAGTTTGAAAACCGCTATGCTAGTACCTGGTATTTGCTCCCCATGAAGGTACTTGGGCACTGTAATTAAGTCACCTCCCAGTCTTCTTTTTGATAAGCTAAACTGATCAAGCTCTTTAAGTCTTTCATTGTGAGGCATTTTATCCGGCTGTGAAATCATTTTTGTGGCTTTTCCTGTCCCCTGTCCAAATTTCCAGCATCTTTTTTAAAAGGTGGATGCTAGAACTGTAGACAGTATTCTAGTGTCAGTCCCGCCAATGCTGTATATAGAGATCAATCAACTCCCTGCTCCTGTTAACTAGTTCCTTGCTTATACATCTACGGGTAACATTAGCTCTTTTTTGACACAGCATCACACTGGGAGCTCAAGTTGAATTGCTTGTCCACTATGACCCCTAAATCCTTTTCATAGTCTCTGCTTTCCAAGACATAGCGCCCCTGTTCTGTGTCTCCTGCGCTCCTTATCTCCAGTTGTATAATTTAAGTGATTGTCGCTATAAATAATTACTGTGACTTCTCTGCTGATAGAATTTTGTTTGGAGGGACTTTTAAAAGTAAGTCTTGTTAATCAATTATACTGCATACACGTTTCTTATCTTGACCCTTATCGGTTGGTGGCTCGGGCAAAATGTTATGGCTGTTCTTTCAAAAGTTTACAACTGAGCAGTGACTTAATATAGCTTCAAAACTTTACTATGCAAAAGAAAAATGCTGCTTTCCCTTCATTTTTTAATAGTTTGTTTAACACGGTACTGTGTATTGCACTTTTTTTTTTTTGCGGGGGGGGGGGGCGGGGTGTCTCTGCTGCTGCCTGATAGCGTGCTTCCGGTTCCAAATGAGGTGTGTGGTTGACTGGTCAGTTCATAACTCTGGTGTTCTGAACTCTGAGGTTCTACTGTACAATATTTATAGCATTTTGTGACTATATATATTGGAGGTAATTGGTTACTGTTTGGTTGCGGTTCCCATCAGAGGTGGATGCTGAAATAGCCAATATCTAGTTTTAGTTCCCAGTTATTCTGCAGGCCACATACTGTGCAGGGAACATTAACTCAATTTAATGGCTAATTAAACATTAATTTGTGATGAGACTGGAGCATATTTTAAGTTAGTGGGGGGAATGGACTAGGAAATGGGAAACTTTAACAGTGGCTATAATTATCAATAATGAACCCTAATGGAATTTTTATTAATGCAAAGGAAAAGGTTGTATTCCTTGCTCCTGTGAAGTTAGCTACAGTCACCAAGAGTCTTGCTGGTTCAGAAGGGTTTTATGACCGGCCGATGGGCTTTATGTCACCCCATGAATAGAAAGGCGCGTCGTCCTGCAGAAGATGTAAAGAAAAAGTGACACATTCCATTTTCTATTGTATATTCTGCTGATGAACAAAAACGTTTTGCTAATTCAATTTAATTCCCAAGGACAAGCGGTTGTAATTCCACCCGGAGAACATTAAATTGCCTTAATGGAAAAATAAACTAGTTTTATTCCTCCCCACCCCATTTAGTTTTCAGACATCTTGATGTACCTTCTTAGTTTATTAATACACTTCTCAGCTCGCTGCGGATTTTGCATCTGGTAGCACAGCACACGCAAGCATCCTGAAGCCTTGGCCAACCCCATTGTGCTGCTGGGTCTGCTGCTTTGGCCAGTGTCAGATGCTTGGAACCGCTTCTCTTTTTCTCCGTAGGCAGCAGCTTAACATGTTGCGCTCTCTCACTGAGTGTACAGCTAGGCCTCCAGAGGCAGCGAAGTGTGTGGCCCTCTAGTCTAAACCTATTTCAAATGCTGCCCTATGGTGGGAATTAGATCCAGCGAGATTTGAGCACTACTGAGTAGTAATCCTAGTTCAGCCTTGAAATATGAGCCCTGATTCAGCCAAGATTCTAGTGTTTGTGCCTGTTCGCTCTGACCAGCCAACCCAGCTGTGGAAGAGCAAGACGGGTTCTGTGCTCTTCCAGGCATCTTCAGCACAGTTGTCATGCAAGCCCCGGTAGTAGAAGCAGCAGAAGGAGAGAGCGTGGCTTGATTTCAGCTTCTCATAAGGAATTTGCTGGGCTGGCAGTTAGAAATCTTTTCATGCAGCTTGTACACTAAGCGGTGTGATCTGGAATCGTTGAGCGAGAGCTGATACAGACCCTCCGCATTGCCATTTGCCTCTAACCGTTGTTCCCTCTGCATCCTGGGAGGTTATATGTATGCCACGTGCCATACAGTGGGGCAGAGATGCTAACGGAAGCCCTGCCAAGAGAGGCATCTGCAGGGCCAGCGCGCCCACTAGGCGACCCTAGGTGGTCGCCTTGGGAGCAGGGGGGCAGCTGGCTGCGGCTGCCTCCCGGCTCCGCGGCTGAGCCGGGAGCTGGGGGGGCGCCGCAGGCGGGAGGAGGCTGCCGCAGGCGGGGGGCTGAGCTGCCGCCCTGTGGGGGGGGGAGCCGCCACGGGGGGTGGGGGACTGGCTGCCACGGAGGGGGGGCAGTGTTAGCTTGGGGGGGGCGCAGGGCTGGTGCAAGGAAGTTTCGCCTAGGGCGCGAAACTTCCTTGCACCGGCCCTGGGCATCTGGCCCTGTTATTTGGCTGGTGCTCTTGTTGTTATTTATTGGCTGTTTATGGGGTGAGCAGTAAAGTCCACCCATCACCCAGAGAGACACTGGATGGAGGGCAGCGCCAAACGGCGCCCCGCCCCCAGCCCTGTGCGCCTCTTTCCATCCTTTGGAGGCATTTTCAACCAGGTTCACCATCTGGAAGAATTTAGGGGGAGAGACTCAAACGCGCTCAGCATCAGCCAAACTCTACTCCCACTGATGTCAATGGGCGTTTTACCCATGACTTCCACGAGAGCAGAGCTAGGCCAATGCCAAGTGCTTTCCAACAGCCCACTCTTCGCCTCGCCTTGGTGTCTTTTGTTGCAAGTAAACCCCGCAAATTAAATCCGGTGACGTTGTTTCACCTGAGAGAGGGATAGAGAAATAAATCAAACCTTGACTTTTTTTTTTGCTTTTATCCTTCCTGTCATCATAAGACTAAAAAGGATATTCCAGGGCTGACTCCAGCCTCCTGGTACAGCAGGGAAGTTCTGTTCTATTAGATCCCTGATTCAGTCACGTCTGTTGAAATCACGGCAGTCACATCTGCTGAAACCTCCCATCATTTCAGATTTGTTTCAAAAGGCTTAAACTCTCCAGTTTTAAAGGGCACTTCTGCTTTTCCAACCCGTCCCTGATGCCCGGAACAGCGATTTCACATCAAATCTAGCCTCTTGGATCCTCCCTGAATGCAGGAATTGTTTTTTGTCTTCGCATGCCTGTTTGGCGGGGCAGCCTCCCTTGAACTATTTTTATGTGTATTTGGGGATTTGAAACAAAACCTTTGCTCTTGTCTTTAGGTTCAGGGGGAAATACACTGTGGCGAATCTGCCGAGTGCTTTATTTTCCTTATGCCTTGGAGGATGCCTCTTTCTGCTAGTTTTCAGCTGCAGCTGGGGTGTCTCTTTGCACTGCAGATGGCTTTGCTAATCTCGGAAATGAGGCATGAAAAATGTCATAGCCAGTGAGATGAGTAGCGAGGGGGTATGGCGCGGAAAGGATCCTATGGCGGGCCGTGGTGTCATTGGAGAAACGTGGCCCGAGAGTTCAACACAAACATCAAACTGGGCTGTGTCGAGTCTGAATCACTGGTGAAAATTGGTTGGGCTCGCTCCTTGTATGTTCAATAGGTGTTGTTAAAAAGTCAGCCAATTGGCATTTCCCCCATAGTTAAATAGGAGGTGATTGTGGTGAATATGGGTCATACCTTGGGAAGTGTCTACTTGCGAGGCACACAGTGCTTTGGACCTATGGGACTTTGGCTGCACGACGGCTGTGCCCCCCCCCCCCCCCACACACACACACACACAAACCCACTCCCATTTGAAAACCAAAAATAGAGATATTGGGGGATACTAGGGACACAGGTTTCAACTCCATTGAAGTGCATGGGATTGGGAGAGCCGTTTTGGAGGAACAGACTGGGGAAACTGATCAATATTTTTTGTGTGTATATACTGCATGTATTGAAGTAGCACCTACAGAGGCAAGCCAAGAGCAGGCGTGCAAAGTACTGTACAGACATACAATACGAATATAAGAACGGTCATACTGGGTCAGACCAAAGGTCCATCTAGCCCAGTATCCTGTCTTCTGACAATGGCCAGTGCCAGGTGCCCCAGACGGAATGAACAGAACAGGGAATCATCAAGTGATCCATCCCCTGTCGCCCATTCCCAGCTTCTGGCAAACAGAGGCTAGGGACACCATTCCTGCCCGTCCTGGCTAATAGCCATTGATGGACCTATCCTCCATGAACGTATCTAGTTCTTTTTTGAACCCTGTTATGAGAGAGAGTCCCTGCACCAAGGAGCTGACAGTCTAAACAGACAAGGCAGATGATTAGTGGGAGGGGAAAGGGAGTCAGAGAAAGGGGAAGTGACTTGACCAGGGTCACATAGCAGGTCAGTGGCGGAGCTGGGAGTAGTCTTCAGGTCCCTGGACTCCTGGTTCAGTTCCCTACCAACTGGACCACGATTATATATGAAATCTCCCTCCTCTGTATGGACAGCTGGTGTATACCTGACCTGCCAGCAAGATCCCTAGTCTCACTTCTTTAGCTGTAGGTCTGTCTAAATCTAGTGCCAACCTGCATCTAGCTTCATTTCCTGCTCCTACCATCCCCATCCATGTGTGTGGTTTACCAGAGACTGGCTGGCCCGACAAGTACTGCCCAACGACCTGGCTTCTGTACCCTCCTCCTGTCCCACTCTCCCCCCCCCCCCGCCCCGGTGTGCGTCTCCTGCTGTCTCCCCCTCCTAGCTCCTCTGCTCTTTCCCCCCCGCAGTGCGGTGGCGTTGCAGCTAAGGACTCTTCCTTTTCACACACTGCTCTTCTGTCCCTCACCGGTGGGACCCGGCTGCCGCAGATGGATACGGCATTGATCCATTACAATGCGCTGATAGTGCAGCCGCAGAGCGAAACCGCTGTTGCATAAGCAGCTCTGGGTTACGCGGTTTGTTTCCACTCATTAGCGATGCCCTTTCCCGCCTCAATCACGGCCCTGCTCTGCCGCTTGTGGGTTATAAGGTCATTGATAACTCGTGGAAACATCCAAAACTGTCCTAGTGTATCCAGTACACGGCAGATACTATTGTGTATGGGACACAGAGCATTGTTCTGGGTCCCTGGTGTGTGCTTTAGGGTAGGCTCTGTTTCCTTATTTTGTTTTGCTCCCTGTTGTCTGCTCGGGGAAATCCCTTGTGGGGAGCGCTGCATGGGAATAGCTGTCTGAAGTCTTGTGACCGCTGCTGAATGGAGATCGGCCAGGAAAGGCGTTTGAGGGACTTTCCCCTGCTAAAATGGCCCTGAGGACTTAGGAGATGCTGCAGCAGGTACAGGGTTTGGCATGAGTGCAAACCACTGTGCGTTTGGGAGAGGATTTCTTGGCTGCTCTCGAACTGGCATCTAACTTTGAGCATTGGAGCTGATTCACAGAATGGAGACAAACCAACGAGTCCTCCTGATGCAGGCTGAACAATTCCACACAAGAAGCTGGGTTAAGAGGCCACGGGAAGGGCGCACGGGTGAGCGTGCGTAATCTTGACTCTGCCCTCTTGTACGTGTGGGTTAGGATGGCCTTCACTCACGTAATGGCCCCCGATTCCCCAAATCAGAGCTATAGCCGATGTAGCCTGCCTTAGGCGCCGCTCGGGTTTTGAGCTTATTGCAACGCTCATCAAGCTGCTCAGGTGGGATTTGGGCTCCTGCCGCTTCCTTGGTCATTTTATCCCTGTGTGGATGGGGAGGTGCCGTGGGGGTGGGGAGAACAGAATGGACGAGATCCTGACCCTATTGAAGTTGATGGGAGTTTGGCCGTTGACGTCAGTGGGGTCAGGATTTCACCCCATGACTCCAAAGCTGCCCTCCCTTGCAGACGTATTCCGGTGGCGGCAGGCAGGGCTTTGAGAGCCACTCCCCTCCTCTCCCTGCTCCTGCTGTGTAGCCGGCCATGGAACCCAGCCACCATCCCGAGCCGCTCTGGCAGTAGGCGGTTGAAAGCTTGTGCCTCTCAGCTCCAGGGCCAGGCGGGGCGGCTCGTGCTCTAAGCGCCAACAGCGAGTGGGGAATGGAGAGAAGAGGAAAGCACAAAATAAAGGAGAAGGGGAGAAAAAAGGGCAAGGGACAGAGAGATGGAGAGGAAAAATAAAGGAGTTGAGTCTGCATCGGTGTTGGATGAGGGGCCGGGGCAAGGGAGAGACGGGCTTGAAACAACCAGAGGCTGGGAACCCTGGTGATCCGGTCTGCTCTGTGTGAACCTGTTGTAGGATGGGGCCTCCTGCAGCTACAAGGGGCACAGTAAATGTTGCTCTTGCTCCTTCCTTGTGGCTTACGAATCCTGTTGGGAGCAGATGCTCTGGGCTCAGTGGTGGGGTGGACTGTTGGGGGAGTCACTGCACTTGCTCATGCCTCGTGGCCCAGCAGACTGGCCTGGTGCCCTCTGCCCATCTCTCCCTACCAGGAACCGCTACTGTGCACTGAGAGCTAAGCTTCCAGCCCAGCTTCTCTTCCGGGCTGAGGACTCCATAGCGAGTGCATGTCAGGTCCTAATGCGGACTCACGGTGGGTGCCAGGATTCGCAAATAAACATCAGTTTCCATCAGAGCAGAGCAGGGATCGGCAGGGCTGGGGACGGATTTATGTCACAGCTGCTGCGAGCCGTGCACCAAGAATTCACTCGCTGGCAAACAAGTCCGGCTAGCAAGCCTGGCTGCTGTTCTCCCTTCAGGTTGTCCGAGATCGGGGGCATGTGGAGTCTGCAGAAACGCTCACAAACAGGCGTGGAGTAATTGATAAGGCTGGGTCAGATTGCGTGCACTGTCTATTACTTCGGCTTGGTCAGATCAGAGGCAGCGCCTGCTTTTCCAGCTGGGTGGATGAAGGTGAAGGGTGCTTGCCCAAGTGAGTGGCTGGGACCGAAGTAGAGTACCAATGCCGCTGGCTCCCGGCCCTGTGCTTGCTAACTACTAGACCTAATTCAGACTGTTCCTAAAGAACTGCAGCATTTCCATGCTGTTCGAACACGTTCTTTCTAAGGACCTTAGGCAAGGGTTTGGCTCCGTGGTAGCATTGTAAAACACTGTGGCCAAGGCATGACAGAGCATTAGAAGGGGAATTATTTTACCTCCTATTAAAAGTTATAATGAGGCAATTTCGGCCCGTGGTTCTCAATACAACCACACCCACGCCACCCTCCACCTTCTGGACCACCAGAAACTGCTGTGCTATAAGAGGTCGCATTTTTCAGGTGAGATGTAAACGAGAGATCCTGATCTCTCATGGTCATTAAAGAGCCCATGGGCCTGAGTGCAGGATTGCTGACACCATTGTCCTGTCCAGATTCCCAATCGGGCAATGGCATTCTGTCTCCTCCAAATTCCCTTTGCGGTATCAGTTACATCCATGTTCTTCCTTCCATCTTGACCTTGGCCAAGACTATAACAGGGTTCAAAAGGTTCTAGATAGATTCATAGAGGATAGGTCCATCAATGGCTATTAGCCAGGATGGGCAGGGATGGTGTCCCTAGTCTCTGTTTGCCAGAAGCTGGGATTGGGTGACAGGGCGTGGATCACTTGATAATAACCTGTCTGTTCATTCCCTTTGGAGCACCTGCCATTGGCCACTGTCGGAGGACAGGATACTGGGCTGGATGGACCTTTGGTCTGACCCAGTATGGCCGATCTTATGGTCTTATGTTTTTTTTTACCCGTTGCTTTTGTGTTGTTCGGTGCTGTTAAATGACAGCCATGCCGCATTCCAGGGGTGGGAGACACGATTCCCTTGCCGTGACATTCCCAGATGCTCTTTTGAACGCCCATGCTCAAGCCATCACATCAGGCCTGCTGCTAAAATATAGCTGTCTACTCATTTATGCAGCACCCTCTAAATTGCACTAAGATAATTCCATAATCGTTAAATAAACCTTCCAGAAACCATAGGGGAAAATGTGAATTACAAATTAAAAACCAGGCTAAATCCTTTTGTAGCGCAGTTGTTCCCCCTCCCCATCGTCTGCTCCCCCTCTCCTATCCCCAGTCTGATTATGGTAGCCAGCTGTAATATGTCAGCATGTTTATCCGTGCGTCACCTGAGGCACTGGATTTGTTGCCAGGGTGTGAAAGTATCTCCGTGGGATGAGAATCAGAACCGGCATGCAGGATTGAGCCATTGAAATAGTTTGAAATCTTGTTCCTTGCTTGGCTAGGTAAATCCCGGTGAGAAGACGCTTGAAGAAAGACGGTCCAGTTTAGATGCGGAAATCGACTCCTTGACCAGCATCCTGGCTGACTTGGAAAGCAGCTCCCCATACAAGCCACGGACTCAACCGGTTAGTGTTTGAGCCCCTTTTTATGTCTGTCGAACGGTGTCAACTTTGAGTGAGAAATCATGACTTTTGGAGTCAACTGGCAAGCCAGTTTGTATTCATTGGGAGTACGCAAGCCAGTTTGTGTCTTTATAGCATCCACATGTACCTGCCGAAGGGACAACAGGAGCAGTGGCTCTGGAAGGGTGACCTGTTCAGGTGCTACAGTGCAACTGAGCAGGCGTGTTTAGGTGTCTCTGTGGAGCTGGCCAGAGGTGCCTCCATAAAAATGGCATCCTGTGTGCCGCGGTTTTCTTGCAACAAGAGCTGCTGAATTCAAAACATGCTCAGAAGCGTGTTTTATCTGTCACTCCTGGCAGCCTGACCCTGCTGTCTGAATATCAAGCTGTGTTCTTTTTGCTTTGTTGTCTAATCAACGGCAAATCTAAGATCTTCATGCTTGGATCATAGCACAGCTGTCAGTGTGGTTGATAAACAGTGACTCAGAATGGAACCTCACTTGTTCCTCCATGTCTAGATCTGGGCTGCAGGGCCGATTTGTGTCCCTGTGATTCTGGGGACATCTAGGAAGCAGATCTGTGCATGTTACGCCATTTTTTAGCATCTGAAAAATGACCCAGTAATGGCATTTCAAGGGGGTTGTTGATGTGGTGTCCAAAGACATCCCAAACTCAATAACTGTCCAGTTGGACATCTCTTTTACTCCCCCCCCCCCCACCCCCAGTGTAGACCTGGGCTAACTTACTGGGAGCAGAGTGAGACCAATGTTAATTGCTCTTTAAAATCCCATCCTCAGGGTCCGTTTGCAGAATTATTGCTGTCCTGGCTTTTTTGGTTGGTTTGGATCCTGAGACGGCCTCATGAGACGCGCGTCTCATTTTCATTGTAACTGCATGGAGACAGCGCTCATACATGTTTACAGCCCATCCTTTAGGTCAGGGGTTCTCAAACTGGGGATTGAGACCCCTTAGGGGGTCGTGAGGTTATTGTACGGGGGGGGTCGCGAGCTGTCAGCCTCCACCCCAAACCCTGCAAGTAGTCATGGTTTTGGTCCTTTTTCTAATGTCAAGAGTTTCTTAAGATGAGTGACGGAAAGTTACAACGCTGCCTTTTTTAATGGGGGCTGTGTTCATGCTCTCGTATTCTCTGTCAAAGAGTTTGTATTTCTTTTTTTTTTTAATTAGGGGTTTTTTTGTGGGGGAGAGAGGGGAAAACACTTGATGGGGTTGAAACAATGTAAGAGATCTACTCTTGTCACAGTATTATCCTTCCTCTGGGCTCTGAAACAGCGTGAAAAGACTATGATCTCACATTATTTTGTTCGCATATTTTAAATAGGTCCCAGGGGTAGAAATCCCAAATTTAAATGTTCATTTGCGGTTCTGCAGAATTCAAATACACAGCCCTAGTTGCAATGGACGCATGTAACTTATTCCAGTTTATAAAGTCGGCAACCCTGAGATCCTGTATCCCATTGGCAGTGTGTGTAAACTCACATTTTTCATGTGCAACTAGTGCACAATTTTCTGCCTGTGATTACGACTGTGTAGATTTGTCTTTTCGGGTGTGTCTTCACTGCACACTTAACCCGGGCTTTTACTGGGCTGGCGGTGGTGGGTTGGCGCCTGAGCTCCACTTTAACTTGAGCTGGCAAGGACATATGCAAAATCAGTCAAGTGCTGGAAGCCGCCGGAGGACTACCCACAGTTCCCCCAAAGGACAGATAAGTTCTTTTTGCAATTGACGCAAATGACTGGGAAGGAATCCTAGAGGGTATCAGCACAAGGAACCACGGGACATGCCCTCAGACATGGTACGAACCCACACGTACAAGAGGGCAGAGTCAAGGTTACACACGCTCACCCGTGCGCCCTTCCTGTGGCCTCTTAACCCGGCTTCTTGTGTGGAATTGTTCAGTCTGCATCAGAAGGACTCGCTGGTTTGTCTCCATTCTATGAATCCGCTCCAGTGCTCAAAGTTAGATGCCAGTCATCAATTCGAGAGCAGCCAAGAAATCTTCTCCCGAACTTACAGCGGTATCGGATTGCCCTGCACTCATGCCAAACCCTGTACCTGCTGCATCATCTCCTAAGTCCTCAGGGCCATTTTGTCTACCCCAGGTAGAGCTCTTCTGGGGGGGGGATGCTCGCCCAGAGGGTAGGCTCGCCTGGGTTTTTTAGACCTGGGTGCCAATCACCTAGAGCAGCTGTGTCCAATAGAAATTCGATGCTAGCCACACTGCTTGTGGTTTTGAATTTTTCTTATTAGCCACATTATAAAAAAGCCACATGCATTAGCCACAATTCAATAGCCTATTAGCCACATGTGGCTAGTGGCAAACGGATTGAACACCGCTGACCTAGACTAACTGTGCAGTGAAAACGGGCCCTTCAAGTCTAGAAATGGCGGAGTGATCTTACATCGTGTGTTTGCTACTACAGCTAGGCACAAACAGGTGGGTTAAAAGTAGCGTTTCAGCTTTGATACAGTGCGACCCTTCTTTTGTTCATTTTACGTTACGCTTTTCAGTGTTTGTTAGTTAATGTAATTGTGTCCCGTGAAAAATACAATTACGCCAACTATTAACAACAGCTGCAAGAAAAAGAAAATGCTGGAGTTGAATGTGTCATCTGCTGTAATCAAAAGGTACACGAGTAAATCCTCCAAGGGTGGGAAACATAATGCAAGCCTTTGATGTGTCTTTATTTGATCTGCAGTAAGTATAAAAAAAAAAACTAGTGACTCACTTGACAGCCTATAGTAGGATAATAGCCTAGGCTGCTAACTGTGAGGCATCTCATCAGTAAAGCAACATAGTTACTGGCTCAAGCCTTGACTTACCCTCTCAAATGTGCCAGGATAATGGAAGTAGCTAGGAAAAGGGAATTAGGGGTGTCTACATGGGAGATTTTTTCCAGTTATACTGGTATAATTAAACCACTATAGTTATACTATATAACGCTGCTGTGGGGACACCCATTCAGGTATAAGAGTGGGTTGGTTTTTTTC
Source organism: Macrochelys suwanniensis (assembly GCA_033296515.1). Lineage (NCBI taxonomy): Eukaryota > Metazoa > Chordata > Testudines > Chelydridae > Macrochelys > Macrochelys suwanniensis. The sequence continues at coordinate 3,955,600 of CM065783.1, read as the reverse complement.
ATCTTAGCTTAAACCGCTTCCAAAGAAGCATAACCTAAACTGGGAAAAGGCCCTTTTATGCTGGAATAAGAGCATCCACAATGGACGTTTTACCGGTAAAACAATAATAGTTTAAATTCACACCCTAACTTATACCGGTATGACTTCCTGTGTAGACAGGCTCTCAGTCTTCTGTGCAAGTTTCTGATTTCAGAGGGACGTTGTGAGTAATGGCAGCAGAATCTGGCTCTATCTATCTAAATTAGGTTAATCTCCCATCGCCTGGAATTCCCGTTCACAAAACACCCGTGGGAGACACCCGTACATGCAAATCTGTAAGGTGTTTGACTTGGTACCGCACAACATTTTGATTAAAAAACGTAGAACGATATAAAATTAACGTGCATGCATTAAAGGCATTACAGATAGGTCTTTAAAATATAATTGTAAAATGGAAATTGACGTCAAGTGGGTGTGTTTCCAGTGGGGTCCTGCAGGGATCAGTTCTTTGCATTACGGTATTCAACATTTGTATCAGTGACCTGGAAGAGAACATTCAGTTAGCAGAGGACACAACATTTTTTAGCAGGGATGTTGCCTTGCCTCTAATGCCCTGGGAGCTATTTGCAGGAAATTCAGGCAGTCCTAAAATTCCTATCTCCAAATGCAGAATTGCATCAATCACTTGAACTGCTTGTTCGGCAGGTGCTTTGATATTTGTCCCAGAGTTAACACTCTCCAGGGGCATTGCTGTTGCCATAGTTCTCATTCACCATCTAAGTTTTCCATGCACACCGACACACGTCTGCAGATAATTATGCATGGGGCAGGTATGTTCACAGGTACCTTGGATGTATGTATGAAGTTTCAGGCAGTACTTTCAGCCCTGTGTATATCTGGATCATGGCCTATCTCTAGAGGAGAGAAAGTCTTCCTTTGCTCATGAACTCCAGACGGGGCCAGCTAGCTAACTGACACTGTTCTGATTAGCAGATGCTTGAATCTGCCGCATCTGTTGGTATGTATTAGAAGTTAATCCTTTTGATAAGAGCATGTCTGTTAAGATTTTTTAAATTTTTTCCCCAGATTATCAGATTGTCATAGATGAACCAGATAAGAATGACCTTTACGTAGTATTATTCCCTCCTGTTGTACCTTTATCCAATCTATTTATTTTTTTCAAATGCAAAATCAGGGTCACAAAACCCTTTCCCGCCCCCCGCCCCCCACTTGTGAAATAGCATTTCATGCCTCATATCCGCTTCATTTTTGCATACGTGTTTGGTTACAAATATTCAGATGAAGCCAAGTTTAGAATATATTGTGTTTATAATCTATGCTGTCATCTCAAATTTTGTATGTGGATAAGGATAAATATTGACTCTGGGAACTGTGATAAAAAGTAAATGGTACCTCATAAATTATTATTTTTCTAACTTCTGCATTCATTATTATTGTGTTGTGAATGGTTTAAGAGCATGTCCCTTACCTTTTTAAGCAGCTCAAGATATCCCGTATATTGTCAAATTTTGTTTCATAGCTTTTATTTTTCAGTGGTACTAGTGTTCTCTTCATGAGCCCCTTAGGAAATGAGTCACTCATTACTCCAGCATAGGTTTTCGTGATATGCCATTTCATTTATAATACTGAAATCTCTCTCACCCCAAAGGTGCTCATAGCGTTTCATAAACTATGTACGCACAATGCCATCGAAATGCAGCCACCTCTGGGGTGGAGGGCAGCAGATAGCCAGTGCACAGCACACTATTTATCTGCTTTTAGGGGCTGTTGCATCTGAGTGTTTCACGTACATTAACAAATGTACCCTCCCAACGTCCCTATGAGGTAGGGAAGAAATGTTCCAGTTTTGCACGTGGGGAAACCGAGGCACAGAGATTATGTGATTTGCCCAAATTCACAGAGTGAATCGGTCACTGCTGGAACTGAAACCAGTTCTCCAGAGTCCCAGTCTCTTAACTCTAAGCTTATATTTCCTCCCATCGCCCTTTGCATGATAGGAAGAGGAAGAGAGATTTTGGTTCAGGAGACCCAGAAAAAACCTGGGACCTGTGGTAGAGCAGGAAACTGCACACCCGTCTCTCACATTTCAGACTGGACCGTCTTTCCTCTCACCATCCTCCCCGTCAGGACGTCCATCTACTGTAAATCTCTCCCGTCCCCTCACTTGATAGACGGCGGCACGGTCCTTGTTTCAGCTGAGGTGAAGGGATGGCAGACGAGTTGGAATCGGGGCAATAAAGGAGAATAAGAGCCAGTCAGCCAGCTGTGCAGTTCTTCCACCAGACCTTGCTATCACTTGCATAAATATACATGATACATTTATAGCCTGAGCGCATATCAGGGTTGTTACAAGAGGTTCCCAGTCCAAAACCCTTAAAGTATGAGGCGAATGCAACTGTGGGCAGTTTTAAGGGGCTGTCTGTATTTTTTTTGGTCATTGATTGCCTTTTGCTTGCCTGCCTACAACCTATTGGGATATGACTGCAGAGCTGAGCTGCCTTGTCTCTTTCTGTATATTAAAGCTGCATAGACTAATAGACTTTAAAAAATGACACAGGAAAGTTATGAATTGATGGATCCTCACTGTAGCTCTTCTAATAACTGTAAATTATTCCAGTCTGCTAGAAGTTTCATTGTACAAGAGAGAGAGGAAGTTGTTTCCTTGACTCAGACTTTGTATTTCAGCAAAATTGAACAAGAGGATATATATATATTTTGGCTTGGAAGTAGTTCTGATTTTCACAGCCTAGCGTTGTCATCTTTTGTTCCATGAAACAGGCTCAATGACATAGCCTACAAGCCTAAGTTAGCATGTATTCTTACCATATTGTGTTTCAATAGGGAGCAAACTTCTAAGTGGAGAAAACAGACCTTGAAAAATATTATACTCAAGCAAACCTACTTCACAGCTAAAAGCCCGCACTCCAATTCCCTGTCATTTCTACATGAAATCAATAATGCTTTGGTCCAGCAAGTATCAATGTCTTTTCTTTGAAATCTGTGGGCGAAACGCCTGTGCCCAGAAAATGAGATTTTGAAACTGTTGTTGAAATATCTCTGTCATTGTTTGCAGTCTGAGACGTAGTTTTATTTCAGTCTCAGACTGTTCCTGGTTTCCAGACCACTTTATCAAAGTTTCACCTAGGAGTGTGTTTAAGACACTGAAACAGATAACATTGTAGCTATGTAGGAAGGCATATACAGATGGCAGCATGATTTGTGGATCTTTCATAGCTTTGCAGGCCAGGTGTTGTTATGATAATCTAATCTGGCCATCCCTCTTGCAGAATGCAGGCCAGAGACCTTCACCCAATGATTCCTGCATCCAACCCATAACTTGTGGTTGAGGTAGAGTTTATATTTAGGCTGGGAGATGGAGAAGCTTCAGAAGATACCTGGATATGTTTCTCTTGACTTGGAGTGATTTCCAAGCAGTAGATTAATTAGCATATTCCTGTCATTAGAAATCCTTCGCCATGGAGAAATATCATGGTTGTCACAAATCTGGCACACTAACAGCCATTCAGAGCTTCATGGTGATACGAAGGATACGTTTTTAATTCCCTGTTCCAAAAACACTATAGCTAATGGGGAGTCTCTGCTAGCAGTACAGGGTCTTTGAGACCCAGGAGAGCAGTTCTGATTCCATCCAGCAGAGGGCAATAATATACATGTATAATTGCCAGTTGGTGACATGATCGTCAAGGGTGGAAAAGAAGATTTGATGTTACTGACACCTTGATATAAGGGAAAGCTATAAAACAGGTTTGCATTTTATGAGGGATATCTGTAAGCTCAGGATCATCTTCACATAGCTTTGGAAAGGATCATCAACAGGGCCACAATGAACTGTGGGGATTCTCTGAGGACAGCACTGGATTGCCAGCCAGGGAGATACTTCACACATTGCACCTAATTGTATTTAGTTTTCTCCACAAACATTTAACACGATTTCACATCAGAGGCTAATGTCCAAAGTGCAGGGCTGAAGCAGTTTGGTTCAGAGGGTCAGAACATTTCCAGGAGGCCCCAAGAACAAAGAGCAGCCACTTTCTAAATTAACCCTTTCCATTTAAAGAGAGCAGTGTGCGAAACGGCAGAGAATATGCGCTAACTGAAGTCTTCTTGTGGGCTTAGTCTCACTTACTTCGAGTCTGGCTTCTCCATTCCAGTCTGTCTTGAAGCAGTTCCTCAGAGACTCCACAGCTAATCAGATCCTTTTATATGACATCCATCTAGTTTTGGGTCTTCCAACCCTTCTCTTACCTTCCGCTTCTAAGTTTAACACCCTGTTTCCTGTATATTCTTTTGATCTTCTTTTTACATGCCCAACTATCTAAGCCTGGATCCCCTCTGCTTTTATACAATTGGTGCCACCTTCACGCTTCCCCTGATTTGTTCATTCTGAACATGGTCCATGCTTATAACTCCAAGCATGCATCTTCACATTTTCATTTCTACTCTGTTCAAGATCTGTTCCTATCTTTTCCTCAGTGCCCAGCATTTGGAGCCATCCAAATGTGTAGGCCTAATCACTGCCTTGTAGGTCTTACTTTTCAATTTGATAGGCATTCCCCTATTGCAGATCATTCCACTCACTTCTCTCCGGGCCTTTCCTGTTCTGTTGATGCATTAATTGAATTATTTGCACAGTATTTTAGGGTTGGTGGAGCTCACAGGACTGAGATTAGCAGCAGAGCAAGCTATGATTCCAGGACCCCTCAACAAGGTTTTGCAACAAATAAGCTAAAATGAGGGTTAATTTCTTTTCTCAAAAGATTTTAGTGGCACATAATTGGCCTGACTCTCATAACTTACCCATGGCTTTGCCAGTGTTGTAATGTGGTCATCCCTAACTAGTGGCAATAAAATTTTAGTGTTACACACACTTGAGTGTGAGCTCACATTACACACGTGTGGGTTTGTGTATGAAATCCCCCATGCGTGTGGCTATATGGATCACAGTTTAGTTTGGCATAGCGTCTTTACTACGGGTCATATTATAAAACACTTTACAGTTACTGTAAATACTATAATTGCCGATAATAAGAGAAAAGGGGGAGATGTATGAATATATAAGGAAGGAAAAACATTTTCAGGCAGAATCTGAAATGAGGTGGGACATTTGGTGAGTAGGGTTTACAGAAAGGTTGCCTGGATGATGGGAGCTGCGGAGGAGAAGGCACTTGAGCCAAAAAAAAAAATGCACAGCTAGCTTAATACGTCACTTCCATTTGCACTTTAAGTCCCCTACCCCTTTTTTTTTGCCCCCCAAGGAGTAAAGCTAAATTATATGCTATAATACACTCTTCAGTGCTTTCTCCTGTCCAGTTTTAAATCATCCAAATGAAGGGGCTTCCACTGTTTCCCTTGGGAGACTGCTCCAGACTGTAATGGATACCTCGGTCAGGAATCTTTATGGATAGTCAACTTCAGTATTTCTTTGCCTAATTGAATCCCATTGTTCTTCATTAGAGTTCCCGGCGCTTGCCTTCTCTCTCACACACATACCCACGCTCTACAAGGACTTTTACATTCTCCACTACAAAGCTGTAATAAAAGGACTGACAGCCTGGATCTGTAATATGCCTGACCTGACAATTAAGCAAACTTACGGCTGTGTCAGCTTGCCAGATGGATCATCGACTCGCGATGTAACGTGTGTTGCTTCTGAATGCACTGGAGTGCTGCTTCCTGTTTTATGTTTGCTGAGTCTGAGAGACAGGGAGAAGAGCAGTTTTATTGAACTAAACCCACTCATTTAGAGTATGTTTAAGGACAGTGATATGTGACAGATAAAATAAAATCATAGGGCCCTTGTCTGTGTTTATTTTAATTTCAAACAATAGGGGAAAGAGAGATGTAAGATTTAATCCATAGATTGACTATATTCTTAAAGAAATAGTCAAATCTGGCAGGACCTTACTTGGCCTGTTATATTCTGCAGCTGAACTTGCTGGGATGTATTCTGTCCTTAGGGGGCCTCAGTAAAATAAATTTTGCTCCATCCCCCATTTTTACATCCCCTACCTTCAGGAGCAGCAGTGACAGAAGTTTGTCATCTAGGGAAATACCCTACCTGGAAGCGTGACTCATCTTATGCCCTGTTTCTCAGTGTCTCTGTCAGGCACCACTGTATCAAATCCTGAAATTAAGCAAATTTCTGTGCAATACCTAGTCCTTTCTGAGCACTCGTGGCTGAACTACAAAAATGGGGACTTCCAGCGTTCACTGCTTGACCGTCACACCTGAATCAACTCTTGGACATTTTATTATTTATTATTTTATTATTTACAAATATTTGATCATCTAGAAGCAATGTAGGAGGGTGACGATTTGCATTAGCTGTGTTTTTTGCAATTATGATCAGTCTGATTCAACATCTGACTTTTTTTTCTGGAGCCGTCTTTCTGGCTCGCCCTTAATCTCAAAGGGTTTTGAAAACATTAATGACTGAAGCATGTCACCACCACTTTCTGGTGGGGCTTTTGTATGTTGACACCTCATGATTTCTAAAGACAATGTCCACAGGCAGTAGTTCCCAGTCACCGGCATGAAATAGGATGAGAGGCACCTGGTTGTATTTTAGACGGCGTTAAGATGCACATCAGACTGGACACCAAAGGATGTTTGGTCTAGCAATTGTAGCAAGGAACTGGAGTCAGATTTTGTTGTTCTGTTCCTGACTGTTACTCAAATGCAGTGAGATCATGGGCAAGTTTCTTAACCTCTCTAGGGCATGGTTTCCCCTCTGTGAAACAAGGATGATGATGGTAATTACCTACCTCCTATGAACTTTAGGGTGATAGTTGGAAAACACTTCAAGAGCCTAGAATGAAAGACGCCATGAAAGCACAAAATAGCCTTTGTTTAGGTCAGCCTACATAAAATCCGACTGTGGCTGGGGAAAGTCAGTAGATCAGCTACTTTATTTTTAAGAACTTGAATTTGTGTCAGTGAAATCAGAATCAGGCTTTGAGATCAATTATTTAATATTTCATGCCATTGATTGTGTGAAGTTAACTTGATCGCATGCTCTATAGAGAGAGAGAGTTAAAATGGGCACTTCAGAGATTCATACGCTGTATTTGAGGATATGGAAGATCTTCGATTTTGTGCTGTATTATAATAGCTAGAAGTGCAATGAATTAGCAAAATATATACATACCTTTGACGGTTAAAGGAAAAAGTAGAGGTTTGGGATACTTCATGTGGAAATAACTAGCATTGCTCTCGTTCTTTCTCTCTCATCAGGAACCAAACATGCTCTGTATTGTTTTGTGGCTGTAGTGTGGGGGCCTGGAGAGAGCGAGCGAGAAAGCTCATGTATAGAAAGCATTGTGTCATGGGGGACGGAGCTCAACAAAGCTAATTATATCGACACTCCCACTCTATTACCCTTGAAAGAAATTGACCCCAACATTCTGCTCTTAAGCTCGTTAAACTGTTCTTTTTGGGTGCAAGGATCTTATTTAGGAAATGAAATAGCGACACTATGTAATCAGAGCGGGAGTTGGAGCAAATCATTGTATTTACCCATTCGATTAGGTATTAAAACAGCTACTTAAGTCCCCATTTAAAATCTGCTTAGCAATTGCACAGGGGTGCTAACTGGAGGCCCTAATTAGAAGAGGAAAAGATTATAATAGTCTAATATACTTTTTAAAAAATGGTGTGGCTCTTCTCTCTCATTGGTCGGGGTCAGCTTCTGTCTGCTCCCGTGTGATTCTCATGATGGGGGTGGCAAAAAAGGGTAGGAGACTCCTGCTGCAGCAGTGAGTTTCGAATCTTTCCACACCACCTGGTCAGCCTAGACTAGTGCTAAAAGACGCTGCACCTCCAAAAAAAGGAGGTGTAGGCACCATTGCCCCGGAGGCATGACCACCACTGGTATACGCTGCCTACCAGTCCCACCTCCCCAGCTGTGCTTACGAAACCACCACCTAGCCCTCAGTTCGCATTGCTTAGCAGTGTGAATATTAATCGCTCTCCCATCAATCTGTCACCCTTCTGTGCATGATACACACCCAAGGGTACCCTGCCTTCCCTGTAACATTCATTACCCCCTCGCCATTGATCTGTTCGCAAAGGCTTGGAAATGTTTTGTTTCCCCCCCTTATTCACAAAGCCCAAAGGCAGCTGGTTCTCTACCCCCTGGTGTTGTGGTACAAAACAGCCACCACGGTAGTGTTGGCGCAGTTTTCAAGTATATAATATGCTATAGAGAGACTAGATAACTGCCAAAATACTGCAGCTCTTGTTGATCAGTCCAATTTACGACAGCAAAGCAAACTCAGTTATGGGAAGAAGACTTGACATTTGAATGTGTTGGTCCGTGTCTGGACAGCAGTGACAGACACCCAGCAAGTGTTAATTTTGCTAGTCACCCTTACTGGCCACAAAATGTCAATAAAGGAGTGACTGGAAAAGAGCAGTGCTGAGGAATAAGACAATCATTCATTCATTCTTATGTTGTCTGTTGTGAATCACTAAATAAATAAGCCTGTTTTGTTTGCTTTGGGCTGGTGTCTTTTAGCATTCTGAGTGTAATGTACAGGAGGGTTGTCGGTCAATCTACTGAATTTCTTACTCCATTATTGAGTCTGATGATCATTCCTTTGTTCTCATTAATTTGAGGAGAGTAAGGGCTAAGAAATACTGTAACTGGAGAATCCATATTCATTATTCCGATTAGATTTACTTACACTGGAAGCTCTTTGAGTAAAGGACTGTCTTTTTGTTCTGTTTGTGCAGTGCCTCGCACAAAGGGGTTCCGGGCCATGACTGGAGCTTCTAGAGTCAGACACTATGGTCACAGAAATAATACTACTACTAATTAATAAGATCAGGGAAGCTTTGTGAGAAGAGCCACTAGCAGCTCCCAGTTTGAAGGAGTTCATTCTTTTATAATTGTTCGCAAATGAGGGCAACTCATTTGGATAACAGCAAATCCGTCCCAATCGCCCCACCCGGGACAGGTGCTTCCAAAAGAGAGAGGGATAGCTCAGTGATTTGAGCATTGGCCTGCTAAACCCAGGGTTGAGAGTTCAATCCTTGAGGGGGCCATTTAGGGATCTGGGGCAAAAATCTGTCCGGGGACAGTACTTGGTCCTGCTAGTGAAGGCAGGGGACTGGACTCGATGACCTTTCAAGTTCCTTCCAGTTCTAAGAGATAGGCATATCTCCATATATAAAAGTGACCTGCTGACAAATATTTTTCGTTCGAAAGAACAATCCTGGCACTTTAAAAAGCTGTAACCGTTACAAATGCCTGGCCATGTGCAAATCAGGAGTCAAGCCGTTCAGTTCCTCCTCTTCCCCTATGGGTGGGGCTTGTCGGCATGAGGTGCTGGTACCCATGTTTGGCCGCTGTGAAGTTCTTAAGATGCCACATGTTCAAAGCATCACACAGCCGTCTTAGGGGTCAATTCACAGCAGCGATGGGTACCCTCAAAGTAATCTCCCTAATTTGGGGTGACAGTAAGCCTTCCTTTGCAATACTCCTTGAACTTACAGCCTGTGTGAAACATGTTGGTGGGGCATAGGCCATTCTCCACGAGGATGGGTGTCACCATCATAGCTCCAGGCGGGGGAAAGACCCAAACCCAATTCTGTCTGCACTAATTGTCATCTGTGGATAGCAGTCTTCCTCTTAGAGGTCTGGAATTGCTAGGGCCGTGAGGAGTGCTCTCCAGAGAGGGGTAGAGGACTGTGGTGGAGCAGCCGTGGGGAAGTATGCGCTGGCATTGACCGCTCTGTGCCTGTTCTGCTGAGAGAGAGACAGAGGACTTCAGTCTCCAGGGCACAGTCAGTCCAGCACCATTCCACAGCACTACATTTTAAAAGGAAAAGAAAGGGGACCCATTAGGCCCGGCGTACGTTATATACGTTTGTGACCTAGTGACCAAGCACATCACGAGACATAGGTTAGAAGTGTGCTGCAAATTTTAACAAACACCTAATTTCGTTTTCAATGGCGTTTAGACACCTGTAATTGGATGGAGCCGTTCCGCAGGGCGGTGTGTTGCTGTAACAGCCATGACCAAAGCAGAGTGTGAAGAACTACAAAAAGATCTCACAAAACTAAATGATTGGGCAATAAAATGGCAAATGAAATTTAATGTGGATAAATGTCAAGTAATGCACATTAGAAAAAATAACCCCAACTATACATACAATATGATGGGGGCTAATTTAGCTACAACTAATCAGGAAAAAGATCTTGGAGTCATCGTGGATAGTTCTCTAAAGATGTCCATGCAGTGTGCAGCGGCAGTCAAAAAAGCAAACGGGATGTTAGGAATCATTAAAAAAGGGATAGAGAATAAGACGGAGAATATCTTACTGCCCCTATACAAATCCATAGTGCGCCCACATAGACTCATAGACTCATAGACTTTAAGGTCAGAAGGGACCATTATGATCATCTAGTCTGACCTCCTGCACAATGCAGGCCACAGAATCTCACCCACCCACTCCTGGAATAATCCTCTCACCTATGTCTCAGCTATTGAAGTCCTCAAATCATGGTTTAAAGACTTCAAGATGCAGAGAATCCTCCGGTAAGTGACCCGTGCCCCATGCTGCAGAGGAAGGCAAAAAACCTCCAGGGCCTCTGCCAATCTACCCTGGAGGAAAATTCCTTCCCGACCCCAAATATGGCGATCAGCTGAACCCCAAGCATGTGGGCAAGACTCACCAGCCAGACACCCAGGAAATACTTGAATACTGCGTACAATTGTGGTCTCCTCATCTCAAAAAGGATATACTGGCATTAGAAAAGGTTCAGAGAAGGGCAACTAAAATTATTAGGGGTCTGGAATGGGTCCCATATGAGGAGAGATTAAAGAGGCTAGGACTTTTTAGCTTGGAAAAGAGGAGACTAAGAGGGGATATGATAGAGGTATATAAAACTATGAGTGGTGTGGAGGAAGTGAATAAGGAAAAGTTATTTACTTGTTCTCATAATAAAAGAACTAGGGGCCACACAATGAAATTAGTGGGCAGCAGGTTTAAAACAAATAAAAGGAAGTTCTTCTTCACACATCGCACAGTCAACCTGTGGAACTCCTTGCCTGAGGAGGCTGTGAAGGCTAGGACTATAACAGGGTTTAAAAGAGAACTGGATAAATTAATGGAGGTTAAGTCCATTAATGGCTATTAGCCAGAATGGGTAAGAAATGGTGTCCTTAGCCTCTGTTTGTCAGAGGGGGGTGATGGATGGCAGGACAGAGATCACTTGATCATTACCTGTTAGGTCCACTCACTCCGGGTCACCTGGCATTGGCCACTGTCGGTGGACAGGATACTGGGCTGGATGGACCTTTGGTCTGACCCAGTACGGCCTTTCTTATGTTCTTATGTTCTTATGACCCCACCTAGCTGGGAGGAAGAAAAATGTTAGAGAAGGCAGATGGTGTTGGTGCTTCCTTGACTTGAGTGCTGCAGAGTATTAAGGGTCTGGTCTCTCTGAGGTGCCGAGCACCTGTAACTCCTACCAAAGTCAAGGGGGATGTTCAGCACCTTTGAGAGTTAATTCTCTCATCAGAGAAATAGGGGCTGTAATTTGAAGACTACCCTAAAGCTTTGACCCAGCAAATCATTTGAACATGTGCTTTAAGTCCCATGGACGTCAATGGAACAATATCAGCACATGCTTATGTGCTCTGTTGAATCAGGGCCTAAAACAGGCTTGCTATAGGAGTCTGTTTATGTCTACATAAGCAAATGGACAGGTATGACTTGCTTTTCTAACCCCCCCGGGTTCGACTGCTGCCCAGCCCTCTGACAACTGTTGCCAGACTGTCTGTACTGGTACGCTAGTCCAGTGTCCACACTGACCTTGCACTGGTAAAACGCGTAGGTGGTAGACCGTGGACATTGTTCAGGGAGGGGTTTTCAGCCACCGACGGAACATCAGGGTTTCACCTTCAGGATTCAAAGTTGAGTGTAGACACACAGAGAGATGTGCCAAAATAAGGTAAGTTTTACCTGTAAAACTTTCCCGTGTGGACTGGTCCTGCATGCGGAGCTCGACCTCTCTCTGTTGGCCATAAGGCTGCCATTTTGTTTGTTTTCCTTGACCTGCTGATGCGTACTTGCCTGGACCATCAGTCTCAAACTTGCTTCATCAGCCTCCTTAAACCCGCGGGAGAGCTAATCCCCCTGCTGCCGTGATAAGACAGATAATCCCCTGCGCCATCACACGAGCTCGAGTGGCTAGGGTGACCAGATAGCAAGTGTGAAAAATCGGAACAGAGGATGGGAGGTAATAGGAGCCTATATTAAAAAAAAGCCCCAAATTTCGGGACTGTCCCTATAAAATCGGGACATTTGGTCACCCTACAAGTGGCCCTTTGTCACATGGATACAGAATAACAAACCCAAGTGACCTTACTTCTCTGCCGCTTGTTCTGGATCTTACACAGCACCTTTTGCCTCTTGCTTTCCCTGTGCAGTCGCTGCTTCAACCCCCTGTGTTATTTGCCTGAGGAAACGCAGTGTTGTTGTTAGGGCACGTCTGGGAGCTGGGACAATTAGGTTTTATTCCTGGCTCTTTCACTGATCTGATCTGCGGCCAGAGGGGAAGTCATGACCTCTCTATGCCAGAGCTCACTGTGCGGTAAAATGGCCGTAATAACCCATACCTGCGTCCCAGGGTATTTGTTAGGATGAATTATTTGAGAGGCTCGGATGACAGGAGTCCCACACATGCAGAGGGGTGTTGTCCTGGCCCTGATCCTGCAAGCGTTCAGAGCTCCACTTGGCTTTGAAACAAGTTTCAATCACTTGTAAGACTGGGGCCTGTAGGTGCAAACATCCACCCATCATCCCCTGCCCCAGGGACACAGCATGTGTGCTAATGCCATCATGTCCCTGTCATGGCTTCCTCTCGGCCCAAATGGGCATTGCTTTCATTTGCAGACAGCACAAAAGCCGCTCCCGTGGAGACATGCGTTCCAGCACACTGAATACCAGGATTGCCCTTTGCCAATCTTTTTTCTTCACTCGATTGCAGAACAGTATTTCAGTGTTTAATTGTTGGGCCTTTCTGTCTCCTCAACATTCCAGTGTCTCAAGCTGACACGCAGATTTTTAAGTTTAAACAAACGCAGGGGCTTCTTTTTTTTCACGCCAACCGTGCTAATGTTTTCTGTGCTGGGGGTCTGGCGTGTTGCCGTTTGCCCTCTGGTTCGCGAGTTCTTATCCTTTGACAGTCTCCTGCTGATGCTAGGCCATGCACACATGCTTACCCGCTGAAAGTGAAGGGCTAAGTCAGGTCATTAAATCCTTGTTCTCATCCCATCATCTTTTCCATCCAAGAGATTCATTTTGCACAGTAACTTGGTGTCATTTGGGGAGGATTCCACCCTCCCCGCCATTGAAAAATATCCTATTATAATCCTATCTAAAAAGGGCTTCTTAAGGAACTGCTTAACTGCCTCTCAATAAATGCATAGTAAATTTCTCAGAGGGGCTAGTACACTTCTGCTCGGCAGAGGGGGAGGGGGGGAAGATTCAGAGCCTTCACAAGAGGTGAGCCCAGATCTGTGGGCCCACCCTGCTCCCGCAGTGTAGGGGGAGAGATGGTGCCAAGGATCTGCCCCTGTGCACAACCATCAGCCAGCGCTTCCGACGTAAAGGGCACGCAACGCTGCGCAGAGGTTGTGGCTGTATTGCCGCTCGAGAGCCTCGGAGTAGAATTCCTCCCCTGGAGTAACACTTGATTTCACCAGTCCTTGTTTTGAGAATGCTCCATTCCTCGCAGAATTGACAAGTCCAGGGCCCTGTGGGGAAATGCCCACATCACAAAACAAATCCCAGGAGCGGGCTCTAGAGGTCAAGGGTTGGACAGGCCATGGAAACAGCTTACGGTCACTCCAGAAAGGAGTGGAGCGGCGTTATAGGTAGCAAAGAACATAAGAATGGCCACACTGGGTCAGACCAATGGTCCATCCAGCCCAGGATCCTGTCTTCCGACAGTGGCCAATGCCAGATGCTTCAGAGGGAATGAACAGAACAGGGCAATTAGCAAGTGATCCATCCCGTTATCCAGTCCCAGCTTCTGGCCATTGGAGATTCAGGGACACCCAGAGCATGGGTTTAATTGCTAACCATCCTGGCTAAGAGCCATTGATGGGCCTGTCTTCCATGAACTTATCTCATTCTTTTTTGAACCCAGTTATATGTTTGGCCTTCGCAACATCCCCTGTCAAGGAGTTCCACAGGTTGACTGTGTCTTGTGTGAAGAAGTACTGCCTTATGTTAGTTTTAAACTCGCTGCCTATTCATTTCATTGGATGATCCCTGGTTCTTATGTTATGTGAAGGGTGCATCAGGTTGTGATGTCCAGGGAGGCAGCATGGGACTGGCAGTCTGGAAACCTGAGTGCTGTAACCGTTCCAGAGACCCTCTGCAGGACCACGGCGCCCCGAGTCATTTCGTTTCTCGCTTTCTCACTTTCCCCAGTGTGTACAATGGGGATAATGGCACCGACCCACCTTTGTAAAGAGCTGTGAGAGCTAAGGACCAAGAGTTAGTGCTGATTGGCGGTGGGCAGATATTTCTCTGAAGTTCCCTGTGAGCTGCCCAGCGCATGTGGATCATCTCTCTCTCTCTCTCTCTCTCTCATCCGCTGTTTGTGAACCGACTAAGTAACGCTGACGGCATTAGTTGCCGGCCCACATTAATTATTTCCGCAGGTTCTATTTACTTACTTGTTCCCGATGGGAATGCTGTGCATACAAATCACAGCGGCACTTAATTTCATTGCTGCAAGCAGCTGGGAGGGGGTACGGGGGGGCTTGTGTATGCCTCAGCCCCGCCAGGTTTTTCCTTCTGTTTCATTTGTGCTCAGGTTTTTATTGTCATTAAGCCGATTGTATCCATGGCACAAAAGGCTGAGTTACCTCGGTAACCACACTAGCTGGCATGGTGATCCATTTATAGTATCACTGCTCGGGTCTGATTAAATTGGCATGCTGATGACGTAAATGCTTGGCCGGGCGATGCTGACGAGGCTGCTCCTAATACGGACTCTCACCCTTACATTTATTCTCGCTTATTGAGTGAGACCCCTGCAGGAAATGTACAGAAATAAGGCGACAGGAAATTGACTCTTGCTTTCAGAACAGCTTGTGCTGCGAGCAGCAGACAGCGATTTATGTGAATGCAGACGGCCACCTGCACATGTTGTGCTGTTTCTTCCTCGGTGCAGAATTCACCACGCAGCTCTGCTGAATTAGGACTTGAGTCTTGAGCCTGGCTTGCCAGCTGCCACTGAGATACAGGGAGCAGCTCCTCTGTCTGATGGGTTTATTTCCCGACATCGCTTAAAAAAGTACTAAGCGGGGTGGGGGGGATGTAAGCTCTTCCTCCTTGTAAGTTTCCTGCAAACACAGACCTTTGAAATCAGCTGTTTTGTTTATATCTGAATCTTCATCTCTGAACATATTTCTCAGGGCTAGTGTTTCAAACAATGCAGTTCAAATCCCTCCAGCACCATCTGCCCAGGCTCTGGAGGAAAAATGCTGGCAACCCTATGGTCTTGTCTTTGTGCTTGTGATGTGGTCGGTGGTTAGAGCAGGGGGACTGGGCGTCACCAGGGCTCCCGGGTTCTGTTCCAAATTTACTCTCGCCCTGGGAACAAGCCACTTCACCGCCCGGTGCCTCAGTTTCTCCATTTGTAAAACGAGGATAAAAATACTTCCCACTTGACAAGGGTGTTCAAGGCTAAAAGGTATTATAGTTGCTAAAGTGTTTTGAGAGCCTTGGATAAACCTCCATCACTGGAGATTTTTAAGAACAGGTTAGACCAACACCTGTCAAGGCGAGTCTAGATCAGTGGTTCCCTACCAGGGTTACATATACCCCTGACGGTATGCAGAGGTCTTCCAGGGGGTACATCAACTCATCTAGATATTTGTCTAGTTTTACAACAGGCTACATAAAAAGCACCCGTAAACTCAGTACAAACTAAAATTTTGTACAGACAGTGATCTGTTTATACTGTGCTATATACGATATACTGAAATGTAAGTACAATATTTACAATTCAGTTGATTTATTTTATAATTATATGAATTATAAAATGAGAAAGTCAGCGATTTTTCAGTAACAGTGGGTGCTGGGACACTTTTGTATTTTTATGTCTAATTTTGTAAGCAATTTTGTTCGTTTTTAATTAAGGCGGAACTTGGGGATAAGCCAGACAAATCAGACTCCTGAAAGGGGTACAGTAGTCTGGAAAGAATGGGAGCCACTGGTCTAGATAATACTTGGCCCTGCCTCAGGGCAGGGGACTGGACTAGATGGCCTGTCGAGGTCCCTTCCAGACCTATACTTCTATGATCGCTCTGCAAGCTGTGTTGCTTTCAAACAGTTAGTATTTTAATGGTTAGTCTGGAATTATCCAGGTGTGCGAGCAGGAATTTAAGCCTTTTGCAAAGGAAGTCAGTGAACGTTTTGGGGGGTGGAATAATTGTAGCAATTAATAGGTAGGTACTTGCCACGTAGTATTGTGGCTGGCCTCAGCAGATGTGGTATTGCTGTTCAAGTCTCTAAACATTCTGCTGTCCTAAGCAGTTGACGCCTTCTGACTGCACGGAATGTGAAATCTCTGGTGTCCTCTGGGATTAATCATATTGTCTGTGGCAGTGGGTGCACAATCAGTGAGAATCCGTGTGTGTGTTGGTGCATGGTGTCTGTTACTTTTACCACTACCCTTTGCTGGCTCTCCCTTGCCTGCCAAAGTTTCAAGGCACTCGGCTGTGAAAAAGGCTCTGAATATGGCAGAGGAAATGTTTGGTCCATCTAGTCTGGTGCTTCTTATCCTTAGAGGTGGAGAGCAGTAGCCCCAGTTCATTTGCTCTGCATTCCCTTTGCCACCTGGGCATACATCAGGCAGCATGGGGAGCACTCCTGGGACATGAGGCTCAGGAGAGAAACACAGAGTGCCTGGGGGTGGTGGCTTCAGAACCAGGGTGTGATGATGGTTGTGACCTGCCTTTAGATTATCTGAAATTCATGAACAAAGCATCTTGTTCCCCAGCATTTCCCCCCCAAAGACTGGCCAGAAAATTCTGCATGCTCAGCAATGGAATAAAGGAAGAGATGATTTTTTCTTGCTTTTGCTGGATTTTACCTGTGGCTGGATTCTACACTTTCCTTCTCCAGTATCCCCTGCGTAGATGGCCTGGGATAATGCTGTGCAAACTGACAGTGTGCATATATATTGTACAGCACATTAATCTTAACAGCGGAAAGATTAAAGACCTAATAGTGTTAGTGCCTTGGAAAAAGCCTTTACCCCAGGGCGATGCTTTAAATTTCAACTTTGATGGCTAATGCCTTTAATTGATGGTTTCCAGCATGAAAAGGTTTAAATGATCAGCACAGGAAGGGGCCAAATCCCTCCTTGGGGTAACTCCACTGGCGTAGAGATCAGCTAGCGACAGGGACTCCAGGAGGGTTCACCCAGCTGTTAATCGACGGGACAGTTTGTCAAGGAGGCGTTTGGGGTAGGCCTTTGGCAGAGGTAGCTGCATCGGCCGCATTAAGGAGCAGAAGTGCCAGGTGACCCCATCCCCTCTGCAGATGGCAGAAGACACTATTGGGAGTGGAACTCGGGTTAGGATTGTGCCTCCATAAAGGTGGGTGGCGAAGTCAGCTTTGTCTCCTCATGGCTCCACAGTGTGTCTCTTTGACAAACTAATATTGCCCTCTTAACTAGGGTTTTATTTTTTTTATATATATAGGAGATTTTCTGTTTAAGAAATATAAACCCTAGTTTATATATAAATAAGTATATTTATTCAAATATAAATGCATATATATTTATATATTATTATTTATATATGTATATATTTTAATAGATGTAAAACCCTAGTTAAGAGGGCAATATTAGTTTGTTAAATATATTAAAAATATATACATATTTATATAATATATACAATTTATATAGATAGATATGTGTATACATTTTTAATATATTTGACAAACTAATATTTCCCTCTTAACTAGGGTCCCCCATCCACCCTCTATCCTGGGACTGTGGTGAGGTAGGATGTACCCAGATACTCTCCCTATCTCCTGTCAGCGTTTCCGAGACACCCACAGATCAATGTGAGTTCACATGTAGGCATCTGAAGAGCACCCAGTGTAGAAGCCTCGCTTAGTATACTTTTCACAGCTTCATCCCAGCTAAGAATTTCCCTTAGATTCGAAGGATCTGCCCCCGGAGTCTCCGGAGAAGGAAAGCAGAGACCTTGCTGACTCCGTTTTCTAAAGCAGCCTTTAATCTGTGAGCTGTTTACATGGCTAGATCAGACGACAACCATACTGCACTAGGGAAAGTCCCAGTAAAATTCCCCTCCTCTCACCAATGGTCTCTGTGATTTGTTTGTGTGGTTGTTTTAGTACTCCTGGAAATTTTCATTTCAGGCAAGCAAAATTTCAACTAATTTGTCTACCAAATTAGAGCAAGGCAGGAGATGAACCGAGATAAAATTCCTCTTTGTTGAAACAGACATGCTCATTTGGAGAAAAGTGGGGAAGGAAGGCTCTCCAATGTTTGCATGCATTTTAATTTTGATGCCTGGCCCAACTCCTCTTTAAAGTCTTTGGGAGATTTGTAATTGATTTCAATGGGACCAAGATTGATGGACAGAGAGTTTGGTTTTGCATCAAGGGTTTTTTTGTTTTTTTTTCGGTGGGGGAGGTGGGTGCTGTTTTTAACATTTTTTGTTCAATAGGAAAGTTCACTCCTTATTCTCTCTCTTTTCTCTGGTGCTGAGTCATAGAAGTGAGAGAACTTGTAGGCGTCTTAGCAGCAGAGAGAGTAATATTGTCATTTACAGACAGTTATGCTTTCCAGAAAACTTTTTTTTTGAGGGGGGGGGGTTTGCAAAAGTGATTAATCTGCTGCTGAATCTGACTAAGGAGATTTTCTGTTTAAGAATTTTTTTTTTTTAAAGAAAATTTGTTTCCACTTATGGGAAACAATGCAGTAGGGATTTTTTTTTTTAATTGCCACAAAAGAACAGACAACAGAATGTGTCCTTTTCTAATAATACCCTCTGTTTCTTCATTCTTCCAGTCTCTTTTCTCGCCTCACAGAAAAGTCCAAGAGATGTTGATAGGGATAAAACTAAGAGAAATGTGAGAGAGTTCAGTATTGCCAACCTCAGCTGTTCAAAAGTTCACATCAGACCATGCAAAACCATGAGATTAAAAAAAATCTGGTGATTTAAAGCCAAAGAAATATACTGAATTTGGGGTTCATTTTGTATTTTCCTTCTGACTTTTGACTATTTTGGTCAGTAGCTCTCAATCTGTCCAGATGACTGTACCCCTTTCAGGAATCTGATTTTTCTTGCATACCCCCAAGTTTCACCTCACTTTAAAATACTTGCTTACAAAATCAGACTTAAAAACACAAAAGTGTGTCAGCACACTGTTATTGAAAAATGGCTGACTTCCTCATTTTTGCCATATAATTATAAAATAAATCGATTGGAATATAAATATTGTATTTACATTTCAGTGTATAGTATATAGAGCCGTATAAACAAGTCATTGTATGAAATTTTAGTTTGTACTGACTTTGCTAGTGCTTTTTATGGGGCCTGTTGTAAAACTAGGCAACTATCTAGATGAGTTGATGTACCCCCTTGTTGACCTCTGCGTACACCCAGGAGTACATGTACCCCTAGTTGGGAACCACTGCTTTAGGGGTCACTTTGGGCACATTGTTTCAAGCTTTACTCCACAACCTTAAGAAAGAAAGAAAGAAGAGTCTCACGTAATCCCGTGACTCCAGGATCTGGGGCTTTAAGAGAAACACCAAATAGTATTAGACTTGCAACAAGAACTGGTAACATTGACGGGATTTTATGGAAATGACTCTAAAGTCTATAGGTCCATATCCTCAGCTGGTGTAAATTAGTGTAGCTTTTCTGACCTGAATGGACCTGCAAGTTTATCCAAGCTGAGGATCTGGCTCATAGAATGAATACGGAATAATTCCTTTCTGGGGGGGGGTTTCCACCATCCCGTAGAATTGCTAAGCAGGGCTATAACTCTGTAGGATGGTGCAGAAAGCCTGTCGAAACTCCAGAAAATTCCTGTTTTCTGTTAAATTCAGTAAGGCTTTTCTGCAAGGCTTTGGGGTGGATCTCGCCCCTGTGCAGAGAGCCCATGAAAGATTATGGAGGGCTTGAGCCCCGCTTTGATCTTGTGTTAATGGCTTCAGTGGGCCTCGTGCCATTCCTCTGCATTGGGGCGAACATTGCTGCTTGCTGTGGAGGGCTCCCCCAAGGAGCTGTGCACCCAGGAAGAAGCGCCGGGCAGATGCTGTGAGGGCAGGACCGCCAAGGCGAGGTGGCTGAGCAGTGGGGGGGTCTCCGCCCATTCTTGGGACCCCCCCCCCAAGAGGCTGAGGGGGAAGGGACTGTGTGCTCATTGGCTGAGTGGATCACATTGCCATAGCCTCCTGGGTGGTAGCAGAGAACATGTGCAGTGACAGTTCCGGCCCACAGGCAGGAGGAGATGTAAACGGGCTACCCCTCACCCTGGCCCTAGGGAGACTTGGGGGATCGGGTGAATGTCACCTGTACACTCCACCTGACGGAAATTCCAACCTGACCCTCCAAGCCACCTGGGCTGCCTCGTTCATTGATCTCTCTTCATTTTAACCCTTTGATTGCTTTGGGTCTTATTTCCCCTGTCCCTGCTCCTGGTACCATATCCCTGATCTTTCTCCTCCCTCCTGTCCGTTGCCTTCAGTTGCTGACCTCTCCCCCCGGCCTCCCCGCCACTATAGTGCAGCCCTGATCCTTCGGCCTTCGACAAAACCCGCTGTGTGCCGGTTAAGTGGAATATTGATTTTTACATCCCTCGCCCTGTGCGGCTTTAAAAATTACATTTTTCTTTAATGTGGTTTATCTCTAGCTTTTCGGCAAAGGTGAGCTTTGGGCGCGGGCAGCTGTCTTGGTCAGGGCAAGAGAAGCTGTGCTCTGCAGCTAGATCTTTTCTCTGGCAAACCACACGTTACGGCCGTACTTCTAAATTCAGGGGGCGGGGGGAATTAATCTGCTTTAACCTTCGTTTTTTTACAATTCCACAGAGATGCCCATGAGTCATTTAGAGAATTCAAAGAGTCCACAAAGACTAGAATTACATTTCTGAAAGCTTATCGAATGGCACTGCTTTGTGTTTTAATGACTGGGTCTCTCCGTGAATTTTTATGGGTTAGAAGTAGGAGAGATTCATTGACTTTTTAGGATGCCAGGAATTTTTGACATGTGCATCATTTTCTTTTTTTTAAGGAAACTTTTAAAATATTTTAATGAAGCAGGAAAAAACACAATGAAAATCAGTTGGAGCTAGAAATGGTTCCAAACGTAAATTCTCCTCTGCACCCTCCCCCCCAATGTTCAGATCTGGAGTTTTGCTTTGGCCCAAGACAAACATACATGAACGTTGCAACGCTTGGCTTTGGACCCAGTGTTTTTCAGAGTTTTTGGGTGCCCACAAATGGGTCTTCGGGTGGGGCCTGTCTCTTGTTAGAACATTGTGGGAGCCGAGCTGTTCAGGTAGCTAGAATCTCTACTCTGTTAAGTCCCAAAGCTTCTTCCCCTGGGCTAGAAAGTCATTGTTTCAAATTGTGAAGTTTAAATGTCAAAACCAGTTAGGCTGTAAATCCCAATAGCCATCAGTATGTATTTATACAGCCACCACATGAATGCATAATTTAGATGTCATTGTCAATAAATAAATAAACATTTAATAGAAACAACATGCATTGATGTAAAAGAAACGGAGGGCGAGGAGAATTTCTGTCTTAAATTAGATGGCGTGTTTTGAATTCCATGTGCAAAAGTGTTTTGTGTAATTGTATATGGATCCCTATAAACGGTTGACCTAGAGAGATTCTTTGTTAGATACCATTGCTATTATGCATTCGATTCACTTCTCAGAGGTGCTGCAGTCTGATGCCAGTTCAGCCTATGTTTAGCATAGATTATAAATTCCATTTGCTTTGGTTTAGGTCACAGCAATATGAAAAGAAGAGATCTTTCTCCCTGTTCATTTTTCGGCGGAGCGTAATAATTATTACCTAGAGGAGGTGTTATCTGTGAGGTTCATTACAGTTTGCATAGAAACCTGGAATACATTTCGGGGGGGAGGACTTTTTAAATGTATTAACCATCCAGATGTGTAGGGAACAGTGAGCCAGGTTCTGATCGGTTACACCTATGTAAAACCAAAGTAAATTGAAGTCAATGGATTTACTTTACATTGACACCGGTGTAGTTGAGCTCAGAATCTGGCCTGATATGTCTTTTTAAATGTAACCCAGGTACTGTCGGTATTATAGAATTCTCTAGCCCTTAGCTAAATTCCACCCTGATACTTTTAGCTCAATGAGTAGTCGTGAAGCAAGAGTCTTGAGATCTGATTTTGATTTAAGAAGAGTATAAGTGAAGAAAATTATAAATCATTACTGAATAGGGCTCATTAGGTCATCATTGCTGAAGTTTAATTGACTTCTTTTTTAAAAAAGCTGCTGAGCTGGGAGAAGTGCAGTGTATAAAGAAACCTGGTATTAAACTAAGGCATGATATTAAGTTGTCTGGAAAAAAGCTGATTTTCAGAATGAGTAGTCACCTCATTCAGCAATATGCAGCCGTTTGACAAATCCATGTCTCCATTCTGGAGATAAATGGAAAGGAGCTGTTGGGTTTTTTATATTAGAATTACAATTGCCAGTGGGTGGATTTTGTTTCCCTGGGCAGATTTAGGAAAACTAGATTAATTGATAATGCAATTTCCAAGGGAGCCAAGCCTAGTGAGGCAATGAATCCGTTATTACTTTACATAGACATTTTAGGTTGATACGACGTCTGGAAAACAAAAGTACCAGACCAGATGCTAGATTTCTATCAAAGTAATGTGTCTTTAAGTAAGTACCTTTTTAGCAACAAATTGAATAATATAGCCCAGTTCTATGAAATTGTTAGGAAATGACCATAATTCCCATATAATTTAATAAAGAAACAGTGTTCTCTGTAAGTATTTAGATAGCTTTTTACTTGAGTATCCCTGTTTGATAGACGGTATTCTGTGTCGTAACAAAATGATGCTTCTCTTTCATTTCCCAGATTTGTTTTAACACTATTCTGAATTTTAAATTGAACATGCTATGGTGGGACAACTTGTCCCATCGGGTCCAGAATGTAATATATGTATGTGGGGCGGTATGTCTATAAAGTGTGTCTGTCTGTCTCTGTAAAAACATATGCATATAACTGAACATGTGGTGCTGAAATTATATATATATGGGGATGAAACTAATATGCATATATAATATGGTTTCATCCCAATATGTATAATTTCCACACCACATGTTCAATCATGTGTATACGTTATATGTTGTTTACACACACACACACACACACTTTCAAATCAGATATACTTATGAATTTTTTACTTGGAAGCTGAGATGATTGTGGACATTAAAATTCTTTAACCGGCTATGATAACATAGACAGAGCTGTTAAGTAAAAGTACACCCTTTACACGGGCAGTGGGCTAGAATCAAATGGAACCATCGGACAAAGTACTCTAACCTGGTTTGCTGGCTGGAAATCGTCGGTCAGCAGAAAAGGTGGGTATTCATGCTGGGTAAAAAAGAAAAAGAGCGGCTTCAGACGTCTCCTTGTCATTGTATTGTTATGCTGTTGTTTGTTTGCAAAGGCTCTATCATTTTTCTCTCGTCCTAACCATTCATGCTAGTAATTCAAATCATTTTGTAGCTCGCTATCAGTACTGGCAGATGAGCGGTTCACTACCATGATTGAACTTTAAGAAAGCAGATGTTACATGAGCACAGACTAGTCCACGGCTGCTTTTACTCTTCTGCACTCCTGTATGCATAGTGTGCAAGAAAATATGGAAACGAGGAACAAAAACAGATGGTTGCACAGGAAGTGACGAGACAACATCATCATTCAGATTTTTTATGGGAAGATGATTTTTTTTAGAAGTTGGCTTAATTGGCTCTTTGAGTTTGAAAATAGGAATAAATTTAAAATTAAGCGCAAGCGATATTACAAATAAATGGAATCCTGAACAAGAAATATGAAATTAAGTAATAAAAACCCAAAGCAAGTGCTATATGAGTATATATGTATTTCATTATCTTCATGTGGGTAAATACACATCATTTTAATGCCATATAAAGTTTAAAAGGGGTGAAACCAACAATGTTCTATAGAAATTGCTCTTTTAAAAAGAAACCTAAGTTTTACAGTACTGTTCCAGAAGGGGTGTGTGGGTTTGGGTGTCTATTTTATATATATACATATTCTCACTTTCTTAGTATACACTCATTTTCTGTAGCTCACATGTTCATTACAGATAGTCATAGGGAGAGCTGCATTCTCTGTACATTCCTTTTCGCCCTCACCAAAACTATGAAGTACTATAGTAATTCTATACTATATGAATTGCCCACATGCTCAGGGTTCAGCTGATCGCCATTTTTGGGGTCGGGAAGGAATTTTCCTCCAGGGTAGATTGGCAAAGGCCCTGGAGGTTTTTCGCCTTCCTCTGCAGCATGGGGCACGGGTCACTTACCGGAGGATTCTCTGCATCTTGAAGTCTTTAAACCATGATTTGAGGACTTCAATAGCTGAGACATAGGTGAGAGGATTATTGCAGGAGTGGGTGGGTGAGATTCTGTGGCCTGCATTGTGCAGGAGGTCAAACTAGACAATCATAATGGTCCCTTCTGACCTTAAAGTCTATGAGTCTATGAACTACAGTATCTTGAATCCTATTTCCATTCAACTATAAATATATTGTAGCAATAAGAGGAAAAGTTCCTAAGTCTGAGGATGGCTTAATAATGATACTTTAAGTGTATAAGATTTGCTATGCTTAGTAATAGCATCAGTCATAAAATAATTTGCTTACCAATACTTTGCTTATATGGGGGTGGGGAGTTTCACCTGTGACTGGCAAAGCAATTACTTGTCTATGCCAAGCAAGGTACAACATTTGTTGCTGTGAGCCTCCTTGCATTGTTAAACTGACATCCTTCTGCAAAAACCATGTTCCTGACCTTGTTTCTCCATTCCTCTGCATGTACTGACTTGTTGTTCCTGTGGTATCACTTCATCCCATTTGTGGTAATCTGTTCCTGGGTTGTATTCAACAGTTCTACCTTCAGAGATGACTGGGGGACTCCGACATGCCAGTTCTTGATGTTTACTGTTGAGCCCATAAGCCACAAATTCAGCAAATGTAGAAAGCCGTTGCCACACAGTTCTGGAGTCCAAAATGCCTCTGTTTTCTCTTTGCAGTCATAAGGGATGGAAGTTATTGGAATATCACGAGATGAGTTGATGGAAGGTTTAGTTGTTTATGTGTATGGTCAACAACCTTTGTTGCATTTTGTCCAAGATCTATCAAGGTATTTGTTTTTATGCGGCAATGTCATGCATTACTGTAGATAATTTATGGTAGATAGCTCAGCTGAACCAGACTGGTGGATTTGCGAGACAAGTCCATTTTAATCATAACAGGATTTGTCAATGAATTAAACTAAAGCTATGTCCTTTTGTTGTCTACCAGAGTTAAAAGTATTTAGGTCAACTGTTTGTGTGTTTCTTTTATGTAAAAGGTGATAACACCTTGGTCTCTTACGCTGTTCAGTGGCTAAAATATTGTTTTGGTTTCTATAATGAAATCGGGAACCTTCCTGGGCAAAGTTCGAGATCCGACGAATCAGATATGGATGCTAATTTTAACTCAGTAACCAGTAATTCCATGGTCATTAGGTCAGATTACTTATCCAAATTAATATATCCTCCCTTTTGAAGCCACGCCATCTCTCATGTAATCTTCCTCATTCATGTCAGGTGATAGTTTATCACCAAAAAAGCTCAAAGCAGGAATAGTCTTGTGGCAATGTTTTCTTGGGACCCGCAATTCCATCACGGGAAAACAAATGAAATGTAAATCTGGACCCAAAGAAGATAAGCTCAATTCATCCCTGGCATAATGCTACTGACCATACCAGATGTACTCTGGGAACGAATTGGGTCCATTGATGAAGTTACAGCGGTAGCCTGATAGGCTTCTACGCTTCTTAGATGTGCCTGAGCTCTCCGGAATTAATGCAATGCTATAAATGGACGACTGTGATTTGCCCACATCATTTGGTCCATGTGTTGAGGGCAGAATTAAGATTTTTGTAAATTTTGTAAATTGCCGGAAGTTGTCCTCCAAGATAAAGTGCTGGAGGCCTGGTTGTTTTTATCCTCTTTCCTCCACCACTTCCTTCCTTACGTTTCAAACTAGTGTCATGTCCGAGTCCACAAGAAATTGTTAGCGGAAACAGTAAAGACCATGCTTTTTACTCCCGTCCGACCCACCTGAATTCTGTAGCAGGTGCAGAGGGGGGCAATGGGGAAGAAAGAAATAAAATTGAGAATGATCTAGTGTTCCTCTGGTTGCTTCATGGCATATGCAAAGCCTGGGCCCCTTTTTTTTCAACCCAACCTGAGACAAAGACTATTAGACTTCTCCGTGATTGTCTTTCAGTGAAATGTCTAGGAGTACTCCTCAAATACCTGGCCGCTTCCTGGGTGACTAGCTATTAAAGCTGTATCCACACAAATACAGCCGTACCATCCGAGTACAGCTGCTGATTTGTGTACAGTGCATGCCATAAAGACATTTGGGTTTCTTGGGAATGAAATACAAATTTGCAGTGGGATCTTGATAGAGAATAAGTCAATCTACTGGATTAACATGTTTTTTATTAGACTGTAAATTCTTTGGGCTGGATTTTTAAATGTATTTAGGCATCTAAGGATGAAGATAGGACTCTTTAAAGTGAGACATCTAATTAGTCTAAATGTAAGCATGTATAAATAACTTGTATGACAGTCACTATTCACGTAGACCTTTAGGCTTTGGAAATGCATCCCGGTATCCCTAAAAAGTGCAAATAGGCAATTTTGAAAATCGGGCTCCTCAGGACATCCTGAACCCTTTGTACAGCCAACATTGTATCATCTTGATTGTCTGCTGTACATGGAAACTCTTAATGTGTATGCAGAAATGTATAAACTTTCACTTTATTTAAAGAGACAGGACTGTCGTTGCTGATTTAAATGATTCCCTTATCCTAAACCAAGGTATTGTCTACTTAAGTATTTTTCCCCTTGTGCACTGAATGCAAGCTTCACTTGATTTTGTGACTGTTAGTTCACCTTTCTGCTGCTGGACTAACTCATTCATAGAAGAGGCAGGACATTTAGGTTACTTCCATCTATGTTTAACAAGGCTCTTGTGTTTTTCCCCCTGTTTTAAAAAAAACCTCTGATTTTGTTTTATTTTTGACAATAGCGGTGGTTCTGAATGTAATTCCTTCCTACTTTTGTTTTCTCTTCAACTCTGTTAGCATCTGGGGTTTCTGATTTATTCTCTGTGCAATATTAATTTGCAAGAAGGAGGTGATGGTAACGGACATGATCGTAATTTGCATTTGTAACGTGCACTAGGTGCTTTCCCCTAGAACGCAAACAGCAGAATAGCCTGCATTAGTGTGGAAACAACCTTAGCGAATGCCACAGGTATGTTTTGGTGTGATTGGTCACTCGCAAATGTGATATGCTTTTGAGGCAGGCCATGCAGGAGTTGCTGGAAAGAGGGATACATACATAAGCTTCCAAGAGCCCTCATTTTCACCCCCACTCATTCCTTCCTTCTGGGCTGCTGCTTACGGTATGTGCAGAACTGTCCCCTTTGTTCTACTAATCCCCCTGACTATCTGACACACCCACATATACATAGACAAATCCATCTAAGCTACCCTCACCTGCCTGCCGTTGGCTGTCTAGATCACACACATCCCCTGGGTATCTGAGAACCTTCCTCTCCTCCTTCAAATCCCTTCTTCTGCGGTGCCTTGAAATATAAACCACCCGAGAGAGAATCCTGCACCATCCCCAGCTCCTGTTGGCTTACCACCTTGGTGTTGCCTTAACCTGGAGAACCCCCATTTCAGAATGAGGGCTAAGACACTGGAGAATAGTCTTGTGTGTAACCAGAGATGCTAGAGGCCAGATAGTGGCCATCCCTGGGTGGGGTAGATGAAAGGGGTCAAGGAACCTTTTCTCCTTCTGCCCCCGCTCAGGGGACAGACACGGGGCTTATCTTTGCCCTCCCAGGGAGCCCTTGTGCTCTCAGCTGTGCTAGACTCCCCAAAAAGACACAGCCCTGCCCCCTTTCTCTACCACACCCTATTAACTGGTTCCCCCCTCCCCCAGCACTGCCAGAGTCATGCTGCATGCCTCTGGTGACTCTTCCTGGTGCAGATTTCCTCCAGCTGAATGCAGGCGGTGGTTTGAGTGACACAGTACAGCCCTCGGGTACTTGTCTACGGTCACAGAGTGACTTGGGAAGAGCAGGGAATATAGCCCGGGTCCCCTGGCTCCCGGTCCCCTGCTCTAACCATGGTTAGACCACACCGCGGGAGGGAGATCTGCTCCTTGTGCTCTTTTCTTTGTTCATTTGGTCTTTATTCTGGGCCCTTTTGGGACTATATCTCCCCAGTCTAGGTGCAGAGTGCCGTCTGGGATAGAGAGTGCCTTCCCTGTGGACCACCAAGTCTGCCTTGTTTCTGGCCTCCGGGAGAGGGGGGCGGGGCAAGATCTGTAATCAACATGCTAAATGAAGTTATAAAAAAAAGAAAAAAACAAATCCCATATTGTGGGTTGGAAGTAGGGTGACCAGACAGCAAGTGTGAAAAATCGGGACGGGGTGAGGGGGGGTAATAGGATCCCATATTAAAAAAAGCCCCAGATATCGGGACTGTCCCTATAAAATCGGGACATCTGGTCACCCTAGTTGGAAGGGTTAAAACTGTTGAATTCTCGTGTGAATTAAAACTCCACTTGTGTTCTTGCAGTAGTTCCTCATCATCTTCACTCAGAGCCGGTTTTTCAAACACACAAGCTGTGCACGGGTTTGGTGAACAGGGCCTCCCTCGCCCCCACTCCCCACCCCTCCAATAGCCCATTGTCATTAATACATTATCCGCCTTCTCCCCGCTCTGCCCTGCGAAAAGCACTTTCTTGGGGGTACTGTACTTATGCTCAGCTGCCTTTCGGCCCTTTCATCCCATTACAATAAGTGGACACGTATTCATTTACAAGAACAATATACGTGGGGAAACTGGCACGTTTCTAGCACGCTCAGGCTTCCGTGCCACATTCACTGGGCGCAATAGATCAGGCAACAAGCAAAGTTTCTCATTAGGTGAGCAAATAAGCTCCTTTCCTCACCTTCAAGGCCCCGAGTCACTTCCTCGGCATAGCTTCTCTGTGCTCACTCCTGCATCTTTCCACCCCGCTCGCTTTACTGTCCTTCCCAGGAATCCCCTAGTTGTTTGGAAGGTGGGGATTAAATACAGTCAGCCGTATTTTTCTCCAGCTGAAGCTTACTGCCTTGCTTTCTTTCACCCCTCTCGCTTGTTTAGAGTCAGGTCTGTGCTATCCTTTTCCTTTCTCTCTCAACTTGGGGGAGGGATAGCTCAGTGGTTTGAGCATTGGCCTGCTAAACCCAGGGTTGTGAGTTCAATCCTTGAGGGGACCATTTGGGGCAAAAATTGGGGTTTGGTCCTGCTTTGAGCAGGGGGTTGGACTAGATGACCTCCTAAGGTCCCTTCCAACCCTGATATTCTATGATTTGCTTATGGTCACTCATTCACAATTGGGGTTTGCTCCAAAGTTGCCTCCGCAACTGTAAGTTGTTTAAAAACACTACAGCACTTGGAAATGTTCTTGCCTAAGTCCCCTATACTAGTTAATCTTTATAAATTCTCTGCCTAATGGCAGATGAAATTTGAGATTTTCTTATTCTTTTTTATTGGTTTTCTTTGTGTGTTGTGTACGGGATTTTGAATGTTTTTTTACATATGCAACTTATGAAGGGTCTATAAATTCTATAGTGCCCCTCTTTCCTCCTCTGTCTGCGGGTTGGTAGCAACTCATACAAGATTGGTAATCTGTGGGATCAGATATTTGCCTAAAGTCAAATGCAGCCTTACTGTAGATCAGCCTGAGGTCCATTCACTTCAACAAGAGCTGCATCTGCCTCCACTAAGGCTGAAATTGACTCTTAGATTATAGAATTGATTCTGGGTGACATTCATTCTCATGCAGAACGCTCAACAAAAGCTTGGAAAACCATATCAGACCAATTTAAAAGAGACAAGCAAAGGAAATTTTAAAAATTGCATTTCTTCACTTCTCTGCTTCTTCCTCTATATAATGAAAGCGGGGAAAATATATAAACTTTTCAAAAGAAAAAGAGGAAAATGAGGTGAATTCTAAGAACTTTCCCACCCTTTTTGGGTTGTGTTGGATCGTCAGCAAAGATGTCCTTTCATTAGACAGTGGGGTTAAATAGGTCTTAACCGAAACAAACAAATGTTTTACACGCACGAGACCTAAAATCCCCTTAGCTTATTGCTTAGTTCTTGTGATTTTGTTGTTTCACTAATCCTGCATTGGTCCACTGAGTCAAGGGACAGGCTTGATCTTGCAACACATCCCGGGCAGAGCTGTGAACAGAACCAATGTCTCTTGAATCTCAGTCCTGTTCCCTGTACATTGATCACACTGGATTCAGAGGACTTACGCCTTCAGGGCTGCTGGCCTTACTCTGCATTTACACTAGAATTATACCTTTTGACCTCGCTGCAATCACTCCAGATTCACACCAGCGTACCTGAGAGCAGAACCAGGCGTTATATGTGTATATTGGCATAGCTCGGTGTTTTCCTTTGACATTTGATCTGGGGTAATGTGTATTGCTTTGGGAACACGTCCACGGGAGTTGCTTTTAATCCATCCCTTTGCACTGCCTTCTGTGTATTAAAAGGAGCCTCCTTATCAGTGGGCAGGATTTCGGAGTCCTCTCTTATTTTACAGGAATCTTTACGGCTATGCGCATTGGTTCCCGTCTTACTATTCTCCAGCAATTGCTTTTGTTTAAGGCAGATTTTTGTCGAGACAGAATCCCAGAGAAAAGTGAAATATCCCTGCTTGGCAGTTCTGTTCTGGTGCACGGGTTTTGCCCCTGCTCTGCTGTTACCATTTTATAATGTGTAGTCGCAGGTACATTCCTGCTTTACTAAGCAGTTTCTGTGGCTGTGCAGATGTTGCTATAAAATCCTATTTCCATTTAACCCTCGCTGCTTGTTTTTACCAGCTGTATGTTTCCTTCTTGCTGGTGATTAAGATTTTTCTCCTCTTCTTGTTCCGCAGGGCTCTGGGTTCCTCACCGGCTCCCCAGTTACTTCTCCCCCGGGATCTACCCCGGTTACTGGGCACAAGCGGATGATCATTCCCAACCAGCCGCCTCTCACTGCCACCAAGAAATCTACTGCCAAGGCACCCGCTGCTCCGCCCGCCCCGATCCCCGTCACTCCTGTTGGTACGCTAAAACTGCAGCCACAGCCAGTTCCAGCTTCTTATACCACCGCGTCCACTCCCACCCGACCGGCGTTCAACGTACAGGTGAAAACGGCCCAGCCCAGCCCTCACTTCCAGCCACCTGGCCCACAGCCCGTTCAGTATGGCAGCCTGGGTCCAAACCAGTCCTACGCTCCCCAGCCAGCACGTCCCCCGGGGCCAGCACAATACGTTCCATCTCAGCCTCGTGGCCCTGACTATGGGTACGCTCCCCAGCCTGTGCGTCCTTCAGAGCCTGGTTATGGCTATGCACCTTCACAGGGGCGGTATCAAGATCTTTACTACCCTACAGGCCCTGGATATGGAGGAAGAAATGGCGCGGAACCATCTTATGTGCCACAAAACACCTGGAAGCCCGAGCCAGCCTATCCCACAGCTAACACCATGGCCCAAAATCCAGCTGGGCCATACCAACCGCCCAGCACAAAGAAGACCTACATTACGGATCCGGAGTTAGCACCACCTCCACCACCCATGCAGCCAAAGGTAAGCGAGAGACAGACAGCCGCTCTCAGGCCTGGTCTTGCCCATGGCAAAAGCCGTGTGGTTTTTGGTATTGTTAGTTATTGAACGGCGCTCGTCGAGGTGCCGGCTCCCCTGTTTGAAGATGTTAGCTGTTGTTTCAGGTATGTTAAGCTCACGGTATTGAGCTAATGGGATTGCCAACCACACCTTTGTGTCCGGTCGAGATAGGGCTACAAAGGGCACTAGAAAGGAGCCAAGTCTGGTGTTTTCTCTCTTATTGGCTTTTTTGGGGTAACTGACTGGTAGAAAATGGGAACTTTCATCTGATTTGAAAATACAAGTGCCGGGGTCTTAGAAGTCCCACCTTTCCTGTGAGGTGACAGTGTCTCATTTCAGGAATGCAGTGATATTCAACAGAATTCGCCCTGCAGGGCAAAGGAATTTTAAGCTCTGAAACTTTAAAACTCATCATCCCAATTAATAGGACATGTAATTATATGGCCTCATGATGCCCTGATCTTTCAGACCTGGTTCTCCTCAGATTGATTAAGAGATTACTGACAAAAACTTGGGGTCCTGCACCCTGTGAGGTCTGTTTTGTTCACCAGTTACCAGGGGGAAAATTATTCCTGTCCATGTGTTTAAAGCTGGGGGAAAACCAGGGTTGTTCATTGAATGTGGTTTAAGTGATTCTTTGCATCGTTGCTTAAAGATCCTTATCCCTGAAACTACACACACACGTTTTCCTACACCCAGCTTGAAATGCTTCCGCGTGTGCTGCCCGTCCGTTCCAACAAGTGTCAAGCAAAGGAGCCCTTCAAAGAGGCCTCTGAATGTGAAACTGACTAGACCCAGAAAGTTAAACTCACCTGTCTGGTTTCGCTGCTTAGACCTTGATCCAGGAACCAGGTCTACACAAGCAGAGCCCCGTTTCCTACAAAAGCTGTTCCTGGGGATACAGGGGCCTGGCTGTGCAGATCCAGGTTCGAGATTGAGGCCTTGGTGAGGTGTTTGAAACCAGCGTCGGCGGTGAAAAGTAAGTAAATGTGTACAATCTAAGCTGCTGCTGCCACAGGTAAGAGATGGTTATCTATGTACGTGGAGCCAAATTTTGCCCTCCGTTGTAAGGGTGTGTTTGGATTTTATCTTGACGGTGTGCTTTTAACACAAGCTTCCCGTCACGGGAGCGATGCCTGTGTGTGTTCATTGCTTCGCACTCGCCAAGGCCTGAAGACAGCTGGGCTCAAATCTCGCGCCAATGAAAGCATCGCTGTCCAAGGCTACCTCGATCTGCAGAACTAGTCTCTAGCCTTTTAATGCTGACAGAAAAATGCTAAATAGTTACAAATCAAAACACAAAAAGCTCTTCCCATCGATCCCGCCCTTGCTCGGTCCACACGGCCTTTTTTAGTCGCCAGATTTCATTCCAGTTTCCTGAATTCAGCAACTATTCAAAGCAGGGAAGCTTCTCAAGTCAGGATAGACAAAGCAACAAATAAAAGTCCTTGAAATACAATCTGCTGGCAACCTAATTAACTTTTATATGTTACTCTGTATATGTCACATGTCTGATATCGGGTAGAGTGGATGTTGTTTTTTTTAAAAGTATTCTGCTGCTTGGGCCAGATCCGTCTCTGGTGTAAATCGGTGCGATTCCATTGAAGTCAGTGGGACGACATCAGTTTACATCGGCTAAGGAGCTGGCCCAAGCAGTATGGAAGAAACATAGTGCAGTGCCTCTATGGAAACATGAATCGCTTCTCACCATGAACAGCAAGTCTTGCAGCCGTATTTGCAATACAAAGCTGGAAGGGACAAGACAATTTAGCTTAAGTTTATATTTATAATGTAAAATCACTTCTTCTGCAAAACGTCCTCTCCACTTGTTGATACATAAATCCCTCTGGGAATTTCATTTCCTTTGTAGCCTGCTGAAGGCACATTGCTATCCAGTTTCAGCATGGGTACGACTGCTATCCTGAGTAGTGATGGAGGGAGCTGGGCATTACTACTTAGTAAGAAGCAGGGTAGAACTGATGGAGATCTTCCAGGTTAATAGAAAGTGTTCATTAAATACACCCACCCCTTTGGAATATTTTGTCATTGGCCATAAAAGCAGCGTTGTTTCACTAGACTACATCTTCTCTCTCTCTCCTTTCGCCATCTGGCTTATTCAGATGAACCAACTTTTTGGAATGATTTCATATCAAGGAAAAGTTGCTGAAAATGTTACAGCCATGCCATCCATTGGAGAAATCGCTGTAGCTGGTTTTACTAGATGCACAAGGGGTCTTAGCTTGTTTACTCTCCACACATCTGAATGGCACATTTGTTTGAGGTTCGTTTGTAGAGATCTTTAATTGAGTTAAATGAGTATTAAACCAGGGTAAGAAACAGACAATTTATGTCTCATAACATGGAATAAGACCTGTAAGAATCTTACTCTTTCCAAGGGAATGACCCAGAGGATCTGAGGGCATAAAATCATTTTTCAATGTTATTAATACTAGTGGATTCTTAATGTAATGTACATGCAAAATGAAAGGGGTGTGGTAACAAATCCAGCGACACCCAGAAATGTGTGGTATTCAGTTCGGCAGTACACCATGGCCTAGAACTAGAACTGACTGAAATTTTTCTTTCAAAATGTGTTGATTTTTTGATGAAAAACGGCTTTTGGGTTGCAACATGCCTGGGAAGAGGATCACGGCCGGTGGTTCTGTCTCTGACAGCCCGAAGCAGGAGCAGGCAATGTGCCACTTGCTAATCACGGTGAAGTTGCTGTTGATCCAAAGCAAATCTAGCTTGGTATGGGAACAAACAAAAAACCCAAGACTGTGCTGTTCCTTAAAGCCCACGCAGAACAATGAGTTGCACTTAGGAAGTGAAAATGCCAAATGAGTCGGATCAGTCCAAGTTTGTGTTGAATTGTTTGGTTGAATTGCCTTTTGTAGCAATTCTGTTAATTTTAATGCCCAAGTCATAATTAGGAAATGAACTAATGAAGTATATGTCCTCAGGTAAACCTTAATATTTTGCTAGGGAATTCCTGCCTCTCTCTCTAATCTGCTTCATATGTCGTGGGGATACCCATATAATCAGTTGCAGAACCATGTGATTAAAATGTGGAACCTTGTGACAAATAGCATTTATCACATGATCCTCCATTTTCCCCACTGTGTTCTGCCCCCTCCTACGTAGAGTCAAATTTGAAAACATCCCTGTAGGTAACTCCACCCCACCCATAGGTCACGGAACAGAAGACTAATGAGTCACTGACCACTGATCAGCCACAGCCCACTGATATTTTGGCACTAAACTATCCGCAGTGGAAAACACAAGCAGTAGCAGACAGATTCCAACACAGAGAACCCTTTGAAGACTATACCTTGGTCATATCAGAAACAAACACTTTCACAG
Organism: Macrochelys suwanniensis; assembly: GCA_033296515.1. Classification (NCBI taxonomy): domain Eukaryota; kingdom Metazoa; phylum Chordata; order Testudines; family Chelydridae; genus Macrochelys; species Macrochelys suwanniensis. Next base: position 3,920,162 of record CM065783.1, on the reverse strand, counting down.
GCCTTCGGAGCAGGCCAGTCCTCGCCCACAGACAACCCGCTAACCTGAAGCATATTCTCACCAGCAACTACACACTGCACCATAGTAACTCCAACTCAGGAACCAATCCATGCAACAAACCTCGATGCCAATTCTGCCCACATATCTACACCAGGGACACCATCACAGGACCTAACCAGATCAGCCACACCATCACCGGTTCATTCACCTGCACGTCCACCAATGTAATATATACCATCATGTGCCAGCAATGCCCCTCTGCTATGTACATCAGCCAAACTGGACAGTCCTTACGCAAAAGGATAAATGGACACAAATCAGATATTAGGAATGGCAATATACAAAAACCTGTAGGAGAACACTTCAGTCTCCCTGGACACACAATAGCAGATTTAAAGGTAGCCATCCTGCAGCAAAAAAACTTCAGGACCAGGCTTCAAAGAGAAACTGCTGAGCTTCAGTTCATTTGCAAATTTGACACCATCAGCTCAGGATTAAACAAAGACTGTGAATAGCTAGCCAACTACAACAGCAGTTTCTCCTCCCTTGGTGTTCACACCTCAACTGCTAGAAGAGGGCCTCATCCTCCCTGATTGAACTAACCTCGTTATCTCTAGCCTGACTCTTGCCTGCATATTTATACCTGCCTCTGGGTATTTCTACTGCATGCATCCGATGAAGTGGGTATTCACCCACAAAAGCTTATGCTCCAATACGTCTGTTAGTCTATAAGGTGCCACAAGACTCTTTGTCGCTTCTACAGATCCAGACTAACACGGCTGCCCCTCTGATATCAGAAACAAAGAAATCCCACCACTTTGCCCCTATAGCTACCAACGGACATCCACACCGTACTATTCCGGGCCACTGATCTCCTTGTTAACCTGTAATCCCTTCACTTAATTCCAGAACCCACCACCTCATGCTATGATGAACTATCCACCTGTTTCTCAGAGACCTTCTGCCACCTAGACAGCCTCTCGGGACACCAGGAACCACACAGCAGACCCAGACCCAGTAATGGTACACCTTGCCTTTCCAAACTTGTCTCCTTCACACAATTGTAAGTCCTGGAAGCACTGCAGGGAAACCACGTCACTCCCTTGCGGCTCTGATCCAAGCTATTCTTGGCTAGTGAAAGTCAGTCCTGGCTCCTACTAACTGAGACTGTGAATACTTCCTTCAAGAAGAAAATCTACCTGCTGCCTAAAGCCCTGTCTAATCTAGTCAGTACTTAAGGAAACATTTGGACAAAACAGCCAGCCTCTCCATGTACCGCCCAGTATCTAACCTTACATGCACAGGCGAGCTAATGGAAAAAATCATCAAGAGTTACCTCCACCTCAGTGCAGCCAGTACCTTGTACTCCTCCTGATCAGGCGTCAAACGAGGACACAGAGGAGGGATGGCAGGAAGGTATGAATTAGGATCATAGCATATCAGGGTTGGAAGGGACCTCAGGAGGTCATCTAGTCCAACCCCCTCCTCAAAGCAGGACCAACCCCAACTAAATCATCCCGGCCTGGGCTTTGCCAAGCCGGGCCTTAAAAATCTCTAAAGATGGATGGGTTACCTAGGGAGGTAGTGGACAAAACACACCTAGTCTACACAAAATCTGGATCTCAACAGCATCTCAGGCACCCTGAAAACATGCCTTAGACACCAGCTCAGCATTTACAGTGTTCTAGGTATGCCCTACAGTAAATATTGAGAATGCTGCAAACAATGAGGCAAAGCTGGCAAATTATCTAACCCTCTTAGCAAGGTTTTAATGGTGACCACTTTGTAGAGAACAGGCATAAACCAGTTTGTCTTGTTGCTGTGTGCCACAGTAGGCATTCCTGTATCTCCCTCTGGAATCGGCCGTGTGCCTGGATAGTGCAGTTTTATTTATTTATTTATTTTGCCTCTCACTCTTCCCAAGCCACCGCTTGAGTCAGGGTGCCCAGCTGACTGAAAATCTGCAGCGAAGGCATTCACTTGGATGTTTCATCTTCAGCTTAGAGACCCCTGCTCACCAGTGTCCTAAGCTACGATTGGTGCACTCCACTTGTACGGGTGTAATGTTATTTTTAGGGTGGAAAGATACTGTCTGCCATCACTCATAGAACATAAAGTAGGTACACCCGGCAGATACGTTTTAACTGAGACTCCTGCTCTTGCTGTTAATCCTCTGACTAAGATGTTTCATTCTCTGCTGGTTAATAAAATCAATGGGCCAGATTCCCTCCTGGTGGCATAGGGACGTATGCTTCCCTGTAACAGCCTGGTCCTCCTCACTGCAGAGAAGCTAGACAGCCACCCTCAAGACACCTTTGTCTCACTCTACCACGACCCCCTCCTTGGAGGTCTTTTCACCACAGAGAGGCCATAGGTCAATGTCTGAGCTTTGGACTCCAGCACAGGCCCTGGGTGAATTTGACCCTATGTGATGTTAAAATGAAGGAGGAGAAAGGAGGCAGTGTATCCAGAACTGAGACGCGGGGATTGGAATCAGGATTCCTGAGTTCTATTCTCAGCGCTGCTCTGTGACCTTGGACAAGTTTCCTGACCTTTGGGCACCTCAGTTTACCAATCTGCGATGGGGGACATGTAATACTTCCCTCTCGGGGCTGTTGTGAGCTTTTGCAAAGTAATCTTCGTAATGTCATTCAAGACTCTCCGATGAAAAGGCACTTTCAGAAGTGCAAAGTGTTAGAAGAAATGATGTAGACTTTTCCACGTCCATCCTTATCTCTAGGGATCCATTGTGAACTGTATGGCACCCTAACGCCTTCGTGGATCCCCTCTCACAGCGTAAACTTTCCTCTCCTTTTGGGCTTAGAAACTTCAGTTTCATTCACAAACAAGAAGCGGCTGAGGACAGAGGAATGCTTCACAATAGTCATTTAGGAATTGCATTCCTGAAATAGTAAACAAAAAAGAGTTGTTAATTGTATGACCGGCTCAGTTAGTTGATGTGAAAGGTAACAGGGTGTGTGGTTATGGGAGTAGGTGAGGTCAGCAAAGACTTGTGAGCTACAAAAGCAACTTAAATGTACAGCTTTAGAGCATGGCTTTTTCAGTGTAAGTCTTTAGACTGTCACAGTGGATTAGCAGCACGAGAGGAATAATTAAGCAAGAGGCTTTTGACATAATACCTGGATGTTCTTTCTTCCTCCTTCTTAAAATAATCTGAGGACAATGCCTCCATACATGATACAACTAGGGGCAGCCTTGATGTTATTTAAGAGCTCTGATTTGACCGTGTTAACCCTTGATTACCAAACAGCCTTTAAATATACCGCGTACATTTTGAGATACAGTTGGGAAGTGAATTATGTTGGTGTTGCAGTCTGGTAGTTACGGGTCCTATCGTCTTTACAGAAGTGTAGACATACCCTCAGGCACAGAATGAATAACACCTAAAGGGACGTAAAGGCACAAAGAAAAGGTTCTTTAAATATGTTAAAAGCAAGATGAATGAATGGGCAGGTCCTCTACTTAGTGGGGAAGGAGCACTAATAACTGATGACATTAAGAAGGCTGAGGTGTTTAATGCCTCTTTCGCTTTAGTCTTCAGTAAAGATTTAATGGTGACCAGATACTCAACACAATTAATATTAACAACAAGAGGAAAGGACCGCAAGCCAAAATAGGGAAAGAATATTTGGATAAGTTAGATGTGTTCAAGTCAGCAGGGCCGGATTAATTTCATCCTAGGATACGTAAGGAATTACCTGAAGCAATCTCAGAAACGTTAGCAATTATCTTTGAGAACTCATACAGGCGAGCTGAGGTTCCAAAGGACCAGAGAAGGGCAAACATACCACAATCTTAAAAGGGGAACAAAGAGGACCCGGGACAATATAGCTCAATCAGCCTAACTTTGATAACTGGAAATATACTAGAGCAAATTATTAAATAATCAGTGTGTAAGCACCTAGAGGGTAATAGGGTTACAAGGAACAGCCAGCATGGATTTGTCAAGAACAAATCATTCCAAACCAACCTAATTTCCTTTTTGACAGGGTTTCTGGACTAGTGGATTGGGGGACGCAGTAGATGTGATGTATCTTGATTTTAGTGAGGCTTTTGACACAGTTCCTCCTGGCATTCTCATAAGCAAACTAGGGAAATGTGGTCTAAATGAAATTATTATAAGGCGAGCACCCAACGGGTTGAAAGAGCATACTCGGTGTAGTTATCAATGTCAAGCTGGGAGGGTGTACCTAGTGGGGTCCCACAGGAGTAAGTCCTGGGTGGTAGTTCTGCTGAAAAGGATCTGTGGGTTGTAGCAGATCATACATTGAATAGAAGTCAACAATGGGATGCAGTTGAGAAAAAGACCGATATCATTCTGGGGTGTATTAACAGGAGCGTCATATGTAAGATGCTGTCCTTGGCATTTCCAGGGCCTCTGCTGGACACCACACTTTAGGAAAGATGTGGATGAATTGCAGAGTGTCCAGAGGAGATCAATGAAAATGATCAAAGGTTTAGGAAACCTGACCTATGAGGAAATATTAAAAAACCAAACAAAACTGGGCATGTTTAGTCCTGAGAAAAGAAGGCTGGGGTGGGGACCTGATAACTCTTCACATGTTAAGGGCTGTTCTAAAGAGGACTGTGATTAGTTGTTCTCCATGTCCACTGACGGTAGGACAAGAAGTAATAGGCTTACTCTGCAGCAAGTGAGATAGAGGTTAGACATTAGGAACAAGTTTCTAACTCTCAGGGTAGTTAAGGTCTGGAACAGGCTTCCAAGGGAGGTTGTGGAATCCCCTCATTGGAAATTTTAAAAACAACTTGGATAAATACCTGTTGGAGATTGTCTAGGTTTGCCCGATCCTGTCTCAGCGCAAGAGGGTGGACTTGACCTCTTGAGATCCCTCCCAGCCCTGCATTTCTTTGATTCTCACATGCTGTTGATAGGATTGGGCAATGTTTGTGATTCTTGGATTAAGGGTGCTATAGAAGTGCAATGTCATAACACAAGAACTAGGGGCCACCAAATGAAATTAATAGGCAGTAGGTTTAAAACAAACAAAAAAGGAAGTATTTCTTCACACAATGCACAGTCAACCTGTGGAACTCCTTGCCAGAGGATGTTGTGAAGGCCAAGACTATAACAGGGTTCAAAAAGGAACTAGATAAATTAATGGAGGATAAGGTCCGTCAATGGCTATTAGCCAGGATGGGCAGGGATGGTGTCCCTAGCCTCTGTTTCCAGAAGCTGGGCATTGGCGACAGGGGAGGATCACTTGGTGATTACCTGTTCTGTTCATTCCCTCTGAAGCAACTGGCATTGGCCACTGTCAAAAGACAGGATACTGGGCTAGATGGGCCTTTGGTCTGACCTAGTGTGGCTGTTCTTATGTTCTAATGTTTTATTGTTACATGGTTCTCATTGGTTCTGGTTTGAGTTATTAGGCTATAAAGCTGGGTGATTGTGTCCCTGGATGAATAGTGAATAGTGGGCCCAGTCCTGCAGGCACTTCTCAGCCTAGTGCTTAAGTGCTTCATGGCACACTACACTCAGTAGTTGTGTTTGTAGGATTGGACCCTGAGATTCACGCACCATACATGGAATCCCCAAGGGAAAGACTATCAAATGAATCTGTCCTCCAAGCTTCAGCCACATAAGACCTAGCAACTTTGTCCTATTTAAGCTATAAATGCAGCTACACAGAGTAGAAAGTAGCTCCGTATTGGTATGTTTAATATATGGATGAATCCAGAGGTTATATTTTTATTTACTGAGCATAAACGTTCCATATTAAATTCACTTAAATTCCCACGTAATGCTGTTTCCCATGGAGATTTACTTCCAGATAACTATCATGCAAATCAGTATATTAAATGAAATAGCATCCTTTAAAAAAAAAAAAATCCTATCACCAGCGAAAAGAACCCCTCCAAGGCAAACGGCATCTGCAATTATACTGACAATTTTTTCTGAAATGAAAATAGTGAATTATAAAGTTGTAAAACTGTTTTGCAATAATATTTTGTTTTATAACCCATATTATTTTACCTAGTAGCTGTCTGGCTCCAGAGAAAGTTATATAATGTGATATTATGAATATGGTGTCTTGACTTTTTGTCTAGGGAATTAATTTAAGAGCTCTAAACTTTCCAATCACATTTTCTGCTTTGTTCCAGACATGGTTTATTCTGTCTGCCTGAAAAATATCAGATAAACTGCGGCTTGTGACCGAGCTATTTGTACTCCTCTCTATCCAAACTAATAGGGCACTGACTCAGTTTTACATGGGTCCTTAAAACATGAGGACTGAAATGTTCTGTCTGAAGTGAGCTACATAAAACAAAAGCAGAAAAGCAGAGTTGTTATATGTAAGCTGATCAATGTATCTGTAAGGTGGCATATCCAACACCCATAGCGCCCCTTGGTTCGGGGTGCAGTGCTGCAAGGGGTCCTCATTCCCGGTGCCTCCTGCTGGCCATTTGCCTCTCGCTGTCTGCGGCATGGATCAGTCCCCTAGCCAAGTCACAAAGTCCAGACCCCTTGCAGGGTACTCAAAGTCCCGGCTGATGTACACAAAAGATCCTTCGCCTCTCCTACGATTATCTACATGGTTTTCCTCACTCTAGTCAGAGCACTGATTCCCCAGGCTTTTCCCCAAATATATATCCAAATACAACACAAACTGGTTTTCCACTCCTCCTGGGCATCTACTCGATCCCCTTATCTTTGTGGTCCCTAGCTCGGGGATCCTTCCCTCCCCCCCATTCCAGGAGCCTACGCTACTTCCTGAGGGTCTCTCCTACTCTGTGTTTCTCTTCTGGAACACCGGCCCCAGGACTGCCTCCCTGACGCCTGGCACTTTCTTCCAGGAGTCCCACTACAACAGTGAACGTCACTCCGGTAGCTCAGTTTTCCAGCCCCAATCTGCCCTGGAGGAAAATTCCTTCCCGACCCCAAATATGGCGATCGGCTAAACCCTGAGCATGTGGGCAAAACTCACCAGTGAATACATCGCAATACAGTTGTCAAACCTGAATTCAGCTCTCAAAGGGTTTTGCCTCTAAAGTCCCCCACCATTTTTTCCCACCTTCTGAGCATCAGGTCACCTTATGGCAATTAAATACAGAGCAGCAATTAAAACGCTCGTCTGGTTTAAAAAAAATAAAAAGCTCGCCATGAATTTACACCGTCTGACGATAAGAAAGGTAAAAGGATCAAGATGACGAGCAACTCAGTTCTATGTGACCTGCTTTTGAATAAACAGCACTATATTCCACAGTCAATTATCTCCAAAGTACGTGTTCCGCTGGCAAAAAAAAAAAAGGTTGTCAGATAGAAATGGTTAGTCGAAAGGACACATTCACTGGAGTGAACATGAATCTTTTGTATTCCATATAATTTTATACAAACCAGGTTGGTTTGTTGTTGCCCCCCCCCCCCCCCCCCCCCGCCCAAACAAGAGTATGCATCGTTTTAATATTATTTCATGAACATCTAATTGCAGGCTTCGGAGAGAGGTGCAAGTATTGCTAGGGAAATAAAATAAGGTATGCTCTGTGCAGCCCGGTAATAAGGCTTCCAATACAAAAGCGGAAAAACAACTAATTAGTTACAACCATTGAATGGAAGAGGTCTAATGGGAGCCACAGGATAAACATTCCATTTTATTATGTCTTCATTATATGTTTTGCAAGACTCTGTGGTTATAAATTAAAATTGCTTTTTGCAGCAGTGGCTGTAAAAAGTTCAAAATCTGTGAATGTACCTATTATTTTTATTTATATCACAGCAGGCTGCTAGCAGAATTAACTCCCCCCCCCCCCCCCCGTTTGTTAGTTAAAAGATGGAAAGTGCATACAAACATATATTTGAAGGCAGCATTTAAAAACAGCTTTGTTTTTTTTATCAAGGCGGCATCAATTTAAAGAGGAAAAATTTAGCAAACCAAAAAAACAACGTTCATCATGTCGGCTGGTTCTTTTATTTGTTTATAAAGTTCAGCTAGCACTGGGGAAAGGGGCATGAACATTTACTTTGTCTGCAACAGATTACAACTTGGGATCTCTCGCTGACAAAGCAGAATGCTTTCCAATGCTCCACTTAGCCATTGTAAATTAAGGGCTGGATTGACAGCCATGGAGAATTAAGTCCACTGATCAGCCACAAAAAAGGCAATGGTAGGGTAAGATTTCCCATTCTGTTCCCTGCCTTCTAGCCAGAGGGGGAACACCTCAAGGGATGAGAGAATATTCAGTCTCTGTCTCGCAGTCCTTGACCTTTTTTCTGGGATTTCTGGCAAGGGTATCAGTTTTAAGTTGTGATTTGACCTGTGGAACTCACTGACACAAGATATCAGCGCAGCCAAGAGATTAGTAGGATTCAGAACAGGGATAGGGATTTTTATGGGTTAGGGACACCCATTATTTACATAAAATAGGATACAAATGTAGAATTGGTATAAACTCCCATGCTTCAGGGCACAGGGCAATCAGTGACTGATGGGGGTTAGGAAGAAATGTCCCTTGTGATCAGATTATTCCATTATTGTATACTAGAGCCGGGTTTCTTACCGCTTTCCACGGAAGCATCTGCTATTGGCCTGGCAGAGAATCCTAGACTAGATGGACTTGTGATCCAGTCTGGCAATACCGGTGATGGTGGGCTGTGTTGTAAACACCTCTAGTAAGCCTGATATCACCAGATGATTTCACATTGGCCACCCAAGAACCACCCATAAAGGTAACAGAGATGAAAGTCTTGCCCATATCTACTCTGGCTCCTTAGGCAAAGGGGTATCTTCCACCACCAGGCCAGAGCAAGCTACAACACATATTATCTCGTGTCTAGGCATTGCTAATGCAGCTATCATGGTGGCCCCATGCAACTCTTCTTACTGTTTTGCTAGTATTATTTAATTGTTTTACTTATGAGACAAGGCCATGGAGTAGAAACCACCGGACTTACTTGTTTATAAACTAGAGCTCTTAGAGATGGGGTTCAGTGCAGAGGGATGTGTTTTTAAAGTAGAAACCTGAGTTTTTCCTGCACAGGACGAGAACCAGCAAACCTTGCCTCCAACTGTGATGACAGCTGCTCAGGAATTATTTATTTCCCATTTTAGACCTTGGACAGTGACTCAGTGTGCCCTGGAAATATTATCGTTGTAGCAATTTTCTCATGTGGTCGTTCAGCTTAATGTTAGAGGAATGGGTAGTTACAAGTCCAGACACTGTAAAGTCGGAGCTACGGTCTAAAAATAAAGTGCTTGGTAAACTTTTAGTTGTCAACAACTTTTCGACAGTCGCTCACGCTAGAAAATGGAGTAAGAGGCCTCATGCAATTCCTGGCACATTTTATGGTCAAAGGAAACATCTAAGGAAGATTAATATGTTGGAAACGCTGATAATTGGCAATGCCACTGGTACTGTAGCACCATGCATGCCCTACAGGGTTTAAAAGAGTAGTATTTACTAATAGGAGCAAACATGAGACTTGGCATCAGGACTCGAGGTACTGTTCCTGACTTTGCAAATGACTTGTTCTGTGGCTTTAGGAAAGTCAGTTTGATGTTCCTTAAAGCAAGTAGAATATTTGCTTGTCTCCCAGCAGGGGTGTTCCAAGACTCGATTGTATTCAGGGCACTTTCCAAATCTGTAAATTCAAAGTATGCGTGTTACTTCCTAGACTAGTGGGGACTGAAATGATGCACACAGTCCTTCATAGGGCATGTGAGTATTTGCAACGGAGACTTTTTTCATGTCCTTGTATTGGAGCTGGGCTGCCAGTCATTACAGTAGCTAATTTTTAGCATTTTACATCTTCAGAGCTCTTTGTGAACAATGAACTAAAATCCTCCAAACACCCTGAAAGGCAAGTACCGTTATCCCTGTTCTTAGAGTGATTTCCCCAAGATCACAGAGAGAATACGTAGCACAGCTCATATCAGACTAAGAACTTGCTTAAACCACATTGGAGCATAAGCTTTCGTGGGTGAATACCCACTTCTTCAGATGCATGCATTCACCCACGAAAGCTTATGCTCCAATATGTGTTAGTCTATAAGGTGCCACAGGACACTCTGCCGCTTTTACAGATCCAGACTAACACGGCTACCCCTCTGATACTTAACCACATTGTGTCTCTTCTGATCAGTCCTTTGTCCTTCTCAAATTATGGTCCATGCACCTCTACTTGTGAGTACCAAGCAGGGCTGAGAAGAGATGTAGGTTGGGTGCCTAAAAGGTTCTTTGGGAAGCAGCCTGGTGGCTGATAAAGGCGGAGAATTACTGAATGAATCAATCCACATAGACAGTGTTTGGGGAGTGTTTATCTAACACTTGGGGAATACACAGCATTCCTGCACGTAAGAGGCTACTCCAGCCAATGGTGCACATAGTCTGTGAATTGCTGAGTGCATCCTGGTATCTAATGCACAAGGATGCATGGCAGAACGGCGGGTGTCTTTTGAGGGGTTGTTTTAAAAAGAACATTTCATTCATAAGTAGGAGGGAAAAGGCCAGTTGGAGCTTGGATGTTTAGTAAACATCCTGAGCTTTTCCCATTACTGAAGCATCAGTGTGTATTACTGTGAGCAGAGATGCCAGGAGCTGTAGGAAATGGGAACAGTGTGAGGGGTTGTTCGACGAGCCCGCTTTGAAGTGAAGTTTGGGTTTGATAGTCGGCCGTTTGGTGGGCCACATTCTGCCCAGTTTAGTTTTTGGAGTCTGTAAAACAAGCTAGTTCATGAAAGTGGCCACCTTGCAGCTGGAGTCTGGCTGCCCACCCTCCAGTAACACCAGCTGCTTGGAATTTATGAGAGCAAACCCAGGAGAGAACCCAGTAACAAAAACACACAGGGGCCTACAATGTAGTTAGAAGTCTGAGCAGATGCGAGTGGTTTACAAAACATAGACGGTGTGATCCTTTATCGGCGAATGCAATCCAGAGCACACGGATTTATCACTCAGGTGTGCAGAAAGTTGTAAGGGGCAGGAATCCGTATTGTGCAAAGTGTAACGGACCAGATCATCACGTGGTGTAAACCAGCATTGCTCTGTTGACTTTAGTCGAGCTGTGCTGATTTATTAACAGCTGAGGATCTGGCTCAATAATTCTTGGCCCTTGCGTAGTGTTTATCTTAGGTTCTCAAACCACAAACAGGAAATGCAGTAGGTCACAAACTAACCTTATATACTGTGATAATTCCTCAGCCTGTCTAGAGTGTTAGCACAATGGGCCTGGTTCTGATCTCACTTGTGATGGTTTACCGTTCACATCAGCAGAGCAGGAATCTGATTTACCCTAGTATTTGAGGAGAATTTAGCCCTGTGTACGCTGGCCTCAATTTCTATGTTGCAGGTCAACTCCCGAGGATTGCGCTGCAGTCATTTTGAACAGAGTTCCCCCTTTGTTCTTAAAGTAGACGCGCACCCGAGATGTAGTTCAAACTGAACCCTTTCCTGAAGTAGAGCTTTACTGGACATTCAAACGACGACAGAACATACATTTCAGCATTATTATTTATTGTCATTATTCATATTATTGTCGTGCCTAGGAGACCCAGTCCTGGACCAGCACCCCATTGTGCTAGGCACTGTACAAACAGTGAGAGCTCACAATGTAAGCTTTCCTCCCAAGCCTGCTCTTCCTGGACTCTCCCTACAGGACTACTCTGTCTCTGTCCCCTCTGAGAGAGGTTTTTCAGCTTCTTATACCCTGGTTGTAGTTAGACAAAGGCAGCTAGCTGCCACTATGATAGGTCTTAGAACTGACACTTTTTTATAGGATCATAAAGCAAAGTATTCCGACTGTTGTGATCAGCACTGTGGTATAGTAGCATAGTCTAAAAAATATTCTGTATGAACCTTCTTTCTAGATGGGAATTTAAAAGGGATGGTTTCAGATCATTTCATCTCTGCCAGCACTACTACTCCTCAAAATGCAGTTCTAACCATGGCACCAACTCGCATATGGACAGCAGGAATGTGTGACTAATAAGCAAAGGAGTGTGGCTTTCCTCATACCTGTGTGATTGTTGCTTGAAAGTTGGATGCGGGCAGGAATTCAACAGGTGTCATATAGTCACATTGCCAAAATAGCCACCAGCGTGGGAAAGCTAGCAGGGCATATACATCAGGGAACAGAACAGAAATGAGTGTGAAAGTGAATCCAGCCATTGAAGTTGAAAGAGAACAAACTGGCAGCCATCCGGGCACCCGTCATGTGAAGCTGTGTTGTGTGTGGTGCCCACAGCACTGTGGCTGTGTGTCATTGTGGTACCTGTGCTTTTACAGACATGTTTGCAGTCTCAGATGTGCGTGGCGTTACTGTCATTGACACCATGACGATGATAATTTGTGCTGCTTCAGTGCTTTCCATCGAGTAATCTCAGCGTGTTTTATAGCAGCGACTGATTACACCTCACAACTTTTCTATGCGAGAGACACAAGGTGGGTGAGGGAGTTTCTTTTATTGGACCAGCTGCTGTTGGTGAAAGAGACAAGCTTTCGAGCTTACACAGAGCTCTTCTTACATACTCGGAGTGCCTTTCCCAGTCCTGAAGAAGAATTCTGTGTAAGCTCATAAAGCTTCTCTCTCAGACCAACAGAAGTTGGCCCAGTAAAAAAGATTCCCTCACCCACCTCGTCTCGATAGTATCCTGGGACTGACGCAGATACAACTACACTGCAAACAACTCTTTTGTGTGACTTCAGCTTATCTCAAAGTTTGGGTGAGTCTTTTAGTCTGCTTTGTCCTCCTGGCTTGTGGAAGTGCCAGGTAGCTTTTGTGGCTCCTTGGTTGATGTTTTGGTGTCAGCTGTGCGTCACGGACTGCAGAATATTGTGAGTGGATCTTTCATAAGACATTTCCAAACAATATTTGCCTATCTGTCTGCAAAGCAAGGGAGGGGGTGGGGGGGGGGGGAAACAGTGTGTGTGTTGTTTGTTTGCACATCAGGGCCACAGCTGGCTCATCTGTTGTTTGTAGACCCAAAGGGAAGGAGGATTCCAAACATTTGCCGACCTTTCTTTAGCAAAAATAAGCTAAATAAATCAATCTGCTCTATTATTTATTAGTCTGCTATCCTGACCTGTGCCGGAGAGATTTCTCCACACGCTATCCCAATCGCAGGAATCCAGCAGAGAAGGCATCCAAAATTTTCTCTAGTGCGGTAACATTGGCAACACTTAACTTAGACACAGGCTCTGGGCATAGTGGAGGCTAGCAGTCAGCCGCCATCAATTCCAGTCCTAACGTCTTCCGTCCCTATAGCCTCTCGCTCTCCTGTCCGCTGCTGACGCATGCACCTGTACACACCTACAGGTACCCTCAATCTCTCTCTTTTACTGTCTACCTGTTGAGGCATAGGGCGATTGTTTGCATTAAAATATTGGACCATCTCTCCACTGATGGATGAGTGCTCAGCACCTTCGTGATTAGGCCTCAAATATCCACCTGCCGTGTTGTCCTTGTTACCTAGAGGCTGCAGCCAGGGATTGGGCCCCCATTGTGCTAGGTGCTGTACAGACACACCGCAGTATTTATCCTGACCTCCTGCAGCAGTGAATTCCAAAGGCTAATGATTCTTACCTTTAACAGCTCCTGAACATATTGCCTTTTAACATCAGGTGTCTTTTCTTTTGTTATCATATAATGGAATGGGATCAGTTCTATGCTAAGTCCAAGCCATATTAGGTGGTACTGTGTGGAAAGATACACATCAACATCCCCGTGGACTTCAGTTGGAGCTCTGCGTGCATTTCAGAGGGCATTTGGCCTTCTGTAGTTCGGTCAAGTGCACATCTTCAGGAGGTACATAACCAGAGCAGCATCTCTGGAGAGTGGCTGGCTTTCCCATGAGGGCTTGAGCCCCACTCTTTGCTTAGACAGATTCCCGTGGTCGATAAGCCTTTCCCTAGTACATCCATAACAGTCACTTCCTGAGCTGACGGCTTTGTCTAGCAGCTTTGCTCGCTGACGCTGGGAGCCTGGCTGTGAGGGCTGATTTGTATACATGTACGCCGCAGTGTTTGCTCTTGTTGTGTCAGTTGGCCCTTCTAATTACGCATCCCTGGATGAATGCCAGCTGCAGAGGGGAGGACAAGATGTACAGTACAATGTGAGGTGGCACAGAGAGGTTTGTGCCGTCTTGTGTTTGAGGGAGACTTAATTACGTTCTCTCAGCAAATGTTTAACATTCGCAGAAATGTCCACATTAACCAAAGCACGCTTGTTGTTCTAAGCGGAGCAGGACATTTCAATTCCACTAGTAGTGAATAACTGGGGAGCAGATACTTGTCACTCTTGGAGGCTCTGCACTAAAGCCGTTTGCATCTGCTATTAGAGCAGATGGAGCATGCTGCTTTATTTGTGTAGACCCTAGAATAACCCTCCTCTTAGAAAAAGCCTTTCCTCCATAAGAATGACACACTCAGTGCTGACTCCCCTTCTACCCGATAAACACCAACCAACAACAAAAACCAACCCCACAACTCTGAACCAAATCAAGCTTAAAAAAATGATTTGATAAAACCGTAAAACTTAGAAGCAAAACCCCTAGACTGTGCAGCGTTTTTACCCCAAAAAAGAAGTTGCCATAGACTCCATGAGTTCCACAAGGCACTTCGCTGTTGCTTTTACATGGAAGGAGCTCAGAAGCTGTGGTTTTGGGTGGCAGGAGGAGACCCTAGCTCGGCAGTAAGTCTGGTGGCAGTGGTTAGTTTTTGTGGTGGATAGACGATGACGCTGAGAAGAAAAAAGTCTCCCCCATCTGAATGGGGACGTGTACAATTTTAAAGGGATGGATGGTGCATTTTAGTCAAAGGGACTTGAAAATGCAGATTAACAAGGGACGTTTTTGTATAACTGCATCTTCCTCTCCCCTTGCTGTGATCACGTCGTCCTCCTCTTCCTCAGATCGCTTCACTGACTTCCCCTCTTTCCTCGTTCAGTTCAGACTCCTTGTCCTTAGTTGTGCCCGACTCTGTCCTTCCATTATCTCTGCTCTTCTCCTACAAATCTCCCTACTCACATTTGTTTCTTTTTTTTACTCTTAGCTTTGCTCCCCTTCATCTCTCACAACTACATGTCTTACTTCCAGATCCCTCCTTCCAGTCCACATCTTCCCTTTCAAATCTTAGGCCTGGTCCAAAGCTCATTCACATCTGGAGTATTGCGTCCAGTTTTGGGTCCCCCACTACAGAAAGGATGTGGACAAATTGGAGAGAGTCCAGCGAAGGGCAACGGAAATGATTAGGGGGCTGGGACACATGACTTAGGAGGAGAGGCTGAGGGAACTGGGGTTATCTAGTCTGTAGAAGAAAAGAGTGATGGGGGATTTGATAGCAGCCTTCAACTACCGGAAGGAGGGTTCCAAAGAGGATGGAGCTCGGCTATTCTTCGTGGTGTCCGATGACAGAACAAGGAGCAATGATCTCAAGTTGCGGTGGGGGAGGTCTAGGTTGGATATTAGGAAACACTGTTTCACTAGGAGGGTGGTGAAGCACTGGAATGGGTTACCTAGGGAGGTAGTGGAATCTCCATCCTTAGAGGTTTTCAAGGTCCGGCTTGACAAAGCCCTGGCTGGGATGATTTAGTTGGGGTTGGTCCTGCCTTGATCAGGGGATTGGATTAGATGACTTCCTGAGGTCTCTTCCAACCCTAATCTTCTATGATTCTAAGTCAAATGGGGTCCTTCCATTCACCTCCATGGGCTCTGGATCAAGGCCTCAGTATGCTGAGCATATGAAAGTTCTCTGTATGGAGGGCTTGCAGGATCAAATCCAAAGACTAAAGGCTCCTTTGAGAGAGACATTTTCTCAGTGTAGTAAAGCTGAGCTCAAGCTGCAAACTCTGGATCTAGATTCGAAACACCCTGAAGTTCAGGGCTCTGCTCCTGAGAACAGGGCTAGCCCTACACTCAGATACAAACCCAAGTTTGAACTTCAAACACCTTCACGCTTCGGAGCTGAGGAGTGGTTCCCCTTTCCTCTTTTACATCTTCTGCAAAGTGCCTACTTATGCTCACTATTTCTAGTGCACCATCGCTGGTAGGGGCAGCATTAAAATAAGAAGGGTTTGGCTAAGATTTAAAAAAAATCATAGTTTCCAGAAAAATTTTCACTAACCTTTTCTTTCCCCTAATATTTCTTTTTTTAACTGGACAATTCAGACATATCATTTCATCAGAAGAGCCTGCCAGGTTTCATTGGCGTTATATGCCATTATTTACACGGGAAAATGTCTACCTGATTCATGAAAGCCCAGTGGGAGGGAAATCCAATTAGAGAATAGAGATAAAGGCAGGCTTGGTTTTAGGAAGCACAAATTGAATTTGTTTTACCATTTGCATTATTACGAGGTCTGTACCTGAGTGGGCATAGAGGATGCTCAGGGAAACTTCAGATTTGGTTCAGTGCACAAGTGTAACAGGTCCATGGCATCCCTAATGCTATCCTCCTAGAATCAGCTTCATCCTCTCCAGGAGGTGCTGAGGATCCGTGTGGGTGGAATGGAAGGATTTCTCTGTGTGTGACTGACAATTGCTACTTTGGCTTTTCGTTCATTAGCGGGTGACCTATCCGTCGCTTCAAACACACTTGCTACGCTCTCTCTCGCTGCTTTGCTGCCCTACTCAGATTTGCTGTCGTCTTAGCTTTGTTCATAATAGCAACTAAGCACTTTCATCGCTCTTCCTTCTGTTCGGAATGTGACCTTTTGAGTCGTTGCGCTGAGCAGTTTTCCTTTGTGAAACATTAAACAGCTCAAAATAAGTTCCTTCCAAGCAAGTGAATGTCATTTTTCTTTCTTTCGCTGTTGTACTGTGCAGGTAGCCTGATTTCTAAAGACATGCAGCCCCGTTGACTCTAGAGGGATATTTGGGTGCTCGGCACCTCTGAAAATTAAGTCTGTAGACAGGCACATAATGAACATTAATAATAGAGGTAGCATCAAATTGTAATTTGGCCAGGACAATACACTAATACTCCTGGAAATGGTTTTGGTAATAATGATCACAAGGGGTCAAGAACATAATTTGAGGTCTCATGTGAGAGACCATCCTGCCCCACTCCTGCAAATCACCAAGTGCATTTCCCTGTCAGCCAGCCTCACAGGCACTGCATTTCCGACCATATGCACGGTGGAGCCTGAGAACTGTCCTTTGAAACCTGCAGCATCAAGAAGTAGAAGAGCGGTGTGCCCGCTTGCTTGTTAGATTAGTGTGCATAAGGCACATGTACAAAGCAGGACGTCTGTCAGTCACATGGTTAAGTCACCTATTGCACCTTGCTACAGTCAGGAATGCACGCATAATACTTACACAAAGAGAATTCCAGCAGGTGATGGAGGAATTGGTTCAGCGCTGATTTTGAAATACAAGACCCGCCACATCCTCCCAGGACTTATCCACTATTGGGGAAAGTGGAGGGGAGGAACTGGAAGACAAGAAGCAAAGAAAGGAGAGGGGTGAGTGGGAAGCATGGGCACTGCGGAGTAGGGAAACTGAGGCTCTTGCCATCTAGGGCATGGTGGGTGATATCGCTAATTCTTCCATGGCCGAAGTGGTAGATAACTGCAATAGTAAACCCACCGGTAAACAGAGTAGGCTAGATTGACTGGATCTTCCTTGAAGGGTCTCACACAAAGTGTTGGTTCGAGCCACCTCTGCTAAGCTTGTGAGAGCCCACAGAGCACAGAGGTACGGCTGCAATCTCTAATGTCGACAGTGTATCTTACAGAACCCTTCGAGTATTATTATCCTTCTTATGACTCTCCCATTTTCCTTTAATGGTTTTTTTTGTGTTTAGTCTGTCACCCAATTCTTCCGGAAATTGTCTAATCTCCTTCCCTGGGAATCCCTAGGGCTGATCTAGGATCCGCAAAGCTGGCTGCTAAGCTGCAGTATTTGAGATGAGATGACTCATTGACGGTCCCTTGTCTGAACTTCTCACCCCCCATTTCTTGGACCAACAGATCCTGAGTTATTGGCCGTAGGTTTTGCGATGAGCTGTGCTGTATTTCTCCAGGTGTTTAACAGAGCCGGAAGGGCCATTTGTTTAGTACTATGGGTGGATCTTTGTTTTTAATTTCAGAAAGGGAAACATTCAGTCATATTAGCTCTAAGGGTTATTCAGCTTTGAGGCAGCTGCATAATCTGCCCTCCAGTGGTGCAAAGCAACGGTGATTATGGGTCAAATCTGGAGCGACCCTGAGTGTCTGCATCTGCCATTGGCTTCAGTGGAAGCTGCACGTATTCAGCGCTTCTCAAGGGTTTACCATTAATGCATCAACAGCTCCAAAATCTGATCATTCTCTCCTAGCCCTTTTATAAGACACAGTTTACGACATACCCCGGGACTATTTTGTATAGACACATCAGAGTGAATCTCCACTGAAATGATGCCCATTGTTGACGCACGAGACTGACTTCTACCTTCAGTACCCCCAAGCAACCCGTTGACCTTATTAGTATAGCTCAGATTTGGACCATGCCGAATTTTAGCTACTTTGTCCTGAGTTGCAATAAGTTAAGTCTTCTCAATGTGCCTTTAATCAACGGTCAGCTGCATCACATTAGCCATCACAGCTGTATTCGACCCAGGCAGTGATGCATCCAAAAAGAAAATGCACTGGTCACATCAGTGTCATTTCATGCTCAAAGCCTAGCGATGCCATGTTCTGTGCTGGGTAAAAATCCCCAGCCTTCTCGTTTCCCTGGCTGCAGTTGCTGGGACCAACCTTACTAAAGTTTCTCAAAGTCGGATGTGTTGATTAGCAGCACATTCCAATCATTATTAATCCAACCTCTTAGCACTCCCCCCCCCCCCCCCATGAGATGCCATTATCCCCTTTTTACAAAAGGGAAACTGAGGCACAGATGGAGTAAGTGACGTGGCCAAGATCATTCAGGGAGCATGTGCCAGAGCTAGGAATTGAACCCAGCTCGCCAGAGTTTATTCCATTGTCTTAACCACCAGGCCATTATCTTTCCCCTGCAGTAGCCTCTCAAGGTCGGTAAGTTGCGATACAAAAGGGAACGTTCCACGGCAAGATCGTTGGTGTACAATTGAAAATGTTATTTGCCAGGGAAAGCTTGGTCTGGACGTTTAGATAATGACCAATAGACGCTGCTTCATAAATCTGTTTTGTAAATTCCCTTCCTCTCCACTCCCAGCAGTTTTGGGCAGCCCCGTGACCACAGCCAATGCCTCTTTACTTCACAGTCGACAAACCGACTAGCACAGGTTCTGACATAAATGCAGTGTTATGCGACAAGAATGCAGGAGGGGGGCGGATTTCTAGTTTTAAGTGTGTCCAAAATGTAATAATCATAGCAACCAACATAATTGATTTAGCACAATCACACCTATTCAGCCATTAAAATGCTAGCTGGTATTACGAGTGAATGGCGGTTTTTTAAAAGGCACACACCAGGTACCATCCTCCGCAGCAGACAGTCCAATGGATTCAGGTGCTCTGATCCACTGTGGCAAATCTTAGGTTTCTATGTTCTACCTCCTGAAAAGCAAAGCTTTATGGGTACTCCAAGCCTGCGTTCTGGTTGTCATTGTTGCGGACAACTCTCTGTGCATGGATCAGGAGTATTTTTATCAATCAAAATAATTCAGATGATTTATCAGCTTGTAAACAATCGCTTCCATTCAATGGAACAGCCACTCCACTGCATCCTGGTCGTGACTCTTGATTAAAACCAGATGGGTGGGATATTGGCCCCCTGGCAAAACTCCCATTGACTTTGGTGGAGCCAGGATTTCACCCAGGCTATTAATTGCTGGTTCCGTTTCCCTACAGTGAAAGTGGGTCGTGTCCAAGGCCCTAAACATCTTTGCATTTTGCACCATTCCTGTAAGTACCCCTCAGACCCAATCGTAGTGAATGTGAAACATGCGTGCACATAAGTGGGGGAAACAACAAATGCGAACAGATCAAATGGTCATATTTCCTTGTGCATAATACAGAACAGTTTTCCCCTTTCCTCCTGGTTTTCTGTTTTCTCTCCATTTCCTTCCTGTTGCCTTTTCTAATTTAGAGCCTGAATCCACGAGGTGCTGAGCACCAGCTGAGAAGCGGTGTGCACCAGCAGCCAGCTCAGTGAGTGCTGAGGGGTTGCAGCATCCCTCGTGAGATGCTCAGTGCCTTGGAGGATCAGGAATCCGGCCTTCGGACTGTGATTACTTTAGGGCGAAGGCAGGAGACGGGAGATTCCGTAGTAGCTTGGCTTTTGTAGCTCCATGGCCTTCGTCAGCAGAGCTTGTAAGTCCCCCAACCTGGAGCTGCGGAAGCAATGTAAATCCGTTAGTCTGTAGTTACGTTCATTGCACGGGCAGGATCCACCACCTCTTGCTCTGACAGCAAGCTATGAAGCTTCCCAGATTTAAATATCTTCTTATGCCCCAGAGACGCTACATTCCTTTAGCATAGCTGTCTACAGCTCCCAGCATTCGTGAGTTTCGGGGAGAGGAATCTCTCCCTTCTCTCTAATCCCTGTAACCCATCCTTGCTTTGCGTGCCATTGACCGCAGTGCTGTTTGCTTTGCTCTGGTGTCCAAAATACTGAGCTGCTAGGCCATGATTTTCAAAAACGGGGGCCTAAAATTTAAGCCCAAATAAGCAACTTGAATTTCAAAAGTGCTGGGTGCCCAGCAGCTCCTACTGACTTCAGTGAGTTCACCAACTTCATTATTTAGGCACCTAAATATAGACCTAGGAGCCCAGCGTCACAGCCCTTGTTATTGAAAAGCCTGGCCCTATTCTCTAGGTGAGACTCAACCTAGCACCCAGAGCAGAGTTGCTTGTGCTAGAGGGAATGCGATCAGCCAGGGTTTTATCATCCCAGGCTGCCTGAGTGGGGCAGGGCATCACTCCACCTTCCCCAATGAATCACCCGTGTCAAGAGCGGCCTTAATGAACACCAACTGGTGAGCAAAAGGGTGTTCTCTCAACGTGATGAACTCCTGAACTGACCTGGGAGACATGGCGCAGTGATAAGCCATCTGCCATAAAGTAAGACACAGCCCTTCGCCCCACCATTGAAAGATCGCAATCACGTACACATCGCTGTCTGAACCTTTATCTGTGGAGCTGCCATGCGTGGATGCCCCATTAATGTAAGGCTCTGGGTGATTAAAAGTCTCCTGGTGACTTAACTGCTGACATTTATATACACTTTAATAGCAGCCTGAACACACAGGTGTGCTCACACATGTAATCTGCAGTTCCAAACTATTAGGTAAATGAAATATTTCAACAAGACCTCTCTGGTTTCTGCCTTTGGTTACTCGTCATTCCCAGTAATGTAGGAATCAACATTTGCAAAACGAGCTTTTACTATTCTTATTTTTAGCCCCTTTTTCTTATGGAGCCGGGGTAAGGAATACAGCCCCAGAGTGGAACGCTTTATAAAGCAGTTTATAGCTCAGGAGATTTTGAAAGAGAGCCCTGCAGCTCAGTCTTGGTAGTTACTGGTGTTTCAATGGGGTAAGATGATAATAGTCATTTTGGAAGACAAGAAGAATTGGATTTTGACGGCGGGGCTATCAAGCCAAGCAGCGTTCCAGCATCTGGAACCATTTCTGGATACAGTATAGTCAGGAGCCTGGTTACGGAGTAGCCTCTTGGAGATGTGAGGCCTGATTCTCATTTCTGCTAAGCTCTCTTTATACCGCGCCGGCAGAATAAAGAGGTCTTTTAGTGGAATGACTAAGTGGTACCCGCTTGAAGACCCTTTGATATTGCAATACCAGTGTAAGGTTCCTTAGGGTAAACGAATCAGGTCTGTGGTGCCTAGGGGCCCAATCCTGTAAAATCACATGAGTCATTCTTACTCATAGGATCCAGCAGATAGAATTTTAGGTCTCAACTTTTACCAAGTGACTGGTGAATTTGGATGCTCTGATACTACAGCACCCAACTTGAAATGCCCTAAAGGTGTCTGCTTTTCAGATGGTGGAGGGGTTTCTGAAAAATTAGGGCCCTTGAAGTTATCTCAGGTTGGGCCCCCAAAATTGTTACAAACTCGGGCCAGCATTGTTCAAGTGTGAATTAAAATAGTGTGAGCTTTTTAAAACTTTCAACTCTGCGCTGCCTTGTAGAGAACCCAGTCACAAGAGCATCGTGCTTTGTTCCGGAGAGAGGGAGAGGGAAACGGACCCACCTAATTAAGTTCTTAAAGTTGAGAGGTGCAAAAAAAGGGAGCCAGCATCAGAAAGGGAGACGTGCGAAACATGATTATAAAGTTTTCTTCTGTTTTATCCAGCTCTGATAAAGGTTTAAATGTATATTTTATACAGTGGCCCCTTAATAAATTAATTTTATAAGAGCACTGAATTTTAGTTTACTGCAAAGCTTGTATGGCCCAGGACCTGCAGTCTAACCCTTGCCTTTTCAGAGAGGTGCACTTGAGCTATTTAGATCATCACTGCTTCCCAAAGGAAGACTAGGGGAAGAAAGGCAGATTAGGAGATGAAACATCACTGCTCGTATGCTGCCATCGACACAACTTGTCTTTCAGCTTTGGACAGTTCACTGCAGAAAGCACAGTGGGGAGAACTGACAGTAAGCATCCCAGTCTGGGATAGACAGCAGGAGTGGTATCTTCAGAAGCACACCTAACTAGTCTGGCAGAGGTCAGTGGGAGTTTTACCATGGACTTCAATGGGATCAGAGTTCGACCCAGAGCCCAAGCACTTGTGAAATGTCCACATCTTACTCAGCTAAAACATCCATGGACTTTAGTGAGAGCTTTAGCTGAAGGCTGGCGTCCGGTTTTGGCGCTCAGACAGTATTTCAGATTTAAATATTCAGTTATAAAAATAATACTACCCATCTGCCTTGCCAGTCTTGGTGTATCTTGTAGCAGTTCACTGACCATCTGTTCCCTTGGTGCAGAGAGACAGTGCACGTCCACTTGACTGTATGCCTCTCAGACTTGGGGTTTATTTTTGGTAGCTGGTACATATGGCCCCGGTTCTGCTTCTCCAAATGTGTTTGTTCTTAAAAACTTTGCAGCATAAATTTCACTTTTTATTGGGGTTCATGGAAGAGGGGAGAGTGGTACAAGGGAAAGCAATGAATTCTCTGCTTTTCGTTCAGCTCCTGTCTTGCTTGCTCTTCCTAGCAAGCTATGAAGATGGATAAAGCCGCATGGGGAGGGTAGCAACCCAGATGTGAGTTATCTGATTAATTAAGTCACTATCAGGCATATGTAGTAAAACTCAGACAAAATGAATCATTTAAAGTTCTATTATCAGTGTCTCTGCTCTTTTTCCCCCCTTTCTATGCCAAGAGGCTGGGCAGTTCACTCAAGCGTGCAGCCCACACCTTCAAAGACCCATTACCCTCTGTATCCGACGGGCACCATACATTGGAATCACACTTGGCCAATCAGATCTGATTGCAAAACCCATTTGCAAGGCAGGCACTTAGTTCCAGCAGAGATGCTCTCAGTCGCCCGGGTCCGCTCCAGGCAGAGATCTGGGCGGTGTGGATCCATTCCAGAAACAAACAGAATTATGAAATGGAGCAGACTTTATTGCCACTTGATGTGTTGTTATTGCTGATTTACTGGGCATCATTGGGTTCTGTTATAATAAACTGCAGTAGGATGAAGATGTTGTTTATTTAGACCATATCGATGGAATCTGAACTGCTTCCAGGAAGTGGCTTTACGGTATGGCTCTGTTTGTAGCTGGCTCTGTATTCCAGCACTGGGCCCCATTTCTCCTCTCACGCCAGTTTTACATCAGCGTAACTCCTTTGATTCCAGTGGAGCTACCCCTGCCTTATGGCAGCATGAGATGAAAATCAGCCCCCTTACTCTACAGTAGCCAGACGTCCAAATTTTAGCTGAGTGTAAACTTTACAACCAGGCACCTGGCTAGATGATGTGGCTAAATCCGAGCATTGGCTCCACCTCTTTTACAGAGTTTTCTGAATACTAGTTTAGAAACTAGTTTAAGTAAGAGCCTTCCAGCTGATGGCCTTCGCTGCTACCTCTCGCAAACCTCCGTTGATTAAAACGCTGGCCTAGGACTCAAGAAAACCAGGTTTGATTCCTGTTCTGCCGCAGACTTCCTGTGTGACCGTGGGCAAGTCATGCTGCCTCTCTGTGCCTAACTTCCCAATTTCATAAAATGACATTAAGCACTTCCCTACCACACAGGGGTGCTGTGAGGAGAAATACTAACCACCATCAGGCTGTGGCGAGGGCCATGTAAGTACCTAGGGAGACGGTTGTGTGAGATGGAGCAGCGGAGTGGCCGCTGTCTCCTCCATCCCATTTTCCTCTTCCTTGGCTGATGAAGAAACAGTCAAATCTGTTTCCTGTTTGCCCATCTTATAAAACATGGACCTGATTGTGGAAGCTTGCAGTCACACCAGCAGTCCCAGGTATGTCACTGAAAAACACTCCTGGGGAAGGTGCTCAGGGTCGAGCCTCTTGCTATGTAGGTAGATAGAGATTTCTTTGCGCTGGGTCTAATTTTATAGCTAGGACGTCCTTGGCCAGGATGTACATATTAGAGTTGGGCCCACAGTGTGGAGTTCAGATCTGAGCTTCCTCAGAGTTTGGTTGCATTTAGATCCAGGGTTCTGGTTTGTGCCCCACATCTGTGCATACACCCAAAGGGAAACATCCTGTGGTACTGAGGGGAAAGTCATTTGCATCTATAGACATTTGGGGAGGAAATAGAATTGAATAGATAACGTTTCTCTTTTTAAATTTTTTTTTTAATAGCAAAGTGGTGTACCACGGTGGGAAAATCTGGCCCAAGAGGAGGGTAGTGAGTGATCTTCTCTATCATCAGAGTCAGCCATTGAATTTTTGGCTCCAATCCTGCAAAGAACTTAAGCATGTGCTTAACCTTAAGCACTGGAATAGCCTCACTGAAGTAAATGGGACTGCTCATGTGCTCACAGAGAAGCAGTTGCTTTAGTGCTTGGCAGGATCAGGGCCTATATCAGGGCCGGCCAAACTGTGTCTCGCGATCCGCATGCAGCTCTTTTACAGTTAAAGTGCGACACCCCCCCCCCCCATTCTCCACCTACCAGACTTGAGGGGGAGCTCTGGACCTCTGCCTTGCAGCAGGGTGGAGGGACAAGGGTTTCTACCCAGTGGGGAGGAGGGTGTCGGGGCTTCAGCCCCACGGGGTGCGCCTGCCAGGGCTCAGGGCTTGGCCTATATACAGAAAGGGCCTTATACTGCTGCTTCCATGACAGTATATAACTTCCCTTTAGTCTTTTACAAGTGTGTGATCCAGTTCTTAGGGATGTAAACAGTGCAAACACTTTAAATCAGGCCAGTATGCACTCCAAGGGAAATCAGAGTCAAACCAGCAGCATCTCTTCTCCGTCTTATTCTCCCGCAAAACTGATAACGCCCCATGCAAACACAGTGTGCTTGGAGCTCCAGGAAAATGGGGGTGCGGGGGAAGCACCAGGGTGCATCCTCTCTGTATCACATCATCCTCTGCAGACCCTCCCCCTCCCTGCCCAAATTCTTTCGGGAAATCCCAGTGCGCATGAAAGATGTCAGTGTCAGCATTAACACCTGCCCTCTGCCTCATTGCAGGCATGGTGAGTCCTCCATGCCAGGCAGGGAGAGAGAGGTCAGGAGAACACTGCAGAGGGCTAATCGCTGTGTACACATGCTCCAAGATGGGTGGATTTGCCCCGTGGGTTTAAGGACATCCACAGGGTTGTAGCACAAACACCTGCTGTCTCCTTTGGAGGTGCCTGGCTCTGCGGGAAAGAAATCAGTGAGATGCATAAGGCTTTAAGGGAGCTCATACTCCCCCTGCCCCTTCGCATTTTACCTGGGAAGGGAGATAGTTCAGGTCACAGTAACATTTTCTTTCCAAATACAAAATAAAAGCGTGTCCACTGTCCCTTTCTGGGCACTCTGCAAGGCCTCATTACCGAGACTTTAGCCTAAGGGGATTTGGGGAAATGTCTGAGGGCTGCATTGTGATATTGACAGAGATGAGAGCCTTTTACTGGCAAAGAGCAAATTTGTACCAGTGTTGCTTAATTATCATTCCTTGTTATAAAAAATGTTGCCTGCATTAAGCATGTTCAGATCAGCATGGCATGGTGCATGGAAAGAAACCATGTCGGTGTGGCAGCCCAGCTCAGCTGTGGCAGTATGATGGGTAGTCAGGGGACAGGACTTGAGAGCTAGATGCCTGGGTCTTTTTCCCCAACTTGGCCTTGCTCTGGGACCTTGGGCAAGTTGCGCCCCTTACCCACAAAGCGGTTTCTCCGTCTGGATATTAAATACCCACTTGGGGAAAGTCCTTTGAGTTCAATGGATGAAAAGTGCCAGGTATGATCATCCACAAACCAAGGTTCTAGCCCCTGATCCCTATGGCGAAGAAGGTGTGCCTTGGAACTTTGAGACCCTTACAGTCCATCATCCCTTGGCACCTGGTAGTGCTTTGTCTTGCACCAGAGAACAATGCACACACAGAAACCAAACAGGATTATAATTATATGCTAATTATAAGCTAATTTAGTTTCTTTTCTTTTTTTTTGTTGAGAGGACCCACTTAAAAAAATCAGGTGGGAGAATTTCTTGCACGTATTATGATCAGGGCTTTATTTCTGTACACACCCCTAATCCTTTGTAGTTCTTATTTGTATTTAGCAATCTAACTGGATTAACAGTGGGTTGACCCATTCTTTGCTGAGGCCAGCGTGTCAGCGTATAGAAATTACTGAAATGAGCCGCCAATGTAACGTAAGGACAAATTCCTCCCTGCACAGATTGGCATGAACACTGGAGGCAGCGTTTGAGCGTAATATTGACTAATTATTTAACCATGACTGGCAGCTCTGAACATTGTGTTCTTTTTGCATCGCTTCCCGCGTTTACTGTGAATCTAATTATGAAGGGAACACGTATTTCTTCTCAGGCTCCCGAAAATGCAGACGCCGGCTTAGCGAAGTGTGCGGAACCCCAAGTTGTTTAAGTGGAGACGGTTGTAAATTGTGCATCAGCCGAGATCCTGGAGCGGGAGCCAGTGCACAGCGTATTTTGCTGAATTGTGCTTCAGGTCTCAGGGGTGTGTACGGAGGGTGTTTGAACAAATCTGATCTGAAAGCCCGGAGATAGAAGCAGGCACTAAAAAAAGCACAGCTTCAACTAAAAAATGTTACGGTTTGAACCAAAGTGTTGTTCAGATTGCTAGATCCGTGCAAGTTCGCTTCGGCCTCTTCGTCAACAGGCTTTTTCTATACCGTGACGGTGATTCGTTCTGTGATAGTAGCATGGAGAGGTGCCCCGGTGGCGAACAGGGCCCTGTCGTAGCAGGGATTGCCTGTACGTGTAATCAGAGACAGTCCCTGGCAGTTGAATTGAACATTTGCATCTAGGGTTCATGTTGTTCCTTTTTAGCGGGGTTGGGAATGTGTCAGGGAGGTGGAGACGGTTTCGGATGCAAAGGAGACGAGCACACTAAACAGACACCACTCGCTGATTGCTGGGAGGAGCCATCGTTAATTTCCAGAGCCTGAGGGTGACAAGTGGGAAGGTTGCCGCGAGCTACTTTTCAGTCTCCATGGGTCGTGTTTTGCCCCTCTGCAGTGTACAGAGCTGGAAGGGGAAGAATACTTGATTTCAAAGCCCTGCAGTGAGAGCGGTATGACAATGAGGAGTGAATTCAGTTCTAAGGCCAGCGTTGTAGTTTGGGGACTTCCTAAAACGATTCCAGGTTTCTTTGAAAACAGATCTGACCATCTTTAGACTGCAAAGCCTTTGGGGCAGGTGGTGTCTCTCACTGTGTCTGTGCAGCACCTAGGGGCCTGTACACGCTCCCACAATAACCACCGCCCTGTCTGGACTAACCCTTCCCTAATACTCACACTGTATAGGGTGGACACGGCAGCTTTCACTTGGAAAGTGTCTCGTGCATGTGGCTTTGTGCCTCATCCTTGCCCTTTGGAGGCTGTAGTCACATACAATATACATACATCCTCTTCTGCATTAATTTGGCTGGGCATCTGGAGACTGCCAGTGCCCTCTGGCTGTTGCATAAACTGTGATGTTTGTGAGATTTAGGAAAGACTTTCTAACTGTAAGGGTAAAGTTTTGGAACAGGCTTCCAAGGGCGGTTGGGGAATCCCCGTCACTGGATGTTTTTAAGAATAGGTTGGACAAACCCCTGTGGGGATGGTCTAGGTTCACTGGGTCCTGCCTCAGCGCAGGGGGCTGGATGGGGTGACCTCTCAAGGTCCCTTCCAGCCTGACATGTCTATGTTTCTAGCTGATGCATTAATGCATGTCTCTACAGTGTTTTTCCTTAATAAATTTAACTGAAATTCCCTAAAATCAGAGCGAGGCCCTAACCCCAGGCTTTTCTCCTCCCTTGCTCCTTTTCTGTTCAGCCCTATGGATTTGGCTGCCGTTGCTTCCCATCCATTTTCATGTGATAGAAACCCACTGGCTGTCTTTACTGAGAGCACCCGATGCAGGACTTTGGGGATACAAAGATCAAGGTGGCAAGGCAGCCCATGAGCATTTGTCTGTGCTGCGCAAAAGTTTGTTCCGCTTGTGAAGCGATTACTCCAAACCCATTGGTCAATTCGGTGTATTACATTCCTGGTCATTCCCGAGGCACGGTACAGGGCTTTGATTGCAAAGCATCCTTTTGATAAGCTTATAATTACATCATTGTTTTGTATTTAAAGTACAGTCTGTGTGAGCATTTGCATTATATCAGCTGTCTTTTCTCCCTGCCCTTGCTACTTGTTCCATTGTATGTGTATTAATTAAGGGCCATTGGCAGAGGAGATGCTGAGCATCTACTTAGGCAGTATGAGATCGAAGGCATGCGCTTGAACTGGGACATGGTCTGCCGTGCTCTGTATTATTCGGTATTTTGATGGGATTGAACAAATTACATGTGAAAGCAAATTCTTCCATTGTTAGCCTTTATTATTAGTGCCACCGGGTGCAATATAGAAAATAAAGTGGGCCTAACGCCCATCAAGCTTCCATGAAAATCACTCTTGAAAGGGAAGTAAATGTGGGTTGGTGTTCTCCTTCCCATCGCCGTAGGACACACTGACAGGCACTCCTAAACTCTGTTAGATCTTGCAGTGAAGTAAGCAGAGGACAGGCCCAGTGGTGCAGGGAGAATGGGCTAGAGCAGTGAGCTGCAAGTCAGGACTCCTGGGTCCCATTTTTTACTCCTCTGTAAAATGGGAATAATCCGGGTGGGCAGTGTGAGGCATGCCGAGGGTCTGTAAAGTTTCCGGTAACATGCAAAGTATAGCTATTATCTTACCACTGCGGGAAGTTCAGCCCTTGACTCCCGTTCTCTAGCGCACCATGAAATAAGAACATCTGCCATGACATTAGCTAAGTTAAAAAAGAAAAACATATAAACTCTCCTACTTCAGGGCATGAGCCAACCACAGACTGTCTGGGGTCAGGCAGGAACTTCCTCTCTGGGCAAACTTATCTATATTTGTCTGTTCTGGGGTTTCTTGCACCTTCCTCTGAAGCATCTGGCGCTGCCCTCTGTTAGAAACACAGCGCTTGACTAGACAGACCTTTGGTCTAATCTGTCATGGAAATGCTTGTGCATTTCTCTTGGTCTCGGGAATGTTTTGTGTAGCGTAAAAATAGAGGTTCAGGAGGCTTTATTGTTTTCATAGATTCATAGATTCTAGGGCTGGAAGGGACCTCGAGAGGTCATCGAGTCCAGCCCCCTGCCCTCATGGCAGGACCAATTCCTGTCTAGACCATCCCTGATAGACATTTATCTAACCTACTCTTAAATATCTCCAGAGATGGAGATTCCACAATCGCCCTCGGCAGTTTATTCCAGGGTTTAACCACCCTGACAGTTAGGAACTTTTTCCTAATGTCCAACCTAAACCTCCCTGGCTGCAGTTTAAGCCCATTGCTTCTTGTTCTATCCTCAGATGCTAAGATGAACAAGTTTTCTCCCTCCTCCTGATGACACCCTTTTAGATACCTGAAGACCGCTATCATGTCCCCTCTCAGTCTTCTCTTTTCCAAACTAAACAAACCCAATTCCTTCAGCCTTCCTTCATAGGTCATGTTCTCTAGACCCTTAATCATTCTTGTTGCTCTTCTCTGGACCCTCTCCAATTTCTCCACATCTTTCTTGAAATGCGGTGCCCAGAACTGGACACAATACTCCAGTTGAGGCCTAACCAGCGCAGAGTAGAGCGGAAGAATGACTTCTCGTGTCGTGCTCACAACACACCTGTTAATGCAGCCCAGAATCATGTTTGCTTTTTTTGCAACAGCATCACACTGTTGACTCATATTTAGCTTGTGGTCCACTATAACACCTAGATCCCTTTCTGCCGTACTCCTTCCTAGACAGTCTCCTCCCATTCTGTGTGTGTGAAACTGATTGTTCCTACCTAAGTGGAGCACTTTGCATTTGTCCTTATTAAACTTCATCCTGTTTACCTCTGACCATTTCTCCAATTTGTCTAGATCATTTTGAATTATGACCCTATCCTCCAAAGCAGTTGCAATCCCTCCCAGTTTGGTATCATCTGCAAACTTAATAAGTGTACTTTCTATGTCAATATCCAAGTCGTTGATGATGATATTGAACATTGTTACTAGGAAGCAAGTATTATGCCTGTCTAGTCCCCAGAACCAAGATGACATTAGCTCCCCAGCCCAAGAAATTCACTTTTTCCCCTTCTTCTGTATATTTTTCTTGGCAGTGTCATCAGTTGTCAAGTCTGTTAGGTTTCTCTGTTCACCTCTCTTGCAATGCTTTAAGAACCTGATCTGTCTCCCATTGAGCTTGGCCAGGCCCTAAACCTCTGCATGGCTTTCTCACTCAGAAAGGCAAGTTTGGGGCAATATCCGTGAGTCACTCAGACCCTGCCTTCTGCTCAGGGATCCTCCTCTGCCGTGGTCAAGAACAAGCGGGTGAAGGCGATGTTGCTTCAGGATGCTGTACCTTGCCCCCTGCTCCTGCTGCCATCATGGAAAGAGAACCGTGTTGGTGCTCCAGAACTGTTAGATCAGCCATTAACATGCAGGGACACAACAGTATCTGAGTATAACTCTGCAATGCATGAGGAAAGAGCTCTTGTATTTCCTAAACACTTAGTCAAACTAAAGTATGGATTTATACTGAGTTTTTCTCTTCAGCATTATCCATCCTTGAATTATGCCCCGGTCCCTCCCCACGCCCTATCCCGGTACTCGGTAGCAACCTGGAGCTTCCCCTTTGTCCTCTTCGGGTTTCTCTGGCAACCCTACCCTTCGATGCTCGTCCTCTCTGCTGACAAACCCCGATGCTTATGGGAATGGTGACATTCTCTGGGTGTTCATGGTCACCTGGGCAGCCACCCAAAGGTTCATGTATCGGTCAGGGGAAATTCAAGATGAGGAGGACAAGGGAGCATGTGGGGAGTTTACAGTGCACAGATTCACTGGGCCAGATCCTTCCTGAAGGCAATTTGGCACAGTTCCCTGGAAGTCCATCCAGCGGCACCAATTTACTCCAGCTGAGAATGTGTCCCACTCTAATTGTAGCTGTGTTGAGCAATAACACCGTGATCAGAGCTAATTGTGAAGCTGTGTTTTTTCAGCCCGTCAGTAGCTGCCTTTGAAAATCCAAGGCTAGAGAAAAGATCTCTCTCCCTGGGAACAGATGCTACCAATTGGGCCCCACGGTTGCAGGCAGATTTGCTTTTGCGCCCTTCAGACAGGAAGAGGAGCGCTCTCACGGCAGCAAAGCCGGCCTGGCAAAAGAGCGAGGTGGGAAGAGGGGAGAGAGCCGGGGAGAGGAGGAGAAATCTGCCTGTGTTGTGGCTTGAGTGTGTTTCCAGAGCAACCAGCAGCGCTGGAGAAAGGCAACTGGAATCTGGCCTTTCTATCCGTGCAGCGGCATGTGATGTTCTAGCCTTTCAGTGGTCTGCCTAGTGCTATTTTGGGTTTAAAAACGAAGCGCGTGATTGCCGTGCTGTCACGGGCATAAGCACTTTGGATGGCTCACTTGCACGGATGGGAGCAATTCTCAGTGCGAATGCTGAAAGTGACTTTCCATTCCTCCTCAGGTGATGTCTGGTACTGGGTAGTAAACACTATCCTGTGGCTTGCAGCCATCGAGAGTAATAGACTAGATGATCCCCTGCCATTCTGTTTTCCCATAAGGCAGCGTTGCAGGGATGGACTCATTGATGTTTACCAAGCGAGTTTCTTTTCTCCCCCTCTCCCAGCAGCTCGCTCTCAGCTTTGCTCAACAGATTGATCGCGCCTGCTTGCCATCTCAACAGCTGCAGCTAAGCCGACTTCTCAAACAATTTATCTCCTGCTATTTCCCTGCTCACACAGCCTCGCTGCACCAACTGTCTGCTTGCAGGGACATTTTAAATGAATTCAGTGCCGGTGCCAGATAGACAACCCTGGAGGTTAAAAACAACCCCCCCCCCCCCTCTCCAGGAGAAGTGGTCCTTAGGCAGTGATAGGGGAAGGACAGTCTCCATAGCCACTCAGTCCTTGGCCTCTCTGCTGAAAACAGAAGCAGTGGGGCCACTTCTGATCATGCTTTCTGGTATTTATTTGTATTACCGTAGTGCCTAAGAGCACTTGTCATGAACCGCGACCCCATTGTGCTGTACAAACACGGAACGAAAAGAGAGTCCCTGCCCCATCGAGCTCACAATCTGAGTACAAGACAAAAGAGGGATACAGACAGACCGGAACGGTTGTGCAAGGAGTGAGACCATGTTGGTCAGCACAATGGACAGTGGTCTCAGCACACCAGCAGCCTCACCCTGCCACGTTTCTGGGAGATAGGAACCAGAATGAAACCATCAAATAACTTCAGTCTAGACCCTGCTCTGGTTTTCCTGAAAGGAGATTGAAACTTGGGTTCAAGCAGTGTCAGGCTAAGGTGGTGGTCCTAGATTTTCACTGACTTGCCCCAGCTGTGTTGAGTACTGTGTAGCCAACACTTCTGGTATCGCTAGGGCTGAAATAAATAAACCCACAAGTGCATTATTAGTTTTCAGGTGCAGATGTGCACTGCACTGTACCCCACAAGTGTGGGCAGAATCCCCCACCCAGAGAAGCTTAGAATAGCAGAAGTCATCAGCGGGCGGG
Source organism: Macrochelys suwanniensis (assembly GCA_033296515.1). Taxonomy (NCBI): domain Eukaryota; kingdom Metazoa; phylum Chordata; order Testudines; family Chelydridae; genus Macrochelys; species Macrochelys suwanniensis. Next base: position 3,887,067 of record CM065783.1, on the reverse strand, counting down.
GTGGAGTAGGAAGTGAACAAGGGCAATTGGATTACATAGTCTCTCGGCCGGCTAGTGGAGGTGTCTTGGTGGTCCCAAGTATTTTACATGTGTTTTTGAAATTCATGATGCACTTTGAAGATAGGGTGTTTAGATGGGAATTGGAGGAGGAGGTACAGCAGATGTGAATTCAAATTCAATCTGTCCCAGGTGCAGAGATCAGGGGAATGGGAGAAGACAAAAAGAGACCACCCAAAATTAAGGTTGAGAGGGGGTCTGATTGCTTGTTGGCACTTACTTCCGGGAGGTAAACACCAGGGAGGGTGAAGAGCTACTGAAGCTTAAGGCCATCGGTGGCACAGGAACAAGTGGGAATAAATTGGGGGTGAGTAAATTCAGGCTGGAAATGAGAAGGTTTCTAACCATCAGAGGAGGGAGGTTCTGGAACAGCCTCCCAGTAGGAGCAGTGGGGGGCAAATGACCTAACTCGTTTTAAAATGGAGCTTGATAAGTTTATGAATGTGAGTGGATGACAAGGCTGCCTGCGGTAACAGAGTCAGGACTCAGTGGCCCGGGAGATCCCTTCCAGTCCTGCCCTCCGAAAGTTTCAGGCCAAGGGGTTTCAGAAAGGGCTGGAGCTGGCTCTGGCGGGGGAAATCCTGAAGGATGGCTTGGTCTGAGCACAGAGAGGTTGGAAGAAGTAAAAGGATTCCAGGTGGGGAGGGAGGAGGGCTTTGACATGAGAGCGAGGAGTTTGAATACACTGAGCCCTAGAGTTGCACATAAGTTGCGCTAAACGAAGCAGATTTCAGCCATCCTCCTCATCAGCGCAGAGGTGTCGCCTACAGGCATTAGATCTCAGTGTGTGATGCTCACTCCTGATCTGTGCAGCCCAGGGACTGTATTCTGCGTGAGTTGCTCCTCCCTGTTAAAGCTGAATGCAGCCGTGGGGTCTGCAGGCTCCATTTAGCCTGGTGGCTTCACTTTAACAACCACTGCTGGATTAAAACTGTGCATTTGAAACAGGCTACGCTTACTCCAGTACCTCTCGCGGTGGTGGAATACAGGAATCGACGGGAAAAAGTGCTCGGGGGTCGATTTATCGCATCTAGACTAGATGCGATAAATCGACCCCTGCTGGATCGATCGCTGCCCGCCGATCCGGCAGGTAGTATAGACATACCTTAGGCTCATCGATGCTGATGGACACCCCCCTAGCTGGCCTATTGTTTTTAAATAGGCTGTGCAAGGTTGTTGTTTTTTCTCAGACTCTGCCCAGACTCCCTGAAAGTTGCTTGGTCATTAGACACAGGGACTTTTGTTGTTGTTGTTGTTGAGCAAAACATAAAAGCCCTTCACAGCCACAGCGGTCTTCGTAATACCATGAAGCACTGCAGACGACTTGTCCGTTCTTGCTGCAGCCCTTGGCCTCCTCCGCTTATAATTGGACATGCGGCAGCCTCCTTTACTTCACTCCGTTCTGCGTGAAGCCCTGCTTGACCAATTAGAGAGAGAAGTTCATCAGTAGCCCAGGAGGCATGTGGACAGCCTTCTCTGATGCATCTTTGTTCATTGGGGAACGTTTTGACAGTTAAACATGGATCTTGTTAAGCTGTCAGTTCCACTAAGTCTCTCAAGTGCCTCTTATTTATTGAGTCATCCAGCTCTTCCTGACCTTGTTGTAGTCAATCCCAGATTTGTACAATAGACAGCACAGAAATACGGTTAAATCATGGGCTTTGAACAATGCTGACTTTCTTCAAGCCGTTAGCGCCTTGAATGGGGCGGATCATTAGGTCTGTGATTACTGTGCATCTCAGTGCGATAGATGCCACCCCGGGGCAGGTGTTAGGATGTGACATTGCTGTGTCCAGCATGGGAAAGTCCAGGTTTCTCCCCTGACTTCACTACAGGTTTTGGTGCGCAAGACCCCCATGGTTGTTCTAGAGGCTGATGACGATCAGTCCCAGGGGAACCATGGCATGGATAAATCAGCAGATTGTGACTTAGGAGACCTGGATTCTGGTCCCCTGGCTCTGCCACTGAGCCACCCTCTCTGTGCCTCCATTTTCCTGTCCCACCCTGTGTCTCCAACACAATGGGGCCTTGATCTCGCTTGAGCCTTGCCTTTGCTCCTCCAGCACCATAGAGTGTGCTTGCTATCCGGGCTGGAAACGGGCTGTCCATCCTCTCTTCCAGCTCTTTACAGGGCTGCTCCCCTCTTGTTGCACAACCCCCTGTGCTCCAGCCCAATCAGGGTAACTATGGCAACCTTCAAGAGCACAGAAATCTTTAGTCACCTCTGGTGCATGCAGGTCGAGTAAGGAAGGTCGCCACCTACTGAATCCTCGGCAGACTTCATGCAGCACTTTTCCCTTGGATATCCCCCACCCAAGAGCCAGCCAGGTCTTGGCCCAAGTCATCGTGTAGAGTCTGTTGAGTTTGCACCCTCAGGTTCTACAATGCAGCCCCCAAAATGGACAGTCTTTTCACCTCTCCTGCCCTTTGCTCAGATCTCACCTCTTGCTGATCGTGGGATGTTCACTGCACAGGGACAGCTTTTCAAGGAACACTTGGAAGTTTTTACCTGAATAATACTGAACTACCCTGGACTGTGTAACCGGTGAATTATGACTTTGTGGAGAACTTTCTACTGCTGCAAGCCAAATTGGAGATCATTTTCATAAGTACATTGGACGAGATAAATGATAATCTGCACGACAGGCATTTGGCATGGATTCTTTCCCCAAGTGTACCTCAGAACTTGGCGCTGCTGCGTTCTGAAAATATTATTTCTGGTTATCCCGAGATAATTGACCGTGAAACATGTGAGTCTTTGCTACAGTTAATGCTGTAACTCATTCATCTTGAGTGCTTGGACTGTGCCTTTTCCGGGCTTGAAATGCAACATCCAACCTCCCTCCAACTCATTGATTCTCCATCTCTTTTCAAATCTCATATTAAATGTTTCCCCCCACCCCCATCTGCCCCACTTCCTTACCTCTGTCTCCTAATTATTTTACCCCTCTGCAATTGTCTGGAATGGTGAGTTTAGTCCCCTTATAATGCCAATGTGACTTGTACCATAGCTTCTGCCTTGCATTAGTCAGCAGCATACCACCACCCTGAAGTAAAGCAGTCAGCATGGCCAGCCGGCTTTGAGAGGCCACCAACTGGCACCAATGGGCTGGCCTGTGAGGCAAACACCCATCCATGGCATCCGTTCGCTTGGGTGAGAACTGAGCACCCTTTGCCCATTTCATTGAGACTAGAAATGAACAGAACTCTGATCGTCTATTCTGCAGGAGGGGATACTGGTTTCACCATTGTCTTAAAAGATTGTATCCACCAGTGTTCGGGTCAGCCCTTACCTGCTATTTTATTAAGATCCTATTCTCCCAGCTTGCTGTAGGGAGACCAGTTGCTGAGTCAGTGGAGGCAGTACTTATGAATTACCCTAAGCCCATCACCTGCCATCAACACAATGGCTCTCTCTGAATGAGAACATACATCCTTGCCAGAAGCACATGACGTGATGTTAGGTGGCTGAGCCAGGACTCAGACAACCTAGAGAGACCTGCAAAGTCTAGGGAGCTCACCTTAATGTTTCATTGGCCAATGGGGAAACCTCATTGCTTTAAACTCAGTGAGGCTGGAATCTCGTAAGGCATCAGGAAATTCATCAGCGGAGCTATAAGGGTAGGATGCATAAAGTGGAGGGAGACTCGGAGAGCGTAGTAGAAACTAAAGAATAAACTCTGATCTGTCCTGCTTTACGTACAGACTTCATCATGGTGCTTTGCCTTCTGGGGCTTGTTCCCTATGCTTAGTTCTGCACTACAGCATCGTGCAAGATTCCCCTTCTTGTTTTGTGTCTCCTTGAGATATCAGTAGCCTTTTTGCAGCATTCTCCTCTCCTATAACATCTTTCACCGAAGGATCTCAAAGCATAAACACAGGTGAAGTCAGCCCCACAACACTCCTGTCAGTCAGGTACTATTATTAGAACTGGTTGAAAATGGAAATTTTTATCATCAAAACTTATCTAGTTTTTGGAGTTTTTTGACCAGCTCTGGTTAATATACCAAATAGGTAAACCAAGCCATGGAGAAGCTAAGGAACATGCACAGTGGAAAATCAGGTTGTCCGGGGCTCCTGTATTCCAGGTCCTTGTTCTAACCATTAACTTACTACCTCCTTTTCCTTCACTTATTCACATGTGAGCTTTGAAAGTCAAAGGATAATATTTAGCACTTAAAGCATACTACTCTTTCAGAGCTCCCAAACTGCTTTGCAAAGACACTTGTTCCAAACGTTTTGTTAAAGCGGGGCGGGGCATGGGGGATGGAGAGGAGGAAAAGAAGAACAACACAGGATCTCATTCAGGAAATGCAAGATTGTGCAAGTCTAAACGGGAAAAAAAATCTCTTTCGGCAGAAGATTTGGGGGATTCTGATGAAGAAAAAAATGCAATAAAGCTTATACTGACTTGTGACTAAAATGGGAAAACCTACCTGTCCCTAGGAAAGGAGTGATTTGATGATCCCAGCAGGAACGTGATTTCCTTTTGCCACCCGTTTTTCTAGTCAGAGTGGTTGCTATTTATCATTGTTATTTATATAGCACAAGGTGTGCCAGGCATTCTCAGGGCATGTAGGGAGACAGGTCCCTGCCCTGAGGATCATCTGATATAAATAGATAAAGGAGAAGGGGGAGAGACAGCGCAGAATACAATAAGGATCATTAATCATAATGCTTTACAGTCGTAATGCCACTTATGAAAGATCTCAGATCACATTGCAAACACGAGCATGTTAGGACTTCATCCCCCTCCCCTTTGAAGCAGCTAAATATTACTATCTCCTAGTTACACAGCAGGAGTGGAGGGTTGGTTAAGTAACATGCTGGGGCTAGAACCAAGAACTCTGCTAGTCTGCCTCCTATGAGCATTAGACCATGCACGCGCTTCAACATGAGCAAAACTTTTACTGTAATGATTTTTTGGTAATGCTAAGCAAAGCATGTCGTCTTCATTTAAGTCATTAGCATCTTAGGAGAGGTAATGGCCCATGACTCTGCTGACCAAAACCGAGACTCCATCAAGCGGGTTAAATACATTTGGTTAACCATTTGTTTGCTGTTATAGTTTTCACATGAAGAGAAAGAGACTGAAACACGTCGTGTTGATGGAAAGTGATGTGATTTGAAGTTTCTTTGTGTATTAAAACAGAAACCTGATTTGCATCTTGTAAGTCTTTTCTAACCTATTCAGGCATCTGGCAAGCAGGATATATATATAAACTGCTAATATGCTATGAATGCAGGTTTCACATGCAAAATTAGGTGCTTTCATTGACACTAAAATGATGAGATTAATTTTTCTTTTAAAGTGTAAACTATGCACCCTTACTTCTGTTTTCGTTACCTGCTAAGGCATTGCAGCTGGAAGAGGCTGTTTTTGAAACAAGCGATGAACCTGAACCACGGCACAGATGGCATTTATCTTACAAACACTCTCCTTCACGCCCCCAGTACCATGGTGGGACTCATGGTGAGACACCCATTCTCTGCGGTGCAATGGACAGGGCACTGAGAGCAAAGAGACCCGCCCAGGTTCTATTCCTTGTCCTACCACTACACCTACTGTGTGATATTGGACACGTCATTTCGTCTCTGTGGGCGTCACTTTCGCTGCCTGTCCGAGGTGTTGAATAGTACCTTTCAAAAGCGCTGAGAGATTTTTTTTTTGTGGATGAAACGTGCTATACAAGAGCTACGTTTTATTCTCGTATTATGTTTTAAGGCTGCTTCTGAAAGTGTAACTTTTGCGCCATTAGCACGTCCTGGAATGAGCGCAAAGTGGCTGGCCATTAAGCCTTTGGGGTGCCAGCCACAGTAGCCCCGTTGGCTTCACTGGAATGGCGCTAGATTTACACCAGTGTCACTGAGGTTACAGTCTGGCCTATCATCTCTCTGGGCAAAGGATCCACAACTTCACCAGGGCCCAAAAACATCTAGTCCAGATGAAAACTGGGGGCTCGAAAGCATCAGCAGCAGCTGTTCTACATCAAACAGTTCCATGGCCAAGCCAGAGAGTCCGTAGGGATCGAAGGATGGCTGTGGTACCCCTCTAAAATACAGACTTTGATCTCTGAACCGCTGGGGCAGTAAAGCTGAATTAATGAATGTTTTGATGCCAGTCACTGGACATGTCGGTTGTTCGGGAAGGGGGGCAGTTGGAGTTTCACAAGCAATCATCATTTGGCCTGGACAATCTTTATTACTGGGGATGCTGTGAGAAGGAAAGAACCCAGCTTGTCTCCCGGAGCCCAGAGAAGTTTGCAGGGGAGGCAGAATAAAATTCACCTCAATCGGCCCGGAAACCACTGAGACAATGAAAAGGGAACCTCCGTTTTACAGAGTAGAACAAGCACTTTAAACCCATAACACAAGGCGTCAGTCGTGTATTGGTATTATGGGTTTATTTGTATTATGGTAGTGCTTAGAAGCTCCGGCCCCTTTGTGCTAGCTACTGTACATACATGTAGAAAAGTAAGCGAAAAGCCAAGTGCAGCTTTTATATTGAGCCTTATAGGAGTGCAGTTTAAACTGGCAATAATTCCTGAGAGAACAAGTCAACATTACTATTACAAACAGTTTTTGGTTCTTGGGATTTGGTTTTATTAGGAACAGCCAACATTGGTCCTAAAAAGCATAGTCAATATCCTCTTATCCTTGAATGTCATAAATGGGACCTGAAGGAGAGCTCTATGTAGTGTAAGCTCAGAAGCCTGTCTCTCTCACCAACAGAATTCGGGGCCAGAAAAGATATTATCTCCCCCACTGTGTCTCTCTATGAAAGTGGAAGCTATCATGTAGCACAGTCACATCCGCTACACAGAACAGGTGATAAGCATAAATATTATCCAGCCTTTATATCAAGCAGCAGAAACAATCCGACTCTTCCTGATGCAAAACATCAGCACAAACATGAGGACTAGTGATAACAATGTATTTAGTCGGTTTGAATGTAATGGCATATACAGAATTCAAGGACAAAGTAGCCATGCTCATTTATTACCCTTTTTGAAGATTACTCTAACACTTAGCCCTAGGATCTCAATAGTGCTTTACAGGGATTGATTAATTAACACCCCTGTATCCGTGAAATATTACTGAACCCATTTTGGAGAGAAATTAAGGTACCAGCTACTGATCCGATTGACTATAATAGCAAAACTTTAGGGGTCAAGTTTTTTTTCCAAAATGATGAGCCTATCTAGGGCTCTTAAGTGCCTATTTAGACACCTAAGTAAGTGACCTATTTTTCAAAAGCTTTGAGTTCCCAACAGCTCATTATTGATCTGAGGTCACTTAATTTAGGAGCGTAACTTTAAGGCTCAGAGTTTTGAAAATCTTGGCCAGAATTTCCTCCCTGCTGAGGCATGCCCCTAGATCATAACACACAAACAAGGGCACATCTGATAAAATTGAAAGGCGGCACATTTAAAAGCAATAAAAGGAAACGCGTATTTCCTACAGTATTCAATTAGCCTTATGACAGAACTGTGGAACTACTTGCCACAGGAGATCATTGAGGCCAAGAGTTTATCAGGATTGGAAAAAAGGACTGGAAATGTGTAGGGATATCAAGAACATCCCAAATTATAATACTAAGGATTAAAAAAACCCACCATAAATTTTGATATGGATATAACTCTCGCACTTCTTGAGCCAACATCTAACAATTGTAGGTCAGGAGGAAACTTTTCCTGTGGATAAATTATTCCATTACTTGTGGAGAGAAGCTAGTAGATTAGACAAACCACTGACTGCATCCAATGTGGCTGTTCCTATATTTCTACCCATTCTTCATCCAGATAGTTTCTAAAGACTCCCTACTTGAATTACTTGTGTGTCAAGAATAAACCCAAGAGTTCTTACATCCTAGTGACTTGTCACAGCCTCTAGACATGAGGCTTGGAAGAATCTGCCAGTACTTGTGCAATTGTAACATTTCAACAGATGATAAACCAGGAACTAGAACATTTTTTCCCCATTAGTCTTGTCTGGAGGAAGGGTTGGTTGGTTTCCATTTCATATCCCTTTTTCTTGAGGAACTCCCCTCTTGAGAGATGTGTCATCTCACTGCATCCTCTTGCTTGAAAGTCTGCAACTGGTTTGGATGACCAGAACTCTCAGTCATAACGGATTGGCTTTGGCACACTGTGACAGGGTGTACCTGGCCTTTTCTGCTTCAGGAGGCCCCACAGTCATCCTAGGAAAGGAGCAAAGAAGGTGGATCCTCCAAGTTTGCCCGGCGAGGCTTCACAGAAGCAGCCAATCAGAGAGCAGCATGCTCAGATAAACAGACATGCAGGCCTTAGCAGATCATTTCCTGGCTGGGACCAGAGGGGCAGGGAAGGGTGCTTCGCTCTGGCCACAGGAGCTTGAGGGATAACGAGAGTTTGTTTCTGGCTGCATTTACTTGGAGCTGTGTTTGAATAAAGAGAGAGGCCCTGCGAACCTTGACCCTGAGATAAGGGTGAAGCTAAAAGTGACCGGGTGGGAAGAGGCCCAGGAAAGAAGCAGCCACTAACTGAAATCGAGCCGTGCGTAGCTGCTGTTTATAGGGACCTGGGTAGAGCAGTGGGGTCTGTTTATAGGGTCCCTGGAGAAGTGGGAGCACCTGGGTTCCACAACTGGCCACAGTGGCATAACCCCCAAGAAGGGGACAGGGCTTATTTGAGAGCCTGAACAAAGGACTGAATTTAAAGGGCCCAGATCCAGGGCTGATGACCCTAGCGAGGGCAATGGGACTGCTAGTTTACTGGTCTCTTTACTACCCCAGAAGGGATTCAGTTGGACTTTATGACTTAACTGGAAGGCCAAGCCATGGAAAACTGCCAGGGTCGGCTGGCAGCCTACAGGGGGCTCTGGGGTGAGAAAAGGACTGCGATACCATACCCAACTACTAGGAGGCGCTCAGGAGGAGAGTTCCGATTACACATACCACTATGTAAAAAGGCCTTGATCATGTAGTCAACCGTTGATCTAACTAGCGATGATTTATGTGGTCAGAAAGTGCTGTGTGTGTGTGTGTCTGTGGAGTAGAAGGGAGCTGAAAACTTTATGCAGCTGAACAAGAAGTGGAAAAAATGAAAGGGAAAGTAAATATCAGTGAGAGATGTTTCTGGCAGCCTTTCAGTTCCAAATTGGGCTAATTCTACCTTTTGAAAAGAAGATAATTTCCATGTTTCTTTAGTTGAGAACACGTAATTGAAGTTATTTTCTCTCTGAGAGAAGGAACCTCTTATACATCATTTGCAAAGGAACAAGAAAAATGAGCATGTACAGTGTACCCTGAATGATGGAGTATTCATTAGCACATAATTTTTGGATGTCTGCTGATTTTGCATGGTATTTTTTTATCCGTTCGGGTGGAACTTTGAGTAGGGGGATGAAAGGTGTTGGATAACGAACTTGACTAAATCCAAAGTATCCTGCACTATGTAGTTGGCAAATCCAAGACACATGCTTCTCGTTGAGGTCTTGAGTGCCAAAGAAAAATCAAAGAAAAGCTGAAGCTAACTATTGAAATGAAACCTTGACTTATGGTACCAAATAATTGCATAGTGATTCCACACAATTGCTCCTCTTGACCTGGCTTTTTAGGAACTGAACTTTAATGAGGAAGATGAGCCAGATTTTGTTGCAGCACATTCAAGGTGGCACAGATGTTAGTCACTTCCTTTTGTTTATAGCATAAAGATATTTTCTACTGCAGAGTGAGAGACCAATTGAAACTTAACCCTTGGAATGCTGGCATTTTCCATTGTGTCGAGTTAACTGCGTGCTTGGGAGAATGTATATACTTGTGTGTACGTGAATGCGTAGCAGTGTAAGACCATTACAACAGATCTCACGGTATGCTACTCACCGAGGCCACTTGGTACTTTTCAGCAGCAGCAAGGATAGACCTCAGATCCTCCTGCTCTTGAAGCATAGTCATCTACCACTTGAGCTAAAGGAGAATCATGTGTAGCTGTGGCGGTATTGAGGTCTATATGAGTGCTTAGCCTTCTCCAAGGGAGGTCTCCTTTCCATTTCCATTGCTCAGTTTTCTAATCTTTGTTGTGAGTGGGGTTGGTGAAACAAATGAAGCCATGGAGACCAGGATTCCTGCACTGCAATTCTGCATAGACCACAGACCTATATATATATATATATACTTTTTACCTCTGACCCATCAAGGCAGGAAGAAGGAGATAGTTCTGCTGAAACAGACCCTTCAGATCAGACTGTGGATGCATCATGTATTTCTTTTCCCCTTTCTCCCCTTTCTCCCACAGCCTTGACTGTAGGCATGAACAAGCTTTTCTGGATGCTCATGCACTGAGCAGTGCAATGCGGGAAAAGGTTCTGCTTAGCTCTTGTTAAACACTGGGCATTCATATGTAGTGTCTGTAGGAAAAATAAATAAATAACGCCATTGAGCGTGATCATCGGCATTTGCTGTTGATCTTTTCACTGGACGCTGTCTGAGGACTGTGGCTGGCTGATGCAGAAATGTGTTGTGTGGGCAGAGTATGGCAGCAGTATTTCCAAACCTCCCCGTTGATTGCAGGTAAAAGGCAGCGTGGTGAGTGGCTGCCTCCGAACTCTGACAAACATGGACAAGCTTGAACCTGTGGCAGTTCAGTGTGTTCCTTTTGGGGCAAACCCCGTCCCTGTTTCTAAGGTGTGAAGGGCCCTGTCCTCGGAGGAGTTGATCTGGAGGTGTGGAGGTCAGAGAAGCCAATGCTGGGGGGGAGAGGGTGTCATAGATACTAAGGCCAGAAGGGACCATTTAGTCTGACCTCCTGCATAGCAAGGCCAAGAACTTCCCCGCCCTGCCCACTGAGTCCTTCAGAGCCCAGCTCCCAATGGTTGCCTGCAGCTGACACACAACAGGGACTTGGAGGGAGGATGGGTTGGAGGCGCTGTGTGCATATGTTGACCATTTTGTGCACTATGGGGCACAAGAAAGAGACTCTCCTTCAGCCTGTGGAGATCCTTAGCCTGGGCTGCGAGCTGATGTGAAGTGACTTGTTAGCATTCTACCGCAGAAAGAGGAAGGATGGGTTTGTGGGGAGGCCCCGGGCTTGTCTACACCGTGCCCCAGTGTGGACTATGAGGGTGTGAATTGCATGAACTTTCAAGCAGGACTATGTTAATGCAAACCAGGTACCTTTTAGTTTGCGCCAGCAGTGTCCACACCAGGCAGTTAGATTGCAACTCTTCAGTGTGCTCTGTGATTCACACACTCATAGTTTGCACTGTGGCGCAGGGTAGACATAGCCCAGGTCTACACTGGGGGATAGGGGGCATCGACCTAAGATACGCAACTTCAGCTATGGGAATAGCGTAGCTGAAGTCGACATATCTTAGGTCGACTGACCTTGGCGTCCTCACGGCAGCGAGTCGATCGCTGCCGCTCCCCCGTCGACTCCGCTTCCGCCTCTCACGGCGGTGGAGTTCTGGAGTTGACGGGGAGAGCGCTCGGGGGTCGATTTATCGCATCTAGACTAGACGCGATAAATCGACCCCCGAGAGATCGATCGCTACCCGCCGATCCGACGGGTAGTGTAGACCTGCCCATAGTCTGCGACTCACAAGAGCTGGGTTCAATTCCCACCTCTGCCATAGACTCCCTGGTTGTATCATTGAGTCTCTTTGCTGTAATTCCCTATCCGTAAAAGAAAGGCAGCTATCAATGCTTTCTCCAACCTATTTACACTGTAAGGCCTTCAGCGGGGCAGCTGTCTCTTAATCTGTGTCTATACAGTGCCAGGTGTAGTGGGGCCCTCGTTGTGAGTGGTGCTTTTAGGCATCTTTAAAAAGCAGTGTATCCAAAGGGAAGCCATCAGCCTCTCAGAAGCTGCACCGCCTTGCCTACACAAAAAGCCCCGGGGAATTAACCAAAAATCAGAACTATTGTGTGGTCGTTCTTCTTTTCAGCACAGAAACAAGAACAGCCGCAATTGATGGAATAATACGTTAAGAGGTTTGGTTGCCTGATTGATTTCCAGAGCTAATAAATCCTTGGCTATGCTCATTGTATTCAAATATATGCTCAAGCGAGGTGCATGATCTGCTCTTAGGAAAGAGGGAATGCTGCGGGGAGGGAAAAGTTTTACCCAGATTAAATGCTTTAAATTTGGCAGCTCTAATTGTTTTATTAATAAGCCTTTTATAAGAGTGCATTATTTATTATTTCTAATTACCGGACTTTAAAAAAAAATTCATTAAAATATTGGCCATGGGCTTCTGGGTCACGTGCCAGTTCTAAAACTCTTGCTCATGTGAGTATCTTTACTCCATGGACAGTCCCACTGAGGGGTGTCTCGCTTAGGGGCAATGTTCTCCCTTGGACAGAGAGCTGGTGCAAGGCTTATGCACCATTTAATCCCCCAGGGTGGAACTTATACCGGCCCTTTGTGCAGGGGTGAGTGTTATCCTAGGGTCAGTGGTTAGCTCTACCTTTGCCATTCCCTCTCCCATGTTACAACAGGAAAAATGTTTGGAACACCCTTCCCAATCAGCCATCAAGAAAGGAAAGGTGACCATGACCCCCTGACACCTGCTCACAACTCAGAGGTCAAGAACTCATGCCCTAAGTGCGATCGGGTTGGGATCTCAGAGGATTTTTGTTGTTGGAAGTGGATGGCAGGGGGGACCTCACTTTCAGTTCCACCAGTGGCCTCAGAGGGGACGTGTCCTTACCAGGTGAAGGTCTCAGCGGGAATCCTACATCATTTGAATTAAAGGTGACCTGCAAAGAAGAATACAATGTAGGTGCTTGGGCCAGTGCCCCTCTTGACCTCTTCAGGATGGATAGAGAAGGCTTTTGTTGGTTGGTTTTCTCCTCCCCACCCCCGTGCTTGTTTTTTACATTAGGAATTCAGGACTTGTCTACCCTGGAAGTCTCTCTGATGCCTGAAATTATATCAAAGGGGAAGGAAGCGTGAGCATTTGAGAATGGAAGGGATGTTTAGCCAAACGGTTTAAAACTCTTGGTTTTTGACTGTTTGTTAAGACATCTTTACCTTCAGTGACTAATTAACATTCTGGAAAAGTACACAACTGTTAAAGATTCACTGACACCCTTTCAACTAGGCATTGAGAGTTCACTATCATCTGAGGGTGCTAAAGGAGTTGGCAGATGTGATTGCAGAGCCATTGGCCATTATCTTTGAAAACTCATGGCAATCGGGGGAGGTCCCGGATGACTGGGAAAAGGCTAATGTAGTGCCTATCTTTAAAAAAGGGAAGGAGGAGGATCCGGGGAACTACAGCCAGTCAGCCTCAACTCAGTCCCTGGAAAAATCATGGAGCAGTTCCTCAAGGAATCAGTTTTGAAGCACTTAGAGGGAGGAAAGTGATCAGGAACAGTCAGCATGGATTCACCAAGGGCAAGTCATGCCTGACTAACCTAATTGCCTTTTATGACGAGATAACTGGCTCTGTGGATGAGGGGAAAGTAGTGGATGTGTTATTCCTTGACTTTAGCAAAGCTTTTGAAACGTCTCCCAAAGTATACTTGCCAGCAAGTTAAAGAAGTATGGGCTGGATGAATGGACTATAAGGTGGATAGAAAGCCGGCTAGATCGTCGGGCTCAATGGGTAGTGATCAATGGCTCCATGTCTAGGTGGCAGCCGTTCTCAAGCGAAGTGCCCCAAGGGTCGGTCCTGAGGCTGGTTTTGTTCAATATTTTCATTCATGATCTGGAGGATGGCGTGGACTGCACCCTCAGCAAGTTTGCAGATGACACTAAACTGGGAGGAGTGGTAGATACGCTGGAGGGTAGGGATAGGATACAGAGGGACCTAGACAAATTAGAGGATTGGGCCAAAATAAATCTGATGAGGTTCAACAAGGACAAGTGCAGAGTCCTGCACTTAGGACGGAAGAAACCTATGCACTGCTACAGGCTAGGGACCGAATGGCTAGGCAGCAGTTCTGCAGAAAAGGGCCTAGAGGTTACAGTGGAAGAGAAGCTGGATATGAGTCAACAGTGTGCCCTTGTTGCCAAGAAGGCTAACGGCATCTTGGGTTGTATAAGTAGGGGCATTGCCAGCAGATCAAGGGATGTTATCATTCATTCTGCATTGGTGAGGCCTCATCTGGAGTACTGTGTCCAGTTTTGAGCCCCACACTACAAGAAGGATATGGAAAAATTGGAAAGAGTCCAGCTGAGGGCAACGAAAATGATTAGGAGGCTGGAGCACATGATTTATGAGGAGAGGCTGAGGGAACTGGGATTATTTAGTCTGCAGAAGAGAAGAATGAGGGGGGATTTGATAACTGCTTTCAACTACCTGAAAGTGGGTTCCACAGAGGATGGAGCTCGGCTGTTCTCAGTGGTACCAGATGACAGAACAAGGAGTAATGGTCTCAAATTGCAGTGTGGGAGGTTTAGGTTGGATATTAGGAAAAACCTTTTCACTAGGAGGGTGGTGAAGCACTGGAATGGGTTACCTAGGGAGGTGGTGGAATCTCCATCCTTAGAGATTTTTAAGGTCAGGCTTGACAAAGCCCTGGCTGGGATGATTTAGTTGGGGATTTGTCCTGCTTTGAGCAGGGGGTTGGACTAGATGACCTCCTGAGGTCCCTTCCAACCCTGATATTCTATGATTCTATGGTTTATCATAAAGAAGCGAAAAAGAAAAGACCCAGTTTTTTAATAATACATCCTTAAAAGAGATCGCCATTAAGCAGAGGGAGCTCTGTGGAGCTGAGAAGCTATTTCAAACATGTACACTGAAAAGCATTAATTCTCAGCCGCGCTGAAGGACCAAAACCAGACTTCTCAAGGAAAATGGGATAGTGATATTGAAGGGAGATATAACAGGTGGGAGGGATAGCTCAGTGGTTTGAGCATTGGCCTGCTAAACCCAGGGTTGTGAGTTCAATCCTTGAGGGGGCCACTTAGGGATCTGGGGCAAAAATTGGGGTTTGGTCCTGCTTTGAGCAGGGGGTTGGACTAGATGACCTCCTAAGGTCCCTTCCAACCCTGATATTCTAGGTGAAATCGCTCCTGACTAGAACTGATCAAATATCTGTTTTATTCTCTCCAAAATAATGAACATTTTTTGTTCAGATTGACAGTTTTCCCTGGAGTTGGGGGAATTTGGTCAATACACCCAGAACCAATTTTTGGTTGTTGATTCTGGTTGTTGAAAACTAAAAAAATCAGGTTGGGTGGGGAGGGGTGGGTGGTGTTATAAAAACCGAAACACATTGACAGACACAAATTATCTCATGAAGATGAATACCTAGTGTGATACAGCATGGCCAGAAGGCAGCAGGAGAGTGATCTAGGGTGAGGAGAAGCCTTATTCCCTGTAGATCAATTAGAGCACCTGAAACCAATTAGAGCACCTGAAGCCAGTCACCTGATAAAATCCCCCTGCTTCAATCAGCCAGAGGAGGAGCTGGAGCAGAGTGAGGAGGAGTTGGAGCTGAGTGGTTTGGTGGTGGAGCAGAGAGCAGTTTGGAGGAGTGAAGCAGAGTGGATTGGTGGGGGAACAAAGAGCAGTTTGAAGGAAAGTGGAGGAGAGTTTTGAGAAGTGCTGCAGCGGGCTAAGAAGACCAAGATCCTAGGTAAAGGGACACCTGGCTTGTGCAGAGGGAAGGCAGGAAGCCCCACAAGCTGAAGGTAGGAGAGGGAAGTAGCCCAGGGGAAAGAATCACTGGTACAAGTGGTTCACCTACTATCATAGGGCCCCTGGGCTGGGACCCAGAGTAGAGGGCGGGCCTGGGTCCCTCCCTCTCCACTCCCCTTCCCTGGGATACTAGTAGGATAGCTGTTACCCCAGTTCAGGGGCAAGAAATGGCACCCTGAAACCCCCCCACAAGAAGAGAAAGTGCGGGACCCATCATAGTAGTGCCGGCAATTTGCCACACGTGGTGTCAGGGGTGGGATCTCCGCACTGGGACTTAAACCAGGGTTAGCCAAAACAATCCAGTCCTTAAGATGGATGACGTAATCAAGGCCCTAATACAAGCCACCGCAGCCCAGCAGGAGGCTACCCGGGTCCAAGCAACCCCCCAACAGGAGGCGACTAGGGTACAGCAAGAGACTAATTGTCTGTTGATGAGTCAGGCTGCCCAGGACCGAGCCCTGCTGCAGGAGCTGGTGAACCAGATGAAGGCCCTTATGGAGCGAAGCCAGAACGGCAATGGGACCCAGACTATACGGGCCAGCCACTGCCTACAGAAAATGACACGGGAGGATGATGTGGAGGCATACCTCCTGGCTTTTGAGAGAGCAGCCCTGCGGGAGGCCTGGCCCCGAGACCAGTTGTCCGGTATCCTTGCCCCGTTCCTGTGTGGGGAGGCCCAGAAGGTATACTACGATATGGCCGCAGAGACTGCAGCAGACTACCCTCAGCTGAAGGCAGAGATCCTGGCCAGATTCGGAGTAACTACGGCATTGCGAGCCCAGAGGTTCCATGAGTGGCAGTATACAGAGGACAAGACACCCAGATCGCAATTGTTTGACCTGATCCACCTGACCCGGAAATGGCTGCGCCCTGAGGCCCTCAGCTCTGAGAAGATGATGGAGCTCCTGGTACTGGACCGGTATATGAGGGGGCTACCACCAGGCCTCCGGGCTTGGGTTGGCCAGAATTACCCCTCCACCTATGATGAGTTGGTCTCCCTCGTGGAAAGACAGCTAGCAGCCCGTGAACTGTTCCAGACCCCAGGGGGTGAAACACGGCAATCCAGGAAGCCAGCCCCAAACCCAAGGTCCCAGACCGCCGAGAACTACAGGAGAACTATAACTGGGAGGAAAGACATTGAGGAATGGCCCGAGTCCAAGAAGGGACCTGGGGGTTTGGGAAGAGAGGGCTGGAGGGACCGACCAAATAGCCCCAGGCAGAGGGCGGCAACCGGGATAAGGGGTCAGCGTTACGAGTGTGGGGAATTGGGGCATATAGCAGCCCAATGCCCCAACAGGGAAGAGCCTATGCAGTGCAATCTGGGGGATCCTGGGGAACAATGTGGCCTAATTGGCCTGGTAGGGGTCGCAACGACCCCACATGGGTATACAAGGTCAGTAAAAATGAATGGTATTGTGACCACAGCATTAGTAGATTCCGGGAGTGCTGTCACGCTGGTCTCGGGGAAGTTGGTGGGGCAAGACCAACTAACCCGGGCCAAAACCACAGGGGTAACGTGCGTTCATGGCACCGTAAATTTCTACCCCACAATCCCAGTACGGATTGAGATCCAGGGGAACACTACCAGGGTAACTGCAGCAGTGGTCCCTAGGCTCCCCTACCCGGTCTTAATTGGTAGAGACTTCCCTGGGTGTGAGAACTTACTTCCCCCAGTAGAGCCAAGGGAGGGTAGCAACCCCCGGGCTGAAATGGAGGCACCTACAGATAGCTTCACCCCAATTTTTGCTGAATTTGCCCCAGAGCTATTCTCATCCGCTGGGAAACCCCGAAAGTCTAGGCGGGAAAGGAGGGCAGATAAAAGGCTAGGGACCAGGATTCTAGCAGAGAACCAGAAAGCCTCCCTTGGTGGTAAGCGAACCCGTTCACGAGGCCAGGAGACAATTCAGGCCAGTGAGGACTCAGAGTCAGTTCCTAGCCCAAGTAGCGGCAACCCAGGGGGCAGAGTAGAAATAGGCCCCTGGAATTAGGTCAGATCGGTACCGCCCGTGAGAATTTCAGGCAGGACCAAGCCAATGACCCGCTATATGCGAATGTGAGGGAGGAGGTAGTGGAAGTAAATGGTGTACCGGTGGAAGGCAAGACCAAAGGCCCGGGGCCATATTATGTGATCAAACGTGATCTGTTGTACCGAATAGTGCAGATCCGAGGGGAAGAAGTAGAGCAGCTCTTAGTCCCACGGAAACACACAAGGGCAGTACTAGAGCTAGCTCACAGTCATTTATTTGGGGGACATCTAGGAATAGACAAGACACTGGATAGAGTCCTAAGAAGGTTTTATTGGCCAGGAATACGTGCGGAGGTCCAACGCTATTGTGCCTCCTGCCCAGAATGCCAGTTGCATAGCCCTCGACCTCACTTGCGGGCCCCATTAGTACCTTTGCCTATTATTGAAGTCCCGTTCGAAAGGATAGCCATGGACCTTGTGGGCCCGCTGGAAAGATCAGCACGAGGTCACCGAAACGTACTAGTCATCCTTGACTATGCCACACGGTATCCAGAAGCCATTCCTTTAAGAAACCCCACATCCAAGGCAATAGCAAAAGAACTACTCCAGGTTTTTGCCAGAGTGGGCATCCCTAAGGAGATCCTGACTGACCAAGGAACCCCTTTCATGTCAAAATTAATGAAGGACTTATGTACCCTGCTCCGCATCCATGCCATAAGGACCTCAGTCTACCATCCTCAAACAGACGGCCTGGTCGAGCGGTTTAACCGCACCCTTAAAGGTATGATCCGGAAGGTGGTAGCACAGGATGGAAAAGACTGGGATACCCTTCTACCC
Source organism: Macrochelys suwanniensis (assembly GCA_033296515.1). Lineage (NCBI taxonomy): Eukaryota > Metazoa > Chordata > Testudines > Chelydridae > Macrochelys > Macrochelys suwanniensis. Next base: position 3,868,577 of record CM065783.1, on the reverse strand, counting down.
TACCTAATGTTTGCAATACGGGAAGTCCCCCAGGCGTCCACCGGTTTCTCTCCCTTTGAGCTACTATACGGACGCCACCCACGCGGAATATTAGACATCGCCAAGGAGGATTGGGAAGAACAACCCAACCCAGGAAAGAATGTCATTGAGCACGTGACACAGATGAGAGAGCGAATAGCTCGAGTAACCCCTATAGTACGGGAACATTTGGAAAAAGCACAAGAGACCCAGCGCACATATTACAACCGCCAGGCGAAAGTACGGAAATTTCAGCCAGGAGAACGGGTGATGGTGCTAGTGCCGACAGCAGAAAGCAAACTCCTAGCCAGCTGGCATGGGCCGTATGAGATAGTGGAAGCCATTGGGGAAGTGGACTATAAGGTCAGACAACCAGACCGCCGAAGACCAGAGCAGATCTACCATGTTAACTTGCTGAAGCCCTGGCGTGACCGAGAGACGTGCCTGGTCATTCGGAGAGCTCCATCCCAGACGGACGACCGACAGGGGCAGGTAAGGATATTCCCTGAGTTAGCCCCTGAACAACGAACAGAGGTCATTGATATGATCCAATGGAACCAAGATGTGTTCTGTACACAGCCGGGCCGTACGACACTGGTCCAACATCATATCGTCACCAGGCCCGGAATAAGGGTGACGATAAGACCATACCGGATACCAGAAGCTAAAAGAGAGGAAATTAGGACAGAAGTGAAGAAGATGTTGGAACTTGGGGTTATTGAAGAATCCCACAGCCAGTGGTCCAGTCCTATTGTCTTAGTACCCAAGCCTGACGGCACCTGGAGGTTTTGTAATGACTTCCGGAAGTTGAATGAAGTATCCCAATTTGATGCCTATCCAATACCACGTGTCGACGAGCTAGTTGATCAGTTAGGCAAGGCCCGATATCTAACCACTCTGGACCTGACTAAAGGATATTGGCAAATTCCCCTGGCCAAGAACGCCAAGGAGAAGACCGCTTTCTCTACACCTGATGGCCTGTTCCAATACACTATCCTCCCTTTCGGACTCCATGGGGCCCCAGCAACATTCCAACGACTTATGGATAAATTGCTGCGACCCCATGCCAGGTATGCCGCCGCCTATTTAGACGATATAGTCATCCATAGCCCTGACTGGGAAACGCACCTAGTAAAAGTAGAAGCGGTACTAGACACCCTGAGGAAGGATGGCCTCACGGCCAACCCTCTCAAGTGCGTGATAGGACTAGCTGAAGCCAGATACCTTGGGTATGTAGTAGGGAGAGGTTTGGTAAAACCCCAGTGGAACAAAGTGGAGGCAATACAAGATTGGCCTCGGCCAATCCGTAAAAAGCAGGTCAGAGCATTTCTCGGGTTAGTAGGGTACTATCGGAGATTCATCCCTCATTTTGCCACAAGAGCAGGGCCATTGACTGACCTGATAAAAGCTCGGGGCCCCGAGATAGTAAAGTGGTCTGATGCAGCAGAAGGGGCATTCGCAGATTTAAGGACAGCCCTTTGCTGCCATCCTGTACTTATAGCCCCAGACTTCAAGAAAGAATTCGTTCTACAAACAGATGCCTCGGAGGTAGGGCTAGGAGCCATCCTTTCGCAGATGGTAGGGGAGGAGGAACACCCGATCCTGTACCTCAGCCGGAAGCTCCTCCCCAGGGAACAAAAGTACGCCGTCGTTGAAAAGGAATGTCTGGCGATAAAATGGGCCATGGAAACTCTCCGTTACTACCTACTGGGGCAGCGATTTACCCTGGTGACAGACCATGCCCCGCTCCAGTGGATGCACAGAAACGAGAAGAATGCAAGGGTGACTAGATGGTTCCTATCTCTGCAACCTTTTCATTTCCGAGTACAGCATAGGGCCGGAAGCCAACACGGCAACGCAGATGGCTTGTCACGAAAGCATTGCCTCTCGTCCCAAGTTGCCCAACCCCATGGTGTTGAGCAGGGGGGGAGGATATTTGATACAGCATGGCCAGAAGGCAGCAGGAGAGTGATCTAGGATGAGGAGAAGCCTTATTCCCTGTAGATTAATTAAAAGCACCTGAAACCAATTAGAGCACCTGAAACCAGTCACCTGATAAAATCCCCCTGCTTCAATCAGCCAGAGGAGGAGCTGGAGCAGAGTGAGGAGGAGTTGGAGCTGAGTGGTTTGGTGGTGGAGCAGAGAGCAGTTTGGAGGAGTGAAGCAGAGTGAATTGGTGGTGGAACAAAGAGCAGTTTGGAGGAAAGCGGAGAAGAGTTTTGAGAAGTGCCGCAGCGGGCTAAGAAGACCAAGATCCTAGGTAAAGGGACACCTGGCTTGTGCAGAGGGAAGGCAGGAAGCCCCACAAGCTGAAGGTCAGGAGAGGGAAGTAGCCCAGGGGAAAGAATCACTGGTACAAGTGGTTCACCTACTATCATAGGGCCCCTGGGCTGGGACCCAGAGTAGAGGGCAGGCCTGGGTCCCTCCCTCTCCACTCCCCTTCCCTGGGATACTAGTAGGATAGCTGTTACCCCAGTTCAGGGGCAAGAAATGGCACCCTGAAACCCCCCCACAAGAAGAGAAAGTGCGGGACCCATCATAGTAGTGCCGGCAATTTGCCACACTAGTGAGAAATCAATTTTGTGGCTGGGGGGAAGGGGGAGACTGATTAAAAGTCTTCCAGCATCTGTCGTCCTGATATAGAACAGGACGGTCAACCTGCATCATCCATTAGTAATGTCTGAAAAGATTGTTTCAAACTTTCATTCCAATGATATTTCACTTGCTTAACAGAAGAAAATATCCAATTTAGGCAGTGACCTTTACTGGGGAGATTGTAGGGAGCAGGGAAGGTCCTGGAGGGCCTCCCCACATTTTCAAAACATGAGAACAGGTGAAGCTGATGAGAGAATGTACCCTACCTAGTGACTCCTTGTCTGTTTGTGAGACTGCCAATAGGAATTGATTTATTCATGTTACACAACTGAATTTCTCAACTCCTGGTTGCAGCTAGAGGCTTCATAGGTTACTTGTTGAAAATGGTATACTAAAGCATGGGACATATTTGTAATGGAAAAATTGATACACCTGATTTGAACATAGAGGGTTCAAACTTGTCCATTTGGCTTCCCTTTTTTAAGACTGAGAACAGTCATCAGTGGTAAAACCAAAAGATCAGTGATGCTTTTCTGAGTTCTTATCTCGCTCAGATTTGGAATATAACATCTCAGTAGAATGAGGCTGATGGAGATGTTATCACAGAACACAATTCTAAGAACTCCTCCACGTGACTGATGTCAAGTTCAGAATTTCCCGCTTGCTTGAAAAGAAAGAGTTGGTGTGTTTAGACAGGTCAGTGGGGGTACTGTTGTACTTGGTTGACAACGAGTAGTTCGAAAGATTCATCGGGTCAGTTGTATGATTTTTTTCCAGTCTCTATAAGTTAAATGTTTATCACCAGGGTGACCAATATGGTTCTCCAGCGATGTAACCCTTTGATCCACATTTAAATGGGTATAACGTATAGGAAAAGGAATGTGTGTGAGATAGCCTGTGCTGATATTTGCCTCTAGAGTAATGATCCTAAGGTATGGATCTGAAATGAAATCCTAGATGAAAGCAGGAATTAACCAAATAAGTCACCCTGACTTTAACTACCATACTTTATTCCATAAACAAGTTCATTCTTGCATACAGGTTATTCAAGAAAATAGTACATGCCTGGAAATCTTGTCTCAGCATCTTTTAATTCTGTAATGACCCTTGTACTGAATTGCACACACCATAGTTAACTGCTTCTAAGATCCTCCCAGGGTACATAGATGCACTAGACTCCTTCCCTGTTTCTCAAGATGTCTCCATATTTCTGTGGTTTTATTAAGACAACTCACTGGAAAACATTGCAGATACTGCACACCGGCTCTTAACACGTGAAGGCCAAGAGGTCTAATTTCTAAGCACATGTTAAAATGTTTGCATCTCTAGTACTAAAATCCGTTAGCCAAATCCTGGTGACCTTCATATGAATGACAGAACTTCCTTCGATCAGGACTTGGCTCTGTGGAAGCCATACTAAAGAGAAAATATATCTAGCCCTTGGAGACCAGCTCTCCTAGTCTGTCCCTTCCACCAGATGCAAGACTGTTTCCTCTGGCATCTTCTCTGGTACTGTGTCCAGTCTAGTTTTAAATGGTCCAAGCCAACGGGCCTTCCACCACCTCCCTAGGAAGACAATTCTAAAACTGCTGACACCTTTCTTATTAGGAAATGTTTATATTTGATTATCCTTAGCATAATTCCCTCTTTCTTTCTTATTTGAAGTCTGTCCAAAGGTCTGCTAGGCTGTCTAATTAATGGGTACATACATCCCTTCTAGTAATACCTACTCATCTCATTCTGATGGAAATTGGTGAGAGTTTTGGGGCATCTATTTTCATTTAATTAACTGGGATGTTTATTTGTCCAAACCCACTGGGTCCCAGGAGAAGAAAAATAAGACCAATGAGTGAGCTTGAAAGCCAAACAGCCTATAGAGTGAATTTTCTTTACCTTTCTGTTTTACATCGGGCATGTGCAGCATTGGGTGGACATTTTAATGTTGATTTGAAACTTCATGAGCAGTGTGTGTATTTCCTTCTGCAGAGTGGGTACCCTGCCTCCAGCTTGGCGTCAAACCCTCCTTTGTTCAGACCCGAGGATGAGCTGGAACATCTGACCAAGAAGATGCTGTACGATATGGAGAATCCGCCCTCTGATGACTACTTCGGTAAGTGCCGCGTCACGTTGAATAAATCTACCCAGGGCCTTTTGATCTATTTACCACACTCTGTAATGGAGAGACTTGACAACCGCACTGCTAATGCAATGGCATTAGTAATGATGGATTCATTTGGTATGCTTGGGCATGTAATGTAATTGTTCATGGGGATCCCTCTGTAATTTCAACATAAATCTGATGCTCGCTAACTGTATTTTTAAACTCTCACCAGTGATTACGTTCAATGTTTCGGTGCCTAGTTGTTTTTGACACCATCAGTCTGCAACCTCTCTAACTACTGGGTCAAATTAGCCTTGGTGTAAATTGGTGCACTATCATAGGGCCTGATTCTGATTTCACTTACATGGGTGTAAGCAAGAGCAATTCCACTTGGCCCAATGGACTTCAGTGGAAATATACCAGGGTTCATTATAGCTTCTTATAACCATGTCATCTTGTTTGTCTGAAAGAGATGAACCATTTATTCCCTTTTTAAAGGTATTTAATTGTGGTAGTTCATGCCTCTATATAAAATACAAGTTAGCGTGAGCTTTGGATTATGTGGTGAAGTCAAGCAGCTCAGTCATACTTGCGATTTCCCACTATCTGTACTTCAATTTCTCATAAGCTCGGCGGATAGATCTGTCAGGGAAACACAGCGGTATGAAATTGAACTTGAGTTTTGCTCGGCCCTTATAGTTGTGAGGCTGAAATATTTATGTCTTGCAGGCTAATGCTGCATCGCTAGATGACTTGACTCCTTTTGGAGTATGGTTTTTGACAGAGCGGGCTGTATGGCTCAGGGGAATGGGATCTAAAGCCCTTCAACTTTAGGTCATTAGTAAGACCATCGATTGGAAACAGCTGCTATTTGCCGCCCAGTGGCTATTTATCTTACATGAAATGAGTGAGTGAACTGGCTCTAGTACCCAGTATAGGTGCCCAAATCACCAAACCAGTCAAAAATTGCCAGCCGTGTATCCTCAGCAATAAGGTCAAAGACTGAATGGCCGTGGAGCAAGCTAGGAGACCAGCAACCTGCAAAAACCCAGGTCTTAGCTCAGGCAGATGACATGTAATTACATGCTGGGCACTGAACAATCTACGGATCACACTTAATTCTCAGGTCGCTGGGATTGACTAGTGCATCCAACCTGAGGCCTCCAGTCTCAATTTTCTTTTAAACATCGTTTACCAGCAGGAAAGAGATGATTAGCGCGGGCCCTGTTGTTTTGTAGAATTCCTCCTCCGTTCTGCTCAGCCTCTTGTGCTTCATACAGCACTTCGGGGAAACTATCCATGGCTAATTGTGCATCTATCAAAAAAAGAGTGAGGGGTGGGAGTGGGAAAACCCAGCCTGGAACACAACCACATGGGATGATAAAACCAGATACCCAGACAGTCCTTGAACAAGTCACTTAAAAAAAAAAATCCAAACTTGCATCCAGGTTGAGCTCCGCTTTCATGTACAAAAGAGGGGTTTTGACATGGCCGTGCAGGGAGGGAGCTCGCACTACTGCTGCTTGTGCTGTATCCATTCTGTGGATAAATACAGAAAGCCGCCCTCCAGGGCTGTCAGTCCAGTACCCTTCACCAGCATTAAACCCATTTGGAAAAAAATTAAGGACGGAAGAGGTAGGAAAAGCCTTTGGACTTTGCGTAGTTAACTGTCTGAACCAATCTCTCTGCCTTTGTAGCCAGACTGCATTTATTTAGTATAGTACCACGGACCGTATAAGCTAAAGATTCATATGGCACATTGATCAAATAATCAGGAAAAAAAGGACAAATGGGCAGAGACATTGACTCTGATTTGCATTAAATATCTTCTGCCTGAGGTCTAAATGCCATGGTAATTGTAGCATACCAGATAGCTGTCAACTAATCACTTTATTAGTTTGAATTTAGAAAACTGGATCTCAGCATATTAAAAGTTGGTTAAGAGCAGATAGGTTTTGAACTGAGGAATCCAATTAACCTCGCTGGAAAGCTTCAAGGCGTTATATTAAGTCATGAAAATGATTTGTCCAAATAATTACATTTGAAGTGTCATGCTGGAGAAAGGTCATTTTCCTTGGTCCATCAGCACTCAGGGTCTTCTCTTTAACAGCTCTCCTCCTGCTAGTCAATTTCGCTTTTCACGTCTCTGGTTTCAATCAAGTCATTTGGTTTCCGGATCCTATGTCGGCACAGCTGATGTTCCTAGAGAAGGAAGTGAGTAGGGACCAGTAAAGTTCTGTCTACTCTTAGCTCTGGAAGTATCAGCTAGACCCCCTACAAGGCTAGAGGATGAGTTCAGAGGCAGGGCAGCCTGCAGTTCCATCAGCTCTGTTTTCACCGGTACACATCGTTGCCGCTTCGCTTGATGGAAATTACTGTAGACAATTTCACACACAAGGGAATAGCTTTAGCCAAGAAACATTTTAAAAGAAATCACCCAAGCACATACAATTGAAGGCAAGGGATAGTCCACATGCATTCCTTGAGAGGCAAGGACGAGGAACAGCAACGGCTAGACAGGAGAAGCAAGATACTGATTTGTCATCTATCGTAGATCTCAGGCTCCTATCACCTTGTGATATAATCACAGAGATAGCCTCAGGGTTCTAGTGAACTATAGATATATCATCATCCTGAGCAATAAAGACCAAATTCTCATATGGAAATTGTCATGATATAAACACTATCACGCATGCACAATGTTGGATATTCTTCTATCTTCCGTATTATTCATCATTATTATTTATTATCTGTATTACCGTAGTGCCTCGGAGCTCTAATCATGGACCCAGAACAAAAACACAGTCCCTCATATGGCCCCATTACCACAGTATCTGAGTGTCTCACTATCTCGAATATATATGTTCTCTCAACGCCACTGTGAGGAAGGGCAGTGCCATTTTCCCCATCCATACAATGTGGGGTCTGCGGCACAGAGAGGCTAAGTGACTTTCCCACGGTCACACCGGAAGTCTGTGGCAGAGCAGGGACTTAAACCCGGGTCTTCCAAGTCCTACACTGATGCCCTGATCATTCGTTCAGCTAATGAACTCTAATAATAAATGACCTTTAATTATATTCCTTTCCATTAAGAAGGCTCTCCAAGCATTGTATGGACTGTTCATGTAGAGATCCTTTCACTCATTCACCTCTGAAACGTTGCCCTCCCTTCGGTGGCATCTGGTATAGTCCTGCAAGTGGATGGTTTGATTTGGTGAAGGGTAAACTCCTCATGTTGAAGCTAGAGGAGAAATTGCAGCTAAGTTGGTACTTGGCTACCACATGTGGCTTAATGCCCCATCTCTAGCCAAAAGTCTCATGGGGAGTGATACGGACCTCAGCTTTGTGTCTCATCTAATGAAGCACAACACAGCACACAACAGCCTGCGTCACTGCACGGGCAATGATGATGAAGATGGAAAACGTGCCATCAGGACCCCGTCCACTGACTCACTGTTGGTCCCTCAACTCCTGTTAATGGGACCAGCGAGCTCCATGTCGGGAGCAACAGAGGACTCACAGGTCATGCGCAGCTGGCTTGCCACAAAATCTCCTGACTGGCCGGAGGAACCAACAGAACCAGCACTTTAGTCCCCTGGCTGCTCAGCGTTTGCACCTGCAAGTGGGATTGCTCCTGTTCCCAGCCTCACTCCAGTCCTGCTCTGGCCCTGCTCAGTTCCTGATGCCAGTTCCCACCCTGGCTCTGACCGCTAGGCATTGCCACCCACTGCAGGCCCGGCTGCCCACTGCTCTGACCACCAGCCGTCCTGACTGTGTATGTGAAAGTTTGAAAGAAAATAAAGGCAGGTCAGATTTTGATCCAGCTGACTAGACCGCTGCTCCCCCTTTACATTCTGCCGGTGCCTTTTGACAAGCGGCTGCTGGACACAAGAGGCCAGTCATTTTTTACAGTGCTTATTTTGAGCTTGTTTTAACTGAAGGCTGTTTGAAGAGTCAAAGCCCCATGCCATTTGTCTCGTTAAAACAAGGAGCGGTGATGTGACCGAGCAGCCCCTCAGGATAAGGAATCGTGGTAGGGAACGTGCAGTGGCAGCGGGCTGCGGATGGAGTTTGCCGTGCGTCTTGCGGCAGACCCGAAATCACTGTCTGGAGTGTGTTTGCAAGCGAGGGGGCAGTTTGTTCAGTGCTGTGAGGAACTCACAGTTATCCCCTGGTGTGCTGGAGAGGCACATACGGGGCTGTTGGTTCCTCAGAGAGAGCTTTGGAAGGGATTTTGTTAAAGAAGATTCTTCTGTCCTGCTAAAGGCCTGGTCCTCCTCTCAGCAGTGAAACCCCATTGACGTGGGGAAATGACTTAAGATTTGCTCCATTGTAAATTAAAGGAGAGCCACCGCCATTGGCATGCAGATAATCACACTGCCCTTCCCCGTGGCACTTCATCTGCTCATGCTGTTTATTCCTTCCTTGGCTGTCGCAATCCTCTGATTGTAGCAATGTAGATTAGTGTTGTTATAGCATCTTGTGGGACGCAGCTCATGGTAACAAGGGAGCACTGGGCTCACTACAGACCTGCCCACTTGCTGCATAGATGCCCCAGGAAGGCCACTTTGGTCGCAGCTCACCAGTGCAGGAGAGGTCACGATTTTTTCGTTGTGAGTTTTTCTGAGGCACAACCACTTGGTGTACAGACCAGCACAGCTGCAGACGAGCGATCTGAAACAAAATTACCACCTTAAATTCCAACTCCAGAATTGTTATTGTGGGTGATAAAATGCCATCTGAACAGCATGACTTTTTGTGTTTAGCTCCCTGGCTAAGTTTGAATCTCTGGCAGTCAGCAAAATCTTATTTTCACTTGTAAATGGAGCTGATTTGATAATGAATTCACTTAAAAGAGAGTAAGTGCAGAGCACCGGGCTATCATTTTTACAGAGAAACTTTCCTGACTACCCCGGGCTGTAACACAAAGGTGGATTGCAGATCATGAACTGACGTGATTTTTGTCTTGACTCTGAATAAATGAAAGACTATAGTTTTCTGGTGTCTGCTAAGAAGAACGAAATGCTATGGCGAAATATCAGAGAATGTTGCTGTGATGGGTTCGATCACAGAAACGCTCTTCAGACTGTTACCTGATGTGCTGAGACTACCTCTGAGCCCGTTTTCTCTGCCAGTTTGGGCCTCCAGAACCCTGTCTTGTTGAGCCAGACGCACCCAGTCTGTTTCAGCACAGACCCAGGGTCTGAACCACATGCCCCAAAGCTGCAGACTTAACTGAAAACAGCTTAAGAAGTGCTCCTGTCTCCAGCACCCAGACACCCAGCTCCCAATGGGATCCAAACCCCAAATGAATCCGTTTTTACTCTGTATAAAGCTTATACAGGGTAAACTCATAAATGGTCCGCCCTCTATAACACTGATCAAGAGATATGCACAGCTGTTTGCTCCCCCAGGTATTAATTACTTACTCTGGGTTAATTAATAAGCAAAAGTGATTATATTAAGTATAAAAAGTAGGATTTAAGTGGTTCCAAGTAATAACAAGCAGAACAAAGTAAGTTACCAAGGAAAATAAAACAAAACACACAAGTCTAAGCCTAATACATTAAGAAACTGATTACCAATACAATCTCACCCTCAGAGATGTTCCATTAAGCTTCTTTCACAGACTAGACTCCTTTTTAGTCTGGGCCCAATCCTTTTCCCTGATGCAATCCTTGTTCCAGCTTAGGTGGTAGGTAGGGGATTTCTCATGACTGCAGCTTCCTTTGTTCTGGTCCACCCCCTTTGGCACAAGGCAGGGATCTTTTGTCTCTCTGGGTCCCCACCCCTCCTTCTAAATGGAAAAGCACCAGGTTTAATATGGATTCCAGTACCACGTGACATGGTCACATGTCCGGTGAGACCCCAAGCCTTCGTTCTTCCTGGCCTGACTCACAGGAAGGCCTGCAAGCAAACAGAGCCATTTACAACCAATTGTCCTAGTTGATGGGAGCCATCAAGATTCCAAACCACCATTAATGTCCCACACTTTGCATAATTACAGTAGGACCTCAGAGTTATATTTCATATTTCTAGTTTCAGATACAAGAATGATACATTTATACAAATTGGATGACCACACTCAGTAGATTATAATGATACCTTGCAAGAGACCTTTTGCATGAAGCATATTCCAGTTACATTATATTCACACTCATTAGCATATTTTCATAAAATCATATGGAGTACAACGTCACAGTTACAGCAACCTGCAGTGACCTCCCTACTGTGTATTTAAAGATCAACATATTCATTTAAAAACTTCCTACACTGGGATGGTGACTGATTATTTATGCAGTGGTGTGATGTTATCGGGTTAAAATATAACCATATAGATAATTGTGGCAACCACTGTTATATAGTTGCAACAAACCTTGTACAAAATGTGGCATGTAAGATGTCTATGAAAAGGTTATGATTTGCTGGTTATGATGATGCTATCTGGATGCATGTATCAGTTTTGTATTTGAAGTTATGTGTATTGGCTCTATACCTGGATTTCAAATGTTTGCTCCTGGGGTAACACCCACAAGGAGTTAGCCAGCACATCTTGGAGGAAATTAAGTGGCTCATCAAAAAACATTTAACTGACAATGGACCATGGGAGATGCCCATCTACACTGAATGGACTGTCATGCAAAGGTATTGTCTGGGGTATGGGTAATGATTTCCTGCTGTGACTAAGCAACATTATTCATGGAGATGTGACTTGCCCATGCGATTCCAAACCCCATCTTGTCACCTGTGATTTTCCACAAGCTGTGCTGAGGGCTTTGTTTGAAACAATGGGTTTCCCTCCACATGGCAGAAGCTATAAAAGGCACTGGAAACCCCTCCATTTTGCCTCTCTCCTGCTCCAGCCTCTTTCCTGCTCAAGCCTCTGGACTATGGATTTATACTATTGGGAGCATTCTAACCAAGGGACTGAGGTCCTTCCAATGATTTGGAAGCAGCCAGAGACTTGACTTAAGCCAGAAGTTTATTCCATCACTGCTACAAGCCGAAACCATGAACTTTGCAATTACTGTATGTGTTTGATTCCTTTAACCAATTTTAACTCTCACCTTTCTTTCTTTTTATTATCAAACCTTTAGATTTTAGATACTAAGGGATTGGCATCAGCATGATTATTGGGTCACATCTGAGTTGTATATTGACCTGGGTGTGTGGCTGCTCCTTTGGGATCAAATGAACCTTTTATTTCAGGAGACTGGTTTTAAAGAACCACTCATCTCTAAGTTTAGTGTTTTGGGGGTGATACAAAGAGTGTAATGCCTAAGGAAACTGCTTTTATGACTTCTTGTTAGCCAGTGTGGTGAAACAGAAGTTTACTGTTGTTACTGGGTTGGTATATCTCATGGGAGAATAACCTCCAGTTTTGGGGTGTATCCGCCCTATTTCTCAGCGGTGTGTCCTGAATTCGGTATTCTCAGTTGTGACCCACAAAGGCACCGTGACAGGTGGTAATGGCCAAAATGTGCTAGATGCTGTGAAAACACAGAGGAAGACACAGTCCCTTCACTGAAGAGGCTGCAAGTTATGAAGAGAGCGATACAACCCTCATAGTCCCCCGCCCCCCAATCAATATCTCCTGGATGCAAACAAAAGCAACACTTTTTCTTTTTTTAAAACAGTTAAATAAAAAGCCATTATCAAACTTACTGGCGCGAGAGAAAATAAAATACTGGGGGACTGCTGACTAGAAGATTGATAATGAGCCTTGGAGTCTTTTGCCTACAGGTCACCAGTTCAAATCCAACTCTAGTTGGTCAGGACCAAATGTGCTTACCCAGCCAGGGCCACCTCCACAGACCAGAGGAGGAAGCATGTGCCTGGGGCGGCACATTCTAAGGGGCGGCATTCTGGCCATTCTTTGGGCGGCACAATCCGGCCGCCTATTTTTTTTTAATTTTATTTTATTTTTTGCTTCGGCGTTCCGGGCGGCGTTTTTTGTTTGGTTGGTTGGTTTTGGTTTTGGTTTGTTTGGTTGGTTTTTGTTTTTTGCTTGGGGTGGCAAAAAAGCAAGAGCCGGCCCTGACTCATCTCATGGCTGTTTCGTGCCCCACCTGAAATCAGCCGGTGGGTCTCTGGCCAGTTCTCCATGAACAAGCGCTCGCCTCACCACCGGCACTAATAGGGTCCCAGTTAGTTGTAGAGATGATGGAAGTCTCAGCCAGGAGGCCAAGGGTTTGAGTACAGATGGTCAGGATAGAGACGTGGTAGAGCAGTCGGTGGGGTGAGGAGAGCGGACACTGCTACTCTCTCTGCTTGGATCTGTGTTGTGGGTTTATAGAGACTTAGGAACCCAGGATTACGATTCCAAGCCCCACATGAGGGGAATCAGGCCATTCAGATAAAAAAGGCAGCAGGAAAGCGCAGTGTTGCTGTGGTTGAGAGAAGCTCAGGAATCAGGAGACACAAACAGGCAGAGGAAGCAGGGCCCCGGGGGCTGAGCTCTAGCCAGAAGGGGCTGGGGACTGGCGGCGTCAGGTGGAGCAGGCGGACTGGGAATGGGCTCCGGATGTGGCTGAAGAACCGGCGCTCAGTACGAACTGCTGAGGTATGATCGTGGGCTTTCTGTTGAGGACTCATTGAGGATTGTTTTGGGATGAAGGACCCTGAGGGTCTGTGTGAACTTTATTTGATATTAAACCAGCCGCGGAAGGGTGTTCGGTGAGCCACAATAGAGGCTCTGTGGAGGGCTTAAGGGTATGTCTCCACAGCAGCTAGACACCGGCGCCTGGCCTGTGCCAGCCAACTCGGGCTCAGGCTGCAGGGCCATTTCATTGCTGTGTAGACTACGGGGCTGGGGCTGGAACCCTGGCGCTAAGACCACGATTTGGCCAGCACAGGCCAGCCGCAGGTGTCTAGTTGTTGTGTAGACGTAACCTAAGTGGCCTGCAAGAGGGAGCTCACGGGGTAAGGTGCCTGTAAAATGACCCCTGACCATGAGGGGGTGCACCACAAGCCTCCACACTGCTACAGCTTCCAATAGCCTTTCTGAGCCGAGAGTCGCAAAGTGTTTTACGGCTCACAACATCCCTTCTTTGCAAAAGGGCAGAATGAGGCTGTTACAAAGGGATCCCTCATCAGTGATTGGCAAAGCTGGGAATAGAACCCACCACTCTTGCTGTGACGTGTTTGACAATCCTCCATCCCCATGACACAAACCCAGTAACAGGAAAACAACTTTGTTTGCATTAGTTTAAATTTAGCTTTGCAAACTGTTCGCCGGGAACCTGGAATTAATTAATACTTTCTGCTCTTTTTAAGCTTAAAATGCCTAACATTGTTTGACGCATCCAATGCGGTTGTTGTAAATGTGTAGCTGTTTAGTGCCATTTGATTGATTTGTTATTTGTATTCCAGTCGCCTCGAGAGGCTAAGGGGCCCTATTATGCTACGTGCAATATATACTCATAGTAAAAAAAAAACCCATGCCCTGAGGAGCTTGCAGACTAAACAGAGAGGAAGCATTATTATCTCCATTTTACAGAGGAGGGACAGAAGGACAGAGAGATTAGGTGATTTGCCCAAGGTCACACAGGAAGTCTGTGGCAGAGTTGAGAACTGACCAAAGAAATCCTTAGAGCCCCATGTGCTATTAACCACCCTTCTTCTCATTTGAAGAGAAAATCAACAGCATTTTGCTTCCTCCGGTGTAGAATAGTGCAACTGTGCTTAAGACTATCGGTGTTGAAATCATAACCATATTTTGGGGGGTTAATAACATGGCATGAAAACAAGAAAGAGAGAAAAGCACTCCAGGATCAAACTTAGTAATCTTAAGTGATATTAATATAATGTACCCATGAATGCTATCACACTGCAGAATTTAGATAATACACAGCTATTATAAAAATTGATAATTCACCGTACTAATTGGTTACTTTCCAGTCTAACAACCAGCATGCCATTACGGGTAGGGGTGCGCAGTGGATTGTTTCTTCTGTTTTTCATTTTTTGCATTTGTCTTTTTGTTTGTATTGATGTTTTTGTCTTTTGCTTGTGGTTTTCTAGGGGTGTTTTGAATGATTACTTTAGTGGGGGGAGGCTCTTTTAGCTAAGAGTGAAATACACTAAAGAATAATTATAAACAGAACTTTCTCATTTATTGAGTGTTCTCCCCCCGGCCTTTTTCGGTCGGAAATGTACAAAAAGTGTTTTTTAAAAAGGAATCGCTTTGACTCAGATTGTGTGAGATGAATCATAACCCACTTTCTCATCTGAGAGGCGCAAAAAAAAATCCCAGCTCTGCTGTTGGCGTCAGCATAATCAATACGGAGTGCTTGTCGGAGGCACCAAAAGGAGGGGGAGCATCAGAAGAATGAAAAGAATCAAAAGTGGTAGAACTCTCTTTTCTTCTTCTCGAGCCTGCCAGTGCATCACACTGGCTCGTCATGTCATCCATGGAGCACACCTGCCTGCAGTCAGAGTGTTCTTGGCTAAGACGCAAGGTCGGGATGGGCGTTCAAAAGCCGTGCCGTCGATGGGCCAAACTGGTATTCAGATCATGAAACCCCACTTCGACACATCTGTCTGTTCCTGAATGCTGCCAATCAGTCGAGAATACAAACTCATCTTGACTTTCAATACACGCTGAACCTTAGCAAGCATCTTGACTCCGCGAGAGCACTCTATGTTGGCTGATTGGAGCGTGTATGGCAAACATGAGACCCTGTGATCCGCCAGCTTTCCAGTCCTGTAGAGGAAAACAGAAGACAAACTTCAACTAGTAATAAGACTGCGGTGGCTGTGAATGTAAATTGTGGAATCAAGTCTGATTCATTGTGGATATCCTCAATTTACAAATGCACTTGCTCGTATTAGAATTTTTTTTTCATGTGTCTCTCTCCTAAGCTCCAGGCACATACAAATGTTAGAGCCAGTAATTACGACTCTACTTACATTGGCTAACGGCTTAATGTTTCATGGGGAGGGCTCATTCAGGGTCAAGAAGGGTGTTCCACCCACCCCAAGAATAGCACTGCACAATTAGGTACATGATAGAGGCATGCTTATAGGCATTCTGGGGATAAGGAAGGAAGCCTTCCACCCAACACTGCACTGTGCGTTAATGTACAGTAGAGATGATAGATGTAAGTGTGTGGTCACTGCTAGAGGTAGGCTACTGGACTTGGATGACTAATGGTCTCAAATGCTCTAGGCTTAATTCACTTCTCAATTAAACCATTTTCTTTCCTGGACCCTATAATGGCATTAGCACATCCCTATTCGCACCTAGTTATGAAACTGGAGCTTCCATTTGCTTATTTTTATTACTCAGGCCCTGTGTTCCATTCATCCAGTAAACGGCGCAATAACACAATTTCCCCCATAAAGGCTGGTTCCGGACGCTACCTTTAGAGGTTAGTAACTTGCTCTGTAGCAAACACGTGTTCCGATTCTGATTACACATGAGTGAACAGACAGAATAAATGATTTGTCGCTGTTTATGGGAGGGCAGTTTTTGAGGACCAGAGATGGTTTCTTGTGTTTTTTTTTTTATCCTTTTGCATTATATTTTTGGCTTTAAAAACCTGCTGTTTACTGAAACGTCAGTATTTCCTCCTCATCTGCATGCCCTGCAAGGGTAATTAATTCTAGCTGCTGCCCCCGAAATGCGCCTGCTTCCTTCACCTTGATGCGCTCTAATGAATGAGTGGGAGTGAGCCACAGTACCAATGGGCCTCCCCTTTCTGAAGGTGGTGATTGTTTCCAAAAATCAGCTTTTACCTTTGCCATTGAGCCATGGGATGGTGCCTCGCTGGGCTCTCCTTATGGGAGGCACAGAGTCACTGCTGGGTTTGATACTAGTGCAGTACCTTTATGACGTGGTAAACACTACTGCATTCTGTGTGATATGTTCTTTGATGACAGCGCACCCGCCCGGGATGGTTATAATTCCAGTCACACATCCCTCACCATGCTATGGGCTTCTGTTTGTCATGTCTTCTCGCAGCAGAAGCTAGTGACACTCTAAATATTTTTCTTATCGGGGGGGGATTGGTGCTGGGGAGAACTGGTAGTGAGAGAGATACTGGGAAGAGGACTTAGTTTGAGCAACCCAGACCTTCAGGTGCGTTGTACTGGCTGCATCAGAACCCAGCTTGCTAAGAGATTTCCTTCCTCCCCGCACTCCATCACAACAGTTGAGATCAGCTGACGCCCTCTGCCTCTCACTCCCTTTTCGATAGTCCCTTGCAGATCCTTACTAGATCTGAAACGTCTTCAGTGGTGCCGACTCTCAGGGGTTGTTGGGGGCGGGGGAATGAGTTAACAGCAACTGCAGTGGGAGCAAAGGTAGGGCAGAGCTTGGCGCTTCTGAAAATCCCATCCCGTGTCCTTACAGTTATAGATTGTAAACCCCTGGGCTTGATCAAAACATCAGTCGCCAAGTGCTACGTGCTTCTGTAATTCCCCAGTGGCTGCTCATTCAGTAACACCCCTACTGGCACTGAACCAGTCATAACCTCTTCCTCTATGCACATTATATTTCTAAATATAGGGTTGTTTTTTTTATGTTCAGAAATATTGTCTAGTGCCTTTGCATCAAATAAAATCAAAAGGAGGATAAAATATAACATGTGCGTTCTGGATATGCGACGCTTTGATGCACCCTGTACATACTATCCCTCATTTGGAGGGGTGGGGACAATCATAATGGATGCATAAGGAGTAACACAGGAGCAAGAATAACCGTTTGCCATTCTGTTCGGTGTGAGCAGAGGATGGACACTTTCTTTTTATGGCAAATTGCTTGCCCCCGATGGCTATGAGGTATCCAGAAATGGATTGTGGATTCTCAGGCCTTGTCTACACAGGAAAGTTGCATCAGTTTAACTTGCTGTGTGATTTTTAAACAGAGTTAGTTAAACCGGTGCAAGAGGCTGTGTGGACTTTCTTATTTCACTTTAAACCGGGCTTAGGTTAAATTGATTAGGAACCAGATAGCTGTCCACACGGGTTTGTACTGCATTAAAAAGTGCTTTGCGTTAAACCAGTGCAATTTCTGCACATCGATAAGGCCTCAGTCCAGTTCCTAATGTCACAAAGTCCCTCCCCCGGTGAACACTAACTTAGTGTGGCTTTGTCCCCATCTAGTGGCTAGGCCACAAATAGAGTCTTATGGGTCTGCTGCTGCCTCTGGACTGACTCACCCGGTCTGATCATTCAAGCAAGAGAGGCGCTCGTGCATTTAGATCCAGAGGCCCTAGGTTTGAACTCGGCAGGCAATCCACACAGAGGCGTTGTTACACGGTAGTTGACACCTTTGTTGGCAGTCTCAGCAGAAAGGCTGTGAACTGAATTGACAAGCAGTGACCTACAGTCCCTCGAGCTAGGGATAGAGGCATGCTGGTGGTGCAGCGTTAGGGAGCTGTGCCCTGACTCAGCCCATGGTGTCCCTGGCCTGTGGCGAAACAGAAGGTTTCATTCTCTAGAGCAGTTCTACTCACAGTGGTGGTCCGCGGACTGGTGCCGGTCCGCGAGCCATCGGCTGCCGGTCCACGGCGAGTTTCCAGGAAGGAAAGAAAGAAAGAAAGAATAGTGTAATGGCACAAATATGGTACCGGTCCCTGGCACATTGGGGAAAAAAATTGCCTGTCCGCCACATCAGATAGCTTGAGAAGCACTGCTCTAGAGCCATCAATCCAAAACGTTTTCCCAAGCAGGACATTTGCTGTTAAAATAGAAATGGGATTTGTAGGCCAGGCTTGACAGGAGTAATTGGACGTGGGCAAGGCCTTGTTTTTTGGGAGACGGGAGTAGGGAGGTGAATGGATCAGCAGGCTGGAAATAGAATGTCTGTACTAGCTAAGAAGCGGGAAGACCCAAGGTGCAGGGATAATGCACAAGATAACAATGGGTAAGATTAGCCTGGAAGATAAAATGAGAGGGAAGGAGTCAGTCGTGCATGGTCCGTGCGTGATGTACTGGGATTGGTTCCTACAAAGTGATCACACCAATCCCAGAACACGTCGTGCCATGTATAGTCAATACAATGTACTATGTAAATGTAGGTAAAAGACGACGTTTACTGTGTAACTTTGGATGTGCGTTATTGCCTATATCCACCGCCTCCGCTTGAGTCGGACCAACTCAGTGTGGCTTTGCGGTATGCCAAAGACGGGAACCTGAGTGTTGAGGCTGGAGCCGAACTGAGTTCTTGGGGACCAAGTGGAAGAGGTTTCGAGGGAGCCCCAACAGTATTTTGTAGGGTGCCAATTAGTCTCCACTCCCCCAGCTTTTTCTCTCTCTCTCTCTACGTTGCAGACACTGCTTCCACCAGGGTGGGGCGGGGCGTGGGGAGTGAGAGAGAGGGAATTAATGTGCCTAAAATCTGTCCAATTTTGCATAATTGCTTTTTGACAATCGCTAGGAGTGGATTAATCTTTTTATTGCTTGCCTCATTTCATGAAGCAATAGCGTGACCTTTAGGATAAGAGAGGATGAGAGACCTACCTGCAGCCCTGCACCGAGGACAGAAGTTGAAGGTGTTTACGATCACAGCACTGAGACGTAGTGTGGGGAAATGATCCTTCAGGAAACGGGAGATAATTGCCTCTGGCCCTGGACAATTGCACATGTCTGGAGGAGTAAGGCACAGCTCCCAGGCTGAGGACTTGGAGCCCAGCCCAGCTGGGTCATGCACACACCCTGGGCTGCATCATCCACTCGTGTGTGTTGCTGAGTGTAGCTCCATTGATTCTGGTGAAGCTGCACCAGTTTGCATCTCCTGAGCTGGTGATCTGGTCCAGTAGATCTAGAATGAGCTCATTTGAGAGGCAAGGCGCCATTGGCTGCCTGCCTACACTTTAAGGGGTGGGTAGAAGGCAAACAGTGTGGGGGTTTAGTGCTGCAAGGTAAGAAGTTTCACTGGTTTTCTTTGAGCAAATGTCTCCTGATTTTGCTTCTCTTTCGGCTAGCAATATTCCCTGACACCCTTTGGCGCCTGGCCCGCAGCTATTCATAGGAAGAGGCTTTTGCCATATCTCAGATAGAGAAGTATCTTCCCAAAATGCAGGCAGCATTTGTGTCTGTTTCATCCCATCTGTGCCTTGTAGTGGAAAGAACAGTTCGGTTTTCCTGCTAAGTGGCGTTAGAGTGATGAAACCCAGACAGATAAGCCCCAGGCTCGGGTCAAGCATCGCAAAGTTTGGATGCAGATCTGAAACGAACTCGAAAGCTTCTGCAGCCCTCTGCTCTAGAAATTGGATTGGAGTCTTCCCAGGAACTGACTTACGTGCTGTGTTTGAGTGGTCTTGATCCATGCCAGGGCCGAAGACAGGAGGCTTGTGGAAAGGAAAAATAATTTACAAATAGAAAAAATTAACCAAACTGTTTTGAACCTCATAACCCATTTGGATCATGTGAGTCATTGTTTTATTTAATCCAAATTGAGTCTCACTGGGCTTCATTTTTCTGTTTTGGATACAAGCTGCAGCAAGTCATAACTCATGCCTTTCTACCACACTATTCCACCATGTACTCTGCATAGGCTGCATGTGCTATAGGGAGATCATTTTTAAAATGCTTTGGAGAGTTATTGGTACTATTTTTCCATCTGCCTCTGCCAGTAAGAGCAGACTCCCTTCATACCAACAATCCAGCTCTCAGAGGAGGATACAGTTTTAGCAACATCAGATAACTACCTTGAAAGAACTTTCTCTCTATAATGGTGTCATGGTTTTAAGGGATGGTGTCTCTGGCCCTTGCAGTAGTAAAACCACGCAGCGTGTGCCCCTTTCAGAAGGGAAGAGCCTCCTCTTTCCAGCTGAACGAAGCTCTCAATTCTTACCTGCTCTCACAGGTAGTCAGATCCTGAACCTTGAGCCTGGGTGGGAAAGAAGGAAACTGCTGTCTGGTGCAAAGAAAAGTGAAGGCAGCTGTTTGGAGCTCCTCAGAAGTTTGGAGTGACAGAAGTTAGGCCCAGGGGAAATGGGTCAGTGTCAGAGTGCAGGTCAGGCGCTCAACGCTGCACCGTGGATTCCGTTTATCACCTGGGCAGCGTGTATGCAGAAATGCATCATACAGCTGGCACTGCTGCGTGGATTCCTGTTCAAAGGAGTCAGGGGTCCCACTGAAGTTCAGTGGGGCTTGTGCCTCCATCACCCTTAGACTCCTTGGACAAACCCTGAAGGCCTTTGGTGGTTTGACAGCCCAGCAGCAAACTTTTGATGGAGTCTCTTCTCTTTGCCACCTTCGTCCTTTCTCCCAGCTTTTGCTCCCTTGTTTTCTGATTAGCCACATTTCCTCAACGGCTCCTCCCCAGGCAGGCCGGAGGCAGGTTGGCAGAGCGAGAATCTCCGACTCAAAGTTTCACGTCCCCTACCCGTCACCGGGCTTTTCCACCTCCCCGCTGAACAGGGGACGCAGCACACTCGGCTTCCTGCCGCTTGCCTGCCCAGCAGGCTGGCATGGTGGCAGCAGGCTGCTGAACACCAGCTGGAGAGCAGCCAGGCCGACGGAGAAGGAACCGTGTCCCTCAGGCTCAGCGGGGCTCCAGTGAGCAGTGTGTGATTTGGGGGCTGGGTGTGAGTCTGGGAGAAGGCTGACAGCCTTCACCCGGAGGAGATGAAACGATTGGCTTGGGGAGGAAGGGAAAGAGCAAGGCGCCGTTTTGCAACATGGAAACAATTACAAATAAGCTCTTGTTGTTTGTACAGCACCGAGCACAACGGGCTCCTGGTCCAGGACTAGGCTCCTAGGTGCTACAGCAATGCAGAGAATAACAACTCTGAGTAACTTCCATTAGTAGCTTCTGGGTGAACAGTAGAAGTCAGTCTGTTCCCCACTGTGGGCTGAAAAGCTGGTATCTGGGTCAGTGCGTGTTGCGGCCAGGCTGATCTGTTCTTTTTCACCTGCCCAACAGCTTGGCTCTCAGCTGAGCCCCCACTAAGGGGCCCAGGTTTCTGTCTGAGTTTGGGTCTCTTGTATTTTGGGGCTCAGAGCAGCTGGGAATTGGCACCTTTTGTCAGGGCCGGGATGTGGACAGTCTGGCCTAAGCGGGTAGGACCAGGAGTCAGGCTTAGTGGTCAGAGCAGGACTAGGGCCTGGTAGTTGGAGCCATAGTTGGGAGTCGGTGGTAAAGCCAGGGGTCAGAAACTGGGAGTCAAGCCGAGGGACAGACTCAGAGTCACGAGTCTAGTCAGATATCACAGCTGGAGGCAGAGACGAGGAATCAGTCCAAGGGTCAGAGCCAGGGTCCAGTGGGATCTGTGATAGCCACAGGCCCAGTACAGCCAAGTTGCAGAGACAGCTTCCTGCATGAATAGTGCACCTGGACCAACCAGGGGTCATGGGGGATGTTGCCAAAAGGGGTTTCTGTGCGCGGCACTTCCTGTGATGCTTACGCCCCCCGGGTTTACAGAGCATTAATTGCAGGTCTTGCAGGGTTGCCTGGTGGCAGAGTGGAAGCGTTTGTCACCGGGAGCCCTGCAGACTGGGGTTGTTGCCCTCCGATTCCTTTGGCCTCTAGGAGTGGGTGGAGAGGGCTGCAAGCATTAGTCGACTCTTAAATGTCTGAGGAGGAGGTGACCTCGTTTGGCCTCAGAGTTTTGTGCTACATTGCGGCTCCTGCGAACAAGCGGGGTGGGTGTAGCATCCCCTAGAACCACCCACCACCGCTTCTACCAGCAAGTCGAAGCACCGTGAGTCACCGCGTCAGAGCGCTGAGCCAGCACCTTCTGTGTACAGCTGTGCTTGGCATCCGATGGGAAAGCCAGAGCCCCACCCAGCCCCCCCGCATGTACAGTGGTTGGGACTTCCGTCACCAAACCAACAGAAACGTAGTTTTTGTGGCTCCCCAAAAGAGGATCCTGAGATCTTGTATAGAATTTCAGAACAGGTCCCGCAGACCAGGGGAATGCCCAGAAAGTCACCACCACCACCCCCGGAGGGGTGGGGGAAGAGAGACCGATTTCCATCACACGCTCTGCCCTTTGTTTTCAGCACGCATTTCAATCAATCAAACATTTTAGATAGATGCTGGTTTCTCTATTTGTGTCCTTTCTGTTTCAAGAGTGAAGTCTTGCAATGATGGTTTTGAAAATGTAAGCGCAAAGGGATGCGGCTCAGTCGGTTGGTACTGGCGTTCCGGAGCCATTCATAGGAATTCACAGGCTGGATCAAACATAAAGTCCATCAGGGTCCCGTCTCTGACAGCAGCCAGCACCAGCTGCTTCAGTGGAAGGCGTAAGAACCTGCCCAAGAGCAGTGATGGGATAACTTGCCCCCAAGAACATTTCCTTCTGAGTAAAGCCCGATGATTTTTTTTCCAGCTGAAACTTTTCTGTTGGGGGGAAATGCAGATTTCGCAACACTGCAGCATTCAATGGATTCGTGTCCGTTTTGCTCAATTGTTCTGGCAGGGGAGACTAAAACAAACAAAAAAATCCAAATAAAAGTCGGAATATTTCATTCCAGTGTTTTCTAAACTAAGCATATTGGTTTTAGGGGCCAAAATACCTTTTTGTTATGAAATTCCCTTTGATTTTACTTTGTTTTAAATGCAAAATCATTCTTAAACGCCACTCCAAATCAAAACACAATGTTCGGTTCAGCCCAAAGCAATTTTTTGTTTGCCCAAAATTCCAAAATGTTGGGTTTGGGTTGACTGTCAGCAACCAAAAACTCCATTCTTCACACAGCTCTGCTCCTGATCCCCATGGCCAGTTGGCTTAAGCCGTAAGCAGCAGCAGTTTATTTTTCATCTGAGCAATCATTTCTCTTGAAAATATTCATTTTTCAATGAAACTTTGAAACAAACTTTTTTCTCCTTTTTTTTCAAACTGGAAAAGGGAGATGGGGAAGTAGAAAGTGAGAAGTAGTATTTTGTGTTTTCCCCGCCTCCACTTCCTCTCACTTTTCTTCCCCCACCCTTCCTCTGTTTCTGGTGGGGGCGGGGTGTTTTTTTTTTTTAAAAAAAAGTGGGCTTTTTCCAACCTAATTTAAACGAAAAAAAGAAAGAAATCATTCTGGAATTTTACAGTGCAAAACAAAGAATTACATGGAACAAAATCAAACAAAACAAATCTTTCCTGCTTAATTTTTTTTATTATGCATATTTGCCTCTTTGCAATCCGCTCAGTGTGTATCCCATCTAAAATGCCCATTCCTTTTTCATCAGCCGGACTTCAGTTTCAATTCAGGCTAGATCAGTAGTAACCAGTGTGTCGCGGGTGGGCTTAGTCCCTCATATCCCTTCTGGAAGTAGCACGCTGGCAAAGCACTATGGGGAAGCTTACTCTGCCGGTGCCCATGCTATGGCTGCTCTGTGGATAGAGTGCTTTGATCTAATCTGGCACCATTCATCAGCATTAAAGGAAATAAAGCACATCTTGCTCTGTCCTCTGCATGTCCATGATCGATCAGCAAAGGAGGTTTCCTTTATTATTATTTTTTCCATCTCAGGATGTAACACCGAGGCTCTAATTCAACCGCTTTGCAAATGGGAAAACATCTGCCTCCAAATGAGACAATAGAACAAAAACCAGAGGCTGCTGCAAAAAATGAGCATCAGGTCAAGTTCTGTAGAACGTCACTGACCCCCACTGGGCTGGGAGACCCATTGCAGCTTCTAGGGACTAGCAAATAATCAGACGGGCACAAGAAAACAATCCAGTCTCCTGCGTTGCAACAGGTACCTCGTCAGTGCTGGGTCATCATGAGAAGCTCAGATCAGAATAGCCCCCAGCTTTGTGGGAAATCCAGATCCAAACTTTGCAGGTGGCTCTTATGACTGGAACCGACTCAGTCAAACCCCAGATGTGAACGTTAAGAAGGCTCTCGTCCTCACCTGACCTTTGGAGCTCGGCCCCTTCATGGTTGCAGCGATTTAGGAAAATCACTTTGGACCATGCTGGTAAATGCACTGTATTCTGCTTCGTAAAACTGATGGGATAACCTGCCCTTGAGCCTTTTGTGGTGCATGGGAAGGGAGGAGTTAGGTTCAAGGATTTTTTCACCCGGCATAGGAGACATTATTGCAGTGCCATTGTTCCAGGGAGCACAGGGGGTTGCTCCCTCATAATGCCTCATTTAAATCAAAGGAGCCAGGGAGCAGGAGGCTGCTTCCCACCCTCCTTCCTCTCAGAGCTTGCCCAGGCACCCTGGGGTGACAGCACAGTTTGGCAGGAGGCACATTCCTCGTGCCTGCTGCGGAGTTGTGATCAGGTTCGTATCTGCTGAGGCCTGGAGCACCTGGTCCTGCAGGCCTGTGTAACAGTGGAGAAAGAGATGGCCCCATGGGTAAGGCCCCGGACGGGGCCTCGGAAGCCCTGGCCTCAATTTCTGGCTCTGGCACAAAGTCCTTTGGTGACCATGGGCAAGTTGTTGACCAGTCTGAGCCTCAGCTCCCCATCTGCAGTAGCACTTCCAGGGTGGTGTGAGGATTAATCCACCAGTGCTTCTCAGTTATTCCAATAGGAACAGTGGGTGAGCAGCATGGGAAAGTCTCTGAGGGTACGTCTTCACTACCCGCCGGATCGGCGGGTAGCGATCGATCTTTCGGGGATTGATTTTTCGCGTCTAGTGTAGACGCGATAAATCGATCCCCGATCGCTCTGCCGTCGACTCCGGTAATCCACCGTGGTGAGAGGTGGAAGCGGAGTCGACGGCGGAGCGGCGGCAGTCGACCCTGCGGCGTCCTCACAGTAAGTCAAGCGAGGTACGCCGACTTCAGCTACATTATTCCCTTAACTGACGTTGCGTACCTTACATCGATCCCCACCCCTAGTGTAGACCTGGGCAGAGAGAAGGTATCAGGAAGGCATAGAGACAAGGTGGGTGACGGTATCTTTTATTGGGCCAGCGTCTGTTGGTGAGAGACACAAGCTTTCCAGTGCCACAGAGCTGAAGAAAGAGATCCGAGGCACTTGAACCATCTCTCTTTCACCAACAGAGGTTGGTTCAATAAAAGATATTCCCTCCCCCACTTCATCTCACTCGTCTCCTGGGGCCAACCCAGCTGCAACAGCACTGCAAACAACAGTGAAGTTTTAGTGAGATGAGGCCTCCCCATTGCCCTGCGTTTGCTGTTAAATCATTAGCGGTGAGTGAGCCGAGACCACCAAGGCCTACTGGAAACGTATCAGGTTTGCAGATAAGTGAAGTGAGATCGCGAAGCTGTCCTGTGGTTAGGAGGTGAAAACCATGAGCATGTGTTGCTGTTACTGGAAGTGGTCAGAAAGGTCCTTGCAGAGACCGATGCATCAGGTGTGCTCTGTAGCTGAGATGAAATAAGAGGACTTAGGAAAGTAGTTGGTAATTAAATCACAGCTTTTAGAATCATAGAATACCAGGGTTGGAAGAGACCTCAGGAGATCATCTAGTCCAACCCCCTGCTCAAAGCAGGACCAATCCCCAATTTTTTGCCCCAGATCCCTAAATGGCCCCTTTAAGAATTGAACTCACAACCCTGGGTTTAGCAGGCCAATGCTCAAATCACTGTGCTATCCCTCCCTCCCCCTCTATTGATTTAATTCCTGGAGTGTTACAAACACACCTCGAAGCCCCAAGCATCTGTGAACGATGTGTGTCCGTTGACGTCTGCCGAAGCAGCGAACGAAGATGAATCCGTCTCACGTCCGAACATTGCATAAGACGACCGATGTGTCCGACCTGCAGCTGTCAAATGAGGAAACTTCAGGGCAGTGCTCCGGCAGAGTGAGTTCATTGCTAAGGGATGAGTGACTGCCGTGAAAGCGGCGTCAAAAAACAAAAGAGGACAGGTGGGGGGAGTAGAGGGACGTGTCGGAGAACATCATATAATTTAATTCACCCTATCTGGCATTTATGTAAATCATCTGTCAGTTTAGGTTAAAACTGACTGGAAAATCTGAGGCCAAAATTTGAGGGGGCCCGATGCTGCTTCCTGTAAAACCAATGGCAAATCCCTCACAAGCTCCATTGGGGTTAGGGATTATCACACACATTACAAGGTCAGGACTTTAAGTGACTTGTGAATCTGTGTGTCTGGGGTTTTTTGTTGTTCAGTTCGAAATACCGAGCACCAATCCTCCAAATATCAGTCCCTTTTAAGGTGTCTAAAATCAGGCACCCCAGATCCCTCGTCACTTCTGAAAAGCTTAGCCCCAAATTACTCCAGGAGTAAAAACTGTAGTGTTGAACCGCAGGCAGGGCTGAGGTATGAACCCAGGTCTGCTGCAGTGTCGAGAAGTAGAGCGGATTCGTGAACCTGATCATCCGCCAGGCTTGTTGGGAGCTCCGGCCTGAGGGCAGCGCTTCTGAAAAGGGCTAGCGTTCGCTAGAATTCGAGGGAGAGCGCTTCTGCATAGCTGGGTTAGCTCCTCCCCAGGGTCTGCTGCAGTGGGAATTCCACCTTGGAGATGGTTATGGCAGTGCAAGCTGCCGACAGCCCCATGCCACCAGCCTCCAAAGTGTCGGCACTAGCTTGGGAGAGGTCATGGCCAAGGCACGCTTCCCTAGCATAACCCCTTTTGGACAAGCACCTCCTTTCCTCAGCCAGATGGTAATATTCACTCTCTTCCAGTGGCAGTGTGGCCTAGTGGGAGCCTGGGTGTTAGTCTCGGCTATTCCACCGGTGTGCTGTGGGGGACCTTGGGCAAATCACTTCCTTTCTCTGTACCTCGGTTTTCCCCATCTGCAAAACAGAGCTCATGATAGTGCTTGCTTTCTTTGAGAAGTGTTGTATGGTAGAGCT
Organism: Macrochelys suwanniensis; assembly: GCA_033296515.1. Taxonomy (NCBI): domain Eukaryota; kingdom Metazoa; phylum Chordata; order Testudines; family Chelydridae; genus Macrochelys; species Macrochelys suwanniensis. The sequence goes on along the minus strand of CM065783.1, from coordinate 3,841,176 downwards.
AAGTCGTAGTATTAACCTCTCTCTGTGCCCCGTTTCTCTAATTCTATTGGGGATAACCGTGCCTACTTTGCACGGGGCTGAGAGGATTAACAGATGTTTGTGGAGTGCTTGAAAACCCTTGGATGAAAGTCACTGGAGAAGGGGGGAGGAACCTTGTTGTTTTGTTGACTTATGGTCAACGTTGTCCTCGAAATGCTGTTTTCGCGTCAATATTTCTTCATTAGGAATAATGATTTTTCCACATCCATTGCCAGCCGATTCAAAACTGTCCAAAAGGAAGATGTGTCACGAATTCCTAAAACACACTTGCTGGAGAACGCCTAAGCAGAGATGATTAGAAAAATAGCACTGGGGAATATACCAGGGTCTTGAGAATGCCAGGGGAGCTTTTAGCTTGATATTTGGTGCAATGTATTTACATATGAAAAATACTGTAATACACTTCGGTAAAGGCAATGTATTCTGTTTCTTCTCGTTTATTGTATCCCAGCAGCAATGAAAACCAGGGAGGACAGTGGGTTGATCAAGGGAAATTTAAGTGTAATCAATAAGCATCAGGGGATGTGACCTTGTTTTGATTAACTGTGGTATACTCTACAGTCTATAGGCATTTCTTTGAATGCATGAACGTAAAGCCTTTTGTGAGTGAAGGTCCATGTGTTTTCTACTCATTATTATTATTATTGCTGTTTATAAGGTTTTGGCTGAGTGCTGTACCCACAATGAGAGACTGCCACTGTCCACAAAGAACTCACAGTCTAAATAGATAAGACGGACAAATGTGTTAGCTCCATTTTACAGATGGGGAACGGAAGCGCAGAGATATTGGTCCAAGAGCACGAGGTCATCTGGCTTCTTGGCAGAAGGGTGCAACGCCCCCACCCCCTCTTTCCATGCCAGAACTGGTCTGGTGTGTTATAGACAATGATGGATCCGATTTAAAAGAAGGACCAAGTGTTGGGTCGTTTCGTCCTGGTGACTGGTTACGGTTGTGTTCGAGCGTTCCCTCCCACTCATCCCACTCACACTGACCAAAGGAAGAGACTTCCTGTAATTGGGGAAGAGGTGTGCAGAGACCCGTGCGGGCTCCTCCCTCGGTCATATCGGCTCTCCCAGCAGTAGCGGGAATGAGGCTCAATTGGGGCTTCCCTCCACCTCCCTGGGCCCAGGTCATAATACTCCAAAGCTTTATGTAACTGAGAGCCCATTTGGGTTCAGTTAGGAAAGTCACAGAAGAAAAGGCCGGGGCTATTGCTGTCCACCCGCTTCCGCTGTGAAACGATCAGCCACGGTGGCACCCGCTGTTAGCATCTCCTCAGAGAACTCTAAGTGGGTACAGACTGAACTCCCTAAAACCTCCCCCTAAAACCTGTCCCTGCAGGTTAAGATAGAGGCCCGTTGGTTGGGGCAGCGTGAGGGAACCATGCCCTGATGGTGCGGCACCTGCTCCATGATTTGGAGACCTCCAAGAGTGGCACTCCAATACAACCCATTTCAGCAGCGCTGGGGAAAAGAAAGCTAGAAGGGGGAGAAAGAAAATGGTGCCACTGCAAAGATCCATCTTGGTGAAGTTTAATGTTAATTTCACCATTTGTCTTTAAGCTGCCTTTAAAGGGCTGTCTGTGTCTTTGTCGCTGTCGGAAGCAACTGGCTCATGTTGTTCTGTGTTGCTATTGTAATATGCCACCCACTATTTTTCTCGTAGGTTATTTTTGTAATCGTTGTGTGCAATCTGTTTGTTCTCTGAGTTGTGCATGCCTAGCCTTCCATGATAAGTAATACTACTTGGACTCAGGTATAGACATTAACTAGTCTGTTGCAGGCAGTGGGAAAATATTGAGAAAGGAAACATGGGGTCTTTAATTGAGGTGAATCTAGCCACAAATGTGTTCACAAGTAACGATGGTCTTGTGTGATTGGCCCGCAGGAAAATATACCTTCATTCTTTGCAGCAACAGTGGGAGAGAATGCATTATCTGTCACATGGATTGTGTTTTTTCTTCTCATAGGCTGATTGGGCCATAGAGGTTTCAGCAAAAAACAGGCCATATGTTGAATGGTATTCAGCATTTGCAGTTTCCATTGACTTCCCAGGGGCTACAGGTATTCAGCTTTGGTCCAAACCAGGCTCAGAGACGCCAATGTTTTCAATCATGGGGGCCTAGAGCTGGGATCCTAAATCTGTATTTTGGCACACGAGTAAACAGAAGTGGCGGGGCAGAGGGGGTTCAGAAGTCGTGAACACCCACAAATCCTGAAAATCAGGGCACTTGTATTTATTTATATGTTTAAATGTGGATTTAGGAACCTACCTTTAGGCTCCCAGGTTTGAAAATTTTGGCTTATGTGACTTTCTCCCTGGCTACCAGTAGCAGAGCTGAGAACAGACCTTACATCTCCTAATCCCCAGTGTACACCCTCCCCATTGGCCCTCAGGATATGCAGCCATCCCGCAGCATCACAGGTTACACACAGACTTATGAAGAAGTCTTTGGGCCCTTCGGCTCTCCCGAGTGACTGGTTCCAGCGGCACCTCTGTCTGTAGATATAACAGTGAAAGCTGGGAGCCGCTAATAAATTAAGATGGGTAAGGCTCGGCTACTACCTGGGTGGGAATTTCTGTGGAAAAACCCAGAATGGCTGAAGCCATGTGGTCCAAAGAGAGCTAGAACAACGGAAGTCCTGGAAGAAAACCTTTAGGAGCAACCAGGTACTCCCCTGGCCCCTGTAATAGTAGTTTGTGAGCACCTGGTTCAAATCCCCCTCCAACTCAGGCAGCGTGGGGGTTTGAACCCAGGTGCCCCCCATCCTAAGTGGGGGTTCTAACTGCTGGGGTATAGGAGCAGTTCTGGCACCAGCAGCAGGTTTTTTCGTGAGAAGGACATGAACTGGCTTGGGAGCCTAACTCCAGGAGAGGGTTGATGTCTACCAATCCTACACAGAGATCGGTGTTGAAGTGGGCCAAAGGGAGGCACCGAAGTCCGTATCGAGGATCAGGGCTTAGCCCTCTGCTTGGTCTTTCCTATTGATTAGCTTAGGCAGTCCTCCACTGAGCATGCTGGCATCGGAATCCCATTCGGAGGTGCCTAACTCTCCTGAGGGGCTAAGGAGCCCACTGGGAAGCCAGGTGCTTAAAGTTAGATGCCACAGCACTGAGCCTAAGTCCCCATCATGGATTTCTCCCTTTGCGGCACTTGCCCAAGGTCATAACACGAGTTGGTGGCTCAGCTGGGAAATGAACCCAGATTTCCTGTGTCCCAGTCCAGAGCCTTAAGGGGAAAAGTAGCCTGCAAATAGCTTGTGGTAGCAAATGAAAGTGATGCACTGGCCGGAGGAAGAGGTATCTTGAAGTGCATGGGAACTGGCTGCATGATGAATGGAAGAGGGGGGAGAAATAGGTTGCTGCATCTTCCATTCACATGTTAACAAAGGAAACTGAGATGTGTTTTCATAGACATTACATTACTCTGAGTCCAAATGCCTCATAAAAATGATTCCGGATGATCACAGAACGGCACACAGGGGAGGTTAAATTCTCCTGGAGAATATTCCCTCTGGAAGAACACTGCGTGAAGTAATACACTAATGGCTTTCAATTTCTTGTTTTATATAGAGAGATATTAACTGCTCCCCAGACATCACTTCTTATTACAGCAACGCTGCGTAAGTGCTTTGGATGAGACCACTGAGCACTCTTGGCCTTGTCCACCCTGAGAAAGGAGGGTAACGGGGGGCTCTGTCATGTCATAGTTGAAAAAGACCTTTTAGTCCCATTTCATCTGTCTCATTGCTGCAGAGAGACTGCTGCATGGTCCTCGCTGTTAGGAGACTTTTCCACCATTTTCTCGCCACGTACCGCACCCTAAATTGCTCCTCTCCCAGTATGGCAAGGGACGTCCTTGTAAGAGGAAGCGTAGCGTAGTGGTTATAGCATGGGGCTGTGAATCAGGACACCAAGAGTGAATGGTCTACAAAGCTAAGCTTTAAGCAAAGAAATCTATTTATTCCCCTGTGACGGGGTGAGCTCACCCCGCACTGGACGGGGAAGGGTTAACTCCGCACTGTGGGCAGAGAAAGCCACGCCCCCACGTCCCTACCGGGCATGCTCCAGGTGTAGCAGCAGTATAAGAGGGAGCAGCCTGGCTTAGTCTGGGCTGACCGCTGGAGAGGAAGGGTGCCCCTTGCTGGCTCCTGCCCAGGAACCACTGGAGCCTCGGACCGTGGAAGTCAGAGGTCCAGGCCCCATTCAGTACCACACTGGATGGGGTCTCCCCCCGCCCCCATCACATCTCCCCAGCTGGGCTTTCCAGTGTGCTCCTCTCTGACTTAGAGTATCCCCCCCCCCCCCCCCCCCCCGGGTTGCTCAGACTGTAAGCCTTTTGCGGCCGGGTCTGTATCACGTGTCCCTGACAGTGCCAACTACACTGATGGAACTTCACAAATAAGAATGATTTGGGTTCCTTTCCGAGCTCTCCTAAGAGATCTCAAACGTCACCTTCCCCCTCATCCTGGAGGGTCTTGAAGTGCCTCCCAGGCTCTATCTACTGGAATCCCTTTACTTGCTGCTGAAACGCGCTTGCCTAGCACAACAGCCATTACTGTCCAGCAGCACTGTGTACAAGCTTGGGACAGGCGGTGAAGAAGCTGTAAGCGCCGGGGTCCTAATGGCATCATCGGTTCCATGCACAGCAGCAGACGGGTTCAGCCACCTGGACAATGAGCAGGCTGATTATTATTTTTTTTTAAGCTCTACGGGTGTTTTTATTTTTAAGGCAGATCCACACACGCCACTAAATTAGTGCACGTTTTGTGGCTGGGTTATTGAATTATTTGAAAGGGCATCTTTCAATTGAATGTGTGATGCCGTTTGAACAGCTGTCTCCTGCTTTCTTTGCATAGCCTTCACTTCCCTAGCAACCGTCCCGCTCCACCTGCCAATTCCCAAATGTGTGATGCAATATTGTCCCACTGCTCCCTTCTGCTCCCCCACCTGTCTATCCAGCCATCATCTCTTGTCTTGTATTTAAATTGGAACCCTTTTAGGACGAGGACCGTGATTTTGTTCTGTGTTTGTACAGCGCCTAGCACCATGTGGTCCAGGTCTGTGACTGCGTCTTCTAGGTGCTACGGTAATACAAATTATAAATAATAATGTCTGACAAGACCCAGAATGAGTGACACAGAAATTATTCATGCAGGAAACTAGATATGTCCATGAAATCTCCTCCTTTCGTGGGGTAGAAACCTAAGCTTCTGTAAATTAGGGTGACCACATAGCAAAACCAGGACACCATAATGAAAAAACAGGACACTTTTTTTCAGGGGGAGGGGGGGCATAGTTGCCTATATAAGACAAAGTCCCAAATATTGGGACGGTCTCAATTATATTTGGATGTCTGGTCACCCTACTGTAAATCTTTATTGCTCTGTTGAACTCTGTGGAATTATGGTGATTTTCACCAGCTGTGAACCTGGCACTATCTCTGTTCCATAATTCTGCATGTCTGAGCTAAATCATTATCAACACTAAATGCTAGCGGGGTGGAACATCAGTAATCAGTGGTGTGGAACATCAGAGTGGGACTGAAATGAGCGATGTCCCTCGGAGCTGGGCTTTTCACTGCGTTGAGTACTCCCACCTTCCCCTTTGCAGCTTCTGTACCGCAGGCTTCTTTTCGGAAGTGCCCTTTCTCGAGAGCTGAGGAACTTCACTCAACCTCCCTCCCCTTTAAAACACGTGTCCCACAAAGCGCTTCAGCATCAGCCTCTCCAAGCCCGGTCCGTTCTCCGTGCCTGCCCTGTGTTGTCTCCGTGTGTGCGCCCTGTATTGTCTGTTTCTGTAGAACTGTAAGATCCCCCACGTGAGAGATTGGTTTTGGAATCTCCCTAACCATTCAGTCCTTAATTTCTTTGCTGCGACCCCCACCAATGGTGCTCCCTGCGTTGGCAGTTCCCGTGGTGAGAAAGCAGGGAGCTGCATTGAGTCTGCTCACGTAGACCACCAACCAGGCCCCCACAGGTGACGGGTGTTAGTCCCCATTGGTATGGGCTGCATTCGATGAGGTGACATACAAGTGAAAGGCACCAGAGCCTGGGGCCCAGCCCCAGAGCCATCAGATCCTCCAGAATGTGCAAATCTTTCCTAGACATGAGATGGTTCTTTGCGGCAGAGGGCAGGAGTTGTGTATGACCCTGTTGTGACATTGTACCTCAAGATAGCACCCTGGGACCCCTTTGAGATGATTATGGTGTCTCTTCTTTTTCCCCCCCACCAGGCCGCTGTTCCCGTTGCGGTGAGAATGTTGTCGGGGAAGGCACTGGCTGCACCGCCATGGACCAGGTGTTCCACGTGGAATGTTTTACCTGTATGACGTGTGGCAACAAGCTCAGAGGCCAGCCTTTCTACGCGGTGGAGAAGAAAGCGTACTGTGAACCCTGCTACATCGTAAGTCATTTTCAACGTGAATGCAAACCAACAGAGTTTAGCCATCTGTTGATACTCCCATCCCTACTGTAGATTGCAGCATTGCCTTACGATTAAGGGGGAGCCACTCAACTTGGATAGAGTAAGAACAGACCCATCCATGATGTTCAGAAAAAGTTTATTTTTTTTTCCCCCCTTTCCCTCTTGCGCATGATTTCTGGTTTCCATCCAAGCCTTGAAACAAACGTGCCAAAATAGAAAGAAGTTTCTCTTGTGATCATCTCAGCCTGGCTGGGATCAGAAGTAACGGCACTCTTAGGAGAAAGCCCTGTTCCCAAAAGCTTTCCACTGTAAGAGTCCTTGTGTCAGCAAAACTCCCACTGAAGGAGGGGTGAGGCTGATGGATCACAAGGTAACTTTGCAACCCCACAGGACGATAAAAGCCACCGAACAGCGTCCAGACTTTAGGCCCCATCCATTGCCCTTTGAAATCAGTAGGAGTCCATCCACCAGTTTCAAGGGCCTTTGACTCCAGATGCCATTTGGGGGTCACCCATCACTTCGTTTTGTGTTTTATAAACTCCTGAAAAAAAATCAACAGTCACCACTCAAGAATCTGCATTTACCATGCCCTGGTATTTTGACGGTTTGGGTGAAAAAAATGAGTTATAATCCCTGTATTTAGAATACGTAGAGCTGCAGAATATCGCTGAAAAGTTCTGTGGAGACCACTGAATCATCTTTGTGTAGATTCCTCTCTAATTCCTAGAACCCTTTCTCTCAACACTGGCTTTTGTCAAGCACTGCTCAGTTATATTTCTTCTCACCTAATTGCAAGGTGAGGGGTGACAGCCAGGGTAACTCAGCCTCCAACTTCGAGTTTCCTTTGCAAGCTGAGGAGCCTGTCCTGCAAGGAGCTGAGTGCCTCCCGTGAGATGCTGAGCACCCTGCATTCATATTGATGTTGGGGGGGGGGGGGGGGGAATGAGGGTTGGGCACTGCCCCGAATCAGCCCTTCCCAGTGTCTGAATCCCATTTGCTACTTGCTAAAAGCTGTAATTCCTCGGTAACGTTCTTTCGTCGCTTTTTTATTATTTATTATCATTACTACTTCAGAGCACGGTAACAATGCCTCATTATTCCTTGCCATTGCTACGTGTCCTTTGCAGTGGGATAATTGCTAAAGTGTTGATTGTAATAATGGAGGATTGATGCTGCCTTATTTACAGTGGCAATGGTGGGTGGTCCCTGTTAATTGGCTCTTAAAAATGAAATGATTTTTTGATTGAATATGTGCTTTTAAACCATTTCTCCTTTTAATGTTAGCGTTAAAATTATTGTGCCATCACATTTTTAAGCTTAATTTTGTGGCACGTACGTTGACCCTTGGGAGGAGACTGTAATTCATTGCAGGGTGCGTTGTAATACACTTGGGGCAGTGCTTTATATCGCTGAAGTTAAATGTCTCATTGACTTCGGGCTGGGATCTGCTAGTAGGTTAATACTTTTTTTTTTTTTTTAAATCAGGCATGATTTCTTCACGGCGCATCTGCTTTAGTTTGGGAGAACATCTGCATTAGCCACTGTAATAATGGGCTGAGATTATTTAATCCCATTACTTATACACTTCATTAGCCTGAGTGAATTGTTGGCAAGGGTTCAGTAAACTTCCTATGCTGGGAGATAAAAGGATGAGAGGAAAAATACAGAAAGATTCTGTTCCTCATCTTCTTTCACATTTATCTTCTATCTTTTTAAGGGATGAAGCAATGATAATTGCTTGGCTGCATCTGCAATAGTAAATTCCACACTGTAGCAGAGGAAAGGATAAACTTTTTATTGTTATAGCTTCTTTGAAATGATTAGGCAAAAAAAAAAAAAGTGTCCTTTAAATATTCACCTACACAAGCCACAAAAAAAGAAGCTTAAAGGCCTGGCACAAAACACTCCCGGGAATCCGGTCTCTTGCTGATGTGAAAACAACATTGATGGAGTTACATCCCCATAGCATTACATAAATAGGGGCAGTGATTTTAAACATCCAGATGGGGTTTATAGGTGCCAAGAGTTTGACACCTGATTCAGCAAAGCCCTTAAGCATGTGCTGGACTTTAAGCACATGCCTAAGTCCCATTGTCTGAAGTGGCACATACACATGTATTTTCAAAACATGCCTCTCTGACTTCGGAGCCTACGTGCCATTTCAAAAGCTCGTCCGGAGTCCAAGTCTCCTTGGAAGTCAGTTTCTCACGATGTGCTTTGCTGCGTTGGGACCTGAATGACGTGCCCATGGTTTCACAGCAAATCCGTGACTGAACCAGGCTTAGAAAGTAGAGGCCAAATTCTTAGCTGGCATAAATGGGCATATCGCAGTAGAGTTACCCCAATTTATGCCACCTGAGATTCCGGCCCCAGGAATTCTTAGCTTCTGTTCCAATACTCAAACCACCAAACCATACTGCCTCTCTGATATGAAAGAAGACAAAAAGGTGTTTGCCTCATCCAGATTTACAGACCAGGAACTGTTTGCTCTTCTGATAGTTCGCTCTGAATGACTGCACCATGCATGTCTGCATAGTCAGGCCACAGGCAAATAAAATGAAAGTTTTTGAACAATTAAAAATTGGCAAATGTTTTCTCTGTTTCCAAGGTTACTCTTGTGGTGGTGGAGCAGTACTGAAGCCATAGTTAAGGTTGCAACAGAAATTATGTTTAATTAGTCAATATCAGTGATCTGGTGTTAAAAAAAAAGAAGTGCGTACACCAACCTAAACTAAAATACATATTCCCCCAGTGAGAAGTTGGTAAACTCCAGAAGCTGGTAAACTCCAGTTACCCGCGTTTACCCTTGACTATGCTACTGGTCAATGTTGATGATAAAAGCCTGCAAAAGTATTTCTGCGGTTTTATTTATCATTGCTCCTCTTCACACAAAATGCTCAAACAGGGTCAGGTCCAAAACCGACTGCAGTCACTCACCCCTTGAAACAATTCCTTATCCCCATCTCTGAACAAAAATGCCACCCGGTGTTGAGAACTTGAGTTTGATCCCAGAATTAGTTCCCAACTTTTAAGCACCCAAACAAGAGCATTCAATACAGACCGACAACAATTTCATTGCAATTGCTAAATCCTACAAATGCATTTTTAATTCTGTTGCTCATGCTTTTGCTCAGTATTATTCATTTTATTCCTAAAACACCACCAACCTCCCTCCATCAAGACACTTGTGGTCAGTTAAAAGCAGTTGTGATAAGTGAAGTGTTAATATCGGGCAGATGTGTCACCCCCCAGCACTACTACAGTCTGTCTAACTCCTAAAATGTGACAATATGTCTCCAATCTAACTAGACCCTCCGATACATGAGCCATGTAGCACGGCTACAATCTGTCGTCAATGTTAATATACTTTTTCCCCTTTACAGAGAAATTTACTGCCAAAAAGCCTTTGGTTTGCTTCCTCGGGATTTGGGGGAAGTTTTTGCATTGGGCTTCGTATAAAGAAGAGGTTAAGGGTAATATCGCAAACATTGTCATAAAAGATTGAAGAGCAAGATGTTAGAGCCGTGCCAGCTGTCTCCTTTCCAACTACAGTATTACCATAAGGACTGAACGCAAGGTTAACCAGAGATACTGGTCTGGCAGGGGATGCTGCTGTTTTGCAAATGGGAGTGTTTTTTGATGTCCTGATGACTTTCTCTGGGACATGGAAATTTCCTTCCATTCTTCATCCCTGCTTCTTGGCAATCACTCCCTGTGTGAGTAATAAATGGTCTGTAGGGCCAAGTCCTGAGAGATGCTGAGCACCTGCCGTTGCCGGCAATACGACGTTGAGTACCCTCCCAGGTTTTCCCCCATGTTGTAGGAGTGTCAAGGTCACCAAGTATCAGGCCCTGATGGAGCTGGTTGGGTGCCTTGGGGAAGAGGATGGGAGAAAGCGTAAAGACTTCTTCAGGCAAACTGGAAATATTCAGTAGTCAAAGCCGGGGGACCTCAGAGAAGAACATCAAAAATTAGGGAACTGGAAGCAACGAGTGGTGAAATAACTAACGAGCAAAGTTATCATGAGCCAGAGCTGTCCTTCCATTTTTAAGAACTCCACCTAGAACTGGGGAACTCAGATGATGCTGTATTTCAGGCACCAAGCCAAGACTCCGGAGATTTGGGTTCGATTCCTGCTTCAGCTGCAAGTTCCCCTATTTTCTCTTTCTGTGTTGTCAACTTTTCTCTTTCCCGGTGTTGTCAGCTTCCTCGGAGAAATCATTTAGGGTAAAAAACATTTAAAAGCTTGTAAGTCACTGAGGAGACGGTCCCATTAATTTTCAGTGGGCCTTGAACTCTTAAGGTGTATTAGATAAGTGTGGTTTTGAAAGGGTTACCCTAATCTTTCTGTGCCTCACTTCCCCAGTGGTAAAAATGGAATAATAATACTCCCTTTCTCCTGCCATTTATCTGTCTTGTCAATTTAGATTGTAAGTTGCTCTGTCTCCTGCAAAACGTTTGCATAACACAGTGGGGCCTGCATTTAGTGCGTTGGGGATTTTTTGCAGGAGGTCACACTTGATGGTCTGCTGGTTCCTTCTGGCCTTGGACTCTGAATCTGCTCCCATTGAAATCAATGGCAAAACTCCCATTAATTTGGATGGGAGAAGTTAGACCAGTGCTGATTGCTTCTGAGAGAGAGAGAGTGTGTGTGACAGAGAGCTAGGCCTGTGAAGTAACATTAAATTCTTTGATCTAAAGTCTGAGGTCAATCCCCACTGTAAAATTACATCCGTTTTTTAAAAGAATTCTAAATCTTGGATATAGATATTTCAGCACTAATTTAAGAACAACGTAACAATTTAAATTGGACAAGAAAAGAGAAGCTATAATTTAAAGAATGTTTTATGATTTTTTTAAGCCCTTTATTCTTGTTTTTGTCAAGCGACATATTGGATTTGAGAGTAATTTATGGAAAGTGTTGGCAGTGTGGTATTGCGAGTACTCCGCAATTTGAATTTAAACTGCTCAATGGGATCATTAAGACTATTATGCATGTTTTCCAAAGAGTTTGAATTCAAAGTGACAACTCGAGCAGAAATATACAGTCGGGCACTCCTTAAATCCTGGAATGTGGTTGTCCTCAAAGAATTTAATGGAGATCAGCATTATTCTGTACTCCCTATCTTAGGAGCTGCTGCTAGTGTAACATGATGCCCCTGAGTGGGTTGTCAGCCGTCGGAATCGAACATGAGACGTCAGAATCTATAAGACCTAGTTCTGTTAGTTAAGGCTGTGGCAGGCTCATCGGCACCCATCGTTGGCCCAGCCACCACTAGGGGGGGACAGAGTGCCACACCACGTCGGCATGGGTTGCACAAGTACACAGCAGTTGCTAGGGTTGGATGTATCCCTGATGGTTTCATCACATGATCTGATCTTTAATTCCCGATTTAATCTATAATTCCTGGAGATTCCAGGGCAACCCTGAAGGTTCGGCGGAACTGTTGCAGCCAGGATGTAAGACAGAGCAGCCGCTGGAGCTACTCTGGGTACTACGGGGGCCTCCGGTAGCTCCAGAGTCCAGGGATTGCAAAAATCTAGTAGATAATAGTCACTGTGCCGGCGCCTACCCCTGTGAACCTTCGCATGTTTGTTCAGAGCTAGGAAAGTTTGTTGATCCCATCTTGCCCTTCCCAGTCACCTGACAGCGTAGAAGAGGGGCAGGGGAAGAGAAAGCGTGAATATTTTGTCACTGGCCAAAATGAAAAGAGTCTTTTCCCTTTTCTTTTTAAAGTAAATAGTCTCCTTTCGAGTGTGTGGCTATAAAAAAGAGCCGGTGGGAGCGATGAGAGTAATATGTGGTAACTCCTCTATAGAGAAGCACGTGGGGTTATTATGGAGAGGACAAGGACCAATTATACTCATTAGCCAACAAGGACAGAACAAGCTGTCCATGTGCTGAAACTGCGGCGGGGAAAATGCCAGGAGAATGTGATGGAAAACTTCATAACATGGGGCCTTGCCAAGAGTGATGATGGGATCACCTTGGCTGGGGATTTTCAAAGCCAGACTGGACACCTATCAATTAGGGGTGGTTTAAGGATAATGAGAGCAATCTGTTTGCAATGCAGCAAGATGTGCTTGGACATCCCCCTGAAAATCCTTATTTCCACAGGCATGAGAAGAGCCAGACCCTGCCTTTCCAGAAGGTAGGTCTGTCTGCAGGCTGCCTTTAGAGACAAAGCAGAGGGGATGTGTTAGCAAGATGCACATAATCCCAAATTAAATCCTCTCCCTACCTGTAACCCGGACTCTCTGCTGCTTTAAAATAGGGACTCTCTCTCTCTCTCTCTCTCCTTCAGCTAGCGCAGTGGGGCTCTGATCCCTCACTAGGATGATATACATCATCCTGTGTGCATGACAGCTACGTGAGATTGCTCTGCAGGTGTGGCAGGCGGGGAGGCGGTGTGATGGTATGGCATGTTATAAAGTGTTAATCATTGCTCATCCATGGCATGGTGTTCCTGCCTTTCATTTAAAATAGCTAAGAGAGAATTATTTTAAGGGGGTGTTGATTTTCATAAAGGTGCATTTATCAGCTGTGTGTGTAATTCCATCCAATCTGTGGTATTTAGCTGTGGGCGCTATAAAGAAAGATAATGGCATTTCTGCCAGTTAATTCAGTTCTGAAAACCTGGTCTTGAATAAATAGGGGGTTAATTTTTCGCCTTTGGTTTAACGGGGCGTGGTGAGCGGGGAGGTTGGTTGCTTGGCACTTGGGCCGATACATTAGCATTCTACCACTGACCATGTTAATAGCCAGAGTTACCGGTTAAAGGCCTTTGACCTGCAGCTAGTCCTTGCTAATGATGCTTTGAGTGTTAGGGCTGCTCTGTCTTTTCATAGTATGGATTTAGCAGGTCTGATATATCCTTACCCAATTTTTTCAGAGAACAAAGAGTCTCATCTCTCTCTGATCAACAATGCCCTCCGACTTAGTCCAGGCAGCAGTTTGCAAACCTCATGGCCGGGGAAGAGTGGAAAAGTAGGGCCTGGCCTTTGTGAATGCTACTTCAGTCAGACGCTTTGTTGAAGCCTCAGCAAAAGGAGCTTCGCTTTGGCAGAAAGTTCCATCTTTGAGCTGATTCTGCCTCTAGAAGGGCTCTGGTTTTGACACTCGGCAGCGTTGGTTCGACTGCATGCGGTGTTTGTTTGCAATAGAGGAAACTGTCTAACTCGCCATCATACACACGCAAACCCCAATGAGTTTGGTAGATTTCTGGTTAGCAAAACAGCATAATGCCAGCTAAGGGAAAGGACAACAAACAGGGACAGTGACAAGAGGAAAAGTTTATTGATTCTAAGCTGTATCGCGAGTGCTGGGTGCACGTAGAGGGAGAAAGCACATTCCAAGTGCATCTCCCATTCCCCCTCAGCTGTGCTGATTCCAAAGCTGTGGGCCAAGAATAATATTGACAGAAAAAGTAAATCATCCACTTGGACCTTTTACCAGAAGGAAGACCAGATTACATGTGGAGTTTAATTCTTAGCCTTGGCTTTACCAGGGATAAGAAGTTATTGCATGCTGTGCATGTAGCAGCTCTCACTGCTAGCAGAGAACATGTTGGTAGATCAACCAACAAGACCTATAGTGTCTATAGTTGTCACTCGTCAGTGTCAGCAAAACCACCTGCATAGGTGGAGACAGCTCTCCTATTGTGGGGGAGCCGGGCATGGTAGGTGGGATCTGTCATAATGCCAAGGAGGTTTAAGGCATGTGGCATAGTTTGCATAGCTTTGCCCTTGCTGTCCCTTGGCTTGTTTTCCTTTGTATAATGCATTTCCCACGGAATGCTTAGCTTAGATTCAGCACGTGCTTTTTCACAGGTATTCTGCCTTTTACCCTGTTGCACACATTGAGAGCTGGATTGACCTTAGTACTGTAAGGAAGTGAATGGGTTTGCTCGGGGACTCGGAAATCTGTATGACCTCTTTACTACATGGCCCTGACTTCAGACACTCCCACTTGGATAAGAAATGGACTTAGTAAATGTATCCAATGTTTTCTTCGAGGGTTTATGGATTAATTTTTTTAACAGCAATCACGTATAAGCCATGGTTTTGACTCCTAGACTTTAAGGCCAGAGGGGACCATCATGATCATCTCATCTGACCTCCTGCATGTCACACGACCTCACCCACCCATTGCCGTAGTAGGTCCATAACCTCCGGCTGAGTTCCCAAGTCCTCAAATCATCATTGAAAGACTGCAAGTTACAGAGAATGCACCACTTTCCCTGGGTCAAACCAGCACATGACGGTGCCCCACACTGCAGAGGAAGGTGAAAAACCTCCAGGGTCTCCTTGGGGAAAATTCCTTTCCAGCCCCAAATATGGCAATCAGTCAGATTCTGAGCACATGGGCAAGACCCACCAGTCAGACCCCCGGGAAAGAATTCTCTGTAGTAACACAGCGCCCTCCCCATCCAGTGTCCCATCTCCAGCCATTGGAGATATTTTCTAATAGCAGTCGCAGATGGGCCATGTCCAACTGTCCAGGTTCTAATCATACCGTCCCCTCCATAAACGTATCAAGCCCAGTCTGAAAACAAGTTAGGTTTTTCGCCCCCACTACTCTCCTTGGAGGGCGGTTCCAATACTTGACCTCTCTGATGGTTAGAAACCTTCACCTAATTTCAAGCTTAAACTTATCAATGGCCAGTTTATAGCCATTTGTTCTTGTGCCAACATTGGCCCTTAACTTAATTAACTCCTCTTCTTCTATGGTGTTTATCCCTCTGATGTATTTATAGAGCACAGTCATATCTCCCCTCAGCCTTCATTTAGTTAGGCTAAACAAGCCAAGCTCCTTAAGTCTCTTCTCATAAGGTAGGTTCTCCATTCCTCGGATCATCCTAGTAGCCCTTCTCTGCACCTGTTCCAGTTTGAATTCATCTTTCTTATATGTGGGAGACCAGAACGGCACACAGTATTCCAGATGAGGTCTCACCAGTGCCTTGTATAATGGTACTAACACTTTCCTGTCTCTACTGAAAATACCTCGCCTGCTGCATCCTAGGATTTTATTAGCTGTTTTCATGACTGCGTGACATTGGCGTTTCATAGTCATCTTGTGATCAACCAGCAACCCAGGTCTTTCTCCTCCTCTGTTTCTTCCAACTGATTCATCCCCAGCTTATAGCAAAAATCTTCTTGTTGTTAGTCCCTAAGTGCATGATGTTGCACTATTAAATGTTGTCCCATTTCTATTACTCCAGTTTTCAAGGTCATCCAAATCCTTTTGTATGATATTCAGGTTTTCCTCCTGTATTGACAATACCTCCCAGTGTTGTCATCCACTAACTTTGTTAGCCCAGGGTTCTATGGGGAGGTTGAAAGTATCTTCCAGGAAGTGACGGGGTTTGGAGAGGAGCTTTTCTGTTATTTTCGTTTACTGGCTGGCTGAGTTAATTTGTTACCATGTGATTGTTTAATGCCACTAGTGGATGAAGTTTGTGTCATTCATATATAATTTTTAATTCGGATGGGTGGGCATTATTTATTCTGTTGTTGTACGATTAATTGATGATCATGGTGCCTATAGCTCTTTGTACAGGTTTCTTTTTAAAATGCTGTATGCATCTAAATAAATAACAAATACAGTGCGTACTAGTAGCATGCCAGCTACTACCTGAGCGTTAAACACTGAAATTGACCGGATCAGTCTTTTTTCACTATCCCTGTTGCGGGAAGTGCATGAAGCAAGCTAACAGCATCAATGGTGAAAAGTAAATCAGGTTCAAGGTGTTGTTAGTAACATGGGTAAGGACTGTCTCTCTTAAAAGCTTTATTATTACCTTAACTCTTGACACTGTCGCTTCTTTATTTTATTTTTATTTAATTTATTTTAACCAATACATTATTTTGGCACTCTGGTGTCTGGGTAAATGCGAGCAGTGTTAAAGCCAGACAACACTTCTTAAATTAGTAAATATTTCCTTCAGAAAGCCACCGTGACCGGACATATTTTAGGAGGCAAACTAAAATTACAGCAATGTTCTCTACTCTGTTTGAGTAACTTTTAAACTTTTTTTTAAATTAAATGTGCTGCCAAATATGTATCTTCTGTCACGAAAAGAAAAATATTTGTTTGACGTTCTATTCTCCTTGGCATTTAGCTGTTACTTGGAGCTCTCGAAAGCCTCTGTGTTCCCCTAAAGACTTAATGTAGGTCACTGATAGTGCGATTGTGGCGCTTAGGTAGAACTGTAGTCTGTGTAGGCCGGATTCAGCAAAGCATGTAAGCAAGAGCTTAAACTCCATTGGCTTCAGCACAAGGTATTAGGCCCGACAATTGGTACGACGTGCACAGAAAAGCTTTTTAGGCCATTTCCCGAGATTGAGAAAACATTTGAGTCGCAGCTTCACTCAGAGTTCTATGCAATTGGCTTCACTGTGACTAAGGCAACAGATACATCTATATTTTAGTTTAAAGGTGAAGGGATACAAAACCAGAGACAGTATATACGGCACAGCCTTGCAAACGCGACTGAGCGCAGCGCTCGTTACAGTAATGGGATTACCCACAAGAGTGAGCGCCAGTCTTGGTAGCATATGCAGGATCAAACCTAAATATTTTTTAAAAAATCTCTCTGAAACATTTCTAAAGTGGTTAATTCTGCTTAAGGAAAACTCAAGTGGCCTCTAAAGAATCCCTGGCCATGAAGGGGCACTCGGGTGTCAGCTGCCATGATACGGCACCACGGTGATCACCTGTTCTCACCCCCTGCATGACACTGGCCAGAGAACGTCTCTGAATTAATTCCCATTTGAACTCGAGCAGATCTTTTAGAAAACCATCCTATCTTGATTTAAAAATTGCCAGTGATGGAGAATCCACCGGAACCCTTGGTAGATTGCTCCAGTGGTTAATTGCCCTCGCTGTGAAAAGTTTGTGCCTTGCTTCCAGTCTGAGTTGGTCTAGCTTCAGTTTCCAGCCGTCGCCTCATGTGAGACCTTTTTGCTGAAAAGAGACCATTCCCGTTTTAAAACAAGAGAGTCCAGATGAGCTCTGTTGCCTCTGATGGGTTTTCTTTCCCTCCGGTGTAGCAATAAGATTTAAGTTTTATGGCAATATCACCACTATCCTAAGAAAAATAATAATTATCACCATAAAACCTTTCCTTTCTGCCAGTTAGATTTCAAACTCTTTTCTGCATCTGTTAATACAATCCTTAATTCACTCAGAATATTTTATTGCCACTTCAGATAAATTTAGTCCGATAGAATTATTGTCCTAATATTCTCTTAATCTTTGAATTTCGTACGTGCACCATATCTCACACACACCCCGGCCCCATATTCCTTATAGAGCATATTTTTGCACAGAAGCCTGTCTTGAGATCATGTGAAAAATCAAAAATGTTGCCTGAACACTGCTCACTCTCCACTGAAGTGTCTTTCACGCCCTATTAATTACTTTAATGGAGACATGCTGCTTTAAGGGAGTTCTTTATTAATACCACTAAATCTTTTTTTATTGTTGTTTAAACACTTTTTTCTTTCCATCATGTAGATGTATTTAATTCTTTCTGTCTTTAAAATAGATGAGTGCATAGCGCCACATAAAATATTTTGACACTTCTATTATACATTCTTTGGCTGCGGGGGGCCGGGGCATTTTATTCTTTGGAATGTTCTCTTTTGCTTGATGTATCTATATTTTAGCATAAGCAATGGGGTAGTAAAAGGGACATCCTCCCTGGAAGGAAAAAAACATCACATCCTTACATATATTACTAATAATATGTTAGCTTATTATACGGAAGGAACTTTAAACATCGGATTGACTTCTTGCTACATGTGCTGTGAGGTAGGTTTGCTTTTGGCTTTTCGATCTTCTGGGACATTGAAACTAGAATGGTCAGTTTGGCTTTCAGGTTGTCAGCACAAAGCTATGATTCAGGAAAAGACTTAACCATGTGATCTAATCTAGTCCATTCCTCTCCTGGACAGCAGCTAGGTGTGTGTTTATATTCTGCCTGGGACAGGGATGCATTCATTAATCAGGGCCTTAGCCTGGGTTGTCCAACACCTAGGACTTGTCTCTTAAGGTTGTTACCTCTAGCTACAAAAGAAATGGTACATCTGGGCTGATCCTGAATCCATCAAACTGAACAGCTGGCAATGTACTGAGCACCCTTACAGATTTCCCAGAACAGCGATCTCCAAAAAGTAACAATTCTGCGAAAATCTGGACAGGCGGCAACCCTACTGTCTGTACCTAAAAGTTATATGGTATTAACTATACATATAATTTGATACAACCCCCCCTAGTGAAATAGTTATACTGGAAAAATGTTTGTATAGACCAGACTTAATAATGGATTTTAATACACCGCATATGTTAATTTTTCAAAGATGTACTTTTTTCAAAACGTTTAGAATATATATATTTTTTTAATGGATATGAAATGGAACATTGGGTGGAATTTTCAAAAGCATCTAAGTGATTTAGGAACCTGACTGCCACACTAGATTGATTTAAATCACCAGTGTTAATCATGATTTAATCAGCAAGCAGGAAAACTTGATTTAAATGGTCAATTTTGAAATTTGTTTTGCATTTGTACTTTTGTTATATTCTTAAAGAAAGGTTGAGTCTCACTGGTTGGTATAATTTGGTACCAGGAGGTTTTGCTAACCAGGAGGATTCACTATATCTACATATAGTTTTTAAATAATTATATTGCTTATTCAGATTCTTGATATTTACAGATTTTTTAATTGCTAGAAAATGGTGGATGACACATTCTTATTTATTAGAAGATTAATTTTTTTACTCATGAGTTGTGTCAATCTGCATTGGATGGAAATGGGAATTCCAATTAATAGTGCACGAAAACAGCATTTTAACATTGTTTTTCATTAAATAAATAAAATGATCTTAAATGTGCTGGCTACATAAGAAAAAACGTGGTTTGCGTTTAAAACTAATTTATTAAATAAACGAAGTATCTGTAGTCAGTGAATTGCACTGGTTGTTTCTGGTCACCGTGTCCTTCAAGATTTTAGAATTAATAGATCTCATCCTCTCATATCTAGGTTTTATTCATAGTTTGGAAGAGGAAAACAAGCTTTCATTATTTTTCAACTCCCAGCTGGTGGTTCAGCTTTGAATGAACTATTCATTTCAGTTTGTTCAACTAGTTTAGTTCAATGAAGAAATATTCTCTCTGTACCTGCAGAAAAAGCTGCTGCTGTCAAAAGTTTCAACAAACTCTGGTTCCAGGTCTTAACATAAAAAACTCTGATTTAAATAAAAAAATCTTATTTTTTTAATGTTGTTGTTTGTTTAACTCATAGTTTTTATCCACTCTGCTCCTTAAGGGCTTAAGTCACTTTTGAAAATCGGACTTAGGTGCCTGAAAATTTTACCTCTAATTTATTGAACAGCCATTGCTGATCATTTCCTGCATTTAAGATCTATGAAAAACCTTGGTTGAGTTTTAAAAGAAAATCAAACAAAAATGAATGATCACAGTACGTTATCAGATAATTTCTTTTGGCTTAGAAATGTCCTTACGTTTTTGAATAGGGTTTTTACATTGTGTATGCCAGTTTAATGTCCATACAGGTTTCTCAAGGCCTCGATGGAGTCTGGTCTGACAAGTGTTTGTCACTAGTGCATTTAACTTTAGCTGGGCAAAGCTTTTTGTTTGGGAAGGGTATTGTAATTTCAACAACACATAGTGAAATATAAAGGCAAGAATAAAATTGTGGGACTTCCTGACATTTTAAAATAAGCAGCTGATCAAATCTGAGGGCCAAATGTTGCTCTGGGTTCCCGGGTGTAAATTCAGTGCGACTCCACTGATGTCACTGGAGTTACTCTGGATTCATTGCAGGTGTAAGTAAGAGCACAGTCTGGCCCTGTGAGAGATGTTTCGGAAGCCTGCTCCAGCTCCCACTGAAATCACTGAGAGTATTTCCGTTGACTTTCAAACCTTCGTTGCACAAGAACAAATGGCTAACAGAAGTATACCCGTGCCATTTAATGCATCTCATAAAGGTGCTCCCTGGAGGGTACACATTCTGGTTTTAATTTCTCTGTTTTAATATTGAAGATAATCAAGATAGATGCAATAAACAGCATTCACATTAAATTTAGTTTGAAACATCCTAACACAATCAGAAAGACTGATGAGATGTAATATTTTTTTCCCTTTTGCTTCTGTGTTTACTCCCCCTCTCCCTTGTGCATACCTTTTTTATTTTTTAAATAAATAATCATATTTTAAAAGCAGTGTAAATAAATTGCAAAGTGTGCTCCAATGGGGTGGATAAATATATTCCGTCTGGTAGGGAGCGATTATTAAATAATTCACGACTGGCAAACCCGGGAGTGAGTTATCCATTTTCTCCTTCATGGGTAATTTTTTTTTTCAGATCCCACAGGAGCTAATTATGTTTTCTTTGTACATAAAGTTTAATAATTTTTTATATTCTGACACTAACTCCTCCAACTACAGATTCTGCATTTTTTCCCCAAAATGTATGTGTGTTAGTGGGAAGGCGTAAGTTGTTTTTGTTGTTGTTGTTGTTTTTTCAAAAGAGGGAAGAAAAGTAAGAAAGAGAGAGAAGTGTATATCTAAAACTCATGGAAGCAGAAGAATTTGGAAAGGAATTTCATAGAATCATAGAATCATAGAATCTCAGGGTTGGAAGGGACCTCAGGAGGTCATCTAGTCCAACCCCCTGCTCAAAGCAGGACCAAACCCAATTAGATCATCCCAGCCAGGGCTTTGTCAAGCCTGACCTTAAAAACATCTAAGGAAGGAGATTCCACCACCTCCCTAGGTAACCCATTCCAGTGCTTCACCACCCTACTAGTGAAAAAGTTTTTCCTAATATCCAACCTAAACCTCCCCCTCTGCAACTTGAGACCATTCCTCCTTGTTCTGTCATCTTCTACCACTGAGAACAGTCTAGATCCATCCTCTTTGGAACCCCCTTTCAGGTAGTTGAAAGCAGCTATCAAATCCCCCCTCATTCTTCTCTTCTGCAGGCTAAACAATCCCAGTTCCCTCAGCCTCTCCTCATAAGTCATGTGCTCCAGCCCCCTAATCATTTTTGTTGCCCTCCGTTGGACTCTTTCCAATTTATCCACATCCTTCTTGTAGCGTGGGGCCCAAAACTGGACACAGTACTCCAAATGAGGCCTCACCAGTGCCGAATAGAGGGGAATAATCACGTCCCTCGATCTGCTGGAAATGCCCCTACTTATACAGCCCAAAATGCCGTTAGCCTTCTTGGCAACAAGGGCACACTGTTGACTCATATTCAGCTTTTCGTCCACCGTAACCCCTAGGTCCTTTTCTGCAGAACTGCTGCCCAGCCATTCGGTCCCTAGTCTGTAGCAGTGCATGGGATTCTTGCGTCCTAAGTGCAGGACTCTGCACTTGTCCTTGTTGAACCTCATCAGATTTCTTTTGGCCCAATCCTCTAATTTGTCTAGGTCCCTCTGTATCCTGTCCCTACCCTCCAGCGTATCAACCACTCCTCCCAGTTTAGTGTCATCTGCAAACTTGCTAAGGGTGCAGTCCACACCATCCTCCAGATCGTTGATGAAGATATTGAACAAAACCGGCCCCAGCACCGACCCTTGGGGCACTCCACTTGATACCGGCTGCCAACTAGACATGGAGCCATTGATCACTACCCGTTGAGCACGACCATCCAGCCAGTTTTCTATCCACCTTACCGTCCATTCATCCAGCCCATACTTCCTTAACTTGCTGGCAAGAACACTGTGGGAGACTGTATCAAAAGCTTTGCTAAAGTCAAGAAATAGCACATCCACTGCTTTCCCCTCATCCACAGAGCCGGTTATCTCATCATAGAAGGCAATTAGGTTAGTCAGGCATGACTTGCCCTTGGTGAATCCATGCTGACTGTTCCTGATCACTTTCCCCTCCTTTAAGTGGCAAATTTCCGCATATAGAATGAAATTTGCCTTTGTGAAGAGGGCAGACCAGCAGAAGGATTAAGGAGTATGCATAGATCTGGAGCTGGGCCTTAGCACAGGATGTGAACTTCATCCACTGCAATTGCAGCAGTGTAAGTTTCAATCCGTCCCCCATCTAACAGAACCATGGTAATTAGAGGTGATGGGAGGACGGTATATTTACAGGGCTCAATCCTATGCCCCTTGATGTCAGTGGGGTCAAGATCAGGCCCCTAAGGCACATCTATTCAAACCTCCTTTGTCCAGCCTACCTTTAAACAAGTTTGGCTTGCTGATAATCATTAAGCAGATTATTAGATGAGCGCCTGATTCAAAGCCCATTGAAGCCAGTTGAAAGACTCCCACTGATATCAACAGACTTTGGAGCCGTCCTTTTAAGAGGATTGCAGAGTTATTCCCAATAAGCAAAAGTCATCCCTTCCAAGTACAGTAAAAGCTTTGTTATCCGGCATGTTGGGGGAATGAGGGGTGCCAGTTAGTCAAAAATTCCAGTTAACGAAGAGTTATACTTACCAATGGAATATCAATTTTCAAAGAATTAGAATGCAATAACATGAATAAAGTATAAAATAGTATACAGGTACTCACCAGTCCAATAGTAGTACTGCACTGCAGAGTGGTTGGTTTCTTAAAGCGCTTAGATATATACAGGTAAAGTTTTCTGTATAGTAGGTTATGACACTACATATCACTATGGGCTGTGCATGGCCTACACCCAGATCACTAAAAATACACTTAACACTAAAACTATACTGAACATAATTTAATCTTTGATGATTCAGAAGGCACTTCAGGATCTTAGAATCATAGAAGATGAGGGTTGGAAGAGACCACAGGAGGTCATCTAGTCTAATCCCCCTGCTCAAAGCAGGACCAACCCCAACTAAATCATCGGCAGTACGGCAGAAAGGGATCTAGGGGTTATAGTGGACCACAAGCTAAATATGAGTCAACAGTGTGATGCTGTTGCAAAAAAAAGCAAACTTGATTCTGGGCTGCATTAACAGGTGTGTTGTGAGCAAGACACGAGAAGTCATTCTTCTGCTCTACTCTGCGCTGGTTAGGCCTCACCTGGAGTAT
The DNA here is from genome assembly GCA_033296515.1 of Macrochelys suwanniensis. NCBI lineage: Eukaryota > Metazoa > Chordata > Testudines > Chelydridae > Macrochelys > Macrochelys suwanniensis. Next base: position 3,817,660 of record CM065783.1, on the reverse strand, counting down.
TGTGTCCAGTTCTGGGCACCGCATTTCAAGAAAGATGTGGAGAAATTGGAGAGGGTCCAGAGAAGAGCAACAAGAATGATTAAGGGTCTAGAGAACATGACCTATGAAGGAAGGCTGGAGGAATTGGGTTTGTTTAGTTTGGAAAAGAGAAGACTGAGAGGGGACATGATAGCGGTCTTCAGGTATCTAAAATGGTGTCATAAGGAGGAGGGAGAAAACTTGTTCATCTTAGCCTCTAAGGACAGAACAAGAAGCAGTGGGCTTAAACTGCAGCAAGGGAGGTTTAGATTGGACATTAGGAAAAAGTTCCTAACTGTCAGGGTGGTTAAACACTGGAATAAACTGCCCAGGGCGGTTGTGGAATCTCCATCTCTGGAGATATTTAAGAGTAGGTTAGATAAATGTCTATCAGGGATGGTCTAGACAGTATTTGGTCCTGCCATGAGGGCAGGGGGCTGGACTCGATGACCTCTCGAGATCCCTTCCAGCCCTAGAATCTATGAATCCCAGCCAGGGCTTTGTCATTCCGGGCCTTAAAAACCTCTAAGGAAGGAGATTCCACCACCTCCCTAGGTAACCCATTCCAGTGCTTCACCACCCTACTAGTGAAATAGTGTTTCCTAATATCCAACCTAGACCTCCCGCTCTGCAACTTGAGACCATTGCTCCTTGTTCTGTCATCTGCCACCACTGAGAACAGCCGAGCTCCATCCTCTTTGGAACCCCCCTTCAGGTAGTTGAAGGCTGCTATCAAATCCCCCCTCACTCTTCTCTTCTGTAGACTAAATAAGCCCTGTTCCCTCAGCCTCTCCTCATAAGTCTTGTGCCCCAGGCCCCTAACCATTTTCGTTGCCCTCCACTGGACTCGCTCCAATTTGTCTGCATCCTTTCTTTGGTGTGGGGCCCAAAACTGGACACAATACTCCAGATGTGGCCTCACCAGAGCCGAATAGACAGGAATAATCACTTCCCTCGATCTGCTGGCAATGCTCCTACTAATGCAGCCCAATATGCCGTTAGCCTTCCTGGCAACAAGGGCACACTGCTGACTCATATCCAGCTTCTCGTCCACTGTAACCCCTAGGTCCTTTTCTGCAGAACTGCTGCTTAGCCAGTCGGTCCCCAGCCTATAATAGGGCATGGAATTCTTCCTTCCTAAGTGCAGGACTCCGCACTTGTCCTTGTTGAACCTCATCAGATTTCTTTTGGCCCAATCCTCCAATTTGTCTAGGTCACTCTGGACCCTATCCCTACCCTCCAGTGTCTCTACCTCTCCCCCCAGCTTAGTGTCATCCATGAACTTTCTGAGGGTGCATCCCATCCCATCTTCTAGATCATTAATGAAGATGTTGAACAAAACCAGCCCCAGGACCGACCTCTGGGGCACTCCATTTGATACCAGCAGCCAACTGGACATTGAACCGTTGATCACTACCCGTTGAGCCTGATGATCTAACCAGCTTTCTATCCACCTTACAGTCCATTCATCCAACCCATACTTCTTTAACTTGCTGGCAAGAATACTATGGGAGGCCGTATCAAAAGCTTTGCTAAAGTCAAGATATATCACGTCCACCACTTTCCCCATATCCACAGAGCCAGTTATCTCATCATAGAAGGCAATCAGGTTAGTCTGGCATGACTTGCCCTTGGTGACTCCATGTTGACTATTCCTGATCACCTTCCTCTCCTCCAAGTGCTTCAAAATGGATTCCTTGAGGACCTGCTCCATGATTTTTCTGGGGACAGAGGTGAGGCTGACTGGTCTTTAGTTCCGCGTGCAGTGCTCAGCGTCATCATTATCAACATCAATTATCATTGTAGATGTAGAAGGTGTAGGAGATTGGGCTGAATCTGTAATGACCCAATAACATACCCTGGAAGCTGCTTTTTTGAATAAATCCTTGCTATCAGCTTGTTTATTTGTCTTCTGCATAAAAGCAGAGTGCAGAATGTGCAATTGCATAACCTCCTGGGCAGGATACTCGTCCCGGTTACTAGACTGAAGGTTTGTATTGGGAGAGATCAGAAATGCTGGTTAATGGAGCTTTCTGGCTGATAACGTGCCGGATCACACAGCTTTGACTGTATATAGGCCCAGCAGCTGTGATGGGTTTGGGGGAGATGGAATTCACACGCCCCCCAGAAGCTGTGCTGTAGCAACAGTCATGCTGACCAAATTAACTGGCATATCGGTTGCTGCACCCCATTGCCCCACCTTTGAGGCTACTGAAACCAGATGCTTGTGGCTAAAGCCCCCACACCCAGGGGTCAGGGAGTGCCCTACCCCTGCATTGCTATCCCGCCCCTTCCTCTCCCCCAGGCCTTCTGCCTGCGAGTGAGTTTCACTGAATGCTTCGGTTACATCTTTGCAGACAAAGTGCAATCCGCAGCTGCTTCCTCCGGTGCTGTAATTTATAATTAGCCACTGGACATTCCTCTCTCAGCTCATAGAGACAAAAGGTGAGTGGAGACCCTGGGCGCTTCCACCTCTTAATTTTTTTAATGATCTTTTAGGGAGCTTAATGACTCTGGCTGTCATCACAGGTGAGCAGCAGCCGTATTTCCAGCAGGCAGTGCCCTCTGGTGTTCTCTTTCATATGGTGTCCAAAGGGCCAAACCACTTAACCAGCAAGCAATGAAATCTTCCCAACCAGAGGTGAAAGCATCTTTTCTTCCTCTCCCTCCTTCTCCTGTTTCCTGTTGGAGCCCCAAAAGCTACTGTGGAAATGCTCTTTGTTTTCAGAGGCACTTGCTTTGGCGCTAAATAGCCTCAAGCAATATTTCTTGGGACACAAAACAGACACCAAGAGCCGCAGTGGATTTGGTGGTTCTATATAGTTCCAAAGAGAATCAGTCCCTTTGAATCAAAACCTGCTGCTGCAGGGTGCCCTCCTTTCGTAATTCCCCTCAGCCCCCCCCCCCCCCCATTCCCATTTAAACAGGAAAAAGAAATCATTGGCAGGAGGTACGGGCTATGCGTGAGTTAGCTGTTCATGGAGTGAGGGATTTATTAATTCGTAAAGCAGGATGATCTTATTTTCCATAAAGTGTAGTTATGGTGAAAACCAGTGTAAAAATAGCACCTCTCCCCAGCAGGGCGCTGATCTCTGTTCATCTTTTGAGTTTTATCGGCTGACTGCAGTGACAAAACCTAGTATTCGCTCCTCTCGGCCCAGCAGAAGCTGAGGCAGCCAGGGTATAGCGAGCTGCGTTCTGATCCGCCTTGCACCTCCTGAGTAAAATTGCCGGCATAGTTCTGGTTGCGGAACCTTTGGTACTGATGGTGACGCTCCACGCAGGAAGAAACCCGGGTGGATTCAAGGCCTCAGGAGTTTGTCCAAATCGGGGAAACTCTCCTGTCAACCGAGCAACTCTGATCTGGAGTCCCAAAGTGAATAAGCGTGGAGCCTTCCAGACTACGTCTACACAGCAAAACAAAACATGGCAGTGAGTCTCAGAGCCTGGGTCAACTGACTCGCGAGGCTTGTGCTGCAGGGCTGAAAATAGCCCCATAGCATGAGCCTGAGTCAGTTGACCCAGGCTCTGAGACCGGCTGCTGCTACACGTGCTGAGGAGACGTACCCTGAGTGTCCATCTGGCGCACATTTCAGATCATCCTTGGACCGTCTGCTTTATTCTGTTCAGCCCTGTAGAGGGACAACTAAAGACACAAGGATAGGGCTAATCTGCACAGGGTGCAACTCGTGGGCAGAGGTGTGCTGCTCAGTGTGTGCAAAGCTCGTCCGCTCCGATCCTGGTTGCAGCCTCTGTGGAGAACTGCTCCCCTTTTGTGTCATGTTAGAGCAGCTCCCAGGCTGCTCTAACTTACACTGCTAGGAGCTGGAAAAGCAGCTGAGGGTGCTTGGGCACCTTGGCTGTGCCCCTTTCCCTCGTATGTCAGAAGTTTAAAAGGGGGGTCATAGAAGCCCTTATGTAAGCTCTGACCTTTGCTTTGGGTTAATCTTCACTGGGCCTGATACAACAGCAGTATGGAGCAAGGTGGACTGTTGAATGTGGCCCCCAGTCCCTGTCCTGTTGGCTCTTCCATTCTCCTTTGTCATTGAAGTCTTGGAATAGAGGTATTTATGCATGTGGAGTCTGATTTTTGAGAGCGGTTGAGCACCCACACCTCTAACCCAAGCCAATGAGAGCTGCAGGCCCAGGAGGTACATATCAACTGTGCATGCTTTGGTGTCCCTCTTCCCGCCCTTCCCGGGCCACTTGTCTCTCTAGATTGCATGACCTTTGGGGCATTGATTCCATCTTTCTGTCACGATTAACTTATATTACAGTGGCCCCGAGAAACCTTCGTTGGGATCAGCACCTTGTAGCCATAAAAGGAGGAGACCGCCCCTCTGCCCCAAAGACCTTACACTCTAAAGAGACCAGACCGACGGGGGGAGGAGGGTGACTTAACCCCACGGCAAGTCAGTTGCAGAGCTGAGAATAGTGCTCCCATTCCAATGCCCTGTCCGCGAGACCACGCTGCCGCCTGAGTGCGGCGGACAGCATCTAGCGCGTTGTGGGCACTGCCAGAATACAGATAAGCACTGTGCAGAATTAAAAGAAACACCCACTGGAGAGCCACTTCCTTAATCCTAAAGCAAAGCCCCTCGACCGGCCATAATGCATGGAGCCCGTATTGCAATATGCCAATAATGCAGACAGTAGTTACTAAATGTTTCTGTTTTGTAAGCGCTGTTCCATGCAGGCTGTCATCTGATTTCTCGGGTACTGAGAAGAGCAGTCAGATCAGACCCGAGACCATGTGGGTGGAATATATTCTGTCCAAAAAACCAATCTTAAAGTAAGATGGGGGTGGCATTTAGTTTATTTATAGTCAGTTGACTTTTATACTTAGCACCATTTATTAAAAAAAGATGATGAAGAAAATGAAGCAGAGAGCAAGATGTTTCTTTGTGATATTTTTGTGCCTGGCAATGAAGAGGGGGCGTGTGTGCGTGTTGACAATTTATCTTCTGCCCCTGAAGAGAAATGACTTGTTCACAAATGGACCTGAAATGAAATAGTGCAGAACACGATAGGAACTTTTCAGAGTAAATGGGTCAATTTCCTGTTATTCTTTCGATAATTGTATGTAGAGCGTCCTGGGCTCCAAACACTGGCAAATGTGATGTTTCTCCTGGTATTTTGCTCCTCCTGGAAATGGAAGGAAAGCGTATTGCAATGCTAACACTTATAATCAGCTTTTGCCGGTGGCTAATAGCAGTCCATTTTCAGTGACTGCTTATTACCTCCAAGCATAGTCCAAGGCTCTATGAAATAACCTAGCATTGCTTAGACTGGTACTCTTCTGACAAGACCTAGGTCTAGGCCCTTATTGCAAATGTCCCATCTCAGCAGGAAGTGCAGTCATCTTTTGAATCTTTCCCTCCCTAATTGCAGGATAAGCCCCAGTGCTCTTAGCAATGGAATAAGCCACACGCTCATTGTGAAATTTCTGGGATGGTGGAATACTTTCTGCTCCGTTTATGCACTCAGCAAACCGTTGCTCTTGATCAGCACGGTATACTCTGCCCCCCATTGACAATCGGCTTAGCTGCTACAGCGAGGTTATAGAATCACAGAAGTGTGGGACTGGAAGGAATTTCAATAAGTCGTCTAGTCCAGTCCCCTACACTCCAGGCAGGACTAAGAAATAACTCGACCATTCCTGACAGTGAAAAGGTAAGAATGACAGACAGCTGAGCAGTGAGGAGTTAGTTAATAATTTTACTTAAGTTACCATTCGTTAAATTAACACTTAGCACTATCTCAGCATGGATCTATGAGTGCTTTAGGAAGGTGAGTAATTACTACGATCCTCTTACAGCTGGGGTAAGTCACACCAAGGCAAGGCAACTACTATTGATGTCGTTTCATCAGTGCAAATCCCCTTAGATCTAGGCAAGCCCTTAGAAAAGTAGAATACAAAGAGAGAGAGAGAACGTTGTGGAACTGGCTATAAGGGATTATATTCTGATTGAGGTTGCACTACTATAAATCCACAGTGCTTTGACTTGAATGGAGTTACTCCTCTCACAGCCGGCTAACCAAGATCCCCCTTGGCTCACCAGTGCAGATGAGAAGGGAACAGGGTATACGAAACATCCAACATAAGATACTTTCTTCACGTGCAGGGCCCTACATGGCCTATCCCCACCTTACCTGGCATCTCTAATTCACTGCTGAGAAGTCAGCTCCCACCATGCTCCCAGCCTCCATTGGCCTCTCCTTAAATTTTCACTTTGTGCTTTCTCCCAGGCTGTCCCTCACACTCGGGAGGAGCTCTGTAAAGCCACCTCCCTTTTATGTGCAGTGACTTAGGGGCTCACATTCTCAGCTTTGTGGGAGCAAATTGGGCTTCAGCTTAAGTGGGGGAGGAAGTGTTGTTCCCACCCAAGCTGTTGATGAATATGTATTTGTTTGAGAGTTTTCTTCAGACATTTTGGGATTTTCATCCAAAAAAAAAAAAAGAACCCCGAAAAATTTTCAATCAAAAACCTCCAAAAGTTCATCAAAATCAGACCCCTCCCACCAAAATTTCTGTTTTGAGTGGGAGGGGGGCTTTTTTGGTTAAAAAAAAATGTTTCAAACAAAATATTTTTGCAAGCTGTAACTTGAGCCCTTCTGAAATGCCCATTAATTTCTGTGCCATCTTTATATCTGTGTATTTAAGGCCTGATTTAGTTCCAGTTGGACCGTTAGCTTGAATGTCTGTTTTCCCTTAAAGCTAAAATGCCGAAGACACCAAAACTATTGCACCAGTAGAGAAGTAAGGACTTCTTGTAAGTGCTAAGGTCAGGCATGCCAGCCTGTCTGTCTGTCTGTTGAACTGGAAATAAAGTCTGTTCCTGTGAATAACCTTAAAATCTGCTCCTGCCAAAAGGAGAGGAGGAGGAGGAGAATTCAGATATGAAAAACATTGCGTGAATCAGCAGTTGCTAAAGTGAGTTAAAGTTAACACTTCTGACTGCGTTGTTGAGTCTGCGTTGCTGGCATATTTTGATAAGATATTCACGGCTCCAGATTCCACACAAACCTGAAGTAAATGATCTTTGACCTGCCGCACCAAAGAGCCTTGAGAAACGTGCATGGTGTTTATTTCACAGCTGTCGTTGAAAGTCTGGACCCTTTAAGGTCTAATTCAGATCTCGGCTACATCAGGAGTAACTCAGCTAAAGGGAACGGAATAGATCCACTGTAAAAGCCTTGGGAATCCGTTCAGAATCACTCTTCGTGATGCTTCTTGAACCAGAGAATGGGTCATAGTGACTCCTCTGGCTTGGAGCGAAATATGAACAGATCAAGGGCTGCATTAGTCATTTTTCCCAGTTTACATAACAATATTTGAGCAAACACTGTATTTCCCACATGTTTAAATGCACTGCCTGAAGGATCACAGAAGACAATGTGGCAGGAATAAACCATTCCTTATGTGTTGAGGGCAAAGCAATTATTCTGTTTTTAAATTTGTATTTTTTTGTAATAATGTTCATCTTTGCTTTGGTTATTCGCACACTCACGGAGAGAGCTTGTTTTTATTTTAGAGAGAGAGAGAGAAAATTTGTCATTGCTTGGATCAGAGCCAACTGGATTTATGTTAATTGCTCCTGATGCCTAGAGTCTATCTAAGGTACCTAAGTGGCCCCTATTACCAGAGAATCCGAGTAATTCAGTGGTCCCCAAACTTTTCACCTCACCCCCCCGCTTGCTCCTGTCCACGCCCTCTCCCCCCCAAGCCACGGTTGGGAGTGATGGCTGGGAGTGGGACCTCGGCTGGGGCTGTGACTGGACCAGGAGCCAGGGGCTGAGGTCAGGGCTGGGGTCGGGAGAGGAGCCACGGCCGGGGCCAGAGCAAAGCTGGGCTGGATGGTGCTCCCTCCCCGCCCCGGGCCCACCACACCCCCCTCAATGTTCCTCCACGCCCACTGAAGTAATGCCTGTAGGATCCCTATTTCAGGGATCCACAACCTTGAGTGCTTGTTTCCCATGTGAGGAAGAGCAGTGTTGTTATCCCCATTGTACAGGTTGGAAGCTGAGGTGCAGAGAGAGCATAAGTGATTTGCCCAAGGAGACGTAGGAAGTGCGGTGGCGTAGGGGCTTGAACTCAGGTCTCCTGAGTCTCTAACCACCATGTGGCTACCCTGCCCCTACCATCACAGGGAAGCTGCCGCCCAGCCAGTTCTGCCTCAGGGGAGCTCCATGTGCAGCAGCCAGCCAGGGGAGGTGCTGCGTCATTGAGGCCAAGCTGCCAGGGAGCAGGGTGAGGGTGGCTGGTTCCAGGGGCTCTGCAGAGGAGTGGGGGGCAACCCCTGATGTTTGACACTTCCAGTGCTATTGAAACAATACATATGACAGCAGAGCGTGGGGCTGGGGAGGGAGACAGGAAGAGCCTTATTTACCAAGGGCTCCATTGTGCCTGGAGTCCCGTGTTCGGGACTGGTGCCTAGCACCCCAAATGGAGCAGGGGAGAGGTTAAGCTACGGTGGGCGCGTTGCCATAATACCTATGGAGAGAAATGCTCAGAGGAGCGTTAAGGCCACCTTTAAAGAAGCGTGGTTCATAGGGTTAGTGGTTACTGCTTTTCAGTATCTGTGGGTTCCCATTGGAAATCTCTGGTTTCACAGGGTTTGAAACTTGGTCGGAATATAAATTTGCTCTGGACTGGGATGTGGCCTGGAATCTTGGACGCGCTTTGCTTTAGCTTTGCGAGGGAAAATTGGCTTTCTACGGCACAACATGACTTATTTGTTCTGTTGGTTTTGTACGAAGCATTTTTGTATTCCCATGACTCAAGTGTATTTTAATTTATTCCGTTGAACCATATGTTTCATAACCTCTGCTTAACCCAAAATTGCTTTTGATATCTTGGGATCGAGCAGTGGAGGGCGGGGGAAAGTTTTTAGGCTGTTAAAGTATTTGGTACCTTCAGGAACCGTCAAATTGGGCATTCAAAGCTGCCCAGATGGCTGTGTGATCTCATCTTTGGTCCCTCCTTCTGTTTGTTGTAGGTAGTTGTTTTTCCCCTTTACTGCGACCACCACAAATTCCCCCTGAGATCTGAGAGTCAAGCTGGGTCGTTTCTTCCTGTGCGCTACCAGCTGCAGTAGCAGATCTGCCGGGCAAATGAGGCTTATAGCGATACCTGCGTAGCCCCATCAGAGCATCTGTAGTTTTCACTCCATGCATCTGAAGAAGTGGGTTTTTTACCCATGAAAGCTTATGCCCAAATAAATCTGTTAGTTTCTAAGGTGCCACCAGACTCCTCGTTGTTTTCGAAGATACAGACTAACACGGCCACCCCTCTGAATCTTTCAGTGACACCCTCTCATAGACTCATAGACTCATAGACTTTAAGGTCAGAAGGGACCATTATGATCATCTAGTCTGACCTCCTGCACAATGCAGGCCACAGAATCTCACCCACCCACTCCTGGAATAATCCTCTCACCTATGTCTCAGCTACTGAAGTCCTCAAATCATGGTTTAAAGACTTCAAGATGCAGAGAATCCTCCGGTAAGTGACCCGTGCCCCATGCTGCAAAGGAAGGCAAAAAACCTCCAGGGCCTCTGCCAATCTACCCTGGAGGAAAATTCCTTCCCGACCCCAAATATGGCGATCAGCTGAACCCCGAGCATGTGGGCAAGACTCACCAGCCAGACACCCAGGAAAAAGTTCTCTGTAGTAACTTCTAACATCCCATCATTGACCATTGGTCCTATTTACCACTGATGGCAATTAATTGACCCTTGACTAAGATCATGTTATCCCATCAAACCATCCCCTCCATAAACGTATCTAGCTTAATCTTGAAGCCAGTTAGGTCTTTTGCCCCCACTGCTTCCCTTGGAAGGCTGTTCCAGAACTTCACTCCTCTGATGGTTAGAAACCTTCGTCTAATTTCAATTCTAAACTTCCTGATGGCCAGTTTATATCCATTTGTTCTTGTGTCCACATTGGTACTGAGCTGAAATAATTCCTCTCCCTCCCTGGTATTTATCCCTCTGATATATTTAAAGAGAGCAATCATATCTCCCCTCAGCCTTCTTTTGGTTAGGGTAAACAAACCAAGCTCCTTGAGTCTCCTTTCATACGACAGGTTTTCCATTCCTCGGATCATCCTAGTGGCCCTTCTTTGTACCTGTTCCAGTTTGAATTCATCCTTCTTAAACATGGGAGACCAGAACTGCACACAGTATTCCAAATGAGGTCTTACCAATGCCTTGTATAACGGTACTAACACCTCCTTATCTCTACTAGAAATACCTCGCCTAATGCATCCCAAGACCGCATTAGCTTTTTTCACGGCCACATCACATTGGCGACTCATAGTCATCCTGTGATCAACCAGGACTCCGAGGTCCTTCTCCTCTTCCGTTACTTCCAACTGATGCGTCCCCAGCTTATAACTAAAATTCTTGTTATTAATCCCTAAATGCATAACCTTACACTTCTCACTATTAAATTTCATCCTATTACTATTACTCCAGTTTACAAGGTCATCCAGATCTTCCTGTAGGATATCCCGATCCTTTTCTGAATTGGCAATACCTCCCAACTTTGTGTCATCTGCAAACTTTATTAGCACACTCCCACTTTTGGTGCCGAGGTCAGTAATAAAAAGATTAAATAAAATTGGTCCCAAAACTGAACCTTGAGGAACTCCACTAGTAACCTCCCTCCAACCTGACAGTTCACCTTTCAGTATGACCCGCTGTAGTCTCCCCTTTAACCAGTTCCTTATCCACCTCTCAATTTTCATATTGATCCCCATCTTTTCCAATTTAACCGATAATTCCTCATGTGGTACTGTATCAAATGCCTTACTGAAATCGAGGTAGATTAGATCCACTGCGTTTCCTTTATCTAAAAAATCTGTTACTTTCTCAAAGAAGGAGATCAAGTTGGTTTGGCACGATCTACCTTTTGTAAAACCATGTTGTAATTTGTCCCAATTGCCATTGACCTCAAGGTCCTTAACTACTTTCTCCTTCAAAAATTTTTCCAAGACCTTGCATACTACAGATGTCAAACTAACAGGCCTGTAGTTACCCGGGTCACTTTTTTTCCCTTTCTTGAAAATAGGAACTATATTAGCTATTCTCCAGTCAAACGGTACAACCCCTGAGTTTAGAGATTCATTAAAAAATTTTCTCTCTAGCCCTAGTGCCAGTTTGGAACATAGTGAACAATTCTATTGCCGCTCAGGAAGGAATTTGAATCCAGCTCACTCTCCCAGAGCTGTCTCCCCTGCAGGGCTAAGAGGAGAACGTTTTATTTTGGTCACCGTCAGCCAGTCTGACTCTGATACACACAGAGGCAGCAGTTCCACCGAGTAGCCTGCACACTGTTCAGAGCAGAAAAGCCCTTTAACATTTCAAGCAGCTGATGTTTTTTTTTTCCCCTCCATAAAACATCGCTCCTGTTTGACTCAGCAGGAACCTTTTGACGCTGGCTAATCCCCATATATAGGCATCAGTTCAGAGAGGTGGGCTGGCTGACTGCAGTGTTTTGTTTAACTAGGATGACATTATTCAGACAAATTAATTCCTCTAAAACAGAAACTCGTTCTGACTGCAGCCACTTCCCCGAGAGCAACAAATGATGATCTGACATCTTAACAGCTGTAAACCCAGTCAGGGGCGGTCTCCATAAAAGATCTAAGCGGGACATGACTGTGTGGGACAGCTACCCCGCTCCAGAAATATGTTCCCAGTTTTTAATAGTGCGTTGGGTCTGAAGTACAAGCTGTTCTGGAATACCTCACACACACACACCCACACACACACACACACATGTAAGCCAGAGCTGGGTGGCGGTGGAAGATGGGGAGCGTGGTTATGTCACCGTTGCTCTGCGGAGACTTTAAAACATCTCACGCCTCTGATCTCGCACGTCCCTGCGCGGGAAACAGACAGCCGGGAGCACATGCTGCAGACAAGTGCCGCTCCGCCGGAATAGGAAGAGGAGCAAAAATGGAGCTGACCATGCACGAACGTGCGGGGAGAGGGGAGAGCCCCTCTCAGCTGTGCACCCCGGGGCTGTGGGGGGCTCCCTGCAATGCTGCTTGGTACCAAGCCGGGGGGTATCTGGACAGGCTGTGTACACCAATCAGAGGGGGTGGGGGTATCACTTGTGTACAGGTGTTGCAGCCAGGCATAGACAGCCCTACACCATCCTGTCTGCACTCCCTAAGATGTCCCCTTTGTGCTCAGGAACCCCCCAGAGCCCCCCTCTGCATGGGCACTGGAGGGGTGGGAGGGCTGGCTCACACATGGGTGGGCAGCTGTATTTTGGCCCTAACAGATCTCGTTTCCTGTTGGTGGGAGCTGACAACGGCACAGCATGTGCCCCCCCTCATGTCCACCAGCTAGTGCCAGGGGGGCCCAAGTGGCCCCGTTGGTAGAGGGATCGCAGGTGTCCCAGTTGGACACACTCCACAGGCGCTGATCATGCGCTCGGTGCTGCCGTGGCTCTCGGAGCAATCGTTCCACCATTACTGTCCAAGCACCGTGAGGCCTCTAAAAGGGCCCTGGTGAGCCGAGAAGGAATCAGGTAACGTAAAGTGCTGTGGTAAGTAAAGGCAGCGTGGTCTGAGCATGGGGCTCCCAGCCAGGAGCTCCTCCGTTTACATGCTGTCTCCCTGCTGCTGATTTACAGCCTAACCTTACTCAGGCCACATCATCTCTTTTTGCCTTGGCTTCCCTCTCTGTGAAACTAATGCCATAGCGGGTGGCTGTAGGATTGAGCCGTGGCTGCTTGCGCAGGGCAGGTGAAGAGCTGGCTAAGAGAGCTTTCCAAAGGGAATTGTGAATGGGCAGTCAGCATGGAACTGGGGGTGTTCCCAGTGGAATTTGGCAGGAGCCGCTTCTAGTCTCGACTCTATTCCACGTTTGTAGCAATGACGGAGAGGTGCTGATCAAATCACTGCTGATGAAATGTGCGGATGACGCAAAGATTGGGGGAGTGGTCAGTCATGATGAGGACGGGGCTGTCATGCAGAGCGGCCTGGATCGCTTCTTGAAATGGGCCCATTCCAACCAAATGTGTTTTAATAGAGCCAAAGGTGAGGTCCTACATCTCTGAACAAGGAGTATCATAGAATCATAGAATATCAGGGTTGGAGGGGACCTTAGGAGGTCATCTAGTCCAACCCCCTGCTCAAAGCAGGACCAATCCCCAATTTTTAGCCCAGATCCCTAAACAGCCCCCTCAAGGTTTGAACTCACAACCCTGGGTTTAGCAGGCCAATGCTCAAACCACTACCTATCCCTCCCCCCCGTATGGTGTAGGGTGACCAGATGTCCCGATTTTATAGGGACAGTCTCAATTTTGGGGGCTTTTTCTTATATAGGCACCTATTACCCTCCACCCCTCCCGATTTTTTACACTTGCTGTCTGGTTACCTAACAAGGAATGCAGGCAGTAACTTCAGACAGGATTTAGGGGTGAGGGTGGACAAGCAACTCAACATGAGCTCCCGATGCCGTGCTGTGGCCAAAAAAGCTAATCATAGAATCTCAGGGTTGGAAGGGACCTCAGGAGGTCATCTAGTCCAACCCCCTGCTCAAAGCAGGACCAACCCCAACTAAATCATCCCAGCCAGGGCTTTGTCAAGCCTGACCTTAAAAACCTCTAAGGAAGGAGATTCCACCACCTCCCTAGGTAACCCATTCCAGTGCTTCACCACCCTACTAGACACCCTACTGATGTGTCCCTAGGACGTATAAACAGGGGGACAGTGAGTTGGAGCAGGGAGGTGACTTTATATCTGGCATTGGTGAGACCGACGCTGGAACACTGCCCCCAGGTCTGGTGTCCACCTTTTAAACAGATGTTGAAAAATTGTTGCGGGAGCAGAAAAGAGCCACAAAAATGATTCGAGGGCTGGAAAAATGACTGACTTAAAAAAACTCGAGAGGCGGCTTGATGACAGTGTATATAAAGTATGTTCACAGGGAGAAAACAAAGAGCCAGTCCTAAAGGGCGAGTGGAGAAAGGCAGAACAAGCCTGGGTGTCTGAAAGCAGAAGCCAGGCAAATTGAAATTAAACACTAACATTTTACAGTGAGGGGAACTAACCACTGGGCCACCCTACCAAGGGAAGTGGTAGATTCTCCATCTCTTGATATCTTCAGATCCAGTCTGGAGGCCTCTCTAGAAGAGATGCTTTAGCCGGACACAAGTTACTGGGCTCAGTACAGGGGTTAGCTGGGTGAAATGGAAGGGTCTGTGTTATGCAGGAGGGTCAGACTAGAAGATCTAATAGCCCCTTCGGGCCTTAAACCCTCTAATCTGTGCAGGCTGAATGTGTTAAGTGTTATAATGGCCCAGGGCCCCAGGCTTCCTGAGCAGAAATCCTGCTCTGATATTACCTCCCTGAGCGGTGGGTTTGTGTTTTGCTCTCCGCGCCAAAACAGAGAACCCCTGGCTGGTAGGTTTAAGAGACGTTCCTGCCGGGTGCGGGGCTGACTAATGGCGCTCGTCCCGTCTGACCTGATACTCAGCCAGTGTAAATCAGCACATCCACTGATTTACAGCACCTGGGGATTTGGCCCATCCAGTTCAATGATGGGAGTAAGCCTGCAGTCAAGGTTTGCACGAAAGGCACCTGGGTCGGTGGTGCTTGGGCTGGTGGATACTAGTCCCGCCACCTGGGAAGGTGATAGTTTACATTTTCTGGCGTGGCCACTGATTTCAGCTGCTTTGTTTTTGAGTGTCTGGCTTTTGAGACACCCTGGGCTCTTCCCTCCTCTCTCCCCTTGCTCCAGGTGCTGACTACCTGCAGCTGCAGCTGGATTCACTGGGAGAACACCTCTGAAAAAGGTGGCTCAAATTGAGCACCCCAAAAACCTGGACACCCCAAATCAGTAGCCCCCGAGAGACATGAGGCTGTTAGTGCTCTGGTGTTCAGGGGAATTTGTATCTAAAGTACATCCCCATTCTTACGGCACCTATCAGTGTCTGATCCAACTCCTGAATCACCCCACATGCCCTAGCCACAAATCCTGGTGTCTCCAAGCAAACTAAGTTGGGTTAAAAGTGGATGTTAGAGGAGAATTAAATTGAAAAGTCAGCAATTATAGCAATGCCTTGGGGTGGGGACCGTCCTTGTGTTCTGTGTTTGTACAGCACCTAGCACAAAGGCATCCTGGTCCGTGACTATGGCTCTTATACACTAAGGGGTAATACAAATAAGTAATATCATAATAATCTAAGCAGCACTTTTTCACCGGTAGATGACAAAGCATTTTGCAAAGCTGGGTTAGAGCAAGGATATTGAGGGTCAAATAAACCCAGGAGAGAGAGCAAGGTTGTGTCATGAAGCGGTGATTTCAGTCATGCGTTCCAGATGTCGGTTCAAATATTTTTGTGTTTGCTTTGTTTCAGAAAAGTTGCAGAAAGGCCAGTAATCTTGTCTAAAATACCATGGGTAATTAGCAACCTTCTGGAAAGATGTGCAGCTATAATAAGCTTTAAACCCCAGTTCCTTCCCACAGGTGGAGTCCAGCGATACCAGAGGCAGTCTGCTCATTGTGGCTATTTTTGTGCCTCTTCATGTAAGAACGTGAATGTTAAACAGTGTCTGGGTGAAGTGATTGTAACACACAAGCCAGGCTGCCTGCATGCCAGACGTGTTTGAGCTCATTCCATTGGCTGTATAAAAAGCCTGGATTGCTCCTAAACTGCATCTCCAAGTGAAGATTTTGCTCGAAGAAACTTCTTTACCTACAAATCTGGCCATTGAAAACAGAACCCTGAGACTTCGCAGGATAGTTACTTTCCTTGCCAACCACAAAGGGGGACACATGGTTGCTGGAGAGCTCAGCTAGTTACACAAAGCCTTTGGATTAACTTTTCCAATGAGATCTTGCAGGCGCTGGTGCGATTTGATTTATAATGTGTTTCTGAAGGGGCTGCATTCCATTTCTGTTTGCTATCCCAGACCAGACTTCCACCAGGTCCCCACAGGACTGGCTGGAGGATCCGTTCTGCACGCGCAAATCAGTATTTGCTGCCATGGGAGTAACAGATATGGCAACTTCTTGCCATATTTTTTATGCCACTGTATTAAGTTTATGTGGCATTGTGGGCCAGGGACATACTGGTTCAAACTGGATTCTCCAGAGACCAAAAGAGAAAGGAGGGATTTTTGGATAAATTTCCTGAACCATCTGAGGGTTTCCCTTCTGTGGGACCCAGCAAACAAACAGAGCCCCCTTTCTGTCCACGAGGGGCCCCAGTCCTTCCTGGGAAGGGTTGGAAGAACTTCAGCCCACTGAGGCCCCGTGAAATTGAGGAGTGACCTCTGGTAAGCTTGTAGCAGGCACATAGGAACGTCTCTTGATTTTTAAAGGTTTACTCCATGATGCTTTCACCTTTAAGAATAAATGAGCCCGCTTAACAAGAGCTGTGGGGTAATGCGTAACTGCTCCCAGTTTTGCTGTCCGTAGGCCTTCGAAGAGAAAGCAAAGTGCAGACGCTGGGGATTTTATAGTATAGGAAGGCAACTGCGCAGTCTGGAAAAAACCTGGTCAGGAAGGAGAGAGACACAGGCCTCCCTCCAACCAGGAGGGGTCCCAGCAGAGGAGCCAGGAGTCTAGAGTGAGTGGCATTGGTGTCCCACAGAGGAGAAATACAGGTGCAGTTGCCTGACCTGTGACAATGGTGCCAAAGGATGACTTGGCCGTAAGCCCCACGTATTGACCAGTGCAATGTTACGCTGCCCCAGGAGCAGACCAGGAAGCAGATTGTGATCCCCTGTGCCAGTCACATCCCAGTGACCACTCCCCATGGGAAGGCTCTTCAGAAGCTGCTTTCCATCAGGCCTTGGTGCAGGGCAGCCAGGGCAGGGCAGTACGGAGGGCACCTTACACCCTTGCTGGAGCATGGAAAAGTGGGTCTGAATGTGGCCCCTAGTTGGGGCCCGCTGAATGGTGGCCCTTCCTTTTGTTGTCCCTGCTAGACCTGTGAAATCAGAGAGCACGCAAAGACATGGGCATTCGCAACATGGCGTTTCATCAGTTGTTTAGTGGAGGTCGCTGGTCCTGTTCATCGTGGTTTGCAGCTGAATCTTGGTGGGCACTTGAGGATTTTCCATGTCTTTTCCTTTGGGAGGGAAAATGGGAGGTGACTTTCGTCAGGGTGGAGATGAACAATTCACACATTTCGGCGATGACCGGCACCAGCAGCATGGTTGACTTTGAAAGGGACCTTCCCAGGGCATTTAAAACAGAGCGTCCAAGCATCAGAGCAGGGTTAATCTTTGCCACCATAATGGGAAGGGAAGTCGTCTCTTGGAACAGAAAAGATCGAGCTGGGGTTATTTCCCCTATACTCAGTAATAATAATTCCAGCACTGCAGACTAGGCAATAGGATGACATTAGAGATATAAGGTGTCTTTTATTTTAACATCTTTTATTGGATCAGCTTCTGTTGGGGGGAGAGACCAACAGAACTTGGTCCAATAAAACATATTACCTCACCCACCTTGTCCCTCTAATATCCTTGGACCAACATCTCTCTAACAACATTTCATACAATAAGATGATATTGACAACTTGGATATGAATATGTATTACATGCAGTACATGTGTGTGTACCTGTGCCAATACATGTTATTTAACTATGTTGTTAGTAAAAACTGAAAGCATTATAAACATTTAACTAACTTTGCACTGCTTGCTTATTATCGGTTACTATGTATTGAATAAGGATGCCAGTCAGGGATGAAGGCCCCATTTTGCTTAGGTGCCACTACAAACATGTAGCAAAGAAATGATTGGTACTCAGACTTAAGGTCCTTTTGCACTTAACTCCACTGAGGTTGTGAATCAAGACTGGTTAGTTTCACTTCCTGCCCCTGGTCCATTTCGCGCTCTCATTCTCAAGGACTATCACCTTTGTTTACGCCCAAATGAACCTGGTTTTATTTTTAAATGTCCCCTCCGTATTTGGTTCTCCAAAACTCGTGTTTCTGTTTGATGAAATCTTAACAGTTTGGCCTAAACATGTCAAGGCCGTCCCTTTAAGTACTTTGCAAACTGAATACTAAGCTATTCAGTATGTGCGAGAGGCTGGGAATGGGCTGAGATGGAGTTCGGTGCGGTGCGGGTGCTTTTCCCATTGCGCTTATATGCCGTGTGGGATGCCGGAGTGATGTGAACGATCTAGGAAGAAACACCAGCTGTCAGCTCAATATTCAGTCAGCTCCGCTTTGATGTGAGCCTTCCTGACAGCCCAGACCAATGTCGTTCCTATTCCACACTAACCCAGGGTTTCTTTGGCCAGCGAAAGGGGCCACAATACTAGCTCTTCTGCCTTCCTGTTCTGAAAATCCCCAGCTAAACTCTGCTGACGCCAGCATGTCGGCCTCCTACTCGCATGGCCATGAGCTGCTTTCCTCACAGCAGGGACAACACACGCTGTGTTTTACGCTTTGCTTTCCAGGATCACTGTGTGTGATTATCTGGACCATCTGTCTAAAGGGAGGAGCTGTCCTGCTAGACCCAAGGGATTAATTGTGATATCGTGAGGGCAAAGAAACAGCACCAGGTGTTCAGAGAAACACATTTCTTGGGACTGCTCCCTCCTTTCCTGGGAACGCACGTAGGCCCCAGGATCCTTGTTGGAAGATGCAGTAGGCAGGGGTGGAGTCTGGGGAAATGTACGTCATCCTCCCCACGCTGTGTGGGAATTCTCCATGGTGGGCAGTGCTAGAGTCACCGGGAGCCAGACCCTCGGAGGGTGTGAATTGCCCCATCACTACACCGATTTACCCTAGCTGAGGATCTGGCTTAGGGTCTCCCCACAGATAGCTGCCTGGCACCAATGACTGGATGGGGCTGGTGATGGTGCTTCACGATCAGCTCTCTGGGCAGAGGGCAGACTGATCAGTCACTCATCTCCCGATTTGCTCCTGGCCTGAAACTCTGTTTAGGAACTTTTCTCATCCACTCCACCCACTGCACGGATCCTCCTTGCGCATGCAGTTCTTCTTCCCCCTCTGTCTGCCCAAATCCCCTGCTTACCCGCTCTGCCACACTCACATCAGCAGGAGGCCACATACAGAGGTACTTACTTCTCCAGCCGAGGAATTTAAGCTAAAGTCCAGGTCAGCTGCATGAAGAGAAGGGCGGATAGCTGGTAGGTGATGCATTTGGCCCTGGACTTTACTGTTTGTTGGGCTGCGTTTATTTGAGATTAGGTGCTGACTCTCTGGATAGGAAAATGGATATTGTTCTGTGGGACAGGCCTCTGCCAAAAATATCCTGGTTTATGGTGTGTGTGGGGCGGTCGGGGGGGGAGTGGAATAGACACGTTACTCCCTGTCTTATGCTGACTCATTAACTGCCGCTTTCTGCTCTTCTTGGAAGTGGCTGGTGCTGTGAATGTGTGAGTCAGCTCCCCTGCGTCTTCCAAAGTGCATCGAAAATGAAAAATACGCCTTTGACTTTGAGGAGTTCTTCAGGAAATTAGAGCCCCCACCCCCGCCCCCTTGGTGGGACCTCAAATATCTTATAACGGTTTTACCCAAGAAATCCCAGCTGTTGTGAATTCTCCCAGTGCCCTGGAGCTCCAATGTCCTCTTCTCACAACAGAGATTTATGTGTCTGGCGACTCTTAAAGAAACATTTGAAGGATTTGGTCGAATCATATTCCCGCTGTCAGTCCAGGTAGCAGCAGTATCCAAGCCACATAGGTCTTTTCTCCAGCTTGACAGCAGATTAGGTATCTACTGAAAGCAGCTATTTTTATGTTGAACGGTTGCCATGATCTGTATTTCACAGCCCACATGAACCCGGTGACAGGTTTATTGTATTGCACTCACTTAACTCTGAGCCCGGCCCGGAAAGCAGGATGATCCACCTATCCCCTCCCACCAGCCACTGTGAGAGGGGTCTGTCGACTCCATGGGCAGGCACGCGGTGTTTCCCCTTAAGCTCAGAGCAACCCTGTTAAAGATCCCAGTTACCTTCTTTTTAAAATACGTCTAGCTGTGCTTTTCAACATTTAGTAGCAATACCGTGCACTTACATTGCGCTTCCTATCGGAGGATCTCAGGGTGCTATAATTCTGGAAACACCCACACTCCTCTAGGTTTACAGATAACTGAAGCACGGAGAGAGGTAGCAAATGACTAATTTAAAAATCACAGAGGGAATCCCTACAGCCCTGGATCCCACTCCCCCGCTGTAACTACATAACCATGTTACTTCCCGGTGTGATTTAAATCAGAGAAAGATTCATAAGTGATCTCTCATTCTGCCCATCTGAAAATGTTTAGTTTTGAAGGTAAACTGTTCAACTGATATTCATCTGATACATTTCGCCTTTGGCGGCTGTTAGAAACGTCTTAAACTTGCCTTTGAGGCTGACCTGAAAAAGAAAAGAACAAATAGGTTTGGGCTGCTTTTTGCTTCTTGCTGACGGTTAACTAATGCCTGAAAAGTTTTTGGGAGGGAGAGGGCAGAATTCTGCCTTAGCTTTTTTTCAACCTTTAGAAATATCCAGCACGTTAAGTTTCATCTTCCCTGTTTCTCTGGAGATCTCCCTTTAGAAGATGCAGACATGGACTGTCAGTTCAGCCCTGCCTTAGTTAAAGGGATGGTGGTTGTAAATCCTCAAGCAAAAAGCTTTTCTGCGCAAACATGTGTTAGGTGTTTGAGTTAAATGTTTATTTCCAAAAATAGAGTTTTAAACTGTGTGACTACCATTCACTTCCCTCTTAAATCTATCCGATTTCACTTTCTTAGTATTTCTGCTGTCACAAATTCTCCAGTCCTCCAGAGTCTTCCAGGAAAAACAGGGTAGACAAGAGCTGCGTTAGTAATGTAAAAATACCAAGAAAGGGGGTGGGGGAAGCATCCAGGCCTTGTCCATGTGCATAAACAAATGTTAAATGACACGCCCAGTGGTTTCCCCTTTTTCTAGTTAATGTTAACTGGTACGGTCATGGTGACCTTTTTGTGTCAGTGACAGTCTTTTACCTCAAAACCATCAAACAGGAAGATCGAATGGAAATTTTGTTTTTTCCTTTTATGGCTCCCAGCTTTTACCAGTTTCTAGTCGCTCTGGTCTGCCAGTGATGAGCAGCTGCGCCAAAGCAGCAAGGGTGAGTTACAGCACTGCTCAGATTTAGTAAAGGTTCAGAGAATTATGTTTTCTGCCAAAACAAAAAATTTTCCAGCCTCCTGTAACATCTCTGTTTCCTTTTATGTTAATGGCATGTGGTTCGATTTGACTTGAGTTTTAGTAAGAATTTGCGATACAAAATGTTTGTTTTGTTTTCAAAGAGCCCTAATCAGTTTAAACTGCAAACCGTTGGAAACGCCTCTCCAGTTGCTCTCTCAGTACTCGCTAACCAGGTCTGTAAATCAAACCCAAGGCCTCCGGAGAAGAATCTCTGGGTTGCCCACATTTGCATCTAGGCAGTAGCCCACTTTAACTGCTCACTTATTTTCACTCTCATCTGCGTATAATTCTGCTGTCTGTGTAGAAGCTACCCACAATGGGACAGCTCCGGAAGTCCTTACTTAGGCAAAACTCCCACAGTGGCATCGCAGGGTCAGACGTGCTGTGTTTAGGGGGCTCACACAGTAGCGTAGCCAGGGGGGGAGCAAGGGGAGCGGCCACTTCCGCACTGAGCAGAAGCGGCGCCTTTTTTGTGCTCCAACGCCTTTTGCTTCTGCGCTGCAGCCAAAGCGGAGCATTTTTTTTTTTGCTCCCGACACTTTTTGCTCCCGGCGCCTTTTTTTTTACCTCCGCTCCTCCTGTGCTCTAAACCTGGCT
This sequence comes from Macrochelys suwanniensis, assembly GCA_033296515.1. Lineage (NCBI taxonomy): Eukaryota > Metazoa > Chordata > Testudines > Chelydridae > Macrochelys > Macrochelys suwanniensis. The sequence continues at coordinate 3,795,860 of CM065783.1, read as the reverse complement.
ACGCCACTGGGCTCACATTTATTTAGCGATGCAAAAATCTGCTTTTCAGTGCCAATAATGCAAATATCATAAGCTCCTTGTGGCAGGGATCATCCTTGTTCTGTGTTTGTACAATGTCTAGAAGAGTAGGGCCAGGATCCATGACCGGGGCTCTAAGGTGCTGCTGCAGAACAGGTCATTATAACAGGAAAATCTGGAGTGTCTGAGTTGGTGAAATATCCTTTCTGTCCTTGAGGAGAAATGCGAATATATCATCTCGTCATTTTAGAGGTTAAGGATGCTTTGCTGTTATAAGAATAAAAATAAACAGTGAGACCCAGATGAAATCTACAAAGCCAGGAGATGACTTCACTGTAAACACAAGTCAGTGGATAGTGACCCCTATCATGTGCAAGAGTTGCTAATCTATGGAGACTGGACTAGGGCCAAGGAATGAAGTCTTAGGTTCTTGCCAGCGCTCCAGAGTGTGGGAGCTTTTAACAAACTATTTATCTTTGGAGGGGGATTTCCTCAAAATTAGACATCTTTGAAAGTCAGCGCACCTTGCGCCCGGCTGTGTATTGTCATGTCACGGATTTGAACTCGAGCCAACAATCCGGAGGTAAACTCGTGAACTCCTAGAATCAAAGAAATCAGTGATGGAAACAATCTTCTCAGGTCGTCCCTCTGCCAAGGCAGCATTGTCTCCTCTGGTGTTCCTTATTGATGCTCACCTCTTCAGCAGTCTTAAAACTTGTTCCTGCTGGCCAGCCAGAAATTCCTTCAGCCAGATGTATTCCTGGTGTGACTCAGTGGGCTTCACTGCAGCGACGCTAGCAGAGTATTTGGCTCACTGTGTTATAAGCTGTTTTAAAAGGAAGTGTGAACCACATGAACAATTTAAACTTTGCACAGCTTTGCTTTTGTGTAGGACCTACAACACTAATTTTGTTAATTCCCCAGACTAGTTTTTAACATGAAATAATATCAGAAAGAGATTTGCTAAGAGACGATTATAAAGAAACAGAAATTCCTGACCAGTATTTGATGTCTCTTTCATTGAATCATTGTTAAACATGTTTTTAATGGATCAGCTCACTCTAGCATTATCTATTTAATTAGCATTTTTAATTCTCAATGGTATTCCACGGGCCTGTTTTTTTTAAATGCTGTCACTCTTTGGGAGTTACCAATGGTTTAAAAATGGGTATTTTCCCAATATGAAAATACCAATTTAAATTGAAAATACCAATTTAAATACCACTGTAAATTGAAACAATGACTCAAAATATGTTGAACTTTAAAACCTCCAGTTTGTCACCTATTGAAATCAGAGGCCACATTCTCATTGGCTTTTAATAAGGGTGTGATTACTATAGTTTTACAATGCAATTTTTAGCATTAATAATACTTTGCACGCGTGCAGCGACTTTGACAGCCAGAGAGCTTTACAAACACACATCAAACCTCGCCACACCCCATTGATCAGGCAAGTCTTATTACAGCCATTTTACAGATGGCAAAACAGGGGCACACAGTGTGAAAATGACTTGCTATTGATGTCATAGCAAATCAGTGGTAGAAGCAGAAATAAAACGCAGGAGTCCTAGCTCCCAGTCCCCTGTTGTCAACTTTAGTGAGCAAGTATGTGGTTTGCTACATTTGAAAATACTAAAGGTTTAAAACAACAAAGTTCTGAATGTTATAGCTTTAACCAGGTCTGCAGAGCAAGGAACCTGTGCACGATAAATAGTTTTGGGTGTTTTCCCCCTTTTCTCTCCCTGTTTCCTCCTGCAGAAAAACAACAAATGTATGTGCAAAAAACCCTTCTCCTCAGCACCACCACATTCAGGATGCAAAGTCCAGACCTCCAATCAGGAAATTACAAATCTTAGGCTGCTCATCGATTTTAAAGCTTGAAGGAACCACTGTGATCATCTAGTCTAACCTTGTGCATAACACAGGCCAGAGAAATTCACCCAGTAATTCCTACATCAAGACCAAAAACTTGCTGGAGCTACAGAATGCAGTTTAGAGAGATCCAGTCTTGATTTTAAACATTTCAAGTGACCATCTCCCCTGGTGAGTTGTTCCAATGGCTGATTACCTTCCTGTTGAAAATGTGAATCGTAGAGTTAATACAGTGTAAGGCTAGATCATCTAGTCAGACTGCCTATATCACAAGCCCTTAAATTTCATCTAGTTACCCCAGTCTTGAGCTCAGTAATTTGTGTTGGGTTAACGGACCTCTTCCAGAAAGAGAGTCACTCTTGAAGTGAAGACATCAGGAGATGGAGAATTCCCCCCTTCCCTTGGTAGTTTATTCTGATGGTGGTTCATCCTCACTGTTAATTTCTGTCTTATTTCTCTACTGAATTTGTCTGGCTTCAGCTTCCAGCCATTGGTTCTTGTTCTGCCTTTTTAAAGATTGAAGATCCCTTTCGGGCCTGGTGTTTTCTCCCTGTGAAGGTACTTGTATGCTGTCATCAAGTCACCTCTCCGTCTTCTTTTTGATACGCTAACCAGATTGAGGTCTTTTTAAGTCTCTCACTGTCAGGCATTTTCTCCAGCTCAGGAATCATTTTTGTGTCTCTTGTCTTGAACTTTTCAACATCCTTTTTAAAAGGTGGACATGAGGCCAGTATCGGTCTCGCCATCACCAGATACAGAGGTAAAATCACCACCCTGCACCTACTCACTCCTCCCCTGTTTATACATCCAAGGATCACATTAGCCCTTTTGGCCCCAGCATGGCACTGGGAGCTCATGTTCAGTTGTTTGTCCACTATGACCCCTAGATCCTTTTCAGTGTTTCTGCTTTCCAGGATACAGTCTCCTGTTCTGTAGGATGGCTGTGGCCGACATTCCTTGGTTTGAGATATATAACTTTGAATTTGGTTGTATTAAAACACATTGTGTTTGACTGGGCCCTAGGTTCTAGATTGCTTAGTATTGCTTACTCTGTCTTCATTGTTTATGTACCATTTCACCAATCTTTGTGTCGTCCATAAATTTGTTTACTTCCAGATGGCTGATGAAAATGTTGAATAGCGTTGGGCCTAATACTGATCCCTGCAGAACCCCACTAAAAACACCTACATTCATTGATGATTCCCTAACTATAAGTCAGTTAGCCAGTTCTTATTCTGTTTAATGTTTGCTGTATTGATATTGGGCAGTGCTAATATTTTAATCAGAATGTTGTGTAATACTAAGTCAAACCCCTTAGCAAAGTGTAAGTATATTACATCTACACAGTTACCTTTATCAAGCAAATTTGTAATTTATCATAGAATGAAATCAGGTTTGTTTGAGACGACCTATTTTGTATAAAACCATGTTGACTGGCATTAATTATATTCCTACCCTTTAATTCTTTATCAGTTGAATTCCATGTCAGCTTTTTCATTATTTTGCCTGGAACTGATATCAGGCTAACTGATCTATAGTTACCCAGATTGTCCCACTTCACCTTTTTGAATATTGGCACAGCATTAGCAATCTTCCAGACTCTTGGAATGTCCCAGGTATTCTGAGATTTATTAAAAATGAACATCAGGGGGTCAGAAATCTCCTCAGCCAGCTCTTTAAGGACTCTTGGGTGCAAGGTATCAAGGCCTACTGTTTAAAAAGGTTTATCACTAGCAGATATTGTTAGCCTCCTTGATTACTAATGGACTTCATCATCGTCCTGTGACAGAAGCACAACATCCTGCTTCTTTCCAAATACAGAACAAAAGTATGTATCTGCCTTTTCTGTATCAGTAATTATTTTAGCCTCTCCATCTAGTAATGTGTCTATACCATTTCGAGGAATTCTTTGTTCCTAATATACTTACAAAACTCTTTCGTATTGTCCTGAATGTTGAGTGTCATATTTTTGCCCTCATGTCTTTAGCGTCCCTTATCAGTTTTTAACACTTCATAATTTCTAATTTATATCAATTGCTATTTCCTCTTTTCCTTGTTAGTTATATATCCCGTTTTATTTTTGATTGCTGCTTTCACTTTGCCACTGGGATGAGCATTTAGCCCAAGTTGTCTTCTTTCTTGATCGTGGAATCATTTTTTTTTTATTTTTTTTTTTGCCAGCTAATGAACTCTGTTTAAAGAACTTCCAATTTTCATTTACATTTTTCTGTCTAAATTTTTTCCTCCCAATTAATTATACTCAGCGTTGGGAAATTAGCCCTTTTGAAACCCTAAGTATATACATTACTGGTAGGGACTATTCTCTGTTTATCCATATTGAATGTAATTATGTCATGACCCCTGGTTTCTAGGCAACCACAAACTTCCAGTCTGATGATTAATTTATCTTTGTCCATCATAATGAGATCCAAAATAGTTAGCTCATCTTGAGTACAATAACTGAAGTTCCACATAACACAATTTTTCTTTCCACACATTACAGACAGATACTTAGTCACTCATCGTTTGCTCTAGTGTGATCTGGTGGTCTGTAACGGATACACTCCTTGGCTTTATTAGTTAGCACATTGATCCATGTGCATTCAAGATCCTGCAGTTCTGAGTTATCAATAACTCTAAACAGGTAGCGGCATCTTTAATGTAAAGTGCCTACTTTACGCTTTTATCCACTGTGTTCTTCCTAAACGGGATATAACCAGCGATTTTTAACATTCCAGTCACGTGAATCATCCCACCAGGTTTCAATAATTCCAGTTCTATCAAATTTGTTCTCATCAACGAGAATTTCCAATTCCTCTTGCTTGTTACACAGACTCCTGTCATTGGTGTATAAGCCACTGAAAACATTTCTTCACGTTCTGTGCCACAGGAGTTCAATTTGTTCATGACACACTGACCTTGAGTTTGTACAGCATTTGCCTTCTAAGCACCCTCCCCTAGCATTGTTAGTGTAACACTCTCCTGAGTGCTCCAGCTAGTCTCCCAACTGAAAAGATTACCCCACGCACACTTGTGAGACGCAGGCTGTCCCATTTGTACCTCTCTCCCACTGGAATGTGGCTTAATGCGCCACAAAAACACCACCTTCAGATTCACCTCGGTCACACAGCCAGTTGTTCACCTTCAGTATTTTCTGCCTCGCCCACTCGTGGAACCGGGAGGATCTCAGGGAAGACTGCCTGGACTTTCCTCTTCTTGAGCTCCCTTAAGTCTCTATAGTCTGTGTCATTTCATGTGATTCTGTCTCATTTGTTCCAGGGTATATCATCGCAAGTGGAGACTTGCCAGACAGCTTCATAATCCTGCCCAGTCTCGCAGTTATATAATGGGTACTTTTACTGCCAGGAGATAGTGCACTATTCTCTTGTCCTTATTCAGCCCACTCTTCTTCGTACGGAGTTACTGATGACGATTGCGTGCCTTCTGAGGATGGTTGAAGAGTGTCTCTTGGTGGCTGCTTGCTTCATACCACAAGGATGCCCATCTGCTATGCCCCGGTAGCTTTCTGTCCCATTCCTCCAAAGACAGGTTTCTCAGTAGTTGACTCGCTGAGTATTTGATATTGTTTTGAGACTTCTAGCCAGGTTAAATTCCCTTCTTGGTCACAAATCATCAGTCTGCTTCTTCGGTTTCTACTCTCTCCTGTTCCCTTATCGCCACTCCCTCCCCGTATGGTGTCTCTGGCGACAATTTCAGAATCTGGCTCTCCAAAAAGTCTTTGTTTCCTCAGCTGCAGCGCAGTGTTCAAATTTGCACTTCCACACCACCCGTCTCCTCCAGTCTGTTCACCAACCTGCCCTTCCCACACCAGAACTCTGTTCTGTCCTTTGGCAGAAAGGAACACACCGCCCATGTAAGACCAGTCACAGCGGTTGTTCCCTCGTTGGCCATGTCTGTTATCACAGAATCATAGAATCTCAGGGTTGGAAGGGACCTCAGGAGGTCATCTAGTCCAACCCCCTGCTCAAAGCAGGACCAACCCCAACTAAATCATCTCAGCCAGGGCTTTGTCAAGCCTGACCTTAAAAACCTCTAAGGAAGGACCATCACCTCCCTAGGTAACCCATTCCAGTTCTTCACCACCCTACTAATGAAAAAGTTATTCCTAATATCCAACCTAAAGCTCCCCCTCTGCAACTTGAGACCATTACTCCTTGTTCTGTCATCTTCTACCACTAAGAACAGTCTAGATCCATCCTCTTTGGAACCCCCTTTCAGGTAGTTGAAAGCAGCTATCAAATCCCCCCTCATTCTTCTCTTCTGCAGGCTAAACAATCCAGTTCCCTCAGCCTCTCCTCATAAGTCATGTGCTCCAGCCCCCTAATCATTTTTGTTGCCCTCCGCTGGACTCTTTCCAATTTATCCACATCCTTCTTGTAGTGTGGGGCCCAAAACTGGACACAGTACTCCAAATGAGTACTCGCCAGTGCTGAATAGAGGGGAATGATCATGTCCCTCGATCTGCTGGCAATGCCCCTACTTATACAACCCAAAATGCCGTTAGCCTTCTTGGCAACAAAGGCACACTGTTGACTATGTGGTGCACAGCCATTCCTAACTGGAGGGAACCACACTCTCTTTCCAAACGCCCTCTGAAACTCCTTCTTAGCCACACCTGTTTGCCTCTCTTCTTATAGCTCTTCTCTGAACCCTCTCATTTTTCATCATGACCTCAGCCATTGTGCATGTTCCCTCTAGCTTAATTCTGCCTCTTGTCACACTTGCTATTAATGCAGGCTACAAATTCCATAAGCGCAGCAGTGGAATTTCCTGCCGTAAAGTCTCACAGGAGATGGGGAAGAGTCGAGCTGCTGCCAGTCACCTGATGAGTTGCACAGAGACACGTTGATGCCTGGAGCAGCGTAGGGGCAGCCATGGGAGCTGCTCTGGCTCCAAATATACAAAACCCAATTAAGTTCATCCTGACCAGGAAAGCCGGTTCCTGCAGAGGGGAACGCGCGCCAGCCCCGTTATCGTTATTACTCTGCAAGCGGGAGTAAAACCACCCAGACCAAAAGAATGTTTAAAACTTCTGGAAATAGCAACCTCCAGAGGCAATGGCTGTACTAGGCGCATTGCTAGTATAGCTATACCAGTTTATTAAGCCAGCAAAGCACGTATACCAGGAAAACTGCTTTTTGCCATTCCAGCTTATTCCAGCCCCCCGAGCCAATGAGCCGTCCCGGGAAAAGCACCGTTTTGCTGGTATAGCTGTGTCTGCACTAGGGTCAGGGATCACACCCCAACACTCCTCTGCCTGAATAGCTAGGCTACAGAAGGCTGTATTGTAGACCCGGGCTGAATGTTGGTGAGTCAGCCAGGACCGGTCCACAGGTCTCTGTGGTGTGTGACATCCCCATGTCTGGCCCTGGCATAACACTCAGTGTGGAGGAAGGGAGAGCGCTCCAGTTCAAAGGATGCACCAGCCTTTTAGTGATATTAAAGGTGTCAAGGGCTCAGATGCGCACATAGGGAGTTACAAGCACACACTTGCATGCGACTGGCTGTCTACTCATTGGCCCTGGTGTGTGAAATGTCCTCCCAGTTAGGGGTGGTTGGGAATTTTTGAACTAAATGGTTTTTTGGCGGGGGAGTTGGGGCGGAGGAGTGTTGCTGAAACAAAAATTGCTTGCAGGAAAAGGCCGGTTTCAATGAATCACCCATTTTGAAACAACGTTGAGAAAAAAGTTTCAAAATTGTTGTCGGTTTTGACAGTTTCTATCCAAAAAAGTTCCTGTTTTCATTTGAAACAACGTTTTAGTTTGGAATTTAAGTTAATTTATAGTTAAACAAAAAGGGAGGATTTTTTTTTTAAAGGTAGAAATCAAAACACCCCACCCTTTACACTGATCCTCGTATTAAAGAGGAGGGAATCCAACGCATTCATGTCTGTCTCCTGATTTAATGTGAACCAAAATGCCAAAGCAGAAAATCAGTTAGGCTTTGCCCATAGTCAAAAAGTCTTTTGGAATATACAGTGTACTCGGACAAAGCAGAGTGCTCACAGTCTCCAGCCCAAAGCCAACAGGAGGGAAAACTCCTTATCCCCCTTAGCAGCGTTCTGTTGTGTTCTTCCGCTTGGTTGACTCTCTGCAGGCCTGAGAGCTGAGGGCAGCACTCATCCTTACATATTCTGGTGATGCCTTGAAGAGGAGTAAGCCAAAGACCTAATACGGAAATCCCCTTAAGCAAACATATTCCCAGAGAGGGACAGTGAGCTGGAGTCTGAAATTAACAACTTTGTTTTTCTCACTGGTACAGACTTGGAAGGATAAGATGAGTAAATCCCCTAGGATTAATTTTCAAGTGTAGAAGGGATTAATCAATGGAAGGGAAATTAAAATGCTTGTCTCACTCAGATGCGTTAACATCAAGAGGTGACTGCGCTGTTAACGGAGCTGAGGTTGGCGAGGCAGAAGACGTGCGGTCTAGGGAAGCACCATCCAGTGGCAACAGCGTGTTTATTTGCTGGCTTGGGCTCCCAGTCAAACTTCCACCGAGGCCTGTGTGCTGCAGAAAGTCAGATTACATTGTCACCAGGGTCCCTCGTGGCCTTCAGATCTATAAATAGGAGTTAGATCTGGCCTGTGGCTGCAGCCTCTAGACAGAGCTCTCTAAAAGTATCAGGTATGCGCCAAAGTCCTTGTACTATTGGGACGTTAGATGGTGAACTCTTTACGGCAAGAATTGTATCATCCTACGTGTCTGTACAGCACCCGACACAATGGAGTCTCACACCTGACTGGACCACTGGTGCTTCCATGATAAAAATAATAATATCCACATAGCTCCATGCCGACAGTCCCATTTTCTGCTTACAGCTGCTTGTGGGGTGGAGGCATAAATTGTTCACGTGCCTCCCGTGTCATGCTCCCGCTAGTGTTCGCAAGCAGGCATTCCATTTCCTCGCTCTTGCTCTATTCAGTTGCCATTCACTCTACAGGAAGTTGCTGTTCTGTTTTGCTGTTTTCCCCCATTCTGTTTTGCTGTTTTTATCATTCTATGGCTCTGTGACGTGGACCGTTTAAAGAGAAAATGGATCATGCCTGACACATCTATCTACTTGGATTAAAATATTGGTGACAAGAAATCGATAAAAGGGGAATCACGAAATGGCTGGGTTGTGCTTTTATTTTTATTTATTTTATTTTATTTCTACTCGGGCCCTTTAGCAGTAAAGTTACACATGCTAATTGTGTGGTCTTCAGCTGCCTTGGGAGTAGATGCTTTGTGACAAGATGTCAATCTCATTTATAAAAAGCCTTGAGATCTACTGATGGAAAATGCGATGTAAAAGCCAGGTATCGTTATTGTCATCTTCAAGTTTGCACACTTCTGTTACTGAGGAATTTGTTTCCCCTATCCAGCCCCAGCTAATTGCTTCATTTTACTCCTTATGAGTGAATTTCAATAGGGAACAGTCAGCTTCTGCTAAACCGAAGGCCTGATCCCACATATCCTGTGCCTCTCCAGAGTTTCCTTTTTTAATAAAGCATATGGAATGGGAAGTATTTTGAACGAGGCCATAAGAAAAACAGCAACAACTAGTTAACAAGCTAGTGATACATGTCGTGGCCAAGCCCAACTATCAGGCCGTTACCCAGGAAAATTCCTTAGCTAATTGCATAATGTTCCTCAGAACTGGCAGGGTTGTAGCATTCCCTGTTGTAAATATAGGGAACGGTGCAAATGCTGCAGTAACGTTATCTGTTTATGTAAGGCCTTGTTCTCTCTGGTACATCAGTCACTGTCATCATGACGATGATGATAGAAAACAAACAAAAAGCCCAGGAACAATTCTTCCACCTTCGTTATTACAAGTAGCCAGTACACGAAGCTAAATCCTTCTAGGAACGAGCCCCCACATCAGACTGAGTCCTTTTCTCAGCACAAGTAGGCAGTTCTCACAATGGGTTGAAATCCAGGACGTGTCATACTGACTCTTCCAGAAATAATCCTGTGGCTCTTCTGTCCATTGCAGGATAAGCGAGTTGCAGGCTTTAGTTCTGTGTGCGTCTTATCAGTCAATTGCCGGCCGGGAAGTAATCTCCAGTGACGTATGTTGCGGTATAGGTTTGACCCCTCTGAAGTCTTTGGTGATTCATGTCCTGCATGCATACTTCTGCACAATGTGTAAGGAGAAGGGGCTTGCCCATTGACATTCTTGGCGGAGACAAGCAATAACAGTGCAGTCTTTCAGCTGGCAGTTTTCACTGGGAGTTCTGGGTGCACAAGGAATGCAGGAGGAAGTCTGTAGGCGCCATATGGTGTTGCTCAACATGAAAATATTGATCTGTGGGGTTTTATAATTCCCTTTCTGTTGGATTTTTTTTTCTTTCTTTTCTGTTTATCCCAAAGATCACAGACCTCCCTGGATCTGTGCTTCACCATCCAGGATTCGGACATATGGCTCTTATTTGATAACTCCAAACATTTCCAGCAAGGCTAGCAAGTGGAATTCTGGCCCAAGCTCCAGCAAAAAAACCCATCTGAGCTTCTTCTCAGATGTAGCATTTGCAGCTGTCTGTACGGAATGCGTCTCTCTTTGTGGCATGCATATTTCAGGTGTTTGGTTTGCAAAGGCGAGTTTCACATACTGTAGTCACTCAAGTCTGGCGCTCCTGGCACAGACAATCACTAGAAGCTGATTTATATCGATGTTTACATAACATGCTTGCTGGGAGGGGTGGAGATGAATCTTTCAGCTGAGCCTCCTTGAAATGAAAAGCACTTTATAGCTTCAGTGCTCCCAACGATGGGGCTGGTTCAATGCATAAAATCTACAAACCAAGACAGGCGACACACAGCCTCTAATACGATTATTTAGAGCCATCTGAACTGAAATGACTGGGGCAGAAGACAAATTTGGCATGGTACCACATGGAAAATTATGGCCTGGGGATTCATACAAGAATTGTAAGGTGGATAAAGGAACTGGCTAAAGGGGAGAAGGCAACAGATTGTGTGTAAAAGGGGAACTCTCTTGATCTCTAGTGGAGTTCAAGGATTGGTCCTGGGGCCAATCTTATTCAGTGTTTTCATTAATGCTCTTTTCCCAAAAAGTAGGCGTCGCTAATGAAATTTGCTGATGATACAAAGTTGGGGAGGCATCGTCAATACAGAGGTGGATGGAAATATAATGCAGGAAGATCTGGATGATCTTGAAGTCTGGAGTGTCAGAATGGCATGAAATTCAGTAGTACAAAGTGTAAGGGCCTTCACTGAGGGTGGGGGTTGATCCTAAGAAGACTAGGAGCCACCAATGTGATGTGGCTGTGACAAAGGCAATGCGATCCTAGGATGGATCCGGTGAGGCATTTCCAGGAGAGAGAGAGCGGTATTAATGCCATTGTACCAGGCTCTGGTAAGACCTCATCTGGAATATCCTGTACAGTTTTGGACAGCCATGTTCAAGAAAGATTAATTGAACTTGTAACGGTTGCAGAGAAGAGCTGCCAGGATGATCTGGGGGTGGAGGGTCTGTCTTATGAGAGGAGATGGGAGGAGGTTGGCTTGCTGAGCCTAGCGAAAAGAAGGCTGAGAAGGGGATCCAGTTGCTCTCTATAAACACACTAGATCAGTGGTTCTCAAACTTTTTTTTCTTCTGTTTGCGGACCGCTTGAAAATCGCTGAGGGTCTCTGCCACTTAATAATCTTTCCAAATGTTGTTTGTACCATTGGCTAACTATTGTAACACGCTTTGGATGAAAGCTCTCTAAAAAAAACATTAATAATAAACATTTTTTTGTTCTACAAATAAAAGCACACAACTTATATTTTAATATCAGTAGTCTTACCTTTCTAATGCGATGGATGTGCCCTCTCTCCCCCCGCCATGGCAGCCCCCGGGCTGAGGCTGGGAAGGAAGGGGTATCTCTTCCCCGCCACAGAGCTGAGGCTGGGAAGGAGGGCCGTTTCTCTCCGGCAGCTGCAGCCCTGGCGCTGGGGAAAGTCACCTCTTTCTCTGGCCACCGTAGCCCTGCACATCCCAAATTCCCCCCATCCTCTAACAAATGGTATAAACTGGCCATGAACAAATTCAGGCTGGAAATTAGAAGGTTTCTAAGGGAGGAGGTTCGGGAACAAACAGACAGCTTAATGAATTTTAAGAGAGAGGGCAAATGTATGCGTGCCATTGTATGACAGGGTTGCTTGTGACAGTAAAGGGCAACCCTGGGGCTCATTTCCGGTTTGTCTCAAGTTCCTTAAAGCTCATGCTTCAGGGCTTCAGCTGGTCACCTCTAGGGGCCAGGAAGGGATTTTTGTCCCTTCTGGGTATTCTGGGAGATTTTTTTGGTCTCCTTCCTCTGAAGCATCAGAAATGGCCACAGCTAGAGATGGGACATTGGACCAGGGTGGCCATGGCTCTGAGGTGATACCCTGCGTTCTCTCTCTCAGGGGCGTGGCTGGTTCTTTCACTTATACGCAGGGTCGAACTGATCGCCGGGGGAGTGGGGGGGGTCAGGAAGGAATTTTCCCTCAGGTCAGACTGGATGTATTTACTGGTTTATCCCCTCCCAGCGTCTGTGCTAGCATCCCTCCCAGAAGAGAAACGCCCCGGTTCGTCTGCAATGAATATAAAGCCGGGTTCTCTGCTGGGGCGGCTGGATGCAGACGGGACCCTGCAGTTCTCCCCAGGGACTGTGCAGCCTTGTGTTCCATACGTGGTATTGGCCTGGATTCTGAGCTGTTCTGGAACGGAGAGCTGGCCACACTGCACTCACGGCGAACGGATGAAATGAAAAGGCCTCAAGTTCCTTTGCAGACCAGCCTGTGCAAATATCTGAACTGATACTCATGCCTGTTGTGGGGTTTTTTTGCTGCTACTCACGCCTGTTGTGGGGTTTTTTTTGCTTACAGAACACACTGGAGCAGTGCAGCGTCTGTGCCAAACCCATCATGGAGAGGATCCTGCGTGCCACGGGGAAAGCCTACCACCCCCACTGCTTCACCTGCGTGATGTGCCACCGCAGCCTGGACGGCATCCCCTTCACCGTGGATGCCGGTGGGAACATTCACTGCATCGAGGATTTCCACAAGTATGGCCCAGGCGGCTCGTGTTGGCTTTTCCCGGCCCTGGAGGCCTAAAATCTCTTCTCCTGTTACCTAGGCAGGATCCTGACCTGCTGTAAATTCTTCCTGAGATTCCCCGGAGGCCAGGGAGCCGACAGGCACACCCTCCGGCAAGCCAGCTTAATTGAGTGGGGGGAGTTGTGTGGATTTGTGTTACATCCATCTCCCTGCTGGTGAGGGTTGTCTCAGTGTTCGCCAGTCTTCTTTAACACATTATGTTTCCCACCTGCCCTGTGTGCGGATCTGCATGATTTCATGTTCCTAGCTGTACCCCTGCACTTCATTATCTCCCCAACCCTCACCCCCACCACCCCTGGCCTCCTACTGCCACTTTGCTGTTGCCTTGAAGCCAAGGTTCTCACCCTGTGCTCAGTGCCCTGCTCATAGCCCGTAGAGCACAGCGGGGTTCGCTGCCGCCTCTGTTCCCATCTGCTAGTTGGCCTTTAAAGGAACTAGAAGAACATTCCTAATAATAATTTGTAGTAAAATATCTATTTAAAGTGCACTGCAATCCACCACTGGAGGTAGCTTCTGTCGCTCCCCCCATCCTTCCCCGTATCACAGCTGATCTGAGAAAGACAGATAAGTAGATATAATCAAAGCACAAATGTTTCCCCTGCTCGGAAGAGACAGGCACGGTACACCCCTCAATTAAAAGAGGAAATCAACACTGACTAATGTGGCTTTACATCTCAAGCACTTATCTTTTAATTTCTAAGGGGGCAGACTTAATTAGGGACTCGTGACATCAGTGTGTGGGCCTGGAAGCTCAGAGCAGCAGACTTACCTGACAAAAGGCATTGCAGCCGCCATACGGGAGAATGTTAAACTCCGACAGGAAATGCTCCCTGACGCTCAAATACATCTGTGTAATTGGCAGCTGCCGAGGCCGCTGTGTGTTACCTCTCCCCCCTGTGTGTGCCTCAGCAAGAATCCAGAGAAATGGCCCAGAGGGTGACAATCACCCTTGCCCAGAGGGCCAGCAGAAAGCCAAGGCAGTGGCACTACATTATGTCCCACTTACGCTCCCCGCACCACGTGTCGATATATGCGGGATCTTCCTCCTCCTTGAGAGGGATTGACGTCCTTTAGGAAGAACGAAGTATCTTCCAGCTTGAAGGGTTAAACTGTGACTCAACCTCATACTGCTCCTCAACCCATGGGTGAATTTCACTCTCCGAGAATAGACGGCAAAGGGAAAGGACCTGAATTGGTTGGGTACAAGGCTGGGAGAAGATCCAGGGGATTACAGAAGACCTAGTTTCATAGGCTAAGGTCAGAAGGGACCATTATGATAATCTAGTCGGTCCTCCTGCACAGTGCAGGTCACAGAATCTCACCCACCCACTCCTGGAATAATCCTCTCACCTAGTTGGGCCTCTGAGTCCATCTACAACCAGTGCAGAGTCTGTATCCGAAGTATATTCAGCAATTCTTTCACCCAGGTTTAGTTGATGCAAGTAATGAAACTTCCATCGTTTCTCTTGGGTCACTGCTCCACAGCCTAATGTGTCTAATTGTTAAGAAAATGTATCCAATGTTCTCAGTTTCTCTTTGTTTAATTTTACCTCCCTGTATCACCCTGAAGGATTCCTTCCCGCAACGTTCCCACCTTTCAAATACTTTCAGAGCACCTATGTGTCCTTAGGGTAGAGAGTGAGTGAGAAGAAGCGTTCAGGATGTATTGACTGCTATGGAGGCATGAAGAAACAAATAGGCAATTGTGGATGCAAAAAATATAGTCAGTAAACCTAAAGACTGGACACAAAATCGGGGGGGGAAATTCACAAACATTTTCAAAAATGTTGTAAACATCTTCCTTGTCAAAAACCTTTGCAAAAAAAACTAGTTTTGAACATTTCTGCAGAATGTTTTCCTGAACATTTTTCATTTCTGGAAAATTTCAGGTTTTCTTTTTTCACCATTTTCATTCTTTTTTTCCTTTTTGCCACTGGAAAAAAATGGGGAAAGAGGGTGGGAGGAGAGAAAAACAAACAAAGTTACCGGCTGTTAGCATGAAGCAAAATTCCATCCATATACGAATCCAACAAACCTTTTCTTTTTTTAAGTGAACAGTAGAGACAATGACACAAGGCTGAGTCAAGAACTACTGTTTTGTGAAGTGCAGAAAGGTCAAAAGGAAATTTAGTGAAAGTTTTTTTAGGGGGGGGGAAATCAATATTTTTAGTGAAAAAAGTTTAAAAAAGAATTCCAACCGGCTCTGTTGGCCGTTTGAAACTGCTATTGGGGTTCTTATCCTGAAAGGTGAGGCACAAATGGAGAATGTGAAATCCACCTGCAAGACATGACTGGCTAGATGCTGCCCTCAGAAACACATGCAGCTCCCACTGAATTCAATGGGAGTCATTTCTATGTCTCTCCAGAAAAAACTTGGCCCATGCTGTTTTGCCTCTGGTGACCTAGATAGAGAAACATTCAAGCATTTTTAGGCAGCACATTTTAGCTGAATTGCACAAGAAAGTGCCTGAATCCCCACATTATTAACTGTGATTACAGCTCCGGTCATATCATGATCCATTTAAATTCTCTTTCGGAGCAATCAGCAAAGGTGCTGTTTAATTCATGTCTGCGTAGCTGGCAATCTAACAAAACGCCTTGCATCTGCTGCCAGCGAAATGAATGCTTTTTTATTCTCCTACTACAGCTAAGATGTTTTTTAATTGAGCTAATTCTAGGGTGCTTTGTATAAAAGGCTGGGTGGCAAAGTCACTATTTCCTAGATATTTTACAAGAGAAGACTCTGATCTCTTCATATTCTGGCACTTGCCATAAGGATTGTCCGTTGACCCTAATTCTAAGCTTCTTAGCTATTAGACAGCGTATGTTCTGAGGGATAGGTTTTCAGAAGGGCGGCTTTTTATTCTGTGGGGAGAATTTGCATCCACAGCATTTGCACCTGCATTTTTGCACCCACACAATGAATAACTGTGGGAGCAAGGCTGAGTGTTTTCACCTGTGGCTGCCAGATTGTGGATGCCAATCAAGTAGCTGAGAGATCTAACCAGTCAGATAGGCTCTAGCAGTTCTCTTTGCGGTGCACAGATTGAGCCCAGCTAAAACTAACATCCTGTGGGTGTAGTGGGAGCCAGATGCTGGAGGATCTTAAAACAAGACTGGATAAAACCCAAGAAAATTATACTGCAGAGAACAATCCCACAGTGGCAGGATCTAAGGCTGCATCCTACTTGGTCCATCTCTAGTTTCTAGTGTATTGATATCTTTCAATGGAGTGAGGTGGGGCAAATCCTGCTAACTTCATTCATAAGAGGAATTCCACTGATTTAAAGGGCATTATATTAGGCATATGAAACTAGGTCACTCTGGAGCTTGCATGTGGATACTGCAATGATGAGCAACGTCATCGAGAGATTGTTTAATAAGTGATTAAGACAAGCAGAATATGGTTCTCATGCCTCCGCCATCGTTCTGTAGCAACTCATAAGCATCCCTTAATGTTTCCTTTTCAAGGAGGCAACGCTGCTTGTAGGGGTCTCAGTTTCTAATGTAGCATACAAAGAACGTGGCTGGGCCCTTGGGGTTTGACTGGAACCATCTTTTTGCTTTTCAAGGAAATTTGCACCGCGATGTTCCGTGTGTAAGGAGCCCATTATGCCTGCCCCGGGTCAAGAGGAGACCATACGCATTGTGGCATTAGATCGTGACTTCCATGTCCAGTGCTACCGGTGTGAGGTCAGTATTCTCACTGCTGGCAGGGGAAGAAAGCAAAGATTGGGTTCACTGTATTGATAGAAATGACCTTCTCTTACATCAATAATGAGCACATTCCTGTTATCACAGTGGTTCTACATTGAACTTTACTTCATTGACTTCAGCAGAAGTGACTCCTGATTTACACATAGACGGTGCAAACAATAGGCGAATCAGGCCTTCTGTTCGTACCGGCTTCATTGTGTTAGCAAGAGACTACGACTCAATAATTAGAGCTGAATATTGGAGAACTTAGTCATTCGTTACCTGAACACTAATGTTGCTCCTATTTGTTTTATTAAAATCAACTCTAATGGATGTTGCAATGTGAGCAACATTATATGAGTGGGTTAAAAAAAGATGACGTTAATAATTAGCTGGAAAATCAACATACAGCTTGTGGTTGAAAAGTTTTAATTGGCACATAAACATTCTCATTCACGTATGGCCCTTGCTGTGCTACATTTCTGGTACATATGATTTTGATAAGAATCTGAAATTCACCTTGGAGCATGTAGCATATTGAATCTCTGAGAATTCTGCAGTACAGCTGTTCCCCCTGGGATAAACTCCAGCCAGATATTGGGACAAGAAGTGAGTCCCATTAATGGTGCTGATCACAGTCATGGGCTCGGGTGCGGGACTGAGACTCGAGGTATCCGAGTTCAGTTCATGGCTCTGCTATCACCTTCCTGCGTGAGCCTAGGGCAGTCACTTAATCTCCGTGAGCCTTGGCTTTCCATTTACAAAAGACTGATGGTTATGACGGCGTTCCGTCCTTTCTTCCACCCTTTAGCTTGTGTATTTAGATGACAAGCTCTTTGAGGCAGATGGTCTCTTACTATAGGTCTGTAAAGCACCCAGCACAATGGGCCCCCAATCTCGGTTGTGGCCTTTTGGTGCTAGTGTAATAATAATGAGCACAGCAGTGAAGGCGTGCTGCAAGGACATGACTTTGCTTCCACCTCTGTGATGTATTCTGTTGCTTTCTGGAGTTCTCTCTTCCAAAGAGGGAGATATCTGAGCAGCAAACTTGTTTTCAAGGCTCACTTCTTCTTTTTCCTTTTGGCATTAACAAACGTGAGCTTACGTTTGACGTGTTCCACCATGCTAAAGCCCTTTCCTTTCCCAGAGATGGGAAGGGAATAATCTCCTTTTATTTTAGAGAGCTTGGGAGCCCATCTCCGCTGCAGCATTCTCTCTTATCAGGGAATGGTTCAGTATTGAAAAACATCCTAGAACTCGCACTCTGACTTGGGCAGAATTCTGTTACCAGGGGACGTGAGTGTGTATTTCACTGATAGGTTCTTTGTCTAATTTCACTCTCATGTTATTTCTTCTTTTGGTCTTTATTCTGTTTATTGTCTAGGACTGTGGTGGCCTCCTGTCTGAAGGGGACAATCAGGGCTGTTACCCTCTGGATGGACACATCCTTTGCAAGACCTGCAACTCAGCTCGGATCCAGGCACTCACCGCTAAGGCCAGCACTGACCTTTGAGCGTCTACCACCCCACTCCCATGTTTGCCTGTTTGGGAAATTGCACAACCTTTCCATTTGGCATGACTCCTTTCCAGCCTACGACCTAAGTCTCTATTGAAAAAGTAAAGCTGGAAGGCCTTGGGACAAGCGGGCAGTTTCTAAGTTTATCTCTATTTGATTCATATCTCCTAAGAAGCACATTAAAATCGAGATGATTGGGCTCGATTCTCTTCTTACTCTGTGAGGGCCTGATCCTACTCCCATGGACGCCAATGGGAAGCTATATATCGGACGTGATTCCATAATACTAGGCTTACACCAGTGTAAAACCAGCATGTACGTGTAAGACCAGAATCAGAGTAATTGTTATCACAAGACAAACTATACAAACGTTGGCCATGAGACATTGTGCTTTTATGTAGGTATTGTTTTAAATCATAGGGGCCATATCTTTTTTTTATGCCCTCGCTTGTCTCCGTTCCCTTCCAGTTTCATAACTTTTTCTTTGTTTATAATATTATATTTCGCTCTTGCATACATTTATTCAGTAAGGATGCTTCCAACTCTCAGATGCTTAGGCATTTCTGTATGAGCCATCACTGAAAGTTGTGAGTTTGCACACATGCACGCGCACGCACACGTACATACATATATCCTTTTGATACACTAGAGATATAAAATCACTGAGAAGTTATGTTAATTATTTTGGGGGCTGGAAAGGGTTAAAAAGACTTTCAAAATGGCTTCAAAGAAAATGACTCATGATAGCCACCACAAGCACGCTCAAAAGGATCGTAGGCTATCCAGGGCCAATGCAGTTACGTAGCGACCAGTGGGCACTGCCTGTTTTCAAACAAGTACTTTAGCAATGGAGTCTTGATCCAGCATCCACTGACACTAATGGAAAGACTCCCATTGGATTGAATTCTACCTTGAGACAGGCTCAGGCATTCCGGGATGATGGTAACATACCAGAGCTGGAGTCACAGTACAAACTATGAGAATTGTTTAATATTTCAGCATTTCGGGCTTTCCAAAAACCTGACATTTCTGGAACAGGAATGATTCATTTTTCATCTCAAGTTGTAAATAGGTGTAATTTACCCCCCAAAAGGGAAAAACGACAGACATCTTTTCTCCTACAGTTTCACCGCGCAGTTTTTTCTCTGTGGAGAAATGTCATTGCAAAGGAATGATTGGGGGATGTCACAGTTCCAGGGAAAAAAGGGACGTATTGATGCGCTCTTCAGAGAGTTAAAAATGTGCACCAAGGTTAATAAAAGCCTATGCACAAGCAGTTCATGGGTTTGTTGGAGGGTTTGGGGGTTTGGGGTTTTTTTTTTTTGTTAATTAAAGAATACATTATACATCCACAACTCATTTTATACAGCTATAATATTCTTATTCATGAAACCCATAATAACTAAGGTGCAAATTACATGGGAAAGGAGCAATTTTCATATCACTGCATTGACATTAATATCTTATTTGCAGATGTAATCAAAGAAAATACCTTTAGCTGCACTTAACAAATTAAGAGCCAGAAGTGAAGCATTTCAGGGCTGATTGACCATAACAAACGTGCAGTTTTGAAGAGTAACTTTTGTGAATTTTGTTCTCTCCCACAATAATAAATAGCAAAATGTGGCGCTTTCCCCTTCAGTCTCTGTAACAAGAGCTCAATAAGATTACATCACCCAAAACTGAAAAGAAAAAATGAGTGAAATTAAATGAGATGGGTTGGATCCAAGTGAAGAATTAAAGAAGATGGAAAATTGACTCTTACTGTAACTCCCGCAAATGGTATGTCCCCTCCCCATTCAGCATTTCAGCAGCAAAATCCTATAGAATGTAACAGTGAATAATAACATTTCTGTCGTTGTTTTTTAAACCATCCTATAGAGAATTTAATAGAGAATTTGGGGTCTGTCCCCGACACTTTCACCAACTTTTTACTGGGCCCATTGGCTTCAGTGAAGTTAACCTGGATTTGCACCGCATCAAAATGAGGTCATTTTTCTAGAAATCTGTAGGATGATTTATCAATCCCATAGGAAGTATATTGTTCTCCATTAAATCCTGCAGGACTTTGCTATTAGGGCAGTGACTATTTAGCAGCATCTCGCCATCATATTGGGGTTTGGCCCCAGCCTTCAATCATTTCAGCATTTTCCCACAGTGGATTAGTTAGTTATGTTATTATTTATTTCATGCAAAAAGTTAAATGCCGCGTAATTTTTTTAAATAAGGACATGACTCCTAATAGGTTCCATTTGCTCTAATGGTCGTTAGCCCTGGCACCTAAGGTAATTTTGAGCTTGCTAGCATTACATGCAGAAGATTGTTTAACACTTGAATCTGCCAAAGCATGGAAGTTCAGAGCACAGGTGGCTAATTTCACTTTATCACACATTCCATTCTGCCGTAGAATTGGGTTTCTTAGCATCTTCTCTCCAAAGCCCACTGGGAATGTGATGTATACAACAGAGCATGGCACTGATGTAGCAACTATAGCTCTGAACTTCTGTGTCCTTGTAGGTTTACGTCAGTCTCTCTATCACACTGAGTGGCATATTAGAAAGCGATGAGAATTAGCTACTGTGATTAGGACAAGAGAATGTGGTCTAGTGATTAAAGGAAGGAGACTGGAAGTCTGGATTCTTGGATTCTTTCAGTGCCACGGCCACAGACTCACTGTGCAATTTTGAGCAAGTCACTTAACCTCTCTGTTGTCTACCCCGCTTCACAACAGAGCTTGATAATTCTTACTAACTTCCCAGGAAACTGAAGTGACTAAAAGTAATTTTAGATTGGCCTACGCTGCATAAATTCAAATCCAGATCCTCCCTTTCTGAAAAGTTTGGTTGGGTTTGTGGTTTTGGAGCAGCCCATTCCAGAACCAAGAGCTAGCCAAGAGGTCTAGATCTGAACTTCTCCATTTTTAGGGTCCTCTATTTATTCCGTTGGGGGTGAGGCTCTTTGATCAATGTTTCTCAAGCATCTTGAACTCCTTGGATGGAAGGAGAAGGGGGAGTGTTGTTATTCTACGTACAGTAGCTAATTTTCAGGCTTGAAATATGGGAATAAAACTATTTTTGTTTTAATTTGGTTTCCCCCCCCCCTAAAATAACCAAAGCAGGTTGCCCATTTGAGTGAGTGAATAAGTGCCTGGCATAGCATTTGTATGTGGTGCCTAAACTGATATAAATAGATTTTGGAAGATACACACATACGCTATGATGACCCATCTGCCTGTCAAATTTTCAGCCCCGATGCTCGAGGGTTTAAAATGGAAGTGCTGATGGATCTTTAATCATGGCATTGCACTAACGCACCAACAAAATACTGCTTAGCCACAATCTTTACCGTGTATTTATTACATATCCTCATTTATCTGTTCCAAAGAAGAAGCCGTTTTTTACCAAAGAGACCTTGTCCTTTTAAGGTACACTTCTAAAGTCATGATAAAGGCTCACGTTGTTTGCTGACGCATTAACATTCAGCAATTTTCCTTGGACAAGGAATGTGAAGATCACCTAGACCTTTGTATTTCAATCTGCCGATTTTTTGCTGGTGGTTCTTTGTCTTTTCTAGCATTTGTGTGGAATTAGGGCTTGATCCTGTGTTTCAGGTCACCCCGTTGGGAGTTTGGGGTGCAAGAACATGCCCTTGTTTAAGCCTTGGTTTGGGAAAGTATTTAAGCATGTCCTTAATATTCAGCGCATGCTTAAATCCGTTCCTCAGTGGGACACAAACAAATGCTTGAATTTACTACATCAGATTTGGTTGCCTTGGTTACAGCCAAATCCCTAGTGACATCATCAAAGTGAATGATCGTATTTTGTTAATGTAATTGCTTTATTGTCATTTATTGTTTTATTTTAATTGTTGCCTGAATGTTGCCTTTGAAAGCAGAAGACAACATCACAGCTTCAGATAATGCACCTTTCGTTATGATTCTTTTTAAATAATTGTTAGATTTTTATCACAGCTGCAAAACACTTGGGGAATGACTTAGTCCTGGAGACACGGGGGAAGCAAAACATGTGCCAGGGTGAGCTCTACACACATACTTCAGACCCTTTGGGCAGAAGCAGGAATTAAGTGTGACATAGGCCTTGGGTTAGCTCATTATCTGGGGGTGAATTACACACCCTACAAGCACAAGCATAAAAGAGTTCTCAGTATGGATATTGTGTGTAGAGACTGGTGTGCACAATCACCAGTTAAATCCAGTCTAGTAACACATATTTTGGGCCCTAAGCCTCCAACCTAGAAAATCCCATCATCAAGATCCATGGGGAGGGGGAAATCTTGTCACTTTGCTTTACTCCAGTTTAGAACATAAAATTCTGTGATTTCCCCCTTTTTTGTCTAGAAACTGAACAGCTCAAAGTGGTTTATTTTGGTTTTCTACTTACCTTTTGTTGATGTCTAATTCCCCCGGTTGATTCTGTGGGCTGGTTTGATATTAGTTCATCAAGTAGTGCTGATCACGCTTTATATAGATAGCAACACTGTAAATCAGGCTTGACACATAAGGATGTGTGCGGTGGATTTGGGTGGTGAAATTCTACATGGGAAACACTAGTGGCGTGTTGATATTTGTTTGAGGATCTACTTGAAAGAGATGGAGAGGGCTACCTAAGGCCACATGGAAGTTAGTGAAGCGTGAATTGATACAGGGACTCTGAGAACAATACTTCTGTTAAAGCTGGTCAAAACGTTTCGCACTAAACTTCTATTTTGTTGAAAATTTGACCTTTTTTCTTCAATACTTTCCGGGGGAAATTGTCTATTTTCTGTTCTCGCAATATCTTCCCCAACATTTGTTATTAATAGTTTAATCAACATGTTGTTGACATTTTTATCCTAATAGTTTTTGAAATGGTTCTCAGTTTTTCATTTACCAAAAAGGAAGTTTTCTTACTCAAAACCATTTTTAATTAAAAAAAAAAAAAAAAAAGTTGTCGGTAACGATTTCAAAAACTGTATGGTAAAAAAAATCCTGTCAAAATGTCACAAAAATGTTCATGGAAAATGGATCCATTCTGGACGTTATGAAACAAGCACATTTTTATTTTTTTTCACAAAATCTATCTTGTTTTCTGATTCGCTCTACTTCCTGTGCAGACACCATTTTCCTAGTTACTAGAAATCCGAATAATGTGACTTTTCTGGGAATAACAGTGTTACTTCTGTTGGACACAGTTTTTGTCTTCTCCCTTCAAACCATGCCCGGGCTGGTTAGGAAGATGATGACAGTGTTAGTTGTCCTTTGTTTCAAGTACTGAAGGGTGTGAGTAGATTATGCTCACCAAGATCAAGAAACTCTGGTTGAACCTAACACCATTCCTTTGCCTTGGGAAAGGCCGTTTTCCGTATACATTTCCAGAAAGATTGCTGTTCCTCGGCATTTCAAGTTTGCAATTGAAACAGTTGGTTGGCTGTCTTGATGCTAGAGCCCTTTTGAATTGTGAATGAAATGTGACCTCTCCTTAAGCCATCTGTGAATCCATCCAATTCCATTGGAAGAGTCCATAGAAATAAACAGCCAAATCTAGGGTTTGTGGTGAACACAGAAGTTCTCAGCTTTGTTTTTAGAGACACTAACTATTGAAAATTCAGTAGAACAGTTTGGAACTACATATATAAAAATAATATACACATTTTAGATTGTCCTGAGACTGACTAATTAAAGGTACAGGCAACAGTAGGTAACCAGTACAGTTTTTATTATACTTGTCCTGTTTTCATTTCTGTGCTGCTGCGTTCTCAATCTTTTTGGCATTAACCCATGTAAAACTGACCGCCCCATTGATTTTGCAGCTATGCTAACAGGGCTAATCTGAAATGTTTTTTGTTGTTTGTGTGTCTTCCTGATTATTCTTAAATCTTTTTAAAAAAAAAAAAAAAAAAAAAAAGCCCAAACCCAAAATGGTGATATCCTTTTTACATTTTCCAGTCCTTTAGAGTCCAGTCCTGGGAATCAGAACTCCTAGGTTCTGTTTGCAGCTCTCTACCTCTTTCTCCCTTTGTCACCTTAGACAAGTCACTTAGCCTGTTTCTTGCTCTGCCCCAGTTTATCCATCTCTGTAATGGGAACGATATATTACCTACCTCACAGGAGTGTTGTGAGAGTTAGTTAAAAAATGTAAAACTTTTTGAGCTCTAATCAAAGTAGCTGTCTGCATCCATAGCATCAGTGGCAGGAGTGCCATGCATATGCCTGCCACATGAAAATAAAAGAAAATGATTATAATTATTGCTTTTTAAATGATTGTCAAATTGTGCCTTAAATTTTCAGTCAAATCTAACCATGTAATTTAGAGCAATAATTCCAGGCCTTATGTTGGAGAATCCAATCAGCGATTTGTTTGAAAGACTAGATTTTTTAATACTTTTTCCAGAAAATGAGGTTATTGAGGGGTTCTCTTCTTTTACTTTTTTCTCCTTCAATTTTATTTCGGCATGAAAGGGGTCAGCCAAAATGCACATTTGTCTTCTATGTGGCATTTTCATCTGTTTTGTGTTCTTTTAGGGAGATGCCACTCTGTCATTTTATGCATAATGACATCTCTTTAAATACACACCAGCCAATGAGATTGTTTTGCTAAAGTTAGCAGGCATTTTTTTTTAATCAACCAGATTTTGGGTTGTGGGGAAAGTGTTGCAGTTCTTTGCTACGCATTAATTCTAACTTTCACTGCAAAGACGAAATTATAGTCTTCCCAGATCTTTGCTGTAGTTGTAGGTTGACACGACCGTTAAGCCAGATTGTAAAGGGAAATACTCCGTGTAACCTAGTTCCATTTAGCAACAAGAATCTTTTGTCAGCTCAGGTCCTGTTGGTTTGGGTTTTTAAATGTCAAATGACAGACTTAGGGTTTCCTAAAGATGAACAAAACTGGCACTTCATGTGCAGTAATTTGGTGGTTCCCGGCTGCAGTATTTTCCCGGTGAATCTGGGTATCATTGTATACTAGGATCCTGCCTGCAGCCGACAATACATTTGACCTATTATCCAGTCCATCTCATTGCTCCTAAAAAGCTGCAGCACTGCAAAGCTTGCGCAGCAGTTTTGGCTGCCTTCCCCCGCTCCCACTTGCTCCGTATTTACACAGTTTAACTGAGCTCTTCTTTCTGCTGAAGGTCAGATGCGAGCGATAGGAAACACTAAACGTTATAAACAAGCAGAGCCATTTTAACCACCACGCTCTGGACACGAACGCATCTTTACGTGGTGGGCTGTCTGCTTTGCCGTGAGAGGGCACCCTGACAGTGGTATCGTATGCAAAGCCGCAAGATATGCTTTTTAATGAACTACTCGCTGACATCCAGCGACACAGCTTCAGCCTTGCAACGCAGAAAAACCTTCCCGCAGCAATGCGCTTACACTAGCTTTCCTCTCCCTTTGCAAAAAGTGAAACTTTCCCAACCAGGGTATATGTTTAGCCTGTATATTGCACAGACAGGCTGGCAGTTATTTTCCCGAGGATTCTTTCTGTAACCTCTGTGTGGCAATGTTGAAGAGCTTGCCTTTTTTTGACGAGATTGGATGTTGCATATTGATGTGAGCATTTCAAAGGCCCGTGGGGCTTTGGAACGTATTAAGAACCTCTAAAGTTAATATTCACCATGTTTTAAATATTCAAAAGTAAAAAAATCTGCATAAAACAACTCTGGGTACACATGGACGATGTTGTTTCTTTTTTAAGCAAGCACTGGGGGGGGCTCGTGGCTCCACTGGGCTTGTTCTAAAGCTTCTTTCGTTCCAGTTGATCAGAACCATTTGGAACTAAAGGGCCCTGGCTCTGGCTCTTATCCCACGCCAGTTCTAATGGTGGTGCCTGCGCTGGAGTGGTTCCTGATTTCCTCTGGGATTGAGTCCAGCGGGTGGGATTTTCACAAGATCCTAGGGGAGTTAGGAGCACCCAATTCCCACCGACCTCCAACCCCTTTATTGTCCCCATCGTGACAAGGTGGCATGTAGGGCCTGAATGGGGCTTCGCTGGCATCACAGTCTGTGTCCAAAGAGCCTGCCCTGCTCACCACGGTGTGCAGTGAATCAGGAGTAACTCCAGTGTGGAGGCACCGCTGTGGAACTGGCATGAGAGGAAACTCAAGCCTGTGGCTTTTGTGTGTTAGTGCTGCCGTCAGCGGGGACAGGGCAAGCACATTCTGTTCCAGGATGCTGGGACAAAGCTCCCTTCAGTTCACCCTGAACTTCGCCAGAGGAGATTTTGCTTCACCCGAACGTTCCTCTTCTGCTGGATTGCAGGGGGCAAGATGAAAGCTGTCAGCAGAAATGCTTCCAGGGAAGCCCTGGTTCCCGTCTCTATAGGAAAACTGCCGGCCGCTTTAGGTGAGGGTCAGGTAGAAGCGAACACTCAGCCATTCCACTCTGCTGTTAGCTATTCCAGTCTGCCTTCCCCTTGACTGCTCACCGCGCATATCCCAGGAGCACAGCAGGTCTTTGGACACACGCTACATGCAGCATCAGGGTTATCAGGTTGGCCCTTGTTTGAGTCTGCCCGAGGCGCTCGCTCTCAGGTCTGCTCTTGCAAGGCCCTATGCAAGCTGTTAGTCCTGGCCCTGGAGGGGCAGAAGGCGATGCTGTCCTTTTTGGCTTACAAGTAACGCAGCCCTTTTGAAATCCCCTTTCCCCTCTCTCACATTTCCTGATGGAGGCAAGGCTTTAAATATTGAATCGCCTGGGTGTGTGTTTGGCATATGCCTTGAAAGCGTTGTCAGACTGAGAGCAGAATGAGGGATTTCAAGATCAATTCCCCTTCGGCCCTGATTGTAGGGTTCTTGTTTGAAACTAGACTTCCCCTTTTAGAAAAGCCCTATAGAACTTACACTTTAATGTATGGAACAAAAATTCGACTCAGATTGGAACTAACAGGGTTCTGTATACATTTGCTATAGTTCTGAAGGAATTACTCTAAAAGCTTATAGGTCCGGTTCCCTCGTTGGTATAAATATGGTAGTTTACACCAATGGGGGATCTGCTCCAGAGGACGTTATTCTCTATGAAACTCTATCAACTGATTTGTTTGAACCATTTTATAGAAATTGATAGCAGGGATATACTTCTTTAATTGCTTCCATAGGTGGCTTCCAAAAAAACCTATAGAAACATTATAATTTTTTTTAATTAAATTCTTCGGGACTTCTCCATAAGGGCTGTGGTTTATGAAAACATGAGACTTCACCCAGAGTAAGCTTTATTGATACCCACGCTTGTGTTAGATGAAGTTGATAGTTAATCGAGTAGTAGCAATAGAATCATAGAAATAAGAACAGGGTTTGATGATTTTCCCAGGCCTAGTGCTGAAGCAGATTTTTCTAGCATTGTGTGTAACTGAGATGAGAATCTGACCCGGAGCATAATGGTTCAAAAATTTCACTCTATTTATTTTTATTCTTTTGAAATAATTTTTCTTTATCAGCAATTTAATCTTCCAGGACCTGAACCTGCAGCCTTTACTCACCTGAGTAGTTCCACTGACTCTGGTGGTGGTATTTGTGTAAGAGTAAGAGTGACAGGATCGGGCCCCACTACAGAATCTACGGAAGTGGTTGCAGAAATATTCTGTTTCGCTTCCATTAATCACACCAGGACATTTCCACCAAGAGCTCTCTATTTAATAAGTAGCAGGGCCTGTAATTGCAGTCTGAGTTCTGATCTTATCGACAGACGTTCTGACTTTCTAGGCATTGCAACTCTATTCAGATTCATATGTTTGCCTCTGTTTAAACTCGGATTGATCAGTAAGAGGGAACAGCAAGAGCTGTGTCACCCATGGAGATGCAGTGACTATAGATAAAGGAGTTATCTTCCTCCTGTGTCTGCAGGATTTGAAGCTTGGAACGGAGCACACATGTAACAGAGGGAAACTTTACCAACCATGCATAGGGGCTGTGGACAGTATACCCGATATATATCTTTCAAACTCTTGGAATGTTTGTAGGAATGGAAACTTGAATCTTTTTCAGGTCTTAGCTAGTGTACTTTCCAGTCAGGGAGTTTACGTACCATCATTTCTCTGATGGCGGCAGCATCTGTCTGATCTGAGCTTTCATTTTGTTTTTAAATTAAATGTCTAGCTCATATGGTTACAAAGAGATCTTTCCAAATATGGCCTTGATAAGAGGCTGTCTTCCTGAGTCACGCGGGCAAGTTGAAATAGAAGTCCGGATTCCATTCTCGCTTACGCCAGGGAAAATCAGGAGTAACTTTGGTGGAGTTGTAGCAGTGTAAAAGTGGTGTGAGATCAGGATCAGTATCTCGGAGAGTTTTGAACTCCTACGCCCCCATTCATCATAATAGGATGTTAACCCAGAAACCTAACGATGACCAAGTAGATGTTAACGTAGTTGCAAAATTTGCTGCTGATCATTTTGGCAAAAAAACACCCATGTCTTCAGAAACTGGACTCGAGTTTGGGAATGGGAGTGGAACTAAAGAAGAATGAACCCTGTTTTTTTCTGTTATGTCACAGCCTAGCTGTGTTTGCGCAATAGGGATAAAAAGTACTATACAAGTATAAGAATCTATGCAACAACAACAACAAAAGCAACCAAACCAGGATATTTTAATGCACACAGAACTAACTATATGCAGACCCTCCCTTTTCTCCAGCAAGCACTATTCTTTCTTTAATTTTTTTTGTGTCTAACTTTGCACAAAGCACAAAGAATTTTTTTAACACTACTTCTAAGGAAACTCGATACCTAATAGGAGGAGTGGGAGGGGTCTTACTTTCAAACACTTGGGTTTTTCTGGTTTGGAAATTAATAATTTCTACACCTGACCCAATTCCTGCAGCTGCCAAAAAAGAAAAGAGAAAGCTATTTAAATTTCTCGTAGAGCCATTTATCTCTGAAAATATGCCAAAGCAATTTGAGGTGGGGGTGGAGACTTAACTATTTATCTCTGCAGCCTAAATTTTTTTTCTCTTTATATTTCTAACTGTCAAGGAAAAGGAAGGCTAGGAAGCTATTCTTGGGCTGTATTATTGATGCATTGTGTTGCCATTATACGGGATGCCTGTGTTCCTTCATACAGTGGGATGTTATAATGCCCATCTTCCCCACACTCCCTCTTTGGGGAGATACGAATTCAATCTGACCAGCTACTATTTGCAAGATTTTTTTTTAAACTATTGAGAACAGAGTGTAGTGAGGATTGAGTTCAGACGTGCCGATTTCTTTGGACGGGTTTGCAGATGTGTCAGAGATCATACAGGAAGTATTGTGGGCTAGACTCCGCTGCAGTGAGTGGCTTTCAAACTTTTGTCATTTGCGGACCCCGCCAAAAAATTCGAATGGAGGTGCGGACCCCTTTGGAAATCTGAGATAAAGTCTGCAGACCCCCCGGGGTCCATGCATCACAGGTTGAAAACCGCAGCTCTACTGGATGGGGCAATATATGTTGTGTGACTGCAGGCAAATCGCTTCAACTCTGTGTGCCTGGGTTTATGCTCCCATATCTTCTCTGTTTAGATTGTAAATTCTTCAGTGCAGAGACTGCTGTTCACTGTGTCTGTACAGCACCTAGTACAGTGCGGGCTACTGCAATCCAAATAACATAATCATCTGTTTTGTATTATCTAGCGAATTAAATTGAGCAATGCCCGTTTCCCGGTAATTTCCCCAAAGTAAGGATCAGCTTGTTTTAGGACCCCCCCAAATTTGATTCAATGTTTTAAAAGGTCAGAGGGTAAACAAAGTGCATAGGCGCGGTTTCATGATTAAAAAATGCCAAGACTTAAACTTTCTCCTGAAGTGTTGGAAGACCCAACTCAACAATGTGCTATCCGCATGTGAAACTGGCCAGCCTACTTTCATTGTCCAAGAAGAGTGAAGTGCAAAACAAAACAAAAAAATACATGTGGCAGAAACGACATGATATAATTGGCCTGATTTTCAAAGTGCTGCTGCAGCTCCCCCTAATTTCAACCCAGAGGAGCTTCACGTATTCAGCACTTCTGAAAATCAGGCCCCCATGTACTTTTAAATTAGAATTATAGAATCATAGAATATCAGGGTTGGAAGAGACCTCAGGAGGTCACCTAGTCCAACCCCCTGCTCAAAGCAGGACCTCATCCCCAACTAAATCATCCCAGCCAGAGCTTTGTCAAGCCTGGCCTTAAAAACTTCTAAGGATGGAGATTCCACCACCTCCCTAGGTAACCCATTCCAGTGCTTCACCACCCTCCTAATGAAATTCCTCCATTATTGTAAATTGTATTTAGGTCACGCATAGGGGCCAGCTGAGAACGGGGCCCCCAGTGTGCTGGGCATCGTATAAACACAGAGTAATAGACAGTCCCTGCCTTGAGAAGCAATAAGTTACAGTTCCATAGATTTCAAGGTACAGAAAGTACCATGCGATCAGTCTAGTTTCCTAGTCACAGATAGGGAATTTTCCAAATATGAATTGTAGGTGGGTGGTGCAGTTTCGTTTGGGAAACAGGTCACATTTAAAAGAGAAAGAAAGAAGAACGTTGTCTGTAGCTTTTTTATTTTTTCGTTAGTATTAGTATTGTTTTAGTGGTTGTTGATCAAACCAAGAATGAGAGAAATTTCATCTGAAACATTCCATAAACTAGAGACAGAGTCAAATAACGCCTGTTCGAATATTGTTTCACTTCAGCTGGAGTTTGTCCTGTTCTTTTCACATATGTGCAGCATAGAAGTAGAAGCTGGAGAAGACGATTAGCTAAATTAGTCCATCTCACACTCAGCGCACAATCCATTCCCGACAGTATATGTTCTAGTGCTTTGTCCGGTCAATTTTTTTTATTTTATTTCCATTTTTACGTAAGATCTGAATAGCACAATGGTTTTTGCTAGAAACAGGGTTTTCTCCCTACTCCTAACTATGGGAATACGTGCAATGATTAGGATGCGAGAGCAGACCGCCTTGCATGGTGCTAATATTCCTGAGGATGGCAAGATGGTATAAACTGAGGTCAGTTTACTCTGAAACGTGCAGTTGGAGGGTTTGGTTGATTGTTTAATATGCTGAGTTTCTCCCCATGTCAAAAACAAAACGGTGGCGCTATGGGGTTGGGGGTTTTTTTGCATCCAGTGCCTTCTCAACAGATTGGCAGGAAACCCCTTCCGGTTTGGCATAGAGAGACGCATTGACTATCCTGTGAGACAGACAGACATCACAGAGCTATGTCTGTCCAATCAACGATATTTCTAATTTGCCTATTGCCATAGTAGCTAAGCATCTAAAGAGCACAGGTGACATGTTACTACAACGTATGGTGGGTCTTAGGAATATTCCCCATATATTTTACTCTCTGTACAAAGTGCCTATTCTAAGAGCCACAACTCGTTAGACCTTATCTATGGGCAGAACAGGGAACTAATCAAAGTGCAGAGCAAGGATATGAACGATCAAATTGATACCAAATGGAAGCAAGACGGGAGTGTCAAAGATCATAGAATATCAGGGTTGGAAGAGACCTCAGGAGGTCACCTAGTCCAACCCCCTGCTCAAAGCAGGACCAACCCCAACTAAATCATCCCAGCCAAAGCTTTGTCAAGCCTGTGTCACAGCTCTTCATTAAAGCGTACCAAAGCAGCGGCTCATGCCTTGCATGTCGCCCAACGTACACAGTCACCTTGTCGATCTCCCTTCTGGAAAGTAATACGTTTCAAAGCCCCAGCATTGTTGACTCCCTGGTAGTGGCTAATTTAAAGGGTTCTACTTTGCATACGCACCCAAATTGTGGAGGTTACAGAGCCAGCGATGTGTAGGGAAACATGCTTGAAAGTTTGCATGGTCAGTAAGATCTACAAATATTAAGCACTTTGGGGGGATATGTTTGGGGATGTTATTTATTTGATTGTAAACTGCCTGTGTTTCATGTGTTCTTATTCCTTGCATAACACTGGAGGGTAAAATCCATAGATGCCAGAGAAGGCTGGGTGCTGCGGTGGGAGAATTCACGATGCCCAATGCCAGCTAAGCCATACCAGGTGCTCAATGTGCTCTCACACTCATTCCTGAAAATATCGCGGAGTGCTGTTTGATGGAGCGTTCACCCGTTTGATGGAGCTGTGTACTGGGGAGGGAGTGCAGGCCAAGACTATAACAGGGTTCAAAAAGGAACTAGATAAGTTCATGGAGGATGGGTCCATCAATGGCTATTAGCCAGGATGGGCAGGGATGGCGTCCCTCACCTCTGTTTGCCAGAAGCTGGGAATGGGCGACAGGTGATGGATCACTTGATGATTCCCGATTCTGTTTATTCCCTCTGGGGCCCTGGCACCAGTCACTGTCGGAAGACAGGAAACTGGGCTAGATGGACCATTGGCCTGACCCAGTCTGGCCGCTCTTATGTTCTTATGAGTAATGTTTGTCCAAAGAGACAGCAAAATGGAGGTTTTATGTGTTCTAACACCTAATGCTCTAGCACCCCCACCTCTCTTGCTGTCCCTCTGGAAGTCAGCGTGTGAAGGTAAAGGCATGTACGGAACTGAGGCCTCGTTGTGACCTCACCTGACCTGGTCCTACCCTGGCGTAACCCTCCAGACTTACTGGTGTAAGTGAGATCCGAATCAGTCCAGCTGTGTTTAGACGGGCAGGGTGTATAAATCAGGACACAGCTCTGTTGGTAACATTGCTGAACTCTTCAGCACCTCACAGGTCCCCAAACGGCCCTAGCCCTTGCGTTGTGGGTAATCCCACTGACTTTAACGGGGCGACTTGTCAGAGTGGGAACTTCAGAAGCAGGCCACTTGTTTAGCCAAACAAGTCCGGGTCAGAGGTGGACTTGAATCCTCTCTGCACTAGTTTATCCATCTCCAAAGCACTTCTCCTACATCCTAACAACAAACACCCCTCTGCTCCACATCGTGAGACCGCCGGTGGCTCGGCTACCGATGGGACACGTGTCGTACTGGCTACCCAGACATACCGTGCCTACAGTTAGAAAGTCGCTAACACCCTGCACACATACACAGCGCCTGGAGGTGCCCTCCTCTGTGTGCCTCTAGCCACTCAGACCAGAGATAAGCCCAGGAGACACATTTTGTATCAAAATCCAACTTTCCCCAGCCCAAAGGTGTTCGTAGCTGGGGTTCTGTTTCAGCCCATCGTAGCAGATAGGAACCAGCGTCACATGTTGGGTCTAGATCCAAACTTTCCAAGGATTCCAGGGAGTGGGCGGAGGCTGTAGCTGGAATATTGGTTCAGGTCCATCTCCGCTCAGAATAAACAGCAGAGGCTGGCTGGCTTTAATCATAGGCAGGCGCCACGGGGGGGGGTCCCCATCACAGTGGGTGCCATTCCAGAGAAAGGTCTCTTCTTGGCCAAATGCCATTTCTTAAGTTCCAGGGCATCTTCCCAGAGCTTGGAGACCTGAATGGCTGTTGCACATTGCAAGGAAGAGTGCGCGCCCAAGAACGTATTCACCCTACAGACCTGCCGTGCCTTGACCCAGCCCTGCTAACGGCAGCATTCTGCATCGGGGCCCTTCGGAGAAGTTAGCTCTTTGGCGTGAGGTAGTTTATAGTGAATTTCTATGCAAGGTGTGAGGTCTGTTAGCGTTGGGAGATGAGTGTGACTTGTGGTGGGTGGTTTTACATCCTCCGGACGGTCTGTGCTGGGCAGGTGGAGGTTGTTAGCAGTGAGGACAGCTCCTTGGCTTTCAATGTGGATCGCTCCCTTACTAACACCAGGCAGCAGAGAGGCAGGAGAGGAGATAGTGCCCGATCCGAAGAGGTGCCTCCTTGCTAGAAATGCCATGCCTTCAAATCCTAATGAAGTAATGCAAGTTGAGCTTTCAGGATTGGTGCCTTATTCCTCAGTATCACTGGGTACCAGTGATTTACCATTTGCTGAGCACAACTGCCACTTAGCACCTAATCAACTAGGGGCCTAATCTTGGCGCCATTGAGATCAGTGGGAGTTTTGCCATTGACTTCAGTGGAATCAGGATTGGAACTTTTCAAATCTGTAAAGACCCAATCCTGCAAGCTACTAAGAGCACCTCCTGTGAGGTGCTGTGTGCCCTCAACTTCCCTTGAAACTGATCAGGCCTCATGTCTGTTTCACTGACTATTTTCACAGGAATTTGAGCGCGCTCAGGACACGCACTCAGCAACTAGCAAGATTGGCCTGCAAGGTGATATATGAAGTTTACTATCTGGTAACGTGTGTGCATGGATTAAAAATCATTTTATTCAAATGTATTCTGAGACCAGATCCAGCATATACACAGTTTCTATATTTATAAATATATATAGAGATTTTTTTTTGTTCTCAGCTAGTTACCTCTTCTGAACCGCAATTTTCAGAGCAACCGGCATATATTTTTCATTCAACACGTAAAATGACTTCTTACAGTAAGAAAATGAAAGCTGTTTAAGCATGTGTTTTCTATATTTGTATTATGCATTATCCAATTATATTGAGATTTATTTTCCTCTTTGCTCTGCTCTTTCGTGTGTTATCCTTATCAGTTATGCTTTTCTAATGTTTTGTAAGGAGAAAAAAATATGCAAAATTGCCAGATGCCTTTTTTCTTTGCAGAAGAAGAATCACAAATGCTTTTTATTACATTTTACCAATCCAATAAACTCCTTATAAATTTCATTTTTGTTTGCTAGCGTGTGAACTTTTTTTTCCAAGTCAAATGGTATTTGCTTTCTGTCAGCCTCCCCCTGCAATTGTGTCTTATTTCTCTTTCTCTCCGAGCCAAATCCTTTCACCGTTAGCCTTCCCAGGCTGTTTGAAAAAGGTGCTCAAAACCAGTGTTTGCTGGGGCAAGGATGCTTGAAGAATGTCGGGAGAGAGACCACTCAACGCTTGTGTAGGCCATTACATAAACATTGTAAACCTAAGCGTAAACCTAAGCTCCGTTCCTGAGCCCTGAGGTAATCGGCAGGTGCAGGCAGTGTGCGGTTGAGGCTAAGAACACAATGCCCTACCTACGAGTACTTTCCGGACTGAACTGTGATCTGATGCAGCTTGCTTTGTAGGTGAACATGAGGTCAGGGCTCATCCCATTATGTGGAGGGAAGACCCAAGTGTGGAGTGTAAACCTGTTCGTGGGCTGCCTTCAGGATTGTCGCTGAATTGTGTCACTTGGACTGTTCCCTGCTCAATATTGCCAAGCCCAGATGCTCCAAAATCAGGAGGCAAGCCCCAAAAACCCAGGAGACCTTGGCTTTCAAAATCCCGAGATTTAAAAAAACAAACAACTTTTGTTTTCTTGACTGGCATCCAGGGTTGTCTCTGTCATCATGAAAGCTACTGTAAAAAAAATAAATAGCTAAGATTCTCCTATAATCACATGAATCCAAGAGCTGGGGCTTAAAACGAAACCCCGACTATTGCAAGACACAATAGAACCATGAGTTAGCAACGCTGCTTGCTGGATCCACCGAGGGAGGGACGTCCTGCCCCTGCACAAGGGCTGATTGCAGGAAAGTGAGGGAGGACATATCAGTCTGCCCCTCCTCCCCAAAATTAATGATCCCTCTTTTCCGGTTTAAGAGGGAGCTCTGAGAACCGTGTGTGCTCATACCAATAGCGCCATGCCTATGTGTCCATGGGAGGTGCGTCGAGAATCCTGGTGGGTTGGACATCACCCAGGCGGAAATGTCCATGCTCCGCCGCAGCTCCACCAGCTGCCGGAGGGCTCTCCTGTTGGCAGCAGGGTGGGTGGCCAGCAGAAAGCCAGTGAGTCGACCAGTAAGCGGGCAGTGAGCATGCCGACGGGAAGCAGTGGGGGCTGCAGGATGAAAGCCGCTCAGCATGGGAAGGAGGAGAGCACAGTTGTGTGAGAGGGACCGGGGGTGAGGGCGAGCATGCAGTTTACCGAGAAGGCCGGGATTTCCAGAGGAATCCAGGGGAATGAGTCACCCAACTCAAGTTAAAATACAGCAGGATTTGGGCATCCAGCCCCCTTTGAAATCCTTCGGCTCCTTTGAAATCCAAGCCAAGGTTAAGAGATGCTCAGATGTGAATAGGGTATGGTGAGAGAAGCAGGAACGGAGGGTGCTGTGAAGATAACCCAAGGGCAGGAGGCAGGGGCCGGCAGGCCTTGCCCTGCCTCTAAAGCATCCTGTCGATATTTTAACAACACATTTCAGGCCAGAAGGGCCCATTATGGTCACCTAGTCTGATGACCTGGATAGCACAAGCCAGAACCTCACCCAGTGATTCCTGCCTCAAACCCAGACCTTCTGATTGAGCTACGCTTGTTTTTTAGAACAAGGCACCGTATCTTGATTGAACCACGTCGGGGGATGGAGAATCTACCACGTAAGTTCTAATGGCGTATAACCCTCACTTCTGAAATTGTGCATCCTACTTCTGGCCTGAGTTTGGCTAGCTTCCAGGCCGCTGATCTTTTGATACCTTTTCCTGCTAGGTTAGGAGTCACTCCCCCCTCCCCCCCACCTCCTCCTGCATACATGTAGACCATGATCAACTCACCGCTGAACTTTCTCTGAGTTAAGCGAAAGAGGCAGAGCTTCTTGAGTTGGTTTTGCATTTCCAGTCTGCTGGTGTCTCAGCCGTGGAAGGAGATGCCAACCCCCTTACCCCCACCCGAAGGCTTTGTGAAGGGAGCAGCGCTCTCCTTCTGGGAAAGGATGAGTTCTGCAGCTGCCCTGGCAGGCCATGACGGCTTGAAGGGCTTTAGCTTGGTAATACGGGGGTTCAAATGTGGCATCCTTAGAAGCCGATTCCACGTACTGTCTTGTGTTCCAGAATGACTCAGTCCTATTACTTCCTTTCTAACCAGGTGGGCAGCGTCACCCACCGTGGAACTGATCACAACATCTGCAAGGTAAGTCAACGTAAACGCCAATCACTGCAGGGCAGAACAGACTGCACTTGTATCTTGGAATCGTGTCGATGGTGGATGGAAACTGCTGCCTTTAAATATACATATAAAAATGCTGCAAAATCATCACTATTTCAGCAACTAATTAAGCGGGAATGCTCATGGCAAAGGAGTAGATGAGGCAATAAATGGATCTGGCAGCCGATTAAAGGCTGACGCTGAGGCATTTAATTACTGCGAAAGCCAATTATCACCCGTGTGTCCTCTGCCACCCTGGACATTATTACTGCTGCATGACCTGGCAAAGGAACGGCAGTAAAGCCGGAGAAGACTAGGTAGAGGGTGGGTGGGTGGGTTCCAGGAAAGGTCTTGTAGGCAAAAGTCCCCCTGAAGTTTGGTTTGCCGCATACACCTTGCATACACCTTGTGCTGGCCCTCCGTGCATTCCTAGCCTATGCGCAAAGCGGTGAGCTCAGACCCCGGTGATAGGGGCTGGAGAAAAACCAGTCGGGATTTAGGGGGCACTCTTGGAGGACAGGGGGGATGGTTCGAGGCACTCGCACCTCCCGTTGAGTTAACCTGGTGCCCTTGACACTTGTGAAAAATCAAGCCCTTGGTATCCAAATCCCCTCCTAGCCTGGCTCAGCAGAAGTCACTTCTGCCCTTCAAAGGAGTTTCCTAGAGAAATGCTCTCTTAGAAAATTCTTGGCAAGGAACCTTAGCCAGTCTTGGCATGCAAACCTGCCTCACGCTGTCATTAGCAAGCCTCTGCTTTAAATGTTGATGAGCTCTTTGCTGCCAGTTAGCGATGGGAAACGCAGTCTGTGTGCTAAACCAGAGCTGGGAATTACGTCCAAGTACCAAACTGTTTGTTACACTTACTGCCCACCTCCTTCCGCCTGGGGGGCGGGAACCTTCTCGACAAGCTAGTCCGTCTCCATTCATGCCAGGCAGAGATGCCGTTAGAGAAGTGTGTGAAGTCAGATAACCACAGACACCTCCGGAGGTGTCTCTCTGCCCCCCGATGAGAACCTTGGAGTGGAGGAAGGCCAAACTGGATCAGATCGGGGTCCATCTGGCTCATTGTCCTGTCCCTGACATGGGCCAGCACCAGTTGCTACACAGGTTGGTGGACTTGTCACAGTTGAGAGGAACTGCACCTGTATTCCCTCCCCATCGTCCAGGAAGGGCACCCACTCTAGGCTCTTCATCTGTCACCTCTCCTGGGTGCAAACCCACCACTGTCACCCTCCAGGGTTCTTCCAGGCTGCAAGCTCCCTGTCTATGTAACGCCGACAGACCCCGGTCTTCGGCAGCCGGGATCAAACCTGGGGCCTTGGGAGCTTAGCGCATGAGCTAAAAGCCAACTGGCTGTTAGCTAAGGTTGTAGAGCAGACTCATTAACTCTCTAGGTGGTCTCGGTGCCACTAGATGGGACAGAACACCCTACCCAGAAGGCGTGTGGGTTACACCCACACTGTGATATCCTCAGCAAGCCAGACTGCCTAAACAGGCTAGTGTCTGTGCTTTGCTTTCCCCTCCGAGGCTATGAACAGCGTGGTTGTCCCCTGTCTCAAGTGACCCCACAGCTCTTTATAAGCAAGCACATTTATTCTTAAGGTGAGAGCCTCACAGAGAAATCATACACAACCAATAAAAGTCCCTGTACGCCTGCTGAAAGCTTACCCGAGATTCCCCCATCAGTCTTACGTGGCATCAGTAGGCCAAAGACTTTCCATCCCTTCCCACGAAGGGTTGGGGCCCGCCTTGGTCAGAAGGTCCTGTCTGTTAGCTGGATCAGAAAGAAGGCCCTGAGACAGTTTAGACTCAGGCTATTTATCCAAAAGTCTTTTCTTCGTCTGTTGGTCCCTGGAGAATCTGGCTTGCACCAGCACACGTGAGCCTCTCCAGGTGGTAATACCTCTCTGGAGGTGTTATAACCCTGAATTTGCCTTATCACCCCCATCCCCAACTGTTCTGAATTCCCGGAGGGCTGTGATCTCCCTCCCCCATGGAATTACATACAATCCCTGGCCCACAATGATACATACACTTACTACAGTAAGATCTCCCCAAAGATATTGCAGGAAATTATCTCTGTCACAGCAGGGATAAGCTAACCTGTCCCCAGGGCAAGTTTCCTCCTGACCCCCATGCGATAGAGATCATCACAGGCCCTGACTCAAACTTCCTGAACGCTTGTGTTGTCTTTTCCCTTTTTAACCCTTACTACTCTAGCTGTGGATGTTCTCATTATCTGTGTAAATGTCCAAACCTCTTTTGAATCCTGCTAAACCCTTGGCCTCTAGGCTAGCTTGTGGCTGAGAATTCGGCAGGCTAAATGAGACTGTTATTAAAGAGAACATGATGAACCTCTAAAAGGTCCTCTGACCCCCGTAGCCCGGTGAGCAGTGTTCTTACCAGCTGTTGGTGACCAAATGCAGCTGCTGATTCTTAACCAGGAAAATATCTGCTGTATTGTGGAGATTCTTAATTTCCTAGAAGGTGTTGATTTCCCCTTTAGCTATGGTTTTCAGCTGAGGCAAAGGACAGGGAGATTCAAATGACAAAGCCAGGCAGGACTAGAGAAAATCCCCTGTTATCGTCATGACATCTGTGCTGCTCGCTAAAATCAACATGCTCCAGCAAAGGAATTTATTAATTCTTTTTAACCCTTCACGCACTAACTCCTGCCGGTGCCTTCTGTGTATAGAAGAGTGAAGGATAGCCAGATACCAGCTGAGGGTAGATCTAACAGCCTGCTTCTCTGGTGTTTGAATGCATTAGGGGGCTTTGTATCTGTCCAGAGATGGGAGCTTTCAATCCCATTTATGATGCACTATATCAGACTGAAATAACGTCTGCGTGGGCCTTAAACGGATACATTGTCCGATTTACAGCTGCCACGAAAATGTCCCCTGGCTGACGTACTCTTGAAATACCTTCTTCCTCTGCGAAGTTGACTGGAGGAAGGATGAACTGTTCATTTAGGGACCTCGGCTTGTTCATTTATTCAGAGAACATCTTCACTGACCGCCACTGTAAAGAGATCTGCTTCCAGTCAGCAGCTGGAGACCCGCTTCCTCCAAGTCAATGGGGCTGCTGACAGGTGCTTGGCCAAGGAACGTCTGCGCTACACAGCTCTGGGCAGGGCGGGAGGATCAGTGGCAGGGATTCGGGTTGTTAGATATCTAGGGATGGGCACACTGGTTCCAATAAACCAACACTCCCCTGGCCCTTTGCCAGAGCATGCCGAGAACTTTGCCTGAAGGTCTAAAGACAACATGGTGAACACCTTTTTTTTTTTGCTTTGGTCTCCGTGCTTTTCACGTTTCGTGTTTCCGCGCTACCTGAAACACCACTAGCAAGAGTATTCCAGCACGGTCAAAGCAGGAGGCGACCTCCCCAGAGAGCCTGTTCTTGGATTGTCTCCAGTCAGTTGGTCACACGGGGCCTCGACTAAGTCAGATTCAAGCAAGCTCCTTCTCATGAGCAAGGAGCAGCTGTTGGGCGTATGTGCTGCTATTTGACATCTTTCCTCGGGTGTCGCACCCAGATCAAGGCCCCGTTGTGCTGTACGAATATAGCAAGTGGCCATCCACATCCCAGAATGCTGCCGCTCTAGGTAGACAAGACAGGCACAGGTTGGGCAGCGTTGCTCCTGGAGCCCTGCGCGCATGTGAGGGTCACAGCTTTCCCAAGACGTAGTCTAGCCCTCCTGGTTCCAGGGAGAAGCTTAAAATTGTGACTCCTAAAGACTCAAACCCCACAAGGCAAATAAAAAGATGCCAACATCTATTTATTTGTATATATCTCATGATGCATCAGCCAGTCTCCTGGGGGCCTTTCAGAGCCTTGGGATTGGCTGTGTGCAGGACAAGCGACGTGCCCAAAGTCACCCAGCTGGCCAATAGCCAAGCCAAGATTTGAACCCAGGTCTCCTGACTCCCACTCCCATGTCCTATCCACTAGACCTCACTGCCTGCCCTTCTCCCCCAGGCCAATCATAGCCCGTATCTTCCAGCGTAGGCTCCTTTTTTCCATACTTCTTGCATTGCTCTGCTTTTCGGCAACATCAGAATGGAAAGGCCTTGCTGCTGCTGCCACCCCTCTGGGATGCTATCCCGTCTCTGGGCCGCGTGTCGACAGCCGTGGGAGTTTGCAAGTAGCTCTGTATTTGCATGCCATGAATATTCAGCGCTGAGTCTAGCCCAGTTCTCCAGGCAGCGCTCGTACAGATGCAGCCTGGACATGTTTGCGAGTCACAGAGCGGCATCCTGTACATGTCCAAAGCCCCAGAGACGCCGCCTTCCAGTGCCTTTGGGGATGTCTTTGTGTTTGATTGGCTGTTTTCACCCAGGAGCTCCTGGCTGATGAGTCCTCTGTACAGCACACCAGGACAAGAAGCCTTATTCTAAATCCAAGCAAATATCAGTGTCTTCCAGTTCAGATGTTCCTGGTCTAGAAGCAACTATCCCTACAGGAGCCGTTTCTATATATTTCCAGTATCTCGTCTCTGCCATAACACACGATGGCTTGGAAATCTCACCCCAGACCCGCGTAGTAGTGGCCCATGGCAGCGCCTACCTGGCTTCCCTCCTTTCCCCCTCGTTACAGCGACCTTTCATTTCCGTTTATGTGGTGCGCAGTCGAGACACCTCGGCAGCAGCTCCCAGGGATGGTGACTCTGTGCTGGGCTGAGGCGCATTTAGGAACGAAGGTGTCGCTCTCCCCACTGAGGCCTCTCTCCTAATGCCAAGGTGCTCTTACGACTAATTAATTACAGGGCCTAGGCCAGGCCTCTTTAATGACTCCCATTTCCTGCTGATGAATTGCAATCAGCACAACTTACAGCGCTGTTTGTAACGAGGAAACGGGGGTGGGGAGAGGAATCCTTGATTATCTTTTTTGGTACGTTTGAATGCTCAGGTCTCTGCTCACTGACTCCCATTCTTGGAGAAGAGGAGAGCGATCGGGTGGGCAGAAGATGCTAGCCCGGTGAGTAGCAATGCCCAAGGTCCTGTCTCAAAAGAACTGCCTGTGTGATGGAGGCCATGACTAGTTCTTACCCTGCGCCACATGGCAGGGGGAGCCCAACATTTTTCTGACGTGCGGACCAGGTGCAGATTCCACCTGTCGTTCCTGTTTATTGTTTGTATGGGCCACTGTGCTCGGGGCTGTGCAAACCAAAAGCCCAGCTCCAAATACCCTTCATAGCCAGATCTCCTCCCAGACTTGGTGGTTCGGGGTCCTCTCTAGGCATA
Source organism: Macrochelys suwanniensis (assembly GCA_033296515.1). Classification (NCBI taxonomy): domain Eukaryota; kingdom Metazoa; phylum Chordata; order Testudines; family Chelydridae; genus Macrochelys; species Macrochelys suwanniensis. The sequence goes on along the minus strand of CM065783.1, from coordinate 3,753,579 downwards.
GCAATATTTACATAGCACAAGTGGGCCGTGAATCTTAGCATACGGCTATGTGCATAATTGTTGTTGATGTAGTTACTTTTTTTTTTTAACTGTTTGTACTGTTTTCCCCCATTGTACGGGGCACTGTACAGACACCTCTGACAAAAAAGATGGCCTCCCACTCCAAACAGTTTGCAGCATAAGCAGAAGATGAGAGAGACCAGGTGGAGGCAGATGGGGGAGCCTGGGGAAACAATGAGACAATACCATTCAGTCTGATCGCCGGCGGTTTCAACCCCACCGCTCTCTGACTGGTGTCAGGTTTTTTGTAGGCATCGCCGCAAAGGAGAGTTTTGAAGACAATGCCGCGGCTTTGTGGATGTTCACAGAAAGGCGTGTAGCAAACGGGCAATGAAGGCTGGGATCGTTGGCCAGTCGGAAGTGGGAGTCAATGCACTGGGGAGAGAAGCTCCTATTTCAGGATCCGTCTCCCTTGTCCTTTCAAAGACGGGTCACCACAGCTTCCATCAATGTCTGTGAGTCATCCAAGGAGTTCTCCAGCAAAAACCAGAGGAGGTGAGAACTGATCTTCCTGATAGCTCTAAAATAGAAAAGGAGAAAAAAATGTTTCCCACCTTCTCTGTGCATCACAAAGAAACCAAAAGAGAGGCACAAAGGGGAACGTTTCTTCTCTTTGTAGGCCACATATAAAGTTAAATAATAATAATAATAATACCTAGCTCTTATATAGTGCTTTTTATCAGTAGATCTCAAAGTGCTTCCCAACCTCTAGTGTATTTATCCCACAACACCCTGAAAAGGGAGGGCAGTGCTATTATCCCCATTATACAGATGGGAAAACCGAGGCATGGATAGGCTAAGTGACTCGCCCAAGGTCACACAAGAAGTTTGTGGCAGAGCAGGGACTTGCCCCCAGGTCCTAAACTAGTTCCCTAAGCACTGGACTGTCCTTCCTGGTTGTACTGGGCTTTGGATATACTAAATTCTGCTCCAGCACTCCACGCGACCCTCCCGACTTTAGTCAATGGGTTTCTCAAGCATGCGAAAGCAGAATTTGACCCACTGCACTTAGCACAACCCCTGTTAATGACATCCCGGCTACTGAACCTACAAAGAGTCCACAAGTCTTTATAGTCTCTGTCCATAGCACGTCTAGAACTAAGGGGAAGTTCAAAGGCAACCGTGCCGCGGTTTCACTCTCCGTTGTTCAGTTGAAAGATATTAGCGCTGCCTTTGTACTGGCCTGAGAATTCTATGCTGAGTTTGCATCCAATAAGAGAACGCCATTCAAAGAGAAGAAAAGGGGAAACCTTCTTTCTGCGTTAGTTTTGGGATTGCCCGCCCAGAGTGCCAAAGGCCCGGCTTTTCCCTTATTCTGGAGGAACCCCATCAGAGAGGCCTCAATGAGGTAACCTGGGTGTTCACAAGTGCAACTGAGCGCAGGCATTTTGCCCCCCTGTTTTCAGGGTCATTGAGTCTCCTGGGCCCTGCTAAGGCTTCTAACTAGGATTGTCACCCCTCCGGGTTTTACCCAGACAGTCCGGTTTTTGGCGTCTGTGTCCAGGTGCCATTTAGGATGGCCGGGTGCCCGGAAAGTCCGGCCGTAAAGGGGACATTACAGTGTCCGGTCAGATGTACTGACCGGATACCAAAAGCCCGGCTACTGTGGGGTGAGGGGAGATGCTGGGTCATTAGCCCCCACCAGCCCCTGCTCAGCCGGGGCCACCTCCTGGCTGCAGACAGGCTCCTTGTCAGCCCAGCCCCGGAGCAGAGGGATCCCAGCTGGCAGGGAGGGCGGAGAGGGAGGTGGAGACGATCCCGCGAGCGAGGGACGGGGGGAGTGACGGAGGCGGGGCTTTGGGGCAGAGCAGGGGTGGGGCCTTGCAGGGAAGAGGCGGAGATGGAGGCAGGGCCTGTAGGAGAGGCGGAGAAGAGGCGTGGCCTCAAGGGAAGCGATGGAGCAAGGCACGGCCTTGGGGGGGAAGGGGGCGGGGCAGGGCCACGGGGGGTCCGATTGCCAGCAATTAGAAAGATGGCAACCCTGCTTCTAACAAGGGAGCCGGACTGTGGCTGTTGTGATGGTGAAGCCGTTGTCTCCTGCCCCACAAGGCACTGAACAGCCGCAGCTGGGTAACAGCCCATAGTCACTATGGCGAAAACGTCCTGCTGCTGACAGCAGAGTGCCTAGCCCGGGGACCCCTTGCTGCGGTTTGGGGACGGGTGAGCGGTCAGGCAGGCCTGGCTCTTCCTGTATTGCTAAGTGGTAGGAAGGGATGGAGATCCTGCACTGGGAAGGGTGGAGACCCTGGAGAGAAGGTTGAGAGGTGGGGTCCTTCATACACAGCAATCCAAGAATTGGCTTTCCTAATACCACCGTCCGCAAGCCCACTCCTGCAGTCTCCCCCACACAAGGGCTACACCTGCCCGTCAGGGTGACGGAATCAGGTTCAAGGGATCGGGGAGACAGGCCCCCCAGCCTCTGGCCCATTCTGAGGGTGGGAGACATCAGGCGGCAAATGTGTCTGTCAGCACCTCGCCTGAACAGCTGCTCTGTTCCCTCGCTGAACATGTGATTATCTCTTTAGTTCTTTAATTACCCAATCAGCAAAATCAAATCAATCAAGGTTATTCCCAGCTCTAACAAACATTCTCGGAGGCTGGATTTCTGTATGGATCAGCTCCTATGGACGTTAAAGGAAGCATTATTTTTCACTGGCCCAGTTGGTCCAAGTTGGAGGGGGGAACGCTCTGTCTTTTGTCTGAACAACCGGCAGACTACAGGGGGGACTGGATGCAACCGGGGCTAATTGTGCCTGCCGGTGAGTGGATTTTTGTGTAGCGCTGTCTGGGTAGGAGCCGGCCTGGTGTTGGCTGGAAGTTGTCGTCAGGCAAGGACCGCCTGGTGGGTTTCAGCCCAGCTACTGCCTGACAGGTGTCTGCCTCGCAAACCTGCCATCGTAAGTGCGGGGCATTGCAAGTCCCCTGGGACTGAGATTGTGCTTGTCCTGGGGGTGGATCTCTCCAAATCGGGGTGGAGGCTTTGCAGGGCCGGGCTGTGTGGGGGAGCCTGTGCGGCTGTTTGCCTTGCTGTACCTGTTCCCTGAATAAGGCTCAGTCTGGAACATTTCTCTCTCATCAACACCGGCGACATTCAGTGGCGAGCCTGCAAATAATTCACGGGCTAGGTGGTGTTCGGTGAGCCAGCTGCTATTTCTCCCGCTGACAGCAGGGGGCGACAAGACTGCCTATCGTTAATGGTAGTCAATATTTCTATTATATTGCCCAATTGGGACCGGTGCCCATTGTGCCAGGCGGTGTGCAAATCAGGGACACCTTATAGGAAATTGGCTCTTGTCTCTAGGCCAGTCGATTGCTTTCTTCCTTTGTGTGCGGCCCCCATTCCCCACCGAGCTGCATCAAATCCAAATACATCAGCTGGGCCGCAGGGCGGTGAGCTCTGTTTTATTGTTCCGTGTTTGTACAGCGCCTAGCACAACGGGGTCCTCCTCCACGACTCGGGTTCCCGGGCCCCCCGAAACATAAACGATAATGATAAATAGCAACACAATGATGTTAAGTGTCTTCCAGTGTTTACAGCGGGGGGATGGGAGCTGGGAGATCTGGGTGCCTTTCCCAGCTCAGCCACTAGCTCTTTGCCTGACCCTGGGGGGAGTCATTTAAACTCACCGTGCCTCAGTTTCCCCATCTGTAACCTCGAGGCGGTGATAGCATTTCCCTGACACCGAGAGGTGCCCAGTGAAGCTTCGCCAGTCAATGAGTAGAGCGAAATTCAGCCCCGGTCAGTGGGCTGGCACAGGGTCTCAGTGCCACTTACGTCTCATTTAAGCCCCGGGCTGACTCCCCCACTGTGTTCCCTGGAGGAAAGGTGCTCCGCAGAGCAACCGGTATTACTAATCCCCGGGCCTGAGATCCCAGCGCTTGCTGTGTCTTGCGAGGCCGTTCCCTGCATTTTCAAGGCTCCCCTCTGCCGATCCTGGGTCTGGCGAGCCCCAGTCATTGTGTTCTCAGGGGTTCCGGGGGGGTGATGAGCTCTCACGAGAGCAGTGAGCCGTCCCGGCCTTGCAACACATGGAGCTGATTCTCGCGTCGCTTCTTGTCTTTCAAGGAAATAATTCCTGAAGAGGAGGAGAGCTCCGCTCCACAGGAGAAAAATCTCCTCAACCTGGCAGGCCCCGCTCTTTGTTTCGGGTCATTTCCACGCCTCTCCCGCCTCCAGTAGTCTCCCGAGCTCTTTTGTTCTGCAGCAGATAATTGGGCATTGCTGCTATTTCCCCGCATGCTTTCCCTGACCCGTTCAGGCGGCCTCCTCGCTCAGCTGTGATGCTCACGTGGGTCATTTCTCGGCGGCTCTTCTAAGGAGAGCGACCGGCCCCCGTGGCGCCTTTGATTCTGGCACTGATTAGCAGCCATGAAGCCATCTGGTGGGGACTGGCACGAAGCGTGGCAGGGGCAACAAGACGAGGTTTCCTCTCTCCTGGTGTCACAGAACAACCAATGAATCTGGCCCCCGGGGTGGTCTCTGCTCCGGAGAGGCCCAGGGCTGGCTTTTACGCCAGCTCTGAGCACCCTGAAAAAGACCCCAAAATCGGGACTGTCCCTATAAAATCGGGACATCTGGTCACCCTAGCAGCAGGTCTGGAATGAGGAGGGTCAGCAGAGTTCTGGGTGTGCGTAAACCCTGGCCTGGAACTGCAGCGGGGCTACCGATGAGGAGTGAGGGGCATCCGCAGAGCTGGGGTGGAGGAGCCCAGGCCTGGCGGGGATAAATACCCGGGAATATTACTCATAGACTTTAAGGTCAGAAGGGACCATTATGATCATCTAGTCTGACCTCCTGCACAATGCAGGCCACAGAATCTCACCCACCCACTCCTGCAATAATCCTCTCACCTATGTCTCAGCTATTGAAGTCCTCAAATCATGGTTTAAAGACTTCAAGGTGCAGAGAATCCTCCAGCAAGTGACCCGTGCCCCATGCTGCAGAGGAAGCTGAAAACTCCCCAGGGCCTCTGCCAATCTGCCCTGGAGGGAAATTCCTTCCTGACCCCAAATATGGCGATCAGCTGAACCCTGAGCATGTGGGCAAGAGACGCACCAGCCAGACACCTAGGAAAAAGTTCTCTGTAGTAACTTCTAACATCCCACCACTGGGCCTATTTACCACTGATAGTCCGGACTGAGCTCTGCGGACAGAGCAATGCACTGAAGTGTGTGGGGTCATGTCTCCTCCTGGTGACTGCCCCAGTGACTGCAAGCAGCCGGTTGCTAGTTCTTCCTCGTCGTGGCCAGGTCCTGGGTTGGATCTCCGCTGACACAGCCTTTCTGAAGGCCTGTCTGGCGTCCAGCTAGCAAAGCACCTGCCGCTTCCAGGAACCCAACTCACCGTGTCTAGGATCAGCAGCTTTCCTGCTGCGTTGGGGGCAAAAGCCATACAAGCCGCAGAGGACTCCAGCCGCTTTCTTCCCTTCCCCTCCACCCGCCAATCCTTCTGAGGCTACGCCCCCGCTCCAGCTCTCCGATTCCCTGCCGCAGGCCAGCGGTTCCCAATAATACTCATCCCGGATCGGAAAGCATCCGAATCGCGAGTGCAGTGCCAGTAGGGCCGGGAAGCCGGGCCTGCCGCGTCCCGGCAGGGGACACATTCGCTCGCGGCGGCTGTTTCCCAGCAGCGGCGGCCCTGTTTACTCTGGGATTCACGTTTTCTCCAGTAAATAGGCACCTTGGGAGCAGCATTTCCATCTCGGAGGTTAAATTTAGCAGCGGTGCTTCCCCCTGCCCGCCCCCTTCCCACCGGCTCCTGGAATCCCCCCTCCCCCCAGCTCGCCCGCTTTGTCGCATTACACAGTAATCTGAGATGCCTTGGCCGGGCTCCAGGGAACAGAATGTACTTGGCAGGGAGACGGGTCTTGATGTCTGCGAAATGTCGGGAACTGCAGCCAAGAGCTGCTAACTGGGTCATTAACCTCCAGAAGAAGAGCAAGTCATGGAGCCGTGCTCGGTCGCACTTCAGCTCGCCCATACAAACGGCCTGGTGGGAGGGGAGGACTGGGACAGGGGACGGCGTCGATTCCCAGGCAGTGAATGCGGCCGTTCCCCCCCACCCCCACCCCACTCCGGACCACCGCCCTGCCCCGCCCTGAGCCCAGCCCGACGGCTCCCACCCAGCCATCTCCTCGGAGCTATTCCCAGGCGCTTTCAAAGGGCCAGGAACGTCCACAGACCTCCTGCCCTGGCCACCCCCCCGAGAGGCAGCACTGGCCCCGTTTACTGGGGTAGGGCCCCTCCACCTTGGAGTATGAGGCTTTTCGCCCCCTGTCCCAATACGTAGCCATTTATCCGTCTACCCAGCTCTCCCAAGGCCTGGCGCGAAGCTCCCCCGGCTCCTTTGACCAGCAGTGGGAGATGGCTTCCCTGAGGGGAAGAAAAGCAGCGTGGCTAGTACCTTTGTCTCCGCTGGGCTGCATGTGGATCGAATCCCGTCGCCTTGGAACAAAGCAGTCTGCTAAGCCGCCGATGGTGATGGTGACGACTCCTCCGGGCCGGGGCCTGAGTCCGTTACAAGGGCCCCGCTGCCCCCCCGGAGCCGGTGCCCCGTGGCGTGGCAGCGGGTACCACACAGCTGCGGGCAGAGGCAGCCACAGCTCTAGCGAACAGGAATAAATCACGGCTTGGGCAACCTTCCTTCCTCCCGCACGCCCAGTCCGCGGCCCAGGGCATCCAGGGGAGTCTTTGCCCCCAGTGGGTGCTGCTAGACAGCACGGGGTAACTCCAGCTGGGCAGAGGGCATTGCATCGGCTCCAGATTGATTCAGGTCAGGGGCTGGGCCTGTTCTGGGTGGGTTCTGCTGTCCTGGGACATCCCAAGGGGGGCCGCTGCCGTGATACGCCTGGGCCAGAGGGTCATGAGAAGGGCTGAAGCCACATCCTGTTGGCTCACCCTGCCTACACGGTCTCAATCCCTCCTCTAAGGTGCTGGGGGTGGGTCCTCAAATCCCTTTATAATGCCCTCCATCCCCCTTAGTTGTGGTTTGTCCAGACTATACATGGCCCCCTGCTGTTAACCTGCCCTGGTGCCACCACAGCATGATTCTCAGGAGACCCACCCGGGCCCCGAGAGCGTCATCCCTCACCCTGTGGAAAGGACACGGGCACCAGCCGAGGCTGGGCGAAGGGGGCTCCCTTGAGACATCAGGTGACGCTGAGACGTTCGGTGTGGCGCACAGGGCATGAGCGGCAGACGTATAGAGCTGCAGGCAGGTTGGCTGCTTCTGGCAGGACGGCCCAGTGGTTAGGGTGCTGCCGGGCAGCGAGGTAACTCCCTGGGCAAGTGGCTTACTCTGGGCCTCGGTTCCCCTCTATCCAATGGGGCTAACAGCCCCTGCCTGCCCGCCGGGGGGTGGTGAAGAGAAATACACCAGTGATGGGGTAATGCTCAGCGGATGGGGGCCGTGAAAGTACTTCAGTAGAGGCACGGGCACCACCTGCTTTTTAAGGCCCCCTGCAAGTCGGCAGGAGACGGGGGTCGGTTTCATGGGGTGCAGAATCCCCTCCCCCGACAGCTCAAGCCTGCCCTCTTGAACTGTCCCCAAGACATTCCTCCTGCCCTCCCCCTTTCCTTCCCCTCCCCCTGTCTGCCTTTGTCCAGAGACAGGGGAGCATTAGTGGCTTGAATTGGAATGGGGAGGTGGTTTATCTTCGTTTTAAATGTATTTTAATGGTATTTCTTTGCTTTGTCCCAGGCCCCGAAGGCTCATGTAATAACGCTCCATCAGCCGATCTCAAAGACAAAGGGCATCAGTATCATTATCCCCCTTTGACAGAATGGGAAACTGAGGCTCAGAGGGCCCAAGGTGGCCCAGCAGGCCAGTGACAGAGCCGGGAACAGAACCCACCAATCTGGAGTCCATCCGGCGCGCTCTCCACTACCAATGTTATTGTCATTTATCATTTTGATAGCTACGTAGCCACTGTGGCCCCGGTGGTTATTAGTCATTCCCTGGCATTAAAAAGGCAGCATCCAATCAGCCGGCTGTACTCTGTGTTAAACTATCCGCCCAGTCTTTGTGTTGGGGCGCCAAGTCTCGCCGGGGCCAGACATGTCCCGGCTTTCTAGGCGTTTGAGTGGGACTTGGGGGCTGGGCCTGCAACATAGTCGATTGTTGCAGAAGGTGGGGTGGGGGGGAGTCAGGTGCCTCCCCCCCCCCACCCCCCCATGTTGCAAACAGCCAGAGTCTCTGTCAGTCAAGGGTTGGCAGTGCTTACGATTTTCTCTTTCCACAGCCCCACCAGCAATCCTGCTACCGGGGTGTCCTCTGCTGACAAGAGCAGGTTGGTGCAGCTGCTGCCATCCTTAGGCACAGCACAGCTACCTGCTGTGAGCCCCGCTGGGTCCCTGCCCGAATCGTGACGGGGCCCAGTGATCCGCGCGTGAGCCAGGCAAGTCCGAGTAGCTAGGCCTGGGCTGCAGGGACCCGACCCCCTGGCGGCTTTGCCCGTAGCTGTGTGTGCCAGTATGAGCAATGTCCCAGCAACCCGAGCCTGAAAACATGACAGAAAAGACGAGATTGCGCCGAGCAGAGGAGGGAGGGGCGGAGGGGCAGTTACATACGGCGCTTGGGTGTGTATAGCTTGTCTGGCCCAAGACCCCCATCACTGGGAGATCCGGTCACCAGAGAGGGTCGTTATCAGGGGTTTGGCTTTTGTTCGTTAAGTTGCCTTGTAGCATTTATCACTATATAAAACAACAATTAATTTACCGTCCATTCTTCAGGAAGACACAGGACAACGCACCTTCCCTTTCCGATGGTAAAAGCGGCACCTTCACCATGCATTACAATAGACTATATTAAACTCAGTACCGAGCCCGGGAATGTTGAGCCTTCTCCCGGCCCCTTCCTCCCATTCCCAAACACGCATGTGCCAGCTGGCAAAAACAGGTTACAACTCAAATCAGAGTCCATCCCTCCTCGCTCCCCAATGGAAACCCCACGCCCGTCACCCTGGACTTCCCCAAACGCCACCTTACGTTGATTGCATGCTTTGAAGATTGGGGGTAAGGAAGTGGGGAGTCAGTTGCAAAGTCAAGAATGCTCTGTCTGTAGCTAGCTCTCTTCTCTACCCAGGGACCTCCGGCACCTCTGCTGATCTCTGCTTCAGGAACATGGTCCAGGGTGAGGTGGCCAGTTCTCAGGTGCAACAGTCCCGGGCCTTTGTGGATTTCATGGAAGAAGCATTTTTTCCAGCAAAGGCCCCTTTGAAATCAGCAAGCTAGACGAAGCAGCAGCCAGCGATGCCCAGTCCCGAGTGTCTATTGCAGGCACAGCGATGCTGGGCTCCGTTCAGTAGCATTGTGCATGGAAGATCTGAAAGCCTCGGAAAAGGAAATGGAGCTGAGCAGGCTCAGCTCTGGGCCTTTGTTTTGCATTGCGGCATCCCAGCTGAGCTCGGCTTGGAGCAGACGCCTTCCTGCAGCTGGACCCTAAAACCCTTGGTGGTTGCCAAGGAAAAACCCTGGCAACCACCGAGCTGTCCTGGCTGGCTTGGCAAGAGGAGGAGGGCCGAGCAGCAGCCCAGGGCACTTGTCTGGGCTAGAGACGAAGGGCGGCGTTTGGCGAGAGCCAGAGCTCACCTCTGCCACTGGAGCCAAATCCTGGTGGCCCAATACAAGCAGAGCGCGCTCAGGGCTTGAGCCTGCCAGGAAGAGGAAGAGGAGCTAGACAATGGACTCCTGTTTGCCTCTGACCCTGGCAGTCCCGGCCAAGAATAACAACAAAGCCACAGCTGATCTCTGATCTCCTGACTTCAAGGACATGGGCCGTGAGCCGCCATAGCCCACTGCGCCAGCGCCCTGATGGGAAGAAACCCGGGGTCATGCTGCAACGTGTCAGCCGTTGCCTGAGCTTCCTGGGTACCAACGGGAGCCTGTTTCTAGCCATCGGGGTAGGGAGAGGCTGAATTTCATGTGCGCAGCTGTGGCGACCCATCAGTCCCTCTGGGGAGACTCCATTGCTCAGGGCGTTGCTGAGTAGACGGGACACAACACTAGGAAGTATACAGCTGAGAAGAGTCCTGCAATGGGCAGTGGACTGAATGGAGGTGAGACAGGCTGCAAGGGGGCACTGAGTGAATGAGGGGTTCAGCTCAGCTGTCCCCTCCCCTCGCAAAGGTGCTTAGGGGAGGAGCTGTGAGTTGGTGGCTCGGGGGATGGATGGAGGAGGATGCTGTCGGGAAGGCTGGGCTCACGACATAAAGACCAGCTGGGAAGTGTTGTGTGTTCCTGACACAAACTTGCTCCCATGAGGAAGAGACCCACCTGCCAGCCTCCGTGCGATTTGGGATCAGTCACTGCACCAGCTTACCCGCCTGTTTCTCAGCTGTAGACCTGAGAGTCTCCCTGAAGTAGAAGATAGTCTTGGGTTGCCGCCATCTGACTATTGACCTGGTGCAGGCTGATGGGAATTCTTCAGTCCGTGGGAAAGAGGTGAGGGCAGAGCCCTGGGGAATTTGTCGGGGGAGAGGATCAGAGGCCATGACCCAGGTACCATTAATGGTGGAGGTCCTGCCCCCTCTTCTCCCATGCCCACATCCACGGGCATTTCTCAGAGACGTAGCACCATAGTGCTGAAGGTGCGGCAAGTTTACCTCCCAGCTTCTCCTGTCTTCCTTTGAACACCCTCGCCTGGAAATGGGCCTCTAGGATTGTCTCACCAAAGTCGTCCTCGGTGGCATAAGAGCACCGCAGTATGTGCCTGATGGGTGCATTGTTCCCCAGAGAGCTCTCTTCTCCACCCCAAACCTGCAGTTGTCTGTAGACGGAGCTGCTGGAGTTGTTTGTAGACGTAAACCAATGCTGGTCGGAGGGCGTTGTGCCGGCCACCCCGGCATTTGAGGACTGTGTGAATATCCTACAGATATGGGCAGTCCCCTCCAACTCAGGCTCTACATCCCTTCTGCAGGATGGATGTTGATCTCAGCCTCCGAGGCCAACTGCCCCATAGTGCTCTGGCTGGCTGCAGAGGGATTAGGGATAATGGATACAAAGAGGATTTTTTTTACTGAGGAAGTTGGACACAGGCACAGACCCTGTGGTTCTTTCTGGCTCCTTAGCACCCCAACTAACACCGCTTGTGCTGCCCAGGTCACCCCACGTGGCCTGCCGAAGTCCTTGCCTGAACTAGGTCTTCATGGCAGGGACGGGTGACCACACTGCAGACCCAACTACAGAACTTCAGAGCAGATGCTCACGCACCTAATAGCAAGATGACACATTTCCGCACCCAGTTCCTGCTTCTAAAATGGTGATATCCAAATCAAGGGATGCTGGTTCAGTCATCCCGGCTTCATTGCCAGAAACCTGTGGAACCCTTACCTCAGTGTTGCTCACGCTCACGATATTTGGTATTTTTCTTCCAGCCCCAGCTCCTGGAGTCATGTTATCACATGAAAATTTAAATGTTCATTAAAAAAGAAAAGTTTCTAGCCCACATGGTTGCAGAGAAAAGCCTGATTGCAAGCCAGGAGGCAATTAAAAAGAACCCAACATTTGTTATTTTTTAAAATCTCATGATTTTGCGGGGAGATCTGACTCCTGGTTTTTGAATGCTTGGGGTTGGCAGTACTGCTCACGCACTGTAAAAAGATCATCCGTTAGAGGAACTACATGGGGGCGCTCCAGTTAGCTACAGCTGGGAAGGATTTATTGTGATTTAATCCCACCAACCCCAACATTATTGGCAAGAACTTGCACCTAAGAACAACTACAGTCACACCCTCCGGTAGCCAAAAGTCCCCAGCCTCTGGGAGCTTCTATGCCATCTGCCTTAACTCTTCTTGCTTCTATTTTTATTTTATATTTTATTGATTTTTTTCCCCAAAAAAAATAAGGACCTCCCCCCAAAAAAAGAATAAAAAAGTGAAGGACTGGGAAGGGAAGGGAAAGGAAAGTGACATTTTGGGTTCCGTCTGCTAGGAATTAATTAAGGGTTTTTTAAAGGTCCCTCTTCTCCAAATTGTTACCCACCCTTTAGCTGTCAGGGCAGCTGAGTTGCTGTGTAAAGCTGCTACCTCTGGTGGCAGTCGGCTCCTCTAGCCACACACTCTGATCTGTTTGGTTACAAGCACCACGCTAGGGAGCCAAGCCCCTCCTTAGGGACGGTAGTGTGGCTGATATTGTCCCTGACCACCATCCACTTCCCTTTGGTTCTGCCCTCCTAGCCTCGGTTGCCTTTGCTGTTGTGTGTGTCGGGGACTTTGTTCCTCCGCTAGGGTGACTTCTGCCTACGGTCTCAATGCCGACATACAGTCGTGAGTCGCCAGGTCTCAGGAGGTAAGCAGGGTTGGGGTAGATCTGGCTGTGGTTGGAGACCCCACAATTCAATGTGTGGGTGCTGCTCATAGACGCATAGATTTTAAGGTCAGAAGGGACCATTATGATCATCTAGTCCAGGGGTCGACAACTTTTCAGAAGTGGTGTGCCAAGTCTTCGTTTATTCACTCTAATTTAAAGTTTCGCGTGCCAGTCATACATTTTCGCATTTTTAGAAGGTCTCTTTCTATAAGTCTATAATATATAACTAAACTATTGTTGTATGTAAAGTAAATAAGGTTTTTAAAATGTTTAAGAAGCTTCATTTAAAATTAAATTAAAGTGCAGAGACCCCTGGACTGGTGGCCAGGACCCGGGCAGGGTGAGTGCCACTGAAAATCAGCTCGTGTGCCGCCTTTGGCACGCATGCCAGAGGTTGCCTACCCCTGATCTAGTCTGACCTCCTGCACAACGCAGGCCACAGAATCTCACTCACCCACTCCTGCAATAATCCGCTCACCTATGTCTCAGCTATTGAAGTCCTCAAATCATGGTTTAAAGACTTCAAGATGGAGAATCCTCCAGCAAACGACCTGTGCCCCATGCTGCAGAGGAAGGCGAAAAACCTCCAGGGCCTCTTCCCTAAGAGTCAGTCCTGAACCAACGGCTGCAGCAAAGGGTGCTGTGTCTTCTGGCTACTATGCAATCTAAGTCTGTCCCCATAGATCCTGTGGAGTTATTAGCAAGAGGAGCAATCGGCGTGTTATCCAAGTTCCAACACTGCGTCTTCCTAAATACCCCAGAAGTTCCAACTGGACACATGCTTCAAGTCCCAAAGTGCTGCATAGTTTTGCCGTGAGCTGTTCAACAGCTGCTGAGCTCCATCCAAAAAGGGCCTGCATGCCGGTGCTGGGGGAAGTGATTCCGGCCTGTGCATACCGAGAGCTGGATATCCATGTTGCGTGACATCCGCGGCTACCTAGCAACATCACAGCTCTCGCTATGCTGCGCCCATGGGCGTCTTGGAACTTCACAGACTCAGGTCTCCTCCTCCAGGGCGGGACGGACTCTATTCCTTGTCCTCAAGAAGATTTCCCCTTTGCGGTTAGCCCTATAGGGTCTATGGCACATTGATGAGCATTTCTGATTTAACTGGGGTGGGGGCACAGTGGTTCACATTTCACCACTCCGTGCAGTTATAAATATTAGGATCCTATCCAGCACCCGTCAGACTCGCTGAAGGCCAGATAGTTGTACCAGGAAGTAATTCAGCTATTTGAATATGTGCATGGAGAAAATGGCATGTCTCTTATTTACTGCATAGTTAACGCACAGCAAAGAGGGTAATATATTAAAAATGCGAGGATGGTTTAAGCACTCTGTAATTAACTGCTGTCTATTTAACCAGACAGCTATAGCAAGTGAATTCAGTGTCAGTTAAGAGACTTATTAGCTGTCGGTGTTTTTTTTTTAACATTTTACTGGTCCATCATTAACTACCCCTAGATTATCTTGTCAAACTGATAATTAAATGCCTCAAAAATTCATTACAGACTGGGTATATTAATAGGAATGTAATTAAGTAATGTTTGCTTATGTGATTCCCGTCTATTACCTGCTCACTGATTTATCTCCAAGGCATTTATTAAATCTTTGTAGTAGCTTCTTCAGAATCAATAGAGGCCAGGAGTCAATAAACACCTTATTAGACCCAAATGAGCTGCTTAATTGGGGGAATGCAATGAAGGGCTGTTCTGGCTCTCCAGGGAGGTTCAATAGAGGGGATATGATCCGACAAACCTCAGCCTAAAGAATCCCAGTGGCTATTTTGCCGCTGCACTAGACTCAGGCACAGCAAGGTTTCATCTTTGTATGGCCTGATTTTGCTGACCCATTGCAAGCTGTCAAAGCATGTCCTACTGGGGAGTCACTGGCTGCAACACCACAATTGATGCTGAATAGTTCTACGTTGTGCTTCAAGTAGGAATTCAGACTCATTGGTTTGTAGGAGAAATACAGTCCCTGCCCTCTTTCCTTCCCCCTCACCCCCCTCCCCTCCAGTATCCTCTCCAAACTTACAGCACGTTCTCTTGGAGTACAGCATGGAATTTTGTGGGCATTTACATGGAAAATCCATTTGAGTTAAAATTAATTACAAATAAGTTCATTTAAGGAATGGGGCATCTGTGGGTGAAAGTTTTTTTTTCCTTTGGTTAGAACGATCTTAATAATGGATAACACAGAAACTTGAAACTTCTCATAGAGTTCACACTAATTGAAATGTTGTGCACAGGCTGCAATTAGATTGTAATTAAGCTAAATGATCAATGATTGTCTATTTATTAGGCATATAGATAGGCTACAGGCTCATGAGTTGTTCCGCTTAACGGCAACTTTTAAGTGGGGCCATTCTGACATCAGAGGTGACTCAGCCAGTCATCACCCTTCCGCTATAACTAATATGCATTCAAGGATTCTATTGGTTTGTAATGACTCAATGGTGTGAGAGAGACTGGACGTATGTCAAGAGTTCTTATTGGATGACTAGGTGGGCCCCATGATCACTGCTCTTTAAAGGGGCATCAGTGCTGGCCAAAGCAATGAGAAAACATGTGCCTGGGAAGCTGAGTCAGGAGCATTGGGAGGGGTGGGGGGATGGTTGGCCCTTAAAGCAGCGAGACATTGGGACACAGGGCCTGCACCCTCTCAGCCCCCCCCCCACATCATGATCTCATTAGCACAGCTCTCTACACCACTAAATCCATCCCAAATTAAGGGCTAGATTTACTACTATGCATCAGTGGCATTGCTCTGCCTTGGGGATGCAAATCAGCTGTCAACCCATCTTCCCTGGTCAATGTACTCTGGCTGCTTTAGTGCAAACCAAACTCTGTCCTTAAGAATCAGGCTAAAACACAGTGACTTCAGGTTGATACTACATATATCTTCGAGTCATTAGAAATGTTGCATGGTCGCATTCTCTTTGGGTTTCTTGTTTAGTGTCCATGTATGCCACTTTAAATAATTTTAAAAAACTAGTGAAATTCCCAGGCAAAGAGTTACATATAGAGTAGGGGACCAGATGTCCTGATTTTGGGGTCTTTTTCTTATATAGGCTCCTATTACCCTCCACCCCCTGTCCCAATTTTTCACATTTGCTGTCTGGTCACCCTAATATAGAGGGAGTTAAGGTCAAGAGTTAGGCTAAAAATACATTACAGGGATGTTTTAATTATTCCAAAACCAGTATCGTGAACCCAGGAAATTCGGTGTTAAGGTGACACTGAAAAGAAATCCAACCAAGTTAAGGTTAAAAAAGCACAGGTAAGGCACTCAGACACCTTTCACTCTGCTCTGTAGTGATGCCATGGAAAAACGATATGATTATGATTCAAGCAGTTTATTATTCGTGCTCCCAGATTAGATTAAACTGATTCTTAAAGGTACCCTTGACTTTTTCATATATCTTCCCCCCTTGTGGCATCAGTACAGGTTTTTGGGATAATTACAGCGTCCCTGTAATGTATGTTCACTCTTTTCCTTTGCTGGCGCATGCTCTCAACCTTAACTCCATTTTAACATACTGTAGTTTGATTTTTTTTGTCTGGGAATATATATTATGGGCTAATTTCTCCCACTATTATGCTGATTTTTTCAATGGTATTACCCCGTTGACATCAATAGCATCATTCCTGATTGACACTGCTGTTAGTGACAGGTGTGTATGCTTTGGGAGCCTGTCTCTGTACGGCTGCGGCTGGTGTTTTATTTTTCTAATTTTAGGCAAATTAATCTTTATTTTTCACCCGTAAATCTCTTTGTATTACAATCTATGTTTTTAATTGGTATTCTGGTGTTTTCATTGTAGAAAGAATCAGCCAGATCTAAGCCCTGCACTCCAGGGAAGGCGTTCCTGGTAAGTGCGTTTGGAATCTTTGTTTGCCGGCCCTTCCTGAGAAGAGTTCACCACGCTCCCAAACTAAAGGCACAAATTCTGCTCTGTTACTTTGGAACAGCTCCAGTGAACTATGTTGGGGTCACACTGTAGAATGCGGCCTGGTAGGTATAGGGTATTTTCAATGTATTTTATGTAAGCATCTTCTTAAATTTTCCTGTCGTGGATTCTCTTTGGTTTTGAAGTAAAACAGAAGCACGCTCTGTCTTTTACACTCACTCTCTGCTGAAGGCTTTGGAGTGACGAAAGCTGCTTGGAGATAGTATTTCCCCTCTCCATCTCCCCTCCCCCCCCTTTGTGGAACTGAAGCTGTACCAAACCTTTTGGACGGCCCTAAAATGCTGGGTAACATTTGTTTGTTTTCCCCATAACCTCTGCACTTGGCTCAAGGCTGGGATTCAAAGCAAAAGTGAGTCAGATTCAATGAGGAAACCTATTTTGATAGCATCCCCCATGGCCCGACGCAGGAAGCTCTGGAAATCTCAAGATATCAGGAAGTTCTGGATCTCACACAATTTCGGGCCAAAATGTACAATCCCGAGGACTTCAGAGAAACATACAAACTTCTGGGGTTGCTTATCCCAGCAGAGGCTCTTCCATCACTAGAATTAACCCTAGAGGTGACTGTAGTAAAGGCCTGTCATAATACGCCTAGAAGCCTTGGGGCACAGCCAGTCATTTTAAATAAAGTATTTATGTAAAAATGGCCTCTTCTGACCCACCAGATCTGCTCCCTGTGTGTATTCTGAGTAATAGCTGCCGACTGTATTGATAAAGGTGAATTTTCATTGCTTTCCACCCTTGTTAACACAGCAGAATCTGCACAGGGAAGGGCGAGAAGGCAATGGGGTTGCATATGTCTCCGAGGAAAGGTAATTTGGCCTGTAAAACTTTTATTGTTGGGGATGATGCATGACAGAGAAAGAACCAGCTTGCTTCTCAGATCTCAGGAGGAGTTTTGCAGCGGGTACCAATTAGGGGGGAATCCTTTAACTTAAAGCACATTCGCTTGAGCATATTTGACATGAAAACTGAGAGACAGTGAATACAGAATTCCCCCCACCCCCACATGGTGCCATTCTACAGAGACACTTTTCACGGGCCCTTTGCTTTAAAGGGAAACTGTTGGATCAAATTCCCCACAAAATTTAGATTTCATAAAAATAAGCTATTGTAAAATGTAGGGTCCACTGACAAGTTCCGCTGGTATTTTTTCAAACAAGCATCCATTCTTCCGCAGCATTTTCAACTCGGACACTGTGCTAGTGCAGGAGACCCTGCAAGGGAAATTGGCTAGAAATTGGTTTTAAATCCTAATGAAACTGACTAATCTGTTTTCATGATCCAAGATGGGAGAAATGCAGAAATGTAAACAAACAGTATAAAGGGTGGATCTTTTAAACACCCTTTTAGCTGCACAGTGGCTGCCATTAAAAAGCTAGTGCTTACCATGCCATGGGATATGACATGCCATATCTTTCCCCCAATACATAAAAGAGGAAATAACTGATAACGCTGTGGCAGCTTTTTGGTAAATGACGCTTTTGAATGGCAACACTAAATCTCCCTTTCATTTCAATTGCATCCAGGATTGTGCTCAGTTTCCTGTCTGCACCTCTGGTTAGTGTTGCTGTGCACTATCAAGTAGTTGCTGAGTTCCGCCCCAGAGGTAGCTGCATTTCAGTTTTGGATGCAGTGATTCCTATAAATGGGAATGGCCATATGTTGTCCTCACTCAGACAAAATTCCCTTGGAAGTTTTGACTGAGTAAAACCCACAGGACATGGTGCAATATTTGTAGATCGCTCTGGGTACCTTCTGGGTAACGTAGCTCTTTGTTAAATTCTTCTCCATCCTACACAGGGTTCATGTATGGACAGATGATGCTAGAGACTGTATTGATCACTATAAAAGCAGATTGAAGATGGGGTGCGGGAGAAGAGCTCTCAAGCTGTATTTCTGCTCTTGCAATTGCAATTAAAATCCTGATATTGCAATTTTAGCCAGTGCAAGAAGTTCCAACCATGGCAGCTACAAGGGAAGCAAAGGGGGAGCAGCTGCTAAAATATTGTGTAAAACTGACATCCTTGATAACAACCTTAGCTTTGTAATTAGGAGGAACAGTGTACAAGGGCGGGGCGGGGGGGGGGAAGAGGCACAATAAACAACAATCCTCTTCATGAATTCATCTGCAACAGCTAAAATGAATCCTGAAGAATATTGTTCCCTCCCGAAAGGCTAGAATGCCTTGGGGGGAGGGGGAGACGGGGAGGCTGTTGGGACAGAATCCAGTTCTCGGTCAGTGTAACATCAATGCTGGACATTTCACACGGAGGGCCAGAAAGGGTTCATAGATTAGCATGCACACATGAGAAAAAATGTTTGTCTAGGACACATTAATTCATTTACTTGAAGAACACCCAGCTGGCAATGAGGTGATCCCTGCATAATGGCTTTAGGTATCAATATCAGGGTTGGAAGGGACCTTAGGAGGTTATCTAGTCCAACCCCCTGCTCAAAGCAGGACCAATCCCCAATTTTTGCCCCCGATCCCCAAACGGCCCTCTCAAGGAATGAACTCACAACCCTGGGTTTAGCAGGCCAATGCTCAAACCACTGAGCCATCCCTCCCCCCTGGAATCCTAACCCAGGAATCCTAACCCAGGAATCAGTGACCGGCCGTAGAAGCAGGTAGCCCATTTTACAATGCACACAAGGATGGCTAAGGCTTCGTTTTATCCCTGCAGTTTTTTTTTTCTCACTCAGTGGGATGTTTGGTTAGAACCTGTTGCATCCATTTCTAATGCAGATTTCGGCTCTTCGGAATCTGTCACAGCCTTTCATTCCTCCCTCGTAAACCTTTATGTCAGCCAGTCCTGCAATTGCACAGAGCTATAGTAGGTTTGGCAGGAATGAAAGTCACCTGATTGAAGGTTGGTTTACCCCTCCCTATTAAGAACAACATTTTAAACTGGGCTCTAACACAGGCCTGTGACTTGTTGGCACGCTTGCTGCACAGCGCACCGAGGTGGTGGTGGCCAACAGGGGAGGGAAACGCAATCTCCGTCCCCGTGCCAACCCCCTACCTAGGAGGAGGGATCTGAGCCCACCTGACCCAAGCCTGAGAAGGCCAGGTTGTTTTCAGACCTAACCTGACCCAAACCCAACACTTATAGTCAGGTCCTGTTGAGTCTCAAGGCTCTATGGAAAGCTAGTCAGTATCATGGATGGTTTACCTGAATTGGGGGATTGGGCTGAAAACAGGAGGAATCTGCTCACTGCTTAGGTTGCTTTTACGCGGCTGTGCAGCAGAGGAGGTGACTTCTGCCAACATGGCAGGGTGGGATAACAGTTCTGGGCTCTGTTAACTGGCATGCCAGCCACATGCTTCGTTTACAAGAGAGGTAAGGCCCAGACGTGCCAGCTCAAGCTCGGAACCCACAGACACACCTGGGTAACTTTCCTCAGGTGAGTCCCGTTGAAGTCAGGTGTCCCAGTGCCAAGGTATTGGGGCACAGATAGTTACATAGATGATAGCTAGGTGCATAAGTGATTGCAGGACTGATGCCTTATAAAGCCTATTGTTAAAGACCAACCGTTAGCCTTGTTCTTTTCATTCCTGGCCAATGAAATTTTAAAAAAGAGGCAATTTTATGATCATTAACCAGCATCAGGTTGATAGGTCGGCGAGATATAACATCTCTAATTCTCCAGGATCTCTGAATCTTTTCCAGACTCTGGGCCCGATCCTGGTCTCTGCCATGCTGGTGGGAATTTGGAATGTCTGCAGATACAGGTATCAGCGGGGTAGCCGTATTAGTCTGGATCTGTAGAAGCGACAAAGGGTCCTGTGGCACCTTTTAGACTAACAGAGGTATTGGAGCATAAGCTTTCGTGGGTGAATACCCACTTCTTCGGATGCAAGGAGTGGAAAAGCAGATACAGGAATCACTCCTGCAGACCCAGGAATCAGACGAAATGCAGCTGGAGGGAACACAGCAGCAACCTACAGAAGCCAGGTGCAACTTTACACAACATTTTCCCGTTGCTAACCCTCATTTGTCTAATGGCTCTTTGAAAACTGTGCGTTGATAGCAGGTGCAACATGTCTGTGTGTAGGCTACTTTAGAAAAGGGTCTACTTAAGTATAAGCTTCTGATTCCACATGCCGACTTCACAGACTTCTGCTGCTGGAGAAACACGGACAGCCCCTTTAGAATCAGCATCTGAACTGGGCTGAGGATAAGTCTGATCATGGCTAAAACGCTTGCTCTCCATCACGGGGAAGAAAAACAGCCACCCAGAGTGCATTCCCTCATTCACTCCACTGGCATCTGATAGGAAGGCGATTGATAGACAGCGGAGTGGGATGGCCAGGTCCGTTGGCAGCTGGAGAGCAGTTTGGGAGAATGTGATGACATTGCTGATGTACAGGATTAGTGCAGATGAGGGAGCCGCCCCCCTCGGTGTTAGTTTTGGGACAGTCCCTTCCCCAGTATCCAACACAGGCTTGGATATAGGATAAACGGGGCTCGTTTCCGCCAAAATGTCAGACCCGCTTCCTCAGCAGAGCCCTCCAACCTCCTAGCCACTGGGTTCAGCCTAGCATTGCATTGCATGACTCACTGCTCTTTTGCTTGAGCACCCGATCCTCAAACCTAGATACCCTCTTTGAACCCAGAGCTACTCCTAGGATAGGGCCTTAACCTGCCTCTGAGCCTTTTCTCTCTGCTGTCTTAGTGTGAGGTGCTGAAATTTTGTATCACCTCAGCTGTTACTTTAGTGTCTGCTATTTTGTGCAAGTATCAATAAAGATGAAGAACATAAGAATGGCCACACTGGGTCAGACCAAAGGTCCATCAAGCCCAGTATCCTGTCCTCTGATGATGGACAATGGCAAATGCCCCAAAGGGAATGAACAGACAGGTTATCATCAAGTGATCCATGCCCTGTTACCCAATCCCAGTTTCTGGCAAACAGAGGCTAGGGACACCATCCCTGCCCATCCTGGCTAATAGCCATTGATGGACCCATCCTCCATGAATCTATCTAGCTCCCTTTTGAACCCCATTATAGTCTTGGCCTTCACAACACCCTCTGGCAAGGAGTTCCAGAGATTGACAGTGCGTTGTGTAAAAAAATACTTTCTTGAGTTTGTTTTAAACCTGCTACCTATTAATTTCATTTGGTGGCCCCTTGTTCTTGTGTTATGATTAAATATTGCAAAATCAGCCTGGCTGAATTAATACAATTGGCCAAAAAAAAAAAAAAAAAAAGAGAGAGAGAGAGAGAATGAAAGAAAAACTTGGTAGATGCCATATATATCCTAACCCTGGACTTATGCTGACATTTCTGGCAGAGCTCAGTGGAAAGAACTCCCAGGCAGCATGAAGCCCATACAGTTGTTAAGATTGCAGCATTGTTTCTCTAAAACCTGAATATTCAAGCTGCTCTAAAATTCTCCAGCAACACAGCACCCTCCACTGCCACAACAGGGAATTAGTTTAGCACTGATACCGAAAGAGGCGTAACTACCAAGGGTCTGCTCCAAAGCCCAATAGGTTAACAGAGAGAAGGTTAAGGGGTGACTTGGTTACAGTCTATACGTACCTACGTGGGGAACAAATATTTAATAGTGAGCTCTTCACTCGAGCAGAGAAAGGTCTAACATGATCCAATGGCTGGAAGTTGAAGCTAGACAAACTCAGATTGGAAATAAGGTGTACATTTTTAAGGGTGAGAGTCATTAACCATTGGAACAAGTTACCCAGGGTTTGGGGGGGTTCTCCATCCCTGGCCATTTTTAAATCAAGATGGGATGTTTTTCTCAAAGCTCTGCTCTAGGAATTGTGTTGGTGCAGATCTCTGGCCTGTGTTGTGGAGGAGGTCAGACTCGATGAGCACAGTGGTCCCTTCTGGCCCTGGAATCTATGAAGCCAGAAAGCTAAGGGGACTCTTTCTATTGACCTCAGCAGGCTTTGGATCCAGGCCCTAAGTGGTGAGCGCAATCTGGGGGGGAAATTCACCCATCCCACGTACCGACGACGCTTGCTCCTCCTGAGCCTGTAGGATGTGCCCCATGCTATGGTTGCTGAAAGGCCAATACCCGTGCCTGGACAGCGTGACCACGGCCCTACAGCGAGTGGAATCCGCCCTTGGTGTGTTGGGAACAGGCTGGGTGCGTGTTCCGGGAGAAGCCTGTTTTGTTGCTGCTGCTTTTTTAAAAATCTTGTCTGGTTTTTTTTTTTTTTTTGGCTCAGCTTTCCGAAAGAGAAAACAGAAAACCCAAAGAAACTCAGAGTGGTTTATTTATTTTTATTTTTTTTTGCAAAACACCAGCATGGCATGTGAAACCAATCCGCTGGGGGGTGGGCCCAGCCAGGTCAGCTCCCTGGCCAAAGGGACGCGAATGCGTCGCCTTCCGAGAAGCCACCGAGACAGGACCCTATTTGAGAGAAGAACATCTTTGATAGGAAAAACAACCCATCGAAAGCCTCGGACATGCCGGATCCCAGTCATGGGGGGGTCAGGGGGATTGAATGGATGCATTTTCCTCCGAAAATTTGGCATAGACTTGCAGGCACATCTTTAAAGCTTCCAGAACTGATTGTTTTTTTGATTGTGTTTCAAACTCGTTCTCCCTCGGTGAGTCCTCGGACAAGTTCCCAG
This sequence comes from Macrochelys suwanniensis, assembly GCA_033296515.1. NCBI lineage: Eukaryota > Metazoa > Chordata > Testudines > Chelydridae > Macrochelys > Macrochelys suwanniensis. The sequence goes on along the minus strand of CM065783.1, from coordinate 3,730,631 downwards.
CATAAATTCGGCCCAACAGTAGTGTGATTTTTTTCTTGAGGTGGGGGAGCGAATAACGGGCGCAAAACTCCGCTGGGGGTGGGGGAGGAGTGAGAGTCGGAAACTGCCGCTGAGTGAGTCACTCTGCAGGACAAACGAAACCTCACTCTTCACTCTGTCTTCCTCCTCCTCCCTTCTGGTGGAGAGCAGAGAGCCGTGGAAACACATCAGCTCTTTTATTTTTCTCTCCCATGGCATCTGGACACAGGGAACCTTTCCAAGCCACAGCAATGTCTTCCTGTGCAGCTCGGGGCATGATCCTTTTCCTTTTAATAGCCACCTAGGACAAGTCTCCCAGGTGACCTTGGAAAAATGTCTGTGCCAAAGGCAGAGGTGTGTGGGGGCAGGGGGTCTCGGACCCGGGTGCATTCCTGTTTGGAGGCTTTTCTTTTAAAAAAACGCTTTCCAATTTTCCATTGACATTAAAAAAATGAAATAATCTGCACATTTCTGAGTGGGAAGAGAGGGGAGGGCGCGTGTGGGTAGACGGAGCAGTCTGGCCGCAGTTCCGACTCTAATAAATGCCGGGTCATAAAAGTCGGAAGGGTGCTGGGGGGCAGGCGGGGGAGGTGGTTATGGCGGTGAGGGGGAATGTGAAAACTATCCCTGCCTTTTCTGTGCTCAGCAGGGCAATTAGCATTTTTTATGAAGAACACAAACAGCACAAATCAAAAAGGCTGGGTTTAGTGCCGTCGCAAAACAGCTGGGTTTTTCCAAAACATCTCTCGAAAATGGTCGGGGTGACCTGCCAGCAGGCCAGCTAAAATGCAGCCTGGCTCCGCTGTGGGCAAGGAGGGCAATTAGGCAATGACATCGCCTTCCCAGCAAATTGCTCTTCGGTCGCAGTGCGGTGGGGTTGAGTGGTGGCGAGGCTGGCCCAGGAAAACCCTGCTAGGGCAGCCTTTCTCTTTCCAGGCTATAAGTCACCTTGCTCTGAAAGGCCGGGGTTTGCTTGTTTGTCTTAATGATTGGAATAATTTGCATGAAATGGGGTGTGCCTGCCCATGGGAAAGTGGTTTGGGGTGTGGCGAATCATCAGCATATCCTCTCGCTTTTCTATGGTGCCTAGCGTACAAAGGGTGGCAGAATGGGATGTTTAGGGCTAGACCAGGCTAGGCAGGTCTCACGCGCATGCAACCCTAGCACCATCCCTGGTTCTTCTGTCTGCAGTTCTTATGTGACTGGCGTCTGGCTGAATTCCCTGCTCTCTGCTTGCAGTGTTGCTTGTCAGAGCCATCTCTTGGGTTGTGTGTCAGGTCGTCAGCACAGGTTGTGGATCTTCAGTGAAGGTGTGTGGGGGAGTACTGCCCCAGGTTCACGGGGTGTGCTGAGCAGCAAGGAGCTCTGGGGTGCTGCACAGAGGTGGTGGAAGCCAGCCAAGGATGGAGGAGCAAGAACAGCAGGGCCCTTGTATCTGTTAATTCTTGTAGGGCCCTACAAAACCTAGATCCAGCATGCACCGACGCCGGGAAATTACTTCCACTGTTTCTGAAGTGCAGCCACCTCTGGGGTGCCACTTGGCACACAAACACCACACGGGAACTGAGAAAAACAGCAGGTCTACCTGGGATAGCGGAATGATGTCAAGGGGGAAGGATGGCATTTCCCAAACAGGGAATACTGAGTTTCATACCCCGTGCAAACACTGCCCCAGTCTTGCGGCAGGTTTGAAGACACTACCTTGCAGTCACATATTTCTAGCCCTGCAGGACCAAGATTGCAGCTGCACATCGCAGGGGATGGGGACCAAGTGGCACATGTGGGTGTGGAACACAATACGGAAACATACACCCGCACAGCCACCCTGTTGGGTCCATCCCAAGCTCTACACATGGCCTGTCGCATGCCTTCTGGGAACCAAGAGTCAGTTCCCCAGCCTGGCTGGCTGTGCTCAGTAAAGCAATCAGTTCCTTATCTCCGCGCTGAACTTTAGGGGCTCTCGTCAACGTCACAGGGCGCGAGACACGGCAGCCATTTGGCAGGTGGTTGCTCTGAGCATGCTTGGGATGCAGGGCCGGCTCTAGGCACCAGCAAAACAAGCTGGTGCTTGGGGCGGCACATTTCTAGGGGCAGCATTCTGGCGCCAGAAATGTGCCCCGGCCACCCCAGCTCACCTCCGCTCTGCGCCGCCGCCGCTCGGCTTCTCCCCCTCCCTCCCAGGCATGGAAGAAAAAAAACAGGGGAGCATCAAAAAATTTTTTTTGCTTTGGCAGGCAAAAATCCTCGAGCCGGCCCTGTTGGGATGTTACAAAGAGAGGCCGGCGGGAACAGCCACGAGTCACTGAGTGTGGCTGGACTGGCAACCCTGCAGTGAAGTTCTCTGTCAGTCTAGACCTTGGAGGGAACCCAGATCGAAGGGGTTGGGGGAGTTTGGATGCCATGGCCCATGTGGCTCTTTTCTCCATCTCTCGTCTGCTGTGGCTCTCTCTCTTTGCTTCCCTCCTCCATTCCTTATTATAACTAGCTCGCGCTGCAAAGCATCTCAGAGCGGGTTGGTAAAGGCTGTGTTGCCATGGGGTGGCATCATGTGAAGGCCCTGAAGTCTAGTGCCCAGAGCAGGGGGCTGGTAGCTTGGACTCCTGGGTTCTGTTCCTGCTGCCATACCCATCTGTAAAATAGGTGTAATAATAAGGATGTTTCACGTGCCTCTCAGAGCTGTGGTAAGAATTAGCTCATCAGCCATGTCTGCATATTGAAGGGGAAAGGATTGATTATTACAAGCATTTTTCTGTGTTTCGCTAATAATAGGAATGACCTTGAACAACCCTCCCGTGCCCTAGTGAGCATTAGACTCTGATCCCTTATGGTAGGGTCTCTAATGGGCGGGAATATCGGGGCAGCTCTGGATCAAAACTTCCTGCCTCTAATGAAAAGTTAGGTGAGTTCCTTCCCGTTTCAGCGTCTGGTGGGACTGTCTCGCTAGACACTATCTCGCCATTGTCTCCAGTTTGCAGACACAACCGGGCCTCGGTTCTCGGTGTGAGACATTGTCCTCTCCATGTCAGCCGTAGGCTAAAGTGCCGGTGTTTTTCAGAGGCTCTGTAGTCTCTGCTTCATCCAGACAGGACCACCCCATACGCGCCAAGGCTTTAACCTGCAATATTCCATATGGGCTTATTTGCTTATGGTCCCTAGTGCTGTGGGAAGAATGGCCGGGATGGTGCAACTTCCAGGATCAATTGGATGATGTGTAGGGTGAAATATGGGCCTCTGGTTCTTTAGTAACTGGCCGGTGTTAATGAGCGTAAAGTGCCATGCAGAGCCACTTAGCACGTTAGTCATAGCTTGAATCTTTTATGCTCCCTGTCTAACGGCGAGTATTATCCAGCAAGCCTTGTTATAGCGTGGTCTGTGGAAGTTAGTAATGATGGTGCCGGAATGCTGTTCCAGAGAGCACGGCTATAATTCACAGCAGATAATAGAAGTCAGAGCCAGACAGATAATAGAACTGACTGAGATCCATTTATTGCTAAGAGACTGTCTGAATATTTTTGTGTAGCCTAGCCCATTCCCCCCTCCTTCATCAGATTTCCCAGGAGAAAAACACAAGCCCAGGGAAGAATGGTAAGATAGAGATACAGGCGGTCTGCTATGGATCCGTAGGCTTTTCTGTGACCTTCATCTCCAGAGAAGCAGAGCAACTCACGTTGTTAATTTATCCGCATACCCCGCCCCCTCAGTATGGTAGAGCAGGATTACTACTCTCACCGATGGGAAACTGAGGCACAGAGAGACAAATAACTTGCCCAGGTCACACAGCTGGAAATGGACTTCATGTCTCCAGAGTCTTTGCCTCGTGCCTTAACCAGGAGTCCATCCTTCCTCTCTGGTAACAGCCATGGAAGTTGTGGGCACTCAGTGATAAGCACCATAGAAAAGTCCACAAGTAAAGCCAGTGGGAGTTGGCGGTACTCAGCACTTCTGAAAACCAGGCCATTTTTATCTAGGTGCCTGTAGCGGGGTGGTCACCCGCTCCGAGCCTGAAAGGGTTACAGCCAGTCCTAGGAGAGGGCCACAATCAGGCCACAGCTGGCCATATAACAGGCTGTGAGCCAGGAGCTCAGGCAGTCTCTCTCTAGTTGCTGAGCGAGACGAGCCTGGCTCCTGGGGAGCTCACCAGGGTACCTAGAGTGAAGCAGGGCTGGGGAAAGGCCAGAGGAACTGGGAAGCTCCATGCTGGAAAACCCCCAGCCTGCAGGCCTCGTTGAAGGCCTAAAAGCAGGTACAGAGGTTGCAGAGGGGCAGCCTGAGGTTAGGCAAAGGCAGCAGGTCCAAACCCTCCTCTCTGATGATGAATGGCTTACACTGCAGTCTGCCCCAGGGAGCGGGGGCTAGATGGTGACTGGCAGTAGCCATAGACTGAGGCGAGTTGGGGATAGAGGGGAGGGGAGACCCAGAGTGTGGGGGCACTGCCAGGGGGCAGCACCCCAGGTAAAGGGGCACCGGGGTCTGGGAGGGACACAGGGCCAGCGACAGGCAAGACACCGGCCGGCAGAGGGCGCGCCGGAGCTGGAGAACAGCTAATTCCCGGACAGCCAGCCGGAGGTGCCGCATCGGTGAGTCATCGCTGCACTACAGTGCCTAATTCTGCTGTTTGCTGCTTAGCTGCATGCCCCCAAGGTAGGAAATCTTGGCCTACCGCTGAGGAGTGGAGGGTTAATTGCTGTCTCTTTGCTGCAGCTTTGTTGGTCTCATGTAGGAACCCTGTTCTACCTGCCCACCACATGAGACATTGTGGAGTCTCAGGCCCACATCCTACCATGCAAGGGGCTCTACCTCCACAGAGGCAGTTGCAAGGAGTCCTCAGATTGTCCCCTCAGATACGGTGCCGCCAGTTGTCATGATTTTGGATGTTTTTCTTAAAGCCCCATTTCCCGGAGTCCTGTGATTCCAGGAGAATCTCAGAATTTTGAAGTCAATTTCTAGCCCTCGTGGTTGCAGAGAAAAGTTTGAAAACATAAATCATAAAGATGCAAAAAACCTGAAGGTCAATTAAGGGAACCCCCAATACTGGGGATTTTCTCTCTTTTAAAAAAATAAAATGTTTCCCTTATTAATATTTTCTTTCAACAACAAAAATCTCTCGCTGCTTTAAGTGAATACAGGCAATAGGTGACAACCTCACCTGTTGCCATCTCTCCCACCTGCCTTGGCTTTCCAGTCTCCATTATACAACTGTTCCCTGCACAATCCTTGGTCAGGTTTTAAGAGCACTTGACCTTTTTCTCCCATCAGTCATTGCATCAGTCTCGCTGATCTTCATGCATATGGTATCCTCTAAAGGTGGTGCTGTTGTGCAGAGTTCTGCCTTCCTGGTTTGCATTTCTGGCCACCTTTCTTTCCTTTAACAACCTGTTTCAAACCTTTCCTGGTGTAGTCTTCTGAGAGAGAGAGAGAGAGAGAGAGAGAGAGTCCAGTCAAACAGGTAAGAAGGGGGCTTACTTTTAAATGAACGTACAGGTGACCTTCTTGGCCTTCGCAACATCAGAGGATATTGTGAAGGCCAAGACTATAACAGGGTTCAAAAAAGAACTAGATAAATTCATGGAGGATAGGTCCATCAATGGCTATTAGCCAGGCTGGGCAGGGATGGTGTCCCTAGCCGCTGTTTGCCAGAAGCTGGGAATGGGCAACGGGATGGATCACTTGATGGTTCCCTGTTCTGTTCATTCCCTCTGGGGCACTTGGCATTGGCCACTGTCGGACGACAGGACACTGGGCTAGATGGACCTTTGGTCTCTCCCAGTCTGGCCGCTCTTATGTTACTAGCTTGCTGGTATTTAACTCCGCACTCCTGCTTAGGAGCTGTATGTTAGTGTGCATCAACCGTTCTCCTTCCCCAAGCCAGGAAAAGAGCTAAGGTTTAGTGGAAAAAACAACTTGGGGAGAGAGGCCGAGCGTGTAGGCAGCATCAGAAAAAGCAGGAAAGCCAAAGAAGAAGAAGTCAGTCAGAGGCCAGGATACCCCCCGATAGCTTAACTTCTGATTTCGTTACCTCTTCTGGATGTGACTCAGGGCAGCCATACCCCTACCTCTGCTACCTTCCCTTCTTTCCCCATGCTGGCCTCCAGCTAGGGAGGGGGGTGGCTGAAGGTTTTTCATCCCTTTTGGGGCACAAAAGTTGGCTTTGTGCTGAAACGCATTTTTGCCGGAAAATGTCCATTTTTGTCATCCGAATGATTGAGGTTGCTGTTGAATAATTGAAAACCCCCCAAATGACCATTTTTCAGTCTTCAGAAGCCAAACGTTTTTGCACCGAAAATACAAAAAAAAAATAAAATTAAAAAAAAGTTTATTTTTTTGGCAGAAAATAAAATCCATATTGTGTTCTCACGTTGACCGGCAGCCCCACTGATGGCATAGAAGGCCTGTGTGCCCGGCACTTAGGGTGACCAGACAGCAAGTGTGAAAAATCAGAACAGGGGGTGGGGGGTAATAGGAACCTATATAAGAAAAAGACCCAAAAATCGGGACTGTCCCTATAAAATCGGGACATCTGGTCACCCTACCGGCACTGCGTGTATGTTCCCAGGACAACTCCAAAAACACTTTGTCCCATTGTTCGACTGGCTTTCGGAAAGGGGTGCAGGCATGAGGAGTCTGTCAATGGAGGCTTGATTGGCTTCCCGAGGGGTGGGCTGGGATCAGAATCGGAGTTGCTGGGTAAGAGCTGACATTCCCTGCGATGAGTGACAACAAGACGTTTCCATCCTGCTTCTGCTGAAAAGCCGGGTCGGAAATGCTGCGCGCGAGTCTTTCGAATGAAAGCCCAAGCCGGCGACGACGTTTTCTTTAACAATAGTAGCGCTTCTATGGAGGCGCTGGGAGGTTTCTGCCGGGGTTTCCTTTTCCTCCTGCCCTCGCCCCTAGCTCTGCCAGCCCAGAGGAAATACAAGGGGACCAGGCACTATGGGCAAACACCACTTTAAGCAGCAACGGGGCTGGCTTCCCACACAGCTTCTTCGAGCAGCATTTTGCAAGTGGGCTCAGGAGGTGGGAGCAGGCTGCGGTCTGGTTGGGTAGCCAAACACCATTGGCTCCATACGGCACACCTGTGTCATTCCTGTCATGCCAGTGGAGAAACTGAGGCACCGAGTGGGTCAGTGGTGTGCCACAAGACAGCTTAGGCCCAAGCCCTCCCAGCGGCTAGTGCTGTGGGGTAGCCGCTGGACTGACAGCCCTCATGAAGTGACTGGGTTTGTTTGCCCGTGCTGATCGTCTGCATTTGGATGCCGGACGAGAAGTCAGTCCAGCCCTGCTCCCACCCTGCCCTTTGCTTGGAAAGACACATGTCGTAACTGGAGCACATGCCGGGGAGCTCATGGTCTGAGGCGCTTCTGGCTCCCAGATGTGAGAGCCATTCAGCTGCAGCGGGTCCCATGCCAAGCCAGCCCACAGTGGCCATTCATCTTCATGCTCTGCATTTTCTGAATTTCTCTCTGAGGTCCCATCCTGAACGGAAAGTTTATGGCCCCTCCCTGCTTGGCCCTTCACGCCGTGCCCTGTGTTTTGTAGCTCCCGGGCAGGGGCGAACCATGCACAGGGTACAACAATGGTTAGCCCCCCGCTCGATGTGCAAACCCATGTGTGGGCAAGTGAACGGACAGACCATGGGGATGAGTCATCCCTGCCTTGCGTCAGCTGCTGCTGTTCAGAGACACAGCATTGGCTGGGGGCTAAGACACTGGACTGAGGCTCTGGAGAATTGAGTCCTAGTCCTGCCTCTGGCCTTGGGCAAATCATTTGATTTGTATGATTATTTGTACTGCCCTAGGAGCCGCGCTCACGATCATTTACACCTGTGCGTAATGGATGTGAAACGCTAGTGAGTCGGAATTTGCCCCCCTCACGCCCAGGCCGATGTTTTGCACAGGTGTAGATGCTGACACAAGGTGTGGGGCAAGGAGAATCGGAATTCCTGGTCTTAAATCTCCACTCTGACCCACACCGTGGTGGTTCCTGTTACTGATTAGTTGTATCACGGCAGGGTCTAGAAGCTGAGGACGCATTGTGCTAAGTGCCATGCACACATGATGATGCTCTTCTGCCTGCAAAACTTCCATCGACTCTAGCAGCCTATCCCCATCCTGGGAGGCGTACGCAGTTTTCCAGCAGGTGAGAAAATACATCTGTGTCTGGGGAGGCCATTGTCCTTACTCCTTGTTTAGTGGCTGTGATTCCCGTCAGAGGGTTAATTGGAATAAGCCCATTGCTTCTGCTAGTTGCTGATGTCAGTCTCCTGGTATTCATTAGCATTTCTGTGCAACCAGCAGGCCTGGAGTCGATCCCTTTCTACCATGAGACCACGTTGTACAGCGTGGAATATTAAAAGCCCTGACCTCAAGAATCCTGTGTTTGCCTCTCAACTATAGGATCCCACCAGTCTGGCTGGAAGAGTGTCTTTTTCACAGGATCTGTGTGAATTCACCCTGTAGAGCTGGTGGGATTTGAATACTCCGGGAGTGTAGACTGGATTTTAAGGGGATTGGTCTCCCCGAGTCACTCCAATCCCAGGTAAATCCCAGACTAGGGTTTGGCATATTTCTCTAACACGTGCTCTCATTTTAACAGGAATTCACAGTTTATTCAGGAGGCATCCCCTGCCTTCAAAACCAAAGGAAGGTGGGTTCCTTCATATCCACAGGTTGATTCATTTACACAATACCGTTCACACGTCTCATGGCACTCGGCATTTGGTCAAACAAACCGGCATGGACATTCAGAGAAAAGGAGGGCATCTCAGGTTAGATGTAAAATAGCAACAAAATCAGCTAATAGTCTCTCGGGAGAAGACTTCCTCCCAAGAGGAGGGAGCTGTAGCGAGCCCAGCATGTGTTGAACATGGATGGGTTCACTAGTAACAGAGCCTGACCTTTTTTGATGGATGCGTTCTGCTATCTATGTAGACCAGCTCCCAAAAAATAGATGGTGGCCAACATTGTCCAAAGTAGGTGCCAGTTAGTCTCCTAAGTCTATGTTTAGACGCTTTAGGGTGGAATTTTTAGAAGTGCATGTGAAGCCCTTGGGACTTGCTCCTACGTCTCTCAGGTGCTTTGGAAAATCCAACCTTTAGGAGCCTAACTAGACATGTAGGAGACAAACTTTGGGCTCCTATTTTTTAAAAGTGTGGCCCATGACGAAGTCTTTGGCCTCTTTATCTTTGGACTGGTAGAGAGGCATAGTCTGAGAACAGGACTAGCAGCCAGGAACACCTGAGCTCTAACTGCAGCTCTGACCCTGATTAGCTGTGTGACGCTGGACAAATCATTGAACCTGCTATGCCTCAGTTTCCCTAACTGTAGAATGGGCAGATAGCATTATTTACTGAACATGCCAAGTGTTATATTATTCTCAGCCATGGTGGAATCTGTATGTGCCACAGGTTCTGGTGGCGATTTCTTAGCAAGAGCAGAGTTGCTCAAAAAAGAGACCCCCCTCCCCCGCCCAAGTATGGCTTCCAGTTGCTGAGCCATGAGCCAGTCTTGGTGGAGCCTGTTTCCTGGCAAAGTGAGTGTTTTTTCCTTGCCGCCAGATGTTGATTGCCTGTTTGGATCCTGCCTTGTGCTTTCTGTAAATAGGAGACAATTTTCCTCAAACCGCACCAGCCCTCTGCACACCCGGCCCTCTGAGAGCTCAGCCAAAGTGGTAACATGTTAGCAACACAATCAAGAATGCAAGAAAAAAAAAATCCTCGTTGAGATCCAGGACCCCTCAGCATGCACTTGCCTTTAAAGGCGGACCAAAATGCTCGTTAGTAAATGCGAAGTTAATTAAAGATCCCTCCTTGCCCACACGTATGTTCTGTGGATAATGTATTTCAAACCAAAGCATCTGAAAACCAGTTCCTCCATTGACTTGGCTGGCCTGAAGTCAGGGTGCTGTGTATCTCTTGCTTCCAGCCCGTGAAGAGGTGAGAGGGATCCCTGGAAAGTTAACCAGAGGCATACGGAAGAGGGCAGGTTGAACATCGAACCCTGAAGTCGGGTCCTGGTAGTTAAGCTTAGCCATTGGCCTGTAACCTAAGGATGGCTTCTGAGACTGACTAAGGGGTGATGGTAAGACAAGGGTTAAGGAGATGCTCTGTCCATGCCATGCTGCGTATGCTCCCGGGGAGGCAGAGCTCAGAAGGCAGCAGCTCAGCTCAGTCCAGGCACCAGGCCCTACAGTCAAGCTGCTGCAGGCCCTTCAACCCTGGGGGCCGAGGATGCTGAACCCCTGCAGACAGGGAGACACTCCGGAGCATGGCCCGAGAGAGCCCCAAGGGGGACCCAAAGATACTGGTGGCACCAGCTGAGGATCCGAAGCCAGGGTAGGAAGTGGCCCAGGGAGCAGGCGTAGGGGTGCCCATCTCCTAGGCCACATATTTTTGAATGATTGTTTCTTGTGGGCCTCGGGTTGAAACCCGGTGGAGCAGGGAGGGCCCGGGTTCCCCTACTCCTGGCCACCAACTCTTGCCATTGGGCAACACGGCCGCTGAATCCTGCCGCGAGGCATGGCAGCCACTGACCCTCATCACGGGGTGATACAGTCTGGACTAGTATCGCCGTTGATGGCCTCAGACTCTAACAGCCCTGTGACGGGGCAGAGCGGCCCCACACTGGTACTGCAGGGGTTAACCCTTCCTTATTGGCAGAGGAAGCCCCACCCCAGAAGCCCTGCTGGGCATGCTCCAACTGGAGCCTAGGTATAAAAGCCTGCAAAGTGGCTCAGTCTGGGCTGACCACTGGAGAAGAAGGAAGCACACCGCCAGCTCCTGAGGTGGGGCAGCCAACGCTACAGGATCCAGGGGCCAGCCAAGCCGGGACGCCCTCTGCACCCCGGACGGAGGCCATGACAGGAGGGGACAGACCGGAGGTCCCCTCCCCCCCGCCCCCGGAGTGGAGAATGCGACGTTGAGGGTAGGAAGTGACCCAGGGGAACTTTAGAGACCGGCAGCGTTAAAGCCGCACTGACGCTCGGCATGTTGCAGGCGGATCCCCGCCAAGCTAAGCACAAGGGGGAACCCCGCCAACAGGTGAGCCCTGGGTTGGGACCTGGTGGAGAGGGTGGGCCCAGGTCCCCCTACTACTCCGGCCATTATGCTGCACTCCCCCGCCTGAGAGGGGGAAGGCTATGGACTGTGGCCAATGGGCCATGCTGCCCTGATACTCGGGGCGAGTTATATGGACTCTGGCTACTGGGCGACGCTGCCCTGATACTCAGGGTGCGACACATGGATTCTGGCCGTTAGGGCCCGCTACCCCAACCAAAGGGCGAGCAAAGGGAAACCGGCCATTAGGCCACAATAGGACGCCCTTAAAGGGACGGGCGTGGGAACTTAAGAGTGGCGAGGCCCCGACACCTCAGCCACCCCTGCCACAAAGGGGCGCTGCGGTGCCGGACCCATCACAAGCCCCCTTTGGCATAAGGCATTAGACTTTGTTCTTCTGCAAGTCTCTGCAGTGGTACATTGCGGGAATATCTGTATTCTCTGGGTCCACCGCTAGACCCACTTGAGCGCTGTTCACACGGAATTAGCAGGGGCATTAGTAGGGTAATGGATGGTTAAAGGACATAGGGAGCCTTTCCCCACTCGGCTGTCCATTGGCATCCAATCCCAGCTGGCAGTAAAGGAAACTTGTTACCACGCGTGGCTATAGGCGGCTCCCTGATTGGCAGCATCCATAGACACGCTCAAGGTCTGAATGGGCCTTGGAGACGGAGCCTTTCTTCTCACCATGTTAGCATTGCTCCTGCCTGCGCTGTGCCCATTCTGTAGCTAGACCGGGCAGGTCGCTGATGGAACTTTCCACCTGGAACTTTCCCTCAGCATTAAATGAATGCTGTAAACAGAGCCGCTGTCAGCTGCCTTGTGACAGTTGTCTGCCTACTGCCCAGATGGCCATGTCATTGCAGGGCCGTGGCATGTTGTGGGGAGAAGCTATTTCCTGAGCCCGGGGAGGAGAGAGCAAGGCCCTGTCGGCCTATTGTAGAAGACAAATACAGTGCAACCCTGAGTTAAGCTGGGGCGGTGTGAGACGGGGCAGCTGACCTACCCGCCCAGTGGGATTGGCCGAACCACTTCTGAAGAGATTGTGCCTGGGGGGGTTGGGCACTCAGGGTACAGTGAGGTGGCTCGTGTTAGTGTGAAAGCAGCAATGCTCCAGGTTCGGGGCACCGGTTGTGTGGAGAGGAAGTGACCCAGGCTTGGGGTAACTGGAGCAGCAGCGAAGAAGGTGCTGCCGGAGTGCGGGGAGGCCTGTGATGCGGGGAGGTGGCACGCTGCAGCTTTAAAGACCGTGCACGCCTCGTCTCCCAAACCTGGAGGACAAGGAAGAGGCAATAGCTACCTTCACAAGCTGGCTGATTTCACTGCTTCCTGGGGCTCTGGGGTGCAGGCTCTGGCTGCTGGAGAGAGACAGTAAATGCCCCAGGGTCCATAACCCAGTTTGGGCTAGCAACCATTCAGTCAGCCGGGGCTGCCCTCTACTGGAAATTCATTGCTCTACAGGGGCAAAGCGCTTAGTGGGACTCTGAAGTGGATTAGACATTTATATTTATATGAATACTAAGAATATCACATGCACCAACACTGCTTAAGAGACAAGACACCCAGAACTTCTGCCTCAGGATATAACCAAGGAATTGCTTGGGGTCAGGAAGAAACCTCCACCACGGGCATGTTGTCAGAAAATTGTCCAGTAAGAGAGTTCTACAAGCCTCTAGGGCTAGTAGTGTTGGAGAATAAATTAGATAGACCACTGCTCTGACCCAGTCTGGCATTGCCAGAGGTCCTACAGCTCATGAGACACTCTGAACTTGAGATTTGCAGCCCAGTTTAAAGACTGGAGCGATTTGGTTAATCTTCAAAAGAACACTGAAGTGGGGCCCTTTGAGATCGGCCTTCCATAAATTATAAATGAAGTCTGGCCCAAGGAGAATCAGAAGGCAAGCCCAGGAATTCTCCACGGGTAAATGATCTTCCAGGAGCACCGTGCCAGAACCTCAGCTGGTGTAAATCGATCTAATTCCAGATCTCATGGGATCGCACACTTGGAAATGACCAGCGTGTAAATAAAAGAGAACATGTAGTCCCAGTGGTCCAGGTTCTCCTCCATCAGCACCCCAAGGAGTACAGAGAGTTCTCACGGAGGGGTATGCCAGGCCAGGATTTGGACCCCTATGAATTTATGAAGTTCCTGGGTAGTTTGAGACCACGGGATGCAGATGTTTTGATTTTGGCAAACGACACGAAACTGCAGGCCAGAACTATGCTGAAAAATATCTTGTTGTTCAACAGAGCAACTCACTGCGTGACAAGACTTTATCGCACAGCGAAGTCACAAGCCTTGGTTGGGAATGTAAACAGGGTATATGTTCTCCTGCTGCCCGTATTTCAGTAAACGTGCATACGATGTAAATCCAGTTCGACGGGATGTTTTTAGGGACGTATGGGAACCATCATGTCTATGCAATCTAGTGCAAGGTTTAGTGCTGCTGATGGTTGTTTGCCTCGACTGTGTGTGAACGAGGCTATGGTTAGGCTGAATTATGGAAAAGACCCAAATCCATGTATTTTGTAAACATGGCAGAAAGGAAAGATCCCAATCAATGGGAAAATGCTGTTCCAAACCTAGATGAAAGGAAGAGCAGAACTGAGGGCAGATGGCGAGACCTTGGCATTCAGGACACAGTATCTCTTGTACCCTGCTTACAAAAGAAGGTTTTGGAGTCATGCACTGGGGCAAAAGTGTGGGTGCAGCTGTAACGTTCATGGCCTACACACAGAGAAGTAAATTAAAACCACAAGTATACTCGCTGGACGGTTACAATGTAACATGATTTTATTTCTTAGAACTCAGAACGATAACATACAAGAACCCCAAAACAGAGAGAGACCAAACAGGCTGCTCCCTGAAAAAAAGAAAGGCACAATTCCCCCCACTTTGCTATAAGCTGGTTCTCTGCGGACGGATTCTGATGTCACACTTCCCTATTCGAGCCCTTTAGCCTGCAAGGAGGCCTAGAAAACCCCTTACGGCCTGCAGTTCCAACGCAGATTTCAAATACACCCCAGCTGCCAGCCTGGAACATAGAACAGAAGCTAACGGCTCTTGGCCAGCCACAAAGCAAGCAGCAGAAATCATGGACCCGTGCTGTCAGCCATGATGTGTGGAACCAAACCTGGGAGGGGCCCTGCTTGTTGCTTAGAGCAAAGCATAGGCAGAATTATTCCTGGCATTGCTCTGAGAGATGAGCTCCCTTCACTAGAAAGGAAGGCACCTTTTAGCAAATAGAAGGATGCAAAGTGATGCCATGTTCGTTTCACAGCCATAGAGGTGGCCGGCCCTGCCATCCTTGGGTGTCAGCTCAGTCCCTTTGCTGAGTTTTACATTTGTTCCAGAGATCATTGTCCTTCTGGGAAGGGCCATTGGAGCTGAGAGAAGGTCCCATGGAAGTGTGTGTGTGTGTAGGTGTGTGTGCGGGAGAGGGCTTCCATTGGATGGCTTGAGGATGTCGCTGTCTGCAAAGGAGCAGAAAATAAACCCTGCACAATGCCTGCCATGGAACATTCCATGTGAGGCAACAATCAATGAACACGAATAGCCTCTTAGAATGCAATTAGCGCGGAGCAGCTTTTCTGTTGTCATCCGTTGTGGCAAAGACAATGGAACTGCGAGAGGGTTTTCAGAATGCTGCCTGGTCATTAATGGGTGAATGATTTTTGCGGAAGAAACTGAAATATTATGCTTCCAGGCTAAAAGAGGGGAAAAAAGATCCTGCGTAAAATGATTTAGGAAAGAGAACAACTCCAGTGTTGGGTTTCATTTTAGTCAGTCGTCTTGTGCTGGAAGAGTAAAAGGTATTTTCAGACCTGGATGCCGGTTCAGATTCAGGGATCGGGCCCCTGTTGTGCTGGGTATTGTAGGTGGATGTAATAAAAAGACAGTATCTGCCCCAAAGGGTTAGCTAAGTACAAGATGAGAAGAAATGGTGGGGGGCAGGGGGCAGCACACAAATGGATGGAAGCACAAATGAACAGAGAGCCGCTGAGAAGTGGCTGCATATGGTAAAGATGTCTGATGAGGAAGAGTCGGATAAGCAACCGTCACAGCACACCAGCTGCCTAGCCGTTGTAAGGTCTGGTACATGATCAGTTACCTGTCATTGCCGAGGCCTGGCCAAAATGAGCCTGGATCCTGCTAGTCTACTTCTGTGTGACTAATTGTTCTCCACCGTGCACAGGTTAGTCAGAAAGAATCATTTTCCTTTTACATCAGCGAGCTGGAACATCTCCCGGGATGGTGTTTTTGGAAAGCGTGTGTATGGCAGCCTCCGAGATTTAAACCCAGAGACAAGAGGGATTTGATCTCCTTCGCAGTGTTAGCACATTCCCCAGCAGGCTCGCCCGCCCGGAGACTGTAGCATACTTTCTCTTACTGTTTACACATCACAGCGCTTTGCAAGGTCAACCTGACACGGAGTCGAGGGAAGAAACCACCACCTCTTCCTGTCTAAATGAGCTGGGGAAACAACCTCTCCCCGAGGAGCCAAGCGATTCTCAAATAAGGCAAACACCTCCTATGTTAATCATCCTGGAAAACAGCCGTCTGCTGGGAAGATGTGGGCAGCGATGTATTGCCTCTAAGCAGCAATCAGAAATAATAGGCAGAGTGGCATTTCTGGGACGCCGTGGAGAGACAAGATGACCCTAGAAAGGGAGCAGCCTCTTCTGGGTTAGTGGGTAATTCCCCACATGTGTTTATTTCTTGACTCATTTTTAGGGTGAGTGAAAAGTGCTGGATTGTCCTGGAGTCTGATGTCCTCCATTCAAAGAGGCTGGATGCTGGCACTGCAAGCGTCCCCTATTATTCCTCGCCAAAGGGCCCCACCTTTCAGCTCACAGCAGTGGCGTCTGGGGGAGATCAGACTCCATCCATGGTCTGCACTTGCTACCTGCACTGAAACGATCAGCGAAGAATGGCTAGTGATAAATCCGTGACAGGTTTCTTTTAATATGGGCACCTTGATAGGAACTGGGTCGGGACAACCTTTCTGTTTCACCAAGCAGTCAATCTGATGGCGATCACTTCTGGTTGCTACCATACGGAAGCAGATCCTAACCTAGACGAGGAAGCATTCATATCCCATTGCTATTCCCCAGAGCCGTTCAGTCTTGCCAGGCTTACCATTTCATCGCCTTTCCAGCAGAGGGAGTGTGTAACAGTGTCTCCTGTCCTCCTTTAGTGGCTGATCCATAGAGTAGATAAGAGCCTTCTGATGCTACTGGTGGATGGAGTTACTCCTTTAGCCTGAGTGAGAAAGGCAGAGAAGGGGGCGGGGCCTTGGAGGGGGAAGAGGCGGAGAAGGGGGCGGGGCCGTGGGGAGGAAGAGGCAGAGAAGGGGGCGGGGCCTTGGGGGGGGAGAGGCGGAGAAGGGGGCGGGGCCTTGGGGGGAAGAGACGGAGAAGGGGGCGGGGTCTTGGGGGGGAAGAGGCGGAGAAGGGGGCGGGGCCTTGGGGGTTAGAGGCGGAGAAGGGGGCAGGGCCTTGGGGGAAGAGGCGGAGAAGGGGGAAGGGCTTGGGGGGAAAGGAGGAGCGGGGGGCAGGGTCTTGGGAGAAGAGACAGGGCAGGGGGTGGGGCCTTGAGGGAAGAGGTGGAGCAGGAGCCACTGGGGGGAGGAGGGGAAGGGGCGGGGCCTTGAGGAAGAGGCAGGGCAGGGGGAGGAGCCTCGGGGGTCCAGTTGCCAGCCATTAGAAAGATGGCGACGCTACTGGAGCTGCGACATTAATGCCGGAGGATGGGCTGGGCCTCTTGTAAAGTGAGGTGCAGCAGGTGGTTCCTTCCCATGGAACAAATCCCAGGGGAGAAGGGACCTGGAGCTGCCCGGAGGAGCCGGCGGATTGGCAGCGTCCGTTCCCACAGGCTTTTCAGCCGGTGCTTGCAGGGAGCGTCTCTCCCTTTCCGGGACCGAGCGGCAGCTGCTGCCCCGCTGTCCGGGGCGCGCCCACCAATGCAGCCACCCGCACGCTGTCCTGGCTCTGAGGAGGGGCAGGCTGCCTCGCCAGTGCCATCCTCCTTTCCCTGGGCCCAGGGCTCTTTGCACTGCCTTCCCCTGCAGGGGCAAACATTTGGCTCTTCACCATACACCGTGCTTGGCCAAAGCCTCCACTGAAAATTCCCCTGGTCCTTCTGCTGGGAGCTGAAACAGCTTCGATCTCTCCCCTTGAAGATAAAGACCAGATCAAGGGTGACCTAGTTCTGCTCTCATACCAGTCTCAGACTGGTGATCTCTGTTTAATAGCTGAGGGACTATGGCAGGGACACTAAGGTCCAGCGCTTTAGAATATTTAGGCACCTGACTCCCTTGGGCGGATAGTTCGACCCAGCTTCTCCAAGGTATTTATGTGCCCGAGTGACATGCTTGAAGTCACACAGGAAGCCTGTGGTGGACCATGGAACTGAGCCAGGGTCTCCTGAGTCTCAGACTAGCGTCGTAATCACAGGAGCATCCTACTTCCCTTGCCGAGGGGCAGGTTATCACTGTCCATTATGGAGTTTCTTGCCCTTTCCTCTGCTGCAGCTGGTGCTGGACACTGCCAGAGACACAATACTGGATTGATGGGCCAGCGGTCTGATCTGCTCTATGCTGGTGCACTTTACCCCCTCCATTGTGTTTCCACCATGGAAAAACACAAGGTTCTTTTATGTGTAATCACCTCCTCCTCCTCCTCCTTCCTCAGCTGCGCCATCAGGTGGGTCATACGCCGGCCTCACCTTGCCTGACCCTCGCAAGCCGCTATGAATTTTTGAAAAGGCCCCTATTTTGTTCTGCCAGCGCTGCTCCCCCTCCCCTTCCCGGGAGCCACACTGAAGCTGCGCTTTGCTGTTCTCCGGGAAATAAAGTAGGTCATGGTGTCACGTAAGGCAGTATTAATACACAGCCGGGCGAGCGGAGCAAAAAAAACCCCCCAACCCTGCCAGATTGGAGATGATAACGAAGCAGCTGTGTGGGATAAACATATAAGGAGCGAATTTATTCGGGAGCAAACTGGAAAACAGAGTAGCCGGGTGCACGGAAGCGTCAGGGGGAAATGCTGAGTGTTGGCTTGATAGTGGAGTTCTGGTTCTCCATTTATCTGTGTGAGATTGTAGATGGAGCATGAGCCACGCCTTTCAGATTTCCAATCTGGTCACAACGCCCTCTTCTGGCACAGGTGAGGGTCGCTCCCTCCGAATTTCCATTCTGGTCTCTTTTGCAGACAGTGTTTTTCTTCCACCATCGGACCCAAGTAGGCAGTTGCAGAAAGCATCAGGCGTTCGTGGAAAATCAGGTCTGTGATCCATGATCCTTGGTTGCAAATCATATATTTCCCCCTGAGTTTTATGGATTTATTAATCTCCCACTTCTGCAAAATTTACATATGAAAAAATCAGCAGCTTTCTGTCTCAGCAGCCTCTGGCCATTGTAATTCATCACCCAATTTTAGTCACTCGGATTTGAATCAATCTCCTTTAAGATGGGCTCACGTCACAAAACTTTTCCCCGAATCAGGACTTCAAACACCACGACGGTCAAGGAGGATGTTCAGATCTGGGGATTTGATTTGGCCCGGTATGAGCATGGAGGCCACTTGCAAAATGTGGCTCTAGATTAGGATTTCTAGCACCTGCCAACCTCTTCAGGTGCCTGGGGTTTTATTTAAACCCTATCTCAAAAGACAAAAGCATTTGACATCTGTGCCTGTGGAGAGAATTTGGGGTATTGATATTCTTGCTATACTGCAGTCTCTGTAGTGACCCTGCATGTCAGTTTCACCAGCTGGTTTGATATGGTGCTGCTGCTGACAGGGATTTCCTCTGAATGTGGCCAGGCTCAAATTACAGGGCTCCCAGTCCTGGGGAGCAGAAGGATTAGAACAGGGGTGCAAGTTTGCTTGAGTGCTTTACCAGGTTAATGGCGTCCCCTCTCCAGAAATTGAGCGGGGCACTGGATGAAGCTGAAGACCCCCTTGTTAGAAATGGGGGGGTGGAAGGCTCAAATTCTCCCTGCCCAGAAATTTCAGATCGGAGGCCTAGTCTGCGTCCTGCTCCAAGCTTCCATTCCCCAACACTTGGGAGCCCCTTAGGGAATTAGTGTCCAGTTCAAACCAGAGGCCCCACTCCCAGGAGTTTGGGGAACCCCCACTGTTCAGTTATTAGGCGCAGCGAGCTAAAAACCTGTCACTGTTTCCTTCTTTGCATGCTGCAGGTCTGGCCAACAACTCTGAGGGCAGTGCCCTCAATGAAGAACAACGCCTGGAAGGTTTCACCGAGCCAGTAGGGTAAGCAACGTTGGCAAACAGTGTGCCAGCATCATCAGCCTTCACTCTTTGAGCCACATGGGGAGGTTCTTGCTAAATCCTGTGCCTAAAAAGGCCCTGACACTGACGTCACTGGTGAATCTCCGTTCTCAGCTGCCCTGACTGTCCTGTTCAGTTCTGGTTAGTTTTTAAATATTTTGGGAAGCTGGGGAACAAGGCAGTAAACAGCAGTCTAGCCTGGGCAGGGTTTGTGAGGATGGCGTTAAAATGGTACCGCCTGGAAAGAGCAGGAGAACAAATGGCATAAGTCTAAAGTCAGGAGCCTGCTCAGCCCCCTGCTCATATTCACAGACATTAAGGCCAGAAGGGACTGTGCCAATCAGCTCGTGTGACCTCCTGCATAACTCAGGCCAGAGGCTTTTGCCCAGTGAGTCTGGCAGCAAGAGCTGTGGTTAAGCAGGATGGCATCTTGGGGGGAGAAGGGGTAGCTCAGTGGTTTGAGCATTGAGCTGCTAAACCCAGGGTGGCAAGTTCAATCCTTGAGGGGGCCACTTAGGGATCTGGGGCAAAAATCTGTCCGGGGACAGTACTTGGTCCTGCTAGTGAAGGCAGGGGACTAGACTCAAGGTCCTTCCAGCTCTGTGCGCTAGGCATATCTCCATATTATTTTATGTTATGTTTCAGAACGACATCCAATATTGAGGTAGCCGCCACGGGATGGAGACCCTGCCACCGGCTGTGCCAGTGTTTAAAAATGAGCATCTTATGTCCAGTTTGAACCTGCTGCCTTCCCCTGCCAGGGGATACGCCGTGCTTCTAAAAGGTCTCTCAGCCCAGGCTCCAAAGCGCTTGGCAGTGCCTTCCGCCGCGCCTCAGAGAATAGCCAGGGAGCATGAATATCCTCATTGTGCGGCTGGGGAGCCAGAGAGGGTGAGGTGACCAAGGTCACGTAGCAGATCAGCACCAGAGCTGGAATTCTGGTGCGCTAAGCAAGCCCTGGCCAACTTTCCCTGCCGTCGGAATGGCACAGTCTGTCCTGGAGATGCTGGCCTGATTTATGAGCGGAAACAAAGTGCCGGTACACGCTGCTCACCTAGGGGAACACGGGCACTTGTTACGTCTCTCATCCATTCAGCCTGAGCTCGGCAAGCAATTTGTTGAACCGCTGAGGAATAGACGCACTCAGCATTGAAACGCACTGGCCTGGCTCTGCTGGCGTCCTCGGAAATGGCACTGTGTGCGCTGAGACTCTGCCACCCTCTCCCGCAAGTTTTAGAGCGGTCAGAAGATATTAATCCTCCCGCAAATCTCACCGCATGGAGGGAGAGAACGGCAGCAGCAGAGTTCCTATTTCCCTTGAAAATGGGGCCGGGAGAGGAGGAGGGAGGGGAGCGGCAGAGATGCCCTTCAGAATGAGCAGCTGGACTGATATCAAAGCACATTCCATGGTCAGATTGCCAACGGAAAGACTCTTTTCGTCCTAAATTCACACTCTCCCTGATGATTCCAAGGCTATAAATCAGCTCATGGCATTTAAAAAGACTCACTCGGGATAATCATACATTTAGAAGAGATTCTCCCTTGTGTTACTAACACCTCGTTGGGTTATTAAAAGCAAAGGATGTTAAAAATCTGGCCAATGGCACCTTTACTATCTAGTCATTTTCCTGTGCAGTAGCATGATGATTGGGTGTCCGACATCACCCAGGGCTGTCATTCCAACTCAGCCATCTTCACCAAATGGATTTTTTAAAAATGTCCCCAATTAATATTGTTTTGTAACAACCACCCCACCCAT
Organism: Macrochelys suwanniensis; assembly: GCA_033296515.1. Lineage (NCBI taxonomy): Eukaryota > Metazoa > Chordata > Testudines > Chelydridae > Macrochelys > Macrochelys suwanniensis. The sequence goes on along the minus strand of CM065783.1, from coordinate 3,709,512 downwards.
CTGCGGCCTGAGTTCAAAATATGTACTCACCTCCAAACTGTGCAAATTTATCATGGGTTGAACTAGCACTCTGGATCCAAATGCACCCCCCACTTTGGGGCACTCAAACTGTGGATCTGATTGCTGTGAGTTATGCCCTAAACCAGGATGGTTACTTACTCTGTTCTCTTAAGGGATGTCTACATTTCGAGATGGAAAGGGTCATTCCCAGCTCAAGGAGACATACCCGTGTGAGCTCTGAGGGAGCTAGGACTACTACAAACAGAATGTAGTCTAAATGGCACAAGCGACCGAAGGGGCTAGCCGCCCCGGTTACGTACCTTTGCTCGAAGTGGCAAAGCCAGCTAGCTTGGTCTCAAGAAGAAGAGATGGCACATGAGCTCTAGTTTTGGGAATGGAGGACCCCTTCAAGATTGGTGAAGCACGATCCACAAGGGGTGGGGCTAGATATATATCAAGTCCCCGTGAGAATTGAAAACTTGTTATGTTTTGCCCAGTACAGTGTCATTGATGCTAAGGCCCAAAGGGATCATGATGGTCATCTAGTCCCATCTCCATCATACATAGGGCAGAGAATCTCATCTAGCCCATTAGCCTGTGGTTAAACTAGAGCATCTCTTTTAGAAGGACACCCAGCCTCGAAGGGATGGAGACGTCCATTTGAGCCACAGCACGAGGAGTCCCCGGTACTCCAGGTCCCGACTTACACAAGAGTGTGTACTAATAGCAGAAATGCACGTAGTGTCCTTCCCTCAAAGATCCCAAGCTATACACAGGCCAACCACTGTTTCAAATGCATCAATTTTTTTTAAGTCCAGAACCCAGATGGACCCTCTGCCTTCACTTATTGTGCAATGCAGTTACCCCGGGGTGGAAGGTGACAGCCCCACAAAACCCATCAGGATAGCAAGCGAGAGTTCTAAAGATACTCGGTGGTAACTATGGAGGAGCTCAGTAATTACCCAGTTGCAATCTACTCAGGACACGGGGGAGAACGCTCCTACCTGTGCCAAAAAGTGTCTTGGGCTTTTTAACGCCCACAGGTCGTTAGGGCTTCCGTTTTACATCACACCAAAAAGATGGCTTCCCTCCCACCGACCCCAACTGTTGTATAAAGTTTAAGTCTGTGGTGTGCTTTTAACCTACCAGGGCCTCTCCGTGCCCTCCACCTTGAGTTGGCAGCATATTTGAACTATGAGGATGTTTCAGGTTATCTATTGCTGTATTTCAAATCTGAACTAAGTCCCAGCCTCGTGGTGAGATTGCTGAATGACATGTTTGTATTTAGGACGGCTTCATGAAAGAACCCCAGAGGAAACAGCCAGGAACACACACAGCGTAATAACCCCTCCAGAGAAAAGCTCGTATATCTTTTCCTCTTCCTAGGGTACCGCTCGTCCTTGGTGTGTTTAAAGACATACCTGGCACAGAAAGCACGAATTAATGAAGGGAGACTTTTTTTTTTAAGCAAGGGAAGATGATGATGAATTCTAATACAAACGTTATCTTTCTGTCTACCTTAGGAGTTTCTTTAGCATCTGTTGCTATAGTATTTAGGGGGTTTAGCTTGCTTAATTAGCCCAGCGTTTCAAGTGGAACAGGGATGGAGTTCTTGTGTGGCAGCACGGGGTTTGAGCTACAATATACCATCTTCAGCTTAGCATCTGGAAGCCACCAGAGTTTCCATGGAAGAATGCTTTACAGCGCCCTTTTCTTGCCAAGACCCATTGTACGTTTCAGTTCTGAGGGACAAGCTGGTTAAGTGGACACTGAACCCAAATGATCTGTTTCCTTACCTAGTTTCCCAGACCCAGGCTGAGATGGACACTTCCAAGTCACTCACATGGAAGTTGCTTTATTACTTTGCCCAGTTTAATTCTCACAGACTTTCTAGTCTCTGTTTGCCCAAGGGAAACATAGGCTGGATTTCCCAACAGTGCTGTCTATTACGCCATGGGATAATCTCGCTAAGGGAGCCTGATTGTGAGTCATTTAAAACTGGATTGGACAAGGTGCTGGCAAATATACAGTACTGTACATGCTGAAGACAGCAAGTTCCAGGGCCTGGACTAATAGGAACCCTGGGTTCTAGTCCCAGCTCTGCCACTGCTTGGCTGTGATCTTGGGTAAATCATGTGGTTTCTCTGTGACTCAGTTTCCCCATCTGTACAATAGGGCTAGCAGTGTTCACCCACTTTTGTAAAGTGCTTTGAGATCTCCTGATGCACTAGGGAACACTAAGACCAACACTTCCAAACCTGGGTGTCCAAAATAAGGCAGGTACATCTTATTGTTACACCTACCTAAATGGCCTGACTTCCAGAGATGCTGAGCACATGCTGCTTAGCACCTCTGAAAATTAGGCAATTTATTTAGGTGCCTAATTATGGATTTAGGCACCTAACTCTAAGGACTTGAGTTTGAAAATTAACCACTGGAGTTTGGAATTGGCGGGGCGTGGGGGGGGGGGGGTGGGAGGTCAGCCATTATTAGCAGGTGCCCACATCTGAGAGGACTCTCTGTGATTTCATCTTCCTTGTAGGATTTCCACGTTCAGAAGATGTGGTTGGCATGGCACTGTGAAATGAGCTGGTCAGTTTCATTATACTTCATTGTTGACACTACAATACAATCGAAATGGTGACTGCTCTGATTAGTCTAAAATGCTGCTGTCACCTCCCCCGCCCCCAGCGTAGAGGGATATGTACATCCTGGGTCTTGGGGTTCCTATACCTTTGCGAGAACCTAGCCACATCTCTTCTTGAATGGGGCTCGTCCAGCTTCCACAGTGTTGAAATCACCACGGCTCGTAATTCAGCAGCGCCAGATGCCAAGTTCCCCTGGAATGTGAGGCCAGCATCGATGGAATTATTACTGTCCCCATTAAAAGTGGAGATTTTCTAAAAGATCTGCTCCAGAAACTATTTTTGGGGGGAGTTCTCTGGCCTGTGTTCTACAGAAGGTCAGACTAGATGATCACAACGGTCCCTTCTGGCCTGGGAGTCTATGAATCTATGAATAGCCGGCACCGCTCAGAATAAGGTATGGGCTCTGGTTTTCGTCGCCCTGCCGTAGGACACTGCATTGTGCAATGCCCTGCGCTGATTGTAAGTTACATGTGTAACAAAACAGCACTTCTGCATTCCAGCTAGCCGCACCTCCTCACCAGGATGCAACTTGGCAGCCGTCCTTTGACCTCTGCACCAGAATCAAAACAGCCTTCAACGCTGGGAATGGTTTCAAATCCCACCCCAGATCTGGGTTTGGATTGTGCAGCCGGCTTTTATAATAGATGGCCGATGCGTGGCCATCTCATGGCGCCCCCTGATGGCCTCGGGGCAACCACACATGCAAGGCTGCCTCTGAGTTTCCCTTCTTGGCTCCCCAGATAAACACCTCATAAGGTTTTTCCAGTCCTATCGCAACAGCCCTCCTTAGGGTCTGATCTATTAACTTAACGTTCAGAACTAAACACAAAAGTCTCCCCTCCAGCCTTCAGCCGGGGTCAGCCCAAACTCCCCATGCCTGGTCAGAGCCCTCCCGGCCTTAGTCCCGGCCCTTCCTAGTGGGAACAATTCCCCCGGTCTCAGGATCTTCCTTGCAGAATCCTGTCTCACCCTTTGCAGTCTCACTACAACCACCGGAACTTCCCAACCTCTGCTCTTTATAGGGAATGGCTGATTCTCCTCAGGTGGGGTCATTCTGTCCTCAGGGTTGCCTTTGTCCCAAACTCTCCAGCCCAAGGGCAAGCCACCCTGTTCCATGGACCAAACGTCCTTGAATTGAAACATAGGTCGGGATGTAGAGTCAGAGGTTGGAACCCATCTTGGCTTACGCCTGGCGTCCAGATGTGAGAACATGCCTCTAGAGTGACTGATTCTGGTGTCTCCATCTGGGATTGGCAGGGCTGCAAATCGCACGAGGGAGCCTTGTTTCTTGAGATTCCCCAGGTTCCAGACGTTCAGATCGTTCAAAGGGCCATGCAAGTGTTGGGCTGCTTCACTTTATGCCAGACTTTATGGACACATTTTTTGCTCGGTGGCTGGGTCTGACCCAACCAATTAGCGTAATCCTCCTCCACCTCCTGGCGGGGCTTGTAGGATGGGGAGGGTAACTCAAGGAAAATGGGTCTGGTTTCAGGAGGGAATGTATCTCCGTATGACACCAAGGCGAGGCCAAGCTGCTACCACACAAACGCTAGAACCTCAGCGTGTAACACTGACCTCTCAGCATGCTGAATATACATCGCTTTCCTGCCCCTCTGCTTGCCTGCCACATCATTTATTGCTACTGAAACAAGGGCTGCATTTGGCAGCCGGATGAGGATTGTTGGCCTTCCTAGGCAGCGACAGCCGAAAAGGAAGGTGGTTGAATGTGACAGAGCCCAGCTAGACTTCTCCTGGTTGGAAGGAAGTCACTGCGTGAAGCTAACTTATATGTGGTGGGACTTGGGAAAATCTTAACGGAGGTTTAAGATAACATTTTAATAAAAAATCCTAGGCTGGTGCCAATCATGTGGGGAAACGCTAACAAGCTGCTCTATTGCTGACTCATAAACAAACCTCCTGAACCTGTGTGAAGTAAATACAAACAGCATTCTTGTTGCTGCCTTTGATTTTTTTGAAGGCATTTGGCTGGGAGGAAGGGAGTGATGCAAAGCCAAGCCAAACTGGATTTTTCCAAAATCATGCGGCAGAAACTAATGAACCAACATGGTAAGTAACTGGCTGCTTATTCCCTGAACCAAAGAGCACCTGTAATCTCCAGGTAAGAGCATCTGTAAATAACTGACTACTCAGAGGCCGGTGGCGCTTTTAAGCGTGTGGGAGTGCTGAGGATGGGAACAGCGAGTGAGCAGCAAAGAGACGCCAGACCCAGATGTAAGGAGTATTTAGACCATGATTCATCATCAGGTACAGATCTTTCTCTCTCTCCCTTTCTCTCAAGAGTCAGGGCAGAACTACAGGAGAAGTGCAGGGTTGCTTTTACAGAGGACTCTAGGATTTCTTCTTAAAGTAAAACTTAGTCTGTTTGATATTCATAAAAGCACTTCTTAGGAATGCCACCGGCGCCCCCTTCAGGCATTGACAATTCATGCATAGATTGGAGTTCTACCGCTTTGGCCTTCGGCAATGAGCTTTCTCTTCATGGGGACTTTTCTCCTAAGAAACTGGGCACTAAGCTGTATAGCTTCTGGGACTGGTTTGCCCAGTGGTTTGAGCACAGGAATTTGTGAGTGCCAATCCCAGCCTTGACACTAACCCTCCGGATGACCTTGGACGAGGCACTTAATTTCTGTATGACTCAGTTTCTCCATCTGCACAATGCTTTCCAGGTAGTATGGTCAGAGATACCGACTTTTCCGAAGAAGTGGGTATTGACCCACGAAAGCTTATGCTTCAATACCTCTGTTAGTCTATAAGGTGCCACAGGACCCTTTGTCGCTTCTACAGATCCAGACTAACACGGCTACCCCTCTGATACTTGCGACTTTTAGAAAGTGCTTTGATAATTAAAGTTGGCCTGAGTCCTAAGAATTATGACGGTATGAAGGTCCTTGGATAACTTTGTCCCTATCTTGCCTCCCACCCTTCATGAGAGTGGTTAAATTTAAACTAGCACAATGATATTGCACAGCAATGTAAGCCTCATTCCCTGAAGCATAAGGAGCTCTCTGCTCCCATCTGTTGGTGAATAAAGGGAAGAACGGCCATAGAGTTGTTTCATCTCCATAAGCTATTTTCCCAGAACTCCAGATAGAAAAACTCCTGAGGGAAGGAGCTCTCTCTCCCCCTCTAATGATGAACGGGGAAAATTTGTCTACAAAGAGAGCTTCATTTGCATATGCTTTCTATCCAGAATTCCTCCAGTGACACTTTGGGAGTCACCCTAACTGAACACAAACTCAGAATTGGTTGGGTAATGGTAGTGACCTACATGAAGGGGAAAAAAAGGCTATTGCTATACAATAAGGAGTGCAATAGCTGTTTGTGGCAATGACTGCTAATATATGCTATTCTTCCACTCACTAAAGCTGAAATCCCTATAGCTAGTTTATGTGGTGGGGGCTCCAGACAGGACCAGGCAGTGCTTTTCGAAGGATTGGAGATCGATCTGTCTGAGTGACCTTAGGACTATGGTGACCACTGACATCAAACTGTGAGTGGGGTTTAGGGGAAGCAGCGTGGTAAAGAGATTTTTGTCTGTTGTATCAGAGGGGTAGCTGAGTTAGTCTGGATTTGTAGAAGCGACAAAGGGTCCTGTGGCACCTTATAGACTAACAGACGTATTGGAGCATAAGCTTTCGTGGGTGAATACCCACTTCTTCGGATGCAAGCAGTGGAAATGTCCAGGGGCAGATATAAATGTGTAGGGAAAACTTAGACTAGAGATAACGAGGTTAGCCCAGTCAGGGAGGGTGAGGCCCTCTTCTAGCAGCTGAGGTGTGAATACCAAGGGAGGAGAAACTGCTGTTGTAGTTGGCTAGCCATTCATAATCTTTGTTTAAACCTGAGTTGATGGTGTCAAATTTGCAAATGAACGGAAGCTCTATTGTTTCTCTTTGGAGTCTGGTCCTGAAGTTTTTTTGCTGCAGGATGGCTACCTGTAAATCTGCTATTGTGTGGCCAGGCAGATTGAAGTGTTCTCCTACAGGCTTTTGTATATTGCCATTCCTTATATCTGATTTGTGTCCATTTATCCTTTTACGTAAGGACTGTCCAGTTTGGCCGATGTACATAGCAGAGGGGCATTGCTGACACATTATGGCGTATATTACATTGGTGGATGTGCAGGTGAATGAACCGGTGATGGTGTGGCTGATCTGGTTAGGTCCTGTGATGGTGTCCCTGGACACCTTTGTCTGTTGGACATTCACACGGGTGGGAGGGGAGCTGAGTTAATAGACTCCTGCCAGAGTTCCTGTGGGGGAGTGTTTTATTTATCATTTGTCTCGATAGACTGTTGCTGGGTCTTTCCAAGTGGATGCTGTGTTCCTCCCCAGGAAGTTCTCCTTGTTCCAGACTCAATGCTCATCAGTGGGGAAGTATCGCCTCTTAAGGGCTGCCAGGGGAGGTATTTAGTGGGGAGTAGCTGGGGTCTCCAACTGGGCCGTATGACATTATTGGGGTTCAAATCCAGACTGGTGAGGGGTTGTCATTGCTTGTCCTGGGCGCCTTATAGTGCTTTGCTGCTGGAGCTTCCTCCTGAGATGCTCACAACCAGTCTACACAAGCATGCAGGTCACACCCTGAGTGTCTGTGAGCTAGACAGCCCTGGTTCAGCAGCTTGGACCCAAGCAGACTGCAGCCCCACTATGGTTTGCACCAGCCTAGGTTACAACCACCAGGGTGACCCCAGAATACTTCCAGTCCCGAATTTCCCCAAACCGTGTGCCCTGAAGTGCCCAGCCCTCCCCTGGACAGCTCAGAGAAATCATAAGGTTCATTGCTCCTGTAAAGAGACAAAGCCACATTGCCACTCATTAACTGAACTGGGGTAGATACACTCTTCCCTTAAACACAGCACTGAGTTGGTTTATAGTAAAATAAAATACATTTAATAACAATGGGGCAGAGGGTAAGTGATGCCAAGTAAAAGGAATAAGGTTAGGAGTGTTTACAAGTAAATAAAAGTGCCTCTAAAGGTTTAAAACTTAATCTAGCAAGATACAGGCCCTGTTCAAGATGGTTTCTCTCATCAGACCTCCTTCTTCCCAGACATGGCTCTTCTCCTCAGTCAGGACCTTCCACAGACACACAAGCTGCTGGCTTCCCTAATCTTCTTAGGTAAAAGATCTTTGCCTAAGCAGGTTTCTCACCTACATTCAGTTCCAGAGACTTCAAAGCCCCTGCCTCATTGGCTGAAGGACCCATCTTTCTCAGCTTGCAACAGCTCTGTTCCCTGGTGTCTGTCTAGTGATGGATGCCAAATGGCTTCTGTCTTTGCTTATATGTCCCGAAGGCTCTCCTGTGTGCTTCGCTTGCTGTGTTCACCAGGAAGCTGACCTGATGCTGGTCTTCCCTTCCTGTGGGTTTCCTACCCCTCTGTATGTAAATGGGGTTTCCGTTGTTTTGATTCTACCATGCTTAATTTACAGAGGAGGCAGGCAAATAGCTGCTCCTCTCCTGTCTGGATGGGAGCTGGTCCTTCCTTTGTGCAGCCACGCACTTTAAAACATAATATCAATGAGTATCCAGAATCCCTCCTATAGTGTTAATACAGACAGTTCACGGCGCTATTAATCACCAGCCTGCTACGGGCATTCACAAAAGACCTTACCCGATACACTCATGTTGTATTCAATCAGTTGATTCAACTGCTCGGCCGGGGTTTCTCACACCCTGCCCAGGCCTGGCGCAGACAGAGATGGCAAAAACGCCACCTGGTGAGTCAGTGGGTGTGTCGACACTGGGCGTGAAGGTGTGCGGGCAGTGCAGCTAGGCTGTGCTCTAGCTGGCACGGATGCCATGTTACCATGGGGGCTTCGGTGCGGCTGAGCGACCGACCGACCTTAGCAGCGGCTTCTACTGCCTAACTCTTTATGTACCCACTAGTTATGTTTTCCTGCTAGTGATCCCCAGCGTAGCATTTAAACAGGCCCTGCGGCGCCTCAAACCACCGTGTCCTTGTGAATGCATGTGAACGGTCATCTTCTTCAGCACCTGGAGGTCTCCCGCTGAGTTTGCTGCCGCTTAGCGTAAGGTCTGCTGGGATCACGGCTTTAGCTGTTGTTGGTTGTGAAGCAGCCGGCAGATAGGAGCTATTTGCTTTAAACAGATCTTTAAATACCTCTGGTGTCCCGGCCTCATGCTGGAGTGGAGGGGTTGAGTGCTGGCTTCCGCCCACTATGGGATTGTACCCAGAGAGAATTAAGCCAAAGACAGGAGGAGCAACTGTTCCAACTGACCGAGGCGTGTCCTCGAAGGCATGAATTGAAGAGTTGGAGGAGGCGGCAGGAATGTGTCATACCGTTCATGCGGATCGTGGGGAGAAATATTCCTCCCTGGCTTGTGCAGTGATCAGTGGCCGTCTCTGTCCAGTGGCTTCCTTGATGTCTCTTTGAAATACACTCACTGGTTTGATCACTGTGAGGCTTAGTTCTCAGCGGGCCACGTGGAATTTGCAGCACCAGCTGGGTTTTTGACAGAGCCATCAGTAACGCCGAGGCACAGAAAGGTGTGATTAAAATAAGGAGACTTCTTCCCCTGTTTTTTTCCATCTATGAAACTGCTGGAAATCATCATTCCACTGCAATTTTATATTTTTTTATTCCTCCAAACAGTACTGGATGTTCTTCCCGTATTGATTTATTTGTGGATTACACAGTGTTCTAGGCAAAACATCAGTACGGGCCACAAAAAATGTAACGCAGGAGTTCAGCTATAGCAAAACCACAGTGACCGTCTATCCTGCGAAATAATGACTCAAGTGAAATAGGTACAGCTGTGTGGTCTAGTGGTTAGTGCAGAGGCGTGGCAGTCAAGATTCTTGTGGTGTATTTCCAGCTTTTCTCTTCCTTGCTGGGTAAGCTTACACATGGCTGTTTATTTCTCCGTGCCTTGGTTTACCCTCGGCACCCTGGACATGATATCTGGCTAGCTGACTTATTGCGAAGTGTAATTAATTGTTGCTAAAGTACTTTGAGATCTGCAGATAACAGATGCTAAATAAAGAGGGAATATGATCTACCTTTTAAAGACAACACATTGAGATCTCAGTTTTGTGATACTGCCAGGAAAAAAATCATCCTTTTTCCTTGTGAGCGAAGCACTGTTGATTGGGAGTTGGTGCAAGATGACAAGGGTGGAACTCGATTCTGCCAGTTTTGCGGAACCCCCACTGCATTTTAAACCTCAAGGGGGGGGGAAGAGAGAAGGAAAAAGGGGAGACTGAATTTCATAGTCAGCAGCTGATTTTGGATTTAAACACACCCTCATGGCGCTGTGGACTAAAACACGGCAGCGCTCTGCTGGTGCACCGGAACCAGAAAGCGAATATGAGGGTAACCTGGGAGTGAAACAGACAAGTCTCGCCTTTCTGTCTAAGCTGAGTGAAATGCCAAAAGGTAACAAGTGGTATAAGGAGTGGGCAAAGAAAATTAGATTTTGAGACATTTCAGTTTTAACAATCGAATCTGTTATAGGTTGGGACAAAGGAGATGGAGGAGGGGGCAGGGTGCTAGCCCGGGGCTTGGCAAACGTGAATTCAGTTCCCTCCTTCGCCACAGGCCCTGAGCAAGACACGTGGAACTGGATTCCCAAACAGACTTTGGTGCCTAACTGTCACTTTAGGTGCCTAAATCCCAGAGTCAGGCCCCACTGGGGTTCACAAAGCCCCCTTGTTACTTTTAGCCCTGTGGCGCGGGTGCTCACCTGGAATGTGCGAGACCCCAGCTTCAAGTCCCCCCTCGGCTTTGTGAATCCCAGTGATTTTCTAGGCCCCTAAAAGTTAGGTGTGGTGATGCTGAGGGGTGCCTCAGTTTCCCCTCTGGACAATGGAATAATGGCCTGGCCCTGCCTCCCAGGGGTGTTTGGGAGGGTAAGTACAATAAAGATTGTGAGGCACTCAGAAACTGTGGTGATGGGGGCCAGATAAGCACCTTAGATAGAAAAGAAAAATGAAACATGGCCTTGATTCCCTTGCCAAGTTAAGCTGGTGGAGTGAGGAATCCGGCCCTCTATCTTTAGTGTTTCCCTTTAGCAGGGAGAAATGCTTTACCGACATGGGGCTAGCTGTTCAAAGAGCTCGGGGCCCGGTTTCCAAGTGCTCAGAACCCAAGATGCTCAACAGGTCTGAAAATCTGGCCACTTATTACAGTGCCTTGGTGGGAGCTGAGGCCTTTTGAAAAATCTGGTCCTTTGAGTCTTATCCTTCACCATAGTTATCAGTGGGAGTTTTGCCACTTAACTTCAGTGGCGCGGGATCGGACCCTTCCTTTGAACCTACCCACAACCAATTCACTTGCAAACTGTGTCCCCGGTTAGGACTGGAACAAATCACGATTCTCTCCTCTGACTCCTCTCTCAGCCCGCCCCACCCACGTACACACCGGGATAGAATTCCTGTTGGGTAAATGGTGCCCTCGCGTCGGGCCAGCAATTTGTCCTGGCTCGTACAATGTGGTGCACAGTTTTCTGCACAGTGTGTTCTGGCTTCCCCTGCCCGGGACATCTGGAGAAGATGCTTTGCATTTGCAGCCAATTTGTAAATGGTTGTGAAGCACGGGGGGCAAAGTCCATTGATCTCACCTACGGTACCGACAAGGGGGCAGAGGCAGAAGCTGCTACCTAGAGCGCTAAGATATTTTGGTGCCTAAAGCCCCTAGTGGAAGCATTCGGTGCATTTCTGCACCTAAATACCTTTAAAAATCTGACCCTAAATGTTCTCAGGTCTCCTATTGAGCTCAGAACTTCATGGGATTGGGCCCAGCGTAGGCCAGATAAGTATATGGGCTGCCCCAGTACTATACAAGACACTGGGACAGGGAGGGCTGGAACACAGGATAAAGGGAACACCCTAGGGCAAAAGGAATCTGTTTATTGCCACGGTCCCTTCCCTGTAGTACATCAGCACTTAGCTATATGGGGCCCGATTCTCAAGTGTATTAAGGCCACTTCATGCAGCTCGGGCTTTGGCACCCTCTTCAAGGCCCCTTTGCGCTGCCGGAGAGGAGTAAAGGAGCCTCGGGCCTGTAACGGGGAGACCAGGGGCGTTGGCTTCCGGGAGACAAGGGCCCAGATTCCCCGCCCCCATTCTGGCCACGTGGCCCCGCTCCAGTCAGGCAGGGTGGCCACGCTGGGCCCTCGCTGGCCACCTGGCATCGGCGTAGGGGAGCAGTCCCGGTGCACGGCAGTGCGGGCGCTGAGGGGCAGTGTAAACCAACTGGATTGGATCTCTTTGCAGGTGAGCCCGGGCACTGGGGCTGCCGGATTCAAAGCCTCGGGCTGCAGGCCTCACTTCACAGAGCAAGCGGCAGGGCAGCCTTCCCTGGCTCTGCCCTCTTTGTCCTGTATGTCTCTGTGCTCCCCAAGGACGGGGAGGTGGCCTCGGGGATGTGACGTCTGAGCCCTCCACTCATCTTCCCCCTCTCTTATGCAGGCTACAGAGCCGTCAGGCCCTCCCTCCCCACTCCCGTGGCCTTCCCTGGCTCACTGAACTGCTAAGTGAGGATATTTCTTCCTGTCCTCTTGGGTTTTGTAACCCATTTGTCCTGATATACAGCAGACAAAGGGCAATTACTCCTGCTGAGGCGCTAGCAGGGCCAGCTCCCTCAGCTAACTCCGGATCGTAATAACCCTACAGAGCACCGATCTTCTCCTTGTCTGTGGCAGGGTTCGTAGTCACAGACCCCCAGCAGGGGAGAGTATTTAGTCTTATGGGGGAAGCACCTACCTGCAAGAATCCATCCCCGGTTTTACAGTGCCCATAGGAGGCAGATTAGGGCTTTGGGTGTTAGTCAGCGCTTTGTGGATCTTCATCCAGTGCAGACAGGCTCAGCCCAGTTCACTATGTTGTATTTCACCATTGAGTCTCCGAGCTTTACATTTCTTCCAACACCCTGGGGCTCTGTAGGGGTCCGACCAATGTTTTCCCCCTTTTGCAAATGCGGAAGTGAGTTCGATAACTTCATAGTGTTGTCCAAAGCCACAGTGGGGCAGTGTCCGTGACGGATTCATAACTGTGGAGTCAGGGACTCCTGATGTGGTCTCGTGAGATCACTCTGCCACTCCTCCCCGTGTTCAGCCCAGAAGTTACTCCGAAGAATTCCTCTTTCCAAACAAACAACAACGTTCCCGCTAATGCAGAGTCTGGCCGTTGGGCCGAGATGTCCGCCTCATCCTGAGGATGGGGATTATTATGGAAGACAATTTCGTACTCACACGATGTCTATCTTCGCAATTCACAGACCAGCAGATAAATACACTTGCTTCCTCCCAAAATATGTAACAAAAAAGCCTTCCTTGTACTCTGTGAGTTGTGCATTTTCATGTGCTTATTCCCCAGGGCCCATTTTGAAGTTCTAATTTATCAAAGGAGGGGGGAGGAGAGAAATAGTTCTGTTGCAAATGGCATTGATTTGACTGCAAAGTCATGACAGCTGCTCCTGTCTTTGAGGAGAATAAAAGAGGAATTCCTGATTCCTTTTCCATTTTTTTTTTAATGGAGGGTGGGGAAGGGGTGAAGGAGTTTGACACATTGAGAATGCAATGCATTTTGGAAGCAGTTCTGATAGGCACTTTGACGTTATGTGCGTGAGAATGAACAGTAATAATAATAACAAAGTTCAGAACACTTTCTGTCTTTCAGATTTACATTGGGTGCTGTTGCAATAGTGATAAGTGAACACCGGTGTGGGGAAAATTATTTGACGCAGTGGGTTGTGGTTGACCACTTGAGCTTGTCAGTTTCAAGTCTTTTTAAAAGAAGACCCTGCAGAATATAGAATGCAGCTATTCGAATAGCAATAATAATATTAAAAATACCCCCCTGGACTCTGTTCCATTAAATATGAAAATGTAAAGACTTAACAAACCACTTTTCTCTGCCTCTCTCTCTCTCGCCAACAAACAAAAGCTCCAGCGTGGAGCCGGAAATTGCTCATCAAGGGAAGAGCTCAGGCGAGGATGTTGTAGATGGCTTTTTGTGAATAAAGCATTTAGTTCTAAAGGGAGCGTGTCATCTCCTGCCCACTGCTCGGGTAGAACAGCCATTGTGCTCGCTGGCACTCCATCAAACTGCTTCTCGGGCACAGTTATTGGAGTAAGTGCATTTACACGTACTGAGATGGCTGATGCTGGGAAGAGGTTTCTTAAATAACAAGACACAGGCTATTATGTGCATTAGCGTTATTATTTTTTGAAGTGTCTACGCCCTTTGGAGACTAAAGGAACTTAATCACATGTATTTATATAGTGCCAATCCGTCCTGGTACCTCAGGTGCTTGACAATCAAATACAGATTAACCTTTAGCTGTCCCTCTCATTTCGAGCTAGCTGGCTACCCTTACTGCCAGTTTGTGGCCAGCCTTGGTAAGAGATGGGGTGACTCCACGCCAACCTTTGGGTAGTTGCTGGAGAGATGATCCCTCAGGATGGACGATTTCTCCCGGGCCTGCTTGGGAGGCATGAATTCTGCACCATTCATTAGAGTGGCACAGATCGGTCCCCATGGTGTGCTGGCCCAGTCCCCTGGCCTGGTTTGGAGGCGGAGCATGGATGTGGCTCCGCCTTCTCCCCACCCCTTTCCAGCTGATTTGCTCCCTGGTGGGCAGTCTCTGTTCACAAGGATGGCTGTGGTGGTGGACACAAAGGGGACGAGGCTTGCTGCATGCTCCCCGCCCCAAGGGCCAACCATAATCCAACCCTTCTGGCAGTCCTCACCACGCCCATGGGAACCGTCCAATGGTTCAGGAAGCCGCTATCAGAGAGGAGGGAAGGGTTCTGGCCAATGGGAGATGGGGAAAGTCTGGACCTGTGGCCGCAGTGAAGCCTGTTGTAGCGGACTGTCTTTGCATGGTAGGAAGCAGGGTTCTCCAGGGGTGTCTCTGGAACCTGAAATCTGGCGGTACCAAAGAACAATAGGGTGAGCTGATATTGGCAATAATGCTGGTGTCCCTGCAACACCCCAGAGGGTGGTTCCCAGCATGACAGTGCAGTCGTCGTGCTGCTCCACGTGACTTGGCACCCCGTCATAAATCCCAGAACGGGAAACCGTGTGCTGAGGGCCCCAGTGTATAACCCATCCCTCAGAAACCAACCCGCACGGGGTCAGTGCCCGTGAGCTTAATGTAGCTGCCAGGATCACTGCCGTAGAGCTCTGGGGCTCCTGCGGAATCTGTGGGGTGCTTCTTGGATTTCCCTTGGCAGCACCTGCTCGTAGTTCTCCGTGCACACGTTCAGGGTCAGCGTGACAGGAGGCAACCGATCCCTTCCCTCCGACAAGCCTCCGTGATGAGGCTGCTTCTGCCAGGACCCTAGGGGCCACCACCGTTGGCTCTTCCACTGGAGAAGAGACTCCCTCATAGGTGGTAATGGTAGTCACAGTTGTGCGCATGTCTCCACCGGTCAGTGTGTGTCCTGTGTCCCCCCGTCCCCTTTCCATGATCCACAGAGGAGATGAGTCTGCAGCCACGGCCCCTGGTTCTATAGAGAACCCTGTTCAATCCCCGGGATAGCCAAGATGGCAAACGTAGATCATCTTTTCCAGACCTCTGGCCACGACGTGGCAGCCTCATCAGCACCTGCTGCTGATTCACTGCTGAATCCGAGCCGCGGAAGTTACTGGTCCAGTTGATTTTGCTTTCAGGGAATTTAGCGTTGGGTGTGGGGAAATGTGGCCAGACTGATAGCCGTGGAGCCAAGTCCGACTATGCCGCAGGTGCGCAAACCCCCTCCGCGCTCCAGTGAGCCGCCACCCCGACCTGGAGGAGAGTTCAGCCCTAGTCTAGTCATTTCCTGTTCTGACAGCGCACACATCACGGGGGTATCCGGTGCCTTGGCTGCTGCTGAGTTTGCCAGCAGATTGTCGAGTTCGTTGGTGGGTTTTTTGGAAACCTCCTCACTCGGAAGCATCCCCTTTCACAAAGGCCACCAAACAATAGTCTCAGTGATGACTTTCACTCGCCCGTGCTTGGGGCTTCCTTTGAGCGGCCTTGTCTCTTGGTCACGGGGTAATCTGTAAAAGAAGGGGGTTTGGTTGTGATCCCCTCAGGTGAGCGTTGTTAGGTTATTCTGCAGCACCCCTATTAGCGGAGAAGATGCATAGACTGGCTTGCCGGGAGCTCAGAAACTGGCAGACACCGTATCCTGGGCGTTCTAAACTATCTTACTGGTGAAGCTGCCTCTGCCAAGCAGGTAGGTATTTCTGGCTTTAGTAGGGGTTCATGAGTTCAGTTGAACCCACAGAAATCATGAAGCCAAGGGTGCCAAACCTGAGGGGCACTGTGAGTCCAGGTGACAAAGCCCAGAGCGGGGAGTGGGCTTGGTGGAACAAGAGCCCCCACTGCAGCGGGGAGTATGGAGCAGGCTTGCTTTCTGCTCCCTTCAGAGCCTCCTCTCTGCACTGGGCAAGGGTTAGTGTTGCAATGCTGGGGCAGAGGAGTCTGCTGTGCGTGGTCAAAGTCCTCCTTGATTACAACTCAAAATCAAGTCCAAGAAGAGTTTAGTATCATGCATCCATTGAATCGGGAGGCCACATCGACCGGCAGTATTTCTTTGTCCTTTTCTCTTCACAGTCTGTTTTTTTCTTGTGGCCCTTCCATACGTCATGTGGAGGGGATGGGGGGAGAGAAAATTACTGCCATAAATAGATCCTGAATAGCAGAAGATGAAAATAGACAACCTCTGGCTTTGCTGGATGAGTCACTGCCACAGCGAGGGTTGTAAAAATACAAAAACAAAACGCCAAAAAAACAAGTGCGTGGACCCTAGTGAGCGCTAGCACTCAAGCCTGGAGAGGGAAATAACAGCTCAGGGAGGAGATACTGACATTTAGGAACTTCAACGAAACTTTAAAGAGGAGACAGAAAGGCTACGTGAATTCTCAGGAGGATTAGTCGAGAGCTGGCTGCCGTGTACTACTTGGTCAGTAGCAAAGCTAGTGTGAAACTATTCCAACAGCAACAGCAGGAGTTTGATTTCTCAACAGATACTGGCTCACGTGGAGAAAGTCGATTGGTCTCCCAGAGGCATCATTCCCAGTATCTTCGCGTGTCTTCTCACCCAGTGACGTAAGCAGGCATTTAGGGCAACATGATTGTGCAATGAGTAGGGTAGAATGTATGTGCCCCCCCACACACCCTCCACCACTTGGTGGAATCCGAGTTCCTCCCACGTGTGTTGCAAACCTGTGTTGCCAAACACAGAGTGAAGGTAAAGCTCTTAGGGTTAGGGTTAGACTTTGCTTTTGGAGCAGGATTTGGTGCGTTCTAGCTCTAATGCTGCCGCAAACTTTTGAGTGACCGTGGTATGTGGCTCAAGGACAATATCAGGTCCTAGGTGACCGCATATATGTTATATAATATTTAGTCCTGCCTTGAGTGCAGGGGACTTGACTAGATGACCTCTCGAGGTCCCTTCCAGTTCTATGATTCTATAGGTGCAGCTGGTAGCGCCTCCTATAGCAAAAGTTGCCTGACTTGTTCCATTATAAGCTCCTGTTTTCAGTTGGTTATAATTTTCCCAAACATTCGCTGTTTGGGCTGGAATGTTCCATGCTGGGTGTCTGCCTAATGCTGAATTGTTTTAGAAAGTGCCAGGGAAAATGGTTCAGCCCTTTCTGAAAACCAGGTTAGCAAAAAGTAGGTTGTTTTCTTCATGTTCAAAAACTCTTACAACCATCTTGTCGAGAAGTTCTAGCAACCCCTTGTTTTGGAGCAGGGGCTGGAAATTTGGCAGGGGGACTTGCTCTGGTGTCATGGACATGCCTGTTCCCATCTCTATAAACATTCACCCAAATTTACCCAAGTTATAAGCCGAAAAAGAACAGTTTGTGCATGCTCGGGACGGGTTTGTTAGAGTTTGGCTGCTAAATTCTCTGAAGATTCTATCTACATTGGACATCTTCCAGTGCAAGGCTGCAGGGGCTGAGCGGGTCTTCCCCTGCAATTACTCCTCCCAGCTGCTGGGAGCCACTGTAGCAGTGGGTCCTGGCACCGAGAGGAGGGACACTCTCTCTCTTGTGCTCTGAGCCTTGTACGTTGGCCAAATTTGGGCAAATTTTCACGGAGACAGCCAAAGGCACATCCTTGCTGTCACAGCAGCCCCTGCTGCTGAATTCCAAGACTCTGCTCCAAAGCATGGAGTTGCCAGAGTTTCTCAATGAAACCGTTGTAGGAATTTTTCAACGTGGGCAAAACAGTGTGTTTTTCCCATGTCAGGCTGGTGTCCTGTGAAAAAAAACAGTAGCGTAGGCTCATGTGATTAAAGACTGTATCATAACGTACACGCCCAAGCGGGGCAAGTTAAGGTTACACAGGCAACCTTAATACTGGCATTTCCTGTCTTTTGAGTGCTTGACTTTTCAAACTTAATATTCTTTTAATATCTTTTTGCGGGGATGTAATTATAATATATAATCAACCTGAGAATTGAACCAGGACCTCAAATCTGTGGCATTTCAGAGAGATCAGAACCAAGCCCTTCCATCCAAAACACGTTTCTGGGGTTCTGGTTCTGTGATCCACTTACTGCCTGACCTCGTGACTGAGCCTGCAGATGTGGTGCCAGCAATGCTGATGAAATTGTTGTCTGGACACCTGTCCATTAGGAGCAAGGCTGAAGCCACCCAGCTCCGTCCCGCTGGCTATGAACTTTGCTTACTCCAGTTGTAAGCGAAAGGTTCCATTTCTGCCATGACCGTTTCCAGTTGCACATCTGATATGCAAAAGCATTAACCTCTCATTCTGAGATACTCCATCTTCCGCATGGCAAAGACGCAGGTAGCATTAAAGTCATCTGGGCTCTTGTAAAGGAAGGCCACCAGCAGAGCTGGGGAAAGACAGGGAGAAGCTAGAGGTGAGGGCTCGGTGCTACGTGTTTTCCTCTAGTCCCCTTTTAACTGAGTTGGAAGATGATGTTGACACCCCATCCCACACACCCCCACACATCCCTCCACCCTGTGGGCCCAGGCGATTCTCCTCCTAACCTTTGTTGGCTCCTCTGAATAATTGTTTAGCTCTTCTCCACAGCAAAATGACAGAAAATGCAGCAGTCGCCCTGTTCCGGGCCTGACCCAGAGCCTCTGGAAGCCTGTGGGAATCTTTCCATTCATGTCACTGGGCTTTGGGCCGGGCCTGTGTTTCCTCCATCTCTCGCGCGCTCCTTTTGCATTTCCATTTTCCACCACAGCTCTCCCCCCGCGCAGCCACCTGATCCCCTGGTCTCTTAGTCCCGGAGCCACCTTCCCTCTCTTCCCCTTGGCCTTCTTGGTTCGGTTCTGAGGGAAAAGCCGTAGCAGGGCCGGCCCACCTGACCCTTGGTCGCTAGGTTGTGCTGCGAGGCAGTTACCAGCCAATTGTACTGTGCATGTGAATGCTTGACCGAACTCAGACGGGGTCTGCCTTTCAGTGAATTTCTTGCTCTCCATCCATTTTCTCATGTGAATTTGACTAAGGCTTAATACAAGGTTAAGTTGCCCGGCCTGGTTTCCATTAAGAATCTTGGGCACCCTCTTGACTCCCCCCCCAGTCTCTCATCATTAGACCCTTTGCTTCTAGGTGGTCCCGAGTTGTACATGTTGTCACAGTTCACTGCTATGGGCAGATACTTTTCAGCAAATAGCCCTGGGCATAGCCTGTAGTAACCAAGCTGAGAGAGGTGTTTAATTTACCAAGTTCTTGCCGTCGGGTTACAGGCACTGTCAGAAACACTGATACCATGTAGTATCTTCTTGCCTTTCTGCCAAGTAGGTGTATGTAACTGTTCCCACTGGGAGTTTGGCCACTGCGTAGATTATAAGCCCAGAAGGGGCCACTGTGATCACCTAGTCTGTCCTCCTGTGTAACACAAGTGATAGGACTTCCCTGAAATCATGGGCAGATAAGGCTGTAATTCTCCAGTGTCCTTAACCATGATGCCCATCTACCATAGCTTTGGCTGTAACCGAGGTGAGGCAGGAGAACTGTCCCTGGACCCCGGCCTTTGAGCCTTCTGATGGGGATGGGGTGGGAGGCACTGGGGCTTCCCCCACCCGGCGGCTTCTGCCAGGGACGGGGTCAAGGCCCGCTCAGGGGGAGGGGCTTCCCTCATCCTGTGGCTTCTGCCGGGAACAGGGACAGGGTCGGGGGACACAGGGATGTGGGGGCTTCCCCCGCCCTGCCCACCCAGCGCTGCTGCTAGCCATCATCGTTGGGAAATCTCCCTGAAGAGCTGGGCCTAGAACTGTGATCCTTTAGTTTCAATCACAGCTGAGCTGAAGATCTTCACTTAGCAGGTAGCAATCATAGGTCTGTGATCTCCTCTGCTCCTAGTCGTTAGCGGCCAATATTACAAATAGATACACCAGGCTACATTCAAACCTCGCACCCCTTGGTTGGGTTAAAAATGTCTAAGTGCCACATGCATCCAGTTCCTCTTATTTGCGTCTCTTGGATTCAGGCTGCCGATTTGCACTGGGAAGATCCGGTGTTTCCTATCCACTCAGTGGGGTGAAATTTCCTTGCCTGCCTCACTGCGGTCCTAAGAAGTGCCTTCGTGCTCAAACTTCCTGAGGTGAACGGCACCCAAAGGGCGGGCAGTCTTGGGGAAATCTTCAGGGGTGAAAGTAATATTAAATTATTACCGGTACGGGGGCCGGCCCTCGGGCGTAAGGGGCGGGGCTGGGGGCGGTCAGCCTCCCTCAGCCAGCCCATCCGCGCTGCCTGGCCCCCGGCGCCTGGGGCTCCGGCAGCAATTTAAAAGGGCCCGGGGCTCTGGCCGCTGCTGCGGTAGTGGTGGCGGCAGCGGCTGGGAGCCCCGGGCCTTTTTAAATTGCCAGCCCCGGGGCAGTTGCCCTTTTGCACCCCCGTCAGTGGCCGGGGGAGGGAAAAGGGGCAATGACATTAAAGCGTTGCCGCGGCTAAGGACCCTCCTTAAAGCGCTGCCGCAGCAGGGTTTTAACGTGGGTTGGTACGGGCCGGTACCAGCTTCTTACTGGTGCGCCGTACCGGCCCATACCAGCCCACTTTCACCCCCGGAGATCTTGCTTTGGATTGGGTGCTCAGTATTGTATCCAATCAGTAAGGCTACGTTTTAGTCACGGGTATTTTTTAGCACAAGGCATGGACAGGTCACGGGCAATAAACAAAAATTCACGGGCTGCGACCTGTCCATGACTTTTACTACATACCCCTGACTAAATCTTGGGTGTTCTGGGGGCACTGCTGATGCTGGGAAGGGGGGGCCACCGGGGCTGCTGGTGCTGGGGGGGGGCTCCGAGGCACCCACTGGTGCTGTGGGGGGAGCCTCCGGGGCGTCCGCTGGTGCTCGAGGTGGGAGGGCCTCCGGGGCGTCCGCTGGTGCTCGAGGTGGGAGGGCCTCCGGGGCGTCCGCTGGTGCTCGAGGTGGGAGGGCCTCTGGGGCGTCCGCTGGTGCTCGAGGTGGGAGGGCCTCCGGGGCGTCCGCTGGTGCTCGAGGTGGGAGGGCCTCCGGGGCACCCGCTGGTGCACGGGTGGGTCGGGGGGAGGCGCCCAGAAGTGCCACTGCTGGCAGGGGCCACCAGGGACCACCACTGCTGGCAGGACGCGGCCTGGGACCACTGCTGCTGGTTGCCGCCAGTCCCGGGGCCACCGGGGCCACTGGCAGGGGGCACCCCGTGACCGCCACTGTTGCTGCAGGGGGGAGGGTGTGTGTATGGCTGGCCCTGGGGTCAAGGACTTCCGTGACTTCCCTGACCGACTCGCAGCCTCACCAATCAGCAGTGGCACTGTGCTAGTGGTAAGCTAGTTCATTAGCTAAAGTGCCGGAGTTGATTCCCATCCAGCACCCTGTGCGGGAGAAGACTAAAACCCACCTAGTCGATTGTCTCCAGTCTGGAGGCCGAGGTAACGGGAAAACCAAACAGACCAAATTTCTGAAATCAAAACGAAGGGCTTGTCTACCCTGTCACGTTACAGCGCTGCAACTCTCTCGCTCGGGGGTGTGTGAAACAAATAAAACCCGAGAGCAGCGCCAAAGGAAAATGAAATTGCCGTGTTTCAAAGGGAACACAGTGTGATGTCCTTAACGACCAAACAAAAGAGCTTTGATGTGAACACCCAGTGCCAGCTGTGAACAGAACTTTGCTTTCAGATCTTCCACGCAGCTCGAATTCGGCTTGCTCAGCTGGTGCTGAAGCCAGGTCAGGCAGCAGCTACTCCCCTAGCCAAGGGCAGATGGAGCAGCTGTGGTGTGGGGAGCTCCCGGCCCAGCTCTCCCGGCGGCATGCCGGCTTTATTCTAGCAGCCCAGAGCCGTGGCCTGGCTCCTTCCTTCCTCCAGTATCTCTTGCCTGCCCAGAAAAGGTGCAGCTTTTCAGGAAGGGACATCTAGGGCGGTGTGTTTCTTTCCCTGCTCTGTAACGAGGGACTCGGTGATTAGTTCAACCAGCGGGAGGGGTCTGAAATGCACCCGGAGCCTAGCACCACAGCTGATACACGCAAATAGAAAGCCGGCTGCAAAACAGGGCACTACCTTCCGTGGAAACCTATGAGGGAACACTGCACGTGGGAACTGCCGTTACCTCCCCTGAAACAGAAACCGCTCTAGGTGCATTCATCCTTGAGCAGCCTAGAACGTTGTAATCTGTGTCTGGGTAGAAATATGGGAATTTTATACTGGAGCAGACTCCAGTCTGGTATCCTGGCTCTGCTGTACCTGGTAACATACCCTGGATGAAAATGATGTCATTTCCCCACCCTTCCCCCCCATAATGCACCTGGCTAATTGCAGAATACCATTCGTGATGAGGGGGGCGTGCTTCCTT
The DNA here is from genome assembly GCA_033296515.1 of Macrochelys suwanniensis. Lineage (NCBI taxonomy): Eukaryota > Metazoa > Chordata > Testudines > Chelydridae > Macrochelys > Macrochelys suwanniensis. Next base: position 3,687,073 of record CM065783.1, on the reverse strand, counting down.
CCTGACCCCTGTTGTGGTTGGCTGATGCCCTGAAGCATGAGGTTAGATAACACTTCTCTTCACTCTCGTAGCTACAAAGATTATTAGTGGCTATTAAACGATCCAGCCAAGTATTTGACTTGGTGACTTTCAGCGGCAGTGAATCCTGCACGTTGGCTGTACGCTGTGTGTGTGTGGGGGGAGGGGGATACTTTTCCTTAGGCTTAGGAGGAAGACGTAAATGCCACAAAACGATGCTAACTGTGCAACACTATCCCACCCAGACGGGGCAGGATTTCTTCCTGATCCCACATGGCAATCTGCTTATCCCCCCTGCAGCATGAGGATTGTGTTTCGGTAAATCACTTTTGATCATACGGTTTCACTGGGTTTTGAAATACGTTTGTTCTATTTATTACCGTATTGGTGCCTGGGGAGGGTGCTGGGCTGCTAACCCTGGAGCACGAAGGCCTCCGTACAGCCCCATCAAAAGCAGCAGCCATGCGAGCTGTCCCCCGCCCCCCCAGCATTGTGCCTCGGGGGGCAGGGCAGTTTGGCCTCCATGGCCCCACCCGTCCTTGACTTCCCTGGGCAGACTGCTGAGAAAGAGTCCAGCGGGTACCAATTGAACTGCAACGTGGAACCCTTGTCCACTTGGACTGAGGCCACCAAACTATTTCCCGCCAGCTGCTGGAGGAGCTTTTGATGTCCACCCACCTAGGCTGATTCGAAACCATGAACCTAGAGGAGAAGATATCAGCTGCATGGCTCAGGGTCTAGAGAAGGCAGGGACCATTCAAGTCCAGAATACACCAAATACGCAGTCTATGAAGCTCCAGCAAACTTACAACCACTGACACGAACTCTCCCAGCTGACACCTTTCTCATCTTGCTCTGACATATGATTTCCAAGGAATATAATTTCCAAGGAGTAAACTCCCCTCCTCTGACGGCATTTGCGTGCTGACTGTCAACTAACAAGAGCGGCATTTGACAGCATTGGTATTGCTGTTTGTATCATCAGACAATTACGAATCTGTCTAGGATTCATAATTTGACTAACAACTCAAGACAATTATTATTACTATTATTATTTCTCCCTGGCAAACAAATCCCACAGCTACTTTCTCCTGGCATCCACTCCAATTTTCTCTGGAAAGCCAAAGATCTTTTTTTCCCCCAACATTTCAGCCATACCCCCCCTCCATCTTGCTAACTTTACAGTCCCCCACGGCATCTGTGTGCAGTGAACTGAGCTGTTGAGACTAAATGTAATTTGCAATCAAGCTTCTGTTAACATACAAATGTACCGGCTGGTCTCCTGCAATATGGATTCTCATTCTGTCTAGCATATGGTAGCGTTAAATCCAGTCCATGCAATGTCTCTTGTTACCGTGTTGTCAATCCTGGTGGAGTGGAGAATCCTAAAACAAGCACATGAGAAACGTATTTTGGGAATCGGCTCCCCCGGCAGAACTTGACGGGAGCTGTCCAAAGAGATACTTTGTGCCTTGAAAGGAATTAGCTCTGTCAGCTGTCTAAAGCAGGGTCATGAAACCGATTCGACCACTGATGCAAAAGCCTCGTACTTCCTGAGACAGGTACCACATAGGGAGAAGGGGGAAAGTGAGTTCATTATTAACAAGTTACAAAGCTGGAAGCTGCTTCCCCTTCTGCCAGGCTTGATTCAGGAGTTCCTGGCCTAGTCTGGGGCACAAAGCCAATATTTACATAAAGACTTGAAATAAATGTAGGTTAAACAGGGAGAAATATGTCTGAGTAGGCAAAAAAGGCTTTTATCCACTAAGCAGATATGAATGTTCTAACTCTTCATAGGATGCTTACAGAAATCCCTTCCTTCCCATTGCCTTGGGAGCTGCTTTTTTTTTTATTTTGCGTCATTAGTGTCGTTAATAATTCAGCGTGTTTTCTCACTCTCTGCTCTGACGGGCGTTCTCCTCTCTTCACTCTCTCTCTCTCTGGAGCTCTGAGGGGTTTCCGCCTTAGCAAAAGAGATGCGAGCTGGATCCTGTGAGATGAGCCCAAACTAAGAGCTCCCCTTCTGCCTCATCCCAACCCCCCTCTGAAACATGGGGGACAGTGGCATCTGATGCTGAACTTTGCAGTTCCTCAGTGTTGCATCAAAAACCTTGGCTCCACTAATCTGTACTCCTGTTATGGAACTGCACGTTCTTCTTTGGTGATCTGAGTCTTCCCCTTTGGAGACCTTTGCCGTTAAAACCTTGGCCCAAGTGCCAATGAGATGTTTGTGTCAAGCGGCCCCTGATTCTGGACAGCATCCTTTAGCACGGGCTTCAGTCTCAATGACATCAGCAGGCTTTAAACGTGAGCGTAAAGTTAGGCATGTGTTTCATGACTATATTGGCTGAACCACATGCTTAAGTAATTTCCTGACTTGGAGCCTTAGCACACTTAATTGTGAACCACTGTAACCTGTGGGTGGGGTTCTCCTTACTCACAGGGGGTCACTTTGTGCTGTGTAGCATGAGACTAGCCCTTGCTGGTCAGATAGAGGCCGGGTGATGTGACTGCAGAATGCAGTTCTTAGCCGTACGAACGTCTGCGACCCGCCCTTCATTCTGGAGAGGTACTAAGTGATTTGCCTCAATAGCATCCAGACGGGCTCTGTCCCAGTGACTTGTTTTTCTGGTAATCAGCCACATATTTATGTAACAAAAAAAATGCATCGGAATAACTGTGGTTTTGCAAAGGAAATAACTGAAGAAAAAGCATCTGAAGAGGGAAGAGGAGTATTAAAAAAAAGAGGCATTTTCTTTGTTATTAATCTCTATCTGCAGGTTGGGTGGTCTGAGATCTTTATCTTTGCAGGACCTCTGCCCCTTGCCTCGGTCGTGTAGGTTGGACAAAAGCACCAACCCCGAGGTTCGGATCGCAAACTCCACGGGTGCTGCTGGTGCTTGCCATGGAAATATCGGCTGACCTCAGCCCCCACGTGTTCGCTTGCTCTGTCTGGCAGAGTCCAGCGTCGATGCCTTGGATTTCTGCCCAGACGACCCTCCCGGCCCTAAAAAGCCAGTGGCCTGGTTTTCAGAGGTGCTGAGTACTTGTAGTTCCCATGGGCACTGAGTGCTGTCCTAGCCCTTCCGCCCAGCGGTGAGTGCTTAGCGTCTCCGGCTACTTGTGTGCCTGTCCCCCGTGGTGCTCATCTGAAAGAGCCCCTGGTTAGGTCGTGCCCTTGTTATTATAAGTGGGCACCTCTCAGAGTGGAGGCTCTAGGACAGAGCTGCTGGGACATGGCCTCGTACGTCAACCTTGAGACACTGGTTATGCCTGACCAGAGTCTAAACGGCCCAACAGAACCACTTTCTGGGTCCTGCCTCTGTTCTGGCCTCAGTGACCCACCTCCAATTCCGCTGAGCACGCTCTGCCTGATACCGGAGGTTGGGCTGGTCCAAACCTCACCCATGGAAAGCCAAGCCCCCCGGCCCTTCCTGGGGCACAATGGGGTGCGTTCACTTGTCATCTGTGCACGTCAGGACCAATCCTGGGCTAATCCCACAAGGTTCGGAGGCTGAGATTGGATGAGCAGCTGGAGGTCCTGATCCCCCTGCAAACGCTGAGCTGATGGCTTTTGAGTGGCCTGGGAAACATTTCCACGGGTCTGCCCAGTCCCTGGTGGACGCTGGCACACTCACCACTGGAGCTGCTAGTAATTGGAACCCTTTAGTCTGCGGTCTCAGCACGGAGGCTGAGCGGTGACTGAGATAGGACGAATACACTCCCGGCTCACTCCTAGGAGTGGTTGCTGCAGGACAGCTCCTTTGGTGGAACATTTCCGCTGCTGCAGTCCATGCTGTACCAGTCCTCTTGGGGAGAAAAGTTCATCGGTTTTTGGACTGCCAGCCTCAAAAACATGTTGGCGGGCACGTGGAGGAAGAGGATATGTTCTTTCATGTCTGGTAGGACTCCCCTAAGGCGCAGTTATTCTGGGAACATATATTTAAGATCACAGGAACTAAGCAGCCAGTGGATACATTCATTCTCTTATGGGGACTTCCAGGGAAAGTTATGCCCCCTTATGCAAAATGCCACTTTGACCTCCTATCTTTTGGTGTCCGCCAGATGCTCTATGGCTGGATTTTGGAAGAAGAAATCCCTTCACCCAGAAGTTTCTTCCTCGCTCTGTAGAATCTGAGGCACTAGTGGTGGAGAATTATTGGACAGCCAAAGATCAAGATCTTCTGACTTATATACAACCTAGTTTCTGTTTACAGAAGATGAAGGAAAGGACATCTCCATAGTAACCTGCCAAGTAGGCAAGGCTACATCTTCCATTGTGAGCTGATCTTCAATACACCGATATACCAATTATTCCAAAAAAAAAAAAAAAAAAAGTATTGTCTGGGCCTGTAACTTCTATTACAAACCTTAGGAAAGACATCCAGACCTATGCTCTTAAGAGCTGGCTTGATTGAGAAAGTGAGGATTCCCTCTTTCTTCCCTTCATTCATTTTTCATGTTTGGAAAAGTGGGGAAAATCAGAAGCTAAAATGAAATCTGAACGGCCTCAGTTGCCATCACCTCTAACTATCTGCGTACATTTTGGTCTGCTTGTCCGTTGTTTTATTAGAGCAGCGTCAGAGTAGAGTAGGTGGAAGTGCTGGCCACACTTGGAGATTGTGTTCACTGCCTCAGTGAGCTTGAGTTACTCCGCCGGAGCTAGGCTGGTTGGAGGGAAAGTGGTCATGCCGGGAAATTACGCTCAAGCTCCATGGTGTTTGGATTAGCAGAGTGATTGAATTAGCATCTGGTGAGTACCGTTAACTCAAGTTCGTAGTCTGCAGCTGCATCCCCCTTGCATTTCTAGTTCTACCATTAGGAGCACTTGAGCGTCAACCTTCCTCTGCCCCCAACGAGCCAGCTAGCTCAAATGTAAAGTCCTACTTAATAGGAACTAGAGATTTTTGTGTATGGACGGGAATTGGGATAGAGACGCCACTTGAGTTATACCTCAAGCTACCACTGCAAATAATGTGGTTTTATAGAGTGATATCTCTGTAGTACATGGCAGATGCACCGAATCATTGAAATGTAGGGCTGGAAGGGATCTCAAGAGGTCATCTAGTCCAGCAGGGTTAAGTATACCTAGTCCATTCCTGGGCATAGCTCTGAATCTCACCAATGGGAAGGACTGGACATTAAGTGAGATGATTGAGCTAAGTGACTGGGGCACCAAAATAGTAGGGGCATTTGCATCTCCCTCATATGAGAATCAAGTTTTGCTTGAAGCATTAAGAGCAAACTAAACAGCAGTTTATTCTCAAGACATCATGCTCAGTGCCTTGACCATCGAAGGAGTTGAGATTGGTGCTGGGCAAACTTCAGCCACTCTGGAGATGCAGTTCATACAAATACCCTAAAGTTCAGCTGTTTATTGGGATCTCTGCAAACCGGGGCTTGGAAATCTAGAGACAGCAGGTTTTCCTCACCAGATTTCTGGGACCCTCCTCCTGGTTGGGTTGGATACGGCCGCGGTGCTTGTCCTTTGGCGCTTGACGGCCTGGCAGATAGAGATGGAAATGAAAAATAATGTGGGAAAGAAATTCAACTTTTTTTTTTTTAAACCTCAGAAAAAGTTTGACTCCGGCTTGGGCTGAGTTTAAGGGACAAGATTTGTGGGACACGTTAGCTAAGAAGATTCCCTAACACCAAGCTAGATTTCCAAGTGTTTAGAAGGAGTGGAAAAACCAAAGGAGAACTTGGTCATGTCTCTCAGGCCATCCTTCTTTCTGCATTTCCCACTCTGCGCCTGTTTTGCTGCAGTCCCTCTTCCGCTTGGAACAGCTGCGTCAGTCTTTGCTCTCCCTTTGCCAGCAGTAATCCTGCAATAATCAATAATCCTCAAACTGCTGCCATCTGTTTTCTGGAGTGGGGCTGATTTTTAAACACTCAAACGCCTGTCACAAAGGAGCGTGTCAGGACACAGCGCGTGCAATGGGATGGTGTGCTGGCGATGAAGCAATACGACCCACATGCCCTAGAGTAGGTAAATAGGAATGTGATTAGGAAACGCCTAATAATATCCCTGCCTGTCTGTCTTTTTTTTTTTTTTTTTTAAAGGCACATTTCCTCAGGGGTATCAATCAGCTTTGTCTCTGGAACAAAATGTACTTCCGTTTTGACACGCACGGCATGGTGCTATCAGCTGCCATTTGCTGCCACCGGATGGCCAAAAGAGTTATGGCAGCAAGAGGGTGCAGACGTTTATCTTCGCCTTGGATCCCACCTTGTGGAAGGAACAGAGATGGTGTGTAATTGGCAGCATCCCTCCGATTTGTGGCTGCAGGGAGGGCGGGACAGTCTCCTGGGGTCTCCCACCTGCTGTGTATTCAATCCTGAGCTGGTGGTGTGGTGTTGTGGGCCCACAGTGACCTGTGCGCCTCGTTCCCTTCAGTGTTGAGCGCTGTTTTCGGCTGCTTTGGCCTCCTCACTACTCGCCCAGGAAGCACAAAGCAGCGCAAGCGGCCCCATGGAGCCCCGCGTTCTTGCTGCAGTTCCTGCACCTGTAGCGCTCCCTGTCACGTGCCCCTGGGTCTCCGCTCCCAGCGCTGGCAGCAGGACTGGAGTGCGGGGCTCCGTGACTCCAAGGGTAAGAACTGCTCACTCTGTGCTCCAGTGAGCAGCTCCTAGGGCCGGGGGCCTGTGCCCTGCCTGGGGGCGGGACCCCTCCTCCCTGTGCTAGCAGAGCAGTGGCATCTCCCGCACGCCACTTGACAGTTTTGTGTTCTTCTGTTTCAATCCCAGCACCCTGTTTCAGCTGCCCCCGGGTGTGGGTAGGAGGCAACATGTAGGGCCGGTCACCATCCGGAGCCTGCTGTCATTAGATTAGCACTTGTGGCCAATCTCACTTCCTCCTGTTTGTCCTTCATGGTCAACTGCGGCTTCCGCGCCACCCGTGATGGGTAGAAAGTCAAGTTCAATGAAACACAAGGGGAGGCTGAGTGCCAGGGAGAGACTCTTCTTCAACAGCGTCTGTAACAGGTCTCGGACTCACCTGGCGGCGCCTCCTGTTGGTTTCTCTGGGAATTAGCTCACCAGCCTCCGGAGCGCCCTCTTCTGGCCAGTGATCCACCTGACCACTCTCTGGCCCCCGTGTCCCTCCCTGGACCCGGTGCCCCGTTCTCTGGGGTGCTGCCCCACTGGCAGTACCCCACAGCCTCAATCCTAGGGTCTCCCCCTCCCAGGGGAACCCCCACCCACTATCCCCACCTCACCTCAGTGTACAGCTACTGCCAGTCCCCATCTAGCCCCATGCGCTGGGGCAGACTGCAGTGTAAGCCACTCATCATAGGCAAAGGGGGTTTGAACCTGCTGCCTCTGCCTACCCATGGGCTGCCCCTGGAACCCTAGTACCTGGTCTGGCCTTACCAGGCCTGCAGCCTGGGGTTTCCTTAGGCCGGAGCTCCCCGGCTCCCTTAGCCTTTCCCCCAGCCCTGCACCACTTCAGGTCCCTGCTTCGCTCCTGGCAGCCAGGGCCTTCTCTCTCTGGACGCAGAGAGAGACGCTTTGGGCTTCTGGCTCACAGCCCCTTATAGTGGCCAGCTGGGCTCTGTTTGGGGCGTGGCCCAGCTGCAGCGACTTCCCGCAATCAGCTCAGCTTTCAGCACTGCAGCCCTCTCCTAGGGCTGTTTCAAATCCCTCAGGGCAGAAGCCGGGGTAGCCACCCCGCTACAGCGTGCAATCTAAAAACACACGAGAGAGGGGGCGCGAACGGGGCGTCCTTATCGCTGGTGTGAGCAGCGCCTCGCTCTGCTGGGCGAGGGACGTTCTAGTCCTCCCCCATCCACGATGATTTGTTATTTCCATGGGGGCAGAGGCTAGGAACCCCATCCAAGGATCAGGCCTTGCTGTGCTGGGCACCGTACAGACAGGTAAGGACGAAGTCAGTCCCTGTCCCAAAGAGCTCGGAATCTACACATCGGACAGGACGCGACAAATGGATGAAATGGACCGAGGGGATGCGGTTGGGTTGGGAGGAGAGAACCATAAAGTGGACGGAGTTAAGCAGAAGTTGATCCTGCTTGCCTCTCCTGAGCCAGCCTTTGTTCCACCGCAGAGATGATTTTTCTTTGACAGTTGCTCTGATGATCTCAGTCTTCCCTCGCTGACGCCACCCCGCCTGCTGTAACTCACCCAAACTCCTCTCCTTGTCCCTCAAGGCGCCGCACAACCCTGGACCGGCCTATCTCTTGGCTCTCATTCTGCAATGTCTTCCTCTCCCTTCCCGACACCACCAGCAATTCCGGTCGCAGTTCCCCCTTCGTTCCTTTCTCCATGCTCCATCTTGTTGTCCTCCTGGGTGTCCGACCCGTTGGTACCGATGTGCCATTCTCTCTCAGATCCCTCCTAGGGACTCACTTAGACTCATAGACTCATAGACTTTAAGGTCAGAAGGGACCATTATGATCATCTAGTCTGACCTCCTGCACAATGCAGGCCACAGAATCTCACCCACCCACTCCTGGAATAATCCTCTCACCTGTGTCTGAGCTATTGAAGTCCTCAAATCATGGTTTAAAGACTTCAAGATGCAGAGAATCCTCCAGTAAGTGACCCGTGCCCCATGCTGCAGAGGAAGGCAAAAAACCTCCAGGGCCTCTGCCAATCTACCCTGGAGGAAAATTCCTTCCCGACCCCAAATATGGTGATCAGCTGAACCCTGAGCATGTGGGCAAGACTCACCAGCCAGACACCCAGGAAAAAGTTCTCTGTAGTAACTTCTAACATCCCATCATTGACCATTGGTCCTATTTACCACTGATGGCAATTGACCTTTGACTAAGATCATGTTATCCCATCAAACCATCCCCTCCATAAACGTATCTAGCTTAATCTTGAAGCCAGATAGGTCTTTTGCCCCCACTGCTTCCCTTGGAAGGCTGTTCCAGAACTTCACTCCTCTGATGGTTAGAAACCTTCGTCTAATTTCAAGTCTAAACTTCCTGATGGCCAGTTTATATCCATTTCTTCTTGTGTCCACATTGGTACTGAGCTGAAATAATTGCTCTCCCTCCCTGGTATTTATCCCTCTGATATATTTAAAGAGAGCAATCATATCTCCCCTCAGCCTTCTTTTGGTTAAGGTAAACAAACCAAGCTCCTTGAGTCTCCTTTCATACGACAGGTTTTCCATTCCTCGGATCATCCTACTGGCCCTTCTTTGTACCTGTTCCAGTTTGAATTCATCCTTCTTAAACATGGGAGACCAGAACTGCACACAGTATTCCAAATGAGGTCTCACCAATGCCTTGTATAACGGTACTAACACCTCCTTATCTCTACTAGAAATACCTCGCCTAATGCATCCCAAGACCGCATTAGCTTTTTTCACGGCCACATCACATTGGCGACTCATAGTCATCCTGTGATCAACCAGGACTCCGAGGTCCTTCTCCTCTTCCGTTACTTCCAACTGATGCGTCCCCAGTTTATAACTAAAATTCTTGTTATTAATCCCTAAATGCACTTCCTCTGCAATACCCACAAACTCTGACCCATTATAATTATTATTGCTTAATTATGGTAGTGCCCCCCAGGTGCTTTCTGAACACACAAGCAGGGTGGTCTCTGCATCTGTACCTCTGCCCTTTACTGGATGGAATCGTGTGGACCTACCTAGAGCCTAAAGCCAGAAGAGACCATTATGATCATCTAGTCTGACTTCCTGCATAACACGGACCATGTGACTTCCCTGTATTAATTCCTGCTTTCAGTTCAATAGCTCTGCTTGAACTAGAGCAAGCCTTTTAGAAACACATCCAGGCTTGATTTCAAAATTGCCCATAATGGAAATCCACTACAGCGGTTGGTAAGTTGTTCCAGTGATTAATTACTCTCACTGTTAAAAATGTGCACCTTTTTTCCAGTCTGAATGTGTCTAGCTTCAGCTTCCAGCCTTTGGATCTGGTTAGACCTGGGTATAGGTGGAGCTGGATGAAAAAGAGGATGAATCTTTTATAAAAATGGTTGTGAAACGTCACTCATTTTTTAACGGCAATGTGCCATTTTGCTAAGAAATTTTGAAACTTCAGAGTTTCCAACCCACCACAGAGCTGGTTTAAAAAAAAGATGAAAGTTTTGTGACAATTTTGACCTGTATATTTTTCATCCACATTTCTAAATGTTTCAACCACCTCCACTCATCTGCCCATTCTCTCTCCTAGTGGCACTAGGAGCTGTCCGCAATCCCACCTTGTACCATCATCCTGCCGGATCTGGGACCAGCTAAGTAGGGCTGGCACTTTAAGGTGGATATGCAACTCCTAGTGAGGACAGCAAACTGGGCTGCTTTATCGATGCATTTATGGCTCTTGACGCAGCTGAGCCGGGGAGCAGAATTCTGCTTGGATAAAATGTCATGACCTTTCCAGGTGTTTTGCTTTGTATGTTGTCCCCTCCCCCCTCTGAATTTCCAAGGAAGAGCTTTGGGGCTTGGTAGGAAACACAGCCCTCAGGCGGCGTTTGGATCCAGGGTTTCCTTTCAGGCCTGCGTGTTTTTGAAATGCGCAGGAAAATACCACAGCGGAAAACGCCTGAGGAAGGGTAAAATGGGCAGAAATGACTAAATGAGCCCAGAGCCCATTTTCAGAAGGGACTTGGGCACTTTTGAAATTGTTATCCCTGAGCCCCACTGACTTTCAGTGAGAGTTAGGCGCCCACGTGCCTAAAGCCACTGTTGAAAATGGCACTTCAGTTGTGTGGCAAATGTTACCTGGGGAGTTTGTGATGGCTGCCAATCCCAGGAACTGTTCTGTCTCCGAACGGTCCGCTAAAAGCATGAGTCTCTACTGCTTGGACTATAGAGCCAGGCTGTGTAGCTGGGGCTTTAACAGACTCTTCTCACAGTATTTTAGTTCATAGAATCTTAGGGTTGGAAGGGATCTTAGGAGGTCATCCAGTCCAACCCCCTGCTCAAAGCAGGGCCAATCCCCAATTTTTGCCCCAGATCCCTAAACAACCCTCTCAAGGATTGAACTCACAACCCTGGGTTTAGCAGGCTAATGCTCAAACCACTGAGCTATCCCTTACCTTCTGTGGCTTGAGCACAGGGGTGGGTGACTAGCCTATCCTGACACCTGTCCAGTACTCCCAGTATCTCTTCTGCTCCGGGCTAGGTGTGTGCAGCAGTCACAAAGCTGCCACTCCTTCTAAGGCAAACAGAGGGAAATCAGCTGCACCCAAGTCCTACCCTGTCCATTTAGAAAACGTTTTCTCCTAGCAGCGGCACAAGCCGCCAAAAGCCCCAGAGCCCTAAACACCGAGTGAGAGAAGGACAAACGCCCCTCGCTGGCTTTGGGTGTCTAAACGGACAATAGCACCAACCCGGTTCCTCTCAGTCAGCAGCCGCTGAACTTCCTGGTCGGTCTACCTGAAATCCGATCTGAATCCTTCCCTGACTGGCTGGCAGAGAGAGAGAGCAAGATTCCTGCAGCAGCTCACCTGAGGCAGGTAAGCCCCCACTATGGAGCTCTCTGTGCTGCGAGCTTCCAGCAGCAGAGGTGGAGAGGTAGAAGTGGGAGCGGGGTGTATATGACAGCGCCAAACCCAGGAAGTCTTTGCCTTCGATGCCACAGCTGCTGTGTGACTGGGAAAGCCATCTTTATGGTTGCAGGGCCTTTGCGGTTAATCTTTCCTCTGCCTCACCTTACAGGGACAGTCACTTTATTCCTGTAAAACGCGTGATGCCATTCTAGTCGTAGCCGTGTTTTAAACTAGACACGGTCAGACTGGGTGAAATTCACAAGCAAGGCCTGTAGGCAGCATTTCAGTTAAGGAGGAAGAACCCAGTTCGCCATATGCCCAGGAGACAAGGTATTTGAATGGACTTAACTAAAGAAATGAGGTGAGGGAAAGAATAGGAGCTAAGGGGCTGGGGGCAGAGAAAGAACTTCCTCCTTCAGACCCTTCTGCAGACACGTTTTCATCTTTTTATTTTCTGCCACAAATGCTTGTGTGCACCACTTGCCTGATCCTTTGCTCTTCCGAGAGTCTGTGCTGCCGTCAAAGCTTGTCTCGGGCTATTCAGCAGAGAGCAGCTAGTCGTTACCTGCGTGGCGTTCTTCCTTAAGACACGAGCTTTTGTTTGAAAAATCTCCTTTTCTTGAGGAGTGCTTGGATTTACAAACGCTAGAGAGAGACGCCCAGTGTAACCTCTCCCCCTTCTATCTAGGGACATATCTGCCCTCTCCATCATGAATACGTTTATCCCCCCAACACCCTGGGAGGTAAGGCAACACAGGTGGGGAAATGTGGCACAGAGAGGGGACATAGATTCATAGATTCTAGGGCTGGAAGGGACCTCGAGAGGTCATCGAGTTCAGCCCCCTTCCCTCATGGCAGGACCAATTACTGTCTAGACCATCCCAGATAGACATTTATCTAACTTACTCTTAAATATCTCCAGAGATGGAGATTCCACAACCTCCCTGGGCAGTTTATTCCAGTGTTTAACCACCCTGACAGGAACTTTTTCCTAATGTCCAACCTAAACCTCCCTTGCTGCAGTTTAAGCCCACTGCTTCTTGTTCTGTCCTTAGAGGCTAAGATGAACAAGTTTTCTCCCTCCTCCTTATGACACCCTTTTAGATACCTGAAGACCGCTATCATGTCCCCTCTCAGTCTTCTCTTTTCCAAACTAAACAAACCCAATTCCTTCAGCCTTCCTTCGTAGGTCATGTTCTCTAGACCCTTAATCATTCTTGTTGCTCTTCTCTGGACCCTCTCCAGACATGATGGACCCAAGGTTACACGGGGAATTTTCAGGAGAGCCAGGAGTTGAATTCAGGTCCCCCAGGCTACTGCTTTAATATCAGCCTTCTGAACACCATTGCAGTCCATACTGCCATTCTCAGGCCCAGTGAAGCCTAGTTTAAAAGCAGATTGCATGGTCCGTGGTGTGATGGTTTCAGTCGAGTTCTTCATCATATTGATCTTTGTGCGGGAGGCCCCTAATTTAGTGTGATACGCTGGGACAGTGCCGGCACTGCCAGGTTATTCTTTGACCACCAATCCCATCCAACTGGCCAGTTTTCAGGCTTGTGCTGAGCGTCAGAGAAGCCTCAAAAGTTGACTGCTCGATTCCACGCCTCCAAGAGGGGAGCAAAAAGAGCTGGATTTGGTAGCTGTGTCTACGTCCTGCTGGCTCCGGAAGACCTTCTGTATTTTGGGGTCGTGGACTGTAACTGATGAACCTTCTTCCATGTATTTCTGTTATCCAAAACCACCTCCGTTCACACTCTCCTATGGAGAAGGATGGGTGTGTGAAGTTACTACGTGACGATAATAAAATACTGGGTCATTATTCCCTTCTGGGTAAATTGTTTTGGCAGGTTATTTGATCCTCTTCATTGTACTGAAATGAACTGGCTGGTGTGTATTTGTACCACCACATTCTATTGGATGGTACCAGAACTGTTTAATTGTGTGTCCTAGGCCCTATACCAGACACTGCCTCTGATGATTCTCCTTTCGCTCAGGTGGCGGGGGCCTTGTGCTTTTAGAGCAGGAGAATTCGAGTTCTGTCTCATCTGCTGCCATGGACTTCCAAGCGGTCATGCTGTGCAGCAGAGAGAAAAGCAGGAAGTCCTGTGGGTTTGTCACAGTGTGTCGTAATCCCTACAACCCTGGGGATAAGTTGTTCCTGGGTGAACAGCACTGAGCTATTACATCGGGGCGGGCAAATGTTTTGGCCTGAGGGCTGCGGGTTTCGGAAATTGTATGGAGGGCCGGTTAGGGGAGGGGGTCGTGGCCTGGCCCCTCCTGCTCCATCCAACCCCCCCCCCTTCCCTGATGCCCCCCCCCCAGGACCCCTGCCCCATCCACCCCACCCCACCCCGCTCCCTGTCCCCTGACCGCCCCCGGAACCCCTGCCCCCTGACTACCACCCCAAACTCCCCTGCCCTCTATCCAACCCTCCCTGCTCCCTGCCCCCTTACCGCGCTGCCTGGAGCACGGGTGGCTGGCGGCGCTACAGCTGCACCACCACCACCGTGCAGCACAGAGCACCGGGTCAAGCACGTTGAGGCTGAGGGGGAGGGGGAAACAGCGGGGGAGGGGCCGGGGGCTAGCCTCCCAGGCCAGGCAGGAGGGTCCCATGGACCGGATGTGGCCCGCGGGCTGTAGTTTGCCCACCTCTGTATTACATCAATTTAAGCTGACCTAAATCTTCCCTTCTCAGCACATGCATTCAGGACTGAGAATGCACCTCATTCCCAAGTGCTCTCTCTGCCTGACAATTCGTGTTCTCATTGAAGTGCCCAGCGTTGAGGTCTGGATCTTGGTGCGCTTGAATGGGCAATGTCCTCCCCCCCGATGTGGGCGGGCCAGTAGTTGCAGCCATGTCAAGTGGAGCCTCTGAGCGGCAGGAGGAGGTTTGTCTGTAGGTTTAACTGTAAAGTAGTGATGCTCAGCCAATCAGTGGCACATGCAAATGATGGAGTGCCAGGACTGCAGTTCCAGGGCACGTTTGCATACACACATGCTGACTCCCCAATTTCAACTTTCTGAATGCAAAATGAATTGCAAATCTGCAATGGCCAACAACAGCCACTAGGTGGCATTTTGCAGAGTATATCCCAGGGCTTCTCCAGTTCTGGCAGTCTGCGCCTGGTGTTGCCAATCTTGGTAATTTTTCGCCAATTGTTCTACTTTTGAAAGGCCTTGGTGACAAAAATTCTTGGTGACTTTTTGGGCTACCAATTACTTTCTTGTGGCAAAATTTGGGAGATTTTTATGTAGATCTCTGCAGCGCCCCAGTCCCTGTCTGCGCTGCCACCTGGTGGCTGTTCAAATGAGCAGACACCGAGATGCATGTGCTGCTGGACCAACGCCACATCTCCCAGCCAGCAGAAGCCACATGGCAAATGCACTCTTGGAACAGAGCCCTGCTGGCTGCGGCAAAGCAGCGCTTCCTGTTGGCCGCAGGACGTATCCAGTCGGATGAGGAGGCAGCCAATGTGGAGGTGGGGGCAGGGTATAATACACCTGGAAGCAGCCCAGTGAGTAGCGGCTGCTGCTGGGTCCACTTTGTAAGGAGGAAAGGCCCTGCCAGACCCACCTCCCTTTCTGGCCCCCCACCATCTTCACATCTGGGTTCACTCTGCAGACTTCCAGGCAGGGCTGCGCAGATCATTGATAGTCCAAAGAATGTGGCTGGAGAACCACCGAGCTGGTGTATCTGCTCGTATGTGAGCCGATGAACGTACGCCTCCGTGGCAAGACCACTTTTGTAGCAGACCCGTGATTTCCCCCCTAGCTCCTCATGCTTTGTGGGGCTCCCAGCATCAAGTACTGTATGACTGGACTTCCCTGTCTGGGCTGCGGGTCTTCGGTAGCCCTCTGGGCCTGCCCTTATTCATAAAAAAAAGACAGTTTAGAGATGGGACACTGGGCTTTAAGGACTTCATTGAAATGAGCAGGGGCTGCTTATGCATGAGGTTGGCTTATAGGCAGTGCCAGCTTCAATATGACTGTATAGGGCACATTGTGGGTGCAGTTTGATGCCCACGCTGGATGGGCATTGTCGGGCAGCAGCACCTCTGAGCTCTTAACTGCTTTGAGGCGTTTACACAGAATTGATTCCCGTGGAGCTGGTGACGTGACCAACAAAGAGGCTGGGAGACCCGAATGGTGCATCTGGTCTCTGCAATCGGGCACATTCTGCTCTCCAGAGCACGGTTCTTATTTTAATGCTGCCTCTTCTGGGGATAAGAGAACTGAGGCTATGGAGATGATGGCTGTGCTTGTCTGCAGACATTTGCACTGGGACTGACAGAGGTATTCTGGACTGTCTTCGTCTCCTTGAAGCATTAGAAGATATTGGGGAGGGGAGCGTCCCTGTTGTGGGTCAGATATAATAACCCATAGCACTGTGCTGGGATGATTACATCCAACCAGTATCTGCACACTGGTGGAATGTTGTTCTCTTGGATACACTTTCTCTTCCCATGTGACCTTTCATGCTAATACTACCATCCTCCCGGGCTAAGCTTTCTTTAGAAAGCTTTTGTTTAAAACAAACAAAAGGAAGTATTTTTTTCACACAACTCACAGTCAACCTGTGGAACTCCTTGCCAGAGGATGTTGTGAAGGCCAAGACTATAACAGGGTTCAAAAAAGAACTAGATAAAGTCATGGAGGATAGGTACATCAATGGCTATGAGCCAGGATGGGCAGGGATGGTGTCTCTAGCCTCTGTTTGCCAGAAGCTGGGAATGGGCAACAGGGAATGGATCACTTGATGATTCCCTGTTCTGTTCATTCCCTCTGGGGCACCTGGCATTGGCCACTGTCAGAAGACAGGATACTGGGCTAGATGGACCTTTGGTCTGACCCAGTGGTGCTACTGGCTTGGAAGGAATTGATGGACTAAGTCCACGATTCACTCTCTATTCGTCCGCTGCTTGGAATTGCCCGCTGCTAAGTGCCCTGTTCTGAGCTGCCGGGGAGCACAGGATTCCTGGCTGCCTAGCACTCATGCTCTCTCCACCCAGGACTCATCAACTACGGTGATCCCGCTCTCTGGCATGCATCTTCTTGACGGTTGCTCAGCGTCCCGGCAGTCTGTGACCTCGCTTGATTGTGTTTGCCCAGATCCTGCAAGTCTGTGTCTCAGGCGGACCTTTTGTTCATTGGCTTCTCCAAGTCTTCCCAGGGTATGGAAGATTCATCACTTTTGAAGAACAGAAGGACCAGTCTGATCCATCTCGCCTGACTTCCTGCATAGACTGTGGGTGTCACCTGCTTACTCCTGCATCGGGCCCAACAGCTTGTGACTGACTGGAGCATGTCTAGACGGAACGCTGAATACCACGGTCCCTTACGAAGTAACAGCATTCTATTCGAATGTGGCCAAAACCTACTCCTGCTATACCTGCTATTCCAGTCTGTATCCCCACAGTGATCACCTCCATGAACCCCGTCTTTCAAGGAGGTGACGCTAGATTGCCAAGCTCTGGAACATCCTGTACATTTCACTTTAGCTAATGGGGGTGACATTAGCTTTTCCAATGTCAGGATCCTGAAGTGCCCCCCTTGGGGGACTGGACTCCTTCCCAGCACGCAAGCCAGCCACAGGCGGAAGAGGTGAGCCTGACATTGCGGCAAACCCTCCCTGCAGTCAGCCACGCCAACGCTGGCTCCCTTTGTGAGGCTTGTTTATTGAAGGTGAACTCCTTGAGCATACAGAGCGGGAGGGTGCAGGGTGGCTGCAGGAAGAAACATTGCAAGGCAAAACCAGGGCGTGTGCTGTAGGACGCTCTGGGGCCAGGGCTGGGGCTAGAACCCCAGAGCTGTGGTAAGAACAAAACCTGGTCTCGGACGTCAGGTTGGGGAAGGGGAGCGAGAGGTCTATGCTAGGACAATCAATATGGTGGCTTTGATCTCGTCACATAATGATACTTGCCTGCTGTTGCAAAGCAGTATAACAGGGCATTGGCCCCTTTAAGGGCCAGGGGCAACGGGGAACAGCCAGCCCTTTTCTGGCCTGGTGAGGATTCCCAGGTAGGGATGGTGGGACCAGGAGAGGAGTGGGAGTGCCCTATCCCAGGGCTGCGGCAGGAGCTGTGAGAGGAAAAGCAGCTCTGTGCACACCCCGGGCTGGGGAAGCCCCAGCCATTCAGCCAGAGAGCCCCACCATGGAGTTTGGGAACAGGGTTATTTCCTTGTTGTTGTTACACATTTCCTTTTTTTTATATATTTGCACTGAAGAATAAACAGGGCCCTGCAGACTGGGCTAAGACTGAACTGGGCGTGGCCGATTGTTTGTCCCAGGCTGGTGATCAGGTCCACTAGCACTTTGAGATCTACTCATGAAAAGCACAATAGACCATTGTTGTTCCTTCCTGTGACGCCTTCCATCTGAGGATCCCAAAGCACCAGGCAAACGTTGATCGATTACAGGCCACACAGTGAGTTAGTGGCAGAGCCAGTAGAACCCAGGTGTCCTGATCTCAAGTCTCGCTCGCCATTTACTCCAGATCTCTCCATTCCTCTGAGCAGGCGGCAGCTTCCCTCCTTTTCAGCCAGCGGTTTGGCTCAGTAGCCTCCGGGAAGAACTGTTGTCTGGGGTTTAGGGCAAGGGCCTGGGTTTCTTTTCCTGGCTCTGTCACTTGACTTGGGTGAGCCAAAGCTGTGCTCTGCCTCAGTTTCCCCAACTGCAAAATGGGGGAGCACAATAGCTTGCCTACCTCACAGGAGCATTTCAGTTCTTGATCAGTGTACCAAAAGGGTCACTTGATGAAAAGCATCATGGGAGTGCCAGTGAAGAGGACAAAGTCCCTGTATTTGTGTACACTGCCCTCCCACCCATTGCACTGAACTATGGTGAACCCGAAAGCTGTGAACTAATGCAGGGGTTGGTCTTTGGACCCATCTCCCCGGAACAAAAGCCATAAATAGGCCACAGCGTGATGCATTGCTTCCAACCCGCCAGTCCGTTCCCAGTTCCTGGGAAGCCAGGCTCCATTGCTCACGTGTTACATTGTCAAACAAGCACCTTTGTCCTTTCTCCCATGCTGCCCCATGTAACTGGGAGGAGCTCCCGGTAAACATCCCCAAAGCTCCCTGTAGTGGGGCAGCTGCCCCACTCCAAGGTAAAGGGATTAAGAGCAGCTGAGGGAGGCTGGCGAGGTAGTTGGCCCCAGGTGTGGCTGGCTTAATCAGGCCACATCTGGCCTGGATAAAAGGCCTGTGGGGCCAGGAAACAGGGAGTCTCACTCCAGCCCTGGAGTGGGAAGGGTGAGCTGCCTGGGAGCTCGGGGTACCTGAAGCAGAGCAGAGCAGGGCTGGGGAAAAGGGCAAGAGGAGCTGGGGAGCTCCAGCCTGGCAACTCCCCAGGCTGCAGGCCTTGTTAAAGGCCCAAGAAGGTTCTGGGGTTGAAGAGGGGCAGCCCGGGGATAGGTAAAGGCAGCAGGTCCTAACCCCTTGCCAATGGTGAGTGGCCATGACAGACTGCAGTCTGCCCCAGGGAGCGGGGGCTAGATGACGACTGGCAGTAGCCACTGAGGCAAGGTGGGTATAGGAGATTGCGGTTCCCCTGGGAGGGGAGACCCAGAGTGTGAGGACTGCTAGGGCAGAACCTCGAGGGAAAACGGGCACCGGGGTCCGGGAGGGACACGGGGCCCGAGGCAGGTGAGACACTGGCCAGCAGAGGGCGCTCCGGAGCTGGAGTTGAGCTAATTCCCAGACCACCAGCAGGAGGCGCCGCGCCGGTGAGTCTTCACTCTGCTACACTCATTGTCTTCCTTCAACACGCTCCGGAAAACTCGCCTTTGTTGTGATGCCTACAAAAAAAACCTTGACAGCTGGCGGTTTGTGTGCTTAGATCACTGCTCATCAGGTTGACCAATACTGTCCTATTGTTTCCGTGTGCTCCCCCCGCGATCTGGCTGTCTCCATCTGTAACCTTACACACAGGTGCTGGAACTAGGGGTGCTGCTGCACCCCCTGGCTTGACATGGGTTCCATCATATACAGGGTTTACAGTTTGGTTCAATGGCTCTCCGCACCCCCGCGATACAAACTGTTCCAGCACCGCTGGTCTTGCACTCCTTGGGCCAAGGACTGTCTCTTTTTGTTCTGTGTTTATACAGCACCTGACACAGTGGGCTCTTGGGCACCACAATAATCCAAATAATAACACTAACTATCCGCACGGCCTGTTGCCACTGTGACTTGCGCGCGGAGACTGTGGCTCTTTCTCCCCCTCTAGTGGCTGGGCCGCCGAGGAGATCAGTGAGTTTGCGACAGGTGACGCCTAGTAGAACTGGTTCCCGAGCACACGTGGGAGAGCTCAGGCTTTTAGCGCTGAAGGACCCGAATTCCAACTCAGTCACTGGACTTGCTGGTGCCGGGCCGCTCTTGGTGTGGCTGGCTGTGTTAGCCTGGGGTAGCCCCTTCTGGATCCCAGCCCTCGCGCGAATTCCAACCGCCGCCACCTGGCTTTGGCTCCCATTCTGCGCTCAGGCTCACGGCTAATCTCCGTGTGGATCAGAGCTGACCCACGCCGCGCTGGGGCGGCTTCCTGGGCCCAAGGCCCGTTACCGGTTGCCACGGCAGCGGTGGCTTTACTCGGGGTTCTTCCCATTGTGTGGCTGAGTGCGAGCGGAATGTAATCGGTGGCTCTCAGAGCAATTTAAGCTCACGCACGTTGCACGGAGGTAGCTGTCGCACGCTCTGAGAAACCTGTCACGCCGTCAGCTCTTTGATGTCTTCATTCCATTAATGCTATGTGTTAGGTCTTCCCTGAGCCTTACACCTCCATTACACAATTCAGCAATACTGGGTGAGAATGACCTTACCAGTAAGGGAGTCCGTAATTTAAATGCAAAGAGCTGTCTAGGAAAGATGTTGCTTAGATCTTTCACAATGCAAAAGGCCAGGCAACTGAAATATGCAGAAAAGGTCTATTTGTTCGGATACCCAGAAACACTGAAAGGAAGTGGTTCATGTCAATTTTGGGTTAATTAGCAAACATTCAAGGGACTTTAACTTAATTTCAAGGTTAGAAGTTCCCTGAAGTTGTGTGTAAAGAGAGGACAATGGCTGAGCCTCCTTTGACATGAGCAAAAGCAAACTCTGTAGATTGCAAAGGAGTTATTGGAGAAGATGTATCCACCTCACGGGTCACTATATAGCGCAGCAGGAAAGCGGGGGTAATAATATTGTACCTTTGCCTTAACTTCAGAAGAAGTCTCTTGTGGCCTGAGCTGATGCCGTGTCAAGACCTTTTGCAAATTCTGAACTTTCCTATAGGCCGGGGACTTAGAGCTGAGGGCTTCCCCTGGGCGCACTCCATCTTTTTGGGAGGCATCCCATCCCAGACGCACTGTGGCTCTGCTGGTCTGTTAGCAAATCCAACAGCCTCTACCCTGTAGCCAGCCTTCCTGGTCAACCCTGCAACATTCTGTACGGAAAGCCCAGGTTCTCAGATGCACCCATGTGCAGGCTGGGACTTCCTTTTCTGGATCCTTTGTCTATCTGGTCTGCTTAAATTGTAAGCTGGCCAAGGCTGGGAGTGTCTCAGTGTGTGAGGGGGGGAGGGAGTGTCACACCTAGCGGAATAGGGATCTGATCTCACCTGGGGCCTGTTTGCATCCGAAGAAGTGGGTATTCACCCACGAAAGCTTATGCTCCAATACCTCTGTTAGTCTATAAGGTGCCACAGGACCCTTTGTCGCTTCACCTGGGGCCTGTTGACCCTACCTCCTACTGGAATGAAAACGAGATATCCAGGACGGGGAACTCTGCAAACAAGCTTCCCAATCCCACGGCCAGCAGAGAGAGCTCAGCCGCCAGTGGAGTGTAGAACAGTTTGGGGGTGGGAGTGGCAGCTGGGGATTCCTGGAGTGTGGAGGTCCTCCGGACATGCTCCTTTCCCCCGGCCATGGCCCCACGCCCAGTGCCACTAAGAGAGTGGTGCCGGAGCTGGCTTCATTAGCTTTCCCTCACTGCGGCAGTCCACCCAACCAGGATAACCCTGGCTGGGTAGATCCACCAGCTTTATAGCCGCATCGCAGTAAAGAATCAGACTGTTTGAGGGAAGTTCTTAGTGTCCCTTACTGTGCACCGAAGAGGTAGCTTGTTTTCCCGTGTTCCCCCCTTTATGGTGTAAAAAGCCAGCGAGCCCTTCGTTTGCCTGGGGTCTGCACGGCAGCCTGGGCGATAGCGCGGAGGTGACCAGTTGCTGAGAGTGCAGTGCCAAGGACCAACCGAGTTCAGTACCTGGGGTGTAACCTTAGCGTCTGCCCCCAGGCTGCACAGTGAGTTACAGAGGTGAAGCCCGGAAGGGACCATCGGATCTTCCACTCTGACCTCCCGCCCAGTTACCCCGGAACTGAGCCCCATCGCTTGGTGTCACGAATGTGTCCAGGGTAGAGCGCCCCCTCTAGGAGCCACACACGGAGCTCATACACAAGTCCAATTATCCCCCATCTTAGCGGGGCGTCTTTCTAGCAGGCTGGCACTCAACCTTCTGGCCGGGGCCTCTGGAGCCGCGTCCCCTCTCGGCGTCCCAGGCGAAACCACAAAACCGCCCGCAGTCAACAAATGGGGCTCAACCAAAGAAAGGAAAAGAAAAACCTGTCAGCAGCTCCCGCTGGGTTACGGACCCCTTGACTCCAGAGCGCCCTGGGAGTGTCACTGTCCATGTCAGAGTCCACTGGGGGACTCTGACTCCTCTTTCTCCTTCTGCTCTGGGTCCTGCACCTTCCTTCTGTGAGGGCAGGGCCTCGGCCGGCTGCCAGTCCTCTCTTCAGGGCTGGAGAGACTCAAGTGTGGTCCCTCCCCAGGGTTGCCTAGGTCTCCTTTTAATGCTTTCTCCAGATTTGCAAATGCAGAGGGGCAGGGCCCATCCTGGCCCGCACTGCTCCTTAACCCTTCCATGCTGGTGTGGAGGTGATGTACCCCGGCACACTTGGGTTGGACTAACGCATCTCTTCCAGCAAGGCTGGCCGGTCTTGAGTTGACGCCATCAAGAGATGGAGAATCCACCGCATCCCTTTAGAAGTTTGTTCCAGGGGCTAACCACCCTCGCTGTTAAAAATGCATGGCCTCAATTCTAGATTGCATTTGTCTGGTGCCAGTGTCCAGCTGTTAGTTGGTGTTCTGCCTTTCTCTGTTAGATTGAAGAGCCCGTTAGTACCTGCTGTTCTCTCCCCAGGATGGTACTTAGCCACCATAATCAAGTCACCCCCTCAATCATCTTTTTGCAGTTGAACCACATTCAGGACCCCTTGCTAACAGCTATTGTCAGCATCGGGTGACTTTTACAATGTACTCCAGGAGTAAACTTCATAGGGCAGAGATGCCATGAGCCACCACCCATAGTTACCAGCCTCCTATCCAGCAATAAACTAACCACACACAAGTTTTATTTAGGGTCCTACCCCCATCAGCTCTATCACTTTATTTGCTCCTACCCTCCTCCTTTAACTCTTTCTATCTCAGTCCCATTCAGTTAGCAAGCTCCCCGAGGGGACAGAGCTGTGTCAATTCTGGGTTTTGCAAAGGACAATACAGTACTCGCTCGAGACTCGGCAAATTTGTTTTGCCTAATTTTGAACAGGCTGAAACATGGCTTTGAACTCAAACGCTGACAGGGAGGGTTGGTGGGAAAAAGTTTTTCTGTCTCAGGAAAAATTATTAAGGTTTTCTGGAAATTTTTCCCATTCTTCATGAGGCCGTTGGAAGCTTTTTGACAAACACAAGAGAGAGAAATCACATCTACCCCAAGAAAATCAGACACAGTAGGTACTTGAGTCCAAGTGTCCCACCTCTCAGGTGAGTGCTCAGGTGTGGAGGTGTGCTCTCTCTCTTTTTGTTTTGAAGAATCAGCATTTTCCAACAAAAACACCATTTTGTTGAAAAAACCCCAACTATCTCTGCTATTAGATTTGTGTTCCACTGGGGAAGAGAGGAAAACAGGAGTTGGGTGGCTGAGATCAGCATGCAAAGTGGATGAATAAGTGAGCAGAATAAAAAACACTAACAGTGAAACTCGGGGAAAAAAACATAGAGAGATGATGCTAATGAAAAAAATAAACATACTCTTTAACCATAGACAGGGCCCCCATTCTTGGTCATCTAGCCTTTCAGTGTGTTCTTATGTCCTTAATACATAGCAGAGTCCTCCCTGTAGGAAGAAAGATTTTTCTTTTTAAATTGACTCACCTTTGGGAGGAGCATTTGGTTTAGAGGCAGGAAAAACAAGTTTGCAAACTTCCCTTTGTTTTGCAGCCCAACCCTAAATAGTCCCACAAGGGTCTCCTGTTCCTAGTCACACACCTGCTAAGTGAAATGAACACAGAACAGGTTTGGCATTGCCCAGGGCAAGATGCAGTGACTGCATTCCTATCCTCTGATCAGCGGAAGGTGCAGAGGAGCCCAAGACCCTGGGTTATAGCTCTGACAAGTGCTTGAAACAATGCCTGTTCAGTGAATCGTTGGGGTAAACAAGTGTCCATGCTAACAACTGCAGGAGATGCCACAGAAATAAACGGGAACAAAATCTGAGTGCTCATCCTCTGATTTTCCACCTATTGTATGTTAATTGTTACCAACTGGTGCAAATTGCTGCTTGCCTTTTCTATGCCTGAGGTTGGCTTTCATGCAGCTGTGCCATCTGCTGGACACTGACTGCTGAATGTGGCCTGCGTTCCTCATGTATTCCCCTGCCAATGCTGTCCCCTGGAGCATCTTTAGAAAGGGGGATGATTGGGAAGTCCTGTTGTTGTCATCAGAAAAGGACCTACGGAAATAATTAATAGATACCACATAATGTTGATTTTTGTGTGATGGGCGAGACCGGTGATTTTGTTTTTGCAGAACTTCTCAGGTGGGCTTCGGGTTCGTCAGGCCGGGTTTTCTCCTGTAAAATCAAAACTAGATTTGTTTTGGAACCAGGTCCTGTGCTATCCTAACCTTCAAAGATTTCAGGAGTGTGGGGGGGTGTATGCCCCATGCAGGCAAGGAAAGGGCTAATGTGGGCCAGAGATAGAGACCAGTGAGTATACCAGGCTGCACCTGGAGGGTGGGCCAGGCTTAAGGATGGGGAGGGGCTAGGAGAGGACTGTACACAGAGGAGGTTTTTGAGACTAGAAGGGGACTGTAGGTTGCAAGCGAGGAACGCTGCAGTCACTTTCTGAGACTAGAGAGGTTGGGGTGAGCTGGCCCTGGGATCGTCTCTGGAACAGGGAAGTCTAGCAAGCGGCTTGGCATGTTACAGAGCAGCCACCGGAGGGGTACAGGCTCTGGTGGGAAGCGCTGACCAAAGGCAGGACCTGGACCTGGGGTTAAATAACCCTTCTGACCCTATGATTCCGTGACCTCCAAGGAGAGAGCGCGGGGAGGCTGTTGAGAGGGACATCATGTCAAGTCCACGGAGGGCGGAAGTGGGTTTATCGCTGGCGGTTTGGGAACTTGTTACGAGGTTCCAAGGGAAAGTCCTGCGAGTCCAAGCCCCTGAGAGAAGGGTTAACCCCGACAGGTTTGGGGGGAGAAGACAAGGAAAGGGCTAATGTAGCCCTAATGTAGACGCTGAGTAGGAAAAAGTCCAGGGAGCTGGATGGAGCCGTCTTTGGCTGCTGGTTATGCGATCCCTGGGCTGGAGCCCAGAAGAGTGGTTGGGCCTGGGTTCTCCTACTAGCCAGCGGCAAGAGGGCATGAGCCCAGAGACGGGGACAAGAATGACAGAGACCCGAGAAAAGGGTGTGAGGACAACAGGGCCTGGAGTTGAGGCTGAAGACCTTGTGCGTAGGAGTTTGTGATCTCAGGAGGGTGGGAACAAATTGTCACCTGACCAGAGGGCCGAGTTATAGGAAGACAGACCACCATAGAACCAGACCCACCATCAGCAGGGGGTGCTAGAGAGGTAAAGCTGCTACAGTAGGTCTGGCCATAAGGAGGTGTTAGAGCGGACTCACAGCTGCTTCACAAGAGGCTTTGGATGATGGTCTTGGCACGTCTTGAGCGGAAGTACTGTCCATAGTGGTTAAATTACAGGACTGAGCTAACCGAGCTTCTGTTCCCAGCTTTTCCACAACACTCCTGGGTGGCCTAGGCCAGGCCAGGCCATCTTTCTGTGTTTGAAATAGGGCTAACACGTACTGTCCTCAAAGGGAGGGTTGTGAGACCTATCTCCTATTTACAGAGCACTTTGAGATCTTTGGATGAAAGCTGCTACACACGAGTAAGGTGATGTTATCATGTTAATGCCATTTACTAATGCAGCTGAATGCTATTTCGAAGGCCATAGATATGGAAAAGCATGGAGGTTTAAGCATTCATTTGGGTTTGCCCAGTTGGCATACGCTTGCATTTCATTGATCAGTAATACAAAGGATTTGATCAGACGTTCCGGTTGTTCTGTCTTGCTTGATTTTTAGGCGGCTGAAATGTCTGACAGTGAGTTCCAGATGGTGGAGAAAACGGAAGAGACGGGCGAAAGAAAAGCCGGCGATGGAAAAGCTCCAGAGTTCAACCCAAGTGGAGGCAAAGGGTCCCCATCCGTGGCTTCTGAGTCTACTCCCTTCCCAAATCCTTACGCCAACCTGTATGCCATGAGGAAATTCTTTGTTACAAGGGTAAGCAAACCCCACCCCTGTTTGCGTCCCTTAGTTAACGGACTGCCCGCGGAATGGCTTAGCTCCTGGGTTCTCCTCCTGGATAGTCAGTCCCCAAATTGCCAAGAGGGTCTGGCGTGATCTACCTTTAGGTGGCTAGGAATCGAGTCAGACCTTCTATGATTTAGGTTCATTGGGAAAAAACCTGCATGTGAGTCTAGTCTCCTCCGGGCATGCATGATTTCCACCTGGAACTCCCACAACCCATAAGCTGTGCTCACGATCTTCCCTGGGCATGGGCTATAGCTCAAACCCCGACTACCTTAATGCTTGGAGAGTATAGTCTGGAGTGCCATTGGATGTAACCAACCCTGTGACATCCCCAAGGATAACTGAGAAGTAATAGCTTATGAGAGGGGTTTATCCAATCAAAAGCCTGGTCTAATGTGGGAATTTGCCTCTGTTCCATCAGCCAGAACTCCTCGCAGACAAACCCACAATTTGTACCAAGGTAGCTAGTCCCCTGGGTAACCTGCATTGGTGTAAATCATGGCTTTGCTTTTCTACACTTGAGCTTTGCATTGGTGAAGCTGCTCCTTTTGCTAGCCACTGATGGGCGGGACAGAGAGTAAATTCCCCAAGGAGAGGAGGCCTCCATCTAATTTATTGTATTGGTGGAGGGCCCATCCCCTTGAGTCTAGGAATCCTCCAAGGCTCAGCGGAAGCATCTGAAAATTATCATTCACTGATGCAGGCGGCACCAACTAAAGCCCCTGACAAGCCCTTTCCTTAATGTTAGCAGATACAAAGTCTGAGTGCACATGCACTCTGTGGAATATATTTCCTCAGCCATTTCTGCTCCAAAGGTTTAACGCATTTGCTACTAGGCCCTGATCCGAAGCAGCTCTTGGAGGTGCTGAGCACTTTAAGCGTCCACTGGGCTTAGTTGAGCCCTTAATTCTTATACCTACTTAATGCAGAGTCTTCCTGGATGGAAAAGTAGCACTCAGGGCTAATAACTCGAGGTACGCTGTTTCGGTGGCAGAGACCGCTGATCCAAAGCAGTGTCTTACAAAAGGAACAATGCTTCATCTCCACTGACTATGTATTTATAAGCTCCCCTCAGGTTGCTATCCACCATCTATCATACCCGACAGCCGGAAGGGGAGGGGAGAAATTCGCTCTAAATTTAAACTGAAGAATGTAAATTATATGCAGACGAAAGGAGCTAAAACCATTTGATGGTTTACTATTTAATTAACGGTTCCCCATTGCCTTTTTATAGCTTGCAGGCTATTGTAGGCAGCAGGACTCTAATAAGCAGGCTCTGGGCACCCCATTGTGTTCTGAGACAGTTGTCTCTATGACACTGGTTTGGCTCATAGCGACACCAAGTTCCCCTGCATGCTATCAAACACCCCCCCCCCCGCCCCCCCGTAGATGTCTGAATCAGGCACGGTGCTGCCTGTGGGAGCATCTCCCTGGTCAGAAATCAAGGTGGCTCATAGAGCAAGTTGGCTTTTCATGCTGCCGTCTGGAGCAGGCCTTTATTTCAGAATAATGCAGATGCTCTAAGCTGCCCTAGAATGCAGATGGTCTAAGCCTCCCTGGTACTAAGGCCAGTGCTTAATTTGTGCCAGGGCTTGCCAGAGCTGAGCCCCGGCGCCTCTGGGCCTGGCGGTTAAGCGCCCCGGCACCTCTGGGCCCGGCGGTTAAGCGCCCCGGCACCTCCGGGCCCGGCGGTTCAGCTCCGCGGCGCCTCCGGGCCCGGCGGTTCAGCGCCCCGGAGCCTCCGGGCCCGGCGGTTCAGAGCCCCGGCGCCTCCGGGCCCCGCGGTTCAGAGCCCCGGCGCCTCTGGGCCCAGCGGTTCAGAGCCCCGGTGCCTCCAGGCCCGGCAGTTCAGCGCCTGGCACCTCTGGGCCCGGCGGTTCAGCGCCTGGCACCTCTGGGCCTGGCAGTTCAGAGCCCGGCACCTCTGGGCCCGGCGGTTCAGCGCCTGGCATCTCTGGGCCTGGCAGTTCATATCCCCGGCACCTCTGGGCCCGGCGGTTCAGTGCCCGGCACCTCTGGGCCCGGCGGTTCAGCGCCTGGCATCTCTGGGCTGACTGCCTCCATTATGAAATTGCTTGATCCCTGGGCACTTCTTTCATTACAAATTAAGCCCTGGCTGAGGCTGTGGCCTTATTTAAGGGCGTGGTCCATGGCTCCTTGAAAGATTCCCCATTGACTTTGGACCAGATCCTTCAAGCCTGATCCTGGAAAGTGACTCCGGGGGAGAGGGCACCGAGCAGCTTTCCAGATAATGCGCTTTCAGTCGAAGGACCAGCTGGCTTTGCCAGTCAGACTGTTTCACCAGACCCATAGATGAGGCCGTCTTTATGAGTTGCCGGGGGCATGCTCGACCCCTGCGCCATCCCAGGCCCAGCCCCCATTCTGTCCCTTCCCCCAAGCCCCCAGCCCAGCCCCGTCTCTCCCCGCCCCCTCCCCCAAGTGCACCCAGCCCCCGCTCCTCCCCCACCCCGCAGTGCCTTCTGCACGCCGCTGACCAGTTGCTTGCTGGGGGGAGGGAGAGGAGGTGATCGGGGGGCTGCCGGTGCATGCTGAGGACCCACTATTTTTTTCCATGGGTGCTCTAGCCCCAGAGCACCCATGGAGTTGGCGCCTCTGATCAGCCTCCCGTGTCCTCTCTGGTCCCCTGTGCTGCTGCCTTTCCAAAGTAACAGCAGCCCATCAGCGCTAGGTGACCACTGCTGTGAAAAAAGTTAGGAAAGGTGAAACCCTGTGAGGCTGTCCTGGGTGTGTGTGATACATGGCTCAGGTTTGCTGACGCTCAGGGGCTTTTCAAGTGGACCAGGGCTGGTTTATTGAAACCAGGTGAACGTGACAGTTTCGTGTTCATTTTAAAGAAGAAAAGGTGGAACTCGCGTTGTGAGTTTCCGTTTGAGGCCTCACACGCCCAATCATGAAATACCACAGTCTTTACCACCTTCCTCCGTTTCTGTTGTGTCCCTCTCACAAATATTAAAGACCCATGTAATATAGACCGGATGTGATCTTGTTTACACCAGTGAAGTTAGTGGAATCACACAGACAGACGGACACGTACACCCACAAACGAACTAATCGACTGAAATGTGCGGTACTTCCATAAACCAATGGGAGGCCTTTGCATTGACCCCTGAGACTGCCCCAACGCCAGCCACCATCTTGGATTCCCTCCATACACATCTGGGTGGTTACTTTGGTCGTTTTGAAAGCTCTGTTCTTGGTTGAACAACATTCTGTTTCTTCAGAGCGGGTATAATTGTCACCTCATGATGGACCCTCTAGCAGCTGGACAATAAGGATGTCACAATTAGCTTGTGTATATAAGATGAACCCCCACCCCCTGGAAGGCAGACAGAGGGCAGATGACTGAGTCATTGCTAAATAAAAACCATGTTATGAATAGGTCCCCCAGTTCTGAGGCGTGAGATGTGATACTTTTCTTTGAAGGGGACACCTGTATGCATTTAGCGTTGCTCCAATGACTTGGATTGGAATAAGAGGAGCATGTGTGTGTGTTTGAGCTGTAATTTCTTTCCATCGTGTTTATCTTACTATTATTTTCTGATGTTCTCCCTTTCTAGCCAGGAGCATTTGACCAAGCCGTAGAAGATCTAAAAATCCACGTGGTCAAGAATTCGGGGGAAACTGCTCAGAGCTTCTGGCTTATGTCCGAGTGAGTAGTCATGACGTTTGGGGCACTGGCTGAGGCGGTGGCTTTGTTATGGGCTGTCAGAAATAAAGCAACGATCGGAGGGAAGGGGTGTCATGTAGTGACACTGGGTTAAGCTCTCTGGGTTCTGCTTTTAGAAGTGATTGCATAAATACATCAGCCAGTAGCATGACTTCCTGTTGAAAGGGAAACTGTAGGGAGAGGAATTCCAGGCACAGAACAAATAGGGTGACCAGATAGCAAGTGGGAAAAATCGGGATGGGGGTGGGGGGTAATAGGCACCTATATAAGACAAAGACCCAAATATTGGGACTGTCCCTATAAAATCAGGGCATCTGGTCACCCTAAGAACAAAGCAGGCCTATGCCTCCAGTGTAGTGCTATAAAGAGCTGTGTAGAATCTCTTAATATCGATGATCCCTTTGTTAGTGTTTTGTAAATCATGTTGACGGTAAGTGCTGTGTAAGTGTTATTTATTATATTGGCAACAGTGTACAGAGCACTGGACTGGGACTCAGGAGACCTGCATTCAGTTCCTGGCACTGTCACAGGCCTGCTGGGTGACCTTGAGCAAGTAATGGTCCCGCTCTGTGTCTCAGTTTACACATCTGTGAAATGGGGATAATGATGCTGCCCTCCTTGGGTAAAGTGCTTTGAGATCTGCTGATGAAAAGTGCTAGATAAGAAGTAGGTGGTGGTGTCATTGTCATCGTCAGAGCAAAGAAGAGAGACCATGTTAATATAAATGTAACTGTTAATTCTGGGGTCATCTGAGCTTCTTCTCTGATTTTGTAAGAGCTAGTGCGGGGAGTGGGAAGCCGAATCAACGCTGATCTTGCTTCGAAGGTCTCTATCAGCAGTTTCTCTTAAGGAAAAGAGAAGGGTTCATGCCAGAGCTCTGCTCTTTGCTGAAACTTGGAAATTGCCTCCTCTGCTGTATTTATTTCTAGTTAAAAGGATCCCAGCGGTGGGCAAATGCCAACTCCTCAGTCTCACAGATGACACATCATTCAAGCCCAGGAGTGGATATGTTCTGCAGTTAAAGATCTTTGCAGGTGGCACCCTGGGTTTAGCCGAGACAAGACCAGCATTTAATGTGGCTCCTGACATAGTCGAACCATTTCGAAAGTACAGAAAAAGAGGCTGGTAGGGCCAGGGTTACATAGGTGGATTTGGCAGCCATTATGGACTCAGCCACGGCTCCAGAACAGCGCCAGACATCACAGCCTCTCCTGCTGGGAGACAAACTATTTCCCAAGACTCGTGGTGTTGCCTCCTGGAAAGTCCAGTAGGACTGCCACCCAAGAAAGGGGCAAAAAAGACATCATGCCAGACCCTTGGTGGGTGTGAATGGATTCAGCTCCAGGGAACTCAAGGGATGTCAGCCGGGAGACCAGCTGGCATCTCCCTGAGGGACCTTGGAGTGGCTCACTCCCTTGACAGGCCGTTGACCATAGGACAGTTTATTCACTGTCTCCCACTCGCTGCATGATGAGTAAGGTCCTTGAAACACCCCTTCGGTGCGGGAGAGGAGGCGGCGTGAGGATTATTGTAACGCATCTGCCGGCGTGACTGGAAATGAGCCTGAGAGCCGCAGCTCCACCAGGCAGCAATGAGTTTCGCTCACCGCTCGCTAGGCCTGGATTGGAACCAGCACCCTGGAGTGGTCCCTTTAGAGTTGGCGGTGCTGTACTGCGCTGCAGCTAGATGGCGCCAGTCTCCAGGTCGTCAGCACCTTCCACTTGCCCCAAATGCCTGGAGAAAAGCTCTCTCAGCCTCCTGCCACCCATCTCCTTCCCCTCGTTAGTTCCCAGGTGAATGCGATGATCATCTATTATTTGTAGTTTGGCAAAACCTAGCGGCCCCAAACCAGGATCAGAGCCCTGTTGTGCTGGGTGCTTCACAGACACACGGTACATGTCGGTCTCTCCTCCAAATAACTTTCAGCCTAAATAGACATGACACAGAGTGGCTGAGAGGGAGCAGTATTTATCCCCTTTTTACAGACTGGAAACCGAGACTCAGGGCAGGTTGCGTAGGGGGAATTCTGGGTCGGAACCAGGAATTGCACTCCTGAGTCCCTTCAGTGCGGGACCATACTCCCTCTTCCCTCCCGTCCCTCCCTCCCCACCCTCTGTGCAAAAACAAAAAACAAAAATAAGGTTTATAGGACAAAATGAACCAGTCCAAGAATCTGCATCTCAGTAGTGGAGACGGACTGGTAGGTAGCAGCCCTAGGGCAATGTTCCATGTCTAAAACCTCTCATGTATTGGTAACAATCGTGAAATGACCTTTTACTGACGGGGTAAATCCTGCCATGGCGGTGTAGGTACGTGGCAAATGCAGCAGATTGCTTGGCAATCAGTGGTGAAGGGCACGCTTGCTTGCACTAATGATACCATGCTGTGGTCCTGTGACCTGCTTGGCAAGTAGCTAGGCAAGCCTGCCTGTGCTCGGCTGTCGGAGTTAGGGAACCCATTTAGCGCGGCTGCTGTTTGCTTTGGCCCCTCCAGGAGCTTGTGTATATTTGCTATGTTTTTAAAAGCTCCAACCTGCCGAGGGAGGGTTTGCACAGACCAGCTGGGAGGCGAGTTGTTCTTCTCTGTGTGAAGCTGGGCTGGGTCAGGGAGGATGTCAGACAGGCTGACTCATCCTATATGATGAGGCTGCAGCTGCTGTAGCCCAGGTACAGTATTTTGTTGCTGATTGTGAAGATGTGTCGGTGAATTTCTTTTAAGCTACTTCAGCAGTGCTGGGGCTGGCAGGGGGTTGAGATTGAAAGGCACCCCACATCCATTCCTTCTAAAGACAGGCCGAAATATCCCAGCCCTCAGCGTCTCAATTTCTGCAGGCTGGCGTCAAAAACTGCCTACTGCAAATGGATTCCCAGAGGGCATTAAAATGAGTGGCAACCTAGAACAATTTCCCAAAGGTCGTGGTGGATCCTCCATCACTGGCAATGTTTAAATCAAGATGGGATGTTTTTCTAAAGGATCTGCAGTAGGAATATTTTGGGGATGTCCTATGTCCTGTGTTCCACACGAGGTCTGACTAGATGGTCCCTTCTGGCCTGAATGTATGACTCTTTTAGGTGGCGGTGGAAATTCCAGCCCTAGTTTTATATTTAATCACCTGAATTGTCTACAGGGCAGTTTATCCTGATGGGTCAAAGGCACTTTACAAGCACGGGACCTGATCTTGCATAAGGGTTTGCAAGGTTGGGGCCTTAGGCCTTCAAAACCAAGCTCATGTTCTTTCTAGATTTTGTTTCCAGCTGTCCAAGATGAGACTCTGGGTAAAAATTTCAGGAGTCCAAGTCCCATTTTCAAAAATCACCAGGGCACTTTGGAACCTAAGACCCGCTCCCCTTCAATGAGATTTAGGCTCCTAAGTGCCTGTCACTTTTGAAAATGGGACTTAGGTTCCTAAGTCACTCAGGCCCTTTTGAAAAACGTGCCCTACATTTCAGAAAAAGGCCAATGCCAAGAACCGAAAACCTTTTTTTCTAGCTGAATCTATTTAAGCCCTAAATCAGACCATTGAAGGATTTATCCAATGACCCCTGGACTTTGCAGTTTTCTTGTACCCATGTACCTCGTCCAGTTCACTAAATGCCCCACTGACAACGACGTGGGTGAAACGAGACAACCCTACGCTCTCGAATGAACTCACACAGGAAAAGGATAAAAGACAAAAACACCACATCGCCCAGGGGGAACACTTTGTGCAACAGATCACTCCATATGTGACCTATCAGTCCTCATCCTCTAAGGAAACCTGCGTAACACCTTCAAATACAAGCCTGGGAGCTTAAATTCATAACGTTGCTAGACACTAAAAATCATGGACTGAACAGAGACACTGGATTTATGGCTCATTACAACAATCTGTAACCCACTAACCTTCCCTCCTCCTTTTTTGTCCTATGACAAAATGTATAAAGTTTGCGGACGATACCAAGCTGGGAGGGGTTGCAAGTCAATAAGGACAAATTCAAAACACTCCATTTAGGAAGGAACAATCAGTTGCACACATACCAAATAGGAAATGACTGCCTAGGAAGGAGTACTGCGGAAAGGGATCTGGGGGTCATAGTGGACCACAAGCGAAATATGAGTGAACAGTGTAACACTGTTGGGAAAAAAAGCAAACATCATTCTGGGATGTATTAGCAGGAGTGTTGTAAGCAAGACATGTGAAGTAATTCTTCTGCTTTTCTGATTAGGCCTCAGCTGGAGTATTGTGTCCAGTTCTGGGCACCACATTTCAGGAAATATGTGGACAAATTGGAGAAAGTCCAGAGAATTAAAGGTCTAGAAAACATGACCTATGAGGGAAGATTGAAAAAAATGGGTTTGCTTAGTCTGGAAAAGAGAAGACTGAGAGGGGACATAACAGTTTTCAGGTACATAAAAGGTTGTTACAAGGAGGAAGGAGAAGAATTGTTCTTCTTAACCTCTGAGGATAGGACAAGAAGCAGCTTAAATTGCAGCAAGGGAGGTTTAGGATATTAGGAAAAACTTCCTGTCAGGGTGGTTAAGCACTGGAATAAATTGCCTAGGGAGGTTGTGGAATCTCCATCATTGGAGATTTTTAAGAGCGGGTTAGACCAGAGGTGGGCAAACTACGGACTGTGGGCCACATCTGGCCCACAGGCTCATCCTGCCCGGCCCTTGAGCTCCCGGATGGGGAGGCTAGCCCCTCCCCTGCTGTCCTCCCTCTCCCACAGCCTCAGCTCACTGAGCCGCCAGTGCTCTGGGTGGTGTGGCTGGCTCTGGCCGGGCCGCACAGCTGCGAGCTCCTGCCACTCTGAGTGGTATGGTAAGGGAGCGGGGAGGTTGGATAAGGGGCAGGAGGTCCTGGAGGGCAGTCAGGGGACAAGGAGCAGGGGGGGTTGGATGGGGGTGGGGCCCTGGGGGGGGTGGTTAGGGGTGGAGGGTCCTGGGAGGGGGTGGTCAGGAGACAAGGAGCAGGTGGGGTTGGATGGGTTGAGAGTTCTGAGAGGGGCAGTCAGGGGATGGGGGCCAAGCTGTTTGGGGAGGCACAGCCTTTCCTACCCGGCCCTCCATACAGTTTCGCAGCCCTGATGTGGCCCTCCCTTGGGTTTGCCCACCCCTGGGTTAGGCAAACACCTGTCAGGGACGGTCTCTACATAATTAGTCCTGCCACAAGTGCAGGGGACTGGACTAGATGACCTCTCGAGGCCCCGTCCAGTCCTATGATTTTCTGGTTAGCTCCACAGCTGACAGAGGTGTTTGAGTGGCAAGGCCTTTTCCATGCCAGTCTGTAAAGTGGCTGACATATGAAATTGCAGAGCGCAGACTTAAAACAATTCACAGACTGTCCTTTGGAGTGTTGAACTCGGAACTAAATATTCTAAACGCTCAGAGCTTCCTTCCAATCAGTCGTTCCTTTTTGTCAGACAAAACAAACGTTTTATTGCGTGATCGTGGCTAACTGGATTCTCAAGACGCAGATCCTTAAAGCTGGTTTACTGAATACACTTGTGGTTTTCCCCTGGTCCAGATGTAGCAAGATCTTAATAAGCAGTGAAATGTTGTAGTCACTGTTCGGAGAGGCTTTAAAGGAGAAAAACAAACAAAAAAAATCTCTCGGCACTGCCACCTAGTGGAACAAAATACATTCCTTCTGTAAAAGTGAACAATACGCTCAAGAGATGTGATTGCAAACGTGCCCCAAGCTGATCCCTGGGGTTTCCAAGCCAGGGAGCAGACTGTTCTTCTCTTTATATTTTTATTATTTCAAATCAGAAAAAAAACAGCTTTCTATTTCCCCACATGGGAAAGTCCTACAGAACTGAATAGGGATTAAACCAGGGATCTCAAACACACGGCCCGTGGGGCACATGCCGCCCGCGGGGTTATTTCCTGCGGCCCGCCAAGCTCCCCGCGCCTCAGGCGTGCCGCGTCCGCGCTCCTCTGCTTACCTCCAGGCGCTTCTCGGAGGGAGGGGGAGGAGCTTAGCGCTTTCCAGGAGGGAGGGGGAAGAGCGGGGAGCCACGCGCTCAGGGGAGGAGGCAGGATTTGGGGAAGGGGTGGGAATGGGGGTGGGGAAAGGGTGGGAAGAGGCGGGGCCTCATGGAAGGGGTGGAGTGGGGGGCGGGGCTGGAGGCAGCGCGGGGTGGTGTCAGTGATGCGGCCCTCGGGCCAATGTACTAGTCCTCATGTGGCCCTCCTGGTGATTCGAGTTTGAGACCCCTGGATTAAACCAACAGGGGTCTATAGAAATTGCTCTGAAACCTAGGGACCCATCCATCCTTAGGCACTGGTGTAGACATATCTGGGCCATTTCAAATGGCCATGCTGGTTATTTATGCAAACCCAAGCTTGGATTCCTGCTCTGATCTTCAGGAATCAGCACACCCCGCTCTCCTCCCTCGGTGGCTTGGAGGGCCGCTGTCTGAACTCTCTGCTTTGTCCCCAGGATAGATCACTGGAACAACGAGCGGGAGCGTGTCGTGGTGATCACAGACACCAACCTCCTGCTCTGCAAATACGACTTCATAATGCTCAGCTGCCTCCAGGTGCAGCGGATCCCCCTGAGCTACATCGACCATATCTGCCTCGGCCAGTTCACCTTTCCCGAGAGGTCTCTGGACAAGTGAGTACCAACGGCAGCCAGAGGCAGGGATGCGGGGGAATTGAAGTCCCTTTGCTGAGCTGAACGCTGTTGCCTCCCTGTCGTTTCCTGCATCCCCCTGATGTTCTGGGATCTCTCCAAGGCAGTGAGCTAGGGAGATCCCTCCCGGCGCAGCACGTGGACTTGATGGGACGTTTGGGGTGATAATGTTACCAAATGAGCGAAGGGGAGGGAGGGGAAGGAGGCAGGCAATCCGATCCCATGAAGCCTCATCCTAGGAATATGGGGGGGAGAGGTCCCTCTCTTCTGTTCCTCCCCCCTCCACGCCCCAAAGACAGAAGTTGGGGAGAGGCTGAGAGAGAATGAACCGCAGGGGCCGGATGTTAGTCACATCACTTCGTGCATGACTGAAAGGGGATCAGATACTGCAGCGCTAAGACCCTACACAGAACAGAGTAGCCAGACCCAGAGGCAGTGAGCAGCATGCCCAAGACTTTAGCTTATACTGGTAGCACAGGGAAGTCCCACAACCTAACTACCAGGAAGAGGCATCCCTGGTTCAGACACACACACAGCTGGGTGTGGCACTACCCTCCACCAGGACAGAATTGGTGGCACTGCTGAGATTGACGGTGACTTAGAGGAAGGGTGTTTGGGTCCAGTATTCTGAAAGTCAAACCCCTTTATGGAGATGGGCCTGAGCCGGGAAGTTTGAATCGACATCTGAACTCTGCCGGCGTGTCGTCGGACTCCCCTGTCATTCCGCTTTCGAGCTGATCTCTCGTTTTTACATGGGTTGGCTGTGCTGAACTCAGGTGGCCTATTGGATGGTGCTAACTGGGAAAGAGTTAAGCGATGCTCCAAGCTTTTCTCCTTGAGCGAGGGGGGAAAAGGTCAGAGTCCTGCCGGGAACAATGCTGCCATAATCTCGTTAAATGAGTATAACTCCTCCTAGCAGAGCACTACCTCCAGCACCTTCCCTGAGCTTTGTGGGGGTTCAGGCCTGTATCCTCCACTGTAATTCTATTCTGTGGCTAGAGATACCATGCTCTGCTTCAAGAAATCATCCCAATACAGCCTCTGCAGAAGGTAATTACGGTGCGTCTTGTGAATGGCTGCATGTGAATGTCTGCTCACGCTGCTGACAGCAGCAAGTTCCAACACATCGCTCATACCAGGCATTTAACAGCATCTGTTTTATTTGTTCTAATGGCTCCTTGCCTTGTGCCTTGTTTTCCTTCGCTGGCTCGGTTTGGTGTTTGTTTTTGCAAAGGTCAGAGGTCGTGTCTTTGATGCAGAGTTTGGGCTGGGATGGTGGCTTTGATTCACTCCGTTTCCATTGCTGTTGGACTGATTAAAGGGAGCCCTGTCCAGCAATTACAGCATGGGACCATCTGTGACCCGGCGATGAGCTCCTGTTGTGAGTCTAGAAAATGTGCCTGAGCGCCTCAGCTGGTGTAAATCAGCATCAGTCTGTTGAGTCCAGTGCAGCCTTGCTGGTTTATACCAGGAGGGTTTTTTCCCAGCATTACTGCTTTCCCGGGGTCCCCAGCTCATGGAATAATCTGGGTTTGGGCACTGTGCCTCCTAGCCCGGACCAGAAGTGCTCTCTGATCGCTGGGCCGTTGAGCTTTTCGGTGCTTCCCTGCAGCAAATCTCCAAATCCTCCATCATTGTTCTGTGGCAGCATCCGCAGCTACCAGTCACTGCCTGTTTCCCCAGCACAGGGGCCTAGCTGTGGCTAACCATAGCATGCCAGGCTGCCCTCCGATGATTCCTTACAGCCCCATAGACTTGCTCTGCTCCTGTCTTTTGCAGGGGCTGTTGCTGATCTCCAGTTCACCCAGCTGAGAGCAGCAAGGCCCTTGGCAGGCAGACTCCCTGTGTCCTGGCAGGGTAGCTAGAGGGGCCAGCACTAAGCCGTCACGGCTCCTGATTCACTGCAAAGAGCGGGACTCTGTGTTCAGCACCATTATCCATCCAGGCTGAGCTGGTGCCTGGCTCTGTGTGCAAGGGGGAGGAGGGAACAAAACCGCGCCCCTTACCACGCCAACCCTGCTAGCGCTGCCGGCGATTCTGGCTCGGCCCCGGTGGGGAGGGCTGGTGTCACTGGAGCACGTGGCTCTGGGTTCGGTCCCAGCTGTTGCAGTGAAGTTCTGTGCGGCTGTGACGTGCTGCCCAGGGGGACAGCGGAGTGGGGGGGGCTGGGTTTGTTGCACTACGGTCCCCCCTGTGCTGCTGCTCCTCCCAGAGAGGCCCGTCATATCTGGCCTCTCCTCCAGGGATGCCGTGTTCCTCGCTACACTTCCCCTCGAATGACGGGTGCAGAGTTACAGTGTAATAATAGCCCCCTCCATTGTCTGGGCTCTGATCTTCCATGTTCATGCGGTCGTGCCCATGCCACGCTCGCCCTCAGTGAGGACAGGAGCTTGCTGCTTGCTGGCGGCGTTTTTTCCCGACTCAAGTGGCTGAGGCCTGTGCTTATGGTGCTGAAGTTCCCTGGTTTGGGTCCTGTCTGTCGGTTCATGTCTGCAGCCATGTGGCTGTGCACTGCTGCGGCCCAGAGGTGGCTGCATTTTGGTGTTGTGCAAAGTGCTTTAAGTTAGTGAAGTTTAGGAAGCACGTTGAGATCTATGTGGTTGGAAGGTGCTCCGATAAATACAAGCTAATGTTGTTGTTAGAAATAACGTAACCGAGGCTCAATTAAAATAACCGCCGGCCTTCTAATTTGCTCCCTTGGGGGCAACGGAGGAAATGAATTTGGCTGACTTCCTGTAGCTCTGTTTCTTTTGGCAGACAGTGGGCCGGATCCTCAGCTGGTGCAAATCGGCACCGACGTCCATGGAACCTGGCCGGGGTGCACCGGCTGAGGATACGGGCAAATGAGGCTGCTAAATGTCAGTGTATGGAGGACGCAGAGTTAGCTGAGACGTGACTGCATTGGCATCTAACGACGCCTCCAGTCTGAGGTGGGATCAGGAGGCCTGAGACTAAGCAGTGTGTGTTTCATCATTGCTCTCACCTGGCAGCCCTTTCAGACTGTGGGTGGGGGGTGGGGTGTTACACAAGCACCTTTCCTCGGGTCAAAATCGGCTTTCATCTCGGGTGGATTCCGCTGGGATTGTGTCTGCCTGCGTCCTCATCGCCGCTCGAACTGTGCTGGTCTGAAACGCCCGCAAAACCCTTCTCCCGGCTGCTTCAGCTGCGGCATCTCCCACCCAGACACTCTAACCATGAGAAGCAGGGAGCATACAGCAGGGTGCCTGGATAACTCCAAGGAAAACAACGGGCAGGTTCCATCCCTTTCCTTGTCCCCTGCAGAACTGGCTTTGCCAACATTTTAGCTGCTCTACCACTAAGATTAGCTGCTCTAAGGAGATGGCCAGGTGCCTCCTGGGCATTATTCATTTGAACTTTGTCAGCGCTCGGTCCATTGAAGTCAATGGCAAATGCAGCCGGAGGATTTAGCCCGTGGATTTATTCCTGATATACACTAGCATAGATGGGATCCGACTCAGGCCCTGTATATTTTGCTGTGTGGTTTACACCTGTGTTTTTTAAAGCTACTAATTTAGCAGGAGTCTCTCAAAGAAAACAATACACCTGAAATGCTGGAAGGTGTTTACTGTCAGACTGTTGATCTGTGCAAGGCACTGCACCCAGGGGCATAAGGCAAGAGGAGAAATGTTAAAATGCAAAGAAGGGACAGAATAAAGGAGTAAAATGTTCTCTCTCTCTCTCTCCCCTTCTTTAATGTGTCATCACTCCTGTTTTCTTAGCTGTAATTTATACCCAAGGATTGTCTGAAGCGACAAAGGGTCCTGTGGCACCTTATAGACTAACAGACGTATTGGAGCATAAGCTTTCGTGGGTGAATACCCACTTCTTCAGATGCATGCAGTGGAAATGTCTGTGGAATTTAGCAGGGCATTTGGGGACTGGGATATTCTCTGCCACTGCACCACTTCTGGGACTTCCATGGGGTTTACACAGCTCTGTAAAGTTGTGGTGGGCGAGAGAAGTCTGCTCTTTGGCTTTTGATTACAAATCAACAGGACTTCAAGTAATACGTGTAACCCATTTTCCCCCACAGAAGTTTTACAACATCCACCAATCAGCGCCACTAGGTGGCGGAGCGGAGCAGATATGCTTTGGGTTAGTGGAAAACGTTACTTGTTTGCCATGGTTTCAGGTTTGATTGGTGAGATCACACTTGTATCTGGTGGTTTGCTTGGGTCCTAACCCTCCATCTTTTGGTTGTTTAAAGTTTGGCTGGACCAGAGGACATTTGTGCTGCGAGCTGAGGGCGAAAGGAAAACATCCAGGACAGGAGGACGTGAAAGGAGACTGCACAGCCGCCAGTCCGAATCCCCAGTGTAGTGTTCTTTTATTTGCAGAAAATGCAGCTGCACATTCCAGAGGCCTGATCTACATGGGAAATTCGCATCAGTTTAACCGAGATCCAATTTAAACCAATGCAAACCCCCTGCGTGGACTAGGGGCGGCTCTAGCTCTTTTGTCACCCCAAGCAGCAGAAGCGGAAAAACAAAAAACAAACAAAAAAAACCCGACCCTTGAAATGTGCCGCCCCAGGAATAGTCAGAATGCCGCCCCTTCAGATGTGCCGCCCCAAGCACCTGCTTCCTTTGCTGGTGCCTGGAGCCGGCCCTGGCGTGGACACTCTTATTTCACTTTAATTTAGCTTAATCCTGTTCCCGATCCATTTAAACGACACTCATATAGGCCCTTCTGAAACCGAGATGAGGGTCCGTACATGGGTTTGCAGCACTTGAACTAAATCTGTTTAAATTCATGCCTTAGGTTAAACCAGCCCAAGTTTCCTATGTAGACAAGGCCTGAGTTTGAACAGGAAACTCTCGGGGAGCTAGGGTGAAATCCTGGCCTCACTGAAGCCAAAGGCAAAACTCCCTTCAAAGAAGCCAGAACCTCACCCTGAATAATACTGTGTCCTGGTTTGACTTCAGGGAATGACAATCTGGTTCTTAGCTGAGATTCAGTCTGGAACTGTGGATACAATGAATGTCCCAAGAAGAGACCATCTCCCTCCTGAACCTTCATAGGAGATTGGAATTGGAAGAGACCTCAGGAGGTTCTAGCACAGCCCCTTGCTCAAAGTAGGACCAACCCCAACTAGATCATCCCAGCTGGGGCTTTGTCAAGCCTGACCTTAAAAACCTCTAAAAATGGAGATTCCACCACCTCCCTAGGTAACCCATTCCAGTGCTTCACCACCCTACTAGTGAAAAAGTTTTTCCTAATAGCCAATCTAGACCTCCCCCACTGCAACTTGAGACCATTACTCCTTGTTCTGTCATCTGCCACCACTGAAAACAGCCGAGCTCCATCCTCTTTGGAACTCCCCTTTCAGTAGTTGAAGGCTGCTATCAAATCCCCCCTCACTCTTCTTTTCTTCAGACTAAATAATCCCAGTTGCCTCAGCATCTCCTCATAAGTCATGTGCTCCAGCCCCCTAATCATTTTCGTTGCCCTCCGCTGGACTCTCTCCAATTTGTCCACATCCTTTCTGTGGTGAGGGGCCCAAAACTGGACACAGTACTCCAGCTGTGGCCTCACCAATGCTGAATAGAGGGGAATAATCACTTCCCTCGATCTGCTGGCAATACTCCTGCTAATGCAGCCCAATATGCCGTTAGCCTTCTTGGCAACAAGGGCACACTGTTGAGTCATCTCCAGCTTCTCATCCACTGTAATCCCTAGGTCCTTTTCTGCAGAGCTGCCCCTTAGCCAGTCAGTCCCCAGTCTGTAGCAATGCCTGGGATTCTTCCATCCCAAGTGCAGGACTCTGCATTTGTCCTGTTGAACCTGATCAGATTTCTTTTGGCCCAACCCTCCAATTTGTCTAGGTCACTCTGTATCCTATCCCTACCCTCCAGCATATCTACCTCTCCCCCCATCTTAGTGTCATCCGCGAACTTGCTGAGGGTGCAATCCACACCATCATCCAGATCATTAATGAAGATATTGAACAAAACCAGCCCCTAGACCGACCCCTGGGGCACTCCGCTTGATACTGGCTGCCAACTAGACATCGAGCCGTTTATCACTACTCATTGAGCCGGATGATCTAGCCAGCTTTCTATCCATCTTATAGACCATTCATCCAGCCCATAGTTTTTTAACTCGCAAGAATACTGTGGGAGAGCTGTCCTGGGCCAGTTTAGGGTTTCAGATTTAAACGTGAGATGCTCTGTCTTATGGTTTGATTCTAAAGCAGGGGGCACATTTGGTGGTTAGCAGTGAATTCTGCATTGAGTTTCTCTGGGGTTGCTTGAGACCCAGAATTCAAAGCTTGCAACGTGAAACTGGTTGAGGTAATGGGGGAAGAGGGTGGTAATCGGCTCTCTCCAGCCTCTGGGAACTGAAAACACCAAGTGTTGCTGAGCTCCAGACCAAGGCCGCTCTGCCGCTGCTCCGTTGCATCACCACGTGTGGGCGCACCAACCCCGCGTTAGCACCGGGTTGTGCCCTGCCTGCGGCTTTCCCTCAGACCATGGCCAAGTCACCCACACAACAGGGTGTTCGGGCCATGCATTCCTAGATCCCCACATAGCTGGGCCATTGCGACAAGGTTGCACAGTTGTTAAACATGAAGCAGGAACAGGCAGGAAAAAAAAATCATCTGCCCAGCTGGCTGGTTTATTAACTCCTGAGGAGAAGGAGCAGAGTGGCAGGCGGCTGGGCGAGGACTAGACCTTAGCTGTGTTGGAGATAAGAATGCAAAGCTCGGGATTGGAGAGTATTGAAGATGCTGCTAGAGGGGGTCAGGGCTGGGGGAGCTGCTGCTCAGTGAAATGTGACAAGCAGCGAAGCTACTACAATGAAATGAGGTCATGCTCCTTTCCCTTCTCAATTAGCCATGAGGCTATTTAATTTGGCCACCGGCCCCATGTATCTTTT
Source organism: Macrochelys suwanniensis (assembly GCA_033296515.1). NCBI lineage: Eukaryota > Metazoa > Chordata > Testudines > Chelydridae > Macrochelys > Macrochelys suwanniensis. Next base: position 3,643,737 of record CM065783.1, on the reverse strand, counting down.
GGTGGTGCAAGGGCTATAGCTAACAAAGCGCCCCTGAGTGCTGCGTTTTGCGTCTGCAAAGGGGGAGTTGTTTCAGTGGCAAAGGGGGGATGTGGTGTGCTGGACGCCTCTGTCCCCCAGCTTTGCTTTTTGGCAGAAGGACGGGTGGAGGGAGGCTGAGAAGAGGTTAGAGGTCACATAAGGTTCTTGAGCATGTTGCAATCATTATGAAGACAAGAGGATAATGGTTACCTAGCTACCACTCTTCATCCAAGTGCTTTACAAAGGTGGGGAGTACTAAGTACGGTCAGACGCCACCTGCTTATGGGGAAACTGAGGCACCATGGGAATCAGTGGCTTGTTGCAAGTCACACTGAGTCAGGGGTAGAACCCAAACCTTCAGAGAATTGCTCTGCTCACTCCTAGGCCACGCTCCTGCCATAGAGACTGGGAGTTGTGCAAATTTAACACTGACAGACCCTGGTCATGGGCGGGCGGGATCAAACCTGGGACTTCTGGAGCTTAGTGCCTGAGCCTCTACCGCGTGAGCTAAAAGCCAACTGGCTGTTAGCTAAGGCTGTGAAGCAGACTCATTAATCTTCTCTGTCTCGATGCCACTAGGTGGGACAGACCACCACACCCAGGAGGTGTGTGGGTTACACAAATTGCATAATAGGAGGGTTATGGCTTCCCTGAATCCATTGGGTTTTGGCCAGTATTGTAGCAGGTGAGTAGGTTACCTAGGCTGTTGGCAGACTGTGGTGTGACCATTCCTATACACTAGCAGTGTATAAAATAAGAAGCTGCCATTTTCACTGTGGGGCTCACCCTGGCCTTCCCCGCTTTGGGGAGCTTTTCTCCGAATTGGAGCCGAGGGGTCCGGCAAGGCTGCAGGTCATCCCAGCTGGCTGTACTGCTTGAGAGAGACAACTCACTGCTCCTGGGGATCATGCCTCCAGGTTGTGTCCTGGAGGCAGGGACCGAGCAGCTCCATGGCACGGTTCCCCCTTCCTTCGGGCCCCCCTGGAAGGACGCTGTGGGGCCGGGGCCTGTGTAGGGAGAGGGGCTAGGGATGGGACAACACACATCGGTGTGTCCCCCACACCCCGCCACAGAGATTCACTGCAACCTGGGCCGGTGTTATGTTTCCCACCGGGCCCCCGACCCAGCGACAATCCCCATTCGTGGGGCTGAGGGGGTCTCAGAGCCAGGGGGGAGATGTGGCCTCTTTGCCTCCCCACATATCTGCATGGTCTGAGGGGATCTGCAACACCCCAAACGGAACAGTGGGGGGGGGGGCGTCATGAGCAAACCATCCCGTTCTACTCCTGGTACCCCTGCCACGCGGGCAGAGCCATTGCCCTGGTATCAGGACAGCGTTCGCGACCATCTCCTCGTGGGTGGGGAAGGGTCACGGTCCCCACTTTGCAGTGAGGGAATTGAGGCCCGGAGAGGGGACGTGGCCTGCCTGGCTTCCCACCGGGGTGTTTGTGGCTGAGCCGGGAACAGACCCCATTTCGCTTCAGCCCAGCGCCCTCGCCCCAGGAGGGTAAAGTGTGCCCGCGGTAGTGAGGGAGTCTCTGGTCCACCATTCCCATGCAGAACCGAGCTGGGGCGCGTCCTCCCGGCAGGCTCTGCAGTGTCGTGGGAGTGCAGGATGTCAGGAGAAGGCCGGAGCCCGTAGTGTGCCCGGCTGGAGCCCAGTGTCTCTTCTCATGAGGTTTGGCTGGGTCCCGCCTGCGCACCTAGACGCGTGGTCACCCCGGGACTCCCTCTTGTATCTGGACCCGGCCAAGAAGGGCTTGTTCAGCTCCTGCTCCGGCGGGGATCATGTTCCCCTGCATACCACGGCCGATAGGGCAGGCAAAGAATTCTTCACAGTTTCTGATGACCTTGCCTCGAGGGGCGACGTGCCAAGAATGCCCCATGTTTTCTCAGGGTGGGGTGCTGTTCACCACTGATGCCCAGCGAGGCGTGATGACAGGGCTGAATGCAGGCCGGGATTGCCAGGGCAGGCGCCGGCGGTCCTGAGGGGGGAGTATCCCGAATGCCACAATCCTGTTATTTCGGGCAATGGAGGGAGACGGAGCCAAACCTGTCACAGATTCGTCCATTTTATGTCCTCGGCAGGGATATTTTGCTATCTCTCGGGGTCTGCCCAGCGGGGACTCGACTAGTGACTTACCCGAGGTACTGAAATGGACCCAACATGGCGCCAATGGCAGATGTTGTCCTCCATCTTTGGGCCCTGGAGCTCTGGTGGCCAATATGCAAAGCTCCTATATTGAAGTATCACATCCCATAGCTCCAGGGCTGGGATTTGGCCACTCCTCGTATCATGAAGCCTCCCACCAGGGACCTACGTGGGTTCCCTTTATAGAGCCTCACCCAGCTCATCAATTTTCAAAACAAGGTGAATGCCACCTACGTCTAGTAACCATGGTGATGGAGGTACCGGCCATCAGGCTGTGTCTGCCTGTCGGTTTTTCACAGGGCAGGCTAGCCAGCTCCTGCTTGTACATGGGCAGCCGCTCCCAGAACAGATGGGAAATTAACACACGTATTGATAAGTAGCAATTATTTACCTCTTTCCATTTGTACATCGCCGAGGGCTTCAAGAAGGAATGTTGGTGTGTTTATCCCTGGTAAATACAGGCGGGTAAACTGAGGCACGGGGAACTGGCGCAACTTGCCCCAGATCACACGGCGAGTCGGGGCAGAGATGGGCTTAAAACCCACATTTCTTGATGCTTAGCATATGTCTACACGGCAATTAAAAACCCGATGCGGGCTCCCGGGGCTCGAGCGAAGGGGCTGTTTAATTAGGTGGAGGCTGCACCTCATCATGCAGTGACCAGCTGGATCAGGGGATGGGTGTCAAGTATGCTCAAGGGGTGTAGGGGTTTGCACGCTCTTCTGCTCCCCGGGCAGCTCTGGGCAGCGTTCTGCCTGTGGCCCGTGCCTGCCAGGTACTGAACTGACGTCTCGCCCCCCGCCCCCCTCAGGGCACCGCCGGCCTGACTCTGCCCTGCCTCGGACGTGAGTGTCAGACGCTACCGCGTGAGGGGCGAGGCAAGGGAAGAATCAGCCCCCGCCCCTTGTCGTTTTTTTAAAAAAGTACCCAGCATTGCAGGTGAAAATTAAACTGACTCCCAGGCCGTGAGTTTTCCACCCAACTCCAGCGCCTTTCGAGTGAGTCATTTGTCCTCTCCTCCCTTTTCAATCATCAGCTCGGCCCAGCCCTGTCTCCGCTGTAATTGTCCTCCTGGATCCGACTGCCACAGTGGGAGCAGTCTGGCAGCTGGAACTCTATGAGGGAATGAGATCTGTGTGCAGCATGCGTCCAAGCGGCGTCTTGCTTCACAGCTTTCCCTGGAGTCTCGAGCTCCTCCCGACCTCTCTAGGTCTCCTTGCTGAGCTGGGAGAGAGCAGAACCCACGGCTGGGAAGGATGCAAACTCTCCCCACACGGGGATAAAAGGAAGAGAACAGGCTTATGAGCATTTTCATCCCCATTCTCCTGGATCCTCTCCAAGCTGTCAGTGCCCTCTTCCGCAGTTAGTGGAGTACAGTGCCCATTAGTATTCCAGTTACACCTAAGAAGCCCGGTCATGGATCAGGGCTCCATTGCACACGTAACAAAGACAAAAGACCCTGTCCCAGACCCAGAGAGCTCACAATCCACCAGCCACACGGGATGCAAGAGGCGACCGGAGCAGACAAATGGGATGGAATGAGCTAGGAGGATAAGTGGCTAATAAAACCAAGAGTTTAGCAGCAAAGCCGGAATCACAGCATTCGGCCTATTTAACCAATGCCAGACATGAGTGATCCATAGGCATCTCGGTGGAGGGAGGTCTTGAAGGAGAATTTAAGAGAGGATAAGGTGGTGGCTTTACAAATTTGGATGGGGAGTTTTCCCGTGCATGGGTGCAAGCGTGGAGGTGTCCGAGGGGAAATGGACAAAAGCCTGAAACGCAACCGTTACCAACCCCATAAATGCAGCTACTTCTGGGGTGGAACGCTCCAGCAACCCTATATAATGCCTTGAAGACAAATGCTGCAGCCAGTTGAACGAGCAGGGGGTGTGAAAATTGGCAGGATGTGTCCCTGGGTTGAGCTTTGGGCACCATGTTATTAAAGGGGCACAGCTAGATGGAAAGACCAGCACAACCTGGAGGATGTCGGCGCTGGTGCCAGTTCTAAATAATGCTCTAGGTTAAGTATCATTAGCCATTTTCCAAGCAGCTGTCTCCCTCCTACAGTGCTGTGCCTCTGGGTCAGTAGTGATCACACCGCGTAGTTATTCACTGAGCTAGTCTGCATGAAATGAGTTGGTGGTTTTAATTCCACAAGGTTAAGTATTCACGGTACCGATCCCCCTCTGTCACCAGCCAGCACCATGTTGTAAACCTCAGCTGAGAGACCATGATCTGAATGAGCCAGGGCGCCTGGACTTCCTCTCACGCCTAGCTGGGGCCCCTGCACAACAGGGTGGGAGACCCATTGATGGGGGTCGTATGGGGGTGAAATATCCACTGATGATGCATGTCGCATGGATAAATGGCGAATCTAGGGTCTCCAGAACTGTTGATCTTGCTTTGATTTCACTTGAAAGATTGTTTCCAACTCTTCTCCCACCTCTGTGTGCGTGAGAGAAGGAGTGACTTTTGTGTTACTGTTTCCGTTGCTGGTCAATCCAGGACTTCCCTGAGCAAGGTTCGGCTGCTGATTTGATTAAACTGGTTCTGGTATTCACCATGCATCTGAAGAAATGGTTTTTTTTTTACCCACGAAAGCTTATGCCCAAATAAATCTGTTAGTCTTTAAGGTGCCACTGGACTCCTCTTTGTTTTTGTGGATACAGACTAACACGGCTCCCCTCTGATACACAAGTAGGTTGTTATCCGCTTCCTGGGAAGATTAATGGTGAGCAAGCTGAAGGACGCCAATGTCCCAAATGCAGACCTCGTCAAAATATGGTCTATTATGACCCACATCTGCACATCACGTAGCAGCTGCACCTACCTTCTCCAGAATTGAGGAATGAGATGCAATGCTATCGGGACTGCAGGAACAGACTTCAAACGGTGGAACACCCCGTCAAGCAAAGGTCCCAATAAATGAGCGTACCTCTGCCATCCACTCTACGTCAACTGAAGCCACCAGTTGGGTTGTCAACCTAAACTTGGACATCTAACGTGCTTTTTGAAGCCATATGAAAGAAGAAAAAGATTTGTATGGAGGAGAGAGCAAGAGGGTAATGTATAGTGTCTGTGTGAGCGAGTATGTGCAACAGATTTAATACAAGACTATTCCCTCGAATTTCTCCTGGGCACCCCAAGGGAAACTCTAACTCTAACTCTATCTCTAACCCTATTTGATTTCTCAGGGCAGGTACACACAGCTGGCCCTTTCTTTCACACAACACCACAATCCACTGGTGAAGGGTTCCTTTCCTCTTGGCTCCAGGGGAGGAGGAATGAGGACAGACCTGAGGATAATTAATATTTTCTGAGTCTGAAGGGTGAAAGTCCTGCCTCGGTCGACCAGTCGAGCTCCAGCCAAAGCACTCGCCCGCTGTCACTGTGAGTTTTACTGCCGACGCCCTGCGTGTCTAGGCTGGTTGCGGGGGCTGATGCCGTACGTGTGGAATTTTTGTGGCTATTTGCTATTGTTCTAATGAAAAGAAGGAACCTGGCCATACAATAAAAAGGAAGCTTTATGTTTCCCACACCCGCCCGGAGATGAATGCTTTGGGAATGAGTTTAATGAACACTTTTAGCTGGTCTTGAGGGCCTTATTTGAAAGCATTGCAAATGACGCAGCCGATGGAACCGTTTTTTCCCTGAAGGTTTCAAAGACCTGGGGGATCTGTAAAGGAAGATGGAACATTTTGGGTCTTGGTCCAGATCTGATCTGAATTTAGCCCATGGCCTGTGGTGTAGCTAGGAACATAACCCTGGTGTCCGGTCCGGGGCTCTATTCATTAGACCATGCTGCTGTCTCCATAGTCCACCTACGTGACCTGAAAAGTGATGGACTGACAGCCCCTGGGTACAGATGTCCCTGATTGGGTACCAGGGGTGGTATAGGGCAGTTTGTCACATTCCTCCCCACTAACAAGCCTGAGAGATCACTTCTAGTGAAGAAGCCTGGCCTCTGCTGAGACTCAGGTGTCAGTTAACAGTGGTGACTTTGACGGTAACAATTACCCTCTGGGAAATGAGCTGAGAAAACATCAACTTGTTTGACATGAGCCTCCAACAGCTTTCAGTGCCTACTAACTTTGTCATGGATTTGAACCTAGCTGCGGGGGAAGATGCCCTGAAACGCTCTGGCTTTCGTACTCTTGATCTTCCAGGCCCTAACCCCTAACCCAGCGCTATCAATGTCTGACGGTGAGACTGCTTGGAGGGGGCGGGCGTTGAGCCATCCAGCAGGAGAGGGTGAAAGTGGCGCATGCGAGGAGGAAGGATGGATGCCATCAACAGAATAAGGCGACTGCTCTCAATTAGCCCAGAGGAAAGTCCCATTGAAATAAAAGCCCAAGAATTCCCCCTTGGGTCTTGGTGAATTTGTAAAGTGGGACCACAGTGTAGCTTAATTTCCTGAAATGTCAAGTGGCTCATAGTGGCTGCCGGCTCTGTTGGTATTTTTTTTAGGAATTCTTTGCAGCAACTGGACTACAACATGTTCCTATCCGCTCTTGATGGTCACTTAGTAAGAATGATCTGAAAGGCCAGGGAAAGTTCACTTCCTCAAGATGAACACGGTGTCTGTTCCCGCTCTCCTGTGGGGCTTGGTTTGTTTTAAACCCACAGCAAAAGATAACATTGATCTAGGACCAGACCCTACAAGGTACTAGGATTCCTGTGGGAAGCTCAGAGCCCTTGACTCCTGTCCACTCCTGGAGGGGGCTGAGGACGCTGACCATCTGGCAGGATTGAGCCCCCAGTGGATCCTGGAAAATGGGAATCATGGGGAAATTGTTCACTGACTGCAGCATCGCCATCTCTCACAATTGGATGAGCAGTCTCACAATATGGGGTGTTTTTCTTAAAGCCCTAGCTCCTGGGGGCAGTGGATTATGGGAGAATCGCAGCTTCCAGAAACAAAAGGAAGTTTTAGCCCTTGTGGTTGAGGAGGAAAGCCTGAAAATGTGGCCCAAGGGCAACCTAAAGGCTCAAAGACCAACCGGCAAATAAAATGACTCCAAATGTGTGTGTGTGTTTTTGTTTTTAGAAATCTCATAGTTTTTAAGCCAGTCTGATTGTCTTAAACTAGGCTTGACTCAGGATTTTTTAACCATGGGGGTTGGCAATATCAAGACCGTGACTTTGGGTCACGCTCACACATGTTCAATCTTCTCTAGCAGCAAAGGCATCTTTGTTTCACGCTGAGTTGGGGGCATGAAGTAAGGAAAAAGAATTTTTCTTTTTCATCACAACTCTTAGCTGCCTGCTGCCACCTAGCATTTTCTTTCTTTCTTGTCATCTTTAAAGTGCAGTGCAAATATTAACTCACTGTACAGCTCAGGACAGGGAGGTGGACAAGTCAGACCCCCCTAGATTATTACCTCCACACGAAGGTTAAAGTTCTCCTCTCCTTTTTGCCGTTTGTGCTGTGTGTTTACCTTCCGAATTTCACTCAGCTTCCACTCTGAAACTGGGCCGCTCAGTTTTGCCTTCTGTTTATAGCCCGTTTCCTTTCTGGCTCTCGTTCACTTGCACAAGATAGTTGTATTTCTAATCACATTTATTTTATGTAGCATGATATTCCAAAGAGTCATATTTGTTTTCTTAAAAAAAAAAAAAAAAAAACCACCCCAAATCCTCCCACCAAATAATTAGAAGCAAGGGCATCGCTTCTGCATTGCCCTGCACCTTGTGCGGTCGTTTAGTCAAAGTGAGTGCCAACCAGGTATAAGATAAAAGAATCAAGTCCTTGTTTTTCACAGTGCAACAAATGCATGGCTGTCTGGTCCTTCACAATTTTCACTAGGGCCGTTCAGAACATTTTTGAATTAAAGGGAAATCATCCATTATCTGTTAGCAGTATAGGATATACGACATGCAGGCCAGTAGTTTTGATTTTTACTTAGTATAGGGCAGTGGTATGTAATCTTGCACATGCATACACAGTGCAGACTGGTCATGTCAACATTTTATTTTGCAAATAAGGCCTTCTCCACCCCTTGTTCCTATACTTACCATTTTAAAGAGGATTCTCGGGATTGAAGAGAGTGAGGAGCTTCACTAATATATTATTTTTCTTTCTGGACTGGCACCCCAGATATTCTTTGTCCATGAACGACTTGGAAATGACTCCCTGTGGCGCTAGTCAATGCTGTTTTGTGCTTTAGCCAACTGGGGCCCTTGAGAGCATCTCAGAGAACTCACTTGTCCTCTCCTAGTTGAAGTGGCTGTGAGGTTTAGATAGGTACCTCAGTATCAGTAGGACTATCTGACACAGTAGGAAGCAAAAGTTTAAAATTAATTTTAGCTGGTAGCCATATGCTTTGCACAGTGTTTAATCTAGCAACTAAAGGGCTAATTATCTTAGATTTTATGTACATGGTCAAAATGTGAATTGCTGTGTCTGTTGTCTAGACGTATCTGATAACAGGAAAATGTGACGTATTGTTGCATCTAATGTTCTAGCCTGCACCTGTGTTTAGTTGGATGATAGAGCTGAGTCAGTAGGGAAACTGGAGATCTGCTTTAGGAGACCACTAAAAAGACTGATTAGATATCATACTGTTTGGACTCTCTTCTTCTGTTGATAGAAGTTTTCATTTTGTTAAGAAAGTGTGAGTGTGGAATAATATAAAAAATGAGATTCATCTGAGAGAAAGCCAAGCTAATACCGCTAGGGAAATGTCAGCTGGAATGTTTACGTGATAGCCACCAAGATGCTGTTGAGTGTGTGTTACGCTCACACTTAATGGGAAAGGAGAGGGAAATCTGGGAAACAATAATGGTGAAAGATCTAGGGGTGACAGTGGATAACAAATCAGATGGAAATTTGCAAAATTGTACATAGCAATAACCAATGTAGTTTTGAGCTGCATGAGCCAAGCAAAGAGGTAACAGATCTTCTCCAGAGCTATGCAATGTGCCTGCACTTGGACTATTACACTTAAACCTGGACATCCTGCTACCACTAGAGATACTGACAAATTGGAGGGAGTTTAACTTGTGGAAAGCATTTGATAGGTACATTTCAAAACCCTATAGGGAACAAACTCCACATTGCCAAACTCATGTGTTCAAAAATCCGTGAGTCACGCCCCCAAAAATCATGAGATTAGCTTTAAAATCCTTGGATTAACCCCCACACTCCCAAAACAATACATTTTACAAATATAAGAACTGCCACATTGGGTCAAAGGTTCATCTACCCCAGCATCCTGTCTTTTGACAGTGGCCAATGCCATGTGATTCAGAGGGAATGAACAGAACAGATAATCATCAAATGATCCATCCCTTGTCGCCCATTCTGAGCTTCTGGCAAACAGACGCTAGGGACACCATCCCTGCCCATCCTGGCTAATAGCCATTGATGGACCTATCCTCCATGAACTGATCTAGTTCTTTTTTGAACCCTGTTATAGTCTTGGCCATCACAACATCCTCTGGCAAGGAGTTCCACAGATTGACTGTGAAGAAACACTTCCTTTTGTTTTCTTTTAAACCTGCTGCCTATTAATTTTTCCAAGCTGAAAAGTCCCATGATTTCTGAAGTGAAGCTAGTAATTAATTGTTTTAGGAAAGATGCCCTCTGTCTTGCCAGCAGCAGCTGCCTATGCAGGAGTTATTCAGTGGGTTAGGCCAGGATAGGGTAGGACTTTGTGCAGTGTCTGGTCTCCTTTCCATTGCTCTGCTTCGTAGGATGTTGCCAATACCTTGGAGATGTGAGTTCACTGCAGGCAGGTTGCTAATTGACTGATGCCGTTCATCAACGAGTTTTGCATAGTTAAAATCTGAAAGGATTTAAAGTCAGCTTGTGTGAGGAGAGCCGTACCACCCATCGTCTTCTGTTGTTCAGAGTTTATGGAGGAGGCAGTAATGTCCCAGAACAGTCATAATGCCTGGGGCTGTGATCTCATAAGCTAAGCAGGGTTGGGCCTGGTTAGCTTTTGGTCAGGAGACCTGCAAGGAAAATTCTGTTGCTACAGCAGATTTGACTGGGTGATTCAGTAGGTGGTGCTGTTCCCTTGGAATAAAGTTTGGAGTGTGGTCCCAGGTGGGTGTTAGGAGGTGCTGTACTGCTGGGATCATTGCCTTTTGGAAGAGAGGCAAAACCAGTGCCCTGACCACTTGACATCGACGATCCCGGGACTCTGGGTGTTAGCCCTGGCCAAATTCCATCACCGACAATCGCATTCTGTAGCTTCAGTCCCCGCTGTAGTTTCAAATGGACACAGTGTACTTTGCGTCTTGTTTCCTAGTATTCTGCGCTTGCTGAAAAGCTGCTCTGCTCCACTCCAGAGGAGACAGCATTTCATGGACAGGTGACCTATGTATGCATGTGTGAAAGGTGTTATAGAAGAGTACGATATTTTGCTGCACATAGGACATTTCTGACCACATTCGTAGGGCAAAGCCTGAGGAACAACCACTTTATAAAGAATCCTGTGTATATGAATGGAAGCCCCATGCCGATCGGCACATTACATGCCGGCCTTGTTTCATCAGCGTATCCTGGTGCCCTCAAGGCAAATGGAAGTGCGGCAGTACAACGGCCCCATCTCAACGAGGCATAAAGGGTTTGATTAACTATTTTTCTACGTTTCTAAATGCACCGATGTGGATACCTGGGCCAAATTCAGATGCAATGTGTGATTTACCAGCGCATGGGTGCAAAGTGCCATAATACGTAGTGAGTGGTTGTAAGGTAGGACTGAAGCAGGAAATGCAATCAACAGGAGGGCATCAGATGAAACACGGGGGAGAGTCACTGGAAGGCGACTAATTGCTTTGGCCTTGTCTCTACACAGATTTGCTCCGGTGTATCTAAGTGCTCTTGTGTGTGGATGCCCTTATTTCGGTTTAGCTTAAACCTGTTCCTAATCGACTTAGCCTAAACGAGCCCATGTTGGAGGGCCCTTTTGAGAAGGAGCAGGACCAGGGCATCTCTGCCGCATCAGCTGACCCGAATGAGCTTTCAAAGAGGGTGCCGGGGCCTACAGACGAAGAGAGACACGGAGAAGGGGAGCCCGGGTGAGAGCCAGCCAGGAAAGGGGCAGAGAGAGCAGATGTGGGGCTCTCACTGCCGGCTCCCTGGGAATAGGGAGACCTGGAGAACTAGGGCTGCCCGAGTCACCTGGGAGGGAGGCCGCTGAAAGGATAAGGGCAAAATTCCCCAGGAACCGTAGCCCAGGGTGGGCAGAGAAACTGTTTTGGTTTTAAGTTGGACAATAAAACTGTCTCTTTGAGAGTGTGGGAGTTGGGGAGAAGTCCTGCCCTGTTGCACCTGGTGGAGAATGTGGGCTGGTGATTGAAGCCTGCATTTGACAGGTACTCCACCCAGTTCGGGTGACCAGGAATCGATGGGGTGGAAGTGTGTGGAAGCCGGCTTTGCTGAAAGAAGCTCTATCCTCCCAAGCTGGTGCATGGGGCGATGGCAGGAACTGTATACGTGAAGGAGCTTTTAAACATCTACAGGAGCTATAGACGTGACTGACCATGCTCGGGGAGCAGCAGCGGTAGCTGCTGGAGATCCCACACCGGGAAAGGACTGGTGGGTGCAGGTATAAAGCAGGAAAGAGGGGCTTGAGGACCATGAGGTGCGAAGCTCAACGCAGGGAACATTTTGGCTGTGGGTGACTAGGGCATATAAAAAGCATTTGCCCCTGTGCCTTAAAGACTGTGCAGCAAATGCAGAAGAAACGAGGGAGACTCTGGTACTGTGGCCCAAAAAGGGGCAAGGACAGGGGGGTTCTTGGGGGTTGTACGCTTTTGCTGTGGGGAGATGGGGCACATTGGAAGGTATTTCCCCCACTAAGAGCTCAGAGGGTGGGAAACTTGGATGGTGAAGATTTGGGTGCCCAGGTGGTGGGCATGGCTGTACAGGGGTTGGACTCACAAGGTGCCACTGGCCCCTTGAGGGGGGAGCAGGGCCAATGCCCCTCCTCTGCATCAGCTGACCCAAATGAGCTTTCAAAGAGAGCACCTGTGCCTACAGGCGAAGAGAGACCTGGTGCGGGGAAATCTGGGTGAGTCAGGCTGAAAGGCAGCCAGGAAAGGGGCAGAGGGAGTGGATGCGGGGCTCTCACTGAATAGGGAGACCTGGAGAGCTAGGATTCCTGGGAGGGGAGGCAGTGGGAGGGCACCTGGGGAAAATGCCCCAGGAACCACAGCCCGGAGTGGGCTGAGGAACTGTGTTGTGTTTGTGAAGTTTGGATAATAAAATGGTCTAAAAGAGGCTGTGGGTGTTGCAATGGGTCCTTTGGGAGCAGGGCGGGGAGGGGGGAGGGATCCCTGCCTTGTGATAGCCTGGCTGAGATTGAAATAAGTGTTTGTATGGCTTTCGCTGCACCATTGAACTAAATTGGTTTAAAAAGCAAGCCATAAGTGAAAGGGGTGTAACTCTGCATGTAGAAAAGCTCTTAAACGGACACCTTTGTGCACCTTCCTGCTGTTCTGCCTTGCACCCATTCCCTGATGTGTAACTAACATTCCCTCTCATCTTTGTGAATGCATGGATGTGAATCAAGAAACCTCCCCCCAAACAAAGCAAACACGGTCCCCGACATGCCATCCCCTTGGGAAAAAGCCCAGGGTGAATAGAGCCTATGCCCTGAATGTAAGCTGTGTCAGACCAAGGGAAGGCATGAATCCTGGAGCTGAAGGCCTTCCACCAATGATGCCAGATGCAGATCTAGGGGTCTGTTCTCAGAAGCCCCCCTGCAGATCTCTGCTCTCCTGGCAGTGCAGGCAGGGAGAGGGTGTCTCCATGACTTAGCTCTGCCTTTTGTATAGTCCTTCCCTTGCATGTTGGGTCTTGACGGGCGTACTATGCAAATTTCTAAGTGTGTGTTTGGGGGGGGGGGGGCGGGGGCGGGGAAAGAGCTGGCATGTAACACCAAAAATTCATCTGAAGGCTAAATAGGTAGGATGGTTGGTGGGGTTGTTTTTTTTTTTTCTCAATTGAAAATAAAGCAACATATAAAATGATGATCTAGTTAAATACCCTCATTACATGTTCCAGGCAGCGTCTGAGTCACGGCATTTGTGCTGTGCTTTTTAGCCCTGCAGGGCATGTAATAATTCCCTCTCTGAAATACCTTTTGGCCCACCCCAGTCAGATATGCCAGGTATCAGTACCAGTGTAGTCTAGGCCTGTGTGATAGGCAGCATGTGTATTAATTCTGTCTATGGGTAAAACTCCCTCCTGTGCCGTGGGGTCCAGCTGAAGGTCCATGTACCACTTCTGTCATATTTTGAGGAATTAAGCTGTTTATTGCTGTTACAACTTGGACCTGTCCTCCATCTCGGCAGACACCCGTCTGTTGTAAGTGGACCCAAGTCCCAGGCCCCACATTCTCCTAATTCCCCTGGATCTGAAGAGTGACTGAGCGCTGTTTCTAGCCCTCTGTGTCTCATGTGCATTTCCAGATGCATGCCCCATGTCTGACACCATTCTTGGGTAGCGGGAGCCTCATAAACCTGTGCCGCAGCCCTCCAGAGTGCCTAGTTGCTTAGATATGTTCCCCCAGTGTCCACCTGGCTGTGGGAGCTCTGGTTTCTAGTCAAACCCATCAGGGACAATAAGTCGGGAAAGCAAAGAGATACCAGCTTAGCAAAGGAATTTCTGAGCCACATACACTTTTACAGCACTAGAAGGTTACAGATCTTTCACCAGCAACACAATCCTGAATGCACTCCCTCTGAGTCTGATCTCCCCCTCCTGTGTGTCTGAAGTCTACTCAACATCCTTAGGGTATGCAGCCTTTCCTGCCTTTTCTTTAGCTTCATTTTCTGGCATGTAGCAGTGGTCTGGCTGCTTTGCTCAGAGCAGCACCCACCTTTTAAAACAGTCTCTGTCCCGCTTTTTGCTTATGTGCTTCAGCTGGGGGAATTCCAGGCTCCAGCCCCCTTGTCAGCTTCTGTGTAGAGTCATTCAAAGACAATGGCCCAGCCGATTGTTCCAGCAGGGATGAGTCATGCAGTGATGATGGCCCCTGATGGTTCTCTCATTGGTAGCCTTCTCTGAGGTGTTTAGAATAGACTGGCCTTGTCAAGCATAGACTGGTTTGCAATACAAACTGGATGTCTCTTAATCCAGCATAGAGGTCACAATGAAGGTTACAGTCAAAAAGGGGTTCACAAAACAAAAGGGAGGTCACGCTTTGACTCCAGCGTATCCTGAATCTGTGACAAACACTGTTCTCCACACAGAGGTGAACGTAACCGTATGTGATGACCCAGGAGTGCCTTTCTGGGTGACAGGTTTCAGTGTAGTAGCCGTGTTAGTCTGTGTCAGCAAAAAGAAAATAAGAAAGAAAGAAATACTTGTGGCACCTTAGAGACTAACAAATTTATTTCAACATAAGCTTTCGTGGGTTAAGAACCCACTTCATCGGATGCATGGAATGGAACATGCAGTGAACAGATATTTATACATTCAAAGATACATGAGAAGGTGGAGGTGTCTATACCAATGTTAAGAGGCTAATTAATTGAAAGGAACTGTTATCAGTAGAAACTTTTGAAGTGATAATCAACAGGGGCTATTCCAGACAGTTGACACAAAGGTGTTAAGGGGGAAATAAATTCAATTAACATAATGACCGAGCCATCCACGGTCAATATTCAAGCCTAAGGTAATGGTATCTAGTTTGCATATTAATTCCAATTCCGCAGTTTCTCTTTGGGTCCTGTTTTTGAAGTTATTTTGTTGCAAAATTGCAACTTTTATATCTGTCATTGAGTGATTAGGGAGGTTGAAGTGTTCACCTACTGGCTTTTGAATGTGATGATTCCTGATGTCAGATTTGTGTCCGTTTATTCTTTTGCGTAGAGACTGTCCAGTTTGGCCAATGTACATGGCAGAGGGGCATTGCTGGCACATGATGGCATGTATCACATTGATAGATGTGCAGGTGAACGAGCCCCTGATGGCGTGGCTGATGTGATTAGGTCCTATGATGGTGTCACTTGAATAGATATGTGGACAGAGTTGACATCGGGCTTTGTTGCAAGGATAGGTTTCTGGGATAGTGTTTTTGTTGTATGGTGTGTGGTTGCTGGTGAGTATTTGCTTTAGGTTGGGGGGCTGTCTGTAAGCGAGGACTGGTCTGTTTCCCAAGATCTGTGAGAGTAGTGCAAATGTTGAATGTTGTGAAGGCAGGGGGGCCAGCGTCCAGTGTGACGGTGTGGGGGATATGTCCACGTTGGCGTAAGAATTCCATTTTGGTTTAGTGAATGCCGTCTTGTATTTCAGCCTCCATTTTGAATGTCACCTTGAGTGTCTCTCTAAGCATTCATATTGTAGCAGGCACTGGACACCTAGTGGACAGACTATGTCTGGGAAGAGGTGATAGAGCAATCAAAGACTAGCTACATGGAATGGCTCTACCTTAGAGAAGCAATGGGTTTGATGCCAGCAGGGCCATTGACTTGGAATCACTTTCTACTTAGACATTGACAGGGGGTTGGAGCCTGGAAATTCCTCAGCAGAAGCACAGGGACACAGGCTGTTTTAAGAGGAATGGTTTCCTAGGCCTTGTCTACACTAGAAAAGGTTTGCCAGTATAGCTATATCGGCAAAGCTTCCTAGTGAAGACACGCCTTATGCTGACTAAAGAGTTCATTTGCCAGTATAGCTTATACCAGTTCCCTGAATGACATAAGCTATACCAGCAAAATGACTGTTTTGCTGATATAACTGTGTCTTCGCTAGGGCTTTCACTGGCATAGGGGTGTGATTTTTCTTTTCATATTCTATCTGATGTAGCTATCCTAGTAAAACCTTTAAGTGTAGCCCAAATCAAAGGAGGCCATTCCACCAGCAGAAGCAAGATGGCCAGGCCAAGAGGGCCAGAAGGGTTGCCTGGCCTAAAGGAGTTGGACCAAACCCAGAATTCACAAGGGTGGTGAGGATGTTGAGAGGGTTTGAGTTCAGGAGCTTGTCATTTTTCATAGGTCTGTAGCTGCCTTGTGATTTTTAAGAGTCAAGTGTTTGTGGTTAAGAAATTCCTTTGGTGAGGTGAGGTTGTGTTTTCTTGCTTTACGGCCACACCATCCTTGAAGGATGTAACTAGAAAACCAGACCCCCCTCCTCCCCTGCAGCCAGGTGGATGCTGAGGGGGCTGAGGGCTCAGGAGGGCTATGACACTGGTTCTGGGTTCTAGGGGGCTGGACTGCAGGGTGCTGCTGCCCACGATAAGTGTCAGACCCAGGGTCTGCACCTATGGGTGTGCATGAGACCCCAGAGCTCGGAACAATAATTAGTCACTCCCCAGATCCAAGGGGTCTAATAGCAAGTGGGATCCAATGGTTGGATCCACTTGCAATGGGTTGGTAACCATCCAGAGTCGGACTGGGCCATTTGTAACATCCAGTAACTAGAGATGAGCCTGAAAAAAAAATCCCTGGATCTGCACTCCGGAGATGATTGAGTCTGAACCCAGATCAAACTCGGCATCTGGTCCTTACAACTCTCTCCCTTACAAATCCCTCCACTGGCTCCCCACTTCCTGCCTCCAGTCAGTCCATGATTCGCCTTCAATGCCCTCGTTACAGTTCTGTTTGTCTCACTCAGAGGGGCTCCTTGTCAGGGCCGGCACTTCCACTAGGCAACCCTAGGCAGTTCCCTAGGGCAGCAGGATTTGGGGGGGCGGCATTTTGCCGCCCTCGGCAGAATTTCAGCGGTGACTCATTTCCCGGCGGAGTTTTGGTAGCGATTTGGCGGCAGGTTTTTCTCTGGGTGGCAAGAAAAGCGGCCGCCGAAACGCCACCGAGAACGCAGCTTCAGAGGAGGCGCTGCCGCCGAAGCGCCGCCCATTACTGAGGAGCACTGCTGCCTAGGGCGGCAAAAACCCTGGCGCTGCTCCTGCTCCCTGTAGCCCTCAAGAAAACTACCTCATTGTCCTTCACGTCCCTCCTTACAACTCCTTGGCTGTGATGCCTACAAAAAACTGGACAACGTTGGCAACACTGGTGTGCTGAGACTACAGCCTACCATGCTGGCCAATACTGTCACGGTTTCCTTGTGCTCCCCCATCTGTCTCTCTCCATTTGTCATCTCTTGTCTTATATTTAGATAAGATCTTTGGGGCATGAACCATCTTTTTGTTCTGTGTCTGCACAGCGCCAGGCGCAATGAGCTCCTGATCCAGGACTCGGACTCCTAGTGGTCCGGTAATACAAATGATAAAAGATCATCATAATACAGTGGGTCACACCAAAAGTTCAATGTTCTTTTGCTAAACTTTAAGATGCAAAAAAACCCCCAGAAAAAGCACTCAACATTTGGAAGTTGGGCTATTTTGCTAAACCATTTAATAGAACAGAGGACGTGAAGTACCCCACTAAGACCTCCAGGAAACGTACCATTATCGGGACGAAAATACCTTCCATAAGTGACTTCGCTCCTGAACCAGTGAGAGTAATTAACGTACTGTAAAAGACAGAGCTGCAAATCCCTGCAGGATTATCGCAGCAAGGCAGTAGCGAGGCATTGTCTAAAAAGATGTCCTTGGATTGCACGGCAGCGGCACTACGTTGTGCAGGCATTATCCAGGGCGTTCCTGTCCTGCCAGAAGTGGGCAGATTTCAGACACCGTGTACAGTACCTGATGACTCCAGTGTTTCCTTCTGGCTTCATTCCCATGGCTCCAACTGTTAGGAGCTCTTCATATCTGCAACCCCTTCCAAGAGGGGACGTGCCGGTCTGTTGTTTAAATCGCTCAGTTATAGGATGGCCAGGTGCCTGGTTTATGGTCGAAAAGGTGACCTGACCGTGTCCAGTCAGCGCTACTGACCGGACACCAAAAGTCCGGTTACTACAGGCGAGGGAGGTGGGGAGGCACTGGGTCATCACCCACTCCAGCCCCTACTCAGCTGGGGCCACCTCCTTCCTGTGTCGGGCAGCTGTAGCTCCCAGCCCTGGCAAAGCAGGTGAGTCCCTCCTCACCAGGAGAGTGCGGGAGTGGAGGAGAAAAGCAGTGAGTGTCGGGGAGGAGGGGGGAAGAGGAATGGACAGGGTGGTCACAAGTGCGTAACAGCCTCAGCTCAGAACAAGCACACCGTCTTATGGGGCCTCAGTAGGCTCTGTCCTTCCAATCTTTCCCTAAGGTTTGGGGCCCTATGTGGAGCAGGGGTCTTGTGCATTTGCTGGATCAGGAAGAAGGGCCTGAGGCTGTGTAAAACCAGGCGATTGATCCAAAAATCCTTTCTTTGTCTGGGGGTCCCCGGAGAAGCCAGTTTGAACTAGTATATGCGAACGTCTCCAGGGCGTGGCTTGAAAGGGCTGATAACCAGGGGAATTGCATTAGCATCCCCCTTCTCCTAAATTGCATACAGTCTCACAATAAAATATAAACAGCTGCATTTTTGATCCAATGGACTCCAAAGGTATTAAACTCAATTCAATAAGGTTTGTCCGGGATATTGCAGGATATTGTTATATCTGTCACAGAAAGTGCACGGGAGGTGGAAAGAGACTTCACTGAGAAATTTGCCTTCTGCATCCATTCTCCACTCACTTGAAGGAGTTTCTTGCTGTAGCTGTATTGTGGTTACATCTCCCTTGAGAACCTCAGCGAGGACTCCAGCTAGAAACTAAATAAGCCCCTATCCCCCAATAACAATGGATTCTCATTGATTTCAATGAGATTAAGGCACCTAACTTGCTTAAAACCTTTTGAACATCCCACTAGGCACCTATCTGTATCTTTAGGAGCCTAAATGCCTTTGAAAATCTGGCCCATGGTGCATTATGGAATGGAATTTTCCTTCCTCGGTTGCCTGGGGCAGGATACCACACTGTGCCATATGGCTGGGGTCTGTTTTCATATGTCTATTCTTTTCGTAATTCTGTGCTATTACAGCGTACAGGGGAAATGAGTCACCAGACTAACCAGAGATGTAGTGAACCAAGAGCCTTGGGGATTTTTATATCTGACGAGACGAGATGAATGCACAGTGTAAAAATATGGAAAGGAGCTGTGGCCAAATTGCTCTAGGAAGGAGGTTGAAGTCCTCAGTTGTCTTTGGTCCAAACGACAAAACAGCTTTACTTTATTATTTTCTTTTAATCGTGAGAGAAAAAAAACAAATAAAACATTCATTTTTGCTTCCTTATGGAAAGTGTGGCTAGGCAAAAAGTTTGGATTGGGCCCTTTGGCCTAAGTGAGGTGAGGAAATGGGGGGAGGGATAGCTCAGTGGTTTTGAGCATTGGCCTGCTAAACCCAGGGTTGTGAGTTCAATCCTTGAGGGGGCCATTTAGGGATCTGGGGCACAAATTGGGGATTGGTCCTGCTTTGAGCAGGGGGTTGGACTAGATGATCTCCTAAGGTCCCTTCCAACCCTGAGATTCTATGATTCAATAGCTCAGACATAGGTTAGGGGTTTGTTACAGGAGTGGGTGGGTGAGATTCTGTGGCCTGAATGGTGCAGGAGGTCAGACTAGATGATCATAATGGTCCCTTCTGACCTTAAAATCTATGAGTCTATGAAATCTTGACATAAGAGAGGCTGGAATCTATGGTATCAAGAGCAAGGGCTTATGTAACTGCAGAATTGCACTGGTTCAATTTAAGGTGTGGTTTTAAACCGGTTTAGTTCACACTGTTCGTGCAAAAGGCTGGATGAACACTCTTATTTTAGAAATAAGGTGGGGGAGGGAATATCTTTTATTGAACCAACTTCTGTTGGTGAGAGAGACGAGCTTCTGATTTACACAGAGCTCTTCTTCAGCTCTGTGTAAACTTGAGCACATTTCTATGTAGACAGAGTTTTGGCATGTAGAGAACTAACTGCACACTAAAGGGTGAAAACTCCCTTAAGGATTGGCCTGGCCATGAATATAACATACTTTAGACTCCCGGGCAGCAGTGGGGAAGTCTGCCAGCCACTGATGTGATAGTCCCAAGCATGCCGGGAGACCTATTATAGATATCTAGAGGAACTTGTCCTTCTCTTTCATTATATGTGCACTGACATTGCGCTTGGTATAATATGAGATTCATCCCAAGGAGCTTACAATGCTAAATGCCAAGGAGACAGTGATAAATGCACTGAGACCCCCCAGGAGAAGGTTCTGTCTTAGTTACTTCTCATTCAATACAATGAGCAGTTGACTGTATTTTAACTGACCTTGGGGGGCATTTGCAGTCTGAACAGCAGGAGTGAGTATGGAGGAGGGATGTGAAGGAAGAGGGGACTGGCATGCAGGGCGGAGGGAATTCCAGGCATAGGGGGTGGCAGGGAGAAGGCCCTGGGGACAAGATAGGGAGAAGGAGATGAAGGGGGAGAGGTGATGGGATTCCGTGCTAAGAAATGAGACTGGGTGATGTGCAGGCCGACAGAGTCACAGGCGAGGTTGCGTTTCACTCAGGATTTAATGCGCTCTGTCAGGCTGGGCAGAGGGGGCAGAGTAAAGAGGGAATTAGGAAGGAGGAGACGGTGACGGAGTCCAGAACTGGTGAGTGAGCTCCAGGATGATAGGCCAGGCCTCCGTTTCCAAGCGCACTTGCTTGTGAGTCCCCTTAAATCTCTCTTTACCGTCCTCCACAACCAAGCCTTCCGAAAGCATGACTAACCCCTCACTGGGTTGTTGGTAAAGCCCCTTCTTTATACCCCACCTTTAATTCACTCTTCCTAGGCTGTGGTAATAGCCTTGTACATAGAGCTGTTAACTGTGTAATTATCATTCTTCCAGGTTGTGTGGTATAAAGGGCGTAACCTCTCCCAGCATCTCCTGGAGGCAAATTACCCAAGAGAGAGGAGCCAATGCATTATAGGCCCAATTAAGCTGAGCAAAGAAGAGAGAGTTTGAACCACAGATATTCCAGCTCCTAAAGAGACTATTTTCTCAAAGCTGAGCCATGGAGATTGCACTGCAGTCCCTAAGAGGGTCAGGATGAGACATGGGGGGGAATACTAAATGGACGTGGGGTAAGGAACCTGCTAAATGTACCCACCTCTGCTTATAATACATGATTCTGTGACTCTCAGCTGTTTTCCCTAGTGCTTCCCTTTGGCCACTGATCTCATAATCTGACTGGGTGATTGCCCCCAGGGGTAGTTTTGGGTGGCGTTTGTCAGCGCTTCCAAGGGACAAACGGTGATCCTCTAGTCTGGCCTCCTGCATAACACAGCCCAGAGAATGTCACCCAGCAATTCCTGCCCACAGCCCACTAATGTGTGGTTGAGTGTATCTTTTTGATAGACATGCAGTCTCCATCCTAGGACACCACAAAGAATCCGCCACATCCCTTGGCGAGCTGTGCCAGGGGTTAATTCCCCCCTGTTGAACATGCGCACCATATCTCCAGTTTGGATTTGTCTCGCTTCAGCTCCCAGCCCCTGGCTCTGAGTCTGCTAATTGAAAGAGCTCCCTGCTATATGTGATGTGTTCACGGTATATGCCGCTGGAGACATGAGTCTAGTGTTGCCATCTCTCCCCCTGGGGTTATAAACGTCCCTGAGCTTCCTTGCCCCTCTGACTGCCAGAGTCAGCAAATAGTGAACCTGCCTGTGCCCGAAGCCTCTGAATGGTCTGGTTAGGAGCCAGGTGAGCAAAGAGCAGATAAAGGCAGCACCTGCCTATGGGTTTGGAACAGCCTGGGGCCATAGATAGAATGTAAACACACTCTGAAAATCTTACTGTCTGACTCAGTGCCAGCGTCTTCTGGGCTCTTGTAATGGAAAATATTCTCTCTGAGGTCATTCAGTGAGTAGAAAACCAGCATTTAATACCCATAATATTAGGTGCCAACTCGCTTCTTCCTTTGTGTCGATAAATAAACAAAGTGGGGCAGCATTTTGCATTGCCAAGACCTTTGTTTTCTTGGGAAGGGTTTAAGTTTTCTTCTTCCTCCTTTTAAATGCATGGACGCTGTGAATTTCTGCTCCATTTGCCTGTGTTTGCTCCTTTTGGCCCCATGCACACACCCAGCCTTCTGAGCAAGAACAAATGTCTGTGCTTCCTTGTAAATCTGTGCGTGCTGCCTCAGGCTATGTTTGTAATTCCCTTGCTGAGCTTTGAGATGAGTAGGGGAGAGGTGCAGCTAGCTGGGATGATGGAAGCTGCCATTTCCCTCAGTCAATTAGGCTGCCTCAGTTGGCTTCAGCTAATTATTAAAAATTTCCATTGGAGATGGATTTGCTCTTGCATGGCAGGTCGAGGGGTGCGGGACTGAGAGATCTGAGGAGGAGAGTAAGGTGGGCTAGGGACAGTCACTACTTGTACCCCCGGGGATAGAGAAACAGCATGGCTTTAGAACAGTATTCAAAGCAACTGACCCTCTGATTAGTGCAGTTTGTTCCCTTTGGTATATTGCCGTTGCTTTTGTCCAGTCTCAAGCGTGATAATTCTAGCAGTTCCCCTGGGGAAACTCGTCTAAGGAAACTTCTCTGATGTTCCCACTGAACTTACCTGCCCTTGGTTTTCATCCAGTGACGAACCCCACACTGTTCACAGAAGGCTGGATCAGCACGTGGCATTTAGTGAGAGGGAAGAGGTGCTTGCAAACCAGAAGATCTCTAGGAGCAGATGAGAGCATCGTCAGCCATAGAATTCATAGCATGTAGGGGGCCCTCCAGGTCCTTCTTCCACAGACATCAGCAAAGTCTCGGAGTACCTTATGCACATGTCCTGTGACATGAAATGGAGTAGAAAGCCCTATCCATTGTTTTAAAGCACAGTCCCTCTGTAAATCATCACATACATTTGCAGTGCAGTGAACAATAATGTGAAACCATGGATAGAATTTGCCGTTTAAAACCAAGCTCCCCCCACTTACCAGGATGGGGAAAAAAGGGCCTCCATCCCTCCTGTCTTAAAGATCAACATATTTTTTGTATCGTCCCATCTAGAGACAGCTGAATCTCTGCCAGGGATTTCAGCTCACTCATAGCTTTTAGAGTTTATAGTTCAGGTGAGACATGTTAATGCTGACTGTAATGTCACAGCGCAATCCACAACTCATAATAAAGATGGCAATCAATGCTCATCTCAATCTCAGTCGGGCTTTTGGTGGTGGTTGTGTCTTGCCCATGGAGATTCTCCTTTAGCTCAAGGGTGGTGGAGACATTTGGAGCCAGAAAGTGATAAATTCTGTGCCCCGCCTACCATTGTGGTGATAATTTGTTATCCAGGACTCTGCCATCAGGAGCAGTTTACTCCTCCCCCACTAGCATATGGACTTTAAGGCTCATGTTTTCAAAGCTGCCTACAGGATTTGGATGCCCAATTCCCATTAAAATTAACTTTTAATGTCTCAGCCTAACTGTTTCACTTTTCCTCATGCTTTCGTTTCTGATGTGGCTGCTTATCCCAGGTCCATCTGCAGCAGAAAAGATTGCCGCTGCTCCCCATCAGGGCTGAGATATGCATGCAGACCTCAAAATTTAGAAGAAACAGAGGTCTAGCTCAGCTCCATGCTCTGAACGTCACCATAATTATGAAACTGACAGTGTGCTGTAGGTGAGGGTCCTTGGGACCCTGCTTATGAACCTAACTCGGGAGCTGACCTGGCAAGAGGAATTGGCAAATGTACATCCCTTTTGGACAGAATGAAATCCGCACACAAATTGACATGGGAAGCAGCTAATATTCCATTGTGCAAGATCTCTGAATGGACTGAAGCCTGCATGCTCCATTAACTGCACACATGTAAAATATTCACTGAGCTTGGGTTTTGTTGCCAGGCTGGGGAGTGGGGAGAAATGCTGTATAGAAAGATAAAAATGTCAGTGTTGATGGTACATACTGAAATCTTTTCCTTTTTAATTTTATTTATTTTTATTTTTTTAGAGAAAGCTCTCTAATCTTCAGTGGGGGGAACAAAGAGGATTAGATGCAAACATTATTGAGTTTCAAATTTCCAATATAATTGTCCAAAGTCTGAAAGTACCTCTGCTATTTGTGCCAAGATCCTTACTATATTTTACAGTGTGTACACTCTACAAATAAAACCCTGGACCAGTCTTTTTTTTTACATAGTAGTAAATACAGAAACCACAATAACCTCCCCAAAGGGGCTGTACTCCTAAGCAGAGGGTTAGGGTTCCTAAACACAGGAAACTCTGAAGGATTGCGGCGGCAGAGCAGGTAGGTACTAGCTTTCCTTTCCTGAAAGCCCAGGTTTTCATTTATAGATGAATAGAAAGACCTTCTCCTGTTCTGGGCTGGTTTCAGAGGTTTAGAACAATAAGCCTTCCGGTTCCATTACCTACATATTGTATAGCTAGCACACACTTAGAAGGGATTTGATTAAAAAGGGTTGGCTGAATTGTTGGCTGCCATTTGAATTAATTGCCATGAATGAAACCATAAACTCACATTTCAGAATGGTCAGGCCCAGGGAACTTCTCATTGTATTTCCCACCATTGTATTTACCGCTGCTCACAGTCACTCTCCAGCCAGGGGATTGTAATGTCCTCGGAACACATGAGATCACCTGGGCACCTGTATTGTTCTTGTGCCATGGTAGCTACAAACCAAGGACCTGATTGTGTGAGGTCATGACTGCCCTCAGCTTCCACTGGCATACTTGTAACGGGGCCCTACCAAAACTTGGGCCTGCAAACCCACTACTCACCACCGTATGTTTCCTTTTATAGGTACATAACAGGCTGGCTCACCCCTTAAGGGCTGCAGGGCTTGGGGCTAGCCAACTCTGATTACCACCGAGGCACACTTGGACTGGATCTGGTAATTCCCTTTGAAGGGCAGCAGGTGGCTGCAGTGAAGGGGGAAGCTCAGGAAAGTAAGAAGGACCCCGATACCTGGGGGCTGGAAACAGGAGACTCTAGCTCTGTGGGGGCCTGGTCTGCCAAAGCAGGCAAGGCCTGGGCGGGAAGGCCTGGGAGTAGGGTGAATTGGAGAGTGTTGGGAGTGAGGCAGACTCCAGCCGAAGGACCAGGGATGAGATTGCAGGCCTGGGACTGACCCAACCAGAGAGTAAAACCAATGGACAGTGTCTAGGGATTTAAGATTTAATCTTGGAGCTTCATTTATGTGAATAAACTCGGACCCCTGGAGAAGGACGAGGGAATGGGCAAGTAAAGCCTGTGCGGAGTTTGTCACGGAAGCCTGTGGGAGAAATCATTAGCAAGGCACGGCAGAGGCACTGCTGGCCATGAGGGGGCGCATGGCAGGCGACAATGTATATCCCATTGTATCCCTAGAAGCCCTGATTCAGCAAAGCATTTACGCGCATTATTAACTTTAAGTACGTGCTTTGACCTCAGGCAGGTGCTTAAGTGCTTTGACATTTAAAAATAGATCTATACTTAACAGTAGGTCTGATTCTCCACTGGTCTGCACTAGTTTTATGCTGGTGGAACGCCAGTGACTTCATCTTGGATGCAGGATTTGGTTTTAGGATGTTTTGGTTTTGCAAAATAAGGTATTTCATATCCTGGAATTGGAGGGAGTTTGTGTCACTGCTTCTGTTTTGGGCCCTTAGTTTTTAAGGGAAGTCCTTTTTTAACTCCACTGATCAAGTGACCAATTTGCCCAAGATGAGGTCTATAGCTACCAACACTTATGTTCTGAAATCTAATTACCGACCCTATCCAGTGGTTTATAGCACTGGGGTGCCCTTACACTATAAACAGAGACAAGATGAGAGAAGAAAATGGGGAGACAACTTTTAACCACACTGAAATGTAGTGAAGTTGGAGAGCTTTTTGCAGCCGAAAACACTAAGTTTCTTGTTTGAAAGATGGGACTGTCCATCCCAGATGTGTTAGACCTTTCTCTTAGGGTGACCAGATGTCCTGATTTTATAGGGACAGTCCCGATTTTTGGGTCTTTTCCTTATATAGGTTCCTATTACCCCCCACCCCCATCCTGATTTTTCACACTTGCTGTCTGGTCACCCTACTTTCTTTGCTAGAGTGAAGAGCCCATTATTAAATATTTATTCCCCATGTAGATACCTATAGACGGTGATCAAATCACCCCTTTTCCAAAAAAGCTATCTGTTCAGGATGATTGATAACCTTTCCGTTACAAGTTGCCTTATGTAATACATTTTTCTCTGTCTGAATTGCTCATTCTCCAGGAGGGAGGGAGAAGGCCTGAGAATCTACTGGGATAATCTGAAAGAGCCATCTGCTCTGTCCCGTTGGAACCCATGGGCCACGGATATCCCTTATGCAACTTTCACAGAACATCCAGTGAAGAACAGCAGCGAAAGGTTCAGTGCCATCTGCCAGGTATGGAGCATGGGTTCTCCAGCTAGCAGGTGAAATGCATAGTTGTGGAATGTCTGGAAGATTAAAGGCATGTTTGTTTGGGGCCTAAATTTCTTAACTGTCCCCTTTTAAAATCTCCTTTGCATTCAGTAATTCAAGTGATAGCAATACACTGAGATAACTTCTTTATGAACCAATGTGATCACATGAGAGAGACGAAAGCTTGTGCATTTCCCACGGGAACAAAAATATACAGCCCTGCTATATACGTGCTATCTGAGTAGCAAACGTGTTTCATGAATGAGACTTAGATTGTATAATATAAAGGCAGCCCTTTTCATATGACAGCATATGTACATATTTAACATACGTAGAATAAAAAATGGATATAAGGCATGTTAAATCTGAACGGAGTTAGGATCTACTCTGAGTAAAGTGGGGAAAGGTTGGTCTTATAGCTGAAGCATTGGGCTGGGACTTAAGAACTCTGGATTCAGTTCCCGGTTCTGACAGAGACTCCGTGTGATTTTGAGCAAGTCACACGGGACCAGGTTTTCAGCAGAACTCAGGGGCTCAGCGCCTACATTGGGGCCACGTTCGAAAAGTGCTTATTCCCTTAGCAATCCCGTTGCTCGGGATGCTGGGAAGAGGAGAGGGGAGCTGTCCATTATTCTCAGCTAGGGCTGCGGGGGACTCTGCAGCATCTGTGAAGAGAAAACCATTCGTGATTTTGAGGCACTCAGATGCTACTGTGATGGGGGCCTGGTAAGGAAAAAAAGAAACCAAAAGACTCCCCCCCGCCACACACACACACACACCCCACAAACCAGAGTACAGATGCTCCCCAACTTCCAGAAATCCAAGTTACGGAAATCCGCGCTTACGGAAAAAGCTCCGTAAGCTAAAAATAGGAGGGTTTTTTTTGGCTGTGTGTGTGTGTAATGGTCAGAGACAGGGCCGGCTTTAAGCCGATTTGACCGATTCCCCGGAATCAGGCCCCACGCCTCAGGCGGCCCCCGCAACGTGAGGCGCTTTGGCGGAATTTCGGCAGTAGTTTCATCGCCGCCACCGCCGTATTCGGCGGCACTTTGGGGTTCACTTGGCTGCCGCCAGCACATTCGGCGCCATTTATGCGTCAGGTCAAGCGCCGCGGCCGCTTTCAGCGGAGGGGCCCCGTCATCCTTTTTGGCGTGGGGCCCCACACTTGCTAAAGCCGGCCCTGGTCGGAGATATGTCTCCGACTTACGCAAATTCCGAGTTACGCAAGGTGTTCCAGAATGGAACGCTTGCGTAAGTCGGAGAGCGTCTGTATTCAAGCCTTTCTGGCTTGCCAGTGGTATTCACTAGTGGTATCCACTGGAGCCCAACCTGAAGTCTGGGGATGTTTGGATCCTGAGTTTTGTTCTGCCCATTCTAGAGAGACAAGCTCCTGCCCTGGGGATCTAGGCCTGGGTCCACTCTGAAATCTTTCCCCCTTCTTTTTTAATATTAGTAGCTTCCCCCCACTTTACTATTTACTCTCTTCATTCCTAAATCATAGTATCTCCAAATCGAGACAATGCCGTGGCTCACTGGCGTTCTTGTCGCTCTAGCTATGAGGCAAGGAGCCTTCTCTCTCTTTCTGTTATACCACAGATGTTTCGCTTGGAAGATTCTCAGCTTTTACACAAATCTACTTTCTTCACAAGCTCCTTCCTGGGAGCTCGGACTGTGATTAATGAGCCCATACTCCCGGTGTTCAGTTCCGTTCGCACTGGACAAACTTTCTCCCTCTTCCTTGTCTCCATTGTCACCATTTTCTCACCTATTTTGGCTTCCCGTGTCAGTTTTCCACACAGTCTGTCTTGTTTTTTATGCACCTTGCTTGGCTTTTTCACATTCGCTGGATGGCTTTAAGGGCTGGAGGTCACTTCCTGATCTCTCTGGTCCTTGATCCTCTCCAAAAAGTTCCTGCCTTGCATGCATAGAAAGTGGATCCCTAGAGCTTAGAGAGACAAGGTGGGTGGGGGAGGTATTATCTGTTATTGGACCAACTTCTATTGGTGAAAGAGACAAGTTTCCAAGCTTACCCAGCGCTCTTCTGCAGGTCTGGGCAGCCCAGAGACCCAGACATTGGTATTAAAATCTTTAACCCTTGGGCCTCTGCCATTTTTCCACTGGGGTGGACAGAGGAATGTTATTTGTGGGTGAGAGAGGGAGAGGGGTGGCTGAGGGGCAAGAGGAGTTGCCTGTATATATGCATCCGTAGCAAACTGAGGAGGATTCAGTTACACGGATTAGTTACTGCAGACAGTTGAGCGCTCAGTGCATGGATGAGACAGGTTGCTTTCCTTTCAGCAACTGAAGCTTAGAGGAAGGAAACCAAACACAACATGCAGCTCATTCCTTAGAACTTGACATAATTCTCACTCTTGTCATCTCATCCTTCCTTCCACAGATGTCCGAGTTCACTGATCAGTTGGTCCAGGCCGTTCAGACCTCCCAGAGCAAGAACCCGGCGCCAGGGAAAACCAGCGGAGTTGTGGTCCTGAATCAACCCCTCCTGATCAACACCTACATGGGTTTTATGTCTTTCATCGGGAACCGAAACAAACTTGGTTATTCCCTTGCCCGTGGGAGTGTTGGCTTTTGAAGCTTTCCATGGTGGGGAGTTCTTTTTGTTTGTTAATGTCATTGTCCTTTAAATTCTGCATATAGCCCCATTTCTTTTAGAGGTTAAAAGATGCAAAGGTTAAGTGATGCATAGGTCTTATGCTTGTCCTCTGCTCAGGGGCAAATTTCCTTTGCAAAGTTTTTCCCGGGCCTTTCAGCCCCTACTGTGTATGAATATGGATGTGTTATAAACTCTTTACAGTGTGTGCATTAGAAATGAATCAACACCAGGACTCTGCCAAACTTTGGGGGAAGTTCAGATCTGAAGTTGAATCTTTGCAGCTGTTGCCCATCTCTTGTGTAAAAACTCTCCCCACAACTAACCTGTCTAGTCCAACCTGCCCATTGCTAATGTCAATGCAGTGGCTGCACTGTTTAAAACTAGCACTATGTCTACACTGGCACTTTCTGCGCTAAAACTTTAGTCGTTCAGGGGTGTGAAAAAAGACACACACACACACCGAGTGACAAATGTTTTAGCACTAAAAAGCGCCAGTATAGACAGCGCTTTATCGCCGGGAACACAGCTCCCATCGATACAGCTTCAGCCGCGCTGTAATGTAGGCAGTGTAGTCAAACCTAAGTGCCCCTGGAAATCTGCAGCACAAGGCCTGCAGTTACCTCTTCAATGACTATGCTGTTCTGAAGTCTGTTTCCCCTCTCAGGGTTCTAGGAACTTTGCAGCACAGTAAGTAGGTGCTTGCTTCCGACGTCAGGACTAACATTCACACTACAGAGAAATAGTTCCTTAACTGACCTCTGGAAATTTACTAACACGGCCCGGAATTGATACGAGCATTTAGCTATCTGCACTCCCTCCCATGCCGAATATATTATTTGGTGCTTGCATCTATATCTGCCAATCCGTGCCTGGAAATGACATCCTACACTATCCTCAGTATTACCCTTTAAGATCTCTTTTGTTTTTTTAAAGAGCCGCCGTGTTTGAAATTCTGTTTGGATCACTTGGAGAATCTCTGGAGCAACCCAGGGACACGTCTGGAAAGGAATTTTCTCTGTTTCTCTGGTCACATGACATCTGGTCCCGAGCCCTTCAGAGTCATTGGAAAGACTTGTGTTGCTCTGAACTCTCTTCAGATCAGACCCATGGTGAAAGACAACAGTGAAATATCTTGAAACAAATCTTAAAGGATAAAAAAAAATGTTTACTTGTAAACTTTTCATATGCTGCATAAAATGTTGGAATGGGGGAAAATCCAACAAAACCAGACACATTATTTTCTGGACTTTTCAGAATATTTTCGCTAACTAGATAAGTGGATAGTATAATTGGAACTCAGAGTTTGTTTGTTTTTAAGGATCAGAATCACAGTATATTGTCATTTGAGATTTTAATAAAATAATCTCCGCATTGGTTGTGTTTCTTTTAGGTTACAGGTGGCAGATGAGTGAGCAGACAATGTTATTTTTCTTTTGGGGAAAGGGTTGTCTCCAAAGCTCTCCCATTTTCCTTACCTACAGGCCCTGCAACAAGCTGCTTTTCTTCTCTACGCCCTAGCTCTGTACTACAGTGAAACCTTCCAGAGCCAAACAGTTCTGTCATCTAGAGAGGGTCATTAGAGACCGATGGGATGTTCTCCATCTTACTCAGTATCTGATGTCTCTGCAGCCTCAGAGAGTTCAAGGCCAGACAGAACCATCAGGCTGCTGGCGTGGTGAAGAAAGAGATAAGAACAGGATATAAAATCTGTAGTCTTCACTGATGGCCTGCACCATGGGCATGTCCTCAGTGGTTGCATTTAATAACCTGCGTTGATTAATATCACCCATCCTTTAAGGACTGTCCGTCAAAAGCCCATGGAATAGCTAATGCAAACCACAAACGTACCATATAAATTGCAGCATCTTGTTTGCTTGGTATGCCACCAAAACCACAAAGTGGACGAGACCGCTGGTCACACCAGAAGGACTCTACAGATTCTTGAATCCTTGTATTCTGTTGTGTTACCCTTAATGGATCCATTTCAACCCAAAATATAACAAAAATGTTTTCAAATCTAACCACTTTCTCTGACTCCAGCCTGGGCAGCAGTTGAAGTTCCAAGCCAGGAATGAAGCAAATGTGTTTTATTTTTCTTCTGTGCATCCGTTACAGGTTCCCCTCCCCCCTTTTAATGTGTTATGTCAGTTAGCATTGCCCTCCTCAAGGCAAGAACTTTCTATTCAGCCTGCAAGAGGAAATGTTGCAACGTTGGAAGAGGTGGGATGAGAAATCTTTGGCAATTGTTCTTAGGAAGGCATCATTGGCAACTTAGCACAATCATTTTGCACAAGAGAAAAAAACAGAAAACCTTGCCTAGGAAACTGGGATCTTGCTGAGAAGGTGTTAGGAAAATAAATATCTGCTTTTTATTTCACGCTGCTCCCTATTGGGATTTAACATTCCGCTTGTGTGGCTCTTTCATACCAAGCTAACTTTCAAAGTAACCCCCCGCCATTCCAATGCCAATGTGCTTTTAAAGACACAAGCCCAGCTTTATTTGCTA
Source organism: Macrochelys suwanniensis (assembly GCA_033296515.1). Lineage (NCBI taxonomy): Eukaryota > Metazoa > Chordata > Testudines > Chelydridae > Macrochelys > Macrochelys suwanniensis. The sequence continues at coordinate 3,612,217 of CM065783.1, read as the reverse complement.
AACTCCACCGTGTCAAGAATATTTTGAACTTGTTTTTGTTTCTGATTCAGGCAGAGTTACTGGGCTTCAGAGCCTCCAAAATGTAGGTCGCTTGCTTGAATCCTCCCCAGGAACAAAGGTTATTAACACTGGATTTCTTGAGGACCTTTGTGAGGCAGGGCCTATGGTTACCTAAGACAGGTGTTCCCATAACAAAAGTATACCCACCACAGTTGCTACTGACTTTCACCCATTTGCAGCCTAAAGACTTAACCGTTCTTGGAGACTGAAGTCTCCACTCCCCCCTGGAGAGGGTCCCACCGGATCAGGGTGCAGAGACTTCGAAGGGGCACTCTTGGGAAGTTTGTACTGCAGCTACTCGTGCTTATTATATGTGGATTTTGGCTCACTGACGTCCATCTTCGGGGCACGTTACACTAGCACTAAAATCATAGAATCTCAGGGTTGGAAGGGACTTCAGGAGGTCATCAAAATGCTGAGGGAGAGGGCTGGAAGAGTAAGGAGAGCATTCCATAGCCTAGTGGAATGGAAAAACACAGAGCTACCACCAGTGGGACTGTTTTGGCCACCGTTGAACTTGGTGGTAAATGTTCATTCACTTCAATGGGGCCTAGACTCTTCTCCAAGCCATGACATTCAGATTCTGTTCTGATTTTACCCAACCCCGAGGGAGTTCAGATCCGGGATGTTGGCTCGAATTTTTACCAGGTCCGAAGGGAGAGTGGGGATGGGGACAGTCACAAAGTCTGGACTTTGGTTTCGCCCTATTTGTCCTTTAGCTATTGTAACACCACTTAGGAAGCCATCTATGGCTCAGTACATTTCACTGCCAGGAAGGTTTTTCCTGATGTTCGTCTCCTTTCTTATTGACGTCAGAGTGCTGATAGAGATGCCTCACACAATGACCTAAAGGCCGTACTTCACGATTTCAGTACAAGAACTGTATTAGTTTCAACCCGTTTCTGGAAACATATGCCTTTTATGTGGTTTGTGTATTACACACTAACCTCAGATTTCTTTCATGAGTTCAACTATTCAACTTTAATGAGTTCAAGGGCTTTGCAGGAACTGCAAAAAATGTATTTTTGTCAAGCTTTCTGTTTTCAAGCCCACTTTGTCTGATTAGAATATTCATAACCACCTCAGGGAAAGAAGTGTAAGTAGCTTGCATACTGTGGGGGGAGGGGAAGCAGGTTCATTACACCTCCTCAGCACGCAGCGTCATTAGGAATGAGCCATAACAGCACAGTTGCAAACTGATGCGTCTTAGTGAAAATGGCCACAGGAGTTTCCTTTGGGACTCCTTTGTTTCTGACACGGATTTGATCCTGGAATTTTAGCTGCTGCTTCAGGCACCTATTAAATAAATGTGCGCAGGGGTCCTTTTCATGCCTAGCATGAACTGCGTATAAATTAACGAGAGCGATGTTTAGTGATCAGAGCTGGGGCTGTTGGGTTTTCTTCCTGTCTTGCTGTGTGAACTTGGGCAAAATGCTTAGGGCCAGATTTTCAGAAGGGGCTTCTAAATACTGAGCCCCCTACACTCTGACGGGGGACAGTGGGAACCGCGGGGGCTCAGTACGGCTGCAAACCAGGCCTTGGGAATCTACAGATGAACACCCAAAAACAGAGGCACCACTTCCTGCCTCGCTAACCCCAGCCATAAAACAGGGGTCACAATGGGTGCCTCCTGCACCTCACAGGGTGTGGAATGGGTTTACCAAACAGAGGCCTTCTTATCTGGCGACATGCGCTTCTATTCTGCAGCCGTTGCTGCCTGCACGTCCTTCAGCCGTTGACTGGTGCGGCTTGATTTGGCATTTTCCGAACTATGTGTCGATCGTGCGACTCTCCGACGCCGCTAGGTTTCCCTTGCTAGGCCCTGATATTTACGCCAGACTCCCGGAGCCCTCCTCCTCCTTTGATGTGACCGTGCAGAACCTCAATAAGTATTTCAACACTGGAGATTCGGTTCTGCCAAAGAGGGAAAACATTTCTGGAAACTCCCCAGAAGCCCAACAAAACCCTACGTGAGTTTGCAGGTTGTTTGCGGCATTTGGCCCAGCACTGTGAATTTGGGGATGTGATGGCGTCTGCCAGCTGATGGGTTTAGCCACTCCCAGCTGTGAAGCTTCAAAGGCAAGGTCTGTTTTCATAGCAACGCTGGGCTCTAGAACGGGGAATTGGTGCAGCCCGATGTGCCAGAGACATGAGACAAAATGCTCTTCCTTTGTTGCTGTGGTGTGTTCCCGGCAAAGCACCGTCATTCTGAGATTGCTTTCCCTGTGGTTTCCAGGCAGCAGAATGCGTGCGTCAGGGAACAGAACGTCCCTGCCCCATTCCCAGCCTGCTAGCCTCGGGAAATGGAAGAGCCAGGGATAAAAGCTGCTGGGATGGTTCCCATTCAAATCGATGGGTGTAGCCCAAACACCTGCTTTACCTCCCCACCGTGCAGTCAGCCGATCCTTCCCCGAGGAAGAGGTGGGGGACCCACTCCTTCCCTCTTTGTCTTACAGGAATGATCTCCGCGTGAGTCACTCCCAGCACTGGGGGCACCTTGTTTCCCTGGAAACGGGGCCCTGCCCCAGCAGCGGCAGGGCTCGGCTCAGCTCTGACACAGCTTCCGGAGTAGGGCAAGGCTCGATGGTGCTTCAGTTGCACGTATGGCTGTTGACTTACTGCAGGAAGCGCTAAACTCAGAAGCAGAGGGAGGGTGGGACAGCAGAGGGTCTATTTCCATCATTCTAGATCTCTGCCTCGCATCCTGCCTGGTAGCGCCTAGGCCCTATGGGTCAGGCCTGAGGGAGCGATTAGCTTGCTGCTTGGGGTTGCCCACAGTTTCCTCTAGCACAAGGGCAGCTGTCGGTCCAAGATCTTGGATTATTGACCAACTTGGTGATGGTTCGGATGGCTGGGGATTACGCTCGAAATCTCTGCTCCAGTGGCAGCCTTTGTGCTGTGCAAAATTTCCCCCATTCCTGATGCCTCCTTTCTGATTTTCGATCTCACCTATCGCCCGACATTCCCAAAGATCTTACACACTGACGCCTCCTTTCCCTCGCTCGCTCCCTCCCTCCCGGGCCTGCTCACGCCCCCCGTCCCTCTCCGACCTTTGGAACACACTCCCCCAAAGCCCTTTGCTTCAGCTGAGCGACACGCTGGGCGGTGAATGAACGGGTGCAGCTGTGTCGAAGCATCCGAACAATGAACACATTCCGAAATAGAATGCGCTCGTGGGGAACAGGCAAACCCTTCATGTGCCAGAGACGCAATCCGGAGAATGCGGGGCTGGATCGCTGGCTTTTCACGCCTCCCGCTAATTAAACCACGTGTCTGTAGCAGCTCGCCCGTTCGTTCCATCCAGAGTCGGTGGCTTCCTACCAGCTTAATTGAGGCATTTCCATTGGGACCTCTTCCAGTAATGACTGAAGTCCTCCCACATCACCTTTAATACAGACATACGTAATTAAGTCCTTTCATTTGGGCAGGTTGATTTGCTAAAGGTCCATGGCCCACCATCTAGTGAAAGGAGCAGTTTGTCCAGATTTTAACCCCGGCGGAGATTCTGTTACACTTAATCCTCCCTTGATGGCCTTTGCACCATGTTCTGAGTAATTTAAATAGTGTGGCTTAAATCTATTTAAAAAAGAAGGGGTGGAGCTCTCATCCTAGTCATTCCAGCTGGGAAACAAACCCAGGCCAGCCAAAATGCTTCGTTTAAGGATGGGTGAGATGCAGAGCATGCCGAGATTTGGTTTATTTACTAATCCAATTTTCGAGACTGAAATCCTGTTGTGGATTTGTCATTCTGCTAGCCAACTGCTGTCTGTGGGCGAAGGGGGAAGAGTCACTCTTGCAACGTTGCCAGCGCTCACCATTATATCGTGAATCTGGCCATGTTTGGTATTTTTCAGAGATCCCCATTGTCACAGGGTGACTGGCCCCTTTAAGAGAGAGTGGGCTCCAGTGCACCTGTGTATGATTACCTGCTGCACAACTGGGCTTAAGGAAAGGCTCCTCAGCCCTATAAAGGAACAGTGGCAGTGGGAAAGCTGCTACCTAGGGATCTCTCTCTTAGCCCAGGGAGGTGAGGGAAAGAGCCACAAGGGTTCTTGAAGGAAGCACCTGGAGAAGCTGCTGAGATCCCAGAAACACAGGCCCAAGAAGGAGGGTTGTGCAGCCCCTAGCACCCAAGTGGAGAGACTGCAGGCCAGGGAGACTTTATTCGGAGTGAGGACGGAAAGGTGGAATTTATTTCAAAATTTTCTGGACTTAATAAGGTAGAAAAGGCAGGGGAAATTTTGTCTCATACTTTATGCCCTGAGAGAAGAGGAAACTGAGGCAGGGCACTGCAGTGGGTGCAACAGGGCATCCATACCCCTTTTCACCCTACTCCTGGACTCTGTGAGTGTGTGAGGCTTTCAGCTCTCATATATATAAAAGGAGCAAGCTTTCTAGCCCTCACTGTTACAAACAAAAGCTTGAAAATGGGACCCACGTTCCCCACCCAAGAGGCACCAAAACCAAAAGGCAAGTAAAAAGCACCCCGAATTAACTGCTGCTTAAAAATCTCAGCATTTTTAAGCCAATCTCATGCTTGTCGAGGGCCTAACTCATGACTTTTGAAAAAGCAATTCCGCTTTGAATGATCCGTAGATGACCTCAAACAAAAGATCTCATGACTCTTGACTAAGCTTGCATGACTCCAAACGATGTCAATAATACAATGATCCCAGGTGACAGGGCTGTAACTAAGGCTTGATCCAAAGACCACTAAAAGGAAACACTGGACTCAGTCTCAAGAGATCTGGGTTCAACGTGTATTTGGAAAGAACTGCCTGGATAGAAACTCCAAATGATTATCCGAGCGTAACTCAGGGTGGAAGTCACCTCTGGGCAAAGAGCCAGCACACCACCAAGGGGCTGATGCAGGACTTAAGTGGTGTCTAGGGCTCTGTCTACACTGGCAAGTTTCTGCGCAATAAAGCAGCTTTCTGCAGTATAACTCCCGAGGTGTACACATTGCCAAGCCATGCAGTGCACAGAAACAGTGCAGTTGCAGCACCATGCCTGTTCTCGCCTCTCTGGTCATCGGTTTGAACTCTACTGCCCTGCCCTCAGGTGACCAACCATCATCTCCACCCCTTAAATTCCTTGGGAATTTTGAAAGTCCCCTTCCTGTTTGCTTGGTGACGTGTTCAGTGGTTTCAGTGCTTCTTTCCAGGTGACCACACCTGCTCCACACACCAGGTGATCCCCCGCTTGGAGCAGTGTTGAGCTGCTGGATCTCATCGGTATTTGGGGATAGAAGGCTGTGCAGTCCCAGCTGCGCTCCAGTGTGATATGCTGTCCCGAACTCCTCCCCAGAAACTAACCCCACCCACCTGGATCTAACAGACACACAGCCTGAGACAATGTTGGGTGTGTGTTAAACATTTTCCGCAGTGTCTATGGGACAAATTAAGCCTCCAGGTGCTGAGCCTCAGTGGTCCAGCCCTGAGGGAAACTTTCACCCTTCCCGTCACAAATATTATGGAGCGTACAGCATGCGGCTATAAACATAGAAATATTGTCATCAGCCAGGTCCAGCCTCCCATATAGGCAGCGCCAGCAGGCCTCTAAATGGCCAAAAGCATACTCAACAATCATTCTGCACTTGTTCAGCCTGTTGTTGAACCGCTCCTTGCTGCTGTCAAGGTGTATGGCTTCATAATCTACGGCATTAATATCCGGGTTGGAAGGGACCTCAGGAGGTCATCTCGTCCAACCCCTTCTCAAAGCAGGACCTAATCCCCAACTAAATCATAGGGATTTCGACTTCCCCTACCGTGATCTTCTGGCCTGGAAAGAAAGTCCCTGCTTGCAGCTTCCTGAACAGGCCAGTGTTCCGCAAGATGCATGTGTCATGCACCTTTCCAGACCAGCCTGTGTTAATGTCCGTAAAACACCCACGGTGATCCACAAGCACCTGGAGAACCACAGAGAAATACCCCTTGCGATTAATATACTCTGTAGCTAGGAGGTCTGGTGCCAGAATTGGAATGTGCGTGCCATCTATCGCCCCTCCGCAGTTAGGGAAGTCCATTTGTGCAAAGCCAGCCACAATGTCACGCACGTTGCCCAGGGTCACAGTCTTTCGGAGCAGGATGCGATTAATGGCCCTGCAGACTTCCCTCAACATGAGTCCAACTGTCGACTTTCCTACTCCGAACTGGTTAGCCACTGATCGGTAGCAGTCTGGAGCAGACAGCTTCCACAGTGCAATCGCAACGCGCTTCTTCAATGATAGGGCAGCTTTCATTCTCATGTTCTTGTGCCACAGGGCTGGGGCGAGCTCATCGCACAGTCCCATGAATGTGGCTTTCCTCATCCAAAAGTTCTGCAGCCACTGCTCATCATCCCAGACGTGCATCACGATGTGATCCTACCACTCAATGCTTGTTTCCCGAGCCCAAAAGCGGCGTTCCACTGTGGTCAGCACCGCCACGAATACCACAAGCAATCTCGTGTCGTAGCTACTATGTGTGATGAGATCAATGTCACACTCCTCTTGCCTTTGTAGTTTAAGGAATAACTCCACTCATGACATGTTAGTGAGTGCAAGCAGCATATTGGTCAACAGTGCGGGATCCATTCCTGCAGACCGAAGAGGCAGGATGCACAATACACAAACCGTTGAAAGATGGCGCCAAATGCAGACGGAAGCCCAGGGATTGCTGGGGTGCAAAGCAATGCATCATGGGACATTGGGACAGGACCCAGGATGCCCCGCGACCCCCTCCGCCTTCCCACAACTCTTAGCGGCAGAAGAGGCAGAGATGCTCTGTGGGATAGCTGCCCAGAGTGCACCGCTCCGAATACCGCTGCAAGTGCCACAAGTCTGAACACGCTATTGCGCAGGCAGCTGGCAGTGTGAACACACAACAGCGGTTTCCCTTCAGCGCTCTCTGAGCGGTGCTGTAACTGCCGGCGCTGTAACTCTGGCAGTTTAGACATACCCTAGGTCTTGTAAGGTATAAGAGGTGCATAAGCCTTAGGCTGGCTTTCTGCACAGAAGTAAATTTCACCCTTACATTTGTTTGGTTTGTAAACTGAATCTGGGCCTAGTTTCTGTTTAGCTGCCCATGCGCAACGTTCATTAACATCCCAGGAGTTACACTTCGCAGTTTTTTAAAAAACACAGGTGGCAAAAGATGGAAGGGGATGGGAATACATTGGATAATCTATATTTTTAACTGGCAAAGGGCTGTACATTTTAGGCTTCATCATAAAATACAATAATAGATTTCTGAGTAATTACACCGGGGGGGAAATATCTCCTCCAAGTTGAATAAGATGTTCTGCGTCCAAATCTGTGGTTTTATAAGAATTTAATTGTCCGGGATTTAAAAAACCCCACAAGCTTTTGCTTGGTGTCAGAAAGGTCTGAAGTATCTCGATGAAGTGCTCTCTGGAGTGTCTGTTCTCACACCACAGGACACTAGTGACTACCCCTGCAATCAGTGATAGTTGCTCATATCTTGTGTAGGAACATAGGTCCTTGGGGAGAGCAGAGGGCTGCCTGAATCTTTGACTTAAGCAATGGAAGACAAGGAGCATGATTTTCATAGCCTGTCCATAATCCATCCTTACATTTTCTCCTGGTTCTGAGCAATAAGATTTCTGTAATTGCATGCTGGATTTACAGTAGGAACACTCCAGCTATAATTACCTCTATTATCCAAAATAGAGACGCGTGCCAGCCTGAAAAAGTAAAGACGTTGCCTCAAGGAAAGAGCTGAATGCATCTCGCTCTCTCTCACATACCACTACCTACCTACTTACCTATTGTCATGAGACTCTGTATTGCATCCCCACAGCATATGAATACGGAGACTCCTGCTGCTAAGAAAGAGAAAGAGAAAACTTCTTTCATTGTAGCAATTCAAGTGATTATTCCTGATAGGCTCTCAGCAAAGGGAGTGGAGCAACTTAAAACCTTTCACCAGCAAGGAGAATAAAATAAGACTCTCAGTGAGGCTGGAGAAAGTGCTATGCTAAAAGAAGGGGGTATGTGACTGTAGAACATTAGTGCAGGGTTCTTTGAAGTTTCCATTCTGTACAGTGCTTTGTAAGACATCTACTCCATCATGCACTCAGTTTCCCTCCAATACTACAATCCCATGATGCATTCTGGAGGCCACCATCAAGAGCTCCCTGGGCCACAGACCATCTGTTGACCATCGTTTGGGACCCAGTGGATTAGCTAAAGCAGGAATGCTGCAAAATTATTACAAGGGAGATTTCAGTGTGAATTTCCCACAGTGTGACAGGACAACCCTTCGTATGAAATCCTTTCCCTTGTAGGTGCTGATGCATGTGAGGAATGTCGACAGTTTGCTCTGGGCCCCAATCCTTCTCCCCACTGAAGACACCAAGAGTTTTACCATTGAGCGTGTCCACTGCAATAGGAGCAGGATTGGCCCCCTCGTCTCCCTTCCAATTAGGAAACATTACGCAATATTAAGGGAACTATTCACTTGTCAGTGCTCCACTCAAACCCACAGGACTCTGCCCCTGCAAAAGATGGACATAAGAAATTCCTGGGCCTTTTCTGTAAGAAGGCACCTTTTGGACTGGAAATTGGATAGCTGACAAAACAGGTAAGAAGCAGGATGGTATCTTGGGCTGCACTTTGGATTTAAATTTCAGATTTTCTTTACCTCCTTGGTTTTTTAAGAGCAAATATGGTCCTGTCAAGAATATGCATATAATAAAGTGGTCTTGTACAAGGGGATAATGAACTATATATACATATACATATATATTAATGATCTGGAGGATGGCGTGGATTGCACCCTCAGCAAGTTTGCAGATGACACTAAATTGGGAGGAGTGGTAGATACACTGGAGGGTAGGGATAGGATACAGAGGGACCTAGAAAAATTAGAGGACTGGGCCAAAAGAAATCTGATGAGGTTCAACAAGGACAAGTGCAGAGTCCTGCACTTAGGATGGAAGAATCCCATGCACTGCTACAGACTAGGGACTGAGTGGCTAGGCAGCAGTTCTGCAGAAAAGGACCTAGGGATTACAGTGGATGAGAAGCTGGATATGAGTCAGCAGTGTGCCCTTGTTGCCAAGAAGGCTAACGGCATTTTGGGCTGTATAAGTAGGAGCATTGCCAGCAGATCAAGGGACGCAATCATTCCCCTCTATTTGGCACGGTGAGGCCTCATCTGGAGAACTGTGTCCAGTTTGGGGCCCCACACTACAAGAAGGATGTGGAAAAATTGGAAAGAGTCCAGCGGAGGGCAACAAAAATGATTAGGGGGCTGGAGCACCACATTTATGAGGAGAAGATGAGGGAACTGGGATTATTTAATCTGCAGAAGAGAAGAATGGGGGTATTTGATAGCTGCTATCAACTACCTGAAAGGGGGTTCCAAAGAAGATGGATCTAGACTGTTCTCAGTGGTAGCAGACGACAGAACAAGGAGTAATGGTCTCAAGTTGCAGGGGAGGAGGTCTAGGTTGGATATTAGGAAACACTATTTCACTAGGAGGGTGGTGAAGCACTGGAATGGGTTACCTAGGGAGGTGGTGGAAACTCCATCCTTAGAGGTTTTTAAGGTCAGGCTTGACAAAGCTCTGGCTGGGATGATTTAGTTGGGGATTAGGTCCTGCTTTGAGAAGGGGTTGGACGAGATGACCTCCTGAGGTCCCTTCCAACCTGGATATTCTATGATTCTATGATATGATGTGTGTGTGTCGTGTGTGCGTGTGTATGGCTCAAAAAGAGTCTGAGAACATGAATGCATCACACCTCCTAAAGCAGCTTGGATATCAGTGCAGGAACAAGGGGTAAGCTGTGGACCAGACAAGATAAGTCACCTATTCAGCAAGGCACTGAAGCAAGTAGATTCTTGGTTTGCTGAATCAGTCTCTAAGGCCCAGAGCCTCACGGGTATTTAGGGGACTAACTCCATTGAAATCAATGGGCGTTGCGTCCCTGAATACCTTTGCGGATCTGATCCGAAGCGACTTTTCAGTAGCAGAGCTGGGGTCCTGAGTTCTCACTTCTCCTTGCCCAGAACCTAGAAAAACAGGCTAGCAGTAAATACATGTTACAACTAGAAAATGGCCAGAAGAAATGGGACTATGTTTGTATCCCCTTATCATTTAGCCACTATCATTTCAGGTTGTACTTTAACAGGCTTCTTGATTGCAACTAGCAAAACAATATCTATCTAGCCATCTATCCAGCCCCATACTCTCTCTCTCCATCCCCATACATGCTTGCTCTCTCTCTCTCTCTCTCTCTCCAGTATATATTTATTAGAGAGGTGGGAAGGAATATCTTGAATTCCAAAAAATCCTGTTCTCCTCTTTAAAGTAAGTTTTATATGCAAAAGGACAATTTCTCTTGCAGAGTTTTTCATGCTTTTCACAATCCACTCATTGGAAACAAGCAGTCAATTTAAAACGATTTGGAAGAACGGTTTGGACACGGAGAGGAATGCGATGGAATCTTAAAACAGCCGAGCCTGTTCAGTGATGTGAATCTTGGAAGAAGAAGCTAAAAGGGAAATAAAAGTTCGGGGCATTCTTGTTACCTCAAAAGAATCCACTCTGGCCCAACTCATCTGGCATCTCAACAAGGGAATAAAGTTAACTGCTGTGCAGTAACATTGGCTGCTATTTTTCTTGAATGTGTAAGGGTCACCGTGACCCAGTGATGGGGTTATTCAAGGGCTTGTGTTCCAGAGCCATCTTTGTCTGGATTCCAGACAGGCCTTGCTGTTGAGAAACACTAGTTCTTAAGACTCTAAGACAAACAACATTCCAGCACTTATCCTTGAGGGATGCTGGAGAGATTTCACTATTTCACATTTCTGCTGCCATTTGATGGTTCTGGGAGTTACCTTCAGCTGCAGCACAAATCTGTCTCTCTTACAGCCATGTGCACTGATAGTCTCTTAGTGGACATATTTATTATGGCAGTACTGACTCTTGCAAAGTTTGAGCAGAAGAGGCCCAGTGCTGCAGGGGTATTTTTGCAGGAAAGGGCTGACAAGCTGCCATTGTTGGTCTGTATCTATCTTGCAGTAGTGCCCCGGTCAGAGAGGTGCTGTATATGATGAAAAGAAGGACCCACGAGAGTTTGCAGTCCAGGTTTTCCTGTGATCTGGGGCCCAACATAAATTGCAGGATGGCCTGGGAGGATGTGGAGTTACCTAGAATCATTTCCTGGCACCACATGGATGCTAATGATTAAAGCAATAGGCCTTATTTTTAATAAAACACACATCGGAGTAATCTCTTTGTAATGAAAACTAGAACTACAGCAAGGGCTGTCCTGCCAAGCAACTTGTAATCAGAGCGACACATGACGATGACCGCTCTACTCTGCAAGCCAGTGATGGATTAGATAATGGTACAGGACCACATTCCGTACTGTGTGTGTCATGGGGCGCAGACCTTGAAAGGGGGTGCAGAAGTGGCGTTGTGCCACCTACGTACCTGTTACATTCTGGCCTGCTCTAGGGACGGGTGCTGCCCCCTAGTGCTCCTTTACCTTACAGCATCTTCACCACAACTGCCTACGGGCCGCTCACCGGCCGTGAAATACCACAGCGCAGAATACTCTGGCTAGTCCCCCTGCCAACTCCACTGAGGATGGAAGGGTAGGGCTGCGTCCGATGCTCTCCACTGCATTTGTGCTGGGAACTCTCTCCCAGGGAGGGACACTTCTGCCGCGTAAAGGACGTATGGGGCCTTTTTCATGTATGTGCTGACTGGCCACCTTTTAATAGGGGTTCAGGTTTCTTTGTGTTTCCGCTCACTAGGACTGAGCCATTTAGATGCCCTGTGTGAGTGACTTCTCCCCCTCAGCAGGCTGAGACGCTATTTCTCCAGCTTTCTTTGACTCTGGTCTTGATCATGTACGTCACAGGCTCTTTGGACCCTTTTTATGCCTTGCATGAGAGGACACTCTGTCATGATTGTTTCCTTGTGCTTCCCTGTCTGTCTGTCTTGCACTCTTGTCTTGTGTCTTAGATTGTCAGCTCTCTGGGGCAGGGTGTTTCTGTACATGACCTAGGTGCTCCGGTAATACAAAGAATAACAGAACTGGAAAAATAGGCCTTTTGGGGGAATTAGATAAGACTCAGAACCAAAACCGGAGGGCAGATTTAGATTCAGCTATTTCAATTCAACCCTCTACCCCTTAAGTGGTTTGCGTTCAAGGCCACGGTTCTGGCCCATCTCTAGTTTAAATGCATTTGTTTTTAATTGGCTTTATTTGAAAGATGCAGCTCGAACACCGGGTTAGACATTTTTGTTTCCAATGCCATTCTTTGTCCTTCCCTTAAGTTCTTGGATCTGCAGGTTCACTGAGCTGCCAGGCTATGGCTGGTTGTGAGTACGGAATGTCTTGTAACAGTGCAGGCTGGGACATGCCAGAGAAATGGGGCATGGTGCATGCAGCCCAGGAAACTCAAGACATTGCGATGGATTAATACACACCACTAGTTTCTTCCATTAAAATCCCCCAGATCTGTGTAGTTTAACCCTTAGATAGTGACCTATCCACATTTCCAAGCACAACGGAATTCCTAAAGAGGATGCCCCTGGCCGTTGGTTGATGGATATTTTGGGCATTTCATACGCCATCAGGCTGAAATTTGAGAATTATAGAGCAAGACAATGCTAGAAATATCGGCCAACCCCAGCAGCTACCAAGCAGCGGCTACTGCTGCCGACTGCAGCAGGAGGGATGGCGTTTTCCTTTCCATCCCCTGTTTCCACTGTGGTGGGGAGTGCCGAGCATCGCTAAACACTTCCCTTCCACTGGTTAAGGAGCTGCACTGACAACTCCAAAGGTTGTCCCATTTCCTTTGGCCAGAAGGGGGATAGCGGTGATATGGGAACTCAAGAGTGAGGAGCATAGTGAGTGAGTGTAATGGGGAATGTGATGAAAATCGGGGTAGAAACCTATTCTATTCTATTCTATTCTATTCTATTCTCTATAGGTTCCTACACCACCCTCAGCACTGTAGCATCTGATTTCTGAGCACCTTCCAACAGCACATAAAGCTACGTGATTAACATCTGTCACATGTGGTTCATCCTCTCCCCAGAGGGAGAATTGTGTGTGCAGCGGTGTTTTCTTTCAACAGGGTTTTCTCGAGGGGGAAGGGAGGATTTTTTAAAAAATGTTGACACTGCTCTGTGTTGGTTAGCGAAGGCAGATGGCAGGGGGAGCAGAAGGTGGGGAGGTGTAGGATGGTCCTTAGTCCCTGTGGGAGATCACGGCCTAGGACCAGTCTCTGAGAATGCTCTGTCTCCTACACAGATGAGGTTTACTCTTATTGAGCTCTATGGGGTCAGAGAACATAAGAATAGGCATACAGGGTCAGACCAAAAGTCCATCCAGCCCAGTATCATGTACACCGACTGTGGCCAATGCCAGGTGCCCCGGAGTGAGTGGACCTAACAGGTAATGATCAAGTGATCTCTCTCCTGCCATCCATCACCCCCCTCTGACAAACAGAGGCTAAGGACACCATTCCTTACCCATCCTGGTTAATAGCCATTAATGGACTTCATCTCCATGAATTTAACCATTTCTCTTTTAAACCCTGTTATAGTCCTAGCCTTCACAGCCTCCTCAGGCAAGGAGTTCCACAGGTGTGTGAAGAAGAACTTCCTTTTATTTGTTTTAAACCTGCTGCCCACTAATTTCATTGGGTGGCCCCTAGTTCTTCTATTATGGGAATATGTAAATAACTTTTCCTTATTCACTTCCTCCACACCACTCATAATTTTATATACCTCTATCATATCCCCCCTTAGTCTCCTCTTTTCCAAGCTGAAAAGTCCTAGCCTCTTTAATCTCTCCTCATATGGGACCCGTTCCAGACCCCTAATCATTTTAGTTGCCCTTCTCTGAACCTTTTCTAATGCCAGTATATCCTTTTTGAGATGAGACCACATTTGTACGCAGTATTCAAGATGTGGGCGCACCATGGATTTGTATAAGGGCAATAAGATATTCTCCGTCTTAGTGAAGTGAAGTTGTTGATCATGGTCTTCATCCCGGGGCTTTAGGCTCTCGTAGATATGCTGGGTCCAGGCACTCGAATATCTTAAAGATAAAGACAGAGACTTGATTGGCTCTAAGAGGGTAGAAGTGGAGTTTCCCGGGGGAAAGGGACAATTATTTAGAAATACGCTAGAGTTAAAATGCTGGCTTTCAATTTCTTCCCATGTTGACCCAATTTCCAGTGAAGATGAAGGTCAGATGCGTTGGGATCCACATGCTGCTTCTGAAAATGAATCTGTGCTTAAACACAGTTCTTGTAAGAAAGTTGCCTCCAGCATGGTTCCCCCAGGCAGAGTGCACAGGGCCTCAGTAACTTGGAATGGATTTAAGATTGGTGACCAAATAGGAGGTCTCCATGATAACCCTGTACACTTGATTGGTGAGGGAGGGAGCACCAAGGGACAGTGCATTGGAGGTGGAGACTCAGGACACACGGCCAGTTGGTCATTGTCTAGTTTCCTGTTTCTCAGCTGCGTGATGGAGACTTTATTCCCCATTGCTACATTGCCCCGGACTTGTGGTGGTCAGGACTTGTGGGGAGCTGCAAGTTTTAAGTTAATTGAATGATGCACATGGAAGACACGAGTTTATAAGTAACAAAGGTTGTTAGATGTTCCTAAAGTCCCTCCCCCACCCCATTTATTTTGGCCATCTTCTATCTACAAATGTCTGGGACTGATCTCCAGACTTGTTCTATTTTATTGTTCTCACCAAAGACAGCTATACGTGTCTAGGTTTTAGGGACATTGGCAGGTTAGTTTCAGAGTCATGCTCTGGACCAGGCTCACTGTTCATGAGCCCATGAGATGTCTGCGGCCAGAGTCCACCCCACCTGGACATGGCATTTGGGAAGTTGGCAGACTAGGATTATGGGATTGTTAGACTCCATCTTGGAAGCAATAGGCTATGCGTGATAAATGGCTGTTGCTGCTGGGTATGACTCCAACAAACCCCTCCAAAGCCACCCCAGGAGATCTGTGCACTGATACTGTGAGATCCTGGCCTCGGTGAATTCAATGGAGCCAGAACTCTGCATTCAGTCCTGCGGGGTTTATAACATCTGCACGGACAGCAGAGGGTGGTCACAAGCCCGGTGTGGATTCCAGTCCAGCAAGGGCCAGACTGTGCCCAGCGATGTCTTCCCTCAGAGCCCCTGGGCACTGTTACTGCACTCCCCTGGTGCTGGTGCTCGTCCCTCTGAGCAATGCTGGAGGTGCCAGCCAGCCATCCCAAAAGGGTGAGGAGGAAATGGGCTCATGGCCCTGCCCCCTTCATCATATCTGTCTGGGTTCAGAGAAGGAAGCATCCCGCACCAACCATCCTAACGCATACGCCCCTCTACTTATCATAGACATACAAATCCTCATGCGGCAGGATGTTAATTCACCATTGGCTGATGGGGCTCGGAAGACAATTTCCCTATGGGAATAATTTTCCACATGAGGTTTCTTGCACCTTCCCCTGAAGCAGGCCACTGTCAGAGACAGGATATAGGATGGGTCACTGATTCAGGCAGGAAATTCCCATGATCCCATTTAACTACTGTATCAGTTAGCAGAGGTAAATCTTCGGTGAGAGCAAGTAAGTCCATAGATTGGTGATCAGGTTCACAGCATAGATGGACCAGCAGCACAGTTCTATGGAACTTGATTCACTTTGACTGGCAGAGCTAAGGGGAGGGAAGGAAAGGGGGGTTCGCAGCCATGGTTCAGAAAGGTAGATGCAGAGTCAATTCAAGTGCTTAAACTTGTTCCGCAGAGGGGTAGCTGAGTCCCACTAGCTCTTTGCCTTCCTTACATTTGCAGATTAATCCTTGAGAAAGGGCAGCATAGAGAACTTAAAAAGCTTTTCTGGTTATTTACAAATTCTTATTAGTAATTAATTTAGTTTGCTGTTTTCACCAAGAATAACACCCTCATCAGCTTTTAGACCTTTTCATCACAACTCCTGGATTACATCATCTATCTATCTATCTATCTATATCCCCATCCACCACTTCTATCTATCTATCTATCAGGTTTTTTTTAGTATCCAGCACGGTTATATCTGAGCATTTTACAGTAAGGAATATATTTGATACTAATTGCAAATTGTTGAGATTATTTTTTGTGATTCAACACTTTTGTTATCACTATGTGCCTCATTAAAACTTTCAGCCCTGTAACAGACACATTTTTTCATGAGCCACTGGTATTTATATACCCTGTATAACTAAAATGGACGGCATAGTTTACGTGCTTTTAGGACACTGGATTTCAAGCGATACCAGAAAGGCTAATGACTCTTTGAACATCTATTGAGTGGTTGTGGATGCTCCAGAACAGGCTGTATATAAAGTTTGCATTCAAGATGTCCCTCCTGACTCTTTTAGACTGCCCTGCTGCCCTTTTCCGATAATCCCCTGCTATCCTCTGGGCTTTCTGAGGTCCTAAACTTAACATATAAAGTTATTTTTATCTAGGGAAAAGGGTGTGAATAAATTCAGAGAATGTTTCTCAGCATGACCTTATGTTTATAATTCTTCCTCTAACTTGGCTGGAAAGGATCAACTCCCCCTCCCCCCCAAATAGCCTTCGAGCATCCTCTAGTGAAATACTTGCATTGATGAAAGTTTTCACCTGGAGCCAGTCATAAGTCAGGTCAGGCAGTAAATGCCTGGAAGAGAGTGTGGACTTAGAGCTCAGAGGGCCAGCTCAGGACTAAGAGCTGGAACTCTTGGCTTCTGTTCCTGGCTCTGACACTGACCTTGGGCCAATCACTTCCCCGCTCTGCTCTAATCATTGTTCTGTCTCTTTTACTATTATTTAACATATGTGTTGTGGCGACAGCAAGAGGCCAAGCAGGGTGGAGCTCCACCGTACTAGGTGCTGTGCAAACTGGTATGATTTCTGAGGGTTAGTTAATTAGAGCAGGGGGCCCCTGGAAAGTCAACAGGACTTGGGCACCTAACGTCTATTGGCGCCTTTGAAAACGCCTCCCTTACTGTTTATATAAAGCTCGTTGAGATCCTTGGATGAAAGGACAACATATTGTTAATATTGCCAGCTGTGAGTGTATTTCTAAATGGGTAAAGGTGCCTGAATGAAAGGGAGCCCGGGAACAAAGATCCAAACAGATCAATGATATTTTATTGCCGCTGGTCTAGAGAACACATGCACGGCACAAGAGCTGCCTGAGTCATTATAGCAGGAGGAACAGCTCAGCTAGCCAGGAAGTTCCAGGACTGCCGGAGTTGGCTGGCAGAAGATTACCTGCATTGTAACATAGGCCAACAACAGCCTGACTTCCATTTGGCAAAGGTGGCCCATTGTATAGAGGCTGGAGAAACCTGTTTGTGACTCTTCACACAGTACCATTTACACACGAGTGGAGAATTGACTTCTGCTAGGTGAAAATTACATTACGGATTGATTATAGGACAGGGCTGGAGTCCATGACCCGGGAGGGCCATTTTAGTCCTGTGTTCTGATGAAAACCCCACCAGGACTGAAAACTACAATATGCCATATGCTAGACAGGGGAGGTCATTGTCCTGCTCTCCTCGGCACTGGTGAGGTCTCAGCTGGAGTATTGTGTCCAGTTCTGGGCACCGCACTTGAGGAAAGATGTGGACACATTGGAGAGAGTCCAGAGGAGAGCCACAAAAATGACCAAAGGTTTAGAACACCTGACCTAGGAGGAAAGGTTAAAAAAACCTGGACCTGTTTAATCCTGAGAAAAGCAGACTGAAGGGAGAGCTGACAACAGTCTTCAAATGTGTTAAGTGTTGTTATAAAGAGGACGGTGATCAATCGTTCTCCATGGCCAGGCAGGACAATGACGTAGGTTAAATATTAGCAAAAACTTTCTAATTCTAAGGGCAGTTACTCTCCGGAGCAGGCTTCCAAGGGAGGTTGTGGAATCATTGGAGGTTTTTAAGAACAGGTGGGACACACCCCAGTCAGGGATGGTCTAGGTGTGCTTGATCCTGCCTCAGCACAGGGAGCTGGACTTGATGACTAGGTCTTGAGGTCTCTTCCAGCCGACATTTCTATGATTCTGTGAATGTGCTTAGGGAATGCTTTGGTGTATTCACGAAGAGTGATTTAGAGCTGACGCCAGCAAGGTTCTGAGGCCCAGATCCCCAAAGGTAGCTAGGTGCCTAACTCCCATCCCTCCGAGGAGGTGGGCCCGAGTGCCTCAGTGCTCTGCAACTGCCACTGTGGTCACTGAACATGCAGAGTCCTCGGGGCTGGGTCTGTACTAAATGGCCTTCTGGGGTGGAAGAGAAACAAGATGAATAGAGACGTCCAAGCGCTGGGCTTTTTCTTGGGTCAGTTTGGGTCACAGGTAATGTGACCAGCATTCTTTCAGCTGATCGCCCTTCTTATTTTAATGTAAACCCTTCCCACCTGTCCCAAATATGCATGCCCCTCTCCAAGACTTTCCAACATTGCTTACATTTGCGGAACTTTAGTCCCCGCTCCCTACGTTCACTCTCCCTCTGCTGCATCTGTTCCTTTCACAGCTGTGGCCCTCCTGTTCTGTCTGTCTGATTCCCCCCCCCCCCCAACACTTCCCCACCAAGATCAAAATACTCTGTTTTTATTTATTTACTCCGCAGCTGTCAGTGTTGTGTCTGGGTCAGTGCACTGTGGCTTGGAGGGACATGTGATACATGGAAAATCCTCAAAACTGGTTGTAACCAACATACACACAGTCAACAAACATCCCCTGTGCCTTTGAAAACAATGGACCTGGGCAACGTAAGAGGAGACATTGTTGACTGCTGGTTTTAAACTTCTGCCCTTAATAACTCCATGCCCTGGGACCATGTGTAGCTATGGGAGCCCAGAGACAAGGGTGATGGCCACTTCAGAAATGCATAGCTCTTTCTAGTTTGCTCTTTACATCCCATTCATTGCTGTGATAGGGAAGCACCTCTCATTCACGGTGTGATCTCAGGCAAGTAACTTAACTGTTTCCTGCCTCCATTTCCCCATCTGTACAATGGAGATAAGAATACTTCCCTGTGCAAAATGCTTTGAGAGCTATGGATGGAAAGTGCTAATACATAGAGCAATTCAGTAGAATATTGTGGGAGAAGGGGAGAAAGATTAAATGACTTACAAAGGAAGGAACAGGAACAGTAGATGGCTTCTGTATGGTCCCTTTGCCTTTACTTGCTGCTGTGTCCATTGAAATCAAAGACAAGATGCCCACTGACTTCAGTGGAGATGGGTCAGACCCTAAACGAGGAATCTGGCTATGAGGTTAGTCACAGGGCTCCACAGAGCCTGCCTGAACCCAGGGATTTTAAACGGAATATGAGTCTTTCATTCGGAAAGGAAGATGATTGACTAGTGATGCTGGACTGCTCCCCCGTCTGTAAAGATACTTGGGCCTGAGAAGAAAAGAGGCGGAAGAAGACAGGTCTTTCACTACTTCAAACCTAGCCACAGTGCATAGTAACAAAACGTCTTTGGATGGCTGCGTGGTGCTTTGTGTGAACTGAGGTGGCAGGCTATGTCAGGTTTGCAATGGGCAGGCGTCTGTCTAACTACCCTTGCTAGGAGGGGAGTGGGATGAACTATTCTTTGACATTTTTATTATTATTACATAGAGCCGAGTAGCCCTAGCCTGGAGTAGCCCCCGCCCCTTGAGCGAGGCGCTCAGTCATTTATTCTTTTTTTCTGGTCATGAATTATCTGCCTACAGACTTGGATTTTCACAGGTGTCATCATAATTTCAAATGATTAGAGAAACCCTTTGCACACACCTCTTTCAGCCCCTGGATTGATTGCAAACTGTCCCGTTGACTGTGTCTGTGATAACTCAGTCTCTATGCGACAGAGCTCGGGGGATTAGCTCAGGGGGCTCAGAATACAGGCGGTCGCAGGTTTGAATCTCGCTATGTCTGGGGAGCGCTCTCTGCCTTGGACTCTCTCTGTGACAGAGTGCTGGGAAACAGCACCCCTGGGGAATCTGAGGTGGGGCTGGCACAAGCCCTCCGGTCACTGCAGCTCAAACTAATTTCTCCTCATTAAGAAGAGCTGTCCCTAACTGATAGGCTGAGAAGACCTACAAGGCTAAATTAAGCCATTAGGCTGATGGTGCAAAAGGCACTGGAAGGAAGAAGGATAGAAGGAAGCAAGTCACGCCTGAGGCATGCAGAGAAAAGCCCGGGGCTCCGTAGGAGTAAGGCTGTATAGTAGATAAGGGTGGCAGAAGCCAAGATTGTGAATAAACTGCACAGGTGTTTTACCAGCAAAAGGTCTCTGAGCTGTGTGCGGAGACGAAAAGAGGTAGGAATGAGTGGGCCCTGCCACAATCCATTATTGGTGGTGTGGCTTCTCACTCTCCTTATTTGGTTGTCTAAGTCACATGGCGTTGTTTCGACTTGCTGATTGGGTGACTGAAACACTTATAAACAGGAGGAGGGCCATAACGGCGTTTCAATGCAAACACTCTCCCTGCCAATGTACGTTCATGTGAGTACGCGCAAGGCTCGTGTTCTCTACAAACAAAGGTATTGCTCATATGGGTAAGCTTGAGGAAAACGAATGAATGGGGTTCAGAGTGTGGTTTAAGGAACTGCGCTCATGGTTCATTAATGCTTTTGTACGGTATTTGTCCAGCTCCCGTTGGCAGTCTTAGGGAAGTGGCCAAAGACTGCATAGGCGTAGAAGGGCTGTTGAGTGGCTAGAGCATAAGACTGCAAGTCAGAACTCCAGGGATCTGCTGCTGAGTTGCCCACAGCTCCAAAATGAGTTGGTGGCAAAGTCACTTTACTTCTGTGTCTCTGTTCACTGACCTATTGACTGACCCCGATGTAACCATACCCGCTAGATGATTATTAGCAGCTGCGGTGTGATAGTAACGCCCAAACAAGATTAGGGACCTGTTGTTCTAGGTGCTGCGCACACACACACCCCTAAAACAGCCTGTGTCCCATACAGTCATAGATTCCCAGGCCAGAAGGGACCATTGTGAGCATCTAGTCTGACCTCCCGTAGAACACAGGCCATAGAACATCCCCAATGTTATTCCTGGAGCAGATTTTTTTTGAAAAACATCCAGTCTTGATTTTAAAATGATCAGTGATGGAGAATGCAGTGCGCTACTTGGTAAGTTGTTCCAATGGTTAATTACTCTCACTGTTAAAAATGTCTGCCTTATTTTTCAGTCTGAATTTGTCTAGTTTCACTCTAGCCATTGGAGCGTGTTAGACCTTTCTCTGCTAGATTGAGGAGTATAAGAGTTTACAATCGAAATAGACAAGACCATCAAAGGGTGGGCAGGCAAAGAGGTCTCTCAGCACAGCAGCGGCCTAATCAGGAATCAAACCCAGGCCTCCCGTCAAGTCTAGTGGATAGGCTGCTTTTCCAAAGCTCTGAATAGATTTTAACCTCTATGAAAGCAAAGACACTATCCCAGGCTTGCAAAATTTGACCACCCCAATAATCTATGGTGAGTAGGTTTGTTTGGGGGCAAATGAGTAAAATATCCTTATTTTTCCATTAGCGTCAGTTGTGTAAATAGAATGAGGAGTATTTGTGGCACCTCAGAGACTAACAAATTTATTTGGGCATAAGCTTTCGTAGGCTAGAACCCACTTCATCAGGTGCATACAGTGGAACATACAGAGAGCATGAAAAGATGGGGGTTGCCATACCAACTCTAAGAGACTGATCAATTAAGGTGAGCAATTATCAGCAGGAGAAAATAAACTTTTGTAGTGATAATCAGGATGGCCCATTTCAAACAGTTGACAAGAAGGTGTGAGCAACAGCAGGGGGAAACTTAGCATGGGGAAGTAGATTTCAGTTTGTGTCATGATGCAGCCACTCCCAGTCTTTATTCAAGCCTAATTTGATGGTATCCAGTTTGCAAATTAATTTCAGTTCAGCAGTTTCTCATTGGAGTCTGTTTTGGAAGTTTTTTTTGTTGAAGAATTGCCACTTTTAGGTCTGGTACTGAGTGACCAGAGAGGTTGAAGTGTTCTCCCACTGGGTTTTTAAATGTTATGATTCCTAATGTCAGATTTGTGTCCATTTATTCTTTTGCGTAGAGACTGTCCGGTTTGGCCAATGTACATGGCAATGACAGGCATGTGAATTTCTGTCCCCTCATTCTCCCCTGACTGGTGGTTTGTTGTAGCCCCCTATAACATCTTGTCAGTCCCTGGATTGTGAGCAATCTGGGCCAGGAGCCGGCTTCTTGTTCCATGCCTGTGCTGGACCTAGCACAGTGGGGTCCCGATCAGCGACTGGTGCCCTTAGCACTACAGTCATGCACGTCAGACCTTTTCAGAAACGTCCCCTTTCTACCCAAGGAAAAATCCCGATGAGAAGTTACGTGCCTAAGGCCACTGGGAATGTGAGAGATGGAGCTTGGATTAGAAATCAGGAATTAATGGCTTGCAGTCTCTTGCTCAATCCACTAGGCCAAGCTCCTGGTTCTTAACCAATCCCTTCTCTATGCCATCCCAATGCAAATGCCTCCAAAAAAGCGGCAATACTCTCCCCCTGCTGCAACGTGCTCCGAAATGCTGTGATGTGCCTAATTCTGGTGGCAACACCCAAATGGTGCTTGTGCTTTCTTACTCCAAAGAGCTGGATTTTCCCTGCCCTGAGTACAGCTCCTCCTACAGCTGAGGGCAGCATTCCCACTGCAAGCCCTGTCTGCGGGGCTGTGTGTTAAACCACCTCTGCAACCGCAATCCAGGCGGAAATGTAACATGCGCTGAGTGAGCCAGTCAAACCAGGCCGCCTCAGCCCTGGGAACCATTGGGCTGGGCTGAGCAGGGCAGGCCCTGTCTTTGAGCCATGTTGGGGGGGGATCCCCCTCCCCCTTAGGGTGACCAGACAGCAAATGTGAAAAATCGGGATGGGGTGGGGGGTAATAGGCGCCTATATAAGAAAAAGACCCAAAAATCGGGACTGTCCCTCTAAAATCAGGACATCTGGTCACCCTACTCCCACTTGACCATGGAGGGAAAGTCCATGGTAGAAAGGGGGTGGGGGTGGAGAGAGAGACTGGGAGGAGCGATTCCTTGCCCCCAAGAATAGCCGATTGGGGGGCCCCTCTGAAATCATGAAGCCAGCCTTGCGGTCAGATAAGTAAACAGAGGCATAGTCACGGAGTGCGTCGGTGGCCCGGCTGGGAACAGAACCCAGGAGTCATGGCTCCCAGGCCGGGCTGGAACCCCGACCACACTTCTTTAGAAGGGCATCACCCGAAGGGCTTGTATGCAAATTCTGAGGCTGCCCGAGTATCTCCCTTTAACGGTCGGGGGATGAGCTCCTGTCACCGTGAGGGGGTGAGGGGCAGGGGGAAGCGCAGCTCTGAAGAATGGCTGTGGAGGTAGCTGTTTACTGAAACTGCAGGATGCCTGCTGTCTGGAAATCCATGCTGGGAATAGAAACGCGGGACAGAATTAGAACAGGCCGTTCGATGGGGACATTCCAGTTTCGGGCACCGAACCAGGATTCTAGCGGCGCGTTAACTTGCAGCAGCCCCTGTGCATCTGAACAGAATCTGCGGGATCTGAGGGGATGCCCGCTGCACTAGGAAAACCACGCCCCCTCCCGCCCCCCCACGCTGCCTGGGCCTTGGGCATCTGTCCCTGGCTTCCCAACAGCATCCCCCAATATATAAATTAACCCTTTCTTCCCTGCTGCTCTGCCTTGTCTCTACCTTTCTGGAATCTCTGCCCGGGCTTCCATTCCTCTTCCACATTTAGTTCAAGCCCTGCCTACGTGTCTGAACCTCATAACATGGGGGAGCCCTGCTAGCTCTGGCAGCCAAATCCAACTGTGCTTCCAGTGATGGGACATATGCAAATATTTAGTCCTGCCTTGAGTGCAGGGGACAGGACTAGATGACCACTCGAGATCCCTTTCGGTTCTATGATTCTATGGGGGAGGAAATGAAGTCTTCTGTCAACCCCACCTTTTTCCCACTGGTGTGGTGGTTGCCTTTCTGGATGGCATCACACCAGAACATTTGTCACCCTTTCTGCTCCACCCCTGCACAAGGACAGTGCCTCAGGAAATGACATTGTTACAGTGATGCCAGAGTGGAGGCTTAGCGGGCTACGGGTAACTAGATGCCCTGGAATTGCAGGTTCAGTTGATTCGATCCTTCATCCTTGCGAGGTAGCTAAATTGAGTCCCAAGCAAGGTGGTCTTTCTGGTCACGTCTCCTGTGAGGATATTAAAAATCCCATGGCATTTTTGCAAAAGCACTTCTCCTAAGACAAAATTCCCCTCCTCCAGTGCAATTCATGGGTTTGTCACTGTCCTCCACCCCAGAGGTGGCTGCATGTCTATATACACAGTAGATTGTGAAGCGCTTTAAGATCCCTTAGAATGAAAGGCACTCTAAAAATGTAAGAGATGACCTGAGTTAATGATACCAGAGTGTGAGGAATCATATTCCACCATGCAGCAGAGGGGACAGAGAGATGAACTATTTACTTGGGCTGCATATGCCATAAGAACCGACATGAACTTTCACCTAGACCTGGACTCCCATCTGCCCCCCCCCCCACACACACACACACACTTTCTGAAGTTCACCCATTGCTGCTACCTTCTGGAAAAGGGGAGGGGAGAATACCAGCCCCTGTTTCCACCAGCGGCTGCACAGTGAGAGCGATTGCATTCACCGTGGCCTTTGCAAAAACCACACACAGACAAAGCCATGAGACAGTAAAACTGAAATTCAGCAGTTTGAACATGACTGGGTGACTCACTTTAATACTCAGCAAGTTAGAGGTCAGACCAAACAGATACTTTTCTATCTCTGTTTAGACCTCATGGGACTTTTTGTTTTTCAGATGTGTCCCCCAAGGGGAAAATTTCAGATGAAATAGTTTCTTAGGTTTTCTCTGTAGCCCATTTTTTGTGGCTAACAAGGTGGTGGGGAAACCCCATAACAACCACTCTGGTTAGATCAATCTAATTTAATCCAGTGCAGCTGCATTTCCAATATGTCCCTGGCTGTACTAGCTAGATTTTTTGCCTTCCACCTTCTATCGCCATTGACAGCTGCAGGAAAGTGAGTGTTTAATACACATGTAGGCCCAGATCCTCGAAGGTGTTTAGGCACCTAATTCCCATAGGAACCATCATGATTCATTAGCATTTCAACACTCCCTTTGCTCCAGGTGGTCATGGCAATAGAAGGTGCCTGGTAAAGGGGAATTGGGCCCCGAGGAGTCGAGGTATATCAGCCGTTGGCATGTTAGAAATGCAGCTGGACTGGTTCAAATCTAGGGGAGTTAGATGCATTAAAAAGCTTTGAGGGTCTTGGCCTACTGAGCTGCTTCCTCAGCAGGGGCGGCGCCAGCTTTTTTGCTGCCTTAGGCGGCGGCGGGAGAGGCGAAATTCAGTACAGGTCCCCCTGGCTCTGCTGACCATGGAGGTCCTTGGCCATGCTTACCATTTTCCCTCACCATTTTCTGTCAAGGGCACATTTTTTCCCACCGATGGTAATTCACATGAAGAGCTCTTAGGTCTTGCTCAGTATGACGCCTCCATCTTCTTGGCCTATCATGAGACCAGAGACCATACAGCTGTCTGTCCAGGAGAGGCCTCGCCGGTCCGTATTCCACCATGCCAACTGCATGCCCTGCTTACGGAAGCTGTTGAGACGTCACGATGTTTATTATATTTGCATAGACCTCCTACCGTTCCCTGTTAGATCTTCTGCATCTCCCCTCTCCATACCTCTGTTTAGCCTGCAGAAGAGAAGAATTGGGGGGGGGGGGGATTTGAAAGCTGCTTTCAAC
This sequence comes from Macrochelys suwanniensis, assembly GCA_033296515.1. Taxonomy (NCBI): domain Eukaryota; kingdom Metazoa; phylum Chordata; order Testudines; family Chelydridae; genus Macrochelys; species Macrochelys suwanniensis. The sequence goes on along the minus strand of CM065783.1, from coordinate 3,586,355 downwards.
TACCTGAAAGGGGGTTCCAAAGAGGATGGATCTAGACTGTTCTCAGTGGTAGAAGACGACAGAACAATAAGCAATGGTCTCAAGTTGCAGAGGGGGAGGTTTGGGTTGGATATTAGGAAAAACTTTTTCACTAGAAGGGTGGTGAAGCACTGGAATGGGTTACCTCGGGAGGTGGTGGAATCTCCTTCCTTAGAGGTTTTTAAGGCCCAGCCTGACAAAGCCCTGGCTGGGATGATTTAGTTGGGGTTGGTCCTGCTTTGAGCAGGGGGTTGGACTAGATGACCTCCTGAGGTCCCTTCCAACCCTGAGATTCTATGATTCTATGACACCCCCAGCACCAGGCCTGGGAAGAGGGTAGGGGAGTGGATAACCCCTGGAAATGCAGGAGGAGCAGAGGTGTGGCTGGGTGGAAGGGGCGCAGAGGCGAGGGTTGCCGGGGGACAACGTCGATGTGGGGGGTTGAAGGGTTTGCATAATTAATTGCCAGGCTGGGGGAGGGCCTGGGGGGCAGAGAATGAACGAATGAGACTGGTGGGGATTGGAGGGAGGGAAACTGGATGCTCTGCCCCACCAGGCAGCCATGAGAGTCCTCCAGTGAGGCCACAGTCACCTTGCTCCGTGCATCTGGGAGTATTTGCAACGCTGTCTTTGCCCCACACACCCTCCCAGAGGGGAGTTCAAAAAGCAAACGACAGACCAAAAATACCAATATCTTTTCTTTAAAAAATCCCATGATTTCCGGGGGCAATCTCAAGGTCTTGGGGTCTGACCCGTGATTTTTTTAAACTTTGGGGGATTGGTAACACTGGATTAGCCATCAGAGCACTAAATATTGGTTCTGCTTTCAATGAGGAAGAGCTATTCGTAACACAGGAAAAGAGTTGCCCTTAAGACATATGAACATATCACGTGTTCACAATACAGATGGGGAGCCAAGCTGTGCCCTTGAAAAATACCAGTGGGATGTGCTTGCCCGTGCATTCCACTTTGACTTGCCCTATGTACCATGGGCCGGGATGCAGTCCTATGGCAAAGCTTCCATTGAACTCAGTGAGCGCACCGGTATTCTCCGCAACGAAACGAAACCCAGCGCTGAAATCCTTTCCCCAGCCTACCAGCTAAAACACACATATCCTCGGCTCTTAACAATCAGTGAGGGCTGGAGCCAGCTCGACTCTGCAAAGGATGATAGATTGATGAGCCGAGAACAAGATTCCAGCCACCTCCCGCATCGTCTGTGGCTTTCCAGCCCAGGGAAAGGGACATGGAGGCCGGGGTGAGGGATACACTCTGCGATAAGTGTTGGAGTGGGAGGTGAGAAATACGAGCTCCCTGAAGGAGTGGGGGAAGCAATGCACTGTTAAACAGGTCACAGTTCAGACAACGTAACCGCTTGACAGACTTTTGGCAGCAGGTTGGGGTGGGAGCAGTGCCCGCGATCAAAATACCTGTTATCGAATGCTACCCTCAGGTACTGGGGAAGCACAGCCCACGCTTTGAAACTGATATTGTATCTCTCCAGTTGCTTGCAAAGGGTACGGCAAGGGGCAGCGAGATGAAAGGGAGAGAGAGGGGAGATGATATGGATAAATAATTCCTGCCCTTTGCTAAAGCTACAGTAACACCACAGGGTAAACAGAAAGACTTCCAAAGGCAATTGGCTTTTCACCACCTCTGCTACAGGCTTAATGTTTTTTGCACTTCACTGATGCAATAGGATGGTCAGTTTCATGAGATCCATTTTAAAAACATGGGTTTTGCAATCAAAGTAAAAAAAAATAAAATGCTGAGGAGCACAGAGTTTCCAAGTCCTGTGGTTTTTCTTGGAAGATCCATAACATTTGGTGTTTCTCTTAAAGCCCCAGCTCTAGGAGGCATGTGATCAGGTGAGAATCTTGGTTTTCCTTTTTAAAAAAAATCCTGTTCCTTTCTAACCCTCCTGGTTGCTGGAGAAAAGCTTGCAAATGTGAAGCAATTGCACCCTAAAAGCTGAGAAACCAGAAAGTCAAGAGAAAGAGCCCATGATCCATTTTTAAAAAAATCGGATGATTTTTTAAGCCAAACTCGTGATTTGGTGGGGGCCTGACTTATGATTTTTGAAGGGTCAGGGTTGTCAGTGGTGCACGGTGACACTGAAATCGTCTCGTCAGTGACAGCGTCCATTGTCAGTTTCAAATGTAGGCTTGGCAATCACAGTAGAAAATAAAAGCAGAACCCTGAATACAAATAGAAATCTGTTCCTGGTAGACTCGGGTCTTTTAAGCTCCGTGACATTCAGCTGCAGTGTTGGTAACCAAAGCACAATAGCGCTGCACTAGTAGATAACTAGAAAGTGAAGCTGCCTATGTACAAGTAGTGAAAGCAGCAGCCTAAGCCCTGATCCTGCAAACACTGAGCCGCATGCATAATCCTACTCACAGGAGTAGTGCCTTGTGCTAAGCATCTGCACCAGGGCATGCAGGATCCAGATCCAGGTTTCCCCCTCTCAAGTGCAAAAATAAATAGCATAGGCCAGATTCGGTGCTGGGCCTCCTGAAAGACACAGGACAAAAGGTGCAGCCTGAGAGGAAGGAGGAAAAAGGTGGCCTTAAGTCATTTTTGCCCCCCAGATTCTGAGCTGCAGTGGAAGATAAAATGGGCCCCATCACAAGTTAAAGCAGCCCCCAGGCTGCTCTAATTGAGGCAGCTTCCCCCCCTACTGCCTGTGGGCAGTACTGCAGTCCAAAATCTCCATTCCTGGTAGCGATTCAGTCATGTCCTACCTCCCACCCCCCCAGACCGTGTATACCCCCTACAAAGTGGGGGAGCTTAGGGGCACTTACTTCAGTCCTACCCTCTTCCTGCATAGGGGGATTTCTCCCCCAATCCACTGAGGCTCCTTTACACCCCCTGAGGGGTACATAGGAGTCTGAGGGATAAAATCAGCCCCCATCCATGGTGATATGCAAATATTAGACCTATGGACACAGTGCCTATGGAATATGAAAAACTGCACTCCCTGTATCTTTTCCAAGCAGCAGGAGTAAGAGAGTTTGAATAAGGAGTGTACTGTGCTTTCCCATCGCAAATGAATACAGCCACTCCTCTATACAGATAGATCATTTAAAATCAAATATCTGAGGTTGCACTACAAGCTGACCGATAAAGCTATGGCAGGAATGAACCCTGATCATTTTGTGATCCCAGTATCTCAGCGGCTCAGTACTTCAGCGATTCGCTGTGACTGATGCAGATCCAAGTACATCCCTCCAGGGCTTTATCCCTGCATGATGAGAGTGCTGGCCGTTACCAGACAGTTAGCCTGAGCTCTCCACTCCTTTGGAAGATTAACTCTCCTAGCAAATTCCATTCGTGTCTCTTGTGACAATGCTAAGGAAACTCAGTAATAGCCAAATCACATAGCAAAATGACCCAGAGGAAGCGGTTACGGGGTGTTTTCCTGGGAACAAGTGAACCATGAAGGAGAGAGAATCTAAATCCACCTTTGTAAAGTCTCACAAGTCCCTCCGCTCCATTCCGCTTTCTAGACTGTGCTCTAACAGGGCCGGCACTACCATTAGGCGACCCTAGGCAGTCGCCTAGGGCGCCAGGATTTGGGGAGCAGCGTTTCAGGTCCCTCGGCAGCTGCTGGCGAGAGAGGCTGCCGCCAAGGACCCTGGCACTTCGGCAGCAGCTTCTTCAGCCACCGGGGATCTCGACGGCATTTCGGCGGCAGCCTCTCCCGCCGCCTAGGGAGGCAAAAAAGCTGGCGCCGCCCCTGTGCTCAAAATACACATACGGAACCAGAGGGTCCCAGATCTTGCTTTTTTCCTTCTCTCTTCCCTTTCACTCTCACCGTGTCTTCAGAACGACGACAGTGGGTGAAAATATCCCCATCCCAACCCCGTGCCTTGATGGGCTTGTTACCCAGGAGGGTTTTTTCCATTCCCAAGAGGCAGGGCGGGCCTCAAGTATCACGGTAATAAAGTTGATTACAACCCCAGGGGCTTTGTACTCTTTTGGGCTGGAACTTGGAAAGCATCCCAGCCTGGATAGGCTCCTATGACCTATCCCAACGCTGCCCCATATTTTGTCCTGCAAAACAGCCAAAGAAAACCCAGCAAAAGGATCTTCATCAGCCAAATGTTCTTTGGGTCCTCTCCCTAGTCTCATTGTACAGATATTAGGTCAGAAGAAGGCAGCTCTAGTATGCCAGCTAGTCCATCTTCCTTGCTTATAGAAGGATTTATTTCATGTCCCTAAACGCCCCAAATAGATGGGGTTCTGACCTGGGCCATATGCGCCGTGCCAACATTTACCAATGCAGGCCTCCAAAAGCTCCAGGCAAGATTGTGATTTGGGGCCACGATAAAGAACCAGGGTTGTCCGACCTTTCCAGCGCTATAAGCCGGATGCTCATTTTGGGGGCACTTCCTTGGACTCCTTACAGAACTGTAATTCCAGGTTCTGGACTCCGGATTTTAGGGTGTAGCCATTAAGGGGGTTAACAAGTACTAATGTTGCAGCCAGTAAGAGAATCACTCACCTCTTAGTGAGAAAGGCTGCAGCTGCTGCCACCTCTCCTGGCCAGGCCTGAGACAGCGGCGCGGGCAGCCCCGTGTGTCCAGGGACCCGCTGCCTGCCACTCGCAGGGGTGCCTGCATCCCTGCCCCTTGGGAGAGCCCTTGCCGGCGTTCTGCTGCTGTGGACTGGGAGGGGACAAGAGGCCTGGGCACTTCCCCTAGCAGGGCAGCTGATGTCTGGATGCTGGGTTTTTTCATGGGGCACAGAGGACATGCAGGGATGTACAGTGCTGGCTTCCCCTGCACTCTCTGGGCTGTGCCCTGCGCAGGTACCAGGACATGTCCCAGGGCAGCTGAAAATCATTCAGGGGCTGAACAGAACCATCCCTTGGACTACCAGTTGGACCCCCTGAGCTAGGGGCTGAATCAGCAAGACATGGAGCACCCCAGAACTGGCCCGCACTAACAGTACTAAAAGGGTAGGGCCCAGATGTACAATGGTATTTTTAGGCTTCTAACTTCCACTGATTTCAGGGAGGCTCTGGGCCTAGATCCCTGGAACAATCTACTCGCTCAGACAGCTGCAGCAGATTGTCTTCTTACCAATAAACAGGTCTCAGGTGTGGTTCCTAAATGTCTCCAGTTGGCAACAGCTGGTAGAACTAGCCCTCCAAACACAGTATCTCTCCCTTCGCTCCTGCAGCCTGGCAGTGAATCGCTGGGATCAGGTCAGTATTTCAAAGCAGTAGAAAGGAGTATGGTATCATTCTCATAAATGAATAATATGCTTTTATGGGGGAACCTGACTGTTTTCCAGACAGTTGTAAAGATCAAAGGTTTGAAATGGTGGATAATTGTAGGTGAGGGGAATAATGAACAGAAATGGTGTATGTGAAATAGAAATTTAGTGGTAGTACTAAACCCAGGCCTCAGATCTGGACCCCGTTCCTCAGCTTTAAGGAGTGGTTGATAGCCTGCCTGAGGTCTGGATCTTGTTAGCGAGCAAGCCCACAAATCCTAAAATCCCACGTGTTCATGCTTGAAATGTGGCTCTAAAGCAAGAGGTGTTGGTTTATGTGATAGGGAGCAAATCTGGTGTGAGGAGGATAAACCAGCAGAGCTTCTGTAGGGAAAAGTTGTTCCTCTTCAATCTACTAGTATTCACCCGCGAAAGCTTGTGTTCCAATACGTCTGTTAGTCTATAAAGTGCCACAGGACTGGGGGAAGGGATAGTTCAGTGGTTTGAGCATTGGCCTGCTAAACCCAGGGTTGTGAGTTCAATCCTTGAGGGGGTCATTTAGGGATCTGGGGCAAACATTGGGGATTGGTCCTGCTTTGAGCAGGGGGTTGGACTAGATGACCTCCTAAGGTCCCTTCCAATCCTCATATTCTATGACTCTTTGTAGCTTCTACAGATCCAGACTAACATGGCTACGCCTCTGACACTAGTATTCTTTGTGTGTCAAAGTGAATAAATGGGGTGAGTGGCGAAGGGCTGCTGCACATTTGAAACTGGTGGAGAGACAGAAAACAGTAAAAATAAACAGTTCTCAACAAAGCAACAGGCTGCCTGTGAGGTGAACTGGGTTCTGCACTGGAGCTGGTGCTATTTAATAGTGCTCTGAAAAGAAAGATGAACTGTGAGGAAGGAAAATTTGCAGATAAGTTAGACAAGATGAAAGAAAACTGCAAGGACCTCCAAGGGACCTGACCAAGCTAGTTAAAAGGGCAACATGATGATGGGCTGATGAAATTCAGAGCTGACAAATGCAAGGTAGAACCCAGTGGAAAGAATGATTTGGAAAAAAACAAAACAAAAAAAACCCACACGTGCACACACACTTCTTAAGGAACCGTAGGCTCTCAAGAAAATAACCTGGGGCCAGCTCAGGGCACGTGTGCGCTGTGTGATGGTCAGGAAAGCCAACAACCTGTCGGTATGAATAAAGAATGGGATAGAAAATATATAGTGGAAATATCATGCTATTACAGTAATGAAGGGCATGCCCCTGTCTGGAAGACTGAGCCCACCCCTGAGATAGAGTGACGCATCAGAAATCGAAAGGGGCCAGAGACAAGGGCTGAAATGATTAGAAGCCTGGAAAGACTTCTGTATCCGGGCAGACTGAAAAGACTGGGCCAGTTTGTCTTCTGGAGAGACAAATGAGAGGGATGTGGTGGAGGTGTGAATGCTAATCAGCCGTCTAGAGAAGTGGGGGAGCGTAGTCCTGTTTGCCCTTCGTCTTATGAGTAAAAGCATGATTCCTTTGACCAGTTTTAAGTCTATTTATTTATTTATTTATTTATTTAAGCGTCAACATTATTAACTTGTGGAACTCTCTGCCACTAGATATCATTGAGTCTGAGATTTTAGTAGGAATAAAAAGGGCTCACACATTTCAATGGGTAATGAGGACGCTTAGCATAATTGTGGCGAGAACTATAAAACCTTAGAGACAAGGGGACGTAACTTCATCTGCTGTCTCACACAAGCTAATCTCTTGGTTTAGGGGTAAACTGAAATTTCTGCTATAGGCTGATTATTCCACAACTGGCCAGTAGGGGGTGTCTTGCACCTTCCTCTGAAGCAGCTGTTCCTTGCCACTTTAAGAGACAAGATACTGGACCACAGAGACCACTATTCTGCTGTGGAATGGCATTTCCCAATACATATTTCCTACATCCGTGGTTCTTCTTTATGGTGCAGATTCACTGTTATCCCTGATGTATTGTGCCCTTTTTGCAAGCATCTGGGTGTTTTCCGGAATGACAAGATATACGTATAGACAGGCCACTTCACCCCCCACTGAAATGCAACTGAATCTGGGGAGGGAATGTGGCAGTGGTTACCATGGCACTGACGATGCTATGCAACTAGTTGGAGCTCTGATTCAGAGGCAGGAAGCAATGACTGTCTCCCGGTAACTCTCTCCTTCCTGGCCCCAGCAGCCTCCATTTCCCAACCTTACAACATCTAGATCAAACTGTCCTGTCCTGATGTGCTCCTAACCACCCCTGGGGCTGCCAGTTGGCCCTTCTTCATGTCAAAGATGCCTTGCTCCATCCCCTCACCGGTGGCTTACCCCTCACATGCCGACACAGGTTGGAAGCAAGAAAGTCTTTAGTTAAGCAATTAGTTGTTGCCAACGCTGGCTCGGCCATGAGATAATTGAGTGCTTTTAAGTAACGTTTGGTTCTGAAATGTAGCAATTATCCTCCGTAATTACTTTGACGTACCCTGAATGCTAACGCTTTTTATGGCCGCATGGAAGAGCGTTCTGGTTCCATGGCTAAACCGACGGCGCAGGCGAACCTCGGCTAGAGCGCCCCGCTAAGGGGAGCGGGGGAGGAGGGCTTGCTGGCCCGCTCTGATGAAGACGTCAGGTTGGTGGGAGCTGATCTGCCGGTGGGTGGTTTTGTGGCCACCTGTCTGCTTGGAATTGGGCTGAGATCATGCAGGCCACCCACACACCCGGAATGTCTTTGTTAATGCCAGCCTAGGCTGGGATCAAACTGGAGACTGACAACTGGAGCGTTCTCTGTGTTGTAACGAATCCTTGGGTGGCCCAGTCCACTGCTCAGCTCCCCAGACTAATGCACATTAATATTTTAAAGTAGCTTTTGTGCAGTTGCAATCTCTGTTACCCGTATGAGGGCCAGTCATCAGTAAGATTGCACAGTGAAGAGGATGGTACCTGAACTTAAATAGAACAGAGTTAGCCACTAGAGGGCAGCACAATTAAAAATATGAGCCGATCTGATTCCTTCCAGCGGCAGAGAGGATTATAATTATTTACTTGTATGAGGGCAGCACCAGCTGAGATCAGAGTCTTGTTGTGCTGGGTGCTGTACAAACAGAGGGTCACACACGGTCGCTGCCCCGCAGAACTTCCAGACTGACTGGCTGAGGCAGACAAAGGGTGGGTGAGAAAACGGGGGTGCAGAGAGAGGAAGTAGGGTGACCAGATAGCAAATGTGAAAAATCGGGACAAGGGGTGGGAGGTAATAGGAGCCTATATAAGAAAAAGACCCAAAAATCGGGACCGTCCCTATAAAATCAGGACATCTGGTCACCCTAAGAGGAAAGGACTTACCCGAGGTCCCCCAACTGGTCCGTGCCAGAGCTGGGACTATCACCCAGCCCTCTGGACTGTTTGGTGGGTGCCCTGTGTACTATGCTGCCTCTCCTGATCCTGGACAGTGTTCACAAGTTCACGCACTAGTTCATTCTCTATATGTTGCCTGTTCTATATACACACACGCTCGCAACATAATATAGAGCCCAAACTCAAGGACCCGGTTGTGGCTACGGGGGCTGCAAAATGGAGTCTAACGTTGCTGCATGAATGAAGTCCTCTATAGATTGCACATCCCTGTCCAGTCCTCAGCTATTCGCCGGTCCAATCCATCGTACCCAGGGGTGCAATGCCCTTTCTCTGTTCGTTTTCTGGATTAATCCATCCAACCACGACTTCTAGGGTTAAAAATACCACCGTGCATGTCGCTCCTTTCTTGGTCTTTGCCAGCTCGTACAGGGTGCCATGTAACTTGTAATGTGAGTGACGAGGTCTTACAGATCTTCCAGTATATGAATGAAGAGAAACTAGCACCATGTCCCTCAAGAAGCAACAGTTTTGATTTTAAAGCGTACTTCTGGAGCCAAAGATAAGCACAGAGCTGTCCCCTCCTGAGCAAAATCCCCTTAACGTCGGACACCGAAAAGGACAACTGCGCTCCCGTGAGCACGCTGTCAGGACAAGGCTGTAGGAGAGGGAAACGGGTGCGTATGGTGCCTACCGATCTTTCTTTCTCCTGATCTTTTGACTAGCCAGGTGTCAAGTACGTCTTGCACCGTGCGTTGTGCCAATCGCCAATACGCTGCGGGGACGTTTATTTATTGTGCTAAAATATTTTAACTGGAGGCGAGGGTTGGTCTGGAGGCAGGAACTCAAATACTTGCAAATGCTTTGACCACAGTCCGACAGCTCGTGGGATTGTTACAGCATTTACAGAGCATCCGTTATGTGTTAGGGGTTTTTTTCTTCTCGACTGTTCGTAGAAAGCCCCTGAAACAGCATCAAGTCGTGACTCAGTGTTTTAACTTAATGTGGCATCAGACCATGGGCGGGATGCTCCATGAGGCTCTGATACAATGCATTAACGTTGTCCTGCAAGTGCCCTGGTGACAAGTGGTGGGGATTTGTCTTCCTGGAGAAATGTGCCAACTCAAAACAGCCTCTTTAATTGCAGGCTATCAGCGCATTGGCCTCTGCGATAACAAAAGGCAACAGCAGAGGGTAGTGTATAAATCCTGAAACCTCCCCTTGCTAACGGCCCATGGGAGAACCTGCGGCCTTGCTGGTTGCACATGGAAAAGGTTTTACATCTAAGTCTGCAGAATACGTTTGGGTGGGTTTCCAGAAAGCCTGGATTGGCCCTGACTTTGTGCTCACCGTGTTTGGTTTGCCATGAGCCTCCGATAAAGAACTGGAAAAAGGATCTCTGCTTCAGATGGTTAGAGAAGCCGGGGCATAGGGCGCTCCATCTGCTCTGGGGTTACCCATCATGCGCTGCAAACCCAGGGGATCTGCAAATCAGGTGGATAACATAGTTCACAAGAACAGGTTTCAGTGTAGTATTTTTTCTTTCTTATTTTTATTTCACAAGAACAGTCTCCTTGAGTCACAGAAACTCATTGCAGAAGCTGCAAGTGTGAAGCTAGGGATACCCAATGTGCTGGGAACATGGATTTGTGCTCAGCAAATGTCTCATTCAATGTTTAAATACGTTGCCTGCCTGATGCTGTTTTTTCTGGGATGCACCTCACCAGCCAGTGCTCAGCACCTCGGAGAGCCAGGCCGTAAGCTCCCCTGTCATTTAAACACCCAACTCTTGGCTGTCCCCCCTTTGGGGGCAGGGACTCTCTGTACAGTGCTAGGCAAACCGTCTAGTCGGGAGAGGGGTTACACTATCCCAGCTGTGAAAGAGCTGAAAGGGAAGAGTGGGAATTGAAGCTTGTCCCTTGCTGAAAGCAATGTCCGTTCACCAGATGGCAGTAAGGGCGTGAGCCGCTCCCCCGGGGCATTCGAAACATGAGCAAGTACAGTAGCAAGTTGTGTTGGCGGGGGTTTTTTGTGTGTTTTGTTTTTTCCCTCCTCGCCTGAGGGAACAAATAACTTCATGCTGCCTAGCCCTCAGGCGTCCTGGTTAATAACCGCTCTACTCCAGTGGTAGCTCTGCCTTCCTAGCCCTGGCCTGACCCCGGCAGGGGAATGTAGCTGTGATCCACAGAGGGAGGAAGAGGATGGTGGGGTTAAGGAGGGAGGGACTATTTTTGCTTTCGTATCATTACCTAGGTAAACTCTGTCCTTTCCTGCTGTGTGTTCTCTCTCTCTCGCTTTGCAACGCTCAAGTGTTTACCACTGATGAGCTGTGAGCAGATGGACTGGCAAGAAGAGAGAAATTTGACCCAAGAAGATGTCATTTGAGCAACAGCTGAGTCTCATGTTTCGCCAGATGTCCCGGCTTTAACCCCTTAGCAACTTCAGGAAGCTCCATCTAAGCGTTGTCAGTGGCTTAAAGACACTCCGTTACCGCCAGAAGCCAGACCACAATGGCTACTGTTCAAACTTGCCTGATAAGCAAATATTTTAGTTTCCCAAATGCCTTGGCATAAGACCAGGAGAACCAGAGTGGGGCAGTACATACACTTCCTCTGCCAGCCTGTAGCCAAGATCTGGAACTAGTATTCGCTGCCCTAAGGGCTTGTCCGCGGTCACTTTTCACTGTGTCTGTGTGTAACCCGGTGGTAGCATGGCAGGCTCTAAACCTAGCTGGTATCTACACACAGTTACTAATTACAGCAGCTAAGCACATGCCACCTTTCCCCAGCAGCCTAGACTAACGCATGATCCTGTAAAGAGGTCGTTACAGCAGGGAAGACGAGACCCTTGAGGAGTAACTGGGTCAGTAGGGTGGTTGGTCGTCTTCCTTCCCAGCTGTCTCTGCATAGGGTACCCCGCAGTGCATTGCTCCACATCCTGCTGGTTTAAGCTATGCTGCCCCACGTACGTCTTGCGCTGGGATGCTGTGGGATTGCTGGCTGGAGTTTTCCCAGAATGCAATGGTGGGGGAGGCCGGGTGATAGGTGTGGGTGTGCAAACCGGAGTGCGTTGTGAGGACAGCTGCTTTGTGGACACAACTCCACTGTACGTGGGGTGAGCCGCTCAGAGGAGAGCGCCCCCTGGTTACCAAAGCATGGTTATGTTTACGGCACAGATGAGGTCTTAGGGCAATTAGCAGAGACACCCGCTGTCAGTGGGAGGAACTGAATCCTCAGGTTGTTGGCTTGGTCTAGCTAATGCCATAAGAGTTGGCGTGTGAGTTAAAGAGGGTGGCGATTTCATAGAGATGGGCCCAAGGCAGAGAGCCCCATAACGTTCAGAGCTGGTCAAATCTGGCTCGTGGCCTCCTCTCTGCTTCCTAAAGGCTAATGAGAGCTGTATGAAATAGTCGGCTCGGTCTGAAACGTCCTCTGGGCTGCACTGGGAGTCTGTGGTTCAAACGGACTCCAAAGCGCATTCCAAACTGCTGAGTCTATTCATCCGTCCACAATGGCGATTGACCCTGCTGTGTCTCACCGTTTGGGTGCAAAGCCCGAAGTTGTCACCAGGGACTTGTGTTCCCCGGCGTGACTTGTGGCGCGGCGCCCTCTTCTGGTGGACTCAGCAGGGTTTCTCTGCAGATATTGGACGGCCTTAGCGCTGGAGTCTTGTTTCTCTGTTTTCGTAGGTACCGGTTTCTATTTGCTGGAGGGCAGATTCTGCTGTCCCTGACCTCTCCCTACAGACCTGGACCACCTGTAAGGTAACATGGGCAGAGGCAAGCTGCAAAGAGCCTGGCGGGGTGAGAGAAAGGGCAGGGCAGCTGCAAAACGCACCTGCAGAGTTGTGATCTACAAGGTCCTTTCCATGGCAATGGCCCGGGGAGAGGTTGAGACAAGGGGATCTGTGGCTCCGTGGTTTGGCTGGGCAAAGCACCCCTGCATGGAGCAGAGCCAAGGGCTTGTTCTGTGGTCAGCTCCATGCTGAGAATAAAGCAATGCCCAAATGCACAGTGCCGGAGTGGTTAAAGGCCCCATGGGAAATGTAGATCAGGCTCTGAGAAGCAGCAGCTCAGATATGTTGTCAGACTGAATCTGAAAGGCACAGGACAAAACCAACCAAGTCCCTAAGCGTGGCAAGCAATGAAGTCCCAGAGGAGGCTGCAGGAGGAGCACTGGACTTGGAAATGAGGCACACAGAACAAATTCTGAGAAAAGAGGCAGAGCGATTCTGCAACACAGGGAGCCGTAGGAGCTGAACTGGGGCGTCTGGGAAGGCTGTACAAACCAGAATGGAGGGAACGTGCCCAACAGAAGGCAAGCTGCCCACCCTGCCTCCCAAGTGACAGAGGTTGCACTAATGGGTGATGTCCTGCAATGTGCAGAAGAAGAACATATCAACGTAACCAAAGGGAGATCAGGACAAAACCCCCATGTTCCTTACATTCAAGGCTATAAGCAGGATCTGAGATCTTCCATCCTCCTCTTATCCAGATGTAGAGCAGACCCACAGTTAGCAGAAGGAATCCACATACCCGCTCTTGAAAGACTTACCAAACTCAACAAACATTACTCTTGGAAGGTACTCACCCTGCTAATAGTAGGGTCTTCAAATGGCATTTGAACGAGGAACCTGATTTATTTAGCCTAAATGAACCCCTGGAACTCATGGCCACATGATTTTAATAAGGCCAAGAATCAGAGCCACATCCAGAGTAAAACCCGATGGTACAAGAAAGTCATAAGGGTTACAAATCCTTGTGCTTCGGGGCAAAAGGCAATCTCGAACTGTTGGGTGGTGGGGAGGTTGAGAACACTTATCCCTGCTAGGCAGGTTATTCAGTAATTAGGCATCGTTACGGGGATGCCTTGTCTTCCTCTGAAGCAGCTGTTGCTGGCCACGGTTGGACCCAGATGTACCATTTGGTTTAATGCAATGTGGCAATTCCTCTCATGGGACAAGCTTTGTGGAGAATAGACATGATGATGTGTGTGTGCTCACTCACACCACATACACGCACACTATCTAGGTATTTATACGGCTCCCCTTTCTGTAGCTTCTCTGAGCACCTTTCTTGTGGGTTTTTTTTAAGTCCTCGGTATCTTTGTTTTGTTTTCCCACCAGAAATCTGTCACCAAGCCACTCTTAAATCTCTCACCATAAATCTTGGTATATCGCTTCCTCTAAAACCAATAAATCCAACGCTATCACTTTCCAGCTGTAGCTTCCGTGAATCAGCCACAGTGCTTGCTGTTGTGTAAGGTTTCCCAGCGAGACCAGAGGACAAGGGATAGCATCCAGCGAGGGGCAGATTCCTGAATGGGTTGTTCTGTCCTATGGCAGTTATTATTTTAAATCAAATTGTTTCCCTTGAATGTAAGTAATCCAGAGCCTGGTTCTGCATGGGGGTGACATCCCTCTGATGTCCGTGAGGGGCACTTAGTACTCCGCAGGATCAGGTGCTTGATCTCCATCCCCACTGCCTCCGTAATGGGCCTCCGTGTACCTGCTTGTGGGGAACCGGGGGCTCAGATCTGCCTCTCTCCTGCTGAAATGAGGGGCTAGAGCAAAGACCTCTTTGCAGGGGTTCCGCCGGGTTCCCTACTTCATCCTCTAAGGGCACGGAGATTTCGGGCGCAACGAGCCAAGGTGTGAATCTACAGCGCACTCCCCCGCTACCAAGCACCGGACGTTCCATGGCACACTTTGATACAGCGCCGCTTCCGCCACATACCGAGGGCTAGGTATTCAGTGGGTGTCGGCTGGCGTACGTTGACCTCAATTAAGCTATGCCTGTTTACATCAGCTGAGGATTGGGCCCTTACTTTGGCTGTTGCTCCGTGGCGAGGCTCCCAATGTAAGGCACCGGGGGTACCTTCTTCCCTTTGTATCCATTTGAATGTGCTGCTCTTTGGACGGACTTTCGAGGCACAGGCCCTGGAAACTGGGAGGCCCTGGCGCCATGTTCCCTCTAATTTTTGACAGGCCATGTGCGCAAAAAATTTCTTCTGTGCAAATTGTTGTACTTCTGTGCAAATTTTTGTGTGCACAGTGTTTCGCCCTGTGCGCGGGGTTTAGGATCTGTGTGTGTGTGTGCGCACATGCACACAGCTTAGAGGGAACAGTGCCCTGGCTGTGATGATGGTGTTGCAGAAAATTTCCTCCTGGGTGTAGCTCAAACTGCCAAGCTTTGGATGCCGGCGTTTATACAAGCTGCCCCGCTGCTCCTGCGCAGATCTCAGCAGGCTGCTGCAGCCGCATAAGCAAAGGGAGGCCTGCCGCTGAAAATCATGCGTTTGCTATCCGGGGTGTTTAGTGGTGCAAGCGCCTGTGTTTTTATTATCCTTTGTCCTGCCTTTTGAACAGGAATTGCTTCTACAGTTACCCCTGCAAAGGGGGAAAGCCTAAAGACTGGCCCAGCCCAATATCCCCGAGCCAAACACCTCTGTACTTTGGGGATAGTCAAGACCTGTGTCATGAGCCATATGTCCCCTGTGCGGATTGTACCTTTGCCCCAAACCCATCTCCTCGCCAGTAGATTCCCCCTCACCACCACCCATTCTAGTCTCTTCATGTGCCTGGTTCGTGAACGTTTCTTGGCTAGTTGATTGCATATCATTAACAGTTGTGCTCAGCTCGACAAAGATACAGGCTGTTTACCAGACAGGCGGAGAGATCCACCTTTGAGCATTTTAAGTGTTAAGACCAGTCTGCTTCGAATCCAGCCGATCGGAAGAATCGAAGCCTCCAGTTCAAACGCCTCCAATACGCTGATGTTAAAGTCTAGACTCTAGATGCAAACTCTGCATCTCAGGGATCTTCCTAAAGTTGGGACGTTCACTCAGGATGAAAAGCGAGACATAGTGTGGAGAGTGTGTGTCTCTCTCTCTCTTTAATCTGTTAACTGATGTACATGATGGAATGTACCATAGGTGTTTTCTTTAATTCCTCAATAAGACTTGGCTTTGATTTCTGCAAAGAACCTCCTGCAATCTATATTTCCTCTTTCATATGCCATTCAGGAGCTAGTCCAACTTTGTTGTGACATGTGCAGTTGTTGAAGTTTAAAATCCAGTGGATCTGAGCCAAAACTTGCCAAATGACCGCCCATTTTTGAGATCCGATTGTTTTTGGGGTGCCCAACTTGAAATAGCTTTCTCCAGATTTTCAGAGGTGCCAAGCACTTGCAGGTGTCTGAGAAAAATACACAGCTATCCTACACCACATGTTTTAATTAAATACACTGAACATCTTAGCACATTAAAGTCTAATGGTTACTAAGCAACAGAGCTTAGTAATAAATAAAGGCAATTTTGTTGAAACGTCAATTTTTGAGGAAATTTTTAGGGCAATTCAAAAATTTGGACTGGCTGGGCAAAAAAATGTGTTTTGTAATTAAAAGCTTTCATCTGATTGGCTGGAATTTGGTATTTCAATGAAACTATAACAAATTTAGCAATTTTAAAAAAAAGTTTTTATTAAATTGTGTCAACATTTTTTTTTTTATGGGGGAGAAATCTTTCCTAACCAGCAATATTAGATGACAGTATTGTATTTTGTAATTTTAAAATTATAGTTAATAATAAAAAAACCTGGGCCTGTTGTCCTCATGCACCGTGGTATAAATCTGGAGTGACTCAATGGAGTTACATTGAAGTAAGAAGGTGATGAGATGCAGTGTAACCTAATGGCTAGAGTACTGGCCTGGGGCTCAGGAGGCCCTGGCTCTTGTCTCAGCTCTGCCACTGGCCTCCGCGGCGACCTTGGGCAAGTCATGTCCCCTCTCTGTGCCTTAGTTTCCCTATCTGTAAAATGGGGATAACGATACTGACCTCCTTTGTAAAGTGCTTTGGGCTTGGCTGATGACTGGATAATTTATCTACAGCTCCCTCAGGAGTCAGTGAAGATCAGACCTTAAGTGAGAAGGGAATTGCCTTGGCCTGGGTCCCCATCCAGAAATGTTCCCACCCCCTGCCAGGGTTATCGATGGGCCAGGCAGGGAGGAAGGTACGGCTGCTGTGTTGCTTAGATCTTTAAAATTGCTGAAGGCTAAAATGGGACCGAGAAGCAGCCAATGCGGTGAAGATTGATTGGTTGGTTGCCTCGAGGGCTGGCCAGGGCTGTATTTCTTGTTCTTACCTTAAGAAATTTCTACAGAATTGTAAATCTTAATATGCTTCCCGAACAGGAGACTTCGTTTTTTTTTTTAAAAAAAAACACCTCCCCCACTCCTTCTCTTTGACTCAACGCACTGGAATTCCTGTCGGCTCGGCTAGTGAGAGCACACTGGAACAAAGGCTGTGTCGGATTTAGCCATAACTCATCTGTGACACCATGCAATAGATTGGCTGTCCCTGCTTCTCTGCCTACTCTGCCAGGACACTGACCGCGCACGTCTTGCCAGGGAGACGCCGGCAGGGATCAGCTCCGATTAACATCGCAGACAAAATGCTGGCCCTGTTGACAGCAGGAGGACTTGAACCAGAGGCCTCCGATGGGAAAGGTCAAATGATTCGCCTGTCAGAAGCCAGCATGAATTGGTCTAATACTTTCCATGGCTTGTAGCAGCTCCATAGCACCAGTCTGGCTATTGTGTATGCCCTCGGGAATGGCGTGGGCCCACCAGCGTGACCTGGCATGCATGGGGGACGCCATATTGAAGATTGCCCTGCTCCGTCCCTGTCGGCGTGACCTTGCATGCACTGTGGAGCAGGGTGGTCTTCAAAATGATGCCTCCCTCCCCTCCCCCGCATCTGATACCCAACAGAACCACATCCCGTTTTGTCTCATTATCGGACAGTGAACAAACCACTCCAAAAAAGGACTACCCGGTTTAAAAGCGGATGCACGGCATGTGCTGGCTCCGTGCGCTAAAGATAACGGCGTGGCCCATGGTGGCTCAGGCTGGCCTTCGCAGAACAGCCCTGTCCAAGATCCTAGATGCTATTTTAGCGCTCGCACGAGCGAGCACACGAACATCTGCCTGAGCTGCAGATTACACCTCCCAGCTCTAGTGTAGACCTGCGCACAGACACAGGCCTGGCCTTAGCACGTGCTGACGTGACTCCTGGCATTTCACGTGACAACGCTGACAAAATGGGAGTTTA
The DNA here is from genome assembly GCA_033296515.1 of Macrochelys suwanniensis. Lineage (NCBI taxonomy): Eukaryota > Metazoa > Chordata > Testudines > Chelydridae > Macrochelys > Macrochelys suwanniensis. Next base: position 3,568,643 of record CM065783.1, on the reverse strand, counting down.
GCACCCAACTCGTGTTGACTTACAATGGGAGTTGGGCCCATAATGGTATTTGGAAATCTCCTAAAGGGACACTGGTGAGATGCAAATTAAAACCTTGGATGTGTGCCCTAGGCATACAGGTTTCCATAGGGATTTAGTATGATGTATGTTGCTGTGTAATTGTTATGATTCTGGGGGTTTGGGGGGTTTTGTGGGTCTTTTGTGTTTGCTTTGCTGTGCAGCTGAGAATATAATAGGAGCTGGACAAAAAGTGGGGAAAGATTTTGTGAAATATTTCAAGTTGTTGCCATGTCAGAGAGTTCAAAAGGAACATAATTTGTGAACTTTTTAACGGAAATTGTTGGAATTATTGGAATATTTACTTTACTAAAACCCACATTTTCTTACTGAAAACGGAGGTTTTCGTAAATAACAAACATCGTTAATGATTTCAATAAAAAATATCTCTTTCAAACGTCATGGACGTTTTTTCAGAAAATGTCAGTAATGTTGATGAGTTTTTGCCAAAAGTTTTTTGTTTTTGACAGATATTTTTCCGTCCCCTCAAAAACCCTCTTTGCAAAGAAATGTAACTTTCTGGAAGATGTGGCATGTTCTATTTAGAGAGGGGGGATCAGCACTTCGTAGAAACGGCCCCTTGCATGTTAAGGACAGAAAAGCGCATTGTGCTCATCGCGTCTGATCTCCTGCATAATGGGGAAGAATGTTAGTGGTCCATTTTAAGGTTCCGTTTGCATGTTACTGGATGGTGAAACTAGACTGGCCAGATTTGCTGCTTTGTTCAGTTTTCTGAGCCAGGTGAAACTATTTTTTCCTCTTCTTTCTCTTCCCCTCCCCCCCCCCCCCCCCCCCCCCCCACTACATGAAAAGATGGGAGTTGCCTTACCAGGTGTGGGGGTCAGTCTAATGAGACAATTCAATTAACAGTAGGATACCAAGGGAGGAAAAATCACTTTTGTAGTGGTAATGAGGGTGGCCCATTTCAAACATTTGACAAGAAGGGGTGAGTAACAGTAGGGGGAAATCAGTATGGTAAAATTAGGTTTTGTAATGACCCATCCACTCCCAGGCTTTATTCAGGCCTAATTTGATGGTGTCCAGTTTGCAAATTAATTCCAGTTCTGCGGTTGTATCCTTTGTATTGGGATAACTTAGCACTGTCCCACAGTGAAACACACCAGGCAGACTCGACTAAGAGCTCTATTCAATAATAAGATATTAGGTGATTCAGCACGCCCCCTGCCTCCAAGGCAGAAATAGATGCTCCTCTTCTCCATCCCTTGGTAGCCACTTCCAGGCCCCCATCCCTCCAACCTGAATCCCTTCTCTTGTTTCCCTGTTCTCCAGTTTGCCAGGAGTTGCCAATGCAGCTGCCACCACAGAACTTCCCGCGGGCTTTTGCCCTGAAGCTATTCCATAGCTGCGCCCCGTCCTATCTATAAATTGTTCCTCGCCCTCATTACCCGTTTGCTGCATGCTTCTCTGAGAGGTTTTGTGCATGGCTGCAAGAAGGAGCTCCGCAAACAGAGCTGCACCGGTGGCCGGCTGCTTAAGCTTAGGCTGGTCAATGCAGATAGGTCCTCCGCTGAGCAGTGGGGGTCAAGGCAGATCCAGGGTTTTATGGAGGCTATCCCCACCCCCATTGCTAACACCGTGGAGATAGAATACAATCCGAGTCACTCTATGCCTCCTTGTGCATCATCGACAGAACTCTTTATGAAATGCCCAACATAGGCCTGGCTACGGCTGTGCAAGCCCTTTGATCGTAACGGGGCAGAGGAGGGTCACTGAGGGCATAATTTTAAGACCGTGGGAGGCATCGTTGGTCTGCAGAACTCAGAAGCTGTTGAGAAACCAACACGCGAAGTCCCAGGAACCCTAACACTGTGACAGAGCCACTGTTCAAAGAAGACCCACGGTTTGAGTCTCCCCCTGAGGTTATGACCAACAGACATTGACTCCTCTTTTGAGTGCTCAGGGCTCCCTTTGAACTCTTTGGAAGTAGCACTTTGCAGGAAGAGCTGCCAATGTCCCCAACCTGCAAAAACGCCAACAAACTGTGACACAGCTCAAATTCTGAAATGCAATTCCAGTAAGGCCCATAAGCAGCCTCCATAAAAGTCCAAGAGAGCTTCTGTCAGCTCCGAATTGGCCACCAGAAGTTGCCCCAGCAAAATGGTCAGACGTTGCCCCAGCTGACTGCAGAAATGACGACGTCAGGTCCTGGAAGCTGCTCCCTCAAAGACTGGAAAACCTGTCTCACTTCTGGCTTCATAGCGACTCTGGGAGCTCCGTTTCTTCTGTAGACAAGTTAGAAAGGTCTTCGATGAAAATAACTGCGTATACCCATGCACACGTGTGCACGTTTTTATATATCCTCTCAATTTCCCTTTAATTGCATTTAAAAAAAATAGTTCCTGCCTGAGAAGTGGAGTTGTAGGATCACAGTAACTAGAGGATAGAAAATACCCACTACGTTAACTCTTAGATTCACGCCCCCCTGCCAGACCAGTCTGGTGTCCTGAATAGAGGATGCATCAGAAGTTCAACCATGTTTGGTATTATTATTTATTTGTATTGCAGCAGTGTCTAGAGCATATACCAGGGCCTTTTTGCGCTTGATGCCACAGGTGGTGAAGAGACCGCACCAGCTTGAAGGAGTTCTTAATTTGAGCTAACGACCAGTGGATGAAATGGATGACGGGGGTCTAGATGGTGGAGAAGCAGACTGAGTTCATGGTAGAGAGGATAGAAACAGGCCAGAATTTTCTTTAAAAAAAAATTTTTTTTCTAGTGGAAAAATTTTCAGAATTTTGATAGTTTTTTCGTTTCAATTTTTCTATTTTCAATAGAAATTTTCGGTCTCTCTGAAAACAAACTGAAAATTTTAACCAAAAATGTCAGAATTTGTGATTTGATTTGTTTTGTTTTTAAATTTAAAACCCAGGACAATTGAAAATTGTCCCTTTTTGAAATATTTAGCATTTTCCATAGGGGAAAAAATTGGGAGGTCAAAAAGTCCTCGTTCGTGGTGCTTCGATGAAGAGATTTCAGCCGGCTCTTGTGCCTGTTACTACAAGCAGGTTTCCATGGAGACTAGCTATGCGCACAGCTGATGTCACCGCATTGTTCCTCCCATCTCTCCATTCCTCATTTATCCAAAGTGGCTTTATTTTTGTCTCATGTCAGGCTCTTCGTCAAGGGGGTTGCGATGGCTCTTATGGACACTTCGCCACTGTGGAGCGAGCAACTCCCCCCTCCTTCCCTATGCGCCTGCACTTACGTCTGTCAAGGGCACCAACAGGTGACGCCTTCCCCCTCTCCACCATGTCAAGGCTAGAAAAGGCGGCTGGGAGGGGAACACTGACAAATAAGGCCCTATGTGGTGGCTGAGATCAATGACGCGTTTTTTTATTTATACTCACACACACACTGCTCATGTGTATGTTGCAGTGACTCCAGGGGACTGGAGGGGACTTTCCAGAAGGATTAGCCGAGCGGATCTCAAACAAGGTGACGCAGTGAGCTTGTCGGGTGCTGCCTGGTGCCTCGTGTAGGATGCTTTTTAGAAGGGCTTGCGTGGCTAAAGAAAAATGTACTGTGTTCGGGCCGGATCCTGGCCAAGCTCCCGTTGACTTCAGTGGAGAACCCAAGCAGGGTTGGGTCTAGTAATCTCTCTTGTCAGGGCAGAGGGGGAGGGATAGCTCAGTGGTTTGAGCATTGGCCTGCTAAACCCAGGGTTGTGAATTCAATTCTTGAGGGGGCCATCTGGGGCAAAAATCTGTCAGGGACCATACTTGGTCCTGCTAGTGAAGGCAGGGGACTGGACTCGATGACCTTTCAAGGTCCTTCCAGTTCTATGAAATAGGAATATCTCCATATATTATATTTGTTGTTAGATATCATGGTAGTGCCAGGATTGGGCCACCATTGTGTCCTGCCCCTAAGATCTTATGGTCAAAGAAGACCAGTGATGTACACCGGGTGACGGTGTGGGGGAGAGAGAGACACTGAAGTAGAGCCAGTTTTCACACACACATGTACGGTAAGTGCCACCTATCCCCGTTTGCCCCTCAAGCCCTGGTTAACTGGTGGGCTTCTCATACACATCCTGTCCCATCTAGTGGCACGAACACCACACCCAGGAGGTGCGTGGGTTACACTTCCCTGCTCCCTAACCCAACTGGTGCATCCGTCCATCCCACTAGTCACCCGCCCTCGGTAAATGGTGACTGTGTAACAACCAGACACATGGCTCAGTGGCTGCAAATGCATACAGGGCTCTGCGGCACTCCCCCGGGGCATGGAGTACAGTGGTGGGGTGGCCATGGCAGGAAGGAAGGGCCTAGCCTTTCCCTGCTATATGCAAGTCGTCGAGTTTAGAGAGGGAGTGTGGGCCGGTGGTTAGGACCCTGGGGGAGCGCTTCGGTAGGCCTGGGTTCTTTTCCTGACTTGGCCGTTGACCTTCTGTGTAACATGGGCCAGGTCACTTCCTTTTCCACTGCTTCTCCTCTCGCCTTTTGTCCATTCAGATTGTAAATTCTTTGGAAGGAAAAGGGGGGGCAGGGGGTTGTAAAATGTTCAATGTGCCCAGGTGACTTAGGAGCCTAGGTCACATTGAAAATCAAGGAGATTTAGACTCCTAAGTCACTGAGGTACTTTAGTCAGTTTTACCTAGGGCCAGCCTTACTGTGTGTCTGTACAGTATCTATCACAATGGGACCCTGATCCCACTGGGATCTTAATAGTACTAGTAACTGGGGTGCAGGAGCCCCGGGTTCTCTTCCCAGATCTCCCACTGGGTTTCTGGGTGACCTTGAGCAGGTCACTGCCCTGCTCTGTGCCTCAGTTTCCCCATCTGTGAAATGAAGAGAATGACACTGACCTTGTTTGTAAAGCATTTTGAGAGCTACTGATGAAAAGACCTATACGAGAGCTGGGTGGTGGTATTAATTATTATTACAAATAATAATGGTACCTAGTGATGTCCAGACTCAAAAATTCCTGGTTGCATGTGGACAAGCATCCTCAACTTGTAAAGTGAGGTTGACACGTCTCATGAGAACAGTCCCTTCTCCCTCTCTCTCTCCTTCTGAATTGAATTAAATTGAAGTCTATTTTCTGGCATGACCCAGAAGTGGTGTGGGGAGGAAACGGAGCAACACGTTTTAAAAGGTTCAGTTCAAATTTAGTCCTAGCACACGAGGAAATCTCTTTAAAAGCTTTTTTTACCTGCCTTCAAGGGCTATTTCTCATGTGCAGTGTGTATGCGCTCTCTCTCTCTCTCTCTCTCTTTTCATGGTAAGGATGTGAGTCACATGCCCGTTGTGGCCAATGCCATCACAGCCATGCGGGGCATAACATGTTACTGGTCAATGATACCTAGCAATGCGTACCATATCCTGCATTCTGTGAGCTTCTCACATTTACTTTCCGTTCCACGGCCAATATTTAGCAAACAGAGCGTTCTGTGCTGTGGTTACCAGCCGCGGTAGCTTAGGACCCCTGTGTAGTTTACCTGCTTCTGAGGATGTACCCTGGACTCCTCACTACTCCAGCACCCCTGGGGAATTCAGTGTTTTCCTGGAATCCAGCCACAACGGGGGCTGGCTGGGAAACAAGAACTCAGGAAAATGTCAAGGTTTCAAAATCTGTTTTTGCTCCTCAGTGAAACAAAAAATGAGACCGTCCAAAAATGTCTTTTTGGTGGCGGGGGGAGGAATGCAAGACCGAGGCTCTTGGGAAGAAGAGAGACTTGAACCCGGGTTTCCCGTGTGCTGGGTAAATGCTTTTAAGCACCAGGCTGTGGAGTCTGCCTTGCTACTTCTGGCCCAATGAATATGTATATGAGGTGGAGCAGTTCCAACAGGAGAGAGAGGCTGTCTCTAGGGCCTGGTGGGTAGGACACATGCTGGGTTGTGGAAGCCCCCAGTTCAAATCCTCACCTGCTTGATTCAGACCAGGTGTATCAACGGGGTTTCCTGTATTCCAGCTGATTAGCGTAGCTGCCAAACTATTGGCTCTGCGGGGTCCGGGGGAGAGATCTCTTTTCCCCCACATCCCTGGTTTTGACCAGACATTCCATCCTGGACCTATGACCCCTTCCAGACACCAGTGTAATCAAAACAGCTACATTTGTGCAAAAAGTTTGGTTGGGCAAATCAGCATTTTCCAAGGGGGGAGGTAGGGGGGTCACTGAAAAATTCCCAACCCGCTCTAGTCATAACAGGAGGGGCCCCCACTGTGCTTTCAGCCCCCATCAGCTCTCGGTTCTAAGTCTCTGGAAGTTCCATGCTGAAGGCTGCAGCGGGCTGGTGAGATCAGTAACTTTTGGGGGGGAGCAGGGGTGCTGGGAGATGGAACGTGAAAATGGGAATGCGGGTGCTCCCCTGTGGCATAGATGGAAAACTCCCACCGACAGCTTGGCTGTCTGTCTTGTCCTGTCTCTCCCCACGGACGCAAATCATTTCCTGTTTATTGTATCACCCAAGGAATCACAGGCTGGGTGGAAGTGGCGTAATAGGAGAACAAAAGGCTACTCGGTGAACTGAACGGCAACACACTTCATTCAGATCAAAGGGAATGTTTGTGCCTATACAGTGGGGCTAGATTCTGATGCACTGACTCACAGCGAATAGGGCCTTAGTCCATGACTAGCCAGTGGGGCCAAGTGTGGGGCAGGGTACAGAATCTGGCCCCATATGACTAGCCTGTGGAACTATATAGCCTGATGCAGGACATGAGGCTAATGGCTCTGTGTGCTTAAAAAAAACATTTAAGGTGGAGTTCAGTGTTGGTTTCACTCTCTCTCCCATTGATGACTGTGATAAAAGCCCCATTGGTTCCAGGAGATTGACACCACGTTCTTCTGAAACCCTTGTTTGTAGGCTTCCTGTAGGAATAGCCCCTGCCCTTACGCTAGCTAAGATAAGAAGAAACAAGGGCCATCTCTAGACTGACCGCAAGCTGGGGCCATCCCACCTCGGTAGGGTGACCAGCCCGCAAGTGTGAAAAATCGGGACGGGGGGTGGGGGGGTAATAGGAGCCTATATAAGGAAAAGACCCAAAAATCAGGACTGTCCCTATAAAATCGGGACATCTGGTCACCCTACACCTCAGGGACTCCTGGAGAGGTTAGTGGGAGGTTTGCAGGCAGAACCTGGCAGGGAGCGAACTGCATGGAGCGAGGAATATGGTCATGAGTGACAGTTCCACAGCTCTTTTGTTCTAGGGACCGTAACAGTGATTTTCTCTTGCTTGACAGCCCCAGCTCCTAACCCTGCTTTGCTGGGTTACCTGGCTTCAGGAAGGGTTATGGGAGGGGACTAAGGACCACAATCTGGGAGTAGAAAAGGATGAGTGCAATACATGCATCTGGATTCATCTAAAGGGGCAGAGGGGAGATTTCTCCTCCTTCCCCACGCTAACTTTAGCCAATGAAGCACGTTTTCCACTCATTTAAAACGCTGCCCGATGAAGGGTACCAGACTCCGAGGTGATGGATCGTGCACCCAGCGGTAAGCAGGCCTAAGGGAGAGCATCTGACCTGCTGTCGCACTTTTCCAGAGCTCTGCTTGTTAGGCACCTAAGTGGTCAGATATTTCAGCCGAGCGTGCCACGTTGAGATCTCTGGAAAGTCTGTGACCAGCTGTGGGTGCTGAGTGCTTGGAAATCTGCCCTGAGCACTGGCCCAAAAACTCAGAGCCCAAGGAGAAAAGTGGAACTGGAAAAGCATTGAAGGCAGGGTGTAATAAGGTGCAAATTAAAACATGCCTGCCCATCGTGCCTTTCCTTCCTCCCAGCTGTCGGGTGAATCTCTGAGTCTTCGCTTTCACCTACAACTCAACCCCCCCGGCGCATCCCTTCCAAATGTGGCCCTGTTTATCTCTAATGGCTCTAGCCACCAAGATGGCCTCTGTGCAGATGGTCCTGGCCTGAAGTCTCTGAGGAATCTATCTAGCTTTAGGGTGGAACCCCCTCAGCTGGAGTATTGTGTCCAGTTCTGGGCGCCACATTTCAGGGAAGATGTGGACAAATTGGAGAATGTCCAGAGAAGAGCAACAAAAATGATTGATTAAAGGTCTAGAAAACATGACCTATGAGGGAAGATTGAAAAAAAATGGTTTTGTTTTGTCTGGAAAAGAGAGGACTGAGAGGGGACATAACAGTTTTCAAGTGCATAAAAATGTTACAAGGAGGAGGGAGAAGAATTGTTCTTCTTAACCTCTGAGGATAGGACAAGGAGCAATGGGCTTAAGTTGCAGCAAGGGAGGTTTAGGTTGGACATCAGGAACAGGGCCAGCTCTAACTTTTTTGCCGCCCCAAGCAAAAAAAAACAACAAAAAACCCGAGCGCTGCCCCACCGAAACAACCCCCCCTCCAAGCACCGCCCCGCCTAAACAGACCCCCCGCCCCGAGCGCTGCCCCGCCAAAGTAAAAAAAACAACCACCAAACCCTAGCGCTGCCCTGCCGCCCTAAGATTGGCCGCCCCTTAGACGGTGCTGCCCCAAGCACATGCTTGGTCGGCTGGTGCCTGGAGCTGGCCCTGATCAGGAAAAACTTCCTAGCTGTCAGGGTTGATAAGCACTGGAATAAATTGCCTAGGGAGGTTGTAGAATCTCCATCATTGGAGATTTTTAAGAGCAGGTTGGACAAACACCTGTCAGGGATGGTCCAGATAATACTTAGTCCTGCCTGAGTGCAGGGGGCTGGACTAGATGACCTCTTGAGGTCCCTTCCAGTTCTATGATTGCACGGGAGGCAAACCCCACCCCTATGACCAGCATTTCCTCCCTGGCTGAGTTCCCCACCCTCCCGTAGGTCTTGGCACGGAAGGAGGCAATCTGGCCCCATGACCCTTTCCGGAAGAGCCCTTGTCTCCTTGGACCCCCTTTCCTCCCCTCCCTCTCTTGTCCAGTGTGGTATGAACCAGCTGATTCCCTCCCCTGGCTCCTGGAGCTGTATGTGTGATGCACCCAATCCTCCAGCCCCATGGTACTTCTATACCTCAACTCATTGGCCCCCCGTTTAAAAGCACGCTGGGATCCTCTGTGTCCAAGAAGACCCAGCCAGTGTTGTTAGCATGGCACATTGGTAAAGCTGGCCCCTCCCCAGGGTCTCCGTGGCTCCCCCCCCCCCCCCCCCCCCCCCGCCCGCCAGGCCCACCCCGAGGCTCCTAGCTGTGTTTGCGTCACTGCGATGGGCGCTCCCCTGACGGGGAGCGGAAGGGACAACGCAGCCTGGAAGCAGGGACTCGGGCCGCGCTGGTGATGAGGGCACCGCAATCCTAGGCCTGTGACAGCCTGCACGGGGAATGTGGTGAGAGCGAAACAAACAAGTGACCCATGCTCCCTTTCATTTTGCACGGGGAGGGGGGAGGCGGCAGCTGTTCCCCTTGACTGACAGATGGCAATCTTGCCCAGGCACCTCCACGGACCCTCCTCCCGTTCCTCTCATCTTTCACCCCCTGCTGTCACTGCACGCGTTGCCGGCATGAACCTCCTGGAAACAGCAAAAGAGCCAGTGAAGCCGTGACAGTCGCTCTTCGGGGTGCGAAAAGGCCTGTTGGCCCCGGTGAAACCTGCTTCCCTCCAGAATTCACATTTACTGGCTCGGGTGCTTCCTTTTTTTTACAAGCTCGTTAAAGAGGTTGGGAGGCTGCTGGAGAGTGAAAGATACTGATGCAATTAACACCCAGCTGCCGGGGGAGCATGGAGCGTGTGTTCCCGGCTGGCGGCATGCTGCTCGATGGCGTGTCACGGCGCAGCACTGACTGGAGGCCCGAGAGCAGCCATGTAGCCCCTGGGCTGGCTGCCTCTCCACGCATCTCTCCTCTCACTCTGTGTGACGGTGCAAGGCGCTGCAGGGCTGTAACGTGTCTCCTCTTGCGGCTCATGGGGGCAAATTATGGGACCAGAGAGCTGATGATTTCTGGGATTAGGGATAAAACGACAGCGGAAGATGCACAGAGTCCAGTGCCATCACCAAAAGGCAGTGCAGCCTTCGGCCAAGGTTCCCTCTCCAAAGGGCTGTTTCTGATTTACGCTCCTGCTCCTGGCCCCTGAGTTTGTATGACGTGCACAGGTTTATTTCCCCTTTGCTCTTTTGTGTCAGGTCTGCCGTAACTTTGTCTTTTCATCACTGAGATGGGGCTGGATTATGTGTCTGTTAGAGACTAACCCAAACCAAAGCCACGGAGCTAAATGATCTTGAAGGTAGGGGGTGTTTGACATCCCAACCCAGTTCTGAATTTTGCAAGTACCCTCTCTCCCATCCATCCCTGGTTTTACAACCGGCCCACCTGAGTCCTGGGCTCTGAACACTCCCAGAGTCTGAGTTGTTCAAAATCCAGAGCTGGGTTCCAAGTTCAATGTTTCTTTTTGTTTCCCTTTAAAATCTAGCCCTATATGTTCACTGTGGAAGCCCCCAATGTATGTGGGGTGGGGGGAAGACTTAAAAAAAATCTTTGATAATTCACCTTTTGTATTGCTGTCTGTGTCTGATTCTAAACTGACTGTGGAGACCTCCTGGGCTTTAAAGTTCTGGAGGTTTACTTCCACCTATGTGCAAAAAGAGAGGGTGTCTCTCTTACAGGAACTCAGTGCTATTCAATGGAATTCACCCAGTGGGCAGAAAATCGCCCACAGCACAGAAGAAATGCTCAGATTGAGGACTGTCGTTTTCAACTGCCCCATTTTGGTTGTGTGTAATGTTTTATGTTTTTGTCAGTGTAGCCTAGGTAAGGCAGTAGGGTTAGTGAGATTTTGTTTGGACTTTCCATGTCTTCAAATGTAACACAATACCAATGTTTTGTGTGCCCCCACAGTGGTTGCGCCACGTAGAAGTTAACAACCTACCATTGCTGCTAGCTAATGGGAGTTGCTCCTTTGGCACAAATGCTACAGGGCCATTGTAGCTGTCTTTTTTTTTTCTTTTTGTTGTTTACTATGCTGTTGAGCAGGTAGTGACTTATTTGCTAATTGTATTTCTTCTGGCACCCAGCAGAGGAGGATAAAGCAGCTGGATCTATTGTCTTTGTGAACAGGTTTTTGGGTTATTTTAAATGTCAAGGCTGGAAAACCTTGCTGTGTGAGAGCAGGAACCACCCCCTGCCAGCCACAGCCTTGGGAGGGGGCTTTTGTCTAAGATGAAAACCGATTCTTTAATTCTGGGGAGGAAATAATAATAATAACCACCTGGAAGGAGCTTTAAAGGATCACAGCTAACATCCAAACACGGTGAAGGGGAAACATCCCCCTCTGGGGAGTTTACAGAAGCTGACAAGTGGGAAAATAGACTGGTGATATTCAGACCAACGGAGGGGAACACAAACCCCTGCAAAGTAATCATTAAGCTGCCAGTGGTTACTGCACTCAAAGCTGCCCTTACTTACTGCTACCCCCGATTGTGAGGGTCACACTAGCATTTATAGACGTGATACGGGGAAACGTTCTTCCCTGCTTACGAGTCTTTATTTCACACGGCGCAATGTCTGAGTTGCGAATGTACACAGCATGTTTCTACAAACTACTACAATGGCCACTGCTTATCCTGCTAAGTTGGTCTGTCTCCTTGCTTCTGTGTGTTCTTAGCATCTGTCTGGCGCATCCTTATGCTGTCTCTGGTTTTATACATCGATCATCCTCTCTTTGGGGAAAGGACCATCTTTTTGTTCTATGTCTGCACAGCGCCTAGCACAGTGGGGTCCTGGTCTGTGAGTGATGCCCCTAGGCCTAGGTGCTACCAAAATGCAGATTGTATTATTATTTATTATTATTATATACTAACAGCATTAAATCAAGCTTCACAACCCACCTAATGATGTGAGCCACAAAGTCTGGATCCAAAGTTAGCTACAGAGTTTGTGAGTATTTGGATCCTCGACCCGCTCTGGGGTTAGGGCGAGCCGTGAGATTTGGATCTAGGTCCAGAATTTCAATGAAGCTCATCATTTGGGGTTGGGTTTTTTTTGATCTGATCAAGAGGAATTTCCTGTGTCCTGCTAAGGCTGCGTGAAGGGAATTTTGCCTTGCTTTGTGGCAGAACCAAGGAAATGCAGTAAAGTGCGAGCTGCACCAACTCTTAAGCATCCTGAGTGGTATGTCACTGCCCTGCTGTATATGATGCAGCATGAGGTTCTCGTTCTGTAGCCCGTGGACTGCTAGTGGTCTGCACGTCCCGGAGGCTGGCAGGAACAACCATGCTGGACCCATGAGATGAGATCTCCCTGTGTTTCTTTTAAGGAGCAGGCCGCTGGCTGGAGAAGCTCTGGAAGCCTCCATCATGGAGGGTCCTCTCCAGTTGGGTCAGCTAGTCCCAGCCCCCCCCCCCCCCCCCAAAATCGTCTATTTAATTTAGCCCCTTTATCTCTTCACGAATCACCTGTGACAGACTGATTTTTACAAATGTTTGTTTGAAATTATTCATCAAAGCCTTTGTTGGGCAAACCCCAGCCTGCTGGTTACTCATAAACTGCTTGCCACAACTCTGGTTTTGAGTGTTCACTAGTCCGAAGCTGTTGCTAGGGATGTATATGACTGGTCACTTACCTCACATGGGATTGTTTCTGCTCCCTGATTGGCTGACGCCCAAGTCGACAAAGTTTTCAGGATTGCCGCACAAACACTTTCAGTATGAATGCATCGCGGCATGAGTGTTTGTGACCTTTCCTCTCTTCCCCCCCACTGGTTTTGCAAAAGAAACACTCGCTTACCAAATGCTCACACAAAGAAAACGCCCAGGGGTCTCGTTAGCCAAGAAGGCTAACGGCATTTTGGGCTGTATAAGTAGGGGGCATTTCCAGCAGATCGAGGGACGTGATTATTCCCCTCTATTCGGCACTGGTGAGGCCTCATTTGGAGTACTGTGTCCAGTTTTGGGCCCCACACTACAAGAAGGATGTGGATAAATTGGAAAGAGTCCAGCGGAGGGCAACAAAAATGATTAGGGGACTGGAGCACATGACCTATGAGGAGAGGCTGAGGGAACTGGGATTGTTTAGCCTGCAGAAGAGAAGAATGAGGGGGGATTTGATAGCTGCTTTCAACTACCTGAAAGGGGGTTCCATAGAGGATGGATCTAGACTGTTCTCAGTGGTAGAAGATGACAGAACAAGGAGTAATGGTCTCAAGTTGCAGAGGGGGAGGTTTAGGTTGGATATTAGGAAAAACTTTTTCACTAGTAGGGTGGTGAAGCACTGGAATGGGTTACCTAGGGAGGTGGTGGAATCTCCTTCCTTAGAGGTTTTTAAGGTCAGGCTTGACAAAGCCCTGGCTGGGATGATTTAGTTGGGGTTGGTCCTGCTTTGAGCAGGGGGTTGGACTAGATGACCTCCTGAGGTCCCTTCCAACCCTGAGATTCTATGATTCTATGAATACCGTTGCACCAGAGTTGTGGCTTGACCGATCGGAGTGTTCACCATTATTATTTTTTGCACAATTCTGCCTTGGACAGGATTTCAAAGCTCTTTAGGTACCTAACCAGGCAGAACAGCGTCGAGCCAGATTTACCAAAGTCCCTCTGTAGGTTGATAGCACCAAACTCCCAGTGATTTGTTCTTCTGAAACACCAGGGACTTTCCACAGCAGGAGACAGAATTGCAGACTAGCTGGATCCGTGTTGTGATCTGCTCTGGGGCCACCTGTGTTAGAAATAGCATTCCATTTTGTTCATTCTCGGTTTTAAATGTTGAGGGAGTCTTTAGTGTTGTAACTACCTGTATTAACTCGGAGGAGGAGCTGCAGCTGGATGTCCTAGCCTGCTTTTACGTGCCTAGCTTTCCAGATGGTCTTGATTCGGCTTCCAGGAGGTCCTATTCCTTTGCTCACAGTCACACAGGGAGTCAGCAGCTCAGCTGGAGTTACAACTAACCACTTGCTTGGCTCCCAGGTCGGAGCTCTAATCACGAGACCTACCACCCCGAGGCCAGAATTTATTGGAAAAGATGCTGGGATGTTTAATTCAAAAAGACTTTCAGCAGATACAGTTTTCAGAAGGTCTCTAGCTGAAAGGGTCTAAAGGGAACTTTCCTTTTCAAAATCAAATACAGCAACTCTTTTCCCAGCCTGCTTTGGTTGCTTTAATGTCCCAACACAGGGATGTTTGGTCTGTACACGGGGCTTAGTTTGTCATGAAAGAGGTGCTGGGGCCCAAGCAATTTTTTTATTTTAATAGCTCACGTGGCAGGCCCAGAGGTACTGGGGCTATGAACTGCCAGGCCTAGGGGTGCCGGGGCTCAGCCCTGGCACAAACTAAGCACCAGTCATACATTTTCTAGAGTTGGAATAGCTGTCCAATCTAGACCCGCCACCTTGCTTGTGGCCTGTGCTTTTTTATAGGTATTTTTTAGTGACCGAATCATGAAGTCTTGGCCATTTCAGAAAATAAATAGACCATCTACCTCTCTTTGATCCTTTTGTGCCTCCTGTTACATGCTGGGGTGCAACCAGACCCGTTAGGGGCTGTGTCACCCCTTGTCCTGTAACCCTGGGTGCCTTAAAATGCTCTGCTGCTGTTGCTCCCTGTCTGGATGCTCCAAGCCGGCACTGTGTGTCTGCGTGCTAAGCAGCCCTCGTTCAGCGCCGGCTCTAACGTTTTTGCCTCCCCAAGCAAAAAAAAAACAAACCCAAGCGCCACCCCACGAAACAAAGAAACAACAAGCACCCACGGAAACCCCCTGTGTTGCGCTGCGACAATCCCCCCGCCTCTCCCTGCTGGAGCGCCACGGGGGGCGGCAAGCCCCTACGTGGCCCCGCTCTCCCGGCTGGCCGGAGCGCCGGGGGGAGGGCGGCAAGCCCGGCTGTGGCCCCACTCTCCCAGCCGGCTGGAGCGCCCGGCATGGCCACCCGCCCCAATAACCCCGCAGCATATTTAAAAAACAAACAAAAAAAAACCCACACACACCTGAGCGCCGCCCCCCGAAGGTGCCGCCCCAAGCACATGCTTGGTATGCTGGTGCCTGAAGCAGGCCCTGAGCGCTTCTGTTACATCTCAGCTACGTTCTGGTTTCCACCAGGCTTGGTTACTACTGCCAAGTGACCCCAACACACCCTCAGTCCTGCACTTCCCCCAAACCATCTGTCCTGAAGTGTCCAGGCCCATAGGCGCCAACTTCTCCCGGCCCCGATGGGTGCTCGCACTCCCCCGACCCGCCTCCTCCCCGGAGCGCGCCGTGTTCCCCCTCTTCCCTCCCAGCCGCGTGAAACAGCCTGGGCGGGAGGGGGAATAAGTGGGACCTGGTGGCGCGCTCAGGGGAGGAGGCGGAGT
Organism: Macrochelys suwanniensis; assembly: GCA_033296515.1. NCBI lineage: Eukaryota > Metazoa > Chordata > Testudines > Chelydridae > Macrochelys > Macrochelys suwanniensis. Next base: position 3,553,378 of record CM065783.1, on the reverse strand, counting down.
CGGAGTGGAGGTGAGCTGGGGCGGGAGTGTGGGGCGAGGAGCTACCGGTGGTTGCTCTGCACCCACCAATTTTTCCCTGTGGGTGCTCCACGTGGGAGCCCCGGAGCATGCCAGGAGGAGGAGGGCGCGACGGAGCACCCACGGAGTCGGCGCCTATGTCCAGGCCCCTCCTGGACCACGCCGGGAAATCATAAGGTTTGTTTTCTCCTTTAAAGATACAATGCCCAGCAGCTTGCCATATTAACTGGAGTTAACAGTCACTTTCATTCAAACACAGCACCGGCTTGGTTTAGATTAAAGGTAAAAGAAGTTGGTTAACAAAAGGATGTAGGGTAAGCGATGCCGAGTAAAAGAAATAAAGGTAGAGATGGTTACAAGCGAATAAAAGTGAAAACACACCTCTAAACCCCAAAACTTAATCTAGCAAGGTGCAGTCTTTGTTTAAGATGGGTTCTCCCACCAATTGGTCTTCGTGCAGCCCAGCCAGCTGTCTCTCAGCCCGGACTTTCCACAGAAGTACGAGGTGCTGATTTCCCTTGTCGTCTTAGGAGAAAGACACAGGTGGAGTTTCTCTCTTCCCCTTTATATTCCCAAGGGAATTGGCTTTGTCCTAAAAGGCCTCCTTGGGGATTCAGTCTCCGGTGTCTCTCTGGGGTGCAGGAGCCCTGTTAATTCCCTGACTCTCAGGCTCGGACTCAAGATGACCCTGGATAGCTTTGTTTATGTGAACTGAGGTAACCCCCCATTCCTATGTCCAGGACAGACCTACTGATCTCCATTACCTAGGCTAGGCTGACACCGGTCTAGTAACATCACACACGGGGAATTCAGAACTTCACCTCTAAGGTTAACCCGTGCGTTTTACAATGATCTGAATGGCCTGTGTGGTGGCAGCTTTCATGTGGTACCTCACCAGGCATGTTTGGTACAAATATTATTGCAGTGGTGTGGGGGTGCTGAGAGCCATTGAACCGAACTGTAAACCCTGTGTCTGATGGAAGCCACTTCAAGCCGGGGTGTGCGGCCGCACCGCCAGCATCCCTAGTTCCAGCGCTTAGGGGGGTGTCTAGGGTCACCCCCACTTTACTGTCATACCTGAACACCGCATCGTCTGTCATGTATTTACCCTTGCAACATCCCTCTGAGCTGGGGAAGGGCTTTTATCCCCATGTTTGTGTGGGGAGCTGAGCTGAGGTGACTTGTCAGAGGTCCCAAAGGAAGTCCATAGCAACGCAGGGACCTGAATGCAGGTCGTCGGCTCCTGGGCTACTCTGTCTGTCCTCCCACCCCACCATCGGCCTGTTTCCATGTGCTGTGCTGTCTTCAGTTTTGACCCAGCATCCTCTGCAGAGCAGAGACCACCATGGGGGGGAGGGATAGCTGAGTGGTTTGAGCATTGGCCTGCTAAACCCAGAGTTGTGAGTTCAATCCTTGAGGGGGCCATTTAGGGATCTGGGGCAAAAATTGGGGCTTGGTCCTGCTTTGAGCAGCGGGTTGGACTAGATGACCTCCTAAGGTCCCTTCCAACCCTGAGATTCTATGTCCTTTGTGCAGGGATCATAGCTCTGTATTTACTAGGTGGGATATTTTTATAATGTATCTAGTGACCAAACTGCCAGGGTCCCCTTTCTAGCATTACGGAAGGCAGGAAATGGATCCAAGCTGGGCTTCTGAACATAGTCTCCAAGCATCTTTGCTTACTATTGAAGTGCCATTGGCCACAGGGTCTTCCCTCTCTGCCCAATCAGGGTGGCTGCGGGATGGGAGCTAGCAGTATCTTGGTGACTGAATATGAGACTCGGGGGGGTTTATGTCATCACTATATTTCAGAAGTTACAGAATATGAAAGATATTATTACCTAAGAGGCATGCTGCTGAGCCAGCTTCTCTGGCCTCACTCACGACACCTTCTTTTTAAAGGTTTTGATGTAATGCAGATTTAAAATAAAGATGGCCCAGCAGCTCTTCATTTACTAGTGATAAAACGAATGGCATGCATCCAAGCCAAACCCCAGACTTCACAGTGGGAGGACAGGAAAGCTTTGCAGCACATTCAGATCCAAAACTCATCAAGGGAGGGGCCCGCACTGCAAAGTTCAGCAGCGTTTGGGGGTGTCTGGTTTTGGGTTATGACTTGCATCCCTTGTCGTGAAGCAGACATTTTTCTGGCCTAGTCCGTGCCTACTGCTCATCTGTATCTTGCTGGTGCATGCGCTAGCTATCCCCTCCATGACAGCGGGCCCCACTGGACGCCAGACATCTTGGTTAATGGCAGAGGGCATTCGGGGGCTCCGAAGCTGACCCGTCTTCTGAGAGTGCAGTTCACCCTACGCCTGTAGCTGCAGCACACTAAATATTTGGGAGCGCCTTCCATTCGAAACGGCGCTTTTACCATGCCGTATGTACAGACTGGGGGTGTCCTACCGCCCTCTACTGGACGGAATGTCAAATTGGAGTGCCTTTCGCCCTCTAGTGGCTGCAACCTATACAGGCCATAAGCCCTGTTACTACTCTGGCTACGTCTGCGCTACAAGCTAGGGGTGTGATTCCCTTGCTGGTGTACGCGTCCTCGCGCTAGCTTTCACTGATCTATCACGAGTATAAATAGCAGTGTAGCTGCAGCAGTCTGGGTATTAGCCGTGGGGGCATGGCTGAGCCAGGCCGAGTGCATGCCCACTGGTTTCAGGTGGACTGCGCTCAGCGCGGCTAACCCGGGACTTCGCTGCCCTTACCCATGCTACAGTCCATGAGTGCATCTATACGAGCCGGGGAATCACACTCCTAACTCATAGTGTAGACATTGCCTAAGGGAGATTTTACCTTGTATGTATTTTTGAAGCAGAAATCCCTGAGGTGGAGCCTAGCTAGTGAGCATAAAGCCAAGGAATTGCTAGTGTGAATTAGGAAAACCATTATTACTTATACCGGCGCTAGTCCGCCCCCAGTGTTTTCCAGACTCTAAGTCTAGTTAGTGACTCACTGGATATGAATGTTCAAGCATGTTGCCTTTTCCTAAGAACTAGACTGTTTTTAAATATGACCAGAGAACAGGGTGGAGACTAAAAGGAGGGTGAAGTTCATTGTAAAACATTCGGCACTAGCAAAACGTTGCCCTGTGCAAAATGAAGAAGGCAGGACAGTAGAGTGGTCCTTTGCTGAATGGGAATAATTGGTTCTTGCACCTAAACTTTGCTTTGTGTTTGACTGTTAGCGAGATGGTACAATGTAGATCAGACCCTAAATTTAGACCGAAATTTTCATAGGGTGGGCGTACAATTAAGTCTAAATATACGTGGCCCAATTTTTCAGAAGAGCAGAGCATCTGCAGCACCTATTGACTTGGTGCTAGGAGACCGTGGCTTCTCGGAGCTGCTGCTGTTCACAGGATATATAAACCCAAAATCCTGACCATTCATGATCACTAAAGATCCTTTAGCTCCTTTTGGAAAGGGAAAGGTGTCAACGCTGGTGTCCTAGCCAAATTTGAGGAATTGCTAAATTCACCCTGTGGTTTCAGCTGGGGAAGCTATTAGTTCATGTCCCTTCCTAAAAATTGTTGTGTGCAGAATGGCTGCCACATTCCACCCCAAGGGGGCTGCATTCCCATAGGGGATGAGTGATTCTTTTGTGCCTATGTACTCTGAATTATCTGGGGACCCTTGGATGAAAGTTGCTCTCTAAATACAACTTCTTATTGTAACACTCGCATGCGGTCATTTTAGTTGAATTTTCCTTCCACCAGAAAAATCAAACACCAAATCCTCTAAAGCTTCTAAATGAGAAGAGAAGGGACGTGTGCAATTTTCTCTGGTCGGAGAGACTCCCTTTGATTGATGTTGAACCTGCTTATTCTTGTGTTCTAACAACGTGTGCTTGCAATGGCAATCGTGCCAACGCTAGCACACGTGGAAATGCTCAGCAGTCAGCAGGCTGCAGTATTGCTATTTGTTGGGCAGAATCAGCGTTTTCAAGGAGACCTGGGCTGCATTCCTCCAAGGAAAACCCATGGTCAGAGCAGAGAGCCGGGACTCCTGGATTCTATTTCCATCTCTGTCCCCAGGCCCGCTGACAGGGGGGGGGGGGGGGGGCAAATTGCCCAGGGGGCCAAGTGATTTAAAAGGGCCCGGGGCCATCGCCGCTGGCAGTGCAGCAGGGCAAAGGCGGGTTCCTGCCCGCCCTCACTCCCCTGGGGGGACAGGGGCTCTCCACGTGCTGCCCGAGCACCGACTCCGCAGCTGCCATTGGCCGGGAACTGCAGCCAATGGGAATTTCCGGGGCGGTGTCTGCGGACAGCGGCGTGCGGAGACCCCCCTGGGTCCCCCACTAGGAGTCGCTGCCAGAGGGGTGTGCCGGTCGCTTTCAGGAGCCGCCTGAGATAAGCACCAACCCCCTGACCCCCTTTGGCACCCCAACCCCCTGCCCCAGCCTAGAGCCCTCACCCAAACTCCCTCCCAGACCCTGCACCCCACACCCTCTCCCAGAGCCTGCACCCCTCACCCCCTCCTCCACCCCAACCCCCTGTCCCAGCCTTGTGAAAGTGAGTGAGGGTGGGGGAGAGCGAGAGACAGAGGGAGGGGGGATGGAGTGTTCTTCCCTGGGGCCCGGAATTGCTGTCGGCGGGCCTGTCTGTCGCTGACTCCCTGCGTGACCTTTGGGAAAGCGGCGTCATTTTTCTGTGCCTCGGTTTCCCCGTCAGCAACGTGGATCTAGCCAAACCAATCTAGTGTGTGATCTCACAGGCCACTGCCCAGACACCCTCACAAGTGTAATTCTCTTGCACAGAGCCCCACTGAGCTCAGAGGGCCTCGGCAGGGGGGTCAGTGAGGCCAATAGCAAGGTGATGTGAAACTGGCTGGTAATTAATAAAGCTTTGTAAAGCACTTTAAGGTCCTTGGGTGAACAGAGCTATATAAAGTGTTTTCTCCCCCGCCCCGTCCTCCTAACTGTTATAAACATCATTTTGTGCTCATTACATTCAGAAGCAGAGAAGTGGGATGCAGTTACACCCATGGAAAATTAATTCCTGAATTTCATAAGTGTTAATGAATTTGTACATTTCCGGGAAACTGGAATTTCATGAATAACCAAGTGTGCCATTTCTTATCTCCCTTCTAGGGGCCAACAAGTGTCAGTTTGCTACAGGTGGCTTTGGCCCGTCTCTCCTAGAACTGAGCACAGAATTCTTCACTATTCCTAGGTTACTAATATTAAAACACTGGACTGCTAGTATTTTTTAGCTTGTGCTGAAAAGCCATTGCAGCTAGGGTAACCAGTTGTCCCGATTTTATAGGGACAGTCCTGATTTTTGGGTCTTTTTCTTATATAGGCTCCTATTATCCCCCACCCCTTCCCGATTTTTCACATTTACTGTCTGGTCATCCTAATTGCAGCATGCATTGCTCAGTTTGCTTGGCCGGCTGGTGGTATTCGAACTTCCTCAGTTACTCAAACCTAGAAGAAGCTGTCACAAAGATTTTAGAATTTACCAGCATAAGCAATATGTATTATCAGCGTCTTTCACGTACAGTAGGAAATGGATGATAATTCTGAGTGAGGAGCAATAGCACATCAGCCCAGCGGTGCTGACAATGGGGTACTTCCCTCCCCTTTATCACCACTCCCAGTCTCCCAGGGTTCAGCTAACAAATGTTTTATAAGGAAGGTCCCCCTTCCAGGACATGAAAGGGCTGCGGGATATCCCTGCAGTAGTCACCTAGTCTGTCTATCCATTTCTAAGGCACCGTTTCTGAAGAGCTCCGTACTCCTCTCTCAGAAATAAACAAAGCCCTAGGCTTTGCCCTCCGTTACATCAGTGTAACTCCACTAAGGGCGGTTACTCCAGTTTTATGCACAGCAGCGGAGATGAGAACCTGTCCCTAACTAAATAAAAGCAAGCAGGTCGGGATTTAGGATCTGCCCAACCTCTGCTGCTCCTTCACCCGGGACTCTAGAGGGCATCTTCAGCAAGACTGGGCGGGGAGGACCAAACCACTCCGTGCCCTGTGAGGTCATGTGTAGGGTGACCAGATGTCCCGATTTTATAGGGACAGTCCCGATTTTTGGGTCTTTTTCTTATATAGGCTCCTATTACCCCCCACCCTCTGTCCCGATTTTTCACACTTGCTGTCTGGTCACCCTAGTCATGTGCCCGGCGGATTCCAAAGAGGCATCAGCGGCGGTGAAGCTGCTACAGTGGCTGTGGGTTCATTAGGTACAGGAAGCCTCTCATTGAGACTAGCAGCATCCAGGGGGGATGAACTGCATGTGACTCATGGGACTGAGAGAGGTTGCAAGGTGTGCGGTGGAGTGTAACCGGCTGAGGGTGCAGACACCAGCTCCTGCCACCGCCGTGGGCTGGAGAGAAGAGCAGCAATAGTGCAGTGTAAGCAGGATGAAAACCACAAGAGGCAGCCAGGTGACTCGCCAGAAACCCGAGGCAACATGACACATCAGGGAGGGAGAAGCCGGTGAGGGAGAAGCAGCTGCATCCCAGAGGCACTTAAGGCGGCTAGTGAAAGGTGAATGAGATTATTCTGGGGTGCACCAAGCTGGGCTGAGTTCATGGGCAACGCCGGCGCTTCCACTAGGCGACTCTTGGCGGTCGCCTAGGGCGGCAGGATTTGTGGGGGCAGCATTTCGGCGGCGACTCATTTCCCGGCGGCAAGAAAAGCGACCACCGAAACGCCACCGAGAACACAGCTTCAGAGGAGCTGCGGCCGAAGCGCCGCTGATTACAGCGGAGGAGCGCTGCCGCCTAGGGCGGCAAAAACCCTGGTGCCGCTACTGTTCATGGGGCCCCTCTTCCCATAATGTAACCCGCCTGTTTTAATCTGAGGTAATTCAGCGCTCTCACCCGCTCACAAAGCCTGTCTATCTGTAGGGGATTTTTGTACGATGCTCTGAGGCTAAACGCCAGGGGAATGAACCTGATAGTCCCCATGCGGACGCAAGGATCCTTGAACCCAGGGCCGTCAGCAATAAAAACACAAGCCTCTACCACCGGAACGACAAGAGTCACGCAGCTGTCAGCCACTAGAGGGAGACGTGATTGCCAACGTAATACCCTAGGCTGGGTAGGGCACGTGGGAAATACTGTGGTTTGATGTTTTTTCATTGGAATTTTTCTCCCTCTCTCCCTGTTCTCCCGCCACTTCCATTTCTCACCCCATCCCCACCATTTCCATTGGCTTTAGGCTCCCCTCCCTTCGGTCCTTCCTAACCCATCTGCCTTTGCCTGAGTCGGGATTACACACTCGCCGCAACCCGGGGGGTTGGAAATTAGGCACCGGGGGCCAAATTCTCCACTGGCCTAAATGGCTGGAGCTCCCTCCACTTTGACGGGGCTCTGGCGATCAGCGGAACTACATCAATTCCGAGCCACTGAGAATCTAGCCTAAGGCGATTCCCCTTCCCTCGCGGTCCCCCAGCCCAGTTTCCCCGGAGTGCTTCTGCAGCAGAACTATCATCCCGGCCCCCGTCCTCCACCCACAAATAGCCCAGCTTAATACCACGTCCTTCTGTTGCACACACCTGTGATGTTGTAGGGCAGGATGGCACGGGGGCTGATTTTCAATGGCACTCACACTGCCCGGGTCCTGGCCACCAGTCTGGGGGGCTCTGCATTTTAATTTAATTTTAAATGAAGCTTCTTAAACATTTTAAAAAACCTTATTTGCTTTACATACAGCGATAGTTTAGTTATATATTATAGACTGATAGAGACATTTTAACGTTTTTAGAAGGTATTACTGGCACACGAAACCTTAAATGAGAGTGAATAAATGAAGACTCGGCACACCGCTTCTGAAAGGTTGCCAACCCCTGTTGTAGGACATCCTGGAAAAGATGGAGACCTGAGCTCCCCTGCGACTGTGTGCTCCACCCGCTAGCAGGTTCAGCGCTCCCTTCGATCGGCTCATGGAAAGCGTAGGCGTCTGCTTTAGGCTACGATGACAAGAGAAATACCTTTGTGAGGCGAGGCCTAGGTGGATTGGGGCGTGACTCAGAGGAAGTCAGTGTTCAGGGATTTGTTCTCTGTGTGTGAGATCTAGTCACTTTAATTACACCCAGAGTGGTAACTAACTTTTTTCTTTTTAATTTTGAGTATTAATCACGGTTAATATCTCCTTCCTTGGCTAAACCGATGAAGATTGCTTCTGTAATTCTAGGGAGCCCAAGATTTATTGCATCAGTGTCTGACTGCAGGTTCTGCTGGGAGTGGTGCGTAATGTATGACCGAACCGAGTGGAAATCAGATCAGCGTGTAGCCCGGGGCAGGATACTTGGCTTCAGAAAAGGACTGTGGGGAAAGGAATCTTTAAAACCAGGCTGGGGGAAATCTAGTCAATTCAAAGAAAGGTAGGGGAGGTGGAGACAGCAAGATGCAAAGAGGACAGGACTTGCTGTGCTTTTTCTGATCCTGATACCCGGGAAGTCACTGGCAAAACTCCCACTGGCTTCAAGGTGGGCACATGCCTGTGCTCTTTTGTCTCGATTCATCTTTCCCTGGCCAGTGTAAAGAGATCAGATTAGTCTGAGCTCCCACACAGAATCTCTCCAGGGTGGTGCAGGTCTGTTCTGTCCGAATCCCTGGATCAAGTCTCGAGGGGGTAGCAGCTTCTGCCAGGGGACGGGGGTTGTGTGGGATCTAAGTTGATCGCGGCTCCAGGTTTGGATGCCTGGCCAATGCTATTCTCAGCCTAGCTCACCGGGGCCCCACTGGATGTTTCTCTAGAAGATCTGCTCTTGGAATTAGTGTGGGGCGGGTCTCTGGCCTGTGCTCCGCGGGAGGCCTGACTCGAGGATCACAAGGGTCCCTTCTGGCCTTGCAGTCTAGGACTGGAAGATTCTGGTCTCCTTTACACGGGGCTAAACCAAGAGACACTCCAAACCACTCTACATCAGGCGTTGCACTGGCATAAAATGAATGCAAGTAAGATGAGACCAGACCCATAGCGTGCCCCTACCATACAGAGAGCACTTCCTGCACCAGGATGCACCCTCCGCACCTTGCATGGATGTCTCGCGCTGCTGCAACAGGGTCATGTTCCAGTGCTCCAAATACCTAGTGGACCAAAACCCCACAGCACAATCCCCCATGTTTCTATTGGGCTCCCAGGAAAGGTGCACGGTAGGTGCAGGGCATTTAGAGCAAATCAAAGCCCAGTTTCTAGTGAGGAGCAGGCAGGTATCTTCAGGTGGGAGGCGCAAGAACCGTGATGACTGCAACTGACTTTAGATTGAGTTAAGTTTGAAACTGAAAGCAACATTTTGGAGGCAGGGGGAAAGGAGAAGATGATACTGAGCGAAGCGAAACCAGGAAAAGTTCCCACCAATTCTATCCTATGGCTCCCCTTCACTGTAGCGTCTGTGCTTCATATATTTACATAAGAATGGCCCTACTGGGTCAGACCAAAGGTCCATCCAGCCCAGTGTCCTGTCTTCCAACAGTGGCCAATGCCAGGTGCTCCAGAGGGAATGAACAGAACAGGTGATTCATCTCCTGTCACCCATTCCCAGCTTCTGACAAACAGAGGCTAGGGACACCATCCCTGTCCATCCTGGCTAATAGACATTGATGGACCTATCCTCCATTAATTTATCTAGTTCTTTTTTGAACATCCTCTGGCAAGGAGTTCCACAGGTTGACTGTGTGTTGTGTGAAGAGATACTTCCTTTTTGCTTTAAACCCGCTGCCTATTAATTTCATTTGGTGACCTCTAGTTCTTGTGTTATGAGAAGTAGTAAACAACACTTCTTTATCTACTTTCTCTACATCAGTCATGATTTTATAGACCACAATCATATCGCCCCTTAGCCGTCTCTTTTCCAAGCTGAAAAGTCCCAGTCTTATTAATCTCCCCTCATACGGAAGCTGGTTCATACCCCTAATCATTTTTGTTGCCCTTTTCTGAACCTTTTCCAATTCCAATATATCTTTTTTGAGATGGGGCGACCACATCTGCACACAGTATTCAAGATGTGGGTGTACCATGGATTTATATAGAGGCAACATGATATTTTTCTGTCCTATTATCTATCTCTTAATGAGTCCCAGCATTCTGTTTGCTTTTTTGATTGCCGCTGCACATTGAGTGGATGTTTTCAGAGAACTATCCACGATGACTATTTGTCTTCAGAGCGCTCCTCTGAGCCAGGGCAGTGCTATTATCCCCATTTTACAGATGGGGAACTGAGAGACACCGAGAGTAAGTCACCCAGGAAGCCAGTGGTAGAGCAGGGATTTGAACTCAGGGCTCCTGGCTCATGGTGTAATCACTGGACCATCCTTGCCCTCTGTGAGCCTGCTTAGCAGAGATCCACACAGCTCTAGTCAGAGAGACGGAAAGGGTTTCTGTGGATTGCCTGGGCACAGACTGACAATCAGGAAACCTTTCCTTCTACTCCCAGTTTTGCTGCTCACTCACGGTGTCGGCTCAGCCAGGTCAGTTCCCCATCTGTAAAATGGGGCCATGACCCTTGGGCTCCTTTTGTAACGGCACTTGGTGATCTCCAGGTGAAACACCTGAGGTGAGACCTCAGCACCAGGATTTCAAAAGTGCTCAGCACTCGTGCACCCCGCTTATTTAGGGGTCCCCAGGAAAGTCTGATATTTCCACATAACTGGAATGATACTGTACACATTTTGATGTTTTGAAGCTACATTTTTGTGTTGATTTGAAATGAAACATGTTGCTTCCAATCAACGTTTTTTTAGCTGAAAATGAAATTGTTTAAAGTCAACGTGAACCAAAAATGGAAATTCTGAGACTTGATCTGCTGTGCTGAACACATCCCAGTGTAACCCCGATTCCAGCGGCATGTTAATGGATGGCCCTCGGGGTCCACAGGGGGTATCTATGCTGATCAGGGGAGGGGGAGCCTAGTACTATTTTGGCTCATTCATCCTTTGGCCGGGGGAGATTCCATCCAAGAGTCACTGCCCCTCCTCCGTCTTGCTCCCGACGAATAAATAGCGTCCCTATAGAATAAGGGCTAACGCTGCAGCGAACAAGAATGACAGAAGCCCTAGCAGGTGGTGGCACCTGTGCTCTGTCTAATTCCAGCCCCATCTGCAATACATCCCAGCTGGAGAGAATGCAACGGAAATAGACTCTGAAAGTGACTCAGAGTCGGGGGGGGGGGGGGGGTGGAAACAGTATGTGGTGACCCTGGCTTCAGAAACATAACCTGCTGCGGGGGAGGACTAATGTCTGTGGGGAAAACTTTGGCCCTTTCTGTCAAGCAGCTGTGGGTGATTCCCCTTCAGGACTCATCCTTCCCCTCCCCAAAGCAGGCTGCTGGAGTCTAGCGAGCTGGAAAGGGCCGAGCTAGAATCCCCATGTGCAGGGCAGCTGCTGTGGTATTTGCGTTTGACATACTGGCTTGTTTCTGGACTAACTTTCAAGTGGCTGCTTCTTTAGAGAGGTGTGTGAACTTCTCAGACTGGAGCCCTTGTCCGATTCTCTTTTTTCCTCTCCTTTTTCTTTCCTTCCCATTTCCTGGTGCTTGTCTCCCCAAATTTTTCGATGCTCATCCGTCACTAAAACACACGCACAGTGGCCTGTGAATTTCCAGGGGTCGATGCTTGTAGAAATCTATTGCACTGCGTGATGTCACGAAGCGAGTGCACTCTGTGTGGTGTTGCTAACCTAGGATCTGTCCCTGCAGCCGCGTTCCTGACACTGGATGTGGAGGACGTATTGCAGTATTGTTCTGCCAAAGTCGCCTCACGAGGGAAAAGGGCAAGAGAATGAGAGAGGTTAACCTATGAAAAAACTATAGACTGTTTGTTTATTTTGCTCTTGTCATTATAAGATAACTTCCAAACCCTCTTCCTTGTTTCTCCAAGTGGCTCGAGTCCATGACTGGAGTTCCCTCAACTCATTGCTTGTATCTTACAAACAGAACTTAAATCAACACAGACAATTGTGACAGCTGACACAACCCACAGAGAGCAGCTCAGCACAATGGCAATGACTTATTCCACCACCACCACCTCGATCTGGGGCAGACAGGCACCATGCGAAAGGAGTGAGTCATAATTTTTTTTTTCATTCATCGCAGCTTTTATCTGCTTGACAAACTGTCCTTTTGCTGTGTTATGGTCTTGACTTTATATTTTCTTCTTTGCTTCTTCCGTTCAATGACATCAACTCCTACCACCAAAGGGCTAGAGCCTGCACAAACCACCAGGCCTCTGAAGAAGTGACTCCGCATCCTTGCCAGGAAACGTGTTTTGCAGGTTTATAAGCCAAGGTGTACCTGGTGTTCCCTGAGCCTTTCTGCCCTCCTTAAAAGCCAGCAGGTGAGAACTCCGCAAAGGTAACACCTTAGCTAACATCTTTAGGGATGGGCACACTGGTTCAGTAGAAGAAGTAACAACCCAAACTGGACCTTTGCCCATTTTTTTGAACACGACTCAACCTAAACTGGCCTTTCATCCATTTCGCAAACCTAGAGCTGAACGTTCACTGGAACATTCAGACGCTTGTGAAAGTTCAGAGAAATTTGGTTAACTCTCTGCTGTGTTCATGCACCGCTGCCCTCCTCCAAAGTCTGTCATTTGAACATCAGCTTATGTTGTCCCGCTGGGTGATTCCAGTCTCTGAGATTTACGCCACTCTTGGTCACAATCCAACCTGTTCCTTCAGCTTTGCCAACAGTGGGTTAGATAATCGGAGCAGAGGGGATGAGTGTGGTGAGGCCATCCAGGCGCTTGACATGGTTTGACTGTGTGTATGGTGTGGACGAGGAGAGTACTGGATATTCCTCCACTGAGTTAACACTACAAAACAGGAGCAAAGGGCTGCAGAGGAGCCAGGGTGGGATTTTTTTTCTTTTCTTATTGCACTGTGTACCGTTCTGGTGCTCGTTCCTCCTGGATCAGAGCTACACAGCAAAGCAGCAACGGGCTTCATAACCTCTTTCCCGTTGTGCTGGAACCCTGACCTGAGGAGTTCTTCAGCTACCCAGGGAATCTTCTAGGTTTCATGTTTGCCCCGGGGCGAGACGGTTGCCTATTGCGCTTGCCTGTTCTGAGATGAACAATTATCTTGGAATTCAGCTAGCGTCACTAAGGGTCAGGCTGCATGGGATCTTCCTTTCTCTCTCTCTCTCACTTGTTTCACTGACTCAAGCTTATGATGAAAGGCTAATCTCCCTCTTTCTTCTGCTAATACGCTTTTTCTAAAGGGAATCTAGGGTTGGTGAAAGGGGCTGGATTGACATCCCTGGAACCTTAAATGCCATAGTTCTCCGAAGAACAGGAGCCCAGGCAGCAACGGTGTAAGAGTTTACTGGGGATCAACACAGGATTGCTCCCTTTCTGCAGTTATATTAGCCAGGCTATAATGTTAGGGTAGATATCAATGCTCATGCTTGAGGACAGAAGCCAGCTGCTAACTCTCCCCAGCCCTGCACTCCCATAGCCAAGGGTAGCAGAGGGCACCTGTCCCTCTAAGAGCAGGCACTGCCAGCCCATCTCTTCTGGAGGTTAGGCCCTTCAGGGGAGAGGGGTTTCTAGGAGATGCACTCTCCTGAGCTGAACGCCCCCGGCCGCATAAGACAGACATCACATGGTGGCCAATCTATAAAACGAGCTGCTCTTTGCTCAGGGGAAGAAGCGAGTGGGAGGAGGAGATGTCTGCACACATTGCGGGGGAAGAGAAGCATCCAGGGAAGGTTCTGTGGGGCAAGGTCTGGAAGGAGGTTGGATGGAGAAGGATGCTGAGGAAAAAGTGAAGCAAGAAGGAAAAGGCCTGGGGCATATAACACTGGTGGGCTGCAGGCCCCGTGTTGGGGGGTGAGCTGTTATTTAGGGGTCTCACGCTGGATTGGCTGGAGGGTTAAACCCCAGCAAGGCCAGGAGGAGAGCGTAGACCACTAGCGGGGAGAGAGGCAAACAGAGGTGTGGTACATACCAAGAGAGGTAAGAACCCCTTAGGGGGCTGTTTTAGAATAACGTTCTTTATGTAAAAAGAACAGGAGTACTTGTGGCACTTTAGAGACTAACAAATTTACTTGAGCATAAGCTTTCGTGGGCTACAGCCCACTTCATCGGATGCATAGAATGGAACATACAGTGAGAAGATATTTATACATACAGAGAAACATGAAAAGATGGAAGTACCCACACCAACCGTAAGAGGCTAATTAAGTAAGAGGACTATTATCAGCGGGGGGGAAAAAACTTTTGAAGTGATAATCAAGATGGCCATCACTTCAAAAGTTTTTTTTCCCCTGCTGATAATAGTTCCTCTTAATTAGCCTCTCACAGTCCAGATCTAGTCCAGTTTCCACAGACCACTGCAGAATGATTTTTGTTCACTATTGACCCAGACCGCAGCCTAGAGATGAAAAGCAGGAATCAGTGTAGAGGAGAGAGGCCCTGGGTTCCACTGCTAATCTCTGTAGCAGGCACAGTCCCGCCCAAAGGATAACGGCCGCTTTTTAGAGGAATAAATGAGAAGTATAAAAATATTTGTTGCAAAATGAATGAGGAGGAGGGTTGGCCTGATCTGAGCAGCAGAGTTCAGCAGTCACTCTGAGCTTGTGTCAGGAAAGGGACCAAGAATAACTTGCTGCTCAAGAGACTCTGGAGAAAGCAAGGTGACCTAGCTCTGTAAATTCAGCCTGAGATCTGGAAGGCATGCTGAGCGCCTCACCTTTCTGCCGCCAGCACCACTTGTGGGAGAGATGCTCGTATCCATGGCCATAATGGCTCCGCTGTACTGACAGCCAAGACAAGAAAAAACAAGACCCTGGATTTTTGTCAGGAAAAGTGCACTTAGCAAGACAAACTGTTGGTTCTTAGTCACTTTTCTAATCATTAGCCAAACTTTTGTAACAAAACGGCAAAGAGTCCTGTGGTACCCTATAGACTAACAGACGTATTGGAGCATAAGCTTTCGTGGGTGAATACCCACTTCTTCAGATGCATGTAGTGGAAATTTCCAGAGGCAGGTAGTTTCTGAGCCTACATAGTAGATGATTGAAGTCTGTGACTGTTCCTCACTCCCAGTGGCTGCCTAGACCTCTTGATCATTAGGGAGGAAAGAAAGCAGGACCTAATATGCCGAAAACAATAGGTACTTAGCATGAGGTTTGGCTCTGAAAAGTGACTGTGAAAATGCCATTGTGGAGTTGTGTGTTTTATTGTTTTTAAATAGAAGTAGAAAGATATTTTCCCCCTAACTGCTGGCCCTACAGTCTCAGCCTGGGATCTGAAAGTCAAGCTGGCTTCTTTCTTCCTTATGTATCATCACTAGTGATATAAGTGTTTGCAGATGCTACTAGATTCTCAGTGATATCTGTACAATCACATGCCTTCAAATGACACTCTACTGGTATGGAACCGGTGTTGTCCTGCTGCCTTCAAAGGGGTTTGCACAGATGATTGGAACTTAATCCACAGTTCTGTTGAAGGAAGAGAATCTAGCTAGCAATCCCATATCTATGTTGGCTGCACAGGGCTAACAGGAGTGAAAAGTTGTAGAGGCTTGTTTTAGTCAGTGAAGTGAACTCTGGACGCATCTTCCGGCGATTTGGAGGTGCCACTTTTCTTTTGTCCCCTATTAAAGTAGAACTGCCCTTTAATTTAAAATAGAATCCCCATTTGCTGTAATACCACTAAGGCTTGTGTCTTCTGAAGATACTACGGCATGACAAACCCTTGATGCGTTTACGCATGAGAAAGCAACGGTCCCCTACGCACGCTTCCCGCTGCTTTTCTGAGCAGAATGCACTGGGAAGACATGCAATAGACGTACTGATGGCATTAAACGCAGGTCAGGAAAGGGATTCTCCTGCAGCCGCTGCGGCACGGGAACAATTCCTAATAAAGGACATAACCTTTGGCCGGGTTGTATTTTTTCTTCCCTGCTGTTGGCAGAGGTTGGTGTTTTTATGACTGCTTTATCTGTGGCTGAATTTGCCAAGCTCAGGATTTGTTGACACTGGAAGAGGGTCAATATTTCTCTGCAAGAGGTGATGTAAGTGGCTGGCGAACTGTTGACTCAAAGAGGAATTACTAATTTCTTAACAGCTTGTCAACAAATCTGTTTACACTTCAGCAACCAATGGATTTCGCCAGCTCTTCAAATATAAACCAAGAGCCTGTTTGTTTTACAGGGGCACTGTAAGGTTAAAAATGATCAGCCGCTTTCAGCCCGGGGTTATGTCAGTGCATATACTCACCGGGCGTTCCTGTGGCTAAGGGCACGCTGCTGGTCAGTATAGCCAAGTGACGCCCAAGGAAGGGGCACTGTCATGTGATGTGCAACCCTCCTCTGGCTCCCTGGACACAGCTCCCAGCCCTATGCTAGATCTCTGCCATCTTTCTAATAGTGTGTTGGGATATTGGTTTGCATATATCCAGGGCTCCTACTGGAATTCCTGAGGAAAGGGTTGTTATCCCTCTTATTGGTTCATTTAAAAATGATTTTACTATTTATCCCATTAATTTTATAATTAACTTTTATCTATCTGTGTAGGGATGGGATGGTTGAGGGGCATCATAAAATGGGCTACACGGCTGCTTATCTCATGGTTGCTGGTTCAAATCCAGCCCCACTAGGTAAAAAGTTTGTTAGTGTGTGGTGGCTATTTTAGTCTGGTTCCATGTGTACAGGTATCCAGACTGTGCGCATACAGTGCAAATTAGGCCTGTCCCTCTTCACTAGCACTTCCATTTGTTATTTTCGTGTCACCTCAAGAAATGTCTTGGTGGAAATGCATCCACTCCGTTCCTCCTTGCCTGGACTCTCTCTCGATGACCGTCTTTCTGGTTGGAAGGGCAGGGTAGACTTGCACAAAGGCTGGCCGTGATAGATGGCTTTTGCTCAGCTTTTTGTCTGCACTGCTATAGCCTTGCAAAATGCCACGCATGCCTTTAAAGCATTTACTCTGTTTCTAACAACAATGACCCAGCTCTGGTCAGCCTCTTCTCTTGCCTAATGCACTCTGCAGTGCACTTCCTAATGTTTGCACGGAAATCGTGTACAGAAAAGTTTGCACTCGGTGTGTGTTTGTTCTTTTTGTTACACTATACATGTGTGTTGATTAAAGTCCCCTAGGTTAAGGTAGTTTGTGGCACTGAAAAACTTGAGTAAAATAAAAAATCTGCTCCAGTCTAACACCAAATAAATAAAAATGTTTGCAATGCTCTGACACGCCCTCAGAGTCTAAAGAGAAAAGGTTCCTAACCCAGCCAGGCTCTAGGGGGAGCATTCATTTTAATAATAATTTTTTGCACACATGAATGATCTTCCACTGGCAGCCAATCTAGATGAAACCTTCTAAATTTTGACGAACATTTTTGTCAGTTTCAATGGCTAATTGCAAAAATCGGAATGTTTGCAAAATATCTGCCCCACCAGCTTTGACACACATCCAGCTTGTCTGTGAAAGCCCTTTATTCATCCCTGCATTTGGCAAACTAGGGAACGTGGCATGCAGATACCAGTTTGAATGCCCAAATGTCTTGGTGAAAGGCATGCAGCTGACCAGTCTGGGGCCTGAAGTCCTAGTTTAGCTCCAAAACAAATACAGCAAAGGCAGTAGCAGGCGGATTCTCCATCACTGACCAGTTTTAAATCAAGATGGGATGTTTTTGTAAAGGATCTGCTCTAGGAATTACTGTGAGGATTTTCTGTGGCTTCTGCTCCACAGGAAGCCAGACCATGATTGCCATGGTCCCTTCTGGCCTTGGAATCTCTGAATCTTTAAGGGTATGTGTCTGCACTGCAAAAAAATCCCACCTGCAGAAGCAAAACTCAGACCCTGGGGCTACAGACTCGGGGTCACACTAAAAACTGCACGGTTGCCGTTCCCAGTCAGGCCGGAGCCCGGGCTCTGAAGCCTGGCGAGGGGGTTCTCAGAACTCATGCAGGAACGTCTACACTGGTATTTTTAGCGCCGCAGTCGGTAGACTCAGTCTCTGAGACTTCTCGCCCTAGAGTTTTTGGTTTTTATTTGCAATGTCGACATACCCCGAGGCCCCAGCTGAGATTAGGAACCCGTTACGCAAGGCGCTGCAGAACACACAGACAGTCCTCCCCCAGGTGCTTGCAGTCTAACCGGACAAGATGGATCGAGTGCGGGAGAAAAGAAGCAGCGTCCCCATTTTGCAGATGCGGGGGACCTGTGGCAGAGAAGCACTCGGCAACTCTCCAAGGTCACACAGGGGATCTGTGGAAGAACTGGGAAACAAAGCCAGATCTCCTGGATCCCAGTCCGGTGCTTTATCCACAAACCCATTCTTCCTCTGTAGTCTCTGTGGCAAATTGCCGGCACTACTATGATGGGTCCCGCACTTTCTCTTCTTGGGGGGGGGGGGTTTCAGGGTGCCATTTCTTGCCCCTGAACTGGGGTAACAGCTATCCTACTAGTATCCCAGGGAAGGGGAGTGGAAAGGGAGGGACCCAGGCCCGCCCTCTACTCTGGGTCCCAGCCCAGGGGCCCTATGATAGCAGGTGAACCACTTGTACCAGTGATTCTTTCCCCTGGGCTACTTCCCTCTCCTGACCTTCAGCTTGTGGGGCTTCCTGCCTTCCCTCTGCACAAGCCAGGTGTCCCTTTACCTAGGATCTTGGTCTTCTTAGCCCACCGCAGCACTTCTCAAAACTCTCCTCCGCTTTCCTCCAAACTGCTCTTTGTTCCCCCACCAATCCACTCTGCTTCACTCCTCCAAACTGCTCTCTGCTCCACCACCAAACCACTCTGCTCCAGCTCCTCCTCTGGCTGATTGAAGCAGGGGGATTTTATCAGGTGACTGGCTTCAGGTGCTCTAATTGGTTTCAGGTGCTTTTAATTAATCTACAGGGAATAAGGCTTCTCCTCATCCTAGATCACTCTCCTGCTGCCTTCTGGCCATGCTGTATCACATCTCCAAGAACAAACTTCACTGCTAATGTTCCTTAGTCCTGACCTGGTGCCTCTGCCCTGCCGGAATGCCGAGCCCCAGCTGACTCCACTGTCAAGCATGGGCTTGACGGCAGGATCAGGACCTTCATAATTTAGACCCAGAACAACTTCTGGTCCACCTTTCCCTATAGTTCATTCTCAGCCCAGTGAGCTCCAGCTTCATCCCCCACCAGGCTGGAGTGAGTCTGTTCTGTTACCCCCTTTAAGATAATCAGAAAAGCTGCACTTGTCTGCCTTGAAATAATCCAATTCACATTTAGCTCCGTTCCATTCAAAGTAACCCGCAGCTGCAATTTTTAAGGGTGTTTTTTAACCGAACTCCCTTCATCCCAGGGTGTGTGGGATTTCCCCCTGACGTCTCAAGAGCAGATGGGCAGTGGGAAATTCCTGCAAGTCCCCCAGTGTACAGTTGCTCTGTGGAGTCTTGAAACTTGTATTGTACATCGGATGTGACTTTGCATCTGTATCGGCGCAGCAGAAAACTT
Source organism: Macrochelys suwanniensis (assembly GCA_033296515.1). NCBI lineage: Eukaryota > Metazoa > Chordata > Testudines > Chelydridae > Macrochelys > Macrochelys suwanniensis. Next base: position 3,533,969 of record CM065783.1, on the reverse strand, counting down.
TAGCTTTCCTATATATCAATAACTGGCACAAGCTCTATAGCATTATAAATGATAGTTATGGCATTATACAAATCTCTGAACCCTTAGCGTCTTCACAGTTGTCCTGTGCTGTGCGCAATGTCCACTCAGAGCTTCCCATCAAGAGCCACCAAAGCAGACTCTCTACTAACTTCTAGCAGTGCAGGGACTAAGACACACAGCAGAGCAGTATTTATTCCATTCTAGTTGTATATCGTGTGAGTACCTTTGAAATAACTGTATTGCTGAAATTGTTTTAAACTGTAAAACCTGTTTGGATGTTCAAATATTTATTTGTTCCTTTGTTTTTCTTAATAGGAGCTCTCTCTTTGTGAACAGGGAGGGGCACTTCATTGAAATTTTTCAAAAGCGATCTGCAATTGATTCTTGCCTTTGTTTCCAGAGTATGGGGAGGCTGCTTGGGTAAATTTTGAGCTTTTGGCATTTACAGTTAGGAAACGATTTCTCATTCAAGAAAGCAAGCCTCATACCTGAAGCTATATGATGTGCTGTAGAAGAGAGCTGTAGTTAAGGGTGTCTGAGCTTTTCCATTCCAAGTCCCCATCTCCAGTCATTCATAACTTTTTGAAACTTTCAGCTACTTGGCTGAAATTTCCCATGTTTGGTCTCTGCGCTAACATGAGCTTTCTTGGGAAGTTTGGGCCTCAGAAGCTTAGCCATTTTAGACTAAGGGAATGGAGGAGGATAAATGCAGAACTCTTGCTACTCGTCTTTTTAAACAATCTTAGCACTGCAGCAGCTGTGGATATAAACCTACATTTTGCATAGGAAATGGTCTTCACTTCAGGCAAATGGCTTTCAGTGTTGTAGTGTAAATTGGTTTTGATCCAACAGAGAGCTATAAGCCTTTAAAAACTCCCCTCATGTATAGTGTAAGTAGCTGGAATCCTTGTCTTAGCCCTTGTCGCCGATGGAAGGTAGGTTCTGGGAGCCTTTTCATTGACTTTAAAGAGTTTTGGATCAAACTCTACATACCCATGGAATGAGGCAGGACTTCGGCCTAGTTCCCTGTGCACCTTGCCTCATTCTTGATGCCCTTTGCACATTTTTTGGCCAATGGAGGAGCTCCTAATTCTTTAATGGGCCAAATCAAAATCCCAGGGTGGAATCCTCGCCCCATTGAAGTCAATGGATGTTTTACCATCATCCAAGATTTCACTCCAGATCTGGGCAGCTCCAAGCACTGAGGTGCTCACCATATGCATCATAGTTTTGGTCTTGAGGCTCATTTCTACTTCAGGGGAAGAGTTCGAATATTTGTCTTTCTTCCTGCCATCTGTCATTGGAGCCTTGGTTGCTATAATCATTTTTGGTTTCATTTGGTGGGTTTCTGAGAGTGTCAGTGTTCATGCAAGTTAAGAACATAAGAATGGCTATACTGGGTCAGACCAAAGGTCCATCCAGCCCAGTATCCTGTCCACCGACAGTGGCTGGCCAATGCCAGGTGCCCCGGAGTGAGTGGACCTAACGATCAAGTGATCCATCCCCTGCCATCCATCACCCCCCTCTGACAAACAGAGGTTAAGGACACCATTCCTTACCCATCCTGGTTAATAGCCATTAATGGACTTCATCTCCATGAATTTATCCAGTTCTCTTTTAAACCCTGTTATAGTTCTAGCCTTCACAGCCTCCTCAGGCAAGGAGTTCCACAGATTGACTGTGCGATGTGTGAAGAAGAACTTCCTTTTATTAGTTTTAAACCTGCTGCCCACTAATTTCATTGGGTGGCCCCTAGTTCTTCTATTATGGGAACAAGTAAATAACTTTTCCTGATTCACTTCCTCCACACCACTCATAATTTTATACACCTCTATCATATCCCGCCTTAGTCTCCTCTTTTCCAAGCTGAAAAGTCCTAGGCTCTTTAATCTCTCCTCATTTGGGACCCGTTCCAAACCCCTAATCATTTTAGTTGCCCTTCTCTGAACCTTTTCTAATGCCAGTATATCCTTTTTGAGGTGAGGAGACCACATTTGTACACATTTGTACGCTGCTGCTCTTTGCTCTGGCTTGTACTTCAATTTAGGGCATCTCTCAGCAGCAGCAGGAGAGGGACCAGCGCTGGTCCTATGGCCGCAGAAAGCGGGTGGGTGGGATGGGCAGTGCCCCGGCAGTCCCTCACAAGAGACCCTTGTGTGTCCGAGAGCTGTTAATCCTGGCACTGCCCCCGAAGGCACCAGATGGAGGGTGGGCCGGCCAGCCACCCCCTCGCAAATCCAGATGCTGGGGGCAGCTAACCACCTCCTGAAGGTATCTAGAGGGGATGGGTAATATCGACTGCTACCCTTTCGCTCTCACCAGCTGCCCTAAAATATATGGGGAGGAGAATGCGAGGGGTGTTCGGGAAGGAGCGGGGGGTTCTTTGGAGGCGGATGGTCTTTGCTTTCATCTCCAAGGACCAGGAAGCAAAGCAGCAGCTGGGTATGTTTTCTCCAGTCTCTGTCCCTGCACCCTAGGGAGCGGTGAGAACTGGATAGGGCCTTCACTTCCCTCTCGTGGGGGAGGAGTGGGGCAGGTCTTTCTTGCCTTCCAGAAGCCTTGGGGAGGGCCTGTGCCCAGGGGTCCAGGCGTTTCCCTGGCAGCAAGCAGGATTCGGGGACGCGCCGGAGCAGCATGAACGCCGGCCAGGATGGCTGAAAATGGCAGATAGTCAGGAAATGAATCATTTCCGTGGCCCATCCCTAGACAATAATGCTGCTCAGTGTGCACAGCATGTACTCTTTGCCCAGAGATTAGCCTCCCGTTTGTGTGTGAATTCTGGCACAGGAAGGTGCAATCTCATTCAGAAGCCTGAAGGCCAGGAGGTTTCACAAGTGATATGCTGCACCCACCGTGCAGAAAAGTGCATGAACCCGGGCTACCTGACCATTGCCTTTTTTGGCCATCTTGATTATCACTTCAAAAGTTTTTTGTTCCTTCCCCCCCGCCCCCACCCGCTGATAATAGTTCCTCTCAATTAATTAGCCTCTTACAGTTGGTATGGGTACTTCCACCTTTTCATGTTTCTCTGAATGTATAAATATCTCCTTACTGTATGTTCCATTCCATGCATCCGACGAAGTGGACTGTAGCCCATGAAAGCTTATGCCCAAATAAATTTTGTTAGTCTCTAAGGTGCCACAAGTACTCCTGTTCTTTTTGCTGACACAGACTAACACGGCTGCTACTCTGAAAACTGCCTTTTTTGATACCTCTACCACAGCTAACACAGGAGAAGGAGCTGGTTACCTATAGCTTGCTGCAGCGGACCGCCTAAGATGATCTAATGTAATTAATTAGAGCTGAACTGGATCATTATTTAATGAGATCTAAAACTAATTAATCTTCAGAGCTTGTTGCTTTTTAAAAAGATAATTAAGCGAGGCGTTTACAAAACCCTGCACCTCCGCCTTTGTAGAGGAGGTTTTCTTTCTTATCTGTGTCTTGTTTTTTCAAAATGCTTTGGAATGAGGAGTTAATTGTCTTGCTGCTGTTTGTGTCTGGTGTAATTGTCTCCCTTTGAAAATGCCGTCTCTATCCAAGAACTAAAGGTTGGTCAACAGGGGGGAATTAACCAGAAAAGCAATTGCATAATAAACTGTTCCAGAATAGCTCCCGTGTGTACACTCTATTCCAGAATAAAAATCATTTTCTTCCAGACTAGTTAGTCTTCTTTGGAAGTGCATGAATTATTCTGGAATAAATCACTTTTATTCCAGAATAGGGTGTTCACGAGTTACTCTGCAACAGCTATTCTGGTCAATTACTCTGTGTACACCTGCCTTTAGCCTCCATGTGGCTTAGCCTCATCTCGCTCTATAAGAACAGCAGCGCGTCCCCCATCGTAATTAGTAGTTTGCCTCTGCATTAAAGATTTCTAAATATTATAGTGATCTTCTGTGTGTACCACTGCCCTCCACTGGACAGAAGGAGAACTGACCAACTGCGTGTCTCACGCTTTGTACTGCGGAGCGCTAATGAAGACTCTCCTTCACATCTATTGATACAGGCCTGTGGATTTGGAGCAAGAGGATCTAGGACCCTTAGAGGCCCAAGTGGCCATGGTGTGTAGCTTAATGTTAAATATTGCGCCATTCGATAGCTATGAAATTGTTACAGTGGGTACAAGTATCAGAGGGGGAGCCGTGTTAGTCTGGATCTGTAGAAGCGACAAAGAGTCCTGTGGCACCTTCTAGACTAACAGACGTATTGGAGCATAAGCTTTTGTGGGTGAATACCCACTTCGTTGTTCGCCCATGAAAGCTTATGCTCCAATACATCTGTTGGTCTATAAGGTGCCACAGGACCCTTTGTCACTTCTACAATGGGTACAGTTTTCAAAGTGACTATGTGACTTAGGCACCTACAATCCATTGACTTTCATCGGGACTGAGGTGTGCTTGAAAATGTTACCCAATAACTACGAATCCGCAAACACTCTGCGGTAGCGCAGCAGGGTTCTTGTGGACCGTTGGTCTCAGTGTGTAGCGTTCAGCATCATTGGACGGCGCTGTGATGTGCGCTGGCTTGGGGCTGTTAAAAAGGTAACCTTTGGGGAAAAGGTTTAAAGTGGTTCTGTCTTTAAAATAAACCTCTTCTCTGTTGTTAAATGGAAAGGGTTGGGGTTGCGTTCTGACTCTCCGCTTGCGCAGTTCATGCATAACTGAGTTGGGAACGTTTTCTGTGCAATGGAAGGGTGCAAGAAACGTGGCACGAAGTGAGAGAGGGGATTGAGGAAGGGAGACAGTTCACCAGTCAGTCACACACGGGCTCGCAATGTCACTGTTTGCCTGTGTGGGGGCAGGAGGGGAAAGAACTGGGGAACTGTTAAGCGGGGATTTGAGACAAGACGGTCGTAGCGGTTTCCTGAACAAGCTTCAGGGCTGACGTGGCAGGTGGTCTCTGAGATGCAGACTGGAACTGGCTGTATCCGTCATTCCTGGGGAAATGTGTTGCCTGCAGTCACAAGGGTGTTGTATGTGTGCACAGGAGGGTGCAATTTACACCCTTCCAGGCCAGCGAAGGCAGCCCGGGAGAGTCCTGGAGGCATTCCAAGCCCAATTCTGGACTCTAGTGGGCCTGCACACCTGGCGTATGGAGGTGCTCAAGGGAGCAGAGGGATTCCCTTATCGGCAGTTGCTGCTGCATCTCACCATTCTCAGGAGCTCGGCCCCTCTGCCCAAAGACCTGATCTTCCACTTATTGCCACCTGTCAGCAGTGCTAGAGTTACTGATCCATCCAAGTCTGATCATACGGACTGTAATCTGCAACTTCAGACCATGGCAGATGGGGCTCATGGTAAAGGAGCCCTCTCTGCGGCTCTTGGAAGAGGACTACAGACTCCTGCTTTCACCCCTCAATGACATTCACTTCCTCCCTTCTCGGTTGGGACCTTCTGCAATGGGTCCCTGTGATGCCGTACTCTGGCTTCTCTCACTGCATTCTCCTTTGGCCGGGGAAGCTCCATTCAGGATGCATATTTACAAACAGGGATGGGAGTCTGAGCTTTTAAGGGCAGAGGGAACCATAAATTCAGCATAAATGGGGAATCGTCATCGAGCAGGTCAGTTCCAGTGGAGTCCTGCTGGGTCCTACGCTATTTAGCATTTTTATCACTGAAGCAGAGAGATCTAAATCGGCTGGTTAAACTGAGCACAAGCAAACAATAAGCTTTTTAGTGTGGCCAAATATAAATGTAAATATTTAGGAACAAAGGTCATTCTTATAGGATGGGAACTATCCTGGGAGACAGAGACTCTGAAAAAGATTTGGGGGTTGTCAGGGTTCCCTCCCCACTCTAAACTCTAGGGTAAAGACGTGGGGACCCGCATGAAGAGCTCCTAAGCTTATTTTTACCAGCTCAGGTTAAAACCCACAAGGTACAAAATTCCCTGCACCCTGAGAAATGCTTCTTCCACTGCTACCATCAAGTGTTCTAAACAGGAATCCAGGACAGGGGACCACTTGAAGTTCCCTTCCCCAAAAAATATCCTGTCAAGCCCGTACCCACCCCTTCCTGGGAAGCTTGAGAATAATCTCCTAACCAGTTGGTTACACAGTGATAAAAAAAAACCCCACCCCCGGGGTTTTTAACACCATAGAAAACAGTCAGCTTCTTAAAAGAAGGATTTTATTAAAACAAAGAAGGTAAAATCAGCTCTGTAAAATCAGGATGGTAACTATTTTACAGGGTACTCAATTTCCAAACTCAGAGAGATTTCCCCTCTGGACAAACCCTTAAAGTTACAGAAAAAAAAGGAATAACCCCGCCCTCTCACACAGGGAACACACACCAAGCAAAATAAACCAAAATCTACTCGCTATGCTGACTAGACTTACTTTAGACAAGTGAGGATTTGATGAAAAGATGACTGGTTCCTTTTTACTCCAAGATCACTCTGAGTCTGACAAAGACCCACACACAAAGCTTTCCCCCTCCCAAGATTTGAAAGTATCTTGTCCCCCCATTGGTCAGATGCCAGCCAGGTCAGGTGTCAGTCTAGCTACCTGCATTTCTTAACCCTTTACTGGTAAGAGGATTTTATCTCCATCAGACCCTCTCCCCCTTCCCTTTATAATTATGACAGGGGTCATGGTGGATAATCAGCTGAACATGAGCTACAAGTGTGATGCTGTAGCCAAAAGAGTTAATGCGATCCCGGGATGCATAAACGGGAATTTCAAATAGGAGCAAAGAGGTTACTGGCACCGATGTGACTGCTGTTGGAATCCTGTGTCCAGTTCTGGTGCCCAGAATTCAGGAAGGATGTTGATAAATTGGAGAGGGTTCAGAGAAGAGCCATGCAAATGATTAAAGGATTAGAAAACCTGCCCTATAGTGACAGACTGAAAGAGCTCCATCTATTTAACTTAACAAAGAGAAGGTTAAGGGGTGAATTAATTACAGTCAATACATATTTCAAAGGGGAACAAATATTTAATAATGGCTTCTTCAATCTAGTGGAGAAAGGCATAATATGAGCCAATGGCTGGAAATTGAAACTAGACAAATTCAGACTGGAAATGAGGTGTACATTTTTAACAGTGAGAGTAATTAACCATTGGAACAATTTACCCAGGGTCGTGGTGGATTCTCCATCACTGGCAATTTGTAAATCAAGATGGGATGTTTTGCTTAAAAGCTCTGCTCTAGGAATTATGCTGGGGAAGATCTCTGCTTTGTGCTCTACAGGAGGTCAGACTAGAGCAGGGGTAGCCAATAGGCAGACAGGAGGTCAGAAGACTAGTCTGGGACACAGGCCATAGGGTTCTGCCCAGTTACCCCTGCATTGAGCCCAATAATTTGTTTGGCTAAAGCATCTCTTTGGGGCTATGTCTACATGGCCCTGCAGTTTGGACTATGGGGGTGTGAAGAGCAGTGCGCCCCAAAGGGCTGCACTGTAATTCCCACCTGTGGATGCAAGCTAAAAGGTACCTAGTTCGCGTTAAGGTCGTCCTCCTTAAACAGGATGAAGGTAACATGAACTAGGTACCTTTTAGTTCACACCCGCCACGTCCCTCTGTGGGATTTAGTGAGCTCTGCAACACAAACACACACACACACACAAACTGAGGGGCCCTGTAGGAAAGGCTCCAGCCTTGATCTGGAGAAGGAGAATCCACCACTTCCATGGGGAGCTTGTTGCAATGGTTAATCCCCCTCACTGTTCAAAACATGGGCATAATTGCTCATTTTAATTGGTCTGGCTTTAACTTCCAGCTATGAGTTAGTATGTCCGTCTCTGCTAGACTACAGATCCCTTTAGTGTCCATGGCTCCCTCCCCAGGAAGGTCCTTGTACGCTGTAATGGGCCGAGAGGGTGTGGTGTTTGGAACCAGGGCAGGGTTCTGCTCATTGTGGTCATTTTCTTATAGATTCGATCTTCGCGGTGAGGGATCTGATGGCTGGCCCGAAATGGCAGGAATCTTGCCAAACCGGCTATTATGGCGAGGTTCCTGCCTTCCCTGGCGGATGGTGTGAGAGGGAGAGGAAGATGCTGGAAGGATGACAGCTTCTGAACCTAAAATCTTGACTCCACCCCCCCAGGTGGATCCAAAACTGGGAAGATGAGCCCAGATTGGGAGGTTTTGCCCTGCACACCCTCTCCTGAGAGAGTGTGGGAGGAGGGTTGGCTTTTGGCCCATCTGTATCTACAAAGCTTTCCTTAGTAGGGGTTCCTCAGATCAGCACAGTGGGACAGCTCGCCTTGCAGAAGAACTGATATTTAAGAGTACAAAAAGAATCGTTCCCTCGCTGCCAACCCCCACCCACCTTGATCTAGCGGAGAGCTTATCACCTGTGTCCTCTCCGAAATGTTGACACTTCAAAAGCACGTGCTTGTCCCTAGATACTACCAGCCTCGAATGCTTTACCTGCAGTAGGCAAATGAAAGGGGCTGTTATTGGGCAGGTTTCAGAGTAGTAGCCGTGTTAGTCTCTAAGGTGCCACAAGTATTCCTTTTCTTTTTGTTATTGGGCAGTAACTGGACAAGATCATGAATCAGGAGGTGTCTCTAGAGTCAGCGTTCATCTTCATTTAAATTCATCTTTCGCCTTTCACTTCTGGGGTCTGTTTTACCGCCACGAATTAAGATCTGCTTAAAAGCCATCCTTTTCCTGCCCCATGCGAATGCTGATTGGTTTGTTTCTTAGGAGCAAGAAAGCGTGGCAAGGCATGTGGCTGCAATGGGAAGAAATTCACTTCTAGGTGTGCAAGACCATCCGAGTGCTTAAGTATACAGTTGGGAGAAAAAGGTATCACTCCCTAACCCCTACTCTTGTTAAGCTTCTGTTTGTAGACTTAATGCATGTTCCATGACATGGCGACGCTTGTATGCTGTGGCCCTGGTATATCAGCAAATTCTGATAGGCACTGGAATATTATTATGCTAGTCCCCTTTCTTCACCTGAGCAATTTGGGGTCTAGTGGGTTTAGGGTGACCAGATGTCCCGATTTTATCGGGACAGTCCCGATTTTGGGGTCTTTTTCTTATATAGGCTTCACCCCCGTCCCGATTTTTCACACTTGCTGTCTGGTCACCCTAAGTGGGTTGTTTATGTTAGGAGGAGGAATTGATGTCAGAGGCAGGTGTTTCTTTGATGCAACCCTGTTTATGTGCAACAGGATGTACAAAGTTCTGTTTCCCTGAACAGGAATCCAACAACAGGAGATAGTTTCTTTGCTCCCAAGCCTCTTTCAGCCAGCACTGTACCCAAAAAGCACGCTCTCTAGGATTTTTTCCAGGGTCACACTGCTAGTGCTTGTTCTCACTGTCTCCTTGGCTTTCTTTGCTCCTTCTGTGTCTCTCTGCCACTTCTCTCTCATAAACAATGTGTTTTGCTAGGAGTTCCGTAGGGCCACATAGTTCAGGTTTACTCAAGCCTTGCTGTGTGCTTGTGTTTTGGATGGCGGTGCCTATTGTCTCAGCTATCAGGGTCCAGAAATGGGCTTCATTGTTTCTTGCATTTATCCTAAATGAAGTGTGATGGCTACGCCCACCAGTTTCAATGGGGTTTCATCCAAGCCCCTAGCATAACAATGGTAGAGATTGGAGCCCTCCAGTGCTAGGAGCTGTACAAACACATTGTAAGAGTGACAAAGGGTCCTGTGGCACCTTATAGACTAACAGAGGTATTGGAGCATAAGCTTTCGTGGGTGAATACCCACTTCTTCGGATGCAAGCAGTGGATTGCTTGCATCCGAAGAAGTGGGTATTCACCCACGAAAGCTTATGCTCCAATACCTCTTAGTCTATAAGGTGCCACAGGACCCTTTGTCGCTTCTACAGATCCAGACTAACACGGCTACCCCTCTGATACATTGTAAGAGATGATCCCTGCCCTGAAGAGTTCATCATTTAAACAGACAAGGCAGACAAAAGGTGGGAGAAAGAAAGGCTTGTTCTCTCCATCTGACAAATGAGGAACAGAAAGAGTAAGTAATTTGCCCAACGTCACACAAAATCTGTGGAAGAGATGAGAATTGAACCCAGATCTCCTGAGTCCCAGCCCAGTGCTTTAACCCCTGATAGCTAAGGTTGGTCAGGTAACACTGGTCTACAATTTTTGAGAAGTCGTCTGCTTCAGAGATAAAATGTGCTATTTAGTATGTATTTTGATGTGCTGAATTCAAATATGACAATTAAAACAACTGATTGGCTACTGTTTCTAAGATATTTAAGTTTTTACATTTTATGTCTATGTATATTGTGTAGATAGTAGAGTTTTAATCATAAATTGTAAACCTAGGTCTTTTCATGTGTTTATGGTTGCTTTACATGATACTATTTCACCTGTCCTGTTTATGTAACACTTTAAAAATCAGCAAAGGGGTTATATAAATAAAATTTATTATGAAACAAAAGGCAAAAAACTATTCTGTACATAGTTTAGTCCTATTCAGTGTCTACTCGATGTTTCTTGGCTTGTCTCTTGTATTCATTAAATGGAGCATCTCTTGTCACTGTCCAGCAATAGTCTGCAAGCATTGATGGGCTCCATTTGCCCTGATAGCGTTTCTCCATTGTTACAATGTCCTGGTGAAATCGCTCGCCGTGCTCGTCGCTCACTGCTCCACAGTTCGGTGGAAAAAAATCTAGATGAGAGTGCAAAAAATGTATCTTTAGTGACATGTTGCAACCAAGGCTTTTGTATGCCTTGAGGAGGTTTTCCACCAACAACCTATAGTTGTCTGCCTTGTTGTTTCCGAGAAAATTTATTGCCACTAACTGGAAGGCTTTCCATGCCTTTTTTTCCTTGCCACGCAGTGCATGGTCAAATGCATCATCTCAAAGAAGTTCACGAATCTCAGGACCAACAAAGACACCTTCCTTTATCTTAGCTTCACTTAACCTTGGAAATTTTCCACGAAGGTACTTGAAAGCTGCTTGTGTTTTGTCAATGGCCTTGACAAAGTTCTTCATCAGACCGAGCTTGATGTGTAAGGGTGGTAACAAAATCTTCCTTGATTCAACAAGTGGTGGATGCTGAATACTTTTCCTCCCAGGCTCCAATGACTGTCCGAGTGGCCAATCTTTCTTGATGTAGTGGGAATCTCTTGCACGACTATCCCGTTCGCAGAGAAAACAGCAGTACTTTGTGTATCCAGTCTGCAGACCAAGCAAGAGAGCAAAAACCTTCAAATCGCCACAAAGCTGCCACTGATGTTGGTCATAGTTTATGCACCTCAAAAGTTGTTTCATGTTGTCATAGGTTTCCTTCATATGGACTGCATGACCAACTGGAATTGATGGCAAAACATTGCCATTGTGCAGTAAAACAGCTTTAAGACTCGTCTTCGATGAATCAATGAACAGTCTCCACTCATCTGGATCGTGAACAATGTTGAGGGCTGCCATCACACCATCGATGTTGTTGCAGGCCACAAGATCACCTTCCATGAAGAAGAATGGGACAAGATCCTTTTGACGGTCACGGAACATGGAAACCCTAACATCACCTGCCAGGAGATTCCACTGCTGTAGTCTGGAGCTCAAAAGCTCTGCCTTACTCTTGGGTAGTTCCAAATCCCTGACAAGGTCATTCAGTTCACCTTGTGTTATGAGGTGTGGTTCAGAGGAGGAGGATGGGAGAAAATGTGGGTCCTGTGACATTGATGGTTCAGGACCAGAAGTTTCATCCTCTTCCTCTTCCTCGTCTGACTCAAGTGAGAATGATTCTGGTGCATCAGGAACCGGCAGTCCTTCTCCGTGGGGTACTGGGCGTATAGCTGATGGAATGTTTGGATAATGCACAGTCCACTTTTTCTTCTTTGACACACCTTTCCCAACTGGAGGCACCATGCAGAAGTAACAATTGCTGGTATGATCTGTTGGCTCTCTCCAAATCATTGGCACTGCAAAAGGCATAGATTTCCTTTTCCTGTTCAACCACTGGTGAAGATTTGTTGCACAAGTGTTACAGCATATGTGTGGGGCCCACCTCTTGTCCTGAGCTCCAATTTTGCAGCCAAAATAAAGGTGATAGGCTTTCTTAACCATTGTGGTTTTACTGCGCTTTTGTGATGCAAAAGTCACTTCACCACAAACATAGCAGAAGTTATCTGCACTGTTCACACAAGTACGAGGCATCTCTGCTCACTTTGGCTAAACAGAAATCTGTCCCTTTGCAAAATCAGACACTGACAAATAAGAGAGCACGACACTGTATGATTTCTAGAGCTGATATAGGGCAATTTGTTCAGCAGAGTGATGTAAGCTTCGTTATGATTGCATTATCCATGACTTCTAGGAATAACATGATGCAATTCATATCATGTATGACGCAATACCAGCTTCAGATTGCATCATTCATTGTTTTGCCTAAAAAGCAAGTACTGTCCAAACCCAGTCATAGATTTATTCATAGAGCCAGTCAAAGATGTATTTTAGTCATTTCTGGTTTAAATTGAGATCCCTTCCCTTTATAACTCACTTATCCTCCGCCATTCCCAAGTCAAGGGTCGTATATATTGACCCAATAGCATGTCTTGAAAACTAGATCCAATCAACAATTTTAAGCATCATTTTCGTTCTCAGTGACCCAGAATTAGTAAAGTTTGACTACATTTATTTCAGAAGCATTTTGGCTGTAGAGCAGTGTAATTAAAAACAACCATGAATACTTTATTTAGTGATGGAGGAGGAGGGGGAAAAAACAGTTCAAGGGATTCCACTAAATACACTGTCTCCTGGCCTGATCCTGAAAAAAACTGAGCACCTCCCAGACCAGTGGTTCTCAAACTTTTTTACTGGTGACCCCTTTCACATAGCAAGCCTCTGAGGGTGACCCCCCCCACCTTATAAATTAAAAACACTTTTGAATATATTTAACACCATTATACATGCTGGAGGCAAAGCAGGGTTTGGGGTGGAGGTTGACAGCTCGCGACCCCCCCCCCCCATGTAATAACCTCACGATCCTCTGAGGGGTCCCGACCCCTAGTTTGAGAACCCCTGTCCTAGACTATGCAGCCCCTTCTGAGCTCAGCACCTCATGGGGTGAGGCCATGTGCGACTATCTCAAACAGAAATGCCAAGTGTGTGTCTATAGAAACTATAATAGACCTTGTCCAAATTCCTCCTCCATTAATCTTAAGATTTATCTAGCATAATATGACGTGAGGTCACCAGTGTTAAGATCAGCCAAAATCAATATCAATCTACATTGTTAATGTATCCGGAGCACGGTGCAGCTGTCTTTGCTATGTAGGGAGCATAATTTAATCTCCCTGTGCAGTATGCATTGAATGTATTACTTGGTGGCGTTCAGTGAATGCAGAGTAGTGGGTGGGGAAGATCTGGCTTTTGATTGTGAATTTGTCCTACATGCATGAGTAAAGGCACACGTCTGGTGTGCTGACTCCAAGCAAATGATTTCAGTTCAATCAGTAATCTTATGTTCCTCCTTTTGGTGGGTTTTCTTCTGTCTAGGCACTTATAGTATTGATCTGACTAGATGCTGAGATTGGTTTGGTGGAAAAAGAGAGAGATCAGAGAAACAAAGGAGAATAGAGATTCAATCCGAGTGATCTTATTAAAAATAATTAGCATTTAAGTTTATCTTTTCAAAGATGCCACGCTGAATTATAGACTCTCCCTACGCAGCTCCCTGATCTAGCTTTCCCATAGGCAGCCGGCTGCATAGTGTCCGTGTCAACCTCTCTGAGCCTGTGAAGATGCTGCTTGCAGTGCTAATTCCGGTGCGGGGATTATTGCTTATTTCCCAATACTCTCTTCCCAGACTGACGGATGGATTGATACCCAGGGCAGATATGGGGACGGAAAAGATCTGACTATGTCCTGTGGTCTGGACTAGACAGGGGCATGAGTCCCAGCCTTCGGGGCGAAACCCTGGCCTTATTGAAGTCAATGGGCGTTTTCCTAATGACGACAGAGTTTCACCTCCAGATGTGTCTTGTTAGAACGCTGGGTTTTGTGGCATTTGAAATCCAGCTCTCGATCCACACTTTGCATCCCAAGCTCCCCTCGAAGGCAGGTGCCATCCCTCAGAGCGAGCTGGGGGCCAATCTTTATTCTCCGTGTAGAGCAGCGACCACACTGCGCCAAATGTTCAATGTAAAGACCCAAGGAAAAACAAAACCAAGCGGAAGCGTCAAGTTGCAGGTGCCCGGTGCATTTGCAGAGACGCCGACTGTCCTGCATCCCCCAAGGCAGTGGGAATTTGACCAGTGATTTGTGGATTTTTCAAATGCACTCTGCCTTGGTCTAACTCTGCTGCATTGAAATCAACGGGAGGGGTTTTTTTACCATTGATTTCAAAGGGGTTAAAGTTGGGCCGATGCTAGGTGAGTGGGTTTTACAAATCCCGCCTTTAAATAGTATCAGAGGGGTAGCCGTGTTAGTCTGGATCTGTAGAAGCGAGAAAGGGTCCTGTGGCACCTTATAGACTAACAGAGGTATTGGAGCATAAGCTTTCGTGGGTGAATACCCACTTCATTGGAGTGGGTATTCACTGATGATGAATACCCACTCCGATGAAGTGGGTATTCACCCACGAAAGCTTATGCTCCAATACCTCTGTTAGTCTATAAGGTGCCACAGGACCCTTTGTCGCTTCACCTTTAAATAGAATGTCGTCCTCCGTTCTTCTCTGAGATGATACAGAGGGGAGGTGGGGGTAACTGTTCCCCTGCCCCGAGGGGTTTAGATCCTCACCCCTTCCTGCTCAGTGTAATATCTGAGGCCACTAGAAGAGTTAGTGAGAAAACACAGGCTGCTGCATATTCAGCGTGCTGCTAATGCTCTGCCCTACTCCCGAGCATAACCTGCCTGGATCTGCAGTTCATTACCTGCTCACAACTCAACCACTCGCAAACCTGACTCCGGATTCCCCTGAACCCGGTCAGTTATAGTTGCAAGTGGAAAACACATGAGATGTGGTGGTTTTGGCCCCCGTCTCAGCGTGGTATAGTGATGCCAGCTGAGTGTTGCTTCGAGGTTTTTTTTATTCATTTGAACAATGCACTCAAAGTAAAACATGAGGCGTGAACCACAAATGAACGGATGCCCAAAGAAAGGCTCACACGCCACTCTGACCTGAAACCCCTGGCTTCCATCTCGCTCCGCTGGGCCTGGTGCTACAACTGGGTGATATTCGTGAACTTTTATAGAACTTTTATAGAACTTTTTTATGGTTCCTCTCAATTAATTAGCCTCTTAAGGTTGGTCTATGCACCTCCACCTTATCATGTTTCTCTGACTGTATAAATATCTGTCTACTGTATGTTTCATTCCATGCATCCGATGAAGTGGGTACTAACCCACGAAAGCTTATGCTGAAATAAATTTGTTAGTCTCTAAGGTGCTACAAGTTTTTCTTTCTTATTTTCATTTTGCTGACACAGACTAACACGGCTACTACACTGAAACCTATCTTTATAGAGAGAGAATTGCATGAAGCTGTTTCAGGTAACTTTGACCCTCTTGCTTTTCTCTTGTCTGCTGAATTCAGTGAAATGGTGGTTTTTCTCCCATCGAAATAATGTAAAAATTCAAATGTCAACATCCTGGTTTTTGTCGCTTAAAATGGGCCCGCTTTCATTTCGGGACAGGTTATGATTTCATAGAATCATAGAATCTCAGGGTTGGAAGGGACCTTAGGAGGTCATCTAGTCCAACCCCCTGCTCAAAGCAGGACCAATCCCCAATTTTTTTGCCCCAGATCCCTAAATGGCCCCCTCAACGATTGAACTCACAACTCTGGGTTTAGCAGGCCAATGCTCAAACCACTGAGCTATCCCTCCCCCCCCCACACGCTCGGTGGCACCCCTCAGTGCATGTGTGGTGCCACTTCATGGGAACCAGGTGGAGTAAAGCACTGTTCCATGTGGGTAAAGGGTCTGGAATCTGGACCGCAGGTAGGTAGGAGTAGGAGTGGGTGTGTCTGTGTGCGTGTTCACAGCCTATTGCTGCCATTTCCAAAGAAGGGAAAATACTGAGTTAAACGGCTGTCATATTCAGTCCCGTTTGCCTTAAAAATAATAGTGCAGGAAATGTACTGCTGGTGGATCTAGCCGTTTCCCTCTGGACTTGCACTTGAAACGGGAGGGCAAAGGATCCCAAGGGAAGCCAGTGAGGACTGAAATCTCTCTGATCTTTTTAACGGTTGGCATTGTGAAATATTGTTATGCATCTATAATTAGGGTGTGTAACAGATGGCTAACGCTTGGTTATAATTAACGTCTAATAATGCACAGTAAAATAACCCAATGCAGCCAGTGATTCACCAGCGCCAAAAGAATTTTAATTCCCTCTTTGCTGGGCTTAAGCTTCCCTTGCAGAAACCGGGACTGCAGGGGAATTCTGTTGCATCACAAATTTCACAGGGACCCTACTCTGTATTAATAGTTGTGTGCGCAAATGTTTCATTATTATGTATTACGTTCTATTGGGCTGTATCCCCTGCTTTAGTAACTTGAAATCATGCATTAAAGGGAGGCACACATTGCTTAAGCAGCACACTAGCAACATGTTGCAAGCTGCTGCCGGACAGACGCAGCCTTGCTGCTTCCGAACTGATTACTAATGCTTTAGGATAAGAGGCTTGAATTGGGTGCTTGTAGCATTCAGGTGGGGAAACATTTTATTTATAAAACTATTCTAAGGATTTATTATAGGTAGTACAGTAATCACTTAACACAGCCATCATCCCTGAGCCATTAGCCACCGAATGACATTAGGCTCTCAAGGTTTCCAGTTTCTGGAAGCTGGGACACAGTTGCTGTGAGGTGGGACTCGGTGGTGACGCGTGAAGAGAGGTGTTTTGGTGGTTTAAGCTGCAACGCAATTCAGTGACTGGCATGGAAGTGGTTTTAGGGCCAGTGGAAAAAAGTGTGAGAGGCAGGTTCTCCCCCACAAAGAATCTGGGAGCGTCTCGGCAATCCTTGGATGGCTGATGATCGAGAGCCTTGAATTAAACTGTGCAAAGAACTTAACTTTTTGCTCCCTGTTCCCAAATTATTTGCCAAAAAAGCCTTTTCTTACCGTTTGGCCAGTTTTATAGATAGCAGAGATTCTCAATCATGGGTTGTTATCGACCACTTAACATCTCCGTAGAGAGATTGTCCTGTGGTCCCCCCCCCCCCCCCGCCCAAAGCAATCACTTAATATCCCTCTGTACCTACATCAATTGCTTTAATGGAAAAGTAAACATTTGCAAGGTAATTAGTATCTATTAAGACTATTTTAGTGTGATGTAGTTGCAGAAGAGAATATCAGAGGGGTAGCCGTGTTAGTCTGGATCTGTAGAAGTGACAAACTGTCTGTTAGTCTATAAGGTGCCACATGATTCTTTGCAGAAGAGAGGCGTCAGTACCATGTGTCCAGCCAGAATCTAAGCTGGTTCTTCGAGTGCTTGTCCATATATACGCCAAGTTTGGTGCATGCGCACCCCGTGTGATTAATATAGGAGCCTTTTGGCCAGATGTGGCCATGAGGGCAGCCTGCTGAGTGCCCTGGCATCAGGGCCGGCTTTAGCGGGTGCGGGGCCCCACGTCAATAACAACGGCGGGGCCCCGCTGCCGATCAGCTGAGCAGAAAAAAACCAAAAAACCTCCGGACGCGATTGGCTGAGCAAAAAAAAAACCCCTCAAAAACGCCGGAGCAGGGCCCCCCAGAGTGGGGCCCCCTTGCACAGCTCCTATGGCAGGTGCCCATATCTATTCCTCCAACGTCTAAAAGGGCAGACAGAAGGTACCAGGTGCTGTCTTTGGGATTTGTATACTTTTACACTCATCCCAGAACTGGATCCCTTTTTTTCTAACCGTTGCTCAGGAGAGGATGGAACAGCAAAGCTCTAAGGTGACATCGAAAGAAGAGCCAATTACCAGGCACTCCTTACCTACTATGATTGTCTCAATTGGCAGAAGATGTTGGACATCACCCACAAATTACCACAGGAGTAGAGAGAAATGAAGATCCGCAATCGCAGAGGCTCAGCCGTTGGAAATACCTACGCTTTCTAGCAGGAACGTCACATTTCCAGTACAGGGTCCTATTATTCGGGTTATCAATAGCCCATCTGATCTGGTGCCACCATCCGAGAGATGGTGAATATGGAGTGATAAGAACTGCCCATTAAAGTCTGCAGAGCCAGTACCCTGGTTAGTTAAGGGTTTGGGTGTCCTCTGAGAGTTCTGGATAATTGAGACTGAACTGCATGTTCCTTATAAAATATATCTAATTATACGGTTGTGGCAGCAGTCACCAGATGGCACCGCTACACATAATGGCGCAAGTTCTTTTTCGCGGCGTGTGAGCCGTGCCGTCTTTGAGGACATGCTGTACCACTGCTGTTTTCTGGATGAAGTGACCTGGGGGGGAGATGTTGCAAACAGCAGGAGAGTTGCTCTCTGCTTTCATCTGTCTTACTAGAGTCGGTTCTTGGGGCGGAGTTGCTCCCTGGGAACAGGGCGTTGGTGTTCCAGCTGAGATTCCTGCAAGAGGGGATTGCCTGCATGCCACTCGCGACCACCTATGTTCCAGGGATGTAAATAGACATGATTCTGTGTCACTGATTTCTACTCCAATAGGAAACCAACCTGCAGGAGTTTGGTATCTGCTACCTGCGGGCATAGGAGGGGGGGAGAAGTTTTATTTTGAGAAGGGCCAGAGTTGCAAAGTTTGGATCAGGATTAGAACTTCCTCCATGTCGGAGGGTGTATTGCATCTGAGTTTCTGGCTTGGCCCATGCAGAAGTAGAATCTAGATCTGAACTTTGCTAAAGTATGAGGGGTGGGTTTTGATCCATTCCCAGCCCTAGGAATTTGTACTTTGCTTATGTGTGGCCAGATCAGTGCAGGGGGTGGGAGGATGCAGGGAACCATCGTGCACAAGAGTCAAGCACAGTGGTGACTTCAGCCCTTTAGGCCTTCACGCCAAGAGGGAAAAGTTTGTACTAGGGAGATAATTAATAGTCCAACCTTAACATGTGCAGTGTTAACTTGGGTGGCAGCTGGTTAGTGAGCCTCAGGCCGACACATTCAGTTATGGTTTATAATCACTGGACTCTGCCCTGCATCTCCAACGTTCTGCCTTTAATGTCTACACTCCCTATTGTCCTGTCTTTGCATGGGCAGACTTAGGACCCGGGAAAGATCTCACAAGCCCAATATGGGGAGGGTGTCCTGGATCTCAGTTGTGCTGGCTCATTCTGTTTTGAAAACGTAGGGTCCCTGGGATCCCTTGTGGACACTGAACGAATCTGCTCTGACCAGCAGTACAGTTAGTTATAAATTCCCCAGTATTTATGAAACAGGGAATCTATTGGATTTGGCGACTGTGCGTGTCTGACTTTCTGTAAGCGCTGGTGAAAGGTGCTTTCCCCGGATGCTCAGGTCCCAGCTTATCGACAGAGCAGGTACATCATGGGCAGAGAGAGGTGTGTTCCCTGCCAAGGTGTGCCTCACCTCTGACCTGGAATCGCTCCTTGAGGGCCGCTGGAAGGATGGTGGAATTACTATCGCCCTTTCTGGCTTTGGTGCCTCATGGGAGGCTCTCAGCAGGTGATGGTGATTTTATGGGGGTGAAGCCCCCTCCACAGAGACTCATCAGCTTGCTTCATCTAGGCTGCTTCTCCAGCAG
This sequence comes from Macrochelys suwanniensis, assembly GCA_033296515.1. Taxonomy (NCBI): domain Eukaryota; kingdom Metazoa; phylum Chordata; order Testudines; family Chelydridae; genus Macrochelys; species Macrochelys suwanniensis. The sequence continues at coordinate 3,514,346 of CM065783.1, read as the reverse complement.
TTCTGGCCTCAGGGCCACTCCTGCCATGGGGCACCTTAGAAAGACAAGGCAGGTGAGATAATATCTTGGACCAGCTTTTGTTGGCGAGAGAGACAAGCGACACTCTGCTCTGTGTACGCTCAAAAGCTGGTCTAATAAAAGAGATCCCCTCACCCACTTTCTCTCTCATATCCTGGGACCACCACACGGCTACAACAACACTTCCTACAAGGAGGTCCTTGGCAGCCATCCCATTCCTTGACTCTGGTCTTTCACTGAAGCCAACTGGGCTCACCTTGCAACCGGGTCTTCCTGAGACGCCGGAAACATCCCAGAAACCATTGCACTGGCTGCCGGGATGCCTACAGTCAAGTGTCACAGGAATGGGGGAAGAGACGCAAAGGATGTTGGGACCAATCGGAGGAGGAGGAGGATGAGTTACGACAAAGAACGCAGGAAAAAACCCCAGGTGCTCCTGCCGCAGCTATCCAGCATCTGAAGCTTCTGAGGCTGCAGTTGGGACTGCCCCAAGGTGATACAGGGAAGCCGCCTTCAAGGAGAATATTGCCCCGGGGGTGGGTGGGGGGGTTACAGCTCCAACCTGAGCCTGACCCTATGGCGCAGTGATGCTGTATATATCTGTGGGGTGGTGTCGGCCAGAATGCCAGACACGCAGAATGTCAGCTGGAAAGGGAGGCCGTGCCCTCCACCTACACAACTTCCGTTCCTTTGATATACGATACACATGAGCTGCACTCACTGGGGGTTGCCACCTGTCCCGCCATGGGTGGGGCCGTCTCGCCGCCAGCACAACCGCCCCTGTTTTTATCCTGGGCCCACCAAGTCTCCACAATGTCCTTAAACAGAGCTACTGCTGTAAGAAAGGGAATTTCCCTCCACGGAGTGGAATTAATTGCTCCCTGACCTACTACAAGCTGGGGATGCCTGCAGTCATTCCACCACACCCCCAGAAGCTTTAGAGGGATAGACCCCTCTCTCAAGAGCAACGCCCTCTCTAGGGATCTGAGTAGTGGACCGGGAGCCAGCATCTCATGAGTTTGGCCTCTGACACTGTTGCCCTCTGTGACCTTGGTCAAATCACTTCCCTTTTTTGTCTCTTATTTTCCCCAGCTGGAAAATTATGGCAGTGATGCTTCCCTGCCATACGCAGATGGCGTGGGGTTAATTACTTAATGGCCGGGATATGCTATGTGGAGAGGGACCCAAACCGGAACCCCAGATCTCCAAACTCTGTGAATATTGGGGGGTGATCGTGTCTGGATCTGAGCCGCTTCATTCACTCCCCTCTCTGTGAAACCGATTTCACTCCTGGAAGTCCAGAACCTTCACCCCCTCGAGCTGACGGGATGCCTGGAGATGAACATCTCTAGCATCATTTACGGTAATGGCTAAGAGGTGCCGTGTGTCCGGCCCCAGGTTAGTAATGGGAGGCTGGTTTGGAGGTGCCCGCTCAGTGATGCTAATGGTGAGATTGCAGCATTCCTCAAGGAATACCTCGGTGTCAAGCCCATGTCATTTTCAGAGAGTTTCTTTAAAGCTGGGGAATGAGTGGGGACATTCCCCCTTTGCCTCCAGAGCCCCCCTTATGCTGGTGTGTGACCAGAAAAGGGGGATGAAGTCGGGAATGCCTCCAGAACAGGGGGCCTCCCAGCAACACAGAGCTGGTGGAATGGCTCTGTGCGGAGTCTCCGGCCAGCCCCCAAATTTGGGGGTCAGGGAAATGGAGAAGGGGGCTTGGCTTAGCCAGCAGGCTGAGTTCTCGCTATTTTCAGAAATGACTCCAGGGAAGGGGGCTCTTGTCCCTCTGCTGACACTGGGGCCTGCTGGGTGGTGGGAAAATGGGAACTATGTTTTGTGAAAAGTATCAACATTTTTTTGGGGAGGAAACAGTCTTCAGTCCCCCACCCCAGAGCCCCCCTTTCCCCTCATTCAGTGGCAAAAAGGCAGGGGGAAAACCCCCAAACTTAGAAAAACTGGAAAATATCTCCATGATTTAATGGAAAAATAGGAAGATGGGGGTGGGGTAGGAGGGAACCCACACTTCTCCACATACGCAGACCCAGCTGTACTGTGGACTGGTCCCCCAAATCTGGAGGGCGGCTTCAAGCCAACCTGGCTTCCCCCTCACCGTGAGCTGCAATAGGCTCCCCTCAGCCACAGAGAGAGTCAGAGTGAATCAGGGCAGAACCGGGACTAGAACCCAGGCGTCCTCATACCCAGCTCTCTGTAGTAATCACTGGAGAATTCAGCCTCCTTCCCTGACGCATGAAATGCTCCAATGCTCACTTGAAACAAGCTTTTATTTCAATCCAAACCCTCACGTGTACTTAGACAAAACATCTTAAACTCTGCACCAGGGGAGTGTGGGAGGAGGGAGAGCCCCGCAGCTGTCTGTCTCTCCCAGACTCACAAACAACAATGACGGAGTGACACCCTGCATTCTAACCCACCTACACACATACCTCCTCCGCATACCCTTATGCCACCTAATTAATGTGAGACTCCAACTGCAAATCCGTCCCGCAGACAGAGCTGCAATGCCCTGGCTCCCTTCGCGCGTCTCTAAGGCATGTGCACTCTGCCGGCGGGGAAGTATCATCCCATTGCCAGACTGGGTGACAACGTCCTCTGAGATGTTGTGACCAGCTGGGATATCGCAGGCTCTTCTACCCTCCAGAGATGCTGCCACTGAGGTTTACCCTCGTCACAATCTCCTCTTTAATTCCAGCCTGCCAGGGCAGCTGCCCCACATCTGAATTCTTTGCTCCTCAGTGTGAGCCTTTTTCTCCCCCTCGACCCAACAGATTTTCTTCAAGGAAGGATAAGTACGTTGGCTGGATGGCATTCAGCCTGGAGAACCTCCCAGCTATGTGGGAAAGGGTGCTAGCAACGCAGCCGGTGGGAGTCTCTCTTTCTCTGCCCCAGGTTTCCACTGTAGCGTATATGTGAGAAGTGACTTCCAGCCGAGAGACACTTAGCACAGCGCCTGTGTAATGCTGACAAATCCCGGTCAGCATCGAACCGGAGACCTCTGGAACTTAGTGCATGAGCCTCCACTGCATGAGCTAAAAGCCAACTGGCTGCTAATTAAGGCTGTAGCGCAGACTCATTTAACGCTCTCTCTCTCAAGTAGTCTTGGTGCCACTAGATGGGACAGAACACCACACCGCCAGAGCGGGGGGCTCCATGTGATTCACCTAATAGAACTGAGCAGGGAGGGAAAAAATTCCACCCCTGAGATCGAACAGCCACTGTGTGAATTCCACAAGCCGAGAGGCTCTGCCTTCAGGAATGAGCATCAGGTGTCAGAGGAGGGGGAAGGCAATGAAGAATCTCACCAGGTGGTTGAGGTACAGATCACTTCGTCCACCGTGGTGGTTTACACGTCTATTCCAGTCCTGGCTGGAAGATGGAAGCATCCAAAGTGCGTGGGACAAATGTTCCAGACCTGTTCCGGAGGCGAAAAGGTTTGGCTAGATTGGAAGAAGCAGCCAGATTTTGGATGTTATCCAAAATTCACAAAACTTTGAACCTTTGGGAGTCTCCCCAGCTGTAGCCATGAGGGTTCCGAGTCATTCATGGGCCGGGCTCTAAGGTGCACGGCACCAGTTTGAGTCCTTAAGGAAAAGTCCTAGAAAGTTTGTAAAAGGAATGCAATCGCTAGTTGCTGTCTTTCAGATGAGATACGGAACCATGTTCCTGGACCTTTTGAGATCTTGTAGCACTTCTTACAATTATTTATCTTGCAATAGTGGGGATGTTGTCAGTGTGAATTGCAATTTAGGGAATATCTGATTGCATTCAGTCCATTTGTGATGGCCACCATCTTGGCCAATACCAGGAGCATGAGTCTCTATAGCTTCAGCCAAACTGCCAGGCTCTGTAGCTGAGACAGTAACAGACTCTCATCCTCTGTAGATGAGGCACAGAAAGGGACATGCAACAAGCAATGACCAGGGGATTACACATCTAGTATATGTTCCCTTGAAATTTCCTTTGGCTATTGCTGGATTCCCCTTTGTTTCTCGGCCTAACTGTTGTGCAGTGTTCATATGGTGTTAAACTGCTGCTACGTTCTACCCCAGAGCTGACTGCATTTCAGTGGCACAGACAGTGATGCCATTATATGCATGCTGTAGTTTTTTATAAAGCCCTTTTGGCGCTCTTGGGCAGAAAAGAGCTGCATGAATGCAAGACGTTATTTTGCCACATACTCAGTAAAGACTGGTCGAAACCAAAACCACAAGTCTGCCTTTCTGGGACTCTGGATCAGAATCCTCGGGTACAAATTTCTCCCAAAGATTTTGGTCCTGGGTTTGATCCCACACAGGAAGGGGGGATTTTCCACTTCCAGTTTAGATCTGACCACAATTTCAAGGGCAGTGCCATTTTTATGAGGTTTTTAATCCTATGAGATTTCCATCATTTGGGCCAAAATCTTATGGAAACATGAAATCCTTTGAGTTGTGTTAAGAGCTCACAAGATTTTGGTTCTGCCTAATCTGAACCCAAAGCCTAGCTCTGATTCAATCTTGAACTTGACTCCTGAAACCTAATTTGACCATCCTGGCCTATGCCAGGCCATCTTTAAGGATTGGTGAAGGCTACCCCAGTGGGAATAGAATAGAACAGAGGTGAATTCTAGCTGTAAGCATGGATTTCTCAGGGTATGTCTATGCTGTGCTTTTTTTCCCCTTTGAGGTAATTACCGATGAACTGGAGATACTTATCACATTTGTAAAGGCTAGTGCTGACACTTCCCACGTGTCTGATCCAAGCTACAGGTTCTTAATCTGGGAATCAACCCGGACGGAGCAGGAAGGTGAAAAGCCGGGTATAGGCTTAATGCTCATGGAGTCATTGCAGTGTGCAAACAGTGAGCAGGTCTTGTAGACAGCCTTATGTCTGACGGGGACAGAACCCTTGACTTCAGTTTCTAGAATTAATTACCCATCCCTTCTTTCTCCGCGAACTCCACATATTGCAGTGTAAGCTGCCTGGACTTGGCCCGGGCTCAGGACTGCAAGTTTACGGGATTCACAATTCACAGATGTTAGGAACTATCAGGCTGAGTGTGGGTGGAGAATGTCAAGTTTTAAATAGCTTCCCTGCCACCCTGGCACGGACAGCAAAGAAAATGTTTCCACATGACACGCTTCCAACCAAAATTTCCTAGGAGGAAAAATATAAAGCCCAGCTCTCTGTCTCCGAAGAGGGCTTCTGGCTTTTGCTCATGAGGTTGGCATTTGCGCTGACATCAGCACCTTGCAGGTGCATTGTGGGTAGGTGAGTTGAGGGTCAGCTCCCCCTCCCCCTTCTGCTTGAAGATGCAATCCTGTTGGTGGATAGATACGTGGACGCTATTTTTTCCTGCTGGAATCCATTTTAATTTAGCTCCTGATTCATATTTCATTCATTCTCCAAAACCACAAAACCAGGATAGGTTTACAGCATGCACTATTTGAGCGAGGCACGAGGGGGTGAAGCAGTGGGAACAGAGCAGGTTGTTTCCCTGGTGCATTTCCTGGTGGTGAAAAATAAAAGCTTGTTTTGTTTTTCTTGATGGGGATCAACTGACTTTTTATCTTTTCCCTTATCAAGGCTAATTTCCTCCTGCAGACTTTACTTTGCTGCTGTTTCCAGCTGCTTGTAACAGCCTGGAAAATAAATGGATTTATTCTTTAGTTCCTTCCTGGGAAAGGTTTTTTAAACTATCCAAGTATGTTGCAACTCTCCGTGGGAGAGTTATAAGAACTATAAAAACTTAGTGGGATTTTTAAAATTCCTTTAAAAAAAGAGAGAGAATCCTAGAGAAAAATGTAAATTTTGGTTTCATTTTTCTTTTCGTGGGGTAAAGGAGCAAGAGTTCAGAGTTAAATTTAATTGAGGAATTTCCCTGGGTTTTTGGTCGTTCAGCTTTTGAAACCATGACCACAACGGACAGTTTAACTGCAGAGAAAGACTGACATGAAAATTCCCCTAGGCAACTCTGTAAACATGTTCGCCCCAGAGGTGGCCATGAAAGCACTCCGAGCAAGATCAAATTCAGTGCAGGCGCAGGACCCAGCGCAGGAAACTGGCCATTTGGAAGCGAAGTTGACCCCCGGGTACTGCAGTTGGCAAAATCCCAGAGCTGCCAAAATTAAACTCTGAGGTCACCATGGAAGGCACCCAATGGCCAGCGAGATCAGACGTTCAGAGATGCCCGAGATGAGCTCCCAACAACAAGTGTGGCCGATGTACACCAGAGATGATTAAGGATGCAGAGAGGAGGGGGAAATATCTCTGCAGAAGATGCCCAGCTGCTAAGAAGTGACTGTGATGCTCAGGTCACTTGATGAATCCCATTGGCCAAGCCCCTGGAAGACCCCACCCATTTGCAAGTGTAAAATAAGTCTCTAAAGTTCTATCTCTTGTATCACTTGACCGTATTGCATTTAGCCTGCTGGCTTTATATATATTTATTTGTTTGGTTTTGTTTATCCCCGAAGAGGGATTGGAGGAAATGAATTTTGAACCGCCACCATACACCACCTTGCAATATTACCCTGATCCCTGCATGCAGCGGTGAGTTGGAGTGTGACAGAAGTTTCTCCGATCGCAGATTTGATCCGAGTGCCTTGTGTAATTATTATCTTTTCTGCTAGCGTGCAGCGGCAGCTGCGCTGCATGGGGGGGGAAATGTGCCACTCGCTTCATGCTCGGTGGAGTCGATTATTATTTTTGGCTTTCTAACTGGTTATTGTTTAATTATAGGCATCCGTTTCAAATATCTCCCCTTTCCTCTTTGGCTTCAGAAAAGATATATGATAAATAATGAGAGAGCCAACAATAGTTTTTGCCTTGCGCTTGGGGTTAGGCTATTACTGTGCTTTCAGAAGTGTCAAAAGTACTTTAATTGTATGTAGAGTTGTTTTTTAAATAAAAAGGCTCCTGGACAGAACATAAGCATTAGTAGAATACCTTGAGTTCTGGGTATTTACAAGACGAATCAAGTAAGTTGTGGAGAAGATCCCAACTGTAGAAGTTTTTTGCTGTCTTTCTGAGACACAGTCATTTCCAAAGAATATTTCCGTGTGCTGCTTAATAGAGAACATTGTGGCTTAAGAACAACTCTTATTTTTAGTGTTGTAAAGCTGTTTTGTAGCTTTCCAGCCGATGATAAAGCATGTCACAGAATGGGGTCTCAGGGTATCAGACTGTTTTGTTTCTTCTAACAGGCGCTTGCTATATTTAAACATGCAAATGACATGCAGACGGTATTTTTCCAGTCATAAAGCGAGGAGAGGTGAAGTCCTTTCATTGTGATCTCTAGCGGAGACACTCCTTGAAGGATAGTTTCTATCTGCATTTTGAGAGCCGTTGGCCAGATACTCCAGGGTTAACTCATCCTTCGCGCTTTGCCTAATGAAGGCTGCTTATATTGCAGGGCTGTCTGTTTAAGTAAGTGCTTGGTTACTGTCACATAACCCAGGGGATTATAGAAGCTTTGTGATCTCTTTTTCATTAACAAGATTTGCCATAATGTTTTTTCTCTTCCCCTGCTCCATGCTGATATGTACCCAGCACTTACCCCATGGGATGAGCCCTGTGGGCAGTGTGGAAAACTGGCAGGGAGAGAGAGAGCCTGAGGTTTGGGGGAAGGAGGAGGGCCAGAGCTGAGAAATATCAAGCACTCCTTGGCTGCACTGCCTTAGCTGGGGAATGTGGAACGTAGCAGGCGGGTATTGGTTTCCCCTGTGAAACCTTCCACAACAGAAGTTGTATTGCTCTTGAGACAAACTCCGCCAAATTCTGATCTCCGTGAAATCTGTGCAATCCAACTGACCCCAATGAGGGTGTGCTTGGTGCGAAAGAAATACGGTGTGAATACCGACGTGGGGAGAAGATTTCTGATGATCGCAAAGAGCTCTTTAATCTATCAGACAAAGGCAGAAGGCGATCCAGTGCCTGGAAGGTGAGGCTGACCAAATTCAGAGTAGAAATAAGGAGCAAATATTTAAAAGTGAGGGTAATTCATCTCTGGAACAACTTGCCTACGGATGTGGTGAATTCTCCATCACTCAAAATCCTGAAATCAAGAATGGACCTCTTTCTAAGATAGATGCTGCAGGTCAAGCAGAAATTCAGGGCTTCACTGAGTGAGGTTCTCTGACCAGTCTATCCTAACGGCCCCTTCTGGTCTTAAACATCTATGAAAAAGCAAATTCTTTGCCTATAGCTTGTGGTCCAAACGTTGTGCCTTAAGGTCACCCTGAATTTTTGCAGATGCATGTATAAATAGTGTGGGAGGGGGGCGAAGGGTGATTTGGGCTGTCATGTTTGACAGCCTTTGATAGCAGTGGCTCAAGTGCAGCCCTGGTTAGTAATGCCCACTGGTTGCAACCATCTCGTGGCTATTTGCATGGAATGAGAGGTGAGCTCGGTCCAGTTCCTAGGTTTCCAAGTCTGCATTATAAAAGCCACCCCTACCATTGGCCGCTGTGTTGGCAGGCTCAGCAGAGAAGCCAAGGTCTAAATCTTTTCCTTCTCATTCCTCCACGTGGGGTAAGGCATGTTGGCTGAACTAAGTCCGAGTGGTCATGCTTACTTTGCGACTGCCTGCGCTGTGCTGATCCTGTGGGTAAGAGGATGTAACAGGATCTTGCAGAGTGAAGCTGTTTGGGATTTTTCCAATGGAAGTTTTCTGTTGGAAAACGCAGCTTATGACATCAAAATGTTTCCCGGGAAGTATCTGTTATTAAACGTTTCGTTTTGATAAGGTCAAAATGCTTCTTGTTGACCTTTATCTGATGATGATATTATTTACATCATACAAAGTAGACAATCAAAATGAGAAAGTTGGAAGGAAGCATTTTAACCGCGTTGAAATGAGACGATGCTTCAATAGCGTTGTTTTGATATTTCCTGAATGAAATCCCGGGGAATTTTGGTTCTGATTTGCGATGAATGGAAATTTCAAAATGTCAGAATTTTCCCCCGAATGGAAGTTCCAAGTTGCAACTAGCTCTATTTCATGACCCCCCCACCCCTTTTAAAATAAATATATTTAGTGCTAAGTATGCAAATCCTGCTGAAATTAGAGCCGTTTCTCATTTTGATTTAGGGTATTTTCTTAAACACGAGCTCCTTGTTCCTGGATGATGCTTTAGCCACGTGTCCATGGGCTCCCTCCAGGAGAGGAGGCGTTCCGGGCTGATTCTGGAGTGCCTGGCAAATGTGCTCCCAGGGGCGGGGGCAGCGGCAAGGACAGTGCTCTGCAGGTTTTACACTTCCCTTTGCCATTGAGCGCTAAGAACTGTGGCTCCTTTGTCTTTCCATTGCACTGCCCCCAAACCTCTTCAATATTACAAGGGAGCTTGAAAGGCAGATGATGTGAGATGAACCCCATGGAGTTTCCTGGGCCAAGAGGGGAGGGATAGTTCAGTGGTTTGAGCATTGGCCTGCTAAACCCAGGGTTGTGGGTTCAATCCTTGAGGGGGCCATTTAGGGATCTGGGGCAAAAATCTGTCAGGGGACAATACCTGGTCCTGCTAGTGAAGGCAGGGGACTGGACTTGATGACCTTTCAAGGTCCTTCCAGTTCTAGGAGATAGGCATATCTCCATTTATATTAAAAAAAAGCAGGTGAGTAGAACGGGGCCCTGTACCAGTAACTGTTATTTCATTAATAATACTCACATATAGCACTTCTTGTCCACAGGTTTCTAAGCCCTCAAAGTGGGGCATTTGTGGCAGAGGTTGGTGAGGGGACATGTCAAAGGTCATACAGACAGTCAGTGGCAGAGCCTGGAATAAACCCCCAAGTCCTCTGATTGCCCAGTACTGTGCTGACTCTATTAGACCACTCTGATGCCTGTCCTACCTTCCTGATGCCCTTGCAGCCAGCTCAGGGCAAATACCCATCTCACAAAAACTTCTGAGGCCATTTACCACTTGCTAAATGCAGCAGGTGAAACCAAGAAGGGTCTCAGAAGCAGAGATGAGCTGGGCTAGCTGCAGCATATGGACCTCCCTTGATAAGTGGAATATATTGCCATGAACATTTCAGTGCTCTGTGACCTGAGCTCACGGCCTGGGTAAAGAGATGAACCACTCGACGGGACTATTCCTTGTGCAATAGTGAAGACGTCCAAGGTCCAGCCTGTAAGTGGGCTGCAAAAGGAGCAGTTAGCAGAAGAGGCATGTGGCTACGTTGTTTCATGTTTTCCCTCGAAAGGATAAGATCCCAATGGCCGGTTAACGTCAAAACCAATGAATGCAAACAACAAAATAAAAGCATGGTTCCATTTTTGTTATATTCCAAGAGAAGTTCTATAAAGAGTCATGTCTTAGTTCTAAAGGCAGTTCAGCTCTCTGGCCCAGATCCAAGGTACTTAACCACATGCATAACTTGAAGCACATGATTAGTCTTCGTGAACTGTCTACTCGTTTGTAGTCAATAGAACTACTTGTCCATAAAATTACATGTGCTCTTAAGTACCTTCCTGGATCAGGACCGTAGATATATTAGTAACAGGTACTACAGAAAACCTGCAATAGTTGTGAGTCATCAAATAATCTACCTCTCTAAAATAGATGGGGGTTCCACTTTTCAAGAAGTGTCTGCCTAGCTGCAGTTGAAAGCTACTAATGTAAAACCAGGAAGGCACTGTAATTATGATCAAAGTTCCAATGCTTGGAGCTATATAATTAGTCCTTTTCTCCAAGCCACTTTTTTTCAGCTTAAGTCTAGATGGGGGAGTGATGTTTACAGATAAGTCACTCATGTTTTTGGAAATGATGGTCATTAGACTGTACTTTACCTAGAAACTCTGCTCCCTTTGGATTATGTTTTTCTTTGTAAGAGACGCACCTGTTAGGAGAAACAGATTAACATCCTGCCTGTCCTTACATCTGGCTCCGTCTTTACTCAAGTGAGTGCAAAATCTGTTGTCTCAAAGTGTCTGATTGCTGGCATTTCATAGGTATTCACTGGGGCAAACTCATCCTTGATGTAATTCCATTAACATGAATGGACTCACCTACCAGCTGCTCTTTCTTTTTTAATTTCAAGCCATATAAATCACACTGCTGATTGGCTTAGAGCCCACCCTTCTAAAACTCTCACTAATTGCTTGGGCTTGAGAAACAGTCCTCGAATCTCACTGATAGATTTAACAGGGGTTAAAAGTTATGTCAGAAATATGGTTTCTTAGTCTTGGTCACAGTCTTCTTTGTCCAAAAGACAGTTAAATCTTGAAGGTGTTTTTTTAAAAAAAGAGGTTAATGGAATAATCTCCTTCCAGAAATTTGGTAGGGTGCATGGGAGAATGAGGAGGAAGAGTTTAATAGCTTCTTTTAAATGAGTGACCATGACTTAGGTTCATGGATTTCAATTATTGGAGAGATGTGGTCTCAGCACAGGCCTGGTAACCAAAACTCCTGAGTTTCTTAGATTCATAGAAGAGACCATTGTGATCATCTAGTCTGACCTCCTGTAGAACACAGGCCAGAGAACTTCCCCAAATAATTCCTAGGGCAGAGCTTTTAGAAAAATATCCAGTCTTAAAACTGATCTGTGATAGAGAATCCACCATGACTCTTGGCAAATTGTTCCAATGGTTAATTACTCTCACTGTCAAAAATGTGCACCTTCTTTAATGATCCTCATTATTAATAATTTACACCTTATTTCCAGTTGGAATGTGTCTAGCTTCAACTTCCAGCCATTGAATCACGTTATACTTTTCTCTGCTAGACTGAAGAGCCCATTATTAAATATTTGTGCCCCATGTAGGTACTTACAGACTGTGATCAAGTCACCCATTAACCTTCTCTTTGTTAAGCTAAATGGATGGAGCTCCTTGAGTCTGTCCCTTTAAGGCAGGTTTTCTAATCCTTTAATCATTCTCATGGCTCTTCTCTGAACCCGCTGCAATTTATCCACATCGTTCTTGAATTCCTGGCATCAGAACTGGACACAGTGTTCCAGCAGCTTTTGCACCAGTGCCAAAGACAGAGGTAGAATAACCTCGTTGCTCCTACTTGAGTTTATGCATCCAAGGATCGCATTAGCTCTTTTGGTCACAGTGTCACACAGGGATCTCATGTTCAGCTGATTTTCCACCATGACCCCTAAATCTTTTACAGAGTCACTGTCTTCCAGGATAGAGCCCTGTAAGCATGGCCTACATTCTTTGTTCCCAGAGGCCCCCAATTACATTTAGCCGTATTAAAATGCATATTGTTTGCCTGCCCCCAGTTTACCAGAAAATCCAGATCATGCTGAATCAGTAGGGTGACCAGATGTCCCGATTTTATAGGGACAGTCCCGATATTCAGGGATTTTTCTTATGTAGGTGTCTATTACCCCCCACCCCCTGTCCCGATTTTTCACACTAGCTATCTGGTCACCCTATGAATCAGTGACCTATCTTCTTTATTATTTACCACGCCCCCACTTTTGGTATCATCTGCAAACTTTATTTAATTCTAATCATTATGTCATATGTGTACGTGGGCAAGTAACTTCTCTGCCGTAGTTCCCTCGCACGTGGAATAAGAAAACAATGTTCCTATACTTGTTTGCCAAATAGAAGTGTTATGAAAGTTAATGCTTATAAGGTACTTTGAAGGTGAAAAGCCCTATATGTAAGTGCTCATTATTATTTCCCTGGGGTAATAAAACAGAGATTTCCATGTTTGTGGAGGAAGGAGGCCCATTTGGATCAAAAATGCAGGCCCCACCTTCTAATCAGGGACAGCCGAGAGTTATGCACAGCACAGAGATGTGCGTTGTGTCCCTTGTTCAGTTGTGACTCAAAAGGAAAATGATTCATTCAGTGAACCCGTAGTCAGGGCCGACCTAGACCAAATGATGCCCCAGGTGAGGAGCGTCTTCAGTGCCCTCCCCCTCAACTTGTTCAACTTTGGAATATCTTATTTTGCATTGCCTTTGTAGCCTGTTTCATGCATGCAAATCATGCCTCAAAGTCATGATTTATCCTTGTCACATGAGACAATAAATTTGCTAACAACTGAAACAGCACCCCAAGTCGAGTGCCCCCCAAGTGGTTGCGTGGGTCGCGTACCCCTAAATCTGGCCCTGCCTGTAGTAATTCTGGCACAAGTCGCTCATATTTCTATTTAAAACAAGCTGGGTGTTAGGATGATGAACCGTTGTCAGAATAATATTTAAACATAGAATCTGAAAACAAAATCAATACCTCACTCTGGCAGACAGGGCTAATCTGGTTCCACAGATTGCTTGCTTGTAGACAGCTGTACTCCTTACTGCTCACCTTAGGTTATGCTGAACTATTTAATAGCATAAAGACTATTCTGCCAGGGCAGAATCATCTAACCACTCTGGTATCTTGCTTGTGGCAGTGGCCAAAACTTGCTGCTTTAACTGAAAGCACCAAACCCAAATGAAGAAAACCATGTGGCTTGTTATTAACGTATGTATGATAGCGCCTGCTAGGTCCTAGGTGCTTTCCAAGCACATAAGGAGGACTGTGCGTGCTCCTGATGACTAGGGTGATCAGACGTCCCGATATTAGAGGCTTTGTCTGGTATATGCAACTGTACCCCTCCCACGCCTGAAAAAAAGTGTCATGATTTTTCACACTTGCTATGTAGTCACCCTACTGCTTAAGCCCCTGGCCAAAACTGCCAGTGACTTCAATCCAAGCTGGACTGAGCTTGCGCCATAGAGGTGAGAGGTGCAGGAGAGCTGATTTTCCTGACCCTTCTCCTCTATCCCCCATGGGAATCGCTTGAGTCTGAAGACCTTGTCATTTGCATTGCAGCCAGTGTAATGGTGGAGGCTGTTCTCCTTGGTATAAGTCTTGAATGGCTGGCCAGACATTCCCAGGGCATATCACCCACCACTGCAGCCTGATTTGCATGAGAGTTCACTCTTGGTCTGTTACACTCGGGTGAAAATTTGGCCATAGGTGTCCCAACAGGAGCTGCTGGGTGGTGAGAACTTTTGAAATCAGGTCCTAACTCTTTTTAGACCCTTATAACATGAAATTATTTGCCTTGATAATATCCTGAAGCAGAGAGTTCCACAGGTTAACTGTACACTGCCTAAAGAGTGCCACGAAACCCATTTCAAATTGGCCACTCTAAGAACCGATAAAAATCAGTGTGTTAGCTGAGATGACCTACCAAAGGGGGAACACAAATGAGTGACAGGACAACTTTAGGCTCCTGCTGACAATGTTTTCCTGTATAGGTTTCACTATTGTTTTTTAAATGTTGAAGTCTGTTCATTGAGTTACCCCCTTCTTCCTGTATTGTGAAAGTGCGACAGAACACAGGATAGGTCTTCTCTGTCCCGGACATTATTGCTAGCCTTGCTTCTCTTGAGAAGAATAAACCTTTAAATAATCTGGGTCCTTTTTAATTTCTCTTTTTATAGAAACCCCGCTCTCTCTTCCCATCCACCCACCCTGGTTTTGTGTTGCCCTTTTCTGGACCTCTTTTCTCTTTGTGAGGGAGACATTTTTGTGCGGAGGATACCACATACTTTTCATAGTCATTGCCAAAGTGCTTAAAGTTTTTTTCCTTAAAACCTCGCACAAACTGCCCAGAAGGTAGTAAGAAGGTGCCAGTCTTCTTGGAGATCTCTTTTGTGTTCCTTAAGGGATTAAAGTAGAACTGAATTGTCTGTTGTCTCTGTTTTTTTCTGGCTCTAAAAGGGGATGGATGGAGAATTTATAGTCTTCTGTGTGGTCCTTTTTGCTCTAGGGAGACAATGCTTGATTCACGGGATCCTCCCCCCCGCCCCCTTCCACCTCCAGCAAGGCTGAAAAAATTAATGAATCAGACACTCAATGGCTCATCTGTTTAGATGTGCTCATGATGTTCATGGTAAATGCTGTAAATATAATCCCTCATTTATTTGCGTGGTCCCACCCTGCTAATAGTAAATTTGCCATGTCCTCTTTCTGCAGCCACACTGATTTCAGCCCCAAATCGGCCTTTTTTAGCTGCAGATGAAAGAAAAAGCCCAGGTTTGGGCTGGATTTGTAGCATAACCATTGTGCGCAGGTGGGAGCAAGGTGGGGAATCCACACAATTCCTGTTCTGTAAACATTTCTATCCATGTTAGGTTTTACAGCAGTTCTTCTCCCATCTCTCCCGCCCCCTCCCCCCCCCCCACATGCACGCATTCCCTGTGCTCAGTGTTATATTTGTATTCTTAGAAATACCCCCTCAGTCCCTCCAGAACAGCGCAGGCCAGATCTACAAATGAATTCAGGCACCAAAAGAGGCGAATGGGCACCTGGTGCCATTTAAAAACAGACTCCAACGAGAAGCTGCTGAACTTGAATTAACATGCAAACTAGACACCATTAACTTAGGTTTGAACAGAGACGGGGAGTGGCTCGGTCATTACATTAATTGGATCTATTTCCCCTAGTTGAGTATTCTCACACTATTGTGTCAACTGTCTGAAATGGGCCATCTTGATTATCATTTCAAGAGGTTTTTTCCCCCCTTGCTGATAATAGTTCCTCTTAATCATAGAATCTCAGGGTTGGAAGGGACCTTAGGAGGTCATCTAGTCCAACCCCCTGCTCAAAGCAGGACCAATCCCCAATTTTTGCCCCAGATCCCCAAATGGCCCCCTCAAGGATTGAACTCACAACCCTGGGTTTAGCAGGCCAATGCTCAAACCACTGAGCTATTCCTCCCTCCCAATCTATTCCTCCCTTGCTGATAATTAGTTCCTCTTAATTAATTAGCCTCTTACAGTTGGTATAGGTACTACCACCTTCTCATGTTTCTCTGAATGTATAAATATCTTCTTACTATATGTTCCATTCTATGCATCTGATGAAGTGGGCTGTAGCCCACGAAAGCTTATGCTGAAATAAATGTGTTAGTCTCTAAGGTGCCACAAGTACTCCTGTTCTTTTTGCTGAAACAGACTAACACGGCTGCTACTCTGTAACTCCCATTGGAAGCCAATGAGAGTTAGGTGCCTAACTTGCTTAACAGTTTTGTAAATCCTACTAGGCTTCTAGCCGCATTTTTAAGTGCCTCAATACCTCTCTACGTCTGGTCCCGTGTGCTCAGAATTTTAACAGGAGCTGCTGGGGAATGCACCGCTGCTACAAGGGGGATCCCGAAAGGGAGTCTTTCCTTTAAGATGTGGCTCTTCAAGCTAGAAGAAATCCGAGACATGGCCCAAATTACTGCCTGAATTCTCCAAAGCCAGGAGAAGAAAGATGGGCCTGTAGCATATCATAGAAGAAAACCAACCGGTGTGTGGGCCTAAAATACCAGCACAAAAATGAATCTGGCTTTCCAAGAAATAGAACATAGATGGGCCAAGTCACTTCAGAACATACTCAGGCGTAATGATGCCACACCGGGCAGGGCGTAGAATGACTGGCTCATGTGCGGGTCTGCATGGTACTTGCTTAGAAAGTGCCGCATTCTGCCTCTCTTACTTGGTGTTAGCAGTACTTTACTCTGCAAGTAGTAGTGGGCAGTACTTGTGGTGGAAGGTCCTCCACCCCCTGGGGCAGAATTCAGCCCAGACTGATTGCCGGCACCAAATACTGGCTTGACTTCCTCCTTCCTGTCTGACAATTACAGCTGGTCAACGCTTTTCCCGTTTTGATTTTTTTGTTTAATGAATTCGTTTGTTTAAATTAAAATGTCGCCAGAAAAAGCCCCTGAAAAATTCTGATGCAAATGAAAATATTTGCAACGTACCAATTATAATAATAATCGCAACTGTTTTGGGGTGTTCTTTATCAGCTATAGTTCACATCAACAATTTTGGAAAATGAGTAAGAAAAAACTTTATTTTTTCCCCAGCTCCAGTGATAAGGGGTTGTTAATACTCATCTTTTTTTCTGTTTACATCATTTACCTCTATAACTTCCTGTATATTCTAAATTCCTGATTGCATCACTTGCCTTCTTGCAATGACTTATAACAGACTCTAGCTCACACAACCTTTCAGAAGTGGTGTGCCGAGTCTTCATTTATTCACTCTAATTTAAGGTTTTGCGTGCCAGTAATACATTTTAACGTTTTCAGAAGGTCTTTTCTATAAGTCTTTAATATAGAACTAAACTATTGTTGTATGTAAAGTAAATAAGGTTTTAAAAATGTTTAAGAAGCTTCATTTAAAATTAAATTAAAATGTAGAGCCCCCCCAGACCGGTGGCCAGGACCCGGGCAGTGTGAGTGCCACTGAAAATCAGCTCGCATGTCGCCTTTGGCACCCGTGCCATAGGTTGCCTACCCCTGCCTAAGCTCCTTGCATAGAGACGTAGGACTCCTCTGTTATCAGGTGCTTGAACCTTGCATGTGGTGCTATATAACTATTGCCAATTCATGGTTAGTAGGTGGATTCGGTTAGGTCCCTCTGCATATGAGAAGCAGCTGCCTGTAGGGAAAAACTCTGAACTAAATTACAAGTGTTTAAATATTCTCATTTTCGACAGCAAAATAAGAATATTTTAAAATATAAAAAAAAACCCCAACCCTTCTCTGTGGGAAGGCTCCATCTTCCATTGGGATACAGCAATAAATGCTCTGGCACTAGCCACAAGCATGTTGAAGAACTGCACAAAATAGAAGCTGGCAACCTGTAGCTGATCTGAACATCACACATTTGAAATGCTCAGCTGTGTGTCATAGATCCTAGACAGCTAATGGCGATTTTCCTGTAGTGCGGGAAGCAGGCTCCGGTGCTTTTGGAGCAGGAAGGTCTGGGTCCCATCCCTGCCATCACTGTGGAGTGCTGAGTGGTGCATAGCTTAGTGACCACCAGGAGGTCTTAGTTGCAGTATTGCCAGCCGTAAGCATTCCCAAATCACGAGTCACGCACTTAAAAATCATGGGATCAGTTTACAAATCATAAGATTAAAACAATAAATAAATGTGGTGGTCTCTGCATTTGCCTTCTAATTTTTGAGCCTTTTGGGTTCACTACTGCAAGCTTTTCTCCACCACCATGGCGTAAGAAACTTACTTTTTTTAAAATCAAAACTGAGATTCTGGTGTTTTCACATGATTCCAGGAGCTGGTGCTTTAAGAAAAGCATCAAATATCATGAAACTCACCATAAAATTGTGAGGGTTGGCAATACTACAGGCAGCTACGGGTTCATTGTGATAGAGGGGTCCAGTCCTACGAACACATACTACCAGGCATTGTTTCAGTGGTGAAGGAATTGGAAGCACTTCAGGTAGCATATAGCAGTACACTGGCAGAGTTTGTAGTAGGTAGCTTGCTAATTAGTTCCTGAAAACCTTCCTGTTTTTACTCATTTTTGTCCTACAGAAGCCCTCACCAAATGTAACAGAACATCTTATTTTCTGTTGTCATCTACCAACCAATGGGAATAATTTTATTTTGGTTGGTTTGTTTTTCTCCTCCAAAGCACATTGGATTTCAGCTCATTGGGGTGGGGAGGGAAGTCAGCTAAGCAGAAGAAGCCAGCTCCACCGCATAGAATAAAATGACAAGAAACAGAATCAAGACCTTGCATGTACCATCTGCTTTGCTGGGGTTTCAGTTTTGCATTTTAATAATGCTACACTGGGAGACAGGAAGCTATGTTTTACAACTTCCCTCTTCTACTGCAAGATGGGAATTTTCAGCATTATGATGATTTTTTTTATAGCAATTCAGTGTGACCGGGCAAATGTGACAGAGGAAGTTAAATACACCTCCTGTACCATTTACGGAACCAGGAATTTGTATGATGAAAGCCATGGCTACATTCTGAAATGCAGGTGCCTATGGGAGCCAAAGTCCTACCTGGCTCAGCTTAAAATGTCAGACGTCTGTGAGCAGTAGATGGTATAAGCATTCCTGTTCTAAAAAAGAGCTGTATACGTGAAGTTCCGTGTCTGGGGCCTCTATCCCTCTCTCCTAAGATTATATGTATGAGGCCCAATGCCCTGAGTCCATATATAATGTGACAGTGCCAAGAACCAAATGTAGCCAGCATGATTTCACCTTCCATGCTTCCTTCATGGCTTGGGTCCCCTCTTTATACTAGGGCATGATGTCATCTCTCCAGCCTGTCACTCCGGCCTTCTCATTGCCACTGAATTTAGAGAATGTCTGTCTTGCGTGACCTGGGATAGCAACCGCTCAGCACCTGCTGTCCAGTGTGCTCCAGTGTCTAGTGTCCTCACCAGTGGACAATCTGCAGAA
Organism: Macrochelys suwanniensis; assembly: GCA_033296515.1. Lineage (NCBI taxonomy): Eukaryota > Metazoa > Chordata > Testudines > Chelydridae > Macrochelys > Macrochelys suwanniensis. Next base: position 3,495,165 of record CM065783.1, on the reverse strand, counting down.
CTTCAAGCACTCGTATAAACAAAGCCTGAGATTTGCTTGGGAGGACTTCTGGGATAACCTGATTCCATCACACTTCAGAAAGGGTCTAGCAGCGGGAAATTAAAAACATTCCACCCTGGGTGGAAGGTGTAAGTCACCTAGGGCAGTGGTTCTCGACGACCGGTCCGTGGACCGGCACCGGTCCCTGAAAGCTCCCGGACACAGTTTAGGAAGGCAGCAAACTGGGCCCTGGTATCAAAAAGGTTGAGAAACACTTGCCTAGGGGATGTCTCCTTGGACAAACAGGGAAGAGGCTGCCTTCAGATAATCCACTCTGGGTTTGTACTGAGCTCAGTGCTGGCGGGGACAGGACCTGGGGGAGCTAGTCAATGCTGAACACACGGCAGGAGCAATCTGTTAAGCCCATACTGTGTTTCCCTGACAAGTAGAATGAGGAGTCCTTTTGACACCTTAGAGACGAACAAATTTATTTGGGCATAAGCTTTTGTGGACTAGAACCCACTTCATCAGATGCACAGAGTGGAACATACAGTGGGAATATATATATATATATATATATACATACAGAGAACATGAAAAGATGGGGGTTACCATACCAACTCTAAGAGACTAATCAATTACGGTAAGCTATTATCAGCAGGAGAAAAAAAAATGTTTGTAGTGATAATCAGGATGGCCATTTCCTCCCAAGTGGCGTTCCCATTACCTGGGTCAGAAGAGCATGCTACAGTCACGGGTTACAACAGGATAAGGAGGCAGAAGGGGGCTTTCTGGCTATAGCTCCGTATCCGAATGGTTTCCCTTCAGGGTTTGGTATGAGTTTATTGCTTGTGAAAGGGCCTGACCAGAGGGACCTGGAGGCTGGTCTTATTTAGCCAATGCACAGGTACATAGGCAGTAGCAGTATAAGCGTCTCCCACAGGGACCTGCCAATGTGCAACGCAGCCTCCTTCACCGCCGGAGGAAACATGAGCTGAGGCCGTGACTGAGCACAGGTAGGTCAGGCACTAGGCACAGTCCTCTGCATTAACCAGTGCAAAGCACCCAGCTCTCTGCAGGCCAGCTCAGCTTGGTCCTGGTCCTACAAACACAGACACAACTAAGTGCTCAGTTTTATGCACCGGGAGTAGTTCCAGGGACACCAGCGTCGTGGTGTGCTTTTGCAGGATCAGGTTCTGAGTGGTAAGTAACTGCACAAAGTAAGAGGGGTGAGGCCTGGGTGTGGACATGGAATGGACTACACTCGGTGTGGGGCATGTGAAATACTTTGGGAATTTCCTTCAAAAGATTCCATATAAATGTCCAATATTTAACAGTGCAGTGATTCCAGCAGAGCTTGTCTGTATAGACCAGTGGTTCTCAACCAGGGGTACGTGTACCCCTGGGGGTGCACAGAGGTCTTCCAGGGGGGGTACATCAACTCATCTCGATATTTGCCTAGTTTTACAACAGGCTACATAAAAAGCACTAGTGAAGTCAGTACAAACTAAATTTCATGCAGAATATGACTTGTTTATACTGCTCTATGTACTACACACTGAAATGTAAGCACAATAATTTATATTCCAATCGATTTATTTTATAATTATATCGTAAAAATGAGCAAGTCAGCAATTTTTCAGTACTAGCGTGCTGGGACACCGTTGTATTTTTGTCTGATTTTGTAAGCAAGTAGTTTTTAAGTGAGGTGAAACTTGGGGGTACGCAACACAAACCAGACTCCTGAAAGAGCTACAGTAGTCTGCAAAGGTTGAGAGCCACTGGTATAGACTGTGTACGTGTTTGAGGATTACAAATACCTGATGTTGTCTTCTTAACTAGATGCTATCTATTAACCATAGATCCAGGACATAAACTATACGTTAATAATGTGAGAATTCCTGGCTCTCAGGCCTCTGCTCGGACCGGATCATGCTTTCTGAGAAGTCACATTTACACTACATCCATTGGTGTATACTGTGACTCTCCCTGCCCCAATACACCCAATTATTTAACGGGGTGTGTTTTTTTGTTGCAAATAAAGTTCCTCTTCCTTAACCCTGTTATTCTTTGGGATGAATATTCCATTGGTCTTTAGTCCACAATAGCTGATAGTTAGGGCCCTACCACATTCATGGCCATGAAAAACGCGTCACGGACCATGAAAGTTGGTTCCCCCCATGAAATCTGGTCTGTTGTGTGCTTTTGCCCTATACTATACTGATTTCATGGGGGAGACCAGCGTTTCTCAGCTTGGGGGTCCTGTCCCAAAGGGGAGTTGCAGGGGGGTCGCAAGTTTATTTTAAGGGGCTCGTGGTATTGCCACACTTACTTCTGCGCTGCCTTCAGAGCTGGGCGGCCGGAGAGTGGTGGCTGTTGGCCAGGCGCCCAGCTCTGAAGGCAGCGCCCGGCCAATAGCAGCGCAGAAGTCAGGGTGGCAATTTCATACCACGCCAGTCTTACTTCTGCGCTGCTGCCTTCAGAGCTGGGTGGCTGGAGAGTGGCAACTGCCGACTGAGGGCCCAGCTCTGAAGGCAGCAGCGCAGAAGGAAGGGTGGCAATACCATACCATGCATCCTTACTTCTGCGCTGCTGCTAGCGATGGTTCTGCCTTCTGAGCTGGGCTCCCGGCCAGCAGCTGCTGCTCTCCAGCTGCCCAACTCTGAAGGCAGCACCACCACCAGCAGCCGCGCGAAGTAAGGGTAGCAGTACCGCAACCCTCCTACGACAACCTTGTGACATCCCCTCCCCCCCTCCCCACACACACAACTCCAGGACCCCTACAATTACAACACCGTGAAATTTCAGATTTAAATAACTGAAATCATGAAATTTACAATTTTTTAAATCCTACGACCATGAAATTGACCAAAATGGACTGTGAATTTGCTAGGGCCCTACTGATAGTTGCTCCCTTTTATCCACATTATCCCGTGTTTTAAAAAAGACAGCAATAACCTCCCAGATCCAACTGGCAGCCCCTCAGGGCCGTGACTATCCTGATTTGAACCAGACACTGTTGTAATTTAGCTGGAGGCGTCTGGTTCTCCTTTTTCTATCCACTTTCAAATGTCACCAGTCTCCGCTGATAGAATTGCATAGTGTTAATTATGAGCCAGTTTCAAATAACGTGACTATCTCGCTGAAGATCGGATCGTGTAGTTGGCTGAGTTGTCTTTACACTAAGTACAATAAATAGTTTCCTATTCTACGTTATGGGCTGTGTGTGTGAGAGAGAAAGACAGACATAGATGAATGGAAACTGAGGAATGCTGATTGCTAGAAAAAAGGCTGGAAATGTTAAAAGTACACCCGCCCCGAGTGCTGGATTCAATGGTTTGCTGTAAGTGCTGCAATCGGGTGACTGCTGCACTCACAAAAAAGTGTCAACACTAGTGACAGGAAAGCTTTAAAAGGGCTGAGGTTTTGTTCAGAAAATCAGGTTTGGATTTTTAGCCAGCCCCTATCCAAACCTGTCACGTTTGCAAATCTAGGCTCTTGAAATCAATGGACAATTGTGATGGTTGCATGTACAAAGTAGACATAAAATGGTACTCACGGTTATTGGCATGGCCCCATACTTTTGAAAATAGCCCAGGAAGTCTAGCCGTTTGTTTTTTTAACTTTTACTATTTCCTGTTGCCCCAACGATCAGTTTAATAAGAAACACAATTGTTGTAATTTTTAAACGGTTCTAGGCATTTTAAAACAATCTAGCCCCCTTGACAATGTTTCTTTTGTAAATGGATGAATTCTGTATCAAAGCCATTCTGTGATCACTGAACACTGCCGCATAGTAGAGATCTGTGAGTCTCCTCAAAGGCTTGCTGGCTGCTTCTGTGTGCACCTATTGAACTGTCTGGTGCAATCCATTATTAAAGATGGATCCGCAGGTTGCTTGTTGATGTTGAGTTAAGCGCTTGCCCAGAGGCATCGAAAGACGATTCCTTTTGATTTTAATTGTAGCTGTAAAATAGTTGTGAGTGCCATTGTTATGAGGAACATTAATGTGTGTCAGCTCCTTATTAAGCAGTGATGTCCCAGTAAAAAGAATATTCACACATGGCCATATTCTGCATTGATTCCACCCTGTGTTGAATAAATGCAAGACAGCCCAGAAGTCGCCCCACTGTATTTTAGAAATGTCACGAGGTAACTATGTTAATAGCAGCAAAGGGTCCTGTGGCACCTTATAGACTAACAGACGTATTGGAGCATAAGCTTTCGTGGGTAGTGGCTTGGGAGTCCATCTTGTCTTCGCTCTGTGTTCATAAACCTTCTCTGCCCATCCAGACTGCAGCACAAACAGTCCCTCTACAATCAAGTCTAAATGCTCTTCTTGCTCATTTGTTTGCAGTGTTAGTGTAGCTGTATGGGTCCCAGGATATAAAAGATATTGTCCACCTCTTCTGCTAATGTCCTTCTTTCACCATTTCCCTGGGGAGAATAGGAAGGCAATTAATTTTCTTAGAGCTGTGGTGTAGTAACAGTTTGTTGTGCCTAGAAAGCAAGCGGCTGACCTATCTCCCAGGGCTTCCAGAAACAAAAAAGAAAAAAGTCCATATTGGTCAGGGAAACAATGCAACAATGCAGCCCTCGGTCACACTGGGGCTAGATTGCCTTGATGGGAACTGCTGGGTGCTTCTGAAAAAATCTGTCCTTTATTTAGATGCCTACATAGGTACTGGTTTCATGTTAAAACCTGGTTCCTTTTGTGAGGGCTGGACACTGAAAAATCTGACTCTGTGCTCTTGAGCATGTGTGTGTGTGTGTGTGTGTGTGTGTGTGGGGGGGGGGGGGTGTCAAGTCAGCGGCCATGGCTTGGCTAGGTGGCGCTAGTGAGTACTTGTGTGTGGCTCTGCTAAGAGGCCTGCTTGGAGCAAGGTCCTGGGTGGAGGTTCCTGGCATGCTGCAGAGTGTGTAGCTGACCTGCTCTGTTGAGCACTGCAGGACGTTGTGGGAGAAGGTCTTTCTGCCTGCAGCAACCCAGGCAAACAGAGAGCTGGAGTGGAGGTAGAGTCCTTGCACGATTAAGAACACAGCTTAGGGACATTCATGGCTGCTACAGTTTAGATTCCACTTACTTGTGTCTCTTGTGTGGCCAGCAGTGTTTCCTTCCAGTCTGCAGGAGCAGGGTCATGACGTTGTTAGATTTCGGGCCCATTAGGGACCCAGTTCCAAGCAGAGGTTAAAGCCTGTTGTTAGTTCATTTACAGAGAGATGCAGACTCATGCGTTTGGATTTAATTTAGGGGAGAGCTCTGTGTGTGTAAGTTCATGGCAGTCTGCTGAGTTTGCTCACATGAAGTTATATTGCAGTCTTAGCAACAGTTGGATTTATTACCTGGACTGATTGATATTTATACCTAGTATGTGGGCATATTGAGGGATTGCACTGACTTAATTTACAATATTGTTTGCGGTACACTCTTTATTCCATACTTGTGGATATTACTAATGCTCTCCAATACCACTGGGTACCTTGCGTACACAGGACCAAATCCAGGGCCCCCAGGGGGCTTAATGGGAGTTTTGTGTGAGTAAGATCTGGGTAAAACTGAGAAATTGTCACTGTAATTGCTTCAAATGGGAAATAACAGGTGGAGACTAAAACAGACAAATGTATGTAAAACAAAATGTCCTTCTGTTCTTATTGATTTGTAGGACCATAGCTTCTAGGAGCCCTGGTTGTGGATCAGCACACCACTGTGCTAGGCACTTTACAAACAGAGAACAAAAAGATGGCCGCTGGGTTATAAAGCTGCTGTTGTTTGGGGAAACCCTGCATAAGTCATGGGGGCCTGTATCCTTAGTGAGTAATGTAGGCCCCAAAACTAATGGCAATAACACAGGATGGTCTGATAAAGGGGTTCTCATCCCTTTGTTCTATGAGCAAAGCTTTCAAAACTATAGCCAAAATGTTCTAAGTGGGGTGCCATATTCAGGCAGGTAGTAATGTAGGAAATTGTGTGTTCTTAGCGCCTCGGAAACATGGGCCATTTATTTAGATGCTGATTGCAGTGCCCTTTTCTAGTTGAAAATATTAGCCTAGGGTCCCAAACTGTGTATCTTGAAACAGGATCAGCATCCAAACAGCTCTTAAAAGAACACAGACCGGAAGGGAGTGCAGTCCCCTGCTATCACAGCAAGGCCCTCACAGAATTCTGTTCATGTTACATTTATAATCAATTTCAGCTCAAACCCTGAAGCCACAAATGCTCAGGTATTAAGGTGATGAATGGTCTAGAAACCTATGAATAAATAATGATAAAGAAAAGAGATTTGAAGCTCTAGTTCAGTGGTTTTGTGATGTTGATGGACACTCCCCTCCTATTTGATCAGGAAAATTTTGGGCTGTCGGGATTGCTTTAAAAGATGAAAAAAAGGCTGATGACCAAGTTCTAGGTATCACTGGACAAATATTTCAATGGACAAATTTAGGGCTTAAACAGATTCAGACAGAATGCGAGTTTCCAGTTTTGGTGGGTTTTTTTCTGGAATTTTGGATAAAATTTAGGATGGGATTTTTAAAAGCACTTACGTAACTTGGGACTCTAAGTCCCATTTTCAGAGTCACCTATGTGCTTTGGAGCCTAAGTTCCACTGCAAGTCAAGTGCCCAGGTGACTTCTGAAAATGGGACATAGACTCCTCAGCACCTACCATGAAAATGTTCATGAAAATTTTACCCTTTGTGCTTTTGTTCTGCAACGTAAGGGAGATTTTCAAACCAAATATTTTGCCTTTTTCTTTGCGGGAGGGGGGAGGGAGGGTTTAAAAAAAACCAAGGATTTTATTTTGAGAGCATTGAATTTGAATTTTCCATTAACGTGAAGATTTTTTTCCCCGAGAATGTTGTGCAGATGAGAGCTTTTCCTGTGTCAAGTGAGACAACTGTTAATTACAGTTCTCTCCAGCTGCACAGCATTATTAAACATCTCAAGGACACACTTGGGGATCCATCAGAAAACTGTGTGTGGGGGGGAAGTATTTAAATTTCAAAATTGCAAAAAAAAATGTCATTATTTAATCAATAAAGGACTGGTGGCTAGGTTTTTCTCTTAAAAACTAAAACTGGAAACCTTCTCTGTAACATTTAACTGCTAGAGTGGTGGTACTGAGACCGAGCTCTTATATAGCGCTTTTCATCCAAGCACTTTACAAACATCATTATCATTGTTTTACAAATGGGTAAACTGAGGCACAGAGACATGACTTGCCCAACACCACCCAGCAGGCCAGGGGCAGAGATGCTGTTGGAACTGTGGTAGCCTGATCCATAGGCCAGTGCTCTATCCACTGGGCAGCACTACCGCTAACAACTAAAGAAATGCCCATAATACCTAATGAGAGGAGGTCACGAGTGACAGATGTCAGGGTGATTATGATGAAGCATAGAGGGCAGAAGTCCCAGTGCTCCGTGGTTTGCTGGTGCCTTTATTATGGCTCTTCCGTTCCTCCTGCAGAGGTGGCTGTCCTTGGGAGGCAAGGGATGATACCTTGCTCTCAGCTCCGGTGGATCCCTGGCTGAGGGGAGCTGGCCGCAGTTAGTAACGTGCACTAAGAGGGTGACGTGAAGTGGAAAATATCACGCCTCCTATGGGTTCAATAACACCCAGATGACTGTAAGTGAAAGATGCTGCTGAATAAGAATAATTTTTCACTTTGTGGATGTGTTCGTTCCACAGCCTTTTTGGCTGTAGCTTGTTTCGCTGTTTCTTTTGTACAGTCAGTTTCTCCTTTGCAGAAAGAACCCTGGCCAACAGCGACAGGAGAACAAAACACCCCTTCTCCCCTCCTCTGAAAAAGGAATTAAAAAAGAAAATCAGGACATGCTATTATTCTGGTTCTACCAGAATTGGAAAGTAGTCAGTGTCCCTTTAAGGGTCTCTCGCTCCTATCCTAGGCTGTGCATGATTGATTCTGTAGAGATGCCTTCCTGTGTTACACAGATAGTTTGCTTGTGTGTCTTGAGCCCAGTTCCGCTCTCCCGCTCTATCCTGCCCTGTTGCCGCTCCCAACTCCTCCTGCTCTTGTTCTGTGTGCGCAGTGCTTGGTTCACCTTGAGGCCTAGGAGTTCCTACTGGATGATAAAACTCCTAACCCTGTCCTGCTGCCCTTCCCTATGGCACAATCAGTTTCCCAGCCCCTAGTTCCTGTCCTTGTCCTGATTCCCCAGGTCTCGTCTGGTTTGATTCCCCCCACCCCACAAAATTCTTTGCTGTTGTCTGTGTGTTTTCTGGGATGATGGTAGCTGAGGATCTGGGAAAATCGAATCAGGCCCTAGGGACCCAAGAAATACAGAAAGAGCTGTGATTTTAGCTCTGGGTGGGCATTTTTTTGCTACGAAACCCTCCAGTTGCTGAGGATAGCTTGCCCTTCTCCATAGTCACATCCCCACTACACCATGGCTACCTCAGTTTCCCCCTGCAGGCATTTACAAAATAAAGGTCATGGGCCCAGAATGGGGTGGGGGAGTCCCATGGTATTTGGAGCAGATCCCTGAAGTTTGGCTGCTGATTGAAACTACTTGGATCTGAAATCTGGGCTGGAAATCTAAGCAAGAATAAATAATTGTGTGCCAGCCAATAACGCCCATAGTTGCCGGGCCAGGAATCCCCAGACACCAGTCTCCCTTGGGCTTCCATGAGCCAAGCTCCTGAAATTCAGGGGTAGGCAGGGAAATAAGGGAGAAAAAAATTGTGATCCAAGTTTGAGGTGGTTCCTTGTTTTACTCACATTGGTTCAGTGGGCCTCAGGGCTGAGGCCTGCCCGGAAGTTTAGAAAGCGATGAAGTGGGTGGGGGGGGATTCAGGAAAGGTCTGAGACCCAAAGTCAGGGTCCAGATCTCCAGCCTTACACAGAATATGGAAGTGTTTGGATCCGAGGATTTTGTATTGGCCCGTCTTGGAGATGGGGGACGATGGCAAAATTCAGATCTGAGCCTCCCCAGGCGTTGGGGTGGAGGGCCACTCACACAGGGACATTTTATTTTGGACCCATCCCTATTGCAATAAGCCTGTCTGGTTATTGATGGCCTTTAACAAGCTCTTCCAGCGTTTATATTGATGGGTGTGTGTGTGTGTGGGGGGGTGAGCCTGTCCCACAGAGTTAGGGGAATTCCAGATGACACCGCTTGCCAGACGCGCTTGCTTGTCCCAGGCTGCCAACTCCACCTCCTTCTCTTCTTGCACAGCTGTGTGCTTCATTAAATAGTGATGTCTACAAATCACTGCGGTGTTAAAATGTAGAGCAGGGGGAATTCCAGTGCTCTGAACGCTGCCAAGTTCCTAGAGTTTTAGCAGCACACTCAGAAAGAACAAGGGCCCCCACCCCTTTCAAGAACTAAAAATATGACTATACCAAGATTTGGTCAATTATGTAGACCGCTTTTGATTTCTGCTGTGGTTGTATCTTGTGCCTCTTCACCTACTTAAATGGATTTCCTCAGCTGTTTAAGGGCGAGGCCAGTGTTTGGACTAGAATCACGGAGGTCGAGTCTGAGACCACCAACCCATCTCACTGTTGACTAGCTTCTATATTTGACCCCAGCCCTCAGGCTGTAGGAGGCTAATTCGTTAACCATCTATGCCCCCTAACCATGCATCTAGAGGGTGTTAAGGACTAGGTGAAGTGTAAAGGGTTAATTATTCGGGAAGGACAGTTTATCTGGTTAAATCACTAGAGTAAGCCACAGGGGATTAGCGTTCAAATCCTTGTCCAGTATGCGACCACTTGATTTCTATAGCCAAGATGGGCAGAAGTGGGTACCTACTCTGAGACACCTTAAAAGGACCTGATTTTTCAGAAAGTGCAAGGCACTCACTGCCTGAGAATCAGGGCCCTTTGAGGTGTCCTTAGTCAGGCATCCAAAATCACTGGTCATTTTTGAAAATGTCTGCCTCTACCTCAGTGTCCCCGGGGGAACTACTGCCCTATCTCACAGGAGGACTTTGAGGACAACATGATCTAAGGCAGGCCTGCACAACATGCGGCCTGCGGAGGCTCTCCGTGCGGCCCGCGGGAGGCTGGCTTAAAAAAAAAAAAAAATAATGTTTTGTTTTTTTTTGCTCAACAACTTTCCTCGCATCCGGCCCTCGGCTTTTTTCTTTGGAGTAATGTGTCCCTCACCGCTTTACGAGTTGTGCAGGCCTGATCTAAGGTTTGGAAGCTGCTCTGGGGCCGGGTCAGTAGACATTTGGAGCTTGGCTCCTGATTTGTAAATGAGGGCAGGCTTTTTAGAAACCAGCTTTTGTTTTCCCAGAGATGCTGCAGCCTTTCTCATGTTATGTGAGCCCCTCCAAATGGACCCCAGCAATACCGAGGGGCCCGGAAGAAATAAAAATGTTTGTCTTGGAGGAGAAGAGGGAAGCAAGAGCCCGTAACCCAAACTTTCCAGTCTTCAAAACCAGTTTGCTTTAGGGCGCTCTAGTTTATCCATCCTTAGCATGAATTATACTCCCCTCCCCGCGATGAGACTCCTCCAGCTTTCTATGCCATGGAGTTAAGGCTTATAAACTAAGGCAGTTTTGTGTCAAGAGTTCATACGCTGTTAGTGTTATGGGGAGAAAATTCCTACCCCCTGCAAAAAGGCCTGATTTTCCAGAGATGCAGGAGTCAATGAATGCTGGAGCTTTGGACTTCCCTATGATTTCTTATTCACATCTGTTCTCCCCATATACAATAAACTCTACAGCTAGCCTACTGGCAAGTCAGATCTTCTTATCCCTGACATCTGTACTGAAGAGGGAAAAGCAAATAAACCCAGGCACATGCCTTGCTGGGGGGTGTTTTTGGTTTATCAATATCATCTCTCAAGCATGGAGTTTTGTCTTTAGCTCCACCCCAGACCCTCTCCTTATATAAATATGAAACACCTGTCCCTAAGGCTGGGTGTGTCTGATCTCAAACACAGGCCTACTTTCTCTCAGTGTTGTGGGCCTAGAAGGGTTCTCTCCTTTCAGAAGTGTAAGTAAAATAGGCTTTTGTGCTCCATTTCATTAGTGATTTGTAAACAAGAACATATGCGCCGAGTAACGCTCCTATGGTAGGAATATCAATCCTGCCACAGTCACCACCGCAGTTTTCTCCGCTGTCGTCATTCCCTGATCTCAAAAGTGGTATTTCTGATTAAGAGAACACTGTGCCCTCTTTCTCCTAGGGTAGGAGAGACAGAATCGTTGTGGGGGAATGGGTTGATGCTTCTAGGTTCTCTTGTCTCTCCCTGAGTCTGCTAACGATGGTAAACTAGTCACTTAAGGCTTGATTGTCAGACATCTTGGGAATCCACAGCTCCAGCAGAAGTGAATAGGACCTGCAATTGTTTAAGTATCTGATTTTCAGAAGTGCTAATCTGCTGTGTCTCACCTTACCATCTGTGGGGTTTTGGTTTTTTTAAAAATTCCTATATGTTGGGAGGGTTAATATTTGCAAAGCCCGTTTAAGCTGGTTGGAACACAGGTGCTGTGTAAGTGCAGACTGTCATCAGGTTTTAAAAGTGACCTGTCAGTCAGTTTCATGGCAAAGTGTGTTGTTTTCCCACCTAAGGGATATGACACACACTGTAGTGTAATTCTTGTAAAATTATCAGAGAGAGAGAAAAGCATTCAATGCACAGGAGGCTTTATATGTGAGCAAAAAGAAAATAAGAAATAAATACTTGTGGCACTTTAGAGACTAACAAATTTATTTCAGCATAAGCTTTCGTGGGTTAGAACCCACGAAAGCTTATGCTGAAATAAATTTGAAAAACTTGTAGCACCTTAGAGACTAACAAATTTATTTCAGCATATTTGTTAGTCTCTAAGGTGCTACAAGTTTTTCTTCCTTATTTTCATTTTGCTGACACAGACTAACACGGCTACTACACTGAAACCTGAAATAAATTTGTTAGTCTCTAAGGTGCCACAAGTATTTATTTCTTTCTTATTTTCTTTTTGCTGACACAGACTAACACGGCTACTACACTGTAACCTATTTATATGTGAGGATCGCTATGCATGTGTGAAAAGCCCCTGCAACTGTGATACAGAACCTCCTGCTGTGATTCCATCTGGTCTTGCAAGGTAAATAGGATTGGGTGGATCAGTGTTTTGGAGGAGAGGCACCCAGGTAACACTAGCTGATGCTGGAAGCGATCTTGGTGATTCAGTAGGCTGAACTCTGAGTCAGTGTGGAAGCAGTTCTCCAGCCCAGTGCTAGGGAAAATTGTTCTGATGGAGAGAGAGTGCCTCTTAGATGAGACATAAAACCATGGTCCTTTTGATCACTAAAGATCCCCTGGCGCTTTTTATAAGAGTAGAGTTGTCAGCTCCAGTGTTCAAGCCAAATTACAACTTGGTGACTGGCTACATTCCCCGGTCTGTTGTAACTGGATCTGGTAATTCTCCGCTTACTGTCATATAATGTTCCATTTAAATAGTCGCTGTGTTTCACCCTAGAGGTGTCTGCACTGCTGTGGTCAGTGGAAGTGAACCTAGTTTATAGTTTGTGTGTCAGTATATGGTCCAATTGTACAAACATTTGCTACCAGGCTTCAGTCCCATTAAAGTCAATCGTCTGGTAGTAATGCCCAGCAGTAAGCCCTGTGTGTGGTAGTGTTTGCAATGTCACACACTAAATATGTAATGCACTTTGGGATGAGAAGTGCTGCATGAAAGTAACACAATCTAGTGACTGGAAGTAGCAACCCAACTCCCAATCCTGAAAACACTTACATGTGTGGTTAACTCTAGACGGAGGCTGCTCTAATGCCTAGCAGGCTAAAAGGGTGGTGATGAGAGGGTAGGCACCAAATTTAGGGTTTTTGGGGGGGACGGGAGGAAACACCCTAATATGTACTATAACTTTTATTTTAAATATAACCATTTCCTTGCAGCAGAGTAACCTCCGTATTTTAGTGCACCGGAAGCAGGATGCTTTGGAAAGGCCTTAGCATATAAATAGAAAGTGAGCTGCCAATTGCCATTGTCCCAGTATTGCTGAGTGAAGAGCAGTACTTACTGTTCCTGTAACATTTTCCCTCTTTAAACTCTTGGCAGATGTTAGCTAGTGAACCCGTACAGCCTCCCCGTGAGGATAGGGGGGTTGTTGTAATTGCACAAATAGGGAAACCGAGGCAGAGGCACTAGCGTTCGGAGGGGGAGTACAGAGCTTGTTTGTTTAAAAAGCGTTATATTGGCATTTAAAAGAGAGAAATAATGGTACGTTTCTGTTGGTCTAGGGAAATGTAGAAGCTCTTTTTTTATTTGCACCCCTTGAAAAGTGTGGACCCGCAATCCGACAGGGTCCCTTTGCAAATAAACGCACACAGGATCACCCTGCGTGGGTCGAGAGGACTGAAACATGTGATGTCTGTCGTATGAATGTGACTCATGGGACGTCACAGCACCAGAGGAGGGCTGAGGCTGCACAGAATGTGGGCAGAGTGGCATTCTCACAGCCAAGCTCATCTGATTGTACCCTCTGCCTGGGCATATAGCATGCCTTCCTAGGTGCTGGCCACTTAGATAGAGGGGGTGGGATACACAATCTGAAGGACCCAATTGCCTGATACTGGATGGAAATTCCCAGGTGTTTCTTCCCCTTCTCCTCCCCCCTCCCAAAAAACCCCCAACACTCACAGCCAGTGCAAATTAACTCCCCAAAGCAGCAGAACCAAGGGTTTGTCACAGAGGGGCTGCTGAGACTGCCTCATTGTGGGCAGAAACAAAACCAGCCTCTGCGAAGCTGATTGTATTGCTGCCGACTGGGAGGGTCTGCCCCTTTGCCCGTGTGCCCGAAGCTGGGTTGGTTCGTTCCTAGCCATGTGGCCTAGGGCCGAGGGAGCTAGGCGCCAAGTGGGGCAAGTTGTAACTTGCAGGAGGACTCCGGTGCTGATTAAAGGAGGACCTGTGGGGGAGTGGCTTGGTGAGTAACTCTGAGCTGATGTGATTGGTCATAGTCACTTCCGAAGGGGTGAGTTCTTGGAAGTCAGGGATTGTTAGCTGCTGGCCGGGGGCAGCTTGAGGTGGGTCAGTGGCAAACAGGTTTGTGCATGCAGGGAGCCTGGCAGAGCAGACACTTTGGTGGGCTGATCATATGTCTTGCCATTGACACCAGGTCAGGGATAGGGGCAGTGAGCAGTGTGGCATCCATAGGGCAAGGCTGTGAAGGCTCTGTTGCATGTAGCAAAGTGAGTGTCTCTTCTGCTTCCCCATAGATCCTTATTGCTGAGCACCTTGCTCCATGAGACGAAGGGGGTCAGGAATTGTGGCCAGGGGAGCTCAGGGTTTAATGCTTTTCATCCCTGTTTTCTTCGGCATCCTCAGGAGCCTGGGGCAGTTTGGTGGGGTGCTGGTGCAGGGCTTGGGGAGTGGGAGAGGAAAGGCAGGCAAGTGGAGGACTGCCACTCCTGTTTGTACAGTACTTTGCACAGTGGGGCTCTGACTTGCCGGAGGCCTCTGGATCCTACTGTAATAAAGTGTGATGTGCTAAGTTATATCTAGATTTGCACAAGTGCTCTTGTCTTCCTCCTCCCCCACCTGACCCACAGAGCACGTGAGTCTGCGCTAGCACTCTGCTTCAGAGCCTTGTCCTGCAGATAGAGCTGCAGAGATTTGCTCTGAGCTCTGGAGCTCCCTGGTTCAATACTGGATAGTGGCTGTCACGCTTTTTTATTTTTTTTCTTAAGCATTTGTACAACTTTAAATAAAGGGGGAGCTTTTTCAAAAGCTCATGTGCTTCATCCAGTCCTCTCTTGGACTATGGGAGGCCAGGTTGTGTTGAAAGCATAAAGCAAAAGAGATTGCAACCCATTTTATAAAGCTGTCTGTTCCCAAGGGCTCTCCTGAAGGAGTTCTCACTGTAACTCAGTCACGGGCATGGTTCTTCGTGGGCGTGATGGCTTTTACCATAGCTCTCTTACCAGTTGTCCGTAGGACCTTCACTTGAACGCCCACTGCTAAACAGAAAGCCCATTGCTAGCAATTCAAGGTACTCTTGTGGGGAAGCCTTGCTGTCCTCAGTGGAGTTGGGGCTGCTTACGTGTGTGATGAGTTTGGCTCTGAGAAAGAGTGTGTATTTTTGCATATGAAAGTGTTGTAATTTTCTGCCTTTTGGGTGCTATTCATTAATCCAAACTTTAAACATTGAATTTACTTGGGATTCTTTTTTTAACAAGAAAAATGAGATTAAAAGGCCACTTTACATCTAATTTGAGCCTGTGCGATCACCATTCTACAGTGACAACTGCTAACCGTTCTAAAGCAGGAAAAGTACATATGCTTTTAAACCAAAAAATGGACGAAAGTCTTCTCAAAATCACCGCTTTTGGCCCAAGATCAAAGCTACAGGATAATCATTTATTATTTACATAACAGTACTGCTTACGGGACTCCATTATACTAGATCCTGTGCAGACACCTGTTAGAGGCAGTCCCTGTGCCAAAGAGCTTACACTGTAAATAGACAAGACAGACAGACGCAGGCGTGGAAACAGAGGCAAGCTAACTTGCCCAAGGTCACGCTGCAAGTCAGTGACGGAGATGGGAACGGAACCCAGATCCCCCGATTCCCAGCCCTGTGCTCTGCCCCATTTAAGCGCAAAATATTGCGGTGATTTATGTGAGGATGACATAAAGTTTGGTTGTAAGAGTCCATCTAATACAGAATTACAGTGGAGTGGGTGGGTGGGAGGTGTCTACCATAACATGAGCGGTGATCTAAGCCTCTCCCTTCTAAACACAACCCCAGTATCGGGGGATGCAGATTGTACAGCTATGAATGTTCCCGACGTTTAGCGTGTCTCCCTTTTTCACGCAATCGTTTCTGTGTATGGGTTTCTGAGTAGTTTAATCGAGGATTCAACTTCACCTATTTATTTATTGTAAGGTTTGTGGAAACGCCAGGCCATTTCTCCTGGACGGAGAGTTACTACCGATCCACCATGTCCCAGAGCTCGCAGACAAGAGAGTTCCTGAGTCCAGAGGTTTTCCAGCACATCTGGGACTTCCTGGAACAGTAAGTACCAGCAGACAGCGACTGCTGCACACAGGCATTTGGGGGACAGGCTGTCAGAGAATTGGTATTGTAGATTCCAGAGTCTCCTAGACTTTAAGGTCAGAAGGGACCATTATGATCATCTAGTCTGACCTCCTGCACAATGCAGGCCACAGAATCTCACCCACCCACTCCTGGAATAATCCTCTCACCTATGTCTCAGTTATTGAAGTTCTCAAATCATGGTTTAAAGACTTCAAGGTGCAGAGAATCCTCCAGCAAGTGAGCCGTGCCCCATGCTGCAGAGGAAGGCGAAAAACCTCCAGGGCCTCTGCCAATCTACCCTGGAGGGAAATTCCTTCCCGACCCCAGATATGGTGATCAACTGAACCCTGAGCATGTGGGCAAGACTCACCAGCCAGACACCCAGACCAGTCCTTTGTGTCTAGGGGACTGCTAGGGATCTAGCCCAAGTCCATGGTGGCTCATGGTGACTGGGTGGCTGCTGGGGGCACTGAAGCGGGTCTCAGTTTGGTTCATGGTGGACAGATGTCCGTTTCACAAGTGGCACCCTTGATGGGCTTGGTAGAGAGGCTATGGACGGGCTGGACATGGGGACTCGCTTTTTCCCCCTAGGGAGAGGCTGAGAGAACAAACATGGGAGAGATGTTAGTCATGTGGCCTAACGCACGACTGGGAGATGATCGGATACCGCGGTGCTGAGTGCGGTATAAGAACCTGGAGAGAACAGAATTGGGGCACTATGCACCCTCAGGAGGGAGGGGAGGTGGCGGGGGGGGGGATGTCTCATCAGGTATGGGTTGAGGCAGGTTGATGTGGGAAGTTTGGGGCTGATGCTGGGCAGAGCTTACTTCAGTTCTTGTAGGAGCAGCCTCAGCTGTTTTTGCTGACCCAGGGTGGAAAATGTTTTCAGTGCCCCCCCCCCAAGCGACCTAGGCCCCCCAGAAAGCTGAGCAGTATGGTGATGTAGTTCCCCCTAGAAGTTGGGGCCTAGGGTAACTGCCCTGCAGGGCCGGCCTTAGTGAAAATGGTGCCCTGGGTGAACTTGTCCCCCCGCTGCATCCCCTGGGCTTCCATCCATCCCCCCAGGCCCTGCTGCCTTCCCGGGTTCCCCCGCTCATTCCGCCATCCCCTTTAGCCCTGCTGCCCACCCCCTCCCCATTGCCCCAAGCTCCCTTCTGCAGCCTGTCCCGCTCCTGGCCTCTTGACCACGGCACCCTGGGCGGTTGCTAGGGTTGCCAACTGACTGAAGCTATTCCGGGAGATTTCCCCCTCCTCCCCCCCCCCCCCCCAACATGACCTAATGTCATGAATTTTACTGTCCCTATTAAAATCTCCTGGATTGCTTTCAATAGTCACCGGGAGATTGATGCCGATTCTGGTAGACTCCCGGCCAATCTGGGATGGTTAGCAACCCTAGTGGTTGCCCACCCATAATGCCGACCCTGCCACCCTGCTCATCTGCCTTGCCTATTAGATTTCTTGAAGTAAGACCATCGGTAACATCCACCTCTCCTCCCCTCTGACTCCCCCCCACAATGCATCTCCTAACCTCTAGGTGCTGTGCTGAGGGGAGGGAAAGTCTGGGGGAACAAGGGGTGAGATTTCAGGGAGTTCCTGGTCTCAGTCAGGTTGGGAATGATGAGAATGTCCCTTCCCCCCAGTATTGATCCTTTGGTCCTAACCGGCTCCGCGATGTGCGGAGGGGAGGGGAGGAAAAGTGAAAAGGTTTTAGTGAAACCTTCCAGGGAGGTTTGGGTTGGGCTTGGGTTTCATTGGGATGGGGTTTCTGGGGAACGAGGAAGGACGGTGTCCCTTTCTTGACACCCACTGTTAGCTGTAGCATGGTAAGAGGAATCCTCTCCTGCTGGCTTTGTGGCATGGCTGTTTATCACCATGAACTCCCTTATTCCCCCAGTGGCTTAACAGATTTGCTGCTCATTGCTTGACTTCCCGAGCAAGTCCCTTCATCCCCAGCCCGGTGCACTAGCCGCAGTGGCTGCTATTAACACTGTTGGCAAACACTCATGGTTTATCTGAGGAGTCCCTGCTTTCCCCCATACTTGGCGAAGGGGTTCTCGGTGCTGTCGGCTGGCAGACGCTTGGCTGTTGGGTGAAATTCTGGCCACACTGAAATCAAATGGGTGTTTTGCTCTTGACTTCAATGGAGTCAGGATTTCGGGCGGCCATTGTTTTCATGATGCTGTTTTCTTCCTCTTAGGCCCATATGTTCCGTTCAGCCGATCAACTTGAACTTCATGGACGATACCTCAGACAATGGCCCTACCAACAAAATCGAGATTAGTATGGATTGTGTCCGGATGCAGGATGCGGATGGGAGCGACCCCATGTGGGTGAGTGTGTCTGTAAGCGTTTGCACTGGGCCCTGCCTATGCTGCGGCAATAGCCCTGGTTCTGAACAGTGGCTAACCCCATGGAGGTGCTCGCCTCGCTCCCCAGCGCTGATCTCAGGAGCCAGCTCTCTGCGCCTTGCCTGGTGGCCCTGCTGGTGGAGAGGTTTGCATTTGCGTTCTGTGGTGCCTCTGCTTTGAAGCATTGCTGAGTGAGGGGGGCAGCATCTGGGAGTGCAACCGGAAGGAAGGGCCAAGCAAAGCAGGTTTTGGAGGGATGGGAGAGGGAGCTCTCTGCAGCCCCTCATTCTTACCCTCCTGGCCCTGCAGCCGGCTCCCACCACCTGCTTACAGCACATGTATGTGGGCTGAGGGTTTAAACACTGGTGGCTGCCGGTATCCTGACTACACTAGCGCTCCCACGGGTGCTTTCACCAAGGGAGCAAGGCTAAAGGAGCGACAGCGGAAATTCTTCAACAGGACAAGCAGACTAGTGTAGACACAGCCTGAAAACTTGGGCCCCTAGCCTGGTTATTGCTCCTCCCCTTCCCCCATCCGGACAGGCAAGAGTGAACTGCGATTCTAATGAGATTTGGCCACCACTGGGTTTCACCAGCATGTTTGGTGGTGACGTGCAGAGGAGGCCTGAGTGGTGGTTGGTTTATTTGCCCTTGGTGCTTTCTTTTGGCAAGCGTTCTGGGGGGCCGACTGTTCCATGTGTCACTTTTTGGGGCTGGAGAGGGGCGGGGCGGGGGTGTCGTAGAGTTTGCTGGACGTGCCCAGCTCCTGCTTCTGCGGTAGTGCCATCTCTTTGACTAGTACGTTCTGGGCCAAAACTTTCCACATGAGCAGTTACTTTTTTGTTATGTTACAGTTTGGGTTTTTTTCCCCCTGAGCTTATGATTATTGCTAGTGGCAGCAGAACCAGGTTCCCCACCTCCTGTATTCCACCCACAGAATCCATAACAGTTAAGTCACCAGATCGTTAGTGTTCTTTTAGGCTAATCTTACAGGTTTCTAGTGCTGCAGCAGTCCACCGTAGTGGCCGATTTGCATCCTGGCAATGACTGTCATGCTTGTAATTCAGAGGCATGAGTCGATGACCACAGGGGTTTCCAGGCCTCGTCTACTCCAGGTCCTGATGCTGGAAGGTAGAGGGATTGTCCCGTCACAAAGCCCACCTGGAATGGAGATCCTGCCTCCACCACCCACGAGGGGGCAAAGTTTGGCTGTTTCCTTGAAAGGTTGCAGGGGCCCTGGGTTGCACAGCTAAAATGGTGCCCTTAGAAAGTTCCTCCAGCCTGAAAGACTCTCCCTGTTCTATGGGGATTTCCCTGACTATAAAATGGGAAATTTCGTTAGAACTAAGCTGGTGGAATCGCTTAAAAGCATCGGTTGTATCTTTGCCAGCTTCCCTCCCACATCCGACTGGTTGAGTTCCTTGTGGCTGTGTTAGAAAAGCCTGCCCAGCTCTGCTTTCTTTAAACGCTGCGTTAACGTGACACTGCCCTGAGTCCTTGTTCCAAGCCTCCCTCTCCTGAGTGATGGCTCACTGCAGCCCTTTGGAAAATCCTGTCTCCTGCTGGCTGAAGAACATTTCAGTCGCTGTACGCAGTGCAGCAGGAAAAGGGGGGCAGTGCAGCCTTCGCTCGGATTTGGTTTTCTTGTTTTTGGTGGCTTTGATCTCCACCCTCGAGGGCACATATTTTCCAAGCCGCACTCAGGGGCTGGGTTGTGTGATTTTTCATGAGTGTTAATGAATGTCACGGGGGATCCATCACAGCATAGAGCTTCGTTGACAGGCTGCTTAATGTAATTCCGTGTAACTGGGTGCGTGGCTGTTGGCTCAAGCACTTTAAGTGCTGCGTGCCCCTGTGTTAATTTATTAATGTACCAGAGCCTTCCAGTAAAGGAGAACAACCCCTTCGTTCAATCAAGTGCTATACAAAAGGCTTTACAAAGGAAAAAATGCATCTCAGACCTGTGCAAACAGCCTGGTTTTAAAATAGGGAAAGTTCTTTTCTCCCTCTTCCCCCGCCGGTAAATTAGCAAACATCACTTGACGGGCGACAACGCCGCATTGCAGAGAACTTGGTGTTTGCTTTGCTGTTTCTGGGGCGCGCGGAGGCTGCAGCTTGTGCTGGCAGAGAATGTGTAGCCTCGGGGCAGGCGTTTGCCATTGTTGTGTTTAATCTGAAATACCTTCTAACCCTGTAGCTCCTCTCTTCCTGCAGATAGCTGCAGGGCAGTAGTTCTCCTAGCACCTGTCTCTGGCGTAACCTCGGCCATGTCACTTGAAGACCCGATGTGCTGCGTGCGTCTGATCGGAGCGAGCGGGTTGAAGAGGGCAGATAAACACACAGGAATGTAGGAGTAGCGGAGGTGCCATACGAGACTAAGCTTAAAACAGAGCGATCTTTAATATCTTGTCTTATGGGAAGATAAAGGCCTGCTTTCTGGCTGCATCTAAGAGAGTTAAACTGGGGCAAAGTAAATAGATAAGGGCTTATCCAAAGCCAACATCTTCCGTTGACTTTCCATGAGCTTCAGAGGAGGCCTGTTTTTTTTCTCTCTCTCTCTTTCTGCCAGGTACCTGTAGCTTATTAGTTTTTACTCCAATTAGAATTCTAAATTAGAAGCACCATCATAACACCAGGGCACCTGGGTGTTGCAATAATTAAAAATCTCATTCCTTTACTCTAAGGCTTTCCATCCAATTGATCAAATGTGGGGTTTTTAAACAGGGGATAGGAACCCCTGAGCTCAAAAAGAGGGGGGGAAATACAGTACAATTGCTTTAAAAGCAGGAGAGCGCTGGGCAGTTGTCTGTCTCTAGTGCATGGGACTATTACTCTTCGATATTGTTTTAAGGTGAATGCCACCTGTGATCTTGACGTGTTCGCTATACAGACATGCAGGCTGACTGTCCGCTCCCAGGGCTTTCTGTGCTGTTGCTGGGTCCCAGCAGAGGGGCAAAGACCATTCGCAGAGTTGAACAGAGCTGGGGGCTTTGCAGAAAGGTACAAGGCCCTGCCTAAGAGAGTTGCCCAGGTCAAGTATGCACATGGCACAAGGTGTTCGGGTGTTAAACAGAGAGGGCGGAGTGAGGGGCATCGCAATCCGATCGCGTGGTTACTTGGGATAGGCGTGTGCCCACCTTTGCGGAGAAGTTACTAAAGTAATAAGCGACTTTTACTGTTTCACTAGAGAGGAAGGATGGTTTGATGTTTAGGGCGCCAGCTGGTGTCCTGGGTTCAATTCCCTGCTGTGCCGTAGACTTCCTATGGGACCCGGGGCAGGTTGCTTACTCTCCCTGGGCCTCCGCTCTGCAGCGTGAAATGGAGATGGTCGCACTTTCCTAGCACACAGGGTGTGCTGAGGATAAATCCATGAAAGATTGCGAGGCACTCGGGTGCTATGGCAATGGGACCGTCATAAGTAACTTCGATAGCCGGGCGTCCCAGAAATGCGGCGTTTTAAGGGGGGATTTAGATGAGAAGAGGGCTTGGCTACGCTGGTCCTGCCGAGATGCCGCACTTTGTACCTTTCTGAGCTTGAACGCTAAGTCTCCTCCCTGCTGTCCTCCTTCCAAACCAGCAGTAACTCCTCTGCGTAAGCAGGACAGGCAGGACCGAGCTCCCCCTGAGACCGAGTCCTGCCTGTGGGGGCCACATGGGGGAATGTTCTGGGCAGAGGATTTGGATTCCTAGGTGCTAAAGCCAGAAGAGACTATTATGGTCACCCGGTCTGACCTTCTCCATCACACAAGCCAGAGAATTTCACCCAGTGATTCCTGCATCCAACCCAGCACCTTGTGGCTGAACTAGAGCAGATCTGTAGAGAAGAGAATTACACAGTGGGCAAAAATTCTGACCTGGACTTTCCTGCAGCTGGGACGTGTTTGTGTCCTGTCTGCAAATGGACAACCAGGGAGCAAGCCCTGTGTTGGCTTATGTCAGTCGGTTGCATTTGTAATCTGGAAAGGAATCAGAAAACGAAGAGAGATAAGGGGGCGGAAATCGTCTGGATGAAAAGGAAGCGACGTCTTCTCCCGTGAAACCCAGACCTCCCATTCTCCTGCTCTGTGTTACAGTAGAAATGCCCTGTTCTTGGCATGCTGTGTTCAGAGCGGCTGGTGACCAGGGTCCTGCTCAGATGAAAGGGAGCTGGAGGTGGCAGAGAGGGGAGCAGAGCAGGATTTATGGGGTTGGGTGTGAAATAACTCAGGCAGCATCCCTGCCCCTCACCCCCTTCTGTCTTGTGACTGGGTCCCCCCCAATGCCCCAAAGGGAGTGTCCTCCTTCCCACTGCGTTTCTGAGACCCACAACACACTTGGGTTGGGAAGTAACACTGTGGAGCCAAAGCTTGACTTCCCAAGAGGGGAGGAGCGGGTGGGAATGGGGGGGAACAGGGGATTCACACGCTGCCAGGCATTTGGCTCGAACGGCCCAGCAGGGAGGATGCTTTGGCTGGTGGGTTGCCCGCGTGTGTTTCACGTAGAGCAGAATCCTGTAGCCACCAGCTCCTTCCATCTCCTGGGTTGGAAGCCTCCCCTGAGAGGAGAGGCTGTAGCTTGATGTTTCATCCGGACAAAGCCCAAGAGAGCCGCTCTAGCGTTGTTACGTCATGCCTTGCGTAGCAGGAGTGCTGATGGTATCTCCCGTCAGCGGCTGCCTCGGTCTATTGCTAACAGCTAAGGGGGTTGTTCTGCTAGCCCGCGTGCTAGAGACCTGCCTCTCTTGGTGCTGAAGGCCCAGCTGGGATCTGCTCACTGCGGTGGCTGGGCTCCTCATTACAATAGCCCCACATCTTGGTTGTACCTGGCCGCACCTGGCAGGAACATGAGAGTGCTGATCATAGGATGCTGTCTCGGATGTAATGTTGCTCCTCCCGTCAGTTGGCCAGTGGGGTGCTATCAATGGCCTTTTGCTCTGATTTGTCACCATTGCAAGGAATTAGGAAACTTATATAGACACAGACACATGACCAAATGCTTCTGAAGTACAGCATCACGGGTGCTCTAGACCAGCGGCTCTCAACCTTTCCAGACTACTGTACCCCTTTCAGAAGTCTGATTTGTCTTGAGTACCCCCAAGTTTCACCTCACTTAAAAACTACTTGCTTACAAAATCAGACATAAAAATGCAAAGGGGTCCCAGCGCACTGTTACTGACAAATTGCTGACTTTCTCAGTTTTACCATATAATTATAAAATAAATCAATTGGAATATAAATATTGTGTTTCAGTGTATAGTATGTAGAGCCATACAAACAAGTCATTGTCTGTATGACATTTTAATTTGTTCTGACTTCGCTAGTGCATTTTATGGAGCCTATTGTAAAACTAGGCAAATATCTAGCTGAGTTGATGTACCCCCTGGAAGATCTCTGTGTACCCCCAGATTGAGAACCACTGTTGGGGAGCTCTCCAGCGGCTGGTACACCATCCAGGTAATACCAGTCTCTCTCTGGAGAACTTTCTTTGAAACAGCCCACTCTTAACCTGGAAAAACGACTGTTTCCACCACAGCCCTTGAACTGGGAATTGGCAAGTGTGGGGTGGGGGGGTCTTTCCTGAGAGCCCTGATAAGCTCTAGCCACTGGCGGCATGAGTGCTGTCTGAAGTAATGTAGCTGGGGAAGGTGAGTTTATGACTCCCTCCGTGCACATACCTTCCCTGCATGCCCCTAAGCTAGCCTTCCTCCTGCGCCGCCCCTTGCCGAACCAGTTCAGCAGAATGCCTTTCTACCGGCAGTCTCCTTGGTCAGCGCTTTCTTAGCGGGTTCAAAAAAAAATCCCTGTTTTTAAATCCATCTTCCAGCCTCTGTGGAAGCCAGGCTTTCGTGCTCTCAGGATGTTCTCTGCTGGGCATTGGTGCACATGTCAGCAGAGAAGGTTTTTGCAATTGCAGTAACTTGCATCGCAGAGTCCTCGAAGGCGTGCTAGTCCTGTACGTTCTACCATACCTGCAACAAAGGGTTTAGCTTTGCAGCAAGGAACTGCGCGGCAAGCCAAGGTGGCAATCCACAGCGCGTCAGCTTCCTGTGCAGTAGCATCTTACATGGACATTGCTACAGGACAGTGAAAGTCACAGACTGCGGCTTGCTATTGGGTAGCAAACTGCTCCAGGGCTTTCAGTGCACCGTAGCATGGTCCACACAGTGAGCTGGTGTGCGGAAGCTGGTGCGTTGTAGTTTCACACCCTGACTTGCTGCGCAGTTACTCGCTGTGTAGACAAGCCCAAAGAGAACTGCTGCAAAACTCTCCTGGGATTTACCCTATAATAACAGGCCATCCGATCCCGGGTCTTCCCCACACCGTGGCCCATGCATCTTCCCTTCCCCTAGTCTTGCAACCCATTCATATGGACTGTGTTCCTGGCTAATTCCAATACTGCATCACTGGTATCAGAGCAATCAGAAGATGGGTTAGCAAACTAATTGTAGGTGCAATGTGGGATTGTGGATACAGCATGAGTAGGATTGCAGCCATTAAAGAGGGGTGGGAGGATGTTTAAGTTGTTAGGTTTCAAGGTTAACACCCATTCATCTCAATGGGAGCAGTTAACCCCCTCCTAGAGATTGTTTCCCTCTCTGCAGACTCTCTCAGGCAGCAATAGAATCATAGAATATCAGGGTTGGAAGGGACCTCAGGAGGTCATCTAGTCCAACCCCCTGCTCAAAGCAGGACCAACACCAACTAAATCATCCCAGCCAGAGCTTTGTCAAGCCTGACCTTAAAAACCTCTAAGGATGGAGATTCCACCACCTCCCTAGGTAACCCATTCCAGTGCTTCACCACCCTCCTAGGGAAATAGTGTTTCATCAGTTCTTGTTTAGAAGGTTCCCTTAGGAACCCAAGAAGCTTGAGAGTTTTGTGTTAAGTTCTAACTCCCGTAGTAATTGGGTCTGCCGGAGGAGTACCGGTATGACAT
The DNA here is from genome assembly GCA_033296515.1 of Macrochelys suwanniensis. Classification (NCBI taxonomy): domain Eukaryota; kingdom Metazoa; phylum Chordata; order Testudines; family Chelydridae; genus Macrochelys; species Macrochelys suwanniensis. The sequence goes on along the minus strand of CM065783.1, from coordinate 3,469,903 downwards.
ACTGTCATTGGTGCAGCCCAACCTGAATTGATTTCTGAACTCAGCTGTTGATCAGTTTATGGCCTGCAGAAGCCCATATAATGATGATCAAAGCCAGGTAAAATGTACCTTTTATATTCCAGTATAGGAACCACAGTCCAGGACCTGAGTCCCTTTTTGTCACTTGCTGTATAGACAAGTAGCAAAGAACCCAGTCTCTGCCCTACATGTCAGGCAGGACTCAGGAGGCAACAGATACTTAACTTTAAGCACATGAACAATCCCAGTGACCTTAATTAAAATTAAGCACATGCTTTAAGTGCTTTGCAGGATAAGAACCTTAGCAAGTGGAAGACGGAGGGCAGCTGACAGAGGTGTGAGATTGAAGGGCAAAGAGGAGGTGGCTGCATGCAGAGAGGTAGCTGAATTCTAGGTATGGCTAGCTAATGCAAGACATACACCAATTGGAGCTAAGAGGCATGGACTTAAAAAATAAATAAATCAAGAGGCATGTCTGTATTGCAATAGTTGACTCAGATGTGATGTGAGCTTCCAGAGGCAGCAATTGAAGCTGCTTCATCACAAAAGGGCTGGAAGAGAAACGCATGATGTAGCAAGACCAGCACGATGGGTAGATGAATCCAGACGGCTTGTGTGGTCATCTTTTTCCATCCCTAAACATTCCGCGATTGACCATGGAAGGATAGATGGGAAGCTCGCAGACCGTTCAGACGTTGGATCAAATGTTTATTTGCCCTGCTGTTTGTGTTCATGCCTGAAAGGGTTTCTGAGGCTTGCCAAGTTTGTATTCTTTTGCATGCAGATACATTTGTTTAGTGAAGGTTGAGATTATGCAAAAGTATTCCCGTAACGAGCAATCTTTTCCGCTTATTTTATTCATCTCTGGTGCCTGTGACCTCCCTTGCAACTCCTGTCTTGTTTTCAGTTGTATTTGTGAGCGCTCCCCATTTAGCCTTCACATTTTAATATTACCGAATGTTTATCTTCTGCAACATATGTGCCTCCAAACTCTGCTGCTCACCATATTTGAAATGGGCCCACAGGTTCAAATCCAGCAAGGGTCAACTCAGCCCCTTCTGAGGCAGATACATTGGGCACTAAGATGCTTTCCACTTTGCATGGACTCCAAAGCTTCAGTGGCGCTTTTGTTGTGTTGCTGTTAAAATATGTTTGCAAAGTTTCCCTTCCCCTCATTGCCGTGTTAGCTGTCTGGCTGCTGCCCAGAGTCAGCTGCATTTCTGTTTATAAAGAGTTTTGGGGACGAATGGTGCTCCTTAAGTGTAACAATATTATCACTTTCCTGAATTCTTACTGGTATTTGAAAAAATTATCTTGAAAGTTTTATTCAGTCTTGAATGGCTTTGGATTTGACCTGGACCGAAAATTATAGTCCTGGGTTCAGATCTACGGAATTCCTACCATGCTTCCTTTGGATGACTTTATGGATGCATAGGGTATTCCTTGGGTGGCATGTACAGTATAATATGCTGAACAATAAAAATGTTACCTCTGACTGCAAGCTCCTTGGGACAGGGACTGTCTTGTCTTTGTGAGTACAGACTGCACCTTGCGCACTGTGCGCGCTTCTGGAGTGCAAACAATCATAAATAAAACTACCTCCAGTTAGCCAAGAGCACTGTAGGTGTTCGCAGTGCTTTGCCCAGTTAAAGTAGCTGCCCTGAGGAGCTGAGAGTCTAATGCAGTTTCATAAAATGCAGTAGGATTAAACATCAAAGAGAGAAAGGAGAGAAGATGGTGGGAACGCAGCATTCAAAGCAATCCCAGGCCTCCTCTTTGAGTAGGATGGTTTCAGAACATCCCTGGTGGCTGTGGTTGGACAAGGTAATCTAGCTTCGCCAGTCTGGGGTCGGTGTTGGAAGGGTGAGTTGAGTGCCCTAGCTCGTCTTCTCTGGAGACTTGGCTTCAGATCCCCAGTTTGTGGTGATCAGAGGAACTGATAGGAGTTGCTGTTCTAAGCAACCGTACATCCTGCTTCTATGCAAATAGCCTACCACAATAGAAGCAACCACCCTCCAAAAAAACCTGATCTTCCTTGAGCAAGCAGGATAATCTCCAAAATTTTCCATGATGCTGCATGTGTTATGAAGCAATAACGCTTAATAAGGGCTGCACGAACATTAATTTAAAGTGATCTTGATCTGAAAGCAACGTGCTCTGGGTGCTTTTGCTGCCAGCGTCTGGAAACTAGTGAAGAGGAAGCCTATACTGTTCATATAAGAAACTTAATCTGCTGCTGTCTGTCCTGACTAGTAGGATCCATTCCCAGTTGTAAAGATTGTTCCTGTTATTTCTCTTCAACCTTTTAACTGGGTTAGAGCCCTTAAGCTGTAAATACCTTAGTTGGCCTTAGGCAATTGAAGCTCAGACAAACCACTAAGTGTAGTAGTACACAAATAGAAGTGGACCGCAGCCATCCTGTTTCTCCTATAGTTTGTTTTCATTAGTTCATACTTGCCTTGTAAGTTCTCTGTGGGGCTGGGGTCACGAGCAGGATGTTGCCTCATCGCTAACCTTGAATTAGAATTTGCAACCTGCTTGCCCAAATCAGATTTCGTGTTCAAAAAGCTATATTGGCATGACTTGAGTATTGCCAGAGCATGAGATCAGGCTCCTCGCTTTGGATCAGGGAATAGAAACAGGGCGTCCAGGACACGGGTTCATGGAACAGTTGGTGTTTTATCCCTTGAGTCTATTTCCTTGTTGTCATGATCTCTAACCTACCCCGCACAATGCTGTCTGTTTCCTTTCTCCCGGGGCTAGGCAGAGGTTTTTCCTTGCCACTTTTTAATGGAGACTCTGTTTTGAACCGTTAGGATCTTTCTTGTGCCCCCTGAGGTTGTTGAGGCGGGAGTGAGACATGTATCTGCACTGCAAGAATCCTACATGGCTAGCGCTCATCCTCCATGTCGTCTGTACTCTGCCAGTTGTCAGCTGCGCCTACTTTGGTTCCCGTACCGCCTTCCACACGGTGCCCGGTGCGTGGCTCGACCTCCCTGAGCACTTCTGCAAGGCACCCTCCCTCCCTGCCTATGTTTAAGCTTCTCTTGGAAACCCCACTCCAGCCATTCTGCCAGAAGTGAATCCAATTCACTTGTATTGTTCTTTTAATCTCTGTTTGATGTACCCTTCCATCTGCCCTGAGTGTGAGATCCTCGGGGTGCAGGGATGCCTTGAGTGTCTGGCAAGCATCTCTTGCACATGGGGAGAGCCCTACCAAATTCATGGTACGTTTTGGTCGATTTCACGGTCACAGGATTTTAAAAATAGTAAATGTCATGATTTCAGCTATTTAAATCTGAAATTTCATGGTGGTGTAATTGTAGGGGTTCTGACCCAAAAAGGAGTTGTGTGTGGGGGGGTCACAAGGTTATTTTAGGGGGCTTGCGGTACTGCTACCCTTACTTCTGCACGGCTGCTGGCGGCGGTGTTGCCTTCAGAGCTGGGCAGCTGGAGAGCGGCGGCTGCTGGCCGGGAGCCCCGCTCTGAAGGCAGAGCCGCCACCAGCAGCAGCGCAGAAGTAAGGATGCATGGTACGGTATTGCCACCCTTCCTTCTGCGCTGCTGCCTTCAGAGCTGGGCCCTCAGTCAACAGTCTCCACTCTCCGGCCGCCCAGTGCTGGAGGCAGTACGGAAGTAAGGGTGGCAATACTGTGACCCCACCCCTAAAATAACCATACAACACCCCCTCCCCCCCACAACCCTCTTTTGGCTCAAGACCACCAGTTTGAGAAACTCTGGTCTCCCCCGTGAAATCTGTATAGTATAGGGTAAAAGCACACACAGGACCAGATTTCACGGTCCATGAGGTGTGAAATTTCATGGCTGTGAATTTGGTAGGGCCCTGGGCCCAATGTCCATCTCCCTGTGCTCATGCAGGTTTTTTCTCTATATGGAACCTTACACCGCCCCAAAAATTCATCTAAACTTCCGTTTGCTTGCATGGTCAATCCTGTTCCGTTCTGCGTGTGGAGTGCTGCATTTTTTTCTCCACTATTTCAGGAGGAGACTGCTAGGCTCGTCCTCCCACTACCACAGAGCAGCGAATTTGGTAACATTTAAATTAACCAGGGAACAAATTAAGACGGCAACGGCAGGGATGGTAAATCAGTCCATGTCAGCAGTAGATTAAGGAGCGATCATGGCCTGTATTAATTCAATCAGCTCTGAGTGATTCCTTCATTTCTGAACACCAGCAGTGAAATCTAAACGTCCAGACCTGACTGTAGGAAAAGGCATTTTCCATTGATGGGCGTATAATCGCATTAGCTTTAAAATATGGATTCTAACGCATTGCAGAATCGAATATGCGAACACCATCTGTTTTGCTATATGCTGATACACTAACAAAAGCTTCATCTTGCGGGTCTCGGATAATGAAACTAAAGGAATAAAGTAAAATGAAAAAGGACATTGACACGAAGTGGCATTTGTTAAATTAACCTAATTATGGAGGAGAAATTAGGTCAAACCCAAGAGAATTTTTTTTTCTCCTGGGAAGGCCTCCTGTTAAACAATTGAAAATAGGGATTGAACTATTTTAAGGGGGGGAGGGACAGCTCAGTGGTTTGAGCATTGGCCTGCTAAACCCAGAGTTGTGAGTTCAATCCTTGAGGGAGCCATTTAGGGATCTGGGGCAAAAATTGGGGATTGGTCCCGCTTTGAGCAGGGGGTTGGACTAGATGACCTCCTAAGGTCCCTTCCAACCCTGAGATTCTATGATTCTATTAGTTTATAATAGTACCTACAATGTCCTAGATGTTTTCCTACTAGAGCTGAAGGCAGGATCTCTGCACTGAGGAGCACATGATTCAAGGCCAGACAGAGGTCAGCGGAATCCAGGGGACAGAGCACAGGTCTGGGATTTGAGACCTGTTCCCCACCTCTGCAGCTGACCTGCTGTGTTTGCCGTTGGCAAGTCACTTAGCTCTGTGCCCAGGTCTCTTCTCAGTCCTTTGGTCTCATCTATTTTGGTGGTGGTTAGTTCTCCAGGGCAGACACTTGATCTGACTAGATGATGCTGTACGGTGTTTAGCACGGTGGGGTCCTAGGCTGGGCGCTGTGGTAATACAGCACATGAGAGTGGTCGAGGGGGGTATGTGGATGAATTTTGGCAAAGTGAGGCTAAGTTAATATATTTAAGCTCTTCCTGAAGCCATAGTGATAAAATATCTGGGTTGCCCTCGATTGTTATTTGTATTCCAACAGCCCCTAGAGAGGCTCGGGGCAGGGCCCCCTTGCTGTGCTGAGACTTTACAATGTAAGGAGCGAACAGGAGACAATCGGTGGATACAATAATCAGATTGTGGGAACACCTGGTAACTGAGATGGTTCCAGTGAGGGTAATAAACACGAAAAACTCCATAGCCTTCAGTGGGGCCCGGTTCAAGAGAAAAAGGGGGCACTGCAGCTGGGAGCATGCGTCCCAGCGTGGGTACACAGGCGGGTTAGCTCCACTCTAGCTAGCACACTAAAAATAGCCGTGTAGCCAAGGTGCCCGGGCGGGGCTCGGGTTAGCTGGCTGAGTGCAAGCCCGCCCGCCCGCTCCCCAGCTGCAGTGTAGACATACCCTGAGAGAGCTAAAATCATTGCAGCCGATGACTCGTTTTCGTATGGGATTGCCAAATGACGGGTTTGGGGAAAGTTGGCCAAGCAGGAGGCACTGGTTAAAAACGAATCCATTGCCAGAACTTTTATATCCGCTGTGCATTTCCTGTAAGTAATCTGTAACTTATCCTGCCCTCAGTCTCCTGGCTTCGCCTTATCTTGTACAAGTGACACCCAGTCCCTGACTCGCTTATGTAAGAGAAAACCTGGACTTGTCAACAGTTACTCTTTATTTTTAATAAACCCAACCAAAGAACTTTCTCTAATCCGTCACCACCCTCCGCTCTTCCTTCTTCCCCTTTGTTTAGATTATCCTTTCTTTATCCTCAGCAAGAGCCTCCATCTCATGGCACGACATGTAGCAGTATCATTTGTTACGGCAGTCTTTTGTGTACATCAGGGAGGCTCTTGCCATGATAGGGGTTTTTTCCCCAAAGGGCCTGACACGTCATTCCACGTCTGCAGAGGGAGTGTGGTTTAATGGTTAGTGCAGGCTGGGGAGTCAGCTGACCTGGGTGCTCATCAGCCACAGACTTAATGTGTGACCGTCGGCAAGTCCGTTAGCGTCTCTGTTTCCAGTCTCCGCCATCTGCAAAATAATTGCCTAGCTTACAGCCACGCTGGATACTTAATGCATTAAAGGTTTGCGGAGCACTTTGAAATCTTCAGATGAAAGGTGCAACCCGAGCCAAGTATGATGACTATGGGGCAAAACTGCTAATGATGTCATGGAGGCTTTGCCTGCAGGATCGCTAGAGAGTTGGGCCCCAAAAGCCTATTTCAGCAAAAAATAGGGCTTATTTCCACACTGCAGCTCTCACTACCCTTTTAAAAGTTCCATAGTCTTGTGTTTTCTATGCAGTGAAAGCCTGCTACGATTTGCTGATCAGCTTGCTTGCAAAGATCTTTGCTCTCACCAAGGACTTGTTATCCTTTCAGTCGTGATACACGAGTTAGAGCAGGGGTGGGCAAACTTTTTGGCCCGAGGGCCACATCAGGGAATAGAAATTGTATGGTGGGCCATGAATGCTGACAAAATTGGGGTTGGGGTGTGGGGGAGGGGTGGGTGTGTGGGCTCTGGGGTGGGGCTGGGGATGACAGGTTTGGGGTGCAGGAAGGCGCTCCTGGCTGGGATCGAGGGGTTTGGAGAGCGGGAGGGGGATCAGGGCCGGGGCAGGGCATTGGGGCGTGGGGAGAGGCTCAGGGGTTTCCTGGTCCCCGACCCAGCGCCCCGGCCGGAGCGGGGCCGAGCCGCGTGGTGTGTGGCTGGCGGGCCGGATTTGGCCCACGGGCCGTGGTTTGCCCACCCTAGAGTTAGAGACTGCTTTAAAAGAATTTAGCATGGCAGTGCTTTGATTTATTTGCACAAAAATCTGCGAATGAGAAGAATGTCAGAAATTGAATACAACACTTTCTGTTGATTAAATTCTGGGCACTATCCAATGATGCCAATTACAGTTCCTGTGTTGCACGGTTGTAGGCACTGGGTGTAACATAAGCCTGTGTGTCACTCAGGTATGGTTACTATTTAGTGCTTTCGGCCATGGGCCCTGTGGTGTTCCCTGTGGGAGCAGGCTCCACTTCCAAGCCCTGTCACTGCAGAAAAGGGGCTGGCGGTTTTTTGATTGTGCAGGGAAATGGAAAGGAATGAAAACCTTGCGTAATCTCGGCTGCGTAATTGAGCCGTTCTAGAGGAGTGTCTTGCTCCTTATTAAAAAGACCTCAACAGCTGTGGGGCAGCCTCCTCAGGGGCTGTGCCTACCCTTCCTAAACCACTATTGCAAATCGGTTGTGAAGGAACTGGTTTTTGTTACACAATTTTCCCCTCTGCAGTGCTATCTCCCAACAGGATCCCAGTAACACTCTAATTAGCCCTTGAGGCATTCTGTGGAGATACCAGACTGTAACCGCTCAAATAGGCTGCAGTGTGCAGATGTTTACCCAGGGTCAGAGGGCAGGCCTGTTGTGACAGCCAATTGGGGAAAGCGTACGTCTTTGGGGAGGGAAAGCGGAGATATCCCGTGGGTGCAAACCGATTGCTGCCTTCAGTGAATCTCAATTTTTCCTCTGCAATTTGCAAAGGTGATTGTGTGTGCTGCAGGTTGCCGGCAAAGTGCAGCTTGAGATTTTGTGACGGGAGGAAGGAATGCTCTGACTTTTGAGTTTTAAAGACTTTTTGGGACATACTGCTGGCTTGAAATCTAGTCAGTTTTCAGAGCGGCTTTAAAAGCAGTCTTGCCTATTACACCTACCCTGAACCCCTTAGTCCCCCTGCCAATTCTTGTGTCTGTACAACCTAGGATGACCAGACAGCAAGTGTGAAAAATCGGGACGGGGGTGGGGGGTAATAGGAGCCTATATAAGAAAAAGACCCAAAAAGTCAGGACTGTCCCCATAAAATCGGGACATCTGGTCACCCTAGTACAACCCCATTTTCCTGTCGTCCAGTTGTGTTCTCTCCCCTGAGGCTGTGGGGGAGAGACACATGCTTAAGGACTGTGGTGAAACCGACTGTACACCAAGTTCTGTCCAGTGCACCAGCTGAATAAAATGGAGCATGGCTTCCTCTAATGTCTTTGAACTGGAGCCATTGCGGGTCCCGATCCTACAGCTTCTTGTGTGGGCCCAGCAGCCTGTCCACATGTGTAGCCCTACTGAAAAGAGTTGACTCATGCGCCAAAAGTTGCAGGATCAGATGATGTTACTAGTAACACTAGAGGGTAAAGTGCTTTCTCCCAAAGGTGTAATCTTCCTGTAGTTGATTAGGTCTTTAAAAAAACAAAACAAAAACCACAACTTAAAGAAAAAAAAATCTTTGGGGGGTAACTCATATTGCCGTAGCTCAGTGGTTTTCCACCTGTGGTCCACAGACCCCCTGGGAGTCCGCAGACTATGCCTAAGATTTCCAAAGGGGTCTGCACCTCTTTTGAAATTTTTTTAGGGGTCCGCAACTGAGAAAAGGTTGAAAACCACTGCCTTAGATGGAGATATTTCTCTTATGCTTTATGCTGTTTCTTTACTTTTTGCTCTTCAACTTGGCTTGAACAATGAAAATAAATTGATTGGCTTTGCTTCTGTTTCTAGTAAGTTTCACTTCTCAGTTTGCATTTGTATAGTAGGATAGGTACATACTTACAATAAATTTTTTCACTGGGGAAGAAAACCCGTGAAAATATTTCATAATGTTTTAATTCCTCCATCCCCCAACTATTTAACGGTGTCTCATTTTAAGCATTCAGCAGTTATCCAAAGGAGGTAACAAACCAATGTAGTTTTTCTTTTTTCCTTCCTTTATCTAAACCTACATTTGTAAATGCTGCTGAAGTGAGCTGGTTTTACCATTCTCCTGAACGGCTTATCCCCATGCTGATTTGTGAAATTAAGTGGGGAGGTGTGAGTAGTTTTGGCTTTGATCTGCAGGAAGTTCAGGCTGAACCACCTAATAGGCGCGCGCACACACACACAAACACACCCCTGCCACAAGATCTCGCATAATCATTTAATTGTATTGTCATCAGGCTTCTGAGACTTGTCTGTGACACTTGCCATTGTGGCTGAAAGCAGTGTCACTTTAGACTTCAGGAAGGGATAATGCTACAGTGAAGTCTGATTCTTAAACAACAACCAACGTGTTTTATAATCCACACCACACTATCTGGACAGCGGGGAAACAGGAGAACTTGAATGAAGAGTTTGACTTGGCTGATGTCACACTTGCTTCAGAAGGTTATACATTCACATGCAGTACCAGGACTCTGGCTTTAATAATGAAGCTGTGCAGCACGCTATAAAGCCAGAAGCAGTGTACTTTGGATGATGTGTTAAATCAAGGTCTCTTCTGAGTATGCGTATGATGTCTATCCAGGTAAAATGGCTTCAGATGCTTTCTAGAAAGATCAAGGAATGATGCTGTCAGTATTCCAGCTGAACTTTCAAAATTGACTAGTGTGGGTATTTGTGCCTATATTTTGGGGTGCCCAGCCTGAGACCCCTTATAGGGTCCTGAATTTCAAAGGCTGGATGATTGGCACTTTTTGAGAACTGGGCTCACTTAAGGTGTCAAGTTGAACATCCAAAAACTGAAGTGCTAAAACCACATCACTTCTGAAAGCTTAGCGCAGCCTCTTTGGCACTTTGCCCCCCACCCCCTCCTCAAAAGAACAGATAAACAGGAGCAAAAAACCAAAGTACTGAACAAGAATATTCTGACCTTAACACACAGAACACCCCCCCTTGAAAATCCCTCTAGAAAGCTGTGGTCTGTAGATAAGCACCTCGTTAGCATTCACTTTTCTTCAAAGGGGGCAGCTAAGTATATTGCTGTTTTGGAATCTAATCAGAGCTCATTTTAGAAGCAAAATCTCCTCTCTCCCTCCCCCGGTTAGTTCTGCACAGCGAATAGGGGATACAGGAGGCTAAGCTGTATTCCCCTCCATCTCCTGCATTGTCATCAGAATGGTCCACTCGATTCAGATTTCAGGAGGTTTATTTCTACTGATAACATAAGAGGCAAAATGACCAAGCCTGGATCTTTCACTGCCAGGGGCAGGGGGTACAAGCTGCCAGCTTAAGGAAAAGAGGTGGGGGAAGCATCCTGTAACCTGAATGTATTTGATCTGAAGCAGTGAAACCATAAACATGAAATCCCCACACTGCTGTGTGTGAAACACTCTCCTGACTGCAGCCATTCTGTCCCAAGGTAGCGAAGTGTTTATGTCCTGTGGTTACAGTTTGAGGCCCTGACTCACCGTCATACTTGTGCATTCCATGTGACGCATCAGGTTGCCTCATGCCACGGCGGTGTGTGTCTGCCTTTGTCACCTGCTGACTCTTACCTTCCCCAGAAGCAGCGCGGAGAGGGGTGTACATCCAGCTGTTCCTTTGTGACAGTTGTGCCGAGGAGACTTCTCCCACAGTGCTGTCCCCGGGGCCAGTGCATGTGTGGGGGATGCAGTGCTGACTAGCCAACACTATATATTTGTGCTATATCTTATATGCCCGGAAGAACTATAAGTAGCTGTGGATACCTTACATTACCTCCAGGTAAATCTACAGCTGACTATAGCTAGGAGTTGCTTCATGTACAACTGAAGTGCAGCTGTCTCTAGGGTGGAACATAGCTGCTGTCGAACAGCTCACAGGAACACAGAATAAACGACTCAGAACATGAGGGAACAAGGAGAGAGAGGTTTGGGATCAACACGGCTAGAATGAGGGTGGTGCCACTGCACCCCTCTGGTACTCCTGGACTCTCTCTTCCAAGAAAGACTTTGTGCCTCTTCAGTATTGCCAGGTTCTGAGAACACATCCCATTCTGCTAATCTGCCAAGGGGGTGGGGACCCATTTGCACCCTTATTCATATAAGTAATGAAGGACTTTTCAGTGTCTCTCACCCCCCCCCCCCCCCCCGAAGACTGGAATTGATGAGGCGTCTGAGGCTGGGTGATTCTCCCAAGGAGATGCACAGAATTAGTGGCAGAGTTGGGAATAGAAACCGTTTCCTAATCCAACCACGAGACAATACTTAAGCACTTAGTGCTTACCTAATGGTTAGCTCTCCTGAACAGTACCGGATACTTCAGACCAAGGATACACTCTCTCCATAACCCATGGGGCCAGCCTTGCAGCCCTGTTTGGAATCCCTTGCTCTCCTCACATACGCTCTTGCCGTCGTTCTCTCAAGCCTCGAAGCATGAAGTTTGACTTCAGTTTGAGCAGTAGCGGCCTGGAGAGAAGTCATCAGTAGGTCTATTAGTGACTCCTAGACATAAAAATCCAGGAGCACAGTAATTATATTTCAAAGGCAAGCAGTTCTGTCTCATCTGGACTCTTATAAAAAGTGTGTTTTGTTTTCTCCCATCTGACACACCTTTATAACTGCTCTTTCAAAAGCAGGCCAAAGGAGTTTCCTTTCGTGTATTCTCCACACACAGCCCGTTCTCACCCTGGCTAGATGTCCTGGTGACAGACTCCCTGTGTTCAAAGAGTGGCATTTTCAACAAGGCTGATGTGGAGCACAACTCTGCTCCCATTAAGGCAAGCTAAGGCTGAGTGCATTTGGCAATCCCAGCTGAGATGCACAAACTGGAGCTTTGGAACCACCAGCCTGTGCAAGTCTGCGGGGCTGCTGTTCCCGTAGGTCCCCTGTTACTTACAGAATCAGTGCCGTAGGCTGCCTTTTTATTATTTTTTCTGAGCCAGGTGGCGGCATGGTAACTTTCTGTCCTTCTCTCCTCCCTCCTGCGCAGACAGGCCCGGGAGGGCTGAGTGCGGATAACGTGAGCCAGGCCATAAATTCCTATTTGTGTTTTTAAATATTTAATAAATCCTGCTGTACAGTGCACCCAGGTGCCTTCTTGCTTTTGGGTGCCCTTTAAATTATTTGAACAAGATGCTTCTGCTGCGGAGTAGCCGGATTTTAAGAGTCTCCCATGGCAGTGCTCAGAACCAGGAGACCGTTTGGACTAGCTGCTTTTAAACATTTTTTACATTTGAGTTTGGAGTATTTTTCTGGCCTATTACACTTATAGATGGGGAGGAGGGGGATTATAGGGTACAAATGCGTTACCTAAAGCAATCGCAGGTAAGGGGATGGTGTTTAGTTGGTGCATTACATGCACACTGCCACTCTATTATCTGCAAATGCTTTTAGGTAATCTGTTTGCATATTTGTGTGTGTGTGTGTGTGTGAGAGAGAGAGAGAGAGAGAGAGACATAAACACACACTGTGAGGTTTCTTAGTACTTCTGGGGGGGATGGATTTTTAACACCGTGATCACAGGCCTGGCCATTTCTCTGCATTACTGTTTGAGAGCTGAAAATCTGGAGCACCTCCCGAGTGTTTTGGGAGCAGGAGTGAAGAAATCTGTGTGGGAAGAAATCCCTGAAAATCTCAGCAGTAAAGAAAAGAGCTGCTCTGAGAAGCTTCTCTTGAACGCGCCCATGTTTTCCCCCCCCCCTTTCTTTGAGCTTCCAATTTCATATAAAAGTGACAGGAGAAAGTTGTAGTTTCCTTTCTTCTCTCTCCTGTTCTCTCCCCCCCCCTTCCCTTTTTAGAGATTGGTGATAAGGAATTCTAACTACTTAATGAGATGGGAGAGGCCTCTCTCCATTGGAGTGGAGGACTCCAGGTGGCACTTTGACAGATTGGACAGGTAAAGCAAAAGAGCCCCACCTCCTGCTCCTTGCTTATAGTTGGGTATATAAGGGAAACTTAAATTATGCAGAGAGGCACACTCTGAGTCCTGTTATCTTCCAAGTAGAATCACATTTTTAGGGTCTCATAGGGGGTGGGGGGTATTTGTCAAAATCCTGGAGCCAGAAGAGAGGACAGCGGCATTGCTGAATCTGACTGCTAACATGTTGTACCTGGAAAACAATGCCCAGTCCCAGTATAGCGAGGTAAGGATTTTAGGGTTTTTGTTGGCAAACTTGTATTATCGCTTCGCCGCTACGGTGATCTCAGGGCTGGATATGGAGCATGCATTTGATTTTGAATCTTCTTTCTCTAGTGAATGGCAAGCTTGCGACTTGCAAGGCTAGGCGCTGGAATGAAAGTGAAGTTTGTCCATACTTAAATTTGGGACAATAAACCCAGCAGTTCAGTGGGGGACTTATTATAAGCAAAATAACTTTTCCTGGCAAAGTAAGGCAAAGCAGTAATGCCATACTGTATTGAATACACACACACTTGTGTATGAACAGTGCCTGTGTTGACTTAGTTATGACTTATTCACTCTTCTTTGATTGCCAAAATTGACACTCATTGTGAAAAGTGGATAATGTTTAGGGAACAAACCTAAGTGCATTATAAATATCCTAAGTTACTGTTTAAAATCATAAATAAACAGAGGATCTCTGGTGGGAAAACTTGCCAGAATCCCCACTGGTAACTGTCTTAACTTTGTACTCTCAATATTTTCTCTTCCAGTTTACACAAGTGTGACATTTATATGATGAATCTATGTAAACAATGTATGTAGCGAGAATGCATTTAATTGTAACCTATTGAGATATTTTGATTTGCATAAGCAAAGACATTAGTGACATTTGGGCAGTTGATATAAGCATAAAAATAAAATATGTTTAAATATTTCACTGATCCGGGGGGTTTAGGGGGGAGAGTAATGCCACATACTGTGAGGTTTTGAGGAAGTTACCTGGTTTTGAGGGCGCTCTAGCAGCAATATTCGCTTACATTCCACAGGGGAGAGCAGCTGTGTTGACACTCATCAGACTGGGAAGGGAGCAAAAACCTCCGCAGAGGGTGTTTCAGATGAAAATGTTTGGCGCTGAGTGCCTAGGATATTAGACATGCCAGCAGACAGAAGCTCAGTCATTTGGAAAAACAAAACAAAACCCAGTCTCAGGGCAGGGGGTGATAGGAGAGGTGAGCATTAAGGAAGAAGGGCACGCTGTGTGTACGCTCGGGGGTTCACGCACTTGGTGTGTGCAAATACATAAGGCGAGAAAAGGCGACTTGGGAAACGCATTGGATTCCGTTTACAGAGTCTTCAATGATGCTCTTTCTAATAGAGGATAAACATACAGTGCTTAATACATTCCTGTTCATTTCCTCCACACATTAGATGACTGTCTGACCCATTGGATAATATCTTTGTGTTTCCTTCTAGGTTAATTATAAACTCTCGTTGCCTGTGCAGAGAGAGCCTTTCCGAGATCATGTTTGCTTGGCATTGTGGCATTGTTTGGGTTTTAACACTATCTGATCAACTTTCGCTCAATGGCAGTGGTAGGGTTGCAGACTCCATACGGTTGACTTGCTGGGCTCGTCTGTCAGGAGCTGTGCACTCGCTGTTCTTGAGCAGTTTAAATGCTGTTCATCATAGCCGTGGTCAACACCGGGTTTTAAAGGCTTCAGCTGTTTTTAGCTTTGAGCATAAAGCAATAAATTTTTTGTCCACTGAAATGTCCCATGTCGTGGGGAGTAAAAACAGATGACCATGGATTTTAAGCAGTGGGTTTGTTCTTTCTCCAGTAGAAAATAATAAAACTGTATGAGATAATTGGGGGTTTAATATTATTGCTTAATTTTTAAAATTCCGTTTCTGTGGTGTACAACCCCCACCGCTCTACGTGATTTTTATAAAACTTTGAACTAGGCGCCGTTTCCATTTAAAATGTAGGGAAATTGGGATGCTGGGGGATATTTTTTTTTAAAAAAAGGACTCTGTAGGGACTGTTGAGATTTTAAGGAGCCGGGGAGACGAGGTGGAGGAAAGCCAGGGGAATGCATATGGAAAACTAAGCTGCCTGTAGTATTTTTGGCTAAAACTCGTCAACATTGTTTGAAATTTATTTTTAAAAAATGAGTCTTTAACTGAGATGTTTTTCTCCATTGCGTCTTTGACATCTCTGTGATTAGGGGTGAGTCTCCCCCCTCCTTTCATTGTTTTTAAGGACATGGGGTTTTGTCTCCCTGTTCCAAAATGTCTCATTACAACCCTTCTTCCACTCATTGTTGCAACACTTCTTGCATGTGTACGGCCCAGTAGCTAACTACTGAACTACATCTGCCTTCTGCAGAGCACAGGGAAGTTGGCAGTGTATGCTGTATACTCCACCTTGCAGTTTGAGAGCTAACTGTTGCATAAGATATAATGAAGGGCAGTGTTGTACAAAGACCATTGTAATGGCTATTAATTGAAAGCATCGCTTAATAGGACATGGGATGCCTTGAAGCAATCTTCCCTATAAATGTTGTAAAAAGATCATCAGACTTCCCCCAAACAAGTGAAGGCTTGTTAGGAAATGTTGTGGGGGGGACGGGATGAACTGCTAAATGAGTGTGACAGGTCAGTGAATCATAACCATCTAAGTTGGGGAAATGAAAATGAAATGAAGATAGGTCACAGCGCCCATCTAATCTGGCATTTCCAGATCCATTGTGTTTCCATTCCTTGGAGCATGCAGAGGAGGGGGTAGACGTGGTTGTTACAGAGAAGTGAAGCAATGTTAATAATGCTGAAAGAGGGAGAGGAGAATTGTTCTATATTTAATTGGAGAACAAATTGCAGTTTTAAGAGTTGGCTGAGCAAATGACGTCTCTGCGAGTGCTTAAAGAACACTTGTCGTATGCGCTTTGCAGAGGGGTGCATGTCGAATGTCAGACTCTCCGCCCTGAGAGCACATTTGCAAAGTGTGTATGTAGCACAAAACAGATTAGCCCAAGTTTCAGGGTCCTTCCTGCTAGCGTTGTGGCTGTGGTGGCCGCAGGAGGTGGTGATCAAGGCAGAAGAGGCCACCGATTTCCAGAGTGGTGCAAAGCTCACGGTGCAGACACCCTGGATGCTAGAGAAGAGACTGAGCTGTTCGGTCAGTCGTTACTTGACTTGGTCAAAGCAAATTGAAGCGTTGCCAAAAAAAATGTAGAGAAGGTGAAAATATCTTCGCAAAATTTTATATCGCTCTTTCACTGCATATTCCCGAAGATTCTTCTGCCCTTTGCGGGTGGTTCAGGGAAATATTTCACTTTAGAATATGTGAGATCACTTTCCTATAAGATCTTAGCTTAGTTTTTGGACAGGAATGGGGAGCCAGACTCTCGAACGAAGCATTTCAAATGATCAAAGACTCCTGGTTTATGGCCTTCGTTGTGGCTAAACTAGTAATTTCCTTAGGTTTGAGAAATCAAATCTATAAACAAAACACCCGGCGGGAGACTGAATGCTACTAAGAAGCTGTGTGCGATTCAGCCTTTTCAAGAGGTTTCCCCCGCCCTCCCACTCCATCCCTCTGTGACTCCATCTGCCCCTAAAAGGCTATCTATCGGGGTCCTGTCTGTAGCTAATAGAGGCTGGATGGGTCTCCAGAGCTAATCCACTTCTAGGCCAGCTGGAGATATTGCTGTAGGGGAGCACAGTATGAGACAGTGATTCTCTACCAGATGGTGATATGGGCTCACTCTTTGATCTAGAATGTCCTTTTTTCTAAAGTCTGTTCGCAGTGGGGCTAATCTGTGGTTGAGATTCTGGTATGCAGTAAAACATAGTCAAGGCTTCTGCCCCATTGCCCTGGCTCTTAAATGTTCAGCCAAGACAGTGAGGAGAACCTCAAAAGGACAAAGCCCCGGGAGTCGTCTTGAGCTCTCTTCCTTAGCTATTTTCTTCGGGCTAGGTTTGAGACATGGTGGTGGCAGATTTCAGTGCAGACGACAAAGACCTTTTTCTCCTGTCTCCTTGGCCCTTAGCCAAGCACTGCATGAAGGGGGAAGGAAACTCTGTCTTCAAAGGAAGCCACCTGGTCACTAGCACGGGAGATCCTTTATACTGGTGAGGCGCGGGAGGGAGGTTTTGGTAAGAAACAACTCCATCTGCACAGTGCGCTGTGTCACCTTGCTCTTTTTAGTTTTTTAAGGCTGGGTGCAAGGACCTGGTGTGTATTGTGCGAAGGTGGAGCGGGGTGAGTTTTACTAC
Organism: Macrochelys suwanniensis; assembly: GCA_033296515.1. Lineage (NCBI taxonomy): Eukaryota > Metazoa > Chordata > Testudines > Chelydridae > Macrochelys > Macrochelys suwanniensis. The sequence goes on along the minus strand of CM065783.1, from coordinate 3,452,842 downwards.
AATACGAGCCGTTTCCCCTGGTGTTACGTTCGTGGGAGGCTGCGGGCCTACCCAGGGTGCTCTGCAAGAACGAGGCCCACACACTCTCTGTGTTATTGGCTTTATTGAAGGCAAAGTGACACATCCGCAACGGGGACTCCTGGCGTTGCTGTCATGGAGACGGGGACCCCAGCTCACCGAAGCTCGGCCTGGCAAGGAGTCCAAAGTGGGGCCAGGCTCATACAATTATATACAGACGTCTCATACAGAAGCAAGCAGGGGCCGCCTCCTGGCTCAAGGCCATACAAAGCAGTTCTAACTAATTCATAACAAGCTGCAGCTGGGCAGGCCTTGACCGACAGTGACAGGCCCGCTGAGACAGCGTAAACACTCTAACTAGCATGAGAAAGTGAAAGTACCCTTGCTATGCCGTAACACAATCTTCCGTGGTACCCTACACCTGGCTTCTCAGCCACCTCTTTATAAAGCTGTCCCAGAGGTGGTTAATTTCTGATTTTGCTGGGCTGTAGCCTGAGATCTGAATTCTCTGCTTCTAAGGGAAGGGGGGAGATTTTAAAAATTTTTTTCATAAAATGCCCTGGGTGGATTAAATTTACGGGGACTATCAGTCCTTTAAGTGGCACTTTTACTAAGGTAGCACTAGGCGTTGCCGTAATAGGCCAGGCTATCAGCAGATCACCGGCACGGGCAGGTTGTGTGGGATGATGACCTATTTGGTGTCTGGGGATGGCCGTGCCTCCATTTACCACCTCAGCCTGGTGTAATTGCATAGCTGGGACTAAAGATCCCCTCCCAGGGTAGGGCTGATAGTCTGATGGCTACACAGCAGCTCCCGATATGGACACAGGAAACCTCTTGTGACCATGCCTTCTCCGGCTTGATCTGTCCATCTGCTCCAAACCATGTGTTAGGCCCCCACACCCTTATGAATGCTGGGCATCCCTTTCCTATCCTATCAGGGGTTCATAAGCCCTGACAGCGTTACAGAGGCTCATCCCTTGGTGCAGAGGAACAGAGGTCTCTCCAGGCACGAGGGATGGGTAAGCTTAACAGCTAGTGCTGTTCCTCTCTAGGTCTCCCTGGAAGGAGATCAAGCACTCCCTGCTCTTTCCCTGTCCCTCCGTACATTGGTCTGGGGGAACAGGACTTGCCATTTATATCCTGCTTCTCCTTCCCAGCAGGCTTTGGGACCTAGTCACATGATCTAGGAGGAAACCAAGCACAGGTGAGAGCTGGATCTGCATCCATCTTAAAGGTCCAGCCACCCTTTAACAGGGTCTGCTAGTTTTGCTTTGATTTGTTACTGCCGTGCTCAAGGGACCTTGGTCCATGACAGGGGTGCTGTGTGCCACCAGGGTACAGATAAAAATAGTGGCCCCTCATGCCCTACTCTACCCCATCTTCTAAATAATGGGGATGAGGTTGCTGAATTAGCTCAAGTGCATGCTGAAGATGGGGTACTGGGCATAGATGGCCCAATGCTCTGTCACAAGTGGCGATGTCTCCGGTATGCAATGCGGTCTTTCACAGCAATAAGCTAACTTAAGTACGTGTCCCAGAGATGCAGGTAGAAAGGATGAACTTGAATATATGCAAATGAAACACAACAGTGTTTTGTCCATCTGGGATTTTTTAATATTAACACTAACTTTTGAGTTTGCACAAACAAATGAACATAAGAACGGCCATGCTGAGTCAGACCAAATGGTCCGTCTAGCCCAGTATCTTGTCTTCTGACAGTGGCCAGTGCCAGATGCCACAGAGGGAATGAACAGAACAGGCAATCACCAAGTGATCCATCCCCTGTCGCCCATTCCCACATAGTAACACCACAGATCTTCCAAAAAATCGTTTGTGTGCAGAGCTGCTGACTCTGGAATGTTCTATGGTGACACGTGCCAACATGTGGAGGATCCGAATAGAAATCTTTGCTTTTCTTTAAAATTCTGTTAGCTCCATTCTAGGAACAATGAGAAAATGGGAGGAGGGAGCCCAAGTGTGCTAAGGAACTGGAAGATCTTTTGAATTGTTGGCAAAGTGGCCGCTTGCTTCAACAAGCAATGAACATTGAAACGCCATATTGCAAAAGGCTGTAAAAAGGCTCCTCCAGAAATGGGAAAAGGGGCTGTCCCCACTGTAGAAACTTGGCATTTTATTGAATGTAACAAACTCCCAGTTGACTTCAGTCTTTTGTTGGCAAGGACTCCTGAAAATGAGGCCAGTGAGAAGTTCCGCAAAGTCACTCCAGCTCGGGACGGGTTGAAATCATCCAAAGTTTAGAAATTTTGACCAAAAATTGGCGAGGATTCTTCATGGGAAAAACCATTGCCATTTCATCTGCCTCTATTCTAGAGCCAGCGATTATTTTCATCCAGTCGGATTGGACGGTTTCCATCCTCCACATCCTTTCGCCATCACCTGCAATCTCAGATTCCATTGACATAAGCCCAGATACGTTGTCATGGAATTTCCTTAGGAGTGTTTTTCGTTTTTTTTAATTTTACTTTGGTCTTTTGTTTTAAGACTAATAAAGTAACGGTCTTAAGCCAAGCGAAATTGCTTTTCCCTCCTCCCCCGCCTCAGTATAGAGAAACAACAAAAGCAAGTATTGTCTATTGCATGTCTCTGTTTCCACACATGCCTTTTTTGCGTCAGCTCTCAGATTATGTTTACTTGGGGTTTTGGCTCTGATTACTATTATATTGTATATGGGAAAAGCAGCAATGCTAGGGTGTCTGGAGAAAATGGACCTGCAAGAGGAAAGTGGTGGATGTAGATTGAGTAAATATCTTATGTAAGCCGTGTACTCTGACTTGTCGTGTCTGTATTACTTCAGTTACACTAAAGATGCAATTATATTTCATTACTGTGATGGATTAAGTGGAGCGGTGTTGTGTTGCTCAAGGGCAAATCTTACCTTTTATTTACAAAACATTTCCCACTAACATTCTGGAAATGCTTCAGAAGGAAGCTCTCCCACTGATGGATTGGTCTGAAGTTGCAAATAGAGGCCATTAAACCCACTATTCCTCTGGCACCCACCCCCAGCACCTTGGTTGGCATGTGCAGACCGTGCAATGAAATGCGTGACGACTTGTCAACAGAGATTGTGTGAATCATCCACCAGGAGAGTAGCTGGTGATAATGCTCAAGTTCATCTTCCGAGGGTAAAAGCAAAGAGAGAAGCTCTTTATTTACCCAGTTCACCCTGGAGTTAGCATCTTGTCACGTTTGTTCATCAGAATCTAAATGGGAAAATCACTATTCTGGGTGCATGTGGCAGTCCAAGTACTTTCTGAAATATAAACGGTTCAAAAACAGATCTGTGTATTTTGCATGCGCTGCCATTATTGTGTTCCCATCTTAGCGCTGTGTTCTGTGTATTTTCCTCTGGCTGTTGTTCACCGAGGTGGCTCTCTTCAGAGTAACACAAGCTCAGCCATGTTTAGACATGTGGGTGGGTCTCTCTGGCTGAATAAACCTGCTGCTTTTGAAAACCATTTCCTGTTTTGTTTTGGTTTCTTTAGTTATATTATTAAAGGATTTCTGAGAAATCTTCAAGTCTCCCAAGCATGGCTTCCCATCATCCTTTTCTTTATTGAGCTGCAGTTGAGATATTGCAGCTATGGGAGGGATTATGTAGCTGTTTTACAATAGGACAAACCGCATGGTGAGATTCTAATAAACAGTCAAATACAGGTAATGTAGAGTGCATTGTGGTGAACCTGACTTTGCCGTTTCCTCTTTGTCCCTTTCAGCTAAAGCACAATGTGATCTATAAAGGATATGCCAGTTTCTACATTGGGTCATAAAGAGGGAGTAAGTTTCTTTAAAAAAAAAAAAAAAAGAAAAAAGAAAAAAAGTCACACTTTCCAGTTTTGCCTCTATATTTGCTTTTCACAAGTTACTGCAAAGACAGAGGTGATGTGATTTAAGTCAGCTCTTAAGGGCTGTTGCGGTGAAGCAGTGATGATCAAACAGGGAGCTGCTGTTTAGGCTAGGAGTCGCAGGAAAAGTTCTCCATTTCTTGCTGCTGGCAAGGTAAACTTTAGGCTTCTGTGATGAGCTCTGGAGTCTAAGACCAGCTGCTTTCCCCCTTCAGCTAATTTTATGTCCTAATCAACGTGCTGGATTTTTTCCCCCCCTAAACTAGTGATCACCGCTGTCCTATGTGTTCCCCATTTGTGTGTGTGTAGAGTGCTCCCCAGAACTGCCGTTACTGGAATCAACCCCTGCAAATGCTCTCGGGCCTTCCCAACAGTGGCATTGGTCTGAATTTCCCACCGCTGTGGCTTCGCCAGGGTGTAGGCAGGACAGAGGTGATGCACATGCACAGGTGGGAGTGCTAGCCTAGGCAGGCTGATGTGTGGTGCGTTTGGCACGTTTCCGAGCGTCTGCTTGAACGTCGCTTCCATTTCACTTGGAAATGGGCCCAGGCGGCAAGGCTGGGGTGTGCTTAGCCCTAGAGTCTCGGCGGAGGCTCTTACCGATGTAGAGGCCAGTTCTGGAGTTTGTCTCTTGATTAAACTCCTCCCCGCCCCCAGGAACTTTGGGAAGCAGCATGCTGGGGAGAGGGTTCTAGCTTCTGGCTTATGTTGGCTTGGGGCGGGGAGCACGGGGGAGAGATGGAGGTCCAGTGTCTTTCCAAGAGGGAAAGTTTAGGAGGGGAGGTGAAGTAGTTCATGGTGGAGTGGTGTGTGGGGAGGAAAGGGATGGATTGTGTCTTGGTGGGTACACGCCCCTCTCAGTTTTAATCTATATTTAGGAATCATTACAAAAAGTTCTAAGGGTCTCTCTGAGCAGTGTGTGGGTGGGTGGGTGTGTGTGGAGTGGGGAGCTGCAGGCTGTACTTCTCAGACCCCTTCCCGGTGTATGGGTATATGATGTCTGCAGGGGGGGAATTGCTGTAATCGAATAGCTCGAGAGAGATTTGTGTACGGTGTATCACTATGTACAATACGTAGCACTGTTCATTACAGTATGCTGTGCTCTCATTAACATGTTCAAGTCAGGTGTATTTAAAAAGTGAACTGATCTCTTTGTCATGTTGTCAGCTTAACAATGGCTATCATTACAAAGATTTTGAAAACTGAGTAGTGATTTTTGGGCCTCCAACTTGAGAGGCTGTTTCAAGGGCCTGGTTTTTCACAAAGTACTGAGCAACTGCCCATGAACCGTCAGACCCCTTGAACACCCTAAGGTGGGCACCCAAAATAAGTAATCACTGTGGAGAATCTCATTCCTAGTTTTTTCACCACCATACAACTAGCTTACTGCTCTGCACTTCATGCAGTGTGTGAAAATAGATTGGTCCGTTTCACAGCCATCAGACAAATAAAAGTAAATAGACGGAGTGGTTTTCTTTGGTAGCAGATGAATGCGAAAGAATTTTGTAAGGAGTCTCCTCTTGAGGAAATATACTGGTTAGGTGTGATCTCTAAAGCATTACTCACTTCCACTAGAGTGACAAGGTCTAATCCAGCCCCACAAACACTAGTTCACATGGAGGAAGCCACTTAAAAAAATAAACACACACGCAAAAAACTAACCCATTGAGATCAACCTGATAGTTTGCTGTCTTCAAAATTCTGGTGTAAATGTGACCTTTTAAAATAAAGGGACATGGGTGAACGTGGTACAGGTTGAAATTGCCTGAATAATGCATATGCAATTGCTCATGCAGAACTACACAGGAACGTTTTGCGCGCACAGTTACTATAACTGCACGCAGTGCTGGTAATTTCAGGTGCAAATGACCACTTGGTACCTTGCAGGTCCCTTGGGCAAGTGTTCACTGCAATTGCATTCATACAATTATGAAAATTTGCGCCGTGTATTTGAATGATAAATAGTCGTGTCTGTTTTACGAATAACACCAGAGATTACACATGGGTTTTAACTTTGGGCGATAAAAGTGTGTGTGTGTGGCCAAAAAGTTTTAATCTGGGTATCTACATTTAGGCTTCTCACGTTGCATTAGGCTTTAGGCAACAGCGATTCGCATTTTTTGGCTTTTTTAAAGCGGTCCTGAGTTCATGTACCTCATTGCACTGTTTGGGTTGCAAACATTAACCTGGAATATTTAGTTTAGTGTTCATTGGAATTTTTAAAACAATAAATGAAAATCCTGGGGGATTTCTGCTGTTCAGTTTTCTAAAAGGCTGGTTTTATTAAACTTAAATTTAGGTCCAGATTTGGCCTGCTGACATCCATGTAACCTTGGAAGAGGCTTCTGTGTGCCTGACCAAGAGAAACAACGCTTGTAAGCCCCTAACTTCAACTGCCCACAGCAAATGTGTCCTCAGAACCCCTGCAGAAGAGCTCGGTGTAAGCTCAAAAGCTTGTTTCTCTCACCAGCAGAAGTTGGTGCCATGAAATATATTCCTTCACCCATCTTGTTCCTCAAAACCCAACCACTGTGCCTGGGGGGGGGGGGGGAATTGTTTTAAAATGTGGCCAATTACAACTCGTTTTTATCCCTATGAGATAAGTTGAGCAAGTGGGGGGAACTCTATTAGTATGGACTAGCATTTCACCTTTTAAAGCCTTGTTCTCTGCTCTCAGGAAATAACCAGCCATCAAGAGTGGATGTGCCCTGCCTTCTCATTCAGTTTTGAAAGTATCATGGCTGATGATGGAGCCAGGGCGAAGCCATTTTAACACCCTGTCCAGATCTTTGGGGTCTTACACTTTCTGTAACAACCCTTGTTGGCCCGGAGTGCCAGCCTGAACATAGACTAAACTGGCCAGTTACACTAGTGAGTGTGGTGTTGTCTCTGATTTAATCAATAGACTTTCACATTGGATTGTAATCATTTTTCCTTGCTTTCAGTGGGTAATTTTTAGTTGCTCTGTTCTGTGTATCCTTCTATAAATTGCCTTACAAGCTAGACTTCCTGAGTATTGTCCGTGTTTGCATCATGGTTCCGTGTTTAAAACAAAATTTATTCTTGTTTAAAATGAAGCCTGACCAACTAAACTACCCATTTCTGATTCAAATATTAGGTGACCGGAAATTCTAGCGCTTCACTGTGACCCATTTTGTATTTGTGTTTAATGTGGATGGATTCTGGTTTAACCTAATATAATTGAGCCAAGATGCAATAGATTATAGATGAGTTTGTGAGCCAACTGTAATGCATGGTACTATTACTGACCCTATTCTACTATTGTCCTTGTGCCCCTTGGCCATGTTTTTTACGGTTACATCTACTACCTTTCTGTATGGATATGAGACAGACATCCTGTCAGGCCTGACTAATAATGTCCTCTCAACTTAATAAAATGCTAAATGTCTAAATGACTGATAAATGGTTACAGTCTATTGAAAAAAACAGTTCAAGAAATTAGGCAATTGTAATCAACGGTAGTAATTTTCCAGTCCTTGAATTTTGACAGAGTTTAATCAATTCCTCGTCTCTTCAAATAACTTTTTCCGTTGAAAACAGTTTTTGTTTTTTCCTGTCCAAACTTTTCGTCACTAGAAATCTTAGGCGGAGTTTTTTTTAATCTCAAACCTTGATTTCTGTTGCGGTTCTATTGACTGTCATTCGGCCTGCAAACCAGCCCCCAAAGCGCGATCATTGAAATCCGGCAGTTTGTCTTTATTTTACCCCCATTTTGACAGCTTAGCATTCGGTTACGGCTAGATCTGTTTGGGGGATTTTTTGGTTTTGGTTTTGGTTTGCTTTTTAAAGTGGAAAAACTGTCTCTACTTCTTGGCTCTTTGAATATCTATTTATTGACATTCTGTTGTCCGGCTGGTAATGTGAGAGCTTTAGAAGCGTCTGGCCTGCATTTCAGTTTCATTACCTTGTCTGAAGTCTGCTGGTGTTGAGGGATATTAGTTGGTCTGCTTTAAAACTCTGGAATCTGATGCTTCAGAAGATTTGGCATCCTGAATACTTGTGTGAAGGATGTAGGAATAGCAAAGTGACTTATAACTTACGTTCACTTTTTCTACTATTTATTTTTAAAATTTAAATGGATTGTTGTTTTTATCTGTGTGTGGCTTAGCGTGAAGGGGTGCAGCAGAAAAGATGCAATGCTTTTAAAAATAAGTGGCCTACATTTTCAAAAGTGACTCTGCATTTTGGGTGTCTATTTGGGGGGGGGGGGGGAAGGGTGCCCTGACTGAAGCCACCTTTCTAGATGATTTTTCAGAGGCCGAATGCTTAGCTCTTTCTGCCCAAGGAAGCCCCTTTTCAAGGGCCAAGAACCCACTTAAATAATCTATTTTGTGCAGCTCTCTTTCATTTTCAGAGTCTAATATTTTATTCTTTTAAAGGCTTCCACTAGTGCCTTATTATTTTTCTGTGGTGATCACTGAAAATATTTGATGTATAAACATATATGATCTGTATAACGATATGCGTGATCTATCTAATTCTGGAGATAATGTAATCTATACCCTAACATGGGCTACACTGTCAGGTTTGATAATCCTGGTTTTAGACTAACTCTGTTATGTGAACCTGAGGCAGGTGGTAGAAGACCAAAAATGAAAAGCATTTCTCCCTTGGGCTGTGCTTGGTTAGATGGCAGCCCGCTGCTGTCGAGCTGGCTGAAAAATGTTTGCAGAGTTCAACTGGATAAGTGTTAACCCTGGTGCAAAACTCAACTTGAGCTAAAAAGGAAAATTAACTAAAGCCCCAAAGAACTATGATCTTCAGTGTAAGGTGTCATCTTAGATCCTCTTGGAAAATCGTACCATGGGGTGCTTTCATGAGAATCAAGCTGACTCTCTTGGACCCCAGTTATGCAACAACGTACATATGTTTACTCACGTGAGTAGCCCTGTCAAACTGCTCATGTGCATAAGGTTAGAACCATTCATAAGTACTTGCAGGATCAGGGCCTTCAATTTGTTTGGCTTGGATTAATCAAAAGGCTGTGCAGGAATTTTGAAATGCAAACCAAATACTATCTCTCCCCCCCCCCCCCCCCGCTGCTTTCAAAGTGGAACAGATGGTTCTAGAGAAAATGATCAAACTTGTATATTTAAAAAAAGCCTTTCATGAATACTGTATGGTAAGTTTACATAAAGTGTATTCTCTTTTGTAAATATATCAGTGTAACAGGAGTGCTGTTTACTCATAAAAATGTAAAATACAATGTGTGCCTTCTCACTCAATGAATCTGATCCCCTATCTCTAAAACCAACATCAAAGACTTGAGGTGTAGCTGCTGAGAAGTGTACCAGTATTATGGTTGGGAATCGTTATCATACTTGAACAATGGCAGCAAAATATACTTTCGTTAGATGATAAGCAGGTAGATAACAGTGTTTTATGTATCTTAGTTTCAGATATTGGTGTAGTTTCCCAATTCCATTTCGGCCGATCTTGTAGCTGAACTAGAGGAAGAGCTCTTTATTTTAGTTGGGCAAAATTTTGTTTGCCAGGATAAGCTATGAGAAGTCTAGGTACCCCCCACCACATACATGTACTAATAAGTGAGCATGCGCAATCCAGATAATATTGCGGTATTTTGCAAAATGTTGTTCAGATGGCTATGACACACTGTACGTCAAATAGCATCCTGTAACCCCCATATTCATCATTCATATATTGTTGTGATATTTCATATAAAGCCTACCATGAAATGCCATGATCTGCTGAAACCCATTGTCCTGTCCAAATATGTATGTCATTAGTGTGCTTGAAGTTATGAGATTTCGCTCTGTGGTTGTTACTGAAATATGGGATAAGTTTGAGATTCTCTACTGCTAGGTGATAAACCGCTCGTAGGAGGGTGTTAAATGACCATTAATCAATAGGGGAGTTGCAATCAAGGGGTTTGCAATTCAATGACAATTGGGCAAGCATGGGGACTGCTTAACTCTTATGACTCGGTTGCACAAGATCACACCAAAGGGGTTCCTCACCCCTGTGACTCAGTAAAGCCCACCAGGACATGTCTGGGCAAGTGTTGTCCAGCACACAGACTGAGGTTGTAAAATAAGGGACAGTGACATCATGCCTTGGCCTTTCTCTTCCCCCACCTACTGAGAAGACAAAGACTCCAACTGAGGAGACTGGTCTGGGCTTAAGGGAGAAGCCTGTGCATTAAGAACTGTAACATCCAGTGGGGTGAGAGAATTGCTTGATCTAAGTGCTGCCTAGTGTAATAAGGTTTAAGATTTAGGCAGTGCGCTTACCTTTTATTTTCTTTGGTAGCTATTTCTAACCTTTTGTGCCTACCACTTATCACTTCAAGTTGATTTTTCTGTAGTTAATAAACCTGTTTTATATTTTACCTAAAACAGGATGTTTTGGTTGAAGTGCCTGGGAAATCTCAGCTCAGTTACAAAAGCTGGTGTGTGTGTGTGTGTCCCCTCTGCACACGGAGGGAGGGGCAGACTGGGTAATGAACTTACACTGATCAGGCTTCTGACCAGGGCGAAACGGTACAGCTCTGGGGTGCAAGGCTGGGGAGCTGGGGGGAATTGGCTGGTGCCTTTCTCGGTGTGATTCAGGAGTGGCTCTGGGAGCATTCATGCAATATAGCTGGGTGTGGGGCTCCACATGCGGTTGTGCTGAGTGATCACAGCACCTGGAGGGGTTTGCTGCTTGTCACAAGCAAAGCATTGTGTGAGGCAGCCCAAGCTGCAGAGTTAAGAGGCCACAGCAGTACCCCAGTTCCAGGTTGTACCCTGGGGATCCCATCACAATGACATGGCCTCAGCTTAAGGCTAAAAGATTCCCTCCCCTCCCCCCGTATGAACTTTTTTTTTTAATATAACAGTTATTTGTATTACTGAGATTGGAGCCCCATCATGCAGGATGCTGTACATACAGAGTAAGAGACCATCCCTACTCCCAAGAGATTATTATCTAAATAGAAAGAGAAGGATCACTAAATAGAAAGGATATAGAAATAGAAAGGATCACTAAATAGAAAGAGAAGGATCACTGCCCATTTTACACATGGGAAACTGAGGCACAGAGAGGCTAAATGACTTGCCTAGTGTCGCACAAGAAGTTTGTGGCGGAGCACAAACTTGAACCCAGAGTCCTAACGACTGGGCCACCCTCCTCCTAGCCGGAGGTGATGGACGTGATGTATGTTACACTGACGGAGCATAATCCACTTTCATACTAGTTCTATATCATTTTTGAAGTCTAAGTCTGACTCAAATTGGAACCCTTCCATCCAGTTAGATATTGATAGAAACAGAGGCCAGTGACACAAGCCAGGTGGTGTAAGGTTATTTCGTCTTGTCGTCTCGGTTACCCACTCAATGTCCGTTCGAACCATGGTTCCAGTATAGGGCTGTGGGTGGGGTCTCTTGCACCCTGATGCATCTCTTAGTACTTGCACGAGTAATAAATATGCTATTTATAATATTGTATTAGTTTTGTTCTCTGACAAACTGGTAAAGCTGCCTGTCTCTCATTCAGCAGGAGCTCCATTAATGTTAATAGAAGAGCATCATCTGTAAACCAGAGTGCTTTAAACCCTGTTCTCTCCCTGGTCCCCAAAAAACTAATCCCAATTATAGGACACTTCAGGAATGTGTGAATTTAAATCTTGCTTGAAGCTGTCACATCTGGGAGACCTGGCATCTGGATTGTTAGAACTAGCTTTAGAAACCATTTAAATAGCAGCTGAATAAAGGTCTATTATTGAAGAGGGATTTGAAATTCCACAATACATTCCTTCTTCAGAGTGAAAACACCAGTGCCAATTTGCTTGCCATTAGTCCTGGAATTACTAGCCCTGGTGCTTTATCTTCACTGTGGCTCAGGACGCAGTAAGTATGGCCAAAACGAAGTGTGTTGCCTGGAGTCTCTTGACCAGTAATACTAGTTGTGGTGGTTTCAGTAACATACTGATCTGTACTGAGACAAAACTTCTGAGAAGCTTGGTTGTCTTATGGCCAATAGTGTGGGTAGAGGTTAGTATTCTGCCTGGTCTCCGGAGTTTCCTTTCGTGTTCTCAGTCTGGCCCATTTCTACAATTCGATTGGGCGCCAAGGAAGACACCTTTTTGAAGGTTTTCCCGGTGGCCAGGGAATGTTTCAACCACATAGTGTTTCTTGATCTATCAGTGAAAGGCATGATGTCTCCGCGGCCAGAAGCTCTTTCAGGTCCGCGTTTCCAAGGTGGGTCCTGTGGGTTCCACTGTACTTGGGGAGTAGCTCCGCTTAAAATTCTAGTGGTAAAGCAATACAGGGGCAGAAATTATTTCCACTGTACTGCCTGTCCACCCAATCCCCGTGTGCTGTTGCTGTCAGACGTAAAGAGATCCATTGTACTTCCCTGAGAAGTGGCGTTGTTCTAAAGTTACAGAGTAGCTTTTTGGCAGAGGTGATACAGGCGCTGACAAAGACGAAGGTGAAAACGGTCAACTCCTCCATCCATTTATCAAAGCCTTCACAATTTCCACTGGGAAGAGACGCAATAACTGGGCTTAGGGTGACCAGATAGCAAGTGTGAAAAATCGGGACAGGGGATGGGGGGGTAATAGGAGCCTATATAAGAAAAAGCCCTGAATATCGGGACTGTCCCTATAAAATCGGGATATCTGGTCACCCTAGCTGGGCTACAGCTGGAGCTGGGCTGCAGACATGGACATTTTCCTGAAAAGTTTTGTTCTCTTGTGCGATTTCACACAAGCCTAAATATCTGAGCTCTGTTCAAGCCGGCCGACATTCGACTATTAGAAGTGTTTGCACATCGAATCGAAAAGCTGTCTTCGTTCTAAAAGTGTGCTGATAGTTACTTAAGGCACCTCAAACACTGCCTCACTTTTTTCTTTTGTTACAGTACTTATTTTGGAAGTTTTTAAGAGGTTTACAAATCTTTGCTATGTAAATATCAGAGACAGTGCAATAATATTTCAACAGTGGGCTTTAATTTAGTGAGCTGGTACTATGTTAGAATGAGCATCTTTACCCTCCCCTCTCATGTTGGAAAACAGCCTCATTTTTACTGGGGTCGTGGGAGGGAGGAAGCATTATTCTTGCACAGAAATTAAGTGACCCTAATCCGTGCACCTAGTGTTTTGAATGCTCCCTAGTGGTGGTACTTATTATAGTACTACTTAGTAAAGGAAATGCCTTTTGGACCATACTGCCCAGAATCTCTAACCGAGAGTTGGGTGTTTCTGTGTTTGAAGATGGGAAAGATTACATGTCATAATATAATGATACCTTTTTAAAAATTGTTTTTTAAATTCAGTGATACCTTCATTTAAAACGTATCTAACAGTGTTGCTAGCCCAAACATAACAGCATTGTCTAAGTGCAGGAGAACCTTAAAATGAAACTGACTATAAACAGGAAATGAAAGTGACCGCTAAATACACTGTGCCGAAGTGAAGTGCAAAAATAAACAGAATAGGTGGTGAAATATGGATTACATTTCTAAAAATCTTTTTAGTTCAGCAAATCTACTCTGAAGTGTTAATAGTAAGACAGGAATTTAAAAAGGGGGGAGGGACCTACCAACAACTTGAACCTGAGCCTTTTTGAAAACCCAGGTGCTAAAAATGTGATGCCTCAAACTTGACAAGTTATTCTTTGAACTTTTTGTCATTTTCTTTCCTCGTTCTGTATGAACAACATTCTCACTCCTGTTAGTGAGAAATTGGCGTATGGATCAATGGCAAAACTGGGCCCAGTGCTCCTGGAAAGCTTTGAGCATGTGCTTTGCTTTTCACACATTGAGTCGTCTCATTGTTATCAACTTGTGCATGATTTCAACTTCTTCGCTGGGTCAGGGCCTTAAAGACTGTATCTAATTTCTAATGCAAAAACTTAAAAAAAAATTATCCTTGACTCTTAAAAATGTACTTTGCCTCATTTCTCTATTAAGGGCTGGCTTTCCCGCATGCACAAATTACCTCTTTTTCTTTGTTCTCGTGAGCCTGCAATGTCTATAACTTCTTCCTGGCAAAGGAGGCGTTTTATTGCTGGTTGAGCTAATGCTCAGGTGAATTCCAGTGTGCTCCTTCTCCCCGCTGGCAGCCCCTCTGATTGTTCTGTTGTCAGAAGGCGTGTGCCTCTGAAAGACTTATCTGATTCTTACCGAAGGGCTCAGTGAGTGTCTCAGATACTGACCCCTGAATGCAAACAACTTTTCAAGCCTTTCGCCTGGGGCATGGCCTCCAACTTAGCAGTTTAGTGCAGTCGGGTGAACGCCAGTGCCTTTTCTTTCCATGTCACCTGGACTGTGCAGCACCTGTCCAGGGGGAGCAGGAAGGGTTGGAGGATTTGTAGGAGTCAGAGGGAAAGAAGGGGAGTCAAACAGCTGCTCGTGTCAGCGCTAGGATAAGTGTAAGGAGATTAATAGTTATTTAAAGAGCAGATGGGGACGTGGCATTCAGCTGTGGAATGTGAATATATAAATGTAATGGAATGGATCGTCCACAGTTAACATTTAGACAGATGGCCCCTGGATTGAATGGAATGACGAGGATCCGTCGATTTCCCTTAAGGAGTTCTTAAACTTTAATGGGATATTTCTCTCTTTAATTGACATCTTGCCAGCATCTGCACTCCATGCAGTATAGTTGTTCCCTCTGTTTTGGGTGCTTCTCTTCCTCATTACCTGCTAGGCAGCCTGGAAGTATTATGAATAGTTTGACTAAAAGGCTAGTTTCTCTCCCCCACTCACCTTTCCATTTGACAAGCTGCTCCAACAAATGCTTTTCATAAGCGTGTTCCTTTTGTCTCTTCTGCTCATTAGGAAGTGTGTCAGATGCTAATCTCCAGGAGACGTGAAGGGAAGGAGTCTACTTTTTCAAGCTCTAGGGGCCTTTACGGTTTCTTTGAAAAACACATATCAAAGTTAAATTAAATGGGGCTGGGTTTTCAAAAGAGTCTAAAGTAGGTAGGAGTCCAACTCCCATTGAAATTCAAGAATGGTTAGGGGCCTGGAAAAATTCTGGCCTGGATTGCTATCTACTTACTACCAATGCGGTACTTGACCCTTACATAGCGCCATGCATGTTCAAAATTCAACACAAACATGGCCATAGACTGAATCTCACAATCACCCTGTAAGGTAGTCAATGTAAACTTTATCCCCATTTTACAGGTGGGAAAACTAAGGCAGAGAGGATACATGGCTAGCCCAAGGCTATACAGGAGGTCCTGGGTTCACCTAGGATTACTACTTAGAACATAATTATTGTTTGTAGTGGAGTAGTGCCTGGAGGCCCAACCACAGTGCTAGGCAGCACTGAACATCTAGTGAAGGATGCTAGACCATGCTGGCTCCCAACCCCGTGTGTTCGGTTCTCCAGACCGTGCTTTACCAACCCCTTCTCCTCCACACCTCAACCTGCCGATAACCCTTGAGGGCCTGAAAGAATACGTCGGCCGTGCATAAGGGCCCTCAAAGTAACCAAGGCTGTTGGACCAAGCTTGGGAGTGTAACTAAAACGCACCGTAACATATCAGTATAGTCAATCTGCCTTTCGGATGAATCTGCTGAGTGCCACTTGGCGCCTTTTCATTTTCATTGCCATATTCTGCTCTTGGGAGATGGCTGAGTGCCTCAGAGTTACGGATGCTGTCTAGCAGAATACACTTGAAACAGAACCAGAGCCTTGCAAATGTGGGATGCTTCAGCCTAGCAAATGCGTTGTGATATGTTTTTCGGTATGGTTGTAATGTCCAGGGACACCACCCTGCGAACCCTGACGAATTGCTTAGAACCGGTGGAAAATAGACTTCCCCCAGTGAATCCATCCCAGATCTCCTTGCTGCCCGCTGCATACTGGGATGGGAGTGTGGGGAGTGCTGTGGGGATACCCATCATCAATGAAGCTTTTAATTGTGGACCTCGCTATCTAAAATCAGTGCTTTGACTTAAGAGGCTTCATCACTTGGTGCATAATTTGTGGTTGTCCTGGAACTGCTGTTTGGAAAGGCTGTAGCTACCTCTAAGAGGAAGAGGGTGGGGAGTGATCAGCCTAAATGCAATGCAGGAGAGGGAGGTTTGGAAAGAGAACCCTGACTCTTGCTCCCTTTGCCACTGGGGAGAGAGATGAGGGCATTGAGGGAAAACAAGGCATGTGAGCTCATGAGGGGAAAATTGCTTCTGACCCCTGTCTCCTCCCCTGCCAGCTACTGACGGATTGTAGAACTGCCCGGACTTCCACTGTGTCCCCACAATTTTGTGATCCCTGGGGATCTCTAGATGCTCCCGTATCTTCTTGTCCCCTCTCACTGCCGTATCTGTTCTCCTCCCATACCACCACCTCCAGCCTCCTTGCTTGGCCTTCCTGGTCAGGCCATGTCTAATTTCCAACAGCAAGATCCTGCCCTGAAGAGCTTCCAGGTGTTGTCTGCCTGTTTAAATATCAGGCACTGCACAAATACAGCGGCTCGCACCTTCCTGTATGCTGCTGTTCCTTGAAATGAAAGGAAACTTGTATCCAGCAAGTCACGGGCTAGTGCCCAGCGAGACACGTGCAATAATTCCTTTCTACCCTTCCCCGTCTGGTCAATGGGCGATGTCTGTGACTAGCCATGGTGGGAATGAGACACACAATGCAAACGTCTCAAGGGCCACACACCGTAGCCCATTCACGCTGAGTAGTTCCTTAATTGGTGACGCCGCATTGATTTCAATGGGATTACTCACTGACTGAATGAATAAGGGTGGCCATTACATTAGGGAGTGGAATGGTCTGGGGTCAGAGTACAGGATTATTGGGAGTTAGGTGATCCTTTTTTTTTTTTTTTTAAGGTCAGAAGGGACTATTAGATCATGTAGCCTGACTTCCTGTATAACCCATACTGAGCCCCAGTAACTTGTATTGGACTAAAGCATCTCCTCCACAAAGCCATCCAGTCTTGATTTGAAGCATCAAGAGGGGGAGAATCTACCACTTTCCTCGGTAGTTTGTTCCAATGGTTAATCCCCCTCATTTTAAAATCTATTAGATCTAGGTTCTCTTCCCGGGCTGACTGTTGATATGCTGTGTGAGTCAGGAGCAAGTCTCTTCTTGCTGCCTCAGTGTCCCCCCTCTGTAAAATGGGCTAGCAGTTCGCAGGGTGGTGTCGGACACAAGTAGCAAATGTTTGCAAAGCATGCTCAGCGCCTTCGATGAAAAGTGCTAAGGAAAAGCTACATATATCAATGCAATTTCTAGCCTGCAAAGGCAGCCTGACCCGCGTCTCCGGTTTGTAAGTGTATGCTAACGCTGTTAATATTCTCTCTCTACAGCCACAGTACACAAACCTGGGGCTCCTAAATAGCATGGACCAGCAGATTCAAAATGGCTCCTCCTCCACCAGCCCCTACAACACGGAGCATGCTCAGAACAGCGTCACGGCACCCTCGCCCTACGCCCAGCCCAGCTCCACTTTCGACGCCCTCTCGCCCTCCCCTGCTATCCCCTCGAACACAGACTACCCGGGACCTCACAGCTTCGACGTGTCGTTTCAACAGTCCAGCACGGCCAAGTCAGCAACGTGGACGGTAAGGCTGCAGAAAGGAGATGCCCTCCTAGACTTGCTCCTAGAAGCCACTGGACGGGCTAGTAAAAAGCTATGGGACTGCAATGAGGAATAGCAGTGAGTCACAGCTTAGAGGGAACAGTGGCAATGACTCGTGTCCAGTGTATAACCTCGTGGGAGGAGGGGAGGGGAAAATTAATCCGGGCCCTGTCCATTAGGGATAAAAGTCCCAGAGATTTCATGAAAACCCCGGGGGTATGAAATGCACCCAAGGTGCACAAAATGTGTTGCCTAAGTCTCCAGTTCAAAGAATAAGGGGCTTGGGCGCTGAGCACTGGTTGGCATTCAGAATAGCGATCCAGTCCCGCAGATTGAAAATGAGGATTTTAGCACAGGAAGAAGAAGGGGTTTAACTCTCCACTCGGCTTCCTCAATCAGTATGTTACCATCCAATTGAGTGCGCTAAGCGTGGTGTGGAATGAACAGAGATGTCATGAGTGCTGATTTGCAAACTATACTCTCCTTTCTGACTGTGGGTGTGGATCTTATCCTACACTCATCTTCCTGGCAGGGATTGATCTCCAGTGTTGCCAGCTCTCATTATTTCTGATGCATGTGGTGATGGGTTTTTTGTTTTTTTTTGCCCCAGCTCTTGGAATCATGTGATTATGCAAGATTCCCCCTCCCCCCCCGCCCAAAGTGGGTTAGAAATTTACATATCTTTTAAGCTAATCTTGTGAATATTGGGGGCCTAACTCATGATTTTTGAATTCTTGGGATTGACAGGACTGGATCACTGGGGAAGTTTTGTGCCTGCAAAGAATCATATCTTTGTATTTAAATGTTTTTATGCAAGAGAGGCCATTGGACCATTTGGAGAGGAGACCTTTGCTTTCTTTGTGTCCAATTATATTTTTAATGTAGTGGTCTCTGGAAAATGCTTTCATGCGACGGATATGCAATGCATTTAGTGCCCCGAATGTAGCAAAGCACATGAGCTGTGCCATGGATATCAAGGGAGCTACTCATGAGCTCAAAGTTAAGCATAAGCTTTCAGTCCTTTGCTAGATCATGTGCCCTGTATCTGTATATCTAAATATGGTGGTAGCTGATAAATGCCGGGGTTCAGTTCTGGTGCAGGGGAAATTTGAATTCCATGCTGGTGAAAATTGAACAGGCCTGTAGACCAAATTCCTTTCTCCACAGAACAGCATGGGGAGAGGGATAGATAGCTCAGTGGTTTGAGCATTGGCCTGCTAAACCCAGGGTTGTGAGTTCAATCCTTGAGGGGGCCATTTAGGGATCTGGGGCAAAAATTGGGGATTGGTCCTGCTTTGAGCAGGGGGTTGGACTAGATGACCTCCTAAGGTCCCTTCCAACCCTGATATTCTATGATTCTATGTAGCGCTAGCTTGCCCCACGAGTACATTTCAATGCTGCCCTGGAGGGGGCTGTGTGAGAGATGAAAAGGTAACTCAGGTCTGGTCTACACCTAAACATTAGCTCACCCTAGCAACATTACTTAGGGCTGTGAAAAACTGCACGCTGTGCAACGTAGCTTGGTCGACCTGAGCGCCAGTGTGGACACGATTAGGTTGATGTAAGAATCCTTCCATCGACCCAGCTACCGCCTCTAGGAGGGGTGGATTAATTCAGTCAATGGGAAAAACCTTCCGTCAGCGTAGGTAGCATCTGCACTCCAGCGACTCAGCTGCAGTCCATAGTGTAGACTCTTTGTACATATGGCTACCACAGCTGCAGCACTGTAGATGTGCGGGCTGGCTGTCGTGTAGACGTACCCACAGGTTTTCGTGGCCCACTTGGCTTTGGCCTTTCTGCCAGGTAATGCCAATGAAATTAGTGCTAGTTGGTGGTTGAGGTTTTTTTTCCTTTTTCTTTTTCCCTTTGCACTGTCCACTGGGGACCGGCCTAAAACCAATACAGCTATTAAGCCCTTGCGCAGTTATTTCCATCTTTAGGGCTCTGCCCTGTTGCTAATTAATCCACCAACTCGTTTCACATGGGCCTTGGAATGGGTGGTAATATGCATCTGGCTGCTTTACTGCTGGGGTGGGCGGGAGAGGATTGAAAGCTGTCTTCGTTGCTTTAGGAAATAAGAATACACTCAAACATGGAGGAGAGAGGGTGGAGGATTGCCCCATCCTCTTGACAAATGCAGCGGGTATTAAGGTCTTGTTGGACTCTTCGTTGAGTAACTAATCCCCCCCCCCCCCCCCCGATGTGACTTCATGTGCTTTGATTAATGCCTGTCCTCTCCTTTCTAATGACAACTTAGGAATTTACCTGACTGGAAAAGTTTTTTGCAGCACAATGACCTATTAAAAGCTTAATTACGAGAAGGCCCCACCCTTCTTAAGAGCTCCAGAGTTAAAAGCACTGTTTCTGGCTTTCTCTTGCTGTTCCCAAGGGCAACAACATTAAGAAAGGAAGCCAGGTTACTGTATCACGCTCTTTCCCCTGCTTGGGAGTGGCTTAGCAAGGCTGACCCACCTTGCCCTATTGGGAACCGGAGTGTCTGTTGCCAGTGGATCTTCTTGTCCTGGCTGACAGAGCGCATCAAGGAACGGCCTCCTCTGAGGTCGTTCATGGCTGAGTCACGCTAGGTTTAGCTCATAGCTCTTGAAGGCTGCCAATTAGTTTCCCATATAGGAGTGGCTTTGTGAGATATGGACATTTTGCCACGAGGCATTGGCCCGAGACCACCAATTTATTTATCCTGGGCCAGTGAACACCTGTCAGATGGTAACTAACATTGTCACTGTTGATCCAGCTGGACTGGAAGCAGTGACCTAGAAATGAAAGATGCAGAGGACGGTGGATAAGGTAACAGGAGGGTTAACTCGCACTTCAGAATCTGTGGTGGGTTTTTGATCAAAAGTTGACCAGAAATCCCAAAGAGAAGCAGCAGTTGCTGTTGGGTGAAACTTGGTTTCAATTTCATGTGTATAACAAGCAATGAGTCCTTTGGATTTTCTCTCTGAATTCTCTAATGACCGTATGGTAGGTATTCCAGAAAAACGCATTGTCTAATCAAGTTAGTTTTTCCATTTGCATACAGCGTTAAGTTAATTAAATTAACGACAAATTAAGACTGGATTGTGGAGGACTTCAGAAGAGTCTCTGAGTTTTGAATTCCTTGAGAACACAAGAATAGGGTCAAGTAAACCTATTTTTTGAAGGACAAAAAAATTAACATCCTTTGAAGTTGTTGGGTTTTTTTTAAACAGTGATACCGAACCCAGGGCTTAAATTAAATAAAAATCAACTGAAAGTCAAGCTATAAGAAGGAACAATGTCTTATTTTTATTTTGTAATGAGAACTCAAGGGTGTATCATTAAGCTTGAGAGAAAGCCTTTTACAATTAAGGTGAAGTCTGTGCCATATGACGTGTCATTCATTGTGGGATACTTGCACTCCGTGAATTCCCATATACCAGGGCTCATAATGTCTCCTCCCATTTTTTGAAGCAGAAGAAAACAAGACATTTCAAAAGTGTCACACCTGGGATTGTTTTCTGCACAAGGAAGAGTCATGTGCATCTGACCCCACCCACTCGGATAAAAAAACCACACAGACTTTTCCAGTGAAAGATGTGGCAATCAGATGTCACTGGCAGAACCAGTTGCATGTAGAAAAGACAGTAGGAAAATAAAAATCTAAGCAAGAGATCAGGGTGAACTAAAGTTAACAGTATTGCCAAACTCAAACTATCAAAAACCACGAGTCAGACCATTTTAAATTATGAGATCGGTTTAATAAATCCTGAGATGTTTTGGATTGTTCGTTTTATTTCCCCTTGGATTTCAAGTCTTGCAGGTAAACAAGCTTCACACTTTCATGCTTTTTTTTCTGTAACCATGAGAGCTAAACATTTCCCCCCACGCCCTTCTTTTTAAAGAAAGCTGAGATTTTCATGAAGCCTCTTGATTCCTGAAGCTGGGGCTTCAAGAAAACCACCTGCTATTGCAAGACTCATGGGAAAACCGCAAGTGTGGCAACACAGAGTTAATTATATTCCCCTCCAGTAGATTGGCTTTAGCAGAGATTGGTCCTTGCAACATTTTGTTACCAAATACAGAACTCTGTGAACTTTGACTCTCAAGTTCGGGGCAGGATTGCAAGCTGCTGTTGTGTGCTCATTAAGTGTGCCTACAGATCTGCTAGCTGCATATACAGGTGATCAGCTATGCATATAAATAACTATTTGCTAGTGCCGTTACTCATCGTGTTTGTGCCCAATCACAGTAACTGCATCCCGTTTTAAAAATCAGTCTTTGAAGGATCAGTTTGAAGCACACAATGCAATAGCTATTCCAATCCTCATGGAAAAAATGGGCCCGCAATATTAAGGTGGCTTCTTTAACTGGACCAATGGTTTCTTTATTTTAAATAAATCACTGCCCATCCCTTGCTAATCAGGGTTCTGCACAGCACATTAAAAATAGTAAATCCAATTTCATGCAAAAAGCAACCACCAACCTATATGCCAACAGTAGGGTAAAGTAGCTAGAGGCCAGAAACTCCAGTGTTAAAGATGCATGCACGCCCTTAACTCTGCCCGCCCTTGTGAGTGTGTGTACATTGCATTAGACTTTAATTACATGATCACACAGTTATCTCAAAAACATTGTACCCTTTTGTATATGTTCGCCTCAGATGCACATAATTATGTAACATCTTTGGAGTCACCCTTCTTGAAGATATGACGGTATGTTGCATAATGCTAAACGTGTACCTAAGGTTGAAAAAACCCATCCCCATGTTTGATGATATCACAGTATATAAAAGGTGAGCGTTAAGAGTTCACATGCAGTCTTAACTTTTGGTGTTTCTTGATCTTTGAGGGCTCAAACGTGCGAACTTACCCTTGTAGTAACAGCGTTTTCCCTCGGTTTCTGGTTTTCCAGTGTTTCCTTGGAATCTCCTAGATTTTTAGAGAGAGGAAATAGAGGAAGGGGGTCTTGCTCTGGGACGTTGCAAGGTGGAAGAACTTCAGACAGCTAATTGGCACCCGTTTGGGTAGGGTTCTATACTATGGAACTACAGTACGTAGATAGTACTGGTCTGCCCCATCCCATGCGAGTTAGAAGGTCCACATAAAAAACTCTCTCTCTCCCCTGTGTCTTTGCACAAATCCCACAGTGCATCACAGCAAGTCCTCCATCTGTTCGCCTTTATGGGGGCACCTTGGCTAATTCTTCCACATTCTTGGATGGGAGCACCTGCCTCAGCCCAGTATGCTAGCCAGCTAGGTGGCCAACGTGCGCTTGGACAGCCTTCCTTTAGATCACAGAATATCGGGGTTGGAAGAGACCTTAGGTGGTCATCTAGTCCAACCCCCTGCTCAAAGCAGGCCCAATCCCCAATTTTTGCCCCAGATCCCTAAATGGCCCCCTCAAGGATTGAACTCACCACCCTGGGTTTAGCCGGCCAATGCTCAAACCGCTGAGCTATCCCTCCCCCCTTTAGCTCTTGCTGTGACAGCTGCAGTAGGGAGAGAACGCCTCCTCAGCATTCAAACGGCGCAAAACAAACCAGGGGAGCCATACCCGGCGATGCATCAGCTTTCAGGCCATGGGAGAACATTGAGACGTGCCTTCATTGGCAGGGTTTTCTAACATGAGCAAACCCCGAACGGGCAGCGATAGGGAATGGGTGTAAATGGCAGGGATGTCTCCTGTCAATGGAGGTCGCACAAATCTGCTTTCGAGATGAGAGCACTTCAGAAGCCTTGTTCATATTTGTTTTCCTTGGGGGCACGGTCGAGCCTAGCAGTAAGGCTGTAGGCATCTCTTGAGGCACTCACAGTTTGTCCCGTGTCTTTGCGAAGGGCTGCTTTTTGCCAAGACAGACAGGAAACCCTCCGTGTCATTTTGCTGAAGGAGGTGCCTCCTCGCCGTACGGAAGCATTTTTGTGTTCGCTAATCTGGAAAGAACTAGTTCACCCGTAAAAACCAGTTCAGGAGGGGCCTGAGAATCTCTTTTTGCCTTTGCACCATAAAGAGATCTGAACCCACCCAGATTTGTATTCAGAATAATGAAAAATAGTAACCAGAGCCTCGTTCCCAGGGACATTCTGGATTGATTAGTGGTATCTTTCCATGTGGCTGTCTGTGATTTCAGAAACTTGCCTGATTTGGCATTTTTTTACTTTCTCTTTCTCTCTATATATTTGTTTTGTCTTCCATCTTTTAAATACTCCAAGCACAGTGTGGTCGCACAATTTGAACAGTTATTTGTAGTAATCAGTTTCTTTGCGGCTAATATTAATGTTTAAGGTTTGTATTAAGGTTGTGCCTTGCCCGGGAGCAGGGCCTCTTTGCGTTAAGCGGCTGCCCCAGGAACACTCCCTCCCCCCAAGGATCTTACAGGCTGATAGACAAGATAGTGACTTGGCTAAGCTCACACATGCTGGTGGGTGTTAGAGCTGGGTTTAGAACTTGGGTCTGTTGAGTCACTGCCCACCGGACCATGCTGCCTCACCAGATAACAACCAAGTAAGTCAAATAATGTGCTCAGCACCAAGAACACTTGGGCTGCTAAACAAAATACAGAGCTGAGGTCCTTCCCCAGAAGGTTCACGATCTCAGGTTGTGCAGCGCTGTCCATGTGGGTGGACCCATGTGCTTGCATGAAGCACCATTGACTTAACGATGCACCACCAGTGCTCTGTGCCCTAGGCGCCGACTGCGTGGGTGCTCCGGGGCTGGAGCACCCAAGGGGAAAAATTGGTGGGTGCAGAGCACCCACCGGCAGCTCCCCGCCGGCCCCCCTGCCCAGCTCACCTGTGCTCCGCCTCCTCCGCTTCTCCCCCTCCCTCCCAGGCTTTCCGTGAATGAGTTCTTTCACGCGCGGCAAGCCTGGGAGGGAGGGGGAGAGAGCGGAGCGGCAGCACGTTCGGGGGAGGAGGCGGAGAAGAGATGAGCTGGGGCAGGGAGCGGTTCCTCTGCACCCCCCCCCCCCAGCTCACCTCTGCTTCCTACGGCCCTCCCCACGCCTCCCCCCCCAGCTCACCTCCGCTCCGCCTCTCCCCTGAGCGCGCCACCACTCCGCTTCTCCCTCCCTCCCAGGCTTGCATGCGTCAAGCCTGGGAGGGAGGGGGGTGGAGGAGAAATGCGGCACGCCTGGGGGAGGGGGCGGGGCTGGGGGCGGGGCCGGGGGTAGGGGGACACGAGCACCCACCGGCGCCGGCTAAAGTTGGCGCCTGTGCTCTGCGCAGCCCTTCCCGTTCCAACGTTGCTAAAAAGTTACAGCGGGGGCTAGGGTTGGCACGAGGGGGCATCTCTTGCATGGCAGTCCACAGAATGAAAAAGCTGAGCCACCAGTTGGTGGAAATGAAATTCTTTGCTTTCTTCCGTCTTTCGTGTATCAAACGGCGTCAGCAAACGTCTCCATTCTCTGCCGGCTTTAATAAAAACCAAAATCTACAGCTTTTTGGTTCTTAATGAGAATTCTCTGTGTCTGGGGCAGAAAGGAAAAGTGTCAATTAAACATAATCGTCACCAGTGCAACCCGAAAAGCCCCACCTTTGATGAGAAAAGAATAAAAAGAATCATAAGCCTGGATTAGGATCTTGTACTATATTTATAATATACATATAGTTTAAAAAAAAATCACCGTGTGAAAAGAAACGTATGATTCAAACATACCATTGCAGTATTGCCAGAGGAATTAACTTTACAAGGACAGCCACAACCTGGAAAGGGGCCATCTTTCAACTCAACTCTGTGTGAGGCTTGTGTTTTCGGGGAGCTAGGTGAAGTAAGGGTTAAAAACATTTACAGAGCAGAATGTTGGCTGGATCATGACTGGGTGGGCATCTTAAAAGTAGCAAGAGCAGGAAAAAATAGTAGCCCCCCCCATTTTTTTCTTCTTCTGTTGTTCACTCTTGGTTAAAACTTGGCATATGTCTAACAATACTTAGCACTTAATGTAGTGCTTGAAATCTTCAAAGTGCTGTACAAACATTACAGCACTAATCCCTGCAACACCCCTGCCTGGTGGGCAAATCAGGGTTATAAGCCCTGGTTTAGAGAGGGTGAGAATCAGAAGATGAGCCACATTTTCCAAATGTAGCCACTGAATTTAGATGCCTTGATTTTTTTTTGGGGGGGGGGGGGGAGCTCAGTGCTTCTGAGAATGGGGCCCTCGACGTCTCAAGTTAGACCGTCAAAAACGTTGGCCATAAAGACTTGCCCGAGGTCACGTGGTAAATCGGTGGGGCAGCGCAGGGGCTGTGTCCCACTCAGACTCATCTGTGTCGTGTGGATCGGGGGGTGTTTTTTAAAATATAAATATTAGCAACATCCCTCTTTCCTGGTGGGGCTGGGTCGTTGTACAACTCCCATTTCCCTCCCTCCCCCTTATTTCAAACATGTCCATTTTTAGAGTGTTTTTAACATAAATAAACCCATAACATTAAACAGAGCTAAAAAGCTTGGAGGTACAAAGATATAGGTCAAGTCATTATTGTGTCATTTAATACCTTAATATTTTGAGGTGGGTGGACGGTGTTTAAAACAGACCCTTGTTGCACCTGCCAATATTTGCAAAGTGTAAAGGGGGATGCTTGGGCTCTGATGGATCATGTTGAATTATGTATCTGCCTATTCGGGTTATTTATAAAATGCCAGTTTTCCTTATAATATGCTGTAGACCGGGCTGCCGTTCCAGAATGCACTTAGCACCCGCCTAAGTCTGTGTGAAGTCAATTGGACTACTCGTGCTTAAAGTTCAGCTCCTTGTGCTGAACTGGGGCGTAGAGGAGTGTTTTAGTAGAGCAGGCAGTGATAAGGATAAATATTCTGCTTAAAAGACTGTCCCAGATAGGGGTGGTTTGTATACAGAGGGAGCATGAACTTCCATTGCACAATAACCACTTTTCTTAAGGTTTTTACTGTGTAAAGAAGATGTGCAATGTCCATATTTTCACATAGCTTATTAGCTACCAAAAAGAGCTTTCATTTCTATAACTAGACCTGTACAATGTGTGTTTTGATTTATTTTAAACTTCATAGTGATATGAGGATGCATTTACTGTCCTATTACAAACAGGAACACTTTTAAAAATAAAATTCAACACACATTTTACATACCAGATTAACGGAATTGACTTGGAAGGAGCAGTTCTGCTGTCTGATACATAGTGTGATACCAGGTTGTGGGGTTTTTTGTTTGTTTTCTAAGCTAGCAAGCTACATACATGTCTGATATACAGGATCAGTTTATAACTTTCTAATGCAATACAAAATGTCACATTCAGGTGAATGTAAAGTTGCATCACAGATAAAAATAAGGAAATGCACTGTTACGGTTGACCTATCTTTCGCAACAGTATGCTTTTTTTTTTAAAGTATGGCTTCAGTTTGAACATCCTGGTTTTGTATTACAGTTCGTCTGCTATTGAATATGTATTTTTTTAAAATCGAATGTGCTCTCACTTTCTGAGGGAAACCCTGAATTTGTTGACCTATTTCCTTTCAAACATTTAAAGCACATTTTGGTAATTTTTTTTTTCAAAAGGAAGATCAAAAATATCTTTAAAGTATATATACAAAAATCATGACATTTGGTCTGGCTTGATGAGGGCCAAAATGTCCTTGCTCAAGAGCCATATGAAATGTGAGATTCCCAGGGGACAGTTGTCCATATCCCTAGCCATACCAACTCAACAGAGTCCTCGGGTCCGGCATGGAAGCCGAACTACCTCTTCAGCCCTGTTCTCTGCTGCTCCTCAGGCTGGCTCTGCTTTGTGGCAGTGTTGTCTAGTGGACAGAGCTCTGGGCTGGGGCTCAGGAGACCTGGGGTCTATTCTTGGCTCTGCTACTGGCCTGCTGGGTGACCATGGGCAAGTCACTTTGCCTCACAGTGCCCAACATTTGTAAAATGGGGACAATGATACTGACCTTTTTGTGAAGGACTTTTGAGATCTACTGACAAAAAGTGCTATGGAAGAACTAGATATTCTGTATTTTTATTATTTGTTTATTTGTGGTTGAACTTCAGTTCTCAGGGCCCCTAACTCATCACATTTACCTAGCAATAAAAGTTCATCTAAAATATTTTTAAAGTTTATAAATAAGCCAGTTGAAACATTGGTTTTGAAACATTGGTTTCCAACCTCAAAATCAAAGTGTGCTTGGGTTTTGGCCCTGGCTTAGCTGGTAATGTAATGCTTCCTCAGCTTTATGTCTAGAGGGTCAACACTGTAAGGCACACCAGAGGGAAATCCTTATGCAGAACCGGTTTGAGCGTCTGCTTGGCGGAAAGCCACTCTTCCCGTTTGTGTGGCTGGCGTGAGATGGAGTCTGAGAGCCTTGTACTTCAGCCAGGGGAGCAGTCTGATGTAAAGTCGGTAGCTCTCTTGCTCTAGCATCCCCGAGCCTGGGTGGTCATCGGGACCATTTCATCCATCTCGAATTGGTTGTGGCCCAGTTCCTTCCCCAGAGCATGATCTAGTCTACCATGGAACTCGGACTCCAACTCTTCCTCCAGACGTGGAATCGGAAGAGCCGCCCAAGCCCAGCGGTGGGTTGAAGTGCACATGAGTGAACAGAAGATACGCAGTGGCGATGGCCCTAGGGGCCAGTCTGGGGGCCAGCCATTAAGGAACAGGGAACCCTGGGGCGCTGGCTTCTGGGAGTTGCTTTCTGCATGCCAATAGACGAGAGACCAGAAAAGTTCCCAAGAGATGCTCACCGGACACTGAACACGAAGGGACGTATTCATTAATCAGTTATGTGATGATATGTTTTATGGTGGGTTTGTTTCCCATTCTTCCTGCTGCAGACTACTCGGGTTATTAATTCTGAGTCATCCATCTGCTGTCCTATCCCCAGTGTTCTTGAAGCATATCAGTGCAGGGCATTGCTAGATTTCTTGTTATGCAGATTTCTGCCTTGTTTAAAGGTCTCTCACTAAAGATCATCGCTGCAGACACCTACCTACAAAGGAGCCGTGGGTCCCTAGAATGGCCATATGGGGAAAGACCACTGGCCCAGATTTTCAAAGGCATTTCAACTTTTGAAATCAATGGGAGTTAGGTGCCTATGGACCTTTACAAATCTGGTCCATTGTAATTAGATGGCATATGTAACATGTCATTTTCATGCATGTTAAACCGATACAGTAGAAGATCATGAAACATTTCCTCAAGGAACTTGACTAAAACCAGTTGCTTTTAAAGCTGACATTCTCCTCTGGAAAGTGACGGTGTAAAAATGGCGCTTTCTTACCGCACAGCCTCTCTGTTCAGTGAAAATAGGCTGACTTCTGTGAGAGAGACACGTTTTTACTGGTCTTCTGCTCCTGTTCGCCCGTCAGGGCCAAGAGGAGAAAGGCCTGGATTCTCCATCTTCTGGTGCAGCATCAGCAAACTTGTTCACTAAGTTCCAATCCGTGAGATCAGCCAAATCCACTGAAGGAAATGGCATTGCACTGGTGTCATTTGCAGGCAAAATCAGACACCCCCCATCCCCCCCTCAGCCTTTCCTGTTGGTGATGCCTGAGGTGTAAAGAACCCATCGTGATGCGTGGATTCCTGGCCATTAGCAAAACACGCCACCTAAGTACCTTTGATGTGGAGTCTTCGAGAGACCACAAACTTGGCACCCCGTGATCCCATTGTTAGTCACTTAACAGTAGAATGGTTCTCTCTTATGGAAGCGTCTTCTACTGAAAGTGGCGCGGGATGGTGTTCTACCTTTAGGGGCAGTTTATGAAAACAGGGCTAATAAAGAGTTTCTCTTTATAGGGTTTTCCTGTGCACTTTTAAACTTAGTGTGCATTGTGGTTTTCCATACTGGGTAGTGATGTGCGGTGCCTAACTAGAGAGGTCTTTTTTCAGAAAGTACCAAGTGTTGCCGCTCCTGAAAAATCAGCATCCTTTGAGGTGTCTTAAGCTGGCAAGCCAAAATCACCTTTGAAAACCTATATTTTTGTCTCCTGGGTGACACAATCGTAGTGTAATCTGCTCTCTGAGGAGCTAGCACTTGTGGGCTTCCCAAAGAAGCAAGGATTAGCTTGTATATGAACTGTTACTGTCCTGGATTGTCATTTGGCAATCTGCTTAGTGCTCACTTCCCTGCTCACCTGAGGCACCTCTCCAATCTTCTGTGTAGGCGGCTGTATTCGGGGGCTTGGCCATCCTGGGAAAAATAAGGGTGTAACCGTTAGCTCAGTCAGTTTTATCCGCTGGTCATTCCAACCCAGTTACACCTTCTAGGGATCGTCCATCCCTCAAGCCTCATTAGGGAGAGGCTCTTGCCTGACCTGTCACTGACTCACTTGCCAGTGTATGAGCGAACGTCTCACTTGTCCCTGTGAAATGTGTCATTAGGCAGCCCTGAAATATAACAGTAGCGTTTTTATAGACCCCTGGCATTGTTGGGGCTGCATGGGGCACATATTGACTGCTGTCCCTCCACTTCCTTACATTTATCTACAGTAGTAGCTCTGATCCTAGCACATCTTGAGTAACTAGGTGTGTTTTTGCTTGCACGGCTGCAGGTACGTTAGAGTTAATAACAATAACAAAAAAAATTAAATAACCTTTGAGTTTTGGCCGCAGGCAAAGTAGGTGAAACGATGTGTTTTGGAGATGAATGTTCTTGCAGGAGGCAAGATGTAGCTTGCAGAAGAACATCTGCAACCAATCCATTCTGTATGAGATGGGGCCAAGACTTGTTTGTCTCTCAGTACCTGTTCAAACATGTAGCACAGCAAAAATTTCTAAACACACTGTGGAGGGTGGGCCAGCAGAGAGAGAGAGAAATCAAGCTGAAAGTTGACTAAATAGCTGTGATTTCTTCGTAAAACTTTTAGACGTGGTGTTAATTCGATTAGCAACTTTCAGTGCATAATAAAAAAAAAAATCAAGCTCTCTTCTATGTGCTCACATTGGTGATCAGAAAGTATCTGGCTTGGCTAAGATCAAATATAGTATCAGTTTAATGTCTACAAAGACCTATCTCTGAGGACTTTATTAGAAAGACAGTCTCTCCAGTGCCTAGATGAAAGGGACTCGGAGTTAGGATACTTAGGTTTTGTTACTGACTCTCTCCTGACGTGCTGAAACCCATCACAGTAGCATTTAACTTTGAAAAGGGGAACTACACAAAAACGAGGAAACTAGTTAAACAGAATTAAAAGGAACAGTCACAAGAGTGAAACGCCTGCAAGCTGCATGTAAACTAATTAAAAACACCATAATAGAAGCTCAAAATAAATCTATACCCAAATTTTAAAAAAAAAGACCAAAAAAGTAAAGCCACTATGGCTAAACAACAGAGTAAAAGAGGCAGTTAGATGCAAAAAGGCATCCTTTAAAAATTGGAAGTCAAATCCTACTGAGAAAAATAGGAAGGAGCATAAACTCTGGCAAATCAAGTGTAAAAGTATAATTAGGCCAAAAAAGAATTTGAAGAGCGACTAGCAAAAGACACAAAAAAACTAGCAAAAGACACAAAAACTAACAGCAAAGTTTTCTTAAAGTACATCAGAAGCAGGATGTCTGTCAAACAGTCAGTGGGACAACTGGACAATAGAAGTGCCAAGGGAGCACTCAAGGAAGACAAGGCTGTTGCGGAGAAGCTAAATTACATTTGTGCATCAATGTTCTCTGCAGAGGAAGTGAGGGAGATTTCCACCCCTTGAGCCATTCTTTTTAGGTGACAAATCTGAGGAAGTGTCTCAGACTGAGGTGTCAATAGAAGAGGTTTTGGAACAAATTGAGAAATTAAACAGTAATAAGTCACTAGGACAAGATGGTATTCCCCCAAGGGTTCTGAAGGCACTCAAAAATGAAATTGCAATATGAAACTCATTTGTGGTATGTAACCTAGAGAGGCTGATTTAAGCCATACCAGATGACTGGAAGATAGGTAATATTTATAGACTCAGACAAACAGCTCTGGTACCGTCTTACGTGTTTCATGACAGCTACTTGTTACCACCCCTTGTATCGTGCTCCAGGTGTCTCGGGCACAACATCCCTATTCATTATTTCTAGCAGATTGTCTTGTCAGGCCTGCACAACTCATAAAGCGGCGAGGGCCGTATTACTCCAAAGAAAACAGCTGAGGGCCGAAACCCCCCGGCCCCACGGAAACCGCCCCCCCCCCCCCAGCGCCGCCCGCCCCGCGGAAACAACCCCTCTTTCCCCAGCGCTGGGGTGTGGAAGCCTGTAGAGGGGGAAAGAAACAGCGCGCATAGGGTGACCAGATCACAGCAGTGAAATAGGACCCGCCCCCTCCCCGCTCGGCCCTACCATCACACCCCGCTTCACCCCCCCCAGGGGTCACTGTATTACTGCACACAACAGTCAATCAGTGCAGTTGTAGATAAATCTCTGCATTATGCATTTTTGTATAACTTTTATATGACTTTGTATTGAACCTTGGTAATATGTTATCGCGGGCCCCTAAGGTAGTATAATTAAGGTAAAAGAAAAATGTCTTTTTGCTAGAAGTAGAATAAGATCTTCCCCCCACTTTGTATTCAATGCCCTGTTGAATGAATGAGGTGTGAATGAGGAAGGCGTGGAAGGCAGGCACCTCCAGACAGCTGCCACCCTTGGAGAGGGGATGGGAACCAGACCAAGGACAATCAAACTTGTCAAGTGGGCTGACTAGAGAAGAGCAGACATACTGACGGCCTCGGGGGTTAGAAGCAAGCACCTTCCTTTGGGAACACCCTCTTTGCAGCATTGGGACAACCCCCAGCCCAGAGACAAGCCGCAAAAAGGACCAACGGACACAGTCCCAGATTTTGGGCCGCACAGTGAGCCCACCTACTCACCCCCCCACGAGCCGCACAGTGAGCCCACGCGGGCCGCATGCGGCCCCTGGGCCGCATGTTGTGCAGGCCTGTCTTAAGTGGTGGTAGGTCAGGATGTCCCTGGGCTAAGCTTTTGGAGTGTGTTCTCACACATACCCGATATCGGTTGCTTCCTAGGAGTGCCTGTGTTTTAGCCACAGTAGCAATACTTTTGCCACAGTCATATAGTGAACTTGTAAACATCTGCTTTAATACCCGGCCTAACTTTGGTTCACAGCCTGTGGTTCGGGCCTCAGATCTTACAGCAGACCCAGTGCTCCAGACTCTGTCTTTCTCCTACAAATATAATGCCAGTAAATATCATAACGGTACAGTCACATCTCGAATACTGCATGCAGTTCTGGTCGCCCCATCTCAAAAAAAAAACAACAACAAAAAAACGGAATTGGAAAAAGTACAGAAAAGGACAACAAAAAATGATGAGGGATATGGAACAGTTTCCATAAGAGGAGACATTAAAAAGCCTGCGACTGTTCAGCTTGGAAAAGAGATGACTAGGGGGGATATGACACAGGTCTATAAAATCATGACTGGTGTGGAGAAAGTGAATAGGGAAGTGTTATTTGCCCCTTCACATGACACTAGACCCAGGGACCACCCAATGAAACTAATAGGCAGCAAGTTTAAAACAAGCAAAAGGAAGTACTTCTTCACACAACGCACAGTCAACCTGTGGAACTCCTTGGCCAGGGCATGTTGTGAAGGCCAAAACTATAACTGGACTGAAAAAAGAATTAGGTAAGTTCATGGAGGATAGGTCCATCAAAGGCTATTCGTCAAGATGATCAGGGACACAGCCCCATGTTCTGGGTGTCCTTACATCGCTGACTGCCAGAGGCTGGGAGTGGATGACGGGATGGATCACTCGATGATTGCCATGTTTGTTCACTCCCACTGAAGCATCTGGCACCAGCCACAGATGGAGGACAGGATACTGGGCTAGATGGACCATTGGTCCAACCCAGTATGGCCATTCTTGTGAATAACGTTGGGCAAGTCTCCGAAACGCTAGGATATGGACTCGTAGTGAAATACACTTTCTCACATGCTACTGGCCATGATCCTGTTTGTGCAGTAAGAACCAAATACAGAGTGAATGCTCAGCGGCCGCAATTTTAAACGCTTATTAATCCACCTATCATTTTGTCCTTGAAACGTCTCTTGCGCATGGAGCAGTCAGCTGAGCCAGTAGCCAGGCCTCTTAACAGATTCCCTCGCATGCCGTTTAAAATATTGACAAACCAGGCCCAGAAAACGCACATAGAATCATAGAATATCAGGGTTGGAAGGGACCTCAGGAGGTCATCTAGTCCAACCCCCTGCTCAAAGCAGGACCAATCCCCAATTTTTGCCCCAGATCCCCAAATGGCCCCCTCAACGATTGAACTCACAACCCTGGGTTTAGCAGGCCGATGCTCAAACCACTGACCTATCCCTCCCACCACCCCCCCATGCATGAACGTCTGACTTCAACTGCATGTTGTTCATACAGTTGAATGTCTGACTCACACATGATTGTGCATGTAAATCAGAGAGCTGTACACGCCACGGACCTTCGAATACGCAGTTATTTGACTTGAGGTACAGGCCAGAACTGAATCCGGATCTCCAGGATCTCCTCTCATTGGCAGACTGCGACAACGGATGCTCTGAACTCTGCCTTGTCTTAAACAGTGCTGTCCGCGCAAAGACCAGCATGCCGTCTGCTGGCTTGTTGTTGGGATGGAAAATATATACCCTCAGGCCTTTCTCTTCCTCCTCATCCCTGGGGCTGTATTTGTGTGTACGGAGCTGAGGGGACTAAATCAAGAGAGTTTCTGTGAAAAAGGGGGAGAGCGTGGAAATGGGGCTACTGAAATGCCAAGGCTGGTCCTAGGAGAGGACATAACCTCTCAAGGGCCAGACACTGAGTTCTACACCAGCCAGTTATAGGAACGGATCCAACGTACATTGCCCCCCGTCGGTGTAAAGTTTCTCTCCTCCCTTCTCTAGCAGCCCCTCCTAGAGTGGGTGTGCTGGAATGGAGAATCTGATCCCTTGAGTTTGGGTTTCCTAGCACTGGATCCTGTAGCTCATGGGAAAGGCTTGTTCAGCCAAGCCTGGGTGCTCTCCAAAGTCCATGATGTGCAGGTGAGTTAAAGGAACGCCACGTGTAGGGCCCTCTCCCCTCCTCCGGCAGCGTGGCCAGGACTCGTGCCTAGTGTTGGAATGAACGCACTCTTTTGTGCGCGCGCCCATGTGCCCGCGCCCACAATCACGCGCATTTGTCGGCCTCTGCCATATGTCCTCTTGCAAAGGGTCTGCCTCAGACCCCAGGAAGCTTTATATGTTCTTGCAAGCCACCAAAAGGCTTGAGAGCCCTTTGCTATGGCTTGAGGAGAGTATCCGTTACTGGGCCTCAGTCCCTGTAGGTCACCTTTTACCTGTAGAGATGCTCAGGGTATTCCCCAGTGCGCATCTCCTGTGCTCCCTTACAGGGCCTTTCCTCCCTTCGTGCCCCATGTCTTCACAGCCGTGTTGCTGGGACGGCGCCTGGAGCAACAGCGCTGCCTAGCTCTGGGGAAATCCTTTTTGCAAAGGGGGTTCCAAAAGTGTGGGCCTTCCTGTTCGTTTGCTTTTCGCAGCCTCCCTTGCAAAAATGAGCGCAGGGCGGCTTGAGCACGGAGCCCTGGGAGGCGTCTGCCCCTCACTACAATTATGGGCTTTGTTCTCCTCCTCCCCCCCCCCCCCCCCCCCGGGTAAGCCCTGCCCATCGCAGGCCTCCTCCGCACACCCACAGTGCATGCCAAAGCCTCGCCTTTTACCTGAGCTCCGGCCTCTGATTTCTTTTCCGAATGCCGTAATGTAATTCCCCCTCCAAATCCATGCTCGCGATGGAGCAGCTAATGCTATACAGCTGCAAACTGGACCTGCAGGAGTGGATGTGCCATGCAGAAAATTAGCTTAGGGAGTTAAGACCACTTTTTTCTTTGCTAATTAGAGGATTACAGATGCAGGGGTTTGGAGCCAGCTGTCAGCATGCCACGGGAGAGAGCCTTTGATGGGTGCATCTGACTAGAGATTAAATAGATTGCGTTTTAAATAAAAAAAAAATGCGGTAACTGTTTTAGTCTAGCTGGGCCCCCAAGAATAACTCCTTCCCTCTAACGCTGGGCAGCTGGTATACTGTGGCCCCTGACCAGACTGTTCGTAATCCTCTCGTTTCCCTGTGCTGCTCCCATTTGTTTGTACCCACCGGATGTCTCTTGTCTGTACTTTACATTGTACGCCCTTCGGAGCAAGGACTGCTTTGAGTTCAAGTGAGACCCCAAACCCGTTCCACTCCATAGCAGCGCTGCATTTATGTGCCTCTGGTACCCTTCGGCAAGGTTCAGGTATGTCTCGTCCTACTTCGGCCGTTTATGTCAATCCTTAGCTCTTCAGAGCAACTGAGAGCCAGATCCCCAAATCCCATCTGACTCCTTTGTGCCACTCAAGTGTAAAGCTAGTGGAGTGCAGGGGCAGGAGTGAGGATAGAAGGATCGGGGGGATGCAACTTAACTGGTCCCCAATGGGTTTATGGACCATCGTGGCCGACCTTGTGGCAGGCTTTCCCACAGAAAGTCTCTTGTCTGGATTGTGGCATATTAAATGCCCAGCTGCGAGTCCTAGAGTCTTCGAGATGTAGGGTTGGAAGGGACCTCAGGAAGGAGGTGGTTTGTTTACCTTAACCAAAAGAAGGCTGAGGGGAGAGATGATTGCTCTCTTCAAATATATCAGAGGGCTAAATACCAGGGAGGGAGAGGAATTATTTCAGCTCAGTACCAATGTGGACACAAGAAGAAATGGATATAAACTGGCCATCAGGAAGTTTAGACTTGAAATTAGACGAAGGTTTCTAACCATCAGAGGAGTGAAGTTCTGGAACAGCCTTCCAAGGGAAGCAGTGGGGGCAAAAGACCTATCTGGCTTCAAGATTAAGCTAGATACGTTTATCATAGAATCATAGAATCATAGAATCTCAGGGTTAGAAGGGACCTCAGGAGGTCATCTAGTCCATGTTTATGGAGGAGATGGTTTGATGGGATAACATGATCTTAGTCAAAGGTCAATTAATTGCCATCAGTGGTAAATAGGACCAATGGTCAATGATGGGATGTTTGAAGTTACTACAGAGAACTTTTTCCTGGGTGTCTGGCTGGTGAGTCTTGCCCACATGCTCGGGGTTCAGCTGTTTGCCATATTTGGGGTCGGGAAGGAATTTTCCTCCAGGGTAGATCAGCTGAGGCCCTGGAGGTTTTTTGCCTTCCTCTGCAGCATGGGGCACGGGTCACTTACCGGAGGATTCTCTGCATCTTGAAGTCTTTAAACAATGACTTGAGGACTTCAATAGCTGAGACATAGGTGAGAGGATTATTCCAGGAGTGGGTGGGTGTGATTCTGTGGCCTGCATTGTGCAGGAGGTCAGACTAGATGATCATAATGGTCCCTTCTGACCTTAAAGTCTATGAGTCTAAGTCACCCAGTTTATTCCTCCTGCTCTCAGGTAAAACCAAGGAAACCTAGATCATGCCTGACAGGTGGTTGTCCACCCTGTTATTAAAAACCTCCAAAGATGGGGATTCCAGTGGCCAGAACTAGCTGGAGTTTTAAGGCTTGATAGGCATATTGCCATTCAATGATATTCATAATTATGCAAGCTAAGAGACGGATAGAGGGATGCTCAGATCTCATGACTGGTTGCTTAGGGGGACAGGAGTCAGTCTTCCCTTGTCTAGAGCATTGCTTATAATAGTGCATTCTGTGTTTTGTGGAGGTTTTGCACCTTCCTCTGAAGCCCCAGGTGCGAGCCGTGCTGAAGGTAGGATATCGAAGGATATGAGCCAATTATTTGTGCTGGTATTGCAACTTCATGTCGTTTTTGTTTATCTGTGTTCAGCGTGGGACCTCGCGGTGCCAGAAAGATGTTGAT
This sequence comes from Macrochelys suwanniensis, assembly GCA_033296515.1. Lineage (NCBI taxonomy): Eukaryota > Metazoa > Chordata > Testudines > Chelydridae > Macrochelys > Macrochelys suwanniensis. The sequence goes on along the minus strand of CM065783.1, from coordinate 3,415,618 downwards.
AAATTACTGGGAATACAGAGGCGAGCACAAAATGAAATTAAAATGCTGGAGGGATGTGATAACCATCCACAATTACAGCACACCTCCCTTAATTGGGATGTGGTTAATTGAGAAACCTGATTAAATGGGTCGTTTCCCAGGGAGCTGCCCCCCTCCCATCCATGGTGTTCAATGGCAAGGGCTGCTGCTCATTTGGGAAAGCGATGCTGCTTTAAATGGGGCGATCCTGCCCCCGGACTGCCCAATTATCCACACCCTGGTCCGTCCAGAGCCTGCAATCTGCACAGGGAGCGCTGCCGGGACTCAGAAACTTCGCAGCTGTTTCCATCATCCCTCAGGTGGTTTTTCTTGGAAAGCAAATTTCAGATTTGCAGCCCTGGAGATTTGCACCAGAAACTGGCTTCAAAGAGGTTAACCCTCGTCCAATGGGGATAACCGAAAGACATCATGTGATCAATGGGACCAACTGAAACTACATGAATGGCTAAAAATCAACATTCTGATTCCAGCCAATGCCCAGATCAGTGGCTTTTCTCGGATCATTCAGTAAATGATTTCAAGGGGGGAACGAATTTGGGGATCTCCCTCTGTCAGTGCTCAGAGGCAAAGGCACTGGCTGAATCAACACAAATGCCGAGTTGATTTCCCCGCAAACAGATCCCTGCAGGCAGCCCCCTTCCTCCCTATAGAATCCTATTGCATTCAGTAGGGTGATGCAGGGATCTGCCCATGGAGCTGGTACAATATGGGGCCTTAAATCTCACCTGTCATCCTTCTGTGTGGCTTTCCACGTCCATGTCCCAGCCGCAATGTTCTCCCCTGCTTCTCCTGGCTGTACAGTGTGGAGTGGGCCCGGGACTGGGTAGGCTTCATGCATTATCTCAGGGAGTCTAGGAAACAGGGGAACATGCCACTGACTGGTCAGTCAAGGTATCTAAAGGAAGTTGGTTTTGAAGGAGTGACTTGGTGGTCCGCCCAGCAGCTGCAGGGATGTGGCAGGTGTCGTGATGAAGGATACTAGGTTCCTGAACGTGGTTCTTTACAAACATGGTGTTTCCCACAGTGCCCAGAGAGCCGAGGCCCTAGTTCAGCAGGCTACTTAAGCAAGTGTGTAACTTTTAAGCATGTGCACAATCCCTTTGAAGTCGGCGGGGCTGCTCCCTTGCTCGAAGCTCTGTAGTTGCTTGCGTACGGGGCTGAATCAGGTCTTGGCTGTGAAAGCAGTTTCCAGAGAGAACCACATCAAGGAAAGCTCACTCCAGGGCTGTACTTGGCTGGGTTCTTGTGGTAGGGGGAGTGTTTGGAGAAAATACCTTTGACAAGGCTATGCAGGTCTCCATGATGGGTACCCTCCACATCCTAGTCCTGTTCTCTCACCCCCCGCTCCCCAGAGTCCTGTTGGGTGAATAATACTTTCCAGCGTTTGACTTGGTCTCTGCAAGGTTAATAGCAATTAGAATCACCGCTGTTTTATTGACATCATTTGCATCCAAATCAATTGCTGCTTTCCTAGAACTCTTTGAGAGCTGTCGATGGCTCCCAGTTAGATTTTTTTTTTCCCCGTAAGCCCTCTTCGCCCTCTCCCCCATCATTCAAAACAAACACCCAGTATGGTCAGGTTAATGAGCCCAGGAATGTAGGTGTCCTGGCAGAAAGGGGTATATTCTGTTTTGATGCTGTGAGCGTATATCCAGTTGGGCCAACTCCCCTCCAGAGTAGTAAAATTCTTGCTCTATTATAACGACTGCCCTCCGCGAAGGACCCTTTTCAGGGGCGCTCAAAGCAGATTAGGAGCATTTAAGCCTCACAAATGCCCATGGGAGAGAAGGGGTGTACAGATAAGGAAACTGGGACATGGATGATTTGTTTAACTGATTTGCTTGAACCCCGGCATCCTGTCTGCCAGTCCTCTTCCTCCCCCGATTAGATACAACCTAGCCAGGGTAGCTTTATTGGCTGTTCCGTTGAATGATTGATGAAACACTCTGTAAGTAGCAGGAAGCGGAGAGGATTTGCATAGACACAATCCTGGAAATCGTGCATAATGTATCAGGAAACGGGACTGGCCCCGGCGGTTCATGTGGAGAAAACTTGTTGTTACCTGTACTTGGTTTCAAATGGAGAACAAGGCGCAACTCAGAAATTCAGTGAAAACCTAGCATCCCTCTGGCAGAGGAGTCGTGCTCACCTTTCCTGTCAGGAACAAGAAGATGCTGCTGAGGACTCACCCTTTCTCCAAAGGAGGCCCATAAATCTGTGCTGAAACACTACCCTACGGAATGCTGTCAGCTTCACGGGAGGAAATAGCCGCTCTCCGAGCAGGTGGGCGTGCACACTCGGGGCTTGCTGTTTCTGAAGTCAAAGCAAAGGAACAAGGCGCTCATGTGTGCGCTGCCAGCGAAAGAGGAGACGTGATGCTACTTGTAAGGTATGCATAAGACAAGACCAGAGGCGCCGTGTAGCTTCACTACTGGCGAGAACTCAGTTGGGACTTGCCTCTGCCCCGTGGCCTGCAGCATTTATGGAGAAATTGGGGACGCTGCTACTTGCTCCAAAGCTTTGCCTGATGGGAACTACCCTCATCTTAGGGTGGTTGGTTTTTTTTTTTTTTTTTTTTTTGGGGGGGGGGGGGAGCGTTTCAAGTGAACAGGAAAATTACTCACCTTAATTATGCCTTTTCCTGGCCCTGCCACAGCCTCGAAAGCCTGATGGATTTAATTTTTTTTTCTTTTTCTGTGTGTGATTAATACTTTTGTTCATTAGAGCACGGAACTGGAGAAGAGTCTGCACATTTCCCTGGGGCGGAATAAATGGGGAAAAAAAGAGTAAATGGATCAAGGGCGGGGATCACAGAACCTTCCCTTCTGGGACTTTGATCCTTTGGTGCTAATGAAACACGAAATGGTTTCGTTGACTGGGGTGATAGCCGTGTGTGGACATAACCGCTCCCTGATGGTTCAGCCGCAAGGTTTGCACCTGGGACCTTCAGCCCCTGGCCCAGCACGGACCCCTGCCAATTTGCTAAAGGTGTAACTCCATTAGCTGGTGGTGGTAATAATAGGCTGTAATCCTGTAGTGGACCAGCCACTAGAGGGCGATATGAAACTCATTTTCAGTGTGTATCATTGAGTTATGGGTATAATACCTGGTGCTTAACCCTGTCCTTGCTGCAGCCTATTCTGCTGTAAGTATTTTTTTTTAGATTGCAGCTTGTAGGGGCAGAGACAGTGGCTTCCTCTGTCTAGAAAGCCCCTGGTACGTTGTGGGTGTGACTGTATGTAAGTATCAGAGGGGTAGCCGTGTTAGTCTGGATCTGTAGAAGCGACAAAGAGTCTTGTGGCACCTTATAGACTAATGGCTCCAATTCGTCTGTTAAGGTGCCACCGGATTCTTTGTCGCTTCTGTATGTAAGTAATAGAACCACATACTAGACAGTGTGGTTCGGATTGGTGCATCTCTGTCTGTCTGGCTTGGGTTTGTGTATCCCCGAATCCCTTAGTTTGACTCTCCAGAAACCCGTACCTCTGTGTGACACCACCTGATAAACAAGCTAGGGGAGAGACTATGTAGGCCCGAGCTACTCTGTTTGGTCAAACACAGAAATTCAAGATCAGATGAGTTCATGTCAGCTTTTGAGAGGGAATGTCCTACTTCACCAGTCCCCGCTAGCCTCTGATGCTAGCTGGACACAGCAAGCATCCCCTCTTTTGAATAAGATTAACCCCTGGTAGCAGTTTGCAGAAAGCGCTCCTGTCAGCGTCTTTCAGTGCCTGGCACACGGTAGTCAGAGAGCTGGTGATGCCAAGGCATCGGGCTCCCGGTGGTATAAGGCTAGGCTAAAGGTCTGCAACAGGCTTGCTTGAAAGCTGATCCTCTGAATCAGTTACTGGAGATTAAGGAAAGAAACGAAACATGACAGAGGAGCCGATGTGCCCAGGATTCAATTTGTGTGTAAATGAGTCTGACTTGCCTGTTAAAGGGACCCAACGATGCTGTTAATTACACCCACATTGACTCCCTCTAGGCCCCACGTAACCAACATGCGACTCAAACCAGCCTGTTTCTTCCCCAGCACCTCGGAATCAGGCCCCCGAATCTAGGAAGCGTCTGAGTCCATCTAATTCCCCTACAGAGGGGCAGGAGAGCAGAGGGAGAGGGCTGGGGCAGCAAGGAAAACAGCTCCCAGGGAGCGTTCGTGCAGGGAGCCCCCCAGCCTGCTTCTAGCCTCCACTGCCTTGCACTCTTCTCCTGCAGGCTTTGTCGGCCCAGGCTCCCCCATAGCCGCCCCATAGCTCAGGGGTTCCCACGCTTTTTAGTAAGGCGACCCACAAGCTGCGGTCTGTCTTTTATTCATGACCCACTTAGGCTCCAAAATCATGGACCAGCGTTTTCCTCCCCCTGCCGAGGGGGCACCGACCCAGCCACCGCATCATCCTCTGCCCCGGCACCGCTGCTCTAATCCCGGCCAGGAGGGGAGGCCCATGTGGGGATGCGGTTTGGAGAGCCAGCCCGCCCAGCACTTACGGTGCAGCAGCTCCTCTCCCATGGGGCAGGGCCTGGCTCCCCGCTCCAGGCGTTACGACCTGGTGCCTGGGGTGGCAGCGCCACTCAGGTTTGCCCAGGTGCTGTTCTATGCGCCAGGGCACAACGCTGCTCACTCCGCTTTGGCCGCTGGGGCAGGTGTTGCACCTTTCTGCCACCGTTGTTGGATGTTGCCTGAGTTAGCAGTTAGCTGTTCTTACCCTTGGACCACAGACAGCCCGGATGTGGGACTGAAGCAAACCCGCCATGCTATGTGCGGTAGAACTTGGCAGCTTGGCTGTAACATTCAACCCCTCTGAGTGCCCTGCCGTCCAGTGTATTGCTGTGAAGTACATTGTGGTACCCCGGCGTGGCGGGGGTACCCTTGGGATCCTTGTCAAAACAAGAGGGCATCATAGTGCTCCCAGGGGCAGTCACTGTTTTTAATAACCTGGTCTCCCCTCTGGCCTGGTCTCCCTTTATAATGGCAGTACTGTAATCGGAAACACATTAGTGATGCTTTATGAACACTAATCCGCACGAGTCCCTTGGAGATATTGGGTCTTCGCAGGAGCCTCTCGCAAGCAAGGTCCATAGGACTGAAAGAGGTCAAAGCAGAGAGTGTTTTATAGCTACTTGGAAAGTTAGCAATGCCCTTCTTAAAATTAGGCCTTTGCGTGCATGTTTTTCTGTCTTTACACATTATCTGTATTAAACTCATGAGCATCATCCTGATCAGCTGTCTCGTCCGAGTTGAATGATAAAGCACGGGACTGTTCACCTGATGGTTGCTTTTCTAAGCTTTCATCCTCCACGCTCCGTTTTGCAGTGTTTGTTTTGCTGCTTGTCTGAACGTCGCTTTCCTCTTCAACGACTTCCTCTTCCTCATCGCTGTCCTGGTCATCTTCAGTTAAATCCTCCCCTTCTTCACTTGTTTCCACGTTCTCCAGTTCTGATGTTCCCTCAGTTACTTCATTCTCTTCTGTTGTCCCATTTGTCAAGCCAGAAGACTGGAAAACGATACTGCTTGCCAGATTGGGATATTTTACAGCTTTAATAGTGTCCATACTCAGGAGCGGTGCCACCTTTTTTGCCGCCCTAGGCAGCAGTGGCGGGAGAGGCTGCCGCCGAGGACCCTGGCGGCCGAAGAAGCTGCTGCCGAAGTGCCGCCGAGGACCCCGGTGGCTGAAGAAGCTGCCGCCGAATGCCGCTAAGGACCCGGCAGCAGCCGAGGGACCTAAAATGCCGCCCCCCAAATCCTGGCGCCCTAGGCAACCACCTAGGGTCGCCTAATGGTAGCGCCGGCCCTGCCCATGTTATCCTTTGCCAGCTCCTCTAGGTAAAGACATTCAACAGATAGGGAAGCTGTAGTGAGTGTTAGAGCCCAGATTAGAATGGTGGACTTCCTAGTTTCTTGTTTTCTGCTCGGCCCACTAGATCATTAGCTTAGTGTCGAGACGTCGGAGACCATTTGTGATTCAACTCCTGCTACACACCCACTGCTCAAGTCAGCTTTGCAGGGGTCTTCAAGACTCAGTCTGTACTGCTGTTTTCTATGCAGAGCGTTTCAAATGGGCATGTGGATTGATGTGGGTGTACAGCGCCTAGCACAATGCGGTCCTGGTCCAGGATCAGAGGTGCTACAGCAATGCCAGTAAATAACAATCTTTCTGTTGCGTGTGCGTACAGGGTGGATTTGTGGTTTGAGGTTGGAACCTATTTCTACCTGGTTTTGGTCCCAAAGCAACAAACCACGGTGGAGCTGGCGCATTGCATTGTTGAGTTGGCTTTGATCCCACATTCAGTTCTCAAAGATCAAGACTCAGATGAACGGTAGAACCACACAAACTAACCCCAGAGACTAGCACAGCTTCGTGATCCCAACGCCCAGTGGCCAACGGGACCACTCAACTTTGCCTTAGCTTCGCCACGCTGAGCACTTTCCCGAATGAGTCAGTCGGCAGAAAGACTGTCTGTGCTGCTGTTTTCCTTCTGGTTATTTCTCGCCGCCTCTTTTACCTAGCGATTCCGAGTTGCTTTGCTTTTCGCTTTCTCAATTTGTCAGCCTGGTTTAACCACCACTTTTGTACCTTTAAGGAGGGGAAAAATACTCCTTAATGGTGTGATGTCAGGTTATTCAGACAGTGTTTCCTCAGGCTGGTTGGACTACGGAGCTCGACTGGCATGATTCAGCATGCCTGGACAACTCAACCTGAAACAACCAAGATCTGGAAAAAAATAGGAAGCAAACACTGTCCTCTTCAGCTGAGCTTTAGATGATCATGGAACATTTACGCTTTCTCAGCTGCACTCAGTGCATGTAAGAAGTGAATTTGAAATCGTTATTTTGTGCGTGGCTTAAAGCAGTGCCTGAACAAAACAATCTTGGTTCTCAGTATTTTGAGAAGCTGGCATTCTGCGCTTGTTCTGTGCAACATAGCTTTGAAAACAACACAGCTCGTGTGTGTGTGTGTGTGTGTGTGTGTGTGTGTGTGTGTGTGTGTGTGTTGTAGGGAGTGGGTGAGCTGTTTTGGGCACATCTTTTCTAGATTTGGCCCCAGTTCCACTCTCACTGAAGTCCACTGAAAGACTCCCATTCCCCTGAATGGGAGATGAATCCAGACCTTTCTAAACCGGGGCCCCAATCCTGCAAATACTCTCATCACATTGGTAGCTCCGCTAACTTCAAAGGAACTACAAGCCTGAGTGGCTTGTCTGTATCCTCATTAGCAGATACATCTCCCAGTGCAACTAAAACAGTTTGTATTTTAATGTAAAGAAATACGTATAGTTTTACCTGCTGCAACCGTGCCTCGCTGGTGGGTGGATTTGAACCAGTGATTGATCTTTTGGGGGAGATGGAAGTTTACAGGAGAGACGAATAAGATGAGATTTTAAAGAAACCTCTCCCATCCCGCTCCTCCGGTTCCCCTCCGAAAGGCGCTACATGTTCTGAAGCTTGATGTACAGATTGTCTGATGAAACTGAACTATTCATTAACTTTCAATAATGAAAGTGACTTTTCTGGTCCAGTTCTTAAATGTTCTAATTACATTCTCACGGTGCCAGGCCCATTCTGCCAAAGAACACACCGTTTTTATTTGCCTATTTCACAGGAAATTCGTCTTTCTGATTTTTTTTTGGAGATAGTGGGGGAAATGAAATTATTAAAATAATTAAAATTAACCAGAGAGCATTGTGCTAAAATCTAACTATTGTAAAACCTCACTTTTGATAGAGTAGCAGCCAAGGTTGGTTACATTGTCCTTTTTATTGGTGTACTACCCAAACGTTCTCGTCCTGGATCAGGACCGGAACGTCTGGAGTGCTGTACAAATCCAGCCCGAAAAGATGGTCCCTGCCCCAAAGAGCTGACGGTTTAAGTATATAATCTTTCAGTAGGGATACACTGCACACTGGGTAAGAACCCAGATAATCATTCTGCTAAGGCACTAATGCCTTGCCTACCTTATTATGCTGAGTCAGGCTGGTGCATGTGACGGCCTGAAGGGAATTCAAAAGGCAGTTAATGATGTGTTGCCATCCAGGGGTGCTGAGCAAGTACCCGGCAGGATGAGTTAATGGAGCCATGGCTGCCTGTAACTTAGAATGTATCAGCTGCTATACGCTTCAGTTGAACCCTAAGGATGGGTGTTGCAAGGGACTAATGTTAGGTCGCTTGTTCCTATTTCAGTAGGATGTGGGGCCTAACTCCTATAGGCTCCTTTGACAATTATAGGCTCAGTGTGCTGTTTTGAATAGAGATTTGCCCGTCTTTAATTCTAGTGCATTAGGAATGATAAATGAAAGACGTGTTCAATATTAATTTCACTTTTGCCATTACGCAACAGTGGCACCGATTGAACAGGACGATCCCAGGCGCTAATTGGGAGTGGCCGGGGGGGGGGGTGTAAAACGTATTTCTACAGAAGGGAGGTGGAAAGGAAATGGTTATTAGTTATTGGCTGCAGGAGGCCCAGTGCAGAGCAGCATTGCAGCTAACGGGGCGCTGTCAGGTTGAACATCGAATTGGGTTTTACTTTCCACTATTGGTGCAATGTGCTCACTGCTTGGCTACAGCATCTTGCTTTTGTGGTGGAAGCTGAGAGGACAGCAGCTTCACATTGGCCTGCCGTCCGTTTCCCTTCCAGGTTTACATGGGCACCCTGCTACTGAGATTCCTGGGGGCTTGGAAAGTCGTCTCTGGCTTTGTGAAGACTTGTTCTTACAGACCCTGACTTGTGGCTCCCTGTTGACCTGACCTTGTCTGTAAGATAACATGAAAAATCAGCTCAGGGCAGCAGTCCTGTGCTCAGATCCATGCAGGCTGACCCTTGCTGACCAGTGCAGAGCTACACTGAAGCTGGTGGGACTTAACACTCTGTCGTATATGGGCAGACCCTTGTTCGGATTCAAGGAGTGAGGATGTTTTCAGTGGAGAGGTGGATGATCTAATATACACCCTATAAAAACAAACTAACAAAACCCCCGTAGATCCATATGATCTAATCTGACTTCCTGAATAACACAGGCCAGAAAATTTTACTCTGTGATTCCTGCATCCAGCCCATAACTTGTGGTGGAGCTAGCGTGTAATTTTCAGGAAGCCGTGTATGTTAGAGGTCACTCCAGTGGTTGAGTCCTCTTGATACCACTACCCTGAGTGGGACAGGAGTTAGTGTTTTAGTTCATCTTGTGTATGCAACTATAGATGCAAGAATATATTGGGGGTACTTCTTACTTTTGGGGTAAGAAAAAAAAATCTCCCTATAGAAATCCCTTAGTGCAACGAGATTCCTGTACTGTATTTAGTAACACCGGGTCGGATACTGCCGTCAGTTGGCATTTTGTCTGTATAGGGAGGACTACAGGACTGGCCCATTGTCTTCAGCTTCAGTTCATTGAGAACTCCCTCTTCTGCACAGATTTTCCCACGTGAAATGATGTATCCCATGTATGTTCTTTAGACAATGGCTGTGCCCAAAATGTACTAAATTCTTTCCAGACTCAAAGGAGAATGCAATACTTACCCCCAAGAGCCTGCAATTAAAAAGACTGAGCCAGATAACATAGGGAAAATGGATGCAACATACAAGCAGAATGACCAGGGTGAGGGTAGATGGATTGTTTGTGGGAAGTTGAGTGGTTGCATGAAGTTTTTTTAATTTAAATTTAAAAACTTTTAAAAAATAATTCCAGAAGAGGAGAGAAATGCATTCATGAAAAGGTAAAGAATTCAAATATGTAAACTGAAAATATGGAAAAGTTATGGCTTTCCCCAGCAATCATAACTTTTGTGACGGGGCAAGGCCAGAGGGCTATAGGAAAGTGGTAAGGAACCAGTATGTTAGCCCCAGGCTAAACAAATCCCTGATACCTTATGGCAGTTGCTCCAGGTTAATCAAGACACCTGGGGCCAATTAAGAACTTTCCAGAAGGCAGGGAGGTTGATTGGGACACCTGCAGCCAATCAAGGGCTGGCTGAAACTAGTTAAAAGCCTCCCAGTTAGTCAGTGAGAGGGGAGGAGCTGTGGAAGGAGGTTGCATGTGAGGAGCTGGGAGCAAGAGGCACTAGGAGCTGAGAGTGAGAGGGTGTACTGCTGGAAGATCCTGTGGTGAGGATAAAGAAGGTGTTGGGAGGAGTCCATGGGGAAGTAGCCCAGGGAGTTGTAGCTGTCGTGCAGTTGTTCCAGGAGGTACTCTAAACAGCTGCAGTCCACAGGGCCCTGGGCTGGAACCCGGAGTAGAGGGCGGGCCCGGGTTCCCCCCAAAACTCCCAACTCCTGATCAGACACAGGAGGAATTAACCTGGACTGTGGATTCTACTAGAGGGGAAGATCTCTGAGGCAAGCAAAATCCGCCAATAAGCGCAGGACCCACCGAGGTAGAGGAGGAACTTTGTCACACTTTGCATTAGTATGTTTGGCAGTGTGACCTGTATTGAACACTGTAGGGCTGTACATAGTTGTGAAAATATTAACAGTTATTTGTAATGTATGTTTCGGGATTTTTGCACTGAAGTTCGTGAAATGTCACATGTTCACACATTTCCATGGGAAAACAGATCTTTACCATCATGAAATTTTGCAATAAAAATGTTCAAAAAGTTGGGCATTTTTTGCTTGAAAATCGAACCCTTTGAGTGTTGGTCTGTCTTTCATTCAAAAATGAACCCTCTTCTCAAGCCAGCTCCCTAAAATTTTCTCAGGCTTTTGATGAAATCAGGCCTTGTTCACAAAATTGAAATGAAATGTAAAAATCTCAAATGTCAGTCTTTTGAATTTGATTGCAAATATTTATTAAATGATAAAATGGCATGATGATAGAAACTGAATTATCATCACTTTATTGACACAACTAAGCATACAAGTACTGCTACAGCCAATGTATTGTATCCAAAATGTTCAAAAACTTCAAAGAGCTTAAAGTTAGGAGTCTAAGTTCGTATATAGGTAGACACCTAAAGAAGTGACCTGATTTTTTTCAAAATGGGGAGCTCCCAGCAGCTCCCATCAACTTCAGTTTGCTTGGAAACATTTCTGCTTTTCTCCTGGTGTACGCGGCAGTGTCAGTGTGTTAGGGAAGTGGGACCTGGAGAAGGTATTATGTACATGGGAAGACTAGGGATGAACGTGAATTCAGTGCGGGGAGGAGTAGCAGGTAAGCGTGCACAATGGGGTCAGTTCTCTGTGTCTAGGAGGGGAGGGAGTGCCTTGCACAGGGCTGGAAGTTAATCTCTTTGCCCTTCGCCCTGTTTGGAACAGTGGATGTATAGAGCAGAACGAGAGCTTTCTTCTAGCTGCTCCAGTATTCCATCTCCGCTGACTCCAAGCACAAGTCCTTGAATTAATGTATATGAGCAAGAGCCAAGGACAGGAGCGTACAGTTTAGGGGGTTCGAGGGGGTTGAGTATTGCCAAGTCTTCCACTCTTTGACGTATAGTGGCAGATCGATCTTCCAGTGTTTTCACTCGTGGAGTTGAAGAAAGCAGAGAATTCTGCTGAAAATATTAAATGATATAATAATTTAGTTGTGAAAATAAGAAAGAAAAACTTGTAGCACCTTAGAGACTAACAAATTTATTTCAGCATAAGCTTTCGTGGGTTAGTACCCACTTGCTTATGCTGAAATAAATTTGTTAGTCTCTAAGGTGCTACAAGTTTTTCTTTCTTATTTTCATTTTGCTGACACAGACTAACACGGCTACTACACTGAAACCTAATTTAGTTGTGTGGATTCAGAGACTGAATTTCGGCTGTTTGCTCTCTCCCGGTTGAGACCATCTGTGGACTGGAAATGTCCATAACTAGGGGAGTTTGGCATTCCCGTCCAGTGATCAGAGTGGCCCCCTCTCATGGCAGCTAGCCTGCTGGTACTCTTTCCAGCGATCCTGGGTACCCCTCAGAGGCGCAGTCTTCCAGAATCGAGAGACTCCGATTCCATTATCTGTTCTGGATGCTCCCTGCTTATCTTTTTCTTTCCTGGTTGCCGCCTGCAAGTGACTGCGAGGTGAAATAGACTTAGTAAGAAATCCCAGCAGCTCCAAAGTGTCAGACAGAGAAATGGGTAAAGGGTTAGCTGATCCCTCAGCGGGGGTGGGGGGGAACCCAACACACCCGACTCAGTTCTGAATTCTTGCCTGGAGGCTACAGTTCTCCATTCTCTTCCTCCTCCTTCCAGCCACCCCTCCCCAGCCCCGTTTACCTAGGCAGGCCGGCGCTTTTTTTTAATTTTATTTTATTAAAGCTTCCAAGGTGAGGCAGCTGCCATTGGAGTCCAGTCCAGCGTTAAGAGCATTTAGTGCTGTTGTGCCCCGAGGGAACAAAGAATTACTGTGACACATTCCTCCCTGCTGCTTCTTGTGGTTGGCAGTGTAAACGCTCCCCATCTCTCTCCTGTGGAGCTGCGTCCTTCCCCCGCCCCCACACCAAACCCCCCTTCATGGCTGCAGACAGCACAGATATGAGGCCCACCTGCCTGATGTCAACATCTTGGTGGGCGCGGCCGGGGGAAGAATGCGCCGCTCCCAGCCCCGTTCAGGTAATTAATCCCCGCAACTGACAGGTGGCAACAGGCGGCCTTTGGCTACGGCTCTTGGAGAAAAGTGCTGGGAGCAAGGATTTTAATAGCTCATCAGTGCAATTCGTACATGTCTGGCAACCAGCAGTCTGCAGAGTGAGAGAGAGGAGTGGGTGGGGGGGTGGGGGAAGAGTGCTCGATAAAGGGAGTTACAATCCAGCTGAACTGCAAAGGAGCCCTTTAGTTCAGAGACACCCCCTCACGTCCTGTGTGTCGATGTGAGGATTCACGCAGACGCCGCAGCTGCCTGTGCAGTGACTACAACTGTGTATAGGCACCTCACGGTGTCTTATTCCTACACATTTTGAGGGGCAAAGGGTTATCTTCCGGCTGGACATTGCACAAGACCGTGCCTCAGTTTCCCCGTATGCAAAAATGAGGGTGATGTGTTCCTCCTTTGCAAGTATGGTGTTAGGTTTCTTTCAGCGTGGTCTGCAAAGTGCATGAGAAGGGCAGCGTTGGCTCTTCCTTGACGTGAGGAGCCACGCCTCCAAAAGCACAGTCTTATTTTTCCTTGCATAGAGTCTGCTCATGAGCACCCTCAGCTCCCATTAGCTTTCCTGGTTTCCGTGTCCACTCAGGCTCAACCCAAGCCTGGAATGCTCTCAAGTGTGTTGTGTGCGGGACAGATGGCCACTGAGCATCAACGTTGGCTTCAGTGTTTTAAATGCAGCCAGCGTCTTCGTCAGTAGGAAGGGCAGGCTTAGTAGAAAGCCCCAGTCTCCCTTCTCTCTCCGGAGAATGGAACCTGGCTTTAGACAGCACTTTCTGCACCCAAAGCAGCAACAGCATTGGCAGTCAAGTCAAGGATCTCCTGGGTTTATAGAATTGATCTTGCAGCAATGCTGAGTGTGAATTCTCATGGGAAACCCAATGTGATTCCCCCCCCCAACCCCTTCTGCCTGAGCTTCTATTGGATCAGGCTCTGAATTCAGACTAGCTCACAAGCATCTTGTTCATACCTTTTTGGTGAATGGCAGGTGTTATAAGCACTTGCCGTCAATGCAGACATGGCTTTGGTCTCAGATAATCTGTAGATTTTATTTTGGATCAGGAGGGATTTCCCCCCCCACACCATTCTGATGTCAGAATAACTAAAATTGGCTCTTCTGAAGCCATTTGCGTTTATTCCCTAGGAATCTATTTGTGTAACCTTTGGCGTTGCTCCTTGGACCGCTTTTGCACATAGGAAATCAAGCTTCTCGCAGTGTGTGTTGCTAATGAACAAACAATTAAAAAAAACAAACTTCATCTCAAACAAACTGAAACCCAATAACAAATGCAAAAAGGCATGTGTCTGAATTCTCTACGCACTGTGTTTTGGCAGCTAGCAGAACAGAGAGACTCAGTTTCCCCTCTTATGACAGAGGACTTTCTATTTCTTGGACAGTATCTCAGCTGCAGTGTACTGGTGGAAAACTTGCAGCCAAGCGGGGTCGTGAAATTGCAACTTAAAATGAATCCCAAACTAAATGAGCTTTACTAAAAAGTGAGTTGCTGGGGGAAGGTTGTAAGTTTTTAACCATTATTATTCTGAGTGAAAGGGACTTGAAGACAGAGGATCTTATATTCACTAGCTAGCATCCTAGATTCTGTTCATATTCATAAGTATTCGGCATTAACAATGGGCAGTCCTGGTGTTGGGTGAGCCACTTTCTTATTTAGAAGCCCGCTGGGTCACAGGGACTTGACTAGCTTGGAAATTGAGACGGACCTGAAAGAGGTTCTTAAGGTCACAAGTTTCATTGACAAAAGGAATAGTATTTGATGTAATAGACTTAGACTTCTGTAGGGCATTTGACTTGCACACCGTTCTGATTAAAAATCTAGAACGATGTAAAATTAACCTGGCACACATTAACTGGATGAAAAACTTCTTCAGAGTCTTCAAAATGTAAACATAAATGTGGAATCATCACTGAGTGGGGGTGTTCCTAATGGTTCTGCAGGTATGGGTTCTAGCCCCTACACTGTTTAGCATTTTTATCAATGACCTGGAAGAAAACATAAAATCGTCACCGATAAAGTTTGGAGACGGCTGAAAAATTGTGGGACTGGTAAATAATGAAGGGGACAGGTCACGGACACACAGCGATCTGGATCGCTTGGTAAGCTGGGCACAAGCTAACAACATAGATTCATAGATTCTAGGGCTGGAACATGTTTTAATACAGCTAAATGCAAGTATGCACATGTAGGACAAAGAATGCCGGCCATGCTTACAGAATGGGGGACTCTCTCCTGGGAAGCAGTGACTGAAAAGGATTTTGGGGGGTGGGTAATCAGCTAAACTTGAGCTCCCAACGCAATGCTGTGGCCAAAAGGGCGAATGGGATCCATGGATGCATAAACGAGCTCTGGAGTAGGAGCAGAGAGGTCATTTCACCTCTGTATTTGGCACTGGTGTGATCCCTGCTGGAATCCTGTGTCCAGTTCTGGTGCCCACAACTCAAGAAGAATGGTGATAAATTGCAGCGGGTTCAGAGAAGAGCCACAAGAATGATTAAAGGATTAGAAAACCTGCCTTATTGAGATCCTGGAGTCTATCTCCTTAGTTTAACAAAGAGAAGGTTAAGGGGTGACTTGATCAGTCTGTAAGTACCTACATGGGAGACGCATGTTTCATAATGAGTTCTTCAGAGAAAGGTATAGCACAAGCCAATGGCTGGAAAGTTGAAGCTAGACCAATTCAGACTGGAAATAAGGTGCAAATTGTTAATAATGAGGATAATTAATCATTGGAACAACTGATCAAGAGTCCTGGTGGAGTCTCCATCACTGGCCATTTCTAAATCAAGGCTGGATGCTTTTCTCAAAGACCTGGGTGAGGAAATGTTTTGATGAGATTCTCTGGTCTGTGCTCTACAGGAGGTCAGGCTAGATGATCTCAGTAGTCTCTTCTGGCCTGGGAATCTATGAATTAAAGCAGCGTGTCAGGGATTCTTCTGCCTGGGAGTTCATTACTCAATGGAAAGCCCACGCGACTTGTATTGCACAAACAGAGCAGTTCCTTCTAAGAGACCCTTCCTTTACCTAGCTGAAAATGCTTCATTTGGGAGCTGAAAGGTTTTTCTTCAAACCTTTTGTTTACCCACCTTAAGGAGAAGGGGGCTTGTTGAGAAATCAGACAGGTGTCGGCTGATGTGAGCTGGCATGCGTACGCATTGTGATACTGAATTACCCGTGGGGATGCCAAGAGTGTGTAATATAGTATGTCTGCTCAGGCAGGTGGTGAGGGCAGGGCTGGAGTCATTGGAATGTTTTTTCTTTTCCTTTACAGCGTATTATTAGTCAAAGAGCAGAATTTACTGTTGTTTTTAGCAATCCGAGTCTGCTTATTTGGACATGACACACAGTGCTTGAACCCCAAAGAAAAGGCTAAGCAAAGCTTATCTTGCTCTCTCAGCTGAGAATGTAGAGCTGGGCTGTATTTCTAATGCGTTTGTTTTAAGTAACTGTCTGCGCCACACGGCTAATAGAAATTCTCAGGATTAGCTCCCTGTGCTGTGGTGTTGGTTCAGCTCTTGTTCCCATTAATGGATAATAACAGTTGTCGTGTTTCAAAATGACAGGCCAATGTATTGAGCAAAGCTAACTTACAGTGGTCTCCTCCCAGTCCGTTTCATTTTTATACTCTTAACTGCATATCATGCCGTTTTGATTACATAATCCGAGGGAGCCAGGATATTGACCTTGTAAAGTATCTGACCCAATTGGTTCAAACGTGCCAGTTTCCCCTTATTTATACCACAATATTAATTTCTTCCAAGAAACAACAGTGCAATTTAGGATGAAGTGCTGACTCTGGCTTAATTTTCTGGCTTCTGCCAGTTCTAGAAGAAAAGATTACAGTCTGAAAAGTCTTATCGGGTTTTCTAGTCCATCTCTCGGCCCGTGCCGAATTGTTCATAACAGGTTCACGACCATTGGGAGATTTATTCCCCTCTCAAATACAGCTATTGGAACAAACATTTTCCAGATGTTTCCTTTCTTGATTTCAGTGCCCATTAGTCAGTTACTTCTTTGTATCCCTTAAAAATAACTTCTCTGTCTCTCTCTCATGTTTACACTCTTTTGTAGACTTCTATCCCCTTCGTTGTCACTTAGGCCAGTATGGCATGTTTAGTTCTTTCCTCATAACCTAGTCCCAGGACCCATGTGGGAACTTTTGAGGACCATCTGTGACCGCTGCCCGAAGTGTCCATCTGGAGTTGAGAACACTGTTTATGTTGCAGCCTCAGTGTTACTTCACCTCTGTCTTGCAGCACGCAGGAGTGCTCTTACATTGGCATGTAGGTGCTTCAAACCAGCTTGACCATTGCCTCAGTCAGTTCCTGCCATGCCTTAGTCCTCGTGTTCCAGGGATGGTACTGGGCAGTCAAGCAGTGCGACTGCAGTTCATGCACATCGGAAGAAGAATCTGCCTGAGAGGTCTTTCATTTCATCCCAAGGGTACGCATCTTCTGCGTATGCACAGAGGACTTCGGTCGCCAAGGTTTTCACCAACACATACCCCCTTTGAAAATATATTTCATGTCTCTCTATTACCGAGATACAGATAATATCCCTGACCTGATTAGAAGTCACCGTGAACGAGCTGTTCCCGTCTATTGTGCCAATAGAGAGTTAGGACTCAAATTACAAATGACCAGGGAGGGTTTGGCAGGAACAAAAGCCAAGGGCCTTTATTTACTATCTGACAGCAGGTACTTTATGGACAGATTTACACTGAGCTTACATGGCTGTGGCCTCTCGGAGACTGTAGACTGAAAGGCCGCGTTGCCCGAGATGGCTTTGAATGCTGTGGTTTGGCTGGGATTCTTAAGAGGCCTGTCCCTTGTGTTGCCCTCATGAGACTTGAGCCACTGGCCCAGTCAGGGCCGGTGCGCCCACTAGGCGACCCTAGGCGGTCGCCTAGGGCGCCAAGATTTAGGGGGCGGCCAGTGGCTGCCTCCCAGCTCCCCGCTCAGCGGCTGAGTGGGGAGCCGTGGGGCAGCTGCCGCGAGCCGCCCCCCTCCCTCCCCGCTCAGCCACCGTGAGCCGCCCCCTTCCCTCCCTCCCTCCCCGCTCAGCGCCTGAGTGGGGAGCCAGGGGGCAGCCACCGTGAGCCGTCCCCCTCCCTCCCCGCTCAGCCGCCGCGAGCCGCCCTCCCTTCCCGCTCAGCGCCTGAGCTGGGGGCAGCCGCTGTGAGCCACCCTGCCACCCCGCCCCCACTCAGCTTCCGCGGGTCACAGGTGGGGGGGGGAGGGCTGAGTGGGCGGGGGAGCTGGCTGGGGGGGGCGGCATTGCGGGGGGGGTGGAGGCTGAGCTCCCGTGGGCGAGGAAGCTGGCTGGGGGGGGGCGGCATTGTGGAGGCTGATCTCTGGGGGCAGGGGGTGGCGGCTTTGGTGGGGGGGGGCGGCGCAGGGCTGGTGCAAGGAAGTTTCGCCTAGGGCACGAAACTTCCTTGCACCGGCCCTGGGCCCAGTCAGGGAGCAGTAAGGCTGTTTAGCCTTCCAGTCCTCTCCTCTTGAGTGCCCGCTTGCCTTTCTGCTCCTAGCCCCTTTGCGGTGCACTGATGATGCCTTGAACAAAGACCAGATTAGCAGACTATACGCTGGGAGCTGCATGTGGTGTATGAAGTGTCATGCCTGGCCTGGTCCTGTGATGTGCCAAACTCCAGCCTGTGTCCGTCAGACGAGTACTCGGGGCCTTGTGAGAACAGGCCCCAGAATCTTCAATATCGCTGCTTAAACAGGGGACCTCTCCTCTCCCTGGAGGAATGAGTTTTTTCCTTATTTCCCTCACTCGTTCCATTAAATGAATCCTAATGCTCCAGTCCACATCATGGAAGATGCTGTATATTGTCGCACAGGTTATGGTGTTTATCTCCAGTGACCTAGCCAAGTTTCATTAGGGGAGGGTAGATTCGGTCTGCTTAATAATTTCCCCTCCCAGTTTTATAGGGATGCAATATTCTTCTTTTTTGTCCTGAATCATTGTGTTAAAAGCCTGCTGCATTTCTCCTCAATGTTGGCTGCATTTCTTAGACCAAAGTGATCCCTCTGTGCATCTATGCTCCTGGTGAAAATTGCTAAGATTTCACTTTTGAAAAGACCAGCAGTCACTCAAAGAACCTGACTTGAAAGATCCTGCTGGTAACGTAACGTTGCCCATTACGCCTAGTTCATACCTACCGCGGATCAGCTGAAGTTCTTCTTCCTCCTTGTTATTTACCTCTTCAAACACTTATAGACATCTAGCATGCTTTGTCCTTCTTATTGAACCATGCTGAGCTGTGCATGGTTTCAAAGCTGCCTAAGGGATTTGGACATTTAGTTTCCATTAGTGTTAATTGGACCAAGATGGCTTTGCAAACCTTAGCGACTTCGTTTGACTCCTTAAGTTCTCCACCACAGTGAATAAAATGCTGTTGCTTAACTTCCCGACATTTTAAAATGTGGCTTGCTCTTTTTTTTAAATGTTCCCTTCTTGGGGATATGGTAGCATTCAGACTAAAATAACAGTGAATTAGCCGTGCAAGGAATTACTTTTTAATAAAAAAGCATAAATACAAAATTACAGGTTAAAAAGAAGCCTTTGATAAGTCACTGTCTAGATTTGTGTTTCGCAACCTGTCTTTTTTTTTTTTTAATGGTTTGGCACGTTCTCCATTTCCGCAGGCTGGGTAAATCCTTTGTGTGTTTAATCTCTAGCCTGCAGGCACATAAAACAGGTTGCATAACTCCGTCTTCACATTGTAGAAAATCTGAAAATTTAAAACCTTTGCAGCACCTCCGCTGCAGTGGTGTTAAACTCCCGGGCAGTGGCATTGCCTTGAGTCACTTCCCCTGACTCCCCAGTTCTTCTGACTCTGGTTTTCTTGCATGTTGCCGTGAGTAACCTTTGAAACACACACGATCCCCCGAATAGCAATCGCTAATCCCTTTGTTGCCACATGACCAGCCACCTACCCGTACGTGTGCCAGGCTCTCCTGTACCGGCAGGATGTGATGGCCAGCTGGCGTCAGTAACCTGTACATACCTGTTGGCTCCTTGTTTGAACAATTGGGAGCAGGTAGATGAGCTGTTGCCGTTAAAGACATTTTAAAGAAAACCACCACTTTGGGGCTTTTGCTCGCATTCCACTATGAGAAATTAATAGACGTCAGTGGGAGAATGCCAGCAATTTCTGTGGTTCAAGTGGTTAGGGAGTCAGTTCTGTGCACCATAGATTCCAAGGCCGGAAGGAACCGTTGTGGTCACATAGTCTGATCTCCTGCGTAACACGGGCCAGAGAACTGCCCTGAAATAACTCCTGTCGGAACTAGAGCATTTCTTTACACAAATAATAATAATAATAAAACAAGCTCTAAACATCCCCGTGCATCATGAGGAGAGAAGGCCTCCAGAGTGGAGTGTGTGAGCCGCTGATTTTCTTTACCCATGGATTCAAATTGCCTTTGGGGTGGGGTGAGGAGGAGGGGGTTGGGGGATGTCTGTGGAAGTATTTCATGTAGCAGAGAAGACTGGACACTACCTTCAGGGAGAGAATCCAGAGAAAAGGGGTTTAGGCTCTGATCTGACTAAGCAGTTAAGAACTTGCTTAAATCCATTGCTAATACGTGGGGGCATACGTGCTTTGCTGAAGTCCCCCTGAAGCCAAAGGGATTTATGTGCTGCGGTGCTGAGCTGAACCGGGGCCTTACTGTGGCAGGTACGCCGATGGAAGGGGGAGTGTAGTAGTTTTATTTGTAGCAAACGTTACTGGAGTCTGACGTGTGCTTCATACACACGCATCTTACTTTCAGGAGAGGGAGTTGTGCTCGACTGATGAGGGCCCATCTCTTGGACTCTCTGCCCGAGTTCTGTTCCAGGCTCTGCTGGTGACTGTCTCTCTCTTTGGGCTAGTCACTTCCCTTCTCGGTGCCTGACCTCCCCACGTGTAAAAAGACCCCATACTTCTCTGCGGCGAGGGGTAGCTGGCACTTTGAGATCCTCGGAGCGCGGTTGCCAGAGAGGGGCTACATAGGGTCACCGTTCGCACGCCCCTGAGAGAAGTGCATATTGTATAAATCACATAAAATAAATACGTCGGGATGGGCCCCACTCGCACAGTTCAGACTGGGATCTCTTTTTCAAATACCGACTGAGCTGTAGGTGTGCTTAGGTCCATGATTTCATTTCAGACCACTAGGGAGCTAGAAAGCCCGCTTGCAGAATGTGCTGACAGTTCAGATCTGTACGCTGCTCTGGTTTTCAAATGCTCCTGTGGCTGAGGGCTGTTCTGATGCAGGGTAGTTTAGCATTGGGCCATCTCCATTTCTTTTGTCAGGTGCGGTGGCTGGAGGGTTTAAGATGCTTGATGACAGTCCTGAAGGTTGTGGGTTCAAGGCTTGTTCGAGCTGTCACTGAAAGGCCAGGTCCAGTTCACATAGCTGCATAATGGGTACCTGACCCATTGGGTGAGGGCAGTCAAAGGCGGTCGGACGGGATGCTGGCCACATGTACCGTTGGCTGTGAAACTGATGTACCTTAACCGCGTCGGCCCGATAAGCCATTGGCTCTGGGGCACTGTGACTTGACCCTTTTGTGTAAAATGCGTGGAGAGTAAATAAATAGAGTGGATCCACAGCCTACGCACAGTAGCAAACCGAATACCCCCCTGTGCCCGGGGCGTTACAGCTCACGTGATTCTGCATCCTGGGCTCTGTGCCCTCCTCCCCCGGCCGCAAATACGGACTAAGGTTGCTCTTGTCCCCCTTCCTGTCTAGTACTCGACCGAGCTGAAGAAGCTGTACTGCCAGATCGCCAAGACGTGTCCCATCCAGGTCAAAGTGATGACCCCGCCGCCGCAGGGCGCCATTATCCGCGCCATGCCCGTCTACAAGAAGGCCGAGCACGTCACCGAGGTGGTCAAACGCTGCCCGAACCACGAGCTGAGCCGGGAGTTCAACGAGGGTAAGGCGAGCGTCACGCGCCGGGCCAGCCCGTGCGCGGGCATCGCTGGGGTCGCGTGGCTGTGCCGGGGGGACGGCGTGGCCTGATGGGATTCTAGGCCCAATGTTAGAGGGAAGGTTTGCTGAGTAACAAACCCGGGAGGGCCTGACGACCCTCCCTCCTTTCCGTGTGGCTGGAGGCCTCCCACTAATGTAGCACTACAGCCCTGGGAAGGGAGGGCTAAAATAAACAACAAGGCTGCCCAGGCTGGATCAGCATCTGACCCTGCGCCAAGCTGCCCCAGACAGCCTCTTCCTCAGCCCTCCACTCACCAGTGCCGCCCCTCCCCAAACTTGCTGCCTTCCCAAGTGGCAGCTGTTCTACGCCGGAATGGTCTCCCGCACTACTGGGAAAGGGATCCGGTAACAGGATGCAATATCATCTTGAGTCTTTAATCCGTGTCTCAGAGATGTAGGGATGTTTGTCTCTAGGAGGGTAACACCAAGTGCCAGCTTCGAGCTGTGGACTGTCCTCCTAGTTGTTCAGCATTATCTGATCAGGATTGATTTATTGACAGTCTGTTGTTTCTTTAGTTATTACGTATTCTTGCTGTTACTAGTTTGCTAGCCGCAGTTTTAAAGATGGCCCAGATTTTTAGCTTTTCCAAACTTAACATTTGTGTTGTCTCTTACCCAAGTTCACGTGGGCTCAAAAAGCATCTGGTTTGGGGCCCAGATGTGGTGTTTATCTAGCACCCCAGCTGTGCATGGCAGCAGACAGATCCTGCCTTGGGGAAGTTACAATCTAAACTACTAGACAAGGCACTGCAATGAACAAGGACTCTAGTTGTTTGGCCGGGGGAGGGGGGGAACAAGAAGAAGGGAGACAAGAGTACCGCCCAATGGGAGAGCATGACTTTCAAAGACTGCTGTGGATATAATTTGTATCCCTTTCTTTTCTTTTCGCTTGTACCTTGTCTCGCCGTGGTGGCAGGAGGCAGCCGTGTTATGTAGGGTATTGATTGGAAAGCGAGTACAAGGAGTGAGGATTTGAAGGATTCCAGTTGCTTTCTGCACAGGCTTTTCAAGGCCAGGCATGGGATGAAAACCTTCCTGGAGTGGCTCTCTGGCGCTCTCAAAGGCATGGCAATGCGTCCTCGCGAGCGCCAGCGAAGGATGGTCCAGTGGTTAGTGCACGAGCCTGGGATACACAGGTTCGAATTGCTGCTCCGCTACATACTCCCTGCGTGACCTTCGGCAAGTCTGTCTCAGGTCCCCATCTGTGCAAGTGCTTCCCTGCCTCTGTGAGGTGCGGTGAGGATAATAATCACCTCCGTGGCCATGGGGGCCAGCTGAGTAAGGAAGATCGCGTTTCCTAGGCCTGTGGAAGATCATGCTCCCCTGGGCTTTGAGCTTCCTTCACAAGAAAACTTTCCTTCTGCCTCCTCCCTCCATCTGCAGGGCAGATCGCCCCTCCCAGCCACTTGATCCGGGTGGAAGGAAACAGCCATGCTCAGTACGTGGAAGACCCCATCACTGGAAGGCAGAGTGTGCTCGTACCCTATGAACCACCGCAGGTAAGCGTGAGATCGGTGCCCGGCCCGGTGTTCTCCCTGCCCCTCGCGGAAGGGAGGGGACTTCTGAGAAGCTCTTTGCTTTAGTTCAAGGAGAATTTGGCCATGTCTACAAGGAGAATTTGGCCATGTCTACACTAGGGACGGGGGTCGATGTAAGGTACGCAACTTCAGCTACGTGAATAACGTAGCTGAAGTCGACGTACCTCGCTCGACTTACCGCTCCGTGAGGACGCCGCAGGGTCGACGGCCGCCGCTCCGCCGTCGACTCCGCTTCCGCCTCTCGCCGCGGTGGATTACCGGAGTCGAAAGGAGCGCGATCGGGGATCGATTTATCGTGTCTACACTAGACGCGAAAAATCGATCCTCGAAAGACCGATCGCTACCCGCCGATCCGGCGGGTAGTGTAGACCAGCCCTTAGACTCTTTCTTCAGCCCACTCATTTCATCCTCCTCCTACTTACAAAGGGGTTTGAAGCAGGACCCCTTCCAGGGCCTGAACTTCCCCAGACTCTGAGAAAACCGAAATCCAGACCCAACCCTTGCGGCTTGTGGCCCGTCTTTGATTATGACATGATAAAAGTGTAGCTAGTGGGGGAAAGAGGAGTACACATCTCCTTCCATCTGCAGTCACCCCTTTACCATGGCTTTTCCATGTCCAGGTCGGCACCGAGTTCACGACGGTGTTGTATAACTTCATGTGCAACAGCAGCTGTGTTGGCGGGATGAACCGCCGCCCGATCCTCATCATCGTAACGCTGGAAACAAGAGAGTGAGTAGCACGCAGCAGATCGGTAGCCCGGGAAGGTGGAGTGGGAGAGCATTGCCCTATGTCTGCCAGGCGACATTACTTCCCTGCTCCCGTCCTGGTCAGGAGGGTTTTGCAGACTTCCTAAAAATGAGTGTTGGGGATGGGGGGGTGGGAATTATTTTCACCCCTATTTTTACACGTCAGGGCGATCCATGGATCAGGGCATCCGGTTGAGCCTCAGGAGAGCTGGCGTTTTATTTCCAACATGGCCTTTGCATTACTCGCTGTGTGACCTTGGTGTTTCATGTAGCCTCTCGAGACCCGTTTCCCCATCTCTTGAATGGGTCTGGTGATGCTTGCCCACCTTTTCGAGCTGCTTTGAGATCTACAGAGGAGAAGCCCTGTGTGTGCCGTGCTGCTTGGTGGAGGCAGTTGAAAGAATTCCCCGTGTGTCTAGTTCTTGAGATGCTCAAAGGTGGAAATTCCCGGTGGCTGCGTCGGCGACTGCAGTACTATTACTGGGATTCCCAGAACAAGCTGAGATGCAGTGTGGTTAGCAACATGTATGGGTGCACAAAAGAGGTAGCTCGGCCCCCTGTTAGCCGGTCTCTAGCTCAGCTGTGGGGTGTTGTGGTTGTGATCCAGGTAGGGGGTGGGAAAGTTTGCCCCGTTGTGTTGAGTTTCAATGTGCGTACGCATTGCTGGTCACCGCTGGGCCTGAATTAACACCTCCCCTCTTTCTCCTCGCTCTAGTGGACAAGTCCTAGGCCGCCGGTGTTTTGAAGCCCGCATTTGTGCTTGTCCGGGGAGGGACCGCAAAGCGGACGAGGACAGCATTAGAAAGCAGCAAGTCTCCGACAGCACAAAGAACGGCGACGGTACGAAGCGCCGTAAGTAGCTGGTGTGGTTGGGTGGCTCGCGGCCAAAGCTTTCAGCGCATGGGGAGCACGCTGGCTTCGGTACCAGAGCAACTAAGATTGGAGAAGACGGAGCTGGAGGATGTGGGTGGAAGAGCAATCACCGCTCTCTGAGGAAAGGCTCTTTGGAGGATTTCTGCTTGAGCAGTGAACGAAAACCACTAAACATGAATTGCTCTCAAACAAATTTGCCTCTTTGGTGCAGGGAGTCGGCCTGCTAGGCCACCAGCAGCATTTATGGCACTGGTTGCAGGCAGATTCCCTACCAGCACTGAAATCCTGTCCGTTGCGAATAGTGTTAGTGGTATCCTACATATGGAACACGGTCTGAGGGTTGGTCTGTTACCCTTCCACCGAAGGGGGACTGGACTCGAGACTCCTGTTAAGCCCAGACATTAACCCAATCAAACAGCCCAGGTTTCCTGCATACTCAGTGTTTCCACTTAGCCAGGCTCCAGAATTTAGCTTGGAACAACAAGTTGTAGGGATTTACCTCATCAATAGAGTCTACTTCTTCGCAACTCACCCCACTCGCTTAGAGGTATGGGCAATGTGGTAATGATTCACTGGGAGCTAGGCAGCACTGAGATGCTTAGATTCATTGTATTGCCTGGAAAGACCCGGTTGTTGTCCTGAGTGCAGTTAGTTGTGGATTTTCTGTTTGCCCAACGCTCTCTTGTTGACTCATTTCCCATTTGTCAAGGCCATTTATACGCTATCAAAGATATGAAAGTCAGCTCCGGACTTTCACAACCACAAACAGATGCCTCAAGTCGCATTCGCGTCCTGGCCGGTGCTGCTTAGCCAGCAACCTTTTTCAAACCTGTGGGTCCTGAGCACAGAGATCTCCTTGCGGCAGCAGACATGCCGAATTCTAATCGGGCACTGTGGGGTTTTCCTTGCAGCGTTTCGTCAGAGCACACATGGGATACAGATGACGTCTATCAAAAAACGGCGCTCTCCAGATGACGAGCTCCTGTACTTACCGGTAAGCTTTGTACTTCTTTTGGTTTTTGCCCATGTTCTTCTAATTCCTTGGGCATCATCTAAATGAATTGAGGTAAATCAGCTGCTTATTTGGTTCTAAGTAAAATAACTACATCCATGATGCACAATTATCAACCGATTATTGGCTTTAGGGGTGAGCAATAGCTTTTTCAAATCTGCACCTTATTGTCACCCTTCAAGTGAGCAATGCGCAAGACCCATTGCTTGAATTGTTTAAGAATGTCTTGGACAAAGCACGAAGAATGTACAGAGGGGACAGTCTGCAGTGGCGAGTGGGTGGACTGGATGGCCTAATAGATCTTTCTCCCCTCTCACTTCTGAGTTTATGAAATTCAAGTTTCCTCCAGCAATAATGGACTGGACCCTTTTCTTTCTCGCCAAGATGGATGGGTTTTGGGCTTTTATGAGCATTATCGGCACTGCAGAGAAAATGATCAAAATGAAATATGCTGTAATAAGCACAGGACAGGAATAGAAATGAAGAGCAAAAAATGTCTGTAGTCGCCCATTGACAGGTTTCCTCCGTGAGTAATGTTGCCCCTGGCTCTCAAAGCACAGTTCACTTGAAGAGATGGGCCCAAAACAATCCCTCAGATCCAAGCACCCTTATTCTTGGGGCATGTGATATTAAAATCCAGGCCTATCGAAATCTCATCTCAAGAGAATGTAGCGTAAGATTTTCTCTAGCACCTATCGCGTTATCTCAGAGGGCTAAACAGCTGGGTCTGAATTTTCCCGGTATATTTATATGGAGCCAAATAAAAAGTTTTGATCCAAACAACCCCCAGATGTTGAGTGTTCGTAATCCAGACCTGGATTGTGAAGCTACAGCCTCTCTTTCCTCTGAAAGGCACAGTAGTTATACCCACTGTATACAACATGGAACGGCAGTTTTATACTCAGTGTTTACAGCAGGCCTGCACAACATGCGGCCCGGGTGGGCTCACTGTGTGGCCCGCGGGGGGGTGAGTAGGTGGGCTCACTGTGTGGTCCGCGGGGGGGTGAGTAGGTGGGCTCACTGTGTGGCCCGCGGGGGGGTGAGTAGGTGGGCTCACTGTGCGGCCCACGGGGGGTTACTAGGCAAGCGGCGGGGTGGGGCAAGCCAACGGCCGGCTGGCCGGCCGGCAGGTGGGCAAGGTGGTGAAGAAGCCAGTGGCAGGCTGAGGAGTGAGGGTGAGCCAGCGGCAGGGGGCGGAGACAGCGGCAGAAGGTAAGAGGCCAGCAGCGGGCAGGCAGGTGAGCTGGTCACCCTATGCACGCTGTTTCTTTGCCCCTCTACAGGCTTCCACATCCCAGCGCTGGGGAAGGAGAGGTGGTTTCCGCGGGGCGGGCGGCACTGGGGGAGGGGTTGTTTCCGCGGGGCGGGCGGCACTGAGCGGGGGGTTGTTTCGGTGGGGCCGGGGGGTTTCGGCCCTCAGCTGTTTTCTTTGGAGTAATATGGCCCTCGCCGCTTTACGAGTTGTGCAGGCCTGGTTTACAGCATGGGTATCCATTTGCACCCTGCTCTGCTGCGGTTTGTTTGGCTTTAGCAGAAGATCGTGGAGGTGGCTGGAAGTCCTGCCCCGTGGCTTTGTAACTTTAGATCCAAGCGCTTCAAGTGTTGCCTTATCCCCACTGTTCAGGTGCGGGGCCGGGAGACGTATGAAATGCTGCTAAAGATCAAAGAATCCTTGGAGCTCATGCAGTACCTCCCACAGCACACGATCGAGACCTACAGACAGCAGCAACAGCAGCAGCACCAGCACTTGCTCCAGAAGCAGTGAGTACACTCACACATAGTTCGTTGGAGGGAGAGGAGGAGAGGGGGTTGCCCGGTGGTCCCCACACACTCAGCCATCGAGGCGGTGGTTAAGAAATGCCCGAATATGCGGCAAAATCCTGCCCAATAGTAAGGCCTAGAGCAGAGTGACTCTTTGGTCAGACGCAGCAGGAGTAATCAGTCAGCACTAGGGATGGACTCAGAACAAATCCCGGGGTCCAAAATCTTAGCGGAGCTGAGAGCTAGATCCCAGCTCCGCAGCTTTCTCCTAGCTCAGTAATAGGGCCACCGAACCCTCCCTCCCACTCGGTCCAGTCCCTCGTTATCACAGGCGGTTTGCCTTTGCCCTTGTGAGATGCATGGCGAGGAGCGGAATGCTTGCTTCTTAACTGGAATGCCCAGCCTGTGGATCGAGAGTCTGGACGTACTTTTTGTCCAGCCACTTCTATTAACTTGCCCGCAGACAGAAACTAAGTGAGCACTGACGACTGAGCTAAGCGATACGGGGTGTGGGCCATGCTCTGTGGGGAAGGAAAATACTCCACAGCAGCAGCTCACCCACCCTTGGAATCTATCTATGAGCGCTCTTCCAAGAGCATAACGAGCCGGGGTTGTAAAGAACGTTTAGGCTGGGCAGTTGTGCCTTCCATAAA
Source organism: Macrochelys suwanniensis (assembly GCA_033296515.1). Classification (NCBI taxonomy): domain Eukaryota; kingdom Metazoa; phylum Chordata; order Testudines; family Chelydridae; genus Macrochelys; species Macrochelys suwanniensis. The sequence continues at coordinate 3,387,438 of CM065783.1, read as the reverse complement.
TTACTTTGATATCCTTGTTGGACAGATGCTATTCCTTAGTGGGAAATTAAAAGGGTAGGTTAAAAATTGCAGAAGTAAAAGAGGGAGGGGCAGAAGAGCTGTGTCCGTGGGGTGTTTAAGGCAATATTTAGCACATGCATCGGGCCCCTCGTTAAAGGCTATCAAAGCATTTACGCGCATTAATTTTGCCACTACTTCTCTAACTTCAGAGAGGGAAGCCGTCAATCTCCCCAGTTTGCAGCTGGGGAAAACTGAGCCACCGCGAAGGCTCTGGCTAGCCTACAGTCGTACTGAGTCCGTGACACAGCTGAGGATAGACCCCGGGTCTTGTGACTTGCACGGCTTGCTTGAGAACTAAAGCAGTCAGCAGAAAGGAGCAGCGTGTATGGTGTGCACCCACCTATGCAGTAGTTTTCATTCCTGCTGGTGTACGTTCACCTAGGGGCTGTGTCCTGTAACACTGTGACTAGGGGCAGCACGGGACCAAAGTACCTCGTAAGTCCCACTGGAGCCCATAGGGTATCTAGGCCTTGTCTTGGGGCTTATGTGCCACCAAGGCTTGTGCGTGCTCTCTGCCGTGGCAGATTTCACCCCGTGTGTATAGAGCAGGGGTCTCAAACTCAAATTACCACGAGGGCCGCATGAGGACTAGTGCATTGGCCCGAGGGCTGCATCACTGAGCCCGTCCCCTCGCTGCCCCGGCCCCGCCCCCACTCCACCCCTTCCATTAGGCCCCGCCCCTTCTCCTCCTCCTCCCTTGTGCGCACGGCTTCCCACTTCTCCCCCCTCCCTCCCAGAAACTGCGAAGCTCTTCCCATGCGGCCCGCCAGGCTCCCCCCCCCCCCCATTTTTTAATTTAATTTTATTTTTTTTAAAAACCCAGGCAGTTTTAAAAACCCCAGGCAGTTCCCGCCACCAGAACAGCTGTCTGGCGGCGGGAACTGCCTGGGGGTAAAAAAAAAAGAAAGAAAAGGGGGGGGGCAGGGAGCCCGGCGGGCCGCAGGGAAGAGCTCCGCGGGCCGCGTGTTTGAAACCCCTGGTATAGAGGATGCACTCTGAGTGCCGGCTGTAGTGTTATAGGGACGTTCACCAGGTCTTGGGCTGAAATGGATGGAGCATATAGGTCACTCGGGGGGGGGGGGGGGGGGCTTTCCTATCTACTTGGTGAGATTCCCATTACGTTTCAGCAGTCTGCACTGCATGTTTGTCTGCGTCATAGATGCTAGCTATAGACACAGACTGCTTGCACCCAGATATACCTTTGTGGCTTTAGAGATACCCCCGATACAGCCACTTCTACATAAAAATGGTTTGGTAAGCAGACGAGGATTGACATAAATGACACCCTTCCTCTCGCTGCTGACAGAGTTGCTTTGCCATAATTACTGGTTTTGCTCTTTCCCTATCAATGGGATGGGTTCCTGGCAGGCAAGGTTGGTATTTTTACCTTTAAAAACTGTCCATCCACTTAATTTAATGAAACTTCTTTTGGCACGTCTCCTGGTGCTGCTCCAGTCAGGTGTTCGTGTCTCAGCTGCCAAGTGTGCCCAGATACTGCGGAGAAAGATTAAGAGCTTTTAAGAATGGAGGAGGAAAGTTACCCTTCAGCATTTGCACAATCCTAACACAGGAATAGCTGAGCTTTCCTGCAAGGTGGCCTGTAGTCCGTACCGAAAAGTGCATTAAAAATATCAACTGCCTAGGCTTGGTTGGAGTGCTTCAGCAAACCAGCCGTACGCCGGGTCAGCTGGATTCATTCCAGCACAAACAAAGAACCAGAGACCTCTAGGGATAAAGAGCCTATGGCTTGGTGGCTGTTGCCACCCGACCAGGGCTGGGGGTAAAGGAGTTTCCAAGGTTTCAGCAAAGGGGTAATGAAGAGAGGGAGTTCTGGAGACGCTGACTCAATAACATGGTCTCTTCTATGAAGTAAGGTCAAAATGAGCGAATGCTGCTAATCTGGTAGGAGAGGTTTAGTCACTGCATGTCTATCGGGACAAGATAAACTGTGACTCATTTGTCGGGCTGTTTTTAAAGAAAAGGAAAATACTTCTGTGTGTAGGGCTACACTTTCAAACGTATGCTGACGTTGCATGCGCAGTTAGGAGATTAGAAGCTACAGATTACACCTGCAGTCACCCATGTGGATTGTGTGTCTGACTCTGGTCCCATTGAGGCTTTGTGCAGCCGCTGGGGCTTGCCTGCATCGGATTGCGGGATGGAGGCCTTGGTGTGTTACCTCGAGCTGTGCATTCCCCAGATGTAGCTGTGTGCGCATGTCTGTGGCCTGTAATCGAGTTCTAAGCAAAGAGAAACTTGATTTCTTTCAAATGTCCTTTTAGAACCATAGTTAAGAGCGGATTTCCCCCCTCCCCCCACTTTCACATTAAAAGTTTCATCTTCATCTTTAAAGGGGTGTGGTTGAGGATTGGAAAAAGCAAAGGGGAAAACCACAATAGCAATATAGTAATTGTTTAAAAATCAATAAAATGGATCGGCTTGGAAAAATTCTGTAAGAGCCTGCAATTTTCATGCAAAAATGTTGGACCGCACTTGGCAGGTAGGAAATATAATTGTCTTAATATTTTGGGGGCGAGAGAGAAGATAAGCCTAATGATGATCAAAAAGTATTGCATTTGACAAGGTAATCAGAAAATATTTCACTGTAATTACATTCTGACAGATACCCTTCCTCCAACTCTCTCTCTCTGTCTCATATTCCTTTCTGTCTACTCGTTCATTGGTGCATGGTTTTCCCTAGTTTACAGGCATGCCAGATACCTTCATGATCATAGGTGGGGGGTTAGCAACAGTTTTCATCCTGCATATGCCACAGACAAAGCCTTGAGTGCATTTTTATAAGACCAATACATATTTTAATTTGGAAGATGCTTTGCATTCAGTCTACCAGCCACACCAGTTTAAAACACAGACTTGCTGCATTACCAGGGAATCCTAGAACTTAGAGATGGGAACGATCCTTCCACCAGCTGCCGTATAGAGCCTTCCAATATTCTAGCTGTAAATGCAATGAGGTTTCCCTCATGAGATTATTCCTCGGTCTGTAATGGATGTGGCCAGGAGAACGCTTTCTCCAATTCAGCCAAAATGTTTCGCTCCGGTACTTCCTGTTCAGGTAGTGCAAACTGTCCTTAATTTGGATTGGCCATAAATTGGTTAAAGCAATTTTACAAAGTGTTCCTGAAATTAGGAGCCACCTTATCACTGTTTCCCAGCAAAGTACCTCTGCAGTATCAACATGGCCGTAGCTTGCAGACCATTGACTGGCTTTCAGCCTACATGAGTGTGCTCCTCGTTATCCACGCCCCAGGGAATTCATTTTTCAAGTCAGCGTCAGTGAGACTGAGCCATCCAAATGCCTGATGTGGTCAAACTGCGGCCTGAATTTGCAAAATTGCGCTGTAGTCAGTATAAAAATAACAATGTTATCAGTGACGTTTCCATTCACACCTTGGTCTAGTTACTCACCGTTAACTGTACGAATGCTAATGGTCTGCCTTGCATGCTTTGTATTGCTTGCATGCAGTGTAAGCTCCAGGCATTTGGATGGTGCTCTGACTGGAGGAGTATCACAGGGAAAGGGAGCAAAAAGGTAGGGCTAAGTGGGAGGAAATAGTATTATATTTTATTGTGCAGATGATATAGAGCCTCCCCCCCACATACACCACATTTAAACAGTGTGGATCTCAGTGCTATCCTATGTATTATATTCCTCTCCTGTTGCATAGAAATAACCAGCCTTGGAAGTGTGGCAGTGGTGTGGTTGGTAGATGAAGTTCATGTAACCTTCTTGCAATAAATTGGATTATCCTCCTGGCTGGTACCAGCCAGTGTTTTTAAGCAAACGAAGTGTGGGGTGGTCTACAGTTAGACCTGGGTTTTCCCCCCAGTTATGCGCGCTCTTTCCGGCTCATGCTTGATCAGTGTGTTAGCCGTAGCTGGAATCAACACCAAAGACGTGTTTGTGCCCCGTGATTTGGAAATTGAATTTCCGCGTCCATTAGTCGTGGCGCTCTTTTTCTGTTACTTTCTTTCGTTCTTGGGTACTCCTCCTAGGGCTGTCCGGCACGCTGAACCTTCCTATCCGAGACCCTTGCATGCAGGCCCTCAGCCGCATGGGGTTTCTCTTCCTTCTAGTCCATACTATGATCATGAAGGTAGAAAGAAGGTGTTTCTCTTCTGGGTTGTTTATTAAGGTCCTAAGCCTTCATCTTCTCTTTTCTCTGGTTCGTTCTCTACAGTCTCCTTTCGGCCTGCTTCAGGAGTGAACTCACGGACTCCAGGAGAGAGCCTCCCAAACAGAGCGATGCCATCTTAAAACATTCCATCCCCCCAAACCCATCAGTCTATCCATGAGCCAAGCTGGGGTGTGTTTTTTTTTTTTTTGGTCCAGCTCATGGGACTAGAAACTCTGTAGCAAATAAAAACAAAAAAACCCAGCTTGTTAGAAACAGAGAAACTAGTGAAAACAATCTCTTGAAGGGACTCAAACTTTGCAAGAACACACAGTTCTGCAGATCTCTTAGCTATAGCGTTAGCATTGGGAGGTCTGACACCACAATGGCGCCTTCCTCAATGTATTTTTTTTTGTAATATGTTTGTTAAAACTCTCTACTGTTACTTTTGCTGTATATGTGAAACTCATGAGAGTTTCTCTGAGCAGGTCTCAATCGTAAAATGCCTCTTGTCTTGTTAAATTAAAGATGTTTTCACTCGGGGTGGTGGGACGGGGGATATGTTTCAGAATAAACAGCTGGGATTGTGACTGTTGGTCAGGAAGCCCTTGTTTTAATGCTGGTCATGCAGTAGTAATGCAAGTAGTTAAAATATTTTGTACTGCTGGACAGCTGGAGGTGATAAGCACATTAATTAGCATAGGCAAGAATTTTTTTTTCTTAGAAATATGACCTCCAACCTGGATCATTAATTGTCTCTCCTTGATCATAAAGGGGGTCTGTTCCACAGCCCACTGAAGTCAATTGAGAGACTCATTGACTTTGTATCAACCCTACTGGGACCAGTCCCACTCCCACTGAACTCAAAAAGGTTTCTGAAGTTAACAGACTTCACTGGGGGTTGGACTGAGCCTATGGTGGGTTGTGAAGCCCTAATTCTTCTTTGAGGTGTTCGCATCAGTGTGGATCCCACTCTAGGTATGCAAGGGCCTCATATGCTCAAGATAGGTAGCAGTATCCATTGGGCTGCGTCTGCACAGTGATCTCCTCCTGTTCCCACCAGCCGGGAGCGTAACGTGTGTCCACGACCTCCCTCCCGCACTGCCCATGGTAGTGAGACACAGCTACTGATGTTCGCTTGCTACCCCCTACTGTTTCTTAGCTATAACTCGTTCGATAGATTCCAGTCCTAATTATCCTTCTACACTTCATTTTCCAGTCTGGTTATTTAACAAAAAAACAACAAGCCGACACATTTTGGTGCTTAGCACCTTCCTCCGCTAATGGCCGACTCAACGCCTTCAGGTTTCAAGCCATGTCCATCTTGTGATGGCTTCATTCTTCTTGCTAATGACCACAGCTGTTCTTTATTCTGTCTTGGCAAGAGCCCCATCCTGGATCAGTGCTCCATGTGCAACTCCTTCTCAGCGAGGACTCTGAAATCCCGGGGTCTCCATCTCAAACTCTGCCTCTCAGAGCCGTCTGTGAGGGTAACTTCTGACCTGACCCCTGGTAAATCCTCGTGCCCCCACCAGCCAGAATGTGACACACAGGACCAGGGCCAGCAAAAAGTCATCAGTGTCAGGCAAGCACTTGGCACCGAGGTCTGCTCTGGCACTGGAGAATGGTATAAGACAAGGCAGGACAGACCTGGCTCCTAGCATTGGTCCTTGGTCTCCCACGGGGAGTTGCAGAAACATCAGCCCTCCTGGGAATGACCCACTAAACCTGCTTCCCATGCAGAGGCAAGTGTTGCTGGCTTGGCCTCCAGCCCGGCACTGAACAAACACCGCATGGCATCGGCACCAGCACCGTTCTCAAAGTGAACTCTTTAGTTGCCATCACATAGGACAGGAGGGTCAGCGATCTCCAAGCTCTCATGGTTGATCCTCCTTACCCAGCATTCCTCCGAGACACAGCAGTGCTGAGACCTCATCCTAAATGTATTTTGAGGGTTGTCTCGGGCTTTCATTTTAAACCAACCCATCCACGTGCCGGTTTTCTTTCTGCAAATCCGTTCTGCTCTGAGAGCAGAGAAACTTCACACCTTTGGCTGTTTCCAGAGCTTCATTCTGTTACCTTGACAGAGCGAAACCCTTCTGGCCTATTGTCTTATCTCTTCATTGCCATCTCTGGTGCAGCCAAAGGTCAAGCAGTCTCCTCCCCAAGACTCTCCAAGTGGATCACGCTGTGCCTATCAATCTGCTACCAAATGGCCGACATACCTCTCTCCCTCCCAATATTACGGCTCATCCCACTAACGGTTAAGCTGCATACTCTGCCTGCTTCGGGTATGTCCCCATATCTGAAATCTGTGCAGTTCCCAGATCCCACCACTTGGCATCCTACCTATTCAGGATTCAATTAGTGAGGAAACAGAGGGTTGCAGCCTCTCTGCTCCTTAGACCCTTAGCCTGGTGGGTGGGCATCATGAGGACGCCTTGGTGCAGGCACGTCTCAGCAGACACTGCTAGTCCAAAAATTCCTATCTTGCACCCTAACCTCGAGTGGGATCCATCCACACTGGTAACTACATGTCCAAGAACCACAGTTACCATCAGGTAAGCAACCGCTCTTTCATGTTGGTGAATGCTTCTGATTGACTTCAGTTGGACTGTGCATGTGAGTAAACGTTCACCGGTGTGAATAAGGGTTTTGTGATCTAGGCCCTAGAACTTCTAGGATTTGCCCAACTGGATCAGACCAGTGATCCATCAAGTCCAGTATCCTGCCTTCGATAGGGGGCTGATACTTCCGAAATTAGCCCTGCTAAGCCTGGCATGCTTTGCAAGTGGAAACATTTCTTTCCTGACTCTTCCAGATGAAAGGTGCCCTGAAATCTGAGAGTTGATTGCCCTTACAGTAGCTTGCATAACTACAAATGTTGTGGGCCATATGCTTAGCTAGTCTCTTTACAAAAAAAGAAAAATCAGCTGCAGTATTAGACTTTGTCCCTTTTGTATCAGACTGTTCCAAGAAGTGTAATAGTCTGTTGATTGAAGTCCTTATGCCTTGATATTAAAATGCATTTCATTGGCATTGGTATCAAATGGATTTTAATGCTCCTACTTATAATCTTCCTTAGGACTCCTTAAACATCATTTTAAAATAAGAGCTTCATCCGCAAGGATTTTTAATATGTGTAAAGAAAAAAAAGGAATTTGGGAAAACAAAGCAATTTGTTATAAACAAATCTCCAAGCGCCAGGTAGTCTACTGTGTGTTTCATACCACGAACTACTTTCTTGTGTTACTGAGGCTGTTGCTACGTGGATGTGTGATGTTAATTTTCAATAAACTTTTGCATCTTGGTTTATCTTGGGATTTTTCTTTTTCTGTCTGCCTCTTAATTTTCCGGGTATCTTCTTGCATGATAAAATAGTTGAGCTGAAGGGCTTATGGGCATAAACATATGGAGCCTGATTGTCCTCTCCCGCCTGGTTTGTACCTGCGACTCCACTGGCGTCTGGGAGTCAGACCAGTGTAAATCAGGAGGTAGTGAGAGGAGGTTCGGCTCTGGGTGAGATGCGTGTGGGCGGTATTTTCAAAAGCATTCAGCATTAGCCCAACTCCGCTCTCACTGAAGTGTGAGCAGGAGAAGCCTTAGATCCAGTGCTGAGTGCTTTTGAGACCCCTGCCCAATAGATCCAGGCAGCCCCCAAAAATCATCTTACAAACGGATTTTTTAAAAGGAAAACCCCTCCCAAGCTTTACTAAGTTCTCCATTGACCTGACAAGAGTTAGGCTGGTGAGAGCGTGTTACATGGTGATTTGCATGCCTCTGGCTGCGTAAGCATCACAAGGAAGAGATCTGCTGCACCAGGCATCCATCCGCTCAGCCCTGTGGTTCTCATGTTATCCAGAGTCTGGCTAGTGTAAGCACCCAAACTTGTATGTTAACTAAACCCCCGAATCCAAACCCCTTCTGAACCTTAACAGGGCATCAATCCAGACCTGAACTTGGTGGCTGGCCTGGACTTTTGTAATGGTCAAACTGAAACCTCTGATATAAATCGCCACCCCTGCCCTGGAAAGTTGGCTCTGAATTTCAAGGCTTGGATTCATTTCCCCTTGAGAGCTGCATCCATCACTAAAGTTAATTGTACGCATCTTGCGCTGTCTCTTTTCCTTGGGTCTGTTAAGTTTATTTTGGATTTTGTCCTACATTTGTGCCCTCAAAATACAAGGAGGTCCCTTCTGTAACTCCTATAACTGTGTAATTAGTCCGCACTTCCTCAAGCTCCAGATATTGCATCCTGTTAAGAGATGTCTTCTCCACCCAACGTAGCAAGTCTAAAAAGTGCAGGGCAGGTGGAGACCGCCTGTCAGTATGGAGGGAGGGCGTGGATGCTAAAGGTTTCAGTAGGCCATCCAGAAATTGGGGTCTTTTAGTTTAAAAGAAAAAAAATCTATACAGGCAGGAAACGTATGGTGAAGTCCACAATTCCAGATGCTCCATGAGATCACACATGCATTCATGACATCATTCACCTGGAAGAAAAGTCAGTTCCCAGGAATCATAGAATAGAATATCAGGGTTGGAAGGGACCATAGAAGGTCATCTAGTCCAACCCCCTGCTCAAAGCAGGACTAATCCCCAATTTTTTTGCCCCAGGATTGAACTCACAACCCTGGGTTTAGCAGGCCAATGCTCAAACCACTGAACTATCCCTCCCCCCAAAATCCAATGTAATCAGGTAGAGAACAGATGTGTTGGTTTCCTGATGGGAAATAATGGGGAGAAAGTTCCCCCTCCCCACAAGTACTTCCTGATTGGAATGCAGCAAAGCAATCACTCGAGCACTGTAGCTCCTCCAGGCAAGAAGCTGTGTTAGAAATCATCTTGTTCGGGAAGCTTGCCCGGTTCCCGAGCACCTTTGCCCACAGCGTGCTAGATCTCTGCCCAGCATGCAGGGGGAGGGGGACCGGTCTCTTATGACCGCGTGACATGCTGCCGCTGCCAATTACACTATTAGACTGGCCTTAATGATCATTTTCTGCATATTCCAAATAATACCCACTCCTGATGGAATGCCCTGGCTGTAACTTCATCTGGGGACTGGCTGCCATTCACGAGCGCTGTGCTCTGGCACCCTCTCAATCTTCCCAGATGAAATCCTGCCATGCAAGCTGTCCAGGGTGGGGAGGGGAGAGATCTCACAAGCAACTCCTCCTGGGCAGGCCTGTAACAGAAGCTTCTGTTAATACTGGATGGAGTGAGGCTGTTTGCATTGGAGGGTTTGGTTGGTTACCTTCTAGTTTTGGTGCACAGGGAGGCTGCTGGTTTTAGTCGGGTTTGGAGAGGTGTAATTTGAGGCTGATATTTTTTCAGAACAACCTAAGGGATTTGGACATCTGATTCCCATTAAAAGTAACAGAAGCTGCATATCCAAATCCCCTAGGCTGCTTTTAAAATCTCAGCCTCTGTAGAGATCAGAAACCCCTACTGTCTCAGCTGGGAACTTCTGGGTGTAATGCACATCTGGAAATAGAGGGTCCGCCTATGTATGTGAATCCTCAGCAAAGAGTTTTTGAAAAGGCCAATGTAATAATTGTTCCCTAATTTGAAAACTCTCCCAATGTCTGCAGCCCGCTGTCAGTAATGACTAGTCTGCTCTAATAGCGTCATCGCTTTTTTCTTTTTTTTTTAATGAAAATGGATTTTTGCAAAATTTTTGGCTCGGTAGCATGTTTTTATATAAAATAAATAACACACAAATAAACACAACAAAAAACCTCTGAACATTGTTGATAGACATTTTCTGGGTTTATTTAAACCCCGAAACTGAATATGTACCCAAAACAAAACTCCCGCTCAAAGAATTTCAGTTTGTTCTTCCAACCACCCCCCACCCCCCCCACACAAAAAAAACATTTTTTTTCTTGGCAAATTTGTGTTTTTTAATGATCTTTTTCAATATTTCCTACTGAAAAATAGATATTTTTCAACAAGCTGTCCTAGCGACACCCCTATGATACTTGTAATTTATATAAAAACAGAGCAGATAACCCTCCTCCCACAATACACACAAGACTTGGCTCAAGTGCCTATCTGCTCCATAAGCTTCAACACCCTTAACCTCTCCGTTCTTTTGCAGGACTTCCATGCAGTCACAGTCGTCTTACGGCTCCAACTCCCCACCGCTCAGCAAGATGAACAGCATGAACAAGCTGCCTTCCGTCAGCCAGCTGATCAACCCCCAGCAGCGCAATGCTCTGACCCCTACCGCCATCCCCGACGGCATGGGAGCCAACAGTAAGGGGCTGGCGCTTTCTCTTGCTCTTCTCTTCTCGCTCCCCATCGACCTCTTGGTGTGTTTGACGAAGGGGTTAGGAATGGGGTGAAATGGCCAAGTGATCTCGCTCCACGTTCCAGCACCCGTCTCCATTAGCCCCTCTGCGGCAATCCCAGCAGAGTGGCCCAGGATTTCAGGCCCAGGTGGAATCGCCTTCCCACTCAGAAGGGCAGTTCCCTCCTCCCTCCAGGTCTTGGGGTACATCTGTACTGTCATTGGGAGCCTTAATTCCCAGCTCGAGCAGACAGATGCGTTAGCGCTGCACGTCATAGCGTGGTAAAAATACCAGCATGGTCCTGGCAGCCCGGGCAACACCTCAGGCTCGTCTACAGAGTCCAATCCTGCCCACCCGCCTGGGTTGCTGCGACCACCACGCTATTTTTGTCACGCTAGCTATAGCATAGCGAACGCATGTCTGTCTACACAAGCTGGGAATCACCCCTCCTAGCTGCTGTGCGCCACGGCCGTACCCGTACCCACGGCGTGTTCGTGGGGGCGGGGCGGAGGAAGCATGCACGGCTGTTTGCCCATTCTGCCCCGGCTCGGCAGAGAGGCTCCAGGGCTGTAGCTCCAGCTACGTAGACCAACGCACAGCGTGCAGGAAAGCCTGCTTCCCTCGAGGCAGTACTGGGGCGCAGGGCTGGGCTTCCGGAGATCTGGGTTCCTCGCTGACTGGCCGTCTCTCACTGGGAGAGAACCTGACGTCTCCATTTCCCCATCCGGGACCTACTTGTCCCGCTTCCGAAGCCCCTTTGAAATCACGGGGTAAAAAGGGCGAGGTGTGGCAGGCCTGACTTGCTGCTGCAATAACCTCGTCTGCTTTCACCATCCAGTGGCCTCCCCTTCCCCTGTTTAAAGAGAAGGCGCAAACTCGCCTCCTTGGCACAGCTGTCCCTGGGCCAATGAAAAAGCTTCCTAAGTTCAAAGAAGATACGTGCCGCGTGCACCTCCGATTGCAGCCGATGGGGCAAAATCCCAACCCCGGGGCGGTGCTCAGCAGCTCTGCCAATTCAGATGCCGCGTTGGGCTGGGGTGTCAGAGGCGCGAGGCTCCCTGTGACTTTCTTAGGGGGCTTCGTGTCTCTGAAAACCAGGCTGTTCGGTGTTTGTATTGTGTTGCCCTGCTGGCTTTGTCCTGTCGTCTGTTCGGCTGCAAAGAAAATGGAGACGCCTGCGGTTTGCTTAGGTTTCCATCCAGCATGTTTGTGACTGGAGTTATTCCCTCTGCTCCCTTGCCTGGATTATCATCTCCAGTGACGCTAGTTAGGAGAGAAGACTGGAGAGCTCTCCTGGCCCAAGATAACCCCCAGGATACAGCACACTGGGGTGCTTTGGGGTGGCTTTAAGACTCGCTCTGAAATACGTGGCGTTTCCGAGTGGGGGAGCTGCCCTGGAAGGCCCACCGGGCTGGAATTTCTATGTAACCATTCTCTCCCTTTGCTTGTTCCCTCTAGTTCCCATGATGGGCGCCCACATGGCCATGACCGGAGACATGAACGGTCTCAGCCCTACGCAGGCGCTGGCGCCTTCCCTCTCGATGCCGTCGACCTCTCACTGCACCCCGCCGCCTCCGTACCCCACAGACTGCAGCATCGTCAGGTGAGCGGGAGCAGGCTGGCGAGACCCGCACCCGAGGGGCTGGGAGGACTGTAGAAAACAAGGCCTCGCGCATCGGGGGCAAAGTGTACGGGCCACACGGTCACCTGGGCTCTGTCTCATCCCTGTCTTTGGGGGTATCGGATGGATCCTCCCTGGGGAGGATGAGAGAGGAGCAGTTTAAATAGCACAGATCCAAGGGGTAGGTGGTCCTTGGCGCACTGACCGGCAGCACCATCCGCGCCAGCGTCTCTGTGCTTCTCAAACAGTAGTCAGCTAACACGGACACCCCTCCCACCCGGAGGTAGGCTCAGCAAGTAGCATCATCGCTGTTGCATGGGAAGGGAAACGTGGGTTACAGCCTGGGGCCTACAAGGCTACTGAGATGCCTCAACCCCCCTGGGAGCCATCGGTAGTTGAGGGTGTTTGGTTTCTTGCCGGATCAATCGGACTGAGGGGATTTTTCTCTTGGTCCCACAATAAGTCGCTGTCAGGGCTGGGGATAGAACCGAGAGGCTTCTGACAGAGTCCTGCTTCCTCCTGGGAGCCCAAACAAGTTGGTTAATGCTTCCCTCAGCCTAACGCTTATGGTTAGGGTCGGATATGTTGTTTGGAGGCGCAGCTCTGTGTGTGTAATGCATTTTAGCCCTGGAGCTACAGAACGAAGCCCTGTAACCGCACACTGCATGTCAGCCGGGCAAGCTCTCCCCTTAGTGAAGTACCTCCGCTCTGACCCGGAAGGACTACCCCTGCGGGGGTTTGCTCTCCACCGCTTGTGCTGCTCCCTTACCTCTCTGCTCGGGTCACCGCCTGCCACAGGGGCACCCTGGGAGGTGGATGCCTGTCTGCTAGGCACTGGACTGAGACCCGCTAGCGCATTGCACCGAGAGCCGTCCCATGGCAGTGATGTCTGGTGTCTGCTGACCTCCGCCAGGCTGGAGGAGGTGACCCCGCGGGGGAATGGCTCAGCCTCCCAGTGTCTAGCTGCTGCAAGGTGGTCAAGTCTTGGGTTATGCTATGGTTGGGCTGTTGCAGCCAGGGTGATCCTTTTTCTCTCTCCTTCCCTTCCCTCCTCCCCTGCAGCTTCTTAGCGAGGTTGGGCTGCTCATCCTGCGTGGATTATTTCACGACCCAGGGGCTGACCACCATCTATCAGATTGAGCATTACTCCATGGATGTAAGTAACAGTCACCCTTTTGTTTGTTCGCTCTCTCCACCCCATTGGCTGGGGCCGGGTGGGTCCGAAATCCAGACTCCATATTTATTAGAGAGAAAGAGAGAGATTTTTAAGGGCAGCTACTTTTAATCCAGTCTATGGTGAAGCAGAGAAGGCTTCTTAGGAGGCTGAGAGACCGAACCCATCCCCAGTGCAGTAGTTGACTCTATTTTGGCCTCATGGTTGGCTCCGAACCCCACACCCATTAATTCTCCAGGTCTTGGTTTCCGATGGTAAGGGCTGGAAATACCTTGACTTACCTGCAAACCGATGAGCTCCAAAACAAAACAAAACACAAGTGGCTGCCCAAATACGTCGTCTGCATTTTTCCTCTCATTGCTTCTGCTTCTCAGCTTTACCCTACGTATCTTGCCAGGTCGCTTACTGCTAAACTCTGGCCTGGTGTGCCACCTGATCTCTTTTTGCCCCTCCAGTGTGGCTGCTTCTGCCAGGTTGCTTCCTCTTGTCCAAAGCTGTTGCTCGCTGCTGGCAGGCTGCCCACCCCTTTGTCGCTCCCCAGGGCTCAGCCAGGCTGGGGTGCTGTTGCTTTTGCAGGCGGGGATGTTCTTTCCTCTCCACTGCTGCAGCTAGAAGAGCTGATCCTAACTGAACGCCGGCTTACCAAAACAACCGTGAGCCGCTGGTGCCACGCGTACCGAAGGGAGGCTGAGTCCGCCCCCGCTGTCGGCTAGCAAAAGACGTGTCGGGATGTGTAGAGAGGGCCGCAGACACCGGGCCCTCTAATGTGCATACCCATGCCGAACTTTGTGGCGGTTTGGACCCGGAGCAAATTTAACAGCTGAATAGAACTGATCTGAGTCCAGAGACCAGTGAATCAGAACTCAGATCAGAGCATTCCCAGAGTTTGGTTTGGAGGATGGTGATGGGATAAGAAGTGGGGTCTGTCTGTTCCTGGGTGAGGATCAGTGTTTGCGTACAGCCCTGGAGCCTTAAAATCCCCCCGTTCTGTTTAAGGCTGTGTATCCTGGTGATGGCCAGGACGCTGCCCTGCATGGTGACGGCCATTGAATAGCATTCGGTTCCTGTTTGAAAACCAGTACAAAGCCAGCTCCTTCTCTCTGGGGGGTGGATTTCTCAGTCTCCAGGGATGGCGTGACAAGCTGCTTTGATCTCCTTTAACAGAGGCAGTTTTCAAGGCCAAGAGTTTCCAATGTGGGAGCCCACGGTGAAGGTCCTAAATCCATTCTTAGGCTTACAGAGAAATGGTCAGATTCTCAGACACGCTGAGGCCTCCTTGCCTCTCCCAGGGCATGAGCGGCAGAGCTCCTGGAGGTGGTTCTGGGAGACCAGACGGAAGAGTGGTGGCTGGCAGCCCAGAGGCTATTTCCCTGGGAGGCAGGGTCTGTGTGTTGCACCTCGGGGATGGCTGGGTCCGGTGAGCCGTTGCTAAAGGAGATGACCTCTTTGCCTTCCAGGATTTGGTGAGCCTCAAGATCCCGGAGCAGTTCCGCCATGCCATCTGGAAAGGTATCCTGGACCACCGGCAGCTGCATGACTTCTCCTCCCCTCCCCACCTCCTGCGCACCCCCAGCGGCGCCTCCACCGTCAGCGTGGGCTCCAGCGAGACCCGGGGGGAGCGGGTCATCGACGCGGTCCGCTTCACGCTCCGCCAGACCATCTCCTTCCCACCCCGCGACGAGTGGAACGACTTCAATTTTGACATGGACGCGCGGCGCAACAAGCAGCAGCGCATCAAGGAGGAAGGGGAGTGAGCCGCCGGGGCTCTGCCCCCACCCCACCCACGAACTGCTCCACCCTTCCCGTGTCTTCCTCCACTCGGACTGTACGGGAGAAGGGCAGAGGAACCTTACTCTAGCTAGCTTGCCTCTAATCCTGTCTCAGCCGCGTTCCTGGGCTCGCGGCCTCCATCGCGTAGCCAGGGAAAGAGGAACGAGGCGGGAGGACGGGCGGGATGCGGATAGTGTTTTTTCTCCATTGCTGTTGGCTTTCCTTTGGGGAGAGGGGAGCGGGGTTTGTCTTTTGGCTCTTGAAACCTACGTGCACGGGCGTCCTGGCCCACACCTCGTATTTCTCATCCGCTCATTATCATTATTTTTTTTTTTAATGCGAGAAATGTGCCTTGCTACAACAGAAAAATCAAAGGGGGAGTTCCAGAATGCTTCACGTAAACGGCACTTTTCTGCGGAGCCGAGCGCTTCCTCCGGAGCGGCGGCACGCCCGCCCTGCTGAGCAGGCTCAGTGCTTAGGTGAGCATGCCATCTGCCAGCTACGTCCCCGTTCCTGTCCTCCCCCGGCTCTCGGGAGAAAACGCCTGCTCCGTCTCTGACTCCGGTTCCCGTGGTTCGGAACGTATGTGAGCGCTGTGCTCTCCAGAGGGCTCATTTCACTCTCAGACAGCCTGCCCTCCTGTTGGGGTCTTTCCTGTAGCGGTTTGGCGTTTGGTTGTTAAGAGGCTTGCGAACAAGGCTTAGACGTGTTTGTAGCTTGGCAGGCTGGTGTGAGGAGGACACAATGTTAAACCTCCAATTAAACTGAGAAGGAGTAAGTTAGCGGCTACAGGCCAAATTGTATGGCTGAGCGGCTGTCGGCCCAGACAATCCCTCGTTAAAGCTTCTTTAGGGTAGAATGGTTTCCTTCCAAGGAAAGCACAGCCAACCTCGAGATGCCCACAGTAGATTGAACTCGGCTTCACTGCCAATAATTGCCTTGGAACAAGTATTTCCAAAGCTCCGTGTGATGCCATGAGTGTTACCGCTGCGCAAAGTTGTGTTTACATTTACAGAGTTAAAACCCAGCTGTGGACTTGTTGGTCCAGCAGCGGTTGTGTTGTTTGAGGCAAGAATACGAATTACAAATAACAGAAGCAACTGAACCCAACAGGCTGTTTTCACATGCAGATTGGCCAGTGGAATCGAGTCCATTTCTAACACGGAGGAACAAATTCAAAATGAGCAGCGCAGCTCCATTAAAGTAGGCTTACTGTGAGAGCAAGCCTACAGTTTGACAGGCCAGAATACCACAAAGGCTTTGTGGTACCACAATACCACTTCTGAGTGAGTTGCTGGCTTTACTGCCATACCACAACTCAGTGCAGTACACTCGGTGCTGCGTACTTCACTTAAGCAAAGCAGAGCTCAGATCCTTTTACTTGCATGTCTGCTCAGGTCTAAGTTGCTTTCAGTGACTGCCCCTCGGTAACTCCCAAACACTGCCACGTTCTCCACGTGTATTCTGAATAGCTCTGAAGGTATAAAGCGAGACTGTTACCCAGTAAGGTCTTTGTATAGATATTTTTTTCGTATGTGTACATTTTGTTCCCTGATTTTTACTTCCTCTTGGGTTACCGGGTCTTCCAGAACCACAATAAGGTGTGTGTTTGTTTGTTGGTTTTTATAAATTGTAAGCATTTCCCCTTCAAATAATAATGTACCGTTATAACATGATAGCTGTGGAACAAATATACTATTTGTATTTTCATACTGAGATTCCTGTTACCTTGATGCAGTTAAAGGCGGGGGAGCCACAAGCCTGTGATCGTTTTATTTTGTAACACTTCAAAGAGGAGAGTCCTAGATTTCAAAGTACTTAAAGCGCACAGCGGGCAAACTTCACTTGTGTAGCTTGCTACCAAAAAAGGGAATAATTCTGCTCCTGACTCAATGCAAGAATCGATTTGGTCACGTACTGTTAACGGGAGGAAAGCATTGGCACAACTAGTTTGCAAAATCATGGGGGTGAAGTAGGTTTGTCCCTCTTCACCTCGGTGGTTTTGTGATTTACACAGCAGTATTCTCCGGAGCTGCTTCAGGATTTTACAATAAAAGCCACTGATGGTAAAGCTACTGACCGTAAAGTGAATGTAGTAGATACTGAATTAGATTTCTCAGCCTCTGTGCAAAGCGGGGCCTTCAGCTCCAGTTTTTCAGTTCAGCAGAGAGACTGAGCTCTTCATCTGCAGCATCGTTAAAGATTTAAATATATGCTGTGAAAAAACCTTCTGTGCCTCTCTCCTGTGTACCACTATGGAGCCCACTTCAGTATAATCCTGCATCTTCAAGAGAGTTTGAACTGCTGTCGCTTTTACCCTCCCCCAAATAGCTGTGATTTTTTTTTGTTTTGTTTGTTTTGCTAGATCAAGCCTATGGGTTAATGGAGCTGATGATCTGCCAGTGCTTGTAGCAATGCTGGTGTTGCCTACACTAAAGGCTTGTGTGTGTTGGAACACCTTGTTGAAGCCTACGGAAAATAAAAGCTGAATTGAAAATGAGACTGCATTTCCAAACCGTTCCTCTTTCCCTTGCGCCTTTCCGGAGATGCCAGGTGGCGATGGATCCCCTTTGCCTGGCACACTGGGCGATCCCCAGCTTGATTTTTTGAAACTACTGGTGCCCAGCCCAGTCCTGGGGACCCTTTCTATAGTCATGGAGTCAGAGAGTTTAACACCTGAAGGGACCAACCAGTCTGACCTCCTGTGTGTCAAAGCCCCTTAACATTTCACCCAGCGACCCCGTGTATTGAACCAAGTAATTTATGGGACTAAATCATAACTCGCCAAGGCTGGATTTGAAAACATCCAGGGATGGCGCTAAACCCAGGGTTGTGAGTTCAATCCCTGAGGGGGCCATTTAGGGATCCGGGGCAAAAAATTGGGGATTGGTCCTGCTTTGAGCAGGGGGTGGGACTAGATGACCTCCTGAGGTCCCTTCCAGCCCTGATCTTCTATGATTCTATGGCGAATCCCCCCCTTCCTTTGGCAGTTTGGACACTCGCTGGTAACTGTGTGGGCCTTATCTCCAGTTTGGATTTGTCTGGCTGCCGCTTCCAGCCAGTGGGTTTCTTGCGGCGAAAGGCAGCAGCACTGAAGAGCTCTCCAGGAGCTCTTTACGCTCACTCGACTTTGGGATAAGCTGAGCGCCCAGCGCTCTTCGTGTCTCCCATTGTCGGGCGTTTTCTGCGGCCCCTGGATCATTTTTGTGGCTTTCCGCTGCACCCCCTCCCTTTTCAAGAGTGGGCACCAGATCGATGCTGCACATCAAAAGTCTCCACACTGGCGAAACAAGCAGGAACACGAATGATGGCCTATATCTTTACTAGGAGAAATACACAGTTGGCTGAGCGCATTGCATACCTAGGAGCTCCATCCCGCACTCCCCCGCCCAAGTCCCTGTGTGTCACCCTACCATCCCCCTCTATTTCCAGGACACTTACCCCCTCCCTCATGCCAGGGGCACGGTGTGTCCTCCATTCTCCCCTTCTCTCCCCTGCCAGGGTCCCCCTCCTCCCATCCAGTGTGGTAGCAACGGGAGCTGAGTAATTGAACAATGACTGCCGATGGGCATGCAAGCAGATAGCTATGGCCACTCTCCCAGCCTCCCACCTCGCTCATTGGTTTGTCTCCCGGCAGGAAGCTTTGGTGTTTGCAACCCAGCCACAATATTGAACAGGAGATTGGTAGGTTTCGGCCAAGAATTCACTGAATGACTTGGCAGACACACAATCAGCCTGTTTTGGGGGACAAATTAGGTCTTTCAATGCATGGTTCGAATCACTGTGTTTTTTTTTTAAACTGCGCTCTTTTTTTTTTTTTTTCTCATGTCCAGCTCATATCTGCCTGAAAGGAATGACATATTCCTGCACCGTCTGTGCTGTGATGTTAGAAAAGAAACTAACCCAGCAGGCTTTCTGTAATGATCACATCACCGTGCATACATTTCAAAGGAACGATCGCTGTATTTTATTTGCCTTGTATATAATTTCTTTCTGCACATGAAATGAACTCTTGTCTGGGTTTTTTGTGGCGGGGGGGTGGGTGGGTTTTTTTTATGACACTATGAACACTGATCTCCTGGGATCATGTTATTTCTGCTGTTTGGAGGGAGGTGGTGCAAGTCTTTAAAAAACAAAACTTGTCGCTCACCACAGCATGCAAAAAATCTCCATGCATAGAGAAATGTCTTTGTCTCGCTCTTCCACAGCTCTACTGGGACTTACATGGAATGAATTTAGGGCTGGTTCAATATGCCACGGTACCAGAAGTCCTGTTAATCACTAAACCAGCACAGCCACTATAAGCGATGCTGGTTCTCTCATGCTACCATCCCAGCGGTTCATTGACCTGGGACGGGGAATCTGATCATGGACTGAGAGTAGCGCAGCCTTGTCCAAATTCTGCCTTTCTGCTGAGGTGGATGCCAGCCTCTGCCGGACTTTGAGTAAGTGACTGGGACAGGACCAGATGCAGGACTTTATCCCCTGAGCCATCCAGTGCCCAGAACTACCAGTGCGTCTGTGGTCTCCAGAAGTGGGAAAAGGCCAGCCTGTCCTCTCATATGCTCTCCGGACGTAGGCTGGGGTTTTGCCGCTGTGTCAGCCCTGGATAGCTACGCTGGTGCAAGCCCCTAATGTGGACGGGGTCAACTGCTATGGCGCGGCTTTACCCCCCATTTCAGTCGGGAATCCGCTTCGGCACTGCGAATATTGGCTCTGCTTGTCCCCCGGCTGTCTGCCAGTGGGGTCTCCAGGGTTTTCCTGAGCACGTCGGCATTCCTGAGAGCTGGGGTGTTGGCATTTTAAACATCTGGGGGTGTCTGCCATGAGACACGGAGAGATTGGTAAGTAAGGGAGCTAATCCTCAGCCTGTCCATGGGCCAGCATAATGCAAGTGCTGGCTCGGCAACTTTCCCCCGGGATGCTTTGCCAGGCTGAGTGAGCCAAGACTCTCCTTTGAGTCCACAGGTCTTTTGCCTGGTGCTCAGGAACACACAGTCGGGCTTCAGCCATTCAGCCCTCGCTGCGCCCAAACAGAACTTCAGCGGGTGAGAACACTACAGAGAGGGTCGCTGCTTCTCCACCGGCTAATTGTGCAATATTATTTGTATTCTCGCCATGCGTAGGAGCCCCAGTCATTGTGCTAGGTGCTGTACAAACACAGAGCAAAGAGATTGCCCTGCCCCAAGGATCTTACAATCCTAGTATCAGCCAAGAGACACCAGGTGGATATAGACAGAAGGGGGGTGGTGCAAGGGAACAGCTCGCCCTGTCCAGCTTGCCTCTCACTGGTGCAGTGCCCCTTGTTCACCCGAATGCTCAGCCCGTCTTTGTCGTTCCGGTGATGCCTCACTTGGATCCAGGTGAAGGCCCGGCACTCCCGTCTCCCACCAGCATTCCTGCCCTCGCTCCCCCAAGGGGAGAGTAGCTCGTTCCGTCCCTTGGCCAAGCGCCTTGACTTCCTTGTACACACTGCTGTGGGATGCCGTATGTTTCGCTCTTGAGAAATGTCACTCTCCGGCTATTGTGGTTGGCATGACGATGTGTTGCTTCATGAGTTCCTTTCCGAATCTAGCCCACAGGTCCCGTGGCTCTCAAGGTTTCAGCCCCCGCATGCACAACTCTGCGTTGTTCCACTTCTCCACGTGACACAAGGAACACTGGGCCCGTGCTGCCAGGATTTGAACCCACAGCTCGAGGTCACCAAGGTCTGTGCCTACCTAGATAGTGTAAGACTCAGCCATCCCCTTCGGCGTGTGGGAGTTGCTGGGCTCTCTGGGCAGTAGCAGTTGTGATGCTGTAGCTCCTGCTGCAGAGCCTGGCCCAGCCTCTGCAGTAGATGGAGCCCTTGGCTTTCTTCCATCCCAAAATGTTTGGGTCACAATCTCTAGCTGAGGGCGAGACCCCCTCGGTTCGTAGAGCAAAGTCCTCCACTGAGAGCGGCTGGGTTGCATGCAGAGTTCCACCGGGCACATGGCCCATTTCCCCTGGTTTCTATTGCCCAGATTACCGGAGACGTTCTCATTGCATGTAGCAGGAGGGCGCGCGAGGTTCTGCAGTATAGTGTCTTGGACGCTGCTGCAGAGTCCAAAGTGCCAGTGCTCCTAGGGAGGAGGGAGCAGAGACGGCTGCTCACCCTGCTGTTGACCCGCAATCCACTTCCAATTTGGGGTTAGCAGCACATGTGTAAACAAAATCTCTTCCTGAAATTGAGACAGCCGGAGAATGGAATCCACCCACACCGGGCACCTCCTGGTGCATTATCCCCCACCTGGTTTTATTCAGTTGAGACCAAAGAAAGACAGAAGTACAACACCCCCCAGGAGCTGGTGACTCAGGTGAGTCTGTGTCTGAACACCGGATGAGACACCCAGATGTACGTCTGGTAAACAAACCCCCTTCTGCTGGCTATGGAGATAGTGCCCTCTCGTGGATCGGCAGCAGCCTTGGTACAGCTAGTGCGGACCCTTTGCTCCGAAGGGCTTAGCAAACTGCTTCACAGGGGGGTGGCGAAATGGAGCCAAGACACTTGTTGGCTGTACTCGTCAAAGTGGGATCTTAATGTAACTGGTACCATAACAGAGGCATTGCCAGAGCAAGGGAATGCACGGACAGCCGAGTGGAATTCGTATGGGTGCAGAGGACTAGCACGAGCCCAATGCACCCCGTAAGCCGGTGGCATGAACAGATAAAGCCAGGAAATGTTAACATGCGTCTGATATCCCCAACCAAGGCTAAAGCCGAGTGGGTGGCGTGTACTGTTTCTGTTACAAGCTGCAGTGCTATACAGAGCTAGCGATCGCCACCTCTGAAACGTAAGGGTGGTCAAAGTTTGGCTATGAATTTCACAGCTCAAATCTACATCTAATAAAAATTCCAACCCGAAGAACCGCCCCGGGGGCACAAGCTGGAGCAGGGAAATGAACCAGCTCCTTATTCTAGCTCAAGACCATCTTCTCCTGGGGTTACCTGTTGTGAAAACTTGTGAGCGGATTTAGTGATCTTGTAAAGAGAGAACAGCAGCAAGCATTCCTTATCACGGCATTTTACAGACGTTAACGGTGTGTCACAACAGCCCTGTGAAGAGGGAGGTCAGTGGTAGCATTAATATCCCCATTTTACAAATAGGGACACTGAGGCACAGAGGGGCCGTGACTTGTCCAGCTCCAGGGTGAGAATTGAGGTGTCCCTGGCACCTAGTTCTTTGTTCCGACCACTAGATTTTTCTAATAGCCGTGTCTTGAGACAGTTCCTCGACAAATCTCCCCTGCACCAAAGCACCTGAATCCTGGGCCTGCAACATCCACAGCTGTTCTGGTGCTTTTGAGTCTTTACTGAAGAAAGGCAACCAGCTGTGTGGCTGTTTTGTGATGTGGGACACGCTGCATGAAGATGGGACCCTAGACAGGGCCACCACAATCTCCCGCTTGAGATCTAGGGCAGGATTTGAGCACTTAATTCTAAAGCAAGACAGTTCAATGGCTCCAGTCATGTGTCCTTCCATTTCAAAATACCATGTGGCTAGCCCCGGCCAGTTCATTGGTAGCCTCTCCTGTGACTCTAGTGTAGCATTCCCCATCGCTGATCCAAAGGGCGACATGTTACAGCGCTCAGGCTGAGCAGTGAAGTGCAAGACTGGACCCCGTGACCCGACATGAGGCACACAACCTGGCTTTGTCTCCTGGGCCGTGGTGAAAGGCAGCCATGCCTCTCCCTGAACCATCCTGTATTTGCAAGTGCCACCCGGTCCCCAGGGAACAGCCAACAGCTGTTCAGGGGCCTTCCGGCTTTTGCAGCTGCAATAACCCAATAAAAGAAACCTACTAACCTAAACCAGCTTTCGGAGCCCTTCTGGAGGAGACGCTCTGTCATAAATATAAAGGGAAGGGAGAGAGGGTCTGATGCAGTGCTATAAAATCCTCTTACCAGTAAAAGGTTAAGAAATGTAGGTAGCCAGACTGACACCTGACCGGGCTGGCAACTGACCAATAAGGGGACAAGATACTTTGAAATCTTGGCAGGGGGGAAGGTTTTGTGTGTGGCTCTTTGTCTGAGTCAGTGTGATCTTGGGAGACAAAAAGGACCTGCAGAAAATCAGTCTCCTCCAAAACCAGCCTCATCAAACCTTCCATGTTTCAAGTAAGTTAGTCAGCACTGCGAATAGGTTTTGTTTGTTTTGCTTGGTGAGCTTTCCCTGTTAGAGGGAGGGGTTATTCCTGTTTTTTCTATAACTTTAAGGTTTTGTCCGGAGGGGAAATCCCTCTGAGTTTGGAAATTGAGTACCCTGTAAGATAGTTACCATCCTGATTTTACAGAGATGATTTTTACCTTCTTTGTTTTAATAAAATCCTTCTTTTAAGAAGCTGACTGTTTTCTACGGTTCTAAAACCCCGGGGGTGGGTT
Source organism: Macrochelys suwanniensis (assembly GCA_033296515.1). NCBI lineage: Eukaryota > Metazoa > Chordata > Testudines > Chelydridae > Macrochelys > Macrochelys suwanniensis. Next base: position 3,363,984 of record CM065783.1, on the reverse strand, counting down.
TTTAGATCACTGTGTAACCAATTGGTTAGGAGATTATTCTCAAGATCCCCAGGAAAGGGGGTGTACGGGCTTGAGAGGGTATTTTGGGGGGAAGGAGAACTTCAAGTGGTTCCTTTCCCGGGTTCCTGTTTAAATCACTTGATGGTGGCAGCAAAAGAAGCATTTCTCAGGGTGCAGGGAATTTTGTACCTTGGGGGTTTTAACCTAAGCTGGTAGAAATAAGCTTAGGAGATCTTTCATGCGGGTCCCCATGTCTGTACCCTAGAGTTCAGAGTTGGGAGGGAACCCTGACACGCCCACAGATGAGCAGCAAAGGAAGAATAAAGCTGGGGGGGGGTCCCTTTTTTTGTTAACTGCGTCACAATGTGCTAAAAAGCCCTTTCCCTTGGGAATTTATCCTCGTGTTTTACCTTGGAAACAGCAGGAATGTTGAATTGTTTCTGCCCTGCTTTTTTGCCAGCGAACGCTTTTGCTGACCAAGAGCGGGGTACTGGAGGACTTTCCCGGCCCTTGAATTATAACAACGAGCCACCCCTTCTGTTAATACTTCTATTCCTCCCCCGGGGACTCAGCCTTGCTGGCGGCAATTCTAATTCCTGCTCAGGCCACCCAAGCTGGACAGGTGGGAGGATGAAGAGCAGTCCACTGGCCAACCTGTAAGAGTTCTAGAAACACAACAAGGGAGCCATTCCAGCTAGACAGGGACGGCAGAACCTTGGTCTTACCCTATGCAACGTTTGCCAGTACAGGAAGGATTCAGAATATTTATGTTAAAGGAGCACCAGCTTAGAGGCCAACTACATCAAGGTCTCATTATACTGCACGCTACATACTACCTAGAAAATGACCTAAAGAGGGTACAGTCTAGGAACCTTTCGCAAAAAGAGCTTTTCTTCCAACTGTTTGTTAGGCATTAGAGCTAAATGGGTGCTAAGGAAACCAAAGAGCCTCATCTAAAAGAAAATCGCTTCCCCTCTCTGCTTTCACTTCATTGGCCTCTGTGATGTCATAAAGTTATGAGTTCCCCAGTCCTCTGGAGAGTCGTTCAGGAAAAACGGGATGGGAGACCTGATTATTATTATTTTTGTTAAAAAACCAGCGATTTGGGGGGGAGGGGGGTTTAATTAAAACTTTCAAGTTTTTAACTCCTGTAAGGAAGCCAAAAAAAACAACAAACCAAAACCAAAGCAGGTCTCATTTTAAACCCCACCTTTGAACTCCAAACCTGTCTTGATTTTCAAAGACTAAACCATCCACCACAACTGTGCCAAGCTGCAACAGTTTAAGTCCCCCACCCCTCCCAATAATATCTGTCACCTCAAAAGTGTGTTAATCCCACCTCAGATGCTTTAAGTGAACCAACAAATCCCATGCCAAGAAGCCAGGGCTGTCTGAATGATAAAAGCTGAATGGATCCTCTAAAGCCGCTACCATTTTTCTCCCTCAGTAAATCTGCAAAATATTTAGGGTTCAGAAGAGTAAATAAAATGTCATTCAATGCACGTTCGTAGGCATGTGAAGGAGGCAAATAGAGAAAATTGTACAGTAACCCACGAACATTTGAGCAGTGATCAATATAAAGGAGCAGCCCAAGGAGCTTGCTTCTGGTTGGGAAGGAGGTGTTGACCCAAGCACTCACCTTGCACCTTGGGACATCAGCATTCAAGTGCCGGGTTATGTCACACAGGGAGGCTGGTGGTCATGGGCCATGCTACCACGTGTGCAGTTCACAAAACACGTTGCATTGCAACCAACTGAAGCCTGGGGGGCTGGACTAGCCTGGAGCACTGAGCAGGCCTGGGTTGCATTGGCAGAGCTGAGTGTGTGGTGATGCCCAGGAGCACTGTAGGTCAGCTTGAAGAGTAACGATGGGGGGGGGGGGGATCAGGAAGAAGCACAGTGGGGTGGGGGGTTGTTAGGGTTGAGGGGCAGTGGTGGAGGGCGGCCAGGGTTAGTCTAGCTGGGGGTGGTTTGTGGTCAGGATTGCGGGGCACTGGTTTTTGGTCCGTCCCCAGCATTCGCTGTTATGGCCATCGGCTGAGGTCTTTGTACATTTCATGGACTAGTGTCACCATCAAGCTGATGGAGCAGGTCGTTCATCCACATCTTACCCCTGAAGCCTTGCGGTTTCTGTCATAAACGTACAGCTAAGGGTGGCCTAGTATTCGTCCTTACCTGTCAGGGGTTAAGAAGCTCAAATAGCCTGATTGACACCTGACCAACAGGACCAATGGGGAAAGAAGATACTTTCAAATCCTGAGAGGGGGTGGAAGGCTTTGTTTGTATTGGCAGTTTTTGTTCTCTCTTGGGACTGAGAGGTACCGGGGCAGAAATCCATCTCCTCCAAACCATCCTCAACCAAGTCTCCAATATTGCAACAAGTAAGTTAGTCAGGCATTGCGATTAGGTTTTTTGTTGGTCAGGTGTCAATCAGGCTATTTGAGCTTCTTAACCCCTGACAGGTAAGGACAAATACTAGGCTACCCTTAGCTGTATGTTTATGACAGTTTCTTTGCCCATTTTCATGTGCTGGGAAATGGTGCGTGATGCTAACGGTTGGGTCAGCGTCCCCAAATGGCACGTCCAAGTGCTTCTCGGGCAACTTAGTTGGGAGCATTCCAGGTTGAGGACTGAACCGTTAAAACTCACCTCTACGGCGGTGCAACGACAAGAGGCTGCTGTTAGCTGTTGTTCTGGGTTGGAAGGGGGTGGACATCCCTGAGGTCAGCAGAGGGCAAAGACGGTGTTTATATTGCTCGCAAAAAACATCTCTGACGGAAGCAGTATGGCTAGAGCAGGGGATTTTTCTCATTCCTGCCGGAGACAAGTTGCCTGATCTCTCTTGCCAAAGGTATTTAGGCTTCTAACGCCTAATAAAATAACAGGAATTAGGAGCCCAAATACCTTTGAGGCTCTGGGCCATACTTTGTGAGTATGGGGACTAGCTGGGGTTAAAATGAGACCAGCTGGTTAGAGGCTGATCAGTTATTATTTGAAAAGTGCTTTGCACTCTCACGGTGCATTTCCTCCGGCACTGCAGTACACCATTATTATTATTTATTAGGCATCACAACCCTTTCTTTGTGCTATTGTCTCCACCTTCTGTATCCAGCTTGCTGCTGCATTGTGAAGCTGGGCAAGCTCTGAAAGAGAAGGTCTGGAAGGCTGTTAGATGGTAAGGGATGGTAGAAGACAGGTGACAACACTTCGACCATCTTAAGAGGTTTCTATTATTGTCCTAGAGCAGCTTTACTGACACTATTTCAAGAGGTTGTCTGAATCTTCTCTAGCTTCTGGTAAACTTCCAGTGAATGCACTGACTTCTTCCATTTGAATGTTTTCTTTGTGGCTGGGTTTTGGCCATATCCATCTATGCCGCTCTTCGGTCGATTCAGCTCTTGCTTCATTGGAAAGGCATCGCCTGCCAGAGATAATGCTATTGCTGAAGGTCCCTTCAGGAATGGTCCAGCCACCGCTCAGATCTCCAGAATGCTGCATATCCAACACATCTGTAATTGGGTAAGAAATATTGCAACAGATCCTAATATCCCATAACCAAGTTGCTGTGCAACAAAACTATTGCAGTAATTGGAAAACATCTTTGATTAATGACCTTCTGTCAGTATTAAAGGTGTATATGATTGCATCAGATCATCTGTGCCTTATGGTGAAATGTGAGAGAAATACATTGGGACTACTGCAAGGGCATTGTCAAGTAGTTTGTGCCAATATTTGTGGATGGGAATATTCTTAATAGGAATAGAAATATTTCCACAGGTCTGTATAAACTAGAGTTGGGGGGGGTGTTGTGTTTACATGTAACTCTTCTCCTGCCATTTTGCAGCCTTGCAATCACCATGCATGAAAAAAACCGAATGATTACATGAACTCGAAAGCCAGAGTGAAACTGAATAACCTGGTCTCGTTGACTAAGCTAAATGAAGGGCAGGAAAAACAATCAAGCAAACAGAGTTAAAGGGAAATGCCATTAGAATGTCCTTCCACCCTCACATTTTATCATCTGAAGTGGCAAGGTAGCACGAGCATTGAATCTTCTTCCAGCAGAACCCCGTCAGCATCAGGACCCCGTTGTACTAGGAGCTATATAAACACACGGGTTTTGCTGCCAACAGCTCACAGCTGAATGGGTTTGTTAAATGATATTTAGCTTGATATTGTCCCTTTGGCAAGAACAGCTGGAGCCCTGTGCATAGGAACGATCCGTACAAACGCATTCTGAGCTCTACATTCAAGGAAAAGAATTGAGGCAGCAAGTTGCCCAACAAAACCACCCACATAGTGGGATTGCATAACTAGGGCTGGGTTGACTCATTCCCCAAAGGGGGGGAATGGTTGGTGTGTTCCACCAAGCTACTGAGCCTTTCCATGGATCTAGGGGGAAGGTACCTTCAAGGCAGGTGTGTTACGTTCAGCCCTGGAGCAGCAGCTGTTTCAAGCTTTCATTAAATTGTACACCCGCCCCCCCCAATTGAGTGGAAAATGACCTATGAGTAAACATTGAAAGAACTTGACATGTTTAGTCTAGAGGAGAGAAGGCCGAGGGGCAACCTAAGAAGTCTCCACATATGCTAAGGGCTGTTCTAAAGAGGGTGGTGATCAATTGTTCTCCATTGGTGTTCTCCGTTGGAGGTGGGGCAAGACGAAATGGGTTTCATGTGCAGCAAGGGAGATTTAGGTTAGATTATTGGGAAGAACTTTCTAACTGCAAGGGTAGTTGACCTCGGGAACAGGCTTCCAAGAGAGGTTGTGGGATCCCCTCATTGGAGGTTTTTAAGGACAGGATGGACAGATTCCTGTCAGGGACGGTCTAGGTTTACATAGTCCTGCCTCAGCACGGGGGGCTGGATTTGGTGACCTCTCGAGGTCCCTTCCAGCCCGACATTTCTGTGGTTCTGTGCTCTGGATTTGTAACCGGGTGGAGGAACTGAGATTAGAATCAGGCCCCACGTGGCTACACTGTGCAGGGGATGGGAGGGCTGAAAGCCCTGCCTGTGTCATGGTGGCAATTCTCCTCTCACTTGTACCAGGCTTACACAATGGAAACTGAATGGGCTTCAGTGGAGCTGCTCCTGATTGGCACCCGTGGGAGTGAGAGTGGGGGGGCTGCCGCCGGAGCTAACGGGGGGAGTCCTGCCAGCAATGGATCGGTTGGCACATTTGAGAACATGGAGGCTCCCTTCACATTCTGCTGGGGTGTGTGTGTGTTGGGGGACTGGGGGGCCTGGGCCCACCCTGCCAGGACATCCCTGTCTCTGAGCCTCCCCCTTGGGCTCCTCAGTGCGGGTCATCCAAAGCATGGCTGCCTCCTATGGGTGAGGGCTAGTGGGGAGGGACTCTGAGCTCCCACCCTGTGTAGTGCAGCCGCTTGGGGCCTGCCCTCATTTGGCTCTTTAAACCCAGAGGACGAGCAGGGCCAGGGAGAGCAGTGGAGACTGCCCCGAGTGCCTGGGTGAATGGGACAGGCCCTGTTCTGCTTCCCCGCAGGTGCTGGGGGTATTGCACCAAGTCCTTTGTGGGGCAGGCATTTTGTGCCTTAGTCCCCAGATCCCTGGAGTGGAGGGAGCGCTCGCTTTGCTGGCCCACTGGGTGATGGACGGTTCGGCGGCAGCCTTTGCCCCGGGAAGAGATGGACGCTTGCTTTAGTTTGCATCCCAGAGTCAAGGAGCGCGCAGAGGGAAGGCACCAACCCCTGGGGGACACCTTGCTGCACCGAAGCGGTCCTCTGAGCTCAGCACGCACATCAGTGTCAGTGAACCCCAGGGGCCGCTGCCTCCACCCCTGCTTGGCCCCTTCGCTAGCCACCAGGATGGGCAGCATCTGAAAGGGGTGCTAGGGGGCGATGCGGAAGTGGGGTGGGATGACAAGCTTTTCTGTAGCCTTCCGCATGGACTTTCCAGGGCGCTCCGGGACCTGCGTTACCTGCAGTCGCTTGAAGCCCGGTCTATGGCTCATATGGGACAGTCCCTGGCACCCGTCCCGTGGCAGAGACGGTTGAGTAACTGGAAGACTGGCACAGTTATCTGCTGCTGTAATAATGCAGACGACCTGACCTCCCAGTTAATCCTGCTGGGTGGGTGATTGGCAATAAGGTAAAGTTCCTGGTATTGCATATTTCACCTTGGTTTCACTCTAACTAGCTCACTTCGTTCTGGAGGGAAGGACCGAAAGCGCAAGTAAATGCCTTCTGCAGCGCCGCTCACCGACAGAACTCGGCTCGGAAGGGCCAACACCTCCAGCTGCTGAGAACCAAACCCCATGGAGCCAGGCTCCTTCACATCCAGGGCCCAGTTCTGCAGCGCTCCCCTAGCATTGCAGCAGGCAGCAGAAGTGGCGGTGCCCGCAAGCCCTGGGAGGAGCCTTTCAGTTTAAACGGGAAGCAGGAAAGCTCAGAAATTTTGTGGGAGAGGCTGTTTTGATGAGACTTCCTGCTTTGATTTGCATAGCCGAGATGCTAGAACACCTCTGATCAGCTGCCTGACTTTCAGGCACTTCCCTGACCGAATTCTCCTGCGCGTCCGTGGGATCAGAGCAAGGCAAAGTGGAAAGGGGTTGCTGAGGGGTAGCGGATGTGCCCCGCATTGGTTTCAGGTGCAGTAATTTGGAGTGAATTCCAACTGAGCAGCGTCTTGATTTGTCTAATGCTTGATTCCTTCACCTCCAGGGAAATACTTTAATACTATAAGGTGCCACAGGACCCTTTGTCGCTTCTACAGATCCAGACTAACACGGCTACCCCTCTGATACTTTAAGCTTAGTCAGACTCCCAAGTTAAATGCGATTTATGGAGTCAGATCAGTTCACTGTGTCCGTTTTAAAAGGCAACACTACTCGCGCCAAACTATCCCCACTCCTGCAAGTCCCTCCAGTCCCTTACAAGGGTTGTAAGTCACAGCAGCCAAAGGCAGGCCAGTTGATTGATCCCTCTGTGCTGTAAGGGTAGGGAACTTGGGTGGAGTCTTCCAGTTACAGCTGCTATGTACCTCGCCCGGTTCCTGGAATGGTTAATCACGGTTCTGAGGCAGCAGGGGAAGGATTAAGTGGGCCCCACAGCCTTTCTGGCCTGTGGCAGCCCCTGACCAGTGACAGGAAGAGCGAGTGAGGGTGCACGTTCACCCGGTCACCAATAGAAAGTGCATTCCTCCCTCCCGCCACTTTTGTTTTCCTCCCAGGCTACGGCATAGGGGGCAAATTCTACCGTCCCCTTCACCACAGCCTGGACCAGCAGGAAGTACCGGCCAGGGGACATCGCATCCTTCAAAGGTCAGTATCTCCCAAGTGTGAGCTATAGCTAAGGCTGCGAGTTCAGTGCAAAAGTGTTTAGTGTATGTCTCGCCAGAAGCACTGGAATAAAGAGGAGTCACAGAACGGGGTAGGAGGGGTTGGAGAACGAGGTCGGCGGCTTCTGTCCCATAGAGTTGGGCCTGGCTCCCCGACCTGGTGCACGGGGTCATGGCACCAGTCAGGTTTGGCCCTGAGGGCTCAGGCAAAACACTTCAACTTTCCTCCTCAGAGTGGCCGTTCTTGCCCCGGGGAATGCTGGGAGAGTTACATTCGTCCCCGTTTGAGCCCCTGAGAACATGGGAAGGGGAATAAGAGTGGAAAGAAGATTTAGCCCAGTGTCAAACCCAGCTTTTCTGCGCCTCAAATCCACTTCTCGGCACCAGGGCATGAGGTGATTTAGGAGCTCCGGGGCCCAGTGACTTTCAATTCCACCCTTTGGGAACCAAACTCGCACGTGGATGTGGACCAAGCTAACTTGCCCCTAGATGCTAGAGATGGAGACACTCTTGTATGTCCTGTAGCCATCTTCCCTCTTGTGCATTTGCTAGCGTGGTCTTAGCCTAGCAGGAAAACACTTGCTAATGGTGAAATCTGTCCCCTGTGGAGTTGTCTCCTCAGGGAAGTGGTGGGAGTCATTTGACACTAGGCCGAGCGAAACACTGGCTGATATTCCCCAGGGACTGCTCCAGCAAGGGCTGCGGGAACAGCTGGCATGACCTTACAGGCCTTTTCCATCTCTAATGGCTACGGTTCTGTGCACTCCCTACCGGCTGGTCATTACTCCCCACCCACCGGGCCATGCTTCTGTTGCAGCTGTGTTGGTCCGGTCCTATATGAAGTGCCACGCTTTGCTTTCACCCACCAGAGGCGACTGAAATAATAGCAAAGGGGAAGTTCTTTAGCAGCATCCAGGCTGATGACTTCTGAGACGGAAGCCCTTGGAGGCTGGAATCCTGGTACCCCGTTTTCCCAACCGTATTTCCATGGCTATTAATAACGAGGGCTGGGGAAAGGTTCCCCGTAGCCTACACACATACGTACATGCACACATGCACGTGCACACACACGTGCACACAAGTACACACACACGCGCGTGCACACCAAGTGGTGACCCAGCTGCTGAAGGCACGTAACTGTCACACAGGAGATAGATGTGAAAACACCCAGCCCCGCCCGCCGCACCCGGAGCCAGGAGGGTTTTGAAAACAAAAACAAAGGGAAAAGTCAGTCCCCACCCATCCACCCAAGTTGGCTGGTAAATCAAATAAAACAACTGGCAGCTGGCACCGTGGGTGCGGTGAGATGCCGATTCCCGGCCTCTCTCAGCACCGCGGCAGGGATGTCGAAATGAACGAAGACGAACAAACAGCCCAAAGCGGCTTGAGGCGAACTGGTTTTCAGGCTCTGGTGGGTAGTTTTCTTATGACCAGCTCTGCCGTGCATGTGATCAGCTCTGTGATTCCTCCCCGAGGGACTGGTGAAGCTGAGTGGGCTGGGGTCCAGCGCTGTGTACACACAACTCGGTACAGTCTGGAGGCGGTTCATGAGTAAGACTCGGGTCTGGGGTCCATTCAGCAGCAATCACCACTGCAGCTGGTCTCAGTAGAATTGCCCCAGGACTGAAAGTACCAGGGGGGGCTTAGCGCTGAGGGGGCCCTACCAGCTCAGGGTTGGGGCTTGACCTGTGATTGTCCATGCAGATTACGCTGCGTGTCTCAAGGGGTGTCCATCCAGAACTCTTCCTTGGCACAAAGCTCACTTATAAAACTCATTATAGGCTGGCTGGTAGCTTCACAGTGCGGCACAAATCTTCATTCGTTACACCAGCCTTTAAGGCTGGCTCCTCTTGCTGTGAAGGCCGAAGGCTCAGCAAATGTAAGGTACCTTTTCTTCTGACCGCAAAGACTGGGGCGTGCAAATGGGGAGTGCTCACAGCCGCCTGTGTCCGGCGTCAGCGGTCTCACGGCAGCTGGGCCAGGACCTTAGCTTCACAATGGCAGTCACCCTTGAGCCAATGGGCTTGCAAGGCCTGGGTGGGGTCAAGCCAGGGTTGGCATTAAAATGCCCAGCAATCGTAGAGCTACAGGCCTGGGAGCTAGTGGCTGGAGCACTGGACTGGGAGGCAGGAGACCTGAGGTTTATTTTCAAGCGCTGGCACTGGCCTAGCAAGTCACTGACGGCTCTCTGTGCCGCTCTTTCTCCCCCCACGCTTTGTCTTGGCTCGTTAACATGTAAGCGCTTTGGGGCAGGGTCTGTCTCTCAGTGCGTGGATGTGTAGCACGCAGCGCAAAGGAACGCAGAGCCCCGCTACTGAGACACAAACAGTACTAAGCTTCGTGTCCTTGAACCCCTTCATGTCTATGGCTTCAGACTGCACCTCTCCTCCAGCCTGGCCACTCCACCTATATTGCTGAACCAGGTTTCCAAAGGAATTTAGTTCTCGTGCGAAAAATAGCTGGCAAGTTACTACACTTAGACGCAATGTTTGTAAAACGCAGATCTCCCCCCAAAAGCTCTGCAAATGCCCCTGACCCCAGCGTCACACGGGTATTTAGCCACCGATCTCACCTGACGCCCAGTGAGGCTCTGGGCCCTCAACCTTCACTAGGGTGAGCAGATGGCAAATGTGAAAAATCAGGACAGGGGCTAATAGGAGCCTATATAAGAAAAAGACCCAAAAATGGGGACTGTCCTTATAAAATCGGGACATCTGGTCACCCTAACCTTCACGACCCTGCCCTGCCCGCACAGCGGTTTGCTCTAATCAATGACAGTCTGGCCTTTTTGAGGTGTGTGTCTGGTGATGTACCCAGAAAGCGGAGTAGGATGACCTCATTGGCTAGCCTGTGAGCTAAGGCTCTCAGCCCACAAAGCACTTAACCATGGCCTGAACTCTAAGCATGTGAGTAATTGCATTGCTCGCCGGGGCACCAGCGTGGGGCTGGAGCATGATTTGAGGCAGGATGTGACTGCAAGGCCCTGGAGATGGGAGTAGTCTGCGCTAGCAGGGTAGAAGCCCCAGCTCTGCTGGGCGGCTGCCTGCTGTGAGCATCTCCTCTGCTCAGGCTGTGACTTACCTGCTGCTTAGCTCTGCGGGAACTTCAAGCTGACAATGTGGGTGGAGGGCACTTAAAAGCACTGAACACTCACCTAGTCTGTCGTCTTTGCCCCAAAACTAACCTGACGCGCTCTTGTCAGATGAGGGCAGAGTCGCGGGCACTGTAAGTCTTACGCAAACAGGCCTGGGGGGCACTGGTCCCTCTGCAGTGCATGCAATGAGCTGGCTGCAGGGGGGTGGGAATGCAACCTGATCTCTGTACTGTCTGTGCTAGTCTGAAAGGCAGCTGATCTTTCCCACGCCTGGCAGCAAAATAACCTCGAGACCTGTGCAAGCCGGGAGATTTCCACATGTGTGGGCACGCTCAGAGCCCTTGTGAACACACACAGGTTACAGAAGCTGCTTAGCAGTTCTTACACTCACGGTGACAGACTGATGGGGGCACAGCCATCTCGACAGTGATGCCGCCTTCATTCGTAATGAGTTAACCATATTAGCACCCCATGCGCTAACCTTCTGAAGCCAGGCGATAACCATTAATGCTGCGCTCGTTATCTGAAACCACCCCAGAAATCTCATTAGCAGATTCTCTCCTGCCCCATCCACACCTGCGCCGCAGGCTTTGTTTCCACCCCTCTGGCTGGCAGCATGTGCCGGATTCACTCAGTCTTGCTGCAGTGCTACTTCTCCTCACCTGTGACCACAACTTATGCAAGCGCCCGGTCTGGCTCCTGTTGAAATCAGCGGTGGGTGGGGCTTTTTCTAGTGGCATCTCTGGGAGCAACACTGGGGCTAAGAGCTTGTCTACAACTGTCTCGCTCAGGAGTATGAAAAAAACACGCCCCCCCTGAGCGCAGCATGGTTCAGCGCCGGTGTAGACAGTGCCCCAGCGCTGGGATTTTTTAGAGCGCTGGGCAGCGCTTTAACGGGGCCAGTGACGACTAGCCCTCAGTCATCAGTACGGCTCCTTCGGGGTGACATCCCCCCCACGCCTTTACTCTAAATTGGGGAGATTCTCGGGGAGGGGCAGGTGAAGTGACCGTTTGCATGTCAACTTTTCCCAGATTAAAACCTGCACGCCAGCTGTGTGTGTGAGCCCTGGGCTAGGACTGGAAGCGAGGGAGCTGCGGGTGGTGGTTACACGCCCCGCTGCTGTTGCGTGCACGCGCTGGAGACAGGTTATAGAAACGGGTGCGAGCTGGCAGCTGGGGGCAAGGCTTTCCCCCCGCTTGCTCCTGGTCTAGGCCTGATCGATGGCTCCTGAGTTGGTCCCTGTTCCCCGTTCTTCCTGGGTATCTGGCAGGATGCTGGGCAGGCATGCTAGGACTTACAGGGACAGCCCATGAGGGCCGTGAATAGAATCGCTCCCAATTCAATTGGGAAGGGTGGCCAGAGTCTCAGGCCAGGTACCACCCCCCGTGTGGCTTTGTGAGGCCTAAGGAGCTGAGTACAGGTGCCAAGGGGCCGGGAGAGCAAGGCAGCCTGTCGCTGAAGCCCAGGGCCTCTCCCATTCGGCACGTTGTGGTGAGGGGAAGCCAGCCCAGGCGATGCAGCAGTGGGGAGACATCCTGTCCCCAGCTCGTCCTGCGAAGGTGAACTCTGCAGCGGGACCCAGCTCTGGCCTTCCCACGGGGGCGCAGGCAGTGTGCATTCTGGGTGACTGGCCTGGGGGCGGGGGGAGAGACAGCTTTAGGGGAAACAGGTCGGGCTGAGAGTACCACTGGAGACACTCCTACCCCTTGGCCACCTGCAACAAGCCCCTTACGTGTGGGCTGGCTCCTGCTGGCTCCTGCTGGCTCTTCCGTTGCCAAAGGCCAGAGCCAGCCTGTCCCCGACTAATGCCATTAGTACCGGAGCGCCTTGACGCTGAAAAATGACTGGGGTTTTTTTCATTTAAAACATAAGCCTCACTCGCAGAAAATGTCTCTCGCCGCTGGCTGCTGAGGGTCCCGCTGGAACGTGAGCAGCTGTGATCAGGCTGACGGCTGGCCCCTGCGGCCGCGCTGGGGCAAAGGTGGGGTTTAGCACGGGGGGGGGGGCCTAGCCATGCCTGCTGTAAACGCCCCCATTTTTCCCAGGCCAGGCCCAGCCTTGCGATGCTGCGGTTTGTAGCCACCCAGGAGCTGAGATGCAAAGCTGAGCATGTGGATGTGCCCTTCAGCTGGCTGAATGACTTGGCTCCTGCTGCCTTCCCTCCTTCAATGCGCCTGGCCCAGCGGGACATGTGGGGACCCGGCGTGGTAATAGACTGCCTGTCGCCAAGCGGTAGAGGTGGCTTTGCCACGCCTGCCAAGGAGAGGCCCACTCCCTGCAGTGTAGAGGTTCAATGGGCACTTCCCTGATGTTCCTGCCTTTGCATCCTCGCAATGGGAAACCCAAGGGAGTTAGGCGCCTAAGTGGCTCTGACGATGTGAGCCTTCACTGCCCTGCAGCGACAAGGCGACCATGTTGCTGACCGACCTCCTTGGGGATTAATGTCTTGTCCCTAAAGTGCTCTGAGCCCCTCAGAAGGGAGCCGCAATATTAAGTGCAAAGGGTTCTTATGACTGAGGTCCGAGACGGTGTCATAAATCCCCCTGTGAGAGCCACACCCCCAGCCGGGCACTGCACCCGGCCTTAGCTGCCGGGGAGCCTGGGCTGGAAAAAAGACTGACAAGAAAAGGCCCATCCCACTTGACTAAAACCTTTCTGAGCAATAGAGCTCAGGGATGTCTTTCAACTGTAGCATCCCCACCCAGACGCAAACACCCTGCCTGGCAGACAGCTCAAGCCATTCTTACATATATGCAGCGCCAGCGATAGCCTTGATCCTCTTTTGCAGACATAACGCCGACTCGGCTAAACCTGTCCTAGCTGCTGTTTTGAGTGCTAGGCGGAGCATGGCTGAGTTAACACTGCACTAAGCTACCGTGCGCTCAACGCCTTGTCCAAACCCCACGGGCCACACCTATTGACACTGAGAAAACTGGGTCAGCACTCACCCCCTGAGACACCGTCTAGTATGCCTATAGGGCTACAGCGGCGAATGCGGGTGTTCCAGAGCGATTGCTGAGCCAGGGGACCTGCTTCACCCAACCGGTAACTTACGGCTGTGCAAACCTGTGACCGCGGCAAGTGCCAAACTAGCGGGTCTGCTCTTAAACCAGGCTCTGGCTCCTGTAGAGAGTTTAGAGTGTAAGTCACCGTAAGCGCGCTAAGGGCGCCGCTCACAAGTGACAGAAGCGAGCGCCTCTGACCGCCATTAATCCACCCCCTGGTAGGCACGGTTGTGGGAGACGCTCACCCGCCAGCTGGCCACACCCGTGCTTAGGGCGTGATAACTGACATTGCTCGGGGGGGGGGGGCTAACTCACCCCCTAAGCTACAGCCACAGGGCCCGTGCAAGGAAGTGTTGCGCCCTAGGCAACACTTCCTTGCACCAGCCCTGCGCCCCCCCCCCCCCCCCCCCCCGGTGGTGGCTCCCCTACTCTGTGGGACAGCAGCCCCCCCCCCCCCCCCCAGCTCCCAGCTCAGCCGCAGAGCCGGGCAGTAGGATGCAGCCATGGCAAGCCCCCCCCGGCTCCGTGGCTGAGCTGGGAGGGTGGGCAACAGCTGCGGTCAGCTGCCCCCCCCCCCCCCCCAGGCTCCCGGCTCAACCGCGGCCAGCCGCCCCCCCCCCCCCCCGCGCCGGCTCAACCGCGGCCAGCTGCCCACCCCCCGGCTCCCAGCTCAACCGCGGAGCTGGGAGGACGGGTGGCAGCCGTGGCCAGGCACCCCCCCAGCTCTTGGCACCTTAGGTGACTGCCTAGGGTCACGTAGTGGGCGCGCCGGCCCTGTACATACATTATCCCACCGTCGGTGGCAATGTAGATCTAGCCGGAGCCTGACCGTCACTCAAAACTAACATCTCGGCCTGGCTCGTTTGCACCAGCGTAGCATGACAGCCAGCGCTCTCTCTCGCTCTCTCTCTCGTTGTGTCCAGGCCCTCCCGCCCTGTGGGCAAATGGGCTGGGGCCGCCCAGGACCTATCCCCTCATCCCTGCAGTCCCGGCTTGGCTGCTCCTATCGTCTCACCCCCCCCCCCCCCACAGTCATCACCACAACCCCCCCCTGACTTGTACGGCCATACCCAGGCGTGGGCCATTGCCTGGGTAACTAGACAGCGGCTTGAGGCCTTATTAGCGATCCCAAGCTTTGTGTTTCCGCAGCGTCTCATTCTTCCAGCTGCCCAGAGCAGGCGGGGTGTGCCCGTGTCTGTCACACAGCAGCTGACGGTATGTGCAGCTTGTGGGCATTCAGTCCGAGTCAGCCGTTCCCCGCCGCAGCACGAGGCGCTCGGCCCATCAGCGGCCCCCCCAGCCCAGCGCCCGGCTGCGTTCGCTCCTTCTGTCACCTCAGCCGCCAGCCGCGCTGTGCGCCAAGGACACCACTGCCAGGCCCGCTGCCCTCCTCCAGCCCAGCTATGCGTGTTAGCAGGACGGGGTGAGGGGGAAGAGGGCAAAACTAGCTTCACCCACCCCTGCGCCTTGTCCAGCCTCCCATCCGAGGGCACGGCCGGTGCGCTGGGGGACGGTCACACGGCTGCCCCCAGCCCCCAGGGGACAGGGTGGCAGTGGAGAGTTACAGGCCCTTAGCCCCCGTCACATCGCTGCTGGCGGGAGGGTGAGGAATGCTATAGCGTCACGTACAGCAGCTCTCGGCCCCCCCCGGGAAGCCTCCAGGCTGCAGGAGCAAATCAGCCGGGGTTAGGGCCCCCTTGAGCGGCTGGAACAGCATAAAGGCCCCGGGGAGAGTTCTGCCAGCGACTGGTCCCCTACTCTGAACATGGTGCACAACCCAACCCGGCCCTTGGTTTCTGCTGCACCAAGGCTGAGCCGGTCCTGCTGCTCTTCCCGAGCTGGGCCGGCAGGCAGCGAAAGCAGCGAAAACTCACGGGTGTCACGGCTGCTGAGCGCTGACGCTGAGACACGTGCCGGGCACGGCTCTGCCCAAGGACACTATACTGATTGGGGACACTTGCCCCACAAAACCCACACATTTAGCGAACACCCACCGGCTTTGAGACCATTCCAACCCCTCTGGGGCCTGGTGGAGGGTAACGGCTTGTAAAGACCAGGCAGAAGTGGCCCAACCAGGACTGACACCCTCCAAAGAAAGGGCTGGGAATCCCAGGAGAGGAGCTGCGTCCCAAAGGAGTCACCCCCTGCTTCCTAGGGAGAGGCCTTCCCTAGGCCGTGGCGGACCTGTCTGGATAAATCACCCGAGGCCAAGGCTGTGTCCTGTGTTTAGTTTATTCCCCGGGGTTTAGACACAGCTCTCACAGTAACAGCAAAATAGCAGCAGCCCCATCACAACCTGCATTGGGAGCGCGAGAGCGTGTCTGAGCCGTCGTTCCTTTCTTCGGCGGGTGCTGCAAGAACTGCTGGAGATGCATGTAAATGGGACTGTGCCCTTCTGGCCTCGGAGGCAAGGAGAATTGGGGTGCGCAGCATGTGGGTGTAGACAAACAGGCTTGCGTTTGCAGGGAAGCTGGGGGAATTTTAGGGCTCCTGGGATTTGCAGTGGCAGGGTAACCCATTGGCCCCCATCCCCGGCACAGACTGGGCGGGAGCTAGTGTTAATGTCAGGTATGAAAGGGGAAGCAGCATAAACCCACTTTAACACCACAAATGTAGCATTTACTGATTAATAAACTAGGCACCAGTGTGGGGCAGCAGCTTACAGAGCTCGTCTGTCAGGACGGAAAGGCCAGTCCTCATGCATTGCTGCTCCTGCGGTTTTAACAGGGCACCACACGCTTCTGGAAGAGATATTACGGGGGGGCTGGGATATTAGAAAAGAAACAGGCTGGAGGTTTACAACAGCCGTGCAGCACGTTGGAGGGAACACACTCCATCTGCATGCTGACCAGGGCCGGCTCTGGCTTTTTTGCCGCCCCAGGCAAAAAAGCCGCCCACCGCCCCCGCCCACGAGGAGCACTGTAGGCCCGCGGCCCCACTCCCCCGACCAGGGCGGGGAGTGCCAGGGGGAGGTTGGCGAGCCTGGCCGCGGCCCCACTCTCCCCGGCCGGCCGGAGCGCCGAGGAGAGGGCGGCGAGCCCGGCTGCGGCCCCGCTCTCCCCGGCCCGCCGGCGCACCGGGGGGTGCCCCAACAGCTTGCCAGTATTTATTTATTTATTTTTTTTAAAATTAAACAACCACCCTGAGCGCCGCCCCCCTCCAGGTGCCGCCCCAAGCACGTGCTTGGTAGGCTGGTGCCTGGAGCCGGCCCTGATGCTGACTTCGTCTTACTGCTGAAAAAGGGCTGGGGAAGGCCAGTGAATGCAGCAGGAAGAGTCAGCCCCAGCAGGAGAGGTGCATACATGTGGCCCAGAGGGAGCTGTGCCAAAACACAGAGGCGCCATGTTCATATTAACCGCTTAATTTATACCGAGGCTCTGTATAAAAATAAAAGGGTTCTAATAGGATTAACAATATTAAATAAATATTTAATCGAAAGTCCTTGGCCTAGTTTATAGCTCGTCCTTTGGGTTGATGCTCAGCTCGCTGGCTCCTGGATGCGCTTGGTCTAACGTCGCTATCACTTCGTCTGCCTGGATTCGCTCCTGCAGAGAAGAGAAGAGAAGAGAAGAGGAGGAGAAGGAGGAATAAATAACAGCAGCAGGGTCGGTGTCTCCTCTTCCCTGAGCTATTTCTCCATCAAGGAGGAAATTCATCCTGGCACAGGCGGCCAGTATAAGACCTAGGCACAACTCGCCTGGGGACTAGGTGCCGTCTAATGGATTGGGCACTAAGCTGGCACTTGGGAGAGCCCTTCTCAGCTCTGCCATAACCTTGCTGTATGATCTCGGGGCGGTCACTTGACTGCCCTGTGCCTCAGTTTCCCCTCCCACCCTTTGCCTGTCTTGCCTATTTCGATTTCAAGCTCTTTGGGGCAGGTCTTGTCTGATGCACGTACAGCGCCTAGCACCAGACCCCAGGAATCCAGAAAGCAGAAGCACAGTCTAGCAACTGGATTAGGGGACTGGTTGTCAGGATTCCTGGGGTTTAGTCTGTTTTGACTGGCTGTGTGACGTGAGGGAGCGGTTAACCCCCCTCCCTCCCCGTACCAGAACTTTGCCACCAGTGAAAAGGGCCCCATCAGGCTGAAGTAACTAATGGTTATTAAGGGCTTTGAGATCACTGGAAAGCACTGTGCGCTCACACAGCAGGGGTGCACTCCTGGTCCTCCCCCTTGCTGTGGATTTCCACTGGGATGCTGGTCATTAGCCGAATTGTCCACTAGGTGTCACTAATGCTCCGCGTAAACATCACTCCAAGGGTCTTTCTACACTGCAATTAAACACCTGTGGCTGGCCCGTGCCAGCTGAATTGGGCTCCCGGGGCTTGAGCAAAGTGGGGGTGGGGTGGGGGGGTTAACTGCAGCACAGATGTTCGTGCTCAGGCCGGGGCCCAGGCTCTAGGACCCTGCAAGAGTCCCAGACCTCAGCCCGCAGGTGTCTGGCTGCAGCGTAGACACACCCAAAGAGCCAGTCCCAGATTGCAGGGTCACACTGGAAGCCCTCTGGGCATTTAGCTCAAATCCATTTCCTTGAGCATCCTGACCCCTCTCTGGGTGCTCGCTGGCAGGAGCCAGCCCTTGGAGGAGGGAAAAAGAAGTTACCAAAACAGGAGGGGAGAGGACGGCAGAACTGAGAGGTGGATTTGGGTCTAGAACAAAGGGAGGTG
The DNA here is from genome assembly GCA_033296515.1 of Macrochelys suwanniensis. Lineage (NCBI taxonomy): Eukaryota > Metazoa > Chordata > Testudines > Chelydridae > Macrochelys > Macrochelys suwanniensis. The sequence continues at coordinate 3,345,918 of CM065783.1, read as the reverse complement.
ACCCTCACACCAGGGACACTGGAGGGGTCTACACTGCAGCCTGGGGTGTGACCGGCGGCATGTGCAGATGTACCTGCTCTAGCTAGCTCACTAAAAACAGCAGTACCAGCCCGCCTGGCCCCCCGGGACATACTCAGGAGGCCAACGCCGCGACATCCTTGCTGCTATGTACAGTGAGCTAACTGGAGCGCAGGTCTGCACGCCCTGCCATGCACACCCCCAGCTGCAGTGTAGACAGCCCATGGGAGGTAGAGCAGGTTAATCGCGGAGCGGCGAGCTTTCCCTCCACCCCGGCACGCCCCCCGCCACCCTGCGAATGACCGATAAGGCATTGCTACACGAGACACCAGCGCAGATCTCTAGAGTTGCTGGGGGAGCAAGGAACTCCTTCCCCTGGGGCTCATGCAGCTCACACTCCGAAGACCTTTGAAAATCCCACCCCCACAGTTTTGATGCGTGTCAGTGACAGAGGCAGCTCTGGAAGCTCAGACTGTGACGTGGGGGTAGAGGCGGCCCAGGCTTCAGGGCAATACACCTGATGGGGTGAGGAAGGGTGGTTGTAGCCCCTGGCCCACGACAGGGCACAACGGGCCAGGTGCACTATGGGTTTTCTGTGTGTTCCTCTGAAGCGCTTTGTCATGCTGAGGAACCACTGACCTGATCCAATACAACCAATCCTCTGCTAGGGTGACAGTCCCCGCTGGGACGAGCCCAGCACTAGGGCCATGCCCCAGGCCAGGCCCATTCAAGGACTAGTCCCAGAACTCCATACGTGACGGCTGCCACCTTGGCCCCACCCAGGGGTCCAGCCAGTGCGGGAGTGACTGGGTGGTGTTGGGGGCTTGGGAGATACCGGAGGTCAGGTTGGATGATCGGGTGGTGCCGTCTGCCCTTAAACTCTACGACTTCCAGAACGAAGCGCCCGAGTCTCTACAGCTTGAGCCAAAGAGCCCAGCTCAGCCAAAGAGCCCTCAGACCAGGCCCAGCAGGAGACCTATAAATCACACCAGCTAGTGGGTTACACAGAGACCTGGCACTTGCCTTGTGTACAGGGGCGGAATGTCACCCTCTATGTAGAGGTTTCAGTAAAACCACAAATCTGCCCAGCCCGCCACACCCCCAGTGTCGTAATGGGCAGCTCCCAAACATGGCCAAATTTATCGACACGAGCCCCTCTGAGGCAGGACAGGGTATTGACCCCATTGTGGAGACGGGAACGGGGGCCCAGAGAAGTGAAGGTCACACAGTTCGATCGAGATCTCCCGCTGCCCAGGCCAGGCCTGCTACAATGCGTTTATTGCATTCTTTGGGGGGATGGGGGGGGGGGGGAAGAAGAGGGTTCGTTTTGCTTGGGGGAGGCTGGTTGATCCCATAAGTCCCTTTCCATCTCTAACCCTACGCTCTGTACAGCATGACAGTGTCCAAGGCCCTGAAGATGGGTTCCACCTAGCTCTGCAAACATCCCCTGCTTCCGAGGCAGACAACACCTCTGCCTGGGCAGGCATCTTTGTGGCTAGGCAGAGAGGCCTCGCTGCTGCACACGATGGAGCATTACAACGAGCTCCCTGTTGTACCGCCCCATGCCGTTCGTGACGGTCTCTGCTCCTGTCAGGATGAAAGAACTCACCAGCTCTCTGTAAAGTGGGTCCAAAGTGAACCAGAGGGCCACAGCGCACCGCTGGCCTTTGGTGACTGCTTTGACCCCATGGGGGTTCTCCCCGCCGGAGGAGAAGCTGATCATGCGCCCACACTTTGGCTTGATAGAGGCCTGTAAAAAAAAAAAAAAAAAACCAAGTCAAACATTGCCAACACAACCAGCATTTAGACTCATGGCAAAGAACCAGCATATTACAGATCTCTTGTGTTCCCCTGGATTCCCGTCAGTTCAGGCCCTTGCTTTTAATGGATCTCTCTGGATAGCTCCGGGATACTTGAAAACTCAGTGCCAAGATGGGCATTTAACTCCAGAAGAAGGGCTCTGTTCTGTTGTGGAGGATTAATCCAGAAAAGATGAGGCAGTGTGTAAAGTCTGTGCAAAATTCAATGCAACACACTCAATCATTGCAAACCAGCTATGCTCAAACTAGGCAATAATTAAATGTCCCTCGAATGAGATCAGGTTGCCCTTCACACTCTGACTGAATATAAGGAAATAAGGTGCACCTTCTTACCAGTGAGGGTAACTGTTCCAATGGTTAATTTACCAAGGGTCACGGTGAATTTTCCATCACTGACCATTTTTAATCAAGACTGGATGTTTTGCTAAAAGATCTGAGCTGGGAATTATTTTGGGGCAGTTCTCTGGCCTGTGCTATACAGGAGGGCAGTCAAGATGATCACAAAGGTTCCTTCTGGCCTTGGAAACCAGGAATCTGTGAAACACAAGCAAAGTTCCTCTTCTCCCTCTTCTGAAGCCATAACACCATATGAAATTTCTGATGGGGCCTGATAATATTCAGAGATGGCTGAAGCTGGCTTTAGGATAATTTACGTCTTGTGGCTAGCTATATGAAAAACATATAAAGCAAACCCTGTTTCTGAGCCCTGTTATAGTCTTGGCCTTCACAACACCCTCTGGCAGGGAGTTCCACAGGTTGACTGGGCGCTGTGTGAAAAAATATTTCCTTTTGTTTGTTTTAAACCTGCTACCTATTAATTTCATTTGGTGACCCCCTAGTTCTTGCATTATGAGGAATAAATAACACTTCCTTATTTACGTTCTCCACACCAGTCATGATTTTGTAGACTTCAATCATATCCCCGCCCCAGTAATCTCTTTTCCAAGCTGAAAAGTCCCAGTCTCATTAATCTCTCCTCATATGGCAGCCGTTCCATTCCCCCTAACATTTTTTTTTTTTTGCTCTTTTCTGAACCTTTTCCCAATTCCAATAATCTTTTTGGAGATGGGGCGGCCACATCTGCACACAGTATTCGAGATGTGGGCGTACTATGGATTTATATAGAGACAATGTGATATTTTTCGTCTTATTATCTATCCCTTTCTTAAATGATTCCCAACATTCTGTTCGCTTTTTTGACTGCCACTGCACATTGAGTGGAAGTTTTCAGAGAACTATCCACAATGACTAAGATCTCTTTCTTGAGTGGTAACAGCTAATTTAGACCCCCATCGTTTTATATGTATAGCTGGGATTATGTTTTCCAATGTGCATTACTTTGCATTTATCAACACTGAATTGAATTAAAAGGACTCATAGCAAGCATATGTTCTGTCTTTAAATGAAGGTGGCTGGAGAGTGGAGGAGACAAGGATGGGGTCACACTTCCAGTCTAACCCTACACTGTGATTGGCTTATTTCTTTAATAGGATATCATTTGTATTATTCTAGGTGCGTTAATGGGAGCGTCGTATGTAAGACATTGGTGGTAATTGTCCTGCTCTACTCGGCACTGATGAGGCCTCCGCTGGAATGCCACATTTGAGGGAAGATGTGGACAGACTGGAGAGAGGCCAGAGGAGAGCAACAAAAATGATCAAAGGTTTAGAAAACCCAAATTATGAGGAAAGTTAAAAAAAATGGACATGTTTAGTGTGGAGAATAGCAGACCAAGTGGGGACCTGATAACCGTTTTCAGATATGTGAAGGGCTGTTATAAAAAGAACAGGGATCAAGTGTTCTCTACGTCCACTGAAGATAGCATCAGAAGCAATGGGCTTAATGTGCAGCAAAAGGAGATGTAGGTTAGATATTAGGAAGAACTTTATAACTCTCAGGTAGTTAAGCTCTGGAACAGGCTTCCCAGGGAGGTTGTGGAATCCCCATCACTGGAGGCTTTTAAGAACAGCGTGGACAGGGATGGTCTAGGTTTTCTTGGTCCTCTCTCAATGCAGGGGGTCGGATTTGATGACCTGACTTTTCTATGATGCAGTGCTGTTGTAGCCATGTTGGTCTCAGGATATTAGAGAGCCAAGGTGGGGGAGGTCATATCTTTTATTGGAGCAGCTTCTGCTGGCGAGAGGGGCAAAGTTTTGCACCTTGTCTCGCTTGCTTCAGGTTTGACCACTAGGGGGTGCAGAAGCTCAGTCAACTGGGGAACCACACGAACCTTTTTCATCAACTTTGTGTTTTAGTTTAAACCTTTTACTTAATGGATCAGAGATTCCAAAAATCTACGCTCTGCAGAAGTCAGGAATCCTGAGTGATTGTAGGCGCACAGGATGCCAGCAGCAAGGTTATGACATGGCTTTAGTAAGGAAAGTAAATACTTTTCTCATGGACTGTATTTTCTAAATGGACAACCAACCTAATTCTCAATTAATGAGGGACAATCCCCTCTCATTGATATATTTTGCTTTCCACAACCAAATCTCTGTACAACTTTTCATGAGGGATGTACCCGAATATTCAGATTCTAATATCTAAACTGTATTCTTAAATCTATTCACCTAAATTTGGGTTATTGCTGATTATGGACTCTATGTATCATATGACTTTTAAAAACTAACTTTGTATTTGTGGAAAATCTAAGCACTATACCCAGATGTACAGACACTCTTTCCCCAACCTATGTATTATATATTTTTAACATTAGCTTTAATAAAATTTTAAAATTTGCTTCCACTTCTATCTCCCATGACAGAGGAACAGAAGTTGCTTGTTAGCTTAATTCGGTAGCAATAAAACCCCTCCAGCCGGTTAAGGCTGTCCTCATTGGCAGTTGTAGAGAGGGGGCGGCCGTGAGCCACACTGAAGATCTCACACTCTGGGTAGCCTTGTTCTGCAGCATTAGGATGGTGAATGTCTTTTCAGATTACACCTAGAATGGATTCTAGTCTAAGGTTACCGAGGCCAGGGATGTGACTGTTTTATGGAGGGGCCCACTGGTCTAAGATCATAGCTGAAGTCATCTGAAAAGCCCTGGCTGTACACGGCACCAGCTGTGGCCCTTTTATTGGATCCCAGCACGTGTTCCCCTTTTCACTCCTGAGGGCCCAATCCTGCTGCTACTGAAATCACTGCGGGGTTTTCCATTGCCTCCAAGGAGAGCAGGGTCAGTTTCATTCAGCCCCAGAAGCGTGCATCTTTCCCGCACTCCGCCCTGCTGTCTCTCTGTGAGACTCAGCTTGGAAAGGAAGTTAACAAGCATCTTCCTGAGCGGCTCAACCAATCCCTGCTCCGCTGACACACGCTATCAGACAGCGGAAGAGCTCCGTGAACACGTCCCAGTGAACGGAGTTAGCAACTTGACATTTGTGCTGCCTCGTGAACAGTTTCCCTCTAGCCCATCACAGCGTGGCCAAAGAAGAGGGCTGTTTGTCAGGACCCCGTGCATTTTGTATAACTCCTCTGCCATAAAACGGTGGCCGATGGGAAAAAGCACCGGAGCAGTTCGGTTTACTGCACAGCTCAGTGTTAAGGGTAGGGAACAAGAACGCTACGGTCCCAATCCCTCAAAAGGATATTCAGGTGCCAAACTCCCATCGAGTTCAGTGGGAGTGAGGCACCTAAATACTTGCGAGGAGTTGGACCAAAGTCCCATGCACCATGGACAGTTCATAGCGTTGGGCACTTGTGAGACAAGATACGCGGGACTGGCCTAGAGTGACCAGACAGCAAGTGTGAAAAATCGGGACAGGGGGTGTGGGGGGGTAATAGGAGCCTATATAAGAAAAAGACCCCAAATATCGGGACTGTCCCTATAAAATCGGGCCATCTGGTCACCCTAGACTGGCCTCCGGTTCAGGAACTCACATGGGACCTCCTCTCCGAGTACAAAACCTGGCGCTCTGGAGGAAGGGACTAGGAAGGGAAACAACATGGATCTCCCTCAACCAACCCACTGACATCAGCTTTGCCAGCCAAGGGGGTTTACTTACAGTAACAGTTTTGGCATCCATCTCAGTGAAGATAAACTCCCCGCCTTCGAAATCCGTGTTCATGTACAGAAGGGCGCTGGGGGAAGAATGACGAGATCCCGGTGAGGCTGGCTGGCCGGCCGCCCCTACCCCTAGCAGCTGGGGACGGGGGTGGGCTCACAGCAGGCATTGACAAACACAGGATTTGCCATAGCAGATCCGGCCTGGGGGAAGAAGAACGCTCACCACTCTCCCAGGGCCCACTCCACCTGCCAGGGAAGTCCAGGGAAAGGCTCCCACTGACATCAATGGGAGCTGGCTGGGCCCACAGTATTTCAGGGGTTCGCGTCCTGCCTGTCCTGTGGGTGCCAGCAGGGGCAGGTATGTGGGGGGATGGAGATGCAGGGGTGGGGGTGGGTAATCTCTCCTCGGGGTTGTATCTAAGCCCAGCCAGGACGCACCTCCTTCCTTCCTGCCATGGATGTACTGACGACCCCCCCAGACTGGCCAGCCTGGTGAGGTGACCGCCGTGTCGGGTGAAACAGCCTAGAACACCATGGGGCTGCCGCAGCCAACCGCTGCCTGGACCGTGGCCCCAATTCCTCCTAGAGCCACGGCCGTACCACAGATTTGGAGCGGCTTCCTCAGCCCATCGCTGGCTGGGATTCACCTGCTCTCGGGCGGCCTCACTTTACCAGGCATTGGAGCCAAAGCGGACGCTCGTGGTCATGCCCCACCGTCCCGGTGCCCAGCGAGGGACATGCCCTGGCCTGACCCCGGCATCGCAGTCCCGCGGTCCTACCTGTAATCCCGGAAGGTGTAGGCCGGGGGCTCCTTCCAGCACTCGCTGGCCTCGGGATCCAGCAGGCAGTTGTCGGCATGGATGGGATGGCTCAGGTCGCTCCTTTTCTCCTGCTGGCCTAGGCAGTACCAGGTGGGGGGACAGGAAGAGGGGAGATGGGTGTGACAGGGTCTCGGAGCTCAGCGCCCCCAGGGGCCTTTGCGCTTGGAGGGCTCTCGCCGCCAGCAAAAATGCAAAGACCGCGGGCGAAAAGGGGGAACCCGGGGAGCCTGGAGACAACGAATTGACACCTGCCATGCTCCCACCGCACCGTTCCCTCCCTCCTGTTTCTTTAGCACTTACCAGGCAGGGCGGTGCGGCACACCAGGTGTGTGTAGGAGAAGTAGAGGGTGGAGTTCAGCAGGAAGTAGGACTCCACGATCCTGCGGGCCTTCTCGCTGACGTCGTAGAACAGGCGGGCGCCCTTCAGCGGGACGCGCCCCTCGTAGCCGAACTGCGGGGCAAGCACACACCAGCGTGAGCACCGGCAGCCCAGAGGGCAGCAGAGTACCCCCCCCCCCCCCCGAGCCACGGGGGCCGGAGAGAGGGGGAAACTGCACCTTGAGAGCTTTGAGGACGGTGGCCCCTTCAAACTTCTCGTTGGGGGTGTGGGGTGAGGTTTTCCCTCGATAGCCATCTCCAGCCAGCATGATCCCCTGGAAGAAATGACAGGAGCAGAGGGCATCAGTTATCCTGAGCAGAAACCCCCAAATCAGATTTATTCTTCATCCTGCTCTCCCCACCTGAAATATCTAACCCTCACCAATAAGAAATACTGACGGAATCAGGTGGTTCCATTCTGCTTTGGTCACCATCAATGGCACAGCCGGCTAAGGGCCGATGGCAACATCGTTACGGATTGAAACGACAATTGAGCCACTATGGCTCTATGACAACCCAGAGAGATTCAGGAGTGCAGGGCTCTGTTTTTAGCTCAGCTACTACTCTGCTTTCGGGCAAGCCACTCCACCACTCTGTGCCTCGGTTTGCCCCTCTCTAAAGTGGGGATAATGGGCCTTATCTCCTCTGTAAAGTTCTTGGAGATCTATGGGTTGAAAGCACTATGTACGAGCTGGGTATTATTGTTAGAGAACACAGGTCAATTTTGCTAAAGAAGAAATATGGAAAGTTATCCTCGCAGCTCACGAACTTTCCTTAAATGTCAGCCAGTTTTTTAAAAACGAAAATGTCTGCTGTGGGATTCAAGGCTCCCCCCTCTTCCCCCAAAGTCTTGTTGAACTCAAAGCTTACGGCCCCTGTGTGCAGAGAGAAACAGGGAGAAGATGATAGACAGCTAGTGAAAATGGCCGGCTGCTATGGCTGCTATCACTGTCCCCTCGGAGTGAAATGCAAAAAGTAAACAAACTGCGCCCCTAGGGGAAAAGCGAATGAGATGATTCAACTCACTTCAGGGGTTACCTGGAACACAAGCAAAGGGATTAATTTGGGGGGTGGGCTATTCCCTAACCCGGTCCTCTTATGTAACTGGCAAACACAGTGGGTCAGACCCTCAGCTGGTGTCTATCAGCATGGGCCGGCAGTGGGGTGGTAGAGGACACTGCAGACGGCCGTTTGATATGCTCCCCAGCATGTGGATCACACAGTTCTGCTTCAGAAGCCAAACGCTGACCCTGGATACACACATGCAACTCCCAGAGCCCTCGTTCGCGGTTACGTGCGCGTGGGAGGGTGGAATGTGGAGACACGGTCTGTGTGTTTGCTGGTAGTTAGGCAAAACCAGACAATTACACCCTCTCCACATGGCTCCCCAGCCCAGAACCTCTGCCCACGTGGCTCCCCTGCAACCAGCAACGCCCCCTCCACCCAGCAGTCTCCCCCCCCCCCCCCTTGCCACCCCCCACATCTCCGCTACTCACATTGGCCACCGTGCGCAGCTCTCGGCACTCCTCCTCCGAGATGACGTTATCCAGTAGCACTCGCTGCGTGCCGTTCAGCTGCTGGGAGTTATAGATGAACTGCACGTCGCCGTAGAGCAGAGAACCCCCTAAGGGAAAGACCGATACAAAAACAACCCTGAACCCGACACCTCTTCCCTGGCTCGTCAGCCCCACGGAGGCACCGGGCCAGCCGAGGTCACCCTGGTGGCTTCACGGCCGTGTAACGCAGAGCAGGACCAGGCCTGGTGTCAATAACAAAGACACAGAGGTGGAATCCACTCACTGCGAGCGCGCCAGAGATTCCCACTCTCTCATCAGGCTCTTTGGCAACGCACGGGCCAGACTCTAAAACGCGGCCCGGAGACGCAGCGGGGCCCCCGACACCAGCGAACCGGCTTTTGGCAGAGCAGCCAATAGACCCAATTCCTATTGTAAGTCGACCCTAAATTTCCACTGCGTTCGTTCTGTACGAGCCTTTTTGTATTTGGCTCCAGGCCCCGGCCCTGGGAATAGTCATTAGCATTTTTTCTGTCTTTCCCCCTCTGTGGCTGCTGGGAGCGAGCTGCATTACTCTGGCCCAATGCTGCGGACAGGAGCTCTCGTTCTGAGCCAATCTGCGGTCACGGAGTGGATCTCCAGGATGCGCATGCAGCAGCTTGCACGACAGGGCCCGGCTTCCCAAACGGGGCTTCCGGGGGCTAGCGCATCACCAATCAGTCCTAGTCCTAAGGTCCCATCGCTGGAGGGGTCGTTCCTAAGGGCCCTGGGAAGGGCTGGAGGCAGAAAGGAGACTGCTGCGATCACAGGCTGCTCGAACACCCACATTCCGCCCCCTTCTCGTAGGCCTACAGCAGCCAATTTGGCCCGGCCGCCCTGCCAGAGACGTGGCCGGGCCAACCTGGCACGCAGGGTCACAATGCCACTCAACTTGTCCCGACAGAGGAGCCATATCTGCTGCCTAGTATATCGATCGCTAGAAGGGCCCCTGCCTGTGATTCGTTCTATGAAGCCAGGCCTGCACCTCCCCCCTCCCATTACGCTCTCTGGCAGACCCCATTTTCCAGGTCTGCAAGCTCATAGGGGCACTGGGCCAGCAAAACATCATCCCGGTGTCCTGGCGCTGCAGCCGTACACAACCCTGCTGCGACTCAGCATGAGGCCGCTGTGATGCGGCACACCCCGGCTACAGGAAAGCGGTCAAACATCCAGTGAAGAGACATGGCATGTTTTACTGGGCATGGGGACACACACACTGGTTTCATGTGGTGTTCCCCGGAGAGTCCAGCCAAGTCCCTTTTTTTGTGGATGGATTTTACATAATCAATTCATATCTGTTCACAATGGGCAATACCTGGGGCTGGTTTTGAGGTCCTCTTGAAATATACCAGGCAATGTATTGCCCTGATAGCATGGAGATACTGCAGTCATCACTTGGCACACGTCTGCCTTGGGCCAGCATTCCCTACTGCAGATAGGGGCCAGGACAGGCTTTTTTTCCTGGGTTTGTACAGCGCCTAACTCCTAGGGGCTAGGGTAATACAAATAAATACTAGTACATACTCGGCAGTTGGTGAATGGGACGCGTACCTTGCAGGGAGTGGGGAAGTGATTAGTGATTTGGCTCACGCGCTCTCTCTCCTGCGCACGGACATGGGATGAGGCCACCCTCATCCAAACAGAAAAACAAGGCCATGAAAAGCAAGTCTGTGTGTTTCGAAAACTAAACCCTTAACCAGATGTTTCTCTGGGGGGAAGGTGAAATGCTTCGGAGCCACGGGAAACAGATCTGCTCTTGGAAAGCAGGCAGCGGCACGATGGAACATTACTATTAAATCCTCCTTTTTTTTTGTCCACTACAGCACATTGGCCTGGGGCCCATCTAAAGCGGCAATGGAGACACGACAGAGTCGAGATCCCATCGCTTGCCAAGGAATGATCCGCAAAGATTTAGGTTTCTTGGACAGGGAGCATCCTTCCTGGTCTGTTTTGTTGCTTGATGATAGTATTTATTATAAACACGCACGTAGCAGAAAGAGAGCCCTGGAGCCAAACTTCGCGGCACTATTCGATCGGTCTCTGAACTTCCTGGATCAGGTTCGTCTCTTACACGTACACAATACAATGGGCACATCTAAGGAAGTTTTCTGTCCTGCTTCCTTCTGGATTTGCTTCCAGTAGCTCCCTTTTGATGGCAGAGGATCAACTTCAATAACCAGGACGGAGCCGTTAAAAAGTGAACCACAAACATCCAGCAAGTTGGCATGGAGGTGCCGCATGCCCCAGCCAGAGAAAGGAGGGTCACTGCTATGTCGCAAACGTGAAACTTCATTTTCCTTCTGTTTGTAGGTGCTGATCTACCAGGCGCCTGCACGGTGCTGGGAGCTCTACCATGCAAATGGGTAAGCGCTGGGGCTTTGCCCATGGCTAGATTGTCTTTACAAAACCGAAGGATCTGCCCTGGCCTTGCGCTGTTCACGTGGCGGTCTCCAAACACTTTACAGACATCCACCGAGCCTCTTACTAGGAAACATCATCACTGCTTAGAGGATGGGCAAACTCGGGCACGGGAACCCAGGAGCTCTGATTCGCAGTCCTCTGAGTTTAACCGGGACCAGCAGGCACAATGCTGAACGCGACCTGTCCGTGTCATCCTCATCTCATCTAACTCCTGGGGGTCCCAGCCAGGGGTTATATTTCCCAGACAGGCCCAGATAAGCCACCAAACAGCAGACCGAGGGCTCAATTCTGCTTGCTTCACCCAAGCAGTCCAGTGGAAGCTAAGCAGACTCCTTCAGGGAGTAAAGGGAACAAGATTTGGGGCCTGATCTCCTGACCACAAATCGGCAGGGAGCTTGCTTTCCATGCAAGTTCCATGGAGCCGAGTCAGACCAAGCAGTGAACGGCTCTGTTCCTAATCCCTTGATTTTATTACTAATCCCTACCCCACGCCATTCAGGAGTGGAGCTCTAATGGCTGTCCCTTCGGGAGGCTTTTAATTTCTGGCGATATTTTTGTAATTCCAGCCATCCGCTGGGGAAAGCCATGAATGACGCCCATGGTATGTTACGCTTACAGCAGATCATTTGCAGCCAAATATAAAAAGGAGCCGTATTAGTTCTGACAGCTAATATGTGCTCCGAGATTCATCCAATCAATTCTCTAGCCAGCTTTGGGCACAAAACGGGGGCGGCCAACCCAAAGGAGCTTGGCAGCAGAGTTCGGAGGCAAAACCCAAGTACTCATTCTCAGGGGACACCTAGATCCTCTGAGGATCAGCTGTTTGGAGAACCAGAGCTCTGTTCCTGCAAAGCCCAGCAGCTCTAGCTCTGTGGAGCCTCTAAGCTTTGCAGCAATGCAGCTCCGTGTCGTGTTCAGGACTGGGGAAACTATGCACACACACCACAGGCAATGAAACCAGCTAGCTCCTGGAGTAATGCTAACGCTGGGAGTTCGGCAGTCCTCATCCCGTCCCTGCCCTGCTTCGTGCCCTCTCCAGGCTCAGGGGACACAACCAATTTTCAGTTAAACCTGAATTCGTGTGACTCAAGGTTTGCCTGTAACTTCAACGCCAGGTGAACCCTTAGTTTTTGCATCCCGAGTGCCTGTTCCATCTGGCCAGGGCTGAAGCGAGGACGGCAGGAGGTGCCTTGGTGCGTGGAGAAGCTGAAGCTGCCGTCCCTTTCCTCCTGGTGCTCTGGGAGCCCATCCTCAACGGCAGGATTTTCTGGAGAGGCTCGTGATGCACTGGCTGGCTTTGGCGTCTGCCAGGGCTGACCCTGCAACATCGGGATGTTTATCCTGGCAGAGAGGAGGCCAGTGTGGGTCACGATCAAAGAACAAAAACACCTGATGGAATAAAAGGCCTTACAAACGTGTTCTGGTTCCTTACAGCCGGTTTGCACTGAGCTGACCCAGCCAAGCAGCAGCCGCCTTGGGAGCTGTAGTGCGAACACTGCATCCTTGTATCACACCGTAGGTATGTACTTGGCTAGGCTCCTCCAGCTTCCCGGGCCTGCGGTTACAACTGCAGCGGGATCAAGGGGAAACCTAACATCACACACACACACAGCAACTGTGCTAATGATTTGTTTGGCCTCCAGTGTGTCCCGAGACTTTATACGCTCATGAAAAGAGGGGCTCCGATAGCTAAGGCAGTACGTGCGTCAAAGCAAGCTGGAATGGAACAGGGCAACAAGGTCACTGGCATTTTCTTGGGCTAAATCTAGACACCATGGGGGCAGATTCTGATCTAAATGACATGTGGGAATCTGCAGCAAATCCACTGAGCTCAATGAACAGGGAAGGGATAGCTCAGTGGTCTGAGCACTGGCCTGCTAAACCCAGGGTTGTGAGTTCAATCCTTGAGGGGGCCATTTAGGGATCTGGGGCAAAAATTGGGGATTGGTCCTGCTTTGAGCAGGGGGTTGGACTAGATGATCTCCTAAGGTCCCTTCCAACCCTGATATTCTATGAATGTATGCCTATGCAAAGCCAGGACAGGAAAGAATCGGGTCCCAAATGTGTCCTGGACAGAGTCTGTCACCAAGGGTTTTCTAGAAAAATCTAGGAAAGGAATGAAAAATTAAATCCATTTTTTCCAGTTTTTGGAGAGTGATTTTTCAGATTTTTTACAAACAAAAAAACAATCCTTTTTCCTTGTGCCCCCCTTTTCTCTTCCTTTTCTTCTCCCCTTTTTTCCACTGGAAACAGGAAAAATAAAAAGGGAATTAAAAAGTGCGGGGAAGGGGACGGGGACTGAAACTGAAAGTTTTAGTTTTGGTGTGTGTTTTTTTTACTGAAAACGTGGAGAATTTCAGCTAAAGTGAAAACGTGCCACAAAAATTAAAGAAAGAAAACAAACAAACAAACAAACAAGGATTTGACTAAAAAATCCCAATTAGCTTTTGCACCAGGCAACTTGCTCGAGATCTCTCAAATACCAGGTTTTCCTACATTGCGTGTGCTGTGCCGGGCAGCAAGAGCAGTATATTGATCACTGACGGCGAAGGTGGGCCAAACGCAGCCCCCGGAGGGACCATGCAACGTGGCCCAAGACTGCCGGGACACTCAGCTCAGGAGGGAGCGTTGTTGCTGCTGAGAGCTGTGCCTTGACATTGAAGACGACGGTGGCCGTGATGTGCTCCATTGCGCGCAAACTGGGCACAGCCGCTGATGATCTGAACAAGTAGCTGATGTGGCCCTAGCAAGTGCAAATGTTAGTTTCCCCTAGTTTTGATCACAGTGTTATTAATGCTCTGGAGCTGCTGACCATGATTTCCAAAGGGAGCAATGGCCAGGATTACCCAGGAAGCTTTGCAAGAGCTTGTTACAATGCCGAACCCTCCCCTACCCCCATCCAAAGAGCAGAGCAAAGGTCCTGACATTTGACATGATTTTTCTCTCCCACCCAAGCAAGGTGGCGCCGGCTCAGCGGTGGAGACAGGAGATCCGCTATGGCTGGCGTGCGGTCAGGTTGCCTTGTAGCGAAGGAATGGCTTTGGAATTTGGCAAGAGCGCGCCGGATTTCAAAATCATCCTAGGGAAAAGCTCAGCTGTTGGTATAATAATTGATGGCTATTCTCTCGGGTTGGGAAACAATTACTGAACCAGCTGAAACCCCTGCAGATAGTGTGCCTACCAGGCGCTAGAAGGAAATAACTTGAACTAAGCCAAGCTATGAAATTGTGAGCAAGGAGAACAAGGATGCAGTGCTTACTGGAGTCAGAGGAGAGGCCTCTGGGGGGCTAGGAATTCCAGAAAGTCTAATTCTTCACTGTCACTCAGTGTATGATTTTGGGCGACAGGGAAAATACTCCCCTCCGGGGGTATCGTGTGAGGACCACGTTTGGAAGGTGAAAGGCACTACAGAGCACTAAGAGTATAGAGTGCTCAGGGTCAGTATAAATCACAACACGGGAACTGCTATTTCAGAGCCGCCAACTGGTCCCCCTAACCCAGTCTCCTAGCTCCAAATTCCGAGCTCAGTAGCTTGCAGAATTAGGCCATAATTGCAGGGCATCATGATGGAAAAATCAATAAGCCCCTCACGTTGGCAGCGTCCCGCAGAGTTGTAACAAACAGAACTGCAACGCCCACAGCTGACACCAGCGTGTGACTTCGTGGCTTCATCCCCACTATTGACAGAGTATGTGTCTTCATTGCTCACAGAAAGCCTCTGGTTTGGGTGGAGATCCTTTGCACAGACTTACCCTCCCGCAGCTCTCGATCCATTTTGGGTGCAGGTTTCTTTCCCGGAGACAACGTGGGACCATCTGCCAGCTCACTGTTAGCATCCGAGGGGACTCTGAGGAGCAGGAGACAAGAGGAAAAGCCACAAGTTTTCAGTGGGTTTCAGATTCTGGGAACGCTGCTTTTTCTGCAGCCATCAGAAAATCAGTAAAACAAATACACTGGAAAGGAAAGGTGGTGATATTCAAAACAGAGTAGGGATTTTGGGTGCCCAACCTGAAACACTGACAAAAAAAGAGACCTGTTTTTGGGGGGGGCAGGGTGTGGTTCTGCACTTGCTGACAATTGGACCCCTTTACAGTGTCTGGGCCCCTAAAATCATGAGTCACTTTTGAAAACTTTGGCCTCAGCGTTTGTACGTTGGTCGCATGATCTTGACCAGGTTGGATCCAGTGGCCTGCAAAACGTTTGGGAACACGTCTAAACCGGTACCACCGGAAACTAGCCCTTGAGGAAAAGAACAGCATGATGGCAGACATGTTTAATCATTCAAATATCCAGTGCGGGCCTATAACAGCACAGCTCCTAACGAACCATGGGATTGCCACCGGGGTCATGGGTCACAATCCATTTGAACTGCCTTTTTGAAAAAAAAAAAAACCAAACAACCCAAACCTTTGGGGTAGTATTTTGTGCTTTTGAAAGGTGCCGTATTCACACCAAAGAGACTGGAGCTCCCCAGAGCAGGTTCCTTAAGTTTATGGGCAGCAGTTTCACCAATGAATTTATCAGTGACCCAGAGGCACTGCACAGATACATGAGATGCGAGCATCTCAGAACCCTGTGCTCTAAGGAGAGCAGCATGTTCTCGGCACTAACACACAGCACTAGGGCTGAGGAGATCCGGATTCGAGCTCTTGGCTGGTTGGGTAGCCTTGGTCAAGTCACTTGGGCACTCCATGCCTCAGTTTCCCCATCAGTAAAACCTGGCTAACACCATTTCCCTACTAGATAAGGGTGCTGGGAGAGTTAATTCATTAATGTTTGAGAGAGACAAACCGTGATGGGTGCTACAGAAAGGTCTGTAACTAGATTGAAAAGGGCCCATCGTTTCCACTGAGTTACTGTGCTGGCTGGGATATTTGGAGTTCAGGACTGGAGACATCAGCTCTCTTCGGCAAACAGACTGTTCTCTCGACCACAGCAGCGGCCATTTTAAAACCCTGTGTGGATTCCTGCGTAACCCTAGATTCAGAAAACGAGGCGGTGCCTTTGGTCAGTGACTTACCTGTGCTCGTCCTGACGGGCACCGGTGCTGCTCCAGTAGCTCTGCAAGAAGAGAAGGGAGCCGGGCTCTTTACACGGAACGATCAACGTGACTCCCGAAAACAACGCGGGAGGGAAAAGCAACACACACACACACACACACACACACACACACACACACACACACACACACACACAGTTAGCAGCTCTGACATACTCCACAACATCCTAGACTCATAGACTTTACGGTCAGAAGGGACCATTATGATCATCTAGTCTGACCTCCTGCACAACGCAGGCCACAGAATCTCACCCACCCACTCCTGCAATAAACCTCTCACCTATGTCTCAGCTATTGAAGTCCTCAAATCATGGTTTAAAGACTTCAAGATGCAGAGAATCCTCCAGCAAGTGACCCGTGCCCCATGCTGCAGAGGAAGGCAAAAAACCTCCAGGGCCTCAGCTGATCTACCCTGGAGGAAAATTCCTTCCCGACCCCAAATATGGCGATCGGCTGAACCCCAAGCATGTGGGCAAGACTCACCAGCCAGACACCCAGGAAATAATTCTCTCTAGTAACTCAGATCCCACCCCATCTAACATCCCATCACAGGCTATTGGGCATGTTTACCACTGATCGTCAAAGATCAATTAATTGCCTCTCATACCATTTCCTCCATAAACGTATCAAGCTTAGTCTTGAAGCTAGATATGTCTTTTGCCCCCACTGCTTCCCTTGGATGGGGCTAGAGATGAGACCAAGGGGTCTTTGGTTCTGAACTTGAGCATTCCCCAAGTCGAGCTGTGTTCAGAGTCCAGGTGTTAGAGACAAGCCATGCTACGATGTCTACCTCCACATTCAAACTTCTCCAGACCGTGAGAGGGTTCAGAGCCTCCTGTCTCTATCAGGACCAGCCCTCCCGGACATGTTAGGTAAAGGTGCACAGGTCACGGTGTCAGCAAATGGCACAAAGTCCAGGTAACAGCCATGGCATTGGTTCTCCCGAAGAAAGGGTAAGGCAGAAGGGAAAGGAGTGAAGAATCTGCATGCATATCCCACTCTGCACTTCCACACGGGTGGAGTCATGGGTGCATGGCTTTGGAGCACTGCCGCAGTCCAGTGGCATTCAGGATGTTCTCTAATCGGCAAATCTATTACTTCAGCTGCTTACAAAGGATGGTCCAATGGCTAACACACTGGCCTGGGGCCCATGTTCAATTCTCTGCTCTGCCACAGCCTTCCTGTGTGCCCTTGGGCAAGTTACTTAGCCTCTCTGTGCCTGCCTCAGTTTCCCCAACAGCAAAACATGGCGCACATGACTTCCCTAGTAGACAAGAATGCTGGGAAGTTTAATTCATTAACTGAGTGCTTCACAGACAACAAAACCATGATGAGTGTCACAGAAAGGCCTGTAACTAGATTGAAAAGGGGCCCATATTAAAGAATGTGAGACAGCCACCTACTACAGTGATAGGTGTCTAACGGGTGGGGGGGCGGGGGGAGGGGGGCCTGTTTGGTAACACCTGTATGGCTTGTCAGGCCAAAAATTCTTCTAGACTTAAACGGACGTTGATAGACCGCTCTGAGACGTACCTCACCCCTCACCTCACACGCTTGGCCTTGCTAATGGGGACAGAAAACCGGGCCGAAACCAAGCGGCAAAGTTTGGAGCTAGCAAACCGCAACAGCAAGGAAGAGCTACATGTCGTTACCGGCTCGGTGTATCCGAATCCCAGACCAGTGGCTCCCATCTGCAAGAGGTCAGACTCCAGCTTATGACGCCGCAGAAACTTGGCAGCTTCCTGCAACAGCCGAGGGAAGGGAGAAGGAAGTGTCAGGCGGGTCAGGGCATGAGCCTTCGAGTCAGGATTCCTGCGTGACCGCGGGCGAAGCCCTGAGGCTACAAGCGCAGACACTTGCCATGGCAATGGAAGGGGTTTTCCATCCCTGTAGGGCCCGCCCCTCCTCCCGAGAGGCAGTGCAGAAGTTGCTAGAAGAATTCTTCCATTGACCAAACGGCATCTACACTGGGGCTTAGGTTGGCTGAACGATGTGTGAATTTTTCATACCCCTAAGCACAGGAGCTAGGTCAACCTAAATGTTAGGTGTAGACCAGGCTTCAGGTTCTCTGCACCCCTCCTTCCCCTCTGTACATGGGCATAACAGGGCTGTTGTGAGGATAAATTCCTTACTGATTGGGAGGCACTATGGAAATGGGAGCCAGATAAGTATCTAAGATACATCCAGCTCTGGCAGGATGACACATCTCTCAGGGCCGTGACGGGAACATTCCCCAGCCTGGGAAAGGGACCCACTAGGGGGGAAATTCTCTACACAGACATTTCCTCCAGTGGTGACTCAGTATGTCCAGTTTCGTCATCTGACCCAAGGCGAGTCCCCACCCACCTCTGCAAAGCTGTTCCCTGCAGAACAGTTTGGAGAGCTTCGCCCAGTCTAGCTTTAAATGACTCAAGCGGTAAGACCGGCTTTCACCACTTCCCCAGTTGCCTAACAGCCGCCACTGTCTGGAGTTCTGGTGCTCCTTACCCTATTTCATCACACTGTTCCTACTCCTCCTAAACAATCCCTCTCCCTCCTTGGGCCATACACCGACATGGGCATCACATCCGCCCTGCTTGGTCGTCATTTGGCTAAAAACTGTCACACCAGCCACTGGCATTAATCTGGATTTACACCGACGTGACCGAGAGAACCACCTGGCCCTTCATCCTTTAACCTTGCCTCAAAATCGGTGACGGTACCAGGAGACTGCCAAATTGATGCATCGACTGAGCTACTTCCAAACAATGTTTCAGTTGTGGTGCCATGCCGGGTAATTTCAACACATTTATTCTCACCTCTCTGGCTTTGATGGTCTCCGGGTCCAGAGTCTCTTCCAAAAGGCTCTGGTAATAATCCACGTTCTCCAAGACAGCTTCATCGTCCGGGTGGAACAGGAGGTAGGACTTGGCACACTCCAGGGCTTTCACGTACTCGCCAACTGCAAGGGAGCAGAGCAGAGGTTGGGGACGGCATGGAGATTACATGGCATGACCGATCCAGGGGACAGACTTTCACCTGATGGCCCCCAGGCTCATGACAGATATTTATGAATCAGCTCCACCACAGCCCTCTGCTGTAGCTCCAGCTTATTGTCTCAATTCTACATAGAGGGAAACTGAGGCACAGAAGAGTTGTGACTTTTCCAAGGCCACCCAGCAAATCAGGGACAGACCTAGGACAGAAGCCGAGAATCAGCAGCAGACCACAATCCCGAGAGAAAATCAGGGGGATGGAATTCAGTGAATGAGAAATGAGCAACCTCCCAGTTTTAAGTATGATTTATGATTCTCATGTTATATTGCCACATTTGCTTATTTTCCCCTTCTCAGGCTCTTAGTATATTCCTCTCTAGGACACTAATTGTGGGTGCTTTTAGTAAACTGACCATTGTATTATCCTACTTGTTGTTTTACTATAGACAATAAGCACAAGTAATTAGTTTTATGGTCTTGCCAATGCTCGCGGCTCTGTTGGGACTCTCGCGATCTTTGGTGTTTATTTTAGGTTATTACATGAGATTCTCAGTTTACCTTTCGTTAAAAGATAAGTTTATAGCCCTAGTGGTTGCAGCGAAGAGCTCAAAAACATGAACTCCAAAAGGCTCAGAAACCAAAAAGCCAATGAAAACATCCCAAAATGTATCATTAAAAAATGAATCTCAGGATTGTTAAGCCAATCTCAGGAGTTTGTGGTGGTTGGTTGTGAGCGAGCAAATGAGGCTGGTGATGCTGGTTTTTATACAAGCACTTAGAACCAGACTTTTTAAAGCTTATTTAGGGGCCTAAAGACACAGATAAGCACATAGATGCCAAATGTTTGCTGTTGAAAATCCCACTAACTCCCCCACCCAGTGCCTATTTAGGCACCTAAATACCTTTAAAAATCTGGCCCTTCACTCTTTGCACTTCATTCAGCTTGGAGAGTAACACTAGACAGGGCTCTTCCACGCTCCGTTTCTAACCGGATTTATTTTCTGGTTCTCGTGCTCTCAGACTAATGTCAGGAGGGACCATCATGATCATCTATTCTAGTCTGACCTCCTGAACACTGCAGCCCACAGAACCTCAGCCACTCTTGTAACAGACCCCTAACCTCTGGCTGAGTTACTGAAACCCTCAAGTCATGGTCTAAAGACTTCACGTTACAGAGAATCCACCATTTACACGAGTTTAAACCAGCAAGTGACCCACACCCCAGGCTACAGAGGAAGGTGAAACCGCCCCCAGGGTCTCTGCCAATCTGACCTGGGGGAAAATTCCTTCCAGACCCCAAATATGGCGATTGTTTAGACCCTGAACATGTGGGCAAGACCCACCGGGCATATACCTGGGAAAGAATTCTCTGCAGTAACTCAGAGCCCGCCCCAGCTACTGTCCCATCTCCAGCAGTTTGGGATTTTTGTTACTGGCAGTCGTAAATGGGCCACATGCCATTGTAGGGAGTCCCATCATATTGTCTCCTCCATACACTTATCAAGCTCAGTCTTGAAGCCAGTTAGTTTTTTTTTTGCCCCCACTGCTCCCCTTGGGAGGCTGTTCCAGAACTTCACTCCTCGGATGGTTAGAAACCTTTGTCTAAATTTCAAGCCTAAACTTGTTGATGGCCAGTTTATATCCATTTGTTCTTGTGCCCACATTATTCTTGTGCCCTTGACTTAAGTAACTCCTCTCCCTCCCTTGTATTTATCTCTCTGATGTATTTATAGAGCACAGTCATATCTCCCCATAGCCTTCATTTGGTTAGGCTAAATAAGCCAAGCTCTTCGAGTCTCCTTTCATAAGCTAGCCAGTGCCATTACGTTGTGATGCCCCCCACCCACCCGAGAACACTGAAATCCCCAAAAGTCTCCACTAACCCAAAGAGTAACAAAATCAAGCAACGGCTGCTAGAAACGGAGCAGCCCAGCGTTACCTCTGTAATAGGCAAACTGCAAGTAGTCGTAATGGAGGGGAAGGTAGTTCTCGATGGGTGATAAACGCCCAGGGCGGGTGGCAAGTTCCCGGACACACTCATGTTGACACACCAGGATCTGCATGTAGTGATCTGCAAGGGAAAGAGAAAGAGTACAAGGTCTGTGCTCAGAAGGCTGATAATCAGCTCTTGAGAGACAAGCTCAGCTGGGTTTATGGAGACCAACTCATGTCACAAGTAGATCAAAGACACAAGGGCCCCCATCCTGTAAACTGCTGAGTAGATCTTGAGAAGCCAGTGGGACATAAGGGTGCTCAGCAACTTACAGGAACATGTTGTCCATGCCCAATATCTGGGCCTTCTGCCATGTTCCTTTCTAACAGGACTCGTAACTAAACTCAGATATTGAGCATCTCGCAAGCACATACTCTGCAGGCACAGCTTGGTTGCAGGTGTCTGATGTTTTACTCCGTGTTAATTTCCAAGGGTGTGAATTTTGCGCACGTGGTGAGGAGAGACTGTACTGTAAAAGCTACTATTTCTGTTTAAAGTCACAGCGAAGCTACCTCAATGTACAATAGGCCTCCTGAGAGATCTTTGCAATGGGAATTAACTGAAGTTGTCAGACTCTGAGGGTCAAAACGAAGTTGAGGGACACCAAGAAGGAGATCAAAGGCACTTGAGATGTGAAAGACTTATGAAGTCATCTAGCCCATCGAGTGAGGAATAGGGAAGGTTGCTCCCTACTGCATATTTTCCAGTGGTTTGTTCAATCCACTTTTAAATGTCTTGCAACAAGGTTTCCACTGCTTCCTTTTGGAGACTAATCTACAAAGTAACAGGATCTATTAGAAAGTTCTGGCTGACGCATGGCCTATAATTTCCTGTGTTCAATTTCATCCCCGGACAATGAAATATACCCCTGTTGGAGTACTCTTTCAAAAGACTCTTTGATCCTTTCTCTATTGCAACAGCATAATGCACAATATGGGACACATACCAACTGAGGGACATTCTGAGATTAATACTGCTACAAGTCAATGTAGCCATTCAAGCTAAACCGGACGGAATCTGTACTGCTAATACTAAGGGGGAAATGCTATCGGCAGAACACCTCTGTTTATCGCTTCGGAAAGGCGACAACTTTCTCCGGTTAATTCAACTGAATAGCAAGCATCTGCCATAAACAAGATTTCTAATTGGTGAAAGCATACAGTACATGTGCTGTGTCAGCTGTAGCATTTATAAGCCAAAGGGGACATCTGATTCCACTTTGGGACCTTTTCTGCAATGTACTTACAAATCGACTTTGCTTGCGGCGTCTCTGTATACAATTAAAATCTTTACGGAACAAACATGGGTTTGAAATAAAACATGCGTTCTGCTACCAGAGTGCTCCCCCGAGCTGCCAAAACGCTGGCTTTGGGAATTTCCATTGAAATCAAGTGGAAACTCAAAACAGTCCCTGTTTTGCTCTGGGGATTCAAAGAACTGTTAAGTGTGAGTGGACATTTGATGTTCCATACTCACTCCGAATAGTGCTCTAAAGAGAATGGGGGAGGGGGAAGCTAAACTTTAAATCTACCGGGAGCATCCAAGATCTGAAGGTTGGCAGCAGATCCTAATAATATCAATCATCGCTGACATATAGTGTTTTCCCTCAATGCTCTCAAAGCGTCCTTCAAAACTTTACAGGCTATCGTGCAGGAATCATTACCCACTCCATCTATGACCCAGGAGGTTCCTTCCTTCCTGTATCCTTATGCACATTGTTCCAGACCCCTTAGCATCTTCAAAAACACTTTACACACAGCTAGCTAGTCCACGGCCACGCAGCATGCTGGTAAGGCAGCTGTTAATGTCCCCATTTCGTAGAGGGGAAAACGGAGGCAGAGAGGCGGAGGACCTGATTTTCAGAAGGGCTGAGCACCCACACCGCCAATGGCAATCAGTGAAAATTGCAGGTGCCCAGCACCTCTGAACGTCAGCCTCCAGCCCGCTGCAGGAGATGGTTTCCGATTCAGGAGCCCGTGGGTCCCAGCCCTGTGCTCAGAGTTTCGAAGCTTGCCAGCTATCGAAGGGAAGCTGCTTTGCCAAATTCAGCAAAGGTGTTAAAGTTCATAGTTAAACACCCCCCGCCAGGAGCCAAGGCACATACATGCCCTGTGTCTCCAGGGGACTGGTTAGAGACCTCACCTGCAATTGCTTCGTAGAGGTCAGCTTTATACTCCAAGTACTCGTACTCCTCGAACCGCTGAGGCCCCTCGCACATCACCCGGCACTCCACGTCCGCGATGTAGTAGCCCCGCAGGGCTCGCTCCAGGGACTCGATGGCCAGCACGTACTCTTCTCGATCATAGTGCTTCACCCCTGCGCTGTAGTTCTCCTGCAAAGAAGCCCGGCAGGCGCATTAGGCAGCCAGGAACCAGTTCCAAACACGTACAGACAGCGAGGCCCAAAGATTCACAAGTGCGCAGGCACTGCCGCGCTCAGCGTCGCCACCCACACCTACCTGATTTAGGAGCCTAAGTCTCATTTTCAAAAGGGATGTAGGCACTCTGGAGCCTGAACAGCCTTGATGGTCAAAGGGATTTAGGCTCCCAGGTGCCTAAACCCCTTTTGAAAGTAAGACTTAGGCTCCTAAATCAGGTAGGTGCTGTAACGCTGGGATTAAACCAGTGCCCATCTGGCACATTGGTCTAAAGGAGAATCCTGTAGAACTGCACATTACGCTGAATGAACAGTGATGTTCGCTTAACGAACCTCCTGTGTGTAAATTCTCCAGAGCTCTACGAAGTCGTTAACCAGGGGCTGCGATGAGCCCAGTTTTGGGGTTCATTTTGGTTGCTTCATAAAACCGTTGTAAAGCTGGCTTAACCGGCTGGGCACCACCAGATAACATCGGCCATATCCAAGACTTTCCGGAGTCAATGGGAGTTTTTTCCATTGGCTTCGGATCATGCTCATGGACCTGACACAACACCGGTACCGCTCCCAGCATTGGCACCGGTGGCATGGCTGGGGAAGAAAAAAAACAAACGACAGCTGTGCTCTGTATCAGTCCCAGTGCTGGAGGAAGCAGGGAACGAAAATGGCTTAAATCCCCCTTTGTCACCCCCACCTCAGTCATACCCTCCTGTGCTGGGTGCATCTCAGGCGGTCTGGAGAATCCAGCCCCATGTAAATGTGCGCGAGCCAGGATGCGTAAACCCACGTACACAACGGGTGCAAAGCCTGCCATTTACTGAGCCGTCTGTCAAACCAGGCCATGGCTAATCCTGAAAGCCATCCGCGCGAGTCAGCAGCTCCTCTACGGAGAGGACAGGCTGGAGTGTTGTGTTACCAGGCATACAACAGGGGATACTTAGAACGGAGGATGCGCAGTCAGTTCCAAGAGGACAGACGTCGGAAAAGAAAAGGGGATTCTGACAGATTTGCTTTCCCAGCTGAACCTTCACAACCAGAGAACATTGGCATGTCCACTGCCAGCCAGGGCTTAGCCCTCGGAATTTGATGCATTGCCTTGGACGTACTGGTGGATGGACAGTAGCCACAGTAGTACTTGTGGCTACTGTATGTTCCATGCCATGCATCTGATGAAGTGGGCTTTTGCCCACGAAAGCTCATGCCCAAATCAATGTGTTAGTCTCTAAGGTGCCACAAGGACTCCTCGTTCTTTTTGCGGATACAGACTAACCCGGCTACCCCTCTGAAACTAGTGAAAATACAGGCGCACAGAGACCTGTATGGACGTGTGAATAAATGCAAAATGACCATGCTACCAAGTCTACGCTTACTGACGTAAATCCGACACGGTGGTTCTCTCTGCCATGCACAGGGCAATGGCGCAGCCAGGCAGATGCCATGGGGCGGAAATGGACAAACGCTGCCTTTCTAATGCCCATCACAGACGTGGCCGACGGCTCGCACGCCGATATTCTCTAGCGGGCTAGCAGGAGCTCACTTCACAGCGTTGTAAACGCCGTCCAACCGAGCTTGGCCAGAAGCCCGTGTTAACTTCCTCCAGCCCCAAACTCCTCCCCAAACTGGCTGACACTTGCCATAATTGTTCAGCTCAGTGGAGAGGAGCTGGTTCCCCGAACTCACCATGTGCGGCTTGGCCTCTCGGTCAACCAGATGGACCTTCCCTGCCAGGGTTTTGTAGTTCTCAATGTCCTGCTGCATTTCCATGTGCTCAGGGTTTGCCATGAAGAAGGTGTGAGCGGCATCCGCAGCCTCCTCCAGGCGGTTCAGCTAAAACAAGGGAAGAAACAGCCAGCCGGTGAGTGCCCTGCTACGACAAGCCAGAACCGCCCTCCGTGGGAAGGCACCACGCTCGAGATTTCCTTCGCCACCTGCCACTGCTCAGTGTGCCGGCGGCATCTGGGCCCAAGCCACCAGGGCTGCTGAACACAGGGAGGAAATCCTGCCATTTCGTCTGTTCTAAGGGTGCCTCAGTGGCCAAAAGCACGGACTGGGAAGGGAGCAGCAGCAAATGAGGGGAACACTGAGTGAGGAGCGAAATCAAGGGGAAACTGAGCATGCAGAATGAAGGAAGTGATTTCAGTGCCAGAGCCAGACTGGTGTAGGGCACTCGGGAGATCGGGAGTCTGTTCCCGCCTGCCTGCGTGACCTCGGGCATGTCACTTTGCGTCTCTGTGACTCAGTTTCCCCAAGTGCACTATGGGATAGCAGCTCCTTTAGAGGTGGATGCAGGCACAGAGTGGCAGTAATTGCTGCTTGGAGCCAGTAAATACCCACAGCCTGGTGCGGACACTGGTTAGGCCTAAACCAGCGTTGCCACGTTCCCCCGACACGTCGCAAAACACAAACCCAAGGGGACTTGTGGCAGAAATCTGGGAGAGTCTGGGGGAAGCATGAGAGAGAGAGACCAGCCACCCCTCCCATTCTAGACCCCTCTCCGCTCCCTGATCTGAATCCCCACGGAAGCCCCGCACTGGGAGGGAACATCCTGCCGTGAAAGTACCCTGCCCATCCGCTTTTCCTGCAGCCAGACCCGGGGCTCCAGGATCTCCTGGGCTTGCACACGGCACCTGGAGCCCTGGCGCGTCTATTTTAAATTGCGAACGGGCAGATTCTGCTGTCAGTTACACCGATGTCATCTGTCAGATGTTACATTACTCCGGATTGACAGTGGTGTAACTGCTGTCAGATGCTGGCCCTGCGCCGGTCAAGGTCTCCTACGCAAGTAGAGAGTCCAGCCCTGTGCACACCTGCGGGACCTGCCGGGAAAGAGACAGATGTGGTAAAACATCTGCCTGCTGACAGCCTCTCACACCATCCCAGGGGAGAGGAGAGGAAAGGGGGCAGCTTCACTGGCTGAGGCCCCTGCTCCCGAAATGAATCACAGCACCACCGAAAAAGAGCAGGTGCAGTTCGGCAGTAGGGTGACCAGACAGCAAATGTGAAAAATCGGGACAGGGGGTGGAGGGTAATAGGAGCCTATATAAGAAAAAGACCCAAAAATTGGGACTGTCCCTATAAAATCGGGACATCTAGTCACCCTATTCGGGAGCCAGCTCTCTATGGGTGCCCAAGGGCTGGCTGTTGGCAGTGCTAGACTCTTGGCCTGATTCTCTTCCCACGTCAGGGGCCAGAGGCCCGCCAGAGGCCTACAGAGCACTGGAATAACCCTGGTGGTGGTTTCACACCGACTCAGTAAACGGTGGGGGCTGAGAGCAAGAGGAGGCCCATGGTTGAGTAGGTAGATCACAGCGAGGGAGAGGGGTGGGGGGGGCATCGCCCCAGCCCGCCCTTATTGAACCATCTTGGAGCAGGGGAGGAGGTGACGCACACCGGGAAAGCGTCACCTCCCACTGGATATATTCGGTCTGTCTAAGTCAACCAGAAACCCCCTAGGGATTCCCACCGCTGCACTCCCCTCCTTAGCAACGAGGCCTGTAGCTTCCAGCCCCGAAACCTTTGTACCGACCAGTCTCCGCCACTCAGAGCAGACGGCTCATAATGGTACAAGGGTCTCTGCCTGCAAGGAGCAGATGAGGAGTCGCAGCCGGGGACTGCGGCGAGCTGATGTGGGGGAGCACAAAGGAGCAGTGTGATGGCCCGAGAAGCGCTGTACGCAGCAGGCCCAGCACCCTGGCTGCCAGGCCACTGCCGTGCGGTTTCCAGGCATCCCGGGAGAGGGGAGTTAGGAGGAGAGATTTCCCAGGCGCACAGCCCTGACTCCGCGCTCGGACGTGATCTCCCCGAAATGTCTCCTGCCTGCATACGGCACCGGGAAGCTGATTCCAGCCACACTTGTGCCCATGTGGGAAATTCAGTCTCGACTGCAACCATTTGACGGAGACCCAGCACGCCAGCCTCCCGGCCAGAGGGACCACAAAGCCTGGCCGGCTCCCAGCGGATGTTACTCACACGGGAGACAACAAGAGCCCGAGCTGGGTGTTGGCCAGTTCAAAGCCGCACACAGTGTTACAGCATGACCGAGGGGAAAGTGCTGCAGGGCTGTGAACACGAACCGCGTGCCACTTGGCCAGCGCCATGGGTTGTTGGTAAACCACACTGGTTTGTTTGCTTTGGTCCTGTCTGCTGCTCACATTCCCAGACCAGATAATCGGCGTTGGGGGCGGGGGTGGTCCTTCCATTTGTTGCCTTCTTTCTTAGTCTATGCTGTGGCTCAGGATGTAGGTCACAAAGAAGGAGCACACTCTGAATCAGCAGGTCGTCTGCCCAGCACACGGCTGGAGACGCTTGCCCCAGCCGGACTTTGATTTGTGTGACCGGTCCCACTTTATATGACGGTTCCATTTAGCAACAGTTGATGGAGCATTAATACATGACGGACAGATGTTTCAACAAATGGTCAAGCAATTGTCAGCATGTCTGCCTGGTCTATAGGTTGCTTAGGACATGGATTATGGGAATTTATAGCACCTTCTACAGGTGTTCATACTCCTCTATAACATGTACTACTTGTGTATAACATCTATCAATCCTTTCTAAACCATTCATCAATGGAACCTAAATAATAATTGTGACCATTTTATGTACGGACACGCCTCACTGTAACATCCCCACACCTCAGACTTAATTGAGTTCGCCCTGACAACTCTCCTGTGAGTATCCTCAGCTACAAATTTATCCACTGAGGAGCAGACACGCAGAGGCTAAGGCCCATATTCATAAAGGGAATTAAGCACCTAAGTTTTCCTGATTTCAATTGGTGTTAGGTGCCTAAACCCCTTTACGGATCTGGGCCTAAGTGACTTACCAAAGGCCGCGCCGGAAGAATGTGGCAGAGCTTCAGGTTCCCAGCCTTGTACCCTAACCACAGGACAATCTTGTCTGCATTTCTCTCGCTGCTGTTACACATTTCTGACCCCTTTCCTCCATCTGTTTACAGCACATTCCAGTCAGTCCCTGAAGAACACGCCAGCAGTGGCACAAGGCTCTGAGGAAAGGGATGAGAGTAATGGACACGCTACATCGCAGGGAGCACGGAATTATCTCTGAGCAGAACAACAATTCGCCGTAGGGCGTAACCTGTTTCGCATCAAAGGCTTGTCAAAGCGCAGCCGCGACATTCAAACTGAAAACGGATTTTCACATCTCGTGGCAAAAGAAATCAAAACCTGACCTGCTTAGAGGGAGGGGGAAAATCTGTGATGCTCTAACTTCACACTGGATGAAAACAGACCCATCAGCAAGCTGGGATGTGCTTCGTTCCACTAGGAAACCGGCCACGTTTCGAGCGAAGGTCAGCCCGCTCCTGAGCGGTGAACACCAAGAAAATTCAGGCTTTTATGTTCCAAATTAAAAAAGGGAGAAAACCTGCTGTGAAATCCCACAAGACACTGATGCTTTGAGACACGACTCTGCCCCAAACGGAATGGGTATGTTTAATATTAGCCTAGATCATCCCAGGGAAACCCAAAGGCAGAAGGAAACCCCCACATGCAGATCTCCCCTGCTCAACGCAGAAGCTGCTTCCATGATACTAGCCCCCATGGCCTGGCATCCAGCAGAGGGCTCTCTGTGAGGTCAGGATCTCAGCGGGAGATTGGGAGGAGCAGGGTTATACTGTCACGCCACAACAGCCGTGTGGCAATTACCTAGAAGGGGTGCCCATAGAATCATAGAATCTCAGGGTTGGAAGGGACCTCAGGAGGTCATCTAGTCCAACCCCCTGCTCAAAGCAGGACCAACCCCAACTAAATCATCCCAGCCAGGGCTTTGTCAAGCCTGACCTTAAAAACCTCTAAGGAAGGAGACTCCACCACCTCCCTAGGTAACCCATTCCAGTGCTTCACCACCCTACTAGTGAAAAAGTTTTTCCTATAATCCAACCTAAACCTCCCCCTCTGCAACTTGAGACCATTACTCCTTGTTCTGTCATCTTCTACCACTGAGAACAGTCTAGATCCATCCTCTTTGGAACCCCCTTTCAGGTAGTTGAAAGCAGCTATCAAATCCCCCCTCATTCTTCTCTTCTGCAGGCTAAACAATCCCAGTTCCCTCAGCCTCTCCTCATAAGTCATGTGCTCCAGCCCCCTAATCATTTTTGTTGCCCTCCACTGGACTCTTTCCAATTTATCCACATCCTTCTTGTGGTGTGGGGCACAAAACTGGACACAGTACTCCAAATGAGGCCTCACCAGTGCCGAATAGAGGGGAATAATCATGTCCTTCGATCTGCTGGAAATGCCCCTACTTATACAGCCCAAAATGCCGTTAACCTTCTTGGCAACAAGGGCACGCTGTTGACTCATATTCAGCTTTTCGTCCACTGTAACCCCTAGGTCCTTTTCTGCAGAACTGCTGCCCAGCCATTCAGTCTCTAATCTATAGCACTGCATGGGATTCTTCCGTCCTAAGTGCAGGACTCTGCACTTGTCCTTGTTGAACCTCATCAGATTTCTTTTGGCCCAATCCTCTAATTTGTCTAGGTCCCTCTGTATCCTGTCCCTACCCTCCAGCGTATCAACCACTCCTCCCAGTTTAGTGTCATCTGCAAACTTGCTAAGGGTGCAGTCCACACCATCCTCCAGATCGTTGATGAAGATATTGAACAAAACCGGCCCCAGCACCGACCCTTGGGGCACTCCACTTGATACCGGCTGCCAACTAGACATGGAGCCATTGATCACTACCCGTTGAGTAGCCCATCTGGGGCTCTAGTTCTTCTCTTGTGGCTCCCTTCAGCATGGGGAGCTGACGCCATCCCAGCTCTTCGGGATCCGCTGGAGTCTATTGGATTTGGGGACAGAGCAGCAACTCATTCTACAGGGGGAGGGGCAAACTCCATAAATCGGTGCTCACTGGCTTTTCCTTCTCTGTCCGGGACTCAGGCTACGTCTGCTTGACATGCTAGGAGTGCGATCCCCCTGCTCGTCTACACAGATGTGAGCTCTCCTTGAGCGAGTGTGAGTATACAGAGCCGTGCAGCTGGTGGGGCACTGGGAGCTGCTGCGGAGGCACGTCTGAGCCTGAAACCGGGGGGTACGTACATGCCTAGTCTAGTTTCAGGCACGCACTACTGCAACCCTTGCTGCACGGCGATGTATACTCGTGCTCGCTCAATGAGAGCGAGCGTGAGCATGGGCGCACAAGCAGTGGAATCACACCCCTCGCCTGTAGTGTAGAGGTAGCCAGACTGGCATGTCTACCCAGGCACTAACCCCCCGCAGATGTCCCATGGTGGCTGACTCAGGGCTCCCACTGTGCAGAGTCCAGAGTCTGCACAGCAATGAAAGAGCCCCGCACACGAGTCAGCTGGCACGGGCCAGCCCTGGGCTTTTCTTTGCTGTGTAGACATACCCTAAGTGGTAACCGGGCTTGGCTACAGCTGGCCAGATGGCACACACAGCTGTCCTCTGCTGAGCACTGCTGCAGTTCGCAGGACTCCTGGCTTTGGAGAGGGCTTGCTCATGGTGCCTTGTTACCAGACCAGCATTGCAAAGAAGCCCCGGGTTTCTGCTGCAAGCTGTTTTGAGCAGGAACGGCCCAGGGCTGGGGAAGAGTGGCAGCCTTGGACTCAGCCGGAGCAGAAGAATTCCTCTGGAAGCAGCAGGCCCGGCTGGGCTGCTGCAAACCTGTTCCCATTCGGAAACTAGAGCTGGCTGCCAGGGTTCATAAAAGAGGCCAGTTGTTTCACTGGCCGAGCGACACCTCCACCTGCACTGTATGTACGGTTCAGTGGGACTTGGGAAAATACAAGGCTCAATGAGGATGTATATTTTTGTTCGGAGGCAGCTTTTTCTAAAGGTTTAGTGGGAACATAGTCTGGCAGCAAACAAACTGGCTAGTGCCATTCGAGTCTCCTCGCACAAACAAAAATTCCAAGCGGCAAAAATGAATTAAGAAGCTACTGAAGTGGATTTTCTTCAGCGCTGTAAGAACCAGTAGGGAATTAGAAAGGTACAGCAAGCCACCAAAAATAATTTTACATGAACAAAAAGCAAGCTTGGGGAATCAGAGAAGTGTCGCCAAGTCCAGCCACCCATTTCCCAGACTTCCTAGCGTTCTCCCTAAACGTGGCCCTGTGTTCGTGGTGCAGTGTGGGGAAATATGACTGTCCACATAACGACTGGTCAGAGGACAAAGGAAGTTGGCCTGTGGGATCATGGGATACTTTTGGCAGAGACCAAGTCCAGTGGGGCTGTGTCTACACTGCAAAGCAATAGGGCTTGAACCCTGGTCCCCAGCTTGATTTAGGCCCTGGGTTAAGGTGATGTGTGTGTAGATGAAAGGGGGGTTAGGGTTGAACCTGAGTTCGAACCCTGGGCTTCCATTGCAGTGTAGACGTACTCTCCGGGTACATCAACACGGCGATAAAACACCTGCGGCCCGGCAGTCCGAGCCCCACAAGGCCAAGTCAGCTGACCAAGCCTTGGGTTTTTTAATCGCAGTGCAGACATACCATAAGGGACTTAGCCTGGGGGCACAGAAATCAATTACAGAGCTAGGAGCGGAAACTGTGTCCTTACTGTCACTCCCATAGCTTCCTCGGGTGTGGAGGGGATGCTGCAGTCTCCTTTCGAACTCATTCTCAGATCACGTGGCGTTTGATACACAAACTTGGGAGAAAACAACTTTCTTCCAGTGGCTGGAATCCTACAGCACGTGCCCCGCCCCCGGTCACCTTCAGAATCCTCCTGGCTCTGTGGCAAATGCTAACATGGAAAAGACACTTCAGATGAAGATGGGAACCAACTCCAGTGGCATGCTCCATGCACTTTGCCTATCCCGTCATACTCCTGCTTTTCTCATTGGTAACAATGGGCTGAATCAGTCCTCAAATCAACACATGCACTCTGCCTGGGAATTGAAGCTCGCTGAGATTTCCACCACTGTAGTCAGGTTTCAGACAATAAAAACCTCTAAACTGCAGATTTTATTCTATGGCCCTAACTCAGCCAAAGTCCACTGGCTGGTCCAATCCCCAGCAGACCCAGAGCAGGACTGCCTGAGGAGGAGCATGCGTGACTGCCTCTGAAAAGAAAATGCAAGCCCGTCAGAGGGCATGTCAAAACAGACTCCAGCTCTGTCCTTTGAACAGCGAAGCACCAGGGCACAGTGATGCCCAGAGGAACTTGAACAATTTGCCCTGTGCAAACTTGAGAATATTTTTGGCTTTCACCCTGTAGTTACAACCCGTGCAGGAAACAGAGCCTGGCTTTGCTCTCCCTGCAAAAACAAGAACTCTCCCATTTGTGTATTCAATCCAAGCAGAAGTAAAGGTTTGAGCTTACAAGACAGCACAAAAGTGAGAGAGTGAAGGAGAGAATTATCTCTTGCAACTTAGTTGATCAGGTAAAGTCTACTTCATCCATTTTACAGATGGGAAAAATAAGGCTCAGGGATGTAATGTGAGGTGCCCAAGGTCATATTATAAATAGGTGTCAATGCCAAGAACTGAACTCAGGAGTCCTAACTCAAAGTCTCCCCTAAACCCTAGTCACAGAGGGTACGTCTACCCTGGAATAAAAGACCTGCTGCACAGCCGCCTCGGGCTTGTGATGCTTGGCTCACAGGGCTAAAAACTGCAGTGTAGACATTTAGGCTCTGGCTGAAGCCAGGGCTCTGGGACCCTCCCGGTCCCTACCACAGAGATACTACATACCTACACTGCAATTTTACATTCCTGCAGCCTGAGCTCCGCAAGACTGAGCTAGCTGACCCGGGCCAGCCACGGGTGTTTAATGGCTGTGACATACTGGAGCATCTCAATGACGTGGCTGTAAGAATGTTTCAAAACAGCTACTTACTGACAGCAGAGTATCAGGAATCTTGGGGTCCAGTCCAGCTTCCGAGGGGAGTGATCTCCAGTGCTCACAGACCTTCTGTCCCTATCCCCGTCCCGTCTCTTCCCACCCCAACCCCCGATCTCTGTCCCAGTCTTCTCAGCTCTTCATCCTCGTCCATGTGCCAGGCTCCTTGCTCACTCTCAGTCTCCCGCACAGGGGCTCTTTGCCTGATCCGTCATACCCCCAAACTCCCAGCCGCCCCCACTCAATCTACTCCCTCTGCCTCTTCCTTCCCTTCCTTTGCCTGAAGGCAGGGAACTGAGAGTACAAGAGAGACAGGCTCCCTGCCCTCGGTTCCAGAGCCTGCACCCTTGGCCGCCAGGTGTAGCAGTTGCAGGGAAAGTCCTATTCAGTCCCTGCACCCCCAGGTTGGAGCGTGCGCCGTCACTGTGTGGAATGGTGCATGCATAGTCTGGTCACATGCAGGAGCGGAGAGAGATTGGAGCATGCGCTCTACAGATGGAAGCTTCACAGATTTAGCTGCCAGCATCCGTAAAGTGAGATTTCCCCAAAGTTTTATAATTTGGCCAAATTTTCATTTTCATGAGAACAAT
This sequence comes from Macrochelys suwanniensis, assembly GCA_033296515.1. NCBI lineage: Eukaryota > Metazoa > Chordata > Testudines > Chelydridae > Macrochelys > Macrochelys suwanniensis. The sequence goes on along the minus strand of CM065783.1, from coordinate 3,312,090 downwards.
AAAAGCCACAATCCCGGCACTAGGGCACCCCCCCCCGCCCCCTCACTCCTGATCAGCTCTGCTCCATAGCGTGGGGGCATAGAGCTTTTCAATGAAATGGTTATATGAATGTTTTTAACATGGACAAAACAATGTATTTTCTCATTCTGAGAAATGACAACCATTTATGCTGAAAAACTGTCCAAACCCACCTACCCGGAGGCACCCACCTGGAAAATGTCATCCCCAGTGGTTGAAGTTCGGCGAAGTTATAACTGAAATCTGGGTCTTATAGTAAGAAGTGTCAGGCAACCTTAACTAGGGGCAGTGCTACCAGCTCACTCTATAATTACAGCGGGTTACTTGGTGACAATAGGACAGTAGGTTCAGTAGAAAAAAAGAAGCAGCTGATTTGAGAGGACATCGATGATTGATGTTAAGGAAACCCATGCAGTACTCAGAGCTATTTACAGTGCAAACTTCAGCCTTGATCTCTCTCATTCTTGTTAACTTTGCAGCCCTTCACACAGTTATGCTTCCAAAGGCGCGTGTGTGTGTGTGTGTGTGTGTGTGTGTGTGTGTGTGTGTGTGTGTGTGTGTGTGTGTGTGTGTGTGTGTGTGTGTGTGTGTGTGTGTGTGTGTGTGTGTGTGTGTGTGTGTGTGTAAAACCCGCCAGTAGGTCCTGTGGAAACTCACTTGCGCAGAGGGCTACAATAATTCCTGGACAATACAGAAGTCCCACCTAACTCCTCAACATAGCGTGTAAGCCATGTTGAGCTCGAGTGCTGGGTGAAACTCAAAACAGAACATATGGGCTCCACCCTTTCAGGTTATCCCCTTCTGTGTTTGCTTCTGAAATACTCAAGTTGCCCTAGAAGTCAAGCACTGATAAGTCTCTACTTGTCTTGGAGTGTTTAAACAGAAGCGCACATATAAACAAATTCCAAACTGGTAAGCTATTCTCAGAAGCTAGGGTACAGCCGTATTATGAAACACACTGGGGTCTGCTGCCAAATTCCTTCGAGCCCCAAGGGAGAAGAAGAATGGTTTAAAGTCCAGGACTTGGACTTGGAGACCTTGGTTCAGTTTCTGGTGCCATTGCAGACTCAGTGTGTGGCCTCAGGCAAGTCACTAACTGATGGAGGGCTAAGTCACAAAGTAAAACAGGAATAATAATAAATAATGCTTCTTTCCTCCACCTTTTCTCTGTCTTGTCTAGGTACAATTTCCATGGGACAGGGACCATCTCTTATTAAGTGTATGTATAGCGTGTTTGTAGCACATGGGAAATCCCATTCTTGATTGGGGACACTATATTAACAACTACTGTACTAGTGGATGGAAATAGGCAATGGAAAAACAGAAGCTCAAAAACTATATATTAGAATTGGACAAAGCACAGAGAAGGGCAACAAAAATGACTAGGGGTGTGAAACAGCTTCCATGTGAGGAGAGATTAAAAAGACTGGGACTAGTCATCTTAGAAAAGAGACGACTAAGGGGACATATGATACAGCAAGCAAACAGGGAAGTATCATTTATGCCTTCACATAAACACAAGAACTAGGGGTCACCCAATGAAAACAACCGGCAACTGGTTTAAAACTAACAACCAGAAGTACTTCTTCATACAAAGCACAGTCAACCTGTGGAACGCGTTGCCAGGGGTCGTTGTGAAGGCCGAAAGTATAACTGGGTTCAAGAAAGAATGAGACATTCCTGGAGGACAGGTCTATCAACGGCTTTAGCCAAGATAGTCAGGGAAGCAACCCCATGTTCTGGGTGTCCCTAAACCTCCAACTGCCAGAAGCTGAATGACAAGGATGGATCACTCTAAAATTGCCCTGCTCTGTTCATTCCCCCTGAACCACCTGGTGCTGGCCACTGTCGGAGAACAGGATCCTGGGCTAGATGGACCCAGGGCCGGCTCAAGGCACCAGATGAGAAAGCACATGCCTGGGGCGGCACCTTGTAAGGGGCAGCAGTCCGGGGATTCTTGGGGCGTCCGTGATTTTTTTTTTGCTTTGGCAGTTCGGTGGCAGCTTTCCCCCCCCCCCCTCCTTTGCTTGGGGCGACCAAAAAGCTAGAGCCGGCCCTGGATGGATCACTGGTCTGACCCAGTGTAGCCGTTCTTATGCATCAAGCCCTTACAGAACAATACATCTTGAATTACACTAACACTCCTGGAATGATGTTGTGGGAATATCTTCTAACTTTTACATCAAAACCTTTATATTTCAGCCGCAAGGTCACAAACACAGCATCGCATCAAGAAATACGCAAGAGCCCCGAAACACTCTCGCAGGGTCAGTTTGGCTCTGGCAATGACTAGAGCAGGAAAAGGAGGGGGAAAAACCATTTTTAAAATTTTGAAAAATGAAATGAAATTTTTCAGCTCAAAACCAAAACTCCTGTTTCATTTTGCTGGCAAATGGAAAGATTTCAAAGGAAGTTGGAAAACCCATTTTTCATCAAATGTTTAGATGAAAGAAAGAGTTTCAACTGGTTGTAGTTTCCACTTCTCCTGCAGGGGGGTGAACAAAACTGTGGCAAACTACTGAATAAAATATTTGTTCTGTGATTGTACAGCTCCTAGCACAACGGGGCGAAATCCAGACCCTATCATAATCAGTGGGAGTTTTGCCATTGACTTTAATGGGGCAGGATTTCATCCAAAATTAGTGACTTTCGGAAACTTAGATGGGAAAGATTTGAACAGGGTAAGGACTGAAGTCGAGGTCCATCCCGCAGTCTAAGTTAGTACCTGCCTGGTCTTAGCACGATTTATAGTGTCGCTTGACACCTAGAGGGCAGCCATTTGGTTTACTTCAATAGTGAAAATCCTAGATGGGGAGTGACCACCATTGCTCTCACAGGCTGCATGATAAATCATCAGTACAGTATAAGCAACTCGCTCATAATTCACCCTCTTTCTGGTTTTCATTATGAAGCCAATAAGTCTTTCCTCAGCAACCCAATCTAAATCCTCTGCCCTTCTATGACTGCCGTGTAGCAACCAGCCAGGTTTACATAATACTCTCTACATTCTTCCCATTTGCTTGCCCTAGGGCTGCCAACACTGTACCACTCAGGTATCTGGAACATGTCTTCCACAGAGTATGATATTATCAGCACTTTGGCTGCTGCTTCATTTTTAAAATGACAACATAATAAAATAATCACGGGCGTATCATGTAATCCCAATCCTGAATCAGCGGTGGCTAGCTCAGCTCCATTCCAGGAGCGGTGTTTTTAACTTGGACTGACGCGTAATAATAATTCTGCTATGGACTTGGACTCATTCACATGGCGACAGATCCTAAAAAGCCCTAGACTGATCCCATGTCACTGGGAAGACTCCCCATGATTCCAGTAGGCTTTGGTCAGGCCTCCAGTCAAAGGCCCCCTGTTGTGATAGCCGCTGTTCAAATACACATAAAAACACAGTCTCTTCCCCTACACAGTTTGCAACAAGACTCAACGACAAAGCAATGAGAGTCAGTTTTTAGCTATTATGACCTAATCCTGCAATAACTTAGGCACGTACATGACCGTACTCGGGTGAACAGGGCCACTGAGTGCAATTGGACCACTCACCTGAGTAAAGCTATGCATGTGCTTAAGTGACTGCAGGATCAAGATCTACAGTGCTGGAAACAAAATGAAATGATCTATGGCCAGATTTTGGGAGCAAGGGATCCAGGGTATTATAGTGGCTTATTCCGACATTTTTCTCCGCGTGTGTTTACAGACGGACAAAGTGCACATTCGGTACAATGTAACGAAGTCACAAGAACATTTTCAGGTTGCAAAGTGAATGACTCAAAAGTCAGGAAGTGCCAGAATGAATGGAGTCTGTTCAATGTTCATTCCAACTCCTTTTCCAGAAGTACACACACAGAATTTAATTACATGGTCTCCTATGACTTTTGCCACAGGCTCCCCTCCCTCTCCTGTCTCTTATTTCAATACATTATCATTATCAGGATCCATAAGCGGTCCTGTGTGACTGACCTAATTCATCCAATTTCTATCATGGATTTCAGAACCAGTCATGCAGTGTGGGGAGCTGGGAGGGAGGAGAAGGGAAAAAAACAACCACAGCTAAATTCAGCAGCCTCTTGAAACTTGGAGAGAGCCACAGTTCTCCAACTGTGCCTGAAGAATTTGGTCTCTTTTTGCAAATGGCTTGGCACAGCTGATCGCCGTGCGCACTTCAGAGGTTATCAAGCACACAGCTACTTCTGTCGGGGTCAATTTATAACACAGTCCTAATTTCCTCTCCAATTTGTGTTTATGAAACGCACTGAATGTTCCGCACAGACTACTGCCCGGTGAGAAATGCTAGGCAAGCAAAACACAAACAAATCAAGCGCGTACCCCGTCTTGTAGCTCAACGGCATAAATACACCGCTTTCCCCTTGAAATAGCAGCCATTCCTTACTCAGACGAGGGCTCTCCTTATTTTTCCGGGTGCTTCAAAACACTGTTTGAACATTGGAGCACTCACTTGAGGAGGAATGTGGAGTGACCACTGGCCAAAGCTTCTGTCGTTCCACAGGCCAGCCCTGAAGGGATGCTTAAACAAGTGAGGCTTGCCCTTCCCAGCTCACTGGGGTAGAACACATGACTTTTGCTAGGGTATTTCTCACTGCAGTGGCAGACACGGAAAGTCACAGCATCCAGAGCCAGCCAAACACATCCCTGTACACAACTCCATCCCATGATACGTGGTGCCCACCAGGGTAAACACAGTGCAGCCTGGATGTGAGTGGCGCTGGTTGAATCATAGAATATCAGGGTTGGAAGGGACCTCAGGAGGTCATCTAGTCCAACCCCCTGCTCAAAGCAGGACCAATCCCCAATTTTTGCCCCAGATCCCTAAATGGCCCCCTCAAGGATTGAACTCACAACCCTGGGATACTATGGCGCCCAACAGCATAGAAATAGAACATCCTGCAGCGACCGCTTCCGGAGTTATTTATGCTAATTTCTGTTCATTCAAATACATCTCTGGGTTCCCTAGGGAGGTGGTGGAATCTCCATCCTTAGAAGTTTTTAAGGCCCGGCTTGACAAAGCCCTGGCTGGGATGATCCACTTCCTAGTGGCCAGGTGTCCACGTCACATGAACCAACAACACAGCCACTGCCCCAGAGTCTCAGAAGTCCAAGGGCGGAATGGACGGTGCGGAATGGAATAATCTCTGGGCACTGCCTCCCTCCAGCTCAGGGATTGAGTAGTATCAATGGGCAGCCAGGGGGGAGCTTGTATGGTATTGCCCTGTTTAACCACAGAACTGACATCTCCCTTCGGTACTGGAAAATCTGACTCCTTCGGACTTTTTAATCAAGTTGCCAGCTGCATGGTCTAGCCCAGAGAGCTTCCCCCTGCCTAATCTGCAACAAGCCCAAAGCGGAGACTAGGTTGAAAGCTATTTACATCTGTCGCCTTGTAACTTGCTTCTGCCTGCTCAGGCGGAATGCTCTGCAGCAGACACAACACAATCATTGTCCAGTAAAGGGAACATTTTAATTCCCCTGCTATCTGTGCGGATGTGCTCCACAACCCTGGGGTGTCTCCTGCAGCCCAGCACTCAGGTTTCTAGGTCACTTGGGTAATGTTTTCAAAAACACCAAAAAAAACTATGACCCCACCCCAGATATTCAGCTGTACACTAGGGCTACCATTAGGTAGCAAGACGCCCTGCCATGCATACCGCAGTAAGTTGTCAATGCGCTCTTAACGTAGCAGGTGTTTACAGAAACGAGAGTTGCAGAACCAAAGAGGGGTTTTCAGACTGTATATTATTGCAACCTGCATCACACAAGTTGACTCGAAGTACACGAACTCTGGCAGGGGAGTGAAAAGGGAGCTACTTGAGTGGGTTTCGTGCATCTTGGAAAGTGCTGAATGAGCTTTTCTGCCTTCCTTAACTGGTTTCTGTCTTTTCTCAGAAGTCTGCGAGCTGTTTTGTTGCCTTTTCAGAGCAGAGATACCCCAGGTGTACACAAACCTATCTTGAAGCAGAACAGTTAGCGCTGCCTGTTCATACCATTACTGCACGCTGTACGGGAGGAAGAGGGAAACGTTAGAAGGGAACCAACCACCTCCAATTCCATGTGCCCTGGGTGTGATGATATTCGCAAGGTCTGAGATGGGTCTTATTGATACTGCTGTTCCCTGGGAAACGAGCTCCTCTTACATCTGTCCCAAAATATCTCTCCAGACGTTAGCATATTAAAAGACGGTGACAGGCTGCTTCAACTGTGTCCCCGTTACCCCATAGGGGCCCCAAGTTCAACATTCATCACCAGGCATGACCCACTTTGACTTTGAGAGGTGCCAGCATCACAGAGAAATTTGCCCTAGAAAACTATATTCCAAGAGGGGGCCTTTGTCCATAGGTCTCAGATTATTAGGTGTCTATATAGGCCTTCAAGTGTGAAAATCCATTTCCTTCCCAAAACACTTGTCTATTTGCGGTCTACCCGCTCAGGCTATGCGCAACAGGACTTGGCGCTACAACCTGCTTAGACAGAAGGTTCTTACCTTAAAAGATTTAGTCACCTCATTGCTTTCGACACGCTCACAACCCAGGACAGAAACACACATACTTTATGACTCTTTGGAGGCCCCCAACTTTTTTTTGAGAGAGAGATTCGTCCATCCCCAAAATGTAATCAGTCTCCAGCTTGCTCTGGATGTTGCCTTTTTAAATAGTTTCAATGGGTCTCAAACTAGCACAGTAGGCTTCTGTTGGAGCAAAATGGAGCAAATTTGGGAATTGGCATGAGATAAACTCATCACGATAAGGGAGGGTTGGCCTCACTAAAAAAAAAAAACTCTCTCGAGAAGAAAAATTATACATACTACACAATCCTACTTATCAATATGCAAACCGGCATGGGCCTGCACACACAGTAGAGCCAGACTGCATCAGGTTTTGGAACAGTCTCCAAAAGGAGGTGGCCCTTTGGAGCATCCTTACTTTGGAAATTTATAACTGGGCTGAACAAACGCCGAGGAAAATATTCCACAGGGAACAATCCTGCATCTGCTGCAGGGAGCTAGACTAGATGCCCTCACGGATCTCTCACTTGTGTGTATACAACATGGAGATAATCACCCATTCGTGCACCAAAAGAGTCTTCGGTCTGATAAGGCCACTTTGCAGTGGGTAAGCAACACAGAGTGGCCATAAAGCAGCCGGAGGAGGTCATCAGAGAACTCCCCCTGTACCAAGGAACTCTCCACTAGTGCAAGGCCAGCGGAAGCGCTGTACCACCTTCTGTGCTAGCTACCCCCCATCCCCAGCATAAGGGGAGGAAGAGTGTGCTGGGGGCATTCCAGGGGTGGTGGGTGATCAGCTTAGGGCGTGTGGAACGCAGTTTGCTTCGCCCCATCCTCCAGTGGTTTAAGGTAAGGTTGCAGAAGGACAGCCTCGACTTGCACCAGGGCTGATGAGTCCTGAATCAGAGAGCCCCCAAATGGCCCCCTGCAGCTCCCCACTCTGCCTCAGCTGTGCTCAGACAGAGCTGAGAATCAAGCCTTTCGTCCGTGTATTTGTGCTTGTGCATCACATGCCTTACGCACTCGCACCTACACAATTCAGCAAGTCAGGCAAAAGGATCATCACTCATGTGCAAGTGACTTGCTAAGCCATTTCCCAGAAGAAAAAACACTTCCCCACCCCCAAATCCCAAACACACTGAAATTGATTCCTAGGATGTGTTATGGGATCATGGAGCCGGAGATCTGCTTGTGTTCATGGTTCTGTACCAAGCCTTCAGTATGACTGATCATGCAAAACACTCCAGCTGGGATTTTCTCCCAAGAAAACATTCGGTTCCATTTAAACACACTCAGAAGACGGTTAAGTCACTTTATAAGGAAAACTTTCCTGTAACACACACTGTTGGCTCGCTTGGCAAAGAGTTAAGGATGAAGCTGAAAACTGGATGTAAAAGGAAGCCTGTGTAGAGAGAATTTTCCCCTCCATGCCAGTAGGTACAACACACACGGCCCATACTGAAGTCACAAGAAGGATGTATCTGGCAGTACACAAATTCTGCCACCCTATTTTGTAGGGCAATACTTGACCAGGACGATTCACTCATAGCAGGGGATACATGGCCAATGGGACACCTGGCAAAGACGAGCCCTTGCAACTGAAGGTAGAACTGGGCCCAAAGAACCTACGATTAAAAAAAAAAAAAAAAGATCAATCAACAGGAGCTGAAGACACCAATTAGCTATACTGTAGCTTGTGGTGCAAAAGACTATACATTTGACAACCCAGGGGCCTCATCAATTTCTCCTGCTTGGGCCTGGTAAGAAAAGGTATGTATTTGATGTATTTAAATGGATGCAAACATAAATCAGATGGCAAATGAATAAGCGGCAAAAGCTTCTCCTTCCATAACTCCCATAGGGACAGGCAGACTTTTATTTAGCCCTTGGGAAATGCTGCAGAACAGGTTTACCTTTTGGAACTTGTAAGAAAAACACTTCACATATTTTTTGGTCAAGCTAGATCAATAGACTTACAAATGCAACCCAGTCCACTTCCTGGGCCTCGGAGGTCTTTTGTGACTTTAAAGCCAGATGTGAATAGCAATACACAGCACCAAACACTAAAATGCTGCTTAAAGACTCATGCCGATGTTGCTTCTCGCCTCTCATCCAATGTCCTAACACACCATTTCAAACACCACCATCACTGGCTCTTGGGAGGTTTATCACGTCATAAAGAGAGGATGCGTGACACCAGGTGTGGGAGCAGATGAAGAGCTAAGCAGCAGGGCTGCTGTTTTCATGCTGATGTCTCTAGCGGTAACTAAAGAAAAAGATGGAAGAAAAACAAGACAGAAAACTGTAGGAGCCAGAAATGCTCTGACAATAGAACGTTTTCCCCCAGGGTGCCAGGACGGCTCGGCACCTCTTAAAAGACTCAACTGATGAGCTGTTGAATGTCCATCATGCTGCCATTATTGAGCGCTGTCCAGGCACTTTCAAGAGCTGCTTCTCCCCGATGCCCTTGCAAGAGAGAGCTCGAGTTAGTTACAACCATCAAGCGCAGGCAACCATGACACGACACAGATCTAGCGAGTAAGAACACACTTTTTTTTTTTTAAACAGCCACTTTTCTGACTTAAAAACAGACGTGTGTCTAGCTCCAACTGGCTTGTCTCAGCACTGCTCTAAGCCTGAACGTGGCTCTCTCCGACAAAAGACAGTTTATCTTCCAAGGAATGTGTCAACTGACCTTAATAGCGAGTTGGGTCCATTTGTTATTTTTAAACTCCACAGTGTTTATTTTAAAAGTGAAGCAGTGAATAACCCGGAGGGGAAAGCCAGGAACAGGACTGTGTTATCTGAGAAAGAAGGTGCTATCTGCATACACTGGAAGCAACACCACCCCTGCAAGAGGGGGAAAACAGAGAGAGGCAAATTAAAACTGTAAAATCCCAAAGAGAAAAACAGACTTCCCATGCAACTATTCCCACCAGAATCTTTGACAGTCTTTAAGGAAATGGTTTTGCCTGCCACAGCGTTTTCAGAATAGCTCTTCCAGCGCTGGATTCATAGCTCAGTTCATCACGCCTACCAAGTGCTGGAAGCATGAAAACACAAAGATGGCAGACATTAAAGCCACCGCAGATTTAATTAAATAACCACCCCCATCATTATTTGATAGAAATTGTGCAGAAACTAAACAGGATTTAAACACACACACACACACACACACACACACACACACACACACACACACCTCTTCAGGATCCTTGAAGGGAAGAAGAGAAGCGAGAAAGGCAGCCAAATATTCAGCAGCGGGCCGGTTTCAACATTCATTTTTAGGGAGAGCCCAGAGTTCTGTTTGGATGGATCTCTGAACCTCTCCGCATCCATCCTGCAGCAGTTTGGAGTGGATATTGACACGCTGAGGAGTGGTAGAGGCTGCACACTTACACACTTCTCTAACCCAGGCTGCTGATTCCGCTTGCTTTCTATGAGATGAATACCACCTCACTCCACGGCTAATCCCACTAGAGTCGATGGGAGTAGGAGTAATGGGGGCTGTCAGAGTTTCAGCGTAACTTCCCTGGTCTTCCTTCTCCGTGATCCACCAAGGGCCCCCACTTAAAGGCTCCTGGCTCCCAGCCATCACCTCTGTCGGGCAGAGAGTCACGTCTCTCTCCCTCCCGACCAGGGTTTTTCCAGGCTGCACAGTTCCCTGCCTCCACTGTAATATCCCCAGCAAGCCAGACTGTCTACATTGTGTTATCCCCAGCAAGCCAGACTGCCTAAACAGGCCACTGTCTGTGCTTTGCATTCTCTTCGAAGGCTATGAACAGTGTCAATGCCAGCAGGCATAAGTCACCACACAGCTCTTTCTAAGCAAGTACATTTATTCTTAAGGTGAAAGCATTACAGAGAAAACCTATTCAACGAAGCTACACATGCTAAAAAGCTTACCAGAGATCATCCCCAGCTCCAACCTCAGGCGCCAGTAGGTGTCAATCCTTCTAAACCCACAACTGCATTTCGCCCCTGGTTACACGTTCATAATTGCCTCTGATTCAGAACCGGAACCGAGGCTGGACAGTTCACCCATTTCTTTATACAAACCAGGGCCTTTGATCTCCAGTCTCTGGGAACAGTTAATCAGCAGACAGTGACATACTCCTCAAGGCAGAGCTTATGCATAACCAGAGGTGAGGAGTTTGCATTAACCTCCACCCAGGGATGCACTTAACACTTATTGCCCCAAAAATCCATTTCTGTCTGGCACATTTCCAATATAGTCCTTTGACTTCCCAGGCCTCACATCACATCTCTCCCCCTCCTCCCCCACACCTGAGAAGTTACATGAAGTCCTGGCCCACAATAACATGTGAACCATTCATTTAAAACTATGCACCTCAAAGATAGTTAATTCAACAGGGTTTTCCAAGGATATTGCAGGAAATGGCCATCTCTGCTAGCTAATTTTAAAATGCAGCTTGATAAAATTATGAATGGGATTGTATGATGGGCGTGCATACAATAGCAGGGGACTGGACTTATGACCTCTGTTCCTAGGAACTTCTCCTAGAATAAGGTTCTGCTTAGCTTGAGGACGTGAGCTTGTAACTAACTCCATGTACAAGATCATTCTTTCTGGAGAGCACGGAAATCTTTACAAGAGACTTCAACCCTGATCCCACGAACCCTCTAACTTCTGGGACTCCAACTGGTCCCTTAATTTGCTCACTGCAAGAGAAGTAACATACGTAGAAGCGAGGGGGAAAAGGCAGTTAGGGGAATGAAAAACATACCTACAGTTCTGGAGCATTAAAATTCTACCTGGCTCTAAGGGTGAATTCCATTGAACACCCTGAATTCCCGCTTAAAAACAAAAAATGACACTCCCTACCTGTGATAAAGGTGGGATTTGAAGACTCCAGGACAGTACAGTACATTATTCTCCCTACAGTTTGGCTGAGGCCATGGAATAAGTAAAGAGCTGAAGCTAGGATATAGGTTTTTGTTTTTTTAGGAAAGAGGATTGTAATGAAAAACAACACACATGCATTTAGATGCGTGGATCAGAGTAAGACAGACCCCTGAAGTAAAACCGGAAGTGTGTGCAGATTCCTCCATAGCTTCACCAAAATCCACAAGCATTTGGGTAAATCAGTGCAGATTTTCACACAAAGCTTCATGTTGGTTGTTTCATGGTTTTGAAACCAAAACCAGGAAAAAACAAGTGACAACAAAACCAAAACACACTGTGGAGAGTTCCACGTCACCAGCATCAAAGAGATCGATCATGCGTCAGCACTCAGATTGGTGGCGGAGTGACAGGTGCACGGACATGGAGAAGATGGGAAATCAGCTTCGTCAGGCAGAGGGAAATGCTCTCAGCATGGCAGATTTTACACTGAAACGATTCCCGTGCAAGGTCCCATGCAAAACTGAACCTAAGCACACCCTGGAGGGAAGATCCTCCTTCTGCTGCCCTGGAATGTTATGGCCAAGGCCGACACACAGGTATAAAAGAGTGATCGCAATCCCTCGTACGGATATCATGGCTTCCATCCGGAGGGTTTCCAAAGCACTTTCCCCAACCAATAAACCGTCGTCACCTCTGAGGTGGACCGGGTCAGCTGTTTAATAACGCACAGCGACCATCCACGCTACTCTTCCGAGAGAGATCTAACAAAGGACTTGGACAACGGGCAATGGGCAATGAAGGGAAATAGTTGATCCATGAACATGTTCTCTTCTTCCGTAAAGCTTCTGGTGCCTGTACAGTCTGCCAGTAGGAGACTCTCTCTCTCTCTCCCCCTTTCCCTCCCAACAGCAACCAAATCAGCTCAGGTTTCTACATAGCTGAAGCTAGCATCGGAAAGGACCAAGGCGGTGTTTCTTTTGGAGGGGGCCCAATTCTCCCCTCAATATGCCAGTTTTACCCCAGAGCAAGTCACTGGAGCTACTCCTGATTTGCACCAGCACGAGAGAAGAACCAGCACCAGTGTCCAGCATGAAATACCTCTGGCAATAGGTTACAGACAGGGGGGCCCATTCCATCCTTGGTGTAGTTCCATTTACTGCCATGGGGCTGAACTTGGCCCAAGCTTTCAGCGAGAAAGGCCGCATGCTGGCCAGACAATCACCTCCACCCGCTACAGGAACCACAAATCTCAGCTAGATTTGCTGCTTCTGAAATGAAAAAAAACCCTTTGCTTGCTTGCGTTCCTGGGCCGTGCCTTCGTAATAATTACTAAACACTTATCAAGTTGACGGCTTTCATTTCCTGAGAACCTGGATCCAATTACTCCAGAACGCCCCCCTGCTTTTGACTCAGACACCGAGGCACACCAGTCTCCAACCCCTCCCGCTACAAAGTTAAATTTTGCTACTGTCTGACACGGAGAGAATCCAGCCAGAGTCCAAAATGGCCAATTACTGTGATGATTCAGAGTGCCGGGCGTGCTTCACACCACGTAAGAATAATACATTATAATGCTTTGCAATGTTCCCATACAAGGCTCTTTATTAACCTTTACTAAGCCCTTCAAGCCCCCTGTGAGGAAGGTGCTGTTGTCCCCATCTCACAGATGGGGAAACTGAGGTCACATGGTGGCAAATCAATGGCAAAGCCGGAAGTAGAAACCAAGAACTCCATTGCTCTAAGTACCCAACCACAATCCAATGCACGTTTTACAGGACATCCAGTACAATGGGAGGTTAAAGATTCTTTGCATGATGCTCTGAATAGAACACCATGGGACGATCACTCCGGTAGGGCAGTGACATTAACACAACCTCAACGCTCATTAACAATTGTCTGTTTGTAAGAAGACTCGATACCTCACACCCAGCCAGGTTATTCCTAGTTAAATCACAACCACAGTGTTACAGCGCTATAATTTGGTTGTTGTCAAACTATAATACAATCGGTGTGGCTACAGAGGCACCTGCTCTATCCCTTGAGCTAGAGCCGTGGGTCTCAAACTTTTTTACTGGCGACCCCTTTCACATCACAAGCCTCTGAGTGTGACCCCCCTAATAAATTAAACACCCTTTTAAATATATTTAACACCATTATAAATGCTGGAGGCAAGCGGGGTTTGGAGTGGAGGTTGACAGCTCACGACCCCCCATGTAATGGACCTCGTGACCCCCTGAGGGGTCCCGACCCCCAGTTTGAGAACCCCTGAGCTAGAGGAAAATTCCTCCATTAGCACAAGCAATCTCCTTCCAAACTTCCAGTCAACCCCAGGGTGGGAAGCTCCTCGTGTTGAAGGGATCTACAGCAAATCAGTAGCTTGGCTGAGACGTAGGGGAGTTTTTAATACTAGCGCGGTCCTGGGCCTCTCTTTAGCTAACTCACTCCCCGCCATCCACAGTTCTGCCCTGTTTGATAGCCCACAGCACGACACCGTACGGCAGTGCCCTCTGCACGGGGTCTGAGATGTGCTGCCCAGACGAGAACTCTTCTCTCGGAATGTCTGGCTGGACTCGTCGTGCAGATCCACTGGCCAACGGCTGTGCTCCATCAGACTGCCGTGCAATGCCAAAGCAGCACCTTTTGCCTAGGCCCTCCAAGCAGGCCTATCGCAGGTAGTCAGTGTGCAAGCTTCTCCCTTGCTAGAGCCCCGGAAGTTTGAAACAGGGTTGCGGCACCCTCTGCTAGTCCGTGCCTTGCCCCCCCCCCCCCAGTTCTGCCACCTCCCATCATTCCCGACCTGCTCCACCTTCAGTTCCTCCGGTCCTGAGCGAGCCGCGCTGCTCTGCTAATACCTACCCCAGCCAAAGCACTGCAGAAGGATTTGCAGGCTGCTCCAGGCTTGAGTGCCACCTGGCCGTGGGCAGTTTATTTCAGTTCTGACCTGCAGCCCCTCCCGCCCCCGCTCTGCCATCCCTGGTGCCTTCTTGAGCAGAGAATGTCAACTATGCTTGTAGCAAGTGCCACAGGACCTTCAATTACTAATTCGTCAGGATCTTGGTTTTACTCCCATTTCAGCAGCAACGCTGGGGCGCTGGTTCTGTGCGGACTTCGAAGGGAGGCGACTGAATTGCTAACATTGCTTCCCTCCACAAACTACCGCTTGGGATAAAGAAACAGCACTGCAGAGCCGGTGCATCGGGATGGAGATGGTCATGCTCCTTGCTGGGACAAACATGGCACAGTTACTCCCTCACAACCGGATCCTACACAGGGCAACGACTTACTCTGCACGGAGCCCTTACCGAAGTGAGACACCGAGTGTGCCAGGCTGGGAATCAGCCCCAGCCCAGGCAAGCTTCAGCAGCATCCTTTTCCCTAGTCCCAGGCCTCGGCTAAGCCAATGGGACTCCATTAATTGCCCATGCCGGCGGATCCCTTTCCCAGGATAGGAGCCATGAACAGGATCAGTGGTGGGCATCCCTGAATGGTCTCCTATCCTCCTAAATTTGTAAGAGCTGATGGGCTCTTGGCACAAGGGCAATGCCACTGGGAGGAGTGAAGCGGGTTCGGATGCCTACTGCTTTGCTTTCCTTCTCTGACATGAAAGAAAGCAGGCGACTTGGTCCTGCTCCAAGAAGCCCAGTGGGTTACCAGGGTGAACTAGACAAACAGCAGCATAGAGCCCGCAGGGAGCAGGGTGTGCGGTTCACCCGACTGAATACAGAGGCTCCGCATGATGCCAACACGGGTTATTTCTCCCCTGGAATGAACGTTGGTATTTCTGACAAAGCTGCCATTATTCATTCAGTACAGTATGGCAGCTCCCTCCTGCGACCCCAGCAATGACATCACCTCCAAAAATGGAGACATTACCCTCTGTCTGGGACAAAACCATTTCCCGGTATGTAGAAAGTGAAGATCAGTATATGCCTTTATTCAGAACACAGGGGGAAGTTAACTCTGGGCAAGAAGCCAGCGTGGTCTGCGCTTCGCACAGGGACCTTGATGTCTGAGCTGGTTTCTAAATCCTGCCTCTGACTCGCTGTGGGTTCTTGGACAAATCTCCAAACCACCTTGTCATTCAGTTTCTCCATCTGTTAAATAGGTCTAAAACCCACTTACCTAGAGACCCACACTGCTGGGAGGCTGAGTAACAGCACTGGAGACTCTCAGATGCTATTTTAAGGGCCTAAGATGTTGCAATATTTTCCTACTGACCTTAAGATCGTTAATTAGTCCCCTTCAAGGGCTCACTCAGCCCTTATAAGTGGCTCTTTGTTCCTGCTCCTGTCCACACCCTGGTCCTTCTTTGAAAGTCAGATACGGCTAACTCCATACAAGGCTGTTTAGAGAGATTCTGAAATCCATCAAGGGGAAGTCAAACAGGGTCAGGCTGGTGGTGGCTCTTCCCTCCATCTGTGACCTGCGACTAACAAGGGTCTGCCTGTCTGCAGTCACCAGCGTGGGTGGGGCCTATTTTACCCCCAATAAGGGAGTCCCCAGCAGCGCAAAGAGCTATTTCATCTCCAGATGAACTAGCTACAGTGAGAAAGGGAGATGATGCCAAGGTAAAGTCAGAGAGTTAAAAGGGAAAATCCCCTCCCCTTGTTCCTAACAGCTGAAACAGGCTAGAAAATGAGGGTGAGGGGGAAACCCACAGAAAATGTTGACTTTTTGTTGAAAAAATGAAATCCGAGAAGCAAAAACGTTTGTTTTCGGCTGAAATTTTTCAATTTTCAGGTTTTCCCGACACTTTCCACAAAAAATTCTGTTTTGTCGAAATGCCAAAATTTCCTTCCAAAAAAGATTTTTGTTGGACGTTTGTCAAGCAGGCTCAGTAACAGCACTTGAGGCTGAAGAAGCCAAAATAAGTTGGCCAACTAATCAACTTCTTAGCCTTCAGCCGACTGACTTTCCCCGCTGTGTTGGCCAAGATCAATATAACCAGAGTGGTGCATTTCACTTTCTGTGTACAGTGAGTTTCACTGCTGTTTTTTCCTCTCTCTGCACAAGGGTCTCCTGTTTGGGTTTCCAACAGCATAGTTCAGGGAAGGAAAGGGAGTAAATAAACAAACAAACTCAAACACCCCAGTTTTCAGGGACATTAAAGAAAGACAATATTTCTAACAATTATATTAACAACCATGATTTCTGATCACCACAATATTCCACGAGGATTCCTACAGCTGGCTCTGTGGCAGCACCGGCTCAGGATGAACTGTGGAAGGGGAGGGAGGGCAAATGTGATGCAGAAAGGTATCGAGGTAGCCAGAACATAATGTGGAATTTGGCCAGGATACCAGGCCTAACCTCTGTAATCCCAGGATATTTGTTGACCACCAGGAGTAAGGAGCATGGTTTTGCATCTTCTCTAAAAGGCGATCCCTTCCGCAGCACAACATTTGCTACATCAAGCCCCGGTCCAGGAAGGACTTAAAGAGAAGGGCATCAATTATGGAGGAGTTACCCACATCAATTCTGGGCTTCCATCCAAGTACAGTTTTGCTTTGCTTGAGTGATGGGTTAGTGCTAAGCACAGCTGGTAGGTACAGCGGCACAAGGAGGTATGATAACATAATCATAGAAAATCAGGGTTGGAAGTGACCTTAGGAGGTCATCTAGTCCAACCCCCTGCTCAAAGCAGGACCAATCCCCAATTTTTGCCCCAAATCCCTAAATGGCCCCCTCAAGGATTGAACTCACAACCCTGGGTTTAGCAGGCCAATGCTCAAACCACTGAGCTACCCCTCCTTCCCATACCTTTTAGCCAGGTGCCTCATGACAGGCCCAAGGCCGCATGTAGCTGCTGTATATCCAATAGAACTAGCCAGACCACCTCACGCATTGTCAACCCCGTACCACAGTGTCCTCTTCCAGAATACAATGCACAGGGGGCTGCTCCATCTCAAAATATTCTATTGCAAGCAGAAATTTCTTGCCAGCTACTGAAGGCTTAAGTTTGAAGATGGAGAGTAAGTTATAATCTGCTCTCAAATCAATTCATTTAGCCTGCTGGCTGGCATGCTTGATACCACCATAATATCACATTTATTCTTTTGTTTTTACTTTGGGCTCCTTTCTTAAAGAGTCCTTGTTTGCCTAGGTGAGCAACGTACCAGCTAGGAAGACACCATTCCTGTCATGGCACTAGGCCTTGCACGCAAACAGTAATGTGAATGTGCACCACTGCTCTCTGTTGGTCGCAACCAGAACTACTCAAGTGCACGTACGAGGCCCAACACTGCTAGTCTCTAGTCCTGGGCAGGGAAGATTCGCTCACCCCACCAAAATTTCCGAGATATTGAAAAAGTTCTCAGCCCAAAAATCGAGACAAAAAGCTTGCAAATTTTGAAAATTTCCGCAAACTGAAATTTTGACAGGTTGGGTCAACAGAAATGTTTTGTTTGGATTGCAACTTTTTTGAAATTCTAAATAGTGTTTTTTGTTTTTACTGTAATTAGCTGACATTCCAAACAAAAAGTCATTTCGATCCAGGAAACCGGAAGTTTTCATTTCGAAAGTGTCCCAACAAAATGGTTAGACAATTTCCAACCCGCCCCCCCCCAAAATTTGTTGAAACCGACCTTTTCCCATGCAGAGTTTTGGTTTAAATGAAGCAGCATTTTCCAACAGGCTCTAGAGCTAAATCTAAATAGTGATTTCTCTTGGGATCCAGAGATTGGGGGCTGTGTTTTTGGAGACAGGATAATGAGTTTTAACCCTACAGCCATTCCAAACAGACATGTTGTGCAGCATGGTGAGAGACACGAAGACTTAGGGGACCCAAGTCTGCTGCTCTCAGCACTGAGAGAGCAGTTTATGGCCACAGAGCACCATTGCCCTGCATCTGGTGTCAGCTTTTATGGTGGCATTTTTTCACCCACGCCGCACTGGTGTGAGTGACAAGGCCGGGTGCGAACAATACTGAATTGGGCTCTGCATCTTCAGCAAGGTTAGTGGCCATGGACTCCATTGGGTTTGCACGGCAGGATGGATTACTCCTCCCAGCACTCACAGAGATAGGGGTAAACACGACCCCATTACCATGGCAACGTACAGCTGTCTTTTTTAAAACACAAGGGAAAAGGAATTTGTTCTTTTCTCCCCTTTCTATTTGAAAACGTGCACAATTTATAACGGCAACAATGGCCTATGTACTGGGTATTTCTTCACCCAAGATGGCAAAATACCCCAGTGTCTAGAAACAGCATACCAGACTCTCAGCATATGATGGGCAAATGAACCGGCATTGCTCCATTACCGCTGCTCTGGATCCGCCCCTGTACCTTTGATAGAGTAAATCCCACATTTTTCTTTGTAAACAACTTTGAAATTCAGGGTGAAATCCTGGCCCTGTTGAAATCAACAGCCAAACTCCTGTTGACTTGAAAGGCCAGAATTTCACCCAGGAAGTTTAATTTTATATCCAATTCCCTGCTTTCCTTCCCCTCTCTTCACTTTTCAACTGACAGTAGAGAGAAGGGGTTCCTGCCCGGCTGTCTGGGCAGAGCAGCTCCAGGGACTAGACAGGCAGGATTCTAGTTAAGTAAGTGACATTCTTCTCCCAGCCTCCTGCCCGAGGTAGACAAAGAGGGGGCAGCAGACGCAGGGGAGGGCAGACTAGCACGGACCGGGGCCATCACGAACCTGCTGAGTGTGCAAAGAGGGGTCAGCAAGGGAGGGCAGCAGACTGAGCAGAAGCTTCTGAGAAGTGGTGGGAGTTGAAGGGACTTTATCTGGTCAAGACAGGGTCACCACTAGGGCCCAGCTCCTTTGTCCTCCTGTAGCGACGGCCCCTATTACACCCACACCTTAATGACTGTCTGAAGTGACCAAGAACTAGAAATAGCCTCCCCATCTATTGTGATTGTTTAAAGGAGGCAGAAAAGTTGCCTGTTCACTCAAGGGTCTGTTAATACCCGATTGTTCAGTCTCTCAACATGGGCCAAGAAAGTAGGTTAAACGTCTACAAATAAAAAGTAAATAAAAAATGAAATCGGGTCACATGGGGCTTTGCCGCAGCGCCCATTCTGTGTTTAATTTGCTGGGGTCTCTGAAAGCTCTGATCCTTCAGCGCTGGAGCTAAAGCTAACAAATGGGGGGAAAGAGGTCAGAAGTCAATGTACCATGAAGTTGGCTTCCTTCAGAGCAGCTTCCGGAGTGGATACAAATATTTGACTTTTCTCTCCCTTCTAAGTTTTAATGCACACGCCACTAAACCTCTAGGTTTGTTATCGGAAGCAGCAGTTTGCATTTTCATGGACTTAATCTCAACGTTATTTCTCCAAGGGTCTGCATGTTTGCTTTCCCGGGTCGTTCCTGAGAGCAGGAGTTAGTCCTCGGCGCAGCATACTGTAAAACTCCCCCTACTCAGAACGCAGGGATGCGATCTCCGGGAGCTCTCTGGTTTCACAGAGCTGTCAAACAGTACGTACCCTGCCAGAGCCAGTTCCAGGGGCTACCAGAGGGTGTGGTACCACTGCACCGCTTGGCTTTTTTCCCCCTTGGCCACTGGGGGTGGGTGGGGAAAACATTTTCCACCCCAGCCAGCGGCAAAACAACTTGGACTGCTCCTGCACCCAGCTACCTCCTTGTGCAAAAACAAGCGTATTTATCAAACGTAGACATCGTTCACACAGATACCCAGTGCCAGATCCGGTACGATAGAACACCCTTGCTAGAAGTCGTTTCATCGCACCTTTGTAATATACCAGGTGTGTCCCTACCCCACAGGGCAGACCCTACCCGCATGCCTAGAAAACCCACCTGCCTCTGAGCCTGTCTGCAAAGTGTCATCAGTACCCTTACAGTGCTAGGGAAAAATCAAAATAGCCCCATTCCCACACCAGGGAAGCGGAGTGCTGTGCCCTTAAGGAGTCTCTAATGTAATTCATCCACAGCTTCACTTGGCGTATTACAGCCTCTCCTCTCCACCCCTGGAGGCTCAGACTGTATCTAGCAGTCTAAGCAAAGGTGAACCCATCCTCTGATCTCAGCTGCTCTGTGCCACCAGTGGGCTGCCTGCTTGCTATGCTAAGTACGATATGCCGTTACTCCAGCATAAGGTACTACGGAAGAGTCCCTGCTAAGGGCTGGTCTACACTTATGTTTTATAGCGCTCCAACTTGCTGGCTCAGGGGTGTGAAAAGTCAGGCCCCCTGAGCGCAGCCAGTGTGAGTGCTTTAAAGCGCTAGTGTAGACAGGCTCCCAGTGCTGGGAGCGAATCCCCTCGTGGAGGTGGATTACCAGGAGCACTGGGAGAGCTCACGCGCACTTCAAAGCGCTGCCGCGGGTTCCCAGAGTAGCCAGGCCCTAGGAGATCAAGGGCCTATAACGAATAATCATTTAGCATGAGAAAGTATGCCGCCAGCACGGTCTGTAAACCACACACACGGGCTATCATAACCACACATCAGCACACGCTGTGCAAAACCCACCAAATCTAATCAGAAACCACAGTTTAAATCCTTGCTTACAACTGGGCTTCCTTGTCCAAACCACAGCGTCGGAGGTTGTCTCCATACACACATGACTCCCATAGGATTTTACTTTTACAAGGACCATTTCAGCTGGGGGCAGAGGCAGAAGGGGTTTAGCTAACAATAGAGTACAACTGTCCCATAGAAGGGGATGAGCTATAAAACATCCTGGCCCCGACCTGAACAGAGCAAGCAATTCACTTGTGTGTGTGTCGGGGGGGGGGGGGGGGGGGGGGGAAGAGGAGTTCATTAATCTTTTAATTAACTTAAATCAAATGAGGATTCCCTCCCCCTTTTTAATGGGCTGAACCTGTCAAAGGGCCAACAGCACAAGACGCACGGCACAATGGGTTTGTTTTGTTTGAAACGCCTCACACTGCTGAAGCTGACCCAACGCTGCCTTCCAAAAGCCGGCGGTGGGATTACAGGCCTCAAGCATGACTCACTCTCCTGCCACTGCCAAAGAAGTAGTTCTGGAGTGAGGAAGTCACAGGAAGACTTAAATTAGAAAGTGGGAAAAGAAAAAGAAAAAAAACCCTCCCCAGACTGACATGTAGGTTCT
Source organism: Macrochelys suwanniensis (assembly GCA_033296515.1). Taxonomy (NCBI): domain Eukaryota; kingdom Metazoa; phylum Chordata; order Testudines; family Chelydridae; genus Macrochelys; species Macrochelys suwanniensis. The sequence continues at coordinate 3,290,632 of CM065783.1, read as the reverse complement.
GCTCTCAACCAGATAATCAGAGGCCGCGGGGGGAATACAGCATATACTATTAAAGGGAGAACTGTTTCTACGGTTTGCTATATGTGATTATATAATTAACATACACACGGTCTGAATTTATACATACCACATATACATGCATGCGCGCGCACACACACACACACACACACACACACACACACACACACACACACACACACACACACACTTACTTGCCTGGAATAATTTTTTCTTTGATGGGTGAGTAAAATTTTCAATGTCACCAACATTTTCTAACCAGCTCTAATGTTGCTTTGCCGGTGCGTGTCCTTAGTCCGTGTCTACACTATAGGGACTACCGCAGCATCGCTAGAGAGCCACAGCCATTACCCCATAGGGTTGACCAGTACGCTCCCCCTTGTGAGTATGCAGAGATCTTTCAGAGGGTACATCAACTCATGTAGCTATTGGCCTAGTTTTACATCAGGCTCCATAAAGAGCACTAGGGCAGAAGGGACCATTATGATCATCTAGTCTGACCTGCACAACGCAGGCCACAGAATCTCACCCACCCACTCCTGTATAAACCCCTAATCTACGCCTGAGCTATTGAAATCCTCAAATCATGGTTTAAAGACTTCAATTCAAACTGCTGCAAAAAACTAGAGGCACAATAGTGAGAGTTAAGGAGGTCATGTTAGCAGGGCTTAAATTTGCTCCAGAGCTTGCCAGAGTTTGCCCCGCTGGGCTTGGCCATTCGTAGCCTCGGCCCCTCTGGGCTTGCCACGTCAGTTATGAAAGTAAAATAAAAATTGCTTGAGCCCCCGCACCTCTTTCATTACAAATGAAGCCCTGCACATTAGCCTCGTGACTGAGGCTTCCTGCCCTGTGTTTGTTTAAGGGAAGCCCCCATGTTTCCGGTCTCTCTGGTCACTGTGTACTTAGGCAGCTTTTTTATTTTGAATCTTGATTAAGAATGTATAATACAGTCTTAAGGAGTTTGTCAAAAGGGATAAAGTTTACCCAGGAGACGGGGAGAGTCTTTTCTCTGGAGCAGTTCTTGTGGGTAAACATTGTATTTGCTATGCTTAGGTCATCTGAAAAAGAGAACACATGCTATGTGTCTGATAGATCAGGAGAAGCCAGTTCCGGTATGCACCTACCTGCTATAATCACAATTAGGGTGACCAGATTTAAGAAACAAAAAAATCAGGACATGGGGGAAACAAAACAAACAAAACAAACAAAGCCACCCAGCAGAAGCTCTGATATTGGGACAAATGGTGTCCCGACCGTGCATCGGGATGCGGGACACAGAGCCAAAAAACGGGACAGTCCCGATTTTATCGGGACGTCTGGTCACCCTAATCGCAATGTCTGTCGCTTTACAAAGCTGTATTGCTACAGTGATTAGAATATTCAGGAGCCGTTCCTATGGTGCAATTATTAGAGACAGTAGCAAGTTGAAATCCTACCTATATTTAAAAAAAAAAAAAAAAAAAAGGAACCTAACCCAACGCCTGCACCAAGTCTGGCCCTGCCAATTTTTGTGATCTTACTTAGAACTGGTGTGGGGAAAAAAAATTCCTCACCCAAAAAAAATAAATAATAATAATAATAATAAAAAAATTAGATTAAAAATGAACATTTTTCTTTTCTGTCAAAATTTCTCTTTGAAAACCCAATTTTTTTTTTAATAAAATGGAAATTTTGGGATGAACATTTCTGTTTTTGCCAAAAAAAGCCATTTCCCTTTTGGGAAAAAAGTTTGGAACAGCATTTTTTAAACCAGCTCTAGTTTTACGTTTTCTCACCTGTTGCTGTGTGAAAGACCCAAGTAACCCTGCCCCCGAGAGTAACCACTAAACCATGCTCCCTCCTCACACAGATGCTCTCTCTAATTTGCAGATCTTAGGTAAAAGAGGCCAAGTGGAGGTGGGGCTTTGGGGTGGGGGACAGGAAGAGGCCAAGGGGGGGCCAGGGCCTTGGAGCAGAGCAATGGTTTGAGCACCGGGGCCCACAAAAGAATAATCCGGCTTTGCAGTACTGAGCACCCCCAATTTTTTCGCTGCCTGCTTGAGCCCTGGAGTACCCATGGAGTCGGCGCCGAGGCTGCCCCAAGGGAATTCTCTGATTGCTGCCCTTGTCAAACGCCGCACTTCTCTTGCGCCTGCAGCCTCAGAGCCATGTTGGGTTCTTGAAGAGGGGAGAGCAGGCTGGGGAAGGATAGTAATCCGGGCTGCTCAATTGCTCAGTCTCTGACAGTCAGCGGTGCCTGTTCCCCATCACCTAGGGGCAAATCTGCAGCTCGGTCCACAGTCTAAGCGTGCCGTGGCTGTGCACTGGGGTACTCTAGGGGTGGGGGAAGAAGGAAGCGACCACACCAACCTCCTCGAGCAATTCCACAGCCCGCCGGGCTCTTGCAGACGGCCCACCACCATGCCCCACCCACGGCCAGGCGCTGCTGACCGGGAAGCCGCTGCCAAGCGGAGCCCGGAGAGCAGACTTGCATGTCAGGGGTGTGCAGTGCGAGCAGGCACTTTCCAACCAGTTGAGACCACCCGAGGTCAAGCTGCTTGTCAAGAGCCAGGCCAGGGGGAAAAAAATGCAGATACCAGTTGTCACGGAGTGTGGGGGAGTCCGCACCTGCACCCCTCTTCCTGGGATTCACTGGGAGTCTCAGCCAGCCAGTAGAACAGAAGGTTTATTAGAGATGCCAGGAACACAGTCCAAACAGAGCTTGTCAGTACAAACAGGACCCCTCAGTCAGGCCCTTCCAGGGGGCATGGAGCTTAGACCCCAGCCCGGGGCTCCCTGCATTTCACCCCACAGCTCCAAATGGGGGGGGGGGGGGGGGGGGGAGGGAGGCCAGACCCTGTCTGCGCCTCCCTCCATGTTCCCCCAGCTAGCTCCAAAACTGTCCAGCCCCTCCTCTCTCCTTTGTCTCCTTCCCAGGCCAGGAGGTCACCTGATCCCTTTGTTCCAACACCTTCAGCTCTCACCTTTGCAGGGGAGGGGCCGGGGCCATCAGTTGCTAGGAGACAGAGTGTCGGCCATTCTCTGTGTCCAGGCCCCTGCCCACACCTGCCTTCTAGTGCTCTGTAACAATCATGCACCCTTGTCCCACCACCTAGAAACTCAAGCACTGCATAGGGAAACCGAGGCACCCACACAGTACTCAGGGAAAACATTAACAGTCCTATTTCGTCACACCCAGGGCTTGATTCTCCACTGCCCTTCTCTGTGTACAGTGTAGTAGCCGTGTTAGTCTGTATCAGCAAAAAGAAAATAATAAAGAAATACTTGTGGCAGTCTCTAAGGTGCCACAAGTATTTCCTTCTCTGTGTAGTCATTTATACCAGCACAAAGAAAGATATTTGCATAGGTATGGGTCATGTGTATACACACACACACACACACACACACACACACACACACACACACACACACACACACACACACACACACACACACACCCCTACATTCATATATGTCATGCATACACATATATACAGTATATAGGTACACATATATACAGTATATAGGTACACTTACATATGAAATATACAAACATTATATAGACAAAACTTTTTAAAAAAAAATAATAAAAAGCCTATGTTTGGGGCCTAAGCCAATTTGAGGGGGTATCTCAAATCCAAGTTTCGAAGAGCCAGTCAGACTTGTAGTGTGTTTCTCCTCTCTCTCATTCTGCTGACTCCCCCATGAGGGGAAGAGTTTATAAAATATCTGGTAATTCCATTTCAAGAACAAAGCCAGCTCCAGCAGCAGCTGGACATAGTTCTGCGTTCAATAAAATGTCTTGCTTTTTAGCTCAAGAAGTGGAAGACGTATTTTAAGCTACAATTGCGGCTCAAACCATCTGGGGCTCTGAAAATCGTGTAAAAACTCGATTTTAGGAGCACTTATGCTAAACTTCTACCTCCGTTTCAGTTGTGACTCTCGGCGAAAGGAACCCTGGGCAGCAGCAAACCAGTAAACCCTTAAGCCACTACAGAGATATGAGGAAGGGGGGTAACAGCAGAGACAAAAGGAAAAGGAATACTTGTGGCACCTTAGAGACTAACAAATTTATTTCAGAGACAAAGGGGACATTTTTGTCAAGGTATTCTGCATCATTTTTTAAAATTAGCTTCAAATCACTGTTTATTTTAAACACCCTGGACCTTGAAACTAAGTGAGTGAGATTCTTGTTGCACTGTGCACATATCAACTTGTTACTGCAGGGTTGCACACGAACACTGGGTTGTAAACACTGGCTTCTTTCTACAGAGCTGCTGAGTGTACCGCACTGCTCGTAATGGTTTGTTATTGTAGGGTTGCTCAAGAATACTAAGCTGTACACACTGGTTTCTTATTGTAGGGTCGTTGACAGGTTTTATCTTCTGAGAGCCCGGAGGTATTTATTTTTATTTAAAAAAAAGCCTCCTACATATGTAAAGTTTTAGATGGATTTTGCAAACAAATAAGAAAAAAATAAACAAAGGGAGAGAAGTTTTTAACCTCTTTCTCCCCCCTCCCCGACCTTGGCACTGTCTCCCTGAAGGAAAATATTCTTGTGCAGTGGACAAATAAAGATTCGAGACCTCAGCACAGCTATTTGTAAGAAACGGGTCAGAACAGTCTGCAGATGTTAGACCTCCCCACTAAACTGTGCAAGTGAAGCATGTTACCAGCATGGGCTGAAGATATTCCAGTCATTAGGACAGCAAGAAGGCACCCAGGACAAGGGAAAGGGGAGAAGCAGTCGCTGGTAGAAAGAAAGACCCATTCGAGTGGCCACGTGCTACTCCTACCGGAGCAGTTTACTCAACGCAATATTCTCAGTCTGGAATAAAAACCCCCAGTCTCAAATTCATCCCTATCAAAAAGGAGGGGGAGCCGTGGAGACTAACGCAGTCTAGACAGGCCTTCAGTAGCCTAACCGCAGGCCAGACTGTGCTGAAAGCACCAGCCGCCCCCATCAAGCGGTGGGGTGATGGATGGAAAGGGCTACATTGCTCCTCCACGTAGCTCTTCACCATCCCTCTCTCGGAGGCACAGCAGGGGAAGAGGAGGAGGCCCGGAGAAGGCTCCTAGCCCCTATGTCATCTGGATTTGAACCAGCCTTCCAACTCAGTGATCGCTGGGTGAAACTTGCACTGGATTTCAATAAAAGTCACCTGTGCTTACAGGAGGACCGAATTGGCTCTTTTTCTAGGCAGCTGGTTTAAAACCAGCCCTGCTGGGTAATAAAATAAAAATAAATTATAATTATAAATACCTAGCCCTTTTCATTCCTAGAGCACGAAGCACTTTACGTAGCAGGTCAACGTCGCCATCTCCAATGTGGAAACTGAGACACAGAGGGACGACGTGACTAGCTCAAGGTCACCGAGCAAGCCAGTTTGCTCGGCTGTTGCCCATGCTGTCCCTGATCTGTGGGGAACCAGGAGGTTAGACTCATCTGAGCAGTGAAATTCTCTGCAGAGAAGCCGGACATGACAGAGAAGCATTGCAAAAAGAAACAGTGAAAGACTTGGACTTCTAGTGACTCTAGGGATGTTCAGGAGCTGCTTTCCAACTGGTAAACCACAGTCCTTATAAAACCCGGTTATGAAGCCTGGCCTAAAAGCAGAAGGGAATTTTGTAACACAGAGTCTAGAGAGTCAAAGTGCTGCAAACCGAACCCATAGGAAAGCTTGAAATTCATGCAGGCCTCTGCACCACTCTGGTAGGAGACACTCAGGACACAGAGATGCCAACTCTGTCCACATATCGATTCAAGTGATACCATCACAGGGCCTAATAACATCCGCCACACCATCAGGGGCTCATTCACCTGCACATCTACCAATGTGATATATGCCATCATGTGCCAGCAATGCCCCTCTGCCATGTACATTGGCCAAACCGGACAGTCTCTACGCAAAAGAATAAATGGACATAAATCTGACATCAGGAATCATAACATTCAAAAACCAGTAGGAGAACACTTCAACCTCCCTAATCACTCACTGACAGACTTGAGGGTAGCAGTGTTGCGACAGATTAACTCCAAAAACAGACTTCAAAGAGAAACTGTTGAACTCGAATTGATATGCAAACTAGATTGCATTACCTCAGGATTAAATAAGGACTTGGAATGGCTCGGCCATTACGTTAATTGAATCTATTTCCCTTAAGTTAACGATCTTCATTCACACCTGTGTGACCATCTTGTTTATCACTTCAAAGGTTTTTCTTCCCCTGCTGTTATGGTTCCTCTCAATTAATTAGCTTCTTAAGGTTGGTCTATGCACCTCGACCTTATCATGTTTCTCTGACTGTATAAATATCTGTCTACTGTATGTTTCATTCCATGCATCCGATGAAGTGGGTACTAACCCACGAAAGCTTATGCTGAAATAAAATTTGTTAGTCTCTAAGGTGCTACAAGTTTTTCTCTTATTTTCATTTTGCTGACACAGACTAACACGGCTACTACACTAAAAGGACACAGAGTTCACACAGACCCACCCTCCCCGACCCCATCTCCACTCACAGTGGCAATGAAACAAGGCTTCGAAAAATCTGACTTCACACACAGGGTAACTCAAGATCCTCCAGAACACGGCAGGCCGGGCGTCTGGGCTGGGGTCGCAGGAAGCAGGGGAGGAGGAAATCACTGGTTTGCATTTCGAGGACTCCACATCCAGCTCCGAACAGCCGACTTGACAAAACCTGCAGGCTTCAGTTTGTGCAGTCCTAGGGTGCGTTCACAACGCCGCCTGCAGAGCGGGAATCAAACCCTCACCCTCGATGCCGTCCTACAGCAAAGCAGTGGGGTTCAGGTGGGGCAGCCATACCCAAAGCGCCTGGACAATGTGGAGCAACCCTGACGCCGATGTAGACACCCGACCATGAGACCCGGCGAGACCCGATGGCTATTCTATGGCATGAATGCTATGAGCTGTAGCAGAGTCCAGTCACTACGGCGCTGGGCTGGATTTGAACTAGCAGCCCACAGCGGAAAGGCACCGCCAAACCCATAATCTCCTCTCCCACATGCCACCCGCGATAGCAGCCTTACACGTTCGCCACACCCCTCCCTGGCCCTGCACACAGCTCAGATCACGGCAAAAAGGAAAACAGGTCAGGGCAAATCCTGCCTGCCCCTCCCACGCGTAAGAAGAGCCTCCAACGCAACATGCAGCTCCGCCGCCCCAGGGGATTCTGGGATCTTTACCCCCACATGACAGGGGGAACTGACCCCCTACTTTCCAGCACACAGAGGGGCCGGAGGGGGAGTAGGCTCTCCGAACGGCCGTCCCCTTTCCAGGAAGGCATTGTTCCTAGAGCTCCAGACTGGCTCTACAGCCAGAGGGGCTGTGAGTTACTACAGAAAACTTTTTCCTGGGTGTCTGGCTGGTGAGTCTTGCCCACATGCTCAGGGTTCAGCTGATCACCATATTTGGGGTTGGGAAGGAATTTTCCTCCAGGGAAGATTGGCAGAGGCCTTGGAGGATTTTCGCCTTCGTCTGCAGCATGGGGCACGAGTCACTTGCTGGAGGATTCTCTGCACCTTGAAGTCTTTAAACCACGATTTGAGGACTTCAATAGCTCAGACATAGGTGAGAGGATTATTGCAGGAGTGGGTGGGTGAGATTCTGTGGCCTGTCTTGAGCAGGAGGTCCGACTAGATGATCATAATGGTCCCTTCTGACCTTAAAGTCTATGAATCCACGTGCACCTAGAACTCGGAGGTGGCAAGACGAGATGCCCTTCCTGTATTTCCCTGCTCCCACCATTTCTCCCCCCACTTCTGTTCAGCCTGCTGTACATTTCTGTGTGGGGGGGGGGAGGAGGGGGAAGGGATATTCAGGGTCGCCCGCGAGTGATCCCACCTATGTCCATCTCTGCACGCAGCGGCGCCTGAGTCCCCTGGGTGCTGCTCACACCTGCCCAGACTCAGTCGCTGGGAGACACGCTCTCTTGGAAGACAGCTAAGCAGCCCCCTTTCCGCTGGACGCCCGCCCAACGGAGGCTCCGTCCCCTGGGAGAGGGGAGGCCGGGAATCTGGTCCAGGATTTGGGTCTAGCTGGCTGCAGGCAGGGCTGCAGCTGGCTCCGTGGGGGAGTAGTGAAGGGAGAGGGGGGAAGTTAATTACATTAAATATCTGACAGCTGGAAAATCTGAGCCACCATTGTTCACAGCCCCTTACTGTCCCCCTCCCCTGCCTGCCCCTTTCCAAGTCTGGCAGCTGAAGAACAGCAGGGATAAAAGAGTAGGAGTTGGGCTGGAAACGCTGATTCCCCTCCCAGCACAGAGGAAAACCTCGCCGGAGGTTCCAGGCTCCCCACCGCGCCCCTCTCAGGCTGGCTCCGCATCCCACGGGTCAAAGGCTCTCGCTGCTTCTGGACAGTGGCTTGCTCCCATGTCACTCTCTCCGAGCAGCTGTGCTGCGTCTCCGCACGGGGCACTAAACTCGCCGCTGTTGCTACGGGGTGAAAATACTCGAGGCCACAAGGCCGCTGTCCCCTCTGAGCCAGAATCACCACCTCCCTGTGGCCAGCAATGGGCAGCGTATGGTACCAGTGGGCACAACAACCCACCTACCCCCTGCCTCCTCAGTCTCACTCCCCTTCCCGCTAACGAGCCCTTCCAACACGCCACTAGACCCCAGGCTACCTCCCAATAGCAAAGCCCCCAATCAAATCCACCACTGAAAGCACCCTGAGCCACCCCCATCCACCACTGATCTCGGGCCAGCCCCCATCATCCCAGAGGATGGGAAAATGCCCGAGAACACGACTCAGGCTGGGGCAGATCACCCAGAGGAAAAGTTAATTTCCAGACATCCAAATTCACATCCCCCAAGGGATACTGCTAAGGTGCTATTGCCATGACAAGGCTCCTGGTTCCACGGCAGCGATCGGTCAGATTTTAAGCCCCAGGGGTTAGAAAGCGACTTATCTGAACCGTTAACACAGTTCCCTGCTGGCTCCTGAGCTCAGCCCTCACAGGGCTGAAATGACAGCAGCGTCTTTGGCCTTCCGGACAATGCGCAAGTCAATGAATCACAGAGATGGTTTTCAAAGCGGATGCTCAGACACAGCTTAAGACCCAGAACTGACCTGTCTTCCCAACAAAAGTCTTGTCTCGTGTTCACCGAGTGAGAAAAAAAATAAAAAGGCTTTCACCTCCTGAATGGATCTGGGAGCAGGACTCACCAATAAAGAGCTCATGAGCTAGATGAGAACTGTGGAGTGGGTCCGCGGCTGGCTGGAGCGATAGGCGGTGTGGTGTCTTCATCAGCAAGGCTCTTTGTTTACATCTCGCAACTCGCCCAACCATGAATTTCCCCAGCCACAGATGGTGGCAGGTGGTGGTTGGAAAGTGGCCCTTTCCCCAGTTACATTTCCTTCTCCCGGTGGAAGCAGGCAGATTGGATTATTTTGCAACTGGAACCAAGAATAACTCCTCTCAAACCACGCTGATGGAGTAAGACAGGCACAACCACAAACACACGCACACGCCACGATGGTCTGGAACACAGAAATGATGACATACACCATAACTGTAAGAGGCTTGAAACTTACTCATTACTGAGCTATTAAAAAAAACAGGTGGGGAGCATTCTCCCAGCTATACACATGAGAGAGCACGAAAGTTAACTATGGCTATTCTATTCCCTGAGCTGAGTTAAAGTCACGGATAATGCTGGGCCACACACAATGCAGAGCAAACCTCGATAGTTGAAAAAGTATCTTTAAAAAAAGTTTGACAGCACCTTTAAGTACATGTACGTACACACACACACACACACACACACACACACACACACACACACAGAGTTCAGTACAAATTTCTCACCATCTCCTCTGTTGCGTCTCACACAATGTACATGAGCCAGCCTGATCGAGATGAAGTGCTTTAATACAAGGTACCTTTCCTTGGTACCCACTGTTCCCCCATGCTAGCTAGCACATCCACATAAAAAAACCCCCCACCCTCTAAGGAGAGAGTCAGAGCATCTCCAAGCCCTCAGAGCGGCCTCTCTCAGAAACGCCTCCGTGACTTTTCCCACTGTTCACATTCCTTCACCCAGCTGGGACACATGCAATTATTTATATTAATTTATGTTCACACTGGCCAGCGTTGGTTCTGGAGAAAGGCTTAAATCCTACTGAAGTCTGCATGGTTAGGGTATGATGTAATACAGGCAATGGAAATTCTCCTGTACAAGGGACATGTAGCTTGTCAAGTTCCAGCAGCAGTTGGCTTGGCTGGCAGTGATCCAGGGGCTCACATAGCCAGCTTACAGCCACTTCCCCCTTTATGTATACTCCCTTCTTTCTTACCGAGCCTAAACAGACATTTAACAATGATGGCAGCTCTTCGCATCTCTGCACATAGAGGTCAACTGAACCTGCAGGGACAAGAGCCGACCCTGTTTATCTCAGCTCATCAAGAGAATATGCCCAGCACCTCACTCCATGCTGAATCTTCGGCTTCGATTTGTGTCCCCACAGCAGCAGGTGATTAATCCTGCAAAGAGCCTGGCTGGCAGGTAGCTATTGAGCTCACCTGTTAATAACCTCCGGTTTGCACTGATCACCGGCCAGCGCTCTGCAAAGTGTACCATTTGGTTTACAAGAAACTCCGGCCTCCAGGAAGAACATCCCCTGTGCAGACACCTTTTCCACCCCTCAATCTCAAAACACTGTACCGAGCAGAGTAAGTACCATTATCCCCATATTGTAGCTGGGGAAACAGAGGCACATAGCGCTGAAGGCTCCACAAAGCAGAGTCCTGCATTTTTAAAGGTATTTAGGCATTGCTGAGCTCAGCCAATGGGGTTTGGGCTCCTAAAGGAGACTTGGGCTCCTAAATCAGTTAGGTATGGCCACGCTGAGCTCAGCAACGGCTAAAACCTGGGCCAAGGTGTCGCAGTGCATCAGGGTCAGTCAGAATTCAGTTCTCTTGACTCCCACTCCTATGCCCTCTCTGTTGGACCAAAATCCCTCCTGATTTACAGCACGGGTGGGGGTGTTGCTCTGGGCTTGTTCGGGGTAGGGAGAGGAGAGCTAGGGGAGGACGAGCTTGCAAATTCTGTAGCTGTGTGAACCGGCTCCTGCAACGTTCACAGAATCCATCAGCCTCAACCCCAGCTTTGAAAGCAAAACGTTTTGCACAGCTCTTCTCTCAGCCCAGTCTCTGCAAAGCCCCTGTAATGCAGCCAAGAGTTTTTGGCCTACAGTTTCCCCTTAATTAAGCAATGGGAATTATGTAATGAAATGTTAAGAGGCTCTCTCACATTTGCAGAATGCTAGTACTTGGAAAGGGCTGGCTGAATCATTAAATCATCAGCTCTATGCAAGTCTAGGAGCATCAGGATATAAACAAGGAGCTTGACATGCAAACAGCTTTGTAATTACTTTCTGCGGCCCCACCTCTCCCACTTTCTCCCCCGCAGGGTCTGGACAAAAAGGAGAAGGCAGTTGTAAAATGAAAAATTTAACTTGGCTTTTAATTCAATGCTGAGGAGATGCAGCAGAACAATCCCGATCTAGTGGTATTACATACCAGAAGGTAGATGTGTGGCGTGGATCTGTTTTTCATCAATGCAGCCTTGGAGGATTTACAAAACCCCAAAGCTTTAGGTTCCCTTTTAACAGAGAGAAAACAGAATCCATCGGAGATAGAATTCCTCTTCTCACTCCTTTTGTGTTGAATTCATTGGCCACTGAACCTTCTGCATGAACTTTCTATGGTCAAGGAAGCCTACAGATAAAGGGTAATGTGTCAGCACAATATGCAGGGAATTACACACATAATTCCTGCTAACACTAATGGGAACCGCAGGTCTGCCGCACGTGGTGCTGAAACCGTATTTGGAAGCACAATAAAAATCAGAATGACTAACTCACACATGCTAGTCAGGGTCAGCAAATCAGGCTATAGAACATCTAGAAAGAGTGACACGTGGTATGCCGGCATAGCAATATAGCACAATGTTCAACAGATACATTCTATAGAATGTAACAGACGATGTCCTTCCTTATGGGTTTTTTTTAAGCCACCCCTAAAACAATTCTCCATTCAATTTTATAGGGCGGTTCAAAAAAACAGGCAGAAAGGTGATCATTTTCCATTACGTTCCATTGGGTTTCTCTATCTTGGGCACGGAGAAACGCTGAAGGATGTGATAACTTGTAGTCTTCAACAGCAGCAAAAAGGAACTATTATGTCAAGCACAGACAGACAGTTTCCCAGGTTCTCTCTAAAAGACAGAATGCAATCTGGTTCCTTACACAAGGAGCTTCTAGTCTAATTAGCCATATTATTAATCTCTCTCTGATGGGGCAAATCATCAGCCTAGAGCAGTGGTGGGCAACCTGCAGCCTGCATGTGGCCCATCAGGGTAATCCGATTGCAGGCTGCGAGACATTTTGCTGACGTTGACCGTCCGCAGGCACGGTCCGCCGCAGCTTCCATTGGCCCATTCCATCCACAGCAAACTGCGGGGGGGAACATGAACTGTAACATCCTAAGGCAAAGTGAGAGCCCTAAACTAAGATGGGAATCATTTAAAAATAAAATTGTTTCTATCCTTCTATGTAATTGTACCCGTAATTGTATCAATTGACGCCTTACTAATGTACAAACCACATGGATGGTGCACATGTTGACCTAAATTCTTTCGTCTCCCCACCACACACACTTCCAAGGGCAGGTAAAAAGTTTTAAATTAATTAATTTTATTATTAATTATTATTATGGGAAAGCTATAGCAAAGATTTTGCATTTGTTCCTGAAGGTGTGAGCATCATGGCTATGATTCAGTCATGTGGAAGGGAGTTCCACAGTCACAGGACAGCCACTGAAAGGACTCGATCTCCAGTGCTACCCGTGCCATTGAGAATCCCATTGTTCTTGGGCGGTGCAGCAATCATGGAAGGATTTGTAGAGAAATCCTAGCACATTGAGAGCTCTGAAGACCAACACCTAGATCTTAAAACTCGCTAGACTACGGACAACCATTGAGGCAATCAGAGCACTGGGGTGACAAGGGACCCATATCTGACAAGCAAGCAACTTGTTGTACTTGCTAGACTTGGTTTTATGTACCTGGTTTCATTCCCAAGCACAGTGTGTTGTTTTAATCAAGCCTGGAAGCCAAGAATGCCCAGAGCACGGAGACCTGGCTTACGTTGGACAGGATGGGGTATGGACCTCGAGCCATTCTGAGGTGGTGCAGCCTAACGCTGCCCTGTTGCAACCGGAGCAACCCAACAGACACCAAACCCCATTGGGGTTACCAAAGGTGTAGGTCAAAGACAAACGTAGCCCATGGTATCTCGTTTTTAAGTCTGAATTATGGAGACCAGACAAGAAGGCTCCCTGATAAAGAGTGAGTGTACTTGGACAAGGTGCATACAGCAGAGGGGTTATGTGCTCTTACCCGTGCTAAAGGAAAGGATCTGGAGACACTGGCTGACTCGTAAAAGAGCCTCTTCCAGGCACTCATTAGCTCCAGTGGGGATACAGCAGCCATAGGCCCATATTCATAGCCTGTTGAACAGCACGGTGCTGTAGATACTCTTCTACTTTCCCAAGCAACACGTATCACATGCCCTAATCAGATTCTTCTTGGAGACCTAGGCCCTAAGCCAGTGCATAAAAACAGGCAATCCTCAACCTTTTGGTGGGAAGGGGAATAAATACATTAAACCTTTGTATGAATCCAATGTTTGTCAGTCATGCCAGGTTGACAGCCCAGATCAATGAAATCCTCTCCCCTCCCACCCCATAGGGCAGATACCCCACTCTGGAAGCTTTACCACACTGCACTGACAATGTGCCTCTAAATGCCAACCCCTGAAAGTACCACCTCTATGGATGGCGACGTTACGGTCTCCAGCTACGTTCAATCTCCCACCCCCCCCCCACCTTTCTGCCAAGACTGCCAGTAATAATGCCAATTGCAATGGTGGTTTTTACCACATGGGACAACTAAGAGGGGGACTAAGATTACCCAACTCATTTCACATGGGCCACAAAACACCCTTTGAGTGGAAATTGCCATCAGTCATTATCAATGGCCTGAGCAGGAGTGGAATGAAAGACTAAGGTGAAGAAGTGCCACAGATCATTACTAATCCCCTGACCTGTCCCGTTCCCTTAAAAGCAGTTTCACCAAAATCCATATTTCTTATTCCCCCAAGTACTAAATTTCCACTACCTCAAAAGTCATCAAATTCCAGCCCTTTGCTACAGCTTCAAATTTTCACTCTGGTTCCAGACACTTAATTAGCTTCTTTGCCACTGGTCCAAGATACAGGGTGTTTGCTCTTAAACATGCCAGAAGCAGTCATCACAACTGTCTGAATACATGCTGGCTCCAAGAGGTCTCATCTATTTTTTAGATACATAAAGATGAAATTAAGCAGACAGTTGTAAAGCCATGGGGTTTGCAGTTTTCTTCCTGGAAAAATCGTGCTAATCCCAGTTCCAGAAAGAATGCCAGGCATGGTCCTCAACATGGGAAGGCAACATCCTCTAATATCTTTGATCGCCCTGTTTAACAGGTGGCTTCAGTGATGGCTGATGGTGCCTGCATGCCTGTTTAGGACGTATTGCAAAGTCACACCCGTAGGGTAAAAGTGAAGTTGGTATCTGCAAGCTGGTGGGCCAACTCCCTGGCCGGTATGTTGAATAAAGCTCGCAACAACAGCAGGGATTTCACTCCCTTTCTTCAGGATTCCCTATATTTAACAAAACAGTTCATCTCAGCTCAACTTCTATAGTTCCTTCCTAACCCTTTTCCTAAAGCCTCTCCCCATTAAGGTTTCTGCCACTGCTTCCTGCAGGTATCAGTCTTAGGCCCCCCACTGCTGTATCTGAGCACCTCACAGTCTTTCATGTCTTCATCCTCTCAGCACCTGGTGGTGCAGGGCAGTGCTGTTATCCCCACTGTACAGCTGGCAACTGAGGCACAGAGAAACTAAGCGGTTTGCCCAAGGTCACACAGGAAGCTTATGGCAGAAGATGGGTTCCCTGAGACCTAGGTTAGTGTCCTAACCACTAGACCATCTTTTCTCTCTGTCTCCTATCAGGCCTTCTGCCTGGCTGGTGCAGAGAGGCCCTCTTGGTCCTTCCATCTTCTTCCCTGAGTAGGTTCCCTCTTAGAGGAAGTGTTGTCTCAAAGTTGTCAGCTGACTCAGCAAGTCAGCCAGAGCCATGAAACAGGGCATTGGATCGCTTGCATATGCCCTGGACCAGTGCCATGGAAGCAATACTGCTTCCATCTTTAGAAGCCATAAACCAGTGGTTCTCAACCAGCGGTACATATACCGCTGGGGGCACTTCCAGGGGGAGAGCTCTTCCAGGGAGTAAATCAACTCATGTAGATATTTGCCTAGTTTTACAACAGGCTCCATAAAAAGTACTAGCAAAGTCAGTTCAAACTAAAATTTCATAGAGACAATAAGTTGTTTCTACTGCTATGTATACTATACACTGAAATTTAAGTATAATATTTATATTCCAATCGATTTCTTTTATAAGTATATGGTAACAATGAGAAAGTCAGCAATTTTTCAGTAACAGTGCGCTGGGACACCTTTGTATTTTTAGGTCTGATTTTGTAAGCAAGCCGTTTTTAAGTGAGGTGAAGCTTTGGGTCTGCAAGACAAATCAGGCTCCTGAAAGGGGTACAGTAGTCTGGAAAGGTTAAGAGCCACTGCCATAAACTGACGGTGTTTGCTTTGGTTCCCTTCTCGTATCAACTGGTGTTTGAAACACTGGCCTTTCTCCATTCCTTCTTCCACTCTCCCTCTGTAACATGAAGCAAATTTTTTTCTACAAAAACAAAGAAAATTTACAGCAGACGTCCTTAATTTTGAGACATTTATATTTTTTGGCCTGCATGTTTTCAGCATCACCCCGCCAAGCGCTCCTTGCTGCTTGGCAGGCAGACAAAACATGCTCAGCCATAAACAAAATGAACTTCAAATCCCCCGTCACTCTTTAAAAAACCAAAAGTTGGAAAGTTGTTAACATGATAAGCTTTTTAACTAGAACTTTTAAACATTGGGAACCTATCATGTAAACAGAGTAGGAAGACTACATGGAAAGCTATTTGAAACGGTTCTCTGCAAGGTGGTTGATGCTAGTAATTATTAGCCATCCATTCTAGTTATCTGTTCTGCAAAGGTGCAGAGGGAAAATAAAGCAGGCAACAGCATTCATTATGATTTATCTGCAAGTCCAAATTAATTACTTGCTTTAAGGATAAGGCCAGGAGGAATTCAGGGCTCACACCACCTCTCTCTTTGTAGTGGAGGAATTACAGAAGTGGGGAAAAAAAATCCATCTCACCGTTTCCTAAAGGCGTAAGGAGGTTTGTGGAGAATGAGACAGGACGTCCCTTCTTCCACACACAAGCTGGCAATTCCAAGTGGTTTTATCCATGAAGATCGCTAGCATACAAGGGGCCCAAGCTGCACAGTTCAATGCTGTCTCCATTTGAAAACACAGAAGGAATGTAGAAAGGCAGAAAGCTAATCATCCGAGGAGGAGTTTGACAAAGATATGTGATCTAAAGGACTGATCCAAAGCCCAGTGAAGTCAGTGGGAGCCTTTCCATGGATTTCAATGGGCGGTAGATCAGACCCTAAACCTGAGGTTCTAGTTAACTAACTAAAGTCATTTTATAAAGAATCCAAGCTAGCTCAGCGGAAGAGAATGGTGAGATACTTCCTCTGTCTGGATCAGATAACTCTCAGTTACCCACTTGAGAAGACTTCGCTTACACATATGAGACCACAGACAACTCGGCAAGACACTAAGGAATTCAAAATCTTCAGATCGCTATAAAGACAGTAACTGGAGCGGACGTCCCTCCGAATGCAGCCAGCTCAGACTCAGTGATGTCACCTTATTTTGCTTGGTCCTGAATCCGAGGTCTAGTCCCATGCCCTTCTGCTTTTGGAGGTTCCTCTCAGCCGGATGCCTTTGGTGGGCACCGCGCCTGTGTAACACCCAGCAATGTGTAACCTATGCTCTGGAATGCCCCTTTGGCACGTCTGCCTTATTTTCCACTTTTACATACCACACGCAGAAAGCCAATATTTCCTGTGCCTGTTCCTGAACTGCCACTCACTCAGCGGGGACCTGGTATCGCCCAGGCCTGAGTGCTGGGAGCCAGGGAATCTGCACTGGAAGCTGAACAAAGTCAGCGTTATCTCTGAATAAAAACTCAGGCCTCCCCTGCTATTAGCCCCGGCACCCACTGCAGCTTCCTCGGTGATGTCAGCATTTCGGCCCCAAGGCTTGTCCCATGGCCTCTTGCTTGTCTGTACATTTTCCTGTCAATGTTAACACTGGCCATGTTCATCCCCTGGTCTGTACCCATAAACGATTGCTAGGTGGGAAGAACCAATTTTAACCCGCTCCCCATCAGTGAAGAGATTTAGGGATACATTTTCAACCCCAGGTCTATGTAACTTTATGCACTACTGTGGGCTCACACACACACTCCTCCACTTTGCAGACGGTTCAAAAGAAAGGGGTAACTCCCTCCCTCATCAACACATTCACACACACAGCACAACTACTGATGCAACACTGCACTGCGGGGAGAAATAATTCTTACACAGCTCTACAACGGAAGGGTAACCAGTTAGCAGAAGACTGACTCTCTTGCTGTTTTATAGTTCATTTTGCAGAAAACTTAAAACACGAGAAGGAGATTGTATGTAGAATGTATTGCGTATTGGTAACTCAATACACACACACACACACACACACACACACACACACACCCCTCTACCAAGGCACTGGGAACAGCACCCAGAAATTTTCCAAACTGCCCCAAAAACTTCTTTGAGCACAAATAAAACATGCAGAACAAATCCCAAACCCCCAAGCATTCACACACTATGCAAGATACCATCTGGTAACAACAACTATATTTCCTCATTCTTGGATCTGCTCCCTTTTCGGCATCTTTCCTCCTTTCTCAGGGATTCCTGAGGGTTCTGCCAGGCGAATAACCAATCTTCCAAGTACATGTGCACACAAAATAATCTAGTCATTTTTATTGCATTTAATTGGGATCAAAATAATGGCTTGGCTTCTCAATGTAAATAGACACTAATCTTATTTATCCAAACAACACAAAGGCTATCACACTAGGAGAAATCCACCAGTCCAGCAACTCGGGACAACCAAAAATGCTGGGGCCTGGAAAAAGTGAAATTTTATTACTTACTTCCCACAGTTATGGTTCTCGCACTTAAAAATCCTGGATCCTTTGACTGACTCACATCTGATATGATACGGACCATGAAAACCACCTTCTTTCCTCAGGTTTCCTCCCAGAAAGGCAGACGTAATGGAAGATGTCTGCAAAACTATTTTGCTAACTCCACTAACCAGTTGCATCTTCAATGGTAAGAATATAGGTGAGAAACAGCAGCTACAATAAAACTTGGGACAAGTGGGTTTTCCTGTCAGATGACCTAATCGGATATCCACATTGTACTTCACATTTTGTGTTTGTTTTTTAGTCGGAGGGACCTGAAAATAATACACGGAATGGGTTTCACGGCAAGTTGTAGAATATACATCTGGGAATGTGACCTTGTTTCAAATCAAATGAAACTGGTATATATCACAGTGGAATTTACAACAAGCCTCCCACCTTCCAAACAAGCTATTCCTGGTAAGAACCTGATCCTGAGAAGTGCCCAAAGCGCTCAACTCTACTGAAACAAGAAGCTGAGGGAACTGGGCATTTTCCAATAGCTTCTCAGTCGCTTGCAGACCAGGACCTCAGTTAGGAGCGGATATTTAGTGTGAACCCTTGGCATCGGTAGCACCCAATGACATGGAACCGGAGAGCAGATGGGTGAAAGAAAGAAGCTACTGAAGAAATAGGCATCTTTCAAAATGCAGGATTAGAAAGTCCGTCTGCAGTGCTAGTTCCAAGGCACTAAACGTTAGCCTAAAAGACATCCAGGCAGCTGGCTAATTGCACAAGTGTTGGAACTAGCACTGTAGGTGCATGCCCATAAACACTCTGGGTGAAATCCTGGCTTCACTGAAGTCCAGGGCAAAGCTTTCATTGATTTCAGTGTAGCCTGCATTTCTCCCCATACCGGCAACGTTCACCCAGTCTTCAGCTCCCCAACAGGGACTCCGATAACCCTGACTTTCATTTCCCTCGCTTTAAAAAGGTGGTACGTCTTAGCTGAAACTTTGCTTTGCACAAGGGATCGGCAAACTGCATCATGGTATTCACATCGGCTCTTTGCATCTTTCAAGATAAAAGCCATTCAGAAGGTGCTGAGATTTATCCCAAAACTCACAAGCCAACGTCCACATAAATCAGTAAATAATACACCTACCATCATTTCCCACCTTCTACCTAGGGTTGCCAACCCTCCAGGATTAGCCTGGCGTCTCCAGGAATTAAAGGTTAGTCTTTAATTAATGATTATGTCATGTGATGAAATCTCCAAGAATACATCCAACCAAAATTGGCAACCCTACTCCCACCCACCTGCTCCACCTCGGCAAGATAAAGTCAAAGCAAACAAAACTGACACAGTCTGCATGCTTCTTGTACAAGGATTAAAAGTTTCAGGAGACTAGAATGACTTCTGAGACTTGGAATACTAACGAGGGCTCTACTGTTCAACGGGCTGACAACCAAATGAAGAGTCTGTGCATCACCAAGAATGACACAATCCAAGAATCTTTACACTTTCCAGACTCTACTCCAGGAGGGTTGCTTCTAACTGAGCTGCTGGAAAAGAGAAATGCTACCCCTTTCTCCTGAAACTCCTCTCTATTTGGATGACTGTCATGATGCAGGGACCGTATGCCTTTTCACATAGGGCCTCAGAACAAAATCTCTCTGGCTGGGTTTTTAGAAGGTCACCTATCACCAGGGCAACAGAGCACCTAATGATTTAGAAACATTAGGGTCAGACGGTGTCATTACTATATGGAGGTGTGGCAAGAATACGTTCCTCTCTCCAACGCCAAGGCCAAGTTAGCAGCCTGAAGCTGAGGTTAATGGACTCAGGGCTTCTGAAGACCAAGCTACTTATTTGGGGTATGTCTACACAGCAGCTGGGAGCGTGCTTCCCGGTGCAGATAGAGATTAAAACTAGCACTGTGGCCACAGTTGGAAGGGAGGCAGTCTGCGTTAGTTCACCTGACCGCCTGAGTACCTATGGGGATGGCTAGTCCAACCTGCTTGCCATGCATTTGTGGCTACATTGCTATTTTTAGCAGGCTAATTTAAGCACAGCTAGTGGATAGCTGTCCACCCACACTGGGAAACACACTCTCAGCTGCGGTTTTAAAGATGGATTTAGGAGCCTAACTTTCAGCGCCCGTTTTCTAAAATCTTGGCCCGAGTAACTCCGGATGAAGGCAGGGCCTTTTGTCACCTGCCAGACTGGATCTATGTTGCTATTTCTACTCTGAATAGAAGGGTCCCTTCCACAGATGTAGCAGCTGCAGCAGCCGTTAGCTTAGCACAGCTAGGGGCTAAGAGTCTGCAGACAACTATAACAGCCCAAATAATCCTACCCACAGCCAGAGTCTTGGGTGAGAAGCCTTATCAGGTCCCATGGGTTAAATGAATACACAATACAGACCAATTCTCTGGAAGGAAATCTCTCTTGGTCAGTCAGTTCCCTGTGTTCTATTCTGGGCAGAAACCATCTCGTCCAGCTGGGGAATTTGCAGGGGTGGGAAAACTGGAATATACATGAAACTTCCCGGGAGTCAGACCGCAAAGGACTGTGCAATAGCAAATTTTTGACGCAGCAAAGAATAAGGGGTAGCACCAGAGCCTGTGGGAAAAGGGAGCTTACCCCTCCCCGCGAGAAAATATGCAATTGTGGTATGGCTAATTTCCAAGACAGAGAGCAGAACCCGAAAGGAAGCTAAATATCAACAGCCTTCCTGGTTTAGCACAGTACAACGTTTTCCCGAATGAGCATGCAGCATGTGAGCTGTTGGAGAGAGAATACTCCCTGGGTTATGCCGCCTCAGGAAACAACAAATTCATTTCTTTGTCTGCTATTTGCCTCACGTAGGACACCACTGTTTATTGGCCCCGAGAGAAAACACCCAGCGTCAGCATAATCTGCTCCCCCTGAAGAAGTGAAGCTCCCCTCGACTTGAAGGGAAGCCAAGTCAGGCCAATGCTGTGTGCTTTTGAAAATCTTGCTCTGGTCTCTGCTCAGAAATTCAGTTCAAGTCAGTTTAATTAACCAGGATGTAAGAGTCAGTAAGTGCACTAGTTATGGAATAACGTCTGCATCACAATGCTTGGAAGAGTGGTTCTACTCTGAAAAGTGACTGTATGAACGCCATGTGGTGATCCATGCCTGCTGTCTCTGTAATGAACGGGCAAAGTTTACAAGTACAAAGGTTATCCTTTTCTAACTGCCAATGCAGCAAATTCAACCTGGGCTCATAGTCAAGATGGGTTCCTTCCTTCTGAGGTATTATTTGCAAAATCTACCTTCAGCGACACCTGTGTAGCCCCATTCCCTTCAGTGCGTTTGCAGAGGTGTGTCTAACTGGAACTATTTGTTAAGGATGCACGAGGAGAAGTGGAATCCATCTTAGTTATGAAGAAGCACTCTGAGCACAGCTAAATAGTCCATTCCATAAGCAGTTGGTTTGCTACTGCTAAAATTCTAACACTTTGTGACACAATTTCTTATAAATGAAATACAAAGTCCAAATAAATTAGTTATTTATTTGGACTTTGTATTTATTCTCCGGACTGAATAATGAGCATTTGCAACAGTGGGTGAACATGGGCTGTGGCAACATTTGTGACACAGACGCATCTATTCAACTCATCCCTATTTATTCCACCTTTATTTATAGATTTCTAGATTCCAAGGCAGAAGGGACCATTGTGATCATCTAGTCTGATCCCCTGCAGAGACCTGCCTCAACATAATTCCTAGAGCCGAGCTTTTAGGAAAACATCCCATCTTGATTTAAAGATTAATCGAGCGTGAGCCACTGAGCTAAGGAACCAGGTGTAGACACTAGACAGGGGACAAAGATCCACACTGGATTAGTGTGGGTTACACATTAGGAATTCATTGGCCAGAAAAAAGTCATGGCTGCAGTGAAAGAAGGAACGCTATGAAAGGAAATGTATGTATTTTAACCAAGGTGATCTTCCAACAGGCTATCTACAATATGTGCACTAGTAACAGCTCTTCTTACTTCACACTAATATACGCAATCATTTTTTATTCCATTCTAGTAAAAATGCACCAGAACTGAATAAATCAGTTAATTTCTCCAATTACCATCCTCCTGCTGTTTTAAATTTAATGGGATTAATGGACCCTTTAGAGAGGAAAAAAAGGTTCCTAATAAACATTATACCTCAACTCTAGGACTAAAGGCTTTGCTCAAATTCCATAATAATCCACAGCAGCTGGCTGGCAGTTTCCTACAGCAACAACTACACTCGTTTCAAAAGCTTGGCATGCTTCTTAAAATAGCATTTTTGCACAAAAAACGATAATTCAGTAGCTTTGCAAGGATTTAAATAAGAAAACTGAAAATGATAAACCCTCAGAACGTACACATCAGGGTACATATAATGCAGGGTGCATCGTAACGCTGGAATTATAGGATGAGTTTAATACACATTTCGGTGCCATACTACCTTGTGTTGTGACCCACTAACAGCTTGCCAGGTTGGGCCTAGTCATGAGTTGGCAGAGTATTGGGCTCATTCTAGTGTCCATTTAACTCAATTGGTTTTTTCCCCATTCACTTCAATGGTGCTGGATCGGCACTAGACCTATTTAAGAAAAATCAAAAAGCATTAAAGGTCCTAATCCTGCAGAGTCCTGAGTATCATTCCCTGGGAAGAGAGGGAGCTCAGCAGCTCATCCATCAACCCATGAAAGCAGTTCAGCTAACCTTGCTAGGAGGAGGAAATTTCATGAGCTATGAACGCTCATTTGTGATCGACTTTCTGCGAGTTGAAATCCTTGCTGAAGGAGAATCTGTGGTCCCTCTTAAAGCCCTTTGCAAGCAATCTGACCCAGCATATGTATTTCATCGGTGAATCTGAGGGGAAAATAAACAGTCATCTGTACATCACAGCTGGGTATTCAGCTGTCGCCCACACACCCTCTTGCAGTGTGAAATGGGGCTTCCACAAGGATGAACAGCCAAAAGAACAAAAACAAAACAAGTGTTTAGTTTCTTGGCATCTGTTCTGGTCTGTGTTACCACCACCACCACCACCACCAGCAGGAGCAGTTATAAAAGAGTCTATAATTGGTTCAGTCAATGCTCCCTTATTAAACCTAATGGCATCTAACTAGGAAGGAACTGCAAGCCCCTGAGGATTTGTGGGAGAACAATTTCTGAGACGAGAAGGGGAAAAGAAGGTTGTTCCTCAGAACAAGATGTGGTGCTTAGAGGTTTCTTTAAAGCTAGGAAACAACTGACAACAATTCAGGGCAAGCCTTTCACAAGCAAAATCTGGTGGGTGACTGCATTAGACTAGCATTTGAAAAGCTAGTCACAGAAAAAGCTCAGAATTTCCCATTTATGATAATTATACAGCTAAATGTTCCTCCTCCATACGTGGTCCAATGAAGTCACACAGCCTTAATCGGTGAATAAGACCTAGCCTTTTTCCAACTTCAGCAAGGCTCCCACCCAAATCCATATGTGATGTTGGCTTTTTACCTTGTATTTAGGACTATACCACACTATGCTCTGCCTACAAGAGCTGAATCCAGACCTTTGTGAGGAAAAGTTTTCAGTTGAATCCCAGGCTGCTTTTCTGTGGCTAATGAGGTAAGACGACTTTAGTAGTGGCTTACTTTAAATTCCTTCCCCTCTACGACATTGCGTATCTACTAGAAGAGTCATTATCTTAAGTTACTCAAGAGCCTTCCTGATAGGTCTTCCAAACTGGCCACTCTAGTACTGATGTGTAAGTAACCACATATTTCAAAACCACATGCTCCCAGATTACACATACTCACCCGAGTCTTGTTTTCTGCCACTCATCGGTATCAGTGTAAAGTAGCAGGGTAAATCAAAGAAATTACTTCATTCCTCCTGGGACAAAAGCGAATGTGAACAAAGCAGCAAGCATTTAGAAATTCAGGCAGCCATGTTTTGCCAAGTTCTCCTCCCGCTGGGAACTCCAAAAGGCCCGATGAAGTGCAACGGATAGACTTTTTTCCTAAGCCTGTGAGCACGCGCAAGACTCGGGATTTCCCAAATCCACCTCAGTGTAGCCCGGGAATGGAGGCTTTCAGGAGTGCAATGGTTGAGTACATTTTCCCTGCTGATTAGTGAAGTGCAAAGATAGATGGCTCAGGTGAAATAAGTTTCGGGATCTCCATCCAGTGCCAGGGGACATCTGTCTGTCCCGCCACACCGAATGGAAATCTGCAACAAATTGTGAAGACTAAAATCTATGGCTCCTGGGGAGCCTCCCATCCTGTAACAGCATAGGTGTTACAGATCAGGACTGAAGTGCATCACCACAGCCGCAGAGTGCAGGATTGTCCCAGGCCTGGAATAGCAAGGGGGCATCACAGATCCAGTTTGGAGGTAGAAAAGTTGTTTGGAAGATCCAGGACTAGGGAACTGCTAAATATTTGCTCTCACTCATCTGGGTTTCCATACATATGTAGCTCTATTGAGTTGGATAAAATTATTCCTGGTTTTCACCAGCGTAACAGAGCAGGTTCGGCTCCCCTATGAATTTACTCCTCTGCAAAGAGATGAAACTTCTCTACAACAGCTGCCACAGTTCTTTTTTCTAAATAGATAATACATTAAAGAAAGATAATAAAATGCATGACCGCCAAGCAGGAGCTGAATGCAAATGCTACGGAATCCCTCCTGAATCCAGCATGAACAGCAATGGCTAGGCCAGTGTAGAACAAAGTCACCAGCAGCCGATGTCCCACTCTGCTTGTACACGTGTATATACACACACACACACACGGCTGAGACACCTGCCCAACTCAACTAGACTTTACTGAGCTGAGCACAAGGAGGGAGGATGTTGCTAGAGCAAGATTTAGAAGGAAAGCCCAGTGCCCTGGGGCAGAAGGATGGGACTGGGATGCAGACGCGGCCATGCCGAGGGGATTCACAGCTGGGCGGGTTGCAGAGCTGCTCAGCATTTTTCATACTAAAATGTTATATTTTTGTTGAAAATAGCTTTTTCGTCAAAATGGACATTTCAGCAGAAAACATCCATTTTCGGGGAAATGTTTTAAATTGTTGCTGAGAACAAGAAAACCTTTGACCCAAACGAAAGCTCTCATTTCCATTACCATGCGGGAACCAAAAAACAAAGAAAACATTTTCCCCAACCAGCCTTAGGGGACTGATCAGACTCCTGTTGTTTGCTGTAGCTGCTTTGGGACATACGGCCCTCGAGCGGAGTGGCCAAGAATATAATAGGGCCCGATTTACCAGTGCTGTTACACAGTACAGACGGCAAAGCCTGGAGATCGGTCTCATGCCAGGAAGCTGACTGTTTTGCAGTTGAGCACCCGGTAATGGATGCTTACAAATCCAGGTTCAGGATACATATATCAGCTAACCAGAGTAGGTCCCCTTGGGTTGTAGTCTTTGTGACCCTTGGCTCCAAGAGCCAGGACCCAGCACGCAGCTCAGTAAACCTATAGCACTGCTATTTCCAGCGGCACTCTGTTTGTACCTCTGGCTAGAGGGAAATTTTCTAGCACTGACATCCTCCTGTTGTTGTCATAGGTCACTGGCAGGGCAAAGCCAAACAGTGTTCCCGGGTGGGGGTTGCGCTCTGCATTGGTCCAAATAAAAACCGGCCAAGCAAGGAGTGTTCAGGAATACGAAGCGAGAGCTCTGAATGCAATAAGCACAAAGACAGGCTTCCTGGTGCAGAAAGGGGAGAATACACCAGGGGCTTAACTCTACCATGCAATCATTGTAGCAAGGAAAAACAACAGAGCTAGTTTAGAGAGGGCCTGCTGTCCTTGCTTGGACTTGACGGATAGCTCCAATTTCCTTTTTCTGGGGGGGGTATATCCAAGAGAAAAAGGATTTCTCCTTCCTCCCCTTCACATACTAGCCTGCCTGTCTTTTTGATGTTTTTAAACTAGATATGAGTCAGATCCCAAACACCCACAGACCTTGGGGGAGTTAAAAATCCCAGCTGGAAGTCTGCAATCTGAGCCAACCACCCAACTTGGCCTTTGAAAAAGAAGGCGGTCAGTGTAGTCGCTTGTGTGTACTCGGCAGGCTACAGCGCTATTGGAGTGCTATAGTCACTCCTGTATGAGGAACAGATCGCTAAACTGACTCTTCGCTTCAATTCAATACAGTATTCTACTTCACTTCCCAAAGCTGCTGTACTCCACCCCAGCGATGGCTGCATTGCAGTGCTGGATGAAGTAATCCTGCAGATACGGAGCCAAATTCAGCTTTCATTTACACCTGAGCAAGCCCTCCTGCTTCAGTGGTGCAGCCTAGGTGCACGTGAGAAGAGAACTTAGTCTTTGTGACACTTGGCTCCAAGACTCTCAGTGTCAATGTCGAATAGGACCATGAAAACGTACTGAGCATGTGCAAGGGGCTCTTGTTACCCATGCATCTGATAAGACTTCCTTTTGCATATTTTGCTTATTCCAATATTAAACACACACAAAAAAACCTAAGAGTGTTTGAATTCTTAGGGTAACTGTGCTCATTTATTCCTCTCTCCAAGGATCATTTTCAAAGTTGCTGGTAGTTTATTCCCAAACAGGAATGTAAATAATACATCTGAAATATGTCCCAACTATAGTTCTTATCTAATGTGTCTCATTCCAAACACGGAGGGAGGTATGGCTGTACGCTGCGTATTTTCTATTGATCTAAGGCAGTGCAGGGATTTGTAAGAACTCAGAAACAACTTTAAACCCTATAACTTTTAAGAACAGAAATTAACCTAAGTGATCATTCATGTCTACGTAACTGGTTTTGTTCCGATTCAAAAAACTTCAAAGGAGCTAAAGAAGAAGTATGTTTGCAAGTCTATCATATAGCAGCATTTCAAAGAGAGGATCCTGAAATAGCCATGGAAAACAGAAGCATGGTGATTAAAACAACAGTGAACTGGAGTTAAAAACAACCCCTTGGATAACCTCATGCCCCAGTGCAAAGTCATTTTCCAGAGCATGTTCTGCTGAATGTTTAAAACTCATGGAGCAATCAGGCAAGGAATGAGTCCCCAGAGATGGGTTGCTCTCCGCATCCTAGTTCAGGGCCGGAGTTTGAGAACATTCGATTCCCAGAGCTTTAGCGGTCACAGGATGGATTCAGATTTCTCAGGCTTAGTCATAATGCACCTCTGGGCCTGCCCATGTGAGGATGGGACTGAGCCCTCTAGGATTACAGGTATTGAAGGATGTTGGGAGAAATTTAGCATCCTTGCAAAGGGTCAGGTTTTGATGCTATGCCTAAGTGAGGGCACCACTTGTTGAGGACAGAGGGAAATCAGCCCTCCCCTCAGACCCCATGTCTCATACCCGAAAGCAGCTGTAGTTTCTTATTTCTAGCAGCTGTGGAGGGTTGGGGAATTTTTTGGGGGGTGGGGGAGGGATGTTAAAAATCCTCAGCTGGTTTGTGGACTCTTAGTGGCGAAAGTTTGAGGGCTACTGGACCAGATGACCCAGCAGAAACTATAGCTGGAAAATCCCTATGAAAAAAATCCCTTGGGAAATCTCCAGGGGGTGGCGGCCAGGAAAAGGAAGGGATCTGCCTCTCCCATACTCACAAGAGGAATCCTAGTTGCTTCCTGCCTGCTACAGATGGGAGCAGATTGCTGCAAGTCCAGCGCCCTGGATGCTGTACTGCTACATGCCCTGATAAGGGGTTTCTGGGGCAACCACCCACGGGGCCCCTGGAGTCAAACATTCCAAAGACGTGATGCCAGGAAGCCAAAGCCTGTTTCCTCCTGGATAGCAGCAGGCACCTGGGAGACTGCTCCATTTACACCGGGTCCGGGAGGCACAGACTGTTGTCTTTAAAAGGCTGCAGCGGCCACACCAGGGGGGAGACACGGGGACAGGGAACATGGCCTGCACTAGCTGGGGGGTTGCAGGAACACCACAGGACATTTCTGTAAGGCGCTTTAACCCCCATTTAGTGTTCCGGTTTGGCGATGAGCTGCTGATCAGAGGCACACAATGAACACCTGCCTCCAGTCACGGAAATGGGCTAGAATTACAAATCCAGGGTGCAGGGAACCTAGGCCCAAATGTATCACGTGTCTGCCGGCAGCGATACGGATTACCTGCACGTGGTTCTGGTGACGGGGCAGGACTGACAGCCCCGGGGAATTCGCATCCTCTGTCCGTCCACAGACAGGATACAGGCTGGACTGCGGACAAGTTGCCCACCGCGCCGCTCTCTGCCAAGGTGCCTCAAGAACAGACCCACCCGTAGCAGAAAGAGGCCTCCAGGGCCCACTCTTGGGTCCTTGATCTCTCTACGACAATAATCCAACACCCCTCCCCACCCCCCATCCTGCATTTTCCCATAATACATATTTTTCCTGGCCACAGAAAATACTGCACCGCAGGGGCAGAGGTCACTGTCCACTCCTACACCGGCGACACCTGTGCCGAGAAGCTGCTGGGAGGCAAGGGAGGTTTTATTTCTGGTGCAAATCTCATGAACGATACAATGCTACGTGAGAGGCCGGCCAATCGGGGCAGCAGAGGAACCCACACGCCGAGGAAGGGTGCGAACGCTATTGCAGAAGCAAGAGGTGAATGCCAAGAATGTCCTGGCCCTTTATGGCCCAGAAGCCAAAGCAAAGGGTAAAGCAAGGCTCAGTTCAGCCTAGCCCTGGGCGGGAAAACCCCCAGTTCTCCACTCATAGAGCCTTCCTCCTGGACGGTCACTACCAGCCGCAGTGCCAAAGAGCCACGGCACATCTGACAGTGTGCAGGGGAGGCAGAATTAAGTCATTCCCTAGAGCTGGCCTTGCCCTGCAAATTCCCACACTCAGGACAGGCAATTGTCTTTCCCCAAGCCAGAGGGAGACGACTTAACCCCTTCCCTTCCAACCCCTGGATCGACTGCACTGACCCTGTGATAAAGCATTACTCCTTTCCCAGCGTATTAACTTGTTCAGACAGCTACTCGCTGCCTGCCCACACATGCGTTAGACTGGTAACACTCACAGATCAGGCATGGAAGCAGGGTCCTAGGTACTGCAGAGATAGTGATTGATAAGGGATTTAGTCACTTGCCGGTTTACACACACCATGCTGTCATTTAGATCATGATCATTCTTGACCCACAGCTGCTCTGACTTCAGCATGTGCCCTCTCTCTCTGGGCTGCCGTGTAATCTGCTCTAATTACTGGGGAACAGAGGAAATGGAAGGGAGTGGTAATGGTGGGTGATACGATAAAGAAAAAACACTAGTAGGCTTTACACAGTTTTCAGCTTAACTTGAGACAGAGCTTTAGTTGATAAAACGGGTTTGCATGAATAAGTGAACACTTTCCATGAATCAGCGCTGCCCACGTTTGAGGCAGGCTTATGTTCTGAAAGTAAAATTCCCTCTGACCGCACTGCACTATATGTTCGGAGCTCAGCCCATGTTTCCAGAGGAACCCCCAGAGCCCCAGTGTTGGGAGGTAGAAGCATTGCAACGCACATTGAAAGGGGAATTCTTTGAATTGGACTATTTTTTTAAAAATCCAGTTTCCTTAAAATAGTATCTAGTCCTAGAAATGTCCTGTAATACATTCCTTTCAGAAAACATTTTATAAGGGCTTTTCCTGCTCCTCCATGGATGTCAATATGGGTCTTTTCCACAAGGGATAATTGACTACGGCCTTGATCCTGCAAACACTCATGCACATGATAGCTCAGTGGTTTGAGCATTGGCCTGCTAAACCCAGGGTTGTAAATTCAATCCTTGAGGGGGCCATCTGGGGCAAAAATTGGGGATTGGTCCTGCTTTGAGCAGGGGGTTGGACTAGATGACCTACTAAGGTCCCTTCCAACCCTGATATTCTATGATAACTTGACACAGGAGAGTAGCTCCACCGGGCCAAATTCTGCTTAGTTACACCAGCGTAAATGCAGAATAATGCCACTGAACTCCCCAGGGCTGCAGCAGTACAAAACTGGAGTAGTGAAGAGCAGAATCTAGCTGGTTGAGTTCAATGGGGGCAAAGTTACTCAGGCGCTTAATCGTTTTCAGAATCAGGACCTTACTGACACGGCAGGAGGACGACCCTTCCAAAGAATCGAGTGTCTCAAGGCACAGGGCCTTACAACACACGCTGATGCCACATGCCTTCGAACAGACAGCGCCTTAGCAAGTGACCAACTTCTAAAAAAAGGGCCTCTCTGAGCAGGAATCCTCAGGCTGGGACTTAGTCCCTGGCCAGCCTTCAATCTCAGCAACACCTTGTGCAAATATTTGGAAGGTGTTCCATGCGGCTTTGCTTGGTTTCTGGGAAGGAAGGTGACTGAAGAAATATCAAGCCCCTTGTCAAAGCATTAGGCTTTGTACCTCAGCGTCTCTTCACGTCGCTCCCTACAGAATCACGCTAGGGGCTTACAGCTGCGGTACTGGACAGAGACTTGCTGCCCCCATTTTAAACATGTCTATGCTCCCTTACCCGCCAGCCCTGCAATGAGTGGTGTGGAGAGATCCCTGAATTCAGTGGGGTGCTGCGGGTCTGTTCACATGGGGCTCATTGCCGACAGGAGGAACAAGGGACTGGAGAATTCATTCATTCATTTCTCCCCCTCACCATCTAAAACAGAACCGGTCTCTGACCTAAGGAAGGAGGTGGCCCAACTTGGCAAACAACCTGTGGAAAGGCTTCTCCTCTTTCTCCATACTGGACTCGGTTGGGATCGAACATGCACCTGTGTAGCTGTAACCTCCCTGCTATCCCAGCAGACTGACATAATTGCAAGAAGAGAATCCACCTAGGGTACGAACAGTATGGCATGGCCGTCAGCTTGTGTGGTCAGAATGGGCGTGGAGCGCAGACTTCGCAGGGAGGTCTCACCTCTTCCAAGACATTTTTTTCATAGCACCCATTTCGTCTAATCTGGTAAACAAGAATTGCCAGACCGGATCAGAACCAAGACCCATCTAGCCCAGTCTCCTGTCCCCAGCCTTTCACCAGGGATTGAACCTTGGAGATAGGAAGGCTTGCATGCTCCAACAACCCTGAGAGCTATGCTGGTGGGAGCAGAACCCCTGGTAGGGCCACCTACCAGAGGGTAATCGAAACGGATATTACCATCATGGAGACAACTTACGATGGGGTAAAACATCTTGCTCCGGATAGACAAGAGTGGGGGAAAATGGGCTGCCTCAAGCGCCGTGGGGCATGGGAGATTCTAGAGTTAAACCAGATGCTTCAGAGGATGATGCAAGAAACCCACAGCAGTAGATGTTGGATAATCCACCTCCCTCCTCCCGGATTAGATCTCATCCTGATTTCTAATAATTAGTGATTGGCTTAAGTCCTGAGGCACAAGCTTTAATATCCCGGTCAACATTTTTATTGTAATTAATTATGATATTCTGAGTATTCTTGCCATTTATATATTCAATCCCTCTTTAAATCTTTTTAATTCTTGGCCTCAACAATTTCCTGTGGGAGTGTTTTCCACAGTCTAATTACACATGGTGAGACAGAGTACATCAGTTTTGAATTTCCCATCTTTGTTTCACCAGATGTCCCCTTGTTCTTGTATTATAAATCAAGAAGAGCAGAAGTTCCTGATCTACCTTCGAGACCATTCATTATTTCACAGACTCTCATTCTGTATCACCTCTTGTTCATGTCCTTTCAAAGATGAAATAATCCCAACCTTTTCAATCTCTTTTCAAATGAGAGCTTTTCTAGGCCTTTTATATGTTCCAAAAGTAAAATAAAATGCTCTCCAGAAGGATTTGTCTGAGCCCTGGGAAGAGATCCTCTCTCTGGTTGTGATCCATACATGGAATGACTCCAACACAATCTCCTTAAACTCCCTCTTCAATTTGGTGATAAGATTATAACAAGGGACTCCTGGAAGCTGCCTCCAGCATCTCAGTTATTGGCACTTCCTTCTGCAAAATCCTCTGAGTGCATTGGCAAAGGCCAGGCCAGCTCATTCATCTCAAATCATCATACCACACACACATTATTCTGAGCCTTGATCTACATTGGGGGGGGGGGGGCCCTCCCCCCGCAGGAAACAAAAAAACGATCTAAGTTACTCAATTTCAGCTATGTGAATAACGTAGCTGAAGTCAACGTACTTAGATCTACTCACCATGGCGTCTTCACTGCAGTGAGTCGACTGCTGCTGCTCCCCCGTCGACTCCACCCGCGCCTCTCGCGGCACTGGAGTACAGGAGTGAATGGGAGAGCACTTGGGGGTCTGACATGATAAATTGACCCCCCGCTGGATTGATCGCTACCCGCCGAGCCAGCGGGTAGTATAGACATACCCGGAGCACTGTTCCCTCTAAGCTGTGCGAGTGTGCACACAGATCCTAAACCCTGCGCACACGGCGGAACACCACGCACACAAAAATTTCCACAGAAGCACAACAATTTGCACAGAAGAAATTTTGTGCGCACACGGCCTGTCAAAAAATTAGAGGGAACATTGACCCGGAGTCTAATTTCAGTTCTCCAGTTATGGTGTTTTCAGTGCTCAGGAACAGGCATCCAGTCAATCTCCAGAGGTGCTGAGTCCCTTGCAGCTTCTACTGACATCACTTAAGAGTTGTGAGCATCCGGCTGCACTCGAAACTAGTTGTGTCCATAGAACTGAAACAGAGCATTGATCACATGTGTCTCCCCACAATGCCCAACTCCTGACTGAAGGGGGTGTGGGCACCTCTAGGCACAAAGGAGTGCTGCATTTCTGTTTAGGCCTATTCAGCACTCTCCCAGGAGAGCCTATTACAAAGTTGTCGCTTGTGCACGAGGAACCAGACTGAGATCCACCAAACAGCCATCCCAAGTCAACAACTCTCCATCACCCCTGAACCAGGACAGACTCAAACCAACAATGTGTGCGCGCGCGCTGGTGATGGAGGCATCCATATGGATCCCCTGAGCCACCATATCACCCTTAGCTGATGGGCCAAATCAACAATAAACCAGCGCTCCATTCCCCACAAACACTGGGAAACGCACTTGGAAACATGCAATGAACTGGGGTTAGGATTTTGCAAAATGGAGGCCTGACGTTAGACTCCTGTGGTGCATAAGAATGTAAATAAGTGGCCTGAAAGAGCGGAGCATCCAGCAACTCCTAGTCTTCAGCAGGAGTGGTGGGTGCTAGGCACAACTGGAAAAGTAGGCTGTTTATTTGAGGAGCCTAAATATGGATTTAGGAGCCTGATGTCAGGTCCCTCGTTTTTGAAAATATCTTGGCCTGCGTGCATAGTTCATCACTTGCATGTGTTTCATTACTTATGCAGCTTCGGTAGGTCTGATTCCTCCTTCACATCCAATCTTCAATGCTTTCGGTTTTTAAATACAACCTTGAACACCACACTATTAATTTTGCCTGCCCGTACCTGTTGCAAGTGGAAAGTTTACCACCTGCCGCGAGACCTATCATGCGAATGAAGCAAGGCTGATGCCGGCTCTGCCCTTTTTACTCTTGAACACCCCATCCGCATGCTTTCCATCAATAAAGATTAAGCTTAAAAACGCACCACACCAGGGGGCAGCTGGGTTGGTCCTGCTCTGAGCAGGGGGTGGGACTAGGCGACCTCCTGAGGTCCCTTCCAACCCTGAGATTCTATGAGCTTGCAAAGAAAATTCTGCTGCATCTGCACATTGCAAGAGTAGAGCTGCAGAGGGGTGAGCGATGCCATGGCATTCTCAGGGCGAGGGCCAGCCAGCCCCCTGGTTCCAGTCCAGTTATGAGCACAAGTCGTCCTTTCATCCAGGCCCGAAGGAACATGTTTTCCTCTCTCTTTTAAACGAACAAGAAGCTACAAGAAAATATTTGGCCTCCAGATCTGATAGGCCACAGCCAAACTCTGCCCTACATTCCAGTTAATACATGTGGGTTTGGCTTCCCATCCAAGGAAGGAGAAAAGGACATTGATGAGCTGGGATCAAGATACTATTTTTGTTGATATAATTATTCAGTGGCTAATCCGCGACCCTTGACGTCAGCCTCGGAAGGTCTGTTAAATGCCCAGTTGCCATGGCGAGGAGGTGGTTTGGGGTGGGAGGTATGGTGTGGCTAAGAAATGCTGTTTAGCTACCTGCCCCTTGCATGTATACACCCAGACCCCTCACTAGCATCAGTCATCAGAGACGTAGGAATTAAAGTCCTTGCTTCATGGACATTATTGACTAAGATTGGTCCAAAACTAAAATAACCAAGGAACTTCGAAGGCTGTGCCCCCTGTCGTCAGAACTGCTATTAAAGACCACAGGCCTTCCCCAGTGTAAACGCAGAGCAACTCCGGATACTTCAGTGAAGTCATTCCAAATTCATACGGGTGTAACAGAAATCCAAATCAGTCCCCCCCGCCCACATCCCCTCTTACTGCCTCTGAGCACCTACTTAGGGAAGTGATTTGCTACAAGAACCAGTTCTGTGCAATATCAGTTTATATTAACAACCCTTTAGGATCCAGTCTAGCTTCCTTTGACTTCAGTAGGAGCAGGAACAGGGCCCTGGCTTGAAAAGAAAGGATCGATTCTCTTGTCATTACCAGAGCTGTCCCCCTCCACCCCAACCCTTATCCTCCCCACAACAGGCTTCGAGGGGAGATGAGACCCCAACACCCACTTATAGGAAACTTTACTCTCCCATTGAAACGGACAAAAAGGAGGACTAGAGCATTTCAGCTCCAGGCCACTGGTTCAAATCTAGCTCACATGCCCAATACTGGGAAGTACTTAGGCCCCCCCGCAAGGGAGCTGAGGCCGCTCTCAGCACCTCACAGGATCACGTCCAGTCATTGCCAGCTGGTAGTCAGTCATTCAGTGGTTTTTGTGAAATGAGCTGGGTGGATCTCAGCCCAACTTGTGACAGTCACGTATGGTCATACTACGAAAAAAAAATGCCACCACACTGGGTAGCTTTGTCACCTAAAGGAGGGCCTGATTTTGAGAGCCCAGAGCACCTGCAGCGCCAATTGACGTCAACGGAGGTGCTGGCTGCTCAGGAGATCCGAAAACCAGGACCCATGTAACATTTTTAACCTTCCAACTTCACCAAGGCCTTCCAAGCTCCCTCCCAAGTCAGCGTGGAGACATACGAGTGGGCCAAGCTGAGGTGCCCAGCCACAGCCCACATTATCTATCCTCAGAACAGATGCAAAGAGTTTCAGTCTTCAGAGCGGTGTATCCAGCCCATTTCCCCAGCCCTCAGTTCACACTCACGCCTCAGGTTCAAAGCCAACAGCCAAATCCGGAGTGTTCACCAGTAAACCTAGAAACCCACGTGGCTGCACCACCGGGCCTGCTAGAGGGAGTAGTTTTCATTCAGGACACCGGCATCAAGAGCGAGCAGACGATAGGTTCCCAAGTCTACGGATTTAGGGTAGAGCTAGTCCTTATATTTAGGTTTATTTCTCATACAAACCCATCAGAGTCCAATACCTTGTTACCTAAATGTCATTCTGTGCCCTCTACACATGTCCACATGGGGTTTCAGCATCAGTACTCTGTCCAGAGAAGATGAATGGATGGGCTGTATCCGGACATGGGCCGAGTCGCTCAGCTCCTACCCTCCCCTTCTTTGGAGACTCGGGGACTGATGGGAATGACAGAACATTCCCATCTCCAGCGGACTTCAATGGCAGCGGGATGATGCCTTCAGGGCTGAAGGCCTGAGTCATGTTCATAGATCCATCCCACAAGGCTCAGAGCATTCCATCCATACAGATGCGGTTTATTTTTGTACTGCAATAACTTTAACTTTGCTGACCACCAAGATGTTTACCCTCTGGGTGAGGACTAGGGATGCTATTTTAGACCATCTAAATTAAGAGATTTTCCAAGAACCCAGCTCTGAAATATCTGTATTTAGTGAATAGCAGAGCAAAATCAGTCTTCAAGATTAATGACAAAAGCTTCCCCCTAATTTATTATGACTATTACTGTACATTTCTATTTCAACATTTGTCTGGGATACAGGACATCTGTCAGATGAAAACAAAATAGACAGACCCCCAAAACAGCATGGTGGGTGATACCTCTAATAAGTTAAAGCGTTTGTGTCAGCACCAATTTTGAACCAGTGGCTTTTTCTTGAGTTATTTGCCACTAGGCATCAGGCATCCAGAGGGAACAGATTACCAGGAGAATAGCATTTTTCCAGTGGTTTTGGCAAATTCATCACAGTCAGAGATGTACACTTAGGATTTTTCATAATGGCAGTATTTACATTTCTGTCATACCATGAATCCCAAAGTTCTTTATATTTTCCAACTGATATACAAAGTACACGGGGATAACTTCCTCCACTCCTGCAATTCATCCCCCTGCAAGGTTGAACCCTGCAGCTGTTTATAACACACAGCAACACTACAGATGATCCTAGCACCAGAAATTAAAAGTAGCATCTTGAGTTGAAACTTCAGAGATTAGAATGTGGCTCATTTTTCGATGATTTCCATCTAGTGATTCCAGCTTTACATCAGTGTGAGAGGAGAAACTGGCCCAATGTAATTACACAGTTTGAAGGTTTAAGATAGGCAGAAAGTAATTTTGGGAGATAGAAGGAACTCGGCACAGGGACCACAGTAAACATTCCTAGTCTTGCAACAAGGTCCAGGGGACCTTTAACGGCTGAAAGTGGTCCATTTCAAGTCTCACTTTGGTGCTAGTGACAGATGATATGGGTGATTTAAATTGGTAAAAGTGATTTGATCAAACTCGCCTGCAGGACTCCTGAATTACTCAGATTGTAAACCCTTTGGAGAGGGGACGATCATTTTGTTCTGTGTTTATACAGCACCTAGCAGTGGGGTTCAGGCCCAGGACTGGGGCACCTAGGTCCTATAATAATACATCTATTAAAATAATAATAATGCCCTTCCTGATCCATCTGCTGCTTTGTTATAAGGCCTTGGTGAAGTCATTTAATCACTCATGCCTCAGTTTCCCCATCTGCATTAGTAAATGTTTGTGAAGTGTTTTAAAATCCTTGGATGGAGAGCATTATACCAGGGCTTTGGAGCTGTGCTCCAGCTCTAGGCAAAAACCTGCAGCTCCACTGCTCTACGCTGCAGCTCCGGGCTCCTCTCCAAAGCCCTGCATTATACAGTAGAAGAGCAAAGTAGTAGTAGTAGTAGTAGTAGTAGTATCTGTTCACAACAACCGATTACTGGTAGTAGGAATGCAGTAGTTAAAGGGACATTGTGAGGTCACATTTAGCCAAAATAGTGTTTTTACAAACAAACCCCTTTTTAATAAAAACTTAAGATCAATACAAAAGTGTTTCATGTTTTAAAAACAAAAAACAAATTACAAAAAATATCAACAGAAGCAGCTTTATTTAAAAGAAACAAACCTTCTCCTGCTCTCCTGGTGACCTAAAGACAGCCACACTGTACTAATATATGAAATCCTCAAAGTAATATTGGCTTGAAACAAGTTATTCGGGTTAATCTGTAATCGTTATCCTAGCTAAAAGAAATGCAGAAAAGTAACAGAACAAACAGTAAACAGTTTTAAAAATCGAATGTCTTTCCATTTTAATGATCTATGGTGTTAGAAAGCGAGGCAAGGACATTGGTTTCTGAAGAATAATATTTTTTTATCCTGACAATGCTCCAATGAGCTTCCTACCTGCTACATTCAAATCTCTCTTGAATTACACCTGA
Source organism: Macrochelys suwanniensis (assembly GCA_033296515.1). NCBI lineage: Eukaryota > Metazoa > Chordata > Testudines > Chelydridae > Macrochelys > Macrochelys suwanniensis. The sequence continues at coordinate 3,252,756 of CM065783.1, read as the reverse complement.
AATGTATTTGGTGGTTACAGGCTACAGAAATAGGATGTACACAGTATGTCTTGTCATGGTGCACAAATAGAGGAGAGGCTGAGTAGACAGGCAGACATGGGTTTAGCAATGGATAGTTAGAAAAAGGTAGCCAGCACTCAGGAGCTGCAAACAGAAAAGCAAATGTGGAAGGACGCAAAGGCTATGAAGATCATATGGCAAACAATGCAGGCCAAGGGAGGACACGAAAAAGACTAAAGAAGGAAATGAGAACGTAGGAGAAAAGTTGGAGGGGGTAGGTTAGAAGGAGCAATTCTTTTTGATTGACCTGTCAATTTTTTCCAGGAAGTTACTAGTTATTTTGGCCAAGGACTCCTGACTCGTGGGAATCTGTGCAGGGAATGGGAAGCTCCATTCTGTTGTGCGGTTCACAGGCAGAATGTCCACAGCAAGTTCCAACAAGATTACGGACTCAGCAGTTTGTAACCGGCCCATGCCGTCAGGTCATGCCATTTCCTACTTCCCCAGCCCACAATCATGGCAGAGAAAACCCCTAAAGAAGGCAAAAGCTTTGGCCTCCAGGCTACAAATGCAGGTGGGTCATCATTCAAATCAGAGTCCAGAGGGCAAACAGCACCAGTGATCCCCCAACCCCCTCCTACCAAAGCCTAGTAGGTTTTCAAAGGACAGCAGCCTGGTATGTAACAGACAAGTCACCCTGTCTGTAATAGAATCCCAACATCCCACCTCTTCTGCTGATGAGATGGGAGTTTGGGAACACATTACAGACCCTTCTCTTCTCCATGGGCTGGAAAACTCAAAGCTTCTTTTATTCCCATTAGTGCACCCCTTCTCTTAAACACTGACCCACCCAGCAATGGCCACCTCTGGCTGTCCCTGGGGTATTTCTGGCCAAATTGGAAACACTGGAGATCTCCTGGGAAAGCATGAGCTTGGGAGGTTTCCAGCCCAGTGGCTCCAAAGAAGGTCAGAGGACACCTCTGAACTTTGGGGTGCTTGGCCAAATGTCTGGGATATTTCCAGCACTAGGGCCCCGATCCAAAGTCCACCCCAATCAATGAGAGGCTTTCAGCTGACTTCAATCAGTTCCGAATCAGGGAGGAGTTAGCTTAGGCCTGGGGTACAACTCCTTGTATCAACATTTTGTGCAGGAATTTGATTGCATTTCTTTAAGCCTTCATAGGTTAGCGAAAGCCAGAAATTTCCCCCCCTTCCCTCTACTGCCATAGAGTTAAAGGCTGATCTGCAAATGGGTTATGGTCCAACAGGGTTGTTTGGTATCATCCATGAACCTAGAAAACCCCACCTATCATTGCAGGAGTGTTTTCCGCATATATTTAAAAAAAGACAGAGGCAAGGTGCTGCAGTGAACTGGCCAGGAAAGCGCAGCAAGTAGCACTGGGTTTCTAAACCCAGCTCTGCCTCGGACTTACTACAGGGACTTGGACAAGTGACATTGATTATTGGGCCAGATTCTGCTCTCGCGATGGTGTAATGGAGCGACCCCATCATAACCGAAGCCCTCTGAGCATCATTCAGCTCACACTTTCACGGGTGTAACACCGCCGACTCAAAGGAATTACTGTACAGCTACAGCCGTGTGAGATGAACGATGGGGAAACTGAGTCAGTTTCCCCATCTGCAAGGCAGGGATAATAGCAGCTGTCTTCCCTACTTTACAGGGCTGGTGAGTGGATGAGGAGTTCATATTTATACCAGAGTTTGTAAAGCACTGTACATGTGCCAAGCCTTATATTTTTTATTTAGTGCGTTTTGTCATTACCACCAAAGGGTTCACTCCCCTCCCGTCCTGAGAGCTAAGCAAGCGAGAGGTCACTAGGAGTGGGACTGAGAAAGCACATTCGATACAGTTCGTTCTCACTGAAAATGCAAATGACCTCAACGCCTGCTGTCCAACCACACAAGGGAATGGATGGATGTACCCAGCAGCCAGTGACCCACCCACTCCTGGCAGAGGGACGGGAAGAAATTGTCCAGGATACACAGTGGGATGTTTAACCCAATCTCATTTCCTCTCCGGTTTCAAGACAAGCAGCGAAAGCAAGACATGGCTCGGATCTCCAGAAGGCCTGCAATGTGTTCTGCGGCAGGTCATTACAACCACCACTCCCCATAAACCCTTCTCTGCAAAGGCACCAAGAGAGCCACCAATGAGGGGGGGGGATGGTGTCACAGGCTGCCTGCCTCTCTCCCAAGATGTCATACAAGTGCAATTAGAGACACTAGGTGGGAGAGGGAATATCCGTTGTTGGACCAGCTTCTGCTGGTGAGAGACACGAGCTTTCGAGCCACACAGAGCTCTGCATGGCTCCACCGTTTGTCTCTCTCACCAACAGAAGATGGTCCAACAACAGACATTCCCTCACCTGCCTTGTGTGTCTAATATCCTGGGACCGACAGGGCCACAGCTCCACGGCATACATACAAGTGCAATGCGAGTTGTCCTTGTACAGCCAGAAGCCCCTGGCAGCTGCAGCTGCTCGGCAAGTCTGGAACTCAAGGCCCTACTTGCTGAAGTGAACGAACAGATAACGTGGCTGCAAACAGCAGACATGAAGCCTCCCCCTGCCCCCTCCCTAGAGAGGTGTGCAAGTCTCGGTAGGCAGCAGAAGCTCCGTGCAGAGGGAGGAATTCAGGGAGTTCTGCATGCCCCAGCTGTGTCTGTCTGCTGCACTGGACAGGACTGTGTGTGAGTGAACAGAGCCTGGGTGAGTTGTGCTCTATACATCAACCCTTTTCCCAGCCTCCCCTCTGCCTCAACCCCCCCTCCCCCCCAACTTCAGGTTTTAGTGGGGTGGGGAGGGGGGTGCATGGCAGCCCCTGGGGAATATGCCAAACCCGTTTACTCAGACTTGGCACAGGAAGAGGATTTGGCTCTCCGTGCACGTACATCCAGGACTTGTGGTCTGCATTGTTCCCGCTAAGCTGTGCGCGTGTGCACACAGATCCTAAACCCCCGTGCACACAGCAAAACACCACGCGCACAAAAATTTGCACAGAAGAAATTTTTTGCGCACACAGCCTGTCAAAAATTAGAGGGAACATTGGTGGCCAGAACAACTCCAGGCAAATCCAGTCTTGCACAAATAACCTGGATCAGTCTCTGCACCGTAGGGGTCTATCCCCGATAGATCATTAGGGAGAGAAATCCTTCCAGCTAGCAGATACCCCACTAATGGTTTTGCTAAGCAAGAAAGGTGCTAAACCAAGTGGCTCACTGGAGGCCAAGGCAGAAAAACCTGAGATCAGAAGAAAGGTTTCCATAAAATGATTTTTAAAAAAAAAAAAAAAAAAAACAGCTTCCAATTAGAATAGCTGTAGTCAAAGAAAAACAAAATCCCCAGAGGCAGCATCTGAAACCCAAATGTTTATACAGCTAATGAGAACACCCCCAATTACATTAGGTGGGGATAGACATGCTTTGAGAAGGAATATAGGCCTAGAGTCTTAAAAGATTTCAGGCACCTAAACTTCCAGTGATTTCAATGCACGTTAGACCCCCTAAATACCTTTGAGGCTCAAGACCATAAGCTCTGGGGGCTGTAAAAATCAAACATTGGCAGGGGGGCTCAGAGACTGCCGTGTAACATCTGAATCGTCTTTCAACTCATCTTTTTTAAATGGAGTAGTTCTCAAGTTCACGGTATCCATTTAAAGGGGGGAAACGGACTTGGATGGCAGAAGCAGGAATGGAAGGCAGCCCTTATTTGGCAAACACAAAAAAGACACCAAAGCTTGGAGTAATTTTGCTGAAAGGGAGCCAGACATAATAGGTTCAATCCATATCCTTCTGTGAACTCTATGCAGGCAGACCCCTGAACCCATGGGCAACCCCGTTGACTTCACTGGATTTGCTTCCCAGGAGGAGAAAGCTTGAAACCGTATTTCCCAGGAAGGTGAATTTAGTTGAGCTCCACATAGGTGAAGGCATCCACCCACAAAGAGCTCACTGCAGGATCAGCACCTAAGGCACTGGCAGAAAGTTCTTCTGACTTCAATGACACCAGAATTTAACCAAATTATAACCCTTTTTCCAGTGGTATTTCTTTCTAGGGCTGTACATTATGCACGCTGGGCTTCTTAACTTCCTGCAAATCCTTTCCTTTGCATTTCCAGCCCTGTGGATTGCAAAACCCTCAAACTAAGACATTACAGAACAGGAAGCAAACCACAAAATGCAGCTATGATTTTCAGTAGGTCCTTAAATCACAGGGACTGATGATTGTCACCCACATTCTGTCGCTGTGTAGTTAATCCATTACAAGCGTTTCTGCTTTCTAGTACTGATGTTTGCTTCTGCATTTGGCTTTGGTGGATTGCCCCAGAATCGCCACCACCAAGCCATGCTCTACATTGAAAAGGGCAGATCTCCATTTAATACCCGCCTTTAGCAGCTACACACTTGTGTCAATTAAACAAGGAAAAAGTCCAGAGGGAATGTCCCAGCAAGGTTTTAAATTTTCAGCTTGGCATAGAATAAATTCCCAAAGAGTCTCTATACTGTTAGCTATAAAAACTCAACTTACTGCAGGTACCCGGTGGCTCAGCAAATACAACAGACTTTTTTTTTTTTTTTAATTCAAAAGAGCCAACCTCAGCTGTACAGGAGATTTTCTGCCCACGGCAAGTTCATTAACGACAACACCGTCAACAGTAATGATTTGGGAATGATTATCAGGACAACGGGCAGATAAGCAGGATTTCAGAGGCTACGAGAACATTGATTCTACTGTATCCTGCAAAGTATTTCATACCATGAAAAATAGACAAGAGGCAGATGCAATACAATACAATAACAGAAATCATGTATCCTCTTGCCACGTGCAAAGGGAGAGAGAAAGGAGGTTTCGCTGAAGTGACAGGGGTTTAAGGTACTGCTGCATTAAAAGGAAAAAAAAAAACCTCTTGTATCATAACTTCACAGTTGCTGGGTTTTCCTTAAAACACTCCTAGTAAGCAAGTCATTTTCAACCCTAACCCAGACCCCTTTAAACTTTCATTAGGAGGAAAGAACATGCATGCTTTAATGATGTACTGAGTTTGAGAGTCCTCAGCCACCAAAGAACAGGAGAAGGAACGTAATTGGCATGAACCATAGCAATTCAGGACACAAACTAATGTCTTAGCATAGATAATTGCCCAGGACCAGCTTATCAGACCATCCCTTCGAATACCATGGGTTTCAATTTTCCTTAGACTTTAGGGGGCCAAACAAACACTTGGGTTTCACATTCGCTCATCTCTCCCCTATATCATTCATTATGCTTGCTTCATTGTATGTAGTGTTACCAATGAGATGGACAGGAACCGTGAAGACAGGTGAATGGCTGGGTGGGGAGACAGAAGAAGGGATGGACTGGCTAGTGCCTCACTTAGGTTCACATCTGCTGAAGCTAATTCCACAGGGCACCCTGAGCCAGATGAATGCCTCAGTCTCACCTGATGTATGCCCAACACAGGTAGATGCAGGGCTCCAGGTACCAGATTTTAAAGGAATTTAGACACCCTAAGGATGCAGATAAGCACATAGTAGGATTTTCAACAGCACCTAGGAACCAAACTCAGACCGATTTCATAAACACGTATGCCTTTAAAGATCTGGCCCCAGGTATTGGGAGGAGGGGCGGAAGCGATGAGGAAGACAGACAGGGATGAAGGGAATTAACAGAAAGGCAGGTGACTGGATGGAGAGGCTGGCTGGCATCTCTGTCACCTGGATGTATATCTGCTGCAAGTAGATGGATGGGGGCGGGGGTAGATAGGGGTCAGGAGGGGTACGGAAGGGGAGGGTATGGGGCCCGGCTCTCACCTGGGTGTAGGCCCGCTGCAGGTAGCTGTAGGGCACCCGGCGCTGGAAGGGATGGGTGGGGGGGGTACGAAGGGGGTAGATGGGGGGCCGGGGTACGTAGGGGGTAGATGGGGGGCCTGGCTCTCACCTGGGTGTAGGCCTGCTGCAGGTAGCTGTAGGGCACCCAGCGCTGGAAGGGGTGGGTGGGGGGTCGGGGGGTATGAAGGGGGTGGATGGATGGGGGGGTACGAAGGGGGTGGATGGGGGGCTGGGGGGTTGAAGGGGGTGGATGGGGGGGCGGTACGAAGGGGGTAGATGGGGGGGCGGGGGGGGTACGAAGGGGGCAAAGGGGCCCGGCTCTCACCTGGGTGTAGGCCTGCTGCAGGTAGCGCTAGAAGGGATGGGTGGGTGGGTAGATGGATGGGGGGTCGGGGGGGTATGAAGGGGGTGGATGGATGGGCGGTACAAAGGGGGTAGATGGGGGGGCCGGGGGGGGGATGAAGGGGGTGGATAGATGGATGGGGGGTACGAAGGGGGTGGATGGGGGGCCAGGGGGTACGTAGGGGGTGGATGGGGGGCCAGGGGGGTATGAAGGGGGGGGTAAAGGGGCCCGGCTCTCACCTGGGTGTAGGCCCGCTACAGGTAGCTGTAGGGCACGCGGCGCTGGAAGGGATGGGTGGGGGGTCAGGGGGGTACGAAGGGGTAGATGCGGGGCCAGGGGGGTATGAAGGGGGGGTAAAGGGGCCCGGCTCTCACCTGGGTGTAGGCCCGCTGCAGGTAGCTGTAGGGCACCCGGCGCTGGAAGGGATGGGTGGATGGATGGGGGGGTATGAAGGGGGTGGATGGGGGGCCAGGGGGTACGTAGGGGGTGGATGGGGGGCCGGGGAGGGGGTACAGGTGGGGGTAAAGGGGCCCGGCTCTCACCTGGGTGTAGGCCCGCTACAGGTAGCTGTAGGGCACCTGGCGCTGGAAGGGATGGGTGGGGGGTCGGGGGGGGGTATGAAGGGGGTGGATGGGGGGCCAGGGGGGTATGAAGTGGGGGTAAAGGGGCCCAGCTCTCACCTGGGTGTAGGCCCGCTGCAGGTAGCTGTAGGGCACCCGGCGCTGGAAGGGATGGGTGGGGGGTCGGGGGGGGTACGAAGGGGGTAGATGGGGGGCCAGGGGGGTATGAAGGGGGGGTAAAGGGGCCCGGCTCTCACCTGGGTGTAGGCCCGCTGCAGGTAGCTGTAGGGCACCCGGCGCTGGAAGGGATGGGTGGGGGGTCGGGGGGGGGGGGTATGAAGGGGGTGGATGGGGGGCCAGGGGTTTGAAGGGGGTAGATGGGGGGCTGGGGGGGTTGAAGGGGGTAGATGGGGGGCCGGGGGGGTACAGAAGGGGGTGGATGGGGGGCCAGGGGGGTATGAAGGGGGTGGATGGATGGGGGGTACGAAGGGGGTGGATGGGGGGCCAGGGGGTACGTAGGGGGTGGATGGGGGGCCAGGGGGGTATGAAGGGGGGGTAAAGGGGCCCGGCTCTCACCTGGGTGTAGGCCCGCTGCAGGTAGCTGTAGGGCACCCGGCGCTGGAAGGGATGGGTGGGGGGTCAGGGGGGTACGAAGGGGGTAGATGGGGGGCCAGGGGGGTATGAAGGGGGGGGTAAAGGGGCCCGGCTCTCACCTGGGTGTAGGCCCGCTGCAGGTAGCGCTAGAAGGGATGGGTGGGTGGGTAGATGGATGGGGGGTCGGGGGGGTATGAAGGGGGTGGATGGATGGGCGGTACAAAGGGGGTAGATGGGGGGTATGAAGGGGGTGGATGGGGGGCCGGGGGGTACAGAAGGGGGGAAAGGGGCCCGGCTCTCACCTGGGTGTAGGCCCGCTGCAGGTAGCTGTAGGGCACCCGGCACTGGAAGGGATGGGTGGGGGGTCAGGGGGGTATGAAGGGGGTGGGTGGGTGGATGGGGGGTACGAAGGGGGTAGATGGGGGGCCAGGGGGGTATGAAGGGGGGGTAAAGGGGCCCGGCTCTCACCTGGGTGTAGGCCCGCTGCAGGGAGCTGTAGGGCACCCGGCGCTGGAAGGGATGGGTGGGGGGTATGAAGGGGGTGGATGGGGGGCCGGGGGGGTTGAAGGGGGTGGATGGGGGGCCAGGGGGGTACAGAAGGGGGTAAAGGGGCCCCGATCTCACCTGCGTGTAGGCCCGCTGCAGGTAGCTGTAGGGCACCCGGCGCTGGAAGGGATGGGTGGGGGGTCAGGGGGGTATGAAGGGGGTGGGTGGATGGGGGTACGAAGGGGGTAGATGGGGGGCCAGGGGGGTATGAAGGGGGGGTAAAGGGGCCCGGCTCTCACCTGGGTGTAGGCCCGCTGCAGGTAGCGCTAGAAGGGATGGGTGGGTGGGTAGATGGATGGGGGGTCGGGGGGGTATGAAGGGGGTGGATGGATGGGCGGTACAAAGGGGGTAGATGGGGGGGCTGGGGGGGCATGAAGGGGGTGGATGGATGGGGGTACGAAGGGGGTGGATGGGGGGCCAGGGGGTACGTAGGGGGTGGATGGGGGGCCGGGGAGGGGGTACAGAAGGGGGGGTAAAGGGGCCCGGCTCTCACCTGGGTGTAGGCCCGCTGCAGGTAGCTGTAGGGCACCCGGCGCTGGAAGGGATGGGTGGGGGGTCGGGGGGTATGAAGGGGGTGGATGGATGGGCGGTACAAAGGGGGTAGATGGGGGGGCTGGGGGGGCATGAAGGAGGTGGATGGATGGGGGGGTACGAAGGGGGTAGATGGGGGGCTGGGGGGGCATGAAGGGGGTGGATGGATGGGGGGGTACGAAGGGGGTAGATGGGGGGGCTGGGGGGGCATGAAGGGGGTGGATGGATGGGGGGGTACGAAGGGGGTAGATGGGGGGGCTGGGGGGGCATGAAGGGGGTGGATGGATGGGGGGGTATGAAGGGGGTGGATGGGGGGCCAGGGGGGTATGAAGGGGGGGTAAAGGGGCCCGGCTCTCACCTGGGTGTAGGCCCGCTGCAGGTAGCTGTAGGGCACCCGGCGCTGGAAGGGATGGGTGGGGGGTCGGGGGGGGGTATGAAGGGGGTTGCTGGGGGGCCATGAAGGGGGTTGCTGGGGGGCCGGGGGGGTTGAAGGGGGTAGATGGGGGGCTGGGGGGGTACAGAAGGGGGTAAAGGGGCCCGGCTCTCACCTGGGTGTAGGCCCGCTGCAGGTAGCTGTAGGGCACCCGGCGCTGGAAGGGATGGGTGGGGGGTCAGGGGGTATGAAGGGGGTGGATGGATGGATGGGGGGTACGAAGGGGGTGGATGGGGGGCCAGGGGGTACGTAGGGGGTGGATGGGGGGCCAGGGGGGTATGAAGGGGGGGGGTAAAGGGGCCCGGCTCTCACCTGGGTGTAGGCCCGCTGCAGGTAGCTGTAGGGCACCCGGCGCTGGAAGGGATGGGTGGGGGGTCGGGGGGGGGGTATGAAGGGGGTGGATGGGGGGCCAGGGGGGTACGAAGGGGGGGTAAAGGGGCCCGGCTCTCACCTGGGTGTAGGCCCGCTGCAGGTAGCTGTAGGGCACCCGGCGCTGGAAGGGATGGGTGGGGGGTCAGGGGGGTACGAAGGGGGTAGATGGGGGGCCGGGGGGGTTAAAGGGGGTAAAGGGGCCCCGCTCTCACCTGGGTGTAGGCCCGCTGCAGGTAGCGCTAGAAGGGATGGGTGGGTGGGTAGATGGATGGGGGGTCGGGGGGGTATGAAGGGGGTGGATGGATGGGCGGTACAAAGGGGGTAGATGGGGGGTACGAAGGGGGTAGATGGGGGGCCGGGGGGTACAGAAGGGGGGAAAGGGGCCCGGCTCTCACCTGGGTGTAGGCCCGCTGCAGGTAGCTGTAGGGCACCCGGCACTAGAAGGGATGGGTGGGTCGGGGGGGTATGAAGGGGGTGGATGGATGGGCGGTACAAAGGGGGTAGATGGGGGGGCTGGGGGGCATGAAGGGGGTGGATGGATGGGGGGTACGAAGGGGGTGGATGGGGGGCCAGGGGGTACGTAGGGGGTGGATGGGGGGCCGGGGAGGGGGTACAGAAGGGGGGGGGTAAAGGGGCCCCGCTCTCACCTGGGTGTAGGCCTGCTGCAGGTAGCGCTAGAAGGGATGGGTGGGTGGGTAGATGGATGGGGGGTCGGGGGGGTATGAAGGGGGTGGATGGATGGGCGGTACAAAGGGGGTAGATGGGGGGTATGAAGGGGGTGGCTGGGGGGCCGGGGGGGTTGAAGGGCGTAGATGGGGGGCTGGGGGGGTACAGAAGGGGGGAAAGGGGCCCGGCTCTCACCTGGGTGTAGGCCCGCTGCAGGTAGCTGTAGGGCACCCGGCGCTGGAAGGGATGGGTGGGGGGTCAGGGGAGTATGAAGGGGGTGGGTGGGTGGATGGGGGGTACGAAGGGGGTGGATGGGGGGCCAGGGGGTACGTAGGGGGTGGATGGGGGGCCAGGGGGGTATGAAGGGGGGGTAAAGGGGCCCGGCTCTCACCTGGGTGTAGGCCCGCTGCAGGTAGCTGTAGGGCACCCGGCGCTGGAAGGGATGGGTGGGGGGTCGGGGGGTATGAAGGGGGTGGATGGATGGGGGGGTACGAAGGGGGTGGATGGATGGGGGGGTACGAAGGGGGTTGAAGGGGGTGGATGGGGGGGCGGTACGAAGGTGGTAGATGGGGGGCCAGGGGGGTATGAAGGGGGGGTAAAGGGGCCCGGCTCTCACCTGGGTGTAGGCCTGCTGCAGGTAGCGCTAGAAGGGATGGGTGGGTGGGTAGATGGATGGGGGGTCGGGGGGGTATGAAGGGGGTGGATGGATGGGCGGTACAAAGGGGGTAGATGGGGGGGCTGGGGGGGCATGAAGGGGGTGGATGGATGGGGGGTACGAAGGGGGTGGATGGGGGGCCAGGGGGTACGTAGGGGGTGGATGGGGGGCCGGGGAGGGGGTACAGAAGGGGGGGTAAAGGGGCCCGGCTCTCACCTGGGTGTAGGCCCGCTGCAGGTAGCTGTAGGGCACCCGGCGCTGGAAGGGATGGGTGGGGGGTCGGGGGGTATGAAGGGGGTGGATGGATGGGGGGGTACGAAGGGGGTGGATGGATGGGGGGGTACGAAGGGGGTTGAAGGGGGTGGATGGGGGGGCGGTACGAAGGTGGTAGATGGGGGGCCAGGGGGGTATGAAGGGGGGGTAAAGGGGCCCGGCTCTCACCTGGGTGTAGGCCTGCTGCAGGTAGCGCTAGAAGGGATGGGTGGGTGGGTAGATGGATGGGGGGTCGGGGGGGTATGAAGGGGGTGGATGGATGGAGGGTACGAAGGGGGTGGATGGGGGGCCGGGGAGGGGGTACAGAAGGGGGGGGTAAAGGGGCCCGGCTCTCACCTGGGTGTAGGCCGGCTGCAGGTAGCTGTAGGGCACCCGGCGCTGGAAGGGATGGGTGGGGGGTCGGGGGGGGTACGAAGGGGGTGGATGGGGGGCCAGGGGGTACGTAGGGGGTGGATGGGGGGCCAGGGGGGTATGAAGGGGGGGTAAAGGGGCCCGGCTCTCACCTGGGTGTAGGCCCGCTGCAGGTAGCTGTAGGGCACCCGGCGCTTGAAGGGATGGGTGGGGGGTCAGGGGGGGTATGAAGGGGGTGGATGGGGGGCCAGGGGGGTATGAAGGGGGGGTAAAGGGGCCCGGCTCTCACCTGGGTGTAGGCCGGCTGCAGGTAGCTGTAGGGCACCTGGCGCTGGAAGGGATGGGTGGGGGGTCGGGGGGGGTACGAAGGGGGTGGATGGGGGGCCAGGGGGGTTGAAGGGGGTAGATGGGGGGCCAGGGGGGTACGAAGGGGGGGTAAAGGGGCCCGGCTCTCACCTGGGTGTAGGCCCGCTGCAGGTAGCTGTAGGGCACCCGGCGCTGGAAGGGATGGGTGGGGGGTCAGGGGGGGGTACGAAGGGGGTGGATGGGGGGCCAGGGGGTACGTAGGGGGTGGATGGGGGGCCAGGGGGGTATGAAGGGGGGGTAAAGGGGCCCGGCTCTCACCTGGGTGTAGGCCCGCTGCAGGTAGCTGTAGGGCACCCGGCGCTTGAAGGGATGGGTGGGGGGTCAGGGGGGGTATGAAGGGGGTGGATGGGGGGCCAGGGGGGTATGAAGGGGGGGTAAAGGGGCCCGGCTCTCACCTGGGTGTAGGCCGGCTGCAGGTAGCTGTAGGGCACCCGGCGCTGGAAGGGATGGGTGGGGGGTCGGGGGGGGTACGAAGGGGGTGGATGGGGGGCCAGGGGGGTTGAAGGGGGTAGATGGGGGGCCAGGGGGGTACGAAGGGGGGGTAAAGGGGCCCGGCTCTCACCTGGGTGTAGGCCCGCTGCAGGTAGCTGTAGGGCACCCGGCGCTGGAAATCCGCCCGCACCTCCTCGCTGGCGCGGTGGCGGGAGGCGGCCCCGAGGCGGCGCCCCTGGCACCGGCGCAGGCAGCGCGCCCGGCGCAGCACGGAGCCGAAGAAGGGCAGGTCCCCGCCGGCGCCCGGCCCGAGCCGCGCCAGGGGCTCCCGGCGCCCGCAGCCCAGCCCGCAGCGCAGCCGCGCCTCCCGCAGCTGCCGGTGGCCGCTCAGCGCCCGCTCCAGCCAGCGCGCCGCGCCCGCGTAGTCGCCGCCGTCGCAAGCCTCCACGCCGCGGGCGAAGAGCGCGTCGAAGGGCGGCGGCGGCGGCCGGGGCTCCGCGGGGCCCCCCGCGGCGGGGCCGCCCGCGGCCTGGCCCAGCAGCGGCAGCAGCAGCGCGCCCCAGAGCCGGCTCCGCCAGCCGGGGGCCATCCGCGCCGCGGGCAGGGCGCGGGCGAGCGAGCCTCCCTAGGCGGCAGCCGCGGGGCTGGGCTCCCGCTCCATGGGCTGCTCGCGGGGACCTCCTCGCTCGGCCGCCCGGGCGTGGGACTCCGCGGCCGGCCGGCAACTCTTAAAGGGGCCCGCGCTGAGTCACACGCTCCGGAGCGGGGCGGGCCGGGGCTCGCCCCGCCCCGCCCCGGGGGCCTGGGCTGGGCTCGCCCGCGGAGAGCTCGGGGCCGGCCGGGGTCCGTTCGCGTGGCGATGCCCGGAGCCCCGCTCCGAACCGGAGTGAACGAGGAGCCGGCTGCCCGTCCCACCCCACCGGCAGGACCCCCCCAGCCGGATCGGGCCTCGCAGCCTCCTCCCCTAGATCACCTGGCTGAAGCTGAACAAGGAAGAACCCCCCCCCGCGCTCCCCCCGACACCTCCCCCCAGTGATTTCCCTACACCCCCGTAACCCCCCCCCCCTTGACTTTAGGGTGACCGAGCAGCAAGTGTGAAAAATCAGGGGGTGGCGGGTAATAGGTGCCTATAGAAGAAAATGCCCCAAATATCAGGACTGTCCCTATAAAACAGGGACATCTGGTCACCCTACTTGAATTTCCCCAACCCTCCCCCAGTTTTGTGAACTAGTTACACGCCAATTTAGTGACACCCACCCTGTAAATTCGAACACCCCTCCCCTAATTTCAATGTCTGGGGAAACCGCTGCCAATCCCCACCTACCCCCCCTTGTGACTCTTAATTCATTCACTGGCCATGCAGCGCCATGTCAAGCAGGGCGAGCTGGGAGGGTGCTAGGAGCCATGGCAGGATTCGGCTCTAGGGCTCTCAGGTGTAAAGATGAAGGACGCCATGAAGCTGCTACCAGAGGGGAAGTGGCATCAGGGTGACCAGCTGTCCCGCTTTTATAGAGGCAGTCCTGAGAGTCGGGGCTTTGTCTCACAGAGGTGCCTACTCCCCCCTCCCCATCCCAATTTTTCACACTTGCTATCTGCTCACCCTAAGTGGTGCACAGACTTCATTCCACCCCCGGTCACTATTGAGCTGACCCCAGCAGAGATGTTCAGCACCACTTCGAGCCCCGCTGAGGGTCAGCCCCATGGTGTTAGGTGCTGTACAGACAAGTAATAAAGACCCTCCCTGCCCCAGTGAGCCCGAGGGGAGAAAACGGATGACTAGGATGGGGAGGGGGGCAGACTAGTCATAAATCCAATAAGTCTCCTCAACTTGTCCCAGAAGTGCCCCTCTGCAACCTGTCCCCTCTGGTGCACAGAAACTGGGCTAGCTTTGATACCTTTAAGGCATTGTGCCCTGGGCAAGATAGGTAAGATCAGGCGGCGCCGGGGCAGTTATGGGGATAGAAGATAATGAATAAGTGCTGTGGGAAGGAAGCCCAGTTTGTGATCAGATTTCTAGCTCCATGCCCCACGCTAGCAGGCCTGGAAGGGGCAGTGTTTGGTGGGGTGGGGGTTGAGAAGCCAAGGAAGTCCCTCTTAAATGATCTGCTTCATGGCTGTAACATTTAAAAAAAAACAAAAAACCACTTCCCAGCTGCAGGCAATGTATTTTCCTCTCTCCTGCTCCCTCGAATTCCCTGTGGTTGCTTTACTATTTGCTAAATATTTTATGACACTCTTCAGTCTGCTGCTTGGAGACCTTGGTCTCTGGCTTCTCTGTCCCCCTTCCCAAGCCTCCAAGCTCTAGGAATTTTGCAAATAAATCAGCAGGGATGGGCACCGTGAGCCAGAATGGCGAGGTCTGTGAAGCATCCTCATCTGCCAGCTGTGTGTATGTCTCTCTCTTCAGGGTTCCCTCTTCCAAAGCTACAGCACCTGCTCCGCCAAAATATTACTCATTTTGGAGTCATTTGAAGGCAGTATTTTTTGTTCAAGCTTCTCATTCTTGCAGTGAAGTATTTGGCAAATGCGGCTCAATGAAACACTCAAAAATCTCACTCGACACTGGGCAGGGGGCGGGGATCTAACTGTAATTTTAACTCATATTGTTGAATCCCTGACAGCAAAAAAGTTTTGAAAAGAAGTTCAGTTGATGTGGGGGAAAGAAGCTTTCAGTGCGCAGGGCGGACGGGGCAAAAGTTTTTCGAAACCCTGGATCTCGTTCAGTTTCAGACTGTCGGCTCGTTGGGGCAGGGACCATCGTTGATTATGTGTCTATTAAAGAACTTAGCACAATGGGCCCACCAAACTGATTGTGGCCTGAAGGCGCTGCTACATGTTTAATAATAATCATGAAAGTAAACCTAGACCAGCCCTGGCAGGTGTCTGTCCACCCACTTCTTAAACACCCCCAATGATGGGGATTCCACAACCTCCCTTGGAAGCCCGTTCCAGAACTTAACTACCTTTAGAGTTAGAAAGTTTGTCCTCAAATCTAAGCTAAAGCTCTCTCACTGCAGATTAAATCCATTACTTCTTGTCCTACTTTCAGTAGAAATTGTTTATTTGGCAAAAAGTGCAACTGAAAACTATCAGTGTATTTGACAAAAATAGTTTCGGCCAATCACGAAACAGCTAGAGGAAGTAGCCCCCCCAGATCCAACCCCCAGAGCCTGACTCCTCACACATACCTAGGTGCTGGAGGGAGGGGTGCTGCCGCACCCCCTGCCTTGAAATGGTTTCTATTACATAAATGGTTTACAGTTAGGTTCAATAGTTCTCTGCATCTCCACAATAAAAATTGTTCCAGCACACACACACTCTCTCTCTCTCTCTTTATAACCTTTAGCCCAGTGGTTAGGGCCCTCACATGGGATATTGCTGACCAAAGTTTGAATTCCAGTTCTGGAATAGACCCAAAATTGACTTTTTTGATTCACCAAAAATTCAGAACATTTTCAGCTATTCAACCCAAGCCAACATTTTTTTTTCTTTCTGGAACTGCCACCGAACCAAAAAAATCAGGTATTCGCCCAGGTCTGATCAGGAGTAATTACTGAAGTCAAGGAGTTACAGCAGAATAACACAGGTGTAAAAGAGAGGTGTTTTGGACCCAGTAGGTCAGAGTTTGATATCAGTTACACCCAGTCATTTTGGAGTAATTGTATTGGGCCTGACGCTCCTTCACTTATCTGGGATGTACACCAGTGTAGCACCATTGACTTCAGTGGATTTATACCTGATTTATGCTTTTGTACCAGAGATCAGAATCTGGGCATCATTTTCTGTATTCGGGAGACCAGTTAGATTGTAGAGTCTGGTTTGAAGACCGGTCTACGTCACAGAATTTTCCCCAAGCATGGAGGCACTGATTCTGGGCTGTGTTCTGGCCCCTTTATTCTGCTTCTGCAGCAATATGAGGCTGGAAAGCAGACAGATCTTCCCACCTGAGAATTGCCCCAGCACAGGGGTCTTCCTCACCTCTCAGCCCAATGTGGGAGCATGACCAGGGTGTGGATGAGACTTTCTAGGGGGGGAAAGGGTACAGCTGGAATGCATTGTGCTCTGGGTATTCTGGCCTGCTGGATGGTCCCTCAGGGTTAACCAAGGGTTTTGGGGGCTAACCCAGGTATTCAGGGTGAATCTCTCCCACCTGCTCACAACAGGAGGGAGCCTTGTCTATGCCCACCAGAGTAAACCCTTCTCAGCTGCTGGCAACAGAAGCACTCTGCTGCGGGCTGTACAGGACTGGCTCTTTCGCAACGCAGGCTACACCCCACTTTGTTACACTGGCGTGCCCAGGCCTTATCTTCTGGACTCCAATCCCTGTTCACTGGTTTCACCTCAGTTCAAGCCTCTACTTAGCACAAGGCACCTAGACGTGTCTCCTGTAAAACCAGATTGAAGTTTGTTAAACAGAGATCGAGGTAGAGATTCAAATAAAAGCAAGTAAAAAGGTTTGGAGACAAAAGGTTACAGTTAAAAAAAAACAACCATAAAACACAGTCTATAGCTGCTTATCTATTTACTAGCAAGTTACTTTCCTGTGTTTTTCACCCAATGGTCAGTCCTTCCAGTGCTTGTCCAGTCCAGGAAGCTGGGGTCTGCCTTTCATCAGACAGTCCCGCTGACAGCGTCTCCACAATTGATACAATCTTGTACCCTTTCCTCTTCTCTAACACAGTTATAGACAATTGTTTCTCCCGCCTCGCCCCCATCCCAGGGGTCCCCTATTCACAGATTTTGTATTTGTCTTTGTAAATCCTCAAGCATGCACCTGGTTCAGACAGGAAACTTAGGGCTGGCCACCACTGTTCTTGGAGTTGATTGAGTTAGCCCTGGGACCCGCCTCACCTCAGGGGACATGTTTCACTTCAACGGTCTGAAGATCTAATAGTCTACATTTTACATCTCTCACAAACTATTCCCCATATAAACATCTCGCAAGAACTACGACGATCAGCTGGTGCTTAGCTTTTGGCAGAGACCGTGCATGACCTGTCTTTGGTAGGGAGACCAGATGTCCCGATTTTATAGGGACAGTCCCGATATTTGGGCCTTTTTCTTATATAGATGCCTATTACCCCCTCCCCCACACCCTCATCCCAATTTTTCACTAGTCTTTAGTGAAATATTGAGAAGATGGTCGGACACAGGGGCAATATACCTGTCTGGGCAGCTCCGAGTCACAGCGTATGAGGCTGCTCTAGTATATGCTGGGAGTCAAATCAGCCCCAGAATCAGAGGGGTGTAAAGATAGAGTAAAGCCCCCCACTCCTAGCCTGTATCTCCTGAGAGGCACAAGTCAGAATCAAAGCCTAAGTGTTATTTGCAAATAGAGGAAGAAATCAAATACAGCCTATTTCCAAGTCAATTACACAGCACATGGTCAGCCTTGAGGTCATGAATATTTCAGTGTGTTACCTTTTCTGAGCCAGATGTTCTTTTCAGAAAAATCTTTTGGAAACAATCAAAAGGGTTCTTAGGCATGAGGTGTGATTTTAGAGCTGGGTCCTGTCACCTTACTCACTGAATAGGCCTGATTCTGATCTCACACCAGATTTACACCAGTATTGCTCCATCCACATCAACCGAGTTACTTTTGAGTTACAACACTGTGAGGCCAGAAGACGTGCATGAATGAGGAAGGACAGGATCCCACCCTTAGTTCCAACAATACCAATATTAGTTTATTATCATCATAATTTGTAAGCAGGCCCCAAGATGCCCGAGACATCTTTCAAGCCTTTAATGAAAGGAATAATTCTAAATATGCAACAACTCGCCCCGTGTTCAGCTGCTGTTGATCCTGGCTCCTGCGAGGTTGTTTTGCAAGTTTTTTTTTTTTTTCTTACATAAACAGATTCATCAGAAACTCCCCTCCCAAGTACCTCCTGAGATGTAGGTCAAATCACCGATGATTTGGCAACATGACAGGAGAAGAACTTTCCCCAAAGAATGCATTTTAAGTAGAACTTATTTATCTGGATCCATGTATCAAGCCCCCCTTCTGTTTTCATTAGCAGTATTTTGCCCTGGTTATTCACCTTAATTCACAACTGAACTTTGCAAATCCTAAATCAAACACTCAAAGCTGTGCAGCCACGTACCGTAAGTAGAGAGAGGTTCAAACCAAAAGGTAAGCTCTGACACTTCTAAACTGCAGGGGCTTGATCCTCAGCTAGGGTACATCACTGTAGCTTTACTGAAGTCACGGGATCTCTTCTGATTTACAGTAGCTGAGGATCTAGCCCTGAATCCACATCTGATTTCTGTGGCATATACCTATCTGTAATCATAATCCCCTTTGTAGTCAGAGGAATGGTGATGGTGAAGATGGACGGATGAAAGGAAGGTGAATACAAAGCTTACGAAATGCAAAAATAAATGTGCGGTACAGATTAGGAATATCTTTTTATGGAAACTCACCCCTTGAGTCATTTTGAACTAGATTAGACAAAGCCTTGGAGGCTCCTAAGGGGGAGAACCATTGGCATGGGAGGGAACAGTGAGATGACTTCTCTCTCTCTAATTCTGTATCCTTTGTTTTAAGGAAATCAATAAAATGACATGTTGCAAAAGATGAGGGGGGGTGTGGAGGTGAAAATACAGGGCGCATCATGGCATTTAAAGGAGGGATGAGAACGCTGCACCATCTGCTCCTGTGGATTTAGCTATCATCTCTTTGCTGATGACTCATAAATTACTCCTCCACACTTGACCCATCTCCCTCTGTCCAGTCCTCCATTTCAGCCTCTCTGACGTAGCATTCTGGATGCCCCACCAACAACTCGAGATCAACTTGGTTAAGGTGAACTCCTTATTCTTCCTCCCAAGCCCTTTTCACTTCCGCCTTCCTCTGTTGCTGTTGACAACTCCTCATTGTCACCCTGGGGGTCATCTTCAACTTCTCCTCCCTCAAGATGCAGGCCATGATCAAATACTGCATTTCCTCCTCCACAACATACACTATCAAGAACCTGACACTTCCTCTCTGTCCTGACAGCTGAACCCTTGTCCAAGCCCTACTCATCTCTTGCTCATCTTGATTACGGCAGCCGCCTCTTCTCCAGCTCCCTATGTCACCCTTTCCAGTCTGTCTAAAGCTTGCCTGTTTAACTTAGCTTCCTTGCTCGCCCGTCTGACCATGCCACCCGATCCTTGTACCCTTCCACTTGTTTCCCTTCACGTACAATTTCAAGTCTAAACTGCTTGTCCTCACCTTTGAGATCCTACACAACTCTGTCCTGGTATAAATCTCAGACGTTGTCCCTTAACCCATCTTCCCCACCCTCTGCACTCCACTAACAATGCCAGTCATGAGAACATGGTCTATTTATTGCTCCCATTCCCACCCCTGTGTCTGGGCTGCCCTGTAGGCATATGTAACCCACTGGCAAGTGTGTGTTACAGGTCCCCTCTGTGTTCAATCCACAGAGGATATGATTTGTTAGCTCAAGCTGTAGTCATTTATGCTTTTGGCTCTGGAGGTTCATGGTTCAATCCCTGGTATGTTGTCTAAGAGGGCGGCCATCACATATAGATCCCACTTTGCAAAGTAACCATCCTCTCCCCTTCCAAATTCTTCCCAAGATACCCTAGTAAGAAACAAAGCCAGCTCTGGGTTGTTCCCTCCTCTGGATCTCCCAGGGTTCCTCTCTTTTCTGATGATGTGTTGTTGGGTATGTCTACATGGGAGCTGGAAGGTCTAATATTCAGCTCGAGTAGACATACCTGTGCTAGCTCTGATAGAGCTAGTGTGCTAAAAATAGGAGTTCAGCGGTGGAAGTATGCGGGGTTAGCTACCCCAAGTATGCAGATAGGGTCTTGGAAGGGGGTGGTCATTCTCAGGGGGGCTAGCCTTTTCCACCACTTCCGCCACAATAGCCACATTTCTATTTTTAACGCACTAGCTGTGATGGAGCTAGTGTGGGTATGTCTAGATCTCAACTGTAAGCTCTACGCAGTGCTCAGATACCCGGGTGATGGATCAGACATAAGAAATGACACACAAGAGAATAGAATTATACAGTACCAAGCACACTGTTGGCACTGAACAAATGATATATCTATATATGTATATCAATATAGATAATAAACAACATGAATCGCATGAATACGAGGCTTCTCTGTGTTTCCATGTGCAGACAGTTGTATAACTTTATTAAATGCCAAGTGCCTGAACACTTTGCTCATGTAGAAATTTGGACTGCAGTGCAGTTATAAATCAAAAACTAATAAAAATAAAGTTTAATAAGTATATACAATGTACACAACCACAGGCACACTAGTGACTGGGAGGGGTTGGCCAGCTGCCTGTGTCTTTGAGCACAGATTTAAAATAACTCCGAAATACCATGCTACTTTTTTGTGCTAACAATTACTAATGCTAACAAATAATTAAACTACATTTTACATAGCACCTTTCCTACTTTAGTATCACAGAATGCTTTACAGATTTAAAGAAAGTTGCAGAGATTAACAGAAAAAACTTACATGATACTAGAAACAGCAAAAATATATTCCTGGACTCATAGGATACAGATATATTCAATACGTAGTTCAGAATTAATGAGGCTCTTGAATGGTTTCATTGTAAAACTTTTGCCTGAACTAATGCTGTTAGGTACAGTTATCTGTCTTTTTGGTTGTATTCTGTACACAAAGGGCCAAATGTATCCCTAGCGTAACTCTACCGACATCAGCGGCATTACAAAAGGGACGAGTTTAGCCCAAAGCATGTATATATACAAGCCCGCACGCACTGGCCAGGCTGTCCGTTCATGAGAGCATGATCTACACCAATGAGTTATGGCTTGATTTCATAGAATCTCAGGGTTGGAAGGGACCTTAGGAGGTCATCTAGTCCAACCCCCTGCTCAAAGCAGGACCAATCCCCAATTTTTGCCCCAGATCCCTAAATGGCCCCCTCAAGGATTGAACTCACAACCCTGGGTTTAGCAGGCCAATGCTCAAACCGCTGAGCTATCCCCCCCCTGCCCGCCTGGTTAGTCTGTTGGGTGGAACAGAGGGCGAGGCCAGGAAGTGAGCTCTGTTTTGGCAACGCGCGAAGGATGAAATTCACCCAAGTGGGTTGGGATTATCCAAGGCCCACCACATCATCAAGCCCTCCATTATTCCTCCTCTAAGGGACGGGGAGGAGGGACGAGCCACCATGCAATGGGTCCCTCTTGTGTGGCCTGCAAGGGGTTTAGAGTAGCAGGGCTGCAGTATTGGCACTACCATAGAGCCAGTGGCCTAAACTCCTGCCCAGGTGGCTCAGAGGAACTGTGGTGTGAGCCCCAGTCCCTCCAGCGTAACTCTCAGAAAGCCCGATTCCTCTCGCTCTAGGCTGGATGGCATGTGGGATTTCACCGTGAGCACCTTGGAGTGTATCCCCTATGATAGGGTAGCACAGCACGTGTAAGACAGGCCGATGCATGCACAGGTGCTGGAACTAGGGGTGCTGGGGGTGCGGCAGCACCCTATGGCTTGCAGTGGTTTCCATCATCTACAGGGAGTACAGATTGGTTCTATGGCTCTCAGCCCCTCCACTGGACAAATTGTTCCAGCCCCCCTGGATGCGTGCAAATGGAAACAATCACATCTGGTTACTATTGGCCTAGGTGAGCTTGGGTGGGATCTGTCCCTGTTGGGGCTTGAATCCAGGGCAGCGGCCACAACAAACAGCAGCTACTGTGTAGGCTCTAGTCATGTTCAGTATTGGGCACAACAAGCTTTTGCCTGCATTCGCACGGATTTCTGTCCTTGTCTTTAGCCACAGAGTGAACCTGCCTATGGTTGACTTCCCAGAGCAACAGAGAGATCTCCTTCATCACTGTGTATAATGTGCAGGAACCAACTGATTTCACAGAGTACTTTGGTTGATCTGTCTCATCAGTATCGTCTCATGCTAATGCTCCCCGTGCCCCAAAATATTGCCCATTGCTCAGAAGATAGGCCAACCAATGACCAAGAAGATGGGGGGAAGAAATCTATACCTTAAAGAAGGAGCTACCATTTCAGAAGGTCATTAAACTACTAGCAGTTGTTCTATAGGCAACAGATTCTGGAAGGCAGGTTGGAACTGTAATAAAACACAGAGATGGCTCTGGGACAAGATTCAGAACTGACTCACTGCCTCAGAGATATGTGTGAAAAACTTGAGGGAGTTTGGGCAGAGATAGATAAAAAACATGCATGCCTGACGTTGGGGTGGGGGCAGTCTACTTGTGTCTATGGCAACAAAGCAGTGATTCAAGAAAAACAAATCCTTATTTGAGATTTCCCTGTAATGTGGGTGATCAAAGGGAGTTAGAACATTCTACATGTCAATGTAGTACCAGACCTAAGTGACGGGACTGGGTCTAAGAAGACCAATCTTTTAGTCCCAATTCTGCTTCTCATATACTGAATGACCAAGGATTCTTCAGTTTCCTGATCTGTAAAATGGAGATGATTCTGCTCATGTATCTTTGTAACATGATTTGATATCTATGGAGCAGCTCTTCTGGGGATGTAAATCAGGAAAGCCCCATGGACTTCAAAGCACAAAGTGTTATGATCAGTGACAAGTGAAGAGCCAGAAAAGTAGGTCATACAGAGAACAAACAAATATAAAATGGATATTAGAGAGACTAGGTGGGGGAGGCAATATCTTTTATTGGACCAACTGCTGTTAGTGAGAGAGACAAGCTTTCAGGTTGTTCTTCAGGTCATAAAATGGATATTACATTTTAGCACCAAGTTAAAGTTGTTAGGGAGCTAATATGCTATACGGGTTGTGTTCTGCAATGATACTTTGGCCAAAAGAGAGAAAACAAGGAAGCTCATAAATTGATGGAAATTAAGAGATGGAAAAGGCCTATTAGAAGACCCCTCAAGTGCCTAAATATAGTTCTCTAACAGGGCACATCAGCTAAAGAAATATTAAACTGAGACTCACCTATCCAAGAAGTCAAAAGTAAGAGATAATTATACAGAGAGAGAGGAACTTTGGGCTTCATTGCTGATTTACACCCTGTTCAATCCGCTGACCTCCATGGAGTTCCACAGGGTATCTAATTAGTGATGAATTTGGCCCCCACATGTATGTGCACAAGACACAGACCTCTGTCAATCACAGCCCAGAAAGAATCATGGTCATAGATACTGACATCATGTGTGTCCAGTCACATCTCTCCATTTCCACACTAGCCACTCCCTCTAACAATTACTCACCTAAACCCCACATCACAAGTGAGCTCAAAGGCAAATTGGAGAAGGCAGCAGCATAGGACCCATGAACCATCTTAAAAAGACAATGGGAAATAGTGAATTCACACACACACACACACCCTGGGCCCAGCTGTATAATAGAGATGTTGTTTCTGGCAGCCACACGGGAGTACAATTATAAAGTGCTCAACTTTGCTTCCACGTTTAATCACCAGTGAAAGGTGTCTATTGCCTTGTATAATCCTCTGCCAAGAACAGCATGCTGTAACTACTAAGAATTGCCTGTTATCAGCAGAAAACTCATCTATTGATAATGCAGCTTGAGGGTACTTCGGTGTAACTGCCTTTAAACATGCCCATGCTGAGAGGACAATAACAGAAAAAGTGGAAACGACGAAAGTGCTAAATGCCGTTTTTATTTCAGGTTAGTAGCCGTCAGACGTCTCACATAGCTAATGCCAATAGAAATGAGGTAGGATCTGCGGCTAAAACAGGGAAAGAACAAGTTAAAATTACTTAGACAAGTTAAATTAGATGTCTTCCAGTCGGCAGGGCCTGATGAAATGTATCCTAGAATACTCCAGGAGCTAACTGAAGAGATATCTGAGCCAGTAGTGATTATCTTCGAAAACTCATGGAAGATGGGAGAGATTCCAGAGGACTGGAAGAGGGCAAATATAGTGCCAATCTATAGAAACGGGAATAAAGACAACCCAGGGAATTACAGACCAGGCATCTTAACTTCAGTACATAGAAAGATAATGGAGCAAATAATCAAGCAATCAGTTTGCAAACACCCAGGATATAATAAGGTGATAAGTAACAGTCAGCATGGATTTGTCAAGAATAAATCTTATCAAACCAGCCAGATAGCTTTCTTTGACAGTGTAACAAGCCTTGTGGATAGGGGGAAGTGGTAGGTTTGGTATTTTGACTTTAGTATGGCTTTTGACCCTCTCATAAACAAACTAGGGAAATATAGCCTAGATGGAGCTACTATAAGGTGAGTTCATAACTGGTTGGAAAATTGTTCCCAGAAAGTAGTTATCAGTGGTTCACAATCAAACTGAAAGGGCATATCGAGTGGGGTCCCGCAGGGATCAGTCCTGGGTCCAGTTCTGTTCAATAACTTCATCAATGATTTAGACAATGGCATACAGAGTACACTTATAAAGTTTGCAATGATATCAAGCTGGGAGGGGTTGCAAGTGCTTTGAGGATAGGATTAAAATTAAAAATGATCTGGACAAACTGGAGAAATGGTCTGAAGTAAACAGGATGAAATTCAATAAGGACAAATGCAAAGTACTCCACTTAGGAAGGAACAATTAGTTGCACACATACAAACTGGGAACTGACTGCCTAGGAAGGAGTACTGGGGAAAGGGATCTGGGGATCATATCGGATCACAAGCTAAATATGAGTCAACAGTGTAACGCTGTTGCAAAAAAGCGCACATCATTCTTGGATGTATTAGCAAGAGTGTTGTTGTAAGCAAGACACGAGAAGTAATTCTTCCGTTTTACTCTGCACTGATTAGGCCTCAACTGGAGTATTGTGTCCAGTTCTGAGCACCACATTTCAGAAAAAAAGTGGAAAAATTGGAGAAAGTCCAGAGAAGAGCAACAAAAATGATTAAAGGTCTAGAAAACATGACCTATGAGGGAAGATTGAAAAAACTGAGTTTGTTTAGTCTGGAAAAGAGAAGACTGAGAGGGGATATGATAACACTTTTCAAGTACATAAACAGTTGTTACAAGGAGGCGGGAGAAAAATTGTTCTTCTTAACCTCTGAGGATAGGACAAGAAGCCATGGGCTTAAATTGCAGCAAGGGAGGTTTAGGTTGGACATTAGGAAAAAATTCCTAGCTGTCAGGGTGGTTAAGCACTGGAATAAATTGTCTAGGGAGGTTGTGGAATCTCCATCATTTGAGGCTTTTAAGAGCAGGTTAGACAATCACCTGTCAGGGATGGTCTAGTTATTATGTAGTATTGCTGTGAGTACAGGGGACTGGACTAGATGACCTCTCGAGGTCCCTTCCAGTCCTATGATTCTATGATTCAATGGGAGCAACTCATTGTCCATGAAAATAAGGCCTTGCAAGTGCACTGGGAATGAGACAGTAGGTGAAAATACTCAGCAACATCTTGAGGTTTGTTTTGAATCAGTTTGTATATTTGGGTGTGAATGTTTAATGGGCAAAACCCATCCCTGAAAGGGAAGTCAACAAAGTTACGCCAAGATTAAATTTGGCCCAGTTTGTCTTTTCATTGGCTTATTTTTTTTCTGTACATTTTCTCTTATTTCTGTTGCCGTGGTGCATTTATTATTTTTGTCTTTAACTTTGTCACTTTTGGTCCTGTCTCAAAACGCCCTTCGTCAATTAAACAGTGTTTGAAAATAAGATCATGTGAAACCTGAGGGGTTCCTGAGCCAGTTAAAATAGACTCCAAATTCCACTCCAAAACACACCCTGAAAAGAGCAAGGTTTTTATCTATAGACCTGTATCCCCAAATTACCCAGCAGTGGAAGGCTGTAGTAAATAAAGTAAATATTTCCTTTCCCAGCACAACTCTCAACTGGATTTAGATCCCACTTTGATAGTGGGAGGAAAAAGGGACATTTAAAATATGAAAGATCCAGATAGAATATAAGGGAAATTTAAGCGCAATATTAGGGTAAACTTCCTATCAGTGAGATCTATTCAGTTAGGTTTCCCAGGGGCAGCAGTGAGACCCCCGTCACTTGGGAAATCTAAATATAATTTAGACATGCATTAGATAATGTACTTTAGAGAACAATGAACTGGGAGACAGATGGATTAAATGCTTATTATTAGCAGTATGATAGCAACTAGAGGTCCCAGAGGAGAATTTTACCGTCTAAATAGCCAAGACAGACAAAAAGTGGGAGGGGAAATGATCTAATACAGTAGGTCTTTCCTGGTTTTAATTATGATTCTATGAAAATAGAGGAGAAAAACTAGAAAAGATGATTTCATTTATTTAACACGTCTTATGTTTCCTACGATTTTTGTGTCACGATTCAGCAATCTTCCAATTACTACAGTTCTAACAAATCTACCAAAAGAAATAAATCCTTATTTTTGGATTACTACTTTTCAATAATAAAGAATATAAGAAAAATGATCTACAGCTA
Organism: Macrochelys suwanniensis; assembly: GCA_033296515.1. NCBI lineage: Eukaryota > Metazoa > Chordata > Testudines > Chelydridae > Macrochelys > Macrochelys suwanniensis. Next base: position 3,226,411 of record CM065783.1, on the reverse strand, counting down.
AGAGGTACAATACTCAGGGGCTCTTTGTGATTATTGTGGTGTATTGAAAATGTATGCTGTCACTTTAAATCAGGATGGGCAAACTAAGGATGAGCTCCCGCTGGGGAGCGGGGTCTGGGGCTTGCCTCGTTCCAGCGCTCCAGCCGGGGAGCAGGGTCGGGGGCTGCGTGGCTCCCGAAAGCAGCAGCATGTTCCCCCATCCAGCTCCTATGCATAGGGGAGCTAGGGGGCTCCACTCCACACACTGACCTGCCCCAAGTTCCTCCCCCACAGCTCCCACTGGCCAGGAACCGCTGCAGGGGCGGCGCCTGCGGATGGGGCAGCGCACAGAGCCCCCTGGCAGTGCCTCCACATAGGAGCTGGAGGGGGGACATGCCGCTGCTTCTGGGAGCTGCTTGAGGTAAGCGCCGCCTGGAGCCTGCACCCTGACCTCCTCCCGCGCCCCAAACCCCCGCTCCAGTGTCTCTGGTGGTAACCTGGTGCTGTCAGTTTCAGAAAGGAATATACCTGTCTTGGTAAGCTTGGGGGACATGGCATTGGCATCTGAATGTGCTACTCAGGGCTCCTTCTGTCACCCTAGGGAACAAATAGCGTCCTGGAGGGGAGGAGTGAAAGGCTTACCAGCCTTCTGGGATGGATGGATGGATGGCAGCCAAATGATATCGAGTGTTTGCAGAGCCACTGACACCTCACGGAACACATTCTGTTTGGAAACAATTCTGCCAGTACACACACATGTTTTTTCTCTTTTTGTTTTTTCTTCCCTTGTGGCCAAATTCTGCTCTCAGTTAAACTGGAGTAAATCCAGAGTCACTCCAGTGAAGTCAATGAATTTACTCTGGCTTTACACTGGTATGAGTGAAAGGAGAGTCAAGCCCCTTGCTGCTCATTTCTGGAGACAACTACATGAAGCTTTCAGGCCAGATTCTTATCTCAGTTACTGCCAGGTGAATCTGGAGTGACTCCAGTGACTTCAGTTGGGTGACTCCAGATTTACATCTGGGTATCTGAGATCAGAAACTATCCCTTAGTTCCTGAGGGGTTCCTCTCTGCTCCTACCATATTCTTCCAATCTAAGGTGATACAATGTGCCATCAAAACCAATTGCACGGCAACCAACTGCAATATCAGAGACTATGATTCTGGTATCTAGTGGGAAACAAGCAGAAGCCGCAGATGGTGCTGATGAACTAGTGAGGAACAAAGATCATCTTTTCATTCTAATGTGCCTGGTCATTAAAAAATGGAAGAGAACTATAAACAGCTGCGTACGCGAAGCAGAATTGTCTCTATGTACAAAGACGGATCCTCCCCTCATGCATATTAGCACAGTTCAATTAAAGTCAATATTATTATTATTGTTTGTATTATGGTAGCACCTACAGGCCTCAGCTGGGATCAGGACCCCACTGTGCCAGGTACTGTACACACACAGTGAGAGAAACACCTTGCCCCAAAGATCTTACAATCTAAGTACACAGAGGGTGTCTGGGAACCAGAGATACAAAGTGATTTGCCCAGCGTCACTCAGTAGGTCAGTGGCAGAGGAGGAACTAGACTGCAGCTCTCCTGCAGTGGCCTGTCAGCTAGACCACACCCCTCTTCATGGCAAGACCCCCCAGTTCAGACTGGCGTGATCAGCATAGCACCATTAAATCAAACAGAGGGGGAGGGATAGCTCAGTGGTTTGAGCATTGGCCTACTATACCCAGGGTTGTGAGTTCAATCCTTGAGGGGGCCATTTAGGGATCTGGGGCAAAAATCTGTCAGGGGACAGTACTTGGTCCTACTAGTGAAAGCAGGGGACTGGACTCGATGACCTTTCAAGGTCCTCCCAGCTCTATGAGATAGGCATATCTCCATATCGGAGCTGGTGGGGTGGCTCCCTTGGTCTGTGCAGCAGAACCTCATTGGTTCCTCCCGAGCCCTACTTGGCAGTGTGTGGGTGTCGGGGGAGCAGGACTTGACCTTAAAATAGCCACCAAAAATAGAGCCCAGTTAGTATCCCTTACAGAGGTTGCCAGATTGTATAAGCTTTGGGACCTGTCCAGAAAGGGACAGAGTGGAGAAGAGGAGAGGATTGCTGGAGACGGTAGCAGGACCTCTGACTTTCTTAATTTACTACTTACTGGAATGCAACTTCTTGTCACAACAATAAAAAGTAACCCACAGACAGAGCTGCTGTTAGAGCTCCCTTTCACAAAGGCTCTCTCGGAGGCTAGGAACTATCGCATGTGGTTGCTTGTGGATCCCTGCAGTCTCATCAGGAAGTAGCAAGCAAGTCTCACTGCTAGTACTTGGGGTTGGGAGTGAGGTTTTCTGGCATGCCAGGCCAAAGGTGGCTTTCCGAGCACATGCCCAGGGGGAGCAAGAGCAAAGGATTGCAATGATCTTTCACTGTGTAAATCCATCAGCTAGCGATGGCTCCAGAACTGGCTTGATTCTGATGCTGGCGCACGTAGGGGACTGTCAGGGTTCCCTCCCCACTTTAAACTCTAGGGTAAAGATGTGGGGACCTGCATGAAGAGCTCCTAAGCTTATTTCTACCAGCTTAGGTTAAAACCCCCAAGGTACAAAATTCCCTGCACCCTGAGAAATGCTTCTCTCACTACCACCATCAAGTGTTTTAAACAGCAATCCAGGAAAGGAAACCACTTGAAGTTCCCTCCCCCGCCCCCCCCGCCCCCCAAAATACCCTCTCAAGCCCATACCCCCCTTTCCTGGGAAGCTTGAGAATAATCTCCTAACCAATTGGTTACACAGTGATCTAAGAAAAACCCACCCCCGGGGTTTTAACACCATAGAAAACAGTCAGCTTCTTAAAAGAAAGATTTTATTAAAACAAAGAAGGTAAAATCAGCTCTGTAAAATCAGGATGGTAACTATTTTACAGGGTACTCAATTTCCAAACTCAGAGGGATTCCCCCTCTGGACAAACCCTTAAAGTTACAGGGGGGAAAAAGGAATAACCCCGCCCTCTCACACAGGGAACGTACCAAGCAAAAATAAACAGAAATCTACTCGCTATGCTATCTAAACTTACTTTAGAAAAGTGAGGATTTGATGAAAAGATGACTGGTTCCTTCTGACTCCAAGATCACTCTGAGTCTGACAAAGACCCACACACAGCTTTCCCCCTCCCAAGATTTGAAAGTATCTTGTCCCCTTATTGGTCAGATGCCGGCCAGGTCAGGTGTCGGTCTGGCTACCTGCATTTCTTAACCCTTTACTGGTAAGAGGATTTTATCTGCATCAGACCCTCTCCCCTTTCCCTTTATATTTATGACAGGGACCGTTATTAATGAGAGAAGAGGCAGCAATGGGAAAAGAGTTATGTGAAATCCTTCGTCGCGGTGCAGGGATCTCTAAGGAGGTTCTGTCTCTGTTATTCATTCTCTGTGAAACTGGGCTCGAATGGTTAGCGGGGCAGAATATTTCTCTCTTTCAGCAGTTTCAATTGTTATAAGCCGAGAAGGTCGCTCCAAACAGCAGCCGTTCAAGTGGCTGGCGAGCATTTCACAACAAGGGTCTTCTGAGCATGTATGAGCAGGGCGTAGGGCATCTCCTAGGGATTAGTGACTGGCTGGAGATGATGGCCCTGAGCAGCATCCGAGAGGATTGCTAGCTACAGCTGCTCGCTAATCCCCAGCTGCCTCGTGCTGAGTGAGTTAGTGCTGTTATGAATTAAAACAGGCTTTTCAAACAATACATCCTTTTAAATAACTCGTTTGGATTTCAAGGCTTTTGACAAGGGCTACAGGGGCAGCCCTGAAGTCTGAAGGTCCCCGTTTGCCCAGCGATAACAGAGGCAGTAGTCATGTAGGTGGCCAATATGCCCAATGCCCGTGTTAGAGAGAGTATATCTAAGGTGGCTACTTCACTGGCAAAACTGGGACCCGTGACTCATCACTGGCACCGACTGGTGCAGCTGCAGCCATGGTAGCCATTTCGATTTTGAAAGAGGGATACCATTTGCGTCTGAAAGGGAACATCCTAGAAATTCACAGACTAATGCAAAACCACAAGGCTTTGAGGAACCATGACTGGAGAAGAAAGAAATGGTCACGTCACAGAATACAAGAACATGCTAGATGCAGCAGTATAAGAAGAACCAACTAAAGATGGAGAATGAGGACAGAAGAAAGCTTGGTATCATTCCAGGTGGTGAGCTAAAATTACTAGAGGATGAATCTAAAGAAGATCATTGTTGTGCCAAGATGGTGTCTTCATGGAAAAGAGCGGCTCTGGGACACAGCCAGGAACTGGAACTGTTGGTCGAGCATATGAGGTTTGGTCAGGACAAGATGGTGAGTTTTCCATTAATTACATTCTTTTCAACTCAAATTGTGGTCTTGGAAATGACTGTATTAGGGCAACTAATGTTTGTCAAAGCACTTTGTTTACTTTTTTCTGAGAGACCCATGGAAGCGAGCTCTCTACTACAAACCAGTCATTTTAAAAAACAGAATGGAGAAAACCTATTGTATTTCCTTTATGCAGAACACAAAACCAATGGCCAAGGAAGCAAGGCTGTGCCAGGCCACAGCGGTCTGTAGCGTAACAGAAAGGGGTTAGGTTATGGAGAAAAAACAAAACACACACACACGTACATGGATTTCTAGGATGAATTAAAATAATGAAAAAATATTTTGTCTGTCAAACAAAAAAAACCTCATTCTCTGGGTAGGCAGGCAGACGTTTTTAATTTATATTATATATATTTAAAACTCAAAACTATGTTAAAAGAACATTATTAAGGTTGCAAAGTCAAGCACTCAAAAGTTCGGAAATGCCAGTATTAGTGTTGCACAGACAGTCTTAATTCAAACCCCTTGTGTGTATGAATTATGAGACAGTCGTTAATTACATGACCACATGGTATTTTCCCCACAGGATTCTGCCTCATTCAGTGCACAGTGCTGACTTTTACTGCAGCTATTCGATATTTCATTTTATCCTCATTGTTCAATGTGTGGCCCAGGTCTCATGTATCGCACGCGCGTCACCCTCTGTTCTGAAGATGACAGAAGAGCCCATTTCCCCGTGGGCGTTTCTATGGCTCTCCTTGCTCTGGTAGCTGAGTGTTTTGTGAACACTGATGAATTGATAGTCACAGCACCTTTGTGAGATGAGGGAGTATTATTACCACCATTTTCAGATGGGGACCTGAGACACACAGACAAAAGTATCAAGCTAGCGCTGGGTGGCCCATTTGAGAGGGCAAAGACCTGATTTTTCAGAGTCCTTAGCACTGTATAGCTCTTTATCTGTTCAAAGCTCAGCTCCCATTGACTTCAGTGGCAGCTATGAGTGTGTGTGACATTGAGGCTCCTGGGCTAAGGGCTCCCCTGTTCTTTGCAAACAACTCTCACCTCAGACCTGACAAACTCTCTACACCAAGCACGTTTTACAGGATTTGTATGCATAAAGTTTAACATGTTACGGTATCTACAAAAAGCCTGTCACTTGCCAAGATTTAGTCATGGTGAGATGTCTGTACAGGTAATATTTAAGGAATAATGTATTTATACTGAAAGTATGCTCTATGGACTTGGAATAGAATTAGTCAACGGGAGACAATGTGTCTTGGTGATGGTCCATTTGGGCGGGAGCGAGTTGTCACCCCACCCTACTTAGCCTGGCTCCATCCCAAGACTGACAATGGAAAACCCATCAGAGACAACAGCAAGCCATGTCTTGAAGGTAAAAAAGGCACATTGCAACAAGAGCGGGGGTCACCCTGTCTGTGAATAGAAACAAAAAACTGTTTCAGATTAACATGGAGGAGAGAGAAGTCCTCTGAATCCATTCACTGAGGAGACATCTTGAGGAATGAGGTGATCTCTTAAAAAAATAGATTCTGACTCCTGTGAAGGCAGCCAGCTCTGCTGTGGACTGAACTTTTGGGGGGAAACCTACTTTATTAGCTAAGAAAGGGAACAGTTAATAAGGGTAGACTGAGGTTCGCATCTTAGGGTTGTGTTTTGTATTGTAACTTTTTGTTTCCACCATGCTCACTCTCCGTTCTAGGCAAATCTCTATTCTTTCTTAAATACATTTATTTTTGTTTTATGAAAAGTGCTCACAAGTGCTGTGTGTTATACATGAGCAGTGAGTTAAGGTGCAGCTACTAAACGGGGGTGCACTGGTCTTTGGGCGCAGAAGATCTGGGCTTTCTGTGAACAGCCAGTGTCAGGAGCTGGATCGCACAGCGGAACAATTCGAAGGGACTTGGGGATTGGGGTGCACCTCTTGTTAACCTGGAAGGAGAAGACAGGGCTGGCATAGCCCAGAGGAGAGTGCTTGAGGGGCTGAAAGGCCGGTGGTGTTAAGGAGTTGACACCCCGCCTGACACAGGAGAGACTCCCTCATGCTGGAGGTAGCCTGAGAACCATCACAATGAGTAACACACAATTAGCGAATACCTGTGAACAGTTCATTTTAAGTGACTTGCCCTGCATCACTAAGGTCGGATGTCTGTGGCAGAGGCAGGGGCAGCATCCCCTTCTCCAGGGCAACTTTCAACTGCCGTAATCAAGAGACTGTCCTTTCTCTTCTTGCAATGTCCTGCTCATTCACTACACACCTTCCCAGCTGAATTCCCTATGGTCAGTGCAAGAGACCGGGACTGGTTAGACCAACCTCTCACTCTGGCTGAGTCTTGGAAGCCCTCCCTCTGATACCCATCCCATGATAAAGGAGAAGACTACAAGTTGCGCAGCGCCTTCCTTGGGTTGTCCATGCTCCAGCTGCTGAACAAGTCTGAAAAGGGGGTTGAAAATTTAAAAAAAGCTAATTGGTGCGTGCAAATTGCAGCACTGTGGGTCTGTGCCTTTAGAGGCAGAGCTTCCAGACAGGGAGCCGGGACGCTGTTACGCAGAGCCAGTCGAAACCAGACAAAGTAAAGCAGAACCTTGCCAGCGCCATAAGCACTTAGTGGTCACTGATCACCACACACATGTAAATCTATTGCTCGTGGGAGGTGCTAGCCTGACAGCTCTGGAGTCCAAAGCCACAGAACATGTGTAACACAGCTCCCGCTGCAAGCTCCCTTTGCCAGACTGCCTCCTCTTAACCTCTTGGCTTGGGAAGAGGGGAATCCCAGCTCCATGTTCCATTTAGTCACTAGCTTCTCTGCTGGGACTGCCAACACGGGGAGCAAGAATGTTGGGTTTGGTGACATGACCCTTGGGAACTGGACTGAGGTCATTAGACTTGTTTCACAGATTGTTTGCTCTTCACTAAACTCCTTCTCAATGACTTGCTGCTGGCCACACCTGAGATGGTCTCTGCCTGAGCTAGGGGGCCGAGCACATCTTAGGACAGAGGACATACTCCAGCCCCAGGTACACAAGGAGGCCTCGCAATTAACTTGCAACTCCCGGCTAATGAGGGGGATCGCTTTAGTCTTCTGAAAATGGCACCAGTGTCTAAAGGGAGCCTGTTTGATGTCTGGCATGTTTGGGGTTGTGGAAAAATTTATGAAGTGTTCTCTGACCATTTTTTTCCAAGAGGACATTGAGTCAGTTTTCTTCCAAAGAATAACTGGATGCAGACTCTTGGAATATGTGATCTCACGGTGTTTGTATTTATACCCCCACAAAGCCTCTTTTATAGCCTCGATATCTGTGAGGCACCCGGTGCTGTCAGTGTAAGGGCACTTGGAGAGAATGCTACCTCCTGGCTGGAAGGGATCAGTTTTATTGTAGGGATGGTTGAGGACAGTAACGACAGCCATGGCCACGAACTGAAGAAATACAGCAATGAATATTAAAATGACGAAGTAACCTAATAAAAAAATATATGTGTATATTATAGGGAATAATTATGCTCGAATGGTGGATTATGCAGGACTAGATGATCTAACAAGATGGTTCCACCTCTGATTTCTGTGAAATTCTCTGCGTAAGAGGCTCAATGAGAGGTTTCTTTAGCAACTTCCCTAAAGAGCCCCTGATGTCCTATGAAAAACGTAGAGCAATATTTCTATTTGAAGTGGTGTCTATGCCTAATACAACCTTGCAAAGCTGTCATGGAAATATACCACCACGGACCAAATCCATTTGCCCTTTATCACGACGACGATCATGGAAAAACTAATATTGTACTTGCCTTTTTATCTGGGGTGAGCGGAGAGCAGAGTTTTGCAATCTGTGTCACATATGAAACCCATGCCGTGGGTAATAACAACAATACGCCGCTATTATAAAACACTTTTCATCCACGGCTCTCAAAACATTTTAGAAAGGAAGGTGTCATCTCAGTTTTACCGATGGGGAAAGTGAGGCACAGAAATATGAAGTGACTTGCCCAGACTATGCAGCCATAATACGTGTCCTGGATTTATCCGGACTGGAACTCACTCAGCTCGGGCCAAGAAAGCCCAGTTTGGGTGAATCTCAGAGCAGACTTTAATGCACCTCTCTTTTCCTGAGGTGCCTTGAGGAATGTGCTCTGGTTTGGCTGCATTTCTTTTCTTTCATGATGCCCTGGTGAAATGGGTGGCTTATATTTTGCGAGGTGGGGTTCACAAGGGGGGAGGACGGGCTATTTCTCCTTTCGTTTGATACATGCATCGTTAATGGTTGTGAACTGAGAAGACTAATCGTGGTCCACTGAGCAGGCTTCAGGGATGGGCAGTGCTGGCCCACGATTTATGGGTGTGGAAGTGCCTAGAGCCTTTAAGAAAATGTAAATAAATATTAAATATTCACGCACCCACCCAGGGTTTTAGTGTGAAAGATACCTGAGTGAAAGCTGCACTCTCCGCCTTTAACAGTTCAGCTGCTGCTTGTTTTCCCACCTGGAATCCTAAGCCTTTGTTTGGAGGCCTAAGAACTGGTCATGAGGCTGGAAAACTTTGTTCTGCCAAGTGATTAGGGGCTCGATCCAACACCCACTGCAATCACTGGGAGTCTCTGTATTGACTCCAATGTTCCTGAGATTGGAAGACCCCAAATTAATTGCATGTGCGGTGCACATTTCTGAAGACTTCCAGATGCTAACGAGACCATCGTGTTATAAATGGCTTGTAATAAGTACAACCATGTGAAACATTAGTAAGATTATGGGTCTCGGCCAAAACCTTGGCTCACTCCAATCGACTAGAGATTTGTCATTGATTATAGTGGGGCCAGGATTTGGTCTCTACTGTGCAACAAGGGTGACCAAATGTCCCAATAGTATCGGGACCATCCCCATATTAGCAGCTTTGTCTTATATATGCAATTACGCCCCCGCCCCCGGAAAAAAAAAGTGTCCCGATTTTTCACACTTGCTATCTGGTCATTCTATATGCAACGTTGTGGGTTATAGTCCTCTGTGTTTTGCCAGAGTAACTCTTCTGGCTTCGGGGTACAGCCCAGAGTCAGAGACAGGCGAGTCTGTCCCATTATCGCTAGTGTTTTCCCGGATGCCGCTGCGGACCTTTACCCGATGAGCGGGCAGTCCTAACCCGCAGAGATAGCCTCACTGGTTTTAATGGGACAATTCACAAGAGGATCACCAGTTTGCAAGACCAAGCTCTTCTTGCCTTTCGCTCCAGTGGGGTCCTTTCGCGGAGGCGGCGAGTGAACGCATGGCTTAGTGCTTGAGCAACGAACAAGGCGGAGAGTAAAGGCTGAACATCCAGGATTAGCCCTTGGCTGGCTTTCAAGGAAGGTCTCAGCTGCCACATTCTGGGCCGCTCCACCTCATCTCCTCAGCATCCATCCCCAGCCAGCAGGAGTGGGGGAAGGATGGCAGGAGTCTAGTTTCCGCATGCCTCAGAAGCAAGGAGGGGAGCCAGGGGCTTGGAAGGAGTCGGGGGCTGTGAGCAGGGAGGAGGTTGTTGGGAGAGTGAGCTTTGGGTGGGGGGAAGGGACTGCCTGGGGAGGGGGCTATTGGGGAGCAGTGGGAGCCTGAGGAGGGGGCTCCTGGGAATGGCAGAGCCAGCCTAGGGAAAGGGTCAGGAGGTGGCAGATGAAGCCCGAGGCAGCCCCCTCATTCTGCCCCTCTCCTCATTTCTGCTCCAGCCCTTTTGGTCCCTGCCCGGCCTGTCCTTCCTCCTCCCCGCCCCGCCACCTCTCTGGGGGATGCTGGTGAGCCTGGCGCTAGCAGGGGAGCAGGCAGAGGGCCACCTGAAGCCAGATGCCACAGCAGCGCCAGCAGGGAGTAACTGCATCAGTGTGCCCACAGCCCAGCGGGATGCACAGTGGGCAATTCCTGCTGGATGCAGGCGGGCGTGATGAGGACCAGGGCATGAGTGTCCTGCCAGACACCGGGCATAAGGCAGCACTGAGGGAAGAGACCCCCTTGCACGGCTAGATCAGCACGTACCCCTCTTGGGACTGCTAGGGAGCTGCTCCCCAAAGGGGAGGTGGAGGCACAGGGAGGGGCAAAGAGGATGTGGGACCAGGGCTCAGCCCCCCTACACCAGGAACTGGCCAGGGGAAGGAGAAGGAAATATATCGAACCCCTTAATGGGCTATAGCAGCACGGGGCCTTCTTCACATAATGAGCTTTCTGCCTCCACGGCTTCCCCTAGGGTGGCGGGTTCCTCACCCCTTCCCACACAGGGCTAGGTCTTACAGCACCAGCGAGCCCGGAGAAGTGGGGAAAGAAGCGCAGCCCTAGGGAAATGTCATTGCTCCTTAAAATCGAATCGCTCTCTGCCTCGATTCCCCTGTCCCCCCACTTCCCGGAGCTGGCTTTAGGCACAGCTCCCTCACACAGAAATGTTTTCTATGGCCAAGTGTAAACCGGTTCCCTCTCCAGCTTGTGGCAACCTGGCCTGATAATCCCTCTGGGTGAATTAAACAACATACCCAGTACACCAGGTAGGGTGATTTTATAGGGACAGTCACGATTTCGGGGTATTTTTCTTATATAGGCTCCTATTACCCCCCACCCCCGTCCCGATTTTTCACACTTGCTGCCTGGTCACCCTAACACCAGGTTACCTTCACCGGGGGTCTGTATGATTGTTTCTTTTGTGTGTCTCAGGCACAACACAAATACAGCCACTGCTAGACGGAGCCCCCTGTCCTGCTCCCTGGCTCATCTACTGCTCGCCACCTTCTCCCAGCTAGGGAGCTGATAACTGTGTTAGGTTCTCTACACATGCAGGTGATCTCTTCTAAGCTCCCAAACCCACTCAAACTACCCACCTCCTCCTACTCTATCCTACCCTGCCTGCTCTACGGGACTAGGCTGCTGGCTTCCAAAAGGCTCTGTTTATAGCCGCTAACAGCACCCAGTCATACTAAGGCTTAAAACCCCCATGGTGTAGTAGGTAAAGTGCCTTGTGACAAGGAAACTGGCACATGGGACCCACCTTTAAAGTGGCTGCTGCAAGCCAGGATGTGGGACGTTTCATGGTTAGGAATCAGTCTGATGCTTTGCATTAGAGACCTTTTAAACACGTGACTTTTTTTAAGAAAGAAGAGAATGCATTAAGTGTATCTGCAGAAATGCAGTGATACCCTCCCCCTTAAACGAATGACCTGGTGGAAGAATAATACACCAATGAAAGCATGAAGCTTCCAGTGAGGTAAAAAAGTCAAACGGTGAAAGGATAGGCGTTAGGTCCATGCATTTCGTTCATAAGCAACCTTGACATTGCATTAAGGCAAGCAAAACCCCGTGAATAGAGAGGCTGTTGTAAAACCGTCGCGGGGAGTATTTCTGGTGTGACCTCCCCTGTAGGAGCCATTTTGCAGATTCTACTGGTGTCAGCTTTAAATGGGTGGGCAGCAGCTCCCTGGGACTCTGCATAACCTGACTGTTCTAAGCAGAATTAAGGCAGAAGTATTAGAACTGAGCTGGTTTTTCGCGGAACAGCCTCAGTCTAAGTGGATGTGTGCGTTGCAATTCATTGGAGCAGCCTGGGCTTTCCTGAGTCTCCTTCCCTCCGAGTTCCCTGTGAGCAGGTTCTACTGGATCAGAGCCTTGGTGGGTGCATGCGAGAGGAAGGGGAGCTATGCTAATTGCCGTTACTGATCTTTTGGGGGGACATGTATATTTTTTTCCTCTTAGCATTGTATACTGTTTAAGCTGAACATTGTATTTCATATACCCACCCCTCTCAAGTCCTTTAGAGGAAGAGAACCCGGCTGCTGAGTTAGTAGAATAGGGCCCAGTCCTGTGCCCCTCGCTCTCAATGAATAGTATAGTCAGTGCTCTGAGAGTACAGTGAGATACATAGGCGCCGACTTTGTGGGTGCTCCGGGGCTGGAGCACCCACGGGGAAAAATTGGTGGGTGCTCCGCACCCACCAGCAGCTCCCCGCCTGCTCCGGGACCCGCGGCCAGCTCCCCGCCAACCCTGGGGCCCGCCGCCATCTTACCTTAGCACCAGGAGACGTTGCTGGGCCCCGACCTCGACGCTGGGCGACGTTGCGTCGACGTCGGGGGCGGGGCCCCGCAACGTCACCTGGCGTCGGGGGCGGGGCCCGGCGTCGGGAGCGGGGCCCCGCCCACGACGCTGGGCGTGAGCTCCCACCGGCACCCCAGGAAGTCGGCGCCTGTGGTGAGATATACGGTGAGAGACTTTGTGTGGACAGTTTGATGGGCCAGAGAACGGTCATTTATGCTCTCCTTGCATCAATCCAGCCTATCTAATACACCCAGCCTTTCAGTTTACAGGCACCAAGGTTATGCTGACAGGCTTCAGAGTAGCAGCCGTGTTAGTCTGTGTCAGCATAAAGGACAGGATTACTTGTGGCACCTTAGAGACTAACTAATTTATTTCAGCATAAGCTTTCATAGGCTACAGGCCACTTCATCGGATGCACAGAATAGAACACACAGAGTAAGATGTATATATACACAGAGAAAACTAGGAAGTTGCCATACCAATTCTAAGAGGCTATTTAATTTAGATGAGCTATTATCAGCAGGAGAAAAAAAATCTTTTGTAGTGATAATCAAGAAGGCCCATATCAGACAGTTGACAAGAAGGTGTGAAGATACTTAACTTTGGGGAAATAGATTCAATGAGTGTAATGACCCAGCCATTCCCAGTCTGTTTAACCCTAGGCTGATTATATCCAATTTGCAAATTAATTCAAGTTCAGCAGCTTCTCGTTGGAGTCTGTTTTTGAAGTTTTTCTGTTTTAAAATTGTCACCTTCAAGTCTGTTATTGAGTGATCAGGGAGGTTGAAGTGTTCTCTTACTGGTTTTTGAATATTATGCTGACATCTAGTGGTCTTTATTACAACCAGAAAAAGTGGACTAACAGTTCTCTCTCGCTTCTTTTCAAACTGTTTTCATAGCTGCATCCCTTAGTCAGTCTTGTGCGGCAGGTCCCTCTTTGGCTGCCTCCCATAATCCTTTGAGGAGGACACTGAGGAAGTCAGTGCACTGGTTGTATAAGGCTGGCTCTCTCACGTAGTTTGGCAGAACATTGGAGACAGGGAATAGGAACAAGTTCCCAACACCCTCCTCTTCTCCCCAGACAGTTGGTGGAGACTCCTTCAAGTGCCACAACCCCCACACTGAGAATCTCTGCTCTAGGATGTTGTACCAAGTTCTCTTGCAATTGTGCTCAGTTGAGGACCGATGCAGTTTATCTATTGATTGCCAACACGTTGAGTCTTTATGGAAATATCTCAATCATTCAAACAAGCCCCGGTCAATTTTAGCCCAAATACACAAGAGCCAAGCTCAACCCCAGGAGTGAGGAATTCCATGCATTAGTCTTTAGTCAGCTCTTCGACTGATGCAAAGGAATTCATCCACTGCATGCAAAATTTGACTCATTCCACTACCTTTGGCAAGGAAAAGTGTGGAAAGTTTGGTGAGACAGTCTCCTAAGGAATGGGAATATCCAGGATAAATACATCCCCAAATTGAAATTAACAAGCTGTACTGAGTTTATCCTTATAGTATTCAGAATGTTCTAACAGTTCTACCACAAATCCCCAGATGTGAAAGCTTTTTTGCTCATGTGTTTCCTGTGTGGCGATCATTATGCTATGTATTTGAGGTGCTACTGAGAACCCCTTACAAGGATCTGCAGCTGATCCTAGCACCCAAATGGAAGGAGAGGCTCTAACAGAAGTGATCACAAGCTTTAAGAGAGCTTTTGGTTCCGTTCTCATAGACTCATAGACTTTAAGGTCAGAAGGGACCATTATGATCATCTAGTCTGACCTTCTGCACAATGCAGGCCACAGAATCTCACCTGGTATAATCCTCTAACCTATGTCTGAGCTATTGAAGTCCTCAAATTATGGTTTAAAGACTTCAAGGTGCAGAGAATCCTCCAGCAAGTGACCCATGCCCCATGCTGCAGAGGAAGGCGAAAAACCCCCAGGGCCTCTGCCAATCTACCCTGGAGGAAAATTCCTTCCCAACCGCAAATATGGCGATCAGCTGAACCCTGAGCATGTGGGCAAGACTCACCAGCCAGACAACCAGGAAAGAATTCTCTGTATTACTCAGATCCCACCCCATCTAACATCCCATCACAGGCCATTGGGCATATTTACTGTTCTGATGTGCAAAGGGCTGTGTCACTGTTAATTTTGCACAGATTGGTTCCACTATCCCTACAATTCACATATACTCACACAAGGGGGAGCAACTAGCCTCTATTTCAGTCCATGATGTGAATTAACATTGTTTGCTGTTGTGGGGACAGTAATATTAACAATTCACGGTTCTGGAGCACTTTACACACCTTCATTTGTTAATCCCCATCACACCCCCAAGAGGTGGTTAAATAAGTATTATCATCCCCTTTGTATACAGGCAGGAAATTGAGACAGAAAGGTGATGGGACTTCTCCAGGTCACTCCGTGAGTCGGTGCCAAGGCTGGGATTACAACGCAGGAGATCGTGGCTTTCAGTTCAATAGTCTATGCTGATTCCTTGTGTGGGGGGATATATAAACATTTCCTCTTAAAGTGCTCCTTTGGCCAGCGCTCAGGAATATGTTAGCATTCCAGTCTGAAGGTTAACGGGATCAGTGCACACCTTCTATACAAAGTAGCTAATGAGACCATTTTGTTTTTAAAGAAGCTCACAAATCCAGCAAACTCTGACTCTTGGTAGGTTCTTTGCTGCTTTGTTTTTTAGGTCTTCCCTCCCTGTCCCCCAATGTGCATTCAGAGCTGGTGCAAGGTACCAGGCTGAAAAGGCTTGTGTATTCACAGAACAAGTACAATATGAGCAGCTGCAGTGAGCTTTTCCCAGTGGGATTTCACTACACCCCCCCTGAATTTCCCCAACATGCCCCCTCCCAGTGGTCAACCAGTTACATGCAATGTTGTCAATTTAGTCATTGGTTGGGA
Source organism: Macrochelys suwanniensis (assembly GCA_033296515.1). NCBI lineage: Eukaryota > Metazoa > Chordata > Testudines > Chelydridae > Macrochelys > Macrochelys suwanniensis. The sequence goes on along the minus strand of CM065783.1, from coordinate 3,211,136 downwards.
ATTTGAATTGAAATGGAAACATTAGTACACACTTTAAAAGCAAATACAGTATATAATAAAATACCTGTACCCGAGAAAGGATAATGGGTTTGAAAAGTATGAACAAAAACTAGCTTCCTCGTACAGCTGTTGTTTATGACAATGTTGGTGCATTTGTTTTGGCTGTATTGGCCAACCTGATAATTTCAAATGATGATTTGTAAGCAAGGTCTGAATGAGCTCTCCCTTGATAGCTAGTGACGAGCCAGGGAGCGGGGAAGGCTTCAGGACCAGACTGTATTTACATGAACACACCTACTCTGCCGAGGTCTCCAGCAGACAGAGCTGTTGCCCAAGTGATCAGTTTTGGCTGGTGTTGGGTTACAAATCACTTTCGTACTGAATGCGGGGCTCATGAAATGTTGTTCTCCTTATTGTCTGAGTAAAGGGCAGCAGAACTGTGCTTAGCTTGCCTGAATGAGGGGGTCTCCCTCAGTGCTTAATTTGTGCTAGGGCTTGCCAGGGCTCTCTGGGCTTGGCAGTTCATAGCCCTGGCATCCCTGGGCTTGCAGCATCAGCTATGAAAGTAACCAACTTGCTTGAGCCCCAACACCTCTTTCCTTACAAATTAAACACGGGTCACCCTCAACTGAACTGCACTCGCTAAGCAGGCGGTTTGGATGCCAGCCATATCCTAGTGGAGAGAGAGAGAGTGGGTGGGGACAGGTGTTTTGCTTGGTGGTGTGGGCTCTGTCTAAGAGTCACAGGTACTATTTGACCTGCCCCTCTCTCCTGTTTAGAGAGAGCGCTGATTGGGCTCCCTAGAGAGTCATTTGGTTTGTTAAGTGACCACTAGAGCTGAAATCACTGATCATCAGGTCTAAGTGCTTAGCCCTGTTGCGGGACAGTGTTTCTGTGGAAGAGACGGCCCAGCCCACGCTAGCAGCGAGGTTCCCCCCACTGAGAGCTCAAATCACTGAGAGCTGGGTGGAACCGCGAGAGACCAACTCACTGTGGCAGGTGGCAGCAGAAGGTGACGGCGCAGGGCCATGGGCAACGGAGAGGTGGAGTGAACAGTGGCACAACAAACAACAGTGGCCAGAGCAAGTGGTGAGCGGCTGGAGGAACGAGCAAGGTGCCTTCTCCTCCCTCTCCCTCCCACCCCGGGTGGGACATGAACTCACGTGAAAGCACCTCTGTACTCTGAGTCTCCACTGACCAAGGACAACCATGAGTGGGGTGTGGTGGAGGGAGAAGGGAGGGGCATTTGTTCGTTGGACTATGTTTTAGTGACTTTGCTCCAGAATGCTAGATTTGTGACTGGGAAACATATAAATATAGGTTTTCTAGTAGGCCAAGATTTTTAAAATGCATTATTTTCCAAGGTCGTTATCTCACATTATCGCTATCCCGAGAGGTCATTATCTTGGGGAGTTTCTGTACTAAAGTTTTTTATTATTATAAATGTTTATGTAAGAACGGCCATATTGAGTCAGACCAATGGTCCATCTACCCCAGTATCCTGTCTTTCAACAGTGGCCAATACCAGGTGCTCCAGAGAGAATGAACAGAACAGGTAATCATTGAGTGATCCATCCCCTGTGGTCCACTTCCAGCTTCTGGAGAACAGAGGCTAGGGACACTCAGAGCATGGTATTGCATCCCTGCCCATCCTGGCTAATAACCATTGATGGACCTAAACTCCATGAACTTATCTAGTTCTTTTTTGAACCCTGTTATAATTTTGGCCTTCACAACATCCCTGGCAAAAAGTTCCACAGGTTGACTGTGTGCTGTGTGAAGCAATACTTCCTTTTGTTTGTTTTAAACTTGCTGCCTGTTAATTTTACTGGGTGACTCTTGGTTCTTGTGTTAAGTGAAGGGGTAAATAAAATTTCCTTATTCACTTCGTCCACACCAGTCATTAAACAATGCTGTCCAGGAATCTTCTACAACAGTAGTAGATCTTTGTTCAGCAATAGAAGCTACCCTTGGATCAATCAGAGAGATATCCATTGAAAACATACTGGAAGAAGCAAAGACTTCAGTCCAGAAGTTGACTAATGAAGGCACTTACATTGAGTCCTTAACAGTAGCGTAGCTGGGGGGGGGGGGGGGCAGGGGGAGCGGCCGCTCCCCCTGTGAGGAAAAGCAGCGCTAAGGCGCCGCCCAAGCCTCGCTGGGGTGGCACTTTAAAAGGCCTGCGGCTCTTGCCGCTGCGGGGAGCCACAGGTCTTTTAAAGAGCCCCCCCCAACCCCGCTGCCAGAGCCGGGCTGGCGGGGGGGGGGGTGTACTTTAAAAGGCCTGCCGCTCCTGCCGCTGCAGGGAACCACGGGCTTTTTAAAGAGCCGCCTGAGCCCCGCTGCTGGAGCTCCGGCGGGGGCGCTTTAAAGGGCCCGGGGCTCCGCAGCGGCTGGAGCCCCGGGCCCTTTAAAGCGCCGCCGGGTGAGTACAGGGGGAGCGGGGAGGCGCCTTTTTAAAGCGCCGCTCCCCCTGTGCTCTAAACCTGGCTACGTCACTGGTCCTTAAGTGAAGACAACAAGAAGTGTTTGTTAAACCAGCTGAAAAAATACACAGACTTGATTCTTACAAATCTACAGTAGCGATTTCTGGATTCTACTCAACCTCTACATCTTATAAAACACCTACAGCTGAGTGGGGTGAGGCACTACCAGTAATGGGGCTGCTATGTGATCAGGACAGAAGAAAGAATTTGAACACAGAGTGGAATATCATATGACAAACAAATGAAGATCTAACTTCAACTTCTTCTTTATCATCACTAGCGGTTCGACCTGATCTTTGGGCTGTTTCCTGGGATGACAGAAGTAGGAATTCATCTCTTGTTACTCCCAGTCACAACAGCTGCAGCGGAGCGTTCTTTTTCCATCACTGAATACAATTTTGTGTTCTGAAAGAAGTTGCCTTCTGCCTGATCATGAGCATATCATGAAGGACTGGAGGTAACGGACACCCAAGAAGCCACCAAAGATGAACGCATTGCATTTGAGAAGTTCATTAACAGAGTTGTGCAAAATTATAACAAGAAACCAAGAAGGATGTAGACGTAGTGCTTCATAGAAGGCTTGAGTAGCCAACTTTAATATCTGGGATGATTTTAAAATGAGTGAAATCTAATAAAATGGTTGTGAAACATTTTTTAGTTTTTACTATGATGCCAAACAGCCTACCTTCGCCCTCACAGTTTCACCCCGCATTGGCCCTCATTCTCCCCTCCCCCCCGTGTATTCGAACACCCCCCCACCCCATTTCAATTCCTGGGGAAAACACTGGCCACACTGCCTCAATCCTGCCCGGGAGAGACCAACACGATGGGCAGGGCTCCTTCACTTGCTGCACAGTCTTTCCAGAGTCTAGCACAGCTCTAAATATGTTCTACGCAGGTCTGCCGCGTCCTGGGGGCATTACCTCTATACATCTCAGCAGGACTTTGGAGCAACCCAAGAAAGGCTGCCTCCAGAGAATCCCACTGAACAGTGGGAGCAGGAGCTTTTCCCAATACAACCCACTCAGGACATAAAGTACAAACACATCCTCCACCCCAAACTTTGCTTTTATTAATAGCGAAAACAATGAAATAACCTATGGTCAGCAGAAACCTCCAGCTCAGGCTTCCTTTCCATCACAGCCCAGGGGGATTTCCATTGTCTCTTGGCTTGGCCATGTCTGACTCTCTAGCCAAACTAACCCATCCCTCCTCTAGATACTGCCCTATAACCTGACCTGTCCCCTGTGACTGAGGCAGTCTGTTTAAGGACCACCTGAGGTCCTTAAACAGCCTGAGGGCTCCTTCCACTCACCTCATTTTCCCTTGGGTCGCAGGTTCTCCCTTGTAGCAAACTCCAGATATACAGTTCAGCTGACACAACTCCTTGTCCCTCTGGGGTCACTGGGTGCTGTCCTCCTCAGTGTCAGTGTCCCCAAAACATCCCTGCCGCCTCTCTGAGGTCCCTTATCCAAGTGTAGGGTTCCTTCCTAGGAGAGCCCCACAGCTCTTCCCACTCTGTCCCTGGCATGAGGAAAGTGAGCTCTTTATATGCCTGACTCCCCTCCCAGCATGCTTTGCTGCAGCAGTCCACAACTCCCAGCATGCTTCAAGCAGGGTAATGTTGGATCCATCACCTTCTTAAAGGGCCAACACAGGCTGCTAAAGTTTCCTTCCTCAGGGCTATTCAGTCCACACCCTAGATCCCATCTGGCCTGAGAGACACTCCCACTTCTATTTTACCTGAGTGGGGCAATGAGCCGCCTGCCTCAGTGAATCACCATACCCCACTTAACCCTTTCCCTGCAGCATCTGCACCTGCTGTCACGGTGGGGTTGTTTCAGGCCAACACAGCCATTCTTTTACAATGAGTCCCGAGCATGCTGGGAGAAGACGTCAGGAGTTTAGTCAGAGTTGCGGGAGTGCTCAGCCAGCGACGCTCACAGATCTATGTACCCTGCTATCGAGTCTCAGCACCTTGATTTGAGAAGTAACCTGGAAGGAGAACAGGGTCCTAAGCCGAGTTCTGATGGTGAAGCAAGTGAAAATATAGCCATTCTCCTGAGCCAAGTTAGAATCATAGAATCTCAGGGTTGGAAGGAACCTCAGGAGGTTCTAGTCTAACCCCCTGCTCAAAGCAGGACCAATCCCCAATTTTTGCCCCAGATCCCTAAATGGCCCCCTCAAGGATTAAACTCACAACCCTGGGTTTAGCAGGCTAATGCTCAAACCACTGAGCTATGGGCAATCAGCTGTGGCTTGACAGGATCCAGCCCATGGCTGGTGTGTGGATATCAAGGTGATAGACGCTTTATAAATACCTAACAGAGATTCAGGTGGGAGCCCCCAGGGCTGGCATGAATCCCATCCTGGACTAGCAAGCGATCAGTTGTTAACACACACAGTTACTGGGCCAGTCCAGAAATAGTTCTATGACTCCCTGGAAGGAAAATAGGAAGTAGAGGAATAAAGATATGAGCAATATTGATGGGTTATTGCCATGCCCACAATGTGGTAGGTGCTGTCCACCTATAGGCAGACACATCCCTGCCCCAAAGAACGCTCACTCAGACAAACAAGGGAGGAGGGGAAGAGCCGTAACATATAAAATCAAAGGGTTTAATTTTTCAATAAATAGAAGCAACTCAACTCAGATGCTTAGCTGGCCCCATTATCACAGTATCTGAGCACCTCCCTGTCTTTAATGTATTCACCCTCACAGCACCCTGGTGAGGGCAGGCGATGTTATTGCCCCCCAGTACAGATGGGAAACAGAGAGGCTAACTGACTTGCCCAAAGTCCCACAGGAAGTTTGTGGCAGAGCAGGGACTGGAACCCAGGACTCTCCACTGCTCGTGCCCTAACCACTGGGCAGCCTGTCCTCTCTTCTTAGCTAATTAGCCAGTTTATATCTCACATGCGTCCTAGCAGAGTTGGGTCATGAGGCGGGATTTGACAGCGGGCAGGGCGGGATCCTTCCAGAGCAGGTCGCCGAGGGCATTCCTTACCAGCCGGACGGAGGGTGAAAGAGCAGCGATGGGTGGGGGAGAAGTGGGCTGACGAGGGGTTGAGGCAAACAGGGGCAGCGACAGAACAGCCAGGACGGGCAGAGGTGGGAAAGGCCCTGAGAGTGAGGGCACCTGGTTCGAACCATGAACTGGCCCGCAGAAGTGAGTGCCGAGCTGCACTCGATCAGACACCTCCTCTGAAAAGCACCAGCCCTGCCTCTCTGCAGAGTCACCCCGCCCAAGCGGGGATGGAAGAGCGGGTCGGTCATTTCCATGCTCTGCCATCCTGCGTGCAGAAAGGAAAGGGGTTTGTGTGTGGGGGGGAGGGACAGTCAGATAACTGAGGGGGCCACATCCGCTCGCTGTGTTGCAGGCTGTAGATATGAGCCTGAGCTGGGAATTGCAGATACGGGACCCACCTCAACACTGGGGTTCTCCACTCCCTGTGCAACAGACTCCTTCTTCCGGTCTCCTTCTGCCACTGATCTTCTCCTCACAACCAGCTCCCAACTCCAGCCACAGTCAGGCCTGGCCTAAGCCGGCACCAGCCCACTGAAGTCAATGCATTCGTGCAGCATAGCCTAGGGAGTCAATTTGGGTGCTGGTTTCTCGCTGCCTCACCAGGCTCAGACGCCAAGACGCCAGCAGGACCCTTTGCTTAATCAACGCCCGCTTCTCTGGACACTGAACCTCTGGAGATTTGTTAGCAGCCCGCGTATATCATTCCCCAAGCACAGGGCTGGGTGCATCTATTTATCTTGCTAACGTGCAGTTCTCCACATGCTCAGATGGTGGCACGCTCACCTCTGCTTTGGAAGGAGCCATGATTCAGGTGGAATTCCAGCTGAAAGCAGCCCCAAAGCAGCAGGCCACTGAATCCTTGGCAGGGAGCATGCAAGCAAATTAATCAGGAAGGGTGGGCGGCGCGGGGGGAGGCAGATGCTGCTCTCAGCTACAGCAGCGTAGGTCTGCAATGAATAGAGTTGGGCGGAATTTTTCAGGCCAACCTGTTTTTGGCAACAACAACAAAAAAGGGACATTTGGGCCAACCGAAACATTTCTCTCATTTGTGTCCCATTCGCCAAATTGTTCTGGTCCAAAACAAAACCAAAAAAATCTGAAGAAATGGAAACGTTTCTTTTCAACGTGGAACATTTTGATTTTTCGATTCACAACGATTTTTCGATTTGAAAATTCCCTCCATTTGATTTTAAAAAAATTTTAAACCAACACATTTTATACGACCTAAAATGAATTTTTTTTCAGTTCTTTGGTTTTTCAGAACCGCCAGCGCACTGAAGAATCACACAGCGCTAGTATGTTGTTAACACCATCCATCACAGTGAGTTATTCAGGATTGGCCCCTGTGAACCAGAGAGTGGGCTTAACTTTGGCCCAGGGCTCTGCGCTGCTTTTTGTTAGCATGACGTGCTGGGGACCCTCTTTTCAAGCCTCGTTGCTGCAGATCTCTGCAGTGCAGAGTCCAGGGAAGATCCCCCTGACACTCCCCTCCAGGGTTTTAAAGCAGTCTGGTCGGTGTTGTGCAGAGGGCCAGCAATGCAGAACGTATCCACTAGCCTTGCTGATTCTGTTCTTTTCTTTTCTTTTCTTTTCTTTTCTTGTTCCCATAATAGAAGAACTAGGGGCCACCAAATGAAATTAATGGGCAGCGGGTTTAAAACAAATAAAAGGAAGTTCTTCTTCACACAGCGCACAGTCAACCTGTGGAACTCCTTGCCAGAGGAGGTTGTGAAGTCTAGGACTATAACAGGGTTTAAAAGAGAACTAGATAAATTCATGGAGATGAAGTCCATTAATGGCTATTAGCCAGGATGGGTAAGGAATGGTGTCCCTAGCCTATGTTTGTCAGAGGGGGGTGATGGATGGCAGGAGAGAGATCACTTGATCATTACCTGTTAGGTCCACTCACTCCGGGGCACCTGGCTTTGGCCACTGTCAGTGGACAGGATACTGGGCTGGATGGACCTTTGGTCTGACCCAGTACGGCCATTCTTATGTTCTTATGTTTCTACACCCTTGGTGAGCCTGCTCCCCACTTCCCTCCTCACAAGCACTTCCAGCGAGCCCTCTCCCTGCATATGGTGAGCCACCAGACCCCGGCCCACCATCCTGTCAAGACGAAACCACTTCTGGGCCCCGTGTCAAGAGGTCTCAGCCCACAGGCCCAGCTGCCCTGGCACTGCCCCACTGTACAAAGCAGGGGGCGGAATACAGTGGCAAGGGAAGGCTGAGGGGAGCAGGAGGTGGCACTGAAGCTGGGACAGGAGGAGCTAGGGTGTGTCAGACGTGGCTCAGCCCAGGCACCCCAACATAGACCCTCCCTCTCCTTCACCACCGCACCTCCGGGACAAGCCTCTTATCTCTGGAAACTGGTTCAGCCTGACGGTATAAAGCATGTCGGCACTGGCCAGTGTCCTACGGTGAATCCTGGGACTCAGTGAATTAATTAGCGTTCTCCTGGTACAGAATGTAACCCATGCAGAACAGAGCCGGGCAAAGCTTAGCTGTTTTCACTTTGCCCGTTCTGAAGGGTTGGCACCCAGTGTGGACGTGATGCCAATCCAGCGCAAACCCAACTACGGAGCAGGAGCAGATCCAGAGAAGGGCTAACTTGAGGTGGGAGCTGAGCTCAGGGTATGTCTACACTGCAAAAAGAAAGACAATTAATAAAAAGTAAAAAGGTTAGTTCCCAGCTCAGTTCAGCTAACCCAAATTAGCTAACGCAGGCTAAAACTGCAGTGAAGACACAGCAACTGGGCTTTTAACTCAGGCTAGCAGCTCAAGTGAAAGCCTAGAGGGAAGCCAAGTTGTGTCGTCACTGTTACTTTAGCCTGAGTTAGCTAAGCCGAGTTAAGAACTCACCTGGTTTTGCAGTGTAGACATACCCTGAGGGTTTGGCTACTACACAGCCTGTGGAAATGAGCCTCCTAGCCCAGGACAGCAGGCTGGGGCTTGAGCTAGCACTCTGAAAACAGCTGTGTCGACAGCACTTTGAAGTCACGGCCCGGGCGGGAGCTGGGGCCCTGAAGCCTAGAGACGGAGCCGTAACTTCAAAGAGCTATATTCAGAGTGCTAGCGTGAGCCCCAGTCTGTTGACCCGGGCTGGCAGGCTCGCTGCTGCGGGCTGTGTAGACAGGCCCTTTGACTCCATTTCTGACACGGCACCTGGCAGCCGCTCCCTTCCCCCACTTCCAGACTGTCCAAAATGCCGCTGTTCATGTTACCAACTCTCGGAACCCTTCCACTGCCATCTAATTCTTACTGCTCATTAGCCAGCTGCCAGTGCTCCCCAACATGGCCCTTCACAGCCTCCCCCTGCTACATATCTTTTCTCTCCCCATCTCCCTGCCAGCCCCTCTACTCTTCCCAGGCCGCTCACTTCCCCTGTATCTCCTTCACCCATTCTCAGCTACATTCCTTCTCCTACTCCCTAACTTCCCCCTCCTGGTCTTCCGAGTGCCCTCTCTTCCTGTCCCTTTGAATCCTTCTCCAACCTCCTCCCAATTCCTCGTCCTTCTTCTCTTCATTAACAACCAGCTTTCCCCCTCCCTCCCTCTCCTGAACTATTCTTATCTTGTGTCTTATCTTGCCTGGGTTTGTCCTGTCTCATTTTGGTTGCCAGCTCTCTCTGCCGCATGGAATTTGCCTCATTCCATGCGTGCTGGGCGTCTTGTAAACCTGCCTTGTTCTATTAGGGGTTGCGGCAACCTTTCCTGTTATTAATTACACAAATAAACCATCTGAGTAATTAACATTTCCTGGCCCAGCTCTCAGATCTGCCTCTGGCAGCAGGCCTGACAGTGGGAATTCTCCCAGAGAAATTAAACCCAAAACTTTAAGATCCCGATGATAAGAATAATGAAGGCTCGTTCTTGCTTCAGGGCACAAAGCGATCACCGGCATTTTAGAGCTTTGCACAATGGCCGTGTGTGCAAATTGGGTGGGAGTGAGGGGTTGTTACTTTCTACTGATGCATCAGGTACTGGCTGTTGCCAGCCGCAGGACAGAGTAGATGGATCAAAGGGCAGTTTCCAGAACGGCAATTCCAGACTGTGTGTTTGTTACAAATCAGGCCCTGATCTGTGCAGATAGAGGTTGACTCCCATGGGGCTCTGTGCGGGCACAGAAGTCCACCTGAACAGATCACAACACAGGATCAGGGCCGTCCGGTTACAGTAAGTTCCAAAGTACCATGAGCGATCCCATTCAGGGGAGACCCGCTGCCCAAATGTACAGGCTCAGGATGACTGGCTAGTTCAGAGACGTTTCCAGCCTTTTGGTTTCGCAAATTTGAAGAGCTGAATTTTGTAGTTGGCCACCCAGGGACACTACGAACATCATTTCCTCTGAAGTCCACAGTTTGAGGAACCAGAACCAGTATAAACTCATCACTCTTCCAAGATCGGGTCATCGTCAAATGACCTTTCCTCATTTTAGCACTTAACTGCGGGCATCTAACAAGGCTCCACCCAGCTTTCTGGGGCTCAATAATATTGTCCTTGGGAGCATTGAAGGCAAACACATGCCACAGTTACATCTATTTAACCTAAATAACAAGCTAAGGGCTTCCAAGAGTCACTTCCTCAACTGCCCAGCCCATCTATCCAGTGATGATACCAGATCCTCGATCTTCTGAATGATCACACTAGATAACACCAGGATACAGTGTATATTTCCAGACCCCTTCTACAAAGTAAACATGCAGTGGTTGTTTGGTGCATGGCACATTTTAAATGAATGAAACACCACTGTGTGGTTAAGAACCGCTGACCTCAGATCCTCCTGTATGTCTGGATGTAGTTTTCAGAATCATATCCATCCAATCTTTACCCTTCTGTATTCCTCATAATCTGATGAGGGCTGCCTCTTTCCATTTCCAAGGCCCATGTCTTTCTTTTTTTCAGCTGTCAAAGCTGTCCCTGTATCTGCTCCAGTTAGGTATCCAGATACTGGGTCTGACATGTGCTAAGATTCTTCTTCCTGGCCCCTCTAGCTTCTCCGCACTCTGAATTGGAGTGTCCCTGGGTTCTTTTCAGGAATGGTGGCTTTTTTTCTTCAGTTTTTTCCCAATTTCAATGTGTTTTCAGAAAATTTAGAACACCAATTTGTGAGGATAAACTCCATTGGAATGTTGCAAGGAAGTTCTATGGTCCTGTTCTGGCAAATCACAGATAAGCTCCCGGGCTCGGAGATGGAATCTTTCAAGGCTCTGGGTTTGGAATGCCACAGACATGATGAATCCAAATTGAGTCTCTGCTGTGCGGAAAACCAACTTGGTATACCTGTCCTATGTATATCCATATTTTTGTGAACCTATAAACACTGCTGACATAAGCAATCTGCCCTGTGACAATGTAATTGCACTTCACATGTGCTGCTCAAGCCAATTCCTACACATATGTGGGATAAAACACACTGTGAAGCTTCGGGCTGGCTTCTGCTCTCCTTTAACTCAATTGCAAAAACTCCCCTTGACTTGTAAGGGAGCAGGATCTAGCCCTTAAAGGTGACCTGCTAGGAACAACAATTGTATTTTTCCTTTTCTTCCTTATGATGGATAAAGAACGCCTGAAAGATTGTAGTTTTATTTTTATTGTTATCTGCTTGCTTTTTAATTTCTTTTCCCCTTGTTACATTAAAAAATCAGGACCTGTCTAAACTGACTAGATTGTTTAACACTCTTTGTTGTTTGTTTCTGGCAGGGATTGGCAACCTTTGGCATGCGGCACTTCCAGGGTAAGCCCCCTGGCGGGCTGGGCCAGTTTGTTTACCTGCCGTGTCCGCAGGTTCGGCGGATTGCAGCTCCCACTAGCCGCTGTTTGCCACTCGAGGCCAATGGAGGCTGCGGGAAGTGGCGGCCAGCACATCCTTCAGCCTGTGCCCACCAGGGGGCTTACCCTGGTGGGCTGCACACCAAAGGTTGCTGATCCCTGGTTTATGGGATCATCTCTTTAACTCTGATGCCTAAAGACCATTCAGGAGAAGAGATGTCTTTGTTAAAGTCTCAGTTCCCTGACCCACTTCAATTAAATGTGACAATTATCAATCCACATCTGATGAGGCACCCAAGGAGTTCTCTAGGAAAATAACAGACTTGATATTCAAACATTTCTATGGTAAAGCAAGAAGAAACAAATACAGTTTCCCCGTCTCCCCCTCCTTCCTCGCCCCCTCCAAGAAATACCCTTTTTTGGAAGAAGCAAAATAGAGCACAAACCCAGTTAAAAACAGCCCTTTGGAAAGGATGGCATCTAAACTTGTGCAAGCCCTAGCAGCAAAAGCAGCCTCTGCATTACGCCAGGAGAGCACGGAGATTATCCTTTGCTGAGGGGCCACATGAAGGGCTTTGGCAGTTGTTGTTACATCATCATCCAAGTAGGTTAGATTTTTAAGATGAAAAGCTTATAAACGTGTTGGTAACTTGGGTCCAGTTTCCCCCCGGTGCAATATCACTGAAACCACTGGAATTACGTCAGGGAGCAGTTTGGCTCCCTGTGTCTATGGCATTGCTTAAGCCGAGTATAATTACACCCCTTACTGCCGAGCCTTTTGGCTCCCCTGCCGTAAGTTGCTTCCACAGTCCTGTCCTACTTGTTTGGCAGCTATTATCAGATCTGTTCTTTACTGAAAAAGGGCCCCACCCATTGTTAATTCATGTTAGCTCCTGTCTAAGCTTCAAACTGCAAAAGGGAATGTGTCTTGATCCTGGAAGCTGATAAATATTTGCCAAATGATGAGGCCCCTCCATCAACGGGCTCGTAACGAGAGTGGCGGAGCAATGGTATTATTGGGCTTAATGGACTTACTTTAACAAAAACTGAGGCTGGCCCTTTAACAATGAGGTATTGAAACAAGAAACCATGTAATGAGGAGCTTCCCAAAAGCTCGATTCTGCTCCCACAAAGTACAGGAGGAGCTTGTGCAGAACAGCTGAAAATTGGGGGCCACATCCACCCCTGCCCTAACTCCTGTGGCTTCAGTAAAGTAACTCCAGGAATAAATCTGAGCCAAGGGGATCATCTGAGTCTTACACAGCACAGATCCAAACACCATTAAGATGGGAAAAGATTTCACTAGGCTTCAGAGTCAACGTCTCTCTGAGCAAGACCGAGGAAGTTGTAACTGTAAGGCGGGGGTGGTAATATCTTTGACTGGACCAACTTCTGTTGGTGAGAGAGACAAGCCTCTGTACTTACATTGAGCTCTTCTTCAAGTTGGTCCAATAAAATATATTACCTCACCCACCTTAGCTCACAGGGGAAATTCACACGTTTCTCAGGGCTGTTGCTTCGCTCTGGTGGAATTGTGTGGTGGATTTTTTCTCTGCCTGGCACAGATGTGGAGTGCTGTGTGTAGAAGCACCGGGGAAAGGTGATGAGCAGGACCGGGAGGCCCTGGTATCCCGACCCTGTCTTAATGAGTGGCTTTTGCAGAGTGGCTGAGCTCCCCCTGCCTGCAGCAGGAGTGAAGCCAAAGAGGAACCATGTTGTGTCATTTTGTGTTAGGCATTTGGTGGTGTGTTGTCCCCGGTGCAGGGCAGCTCTGAATTGACCCCAATGGCTAAAGCCGTAACTGAGTCCATAGCTGGAGTCCTTCATCCAGGTCTACAGATCCTGAATCCAGAACAGTGCCACAGACCCGACCCAGAACAGAAAGGAGTTCTGGCAGGTAAGGCCACAGGTGAGCCTTCCGCTGAGGGAGCCAATCGGATTGGTGCTGGGGCAGTCTCAGGTGGAGGCCAGACATTTGGTCGCTGTCAGGTTGAGGACTGTGTCACCAGCCTGGTTTCTCTGTGCTGGCGCATTGCACATGCTACTCTGGTTCTTCAATACTCTTGGCTTGATCAGTCCAATGGAGCCAGTTTCCCCGGTTGCTGCTTCCTGGCAAGCAAGGGAGATAGGTCACACTGAGAGGACTGGGCGGTGGCGCAGATCAGGTCTTTCTCCATCCTCTGGTCCAAACCCAGCCCTACATCCCTGCCACCAGCATGCCACCTATCCAGCACAGAGCTCGCCAGCAACATATACGGAGCCCAGATACCACAATGATGAATGTGCTAGAGGTAGATTAGATTAGAGAGTAAAAGCCTAGGAAAATGGCGAGTCAACCAGGTGGTGCACATACCGGATCTGGGAATTACAGTGGTTAGCATTCTATGAGTTATGCTAATGATCACCAATGAGGTTAGTATGTTACACTAATTGTAGGATACAATTTCAGACCAAGACCCAAATTCTGAACAGCCCTAAGTTTGTAGGGTTGTTTGGACCTGGGGTTAGGGTTCAACCCTCAGGATGGAGACAATGTCCCGCTGCAAAATTCAGACCTGAGTTTGGATTTTGAACATCCGCAGTATTCAGGGGTATTTGCTTTGGTTTGATCTGATCTCTACTGTATCATGGTCAAAAGACTGAGTGATCCTGGTAAATAAAATGTGACATAGTTTCACAATAATTGTCATTAACTTCTCCCCCTCCCCCATTTTTCAATGAGCTGGTCAAAAGCTTTCAAATGTCAACCCCCCAAATAGGGAGGTGGGTGAGGAAATGTTTTTGGGAAATTATCTTTTTTTGACCAATTCTAGTTATCAGCAACCAAATGACAGGTTCAGTTGCCCAGTGTTGCTACAGTATGTTGCATTGCCAAGGTGTGGGTCTTTGGGAGGCAAATAGAGTGGTGGATTTTTTCTCTGCTTGGCTAGACAAAAGATTATGAGAGGAACAGAGCGTGCTACAGCTTCATCAGATTTCTAAGCTGCTTAAAAACATGCCTGAGCATGAAGGGGTGGTGAACGAGGCATTCCGGACATCGAGTTCCAGGGAAGGAGAAACCCCAGCAGAACATCCGCAGTTTGCCTGAGCATAGGAAGCCAGTGTCAATGCCACGCTACTGTCACCGAGAGAGATTAAACTGTTTCAAAAACTAGGTGATGCTGTCATAGCTCCCGACTGTCCCTCATTTGTGACCCAGATTTTGTCCCCACCCCTGGCGGCATCTCACTTTTATTATGCTCAGGCATTTGCATCAGGAAGGGAAAAAGGCTTCCAGACAATGCCATTTATGCTATTAGTCTGACCTCTTTTAAATGTATTGGGCCTAATCCAGATTTTATTGCCGGTGGTGTAACTGTTGCATTCAGTGAAGTTACTCCTGACATACACCCAGTAAGTGAGGTCAGATTGAGACCTAGTAACATTCTTTCTTAAGGTTCTTATTATAGGAGGTTTGTCCCCTCGGCTGCCCCATATTTGCTGGGTCTCAGATGACTTTGAGGGTTGAATTTTGTCTTGGGAAACATTTGGTTTAGAGCTCAGAAAATTAGGTTCATTTTATTTTCAGGAGTGAATGTGCCTCTGGATAAGAATCTTAGAGGTAAAAACCAGCGTGTTCATTTAGATATAGAAACCGTTTACATAGGGATCTGTCCAGAGAGTTCCTGGGGTGGGGCGGAGGGATACCCCATGGGCCTTTCAACTTTGAAAGTTTAAACTCTGAAAGTTTAAAGTCGTAATGGGCTGGCCAGGCCTTGCCTGGGTCTGCCTCTGGTTTAGACAGCTTGGGTTAGAGCTAGGGTTCAGATATGATGGTGTCAACATCTCAGCTGCTGTACTTGCAAGATTTCAGCTCAAAACTGATGAGCTCTCATTAGATCAGCTATACTTGTGAGATTTCCACTAGCTTGAGTTGGAAAATAGGCTTCTTCAGGTTTGGGATATTACTGCAATCAAATAGGGTGTCTTTGGTTACAGAAATTCAAATCCACCCCCTTTCTCCCCACTCTCTGAAATTGTGTGGGGAAGAGGAAGTGGGTTGGATTTGGGTTCTCGTTTGGACCCATTGCCAATGCCAGTTTAAATCCTGTCCAGGTCTAAGGTGACAGCAAGTCATCACTATCTGATGTATGTTCTTTGGAAACCTTCTTAAAATGAATAGATGGGGTCGGTCCACTTCCGAAGGGGTACCCTACATCAAAATAAAAATAACAGGCAATTCTACAAAGATTACCCTAAACATTGCAGCAGCACAAAGGTAAACTGGGGCACTTTGGCCATTACTAGCAAGTGTTTTGTACTTTGTCTATAATATATACACCTACATATAGACGTGGGTATGCATTCATACATGTACACACACACACACACAGAGGAGGTATCTATATCACGGATACCACTGCTATCAGTAACTGCCCTGTGTAGTCTTACAGAGAGATTTGGGATTGAATGGACAGCATCAACCACCTCCCGCTTCTTTCCTGGTCAGCACTTAGATGAGACAGTGAGGGGGGAAGGCTGCATTGCCACTTTCCTGGTTCTCTCTGGTCTGTGCATAAACACAGGACTTTGTGGACTCTGTAAATGTTAATCCAGCACCTTTTCCCAGCATTTAATTCACAGGAAAAATATTAAGAGAGGAAATTGAACTCTGCTTCTTAAAGCGAGTTATAGCACGGAACTGTGCGACTGACAGGCCCCCACGGAGCGGTTTGGGAAGGGCGCCGCTGTTGAGGTTGGATACTGAGTCATGTTCCCAGCAGGTGCCTCTTCTGACTTGCTCTTGACCCTCACAAACAGGGCTGCTCACCTCACCCCAGTGTTGTGTTTGAATGGCTGGCTGCATTCTACGGTTCCCACAAGAGCATTTGTGCATGTTCATTAGCAAACGCCCTGGTGGTCTGAGTAAACGTACACGGCCACCCATTCGGAGAATAAAACAATGCTATAGAGATTGAGCAGCAAAGAGCTTTTAGTCTTTCATCATCTTCAGCGCACATTTGTGCGAAGGAGCCTTTCACAGAGCTGGTTAAAAATGCCTATTATTTTGCAGAGGAAATTTCAAAAATGTGTTTGTTTAGTTTCCATGGAATGGTACTAGGGTTTTCAACAAAAAAGTGAAATTTTTCAGCGTTTGTAAATTGTTTGCTTTATAAAATGTTGGAAGATTTTTTTCATAACCATTGCTTTTGTTCTATGAAATTTGTTATTTTTCACAAAAAAAGAGTTTGACAAAATGTTGACCCATTCTGATCCTTCTCCTGGACGTCACCTCCCTCCCCTTCAAATTGAAATGAGATCAGATGCTGCGTCACCTAATCTTTGATTTGTGACCATTCCAAAGGGAATACTTCATAGAGGTTCTTTTGGTTAAGGCATGGAACTGGGTTTCAGGAGGTCTTGGTATAATTCCCAACTCACCTGAGAGACCTTATGCAAGTGACTTAATCCCTCTATGCCTCAGTTTCCCTATATGTAACAATCTATATTTCTGCCTTAGGGTTTTATAGTGCTGCCTATCACTGTGCACCTTCTCTGTAAAATCAATAGCAACAGCAAAGTCCCTCATGACTTCCTGGTGTCCCTGTCAGTTCTCCCTTTTCAATCAAAACTCGACTTGAGTAGGGGTTTTAGATTTTATTCATTTCCTTTTTTTTGTGTGGTTGGTAGCAGTTTTGAGGTAGAAGGGAGGGGGGTGAGTATTGTGAGTATCGTTCTTACAGTGGAAAGGCCTTTTTTTTGAAGAGGAAAGTTTTGAAACGTCTTCTAAAGAGGGTCACAGGCTGCATTCTCTTGATCTCCTCTGGAAGTTTGTTCACTTGCTGGATGGAGAATGCTATGTCTGCAGCTCTCACATGCTTTGTGCCGGGCTCTGAGATCTGCATTGTCCCAGAGACAACAGCTGTCATGGTGGTTCTGAGATCCTAATTCACTCTTTGATGTAGCTGAGGTACCACTGGATACAATATTTTAAGCAGCAGCTCGAACCTTTGCCAAAATCTCAAACTAAACATTGTTTAAAATTGTTTATTATTGTACTTGTTAACCACCCAAATCCACTGCTGTGATCCTCAGCTGCCAACATCCGCTGAATTGGTGGCTGAGGCTTACTTTGAGTGATCACTGGGGTGCCATTATAAAAATCAACAAAAGCTTTAATATTTTTAGGTCCCATACCAACTTCTCAGTGCACCCATGTTAGCCCTTTTCAAAGCCTGCATGAATGGTTAGGCTTTGTTGATGTTGGGAGCTACAAGACATCCACCCTTCGTTTATTTAATTACTCAGTGCTGCAGGAATTGATCGGGAAAAGAAACACATGTTTGGAATGTGAAGGCCAAGAGCTAACAATAACAAACAAGTTATGCAGGCTCTGTCACATTTTGAACCTACCTACCCATAGAGTCCTTTTAATTAATGGTTTTAATTCCATCTTAAATGATTCACGCAACTTGTGCAAAGCAGGGCTTTTACCTGAAACAACGTTAACCGGCTACTGACTTGGGCTGTCAACTTGCCAGATTGCAACATTGGCCAGCACTTGGAGTAGTGGCCTCCAAAGAAATCCCTGTTAGTGGATGAAGTTGTGTTGGTAATTCAGTAGGCCAGAGGTGGGTGGGTGTTAGTCACTGCTGCTGGAGACACCATCTTTCCAATAAAACACAAAGTCAAGGTCTTGACCACCTCTGTTCATTAAAGTACCGATAACACTTTTGAAAGAGTGGAGAGAGCCTTGATATCCTAGCCAAATGGCAGCTTATATAACTCCAGTCTAGTTACCTAATTTCTCCCTTCCGTTTCTGAGCAGAAGTGCAGGTGGTATTGCCGAATACAGGCGAAAGCTGAGAGAAAGGATGGTCCACTAGTTAGTGCTCTCACCCGGACTGTGGGAGATGCAGGTTCAGCTCCTACCCTCCCACAGTTATTCTCTGTGATCCTGGGCAAGTCACTTACTCTTTCCCCGTACAACGGGTTAATAGCAATTCCCTGCCTCACGGGGGTGTTGTGAGGAGAACACATTAAAGATTGTGAGGTGCTCAGAAACGGTGGTGATGAGGGCCAGGCAAGTACCTTAGCTAAATGATGCTGCACATCAGCAAATTGATTTCTCTCTGTGTGTGTACATATGGCTTAGTCCTGCAAACGCTTACCGCCAAAGGTAAGGCAGGCTTCCTGGAGCAAGCCCATGGCTCAGGCGCTATTTAAACATAATCAGTAATTATTAATGGCAAATCGGTTAGGCAGATTGAGAGGTGTGTTTATTACTGGGATGATGTTGCATATTAAACTAGTCCTATACCACGGGGCAAGAACAATTAGCTCTCAACTGTCCCCTCTTTGAGACAGGGACCCATCTTTTGTTCTGTATTTGTACAGCACCTTGCACCATAGGGTCTTGGTCCTATGCACTACCACAATACAAACAAAATAATAATAATATCACCTAGCACCAAAAAGTCATTGTCAATAGGGAATCCCCATGGAATGGGGGTGTTTGTAGTGAGGGTTCCTCAGGGATCAGTCCTGGGGCAGAAGCTTTTCAACATTTTCATCCATGATAGGGACATAAATGTAAAATCGCTGCTATAAAAAATGTGCAGAGTGGTAAATACCGAGGAGCGCAGGGCAGTCATAGAGTTATCTAGATTGCTGGGTAAACTGGGTCCATTCAAATCAAATGCTTTTTAATACAGCCGAATACAAAGTTGTACATCTCAGAACCAGGAATGCAGGCCAGATCTACAGAAAGGGGAACCGTCCCTTGGACAGCGGTGACGCTGGAAAGGATTTAGGGGTCAGAGTGGACAAGCAACTGAACATGACTCCCAGTGCCATGGTGTGACAAACGAATGCAATTCTTGGATGTACAAACAGGGGAGTAGGGGTAGGAGGCGAGAGGTGACTTTACCTCTGTATCTGCCATTGCTGGAATCCTGCATCCAGTTCTGATACCCACGTTTTTGAAAAGGATGTTGAAAAATTGGAGACGGTGCAGAGAAGAGATACAAAAATTATTCCAAGGCTGGAGAAAAAGTCTGACAGTGAGCGACTTAAAAAAACTCAATCTGCTTAGCTCATCAAAAAGAGGACTGAGGGGCGACGTGATGACAGGGTATTGTACCTTTACAGGGAGAAATCAGTACTAACGGGCTCTTTAATCTGGCAGAGGCAGGCAGAACAAGAACCATTAGCTGGAAGTTCAATCCAGACAAATCCAAATGAGAAGTAAGGCACACATGTTTAACAGTGCGGGTGATTAACCATCGGAATAAACTCCCATGGGAAATGGCAGAGTCCCCCTCTCTTAAAGTCTTCAAATCCAGACTGGAGGCCTTTTTGTAAGAGATGGTTTAGCCAAATACAAGTTACTGGGCTTAACACACAGAGGTAACTGGGTGAAATTTAATGGCCTGTGATATACAGGAGATGAGATGAGATGCTCTAATGGTCCCGTCTCATTTTAAACTCTGAACCTTTGTTCCGTGTGACTAGTGTAACCAGCCACAGTTCAAGGTGACTCTAAACACTCCTTTACAATATTAGCTGTTCTTTTGTTTCCTCTCATCCCAGCTCTCAGAGGAAGCATTTCAAAGTCATCATTACGCTTATCCTCCTTTGCTGAAATTTGCATCCCCCCACCCCAATGTTCTGCCAATGTTCCCAACTTTATCCAGCCATTTGTCAGCCACTCACAAATCATCTCTGTGCCTTCTTGCCCATGGGCCCCTGTGCTTGATAGAACCTCCCTGAGCTCACCCACAAGGCCCCTTCCCTGTCCATATTCAAGTCCCTCTTGAAGACCCACTTCTGCCCTGCTGCCTGCACAAATCAAGTGATCTTGCATTGAAATTGCCTGTTGCTGCCCCTCTTTCCCAAAAGTCTGCCTTCTTGTCTGGGATGGGAATGCTTTTGAAGATGATGCACAATTAACCTGTGGAACTCATTGCTATAGGATATAATTGAGGCCAATAGCTAAGCAGGGTTAAAAAAATGAGTGGACATTTAGCTGGATAATTAGAATATCTGTAGTTACAACAGAAAAGGTTAAAACAAGAATAATTTAGCTAAACCATCATGCTTCAGGGCATGAGCCAGCCTCTGATGAATGGGAGTCAGGAGGAAACGTTCCCTAGGGGTGGGTTATTTCCTCACTCTACACTACATGGTTTCTTGAGTCTTCCCCTGAAGCCTCGGGTGCCAGCCCTGTTAGTGATAGGAGACAGAAGTAGGTGCCCCCTTGGTCTGATGCCAAGGGCAATTCCTATGTTGCTATGGCGGTCTCTAAATTATGAGCTTCTCAGGAAGGGAATGTCTGTAAAGTGCCTAGCACACAGTGGGCACTGCTGTAAAGAAAAGGATATTGAAATAATAACTGCTGATGCTGATGAATCTGGTGCAAAAAGCAAAGCACGCTTCAGAAGGTCGGGTCTTTGATGGATGTGCTGATTGCCACCCAGTCGCTGTTACTCTCTGAGAAGAAAGTAGCCCGTTCGTGACGTAATCAAAAAGGCCCTGAACACTGGTAGGTGTGGAAGTAGCCTAGGAACCTAAAGTTTGCCAGACCCAAGAATTCATTCTGACATCTGTCAAAGACACAGGAATGTAAATGTTAACAAAAAGCAGAAACAGCCCTGCTCCTCCACCCCTCACTTCCTAATTCCCAGTTAGAGAGAGAAAAACTTTTGTAAAACTGCTGGGCTTTTTGGCACCTGATTTTTCTCTATTGCATAGCCAAGGTAACTAGAAGGCCAGTATACAATGTCAGCCCTGCCCCTACTGACACAGGAAGGGGGTGAGCTGAAGAGTGTTCTGATGAGTGACTTTATTAGCCTTGTAACAAACAAAATGCTAATAGATCCTCACCACATCCTTGTGTGAAGTTTGTATGTAAATGTTATCATCTCTAGTTAACAACCTTAACTCTGCCCTTCAGTGATGACATGCAGCAACCATACAATCAGGAACAAGGCATTTTAGTGTTTTTGGACCCAGATTAGATTAAACGGATTTTAAAAACACATTAGACATTTTTCATATTTTTCCCCTTGTCTCATCCCTGCAAGGCAGAGTGAAAGTTGTCCGGTGCCTTAACTATGCAGTCCTATGATTCTATGATTTCTTACCTTAATGTATTTGAATTTCTTTTACCTGTAACCTTACCACTGAATTTCCTTTATATTCTCACGTGCTGGCAGAGCGCTATGACATCTGGATTGCAAACAGGGCAGGGAAAGGTTTTGGTTTGCCCATTTTCAATGGATTTTTTAAAAAACCAAAATCTTACAGCAGCATTTCTGTGACTAGAAAGCCTTGTTTGAACCAACCCTAAAGTTTGGGGTCAAAATGGACTTAACAATTTCTTTTTTTTAAGTATCTGGAGTTAATGAGGTAGAGCCTCAACGGTGTAATTGTCATTCCTCCATGGAAGTCAGTGGATTCAGTAAAAAGAAAAAGAGTACTTGTGTCACCTTAGAGACTAACAAATTTATTTGCGCATAGGCTTTTGTGGGCTACAGTCCACTTCATCAGATGCATAGAATGGAACATCCAGTATGAAGATATATATACACACAGAACATAAAAAGGTGGAAATTGCCATACCAACTCTAAGAGGCTAATTAACTGAGATGCGCTATTATCAGCAGGAGAAAAAAAACTTTTGTAGTGATAATCAAGATGGCCCATTTCAGACAGTTGAGAAGAAGGTGGGAGGATACTTAACATCAGTGAGTTCCATGGAGCTAGGACAATTTAACGCTAGCTGGGGATCTGACCCATTATTTTTGAAGGAGGACCTAAATACAACCTGCTTCATTGTTGTTTTTTCTCTTGGGCTGAACATACTGCAGCTCCGAGGTGAACTAATAGGTTAACATCAACAGAGCCCTTTCCCCATGCTAAACACATTACAGCATCAGAAAATTACAGGGTGTTGTAATCTAGACTCCCTTGTGTGCAGAATCTGAAGCTGGGCCTGAACTAGATCACTCCCTTGCAAACTACAGGCAGGGAAGTATTTTTATTGTTGCATCTCCCCCAGCACTAGCCTAGACGTAATTCCATGGTGGGGATAGGCAGGCGTCTGTGCCCGTGTCCACAATACTGAGACTTCTATAGGAATTTTACAGCTTCTAGCACAGAATGGAGGCTGGCAGGAAGTGTGCCTAGGTCCCTCCATTCTTTGACCTTTACTAGCACAAATAGTCACAAGGGGAAAAAGGGTAATTGATGCTGAGGACAGAGACACTGCCCAACATATTGTGTGGCTACTCTCCTTCCACCCCAGCTGAATCCAATACAAGCATGAGACGCTGTGGAAATGTTACCAAAGTGCTAAAGAAGAGACAGCCACATCAGTCAAAGGCAGGCAAGGACTGCCCACAATAGTCTACACTCTGCCTAGGGTTTGATCCCCCTGTGTTCTCTCACACCCAGATCTTTCCAGTTTTAGCATGGATTCTTTACACATTCTAACAGAGATCTCTGCTGCATCAGTAAGAAAGAAAAAGCAAAATACCACAAAAACAAAAGCAGAGATTTTTTTTGTTTGCTTTTACAGTATAAGGGAGCGTGGGCTAATGGTTGGAGTGTGGGACCAGTGATCAGGTCTCCTGGGTTCCATTTCTAGCTCTGGGCGGGAGTGTCATCTATTAGCAAGAGGACATGGAAACCAGGACTCTCGGATTCTGTTCCCAGCTCTGGGAGTTAGCATGGTGTAGTGTCTAGAAGATGTGGGAGCCAGGACTCGTGGGGTCTATTCCCAGCTCTGGAAGGGACTGTTGTCTAGTGGTTAAAGCAGGAGGGTGTATACAGGGTGCCTGGATTTAGTGGTTCTGACACTGACTGTCTGTCAGTTCCCTTGCCCAAGTCACTTCCCTTTCTGTGCCTTTTGTTCCACCTCTGTAAAATGGGGATAATAATCTGAATCTACTTCCCAGATGAAAAAAAAGGATGTGGGCATTATAGTGGATCACAGATTGAATGAGCCCAAAATGTGATGTAGTTGCAAAAAGAGCTAATGTCATGCTGGGGTGAATTAACAGGAGTGTTGTATGGAAAACACAGGAGGAAATTGTCCCATTTTACTCGACACTGGTGAGGCCTCATTTGGAGTACTGTGTCCAGTTCTGAGTGCCGCACTTTAGGAAAGGTGTGGACAAATTGGAGAGTCCAGAGGATAGCAATAAAAGCTTTAGAAACCTAACTTATGAGGAAAGGTTAAACAAACTGGGCACGTTAGGCTTGAAAAAAGCAGGCTGAGCGGGGAACCTGATAACAGTCTTCAAATATGTTAAGGGCTGTTCTAAAGAGGACAGTGATCAATGGTTCTCCATGTCCATTGAAGGTAGGAGAAGTAACGGGCTTACTCTGCAGCAAGGGAGATTTAGGTTAGACACGTGAGGAAGAACTTTCTAACTCTAAGGATAGTTAAGCTCTGGAATAGGCTTCCAAGGGAGGTTCTTGAATCCCCATCATTGAAGATTTTGAAAAACAGGGTGGACAAACACTTGTCAGGGATGGTCTAGGTTTATTTGGTCCTGCCTCTGCGCAAGAGGCTAATCTAGAAGACTTCTTGAGGTATCTTCTAGGTACATTTCTATGATTCAATGAACTGATGAGATGACCAGGCTCCAGAATTTATGGCTGAAAAGCTAATGCAAATGGCAGGCTGTGGGGATATGAGAGTGACGGGAAATCTTATAGCTATGGGGGACTCTGCAGATTCGATAGGCTACGAAAGAGTGGAATGGGCACCTGACAAAGCTGATGGAGGAATTTAAACTAATGGAATGGAGGGATTGTTGGCAAATACAGGGACCCTTTTGAGACAGGCAGCAGGTAACCTAAATGGATAAGGAGTAAATAATGTAGCCTAAGCTTTTGTGGTGGGGACCATATTTTTATTCTGTTTTTGCTAGCACCTACCCCAATGGGGTCTTGGTCCGTAAACTGGGCTTTTACTCATAAAGTCATACAAATAAGTAAATAGTAACAACACATAGCACATGAAAGAGAGAAAGAGCAACCTCAGGAAACAGAAATACCGTCTCAGACACAATGATAAGAAGATTACGCTGGCGATGCTGTAGCTATGGTGCGTGAATGTAAATAGAAGAAACAGCACAAAGAAAATAAGGGAACTAGAACTATCTGGATGCAGAGAGGATTTTAGTGATGCATTTTTCAACCACACTTGGTGCAGACTAAACAGGATACCCACGGTGGGCTACATATGGAGAAACACAGACCATTTTGCTGACACTGAATTGAAGGAACAGGATGAAATGTAAAGAGAAGACTTACCCATATGGATGTGGGCTAGCAAAGAGGAAGTCTGGGTCTGGTGACAGAACCACTGTGGCTCAAAATCAAGAAGAATCCTAGAAGCTGTGCTTTTGATCCGAAAGAACAACTACAGAAAAGAAGATAAACAGAAACCAAATAGGTTTCTGATATGAAAAGAAAAGTAGCAAAAAAGATTTCAGTGACAGTAAATGGGCTTTAACTACAAACCACCAGTGAAATCAAAGAACTCAACATGCTGCAGGGAGACATGAAATGGGGCAGGCTTCTCATAGAGTATTTGAAAGAGGGAGCCTCAAAAAGGGCTGATCTGGATCAGGATGTGGCTGGAGGTGAAATGGGTTAGGCAGGGAGCATTTGAGCAAGTGTATCCTTATGGGTTATATTTGCAATGAGCGCTGTAACAAAGAGAGGACAGGAACAGCGGTAAACTTTGAAAGAACCTGGGGAATGATGAGAAAAAAAATCCCTGAAACTACCGAGTAAGAATCATGCATAAATAAATACATAAATATGAAATGTATATTAAAAAAGATTTCTAGGTGTCCTACCAAACTACATCCCTCCTGAAAGCTGACCCTCTCTCTCCAGGCCAACTCATTATACCAGACCTGCACCATATTTACAGGCAACCTTTCAATGCAGTAGATATTGGCTTGAGAGTACAAAGGTATTAGAAGAAGATATTGAAGCTTCTTGGCTTCTCTTTGGCCCCACTCATTGCCAGAACTCTGGACCTGAATTTGAGTTCCCCTGGACTGTTTTGACTCAGATGTCATTCCATTGGCTTCCACGGCTTCCTCATGTAACTCATTAAAAAGATTAAAAATTGGCTAAGAGGTCTCAAAATGTATTTGTAAATGGGGAATCATCAACAAGTGGGGTTTTTTTCCAGTGGGGACCCGCAGGGATTGGTTCATGGCCTACACTATTTAACATTTTTATCAATGACCTGGAAGAAAACACAAAATATCGCTGATCAAATTTGCAGAGGACACAAAAATTAAGGGAGTGGTAAATAATGAAGGGGACAGGTCACTACTACAGAGTAATCTGGATCACTTGGAAGACTGGGTGCAGGCAAACAATATGCGTTTTAAAGCAGCTAAATGTAAATGTATACATCTGGGAATGAATATGGGGTATTCTATCCTGGGCAACAGTGACTCTGAAAAAGATTTGGGGGGCCACAGTGGATAATTAGCTGAACATGAGCTCCCAGTGTGCTGTTGTGACCAAAAGACCTAATGCCATCCTGGGATGCATGAACAGGAGAATCTCAAGTAGGAGCAGAGAGGTTTTTTTACCTCTGTATTTGGCACTGGTGTGACCGCTGCTGGAATCCTGTCTCCAGTTCTGGAGTCCACAATTCAAGAAGGATGTTGATACATTACAGAGGGTTCAGAGAAGAGTCACGAGAATGATTAAAGGATTAGAAAACATGTCTAAGGCTTTGTCTACACTATGCACCTTTTAGCAACACAGTTGTGCTGCTACAGCCGTGCCACCAAAAGGCGTGCAGTGTAGCCGCTGTTTGTTGGCGGTAGAGAGCTGTGTGGTTTTTTCACACCCCTGAAAGACAAATTTTTTGACAATTTTTGACAATTGACAATTAACAATTTTTTGACAAATTTTTGACAATTTTTTGGACAATGTTTTTGTTGTTCAGGTTCCAGCATAGACAAAGCCTTATCATGATAGATGCAAGGAGCTCAATCTACTTATCATGACAAAGAGAAGGTAAAGGGGTGACGATTATATTTGGTAAGTGTCTACATGGGGAACAAATATTTAACAATAGGCTCTTCAGTCTAGCAGGCAAAGGCATAACGCAGTGCAATGGCTGGAAGCTGAAGCTAGACAAATTCAGACCTGGGAAAAGGCATACATTTTTAATAGCGAGGGCACTTAACCACTGGAGGAATTTACCAAGGGTCATGGTGGATTCTCCCTCACTGATAATTTTTAAATTAAGATGGGATGTCTTTCTAAGAGCTCTGCTCTAGGAATTATTTTGGGGCAGCTCTCTGACCTGTGTTCTACATCAGGTCAGACTAGATGATCATGATGGTCCCTTCTGGCTGTGGACTCTGTGAATCTGTTCCCACCAGTGTAAGTGAGAGGGGAATATAACCCTCTGAGTCTCGATATTTATCTAAGCCAGATTGTTTATAGATTCATAGATTCATAGACTCTAGGGCTGGAAGGGACCTCGAGAGGTCATCGAGTCCAGCCCCCTGACCTCATGGCAGGACCAATTACTGTCTAGACCATCCCTGATAGACATTTATCTAACCTACTCTTAAATATCTCCAGAGATGGAGATTCCACAACCTCCCTGGGCAGTTTATTCCAGTGTTTAACCACCCTGACAGTTAGGAACTTTTTCCTAATGTCCAACCTAAACCTCCCTTGCTGCAGTTTAAGCCCATTGCTTCTTGTTCTATCCTCAGAGGCTAAGATGAACAAGTTTTCTCCCTCCTCCTTATGACACCCTTTTAGATACCTGAAGACCGCTATCATGTCCCCTCTCAGTCTTCTCTTTTCCAAACTAAACAAACCTAATTCCTTCAGCCTTCCTTCATAGGTCATGTTCTCTAGACCCTTAATCATTCTTGTTGCTCTTCTCTGGACCCTCTCCAATTTCTCCACATCTTTCTTGAAATGCGGTGCCCAGAACTGGACACAATACTCCAGTTGAGGCCTAACCAGCGCAGAGTAGAGCGGAAGAATGACTTCTTGTGTCTTGCTCACCACACACCTGTTAATGCAGCCCAGAATCATGTTTGCTTTTTTTTCAACAGCATCACACTGTTGACTCATATTTAGCTTGTGGTCCACTATAACCCCTAGATCCCTTTCTGCCGTACTCCTTCTGAAAAACGTGCTTAATTCAGGCTCTGTCATAAGCTTTCCAGTACTTCTTGGTTTTGCCCGCGGCCAGAAATACCACAAGAAGCGCTTCTTTCTCCATTGTGCTAGTAGTTCTGCTTCAGATCATAAGCAGAAGAGAAGAGTCATAGGGAAATGCAATTCGAAAAAACTAAATGAAGCTATTTTGAAGCTCCAGAAAGATTCACTTCCAGTTTTTGGTGAAGTGTTTTCTTCTACATGGCTTGCCTGACCTCAGCAATGATGGCATGTCTGGGAGAAGCGCCGGTGGGGAGGATTGCTACCCAGGTATCTAGCATGAATTTTTAAAAAATCAAAATGTTTTATGTCTTGCACCATGGCTAATGCTCCGTGGAATCCATCTGAAAAAGTTCTGACATTGGTGCCATGTAAACATTGACGAAAAGTGATTAACGGAACTGGTCCAAATGGGGGGAAATGTCACAAATCTTCACACAAATGTGTCGTTTCTTTTACGTGAACTTGGCAATTGCACTGGAGTTGGGCAAAGGTAGCACAGGGAACAATTTATGAGACAAAGGTGGCCCCATTTTCTGTTGCCTGTGAACAGATTGTTAGTTTTATTAATTTGCCCATGGTTCAGAATGATGTAATGAATGTTTTACAGAAAATAATGGGCTGCCAGTTAACTATTCCTCAGGATCATTGTTTCCAGTATGAATCACTCATAATTCACTCGGTTCTATGCAATAGGCCATCTGAGTCACATGGTATTGCTTCTTCTGCCTGATTGGATGACTGAAACTTCTTATGCACAGAAGGTAGCCTGGGCTATTCACTTATGCAATAAACAATCTCATGAGTGTTCATTAACACCATTACTTGTGATACTTCCCCTGACTCTGAATTCTTGTGAACAGCAACTACCTCCTGCCTAGTTTTACTGGTAGCAAGGCTGTGAATACTGCTAATAGGAATTTGTGCTTCCTCACTGAATGAACGTTCATGACTTTTTTGGTTTCATTGTTTGCCTGGTTCTGCTTAGCTCTCCATAGCATTTTCAGTGTTCTACCATTCACTGACAGCACTCCCTTTCGCAGGTTGTATGGCCTCAGAAGTTGCATATCTCAGCTGAGTCCCTTTGCCAAGTGTGAAACCTATTCAGTGTATTTACGTGTGTGAAGCTAACACTTCACACACACTGATATGATCATCGCCAGCCAGATGAAGAGCCAGAGGACGAGATGAAGGTCTCAACACGGAGAGTCTCCTACTTCTGATTTAGTTCCAGAGGCAAAGGGAACCAAAGATCTAATGATTTACAGAATGCACCTCAACTTCTCCTAGCTGCTTGAAAAGTCACCAGCTAGCCTGGATTATAACTTAATATTCCATTTGACAGTAAGGTTCTCTAAATGCCATAAACAGCTATGGCGCAAGTTGCTTGTAGGTGGCACATACCCAGGAGAATGAGATCCCATGTGAAACCTTCCCTTGTCATTCCATCCCAGCCCAAATCCCTTTGCCGTGTCGCTGAAAGTGTGGGGTGGGGAAAGACACATGGAAAATGTGTCCAGATGTGACCCTTGTTGTGTGTTTGTGGAGGGAATTATGGGAGCAAAAGGTGGAGGTTTCCTTTTGCATAGAAGGCAAGGAGGAATGTGAGATATGCCCCAGCTAGGATCATGAGAAAGGGAAAGATGTCCTGATTTCACAGGGATCTCACGCCCACCTCTGCCACAACAGTGTAACTCCACTGTTTTCCATGGAGATATTCCCAATTTACACAGCTGTGAGATCATAATGTGGTCCTGAGGAAGGAGTTCATACTGCACTCCAGGTAGGTATCCGGCTGAGCAGCAAACATCCCACGAAACTGTACAACCTCTCCGAGGTGGGCCTAGAGCTGCAGGATGCACAGAACTGTTTGATCATGTGAAGTCATAGCAGGCATAGAGGTCATGGCCGAATCCTCTCCTCTCCACTCTTGCTGGAAGCACACAGCCCTGCCTGGCCCTTAAGAATCATAGAATCTCAGGGTTGGAAGGGACCTCAGGAGGTCATCTATGTATCTATGAAAAAAAAACCCTGCTCAAAGCAGGACTAACCCCAACTAAGTCATCCCAGCCAGGGCTTTGTCAAGCCTGACCTTAACCCAAATCCCTTCCAACTCAGATGATTCAGTACTTAGCCTGCATTTAAGTGATGGGTAAACTATTCCTGTATATAATTCCTGGGCAGGAGTTTTGCCTGGTAAAGGACAAAATAAAAGGCTGCCAGATTTGGCCCCTAATTTGCAAAGGGTTCTAGCGTACTCTGAGCTGAACCGCACTGTGTGTATGTCCAATGTGATTGTCAAGCCTGACCTTAAAAACCTCTAAGGAAGGAGATTCCACCACCTCCCTAGGTAACCCATTCCAGTGCTTCACCACCCTACTAGTGAAATAGTGTTTCCTAATATCCAACCTAGACCTCCCCCACTGCAACTTGAGACCATTGCTCCTTGTTCTGTCATCTGTTACCACTGAGAACAGTCTAGATCCATCCTCTTTGGAACCCGCTTTTAGGTAGTTGAAAGCAGCTATCAAATCCCCCCTCATTCTTCTCTTCTGCAGACTAAACAATCCCAGTTCCCTCAGCCTCTCCTCTTAAGTCACGTGCCCTAACCCCCTAATAATTTTTGTTGCCCTCTGCTGGACTCTTTCCAATTTATCCACATCCTTCTTGTAGTGTGGGGCCCAAAACTGGACACAGTACTCCAAATGAGGCCTCACCAGTGCCGAATAGAGGGGAATGATCACGTCCCTCGATCTGCTGGCAATGCCCCTACTTATACAGCCCAAAATGCCGTTAGCCTTCTTAGCAACAAGGGCACACTGTTGACTCATATCCAGCTTCTCAACCACTGTAACCCCTAGCTCCTTTTCTGCAGAACTGCTGCCTAGCCCTTCGGTCCCTAGTCTGTAGCAGTGCAAGCATCAGCAAGTTCAGTCTGGTGTACAGATGGGAGATTTGTTTGCAGTTTTGCTAAGAACTTGGAGAGGCTCTTGTCTTCACGGGAGACTTCAGCAGAGCTTGAAAAGTCCTTGAAGCAGGAGAGAACATGGGAAAAAATTAATCGCAATGAAAGCCCTGACTAATTGACTGGCTGAAATGAGGATAACCCCGGCCCTCAAACTGTGCCAAGGAAAGTCTGCTCCAGGCAGCTCAAGCTAGTTCAGTCAACAGCATGCCTGTCTGGTTTGCTTTGCCTGCTTTACAGGTCCCTAATTAGCTTTATTCCCTTTGTTTCCTGCACTAAGTGAATAGTCAGTGAGAAGAAAGGGAGTACAGGAGACAGCTTCTCTACTGACAGCAAGGAACAAAACACTGAGCACAAAGTTTGCCTCCTATTATATATCCCTGAAAAAGTAAAGGCGAGGGAAAAAAAAAACATGATGCAAATTAAATAAGCTAAGATTCTCCTGCAGCCTCTTAGTTTCCATAGTCTATTATGGCTAGAAAAGCATCAGGACAGATTCATTAGGGCTGATGATGCAGCCAGGGCGGACAAAGCAGGAGGAAAGCTGGGGCCCCAAGGGAACTCGGAGATGAGTCCCGGGGAGGAGAGAAGGCTGCAGCCATTTCCCGTCACTGCAGTCTCAGCCACGGAGAGACTTTCCCGCACCAGAGATCATAACACCGGAGACCGAGACCATCAGCTCTGCTCTTATAGAAGACGCAGATTAACCCAGCAAGGGGTGCTAAGTCAAAGGGCTCCGGAGATGTTAGAGCCCAACCACCAAGCTCCCGAACTAGAGACAAGGGGAAATGCTCCCAGCACGGCACTAATCGGAGAGGCCCCGGCACTGCTGTAGCCCTGCAGCACCTAGCACCCTGGGCCCTAGCCTCGAGGCAATCCCATAGTCCAAGCACATAATGATAGACGGGACCAACCGTCCAGCTGGCTGGGTGCAACAGTGGCCAGTGCCAGATGCGTCAGAGGAAATATAAACCGGCCTGCCCATCGCTCGGATAATGGTGAGAGCAGGTGGCGGGTCATTAGAACGGAGGATATGGACTGGATGGTCTCCAGCCCCTCTGGGTTCAGTAGTGTGTCTAAGGCAAAGAGCTTGCATTGCTACTGGCTCTTCTGGTAGCCCTACAAGGGGGGCCATGGGGAGCAGACACACAGGCTCCCCTGACTGTGCGGGAGCGCTGTGCCTGGTGCCACACCCCTTCCCGTCCCTATTCCTGCTGGTTACGCCGTGTGCCAGTGTGCATCGAACTGCTTCCTCGCCAACCCTCCCTGCCCCTTCTGGGGCACGCTGCCCCCAGGGCATTGAGGTGAGAGCGGCCATTGTACCCTTCTGATTGCAATTGCACCTGGCCTTTATAGGGTCTGTCTACTCTGCATTGTAAACTAAGGTCTCTGGGACCTGGGCTCCTGGACTTGCTGTTTCCAAGCCCGTGCTTGAGCATCCCCGCTGGGCTAACAACGGCTGGGCCTGGATCTCCCAGCTGTCCAACACATCCATACTGCCCTCCACACATGCTCCAGCTTGGCTCTGCGGCTTGACGCGCGCCCGCACTGCAAAATGACAGGCTTTGGCCCCGAGTCACAGCAGGACTCAGGCTCTGACCCACCCCTGACCAGGGTCCTAGGACCCAGGGGCTGAGAGCTTCCTGACTTGAGTCGGACTGATGTGTGTGTGTGTGGATGGAAAGGGGCTGAGTCACAAACCTGAGTCACAGCCCGGGCGAAGTATGTAGTGTAGACGTACCCAAGGAGACCACCCCAGTGGTAAGAGAGTCCCTTGCACTCCCCATCTGCCTGTCTCATTCAACAGGCCTCAGCCGCTCAGTGACACTTTGCAATACAACAGGCCTTATTCAGTCAGCCCGAATCCCATGGGCCTGATCTCTGCTTCTCTCTCTCCTCCATGCCCCCTCCCCCTCCCCATGGTTGTTGCTCTGTGGTAAAAATGAATGGTGCAATTTGGGTTTTCTTAAAAAAAAATCCATTTATTGAAAACATTGTTTAACACTTTATACACGTTCCCCTTGGAAAAGTCTGTTTCCCTCGCGCCAGGTCAGACCTGACTACATCAGAACTGAGCCCTGCTGCTGACAGACCCAGCCTGGGCTGCTGTCTTGTCAAACCAGGGACTTCTCAGGCAGTCACTGCGCACACCCGACTCCCCTGGAAGGTGTAGGTGTGGGAGGGCTGCAGGACTGGGCCCGGCACTGACTTAAACCTGGAGCTGACCGATGGGCTGTACTATTGCAGTGCTCCTTGGAGTACTGTCAGATCAACCCTAGCTTGCCACAATCCAATAACCCACCAATACGTCTTACATATTTCAACCCCAGGGCTGCTCCTATGCACACCGGGATGTCTGGACATATGCCAAATGATTAGCCTGTATATAGAAGCCACCGGCTTCTTTCCTTTCAGACTGAGTTTGTTTCAGACTGAACTGCCCTTGCCCTTTTGGGAACACGGGGATTGCCAGGCTGGATCAGAGCAGCATGACAAATGGGAATAAGGATGTGGGGGTAGATATTACCATATCCGAGGTAGAAGCCAAACTTGAACAGCTTAATGAGAGTAAATCAGGCGGCCCAGATAATCTTCATCCAAGAATATTAAAGGAACTGGCACATGAAATTGCAAGCCCATTAGCAAAAATTTTTAATGAATCTCTAAACTCAGGGGTTGTACCGTTTGACTGGAGAATAGCTAATATAGTTCCTATTTTTAAGAAAGGGAAAAAAAGTGACCCGGGTAACTACAGGCCTGTTAGTTTGACATCTGTAGTATGCAAGGTCTTGGAAAAATTTTTGAAGGAGAAAGTAGTTAAGGACCTTGAGGTCAATGGCAATTGGGACAAATTACAACATGGTTTTACAAAAGGTAGATCGTGCCAAACCAACTTGATCTCCTTCTTTGAGAAAGTAACAGATTTTTTAGATAAAGGAAACGCAGTGGATCTAACCTACCTCGATTTCAGTAAGGCATTTGATACAGTACCACATGAGGAATTATCGGTTAAATTGGAAAAGATGGGGATCAATATGAAAATTGAGAGGTGGATAAGGAACTGGTTAAAGGGGAGACTACAGCGGGTCATACTGAAAGGTGAACTGTCAGGTTGGAGGGAGGTTACTAGTGGAGTTCCTCAAGGTTCAGTTTTGGGACCAATTTTATTTAATCTTTTTATTACTGACCTCGGCACCAAAAGTGGGAGTGTGCTAATAAAGTTTGCAGATGACACAAAGTTGGGAGGTATTGCCAATTCAGAAAAGGATCGGGATATCCTACAGGAAGATCTGGATGACCTTGTAAACTGGAGTAATAGTAATAGGATGAAATTTAATAGTGAGAAGTGTAAGGTTATGCATTTAGGGATTAATAACAAGAATTTTAGTTATAAGCTGGGGACGCATCAGTTGGAAGTAACGGAAGAGGAGAAGGACCTCGGAGTCCTGGTTGATCACAGGATGACTATGAGTCGCCAATGTGATGTGGCCGTGAAAAAAGCTAATGCGGTCTTGGGATGCATTAGGCGAGGTATTTCTAGTAGAGATAAGGAGGTGTTAGTACCGTTATACAAGGCATTGGTGAGACCTCATTTGGAATACTGTGTGCAGTTCTGGTCTCCCATGTTTAAGAAGGATGAATTCAAACTGGAACAGGTACAAAGAAGGGCCACTAGGATGATCCGAGGAATGGAAAACCTGTCGTATGAAAGGAGACTCAAGGAGCTTGGTTTGTTTACCCTAACCAAAAGAAGGCTGAGGGGAGATATGATTGCTCTCTTTAAATATATCAGAGGGATAAATACCAGGGAGGGAGAGGAATTATTTCAGCTCAGTACCAATGTGGACACAAGAACAAATGGATATAAACTGGCCATCAGGAAGTTTAGACTTGAAATTAGACGAAGGTTTCTAACCATCAGAGGAGTGAAGTTCTGGAACAGCCTTCCAAGGGAAGCAGTGGGGGCAAAAGACCTAACTGGCTTCAAGATTAAGCTAGATACGTTTATGGAGGGGATGGTTTGATGGGATAACATGATCTTAGTCAAGGGTCAATTAATTGCCATCAGTGGTAAATAGGACCAATGGTCAATGATGGGATGTTAGAAGTTACTACAGAGAACTTTTTCCTGGGTGTCTGGCTGGTGAGTCTTGCCCACATGCTCGGGGTTCAGCTGATCGCCATATTTGGGGTCGGGAAGGAATTTTCCTCCAGGGTAGATTGGCAGAGGCCCTGGAGGTTTTTTGCCTTCCTTTGCAGCATGGGGCACGGGTCACTTACCGGAGGATTCTCTGCATCTTGAAGTCTTTAAACCATGATTTGAGGACTTCAGTAGCTGAGACATAGGTGAGAGGATTATTCCAGGAGTGGGTGGGTGAGATTCTGTGGCCTGCATTGTGCAGGAGGTCAGACTAGATGATCATAATGGTCCCTTCTGACCTTAAAGTCTATGAGTCTATGAGTCTATGAGGTCCACCTAGTCCAGTAGCCTGTCTCGGACAGTGGGGAGCACCAGCTGCTTCAGAGAAGGTGAATTAAGCTTTTCCCGTGAGTTGCTTTCCTCAGAAATGCCTGTTTGTAATGATTGCCTGGACAGCAGGCTTCTGCCTTTCTCGTTGGTGAGCTTGGATCCAAAACTTTGGGAGTTGGGATATGGGCTGGATCCGTCTAGAGGAAAACAATCCAGGGTAAAAATGGCAGTGTCCTGAGCAAGGCGGATGTCTGTGTGAGCTATCCCAGGGGAATCTCTCAGGGACTGGCCCTGGGCTCAGTCTGGCTCAACATATTTATGAATGACTTGGAAGAAGAGGCAAACCACATGCTAATTCATTGATGGGGGGGATGCTAAGTTAGGGAGAGCTGCAAACAGCAGCGAGGCCAGAGAAGTAACAGAAAGCAATCCAGAGAGGTTAGGAGTAAGAGCAAGACTTTAAAAATGAATTAACCAACCTAGAAATTTGCAATTTAATCCACTTGGGGAA
The DNA here is from genome assembly GCA_033296515.1 of Macrochelys suwanniensis. Lineage (NCBI taxonomy): Eukaryota > Metazoa > Chordata > Testudines > Chelydridae > Macrochelys > Macrochelys suwanniensis. Next base: position 3,175,688 of record CM065783.1, on the reverse strand, counting down.
TAGTTGGCAGACAATTAAACGGAAGGAAACAGAAAGCAGACTCCTCAGAAAGCAGCCATGCTGAAAGAAGCCTACAGGTGATAGAGGACAGCAACTTTTGCAGGGTAGCACTGAAACACAAATCAGTACCATCGTGTGCTGCATCTGCAGAGGCATCATGTCATAGACAGACGAGGTGCTAACCCCCCCACACCCCCGTGCAACACTGGAGAGAACGTACCCGGAATATAGTGAATAGTTCTTGCCGCCTCACTCCCAGAACTGACAATCCCAGGAGATGGATTCTGAGAAAAGAACGTACAACTCAACTCAGAGATGACTAAGGAAGTGGGTGCTGGATTGGATATAATAACTGGTACCTAATATTTGAAAGGAGCAAACTTCAAGGAGTAGAGGAATTGTTTAAGGTGGTGTCCAGTCCACTGGCATATGTGTGTGTGTGTGTGTGTGTGTACATGCACACATCTGTGTGCATTTGTGTGTAGCAGTAATGGGTAAGAGTAAGGGGTAAAACTGAGCAAAGTCAGATTTAGGGTAAATAACAGCAGAAAAAATCTGCAGTACACCTTTGGGGTTTGCTAAGTTTTGTGATTCTACAATCTTTGGTGTGCTGATCTGTACATACAAGAAAGAGGGATAAAATAGGAAGCCATAGCAAAACCATAAAACCTTATTAGACCCTCTTAGAACAAGTATTGTGGGTCAGGCCTTTCCCCTAGGTCAGGATATTTCTTCTAACACTACTTCTTCTATCACTTGGTATAGAAAAAACATATATACACCACACTGGACTCCAGCTTAATGGGATCAAGGGCCTGAATTGTTACCATCTAATTGGGTTTTTTTATATATATAAAGCACAAATATTTGTCTGAAAAAAGTATCACTTTCCCTTTTTCTCCCAATGAGCTGCAGGATCAAGTTTAACACAAGCTTGGAGGCTGCACCTTTCCAATGAGAATACCTATGAACAAGGCTAGTCTTCCTCTTTGGGATGGGAGAGAAAGGAGGATTCATGTCCAGTAATGAAGAGGATTATAAAAATATACACGTTTGCTGTAATAAAAGGAAGGCAGTATGCAGAAGGTCCGAATTCTGCTCCGATCTGGTCTCCGCATCCTCTCTTTAATGAGCTTAGTCATCGACACAAGTGGCTCCTCCCCCGTCTCGATTATACATAATCCTTTCCTGCTGAGGGGGCGCTCTTTGGGTAGGCACGGGTGGGTGGGTAGGACGTTTCTCTTCGTGGACAGGAGCAGCAGAGGAAGGCGCCTCCCAAAATGGTGAGAGAAGCAGCTGCCCAGCCAATGAAGAGGGCCTGTCCAAATTCAAATCTGGGGAGAAATAATAAATAGTAATAAATATAAAAAAAATCCTAGGATCAGAGGCAAAAAGAACCCCAACAAACTGGCCAGAGAGCCAACCAACCCACAGCACAATCCTTGTTCAGTAGAGTCCTAAAAACATGGAGTCAGGCCCCTCCAAAATCACGAGATTGGCTTAAAAATCATGCAATTTAAAAACAGAAAACACGTTGAGCTCCTTTTCCTTGCCTTCCAGTTTCTGAGCCTGTAGGTCACACCTGGGTCACAGTTTCAAGCCTTTCTTTGCTCCCACAAGGGCAAGGAACGTACTCTTTTTATAAAGAAAGTGAAAGCCAAGATTCTCACCTAATCACATGCCTCCAGGAGGTTGGGCTTTAAGAAAAACACCATCAGGAGACTTGAAACCATGAGAGTTGGCAGCTCTGTGAACTAATTTTGAGTCCCTAGGTCCCTCCTGGGTTTATGGGTTTCCCCCCATGACTAGAACGTCTGTGAAAGTCACAGTACAGTGATTCGATACATCAGGGCTCAAACTGTCATCCACCCTCGATATTCTAGTGATGCCCTTTTGCTACCCAATGGCAATTCAGGTAGGAATATTCATGAGGCTGTGTTCTATTTAAAGTCCTATAGAGCAGGTAGGAGTTATACAATGACATGTGCTAAGCCGAAGTTTAAGTAGAATCAAATCAATGAACGAACACAGCAGGTGCAAGTCAGCCACAAAACCTAGGAGCCATAAGTAGCGGAGCCACATCTTACGGACAAGTACAGGGGTGTTTCATAGTAACGGGTCAAAACAGTTCCGCTTACAATGGAAATACCCCTTGTGCTTGGGACCTTTATAATGTAGCAATTTTTTTAAAATAAGAGATGAGATATAAGAGATGAGATATTAAGGTCTTCCAAACAAGTGATAATAAATCTTTATATCACCCCAAACTATCCCGTAATTTATCTATGCCCAATATTTGATTTACTTTGTTAGGGCCCAAGAGGTGTTGTTTATTTAGCCTCCCTCTGATTTCTCCCCTTTGAGTTACATTAATTCTAAAGCTGGTTGGAAAATGGGGGGAATCATGACACATTTGGTTTCTCTTTTTCATGGATTTTGTTGCTGTTGTTGTTGAAAATTTTCCAACTAGCTCTTACCAACTCTTCTGGAAACAAAGCTGCCATCGGTATGGGAAGGGTTAGTGACACCCCCACCCCCCAATATAAAAGCAATATGTTTATAGAATGACTTATTGTTGGTACCATGTGTGGAGTAATAAGTATGTTGCTCTTTGTTAGTGCCTTTCATCTGAGGATCTCAAAGTGTTTCCCAAACGGCTACATTGGGTTATTTCTCCCATTTTACAGATGGACAAACTGGGGCACAGAGAAAGGATCAAAGCCTTGCTCCAGGTCACAGAGCAAACCAGTGATGGAGCTAGGAATAGAACGCCAGACTCTTATGTCACTGGCCTGTGCTCTAACCACTAGGCACTACTCCCTCTGAATTACAAGCATTAATTGTGTTTGTACAGCACCTAACACAGTAGAGTCCTGGCCCATGACTAGGGTGTCTAGGCACTACAATAATACAAATAATAATAACTACTTGTCACGGTTAACTCATAGGAATGGCATACAGTCTAATTCTGCAAGGCTTAACCAAAAGATAAAAGTAAAGAAGACAGTGTAATGACACTGATTTAAATTCTTCCTTCATTTTTACCCATGCAATCCCCGTGAGGCCACTAACATGGCACTATTTACACCAGTGGTATATTTGGCACAATGGCAAAATCTGTATCTGACTCTCTTTTTTCAAATGCTAACCAGCTCAAAATAGAGTTAAAAAAGTAAAATTGCTGGCGTGGAGACAGGGTTTTGTGGTGAAAATATAGACATAAAATTGACCCCGTCGTCTGATTTCAAAGTGCAATTTATCACAAAAGACTTTGTGAATGAGTAACGTTTTATAGTTAACTACCAGTCACCAATCTTGCCTCTTCCGGTTCATCACTCAGTTTTGGACATTTGTTTGGCACAGGAAAACAAATTCTAAGAATCCAGATCACCTCCTCTATGCCCAGAAAATACGGTGTACAGCAAAGTAGCTTAAAACATCAATTTGCAAAACCTATGGACGCTTGTTAGAAATAATTGGCAGCAGCGAGGTTATAAGCATCACAGAAACGGACATCAAAGGCGAAAAGCTTCTGTGTGGCATTGTTGGACTACTGAAAGACTCATTCTCAAGACTCATTGTTCTGAAGTTTATAGCTTAATATCAAGAGACACACCATTTTAATCGCCGTGAAATGTTGTTTTAAAATGAAAAAAATGTAAATTAAAAATGGTGAGAAAAGTGAAATCAATACTCCTTATTTAAAAAAAAAAAAAAAAAAGGCTTGAAATCATTATACTGGGCTCACGCCTGGTCTTCCCATGCTGCTAAATGGGTTCTGGCTAGATCCCAGCTAGGTGAGAGGAGCGTCCCGGCATGCAAAGGGGTTTGTGGTACAGCAAGAGATGAGAAACAGTGGTTTCAAACAGCTTAAAAAGCTGTACATCACTACACTGCGCCTGGACGGAGCCAAATACACAACCATTCATGGAGGAGGCTTACTCAGTAGAAGGCTGGTTGGAGCGAGAGAAACCAAGGGCTTGGTTTGCCATTGCACCGTGCGTTGGCACGGATGGCTGTGCAGAGCGAGCGAACAGCGTTACCATTCCAGCATTTTGCCCTCAGCATTTGCGCAGGTGTCAAACTGCAAGGCAGTGAGCAGCTGGGCCCCACGACCTTCTAGGAGAGTCACAGAAATTACGGCTGATGCCAACATGCAGCTGTAGGCCCTGCTCTTGCGACAGGGTCTGCGCGGGCGTCAGGATCCAGTCGCGTGGCTCCGGTTGCATTAGTCGGGTTTAACCCTTCTAACACAAGTCATCGGACAATCACCCAAGTGCCACAAGGGCTGGGAAACTCCTGCCACAAACCCTGTCAGGGCACCAATAATCATGATAGCCCACACTTGCTCCCGCTGAAATCAATGGCAAAATCCCCATTGACTGAGATGGGTCAGGCCCTGCATTTTGCCTTATGGTACAGTGTCATTATGCAAGTCTGGCCGTTACCTGGTGTTGACGGGGGTGAAAGGGTTGTAGAAGTCCCGAGCCACTCGGTGTCCGTACCAGGATGTGGCCACCAAGACAGCAAAACCTGCCAGTGAAATTCAGACAATTAAATGGCTGGTTAGTCAATAGGGAAGCCTCCAAAGAGGTGACATGGTCACAGCAAAGATTAGTACATTGAGGGACTGCAATCCTGAGAGATGCTGAAAACTCACAACTCGAAGCCAAATTGTGGCTTGAAGCCACACTGGATGGGAGACATGGACCCACTCTGGTTAATTCAGCACCCTTGTACCGGGGACAGCTGCAATTTAGTCCCTTTGCTGGCAAAAACCTGTCATCTCAGCACTCTTGGGACTTTCCAATCCATGGCACAGCATGCCAGGACACTAAAGAACAGGGCCAGCTCAGCTAGTTCGTGTAATCCTTTGAACAACGGAAATTTTGGAAAAGGCCAACCAAATGAATGACGGGCCCTAGGCCATACAATGTGTGTCTGCAGTTTCCAAAGGGTTAATAAGCAAAGCGAACAATTATTTCCAGATGTTCCAGCATAACTAACAGGTAAAATCATTTTATACCCGCCTCTCGCCCAAAATACCTGATTGCAAAATAAATCCTATCCAGAAATGGGCACCGATAGGTGTGTTTGGTCTTAGAAATGTTACCAACCTGCAACAAGGAAGATCACACCCCCAAAGACAGCCATCCTCATCTTCTTCACCTCATCATCCTCCATGCATTTCATGCATTTCATGCCAGTCACAGCAACAAATATGCCAATGAGTCCCAGGAGTATGCCAGCCACCATCAGTGCCCGAGTAGCCTGCAGAGTGCCTACAAGGACAAACATAGCGTTGTGTTGGGTTAGAGTTACCACGCGGTTATCAGTGTGTTGAAAAGAACCCAAGGCACAAGTTGAAACACAAGTTATTGGGCTTACTATAGAGGTAATGGTGAAGTTCTATGGCCTCTGTGAGGCACTACTTTCTGGTCTTAAATGCTATGGAGAACTGTCATGCATCAACTCGATCATATAAAGTGGTGGACACACAAAAACTTCTTCTGACGTCAACGACAGTTCAGAGAGCTCAGCTCCTGGCAGATTTGGTCTTCAACAACTTTTGTTCCCTAACCATTTTAATTCCAATGAAAAAAGAATACATTTGCTAATTATCAAAGGAAATAAATTTGGTTTTAGGCTCCAATCTGGCAAAACCTTTAAAAGCATGCTTAACTTTAAGCATGGGAATAGATCCACTATGGCAAGTGGGAAGCACTTTTGAAAATCAAACCTCTAATTTAGGTGTCTCAGAACTTGTCTATATGTCTAATGTGGACCAACGTGCTGTGCACTAACGGGCCCATGGAGACGCTGTAGGCGCACGCTGGAAGTTCCCTTGTGCATGTTAATCCAATACAGACTGCAGCTCTTCTTAGGCTCCAATGATGTCAAATGCCCGTTTAATTAGAGCAGATCTGAAAATTTTGTGAAAAAATTCAGTTTTCTCAAAACAGTTTTTCACTGGAAAATGCTGTTTCGACAAAACCAAATTTTTTTCACAACACTGTGTTGATGTCAACATTTTGTTTAGAAAAAAATTGAAAATGTTGCAAATCTTGACATTTTTGGAATGAAAGGTTTAGATATTTCAATTAGGAATTTACTTTATTTTATATTTTTAAAAAGGTCAACATTGAATTTTTCTAAATGAAAAAAATCGCAAACAATTTCCCCCCCAGAATTTTACTTTATGAACACTTTTTACATTTTTGCTTTTCACGCCAGTTCAGAATGAAAAGAATTAAAATCTCACAATTTTTCACAGGAAGGAAACTCTATTTTCCAACCAGCTCTACTTATAACACAATGTCTCTGCTCTCCAGAAATCAAGAAAATACTATTGTTGAAACAGTGGATGATGCCTGAGTTTTAGAAAAAAAAATAATCACACTTGCCAGAGTTCTTGCTAATACAGAACGAACTATTTTTTAACAATTGGATTGTATGCACATTTTGATATGTGATTACACACATTTATGTTCATGCACATACACCATCTCTTGCCTGATTCTACACCACTGGAGTCAATGGCTGCAGGATCAACTCTTATGTCTCTGTATCTATGCCTGCTGCTTCTCTGTTCCTGTGCTACCAAAACTGAGCATAAAGGATGTGCCGTGAATCTTTTTAATGCAATTTCCTTTTGTATTAGTGACTTTGCCATTTTGATTTTCTGCATATGTCTACCTTGCTAGTAGCTGGATTTTCTTAAAATGAAAATAAGACTAATTACGATTATCCCAAGGAAAAGACTGTTTGCAGGAAGGGATAAAAGTAGATTGTGAATTAGGTCACATATGATTAATGAACCAGACAAAGCAAGTCTCGGGATCTCTGAGGTTGTATGGTCTTACCTATTCTGTTCATTTTTATTTTCTGGGTAGGCAACAGCTATTCTGCTGCATGGTTGTCCCGTATTTGTGCAATAATGCAAATATTACAGGAATCAAAATGCAAAGGCACCAGGCATTATACATTCCAGCATCTAAAGTGTGGGTCTATCTAATCTAATCGTCTAGGTTTTCACCTGCACTCACAACCATGGGATCAGAGTGGCTGTAGTAAGAAAAATGGCTACAAAAATATAAAGTCATTTCTGTTAAATATAAAGATGACATAAAAATTGGTGGAATGGTAAATAATGATAGGGACAGGTCAGTTGTACCAACCTATCTGTATCACGTGGTAAGATGGCCTCATCTGAACAACATACGTTTTAATACAGCCAAGTGCAAGGTAGAGGAACAAAGAATATAGGTCACACAAGATAGGGCATGCTACCACGACACAGAGAAGAACATAAGGGTCGGTAACTAAATGAACATGGGCTCCCGGTGTGATTCTGTAGCTAAGAGGCCAAATAAGATGCTTTGATGCATAAGCAGGGGAATATCAAGTAGGAGCACTGAGGAGATATTACTTCTGTATTCAGCATTTGTGGGACCATTACTGGAATACTGTGTCCAGTTCTGGTGTCGACACTCAGAAAATGATGCTGAAAAATTGGAAAGTGTTCAGAAAAGAGCTAGAAGAATGGTTTGAGATCTGGAAAACCTGCCTGCCTGTGAGGTGTATGAAGCTCAATCTATTTGGTTTATCCAAGAGAAGGATCATGAACTACACTTACACGGGAAAGAGATTTCGGAGTGTGGATGGCTCAAGGCATAATGAGATCTAAAGCTTAGAAGCTGAAGAAAAGCCACCTGCTATGCTGACGCTTGTGAGAGGGGACCAGAATAAGGCCATTTATATAACCCACTGGTCAGTAGGTGACACACTTCCCCCCAGCTGTAGGGACTCATGCTCTTAGCTCTGGAGGTCCCTGGCTCAAACTATGGCATTGGCCATGATGGCAGCAGACCCACATCTATTCTATGTAGATTCTTAAACCCCACTCTTCACTGTCATATCCAAATCCTCCATAGCTTCATGTTGCTCCTGCAGCAGGAGGATTCTTTCCTAGCCCATCACAGCCCCTATAGGACAAGTGTCCAAATCTGCCTGATGGAGTTTTCCCATCAGGAAGCCCTTAGTCTGCATCTGGAGCCGTTGAAGACACAGCAGAAGCAGATCTATTGAGGAAGAAGGTGCTATTTTGACACAGTTTCTTATCGGATTCTAGTTGCTTTTTTAATCATCATTACACTGATCCCTTTCCCAGACATCCTGGGTCTTCCCCTTTGTCTTTTTATAGAGTCGTTGGAAGATTCCTTCCTTAAAAGCCAGGGAGAGTTGGCCCTGAATAGCCCACAGCAACAAGGGCTCACTATAGTTGCATGAGGACAGAAAGGCACCAATCTTTTAAGGCAAGTCAGGACCAGTCTCTATGTAAATGTTCAACTTCTTAATGGTGTAGGAGTAGGTTGTGCCGTGCAGTGAAAACACAAACAGATCCAGATCAGTGAGAACCGACACACCCTGCCCAAGAAAAAAAATCTGTGGTCTTTTAGGGGATTTTCACTTTCAGAGTGGAGGGGCTTGGCTGGCTTGTGTTTCCCTGACTTTCCTTAAAAGGGAAAATGCCCATCAAAGCAACACAGGTGTTTTCCATTCAGTTTCCATTGGTCATGGCTTGCAAGCTAAGGAGGCGAGTCTCCTCTCATTTACAGCAGTGTCAATCCAGGGGGACTCCAATGACATCAATGGAGTTTCACGGGTGTAAGGGAAATCAGAATCAGGCTTTAAATGTATATTATTATGTAATTAAACAAGCAGAAAAATTCATCATCAGGCTCAGTGATCAAGCATGGGTGATTTCAAACCAAAAGAATATTTTGTAACACTGTTTCTATTGGTCACTTTTTTGTATTTGTCAAGTTATGTTGAATCATTTTTTAAATGAATATTTGTCCATGGAATATAGCTTAGAAAAGACTGACACAAAAATCAGCTTGCATTAGGATACTCATTCTGCAATGGTATCCAAGACCTCACATGTGTTTCATGCTAAGTTTTGCAACATCAGCAGCTTTGCAATGGCCAATAGCTGAGCGTATAAACGGTGATTTTCTTTGTACGTGAGGAAAGGTTGTTTGTCAGATGTACTGTGACCGTATGTCACATACCATATGTCAGGTCTATTGTGCATAATTTAGGCTCCCTCTGATTGTGAAAGAGATGACCCTCAAGGGAGACAGGTTTTGAAAGCGATGAAAGAGTTTTGCAAGAGGCTCAGAACTGCAGGACGTAATCTAAATATTGAACAACTAGGAGTAAAAGCCCAGTTACTTGACAAAAGGGTAATAAATATAGGAAATAAGTTACGGGGGGTGGGAGGCGGTATTTGACAGAGAGGAATTAAAATGACTTTAGAAGACACTGAAGGTAATTTTAGTACTAACCACAGATATAGCATTTACTTCTGCAAACCTTAGCTGATTACCCTCATGAGATCCCTGCAGAATTGGTAAACAAGGATCACCATCCAAATTTCACAGATGGGGAAACAGAGAACTCACAAGATTTTCCAAAGCCACGCAATAAATCAGTAACAGAACATGGGATTAGATGTCAGGGGCACCTGATGCCTAGTGAGCTGTTCATTCCCCTAGACCACCCAGACCACATAGCTTGGCAGAAAACGAGGATAGAGGTTTACACTACCTGCCGGATCGGCGGGTAGTGATCCATCTATCGGGGATCGATTTATCGCATCTAGTGTAGACGCGATAAATCGAAACCCGAGCGCTCTCCCCGTCGACGCCGTAACTCCACCGCCACGAGAGGCAGAAGCGGAGTCAACGGGGGAGCGGCAGCGGTCGACTCGCTGCCGTGAGGACGCCGAGGTAAGTCGACCTAAGATACGTCGACTTCAGCTACACTATTCGCATAGCTGAAGTTGCATATCTTAAGTCGACCCCTGCCCAGTGTAGACCTGGCCTTAGTAAAGGAAGTGGCTGCTGGGACTAGGTTCAGGATTATTTGGCTGAACGGACCCTTTCATATTCCCAAAGAGTTTTCTATTTGTCGTCAATTATCTGATAAACGAGGAAGGAGCATAGTGCATTTACCTGGTCTCTATCTAAAGATCACATTTGCCCATGAATCGGACAGAGCTCCATAGGAAAAGCTGCTGGTAAGGGTCAGAGTTAAGGTTCACGTTGGAACCTTAAAAATGTGTTTGACTTTTCAGCATTTAGGATTTTTGAACTAAAAACTTGCTACTTCTTAGCTTTATTATTATTTTGTTCTGAACAGCATTACAGTGTTAGCTCTGTCTTAATGAAGGGTGTGTATGGGAGAGAGAGAGCAAACATGGAGGCGGGTTGAGGTTTTTTGTTCATTTGTTTGTGTTTGCCTGTGAATATCAATACTGTAGGGGTCTGTTCTCCTCCCTTCAGATCCCTCCTGCCAAAGTGTCCTGAGGTTATTTCATGGGGTTCCACCACGTGCCCAGGAACGGGCTTTCCCCTCTATTTCAGTCCCCCCTCCCTCCACCCACGGGCAGAATCTTAACCACAAAGAAAGACCTTCAAGCCATTGTCTCCAGTTCTTTCCATGGAGAATTTCTCAGGTACACACTCCGTTTGTTTCATTTTGCTCCACTGACTTGACATGGCTAAACTGTTTGTTCCCCGTCTCTTTCTCTGCAAAATCTGCTAATCTTAGCTGAGGTTCAAAATCCACATGGACCATCTTCCTTGCGGCGAACCTGGGCAATTATCTAGAATCTCTGGATCTGCAAAGTATTTGCTCACATGGGCCCATTTGGTAGCACAGCCTATTCAGATAGATTGCATTTATTTGTAGTTTAGTTGACTCTCCCCAAACCTTGAAAAAAAAATCCAAAATTGCCTTGGATATTGCAAAGGGCAACAATATACAGCAATAGATGATGTTGGGGGGAGTTAACTGGTTGGGTACCAAATGGATCAGTGTTAAGATCTCGCCTTATTTAACATCTTTCCGATTTGGCGAGGTTATAAGTCTGGGCAGAAAACAACAAAATGAGATTTCATTTGCCGGGGGGGAGGGGGGAAGTGCAATGACCCATGTGGGGGGATAGAATTCAAACACAGGTGCTCAGTGGGAGGGAATAACCGGGGCAGCAGGAACAGCTGAAAGAGACGTGGTCTGATTGTGATGGCACCCACTTGTCATTCAAACCCCTCCCTCCAAACACACGCTTCTGGTTCTGTCTCTCTGCCTGTCACTTTCTGTGACTGTGCCTTCCTCCCTTTTGCAGAGTACATTGATAGTGGTTAATTACCACACGGGTGCGTAGCTACCGTGTCACCAAGGTGATGGCTCAATACAGGATTATCTAAATCTGCACACACTTGAGAGGTTAGCGAACAGAGGTCAGTGACGGTCTGTGATGATTGGTCTTTTAGGACTAGGGTGACCAGACAGCAAATGTGAAAAATCAGGACAAGGGGTGGGGGATAATAGGAGTCTATATAAGAAAAAGACCCCAAAATCGGGACTGTCCCTATACAATCGGGACATCTGGTCACCCTATTTAGGACAAATGTTCTGTTTACTAGAGAAATAAGGGATTGTTTCTCCATCCCTTGCTCACGCAAATAGTTCCATTGAAGTCAATGGAGGTGCAGCTGCTCAGAACCTGTGAAAAACAGGCCACTTTTATTTAAGAGCCCAACTAAGGATTTAGGAGTCTAATCACAGGCACCCTTGTTTGAAAACATTGACCGTACCCAGCTGGACTGACACCAAACCACAGCCATCAGATGGCAGCAGTATTTGGTCCCTACTACCCATTGTTCTACTCAAAAGGGAAGGGCTCTTGTGGCCACTTACCACAAGTAACAACAAACCAGCTCTGCAAACATGTCCTAGTGATGGGTGATAGTAAGTGCAGGACTGGGTCTTAAGTCTACCGCTGGAAAGCATTACCTTTAAAATATTGTAACTTTGTGCAAATGCTAGAGGAGCTCTCGCTGAATTTAAAATGTAAGAGGCAACATCCTTTACAAAACACGCTAACGCTCTGCTTCAGGAAATTTGATTTTGTCTAGGGTCGGAGATTTGGACATATGAACTACATGATGCACCAGTTCATCAAAGTCCTAGATAAGATTTTTCCATGGCTATCAGTGGCTGGCATAGAAATAATCCTATGAAGTTCTGTGATAGCAGAAAGGTTTCACTGGAGTAAGTGCGGGATTTCTTTTATACCTTCACATTTCAGCCTGGATTTTGTTTATGCCCCATGTTAAATAAAAGCGATGTTAGGAAAGTGACTGGAGCTATTTTTGTACACCCTGCACTTTTTAAAGCATATTTCCTGTAGAGGCTCTGTGTGAGCACACACATTTATACAGTGCTGGTTTTCCACACAAGCAGATCCAATCCTTGATGGGTTGCTGATCAGCTGATGTGTCTGCATATTGTTAGCTAGAATATTTTTCTTACAATAACTGGACATTTCCCTGCTACGAGGCCATACAAGGCTTACGCAGCCCAGGGATGGCAGAGTACAGGTGAAACTGACAAGGGCTATACTGCTCCCTATTCTGATGAGAACAGTAACTACCCATGAGTCACAAACAGCCTATGAAGTGTGGGAACCGTGTTGCTCAAGCTATTCCAAACAGCTCAGTCAGGAGTGTTCACTTCCCACCGGGGCTCTACAGAAGCCAGAGCTACCCACCAATGCCAAACCTTCACGAATGATTCACTCAGCGAGGCCCGTCTTGCCTGTCTTACTGTTGTGCCATTGCACCAGTACTGGTGACGATGAACGTTCTCCTTTCCTTTTATTATTGCCTTTCAAGGGATGCCTAGGAAAAACAACCCCCCAGCTTTAGATTAGACAAAAGCCTCTCTTTGTGACAAGATCAGTCTAAAGGGAGGATTCTCAGAGGCAAGGAGGTGGGGGAAAAAAGAGGGATTTTATCTTACACTGAATAAACATCTAACGTGTGGCAAAACACTAAGAATGATTCACCCAGGTAAAAGGGATGGGTGTTGAACTCCAATCAAAAGGGTCTTTGATAAAGGACCCAGACTGGCAGCTCAGGCCAATGAAATTCTCTGTCTCAGATCATACAAACTTTTGGTGGCAGAAGTGGGAGCCTTACCCAGGCTGCCCCACTGGATGTGGGTGCATAACCTGGCAACTCCAGTCAGAAGAATAACACCTCTAGTAATGATGAGGTACTTAAATATCTAGGACACATATAGTTTTGGACTCCCCTTGCTGAAGAGGAATGATTAATGATTGTGATTTTTGTTGTGACTACACTTTATCTCAGCTAAAAGGCCGTGAAACGATGCAATGCAGACACCTGTCTGTGAGCAACCACAAAGATCACCAGATGAAGAGATGTCTGACGTGTGAGCGACGTCTGCTCACACTGACCTGGGCCAAAACTGAGCGAGTGAGCCAGAAGCGAAAGGCTACGCGAGCCTCTTACCCAGCCATGGAGCCAGCCACCCCTCCAACCTCTGAAAAGTCCATTCCTAAATTTGACATTGTGCTATTAAAAGTGCTCTAGAAAAGGGTGCGGAGATCCTCTGGGCTGGGGGCTAGTTAGCGACTGAAAGGTGAAGGCTGGCAATTCCACACGGTGCGTTCAATACAGACAGAGATAAGGGCACTGACCAGCGTGTGCTGCTTTATACTGTGCCTGCCCTGAAGCAGGGGAGAAGGTAAGACTCGCTGCTGTAATTGCTAAGTGACAGTATCAGAGAAAGCCTCCCTCCTGAACCAGCCCATCCACACCGCCCCTTTTCTGAGGCCAAACACTCGCCTGGCTTGGTGGCGATTCAGGAGAGACATTTCCTCCATAAAACCTGGACACTGTTCCCCACCCGCAGGCTGAAGAACACTGAGCATGTGACCCGTATAGCCACATAGGAGACAGTTCCTATGGCAGGTCCTGCTGTCAAGCCAATGCCTTGTGACAGAGATTTCAATCCACCCTGCAGCAGCCGTGCCTCCCACGTTAACCAGTCCCCACAGCAACCACGCTATCCCCATTTTAGATGGGGGAAATGAGGCACATGGGGGCAAATTAAGCCCGAATCACAGGAAGGCACAACTCCCATTGAGCTGCACCGGCGTATTCCAGATAACAGAGAGGTGGGTGACTTGTCTAACTCCATCCAGCATGCTGGTGGCAGCGGTAGGATTAGAACCCGGCTGCTTCTGCTACTAGTCCTAGGCTCAGTCCTGCAGCTCCCCCGGTCAAGTATCATGGTGCAGCACTTGTGACCTGACAGTGAAAACTTCCCCCCACCAGGGAACAGCCTCAGCGAGGATGCTGGGGCTGCAGGAAGAGAGGAGCTCACCCAGGAATAACGCTGCTGGGCCTGGAAAGCATCCGAGCCCTTGTTTGTTTTCTGGGATGGGGCGGGGAATCCATCCGGCTTGCAGCTGAGTCTCCACTTGTCTGAAGTGCGGCGCCTTTCCCAGCGGCAACACCCCGCAGGGTGATGAATGGCTTGGACGGGAACAGTCCCAACAAGACCCGGGAGGAGCAGCTCTGCTTTGAGGGAGCAAGAGAGCGCCTAGGTGGGGCCGAGAACTGGCAGGTGACGGTGCCAGGTGTCCCACTTCACTGATGCTCTGGGCTGATTCTCCCAGCTCTGACCTGCGTGCAGAGCCGAGCTCACTCCGCCGAAGGCAACGGGGCTACTTGAGAACGGAACAGCTAGGGGGCTGCCCAGACATGTTCAGTAGACCCTGCCTCATTGCCAAGCTTGTGTGGCCTGTGTGTGCAGGAGGGTAGAAAGTGCACTCTCCCTTCTCCAGCAGAGAAAGCGCTTCCAAAGAGAGTCCAACATGCACTAAACTGGTGGAACGACCTCATGGCTCAATCCTGCTCTCCTCATTCAGGAGAAAATCCCAATGATGTAGAGGTCTCTGGGGGTCAAGAGGAGTTTCCCTGCAGGATGGCTTGTAGGGCCGCCCGTTATCGTGCGACCGACAGACAGTGAGGGCTCAGCCCTGGGCCCCGGCACTGCAAAGCATCAGCATCCCCCACTGTCACAGAAGAACCATTGTTTGCAGAGCAGTAATCATCAGTTCGTTACAAATAACTGGGGCTGTGGTCGTTACTCAGCTTGTAAGGAGTCATTAGTCAGGCGGTGCATGTACGCTAAATTAAATCCTCCTGCAAAATCGATGGGTTAAATCCAGGCTAGTTCTCTCAGGGAAATCTGCTCTTTCCAGGAGTCTGTAAAATCCCCAAACCCAACTAGCCTCCCCTGTCCCCAGGGAGCTAAATAGAAAGGGTCGGAGGCCTCATCTATGCGCAAACCAAACCAAACATGGATTTGGAAATGGATTTTGGTGACACCGGCCCAAGGTTGGTGTGTAGCCGCGCCCCGACTCTCCACTGCCCCGCACCCAGGGGAGCCATTTAGAGCTAGAATAGCACACTGCACCCCCTTTGCACAGCAGACTGACAGCACTTATACCCACAATGCACAGCAGCAAACGACTGTACAATATCCACATCGCTAGCAGCGAAGACATGGGCTAGCCCCGGGAGGAATTACTCAGGGTCCCCACACAGGGTTATCCTGCCCTTGCTGCTGCCCGAGTTCCCTGCTATTGTTAATCAGGCTAGCGAGCATTTAACTTTGAGGCAGGTCTCTGGTCTGTGCTCTGCAGGAGGTCAGGTCACAATGGTCCCTTCTGGCCTTGGAATCTACAACTCAATTAAAGCGCCACTCCTCTGACTGCAGTGTAGATAGACCCAGGATAAAATCCTGGTGGAGACGTGTTACCACAAGTGAGCCGGTCCGGGTAAACCCCAGGATCTCCCTGCCGTCGTCTGGGAATTGGCCTGCTAACTCCTGGGGAAACGACCAACTCCCCTGGCCTGCACTAGGATCCTACCTCCTTGTAGCTAACTCCAGTTTAGAGCTAGCTAGTGAAGAAGCATCCCACGGGGCTACTCAGGGGTGTAAAATCACACACCGATGTACTTGTTTTGCAGGATCAGGGTCATGTTAGCTAAGTGTCAAAAGGAACGTGGTACTCACTCATAAGGAGAGCATCTAAACGGCCTATATTTTAAGCACCAGTGGTTGCTTTTGGTGCCGTAGAACAGTGGTTCTCAACCAGGGGCCCCCTGGGGGGCTGCAAGCAGGTTTCAGGGGGACCACCAAGCAGGGCCAGCATTAGACTTGCTGAGGCCCAGAGCAGAAAGCTGAAGCCCCACCTCACGGGGTTGAAGCCCGGGGTCCTGATCCCCGTCACCCGGGGCTGAAGCCGAAGCCTGAGCAATGTAGCTTCGCGGGGACCCCTGAGGCATGGGGCCCCAGGCAATTGCCCTGCTTGCTACCCCCTAACGCCAGGCCTGGCTTTTCTATTCAGAAAACTAGTTAGTGTGTTACACGGGGGAGGTGTCAGAAAGAAAAAGGTTGAGAACCCTTGCTGTAGGAGACCCCAAAAAAGCTCTGCTTATACAATCAAATGACTTGATCTTGCTCGGTGTCAGAGGGGAAGCCGTGTTAGTCTGTATCAGCAAAAACAATGAGGAGTCCTTGTGGCACCTTAGAGACTAACACATTGATTTGGGCAAGAAGATGTTCTCGTCAACTGTTGGGAATGGGCCACATTCACCCTGATTGAATTGGCCTCGTTAGCACTGACCCCCCCACTCCGTAAAGCAACTCCCATCTTTTCATGTGCTGTGTATTTAGACCTCCCTACTGTATGTTCAACTCTATGCATCTGATGAAGTGGGTTTTAGCCCACGAAAGCTTATGCCCAAATAAATGTGTTAGTCTCTAAGGTGCCACAAGGACTCCTCATTGTTTCAATCTTGCTCGCAACTGGAGGTTTTCTACCGACTTCAATGGGAGCAGGATCTGGTCCTAAAAGAATGTGTTCTGAACAAACAATAAGAATCACATCTGACTAATGACTCGGGCTAAATTTTGTCTCCAATTCACAGAAGTGTGTGCTGCAGCTCTGGTAGCTTCTGTAGCAGCCGTTGAGTTGTGGGACCAGAGAGAAGGGCTCAGATTACTGCAGTTTCCCCCCTCCCCTGGGAAAAGTTTAGGCTGGAAATGTGTTGCATAAAGGGGCAAAGGTTGGAAAGGATCACCTTTTAGCAAAACAACAGGAAGCCATTTGTCAGCGGATTATATAAACAGATCCACTCACCTCCAGCTAATCAAAGGGGTGGGGCTGGGGCATTTCACCCTCTTTTCCAGACAAATCTCTCTCCCGCCCTCAGGCCTTAGGGTGGTAGAACTCAGTGTAAGATCTTGTTTATGCTACAAAGTTAGTTGGACCCAGCTACAATCACTCAGGAGTAAGAAAAATCCACACCCCTGAGGGCCGAAGCTATGCAGACTTAAGCCCTGGGGTAGATGCGGGTAGGCCGATGGAAGATACTTCCATCCACCTGGCTACTGCCACTTGACTCAGGGAGGCAGAGCTCCGACAGCGAAAGAAAAACCCTTTCCATTGCTACAGTCTTCACAGGCTTGTCTACGCTTAAAAAGTTAGGGCAACGTAGCTATGTCAGCCAGGGGTGTGAAAAACCACACCCCGACCGACACAGGTCAGCGCAGCTAACTCCCAGTGCAGACGCAGCTATGTCACCAGAGGAACATTCCCGTTGACGGAGCTGGCCTTGTTCGGGGAGCTAGTGTTCCTGTACTGATGGAAAAACCCTTTCCAGGAGCGTAGGCGGCATCTGTACTGCAGGGTTTCAGCGGCACAGCTTCGGTGCCGTAGCTATAGGTCTGTAGCCCCTGTAGGGGGACCAGATGTCCCAATTGTATAGGGACAGTCCCGATTTTTGGGTCTTTTTCTTCTATAGGCTCCTATTACCCCCCATCCCATCCCGATTTTTCACACTTGCTGTCTGGTCACCCTAAGCCCCTGTAGCATAGACAAGCCCTTAGTCAGTGGGAGTTTCTCCTGAAAAGATGGACACTGAATTTCATCAAGAGAGCTGCAGTCTACACTTAAAATTTAGATCGATCTAGCAACAGCACTCTGGGGTAGTGAAACTGACAAAGCTCCAGCGTAGACGTGACTTCATTGAGAGTCGAGGGTGCTGAGCGCTTCCCAGGAGGGGCTCAGCACCCTGCTGACTCAGGCTCCAATAGAGGGGTAAGGACAGACCCAAGGATGTGACCACAAGTGATTGCATCTGACAGGATTAAGAAACTGTCTTCATCTGAACATTCCCAATCCCAGGGGATCACACCCCTCTCTGCCACCACATGAACTCAGGCTGTTTACCTAGCAAGATCTGTAACTGACACAGAACGTTCTGTTCACGGTTAGAAGAACTTTAGGGTCGGATTCTGATTTTCAGCCATGCGGGTGTAAATCCAGAGTAATGGGGCTGCTCCAGATTTACCACTCGGAGGGTTCAGCCTTTAGTGTGTCTCCCAGCATGTTATCTTAGCTCCTTAGAGAATTCATCATATTCAACTGATGTACAGAGTTTGTAAAGCTCCTTTTCCTAGATGGCTATAAATAGGAAACTCCTTGCATGAAGAACACTATAAACAGCAGAAAAACTTGGGCAGATTCCTCCAGAGCTTCAAATTCCTTCCTCCCCCACCTTGGCTCATCACTAATTCCGTCTTGCTGAATTTTTCTGTACTTTCCCCCGGAGCAGTTGTTTCCCAACGCGCTGATCTCTCTGTTCTTGGCATGTTTCACTCACTGAGCTCACAGACCTCATTCATTAATGATTGCTTTTCCACCTCCAGTTTCTGACTCCTTTGTCAAAGGCTGGGACATGGGCCCAGTTCTCTCTCCTGAGCTATGTGATTGCTTAGACTCCAAAGGAACTGCTTACCGACACAGTAGCAACCAAGGTGTCCTGTAGAATCTGCAGGAAATGGGCTGTTTTGCCCCTCAGAACCAAACCAAAACTGGGATTACTCAGAAGAGGAAGGACTCAGCAATCCTGCACTCTTTACAGATTCATATTAGATACTTATGGAAAAAAATATTTGTTTCTTTTACAGATCAATCTTCTGGCAACTAACCCAAACTATGAAAAATTAAAATCCAAGTAGGAAAAGGCAGCGAATCAGGGTGACAGATTCTCCCTTCACTTCCCCGTCTTCCAAAATAGATTAGTTAAAGCAGGATAAGGCACCAGGTACATTGAAAAAAAAGAACATGCATGCGTGGACTGAAGGCAGCTTATGATGAAAAAAACTAGTTCTACTGGAGGAAAAAAAACATTCCCATGTAGACAAGGCCTTACCTGGAGTAACACTAAGAATCTGACTGAAGCACCTCTGTATTTGTGTGAGAAGAGACTCAGACCCACTGAGACATACAACTGTGTAGGGAAAGACCTATTCAAACCTTCAGTAGCACTAGCTCAATCTTATCTACCACAATGAAAACCAAACTACAAGAAGTGTTTGTGTCTCCTGGCCAGGGTGAAAACCGAGAACCAACCAGCGCAGGTCACAACCCGGAGCCACTTACCCTCCAGTTTGAGCAGGGAGTCATACACCTTGCACTGCATCTGCCCCGTGCTTTGCATGACACAGGACATCCACAGTCCCTCGTAGATCGCTTGAGCGGTCACTATGTTGTCCCCAGCATATGAGGACATTTTCCACTGGGGCAGGGCGGCGCTGATGATGATGCCGATCCAGCCGATGAAAGCAAGCACGAAGCCCAGCAGCTGCAGACCTCCGCTGGCCATCTCAGCTTGCGAATAGCTGTCAAAGCCTCCAAAGGGTCCCAAGATATTAAAATGAGCTGCCCAGGTCACTAATGCTGCAGCTGAGCTGCTTGCTTCCCGGCTAGTAAGAGTAACAGCAATGGGAATATCCTACAACCAGCCTTTCCGTTCTTTTATAATCCAGGAGCAAGAGGCATCAGTGGGGCTGGCTGAGAAAGCACCTGAATGAAGGGCAGAGTCTGTCTGGATCTTAATTTAAAGTACAGTCTTCGGGGCGCCCCCTAGTGGTTTCACCTGACTTCCCAGCTCGCAGGAGAAGCTTCTGAGGCCTCTGAAATGATTAAGAATTCAGGCGTGGTGTCCCTCCCTGGGACTTTTCTTACTTATTTCAGTGTGGGAAACAGGTGATTTCCCCCAGCCCCTTGCTCCCCTGTTCAATCAGCTCGTTTAATATGCAAGCATTGATACAGCCCATGAACCAATGGGTGCAGAGTGTGGGCGATAGATACTATTCTTCCACGCTCCACCTTGTTTGCTAGGCACCTGCAGTTTTAGGCCACAGTAGCAGCAGCGACTGAGAGGATGACTAATGCTGCCCAAAGCATCTAAGTAATCTCACGGTGATACTGATTGCTGCGAGAGCACCTCCCCGATGAGGACCTCAAAGTGCTCTGGAGGCATTGGCCAATTAAGGCACACCGCTGTGGGGCAGGCATTGTGCCCCACGTGTGAGAGATCAAGGTGGATTTACAGGCAGAAAAACTCAACATTGACTGTGGTTTGCAATACGCATGAAAAGTAACAGAATCTCCTGAGGGCCCCACAAATGCTCTCGAGACTGAGGCAGCAGGAGCTAGAAGAGTGAATTTAGCAGCCAAGAAGGGCTGAGTTCTAGTCCCAGCCCTGACACTGACTCACTGAGCAGCCTTGAGTCAGTCACGGTGCCTGCCCGTGCCTCAGTTTCCCCACCTGAGAAAGTGGGAGAATGATTCTGACCCGCCCCACAGGGGGAGGAGTAGTTAGTTCACGTTTTCACAGTGCTTTGAGCAGGGAAACGTACTGAGCAGCCTTGTTATAAAGGCAAGACAGGTAGGTACCTCTATTGCTTGCATTAGGATTTGGGAGAGGAAGGTGACTCTGCTTCCTATGAGCAGTTCCTGTAATGCCCCTTGTATTGCTTTTTAATTAAAAACAAGCTGTCCCTTAAATGTTCCTTCTCCATGTGTTTTGGCCACGCCTCCTTCCTCTCTCTGCTAGCACAGTGCGGGCTGGAATGGGGCACTGCTCTGCCATGGTATGGTCTTTACCTGGACCAGCCAGCTTGTGTTCAAACCAAAACTGCCTCGTCTTTACTGGGATTTTACCCCCCTCCCCCGTTAGTTCCCCCCCTCCCCCTCCCCCTCCCCCCGTGTTAGCTCACTCGGGTGAAGAACACACCTTTTCTCCTAGTGAAGAGGCATCCTCTATGAGCAGGTAGAGCAGCAAGTGAAAATGACGAGAAACGCTGCGGTGGAGCAGGTCAGTTTCACTTGTCCCCCACTGTTCCTGGGAGTGCTGGCCTCATCACCATGCAGCCCACTCAGCCCAAAACCACCCTTCATGTTCCTAGCTCACCCCTGTGCAGCCACCAAGGGGCCATCCAGAAGCTCAGGGCTGTAGGGAAGGACAGAGAAAGCTGTGCAGGGCAGCACTCCCTGCATTTGCAGTTCTCTCAACCCCAGTGCAGCCCCTCTTCCCTCCCTCTGGCATGCAATGAAGGAGCGAGGAACTGGAGGTGGGGGCTGCATCGGAGATATATTTGGAAACAATCTGGCATGAGTGAGAATAAAAATAAAAGACACACCTGCCAAAAAGTCATCCAAACAGGCCAGCCAGCACCGATCAATCATCCACACAAATGTGCTTCTGAGAGCCAACACCTTTGGATTCTAAGCTTTGGACTTCGCATTTAATCAAGAATGTGCAGGAGGCAGATCCAGCTTTCTTAAGCTTGACGGTTCTAAGTGGCTGTTCAGATTGCCTGGAAATTCTGTGGGCCTCACTGGGGCATGGGGTTTGTGGCCTGGAAAATGTCACTGGATCTGGCTAGACGAAGGGGGGATAGCTTGTGTTATCACGTGCAGCATCTCTCACCAGCGGTTCTCTAAAGCTCTACAAAAGAGATGATGGAGAGTTGTTCCTAGTGCCTCATCAGACAAAGAGGTTAAATGACTTGCAAAACGGTGACTTAAGTCAGAGGCAGAACCCAAGTCTCTGGTTATCCACCTGACCCCAATATGTCTCCTGCCACTGAGCGCTAATTTGGAAACCAACTGATTTGGACCCAAAGTTGGGTCACCCTTAACATCAGAACCGATCAAACCACAAGGGGCCAAAATCACGGTGAGAATGTGAGGGTCAAAGATGAAAAAAACATGTTTGCTCCTTGCAGCCTCATGGGAGAGCTTCGAATGTTCTGGCTGAGGCTGCCTTAATCCATCACCAGTCGGACCGAGGTAGTGACCAGACGTCTCGAGGGTAAATCTGCAGCTCTGAGATAAGCAAGCGATAAGAGCTGCGGAAGGCACCGTGCAAGCCGTGCGTTCAGTAGCAGTGCTTTGACAGCGTTCTGATGACTGGCAGGATTTCACGTGCAAAAAAAATAAACAAACTTGTGATTACCTGGGCAGCATTGCACAATTACAGCGGGGATTCAGAGGGAGAAAAACAAGTGGCCAAAGATAAAGCAAGTCTGGGTTGGTGTGAAAACACCTGCCACTGTTGGTTCAAAAGTGCTGGGCAGCTGTCTTTCTGTTACGAAAATAAGCAAAACACCTTTAGGGTGTTGCGTAAGAGGAACTGCAAACAGATCACGACAGGGCCAGGGATGAGTAGGTGTCTTTTTAAATAGAGTGCAAAGAAGCCAGAGTCCCTACACATGAGTCTAGTGTATGTGATCTCTGGTGGGGAGGAGGAGGGGGGCTCCATGTGCTCCAGATTACAGGAGATATAATGGGAGGGTGGGATGAGTAGATGCATCCTATGCAGATCCCTGGGCCACTCCCTTCCCTGGATAGGGGATACTGGAGTGGTAGGGGCTACGGCTGCTGCTCCTGGATCTGGTGGAACTGGAATCCTTCCCTGCCTGGTACCGAGGTCCCCAGCGCACAGTGCAAACACAGAGGCTGCAGTAGGGAGGGATTTGACCCTTGATGTGTAACCACTTGCTTTGATTCGACACTGTAGGGTTGCAGCGGCGTTTGGACTTTAGCTGTGTGGCTGGAAGCCCTGAGCTGGGGCCCCAAACTCACCCCTGGCACAAGCCGGCCCCACTCCACTGACTGCAGCGGAGTTACGCCAGTTGTGAATTTGGTTTGAGGAATGGAAGCTCCCAAGGCATCTTTTACAGGCTTCGTTCCTCTGGGTGCTGGCCTGAGCAGAGAGGGCTTCAGGGCTCTGGAGGGGCAGTGGAGCTGTTGTACGGGGGAAGAGCTTGGACTTCCTCGTAAGCCTCGAGGAACGCAGGTGTGGAGCCCCCCCAGCTCACACCAGGAGAGAACCTATCCCCAAGGTGTGTAGGCCAGCCGTGCACACATCGCTGGCATGTCCGGATCACCGGTGTGGGGCCCTGGGAAAAGACTGCACCGTGGCTCAAGAGACCATGTCTCCCCAGGCTGTGAGTGCAGGTCACTTGCCAGGATTATCTGGGTGTATCTCATTTAATCACTTCCCTGCCGTTGCGGGACCTCGGGCACTGGTGCACCTCGGTCCCTCCTATGGCACGTAATAGTCTAGTCTCCTCTGGGCTGGAATGCTCTGGTCTAATTGTGGTTGTTGGGTTTAGTGTGCGGGGGCTGGGTGGCACTGGTGACCTGTGCTACACAAGAGATCAGAGCAGATGATCTTATCCCTAGTCACCCTAAACTCTATGATTCACGGCACTGCAGTTTAATCGAAGTGTCCCTACTCCAGGTTTCAGCCGCCCATTGCTGTGTATGCAGAGTGCGTCTGTTTGAGCTTCGGTTTATTACTGTGTCAGTCCTTATCCCCCTGGACTTTGTGATGGATCATATGGGATTAGAACATGGAGGGTGATCCACCATCGACAACCGTCGGCATCTAATTCAGAGGGACCAAGGAGTCATCCCATCCCCTGGGATTCGGGTACAAACAAACCAGAGTAAGAGTAAACAAATGTAAGAGATTCTCAGTGAGGAAGCCCTGTGTGTGTCTGAGAGCACATGTGGCTGCTCCCCAAAAGAGAGCTAGATAAAGAGGGAATCACAGTATTTAAAAACAATCCGACACCTTCAGCAACTTTTCAGAAAGCCAGAACTCCCAAAGGTTTCTTCTAGGTATCTCCCCAGTGTCTGGCAGTAGAGAGTATCACATTACTCAGAGACAATGCGAGACCACTCTTGGTTTTCCAGATGAGTCAATCTCTTTTAAGTCAGTCTGTGCTGAGCAGTTGTGTAATATCATGGTCGCATAGTTTCTTCGAGTGTGGTTCTGTTCAGAGGAGTGATTATAGTCAGATATCTTCTGACTCATCAGATCTGCTCTCTGTGGGTTGTTAAGTCATACCTGCCGACTGTACTGATAAGCACCAGATATTTCTCCTGTTAGGGCTTGTGGGAGAGCAGGCGGGATTCTTTTCTGCCGTGCGCATTTGTTAACAAAGGTCTAAGTGCGGAATTAATAGACTCATAGATTATAAGGCCAGAAGCAACCACTGTGATCATATGAGCTGACCTCCTGTATCACCCAGGCCAGAGACCTTCCCTGAATTAATTCTTGTTTGAACTAGAGCAGATCTTCTAGAAAAATACAGCCAATCCTGATTTAAAATTGCCAGTGATGGAGAACCCACCACAACGCTAGGTAAATTGTTCTCACGGATAATAACCCTCATCATTTAACACTGTGCCTGCTTTCCAGTCTGAATGTGTCTAGCTTCACCTTTCAGCCATTGGACCTTGTGATACCTTTGTCTGCTAGACTGAAGAGCCGTCTATTGTCACAGTGCACAGACAATCCAGGAAGTTTTTGGAGAGTGTTGGGGACAACTTCCTGGTGCAAATGCTGGAGGAACCAACTAGGGGCCGTGCTCCTCTTGACCTGCTCCTCACAAAAAGGGAAGAATTGGTAGGGGAAGTAGAAGTGGGTGGCAACCTGGGCAGCAGTGACCATGAGATGGTCGAGTTCAGGATCCTGACAAAAGGAAGAAAGGAGAGCAGCAGAATACGGACCCTGGACTTCAGAAAAGCAGACTGACTCCCTCAGGCAGCTGATGGCCAGGATCCCCTGGGAGGCTAATATGAGGGGGAAAGGAGTCCAGGAGAGCTGGCTGTATTTTAAAGAAGCCTTATTGAGGGCACAGGAACAAACCATCCCGATGTGCAGAAAGAATAGCAAATATGGCAGGTGACCAGCTTGGCTTAACAGAGAAATCTTCGGCGAGCTTAAACACAAAAAGGAAGCTTACAAGAAGTGGAAACTTGGACAGATGACTAGGGAGGAGTATAAAAATATTGCTCGAGCATGCAGGGGTATAATCAGCCTGAGAGTGAATGTCTTCACTGCAGTTTCAGGGCCACGCAGCCCAAGTCCTGCAAGCTCGAGTTAGTGGACCCATGCCACCCACAGCCATGCCAGGGGTCTTTGACCACAATGCAGACGTACCTTCTAGGGGCAGACCAGTTCCTGGGTTAGAGCCAGGCTATGAGCAGGTCATGTGGAAAGACAGAGGAAGAGTCAGGGGCTATGGAGGTCGGAGTTCCTGGGAGGAGCCAGTGGTCTGATTCTCCACTCCATTATATCAGCTGTACGCCAGCGTACAATGGTGTTACACCCGTGCAAACCTGTTGTAACAGAGCAAAGAATCAGGCCACAGTTGAACCTGGACTTTTCTAAGGTGCTGGTGGCTGGTGGTTTGGAGTCAGTGTTGCAATTCAGGGTTCTCTGCGATGATAACTTAGCTCATTGTTCACCTTGCCTAGTCACGGGAGTGCTTAGAACAACATTCCTGCTTCCCCGCTGGCTGCTTTTTCATTCTTCCTCTGCTACTCATTCAGGAAAATTATCTCCAAGTCTTTGCTCAGGTTTTTGTTTTGTTTTTTTAGGCCCCGCACCTCATTCCGGGGGTGATGCAGCTGTTTGTCCTTGGCCAGCTGTTATGAGGTGTGGGAGGGCTCAGAGGTCGCCGCAAAGCTTCTCCGGGGATGAGGAAGGGCTAGTCTGAGAATACAGCCATTCTGGGGTTAAATGAGAGTGAAAAGACACCTGATCAGAGTGCGGATGTTATGTTAGGTCCTAGGACAAGTGGGCCCCTGTAAAACAGAGCTCTCATGCCTTGCTTCTTAAAAGCACAGCAGCTCAAAGTTTAACTCTTTGCCAACAGAACAGCATTTAATGCGCATCAACCCCGTGTAACTTTTTAAAATGTGATCTGTTACCTAGCAGCTCTGTGTTCTTGGGGAACCAGGGCTCAGTACCCAGCCTGTCTGACTCACGAAAGGGCAGACTCTGCTTGAACCAAATCTGCATCAGAAGAAAGACTTACAAAAAGCAATGAAAAGGCCGTGGGAGACACACCTAAACCCTTGGGATAAGGATGACAGAAGTAAGGAAACTCCCCTAGCCTCATTTGCATTGAAGATGAGACAAGAAGGCATCTCCGTTAGCATACAGAATGGAGAATAGAGATTCCAAGGCAAGAACCGCAGGGAACTCTGGGACTAGAAAAGCAGGGAAACAGTGCATGATGGGGGATCTCCAGATGTGAATGAACCCGTGCCTGCACACACCCAGCTCAGTGGTTATCAGGCCAATTCTAGTAATAAATCCTTTATTAGTATCCAAAATAGTGAAGCTCTCTAATTGCATTGTGAGCTCCCTCCAAGGAACACCGCCCAGAGCCAGGAATGATCAGCTCCCATGTCTAGCCTGAACAAAACAACTGTGGTATATTCCCTTGTTTACACATGAACAAATCGAGTGTTCTCCCTTGAACCATTGTTGTTTCTCTACAAAAACCCCTACCTACGCTCAAGTAAGTGTTCGGATGCCTCCAAAATCTGCATCAGTCCCACTGGGACTTCATCTTCTCCTGACTGATCGTGCTGGGGTCTCTGCCTGACTCCAGCACTCCGGACCCTCAGCTACCACCACCACCTGGGAACCCCGATCGATTCAAGCTTCACGGAGTGGTGAGAAGCCAGCTCTCTCTAGGTAGAGCCTTCTGACCCTGACTTGTGTGATCCGTTATAGTTTTCTAAACCTGACTTTTAGAATCAAGTTTAAGTTAGATTTAATATTATCCCTGTTTTGTTTGCTTGGCTCCCTTATGGTTATTACCTGGCAATAAATAACTTTCATGATTAAGCTGGTTGCTTCTCTCTCTGTCTCTCTCTCCCCCGCTGCCCTCGTGGGTATTTTGGGGGGTTTCCCATGCACTCTGCAGCAGCGCTCCTGCTGAGTCCAGGGGCATATGATGGTGACAGCTTGGAAGTGCTCAATCTGGGACAGTTCCTTAGATTTGTCACCTAAAAAGAATGGCTCAGGTTTGGGAATCTCCCTCACATCCTCAGCCATGACGACCGATGCAAAGAATTCATTTCGTTTCGCCGCAATTTCCAGAGGCAAATTTAGAAGAATTCCTGTAAGAATTTAAGTTTGAAGCAGAGAATCTATGTTAAGGGCCTTGGTTTGAATCTTTCAATTCTGGACTGGACATAGGGAATATACCACTAAGACCAGTCCTTCAGTGGGCTGGCTGACTTATCAAGCCGATTCCTTCTTTAATTTCTAAGGGTCAAATTCGTCCTTGCTGTGATTCTACTTAGACTCACAAGGAGAAAGGTGAATTTTTATCCCATGTTAAATTAACTTGTATTATAATCCCAGGCAAGGCAAGGCAGCTGTAGTAATAACCCATGCTAGCGGGTCAAGATAAACCCCAGAGGGAGTTTAGGCTTTACCTGGACCAGGTAATGTGGATTAAAACTACAGCTGGTTGGTACATTTTTGCTGACTTTTGTTGACTCCCTCCCCCCCCGCCCTCCCCTCCCCCCCCCCCCCCCCCGCCCTGAAACTGTTTGTGAAACAGGGTCATGTTAGATTAATATTCTGACTTGAACAAATTTGGGGGGGAAATGTTTTGAAATTGGCAAAATGTCCCACTTCAACATTTTTGAACAGGAAAGTTTTGGTTTTTTGAGTCAAAAATGACTTTCTGGTTAGAAATGTTAGTAAATTTAGACTAAAACAGGTTAAAAAAAAAAGGTCAAAATCAAAACGAAATGTTTTGAAATGATCAGATTGGTTGATCTACACTGAGAATATTTTTGGATTTTCAGTTCACAATTTGTTGTTGTTGTTTTGTTGTTGAGATTTTCACTTTTCATCCAAATTTGTGACTGAAATTTTCCTCAATGTCTGAAAAAAGTTTCCTGCCCAGCTCTAATTAAAACTGCAACTCCCTTATCTGCATTAGGATTTCAGCCTGGGTTCTTTATCATGGGATAGTATAACGCAGGTTAAATACACCATTTTCCTAGTGGAGACTCAACCTAATGGAGTTGCCCCTGCAGTGAGGTTGGTCTGGACACTCCATATGCCCAGTGCTTTCCATTGAATGCTGTTGAGAGGATTGCTTCTCTAGCCCCATTGTAGCGAAGCAAAGCCTCACCAGCGCAGCACCTCCTGCTGTTTGTCCTGGGAATTAGTTCTCCAGCATACAGAGAGCCCTCTGCAGGCCAGTGGCTCACCTGCCTCAGGCCCCTTTCCCTGGGGTTCTGCCCTCTGCACATCTCCACCTGTGACTCACATCATCGGCTCCCTGGGACAATGTGGTTCACCAAGATTCAGATTTGCTCAAGGTGGCTCAGCTGGGGATATCGGGCGAAAAACCAGACCCCCTAAACGGCACGCTGCATAACATTCCTCATCGAACAGGCATTTCTGCCATAAACCAGATGGATGGGATGAGGGTAAGAAATAAGCAAGCAAGTAGAAAGGAATAGAAGTGAAGACTCATTAAATCCGCCGGGGGCCTAATCAAAGCTAATCTCCCTGGGAAGTGGGTAGATACTATAGGGATGGGAACTATAGAAAACCCTCTGATAGACCAGACGGATGACTAGATAATCAAGAAGGTGAAGCATTGCAAAGACATGCATATTAACTACATTGCTGCGCTCATCTGGTGCCTGATCCTCTGACCAAAGAGCTGGATCAAGGAGACGAGATGAGCAGATTTCCAACAAAGCTGAGGGCCAGATTTTCAAGTGCTCAGCGCCCCCAGTCAATAAAAGACCCGATTTCAGAAATGCCGAACACTCAGCAGCTCCCATTGCAATACCGATGGCTGGATGTTCAATAAAGCTCAAGACTCAATGTGCTGAGGTCTTTAGAAAAATCTGGCCCTAGGAACAAGGCACAGCTGGGGCTGTGTGATGGGGGGAGTATGGAGATGTGCTTCCCAGCCTTTTTTACACACCCTTCATCGCTATGGCTGGGAGAGTGCATTGGAAACGTAGCATCATGTTTTGTTGCTCACAGGCCCGCTCAAAACCCCAGCTGCTGACATTGCTAGCTAGCTGGCCGTGGGCCCAGATCCCGTAGGTGTTCCTTTCCCAGCTGCCTTTGACACAGATGCTCACTTGAAGCACTTGTCTTAACCTCCTGCGTATGAAAGTGCCGGGCTTTGGGTGAACTGGGAATGGCATGAATCTGCCACGCCCCAAAGTGCGGGCGGAGACATTGCTGGGGTGAGTAGCATCCAGGCAGAGAGCTACCTCGTGTGTGGTGTATTGCACACAGGAGGGGTTGTGGCTGGCGCGGGAAGATTAGCTGCTCACGATCAACAATCGTTTTATCTCCCCAATGCAAACAAGGACACACCCCCTGGAGAGGAGGATTCTGGGTAGTGTAGTCCAACGGGTAGTTTCTGAACTAAGAAGTACTGTGGTTAGAACTATCGCTAGAGGAGCAGTTAGCACAGTACGGCCCAGATGGAGGCTAGGCAGATTCAGGGGGGGCGGGGGGTGGGGGGTGGGAAAGGCCTCGCTGCAACAGGGGCATGGAGAAATGTCGTCGGTCTCAATCCGAATCCCTCCGAGGGGCTTAGCGGGGGGCGTACGTGCTGGAGGGTGGCTCAGCTAGAGAGCAGCATGTACATTCACGAACATACCCCTAAAACTCCATGCCAACACCCCACCAATACACAACACTCCACTGTACACACAGTTCTCCCCCTGAGAGACCACCCGTGTTCACTTAATGCGTGATTGCAAGGCACTCAGCGCTCCGGTGAGGAGGAGGAGGGTACAACACCCAACAGAGAGACCCATCATCATCATCATACCTGGCTCTTACATAGCACTTTGCCTGAGTAGATCGCAAAGCATGGCACGGCCTGTTAACAAGTATTTATCCTCCCAGCACCCCTGGGAGGCAAGCCAGATCTGTCGTCCCCATTGTACACAGGGGGATCTGAGAAACAGAGGGGCTGAGATCCACAGTTTTAAAGGTATTTAGGCACCTCTGCACTCAGCGTGCAACCCTGGACTGATTTAGGAGCCCAAGTCTCATTGCCCAAAGGTATCGAGGCCCTTAAGAGCCAAAATCCAACTGCCAGTCAAAGGGATTTTGGCTCCTAAGCGTGTAAATCGCCTTTGAAAAAGAGACGCAGGCTCCTAAATCAGGTCTGCGCTGCACGCTGAGTGCGCCAGGGCCTACATGCCTTTAAAACTCTGGGCCTAACGTGATGGTTCCAAGGTCTCCCAGGAAATCTGTGGCGAAGCAGGGAATTGAACCCACGTCCTAAGCTAGTGCCCTCACCCCTGGGCCATCTAAAATAAATCACATACTTGCATCACAATGAATGCAAATAGGCTCTGTGTGGCCAGCCCCGGTAGCCAGGCCATGGACTGCCTAGGGGTAGAGTCAGGTTTCTCCTCTGTCCCCTACATCAGTCTTTTGGCAGGTGGCTGGTGTGATTGCAGGACACTTGCACTGTCTATACTGGGGGTGGCCAAACTGATGCTTACGAGCCACATGTGGCCCTTTTACAGTTGAAGTGCCGCTCGTGAAGCTCCCCACACACCCCCATTCGCCACCTACTAAACTGGGAAGGGGAGCTCGGGCTTCTGCCCTGTAGCAGGACGGTGGGGCTAGGGGCTGCTGCCCAGAGGGGAGGGGCGTCTAGGGGCTTCAGCCCCACTTTTGCTGAACCCCCGAGCCCTGGAAGGCACCTTCTGCGGGGCTGAAGCCCCTAGCCCCACCACCCTGCCGCAGGGCCGAAGCCCTGAGCCCTGGCAGGGGCGCCTGGCTCTTGAACTTCTGAAGATTTTTGTATCTGGCTTGGAGGGTCAGCAAGTGTGGCCACCTCTGGTCTACGCTGTATCTATTTTGTGGCAAGAGAGTTTTGATCAAAGGATATTTTGTCCTGGACATTCCCCTTTTTAACTCCCACCTCCACCCCAGGTTGTTACAATCTATGGAGACAATCTATGGTTGATTCAGATGTGGAGCTGCAAAGGAGGTTTTTGCAACGCCGAGGGAGTAGCCGAAGCACCGGGGATCTGTCAAAGCTTGTCCGCTTGACTGTGAGGCCAAACGCATTTTTCCCCCCCAACAAGTAAGGGTGTGGGTGGGTGAAACCGGAGGAAGGTACAAGTTGTTCTGATTCAGATGCAACACAGCAATAATTCCTCCAGGGCAGAGTCAAAATGCGAGTAGCAGAGGACCTCACGGGACAGTAATGATTAACAGATTGCTCAGCCCAGGACCTAGGGCTTCCTTTAGTTGGACAACAGGAGGTGCGTTTGCCTGAGCACTCTGCCGTTTGTTTTACTTTCTCACCGGAGACGGTGGGCACACAACGCCCTCAATCGTTCAGCAGAGCCGATGCGTATTATGGGTTATGCTGGGGGTAGGCTCCTGCCTGCAGATGTGTGACAATAACAATTCGTGTTAGATGTTGGGGCTTGGGTTGCTGGATATTAAATAGGGAAGGGGAGCAAGGACCGGCTTCCGCTCATCTCTCTCTGTCTCTTCAACTGCAAGAAACTGATCCCAGTCTGCACACTCGCCCGTCCCTGCCAATATGCCCTGGGGGAAATTCCTTGCAGATCCCACATCAATTGTGTTCCCTCTTTAATGCTGTATGTCCTTACTGAGGCAGAGCTCTGCTGATTTTGGACAGGGATAATCATTCCACTTGATTTGTGGTTCCTTTTTTGCTGCGTGAGATTTGCTGTGTCTATTGGGGTGCAACTGGATTTCAGTGTATTCCCCCAGCAGCAGTAGGAAGCTGTGTGAGCTAGTGGCTACCGCAACACACTGAGACACTGGTAGAGTGACCAGATGTCCCGATTTTATGGGGACAGTCCCTATTTTGGGGTCTTTTTCTTATATAGGCTTCTATTACCCCCCACCCCGTCCTGATTTTTCACATTTGCTGTCTGGTCACCCTAGACGCTGGACTTTTGGGTTCTATTCCTGACTCCACCTCTGACATGCAGTGTCACCTCAGGCAAACGGCTCCAGCAACCTGTGCCATGATTTCCCCATATGGGAATAATATCCGTACAGGCACACTTTTGCAGAGGAGAGATCTGAGCAGGAGTGGATCCCTTCTTTACTGAGGACCAGGGGTCCCCCAGAATCCTGTTACCAGGCTCAATTGTGAACACCCCAAACTTTTGGAAAGTTGGGGTTTGGATCCAAATCTAAGTCTGTCTTGGAACCACTGCCAAGTCTGATAGCTAGCCCGTTTAGCACGCCGCCTGCCCCGTGAATGACGCATCAGCTGTTTTCCTGCAGCCTGGACAGTTACCATCCAGCAACCTGACAATGGTGCTCAAAGATCTGATGCTGATTAAATATCCACCACCTTCCTGTTGTGAACCCTGGCTGTGGTCCCGTTACCAGACTGCGCATTTCTAAACACTTCAGACCCCTTGTTGATAGCATCCCTGCAAGATCTTTCCTCATTCCTATGGCAGAGACCTACAGGTCCCGATAATAATAGGGTCTGTCTGGGAATGAAGGGTGCATTCCCTTGTCCCTTGTAATGAGAGCCAGGGGAGAGGTCAGATTTCAGCTGGGAGAGTCTGAAGGGTAAAATATACACACACACTCTCTCTCTCTCTCTCTGGTTCTTGCTTAGGCTAAGTGGCTTTCAGTAACTCCCCCGCAGCAGGCAGAGTGCATGCACTGCAAATCATCTGCACCATGTATGCTTTATGACCACACTTTGCCCTCTGTGAATTACCCCCCGGCTTTTACTGTGGTTACTGCTAATTAAACACCCCCCTCCCCTTGGCATTCTCTTATATTTTTCTCTTTCAAGCAATATTCACAGCGGTTCTGGGCCACGGTGAGGAGAGGGGGTTGTGTTGGAACACGTTGGTATCTCAACAACTCCCAGGTCTTCAGTGCAAGGGCAGAAGGCTTCACTTTAACTGACGAGATGCCATGGCAGGGTGTGGTTACCCCAGCTACCGGCTCCCCCGCCCACGCAAGCCAGACATGTATGGACGGCAGTGTGCAACCTTGGTGACTTTGTCCTGGAAAATCTAGAAGTCGCACATTCTCTGTATGTCGGGGATTTTACCACTCCCAGACAAGGAGTGCTGTCTTGGGGTTACAGCCAGGGGGCTGCGAGTCAGGACTCATGGGTTTGATTCACAACGCTATCCCATATTTGATGTGCAGGCAGGGCCTCAGTTTCCTCATCTGTAAAATGAGACTAATGATACATTGGTGGGGTTACCTATGTCACAGGTGTGGGACTTATTTCATGGTTAAGAACAAAATGTACACTTCAATAAGGTTTCAGAGTGGTATCCATGTTAGTCTGTATCAGCAAAAACAACGAGGAGTCCTTGTGGCACCTTAGAGACTAACAAATTTATTTGGGCATAAGCTTTCGTGGGCTAAAACCAACTTCATCATTTGCATGGAGCGAAAAATACAGTAAACAGAATATATATTATAGCACATGAAAAGATGTACGGGTTTGCAAAGTCTTCTGAGATTCTCAAAAGACCAAGTTCAAGTTCTTTTTTATTATTATTGTATTTAGCATTACGCCTCTCAGAGTGCCTGAAAAAGATCTACCCTAAAAGAATATTCATAAGAACATAAGAATGGCCATACTAGGTAAGACCAAAGGTCCGTCTAGCCCAGTATCCTGTCTTCCGACAGTGACCAATGCCAGTAGCCCCAGAGGGAATGAACAGAACAGGTAACCATCAAGTGATCCATCCCCTGTCGCCCATTCCCAGCTTCTGCCAAACAGAGGCTAGGGACACCATCCCTGCCCATCCTGGCTAATAGCCATTGATGGACCTATCCTCCATGAACTTATCTAGTTCTTTTTTGAACCCTGTTATATAGTCTTGGCCTTCACAACATCCTCTGGCAAAGAGTTCCATGGGTTGATTGTGTGTTGTGTGAAAAAATACTTCATTTAATTTGTTTTAAACCTGCTGCCTATTAATTTCATTTGGTGACCTCTTGTTCTTGTGTTATGAGAAGGAGTAAATACCACTTTCCTATTTCCTTTCTCCACACCACTAGTCATGATTTCATAGACCTCAATTATATCCCCCCTTCGTTGTCTCTTTTCCAAGCTGAAAAGTCCCCGTCTTATTAATCTCTCCACCTATGGCAGACACTCCATACCCCTAATCATTTTTGTTGCCCTTTTCTGAACCTTTTCCAATTCCAATATATATATTTTTGAGATGGGGCGACCACATCTGCACGCAGTATTCAAGATGTGGGCGTAACATGGATTTATATAGAGGCAATATGATATCTTCTGTCTTATTAGCTATCCCTTTCTTAATCATTCCCAGCATTCTGTTCGCTTTTTTGACTGCCGCTGCACATTGAGTGGAACTATCCACAATGACTCCAAGATCTGAAGTGGTAACAGCTAATTCCATGCGTTTTACACACACACACACACACACACACACACACACACACACACACACACACACACACACACACACACACACACACACACACACACACACACACACACACCCCTTACCATTTACAATCCTTTTAAAGCCATTCTCTGTTTCAAATGTGCCTATTTTCCTCCTTCCTGCCATTGTCTTTATCCCTCTTGAGATGGCCCCGGGCCCTCTTAATGAAATGCAGGCCTGGCCAGGCGTTGTTTACTTTTCTTTATCATTGATAAATTATCCCCGAAGGCATGCCTGTGCCTGGTTATATGCCTGTGTATTCACGCAGGCATGTACAGCTCTCTCGGTGTGTGGGCATGCATTTCTGCATGCGTGTTTATGTGTGTTCCTATAGGGATCATTTTTCTTTCCAGTTAAAGTACTGGAGTTAGGAAAACGTCAAGGCTGAGGACAGGCCCTTATAGGCCGGTGAAAACACCGATGTGATTGAGCTGCGAAGGTCACATCCAGAACCAGCTGTTCAGTTCCTCCAGCATTTGGGTGGTGAGCCAGCTCCAGCAGCATCCATATCCCGATGCCTTGGATCCTAGCCAGCAAGCGTCAAACTTGGCTATGCATTAGTATGGCATTAATCTGGGCGGGTGATGATCTCTTTTGGCTAGTCAGAGCCCAGATGGTATGAGAACTTACTGCAGCTTTTGATGCTGTTGATGCAGCTGCAAGGGAAGGGAAGATGGTTGGAAGGGAAGCGGCCTTCGAGTGGGGATCTGCTCCTTCCAGAGGGAGGTGATGGAGGACTCCTCCCCTTCCCCCAGGCTCTCTAACATGCAAGCCGCACATTCATAGATTATAAAGCCAGAAGGGACCATTGTGACCAAGTGTGACCTCCAGCAAAGCCCAGTCCTCTTGTTCCACTTGTTCAGTTTCTATGAGAAACCCCCGGGGAGATTGTGAGTCAATAGAGGGTAGAAAGTGCCAGCAATATCTATGCTTCTGTGAGAAACCCCTGAGGAGCTTGAGTGAGTCAATACAGGTGAGAGCGTCAGCATTATGCTTACGAACGAATGTGCTTATTCAGCCTTGGCTACATTGAAGTTCTAGAGTGTGTTGCTTAAAACATGCTAATTAGGTAGCACATTCAAAGTGTACACTACTGGATTGTAAAATTATTGGGGCGGGGCCATCTTTTTGCTCTATGTTTGTACAGCGCCTAGCGCAATGGGGTTCTGGTCCGTGACTAGGGCCCCTTGGTGCTATACAAGTAGTAAATAATAATAATCAATTCACCCATGCCAAAAATATCTTTTATGCTACTCAAGACAAACCCAAGGTGACCCACAATCCCAGGAATTGACTCACTGCTCTTGGACTTTGCCTTTGCCTCAGTAACTAAAAATGCCTTCTGTTCTCTGCCCTTGGTCCCTCCCTCCGTCTACACACAGTTTTTGTGCCCCTTTAAGGACACCGGGTTAGAAAGCAGGACAGTTAAAGCGGCACAAGCCCTGTGTGGATGCAATTATATTAGTATGGCTATAAAACCAACCCCACCCCGCCCCCCCGCAACCGAAAGAGGTAAATCGGTACCAAAACAGCGGGCAGACGATAACTGTCTGCATCGTTATTACCTACAGGTTTGAGGGCTGGGCTTTTTCTGGATCTTGGCAGCCGTTCAGAAGCTTGGGTTAGCGTTCACCTTTTGAGTGGGGCTAGCAAGACTCTATCACACTTATGCTCCCTGGCCTACACGTGCTGCCTGGTTCTCGTCCGGGTGATGCCGGAGCTGGTGCTTGCTCTCTGCAAAGCCGTAAGTGGCCAAAGGCCAAGCGACTACCTGTCTCTCTCTGACCTGCCTCCCCAGCTCAGCTCATCTGCAGGGCTTCAGATATCTGTCTCCAGGGCAGGGCTTTCTCACCAGTGCCCTGCCCCACTCTAGAATTCACTCATTCCAAAAATGTGTGTCTGCCTGCCCCTGGCCACATTAGCACGGACTGCAAGACACCTCTTTGTTCAAGCCTCTAGGAACTATGGGTTCTGCCTCGTGAATCTCTAGCATTTAGCCTGCTGGGCTGCTTTTACTCTGACCCGGGCTCTACCCTGCAAAACTAGTGTTCTGCAAGTGTGGGGAGTGGGAAAGGGCTGAAATGCACTATTATTATTTTTTATTTGTATTACAGTCATCAGGGCTGTACGGCCAAGTAACAAAGACAGTCCCTGCCCCAGAGAGCTCCGTGTCAGACAGGACACCAGAGGAGGATGAAACAGATGCACGGAGTGAGGGAGGGGGAGGAGGTCACACCATGAACAGAGCGGAGCAGAAAAGCAGAAGTTGCTGCTCGTCGACTGCCAGGTCGTATGAGCTCTCGAACCAAACCTACGTGCCGGCGGGAAACAATCAAGTCCCCAGCATTGCAAGCACGTCATGCACTGGCTTGATGCTGCTGATTCCGCGGTCACATTCATCCCGAGCTTTACTGCAGCTTCGGCCTGGTAAAGCCCAGCACAGATTCTCAGCAGCAGAAAGGCGGCCAAAGGGGGAAGCCCCCTTCTGATGGGCAGCTGTAGGTGTGGGGAAGGAGGCCGGGCTGGGGCAGATCTTGTTGTTGTTGGCGTCCGTTAGTCTCGAGAGACGATGGATATGCGCCCATGGGGAATGTTTAGTTGATGGTTGTGCAGCGTCTATTGTGGCTATAGAGCCCCACACGAGAGTGGCAGTCTCGATAGCATTTGCTGCATTTGAAGGCGGTGTCAGCTGTGGGTTGGAGCCGCTGCTTCCTTTTTCGTGGAACCCGCTTTTCCTCGGCAAGCTGCCGCAGCTTGTCTTCACCAGTTTTCAATCCAGTGGTCAGAGCGTGTCTCCATCTGCATCTGTCCTGGGCAAGCTCTTCCCAGCTGTTGATGTCGATTTGAACAGTCTTCAGATCCCTCTTACAGACATCCTTGAAGCGAAGGTGGGGCCGTCCTGTAGCTCTGTTTCCGGAGGCAAGTTCGGCATACAACAGGTCTTTGGGGATCCGTCCATCTTCTATGCGACTTAGATGGCCAAGCCATCTGAGGCGGCGTTGACGGAGGAGAGTGAACATGCTGGAGATCTTGGCACATTCCAGCACCTCGTTGTTCATTATTTGATCACTCCAAGTGATCCCGAGTATGCGACGGAGGCAGCGCATGTGGAAGGTGTTCAGTCTCTTTTCTTGCGAAGCGTAGAGGGTCCAAGTTTCACTGGCGTAGAGAAGAGTGTTTAACACACATGCACAGTACAGAGCGATCTTTGTGTTGTTGGTCAGCATGTTGTTGTTCCATACTCTCTGTGACAATCTGGCCAAAATTGTGAAGGCCTTGCTGATTCTACGGTTGATCTCAGGGTCCAGTGAGAGGTTGTCCGTGATGGTAGATCCAAGGTAGGTAAACTGACTGACCACCTCTAGCACATAGTCATTGATGGCAATGCTTGGATGTTCTGCATCCTGGGCCATAACTTTGGTCTTCTGAAGACTGATTGTCAACCCGAACTCTTCGCAAGCTCTGGAAAAATGGTCAATCAGACGCTGGAGATCGGTTTCTGTGTGGGTGGCCAGGGCAGGGGCAGATGGGAATGATGATATTTAGTGGCTTCTGTGATTCCTTTGGTGCAAGTCAAAGCTTCTGCCCCTTGCTGAGAAATCCAACGAAGCATGGGACATGCCTGCCTTCCTATAGGGCAATGCCAGCTGGCACTGAGGGGATCTAATTTACTCCTCCCTTTGCCAGTTCTATGGGCTATGGCCCTGTTGGACTATACACGTATGAGGAACTCTTCATATATCTGCTGGCTGGACTAATGGCAGCAGGAGATGGGACACCAGCTTGGCTGAAGCGTGAGTCTAATTCCGTCTGGCAGCAGCAGGGTCCACAGAGTGCCCACCGGACGCTGAAAACGTCCAGCGGCTGCAGGCTCCGGAGGGACCGGTCGTGCTGCTCAGGTATCCAGCTCCAGGGTGTCTTGCCCGCACGTCCCGGCAGATGGTGTAGAGGCAGGGGAGGGGATGGTGTCACACACAAACCCACCATGTGGGGCATGAGGCAAGATAAACAAGGCCGCAGTCGGGACCATCCCGAGAGCCGGGGTCAGACGTGGTGAGGCACAGCGTAGCCTCAGACACCCAGGGATCTTCCTGGTACTAACACCTAAACCCACATCCACACTCACGGCTCGGACACAGCTCCCAGCACCGGAGCGGTCTGCGACCCTCGGATGTCAA
The DNA here is from genome assembly GCA_033296515.1 of Macrochelys suwanniensis. Taxonomy (NCBI): domain Eukaryota; kingdom Metazoa; phylum Chordata; order Testudines; family Chelydridae; genus Macrochelys; species Macrochelys suwanniensis. Next base: position 3,136,919 of record CM065783.1, on the reverse strand, counting down.
GCCTCTATGCTGGCTCTGCCGTGGGGAGGCTGCCTTTTCCTAGGGACCAGTGAGTGGTATTAAAGGTGTTTGCAGGGAAGATCGGCGAGATTTGCCAAAGGGGCTTTTCTGTGTCATCGTGTAGCCTCTTCTATTGTAAATAATAATAGTGGGTTAGGGTCCATTCTATGCATCTGATGGAGTGGGCTGTAACCCACGAAAGCTTATGCCCAAATAAATGTGTTAGTCTCTAAGGTGCCACAAGGACTCCTCGTTAATAATGGGTTAAGCACCATGAAAGAGGCATGCTTTAATGGTGAGCTTTGAGCAGCTCTGATAATAGTACAGAATTGCTGCCACCTTCGGGTCAGAGTTAGATGACAGGCAGGAACAGGCTCGGAAGGGAAGCGGTACAAACCTCATCATTCTGGGAGATTTAAAACAGCACCGGAGAAAATCACTGAAGACCGTACCGAGGGGAATAAACTGGCACTGGCAGGGGGATGGCTGGGATAGCCTCCGGGGTCTTTTCCATCACTAATATATTTAACACACATGCTGGGTTTAAATCCCATCCCCTCTGAACGGCCAGCAAGGATGTAGATTGTGGTGTCAGCAATGTTACGGTGCGAAGGGTGTCTCTGGTCAAGGGCTCCTTTAGGAGGTCGATTCTTGTGCCCTGTGGTTTCTAATGAGACCCATTGGCTCACGGCATGATGTTAAACAGACGTGCAGAACCAGCATCGCCAGCTCCTGTGATTGTACCGTGATAGTTGGTACTTTTCCTAAAGCCTGAGCTGCTGGAATCAGGTTATTCCAGGAGAATCTCAGCTTTCATGTAAAAGAAAAAGTAACTTTCTAGTCCTCCTGACTGTGGAGAAGAGCTTGGAAACATGAGCCCTGAATGCTGCCGCACCTGAAAGTAAATATAAAGAACCCCCGCAATCTGTTCACCTTTGAGTCTCATGTTTTGAAAGCCAGTCTCATGATTTTGGGCAGCCGATTCATGATCCTTAAATGTTTAGCGTTGGCAATACTATAGATCATTGGTTTTTGTAGGTATCCTCAGGTGATGGTCTCACACACACACACACACACACACACACACACTTCCTCCCTCAAGCAGTGAGGTCACAGCCAGGAAGACAAGAAGACCCATTAATTTTGCACTTTGGGTGCTAAAAGGCACCCTGCTCCCCTCACCCCTGCTACCCATTCTTCTGGGATATTCATGCTGCTTCGGCAGTCCCACAACGACTGGGGAGCACTAAAGCTATGTGCTGACCTAAAAAGATCACGTTTAAAGCGCCAGCCAGAAGTCACAGAATGCCTAGGGGAGCCAACGATGCTGGTAACTCAAGTCTCACTTTCCGTGGCCAAGCAAGCGTTAATATGTAATAATGTTTCTGCGTAGGCCCAATGGGCTTAGTTTTTAAAAGCTGGTCTCCATTTTTACGCCTAGCTAATGTACTCAGGAACTACTGTGATGAGGGCCACATAGGCACCTGGAGAAATTGTGCATGCAGTTTTGCACCTGTAATCTTTAATGGATGTACTGTCACTTGCACAATCAGGTACTTACACATCTACATGACATCATAATTGTGCATGCAGTGAATGGAAGCCTGGTTTAAAATCAGGCCCTGTCTGCCTGTGGCATTTCTAGTACACTCATCACTGCAGGATCTAGGCACGATAAAGCACTTTCTCTTTTCGGAGTGCTCCATTAACATGGGCTAATAACCTTTGCAACCATCCTGTGAGACAGGTAAAGATCATTATCTCCATCTGATATATGAGGGAATTGAAGCATGGAGCGGTTAAGTGACTTGCCCACGTCACACAGAGAGTCGGTAGCAGAGCTGGAATTAGAGTTAAGGAGTTCCAGGCTCCCAGCCATGTGTTTCATCTAACAAGAAACTCTCTAGTGATGGGCAAATCTCCAAGAATTCAGGGATTTCCTCCCACTTATGTATCCTGCCCCCAAAAGTAAAAATGTTAGAGAAGTGGGGGTTTCTGCTTGTTTGTACCTTTGAAATAGCAGGAATTCTAACCTTGGTCTTCCTCGCTTTTCCTAGAGGACTCATTGGAAGTCTCAGGTGAGGACTGTGAATAGAGCTGATAGGGAAATTTTGACAAAACGTTTTGCTGAAAAACGCCGATTCATCAAAATGGAAACTGTTTGCAGAAAAGGGTCCCTTTGGAAGAATTTTCTGACTTGAATAAATGCTAGAAACAAAAGTTCTGAAATCGCTGAAACATCCCATTTCCACAGGTTCAAAATGAAAAGTTTCCGGTTTTCAGTTCTTTTGAAATGTAATTTTATTTCTACCACAAATAGGTCAGAAATCAAAAAGAAACATTTTGTAATGATTGAAACAAAACTTTTCAACTGATGCAAACTGATTTTTTTTTTCAGGTTGTTGGTTTGTGAACATTTTCAAAAGTTTGACCTTTTGTCCTGATTCAGGAGGGGAAAGTTTTTGAAACCTCAAAAATTCTCACAGGATGAGAAAACCATTTCCAGCCCTAGCTGTGAGTGTTCTGATCCCTTGAGTAACATGGTGGTAAGTGAGGAACCTTGAACAAGCAGATCTCTTCTCTCAATTGTCTGTTCAGTCGTGTGAGATTTAAAAGGGGCTTGTCTACACTGTGGCGCAGTGTGGACTAAAGGGATGTGACCTGCTTTGAGCAGGGGGTTGGATTAGATGACCTCCTGAGGTCCCTTCCAACCCTGAGATTCTATGACCTGTAGAGTGTGCTAATGTGTAGCACTCTAACTGCCTGTGTAGACCCTGCTGGCGTGAACTAAAAAGTACCAAGTGAGCATAACGTAGTCCTGGTTGAAACTGACCTACATAAACATGAGCTAGGTACCTTTTAGTTCGCACCAGCACGGTCTACATGGGACACTTATAGCTAGAGCACTCTGCAGTTCACATCTCCATTGGCTGGACTGCACCACCATGTAGACAAGCCTTAAATAAAAGGCAAATAATTTTTAACAGTCTGAATACAAATCACTTCCTTTCTCAAAGAATCAGGCTTAATGACATGCCCTCTCTCATATCTAGGTTGTACCAGCTGTCTACTCATCTATAGCATCCTTCAGGTAAAACAGGGTAGACAGGACCCGAATTTCGAATGAAGAGGATGATCAGACAAAAGAGCTTTTAGAAGAATTTAGCCCTTCCGTCTTATGGGTCTGAATTCAGATTGTGACCAAACTAGAGCTTACGGAACTTGGATCCCATGTTTTGATTGAACTCATTTGCAATCTCCAGCTCCAGATCTGAGTTCACCCAGGTAGGGGCATTCTGTTCACGGAGGGAAGGGTGCACGTTGGGTTGTCTGGGACTTTGTCTCCTAAACATTTCTTTCCTTTTAAAGGTAACAGAGCTTTCCATACTGAATCAGATCACCAGTGCATCTAGTCTAGCATCCTGCCTCCAGCAGAGACCAAGGGGATACCTGATGATTCAAAGGAAGGTAAAACCTAGCCTGTTTTGTAAGTGCACCTTATCAATTGCCTAGTGCTCTAACATGGACAGAGAGAGGGAGGCGAAGTCATTCCTGATCCCTAGCAATTAAAAAAGGTCTATCCTGAAGCTTACATTTTGATTCCTCTTCTACCACTTCCCTAGCTCATAGTTAAGCTGCAGATTGTACCAACCCTGACCATCATTCCAAGGAAGTATTGGACTCTTGAATTGCCTGTGTGCACTTTCTGCATAACTTGAGTTGCTTTTGACCAGCCATAGCGAGTTTTATCTGAACACGTCCGATTGGCTGCAAGGGCTCGGTTGCTTCGGACGACCTCTCAGACCCTCCTCCTTCTGTTGCAGCCGGTGTGTATTGTTCTCACAGCAACATTACATTTTGTGCAGTTGAGCATTAGTGTTTGTAAAAGAAAAGGGAACTTCACTCACTTGATGGCCATTGAAAGACCGGAGCGGTGATCTGAGGCCCGGAGGCCCCGTGGGAGGTGGCGTTCTTTATGCCCTGAACGTGCTGAACACTTGTTGGGATGAGGTATCTTCTCCAATATGTTGCATGTTTCTTCGCCTTCTTCTCTGCTGGGTTTTTGATAGCGGCCACCTGGACAGACTGCTGGATGGTGAACGCGGACGACTCACTGGAGGTAAGGTCGAGATCAGGGGGACCCACACACTGCAAAGGGAACGTTCCTTTGGAAACCAAAGGGGACGGTCATGTTCCTTGGGGACAGGCAACAAAAAGCCACATCATGAGAGCTCAGCAGATCAGCCTTTGGGAGGCTAAAACACCTGCTGCGGTGATGGGGATATGGTACAACCCACTCAGAGGAAACATTGATATAGGGAACCTCCATCTATAGCGAAAGGCTGGAAATAGTTTAATGAGCCAGTGGCGAATGGGATGGAATGGATTTCTCCATGAAAGGCTGCCAAGTGCCACTGCAGTCTGATTTTTCTGTTTACCCGTCTGTAAGAAAACAAGCTGCCAGGTTGCTCAGGAATCCTACAGACTGAGCCTGCCAAGAAAATGGAGAGAGCTTAGGCATTACTGGTAGCTCCTGCTAGCATCATTGTTCTGCTGTCTCTCATACTTTCCCCCTATTATCTTGGGTGAAAAGCAGCTAATGACTTTGGAGAGTGGTATTTGCTCTAGCAAATTGCTTACTGCGACAAACTTCGCAGCCCAGACTCTGTTCTCAGCATCAATGGTGTAAATGCAGAATAACCCCATTGGCTTTAACTCCATTACTCTGGATTTGCACCAGTGTAAGAGAGCACAATTTGGCCCTACATTTCCAGTCCACATGGATAGCCTGGATTGGTTGTTTTCTTCTCGCTTTGTGAATTCTATAGATCAGACTCTGTAGAATAAAGAATCCAAAGTGTGTACCTCTGATCTGCATGGCTTTCTGATGAGACGCACCTAGGGGGCTAGTAGAACGTCAGGGGGAAATGCAGGGATTGGCTTTTAGTTCTGAGCCTCAGAAATCTCCCCGTTGACATTTACACCGATTAGCATTCCAGAAAAACAGCAACAAAAGTAAGTCGCGAGTATCAAGGCAGCAGACTGACCTCCCCACCTCCCACCTCACAGTCCCAACCAGTCCCCCGGCCCCCAAACAGTCACCACTTTCCCAAGTACACAGTGCCACATGTCTGTATTATTGCTGCCTTTGAAACCCCCAGAATGGTCAAACCCTGCTGTCGATTTAAAGGTAGGAGGGCTGCAGTTTTAAAAAAAAAAGTGTTCTCTAGAAAAGTCTGTGCTGTCCACAATCAGGGTGAAATTCACTCCCGGGCCGTCAGACAGACTGAGACTTTCGATCTACCACCTACTTGCTAATGTATGGAATCAGAGGGGTTCCACTGGCTGGGCACCACTGATGCAGAGATCAGAATCTGGCCTTCAGATGCCACAGCAAAAAGCATGATGTTAGGACCCACCCAGAACAGTGAAAGGGTCACAAGAACAACAGGGGAAAGATGGTTTTCCCCTAACAAGACAAACCCTAATAGTCTCAAAGCCTAGGTACTGCGGTGATTGGTGCTCAGAGATATATACTGTAGAAAGAAACAAAACGATAATGTTCAGCATGTCTAAGTATTAAGCTCAGATCCATTTAAGGACTGATCCCCAGCAGGTGTAAATGGACGTAGTCCACCTATACCCACTCAAGAGCTGGCCCTGGATTTTTCAGTCTATTGCTTTAGCTCTTTTTTAAATGTATTGCAGGCAGATGTGAGAAATCTGAAGTCTTTTTCTCTCCTTGCCTCTCGCAGCAGATGGCTAGAATTTGGCGGGGTTTGGAAAGTTTAAAAGACAACGGGGAGACACCAGAATCTAGCCGTTTACAGTAAAGTACCTAAACATCTTGACTGCATCATAACTATATTGTGCCTCGCTATTCATTTTGCACAGAACTGAATTCATTCTGCATAAAACAATTCGTATAAAGGATCCAATCCATGAACAAAAGGCTTTTTAACCTTGTCTTCACCCTCCGACTGGGTTTCACCTAAGTGCTCCATTAACACGGAGTTGGGTTAATGGTGGCCACTATTCTCACGTACCTGCCCTGAGCATGAATACCAAACCACACAGCGAAGTGCCCCCAGCGTTAATACCTGATAGAACGAGCATCTTAATTCCCCTAATGAGCTCATTGCCACTCTAAATATGGGCATGCAGGTAAATGATCAATTGCCTGGGAGCTTGGAAATTGGCATCGCTCCTGGTTTCAGCTGGCGACAAAGAATCGTTCGGTTTGCAGGGAGAGGAGCTGCGTTTTCAGGGAGAATCCCGGAACACTTTTTATTCAGGGCTGTTAGTTAGCGCCGGAGTTAGGTTTCCTTCCTTGTGAGCATCACTATGCACATCGCTGGGTTGGGATAGCAATACCCGAGAGCAGGGGTTCCCAAACTGGGTACACGTACCACTGGGGGAACATCAGCTGGATATTCCCTCCGTTCACTTCATAACCATCTTTTAAGAACGTGGAACATGAACCAATGACGTTTGGCTCCTGCTGTTTCATTGGGCTGTGCTCACTCGCTGCTTTTTCACTTCTAGGTGAGTACGAAGTGCCGTGGCCTGTGGTGGGAATGCGTCACCAACGTGTTCGATGGGATTCAAACCTGTGACGAGTACGACTCCATATTTGCCGAGCACCCCTGTACGTATGCTTCAGATTTCGATCACAAACCGTGGCGGTAGAGAACACAGAATCACAGAACCATAGTTGTGAGAAGGGACCACAAGGGTCATCTAATCCAGGGGTTCTCAAATTGGGGGTCCCAAGGTTATTAAGGGAGGGGGGGTTGCGAGCTGTCAGCCCCCACGCATGCCGGGGCTCCGGCTGTCATCCCGAGCCCTTCAGAGCTGGGTGGCTGGAGAGCAGCGGCTGCTGGCCGGGTCCCAGCTCTGAAGGCTGCACCGCCCCCAACAACAGCGCAGAAGTAAGGGTGGCATGGTATGCGGGGGGTTGTCACTTTTTGGGGGGGGTTGTCACAGCCTGAAATATTTTCAAAGGGAGTCCCAGCAAAAAAAGTTTGAGACCCCCCGATCTAGTGTAATCCCCTGCCAGGATGCAGCATTTGTTACAGATGGCTATCCAGCCTCCTTTGGAAAGCCTCCAGTGAAGGAGCTTCAAACATTCCCCTTTCCAAGGACAGATTTTGTATGACAGGCTCCACAGGAGATTTTTATCATATTGCAAGATGTAAAGCTGATTTGATGCTCTTAGAAACCCAAAGACTTAGGTCTTGTCTTCACTGCAAAGTTAATGAGTTATAACTCGAGTGCTGTCCCTAACGCCAGTCCTGTCCACACACAAGAATCCTTAACTCGAGTGTGATGGTGCTTTTAACGCGAGCCAGTTGGCCCGTCAGGGGGCCTCACGAACATTTGAGCGAGCACAACTCATCAGCCACTAACATGACTGCTCAGTAGTGTTGACGCAGGCTTGTACCACTCAAATGCTGCTAGTCCTCCAGTGCCTTCCCACAATTCCCACATGTGCCCCGAAAGGACAGACAAGTTTTCCCACAATTCACTGGGAAAGAATTCCTAAGAGTGACTCAGTTTATGGCAGAACCATGGGATACGGCCCCAGAAACCTTTGAGCCAGCTCCAGTGTGGACACCAGCAGGATTTCACAGTATGGCTGCTCTCACTTTTGCTAAGCTAACTGGAGACAGGTGACTCCAGTTATCCACTCGGCAGTAAAGACACGTGGGGCCCAGGCCGTGTGCGCGCCTTGCGCTGGCCATCTGCACAGGGTCAGCTTCATCTTCTCAGTTGGTCAGGAGAACCTCCATGGAATGCACAGCGGGCTGGGGTGCTCAGGACAAGATGACGCCCTCTCCCATGTTCCTGGCTGCTTCTACACCCCACTAGAAAGGCCTCAGCGAAGGCCTGCCCACGGTGCCTGCTCCCGTCCACTGCATGGGTTGCTAACCTTCTCCAGTTCGTATTTAGGGAGCCATTTGTTTCTCCTCTACGTTCTCTGGTCTCACACTGCTGCTATTGCTGGGTGCCCCGCTAGCCAGTGGGCAGACAAGTGAGCCTCTTAGAATCGCAGGATCATAAGACTGGCAGGGACCTCGAGAGGGCACCTAGTCCAGTCCTCTTCTCCGTGGCCAAGACTCAGCAGAACAGCCCTGTACGGGAAAGCACTTAAGCACATCCCACGGACTTCAGTATTGCTGAACAGCGATTGATCTAAGCACATGCTTAAATGCTCTGCTGACATGGGGCCCCTGTGAGACCACAGCTGGCACTGATCTGCAAATCATGCAGAAGGAGATATTCCTAGAACCCAGAGTTGAGTTCATCAGCTCATCTCCACTACCTGCAGAGTCAAGAATCTGGCTGTATCCAGCCCCTGGGTCACTTTAGACAGCTGGGGTCCCAATTCAGCAAAACTCTTAAGCACATGCTTGAATCCTACTGCTCAAGGGCCTTAAACAATAAGGCCTGATCCCAAGGCTACTGGAGTCAGTGGGAGTCTGTTGCTTTCAATGGGCTTTGGTATTCAGCCTTGGCCATTAGCAAGACGCATGACACCCTCTTCTCCATTGCTTGAAAGGGATGCGGAAGAGTCTTTGAAAACAAATGTGTCCATGAAAAGGAGCTTGTAGTTTATGATTGAATTGACAGGCATGCCAGAAAGCCACTCAGAGACCCTGAACATAGAATGTGGAGTCAAAAATATCCAGAGTTCATCTCAGTTAATTCAGTTCAAAGGAAATTGATGCACCAAAATCTTCGGCCCATGGTTCATTTCTCAAGGAATGCCCAGTGCATATTTGTGATTGAAGAAAACCAGCAGATATCAACTTCCACCCATAAAAAAGATCATTCAGGGCCTTTCCTGGGTTCCCAAGGCTTTGTAATTCCTCCCTATATAGCACAGGTGAAGCACAACTGAAGTTCCTCCTTTCAGTCCATCACTGTTTCATTCTGGTTTTGAAAAAAAACCTACAATGCTGAAGAGTGGCAGAAACCTCAGGCCTTTGAGAAAAGATCCCTCACAGCAACTTTAAATCCCAAGGCATGTGGATAAATTCAACCCTGGAAGTATGAAGAAAGCTGATTATTTTTGCAAAATATTTCATTTGGTTTTGTGGGTAAAATCCTAAATTCTCTCATTTTTCCACTTCCTGGGGGGGGGGGGGGGACAGAACTGGGAATTTACCCACCAAACAAAATTACATTTTTGGGAATATTTTTTATTTTATTTTTTAATTTTGAACGTTTTGTTATTGAAAAAAAATAACAAAAACCTTTGAATAAAACAAAGTAGAAAACCCACCAAATGTATTTTGAAACATTTCAATGAGCCCTAGAGAATAGGCAGCCGGACGTTCTCTTCTGTTTGAATTTCTCTTTTGCCAAGATAGGATGATGGCACCGCACGCTGATCTAGAGACTAGCACCCTCCCGTGCTCACGGTAACAAATCCTCAAGGTAATAGCCCCTGAAAATTATGGATGAGCCCAAACCAAATCCCTGCACCCAAATACACTTTTAGAAGCAGCGTTTGATTAATGAGATCTTCTTGTCCATGCCCAGGGCAGTGTAAAGTTGTTCCTTATTGGTATGTCCTTGATCATCTGCACTTGAATATTGCATGGCGTACATGAGTCACCTGTGCAGTAATATCTCTTCATCTTCCAGTCATTATTATCCTTGAAGTATCTATGGTGAGATTAGCCACAGTGCAGTGAGATTAATTGAGGATGTGTCACCAATTGTGGGAAGAGGCCTTCTTTATTAATGTCCAGTGTACAAACAAGACTACGGATAACTAGCATCAAAGTGGGCCTATCAACTACCGTCATCCAGGGTGTGACGTCTGAATGGTGGGGCCTAACACTGTGATGCTATCCAAAAGATGGGGTGATTTTTACATGGGGGACTAAATCATTTAACAGCCTCTCTCTTTGGGGGATTAAATGTGGCTGGGAAGTGGCAGATGTCAGCTGATCACCAGACCTACGGTTTCACGCAAAACCCCTTGCAGGAGAGATTCTGCTACCCCGGGTGCTTTGATTTCAATGGGCACCTCTGGTGAAGACGCTCTGTGACAATGGGCGCGCGCTCTCCTGTCAGCATAATTAATTCACTGCTGTGAGAGGCGGAAGCTGTGTCGCCGGTGTGGACGGCGCTTAGGTCACTGTCACGTGTGTGTGTGGGGGTCTTTTTCACACAGCCCTGAGTGACGTAAGTTACCTCGACTCACATGGTCGTGTAGCCTTGCCCCAGTCCTTTAGCTTTTAGGATCCCGGCTGTATCGCCTTGCTGCGCTGCAACCCCTACCCTGTCCTGCAGTGAAGCTGGTGCTGACCAGAGCCATGATGATCACAGCAGACATCCTGGCGGGGTTTGGATTCGCTTTCCTGCTCCTGGGACTTGACTGTGTCAAATTCCTCACGGACGAGCCCGCCATCAAGCAGCGCATCTGCCTCGTGTCTGGAGTTACGTTGCTCATAGCAGGTATTTGTCCCGGTGCGGTCACATGGTCGTGGATGGCCCGATCGAAAAGAAATAATTAGTGCAAAGGAGTGAGAGTCATTTAGTGGGCAGAGACACGCGCTCTATGAGAGGAAGCATGGTCCAATGGTTAGCCAGAGAACCAAGTTCAATTCTCTACTATACCACTGACTTCCTTTGTGACCCTGGGCAAGTTACTTAGCCTCCCGGTGCCTCAGTTTCCCATCTGTAAAATGGGGATAATAGCACTGCCCTGCCTTAGCCTCACAACAGGGGTAGTCTGAGGCTAACAACATTAGAGTGTGAGATTCTTAGATACTAGCGTGATGGGGGCCAGAGAAGTAACTAGGATAAATAGGTGCCAAGTTATAGCATTGGCTCACTGTGAACAAAGTCACTTTATTTATTTGGATTTGCACCAATATGAAAAAAGCTCTCCCAGTTTCACTTTACCCACAGCTATAAAGAACCGAATGCCAATCATTGGGAGGCTTATGAATACATGTGCTTGTAACATGCTCAAAGATTCTTTTCGGTATGGCCCAGTGCATATTAGAGCTAATCTAAAAGCCCGCTGTGAACATTTTGTTGGCAATCTCCTCCAGATGTGTGTCCAAATTCAAAATTTGCCTGAAAAACATTGACATTCAAAAACTCCCGATCAGCTACAAGTTGATAAACAAGGGACAGCGGGGCAGGGGTGGAATTGCATAGACATATAATCCCCCCAACACACTTTTAAGTAGAGGTTTCAAAATTTGAAAGATGTCAGTCAGCTAGAGTGTCCATAACACGTCTGAGAAAGCAAACCCGTAGAGTATAAACTGCCCTTGACTCGCCAGATGAAGTCAGCAGGAGCTAATGGCTGCATTAGGAGATGGCAGAGTATGCTCCAGGAATTGTTATATTCACGGTAATCACCTTGGCCTGTCTGACAGCTCTCTCTGGTGCTCTTCTCTCCTGCCTTGCAGGCTTCCCAGGCCTTTTCGGCTCAGTATGGTATGCCCTCGGGGTGTACGTGGAGCGCTCCTCCCTGATTTTGCACAACGTGTTTCTGGGCATCCAGTATAAGTTTGGCTGGTCTTGTTGGCTCGGAATGGCTGGGTCCCTGGGCTGCTTCTTATCTGGGGCTGTGCTCACCTGCTGCATGTATCTCTTCCGAGGTAAGACCCAACGGCATCAACTCAACGCAGTAAAGACAAGGTTAATAATCTCTTGGGAGCTGGTACACATGCCCAGAGCAATAGAATGTTGCTTAGGGGACATCTCTGGGGCTGAGAGGAGAGCTGAAGTCTGTGTGTCCATTAGTCCCTTAAATTCACTGCTGAAAATACCAGTGTGGTTCTGACTGCTGGGATGTGGATCCTTAGCAGCTTAGAACAGGACCAAGATTCTTCACACATTTCCTATAGCTCTCCAGCGGCCTATCAGAGGCTACTACTTTAGGATCACTCCTGATCTGTCTTGGAGCATGCGATGTTCAGGGATCACTCGGTTCTTCATGTGCTCGCAGAGATCTGCTGTGTTCTGTGTCTGGTTCCTTCCAACTGGCTGCGCAACACAACAAGAGCTTCCCAGCACCCTGCCCAGGAAGCTCAGCCCTTAAAGGCCCCATCCCCAATATCATAGAATATCAGGGTTGGAAGGGACCTTAGGAGGTCATCTAGTCCAACCCCCTGCTCAAAGCAGGACCAATCCCCAATTTTTGCCCCAGATCCCTAAATGGCCCCCTCAAGGATTGAACTCACAACCCTGGGTTTAGGAGGCTGATGCTCAAACCACTGAGCTATCCCTCCCCCACATCACAATATCACAGCGCCTATATAAAAAGCTTCATCTCCTATCCAGCATCATCATGTGTGATGGTTAAGTGTGCATCAGTGTTTTGCCTGTAAAATGGAGATAGTAATACTTTACCCATCTTTGTAAAGTGCTTTGAGATCCTCAGATGGAAGATGAGGTCTAAGCGTAAAGCACAATGTTATTATTTGCCTTATTAACAAATTGGAAGCATCATTACACTTTATTCTGAGGGCACTTTGCTGATGGAAATGGCTGGGTCACTGCTAATCAGCTTTTCCTCTTTCTTTCCTTTTGCAACACAGATGTTGGCTCTGGGAGGTTCTACACCTCTAATTCCTTGAGGAAGATGTATTCCCCAGCCGGAACGACTGTGGCAAACACATACTATCCATCGTCTCAGACAGCTACTGCCAAAATGTACGCAATGGACACCAGAGTGTGAGGAACGGGAAACGAGAAGATTAGCACTCTGCTTTTATTTTGAACTGCTTATTCAGGGGCCAGGCCTCCAGCGTTTGTGATCGGGTTGCTAAGTCGCGCCTCACAGATACAGGGAGAATGGCCTATATGGGGCTTGAAATAAAATCATCGTCTTCAGCAACAAAGCAAGAAACCAGCTGCCAGGATGGATCATGAATGCAGGACTCCCACTGGGTTGCATTCTAGAGGTGCTAAATACCAGCTGAATTCCATTCATCTCGCTGTTCAGCCTCAGTCAGATTTTGGCCCATTTATTTCACTGTGAGTTGAAAGAAATCAGCTCTTTGCAGGAGTGGGCACCTACATGTTGTATAAAGAAACCAAAACAATAAGGTGGGGGGAGGGAAGAATGACAGAGCTAATCCGTGTGTGATAAGGTGCTGACAGACCAGGGAGACCACACATATGGGCCTCTGCTGAGAGACGGATGGGCCGCCAGGTCGACATCTGGAATCCATGTAGTCAGGACGTAGGCGTGTCCTCTCCTTGAGAGCAACAACAGATCAGCACAGAAGGGAACGGGCTGTACTAACCTGCACCCTCCCCTGCTGTCTGGGCCCCAGGGCTCGCCCACAAATCACCAGCTGGAGAAAACGCCGTGCGCTCCCATGCGTTCTGCCCTGCGAAATGCAAACCTCTTCCCCAGATGTTGAGTAGCTGATCAGTCAACCCATTGGGATTCTCTGTTGCCCAGCTCTGGAAATCCTAATTCAGTACTTAACCATTCCCTTCCTGAGCCAGACCCGGACAAATTGGGTGAGGATGCAGAACTGACCTTGTCTCATGATGAATGGATTGACTAGGAGCTGATATAACCGACTGCAAAATCCCTTTGATGTGAACCCCCTTTAAATCAAAACATTTTCTTATCCAATTCAGAGCTATTTTACCGGGCATGAAATCTACAGCCCTTATGTAGCTCTTGGGTAGGCTAGAATGTAGGCCTTCTCTTCATCAGGGAAAAAAAAAGTGTTTTTAACAAATTAGCTAACACAAGTTAAAATCCCAGTGTAGACAGGGCAATTTTCAACACGTTTGCTGGTAGCGGCAGACCGTGGGTGGGAGTCTCAAGTTTAACTCACCCAGTTTAGCATGTGTTAAGTCTACACTCCTTGTCTAGACAAGAGATTTAGAACAGAGATTTAGCATATGTTAGCTAAGTTGGCAGCAATGCATTTTTATCCCCGTCTAGACATGAGTGTCCTTTAGGTGTATAAATGCAGGTGCTTTATGGAAAAATATACAGAGTGTTTAAATAACATCTTTGATTAGTTTATTTCCTTCCCCGTAAATAGAAACTGATTTCCAATTGCAGCACACCCAATAAAACGGTCTTATAATAAAACAATTAAATCTGTATTACCCATGTTTGTCTGTAATATTTCACCCTCTCGTTACGTTCCTCAGCCTCAGTTAACCATGTAAATAATATACTTTGTTGTGACATCTTCCGATTGAACAATTTGCTGATTCAGTGGTAGGTATATATTTTTAAATATAGTGTCCCCCCCCCCCCCCACCCGCACCTTCTGTTTCATGAGTTATTTGCACCGGGCTCTGGTGATTTTATTGGAATGAGGATGTGGATCCAGTGAGCACAGTTTTACTTAAACATTTTAGAACTGCAATAAAACGCACACCGTGAAACGCATGTGATTTCCAGTCCCCTCCCGCAGGATTCTCCCATGGTGGTGGGAGGGGAGGAGAGGTGCTCAGGTGATAGTCCTGCTAGATCATGATCTGGGTGATATAGATAACGTCCCTCCTGGAAATGAGGGGCAAAAGGCAGCAGCACAAATAGGAAGAGGCTTTAGGAAGAGGAGGTTTGATCCAGGAACAGTCGTGCCCTCTGATTGCCAACACTGGATCTCACTGCATATCACCGGCACTTGCTTTTCAAGATCTAGGAGCCTTTGCGGTGAGCTTTAGATGCATCCACGTTTTTTAACCTGTTCTTAATGAGAAGGAGCATTCATACAGGCTGCTTTCTGCATCGATGAGTCCCAAGAATGTGCAGACGTATAAGCAAAAACGAGATTACTTGTATAACACAATGACTAAACAACAGGCCCTGGGTGCCCCACTTCTTTAAAGGGGAAACCAAAAGGCTTTTTACCTGTCAAGATCGCCAGGATATTGAGTTCTTCCTGCAGATGCTGACAGCATTTAATAATAGTGAACAAATATAAAATAATCAATAATAACGCTTAGCACTTGGAATGATTTTGTCTTCAATGCTTCACAAGTATTAAGAAATTCAACCTCTTAACAGGCAGGTGAGTTCTATTGTCCCCATTTTACAGAGGGGAAAGCTGAGGCAGATGGGTTAAGTGACTAGTCCAAGGCTACAAAAGAAAATCAGTGTCAGGACTGAAGATAGAACCCAGGTGCTCCTGGCTCTCAGTTTTATGTGACATCAATAGACAACACCTCCCTTTTATAGATTAAAAGCATTATTAAGAGATACTTGAGCCCCTGTGCTGTGTGGAGCCAGCTCACTTTGATGGAGCTCTCTTTGGGTGGTGCAAGTATCTGGTTGCAGGGGACTCCTGGCAGAATCACGGCCTTAGTTTCGACAGAAAGGAACCAAAGAAAAACATGTCTTGGCTTCTTTGCAGCACGCAGCTCAACAGCCCTCCCATAGGTCTAGATCCTGCAGTGCTCAGCACTGTCAATGGGAGCTGAGGGCACTTTTCCAAGGGTAGCCAAGACGCACTTACAAGGTTGAGCCCGTACTTGGGATTAGTGTCTTCAGTTCATGTTGCGAAAAAGCTGGAAATCCTGACATCTAATGGCCCAGAGAAGAACAGCCACCTACGTCTGCCCTGCAAAATTGATTCCCCGTCCTCTCCCTCTAAAAGACACCATCAAACAAATAATTTCAGACTATAATACCGAGTCTTCGGACTGAGCTAGAAAACAGATGAGCATTTCTGTTATTTCCTGTTTTTTGCATGTTGCTTGTCATTCTTGATTGATTTGCAAAGTAAATGCAAAGTAATGCACATTGGAAAACATAATCCCAACTATACATATAAAATGATGGGGTCTAAATTAGCTGTTACCATTCAAGAAAGAGATCTTGGAGTCATTGTGGATAGTTCTCTGAAAACATCCACTCAATGTGCAGCGGCAGTCAAAAAAGCGAACAGAATGTTGGGAATCATTAAGAAAGGTATAGATAATAGGACAGAAAATATCATATTGCCTCTAGATAAATCCATGGTACTCCCACATCTTGAATACTGCATGCAGATGTGGTCACCCCATCTCAAAAAAGATATATTGGAATTGGAAAAGGTTCAGAAAAGGGCAACAAAAATTATTAGGGGTATGGAACAGCTGCCGTATGAGGAGAGATTAATAAGACAGGGACTTTTCAGCTTGGAAAAGAGACGACTCAGGGGGATATAATTGAGGTCTATAAAATCATGACTGCTGTGGAGAAAGTAAATAGGGAAGTGTTATTTACTCCTTCTCATAACACAAGAACTAGGGGTCACCAAATTAAATTAATAGGCAGCCGATTTAAAACAAACAAAAGGAAGTATTTTTTCACATAACTCACAGTCAACCTGTGGAACCCCTTGCCAGAGGATGTTATGAAGGCCAAGACTATAACAGGGTTCAAAAAAGAACTAGATACATTCATGGAGGATAGGTCTATCAATGGCTATTAGCCAGGATAGACCGGGATGGTGTCCCTAGCTTCTGTTTGCCAGAAGCTGGGAATGGGCAACAGGTAATGAATCATTTGATGATTACCTGTTCTGTTCATTCCCTCTGGGGCACCTGGCATTGGCCACTGTCAGAGGACAGGATACTGGGCTTGATGGACCTTTGGTCTGACCCACTATGGCCGCTCTGATGTTCTTATTTTCTCTTTGGAAACATCCCTCCAACATGTTCTGTCTCTATTCGATTTTGCATTAGTTCCAAAAGGCCATTGTGGCTTTTCCATCCAATGTACGGTATTTTGACTTTATTATTCAATCCTTGAATGGCGTGATGAAGTGAAAGCCTCACTATGCAGCCTTCCTCATGCCACTCTTTCATTTGCGTCCTACTGGATCCCAGGCAATTAATCCTTCTACAATTCGTTATTTATCCACTATCAAGACTTAGCGATAGAGCCAAAATATTCACCCCCTTATTTTTCCATTTTTTTTCACATGATTTCCATTTCATTGCGTTGTTAATGTGCAGCGTCAGTTTATGTTAGTTGGAAGGCAGTTATGGAGTATCATCACTGTTTCTCTGCACTATTACATCTGAAAGACAGTGATTTTTCAGCTGATACGTTATAAAAAATGTCTCATCTTCCATTGTAACTCTTGGAAACAGCTCAGCCAAAAAGAAGTATCTTCATCAGGGGCTGAGTGGTGCATGGGAACGTAAGGCACAAAGCAAAGCGACTGTTCTCTGGAGAGACCAGCTAGGGAACTCAATCTACCCATGCTGTTCTGGGGCGGCTCGGAGGGGTCAGGGTCTGAGTGAAGGAGTGCACCAGTGGAGCTGCTACTGGGCGGATCCACAAACCTGAAATGCCTCCATATAAGTAAGTAAGAGGAACAGTCATTCTTAAAAGAAAGCCATTGTCATTATCCCCATTTTACAGATGGGGAAACTGAACCCCAGGACAGTGACATGACCAATGTAACACATCATATCTGTGGCAGAGTGAGGAATAGACCTGAGGCATCCTGGCTCTGAGCCCAGTGCCTTACCCATTACCCCACACTGCTCCTTGTGGGGCACACAAAGATTCCAGCTATTACGTCAAACCACTGGTCATAAGCAGTGTAGCTGTTCCACACCAAGCTCGCCGACGGGGAGGAAAATTCCTTACTGCTCAAGCCCTCTTGGATCCATGCCCTGATGTACTGTTCATGGGGACACATGCTCAGCCCTCCCACAATGTTACACAGGTGGAAGGTGATCGATTGACAACTCTGGAGAGGAAGGTCTTCCATTTGTGCACTGAACGTGTACTGCCTGGTGAGTGACAATTCCCACTTTCCCCATGCTCCAGTACCCCGGTGGGAATTGAGCTCATCCTGGCCTGGCTTGAAGTTTGTAGGTTGCCAGTATGAGTAGACGTGTATCTATGCGTATGTGAAGTTATATACCCAGACCAGGCAGGGTAGAGTGTCAAAAACTACGTTACTGCACTGAGTTTCCTTAGAGAGGCAAGGAGGGGGAGGGAATATATTTTTTATTGGACCAACTTTTCTGGTGAGAGAGACGTTTCGAGCTACACAGGATTCTTCTGCTGATCTGGGAAAGGAACTCCCAGCCTTGAAGCAAAATGCAAGTTTCCCTACTCATGTCCCAGACGTCACCAGAATCCATCGGGTATTTGCCTCTGATGACCTTCCCCTAGTAGACAATCCAGGGAAGTAGAGAGCGGTGTCAGGCATACCTGGCTCTTGTGGGCTGGGAATTTCAGATCAGTGAACCAGACAAGAGCAGCAAGGTACCATGGCCCAGTGGCCTTCCCAGGAATTGAAATTGGGCGGGGAGGGGGAGTGTTCGAATTTACTGCGGGGCGGGGGGGGGGGGGGTCACTAAATTGGCATGTAACTAGTTCACAAAACTGCGGGGGTGTTGGGGAAATTCGGGGGGGGGGTGTAGGGAAATCACCACCATGGCCCAAGGCCTTCCTCACCCCCCCATGAAACAAAAACACCCCAAAACAACCGCATTGAGCCCTTTAGCGGATGGACCTTTCCCCCCACAAGCTGCTCCTGGCACCCCCATAGTGGTAACGCAGGCTGCCTGGAGGTATTGTGCTCCCATATGTCATCTCACAATCATGAATACGTCACAGCCTATTTCTGTGATTGATTCCCTTTGTCTCATTTTCTTTATCCCATAGCATTGTGGGGGTTATTACGGCAGATCAAGTACGCGACTGAACACAATTGGGTTAAACCATTTTATTTTTTGAAGAACAAAAGGACCAAAATGTGAAATAAATCAAATGTTAACACCCCCCACCCCCACCCCGCAATAACACAGCAACCTTGAACTGTTCCTTGTGGCAAGCTCAATTCTGATGGAGCCAAAAAGCCCCTTAATCACTATTGATAGTCTGTATCGCCCTCTGCTGGGAATCGGAGAGAAGAGTTACAATCTATGAAATGAACGTGGATTACTGAATCTTGTGAATAAGGTATTCAAAATGAGGGTGTGTTAGGGTGATCAGACAGCAAGTATGAAAAATCGGGACAGGGGATGGGGGGTAAGAGAAGCCTATATAAGAAAAAGACCCAAAAATCGGAACTGTCCCTGTAAAATCGGGACATCTGGTAACCCTAGGGTGTGTGAGTGAAAAACTGAACTCTCCTTGCTTGTTAGCCTCTCAAGTAATATGACTAGAAGGTGACATTCAATGAAATTAAAAGCAGCAACATATTTAGAACCAAGTAAATAATAATAGGTCGATAATGCTTTATGCAGAATAAAATGCAGACCACCTATGGAGTTCGCTGTGTTCGATTAATTGTAAACTATTGTTATTTCTAAGCCCAAACCAGAATCTTGGATCCCAGCAGCGGAGAGTTTGGGGAGTCAGCAGGCCTGGAACGTGGCAATGGGAAAGCAGGCAGGGGCTCGGAGGCTGGCCCCCTTCCTGGTCTTTGGGGCTGGGCCGGCACCCAGAGCTGCAGTGCTGAGCGCCGTTCCTTTCTGGCTATGACAGATTCCGCGGTGGAGACCGTCACAGTATTAATACTGAAATCAAGAGTATTTACGTCAGCGGAAAATAACCAAAGCAACATTTTAATTTGGTTCCGGTTGAACATTCCATGGCTAATGCTTTCCCTTGGCCGCCTTTCAAGCTGCTGCATTTTGCACTGTCTGTGTCTTTTAAACCGTGCTACGCATTTCACGGGAGGCAAACAGTCCCTCACTTACATGGGGCATTGTGGCAAATTGCTGGCACTACTATGATGGGTCCCGCGCTTTCTCTTCTTGTGGAGGGGTTTCAGGGCGCTATGTCTTTCCCCTGAACTGGGGTATCAGCTGTCCCACTAGTATCCCAGAGAAGAGGAGTGGAAAGGGAGGGACCCAGGCCCGCCCTCTACTCCAGGTCCCAGCCCAGGGGCCCTACGATAGCGGGTAAACTACTTGTACTCGTGATTCTTTCCCCTGGGCTACTTCCCTCTCCTGCGCTTCAGCTTGTGGGGCTTCCTGCCTTCCCTCTGCAGAAGCCAGGTGTCCCTTTACCTAGGATCTTGGTCTTCTTAGCCCGCTGCAGCACTTCTCCAAACTCTCCTCTGCGTTCCTCTAAACTGCTCTCTGCTCCACCACCAAACCACTCTGATTCAGCTCCTCCAAACTGCTCTCTGCTCCACCACCAATCCACTCTGCTCCAACTCCTTCCTCCTCCTCTTCTGTCTGCCTGAAGCAGGGGGTTTTATTAGGTTCCTGAGGGGGCCTTAATTGACTGCAGGTGCTCCAATTAACCTGTAGCCACCCTCCCTAATCTCCAGGGAACCACGCCTTAATTAGCCTTGGGCTTATATATTTCCCCTCTTACACTCTACTACTGCTCCCTGGCCCTCCTGTGTCACAGGCATATTTCCATGACACTGCACAATATAACAGTGTAACTCTAATGCTACCTGGCGCCATGCTGGCTTGGACCCAAATGACTGAAGCCAACCCATCTCTTTCCAACTTGAGAAGCCACTGCCTAGTCATTTCTTAGCCTTCGCTCCTGAAAGGCAGTGAGCTGTAAGCGCACGGGAGGAATTAGGATATTTAATAGGCTAAATGTTCAGGTTGCACCAAAAATGCTGGGTACAGACCAACCTAAAGTTTGGAGGAGCCTGAAATTCAGATCCAGATCTTGAGCCTACAGGGAAGGTGAAAACTTACTCTCTGCAGTGTAGCCCGGTGGAGTATAAAGGAAAAGTGGGTGTGATTCTATTTGCGTTTTGTTTCCCCTTTTAATTTAAAAATAAAATACTTCCTCTGTCTCCTCTTCAGCCTCATGGCTGATTCTGCTCTCACGCTGGTGTAGATCTGGAGTAACCCAGGGGGGTATGAATCAGGACCCTAGTGTTTGCCTGCCTTCATAATATCCTCGTAGGGAGGAGGCAATCCGGCCCCCCTGGTGCTGATGCGCAGGGTGGGAGAAGGGCGCAGCTCTGGGTTTGGAGGGTGGGTGGGCACTCCAGAAAAGGCACATGGAGAAGCTTCACTTACTGGGAAGAGAAAAATGGAGATTTCTTGGTAACCATACGCCAGCCTTGAGTGAAACCACACGTAGGGGACCGAGGTGACTGTGTGTGTGTGTGGGGGGGGGGGACGACGATGACGATGTGAGAGCTACATTAGCTTGAGATATTGAAGTGTCACATGGCTACAACAAAAATCTGCCAGGTACATGCAGCAGCTGCATCTCAGGGCTCTCAGACCAGCTAACTATACAATGGGGGCTGGGGAGCTCTGAATTCAATCTGCCAACACTAGAAGAGCCAAGAGTTTGGTTTGGTGTGATTTCCCCAGAGCGTCTAGTGTTTGCTCTGACCCCCAAAGCTACCAGGGTTTCCTCTTGGATTATCAGGCCTCACGCACTCAGTCTGATGGGACATTCTTGGGGTTTCGCCTGAGGGGCGCTCATTTAAGATCTGATCCAATGCCTATTGAAGCTAATGGAGATACTCCCAGATACTCCAAGAGACCAGCCCTGGGCGCACTGTGGGAGGGACTGGGCCCATTTAACCCAGTGCCTATGTTCCATTGTGACAACGTTCCAATGAATATGAGGCCTAATGATTGTTGTAAATGCTCCAGGAGATGGACCGCTCTCCAGGAAGGAAGCCCAGGGCAGTAACTCTCATTCAGGTGGGAGGCAAGGTCACTGAATTGAATGCAGCAGCACTTTACCTACCGAGTCAGTGAACTATGGCCCTGCCACTGAGTTTGGGTCGGACCCTACAGGAGCAGGTTTAGCGAGGAGAAGCCCCGCAAAGATCTAGATGGAAACTAACCACCAAGAGAATCGGAGTCACTGAGCGCAAAGACGGCAAGCGTGCGCCGGGAGGGGAAGCTGCTCCGTCGTTTCAGCCAGCACTGCCGGCAGAAGAGAATCCCGCAGGACAGGATCATGGCCAGAAAGAACAAGATCAGCAACCTGAGGCAGAGACATAGACATGGAACAATCAACAGCAGCTGGCAACGGCAAATGGTTTCAGAAATCAGAGGCAGGAGGGCAGGTTTGATCTGCAGAAGAGAAGAGACCTGCTAACTAGGAGAAGGGCAAAGTTGGTCCAATTATAGAAATTCTAGTGCAGTTTTTTGGCCAGAGTTGCACAGACTGTTGCAGCCAATGGCCAAAGCCCCATCGATCGCTCCTGCGCTTTGGATCAGGTCCACCCAGCTGGCTGGCTTTCTGTGAAAATTCAGAATTTATGCAAAAACACTTTTCAGGGAGAATTTTGACTTTTTTCCATTAAAAACGTTCAGCTGATCAGCTCTGCTGTCCGCAAACAGTGAAGGGGATGCGGAGCAACGATCCAGTCAGGGTAGAACACAAAATAATGGGCGTAAGCACTGAAAATTCAGGTGAAATGTGAGGAGAAATGTTCCTTGCTCTCAATTGCTCTCTCCATATCTACTAGAACTGGGTGAATTTTTTCAGTCAAATAGTTTAGTTGCTGAAAAATGCAGTTTCAGGTCAAATTAGGCAAATACTGTCAGTCAAATAAAAAAATGACAAAAAATTAGAAAAAGTCAAAATGGTACATTTCCATGTATTCAAAACAAAACCTGGCAACTTTTTGTTCCAAAATGGCATTTTATTTAGAAATTTAGCTAGAATTGTTTATTTTTTTTAAAGGGCGAAAACACCCACAAATATAAAAAACCACAAAACAAAACCAAACCCAAACTTCGCAGAACCAAAAACATTTTAATGTTGGTTCTACCCCAAATTAAATGATTTTGGATGTTTTGGTTCGGTCAGTTCTTCACTCAGCTTTCCTGTCTATATATCAGTACAGCCTTTTTTGCCAATTCTGTCTTTGGAATGGATCAGTACTTACCAGATATACCAGGCACTGAGGCTGTCCTCACTGTAATTAACACATCTAGCAATTAAAGAAACAGACAACACGTTGGGACAGCGCTGGGCCCAGTGACATGAAATCAGCTGACTTGCTGTCCTTAACTTGAGTGGTGGAAGAACCAGCACCATTAACGAATTTATAGTAGTACAACATTTAATTAATGGGATGTGTTTAAATGCAAATGTTTATAACTGTTTTCCTTCACATATACTGTACATCACAATCATTCTTTCTATGTTAACAAAACAACAAAATGATACATTATCATAAGAAACAGCTGGGTAGCTCCCCTTTGTATCACTCTCTTTCTGAAGAAAAATTAAGCTCAAACAACCATTGTTAGCATGCTTGCTATCCATTTTTATATTAATGGTATGAACATGGGACTCTTGTTTAGAGCATCTAGATTGTTTCGTGTTTTCCTTACTTTGCATTGCCTGTAAAACTCCAAATACAAAATAAAAACCAGTGAGAATGTGGAGAGTGAGTACTTACGGTTCATCGGGTTCACATTTCGGATCAGAGTCTGCTAACTGAAACACACATGGAAACCAGTCAGGGCAAATACAGTATCTTATTAGTAGAATCCTTTTATATTTGAACTGAAAAGCATCTACAGACAAATTCAAGGCCTGATCTTGAGACTGTCACTCGTGTGAGGAGTCCCCTTGATTTGTGTGCCTAACTAAGGAAGACTAACAGCTTTGATAAAGGTTCTTGGATTGGGCCCATAGTTTTTTCTGTTAATGGCCCGATCCAGCTGCTGTGGAAGTCAGCGGAAAGTCTCCCATCTAGTTTGATCAGATCCTTAGTTTTCTAATAAAAGCTGGAAGAAAGACATCCTGTTAAGATGTTTAGTGTTAATGGGTGAAGTATGTTTTTGCTAAGTGACATGTCAAAGTCCAAGAGCAAAGAGATACGAACAAGTATAAACAGAAATGTTTACAACACTGGCATTGATTTGTTATTCACAATTGCTTGCTGAACAGTTTCGGTGAATAATTGTGGGTGTGTAGCTCCTTTGCAAGACGTTCATTGTGAAGGTTCGATATTTGTAATTTGAGTCGTTTTGGAATGTTTCTGTTCCAGGACTGGAGGAATGTGCAACTCTTAGAATCAAGTCTTTGGTGTGAATCTTTGCAACTATGAATCTGAAAGTTGCTTTGGGGGAATATTTTATAACATTCACTTAAATCTGGCAAAAATTCCTGACACTAGCTGCATTTTCCAGCTTATATGTGTAAAACAGTTGATAAGCACAAGCTGAATCAAATCCATTAAAAATCTCAAATGAATATCAGTGGGAAATTTTGGACATATTTTCCCAGCTCTGTTGCAGAAAACTTTAAATCAAATATCAAATTGCAGTAAAATAATGGTACAGTATAAATAAAATGTGACAAATTAGATTTAGGTCATAGATAAAAAGTTATGTATAATTTGCAGATAATTACTATACTTCGTATTTCTTTTTTGCATGTGTCTGACAGGCATATAAATTTGTGTCCTCCTTTGAGTCAAAACTGAAAAGCTCTTTTGCATATAAGACAGATTTCTTTTTGGACAGATTGCATATCACATTTCTAATTAGCAGGGGTCAGTGTAAGAGTTATGTTGTACAACTCTAGCAACACCCTGAACAGCAATAAATCATCTTACAAGTCAATATAACGGGCCCAATCCTGTCTGCATTGCCATTAACTCGATGGGAGCAGAATCAGTCCCCAGGTATAACAAAAGGCCCTGTGTGTAACGAATCCTGCAGATAAAACGTTATCTATGAAATGTCATGGATGATTTAAAATGAAATGGGAAATAGAAAGAGACTGAGAATTCAAAATGCACTTTTCCAGACGTGCCCTTTTCAAATTGCACTCATCTGCCACGTCTCACACACATGGTGGGGCATCATTTTTTAATTGTTTGCCTCACGTCTGCCAATTCTGAGGAGAGCAGGTGAAAAAAGACAGTTTATCACCAGGATCATGTGTGGCTGTGAGTGCTTTTTATGGCTGGAAACATGACTTATCTTTCACATTCTTTAAACGTCTCAGTGTGAAGCCATCACTCCTTATGTTACTGACACACAAAGATACCTGAATAACACTGTAGATAGCTAGATAAACTGTCTTCAGTGAAATCCTACTAATTCAGCTGGAGACATGCACCTTCTAATTTCAACAACCATATATTGAATAAAAGGATTCAATAGAAGAAAAATATCAATACGTTAGATGGAATTGGTTGTTAATATAAAATCCCAACTACTTGGCAGGTCTTTACAAATATCTTTAAAATGTTGTTATTGCCAAGTTATCCCAAGAATGAAAACATGCTCAAGAGAGCCCTAAAATCAATCAAAGTCTGACCCCAGTAAAAGATTTTGTTACCTGGAATAATATCAGACATAGGCCTCCAATTTCTGAGATTGGCCAGGTGAGACACAGAGCTCTGGGTCTCCACATTGTTAACAACAGAAACTCTTGTGAGTCTCTGTTTATAGCTGCAGCTATATGCTCACATATGATCTGGAACTTTTACACATCCCTATAAATTGTCCTTTGAGCCGTGGAATGCATTCTCCAATAGCTCCTTGTGACTCAGGAATAATAGCCAGGGAATGAATGCAGCTTTGCATGAACACACTCAAATAGCCAGGAGTCCTAAATGAATATTCGTTTGAGGTCAGCACCTTGCAAATGTTCTGACCCTTTTGTAGCTTTCAAAAACTCCTGTTGCTAACGCCTGGTTCCATGTTAACACAACATTGTACATTTGCCTGGACCTGCTGCAAATACAGGAGTACATCCTGCAGGCCTAACTCGCAGGAAGACGCCTTACGCAAGTGATGCCCTTGACTTCAATGAGAGAGAGTCGGGATGGCTGGCTTACATCAACAGGGGAAAATCATGCTTGCCTGACTCACGCAAATACTTCCATCAACTTCAGTGCACACGCATAATAGAGTGAGTAGGGTACGGCACGGAGGGCTTATTTTTGGATACATATTCTTCTTTTGTTTGTGTGCTTGGGACTTTGAGGGTTTTATCCTTGTACCATTATTTTATCGCACATGATCTCAGAAGGAGCATGCATTTATTGGCTGTATGATGTTTACTAAGCTGTACTTCAGCTGTGAGAGCTAGAGGGAAAGCATTTCTTTTAGGGCTGGATCCAAAGTTCACTGAATTAAACTGAAAGATGTCCATTGACTTCGAAGGGCTTTGGATTGTGCCATTGATCTTTAATTTCTAACAGTGAAAGAAGCACCGAGAACTATTTCTCAAACCTCCGGGGTTGTCATTCCCTTTCTCAGGGTGGATTCTGGCATAATTCCAAGCAGGAATAGGTGATCCAATTTGGATAAAAGTATAAACCAACCCAAATCTGTGCCAGTCCCTCAAGACAAAACCAAACCTTGAGAGTCAAAAGTTTGGTTGATTTTTCTTTGTTGTCATGTGACTGGCATCATCCTGATCTGGTCTGAACATGGCAGTGCCAAATTAAATAGCAGGAGAAAGGCTATTTCTGCGCTGTCTCCAGGCAGAGCAGAAGTGGGAAACACCATACAGATATCCCGAGAAAACCATTTTTTGTGAGATTTCAAATCCTCCTTTCCAGATCATAGAGGTTTGGTGAATTCAGGCAACGTAAGAATTGCATACTTATTATTACAATAAACCTCCACCCAGTCAGTGGTACATTGAGCCAAGTGCTGTACATACACATAGCTAGAGACAGCACCTGCTTACAACCTAGACAGAGGAGACAGTCAAAGTATGCCAGTTTTATTGATAGGGAACTGAAGCAGAGAGAGAGAGAGAGAGAGACGAAGTAACTAACTCAAAGTCACAAGGAGTCTGTAGCAAAGCTCAGAATCAAGCCCCCATCAGCTGACTCGCAGGCCAATGCTTTAACCATAAACCCATCCTTCCTCCATACCAGGACAGGCCAGGGTCCAGCCTAGTCAGTGTCAGTAGCTTGTCTCTGACAGTGGCCAATGCTAGCTACTTCAGAGGAAGACGTAAGACTCACTTCAGTGTACCTAATACATATGTAATGTTAAGATGGTTGAGTCTTCTTCAGCCTGTTCCTACCCAGTCCAGGCGGCTGCTATCTTCAGATGACACAGCCCAGTGGCACATTCTCCCTTCTGGTATGGCAGGATCTATTAGCCATTCAGATGGGGCTGCTGATCTGACCACTGCAGAATGTAAATGCATACTGAAGAACCACAATTTATGCCCAGGGGAGAGTCATGGGACAGTAAATGCCTGGAGTTTGCAAGTCCTGTTAGACCCATGTTTTCGGGTGTCCGTCTCTGGCCTTGACAAATGCAGTCTTGCTCTGCTGGCATCCAATCAGAATCCTTGCTTGTCTCTTTGCCCATGTCGCCCCTCTCTTTGCATCCCTCCACTTTCTCCCCCTTCTCCATCTCATCCATCACAAGCTGCTTGTCTTCACTTTCGAGGCCCTTCATGACCTAGCCTCACCCTACCCATCATCTCTCATTCAGTATTGAGAGGTCGACTCTCACCTCCGGCCAGCCCATGATCCCAGCCTCCATCACCTTCTGGTTCAATTTTCAAACAATCAGCTTCATGCTTTCTCCCATGCTACCCCTCACGCTTGGGAGGAGCCCCCCATAAACATCCACAAAGCTACCTCCTTGTCCTCTTTCAAAACCCTCCCTAAAACTCGCTTTTGCCAGGATGCCCACCAAAAACTTGACAATGGTTAGACCACTGGGGTACTGAGACCAGAGCTGATCATGCCAACCAATATTGGCTCATCGTTTCCTTGTGCTCCTCCATCTGTCTGTAGCCATCTGTCATCTCTTGCCTTTTACTCAGACTAGGGCTCCTTGGCGCTATGTTAGAATAATAATAATAAAATGGAGCATAGTATATTGTGCATGTAAAGCTGTGTGTCTGAAAGGTACCAATTTTTCAATTAATGTGCAGCACATAAATTCATAGATTCATAGAACTGGAAGGGACCTTGAGAGGTCATCTAGTTCAGTCCCCTGCACTCAAGGCAGGACTAAGTATTATCTAGACCATCCCTGACAGGTGTTTGTCCAACCTGCTCTTAAAAATTCCCAATGATGGAGATTCTACAACCTCCCTAGGCAATTTATTCCAGTGCTTAACCACCCTGACAGTTAGGAAGTTTTTCCTAATGTCCAACCTAAACCTCCCTTGCTGCAATTTAAGCCCATTGCTTCCTATCCTATCCACAGAGGTTAAGAAGAACAATTTTTCTCCCTCCTCCTTGTAACAACCTTTTATGTCCTTGAAAACTGTTACCATGTCCCCTCTCAGTCTTCTCGTCTCCAGACTAAACAAACCCACTTTTTTCAATCATCCCCCATAGGTCATGTTTTCTAGACCTTTAATCATTTTTGTTGCTCTTCTCTGGACTTTCTCCAATTTGTCCACATCTTTCCTGAAATGTGGCACCCAGAACTGGACACAATACCCCAGTTGAGACCTAATCAGCGCGGAGTAGAGCGGAATTACTTCTCTTGTCTTGCTTACAACACTCCTGCTAATACATCCCAGAATGATGTTTGCTTTTTTACAACAGCGTTACCCTGTTGACTCATATTTAGCTTTCAGTCCACTATGACCCCCAGATCCCTTTCCGCAATAATGTAACAATAATGTGAGCAAAATGTCTGTGGAAACCAAAGATCCATATGGCTTTGCTATCGATTGGTAAATGTTGCATAGATACCAAGGACAGATGCATAGAATTGTTATTGCTGAAGCATAGCTGGAAAACTCTTTGCATTTTAGCTTTGTTTGTAACCAAACAGCCAATTCTGGTTTGTTCGACATTCATTACTAGATTGTCACTGAGGCTTACAGCCCATGACTGAAATGCACCATTAATTTCGGGCCTTGCAGATTTAACACAAAGGGTGTTGCTGGGCATGAGTTTTGCGATAATTTAAAGTTAAACATTACGCAGCGATGCCATCATGTGTGGTAACGATTGACAAAGCTACAGTAATAGTCAGGTGTACCTCTCTGAGGTTTTTTTCAGCTGAAGAGGTGTGCAGTTTCAATAACATTGGCCACGCAAAACCGACCAGCTTTTGTTAATTATTATTAAAGCTTCATATGGGCCTGATTCGGATTCAGCTTCCTCAAAGTCTGGGCTGTTTGGATCTGGTTTGAGCCCATCTCTACTTAAGGGCAAGCGTCTGCCCCAGCACTCTCAGGCAGGGAAGTAGGGGAGCCAGGCTGTGGATGGAGTCCTGGGGAGGAATTCTAGCTGATTGAACCAGAGTTCCTTCTGGAGACTTGTGGGGGGGATGCTGAAGTGGTCACTCTGCCTTCTTTGTAGCAATGTGCTCTGAACAGCAGTATCTCTCATACATTGGCGGGGACATATGTACCATGCCATAGAAAAGGCTGAATAAGCCAGCGCTATTTGCTCAACTGTTTCTGTTCAGCTTCGTTAACTGACTTAATTGTCATACCCATTCCTGAGCTTTTCTTTCAAAAAATAAATCTAACTGCATAAAAATGTGTCCTCGGCATTGGTAGGAAAACCTCGTTACTTGTACAATTTCGACCTTCAAAGGAATCGTCCATCACTGAACTAATTTCAGATTTCTTCCTCTTGCAGTTATTTCCCTGAAATTCCCTCCCTGCACATCAGTAAGATACCATTATCAAGAACTCCAGTGCAGAACACACAGAATTGCTTCAATTAAGAGCTGCTCGATGTATCATCCCTGCTGTGTCTCTGTGAGCATAGTGAGATCCCTTATTGAAAAGTAAAAGAACTTTTTTCTGGGTTGGTCTCCATCAATGCCCACCTTCCTACAGTCATAGGAAACTGACCGCATGGATACATCCATCTAATCCCAATGGATGATCCCCGCTCACTTCTCTAGATGAAGTTCCCAGCCAGGACATCCTAGTATAGTGGTTCTCAAACTATGGCTCATGTTGTCAGTCTGTGGATCCTTTCCTGGTTCTTCTGCAACAGGGGGCACATCTCAACCCCTAAGTCCCCACGGACTGAGAGGTGGGAAGCCGAGGTGGGCCCCCGGAAATCTCTCTCTTTTGCTTAAGGAGAGGTCCAGACACTGAAAAGCTAGAGAACTGCTGTTCTACAGAAAATTGCTTCCTGACCCCAATTTGTTGATCAGTTGAAACCTGTGAATCTAAGCAAGGGTCCCTGTACCAGTAGTAAGGGATCTAGGGCCTGAAACAAAAAATCAAGGCAAGCCTTGTTCCAGAGAGATCACTGGAAAATGTGCACAAAGATTTCCAGCATAAGGGCCCAATCCTGCAAATGTTCCCGGTAGAGGTCTTCCTACCATGAGCAACCCCATTGCAGTCCGTTTTTTGCAGCATTGGGAGCCTAAACCCTCGGGTGTCCAGTGTTTTCTCGTCCCAGGGTTCCTCATAGAATCTCTCTCCTCTTTCCCTCCAAAAGTGCAACGTGTGCCCAATAAACCTTGAGCTCCAAGGGCTTTTACTGAGGGCCAGGTTTTGTTTTCCTCTCTTCCGATCTGAATTGTGTCCTTCTCTCCACTTGGTCTCTGGAAGCTGCCTTCGACGGGCTGTGGCCTATTGTTAGAGAGGGACCTTTTCTGATCGACAGCAGTTCACTTCCATCAAAACGACAACTCACTATTTCCTAGGCACCGAAAGTCGTTGGTAGGTGACCAGGGCACCACCTACTGGGCAGCAAGAAATACTGCAACACCAGCAGTCTGCGGCCGTCCATTATCCATTTTCTTAAAGGGCCTGGAATTCACAACGGGAGGAAGATCTGCAAACTTGGAATTCACTGACAGAGCTTCTTGGGAGAGGGGGAGGGAGTTTTTACATCCATCTCTCCTGCCTGGGGCAGACCCTCACGAGGGATGTTTGCCTGACATAGAGGAGCAGGAAGGGAGGTCTGTGAGATGGGTGGATGGATGGGCACAGTGAAGGTGCCACAAGTAAGGATGACATTTATTCCCTCAGTTATTTAGCTAGTGTTAGGGGAAAGTTTGCCTTTTCCTTTATTTAATGCTATTTTATCTCTAAACAATATTCATAAACAGCGAGTCCCTGAAATAGAGGGGCATGGGAGACTGGGACACAGGATCTGGGGGTGGGGGGGGGTGGGGGAGGCTAGAGGAGTACAGAGAGCCCCCGGTGCCTCCAATGTGCTGAGCCTACCGAAGTTATGAAGTTTGTTTCTTTTTCTATCTGGACATTTTCAAAGCAGCATCGCGGTCAATTTTACTCCCATCCACCTCTCCCGGGAGTTTTCCTCTCCCACCCTGATTTCACTGTTACTTCTCCTCCAGCCTCAGCTTCCACAGCTCCATTCTCAGTGGCTGGGGTAGCCAAGCCAAGAGTCTACTCCCTGGACACCATCTCAGATGGCCCCTAAACAATTTGCAGTTACAAAATTGGATAACATGGCCCCGGGCCTACATGAGCAGTGAAGTGTGCATGCAACCTGGTAGCACTGCATTTGTTACAGTCCATTCACTTTGCTAAGGATCCTCATCAGTGACTACCAGTAGGTGACCAGGAAGTCAAAGATTCCAGTGCATCACCCACTTAGAGGAGGGGAAACAATTCGTCCATATAGTGAAGAAAGCACTAAAGAGGTTCTCATGCCTCATCACCATGATGAAGGTTTTGCAGGTCACGAGGCCCTACGTTAAACTTGGACAATTCTATTGTTCTCTGATTTTGCCCTCCGTGTCTCCTGGGCAGCCCCATTTTTTGCTCACATGCTCCACACCAATGGCGGTAAAACTGGCAGAAAGCAGGGGTGAATCATTCACGCCTTATGTCTGGTTCAGAGGAAAAACCCAAGGAATTCTGTACATTAGGCAACATTAGCCATGTGTAAGGTGGATTTCTCCCTTGTACACTTTTTTTTTATACCGCACAAGTGCTTAGAACTAACACGACAGCCTCTTTCAACAAATAGCCAGCTATGGAAAGCTGGAATCACTAATGGGACGTGTAACATTTTAGGACCTCCAAAAGTCTCCCATGAGAGTTTGTAATGAATTGTCCAAAATACCAGTTTGCAGAGAAACATCTGGCAAACAGATGCTACGGTGACTGAGGCCCTAAACATAGATCGAGTTGCATGAGATCCTTCTTACTGAATAGTTCATCGGGGAATACAGCTTTTACAAAAGCATCTTTCCAGTAACAGTCTTTTGCATGTGTTTGGTATAGACTCTGCACTCCACTTTTGCAGGAGAGAGAGAAACTTTGGCTTTATAGTTTTGCATGTGAGCTGGGTTGTGACAGTGTGATGCTAAGAGACTAAAGGAGGGGAAACAACACTTTTTTGGGGAGGTCAAGCATCAGGAGGATAGGTCCATTAATGGCTAGTAACTGAGGTGTGCAACAGGAAGCCTGAAGTTTATTTCTGGCTAGGGTATTGGATGGAGACTCAAGAGATCTGAGTTCAGTTCTCAGCTATGCCAGTGACTTTCCATCTGATCTTGAACAAATCAGTTGGCCTCTCCGTGTCGCACCTCCCCAGTGGCAAAGTGGGAATAAGAACCCTTCCTTTCTCCCACTCTGCTTAAATCATACATTCTCAAGGCAGGGACTGTCTCCGAGTACATGTCTCCATAGGATTTAGCCCAATACTGCACCTCTTGGCGTTACAGTAATGCAAAGAATTAGACCTAAAGCTCATAGAAATAAAGGCAGATTGAATGAAGGTGAACACTGAGGAGTGGGCCAGAAACACAATCCATTAATCAACTGAGAAAATGTGTCCCCTTGTGGTTTTTAAAGTGAAATTGCAGCTAACAGGTGCTAAAGGTCTGAAGCCTAAAACCATCTATTTATGCTCAAACAGGGTCTTTTATTTTTAATCGTTTTAAGTTGCACTGGTATTTTTATCTTTTCCCTGATTGCCCTTCTTTTACTGTGTTGCAAAGAGCTGAGATTTCCCGTTAAAAAATTTAATCGCTTTTGTATTTTAATCCTCTGTAATTTCCATAGCTGCTGGATGGAAAAAAGACGAGAGGAGAATAAATCACTTGCATTTCCCTCCCCTGGTTTTGAGTTACTGATAAAGTAATGGACACCGCATGGGAGTTTTGGACTGAGTCATTAGAGTGAGGCTACCTGGCACAGCCTGAAATACATTTTCAAGTCAATTTCTTGGGCGGAATCATTTATCAGTGAATGCTGCAATATCTCACGGCTGAAGGTCCATTATCAGCGGACACGGGCACCGTGTATCAGAAGTCCCACAACCGCACTGCGAGGGAGCTACCAGTCTTTTGATGCCCCCTGGAGGAGCCAAAAACCAAACCCTGCTGCCCTTCCCCCGCATCCTGAAATTAGGAGGAAGCCCTGCTAAATTAGGCCTGGGCTTTTCAGAGGTTAATTTCCAGCCAGGATGCAGAGGCAGTTGCATCTGGCAGCTCTTTAGAGTCGAGAACATTTAGGGCCAACATCTTAAAAGAAAAAGCGCTTTGCTCCCAGAGGCCTGGCTTCTGCTAGAAAACCCGCCCATTGTCGACACAACTTGCAGCTAGCTCAGCGCTGAATATGGTCTCGAGCCTCCAAGTTTATGGCTTCTGAAAACACAAGTAAACATCTTTTTTAAAATGAAAGATTTCTGTGGGTTACAGGTGACAAATCCGGCACAGAGGGGCCCTGGCTTCTCTCCTGCTGCTTTTCAGGCAGGGAGGGAGGGGTATTGCCTACAGATTTAGGCTGGGGGGAGGGCTGTCACTGCTTCGTGCTCCCCCCTCACTCCCTAACTCACAGACAGGATCCCTGCGGTGGTATCTGGGTGGGCAGGGATGGTTAGAAATGGGGTGGGGAGGAACGGCAAACCGGGCTGTACTGGATTCCACCCCCCCCTCCAAATTCTGGGGGGCAAGCCAACCCCAGTCACTGCAGAGCAAGTCTGCAGTAACCGCTGTCTGATTGACAGATTGGTACAGGAGTGGGAAATACTAGCCGTGGCGTGAAGAAGGAAAGAAGAGGTCCCAGAAGGTGTTTTGCTCTGTCTGTTCTCCGGGGTTTTGGCAGCGTGTATGTGTTCATGTGTGAATAGACAGACAGTGGGGGATTCACATGGGGAGGACAAAGAATACAGGTGAGACTCTGTGGGCGGGAGGTTAGTTGGGGCCTTTTGTTGATATATCCCTAAAATCCTCCTTAAGCCTCTCTGTTTTACCTCCTGCGTGTGCTAGGGAATAGGGTCGTCTCAATGCACTAATAGCTTTGCTGATTCTTACAACTGCTGTCAAGAAATCCTTCCTCATGCTCAGCCACATCCTTCTTGTCTTAGTTTTATCCCCTTGGCCAGAGCTATGCCCCCATGGAGAACACTAAGCAATGCCTCTCCCTCCTTCAGACTTCACCCATTCAAATATACCTAGACTATCCTCGTGTGCCTCCTTTCCTAGTGAGCATGCTCCAGCTAGCTGCCTTTATAACACCTTCTTTGTATTCTTATTTATTATTTGCAGCAGCACCTAAAAGCCAGGGCCCCATTTTGCTAGGCCCTATACAAACCTATAACAGAGACCGTCCCTGCCCCTGCCTCAGTGTAAGGTTGCAGAGAACAAACGGATACAAGAGAGGAACGGAGGAAGCAGAAAGAAACAATGGGCCAGTTCTGGTCAGGGCGCTATGCGGGGCTCACAGCACACCTGCTGGCTTTTGAGCTGGCCCAACTTCTAAATGAGCATCAGCGGGGGGAGCCTATAAATGGAGGATTGCTCCCTCCAGCTGACCATGAGAGAAGAAGACACAGATCCTCTCCCCAGGTAAGCCAGGCAGTCCTGCTTCCATATGGGCCCGTAGTCCTGGCTACGGCAGGACCTGTTAGCGTCCGGGGACTCTGCTGAAACTTCTCCCAGGAAGGAAAAGGGTTTGACTGTTGGGGACAGGACAACATTCCCCTTAATGGGCTCTGTAAGCCCCAGTGTTTCCCTCCCCCAGCTGCCTTGTTGGGACCCCCAAGAGAAAAGGGAAATTAACTTTCTCCTTTGCCCCTGGTTACCCTCAGCACAAGCTGTGGAGTTCTTTAAACCTGCTACTCCTCCAGCATCTCCTGCAGCAGGGGCCTTTCCAGGTCCCTTAGAACCAGCTGGAAGGGGCTCCTGAATTATGCTTGGGGGTTCCCAGGGCCCCGACCCCAGCCCTCCAATGACACAACGTCATCGCCGTGAGGGCAGGTTTGCATTCCCGGGAGGCGCAGGGGAAGGAGTTCCCTGCTGCCGCACGGGGACATTCCTCCTCCTTGGAAGTCTCAGGTGGACTCTTCTGTCCCTCGCCCCATCCAGTGCAGCAGATCAATCGGCCAATGGCCTCAGAGCAGCCTCTGCCATCACAGACACTTCGAGACGTACCACTGCTGTGCCTGTGTCTCTTCACACGACACTGGAAATCTGCAGAAATCACGCGGGCACCGTGCGGACCAGATAACTGCGTCGATGGGACAAACACAGCGCTTATGTGTAACCCACACACCTCCCGGGTGTGGTGCTCTGTCCCATCAAGTGGCACCGAGACCACTTAGAGAGAGATTAATGAGTCTGCTCTACAGCCATATGGCTTTTAGCTCATGCATTTAGCTCCAGAGGTCCCAGATTTAATCCTGCCCACCAACAACTGGGGTCTGTCGGTGTCACGGATGCACTGCTGCTCTGCTTGGGTACTGGTGGCTTCTAGAACACAGAACACAGTGAGCACCAGTTGAGGGCCCACAAACTATTTCAAGGGATAGCGCCCTGTTCCTATACACTACAACCATGAGGAGAGGCCTGGTATAGACAGAGAGCTAGGAGAAGAGAATGAAAAAAACATATTTTGAAGTCTACTGGAGGGGCATGAAGGGTAAACAGAATCAATGGGAGGGAGCGCATGTAACTCACTGGCCAGGATATGTTCTCCGTCCCTTTCTGGGCCAGACCCACAAGGAGTACAAGTCTGTAACAGCCAACATCTGGCTCGCAGACGAAGTAGGAAAAGCTGCTCCCAGAGAAAAACAATTCATTTTTTAGCCTATTGGAATTTATGAGCGATGGCTCGTTATCACCCCGCTATGTACTCAACTGTGAGGCATACATGCACCCCCAGGGTTTGCATCCTTGTTACTGAGAGCAGCACGTATCCCTTCCTGTCCTCATTCATTCACCTCCCAAGTCCTAACTCACCTCACTCCTGGGAGACTCCTTTGCTATCTTGTAACCCCTTCCTCCGAGGCTCCCAAAGTGTGTTACAGGCACCCCTCCTCCCCACCCCCTTCACCCCCAGGCCTCTGAGGCGGGTAAGTATTAGATAGGGGGTGGGGCAGGGGCCAGGCTGTTCAGGGAGGCACAGCCTTCCCTACCTGGCCCTCCATACAGTTTCGCAACCCCGATGTGGCCCTCAGGCCAAAAAGTTTGCCCACCCCTGGATCACTTCATGATTACTTGTTCTGTTCATTCCCTATGGGGCACCTGGCATTGGCCGCTGTCAGAAGACAGGATACTGGGCTAGATGGACCTTTGATTTGACCCAGTATGGCCGTTCTTATGTTCTTATGAGCCCAAACCAGTTGACCCTGCTGTGTGTGTTCTTTAATTGCCGTGTAGACGTACCCTCAGTGGCAGAGATGGAATTAAAACCCAGGAGTCCTGATGCCCAGTCTCTACCCTACCCACTAGCACATGCTGCCTTGTGAAGGAAAACTTCATAGAAGAGAATCCCTGGTGCCTGGAAATGATAGTCATTCAAAACAGTAACTGCTGGAAAGCTTAGCTCATACACCCACACACACACCACTTGGTATTTCTAAAGGCTCCCATCTGAGTTCTAGTTTGTTCCTCATTTTAATTAGTTGCGCTAATTGCGAAATTCACAGGAATTAAGCCATAAAAGTTTATTACCTGCGACGCTTATTCAAATGAAGCTTGAAATGGCACATGGTAATAGTCACAAATCTTCAGCTAACGCATGGGGAAATCTGGAGAGCCAAACTAGGCTTTGAATAATGCAGTTAAGTCATTGGCGCTCCCGCTACCTCCGTGCAAGGTTCAGATGTCTGACCTATGAGATGATGAACCTTTCAGACCCTGGATCATCTCTTCCTGGCCACCCTGGGTTGCAGTGACCAAAGGTTGGTGCCAATTGACGCCTCTTTGGGGCCCCGTGTGAAGTGAGTTAGCGGACACAGGTCATTTCCTAGAAGATGGCTGTCCGTGTTACAAGACCATTAGGATAGCAGGCAAGGGGGAGGCCCAGAGCCTCAAAGGTATTTAGGCTCCTAACTTTCCCTGTTGAGGATCTGGGCCCAAATGATCATGGAGACTGACCTACCCAGAGGTTGGTCCTTTGAGGTCTTGCCTGGGGTGCTCTTGCATTGGACTTGCTTAAGTGCAGCCTAAGCTGTGTCTGTTCTTTGGGTAGACAGCGAAAGACAACTCTTCGGTCTCCCAACTTTCCCCTGTCACTGGCACTACATTTAATTAAAGCGAAGTTGCAGGTGTGTGGCTAGACTGATAACTCAGTCAATCCATCTGTATATGATAGGTATCTTGTTACAGAGTCCAAATTACAACATCCCTATTAATCCCAAGATAGAGAAAAAGCCCCGGAAGCTAGATAATAGAGCAGACATTGCCATAAGATTTCATCTGCTGGGGAAAATTGCTTTCTGTATAAAATGCAGCATGTGGTGCCTCGTGGGGGTAAATGGCTGGGTTCCACAAATCTGAAAATACCCCAGGCATATGATTGCTTGGAGACTGATTTCTTTGGAAGAGAGGAAGAGAGTACGATACAGCATCATATCAAGCCCCGATAGTGTTATTCTTTCTGACCTACAGGCATGAGAAGAGCAAGAATAAAGGGGACATTAGGATATATATGGTACACTAGCAACATCATTCACTGGTGCTGAATTAACAGTGAGGGAAACCCTACTTTAGTTCAGGATGAAAAATCTGTTATATTCATGGAAACACAGGAGACGCTGGAATATTTCTGCATAATTATCTTAAAATATATAGAACCATCTGATAATAGAAATTATGGACTAAAAAGTGATTTGTCCCATTCAAATCAATGGATGAATTTGGCTCAGTAAATTAATTTGATTCTAAAAGGGTGGCCCTTTTTTCAGACTGGTGGACTAAAACTCCTGAGAGGTAGTACTTTAAAAGCACAACTAGGGTTTGAGCTGCAGAATTCCCAATGGGGTGTCATGCAGCTGTTCTTCCCCACCCCCCCACCCCCCCCACACAAACTGATTTGGAATTGTAGGTTCTTTTCCGGTGATAAGAGCAAGCAGGACCCCATGAGACTGCAAGGAATGAAAGAGAAATTCAGGATGAATATCAGGAGCAGTTTCCAACCCATGAGGTTTATTAACCTGTGGAATAACCTCCCAGCGGAAGTGTCAGAAGGCCTGCTGGAGTCATTGAGAAATGGAATAGCCCATGCACTAGAGAACATACTGTAGGTCTCAATCCCACACTAGCTGGGAACGTGGATGGACAAGCTGAGCTAATAGGTCTCTTCCAGCTCGAACTTCTTTAGCTTCCGGAGATAAGATTTAAGGTCCTGAGCCAAAGCCTGTTGAAGTCAATGGGAGCTTTTCCATCTGGCTTTGGATCTGGCCCTATGGCTGTTGCTTCCTATCCCTCTCTCTAGCGGGGATGGAAACCGTAGTGCGTGTTTCTTTGGAATTCATTGCTCATGTCAAAATGAAGTGCACAATCCCCCTGTGCAAGCACTTGTTTGAGAACAGGAGTAGAAAGGTAGGAAATGAAGCCTAAAGCCATTTCCACACCTCTGGCAGAGTTCATGGGAGTCACATCCAGTAATCCAGCCATTTAAAACTCATTGAAAGCAACGCTTTTACATACAATACACAAATGGCCCGTGGAACTCATTGCCACATGATATCGTTGAGGCCAAGAGAGGAGCAGGATTCAACAAAAAGATGGGACATCTGTATGGAGAGTGAGAACATCCTGTACTATATATAAAACATATAAGAGTTTTGGAAAGGGTGTAAACCTGTCTGCTTTGGAGACAGGATACTGGATTACGCTCCCATTCTTGGTTATTGCTATTTATTAAGCATTCTCCTCATTGACCCAGCTGCCTGTCACAACAAATTGAATAAGTGCACATGTCAAAAGGCCTCTGCCTGTGACATGAAGCAGGCGGAGCGGCAGGCCGCGAGAGAGCTGACGGCTGTACAAGGAGTGGTTTTTATTGTCAAACTCACTGTGCAGTAGCTTGGAGTCATGGCAGAGCAGTGACATAGGAAAGGATGTACCAAAAGGGCTGAGTTTTTCAGCACAGAGCAATACCATGCACAGCTCTGCTAAACACCCAGCCTCAGCCACCGTGGGCACTTCTGAGTTACCGGGACTGGCGGGATGCCAGCATTTCCAGGATGGCTTATAGC
Source organism: Macrochelys suwanniensis (assembly GCA_033296515.1). Lineage (NCBI taxonomy): Eukaryota > Metazoa > Chordata > Testudines > Chelydridae > Macrochelys > Macrochelys suwanniensis. The sequence goes on along the minus strand of CM065783.1, from coordinate 3,097,662 downwards.
ACCGGAAATTTCAGACACCTCCCTCTGTAATAATACTGTGCTGCCCTAAGATACAGCACGGCCTCTTGTTTGAGGATTTCCAAGTGCTCTACAAGAGTATCATATGACGAAATTATCCTCATTTAACAGCTATCTGGGGCCTGGGGAGAAGTGCAGAGCAGTTAAGCACTTGGTCCAAGGTGCGAGTAATAGGGTGGAGATTTACGATTGCCCTTCCCACAGGTCCATGAAGGGGAGCGAACTCTTTGCATTATCTGCCTGATCCCTCGTCTCTGTTATACTGGCCACAAGATAACTTCTTCTGCATAGCACATTCTTTCCTAACATAGGTCCTAGAGAGTCCACCCTTCCCTTGTCTTAGCCACTGTACTGCATGGGATCATTTGGGGGGATGGTGTCCACTCCAGGAGGCTGGGGACAGGCTGCCCAGTGGCTCTGTTGTTGCGGGGAGGCTTTCTCAGATCTTGGCAAACAGCACTAGCTTGTTTCCAAAGAGTTCTCAGTTTAGTGGCCACAAAATTGGGTTGAATTGGTTTACGAAGGAGGAGGAAAGGGAAGAGTGAAATCAGGATAATGTGATTTTTTTAAAAGCCTGATATCTCACAAACCACCAGGGCTGGACCACCGGAGAGCTACGGTTCCTAGTCTCTATTCCTGGTGAGTTCAGAGACATTGTACCTTGGTCCTATGAACCAAGCAATAATCTCGGAGCCAGTTACCAGACTGGTGGGAATGCTTTCAGCTTGCCAAGCATCACGAGCGTGCCAGGCCAGACTGCTCCTGCAGCAGAGCTCTAGCGAATGTGTAAATGTATCACCAACATCTGAGTGGATCTAACGTTACAATTCATCAGAAAACAACTTTGTGACTCTTGTTTGTTCAGATGCCGAAAGACGAGTGCCAAGCAGCTAACAATTCAGAGCATATACTGTAAGTTCTTCTTAAAAGGGCATCACAAATTAATCTCCCTGCTGGAGTTCTTAATATTTTTAGAGCATCATTTATCAATTTAATTCAACATTAGTTTAACTGCTAAACAGCCATGACAGGAAACCTGCATCAAACACGTCCGAACATTAATACCTAAGCATCTAATTGGGAAACATTTGAAATATCAAGCTGAGGTCTCTTTTCCCCCAGATATGTTGCAATCAGAGATACAGAAATGCTTCCTGCAACACATAATAACAATGCTTTTCAGCAGAGACTTCTAATTGGTGAAGAGAAACACAAAATAACAAAAGGTTTGCTGAAACTGACCGACAAATGAATCTCATTAGGTATGAAATTGAACAGCTCTATGTTACTGGTGTGGATGTCTCAAGGATATTATAATTGTCTGCACTTGTATCTCGCCTTTCATCTGAGGATCTGAGTGTTTTTCAACGAGTAGTTTATTAAGGCTCTGCCATGCTAGGGAAGGAAGGAAGGTACTCAACTAATGGTGTGCCAAAGGATTCACAAAATGTCATGAAAATTTGCAAACTAAATATTACTTATTTCATCTTGGGGTCACTTGCTGATCCAGAAATTTTGCTTTTTGCTCATCTTTGGTGAAATGGGTGGAGATTTTGCATGATAAACCCCCCAAAACTTCAAATTTGTGCATGTTTTTATCTGAAAATATATTTTCCTCTGAATTAAATCCTGACCTATTTTCAAGCAAAAGATCCTGACATTTCTCAGTTTTCTCTCTACCTTGGAACACTTAAACAAATTAGCAGCAGGATGCCAAAAACTCAGGTTCTGATTCACCATGGTGTTATTCCAGCTTTACACCTCAATGGCATAACACTGCATTGAGGGGGTGGTGAATCAAGCATCCAAATGTCAAAGGTTTTCAATTTCATTGTGAAAGTTTCACAGTGTCCTATTGTTAGCCCTATTGTACAGATGTGTAAGTTGAGGCACAGAGAAATGATGTGACTTCCTGAAGATCACACAATAAATCAGTTAGGTAGCAGGGAATAGAGTCCAGGAGATGAGTCCTGATCTCTTATCCCCTGCTCTAACCACTGTACATCCTCTGCCATCATATTGGAAACCTATTGCCCTTGAAAGGAAAAAGATGGAATGGGTATAAATGTTGGTAGGGGGCATTTCAACAAAATCTAAAGGGGTGTTTTGAAGATGCACCAAGTAACTAAATAGCCAATGATGCAAAATATTATGACACTTCCCCTCTTTTGCACCCAGCCGGTAGTTCTGCCAATTTCCATGGCACAGCCCTCCTCTGCAGCTAAGCTCTTGCAATGCAAAAAGGTGCCTGCCCTCTATTCCACTTCTGTCCCACAATTCCTCACTGCGTCCTGAGCCATAAAGGCACATAACCCCTGCGGCAGCTCCAGTACCTAGCAATAGATTGTCAGCGCACCCAAATGCAACAGGGCCTAATCCACCAAACCTGCCAGAAGCTGAAAAACAATTCATCTCCAAAGCTACAAGGCCCTAAAGTGGTGTTAGCAACCGATGAAAAGCTGGGCCTCTAGATCTGGGACAATGAGACAGAGTCTCTGACTCTTAAAGTGACTTCTTCAATCGGCCTCTACCGGCAGTTTTCTTCGCTTTTTTGCTGGCATCCACCTAACTTTAGTTCTGGGCTCGAATGCTGCAAATTTAATCCGTCATCGCTTCCCCCTGGTCTGGGAACATGAGACAATTCAAAGCACTTGCCTTAGCTTGGTGTTATTAGGCAGCTGTGATTTAACAGCCGTGCTTGTACCCCGCATTCACTGCTTATTACAAAGCAATAAAAGATGACGCCCTTATTTCCCAGTAGAAGTCTGCCAGGTAAAGCCCTGAAGAACATATAAACATAGTGAGATTTGAAAAAAGCACAAGATCTCTACATTTCACTTGACTAATCTGAGAGGTTAATGGAAGGAGGATAGTAGGTCTTTTGTGAATTCTTGCTTTGTATGTTACATCTTCTCAACTAGTTTGGCTGCAAGGCTAGGGCACTGCTTATTTCATAGCAGAAACTGGTAAATGTGCAATAGTTTATCTGCGCAGAAATTTTTTCCTGCCCCACATGCAGAGGTTATTAAAATAAAAAACTCAATAATATGGGGCATTTCAATTATCCCCATATTGACTGGGTACATGTCACCTCAAGATGGGATGCAGAGATAAAGTTTCTTGACACCTTAAATGACTGCTTCTTGGAGCAGCTAGTCCTGGAACCCACAAGAGGAGAGGCAGTTCTTGATTTAGTCTTAAGTGGAGCACAGGATCTGGTCCAAGAGGTGAATATAGCTGGACGTCCGTGCTTTTCAGAATGAAGTGCCCCTCGTAGTCTCAGCCCCACAAATTTCAGCCCACCCCGCATGGTACTTTTGATTCATGAAAATATTCTGGAATTAGGCTTTTTGCCCATTCGACCAGCTCTCATCATAAGCTGCACACATTGCCTGCTGTCTTCATCATTCAGCTGGCTAGGACAGAAAAGATAATTACAGAACATTTGTTTGGCAATTGTCTAGTTCTATTCTGGAGTTTGTTTCTCGTGCTAGCGAATGTGAATCCATTATGCCATTTACTAGGCTAGGAGTCAGGTTGAGGAACATTTTTAATCAGAGACTATTTTGGTTTGTATGAGAAATAACCCCGCAGTGCCATTAATGAAGAGGTGTTAGTGGAAAAATCCCATGGCTGAAAATAATGGACTAGGTAGTTTAACAGAGTAAAAAGCTCCAGAAAGAGGCTCTCTTCTTCAATAGCACAGAGTGTTCTTGTCATTTAAGAAGTGAATATTTTCAGACTTCCCCCACTCCCAAACACGGACATCTAACTGTTTGATAGTTTTAAAGGTTACTAGATGACAATTTTATCTCACCCTGATTTACTGTCACTCGCTCGATGCAGAGCAGAACTTGTATATGGACATTTCTGTAGCTAAGTTTAATATTTTTAAACTCACTTAAATGCAAGCAAAATTTCTGCGGTTCCATCACAGATGTAGCAACCTGCACGGAACCTGGAGGGAGAACACAGGTTGTGGGACAGAAGAGTTTGGAAGAGAGCCCAGAAAGGCGAGCTGGATGTACGTGGCTAGAATGCAAGCTGTGGTTGCAACACCTCTGTAAATAATTGTAAATAAAGAGTCGGTTTAGTTTTAGAAACATGGAGTCCTTTCATGCTATTGCCCCGAGCACGGTACATGAAACAACAGGGACTAGCACAACCCACTCATCCGCAGGGTCGGGAGCTGATCTGCGGTATTCAGGTATCTGCTGCTCTGCGGACAAGAGCCGTTCTACGAGAATGGAGACTTTGCTCTACCTGGGCTCAGCACAGAGCGAACATGCCAGGATCATAGGGCTACATGAGGACAGTCTCGCAATGTACTGTATATGGTGTCCGCCATCGCAAAATAATGTATTAATTGATGGTACAAACTACATGTGGTGAAATCTATCTTATGTGGCCATCCGCTGGACCAGCAGAAGTTGGTTGCTTGCGGGCAGTGGTCTTCTAAGGAAAGGGGAAGAGGCAATGTTTTTGGATGATACTTTGAGGTGATCTCTTAAGACAAGAGGTTGCCTAGTCAGAGTGGGCTTCTGTAAAAAGCCCATACGCACAGTAAGCTCATAAGCACATGAATTTGCTCACCGCTGAATGCAACCACCTCTGAGTGAAACACTGTAACCAGTTCAACAGCACACAGCAATACAGAACTAGAGGTTAGCCCGGGAAGGTAAGGGAAGGTATCCACCAATGCCAGCGCTGAAGAAATGACATATGGCCTACGGCTACATATAGCTCAGGGGATCTGATTGGTCATCAGCTTGTACCACCAACATTTCTGATGGACCATGCATCTCACTCTGGAAGCTGAAATGAAAACTGCAGCTAGCAGTGTCAGCCCAAGTGTCCACATCACAAAACACACCATCACCCCTGGCGCTAGCTGACAGCCTTGCATGCACCCTCATCACGGAGACAGACCGGTAATTTTCTGGTCCATGGAGAATGAGCACCTCCGCATGCCTCTGGGGATAGCTCCTCAAGGTCATGGTTAAAGCCACGTGAGCAGGGTGGTGTTGGGGAATCTTGCCCTGATGCCCCCTGTGCTGCATCTGGTCTGTGGATAAGCAGTGGAGTTTGGCTTTCAGGGCTGTTAATTCAGGATCTTTCAACAGCCCCAGACGCAGGGAAATAAAATTAAGTTAACTGCAAAAACTATAGAAGTCCCTGGGACCTTTGTTTTCTGAAACAGACTACACTGTGAGTTTATTGTTTGTCTCATTTTGGCCAATGACTCTTATCAGAAGCTCCTCTGCTACACTGTGAAACCCCTGAGGTCAGCTAACTTACAACCGGTCAGGCACATCTTTAAATCACTGGCTAACAGCTTGGAAACCTCATTGTCAGACGCTGTCGCCTCTATGTCTCCTAGTTGATGGCTCGCTGCCAGGAGCCAAGCAAAGGCACAGGTTAAGGTGAGTCTTGCCCTTGTAAGTTTCAAGGGCTCTAGTTTTCTGCCCCAGTCGTTTTCTCTCTGCAAATCCCTTTCTTTTGTGCTTTTCTAGCCATCACATTTTTCTTGGATTTCCCCCTCTTCAGAGATCTTTAACGCGTACTTAACTACATAGAAAAAGATGCATCCAGACATAGGTGCTGGAACCAGGGGTGCTGCTGCACGCCCTGGCTTGAAGTGGTTTCCATCAGATACAGGGTTTACAGTTTGGTTCAATGGCTCTCAGCACCCCCACTATAAAAATCATTCCCGCTCCCCTGCATCTGGAGGTCCACTTGCAAGCACAGGAGAGTTTCCTATAGAGTGTTCTATGCAATGGGGCTGCCAGCAATTCCACCCAATTTCCCTTCACTTAATATTAGTCTAGCACATCAAGTTATACCCCCTTGGGCCGCCATCACGAGCAAACTTCCCTCAAAGGCCTTCGCTTACAGTACTTGGAGAAAGTGATTGTTTAATCTAGCCATGCGTGGAGAGTTCTTTGATTGTTCTTCATATAAATTCAATACCTCCTCCAGGGACTTTTATGGCCGTTTGCTGAATCCCAGCTCAATTAGTCCAAGTTTTTGCAATTTTCTCCCCAAGTTTCAAAGGCTTTTGTCCCTGAGAGGCGGATGATGTTAGTGCAGCTTTGCAAACGTTTGCTGCCTCCTTTTTCCTTAACAGGGAAGGCAAATAGTCTTTGGGGTTTTTTCCCCTCTTCATGATCAGGATGATAATGATGGGTCAACACATTTGGGGCTTGATCCAACCACCACTGAAGTCATTAGGAAGCCTGGGTGTTTAGGTTAGGGAATATTGGGGCTAACTTTGCAAGGGTGACTTGTTAGACCAAAGTCTTCCCTAATGTAAACCCACTGACGTCAGTGGTGTTATAGCAGAATGAAGCTGGCCAGTCGCCTCTGTCTGATGGGCCCTTTTTTGTGGTGATGGACGGCCATTCCCAAGAGAAAGGCTGGACCTGTGTTTAAATACTCTTTTTTCTAAAAACCAAAACTACTGGGGACCCAGATCTTAGAAGCCACCGTCCTACACAATAACAATACAGTAACGATAACAAATAACAAATGAGTGTGGACATGCAACGGAGGAAACATATATACATTTAATAGAGGAACAAATTTCTATTTGCAGCTCCCAGAGGGTTGTTATAATCAATAGCAGTTCATTGTTTTCCCTAAAAAAATGAAAGAAGAATCCTTTTGACAATGGACTTTTCAGTCTTTGATTTCCCTTCAGCTGTAATAAAGAATTGTTAACCTTTAGACTCACAGTTTGTGTGTAAGTGAGTTAAGGATTGCTTTCGGAAAACCCTGAAAAGGTTACACAGCTGAAGAAACAAACTCACAGGCTGCAGAAAACCTTACCCGCTATTTGTGTAAGGCAGCCTGGGTTTAGCAGGGCTCTGATATTAATATCACAGGTTATTACAGCTGAAAATCTAGAACCCTGTGGTTATATGTCAGCACATTTTCACTAAGCAACTAGATCCACCACTGGTGTAAACCAGTAGCGCCACTGAAATCAATAGGCCAGATCTTCAGCTAGTGCAAATCAGCGTAATCCCATTGAAGCTACACCAGTAGTTCACACGAGCATTAAATGTTTGTCTGGGCAGAACTCCTCTCTCCACAAGGAATGACCACGGGCACAGCTGTCAGACATCCCAGAGAGCAGTGTATTTCCAGACAGAGTATTGTTATTTATTTGGTGTACAGGCCCAGAGTAAGAGACAGTCCCAGCCCTGAACAGCTTACAGCCTAAACAGATCAGACAGGCCGAAGATGCTGGAAAGTATTGGATCACTAGATGATTACCTGTTCTGTTCATTCCTTCATTGGCCACTGTCGGAAGACAGGATACTGGGCTAGATGGACTTTGGGTCTAACCATTCTTATGTTCTTAAGGTGGGTTTAATTGAAAACTCCAAGTCGGACAACATTTACAACATCTGGTACATTTTAATTTCTGATCTGGCTGGAAACAGAGTGGGGATCAATTTTCCGTGCGTTATTTTGGCAGAAAAATTTAATTAAAATTGCTTATATTGATGGACTTCATTGAAAATGTGAGTATGGGTGGTCAGAATTATTGGTGGGCTGTGAAGATTTGATCCTTTAGATCTCAACTTTGAATGTGATCCAGATTTGTATGAATGGATTTGTATAAGGTGTGGGCAGGTAGGTGATATAATAGAGCAGCCTGGAGGGTGGAGTCCAATTCCTTCTTGGGAGGTATCCACATAATCAAACCTACCATTCACAACTGGGCAGGGAGCGGAGAAGCTATGACCTCTTAGACCATGGAGATTTACAGCAGCTCTCCTCTTGCTCCTTGAGGACAAATAGAGATGGACCCAAATGGAACCACAGATCTGATCCTTCTCACTCTCAATTTTCTAGGGTCTCATATTATGTCTGGGGTTGGAGTCAGAGTTAAACCCAGAGGTGGGTTGATTCCAGATCTGGTTTGGATGTGGCCCATGATGGCAGAAGTTGCCCAAAATCCGCTGACTTTGGGGCAGGGGGAAATCTAACACGCTATGGCACCTTGTAACATGAATCTGAGCCGGGACGGCAGTCTTTCTATAATCTGAGCCTGCCTGACAGGAACATGTATCTACAAGAACCTTACAAGAGCTCCTCTCTGTAATACAGCCTAAATCTAAAATGCTCAGCCGCTATGCAAACCTATGTCTGCCTATTTAATTTCTCCATATTAAGCCAGTGGAAGGACCTAGTACTCATGTATGTGGAAAGATATCCCCCCTTGCCAACTCTATTCTAATGTCCTGTACTTTAGCTGGAAGTTAGGTCACCTGACCTGCTCTTCCCAGGGACAGAGTTGCTGTGAAATGTATCTGACAATTTCATTTATAATTCCATAGACTATCATTTCATATCCTCTAGCATATGCTTCCTGGATCAGGAGGGAGGAATAATGGATTAGGTGAGTACGAGAACAGTAACAAGCAAGAGCATGTCTTCTGAGGATTACAAAACAGCCTTGGATTCACTGTATCAGAATCATTGGATACAAAAAGAATGGGAAACCCATGTGCAGGAACCTTAAAGGATAGCCCCAAGAACAGGACAGGAACCACAAAACCCAGGTCAGGATCATTAAAGATTCATGGAATGTCTCCCAATAGTTGTAGCACTAACCCCACCCCAGTGTCTTGCATTAATTCCTGTGCCTTTTTTCTGCCTATTTAAATTCCCCCTGTGGTTTCAGTTAGATATGATACTCTTCACACCATCATTCCTCACTGTTGCACAGTGTTCTTGCTGTTTGCTGCTAAACAACTGCTGTACTTCAGCCTGAGTGAATAATACAACAATAATAATAATGAATAGTAATTAACATCTTTTATATAGTTCCTTTCTTCCCAATCATTTCAAACTATGTATGCAATGAACCCTTTTCATACTGAAGTGCAGTCACCTTTGAGGTGTAACCCCACAGGTGTTTAACAGCACAATGCTACCCAACAGAACAGGGTAGGGAGTGAAGAAGAATGGCAATATTAATTAATCCTTACAACATCCATGAGTCTAGGTGAGCAATATTAGCCCCATGTCATTAGTTGCAAGCATTTTTAATCTACAGACAGCAGTTATATGAAATGTTTCCTGTGAAACCACAACAGACTGGCCTGGTTTTGGATTTCAATACCGGCTTTAACTTTGGATAACACTCCCTGAAAGGTTTGCTAATGTTCATGAACCTTTCAAGTGAGCTTGATGTTGAATCGCATCAAGATCAGGAGGGAATTCTTCATTTTGCTGCTAAGGCCAAGGTAGTTTTGATGGAGTTATAGCTTTAAGATTTTGGAGTTGTTTGAACCTCAGGTGCGTGCGTGTGTGTGTGTGTGTGTGTGAGAGAGAGAGAGAGAGAGAGAGACAGAGAGCAAACATTATTACCGCAGATGAATGACTAGGCCCTGTACAAACCAAAGTACGACAATCCCTGCCTCGAGAAGCTTGCAATCTAAGAAGACAATGGGAAGATGAGTGGGATACAACATAAAAGTAAAGTGTTCAGGGTGATAATTGGTCCTTGGCGTTTTAGTTCCATTTTCCCCCATGACCTCAGGACAGATGACATAGAGACGGTGGAGGAGAGAGAGGGATAACCTCAAAATATGTACGTTATTTATATACATTCTTGATATGTGCATAGATCAGATCCCAAAGAAACTGTTCACATGAATGCCTGTCAAGGGGAACCCCAGAGTTTTTCCTGGCTCGGATTTTAGACACACTTTCTACTGTAGTGTCACTTCACTGCAACAGTTAAAGTTAGGGAAATAAATTCTGACAGTAGAGGGCGCCCTGGTCCTGATGTCATGTGCAACCCATTATCTTCTACACAGGGCCCTACAAACCAGAGGGTTGTCGTCTCAATTCAGGAGTAGGAAGAAGGACTTTCCTTTATGTCTGTCTGTGGCATGTTCCCTTTGAAGAACGGCTTCCTCCCACAGCTGAGAGACCTGCTACGGCGATCTCTGAATCACAGAGTCTCAGCAAAGAGGACTACTTTGCAGTGTGCATATGATACTTCTTTGCTGCAAGCATGTCCCATTTGCTCATAGAAGCATCTCGCAAAGCATGGTGGGTGAATTCATCCCAGAAGCTGAGTCCCACTTCTCCTTTTCCACCCTAATGTAAGGAATGTGAGCACACCGCCTGAAGGCATGACACCAGCAGCATAGCCGGGTCCGGAGCACAGGGGGAGTGGAGCTATAAAAAGGCGCTTCCCCCTGTCATGATGACACCCCTCGACCCCCATTTGGGCAATACTGTAAGATTTCCCCAACTTGTGGTTATTAGTGTTCCCCTTGAGTTTAGTTACATGGGCCCAACAGTCTGCAAAAATCTAGTAATTATAATAAAAGGGTGCATGACTTCTGAGCGTGCCCGTGAACCATGTGTAAAAGGCCAGGTGTGCTCACACTGCTCAAAGAACAGGATTACTTGTGGCTCCTTAGAGACTAACAAATTTATTTCAGCATAAGCTTTCGTGAGCTACAGCCCACTTCATCAGACGCATGGAATGGAACACACAGTAAGCAAATATGGAGACATTCAGAGAAACATGAAAAAGTGGAAGTACCTCTAGGTATAGGTACTTTTTGCTGACGCACGCACCTGTGTCTTTTTGCTGACACAGACTAACACGGCTGCTACTCTGAAACCTGTCACACTGCTCGGGCATTTGCATGCTAGCCATTTATTAATCTCTGGGCTGCTGTCAGTGAAGCTGAGGACGAAATGGAGTGGTTAGGGGCGGCTCTGTTTTCATGGGATGGGTGGCACAGTGGTGGATGAAGCAGTGACCTCCGCTGCCAACGTGTCGATGTTTCTGTTCATCTCCTGCTGCTGCAGAAGACAAGATGCACTCTAGAGGAATTATGTCGGGGAAGGTCTCCGGCCTGTGTTATACAGGAGGTCAGACTAGATGATCACAATGGTCCCCCATGGTGGCCTTGGAATCCATGAAATGGCAAAAGCAAGTAACGAATTTGTCTAGGTCTTTATTATAATCCTGACCTTTTCTTCAAGCGTCAGCTCTGGGAGAAGAGTCACCATGATTCTGGCTTCCCTTCCCCCTCCCGCTCTGTTGCTGCAGTGAGAGACTGAGTCCCCCCAGCAAGGCTCTGCAGCCTCCTAGCAGCGTGTCTGTCCTTTGTCCCCTTGAGGTGCTCTTGTGCCTCCGGCAGGCGTGTCTGCCCCTCGACCCACCTGGCCCAGGGGCACCAGCTTGAGCTGCCTGGAAGGTCTGTGAAGCCCCCCTTATTTGCATTCATTTTAAGGCAGCTTAAAAGAATTGTGGGGATGGATTTTTTGCAGGGTGTTTTAAGAAGATACTTAAAAATCTCCCTCTTACATAGTTCAGCCTGACTTCTCAAGCTCTGTCACTCCAGATGATTGAAGGGGTGTGTCTGAGACAGGCAGGGGGCTAGGGACAGAACCCAGCAGCCAGCCCCTTCCCCTCCCCATCCCTGATGCCTCAGCAGCGTTCTTCCCATCCTCCAGCTGCGTGAACGCAAGACCATCGGGAGGGGCAGAATCCCCGCCCTGCTGCGGAACAGCTGGAGCATCTGGAAGAGAAAAAGTCTCGCTCTTTTTTTTCCTTTGGAACATCGGGAAAGAAAGAATCCCCTCGCCGCCACCCGCTGGCCCATCTGTAGGGACAGCATCTCCCTCCTTCTGCTGCACATCTGGAAGGGCCAGAACTACCCCTCTGGTGCTGCAACATCTGGAAGGGAAGAATCCCCCTTGCCTCACGCTCCCCTTTGCCCATCTGGCAGGGCAGACTTTCCCTTCTCGGGCTGCTCCATCTGGAAGGGAACAATTCCCCGCACCTCTTTCCTGGCACATCTGGCAGGGCAGACCCCCCCCCCCCCCCCCCGCACAGCTGGAGCGCTCGTGGCTGCAAGGCAAGACCCCCCCCCACCCCCCCCAGCTGCCGGGAAAGCTCCTCCCCCCGCCCCCGCCCCCGCCCCGAGGAGAAGGAAATCTGCTACACTGTAACCTCCTTCGTTTGCATACTAAGACGTCACCGGGGGCGGCCGGGCCAATCAGGCCCGCGGTGGGCGGAGTCTGGGCGGCGGGGGCGGTGCCGTAAGGAAAAGGGAAGCGGCGGCGGCCGCTCGGGGTTCGCTCTGCGCGGGACCCGCCGGCTGCGCGGCCCCTGGCGCCCCGGGGAAGGTGAGTGAGCCGGGCCGGGCCGGGCCGCGGGGGGGCCCTGCAGCGCCAGATGTGGGGGGCCCTGCAGCGCCAGATGTGGAAGTGCAGCTGCAGCTGCGGCTCCGGAGCGACTCCGCTTTTGCTCCGCATCGACTCCCCTTTTGCTCCGCGGGGCATCGCGGCGGCGGGCGGGGGTTGTTTCCCCTCCTGATCCTCCCCGGGGCCGGTGTCGGGGAGCCCCCGCCCCGTGACAGCCCGGCTGCGAGCCACGGGCAGGGAGGGCGGGCTGGTTTCCTTCTCGCCCCGTTCTGGTTCGGCTGGTGCCTGGCGTGTAAACGGCCCCGGAGCGCTGCTACGCTTCGCGGCGGGGCTGCCCGGCCATGTGCGGTCGCTCCGCCGCGCAGCGCGGCGGGTCCCGCAGGCACGTGTCATGCGCGGTTTCGCTAACTTCCAGCCCTCTGCAGAAAACTTCGCCAACACGAACTGTGCGGGGGGGGGGGTTGGGGTTTTGGGGGGTTAAACCTTAACAGTTTGTTTATCTTAAAAAAAATAACCCGGCACAGTCTCCTTTTCTTTGTGTTCTAGCTCTGCCACAAGTGATTTGCCTAGGGCTACATCTAACTACCCCCCCTCGGGCCTCAGTTTCCCCGTCCATAAAATGGGGACATTAATTCGACCGGGTGAAAGACGGGACAAAGTAAACCACAAACACAGGCAAATTCGCACACACAAGAAGTCCTGTTATCTGAAATTTTTCAACCAACTCTAATAAGTGAGCAGAAAGGTTAGAAGGCTTAATTCGTTTGTCAAGTATCAGAGGGGGAGCCGTGTTCGTCTGGATCTGTAGAAGCGACAAAGGGTCCTGTGGCACCTTATAGACTAACAGACGTATTGGAGCATAAGCTTTTGTGGGTGAATACCCACTTCTTCGGATGCAGTTCATGTATGTGTATAATGTGTTTTGAGATCCTTAGGTGGATGGCATTGTAAGTCATCACTGTTATTATGACATGGAGAGCCAGGTAAATAGTGAGCTTTGTAATTTAATTTAATTGTTTTGGTGGCGCAATACATTTAAATACCCCAGGTTTTCGGATCCCCAAGATCACTTAGAATAGTAGAAATTAGGTGGAAAGGAAAGATGCACTAAACAGAGCAAGATATATTTGATAGAGGTATTAATACCCAGTGTTAAAATGATGGTAGCAAAAAGGGCCACAAATGCACACCTCAGCACCACCAGTATTCTCTGTATTCTCTGAAATGCAAACTGACTGGCTTTAATTCTCTCCTTTGGACTAGGGTGTGCGCAGGGAAATGGGACCTGTTGATCCTAGGCACGCGTCCAGTGGCACAGGGTGTAACTTTAATTTTCATCTGCATTTCAAGCAGAAGAGCCTTCAACAACTGCGCTCTTCTGCTGTACATGGGGAGAGGAAGGGGGTGAGGGTGGGTCAGACTGAAGACACAACACGAAAATAGAATGAAAAGGACATATCCTAGCATGCAACGTTCCCTCCTGTTTGGCAATACAGAGAACAATCTGAAACTGATTAGATGCTGGCAGTAGCCGGACTGTTTCACCATGTGTGCTTGTAGAGGTCAGCTGCCTGCAAATGCAAAGCATCCTGTAGCAGTGTTTAGAGAGAAAATGATGAAGTCCGGCTTGTTTTGTTGGAGCAGGGAGAAAGGCAGAGCATGGGGACTACATCTTGTAAGCCCCGCGGTTCTGTGACCTATGTGGGTTTCATTTTTATCTGTTTTCCACACCACCAGGGACTGTCTCTCACAATGTGTTTGTACAGTGTCTAGAAGAATGGGTCCCTGATTTTGAGGCCTGTAGGTGCTATTGTAATACAAAACACACACATACACACTTCTGTGCTCTTCCTGCTGGCCACTCTTCCGTGGTTCAGCCAGTGATGATGATGCACTGGCAAAATGTTTTAAATGTCCTTTACTATTTTAAATAATTGGCTTTATTTTCATTTATTTTGTCATTGCACTGACTGCTTCTTTTATTTCTGAGATCCCAGCCCGCGCCTGAACAGATGTAATTAAAGCAGTTCGTTTTCCTGCCAGTCTGTTTTTAACTCTGCTGCCTTCTTTGTGGTCCCTGAGCAGAACTCACTGAACTTAAATTTACTGAGCTACACTCCTCGGGGCTGACCTTGCGAGGCGCTGAGGGCCTCCTCCATGCAGTCAGCTCCTGCTGAAGTCCATAGGAGGCCCTAGTGATTCCCGCCCCTCTCTTACCATCCCCTTGAATTTTATTCCAGTCCTTGACAAGCGGAGGACGCTGCCGGCTGTGGAACACTCTCTCCTTTTAACAGGATTCTGGGGTTGCACAGGCAGAATTTGCCTCGCAGAACCCTTACTACTGCTGGTGACGTGTGAGACGGAAAGAACCCAGCTTGTCTCGTTTTCAGGGCTGGTAGTTAGAAAAACTGCAACCTGTGTGTGGATGAGTGTAAAATATGCCAGCCAACGGCTTCAGCCATGCGGTGCTGGTCTTCCATTGACTCCTACAGTGAAGGTGAATTGAAGTGTTCTAGAAAATAAAAATATGTACACCTAAAAATACAAACGGCTCCATGTTAACAGTGAGCGGAGACACTTGCAGCGTGGAAGATCTGAGTTCAAGACCTCCGTGGGGGTGTTTTTCTCCCAGCCACCGACACCGAAAGCAGAGTGGAGAACTGCATCCTTGGACAGTCATGTTTATTTAGCTGAGTTGGTAGCACTATTTGGCTCACAGCTGGTGTTCCTTCCAGCAGTGCTGTCCCAGCAAGGTAGACCAGATGCAGTGGCAGAAGGAAAGCATAGGGAGTTGGCATGTTTGCCACACATAAACTGACTTCTCCGTTCCAGGCCACCTTAGAAGCTGGAAATCACTTGGAGGCAGAGCTCATGTGAATCCTTTCCAAAGTGTGGAGCTGCCTGGCCTGTAACCCCACCCCACTTAGCAGCTTGTAACCATCAGCTGGATGTAGCATCCTGAAATTAGGCTTCTGCTAGATTGACACCAAATATCCTCTTAATTTGGGCCTGAATTTAGGGGTTTTTTCCCCCAAACATAAGGCTGATTTAATATTTCTCTGAAAAAAGCCCATAACATTGCAACATTCACAGGAGGGACAAAACTTGAAATTGGAGAGACACGAAATTGAATAGTCAGTTTTTGTTGTGTGCAGAAGTACAGCAAAAATAATGAAAAAGCAAATTGGCCTTTCAAAGAGTCTTCAGTTGTAGTAATTGAAGGCGTTGTCAGGACTGCAAGGACAGTTTGTTAAAAAAGAAATGTTTAATCTGTTACCGTCTCTTTAATTTAGATGCTCAGTGTTTTTTTCAGCTTTCTTGATTCCTTGTATTAGACAAATCAAAAAGCAAGACAATTTTTGTCGTAGTCCTTGATTCTGCCGGCACTGATACACGTGAGTAACTTTATGAATGTGAATAGTTCAGTGGGACCATTCTTGTTCATAATTTACTCATGTGCATGAGTGACAGCAAGACACTGGCCTTGATGCTTAGAGATAACTGGATGTCACATTATTATTAATTATCATTATTAGGGCTGTCAAGTGATTAAAAAAATTAATCGTAATTAATCATGCGATTAATCGCACTCAAACAATAAGAGAATACCATTTATTTAAATATTTTGGGATGTTTTCTACATTTTCAAATGTATTGATTTCAATTACAACACAGAATACAATGTGTGCAGTGCTCACTTCATATTTATTTTTAATTACAAATATGTTCACAGTGAAAAACAAAAGAAATGGTATTTGTCAATTCATCTAATACAAGTACTTAGTGCAGTCTCTATCATGAAAGTTGAACGTACAAATGTAGAATTATGTACAAGAAAAATGCATTCAAAAATAAAACAGTGTAAAACTTTAGAGCCTACGAGTCCATTCAGTCCTACTTCTTGTTCAGCCAATCACTCAGACAAACAAGTTTGGTTACAATCTGCAGGCGATAATGCTGCCTGCTTCTTGTGTACAATGTCACCTGAAAGTGAGAACAAGCATTCTCATGGCACTGTTGTAGCCTGAGTCACAAGATGCACTAAAGATTCCTATGTCCCTTCATGCTTCAACCACCATCCCAGAGGACATGCGTCCATGCTGATGACGGGTTCTGCCTGATAACAGTCCAAAGCAGAGTGGACTGACGCCTGTTCATTTTCATCATCTGAGTCAGATGCCACGAGCAGAAGGTTGATTTTCTTTTTTGGTGGTTCAGGTTCTGTAGTTTCCGCATTGGAGTGTTGCTCTTTTAAGACTTCTGAAAGCATGCTCCACACCCTGTCACACTCAGATTTTCGAAGGCACTTCAGATTCTTAAACCTTGGATCGAGTGCTGTAGCTATCTTTAGACATCTCACATTGGTACTTTCTTTATCTTTTGTCAAATCTGCTGTGAAAGTGTTCTTAAAACAAACGTGCTGGGTCATCATCCGAGACAGCTCTAACATGAAATATATGGCAGAATGCGGGTAAAACAGAGCAGGGGACATACAATTCTGCCCCAAGGAGTTCAGTCACAAATTTAATTAACGCATTATTTTTTTAATGAGCATCATTAGCATGGAAGCATGTCCTCTGGAATGGTGGCTGAAGCATGAAGGGGCATACGAATGTTTAGCATATCTGACACGTAAATACTGTACCTTGCAACGCCAGGTACAAAATGCCATGCGAATGGCTGTTCTCACGTTCAGGTGACGTAAATAAGAAGCAGGCAGCATTATCTCCCATAAATATAAACAAACTTGTTTGTTTGAGCGACTGGCTGAACATGAAGTAGGACTGAGTGGACTTGTAGGCACTAAAGTTTTACATTGTTTTGTTATTGACTGCAGTTATGTAACCAAAAAAAATCTACATTTGTAAGTTACACTTTCACAATAAAGAGATTGCCCTACAGTACTTGTATGAGGTGAACTGAAAAGCCCATGAAAGCTTATGCCCAAATAAATGTGTTAGTCTCTAAGGTGGCACAGGGACTCCTCGTTGTTTTTGCTGACACAGACTAACACGGCTACCACCTCACACCTTCTTGTCAACTGTCTGATATGGGCCATCTTGATTATCACTACAAAAGTTTTTTTTTCTACTGCTGATGATCGCTCATCTCAATTAATTAGCCTCTTAGAGTTGGTATGGCAACTTCCACCTTTTCACATTTTCTCTGTATGTATAAATAAATGTGTTAGTCTCTAAGGTGCCGCAAGGACTCCTCGTTGTTTTTCCGTAATTAGTGGTCTCTTTAGAAAACTTTTCCTAAAGGACGTAGTCAAGGGCAAAGCAAATCATGTGCAGAGCTGGGAGCAGAACCCAGGAGTCCTAACTCCTACTTCCTTGCTTTAATTAGTATCACACTGCAAAAGGTAGGCACAGTGCAAAACCAAACAAAAAGAATCCTGCCTCAGCCCACTTTTAGCTTTGTCAGTGATTGCGGCTAAAAAGCCCTGAGCGGGGTAGAAATCCTTTACCCCTGAGTCTAGGGCTTTGCAAACCAATTGTAAATACAGATAAATGATTTATTTTCCTCGGAATGGTCCCGCCCTTATTTACAAATGATTGAGATAAGGCAGGACAATCTCTCCGCTGTTGCATAACTCGGTCAGGCTGGCAAAGATGTGGAGGTCGGTGCGCGGGCTCTCCTCCTAGCTGAATAAGCACACGCTCTCGCAAAGGAATGTCTCTTTGCTCTCGAAACACTTGGCTTTAGCCACCCTTGCCTGTTAAAGTTCAGCTAGAGGCAGGCAACGGGAGGTGGGGCGGAACAGAGGCGTGGGAAGTACCCTGGGGGTCTGTCAGACACCTTCAGACAAATAACATCCTCCCTCCAGAATGATGGGCTGCTCTGAGCCCGGGACCTGTACCCAATGTCTGAAGGGGACAGTGATGGTCCCTTGCACGTTGCCGGTACCGTTCTCCCCTGCTGGTTCCCAGAAAATGCCCCCCTCGCCCTTTCCTGCCCACCGACCTGCATCGTTGGGGGTGGGCTGGCAAAGCAGACTCGCTGCGCTCCCCACCCGATTCCGGGCGGGTGTCTTCAGAGAGGTGTGCAGCCTGTCTCCTCTCCCACCCCACCAGCTTATGGGGACCCTGCTGGAGTCCTCTACACTGTGTCTGAGAAACCGCTACAGCCCACTTCATCAGATGCATAGAGTGGAACCTACAGTAAGAAGATATTTATACATTCAGAGAAACATGAAAAGGTGGAAGTACCTATACTAACTGTAAGAGGCTAATTAAGAGGAACTATTATCAGCAGGGGAAAAAAACTTCTCTGAGTGTATAAATATCTTTTTACTATGTGTTCCATTCTATGCATCCGATGAAGTGGGCTGTAGCCCATGGAAGCTCATGCTCAAATAAATATGTTTGTCTCTAAGGTGCTGCAAGGACTCCTGTTCTTTTAGCTCACTGAATGCAGCGTTCCTGCCACTTGGCAATCCCAGTGCGTCCATCCCTACTGGACTCTCTATGTTACAGAGAGTCCTAAGTGGTGGCTGCCAAAGGGGGTGAGCATGTCGCTCCAGGCCGCCGTCCTCTTCCTCGCTCGCTTCGTATTGAGATGGATACAGCTCAGCACCAGTGATTCATGCTGTGCAACTGGCCAGGGGTTTTCAGCCCTGCCTCTTGGCTCAGGGCCATACCAACATACGGTAGTGAAATTCAAAGGAGCCCTTTCCATATCCACTGGGTGCACTGAACGGGTGTTCGCTGATAAGCAGTGTCGAGAGGTGAAAGGGGAAATTCCGATTTCATTTTGTGTGTGCGCACAGGTCTTTCTAAAGGAATGCAGTGGCTGAGCCGTAAGGAGGCTGCGGGGTTTGGTTGTGGGCAGTGCAGATTTTACAGTAATAAAGCGCCCGCTTCCTGGCAGCTGGGACTCGAAAACCCCAGGAATGAGACACTTGGCACTCTCCGCCTGTGGGGTTTTAGCCTGAAGTGGTTTCTGCCTTGTCCCTGCACCTCGCAGGCTCTGGAAATGTCAGCAGTGCATACATTACCTTTTGTTTGTCCTTCAGCATGGGGGATACATTCATTGACCTGAAATCAATCACATTCGCCCTGAATAATAAATGCTGATGATCCTCACAGCATTCTGCTGCTGCTTTGAGTTCCGTCCCTGCCCTCCCTTCTTGTAGGTGCAACATATCACGAGACACAGGTTCTCCTAGAAGGCTGCTCGCTAGAGGCATTTTAAGGTCCCTTTGTTTCAAGGTACATTTAATACTGCTGGTGAAGGGTGCCGCACGGACACCCTGAGGGCTGGAGTTGTGTCCTCTGATCAGGTAAGCACAGGCACTGCCAGGACAAGTTCCCAGCACACCACTGAGCGTGGGGGATACCTCGGGGCCATCTGGAATCCCCCTTGTTAAAATCCTCCCTGGCTATATAGGGAGCTCACCCCTGACCCGCTCCTGCCAGCGATCATCCGTCTTCAGGGCTCTTAAAAATACTTCTCAAGAGCAGATTTGTTTTGCCGTCATAGAATCATAGAATCTCAGGGTTGGAAGGGACCTCAGGAGGTCATCTAGTCCAACCCCCTGCTCAAAGCAGGACCAACCCCAACTAAATCATCCCAGCCAGGGCTTTGTCAAGCCTGACCTTAAAAACCTCTAAGGAAGGAGATTCCACCACCTCCCTAGGTAACCCGTTCCAGTGCTTCATCACCCTGCTAGTGAAAAAGTTTTTCCTAATATCCAACCTAAACTTCCCCCTCTGCAACTTGAGACCATTGCTCCTTGTTCTGTCATCTTCTACCACTGAGAACAGTCCATCCTCTTTGGAACCCCCTTTCAGGTAGTTGAAAGCAGCTATCAAATCCTCCCTCACTCGTCTCTTCTGCAGGCTAAACAATCCCAGTTCCCTCAGCCTCTCCTCATAAGTCATGTGCTCCAGCCCCCTAATCATTTTTGTTGCCCTCTGCTGGACTCTTTCCAATTTATCCACATCCTTCTTGTAGTGTGGGGCCCAAAATAATCATAATCCATCCATAGTCATAATCCATCCATCCAGCAGACTTACCTGGCCACCATCCCCATGCTATCCGAGAGCCTCACAATCTGTGTGGGATTTGACCTCCCAACACCTGTATAATGTAGCACCGTGCTATTATCCCCATTCTGCAGATGGGGAACTGATGCACCTAGAGGCCAAGTGACTTACTCAAGGTCCCACGGGAAGTCTGTGCTGGAGAAAATGGAACCCAGGTCAGCGTCCTAACCATTCGGCCCTCCTTAGTGCCAGGTCTCTCCTTCCCCCACCGCTTCCCATTAACGCTGCTCAGTGCACTCAGTGTATTTTTTTCAGGAATAAAGTATAAACCTCGTCAGCAAAAATCCCACCCTCGGATGAGTTTGTTTCACTGCTGGCGTCTCCTCTTTCCCTTGTTAGGATTATGAGCAAGTGGTTTTGTTTAAATGGAAAAGATGAAAAGATTTCCCTTGTTAAAATATTAGCAGCATGTCACTGCCCCAGCGGCCTCACCAGTGCTCCTCAGCCCCTGACCTAGACTGGATTTGAATTGGCTGTCTAGAGGTGAATGAATCTTTTTTAGCTATTTATTTTCACTCTTGCTGAATTGCAAATGGCTATCGGGATTTTAAGAAAAATCAAGATATAAATGACATCAAGTCTGCCTTCTAGCAGAGACGTAGGGCCCGATCCAAAACCCATCCGAGCCAATGGGAATCTTCCGTGGGGGTTGGAACAGAACCCCAAGTATGGAAAAGCTCAATCCTAAAAGGAGGAATGTGTGAAAACAAAGGATTATAACAGACGCTGTTTTAACAATAGCCATTGCTGTGTTGTGTCTGCTAGAAAACATGGAAATTATAGACACACGCCAAAGAAAAATGGATACATGGTTTTAAAAAAAAAAAGTCAGCATTGTTTCTCAGCTAAGGTCTTGAACACTTGGGTTTTGTCTACACGGGGACTTTAGCCAGTGAGGTAGGTCTGCTGCAAATTCCTAGATGGTTTATACCAGTGCAGCTTACATCAGGGTGCACTGGACTAATGGAAATCATTCTGCATGAGTGTAAACTGTCTCTCTATTGGGCGTTGATACTGATGTAGCTCCACCAGTGGCTCCCATCCCAGTGGAGAAGACGCCTGAGCTATTGAAAACTGTCTGTGTTGGCCTGGTTGCGGAGCTGGAGATGTAGCAACATGCGAGGGGTTTGGTGACGATTGCACAGCAGAGGATGGGGAAAAAATGACGCTTCGTGGTTCTTGAAATGGGACATTGTGACACTTGGGAACTTTTCTTCGCTGATGTCCGGATGAGTAACTTGCTGGGTCAAAGGGTGGGCAGAGAATTGGAGAGATTTGTGAAGTGTCAACGTAGGGGGTAGGCAGGAGACAGGTTTCTGTCCCACTGGAACGTTTGAGATTTAAAAAAGAATTCCGATCCCAAATCAGGAAGAAAAAATGAATTATTGATTTTTAATGCTACATTTGCATGAACTGACAACTGAAAACAATGTCAGTTCAGGCCAATCAAAATGTTTTGTTCTGATAATTTCAAAATGTTTCATTTCAGTGTATAAGAACATAAGAGCAGCCATACTGGGTCGGATCAATGGTCCATCTAGCCCAGTGTCCTGTCATCCGACAGTGGCTGGTGCCAGATGCTTCCGAAGGAGTGAACAGAACAGGGCAATTATTGAGTGATCCATCCCCTGTCGTCCAGTTCCAGTATCTGGCAATCAGAGGCTTAGGGACACAGAACATGGGATTCATCCCTGACCACCTTGGCTAATAGCCATTGATGGACTTAGCCTCCATGTCCACGGATTTTGATCTTTTTTTCTGTTTTTAATATTAAGTGAAATTTTGCAACGAAAAGTCATTTTGAGCCAGAAAACCAAAACTTTTCATTTGGAAAAATATCAAAATGTCTTTTTTTGGGACCATTTAAAAACCCTTTTTTTCAACTGTATTGAGTGGGCAAATTCCTCAAAATTAGCTCTTTCCTTCAGACAGTTCTGGTTTTGAACAATCGGTATTTTTGGGGGGGAGAAAAAAAGTTTTTTGTTGAAAAATTCCCAGCTGGCTGTAGTCAGCATGCCAGGGGATCTTGCCCAGCACAGGTGTTGCTGGCAGCCCCAGCTCATTGGGGCATGCTAGGAATGGACTATCAATTCTTGTCGTGCAGTCTACAAAAGTCTGAAAGGCATCAATGCCAAGGAGGGAGAGGCAGCGAGGCAGACACGGTGTAGCTAGGAATAAAGGGATGAAATTAAGAAAAGGAACTGCGGGGACATTTCCTGAGACTGTGATCTATAAGGAGTATGAAATAGTCTCTAAAGGGAAGTAATGGTGACACACTCGGCTGGGCAAAGCCCCGGAAATGAAATAGCCAGGCGCAATTCTTCACTGGCAGCACCGATGAACTAGACCTTTTCTAGTTTTCTAGAACTTCTCTGGTTCCCTGACAGTCAGATCCATGTACTGTATTTCACCAAAGCTAACGTGACCTCTACTGTGAGGGAGCAATCTCACTCCTGGGTCTTTAAATAGCCTCGGAGCTTCAGGCTGCATTGGTTGCAATTGTCTTGTTTCCCCCTGCAACCTTTAGTCGTAAATTTCTTTTCCAATCTGGGCTAGAGATCTGAGGGTTGTCAGCCCCCCTGTTTGACCCTAGTGCAGCTTTTCCGAATAGAACAATCCTGTCACGTGTCACGGAGGGTCTGAGCGACTGGCTCTCTGTTGGACCGGTGGAAGCGTTTCATGTAATTGCTGTTCCGATGTAAAGAATGGACTGTCCTGGCTGGATGCCTTGTGCTTGAACACTGAAACGCTCCCACAAAGGGCGGCTTGGACCGCTTGATAGCTGATGTGTGCATGTCATTTACACGGGTTGATTTCATAGCTCTGACTCAGTGTCTCTCTCCATGGTCCGCTCCCCGGATCTCTCCATTACGAAGAGCCCCACTTTTTGGTTCGTCTTGTGCGTTCCCGAGATGTGACTTAAAATAAACCCGCTCAGTCAGAAGTGTATGGACCGCAGTGGGCTCTGCCTGCTACACAGACCCCGAGGATGCAATCAGCAAGCCTGTTAGACTCTAGCACAGCAGTGGGTGTAATCTATAGAGTAGCATCCACCCTCTGTTTAGCTGTACCCACGGACACCCCACTAGAGCAGAAAGGGGAGCCTATACAGTGACATTTCCCGGACATCTGCACCCTTCCCCCCCAGAAGGCTCCTCCCCTTCACTGGCACAGATTGTCCCCTTTTGTCTGAAAAAAGCCACTTCCTATTTCAAATCTGCTGATTGCAGAGATCTCCAGCAGGTGGGATTTAAATGCCATCACCCAGCCATGTCAATTTCCCCCATGCCGTAAACTGCTAGTCACGGCATCCAGCCAGGAGCTTTCCTTAGCAAACGTCTCCCATGCGCCAGCCGAGCTCCAGATCCAAGCGCTCTGTCCATGGAAGCGCTGCCTTGTCGCTTTGAAGATGCGGGTTGTGGTTGTGATCCTCTGCGTGATCTGTTTCCCTTTGTATGCCCGGGCCAGTCAAAGCCCATGAAGCTGGGAATCCTCCTCTTTTCCCAGATTCCAAAGCCAGAAGGGACCATTGTGATCATCTAGTCTGACCTCCTGTAGCGCACAGGCCAGAGAACTTCCCCAAAATAATTCCTAGAGCAGAGCTTTTAGAAGAACATCCCATCTTGAAATTGATCTGTGATAGAGAATCCACCACGACCCTTGGTAAATTGTTTCAATGGTTAATTACTATCACCGTTAAAAAATGATGCCTTATTTGCAGTTTGAATTTGTTTAGCTTCAACTTCCAGCCATTCGTTCATTTTATACTGTTCTCTGCTAGATTGAAGAGCCCATTATTAAATATATGTTACCCATGTAGATACCTATAGACTCTGATCAAAACGCCCCTTAACCTTTTCTTTATGTGAAATTGATGGAGTTCCAGAGTCTATCACCATAAGGCAGGTTTTCTAATCTTTTAATCATTCTCAGGGCTCTTCTCTAAACACTCTCCAATTGATCAGCATCCTTCTTGAGTGGTGATGCCAGAACTGGACACGGGATTCCAGTTAAAATAACCTCTCTACTCCTACTCATGAGTCCCCTATCCATCCCAGGATCACATTAACTATTTTGGCCACAGTGTCACACCGGGAGCTCATATTCAGCTGATTATCTGCCATGACCCCCAAATCTTTCCCAGAATCACTGCTTCCCAGGATAGAGTCCCCCATCCTGCAAGCCTGACAAAGAATGTATTCTTTGTTCCTAGATGTATACATTTAGCTGCATGAAACACAGGCACTTTGCTTGAGTCCCACTTACTAAGCAATCCACAGCACTCCGAATCAGTGATCTGTCCTGTGCATTAGATACCACTCCCCCAATTTTTGTGTCATCTGCCCTCCTTCACTCTTTAAGATTATGGGACGATTATGGGAAGAAGAAGAAGAAATCCTCCTTCCGCTTTGACATCCCTGATGCAGGCAGTGCTTCAAGAATGAGCTCCAACTTGCCTTCCTGTCTGCTGCCAATCACCCGGGCCAAAGCAGAGCACTTCTGGAAGGCCTATGGGACCCTCCTGAGCCAATGCAACGTGTGTCTTATTTTTATAGGGTTTATAGTGAATATATAGTACAGGGTTTGAAAAACATTTACCGAGCACCTACTAGCCAGAGGACTAAAGCTACTGGCCTACTGGGAAGACCTGAAAGGCCTGGTATAAATTAAAGTAGTGTCTGACACAGTGTCCCCTGCAGAAGCAGTGATGGCATTATCTGCCCCCAAGGCAGATTTCCTTCTAACTTCCGATAGAGATCGGCTTAAGAGGAGGGTTTATATCTACTCTGACTTGTGCCGGTTTCCTATTGGTGTAGCGCCATTGACATCAGTGGAGTTACTCCCGACTCTCGCTGGCGTATGTGGGATCAGAATTTTAATTTCTTGGGTGAGGAAAAGGGAGTCAACTTCTCTGCCTATCTTCGGTACTTCTATGGCCCTATTTCCATAGAATCTGAGTGCCTCATGATCTGTGATGTATTTCTTACAGCTGGGCAGGAGCTGGATTTTCCATTTGATGGGAAATAGGACGAGTTCCAAATATTTTTCCATTCTGGAACAAAAGCCAAAATTTGAAACTTGCCCATGAAATCCCCCCATGTTCAATACCATTGAAATGTTTCACTCTGATTTTGACATTTAAAATGAAATAGAATGTAAAATGAAAGAATTTTCAAGACAAAAATTCCTGGCCACCTCTAGTATTTATCCTCCCATTGGCCCTGTGTAGCAGTGCTGTTATCCCCGCTGTACAGAGGGAAACTGAGGCACAGGGGTTAAGTGACTCACCCGGGGCCACACAGGAAGTCTGTGGCAAAGCAGGGAAATGAACCCAACTCTTCCAAATCCTACACTAGTTCCCTAAGTGCTGTGCCATCCTTTCAGTGGCGATAGGCAATTGTTTTGCGCCTTCATCAGGGCATTTTATTCTTAACGTGTCGCTAGATCCCTCTGTCTCGCAGCTTCTTCTGTGTCACTGATGACGCATGCCCAGATTCTGGGCTTAATTCCTGCCGGATGTAACTCCACTGGCTGTAGTATAGTCACACCAGGGGGTGGATTTGACCTTCAGGCGAGATGCATGTGTTTTTCTAAGGGCAGAATTCAGCCTACCTCGTTGCCCGGCATGACTGCCTCTGAGATTAGGGTACTCTGTGTGTAGTTGACTGGCCAGTGTATTGTTGTGGCTATTCCCCCTGTTGCATTCTTAAAAGCTTCCTGCAGAGGGAGACTTTAATGAGCGTACAGCTTCCCAGAGAGGGAACGTTGGGGTCTGAAAACCCACAGCGCCTGCTATTGCTCATGCTCTCAGCACAGTCCAGGGTGACGGTAGGCTGCTCTGAAGAGCTCTCTGTGGAACGTGCAAACTCACCACACTAATGATTTGCTTCCCGGGAGCTGTGTGCGGAAACACTGAGAAACTCTTAACAAACGGCAGTGTCATTCAATGCCAAAATCGCCTCCGGAAGAGTGATCTGGTCAGAAAGAAACTACAGTAAATCCCAGCTAAATGGAGCCCAGATGCTTTATGCTACAGTTATTCCCTCCATTGTTCGATTTACTCCTGCAGATATTGAAAAGCAAGAATATGTCCTTAAGGGCTGAAGGGCCTTTTCCCAGTATCCATTAGCGCATTTATCTTTTTCTTTGTAGCTGCTTTTGTTGACTGTCCCTTCCCCTCCCCCTCCCTTTGGTTCTCTGACTTTCTTTGCTTCAATTATATTTTTTCTTGTATCCCTTGAATGCCAGGATAAAAAAAATCTAACTAAGCAATCGCAGGACTGGAAGGGACCTTGAGAAGTCATCTACTCAGTCCTCTGCACTCATGGCAGGACTAAGTATTATCTAGACCATCCCTGACAGGTGATTGTCTAACCTGCTCTTAAAAATCTCCACTGATGGAGATTCCACCACCTCCCTGGGCAATTTATTCCAGTGCTTAACCACCCTGACAGTTAGGAAGTTTTTCCTAATGTCCAACCTAAGCCGCTCTGGCTGTAATTTGAGCCCATTGCTTCTTGTCAATCTTCAACCCTTGTCCTGTGCAAGGTGCCTGGTTCTCCAGTGCGCTGAGCTCTAAGTGGGTGTGTTATCTGTAAATGGTAAGAGAGACCTCCTCTGAGGAAGTGAAAAAAGGGAATCCTTTCCTCTCCCTCTCAGTGCTGGGCAGAGGCTGGGCCGGCCACTAGAAGCCATCCATCGGGGAGGGAATCTGTGAAGTGATGGGTCTCTGTCCCTGCTGTCCCATTGCAGGGAGCCCCGGGGAGCACATGGCAAACACCCCTGCGTGCGCCCATCCAGAATTCTGGTCCCTCCTCAGAGAGCCAATTGCTATGGGAGACCTGAGAACCCAAGGGAGAAAGGGTAGTTTTGTCCTGCGGGCAAACGAATGGAGCAGGGCCTTGCTAACTGGAGCAGAGGGTGGAGCCGTGAGAGCGCCTAGCCTGCATCTATCACCCGTTTAGCTGAATCCTCTAGCCCAGTGCCTCCCCAGGGCCCTTCTGGGTACATCCAGGCAGTACAGGACAGAGCAAGCTGTCCTCCTTGGTGTCAGTCTCAGCAGGGAGGCCAGAGACTGAATTAGCCTCTCACCCCAAGAGGTCAGCTCCTTTCTGGCCTGGCTTGAGGCGCACTGGTGGGGAAGGATAGCCCAGGGTAACCTGGGGCGTGGAAGACCCAGGCTTAGTTCCCCGCTCTGGCCTCGACTCCCTGTGTGACTCATTTGCTCCACCTCCCAGGGGTGCCATGAGGATGAACGTATGAGACCCTCAGATCCCACGGTGACGGGGGGCCAGATAGCGAGAGATGTGCATCCCAGAAGCTTGTGCTGCGCTTCCCATCATCTTCCTCCTGGGCTGCTTTCCCCAGGACCGAATTCAAAGGGGAGAAATCAAAGCCGATACAGGGAGGGAACCAATTACGCGCCCAACTTGGCTCACCCGCTCAATGCGCCTTGCGAGCTTTCCCACATCTGCAGCGCTCCTCTTGGGCTGAGAGTATTAACCTCCCATGAAGTCAGTGGGAGCTGAGAGTGCTCAGAGCTACTCAGCGCCTTGCAGGATTGATCCTGGAGAGACCTGCAGGGAGAAAGCAATGTGCAGAACCTGCTCATGCTGTTTGGAGGTTGTTATTGTCCCCCCCTGAGGTGTCCCATTAACTTTAACGGCCCTCTCAGCCGGCGCACTTAGTGGGAAGTCTTTGAGGGGAGCGTTCGTGGCTTCTCTGCAGGTCTTTATAGGGGCTCAAGGACAGAGGCAGCGCAGTGGAAAATGCAGCATTGTCGTCCTTTAGAATGGGCGCAGGATCTTTGGAAAGAAAATGCTGTAGTTACTTATGGGGGTATTTTTTGCCCTGGTGTTTTTGATACGTTGTAAAGCAGTGAGCGAATCTGGGTGGTGTATGAGAACTCCAGGTAACAGTGCGTGTACAGAGAGCGGAGTAGCATCCTCCAGAACTCCCATTACCTTTAGTGGGGCAAGCTCTGGCAGTAAGTGCCGGCTTAGACTGGGCATTAGGGGCCTGTGCCGGTGTTCCTAGGAGTCGGCTCTTAATTCTGAGTGTGTCCTGCAAAGAAAGACTCCCCTCCGTCACCCTGTGCGTTCTACTGTACTTTGTTCAATGGCTGTGATCAGATGAGTCCGAGTCCAGGAATGGAGACGTTGCTGTAATCTGACACGCTCTGTGTCTGTCTGTCTGTCTCCAATGAGAAGATCTCTGGAGAGCCTGGAATGAACCAAAATAAAATTAAACTGTTGTGCTGCTCCGGATAGTGCAACTGGGAGGAAGCAGCAGAAACACTGGATTTCATACTTTAAAAAAAAAATCACTGGGGCCAGTTTGTGGAGTCCTTAGGGGACCACCTTGCTCTTGGGAGTAGAGACCCATTGGCTTTGATGGGATTGTTTGGGGGAGCAAGTCCTCATCTGCGCAGCTAAAGGATGCAAAAAAGAGCCCGTTGAGATTATGGCTGAATTCATGTCACGATAGGCGAGAGTATAGCCGCCCAGCTGATGGCAGTGGGCCAAATTCAGCCATGGTGTAAGCAGGAGAAGCTCCACTGATTGTACCTGCTTACCCCAAGGCTGACTTTGTCCTGTTTTGCGTCAGTGGGGAGGGAGCGGGTTCAGTGAAAAGTAGGGAGGAGGGATCATTGGTGGATTTATTTTGATGAGAAAACAGGGGAGACTTTGCTGCTCACAGAGCGGACGCTGGAGACGCAAGAGAACCCACAAGATGCCGTGACGTCATCGTGAGATCTGACAACAGCCGTGCGGTGCGAGAACTTTGCCCCCACTTCTGAGTAAATGTATCGCCCTTCCCAGCTCCAGCTCTCTGTTCCCAACTGAGCAGTTGCAACCTCTCTCTTTCCTCCGTCTGACCAGCCTAAAAGAAGACAAGTAGAGTTGTTTGCCAGCCTCCCTCAAGGACAATAAGTTTTTTTTAGCCCTGGAGCTGTTCTGAATGACTCAGGCTGGTATTTACGGGGCAGCAGTAATGCAGGATTAGGCTATCAGGTGGCATTTCACTTTAGATGACAGAAATGCCACGAGAAGACCAGGTCTCTTCATTTTTATTGAGGCCCGGTAATTGGCTCCTAGAGGAAGAAAACAGCTCATGAAAAACAAACACAAATGCCTGGATTGTCAGGTTTCTACTGATCTCTAGTGCTCAGACTCTGGGGACTATCCAGCCGGAATTGGCTCCCTGCGTGTTTAGAGAGAGCCAGCGAGAAATGAGAGTAGGACCTCATTTGTCCTGAGTCCTCGCAATGCCTCCCAGGACTGGCTAGGGACCATCAGTGGGACCCTCGTACCCCGTAACTCTAGAGCCAAGCACATTCAATGCAAACCTGCCTTACAGTGAAAGGTCTAAGAAGCTCAGTCTGTTTAATAAGAGAAGGTGAAGAGGTGATTGATCTTAGTGCTACGTGGGGAGCTGTCGGAGAGTAGAAGGCTCTCTAGTGGACAAAGGCAGAACAAAATCCAATGGCTGGAAGTTGGAGCTAGATAATTTCAGGCTCGAGATAAGGTGCATCTTTTTTTAACAGTGAGAGTAATTAACTCTTGGGACCATCTACCTAGGAATGTGGTGGAGTCTCCATCACTTGGAGTCTTTAACCAAAGGTTGAATGTCTTTGTAAAATAAACATGCTCTAGCTCAAGCACAAGATATGGGCTAGATGCAGAAATTACTGGGTGAAATTCTCTGGCTTGTGTTACACAGGAGGTCAGCTAGATGATCACAATGGTCCTTTCTGGCCTTACAATCTATGGATCTTTGCTGTTTTTTCCGAGGGGCCGGAGATTGATAACCTTTCTTCCTCATCTCCCTCCTCATCCCTTCTGTGAGCAAAATGAGCCCAATCCTACCTTCCCAACTCCACCTCCTCAGACCCAGAAGACGGTCCCTCTTCCAGGGGGGCAACAGCCTCACACTCCTTGCCCCATCCTCCTGCCTATTCCTTCCCCCCCACCCCCAACCTCCCTCCACTTTATCCAAAGTCAGGCGAGGTTTGGGGAGAAGCAGCAGGCAGATGCGGGCGCTTGGTGGGAGAAGGGGCGGGCGGGGAGTCATCCCTCCAAGAGCCCCGACCTTAACACACACGAAAGTGGCTGCGTCAGGGCTCATTGTTTAGATGAGGGTCCCTGTAGGGCTCCTGTGGTTGTTCGTTAAGCGCTGTGTAGAAGGCAGTGCTATTGTATCGCTTTATTCCCCGTTATTAGCCAGTGGAGCAGTGCTCTTGGCCAGACCAGCCATTCAGTACCATCGTGGCTAGAGGACTTTGCCTTCGCAGCCCCGCGGCTGCCCGCTGCCCTTGGCGTGGGACTCTGCAGAGAAGCACAGGATTCCCTCTGCTGCTAGAAGCAGCATGACAAATAATATCAAGTGTGGGTGCTTGAAGTTGGAGCCGTAAACCCCCTGGCCTGGTTTGCAGCATTGTTAAGCGCACACAGCTCCCATTGGTGGTTGAACTTTTGCTGCGTTCGGGGCTCTGTGCTCCTAGAGATTGCCCTCACCGACACACACAGCTAAGTCCAGATTCTTTGATCAGCTTTGCCTTAGCCACTTCAGTGGTCTGCCTGCCTTCATGATCTCCTGGCGCCTGGGATTGTCGAATGAAGGCGTCAGTCCCACTAATTAGAGCATCTACTAAATGTCAGCTTTCATAACCTGCAGCTTCTCTCCAGCATGCTGGGAAGGCCTGGAGCTGCAGGGAACTTGGTTGTGCAATGACCAACAGGGTTTGTGAGAGCAGAATGCCAAATGTCAGACGTACGTGTTGGCTCGGATTCCTGTGCCCTGAACCTGTAATGAATTGCACAGGACTGGGAACCAGGAAACCCAGGTTCTCGTCCTAGTTGTGGAGAGGGGCTGACTTCAAAACATCTGCTGGAGTGACCAGACTGAGGGGTTAGGTACTGGGATCTGGGGCCTTTAACTATTTATAGGTCACCGGTTCAAATCGGGATTTGACTGAAAGCTGTGGCAGTCACCGGCTGGCCTAAGCCTCATTCCTAGGCAATCTGCCCACTAGATCTGGGTGAACTATTTGCAGTCAGCCAGTTTGTCAAATTTAGCCTTTCCTCCTTTGCAAATCATGGGCAAACAGACAACATCAGATTGTAAAATGTGTTCATTACTCAGAATCATTAGATTAAAGCTTTATGCAAATGTATTGCATCAGTGGTTAGGCTGCAGGGTGCTCACTGTGACAATTGCTTTGAATACTCGCTTTTCTGAACGTTCACACCGAGTGATTGGTCAGCTACCGTCAGTCCACAGGGGTCCAGCACTGTGGCTTTGGAGCCAAAGCTCAAGAATTCCCTTACTTGCCATGCTGTATGCGTGCAGTTGGCAGATGCGCATGGTATCTGTGCGTAGACGCTGCCTCTGAATGTTACACTGAGATGAAATGGACAAATAGTTCTGTGGCACCTTATAGACTAACAGCGGTATTGGAGCATAAGCTTTCATGGGTGAATACCCACTTCCACTTTCTAACTATACTTTTGGGCTTAGGCACCTCATGCTCCCATGGTGTCGCTATGTAAACTTTTTAAAAAGCCTTAAAATCAAAGTCAGAGGTGCTGGAAGGTGCCAGAACAAAACGACCCAGGACAAAACTTCTCTTGGATGAGAAAAGAGTTTAGAAATAACTGGAACTTCTTTCTGTGTGTTTGTATTGACAGGATGAAACTGTGCTGCTTCCTGCTGGTTACTTTATGGCTGTGCATGGCTACCCTCCGCAGCAGCTCAGGTAAGAGCGGTCAAATTTTGTTTTAGGAAATGGCAGGAGTGTATTAGGTTCCACTCTTCCAACTCAGGACAGGAAGCACAAGCTCATCTCTGGGCCTTTGAACTCAGCAGGGACGGGTTTATTGCTTCAAAATCGTTCTTGGTTTTTTTATATTCCTGGATGAAAGAGCTTTGCAACCACAAACACTCTGCTCACTAACATTACCCCATTTTACAGCTGGTAAAACAGAGACTCAGTGAGGGAGGGGAATGACTTGCCTGAGGTCACATAGCGAGTCAGGCAGGGCCGGGAATTGAACCCGAGAATTTTTCCTTCCTGTTTGGATCCGGAACATGAGATTCTGGCCCTTGAATTCTGACTCACGTCTCGGTCACGGCTGCTGAGCATGGAACTTCGTGAATGGGCCGAGTTCGCATGCCAGCCTCACTGAGTCACGTTCCTAGCAGGAAATATGTTGTAATCCTTGCGGGCCGGCTGGCTCGCGTTCAGCTGGGCTGCTCATGAAGAGGGGATTGTATCTGTATGGGCCCCAGGCTTCCTATCTGGGGCGAAGGAGAGATGTCGTGGTTTGCAGAAGGAAAACGGAAAGCGGGGGGGGGGGGGAACACATTAAAGAATGGCCATTCCAGGCAGCCAGCAGAGGCTCGGTACGTCCCTCCTGGGCATCGGCCTTGTGGCACCATTTACCGAGCCTGGATAAACCCCCCCGGAATCCCTAAATGGGGCCCCATCCCTTGCCCAGTAGAGCTGTACTGGCCCTACTGGGTCCTGAGAGCTCCATGCCCCTGGCGGGTGGGAAAGCGGGGCGGATTCACCCTCCCGTGCATTTCTCTGGTGGAATCCAAACTGCCCTGTCTACAATATGGACAATTTCCCCTTCCATTTCGTGGAGGGTGCTGCTCCCTGGCAGTGCGCCAGAAAGCGGTACCGTAGCATTTCACGCCGCCGCTCGCTGCCGTGACGACTCTGGGACGCCCAAGCCAGCGAGCGAAATCCAGTTCCCCGCGGTGCTGGGGTTTGTAGCTCCTGGCCTGTTGCCTCTGCAGGTGTTGCTGGGTTTGTTCGGGCTAGTGCTAAAATGAGGACATCAGAAGCGGGTGCTACAAGTATGATCTACTGCTTAGAATATGGGCCTGGGAGCCAGGACTGCTGGGTTCTGTGCCCAGCTGCCCCTGACTTGCTCTGTACCCTTAGGCAGGACACTTATTTTCAAAGAAGTGTTCACTAATTTTAGTGTTTCAGCTGTTGGGTGCCCTCGTTGGGACCTCAGGCCTACTGTGAAAAGGGGTTGAGAATCCATAGCTCCCCTGGGCTCTGCCTTAAAAGGGAGTTAACCGCTGTCAGGAAGGGATGCACTTTGGTATCCATGGACAGAAGCACGATATACTGTGGGACAGATTCTGGTCTCAGTTCATTGGTGTCAATCCAGAGTAACCTGTCTGAGGCCAGCGGAGTTACGCACATTGACACTGGTTTGAGTGAGATCAAAATCTGGCCAGATAATGGCGATCAAAACCCATTCTGCCCTGTAAAATACTGGCTGTTTTGTGTCTGAATACCACTTTCCCTTATTTGCTCCTGATGGTTGTTTTACAGATTTGACTCTGATTTTACTGCAAGTTCCATTTGTATCTCTTACCTCGCCAGGCTGCCTTCGTATTCTTCACGGTCTTTCAACGCTGGTGAAGGGTAGAGGATTGGGAGAAAATCATCGTCAGTTTTACTGTTGTGGGGAGCTAGAAAGGACTGGTTGAAAGCCTGTAGTGCTGCCTGCAGAGACATGAAAGCCTCGTCCTGAACTCTGATTATTTAAAGGATCTGTCTAGAGTTGAGGAATAAGTGCTGTTCAAAAAGTAACCCTTCACTGCCATTCAGCATCATGCATCTATAGGAAATCACTTCCCTTTCCTCACCTATCCAAACAGGCCAGGCGATCGAGTGGAATGAGCACAGCAGTGCAAGCCAGGGATGCTTGGGGCCAAGTTCTGTGCTGATTTACACCCCAGGCCACCCCTAAAGGGAGTTGTAAGTCAGTGTGGAATCAGGGTAAATTGGTAGGCCTCTCTCTGTGCCAGATTCTGCTCTCAGGGCCTGACTCCAGCTCCCTCTGAAATCAGTTGCAAAACTCCGGTTGACTTCAGTGGGGCGGAATGGAGACTTTCAGTATACTGGTATAAACCCACTGTAACTCATCTGCCCTCAGTGGAACAGAGACCAGAAGTAGGCCCCGTGGGTCAAATTCATCCCCGGTGTAACCTCCTACCAGGGATCAATTTAGCCTAGTGGTGGGCAACCTGCAGCCTGCGGGCCGCACGCAGCCCATCATGGTAATCCGCCGGCTGGCCACCAGACAGTTTGTTTACATTTTCACGGCCGCCCGCAGCTCCCAGTGGCCGCGGTTCGCCGTTCCTGGCCAATGGGAGCTGCGGGAAGCGGTGCGGGCCGCAGGTTGCCCACCACTGATTTAGCCTGTCTGTGTCCTTTCGCGGACCCCTTTGACATAGTCTGCAGACTCCCAGGGGTCCAAGGACCGCAGGTTGGAAACCACTGTAATAAAGCATTGCTCGCTGTTGCTTCTGAGATGGGTGTGCTGGAGGAAAGTGCAGACAAGATCGGATGAAGCTCGCTCTGGTGTCTGCTGGAGCAAAGCATCAGGCGCTTGTCTGCGTATCCATTAAGAAACAACCAGCGTCGCTGGCTCGCAGCCTGCTGTTATCGCGCAATCAAACACTTTGCAGGGAGGGCAGCTTTCTAAGGATTCAAGACAATTAAAAAGGATGCTTCTATTTGGCAATGGCGTGGTAGCAGATGCCAGCAGGGTAGATGGCTCGTTGCATAAGCAGCTCTTTGTAATGCCATCGCCAAGATTTTAACTAGTGATGGACAAAACTGGGGGTGGGGTTGGTTCGGCAGAATTTCATTGGTCAGGAGTTTTGCAAAACTAAAAACTGAGAGGAACCGGCAAGGGCTTAGAACTGGATCCTACTTCTTTTGAACCATGAAAGTTTGAGATAAAGGGTTCTGGATTTGGTGCATCTGTAACTTAACCTGCACCCACTTAATAATCACGTCTGTTATAGCTCAAAGCGCTTTACAAAGGAGGTCAGCATTATTATCCCCATTTTACAAATGGGGAAACTGAGGCACTGAGTGGGGAAGTGACTTGCCCAAGGTCACCCAGCCAGACAGTGGCAGAGCCGTGAATAGAACCCAGGTCCCCAGAGTCTCAGGGCAGTGCCCTATCCACTGACTGTGTGTGCAGATAGCTGATGAAATGTGGGCGCGTGGGCGTGCGCGTGAATCACGGGCGCGTCTGTTGGTGTGTTGTGCACGGTGTGTGCGGGGGAGATGGGCTGTGTGCCCGTAGGGGGTGTTCCTAATGGGGGGAGCGGGGAGTGTTGTGAACAAAGCTGCTAAAGATTTCCAGAATGTTTATTTTCTACCTTCCGGAGGTCCAGCGATACCGTTATTTTCCCTCCTGCCACAGCACTTTCCTTTGTGCAGAGAGGAACCCCCCCAGCTTTGCTCAGCTTCTGAGCAGGGTCCCAGCTCCCTGCTAAGCCTCGTCACCCGTGATACAGCTGGGCTGAGCAAGAGGGCTGGTTTTTAAAGCAAGAGAGCAAAGATGATAAGAAAGAAATCTCCCTGCGTGTGAGGTCGGTGCTGTAACCCCCGCAGCCCCGGCCATTCAAAGTTAACCCTCCGCCCCCATATGAGCTGGTTTTCCCCGTGCATCAGAGAACTGTAGAAGGAGGGAGTCCTCCCTTCTCATCCTTATCCCAAGGAACATTGAACTCGTGCAGTGGCCTTTGAATGACCTTTGTCTCTGCTCTCCAGCCTCCTGTGTTGGAGGCGGATCCTTTGCTCCTGACACACTGCCTGGAACAAGTTTGCCCACCTCACTTGCTCCCCCTCCCTTTCCCAT
Organism: Macrochelys suwanniensis; assembly: GCA_033296515.1. Classification (NCBI taxonomy): domain Eukaryota; kingdom Metazoa; phylum Chordata; order Testudines; family Chelydridae; genus Macrochelys; species Macrochelys suwanniensis. The sequence continues at coordinate 3,061,718 of CM065783.1, read as the reverse complement.
GCAGGACTGTAAACCCACCTCTCCCCTGGGGCCTGCAGCCTCTGAACAGCTAGTTCCACACACTGAAATTGTATTGGCAGAACTCTGGGGTCAGTATCCATGGATTGTAACAGAGCGGGGTAGGCAACCTATGGCACGGGTGCCAAAGGTGGCACGTGAGCTGATTTTCAGTGGCACTCAACGGCCCAGGTCCTGGCCACCGCTCTGGGGGGCTCTGTGTTTTAATTTAATTTTAAATGAAGCTTCTTAAACATTTAAAAACCCTTATTTACTTTCCATACAACATATAACTTTAGTTATGTATTATAGACTTACAGAAAGAGACCTTCTGAAAACGTTAAAATGTATGACTGGCACGCAAAACCTTAAATTAGAGTGAATAAATGAAGACTCAGCACACCACTTCTGAAAGGTTGCCGACCCCTGTAATAGAGGTTCATCAGCTCTCTCTGTTAGGCATCTTTAATGTGCCCATTGCTGCGGCATCTGAGGGTCTGTCTACACAGCAAAGGAAAACCCGCAGCCGGCCTATGCCAACCCACTTGGGTTCGCGGGGTGGTTTCATTGCTGTGAAGACTCCCTGAGCCCTGGGAGCCTCCCACCCTGCAGGATCCTACAGCCCAAGCCCGGGCGTCTACACAAGACCCTCAAGCCACAGAGCGAATGCTGATTCCACCTAGCTTACCCCCGACCGGTCTAATTTGTGCAGGGAGCGTTTCAGAGACAGGAAACTGCCTGGATTGCGAAAGCCAGAGAGCTCGAGGTAGCTTAAGCCCATGCGGCTCCATTGACACCATGGCAGCCGAGGATTGCACCCTGAGTTGTGGCAGGTTCTCTTGCACTGATCCCCGAAGCCCGCCTTGGTGTCATGGTTCTGCTCAGGGTACGTGGCACTGTGTCGTATGGATGGAGCTGGGCTATCCCAGCACTATTTAGAATGAAATCCTTTGTGCTGCAGAAGGATATTCGCGGGACTCGAAATGTCCAGGGAAGGATGAGATGCCCTTGTCACCCGTGGAGACCGACGTCGCCAACTGAAGCGTTATGCGCTTGCTGGCATCGGCGACAACTACATTTCTGAACTTCTAATGAAGCCTAACGGATTGGGGAGGGGGAGGGGTGCAGCAGGGAGCTGGCACACAAAACACTGCTGAATGCAAACACATCAAGATCAGTTTCCAGCACAGATTAAATCCCCCGCCACATCCTGGGCAAATGATCCAACCAGAGGGGGGGTGGGGGTGGTGTGTGTGTGTGCGTGCGTGCGTGCGTGTGAGAGAGAGAGAGAGAGAGAGAGATCACTTCACTTGCCCTCCTAGGCAAAATCCAACCTCTCCGGCACAAGGCACCCACTATGGTAAAACTAAATGCATATCAGTCTGTGGGTGATGGCCGCCTGGCTGCATCCTTTCACAGCAGCCTGAGCCAGGTAGAGGGGAGCCCGTCTCATGCCCTGAAAGGTTTATATGTGAGATACAACGCTTGTTTCTGCCATCCAAGTTGAGATGGACGGTACTTGGCTTTCCTTCCTGCCCTCTTGGGGCGTTTGTCAAGATTTATGGAGCCAAGAGGGCTGGGGAGCCGTCAGCCTCTCCATGTTCACGTGTAATCTAAAGCCAGACCCCTGTTTGTGGTGTATGGTGTCGCCGTTCTTTATCCGCATGGCCACCTGCTGCATGTTGAGTTCGTTCACTGAGGTTTGGAGTCCGCCACCTTCTCCAAGCTGGGATTCCTCAGCACGTCTCGACTCCTGGATCCGTGCAGTGAGCACAGCGATTGCTGGCCATTCCTTTTGTGACAGCCTCACTAAACTGTCAGGAAAATGTACCCAGCCCAGGTAACACAGCTCCTTGCCCACCGGTTACCATAATGATGGACAATCATGGAAAACCACAGTTCTCTTTTACGTGGCCATCCACCAGCATCAACCCCCTCACCACACCGTGGGCAGTGCTGACTTGGGAGCTCTTCCAAAGTACAAAGGATTGTTCAGGATTACGGAGTTCATTGGCCTTGAGCCCAGAACTTCAGTATTGCTATTTTTACGTAGGTTCCTTTCCCCTCTGGCCCTGCCATTTGAAGAAATAAAGACAACTGACACTTAACCCAGCCCAAGGGGACATAGTGAAAGTCAGTGGCAGATGAGAACGAACCCCGGGGAGCCCTCATGTACAGTACCCTTATCTAATCCCAAGACATCACTCCCTGGTCACAGAGGAAGGACAGCACTCCTGTCCCTTAATGGGAAGCAGAGGATGGGATGAGGCTTTCTTTGTGAAAATAAGTGCCCCTAAAGCAACTAGCAGTAAAGCTTCATCATGCATTTAGCAGGCAGTCACTGACCAAGCAGTCTGCTTTGTTAACAACTCTGAAGTCCTGACCTTGTATAAATCAAGTAGCCTGGACCTCATGGTTCCAAGTAGCTTAGCAATATACTGGTCACAGTTGGCCATGTCCATGATGTATTTGTCCCATTCGGCTTTGGCCATGATGCTGGTTAGCCAATGTGTTGGACTTACAGGATGAGGTTTTCAGTAGCACTCAGCATTGGCCTGATTGTTTCCAGGGAAGTCCCATAGGTGTTTTACCGCAGAGTTCGGCCAATGCTGTGTGCTTCTGAAAACACCAGCCAGAGAGTTTAAAGGGAAATAATTTTTAAAACTCTAGTTTCACGTTTCACGCTTTATGCCGTTTGCTTTCTGCGCTCTGAAGAACAGCATGACAGCGCTTAGCTTGGCTTCCTGTTGACAGTCCATTTCACTAGGTTTCTCCTGCTGGTTTGGGTGTCTCACCTTCCGAGGGAACACACACTCAGTTTTCATTGAGGTTTTTAGAATCACGGGAAAAACATTTCTATTCAGATTGGGCCAGATTCTTCAGTTCTTCCATTGAAGTAGCACTTAGTTCTGCAAGCCGGTGTTGCTCAGTGCAAGGGTTGCGAAGTCTGTCCCATTAGGTTGGGTTAGCCCTGCTCTGCACCTTGTTTGTTTTGAAATGTCAATTTGGGGCCAAAATACTTTCCCCTGTCCCTTCGAGGAGGAGGATGTGCCAGAAGGGTCTGATCCCTGGAAGGCAATGGAAGACAGCAGGATTGGCCCAAAGGAAATAGGTCTGAGGACTGTGGTTTTCTGTCCAGCGATGCTGATCTCTGCACACATGAGAAGCTCTGTGGTAAATCCCCTCTCATGTGCATTGTCATGGTGTCTGACTGCACTGCTGGATCTGAATCGGTAGGAGGCTTTGCACTACCTGATACCTCCCACCAGACACAGCCCTGTTTCCCGTGTGTGCGCAAACTCCGGGGAAGTGTGCAGGGCCTGCCCTCCGAGGCAGGATGTGTTGTCACACCACTAGCCTCTCTCGGCTAGCAGAGGAGAATTCGGAAACACGGCGGTTAGCCAGCGCGGTGGCTTTGGGATTCGCTTGCATTCTGTGTCCGTTTTATTAAGGAGCTTCCATGCTGAGGCAAACGTGGGAAAAAGAGATCATAGAATCATAGAATCATAGAATATCAGGGTTGGAAGGGATGCCTGTTAAAGAACAATTGACCTTTTGCCTGTGCTTTGCCTTTATTCCTTTGTTAGTGATGAAGATGGGTTTGCTCTGCAGCTTTCTGTGACGTTGCACTCTATATCATTTTACGAAAATATGCTAATGAGTGTGAATATAATGTAAATGGACTCTGTGTCATGCAAAAGGTCTCTTGTAAGGTATCATTGCAAAGGTTATGACCTTCTGAGTGTGGTCATCCTACTTGTATGTATGTATCACTCTTGTATCTGAAACTAGAAATATGAAAACTCTGAGGGCCTATTGTAATTATGCAAAGCGTGGGCTATGTGACGGGGCCACATGAAAGCTAAGGCGTCTCTTCCTTCTGACCCTAGAGCGCTGTGATGACTGGGGAGTGGACACCATGAAACAAATCCAGGTCTACGACGGGGAACCAGCTAGGATCAAATGCCCGCTCTTCGAGGCCTTCTTAAAATACAACTACAGTACAGCCCATTCGGCTGGCTTAACCCTCATCTGGTACTGGATTGGGCAGGACCGGGACATGGAGGAGCCAATCAACTTCCGTCTCCCAGACAATCGGATCAGTAAGGAAAAAGACATCCTTTGGTTCCGGCCTGCCCTTCTCAATGACACTGGGAATTATACCTGCATGCTCAGGTAAGCAGCGCCGTAGGACAGTGGGCGTCAGACTTCAGGGCACACCAGCGCCTTTTAGATAACAAGAAAATTGTGTTGCTAGCTTAATATCTTACTGTCAGGTGACAGCCACTTACAAGTAGTCTCAGTGCCAAGCCAACCTGTATTGTAATAATGCTTAGCACTTTGCAGACATTAATGAACATACCTCTCCCTGCTAACTGCAAGTGTTAACGGAGAGAATACTAGCAAAATCCACATGCCCTCTCCAGTAAGGAGCAAGCTCTATATCGAAGTGGAGATAGCTTCAGAGGTGGGGGTAATGTGTCAACTGGATGCTAATTTTGCCAAAGTTTCCTGACACCCCGAAAGAGTTCCAGGGAATTAAAAACAGCTCCAGGTGCAGGAGAAAACTAATGTCGTATCCCCAAAGCAACAAAGGAGATCTCAGACTGTCTTCCTCTTTCACGTCTTAGCCCCCGTTGTTGTCATGACGTTGGTAAAGGATGGTGCAATACATGGGTTGCATTTGCATGGGGGAAACGGTCTTTAGGTTTTTCTAATGAGCTGTCTGGCTGCTGTGGCTGTCTCAGTGTGTCTGTCTGGAGTTTTCCTACATGCAAATATGACAATTCAGGCTGGATCTATCTCATCAAAGCCGTCATTTCTATGACCCAAACTGTGACTTTTAATTTTATTTCATTCATAATGCCACATGAATAAACTAGACCAAGCTAATCACGTTTCCCTCCTCTGTGCTTAGAAACACAACCTATTGCAGCAAGGTCGCTTTTCCCCTGGAGGTTGTCCAGAAAGACCAAACTTCTTGCGTCAGCCAATCAATAAAACCCACTGAAGAGCTGTTCTATTTGGAGCATACTAACGAGAAGATCGTTTGTCCAGATATTGATGGCTTTTATCCTCCCAGCGTAACGCCAACTGTCAACTGGTACAGGGTAAGAAAGGGAGTAGTGGGGCTCGCCTTGGCCGGGCAGCGGGTTGCAGTGCTTCTCACCTGAAAGAGCCAATTGTTCAACCCTTGCCATGTAAGAACCAGGAGGCCAAATGGTACCCCCAAACTCCCTGATGCAACCCCACTGACGTTACTGGAGCTGCTGCCACGATCTCGCTCCCTTTGAAGTCAGCAGTAAAACGTCCCGTGCTGGCCCTGACACAGGATTGGGACCTAGCTTAATCAAACTGGGACTTTTCGGCTTGGAAAAGAGACGACTAAGGGGGGATATGATAGCGGCCTATAAAATCATGACTGGTGTGGAGAAAATCAATAAGGAAGTGGTATTTACTCCTCATAACACAAGAACTAGGAGTCACCCAATGAAATTAACAGGCAGCAGGTTTAAAACAAACAGAAGGAAGTATTTCTTCACACAACACACAGTCAACCTGTGGAACTCATTGCCAGAGGATTGTGAAGGCCAAAACTATAACACGGTTCAAGAAAGAGCTAGATAAATTCATAGAGGATAGGTCCATCAATGGCTATTAGCCAGGATGGGCAGGGATGGTGCCCCTAGCCTCTGTTTGCCAGAAGCTGAGAATGGGCAACAGGGGATGGAACACTCGATGATTCCCTGTTCTGTTCATTCCCTCTGGGGCACCTGGCATTGGCCACCGTTGAAAGACAGGATACTGGGCTAGATGAACCTTTGGTCTGACCCAGTATGGACGCTCTTATGTTCTAACAAGGAAGAGTTTAGCCTCAGGATGGCCTTCTGGAGAGGGTAGTAGACTGGGACTCGGGAAATCTTAGTTCAGTTCCTGGGCTGTTGAATGACCATGGGCAGGTCACATACCTGCTCTGTACCTCAGTTTCCCCATCTATAAAATAGGGCTAGCCATACTGACCTCTTTTGTAAAGCGCCTTGACACTATGGCTGAATTATTACTATTAGGTCAAGAGGTTGGAAAGTGACGAGTGATTTTGGGGGGCCCGACTGGAGGCACCACTTGAAAATTAGGCCCCTTTCTGGTGTCTGCAGTTGGGTGCTCCTCACTTTCGAAAATCTCGATGTCTCCGTTGAGGTTTTCGAGATTCCGCTTGCCCTGGCTAGTGACAAGCAATGCAGTGTTCAGCTCCGCTCCTGGTAGGGCTCGATGACACAGAGGTAAGAGTGTTAGGGGCTGGGCTACTTGCTAAGCCAGTGGGGAGAGAATCCCCTAGGTAGTCTCAGTGGAGATGCAGCCACACAGCTGATGTTTTGTACGGCGCTTTGAGACTCTTAGATGGAAAGTGCCGCAGGTGTGCAGCTAGCTGCTCACTAACGACATTTGGGAATTAGTGTATCTGGTCTAACTAAAACCCTTCGTTTTGGGCCAAGAGGAATAGCTTCATTTTGGTTTAAATGACTAATTTTTTATCATCCATTGATGTTCAAATATTGACAATCAATTAGCAGAATGAAACAAAGAGCCCCATTTAAATCATTTTGCAGACAGCAAGCCATAAAAGCGATTTTGCCTAGTAAAAGCCATTAACAATGGTGTATTACCTCTGTCTTCAACTGTCACATTAAGATAAATCTGAGTTGGCAATGCACCATTCAGAAATAATCACTTGGAAAATGTACAAATCTTTGGCTTTTTTGACAGTCAAGTTATCATCAGTATATTTAGAGGATATAAACCTTTCTAAAAAGGGGCCTGTAACTTGGCACATGGGACATGTTTCCTGCTTTTTCTGACAGAGGAAGGCTTATTAAGGTTCCTGTACTGTGGATTTCTTTTGGTCAGTTGCTCATTTTGGGTCAAATCCTCAGCTGATATCAATCAGTGGTATCCCATTGAGAGCAAAAGTGCTATACCAGCTAAAGATGTGTCCTTGCGACTTGGTGTCAGTTTGTGAATAGAGTTAAGTTTACTTCTTGTCCTTTTTTTTTTACTTCCGTATCTTTTTCTTCTGGGACCCTCACCCTTCCAGCATCTCAGCATCACTAAGAGCTCTTTCTCTTATAGAACCTGATAAGTTAGAGATGGAATAAACCTACTAGGGTCATCTACTCTATCGCCTTGCCTATTCAAAATTATTCCTTGCAGTACCTGCACTCGCTTTCATAGAGAGAAAGAAGAGGAAAAACCCAACACACGAAGGGGAGTGATGGAGACAAAATTTTATTGAGGCAGTTTTGTGGGTGCCCAGATACTCCAGCGATTAAAAGCATTGGAAGTGCAAAGATGGTTAAGGTTTTACTTGCCAGCGTGTTCCATCACTTCCCTTGTAAACCTTTCCACAGTCCCATAGCTCTTGTTATGGGACTTTTCCCCTAATCTTCCTTTTTAATTTCATCCCATTATACCCCTTGGTACTGAGCTAAATAATTCTTCTCCTTTCTTGGTGCTTATACTCTTAAAATAACCTCTCGATAGTTATGTCTCCCCTTTGTTCACTGCTTAGCTAAGCTGTGTGCATTTATGGGCTGATTTCCAGGGGTGCTGAGCGCCCGTAGATCCAGTTGGCTTTAGTGGGTGCCCAGCACCTTTGAAAATCTGAAAATCACAGCCTAAAAGAGCCTAATGGGCCAAGGAGTTTAAGAGATGTTATGACAGGAGACACCGGCAGGCACTGTTACTGTCTCACCTGGTCGCTTTCTTACCGTGTGAGCAGCGTACAGTCCGAAGACACGCTGTATGGTGAGTTTTGTGATGTGGAGTCTTTGGGGGAGCTGTTGTAAACAGTAAGGGAGTTTGCTATCTGTCTTACTTTCTTTGATTCCTGAGGCAGAGTTGCTCCCTGGGAACCAGGCATTGGCTGATATTTCTGAAAGAGGGGATTTGCCTGCAGGCTGCTTGTGGCATCCTCTGTTCCAGCACAGGTGCCTATAGTGTGAAAAAAAGTTAAAGAAAGGCAGTACCCATACTTCACATCCGTGATCTCTCCATCAATGGGAAACTGACCTGAACAGCCCCAAGAACTCAGATCGCTTGGAAGAGAGGCGAAGAGGAATTAGGCATACAGTTCAATGGGAGCTGGGTGCCTGATTCCTTCCAGTTCCTTTGACTATCCGAGCCTTAATCTTTCCTGAAAAGTAACTCGCTCCATCTGGGGAAACCGAGGCACAGGATGGACAAGCGTTCCCCCTCACCTTATTGGACTCATGAGATTTTGATGCTGTAGAACCTAGACCTTAGCCTGAACTGAATCAAAACCCAAATACTGCCTCCTAGGCTTATTCCAAGCAGAGCTTTAGATTTTTATAGTGGGGTTGAAAACAAGTTTCTGAATTTTAGTTCTAAAAGCATAAGTGTTTTGCTGTCCACTCCTAGAACTGCGTGTTGGTGAAAGGCTTCCACGACCGATATCCCATGGGCCCAACGCTCATCATTGGCATTGTCCGCGGTGTGTACGAAGGCAACTACACCTGCATTGTGAGCTACAAGGAGAACGGAAGGACCTACAACCTCACCAGAACCATAAGGATGAAGGTAGTAGGTAAGGAGGATAAAAAACCAGTGCAGAATTGTAGCGGCAAAGATCATAGAATCTGCTATGATTCTATGATCTCTACCGCTACAATGAAAAGATCTGGAGAAGGCTTTTGCGGGCTTGATCAGTGACTGACTATTGGTCCCACCTCTGACTCCTTGGCGTAAATGAATGAATTAATCTGCCACCGCCAGGTGTGTATTTCGGTTTGCTGGGGTCAGCCTCCCCTGGTGGAGGATTGCCCAGCACACATCTCCGCCTGGGTGAGTAGGAGATGATCTGGGCTGGCCCATGTCATGCGTGTGTATTACAGGTTAAAGTCTGTGGTGATCTCAACTCACTATTAGAAATAGTGTCTCGTTTTTGCAGTGGCTGCTGTGTGTTTCCTACCTTCGCTCAGGCTGTCTGTTTTAAAATTAGCAGGCTCATCTGTTCAGATGTAGGATCTTCAGGGCGGAGGCTGTCTCTTCAGAGCTGCCTACAGTGTGCCTAGCACACACGTGGTGCTATGCAAGTGACAAAGAATGCTCAGTCAAAGGGGCAAACACTATGCAGCGTGTAAAACCCTGGTAAACACTAGAACGGGCTTGTGTCTCGTGGTAACAGCTGCTCACTGAATGCATGGTAGGAGGAGAGAATACCGCTGGCAGGAAAAACCAGTTTTTGTTGTTGTTCTTTTTAAGAGCAGCAGTAGAAAAATCTGTGAGATCGGACTTTACTTACAGTTCAGCCTAAGTGCCCAGAGGGAGGTGTAATTCCTCCGGACTGCAGCTGGGCCCAGATCATCTATCCAGACAGCCCCTATATTTGGGGGTTTTCAAAATCTGGATTGGACACCATAGTTTTGTGACTGGGACCACCCTGTACTTAGATCAGCTTCTGCCCTTTGGGACATGCAGGCAACTCTCAGCAGCGGCAGCGGGAGATGGGTACACACATCTGGGGGCGCAGGGAAGCAGGGGGTGAATGACCCTAGTGTTTGGTCACAGATGGTAGACTATCTGCAAGTGGCTAGTTACTGTAAAATAGTCTGAAATCATTGAGAATCCTAACGAAGACTGCTTGTGTTTTCAACTGGGACCCCGGGGGGGATTCTGTTTTCTGTTCTGCAGGGTCTCCAAACAAGGCAATCCCACCCTCTATTCTCTCTCCAATGGAGAAAATAATCTACGAACTCGAAGCAGGTAAGTCACAGCGGTAGCTGCCCCCGGGAAGCCTGCATGCAGTGATGGGGAAGATTATCTTAAGCCATGTAATTAACACGCACAGGGGTTCATCTCAGTTGCCTGCTTTCCCATGGCTCTCCTTCGTGTCTTTACTTGAAGCATATGGGGGGCCATGATTGCTTTGCGAGCAGCCTGGGATCCTCTCTCTTTTCTGTCGCTTCGAAATTGCTGAAGCCCAATTATGGGACATGAGAACACAGCTTAATGCGGCTCTTTGAGCATACAGACTTACTGAAATAATAAACATGGAAATCAGGCTCCAGCGGGTAGGAGCAGCTTCAGAAGCAGAGAAAGCACTGGAGAGAAGGGGGTAAAATGGGGCGCAGCTGGGGGCATCCCTTCCTCAGAAGCGGCCAAGGCAGGGCTCTTCAGACGTTCAGGGAACTTTCTACAGCTTTGACTGGACTTTCTCTGCCCCGTGCTGATTGTCTGGTTGTGCTAACTCTCCCCACCCCTCACACAGTCTCCTGGGCTCATCTTCACTCCACACCTGCCCATCTTCTCTCCTGCGCTTTCCCCCACCCCTTTCTTTCCATTTAGCTGATCTCCTCCTAAAACCGTGCCCACCCTCACCTAGTTCACTCTGCTGGTGTGTTTTCCCGCTTCCCCGGCCCTGTGCGTGTCTGGTCTTTTTAGATCGTTAACTCTTCGGGGCAGGGACCGTTTGGTACTCTGGGTTTGCACAGCACTGAGCACTTTCTTCGTTGGTCCTTAGGCACCGACAACTTCCGGGAGCTGCGGTATTACAAATAATAAATAAATAATAAACATGATTCATAACAACGAGGAAGGTCTTGTCCCGGAGGCTCTGGATTTGGGCTCAGGAGATCTGGGTTCAATCCCGGCTCTGCCACAGACACCCTGTGGGATCTTGGGCAAGTCATTTACTCTGTGCCTTAGTTTCCCCCCTCTGTACAATGGAGACAATAGCCCGATCTGGCCTCCCAGGGGTGTTGAGAATAAACCAATTATTGGGGGGTGGGGGGCACTGTCATGGGGTTTGCTCACAGCTAGGGGTGCCTCCTTCTGGTCGCTCTGGGGACCAGCACAGTCCAGGGCCCGCTTCTGCTGCTTGCTGCACATCCTACAGCTGCGCTCTCTGTCTCTGCAGCCGGGTGCTCCTTCTTCATGAGTTGGCCCTCTGGCCAGGTCACTCTGCGCACTTCCCCCTTATGGGGAATCAAAGTCTCTTCAAACGATTGGGCTCAGGCCATCTTCCCAGTCACTGCCCACCTGGTGCCACTTCCCCAGTGGCAGGTAGGGGAACCCGGGCCCACCCTCCACTCTGGGTTCCGGCTCAGGGACCCTCCACAGTCAGCAGCCACGGTCTGTTCCACCCTGGACCTTACTGCCTTTTCCCTGAGCCCTTCCTTACCTTCTGGCTCTCCCCACGTCTCTGGGTTTGCCAGCCCCACAGCTCCCTGCTCCCAGGGAGTAACCGTAGGCTACTTGCCTCTGTAGCCCCAAACACCCCTCCCCCCTTCTCCCTGGCAGCCCCCTCTGCTTCCCTATTATTGCTCTTCAGAATCTTATATAATAAGATAATACTACTACTACTAATATATTAGTATTATCTCTTAGTAGAGATAATTAGTAATCTTAGTAGATAATAATTATCTTAGTAGATATTAAGATAATATATACTTAATATCTTAATATCAATATCTGAATATATTATGATAATATCTTAAGATAATATTAAGATATTATATTAAGATAATATCTTAATTAGTATTAAGATATTAATTAATAAGAGTAGGAATCATACTCTCCTGATTATACTTTTACACTTGACTTGCCAGAGTTTATGCCTCTTTCTTTTTCCCACAGTAGAATTCACCTTCCAGTTTTTAAAGGATGTCTTTTTATCTCTAACCGCCTCTTTCACTCCGTTGTTTAGCCATGGTGGCATTTTTTTGCTCCTCTTACTATGTTTTTTATTTGCAGTATACATTTAGTTTGAGCCTCTGTTACGGTGTTTTGAAAAAGCTTCCGTGCAGCTTGCAGGCATTTCACTCTTGTGACTGTTTCTTTTCATTTCCATTTAAACCTGGGCTATAAAAGGCTCTGGAAAGCAGAAGCGATGCGAGGCTGCTGCTGCGTCCACTTCACCCTAATCCTCTGCTCCTAGGTGACGAGCTTGTTCTGCCCTGCGAAGTCTACTTCACTTTCCTGAAGGACTCCCGAACGGAGGTCTGGTGGACGGTTGATGGAAAAAATACAGACGATATCACAGACCTGAAAATAAAAGTCTCCGAAAGGTAACGTTCAGTAAGAAGAAGGTTCATTGCATGGGTCTTTCAGCCCTCTCCGCTAGCGCACAGGGATCCCACAGAGAGGCCTGGGGTATTCAACAGCACTGCCCCTTTTGGCAACCCCTGGAGCTCCCAATGGAAAAAGCCTGTTCAGGTTATTGGCAAGTCCCAAACTTTAGAAGCCAAGGGTCACTCGTTTCTTAGTGTTAGTCAGATCAAATCCCTCCAGGGTGCAATGCGGCACCTGTGCGTAATTATGATATTTAACCATTGTCTGCTCATTGTTTGTCACCAAGTTTTCTTTCAAAAGAGACATTATTAAGAGACTCCATAAGCTAAAGAGGGCTCCTCATTGGTAATAGCATCACAAACTGGCTAGTGTGCGCCCTCTAATGGAGAATAAGGGAAGTGCCTCGCTGTGTGTCATAGACTCTGTACTGCTAACAACCAAGGGAGGTGCTCTCTTTACCTCAGGTGGTTGGTTTTGGAACAGGAGGATGTGAGTTCTTTCCCCATCATCCTCACGATGACCTGAACCCGTAGAGAGCAATAGATTTGTTACAGTATCTTCCATTCCCTGTTATGTTTTCATCCTGGAGGGCCCCAAAGTGCTTTATCACATATGTGCAGAGATCACGTTGCAATGAACCCTGACTCATGCACACGCACACCAATCACAAGTGCAGATTGAACCACACCCCGCCCCCCAAGACCTTAGCACCAAGTACACAAGTCATTACTCCTTGAAATGAAGAACTCCCATAGCTGTGAGATAGTGGCATCCTGGGACCAGCCACTAGAGGGAGACAGGGTCACATTCTGCTATTACTGCTTCACCTGCCATTGGAAAGAAGCCGCCTAGGAGTAGAATATAGCAAGGATGCATCACTTTTTAGGACCGGAAGAGAAGAGCAACACCCACTGGAAACTGCAGGGGCACTGCGGATAGGCCGAAAGTAACGACCCAAATCAGAACTTGCAAGGAGACTGAGGTGCTCATAGAAAGTGCTATGAACTGTCTGGAAAACTCTGTCCGTGCTAGCTCAGAGGCCAGAATACCATCTTTAGAATCACCCAACACCGTTGTAGCAGCTGGGATTTCCTTGGAGATGTCTCGTCATGACGTTTAGGTTTAGCATTGCTTCTGTGGGGTCAGGTTAGCGCCTACCGGCGGTTTATAAAGAACTGGGTGACCAGTTGTGGGATTTTTTTTGTTTGTTTTTTTCCGTTTGTTTTTTTCCAAACCAAACCGTTAGAGGAATTAAAACCCAACTATTAATTTGCCATGCTTTCAAATCCACCTTGGGTTCCGGTTCTAAAATTTAGACAGTCATCATTTTGTTCATATGAATATTAATAAATATGATGAGTAGTAGAATCAGTCCATAATTAGCTTGGGGATGAAACAGAATTCATTTGAAGATGAGCATTATTATCATTAGAATGCCATGTACATAAGAATGCAGGATGGGGGACTCTACCCTGGGAAGCAGTGACTCTGAAAAAGATTTGGGGATCATGATGGATCATCATCTGAACATGAGCTCCCGAAAGAGCTAATGTGATCCTGGGATGCAGGGCAGGGGGATATAAAGTAGTAGAGAGGTTATTTTACATCTGTTTATGGCATTCGTGTGCAACCACTGCTGGAATAGTGTGTCCAGTTCTGGTGCCCACAATTCAAGAAGGATGTTGATAAACTGGAGAGGGTTCAGAGAAGAATCATGAGAATGATTAAAGGATTAGAAAACCTGCCTTATAGTGATAGCCTCAAAGAGCTCAATCTATTGAGTTTAACAAAGAGAAGGTTATGGGGTGACTTGATCAGTCTAAGTACCTACATGGGAGACAAATATTTAACAACGGGCTCTTCAATCTAGCAGGAAAAAGGTAGAACACAATCCAGGGGCTGGAAGTTGAAGCTAGACAAATTCAGCCTGGAAATAAGGCATCATGTTTTAACAGCAAGAGTAATTAACCATCGGAACAGGGTTGTGGTGAATTCTCCATCAATGACCATTTTTAAATCAGGGTGGAGTGTTAGTCTAGAAGATCTGCTCTATATATGATTTGGGGCAAGTTCTCTGGCCTACACTATACAGGAGGTCAGACTCAGTGACTACAGCGCTCCCTCCTGGCTTTGGAATTTGTGAATCTCTGACTAGGTGTTACAGTAGCACATAGAGGTTCCAACCAAGATTGGGGGTCCAGTGTGCTGGTTGTTGTACAGACATATTAAAGAGTTTACAGATTAGACAGACAAAACGAAGTGGAGAAGAAAGGAAATCTTATTATCCCCATTCTAAAAGTGGCTAATTGAGCCACAAAGAGACTAAATGACTTGCCCAGGGTCCCACAGAGAGTTTGTGATGAAGGTGGATACCAAACCCAGATCACATGAGTCTTTGTCCAGTGCCTTATGGCAAGCCCACGCTTCCCCACTAAAATGCCCCAGGACACCAGTTGATCAGTCATATTCAGCAAACTGGCAATAAGCAAAAGTAATGTCAAGAAATGTAAACAAAATTTAAATCCATTCACAGAGCAACCAAAAGGTCAAACCGTTCTGCTGTAAAAGTTTCTGTGAAAAATGAAGCAATTCCTAAATATGGGTGTGATTTTGCAAAAAAGGAAAGGCTGAATTGTGTGTGTGTGTGTATAAAAAAAATAAAAATCACAAACAGTGCAGCCAGCATTAGCGTGTGCAACCCTTTAACTTTTCTGTTCCAGCATCTTTACTGCCGACCTTGGAGACAAGCACGTCACAAGGACGCTGACCGTTTCCAAGGTCACACCCAAGGACTTGAAGCGTAACTACACTTGTCATGCCAGAAACACCAAAGGGGACTCTCAGGAGACGGCCGTGGTGAGAATGAAAGGTAATGGAATTGCACCTCAGCGACTTAACGGATGCAGCAAGACAAAAATCTTAGACGCATGGTTGAATGAGGAAGAAATTTCTTGGGGCAAGATGGACCTTGGCTGAACGCAATCATACAAGGGAATAGGGGGAGTAAATATTTCCTGCTCCCTCTGCTCCTGTCTAGCCTTATATTGCTACCTAGATGGCACTTCTCGCTATAGGGAAGAGAGTAGAGGCTGCATGCCTGATATTCCCCACTGCACTCAAGTGGATGTGGAGAAAGATGGGGTGTGGAACCAGGCTTCTATTCCCCTTACGCACCAAGTGGAGCAGGGCCAAAGAGGCGGTAAGTTGCACCCTGAAAGGATGGCAGGGACAAACTCCCTCAAAGGAAGGGAGAACTCTAGTCACGGATCCTTGCTGGTGCCACTTCTGGGGTGGTGCAGCGACTTGTCGCCTTTCCACGGGGCTGAGCCTAAAGGTTCAATCTAGCCCTCAGGGAGCAGGGACTCATGGTGTTCTGCCCCTGGGATGTTTTCCCATTCAGGAGCCGGCACCGGGTTGTTACGCTACGTCCGCTGTCAGACCCCTCTCAGAGGGCCATCCAGTTGTTCTTTAGACGTCTGTTATCTCCTTGGTGCATGGACACCGTTCCCGTTTATCTCTGAACCGCGGGAGGGGAATAGACATCCTGCAGCAGCCAAATCCGATGGCTTTTCTACGCTCATTTCTGCTGACCAAGCTGGTTGTGTGGGAAGCTGCAGCCTTTTTTGTACTTTGACTCTTCTTTTAAAGCTCAGCATCCCGGACACTGATCTACATAAACCATTTCACCCTAAATGATGGAAGAATATTTTTCTCCAACTCCGTGCCAAGCGGTACATGCAGTGGGGTGTTGTCCGCACAGGATGGGGGAGCTTTTGCTGAGGCCTGGCATTTCTGGATTGTGCACCATAAAATCAAAAAAACCATGGGCTGATTAGACTTGCTGGTTGAGCTATGCGCTGACCTTCCCTTTGGAGTCTTGCAACGGTCACTGTCCCAGGCACCGCTCAGGGTCTTTTCCCCTGGTTTAAACATGCCGCAGCTTTGCAAGAGGGTCAATGGAAACTCAACATGGAATGAGCACACAGGTTCTTCCAACAAGTTCTTTGGGGGAGGGATAGCTCAGTGGTTTGAGCATTGGCCTGCTAAACTCAGGGTTGTGAGTTCAATCCTTGAGGGGGCCATTTAGGGATCTGGGGTAAAAAAAATCTGTCAGGGGACAGTACTTGGTCCTGCTAGTGAAGGCAGGGGACTGGACTCAATGACCTTTCAAGGTCCTTCCAGTTCTATGAGATAGGCATATCTCCATATTATAACCGAGCTATTCATCCCGTTAAACAGTATTTTTAGTGTGGGGTGACCCATGCCCTGTGCATCAGTAGAACAGGCCCCTGAGTCTGGACTTCACTTAAAGAAACAACTTTAGCCAATGTCAAATAACTGCCCCTCACTGGGAAACACTAATCTGAGCATCCTCTCTAGCCCCGGGGCCTCTTTGAAGACAAAAGACGTTTGCGGCCTCTCATTATGGGTTTCCTGGCAAAGTGAGGCAGGTCACCACCTTACTGCTTCCCCGCCCGTGTGACCGGACAGGCAGGAAATGCCTTTTGGAAGTTGCTGGGCTTGAATCCCTTCAAGGTCACTGTCCTTTGAGATGCCCAGATGGAGACTAGACAGACCTTGGAGCATGAAACACTCCGCACAGGGCTCTGGTTTTGGTTCCTGCCTTGGTTACTGTTGGAGGGTGATCTAGAGAGCCATTGCCAGGGCAAATTCTGGATAAAAAGTGTGATTCAGAGACATTGACCTCGCAAGCTGACCTTTTCTAGAGCTTTCTTTCTTAACCGGAGGTATTTTTCCTGTGTCACACACCGTCTCACAGCAGCCAGACCCCTTTCTTCGGGCATGTCCGCACCAGGTTCCCTTAGCCAGGCAGATGTGTTACCTCACTAACCCCAAGGGGGCGACAGCTCTGTACGCAGTAGGCCTGAGAGACTGCCCGGCTGCCCATCGGGAAAGACCTGCTGTTTCTAAGAAGCTCCACCAGAGGGGAGTCTGCCCTGGTTTGACTTATTTCAAACGCAAGATGCCAAAAAAAAAAAAAAGCCTTTTCCTGACTTAAGTCGAGCAACTTCATGACTGCTGCTTTGCCCTGCTTTCCGTCTGTCAACACTCAGAGACTCACAGACTCATAGACTCAGAGACTTTAAGGTCAGAAGGGACCATTATGATCGTCTAGTCTGACCTCCTGCACAATGCAGGCCACAGAATCTCACCCACCCACTCCTGCAATAATCCTCTCACCTATGTCTCAGCTATTGAAGTCCTCAAATCATGGTTTAAAGACTTCAAGATGCAGAGAATCCTCCGGTAAGTGACCCGTGCCCCATGCTGCAGAGGAAGGCAAAAAACCTCCAGGGCCTCTGCCAATCTACCCTGGAGGAAAATTCCTTCCCGACCCCAAATATGGCGATCAGCTGAACCCCGAGCATGTGGGCAAGACTCACCAGCCAGACACCCAGGAAAAAGTTCTCTGTAGTAACTTCTAACATCCCATCATTGACCATTGGTCCTATTTACCACTGATGGCAATTAATTGACCTTTGACTAAGATCATGTTATCCCATCAAACCATCTCCTCCATAAACGTATCTAGCTTAATCTTGAAGCCAGATAGGTCTTTTGCCCCCACTGCTTCCCTTGGAAGGCTGTTCCAGAACTTCACTCCTCTGATGGTTAGAAACCTTCGTCTAATTTCAAGTCTAAACTTCCTGATGGCCAGTTTATATCCATTTCTTCTTGTGTCCACATTGGTACTGAGCTGAAATAATTCCTCTCCCTCCCTGGTATTTAGCCCTCTGATATATTTAAAGAGAGCAATCATCTCTCCCCTCAGCCTTCTTTTGGTTAAGGTAAACAAGCCAAGCACGAGGAGTCGTCCTCTGGATTTCACAGATCTTCATTAGGAAGACACTTGGCTCCTTATGTGATACTCTGCTGCCGCCAGGGTTGCTGGGAGTTGAGACATGGTTGACCCGACGGAAGGCTTTCCTCGCTAATGACCACTTCGCATCTGTTTGCACCCCTTTTTCTTTGTAGAATTGTCCACCCGGGACAATCTTTTTGTGTCCCTTCAGAAAGGAGCCCCAGACAGAGCATGCAATTAATCAAGGCCAGAGTTTGGTTAAAGCCATCTCGCTATCTGCCTATCTTAATCTTTTCTCTAGCAGCCATCACTGTCGTGTCTATGCGCTTACTTCTTGTATGTGGATAGGAAAATGGAGATGCATGGCATGCGGACCCGTTGTTTAGAAAACACGGCCATCCAGGACCTCACAGAATGCTGTTTCTTGGCTGACTGATGCTTGACTGTCTGCAACTTTCTCTCTTTCGCTCCTGTCCTCTTTGCCAGACCCCGGAATAGTTGACTGGAAGCTTCTCTTTCTGTAGATAAGTTACTTACGCCCTCTTTTCTTTCTGCTCCATTCCACAGCAGAATGCAAGACCCAGCCTGGACTACTGCAGGCTAAAGTCAACTAGCTGCAGACCATCATATCATGCCACTCTCAGCTCAAGCTGAAACCTCTCAGTACCATTTGCCTTATGAATGTTCACAAGTGGGCTTGTATTTCTTTTATGTTGGCTATGAAAAAATTTCCCCCTCTCCCTGCCACTGATTTATATTCATTTCTGGCTCCTGGTTTTGTTCTTCTTGGGATTGTCTCTTTCAAAGGTTTCTTGTCTCTCTTGTACTGTTCGCTACCCATGGAGACTTGCTGAATTCTTTCAGTTTCTGTGTTCTCTTTCTGGTGGTTTGGTTTGTTCGCTAATAAAGCTCAGTTACGTCCACGAGTTTTGTGATGCTTCCACTTACTGCAGATGGCTCTCTCTGTCCAGACTGCCACTGCGCATGTCACTTAGTTCGGCTGTGCCCATTAAGGCCAGCATTTGCTTAGTGATGCCACCCAGTTACCACGTTAATTCCTATTCAAAGTATGAGGAAAAACGGGCATCTCAGGTTTCAGATTTCAGAGTAGCAGCCGTGTTAGTCTGTGTCAGCAAAAAGAACAGGAGTACTTGTGGCACCTTAGAGACTAACATTTATTTCAGCATAAGCTTTCGTGGGCTACAGCCCACTTCATCAGATGCACAGAATGGTACATATAGTAAGAAGATATTTATACATTCAGAGAAACATGAAAAGGTGGAAGTACCCATACCAACTGTAAGGGGCTAATTAATTAAGAGGAACTATTATCAGCAGGGGAAAAAAACTTTTGAAGTGATAATCAAGATGGCCCATTTCGGACAGTTGACACAAAGGTGTGAGGATACTTAACTCCTGTTAGCAAACGCTGGCTTCATGAGAGAGTCTGTCTTGTTTAGGACAAGTCATCTTACCTCTTTGCAAACAGTTCAGTCTTTCCAATGTTTTCTCAGAGCCGTCCTTCTGTCTCGTGACTAGCAACAGTCGGGGGATGCTACTGACATACTTGTTATCTCTGTGGGACAAGGCATGAGAGGAGCGTAAGACGGTGGCCATGAGTTTTCTCAGGGCCGGCTGTAGTTTTTCGGCTGCCCGCCCCAAGCCCCCACCGAACCCCCCCCCCAAAAAAGGCCACCGCCAAAGTGCCGAAGCAAAAAAAAAAACCGCCGCCCCAGAATCCCCGGTCTGCCTTCCCCTACAGGGCACCGCCCCAGGCATGCGCTTTGTGGTCTGGTGCCTAGAGCCGGCCCTGGTTATTCTGCTCCAGGCTGGGGCTCTTGGTTTTGGCCTGGCTTTCCCCGTATCCATGCGCGGATCACACCCACTGCACTCACTACATGCCGTTTCCAAGGTTAGGATTGTTCCTGAAAAGGCGGCTTTCACAATCGTACCCTCTGGGGCCAGCGTGGGCCTTTGGGCCCAGCCCAGAGCGAGGGCCGGCCTGCGGCAGAAAGGGATTGTGACTCGGAGATTCCTCCCTGGCCTCCTGTCTTGCTCCGGGAAGATGTGGGGAGTGACTCACCTTCAGTGTCTGTCTGGGCAGCAGAATTGGCCCTTCAGTCATTTTGCCTCCCCTTCAATTGCCTCCTTCAGGGTGCAACCACCCAGCCCCCTAAAACTGCCCAAGGCTTGTGATTGTGTGTGCGTGCGTACGTGTGTGTATTTATTTAGGCATTAGCCTATGATGTCCTACAGTGGTGGTTCTCAACTGTGGTCCGCCACTTCTTCAGGGTAAGCCCCCTAGCGGGCCAGGCCGGTTTGTTTACCTGCCGCGTCCGCGGGTTCGGCCGGTCGCTGCTCCCAGTAGCCGCAGTTCGCTATGCCCGGCCAATGGGGGCTGCGGAACGCGGCGGACAGCACATCCATCGGCCCGCACCATGTCCCGCAGCCCCCATTGGCCTGGGACGGCGAACCGCGGCCAGTGGGAGCCACAATCGGCCGAACCTGCGGACGCAGCAAGTACACAAACCAGTCCGGCGCGCCAGGGGGCTTACCCTGAAGAAACGGTGGATCACAGTTGAGAACCACTGTCCTATAGGACCCTCCATTTACAAATGGGCTCACATTGTGTTATGCCCTTTGGCTGCCTGTGATCCAGCCCTGTGCCCATTAAGATGGAAGCCCAGCGTATTCCATGAAAAAAGACCTGTCTGTTTTTAACCCCAGTTCTAGCTCCAAGGTACACCGTGGAACTGGCCTGCGGACTAGGGGCCACCGTCTTGCTGGTGGTTATCCTGATAGTTGTCTACCACGTTTATTGGCTCGAAATGGTTCTCTTCTACCGGGCTCACTTTGGAACGGACGAAGCCATTCTAGGTAAGGGTTTCGTGGGGTTACAGCGCCTGCTTCTTGCCGCCAGTCCCTTTGGTTCTGGGGATTTATGTCAGGCCATTTCTACCCCCTCTAGAAGCAGGGTAACACTGACCCTAAATGTCCTTAGCTGTTTTCACTTGTCTGGGTGAACTGAGCGCTTGCGAGAGGAGCCAGAGGCCGGGTCTAGGAGGGTATCTTTGGAGTAGGTGCGGCGTGGCCATGACAATGTAAGCTCGCCACACATGGCTTCATTAAGATCCCTCATGGGACCGTCTCGAGGGACAGGACTATGTTGTCCGGTCTCTGGCCTCTCTGCTAAGGGTGTGGAAAGAATGGTCTTGTGTCTCGAGCGCAGAATCAGGCTGCTTCTGTCACTCTGAGCTCATCCCCCATCAGGGGCGGCGCCAGCTTTTTTGCCGAGGGACCTGAAATGCCCCCCCGCAAATCCTGGTGCCCTAGGCAACCGCCTAGGGTCGCCTACTGTTAGTGCCGGCCCTGTCCCCCAGGCACGCCACCCCGCTCTTTCTTCCTATGGAGAAGTGGGCTGATAGTAGGTCCCTGGCTGGAATGGGGGGTTTGCTGCTGATCCCGTGAATGTAAGTCCTGCTGAGGCTGGAGACGCGCAAAGCCTTGTCCGGCGAGACGGCTCGTAGGTACAGCTCCATGGCATATGTAAGACTCAAGAGCCAGCAGGGGAGGCAGGGATTGAACAAGGGGGGAAGGCACGGGGCCGTCGCCAGTAACAAGTGTGTGTCTCTGCTCCCAACGCGCAGACGGGAAGGAGTATGACATTTACGTGTCCTATGCCCGGAATGCCGAGGAGGAGGAGTTTGTGCTGCTGACCCTGCGCCGAGTCCTGGAGAACGAGTTTGGATACAAGCTGTGCATCTTCGACAGAGACAGCCTCCCCGGGGGAAGTGAGTATGTCACCGGGGGGTGCCCGCCATTCATGCCCTTCCCCTGTATTATGTGGGAGGCAGTGGTGATTGCAAGGAGGGGGATAACGAACCGGTCTTTCAAGTTACACTTTATTTCAAAGCAACGTCCCCAACTCCATTAAACATCCCTTGGAGCAGATTCTGGCATCTTGCTTCACGCGATCTTGCACTTCGAACCAATGTGCGGGGGGAAGGAGGGGGTTGCCGTGGTCAAATGGCAATAGGTATTTTTCAATGCTCTTTCCAGGAGGAGTGCTGTACAGTGCTCTAAAAGCACCACAAGGCAACCCGCCCCCTATCCTTAAATAAAACTGGCCTATGGAAGGGAGGATGAAGTTGGGGTGTGGACTGAGGAATAGGGGAATTATTAGACTAGCCCAGATCAATAATCCATCCAGTGCGTTCCCATGTCACTGACCCTGGCTAGCACCCGCTGCCTCAGAGGAAGGTGCAATAAACCCTGTTGTAGAGTGATGGGACTCCCAGTCCCCAGGGAAAGTTTCCTACTAATCCCCATTAGTTAGAGATCAGCTCATACCCTGAAGCACGTCTATCCTTAGTAAATATCAGCATATTCATAATCCTGCATAGCAAATACTACATTTGTATTTATTGGGGGCCCACCCATTAACTATGGACAGGGCCAAAGGGCTCCACACTCGGGAGTGGCCAAATCCAGGACCCTCCTTGGATCAGTTGTACAGACCTTGCATCTTTGCTTCTGCAACCCCAGAACAGCCCGTGGTCCAAATGCCCCATCATCTCCTGGGGAACCCCACATGGCACAGAGGGTGCCAGAACCTCCGTACGAGGCTAGATAAGGGCCACAGCCACTGAAATCAATGGAAAGACTGCTCTTGACTTCAGTGGGCTTTGGGTGTGCTGGTAAAAATCACTAGCTAGGTTGTTCCAAAGTAGAGGCTGGCGCACTCAGTTAACCCAAACCAGGAGTGACTCCCCTGGAGTCATACACCAGACTGAGCCAGCAGGAAGGACAGCTCTGCATCTGACCTACAGCTGAGGGAGGGTTTGGTGAACATGGATGATTTAAGGTGTTTTGTTTTTTTCTAAGCTAAATCTTCAGGGTTTATTCTACTACTTAACACAATTCTGAGGCGGCTGTGGGCTAAAAAGTGCAGTTCTGTGCTGAGAAGAGACTCTGTAAACTTTGCATCTCCTTCCGCAGCAGATCTGCTCCTGGTGCCTGTTAGCAGTCAGATCTGCAAGTTGATATTTGTATTGTTTTCTGCTCCAGTTCACCTTACAGAGCTGATGCTACTCTGGGAGAGAGCGGTTCTGTCCCTTCTTGTGCATCAACAGGATTGATTCATTAAGTTCCAGTCGTGTGTTGGCACAGGTGTCACTGGAAGGCATAATTCAGCCTACTGTGTCTTTATTTCTGGTGGTGATGTACAAGGAGGAGAGAATCCGGCTTGGCTCTCAGAACCCAGGTAGGGTTTGCAGGGCTGGCAGTTAGACATAAAAAGTATTTGCAGGCAGTTAAGTTGGAGTCCCTGAGAGGCGATAAACTTGGAACCCCACAATGTCATTTTTGCAGTTAGCTCCAGGTAGAGCAGTTCATTAAGGGTGAGATGTGGCACAAAGCCAGAACCAAGGTCCCAGGGGCCTAGTGTAGGAGCAATGATGGCAGGAACAGGGTAGGCCCACATTGTAGGAACATGAATGGGAGGCGCCTCACTCAGTGAGTAGGGAAAGACGGTAACAGAAAATGAAAGTACTCCACTTAGGAAGGAATAATCAATTGCATAAATACAAAATGGGAAACGACTGCCTAGGAAGGAGTATTGCAGAAAAGGATCTGGGCATTAAAGAGGATCACTGACTAAATATGAGTTAACAATGTAATACGGTTGCCAAAAAAGTGAACATCATTCTGGGATGTATTAGCAGGAGTGTTGCAAGCAAGACACAAGGAGTAATTCTTCTGCTCTATTCGGCACTGATAAGACCTCAACTGGAGTATTGTGTGCAGTTCTATGCACCACACTTCAGGAAGGATGTGAACAAATTAGAGAAAGTCCAGAGGAGAGCAACAAAGATGACTAAAGGTCTAGAAAACCTGACCTCTGTGGGAAGACTGAAAAAATTGGGATTGTTTAGCCTGGAGAAGAAAAGACTGAGGGGGGGACATGATAAGACTTCAAATACATAAAGATTGTTATAAAGAGGAGGATGATAAATTGTTCTTCTTAACCACTGAGGATAGGACAAGAAACAATGGGCTTAAATTGCAGGAAGGGAGATTTAGGTTAGAAATTAGGAAAAAATATCCTAACTGCCAGGGTAGTTAAGCACTGGAACAAATTACCCAGGGAGGTTGTGGAATCTCTCTCATTCGGAGTTCTTGAGATTAGACAAACACCTGTCAGGGATGGTCTAGATCATACTTAGACCTGCCTTAGTGCAGAGGGCTGGACTAGATGACCCATTGAGGTCCTTCCCAGTCCTACATTACTGTAATGAAGCCAAGTACGCATGAGGCAGAATATTTCAAGGGCAGATTGGCTGGTTGCTTTAGGAAGTGCTTAACTGTTTCCTTTCCTTCTGGTGTTAGTCCCAGATGCCCATTAACAGACTCCTCTCTTCCCTGCCTCGTTATGCTTCACGCCTCTGCTCATTATGTTCCACAGCTATTTTATATCAGTGGGAAGGACAGCCTCTGCATCTGACCTACAGCTCCACTGTTCTGTTCTTGCCTTGCTGGCAGCTGTATTCTCTCCTAACCCAGCAAATGCACACTCTCCCTGGGAACTAACTATACATCGTCCTCTGCCTTTCATGCTGGTGTTCTCACCCCCCTCTCTCAACCCGTGCGATATCACCCACTCTGCCTCCTCGGGGACTGGTCCAGTTCCAAACAACAGAGCATCTTTCATCCCAAAGGGTCCCAGTGCGCTTTCCAAACAGCGTGCACAGGGATTGCTTCATCCCCCTCGTGGGTGGAACCCAGGGGTTGTTTAGCAGCACTGCTGGGCAGCAGTTTAGCACAGGGACATGAGGAATATCTTCTCCATGTGAATTGCCTTCAATGAAAAGTGCCGTGGGAATTTCAATGGCCACTGGTGGTGAGTGTGGGAAGGTGGCGTTTCCAGCCGCCTGGTTCCCTCGCGCTGTACCCGAACGTCAGTACAGCGTGACGCAGTGGGACAGTCCTCTCTAGAGCTGGCCAAAAGTTAGTCACAAATTTCGGTACATGATTCAAATTATTGGGTGAACGTTTTTTACCGTTATTCAGCCAGCTCTAACCAGCATCTGCTGACTGGCCAGCACCACTCCCTCCAGCCCTTAGCCACTTCGCGGCACTCTTCCAGCGGAGGGGCGATACAGCCTTCTTCTCCTTGCCTTGTAAGCTCTGGCAGGATCGTATCTGAAGGTGG
Organism: Macrochelys suwanniensis; assembly: GCA_033296515.1. Lineage (NCBI taxonomy): Eukaryota > Metazoa > Chordata > Testudines > Chelydridae > Macrochelys > Macrochelys suwanniensis. The sequence goes on along the minus strand of CM065783.1, from coordinate 3,036,600 downwards.
CAAGTCTGCAGGCAGACGGCGGCATCCTGCCCTCAGGGTAAGCCTGATCCTCTTCCTAAATTCTCTACAGAGAGAGAGAGAAGTGGCAGGGACCCGATTTAAAAAATAAAGAGCTAAAAGTAATAAATCAGCCAAGTCCAGCACGACAGATCAGCAGTGCCTGTGCTGAGAGCTCCTGGGGTGGATCTCAGCCGTAATGTGGATAATTGGCAGCGTAGCCGTCGCTTTGTGCCTGATCTGCCGGGCTGTTCTGCTGCGTGTCCTTGCACAAAAAGAAAAAGCTCCTTGTTTAATTCCCCCCGTGGGGCCCAGTGATATCTGCCGCGGCGCATCTGGCAACACCCATCACCAGGCGACTCTGGCCCCTCCCCTGCCCTGTCTGAAGAAACGAATCTGGTGCCCGGGTCAAACCAGGGTGGCCCCAGGCTGCCCGTGGCTGCTTCCAGCACCCGCCTCTGCAATGTGGCTCCAACCACCTGGGCCATGCTCTGGAAGCAAAGACCCTGAGAGATGTGTGGAACAAGGAGTGCAGAAAAGGGCTCTCCTCGCCCTCGTGCGCCCTTGCAAAAGGGTATTTAAAATGCACCGGCCACCTCCTATGCCAAAAGAAGAGCATGTGCCCGAGTGTTAGTGACACTCAGTCCCCACCACGCATCTGCCTCCGGTGTGGACAGCGGAGTGGCTGGTATCCGCGCAGCCCGTCGCTTGGGGCGCCCAGAGGAGCCGGATTTGCTAAACACGGCTTCCTAGAATGAGAATCCGCTAACTCCTGACAGGCCCCAGCCAATTCCTAAAGAAAGGAGGTCGTGGAAATCTGCCTGCCAAGCTGTGCCTGCCAGCGTACCTCTCTTTCTCTTGCTCTGCGCTCTCCCGTCTTTGCTTCTCTCCTGCCTGCCCATATCCCTGTGCCGTCTTTCCCTTCCAACCCGATCTAGGGACCCTTCGCCTTCAAGCCTAACCAGCCATACCCAGCGGGGTGATGCAGGTTCACAGCAATGGTCAGCAGTTGCCGCCTTCTGGTTAGGTCCCCCCAAGTGCCAGTCCCTGCCCACCTGGACGGCTGTGCCACAAACGCACTGCTGCTGCTCCCCCATCACACACAACGGGGCTTCCACTCAGCTACTTCTTAGGGAAGCGTGACGGGCCGTGAGCTAGCTTTGGGCAGCTGGTACCCTGCCCCAGAGCGTGCACCTGGGATAGGTAGAGGATTCTGCTGTCCTTGCTGAAGGAGCAGAGGGAGATGGATTATCCCTCCAGTTCCGCTGGCAGGAGTGAATCAGACACCCTGGGCGGCTCAGTGACGTCACTTTCTTCTCCGTTATATTTGCTGCCCGTGAGCTATGGAAGCAGCCGTGGGGAGATGCGCTTTCAGAAGGACTTTGTGTTCATTTTGTGAAGGGGGCTCAGGCACCTCTGCTCGCTGTTGCTGGAAATCAAAGGCATCCGCCACTGTGTCACTGACTCTCATGGGGTCACTTTAGAGACCCCACCTCAAAAAGCCTGGCGCGGCTGAGGTCACTGCATCTGGGCACACTGTGGAGGCCTCCTCGTTGCGGTGATGAGGGAGCCAGGAGCAGTAGCGTAATAATAGGTCCAGGGGAGTCATTAGAACTCCAGCAATTCAAAATTAAATTAACCCTCGGAACACCCCTGGGGGTGGATAATTACTATCCCCGTCTCAGAGAGGGGGAAACTGAGGCAGGGGAGTGAAATGATTTACCCAAAGGCCTGTCTGTGTGACAGCAGGATTAAAACGCAGATGCTCCTGGCTTCTCTTAGATCACATCTCCCTCTAGCTGAGGTGACAGGTGGATGACACCCCGGGACAGTTGCTCCTGGCTCCGATGGATTGCGTGGTCTCCTTTTTGTGTCCCACTTATAACTGGGATAAATCCAGGCCGGCCCCAAGCCGCCTCGCTCTCCACACGTGGCCTTCCCCCAGCGATCGAGATAATCACGGTAACGTGGCGCGATGGCGTTTACGTGGCACTGGCTCTGTGCGGCCCTGCCCTTGGGGAGCCCAGCCACGTGGCGAGGAGAGAAGGGGGTTGGGGGTGGGTAGCGGTTCCTTTGTGGATCAGAGAAGGCCCAGCTGCTGAGCAGGAGGGGGGTGCTGGCTGCTGGAGCAGAGACCTTCGTTGGGTAGAGCTGCCTGGAGTGGTTGGGAAATCCCTATGCAGAAACACAGAGGGGCTCGGCCCCCCAGGAGGGTCTGCTTCGCCGCAGTCGCTCAGCGGTGCGTTCTCGGCCCTCACTAACCAGCACGGTGTCTTTCTCTCCCAGTTGTCACAGACGAAACGCTGAGCTTCATCCAGAAAAGCCGCCGCCTGCTCGTGGTGCTGAGCCCCAACTACGTCCTCCAGGGCACGCAGGCCCTTCTGGAGCTCAAAGCCGGACTGGAGAACATGGCCTCCCAGGGCAGCATCCGCGTCATCCTGGTCCAGTACAAAGCCATCAAGAAGAGCAAGGTGAAGGAGCTGAAGCGGGCCAAGGCGGCGCTCACGGTCATTAAGTGGAAAGGCGAGAAGTCCAAGTACCCACGGGGCAGGTTCTGGAAGCAGCTGCAGGTGGAGATGCCAGTGAAGAAGACCACCAGGCGCGCCATCATCGACGAGCAGGAGCTTTCCGATTCCTCCCTGCGGGATGTTTGATAGAGGAGGGGATAGCGAGGCTGGAGAGGGGGACAAGAAGGTGTCCTCTGAGGGTTTACAAGGAAGGATTCCGTCTCGATCATTTCAGAACGGCACCTCCCTCCGGCGTTTTAAACGGCCCTGGTCAGAGAAGAGCTCACTGGCCACTGTTTCAAACGTGCCCCCTTTTATTTAGCCGGACAAGACCCAGTCAGCGTTACATCCACTCTCAGGGTCTAAACGTTTGCCATCCAGGAAGGGTGCAAGCATCCTGTGGGGGAAGGGAGGCGTTTGCAGGGGTCAGCGTTCTCACTCTTGGGATCTGACCTGAGTATTCTGGGACCTCGACCCCCCTTTGTCTCCCCTTAAGACCTTTCATCCCTTCTGGTTCGTGGCTCGTGGCGGTAACAAGCCCTGCATGGACGCACCGGGCCAGTCTGAACAAAGTCACCCGACCGGCTGTTATGCTTTCAGTCCAGATCCTTGGAGACGGGAGTGGCCACGTTGCTCATTCAGACACTCCTGATTTCTGCTCCCGGATGGGACGTACACTACAACACACGCTCACACATTTCTGCACTCGGCTGGCCCGTACCGTTCCCAGACATGTTCCCGCGGGAACGACTCCCTTCGGGGACTTTACAAAGGTGACGCGATTGTCACAGAACTGTACTCATGTTTTGTTTTGAAGGTGGTATTTGTTTTACAGCCCTTCTGGCAAAAGCTGGCCCAGCTCAGAGACTCTTGGCAGTCTTCTGAGTTTCCAAACCCCTGCGGTGCCCGATCCTCGGAATGGAGGGGAGTTTCTCCGTTAATCCAGTGCTGCAGATCCTGCCTTCACATGCGCGTGTGACCCTTATTCGTAGAACAAGCTCAGGGACTTTGCGAGGTTGCAAACGGCTCTGTTTTACTGCTGGAGAGCAGCATCCCTGGTCAAGCTATGCTGCTGGCCATTGGAAAACACCGTGGAAGGAGTTAAAGGAGACAGTTTGTTTCAGAACCCAAACCCCCTCTCTCCAAGTTCTGCCCACATCTACATGCACTTGGTACGTGAGTCAACCAGCACATCTGTTGCTGCCAGGCATGCTTGGGGTGGCACTTCGGAGAGCTGACGTTCCCCTGGGATGTCCGCACTTAATGCTCTCCCAGCTCAGAAGTGCAGCAATGACAAAAGGTTCAGTGGGCAACATGGCTTGTGTTTCACGGTATATAACAGGCAGAGCTCAGCAGCTCTTGTTGAGACACATGGGACTGAGGCTGCACATACATTCCAGATGTTCAGGGAAGGCTGAACACCCCCTGCACAGATTTTTAAGGCGTATCAAGCAATAAAGCAGTTTTATGTATTCTCTTCCTTGTATCCACACTTTTTAAAATAACGGTTATGTAAGTGTATTTGCCAGCCTAGATTTTGTTTCTGAATTCCCACTCTCTGGAGTGACAAGCACCAGGGACACTAGCCGGGCTGGATGTGCAAGAAGCAGTGCGACGCACGAGCGGAGCAGTTCTGGGCCACTAGCACATGTCTGACTGGTCCTGGCAAGTGGCTTTCCTGGCCTTAATAATGCCCGTCGGTGCTGGGCCCCAGTCCTGCCTGCCTTCCAGCTGCCCCTTCGTGCTCTCACTCAGCTCCCTCCTCTTGACGTCAGTGGTAAAGTCCCTTCTGTCATCGGTGGCAGCAGGGTGAGGCCGGGTGCTTTTGAAAATTCTGCTCTGGGCTACTTTACCCTTGATTAGACAGGCACTGGCCGGAATAGGCCACTGCGCTGGAGAATAAGCCTTTCCCAGTGTAAGCTCTTATTACAGAGCCCAGCATCATGGGGCCTGGCTCTGGCTGGAGCTTTGAGACTCTGTTGTGATAGCAATGTTTACCAATGCTTAATATTAGAGGACAATCAGGTCTCAGGGCAGGTCAGCTCTGCCCTGCTTTCCTAGGGAAGGAGGATTGGCTTTTCCATGTGGCTGTAGAGTTGTTCATCATTTACTATTGTCCTAAAATTCTCTGCCTCCCTTGAGGCGCCTAGATGTCTTGGTACATGGGGGCGTTTTTGCTTTATTCTGGAACTGAGCGTCACTCCTGGCAAATGCATGTATATTGTTGGTGGCTAAGTGTGTAACGCTTGGTTGACCTGTAACTCGCCCTGTCACCCGAGTAGTGTCAGGTTATCCAGAGCTGCTCACAAGCCTGAGTACCAGCCTCAGGGCAGATTGTGAAAAAACAGGGCACAAACCCCAAACTGGTTGTGAGTCCTACACCTAGATTTCACTAACCAAGTATCTAGTGTGAACTCAAGCACTGACAGCTGTAACATGGACTCACCGACAGTCCCCTTGGGCAATCCGATCTATCTTGCCACCTAGGTAAGCTTGTCCTCATGATAGATGGTCCCTTACCCCCCAAAATCACAACAATATTCAGGTTACGCCCAGTCCCAAATGTCCAGTCACTGACCCCAGGTATCTCGCCAAAGCCAACACTTGTAGCCAATCCTATAATAAACTACCAAGATTTATTAAGTCAGGAAAGAACGGAGAGCTATTTACAAGGTTAAAGCAGGTAACATACACACACAAATGGGTTACAGTCTTAGGTTACAAAGGGGTAATAGAAGTTGCTGTAATATGCAGGCTCTATGTCCTTTAGGACTAACCCAGACCAAGCCCAGGGGAACTCTTGATGAGGCTTAGAAATCTTTGCCCCTAAGAGTTCAAGCAGCACAGAGCTTGAGTTTCTTCTTGCTGGGGATTTTTATTCTCTTCCTCCCTGAGTTCAAAGTGATGGAATGAGTTTACACACAGGTCTCCTCTTCTGGTAGGGTGGGGAAGGGGGTGAACGCAATTAATAGCCTCTTCGTTCTTTGATGTTTCACAATGGCTCATTTGGTTTCAGTGGGCTTTCTTGCAGAGCAGGGCCGGGCCTAACCCTTTCTGCAGGAAGCCAGCATTTTACATGAGTTAGCGCTCCTTTCCCGTTTGATGAGTTACGCAGCTACAGAGGTTTACAATGCAGACACTTCATGTTACTTTATAACAGGGATCTCAAACTCAAATCACCACGAGGGCCACATGAGAACTAGTAAATTGGCCCGAGGGCCGCATCACTGAAACCTTTTCATACAATGATACAAAAGTATAGTCAAAAATGAAAAAAAATGAAGAGTAATAGAGTAGTTATTAAAAGTCAATGTATTAACTTTTTAAAAACTGTAATGCAAAGCGGGGTTTTAATAAACTATAAACACTGAGTAATGTTTGGCGCTTGGCTGCCAGTGGAGTCGGCGCCTATTGCGGGCCGCAGGAAAGAACTCTGCGGGCCGCGTGTTTGAGACCCCTGCTTTATAACATGGGCTACAGATGTTAAGCAAGATTAATACATGCAGCATTCTACAAATCTTTCATAAAGTTTAAACACATTTTTATCAATTTAATACCTATTTTAATACTGCTGAGCCAGACGGGTTTCCAGCTCGGCATTCGTCAGGGCTCAGTTGGGACCTAGGGGCCTTGGCGTGAGCTGGCACCTGGTCTGCCAGCATCACAATTCCTGTGATGCCCATCGGTGAGACTGGGACGCCCGTTGTGGAGCCATTGTTAAAGAGAAACAACCGTTGGAATCTGTGCACTGTCCATCCGACTGGACAGGACTAGTTGTACAGGGCCGGAGATACAGCCAAGGAGCCCAGCGGTAAAGCGTCCTGACGTAGGTCCCAGTCCGGCAAAGCCTTTACGCACATACTTAGTTTTAAGCAAATGAATAGTCCTGGTGACTCCCAAGTGGCTTCCTGGTAAGTTAACAGAGCTGCTCATTTGCTTAGGATAAAGCAGGTATTTTGCTGTGCTGGGTCCGTCATCCACCACAGGCTTTGCAGGAGGCAGTGTGGTTTCCTGCCGTGTAGAACTTCGTAAAGCCAGGATTAACCTGTCACGTGCATCGTTTTGTCCCATTTCTTCCTGCTGGGGCTTTGGGATCCCTTCACGTTAAGCATCTCCTTGCTATAAACGTAGGCAGAGTTACCCTCATGCAGCTGTGACATCTGCATGCAGGATGGGAGATCTCACATCACGCTCCGGACACTTTGTGTTGTGTTCTAAGTTGATTTAAAAAACAGCCTGCATGCATGGAATCTGCACGTCCCCGCATCTCCCAGACATTAGCATCTTGCATCTCACCGCTGGCTTAGGTACCGAGAGATCCTTTGTTAATAGGGTGGAAGAGATTTATCTTAGGAAAGAAAATCCCTGTGTTTAATTTTACTTGTTTGATTTTAAAAGTTAAAAAAAAAAGAAAAATGGACCAGATCCTCCTCTGGTGTAAGCCGGCGTAACTCCATCAGCATCAATGATTCAAGATGCTTGTGGCCATTGTCCGGCAGGATTACCAAGAGGCAGGCAATCTCCATCAAGTCAATGACGAATGAAAGCATGCAAGTTACCATTGACTGCAGTGGCAGCTGTTAGGCCAGCGTTTGGCTTTTTGAATGTCCCATGCATAGGGCAGATGCTGGGGCCTGTCCCAAATAAGCCTATCCACTTATTTGTGAATGGCATTGGGTTCCCAGTGCGGGATTTTAGCGCAGCTTGTACCTTTAATTTGGTGCGTTCATCTGACTGTGCTGTAACTTTACATTAGTCAATAGATGGCTAAAGGTAAAGTCCTTCATTTTATCTCACTGTGGAGGAAGACCGGCTTTGCACACATTGGAATGGACTTTGCTTTCCATTTCATGTGCTGTTTTAAGGCCTTTTTCCATTCTACGTTTTCTCACTTTTGTGACGTCTCAGTATTGTTGGGTTTTATATACATATATATATTTACTTTTAAATAAAATGTTTATTTTTACTTTTGCATTTCAGTCCTTGCACGGTTCTCCTGGGTTTCATTTTACTCCATTTCTTCCTCTGCAAATATGTGTAGCCAAGGCAAAATGTTCTGTCCCGGTGGCAACAACTACTGTAAATCGAACCCTAGCAGGTGGAATTGACTGCTCTGCAGAGACCCAGCATCACAAGGCCTAGGTACCAGCTCAGTCACACGTATGCCATCCAAATAGTGGTACCTATCCATGTTATAAATGGCACCCAAAGGCCCCAATCAGGACTGGGTCCCCTTGTTGTAGGGGCCACACACACACACACACACACACACACACACACACACACACACACACACACACACACACACACACACACACACACACACACACACACACACACACACACACACACACACACACACACACAGAAAGTCCCTGCCCTGAAAAGCTTTCAGTCTGAAAACACAAAAGGGGGAAAGGCATGGCTATTACCCCCATTTTACAGATGGAGAAACTGAGGCACGGAGTGAGTAAGTGGCTTGCCCAAGGTCATGCAGGAAATCTGTGTCTTAGCTAGAAATTCATCCTTAATCAAAGTCAACCGCTCCCTTAGGCTTATTCTCCCGTCACCCGTTTGTCGGGGAAGGCCTGTTATTCTGCTCATGCTTGCCTCTTTCCTGCCTACATACTAGTAGGTTGTTGATGATGCACAAACTAGCCTTTCCAGACTGCTATCCAAATGAACGCTTAGGGTACTAGACATACTCTGACTTTACAGCCATTGAAGAGCTAATAGAAATGCATCCCTTTTAGATTCCTTTTGCCCATAACTTTGGGGTGCTCTGTAGTGCAAACAGATGCTAGAGCAGGTACCTAAATGTACAGGCACCAGACCAGAGACTGTCACAACAAAATCACTAGTGAGTAACATTTCCTGCAGGAAAAGCCAATCTCCGTCCTCCCCTCCGCCCCCCAATCTGGTACTGCATTGCACAGCTGAGCCCAGACAAGCTTGTTAAAACTGCGGAATGACGCCGCAACGTAACCTTCCCGTGTGGCGGCTCCTAGACTTCAGGGATCTGAACACAGGCGACGAACGTTGCTGGGTTTGCTCTCCTGTGCGAAGGAAGCTCTTTATAGGGGATTTTTCTTCTTGTGTTTAATAAAGTTTTCCCTCCAGCACGCTCTGCCCCAGTCCAACACTGCCAGCTCCAGCTACCCTGTGCCAGGTGCCATCACTCACAGTGCGTGGCCAACCCTTCTGTGGTCATTGGGTTTTCATGTCAATTAGGGTGAGTTCATTTGCTAAGTGGCACAGCCCTATTAATCCCCATCCTGTTCACTGAGAAGCCATTAGCCACAACTCTTGCATTTATCAGCCGCTAACACACTTTGTGTAACCTGCATCATCTGAGCTATAGCCAGAAAGGCTAAGGATGTGCCTTGGTTCAGTTCCATTTCAGTACGGTTAATAGTAAAGACACGGGGCTTGTCTTGCACCTTTCCGTCTAAGGAGCTCGCCTTACCTTACAAACTTTAATGAATCCCTCTGCAAGGCACTACTTTTATTGTCCCCATTTTAGAGAAGGGTGAACTGAGACATGGAGGAGTCCAGGGCCAACATTTTCAAAGGTCTCTTATTTGGGATGCTTCAATTTTTGAATGTCCAATGTGAGACAAGAGGTGGCTTTCTGGAGTTGGCGAGAAGCCCCCAATGATGTCTGTTACAAGTGTAGCCTTCTGAAAAACAGGCTCTTGGGGCCAGATGAACTGGTTGCTTTCCTAGATTCCAAAGCCAGAAGGGACCATTATGATCATCTAGTCTGACCTCCAGCAGAGCCCAGGCCAGAGACCTGCCCCACACTAATTCCGAGAATATATCTTCTAAAAAACATGTGCATTGCTCTAGTGATGCAAAACAGCTGTCAGCCCTATAGGCGGGTAATTCCCTACCTATCCCTTGGGGAGACTCTTGCTCCTTCCTCTGAAGCAGGTGCTCCTGGTAGTGTTGGGGACGAATACTGGACCAGATCGAACACTGGTCTAACCCAGTGCGGTTTGCTCCTAGATTCACTAGCAGCCTTGTAAAGAAAACTTACCAGACAGATACAGACTCTGCCTGCCAACCCTCACCATGACGGGGGTGCTGACTGAAAAATCAGCTGCAGATATTTGTCGTGTGCTGGGAAGTAGAATTTTGCCGGGCTGCACTAACCAATTTCTCTCTTCTCCAGCTGGGAAGGGCAATGCATGTGTCCAGTGAAACAGCCTCATTTGGCTTTGTTCTCCTCTCCCTCTCCCGCCCTTGCCTCTCTAGATACCACGGAGGCAGTTTTCGACTTCATTCAGCGAAGCCGGAGGATGATCGTGGTGCTGAGCCCCGATTACCTGACGGAGAAGAGCATCAGCTTGCTGGAGTTTAAACTGGGTCTCGTGTGCCAGAACGCCATCGCCACCAAGCTCGTTGTGGTGGAGTACAGGCCGCTGCAGGTCACCCATCCCGGTGTTCTCCAGCTGAAGGAGTCCGTCTCCTTTGTGACCTGGGGTGGGGATAAATCCAGGCCGCCTGGCTCCAAGTTCTGGAAAGCCTTGCGCCTCGCCCTGCCCCTGAGGAGCCTGAGCTCCGGCTCAGGTTGGCACGAGAGCTGCTCCTCGCAGTCCGACATCAGCCTGGCGCCCGTCCAGAGGAGGAGGAGCCGGTTGAAAGGCCAGCTGGACCCGCCGAGCTCCAGAGCGGGCGCTGCTGCTCAGAGCAGGGTGGCCCCAGCCCCCAGGCCAAAGACCAAGCGCCGAGCCAGGCCGTTCATGCCCTGCCAGTGCTGCGTGACATACTGTGACCATAGCGATAAACTCAGGCAGACGAGCCGAGCCACGCCCAAGTCCAAATGGGAGACTCACCTCTGCAAGCCGGTCTCGGGCGGAAACAGACTCGAGCCCCCGGCTCTTGCCCTCTGCCAGTACACCGATTTGTCCAACAACGACGACTTCTTCTGCCTTCTCTAGCCGAGTTCCCAGCAGAGCCGCTGGGGACGCACGGCGAACCGAGCAACGACGCGGGTTTTCGGGATTTCCCGGCCTGGCTCCGCTTCCTTCCACAAGTCCTCGTTCTTTTCCAGCCCAACAACGGCCACGCACAAGGGCATTTGAGATGGGAAAGACCGTCTAGTCCCAAACGGATCTAGGGGCCTCACACGGCATTCGCAGCTGGGCTGCTAAATAGATATTAAAAGACATTCAGTATTTCCCTTATGTTGCTTTCCCCCAGCAGCAGTTGCTGTAGTCAGCCCAGAGAGATGGGAGAGGGAAGAGTCCCTGTGAGGTGAATGGGAGGGGAGGTGTTGACTAAACAGTGTCCTTATGAAGAGGCACAAAAGTGGGGCGTGACCTCAGGCTTGAGTCAATTAAAGCTTCGTTACCGATTTCATTGTGGCCAGGATCCAGCCCCAACTCCTGCCGAGGCCGGATCGGTCCCTTACAGTGTTTGCTGTGGTGCTTTGTCGTATCCTGGTTTAAAAATAACCTCTGTCTCTCTGTAGGCCTTTTAGCGTGCCGCTGTTCGAAGTGACTGTTAAGGTCATTGGGGCTGAAAGAGTGAAAAATAGCGTTCTCCAGACAACGCTCTGGGGGCAGATTTTCAGAAGGAGTGAGAGGCCCACCGCTCATTGCACTTTCAAGAGTCTCCCTCTTTGTGCCAAGGACGTTTCAGTGATGGCCCTGTCGGGCCAGTTCCCCCATTGGTGGGGATGGGCCTTTCGCACAGCCACTGACATGTAGAGACAGGGGGTGGTCAACCCCCAAATAGGGAAGATAAAGCCTGAACCACACTTAAAAACCCCACTGTTGAAACGCCCTAGATTTCAAATCGACTGTGTCTCATTAAGTGATTCACGAAAAGGGCCCTGGATCACCTCCCTCGGGCCCGGCAGACCTCGCCACCAGCAGGTGTTTCCTGAATTCCATTTCCCTGTGCTCGATTCCCCTCCACCTAGGGGGCTTGCAAATACTACCACCTTCACCCCCTCAGCTGTCATTTGGTGTCACACGTAGAGTTCTGGAGGCCTTTCCCTGGGAATTAATCCCTCCCCCAGCTCTTTAATTGGTCTGACTGCTTGTCTCTACGTTAAGTGTGGCTGTTATTAATTTTTCTTCCGTGTGGGAGGTGTGCATTAGGAATCCACTCTAGGAAGCGTGTGGCTACTAGCCCAGAGGCTCGGTTGGGGTCAATGGAGTCAGTGCTGAGAGTCTGGCCTACAGCTGCCTCAGATTAATACTGTCAGAGCACAGCGACCCTCCCGTCACTCTCTGAAAGTCGGACAGGTGGCGTTCACTCCACAGCCTCTCTCCTGTGCCAAATCCTATACCCTTTTCTCTGTCATCAGGAGATTGAACATAACCCCCGGGGCTTTCCCATTACGCTTCATGAGGAACTAAAAAACGTAGAGCGCAGCTGAGACAAACGTTAGGAGGAAGTGGAGACATAAAAACATGGTTGTGGAGGAATTCCAAATGAAACTCGAGTCTGAAATTAGCAGCCCCGTCTAGCGTGGAAAATAGAATATTCTCAAGGTCTCGCCCATCATTCCAACCACAGCAGAACTGTTTCTGTCAGTCTTTCTCCAGTACTGCCCGGCGCCAGGTTTGACATGACTCAAGCCAGGTTCATATAAAGTCACATCAACCTTGAGTGATTAAGCAGAGGAGGAGGAGTGAGGTTGTGTGTGACAGGAGAGCTAGTAAATTGCAGAGTTTTGTAAAAAGGAAAGAAAACAGAATAGCCTCCTGCATTAGACAGTCCCCGTTGCAAATGGCTGGAGGTGTCACCTCACTGGGGAGGAGTCTGACAGACCTGAAAATACAAGCAAAGAAATCCAAAGATTGTGAAATCAATCATCGCCAGGAGCCGGTTGGGTTATTAATTGTAGGCACAGATCAGGTTTTACCAGAGAGCTCTGTCCTTGTATGACCATGTTGTAAATGGTGAGTTATGTTAAGGACAGAGCTGCCGGTCAAATGTGTTGGAGAGGGTGGTAACATTGCGAAGGGCTGTAAAAAAGGCAAATTCAGCCCTTGCTGGGACAAACTCCCATCCAAACTCCAGGCAGGGAGGAGGTAAAATGCTAAGGGCCAAAACCTGAGATGGTGGAAATGAGTGTGTAGCTCCACTGATTTCAGCAGAGGTGTGCCAGTTTATTCCAGCCAAAGAGCTGGCCTAATCTTTATTTGCTGTTATAACAACTGGGAGGCGAAGCCGAGCTGTGATACGTCACAAGAACGTGGACATTTATTTGTTGAAAACTAGTAGCTTGTGCTAATATGACTGGGATCGTTTCCTCTATCCAGCGTAGCTCAGCTGCTTGCAGCGCTCCAGTGACTGAACCTTAGAATAGCGTTAGGTTCATTCCCGATTGTGTGTCCCTCACCTTAATCCTTTTGGGCAGAAATCACAGAAGGGTCCCAGCTCCTGGAGTCCTGTGATTTCTGTGAGAATCTCGGCTTTCATTTTAAAGAAAATTAGGTCTCTAGCCCTCATGCTTGTGTAGACAAATGTAAAACCATAATGCCTAACAGCTCCAAAAGCAGAAGGCAACTAAATGAGCCCCACATTTTTTTAAAAAAATCACATGAATTTTAAGGGTCTGCACCAGGACTATGAATTGCATAAGGACTTGTGTGGGCCCTTTGCACAGGGGTGGATTCTACCCCATGAGAACAACAGTTAAACCATTTCACACTCCATCTGCTATTGGCAGGTGCAGGCCTAACCATATAGTCCTTGCTGTCCTCTTGGTAAAGATGCTGAGATATACATAGACCTTTAGCGTGGTGATGGGGGTAGAAAAACGCACTTCCAGATCCATCCTTTTTTGACACATTTCTGGTATTCACATTAAAACTGACAGTTTATAGAAACGCTTCAGTCTCGGCACAATGTTGTTGTCACCTTGGGCCTAGTGTAGTATGTGACATCACACACACAGACACACACACACACACTCTCTCTCTCTCTCTCTCTCTCTCTCTCTCTCTCCAGTTACCCCAATCAGCCAAAGTGAGTACATCTCCCTCCTCAACTCGGGATCTGCGTACAGAATCTCCTGGTACAGTAAAACATTCAGACCCTATGGCATTTTCCCCTGTACTGAGACAGCTGGGTTGAAATGCGAATAAGTGTTTACTGTACTGGAACAGATTGTTTGTTAGTTTCATCTAGACCAATATCTCCTGCCCCTGGCAGGGAGCAGCTGCTCCTGCTCCAGAGGAAAACATAAAAGTCATAATGCACAGAGCCTTTAGCACAATGTTTATACAGAGAGCTCCAGCCCCAGCTGCTGGTCAGGTGAGGTATTGAAGCATGAGGATCCCAAACAGAGCATGATTCTAGGCGGATTGGTGAAGGTGGAGGCTAGCCCACCCCTGCTTTTTTTATTCTCTTCCTCCCTAGAGATCTGCTAAACCAGTGAAGCTCTGTGAAGCTCCTCTGTCTCCTTTCCGTTTCACTCTGCTCCTCCAACTGCAGATGGAGAAGAGACTTCTCATGTTCAGCAGGATGCAGAGACCATCGGCGGGCCAGGGCAAAGGTTTTGGGGGCCTTGCTCCCGTCTGGAACACATGCTGGGTGTTGTCAGTGCCTAAACTACACTTCTGCCATTTTAATCCTCACGTTCCCAAATCTCACAATTGTGTCTTATAGTGAAAGCCTCAAGGAGGATACTCCATTTAGGTTATCAAAGAGGAGATTGAGGCTGGATTACTCTGGATTACAGGCTAAAAGTACCTTGGTGGGGAACAGAAATTTGATAATAGAGCGTTCTTCAATCTAGCAGACAAAGTTATAAGAGCTAATGGCTGGAAGCTGAAGTGAGACAAATACAGACTAGAAGGGTAAGCAAGACACGAGAAGTAATTCTTCCGCTCTACTCCGTGCTGATATGGCCTCAACTGGAGTAGTGTGTCCAGTTCTGGGTGTCACATTTCAGGAAAGAGGTGGACAAATTGGAGAAAGTCCATAAAAGAGCAACAAAAACGGTCTAGAAAACATGACCTATGAGGGAAGATTGAAAAAATTGGGTTGTTTAGTCTGAAAAAGAGAAGACTGAGAGGGGACATAACAGTGTTCAAGTACACAAAAGGTTGTTACAAGGAGGAGGGAGAAAAAAATTTCTCCTTAACCTCTGAGGATAGGACAAGAAACAAGGGGCTTAAATTGCAGCAAGGGCAGTTTAGGTTGGACATTAGGAAAAACCTCCTAACTGCCAGGATGGGTAAGCACTGGAATAAATTGTCCAGGAAGGTTTTGGAATCTCTATGGTTAGAGATATTTAAGAGAAGGTTAGACAAACACCTGTCAGGGATGGTCTAGATCAGTGATTCTCAACTGTGGTCCACCGCTTGTTCAGGGAAAGCCCCTGGCGTGCCGGGCTGGTTTGTTTACCTGCCGCGTAGGAAGGTTCGGCCGATTGCGGCTCCCACTGGCCGCGTTTCTCCGCTCCAGGCCAATGGGGGCTGCGGGACATGGCGGACAGCACATCCCTCGGCCCGTCCTGCTTCCCGCAGCCCCCATTCGCCTGGAGCGGCAAACCTAGGCAATGCATCCGTGACCAATTTTCTGCAATATTATTTGGCACAAACAGGCATTTCTGCAGCTTCAGAAACCCGTCTCTTCCTGTGTCATTGATGTGATCCTTCAACATGCTAATGTTGCTTATGCTAAGGTGTAGGCAGGGGATGATGAACTACATCATCTTCTTCCACATTTCTGTCTTAAAAGCATCTGCTTCCCTTATGTCTCTGGTACACTGCAGAGAAGCTATGAGTGTTTGTTCCTATTTGATGTCAGTCCGTAGTGTGGCAGCAGGGGTGTGTGAATTTACCTGCCTTTCCTATCATGATGGATGTATATAATGCTGCAGTGTCACTCAAGCCATTGAAAAGCTGCCAATACAAGAAACAGAACTATTTGGCCCAAATCCCGGCCCCTGCTCCAGCTGGTTTACTACATTTCAGTGGCGTGAAGCTGCCGGAGACTCAGTCGGTCCGTCCCCCGGGGTCATTGGCAGCCAGGCCTGGGGGAGAAGATCTCTAAGGCTGGTCTAACTTTTTGCAGCCAGCCTCAGAGTCAGGGGAACATAAAAGTTTAAAAGTCACCTTTGCCACCCCCTTTTCCCCTGGCCTATTCCAAGCACAGCTTAGAAGCTGTTCCAGCATCGAGACCCTTTTGTCGACAATACAGTTAAAAGAGATGCAATTCAGTGAAACATCCCAGTAATTCCAGCGCAATCCATTTATTTTATTCTCTCATTGAAAATGTTCCTTGTTGCCCAATATTTGGACACATGCAAAATCCCATATCCCTCCCTCTCCCTCCCCACCTAAACAGACTTATTTGAGTTACCACTTCCTGGAGCTCAACGTTTGGCTTTATTCCTTATCAACAGACAGTGCCATACCCCTTGGGCTATCAAGTTGCCATGTGCTAGCATCTCTGGAAGATACACGGAGCTTGTCCCAAGTCTCACACTTAGTTCAGCTCCAGTTCCTCTAAAAACAAATTTTACTCTTGAGGGCCAAGGTCTCCGTAGCTGAAGATGATGTTGTCAGTTGTCATCTTTGTAGCAGTTTTATCTGCCCTTCTATCTTGCCCTTACAAGGCAAGTCTGCCCTTGCCCTTCTATCTTGCCTTTGCCTGAAACCTCTTGATAATAGTAACTGCCATTCATAGTGTACCTAGCATCCGAATATCCCCAAGCACTTCATACACTGATGATAAAACGCTGTACGTATATACTGGAGACAGATTTGGGATGTGACTGAGACATACACAAAAAATCTGGAGATTTGCTTTGGCCCCATCACTTATTATATCTCGCATTGACTCATCAGTGAAATGCCGGCTCTTATCTGTGGTATTTATGTAGCTCCCACTCCCATCGTATCTGAGCATCTCAAAGCTTTTAATGTGTTTGTCCTCTCAACACCCTAGGAGGTAGGGAAGCGTGTGCCAAGCAACATACAAAGACACAATGAGACACAATCCCTGCTGTAAGAATCTCCATGCTTAGCGAGATCCCAGCCACCGTTGCATTCAGTGGTTGGCTGTGGATGCCATGCTGAAGATGTACTGGGCTAACGTAGGTCTGTTTTCTCCCTGCCTTTCCTTTGCAGTCACTGGAGGGGTCAACACAACACACACTCTTTAGCAGCAGCTTCGTCTGCTAAAGCGGTCAGAAGCCTGCACGGGAGCGCTGCTCTGCTGACAGCTCATCAGTTAATCAATGGACTCGCTTTGGCATGTCCGCCAGAGAGCAAGTCCCCGTTATTTTCAGGTCTCTGTCTAGCCACGTTTCTTGAGTACAGCAGCTGGCAGGCAAACAGCCATGGTCCATTCTGGGATGGAGTTGTGATTCTCTGGGCCAGGCTTGACTACTAATGCGGTACAGGGTCCAGTTTGGTCCCAGCTGCCTCTTCGTCTCTGCTCCCTCTTCCTTCAAACCCACACCTTCCAGGAACACTGCCTCTCTCCTGATCCTCCCCAGCAGTCTCTCTGTACTGCCTCTTTCCTGAAGTATTGATTCAGGTCTCGTTGGCTGTAAACTCTTTGGGGCCAATTCTTTGTATAGTGCTTGGACATTTACTGTGTTTTAGGCCCCTTCCGTAGCACTTTCTATGCAAGGATCTCAGAACACTTTCTAGGGGTTCATGCCTTCACCCTTATGGTGTAGGAAGGCACTGATGTCTCCATTTTATGTGAGGCACATAGAATGGCAGTGAATTGTCCAAGGTCACAGCAGAGCCAGGACTAGACCCCACGCCTCCTGACTTCCATTCCTGAGCTTGAACCACAAGGCTATCCTTCCTGTCAGCTTATGACTGGCATGGGCAATAAATAATCCTTGGCACCTCTATATGCTTTGTCATCTACAGATCCCCACACACTTTACAAAGGAAGGCAAATATCATTGTCCCCATTTCATGGATGGGGAAACTGAGGCACAAAGAGTAGAAGTGACTCACCCAATGACACATAGCAGGTCAGGGGCAGAGCTGGGACCAGCACCTGGAATTTCTGCTTCCTAGACTAGTTGCCTTAGCTACTCGAACATATTGCTAATGCAGCCTGCCTTGGTGGCCCATGGATACAACTGCCTCTGTATCTAACCTTGCTGGTAATAACTAGTCAGTGATCCCTTTTAATTCTCCTCCTCTCAGGCTGGTGTTTGGGCTTCCTCTTTAAACAGACTCTGACAACACACTGGTAACAAGGCAGCATCTGGGGTTTCAGCTCGTCAAACGTTCCAGAATTTGACCGATATGCTAGGGACGTTTGGAGAGGGAAAAGCCTGCCATGCTGACTTTAATACCCTGGGCAAGAAGGAGAGCTTCGTGCAGGGACCGTACTCGAATGACAACAACATGGGGGCTGCCCCGTCCTGACACCACTGAACCCCATATGTGTGAGCTAGCTGCAGCAGGGCTGAGGAGCAGTCGTCACCGCTATGAGAGAAATTCAATAGAGGTGATGATCAAGGTTTTAAAGGCCTCATGGCAAGGCCTTGCCAAGTCCTGCAGCACAGGCATGGGCCAGTGGGATACTGCCTTCAAACCAATCCCATTGACTGCCCCAGGTTGGTGGCAGATTTCGTATTGCAGCAGCTACATGCAGATCACTCCTGTTGTAGACGGGTACCACAGAAACCTGGGAGCTGTAGAACAGTGGTTCTCATTTCTCAACCAGGGGTGCACAGAGCTCTTCCAGGGGGTACATCAACTCATCTAGAGATTTGCCTAGTTTTACAACAAGCTACAGAAAAAACATTAGCAAAGTCAGTAGAAACTAAAGTTTCAGACAAGGACTTGTTTGTATGGCTCTATATACACCATACACTGAAATGTAAGTACAATATTGATACTCCAGTTGATTTATTTTATAATTATATGGTAAAAATGAGAAAGTCAATGTGTCAGTAACAGTGTGCAAGGACCCTTTTTTATTTTTATATCGGATTTTGTAAGCAAGTGGTTTTTAAGTGAGGTGAAACTTGGGGTATGCAAGACAAATCAGACTCCTGAAAGGGGTACAGTTCTTTGGAAAGGCTGAGAACCACTGCTGTAGAGAAACCTTTGAGTAGAAGCAATTTTGTAGAGGAAAACCCATAAAGAACAATCCAAACCAATACCACAAACTGAAATGCCCCTAAACTCAAACTGTGTGAGAGTGTTGGAATCCAAAACAGGATCTGGATTTGGGAGTGGCCCCACTTACAATGGGTCTAGCCAACTCCCAGATCAGAGACCTCTGAATATTGAGGGATCAGGCATTTCAAGGAGTGGATCAGCATTTTGAAGCTCTTCATAGCTAGCTTTAAAAATAGCATTGGCAGGAATCAGTATTTCCAAATGGAGTTAAAAGAACATTTTTCTTCCTTTCCAGAGATAAACAGCATCAGAGAGAAAGGATTATGCTCCATTATAAACTATTAGTAAATCAGGCCTCCCTCAGGCAGTTCTCCTTTCCCCTAGTCTCTCATACTCCCCCTACATTGTCCTTTCTCAGTTACCCCTGCTTTAGGCCCCAGCCCTGTAATTAGATTCACCCCCCAGAGAGCCCCACTGACTTTACAGTGCACTTTGAGTAGGTGAGATAAGCCCATTAAGTGACATTATTACTAAAGTGAAAAGCAAATGCTTGAGGGAACAGCATAACCCCTTCCCCACTACTGACCTCACCGCCTCAGGTGAGTCTCTTTATACTCTACCCAATTAGTTAGTTCATCCGTCAATTTACACTAATCAAGTCAGCTGCAACCCTCCAGTGCAGCCCATCTGAAAAATAACCAAACACCCTCAAAGCAAACCTGCTCACCAATGATTTAGGGGATTAGGTTCCCATCTACCACAACACAGGCCTAATGAGTTGGTTACACTGCAAAATGCATTCTTCCCTTGGGAAGTGGAAGGAGAAAATAAAGGTAATTGAAGATGGTTTGCCCCCGGGAAGTGGATCAAATTGTAACCACAGAACAGCTCCGGAGATAACATCACAGCACATGCAGTGTAATATGTGCTTTTACAAGGAAATGCTTAAGTTACCCTGCATGTGGACTCTTTATTCATCTCAGGTGTCAGAGTAGCAGCCGTGTTAGTCTGTGTCAGCAAAAAGGACAGGAATACTTGTGGCACCTTAGAGACTAAAGTCTCTTTCTGTTCTTTTTATTTATCTCAGTTCCACATCACTGTAGTATCTGGGGGCCTCATGATCTTAAATGTATGTACCCTCCCAATACCCCTGTGAGGTAAGGCAGTGCTGGTCTCTCCATTTTACAGATGGCAAACTTAGGCTTGGAGAAACTAAGGGCCACATTTGTAAAGGTATTTAAGGACTTAATTCCCATTGGGAGTTAGGTGCCTAAGTAACTTTAGAAATTTGGCCCTAAGTGACATGCCCAGGGTTACCCAGGAAGTCCGTAGCAAAGCAGGGAATTGACTCATGATGTCCCACCACCCAAATTGGCACCCTAATCACAGGACCCTCCCTCCCATGAGCATGGCTTTACTGTGCATGAGGAAGTTTGCAAAGATCTGGCATCAAGTGTCTTATTAGCGCTGGCACAATATTATTCAGTGAATCTATATTGTTTGATGAATACCAGTGAAAATTGTCATATGATATTGTCCATTAATACCTTTTTCCTGCTATTCCATGGGCTGTACCCATTATGTGCCGGCACGGATGTTCATGCTTTCCATTCCTTTCATCTGATTGAACGGTTCTTCCCATCTGTACAAAGAGCCGGACGTTTCTGGTATGTACATTCCTCGATTTTTCTGGAGATGGGGCCGATTCACAGAGTTCACATCCACAATCAGCTCTGCAGCAATACCTCTGCAAAGCACAGAGTGGGTTTTTCTAGTGTAATTCTCAGAAGCACAAAGGCAAGGATCATTGTGAGCTCATGGTCTGGCTGTAAGTGCTGCCTCCTGCAGATGGCAGACTGCGTTTCTGGCAGTGGTAGCTACTCGGGTGTCTTG
This sequence comes from Macrochelys suwanniensis, assembly GCA_033296515.1. Classification (NCBI taxonomy): domain Eukaryota; kingdom Metazoa; phylum Chordata; order Testudines; family Chelydridae; genus Macrochelys; species Macrochelys suwanniensis. Next base: position 3,016,130 of record CM065783.1, on the reverse strand, counting down.
AGACCAGACTCTAGAACTCCCAGCCTTACTGTTTGGAGTCAGTCCCCCCTCAGTGCTGGGGGATGCTAAGGCGGTGGCTCGCTCTCCAGAACGGTGTCCTCTTCCCAACCACCACCCCTCCGTCTTGCTCAAGTTTGGTTTCCGGCAGCTGCCGTTCATCCAGTTGCTGACCATGGCCAGGCTCTGAGAGACATGGGTGGTATAAAGCGCGGTGTCATCCGTGCATTGTTAGCATTTCAGTTAGTGACGTCTCATGGTGTCCTCCACTAGCTTCTTCCAGATGGGTGATAGACTAGAGCCTTGGGACTTACTGGAGGATTCTCTGCATCTTGAAGTCTTTAAATCATGATTTGAGGACTTCAATAGCTGAGACATAGGTGAGAGGATTATTGCAGGAGTGGGTGGGTGAGATTCTGTGGCCTGCATTGTGCAGGAGGTCAGACTAGATCATCATAATGGTCCCTTCTGACCTTAAAGTCTATGAGTCTATGAGACTCCGCCGGTGAGAAGGCTAGTGGCAGAGGAGATTCATAGATTCTAGGGCTGGAAGGGACCTCGAGAGGTCATTGAGTCCAGTCCCCTGCCCTCATGGCAGGACCAAATACTGTCTAGACCATCCCTGATAGACATTTATCTAACCTACTCTTAAATATCTCCAGAGATGGAGATTCCACAACCTCCCTGGGCAGTTTATTCCAGTGTTTAACCACCCTAACAGTTAGAAACTTTTTCCTAATGTCCAACCTAAACCTTCCTTGTTGCAGTTTAAGCCCATTGCTTCTTGTTCTATCCTTAGAGGCTAAGATGGACAAGTTTTCTCCCTCCTCCTTATGACATCCTTTTAGATACCTGAAGACCGCTATCATGTCCCCTCTCAGTCTTCTCTTTTCCAAACTAAACAAACCCAATTCCTTCAGCCTTCCTTCACAGGTCATGTTCTCTAGACCCTTAATCATTCTTGTTGCTCTTCTCTGGACTCTCTCCAATTTCTCCACATCTTTCTTGAAATGCGGTGCCCAGAACTGGACACAATATTCCAGTTGAGGCCTAACCAGCGCAGAGTAGAGCGGAAGAATGACTTCTCGTGTCGTGCTCACAACACACCTGTTAATGCAGCCCAGAATCATGTTTGCTTTTTTTGCAACAGCATCACACTGTTGACTCATATTTAGCTTGTGGTCCACTATAACACCTAGATCCCTTTCTGCCGTACTCCTTCCTAGACAGTCTCCTCCCATTCTGTATGTGTGAAACTGATTGTTCCTACCTAAGTGGAGCACTTTGCATTTGTCCTTATTAAACTTCATCCTGTTTACCTCTGACCATTTCTCCAATTTGTCCAGAAGCGGCATGTCCCTGCTCACTCTCAACGCAGCCCAAAAGGAAGGATTTCAGCCAAACCTGTGCTTTCCCATTCACCTTTGCTACATTTAGAAGCTAGACAAATTCGGTCTGGAAACAAGGTGTATATTTTTTAACCGTGAAGGTAATTAACCACTGGAACAACTCATGCAGGGCTGTGGGGGATTCTCCGTCGCTGGCCATTTTAAAATCAAGATGGGATATTTTTCGAGAAGACCTGCTCTAGGAATTATTTTGCGGAAGGTCTATGGGCCTGTGTTATGCAGGAGATCAGACTAGATGATGACGACGATCCCTTCTGGCCTTGGAACAATAACTGACTGTGATCCACGGTGCTGAATGCTGCAGATATCTACTAATATGAGGCCCGTTCTGCACTACAAAGTTCAGCCAGCACAGTTGTGCCGGGTGTGGGTGTGAAAAAATTACACCCCCCCAGGGCGCCGTAGCCAGCAGAACTCCCAGCATAGACCCAGCTGTGTCATAAAAGAGGGCTTTCGTTGGCGTAGCAGATGTTCCGGTGGGTGGTGTTACCATGTCAGCAGAAGAACTTCTCTCTGCGTATGCTGTATCGACACGAGGGGGTATTGCTGGGATAGTCTCTGTAGCATAGACACGGCCTGAGATTAGACAGTGTCTCCGTGTTAACCGGCAAGAAGAGGTCACCCTCAGTGAAAATGCCACTCGTGGGTAAAGTCTTGTTTCTCATCAAACGTGTGGCAGTTTCCCCTGGAGAGGTGCCCAGGCCTGGCCAGCAGATAGGGTGACCAGATAGCAAAGTGTAAAAAATCGGGACAGGTGGTGGAGGGTAATAGGAGCCTATATAAGAAAAAGCCTCCCAAATCGGGACTGTCCCTATAAAATCAGGACATCTGGTCACCCTACCAGCAGGGAACACTTTGGGGGCATTGGCAGAGCTCAGTCGTAAGGGCAGAGGCTTTCACAGGTCCCGCTGTGCAATATCTGACGCCAACCATTTCTCCTTGCCCCTCCCGTTCAGCAGCACCAGACTGTCGCTCAATTTCTAAAAGAAAACAACAGACCTTGTTATCCTGCTAAAGCCAGACTTCTTAAAGGGTTAGGTTTTTTGGACATGTTTTCTGGGCCATGGCCCCTTTACGTTACGTTAACATTCATGCTGGGAGTCTCATGACATTTCCTCTACACGTAGGGCAGGCACGCTTTCCAAGCCCCCCTGCCCACCCCACCCCCCCACACACTTCAAACTGACCAGTGTATCAAGAGAGTGGAAACTATTTGCTAAATATATTTGCTCAGAAGTTATTTATAGCTTCTTCCTAATCAGCTGTAGGGCAGCCACCACTCCACACTGCACAAAGACGTCCTTGTCTGAAGAAGCAAGCGCTCAGCTGCAGCGCTTCGGCATGACCATTCACTTCCTCGGTGACCTTGGAACCAAATGGCCAGAAATCTGTAGCCTGGACCCTTTGAGCATTACAGACCATCCAACAGGAGTGGAAGACTTAAGGGTTGGGTTCTGTCTCCTCAAAGTGTTGTCAGACAGGCCTAGAAAATATTGACCCATAACTCTATGGCATGACATCGTCCCATCATGGAGCCAGGATGTAGGCAAGGCAGGTCTCCCCAACACAAATTCATCTCAGGATTCATTTGTCTAATGTCCCTCACATTTATCATGTGTGAGAACCTCTGAAAACTCAGGGCTGTCCTACAGTGTGGTGGTAACCTCATGGCTAAGTGTGAGCACCCACTCTCCTTGCTAGCCGCAGAATTGAGATGGGGTCACAAACACCCTGATGCCAGGAGGTGTGTAGATCCAGGAGTTCAGTCCAGGGGGGGTTCAGCTCATACAATCATAGAAGATCAGGCTTGGAAGAGACCTCAAGAGGTCATCTAGTCCAACCCCCTGCTCAAGCAGGACCAACACCAACTAAATCATCCCAGCCAGGGCTTTGTCAAGCCAGACCTTAAAAACCTCTAAGGATGGAGATTCCACCACCTCCCTAGGTAACCCATTCCAGTGCTTCACCACCCTACTAGTGAAATAGTGTTTCCTAATATCCAGCCTAGACCTCCCCCTCTGCAACTTGAGACCATTGCTCCTTGTTCTGTCATCTGGTACCACTGAGAACAGCCGAGCTCCATCCTCCTTGGACACCCCCTTTCAGGTATTTGAAGGCTGCTATCAAATCCCTCATTCTTCTCTTCTGCAGACTAAATAACCCCAGTTCCCTCAGCCTCTCCTCGTAAGTCATGTGCCCCAGCCCCCTAACCATTTTTGTTGCCCTCTCCTGGATTCTCTCCAATTTGTCCACATCCCTTCTGTCGTGGGGAGCCCAAAACTGGATGCAATACTCCAGGTGTGGCCTCATCAGTGCTGAATAGAGGGGAATAATCACTTCCCTCTATCTGCTGGCAGTGCTCCTAGTAATGCAGCCCAATATGCGGTTAACCTTCTTGGCAACAAGGGCACACTGCTGACTCATATCCAGCTTCTCATCCATTGTAATACCCGGGTCCTTTTCTTCAGAACTGCTGCCTAGCCAGACCTGCTGCTTAGCCATACTAAAACTATGACTATTTCCAAATTCCTTCTCTGTATCTAGGTTTGGATTTCAAGCACCAACCTCCCTCAGAGTTCAGAGCTGTTGAGATCCAGGGTTTTGGGTTAGACCCATCACTACACTACACTAGGCTCTTCCCTTAAAGGGGCTTATCTCCCAAAGAAACCAGATGGCTTCCAGGAATATTGAACATTGAGGGACTGTATTAAGGTTCAGTCTTCAGCACTGACAGCAGCTGCTAAAGGGAGACATATCAAGGCATGAGAGGACTTTTGTGGCTCTCTATTAAAGGGAGAAGGGACTGGGATCCGTTTTTCTGTCTTGTATGTGTCAGAATGTAATGGCACTGGGAGGGATATAATTTCTTGCGCCGTTTGCAGGGCCTCCAGTGTGAATGGCACCCGGAGCTGATGAAGACCTCCATCGCTATCCGGGGGAGCCGGCGGGGAGCAGGCTGGGCTACACCGCTCGACCTGAGCTGGTGCCCAGATCCCGAAGGGGGTGAGGAGGTGCCCATGACAGGGCCTAGGTCCACCCCAGACTTGTCCTTTCCCTTGCGGGAAGCTGGAAACTTTCCTCACCCCGTCTTCCCGGGCTTCTTGGCTGGAGCCACGGGAGACCGGTGCCGGCTGGTAGACGGTACCAGCAGGGCGCTGCACACCGAGGTCACGGTGCTCGGCCCTGAATGGGAGCGCTGCTCCGGCATGGGGGTAAGGGCAGACTCCATCAGGAGCGCTTTCAAGCAAATGGCACGCTCCTTCTTCATCCTGGGCTTGAAGGACTCGCAGATTCTGCACTTACCACTAATGTGACCGTTGCCCAAGCACCGTAAACAACTGTTATGGGGATCGCCAATGAGCACGGGCCTTTTACAGCGATGACAGGGCTTAAAGTGTGGGGACTGGGGCATGCGCCGTCCTGAGGCGAAGTCCCATTCGGGACCTACGAAGTCTCTAACAAATAGGGAAACTAAACTAGAGGGAAACTATATACAATAATATACAAGAGGTAAATGAGTTCGAACAAATGAGAAGCAACAGTGCTAGCTGGAGCAGCACCAGTTCCATGCACCATCACCGGCGGCAAGAAGGAACTGAGGATGGAGGGGGCCGGCGGTGCCCTATATGCCGCAGCATACACGCGCCACTCTGGGGGTGCCAGAGCCGGTCCCCTACGGATACTGCTGAGGGAAAAACTTCCGGCACCGGGGCCTGTGGCGAGCACACCCCCCTACCTTGAATGGACATGAGCAATCACCCAAAGAAGCCCAGCTTTCAGATTTGTAAAGCAGTAAGTTTCTAGCGCTTGGGGATCTGGAGAAAAGTTTGGCATGTGAATCCCGGCTATTAAACTGTCGCCCCTTGTGCTTCCAGGCTTACGGCGGGAACGGCTAGAGATCAGGATGAGACCTGTGTGGGGGCAGGTTATTCCACCTCTGCTACCACCCGTCTCTTGCACCTTCCTCTGATGCAGCGGGTGCTGGCTGCTGTCAGAGACAGGAGCCTGGACTAGACCCACCCAGGTCTGGCAATTCTTACATCCCAAACCAGAAAGTAAAGAAAAAGGCCCCTCAGCTATTTTGAAGTGTCCTGATTTTTAAGCAAAAAGAACAGGAGTACTTGTGGCACCTTAGAGACTAACAAATTTATTTCAGCATAAGCTTTCGTGGGCTACAGCCCACTTCATCGGATGCATGGAATGGAACATACAGTAAGTAGATATTTATACATTCAGAGAAACATGAAAAGGTGGAAGTGCCTATACCAACTGTAAGAAGCTAATTAATTAAGAGGAACTATATCAGCAGGGGAAAAAAAACTTTTGAAGTGATAATCAAGATGGCCCATTGCGGACAGTTGACACAAAGGTGTGAGTGGGGATCGTTAACTAAGGGAAATAGTTAACTAAGGGAAATAATCATGATTTGGGGGGGTGGGGGGTGGGAGAGGGCTGACAGATCAGTTTTGAATGCTTGGGACTGGCAGTCTTGGGTTGGATGGGCCCCATGCCTACGCCCAGAGCAAGTAAGCAATATGGTTATTTTCAAATTTCAAGCTAGGTTTGTTGTAGAATCATAGAATCTCAGGGTTGGAAGGGACCTCAGGAGGTATCTAGTCCAAACCCCTGCTCAAAGCAGGACCAACCCCAACTAGATCATCCCAGCCAGGGCTTTGTCAAGCCTGACCTTAAAAACCTCTAAGGAAGGAGATTCCACCACCTCCCTAGGTAACCCATTCCAGTGCTTCACCACCCTACTAGTGAAAAAGTTTTTCCTAATATCCAACCTAAACCTCCCCCTCTGCAACTTGAGACCATTACTCCTTGTTCTGTCATCTTCTACCACTGAGAACAGTCTAGATCCATCCTCTTTGGAACCCCCTTTCAGGTAGTTGAAAGCAGCTATCAAATCCCCCCTCACTCTTCTCTTCTGCAGGCTAAACAATCCCAGTTCCCTCAGCCTCTCCTCATAAGTCATGTGCTCCAGCCCCCTAATCATTTTTGTTGCCCTCCGTTGGACTCTTTCCAATTTATCCACATCCTTCTTGTAGCGTGGGGCCCAAAACTGGACACAGTACTCCAAATGAGGCCTCACCAGTGCCGAATAGAGGGGAATGATCACGTCCCTCGATCTGCTGGAAATGCCCCTACTTATACAGCCCAAAATGCCGTTAGCCTTCTTGGCAACAAGGGCACACTGTTGACTCATATTCAGCTTTTCGTCCACCGTAACCCCTAGGTCCTTTTCTGCAGAACTGCTGCCCAGCCATTCGGTCCCTAGTCTGTAGCAGTGCATGGGATTCTTCCGTCCTAAGTGCAGGACTCTGCACTTGTCCTTGTTGAACCTCATCAGATTTCTTTTGGCCCAATCCTCTAATTTGTCTAGGTCCCTCTGTATCCTGTCCCTACCCTCCAGCGTATCAACCACTCCTCCCAGTTTAGTGTCATCTGCAAACTTGCTAAGGGTGCAGTCCACACCATCCTCCAGATCGTTGATGAAGATATTGAACAAAACCGGCCCCAGCACCGACCCTTGGGGCACTCCACTTGATACCGGCTGCCAACTAGACATGGAGCCATTGATCACTACCCGTTGAGCACGACCATCCAGCCAGTTTTCTATCCACCTTACCGTCCATTCATCCAGCCCATACTTCCTTAACTTGCTGGCAAGAACACTGTGGGAGACTGTATCAAAAGCTTTGCTAAAGTCAAGAAATAGCACATCCACTGCTTTCCCCTCATCGCCATCTAGTGGTTACTTGAGAAACCAGCTATTTTAATTGTCACTGAAGTATAGTAGACTCAGGGTAACAAGACCACAGAGAGTTCAATCTTTCTTGCTGGGACAAATGCACTGCAGCTATCTTGGGAAATCAGGCATCACAGTTAACACAATGTCTATCCCTGCAATTTCAAAACTAAGTCATGGAGATACAGCTTCAAATTTTCTACTGGCCTAAATCCATTGACTTCACTGGAGTTACACCTGCAGAGAGTTTGGCTAGGAGTGTTATGAAAAGAGCTGACCTGCAGTGGTCTGTAAAAGTGAGTTCTTTATGTCAAAAAAATCTTCCTTAAGAAGCCGAGATGGACAGACATTCAAATATTGAGGGTCTAAAGTGTCCTGACAGCCACCACCAAATGAGACATGAACTCTCTTGCACTAGAAAATATTTCCACGTTTAACAACCACTGTCAAATATAACTCCCCCAGCCACTGTTCCAAAGCAGTAGACCACTTGAGTTGTAGCATGGTATGGTGTTTTCAAGGCTAGATGCTTAGACACCATGGTGGTGAGTGGCATAAAAACTTAAATAGAATAGTATCAGAGAGGTAAATAGAATAGTTATCTCCTTTGAAGTCAAACTGAGTGAGCTAGTCACAATTAATTTGATCAACATATGGGACCCCTTTTCTTTTTGCTTGTGAACTGTGTGCAAACAGACATTGATTGTTACAAATTTGTTCATTGAATGGGTTGTGTGAATTTGTTTCAGTGTGACATGGCGACTCATGCAAATGTGGGTTTGCATGTACATGGGCACATATGTAACCACCCAAGTATTCAAGAGTAGGGCTGGTTAAAAAAATTCCATTAACACCTATTTTCAACGGATAATTAGTTTTCAACTAAATCAAACTTTGCACCGAAAGTGTGAAAAATATTTTGTCAGAAAACCAAAAATTTTCAGACAAAAACCATTTTTCCCTCTGGTTTTAGTTTTTGTTTAAAATTTTTTGGTTTTGAGGTTTTTGTTTTTCTGAGGGGGGGGGGAAATGGAAATTTTCCATTGAACTTTTCTACAAAAAAAATTTGTTTCTCCCCATTTTTGTTGATTTTTTCCATGGAGAAAGCCCCCGTTTTCTGACCAGCTCCTATTCAAGACACTGTCTTTACATAAGAATGACCATACTGGGTCAGACCAAAGGTCCATGTAGCCCAGTGTCCTGTCTACCAACAGTGGCCAATGCCAGATGCCCCATAGGGAATGAACAGAACAGGTATCACCAAGTGATCCATCTCCTGTTGCCCATTCCCAGCTCCTGGCAAAAAGGGATTTGCAGGAATATTTGCAGGAAGCACATTAGAGGAGGCTAAAGGTACATCTACCCCCTCCAAAACCCCAAACAAAACACAAAACCCCAGTGCCAGCGAGTCTCAGATCCTCATTCAAGTGACTCAGACTCCAAAGAGCAGTGTAGATATTCCAATTAGGCTGCATCCTGGGCTCTGAAACCTGGCAAGTTGGGAGGGTCTGAGAAAAAGTGTGTTTCTATTGAAATGTTCTGTTTTTTTCCAATTAAACCCAAAATTTATCAAACCCCATACAGTTTTCATGCATGTGTAACAAAAACTGCAATAAATGTGTGCACAATTTAAAAAAAAAATAAAAACAAAATATCCTTTTGTTTAGAAATTTTTCATGCAAAATACATCCCGTTTTTTCCACCAGTTCTTCCACTATCTAATTGACTCTAATCCTCCTCTCCTTCGCTGCCACGGCTCTTTTACAGATGAAGCTCAGCACTGTTATTTTTTCCTGCCAAAGGCTCCTCTAATGGTTTCCTACAGACCATCCATTGAGCTCATATTCGGATGAATTGACAATTGACTCAAGAAGGTTCCAGGGCAACATGTTTTTGGAAAGGAATGTGGTGACACTATTTTTGCATCCATTTTTCATCCATTCCTTGCCCTCAAAATAGTCCCTTCACAGTTCCGGCACACGTGCAGGCTAGAAATAGAGCCCCCCAGAGGGAATTTTCCTTTCCAGTGCACCCAGAGATTCCTTTCCAGTGCTCCCAGAGATGCCTTTCCCCATTAAGGGCAGCTGTTCTAAACTTTTCAGAATAGCATCTCTCTCCCCCACTAACTACCACATCCCTCCTGTGCAGAACTAATGACCTATGTGCATAGGGAGACACTTATCCAGAGATGGGCCAAAAACAGATCAGACCAGACTGGCTGCTTCAGGACTTTCAGCTTGATATAGCAAATAGCTGATTTTTTTATTATTATTATTATTGACCAGAGCGGATTGCTCAGAATTTCTCTGTCTTCTGTATAATGACCACTAGAGGGCAAAGCAGGCCGCTGTATGATGATTGTATAGCCAGGAGGTAGCTCACCCAAGAGGCCCGCTGCCCTTGGGTGACTAGGCACTTAGCTGGAGGCTTGTCCGCAGTATTCTGCAGGATGAAGCAGGTCAGGCTGCAGAGTGGGGGTTGCTGGATAATAGCACCGCGGTTGGCAGATGCACAATAGCGCCCAGAGGATTACCTAGGTTTACTTTTCCTGAAGGAGTTTGAATTTCACGCAGAGGCAGCCATTGTCCAATGTTTCCCTGTTTCTGGGGCACAGTGTCACCATGCCGTCTTGGGTCCTGTTTCTCCTCTTACAGCATAAATCAGGGGTGGCTCTGCTGAAGCCGAGAGCAAGGTGGTGTTAAACTTTACATGTGCTGGAGGAGTGAATCGCAGGTCCTGGGAGTAAAAAGAAACTCCTTTCTGTACATGCTGTTCCTACAAAATAGCAGTGCCATACGAGAAACCACAGCTAAGCACTGAGAAGCCAGAAAATGGACAAGTAAAGGGTGCCTGTGCAACCTTAACTCTGCCCCCTGGTGAATCTGCACCACAATACACTTCTTTAGTTAGAGGATATCAGAATTAAGCTGCTCCTCACTTCAGTGAGCATTATAATATGGCCTGGTGTGCAAGCCCCGGCTCCCAGAGCTTTCCAGCTCCTGACTCCTCCACCCTGGGAGCCCCAGATCCCAAGCTCCTGGGCAGCTTGCTAGGTGGTCTGCCATACAGCCAGGGCTCCCAGGGTGTTCGGGCTCCCAGGGCGTTCGGGCTCCCAGGGGAACTTGACAGCCCAGGAAGCTTATTTTGGTTTGGAAACACCGAAACATTCTTACCGCGGGGGTTTCCAAAACAAAATATTGCCGATTTCCAGGTCCAGGAAAAATGCTGAATTGGGGGATTTTGTTTCAGTGGTGCTGGAACAATTTTTATAGTGGGGGTGCTGAAGGCAGGAACCATGGATTTGGGTTGTTATTAAGCCAACAGGTATGGCAACACCCCCAGCACCTACGCTTAATTTCCCCAAACTCACCATTCTTCCGTGGACTCGGAGGTCTGTCTCGCAGCCAACTCTCCTATGGGGTATTAAGTACTAGGGGTTGACATTCAGTATTTGCCGTCAGTTCCCAGCACGCCACGCTCACCTCCCTTCAGCTTGCAAACACTTGGAGTGGAAATCACCTGGTGCCAGCCTATGGCAGGAGAAGTGCAAAGCGAGAGTTGGCTGGAACACCTGGGTGCCAAGAGCAAGAGGGGGGCTCGCGGCATCTGCCCCTCAGGAGCATCAGCTGGTATTCTTCCGCCCAGCAAGGACCCTCCAGACACAAGGGCTTTATCCCGGAAACAGACAGTCAGCCCAGAAATGGCACCCTCTGCGGGTACATCCCTTGCACAGGTGAGCCAGTGCCAAAGCCAATTCTGCCCATGGGTGGGCCCTGCTCCCAAGGAACTGTAATGGTTCCTGAGGTTGTGTAACGACTCTGTACAAATCCATCTGGTGGAGACGTTCGTTATCCTGCTTACAGCCACGCCGGACCTTGTAACGAATGTGGTGCAGACAACGGGCAGGGTCAGATCCTCAGCTGCTGGTCGTTGGCATAGCAGAAGGGCCAGGATGCTGAAATTAATGGAGCACCCACAGACTGCAATTGTCCGTGAGTGGGATTGAACCTGGGACCTCTGAAGTTTAGTGCAGCAGCCTCTACTGCCTGAGCTAAAAGCCACCTGCCTCTTAGCCAGGGCTGTAGTAGTCTCATCAATCTCTAGCGGGGCTAGGTGCCACTAGAGGGGGCCGAGCACCACACCAAGCAGGCCTGGGTTACACTATGCTGACTGACACCAGCCGAGGCATCTCCCCACAATTACTGTATCACGGGGAGGCAGGGGGTGCCTCATAGTTCAGCCTGCAGCCAGTTTCTCTCCACCTTTGGTATTTATCTGGCCCCCAGCCCCACAGTCTCTGAGCCCCTCACACCCGCTAGTGTATTTATCCTCACAGCCCCCCTGTGAGGCGGGGCATTAGACCGAGGGGCGACTGAGGCACAGCGCCTCAAAGAGGCGAAGGCCCCAATCCTGGCAGGAAATCAATGGATTGCCTTGAAGGATCGGGTCCTACGTGGCTCGTCCCACAGGAAGGCTGGGTGGAGAAATGAACTGAAAAAATGATAAAACTTTACTGGAGCTTCCCCATCCCTGTGGCTTGCAGAAACAGGTCAGCAAATTGCCTGGTGACAGAGTGGAAAGGAGGGTGGCTTTGCAAGGCTTCAGGAGAACGAGGCGAATGGATTGTGACCGGCAGGTCTTTACAAACGGCTGCTCCTCGGCACCGGGAACTCGCTAATGTCTCGGTCTCCCTCCTGCTCCGTCGCAGCCCCTGCCTCATTCAATCGCCTTGGAAATGCACAGAGCGCCGGAGCTGAAGAAAACAAGTGATCCATAAGCAAAGTTGTGGAGGACTTGGGGACTGATCCTCTGCTTGTGCATTTCAACGGGAATTATCCTGCCCCCACTAACGGCAGCGGGCGAACTTACCGCATTTGCCTTGGATTTTAATTGGGAGCAGGATAAGGAAGTCTGGCTGCAATGTTTAATATTAGGCCCCACAATCCATATGCTGATTTTCAGAAGCACCGAGCAGCCAGGGCTCCCATTAAGCCCAATCGGAATGTCAGGAGATAGCAAGTAACTTTTTTTTTTAAGCCTTGCTTTCCAAACATGGATTAGTTTACAAGATAATGAAGCAGCCCAAGGGACCTGGACACCGTTTGCTATTGGTAAATTGTATGCAGAGACTCTCACTTCTGGATCTAGCTTGAGACGTTAGTTGACAGACAGTTGTGATCATGTGTTTTGTGGCCTGCTACGATCTCAAGATCCACTTCCACTGTCCTTTGAGATGTCGTGCCATCGACATCACAGAGGACACTAACTGTCCCCTTTGCTCCCAGTCTTATGAGATACACTAAGGACTGAATGGACATAACAGCTGAACTAAACTCTGAACTTCCAGAACAGAGTTGAAGCACGTTAGTTGCATGGCATGGGAGAACCAGCTTGTACCATCCCTGTTCATGTTTCACCCGTTCTGTGCATAAGCTGCAGAGTTCTTTCCCCATCATACTGAATCCTTTCTCCAACACCGAATTCATTGAACCTATGTGTAGGGAATCAGGAGACTATGAGAGAGCTTTTTAATGTCTGGAAATTAAGCCCATGGTGGACAGCATGAAATGACTCCACCTGATGACCCTACACATGTTGCATTGGTCCCAGGAACAAACTCTCAGCAGCGCTGAAGGATCAGATAGCATCATACAATGACCTCCCTCTTTTTGAAACATGAAATGATAAATGTTTAAACAGCTGCAATTATAAGGTTCGGGGAGGGAAAGTGAAAAGGCATTGTCTTGCATTAGAGCCACAGCTGGAACGTGGCCAGAGGCGAGGAGTTTGTGGGTGACCTGTGTACATTTTCATTCATTTTGCTGAATCCCCTGCATGGCGTAACTTTCTCCGTGGGAGATTTAGCCAAGCAGTCAGAAGAAAAGAAAGAAATGTGGACAAACCAGCTTCCATGATTTATTGCCGAGGCAGATTGTTCTCGTTGGGCATGAGCTAAGTATTTCCTACTTCAGCTGAGGGGGAAGGAAGGTGCTGGATGGCACGCTTTGCCAAGACACCGATCTCTTTTCTTCACTGTGTCTTGCACACTTAAGAGAAATGCATGGAGGAACTGATCTTACCATCCGCTTAATTACTGGTTTTAAAAAAACGTCTTTTCTAAGGTCAAGTGAGATTAGCAAAAGGAATCAGAGTTCCTTCCCCTGATTAAATAATAACTTTCATCCGCCCTAAGTGGAGTTAGGGCGGATGAAAGTTGCTCGCTCAACAGCCATTGGGTTGGTCCACACTGCTTTGTAAACCTAGATTTACCGTTGCAGGACCCACAGCTGTCTTACAGCTGTGCTAACACATCCATACTGGACTACACAGACCTTCTGACTCAGCTCTGCTGCTTAACCTGCATCCGCACTGGGGTCCAAGCCCTGCAAAGCGTCAGGGCTTGGACCCAAGTCCCACTCTGACCCAACCCACTAGCAGGGTCCTTGGACCCAGGTTCCTGAGAGCTTGCAAATCTGAGTGAGACTGATTTATGTGTGGACAGAAGCGGGACTTGGTCTCAGACCTGAGTCAGAGCCTGGGCTTAGTGTGGAGTGTAGACATACCCTCAGATACTGGGGTTCTCAGAGAATAGTCACAGCAACAGCAGTACAAGCTTTATTATTAATTATTATTAATTATTATTAATTATTATTATTTTGTATTACTGTCATGCCTAGGATCCCCAACCATGGCCCCCATTGTGCTGAGTGCTGTACAAGCAGAGCAAAAAGACAGCCCCTTCCCCCAAAGCCGGTGTAGCATGTCATAATTAACCTTGGCCTGGAGCGATCCCCTGGGAAGTCAGTCTTCATGGATCATTCAGTCCTTCGGCTCTCTCCTAGCAATGCCACAAAATGTGCGGAGTGTGGTGTTGGTTATGGAGATGTGGACAGTAGCCTATTAGAAACTAGACTGACATGACCATGCCTGGTTAATTTCAAGTGGTGTGAAGTCTCCGAGAAAGCCCAGAGCTTCCGGACAGTTCATTGGTAGGCCGGGTGGATAACTGATCACTGATAAACATTTCAAGTTCTGCAAAAACGTCCTTTGCCTTTGAGCATCATGTTTTCATTGTTCTCCTGAGGGCAGAATTCTGACTTAAATATGTAAATACAAAGAATTGCCATGCAGTATTTGTTACAAATCATAAAGTCATGTGAGAAGGGGGAATTAATGGTTCAGAGGAATGGTGGTGGCCTTAAGTTGGAGGTCACTGGTTTGACTTTTCTAGTTGGTGATGTGTGAATTGTTCACACCACAATGGAAATAGTTATAGTTTGTTATTTTTCCTTATTTTGTTATAACATAAATGCAAACTTTTCCCCCTATTTGTGCAATAACAGCAGCCAAATGCCAGTTTTTTGGGGAGGTGAGATGGGGGGTTGCTTGAAAATGGATTAGTTTTCCTGATTCTATGACCAACTTTTGAGCAAAGTTTTTGCCGCAGCCACCTGTTGATATTCAGGGCTTTGCAGGCTTTCAAGGAATACATGGCCATTGCATCTTAAACCAAACTTGCAGGGGAAGCAACAGGTCCCTTAGATTTGCCCCTTCTCCCTGCCCATTGCCACCAGTTCCTGATATCCAGCCACCCTACTCCCAGTGGAACCATGTCATTTGCATTGCAATCAAACAAGTCATCTCACTAACAGTAGGATCAGGCTCTAATTGCCCTGGATGACATTATAATAGTGTCTAGTTCTTTTCATGAGTGAATCTCAAAATACTTTACAAAGGGAGGTCAGTATCATCGGCCCCATTTTACAGATGGGGAAAATGGAGGCACCGAGCAGTGACATGACCCTCCTAAGCTCACCCAGCAGCAGAGTGGGGATTTAAATTGAGGTTTTCTGAATCCTAATCCATCGTACTAGCCACTAGGACACGCTGTAGCGCATTTGCATGAAGCCTTTTGTGCCAAATACAAGGATCTGTTCCAGCTCTCGGTCATCAGAGATTTCTGTACCCGCATTTGGTTGCAGAGTGCCGCAAAGACTTCTAAAAGCAAAAGGCCTGTTTTCTCTTCTCTGCTGTCAATAAAGTGCAGAGTTCCCAAACCAGGCCATTATTGCTGTGTTCCAGCCACGCTGTATTTCTCTTCCTTCCAATGTCACCTTTTTCAGTGGACAATATACCCTCCCCAGACAGCACATGGAGCTGGTGACCCAGCAGACCCTCAGAGCTGTAACTCAGCACAAGGCATTCCATCACTTCCCACGACAGGGGCGCTTTCGTCTTTGTTTAACCTTCGGCCTGGTGATCAGCGAACAACATGCGAATGCAGACCCCCATATCTGTTCAGTGCCGCCTATGCCCCTCACCTCCCACAGCCATGCCAGGTTACTGTAATTAAATCCTCTCCTTCACTTGTCAGATCTGCCTACAGTACAGTAATTATAGCTCTGTAGCGACGCACAAGGTGACTGAGCCTGAAATGTCAAAAGGAGGATTAAGTGTTCTTTACCATTACACTGGGGAAGCCAAATCCATGTGCAGTGACCCCAAACCTTAGCCTAAATCGACATCACTTTGCTTTAAGTTACTAGCGCTGGTGACAAATTAATCAAGTAAAATCAACTGAGACTGTTTCCTTAGGGTGGGAAAGAAAAGAAGCCAGCGAGAAGGCGCAGCTGATCTAGGGGGAACAGTGTGCATGTGGGGGATGAACACAGCCCCCTGGGGGTGGTAACTGCAAAGGGCCGTTTAGTTTGAGTACAAGAAAAATACTCAGTGGGAAGAATCATGTCAATTTGGCTACAAGGTTCCACAGTGATCTTCTCTGCAGGATTTTTGATTCATGTCATGTCCCGTTAACGCTCTTTTCTATTGGCGTGGTCACATGGGGGTGTTATTTCCCCACAACCTACATAGGGTGGTTGGACCAGACTGTGGCAATTAGGGTCTGATACCTACTGCAGCTAATGGAAAGACTTACAGCTTAGAAAAGAGATGGCTGAGATGGAGGATATGACAGAGGTCTAGAAAATCAGGAATGAGGTTGAAAAAGTGAAGGAGGAAGTGTTATTTACCCCTTCACATAACACAAGAACTTGGGGGGCACCCGATGAAATTAGTAGGCAGCAGGTTTAAAACAAACATAAGGAAGTACTTCACATGGCACACAGTCAACCTGTGGAACTCATTGCCAGGGGATGTTGTGAAGGCCAAGAGTATAAAAGGGTTAAAAAAATGAGATAAGTTCATGGAGGGAAGGTCCATCAATGGCTACTAGCCAAGATGGTCAAGGGCGCAACTCCATGTTCTGGGTGTCCCTAAACCTCTTACTGTCAAAGGCTGGGACTGGCTTACAGGGGATGGATCACTCAAAAGTGTCCTGTTCTGTTCATATTCTCTGAAACATCTGGCACTGGCCATTGCTGAAAGACAAAATACTGGGCTACGTGGGTTTTGTAAAGGGAAATCGTGCTTCACCAATCTACTGGAATTCTTTGAGGGGGTCAACAAGCATGTCGAGAAGGGGTATCCAGTGGATATAGTGTACTTAGATTTTCAGAAAGCCTTTGACAAGGTTCTTCACCAAAGGTAAGCTGTCATGGGATAAGACGGAAGGTCCTCTCATGGATTAGTAACTGGTTAAAAAATAGGAAACAAAGGGTAGGAATAAATGGTCAATTTTCAGAATGGAGAGAGGTAAATAGTGATGTCCCCCAGAGATCTGTACTGGGCCCAGTCCTATTCAACATATTCATAAATGATCTGGAAAAAGGGGTAAATAGTGAGGTGGCAAAATTTGTAGGTGATACAAAACGACCCAAGATAGTTAAGTTCCAGGCAGACTGCAAAGATGTACAAAAGGATCTCTCAAAACTGGGTGACTGGTCAACAAAATGGCAGATGAAATTCAATGCAAAATGGCAGATGAAATTCAATGTTGATAAATGTAAAGTAATGCACATTGGAAAACATAATCCCAGCTATACATATAAAACGATGGGGTCTAAATTAGCTGTTACCACTCCAGAAAGAGATCTTGGAGTCATTGTGGATAGTTCTCTGAAAACATCCACTCAATGTGCAGCGACAGTCAAAAAAGCGAACAGAATTTCAGGAATCATTAAGAAAGGGATAGATAATAGGACAGAAAATATCATATTGCCTCTATATAAATCCACAATACACCCACGTCTTGAATACTGCATGCAGATGTGGTCACTCCATCTCAAAAAAGATATATTGGAATTGGAAAAGGTTCAGAAAAGGACAACAAAAATGATTAGGGATATGGAACGGCTTCCATATAAGGAGAGATTAATAAGACTGGGACTTTTAATCTTGGAAAAGAGACGAATAAGGGGGGATATGATTGAGGTCTATAAAATCATGACTGGTGTGGAGACAGTGAATAAGGAAGTGTTATTTAATCCTTCTCATAACACAAGAATTAGAGGTCACCAAATGAAATCAATAGGCAACAGGTTGAAAAACAAACAAAAGGAAGTATTTTTTTTACACAGCGCACAGTCAACCTCTGGAACTCTTTGCCAGAGGATGTTGTGAAGGCCAAGACCATAACATGGTTAAAAAAATAATGACATTAAGTTCATGGAGGATAGGTCCATCAATGGCTGTTAGCCAGGATGGGCAGGGATGGTGTCTCTAGCCTCTGTTTGCCAGAAGCTGGGAACGAGCGACGGGATGGATCACTTGGTGATTACCTGTTCTGTTCATTCCCTCTGAAGCACCTGGCATTGGCCACTGTTGGAAGACAGGATACTGGTCTAGATGAACCTTTGGTCTGACCCGTATGGCTGTTCTTATGTTATATTCTGATAAGTGCGCTGGAGAAATGCAAGCTCAGTAGAACTACCATCAAATGGATACATAATTGGTTAAACGATCGCAAAGAGTAACTATTAATGGAATGATGTTGGATTGGAAGGATGTTTCAAGTGGGGTTCCACAGGGATCTGTTCTGGGTCCAGTGTTGTTTAACATCTTTATTAATGACCTGGATGTAGGAATAGTGAGCACACTGATCAAGTCTGCAGATGACACAAAGCTAGGGCGGTTGTAAACACTTTGGAGGATGGAGCTAAAATTCTGAGGGATCTTGATACATTGGAGAACTGGGCTATAATACAACAAAATGAAATTCAGCAAAGACAAATGTCAAGTGATACACTTAGGGAAGAAAAACCAATTGCATGAATGCAGAATAGGGGATAACGGGCTTCGCAGCGGCACTGCTGAGAAGAATTTGGGAGTTGTGGTGCATCACAAACTCAACATGAGTCAGCAATGCGATGCTGTTGCAAAAATAAAAAACAAATGTAACTTTGGGTTACATTAGCAGAGGCAGAGCATGGGAGTCACAAGAGGTGATAGTTCCGCTCTACTCGATGCTGTTTAGGCCTCAACTGGAGTACAGTACTGTGTTCAAGTTTGGTCACTTCCGTATAGAATGGATGTAGAGAAACTGGAAAGGATCCAGAGGTGAGAGACAAAGATGCTCAAAGAGACGGAATTCATGAACAAAAGCTGCAGGAACTGGGTAGGTTTAGTTTGGAAAAGAGGATATTGAGGGGGATCTGATAGGGGTTTTCAGATACTTGAAAGGCTGCCATAAAAATATGGAGAAAAGTTGGTCTTTCTTGCCACAGAGGGCAGGACTGGAAGCAGTGGGTTCAAATTACAGCACAGCAGATTTAGATGAAATCTCAGGAAAAACTTCCTACCTGTAAGACCAGCAGGACAGTGGAACAGACACCCAGGGAGGTTGTAGAAAGTCCTTCACTGGAGGTTTTCAAAAGGAGGCTGAAGCCATCTGCTTTGGATGGTTTAGACACAACAAATCCTGCATCTCGGCAGGGGTTAGACTAGATGACCCTTGTGGTCCCTTCGAATCCTGGCTCTACAATTAATAGGGCTCTACGATTAAGGTGAAAGCATTAGAGAAAACATATACAAATAAAAGAACCTATAGGCATGCTACAGCTTACCAGAGATCACCCCCCAACTCAGGAACAGCAGAAGCTTCCTCAAAGTCGGGGGGCCACCAGCACCCTAACTGTAGCCCTGCCCCCCATGCCAGCCCTTCCCACAAAGCCCTGCCCCCACTCACTCCTTTCCGCCCTCTCCCCGTGTTACTTGCCCTTACAGCTGGTAAAAAGTGATGGGGCCATGGCCCCCCAACCTCCCTGTTCTCCAACTCCAATAAAGGCTCAGTCCTTCGAACCCCACCACAGGGTTGTTCTGTGGCGACAAGTTCATACCAGCCGTAGGTCAGAACAGCACGCCCACGAAGAGTTCAGTCTCTCCTCTATGCGGCTTGGGCCTTGGATCTTGGCCTCACCTGAGAGATAATCAGCAGTCAGGCCCACTCCTCAGGGCATAGCTGCCAAAGGCTGGGTTTTGCATGACCAGGGGTGGAGATTTTGCATTCACCTCCCTCTAGATACTTCCCAGAAAACCCACGTCACACGCGTTGTCCGCAAAGACCGTTCTTGTCTGACCCATTGTTCGGTGTAGGCCTTGGATTATCCAAGCCCACAATAATACAGAACCTTTGCATTTCAGACAATGGGCTCCCGAGTTACTTAAACTTAATACAGTTTTCCAAAGATATTGCAGGAAATTGCCATCTCTGGCACAGTGGCTGTTACTAATCCTTCCATCCTTCCATGGGTGGGTGAGATTCTGTGGCCTGCATTGTGCGGGAGGTCAGACTAGATGATCATAATGGTCCCTCCTGACCTTAAAGTCTATGTGTCTATCCTTCCACCCTGTCTTTCACGTCTATTTCAATTTCAAGTTCTTTGGGGGCAGGGTCTCAGCTGGGCCCCCAAATTATAAATAATAACAGTAGAGATGCAAGAGGAGGTCTCCCAAAGCTCCACCTTGGGGCAGTATTGCTACCACAGCTCACTGCAAAGGGAAGAACTGGGACACCCGGGGCATAAATTCCCCTCTCTGCCCCAGCCGGTAGAGGAATTCCGGAGTGTCTGGCAGGAAACAAAGGCTTTATTATAGCTTCAGAGGTGTGGATGCATTTGAGAGCAGATAACCATCAGCTGTTCTGATGACAGCCCAGATCAGGCAGACAAAGGCGCCCTGATACCTCTTAATGGGTTCTTTTCTTATCCAAATCATGAGTAAGTCCTAAACCCTTCAGTGTGTTATTTTAAGACACCGAAAAGCACACAGAAGCCTTTGATGAACATGTTCTTTTGGCTTCCAGCAGGGAGCTTACTTGTGTCTGTGCAATCTGTGTGGAGTCCCCATCTCGGCTGCAAACGCAGAGGCAAATTTGGGACTCACACCCACCAGTGCCCACCGGGAGACTCGGTGAGGAAGCTGAGCACATAGACTGGCCTTGGGCATTTCAACGGATGCATCGTGCTCTGAGCAGGGTTAGATGCATTGCAGGGGCAACGAAGCCTTCCGAAAAGTGGGGGGCCCTGCCCCCCCCATGGCCCTGCTTCTCCTCTTCCTCCCGAGACTCCTCCCACAACCAAGCCAGAAGCTCGAACTGGGTTGGGGAGCCCAGACCCCTCCACCTGCCCGGGGTGGGAGGGGTCCAGGGGCTGCTCTCAGCCCAGGTCCCCGCCCCCGGGGGCCCCCGCCCAGGGCAGGTAGAGGTTCTGCAGCTCCCCATAGTTGCAGGAATTGGGGGAGCCACGGGGCATGGCCCTCCCACTTTTTGAAAGTAGCCAGGCTTGGCCCATCCACTTTTCACCACAGGTCCAATCCCCTGCCCCTCCTCTTCCTCCCAAGGCACTGCCTCCCAGCCAGGGAGCCCAGGCAACTGTGGGAAGCCATGGACCAGATCCTCCACCTGCCTGGGGTACGGGGGCCTCAGAGCAGCCCCTGGCCTGTGTCCCCAGGACCCCCCACTCAGGCCAGGTGGAGGGGTCGTGGCTCCCGACAGCTGCCCGGGTGGCTCTGATCACAGCCAGGCTGCGGCTCCGAGGCCCTGCCCCCAGGCCAGACCAGGAGCCGGTGCTGGGTTGGTCTAAGAGCCCCACGGGCGGGAGTGGCGGAAGCTTCCTAAAAATGGAGGGGCCGCTGGTGCCCGAACTGTGGCCCTGCCTCCCCATGATGCCCCTCCCCGCGAGGCCCTTCCCTGCACCGCCCATTCCCCCGAGGCTCCGCCCTCGTGCCACCTCTTCCCCCAAGGCCCCTCCCCCATGCGGTCTCCCCCCAAGACCCTGCCCCCACTTGCTCTTCTCTGTCCCGTCCCCCGTCACTTGCCCTTATGGCTAGTAAAAGGTGGGAGGGCATAACCCTGGCCCCCACTGTTCCAGCGCTCCTGCCCCCGTCCATCCATATCCTGCTGCATCTAAGAGGAAATAATGGGACCTGATAAATTCTATACTTGGCAAACAAGCCAGTTCATAAAGCAGCAGGAGAGCGAAGCAGCATTATCACAACAGGTGGGATGGACTTGCAAACAAAACCCTTCACTCCGCTGGAATGATTTCTCGCACAGAAAAAGCAAACATCGGAAAATTCATGCTCCGTCACCCAACCGTGGCCATTCTTTTATTCCAGTTCCAAGATATTTTAAAAGTAAGTTTCCCTCCCCCTCCCGCTGGAGCAGCATTGTGTAGAAACCAGCTTTATATGGTACAACACGGCAGTTCTCAACCAGGGGTCTGAGGCCCGCTGGGGGCGAGCAGATTTCAAGGGGTCCGCCATGCAGGGCTGGCGTTAGACTCACTGGGGCTTCTGCTTTCTGCCCTGGGCCCCATCATACGGGGCTGAAGCCAAAGCCTGAGCAACTTAGCTTTGTGGGGGCCCCCTGTGGGGTGGGGTCCAGGGCAGTTGCCTTGCTTGCTACCTCTTAATGCCGGCCCTGGCTTTGATATGCAGAAAAACAGTTATTGTGGCACAGGTGGGCCGTGGTGTTTTTATAGCATGTTGGGGGAGCCTCAGAGAGAAAAATGTTGAGAACCCCTTGTGACGGGTTCGGTCACAGAGACCCCCTTGGGACTGTCACCTGATGTGCTGAGATTACCTCTGAGCCCATTTTCCCTGCCAGCTTGGGACTCCAGAACCCTGCCTTGTTGAGCCAGAAACGCTAGCCTGCTGCAACACGTACCCAGGTCTGGTCCACGCCCCCAAAGCTGAAGACTTTAACCAAAAACTGCTCAGCAGGTCACCTATCTCCAACACCCAGACACCCAGGTCCCAATGGGATACAAACCCCAAATAAATCCTTGTTATTCTGTATAAAGCTTATACAGGGTAAACTCATAAATTGTCCGCCCTCTATAACACTGATAGAGAGATATGCACGGCTATTTGCTCCCCTGGGTATTAATCACTTACTCTGGGTTTATCAATAAACAAAAGTGATTTTATTAAGTATAAAAAGTAGGATTTAAGTGGTTCCAAGAAATAACAGACAGAACAAAGTAAGTTACCAAGCCAAATAAAACAAAACACGCAAGTCTAAGCCTAATCCATTAAGAAACTGATTACAGGTAAATCTCACCATCAGAGATGTTCTAATAAACTTCTTTCACAGACTAGACTCCTTCCTAGTCTGGGCCTAATCCTTTCTCCTGGTACAGTCCTTGTTATTTCCAGCAGGCATCTTAGGTGAAAAGCAGGGGCTTTCTCATAACTGGGACCCTCTTTGTCCTGCTCCACCCCCTTTTATAGCTTTGGCACAAGGTGGGAATCCTTTGTCTCTCTGGGTCCCCACCCCTCCTTTAAAATGGAAAAGTACCAGATTTAAGATGGATTCCAGTATCAGGTGACATGTTCACATGTCCTGTGAGATCCCTAGTCTCCATTCTTCAATACCTATGGACTGGTCTACATATACACAGGAAGGCTTGCAGGTAAATAAACCCATTCACAGTTCATTGATTCTGAAGCACCTTTAGTGGCTTCCTCTTAATATGTTTACATCAGTAATACAAGTTTATATCTTATTCTTCTAACTCCAGACATACAAATAACACATGCAAACAAATGGGATGACACACTCAGTAGATCATAAGTTTTGTAATGATACCTTACAAAAGACCTTTTGCATAAAGCATATTCCAATTATATCATATTTACACTTATAGGCATATTTCCATAAAACATTATGGAGTGCAATGTCATACCCCTGGTATAACACACAGTGGAGTCATGGCTGGGTCAAAAGGAAATACGGCACGGTCTGAGTTACCTTCTTACAAAGGAATATTAATCGCCACCCCGTGGCTAGGCATAGGAAAAATAAGGACTGATCAATCATGTTCATCTAGCTCGATGCTGCTGATGAATGTTAGCACCCAGTAACCCCAAAGATCAGGACCCCAATGTGCAAGGTGCTGTACAAACTAGTAATGAAGACCGTCCCTGCCCCAGCGAGCTCACCTCTACACATCAGCCAGGTTGCAGAAGGTGGACAGAACTGACCAAAGGAGGCAAGGCTTGGGAAGGTGCAATAAACCAAAGCATAAAAGCAGCAGCCCCAGTATAGTTGCACTGTGGATCCTTGGTGAGTGATCTCCAGGTTGCGGGCTTGAATGTGGCTCACACATTGGTCCTAAAAATGCCAAAGGCAAAGCATCTACTGACTTCAGTGCGTCCAGGATCCAGCCCTGAGTGACCCTACCATGTTACCATTTGAAATCTGCACCAGGCTCCAGCTATTTTGAAGTTTCCTGTAGTGCCCTGTCATGGGGTATTCTACCCACCCTTGGGGCGCCTCCTTGTGGCCATGCCTGGGCATTAGTTCCTGACCAGTCTGGTGCCTGCTCCTTCAGTTGCTTGGTCTTTCTCTCGCGTTGGAGTCAGGTTGTCCCCTCTTCGTAACTCAGCATGCTCCCTCTTCATGGCTTGGCCCTCTGGCTAGGTCTCTGTAGTTTTCCCCATCTGGGGTATTAAAGTCCCACTGGATGAGGTCTCTCGGGCTCTGCCCAGATTCCTCCACTTCCCCAGTGGCTAGTAGGGCAACCAGGGCCTGCCATCCATTCCAGGTTCCAGCCCAGGGACCCTAAGTCCAGTCACTACAGTCTAAGCAATGCCCTGTCACTGTGTCCCTGGGCTCTTTCCTACTTCCCTCTCTCTGCCTTCTGGCCCATCCCTGGGTGTGTGACCACCGGAACCTCCTCGGTTCCCTGCGGCTACTTCACCCTCTGGGATTCTTGCCAGAGTCCGCATTCCCAGGCGGGATCCCAGGGTGTCCTCGTCTCTCACCCACTCCCCTCCTCTCTAGGGAGTGACGGCAGCCCCTTCTTGCTCGCCCCTTCCTGGTTTTGTCCCAGCTCAGCCTGCCCCGCCCAGCTGAGCTTCATCATTAGTTAGAAGTCATCAGCCCTGACTCCTCCACGTGCAGCCGGTCATGGGGCTCATTGTCCTTTCTGGCTGTGTGTGGGGTGCTCCATCAGAGAGTAAGGGGGGAGTCTCCCCATTCCTCAGAGTGCTGTCGGTGAGCTGGGGATAACAGCGCTGCCTTACTGCCCTGGGGCCCCATGAAGTCGCCAGACCTCCTCGTCAACCTCCTTCCAGCCCTGGCCAAAGTGGCCATCTTCAGCCCCAGGAGGAGGATGCTGGACGAGGGGGTGCTCTGAGGCTGTGGGACCTGTTTCCACTCCTCCCTGGTCTCACGTATCTGGGCAGAGTTCCTCTGGGCAGCGTCCGCTGGCTCCCTGGACAGCTTTGAGGAGCAGTGGGCGCTGTCCAGGGTTCTCTGCCCAGTGTCCCCGACTGGATCCCTAGTTTTGAACCTGCGACCATCCCTCCTGACCCTGTTATTCATTAGTTGTCCCCCGTTTTCAGTTGGTTCCCGGGTCCACTGGTCCCTCCCGCCGGGGGAGGGGCCTTTAGACTTGGGGAGGGGCCTTTAGATGTGGGTGGGCTTGCGCCCCCCCACACCTCCCAGGATTCCCAATACGGCCTTACTGCCCTGGGGTGTGGGTGGATACATACATCAATGCCTGTGAGACTCTCACATACTGCCCTGAGGGGGGCCAGGTGAGAGGGAGCGAGAGAGATGCTGTTGCCAGTTTGTGGCCTGAGTTTCCTCTCTCTTTCTCCAGTGTCAGCCAGAATCCCTCCATGGTAGTTACCCTGGGGTCAGTCAGAGAAGAATTGGGGTCACTTAAAAAATGTCCCTAAGCCTTGCAGTTCAGCGGTCAGGCCGATGAGTTTTACTGCTCTTGATTCCAGCCCTGTTGCCAAAGACGGGAATAACTTCTCGCGGCCCTGGCAAAGGAAGGCCGGCAAGCTGAGGGCTTGTCCACACTTCAGGTGCTAAGCTGACAGGAGAGCTTCTCCTATTGGCACAGATACTCCACTTCCCCGAGAGGCAGCAGGAGAAGCCCTTCCATCCCATAGCGCTGTCTGCATCGGGGGCTAGGCCAGGATAACTGCATCGCTCACACCCGAGTGACGTAGTTACACCGACAGAAGTGGGTAGTGTTGCCCACGCCTCAGTCTCTGACCTGGGCAACTGAAACTAGTCTAATACCCCAAGGCAAACTGGGGACGGTAGCTGACCCAGCGTGGCTTTTGTGTCTCTTGTTTGCTGAGGAAGTCAGCAGTGCAGCGAGGAGGTGGAGCAGCTCAAATAAAGGGGCAGGACCGGACTCCCTCAGTAATTTTGTTTTTCTCGTTTCTCTTTGTTCAGTCGCAGGTGCCGATGCCTGCCAAACTCGTTACCGTGCTGATGAATCTGCCTACGGAGAGGTGAATTGCCATTGTAATACATGTATTCTTTTGGATAAACAGAGCTATCATAGACAAGAGAACACTAAGTCTATTGTCAATAGCTATCGACCCACTCCTGTTTGTGTTTCGCTCCGACTCGTTAAGTGCTTCATGCCGACTTTTGAAAATAATGCACAAGCTGAGCAAATGCCAGCCTGGGGCCCCACTCACTGGAGACAATTAAGCAGCAGTTGCACCGTTAAAGGCTGAAGTAACTTCAGTCATGTGTTTGCCCAAAGCTTTGCAGTTGCTAATCGCCAGCTCTCTATCGCTAAGCGAACGGCTTCAGTCCGGCCACAGAGATGCTCTTTGGGTCTGTGCCCTGCTCATTCAGCTTGTCAGGGGTACCTGAAATACAGGAATTGAGCAGAAGGTTTGGACTCTTTGGGGTCTGTCTACACAGCATTTTGGAGTGAGCCTCCCAGCGTGGGTTGACAGACATGGGTGAGTGGGGCTTGCCCCAGCTGTGTAGACAGACCCAGGGTGTTCAATCTTGTGCTAAGCTAAGTTCATTTTGGACTGGTTTTTGCTGACCCACTTCTAAATCTTCAGGAACTGAAGAACGCCCCCACCTCTGCGGAGCGCCGTGACTAAAGCTTAGGTGGACCCCGCCCCCGGGAAAAATCGTGATAACCTGAACAAACGGAATTCGGCTTGTGTGAGGATTGAAGAGGCACGGAGAGCCCAGTTCTGCCAGCCTTCTTCAGACTGGGGGAAATTCACCCCTGTGTGGAGAGCCTACACTAGGGCTAAGCACCACGCAAGTCCCACTGAAACCCTGCTTTGAGCATGGAGATGTGGCTTTCTTGAAAGTTGTAGAGAGCATTTCTGTAGCTACACCCGAGCAACTCAAGTGTCTTTTAACCCAGAACAGTGTCAGAGCCTCACATTTCTGACTGATCTGGGCCTTAAACTAGTCTTGCCCACAGTGCAATCTTTGCCCCTCGAGCTCTTGTTACAGTAGGTATATAAACATGCAGGCGCGGCCAGGAGTGATCCATGGTATGCAGCCCCTCTCATCTTCCAGCACCGCAGTGTGGCCTGCAGAGACTGCAGGTCCCAACATCCAAGACTCCATCTTGTCCAATACATCTGTGCTGTCCAACGTACAACCTTCGCTGGTTCAATTGAAGCCACTTACTTAATGAGAGAGCCGGTGACTAGCAAATCCTAAGCTTTGGATGAGTCCATGACCGGAATTACTGCCTTGTTGCCTTTAGCGGTGTAAATGCTGCGTGACTGTCTTAAGCGAGCTGACACCCAGCCCGGCGTCAGCTGTGCTCAGGCGGAGCAGATAGTGCCTTTTATACTGGGATCTGTATCCTCCATGAGTCACAACCCTGTGGCACCAAATTGCTCCATTAACACATAGTAGCGAGCACGCGCTGGCGTGGAAGGAGTGGCTAATGTGTCTCTTCGCAGAGGATCTTTGCCTTACGATCCACGTCATCCACTTCCTCAGGGGAAGGAAGCAGAGGATAACACCGCAAGAACAAAGGGTGTTCAATGACCTTAAAAGGTTGCAAATTCAAAAGCAATCCAAGGAAACACTTTTCTGCACCATGTGTGATTAGACTGTGGAACTCACTGCCACAGGAAGCCCTTGAGCCCGTAACCAATGCTAAGAAAAAAATTGGCAGGGATACTCAACCTCACGCTTTAGTGCTTGAGCCCATCTCTAAATATTTGAGAGCAGAGGGCAGACCTAACGTGGGGGTTGGATTGCCCCACAACTGCTACTGTGGGCTTTTTTCCACCTTTCTCTGAAGTATCTCGTGCTGGCCACTGTCAGAGGCAGGACATTTGGCTAGATGGACCCCTCTGATCCAATCTGGCAGTTCCCATACTAGGGGATGGGATGTGTGTCTAAGTCCGAGGGGCAGCACATTCCAATGGAATCAAGTAACTGGGAACTGGCCAGGAGTGGGAGAGCCCATCCAAGTGCAGATTTTGGCGGAGAGTCCATGACAATTGCATTGTCTCAGGCTGATTCCAGCCCTAATTTATCAGCTTCAATAGCAGCTCAATTAGAGCCCGAAGTTAAAAATTACCCTGCACTGAGACAGACACCTGTGGAGCGGGAGATAAAAATAGCCTGGCCTAAATGCAAGGCAATGAATAAAACAAGAGTCATTTCTGAAAGAAAAGGAATACTTGTGGCACCTTAGAGACTAACAAATTTATTTCAGCACAAGCTTTCGTGGGCTACAATCCACTTCGTTGGATGCAATAACCTTTCTGAAAGGTTATTCTATGCCTCCGCCACAGCCCCACCATCATGAGCCGCACCTTGTCTCCAACTAGATTGTAAACTCTGGAGGGAGGTGTGGAGGGTCCTTTACTTTGTGCATGTACAGTACCTGGCCCACTTTGGTCCTGATTGGGGCTTCTGGGTCTGGACACTACTATACATAAATGAAAGACATGAAGACATCTCCTTTGTCACTCCTGTCCTCTTGCCTCCCCTCCCCTGGGTCATTTCTTTGTCTTATTCACTTGTTGTGTCTTGTCTTTTAAACTAAGTGCCATGGAGCAGGGGCTGTCATTTACTATATGTCTGTACAGCACCTAGCCAACGGGGTCCTGACGTGATTAAAGGAGGTCAGGCTAGCTGATCATAATGGTCCCTTGTGGCTTTCGAAAAGCCGATGAATCATCCTCATCCTATAAACATACAATAATAACTCTTCTGCCAGGTGTCAGCGGCAGCACTGAGTGTAGGTTCAAAATGTCTAGAAGTCCTTGAAAAAATAAAACACTGGCTCATGCCCCCTCCTGGACCCATACTCCTAAATCAGGCTCTGGGAAAGAAACTAAAACTTTCCTGGGTCACCTGCCCAGATGATTATTCAACATACCAGGAGTTTGGTCTCACACACTCTCACACTCTCTCTCTCTCTCTCTCACACACACACACACACACACACGTCTCAGTAAGTGTCCAGCTGCTGGAGATCCAGAATCTGTCTCACCATAAACCCCACTCACCTGTTGTGTTAGTCCGTGATAGCTAAGGGCATTAGGGGATCACTCACCTCTACTGGGCAGCTCTCAGTGAAGTCTCCTGCATGCCACTGGTCCATTCATGTAAATTCCTTCCTCGAGCTGTAGAAGCTTCAGCCTGAGAGCCAAACATCACAAAGAACCATTGAACACAGTCCTTGTTGTTTGGAATCAAGATAACACTCCCCACCCCGCAAAAGGAAACTAGTTCCCCCTTCTCTTCTTTCTCAGCGCTCTAGCTTCACTACCCAGCCAAAGTCCAATTCTTGCTCAGTCAGGGTGACCTCGCACCCAGACTATATTTGACACAAATTGGATGCCCTTTCTTGAGTACCATCTGCATAATTATGTATTATTACATTTTACACTTAAAACATAACCAAAATCCAACCCAAACCAACTAGTATAGCAGCTGGAATTATGGGTAAATAACATGGAAGCAAAACTGACCACAGCTGTCTTTTCCTCTTCTTGTCAACAGAGGGATCAGAGAGCTCTATGCTATTATTAGTAGTAATAATAATAATAATAATAATAATTAATACTTAATAAAGTAATAGTGCCTTTCATTCCAAAGGATCACAGTTCTTCACAAAGGGTATGCATACAGCAACACTGAAATGGAGTGGAACGCCACAGCAAGAAGGCAACACAGTATGCACATGAGCAAGTGGACATGTTTGACCAAGGACGCTGGGACCAACTCTGACTTTTATGGAACATGCTGTTGCATCTTTAATGTCTACACGGGGAGAGGAGGATCCAAAGCCCAGTCTTTCGATTGGCTTCATTGAGCTTTGGGGTAGGCCCACAGAGGAAATAGGAGCATGTTCTTTGCTGTAGCCAGAGATGCAGAAGAGGCCCCACCATGTGGGGTGAATGCATCTACGTGTTGTATGAGGACATGGGAATTCTCATGTCTCCTGAGCAGCCCAAGGTTCCTTCCTGGAGCTAATGGAGCGGATGCGAAGCCTGGCACTAGAATCTCAAGATCCATTCTCCGAGAAGTGCTGAACTTCCAAACAGAAGATGACTCCGGTACACTAGCTGGGGATCTTACCATGGCAATCATGGAATCGTCCTGCATTGTCTTCTGACTCATCTAGTTAGCTGAACATGGGGTCTGAACCTGGGCATAGGCCTGGGTATCAAAGACACACCTCTAATGTCACTGGACATCACCTCCTGCAAAGGGAGGTCAAGCCTCCCCTTCCCTTGTGGCAGGGACAGTGGTCTGACTGTATGCCCTGGAGAAGTCCTCCAGTCGGTTGATGGCAGTTACCCTGCTCTGTGGGGCAGGGACAGTCTTTTTCTTCTGTGCTTTTGCCACATCTAGTGCGACAGGGTCCTGGTCTGACTCCTTGGTGCTACCACAATATAAAGAATAAGAATACTCAGGCCCCCGATCTGTCAGTGCAATACATTTCACGAGGGGGAAAGGAATGGGGATCAGAATTAATAGCCCATAGCAGTCTAAAAGCAGTGCTAACTTCAGAGAGAGAGAGAGAATTCTACAGTTGTAATGTATAAAGGTGGGCGAGGTACTTTGGCAGGAAAAAGGCACGGCTGCCCTGAGAATAAATACCTTTAATTGCTTCCCTGAATGCCCTGAGAGTTGTTTAACACACAGTAAGTACACAACCTGCTTATTGAAAATATTTAGATCTATTCATTAGTTCACAAAGTCAGGAGGAACCTGTTCCCCCCCCCCCTTTATTATTATTTTTAAATCTAGCTCTTTGTCCCTGGAGAGGCAGAGATCATTAATAATGGTTGCAGGTCACACTGCTTGATAGGTTTTTGGAATCTACGTGTTTCACTCCGGTGCTGTGGGAGTGTGTTTGTGAGACTGAAGAAATACCCTGCAGGAAAATCAGGGGAAAAGCAAGTGGAAAGGATTAATACTTATGATGGCTCGTAGGATGGACAGAGAACTTTATGTTTGCAAAGCACTTGAGAAACTAGATCACATAGACCCCACCTGTGCCCCTCTTGGAGGTAGAAAGACAGGTGGGCCTAGACTGAGGCAACACCCACAGCCTGGGTTAAGTTAGATACTCTCAAGATTGCCACCGTTCTGTGCTGGGGCTTAGTCTGAGGGAAAATATGTATCCCAAGCCTCAAAACAGTAGCCAGCCTCAATCAGCTGGTTTCTTCTCTGTTTCATCTCTAAAGGAGCCCCAAATGCTTTACAAACAAACGGCTGATTCTAAGTTCCTTGGGGCAGGAGCCATTTTTTGTGATGTGTTTGTACAGTACTGTACTTAGCACAAAGAGGTCCTGATCCTACAGGTACGTCCGCAATGCAACTAATATTCTACTCTTATTATTCATTATTATTACACGCGTGAGAGAGAGCGCTTCACCCAGCACTAAAATGCAGCCACCTCTGAGCTGGAAGATAGCAGCTGTTGAACAGAGCACAACCCTTTAGGGCAGGAAATTAATTCCTGCCCAAAGTACTCTGCCTGTTTCTGACTTGCTTTTATTTTCAGCTCAGACCTAATCTGACAGCACCTGTTTGTTGCCTTTGGAAGAAAGAATTTCTGTTTTCACTTTCCACCTGCTTTTTACACAATTTCTCTCTAAACTTTCAAACTGGCAGGCAGGCTTTGGGGAGGCTTCTTTAGCTTTGATAACATGACGGGTCTCACTGAAAATGTACCGATCTCTGTGTGACCCTGGCATCTGGGCTCAGAACGAGTGAATTGTACCTGGAGCCCCAGTACATGAAAAGTGCCCTGACCTCATCTGAATTGAACACAGGTGGAAAGGCGTGTTAATGATTGGCTTTTGGAGTGATGCAGTGCTGGACAGCACCCTGTGTTATTTACACAGCGATCTACCTAGCAGGATAAGAAAGGGACTCCCTGGTATATTTGCATACGTGCCATCAGATCTCTGTTTGACTTTGCAATAGAATAGAAGTTGTTTATAAAACCACAGTAAATTACCCTGCAAAGCCCCATTCACACGAGTTGTCCTATTGCAGCCAGTGGCACTGTACACCTGAGTGTTTGCAGGATCGGGTACTATATCACCTGGATCACCTGGATCGATCGGACTTCAGCTGTCGTTAAGACTGCGCCGATCACAACACGTCTGCCATTCTTCTCGCACTCTTGCCTTTCTTCTCCATGTTCGTCCGAAACGTTTAACGATGTCCTCTTCCCATCTTCTTGGAGGCTGACCGGGGGGGTCTTTTCTGTTCTCGCGGGTACCACTCAGCAATGATTGCGGTCCACCTGTTATCCGTGAGCCGTGCTGTGTGGCCCGCCCATCGCATCTTGTTATGTCTGCTTTCCACGACAATATCTTTCACACCGCTGCGTTCTCTGATGATTTCATTTGGTATACGATCCAGAAGGGAGATTCCCAACATAGCTCGTTCCATTGCCCTTTCAGCTACCACCAGCCGTTGCTCTTCTCTCTTCGTCAGTGCCCACGTTTCACTGCCATACAGCATGGCTGGCAGCACTGCTGAATTGAAAATATTTTTACGTGTGGTCTTGTCAATTTTTCCTTTGAGGACGTCCTTGATGGAATTAAACGCACACCATCCTGCCCGAATCCTTCGCGAGAGTTCTCCGTTCAGGTCTTGGCGCATATTAACTTCTTGGCCCAAATATAGGTACTGTTCCACTTCTTCGATGTCTTCTCCTGTTAAGGAACCTATCCTTGCAACAAAGCCCGATGCCAACTCTGTCCACATATCGATTCAAGTGATACCATCACAGGGCCTAATCACATCTGCCACACCATCAGGGGCTCATTCACCTGCACATCTACCAATGTGATATATGCCATCATGTGCCAGCAATGCCCCTCTGCCATGTACATTGGCCAAACCGGACAGTCTCTACGCAAAAGAATAAATGGACATAAATCTGATATCAGGAATCATAACATTCAAAAACCAGTAGGAGAACACTTCAACCTCCCTAATCACTCACTGACAGACTTGAGGGTAGCAGTGTTGCGACAGATTAACTCGAAAAGCAGACTTCAAAGAGAAACTGTTGAACTCGAATTGATATGCAAACTAGATTGCATTACCTCAGGATTAAATAAGGACCTCGAATGGCTCGGCCATTACGTTAATTGAATCTATTTCCCTTAAGTTAACGATCCTCATTCACACCTGTGTGACCATCTTGTTTATCACGTCAAAGGTTTTTCTTCCCCTGCTGTTATGGTTCCTCTCAATTAATTAGCCTCTTAAGGTTGGTCTATGCACCTCCACCTTATCATGTTTCTCTGACTGTATAAATATCTGTCTACTGTATGTTCCATTCCATGCATCCGATGAAGTGGGTACTAACCCACGAAAGCTTATGCTGAAATAAATTTGTTAGTCTCTAAGGTGCTACAAGTTTTTCTTTCTTATTTTCATTTTGCTGACACAGTCTAACACGGCTACTACACTGAAACCTATCTCCTGTTAATGTTATTCGGGCTTTTCGTAAGACGTCTGATCGCATATATGGGTACTATATAAAATATAAAATTCTGCTACCCGTGCCCATGCTAAATAACTCAGGTGCCAGAACAGAGGGGTCATGGCACCCAGGGCGTATGCGGAGTAGAGGGGGGCTGTCCCAAGGTGACCCGTTCCAGCTGGCTGGCTGGGTTCCTTATTCCTTACCCTCTTTGGTAAGGTCTGAGGGATTCACGCAGCACTAGACTCTGCTGCGTAGCCCTGTCGGCTCCACCTCCAAACCATCCCAAGCCAGCAGCCCTCAGGAAAGCCCAGTAGGATGCCCACTCTCTTGGCTGACGCACTGCAGAGTCAACCGGGGCTCTCCAGAGCGAAAAGTGGGAGCCGTCCTGCTACAGGTTGAGCAAGGCTCTGCAGCTGCAGCCTGAAACAGCTGCTATAGAGGGGCACGGAGGGTGTCCTGCAATACACACTCACCAGTGGGTTACACAAATGGAGGTAGGCTCTATGCCACTCTTGGAGTTGTAAACTCCCTTTGTGACCTCCCCAAATCCTTCTCTCTCGCTCTCACACACCCACGCACACACACCCCCCCCAAATACAGTACAGTACTGTGTTACATGTAAACTACTAAAAAATAAAGGGAAAGTTTAATAAAAAAGATTTGACAAGCTAAGGGAACTGTTTCTGTGCTTGTTTCATTTAAATAAAGACGCTTAAACGCAGCATTTTCCTTCTGCATAGTCAAGTTTCAAAGCTGTACTAAGTCTATGTTCAGTTGCAAACTGTTGAAAGAACAACCACAGTGTTTTGTTCGGGGTGACGAACAACCTCCGTTCCCAAGAGTTCAGAGTTCATAACTCTGAGGTTCTACTGTACTCATTTGGGGCAAGTTATTAAACTCCAATTCCGGTGTGAAACCAGCTCCTCTGGCCAGGCCAGGGAGAGCCCAAAGATGGCTTGGATTTTGGTGTGATGAGTTGGGGGTTCTGTCTGTACCACTCCTGACCTGTGGATGGTTTTATGAAATTACTGAGTCATGGAAAGCTTATATGTGTATGGAATGGACCCCCCAGGAGCAAGCAGGGATGTGTCATGTCTCTGTTGGGCCAGAGACAATGGTGAGTGATCAGTGCTCAAGGATCAAAGTAGAACACCTTAAAAAAAAATGGAGATATGCCAATCTCCTAGAACTGGAAGGACCTTGAAAGGTCATCGAGTCCAGTCCCCTGCCTTCACTAGCAGGACCAAGTACTATCCCCTGACAGATTTTTTGCCCCAGAGCCCTAAGTGGCCCTCTCAAGGATTGAACTCACAACCCTGGGTTTGGCAGGCCAATGCTCAAACCACTGAGCTATCCCAGATGTGCTCTAACTGGGAGAAGACACTTCCTCATCTTGTCTGAAGGGAGGGGGGCTTGAGAGCAGCGGACAATTACCAACAAGCAGAACAAAAGAAGCAGGTGACCCCAGCAGGAGTCTGTAAAGGGACTCACAGGGGGGAGAGCCATTCTGCCCTGGATCAAGAAGAGGGAGGCTGCTGCCAGGGCAGGGCAGGGAGTAGGGTGAAAAATACTGACTGACTGAACACAGGTGATCCCCCAAGGGAAGGGTGAGGTTGTGAGGCACATTGTGTGTGTGTGTGAAGGTATGGGGCAGTCTAAAGGGTCAGCCTTGCACCCAGAGGGGCTAGGCTGCTGGACAGCGGATTCCAACACTCAGAGGTAGGTGCCCGGTACCAGCTCTGTTCCCGGTGTGCCAAGAACGGGGCAGTGGCTGGACTCCAGTCAGGTCCCAGGGGCTTAAAACACACTGGGGCTGTGAAGCACAGAGGTCTGGGTTCCCCTCCTAGCAGTCCTAGTGAATGGCC
Source organism: Macrochelys suwanniensis (assembly GCA_033296515.1). NCBI lineage: Eukaryota > Metazoa > Chordata > Testudines > Chelydridae > Macrochelys > Macrochelys suwanniensis. Next base: position 2,980,987 of record CM065783.1, on the reverse strand, counting down.
AGGAACCGGTGCTGGCTCGGATCTGTGACATTTCGCTGGACTCCTGGGCCTTGCTGGGGAAGCTTTGGGGTTTGCGAACTTGGTTCAGTGCCAACACGTATTTTGTTCCATAATTTAAATAACTACTTCAAGGGAAAGTTCATTTTCGCAGATCTGCTGTATTTCCAAAGAAACAGAAGCTTGTGCTACGCAAACAGTGCAGAGCCGTTCTTGCCCTACGTCGCCGACCCAGACTGCATATTGTGTATTTGCCAATAGGAACCTGAATCTTAGTGGTTCTGAGCGGTGTTCTAAATCCAGAAGCTGCAGTTCTGAGTGGGTTTTGAACGTGGAAACACGATAGGGTGTCAAACTCCTTCAGAGGAGAGGACAGAATTTCGTGTTTATTTAGGGCCCAGTTACAAATTCAGAGCCCTGTGCTCCTGATGCTAGTGGAAGGTTTACACAAAGATCAAGGGGGAATTTGGCCTTTGTGTCGTTACTAAAAGTTCAGTTATTATTGATTATTGGTTCGGTGCTCACTGGCACATGCATCACATAAAAGGTACAGCGCCAAAAGTGAAATCCCTGCAAACTGCATGGACACTCTTTAAAGACACCATAATAGAGGCTCAGATTAAATGTATACCCCAAATTAAAAAGCATAGTATGAAGACAAAAAAAGAGTCACCGTGGCTAAACAACATGGTAAATGAAGCAGTGAGAAGCAAAAAGGCATCCTTTAAAAAGTGGAAGTTAAATCCTAGTGAGGAAAATAGAAAGGAGCATAAACTCTGGCAAATGAAACATAAAAATATAATTAGACAGGCCAAAAAACAATTTGAAGAACAGCTAGCCAAAGACTCAAAAAGTAATAGCAAAAAATTGTTTTTAAGTACATCAGAAGCAGGAGGCCTGCTGAACAACCGGTGGGGCCACTGGACGATCGAGATGCAAAAGAAGCAAAGTCAGAAAAGGCCACTGCAGAGAAACTAAATGAATTCCTTGCATCGGTCTTCACGGCTGAGGATGGGAGGGAGATTCCCAAACCTGAGCCATTCTTTTTAGGTGACAAATCTGAGGAACTGCCCCAGATTGAGGTGTCATTAGAGGAGATTTTGGAACAAATTGATAAACAGTAATAAGTCACTGGGACCATATGATATTTACTCAAGAGTTCTGAAGGAACTCAAATGTGAAATTGCAGAACTACTAACTATGGTATGTAACCCATCATTTAAATCAGCTTCTGTACCAGATGACTGGAGGATAGCTAACGTGAGGCCAATTTGTAAAAAAGGCTCCAGAAGCTATCCCGGCAATTACAGGCTGGTAAGCCCGACTTCAGTACCGAGCAAACTGGTTGAAACTATAGTAAAGAACAGAATTATCAGACACAGAGATGAACAAGATTTGTTGGGGAAGAGTCCAAATGGTTTTTGTAAAGGGAAATCATGCCTCACCAATCTACTAGAATTCCTTGAGGGGGGTCAACAAGCATGTGGACCCAAGGGGAATCAAGGGGATAGAGTGCACTTGGACTTCCAGAAAGCCTTTGACAAGGTCCCTCACCAAAAGCTCTTAAGCAAAATAAGCTGTCATGGGATAAGAGGAAAAGTCCTCTCCTGGATCAGTAACTGGTTAAAAGATCAGAAACAAAGGGTAGGAATAAATGGTCAGTTTTCAGAATGGAGAGAGATAAATAGCAGTGTCTCCCAGGGGTCTTTACTGGGACCGGTCCTATTCAACGTATTCATAAATGATCTGGGAAAAGAGGTAAACAGTGAGGTGGCAAAGTTTGCGGATGATACAAAACTACTCAAGATAGTTAAGTCCAAAACTGTAATGCACATGGCAAAATATAATCCCAACTATACATACAAAATGATGGGGTCTAAATTAGCTGTTACCCATCAAAAAAGAGATCTTGGAGTCCTTGGCAGTACTCTGGGAGCACAGAGTACAGCACATTTATAAGAATCCTTCTCAGTGTGCCTGTATCATCCTGAACTGCAAAACACTCATTCTCCAGCGTCAGAAGACTTAAACATTATCTCCAGTCATCAATGGGACATCCGACGAAGTGGGTATTCACCCACGAAAGCTTATGCTCCAATACATCTGTTAGTCTATAAGGTGCCACAGGACCCTTTGTCGCTTCTACAGATCCAGACTAACACTGCTACCCCTCTGATAATGATCGATGAGTTCTTCGTTTTTAAATTATACCTCACAAGGCATATTTTGTACCAAGAGTATTACACTAGTGTGTAGGGTGTGAATACTGGGCTGCTTAGTGTCACCACTGTATACAAACTAAAAAGAAAAGAGCCCAGCGTGGACTGACTCTGGAACTTGGCTGTTTATAGAACAGGCCGGAACAACTGGAGATCACTCAACTAGGCCCCAAGTCTTAGAAAAAACCCTCCAGGGTAAAAGTCTTTGTAATCCTGGTTTTAAACAAGCGTAAGGGTTGACACTAGTTCAAACCAGAGGGGGAAAGAAACCCAATTTGATTCTCACGAATCACTGAACGAACCAGGAAATGAACAGCCCACCTGGCGAAAATGGCAAAAAGCACCATTCCCTCTGGGGAACAGGTGAAGAAAAGTCCTTGCACTGCAATGGAGTCGGCTTCTGCTTGGCAGGGACGTTCCTGATGAGGGGCTGAGGCTCTGTCTGAATTAGCATAACCCTGTATGGCATGCACTTTTTAGAAGGGCACGCTCTGTTCGTTGAACCCCCGTCTGAGCTCCCCAGAGCAGGGGGAAATGGATAAGTTACTTCATCTCTTCGGTTGGTGCACTATGTGCACCATTTGCAGCTAACCAGCTGTGCAGAGCAGGGTGCAGGGATAGGAAGAGGTGACGCTACCTCCTCCCTACCCGATTTGGGTGATGTGTTCCACGAGGGGCAGCCCGAGAGGAACAGCCGCTGCACTCCCAGGGGCTCAGATACTGTCCCGAGCCCTTGCATCAAGCCTGAAGAGGGGGGGCCATCTTGCATGCTGTCTCCTGGGGAGCTAAAACGGCCTTTTTTATCAGGATGACACTTATCTCTTTCCCCCTTTAATTTGATTCCTTTTTATTCCTCTTCGCTTAGACCTGTAGTAGCATTCAGCACTCTTTTTAACTTTCCAAACTAAACCCGCCAGCTTGTTTAACTAAAGGATAAAGGGAGCAGAGCTTGGGAACTGGCCAAAAATTGCCCAAATTAAGAGGGATTTAAATAGGTGTGAAATGTGCAAATACTAAACAGGTTCCTCCATTGTACATGTGAATCACAGCGGCTGAGCAGGTGCATCTGAGTAAGACCTAGGCAAATATTACACAAAGTCTCCCCCCAACAGAACATTATACTTGAAATACTTAATTGAACCTGGAGGGGAGACCCAGGAGAAACCTTTAGGGCCTGATTCAAGTCGATGGAAAGGTTTCAGTGATTTAGCTGCTACAATCGTGTACAAAGAAAGAGATCCTGGGAAGTCAAGAAAGCCAACTCGGTGCCGATGTTCCTGTCTGCACACAGCCAGGAATCAACTGCAGAGGAGAAAGAAGCAGTTACAGCCTCTCTTACCTAGAGCACAGAAGACCAAGCTTTGCCCAGACGAGGCCAAAGACGGAATGAGCCGTGGAGATCGACTTACCCTCTGACTCCTAGCGGTCAAAGCTGAGGCACGTTGGCATGGCAGGGCTTGTCGGGCCACACCTTCCTACGCTGCTATCATCACAAACGGGCATTCAAAAAACGGGTGGCTGCTACCTCTCAGGTCTCCGCAAGTGCCCTGCATACATCCCTAACCTCCTGCTTTGGGTAAGGCTGACGAGTTCATGATGTCTGGATACGAGGATCATGTGTGGAATATGGTCTTAGCTCAGCGTTATCCCTTTATCTAGCCTTGAGGTTTGCATGAAGACGCTGTTGCGGCATGAGACAGACCCCAAGTGGTGCTTTTTGGGGGGGAGTGTTTATTTTTACGGGGGGGGAATGAAAAAAGTGTTGATAACCATTTTAATACATTTTTTGATACAAGTTTGTGGGGCAGGGAAAACAGGGAAACTGTGAATGTTGAATAAGCAAAATTGGCTCTGTTTTAAACACGCCAGAAGAAAAACAAATGTAAAATTTCAAAAATGTTCAAGCCCCGCCCCGTTGTGGAATGTTTTGACAGACTCTAATAGCCAGAGAACGTAGAACTCCCGACCCCCAGCCCCCCGAGGAGTACTCCAGCCAATCCGATGTCACGCTTCTGCTCCAGTCTCTCTCGCCTACCTTGTGCATTGTGAGTGAGGCTATTCAGTTCATGCTGTTGGCCAGAAGATGGCAATGAGAAATGAGGTTTTCAAACCTCAGGTCTCAGCTCAGTGTATTTTGAAAGCACTTCCCTTAGGGTGCTTCGGTTTTGTCACACTTTTAGCTCCAGAGCTTCTCTTGAGCAGTTGTTTCAAAGAAGAAAAAGCAGAGCCACGTATCTCGAGGGGTGCTAGTGGCATGAGGGCGCAGCCTGCAGAAGGAAAGCCAAGAGACGGTTTAAGACCAAGTTTCCTATGAAGATCTTTTCACAGCGGGGTTGCCCTTCTGTTCAAAAGAGATGCCGTATAATCCATTTCTGCCCAATTTCAATGGCCAGGTCACCAGTTTAGTGACAGGAAACCCCACCCCTCCCAATTTGAATAAGCTCCCCCAAAATTTGGGAGCCAAACTTCCACCCAACTGCCATTAGTACCCTGGCAGTTACCCACATCCGGGTGCCCTAGGCTCTCTGGGTCTGATCTTCCTCCATGGCTCGAGTCGTGCCAGATTGCCATTCGGGCGTGTTTTGGGAAGCCAGGACTCCCTTCTGATATTTTCAGTACTATCACTTCTGGCACTTCCTTTTTAAAAACTCTCGCAGTTTTCCTCCCACCTAACATGCGGGTATTTCAGGGATAACTTGGCTGAATTCAGTGGTGCTACACTGGTGTAAAACTAGGACACGAGAAGAATTATTCATCCTATCTGTCATCGGCATGCTGAAATGGAAATGGGAGTCTCTGTGCACACCACAGATTGCAATAATGGGGACCAGGTGACAATTAGGCCATGAATCTTTCTAGCTGACTCCTATCCAAATTATCTGAACTTCTTTGATCTGCAAACTTCCTACTGAAGTTTCAACCCTCCCCCATGGTTCTTTCTGATTCTTCCAATCCCAGCGGAATTGGGAAGTGAAGAAGTACTGAAAAATGGGAGGGGGGAGTTAACTCTATTTTTTAGATCTCAAAAAAGTCACCTTTATTGTGCATATTAGAGCAGCATCTAGAAACCGCAACCGGGACTGGGTGTCATGGTGCCAGGTGCTGCACAAACATACAGTAGGAGACAGCCCCAGAGAACTTACACTCCAAACGGCCAGTGGAAGGGGCAAGAGGGGTGAAATTACTTGCCCCAAGGCAAATGGAAATTTAGTGGCAGAGCTTAGAATTGAACACACCTTTCCTGGCTGTGAGCCAATGCCCTCTCTGCCGACCACCGTCTCCTCTAAATAGCTGATGGTTTCTTTTGGCTGTGAGTTCCACAAGTTAGCTGTTCACCAAATAAAGAAGTATTTTCTTTTATCCTGAACAGCTCCCTTATCCTCTTTCTTGACATGGGGCTAGTGCATTTCCTGTGTTGTACTTTGTTTAGCTCCGTCGCACTGGGAGATGTTGGAAAAGGAGCGGGGGGGGGGCATCACTTGATGTCCCATTGATGGGGACTCCAGCTTCCCTGCTCAAAGCGAGGTGAATCCAACACAAACCTGAAGGTGTTTATGGTGCGCCGTGCCCATGTGATGTGGTGACGGTCCCTGGAGTAAGGGTGGAAGGAAAGGGCTGGCGCTTCTGGGGACTGACTCCCCAGGAGAAAAGTTTTGCGGGGCCACCATCATCTTGCAAATATACCCTCTGCACCTTCTTCCATGCACCACTCCGCGTTGGAATACCCCCTCCCCCATAAGCCAACTCCTTAGACTTCAAAGGATTTACACTAGCTGGGATTCAGACGTTTAGCTGAGCCAAGCCTCATATTCAGACAGGATAAGCAGGCAAAGGTCTGGATTCTCCTCTGACCTATCCAAACCCCTTGGAGCCAAAAAAACTGGGCCGTGGAACAACCTGAGACAGGGTTCTTGGTGAGAGCTCTTGGACTTCCTGCCTCTGTCAATCCAGAGACCCCCATAAAAGCAGATATTCCAGTGCCCCTGCTCTTGGAATCTAGGAGCCCTCCTGGAACTTCCCGTTGATAATGGTCACTGCTTCCTGCTCACCCCAGTGGGCCTTCCAGCTTTTGGACTGGAGCAGTGGTTCTACTGGTCGCTCTCTCCCCTGGCGATGATGGCCTTGGGGGCCACTGGTTCTTCAGATGAAACCAGCAGAGGGCTCTAGGAACCATTAGCGAGGGGACGGATCTTAATGGCACTTGCTGGGTTTCCATGCGAGCGTGCCGCTGAGCGAGGAAGTGAAAATAATGAAACAGGGATGTTTGCTGAACACGAAAGCACAGGCCGGGGCGGTGTGTGTGTGAGCCTGGCAGGAATCAGGGCTTGCAGCCGAGCCTGGGACCAGCATGTCGACCTACAGCTGAACACCCTGACGGACCAGACCCCCGGATCGTCTGACCCCCTGTCTGCTCTTCAGCCCAGCAGCAGCACCAGGTCAGCAGCCACTCAACGCTTACACCTGCAGCTGCAATTGTGTCTGCCTTGTTCCTGGCCTTCCTCCAGCCCTGCTCCCCTGCTCGGTTCCCCGACTCTTGGTGCTGACTCCTGGTTCTTCACTCCAGCTCTGACCCCCAGCGCTGGTCCTGGCTGCTGACTCCAGCTCCGATCACTAGGCCTGGCCCCCCACACCCTGGTCCGTGACAGAGAGTCACTCGGATTTCTTTTCTGAATCAGCTCACCCATCCCTAGACACCCTGATTGAGGTCAGCTCAGCCGATGTGAATGAAGACAATTCAAACGGTCTCTGGTATTCTCTGAACCATTCACCCAGGCCGAATGTCAACATGGAAGCAGCTAATCAAAGCCTATTACTGTAAATGATCAAATCTGAGATGGCAAAGTTAATGAGTGAATCTCCGCAAGTGCCCCTCACCTGTCCTGTTTGATTTTCTCTTGGTTTCCCATTAACCCCGGTATTTTCATTCCTCATCACCTTGTGCAGTGGCCGGGCTTTAGCACTCAGAGGCTGGAGGTCCCAAGTCTGTGTTGTTTTAGGGTCTGCCGGAATGGAGAGGTCCTAGCACGTAGGAGAGGTCCTAGCACTTGAGCTGGTCAAGTCCAGTCAGTTTCCTTGATGGAAAATTTGCAGAAGTTAAACCTCTGGTAGGAAAACTTGGGGAAAGCAGCCTGGGGAGAGCGTCACTCCAGATTCAATCCTGCTTTTCTTGGGCACTCCCTGTAGGGACTCTGATGGGAGTTTAGGGGGTGCTAAGAATGCAGGAGAGGGGCCTGAAAAATCAACCCACTAAGAAAGAAATAACGGTAGGCTCACTTTGAATACAGAGCTCAGATACTGTGTCGATGGGTAGTATATAAGCCCAGAATGTTGTGTGCTGCCAACATCAGGTTTGTAACACTTGGAGCCACTGGTTCAAATCTAGGCAGGGAGCACATAACTATTTATCCTGCTGACCCAGACAAATTGGTGAGGACCTTGCTTTGAGTGAGGACCTTATCATAGAATTATACGACTGGAAGGGACCTCAAGAGGTCATCTAGTCCAGTCCCCTGCACTCATGGCAGGACTAAGTATTATCTAGACCATTCCTGACAGGTGTCTGTCTAACCTGCTCTTAAAAATCCACAACCTCCCTAGGCAATTTATTCCAGTGCTTAACCACTCTGACAGTTAGGAAGTTTTTCCTAATGTCCAAACTAAACCTCCCTTGTTCCAATTTAAGCCCATTGCTCCTTGTCCTAGCTTCAGCGGTTAAGAACAATTTTTCTCTCTCCTCCTTGTAACAACCTTTTATGTATTTGAAAATGGTTATCATGTCCCCTCTCAGTCTTCTCTTTTGCAGACAAAACAATCCCAATTTTTTCCATCTTCCCTCATAGGTCATGTTTTCTAGACCTTTAATCATTTTTGTTGCTCTTCTCTGGATTTTCTCCAATTGTTCACATCCTTCCTGAAATGTGGTGCCCAGAACTGGACACAATACTCCAGCTGAGGCCTAATCAGCACGGAGTAGAGCAGAAGAATCACTTCTCGTGTCTTGCTTACAACACTCCTGCTAATACATCCCAGAAAGATGTTCGCTTTTTTTGCAACAGTGTTACACTGTTGACTCATATTAGCTTGTGGTCCACTATGACCCCCAGATCCCTTTCCGCAGTACTCCTTCCTAGGCAGTCATTTCCCATTGTGTATGAGAATTCTAAATCAAGGTGCTTTCTGTGTACATTCACGATGCCCGGGTGTTGGACAAGGAAGGGGGCTGCTCTGTGTTTTGAGCCAAAATTTCCAATCCTGGCACCTTTTCGCCATGGGGCAGTGTGCCAGTTGGTTGCTGCTTTTCCACCCCAGTAGTGGCTGTAATTCAGTAGGTGCCTTAGGGTTAAATCCTGAGCAGTCAATAGGAGCTTGCCTGAGCATGAAGATCTGAGTGAAAACTGACTAAGAGCAGCAGGACACTGACCCATGGTTTGTAAATAGGGTGACCAGACAGCAAGTGTGAAAAATCTGGATGGGGGAGTGGGGCTAACAGGAGCCTATATAAGACAAAGCCCCAAATATTGGGACTATAACATCGGGACATCTGGTCACCCTGTTTGTAAAGCACAAAGGGATCCTTTGTGATGAAAAATGCCATAAAATACTATTACTGCTGCCTTCTCTCCTTCCCACTTCCTTCCTGTTTTCTTCCCCCTTCTATATCCTGCTCCTCGTTCCTCTTCTCCCTGCATCCCTTGCTCCTGCCTCATCCAAAACAGCGGGCACTTTGGAGCTCAGGTGCAAAGCGAAAAGGAGACAGCCTGCGTGTGTATATTGTCTCATCGATTTCCGGCAAGGGGCCCCGATTCAGCAAAGCACCCACCGGGGCAACTCTCCTGCGTAAAGTTAAGCATCTGCTAGCGTGCTTTACTGGGTCAGGGCCTGAGCATGCTAATAAGCTGGGTGCAGGGATCAGAATGTTACTATGGACCTTACAGCTACGTGATGAATTTACGCTGGCTTTGTTTTTTAGCAGAAGGCAATTGACAAATGCCATGTGATCCAAACCATTTGTCTCCACGGTAGTTTGCAAATGGAACCTTTAAGGCGGTTCAGGCAGCGGACAGCGCTATGTTCACGAAGGGCACACTGGAGACATGTCGGGGACGATGGCCATCCATCACCTTCTGCATCAAGTTAGCTGGCCTCGGATTCAGGTTGTTCTTCCCCTCATATTAAGAACATAAGAACACAAGAATGGCCGTACTGGGTCAGACCAAAGGTCCATCCAGCCCAGTATCCTGTCCACTGACAGTGGCCAATGCCAGGTGACCTGGAGTGAGTGGACCTAACAGGTAATGATCAAGTGATCTCTCTCCTGCTATCCATCACCCCACTCTGACAAACAGAGGCTAGGGACATCATTCCTTACCCATCCTGGTTAATAGCCATTAATGGACTTCATCTCCATGAATTTATCCAGTTCTCTTTTAAACCCTGTTATAGTCCTAGCCTTTACAGCCTCCTCAGGCAAGGAGTTCCATAGGTTGACTGTGCGCTGTGTGAAGAAGAGCTTCCTTTTATTTGTTTTAAACCTGCTGCCCACTACTTTCATTGGGTGGCCCCTAGTTCTTCTATTATGAGAACAAGTAAATAACTTTTCCTTATTCACTTCCTCCACACCACGCATAATTTTATATACTTCTATCATATCCCCCCCTTAGTCTCCTCTTTTCCAAGCTAAAAATTCCTAGTCTCTTTAATCTCTCCTCATATGGGACCCGTTCCAAACCCCTATTCATTTTAGTTGCCCTTCGCTGAACCTTTTCTAATGCCAGTATACCCTTTTTGAGATGAGGAGACCACAATTGTATGCAGTATTCAAGATGTGGGCGCACCATGGATTTGTATAAGGGCAATAAGATATTCTCCGTCTTATTCGCTAGCTCTTTTTTAATGATTCCTAACATCCCGTTTGCTTTTTTGACTGCCGCTGCACACTGCATGGACATCTTTAGAGAATTATCCACGATGACTCCAAGATCTTTTTCCTGATTAGTTGTAGCTAAATTAGCCCCCATCATATTGTACGTATAGTTGGGGTTATTTAATTTTAATGTCCCAGCAAGAGTTTCTTGACTTTCAAGGGTACACAGAAATAAGAATAGTGCATTAACTTAATGATGACAAATAGCTGCTTTGGCCTTCCCTGGGAAGACTGCGATAACCTAGCTCCGGTCTTTGTGCGTTCCTGCTGCCTTCCAAGTCTGAGTGCAGTGAGGTGGCAGCGGGCTGGCCCGCCTCCAGTTTGGCGTGTGTCTGACATTGTTCATGGGAACGTTGTGTGCAGGCTCTGGCATACTCCTCTCTTTGGGATCACAGCAAAGAAAACAAAAGCCCCTGGCCCTGAGTTCGCTGGCCTTATCTGCACCTCTCATGGCCTCCTCCTCCTTCTTCAAAAGGGTGTGGCGACCCCACGGTCAGAGCATTTGTTCTATCATGTTTAGTTTATTTGCACAAGACGGATGGATCCTCTGGAGCTGATGATCAGTGTTTCTCATGGACAGGCATGGTTACGAAGGAACAGTGGAACAGCAACAAATAATTAGTCAGCATCAACACCCTGTCTACATCCTTCAATGTAGTGTAGGCAAAAGTCCCACGTAGCTTGAAAACTGGTTATTTAACAGACATTCCCCTTCTCTGTGTCCCATCCTGAGTGATAAGCTTCACTAAGACAGCTGTGTCACTTATAGGCAGGTGGATCTTGTCTCTTTGGGGTAGGGGGCAGGGCATTCTCAGCGGAAGGGTATCTCCCTTGGGAACACATTACCCCTCTCTATCCATTAAAGGCTGAGAACAGTTGGTTGCAAAATTTTTGATAGAACGAATTTCCATAGGATGCCAAAGTGGGAGGGGTTGGACAGATTTAGAATTCAAAATGAACTGGCATAATTGGAGAACTGGCCTAAATTCAACAAGATGAAATTAATTAAATACAAGAGCAAAGTACTACACTTCGGAAGGAAAAATCAAGTGCACAAATCCAAAATGTGGAATAACTAGCTAGGGAGTAGTACTGCAGATAATGATCTAGGGGTTATAGTGGATCACAAATTGAATATGAGCCAACAATGTGCTGAAGCGGGAAAAAAGGCTAATATTCTGGGGTGCACTGAGAAGAGTGTCACATCTAAGACATGGGAAGTAATCATTCTGTGTACTCATCACTGGTGAGGCCTCAGTTGGAGTACTGTGTCCAGTTCTGGGCACCACACTTTAAGAGACAAACTGGAGAGAGTCCAGAAGAGAGCAACAAAAACGTTCAGAGTTTTAGAAATCCTGACCTAGGAGAAAAGGTTAAAAAGACTGAGCGTGTTGAGTCTTGAGAAGGCAAGATTGAGGGGGGACCTGATAACAGTGTTCAAATACGTTAAGGGCTGTTCTAAAGAGGACTCTGATTAATTGTTCTCCGTGTCCACTGAAGGTTGGAATAGACGTAATGGATTTAATCTGCAGCAAGAGAGATGTAGGTTAGATATTAGGGGAAACTTTCTAACTATAAGGGTAGGTCAACTCTGGAACAGGCTTCCAAGGGAAGTTGTGGAATCCCCGTCGTTGGAGTTTTTAAGAACAGGTTAGACAAACCTGTCGGGGATGGGATAGACATACTTGGTTCTGCCTCAGGGCCAGGGGCTGGACTAGATTTCCTTTCGAGGCGCCTTCCAGCCATACATTTCTGTAATACTATGATTTATAATGGTACAGTATAAAGGATGTAAAGCAGGGGTGGGCAAACCTTTTGGCCTGAGGGCCACATTTGGGTATGGAAATTGTGTGGCAGGCCATGAGTGCTCACAGAATAGGGGTTTGGTGTGTGGGAGGGGGTGAGGACTCCATCCGGGGGTGCGGGCTCTGGGGTGGGGCCAGAAATGAGGCGTTCAGGGTGCGAGAGGGGGCTCCAGGCTGGGGAAGGAGGTTAGATGTGGGAGGGGATGAGGGCTCCAGCTGGGGCTGTGGGCTCTGGGGTGGGGCTGGAGATGAGGGGCTTGGAGTGCAGGAGGGGGCTCTGGGCTGCGATCAAGGGGTTCAGAGGGCAGGAGGGGGATCAGGGCTGGGGGGGTTGGGGTGTGGGAGGAGGTCGGGGTGCAGGTTCTGCGTGGTGATTACCTCAAGCAGCTCCATGTCCCCCCTCCGGATCTTACACAGAGGCATGGCCAAGTGGCTCTGTGCACTTCCCCGTCCGCAGGCGCTGCCCCTGCAGCTCCCGGGAGCAGCGGCATATCCTCCCTCCGGCACCTACAGGGAGGCATGGTGCCACCCAGGCGGCTCTGCGTGCTGCTCCATCTGCAGGTGCCGCCCCTGCAGCTCCCATTGGCTATGGTTCCCAGCCAATGGGAGCTGCAGAGCTGGCACTTGGGGCGGGGTCAGGGTGCAGAGCCCCCTGGCTGCCCCTATGCATAGGAGCCAGAGTGGGATATGCCACAGCTTCCAGGAGCCATACAGCGCTATGGCACACACAGAGCAGGGCAAGCCCCCGACCCCACTCCCCGGCTGGAGCACTGGAGCGGGGCAAGCCCCTGACCCTGCTCCCTGGCTGGAGAGCCAGAGCAGGTCAAGCCCCCTGACCCTGATTCCTGGCAGGAGTTCAAGAGCCAGATTAAAAGGTCTAGCTGTTAAGGCTACCATCTGTTATGAAGACATTTTTTCCAGTCCTGTCACTCGGAATCTCTTATGCCCATAGAAATAAAAGGATCAGACCCTAACACTGGGATGACAGTCAGCCAAGGGGCTACAGTTTCAGTAAGAGATCAACACTTGGCCAAAGCCTCATTTCAAACTTTAACTTAATGTTTAGCTAATGGCCCTCTTAAAATCAGTTCAAGAAGAGTGGCTTCTTTCCAGCAATGGAACTACTGGCCGGGAACATTTACCATCATGGAGCCAATTAGGATACATCTGAGCAGTTAGCTTCTATCATCTGTGTTAATACACTGTAACAGGAGATAACCAACTCTATCCAGTCATATTAAACATTAAACATGAAAGAATCCCCATTTAAACATCTTAGAGGAGAGGAATTCATTAGGGTTTTTTTTATCTCTGTTGTTTACTTTGCAGGATTGAAACCCCCACCCACCCCAAGCTTGTGACTGGCTTGGTGCACGCAGTTATATTTTAAACAACAGTAGGGATCAAATCATCCTTTGAAAGGGAATGACCACGCAGCCAGGGTTAATACAGAAACCACCAGAAATGAATGGCACTTTATGGAGTGTTTTGAAATGGTTCGAGCAAGAAGTTGGAGAGCTGGAATTTCTGGGTTCAATTGCTGTATCTAGTTGGAGTTAAGAAGAATAATGTAGGGTTACATACAGGAGACAGGGAGGACTTTCCAAGAAGTTTGGCTTTACTTTATGGTACATCTGATAGCAAGAAATTTGGCGTAGACTAGAGGTGGATGTGTCATGGTAGATAAGTAGATAGTATTCCATACCCACAGTATTCTTGCCAGCAAGTTAAAGAAGTATGGGCTGGATGAATGGACTATAAGGTGGACAGAAAGCTGGCTATATTGTTGTGCTCAACGGGTAGTGATCAATGGCTCCATGTCTAGTTGGCGGCCGATATCAAGCGGAGTGCCCCAAGGGTCGGTCCTGGGGCTGGTTTTGTTCAATATCTTCATTAATGATCTGGAGGGTGGCATGAACTGCACCCTCAGCAAGTTTGCAGATGACACTAAACTGGGAGGCGTGGTAGATATTCTGGAGAGTAGGAATAGGATACAGAGGGACCTAGACAAATTAGAGGATTGGGCCAAAAGAAATCTGATGAGGTTCAACAAGGACAAGTGCAGAGTCCTGCACTTAGGACGGAAGAATCCCATGCACTGCTACAGACTAGGGACCGAGTGGCTAGGCAGCAGTTCTGCAGAAAAGGACCTAGGGGTTACAGTGGACGAGAAGCTGGATATGAGTCAACAGTGTGCCCTTGTTGCCAAGAAGGCTAATGGCATTTTGGGCTGTATAAGTAGGAGCATTGCCAGCAGATCGAGGGACGTGATCATTCCCCTCTATTCGGCAGTGGTGAGGCCTCATCTGGAGTACTGTGTCCAGTTTTGGGCCCCACACTACAAGAAGAATTTGGACAAATTGGAAAGAGTCGAGCGGAGGGCAACAAAAATGATTAGGGGGCTGGAGCACATGACTTATGAGGAGAGGCTGAGGGAACTGGGATTATTTAGTCTGCAGAAGAGAAGAATGAGGGGGAATTTGATAGCTGCTTTCAACTACCTGAAAGGGGGTTCCAAAGAGGATGGATCTAGACTGTTCTCAGTGGTAGAAGATGACAGAACAAGGAGTAATGGTCTCAAGTTGCAGAGGGGGAGGTTTAGGTTGGATATTAGGAAAAACTTTTTTCACTAGTAGGGTGGTGAAGCACTGGAATGGGTTACCTAGGGAGGTGGTGGAATCTCCTTCCTTAGAGGTTTTTAAGTTCAGGCTTGACAAAGCCCTGGCTGGGATGATTTAGTTGGGGATTAGGTCCTGCTTTGAGCAGGGGGTTGGACTAGATGACCTCCTGAGGTCCCTTCCAACCCTGAGATTCTATGATTCTATGATACATAGAGGAACCATACAGAGAGTTGGGTAAATGTGGCTTGATTGTGTTCTATATAGAAAAGATGTCCAAGGCTGTAGCAATTAGATGTCTCAGAGAGGAGAGCTGGTTGGAAAATAGAAGGAAGAAAAAGGTTAAAAAGGGACCAAGGTTAGGAGCTGGAGACATTGCATATCAGAAAGGATTAAAGGAAAATATGCAAAGCCTTCAGTGGAAATAAAAAAGGGATTAGAGAGGTAGGATCACGCCAGAAAAGGACCGACTTCCACCTGAGGTGCTCGGAAGGTGAGGAATCATCAGTATCGAAAGCTGCTCTGAGAACCCGTAGGATGAGAAAAGATGGCATTGGTCAACAATGTTCAGTTGAAACTATTATTGACAGAAAATTGTACTTTCAATTAAATGAAAATTGGCAGACAGTGTCTGGTTTCCTTGACATTTTTTGATTTTGCATCAGAAAACAGATAAACAATTTTGGGGGTTTGTTTTCAGCAGTTTTCAGGTGAAAATGTTTGGTTTTCGGGTCTCAAAAACTGAAAGGAATTTGGTTTTTCAACAAAAAAGCCAAAATTTTCCACTGCAAAGGAAACCAGTTTCCAGCCAGTTCTACCATTGTCAGATGTGAGGAGCAGGCCAGGAAACACCTGGAGATGGTCATCTGTCCTGCAGGGGAGCCAAAAGCCAAACGATGCCTAAGAAATCTCCGCTGAAGACTCTGGGTAGATCGGAGGGAGGCTCAGTTTGTTCAGGGTCTTGGAAAGACAAGAGCTATCGGGCACTGGACAGCGAGGCGTACGAAGTGGGTCAAGTGATGGATTCCTTAGCTTGGCACTGCAGCTTCGTTTGTGACGAGGAAAGCTCCCAACATGACAGCATGGGTAACAGTGGCCAGGAGTTGAGGGCTCAGAGAACAGAGGCAGGAGCCCACAGAGGGTTGAAAGGACGCTGTTACTCAGGAGATGAGTTGGCTTCGGTGGTGGCGGGGGACTTGGCCGCAGGAGCGAGAGGGAACTGTTGGATTGGAGGTGGATCACAAAAGGGGCAAAGCAATCGACAGGGTGAAAGGAAAATATTAGGAAACACCCCTCACCGCTCATTGCCCGTCCATCTCCACCTCCGCTGACTGGCATTGGTCGCCTGGGTTGTTCGTTCCCTGGTATCCCTTGGCGGAAAGAGCTCGAGTAGGCACTGCGATTCCCTTCCCCACAGAGGAGCCCGCAGGGCAAGGCAATGGGCTGCCAGCTGCCTTGGACAAGCAGCGTTTGCCGATCCGGCGGGCCAGTGGCCAGTCCATTTGCTTTGTTCATTGTAGCCTCCGCCAGGCTGCAGAGAGTGCCAGCCACGGATTTCATTAATCCAACCCTCAGTTGGTCTGAATTCATCGCCACGAACACAATGCCTTTTTCTATACACCACGCCAGGGGCATTTATTTATTTATTTGTGTTCTGACACCATGTGTGACCTCCTGTTATTGCTCAACGCGAGCTGGCAAGCACAAGGCAGCCAGCGGAGCAAAACAGCACAGCCTGCCACACACTGCTGAGGGCGGCCAGGCTGAAATGAGCAGCCCATTCCAAAGGGGTCCGGGGCAGCTTGGAGATAAAATAAATAAGCCGTGAATAAATAAATATCGCTCCATGGGGCACGGGGGCACCGTCCCCCTGCACCACCCCTTTGCAAACAGGTCAGCCATTGCAGCTGGACTCAGGCACTGGCCAAAGCAAGGCTGGTTTCATCTTGTTTAGACTGCACGCTCCTGGAAAGAGCTGTGGTCTGAGACTGTTGGCTCAGTCCTAAGCAGGGTGCTGAGCCCTTCCCCTGGCAGGATGGGCTCCCTCAGCTCCCATGGTCTTCCCCAGGGAGAGCAGACCTGGTCAAATCATTTCTGCAAACAACGTTCAACGTTAATGTTGGCCTCTTCCCACTCTTGTCATAGAATCATAGAATCTCAGGGTTGGAAGGGACCTCAGGAGGTCATCTAGTCCAACCCCCTGCTCAAAGCAGGACCAATCCCCAACTAAATCATCCCAGCCAGGGCTTTGTCAAGCCTGAATTTAAAAACCTCTAAGGAAGGAGATTCCACCACCTCCCTAGGTAACCCATTCCAGTGCTTCACCACCCTACTAGTGAAAAAGTTTTTCCTAATATCCAACCTAAACCTCCCCCTCTGCAACTTGAGACCATTGCTCCTTGTTCTGTCCTCCTCCACATCACTGCAACATCCCACCCGTCTCCCTCCCTATTCTGGGCTATTGGGGGCAGGGTGTATCAGATTATTTGTTGTACAAGGGGCTATATTGGAGTCCCAGATATTTAGAATTCCAGCATGGAAGTAGTTGCCTGGTTTTCCATTGCACAGGATCTGTGTGTGCCCAAACCACAGAGGAGATGGGTCTGTTACAACTCTCAGCTGGGGAGCCTGGCTCTTTTAGCTCAAGCTGTAGCTTTCAGCTCTAGATGACCCCAGTTCAATCTCTGGCCTTGGCCAAGATGGTGGCCAGTCTGGCAAGTCTGGGCCTTGATTCAATTGCCTGGGCACCACTACTAGCAAACAATTGTGAGCCCCGGGATCACAGCGATAGGCAGCTCATCCTGGCTGCCTGGCTTAGATTCCCCTCAACAAGGGAGAATAAGGGGGTTGGTGCTTCCAACTCCACAAAGTTGTGGCAATACCCCTTTCCCAGAAACTGGGCATCAGCCCAAATTCACTGGAGGAGGGGGTTGGGTCTCTACAGGAGACCGGGCGATGGTGGTTGCCTTGTGAAGTAGTCTACAACTGGGGTGTGTTGTGACGGAGGATGGCATGGACAGTCACCCATTTGCACACACGGTTACACATGCTGTGCGCCCACTTGCCTGTTGACATACAGGCATCTACTTTGTGTGTGCAACGCTGGCAGCTATTTTGGAGAATCTGGCTCAGTGTTGCCCCTGACAACCAGGATCTTGAGGAGCAGCAAGTTAAAAAGAAATGGCCTTCAATAAAACTCATCCCGTAGAGCTGATTCTGCAGAGAAACATCTTCTTCTTTTTTTGGCACCAGAGCGCGTTTTAAAGCTGGTAAGAAACGTTGATAGGCTCATTTACTTGGATTCTTCAGCACTTCTTTGACTTTAGCCAGGGGAGGCCATGTGGGAGGCAGAAGGGATTGAAACTTGATGCTACATGGGCTTGTTTGTATCCACTGGGGCTTGCAGTCACTCACTCCACTAGTGCCAGTGCATGGGCCAAGTGGAAAATGAATGGAGGGGTGGAGGGAGAGAGCAATCAACCATGGCGGAGGCAAGATTAACATCAGCGCCAGGTGAGGCTGTACAGGCTGACGTTAATTACAAGGAACAGATCAATCAGAGCAAAGGAGGGGTTTGACGCCTTTCTATTAATAGCGCCATTCTGCATTTGTATTTCCTTGCAGTGAAGCTACGTGTTTAAAGGCATCTAGGCTTCGCCATCCAACCCTGTCCAATGGCAGTCATCTTAGGAGCTAAACAAGCACATGGGCTCTCCAAGTGGCTCGCCCAAGATAATTTGTCCCGCAAAATAAGGAGAACAGCGTGCTAGACAGGCCCGTCTCCTCCTTCAGGGCTTCGTCTGCTTTTCCTTCCGCTCCCAAGGATGGATCCCTGAGCCTGCGGGGAACAGAGACAAGGTTCCAGGGCTGGTGGCATTGTGTGAACCCCTCAAGGCCAGGAAATAGTGACTAGCAAAGGGGACGGCATGCTGTTGTCTGGAGCAAGAGAGGAGTTGTAAGCGTGCGTTGGTTCCCAGTCTCTGTAGTTCTGCCGAAGCACACTCCTCATAGAATCATAGAATCTCAGGGTTGGAAGGGACCTCAGGAGGTCATCTAGTCCAACCCCCTGCTCAAAGCAGGACCAACCCCAATTAGATCATCCCAGCCAGGGCTTTGTCAAGCCTGACCTTAAAAACCTCTAAGGAAGGAGATTCCACCACCTCCCTAGGCCCTGTGTCTCTCTGATGCCAGCAAAGCCCTACAGACCATTGCACTGATTCTTGTGGGTCCTCCTTCTGAAGTGCTTTGAGATCAAGCTATGCCAGGGATATCGACACACGGGGTTCTGGAGGGCATCTGAGGACAGAGAATTCCTGAGAAGGGGAGCACACCTGTGGAGGCAGCTCTAGCAAATCAGCTGAGAGCCCCTGGAAAATTGGAGTGTCTCCTGAAACACACCGTCTGGTGCGATGTGCCCCCTGGGGGATGGAGCCACACATCTCACCATCTGTTGTCTGGAGGTCTCAAAAGAGGATGCACTGAAAGCCCTAATACTACTCACAAGGCCACCATATGGAGATTCCCCTTCACTCAGCTCACAGAGACCTGAGTTTTTGGAGCTGAGGGCCCTGATTTTTATTCACTCACTGCATGTGGCTCTGGTTTCAGGATACTTACGACCCACAGATTTATTATTGTTGTTTTCGATAACCAAAGAACAGTCATTCACCTTCAGCTGGACAGACTGTCAATTTACTGTAGATTAAGGGACATATCAAAAGAAGACGGAACAAATGTCAAGTCTCCATGAGAAAGAGAGCGTAGCGTGTGTCTCTCCCTGTAACATGCAGCACAAAATGGCAGCTCCCTTGCAAGATTCCTAGAAAATGAAAGGTGCAGTACACAGACCCATGACACTTACATAACCATGCAAACTGAGCTGTCTGGGAGGATTCCTGGATCTGTGGCAGACCCTACCACTGCTACCCACCCTCCGCATAACCATAACCACAGGCCCCGCAGTGATGCTGCCTCACAATATATTGGGATATGCTGTCCCAGCGGGGAAGGATTATCCACGGTTAGGGAACTGGCTTAGGAGGTGGGGACCTGGGTTGGATTCCCGGCTCTGCCACGGATGCCATGTGTGACCTTTGGAAGTCACTTAGCTCCTCTGTGCCTCAGTTCCCCATCTGTAGAATGGAACTAATAACACTTCCCTACCACACAGGGTTAAGCAAAAAGTGTGAAACACATTGAGATCTACCGAGGAGACATGCTATGTAAGTGTCACAGGGTCCGCGCAGGGTTTCTCCCTCTTCTCCCTGTGCCCTGTGTTTGGCTGGTGCAATTAAGAGTCCCAACACCTGCTGTTGCCGGTTCACCCAAGTGTCTTTATTTATAGTGCTTGTGCAGTTCCCAGATCCCCCAACAGTTAGTGCCCCTCAGATCCTCCCCAGGGTCTCCTAGCCCTTTGAGGTTTCCCTCCACTATAAGGAGACAGCTAAACCACCTTCCTGTCTCCTCTCAGGCTAGCCCCTTCAGCGAGGTTTGCCCTGGGCTTTATAGCCCTCTTGACTCAGCCCAGCTGCCAGCACTTAGCTCAGCCTGTTCCTCTGAGCTGGCCCTCATTAGGGCTTGCAGCTGGGCCACCTGCTGGACACCTGCAGCCCTACTCCTGGCCAGGGAGCAGGCCGCGGCCAGCAGTTTGGCAGGGCTTTAAAGGGGGATTTTACCCCTGCCCTGCCACAGTAAGCAATAGGCATTAATATTCATAAGGACTTGCCCATACCAGCAAATGAATGAGAACAGAATCCCCCCACCACTAGCCACTCCTTTCCTCTTCCTCCTTTGCATAGATGGCATCTGGGTGCTGTAATTTACTGAGACCCGAACAGCGTCTGGTCTCTGGGGCTTGTACCTGCTCTGGTCAGGTACCCTGTAGATCTAGCACCAAAAGCTTTTGCCTGCCTGGCCAAGCTAGCTGAGCTGTCTGGGAGGGTTCATGGATCGGTGGTAGACCCCATCACTGCTACCCACCCTCCGCAGATGTCTGAGGTGCCCTGGCAGTAGTTTTCCAGCTAAACAGCTTGCCTAATGGTACCGACCAGGCAATGCAGTCAGTATGGTATCAGCACAGATCTGAACACTAGAGGTTTCCCCTCTATCGGCTCTGCCAAGGTAGCCCCGCAGTCTGGACAGCATGTGATTTACTGTTCTCAGTGGAATGGAACAGGATCACTTTACACTGATTTACTCTCCTCCACTGTAGTTAAATATTTACATAATAGCAAGAGCTTTGTAATTAAATGGCTAACAGATAGGCAGCAAATGTTCATGCTCCTCTGAAGGGACTATCATGGGCCACAAAGGTAATAAAAAGGATTTCATATCCCGCAAAAGGATCCCACAGCAATTGGTGCACAATTCTGCTCTCAGCTGCAGTGCTAAATCCCATTGAGCTCAGTGGGTTTGTGCCTGGGTAACTGAGAGCAAAATCTGTCCCTTTAAAGGCATTAATTCACGACCACGGGAGAGCAAGAGGCTCTGTGGAGGAACATCGCAACTGTTCCACGGGAGAGTAAGGCGTCTGTGGAGTAAAGTGTTGTGTAATGCAGAATATCAGGGTGAAGTGTCCAGGGGCATTCAGGGAGGCAGGACAGAACTATCCATCATAGAATTAGGCCAGGACCCGGCGATTAACTGGGATATTTAATGACCATGGGAAGGCTTAATGATTCACGCTCCTCTTTGGCGCAAGGAGGGACCACTTCACTCCGAGTTGCTCGGCCAGAGTTAATTCTAATTCTGCGTAAGTGAGTGTAGAAGGGCGGGCTCACCGCTGGTGCCCTCTCAGGGCAGGGCAAGGCATGGGTGGCTGTTCCACATCTGGAGCCCCTCGCACCAGCTGCTGTGGCCCTGGGACGTCTGCCTCTTCTCGTGACTCAGCCCTCTGGCCAGGTCCCAGATAGCGCCCCCATTCTGTGCCAGGGGACACGTCCCGACTCACCCCTGCTCTCCAGGACCTGCGCCCTAGATCTTCTGGAGGCCAGCAGGGAGACCCGGGCACTCCCCTCTGCTCTGGGCTCTAGCCTAGGGATCCTGGAGTGAGCAGGCAGGGTCTGTCTATTGAGACCCGCCTGCTTTCTCCTACCTCCACCTGTCAGCAGATCTTCCCCACAGCCCCTTCCTGAGCCCCCTGGGTTCTGCATTCTCCCCAGATTTCACCCTCCTTTCAGGCCAGGCATTCACAGGGCTGCCCCCAACAAACTCCCAGGGAAAATGTAAATGTAAACCCACTTACACCCTCCTCAGCTCGACCTTTTGTCCCGCTTACTTGTTCCTCAGCTGAACACAGCCCAGATTCTGCACCAGGGACTGCTCCATTCCAGTGGCTTCTCCCTGTCTCTCCTGGTCCCTGGCCAGAGTTCTCTACTCAGGAAAAGAAGCAAGAGGAGCCTTTGCTTGAAATGCTGAATGAACATGGCGAGGAACTTTTGGAAGGTTCATATAAGTTAGGCTTAATTTTCAGGTATCCTCACACTGCTGGGTATCAAAAGGAAGAAGGCTACAAACCAGCAGAAAGGCTGTTCTCACTGTATTTCCATCCTGTTAGTACTGCTGGAAATCTCACAAGTAGGCTGGTTCTCCTGTGATTCCAGGCCCAGGGTATCAGATACCGCACCGTGACACCTCAAAGCATCACTCAACCTGAGCTCAAGAGTGTGATCTCGTTTCCACCAGTGTCACTCTGGAGGGACTCTGCTGTAGCCAGGGTTTCTCCAGCTTCTTACTGTGAGCAGAATCTGACCATGAACCAGCCAAACCTTTCGAGGGTTGGCCAGTCCTTAGTAGATTGTAAGGTCTCTGGGGGTAGGGACACTCTTTCATTATGTGTGTACCAGGCCTGGTACAGTGGGGCCCTGGCTGGACGTTCCCGGTGCTGCCCTCAGACAAATAATGAATAACAATGACAATAAGTCACTGGTATCAATGACATGATTGTGTCCTGCGGAGTCCATGCCTGAGAAGACAAATGGGGTCTAAATATAATGCCCACTGCCACGTCAGTCACAGCGGTTTGCTGCAAGGGCTGGTTAGAAGGGTCTGAGCCAAAGAGCACTGGAGCTGGTGGGAGCCTTTCCATTGACTTCAGTGCACTGTGGGTCAGGCTCTGGGAGAGGACAATGAACCCTCTCACAAACGACGTGCCCTTGCTCCGGAGACTGACCCTCTGTTCCCGGGAGGCCAGGCTCAAGACCCCCTAGTGGGAATTAACTACGGCCAGGCTAAGGCATATTGATTGTACCAACACTAGACGTTCTTTTCCTTAGAGTGACACAATGAAGCCCCCACTAGTGCAGCTAGTGTAGACAGGGCGCTCTCTCCCTGGCATGTAACGGCGCTCAGAGAAGCTGCAGATGACATGCAGGTGGCCACCAGTCGCTGATCTAGGGCGCCCACCTTTGCGCCCACTGATCGTGCTGCACCTGTGGCAGCAGCAGTAGGAAATTTTAAGGGAAAACATCTAGTCTCCTTGGAATTGACTGATGCTTATTTGCTTGTCTCGCTGCATCCCCATCTGTTCCCCGGCAATATGCTAACCAGCCGAAGCAAAATGGTGATGTGCAGTGATGTTTTAATGTGCATTTGAAACTGCGATTCCTAATAACTGTAGCGAGGCGCCTCGTGACACCAACGTTTCCAATGTGCGGGAGTGTTTAATGATCAAGCCAGCTTCTGGTTTCAGCACCTTGGCCAGAGCAATGGGCTTCCTACTTTAAATCAGCATGTTTTTAAATGAGGGGGCAGAGGGGTCCAAAGTCACTCAGGAAAGGGGGTGGAAGGATGGTCTTTTCTTTAAGACACAGAACTGGAAGTCATGAGGCCTGGGTTGGATTCCTGTTTCTGCCGATGAGCTGCTGGGTGACCATGGGCAAGTCATGATCCCTCTGTGCCTCAGTTTCCCTATCAGTAAGATGGAGATGATGCACTGACCTATCACACAGGTGTTGTGAATCTAAACTCATTGAGGTTCAGAGAGCATTTAGCATCATCACAGGGAAGGTGCTATACACACAGTGAACAGTGCTAGACAGTGTGTTCTTCCCCTAATGCTAAGTTCAAACGCGGCTGTTGGCATCTCTGTTGCTCTTATCAAACAGCCCTTTTATTGTCTACAAGTGGGATTTTCAAAGAAGCCTAAATCCCCTGGAAATTCATTGCCCATTTAATTCTACCCTCTGGTTCTCATGCCCTGGCACAAGGCTGATAGATTGGGGTTGCAAACGCTGCATTGAAATGTTTATTACTGAACTAATGAAATGATGCACAGTGAACCAGCCGGATGAATGACGTGGGGGATGGAGGCTGAGGTGAATCGCACCTCATCCTATACATGATTCCTAGGCTGTTCAAGGCCTATGGCTGGAGGATATGTATCTGGCTGCAGTCCAAGATTTGACGGAGATGTCTGTTTAAGACTCCAGTGTGACTTCTAGAGGGCACCAGGGGTTAAAGCTGAGAACTCAGTATGTGTCTTCTTGATGAACAATAAAGGAGTTCACATTCCAGTGAAATGGGCATCTCTCTTTGGCCTCAGCAGGTGCATGGTTACTGATAAACCCATGCAGTGCCAGAGGAAGGAGTTAATAAGTGACACCGCTCTACTTCTGGTGTCAAGTATAATTGACTTGCATAGAATTTGCATTTTTGACTCAAGCTTTTTATCTCTCCGCTCCAGCCTCGTAAACGATACCTTAATTCCATGTGTGATCCATCGTTTCGTGATCAATGTAAAGATTGAAAATGACGAGGATAGATATCTCTGCATAGAATGAGGAATTTTGTCTCTGTGGAAATAAATTCTCTGGATTAAAAATGAAATGAGGTCATTTTAGAGACTGTCCTGCAAAATACTGGCTTGAAGGTTGCTAGAGGCTGATGTCCTCTCTTAAGGCAGGTGCAGCGTGGGATGGGCAGTACGTTGTTCAAATGATGCATCTGAGCACAGCTCTCCAAGGACTATGAGACTAGTTTAGCCTCTATGAACCAGTCAGTCATTGGCCCATCTTATCAGACTGCCAGCAAAGGTACCTGGGGGAGTAGCCGTAGCTTCGTAAAGTGGATGCTTTCCCAATGGGAACTGGGCAGAGACCATGACAATTCACACTGATGCAACATGGAACCTTTCTCCAGCGTAGATCTGTGGCCCAATCTTGCATTCACTGAGCACCCAAAATTCATATTGAAAGGCCTGATTCTGTTTTCACCCAAGGTGATGGCAAAACTCCCATTTACTTCAGTGGGAGCTGGATCGGAAGGTTGGGTGCTGGAGGCGTGGACCATAAACCTGATATAAACAAACACCATATCCTTATGTAGCTGAAGTATATCAGGAAAGTGTGTCAATGATCCCTTGGTCTGGTGGTTTTCTTACACAGATATCTCTATTTTTATTATAATAATGTCAATGGAATGTTGTAGAGCTAGCTCTTAAATGAGTGTACTTATAATTGTCACGTTTCTTGTGGGAGAGCACAATTGTTTACAATTTTTCACTTACAGTGAGTCAGCACTTATTGCTGGCCGGCATGAGGGTTCTGTGCCACTTAAATTGACCTTAAGTGCGTAGTCACTGTTCTGTCACAGGGGTGAATTTTAACCTACAGTATATAAATGATGGTTCATGGGGAGCTGGGAGGAGAGAGATTTATAGCATCCAGGGGTTATTTCGGGTTTTATTAGACATAACTTATTGAGGCGAATAAAATTGACTCTTACATATAATTAGAACCTCTTTTCAATCACACACATACACACAAATCATAAACATCCAAATATTAAGTGTTAAATTAATTGCCGTTTATATTATCACACATTTCTAAAGACACAGATTGGTTTTAAAATGTGCAGCTGGCATGTGTTACATTCACATAATGGAAAAAAAATGCCTTCGGGTAAAAAAATAAAACAAATATGTTAATACAAGACGGATATTTACAGTGGGTAAAATTCACCCCTACACAAAGGGCCAGCAGCCAGTGCTTCGGCACCAGTTAAGTCTCACTTAATCAAACCCCATTTCAAGGGCTGAACCAGAACTGAAATGGTATCTAGGCCTGCTGGCCCTTGGCAGTTAGCATTACAGCAAATTTCCCCGGTAGTGTACAGCAGCTAGTGTCCCAATTTCTATTCAGTTTGATAAGAACTGGTGCCTTTATACTGGGACCAGTAAAAGCAGAGGCACAAGAGAAGTGAGTCAATGCCAGAATCCAGAACTTCCGATTCCTACTCCCTTGCACTAACTGCTTGATTTGCTTTAGAAACTCACAACCTGGTGTGATAGGGAAGGACTAGCCCCATTTTACAGATGGGGAACGGAGGAATGGGGTAGATTAAATGACTTGCCCAAGGTCACATAGGTTAGCCAGGGACTGAACCCAAATCTCTTGAGTAATCCCAATCCAGGCCCCTATTTACTAGACCACCACAAACCATCAACTTTATCACAATAGGAACAATGTGTAACCCTAAATCACACTTTAATATTGAACCTGTTCTTGGTTAACTCAATGAGAGCAGGATTGGGCCCTTGGGAAATATATAACTTTTTAGAGGAACAGTAAAAGATAGATGTTCCTTAAGTCTGGCATTATGATTAACTTTTTTACAGTGGAAAAGTAGTAAGCCAACTAAGGAAGAAAGACTTCTTTTTTATTATTATTAGTGCTCTTGGTGTCATGGTAAATCCAAACTCAACTGCTCATGCAGTTTCTAGAGGAAATGTGGTCTGTTTTTGTATGAGAACTAAATGAATATTGCAAATAAAAATATTTCAGGAATATTATCTCAAATTCTTATTATCCTTTTGTGTTTGCTACCTGTGAACATTCATGTCATTACATTTAATTAGCAAAAGTGGTTGCAAAGAGCAAATTTCAAAGTTACATGCTGCAACATTTGCCCAAAACATACTTTTGAATTTGCACGTGCAAGTATTTTCACCAGTCATGGAACAGAAGCAATGCCTTGTGACTTAATCTGGCCTGTCCCAGCTACCGCAAGTGACCTCAAACAGTAAATACTTAGAGAACAATCTGTGAGAAACCACAGAGTTAAAATATTGTGTGGAATAAAACTGAGAAAACTGCAGGAAAAATTGGATAAACTGGATAAATTAAATTATTCTCTCAGCTCTATAATTTATTTGTTAAATGCGAAGGGTGAAATTCATCCCCGTTCAGGCTAGCAAAGGTCTAGGCACCACTGAAGTTTCATTTAAACTCTATTTTGAGGATTGAGCAGGGACTTAAGAGCTGCATAGACTTTGTGCTAGAACTCTGCAGGGGATGAATTTCACCCCAATGATGTATAGTAAATAACAGAGAGAAGATAAGGCCTCTGGCTCCAAGAAGCACGTGATCTATAAATATCAACGACAGATATTAAACAGAGAGAATGACTTAATCGCTCATTTTTCACTCATTAGGGTTAAAAATCAATTATAGGATTAAAAAACTGTTGTTCTTTTTAATGTTGTAAAAGTCACTCAATTCTACCGCACTAAAACTCATGCAATAGAATTGCACCCTATACTTGCATTGTGTAGTTGTTTTGAAATATATAAGAAATGTTCAGCTAGCTTGAGGATTAATCCTATGGTCACATTGTCTAATTATTTTGAGCATGGTATTCAGCATACACACACGCAAACACATTTCATGTTAAGGAAAGGAAATTAAGCAATGAATTGTCTAGACTCTGTACAACAGTAAGTAACCTTAACAACTGTACAAAACATCACCCTATCTGTACTTTTCTTCACCATCATCCTATACAGTTTGGGCTAGAGCTGGTTAATGTCTTGCTAATTAAAAAAAAAAAAAAAAAAAAAAGTAAGGAGGAGTTATTTTTAAGAGGAACAACTTTTTTGCTTTCATTTAAAATATACCTAAGCAGCAAATTACATTGCTACAGAACCACAGTAGCCTGGATCCTGCTTTTGCTAAAGTTGGCAAAACCTCCATTGGCTTCAATGGAAATAGCATCAAACTCCTGGGGTTTAATTCATGTGCATTATTGCACTGGGTTAAACATTAATTAATGTTCCCGCCAATGCAAGCATTTAAATTGTTGATTCTATGCACAGAAAGCCTGCCTTGTTATTTTTAAATAAGTTACAAACAAATAGAGATTTGTTTGTTGATTTAAATACCATGGGAGGAATTAGTTAACTCCTGAATCAGATGCTCAAATACTGAGATTTTAAGGCACAAGGGAATATTTTGAATAGAAAATGGATTTTAATCCTCATCAATAGAGAATAAAGTTGTATCTAAATTTTATATTAAAATAAGCAACTGGAGGACCTTTACTCACACAAGGACAACAGTCGCATTGAGGTCAATAGGACAACTAATGAGAGCCAGGATTGCCAGACTGGTCCCTTGGTTTTCAATGCTACCAATATTTAAGTATCAAAAAGACAATGGGGGGTAAATTAGCAAACAAGGGTTACATAAAACAGGTGGTTGGTAAGTTTACTTCATGTAACTTGACTTCATTTTGTTGTTAGTTTAATAAAAGTGCTGTGCAGTTGAATAGCACCTTGAATCCAAGGATTTTAAAGTGCTTTCCAGACAGTGATCGTATTTAGCCTCACAACCCTGGGAGATATGTGAGAGGCAGAACGTAGAATGGGACATGGAAATCGTGGTTTGCAATCAACTGCTTTAATCACTTGATGATACTACCCCTTAATCGAGGGATACATTCCCCATAGTAAGTGTACTAGACAAGCCCAATTCTGTCATTACTAACAGCAATTTCTGTAAACCAACATTCGAGCCAGTGTTGCTCTTGTATAAAGTTGAATCCCTGTACACCATCAAAGGAAACTGGATCCGAACGGCCTACATGTCATTTTCTGGAATGGAAAGCAACTGCCAAACTTCACAAGAGTGGCTTCTACTGTCCCGTGAAAGTAGCAGAAACTCAGTGTGATACGGGCTGCTCTCATGAGTAAGAGTTTCCACTAGCCCATAGCACAATATTGAAGACAACCCAAGGAGTGTCCCTGGAAGTGACTCAGTACCAGACAGCTCGTGAACCAATGGCGGGGCCAAGAAAATATCGTGAGTGGAAGAGAACGTAACTTTCGTGGTGGCTAGTAAGGCACCAAATATATTTTTTTTACACACTATATAAAGCTTCTCATGCCAATATATTGGGCCAGACCCTCCGTTGGTGACGTCAGTGGAGTTACACCAATTGACAGCTGCTGGGGGCTTGACTCATTATCTGTATTTCCAGAGATAGTGCTAATGCAGGTTCAGCTACAGCTGTCTCACCATGGAAATAGCTTTGAAAAGCATCATGCGGTAAATGCGTTAGCTGCTTGGTGAGTGCAGAAAACCCATTAGATTTGCTTGTAACTTACAAGGCAACCTGAAGGCAATAGGAGCAAATCCTGCTCATTTTGAGGACACATCAAAAAATGCCAGCCATAAGTGACTGGATGTAAACCAACCAAGCATTACATTAAAGGACAACAGATCAGCGATTGCTTTTTATGCAGCCACTGGGGGCTCCACTCTCCAGAACATCACTGATCTAACAGCCACAGAACCACCCTTCATTCTCTGTCTGTGGCCGCCTAGGATGCCGGCACAAAAGGGCTGTGGCAGAGACTCCGTTCCTTAACAGTCCTCCCAAAAACCTTGCTCCAGATCCTGGCTTCCCAGTCCAGCTAGGGGTAGTCACCAGAGTGTCAGAAACAGGGCTGGTTGGGTATATTTCAGCCAGGAAGGTACAAGATGGCAGAAGCTGGCTGGTGGCAGAAGGGTTGTGAATAAGTGGTGGTAGACGGTCTCATAGATGTGGAGAGAGCTGAACTGAATGGGAGGCTAGTTTGTGCATCTGGCCCTGTGCGGCTACATTTCCAAATGCAATCTGGAGCCATTCCTGCAAGAATTAGGAGCGTGCGGAGGTGAATGGGTGGATGGTATAATGTAGCATTTCAGACAGCATGAGATAACAGCCTGTAGGAGATGTTGCTTCTGTTCTCAGCATCAATCTCAAGTGCAAGAAAGGCTTCTGCAGTTGTAAGTGTTTGTAAACATGTCACTGATGGCAGTGCTTAAAAGTGGGGGCATGGGGGGGTCACTCGGATTGCTTGGGGACCCAGGTGAATTTCCAGCCTCCGTCCTCCTCTCGGCGCACGAAGACCTGTCCCTGGTGGAAGGTGTGTGTTTTGACGTTGCGGTGGGGGCTCAGGGAGGTGGTAAAGGCCATGTCGGTTTTGTTTGGTGCCACGGCGTTGGCGAAGTAGGGCAATCCGTAAGGTGTGAAAGGGGCAACGCTGGGCAGCGTCGAGGAAGCACATGGTGCTGAAGAAAGTGGCTGGATGTAGGGTAAATCCTGCTTCCCAGGAGTGGCAGCGCTGGTTATAGGAGTCATCTGATCACAGCCATAAGCAGTTATCGGGTTCTCATCGTTACAATAGTCCACTGCCTCCCCATGGCTCTGGCAGTACGAGCTTTTTCCAAGTTCAGAGGACAGGGCACTGTAGTTAGCTGATAAAGACTCATCAATGGTGTTGAGATCTTTCAGTCCCAGGGTTTGCAGTACCCAGGTATCCACGGGCGGGGCAGCTTGTTCTTCGCAGGCAGTAAAATCACGGAGCAGGTTCCTCCTGGCTTTTGAGGGGTGAGGAGTCTCTCGAGGGGCTGGGTAACTGTCCTCTTTAAATTTCCTCTTGCCACTTTTGAGAATTGCATATTTCCTCTGGAGTAGTTTCTGTACAAGAGAACAGGGAAGACAGAGCAGATTAAAAGCTGATCATCCAAAGCCCCAGAAGCAACATGGCTTTATCTGAACAGGTGCCTAACATCCTTCTCATAAAGCACACAGTTTATCCGGAGCTCGTTTTCAGTTAGCAAACGCGGACGGCACTCATTATTTTGTGCTGTAGTCTCTGGAAACAGCCCAAACCCCGACGAGATAAGAACACGACAGGGTCAATACAGCCTGAGCTTTGTTTGCTTTTTCACTCGGTAAGCCATGAAATGAGAGCTCCTGAACTGTACAGCCGTCCTCAACGCCGACCCTGCCAGCAGGATCTGATCTGGCACCCGGGGGCGGGGTGGGGGGTTCAGTCACCTCCCATGATCTGCTCACTCCAGAGATCCAGGGCTGGGCAGGAGGGGAACATGCATATGCCTCCCATGCTTCCCAGTGAGTGGGGAGCACAGAGCGAGCATCGGCGCAGATAGCCCTGAGATCCACAGGGTGTGGGGGCTACCTCCGTGGGGAAGGGGAGGGGTTGAAGGGGCAATTCAGGTGAGGACAGCATCTTAGAGACTCCCTCTGCACTCACCCTTTTGACATCCTCTGTCAAGGATCTCAGTTTTCACTCATGCCACATGCCCAGTGGTACCTCTTACTTTGCCCGAGTAAGGACTGAGCCCATCCTTAGCAACAGTGCTCAGCCCCTCAATAGCACCGTCAATCTCAGCATCCCAAAGAGCTTGACAAATGTTTATTAACTAAGCCCCCCTCCCACATGGCCCCGGGGTGGCAGCTAAGCTATTAGCATTCGCATTCTGCAACTGGTGGGGCCGGGGCACCAAAGGCTAAGTGACTTGCCCAAGGACAAGGGCGAGTTAGCGGCAGAGCTGAGAACAGAATGCTCCCTGTTACCGATTCCCAGGTTTGTGCTTCTGCTCTCTGAACAGCTGCTTTATTAACTCCGAAGCTGATTAATGCTAAATGACTTGCTTTTTGGTATCCTTTCCGTGTAATGAGTTCTGGTATTGGTTAGAGGTTTGAGGGGGTTAGGGTTAGTCCATTGCTTCTTATAAACCCCCTGTCTCAAAGCATCATAAACCAAATCAGCTATAAATGCTAAAGAGTGGGGCTGTCACATGGCTTAACCGTATTTACATAGGCAAGGCCGACCATGACGACACACACTATCGGTTAGTGCATGGTCACCATGAGCAATATTGCAAATGATGTATTATGATTATAATTGATTGCAATATTGATTAGAGTGCAATATTGATTATATCAATATTGCAGAAATATTGTAGAAACACTGCCCATCCCATGAGCAATGGTACCATGATGAGATCCCTCAATCTGGTGAGTGTTAGAAGGACCTTCCCACTTGCATGCTACCTGCCCACAATGTGGCCTTTTACACCTGTGTTTATTTGCATTTGCGTATTAGGCATTTCACCTAAATGCTTCATTCCCTTCTCTCTCACAGACACATGTTTTCGTGGCAGGTTTGAACACAGTACCTTTGCCTTGTCTTCCAAACACTTAACCACGGCAGAATTCAGGTATTGTCGGAGGTTGTTATTTTCTTCGTGTAACCTGGCAAGTTCCTCTTCCTTCTGTAGCAAGGTGTCTTGAAGCTGTGAAATACAGATATCGATGAATAGACGTTTCTTAGCTCTCTTGACTCTGTAACCGGATAACAAATTCCCTGCTCTGTGGCCTGGTGGGATGTGATGATTTGGGTGTTTGCTTTGTGAATTCAATCCCCAAGAACCCCTTGTCCCTGTAAAGCTAAGTGGCATGACTGTTCACGTCTCACATTTGACTTCTCCTATTCTTTAGCAAATGTTTGAAGAGATTATTTTGAAAAACTGTAACCGCAGAGGAATAATAGAGGTGTGCAGGGAAATGAACTGCAAACAGCCCTTTAAATACACAGAGATTTTCTCACTCACAATGCTGCCAGTTTTCTTCCTTCTGCGTTTCAAAGAGTTCTTAAGCTTGCCTCTGGATCCCTAGCTCACTAACCTCTACCTGGCTAGAGAGAAAAGGAGGGGGCGAGAGAGCAGATCTAAACTAGACATGGGTGCAGGCTGCAAAATTCAGATCCAGGTGTCATTATTTCTATTACACGCTTGAGCTGAATATAAATCCATGGTACGCCCACGTCTTCAATACTGCGTGCAGATGTGGTCACCCCATCTCAAAAAAGATATATTGGAATTGGAAAAGGTTCAGAAAAGGGCCACAAAAATGATTAGGGTATGGGACAGCGTCCATATGAGGAGAGATTAAGAAGATTGGGACTTTTCAGCTTGGAAAAGAGACGACTAAGGGGGGATGTGATAGATAAATAGTGACTGGTGTGGAGAAAGTAAATAAGGAAGTGTTATTTACTCCTTCTCGTAACATAAGAACTAGGGGTCACCAAATGACATTAATAGGCCCCAGGTTTAAAACAAAAAGGAAGTATTTCTTCACACAACACACAGTCAACCTGTGGAACTCTTTGCCAGAGGATGTTGTGAAGGCCAAGACTCATAGACTTTAAGGTCAGAAGGGACCATTATGATCATCTAGTCTGACCTCCTGCACAATACAGGACACAGAATCTCACCCACCCACTCCTGCAATAATCCTCTCACCTATATCTCAGCTATTGAAGTTCTCAAATCATGGTTTAAAGACTTCAAGATGCAGAGAATCCTCCAGCAAGACTATAACAGGGTTCAAAAAAGAACTAGAACAATTCATGGAGGATAGGTCCATCAGTGGCTATGAGCCAGGATGGGTAGGAATGGTGTCCCTAGCCTGTTTGCCTGAAGATGGGAATGGGCGACAGGGATATTGATTATTTGATGATACCTGTTCTGTTCATTCCCTCTGGGGCACCTGGCATTGGCCACTGTCAGAAGACAGGATACTGGGCTAGATGGACCTTTGGTCTGATCCAATGTGACTGTTCTTATGTTCTTCACTGCTGTCCAAGATGCAACAGTTCACACTGCTAATTTCAGTGTGGTAGGCCAAGCATGAGTCTAGCATGAGTCTGTCTCCCCAGGTTGGAGGCTCACTCCCTGCTGCAAAGCAGGCACACCCTACAAGTCTCAAATGAAGTTGGAGCCCTGCTGTGCCAGGTCCAGCACATATAGACAGTGACAGACATCTCTCCACAAAAGAGATTATGTTCTAAATAGACAAGACAGATAACGGGCAAGAGAAAGGAAGTTTGTGGATATTTGGACCTAGGATGAAATCCTGGCCCCACTGAAGTCAATGACCAAACTTCTACTGACTTCAGTGGGGCCAAGATTTCACCCCAAGTGTTTTGGTTCAGGGTCACTTTGTTGTGATCTAAATACAGAGCTAGGTACAAGCAGCTACAATGGGAACCGCTTAGCTTGGAGCGTTCACTGGCTCTCCTGCTGCTTATTAGCACTCATGGAAAAGGGAAAAGAGCTATCGGGGTGACTTCTAATCTTGGTGCTTGATCCTGCGAAGACTCATGCATGTGACTAACTTTGCTCAAGTGGGTACCTCCACTGCGGTCAACCGAACTAATCGTGTGAGCAACCTTACGCACGTGTGTAAGTCTTTGCAGCCTCAGACCCTACAGCAGCTCCCAGTGATGCCTCTGCTTTTTTTGTGGAAGGCAGCAATCTGATCAGGCGTGGAGCTGCTGGACTTGCGACATGGGACAGCAACGCTGCTGCTAATTGAAGTCATTCTAGTTTCATAAATCACCATAAGGAAGGAGAGAAAATAAAAGATTTCAGGCTGCCAATGTTTTCCATACTCACTGCACAGAGAAACACAGATTTCTGAACATATTCTACTGACCCAGAGCTTTAGGCAACTGTAAAATGAAATTCTAGGGGTAGCACAGGATGGCGGGCAGAAGAACATTTTAAACCTGTAAATAAAGGTTCTATTCTCCAGTGTGTGGGCTGTTTGAAATGTTACCTGTTTGTTTCTGTAGAGCTGGGAGGACAGCTGATCTCCTTGCCACGTGTCATCTGGAATAGGAAAATCCAAGCCACAGAACTGGTCTGGACAAAAACAGACATCAAAGTGATTAAACCGAAAACCACATTTTCCAAACCAAGCGTAAAATCACAATCATGTTTATTTTAATCCCTCGTTTACTTCATTTGAATCAAGGAAAAATGTTACTGCCTGATAAGCAGCAAAGAGTGGTCCTTTAAAAATAGATAATAAATTAGTAACTCAGCCGAGTTTGTTAGAAGACACCTTTGGCATCTGGAAGATATTCTTTATTTAAAATTCTTCTTCTTTACAAGAGGAACCAAAGCTTGGGAAAGTTGTTTGTGAGGCCACATGGGCCAGTGGCCAGGGCATTGTAGTGGGACTCAGGAAACCTGGGTTCCATTCTGGGCTCTCCTGTGACCTGGGGCAAGTCACTTCATTCTCTATCTCCGTTTCCCCCATCGTCAAATGAGTCCAACTGACCTTCTTTTGTAAAGTGTTTTGAGATCTAGGGATAGAAAGTGCTGGGTACAAGAGGTGAGTTTCCAACAGCATTTCAGATCATGGATAATTATGGAAGATAGAGATGAAACAAGCTAACCTTCCTACCAAGGTGGGGACTGCAAGGACACGAACCAGGCCCTCTCTGATTGAAAGCCTGATGCTCTACTGACTGCACTTTCAATTCTATACAGGGTCCTATCCCGCCCCAATACCACGTGGTGTGGACAGTAGGCAACATGACTATCATAATGTCACAGTGTGGTTTGTTCTCTGTCTCACCCCCTCCCCCGGGGAAATGGTTTGTGCAGTACCCAAGCCTGTCTGCAGGAAGCATGGTCACAGAATCCCTCCTTTTTTATCCAACTCTGCTAAAATCAAACCTAGGGCCCAGAGTGTATCACTATTAATGAGTAGTAGCATTGGGTTATATTATGGTAGCGTCCATGGGCCTTGGAGGAGATCAGGGTCACAGTGTGAGAGAGAGTCTCTGCCTCAAAGAGCTTGCAGCTTCACTAGCCCAGGCTGACAAAGGGTGGGGGAAGGGAAGGATTGCGACCCCCATTTCACAGATGCACAAACTGAGGCATGGGTGCCCAAATCCGTGAAGGCTCTTAGGTGCCTAATTCCCATTGATTCCCATGGGAGTTAGGCACTGCACTGCCTTTGAGGCTGTGGGCCTGCAAGACTAAGTGATTTGCCCCAGGTCAGACAGGGAGTCTATGGCAGAACTGGGAACTGAAATCTCCTGAGCCCCCCTCCGGTGCCTGGACCTCGGGGGATCCTGTCTCTCCGCGGGGAAAAGACCTTGCGACCATCTCCCGGGAGCTGCCGGCAAAGTACCCACGACGGCCCGCAGAGTCAGCCCCGCTAGCCACCCTCCGGGGGCGGCCGCCCGCCAGCAACAGCCCGGCCCGTTCTCCCCCGCTCCGCCGGGGCAAGCTGCCGTGTAGACGCAGCGCTGGAGGGGGATCGGCCGGGCCCCAGGGCTCTGACCCAGCTCTGCAAAGCGCACGGGCTCCGGG
The DNA here is from genome assembly GCA_033296515.1 of Macrochelys suwanniensis. Classification (NCBI taxonomy): domain Eukaryota; kingdom Metazoa; phylum Chordata; order Testudines; family Chelydridae; genus Macrochelys; species Macrochelys suwanniensis. The sequence goes on along the minus strand of CM065783.1, from coordinate 2,945,185 downwards.
GAGAAGGTAAGAGGGGGACCCGAGGTTAAGCGCCCTAGGAGACAAAGGGGGAGGGGGGGACCTGCCCGTCCCTCCCCAGCCGGCGCAGAAGCTAACGCATTCCCCCCGTCCTCCGGCACCTTTCGGTGCAAATCCCGGGCGGCCACGGCGGAGCAGGACTTACCCGGAGCCGGTCCCTCTGGCTGGGTCTCGCCGCTGCGGTCCAGGAGCCCCGGCGCCCAGAAAGAAACCCAGGTCTCCTTGGAAACCTCCTGGCCGGCCGCCGACGCGGAGTCGGCATAGGGGCGAGCGGAGCCCTGGCCCCCTGCAAAGCACCGGCCTGGGCCGGGAAGAAGGGCGCTCTGTGAAGCGAACACAAGGGCGCGGGGAGGGGAGTCGGGAGAGGGAGAGATGAGAGACGTGTGTGACACCCAGGGCAGAGCAACTCTCGCCCGGGGCTGGCGGGGCTCCATCCCCAGCCGCGAACCCCGGAGAGCGAGGCCAGAGACCCCGCCACTCGCGGGTGTCTCAAAGGCAGGAGACATCTCCCGGGTCGAGGTGATGGGCCCTGACACCTGGGAAGACCCACGCTGCAGCCAACGTGGTTAGCCTCCCGCGGATGCTGCGATCAAAGCCTGCTAGCTACAGGTATATTCCCATCCACAGCTTTGCCTCCAGATCGCCGAGTGATTCCCTGTCCACCCAGCGATCCCTTCCTCCAGCACATTAATAACACGCAGGGTCACCTCTGGACGAGACAGAAATCAGACCCAGTGCACACGCGCGCACACACACACACACACACACACCCGCTTGGGTTTTAACAGCCTTTGGCTGCTACCTCGACGTACGTCGCGGTGAGTCACCCACTCCAGCATCCAGGCACTAAGCAGAGGTATGCGAGAGAGCCACACTCCTTCGCTTCAAACTCGTTTGCAAACACCGAGGCTGTTTAAAGGGAGCAAGCGATCCAGACCGATCTTGAGAGGCGTTGGCTATTGAAGTCTTCCAACCGTCTACACAGAGTTAGGAGAGTCACAGCCAGTCTCTGCACATTCGCAGGGGTCCCACTGGGCAGGGAAAGTCTGGGCTCGTTTCTGGAAGTGTGTGGCTCCCCCCCCCCCCACTCCCCCAAATAAACCAAACCTGCTAGGGAGAAGTCTTTGCAAGGCAATGACAAAGCTCAGCTCCTCGAAAACGAGTCCCCACAGCTGTGGACAAGCAAAGCAGCACAGTCTGGGTTTGCAGGTACAGAGTAAGCTTCCTCCCTACCAATCTCCAACAAACAGGGCGCAACATATATTGCAAACCCTCCAGGCAAAATACCAGCTTTCTTTCCCTCCTGACTTCAGGTCGGGAGAGATCCAAAGAGCACTTACCATTTTAGTGGCACAATGAGATGCAGGGCTTGGGAGCACGTTTCCTCTTAAAGCCCCAGCGAGCTTCAATTGGCTCTGAAGGGGGAAAAGACAGGGGAGGCGAGTTCTAACCTAAAGGAGCTTCCAGTGACGCCTCCGAGCTTTCTTGAAATCCCAGCAATCTGATTTGGTGTACAGCTGTCAAACTTGTGACGTGAATAAACAGCAAACTGGCTGAAATCAAAGTCATTCTGGTCTCCCAAATCATCACAAGGAAGGAGGGGGGGAAAAAGAAATGGATAGGTTACACCGAGCTGGTGTGTCAGATTCATTGCAAGAAAGTAACACAGGTTTAGGAAGGCATCACACTCTGTTAGAGCAGCGGCGAGGTAGCTGGGGATGTGTTTTGTTTTATTTTTAACCCTATTTGGCAATTGTAAAGTCCCGCAGAAAGACCCAGAGGCAACTCATGCAACTGGTCAGGGCTGGGGAGAGAATGCTCATTGGATTTACTCATTATGGGGTCAGGGGCTAGCAAAGGCGACTGGGGGGGGGGGGGGCAAGTTTATCCACATCTCCACGGGGCAACGCGTGGTTTGCGGAACAGAAGCGGCGGTGATGTCAAGCTTTTAAATGGCTTCGTTTATTGGGACCCGCTCTGCTACCAGAAACAGGTCGGGCTGTTGAATAAACGAGGTAGGGACGGGAAGGTTTACTGCTGCGTAAGAAAGGGGGGAGGGATAGCTCAGTGGTTTGAGCATTGGCCTGCTAAACCCAGGGTTGTGAGTTCAATCCTTGAGGGGACCATTTGGGGCAAAAATTGGGGTTTGGTCCTGCTTTGAGCAGGGGGTTGGACTAGATACCTCCTGAGGTCCCTTCCAACCCTGAGATTCTAGGATTCTATGAAAGGGTTGCACCGTAGATAAGAGATCGCTGTCGACGACATACGTGTGCATATAAGCAACTGTAAATGACATCCACTTTCCACGGCGATGCCGATCCCTAAACAGGCTCGTCTTCCGGAACAAAACACCCCCACTCGGGGGTCTGTCGTTGTACAGGCGAAGGGGTTGGTGTGAAGTGAGGCGAACCGCGGAGCCGTTGCTCGGTCGGGATCCTGCCTCCTGCCAGGGCAAGAGCTATAGCAAAGGTAGGTGTAACCTGACCCGCCCGTGCGCATGGGCAGGTGGGAGCGGGCTGGCATACGGACCGGTCCGGTCTTTCATGCCCGCCCCGCGGAGGATGCTTGGGGCCCCGCAGCCCATTAGCGAGGCTCGGCGACGCCGCACGCCACGGGGGCGATTTACCTTCCGTGCGCCCGCCCCCGGCCTGTTTCCCTAGACCGCGTCTGGCGCCGCATCACCCCCGTTCCGGGGGGGAATGATCACGAGAAAAGGGGCTCGTGTCTGTCCCCCCCCCCACTGCAGGGCGCTCCGCGGCTAGCGCGTTATCCCCGGCCCGGAGGGGGGGGGGCCCTGCCGAGGAAGGGGGAACACAGGGGGGGGGGGCAGATTGTTGTGGGGGCCCCGCACGGCTGGGGGGGGGGGGGGGGGTGTTGTGCAGCTCCTTGGGGGCCGCCCGGCCCGGCCCGGCCCCCAGCCGCGTGTGCTCGGCGCTGCACGCGGCCCCACGGCGGGCAGGGCCCGCGCCAGGCCGGCCGCTCCGGGCCCCCCCCCCCCGAGCCCGCCAGCCCCCGGCCGGGCCCGAGGCGGCTCGAGACAGCGGCCACGTTGGGCCTCCCAAAAACACACACCCGCGCGCGGGGGAGTTGAAAGGTCACGTGGACGTCATCACCTTGCGCCCAGCTCCCGCGGGGGGGGGGGGGGGAACCGACACAAATTTGGGGGAGGGGGGGAGAGTCTTGGAGCCGCCGCCCCCCCCCCCCCGCCTGCTGTAGCAGCCCCCCCCCCCCCGGGCAGAGCTCCACCCCCCCCCAGCCTGCAGTATAAGTGGGGCACCCCTGGTACCCAGCCCCCCCCCTGCACAGGGGGCTCAGAGCTGGGGGGGGAGGGGCAGAGGTAGGGGGACCAGGTAGCAAGTGTGAAAAATCGGGACTTTTTTCGGGGGGGGGGGGGGGGGATAGTTGCATAGATAAGACAAAGCCCCTAATATTGGGGCAGTTTGGGTGGTATCAGGGCGTCTGGGCGCCCTAGGCAGAGGGGAACGGTGATGCCCCCGTCCATGCTGGCCTGGGGCTAGCTAGCCAAACATGCCTGCGATGGAGCGGGCGTGAGAGGGAGATGAGAGACCTCTCTGTAGGGCCCCCGCTAGCCCTGTGCCTCCAACTGCACCTGTTACATGTTCAGCGCGTGTTCAGGCATGCGACAAAAATCCGCTGGGCACTGCCCCGTACCCGGGTCTGGATCTGACCGAGGCCATGCCGTGTGTACGCGCTATTTAGTTCAGCCAGGAATATCACTAAATCCTCACATAGGAACACATGTTGGGGGTGGGTTATTGATATGAACGTGGCGTGGGTCTTCTACACACAGAGAAATCTCTTCCAATCACTGCATCCTGCCAAGCTGCTTGTTCGTATCCAGCTTTCTCCTGGCATTATTTGCACATACACTGGTCCCTTTAAAGAGAAAGGCAGAGGTACAAGGGAGACACTTGTTTATCAAAAGGGCAGCCGGACAAGAGCACAATATTTTGCTGTCTCCCTACTTTTTTACCGCTGTCTCCTCCACTCCCATTATGCTCAACCCCAAGCTGTTCAAAGAGCAGCATGCAATAGAAAAACAGAGAGGCTAATCCTTTCTAGAAATAACTGTCTGAGGAGGACGGAGATGAGGGACCCAAAATATACTGCCCTCGATGGGTTTCGTGCTAGGCTTTACATCTTGACCCAAAGGAGCGAGTCTGGGCAAGCACTTCCATACCCTGCGCAATACAAGCAAAGGCAGGCGCTTTTAAGGTTTTATGTGTGCTTGTGAGGAAGGATTTAATCCTTCGTGTAATTAGCGGGAAAAAGGGGCCGCACACCATTCAGAACAGTGGGAAGTAATAATGAAAACCTCGATTTTTTTCCCTGTTGCTTTTGGGGTTTTGTCCTCACATAAGAAAGTAAAGACAAACCCCCACAATATTATCATGGTGGGGTCAAGTCGACAGAGCACAGAACTGGGAAACAGGACTCCTGCATTCTGCCATGGAGGAACGGAGCCAAGTCATAGAATCATAGAATCTCAGGGTTGGAAGGGACCTCAGGAGGTCATCTAGTCCAACCCCCTGCTCAAAGCAGGACCAACCCCAACTAAATCATCCCAGCCAGGGCTTTGTCAAGCCTGACCTTAAAAAGCTCTAAGGAAGGAGATTCCACCACCTCCCTAGGTAACCCAAGTCACTTTACCTCTCTGGGCCACCCTTCCCACACTTGTACATTGAGGATACAATTTGCTCCTGGAAAATCGATACTCTTGTAGAGTCCTCTGACTGGGGGAACGCTTGTACTCCAGGTGAACAGCGCGGCGTTCTTCAATGGCTGGAGTGAGTGTGGCGGAGTTGGCCTCAAACCAGTCATTATTCATGTTTTGTTTCTTTCCAAAAACTTTCATGGCTGTGCTGTGTACTGCATCTCTGATGTGGTCCCATCTCTCTTTGGCGCAGCCACCGGGAGGCATACAGTTCAGCACCTCGGAGAGCACATGGGTGAATTTCTCTGCCTTGTCTGGGTGTGCGGTCTTGCTCACATCGATGCGGGGTTTGCCCTCTGGCCTAGAGCGGTGGATCTTCTTTGGCTGTAGCCTCATCTTGCTGCACACCAGTGAGTGATCACTGTCGCAGTCAGCACTGTGGAAGGTGCGAGTAAGCAGGACGCACTTCAAGGCAGACCGCCTGATGATGATCAGGTCGAGTTGGTGCCAGTGCATGGAGCGAGGGTGTCTCCAGGACACTTTGTGTTGAGGCTTTGTCTGGAAGAATGAGTTGGTGATGCTGAGGTCATGGTACGAGCACAGTTCCAGAAGTCGTTGTCCATTCTCATTCATTTCTCCAATGCCAAACTTTCCAAGACAGGTTGGCCAAAAGTCGTGGTCAGCGCCCACTCTGGCGTTGAAGTCACCCAGTAGTATCAAGTGCTCTTCTTTAGGGATACTCCTGATGATCGTGTCTAACTGATCATAGAACTCATCCTTGGTATCCCTGTTGGCGCCGAGTGTTGGTGCATACACGCTGATCAGGTTGACGGGTCCAGTTGATGTGTGGAGTCGGAGTGATAACAGTCTTTCAGTTCCTTGTTGACCAGGTTCCACCATCCCCAGTAAAGAATTTCTTACGGCAAATCCAACACCACACTCTCTGATTGCTTCGGCACTCTTCCCTTGCCAGAAGAACGTATAGTTCTTTTCCCTGAGAGTCCCAGCGTCTGGGAGCCGTGTCTCCTGCAAAGCGACTATGTCGATTTGGAGTCGTGCTAGCTCATTGTTGATGACTGCAGTCTTCCGAAGATCGCTGATTGCCTGAAGATCTTGTGATAGGCCAGTTGTCATGGTCCGTACGTTCCAGCATCCTAACTTGAGGGCTGGTTTCTTAAATGTTGGTTTTCTTTTGTTGTTGCCTGGTGCATGGTTCGCAGTCCACTTGTCGGGTACTCACGTACACTAAGCCCCACGCACCCAGTGAAGCAGGTGAACTGTGGCGGGACAACACCTTATTGGCTGGGGGCTGCCCAGCTTGAGGCGGGCGATAGTTGTCCAGTGAGACGTGGTGATTCCTCCCACTGTCGGAAGCAACCCCTGGCGCCAGCTCTACGCCAATCGAGCAGGGGGCTTATAACCGGTAAACTGTTACTTCCTGTGTTGTGTCGACACTGTGAAGTGAAGCTGGAGTGTCCTCTCCAGGGCGCAAGCCAGGGCAGGGTGATATGGAGGAACAGCTGTTGCCCATGCAGCAGAACCCCCCTCTCCACGCAACTGATGGATCCAAGGGAAAGACAATGTCGATACAACTTGGCACCAGTGACGTCGCAGGAGTTGCCGGAATGACGTTGAGGACAATGTCAGACCGCCATCGGGACTCCGACACCGGATTTGGTTTCAGGGTTGACTCCCTTAGCCTTTCCCATGAGTGGGTATTGCCACAAGGCAGCGGAGGTTTTAAATCAGAGTTTTCCTTCTCCTAGGTGGGCTGCCTTCCAAGGCTGACGAGCCCCACATTACCCAAGGATAATACTTCTCTTTATAAAGGGTTTTGAGTTCCAAGGGTGAAAAGCCCTATATAAGCACTCGATATTATTACAAGTTCCAGACTGTTTTCTGAGATGTCAGCCTAGGGATTTTAGATCACCAAAAGGCAAGTATTGTTTGTTTTTTAATTTGAGCCTCAGAGAGAAAAGTTAGTCTCACAAAATGATGTATTGATTTTATGAATAAAGTTGTCTGAAAAGCTTCAGGTTCCATTACCAGCTCCACAGCAACATTATATGCAGTAAAAAGAAAAGAAAAGAAAAATCATCCCTGCGAACAAATTATTTTATTATGATCTAAAGAAATAAAAATACAGGAATGCTTGATTGGCAGAACTTTTATGCACCTGTGAAGTCAGTGCTAAGTCTTTTTCTTATAAGAATTAAAGTTCAAGGGTGAGATTCTGACCCCACTGAAGTCAATGACAAAACTCCCGCTGACTTCACTGGGGCCAGGATTTCACCTTAAATTTCATAAGTGCTCAACTCCAGGATTTTAAGAGCATTTCTGGCACAGGCTTATTTGCAAAATTCCTATGCGTTGTTCCTCCTGTTCCGTTATTCTCCAGTAAACTGGTGGATAGGTCAGTGGACTGAGACTCAGGAGAGCTGGGTTCTAGTCTTGACTCTGCTGCTGACCTGCTGGGTGGTCTTGGGCAAATTAGCTAATGACCCTGCCTCAGTTTCCCCATCTGTAAAATGGGGATAATGGTCCTGGTCTCCTTTGTAAAGGACTTTGTGAGCTACTGATGAAAAGCACTAGATAATAGCTAGGCATTATTGCCATATGATCTCTCTGGTGCTAATCCTGCTTGGATCTTTTTGATTGACTTCATATTTGTGTGTAAGCAGCCCTAAGGCTGCACTCAGTTTGTTGTGAACTGACTCCCAGAAGGAATGTCAGCAGTGACGGTATTCCAGGGAAAACACACTGAAATAGCAGCACAATGCATAGCACGTTGAAAGGGCACCATTGCGCACAAAATGAAAATAAATATAAGGGGCCTAATTCACCAGTTGCTCCGGTTTGACGCCAGTGTAAATGCATTGCTTTCCAGGCCGAATTCTGGTCTAGGTTATTGCATCCTGCCATGCCTAAAATTCTCATCTTCACTAATCCTTCTAAATCGCGCTTTAGTGTTGCTGTTAAAAGCTGCTGCGTTCCACCTCCTATGTGCCTGTATTTCAATGAGGCAAAGGTGTACCTTGGTAAATCTCTGAGCCATCATTTGTAAAGAGGCATCTTAAAGTTCTAGAAATCCATAAGCATCTGTGTCGTCCTCATTATTATCTGAACCTGCTATCGCATGGACTATCGCCACTCACTGGTCCATGAAATCAGAAGGACATATTTGGGGATCTCTGGCAGTTCACAATAAACATATTTTATTTATTTTTATTGATCAAATGCTGCTAGCCAAACCGTGCTCACAGTGCTTCTGTGAGCCAGTTTTCCCTTTCCCACGTGGAGCAGCGATTTGGCTGTTTGTCAGATATTTGGAGGCAAAAAGATTAAAATGCAAAAATGTGAAATTGTATCTATGTGTGGCCTTACCAGCAAGTCCGCTGAGACCGGCACTTTCCTTAACTTCAACATGAGCCGGATCAGGCCCTTCAAATCTACTTACCAGAGGAAAATTCCATGTAATCCCCTAAATACCAGTTCTAGTTTTGAAATGAAGACATGATGTAAATAAATAAATAACTTTTTAAAGTGTTCATCCAGGTGACAAAACATAACATGGCCCACATAGAAATCCAGCAAATAATACCCACTACACATAACAAATCAACCAACAGACTAACCAAAATTAATGTAAAAATACACATTCTTCAACAAGCATACCAGCCTTCTGCCAAACATACCATTGAGATATAACGCTGTGTTGTGATTTTGTCTGTTTCCCCTACCTGTTCAGTTCACAATAGGTCAAATTCACCCCCGGCTTAACTCCGGGAATGAGTTTGGCATTATGTTGATTTATCAGCGATGGGTTGGTACGCTTGGCTGAGGGTTGGTATGTTTGGAGAAGATAGTGTATTTTGTTGGTTGATCAGTTGGTTAATTTGTTGTATGTAGTGGATGTTATTTGTAGGATTTGTATGGGAGCTGTGTTATGTCATTTTTGGTTACCTACAGGGTAGGATGGGCTCTTTAAAAAAGTTTGTTATAAAATCAAAAGAAATAAGAATAATGAATATTTGAAATAACATCTGGGGATTTTGAATGAACTTCGAATTACTTGGACTTCTCCCAACACAGGAAGGTAGTGACATATGGCAGCAGTTCTCAACCAGGGGTCCGAGGCCCTTTGGAGGGCCATGAGCAAGTTTCAGGGGGTTCACCAGGCAGGGCCAGCAATAGACTTACTGGCTTTTACATGCAGATAAACAGTTGTTGTGGCACATGTGGGCCATGGAGTTTTTATAATATTAGGAGGACCTCAGGAAGAAAAAGGTTGAGAACCCTAGCCAGATGATATATTTTTTGAAAGTTATTTCCCCCTTGATTTACAATCATTTTTCACATGTAGCCTCTGACAATGAGAGCGTGAGAGAATCATCACCTCCATATACAGCCAGATTAAAGTGTGATTTTTAGATTTATGGGAACTTTATTCATTTGGAAGCTGAAAATCTCGTAATGTGTCATTGTAAGGATAGTATCAGAGGAGTAGCCATGTTAGTCTGGATCTGTAGAAGCGACAAAGGGTCCTGTGGCACCTTATAGACTAACAGAGGTATTGGAGCATAAGCTTTCGTGGGTGAATACCCACTTCTTCATACGTATCCATTGTAAGGATAGTATTCCCTAAATTAGCAGCAAAGTCTCAGGTTTAACCCAAAATATTTGATTTATGATACTATATGTAAATGATATTCATATAGATAAAACACATTGAACTGACGCGTATGTGTGTGCACCACTGCCCTCTACTGGATGGAATGGGACCTGCTCACCAGTGTGTCATAGATCCTATACTGCTAACAGCTAATTACTAATGAGCGCTCCGACAGTTCAGGTATCAGGAGTTTGTAATTGTGACTTTTGGCACTGGAAGTTTTGAGGTCTCTCCCTACACTAATATATATGTGCTGTGCTTGGTGTTGCACAAGACACAAAACTGTGTGACTGGGCAAGAAAATGTCAGATGAAATTCAGTGTTAATAAATGCAAAGTAATGCACATTGGAAAACACAATCCCAACTACACATACACAATGATGAGGTCTAAATTAGCTGTTACCACCCAAGAAAGAGATGTTGGAGTCATCATGGGTTGTTCTCTGAAAACATCCACTCAATGTGCAGCGGCAGTCAAAAAAGTGAAAAGAACATTGGTCATCGTTCAGAAAGGGATAGATAATAAGACATAAAATATCATAGTGCCGCTATATAAATCCATGGCACGCCGATATCTTGAATACTGCGTGCAGTTCTGGTCTCCCCATCTCAAAAGAGATATATTGGAATTGGAAAAAGTACAGAGAAAGGCAACAAAAATGATGAGGGGTATGGAACATCTTCCATATGAGAAGGGACTAAAAAGAGTGGGACTGTTTAGCTTGGAAAAGAGATGACTAAGAGGGGTATGATACAGGTCTATAACATCAGGAATGGTGTGGTAAAGTGAATAGGGAAGTGTTATTTACTCCTTCACATAACACAAGAGCCAGGGGTCACCTGATGAAATTAAGAGGCAGCCGGTTTAAAACAAATATAAAGAAGTACTTCATACAAGGCACGGTCAACTTGAGGAACTCATTGCCAGGGGACATTGTGAAGGCCAGAAGTACAACTGGGTTCAGAAAGGAACTAGATAAGTTCACAGAGGACAGGTCGAACAATGGCTATTAGCCATGATCAGGGACGCAACCCCCTGCTCTGGGTGTCCCTAAGCCTCTGACTGCCAGAAGCTTAGGCTGGCTGATGGGGTGGATCACTCAATAAACTGTCCCGGGGCACCGGAACAATTTGTATAACGGGGGTTCTGAGAGCCATTGAACCAAACTGTAAACCCTGTGTATAATGGAAACCGCTTCAAGCCAGGGGGTGCAGCAGCACCCCCAACATCCCTCGTTCCAGCACCTATGAATTGTCCTGTTCTGTTCACTCCCTCTGAGGCATCTGGCTCCAGCCATAGTAGGAAGATAGGATTCTGGGGTAGATGGGCCATTCGACTGACCCAGTATGGCCACTCTTACATTCTTAAAGAAGCCTTGTTCCCCAGCTAGAGGGGTTTATAATTTAAATAATGAGTAACGGGGTATAATGACAACCCAGCCTGTCCTGGAATACAAGAACAAGGAGGGCATGTGATGGAATTGAAAGTCAGCAAATTTAAAACCGATTAAAGGAAAAAACCTTTTCACACAGAGCAAACAATTAATCTGTGGAACTCACTGCCACAAGATACCAGTGAGGGGAAGAGCATGGTAGGATTCAAAAATGATTCCAACAGTTGTATGGGTAAAGAGAACATCTGGAAGAAACCCAAGAGTTTTGCAAGGGAGATAGCCCCTCCTGCATTAAGATTTAGGCCAACCTCTGATAATTCATGGTCAGGAATAAACATTTCCTGTGAGAAGTTACAAGAAACCTGCACAACTCCCTACTGCAGGTTTCTTGTAACTCTCTTTGAAGTAACTGGTATGGGCCACTCTCAGAGAGCACTCAGAAAACAGACCTGGGATTTGTACCCCTCTAGCTTTCCGCAGATGCGTACCTGCTCCTCCTGTTCCAGGTTTGACTGGTGACTGGCGAACATATTTTCCACTTCTGGTTCAGCAAAATGTTGCGAGAACAGATGTTCTGAGATTGCAGTCCAAACTGATGGAACACTCAGGAGAGCAGCTGGTGTCTCACTGTTTTGACCGTGGCTTTGTGGTTAGGGTGCTGGACTGGCATCCAGGAGATTAAGGGTCAGTTCCCAGCTCTGTCCCTGACTTGTGTGACCGTGGGCACATCCCTCCATCTCTCGGGAATTCAGTTCCCCATCAGTAAATTGGGAATAATACTTCCTGTGTCCCATTTATGATCTGTGTTGTCTACGCAGATGTTAAATTCTTTGGGGGCAGGGACTCTCGCTTACTGTGTGTATGTCCAGCACCTAGAACAGATGGGTCCCGATCTTGGTTGTGGCCTCTGGGCTCCATAATAATAATTTGGGACAGAAATCTCACTTCACAAGATTTTGGGACGGTTGAATCTGAGGTTGAACATTAACCTTGATTAGGTTTTGGAACCACAGCCTATTCTTAATCCAGATGGAGACCCAGCAATGCCCCAGCCATAAAGACATTCTTCTGTATTCAGTATAGATGTACCCCTAAAGCTGTTTAAATGAGTTGCCGTGCTGCAGCAGAGAAGTTGAAACCTCCATTGCAATACACGGGCCTGGCAACTTGACGTAAGCAGCCTTGGTGGCAGATATTCTAAGTGGTAGATGATTTGGATAGTCTGTGTTGATCAAAGGCAAAATTCTCTGGGCCGTGTTATGGAGGAGGTCAGACTAGATGATCATAGCAGCCCCTTCTGGCTGCAAAATCTATGAATCTCTGGAAAGAGAAAATTCCCCTAAAATCCATATTTTCCCCTATGATGTTTTCCACTAAATCCAAGTCATTCTGAAAGGAGAATCTGCCAGGAGAATCTTTGCTGTTAGGGCTACACCTCATTAATACTGCTCTCCCTTTTGGCTGGCTCTCTGGAGCTGGCAGTTTGATTGGCACTTCTCCACCTCTCCTTGGGCACAGAAGCAGGGCACTTCCATTCTTGGCCGGCAGTCGGGAGACTTGGCAGACTTTGCGGAACTGAGTAAATACATGCGAGGGCATCGCTTCATTGCTGAACGATGCAGCAGTTGCCTTCACTAATCAATAAAGAATGGAAGAGTCCAAGGATGGGTTAAAAGTGTGTCAGGGATAGCGAGGTGAAGGACACTGTTGTCATGAGCAGAGAAATATATTAGGGCTTTTATACGTGCCATTCAAATGTTTAGCTAAAACAGTAAGTTCCTCGGGAAGCACTCTGGAAAACAAATCGGACCATATCCCTGAACCATCCTGTTCTGGTTCCTGGAGCTAGTGTTGGAGGAACTTGTGATGAAAGGGAATAACGTTGTCAGTAATTCAAATACAAGAATGGCAGCTGATTTCAGACTTTACAGTAGAGCCGGCTGGCAAACAAGTATTGCATATTGCAAAGGATTTCGAGATTTCAAAGTCTGGCTTCGTTTGTAACTGTAACGAAACCTGAAACGTTAAAAATTCTCCACAAAGCAAAATTCTGAACAAAATAATCATTTTGGATTCATTGAAATGTTTTATTTCAGTTTTGACATTCTATTCTATTCTACCAAATTTAAAAGTCAAAATAACAAGTCATTTCAAAACAAACTCAGAATGTTTTGTTCCGAAAATGTTGAAATGGGATGTTTTGACATTGTTGGAACTTTTTTCATTCCAAAATGAAATTTTAGCAAAATTGATGTGATTTCTCAAAGAATTTCGATTTTGGTGGAACTGCATTTTGACGAGTGCTAGGAAGAGACTTGACTTTACTTCTTGGCACCAGTCACGAGAGCTTTACTGGATGTCAGCATGTTTGATAGGATCATGAAGTATTTGAACACTAGAGGGCTTCCTGAAATCTCTCCCAATAGCCTCCAACACACAAGTTGAGAAAGCAGCTTGTCTGAGTAAATCAGGGAGATATTGCTCTCAGTTTTTTAAATCAGGATTACGTTTGATGGGAAAAGTGAGTAGAAATAGAAATTAGTACATTCAATTATACTAAGACTGCCTAAGACTAGGTTAAGCTTCCTTTTAACAGGGCGAGGGTGTCTATGTATGATTCTCTTGAGCATTAGACCTGGAAGAAGAACTTATGTGATGATTTCTGCCTCTTTTTCTATTTGAGACTTGCCCGGGAGCAGCGAACAATTGTCTTCAGTTTATTCGGTGTGCAAAACTATTCACCAAATCATTTCTGTGAATAACTCTTGGTCTGTAGGTCCATCAATGGCTATTAGCCAGGATGGGCAGGGATGGTGTCCCTACCCTCTGTTTGCCAGAAGCTGGGAATGGGTGACAGGGGATGGATCACTTGGTGATTACCTGTTCTGTTCATTCCCTCTGAAGCACCTGGCATTGGCCACTGTTGGAAGACAGGATACTAGGCTAGATGGACCTTTGGTCTGACCCAGTATGGCCGTTCTTATGTAGCTTGTTCATGAACAGTATATAGAGGATCCTCTCCCCCCAACACATTCAACATTTGAATAGTGTTGGTTAGTTTGGATTGGACACTCCGATCACATGATATAGACCTGTTCCCTGATTGGAACAACATAATTCTAGATTCTGATTTCTGGTGTGAAAACCAGCATTGCCAGCTCCATGAGTTAAAAAATCATGAGTCAGGCCCTAAAAATCATGAGATTGATTTTAAATTCTGAGGTTATTTTTTTTTAAAGAAGGAATGTATCTGCCTTTTAGAACTGACCCTTTAAGGGGGTCATGTTTTCAAGGTTTTCTCTCTAACCATAAGTGCTAGAAACTTACTTTCATTAAAAATGAAAGCTGAGGTTCTTGTGTAATCTCCTGACTCCAGGGGTTGAAACTTTAAGAAAAGTACCTAATATTGCAAAAGTGGTGATAAAATTGCGAGAATTTGCAACACTGGAAACTCATACTTCTTAATGCAAATTTCCTCCCAGCGAATCTCTCCCATATAACACTGCTGTAGCAGTTTTCCCACCAGATTTACCGAAAATTAGTACCTAAAGTTAGGCTCCCAAACTCTTATTTAAGTAGCAAATTAAGGATATAGAAGCCTCACTTTAGGCACCCATTCTGGAAAAACTTGACCGTAGCGTGATTTTCCATTTCGATTGACTCTCCTTCCTGAATTCCCAACAGTTGCTAGGAGAGTATCAATCTAACGTTGCATTTAAAAGTGTGACCAGAAAAACCTCCCTGTTAGACTTTTGTGGTTTCATTTCAGGAGCTCAGCTCCCATTTAAACATTGTTTTCTGAAGCTCTGCAGTCAGCGTGAACTGTAATATTCCTGGTGTGCACAGTATCAATAGTCTCTTAATATGTCTGATTGTATTATATTTTCCTTTAGTCGTGCTCACAGACACACACTGAGCTTTCCTCCAAATCTGACTGGAGGGAGATGTTAAGCCATCGATTCTATAGGGGTGTAAATTAATTAGCATTCATCTATTTTTGTCCTTTAGCATATATTTGTTAAGATACCAATATTCCATTTGTATACCACCTTTTCATGCCAAAGTGCTTTCCAAACTCTAGAGACAGAAGTAATTTTACCTGCCACCAGAAATGCAACTTCCTCTGGGGAGGAATGAGGCAGTCATTTTACCGTGGACAACAGCACTATACAACAGTGTAGGACTGGAAGTGCAGTAGAGTATCTTATTGTACTGTCTCTCCAAAGGGGAATTTAAGTAGGCAGAATGTAATTACTTGAGCAGGAGAATTTGGCTGTGACACCAGGGCGAGCACCTTTCCTCTTTCACAGCGTGACACAGTGATCAGGACTTTGGTTTTGTATCTCATTAAAAAGAAGGATAACTGACAGGAAAAGGTACGGTCTGCTTGAGTGAGTCAAAATGTAGAAAGAAATCAAAGGATTTTTGGCAAAATCAAAATAATTTTTCATGCTCCTGTATTTTGTAACTGTCTGATTATTCATTTTCTGAATTTTCCACAGATTTTTTTTTAATTTAAAAAAAAAATCTTTGAAACTGCACATTTCCAAGAATGTTTTTTTTTCTCTTTTGAACTCAAAAGTGTTTGAAAATTAAATGGTTCACTCTTATAAAAAAAGAATTAGCAGTGTGACTGAAGGGGACTACAACAAATAAATAAATAATCCGAAGAATAACTAAAATAATTTTGCTGCTGTTGTTAAAAATCTCCACTGACACCTTTTTGAAAAATTGAAATGATTTGTCTAAAAGAAAAATTCCATTTTGAGCACAAATAAAAAATATTAGATGAGGCTTGAGCAAAATCCAAAGCCGTATTGTTCCAGTTTAGACCCCAGTCCTCAGAACCCTTAAACACATCCTTACCTTTTAAAATCTGAGTAGTTCCACTGAAGTCAGTAAGACTACTCACAGGCTTAAAAAGTGAAGTATGTGCTTAAGAGTTTGCAGGACTGGCTCCTTTATTTGCTAAGTCTTGAGAGAGAAAAACAAAGTAGTTAAAAATGATAAGATTTTGTGGACAGTTTCCCCCCATTTTTTGTTGTTGTTGAAATTTGAAATTTCAATGAAAATATTGGTCAACAAATCTAAATTTGGAAAATTCAATCCAGCTTTCACTAAAAGTAAGTAGCAGATATCAGTAGAGTTTTAAAAATGCAGCCTCGTTGAAAAGCCAGCAGTGACTGTGTCAGTTACTACTATTATTGATCATTTGGATTACACCAGTTTCTAGAAGTCCCACCTGAGATCACAGCCCGGTTGTGCTGAGCTCTGTGCAAACACTTAGGGTATGTCTACACTGGCAGAGTTACAGCGCCGGCAGTTAGAATGCCGCTCAGAGAGCGCTGAAGGGAAACCTCTGTTGTGTGTTCACACTGTCAGCTGCCTGCGCAATAGCATGTTCACACTTGCGGCACATGCAGTGGTATTCGGAGCGGTGCACTCTGGGCAGCTATCCCACAAAGCGTCTCTTGCTCTTCTGCCGCTAAGAGTTGTGGGGAGGCAGAGGGGGTCGCAGGGCATCCTGGGTCCTGTCCCAATGCCGTGAGATGCATTGCTTTGCACCCCTGCAATCCCTGGGCTTCCGTCTGCATTTGGCACCATCTTTCAACCGTTTGTGTACTGTGCGCTCCTCTTCTTCGGTCTGCAGGAATGGATCCCACACTGTTGACCAAAATGCTGCTTGCACTCACTAACATGTCATGAGTGGAGTTATCCCTTAAACTACAAAGGCAAGAGGAGTTCAACATTGATCTCATCACGCGTAGTAGCTACAACATGAGATTTCTCTGTGGAAATTAAACATTTCAGGTTTTCATTCCAAATTGGGTTCCCCCACCCAAAATTTAACTAAGTAAAAAAAAAAAAAAAAGGTTGAAAAACACCCCAAAATGACCCAAAATAAAACAAACATTTGTTTCAGGTTGAATGAAACATTCTACCCACAGTTGGACAGAGTCTGACCATCATTACATTGGTGAAAATCAAATGGAATGCCATGGAAATCAAGGGAGTTACTCTGTGAGTAACCAACCTAAATCTGAACTATCATTAAGCATCTTCTGACTTGCTACTTTTGCTCAGTTAAAAAGAGATGACGAGATATTTTTCCTTTAGAGAAAACATTTGGTAAAACTTCTTCCAGGGCTCACTGATCGGCAAAAATATTCTGACAGAAGCTCTTATGCTTTGGATCTTGAGCAGTGAGCTTTGCTTTTCTCAGTGTACAACCTTCTAGAAATTGGGCTGTTTGCATGATTTAGCCCACTGATTCTGACACGTGCTAGTCCATAAACCAGAACGTGAATGTAAAACAGATCGGTGTTGTATTCGGCGAGCTTACCTTGCAGTGGTGCTTTGCACAGCACACTGATGCTTTGTGTATTCATTTCTCATTGCTTGGTAGCTTTACTGCTACGTTGTGTTTGACTGGCTCATAATCGGTGATATAATCAGGTCCCCCTTCAGGGTGTAACAAGAGACCTTAAATCACAGAACTGGGGAATCAAAGGCAGAATTATGTTAGATGTTAACACTCTGCCAGCAACCAGGCTCGCAGCAATTGGTTAAAGAGGGCCATCCCAGTAGACTTTCATTTACAGACTTCTTGAGTTGACCTGCTAGTGTTTCCCCCTCCCCCTCTCCTTCCTCTTTATTTTCTTTATTTTTTTCCCCCTTGAGTCTCTTTTGATTTCACGCTGGCTTTTTAAATTGAGGATAAAGTTAATTCACCGAACAATGGCACAGCTGGAATTAAATATGGCTGGTCGCTATGTGGAGGGGAGGGGCCGGTGCTGGCCGGGGATGCTTATTGGATCCCCTAACACCCTTAAGGGCTGTTGCTGATTCACTGGCGGTGCCTGTAGCGACAAAGCAAGAAGTTAACTAATTACGAACATATGGTTCAGCAGCACTCGACTCAGCAGACACCTTGTTAGCTAGGAGCCGGCTAGGTGTTCTGAAGGAGTGAAGGGCAAGGTTTTGGGTAGAAGGTGTGGTTCGAATCCCACCGACAAGCCTAAGGGAGACTTGATTGATCCTAATCTATTCTTTTTGTTAGGCGGCAGCATGCTGCTGGCAGGAACAGCTTGGTAATAACAGAGATTTGCGGCCTGTAAGTCCTTGTGGTTACGGTCAGCACGCGACTCTCAGCCGGCTCCTCGCATGCTCCTGGCTTAATTGGTCTCGATGGTGGGAACTGAAATGAGACGGTCGTTCAAGGTGCAACACATGGTCTACCTGAAATTGCACCCTGCAAGCTGTAGCACAGATGTCACCCCGGTGGCAGCGTGCTTACCACAAGGGGTGCCGGAGATGTCCGTAGGGAAAGGGGCAGGGGACCTCTGAGGGGATCTGCGGATTTTCACGGCTTAATGTGGAATTAATTAGAGGGAAGTTTAGAGAGATACACACAGAATTTATTAGGAAACATGTCAGGCGAGACTGCAGCTGTGCCTGCACTGAGGAGTTGGCATGCATCGAATGGAGATATGCCCCCCCAAAAGGCTTGCCTATCAGCTAGTGGGGTGCATGTTTGCTGTGTCTAGCTATCATGCACAAATTGCTGTGGTGTCTGGGCACGGTGTGTTATTTGAAATAGGCTATCTTTTGATGCTGATTTCATTCTGACCATCAGTGGTCTCAAGGAAGTGTGGGTCTGTCATTGCCTGGAATGTAAGTCGTTTTGAAACACTCTTTGATAGCTCATGCAGTTTGTTTAACCACTCTGGCAATTAACAGACACGCCATCCCCCCACTCTCCTGCAAGATAGGAACGGTCGGTGTTATATATTGTAAGGGTGGCGAGTTGGGAAGCGTTCTGCTGTCTCATTGACCCACATCAGAACTTGCTAATTGTTTGGCCATGTCCACACCACCTAGGCCCACCATATGCCTTGTCGCAGGGTTACCAGTTGTCATGATTTTAGTCACTGATTCATAGAGTTTAAGGCCAGAAGGGACTACTGCATCATCTCGTCTGACCTGCTGTACAGCACAGTTACCCCTGTATTAAGCCCACTAAGTTGGGTTTGACTAAGCATCTCTTTCAGAAAGGTAGCCAGTCTGAATGGGAAGACAGCAAGAGATGGAGAATGTGCTGCTTCCTTGGTAGTTTGTTCCAATGGTTAGTCACCCTCCGTGTTAAAAACGTGTGCCTAATTTCTAATTTGAATTTGTCTGGGGAAAAGTTTGAAAATGTGAAACCTAAAAGCTCAAAGACCAGAAGGCCAATAAAGAAACCCTCACCGTTGATTATTATTTAACCCCCCCGTGATTTTAAGCCAATCTCATAACTTTGGGGGGCCTAACTCTTGATTTTTGAGAACTTGGGTTTGATTATACTGTGCTATAAACATGGGGGCATGCATGCACGGACATCTTGACACCAACCTGACCTGCCATTTAGATTAGGAGCTAGATTGTTGGGTGTGACCAAACTGCAATTGGAGCTGAACCCGAGTGGGGAAACAAGCGATGACTATGTTTTTGTCACACATTTGTACAGCACCTCGCACAGTGGGGCTTGATCCGGGACGGGGGCCCATCTGTGCTACCTCAGTACACAGAATAATAGTAACAGATTGGAATATTAGCGAGACAAGGTGACTGAGATGAAGAAGAACTCTGTGTGGCTCAAAAGCTTGTTTGTCTCACCAACAGACGTTAGTCCAACAAAAGATATTACCTCACCCACCTTGTCTCTCTAATATCCTGGGACCAACATGGCTACAACAACACCGCATACATAAATTGCAATAGATCATCAATGGGCAAAGTCAACTTGATTATGAAATTTCACTCAACGTATCACGGTAAAAATCAGTCAGCAGTAAAAGGAATATTTCTTGCTATATATTTATTTATTTCTATTGATTTACATGTGTCATCACATCTGTCCTTTGCTTGACACATTGTCAAAATACTAGTAGCTGGAAGCCTGTGCTGTCACCTGTGTGGGGCAATTGGGCCAAGTAACCCACCGTTTGCGCCATCTCCCTCATGCCACCAATGAAATTGCTGCATGCAAATTAGCTGTGGAATAAAGGTGGTGATTGGTTGAGTTACGTCTGATATCACAATGGTGGAGGACTCTTGGTATGGCATAGATACCTGCCTTACTATAGCTGTACACTGCACGGGTGTAATTCATAAAGTAAAAATGGCTGAGAACTTAAAAGATTGGATGGTAACAGATTGTGAATCCCGGTGATGACTGAATCCTGGTGATATTCTAAAGAAAAACAGCTTATTACCCACGCTTGTAGCTGGTTTCATCACTTCGCTCTGACTCAACATATTCTGGGCTTTAGAGTGACAATCCTGGAATCTCATTATATAGATAATTATATAAACAGAATCTCTCAGGAACCTCCCTTTGCCCTATAATTAACATAATCACCTGGCTCAGGTGTTGCCCGAGGGCTGACGGATGTAGTTGTATGATCGTGTCTGTTTGAGGACCAAGTAAAATTAAAAAAGGGGCTGGTTCAACAGTGCTTGGATAACAAGGAGCCATAGAAAACCTTAACAGACAGATAGAGAGATATCCAAAATGTTGGGGTTAGTCACATTCACTCCATCTATTCCACAGGACCAGAATTCTCATTTTCTCCCACTGCTACATTTTGTACCAAAAGAAATGGATACAGAATTTCAGAACTATCCAGAGTCCAGTATGTCTCCCATCAGCATTTGTTTTAATCGCTGGAGCATAAGAACCTCCCCAGGGAATGTTAGAGATGAAAGAGCTACTCTCCAGTGTTATATGCAAGGGGGATACAGAGGGAAATTAATCAAGGGTAGTAGCCTGGAAAAACTCTTCTCTGCAGAGTGTGATGATGTCAGTTTCAGCAGGGGAACTGGAAGGAAATCAGAGCAAAGCAGCTGACCAGAGCAGTGTGTGAGGTGGCTGATTCTGCACGAGTCTGTTCAGGAATTCGTTCTGGAGGAAAGATCCGGGGGGAAAAAAGGGGGACGTTTGTATTTTGCCGCTATGTACCGCTGGAGCCATGGTAGTAATCACGGAGGTTCTGCAGTTCACCTCCTGCCTTTATGGAACATCCCAGCCCACCCCAAGGCTGGGGTGTGGATGTCAGGAGGTGAGCTGATTTCTGAGGAGATCTGAAAGGAAGTTTCTTTCCCCCCATCGACAGAATGACAACTGTTTAGGTGGCTGTGACAGCGCGTGACTCACCCAGCGGTGCCTCCTGCTGGTTGTCCGGGAATTAGCTCTTTTTCCAGCCCAGAGCACCCTCTGAAGGTCGCTGTCCCGCTCGCTGTTAGTCCCCATGTCCCTCCCGGACCCCGGTGCCCCTTTGACTGGGGTGCTGCCCCCTGGCAGTGCCCCCTCAGTTGCTGGGTCTCCCCTCCCAGGGGAACCCGTCCACCCTCTATCCTCACCTTGCCTCAGCCTATGGGCTACTGCCAGTCATCCTCAAGCCCCCGCTCCCTGGGGCAGACTGCGGTCTGTATTAGCCAGTCATCACAGGCAAGGGAGGTTTGGACCTGCTGCCTTTACCTAGCCCCAGCACCTCTGTGGGCCTTGGGCAAGGCCCTGCAGGCTGGGGAGTTGTCGCCCTGGAGCTCCCCAGCTCCTCTGGCCTGCCCCAGCCCTGGGCTCCCCAGGCAGCTAGGCCCAGCTCCCTCTTCAGCTAGAGGGAGACTGCCTCCAGCTCCTGGCTTCACTGGCCTTTGTAGGGCCAGCTACGGTCTGATTG
The DNA here is from genome assembly GCA_033296515.1 of Macrochelys suwanniensis. Taxonomy (NCBI): domain Eukaryota; kingdom Metazoa; phylum Chordata; order Testudines; family Chelydridae; genus Macrochelys; species Macrochelys suwanniensis. The sequence continues at coordinate 2,923,707 of CM065783.1, read as the reverse complement.
GGGTGTGGCCCAGCTGCGGCTACTTCCCCAATCAGCCATCCCCAGCCACAGCCCTCACCAGGGCTGCTTTTAACCCTTTCAGGCCCGAGCGGGGTGCTCACCCTGCTACAGTGGCACTCCGTGTATTGAAACTTTCCAAAGAGTTATCCACTATGGGCCGTTGTCAGAGGCAGGATGCCGGGTTAGACGGATGAGTGATCTGATGCTATATGGGAAAGTCCTGCATGGTGCAGCACATTGAAGGGTGCAGTTCCCTTATTCCCAGGTGCGAGGACTGTGAAGTCCACTGAGGGAAGGGACTAATACCTTTTCTATCATTCATACCAGTATGTATAGCCAGACCTACGGCTGGGGAGGGCCTCTTTGCTTGATCTGATCTGTAAGATCCCTTGTGTCTTCTCCTTCCAGTCTCTCCTCAGGACTCACCCCTGCTGCACTGTCTATGAGACATCGGCCAGCTAATGCTCGCCATGTTGTGCAAAATCCAGGGAGAGCAGATTCTATGTATTTATTATATGTTTTAAAAAACCCCTTTCAAGTGCTATGGACCCATCTAGTTAATAATTAATAACAAACCTCTAACTAACAGGAATTTACCTCCGCTACATCCCTCCTCTGTTTGTCAGACTCACTCATTAAATCTTGATTCAGATTAGCCTGTGAGCTCATCTGAGCAGGGACCATGCCTTACTGTGTGTTTGTACAGCAATGAGAAACCAATCCTACCTGAGGAATTTGTGTGCTACTGAAACAAAATAATAATAATAATTAATAATGAATTACTCAGTGCCAGCAAAAACAATGAGGAGTCCTCGTGGCTCCTTAGAGACTAACAAATTTAGGTACCACAAGGACTCCTCATTGTTTTTGCTGATACAGACTAACACAGCTACCCCTCTGAAACCTACTCAGTGTCAGCATCTCTTTATGATTCTCATCAGACAATGGAAACTGGGAACTGGGGTAGGAACTCCAATGTCTGAAGCTTTGTGTGAGCCACGGACTTATTTAAATCAGTGAAAGTCCATGAATTTCAAGGGCCTGATTTTCATTTCTACTAAGGCCCCTTTACATCACTCTGGCATTGTAAAGAGCCCTCAAGTGAGTGCTAATGTAATTTAAACCCCTTCTAAGGCTCGTTTACACTGTTGGAGTAGTGCAAAGTGACCTTCAGGCCTCAAGTGTTTCCAGAATTTCCTCACAACACATTTCCTTTCCCTTATTTGCCAAAAAAAGTAGCATTGGCCCATGTAAAACTTCTCAACGAAGCAGTAGCGTTCCTCACTGGGAAATCCACCTGCTCTCCCATTTAGTCATGAAGTCAGGGCTCAGGACAGGGTCATTCAGAAGACCAGACTGGGTTTGTGAAGCTTCCAGAGAACCTGGGCCCAGTTTTGAAGAAGGCTGGGTCAGTTAGTAGTTTGGCACCTAATTCAGTGAGGAGTTTGAGTTGTGGCATTTCAGTTTCTGGTCTGAAAGGTTCTGAAATTTCCAGGAAAAACTGGGGTTCAGGTGCAGACCCACCACAAGAAACCAGCCACCACCAAGGTTAGTGGAGTTGTTCTTGCTAAAATTCGAGGCTGCAGTTTGGGTCCAATGTTGCAGTTTAGGGCCATCTCTAATCAAAATCACAAACAATTGGTGGGTGTATCTGACTACAGACTAAAAGCAGGTGGTGCCTATCTGATAGGGGTGAGCTTCACTTTGCGTCTTTGGGGTCAGTCAAATGAAAAATCGAAGCAAATCTCGGTGTGGGGGGTGTGGCAAAGGGATGGGATGAATACACAAAAATCAAAACCAAAGAAAATAGCCTCACAAACCCTCGCACAGTCAAATTGATGAGTTCCAAGCAGGCAACACAGGGTTCCTGATCCTATGATCTGACACTCCTAAAACTCCGAGCCCCTTTGCTTTAGCCCAAAGAAACTCTGATCACTTTTGGATAAAGCATTTGAGCTGCTGAGTTTATCTAGAGCATCCCTCATTTCTGATTTTCTTGGAATCGTCAGTTCTGATCCACAATGAAATCAGAGCAGCCACGGCATTTGACTCTCTGGCTTTTGTACCAGGCAGTGCAAGGCCCAGTGGTCCCTTTCCCGCCAAATCTGACCCCAACCATTAGGATGAATTGCATCCTACTGCAAGCAATATGTCTGCTCGTTAACATACAAAGACATTGTTTAAAGCCCTCTTATGATTTTGAACAAACTGGCCCGGCAGGGGCACTTTCACCTCCCCTCCCTTATGGGCGCAACAGCCTGTGTTTGTAAACAGAGCCTTATTGGACTAGCGGGAGACACAAGAAGACTGTCAGCTAGTTAATTGGATGTCAGCTCCCTGCCGGGAATAAAGCCTAATGAGCCATCCCATATAAAGAGAATGGCTCTGAGAGAAAGGCAAAGATTTGTACAGCAATAACTGCATGGATAGAAAAGCCTGGAGCCCGCCTGTCGGGATAAAGAGAGAGCAGCATTTGGGGACAGAGGGTTTCACTGTTTGGATTTAGTTAAACAGAGATTAAACCAAGGTTATGAATCTATAAAGATGATGAACAATCACTGGTGAGCGTATGCACATGCAATTGGCTTAATAATATATTGGGCCGTATACTTCTTTTTTGGTGAATATGCATATCGACCATCTTTGCGGCTTTCTGGAAAATGCAAACTTACCCTTAAAAAAAAATCAAAATGACTTCTTGAAGGAAAGTGCAGTAACAAGAAGCGAGGAAAAGGAATAACAAGGGGAAAGCATCAGCCAGCTTCTTCCAGTGAATGGTCTCTCTCTACTTCTTCCTATGTTGAACAGAGCAGGTTGGGAACATATTTCCCCACCCTGGAAATATTTAGACAAAAAATAATTATTTTTCATTTTGGATGCAAATTTTCTTTGAAATTGTTCCGGTTTTCATTGAAAACACAAAAAAATTCAACAAAAAAACCTTTTCTGGGAAAATGTCCATTTTGTAGAAAAGCCATTTTCTGTCAAAAAACATTCTGATGGCAAATCTTGGCCATAGCTAGTATTCCTACAGACTGTACATATATACAAAGAGGGAGAAAGATGAAGGAAAAAAGAAAGATTAGACACTGATATAGGTCTTATAAGAAGAGTATATTTAATTATTTGGAAACATTACTCAGGCCCTTCATTTCTGTATCCACTGTTTTTCCCCTTAAAATTCCCAGGGTTTTGAAAAAGCCTATATTCAAGTTTGATAAATTTTCACCCCAATTTGGTTTTTTTTGGGACCTGGAATTTTTTTTGTAGAGGAACCAGTCAGGGCAGCGCTGAAGGGCTGGTGGGGCCAGAAGGTCTGTCCAGCGGGGGGCCAGTATGCATGGGGTGCAGATGTCGGCTCCACTCCTGATCCCCGGCCCCTCAGTGCAGCCCAGTTAGCTTCCTCTGTGCTGGGGGAAGGGTGAGGGGAGGTGAGAAGGGGCAGGGAGCCCGGTCCTGGCAGCTGAGACTGCCCGTCTGCTGCAGGGAGTGGAAGACTTCCTCAGCTGCTACATGCTAAGTACCTCCTCCCGCCATGAGCAGCAGGCACCTATCCTCCCATTCTGCTGCTACTGCTGTTCTGAGACTTCAGTGACTCCCATGGAGGCTGCATGACCCACTGTAGGGTCTCCTTGACATTACTTGTCTTCTGTGTTCTGGTTTATCCACTACCTTTGTGCTGCCCTCCTTGGCACATGGGAGGCTGCACCCCACATCTTACCCCAGAGTGGGGGCTCTGCATCTGGAGACCTCAAGGCCTTTAGTGCATTCAAAAATGGGAAGTGGTGTGGACTGAGATGGACACCTGTCCAGGTTTATTCAAGACAGTCCTGATTTAACCAGGGCTTCCCTGGATACATCAATGTGGCCTTCCTATGGACTATGCTATACAGAAGGTCAGACTAGATGGTCACAATGTTCCCTTCTGGCCTTATACGCTATGAATATAGGTATGGAAAGAAAGTACCCTAAACTATATTTGAGGATCAGCACACAGTCATCCTAGAAGTGGGTTAATCAGTCTGGGTAAAATGTCCCCTCCAATCCCAAACCAACATTTAGCTTTTTTGAAATTTCCAGGCAAGTGTTTTCCCCACTTCTAGTTTCCAGGTGAAATTGGCTATCTGGGACCACAGTCGTGAGTGATGAAATATTGCTAGGTCATCTGGGATTATGACATTTCCTGCCCAGTTTATGGAGACTCAGGAGGCATGGCTATTCTCGAAAAGCTTCAAGACAGGTATCCAAAGTGCTGGATACTTATCCAAATGAAGCCCTTAGGTTCACCCATCTGTAGTTATCACACTGTGAGGTTTTGCTGAGATAGGGTGGTGCTTCATTACAAGGCAATGGTGGAACGTTACATTGGTGTGACAAAAACCATCATTAGTTTCCTGGGATATGGGTCTTGATGCTAATATATCATTTGGCTGAGAAACCATTGGTTGCCTTAAGAATTTTGTTATTCACGATGGCTGGGATATGAGCCAGGATGCATCGTTGGGATCCTTCCCCTCAAATCTTTTGTTTTCACTTTGCATTAGGAATGATAACTCATATGAGGGGAGTGCATAACCCGGGTATCGGTAATTTCAGATATAACCTTTCACCCACTAGGTCAGTGGTTCATATCCAGCCCACGTTAGCAGTGATTTTCAGTCATTATCAATTGGTGGCTGTTTGTGGTTTATGGGAGATGAAGAGCTGGACTCAACCCAGTTCTAGTGAACTGGTGCCCACATCAAAAAAAAGACAGCACCGCCGCTGGAGTTAGTTGGCAAGGATGGAACAGGCGATGAAGACTGATCTACCGTCTCACCGATTTAGTGGGGGTTGTCACGCTGTCTGGAGTGGCTCACAGCTGTGAGCGCCGACCTCAGGGCAGACTGTCAGAAAACAGGGCAGACACCCCCAAACTGGTGGTGTGTTCTATAATTAGATTTCACCAAGCCAATACCAAATGTGCACTCCTGGATGACTATACCAGTCTTACCATGGAGTCACAGACAGTCCAGTTTATCTTGCCACCCAGACAAACTGGACTTAGTGATAAATGGTCACTTACACCAAAGATCACATCATACCAGATTGCTTCCAGTCCCAAGGGACCAGTCACTTACCCCAGGTCAATTGGTACTCTAGATCTTACACTAAAGACAACATTGGAAGCCAATTCTATAGTAAACTAACAAAGAGTTTATTAGCTAAGAAATTTTTGAGAGGTAAAATCAGTTCCAATATATTCACAGGTGAATCACAGTTTGTAATTCCAAATGGCAGCAGAGATGTAGTAATCTACCAGTTTCCCAAAAGTCTCTCAGAGCTACCCAGAATAACTCTGGGGAGCTTCATCTTCTCGTTCACTTAATCCACCCTGTTAGAATCCAAAGAGTCAAGAGATGCAGGATCTTTTCCTGAATCCATACTTATAGCTTCTTCTCACAGAAAACAAGCTGACAGTGTCACGAGCCAAGTGTGCTTTTCCTTTGATGACAGAGAGTGAGGGATGCATTTAGAGTCTCTGACCTCCGATCATCACACACAATGACCACATGCTTTGAAATTAGCACTTTTCTGTTAAAGTTCTTCATTTGCATTCCACAAGGCCTCTTCTTTCTTTGATGGGTTATTTAGTTACAGGGGTATTTACAATGTCAATGTGTGCTATTACATCATGACAGGATACAGAGAAGTAAAACCAATGCATGTAACATCTTATTAGTTTTCATGACGTTTAAATACCAAATACACTCTTCTATGTTTAACGATTACTTTGATCTATACCCATACACAAGTTAATTGATCTGGGGCTTTGCCGTGTGATGGCACCTCTCTGCCAGCGCCACAGGGATCCCTCCAGAATAGTGTTGAATCACATTGGCAGGGCTGTGTCCAGCCTGTATCTGTTCAATGGATAAAATCAAGGGCTGTCAATCCTGCACTAAATTAAAAAAAGAATCATAAGACGTAATGTGCTTTATAAATGCAGGTTAAGCACATTATAATTACAGTCAGCCATCTGATTAGTGCAATCCAGCAGCATTGAGCCCTGGAATTAAGTTGAATGTACAATTAATAGGAGCTTATATTAAAGGCATTAGCAGAGTTACAAAAGCTTTGTAACAACAGAGGTCGACCCGGCCTTGGGCACAGACAACGGGCGTTTGTGTTCTATAATTAGCGCACACACGAAAAGTCACTACTGTTAATTTGACAGTTACCCATTTTCCTTTTTCAGAGCAGAGCAGTGAGTTAGTCTTTGCTAGGCCCCAGTCGGGTGCACATTCTATGTGGCATTACTCTAGCTTGGTCGATAAAGATACAGCAGCAGACCTTACTTTCTCTTGCCTAGGATGTAGTGCCAGATTCTCTCCCTGAACCAGTTCAGGCTGTTTGGTGCTGGGCTTGGCACAGATTGTCCCACAGAATCAGGGAGGGGTCAGCAATTACGCACGGAACCTCTGCTCCCACCACATGCTCTCTTGAGGCGAGCAGATCTCCGCGCAGGTGAGAATCTGACCTGCTAAGTGACCTTAGCTCTGCTTTTCCTTACAGCCTCTGTCTGGCGTATCGGTTTAGATGATAGATTCTGCAGGGCAGATGCTGTCCAAATCCATTGTAAGAGACAGTCCCTACCCTGAAATGTGTAACATGCACAGGACAGACCAAGGCCTGGAAGGGAAACCGGGGTGAACTGACTTTGCCCAAGGTGACTGGTATTGCCAGCCCACGGCATGCAAAAATCATGAGGCCCCCAACACCGCGAGATTGGCTTAAAAATCATGAGCTTCTTAAAAAATAATAAATTTGGGGTGGGTGTTTGTGTTCTGGATTTGAGACTTTAGGGGTCACATTTTTATGTTTTTCCTCAATGAGGTCTAGAAACTGCGGTATCTGAGCAACTCACACAGTCTAACTCTCATAACACCCATGTGATATGCGGAATTATTAGCCCAACTTTGCAGATGTGGTATTGCTGTGAGTTGTTAAACAGGTGCGATTTTTCACACCAGGGTAGTTGCACTTCAGTGGTTGGATTACAAGATCCATGGTTATGGTCTGTGTGTGATTTTTAGAGCTGATCAAAACCCAGAATTTCTGTCCCATGAGAAATTCCAGCATCCCAGGGTTTGTTTTCATCCTGAATTGAGAGAAAAAGTCAAAATATCAATTTTTTTGCGGAGTGAAAAGTTTTGAATACTTTCAGTTCAGAATTGTCCTGTGCTCACCATTTGTTTTAAAACCTTCCACAAAGGTGCCCCCTCAGGTATCTCTCTACTCCCCTCCACTGTTTATCATGGATTCCGTTCTGTCCCATCCCACAATCTTATCAGTGCTGGTACAAGAGCCTTCTCCTCTGCACCTCTTGGCATCTTTATCTCTCTTCCTCCTTGACTCTCCATCTGTTTTCCAGATCTCATCTGATAAATGAACATTTTCTCTCTTCTTGTCTCTACCTCTTAATTTCTGTCATCTCCCTTCTGTTCTTTATTGTTCCTCTAATGCTTATGTACTAACTCTATCAAGCTATTTGATAGATAATTTGTGTGAAATGCACTTTAGAAATAAATTTGTCTCAATGTATAATTTATCTCTGTGTGTGTATATTCCATTGATATGCTTATGGAGCGTATATTGGTATGGAGCTAATAGAAATATATCATGTGTTTGTGTGTGTGTGTCTGTATATATATATATATATATATATATATATATATTAGGGCTGTCGATTAATCGGTGTGATTAATCACACACGTGATTTCGTGTGTGCGCTAATTAATCACGCTCACGTGATTAACTCAAAAAAATTAATTGTGATGAATCGTACTGTTAAATAATGGAATACCAATTGAAATTTATTAAATATTTGTGGATGTTTTTCTACATTTTAAAATATATAAATTTCAATTACAACACAGAATACAAAGTGTACAGTGCTCACTTTATATCATTTTTCATTACAAATATTTGCACTGTGAAAAACAAAAGAAATCATATTTTTCAATTCACCTCATGCAAGTACTGTAGTGCAATCTCTTTATCATGAAAGTGCACCTTACAAATGGAGGGGTTTTTTTGTGTGTTATAACTGCACTCAAAAACAAAACAATGTAAAACTTTAGCGCTTACACGTCCACTCAGTCCTACTTCTTGTTCAGCCAATCGCTCAGACAAACAAGTTTGTTTATATTTACGGGAGATAATGCTGCCCACTTCTTAATTACAATGTCACCTGAAAGTGAGAACAGGTGTTTGCGTGGCACTGTTGTAGCCAGTGTCGCAAGATATTTACGTCCAGATGCGCTAAAGATTCGTATGCCTTGTCATGCTTCGGCCATCATTCCAGAGGACATGCTTCCATGCTGATGATGCTCGTTAAAAAAAAAAGTGTTAATTAAATTTGTGACTGAACTCCTTGGGGGAGAATTGTGTGTTTCCTGCTCTGTTTTACCCACATTCTGCCATATATTTCATGTTATAGCAGTCTCGGATGATGACCCAGCACACGTTTGTTTTAAGAACACTTTCACTGCAAATTTGACAAAACACAAAGAGGATACCAATGTGAAATTTCTAAAGATAGCTACAGCACTCGATCCAGGGTTTAAGAATCTGAAGTGCCGTCCAAAATCTGAGAGGGACGAGGTGTGGCGCATGCTTTCAGAAGTCTTAAAAGAGCAACACTCAGATGCAGAAACTACAGAACCCGAACCACCAAAAAAGATAATCAATCTTCTGCTGGTGGCATCTGACTCAGATAATGAAAATGAACATGCGTCGGTCTTCATTGCTTTGGATTGTTATCAGGCAGAACCCGTTATCAGAAGGGACGCATGTTCTCTGGAATGGTAGTTGAAGCATCAAGGGACATATGAATATTCAGTGCATCTGGCATGTAAATATCTTGTGACGCTGGCTACAATAGTGCCATGCAAATGCCTGTTCTCACTCTTAGGCGACATTGTAAACAAGAAGCAGGCAGCATTATCTCCTGCAAATGTAAACGAACTTGTTTGTCTGAGCGATTGGCTGCACAACAAATAGGACTGAGTGGACGTGTAAGCGCTAAAGTTTTGCATTGTTTTGTTTTTGAGTGCAGTCATGTAACAAAAAAAAACCCCTACATTTGTAAGGTGCACTTTCACAATAAAGAGATTGCACTACAGTACTTGTATGAGGTGAACTGAAAAATATAATTTCTTTTGCTGTTTACAGTGCAAATATTTGTAATCAAAACTAAATATAAAGTGAGCACTGTACACTTGGTATTCTGTGTTGTAATTGAAATCAATATATTTCAAAATGTAGAAAACATCCAAAAATATTTAAATACATTGTATTCTATTATTATCAGGGGGATTAATCACGCAATTAATCACGATGAATTATTTTGATCGCTTGACTGCCCTAAAATATATATATATTTATGAAAACAGGAGGAGGCCTTGAATTAATCACACACACACACACACACACACACACACACACACACACACACACACACACACACACACACACACACACACACACACCATAGATATAGCCTGATTGTTGCTATTATGCTCCAGAGTGTGTTTTCAAAAATAATTTCCTGCCACATTCCTGACTGTATTTGCCGGCTGAGTTTATCCTCTTCCCTGCTGTTCCATGATCTGCCCCTAGGTTACTAACGACCCCAACAGACAGCCTGGCTCATGCTACCTGCTGCTTAGACGCAGATTAACTCACTACCAGCCATATGGACTACTGACTTCACAAATTCCTCTCCGTTTGCTTTCCGTTCTTAGGAAAGTTAATGGACAGTTTGGTGGCAAAGGGGAAAAAAACCCAAACCTGGTGGTGTTTAGTCTGTGCTATAATCACCTGCCCTTAGCACAACGGGCACCTCCATCTGCTTTTATGCAGCTATTTGTGCACATAAAGCAGATTGGTGTGTTCTGTGCAATGAGGGTTAACATCATCAATGACTTTCCATTTACTAATCAAATTCTACAGAATACATAGATGTCTATGGACGGGTGTGTATATTATACATTAAATCAATCTATAATTAGACGTGTGTGTGAATGTGTACACATTTGTGATATCCGTAACCATGTGTAAGTATATTCCCAACAATACTCTGTTCAGAGGATGGATTTCTTTGACTTGCACCTGCTTGCACGCTCTTGTTAGCGGCTATTCTTGCCGTACCCCTCCCGGTTCCTTAGCATGCAAGTTACACCCCTTTTAACGCAGTTAAATCTAGCAGTCCAATTTTAGAGGTGATCTGTCAAGGGGTGTAAATTACACATTTGGTAAGCGAGGTGTGAGTGTGAGTCCAAGAAAATCAAAGTGAGTATAAGGGAATCTGTGTTGATGCAACAAACATGCTGAGGGAGCTGGAATAAGGGGTATATTACATTATTTTTGGTGTTGTGCACAGGGTACAACTGAGATCAGGGGCCCCACGTGCTAGGCACTGTCTGCCCCCAAAGAGCTGACAATCTAAGTAGAGAAGACATGCAAAAGAAAGATTATTACCCCTGTTTTAGCGATGGGGAGCCAAGGTGCAGAGAGATTGCAGGAGAGGTTTTCAAAAGCACCCAAGGAACATGAGTCCAGTGGAACTTGTGTTCCTAAATCTCTTAGGAGCTTTGGAAAATCTCCCCCCGTATCATGATTGGTAGAACTGGAGTCAGAGTCTCTGCCCATGTTTCCTGATGGGGCTGTTACTGAGAGGACACCAGTGGAACAGAAAACACAAGGAGTTAGGCTGGAAGCAACTCAGCCATATGGACAGAGTAGTCCACAGTGTTTAATAAATTTAATACTTGTTCAACTTAGCCTGTATTTGGTGTCACTCTTTGTGACGTGCCCAAGGTCACCCAGGAAGTCAGCTGCAGAGCTGAGGAATGAATCCAAATCTCCTGAGTCCCAATCTCCTGTCTTAACCACAAGAACCTCCTTCCATCTATTTAGATTTTAAAAGATTCACTTAGACTCATTTCACTGAATATTTTATGCAAGGAAATTTTATCCCAGGGGTTCCTCACAAATTATTTGTTACAACTATCGCTTTGAATATTTATTCTGCTAAGAATTGGTTCCAAAACCCATTAAAGTCAACAGAATGACTTCCATTGACTTCACTGGCTTTTGGCTCAAGCCCATAATTTGCTATTTGTTCGGTGTGATTGGTCACCTCACCAACATGGAATTGTTTCTGATTCTTGTATGGATGGCAGAATGGGTTTATAAACAGGAGGAGGCCTTGAATTAATCATCTGAGGTACAAACACTTATTGGCATGAATATTCATGACAATTCCAACGTGAACAGTTGTGTGAATACATATTCCCACAAGTACTTACTGCACTTTTCTTTCTGTGAACATTCTTACAGACAAAGAATTGAAGGTATTCAGAGGCTGCAAATAAGAGGTGTAAATACCATTGAAATCATTTTTATTAGAATGAAGATTAATAAATGTGTATTTGGGTTTTTTTTGCAATATTCACCTACCCCTGGTTATGAGTCTTCATTAATGTTTGTAAAGTACTTTTGTTTCCTCATATGAATGGCGTTGAAGAAGTGCAAAGCACTATTGTTGGATGAAAATGGCATTTTTTAAAAAATGAACTTTTTTGCAAGAAAATTGTTCTGTTTTCAAAATTTTCCAATTTGAAAACAACCTCCCCTCCTTCCCAAAATTAAAAAAAAAATCAGTGGCAAAATGAAATTGAGGTGAGGGGGGAGGAGAATGGGGGAAAAGGGAGAGAAAGGGAGAAAAACCAAAACCAAAGTATTTTTGGTTTCCAAAAAGTTGGAGATTATTTTGCAAAAAAAATTTTTTAATGAATGTATTTGATTGTTATTAAACTGATGAATAGGATGATGATTTTTGGAAGACAGTGTGGAGCTGAATTGGACTTTCAGTTCTTGATCCTCCAGTCCTCAGCTAGGACTGGGAATATAGGATATGTGATAGGAGGAACAATACAGTGCAGAGCTTCTAGGTAAGAGGGAAGTCTCGAGTTCTCTGCTAAAGCATATGGAATCTGCTTCGTTTCAGCTCACACTACACATACTAGTCACATGAATGCACAGAGGAAGGCATGTTGGTTCAAGGCAAATATTGTAGAAGTATTGTGCACCCTAAGAGCCAGGCATCCTGGTGGCCATTCTGGTTTTGATGCTTTGTTTCATTATGTCACTGCCTGTTAACAAATTGCACAGTCAGAACAACATTTTCCTCCTGGTCGTGTGCCAGCCTCTGGCAGAAGAAGGATGGTGTTGCAGTTACAGGTGTGAACTGGCACTCAGGCAGTATGGGGTCATTCCTGGATCTGCCGCAGACTTCAGTTAGCGCCCCGGATCTCCCCTGCGTTAAGGGGATGTGACTCCCCTTCCTCACCTGCGTGTGGCGGGGCTCCACACTTGGGAAAGGCTCGGACCCAGTGTTGCTGGGGCCCATGTCAATGGGCCAGCTAAAGCCCAAGAGGTGTGAGGGAGTTGGCCAGCAATGCCTAGGAAGCCAGAGCCGTACCCTGCTCCCAGGGACAGAATTCCCACGGACTTTTTTCCAGGAAGTTTCTTTTTTTAAAAAAAATTCAGTTGAAACCATTTAAAAATGTAACTGGATGCTGAACTGCGGCTGCAGGAGTGACACAGGAGTAGCGCCGAGAGCTCTCTGCTCACAGGGCTGGTCGCAGCTCCCTGACCACCTCCCCTTGGCAAAGGGCCCCCTTGTGTCCAGACAGAGGCATTCTGGGGACGGTAGATCCCGGGGCCTGAGAGCAAAGCACGCAGGGCAAGAGGACAAGGCTATAAGCAGGGAGCATGAGGGAGTTTTGGGGAAACCAGGCTGTGCGACTTCAGCCTGAGAGAGAAATGGGGCAGGGCAACTGGGGGTCCCCCCGCTGAGCCCGCCTGGGAGAGTGTGCTTGGGAGGGGTCAGCTGGTGTCACTGTGGCACGGGCCCCACAGGCAGGCAGAGGTGGGGGCTAGAGGGTTACCGGAGTCCTTGCTTGGGCACAGCGCAGGAAGGAGGAAAAGGGAGGAAGGGACCGTTTGGAGTCAGACCAGTTGTGCTTCGCAGGCCCCAGGACAGGGAGGGTGGGAGCTCCCTTATGCCTCTGGGTACATTGCTGCTGGGTCCTGGCCCTTGACAGAGGACCTGTGACCCAAGCCCAATCTCTTTGAACTTTAATTTGGACTTTTGCTTCTTGGACTCCCTAGAAGGGGTGTAGGGTGTGTTTAGCTTAGCCAGAGGCCTAAACCACCTCTTCAGCAAGGAGAGAAACTGAGGCAGCGGCCCCGTCCGCACCGTGAGCGGTGAGCCAGTGCTGCCGACCTCAGTAGCACCAGGATTCGGCACACAGCTGTGTCCCTTGAGTCCCCCTATGGTGGCTGTATCTGGGGAGCAGAGGGCCGTCATTACTTGTGTTGCCTTGCGTGGCTCATACACATTGTTAGTCTGCCTGTAGCCAGGACAGAACTCCGGCCATTAGTATTACGGATGATCACGATTTCACGAGGGTCTTGCCTCGCCTCTAATACAGGTTCAGCTTGAGTCCTGGGTCCTATACACGGCATAATGAAACTTTCCCAGCAGGATGGTGGCCTGCACGGTGGGCCCAGATCCTTAAGGGATGTGTGTGTGGGGAGGGGGGGGGGGAAAGGCGGGGGAGATTTCTGTATCAGCACATACCGTCCGAGGGGATGCAGGGTATTTAGCAAGCACGTGCAGGCCACCACGAAAGCAACGGGGAAGCTAACTCTTAATGAAACCCTTTGACAGGAGGGTAAGACTGGCCGGCGTGGTCGCTGGCGCTTACCGCTGGTGCAGACGCCAGCCAGGCCCCGTTGAAATAATCCTCTTAGAAAAGAAATCACAGAAAGCATTTCCATCTACTTCATCTGCTGTTTGGACGGAGCTGCTGTTGCATCTGATTCTTCTGCATCTCTCCCACACCCCGCTCTCTTTGCGCTGTGGAGATCGTAGAAGTACTTCCAGGAGGCGTTTGGAAAGGCCTAGTACCCAAAGGACGAGCCCCTCCAATCCGGATTCTGTTTGTACATGGATGCAGGGGTTCAGACTGAGCTCATTTGCAAAGCAAGGCCCAGAAACCAGCTGGCTACATTAGAGGAGTCGCTTTGAGCATGGCTCTGTATATTCCTTACTCTCTTACATGCTGCCTGCTTCCTTCCCCCTCTGCAGCACTAATCCCTGACCCGCTCCCACCTGCAGCACCAAACTAAGTGCTGTCTCCCACTAATTCTCTCCTGCTCTAGTCCCCTCCCAACACCTGTCCTACAGAGTCCTCCTCCCTCCCATGCACGTCCTCCCACTGCTCTGCTTGACACACTGGCATGCAAAGAGTCCTGTAGCACCTTATAGACTAACAGATGTATTGGAGTATAAGCTTTCGTGGGTGAATACCCACTTCTTCAGATGCATGTAGTGGAAATTTCACCTACAGTCCTCAGCTAAAACCTCTCCAACACATCATCAGTGATCTACAACCCATCCTGGACAACAGTCCCTCACTTTCACAGGCCTTCAGAGGCAGGCCAGTCCTCGTCCACAGACAACCCGCCAACCTGAAGCATATTCTCACCAGCAACGACACACCACACCATAGTAACTCTAACTCAGGAACCAATCCATGCAACAAACCTCGATGCCAATTCTGCCCACATATCTACACCAGCGACACCATCACAGGACCTAACCAGATCAGCCACACCATCACCGGTTCATTCACCTGCACATCCACCAATGTAATATACACCATCATGTGCCAACAATGCCCCTCTGCTATGTACATCGGCCAAACTGGACAGTCCTTACGCAAAAGGATAAATGGACACATCAGATATTAGGAATGGCAATATACAAAAGCCTGTAGGAGAACACTTCAATCTCCCTGGACACACAATAGCAGATTTAAAGGTAGCCATCCTGCAGCAAAAACCTTCAGGACCAGACTTCAAAGAGAAACTGCTGAGCTTCAGTTCATTTGCAAATTTGACACCATCAGCTCAGGGTTAAACAAAGACTGTGAATAGCTAGCCAACTACAAAAGCAGTTTCTCCTCCCTCGGTGTTCACACCTCAACTGCTAGAAGAGGGCCTCATCCTCCCTGAGTGAACTAACCTCGTTATCCCTAGCCTGATTCCTGCTTGCATATTTATACCTGCCTCTGGAAATTTCCACTACATGCATCTGAAGAAGTGGGTATTCACCCACGAAAGCTTATGCTCCAATACATCTGTTAGTCTATAATGTGCTAGACTAACATGGCTACCCCTCTGATACTAGTATGCAAGATTCCTTTCACGATTACTCAGGGGTTCCTGAGATGAATTTTTCAGGATTTAACAAATCCAGAAAAGTACAACTGGGGCTGAACTTAACCCCCATATTTGAATGCCCCGCCCATATAATTCAAGGGAAGGAACTCATGTCCAGATCTGAATTTTGCAGTTTGCCCATAATGGTCTGAATCCAAACTTTGCATCTGGGCACGCGCCAGTTTTGAAGGAGTTAGGAAATCAAATCTGGATCCAGACTGGAATTTGCCCCAGCTTTATAATGGGCTGAACCAAACACCTGGATCTGAACAGGCCCAAACTATGGCAAAATCTGGCCCTTATCTGGTAACACTAGTAGGCTTTTAGCCTCTGTGTGAAGCAGCCACCAGAAAGGGACACAACACACTTACTGTGTTATACACTTGCCCTCTGGGTGGAAGCTTGTCATAGAATCTCAGGGTTGGAAGGAACCTCAGGAGGTCATCTAGTCCAACCCCCTGCTCAAAGCAGGACCAACCCCAACTAGATCATCCCAGCCAGGGCTTTGTCAAGCCTGACCTTAAAAACCTCTAAGGAAGGAGATTCCACCACCTCCCTAGGTAACCCATTCCAGTGCTTCACCACCCTACTAGTGAAAAAGTTTTTCCTAATATCCAACCTAAACCTCCCCCTCTGCAACTTGAGACCATTACTCCTTGTTCTGTCATCTTCTACCACTGAGAACAGTCTAGATCCATCCTCTTTGGAACCCCCTTTCAGGTAGTTGAAAGCAGCTATCAAATCCCCCCTCATTCTTCTCTTCTGCAGGCTAAACAATCCCAGTTCCCTCAGCCTCTCCTCATAAGTCATGTGCTCCAGCCCCCTAATCATTTTTGTTGCCCTCCGTTGGACTCTTTCCAATTTATCCACACCCTTCTTGTAGTGTGGGGCCCAAAACTGGACACAGTACTCCAAATGAGGCCTCACCAGTGCCGAATAGAGGGGAATAATCACGTCCCACGATCTGCTGGAAATGCCCCTACTTATACAGCCCAAAATGCCGTTAGCCTTCTTGGCAACAAGGGCACACTGTTGACTCATATTCAGCTTTTCGTCCACCGTAACCCCTAGGTCTTTTTCTGCAGAACTGCTGCCCAGCCATTCGGTCCCTAGTCTGTAGCAGTGCATGGGATTCTTCCGTCCTAAGTGCAGGACTCTGCACTTGTCCTTGTTGAACCTCATCAGATTTCTTTTGGCCCAATCCTCTAATTTGTCTAGGTCCCTCTGTATCCTGTCCCTACCCTCCAGCGTATCAACCACTCCTCCCAGTTTAGTGTCATCTGCAAACTTGCTAAGGGTGCAGTCCACACCATCCTCCAGATCGTTGATGAAGATATTGAACAAAACCGGCCCCAGCACCGACCCTTGGGGCACTCCACTTGATACCGGCTGCCAGCTAGACATGGAGCCATTGATCACTACCCGTTGAGTGTGACCATCTAGCCAGTTTTCTATCCACCTTACCGTCCATTCATCCAGCCCATACTTCTTTAACTTGCTGGCAAGAACACTGTGGGAGACTGTATCAAAAGCTTTGCTAAAGTCAAGAAATAGCACATCCACTGCTTTCCCCTCATCCACAGAGCCAGTTATCTCATCATAGAAGGCAATTAGGTTAGTCAGGCATGACTTGCCCTTGGTGAATCCATGCTGACTGTTCCTGATCACTTTCCCCTCCTTTAAGTGGTTCAGAATTGATTCCTTGAGGACCTGTTCCATGATTTTTCCAGGGACTGAGGTGAGACTGACTGGCCTGTAGTTCCCCGGATCTTCCTTCTTCCCTTTTTTAAAGATGGGCACTACATTAGCTTTTTTCCAGTCATCCGGGACCTCCCCCGATTGCCATGATTTGTCAAAGATAACGGCCAATGGCTCTGCAATCACATCGGCCAACTCCTTTAGCACCCTCGGATGCAGTGCATCCGGCCCCATGGACTTGTGTTCGTCCAGCTTTTCTAAATAGTCCCGAACTACTTCTTTCTCCACAGAGAGCTGGTCACCTCCTCCCCATACCGTGCTGCGAAGTGCAGCCGCCTGGGAGCTGACCTTGTCTGTGAAGACAGAGGCAAAAAAAGCATTGAGTACACTAGCTTTCTCCACATCCTCTGTCACTAGGTTCCCTCCCTCATTCAGCAAGGGGCCCACACTTTCCTTGACTTTCTTCTTGTTGCTCACATACCTGAAGAAACCCTTCTTGTTACTCCTAACATCTCCGGCTAGCTGCAACTCCAAGTGTGATTTGGCCTTCCTAATTTCACTCCTGCATGCCTGAACAATATTTATATACTCCTCCCTGGTCATTTGTCCAATCTTCCACTTCTTGTAAGCTGCTTTTTTGTGTTTAAGACGAGCAAGGATTTCACTGTTAAGCCAAGCTGGTCGCCTGCCATATTTACTTTTCTTTCTACACATCGGGATGGTTTGTTCCTGCAACCTCAATAAGGATTCTTTAAAATACAGCCAGCTTTCCTCGACTCCTTTCCCCCTCATGTTATTCTCCCAGGGGACCTTGCCCATCAGTTCCCTGAGGGAGTCAAAGTCTGCTTTTCTGAAGTCCAGGCTCTGTATTCTACTGCTCTCCTTTCTTCCTTGTGTCAGGATCCTGAACTCGACCATCTCATGGTCACTGCCTCCCAGGTTCCCATCCACTATTGCTTCCTCTACTATTTCTTCCCTGTTTGTGAGCAAAGCATGTGGTCTTTGGTCTGCGTACCGGCCGGGTCAGGTGGAGGACCAGAATGGTTATTTAAATATTAAGCCGTCAGCAGATTACAGCAATATATTGTGAGGGAAAAGAGGTTCCCGAACATTATTAAGTCTTTAGTTTGGGATTAAGGAGCTTTTAAGACAGATTTAATTAAACGGAGCAGGGACACCTTTATAAACCTGAAGTTGGGGTTAATTCGCTCCCCCTAACATGCTCCATTTCTTGATTACACCAAAAATGAAACAAATTCCATGTCCTACCTGGGGAGTCCAGGAAGGGAATGCGAAGTTTCATCTCTAGACAGTTCAGTGCCCTGTCAGGGAGGGAGTGATTAATAACTCTGTCAGGGGACCCTGGGCGATGGAATGAAATTAGATCCATCCCAGCTGACACCGGGCCAGTGGCTTGCAGGGTGGTTGTATGTGCACAATGGCACAGGCACCAGGGATGGGAACTGATTTGATAAACGAGCCTTGTCCGGTTCTTAGTTACACCAGTTGTCAGGAGCCAATGATTATAGGACCCGAAAATGGGGGTTTATTAGATTTGCCTTTATTTTTGCATCTCAAGTGTATTTGGCATCTCTGCCTTCAGCTGCCATCAGCCCTCCTCCAGTGAATGGGCGAAGGGGGTCAGATAAAATAAGAACTGACCCAAGCCTTCCACCACAACTTCAGTCAAACCTAAACTCAACTTTAAGAGTTTAATACACTTTAATTTGAATACACTTTATACAAAATATTTCTCGTTTTTGCCCGCTTCTGTACTCCCTGGCTCCACGTGGGGTCCCAAGCAGATGTGTTCCAATGCCACGAGGTTTACAGGCCAGAGGTGTGGATAGTTTGTATTAAAGCTGTGCAAACTTTTCCCCATTAAATCTGAAACCATGCAGATTTGGGGCTCACATTTGTGATCAGGCAAGTTTAATGCAATCTCCCCCTCCCGCCGACGTTTAAGCCTGAAAACATTTCATTGAAAAAGCATGAGCGGCTGTCTCTGGAGAGGTGTGAATATTAGAACATGTTTTGTGGTTTGTAGATTCATAGATTCTAAGGCTAGAGGGGACTATTAGATCATTCAGTCTGACCTCGTATGTAACACAGGCCAGAGAATTGTATGCACTTACTCCTGTCTTGAGTCCTATAATTTGTGTTTAAATTATCTGAAGAAGTGGGTATTCACCCACGAAAGCTTATGCTCCAATACCTCTATTAGTCTATAAGGTGCCACAGGACCCTTTGTCGCTTCTATTCAATATGTGTGCTTTATTTCTATTTCAAATTTGTCTGGCTTTAACTTATAGCTATTCGTTCTTTATATGCCTTTCTCTGCTAGTTTAAAGAGCCTGTTAGTGAAGGCATTTAGACACTGCAATTAAGTCACCTCTCAATCTTTGAGCTCTTTAATTAGTCTCTCATTGTAAGGGCTGTCTGGTCTACACTAGGAAGTCAGGTCATCCTAGCTACATTGCTCAGGGGTGTGAAAAATTAACTCCCCCTGAGAGATGTAGTTAAGCTCCAGTGTAGACACAGGAGTTTGTGACTCTTTGCCCAGGGCTACACTGGTGGGGGAGGGGTCGATCTACGATACGCAGCTTCAGCTACGTGAATAACATAGCTGAAGTCGGTGTATCGTAATCGACTTACCTGGCCGTGAGAACGGCGGCGAGTCGATCGCTGCCGCTCCCACGTCGACTCCGCTTCCGCCTTTTGATGAGGTGGATTTCCGGAGCCGACGGGGAGCGCTTTCGGGGATTGATTAATCGCGTCTAAACGAGACGCGAAAAATCGATCCCCGATAGATCGATTGCTACCCGCCGATCCGGTGGGTAGTGAAGACAAGCCCTTTTTTTTGTGAGACAAGGTAGGGGAGGTAGTATCTTTTATTGGACCAGCTTCTGTTGGTGAGAGGGACAAACTTTTGAACGACACAGAACTTTTCTTCAGGTCTTCTTTCTTTGTGGCTCTTTTTCTGTGGCTCATTTCTTTCCAGTTGTTCAACATCCTTTTTAGAATGTGGACACCAGAACTGGAGGCAGTGTTCTAGTGTCGGTCTTACCAAGCCCCTCGAGAGAGAGAAACTCACCTGCCTTCTCCTACTACCCCTCCCCTATTTATACATCCCAGGATCGCATTACCCCTTTCCTGCACGGCATCACACAAGGCGCTCTTGTAGAGTTGCTTGTCCATTATGACCCCTAAATGTGCTGCTGTCCAGGAGACAGCCCCCACTGCCATAGGTCTGGCCTGCATTCTTTGTTCCTAGGTGTAGGACCTTGTATTTGGCTGTATTAAAATCAATTTTATTTGAATGGGCCCAGCTTAGGAAGTGTTCCAGATCACTGTGTATGACTGCCTGTGCCCATCACTATTTACCACTCCACCAGTCTTGGTGTCATCCGCAAATTTGATCAGCAGCGATTTTATATTTACAACCAGATCCTTGATAAAAATATTGAATAGCATCAGGCCTAGTACCGATCCATGTAGAACCCTACCATGTAGGAAGGTAAATTTATGCTAGTAGGTCACAAGGCAGGTGAATTAAACCTTGAAACCCCAATATGTAATTCCTAGAGCTTAGTGAAAATTTCCTTTGCCCTTTACATCCATCCCATGCTCATCACCATGAGCTCTGGGTGCCATGTTGGATTTGAACTGAACTGACTCTTAATAAAAATCCCAAAGAGTGTGATATCACACGCGAAAGTAAAGCTGGACCAGAACCAAAACCACTTTGGGCAACTTCAGGTAGAGATTGGAATGTTGCATCTGGTTCCCTACTCTTCAGTGGGCCAAATGGGAAAATTTCAAAGCTGGGTCTGAAATGCACCGGTTGGAACCATCTCTGACCAAAAAAAAAACCAAAAACTTTTCCAGAACATATGTGAATTGAAAGCAGATGAGCATCCAACCTGAACCTCCAAATCGTTTGAGGCTTTCTTGTCTCTTCTATGCCCATGCATTTCATGACTCTGTTATATCTCTGAATTGGGGATGTAGCTGGACAGCAGAGTCCCAAAGGACTAGTTTGCATGCTCTGTACAATTTAGGCAGTGTAAGCCTATGTCTGTGGGATGTCCTGATGTAGTCAATACTCTATACAGGCAGAACAATTGTATTCAGTGAGAAGTCTGTCTAAACTGAGAACTAAGCTGTCTAATCTGGCCCTATATTATACTCTGTATGCATCTTGTTATTACATAGCTGATTTCCTTTTCTGGGTTTTTTTCCCCCCCTTCTGGAAAACAAAATAGCCCATCTGGTGTGTTGTAATAGCAGTATTGCCATATAGAGTTTGGAGAATGTCTTCGTTCTGCAGATAGTTAATAGGGGGAATAATGCCACCTTATGGCTTTTCTGATCACTTCAGCATCTTGTATAGTTTCAGGTTAAATGTACTGCCAACAAAGATTGGTTGGCCTGCTTTTCCCCTGCTTTGCACAGTCATTTCCATGTGGGCAAAGTGAATGTAAAACGCTACCATACCGATTTGGATGCATTTTCCACACACTTTGCCCAAGTAGAAATGACTGCACAGAGTGCAAGACAAGGGAGAATCGGCCCCAGTGTGCTAACATGGAAGCCTGCAAATAAATTATTCCAGATCTTTGAATGATGTAATAGTTCAGCTGATTATTCCAGGGGCTGGTTATCCAGGTGCAAGTAGATAAAGGCCACAGTTGCAGAAGAATTTAAATACAGTGTAGAACTTTTGAAATTGTTTGCAAACTTAAATGACAATCATAAAAAGAGTTGAAATTAATCATACTAAAAATTAACTGTATTGAAACTTTATATGTGGTGCCATTTATAAAGCTTTCTACGTTTACTTTGGCTGATGCTTACCATTTATATCATGCAAACTTTGACTTATTCTTCACAAGTTTAAAAAACTGCTATTTCGATATTTTTCCTCTCCAAATTCAACAAAGGTTTTTCCTTTAATCAGTTGAAATGTTTGGACCAGACATTGAGCTCCAACTGAACATTACAATTAGCTGGATTTAAAATTAAAATTATAAAAAGGAGACATCTTAATAACCTTAGTACTGCTGACACCAATCATTCAAAAATCATAAATCAGGCCTTCAAAATTATTGTGAGATTAAAAAAATGTACATTCTTGGTTCTTTTGATTTGCCTTCAGATCACACTTGAGTCATTTTCGTTTTCTTCTCTCAAACCATGAGGGCTAGAAACTTACCCTTTTTTAATGAATGCTGAGATTCTCACATAATTACATGACTCCAGGAGTTAGGGCATTAAGAAAAACATCAATCATCATCAGATTTTTGGTCAAATCATTAGAGTAGACAACACTGTAATTTTCTGACAAGAATCCGTTTTTACCATAGAATAAAAAGTCATTATGGTGTAATTCCCCTTTTTGATCCACACTGGATTTCTATTGCAAACTCTGCATTTAGACTACTATAGACATCCGGACAATCACAGGATTGGTAGTAAGATTTCCCTATTTTAACAGGGAAATGGAAAACAATCATCTGATACCCCTGCCTCTTCCCAAACCTATCCAGTAGTAACACAGATGACATGTCGTCTTTGCATCTGTTTTCTTCAATGGCATTTACTGGAACAAACTCTTATGGTATTTCACTAACAAACCCCGACTATTTCATTCCTTTGAAAAGTGCTTTGAGATCTGTGGATGAAAAGTGCTCTGTGGGTCCATCCAGTATTCACTGAAGTAAGTGGAAAAACTCTGACTGACTTCAACAGGCTTTGGATCAGTCCTTTTCTATAAAAGAAAAATATTATGTTAGCAGTAGACATACTGCTTTCCTGTCCGAAGCCTATCGGATAACCACCCGAGGTAGACATCTACCACCAGTCTAATCTGACGTGGAATTGGTGAGCATTTCTAAAAAGACAATGTTCCAGGAATGCCTTCTTTCTGGATCAATTTCCCTTCTTTTTTCCCCCTTGTGCAGGACTCACAAGAATGCCTCTCTCTGTTTTAAAAAAATTCTCTAGCGTGTTGTCAAGATACCAGGTACAAACACATACACAGCATTTTAAATCTGATTTTGTTCTGGCCTCGGTCCTGTTCCTGGGCAAGCAGACATGATGTCACCATGGGCTCATGCTCAAGTGCCGTATGTGACAAGAAATCCCCGGTTGAAACCAGAGCAAAAGAATCCATTGTTCATGCAAGCGGTGCCTCTTGAATGGTCATTGCTTTAATGACAGCCCTGAACTTTTTGCTTGGTTGCTATTTTAATTTTTTCGTGCATTTTGCAATCTTATTCTCAGGTGTTTGGCTGATCCTTGCCATTCACAGGGAGCGATAAGCCTGTGCGAGAATAGAACACGTTCCACTCGGTTAGATTGGCAGGTAGGCCAATTTCCTGTTAATGGACTGGTTCCTCTTCCCTTCACAGAGATGGCATGTTCATACTTCTGAGGCTTGATCCTGCAGGGTACTGGGCCGTAAATGAAAGTAGAGGGTACTGAGTACTGGGCCGGGATGAAGAGAGAAAAACCCATCTCCTACACATGATGCAAGACTTCCTCTTTGATATAGCTTCCTCACTATTACTGCAATCTTAATTTTAAGAAATACCCCAAGCATGGCTTCCTGCAACCCAGAAGGGCAAGTGCAGAAGACTATTCTATTCAGGTTCTTATACTGTATCCATCACTGTATTATCTGGAGTCCACAAGGGAATTAATTTACCTGGAAAGCTCTTAGAGGGATGGGAATGATAGCAAACTCAACAGAGCCTAATCCTGAAAGGTCCTGAGCAATGGTAAACCTTCTCAGTCCTCACTGACTTCACTTGCAGTACTTCTCGAACCCAGCCAACCTTCATAGCCTTGCCCAACCCTGGCTGAGAGTGCTAAATCTCAGGGTTCCACTTCATAGCTATCTTTTCCTCCTTTTGTCCACCCCTGTGTTTGCTGGATGCTGGCAGTATGCTTAGCACCACATGGAACGTGGAGGGAGAGTGGGCCTTATTTCAAGGGGCACTGGACTCTAAGCATCACCCACTTTGTTGACCTTCCCAACTAAGCAGAAACCAGATTTTGACCTTCCAGAATCTCTCCAGCATGGAGTTGTATTGCCCTTACGGACGTACAGCACCGATCACTTAGCAGGGGGGTTACAGTTGTCTAAGCAACTTCTTCTGGCTGGAACTGTGTGGAGGAGTTTAAAAAAATCCACACTCCAGCTTTTGAAATCTCTGTTCTGGCTTTTGGCACCACCTCTGTGTCTATCTCCAATCTGCAGTTTAGCAAACATTTTACTCTGCTGTCTTTGTTCTCTTTAAAGCCCTTGGCCACTTCGTGGTAGGAACGCCTCGTGTCTGGATGAAGTTCACTAGATTCACTTTTCTCCTGAGCTCATATCTCCTTTGGCCGCATGGTGTGCTGAAATAATTGGCAAATATTAGGCATCTTTAATTATCATTAGCAAATTGCTGAGAACAGAGTGGACAATTGAGGCTCTGGTCTTCCGAGCCATTAACACTGATTAGAAAAGGCTGTTTGTGTGAGTTGCACAAATTTGTTTGTTTTCAAGCTTTTAAACCGTAAGGAAAATATCCCAACCAGGCTTGGCTGTTGCTATAGCATCACGCAGGCCTCGGGATATATGATTGATGAACAGTTTTTCTGGGTCCTACAGGGAGCTAAAAACTGAAACTCACCATCTGAAAGGAAAAGCCACATGAACAAGATGAAAACAAGCACCCAATACCCCTGCCTTTCCCATGATCTATCCAGCAGTAATACAGTTACCAGATGATCTTAGTGTCTGTTGTCTTCAACGGTGTGTGCTCGACTAATCCTTTGTAGTATTTCACTAATACTATTTCATGTCATATATTGAGGAATATCCAGGAATAGGGGAAACTGTTCAGCTCACAGCAACCAACACAAGCCTTCACCCACCACTTGATTCCAAAGATAAGTTGATGTACACAAAATAAATTAATTCTATGGACGTCTCCTAGGAATTGCTGTAGTGGATAAGACAAGTGATCCAAGTAGACAAGTCTCCTGTCTCTAACAGAGACTAGTAGCAAATACTTCAGAAGAAAGAACAAGAGATGCCCAGTTATGGAATAACTGGACACTAGAGGAAGTTTCTTTCTAACCTCAGGCAACTGGGGCTTAGTTTGTGCCCGGACCTATAAGGGTTTATACCCCTTGAAAATATTGATCCTTATTTTGTCTAATATACCTTTGAGTTTTCTTATTACTCATAGGGATCTGGGGCAAAAATTGGGGATTGGTCCTGCTTTGAGCAGGCGGTTGGACTAGATGACCTCCTAAGGTCCCTTCCAACCCTGATACTCTATGATTCTATGATTCATATAAACGTGGAGCCTTTTTCTGAATTCTGCCAAACTCTTGGTCTCAACATCTTGTGGCTGTGACTTCCACAGGTTAATTTCCAAGAATCCATCTCTCACCCTCTCAATGAGTGTGTGCATGTAGAGAGAGAATGCTGTGAGCTGGCTAGTGAAAGAGTGGAAAGCAGTACTCCTGGGTTTTGTTGCCTCTGTGTCACTGACTCAGTTTGTGGCCTTAGCAAAGTTATTTAATGTCTCTGTGCCTCAGATGAAACATTTGTAAAATGGTTATATGATATGATTTATGCCTCACAGGTGTTATTGCAAGTAGAGATGTGGGAAAGACATTCCTTGCACTTTGCAGGGAGTCATGTGACCATTTCCTTTGGTTTCAATGCGGGTTCTCACACTGAATTTTTCAATTACGTTTTGGATTCAAATGAGTGCAAAATCTCAAAGTGGAACTCAGCCAAACATGTCAAATCTCTCCTTGTTTTGCATCACAGTCAGGTGAAAGTTTGAATATTGCAGTGCTGATGTTTTGAGGTAAAGCTATAAACTAACCCCAAGTTTGCTTGAAAATGTGGTGACCCTGAGCAAATCTTTAGACAAACTTGGCCTGAATTTCAAGCTTGTCATGAAGCCCAGTACGTGTGTGTATGGTTTCTGATTGTGTTACTGTGAACATGTCACACAGCTGTCATTGGTGCTCAAAGGTAGTGGTGATGAGTGCCATGTAAGTACTAATTATGCCATAGCCTGTAAGGCTTAATGAATGGCTAGGCAGGGCTCCCAGACCCTCAGGCAAAGTGTCCGATATTTATACAAGTATTATATTGCACTGAGATGACTAGTGTATATGGGTGTGTAGCAGAGTGCAGGGAGGGAACAGGTGAGCCTGCACCCTGATCACTTAGAGGCCAGTTAGTTCCCCAGAGGAAGCTGATTGGGGTAATTGGATAATCAGGCTGGTAGGACTGTAGTGATGTTTTTGGAAGGAACCCAAAATAAACGGCACCATGAATGCACAACTAATAGAGTTTGTGCAGTTCCTGTGGGGCAAGAAGACAGGCATGGGGGTGTGCCCTGTTCCAGGGGACCACTACCTTCTTTCGGATGGAATAAACTCAGCTGTGTATTATAGGGCCTATTCTGCTAAATGCTAATGGCAGTAATTTCTCATTACTTCAAGTGGCAAAGGGATTTTTGGAGTTGTTATTATTATCCATATTATTATGCATAGCACCTGTGAGACTTTCCTTTTACAGCCCTATATTTGGGTTTGGCAGAATTCGATTTGTATTTTTAATATTCTTGACAGATAAATATCAATGTTTATTTTTAAGCATTTTTTTCAGTTTTGATTGATTGAAATTTTCCCAGTTCTGGGAAATTATGGGGGGTGGGGTATAAAACAATAATTATTTAATGACAGTAGACACTGAGATTCAAAAAGTTAAAGCTTTATTACCATCAAACCACAAATTGTCCACATCACATATCAAAATATATGAGAAGTAAATATCCTTAAATCAAACTCTAATAATTTCTCAAACAGCGTTATTCTTACTTAGCCTATCTGTAAATTTCTATTATTATACATGGAAATATTTTTTCATTAGTTTATGTGTGTATGGTGAAATGGACATTTACTGATAAAAATCTAATCCTTCCTTACCTACCTCTATTGTAATTCTGTCGGGTTGAAATTTCATGTGACCAGATGTGTTTATGCTGTTTTGGCTCCAGGGTAGAATTACCATGAAATCTGGCTGGTCTCTACCATCCATGGGCTGAAACAATATGAAAACCATGAATCTCCTGAAATTTCATGTCATCCATTTGTTGGGGACAATGGGATTAGCAGCAATATCTGAGAAGGCAAATTGGGGAGGAATCTAAAGTATAAGGAGATAAACCTGTGAGTGGCCCTAGGCCCATATTTTAGCTGATTTGTGGATTTTCAATCACAATTAGAGGAAGCTCATTACTTCATAGAGTGTTGCTGTGAAAATAGTTGAAACTGTTTTAATTACTTCAGTGTTGGGGTTTATTCAGTTGAACCAAAAACTCAAAGCAAGGTTCAGGAGCAGGGGGAAGATACAGGCAGAACAGGAAATGAACAAACATGTTCTCTCTCTCTCTAGCTCTACAGACAGCTGCATCATTGCAGCGTAGGTTTGCATTCACCCTAGTGGAGCAGAACAGCTGAGTTCTGCACAGCTCTTCTTATCACGCTGCCCTGGAGTCCTTCTCTTTCTGTTCCCCTAATCAATTTTTTCCGCCTTCGTTTAAAAAAAAGAATGGAAAAAGACTGTGATTCCCTTTTAACTGCTTGCTTGTCCTGGTTTCCCCTCATCCCCCTTCAAGGTTTCACGGGGCTGGGGGGACTTTTTATTCCTCGTCTCTAATTTTCACTGGTACCGATTGGGAAGAATGACATTTTCTGCTTGGATGCAAACCCATCACTTGCCCAGATCCCGCTGAAAGAGCTCAATTTGCTCAACTAGTCAGTATTCCGTCTCCGTGAAAGACTCCCAGACTCGAACTCGGACTTAGTCTTTTGACTCACGTTTCCCCTTCACCCCTGTTCCCAAGCCCCACTCAGACGGCCCAAAGCATTCTCTCCGCCACCTCCTTTTCCATTACCATGCACTCTTGTTACCCGCAGCTGGGGGGGAAGCGAGACAAAACAAAACAAAAAAACAAAACCAAATAAAACCCCTCTCACCTAAATAAATAAATAAATGCATGGAGAGAACAGGCTGCTAGTTCATTTGCTGCAACCTTTCCCTGAAGGCATGAGGTAATGCCAAGCTATTCAGCCTGTGATGCAACTGGCCGCTGGACATTCAGAGAATCCTGGCTGTGGCAGAGTTTACCCAAGCTCGATCTGGCAGTGAAGGCCGATCTCTCACATAAGAGGCTATTTAAAGCCACAATGAGGTGCATTTTTGATGTTTCCATTCAGGCGGGTATTTAATTGCTCATTGACAAACCACCTAGACAATTTGTGCGTGTTTCCTAGATATACCATTTTTGTTCACTTTTCTCTTACTCCTTCCATGCTGCCCCAGACAACATCAGTCGAACTGGATCTCTCTTCTCACCATCAGTGTTCAGAAAAAGGGGCTCGAACTGAGATTGTGAGCTGTGAATTGCAACAAGTTCCCTCTGAGTTTCTCACCTGGGACAGCTCAGAGAGAGGTTCCCCTATGTTTCCCCCCCTCCAAATCAACTAACTTCATCCCGCATGTTTTCCTCTTTCCACAGGTACACACACCAGTGGTTGTATTTAGAAGACACATCATAGGTAACGCATTGTGTCTGATCAGAAGCCGGTTCAGCATGGTAAGCCACTGTGTCGATGGTCTGTGTCACGTGGCTATCTGGCATGAACAGGAAGTATATACACAACGATTAGAAACCGAGGCAGAGAGAGGCTAAGTGGCTCGCCCCAGAGGAAGTTTCTGGCAGAGCTGGGAATAGTATCTGTGCCTCATGACCCATTCTCCTGCGCCTTAATTCTCCAGAAAGGGGAGTGCTTAAAAATGCCACACACACCCCCGATCCACATTTACATCATTTTATTCCTCTCTCCCCTCTGTGCAATTCTGTGTTTAATTCTCACCTACCTCACAGGGAGGTTGGGAGATTTAATGAACTAGCCCCCAATACAAGCAAGCACTCACATGCTCAAGTTTCACTGAAGTCATGTCTTGACCACTTGCTTAAGTTCTTTGGTGAATTGGGAGCCTTAGAGTCTGCTGAGCATTCTGAGATCCTTGAATGGAAGGTGCTCCGTGCCAGTCAATGAAATGTAGTGGTGGCCTACACACAGCTTTCTTTAATTAGAATGGTTCTGGAATCCTGTGATCATCTAGCCTGACCCTCTCCCCCCCCCCCCCCCCCCCCCATAACATAGCCCACAGAACATCCCCAGAATAATTCCTGTGTGAACTGGAACCTCTGTTCTAGAAAAATATCCAGTCTTGATTACAAATGGCCAGTGATGGGAACCCATCAAAAGTCTTTGAACCTTAGCAACATCCCTTCAGAGCTGTCTGGTAACCATGGTCAGTAGCAGAGAGCCAGTATTTCCAATGGCCAGAGCACCAAAGTATTAATCAGAAGATTTGGGCTCTATTCCCAGCACATCCATTTGCTTCCTGGTGTGTGACCTGGGACAAATCACTTTCTGCACCTCAGTTTCCCCAGCTGTAAAATGGCAACAACAATGCTTGTCTTCTGTTGAGGAGTGCTCTGAAACCTGTTGATGCAAAGCTCTGTGTGAGGAGTACAGGTTATTGTTGCTTCCAGCAGCAGAGTGATTATGCCCAGGAGGTGACTGCTGCTGCTTATTGTCAGTATGGATTGGGTATTGGAAAGGAATCAAATAAACTCCCAGACGCTGATGTGAAATCCACCGTATTCCCGCTCCCTGCAACTCCTTCCTCTCGCTGCACAGCTTCCGATTCTCTTTGCTTAAGTATTAATTAACAAATGAGCCAAACCACAACCACTTAAACGACCGGCTACTGGCACACTTGTCCCACTCCCTATAACAGTAAACTACAAATCGAGATCTTTTTTTTTACCAGGCGGCCGATTGCTTGTGGTGAATCTGTCGACACTGCACAATACAGAACCAGGCCTCCATGTCCGGCTGCTTCTGCTGAATTAATTTGTATAGGAAGTACCTGCAATAACATGCTGGTGGTGCATTACACTTCCATACCATTTTGTGGTGTGACAGGAGTCCAGGACACGACCAGAGCATTGGTGAGGGAGCGAGCCAATGTACACGATTAGTTTAATCCTCTCTCACAATCCTCTGATGGGAAGTGGGGGTGGGAGACAATGACCTAGTGCCAGGGTTTAGTTTGTCCACAAGTTCAGCTTGAATAGAGAGGAGAAGAAGGAAGAAAAAAATGGGAAAAAAACCCTCCTAGAGTTCATTGGGTCTGGAGCGGTGCCAAGCCCTGGGGGCGGCTCGCAAATGAGACGGGAAGAAAAGGGGGGAAAGGAGAGCAGAATGATGATTAGAAATCACAAATGAAAGAAGCCCAAAGGGAGGGAAAAAATCTGCATCTCTGACTATGTGCAGGAAGGGGAAAAAAATATTGCTCGCCTTTTCTAAGGGCCCCATTCATCCGTGGATAGGCTAAGGGCCCTGCCAAAGCCAGGGAGCACCCTGGGCAACTCTCTCTCCTGACCCCCTGGGAGGCACCTATGAGCCTCATCTCAGTGCAGGAGACAAAACCGTCTCCCTCCTAGGGCCACAGGGCCCTTCTTTTGCCGATGTCTCTGGCTTTCTGCAGGACTTCTGCCTCAATCTCCACCCCACAGTGGCCCCATAGACCTGCCTGCTCCTCCGTGGCTATGGGAGCACTGAGATTACAGAGGGACATTCACTGAGCAGGCTTACAGCACAGAATCCTGGAACGTGGAGATGGGAAAAACCCATTCGGTCATCTAGTCCTTCTCCGTCAGTACAGGTTTAGTCCTGCGACCCCTTCGCACCCAATGGCATACCATAGCTTATGCTGTCTCTCATCAGACCCAACCACCTCACTACACCCAACACTCTGTTGTCAGGGAATGTATCCCAAAGGTATTGTTTCAAGTACCACGCTGATGATTAATATCATTAAAATCATGTGTTAATGTTCTATGTGCAGTTCTGAATTCCCTCAGGAGGATGTTACTAATCCATGATTAAGACCAGACAACTTATCTTAGATAAAAGTGATAAGCAGCTCTGTCCGAGACAAAGGAATGTGGGTTTATCTTAATTTACATATTAGCTCTAAACAAAGCCATGGGGTTATCCTGATCCTGAACTCGAGAGTCACAAAATTAACATGGGTCCTGCACCCCAGAAAGCCCCGGGAGACTGAATCCTCAGGGGCCCTTCCTGACTTGTGAGGCAAAGACAATCCCGTTGGAGATATATGGAACACAGATGCTTTCTTAATCCTTCACTTTAGGAGACCGAGGAACCAAGCAATTTGATCCCTGGGATGGATCCCGGCCAATGAAAGCTGGAAAGGTGACTGGGGGAGAGAGAAACCATCTGGACCAAAGACCGTGTCTTGCTAGATTATGCTCCAGTCTTTTAGATGGGCATTTTCACTTTTATTGGCTTGTAACCAGTCTACCTGTATCCCTTTTACTTGGTGCCACTTAATCGGTGTTGTTCTGTTAATCAACTGGGTTTGCTTTTGTTATAAATCATCAGCGTTGGGTAAGTTCAGCGAACCGTGTGCTTCTAGAAAGCAGACAGGTTGGAGTGTTTTACTGTCCCTATACAGGGAGTGAACTTGACACCTTCTCTGTGAGAGGGCCTAGTTCCTACAGTAGGATGATTTGGGGGTGAATTCAGGGCTGGAAGCAGGGGCGCTGGAACAGCTGGGGCCAAGGCCCTCCCACTTTTTGAAAGTGGACAGGCCCGACCCATCCACTTTTCGCCACAGGCCCCTGAGGCCCCGTCCCCCAGCCAGGCCAGCAGCTGTAGGGAGCCGCGGACTCTCCACTTGCCCTGGGCGGAGGGGCTGGGGGCTGGGGACGCAGGCTGAGGGCTGCTCTCGGGCCCCCCCAGCCCAGGCAGGTGGAGGGTCCACAGCTCTCTGGCCCTGATCTAGCTTCCGATTTGGCCAGGGGCAGGGCTGGGGGGAGAGGAGGGGCAGAGGCAGGGCCCCCCCACCCTCTGGCTGGAAGGGTACTTGGGTCACTGTGCCAGGAGTAACCAGGTTGGGCAAAGCCAGGGTGAGGTTTCTTGGGGGGGGGGGGCAGAGCTCTGGACCACAGCTGCACAACCACAAAACCCCCGGGGTTACAAGGCAGATGGTGACTGAACCCCTTGCTGGCCTGGGGGAACCACAAAACATCACCGTTCCCCACTATAGATGGATGGGAACCAACCAACTTATCCAGGTCTGAATGTACCTGCACTTTGGGGAAATCTGAAATCCAAACCCAGGTCCAGTTCCAAATTCTGCAAGCAGTCCTTGCCTTTATGATAAGCCAAACCAAACCGCTAGATCCAAATTTCCCCCTATTTTGTGACATTAGAAATCCAGATCTAGAGGCAACTTTTGCACCGTGAGCCCATCTCTACCCCTCCCCGTACATTTTGGGGTTCTTTGTCCGGTCTCGTGTTAAATGCCACGGGGCTTCCACAGCTTCCCTCGGGAGACCGTTCTCCATTCTAAGAAAGCTCTCACTGCCAAGAAGTGTCTTACGGAGGCTCAGGGCTCTTGGAGATGAGATGGCACCACGCCAGCTACCGAAGGGTTGAAGAGAGCCCTAAACAGGCAATGGCTTTGAAATAAACTAATAATGGCAGTACAGAGCTATCAAGGGCGGATTGCCCTCTGCCAGGCTGAGAGAGAACCACTTGTGATCCTTTCTTCCTCTCATCAAATGGGGGAGAGATCCCTTATTATACCAGTTGGGGCCACTAACTTGGCTTGTGAGCTGTAACAGGGTGGGGCGGGGAGGGGGAGAAGACAAACCAGTTTTTAGCTTTACAATTGTTATGTAGCTGGGCTGGCTGGATGGCTGTGAAGGTCTGATGGGGAAGTGGTTAGCTGGCAAGAAACGCTCACTGCTGAAGCATGTCTCTGCACAGTCCATATACTGCCCTCCTTCCCTTGCAGCAGCAGGCCTCAGGACCCTGTTACCTGCAGATTAGATCATTGCAAAACCACCACTGCAGACCATTCAGAGGCTATTTCAGCTAGAGCAGAAGGAACAATGCTTCCTGATCATAGAATATCAGGGTTGGAAGGG
The DNA here is from genome assembly GCA_033296515.1 of Macrochelys suwanniensis. Taxonomy (NCBI): domain Eukaryota; kingdom Metazoa; phylum Chordata; order Testudines; family Chelydridae; genus Macrochelys; species Macrochelys suwanniensis. The sequence goes on along the minus strand of CM065783.1, from coordinate 2,890,546 downwards.
ACCTTAGGAGGTCATCTAGTCCAACCCCCTGCTCAGTGCAGGACCAATCCCCAATTTTTGCCCCAGATCCCTAAATGGCCCCCTCGAAGATTGAACTCACGACCCTGGGTTTAGCAGGCCAATGCTCAAACCACTGAGCTATCCCTCCCTCCTTGTAACAGCAGCTTGCCTCTTCCCTGGCCAGGCACAGCCTCCCATGTGCCGGGAGGGTAGTTTAACCCTTCAGACAGCCTGAAAACTCCACCTCTTCTGGGATAAATGAAAGTCCACATGAAACAAAAAGACTTCAGCAGACGCAGTCCCTAGCCCTGTCTCATCCTCCCTGGGCCCCAGCTTCTCTCCAGGGCCTGGTGCAAGGGTTCACAATGTCCTTCATCCTCTCTGGGCCAAAGCTCTTGCTCCAGGGACTGTCTGACTTTCTCCCATTCCATCAGCAGTTCACCACCATAACTGAGGGGATACAGGACACTAAGTGGCTTCTCTGATGTGGTAGGGGACCTTAGCCTTCCCTCTGCTACAAGTACTAGCCAGGGGGGGCCTAGACCATACAGCAGGCATCTCCTCTGATCTCAGATAGTCCCAGTGTCACTGACTGGTCCTGTGCAGGGAGTCAGGTTTAGTGTCGCAGTAATACTCCAGCTGGTCTTGATCTGGGACTTAATTACAACTAGGGATCCCAGCTGTGAGAGACTCAGGGAGGCCTACATAGGGAGAGAGGGGAGCTGAGTTAGGGGGCTCCTGCTCTCTGGGAAGGGCCTGGTGAAGGAAGGCTGAGGGGACCCTACAGAGAGCAGGTGAGAGGCCTGGGAGAAGCAGGTTGATCCCTGGGAGAAGCAGCTAGACGCTCCGGGGAGGGGAGGCAGCGGGAAATGTGTCAGGAGGAAAAGAGTGTTGTGGTTTCAGGGTAATGGTACTTGTATCTCTTCCTCCAACATGGTCCACTCCAGGAGTGCCCCAGGAAGGCCTCAGGTCTCCAACCACCACCGTTCTCTGGGCAGGGCCTCTGGTCCCACTCCTTTCTGACCGGGAGTGTCCCAGCCCCCAGCCTTACACTGTGATCTCCTCAGCCAGCCAGGCTCCCTACAGGCCAGTGTCTGTGCTTTGCTTTCTCTCTGTCCTTGGGCTACGAATGGTGCCTTGCAGCAGCTACACATGAGCCTGCTGCTCTTTCTAAGCTGGGTCAGAAAGACGGCCCCGAGTCATTTTAAACACAGCCTTTTTATGCCAAAAGCCCCTTCTTGGCCTGTTGGTCTCTGGAAAACCCAGTTTGACCCATTCTGTGCAAACCAGCCCTCTTGGGAGGGGGTTTTGGGCTGATTCACCTTGATATTCTCTCTCTCTCTCTCTCTCTCTCTCTGCAGGACCCCAGAGTTAGGGGGAAAGGCCAGGGAACTTCAGCCTTGCCCAAGCAGGGTCAAAGAAGGGTTTGTTTGGATGGTTATTTGGATTTCTCTTTGCACTTTCCTTATCCCGGAAGGGGACTGAAGGTAAAAGGTGACCTGGCTGGAGAGAGAGGCCACCGAAGAATTGAACAGAGACAGGCCCTCACAGGGTCAAAGAAGGGGTCAACAGGGTGACACCAGCAATGCACACTTTGACATCAGGGGTGCTATGTCCAGGAGTGAAACCACATACCCTGCTGTACTTTGCCTGAGGGCTGCTTACCATTAAATCCACTCCCCCAGCCTGCCTCAGGGTATCCCAGAAAAACAACCTGTGAGCAAGGCCCCAGTAGACACACTTTTTGGTAGCATCCCCCAAAGTTTCCCAGCCCCGGGGTCCCTTATCTTTCCTCTTGTGCCTTTTCCCAAGGCTCTTTCCCCTAGGCTTGTACTCCTCCCCAGACTTCCTACTTCTAGCCAGGCCTTTCCAAGCTCCCTCCAGTCCCCCGGGAGGAAGAAACCCACTGGAGAGATTGCTTCCTCCCTGCTCTCTGTTCCATGCCCCAAAGAGCTCGTACATATAGCCTTCTTTCCCAGCAAGCATTGAGGGGAGGGCCTGAAAAGTACAACACCCAGCCTCGCTCTCTTCTGGGCTGAGTTGTGAACAGAACTCAGAACCTCAAAAAGGCCATGTGGAGAGGTGGCTGCCCTGCTCTTGCCCTGAGGGGCTTAAAATAGCCCTGGGAGAGGGCTGTGGCGGGGCTGATTGGTGAAGTGGCCAAAGTTGTGGCCAGTTTAATCAGGGCCTAGCTGGCCCTTATAAAAGGGCAGTGGGCCTAGAGCAGGCTGTCTCTCTCTGAATGCAGAGAGGGATGGACCTGGCTACCAGAAGGTACCTGGAGTGGAGATGGGCTGGGGGATGGCCAGAGGAGCTCCATCCTGGAAGCCCCCCAGGCTGCAGGGCCTAGACTAAGGCCAAAAGGGGTATTGGGGCTTCAGGGGGCAGCCCATGGGTAGGCAAAGGCAGCAGGTTTAAAGCCCCTTGCCTATGATGACTGGCTAATACAGACTGCAGCCTGCCCCAGTGAATGGGGGCTTGATGATGACTGGCAGTAGCCTATAGGCTGAGGCAAGGTGGGGATAGTGGGTGGGGGTCCCCCTGGGAGGGGAGACCCAGACTGAGGGGGTACTGCCAGGGGGGCAGCACCCCAGACAGGAGGGCACTGGGGTCCGAGAGGGACATGGGGGAGCCAGTGGCAAGCGGGACACCGGCTGGCAGAGGGCGCTCTAGTGGCTGGTGAGCTGATTCCCCGGAGAGACCAGCAGGAGGTGCCGCAGGGGTGAGTCCTGCCCCATCACAGGCCAATACCCCTGTTGCACTTTTTATGTGGCACATACTGTCCCTGCACTCCTCAGACCTCACTGGCTGCCAGTGTTTCTAGGTACAATTCAAGGTTTGGTTCACTGTATAAAATCCGATGTGGTTAGGGTCCTCCTGGTTATTGTCCAGCTGTCTCTCTATTGTTCTGTAGCCACAACCATGGGATGTTCGAGCTAACAGTCTTGGGTCTGGAACTATAGTGGGGCTGGTGGCATGGAGTTCCCAGTATGGGGACACCAGCTCTGGGACTGACCTTTTCAGTACGTCCAACAAAGGCCACGCTTTTACATTTCAGAGCATGGTGCAAGACTCACTCAGGCCTTTGGCTGTAGGATATGGCCGGGGTGTACTGAATGCCAATGATGATTTGGAGTGGGGAGATCTTTTAGGCTTGAGGTTTTGTCATGTCATTACTAAACTGTTTGTTCTGAAAGGTGCATTACTGGTATTAATGTAACAAATTAAAATATGCATCAAAAGTTGGCCCTCGATATGTATATAAATGTCTGGGTCCAAACAACAAACACCAATTTTTTTAGCTTCTGTTGAAGACCTCTAGTTAATAATGGAGCTATGTTCTGTAACCGATATCATTCCCTGCATCCTCACCTACATCATTAGACCAGTCCTTTTCCTGGAAGTGTTACCATGACATAATGATAACAGTCATAATCTGAGCATTTTAATCTTTCAAAGCCGATGAGATTTGTGCTCCTAACTCACTTTGGAATATCCCCCCTCCAGGACTCTCAACCTGGCATCTTTCACCAACACTAGATACACTCAAAATAAATAGAAACAAACTTCCCCTCTACAAAACCTTTTAGGTCCTCCCCAGTCAGCATCGTCTATTACTTCTCACAAAGCCATATAAGCAGTTTCTGCACTTGCAACACCGGTTTGCTTGCTTTCTTATTCCTTTGCAGCAATTCCCTAGTTGTAAAATGGGCACAGCGTGCCCTGATCTCACCTACAGTGGAGCAAATCCATAGACACTACACGGACATCAGTGAAGTTTCACTGGTGTAAAAGTGATCTGGGAGGAGGCCTGATCTTAGGCCTAATTTATAGTCTGTAAAAAGGTGTGATTTTTTTATGATCCTGAAGTGTTGGATTCTGTGTACCGGTCAGTGGAAACAGCTGGAGTAGGAAAACACACAGTGGTTGGTAACTTTAGTTTAATAGAAAGATCAAAGTACTTGAACCTTTGCAGCACCCTAATATTTGCATGGAGCGATCTCCCTATCTAGGTACTTATACCAGTGCTTATCTGGTTCTCATTGGAGCAGGGAAGTACCCATCTGTTGCGGAACTGCTTCTCATGCTACATTACTGCGTCTGTTATTACTGTAGTGAGGGCTCCATCTTGTGGTGCAAACTGTACTTGCCCAGAAATGTAAGCTTTGCACTTACTTGTGATTTGCACTACTACTTTTGCAGGCTGTGCGCCTTGTGCTACAGACACGCCTGGGTTATTTCTAAGCATGCGTCTCAGGAGACACATCATGTTCTCTTAAAAACCTCTGACACGAATTGAGTCCTGGTGAATCACACCAGCCGGGGATTCCTGGAGGGGGAAGCCCCTCCACCCACAGAGGAGGTCCAGGCCTGGATTCTGAGTTCCCACCTGTCCTGCATGCTGAGGGAATGTCTTTTATACCATTTAAACAAACATGTCCAAAAGGCCAAATGGCCTTTAGTGATGATCCCTGCCCTCCAGCCTCACCACCTTCTCTCTGAAATCTTTGTGAATAAAGGAACAGTGCTGTGGAGGGAATCTATTTATACCTTCATTTATAAACTCTTTAAGGCAGGGTCCATCTTTTTGTTCTGCGTTTGTACAGTGCATGGCCAGCTGGGTCCTGATTCATGACTAGGGATCCATACCATGCTATGGTAATACAAGCAATTAATAATAATGCTTTATTTCAAAAGAGTCTCTGAAAGGGGGGAGCTCTAGCCACAAGCTCAGAAGTGGCTCTGGACTGGAACGTTTTCAAAATCCCCAGGGAATTCTGATCTGGGTTTTTAGTTTGACTCTCTACAGTGATAGGGCCAGTTGTGAAGTTTGGACCCAGAATCAGATCTCCTTCTGGATTTCCCCACAGTTCAGGTTTCTTTGTTCCTAGGGGGCCAGCTCCAAATCCTGGAGTGACTCGGAGAAAGAGAAAGAAACACATGTTGCTTGGAAGCAATTCCTCTGATGCAGGCTCATTAAGTACTGTCAGGAATGACTGAAAAGCCACATGTGAACGCAAGTGGACTCATTACAGTTTTGCCAACTTGAGCATCTTCAAAGGAACACTGCAGAGAAACAAAAGCAACTGTTGTAGGCAGTAGTGCAGAAAATAAACCAGTGAATAAGGGTTTTACAGTGTGCCTGCGTTCATTTGGAAACAGCAAGCCTAATTGCGCCAGGCCTTGTTTAAAATTCCATTATCACTTCACTGGTATTCACCATGTCCTGCAGCAAGCACTCAAGCAAAATGACAACTGTTGCCTTTCCTCTTTAATCACCACTTATCTTCTTCTTCTTTTTTAAATGGGTCGCCCCAGCTGCCTACGAATCTGGAAGCCGCAATGGATCCAAGAAAATCCCCAAACTGAGAACCAACTTGATGGACTGCACAAGAACACTCACCACATTTCTGTCAGTCTCTGATCCTTATTCTTCAGGGTGAGTTTAAAATGATCCTCCCCCACCTCACCTCCGCTAATTGCATTTGGCCATCAAGTTGCATTGGGAAGCCAGGCCCCAAAGAGCGCAAAAAAAAATCCAGAAGAGGCCGCCTAGACTCTGTCACCACCAAACAGACGGGGCAGAAATCCAAGTGCTCGCGAGAGGAACCCAAAAGCCGGCTCCTCATAGGTTGCCACCCTCCAGACAGGGCCAGCGCGCACACTAGGAGACCCTAGGCGGTCACCTAGGGAGCTGGGGGGCGCCTGGCCGCAGCTGCCGCCCGCCCTCCCAGCTCCGTGACTGAGCCGGGCGCTGTGGGTGGGGGGAGGCTGTCGCGGGGGGGGCGGGCTGAGCTGCCGGCCCACGGGGAGGGGGAGCCGCCACAGGGGGGGACTGGCTGCTGCGGGGGGCCGTGTTAGCTGGGGGGGTGGGGCGCAGGGCTGGTGCAAGGAAGTTTAGCCTAGGGCGTGAAACTTCCTTGCACTGGCCTTGCCTCCAGATGGTGGGTCCTTGTGCAGTGATACTGAAAGCACAGTGCACCCTAGTGGGACGGTGCAAGGCTCAGAGTTACACTGGGTTTTCAGTTTACTTCCCAGGAAGCCCTCAGTAAAAGGATATTCATGGAATCTCCCACTGCATGGAGCCTTTAGTCCCTCTGTCTATTTTTCTAACAAGATCTCAGATTAAAACTTTGAAAGTGGTGAAGGGGGTGTTCCTGGGAGGATTTGATGATACTTTCAATGCTCCTCTGTCTTCTGAGAGCTTTCAGGAATGCGCACATGACTTTACCTAGGACAGATTGGATATAGGGGAGTAGATTGCTGTTTGGACCTGGGCAAGGAGGCTATGGGCTGTTTAGTAGCAGCTTCTTGAATGGGATGCACGAATCAGCCTGATTTTCAATTCCCTTGCAACCTGTCATCACTTACATCTGTGCAAAGTGCATATCAGACCTTAATGCAGGAGAATAGTATCATTGTGCAATAGTACCACGTTGCACAGGTGTGCAAAGATTTGGTGGTGTCTCACACCCATCTTGCACTCATTTTACACAAATACAAATGGTGACAGAAGGCTCTAGGCAGGGAGGGAAGAATCATGTAAAATGTTCACGCGTTGGTTTACTCTGGAGCCACTCCAGATGAGGCAGTTATTCATTCCTGAAATTAGATAAGGCACAAATGTCAAGTAATAACAATACCTGTCACTTAGATGGTCCTTTTCATCTTGAAAGTGCTTTATCTTCATTTACACAGTGAGGGAAACTGAGGCAGAGATGCACTATGACTTGCCTACAGCCTCAAAGGCAGGCTGTGTTAGAATCAGGGTAGAGACTCAGGCGTTCTTTGTGCTCAGCTCACCATAATTTTATCCCTACAGCACAGAGTCCAGTTACTTGTATAAGGGACTGTGTATTGTAAATGCTTTATTAAGGGCCAGTTAAATGTCAAGCCCTTTACTTTGCTCTGCTGCGGTGGCTTCAGCTGCCTGCTCCCAGATGGAAATGTGCTGACAGCTGACAGTACCTGTTGGCTTTTTCTCTGTTATAATGTGTTGATCCTATCCATTTCACACTGCATAGTGCTCTCCCAATCAGCTAGGCCTCTGCAATCCTTCTGTTCTCATCTAGCTGGCAAATTAAGGGGTTGTCTTCACCCAGCACAAACGAATCCTGGTGCCTGGGCTTGGGAACTGTGCACAGATGGTTTATTTTATAGGCTTAGCTGATGAATGCACGGCGTCACTTGCACATACTGATTTCTGTTACAATAATTCTATTCAGCTTGTCAGAGAGGTTTTTTTATTCCAGTGGTGCCGGAGCATGTGCTTACTGGGGGCATCACGATGAATAACCCATAGAAGTTGCACGGTACTTTTGAGCTGAAGGTTAGATCTCAAAGGTCTTTACGAAGGGGAGCGGGATCTGATTATCTCTGTTTTACAGATGGGGAAACTGAGGCACGGAATGACCATGTACAATTGTCCAAAGGTGCAGAAGAGGCTTAGGGGCTCACATCGCAGTTCCAAAGGGGAATTCATGTTACTCGCCCCAGTGAGAAGGGGAACTTGCGCAAGTCATTTTTATTTCTGTTCTGATGTCTGTTGGGCTGACAATAAAAACTCCAAAGACATTCAACACGTGGAGATTTTGGCACAGTCTTTCGTTGGCTGGCCAGGGACCAGACAGCTCTTGGCATGCCCCGGCTAACTGCCCCCAGGGGAACAGAAGAGAAATGGCAGCAGAGGGCAGCTTAGAATGATGCGGGGCTTGTTTCTTTAGCATAAACACCACGGCCTCCAGCGTGGGTATCCTGTGTCCGCATTCCTCCTGCAACGACCTAACAGCAAGCAAAGTGAGTCCGCAGCAGCTCCGTGTGGACTGGGAGGGAAAGGTGGCTCCAAGCGCTGGAAGGCTGCTCAGAAGAGAGGGCAGCTGAAAGTTATGCGGTTACCAGGGAGATGTTTGGATATCAGTTTCCCCAGTACATGGAGTCCATGGTGTTGATGAAAGTTTTCTGTCTTTTTGGCCAAATCCTAAAGTCCCTGCTCAGATCAATCTGCCAATGGCCTGATTCTTCTCTCATGCGTCTGGACAGCAGAAGTAAAATCTCTGTTATCCCCGTGGGTCAGAGCACAACCAGGCCAAAGTCTTCACTGAGAGTTTTGTCCTAATAAGGGGATCAGGATGTTGCCTTGTAGTGGGTTGACAGCACTATAGACTGCTATCCACTAGCAGCACACGCTTCTCCATGCTCTGCCTATGTCTATCCACTGGCATCCAAGGGATACTTTCGTAGGCAGGAACAGCACCTTTATGGCCCATTGTCTCCTTCGCCTCTCACCTGTGACGACCACCCAGGGTGGTAATTATGTCAGATGAGTGTTTGCTGCTGCAAACTGGACTGAGAACCACCTACGTTGGTCACAGAGCTGTTATCACATAGCGGTAACATTTGGGCTGAATTCCTGGCCCTGTTGAACTCAGCAGGAATTTCGCTGAGTGAGGCCAGGATTTCACCCTTGGTCACGAATGAGGTGGGATGGATGTTAACCAGAACCCTAAAACAGAATGTTCTGTACCCAGTTACCAGTCTCCCGGAATGATACTTGAAGAACCTTGGGAGATTCTGTAATCCTTTAGTACACATCCCATCTTCCCTAGTCACTGGCATTAACGGGAAAGTCAGCCGGTGGTCACATCATCCCTCCTGCTCATGCAATATCCTGTATGGTTCTTATGCCACCCTCCATGGATATCAGGCGCTCCTTTCAGACATCACTGAAGTGTTCCTATGCTAAACTCCACTGTACCTCTGACAGCTGCTTAGATGACCCTGCTGCCTGATGTTTTCTACCCAACAAAGCAGAATCATCCCTTTAAAAAGTAAAAACTGGTTTGTTCAGTGTTGGGGGCTTCAAACTGATTTTTTTCCAAAGGTCACAAAGCCATTGCTGAAACTCATTAAGAAGCTGCTGAACTAAGGGAGTTGCAGCTGGCTGACAAATGGCTCCAGCTTAATGTGAACTGCCATATTATTGAGACTTGTGAGTGATGAAGGATTAGAAATTCTGGAGATGAAAACACGTCACAGACCAAGAGAGACCAATCTCTAGTCTAGGCTGTAGATCATGTGGGTGGCAAGACACTGGGCTGAAACTAGACATATGAGCTGGCCCATACAGGCCATTTTAAAATAGCAGAATCTTCTTAATTCTGTTGTGTATGAATTTCAGCAGGGAAACCTGTCTGAAGTGACCCACAAAAATTGGTGGTTTAATAATAATGGAGACAGCCTCCACTGCCGGTGGAGGAGAACGGTATTTGCGACATTTGGAGATACACTGAGGCAATCTCTTAAAACAATAGGTCAGGGTCACCTAGTAGGAGTGAATTCTGGCAGAGGTTTTGTTGGTACTTTGTAACAGTATACAATTTGGGCATTAAGAATGTATGAGTCAGACCTGACCTCTTCCTGATCTACTAGGAGTTGAAACCATTTTTCCAATGACCTAGAACTTCCCCTGGAGTGGCAAAAAGATTGGGTTGACTTCAAGCTTGTTATCCTTCCTGACTTTGATACAGATAATATACATGCAAACAAACCTACATTTCCTAGATGTGCTAGATGTCTAATCATTTTTTGCAAGGATAAAAGCAAATAGAAAATGAAAACAGAAGGGACAGAAACCCTCCTGCTTCCAGCCAATCTCTAACTAACGGTGTTAGAAGGAAACAACTCCTACAGCCTGGCTATTCCATGACTGTTCACTATGGGGTTCTTGTCCCTTCCTCCTGGCCATCTCTGGAGACATGCTAGTCTAGCTGGGCCACTGGTTTGAGCTGGCAATTTCTATTCTCCTAGTAGAAAGCATAAAGTTAAGTTATTTAGACCTGTTCCTCAGAGGCCGTGGTTCTCAACATCTTCCATACCATGAGCCCTTTTTTCAACAGTAAAAGGCTCCTCTCCCCCATGGTTTGAAGGTGTCCCACTCACTTAGTCATGAAGAAAAGAAGGGTGGTCACGGCCCACTTTAATCTGTTTGTCACCCCACCCCCGGAGTTGCAACCCCTAGATTGAGAGCCCATGCTCCAAAGGGTAGATTAGTATCTCGTGTGTGTGTGTGTGTGTGTGTGTGTGTGTGTGTGTGTGTGTGTGTGTGTGTGTGTGTGTGTGTGTGTGTGTGTGTGTGTGTGTGTGTGTGTGACACACACTAAAACTTCCCTGGCTCTTTGTGCATTTCTCTTTGCTGGTAACAGTATAGAAACTAGGACATACATCTGAATATTCCTGATTCTATCCAGTAGAAGGCAATGGTGCACGCGCGTGCGCTCTCTCTCTCTCTGTTTACTATACTACCCTTTGTGTGTTATATATAAAATATTTTTCCCCCAAGAAACAGTGAGTTTCACATTTAATTTAATTTGTCAAAAAACAAATATGCCAGACTGCTCAAGAGTCTAATGGAAAAATCAGCTAAGGAAAATATTTTTGAAAAGAGTCACCCTTACACTGAATGATTGGCGTTGCTCATTATGTCTGTGATTGCTCATTAGATCGCAGTAATTTAGGCAGTTCAGTGTTCTCTTTTTTGTCTTAACCTGTGGGGAAGGGCTGGGGAAAGAAACACTTTGGACATACAGGAGGAGATGAGGTTGCCACTCACTGCCTGCTAACAGGAGCTCGGTGATAGATTTGACATAAATATGGGCAAAATGGTCCTGGCAGGAGGCAGTTAGGTCTCAAGCATTGGAGAGAACGGAGTTAATTAGAAGGACAGAGTCAGCCTTGTAAAAATGGCATCTACACTGTCATGTAGATTGTGGTTTGTTTCCATAATAATGACTTACTGGGCCAAATAACACTTCTCCAAATCTTGGAGAGACAGCCAAGGAAATCATCTTTAAACAGATGCTGTCAAGATAAAAATAATTATATGTAATATATACATATGTATGTGTATAATGATTTTTGTTGACAGCATATACATGTTGCATATATAGAAATATGCCATCAAGACAAAAATTATTATATACACATAATTTTTATCTTGACAGCATCTGTTTTAAGATTATATTTGCTGTGTATGCGCGTATATATAAAAACACAAACTTGCCTAACTAGTATTACAAAATAACCCCTTAGGGTCTTGAACCAAACAAAATTTTTAAAATCTCATGGGGAAAAAGTCAATCTACGTTATCTATTTACCTCTACTCAGTTTGGGTCCTAAAACGTGACTAGTCAGTGTCACATTCCATCTACAAGTCAGTTTCAGGAGTAACATCATGAGGGGCAGGGGTGGGAAATCTAGTGTTTCTTTAAAATCAGTTCAGTCTAATCTAGCACCACTAGCACTAACATGCCTTACTTGTATGGTTATTGCATGAGATCACTGCAAGACAGAGTTAAGGTGATTTGGGTGCCCTAAGTGTGCATTTCCATACATCAACATGTTTGTATTGCTTTTAAGTTTATCCTTAACTCTGAATTACCTGTTGTATAGTGTTTTGGTTTAGGGATAATTACAACATCCCTGTGATTATATTTTACCCTAAATCACTGATCTGTGCGCTAAACCTTAACTTATCAAAAGTAGTTTTTGGCACTGGCTTATTTCGTTTGTTCAGTCATTCATTTTCATCCCCATAAATTGGATTAACTAATTAGACATAATATAGAAGACCGTCCCTGCCCCCAAAGAATTTATAATCTAGAAAAAGACAGAAATTAAAAGATAAGAAACAGCCAAAAATGTTTGAAGGCAGCTCTCAGCAGCTTTTCTTTCCTATATGGGGAAATGTGGTGTACCCATGCTTGCCCGTAAATGGGAGGCAGGGGGTTCACATAGCCTATACCTTTCCCCCAGTGTTATAACTTGTCTCTGCCAGCCACTGCTAGCTACTTCTCCTGGCACATTACAGGCACTGCAAACTTTCTTCTCTGCATCCACTCCAGTCTGGCTGTAAGTTGGGATTCCACAGTATGTCATTGTTAGACAGATAAAAGGGAAATAATGTATTTAGTGGTCACAGCGGAGATGCGGGAGTCAAGGATCCTGGCTTTTCATCCCAGCTTTGCAAGTGATTCAGTGCGTGACCTTGGACAAGTCACTCATAGCCTACTCTTTTACAGGCGGTGAGCACCTACTGTTCTCACTTGGACTGCAACGTGGAGGGTTAATTCAGGTTTGCAAAGGGCTTTGAGATCTCTGGATGAAAGGCACTATATAGCTGCCAACTATTGTATCTGTTTCTGCCCTGAAGAGTCGCCAGCTCCACTCAGTGGAATACAATTTTGACGCATATCTCCTCATATCACATGATACGCCACATTGGGGGACTTTTTAAATATTTTTTTAGAGGACACCGAGGAAGTGCCATATGAGCATTACGAACGATCAGTGAGTGCTCATGCTGTGGAGCTACTCATAACACACCTAGCTTGAGTCTGGTGAGGAAGAGGCACATCTTCATTCGTTGCAGATTAAAAATAGATGAGAGCTCTTGCCCTTTTAGAGCCACCATCCCCACACTGAAGACCCAGGAAAGGGAAGTCGCTGTCCAAGAAGAGAACCTGTTCTTTGTCTCCTTCCCGCTACGGTGCCTGGGAGTTCTAGCTACGCTAAGGTGACAGACCGAAATAACCAGACACTGTCTGAACCTTCACTCTCGCTGTATTTACAGGGTTGCCAATGCCAGGGGATTAACGAAGAGATGAAAGGAAGGAAGGTTTTGGGGCTAAGGTGCCAAACTAACACTTGAGCGTTGGGTTCATTTCACAGCCCGGCCCCGTGTGACACTGGTTTAGTCACTTGGTCTTTGTGCCTGAGTTGGCCGTGCGTGAAATGGCAATAAGAACCCTTTCGCTTTACGCGGGTGGTAACCTCTGCAAGGAAGGGACGGTCTCACTCTGTGTCTGTGCAGCACTGAGCACCGTGGGGACCTATCTCAGGTGGGGCCGCCAGGTGCTTATAGCGGTGCAAATAGCCATAAGGTGAGAACGTGCCCGTAGGGTCTGCAAGCAAGGGACCTCTGTGCACGCAAATCGCCCCCTCCTCCCATGCAAGAGAGAGCAGCCAGCCAGTGCTGGGGCACCAGGCCTCTTTGTCTACAGGCTCAAGAGCTCTGGCGTCTGCAAAGGGGGCAGGTGGGAGCGGAAGAGCAGGCAGGGGAAGGGTTTCCATTGCGTCCCCAGGAGAAGCAACATATGCCCAGGAATTTAGGCCTTTGCTGTGGCACCTCCTCACAGTGGGGCACACCCGTGCCGGGAGGCCCTGCCAGTGTGGCTGCAGCTGAGCCATGGGCCCAGGCAATGTGAGGGGGAGCCAGAGCCTAACTCCTCCTCTTCTGCTCACAGCTAATGGCTCCCCTTCCTCTCCCAGCCTGGGAGGAGCCGCTGTAGCTCCACCTCCTTGGCTGGTGCAGTGAGAACTCCCCCGTCTGCTGCACCTGCTGACAGCGGGGAGCTGGGGCAGAGCCAGAGAGGGCCCATGGCTGATGCGGAAGCACAGTCCCTTTGCAGGGGTGACTCAGGGCTCCTTGAGATCCAAGGGGATCTGCAGGGCTGGGAGGAGGGGCCCTACTTTTTCCCATGCGAATAGAAAGAAGCAGGATGGTGGGGTTAAACCCCGACGTGCCCTTCTCCCCATGAAGGAAAGGAGAGGAAAGTCCCATCACGTGCCCCTTGTGGCACTTCCTGACCCCTGCGTGGGTATTTCCCCATAAAGTAATGAGCTGTATGAAAGTTACTAGCCGTTATTTATGCATTTCTTACAATGTTCTCCCCCTCCCCACCTGCCCTGAAGAACAACCAACCATGAACCTTTTACGGATGGGATCCTGGCCTCTTTTGTCAGATGCCTGTTGGAGTTGTATTAATTCCGCCCCCATGTTATTCCTAGCTACCTACTGTTTCTCCTCTACCCCCAGCCATGTGAATTCTCGGAGCAATAAATATTACTTTTATTGTCAACAAATACAGATGCAGTGAGAATCCGCACCATAGCTAATCTTGAGTTCGGCTTCTGTTTACAAGGCATTTGATCTGTGTTCATGCTGCTTATAATGTGGACAGGACCCTTCGAAACAATTACAGCCTTATTCTAAGTACTTTCCATCTATTAACCTTAATGCTTTGCTGGGAATTTGTCAAATACTTAGAATCTTTTATGACCCTGGATAGAATGAATGTTCTCCCATCACTAAGAATTTCAGCTGTTTCAAGAGCAAACAAAGGGATGTTTCCAGCCACCCCGCCCCCCCTGCTAGTTTGCGTAAAACATCTATGTCTATTTTATTTAATGAATAGCAAATCTCTCATTCCATATTTCACGAGAGCTGTTTTTTGTTGTTGTTGCAAGAGCTGGTTTTCATCACCGCATCGCTTTCATCGCTGCATCATCTCAACCTGCCGAGTCCAAGTCATGAACCTCCAGATGAGGGATAGAAAGAAAATAACAGGGCAGGAATATTTAACCCTGAACAACCTTTTCTTTATCAGAGGGGTAGCCGTGTTAGCCTGGATCTGTAGAAGCAACAAAGAGTCCTGTGGCACCTTATAGACTAACCTTTTCTTTGGCATTGGATTTCACAATTCATTATTGTGAGATCTCAACAATTGACGATGATAAAAATCACATCACACCCAGGTCTGTGAGGGATGGCGATGAACATATTTTAAACGGGGGGCAGGCCGTCTGAACAAATTGTGGTATTCCTCTTAGTCTGACAGCCCCTGTTCATGATCTGAAATTCATCCCCATGGAAATACCACTACTGTTGTTTAACACCCACCTTTTAGCCACCTGGGAGAAAGGGTAGGTAATCTTGTGGCGAAGGCATTGGGTTAAGACTCAGGAATTCTGTTTTTTTTTCCTGGCTCTGCCACAGACTTTTTGTGACTTTGGGCAACTCACATAATCTGGGTGGCCCAGATCCACAAAAGGGACTTAGACATTGTGATGCGGAGTGTCACGGAACCTACCTTTTTGGTGCCTAGAAAAATCACAAGAATGACACTGAGCGCCACCAAGCCTGAGTTAGGCTCCGAGGCTCCTATACGATGACTAGGAGGAGACCTGTACCTTAGAAGATGATCCACAAAGCCAGCACCCTAGGCTGGGCGCTGCCTATGCTAGCTATTGGGTGTGTACTAAGCCCTGCCACTTGCTCGAAGCTTGGCACCTAAATCTGGGCTGCAGCGAGGTGCCACCATGAACCAGGGGAAGATGGACATTTGGCTGCCTAAGTTAAATGGGCACCGTAGGCCAAGCGCGTGCCTGGGGCGGTGCCCTGTAGGGGGCGGCAGTCAGGGGATTCTGGGGCGGTGGTTTTTTTTTGGTTTTTTTTGCTTTGGCACTTCGGCGGCGGCCATTTTTTGTGCTTCGGCGGCGGCCATTTACTTTTTTTTTTTTTGCTTGGGGCGGCCGAAAAACTGGAGCCGGCCCTGGGCGGGGCCCTGCTCAGAGGTCACCCAACACCACGCACAGCAGCTGGGTGGTGGGGGCAGGAGGAGGATCTCCTTTCTATTCTTAGCCTAGTGGTTAGGGTACTCACCCAGGAGATGGAAAATCTCTAGTTCTAGTCCCCACTCCACCCACATCAGCAGTGGGCTCTGCCCCTCCCGCCTTGTGTGGCATGAGGTGACCTCAGAGCACACCTAGCAGATCAGGCCAACTGAGTCAGATGAACCCCCATCTTTCCCCCAGTTCACGAATTGCTCTGGGGCTTAAGTGGGAGAAAGGCCTGTGGGAGGCAGCAGGGTGGGTGTTCAGGCAGAAACGTAGGCATCTAAGAGACTTTCACTGCAAAAACTTAGGAGCCGGGGGACTTTAGGCACTTCCAGGGTTAGGTGGCCACCAAGTGGGAGAGTTGTGGATGGAAGTGGTGCCTAAAAATGGGCCCTAGGCACCTAAGTGTGTCTATGGACCCCACCGTCTGTGCCTTGGCTTCTCACCTGCAACAGAGGAATAGTTATCCTCTTGGAACCTCTTCAGGGCTGGGACTGTCTCTCGCTGTGTGTGCGCAGCTTGGCAGTCTGGGCCCCTGAGGTCTCTCTAGACACTGTTGTGATACAAATAATAAAAGAGTAACCGTGTTGCACCAAAATGTATTCTTTCAAACAGAACGAGTCGCTGGCATCTAGTGTCTGTATTTAATAACCACTTAATGTTTGTCCCTTTGCAAGAGTTGAGGGTGAGCCACAAAGTCTGCATCCAGATACTGCTCCAAACTTCTTCATAGTTTGAGGATGTTTAAATCCTTGATTTTGGTTCATGCCCAGTTTTAATCAGTACCATTCCTGTCCTGCTGAAATCAGCGAAGTGCAGACAGCAATGACAATAATTTAAAAAATATTAATGGACAATTTTTTTGAACTCCCAGAGCTTTGGTTCAAGTTTTGGATAAGGTCCGAATCAGTACGTCTCGCAATTGAACTTTGTTTGCCTTCTCTGAACAATGACACCAAATAAAGCAGATGGTCCCAATGGAAAAGTCTGAGTAGACCGCACTCCTCACTACAGATCTGATACCTTTACAGAATAATGAAAGCTGCCCTCTTTACAGGGTGAAGACTATATGGAAAGGCTACAACTCAGCAGGACTATGCAGGATGATCTGGATAGCAGAGTAAGAATAATTAAGAACTACTGTAGTTTGTAGAGGGGATTGCACAATGACAGGGTCGTGTGCTATCTATGGTCACTTGGGTTCTTACCATCGGCAGGCTGGTTCTCATTGTATTTTTAACTGTGATTACACTTTTGATCTCCAAGACTTAGTTTATAGTTTTTGCTTTGCAATCATTGTGGTGAGCTTGCTGGAGTGCATATTAATCTCCAATTTTCTGCAACAGAGCTGCTCTCTCAAGGCACCGAGCTGGCTGCATATCCTAGTATTACCTTACGAGGCCAAGTCTATCTTGCTGCAAAGTCCAGTATGTTAATGAGGGAAAGGAATGAGACATTGGAGAGTTCGTTTACTTTTCATAATAATATCAACCCAACAGGAAGTAAGTGGTTTTTCTTTTTCTCTTATGCAAACTGAGACTGGGAAAAATATATGCCCTTAACCCATTCTTGTTTACAATCTTCACTTGCCTTCTTGGGGTACCCCTGAAATGCAAAAAATCCCAGCCTGCTGCTGTAGCAACACTAATAAACACAGCCCCAGTTTTAAGAGGTTTTTTTAAAGTAAATAATAATAAACTGCCATGGATTTATTTATTTTTTTAGTTAGAGATCTGTGACTGGACAATGAATATTTTTTTCTGAGTGTTGCTGAGTTCCAGGAATCAGGGAATCATATTGCAAGAACAAATTAAGCAACCATAAAACACAAGGGAAAGAATAACCAGAGCTTGCTGAGAATCCTTGTCCTTTTAAAGAAAATATTTTCCCCATGGTAAATACATTGTGGACCCCTCCTTGCCTGTTTTTATTGTTTGTTTCAAAAATTTGCCTCGATACATGGACAAATTCTTTCCAAAAATAAATCTATTAAATAAGACCAATGTCACCATTAAAGAGAAACAATAAAATGTATGCAAACAGGTATATGATCTTAAATGACCATAAATTACCTTATGGTCATGGACCTCTATATCAGTATAAGGGCCGGATTCAAAGGCCATTGAAGTTAATATGGGTCTTTCCATGGACTTCAGTGGTCCTTGGTCAAGCCTGGTGAGACAGAAGGATCAGGGATGTGCTGTACAAAAGGAAGAAATGAGGGACACTCCATTTTAAAAAAAATTCTCTTAAATGACAAAACGCGATCAATATGGCATCAAATGTATAATCCCGTCTCGGAACTGCATGCCGGTCTTGTTTTTAAGCTTTGGTACAATCAGTTCCTTGCATGAGATCTAACAGATTTTGGAGGATTATAAAAAAATTCACTACCAATAGACAACATCTGGCTGTCTGACATTCATGTCTGCATGAAGGAGGATTTATTCTAAGATTCAGGAGCATCACTGTAATTCTGATTCACGATTTCGAAAGCATACATCTGCTCATCCTAAGGAATTCTTCAGGCATCTGCACTGTTTTCGTTGTGTTTTTCATGTTGCTGTGGTAACGAGAGGATATTCAATTTATTATTTGCACTGTGCCAGATCTGAGTCCAGGCTATTGACCCAATCCTGCAAAGTACTTAATACCTCCTGGCAGGTATCAAAGCGCCTTCAGCTACCACTGAAATCAAAGGTAGTTCAGGGTGCCTGGTTGGCAGCAGGAGTGGAGAGAAACAAAACACGTATGTTCCCTTGGCCGCAGGCACATGCAGAGTGATTCTGGGATGGGGGGGAGTGCCAGGCTTTCAATACAAGCTACGGGAGTGGAGAAAAAGCAGTGGACCAGTCCCCTCACAGACAGGAGAAACTGGAAAAGTCAGTTCTTCCTCTAAGTGTGCTCAAGCAGTTTGGGGGTGACTGCGGTTTGCAAGGCTGTGTCTCTTATGTTTTGTATCTGGCTTTGGAATCCCCAAAAGGTTGAATATCAGCAGCACAGATATTCCTTTGCACGGGGGCTCTGCGCTCAGAGTGCTCCTTGCACACAGACGTTGTATTGTCCCCGTGTTAACCTTCATGGTTGTGACAGTGTAATTCCCTACCGAGGCTCTCAGCTACCCGGGAGAGGCTGTGCGGCATAGAACCGCTACATGACCCTCCCTTTGTATCCCTGCTAAACTAATGCGCCTCCTCCTCATTCTAGGTGTTTGTAACGCTAACGATCCCAGATGCTTTTTAGAAAGAACTCCCGAGCTCCTTTCTCAACAACACACAGGCCGTATGTGAGGTCTCACCGGGGATGAAATTCACCCTGACCCAGAGAGCCATCACAAAGTGCTACAAAGCATTTCAATCTATGCAGTCAGGGCAGGTCCACCCCATGCACGCTGGAGGGCAGTTTATACTGGTTCTGAATAGGTTGGAATGGAGGGAGACCTCGGTCAAGATGCCGCTGGATGTCACTGTGTATGCACTGCGGCTGCTATTCCCACAGATAGGATGCTGGATCTGCTCCCAAACTGTCCTGTCTCGTACTTTTTGCAAGCTGTTCAGAAGCTTTTAGGTGCAGCTTGCTTGTTTTTATTGTTACAAAACCCTGTTCTAAATGCACCTTTGCCAGGGGAGTTTAATCATTGACTTCAATGGGGGCAGAGTTAGGCCAAGGCCGAGCACTTCTGAAAATCCCACCTTGTGTGGTTGTACAGAACCTAGCGCTGATCTCAGTGGGGGCTTTTAGACATTATTAAACATTATCAATAATATTTTTGACAAGGAATATGGTCTAGTGCAACACGAAGAGACTATATTGGAGCTGAACCAATCAGATCCCCATGTAGGTTTTGTTTTGAAGACTATAACAGGGTTCAAAAAAGAACTAGATTGTGGAGGATAGGTCCATCAATGGCTGTTAGCCAGGATGGGCAGGGATGGTGTCCCTAGCCTCTGTCTGCCAGAAGCTGGGACTGGGTGACGGGATGGATCACTTGATGATTCCCTGTTCTGTTCATTCCCTCTGGGGCACCAGGCATTGGCCACTGTCGGAAGACAGGACACTGGGCTAGATGGACCTTTGGTCTGACCCAGTATGGCCGTTCTTATGTTCTTATGATGAAAGCATCTAATTTTTAAAAAATTCCTCCCATTGACCATGCACATAAATCACAAACCTTCTTGTACCTGACATGTAGGTGGCAGATCTTAGCTCTGGTTAGACCTACGTACGTTATGGAACAAATGCACATGACGATGAACCTGAGTGTCAGCAGAAATCTTGAGCTGTCTGTTCATATCAACCCCTTTCCTATGCCCTGCTGTTCTATGTTTTAGGCAAGAGCAAGTACTCTCCGTTGCAGAAAGCTGCTCATAATACGTGAGCTCAGCAATATTTTATCTGATGAGCAAATACTCAGGTCACTTTAATACAGTTAGAATATCCTATAGTGGCAAGATAGAAATCACCCGATGAGATCAGAGGTCCATCTAGTTAAGCCACTATCCAACAGTGGCTGAAATCACCTGCTTCAGAAGAAGGTATAAAAACTCTTCAATGGACAGTTATGGGATAACCAATCTACAGAGGAGAGTTTCAGTTAGGTGTTGGTTTATGCCCTGATGCAGGAAGGTTTAAATCCCTTCCACACTTTGCCTTTTCTTTATTTTTTCCCCCTAAAATCCTTTATTAACATAACCAGTAGCGTAGCCAGGGGTGGAGCAGGGGGAGCGGCTGCTCCCCCTTGAGCAGAAGCGGTGGAAGCGGAGCTTCACCCGGCGGCACTCCGGGTCTTCGGCGGCATTTCGGCGGCAGGTACCACCGAAGACCCGGAGTGAGCCGCCGAAGTGCCGCTGAAGACCCGGAGCGCTGCCGGGTGAGTACAGGGGGAGGTGCCTTTTTATAGCACCACTCCCCCTGCGCTCCGGACCTGGCTGCACTACTGAACATAACCCTGGATTACTCATTACCTGTATAAATGTCGGAACCTGTTAGAGTGACCAGATGTCCTGATTTTATAGGAACAGCTGTGAGATTCAGGGCTTTGTCTCATATAGGTGCCTATTACCCCCTTATCTCCTGGTCTGATTGTTCACACTTGCTATCTGGTCACCCTAGATCCTTTTTAAAAACACCCTGTTGCAAAAGTTAGAGCAATGTTGCTATGCTGCTTAAAGGAGTCTCAAAGGGTTATTTATTCATCTCAAGCAAAGCAGAGGAAGGTTGGTTCACTGGCTGGGGCACTAGCTTTGGGATGGGGAGCCCTGCATTCAGTTCCTGGCTCTGCTCCAGATTTGCTGCACAACCCTGAGCAAATTGCGTAGTTTGTTTGTGACTCCCTACCTCATCTGTGACATGGAAATGCCAATACTCCTCTCCCAAACAGGGGTGCTGTAAGGATAAATATGTTAAAGACCACTGCCAGATGCTCTGGTAATGCGGGCCATACAGATAGCGTGGGATTAAAGACAGCCCCTACCTTGAATGGCTCACCATCCAGAAGACAGGCCAAGTCACTCCTCCTGTAATATAAAATAAGAGGAGCGTTATTTATTTTCTTCACTTTCCCATAGCTAAAGCGCATCCTATCCACAAAACCCAAACATCGTCCTCAGGCAGCCACCAAGCGTTTGGACCCAACGGTGAAGGCTTTGGAAAGTTATGAGCAAGCAGCAACGGGGGATGGATCAGAAACTGTATTTGCAATGTTAGCTACAATGAATCTGCGTTGTATGTTCATAACTGATCCAACACATGTTACTGGCAATTTCTAATTCTGTCATGCTGGTTAACATACAATAACGCTGTGTGGTTGGCATCATGTATTTTAATTCCAAAGGCTTGGCAGCATGCCATTAGAGGTCACTGCTGCAGCTTTATTCATGACAGCTAGAACCTTAAGTCTGTTCCTAAACGAATCGCCAGACTCCTGGTTATCGATGCTCGCCTCTCAGTTTAGCCTGGGTATCTGTATTGGAAAGAATGGCCTGGAGTTAAGTGATACTTCAGTTAGCTGAGATCACGTCTGGGAAAGGCACATATTGAATAAAGATCACCGTTTTCAGCCAGCCTCAGGTTTGTGTTCCTTAGTGCGACTAGGCACTGGAATGCCAGGAAAGACTGCATGTGAGCCTTAAAACGGTGCTTCTCGCCTGACAGGAGGGTGCGAACCTGTCCAGTTTGAAATGCAGGTGAAATGTCACTGACCACGAATAGAAAACAACACAAACAGTGCAGCTGCTACTGAATCCGCTGAACGTTACCCCAGGTTTACACCCACCCCTCCCAGTGTGGTTTGTTTTCAGCGGTTACGCAAGAGGAACCTTGGAACTTCCCATTCCAGTGGGACTTAGATACAAAGAGAGAAAACCTGGTTTTGAGCAAGAGGCGAAACAGGAGTCTGTGGTTAAGATCCAGGATTGGAAATCTGGAGAGCTCGGTTCCGATCCCAGCCCTGCAGCAGACTACCTGAGTGACCTTTGGCTAATCGCTGTCTGATTTCCCAGATGCCAGATGACAATAGCAGGACTTTGCTGGAGTGTTTTGAGATCCTTAGCTGGAAGGTACCACATTTGGGAGCGAAGTATTATCATAATATTATTAAATAACATACTTGTTTAGTTTAGAGCATCCCACAGTGTGATAGATGCTTTACAGAGGAAATAAAACACATGGCCATTGCCCGGCAGTGCTTACATTGTAAGCTTGGGCAAGGGAAGATGTGCAAAGGGGAGAGACAGGGGACTGGGACAAGTGATTACCTGGTTACTCTAGTTAGTGTACATACTTTCTGCAGAGTAAACTTCCATTGCTCTTTTGGGAAGTTACTGTTAAGGCAAAGTTGTATGGAATTTCATAGAGGGTGCTATTTTTTCTATATTTTTTTAACTATCTTATAGGGAATTGTAACCCCACAACAGAGTTAAGTAAGAAGGGCCCTAAATACATATAGGAAGATTATCATTGTGTACATAATTTTAAAGTTTTTAATTTTTGTAGAAATCTCTGGGTTTCACCATCATTAATCTGCAAATGGCATGTCCATTGGTGAAGAATGATAAAGGCTCAGGTCTGTGAGACAAGACAGCTCCTGATGCTGCTACAGCCTTCCTCTGTGACCTTGAGCAACTCACTTATCCCTCCGTGCCTCAGTTTCCCCATCAGTAATATGGAGATGAGGTTGCTACACTAATTGTAAAAATATTTGGGCTCCTAAGAGGGAAGGTTCTATAGTGGTGAAAGTGTTATTCATTTAAAAATTTGCATCAGCCCTTGAGTGAACGGACAACACGGCATGAAATGCACACTCCAAAACAACTGGAGAGAAACTCAAGATCAATGGGGTTAAATCCTTGATGCTCTGGCTACCCTGTAAATCCTATACCTTAGTGCCAAAGGATAGCAAGAAAAAAAACACCCTACTAAATAATAATACTTAGCTTTCCTTAAACTGTGACCTTCTCAGGACTGGGACTACGCTTTGCCTGCCTGGGAGGTGCAGAGCACATCATGTGTGCTACCATAAACAAATCAGTAGTAATAGTTCATACACTGGCCTGTTCATGTGTGGATCTCAAGTGCTTAATTAAGCAAAGTCAGTATTGTCATCCTGATTATACAGATGGGGAAACTGAGGCACAATGAGGTTAAGGGAGTTGCCCAAGATCACAGGGCAGCTGAGTGGCAGAGCTGGGACTAGAACCCTGGAATGAAATCCTGGCCTCATTGCAGTCAGTGACAAAACTCCCATTGATTTCCATGGAGACAGGATTCCACCTGTGGTCTCCTATTTATGGTATCATTGTTGTTCATTCTGTGTGCTATACACCCCTGATGTACTGCCAGTCATGGGCAGAAGCAATCCCAAAAATGAATCCTACACAGTAAAGAAATTTGCATAGAATCCCTTAATCCTTCACAACCTATAAAAAACCTGCTTAAAGTATGGGAAGCACTATACAAATATTCCTGCCCTGTCAAATTTTTCTCTGTCATTATGGTTTTTAAGGTGCCTATTCTTATCTGCTTTCACTGACAGTAAATACTGGTTAAAATGTCTTCTCTTTGCCTGGCGCAGCAAGGCCTACAGATTCCAGCGTATTCTTTTCCCCCTTTTGTAAAATAATCAAATGTAATTAACAAGAGGCATTTTCTCCTCTGGCATGAGTGGGGTTGACAGGAGGTTGGGACAGCTGACACATGCTGGCAAAGCAATAGCTTCGGACGGTGCTACAGTTGTTATGTGTTAATCGGGCCTCGTGTCTGTTTTATAATCACTGCCCTGAAAGAGAGAGAGAGAAATATAGCCATGTTAGAAAGCTGTACATTGAAATTCATATAAGAGGTCCTCCTTATTAGACAGCTTCCTGTGTCAGGGACAATCCCAGAGCATCTCTACCTGTTCTGGGTACACTTGTTTTGGAATAGCCTTAACCAAATGGGACTGGGTTATTTTCTCCCTGGCATAAATGCTTCTTTCTAATGGTCACCTTGATCCGATAAAATCGGGACTGTCCCGATTTTAGTTCTTTGTCTTGTGTCCCGACCGATGCACCATTTGTCCCGATATTGCCACTTCGGCTGCTCCTGCTGGGTTTTTTTTTCTGCTTCGGCAACTTTGCTCCTGCCGCCTTTTTTTTTTTTTTTTGCTTCCCCCATGTGTCCCAATATTTTGTTGGTTTCATCTGGTCACCCTAAGTGCAAAGTGTCTTCAACAAATGCAGGTGTGCCCATTTCAAAGCTGCAGCCCCTTTAAGAACAGAGTTTAGGGGGATTTAGTCATTGAATGAAGCATGTTCCCCTCTGTGGATGAGGGGAAAGCAGTGGATGTGCTATTTCTTGACTTTAGCAAAGCTTTTGATACAGTCTCCCACAGTATTCTTGCCAGCAAGTTAAGGAAGTATGGGCTGGATGAATGGACGGTAAGGTGGATAGAAAACTGGCTGGATGGTCGTGCTCAACGGGTAGTGATCAATGGCTCCATGTCTAGTTGGCAGCCGGTATCAAGTGGAGTGCCCCAAGGGTCGGTGCTGGGGCCGGTTTTGTTCAATATCTTCATCAACGATCTGGAGGATGGTGTGGACTGCACCCTTAGCAAGTTTGCAGATGACACTAAACTGGGAGGAGTGGTTGATACGCTGGAGGGTAGGGACAGGATACAGAGGGACCTAGACAAATTAGAGGATTGGGCCAAAAGAAATCTGATGAGGTTCAACAAGGACAAGTGCAGAGTCCTGCACTTAGGACGGAAGAATCCCATGCACTGCTACAGACTAGGGACCGAATGGCTGGGCAGCAGTTCTGCAGAAAAGGACCTAGGGGTTACGGTGGACGAAAAGCTGAATATGAGTCAACAGTGTGCCCTTGTTGCCAAGAAGGCTAACGGCATTTTGGGCTGTATAAGTAGGGGCATTTCCAGCAGATCGAGGGACTGATTATTCCAGTTTTGGGCCCCACACTACAAGAAGGATGTGGATAAATTGGAAAGGGTCCAACGGAGGGCAACAAAAATGATTAGGGGGCTGGAGCACATGACTTATGAGGAGAGGCTGAGGGAACTGGGATTGTTTAGCCTGCAGAAGAGAAGAATGAGGGGGGATTTGATAGCTGTTTTCAACTACCTAAAAGGGGGTTCCAAAGAGGATGGATCTAGACTGTTCTCAGTGGTAGAAGATGACAGAACAAGGAGTAATGGTCTCAAGTTGCAGAGGGGGAGGTTTAGGTTGGATATTAGGAAAAACTTTTTCACTAGTAGGGTGGTGAAGCACTGGAACGGGTTACCTAGGGAGGTGGTGGAATCTCCTTCCTTAGAGGTTTTTAAGGTCAGGCTTGACAAAGCCCTGGCTGGGATGATCTAATTGGGGTTGGTCCTGCTTTGAGCAGGGGGTTGGACTAGATGACCTCCTGAGGTCCCTTCCAACCCTGAGATTCTATGATTCTATGATTCTATGATTCTATGTTTGGATCACCTCGTGCATAAGGACCTGTTACGACCTGGAGTGGGTCCCGCTGCCACCGCTGTTTCTCAGAGCCCACTTGGCGAGAGCACAGGCCTCTTCAGCAGCCTTCCTGGCGCACATCCTTATCCAGGACATCTGTACAGCCGCAGCGTGGTCCTCTGTCCACACGTTCACGGCTCATTATGCCATCACTCAGCAGGCCAAAGACGACGCTGGGTTCCGCAGAGCTGTGTTGCAATCTACACGCCCGTGAACTCCTATCCATCTCCAGGGGTGCTGCTTGGGAGTCACCTAAGTTGAATGGACACGAGCAAGCACTCGAAGAAGAAAGGACAGTTACCTGTGCCGTAACTGGCGTTCTTCAAGATGTGTGGCTCATGTCTATTTCACGACCCACCCTCCTTCCCCACTGTCGGAGTTTCCAGCAAGAAGGAACTGAGGGTGCAGGGAGCCGGTGGCACCCTTTATACTGCGCCATGTGGGTGCCACTCTAGAGCCAGTCACCTACGGATACTGCTGAGGGAAAAACTTCCGGCACCAGTGCCTGTGGCGAGCACACACACCTAATATGGAACGGACACGAGCAACACATCTCGAAGAACACCAGTTATGGAAACGTTACCTGTCTTTTCTGTCACACTGATATCACAGAAACAGAAAATAACAATTTATTCGGAAGGGCCAAGTTATTGTTGTGTTGAAATTTGTCTGCTGGGCTTCCTGAGCACTCCGTATTCTCAGCGACTGAGGATCTTGAAAGCTGCTTTGGCCAGCACCTTAGGTAAAGCTCCCTGGCTGTTATTAATCTTATTTTTCCTGCGTTTACTTAATTTAATTTCCCCTATCGCTCCTCCTTTTTCAGCTGCAGATTTCCCCGTGAAAGTTGAGATTGCACAAACAGATTTTTTTTTCTCCGCCCGGAGTGCATGCAGACTTCCCTCTGCTGTTTGAAGAATTAACAGGTATTTTCATTTGAGTTTAGGGGCACCTGCAGTTCTCATTAGTGTAATAGACTAAAACCAACGAACCAGCTGAGAGAAACTGATGCATTGCCCCGGAGCACCCCTTCAGGTTGGAACTCTCTTCCTCCTACCTCAAGACTACATGGGGATAAGAAATTGCTTGTGATCAGAAGAACTTCAGGAGGTTTTGATTTCTAAGAGCTGGGCTGCCCATCAGATCATAGAATCACAGGGTGAGAAGGGACCGCGAGGATCATCTAGTCTAACCCCCTGGCAAGATGCAGGATTTGTGGAATTAAGGTACAGATGGTGGAATCAAGTAATATTAATGACGAAGACACAATGGTCATTGTTACCATTCTGTATCTGTTATGCGCTGACAATGGGCTGCGCACTGTATGAGACACAAAATACAAAAACCTGATTCTCATTTATACCAGGGTTACTTTACACTTCCATTGCTCTGGCCTTCTAGTGTGTGTAAGGGGGCCTTACTGTTAATGAGTATCACCCCAAAGAGCCCTAGCCCCATGGATCAGAATAGACAGGACACACAAGGAGCCCCGGAGGAAGGAATCACTATCTTTTCATTGTATTATCTCACCTGCTCCTCGTGGACCTCATGGAAGCAGCAAATCTTTGCTGGGTTTGGATGAAGAGCAGGTGGCTATTTAGCAGACTGGGACAGGGAAGGTGTTCCAAGTATTGGGGAGAGCAAGGAGATGGTTATGGAAGGCGATGATGGCATGACTGGTAGAGCAGAGGGATGGAGATTTGAGATGGAGAGGAGTGATGCAGGGATTTTGAGGCGAGGGCTAGATGTTAAAACTTGAGCCAGAGAAGGCTTCCAAAGAGGGGATGACATGGCCACCTCCCTGGGTGAGGAGGATAATTTTATTGGCTTCATAAACCTGATCTCAGTCTCTGCTCATCTAGCCTTTCCTTCACGGGGTGACTTTGGGACATGTCATGATTTTAAGGCATGGAGAGCAATGAGCTCCCCTCCTCTCTCTGGGAATTCGGGAGCAGAGCGGGGCAGACAAAGGGAAATACACTTTCAGTCTTTCAAAATTTGGTTTAGGTATGATTAGGAAATGGAAATGAAACATTTTGAGATTCTCTGTGCATAAGAGGATGGAGCCCTGGGCCCATCCACCTGGCTGGCTACCCCAGCTATGGAAGCCATGGGATCGCTGGCCCCATGGTGGTCCCCATGGCAGGCTGCCATGGAACGTGGAGTCCCTGACCCTTGAGCAGTCCCTAGGAATGCCTGCCATGCAACTGCTGATCCTGTAAGACTGGGCTCCCGAGGAGTCGGGCAGGCAAACTGGCATGAAACGGCAGCGTTTCAAAACCTTCCTGGGTTTCGTCAGAACCCCAGTGAAATCATCCCATCTCTTTGACACGTTCTGATTTCCCTGGATCAGCAAATTCCAGTGAAACATTGTTTCTTCTCAACTGTTCCCACCAGCTGTCGTTAGGGTGGAATATTTGCTGATGATGCATTTTTCCCAAGATCGGGTTTGGTTTGGTTTGATCTGCCCTCCTCCAGCAGGAAAATAGACTAAAATAGAGGTGCCGAGTTGTTATCAAACCGTTCCAGGCTTGAAGGAATTATGCCCTGGTTTGGCTATGCGCCAGATTCTGTCCTCTCATGCAGCTCCCACTATTTTAAGTGAGGGTCGTTCGTGAGCATCTGAGAGTAGAATCTGGCTCTTTGTGTAACTCTGAGCCAAGTCTTACAGTCATTGGAGTCCATAGGCGTTTGGCTGGATAAGTGCTGTTCAATACATTCAGGATTAAGCCCTGTGTTAGTGAGAATACCATTGCGTGCATGTATAGCACCTTGGGCCTTGATCCCTGGCTAGTGCTCCTAGGTGCTACCAGAATGCAAATATTTAATAATAACAATAAGAAAGGAAAGGATGTGCTGGAAAATATTGAAAAGTCAAAGCTAAGGAGCAGAGCTGGTTCTGCCCATGGACTAGGAGCTGCGAGGTAGCTCGGCTTGGAAAAGCAGCTCCTCTCTCTTCAGGTTCTCAGCCCTCAGGTAGCATCAGAGGACGCAGAGAAGGCTGTTGGCCCCACAGGACACCAGCTTTGCACTCCCTGGTCATGATCAGAGGCAGATGATTATTGAAATCACTGTGGGGGGAGGTCTATCCTGCTCCATTGATCTCAGTGAGAGCAGGAGCAAGTCCTAGGAGCAGAAGGAACAAAGCCCCTCTGCAGAACAGCCCCGTATGCTGAGACGACGAATGCTCCACCTAACACGCAGGGCTGCGGGTGTGGTTCCCCACCTCGTGTAGATGCACTCACGCTGGCTCTCAGTGAGTGTAGCCGGGTAGCCATGGTAAAACGGGCAGTGGCATGGACTAGCCCCCCAAATACAAACCCGCCTGGATCCTGTGGGTATGTACTCAGGGCAGCTGGCCTGTGCTGCTGCTTGCCACTGCCCATGCTACCGCGGCAACACTATTTCCAGAGCACTAGCTTGATGAGAGCTGGCGGAAGTCTCTCTACAGGAACTGGGAATCACACCCCTAGCTCTATGTGTAGACGTAGCCTATATGGAGAGGAAGAGGGTATAAGCCCTCGTTCTATAGGGCATTAGCCACCCACTAACCAACAGGAATCTCTGCTATGGATTTCTTATTCTGTAATTGTCTACAATGGGGTCTCTTTCCACTTCCCTCTGGTAATGGCCACAGGTGGAGACAGAAGACTGGGCTAGATGGATACATTGGTCCAATCTGATATGGCAGTGCCTAAATCCATATACTGACCAACTCAAACCATTTACAGAGTGGGCAGTATTATAGCGTTTGCATGGCTGTGTTTTGATCAGCCTTTTCTTACTCGGTTCTGTTATTCTTTGCAGTCGTGTGACAAATTCAAGCCTTCACTATTGATAGAAATGTAATACAAAAAAAAAAAGTTCAAAACAAAGAGGCACCACAAAAGATAAACAGCAGTAATAGCAAGCTTTGCGTTCACTAATGGAATGGGTAGGTTATAATCATGGCCTCTGATCTGCCAAAACAAATCACACTCTGACAAAAACTGTATGTGAAGGACAAGCCGAAAAGAAAACTGTTTGGACGTGGTTTGAGCAGCATGTTCCAATGGCATTGTTACTAATGGCGCTGGTCAAATTATTTATTAAAAATAATATTCATTAGGAATTCAGCCCTCTATTTTTTCTCAGATCTCGATTTTCTTCTACACTATTTGTTATCCACAAGTATTTGCCAAATAGTTTGGACCAGTACATTTTTAGGTTGTTCCTTGTCTCTCCCCCACACAATGGAAAGTTAATTCTGTTTGCTATTTGTTGTTTGTGGTGAGTTGTTGGGGCAACTCAGTCACATGGTGTTTTCTCTACTCCCTGATTGGATGACTGAAATGTTGTAAATAGGAGAATAACCAGTGGTGCTTCACAAAAAGCAAACTTTCTGGAATCAATTCTTGGGTGAAGAATCAGTCATAAGACATTTCGGGTCTACAAAAACGTCCCCCAATTCCAGGGGGTATCTCCTGTACCCATTTTGTGGATCTGTTTTTCGTCAGGGTACTGTAGGGTTTGACCGAGGAAGGATTGAAAGAGTTAAGTAAATATATGTCAGGATAGTTAATTATTAATAAGTGGGCACTTGTTGACCATCTACAAGTGCAAGGAACTCAGGGACTGAGGTATTGTCCTACGAGATCATACTGCTGGCCTATGTAGTCCAGTAGCCCATCTCTGAGAGTGGCCAGTACCAGACATTACTTTTCTCTAGTGAGGGTGGTACCTGCTTTTAGTGAGAGCGTGCATGTTTTTTCTTAGTAGCTCAGCACTTCCACCTGAAATGCCGTTGGATGAAGACCATTCAGTACCAGTGCCCTTTGTCTGTCTAATTTATCCTTTTGCTTTAGCATCACCTCTTTTGAGATCTGTCTCTGCTAGTGCCGCCTCTTTATTATCTGAATGGTATTTATTGTCTGCCTGGCGTGGGTGTCTCCCAAGCTTCCTCTGTAGTAGATGCTGATGCTTATCTAAACTGGTCTCCTTATTCCCTGTTCTTTGCTCCGATCACTAAATGACGCTGCCTCCCATTCATGTATATCACATCGGATGGTGCAGTCCCCTTCAAATCACGTGGCCAGATCTTCAGCTGGGTTCGCACCATTGCTGATTTACACCCGCTGTAGACCTGGCCCCATGACTTTCTCACGCGTATCAGAACCGGATCCTGCCATCTTCACCCACATTCAGGCAAACTCCCATTGACTCTGAAGGCAGTTTTACCAGGGTCAGGAATGAGCACCATTGATACAGGAAGGGAAAGCATAAAGACACTGTAACCAGCAAATTCACCCTGAAGGTTTTGTACACTACACATTGGTGTAGCTTGAATTTCAGCAGCTCAGCAGTTCATTTCGAATTTGGAAGTAGATTGACATGGCAGGAGGAGACTGCGGCATTGCAAAGAAGAATGTAGAACAGCATTTCAGCCTTTTAGATCCGTGGATTAAAAACAGTTTTCCTTACATTGTAGTAGAGAATCAGGGCTCGATTCTGAACTAAGTTGCGTTGGTGTAAATCCACAGTAAGTCTATTAAAATCACTGGTGTAAATGAGAGCAGGATCTTGCCCTCAACGTCCAGTTTGAATTGGAAATGGAGAGTAATTGGAATAACTAGTTGCTGGATCCCTGTCCATTTCAGGGTCTGACACCACTGGTCAGGTCCAGGCCTGCAGTCCATATGGCCAGGCATTTGCAGATTGTAGGGAGCCAGAAGGAGTGGGGAGAGTCAAGAACCAAAAATAAATTTCACAGTCCAGCTGGCAAATACTTCTGGGCCACAATTGTCTTTGGCAGCCTTCCACCCCTCAGGTCTCCAATAGCTCTGAGGCCCCTGCCACAAGAAAATCAGGGGTTTAAAAATACAATAATTAAAGAAAATATTGATGTCATTTGGGTTTGGGAGAAGTTGGATGGTGGTGGCGTGAGAGTGTGTTTGTACATATACACCCTACATGGTTTGGGTCCTGGCTATCTACGGACTGAAAACGCCTACCTCCCTATGAACTGTTGCAATGCTGTTCTCACAGCCCCTAGCTATGACTGTCTGGGTCTGGTGGGGGGGCACTTTCAACAGGGGGCCCCTACATTGGAATTTGCTTCCCTCCCTTGAAGCAGACTGCGGCTGTGTTGATCTTCAAGACGTAGTATAAGGTCCACCTAGTAATTTGGAAGGACGATTGTGGGGAATGTTGACATTTACAGCTTAACTCTGAAGTTATTTATTTGCCATCAATTGTTGGGTATTGTCTCGAGTATTCTGCATAGAGGAGCCCAGAGGCAAGGGTTATGGGTTAATGTTTTAGTAAAACACATAAATGTATCATTGGGAGTTTTGGACCGCAATGATCAATTCAGATGTAGTCACCTGCATGTGCTCAAGCCGATTTATTAGGACTAGAATCTACACGTAGAGGGCAATCGTCCATCCAATGTCATCAACTTCACAGTGGCTGGTGTCCTGGCTATCTGAGAGATCGGTCTCTCCCCTTATATGCCATTGTGGCTTTTGGGATAACTGAAACTCCCAGCCAGTTTCAAACAAGCGCAGTAGGCAGCGAGACATTGCTGTTGTCCTTGGCTCTGGCCCTCCAAGGACGCCCACGTTAATTGAATCTATTTCCCTTAAGTTAACGATCCTCATTCACACCTGTGTGACCATCTCGTTTATCACTTCAAAGGTTTTTCTTCCCCTGCTGTTATGGTTCCTCTCAATTAATTAGCCTCTTAAGGTTGGTCTATGCACCTCCACCTTATCATGTTTCTCTGACTGTATAAATATCTGTCTACTGTATGTTTCATTCCATGCATCCGATGAAGTGGGTACTAACCCACGAAAGCTTATGCTGAAATAAATTTGTTAGTCTCTAAGGTGCTACAAGTTTTTCTTTCTTATTTTCATTTTGCTGACACAGACTAACACGGCTACTACACTGAAACCCATATTTATTGACCATCAAGGACTGTATCAAGGGGTATCCATTTGCTTCTTTCAGATGGGTGGGCTGTGGTACTACCAACCCCAAGTGTTCAAAAACCTGGAATCACAATTTTTTTTAAATAGTACATTTAGGTTCTTTTTATTTGCCTTCTGGCTTTTCAGTCATTAGCAGCACAGATTTTCAAGCTTTTCCTTGCAACAAGGAGGAACAGGCATTTTTTTTTTAATGAAATATGAGATTTTCAGATAATAACATGATTCCAGGAGCTGGAGCTTTAAGAATAAAATCCAAACAGAGCACGAATCATGACAAAATATCAAGATTTTGGCAACACTGGGAGGGCAAGTGATGTCTCAGAGTCTGATTTCCTCTTCTCTGTTTTATGCTCCATTGAGTTCAATGGATTAGCTCCTGGGTTCACCCATGGATAAGTGAGAGGAGAATCAGATGTGCAGAGGCTATTAAGGGTGAGCAACAACTAGAGTTTAGGGCTGGGCACACACAGTCAAATTAAAAAAAATATCCAGTGGATGTTCTGCTGTGAGCGTGTAACCTCCCCCATGTTCCAAAGGCACAGACAGCGCCGGTATTGATTTACAACAAACCTGTCAATCGCTGCTCCTCCCTGAGAACCATTTACATGCGATGGGGGCCAAGTCTGCAACCTTCACTCAGACTGAGTAGCACTTTCTCAAGAGGAAAGTGCCACAGAAGCTAACGGGATTATTTACATGAATAAGTGCTAGTCAATGGTTTACTTGACATACCCCAAAGGAAATAGAGAAATAAGATTCTGCTGTTTCAGCAGTTGTCCTGGAGCCCACATCTTGAAAGTAAGTCTGAGTTTGCTGCCTGCTCCAGGGCAAAATTTGCTGTGTTTTTAATGGGTTCACCATGAATTTAAGCTTGTGAAATTTAAGCACCATGAAATTCACCTCTGTACAATGGCCCTGAGTGGGCTTAAACGGTGCCAGTATCTTGTTCTGGCTTCTGCCCGGGAGTGTCAGCTTGTGTAGTAAAGGTTTGAGACAGGCCCCGTTTCAGATTTCAGTGTTCCGCTGCTTTTGAGTTATTTACATTCCAATATTGTAATTTTTTTTCTAGACGAGGCAAAGTGGCTGAGGTTAGGTCAGGTTTAACTCACACATTTTAGCTAACTCTGACTTTGTCGAAGTGTAGAAGAATATTTTACCTAAAATTTAGCTGCATGAGAGGCGTCCTATGCTCCCCCTATGGCTCATTTCAACCAGATAACACATGGGCAAATTCAATTTGCCCTGGGTACATGAAGGTTTTAAAATATGTTAGCTAATATGGGTTAGTAAAGACATTTTAAAAATACACTTTTTCTTCCTGTGTGGACAGGCCCTGCGTGTGGCTGCCACTTGTTACAGCTGGATTGGAGCTTTATTCATCCTCCAAGAACTCAAAGCTATCTGATGAGAATTTCCTCCAACTTTCCAGAAAAGATAGAAATCACCTCTGAGCTGAGACAAAACATGCAACGTTTCAGCCCCAAAGGAAAATTTTTCAGAAATGGGCATCTCAAAACAGGGTTTTACAAAGGAAACGGCTTTTCACCCTTAACTACAGCATTTCCTCCAAGCAAACCCTCTAATGCCAGTCGGAGAAAGCCCAGGAGTGACTACAAGTCTTTAATTTTCTTGCTGGCAAGTCGAAACTATGAGGCAAGAAAGCAGAGCCCCTGACATGAATCATAACCTTGTATTCAATTCATTTCAAGGCTATGGGTCATTTCTATAGATGGGAATATCTATATCTCATAGAGTATCAGGGTTGGAAAGGACCTTAGAAGGTCATCTAGTCCAACCCCCTGCTCAAAGCAGGACCAATCCCCATTTTTTGCCCCAGATCCCTAAATGGCCCCCTCAAGGATTGAACTCACAACACTGGGTTTAGCAGGCCAATGCTCAAACCACTGAGCTATCCCTCTTCTTGGCTATGACCCCTTGGAATTCAAGGATGGGTTGTCTTCCATAAAATGATAGTCAGTCATTGCTGGTGGATCTGCAGGTGGCTAAGTAGACCAATCCAGGATCTACAACACTTGTGGTAATTGGGGCAGACATTTGCCAAGGGAAGTATTGAATTCGGATTGCTGAGTCGGGTTGTGGCACTTCTTTCCTCCTTTCCCGTTTCTCCATTTCCTGTTGTCGCCGCTGGATCTCGAAATACTGGGATCCTTGCCACAAGGTCCTTTCCCATTGGTGTCGGTCGAGAGCTTAGGTTTCCCATGAGTTTATGTCAGTATTTCACTTCTTCATGTTGACTTTGAGGGTGTCTTTGAAGCACTTTTTTTGCCGGCCCCTTGTCCATTGGCCAAGGACAGGGAGCCACCAAAGCCCTTTATGGTCCCAGCACCGAAGGGTTAGCCCCCCTCAGATCCAGGGATGGAGCCAACCTTCTCTGGGACAGTGAATTGGTCAGTGTACAATAGGAGGAATACTTCAATGATCTCTTCAATCGTGCTAAGGCTAAGTTTTAACCGCGGGTATTTTTAGTAAAAGTCATGGACAGGTCATGGGCAATAAATAAAAATTCATGGCCCCTGACCTGTCCATGACTTTTACTACATACTTCTGATTAAAACTTGGGGCGGGGGGCTGTGGGTGCTTGGGGGGGCGTGGCCTGGGAGGGGGCATCATGGGTGATCGGGGGGGGGTGCTCGGGGGATGCAGGCCAGGGGGAATGCCATGGGTGCTGGGGGGTGCACCGTGGGTGCTGGGGAGGAGGGTTGGCAGGGCTGGGGCAGGCTCCCTACCCATCTCCTGAGTTCCACTTGCTGCCTCCGCTCCGCCCTGCCGCAAGCCCTGGTTTTGCAGCTCCCATTGTGACAGGAGCTGAGGGAGGGGAGCCCCCCCTCCGAATAAGCACTGCCCTGCACCCCAATCTCCAGCCCTGAGCCCCCCCCCAAAAAAACTCCTGCTGCTGGGAGGCAGGGGTGGAGTGTCCGAGACTGCTCCAGCAGCAGCTGGTGCTCCCCGCCCCAGGACCAGGCACACCAGTGGCTGCAGAAGTCACAGAAAGTCACGGAATCCTTGACCTCCGTGACAAACACAAAGCCTTAATCATGACTCCAATGTTGACAAAAGCATCTTTGACTTAATTCCTCAACATCCAATCAAGGATGACCTCAGAACCTCATCTTAATCCCTCAACATTCATCGAGGTAAAGAAAGTCACCAAACAGATGAAGAGCAATGAGGCATCTGGACGTGATAGAATCCCAGGCGAAATCTTCAAAGGAGGAAGAGAAGAACTGGCTCACCAGCTTCACGTCTTAATCCTCAAGTTTTGGAATTCAGAAGACATCCCAGCTGATTTTAGGGATGCTAGGATCATGGCCATCTTCAAGAAAGGAGACAAATTGGATTGTGGAAACTATCGAGGAATCACCCTTGTTGTCCACCTCCGGAAAGATTCTTGCCAGAATTCTCAAGCGGCTGCTCCGCTGAGCCGAGGAAATCCTTCAAGAAGCACCATGTGAATTTAGACCAACTCGAGGTATCACCGACATGATCTTCGCTAGACGCCAACATCAGGAAAAGTGCTGTGAGCAACGTCGACCACCGTACATGGCCTTCATCGACCTCACAAAAGCATTCGACTCCATCAGGTGTGAGGAGCTGTGGAGAATTTTCCTTAAATTTGGATGCCCGCCAAAATTTGTTGCCATCCCCTGACTCCTCCATGACATGTCTGTGACAGTCATCAGCCGTGGATTGGAAATGGACCTCTTCCTAATTAAGATAGGAGTTAAGCAAGGCTGTTGGGTGCACGCACACACACGCACACACAAATAGATATATTTATATTAAAATAACATCAAGGAGCTAATTGAAAACTCAAACCATTCACAGTTAAACCTCCAGATAAGTCTTTCACTGCCTGACATGCCCTACATATTGTCAGGGTAAAAGGCCCTGACAAGGGTGACCGATTTTGTCATACACAAATAGTTACTTTCCCCTACCTTGGAGGGTGAGCTGGGAACGGAATTAGTCTGTTTGATCATGAAAGCCCTGACTTCTGTGGGTTTAAGCTCTGATTCCCATCCTTTAGACTTAATGATAATAGCAGCGTTGTTTGTCAATAGCATCTTTCATCCAAAGATCTTAAACATTTAACCCCTTAAAGGCCAGCGCAGGGCTAGATCCTGTATAGGGCACAGGAGGTAAGAGTGAAGGTTAAGGAGCCTTCTTCTGGGCTCCTCATGCAGAGACTGGCCAATGTCACGTTCCTTGCTCTCCATTGGGTGCCAGGCACAAGCACCAGAAAAATATAAAGGAGGGTGACTCACAGTACCCCATCCCTTTCACTGACCACCGGGGCTGTCTTGCTACCGCGGGGATCACATATGGCCATGATCCCCGAGCTCCTGAGGCAGGCCTCGTGGGGCTCCTGCTAGGAACATGCATCTCTGCATGGCCCCCAGTGCAAACCAGTGCTTTAAATGCATAAATGAGGCCGAAGCATTACCCACCACTGAAATGCAGCCACCTCTAGCGTGGAACACAGCAGCTGGTTAACAGTGCAGAACAATGTAGGGCAGGAAGTGAAGACACTGCTCAGGGGACCTAGACTGACAGACTGTAATTATAAAGCTTGGCATTTAAGGCAGAATTAACATCCCTACTTTTACAACAACTATCATGGGATCTCGAATGACCGTAAATGGCCAGGATTTCCTCTTTGAATCTCAAGTGAAGAGAACTCCTCCAGTAGCACAGTGCCCCCTAACACCAGAGCTAACTCCGATGGAATAGTGCTAATTACTATATCTCCAGCTCCACTTCCTGTGGCGTGCAGGTGTTCTCTGGAGGCCTCCATGTTCTTACCAACACACACACGCTCTGTGTCTGGCATTTGGGGAAGTCATCACCACAGGGTCTAGACACCTAAACCCTGCTTAGCTCTTGGAAGCTGGCAAGATCAGGGGAGTCAGGCATACTAAAGAAGAGTTAACGGAGCACAGTGCTGTTTCCTGTGGCTTCTTGTCGCTAGATCACTGGACTGAGCCATTGTCTCTCATGGTCCCATGGGCCCGCCGGGCAGCTAGAGCAGGACGAAGAAAACAAGAGTCCAGCTATTGTTAAGACTGACATTGACTAGCAGTTGATTTTCTTTGCAGAAGTGCAATGAACGAAGAAGTATAATTTTGCTATTAAAAGCACTAAACCCTTCCATATGGAGTTTTTAAAAATCATCATTTATTTTTCACATTGTGCCCTAAATATACACAGCACTGTCCAGCTGGCTGACCCACAAAGCAGAACAAAATCCAGGCTCCAAAAGGCATGGGCCTATAAAGGGCAAAGAACAGACAAATGGGCCATAGCCTTGCCCCATTC
Source organism: Macrochelys suwanniensis (assembly GCA_033296515.1). Classification (NCBI taxonomy): domain Eukaryota; kingdom Metazoa; phylum Chordata; order Testudines; family Chelydridae; genus Macrochelys; species Macrochelys suwanniensis. The sequence goes on along the minus strand of CM065783.1, from coordinate 2,852,795 downwards.
AAATCAAGGGGAGCTTTACCGTCGCCGGCAGTGAGACTAGAACCCAGGATTTGATTTTCAGAGAGGAAATGTGAGTGATTAGAGCACAGGGGTGTGAGTCACAAATTCTGGGTCTGTTTCTCTCACTGCCCTGCTGGGTGACCGTGGGCAGATCATGTGCTCTGCCTCAGTTTCCCTTTCAGTAGAAATGGGGATTATGATACTACCTTGCCAGGCTTCCGTGAAGCTTTGTTCCCTGCTGTTTGCAAAAACCTGGGAGGGGCTTGAATAAAGGTGCTATGGAAGTGTGAACTATGTTTATTATTATAGGGATTACAGATGTCTCCTCTCTGGCATGTGTTGATAGTCATGATCTGGCTTTCTTGGCTCATCCCTGATGACATGCAGTAAGGAACCCAGACACTGGTGGCTACCGTGCATTTTGCAGATGTCCAGGAATGTAGAGGCCATGAGTTGCAGCTAGGAGCACGAGATGTGCTTCTGAGAAGAGGGGGAAGGATAGCTCAGTGGTTTGAGCATTGGCCTGCTAGGCCCAGGGTTGTGAGTTCAATCCTTGAGAGGGCCATTCTGGGGCAAAAATTGGGGATTGGTCCTGCTTTGAGCAGGGGGTTGGACTAGATGACCTCCTGAGGTTCCTTCCAACCCTGAGATTCTATGATGGGCAAGGGGAGGCTTTCTCTTTTCCCCCTGAATCCAAAATTGGTCTCTGGGGGTGTCAAACTGACAAAGTCCCCACTAGCGCCTCGCTGCCCAGCTCTGACACACTAACATTCATGCTGAAAGTGGCTCCGAAGCAGGAACACAGGGCTACCATTGCAGGAGTAGCATCATGGCTGATACAGGCACCACTGCCAACCAGCCAGCAATTTACAGCATATATGTATAGCTTGTTAAGTGAAGCAAATGGGGAGAAGCCACTAAGTGGGTGTATGCTTCCCCCTTCCCCACTCCTGCTCTTTTTGGAATTGTTCCCTTTCTCCTTCAAATGCCATCTTTGTGCCTGGTGCGTGGGTTACCCCACCGGGTTGCTGTGGTGAGACAGCTCTGAGGGATGCAGCATAGTTTGTGTTAATAATAATTAATCATTGGAAGGCAATGCTAGCAATTGCTATCCTCTGATTCAAGGGTAGCATCTTCGGCCTTCGACTGAAGGCTTCACTCTGGGCTCTGGAGGCTTTGCCATTTGCTTCTCAAGAGCTTTATTTTCTTATTTTTTAGTTTTATTATTTCAAGATCCAAAGGTTCCCTGCCAATCCGAAATGACCTTTTTTTATGTATATTTGGCTTCCCATTGAAACCGTCCATTCATCCAGTTTCCATAAAACCCCTAATAACTATTTTAAAGTTTTTGTTCTTGGCTCTTCCCAAACCTATAAATACTAGTTTGAAAACCCAGGCTGAATTCTGTGCAAATAATCCCTCCCCAAAGCCCCTTATCCTCTAGTTATAAGTGGGGCCTCCACTGTTTTCCTCCATTACACTTGTTATCAATGGACTACGCCATTCTTGTTTGGAAAAAAGTAATTGTGGCCGAACAGGAGACCTGACAGGTAAGGTCCTATTTCTCAGAGAAATAGTGGTTGAACAAACTAGAAGGAGGCAAATTTGTTGGATGCAACATTACATTCTTTTCTTCTTGCTTATTTTAATCCACTCATGAACACAATGGAGCCTCTGAAGAAGCACACTTAATGAAGCCATTGTGTTGAACTACAGCAACTTTCGTTCTTCATGTGGTTGCAAAACCCTCGAGGGATTATTGCTGGTGCATGGGGAGAAGGGCGGCGGGGCAGAGGTCTCTTTGGGAGCCACAGCTCATCCTCCAGGAGCCTGTAGCTTAGGATGCATGTTAGGGTCATTCCAGGACGGGCTAGGGACAGAAGTGTGTCTAGCCAGGCCATTAGTACGCTGCAACTATGCTCCCACTGCCAAAAGGGCCAGCAAACTAACCAGCCTGGGGACTGTTGTGAGGATTAATCAGATGATGTCTGTAAAATGGGAAGTTCCATAGTGTAAAATTGCCGAGTGTTACCGGGGAGAGACGGCTCTTTAAAGAACTTCTTTTTGGACTATAACCCGGGTCTGGCACCTGGTATTTCAATGTGAGATTTGCCACTGCTATCAGATTGAATAGGATTAGGCCCTCATGCATGGGAACTTTGGGACCCAGTGTCGTTTGTTCTCTTGTGGAATGGTGACACGGGAACCCCTTTGCATACAGATTTTCCCTATGGGCTCTTTGTGGCCCCTTAACACTGCTGCTGGTGGAGCATACGGGGCTGCGGTGGAGCTAGAATTGGACACAGATAGTGACCGTTGACGTCATGGTGATCCCTGTCACACACTTTACAACAAAATTTGGTCCAGTGTCATTTATTTTTCTTTAATTTTCCTTTTGCTTTTCCTTTCTTTGGACATTTGCTTGAAGGCAGAATCTTTTGTTTCTTCAGAAGTCTCCTGCCTCAGCTTCTTATTCCTCATCTGCAGTCCTGGCGAGCAAGAGTCCAACTCATCCCACATCCAAAGGCCCTTTCTTTCAGATGCCCCATCATAACCATCTCCATGGAAACCAACTGTGGGGTCAGGGTCGCAAGCCAGAGGCCTGATCCATAGCCCACTGAAGTCAGTGAAAAGAATCTGTGTGACTCCATTGGCCCCGAGATGTAGGCAAGACTCCAGGTCTTGTTTTTCCTCCATTAAAACACTAGGATTGGGCCCTGTGGCCAATGTTTTCAAAAATGGGCACCTAAAAAATCAAAACAAAAAACAAAAAATCAGGAGCATCCAGCAGCTTCTGTTGATACCAAGTTAAGAATAAGAAGCAACTAGACTCCTGAGCACCCAAGATTTTGTTTTGATGCAAGTGTTCATTCTCTCTCATCAAAAAGAAGCCAAAGACCAAAACATTTAATTAAATAAAATCCCAGAAACCCTATGATATTGTCAGCCAAAGTGTTTATTAATAGAATGTTTTTCAAGGTTCCTCATGAGGGATTGGTGGGCCATGAAGAGGATATTGCTGTTTTATTAGATATAAGATTGGTTTTTGGAACTCACCACGTTTATCCGTGTGACAAATCTATTCCGCCTTAGGTCATTTATGTGTTGTATTGTTCTTCTTTTGCCTCACAAGAGGTAGATTCCTTTCCCAGGCTTGCATGTTAGTAGATATTTTATCTTTATAAATGCGTATTTATAGCTGTCTTTTGGTTTTATGATGGGAAGTGTGTTCTTTTAAAAGCGTTGATCTTTTGACAGGTATTGTTTAAGTGAGTTCTATTATGCTGTCATTGCTGATGGAAAGTAATCAGTAGAAGAGAATTTAGGCCCAGAACTACAAAGGTATTTCCATTAGGGTGAGCAGACAGCAAGTGTGAAAAATCGGGACGGGAGTGGGGGGTAATAGGAGACTATATAAGAAAAAGACTCAAAAATCGGGACTGTCCCTATAAAACCGGGACATCTGGTCACCGTATTTGCCAGCCACCAACATCCCTCCATTCAGGGAGTGACTGCAACCTACTCTCCTGCAGCTCTTATCTGCAGCCATCTACCCGGCTTTATACAGGTCCTGCCTGTTCCTCCATAGGTGAGCCTGTTCCTTTAATCAGGGCTTTCCCCTCAGCATTCAGTCCACCAGGTTAATTGGCCCATCTGGCCTCCATTAACCCCTTCCACTCCTGTGTGGGGTGGACACCCCATCACACCATCTATCATCAGAAATTCTCAGAGCACTTTACAAACACTATTTAATTATGTTTCACAGCACTCTCATCCCAAAGTATTATTGTTTCATGCAACAGAGGGGGAAACCAACTTTTAAATAATTTTTTAACTACTTGTATTATTTATTCAGAAACACAAATACTCAGTCATTTGAGAGTGGATTGGCTAAGACAGTGGGTGGCAAAATAAAAGGCTTAGGTTGGGTGTTGCCTTTTCTTTTCTTTTTTTTCTGAGCAGATGTTACAATGGGTCGGACAATCTAACATGGATTGATTATTCATGGGTATTGCATAGCACCTAGGAGCCCCAGTAATGGGCTGGAACTCCATTGTCGAAACACAGAACAAAAAGATGGTCCATTCCCCTTCAAGTTTACAGTCTATATATCTGTCTGACTTAATTTACACATAGGGGTAGGGATAGGCACTTGATTGCCTTGGGTAGTTCCAATGGTTCTAAGACAGAATTGGACGCAAAGATTATTTAAATTGTAAGTCCTTTCAGGCAGGGTCTGTCTTTTGGTTATATGTCTGTACGGCACCTAGCACAATGGGGCCCTGATCCCTGATCGGAGTCTTTTGGTGCTACTGCAGTGCAAATAACCAATATAAATAAAATCAGGCAGGGCTTTCCTCTTTAACAAAACTTTTCCCTGGTGACCAGAATGACACCAGTCCCTATACGAAAGAAAAAACACCCTTTATAACTAGAGAAGGGAGAAAATCTCAAGATTTCATGAAGGATCTTGCTTTGCTAATTAAGGGGGAGGTGATTGGCACTGGAAAAAAACCTCTAGACAGACTCCGAGATATAGAAAGGTTTGTTCATAGCACTTCAAATGCTACCAAGGTTTTCATTGCAAATTCAAGTGCAGTCACAGTGGTGATATCGACTTGTTCTGTCCGGCATCAGTTTAAGATGGAATATATATGTTGTTTTAATAATACATATTTTAGTGTGCATGAGAGGGTTTCGCACACTAGAATATCTAACTACCCCCTTTACACTTAGCTATTGTCTTAACTCAGAAATGAAGCATGAGCTTCTGCAGCAGGTTCCAGAGTGGATGCAGTACCTGCCTTCTATTGCAAAAGTCAAACTGGCCAGATTTCAATGGGTCAGACTTAACTGGAGCTACGCCAATTTAGACTGGTTGTGAATCAGAGTCCATTCAAACCCTGCTGACATTCATATTTGGAGGGGTAGCCTAAAATGAAAGGTTTTTGCCCTCTTTAACTAGTAAATACGACGAGCTGGCTGTCCATTTGAAGGTCTCTTGCTGGCTCATAAAAAGATACACACAGCCGAGTTTTTATTTTGGGCACTGTTACTGGGAGACATGGGGTTGGCATTATCCTAGCTCATGCCCATGTCAAACGCCAGGCAATTCGTTTTGGATCAAACAGTGAGTCATGCAAACTGGCGGCTTCGGTCCCTAAGGAAGGGGATATGATGTTTCCTTCCCGTTCTTCAGCGTCCAAGCACTTCTCCCTCAGCGTCAGGGAGGAAATAAAATCATTTGCCAGGCAGAAAAGGAGTCACCACATTGACCGATCACCCTGGAGTTAGGCCCTGGAATCAACTGTGCCTGGGCTATAGTGAACCAGCAGGAGTCACACTTTCAGTAGCTGCTTCGGAAGGAGATGGGTCAGACATTTCCCTGTCTTTCTATTGGCTTTTTCCTGTAATGGGGCGGGGGGAGTGGTCTCTACTTTATACACACAGAATCTGGGTGTGTTACCCCCTCCCCCATCTGTCTGTTTATCTACATGGCTTGTGCACGCTTTGGGGAAGGGGGTCGTCTGTTTTTTTCTGTATTTGTACAGGACCTAGCACCGTGCGGGCCCTGGTCCATGGCTGGGGCTTCTAGGATCTATCTATCTATCTATCTAATCCCATCCACCCCCTCTATCTATCTATCTATCTATCTATCTATCTATCTATCTATCTATCTATCTATCTATCTATCTATCCCCATCCACCCCCCCCCTCTATCTATCTATCCCCATCCACCCCCTCTATCTATCTATCTATCTATCTATCTATCTATCTATCTATCCCCATCCACCCCCTCTATCTATCTATCTATCTATCTATCTATCTATCTATCTATCTATCTATCTATCTATCTATCCCCATCCACCCCCTCTATCTATCTATCTATCTATCTATCTATCTATCTATCTATCTACCTATCCCCATCCACCCCCTCTATCTATCTATCTATCTATCTATCTATCTATCTATCTATCTATCTATTATAACTGGCAGGAACGGAAGCTCCCCATGGCTGTTTCATTGCTCCATCTCCTCCCTTTCCACACTTGGTGAGTTACAATAATTCTAGGGTGCTCAGAAAGTAATGATAATAAAATGCTCCGGCAGCGCTGGGAGCGGCTCCCAATTACCCTGGGCTGCGTGAGTCACACAAGCCTGGCCCCGGGGGTGCTGCTCGCAGCACTGGTGACAGTACTTCAGGCATCACCTGGAGAAGGAGGGCACATGCAGACTTGTACATACGCACACAGAGACATACAGACACACTAGCAGCTCCATTCCACAGCCAGTGTGCTAAGGCAGGAGGCTGGCTGGTGGGCCCTCTGCCCCAAACAGCCCTGCATGCTAGGGCAGAAGATGCTTCCAATGGATGATCCTCTCCCTCCTGTGCCCTACTATGTATCGTGTAGGCAGGATGGGCTCCTGACATTGGGCTTCCCAACCCCCCACACCGTAGGACAGCACAATTTCTGGGAAATGATTTCCCCCTTACACCCGGAGTCACACCCTATTGCGTTCGTTGGATTTACATAGGCGTAATTCGGGGTACGTCTGCACTGCAACCATGGTGCGGGATTGCAGCTTGTGTAGACATACCCGAGCTAGCTTGATTCTCGCGGGCCGGAGCGGCGAAGCTGCGGCAGCCCAGGCATCAGCACCAGCTTTGCAAACCCGCCCAGAAACCTGGGTCATTAATGACTCAGGCAGCTAACTTGGGTACCTTTCCGTAAGCTGCAATCACAGCCCAGGGCAGACAAAATCTGGCCCTTGGTTTTTACCCCAGAGCGCAGCTCTGGCGTGAGCTTTCTGTGCCATCCCTGGCACTGAGGCCATGGGCATCTCTTGGGGCAGGAGACCGGACTTCATCACTCACGTTTACCTTCCGAGCCAAGCCATTCTCCACATTACCCGTGCGCTCACATTACATGATGTTCAAAAGGCCTCGCTGTTCTCAGAATATTTCCTTCGCTCGTTTCTCCGGCAAAGGGGGGCCGGGAAAGCAATTACTGCAGCGAAGGTGGAAAAAGTAGGTAACCGCGCATCCGAATCACCAGCCTACCATGGAGAAAGTGCCATCTCCTCTGACCGCAAAGAAGGTGTTTAGTGCTCGGGCTCACGGCAAATATTTCCTCGTCACTCAGCAGCAGTTAGGCAGGACGGACCAAAGCCAGCCAGGTCCTGCAATATGAGAAAACAAGAGCTGCATGGAACTGTCATCAGGAAACAGAGCTCTAGGATTTAGGCTCAGCTCTGTTGACCACATTAAAATGAGAGGGAGAGACTGACAGGCAGCATTACCCAGCCAAGGCTCTGCACCGAAGCTCTATGGGCCAGACGCAGTGCGCTGAATTTAACCCTTTGGAGCCATAGACGTGTCCTCCCCAGGGCACATGTGTAGAGGGGGCTGAATTCCCCACAGCTTCTGCTGGCATAGACCCATATGACAACTTAAGTGCCAGCATGGAGAGCGCTCGGTCAGCAGGGGACCTTCTCCCGCCAACAAAATAGCTACTGCGGCTCGCAGGGGCTGGAGCAGTTAAGCCGACAGCAAAGCTCTCTCCTGTCGGCTTAGAGCGACGACACCAGTGCAGCCGCGCCGCTGTAAGCTCTCTAGGGCAGCCATAGCTGCGGGCACGGGGTCCGGAGGAGGACAATCTGCCTGCTGCCATCTCTCCTCCACCGAGGGACCAGCGCTGACTCAAAGGCATGTGGCGTGAGTCAGGGAGGGAGGCAGGCAATGCGTTGCTAATTCAGAGTATCCCCTCTGCTGCCCTGGCTCCGGAGAACGCCGGCCGGGATCAAAAGCTGGGCAATCTCCTGGGGAATCTCAGCTGGAGGACAGGCAATGGAGCCTCCCAGCTCCCCTTTGGAGGAATTCTCCACTCCTGTGACACATGGGGCCAGGCTGGCTCAGGGACGGGTAACTGACCCCTTCCTAAGCCAAGGTCAGTGAGCTGCGCCCTCAGGCTGCGGGTAACTCGATTCTCTTTACTCACACCCATTTGACGCCAATCAAACTTCACTCCATTGGCTTCAGTGGAGTTCCTCTGTCGGCGCTGTGTAAGTGAGAGCAGAGTAGGCCCAACACCATGTCTATCCCTTCCTAATCAATTTGTCTAGCAGGCGGGCTGTGCTCTGAGAACACCCAGGCTTAAAGGGATGAACTTTCACTTCTGTCTGCTGCACAGATGCATTGTTTGTGCTGGGAGGCCGGGCGAGCGAGGGGGATCCTGGTGAAAATTCTCTGCAGAAATGGCAAATTCATAAATATAGACGGTTTGGCCCAGGATCAAAGTTTCTTCCCTGAAATCTGCCTTCGGCTGAGGACAAGATGGCATCTCGCTTTCCCCTTTGTTCAGATGAAGTTTTAATTAATACAGTTTTAATTCCTCTGCCTGGAATTCTTCCTTCTTCTGGTGGGCCATGCACCCGCCAATAAAAGACCAGATGTTGACACCGGGGTGCATGTGGGGAGGGAGTAGCTAAAATAGTTGTGGCATCTGTGGAGTTTCCCTTTCTTAGAACCGGGAATATCCTCAGACCCACAGGAAGGGTAAGCCCCTGAGTGCACTAAACGCCGTTCGTGACTGGTCTCCTCTGCACTGATCAGGTTGATCGCATCACAACCCTGCAACTGCCGTAGCTCAGTTCACTCACAACTCATAGCAGTGTAGCTCAGAATCAATGGCCTGAACTTGGTCCCACTGCTGTAAATGGTAAAAGCCCGGACTATTTCTGAGTCATTTTCGATATTCTTTCTTTTAGACATGTGGCCAGGAGGCCAAATCAGAAGCAATGTTAAGATGGATTTCTTACTGACTTAGATAGAAAGCTCCTTGGGTCTGGGACCATCTGATTGTTACGTGTGTGTGTGTGTGACACCTAGTACAACAGAGCCCCCGCTTGCTGACTGGGTTCCGAGAGGGTAGCACAATACAAATGTCAATAGTCAACGTGGGAGATATAGGTCAGTGAAACTCACTTTACCAAATGTTGCTCTCATTGCTGTGAATGGCAAAACTCCCCTTGACAGCTGTGGACCCAGGACTTAGCATAGTGTGCAATGAATCCATGTACAACAGACAAGCAATCAAATTCTGATCTCATTTCCACTGGGGTAATTCTTGTGTAGCATTTGGATTTACATTGGTATAACTCAGATAAAAATCTGTCCACCCCCAACCAACAGATAAATGGCATGCCCAGGGGAAGCCAGGGTCAGAACCTTCTATGTTTGAAAAGAGACAGGGCTCCCCTGTTTGTCCTGTAGGTCCCCTGTCCTTACTTGGTGGCAACACCAAGAGGTGATTTGACATATGCATATACAACTGGAATATTACGACTTAGGCTAAATTTATATGCTGTGGGTTGGAAGTTTATAGGCTATGGGTTGTGGCAAGAAAACCAGGCAAAGGGAGGGTGTAAGAAAATGGGTATGAACTGGCCATGAATGAATGTAGGGTGGAAATTAGGAGAAGGTTTCTAAGCATCAGAGGAGAGATCTGGAACAGCCTCTCAATAAGGCAAACCACCTAACTAGTTTTAAGGTGAAGCTTGATAATGTTATGAACAGGCCTATATGACAGGGCTGCCAGCAATAGCAGGGGACTAGACTCAGTGACCCAGGAGGTATCTTCCAGTCCTGTGTTCTGTGCTCTTTTGTCAAATGCCACACCCCTTCTCTCTGCATTGACCCGTACATCTACACACTCATCCCAACTTGTACTCACATATAGGCTCATCAGTGCAGAAGCTGCATGGTTATTTACGTTACCTGAGTATTTTTCCCCAGGGATCTTAATGTCCCTGCGACGCTGTTGAAAACCCTCCATCAGTAGTTACATGGAAACCAGTTAGGGAGCTGTTAAAAATGTCATTGAGATTTTGCAACATCTAATGTCAAGTCACATGCTTTAGTATAATGAAATCACTCACCTGCAGAGTGGATGACATCATCAGTGACCTAAATAGGCGCCCTGAGTGATTGTCTACCACCCTATGCTGTAATACAGGTAATGGTGTATCCAGAAGGAAAAGGTCAATACACGGAGAGAGATGGACAGAGAAATTGCATATCCCCTTGACTTTCATTGACCATCCTTTTCATTGTTTGCCAGAAGCTGGGACTGGGTGACAGGGGATGGATCACTTGATGATTACCTGTCTGTTCATTCCCTCAGGGGCACCTGGCTTTGGCCACTGTCAGAAGACAGGATACTGGGCTAGATGGACCCTTGGTCTGACCCAGTAGGGCCGTTCTTATGTCCTTCTTATGTTCATTCTCTTTTTTTTATAAGGTGTCAAGTTAAACCCTCCATACTTAGCAAGAGCCTGCTTATGACAACTTTCCGATAAAACCGCATCCTTTCTTGCAGCACAGTGTGAGCTGCACAAAGGAAACACACAAGTGCAGTTCTGGGAATGCACAAAGGGAAAACTCGGGTCTGGAAATACAATTATGGGAGAAGCCGTAAATATATGTATAAATATAGTAGCTGTGCGAAAAGAGAGGAGAGAAAATGCACGAATTGATTCTTTTTTCACATGTCATTAGAGGTGGTTTGATGGGCTTTTCAAAAAGGCTATTCATGGCAAGCTTGAGAATTCCTTATAATTAGTGATGGTAAAGACCTGATAGCCTTTCCTCTTCCCAGTGCAGGAATATTCCCTCGGGTATGTATTTAATAGTTTGCCCAGTCCAGCAAGAAATGACTCATTCTCAAGGACTTTCACCATGTCCCTTGGGAGATTACTCCACAAGCTATCACCATTAGGACATTTTTCCAACCTCATTTTTCCTTTGCTCATTTCATCTCATTACTCTTAGTTATAGGATCAGGTGCCACCCTCAACAATTCTCTTCTATCCCTGGCGTTTCCACTGCTTCACCATTTGCCCAAGGTTATCAGGCTCCTCTTCCATACTTAGCTGTTGTTGTGCTGGGCTGTAGGTATGTATCATAGAATCATAGAATCTCAGGGTTGGAAGGGACCTCAGGAGGTCATCTAGTCCAACCCCCTGCTCAAAGCAGGACCAACCCCAACTAGATCATCCCAGCCAGGGCTTTGTCAAGCCTGACGTTAAAAACCTCTAAGGAAGGAGATTCCACCACCTCCCTAGGTAACCCATTCCAGTGTTTCACCACCCTACTAGTGAAAAAGTTTTTCCTAATATCCAACCTAAACCTCCCCCTCTGCAACTTGAGACCATTACTCCTTGTTCTGTCATCTTCTACCACTGAGAACAGTCTAGATCCATCCTCTTTGGAACCCCCTTTCAGGTAGTTGAAAGCAGCTATCAAATCCCCCCTCACTCTTCTCTTCTGCAGGCTAAACAATCCCAGTTCCCTCAGCCTCTCCTCATAAGTCATGTGCTCCAGCCCCCTAATCATTTTTGTTGCCCTCCGCTGGACTCTTTCCAATTTATCCACATCCTTCTTGTAGTGTGGGGCCCAAAACTGGACACAGTACTCCAAATGAGGCCTCACCAGTGCCGAATAGAGGGGAATAATCACGTCCCTCGATCTGCTGGAAATGCCCCTACTTATACAGCCCAAAATGCCGTTAGCCTTCTTGGCAACAAGGGCACACTGTTGACTCATATTCAGCTTTTCGTCCACCGTAACCCCTAGGTCCTTTTCTGCAGAACTGCTGCCCAGCCATTCGGTCCCTAGTCTGTAGCAGTGCATGGGATTCTTGCGTCCTAAGTGCAGGACTCTGCACTTGTCCTTGTTGAACCTCATCAGATTTCTTTTGGCCCAATCCTCTAATTTGTCTAGGTCCCTCTGTATCCTATCCCTACCCTCCAGCGTATCAACCACTCCTCCCAGTTTAGTGTCATCTGCAAACTTGCTAAGGGTGCAGTCCACACCATCCTCCAGATCGTTGATGAAGATATTGAACAAAACCGGCCCCAGCACCGACCCTTGGGGCACTCCACTTGATACCGGCTGCCAACTAGACATGGAGCCATTGATCACTACCCGTTGAGCCCGACCATCTAGCCAGTTTTCTATCCACCTTACCGTCCATTCATCCAGCCCATACTTCTTTAACTTGCTGGCAAGAACACTGTGGGAGATTGTATCAAAAGCTTTGCTAAAGTCAAGAAATAGCACATCCACTGCTTTCCCCTCATCCACAGAGCCAGTTATCTCATCATAGAAGGCAATTAGGTTAGTCAGGCATGACTTGCCCTTGGTGAATCCATGCTGACTGTTCCTGATCACTTTCCCCCCTCCTTTAAGTGGTTCAGAATTGATTCCTTGAGGAACTGTTCCATGATTTTTCCAGGGACTGAGGTGAGACTGACTGGCCTGTAGTTCCCCAGATCTTCCTTCTTCCCTTTTTTAAAGATGAGCACTACATTAGCTTTTTTCCAGTCATCCGGGACCTCCCCCGATTGCCATGATTTGTCAAAGATAATGGCCAATGGCTCTGCAATCACATCGGCCAACTCCTTTAGCACCCTCGGATGCAGTGCATCCGGCCCCATGGACTTGTGTTCGTCCAGCTTTTCTAAATAGTCCCGAACTACTTCTTTCTCCACAGAGGGCTGGTCACCTCCTCCCCATACCGTGCTGCGGAGTGCAGCCGCCTGGGAGCTGACCTTGTCTGTGAAGACAGAGGCAAAAAAAGCATTGAGTACACTAGCTTTCTCCACATCCTCTGTCACTAGGTTCCCTCCCTCATTCAGCAAGGGGCCCACACTTTCCTTGACTTTCTTCTTGTTGCTCACATACCTGAAGAAACCCTTCTTGTTACTCCTAACATCTCCAGCTAGCTGCAACTCCAAGTGTGATTTGGCCTTCCTAATTTCACTCCTGCATGCCTGAACAATATTTATATACTCCTCCCTGGTCATTTGTCCAATCTTCCACTTCTTGTAAGCTGCTTTTTTGTGTTTAAGACGAGCAAGGATTTCACTGTTAAGCCAAGCTGGTCGCCTGCCATATTTACTTTTCTTTCTACACATCGGGATGGTTTGTTCCTGCAACCTCAATAAGGATTCTTTAAAATACAGCCAGCTTTCCTCGATTCCTTTCCCCCTCATGTTATTCTCCCAGGGGACCTTGCCCATCAGTTCCCTGAGGGAGTCAAAGTCTGCTTTTCTGAAGTCCAGGCTCTGTTTTCTACTGCTCTCCTTTCTTCCTTGTGTCAGGATCCTGAACTCGACCATCTCATGGTCACTGCCTCCCAGGTTCCCATCCACTATTGCTTCCTCTACTATTTCTTCCCTGTTTGTGAGCAGCAGGTCAAGAAGAGCTTTTCCCCTAGTTGGTTCCTCCAGCAATTGCACCAGGAAATTGTCCCCTACACTTTCCAAAAACTTCCTGGATTGTCTGTGGACCGCTGTATTGCTCTCCCAGCAGATATCGGGGTGATTAAAGTCACCCATGAGAACCAGGGCCTGTGATCTAGTAACTTCTGTTAGTTGCTGGAAGAAAGCCTCGTCCACCTCATCCCTTCCTTTGTTCAATAACCTTCCTTTGTGTGCCAAGTCTAGTGATTGGCACCCCTATATTTACACTCCACTAAACAAGGTTGGCTTCTATGAAATGTAATTACTTTCTCCTGCTGCTTTCATGGTAAAGGTGTGGCTGTGGAACAAGGATAGCTTCTAGTCAGCTCTTCATGGAAAAGGTGCAACAGCTAAACAAGGGCGGATACTAATCAAGGGTGACATAAACAAAGATATATATATATATATATATATATATATATATATATATATATATATATATATAGTAGTTTATTAGTTTAGTATCCACCCTTGATTTAAAGCCACAGGGGAAGTAATTAAATTTAATAGAAGCTATGCTGCCTAAACAGAAATGTATATGTGTATACCCATACACACACATATACATGTTTTGGGAGGATGTATATATAAAACATGTATATGTGTGTGTATGGGTATACACATATACATTTCTGTTTAGGCAGCATGGCTTCTATTAAATTTAATTACTTCCCCTGTATATATATATACTTCCCCTGTATACATATATATATACATCCTCCCAAAACGTGTATATGTGTGTGTATGGGTATACACATATACATATATATTTTTTGATATGTATATATATATGAATGGGTAAGTGCAATTAAGAAGTTCCTACCACTTTGAGAAATATTACTAAATGTGCTGGTATTACCTATTTTAAGTACAGCTTATCTCTCTCAAGCCAGTAGAATCTTTAAAAAGCCAAGAAACATTTTAAGCATTACAGTAGAACCCCAGAGTTACGAACACCTCGGGAATGGAGGTTGTGCGTAACTCTGAAATGTTCAAAACTCTGAATAAAATGTTCTGGTGGCTCTTTCAAAAGTTTACAACTGAACATTGACAATAAACATCGGGGGATGGCTCAGTGGTTTGAGCATTGACCTGCTAAACCTAGGGTTGTGAGTTCAATCCTTGAGGGGGCCATTTAGGGATCTGGGGCAAAAATTGGGGATTGGTCCTGCTTTGAGCAGGGGGTTGGACTTAGATGACCTCCTAAAGTCCCTTCCAACCCTGATATTCTATGAATACAGCTTTGAAACTTTACTATGCAGAAGAAAAATGCTGCTTTCCTTTTTTTTTTTAGTAGATTACATTTAACACAGTACTGTACTGTATTTGCTGCTGCTGCTTCTTCTTCTTCTATGTTTTGGTCTCTATTACTGCCTGATTGTGTACTTCCGCTTCCAAATGAGGTGTGTGGTTGACTTCTCAGTTCGTAACTCTGGTGTTCATAACTCAGAGGTTCTACTGTACAATAATGGGTGTATCTGTGTGTGTGTATGTGTGTATATACACACACATGCACAATCACACACACGTATATATATATACACACACATAGACACATAACGTATACTTACATATTACATATGCTTGTATATTTGTATAAAATAAAAACACATGCTTTTCTGTTTTATATATCTGTGTGTATAATGTATATATCAATACCATAGCATGTTTGGATGTCTTTGAACTTTAAAGTTAACTCTGAATTTCCTGTTTGGGGAATAACTGCAGTATCCCTGTGATATATATTTCCCCTACATTTCTGATATATACTCTCAAACTGAACTCCATTTTAAAGTAGTTTTTCTCTAGGAACTATAAGGGTGGCTTGTAGCACTGTCTATCATTAAGATTGCCTGACACGTCCTACTATAAAACTCTGGTGTTTTTGTGCTTATAACTTTGCCAGACTTCAACCATTTGGCTGAAATTTTCCATTCTGTTTGTCTGCCTTAGGGTGATTTTTTGGGGGGAGGGGATCACGCATGGGGGGAATTTCAACCAAAAGGGTCCAGCCATTTCCAAAACTGAGGGAAAATACATTGTTTTGCCCATGTTAAAAAAAATCTGGTGATCTTTTCTTTGAAAAGCTGTACCCCCCCAGCCATACTTTGCAACGGGGACTTGAGATTTGGCAGGAGATGGGCTTTGTGTCAGGGATGTGCCCTTTGCCACCCCTGTGAAAATATGGCCAAAATATCGGCTTTTGAAAAATCCTTACAGGGCAGCCAGGGAGCCTCTGATGTAAGGAGAATTCCCAAGTGGTATAAAGCTGACATGGGGTGCTCTGTGCCACCTGCTCTCCCCCACCCCCATAGGTGTAGGAGGTATTGCTGCCCAGGTCTGTGGTGTAGCCAGGCCATGAGCAGGTAAAGCCAGAGTACACTGCTCCGGCAATCCCCAGCCAGCATCCCAGTTCTTCGAGATCTGCCATGGCCAGCATATCTTAGAGCAGCCCTTACGATGCTCTAGTGTACCCACCAGACCCAGAGGGGAGTCTCTAGCTTTTCCCAAGGGGAAGCATGCTTTCTCTCTTATGAACCCAATTTCAGTTTATCTGGACGCATCCCATGCCTGCTGTGCTCATTCACTCATTATCACATGCTATTGTATTAGCTCCTTGCAACAGTGGAAATAGGCTTTTCCCGCCTGAGTCGGAATCAGAAAATGAAAATTGTCAAAGAAATGGACAGAGGCTAAGATGGTTTAATTAATTGGGATCACTTGATGATACCAGTTCTGTTCATTCCCCTTGGGGCACCTGGCACTGGCCACTGTTGGAAGACAGGATACTGGCCTAGATGGACCTTTGATCTGACCCAGTTTGGCCGCTCTTATGTTCTTATGAAAGCACCCTACAGCAACATGTTTCCATGGTGTCTGTTCTATATTCCATTCTATTTTCATATAGATTTGATGATGGATCTGAAAAAGAATCACCCCACCACACACACAAATATAGAATCATAGAAGATTAGGGTCATCCCTAGTCATCTGTCCAAGTTTCCACTTCTTGTAAGCTTCCTTTTTGTGTTTAAGCTTACCCAAGATTTCTCTATTAAGCCAAGCTGGTCGCCCGCCATATTTGCTATTCTCTCTGCACAATGGGATGGTTTGTTCCTGCACCCTCAATAAGGTTTCTTTGAAATACAGCCAGCTCTCCTGGACTCCTTTCCCCCCTCATCTTAGCCTCCCAGGGATCCTGCCCACCAGTTCCCTGGGGGAGTCAAAGTTTGCTTTTCTGAAGGACATAAAAATGAAGAAACATGGCCAGAATTCACACTATATTATATCAAGGTTGTAAGATATCTGGCATTTTAGAACAGAAATGTGCATATTCCTACCATTAACTAACTAAAGGGTTTTAATAGAGGCATGTTACTTAACCCTCCTTAGCAACCATCACATGTTCCATGACATCATCAGCATAAAATGACATCCATTCATATGACACTGGAATGTAAGATGGCGTAATGGAATGACTTCCCATCATTATTAGGGAACCAGCAATGTCATTTTTCATTCATGTGTGATACAGCCGTGAAAACATCCTCCTTTTAATGACTGGGTCTTGGTGGGACTTCTTTACAGCAGGGAGACCCTCCTCTAGTGAAGACTTTGGGACAGATCAGGTTTTTACCTTGTTGAAAGAAAACAAATGTCAACATTATTGAAATGAAACATTCAGCTGTTTCCAAATCAGTCTTGGGGGAATTTCCATTCCACAAGCAATTTTGAAATTTTGGCCTTTTGGAATTAAATTCCATGTTCCAACCAGCTCTCATGAAAAGAGACCCATTTACTTCAGCAAGGGTTGGATTGGTTACCTAGAATTATGGCTCCTTTACTTAGTGAAATTAACCTTTCCAGTCCCAAAAAGACTGGCTATCTTTTCTGTAGCTGGAATTTTCAAAAGAACCTAAGGATTTAGGTGCCCAGCGCTCAGTGAATTTCAATGGGGTTTAGGCACAAACCTCCCTTTGTTTGGTTCCTTTTTGAATTCCAGTCTGCCTTAGGAAGGAAATGATTTTAGTCAGACTGAAGATATTGTTCCTTGATAATGTGTTTTCCAACATTTAAAAAAATATGCAAAAGTGGAAAAGAGTTCAGTTAGTAGAAAAGAAATGAAATATGCCCCATGTGTCACTGTAATTTATATACAGCCTCTGTAACTATTGTTTCCCATTTGAATATGCTATTTTTCTCTCTTTCATCTGTTTAGTCCTCTATTCTCAGAGCTGTCTCTCTTACATTCTTCAGGGATGGAGTAAGATTATGAATTCCAATGAAGCACAGCTGAAAAGGGGTTAGACAGCAAACTAACCTTGTATGGGACAAAAACCGTAGAACCTGAAGACAGCAGCTCAGTAGGGATATGAAGCATGGTGAGTCACGGGGCTGGGGTATAGAAGGGAAACATTCTAAATGGCACCTATGTCTCTCCTGGTGTGTCCACAGTAAGATCTAGATGTGATTGTGGGCATCCATTTGGTTTTCTTTTTAGCACGTGTGTGCATTCATGAGTGAAATTATACCAAGAAATGGGGCTAGGGGAAATGCTGTCTATGCAACCATCACCCCCCACCACCCGGTTTTTAGAGAACATACAGAGTTACTTTGAAAAATACGGAGACAGAGGGAAAAGAGGATGTCAAATTCCACCATTCTGATTTGCCTCACTTTGTACTTGGGTCAGTGTCTTCATGAGGTACAGGACAATGGAGAACCAGATTCGCAAAGTAGAGAAGAAAGATCCCAGGGAAAATGTTTCTTTCCCTTTTCCTCTCTAATGATGTCAGTTTGTTCTCCTTGGTTGACAAAATAGCGGACAAAGGAGGCCTGGCTGATATAATTTGCTTGGTCTTTCATTAATCTCCTGACAAAGTCCCTTACAAAAGGTTATTAAAGGTACTAAGTAGTCATGGCTGAGAGATAAGTGCTGACTAATAGGCAGAATCAATTTTCAACATGGCTAAAGAATAACAGCGGGAGCCCCGAGGTTCTGTGCTAGTACCGAGCTTGTTTCGCGTATTTATTAATTATTTGAAGGAGAGGGCGAATGGGAAGGTTGCTAAATCTGCAGATTTGGGTTACATCTGTTTCGGTTCGTCATGACTGGAAGAGACTGTGGGGGGTGTCAGAGAGCTCCAGTCAAGCCCTGGGAATGGGCTGTTCCACGGCAGATGCAATTCGATGTTGAAACATACATGTGGAGTTTAACGAGTGCTATTCATGACATACATGACTGGGTACCTTTTACTGCTTTTCACTTAATAATTTCCTTGATGACATTCTCAGCCAGTGGTAGTGGGCTCTGTGTGTGTGTCTGTGGGTGTGAGACAGAGGTTTTACTGGTATAGACCACTGCCCCTAACCCCTAAAGGGATACGAGGATCCAATGATGTCTCTTCTATATTTTGAAACAATTAAACCCTCTTCCAGCCCATTCACTATGTTTTCATGGGATTCAATCCTGGGGCCCTATTCTCCCCTATTCTATCCGTAGTTTCTATTCAGGCCAATGGGAGTTGGGTCTGTGTAAGCAGGAGCGACCTTGGCTCACCATAACAGGGGCGTAAACAACTTATTTTATGTGAGGGGTTGGCTTCTGCTCCAAACCCAGGGTTTCCTTTGTTTATTAATGTAATCCCTTATTAGTTGAGAGGGCTAAAGACTTTCCAACACCCCCATTTGCCTGTGCCAGGCATAACTATGATTACATACATTCTAAGGGAATGTCTACACTGCAATGTAAGCCCAGGGTTCAAACTCAGGCTCAAGCCTAACTTCCCTTCTATCTACACACAAATCGTGCTAATTCAGGGCTCAGACCCAGGGTCCCAGGACCCATGGGGCAGTGGAGGGTCCAAGCCTGAGTCAAGCAAGGACCCATGGTTCAAGCTCTCTTGCTTTGCAGTGTAGACACAGCCCCACTGGACTCATGCGATTGGAGTCTGCCAAAAGTATCCCACAATTCCATGAGCTGACTTTTTTTGTCCTCTGGCCAGTCAAGTTTGGCGGCCAGTCAAGTTTTCCCGCACTGCCCCATGAACAAAGGGCGAGAGCAGCCACATTTCGGGAAGACGCCAGGAAGTCAGAAAATTCTTAACGTAAGGTTGACAATCAGTGTAGATGCTCAAGCCCTGGGTTCTCTAGCCCAGGGTCTGCTGAGCCGAGTTCCACTAATGGTAGGCTTTCATTGCAGTGTAGACATACCTACATGTAATCTCAGAAATCTCTCTCCCTCTTCTGATTATTAAATCTAACTTTTTTGGAATGAAGTGGAATAATATTTAAAGAGGAGAAAGGACCTAGGAATCCAGAAAACGTGGTATTTACTACCTGCTCATCTGCATGTAGTAAGGGTGCACTGATGTGCATATGATCTGACTCGGTAATATTGTTCTATCCCTCAGTATTTTATCATCCAAGAAGATATTCATCACCTGATTGTTTTTCAGCCAATTTTGATCCAAGATTTTTCTGTATATTTAACAGAGATATCTCTCTCTTACAGGGGTGTGGCAAGGCCAACTTAATTTATATTTGCAAAGTCCCCATCTATGTGTTACATATTGATTGCTAGGCCACTTTGTGAATCTTCTGGAAGAAAACTCTTATGGCTGACAGCATTATTAATTTCAGATAGCCACTAAATCTCTTGGAGAACTTCAAAACAACATGTATTTTACTAATATGCAAATTAAAACACAAAGAACCACATTTAATTCCTGGCGTAAATCTGTTGACTTAATTACAGCTCTACCATGGCTGAAACTTGTCCAAGGCAACAGCTCATTGGACCTATGGGGCCAGATCCTACAATCCCTTACTCACATAAATAACCTTAATGAAACTACTCAAGTGAGTAGGAGCTATCTGGGCTGCAGGAAGATCAGGGGCATGCTTTGCACATTCAAGTGACTGATAGGGGGGGGGATAGCTCAATGGTTTGAGCATTGGCCTGCTAAACCCAGGGTTGTGAGTTCAATCCTTGAGGGGGCCATTTGGGGATCTGGGGCAAAAATTGGGGATTGGGCCTGCTTTGAGCAGGGGGTTGGACTAGATGATCTCCTGAGGTCCCTTCCAACCCTGATATTCTATGATTCTATGAAAAGATGTTACCTCACCCACCTTGTCTCGCTAATATCCTGGGACCAACCAACATGGCTACAACGACACTGTGTAAGACACCAGAACATCACTCATCTGCTGCATCACACAGGGTCTCTTGTCCAACACAATGGACATAGCTGCGAAGAAGTTGTTCCAAATTCCAGCTTTGAGGGTGCATTCATTTACAGATTCTTATTTCAGATTTCACAACCTTCTGTAGACAGATAATTCAGGCAGTGAGGGTTAGGTGGAGAAAGACAAACGTGTATTGTGAAAAGGAAAATAAAGAGCAACAGAAGCCATCCAACTCTCTATAGACACATATGCCACTATATCAGGGGATGCTCTTCTCCTGCTCTCTAGCGCTACAGACACTTGGGTTTCCATGCTGCACAGTTTAGTTCGGATCCCTCCACTAACATCTTTACAGTATCTCTTATGCCATTAGACACAAAGGTCGCTGTGTACCGTGCATGTGTGCTAAACACTCTTCTCTACGCCAGCGAAACTTGGACCCTCTACGCTTCGCAAGAAAAGAGACTGAACGCCTTCCACATGTGCTGCCTCCGTCGCATACTCGGGATCACTTGGAGTGATCGAATGACGAACAACGAGGTGCTGGAACATGCCAAGATCTCCAGCATGTTCACTCTCCTCCGTCAACACCGCCTCAGATGGCTTGGCCATCTAAGCCGTATGGAAGATGGATGGATCCCCAAAGACCTGTTGTATGCTGAACTTGCCTCTGGAAACAGAGCTACAGGACGGCCCACCTTCGCTTCAAGGATGTCTGTAAGAGGGATCTGAAGACTGTTCAAATCGACATCAACAGCTGGGAAGAGCTTGCCCAGGACAGATGCAGATGGAGACACGCTCTGACCACTGGATTGAAAACTGGGGAAGACAAGCTGCGGCAGCTTGCCGAGGAAAAGCGGGTTCAACGAAAAAGGAAGCAGCGGCTCCAACCCACAGCTGACACCACCTTCAAATGCAGCAAATGCAATCGAGACTGCCACTCTCGTGTGGGGCTCTACAGCCACAACAGACGCTGCACAACCATCAACTAAACATTCCCCATGGGCGCATATCCATCGTCTCTTGAGACTAACGGATGCCAACAACATATGCCATTAGATACTCTTTTACCAGGGCCGGAGAGGAAAAGAGGTCTCCCTTCACTGAGATCTCAGTCAGCCTTGCTCCTCGCTCCTGCACTTCCTTCCTTTTCCTTTTTATCCATCTTCAGCTGAGGGGCTAACGAATCCTTTAGCTCACCCAGGCTGGTTAGCTGGTTAAAGGAGCTGGGTCTGATATCCAGATGGAAGGGGCTCTGGTCATCCTTCCTTTGTCCCTTCCAGTGTTCCCATTTGCACCAAAAGCAACAGGGTGCTGTCCATTGCTGCCTAGAACATGACCTGAAATTGTGGAGCTGATTGCATGCAGTGTTCAAAAGTGATCAGACAAACACCAAAATGCCACTGAGATGAGCGTAAGACTTTCTTCTTGGCCAACAAGAATAGAAGCAACACTCCCTGCATTTCATCTTTATTGTAGTCCCAATTTCAGCCCCTTGTATAAATGGACAAAATCCTGTTCATTTCAATAAGGCTTATTTTTCATTCTTTATATCTTGGTTTGATCAATTTCGTATTAAATGGCCAGTGCTCAGAATTTCTCCCCTATTTTTCACCTGATCAAACTACTTGTGCTCTTACTACTGGCAGGTGACATACCCCTTAAGTGGAATTCTTGCTAATCCCATCTAAATTAAGCATCAGTCATTACCATTTACATTCATTACATCCAATGCATTTCCCTTGACAGTATCTTAATTTGCTAGCTTCCTTGATTAGGCATATCCTGACAAAGTGGAGTTGATACCCGCTTTCCTATGCTGGGATCCAATGGAAGGATGGACTGGGCTGGAGGAGTACGCCAGTTATTGAAAATGGGGTTGGAGAGTGATATTGCTCTATGCTTTCTGGGCCACATTCATCCTTGGATGACACTGGCTTCCAGTGGTATCAGGGACTTGGATATCACAATGATGGGCTGGATATAAAAACCCCAACTGGAGCGCATGGGGACCCAGCAGTGTAATCCCACTGGGGGGAGAAGTGGTGACGGCACAAACAGGCTGCAACCCACCATCCTCCCAGGGGTCAGCAGCACAGCCCAAAAAGTGGGTGTCACTGCTGTGGAAGGGATTTGCTTTGCATGGTTGGGGGATGCAATCCAGCCCCTTTCTACAGGGCATCCTCCACTGGAAGCTACAGCAATAGTGGGGACCTCCCTGGAGCAGAGTGAGCCTCGCTGAGGTAGGGAGGTGCAATTTGGAGTGAATCTGGCCCTCTGAACCGCTACAAATGCACCAGCCCCCGAAGGACCCGAGCAAGGACTCCAGGACTTCCATCTTGGTGAGGCAGCCACCTTGCCCCATTCTAATCTATTTTCCAGAGGGCCAGAAAGTAGGACTGAGCCATGTCAGTGCCTGGCTTTCCTACAGAAAGTACGGCGTGTCCTCTCTACGGGACAGCATGGCACCGGGCCGCAGCACAGCGATGTCCCCCGGATGAGTCACCCCTCTGACTCACTCCTTGGATGCCAGGCTGGCGCCTGTTCAGGCTGGCTGGCTGTTTCCAAACACACCACAAAAGCAGAGGCAAGCTGAACGATGGTCTGTTTTCCTGCAGCGTGCCCCAAAACGTGACGGCCAGTGGGTGTGCACCCTCCACCGTACCGGCCAATCATGCATTTTGCAGGGGCGGTAAACACTGCTGCAGAGTGAACATGCTGCTGGTGCCAGATGCCATGAATAGCAACACCAGCATTCTTGGACCATGGGTTCACATGCCATGCCCACGTGGTGGGGATGGGTGATTCAATACAGGTGGCAATCTGGCTCCAGGGCTCGGTTAGGGCTCTTAGGAATGTGGGGAGTGAAATACACAATGGGAGCAGTGACTGCTGGAGGTCAGAACGCCTGGAGCATACAGACCCTCCAACTAGAAGATCGTGTGGGGAAGGTGGCAAGGAGTTTAACACCCCAACCCCATTCCTCCCAGATGTTCCCTCTCTGGGATGCTGAGCACTGCACCCCCTTAAAGTGCTCCAGTTGTGCAGGCAACTGCATTATGGCTACCCCTTGAGCAGAAGGACTAGGTGGCTGAAGGAGCTTCTTCGACCTTCTTCCCTCCCCTGTCCTACAACATGCTCATTGAGGGTCACCAGCCACATGGCCCCACAAGAGAATCCCCGCAGAAGAGGACCGAGGTGCCTTAGCAATGCAGCGTGCAGAACCTTGCATAGCCACGGGACCCATTGAATGGTGAGAGGACAGCCATTTCCAGTGCTGGCAACTTTCACGCGCATGACCTGAAGAAGAGCTCTCTGTAAGCTCAAAAGCTTCTCTCTCACACCAACAGAAGATGGTCCAATAAAAGATATTCCCTCCCCCATCGTGTCTGTCCAAGTACTTACACAGGCAGCTTTGATGGGGATTAATTAGTGTTGACACCTGCTATATTAGATGGATCTTAACGAGTGTTGTTTACACTGTCTAAAAAGAGCCAGGGAGACTGGGATGCGAAAGGGACAGAGAAAATAAGTTTGGAGACACTCCTGAGGAATCCATCATATTCTTTCATCTTCCCTTCATGGCTCTAGAAGACAGGTGGCTTCATCCCATCCTCCCCCAGCTTCTCTGTCTGTGAAACTGGCTCACGTCCTTTCTTTTCACTTTCTCATTTTTCATCTCCCATATTTTACAATAAATGTAATAATAGTCATTAGAGTGGCAAGGTGGGAGAGGCGATAGCTTTCATTGGACCAGCTTCTGTTGGTGAGAGAGATGAGCTTTCAAGCCACACAGAGCTCTTGTGCAGGTGAGTACTTGACATTTGAGTGAAAAATGAAGCAACTTTCACGGACAGGGAAGGTGATTGGCTGGGCTAAGCCAATGGGTTCTTAGGATATCCCCAGAGCTGCGTAGATCCCACCTCTCTTTCGAGGATTGTTGTCTCTAGGGTCCATCCTCTGCCAGGTTGCAAGTTATGCCACTGGCTTTGTGATGCAAACACCTGGCTTCTGAGCGTTAGTTTCTCAGAGATGTTAACATTTCCCAGTATTTAGGTTCAGCGTGTTGATTCATGGAGCATCCTACTACTGGTTTTGGACAACGATTTATGTGGCTGGATTCTAATCTCATCCTGGCTTTATACCAGACTAAGTTTTTTGAGTTCAGTGACATTATTTCCGATTTACACCAGTGTAAATGGCAGCAAAATCAAGGGCTAAAAACTTTCCCACCACACTCCCTTGGAGCTGCTGTCACAAATAACGGTATCTTTTTATACCCGGCCAGTTCGGAAAGTGCAGTGATGCACATCTCATACTGATATATTTCAAATCTGCTCCCCCTGTCAGGAACATGCACAACAAATGTGATATGCCTCCCTGAATCTGTACCCTAAAAGCACTCCACTTGTGCATGACAGTTTAGGACTGTGAACCAGCTTATTAGAAAACTTGACAGTGAATATTAAACAACCCCCTGAAGTTCTCGGGACATCAGCCCAGAACCCAGGCAGTCTTCCCATCTTGATTACATGTGGTTCAGAAAAGCAGATTTTTAATTAAAATCTTCTCATATAATAATAAACGTTGTTTAGTTTATGGTGCTTCTCACCTTTTAAAATTTCAGTTAGCTTTTCAGTGGAAAATGGGATGTAGTTTGTCTTTGTATATATCTATTTGCACCTCATAAACATTTTACGAGGGTTTGAAGCACTTTGTTAAATTGCTATAATACTGCAATCTCCAATGTTTATTCACACAGCACCTATTAAACTAATGGAACTAGCCAGAATTCCTGAGGTTTTTTCCCCTAAGACTGGTCATTTATTTATTTTATTGCCAGATGAATGTTCTTGTAGATGAATCGGAGTGGAGTCATTCGATTAACCGCAGATGTTTATTCC
Source organism: Macrochelys suwanniensis (assembly GCA_033296515.1). Taxonomy (NCBI): domain Eukaryota; kingdom Metazoa; phylum Chordata; order Testudines; family Chelydridae; genus Macrochelys; species Macrochelys suwanniensis. The sequence continues at coordinate 2,827,398 of CM065783.1, read as the reverse complement.
CCAAGGTGATGTCAGAGAGTATATATGTTAGATATGTGCGCACTTGTCAGGAGCAAACTAATGGTTAAAGGGATTCAACCACCCCTATGCCTCTCTTCTTCTGGGGCTGCAGCCAAAACTCTGCTTTCTATTTAGAGATGCTGCCCTGAATTCAAACTCAGTCCTACAAGCAACTTACCTGGCCACGTCAGCTGAGCTCCCATCAAAGCCCTGACTTAAAGAGTTAAATCTCCAGAACAGTGTTCCATAGGACACAATTCAGGTCATAGCTCCGTGGAAGCTAAGAGACCAGATCCACAGCTGGTGTCCATTGGCCGAGCTCCACTGAAGTCAAAGGACCAGATGCTCAGCTGATGTAAATCAGTGCAGTTCCATTGACTGATTGTAATTCCATTAATTTCAATGGAATTACAGTAGTTTACACCAGTTTGGAATTTGCCCAGGGAACCTGATTCTCCTCTTCTAACTTATACCAGTCTTATCCTGTTGTCGCTCTGTTGAATCAGACTCTGATGTCAGCTACATCATGTAAATCCAGAGCGAACTCCACTGAAGTCTGTGAAGTTGCTACACACCGGTGTGCAATCAGAATCAAGTCCCTGTGTTTACTATTTGCTCCTCATGTTTACCCTTCCCACAGTCCCCAGATGACTTCATCAGCCACAGGTAAGCAGGTATGTTTTATTAAACTGTGTACATTGTGAAGCCATAGGTTTTGATTTTCCCTGCCTTGCACCGTGTCTCATTATTGATAGCTGTGCATAGTGAATGCCAAATGCTCCTGAATTAGTCTAATGTGGCTATTGAAGCACTTAGCTCTGGAGTGGCCTTTCCAGCCAGTCTCAGCACATTCATAGTCTTGTCCCCTATGTGGCATCCCAGCCATGAGTGTGATCTGCTGCAGGTGTAATATTTCAGTGACATAGCTTATAATGGCTCCTTTTGCTCAGCCATGCTATCTACCTTCTGTACATGGAGTTTCCCTGATGTGCAACATCCAGACCACATTAGTGCTGAAGCAGAAGAACTGGATTGCTTTGGAAAGCGTTAAGCAAAGCGATGGAAAAGGGGAGGCTGGAGGAGACATACCTTCACCTTGCAATAATGCTGGACCAATTTTCCATCCTTCCCATGAAAAGCCAGATTAAGGTCTTGCTCCTCTGCTAGATCCTGCTTTTTGGCTAGAAGTCTTGATTCTGTTCTTAGTCACACCGTTCTAAATCCAAAATCATGCCTCTGATGTCAATAGACCACATCTGCAGCTGGTGTGAATCATTGGTGCTCCATTGACCAGTTAAGGGCTGGCCCAACAGAGTTATAATGGGTAAAAATAATGGCCTACCTCTTCCAATGGTGTAAATCGGCATAGTTACGGTGAAGTCAGCAGATCTGGCCCAGTGACTGTGAGATCAGACTCAGGATTCAAGGTCACAAAGCCAATGATTTTGCATAGTCACCAAAGGACACGTTCATAATACATACCAGGTTAATGTAACTGTTCATGACAATATCCGCATTTGTAACCTGCTAGCATGTTAACGCTGTTGAGCCATATTCTGCTCCGACCTGGAATAACTCCATTGATTTCAGTGGAGTTGCTCTGGATTTTCATCAGTGTGGATGACATTTTGGCCCATTGTTCACAATGCTGAGGGCGACAGGGTCCACATGGACAATGCTGAAGTGGCCAAATGTGGACCTGGTGTAAGCAAGGGCAGAAAATGTGCGTCAGTCATAACTGACATTCGGTGGATGTGCAAAGTAACTGTAACTTCCATGCCAATGAGCCAGCAGGCGGTGTATCAGAAAATGGTATTCACTGGGGGGTGGAGAAAGTGTCTGTGTCTGAGCCAGAATCTCATTTATGCCAGTGTTACTCCAGTACCTGTGTAACTCCATTGGCCAGAATGGAATTATGATAGATTCTCACCATTGTGAGATCACTGGTGCAAATCAGCATAGCTCCAGTGATGCGATTGAAGATGAGCCTCTGGTGTGCTTTTTCTTACCCCTGGCTGCTGGGTGCATTTCCTAGCCGTGGCCTTGCTCAGTTTCTGCCCCATCAGCCTGACTTTGGATGGCCCTTTTTTCGCTACTACAACCATCCATAGCATGTGAAGGAGATAAGAGTGATTCATAGGTGCATGCAATCCAGCAAGCTACCAGTGTCCATGACATACCTCCTACCTCCATACATCACTAGTACCATGGAACCTCCACCTTTCCTCTTGCAGTCCGTGTTTGCCATCAGCGTTTACTGCTCAGTTTCTGCCCGGCTGTAATCACGGACTGCCTGTGAGTTGTTCAGCAAAGAGATCTCTCTCCCCTTCTCCTGTGTGCGTGGATGCTGTTAGTTCAGAGGGTGAAGGGAATGTGTTAATATCTCTGGAACCAGAGAGGGGATTTTTCATGGCAATTCACCTGAAAAAGCAGTTCTTGCTTCCAGAGAGTGTCTGATTATCATTTCTGCTCCTTTAAATTATTATTTTTTTCTCAGAAGAGGCTGGTACATACAAAGAGAATTTGGACTCAGGCAGTCCCTGGCACCAGACTGTATTTTCCACTGCTTGTGCTTGGAATACAGCTCGATCTTGTGTCCATATTCTTTTGTTTATCCTTCTCTTCCCCTCTTCCTCCTCCTCCCGGTCAGTTGTTAGAACCCTCTTTCCCCGATAAGCATTACTTTTTTCGGGTAGGTCATTAAATCATTTCTGAAGAAATATTTAAAAAGCCCCAAATCAAATTAACTTTGCCCATTTGGCTTCCCTAGCTGGGAAGAGACAAGATCAGAAACCTGTGAGACCAAGATACTTGTCAGATCCTCAAGGCAGCTGGCAAACACCAAGTCTGGATCCTTTGCTACTAGGAGAACGGTTTTCAAAATAATTCTACCTGGTTATTAATGCATAAGTATCATGGCCATAAAAATATGCCAATCTTCTAGGGCACCCGCTGTAAGAGGGGGCCTCTCAGAATGTTGTTCCATCTCTCCTACTTTCTATCACTGCTACAATTGTGCTGATTGCCAATGATTCCCATGCCAAGAGGTGCATACCAGGATCTACGTACTACAGCCAGAGTTCCTGGATCTGGGACCGATTATATCTCATTGCTGTCTCTCTAGCTGCCACCTCTGCTCTAGGGTGACATAAGGGACTGATCCTGTGAAGTGCTGAGCTCCCTCTTCGAAATGTTTTGAGCTTTCAACAGCTGTTGATGTCAGTGCAGTCACTCCTGATTTGCATTGGTGAGTGTTCACAATCAGGCCTTGCACCTTTCTCATCTAGGCTGCTGGTTCAAATCTATCCTCAGCCAACCGTGGCCAAAATTCATTACCATTGGATAGCTAGTTGGTGTCTTCTGGAAGATCAGATGGAGATCCCAGGCCAGTTTCAGTGGGAAGTTGATCATACTGCCCCCCCAAATACCACTCTACCTGGTGCTGGGGTGGGGGCCCATGTCAGGGAGTGTCTATGGCACCAGGCAGCTCTAATCTGGCCCTGGAGCACACATTCCTGTGCAAAGGAAGAAACCTACGGTGGAACTGCAGCCAGCAAAGAGCTGGGAAGCAATCTTGCTTGGGAGTAAGAATAATTAAGAGTGGGGACAATGCTGAGTCTACTGCAGTCTTGCTGCAAAAGAAATGTCAATGTAAAAATAGACTAATTCAGAAATAACCATCTTCCCTGGACTAGATCTCATGGCAGCGAAAGCCCCAAAGCAGAACAACGCCCTGAGCCAGGGGTTACTTCGAAACCACTTGTAATTCGTGGAAACCAATTTACAAAATTTTGGGTGGTTTGGGAATAAGAAAAAATCTCTTTACAAATCATCGTCCACTGCAGGAAAAGCAATTGTCATGGATCCAGATTAAAAAAACATGCCGTGGGGCTTTTTAAGCATCCAGTCATGTGACAAATTAGAGGGACACCAAATAACATAATTTCGACACAGTCAAGCCGTGCATGCTCTGCCGGCGTGGCGATTATCCTCTCAGCTTACGCAGATCTTTGCACTCCTGTGGTGCTTTAATAACATCACTTTCAAACCCTGGTATTTGGGTAACAGGAGGAGCAGCGAGCGCTCACTGCACCTACAGCAATAAGTCACTGTCAGTTCCCGTTGCTGAGGTTTCTTTGCTTTCTAACTACGAAGCTGTCTGTGCAGCTTGAACTCCTTTCTCTGACACTGAATATTTCACATAGCCCGAAAGAAGAACTCATAGGGTCATTAGCTACAGCCCTTGCCTTCTTGAAGCTGTGGGAGCCTTTGCAGATTATATCGTAAGAGAGAGATTTGCATTTAAACCCATGAAATGGGGAGAGTAGCCCCTTAAGGGTGGTAATATCTCTACTGTATTGTTTGCATTGCAGTAGTGCCTAGAAGACCCCATCAAGGCTGGGATTAAGCGCTGGACATACAGATAGTAAGAGACAGCCACTGCTCTGAAGAGTTTACAGTCTAAACAGGCAAGGTGGGAAAAGGGGACGAAAGGAAGGATTATTACCCTCAATTTAGAGATGGGGAAATGACCCCAGCTTCCCTGAATCTTTGTCCAGGGCCTTCACCCAGGACCATCCTTCCGTGCAGGTGGGGGTGCCTTGATTAGAGAGGTGTAAATCAGGAGTGACACCCCTGAAGTAAGCAGGGTTACTCAGCTGGAAATCAGCATGAGTGTAGAACCAGGCTCCAGTTCTGATCCCTGAGAATATAAAAAGAAAGGGGGCGGGAGATAAAAAACGGAGCATTTTTAAGTCTCCAGAGGAGTTTGTTTGTGGTTCAGTTAAGTTTAGGATGACATCTGGGGGCCTTATTTTTTTTCAGACCTGATTGCCCATCCCTACTGCCTATCTAACCAGCCCACCGGGGCTCCTGATTGTACCCAGCTGGGTGCTTACTCCCACTGAAATCAATGGTCAAGCTACCACTAATGCCAATTACAGCAGCTTTGTGTGATGGTGTATCTGCCCGGGGGGAACATGGGACAGATTCTGCTCTCTATTACTCCAGTGTAAGATCTACTGAGCCTGATAATGATCTCAGTCATACTGGTGTAAATCAGGAGTAACTCCACTGAAGTCAGTGAAATGACACCAATGTACAACCAGTGTAAGTGTGATGAGACCCATTGATTTACGTCAGCTTTACACCCAAGTAACTCCAAACGGATTTGGTCCTATGAGCAGGAGGAAAGAGACTTCCCTGTCTGTGTACGTATTTCCCAGCAGCTAGCTCTCTGCTTGATCCTGTGAGCTGCCAAATGCTCCCTGCAGTATGGTGAGTGTTTGCTGCTCCCAGCAATATCACAGGGTGCTCAGCACTTTGCAGGATCCGGCCATAAATTAGGACTATTAAAGCATGTCAGAGAAGTGCCTATGTGCAAATGGCCCCTTCTTGCTCAGCATGCCTGCTTCCCACGGGCCTTTGAGATCAAAGCAAGGTTTCACTCCTGTCAGTCCCGCAGAGCTTCTTTAGCTATGGAAGCGTGAGCTGGATTCTGTTCTGCCTTGTGCACCAGTGGCAGTGTTGTCCGCTAAGTTCTTTTGGAAGAATATCTATCTATCTATCTATCTATCTATCTATCTATCTATCTATCCCCACACACCCCTTCTATCTATCTATCTATCTATCCATCTATCTATCTATCTATCTATCTATCTATCCCCACACACCCCTTCTATCTATCTATCTATCTATCCATCTATCTATCTATCTATCTATCTATCTATCTATCCCCATCCACCCCCTCTATCTATCTATCTATCTATCTATCTATCTATCTATCCCCATCCACCCCCTCTATCTATCTATCTATCTATCTATCTATCTATCTATCTATCTATCTATCTATCCCCATCCACCCCCTCTATCTATCTATCTATCTATCCCCATCCACCCCCTCTATCTATCTATCTATCTATCTATCTATCTATCTATCTATCTATCTATCTATCCCCATCCACCCCATCTATCTATCTATCTATCCCCACACACCCCTTCTATCTATCTATCTATCTATATTGCGAAGCACCTAAGAGCCCCAGTTGTGGAGCAGGACTGCTGTGTGCTAGGCGCTGTTCAAAGAAGAACAACAAGAAGGTCCCTGCCCCAAGCAGCTTACATTCGAAGTATTTACTGGTGTGGATTGATCAATCGTGTAGGTACTTCTATGACCACCCATCGCAACTGTATCTGGATTCAGTGGTATCTAAGATGGGGTGGGAGGAATCCTAAACCTGTAGCTGTATTTCCACATCCCAGCTTCCCAGTTTGCATTTGCAAAACTGTCGGTTAGGTAAATCCATCATCTTCTTGGAAGTCACTGACGGAGAATAAGAAGTGGACCTCACAATGTTATTTTTACAGTCATTTTTCTGACTGCAGCTTTGCTCAATATAGCAAGGTTCTACTTCTGTTAAGATTCCTGCGTTAAGTCCATTAGAGGCCATATGTCAGGTAGCAACTACACTACCATACTGCATGACAAGATGCCATTTAAGAGCCTGGCCCTGCAGTCCTTCCTGATCTGTGGATCCTTTACTTACATGAATTGTTCCCTGGACGGCAACTTGCTTGAATAAGGGCTGCGAGATTGGGGGCACAAAGCTTAGTCAGCATTATCTGCTCTCTATTTCATTCCAATGGTGGATGGTTGGTTTTAAATATATCTTGGATGCCTAATAATTCCAATAAGAACTTTCTAAAAGAAGATCAGAAAAGCCGTCCGCAGTATCTAAATCACTATGTTAATGCGACTGAGGTCATGCGGCTCAAACATTACAAATCATTTTCAGATGCCGTCAGCCTATTTTTTTTTTTGCGCTTGTCTAGGTCTTCCTGTGACCATTGCTTGGAGAGCCATGTACACGCCCAGAGGGCTGGCTGGTCGGGGAGGGCTCAAATATCAAAGTTGGAAAAAAAGCACTTTGAGACCTAAAAGCTGACCAGAAAGCCCAGCACATCATTTTCAGCAGCAGAACATTATTGTTACTCTGCTGACAAACTCCTTTTGAGGATAGCAGAGCTGTCCAGCACCATTTTAGACGTGTCTCGAAGCCGCACGTAACCAAAATAAATATATGGTTACATGAGAAACTCCATTACATTTTTGCGTCTGGCTTCCAAGCCTAATTGTCAAGTAAGCACGACGCCAGTACATCTGCACTTATGGATAAGGCCGGTCAAGGGCCAGATTCCTCCCCGGTGTAATGCTGTTGACTCACACCTGGGATAACTTTGGCCAACAGTGTGGAAGGAAGAGGTATAAGTGTCTAGGGCCTTTTGTGAAATGGGCGTTCCTACGTAAGGAAGCGAGCTGATGTGATGAATGAGAGCAGGACAGGTAGACCGATTGACATAAAGGGTGTGCTCAGGCAAAGAGCGGCAGAGACAGTGTGAATACTGAACCCTGAGACGTCTGTGTCTTCATGGAAGTGTTACAGGGTTTAAGCAAGGGAAGGTATCGGCTGCATTTTAAAGATGATGTTATATGGTCTTTCATGTACCACAGCTTGGTTTGAGTAACTGATGCCCAGAGGATTACATTCCCAGTGCTGATTATTAATTACTTCTTTAGCTCTATAGTATTCTAGCTGCTATATTTTATGTAGGCGGAGATGGTAGCAACACCTACGGTTAAGATTTTCTAACACTTCTCATCATAATGCCATGTTGTCAGTGGGTTTGTAACTTTGCTAAACTGTAATGGTTTGGGCTGAAAGTTTTCATGCCAGGTGTCTGTCTCAGGCTGATTTTCTTTGTTTTGAAAGTTTGGTTCCGCCATTTCGCAGAACAAGATTAGGGGAAAATATGTTTTCTCCCTGTGGTAAAAAAAATTGTACAAGAGTTTCACTGAGAAACTTGAGCAAGCCAGGTCTTTTGGAGCAGGGGGCTTGATGTTTGGCCCGGGGGCCACTCTGGGGTCAAGGGTGTGCCTTTTGCCTTCCTCAGGAAATTCCACCACATTTGGCTAATTTACGAGCTACTGAAAATCTCAGTTCACACAGGCTTAGCAGAGACTTGTTAGGATTGGCCAGCTAATTCCCCAGAGATTCCAGTTGCACCGAGTGTGCTCCATTCTGGGACTGGGAGGAATGAACAAGCTTTTCACTCCACTCCCCCAGTCTTCTGGCGGGCTGCAGTGAGGGTGGGCACAGAAACTCCAAGCAGGGTGTCTGGCTCTCCTTTGCTGTCCTGGTGCTCAGGCAGTGTGGAGGGGAAACAGAAAACCTCCTGGCTGGAATGCAGAGGGGTGAGGAGCAGAGGGAAGAGCACAGGTGGTGGAAAAGAGGCAGAGATAACACCAGAGAGCGGCAGAGATAGGGAGGACTAGGGGCAGTGGAGTAGAGGAGACGTACTTCTGCAGTGGGGGAGGAACAGGGACAGAGGGAGAATGGGGACACGCTCTGGGGTTTATGAGCCTTGCTGTTTTAGTTGACCAAAGAAAGTGAGCTCAATGCACAAGTAATGAATGAAATTTTGTGGCTTGTGTTATGCAGAAGGTCCGACTAGATGATCTAATGGTCCCGTCTGGCCTAAAAATCTTTGACTCTCTGCAAGGGGCAAGGGCAGAAGGGGGCAGGCAGAGGAAGAAGAGTTTATAAACACTAGAATACTTCCCCTTCAAGTGGCAGAGTCTGTGCTCCGGATCTAAAGGTGCCAACCTTGCTGAGGTCCCATGTGCAGCTCACTATGGTTCTACATGATTCCAATTTTTTTTTCAGTGTCTCCCCACCCCCCCAAAAAAAAAAAAAAAAAACCTTGGAAATTGCACCCAAGAAGCCTGCATTGAAAGAACATTCTTAACGTTGCAAAGTCAAGCATTCAAAAATTAGGAAATGCCAGAATGAAGGTTGCCTGCATCCCTTTGCGATTATGCTTTATGACACAGGCTGTAGTTACATGATCACATCCTATTTTTCCCACATGACCCCTGCCTCACTCAGTGCACAGATGGACCTGCTCTGGGGACGAATGCGGGTTATGCAGAGAAGGGACTGTTGTCTGTCGGGCCCGGTCTCATTTGTCGCTGGTGCAGAAAGGTTTGTAGGCATTGTGAGGTGAGGTGGTATAATCCCAGAGCTGTAACTAGGAATTTCTGCGCCTGAGGCAGGGGCGTAGAAATTCCTAGTCCTCCCCTCCGCCGAATTGCCGCCGATGCCGCAGGACCGGCGGACCTCCCGCAGGCAAGCGGAAGTGGCTTCGGCAGCAGTATGGCAGAGGGTATTTTCGAGTGCCTCAGTGGCCTCGCCCTCGTTACAGCCCTGTATAATCCCCATGGTCCAGATGGGGAGGCACCAGAGACAAGCTCATGAGGGCATTAATAATTCTCTCTTCAGAGCAGAGTTTGAAGTGTGCAGTACATAAGGCCTGAATGATAAGGATAAAAATAAATATTCTATAGCAAACTAGGAGTAGTTAGCACAGGCCATCCTGTGCACTGAAAGAGGCCAGGGGTCTCGGGCGAAAATACTGTGTGATCATGTAACTGAAGACTGTACCATAATGTGTGCGCACAAGGGGCTGTATTACGAATGAATGGACAGCCCTTAATTCCGGCACTTCTTACTTTTGGGAGTTTGACCGTGAAACTTTAACATTCTTTTAATGCAACTTTTTTGTAGGTCATTATGTGCAGAGCATCTTTCAGCACAAAGCACTTGGCAGACTATAGCCTGATCCTGGTCCCACAGAACTCAAAAGGTAAAGACTAGCTTTGACCTCGGCGGGAGAAGGATTGGCCCTCTACAGGATATAAGGTACCATCCATTGCTGAAATTAGGTCCAGGTACAGTAGAGACAGTGTTCACAATGAGCACTCATTGGGCTTCAAGACAGCTGTTCAGGTCAGTCATGTTGGGCCCCATTCAATTTACTATTTGTGAACATTCATGAGAATAGGAGTTTTGTTTGCATGAATGTTTGGCGAATGATTGTTTTTTGTGGGTGAAATTCACCCCTATGCAAAGAGCCAGCCTAAGGCCTATGTGAAATTTAAATTCAGCACAAGTTCTTGTGCTGAACCTCTGCACAAGGATGAGTTTCATGATGCACAATAACCATCTATGCACGCAAAGCAGGGATTCCTGCATAAACCACAGGAGCGATTATTTGCTATTGGTTACTTGTCATTTCTCATTCTTTAGACTTCTCTTTAAACCTCTGGGCTATGCAACCAGTGAAAAGAAAGAATCTTACATAGCATTGGCTACACTTAAAACGTTGCCAGCATTGCTCTTCCCGTACAGCTACACCAACAAACCTTTCTAATGCAGAGGCAGCTCGTACTGCCAAAAAGGTCCTTTGGCTGGTGTAAGGGGACTGTTATCCCCTTACTAACATTCAGAGCTCCCAGTACCAAAAGGGGAAGGGTCGATGGGACTGACAGTCCCCAGGGGCAATGGGGAGAGGCCAGTGCTCCAGGTCAGCCTGATTGACAGGGCGGGCAGGCGAATCAGGGAGTCAGGAGGTCAGGGTGGATCCCATCCTCCCTGTGAGCTGAAGTGGCCTGAGTCAGAGTGAGTGGGGCTGAGCTGAGGAGAGGGCAGAGCTGAGCTGGGCCAGATCTGGAGGGGCCAGAAAAGCAGCCCAGAGACACAGACCTGCCCCGGGAGCAGAGCTGCAGCCCAGAGACAGACCTGCCCTGGGGGGAGAAGCTGCAGCAGCCAGAGGGCCCAGGGCAGCAGCCCAGGCAGCTGGAGGCAGAGCAGCAGCAGCAGCAGCAGCTGTGCTGAGGCAGAGGAGCTGGAGCTGAGGCAGAGGGTGGAGCTGGGGTGGAGCAGTTCGGAGCCGGGTGCGGTGAGCAGCTGGGGAGAGCGAGGGGGACCCTGGGCAGTGGGCCCAGCACAGGGAGAGGCCTCAGCCAAGGGGCCCTGCAGGCCAGACGTGCAGGGGGATCGTAACCCCGACGGGGCGGGGGCAACGCTGGGAAGAAGGGTCCTGCCACCCAGAGCCTGCGAGCGTGTGGCCACCGCCAGAACAAGTGTCCAAGCCACAGCGTCCCTGCAGCACAGCCAGGGCCTGAGAAGGAGCCTGGGACTTACACAGGAACAGACTGAACTGCCCTGACATTGCAGAGACACTGTTGGGATGTTCCCTGCCACAGAGCGGGGCGATGTGTTTTCATTAGTCTTTCCCATTTTTCCTTATTCCTGTTACAAATTAATTGTTAATTAAATAATTTGCCTTTGCTTTGAATTGTATGCAGTGATCAGTGGGTCAGGGAAGCATCCTGTTTAGAGAGAGTACCCCGGAGTGGGGACACCCTAGCCCCTGACCTAGGTGACCACAGCAAGGTTGGGGGTTGAGCCCCCCAGGAATCCTGGGCCCAGCCTTGTTGGGGGTTACGAGGACTCTGCCAGACAGGAGAGTGCAAGGGGAGTCCTCGAGGGCAGGGAGGCCTCTGGGTAAAGGAGGTGGGAGCGAGGACTCAGATCCTTCCGCTAGCCCATTTCACCGGGGTAGTGCAGAGACGAGGAAAGTTCCCCACAATAGCGGGACTATTCCCCCGCTTACACTGGTATAGCTTATGCAGGTTCAATGGAGAGAAATAAGCGATAAGGCGTCTTCACTAGGGCTTTTCCCAACACTGCTGTGTCAGGAAACAAACACCAACCAAAACCCATATCAAAACAAAACAAAAAAACACACCAGCCATAACTGTTATAACGATGCCAGCAAAACATTTAAGTGTAGACCAGGCTTGTGACTTAGGTGTCTAATCACATAACAGAAACAATGAACAATTGTAAAGAGCAAATAAATTCATAATGTTCCAATGCTGAAGATGAAAGATCTCAGTTCATCAGATAATTTCATTTGTAATGAAGAATCCAACTGGCACTAAATGAGATGCAGCCACCTCTACGGGGAGCTAATTGACTGATTAATGTTTGCAAAGAAAATTGAAGATGAAGAGCATTATGCAATTTATCATTTTTTGTTGTTGCTCTTTGTTATAATGCAGCAGCTGTTTAGCAGATTACAGCATCACTACACAATGGTTTAATTATGATTGGGGCATCATCTCTGAATGGGTGTGTTTCTAGTGGGGTCCCGCGGGGATATGTTCTTGGCCCTACACTATTGGACCATTTTTATTAATGCCCTGGAAGAAAATATAAAATCTTTACTGAAAAAGTTTGCAGATGACACAAAAATTGGAGGAGTAGGAAATAATGACGAGAACAGGTCATTGATGCAAGGCTATCTGGATCACTTGGTAAACTAGGCGCAAGAAAATAATACACATTTTAATATTATTAAATGTAAATGTATAATATATCTAGAAACAAAGAATGTACATACACAATGGGAGACTCTTCCCTGGGAAGCAGTGACTCTGAAAAAGCCTGAAAAAGGGAGTAGATAATCAGCTAAACATGAGCTCACGCTATGGCCAAAAAGGCTAATGTGATCCTTGGATGCATGAACAGGGGAAACTTGAGTATGAGCAGAGAGGTTATTTTATCTTTTGACACTGGTGTGAGCTGCTGGAATCCCTTGTTCAGTTTTGGTTCCACCGTTCAAGAAGGATGTTGATAAATTGCGGCGGGTTCAGAGAAGAGCCATGAGAATGATTAAAGGATTTGAAAACCCGCCTTACAGTGACAGACTTAAAGAGCTGAATCTATTTCACTTAATAAAGAGAAGGTTAAGAGGTGACTTGATCACAGTCTATAAGAATCTACACGGGGAACAAATATTGAACTCTTCACTTTAGCAGAGAAAGGTCTAACACGATCCAATGGCTAGAAGTTGAAGCTAGACAAACTCAGAGTAGAAATGAGGTGTAAATTTTTTTACCAGTGAGAGTAATTAACCATAGGAACAGCTTACCAAGGGTCATGGCAGATTCTCCATCACTGACCATTTTTAAATCAAGATGGGATGTTTTTCCAAAAGCTCTGCTCTAGGAATTATGTTGGGGACATTCTCTGGCCTGTGCTATACAGGATATCAGACTAAATGATCACAATGGTCTCTCCTGGCCTTCAAATCTATGGTGAAAATGTTGGTGTCCATTTGAAGTAACAGGAATGTTGGAATTTGGCCAGAACACCAGGGCAAACTGATTAAGTGTCATGGACTCTTTAATAATCACAAGTGGCCAAAGGCTTCAGTTTTACGTCTCAGCTGTAAGACAGCAGGTGTGATTTTGGAGTAACTTGTTCGGAGTAAATTGGGAGTCACTCTCCTGAAGTCAGGGCATTTCTACCAGAGCAAAACCAATATAAACAAGATCAGAATCAGTCCCCAGCAGCCCCAACTCCCCAGCACCATACTGAGGATTGGCTCAATATTGACTAAGAGGGAAGAATGTGGCCTACTCATGATTATTATTTATTACTATTATGGTAGTAGTGTCTAGAGGCCACCAATCAAGGAACTGTTGTTCTAGGTGCTGTACATACATATATAACGAAAAGAGGGTCTCTGGTTCCATTTCCTCCAGCACTGAGCATTGGTTGGAGACTCCCATCCAGGCCTATCTGGACTCCCCTTATTAGTAATGATGGGGTCAGAGCCCAGAGTAGGGTGACGAAGGGTTATCATGTGCTCCTGCCCTTTTTCGCCAGACCTTTGCCGTTGCACTACGCCTCATCATCATTTATAATTCTTCGATTTCCCCCTAGCCATCAGTGAATTCCGCTTTCTGAATTCCGGGGCTGTGACTGAAAAGCTATGAGTGGGCGTAGAAGAGGATGAGAGCCCAGCCCTGTGAGGAAAGGTACTGCCTGGAACTGCAGAAGCTGTGAGTCAGTCTGGAGTGCTGATGATTTTTTCACATAACCACATATCTTTCATTGTGGCAGTTCCGTGCCACAAAGCTAAACTCTAACCTTGCATTCAATGTCATGCTTCGATAGCCACATTTGTAATTAGCTTTAAGAGTAAAATATGTGTTCCAGGGCAAAGGCATATACTTTGTTACACTTTGGCGGGTCAGTGGCTCCTTAAAAACGTTTGGCTGGATGGATCGAAAAGAGTTTATTTCAGGTAATGAACCACATCAGCACAAATGGCTACACTGGCCAAAAGAGTCAGTGTGAACAAAAAAATTGGAACCCCTTGTTTTTTTTCCTTACCTAAACCTGGAAGACTAAGCTGGTTCCGTACATGTCATCTTATATTTAGTAAGGAACCAATTCACAGTTACATGGCTCAGTGGACTGGGAATAGGCGCTACAGCTTTTTGTTTCTAGGTTGCCAGTCTGACTCCACACCAGGTGGTAGAGACTACAAATTACTACCATCTGATGGGTGGGTTTTTTTGGTGGTCTATTTGAAATGAGATGGTGCTGTCTGTCCAGGCCACCATCACAATTGGTAAAGCTCTTGGTAGTCTTGGCAGTGGGGCTACGAATTTGGGCATGGAAGATAGACAGTATTTTTCACTCCAAGACATGTCCTTTTCACTCATAGTTGGGGAGGTATGAGGAAAGCCTGCCTTGCAATTAACTCTCCTGGATTATTTATTATTAATTATTATTATTATTATTATTATTATTTATTATTATGGTCCCCCAGGATGCTTGTGATTTAGCTTCTCCTACAAGTACTTAATTCAGACTCAAATGTCATTTTAGACATTGGAAACTATTAATAAAAAGTCTAACATTCCTCCAAAATGTTTGTGACTTTGATTTTGTATATTAACTTCACTTTGGGGGTTTTGCCCTTTCATAATCTATGTAGCTGCAAAGAGTCATCTTAAGTGGAAGTGACACAACAAAAAGCTACTTTTGACAGCTTGCAGGTTTAATAATAGAGATCCCAGGATGATTCTTTCCTTCTGAAGCAAAATGTATGTTTATTCAGAAAACATGTGTGCACATTGCTAATGCACAGTGTATGCATTACATCTTTTTGGCTTTCAGTGTGTGTGTGTGTGTGTGTGTGTGTGTGTGTGTGTGTGTGTGTGTGTGTGTGTGTGTGTGTGTGTGTGTGTGTGTGTGTGTGTGTGTGTGTGTGTGTGTGTGTGTGTGTGTGTGTGTGTGTGTGTGTAAAGAGACATTCTTATAGTCATCTGCTCCCGTTCCATACCAGTTCAGGATCTGAAAGTGTTTCTATTCTTCCAGCTTGGATTTTTGAGGTTTGATATAACCCAGCCATACTTACAGTACTTGCACTTTCGTAACTGAAAACCATAGTGACCATGTTAAAATATTGCAGCTTCTCTGGTCATGAATTCACGATGTGGTCACCTGGCTTTGGAGCTTTAAAAAAGACACATTACAATGGGTAAAACACTATGTTTTACTAAACTGAAGAAGGCACCATACTTCAAACAATCCAAGATGGCTGACACAGCATACAAAGGTGTAAGAAAAGCAATATTGGATGTTCCCCCCCAACAACAACAGCCTCATGCAATGCTGAGCTAGATTCTGTTCTTAGATACATTTATGTAAATCTGGTGTGATTCCACTCCACTTTGGCGTTGCTCTGGTTTTACTCCGGTTTTACGTTGTTATAACTGAGATCAGAATCTGGCCGACTGACTTCTGAGGTAAAAGAGCTAGCTGCTAGGCTCTCCACTGATGTACATCAGTGCAGTGCCATTAACGTCTGCAGAGCTGCAATGTTGGATGCCGGCTGAGGATCTGGCCTGAGGTGTTTAGCTCTTTGGCATCAAGTATAATAATCATCAGACCTGCTTAAAATGGAGCTTTCTTTTTTTCATGAACATTTTAGAGACAAACAAAGACATTTTTGCTTTCATTGGGATCTTTTGTGAACCATTTCAGTTTTCACCAAAAAAAATTCAGATCATTTTGGTGGGAAAAATCCCACTTTCTCTAACTTTTTACATTTCCCCCATTTTTTTTCCATTGGAAACCCCTATTTTTGATGGCAGATGTTTTAGCAAACATTGTGACCAGCTCTAACAACCACAGTGAACTAAATCCTGGTGTTCTTACTCCATCCTTACTCAAGTAACAGTTCCATTGAGTAAGAATTGACAGCATATGGCTCAGTCTGAGAAAATGTCCTATACCTTCAGCAGTATTTCACAATGATTATGACGGCTGGGAAGCAGAGACTCTGAAAAAGATTTGAGAGTCATGGTGGATAATCAGCTGAACACGAGCTCCCAGTGTGATGCTGTGGCCAAAAGGGCTAATGCAACCCTGGGATGCATAAACAGTGGAATCTCAAGTAGGAACAGAGAGGTTATTTTACTTCTGTTTTTGGCAGTGATGCGACCTCTGCTGGAATCCTGTGTCCAGTTCTGGTGCCCACAGTTCAAGAAGGATGTTGATAAATCAGAGAGGGTTCAGAGAAGAGCCACAAGAATGATTAAAGGATTAGAAAACCTGCCTTATAGTGAGAGACTCAAGGAGCTCAATCGATTGAGCTTAAAAAAGAGAAGGTTAAGGGGTGACTTGATCACAGTCTATAAATATCTACATGGGGAGCAAATATTTAATAATGGGCTCTTCCATCTAGCAGAGACAGGTCTAACCCGATTCAGTGGCTGGAAGTTGAAGCTAGACACATTCAGACGGCAAATAAGGAGTAAATTTTAATGGTGAGAGTACTTAACCCTTGGAACAATCTACCAAGGGTTGTGGCGAATTCTCCATCACTGATCATTTTAAAATCTAGATGGGATGTTTTTTCTAAATGATCTGCTCTAGGAGCTATGTTGGGGCAAGTCTCTGGTCTGTGCTATACATGGGGTCAGACTAGATGATCACATTGGTCCCTTCAGGTGTTGCAGTCTATGACTCTAGCAAAAGCAGGCACTATACAGACTGAGTTATAAACTGCAGACTTTTACAGCTTTGGAACCATGTCTTTCCATGGTGATTTATGCAAAATGCCCGTTGACTTTGGTGGAGTTCAGTCTGTGGGATGATGGGTGAAGCTCCTCGTTGTAAGAAGGGTGTCTTCCTCTGAGATTGTACCACGCCGGGGACTCCACTCCTGACTGGAGCCTCTGCTTGCTACTAAAATGCAAACAATAAATCAGCATGAATGAATCGCCGGGAGAATATATCATTGGAATTTGCCATGTGATGGACTGAACCACACCCATGTACCCCGTCATCACGTCACAAGGTGGTGATAGCAGGGAGGCTGCTTGAATGAAGTTGCCTGTTCTGGAGGGCCAGGAATGCTGAAAATCCATCCTAGTGGAGAGCTCCATTTTCTCCATGCAGCAGCTCATTCTGATTCTGTAACACTTACTCACCTGGTGAACATTTACTCACAGGAGTAGGCCCACTGAAGCCAGTTTAAATCAGTGAGTAAATCTGCTTAGACATCATGGCCCAGTGCTTCGTGTGTGGAGACTAGAATTCTTCTTAAACTTTGACATGCTCATGTTTGTTCCAGACAAATGAGCAGAATTCCAGTTAATATTATTCTTTCAACAGTAACATTGAAATAATAATAACGTACCCGTAACACAATCACGCAGCCCCTTTAAGAGCAGGTCCTGCGAGCCCCGGCATAATTGGAGAATTGGCCCTTTAAGAGTGGGGAGCACTGGGAAATGTAGTCTCCAGGAGAGATTGGTGGTGGTCATATGACCGGGGGAGGGGTCAGTTGATTGGCCCAGATGATAATATAACTAGCAGCCTGCTGTTCAATGGAGAGGGTGGGGGAGTGGAGGTGTGATCTCAGGTTGGTCTGCCCGTGGTAGCAGGCTTGAGAAGACAGCTGGTGGAATAGAGCAAGAAAGAGAGAGGCTCTAGGGACTGGACAGAGAAAGGCCCCAAGGAGGGATCAGAAGGAAGTTGTATGGATGGCTGTTGAAGGAGATAATGCTTGTACTTATTTATGGAGCCCGGTGGGGACTTGCCACCAGGGTAGAATCGAGTCTCCCTTCTGTGGCCCTGCACCAGCAAGGCAAACAGGCTGCTGAGCCCAGGATGGGGCTAGAAGAGAAGCTGTAGTCCAGCAAGGGAGAACATATTGCGTGACCCTGTGAGGCAAGCCGGGGAAAAGCCATATAGTCTAAGGAGAGATAGAATACCAGGGTTAGAAGGGACCTTAGGAGGTCATCTAGTCCAACCCCCTGCTCAAAGCAGGACCAATCCCCAATTTTTGCCCCAGATCTCTAAGTGGCCCCCTCAAGGATTGAACTCACAACCCTGGGTTTAGCAGGCCAGTGCTCAAACCACTGAGCTATCCCTGGTAGCTCTTGTTTCCATTTGGTTTGATTTGTTAAGTCTGGAAGGGACGGACTCTTGTGTCTTAGCAGGCGGGCTAAGGCATCCCAGTGAGCCAACAGCGCTGGGGGCTGGAGGAGCACAAGGAGAAGACAATGGGTCAGTTGGAAAGGGGGTGGCACCTGGGGCATGAAGCAGCAGCTGCCAGGATGATCATGTCACACTATCTACATATAGCTCATAAGATATAAATGGTGCCACCCTGAAACACCCCAAACGAATCCCCAAGCAAGGCTGATGAAGGGCTAGACTGCAACCTCAGGCAGGCGATCCCTAGCATAGTCCCATTTTGAGTAGACTCTCCAACATGAGCAAGTGTCTGTCGGGACAAAATTCTCCTACAGCCCAGTCATCTTTAAGCAGATTTAATCATTGACTTCAGCTGAGGCTTAAAAACCAGGATGCACCTGCTTTGTTAGTAAATGAAAAGCGGTGTGTGGGATGCTGAGCGACATGCACTAAGAGAGGGCTTAAGCCTCGGCCAAACCTCCAATGACAGCACATGGTGGACAATGCTGAATATAAATGCTTACACTATGGGGTAACTTTGCAGTGCATTGTTGTATGTGGTATTTAGGGCCCACTCCAACCCCCTCTGGCTTCAATGAACTTTGATTGGACCCTTGGGCCCCCATTAACATGAATTCCTGACGCACCTTGGTGAAAAGTCACCTCCAGGGGTTAATTTTTTGGTTGCTGTCAAGTATTAGAAGAAAATAGAAACCAGTGTCTCTCAGCCATTTCAAGTTGGCAGCCTCTTATTCAAAGTCAAAAAGCTCTGCATCCCCTGTCCATTTGCTATAAAAGTAAGAGTGAAAAAAAAAAGCATCCATGACAATGGCAAGGCTGCCTAACTTATTTTGTGTGGGTTTGGAAAGTTTGACAGAAAATACTTGATCCTGAAGGGTCAGGGCCTGAGGGGAGTGGGGGAGCCAGATTTTCTTTTCCTCGGATTGCCATGAAGTCAGGGCCGGCTCCAGGCACCAGACGGCCAAGCGCGTGCCGGGGGCGGCGACCTGTAGGGGGCGGCAGTCCGGGGAGTCTGGGGTGGCTTTTTTTTTTTTTGCTTTGGCACTTCGGCGGCGGCCTTTTTTTCGCTTGGGGCGGCCAAAAAGCTGGAGCCGGCCCTGCATGACGTTTTCAACATCTCAGGACCTCCTCTCCCCCATTGCCGTTGGCGACCCCTGAGTTGAGAAACGCTGCATTCAGCTGAATTATTTATTGTATTTATTTGCACTTAAAACAAAAGAGGCCTGTCTACGGCTCTAGGTGTGCTAACGTAATTATACAGTAATGCAATTAGATGAAAGGTCACCAGCGTTATCAGCCGTTCCACAGGAGCTCAGTCAGCCAGTCACCTTCTCTCTTCATTATCTAGGAAGTGTGCACTCAGCCTTCTCCCGCGGTCCTGTCAAATAGGCGTCTTTTGCAGCATGCCCAGAAAGTCACCAGATTTGGGCTCTGTTGGATCAGCGGGGGTGGGAGGCAGAGCGAACACCCTGCCAGCAGCTCCCTCTCTTTTATAATATGGGGATCCCGCTTGAGCTGCCTGGGGCCGTGGTAGTGTGACCTGGGCAAGAGAGGTGGTCCCCAGGTAGTCTGGTGCCAGAGCAGTTAGGGCTTTATAAACCTTAAATTCCACCCCGAGACCAATGCAGACCCCAGAGCATAGGTGTCATGTGCTCCCTACAAGATGCTCTGCTCCGTAAGCAAGTTGCTGTGTCCTGTGCCAGCTTCACTCTCTGAATGGTTTTAAGATGCCGCAGCCCCATGTAGATCACATTGCATCCCCTAGTCGTAAGGTAACAAAAGCAGGGATAACAGTGACACACTCCCCATCTGAATGGAAGGGCTGCAGCTTTGGAACCAGACACGGATGGGAAGAAAGTTATTTATATCCAACCCTGATATTCTATGATTCTATGATTTTGCAACAGACATTTCGGGTTGTGTGGTTTACATCAGTTCTCCCACATTTTGCTGTCCTCCTTACCTGGAGAGGGAGTTATACTTTTTTTCACAGCTGGTTAAAATATTGTCCGTTTCTTCTTTTATAATCATCCTCATAAGGATAGATGGTGGGCCAGTAGATTTAGTTCTGGGGCTACCAAGTTTTCAGAACAGTTTTGCAAGCCAAACACATAAGAGGAAGCTACTTATAAAATTTCTTCTCGTTACCTACTGAGTTTTGGTAGGGTTATTGCAAAATCAAAGTAGTAGCAGTGGCAAAACTACTCGCTATTGGTCAGCTTCGTTTGTCAAATAAACAAGGGGTCTGCAAATGTTCAGATAATGGATTTTCCACAAGCAGGAATTTTACGCTTCTTAAAGATTGGGACAAAGAGTACTTTGCATTGTATGAACCATTTTGCAAATGGAAGAGGCAGGACAGGC
Organism: Macrochelys suwanniensis; assembly: GCA_033296515.1. Lineage (NCBI taxonomy): Eukaryota > Metazoa > Chordata > Testudines > Chelydridae > Macrochelys > Macrochelys suwanniensis. The sequence goes on along the minus strand of CM065783.1, from coordinate 2,806,822 downwards.
AATAAAGAAGATGACAGACTCATATTTGCCTGGTATTTCAGGCAACTAAATGGGCACCATGGCTTTACCTTTTAAAAAAATGGCCCTCTGCTTTCACAGCGGGTACTCTGCTGCAGTTTCCATAATTAAGATAACAGTACATGCCACTGAAAGACCTAAGTCCCTATGACAGATGTACAAAACAGCCTGCCTTTCTATATACACCTAATTTAATTTACAACAGCAATAACCAGCTAATAAAAATGCACTATTTGTATTTTTTCTCTCTAAAGTACATATTGCCCTTCCACAGTCATTCCTGTAGTCCCATGAATTACTGTTGTTTAAAGATGTTCCAGGACATCATGTTTCCTCTCTTATTGGTTGCAATACTAAGAGCTCAGAGGAAAGGTAATGATACCAACAATTATTCCTCTCCCAGGAATGTCTCTGATGCTTTTTTTAAAAAAAAACCCTAGACCTTTAATTACAACCTAATCATCTCGATCCGAGCAATAAATATAACAAATGTGAGGCAAGAGTGTGTGTGTGAGTGAGAGGGAGAGAAAGGTTTAGGGCAAGGATCAGTGGAAAATCTTTAGAAATGATGTAAGGGAAAGCAAAGGCAGGGATTGGAGTTTGGAGCCTACAGCAGAGACTATAAAAACTCTGAAAGAAAGCTGAGCATTAGGGATAAGTTAGGGTGGAGATCCTAGCAAGATCCACCAAAGTTGGGATTGCTTGTATCCAAGGCAAGGTAAGATAAGTGAGGAACTGGGCATGGGGGGTTCTGGGACTTTTGTGTGTATCTGTTGCTTTGTTTACAGAACCTCTTTAAATAGTTGCTTTATTTGTTAAGCATATGAACACTGAACCTTTTGAAATTAACAAGCAAGCCCAAAATACACACATGCACATGTCTGATGGGAAAAGGGCAATTCCTCTTTGCATAGTAAGAAGCACGTCCCCCAGTAATTTGGGTACTGGAAATGAACTAATGATAGAAGACAGAAACATATTTCCGTTAGCTAACGAGTTAGCATTTAAACAAGAAGTGTCAAACAACACATCCCTATTGAAGAGGCTGTTTGCTTTTATGCTTGTGCAGTGCTTAGAAGATGTAAAGTGCTCTCTAGATGCTAGATAATAGTGGCATTTTACTTGTTTTTCCTTGATTTTTCCCTTTTGTGTGTTATGTGCTACTCAGAATAAATCAAATGGATTTTACAGCTCTAAAGGCATTAAAGAGCCAATCTAGTTAAATAGCTAGATTAATTGCTTTGCTTTAATAAATAACGTATTTTTAGTGACATGTTTACATGGCTGTTACCTGTGACATGTTTTAAGGCACAAGATGAAGAAATTAGACCAGGGGAAGCTCTTAGCCAGCAAGTACTTTATTCTTTTCTTTTTGTAAAGCTCCTAAGTCTACAGAAGAGCATCAAGGATAAAGGGACATCCTAATATCAGTGATGGGCCAGATTTGGTTACGCTGCTGCAAAAACGGAGTAACTCAGGTTTGCACGGGTGTAACTGAAAGCATAGTCTGACCCAGTGATTGTAATTGTGCTTTCTTCATACTGGGCTCAAAATCTCACTCTCTCTCTGCCTCCGTAACTGGGGTCACTTAGTGTGTAAATGTAAAGAACTTTCAGGTCTGCACTCTGGAGGCTGCTGAGGGAACAGGGGGAGTTTTCTCGGGGAGCCAACATGGGCTTTGTTCACTGGGGTTCAAATCTCTGCAGTTCTTAAAACACAGGAGTGTGCTGTTCACTTTAGAAGCAGCATCCTCTCGAATGGGCAGAACATAGAGCTGAGGATCAGGAGGATTATTCATGTCGCTGGCACTGATTCATTATGAACTTGGGGCAAGTCGCTTAACTTCTCTGGACCTCACTTTCCCATCTATCTGATGGAGATAATCCCGCTGGCCTTTCTTTGTAGAGCACTTTGAAGTCTATGGATAAAAGAAACCCACTGTGAAATAAATTATCAAGATTACATAAGTGCAAAGTATTACTGTTTGGAGCAATGGTGCTTATCGATACTCACGGTAAAATCCTGCCCTGCTGATTGCAGGTGGATCATGATTTGTAGAACTCGAACTTCGTCTAACTGCTAAGTGTATCTCTGAGTTCTAGGACAGTTATTTTACTGAGCAGGTTCAAAACATTGCAGTTTACAACATGCATCAACTGCCTACGGATTGCTTGTACTATGTTTATATATAGGTATAAATATCTGTCCACTGTATGTTCCATTCTATGCATCCGATGAAGTGGGTTCTAACCCACGAAAGCTTATGCTGAAATAAATTTGTTAGTCTCTAAGGTGCCACAAGTATTTCTTTCTTTCTTATTTTCTTTGTACTATGATTGTAACTCACCTTCATATTCTTCTGAGTTAGCCCAAAGAAATAGATCACCTACAATTTCAACCTATAATACATCTTCACCCACCTAGACATTTTTTCTTCACCAATAATCAGTTTTGATCTTTGTTCGAAAGGTTTATATACGTCTATCATCCATTACATCACATATAATATTTGAACCATTTATCTTACCATTGTAATGACATTCTTCTCTTTTTCAGAGCTGATCTTGAGAGCTTTATCTGTATAATTATGGAAGTATGTTTTAGCTGGTTGTAATGGGCACTATTCTCTGCTCTAATAACATATTCTGCACTTATCTGTATACAGAACTTCCACTTATGTCCCTCCACTGTTAAGAAAAGAGAAATTTGCTTTGCACATGTGAATAAAAACCTATTATATATCTCTGTACATTTCAGCTCTGTGTATATTTCCTCTATCTGATTGTTTTAATGGTTTGTTTTTATTTTTAAATGCTGAAGGCATACAAGCCTGTGACACTGAAAAGCTGTTAGTTCTTATCCTGAAGAGCAAAGACAACTTTAAAAAAAAAAAGTCTTAAAAGGTAAATGTAAAAGTGATTAGAAACATTTAGAAAAGTTGGCCTGCTTATTTGGTAAACATATACATGATTTAGGAGCTGAGCATTTGTTGGCAATAGATACTAGTCTAATAAAGTTTTGTTTTCCAGAGTGCATACCAAGAATGCTGTAATTCTTTCAATTATCTTGCTTAGCAAAGGTGGAAATAGGTGCTACTCATTAATGGCTCTTTTCTTGTATGTTGTAAAAAATCTGCTTTTTTATCACTTTTTCCTTAGTCTTCTAGGTGGATTTTGTCAGAGTCATTTGTGGCTGATACATTTTGGGGTCCAAGCATGATTGCCTTCAGACAAAGTTTTTTTTCATTTGCTGTTATTAAATGTTTGTTTGTGGTGGGTGATAGTCAGGTACAGATTGTTCTTAGCTTTGCAAGCTGCCCAAATTGTGTAACTCCTGCTAATTCACAGGAAAACATTCCTAGAATATCCCACACGGACTATTTGGGCTGTACAAAATATTCAAATGAGCAAACAGTGACCATGCCTGATTATCCTCTCCCCACTGCTTTTGCATCTGTGTAACTCCATGGACGCAGCTGAGTTACTCCCGATCTATGCTAGTGCGAGTTCAGATGTTCACACAGGGGGTGTCTAGTCTCCTCTTAAAAACCCGGGGTATTTTTTTGTATACATCCTGTAGCACTGATGAGAATTTGACATTCCGAGCTTCAGCCCTTACTCACACGAGTAGCCCCACAGACGTAAAGCGGCTGCTCTCGTGTGTGTAACTGAAGTTTCGGGCCCTTTACACAGGCAAGTCCCCTAGCGAAGAGAATGCCTGTTGCTATTATAGATATATCCGTAGTGCTGCTGGCAGTGAGCCTTCCAGCCCAGGGAGACTGACACTTGCCAGCTCCACTCAAGCTAGTGAACTCAAAATAGCAGGGCTTGTATTCAGGTGGCTAGCTGGTGCCACAAAATCCAGGCTGCTATTTTTGGTGCGCTAGCTTCAGTGGAGCTAGCTCCTCTGGCTACCCCGGGCTGAGAGGCTTGGGTCAGCTGCAGAGACTCTTGCAGTCCTCATGGTGACAGACTTCCAGCTGACGTCAATGAGCGTTTTGCCTGAGTAAAGGCAGTCACAGCAACCATCTACACGCACGTGTTCTCGCCACATCTCCGCCTTTCCAAAGTTTAAAGGCAAGAAAACGTTTCAGCACAATTTAACATAGATCAAAATAGCAAGAAAATAATTGCCAAGATGGCAAGATAATACATGCAATAAGGATAAAGCAGAGTGAAGGTACACATCAAAGTCAAGATTTTCAAAAGTGATTAATGAGATCGCTTGATCATTACCTGTTAGGTCTACTCATTCCGGGGCACCTGGCATTGGCCACTGTCGGTGGACAGGATGCTGGGCTGAATGGACCTTTGGTTTGACCAAGTATGGCCATTCTTATGATTTTGGGTGCTCATCTTGAGACACCTTGAAGGAGCCTGATTTTCAGAAATTGCTGAGTACTGGCCCTCTGAAAATCAAGCCCCTCAGATGGATCCCCAACATCACTCATCACTTTTGGATTCTTGGCCAAAGTTCATCAATTTTAAATACGAGATTTGGAAGCGCCTAGCAGATTTAAGTAGAGGAAGCCTGCCGTGAGCGATTTCCCTACATTCTCAGGGGTCTGAACAGCCATTGCACTAACCAGATTAATAGTAAAAGGCAGTTTGAAACAATCATCGAGAAAAGCTAATTCTGACTGCATCATATATCTAATAAAATAATTGATGAGAATTTCCAAAACTTAAAAATCAAAACTTACTCCAGCAAATGCATTATTGACAAGAGAGCGTATCTGGCTTTAACTGTCTATAATTTATGGAATACATTTTCCAGTAAATCCCATACTTCAATGCCTTTTTATAATGGACTGCTTTCTGCAGCGTGTGTCACATCTCATCTGTGGGATGAGATGAGAACAAAAGAGCAACGCTAAGCTATTTGTGTGCTGGATTCAGCAGTGGTATTTTTCCCCTTCCTCGTACATTTTCATGGTATTACTGATCATTTAAGCAAGACTCCCCAGAACTTTCTGAAATCACTGACATGTCTGATATGGGAGTATCTTGGCTTTTATGGTAATGAATGCACTTGAGGGTACAGTCCTGCTCCTACGGAAATCTGTGTGCGTTTGCCCATTGATCTCAATGGGAGTAGGATTTTTCCCAGAGCCTCCAGTTCATCTGTTAGTAGCTCATATCCTTGTTTCAGATAAAATACTCTGCCATCTGCATCTTAAGAACAGTGGGTTAGACCCTCAGTGGAGAGACCCACAACATGAGACACAGGTAGTAACAGACCACTTTTGATGGCACCTGAATAATTGCAAAATAGTACAAGGAGCTGGTTGCTGAGTGTGCACACCACTGCCCTCTACAGGATGGAATTACAATTGCTGAGTATGATGTCAGAGGCCCTGCATGACTAACAGGTAATGGAGATTCTCCTTTACCTCTGATAGTCGGCGTCTGTGCTTCGAGAGCGGGAAGATCTGAGTTTTCATGCTGTTGCCATGAAGTACCTAATGTCTATAGTGCGCAGTACGGTGACAGTCCACAGCCCTGATCCTGCCTCTGAACACCAAGCAGGCAAAGCCTCATTGACTCCAGGGGCCTGCCTGCTCCTGTTCGCCGCAAGCGTAAGGTCTAAATTTCTGGAGGAGGGCGGAGATGTTACAATGTCGCTATTAATATTTGCGTGAGAGAGTAATCAATGCACAATGGCAGGAGAGTGAGAGATTGCGGTGCAGTGTATGAAGTCTTGCCTCAGTTCTGTTGTTAACTGTCAAGCAGGAAAAATAAAGCACTTGTGATTTATACTCAGAGTAATCTCCACCGTGGTGTGAAATATGATGGTTTGAATCGGAAAGAGCAATGATGGCTGTTCACGTTTTTGATAGGCAATGGTTTTGAACTCTGTGATGAATTACACTGTCTGGTTTTTGCTCAGCCATCTTGGCTTGGGGATGTCATTTTGCTTTTGTTGAAAGGAAAAAAGAAAAAAGAAAAATGTAACTGCAGAGCCCTTGGGTCTGATATGAGAGAGTTGCCATGTTGTGGCTGGTGAAGAGATCTACTTTGTTTTGGTTCTGTTGAAAAGGCTCTTCGTATGGTACGTGCAGATTTCTGACAGAGATTGCTGCTGTTTAGCCTGTCTTGATATAGTAGAAAAATGTTCTCTCTTTTATCTGTTTTAATTGGAACACCAACAAAGATGCTGAATTGCACCAGGAATTTAAGCTTTGCTGCATTTTGAGCTAAAATATGGGTGAAACCCATAAATATGTCTCAATTTCAGACGTGCGATTTTATCTGTTGAAAGCTGGACAGTATTTTATTTATTTCAGATAACAGATTCTGAGACACGCATTCCCGTGGAGTAGCACCTTTCCACCTCATGTAGACCCAGTGAATTCAGTGGGAGTATTTGTCGAGTAAGTGCTACTCAGAATGAGTAAAGCTATTGGAATCTAGCCCACAACAAGGAGGACAAATCCTGCCAGGAGCAGGGCTGTAGTCATAAGTTACTCAGAGCAGTTCAGATCTAACTTCACATTTCTCATTTGGAGTGGGGAGGTAGAACACTAGTGTTCAACACCTACCCGAGATTAAGCTTGAGTCACGATTCAAGCAGAAGGGGAGCAGACATCTAAAAAATCCCAGTGACAAAGGAATGAGTGGAATTCTTTTGTCACTGGGGAGGGATAGCTCAGTGGTTTGAGCATTGGCCTGCTAAACCCAGGGTTGAGAGTTCAATCCTTGATGGGGCCATTTAGGGATCTGGGGCAAAAATTGGGGATTGGTCCTGCTTTGAGCAGGGGGTTAGACTAGATGACCTCCTAAGGTCCCTTCCAACCCTGATATTCTATGAATTGCTTGAACAAGAGAAGTAACTAGTGTGAATAGCTAAACTCCGAGAATATGGTTAAAAGTGGTGAGTCAAATTCATGTCTGACATACACAAAGGTAACTCCCATGACTATGGGGAGTTCAGCTGACGCCGTCATCAATGGCTTTGACTTTGCGTTCAGTGGCAAAAATGATTTAGGGCAAAATCGCTCACAGAAGGGCAAATCCAGCTTCCTTCTCCCACCTCAGCAGACCCCAAATTCAGGGGAACCAATGTGTGTCTCTGCTGCAGGGGAGGGCAGCGTATAGGGGAGCAGCACGCTCATTGTCCTCATCCAGAAGGGTTCCGAAGCAAGGGCTGAGCAGTGGTGGAGTTAATAAGGTCTCAGGCTGGCCCTGATTTTGCTCCCATTTAAATCAATGACCCCGTACTTTTGCCGTTGACTTCAATGGGAGGAGAAGCAGGACCTTAGTCCCTACAATTTCCTCTCCTTCTAATTTTGCCGTAGCTGAGTTCCAGCTGGTTAATCCAATGTCTTTTGGGATGCAGGTGCCAAAGTGTTTATTTTCATTAGTACGTCAGATGCTATTTTTAGCTCTTTGGGCTTTGGGATGAATGAATACCAGCGCAGCCATTAAACCATATGAAACAGGTGGATTTAACCTCGCCATTTATTTTTACTTCCCCGTATCCAAATAATCAGGATGTGGTTATCTGCAAGGTGATAGACGGCGACTTTTTATTTCAATGCACAGCCAAGTACAAAAATACACATTACAAAGCACCACAACGGGGGGAAAAACCTGGGCCGGATCCTCAACTGCTGTAAATTGGTGTCGCTCTGTTAGCTTCTGGATCACCGCTCAGAATGAGTGGACACATCAGTCTCACCTTATTCATTCCTTTGTCTCTCGCCTTTGACTCCTCTGGAGTTATTCTGGTTTATATCAGCCATTTCCTAAACCTTATGGACAAAAGAAAAGGGTCTGAAACCAGATAACAAAAGCACATGTAAAAATAATTAAAATTCACACCATTTTTCTACCTTCCTCTACAGCGTCTGGTACTAGCAAATATCAGAACAAGGGTAATCAGCAAGCTGGCTTGTTGTTCTGATCACTTAAGGAAAAGCCCGTGTGAGAAGCAGAGAAATGAAGACACATGTTATAGCTGGACTTTTAAAACAGCACTTTGCTTCATCTCTCTTGTAGTGTGGGAAACAAGAGCAAAGTCAAACATTTCTGCTGGGTATATTCTGCTTGATCTCATGAGAGATCTGCGAAAGTGGGGATAAAACAACTCTCGTACATCATCAGAATATATTTACACAGCCTTTCTATTCCTGCCTGCTCCAGGAGGAGAGTCAACAGAGAGTGGCAGAGTCAGAGTTGAATTATGCTCTCTGGGGCTGGGCATGGAAACAGATTAACAAGCAGATTTCTTCAGGGGCTGGAGGCCCCAACCCAGCTCCCATTCAAATCAAGGGCAAGATTCCCAGCCAGGTCGGCGTGAGCTGGGTTGGCTCCTAAGCATTAGGGAAGGCAGGATAGCGCACTAAGCTATGGATGAGTCAGGGGCTCTTTCTGGCTCTGCTGAGTGACCCTGGGCAAGTCATTTCCCCTCCGTGTGTCTGCTCTGTTTGGGACTGACTCTTCCTTGCCCTTGTCACAGCTCTCTGCTGCCCTCGTCACGTGCCCTTCCTCCTGTGTGCACGTCGGTGTGAGGGATTCAATGGGTCGTTCTGCTTTGCAGATGCTGCAGGTTCGGTTTGGGGCGGCGCACTGTCTCCTGGCGCTTACACTGCTGCAGCGGCTCCCTGGCCCTGCTGTCCTCGCTGAGGCCGCTCCACAGGTAAGAGGTTCTTCCTGACACTGCTGCATGCATCTTCCCTCCCTCGGGAGCTCGAAGCCAGGGGCAGCTGGAGAGGCAGGTATCTCCTTAGGGCAGGGATGAGATGGGCAGCGGGCTCTAAGGGAGGTGTTACACTCGGCACGTGGTACAGCCACAGTCTAAGGGATGGCACAGAGCTGCGCTGCCCCGGGAGCGGAGGAGAGGTTGACTTGTTCGTCTCCCCAGCCCCTCATTCGCTATGGGGAGGAAGAGCAGAGTACTTCATCCCGCCCCGTGGAGTAACTTCCCCCCTCCCCTTTGTGCACCGGCTATTCTGGCCAGGGATTAGGGGAGGAGGCTGGCACCCTCTCTGCTCCATCCGTGACCCTTGTTCGCCGTGGGGAGTATCGGACGCTCTCCTCCCTGACTCCCAGTCTGAGCTGGGGAACAAGGGTGGGTCCTTAATCCCCCCTGTGGCTGAATTAGGGCTATGCCAGCCTAGCTCCAGCCCCACTCCCATGAAAATCAACGGAAAGATTCCTGGCCAGTTCAAGGGGACTTGGCTCAGCTCCGAAATGTCAAGGGAGGCAACGCGGCTGGGAGTCGGGAGACCCGTGTCGTACCCTGGGACCCCGTGGTGTTGTACCAACATGGAACAAAATGACTGTCCCGGCCCACAAGGTGTTATCTGGGTGGGCCCTTCGCCTGAAAACAGGGGAGGGAAGACAGGGTGAAAAAACAGGAAACGGTGACTATAAAAACCACTTACACGGGCAGGGGGACACCTGTATTATTAGAACTACAGTAGAGGCCCCAGAGCCCCATTGCGCTAGGCCCAGTACCGGCACATCGCGTGAAACAGTCCCTGGACCGCCAGCTGCCTTTCCTAGCCCGCCCCTTCCGACTGACCATTGCTTCCAGAGACACGGCAGAGGCCCAGGAGGCTGCAATGTTCCCTCCGCACCGTTAACGGGACGTTTGGGAGGTGTCACCCAACCCAACATTCCCTTTCCACAATACTTGAGTGAAGGATGTAGCGCCTATCAGGCCAGAAACCCAGCATTCTCTTTCCACAATACTTGAGACTCTGAGAAGAGAAAATCAGTCAAAGGAAATACGTACAATGAGGTGGCCCAACCAAGGGGTTGACTGTGCTGCAGCTTGTCATGCTATATCCTGTGAGTAACTGTAATACCAGGGTGAAGTGTTCCTACTGTGGGACGCCCCAAGTTCCCTTTTAAGATCACCCACTCGATCTGTATGGATCCCGTCGCCCTCCAGTGAACGATAGCCAGCTGCGGTGCGGAGTACGTTCGTTATTTAACAGCACCTGCAAACGTGGTGAAACAGTTTGGAGTGGGACCAAAAAAATACAATCCCTGACTGAAATAGCAATGTAAATGTAGGTAAACCGAATGCATTTGCCCTGTCTCCGTCTCTCTGGCCTCCATTACTGTTGTATCTCAGTGCGCAGCAAATGGAAGTGTATGATGTTTGAGGAAAATGGTGATCTGTTTGTCAAGAGACAAACAGGTGAAATTCATCAGATAAAAGTTGTGATGATTTACCCAGCTCCGTGGAGACAGAGTAGAGTAAACAGGCAAATGCTTTGCTCAAACGATGGATTCCCTGACATCTTTCCAGGAGCCCAAGAATTGCACCATGCTGTTCTTTAGCAGGTGCAGCCTGTACATGCCAAAGAGCCACATATGATCCTGCTTATTTATTTGAGTGGACTTCAGCTGGGATCAAGAAGGCGCATCGGATGGAGACCTATAGTCCTGCCATGCGTCACCTGCCCATTAAAGCTGTGGGATTCTGTGGGCCACACTGTAAAACATGAATGGGGCACATCTGACCCAGATGAGAGCCAAAACCCAACCGATGTTGATTCAGACCTGGCACCACAGTACCTCAGGGGAATGGTAGTTTGAGTAACTCTTGCTCTCAGTCTCTTCTGTGGGCTGGACTCCCTGGCTGGACTACATTTCCCATGATGCACCATGATCTGCCCTCTTGCATCATGGGAGGTGCAGTGCAGTGGGAAGACCAGCACAGAGGAGAATGAGTTCATGAGACACCCAAACAACTTCCATCAAGCTCTGAAACAGCATTTCTGAATCAATATCTTCTGTTTTGGAGTATTCCTTTCTTTGACAAAGTCGAATTTCTCTGCAGAAAGCTGACCCTTTGATAAGAAAATTTGTTTAGTCAAAAAAAACCAATTTTGATGGAAAATTGGCAATCAGCACTAAAAGCCATCAGGAGTTTATAATTTTGAACAGGTCTCAGCTTCTGAGGATTTTGCCTTAATATCTGGCAAGATCTTCTGTTAAAGTGGGTTGTATATGAAGGGTTTTAAATGGTCAAAGCTTTCAAGTTTCCTTGAAAGGTTTTTAATCTTCCTTAAAGTCTCAGACTAGTGTTCACATGTGCAACAGAGTTTCCTAAATACCTGAACTAAACTACTCTTAAACCCTCAAAGGACCTAATGAACACATACTACCTGTGATCGATGTGGAGTGCATACGGTTCCCGTAGCTCCATCGTGTAGATGGATGTGTAGAACTTCCCTGGTGACTTGTTAAGATCAAGGGAAGCCCGTTTGTTCCAGATTACACACTTTACAAATATTGTGGTATAATGCAGCGATTCAGAAGCACCCTTTCTACCCTTAGCAGTGGGTTCCATTTCCTCATCCAATCCATGACCATCCAACCGAATGAGAGATTTGTAAACTCCATTTCTTTAATGATTTCTGACTGGCTCCCTGAATGCCCACAGCGGAAGCACAAAAGGAAGGAGGCTAGGTAATGCATTTGCATTTTTCAAATATAGGGCCTGGGTGTGGGTATTCTTACAGTAACTCCAGATGAAATTCTGCTACTATCTTACCTTTATATCTGAATCTGAATCATTCCTGAAATATTTGACACTGGGCCATGAACAAGGCTCCCTCATCCCCATCTCTCAGGCGGTTTGCTGGAATGGCTCCCTTGTTGTGTTTTTAACTTCACTCTTTCACAAGGACAAGTTGTTGGCCTATCACTCAATCCCCGACCTAGGGGGGCAGTGGCAGCTTTTTGCCTGGTCCCTATCCTTTGACCTGTACAGGTTGGGTGGCCCTGCCAGGAGTTAAAGTTCCTACCAGCATAGCTGTCAGCCTTCCCACCGTGTCAAGGTGCTGTCCTTGGAGAAGGAGACTTATATGGTCTTTGAAATACTGCCTCCCCTGGAATTGAGCATATTCACCCAACAGAATAAAACCAATGCCTAGGTCAGGAGCTGAAGAAGACGACTGTATCCAACTGACAGTGAGTGGGGAATTTAAAGTAGGCAGAGAATAATCACCTACATTATCATTGAGCAAGGGCACTGAGGCTAACATCCTTAATCTGCTGAAAGGTGCCCTGGACTCTTAAGTGACCAAAAGTGGTCAGCGCATCAGCTTTACATCTGCTTTTAAAAAGACTAACCATGGAGCAATATTTTTTGCCTCTTACAAAGCAGAGCAAATTGTTTCACTGTCTGTTTTTAGGTCTTTGATATTGACAGAGGCCAGTCAGTATTTGCCAGCTCCCCAATATGCATAAATATAATCTAGTAAGGGTGTTAACCTTAGCGTCATAAGAACAGCCATATTGGGTCAGCCGAATGGTCCATCCAGCCTAGTATCTTGTCTTCTGACAGTGGCCAGTGCCAGGTGTTTCAAAGGGAATGAACAGAACAGGGCAATCATCAGGTGTCCTAAATGAAGTTCAGAAAACATCCTGCCTATCCAAATTCCCTGTAAGTTTCAAGAGGATATGCTGCTCTTTATTTCCTGTCCTAAACTTGCATAAGGCTGCCATGCCATGTCGTACCTCTGAACTGGTAGCATTTCAGTGCTAGGTGAAATAATTTTGATGTATTGTTTGCATAACAATTGGTCAAACTAGTAAAGTGATTTGGGATGGAAAATACTATATAGGCATTTATTACAGCTGGTCGTACAACAAAAATCAGTTTCCTGAAAATGTCAAATTTTTGAAGCTGTTTTCATTTCAAAGAGCTTGAAAATAAATATTTAACACCCCCCCCCAAAAAAAATTGTATAATTATTTAATTGAAATTTTAAAAATTGAATAAATTCTTGAAAATGTTATTGAAATGATTATGGAAAGTTTTTGTTTACCAAAAACCTGGATTTCAGTCAATAAAAAATGTTCTTAACCATTTTGAACAACATTTGAGATAAAATTTTCAATTAAAAAGTCACACAATGTTTTCTGAAAAATGGAGAATTTCAACAATGTCAACGACCTTACATTAAAAAAATTCATCTTGGAAAAATGGCCAATTTTCAATTAAAAAAAAATCTCATTCAACTGATTTGCTCCAGCTTTAGTATTTGTCGATTCTAATGTATTTATGGGCTGTACCAACCACTGTGCAGTTTGAAATTCTTTTCCGGAAACAGACACATCAAGCAAACCCATCCCCTCTTCCTTTGCAGCCCTTTGACTCTTCCATAGTATTAGGCATGGAAGCACATTCCACATCCAGCGAAGAGAAGTCAGCCACTGACCTGGCAGCTAAACTGCTGCTCCTCGATGAGCTAGTATCTCTTGAAAACGACGTGATTGAGACCAAGAAGAAAAGAAGTTTCCCAGGGTTTGGGTCTCCCCTCGACAGGCTTTCTGCTAGTTCGGTGGATCTGAAAGGCAAGCAGAGGTAAGCTGTATGATCAGACGGTACAGTGATGAGCGCTGTAAAGAACGTTGCTAGATAGACCTTCCAAATGCAAGCTACTCATTTTCATTAGCTAGCTAGTTCTGTGGGTAATTGATTTGTCAGCATATTGAAGTCACTTCAGACTACTCATCTTCTCGGTGTTGCTGCAAGATTTATAGCTCTTCACCTCTGGTAAGTAATGCACTCTGCAGCGGATTTATCCTTGTAGCCCTAATCAACCTACAAGAGACATCCAGGTAAACTTAGTCCTCCAGCGCACCCTTTTCCATTCATGTTAATGGCCCTTCAGTTTAACAGGCTATTTAGGCAGTAAAACTGTTCAAGGAATATATACTGTCTGGGGTTTAAAAGTAGGGTGACCAGATGTCCCGATTTTATAGGGACCTAGTCCCGATATTTGGAGCTTTTTCTTATATAGGCACCTATTACCCGCCACCCCATGTCCCAATTTTTCACACTTGCTATCTGGTCACCCTATTTAAAAGTGAAGGGATGGGGAGATAAATGTTTCCAAGAACAGATAGCTGGAGAGAGGGCATCTTACACAGCAAATCTTGACCGACACAGTAGTGTGCATACAAGTCATGCACAGTACATGATAGGCAGGGCATCTTGAGTAAGGCCTTCAGGATCCTGGTCTATTGGTTTCACTGAGATTGGATCTGAGCAAAGCCCTGTACAATGTGCCTATCCTACAATGCATCTGTTAATATTCAGGCCTGATATCTTGACTGTTCACCTTAGAGGAGATGGGGCTTTATGTTGGAAAGAGCCAAGGAGATGAGAATTAAGAAGGCAAAGGAGATGCATGTGGCTGTGGAGCAAGACTTGCAGGGTGTTTCTGCTGTTCACCGTAATGGAAAGCGCTCGCTGAGATCTCTCTCTCTCTTGCCTCCTTTGCTATTTGCTGCTGGTGACCATCTTCCCTCACCTTTCAGACCCAGTCCAGCAAAGCACTGAGTGCTTAAAGTTAGGCGCTCACTTAACTGATTTGCTGGAGAGGGGCCTTTGTATGGATGGGTGAACAATGGTCTGATCAAATAAAATCTGATCCGAGCCTTCACCCAAAACTTACCACAAACCTGGAACCAGAATTTTTACTGAGGTCTGTAAAAGTTTGGCTGACTGTGTTTAATTTGGAAGTGAAAAATAGTCACTAGAGCCAGCCAACATTTTTCCAAAATTGTTTTTTTTCCAAAGATATTTTTGCAATTAACCAGCTTTAATACTCGCTCTGCACTTCCAGGCTCTGGCCGGAAGGGGGTGAAAAGTAAAATGATTAAAACCTCAGGCGGTGTTTTTTGCCCTTACAGCTCACTATGGACTCAAAATGTGCTCATTTCTGAGAAAAAAAAATAACTACGGTAAGAGTGAGGGCAAAATGTTAAGCAAATTATTAATTAAGAGTGAGGGCAAATTATGTTAAGCCATATTAAGCAAAATGTGGCTGTTTTGGGGTGCAAAAATTAGCCCTTTTTTCAAAAGAAGAGTTTTTCCACAAACACATGGAAATTCATATTTTAGATGTAAAATATTGATTTGATCTAAATTACACAGAAAGCAAAATATCTGAGGAAGGGGAGGAGGAAGTTTGAGAAATGGGCCAATATTTCTGAAATCAAAAACAATTTCACCCAGGCCGAGCTGAACTCTGACGTGCCAGAGTATCACCGAATACCTCCTTTCATGACATTTCCAGCCCCGGTTTCACCCTTGAGAGTTTCATTGCTCGGAGGAGCAGACAAGCTTTTGGCTTCTAGATGAAGCAAATGTTGAAGCCCTTCGAGGTTCTCTGATCACTATGTTTTACACAGCTATTGTGCTCACCAGCATCCTGGGGTCACTCTATACAATCACCACACTAGTGCATAGACCAAGGGAATGCTGTTTGGTCATATAGACCAAATCAGAAATGTTTCTTAGCGTATATACTAGAGCAAGTATAAACCAATGACAAGAATCTCTGCCTTCTCTGGTGGGGGATCCATGTGGGATGACACCCTGACACCTTTAGCTGAAGGAGATTTAGAGATCCTGAATGTAATGGCTTGGAAAGCTCTCAGACGCTGAAAAAGATGTTACACCCGGTATTAATACAGTGCTGTGATATAGACTCACATAGAAGAAACTTACAGCAGAGATTGGGGGAAATCCTAGCCCCACTGAAGTCAATGGGAAAGTGGCCATTCACTTCATCCTGGATTTCTCCTATTCTTAGTTAGCATTAAGAAGCTTTGGAAATAGGGTGACCAGATGGCCCGATTTTATAGGGACAGTCCCAATTTTTGGGTCTTTTTCTTTCATAGGCTCCTATTACCCCCCACCCCCTTCCCGATTTTTCACATTTGCTGTCTGGTCACCCTATTTGGAAAGCAGAGACCAAAGCAAGAGCGGACGAGCTTTCAGATGCGATGTGAGGCGATGGAGACTCCAGTCAGCGTCACAAAGGCATAAACCGTGTTTTAAACAAAATTCCTTTTGATTTCCCTGTCCAATGCCAAGGCCTGTTTGGCCGACAGGCGAAGATGCACAGAGGCTCAGCAGACAGCGATGGGCTGAAAGTCGCTGTCATTGCCGCAGGTGGCCACAAGAGGGATCAGTTCAGCCGTAAAACGCCTTCACTTTGTTCCAACGCTTTCCATGGGAAACAGGCCCAAAGTAAAGAATTCTGGGGCCCTGACCACTATGGAAATTGGGGGGTTCTCCATATTCCTTAAATTATGACTGCCCCTTATGTACCCAGCCCCCCCCGACCCCTAAATGCCCCCGCACCTCGCATGTACCCCAACAACCCTCCCGCAGCCCCCACTGATCCTGAGAGCTCCCCCACCCACGTCCCAGCAGCCCCGACGTACATCCCGCTGACTGCAGCCCCCAAAACTGGAGCCCCATCAGCCATAGCCCCTAGCGTCCGCCACTCACTGCCAACAGCCCCTCCCCCACCTCCACTGTCTCCCCCAGCACTCGCCCCATAGCCCTCACCCACTGCCCCCCAGGACCTTCCTGGCCGCTCACCAGCATGTCCCCACAATTCAGCACTCCACTCCAGGCGACAGTGTCTCCTCCCTATCCCGGCCACCCAGGTCTGCTGGCTCCCATCGCCCGCACCTTGCGCTCACAGGCTTGGCCTGGCCGGCAGCCGGGCCAAATCCGAGGGAGTGCAACTGTGATCTGGGGCACAGCATCATAGTGCTACTCGGTTTGGGGGGGGTTTCTGTTGGCTGGGGGCTCCTCTGAGGTGGGTCCCTCTGCAAGTGCACTGAGTGCACCTGGGTTAGTCCGGGCCTGGGACCCGGGTGACACCTTGGGTTTTGAGTTCCAGTTTTACAGTGAATTTAGCGATGCTGAAAGGCACCAGATTGAGAGCTCTGGAAAATGAAGTCCTCCTTATATCCAGCCAAACGCAGACAGAGAGCAGAAGTGCACGCTGCCCTGATGCCTCCGAGTCCCCCGCAGGGGGGTGTTGGCATTAGGAAAAAAGGTGTGTTCTTCACACAAGTTAGGTAACATGAGGTAAAACCCTGGTGAAGACCAGGGCAATTGGCAGTTTTCACACGTTTTAGCAGGATGAGTTAAAGACTTTGGGGGCTCCTATAGTTTACCTTAATCCACTAACTCTTGTGAAAACTCCCAGACTGCTTGATCCTCACTAGGATTTTACACTGTTAGCTAACTTGAGTTAAGAACATGCCTAGTGAAGACAAGGCCTAAGAGAGCGAAGCGAGTTCATTTTCCAGTTCTCCATCTCTTTGTAAAGTTTCTCCAAGGACAAAAATTAGGAGTATTCCCCAGGTGGGAATTCACTAGGTGTTTGCAGAAGCACCATGGTTTTTACTGCAAAGTGGCAGTGCTTTTATGGGTGTTAATGCAAGTTCCTCCACTCTCAAAAACCAGGCTCAGTTTTTCATGAAACATTGGAAGCAGGGATGGGAATATTCCTTCTTCTCTTGTTTAGTTTTTCCTGCATGCATGGCCATATCGGTCATGATTAAGGACACAAGGGAAGGTTTAGCTAGGAATATCTCACCTTTTGGTTTTGTTTGTTTAAAACCAATGATTGAAATCTCAGGCTCATGTTTGTGGCTATTGAGTTGTCTAAACGTTGCATTGCAAACAACCATTTTAGAAAGGAGACTGGAAAATACTTATTAGGTCTCCTCTATTTCATCCCTTCTATCTCTGCAGGATGCTTCCCCCGTGTACCTTTCCCCACAATGACAGAACAAGGAGTAATGGTATCAAGTTTCAGTGGGGGAGTGTGACAAGATGGCCAATGTTAGTATGGTGGGTCCTGTGCTTTTCTTGGCAGGGGACTACAAAGCCACCTTTTGCCTCTGCTCTTGGGGCCCTGAGGGCCCTGCTAGCGGCCCAGGAATGTGGTAAAGGAGGGAAGCGGGGGAAGGGGTCTGGATTTACTCTGAGCTCAAGCCCCTCTCAACCCCTGCGGGTTCTCACTCTCTTCCCCCTTGGGTGGGGAACCTTCAGTCCTTAGACACTGGGGCAGGTCTCCCTTACTTTGGTTCTCTGATAATTCAAGTCTCACAGCCCACCTCCAAGCTCCAGTCCTCTCGCCTTCCTCCTTCCCCCTGTCTGCCTGAAGCAGGAGGTTTTATTAGGTTCCTGACAGCAGGGCCGGCTCCAGGCACCAGCCGACCAAGCACCTGCTTGGGGCGGCACCTGGAGAGGGGTGGCGCTGGGGGTTTTCTTTTTTTTTGTTAATTAAAAAAAAAACCACTCTTCCCGGCCGGGGCACGCTCCCTGCCGGTGCCCCGGCCGGGGCAACGGGGGGCGGCTGTGCCGCGCTCCCAGGTGGCACCCCAGATGGGGCAGCGGGTGAACCCCACTCCCAGCTGGTGCCCCAGACAGGGCAGCGGGTGAACCCCTCTCCCAGCCGGTGCCCCAGACGGGGCAGCGGGGAGCGGCCGTGCTGCGCTCCCAGGCGGCGCCCGGCCGGGGCAGCAGGGCGGCCGGCGGCTTTTTTGCCTGGGGTGGCAAAAAAGCCAGAGCCGGCCCTGCCTGACAGGGCCTTAATTGACTGCAGGTGCTCCAATTAACCTGTAGCCACCCTCCCTAGTCTACAGGGAACCACACCTTAATTAGCCTTGGGCTTATATATTTCCCCTCAACCACTCTACCACTGCTCCCTGGCCCTCGTGTATCACAGGGAGGTTTAGGTTGGATATTAGGAAACACTGTTTTACTAGGAGGGTGGTGAAGCACTGGAATGGGTTCCCTAGGGAGGTGGTGGAATCTCCTTCCTTAGAGGTTTTTAAGGTCAGGCTTGACAAAGCCCTGGCTGGGATGATCTAGTTGGGGTTGGTCCTGCTTTGAGCAGGGGGTTGGACTAGATGATCTCCTGAGGTCCCTTCCAACCCTGAGATTCTATGATTTACAGACTCTAATTCTAAATGTCCAAAACAATGGACCACCCTCGCCACACGCACGTCATTTCAGAGAGTGTCCCACAAGCTAATGTTTAAAAGCTAGTGAGGTGACTACACAGATTGATTTAAAAAAACCAAGTCACAGCCAGGAAAGTCTTTGCCCCAGGACAGCCTGGGCAAGGGGAGAAGTGACCTTAGACCACTGCTGAACCACCCAGCTTCTGGGCTGCTGAAATGGCCTCTGGCGTAACTTAGAGCAGCCCCCGGGCCTGCCTATGGATTACACTGAGCCCAAATTATCATTGTGCCAAGGTCTGTGGCTACTCCCCGGCATGCCCCCTGTACATTAACCCAATGCTTCTTCTGCACCGGGGGAATTCACCCGCTGCCTGTCGATGCACATGTCCTGCCCCATGTCCTGCCACTGTGGTGTCCAGCGGGGACAGGATCAGCCCCTTAGTGTTTATCACAAGACAGTAAAACACAATCCCCAGCACGTAGAGCGCTGCCCACCCTGGGGCTCAGCCCGGGTCTGGGCCCCTGGAGCTTGGAGTCGGACCTTGCCTAAGGCATCCTCCCCTCCTTACAGCCCTTGTTTCAGGGGAGTGGGGAGCTGAGTTTGAGTTAACCCTTTGTTCACCCTGGCACATAGACGTGGCTTGCAGTCAGGCCGACTTCCTGGGATTCACCCTCTATTTCCCATCACACTCCTCTTAGTCACACCCGCTCCCTCTGGCCTCCCTCAATAATTCCTCTCTGGCCTCGATTTTCAGACCCTTTAGGGACTTATCTCCCTCTACATCTACCTTTCCTCATAACCCATAATCCGTCCCGCCCCATAACCTTTCTGGGCGTGGCCACCCCCTACGGCAGGGGACTCAGTTCTCCGATCCTGCCCTTCATTTCGAATGAATTAAGTTGGCGGCAGTGAGGAGGTGCTTTCAGTGCCAAGCCCCCGAGGAGTTATACTGAGTAAGCGACTGGCTGAGCGCGGAGCTGAGCTGAGGATGGAAGAACGTGTCTGAGGAGATTTCAAAGGGCCTGGAACTCTGGGGGTTTGAAACGTGACCGGGGATCCAGCCCTCTTTCCTCGAACGGCCTTGTGTTTTAGGAACACCGGCCCAGTCACACTCTTCACTTCATCAGCGGGCCAAGGGAATGCTCCTGTGGATTCCCCGGGGCTGCCAAATATGCTTGGAGCAACACGCGATGCATGCCAGCAAGTGCCGCTCCTTGCTAACGGGAGCCAGCAGCCTACCCGTGGGAGGAGAGGCCCGTCAGGGTCAGCTGGAAAAGCTGTTAGCTGGAGGGGTGAGAGAGGCAAGAGGAAGAGGGGAAGGGAGAGTGAGTTCAGAGGAGACAGGGAGAGGGCCTGGAGGGTGCAGACTGGGAGCCTGGAGACGAGGAAGCGAAATCGGTTTCGTTTGACAAGCTTGTTTCATGAGCAACATAAAAAGAGGGGGATCGGTTCAGCACTGCCATGCGGCCCTCTGCACCCCCTGGGCTGATGCAAAGGGGCCATAGGAGCGGCCTCCTTCCCCACAGAACAACCCCAGCATGTGGGTCTACTGCAGCAGGCGCAGAGACAGCTCTCCAACTCCTTTCCTGCAGCCCCTGGTGCACGGGACACTGGGGGCAGAGAAGGGAGGGGGCAGCTCAGGAGTGGGAGGAGGAAGAGGAGAAGGCGGGGTAATGGGAGTGTACTTATCCCAGGTCGTGTAGGATGGAATATTGGTTGTGCCAACACAACACCCATTGCTCCTTTGGAACTAGGAGAGGAGTCCATCCTTCTCAGTATTTTCCTGCCGTTGGCAACATTTGGAGGAACTGTTCAGTGTTGCTGTGACACATTGGCAAGGTCGGATTTGCTGCAGTGACTCAGACTGATGCTTCATTGTCTTTGGTGTTTTTGTCTCTGACAGTGGACAATGCTGAGTGCTTCAGAGGAAGGTGTAAAACCCCACAAAATACCTGACTGTGCACCATTGTACTTTGGAGGAGGGCAGGATGGCCACTTTATGGCCTGAAAAATAAGGTTTCCCAGCGCTTGTAACTTCATATTTGATATTTGCCTTAATAATATCCGGCAGCAATGAGTTCCATGGGTGAATTCAACTTTGCATAAATACTATTCCCATTTACATTTTTAAAATCTTTTCCTCCTTCTTTGAATAGTAGATGAACAACTGCCAAGCTGTTGAACTTGAATTGATATGCAAACTAGATACCATCAACTCAGGGTTAAATAGGGACTGGGAATGGCTTGGCCATTACGTTAATTGAATCTATTTCCCTTAAGTTAACGATCCTCACTCACACCTTTGTGTCAACTGTCCGCAATGGGCCATCTTGTTTATCACTTCAAAAGTTTTTTTTCCCCTGCTGTTATAGTTCCTCTTGATTAATTAGCCTCTTAAAGTTGATATAGGCACTTCCACCTTATCATGTTTCTCTGACTGTATAAATATCTGTTCACTGTATGTTCCATTCCATGCGTCTGATGAAGTGGGTTCTAGCCCACGAAAGCTTATGCTGAAATAAATTTGTTAGTCTCTAAGGTGCCACAAGTATTTCTTATTTTCTTTTAACTGCCAAATGGGGATAATGGACCAAATTCAGCCTTGCCGTAAACAGCTGTAACTCTCTGCTCCCTGCAGGGGTAGCTTTTCTTATAGAGGCTGCAGCTTATGAAATGCAAAACACCTTATTTTGAGTAACAGTCCATAACCTCCAGCATTAACAACAGAGCTGCGCTGACCAAGCCCCACTGCCAAGACTGGTGTGAAATGGAGGAAGCAAAGATGCAACCACGTTTTGGTTACTCCTGTGAAGTATCTTTACCAGTTTTTGCCCTGGTTTTTTTTGTGCAGGAAGGTGGTGGAGTTGCCCAAGCGACGATTTGGAATTCCTCTAGACCGAATTGGAACGAACCGTCTCGCCAGCACCAGGGGTTAGCAGATGGTGCAAGTAAGTCAGGTTCACCAAAGCAATGTTCAGACATCACGTAGGATCCAGTGCTGCTCTCGGTTACAGACCTGTAAGCTCATATGATGTCAGTGGATTTGGAAGTGGATTAATTTCATTTGGCCACCAAATGAAATGAATAGGGAGTAGGTTTAAAACAAACACAAGAAAGTATTTTTTTCATGCAACGCACTGTCAACCTCTGGAACTCCTTGCCAGAGGGTGTTGTGAAGGCCAATACTATAACAGGGTTCAAAAGGGAGCTAGATAAATTCATGGTGGATAGGTCCACCAATGGCTATTAGCCAGGATGGGCAGGGATGGTGTCCCTAGCCTCTGTTTGCCAGAAGCTGGGAATGGGCGACAGGGGATGGATCACTTGATGATAACCTGTCTGTTCATTCCCTTTGGGGCACCTGCCATTGGCCACAGTCAGAGGACAGGATACTGGGCTTGATGGACTTTAGTCTTACCCAGTATGGCCGTTCTTATGTTCTTATGAAGGTCATATCTGTGGAAAGATGACTTCATGTCATCATAACGGGAGACCTGGTAACAGTCTTCAAATATGTTAAGGTCTGTTATAACGGGGACTGTGATCAGTTGTTATCCATTTCCACTGGAGATAGGACAAGAAGTAATGGACTTAAACAGTAGCAAGGGAGATGTGGGTTGGATATTAGGAAAAACTTTCTAACTCTAAGGGTAGTTAAGCTCTGGACTAGGCTTCCAAAGGAGGCTGTGGAATCCCCTCATTGGAAATTTTTAAGAACAGGTTGAATAAACTGTCACGGATGGTCTAGGTTTACTTGGTCCTGCCTCAGTGCAGGGGTCTGGACTAGATGACTTTTTGAGATGCCTTCCAGCCCGACATTTCTATGATTCTAAATAACATTGCTTTATCTCTGGCCTTGGCTACACTTGTAGATGTACAGCGCTGTGAGTTAAACCCGTCTTCGTACAGCTGAGTAGGGAAAGCGCTGCAGCCTGTCCACACTGGCAGCTGCCAGCGCACTAACGTGGCTACATTTGAGGCATTTGCAGCTGTATTGGGAGCGGTGCATTATGGGCGTTCAAGTGGCTGCAATGTGTTTTTCAAACGGGGGGGGAGTGAGGGGGAGTGTGACAGGGAGCGTGTTGGGAGAGAGAGTGGGTTTTTGGGGTATCCACAGAGTGTCAGCTCATTATCTCCTAAGTTTACACACCTCCACATCCCCCGCCTCTCTCTCAATCACTGAAAGCAAGCAGCAGGGGCTTTGTTTGTTTTTAAAGAGCAGATAAAAGAGAACTCAGGGAAACGGAGCCCTCCCCCTCCCCCCTCCGCCGTTCTTTCCCGACCCCCCACCCCCGCCGTCTCTCTCCAAGCCAACTTTGCTGCCGCATTCCTAACGGAGCCCCCCCCCCCCCCCTGCAAACAGTAGCTGTGTTTGCTTTTTTTTGTAAAGCAGCCACAGAACGGAGCTCTGAACTCCAACCCAGAAGTGCCGTTTCAAAACAAAGGGAGCTTCCGGAGGTCAGTTAGTGGGAATTCCCCGGCTACATTGAAGTACCAGCGTTCCACCCACTACGCCACAAATGTTATTCCTCTCGGGGAGGTGGAGTACAAGCAGCGCTGTACCTGAGGAGATGCAGCACTGCACGTGCCTTGCAAGTGTAGCCAGTTAGTGAGTTACAGCGTTGCAGACAGTTTTATTGCGCTGTAACTCGTAAGTGTAGCCAAGGCCTCTGTGTATTTAGCTTTGATGCCTTAAGAAGTTAGGAGTTTGTAAGCCCCATAATAAATCCAATACACCTAACTTTGCTTGTCTTCATAGACCTTTTTAGAGTATCTTTGTCTGGGGCTTTGAGTTTCTGACTAGGACAATGTAACTTTCATTGTTTTTTTTTTCTGCAGGTGCTTCTATGCTGGATGATTGATGCTGTATTGGGAATGTCACAGAAATATGGATGATGCTTCAGAGAGTGTCTTGTCATTGATTAATGATTCAACATTTAAGGAATTGACCTACTGCAAAATCTATTTCACATTGCATTTTACAAACAATAACAGGTTCAATCCATCAGATCAGAACATTCTCACAGCGACATTTTGGTCTGACAATAAAAGGGAACAGAAAATGAGTGTATATGATTTCACTGCATGACCATTTTTTTTAAAAAAAAAAATCATAAAAGTTTCTTACCCTAGCAAGGACTATTAGAATTTTTGAAGAAAAATAAAACTTTTAGAGATGCCAACAGCACTCTGTGGAAGGCAGAATTGCTTTGTAAATTTCACTCAAGAGGATTGGTTATTCGTTTCATGTGGCTAAAAGAAAGATTTACTGGTTAAGGGGACAAATCCAGCTTTTATTCAGTCCTTATTCAGGCAAAACTTTTACTGATGTCAGCAGGCGTTTACCTGAATAAAACCCCTGTAAATACCTTAGGATTTAGCCTGATACTTGTAGCAATCTTTCCCTTACCTCTGTTGTATTAAGTCATGAATCTTTTCATCTGACAGACACTGAAACTTGGTGAGGCTGTTACTTCCCTTTCACCTCTGGGCTGATTAGTTCCTTTCACTCCTTCTTGTGCATAACATGGGATGAACTGAAGGTGCCCTCCAAGTAGGAGGTGACATGGCCCTTGAGCCATCTTCATAGAGCACCTGGCTTTAGCTCCCTAAAGTGTTTAGGGCAAGGAGATTTCACCCCCCTCTTCCTTCTCTCACCCTGCAAAACATTACCGGGAACAGAGATGCGGCTCAATCCCAGTGTTTGGATTTGCATCCAGATCTGATTTTTCCCCAAGCGGGGGGTGTTCCATGCTGGAATTTGGGTCCAGCTCACTACAAAGAAGAGGGAGTCAGCTGGATAGCTCAGATCAGGATCCAAACTCCAAGGGTGATTTGTACCAACCTGTCATCAGGAATAATCATATAGAGTCATCCAGGAAAGGAACTATGTCAGGATGGGACCACAGGAGGCTGGGCCAGACCTGGGTCTTTCTCTCAGGTGTGACTGAAGCAAGGCAGCAAGCAGCAATGTGCCACAAAACCCAGTTTTAGGCAGGTGGGCTGTGGCCTATGTGGAGTAGTGAATTAAGCATCCACCTTCTGATCTCATGTACGAGGCAGAGGAGGGAGACTGGCCACCAATGGAAAATTGGCTGAGTGGGGAGGAATCCGGCCAACTCCCCAAGAGGGGCAACGACGTAAAAAACTAATGTTTACTGACAGTTCCTACACCCCACCCCCACCCATGTGTGGTCCCTGCGTATCAGGCTTCTCAGAGCAGCAGATCAGCTCTGGGATCTGGGAACTGGAGCTGGTTGAAAACAAGGAATTGTCACAACAATCTTTATTTTTGTCAACATTTCTCATTTAGAAAACTTCTCGGTGTTACAAAGCTGTGGCCTCCTAGGATTTCATAGCTGTAGCCTGTCACAAATCTCTACTCCAAGGCACTTTGACCTTCACAGCTCCAGAGCTCTGCTGTTTGTTGTATCTGCCTTTGACTGGATCGTGGGATGGCAGGCACCAATTTTCTCTGTCAGATAGGAAAAGATGGGTTTGGTTGTTAGTTCTCTGACTTTTTAAAAATATCTATATCGCTATTATCTTTTAACCACTAATGTTGTAGCATAGTCACAAACAATCACATCCCCAGACTGAAATCTGAAATGTTACAGAAAGAAAGAAGGGCTATGCCTGAGACATGACGAGTCGCCTCATTCATTTACTCCCGGTTTTCTTGGGTCTGCTGACGTTTGTGTTGAATTCTGCTTATTTCTTTAAACGTGCAGTCTGAGGGGGGCTCTCTCCCGGTTACACACCTAGGGAGGCTCAGACTGGAGAGACCCAGAGCTAATGCATTATGTTGGGATGCTAAAACTACGTTACAATAAAATGTACTGTGTAACTATTGGCCAGTGTTAGCCCTTTTCTCTGTTCTAACAAGAGATAAATGTTGCAGTCTAGAGGCATGTACAGAAATATCTCCACTTTGGAGGAGAACATTAAACATGGGGAAGGAGTGTTCTTTGTTGGGAATAGCATGGAACTGGGAGTCAGGATTCCTGGGTTCTATTCCAAACCGCCACTGGATTGCTTGTTTTACCGTGGCCAAATCGCGTAGCCTTTCTTTGGGCTGGTCCACACTAACCCCACAGTTCGAACTAAGATACGCAACTTCAGATACGTGAATAGCGTAGCTAAAGTCGAAGTATCTTAGTTCGAACTGAAACACACTTACCTCGGGTCCACGCGGCGCAGGCAGGCTCCCCCGTCGACTCCGCGTACTCCTCTCGGCGAGCAGGAGTTCCGGTGTCGACGGGGAGTGGCTCTGGGATCGATTTATCGCGTCTAGACAAGACGCGATAAATCGATCCCAGAAGATCGATTGCTTACCGCCGAACCCGGAGGTAAGTATAGACGTATCCAGTCTCAGTTCATCCACCAATGCCTAACTCGAAAGGGTGTTCTGAGGCTTAAATTTGTTTGCAAAGCACTTTTTAAATCCATGAATGAAAAGTCCTATTTAAATAGGACGCATTAGGAGGCCTATGAAAGACCTGTGTTAAAACTGAAGAGAAATGAGTAAGCCTGGGCACCGCTGTGGTTCCCACAGACAAATCACGCTGGCCAAGGACTTTGTACTTAGCATGGAGGTTAGCAAACATGAGGTGATGATACTGTGACATGTACTGTGTAGCAACTCTGTCCGTTTTCCTCTGTTCACAAAACCTTCAGATGCCTTTGTGGGACGTCTGCTAATAAATCAACACAACTGAACGGAACATCTTGTGGGAATATGTTTAGAATTTCTTATGTGTGGTCCCTGCGTATCAGGCTTCTCAGAGCAGCAGATCAGCTCATACTATTGCCACAGACAAAGTGTGGTTATGGCGAGAAAAAATGACTGTCCAAGCGGCGCCTGAGGGAGATAAAGATTTCTCTTCTCCATGCTGCAGAGGAAAGTGCAAGAAACTTCATTTAGGGACTAACTTGCCCCTGGAGGATGTTTCTGCTTAACCCAAGGATCTTGGTGGTTGGTTTATACTTTTCTACTCATTCTCACTGTTCCTTGTGGCAAGATGCTGTCCTGGCAGCCTGCAAGCAGCAGGGCATGGAGCTGCAAAGACCACAACCCCTCGTTCGCGAGAGGTAGGAAGGGGGACACACTGCCTCCTGTACACCACAGCCTCAATCTGATGACTAAGACACATATCAAGCCCCTGAGCCTCCCCAGCCAGCTGCCATGAATGCTGGCGCCTAGGCCCCATAGCCTGCCCCATGTGAACTGGGGAGGTTGCCATTAAAGAGTCAGCAATGAACTCGACGCAAGAATCACCGGGTGGGGTTCTCTGGCATGTGCCATGCAGGAGATCAGAGTAGATGATCCTAATGGGTCCTTCTGGCCTTAAAAATCTATGAATTTAGTAACATTTACCGCACCACGGTATCTCGTATTGATCACTGCAGCTACCGAAGTACAGGGGAATACTGAGGTCCCTCAGATGCTGCCTCGTGGGTACACACCAAATGTGTAATAGTTACAAACATTTGATTCCCTTTGCAGACTCGCTATCCCTCATGCTGCTGAGGACACAGCTGGGCTGCAGAACCCCGCTGGCATTTGCTACTGCGGCCGTTAGAAAACCTGGCTCGTCACTGGTGAAACTGCACTACAGATAGCCAGTGAGAGGCATAAGTCTAGAACCCTGAACAGACCCCCAAACTATTGTGACTACCAGCGGCGGAGCCAGCTTTTTTCCACCCTAGGTCCCTGGTGGCCGAAGAAGCTGCCGCCGAAGTGCCGCTGGAGTCCTCGACAGCAGCTTCTTTGGCCTCCGGGGACCTCGGCGGCATTTTGGCAGCAGCCTTTCCAGCCGGTGGCCGCCGAGGGACCTGAGATGCCGCCCCCCAAAATCCTGGCACCCTAGGTGACTGTCTAGGGTCGCCTAATGGTAGCGCCGGCCCTGGTGACTACCCTAGTCTGGAAAGAGAGCTATTGTTCTCAAGAATGGGCTGCGGTTATTCCCATCTCTCGGGCTTTTGTGAGAGCAGAGGACACATGAAGGCACGTTTACATAGAGGTACTGAATATACCCATAATCAGCAGGCGAGGGGTAAGATTCGGAGTCCAAGTCCCAAAGAGTTAACTTTAGCAGCACAATGTACGTTGGGTGTGATCAAACTGAGCTAATGTATGCAAACTGCTAATATATGCCAATGGCCTACATTCGCTGTGTGCCAGGTTCGGCATCACAAATAGTTCCCCTGTTCTTGAAGAACATCCAAGCTATTGGTGTAAACATGCATCTTTTGCCAGCGCCCAGGCAGCAGACGTAGGATAATAATTGATGCTTTGTGGGAAAGTGGTGTTTTTGAAGAACGTGTACCAGGCAACCTGCAGTTAAATACTAGAATGGCTAAACAGTCCTGGAGACACATGTCCAATTATAGCCCAAATCGTTTCACACATCCATACTGCAACGCCAAATTCTGTTCTTATTTATCTTCTTGGGAATCTAGTGTTAATCTTATTGGCTTCAGCAGAGTGATCCTGGATTTACACTTGGGCATATGGCCCAGGAACTGGATGTATTTCATTTGCAAATAATTTAAAAAAATATTCTTTTCCTTGGTTAGTTGAACAAATTCCGCTTCCAGATGAATGCCCGCAGAACCCACGGGCAGCAATATGACATTGTGTGAATTCTATGTGTGTGGGTTTAGTTATGGGGTCGAGGGTGACGCCAGGAATGGGTAAAGCACGGGTAAAATCCACCCAAGTGAGTTAGAACCCTGGGTAGGTTGGAACTCAAAGAGGTTGGACCAGTGGCTTAGAACTAGTGCACTTCCGTGTCAGAGATGAAGCCCTGATTCCCAAAAATGGCCAAAGGAAGCCGCCGCTTCTTTTGTCACTGTTGAATGCCCGTTGTAGCCAGACGGTGTGGTGCCCCACCACCCCGCAGAGGGAAGAACCTCCCCAGACTCCAAAGTGGGAGGAGCCAGTGGGTCCTGCACCCGCCCCCCAGAGGTCAAGGCGCAGGACAGGAAGTATAAAAGCCCAACCCCAGAGCTCACTTGGGCCGTCGCCGCTGGAGAGGCCGCTGTGGCCTGGCTCCGGCTTGGGAGGCCCCGGCACTCCGCAGCCGACCCGAGGACTGGCCAGACCTGCCAATGCTTAAGGCTGACCGGTCGCCACCTACCCAGAGTAGCTGCCAAGCCTGCCCCTCGCCCGTTACCCAGAGGAGGAACCCATGGTGCTGGACCCCCCCGAGGACACCACCCCGACCCAGGAACCCTACGAGGGGGAGTCCGGAAGTAGCCTGGGGGCAGCCGACCCTAGTCTGGCTGCAGCATGGCCAAAGCCAATGTCAGTGTGGTGCCACCAGTATCCCCATTGACACAGCAGCGGGTCGTCTGCCGCTGCTAGGGCCCCGGGCTGGGACACAGTGGAGTGGGTGGGCCTGTGTCCCCCCTGCCACCCACCTCGTGTGGGGCCATCTCCCCCTCTCCCCGGCCGCTCAGAGCCAGGAGCCGGGGGTTTGCTGCCGAACTGTTTGCTCAGTCCCTGCCTGAAGGCCTGAGTCTCTGACTTTTTGTTTGCTGCCCTGCCCTGACCCAGAGCCTGGGCTTATCTTGTACTGTTTGCAGGGCCCTGCCTGAAGCCTGGGCCATATACTGAGTATTCCCCAACCCAGCCGAGTGGGGGGAGCGAGGCGGTGTGGTGCCCCACCACCCCGCAGAGGGCTGAGACCCCCTACACCCGTCTAGACAAACCATTGGTCTAGTCCATTGTTGCCGTTTCTATGCTAAATGTAACACATGCATCGAGTGTGAGTAGGGAGAGAAGAACAGGCCTGGACACCTGGGCCCTGCTAGTGAAGGAGAAAGAAAACATCAGGGGACTCTGTGAAATATAAATCGGCATTTTACCTTTATTTGACTTATCTCCTAAAGGAGCTGGTATTCTGGCCCTTTTCTCCCCTGAAGTAAAGAGTGGAGGATACACACTGTGAACACCGACAGGACACAAATAGCGACAACACTACAAAGCTGTGGCAGCAAGCCAACCAAATTTGCATAATGCACTCAGCCCGCTATTATTCCCCGTGTCAGTTAAACGGCAAACACCTCCCCTTCCAGCTCCAGGCCTGCCACCACCACAGGAGATGGGTGGTGCCGTTGTCCTGGGCCTAGGTTTAGAAGGGGGATGGGACCACTGACACCACAATGAATAGCAGCTGCAAAGAGTGGTGCCTACAGGGCATTCCCCTCCCACACTCAGCGGGACGAGGCAAGGGTGAGGCACTAGGAGGACCTGGAGAAAAGAGGAGGCAAGGAGAAGTTGAGGGATAAGTCCAAACCGGTGTTAGACTGAACAGAGACAGGGCAGCCGAGGCTATAAAAAATGGAGGGGGAAGGGAGTATGAGGGAAGAAGGGGTGAAACGTGGGAGCTTCCCGGGTCTTGTCCGGATTCCCGTCAGTCCTGGCTGCGGCCCTGCCTAGCTCCTCGCTGGGAAAAGCACCCACGGGAGCAGCGCGATGAAGGTACAGAAGATACGTTAACACGGTGACACCACAGCGAGGCGATTCGGGGCCGGCCTTCTCGCTCTCTTCCAATCCCAGCAGGGCGTCACACGCAGTATTTCCAAAAGCAAGCTAGGGAGGGCCAGGAGAGAAAGAGAGATGTTAGCGAGAACAGTTACCACGTCCGCGCTGGGCGTGTGTTCAAAACAGCCCTTGGCTCAGGGGGCATTTGGATCTGCAAAGGAGCAAAGAGAGTGTTTGCCTTTTTGAGACTCCTTTGTCATGTAATGAGAAGGTAGGGAGGTGGGGGTGATTGGTGGGGTTTGTTGGTGGTGGTTCTTGTTTTAAAGGGGCTTTTACTGCTTTTTTTTAACCTAATCACAGTGTCAGGAATGCCAAGTTTTCTCTCTCCTGGGTTTGCCGGAGGACACTTTGGATGATTTACGAATGTGGAATTGGAATTCTCCCCACTTTAGCTGCAAGAGTGGGGCACTGTGTCTTTAACAAAGAGACCTGCTCTCCCAGGTATTTTAATATATACAAAAAGTGCCCAGCAAACAATCTGAATGAAGGCATTTGCCCTCTTCCCTGATCCCATGTCACTGGCGGCATAAACAGCCTGGGTCTCAAATCAGCCCTAGGACCTTCCAAGAGCAACAGGGGAGAGAAGAACTGAAACCCCACATCTTTCAGGCCATATGCAGCAAACCACCCCACTCTTTATCCTTTGCAGGTCACCGTTCACTGAGTCTCTGGAAATACCAAAAGAGAGCTGGGAGTGCGAGAAGGAGCCAAGTACTGGGGGCCACTTTTTTAGCCTGATGTTGAGAGATTCTGAGCAGCCACAGTTCCTAGTGAAACCACAAAGTTCAGCCGTGGATCTGAACGGCTCCAAAGTTTGAAGGACTTTAGATCCAGGCAAAGATTCTCTGCTGCAACTCCCGCATCGCATCTGTTCTGAGGTTGGGCTCAGGGCACAGGAGGCTTTATACCCTCTTTAGGCCTTCTGGTTTCTGGGCTGGCTGGGGGCATAATTTAGAGCAGTCCAGGATCCTCCATAGCACTGAATGCTACAGGCAGGTTTACGCTGGCCCTATGCAACTCCTGTCCCAGGGGGATTCTCCTGTGACTGACTGTGGCATAGGAACAGCCCACACAAGCCACGAGAGCAGGATATAGGGGCTGGAGCAGGGGCACAATCAGCCCTCTAGAGTTTTGGTTCAGACCCATCTCGAGTGACATCAATTTCAGTAAAATACATTGTCACTTCTAGGGGAAGAGTTGGTACAAGTTGGCATTTATGGGATTCTTCTTGTCATCGTTAAAAGTATCCTTTAGTCATGAAGGAACCAGTCTTGCAGGTGCAAGCTGATGTAAAACTCGCCTGGCGGTAGGCAGCTGCCCTGCATTCTTGGCAGGTGGAATGGACTAAATGACGTCTTAGATCTTTGCCTCCTCTAATTCACAGTATTCTTGGTTCATTTCCATGTCCTTCCTCACTGTCTCTCAGCCCCACAAACAATTGCTCCTTGTTTTGCCCACATGGAGATCCAAAAGAGCAGTGACCTTGGCAAAGGGGACACATTTTCACTATCAGCTTGTGTAATGTGGGCGGATTCACTCTGCAGAGAAAGGGGTTTCTGCAGAATTGAGAGCCGGGATGTACCAAATAACCCCCTATTCTCTCCTGAATGAAAAGAGAGGTCTGCTGCAAGGCTGCTTGAAGTTTCCAAGTGGATTTTAGAAGCACTTAATGGATCCCTGGAGTGGTTCCAGTTGCTAAAATTCCTATACCCATGAGGACCTTTAACAGAGCTATTCCTTACAGCCTGGGTCCACAGCTCCTTTATGAACCAACACGCTCTTAAAAGCTACTGGTTTTCCACCAAAAGGGACCAAAAAAGGACCATTTTAGGATGCTGCCAAAGCCCCTTAAAGTATCAGAAGCAAATGGAAATGTGGACAGACAGCGCCAGTCAGCTCAGGCTAGAGGGTCAATGAGGCTGCTAGTCAATGAGGCTGATTAATTAGCAAGCAAAGGCCCGTAGAAGCCCTGCTGGACACAACGGATGCCTGAGCTCTGTTTGCCTTGGGGTTCTCAGCATATCTGCTATCGTCCACCGGGGTGCAGCGAGAATGCCCTAAAGGGGGCAGGCGGGCAGCTCACTGCTGGCAGATAGATCCCAGGGGCTCACAGGGGCTTCTCGAAAACCAAAACCCACCGCGTTTGTCAGGGTGCGATGGCAGCAGGCCCGCCTCGGCGTAGGCCTCCTCAGAGCCTTCCCCAGCCGAAAGCTGCTCCTTTAACTTCTCCAGCTGTTTGGAACAAGCGCAAGGTTAGATTAACCACTCCTGACCCACCCCCGAGCCGCCAGGCAACTTGCTGGAAAGAGCAGCAGGACTCAAGAGGCCATCCAAAGCCATTGGGTTACCGGGAAAGAAAGCAGGTTGTGGGGACATCAGTGGGGCGCTGCTGACACGGCGATGGGGCTGGAATCCACCCCCATGGGCAGGGCTTTTCCAGGGGCGCTGCACATGCTGCCTTGGGAGTGCTGAGCACCTGCTCCCGTTCGTGTTGTCGGCAGAAGCGCATGCCCTGCTCCGTCTCTGCTATTCTCTCAGGGTGAAATCCAGGCTTTGCGCTGCCTCTCTGCACAGGGTGAGCAAACCCACTGCCCCCAGAATCAGCTGACTAGCCACCCACCCACCCATCACTGCATAGAGAGCCACGGCCTTATTCCTCGTGCCCCTGTGCCTTTGATATCCTCCCCTTGTTTTCCACGCTCGCCTCCCATTCGCTTTCCCTTCTGGCAGCAGTGAGCCCATAGCCCTGATTTCTCTGTGGCAGGGCTTCCCTGTGAACGCCCATTGTTTACCTCTTCTAGAGGCGAGGGCCGTCCGCGGCAAAGAGACTCTGTGCTTCTGCTCTGGCACCTAGGGTGACCAGATGTCCCGATTTTATAGGGACAGTCCTGATTTTTGGGTCTTTTTCTTATATAGGCTCCTTTTAACCCCCCACCCCCATCCCGATTTTTCACACTTGATGTCTGGTCATCTTACTGGCAACGTAGCTCCCAGGAAGCCAGTTCCTAATAGCCCAGACCTCTGGGGAAGGTCCCACCTGAATCAGGGCGCTGTGCCGGGGCCCATCTCTATCCCAGCCGCAGCGAGGTGTGATATAGTGACACATTGCAGAGGCAGGCTGGACTGAGAGTCAGGAGACCTGGGTTCTATTCCCAGCTCTCCCATGATCTACCATGTGATCATGGTTGAGTTACTTCCACCCCCTGTGCCTCAGTTTCCCCTCACACGCTTTCTCTCCTGTCATGGGTTGGCTGGCCCTTTGAGGCAAGCTGGGCTCACAATTGGATGTTTTTCTAAAATATCTGCTCTAGGAGTTATTTTGGGGAAGTCCTAGGGCCTGTGCTATCCAAGCGGATCACAATGGTCCCTTCTGACCAGGCAATCTATGAATGTGTTTCTTCCATCTGATGAGTATTTTAAACCCCTGCTATGCTTTCCTCTTCCTCTTCCTGAGGAGACGGTCCATTCTCAGGCCAGGGCACTGAAATTGATGAAAAACAGGCCGAGGATTGCAATGTACCCACTAGTTCAGTCTGGGTATTATTGACACGCTGCTGGTTTTTGTCCGATTCGCTCTGCATTAGTGCATGTGCCTCTCACCTGTTCAAGTTCTTCAAATGTCTTTGCCAGCTCCAAGTCTGGAAGAAAGAACACAGGTAGTGTAAATATCTCTACTGCTTCCTGAAACCCCCATGAGAAGGAATTTCCTCATTCGCCCTTTATAAGTGCAAGGCCTCTTTACCATTCAGTTCTTACTTAGCCCTGCAAATATAGGTTAGTTGAAAACCCAACGGAAGAGTTGGCATTCCCTACAAGTTCTACAGGACTTTCCCTTAATGCTAAGTAATAAAAGGGGCAGGTTGTCATGTTTGTTTTGTAACTTATAACACATACCTGACGGGTACAAATATAACAGCTAAAATATGGACATGTACTGGCCAATGCCAACTCAGCAGCTCCCCATCACCTTCGTTGGGCAAAAGCCAGAACAAATGGGCCTAGCTCCATGCCCTGAAGGCCAGTAACTCAGACTTTGTCAGACTAAAGCAACAGGGGAATTATGTATCTATGATTAAGTGACCAGAGCCGGAGAGAGCTAATGCAGTCGCCGTTCCGGTTCTGCTGGAGAGTGTTGGTGGCTCCCAGCAGGCGTGTCTTTGATTATTGGCAATCACAGACCTTGCTGCGGCTGATACACATCTAACCGCCCTTCACTCGGGATCAATGTAAGCGTGCGGGGGTGTCCACCCCACACAGGACTGGAAGGGGTTAAGGTGGCCAGGGAGGTCTGTTAACTCCATAGGCTGCACCTGGAGGTAGAACCAGGGAGCAGGGAACTGATTGCCGGCAGGTTCAGCTGGGCAGGAACAGGTGAGGCCTATCAAGCCAAGACGCTGGTAATAGACAGATGCTGCCCCTGGAAAAGGCTCAGTCACTCCCTGGGAAGAGGGAGGAGGGTTTGAGCACGGAGGGGAACCTCAGTTGGATGCAGTCCAGGAGAGGAGCAGTGAGGGCTGGGAGAGGAAAGCCCAGGACTACGGGGTGTAGGGTCCCTGGACTGGAATCCAGAGCAGCGGGTTCCCCAACCAGCCACCACGGGTGTGGCATAGCCCAGGCAAGGGGCAGTGAATGGGAAGACTGCCTGGGTCACTGTGGCAGGGGCAGAGAATTGACGGACGGTACCCCAGAAGGGGGAACGCTGAGTGCCCCGGCCGGAGGGCTGAGTCACAAAGAGGATGCCGCGGTGCCTGGGACAAGAGAGGAGCTGCAGACCTGGTGTGATGGCCATGTGACCACGGAAGGGTCGTCGTGCTTGAGAGCTAATCCCCAGAGTGACCAGGAGGAGGTGCCAGACACCCCGGGACAGTAAGAAGCAATTCAGCACCTTGCGAACACAACGGAAAACACTGCCCAAGGGGCGAGGCTACGGGCAAGGCCAGTCAGAAGCTGAGCTGTATGGGCAGAGGTGTTCAGTGCAAACATGGCAGCTGTGCATGGGGCCTGTCTACAGAGCCTTTGCTGGTACAGCTACGCCAGCAACCCCCCTCCTGGAGACGCAGCGTATGCCAGTGAAAGGAGTTCTGCTGGCTTAGCTACGCAC
The DNA here is from genome assembly GCA_033296515.1 of Macrochelys suwanniensis. Lineage (NCBI taxonomy): Eukaryota > Metazoa > Chordata > Testudines > Chelydridae > Macrochelys > Macrochelys suwanniensis. The sequence goes on along the minus strand of CM065783.1, from coordinate 2,771,396 downwards.
CTCCCCAAATGACATTAGATATGCTGCCAAAAGCTCTCTTCTGTTGGTATAGCTGCATCTGCCCTGAGGGGTTTTCCCCACTCCTAGATGACCTGGCGATGTCAGCAGAACTTTGGAGTGCAGACCAACCCTGTGAGAAGCAGAAAAGTGGCCAGAAAGCCAGGAGACATCCAGAGAAGCGCTGGTAACATGGCCAAGGGACAGAGCTTCGTTTGGGCAGAGTGCGGGCTGCAAAGATGCGTGGAACCGGGAGCCAGGAAACGATCTGCTGCTGTTTGTTCTTGCCGCATTCAGGGAAACAGGCCTTTGTGCAGTCTTTGTAAATAAACAGGATTGCACCGAAGAAACACCTGTTTCTCCCCCTAATGGAGACAACCTGCAAGACTCAGAATATTGGCTAACTGCTTGGGCCAAAAGGGGCAACAATATACATGAAGCCAATACATTATACCAGTCTTGATTTAAAAGACAGCGTGGTCCAGTGGACAGGCTGGGAATCAAGAGAGCTGGCTTCTATTCCTGGCTTTGCCTCCTGTGACACCTTGGACAAATCCCTTCAAGGCTCTGTGACCTGCCTTTCACATCAGCAAAACAGAGACCGCAAAAGCACTCTGAGATCTAGGGATGAAAACTGCTACCTAAGCGCTTACGATTGTCACTGCACACACCCGTCCACTTCTTGCGGCATTTTGGGCGTCTGCTTTGGCTACAGTTCCCACAAGCCAGTGGGCTAGCCAAGGACTGTGGCATCCCGAAAATGAACAGCAGCTGACATTGCAACAGACGGTCTCAGGGGAGAATAAAAAAGGCTAATTTACTGACGACGCTTGGCCTTGGTGTAAACCCTCTGCCTATGCTTCCCTTGGAGATTAATTGTTGGCAGTTGCCTGGCATAAAATGAAGCCTGCCTCTAGGAGTAATAAGTACACTAGCCCATAATCCTGTTCTTTCTTGAATGCATCCCATTTGTAAGCTGAATTCCTTCGTTAGCAGAAGAACTTGATTGATTTGCTTTGCAGGATCATTCAGCCATTCAGAACTACGGCTGCCTCCCTGTGTTTAGAGGGAAGGGTGGAGACCGTTGCAGTCCTGGGGGCATTTTGTCCCTGGGCTCTCTTGTTTTCATCGGAATTGTCACTGTGAAGAGAACACAGCCCAGTCCTGCTCTGAAGACCTGCGCTGCCCGTGAGAACCCACCCACTGACTTCAATGGGCTTTGGACCGGGCCCTCAGTGAGCAAATGTTATCTCATGAATTTGAGTGATGCTCCCCCCTTTTGTGCCATGAGAAGCCTCACAATACCCTGACATGTTCTGGAGTTGGGATCCTGCCGAAATCGACAGGAAGGCCTGAGGCCCTTAGAATGACGCTCTCTGATTTTTGGTCATGTCAGATCTCGCGGGTGGGATAACCTCCCACGTGATAGCTCAGTGCCGCTGGTCCCCATCAAACTAGAACTGCAAAGGGATGGGTCAGCAAGAAAAATCCCATTGGCTGAACTTTTCCAATAAGTCAGGTTCTGATTGGTGTTCCCCTTGGTTCTTAGCTCATCCAGGGAACCGTTACTAAACGGGGAGTCCGGCTGAGCCCAATCACCTCTCTGCAAAGCAATTACCCCTGGATATAAATGACGATCAACTATTTGTGTGAACGACTGTTGAAGACATTTGCATAAGTTTTAACACTCCTGCCAGGCCCTGAGCTGAATCTGAGAGCCGCTAGTTGAAGCATGGGGCTGGGGGGTATCAAAAGTGGCTTCCCTCCCACCGCCCCTGGGCTTGCTCTGAACTGGACCTGTCTGCTGGCACAGTATAGAGCTCTTTCCAGCAGCCAGGGATCACTTCAGTCAGTCTTCCTTGTCTCTAGCCATGCTACTGGTGTCTGCTATGGGGCATGGGGGACGGTAGAAGCGTCTATGGCAATTCAATGCCAGCTGAGAATTCCCCTGTGCTGTGGAAGCCGCCAGGGGCCCTGCTAAGATGGCTTTAGGTCAGACTTGCAATGGAAAAGCAGCATCAAGTAACCCCAGTGTACCAGACGGTCTGATCCACTCTGTGTAGGTCCCAATCCCACAAGGTGCTGAGCCGTATCCACTCCCATAGCCATCCGTGGTAATTCGGGCGCTCAGCCCTTAAGGGTCAGGCCCTTCGTATTCAAATAAACCAAGCTCCCTCCAGGGGCCTGGGCCGGGAAGCTGGAGACAGGATTGATGAGCATGTCACCCGCCCCCTCACTTACTGCTATCTGCTGGCTGCCTCCAGCCCAGGTTTTTGTTAAGCAGCAGAGTCAGCAGCAGGTCCTGGTGATTGGTGTCTCCTCTCTCCGGAAACCCTGGGTTTTCTGCAGCACATAAAACACCTCTCTCAGGCGGTGAGGCCAGGATGGATGGGTTCCCCGGCACAAGACCGGAGGAAAGAAATATCTCGCTGGCGCATAATGGCAGGTTGGGGGGGAGGGAGAGGGAGATGTACTGGGGGGGGGGGTCTCCCATGGGTGGTGGTGGTGGGGGGGGGTTGCAATCCTCACCCCCAGCCCCAGCAGAGCTGCTTTGTGGCTGCTACTGCTTATAACCGGTCCTGGTCAACGTGGTCCCTCCCTGTTACGCAGAGGGGAGTCAGACAGTTGCATTGCCTAGCCCATCACCAATCCACTGGGGACTCCCTCCCCCCTCCCTCCCCCCCACAGAATCATCCTGGAGCTGGGGAAGAGCTGTGAGTCCATCCAGCCTGTCTCCCCGAGACCAATACAGGGGTGATCCCTGGTGCACATTTACTGGAGTTCCCTCCAGCCTCCACCTAAGTGCCCCACCTCTGGGCTAACTCCCCAGCTGTGCTTGAGAGACACCGGCACAGGTGACCAAAAACCTTTGTGTTCGCCCAGTCTAGAGCCAGCCAGGGGGCGGGCTTGCCTCAGCGCTGTCCGCCCATGGGGCCAGGGACTGTTCCAGCGGCCAGGCAGGGCCAGCCTGTATGGATGTCCAAGACATACCCTCATTTTCCTGGGAAAGTCTCCTGTGCTGTCTCCAGGCCACCCGGGGATTCCCTGTGCAGAAGGGGAATCCTCCCAGAGCCTGTTAAATCAACTGCCCGCTGCCAGAAAGGAGACAGGGCCCTCTGTGAAACCCCCAGACAGAGCGTTCTCAGTATTGTTCCCTTAGGGAGGGTGAGGAGTCACTGCTCCCTGGAAAGATTGCTCCCTAAACCCCACAGAGCCACCAATATCTGATCACTGGACAGTCACCATGGTCCAGGGCCATATGCACAGAGACCCTGTAGAGCTGCAGAGACCAGGATCTCTCAGCTCCGGTCTCTTATGTAGCCTGCAGCGAGGGGCAGGGCACACAGTCAGCGTTAACTTTTGTGAGGCAAGCAGGGGGGACAATGCCCAGACTCCAAACCCATTTCAGATCCCAAAGCTATGGCAGGGCTCCTGTAGAGACCATAGAGGGGCAAGAATGGTGCCTGAGGAACAGCGCTCTTCTCTTCCCGATCCTCCAGGCTTCCATTCCCTCCGCGCATGGAGGTGAGGGGCAATCATTTCACCAATGTGGCTTCACCCTTATCTAACCCTGAGGAGCTTAAAGCAAAACATACACACAGGGGGCAATATATTATTATTATAGCCGATCTCATGGAGCTTAGTGGAGGCTTAGGGGGTGTGGGACGTCTATTTAGACACAGCTGCATAAATCTGGGGGAGCTGAGGAGCTGTGCCTACTTGGATGATCATAAATGCTGGCCAAATTCATCCCTGGTGTGGTACCTTGACTGGTGTCACTGATCCTGATCTCAGTTACAAGCCGGAATTAACCCCCTGGAATTTAGCGGCATCACAAGAGGGATGCATCTATCATGGTGAGTTTAAAGACGATTGGGGTTAGGATGATTTTGAAATGGTGGTGGTTAGGCGTGTTGGAGTTTGCTTTAGAAAAAAAATAAAATAAATGCACAATCAAAATAAAAGGCATTATTACAAAACCAACCAGGCAATATAGGAGGAAAAATCAATTTAAAAGCCATGTTATTTTCTAGCGTATATTTGGCTACTCCTGTTTCCCACTCAAAGGCTCTGTAACAAAGATTAATGACACCATTTCCCTGCAGAATAAGTGCAAGCCAAGACGCACTTAAGTTACTAAAAGAAGAACATGTAAAAAAGAAGCCTCTTTGGATAAAATGTTGAGTGCTGACACCTAGGAGCTGTCAGATCTCGTACGCTCTGTGTCAGGACCATCACTGGATAATACCAGGGCATTTTTTTTTCCTAAGAGATTTTCTTTATGAAGAGCAAGAGACATTCTCATCAGACACATTCCTTCTGGTGTGACACTGTCACTGTTAAATGGGATGTATTATACAACCAGAAATGGACATAGGGACAGTTGTAGGTCACACTAATATAATGAGGCCGCTCAGTAGTTCACTGGTTGGTCAAATGTTTAGTAGAGTGAGGTAGTAACGGGTAACCTTATTTCCTTCCCATGTGAAAATCAGTGCCATAGGGTTGTGTCAAGCAGAAAGGAAAATCCCCCAACCAACCAACCAGCAGAGGTAAGTACCTACCTGTGTCATCTAGGCTGAGGTTCAGCTTACCTTGTAGTGCAAGGGGTTTTCCATGTGCAGACGGTATCGACAGCATTATGGAGAAAACAGTCAGGACCCCAAGGCAGAGCTGGACCGAACAGATTTTGTCCATGTTCCTGCCACCCAAAAGAACTCTTCCTTCACGCTCGATGGAGGACTTCAGTGCAACCGGGCTCCAGAGGAGCTCACTTTTAAAAGCCAGCGAATGTGCAAGGATTACAAATGGTCTTTGGAGGAGGGGGAGAAAAAAAACCTTCTGAAATATAATTCAACCTGTCAATATGATTCACTCCTTGGATAATGGACAGATCAACCCAGGAACAGACGTCATAAGGAACCCGGTCAATATGTCTCTTATCTGACCAATCCAATGAATGTTCCCTCTCACACACACACACACACGCGCGTGCACGCATCCGTATACAGGTTCTGTGGCTATATTATAGAAATGTATTCTGTGAGCTGGCTCGAAGGGAGCTTTGCAATTTATTATTGCACTCTCTCGCGCCTGTGCTAATTAACCTGAGCTGTAGAAAGTGCCAGAATGGTGGCGGGGAAGACAGGGCTGTTCATTTCATTTAACTGATTGCTGGCACTCAGGTGCATTGCTCCATCACGATGACTTTGTTGAGCATTGGCTTTATCGTCAACAGGCAAAAGACTGCATTTGATTTCAGGGTAGAGTATGGGCTGGGGGTTAAATTTGACATCAGCTATGAAATTCATCAAAGAGGAGCCAGATCCCTTCAGTTTTGTCCATTCGGGAGAAGGAAGGGTGTTTGGCTGATCCATTTTATTGGGCAAAAGCCCATATTTGATTAAGATAAAATGTGGTAGGATGCACTGTAAAACCTTTCAGTGTCTGTTTTAGGGGTCTGGCTCCATCTTGTTTAGCTTGTATTTATTGCCTTCCCATCTAGCTCAATGATCTGTTAGTAATTTTCTATTACAACGTTATGATACCAAGAGAGATGCTGCAATAACAACCGTCCTGGTAAACTCTGTTCTCAGCCCCTGCTACTTTCCCCGAGTGACGCTGGAAAGATGAGCTGCAGAACTGAGTCACTCACAGCCTGCACTAGCAATAAGCTGATCTGTACCCACGGTGCCACTGACTCACCTGATATTCTTGGCTGCCGCAACCCTGTCCCAAATTGCCTGATGCTACCTGCAATTAGCATTAACTGGAAGGCAATATTGACTTGGAGTCGGGGTTTCTGGGTTTTGTTTCCCAGCTCTGCCAATGACTTGTTGTGTGACCTTGAACAAGTGACTTTTGATGCCCCAGCGTACCCAGCGATACAACGGGGACTAAATAAATTAATGCTGGTGAAGCCCTTTGAGACCTTTGGGCGAACGGTGCGATTTAAGTGCAGAAAATGACAGCAATGGCTCATGAGAATGAGAGACAAATAGCACTGGCTTCAGCTAGACATATAGGCCTGACCCCACAAGGTGCCAGTGGTGAAGTCAATGGAAGTTGCATTGACAATGTTCAGTGTGTCCTTGCAGAATTGGGACAATAGCACACAAAGGCCGTGTCGTGCACATTTCCCTCTTGATCTTGATTTGCTGCACCTCCTGCTTGCTATACCATCGCCCAGGCTCACCTGAGCAGACATGGGCAATCGGGCTGGAATGCACTGACGTTCTGTGGTGGGAAGGGCACACTGAGAGCTGGGATGACAGCGTATTTATTTTCAGCTGTGTCCTAGGGCATGTGCAAACTATTATCCTCTAGCCAAACGAGGTGCAACATGACACTCTGGCTTTGGCGGTATTATAAAGCAAGAGGAAAAATCAATCTGTCTTTCGGGGTGCTGATAGAAAGCTGATTCCCAGGACCAGAGAAGCTGAAAGTTATCCTGCAACTCATTAATGTTATGAGTGTGTTTAGCATCTTATTAACTGGCCACCTGGAGGCCTAGAATTCAAACAAGGACAATGCCGATTACAGATGGTTGAATTATTATTATTATTATTATTTTGTCAGAAAGTAATTTAAATGAAAATGATGTTTGATCAAAATGGAGATATTTCCTTATTTTCTGAGTTTGTTTCAATGAAAATTACCAAAAGCTGAAAAAATGTAGGGTTTCAATTTGGAGTTTTCAATAACAAACAAACAAAGAAAAACAACCTACACACACCTGAAAAATTCCTGCAAGAAAATTTTTTCAAAAATTTTCAAAACTTCCTGCAAAATATTGGTATTTCCCCACTAGCTCTAATTCAGATCTTTCAGAGACCAAACAAGCCAGGATTTTCTCCGTCGTCAGAAGTTAGAGCATCAGCTCACCGTAATATCTATCCCCTCACTGTCTCTGAAGCTATTATTTCATTCAGACATGAGAACTCCCACATTCTCCGGGGAGCACGTACCTCCTGATAACACACAAGTGAGCATATGTCACCAGTTTGACTAAGATCAGTTTAATACATAACAAGCGATTCTCAGTCTGAAGTAGTACCACCTTTAGCAGGAACTCCCTGTGGATATTAGCAACCTTATCAATTCTAGTTCAGACGCAAACCACCCTTTTAGAGGGAAGGGTCAACTTAGACTGGTTACCTTAGCTTAGACTGGTTCTACACCAGGTCTGGAGACAAGCTGAGAGGGAGCCAGCATACCAAAACACTTGCAGCAGCTGGTTTTCTGGCTCCCTCTCAGCTTGTCTCCAGACCTGGTGTAGAGCCGAGTCTTGTATTGATATCAGTGGTGGATGCTGCTCTCCTGGTGATAGATCTGAGTAAGGTGTCTCTGCTGAATCCATCTGTCAGCAGCCCTTGGTACCAAGGAGGCTTTGCTGACGTCTTGTAGTATCTTGTAGAAGTGCACTGGAAAAGCGCCTCACTGAGGTTTGCTTTTTCATTACAGAGAAATCCCCGGGGGTTAGCACTGGGCTGCTGACACTGTTCAAACGCCCAAAGTGTCCTCGCATCTATGGTGTCCCCTCTCCAGCGTAATGGGCAAGGGGTCTGGTGCTGCAGTGGGATCCCGGTGTGGAGCATGTTCATTCTGCCGGGCTCGGATCCTACAAGGTCACTTTTCCCGGTGTCTGGACAAATTAAGGACCTGGATGAAGGTGAATGGGCAGCCAGATCTGAGGAGACAGATGCGAGACTGGCTGGTACGGAATGAGGTGGTAGCTAGAGGAGTGGGGTGGATCTGCACATGCCTGCCTGTTGACAAACATCCTATTGCGTTCATTGTTGCTGTGGGGTTATTGGATGGCAGTGATTGGCCTTAATGAGAGGTTCCCCTGAATGAGGCCTGAATAAAAGGGACTCTGCATTTGGCCCATTACTCCCGCTGGGAGAAGCTTTGTCAGGTTGCAAAATGTTGACCCAAAAATGTCACCGACATTTCAATTAAATGGAGACAAAACTGGATGAAATATTTGCAATATTTTTCTTGTTTTTAAAATCAGCCGCAGTCATCAATAACGTCTTGCACATCATCTGTTGAAGGACTGTCTCCTCTACTTGCAGGCAGCTGGCGTCTAACATAAGAGTTCACCAACTTTAATCTTCATGGTCCTAATCTGTCCTGGCCGCTTCTCATGGGCACAAGCTCGTGAAGCTGGGCTAGCACAGCATAATGTATCTGGTGTCAAAAGGGAAATTAACAACAATGGACAAAACCCACCAGTCCAAACTGTTGGGAATATGCAGACCAGGGGCACGCTGGCTGGATTCCACTAAACTCAGAGGAGCTGCTTCAACATGCCCCAGCTCTGTATATGGACAGATGAGGTTAAGCTCCTCCATGTAATCCCACCTCCGTGTCTTTATGCATTCGGCTCGTCTCTCTCTGCCCCTTGCGGAGACCCTCTTGGTTCCTGTGTGATAAAACCATTCAGTCGTGATAAGTGCCATCAGTGGAGCTTTGCCGTTATCTTCAATGGAGCCAGAATTTCACCCAGTAGCTACCGGCTGAAAGATTGAGTCTCCAAGTAGCCTCACCTCAAATTCATCCCAAAGCAGCATTCACACCTCTGGGACGAACATCAGTCAAAGAGAATTCAACACATTCCTCAGATGCCACCAGCCTTGGATTGATGAGCGGGAGAGAATGTGGAGGGGCCGCTTCACACCGCACATGGCGGGTTTGGAAAGAGAAACCCGGTCTTTTCACTGGCTCTGAAATGCTTCACGCTCGGTGTGCGTTCCCCGTGAGCCGGAGCGGTGTGCTCTGGGTCTGCCCTGGCTCCTGTGTTCTCCGCTGAGCCGCCACATGCTGGATCCCGGTGAAAACACCCTGCTGAGTATGTGCCTTCCCGCCAGGGACATGTCGTTGCTGCGTCCCCCAGGCCATAGCCAATGACGGTGGTCGGCTGGCGTCACTGGCCAGGGGAGAAGGGCACCACCGCTGGCGTAGTTCCCATTGCGTGCCAAGCAGTATCTTCCGAGAGACACTGGGCTCATGCCCATAGGTCCTCTGTTTATCGAAGCAGGGGGTGGGGGTATGGAGAACGTCTCCTCGAAGCAAGGCCACTGTCTGCTTCACTCCTTCTTTCCATAGGATAAGGTCATCTTTCTGCTCCCATAGGGCCAGAGTGTCCCCTCTGGCCCCCAGTCCTCCTCCTCCTCCCCGCTCACCCAGTCAGGTTCCCCCACCTCACTCCAGTGCACCTTCCCCTTCCCCCTGGACTCCTCTTCCCACCCGACTTGCCCCATTCAGGCGTCTCCCCCACCCCTCCTTCCCCAACTCCCTTTCCTCCAGTCGGGTTCCCTCCTCCCTGCTTGGCGTTTCTCTGCCGGGCTCCTCCCACCATGCCAGTACTTCGCCCTCCCCCTGCCCGGGCTGCCTCCCCACCCCACACAGCTCCACAACCTCGACCGTAGCTATCCAGTCGGAGTCAACGGGGAAACGATGGAAAATCCCCTCCCTCCTCCCAGCTGGACACGAGCGTCTCCCCGTTTCACACACTCGCCCCCCCTCCCCCCGCAGGCGTGGTGTCCCCCCCCCCCCCCCCGTGGAAGGGGGCGATTCTCTGTCCGAGGGAATTAAAGGACCAGGCCCGTGTGCCTGGAGAACATCCCTCCGCACACATACGCTCTCTCCTGGGAGCGGCCCTCAGTGGGGCAGGAGCTGTAGTTATTAGAAAATGAGACTTTCTGTTCCCCAGGGGCCGGTTAAAGCCAGTCAATATTTATGAAGCTTTTCGTCTGACTGATGCAATTTGTTCCTCCGCTACGTGCTTGTTGCTCAGCCCATGATGACTATAAAATTAGACACGCCGGGTTAACTGTCTCCTGGCAAGCTCTGCTAAGAGAGGCAGAGGGGAGGGGTCCAGGCTGTCCCACGCTGTGGGTCTTGTTCTCCCCTCACTGCACCGAGGTAACGAACGCCAAGTTGGGGCACTGAGGGAAGGACCTGCCGGCTCCCCACAGGGGTGGGGCATACCGGAGAGGAGCAATGCCTAGTGGTTAACGCAAGGGAGTGGGAATGAGAGGAGCTGGGTTCTCATCCTGGCTCGCTGCGCGTTTTTGGACAAGGTACTTAACCACTCCCTCTGCTTATAATGGCTCTAGTGATGCGCACCTACGCCCCGGAGAGTTTTACCGTTGATTAAGTGCTTTGAGATCCTCAGCTGCAGGAGACCAGGCAGCTGCTGAGATAGAAATGCAACGGTACAAACGCACTGGAATTTCAAAAAGGCCGTCCTGGTTAAAGGCAGAGCAGCTGGGCCAGCTACCCCATGAATGTCCTGACCTGGAGGCATTCCCAAGTCATGACTCAGAAGGGCCAACGTGGGGACTAGGTAGCACTTCCATGAACCCCATCACTGCGCACTGGGCCCTGAAAGGGGCCGTCTTCTGCTCTCATTTACACCGGTGTCAATCTGGAGTGAAGTCAGCGAAGCTATTTCCTACAGTCAGGATGGTACCCACTTAGCTCAAGCTCCGTTGTGACACAACCCCTATCCGCCCTGGGCCCAACCCCAGTCCACGGAGCAGCTACAGTATCTGAGCTGTGAACACAGCCGATTATACCAGCAGGATGCCATGGAAGTCACAGGGTGAGACCAGATGTAACAGACGTGCATGGTGCTGGCACCAGAAACAGCATCGCTATAAATCAGACCCCAGGAACATCCCTGCCACAAACGTAGGCACCAGCCGCTTGGGAGATCTCCCCTGAGCGATGGTACAGTAGTTGTAGGTCTCGTCAGCCTTTCTGTAGACCAGCCACCAGGGGGCAGTGTCACTTGCTCTGTCATGCATACGAAGCCAGTATGTCACACAGTGCTGACCCCAGCCCTTGATCTTCCAAGGAGTTTTCCAAAGGGCAAGCTAAAGGGGAGGCCGAGGGAAATAAAGGCATTTTAGGCGCTTCCTGAGCTTTCCAGCCCTCAGGATGTTGCTGGTTTCGGAGCACAGCGTCCTCCTAAAGGCACCCTTTCATTTTAAATCCTTTTCATCTAAAAATGCATGTCTCTCGCTTTGCCCCTTCTGTTCCTCTCCCCACCCATCGCTCTGACCCTGGGGATTACTGAGAGTTTTTAGCTGATTGGCTGAACATTATAGCATCCGCATGGACACCGAATAACCCGATTGTGGAGGCAAATCTGGAGCGCTCCCTTGTGTAAACGCTGCACGCTACTTTCCCACTGTGTCCTCTGCAGCAAGGGGAAGCTGGTTAGGTTTGGGTTATACTTCAGCTCCCGCAGCCCTTGGTGCTTCGTGTCTTCTGACACTGCTCTCCCCTTCTCTTCCGTTTGGGCTTTTATGCCACGTCTGTCGGGCAGCCAAGCACCTCTCTCTTTGGCCCGTTCGCCCTTGGGAAGCTGTGTCTGTATCCCACGGCAGGGACGAGGTTTCCCGACTGCCTGATGTGATTTCTACTCCCCAGGTGTCTGGGCCAGCCTGGGGCAGGTAGGGAAGCCGAGGGGTTCAGCACCTCAGTGTCATCACAGCCCCTGCAACCTGTCAATGGTAATAGATATTTGTGTCCCTTAAAAGTGTGCCTGGCCCACATTATGTCTGGGGGGCGCTACCTCCAATCCGTCCTGGAGCTCAAAGGATCATCAACCTCCACCTTCAACCTCAAGGCCACAGCTAGAGTGTCATAAACCTGCTGCCTGTGTCCCCCCGGCTCTGAACAGAGACCGCAGGAGGGGCTCCCACATTGCGAGGGGCGGTTTCTCTCCCCAGTCAGCCTCACGCTGGAATCCGCCGCACACAATGCGCACTGGGGACAGGATTTGGGCCTCCCATGGACCTTGAAAGTGTCTCCTCCAGCGTTCAGGTTCTCAGCCCAACCTGCTCTCCGGCTTGAATATCTTTGCTGATCTGTGGAGACTGGCAGGGCTGAAAGAGCAGAAAAGAAGAGGCTGCAGGTGAAATGCAAACCTGAGTGAAAAGTCTCAGGCTGTGTGACTGGGTTCCACTTGATTATTAATGATAACAGAAGGAACCAAGAGAGGCTCCAACCAAAACCCGGATCTGAGCACACTGAAGGTTGGAAATGTGGATCTGGATCCAATGCCGAATATGACAAAGGGCCACCGCTTCCATAATGGAGCTGGAGCTGGGTCTGTAGTCTGAAATAACCGGGCTACTGAACTAGCACGTCTCAAGCTGAATTCACAGCACTTTACAAACTGGTATAGGTGGCACTGGTGTCAGGGATGGGCCTTTTCCCGTCCCCATGAAAAAACACCACCTTTGAGCATGTTGTCTGAAAAAGCCTGCAAAAAATCTCAGTACGCACATGCTCAGTAGAGACTTACTAGAATGGGGCGACTGAATTCTCCACGGATTTCGTGCACTGAGCATGGTCCAGCCCAGGGCTGCAGGAGCTGAGCAGAAGCTGCAATTGCTCCTCCCATGTGCTGTGGGTCATTCTAGTGCCAGGCCCCAGAACTGAGAGCTGGGAGACTGTCTCTCCTGTGCCCTCAAGAGGAAGCATGACTGGACTGCAATGGGAACAAGAGCTAGACCTGTGCGGGTGGTGGCAGGAGTAGATTGAGTCTAAGAGCCTGGGAGAGGGGACTGGGACTGAGAGCTGGGGTCAGGGGGAGACTGGGACTGGTGGAGCAATCAGACTGGAGGGGAGACTGGGAGTCAGGGTGGGGAGAATCCTGGCACTCTCATGGGGATCCTGGAGGGAGAGACTGGGACCGGCGGAGCAAGCAGCCTGGTCCTGGGTGGCGGAGGACTGGGAGGAGGAGCTGTGATTGGGGGAAGAGGGAGGACTAGGACAGGAACAAACTAGAGGGGCCAGGGCGAGGAGTCAGGGGTAGGAAGATGTGTTCCTCATTTTCTGGGTGCCTGACTTTAGCTCCCGGGTTCTGATTTGCAGAAGTGCTGAAGTCAATGGGAGCTGGGAGCTGCGCTTTGAACATATGAAGTGCTAGATCAAGGCAAGTACTCTGAGAAATCAGGCCCTAGGCCTCTCACATTAGCCACCCAGAATTAGTGGACATGCTCGACCTTTATCTCTTTGAGTCTCAGTTCTGCCCCTGTAAAGTGGGGATAATAACACCCATTTATCTCACAGGGGTGTTGTGAGATAATTAATTAATGTTTGTGAAGCATTCAGCTGCTATAGCAGTGAGCACCATAGAAAATGAGTCGTTCTATATGCAGAGCAGGGTTTGAATAGTTGGCAGTAAGGCCTCGGTTCATACAGTGAACAGTGAGGATAAAACAATTGATTGAATAGCTGCTCATTACGTGAGCACCATCCATCCAGTGCCCTGAATGAGGCAGGGTCCTGTGGAAAAAATAGTATGTGAACATGTAATTACAGACTATCATAATGCTTATGCAAAAGAGGGCTGAGTGCAGGTTGCAAGGGCAACCTTCATTCTGGCATTAGCTAACTTGTAAATGTTTGACTTTGCAACCTTAATAATTGTTCTTTGAATAGTGTGTGTGTGTGTGAGAGAGAGAGAGTGAGTGTGTGAGACATGGAAAGGGGAAACAGGGCTTCTTAAATCCGGGGGGTTGGGGGAGAGAAATGTGCAAGCACAAAACTTTAAGTTTGTGTCAATTGGAATTGTTGTATGTGCAAAAACGTGGGCACCCAAGCCTGGGATCTAGAGAATACTGTGGACAATACAGCCCATATGGCTCATTCACCCCCACTGCAAAGCAGTCACCTCTGGGTAGTGGTGGTGTAGGAAACAGGGTGGGGGCATATCTACCAGCTGCACTGTGCAATGGGAGATGGATCTAGGAGGATAAGTGAAAATAACTTTCTCAGCTGAAAATGCATGGGGGATTTTAAGAGGGCTGAATAATTATTCAGGCTGGAATATGGTGAGAGCCCATTGCCTGGTGTCCAGTGCCCTGATTTCAGCCCCCTTGAATTTTCTTTAAATATATCTACAGTTTATTAAAATTTTGGCCAGAACCAGGCAGTGTTTGCAACAGTCTGGGTGCAAACTGTGGACCCTTCTCCACCACCTACTATCACAACATTCCGTTCTATGCAGGTTCCAATACTCTGACATCTAAAGCCCAAATCCTGAAGGGTATTTAGGCTCCTAAATTTTGTTGGGCCTAAGTCCCTTCTAGGCGCATTAAATGATGCGACTAACATCGGTCTGTGACACAGAGGCCCATTGGTGCCGATGGGCAAAGGGTTCATTGTTCTTTACAAGCAAGTTCTGTTTGAGACCTGGCAAACTCAATACACCTAATATACCGCTTTCATGGTATTTATCTGTGAAGGGTAGCATGTGAGGCCTCTACTGAAAGCTTGTAACTTATCAGTACTCATAATCATTGTGAGAGTGAGATGTGTGTGCAGGTAATGTTTTCAATACAGTCACAAATTATGCCTTATGGGCTTGGAGTAAGTCACCAGGGAAGCATATGTCTCGTGATGACCCATCCAAGTGGGAGGGAGTTGTCACCCCTCCCTGGTCAGCCAGTGATGTAATGCAAGGTTCAATTGTCTATTCTTGCCCCACCCCAGAACAGTCCATGGAAAACTGTCCATGACAGTTGCTAACAATCAAAAACCCTGGGAGATAAAAAGGAGCATTACAAGAGATGTGGGATCTCCCTGCCAGGGGATAAAGACAAAAGACGGGTTCAGTATATCACAGGGTGGAGAAAGACTCTCTGAACCCATTCACTGAGGAGACATCTTGTTCTACGGGGATGTTTCGTGAAAGACCGATCCTGATTCCTGGGAAGCCAGCCAGCTCTGTAACAGACTGAACTCGGAGGGTGGTGGTGTGGGGGAGATAGATAGGAAAGGTCACTGCTGCTAAGTGTGGGCCCTAGTTGACATTTTATGTTTTCATTTTGTTTTGTAACCATTTCTTTCCATCCCTCTGGGGAGTAACTGCAGCACTCCACCCGGACACAGCTAAGGCCAGGTTTACACTACAGACATATGGGTAGAGCTACGCCGCTCAGGGCTCTGGATTTTCCACACTCTTGAGCAATGGAGTTACACCGACCTAACCCCCCATGTAGACAGCGCTATGTTGGCAGGAGAGCTACCCCCATTGACACAGCTACTGCTTCTCGGGGAGGTGGATTAACCACGCTGGTGGGAGAAGCTCTCCTGTCAGCATAGGAGCGTCTTCGCCAAAGCACAACAGTAGCACTGTACGTGAAGACAAACCCTAAGATTGACCAGGGGAGTGGTGGTTGTAAGGTGCTTTGGGATCCTGCAGGATGAAAAGCACGATAGAGCCATAAGTTGTTGTTACCGTTCTGCTGGCAGTCTGTAGCAAACTCCAAACATCATCCTGTTTCCTTGGTACTAGTTAATTCACCCCCACCTGCCGGTCCTCTGAGGTCATGTTCTCTTCATTATCTCTCAGATTTCCTGTGCATTCCAGATGATTAGTCCCCTTTTCCTTTCTCAAAGGTCTTATCTAAATATATCCTTCCGCATCCAGCGCACATGGCTGCCCACAGGTCAGAAAGAAGCAGGACACTGATGGAGCAGTTGCAAAGGAAATGCTTTGTTTGGCCTGCCGGATGCAGCCTGAGAGCGTATTATTTCCCTCTGTCTTTCTCAGTGCCTTGTGTCACCACATCAGGTCTCTGGGGGTCTCTGCAGATATTATATCCTTGCTACAGCAAGACTTGTGGGATCAAGGCTGTTGAGAGTGGATGTAAAGGAAGCTATGCCCAGTGCATAAATTATATGGGCTCTGCCCACCCCAGAACTATGCTACATATCTTTGAGCTCCATCTCCTGGCACTTTATCTATTACTTATTTACCTCTATACAGGCACAGAGCACTCTTGTAAGAGGCCTAGGTCACTTCAGAGCCCAGTGGCACCAATATGGCAGCTGTTGACAGCAGTTACGTTCGCTTTTGATTCTTTTATGTTTGATTGTTTTATGTTGGCATTTTGGGCCCTAATCCAGCAACTGGCTGGCCCCTTGGCCTCATGTGCCCTAGGAAATTGGTGAAGACCACAGCAGGAGAGTTTCTCCGTGGAACAAGCATCAGAATTGTGGACTTCAAACACTGCTGTCCCTTTTTGACCTGAGCAGCTGGTCAAAGTTCAGGGCCTGCGGGTGTTCCAGATGGCTGCA
The DNA here is from genome assembly GCA_033296515.1 of Macrochelys suwanniensis. Lineage (NCBI taxonomy): Eukaryota > Metazoa > Chordata > Testudines > Chelydridae > Macrochelys > Macrochelys suwanniensis. The sequence continues at coordinate 2,755,289 of CM065783.1, read as the reverse complement.
GGAACGGATGGGAGTTTGGTTTGCTCTTTGATGCAATCCTGCTATTGACAAGGAATGTACTGAATTCTGCTTCTCTCAATACAGAAGGAACCAAGAACAACAAGAGCAGTTTCTTAGCTTACAGCTGTCATAAATATAAAGGGAAGGGGGAGAGGGTCTGATGCAGATAAAATCCTCTTACCAGTAAAGGGTTAAGAAATGCAGGTAGCCAGACTGACACCTGACCTGGCTGGCATCTGACCAATAAGGGGACAAGATACTTTCAAATCTTGGGAGGGGGAAAGCTTTGTGTGTGGCTTTTTGTCAGACACAGAGTGATCTTGGAGTAAAAAGGAACCAGTCATCTTTTCATCAAATCCTCACTTGTCTAAAGTAAGTTTAGATAGCATAGCGAGTAGATTTCTGTTTATTTTTCTCTCTCTCCTTCTCCTCCATAGCATACTTCCTCTCCTCCTCAGCATGCTTCCTCTCTCTTTCTTTCTCCTCCTCAGCATACTTCCTCTCTCTCTCCTTCTCCTCCATAGCATGCTTCCTCTCTCTTTCTTTCTCCTCAATCTCCATCTGTTTAAGTTGTAGCAGTCTTGCATGTTTCTTCTCCTCCTCATCGGCTTGTAGTTGAGCTATCTCAAGTTTAATAGCTGCTTCACTGGCAGTCATCTTAGCCTTTCTGTTTTTAATCTGTCTTAACCCGAGAGAGTTAGAAAAAAAAAACTTGCTTGGGTATTCCCTGTAGGGTTTAACTACAGGCTTTCATATGTAGATACTCTAGCTCCTAGCATCTTAACCCCTCCCCGCTCCCTGGTTCCAAGCAGCTACAGGGAAGAGCCAGAGAGAAGAAAAAAAAATTTCTAAACTCCCTGTGTCTGGTTCAAAAAAAAAATCTCTGGTTCAATATATCCCACCGCTCTGCCACCATGTCAGGGTTCCCTCCCCACTCTAAACTCTAGGGTAAAGACGTGGGGGCCCGCATGAAGAGCCCCTAAGCTTATTTTTACCGCTTAGGTTAAAACCCCCAAGGTACAAAATTCCCTGCACCCTGAGAAATGCTTCTTCCGCTGCCACCATCAAGTGTTCTAAACAGGAATCCAGGAAAGGGGACCACTTGAAGTCCCTTCCCCCCAAAATATCCTCTCAAGCCGGTACCCACCTGTCCTGGGAAGCTTGAGAATAATCTCCTAACCAATTGGTTACACAGTGATCTAAAAACCCACCCCCTGGGTTTTTAAAAACCATAGAAAACAGTCAGCTTCTTAAAAGAAGGATTTTATTAAAACAAAGAAGGTAAAATCATCTCTGTAAAATCAGGATGGTAACTATTTTACAGGGTACTCAATTTCCAAACTCAGAGGGATTCCCCCCCCCCCCCCGGACAAACCCTTAACGTTACAGAAAAAGAAAAAGGAATAACCCCTCCCTCTCACACAGGTAACGTACCAAGCAAAAATAAACAGAAATCTACTCGCTATGCTATCTAAACTTACTTTAGACAAGTGAGGATTTGATGAAAAGATGACTGGTTCCTTTTTACTCCAAGATCACTCCGTGTCTGACAAAAAGCCACACACAAAGCTTTCCCCCTCCCAAGATTTGAAAGTATCTTGTCCCCTTATTGGTCAGATGCCAGCCAGGTCAGGTGTCGGTCTGGTTACCTGCATTTCTTAACCCTTTACTGGTAAGAGGATTTTATCTGCATCAGACCCTCTCCCCTTTCCCTTTATATTTATGACAACAGCTCTCAAGCTTCTTTAGCTACCATCACACCCCAAAGCTCTCTCTCTAGCTTCTTTGAGGGTCACACAGGCTCCTGCTTGGTTGTCTTGCCTCTCCCTCTCCCTCCGTTCTTGTCTGGTCTGATCTTAGCTTTGGTCTGCACTAGTAACTTATGTCGGTATAACTCCGTCATTCAGGCGTGTGGAAAATCCATGCCCCTGAGCAACACAGTTGCACCGACTTAACTCCCAGTGTAGACAGCACTGTGACTAAGGCTTCTCCTGCCGACATTGCTACTGCCTCTCGGGGCGGTGGATTACTGACGCTGACAGCTCTCCCGTCAGAGTAGGTAGCGTAGCTGCCGCTTTTTAAGTGTAGACAAGCCCTTAGTTCTGGTGGGATCCCTCCTCCCACACACATCCTCCTCCCAGAGGCCAAAGCTCCTGGATGGGCTCACAGTGAAGCTGCTCTAGCTATACGCCTAGGACCACAGATTTCAGGGCAGCTAGTTAGGGCCACAGATTTGATGGCATTGTGACCCCTGCTCCAGGTGACAACTCCACTCGCTCAACTTTGGCCTGGTTCCCTGTCTGTCATGGCGGATGGGCGGTTGAGCCAAACCGGAGTGGCGTGAGACCCCCAGTGAACCGGATCACATTGCCTCTTGCTTAAATGTGGCCCAGTTGCTTCTCTGTCGTGATGGGGGGGGGAGGCCAAATTTGAATGGTGGGTGTGTCTGTGTGTGGGGCGGGGCGGGGGCGGTAAACTGAAGTATTGCCTAGGGCGGCAGATTGTCTTGAGTGGCCTCTGGGTTCACACACCCTTTGTGTTAGGTGGGAGCTTGTGCTCACAGTTATGTTAACTGAAGGGTGAGTTCACACCTCTCAGGCAGGCTCAATGGGGTTTGAACTCACCCCATAACAAGCTCATAACAACAGTAACCACCGATGAGGGATAGCTCAGTGGTTTGAGCATTAGCCTGCTAAACCCAGGCTTGTGAGTTCAATCCTTGAAGGGGACATTTAGGGATCTGGGGCAAAAATCTGTCAAGTTGGTCCTACTAGTGAAGGCAGGGGACTGGATTCAAGGTCCTTCTAGCTCTATGAGATAGGCATATCTCTATACATGTTCGCAGGTGTCATTAAATGTAAATAGCCTTGGTAGAACTTGACTGTGTTGATCATTTTGATGGATACTATCCATGTTTATTTGTAAGCAGTTTTTCTGATGTTTTCAGTTTAAATGTTCAGTTGTGGAAAATTATGCTGGGAGTCAGACAGTCATTTAATGTCAATAGATGCTGAGATTCAAAGAGTTAAAAGCTTTATAAACTGCGCAAAACAAACTGGCAACATCACAATGTCAAAAGATACAAGGTAACTATCCTTAACCCCAAAAAACCACACCTGTTTTTACCATTCATTCACAAGTCCATTTGCAACAAGCATTATTTCAAAACTCACTGAATTTGTACTCGAATAAAGTTCTCTAGCAGCATTTTGCTTCTTTTGCCTATCTGTACATTTTGATTCTTATCAATGGAAATGTTTTGTCATCAGTTTGTGTGTGTGTGTACAGTGTCACTGACGTTTACCGACATCTACCGATAAAAATCTAATCCTTCCGAGCTTAAATATAAACTTCGGGCTCTTTGCATGAAAGCTGCTGTACCCATGCTAAAACCTTCAACTTTCTAGTTGCGCCGTGGTTCTGAATCAACTACATTAGCTTGAGACAGCAGGATGGGAACAAAAACACACTCGAATATTGGGAGCGGTTGGATCCACCTCAGCCCTTTGTTGCCGCTTGTGCCCCTTATGTCTCTGGTTTATCTTTCTGGCTGCTCGCCCCTCCTTGTCTTTCCTCCTAGCCTGGTTAAAACATAAACAAATTACGAATCCAAAGCTGCAGACCCAGCAAAGCAGCCCAGTCTGGTGGCCGCTGATTGCAAACCAGGAATCACGGCGCTGTCCTTTCCAGCCACCTCCGCACCCAAATTAGGGTGACCAGATGTCCCGATTTTATAGGGACAGTCCCGATTTTGGGGTCTTTTTCTTATATAGGCTCCTATTACACACCCCCCCCCCCCCTGATTTTTCACATTTGCTGTCTGGTCACCCTACTCCAAATGCTCATTTGTGGGATCAAAAACTCCAGGTGGCCCCCAGCCCCTGGCTCCTGGTCTGCGCAGCACGGGGCGGGCAGCAGGCGCCACGCTCCCGGGGGACATAAACTCGGGAGGGAGCAGGCCCCAGCCGCTTCCCTGCCCCGGCGTGAGCGCCTCGCGGTTAGGAACCTGCCGCTTTCTGTCCCGTCCCTCTCTCCGTACGGAACGCCCGGTGTCAGTTTCCCGGCTCCAGTTACATTGTAGCAGTGTCGGCAGGGAGGTGTGACCCGCGGAGGAGGCGGCGGCGGCGGCGGCGGCGGGGGGGGCTGGTGGGGGAGGGGGACAGATCAGTGGCTGGGATTGCCTCCCCTCCCCTCCCCCCCTGCACCCCTCCCCCCCGGTCCCGCCCCAGCGAGCGCTCCCCGAGCCGGTCCCCGGCGTGCGGGCTCCCCGAGCCGGGCAGAGCGCGCCCCCCTCCCCGGCCCGCCGCTGGAGGGGAAGGAAGCGAAAGATCCCAACATGGCTGAAATCAGCATCGATCAGTCCAAGCTCCCGGGCGTCAAAGAAGGTAAAGGCGGGGGTGGGGAGCCGCCCTGCCCCCCCCCCCCCAGCCGAGCCCAGCTTGCGGGCGGGGTGGGGGGTTCTCCCCGCCTGGGGGAGCTAGCGGGGGGGTCAGCAGGAGGTTTGATTTCCCCCCCACCCCCGTGTGCCAGGAGTCGGACGCTCCTGGGAAGTGGTGGAGTTTCTCTGTGTGTGTAACACATATATTGGGGGGGGGGGGGGGGGGATTTCTGCGCTAACAGAGGAGGAGCGGTCAAGGGTGAATGGGGAATGTGTGTATTGGGGGGGGGGCTCAGTGTGTGCAGTGGCCTCCCCAGGAATTGAAATGGGGGGGGGGTTCGAATTTACTGTGGGGGGGGGGTGTCACTAAATTCGCATGTAACTAGTTCGCAAAACTGGGGGGGGGTGTAGGGAAATCACGGAGTGTGTGTCTTGGGCTGGCTGGGTTTTGACATGTGACTCTTCCCTCCTGGGGTTTGGCCGGCCGGCCTGGGATCTCAGGAGGAAAACCCCAGCCCCGCCGCATCCGGGGCAGGCGCCCAGCTAGGAGCCCCGGGCGGGCCTTGCTCCTGAGCTCCGGCAGCAGGGTGCTGCGAGCCACTGACCCAAGCTGGGATCCCTGCCTGGGATGGAGACCCCTTCCCCCAGCTAGTGTGACCAGATGTCCTGATTTTATAGGGACAGTCCCGAATTTGGGGGCTTTTTCTTGTATAGGCTCCTATAACCCCCCAGCCCCTGTCCCGATTTTTTTACGCTTGCTGCCTGGTCACCCTACCCGCAGCCCCCCCTTGGCCTTGTGGCGCCGATCCCGCTGGTGCAGCTGGCCACTAAGGCCTCTCCCCTGGCTAGCAACCAGAAATCCAGCCCCAGCTGTCTGTCAGTGGGCTGCCATGTGGCTTGCGGAATCACTTTGACCTCACAGTAACCTGGGGTGTTGCAATCTGGGGGAGATGAGGTGCCCCAGAGATGGAGGGAGCCTGTGCGGTGATCTGGCTTTTTGTTCAGAGTCTCTCCCCCCCCCCCGCCCCCCCGTCTTGGTTTAAACTTCTGTCGGGTGTTTTTTTACCGGCCCTAAAGCGGGGGAAGGAAGGGGCATGGGATTCAGCAAAGGCAAATCAGGCTTCCTGGAGATCTGCAGGTCACTTGCAATGTCCCTGTCCTGAGTGTGCGCCCAGGGCCAGCCCCTGGCTGGAGACAAAAGGAGCTGCGGAGATGGGGAGAGAGGGCTGCGCCCTTTGGATCAATCTGGTGGAATGGCTCAGGATTTATTAGTGTCCCTGTGGAGCTGGGGGGGGGGGGGTTGTATGGAGAGATGGGGGTGGGGGGATGCTCCAGCACATCTGTAAGCATGGCAGACAATAAGCCCTGCTATGCAATAGCTGGGAGCCTATTCATGCTATGGATATGCAAATCCCCCCTTCACGGCCCTTGCTCCCAGCAGGTTGGGGGCTGAGCCTTGGAAACAGAGGGGGAAGGCAGAACCACGGAGGGCGAAGAGGTTCATTCATCTTTTGGGCCAATGTGTGTTGTCAGAGGAATGGTGCCCAGGATCTAGTTAAAACACGGGGTGGTCCTATGCATGCTGTAAGATTTAACCACGTTTTAATGGTGCCCCATGTGTCACGGTTCAAAGAGGTGGGTCAAACATGGGTCAGTCCTGCCTCTGCTGCAAGGCCAAATGGGTTTTTGAGGGTGTCTGGTCTAGCCATGTGGTAACCCGGTCCCCCAGCATCACAGATCTTCTCTGTGCTCAGATGCAGTGGTTATGAGTGTAGGATAAATACCTCACTAGACTGCAGTGTAGCTGGGATTTTCTCTCTCAGGGCTTTCTTGGGTGTACGTTGTACTAGAAGGAAAACAACCATATGTGGTGTTCATTTTTGTTGAGAATTACAGTTTAGCCCCTTCTCAGCGCGAGTGTGATCTAGTAACTGTAGCAAAGGCCTGAGAACTGGGAGGTCTGTGTTCAGTGCCCAGCTTAACCAGTCAGTGACTCAGTTTCTCCACCTGGAAAGCAGGGATAACGATACCTGCCTATTTTGAAAGGGTGCTGTTGGGTAGATTTTGTTCTTGCTTACAACAGAGTAAATCTTTAGTAACTTCACCAGTCAAAGGAGTTACTCTGGATTTACGCCAGTGTTACTGAGAGTGGTGAATGTTATAATTACTGTCTACATCCATTCGAAACAGCTTAGTCGTGTTTTCAAGTCTGTAGCCAATAGTATTTTTTTCATAGTTAATATAAACTAGCAAGCGTACACTTGAAGATCCAGTTTAGTCTTAAAAACTTGAGTAGATGGAGGAGAAACAGGCCAAACTCCAAGAATTTTGTGTTAATGCTCCTGTTTGTTGCCCATGGAGAATGTTGCCCATGGAGAATCATTCAGGTGCTGAAGATTTAGGGTGAAATCTTGGCCCACTTAAGTTAATGGCAAAACTCTCATTGATTTCAGTGGAGCCAAGATTTCACCCTTAGTGGCAAATAACAATTCAACTAGGGGAGTGTTACAACATGGCTAAAATGTTGCAGGGTAGGTGGAGCCTTTGTGTTCTGTAAAGTCTCAGTCAAATACCTTTAATTGACTGGGAACATAATTCATCGGGTTTTATTCTGATGGAAAGTGTTGAACCCCAATTCTGCTTTGTTTAGAATAGATTGCTTCATTACTGACCTAGCTGTTTCTAGGATCTGCTTATGATACCAAACAAAGGGAAAAAACAGAACAGCTTCCATAACCAGGGAAATATTTGTTCCAGGTGCAGAAAATCACTTTCCGTCCTTTGGGAGAAATGTCCACTGTTTATTTTGCACAAAGGTCAGTCTGGTGATTCATTAGCGGTTTGGAAGACCATTCTGCTACTCTTTGCTTCAGTTACTTTATTTCTTATTAACTCTCCCTCAGATGAGAACTATCGCTGAGGGTCTAGTCATTGTGACAATAAGATGCCATGGAACTTCTTGGAAGAATAAGGGTATCATTGCTGTGTTAGTGCTGCCATCATATAAAATCTCATCTAAACTAAGAAATGTTAAGCTGATTCTGTTCTTGGATGGATAATCTAAGAAGCGTAGCTAGATGCTACAGGAAGTGGTGCTGGTTATTCAAATCTGCAGATGACTTCTTACTAAAGCCAGGTCTACACTTAAACTTTTGCTGGTATTTTGCTGACACTTAAAAAGAGGAAATGGGATGATCTGGATAATTAGAGGCTTGTCTGTCTGACATGGATCCTGGGCAAGGATAAGAGAGTAGCATACATAGGGCAGAGTTAAAGGAAGGTAATATAATTAATACCAATCAACATGGGTTTATGGAAAATAGGAAGCTTGTTTGACAGGATCTATTTTTTTTTTAAATGAGACTACAGATTTAGTTGATGAAGGTAATGCTGTTGATGCAATATACTTAAACTTCTGCGAGGCATTTTGACTTGGTACCCCACAACATTTTGATTTATGAAACTAATTTGGCACACATTAAATTAATTAAAAACTCTCTCAAAATACAATTGTAAATGGGGAATTATCATCGAGTGGGTGTGTTTCTAGTGAGGTCCCGCAAGGATCTGTTTATGGCACTTATCAATGACCTGAAAGAAAACAAAGTCATCACTGATAAAGTTTGCAAATGACACAAATTGGATGAGTGGCAAATAAGAAAGAGGACAAGTCGCTGGTACAGAGAGGTCTGGATTGCTCGGTAAGCTGGGCGCAGGCAAACAATATGCATTTTAACACAGCTAAACGTAAATGTATACATCTGGGAACAAAGAATGTAGGCCACACTTACAGGAGGGGTGGTGCTCTTCTGGGAAGCAGAGACTCTGGAAAAGATTTGGGAGTTGTGGCTAATCAGCTGAACATGAGTTCCCAGTGTGATGTTGTGGCCAAAAGGGCTAATGTGAACCTGGGATATGTAAACTGGGGAATCTTGAGTAGGAGTAGATGGCACTGGTGAGCCTGTCCCTGGGATACTGTGTTCAGTTCTTGTGCCCACAATTCAAGAAGGATGTTCTAAATCAGAGAGGGTTCAGAGAAAAGCCGCGAGAATGATTAAAAAAATGAGAAAACGTGCCTTATAGCGACAGACTGCGATCAAGTCACCCGTAACCTTCTTTGTTAAGCTAAATAGATAGAGCTCCTCGTGTCTAGCTGTACCTAGATGGGGGGACAAATATTTAGTCACAGGTTCTTTGATCTAGCAGACAGAAGTATAACAAGATCCAATGGCTGGCAGGATATAAGGTGGATGTTTTGAACAGTGATGGTAACTAACCAGTGGAACAGTCCAAGGGTCATGGTGGATTCTCCATCACTGGCAATGTTTAAATCAAGATAGGATGTTTTTTCTACAAGACCTGCTCTGGGAATAACTTTTGGGGGTGCTCTCTGGCCTGTGCTCCACAGGAGGTCAGACTAGATGATGACTATAGTCCCTTCTGGTCTTAGAATCTATGAATCGCTAGTAGTATGAGTTAAGGGTTTGGGGGGTTTAATTGATATTTTTATATCTGTGAAAGCCCTAAATGCAGCTATACCAGCAAAAGCACTTTTGTGGCGGTACAATGTCTTTATTTTGGGGAGCTGGGATAGGCTACCCCCGAACTCTTTTTTGTCGGTAGAAGCTGCCTCGACATAGCTATCCTGGCAAACCTTTTCCAGTGTAGACTAGACCTCAGGGCTTCAGCCCAGTATTAGAAGCCACTTTGCTGTTGGAGTTGCTGTCTTTTAGATAAGATGGACAGTGAAGTTTCTGACCATTGTGGTCAATAAAGAAACCATAACAATATGTATCAGACGTAGTCACGTTGGCTGCGGTGCCTCGCCAAGTTTCGTCTTGAGCTATTTCCTGCCTGGGTTCATATTTGCAGTTTTAAGAGGAAACGGTCATTTTTGCTCCCAGTCCTCAGCTGCTGGGCAATGTTACTGTGCGCCGTTTGATGGCTGTCACGTTCCATCCCAGAGGTGGCTGCACATCGGCAGTGAAAAGATCCATATGCATACTTCATGAGGCCTTTTTGAGAGCCTTTGGGACAAAAGCACGCTGGAGATAGACAGACAATTATTCCTAATCAGTTACTTATGAAACTGACTTGTGATGCATCCCCATCCCCTGGCATAATACCAGAGGTTAAAGCAAGGGCATTGTGTGGAGGGAAAAACACAGCTTCCCCTCTGCTCCCTGGCTTAAGTTACCAGCCCTTCGCCACAGCTCCCCATCCTGTTTCAATCTGCTTTAACCACTGCATATCACCTCATGGATGCAGTACGCACATGTGTATCCTAAGGGGGGCAGATGGGCTAGAGTCGCGGCATCACTGGGGGATCCAAAGTATTTCTCAGGGCACATCTACATTGGAGTGTAAGCCCTGGGTTTGCGCTCAGGCTCAAGCCTAACCCTCCTTCTGTCCACAAACAAATCCAGTTAAGTCAGGGATTGGACCAAGGGCCCCAGGACCCTATGGGAATGGAGGCTCTGACCCTGAGTCAGTCTGGGATCCACGGTTCAAGCAGTGTAGACGCAGCCACGTTGGACTTGTGCGCTAGGGGTCTGCCAAAAGTATCCCATGGGCTGACTTTCTTGTCCTCTGGACAGCCAAGCCAGGTGGTTGCCCCACAAACACAGGGCTAGTGTGACCACGTTTTGGGAGGGCTCTAGAAGTCTGGGGTATGGGTGGTTGGACTCAGGCCTGCATAATGCAATGCAGATGCTGGACTCCTGGGTTGGGACCCAGGGTTCAGCAATTCCTAACCTGGGGTTACAGATGAGTGTAGACGCTCAAGCCCTAGGCTAGTGGTTCTTAACCCCTTATCAAAAATCGTTGAAGTAGGTCAGTTCTTTAAACCTAGATATATCTGGCATGTCTCGCGCCCCCAGAAAGGGCATCTTGCACCCCCCGGGGGTGCGTGCACCCCAGGTTAAGAACCACTGCCCTAGGCTAACAAACCCAGGGTCTGCTAACTCAAGTTCTACTAACCCTGGGCTTACCTTGCAGTGTAGACAGACCCACAGGGACCCCCCCAGAGCTGCACAAATCTCACCTCTCTTTCCAGGCTAGTCGAGTCCCTGTGGCCCATTTGGCTGCTGCTGCCTCTGCCAGGCTGTGAGTTATGCCCTTGGCTTTGTGACTCAGATACCTGCCATCTGGGACAGAGTCAGGCCACTGACCAGGCAGCAAAGAGAACATAGCATAGATGCCAAGGCCAGAAAGCACCACTGTGATCCCCTGGGCTGACCACCTGTACAACGCACGCCACAGAACTCCCCCAGAATAACACCTAGAGCAGAGCTTTTAGAAAAACCTCCCAGCTTGATTTAAAATGTTCACCGGTTCAGACCATAGGCAGCGAATGAACAGTTCTGTAGCCTATTTCCAGTCCCCTGTGCCAGCTCCGGTCATTTGTTTCCCCCGCCTGTTTCCAACAGGTACCTGCCCTCTGACCTAAACCACTCCCTCTGGACCCCAGGCTTGCCGGCTGTGTCTCCCGATTTGGAACGGGGTTAAGCTGCACTGAGTCAAGTGACCTTTCACACCAGTGTAGCACATCTCTGCTCCCTCGCTGTCGCTAAGCCCCCAGTGTAGACCAGGCCTGACTGTTTCAGGGCGGCTCTGCAGGCGGGTGGCCGTCACAATGGCTGTGTTACGAATTCCGCTCTCGTCGAAGTCTCTAATTTGACTTTTTTACAAACACCGAGCTTTAGTTTCCAAAGCTGCTCTTTGTGCCGGTGCCAGCCTGCCTGGCTTCTCCGCACGTGCCCGTGGCAGGCACAGCTGCAGCCTTGGGGGAACAGGAAGGGCTTGGTGGATATGTTCGGTCTTGGCAAGGGTTTTCTCCGTGCAGGCAGGCTGCCTGGCTCCAGGTGTAGGGCTCTCTTATATGATTGAATACAAGGTGGTTCTAAGCATCAGCCCCTGTCTTCCCCTTTCTCTTCCTCCTCCGCCGCCTGCCCTCTGACCACTGCACCTTCCCCTGACCTTCACCAAGACCCGCGCTAGTAAAGCCGCGTGGCTGCTGACTTTGAAGGCGGCAGATGGCCGGGTCACAGAGCAGAGGTTCAGTGTTCTGTGTTTCCCCATCTCTCCTGGAATCTGTCCAGATTTACTGATGCTATTGGCTTATGTCAGGCTTTTCAGTGACTGCCTCTGGCCTGTGTTGTGTGTCTGCAAGTAAATGAGGGTAGAGGGAAAACAACTTGGTGTCTTTCAGGACTGGAATTAGGTTCAGAATTGTAGATTACTGGTATGGGGAGTGGGGAACCTCCTTAGAATTTCTCAGAGCTTCAGCATGGAAGCCCAAACAGTGCTCACCTTGCTCGTTAAGCTTTCACTTTGGTCTCTCTGAAGCCAGAGCAAGCAGGCTTTGGCCTGTCAGTTTGTTAGTGTCATTAGTACAGCAGCAGCTCGAGTGGTTGAAGATCGGCGAAGCCATTGCTAAGGCACCTGCACTGTGCCGCTCAGGCCCGGGTGACTGACTTCTAGCGTGCGCTGTGCAGGGTCGTGGTTTTCTGCTTCATGGCTTCTTCTTGGAAATCACTCTAAGCTGGCGCTTGGGGACTGGATGGCCCGGGGGGATATGTACTGGGTTGTATAGGGCCTTTCATATCTGGTTCACTGTTTCACATCCGACCCTGGTGAGCAGTGATCGGTTTTCTGAAGCGCACAAATTCAGTAGATGCTTGTGTGGGACTCATCACGCTTGTCACTAGAGCTGTGGGGAAGTTGCAGTGTGAAGCCGTTCCTCTGAGCTTTGCTGGCCTGGGTGCGAGATTCACATGAGCCTTGTGGAAGGTTTGGTCTGGGCTAGGAACACCTGGTTCATAGAATCATAGAATATCAGGTTTGGAAGGGACCTTTGGAGGTCATCTAGTCCAACCCCCTGCTCAAAGCAGGACCAATCCCCAATTTTTGCCCCAGATCCCTAAATGGCCCCCTCAAGGATTGAACTCACAACCCTGGGTTTAGCAGGCCAATGCTCAAACCACTGAGCTATCCCTCCCCCAAAAACTTACTTACTCCAAAAACTTTCCCCTGAGCAAACAGGCTTGAGTGCCTTCTCCCATCTCCCTTTTCACATCTGACCGTGCTAGGGATCGTGTCTGTAGCTAGCCAGGGACATTGCGCTAGGAAGAACAGTGTTTGGCTGAAGGCTGTCTGCATGCTCACCCCTGGCTCCAATGCTTTCTGCAGGCAGCCAGTTGATCCCTTTGCTTCTGCATGGTAGAGTAGGGGTAAGCCTCGTCGTTTTCAGTTTAAACACATTTCTACCAAAAAAAATCCCTGGTTTTGCAAAAAGTATTTATTTCTAATCCTTCAAATATATAAAAATAACTTGTTTTATTATGAAAATACAATGCACTGCACGAGAGAGCTGTATTCCGATAATACATTAGTCTGTGTGTGTCTGCAAAGCTGCCTGTTGAAGAAAGCTATGTATTAGTCTAGACTTGGGATGCAAACAAACAAGCAGGGACGCACGCAAGCTCTGAAATGTGCGCGCATCTGAAGCTACTGATGAATCTCACGCCCACCACGTACACACTTCAAGCTGTTAGCGGATAACGGTTTAAAGATCTGACATGCTAAAATGGGAAGAAAATGAACATTTTAAAAAGGGAGAAAAGGACGAAGTTGAGTGTATGCGCTGGAATGATGTGGCCCAATTATCAAATGTTAATATTTATAGCCGAATAGTTCTAAGTCTACAACAGCAAACTGTTTTTTCAGATAAAACTTTTCATTTGGGGATTAGGGATATATTGTTTTCTTTCAGAGGTGGCCTTGTGTTTTTGAGTTCTGTTTTAGTTCTGCAGCAAACCACATGGAATGCCATTCATCAAAGCATTAATCTAATCAATACTTTCCCCCCCGTCCTTCCCTCCACCAAAATAACCCAGATATTTACCTAGACAAATTATTAATTTTTTCCCCACTGATTTTTATTTATTTTTGTTGTTTCAGGAATAAACACCAGTAAATTCCTGGGAAAAATAAAATAAAATACTAACCAAAAACAAAGGGCCCTAAGTATGAGGTACATGGGGCCTCAGGTTCAGGGAAGTAGTCTCTCTCCTGCCCTGATCCTGAAAGGAGAGCAGGGAAAACTCAGCACTCCCCACCCCCCGGCCCCCAGACTGTAATAGGCTGCTTAAGGAAAAGCAGGGGCCGTGGGGCCTGCGTGGAGGTGGGCGATGGTGATGCTTTTCAGTTTAGGAGGACATGGGCCCTGTTTTGTCTCTTGTTTTCTCAGAGACTTCTGAGTTGAGCCTGTTTGTTCTGAGAAAAGTATTTCGAGTAAGGAACCGGGTGTTTCTAGCTCAGGTCAAATCCTCTGCAAGGCTCACGTGACTCTCGCGCCCAGGCCGGCAACGCTCAGCTGAGCAGCTTCACCCTGCATCTTCCCCACAGCGCTAGTCCCAAGTGCATGAACTTGGCAATCTGTGTGCCAGACAGCTGGCCAGTTTCACACCCGCCGACTTGCTTCCTCATCCAGATTTATCTTAAGCTCAAAACATGAAAGTCTCTGGGGGAAGAGAGGCGGCTCGTATGCTTAAAACACTGAACTAGGACCTTGGAGATTTGGGTTCAGAGACTCCCTGTGTGCCTTGGGATAGATCGCGCAGTCTCTTTGTCAGTTCCGTGTCTGTCATCCCTTTTGTCTGGTGTGTCTGAGATCATAATAGAGAGTTCCGGTGTGTTTGTGTGGTATTGAAGGAGCCTGATCCAAAGACCCACAGTGGAGTTCCACTGACCTCGGTGGACTTTGCCTGGGGCCCAGATGATGATTTTATTTGTGCGCTAACCCACGGTGCAACCAATTCACCCAATAACTCTCAGCCGGCCAACTAAGAGTCTAACGTGAACTTTTTTGGCTTGAGCTGGTGACGGTGGTGGATTTAGTCTGTGCACGGCTGACCACTTTCCCTGTGGTCACCGCCGTGCGGGACAAAGCCGGCGTGTGGTAGGAGTGAGTCACTTTCCATTAACTTCTATTTTAAAGGCTGTTTCGAAAACCGTGTGGGGTAAAGTGTGGAACCCACATGTGCGTGGGTGAGTGTTTATCTCCTTCTTCCCCCTTCCCTCCCCCCTCACCAACCAACCTCTTTGAACCAGGACAAACACTGTCGGGGGAGGGATTGACTTATGAGAAACTGTTATGAGGTAATTATGTGGAGTTCAGCTAAGCGATGACTAAGCGGGGAGGGGACGTAAGTCTACAGATACTTGAAGCATATTAGCACTGATGAGCGGTGGGAATTACTCGGTGTGCTACAAGGGGCCAGAACAAGAGTTAACAATTAAGAAAAGAAGCATTTGGACTGACTATTAAGAAGTTTCTTGACCGTGAGATGTGGTCTCCTGCAGAATCTGCTCTGAAAGGACATGGCGGATGTTGCTTTTGCAGCTAGACTGGGCAAGACACTACAGCGTGTCCCTGACGGAAATGCTCCTAGAGCCGGGGTCGGTGACCTTTCAGAAGTGGTGTGCCGAGTCTTCATTTATTCACTCTAATTTAAGGTTTCGCGTGCCAGTAATTCATTTTAACGTTTTTAGAAGGTTTCTTTCTATAAGTCTTTAATATAGAACTAAATTATCGTTGTATGTAAAGTAAATAAGGTTTTAAAAATGTTTAAGAAGCTTCACTTAAAATTAAATTAAAATGCAGAGCCCCCCAGACCGGTGGCCAGGACCCGAGCAGTGTGAGTGCCACTGATAATCAGCACGTGTGCCATAGGTTGCCTACCCCTGTCCTAGAGAGATGGGCTGGAATGGCCCCATGTGACACTTGTGACGTCTATGAAGCACTCCATGGGTTCTGCGGCAGCCTCTCCTACTGCTTTAAATGGAAACCTCTCTTCTATGCTCCTCAGTTTCCCCCTTAACCTTTCCCTAGAGTGTGGCTCTTGTTCCTCACAATACAAGAATGCTTCAGCCTCTCCCATCGTAGAAAGCCCACACACCCTTGACCCCGCTTGCTCTCCAACTATTGACCCATCTCCCCTTTATCTCTCAGCCAATTGGACGTGCTGTTTAGTCATTGTCTGGAGTTTCTCTCCTCCAGGTCCATCCTAGACCTTCTGGCTTCTGCCCCTGGCACTCAGCTGCAACCTCTCTTGCCAAAGCCTCAAATGACCGCTTCCCAGCCAGATCTCAGGACCAGCATTCCATCCTCATCCTCCTTGACCTTTCGGCTGCCTTTGACATCGTCAGCTGAGCTCTTCTTCTTGTAATCTTGTCTGGGCTTCTGTGACTCTTTCCTCTCCTGATTCTCCTCCTTCCCTCTCTCTTTGCTCCTGTAGCATGTCCTCTGGGGATCTTACCCATCCCCTCTCCAGATTACTGTGCGGGTTCCTTAGAGCTCTGCCCTTGGTCCATCTGCAAACACACATTCAACTACCCTCTCTTTGCTGACAACTCTCAGAACTACCTCTCTACTCCAGACCCGTCTCCTTCTGTCCAAAGTAAAATCTTTGCTTGTATCTCTGACACCTCTTCCTTGTAACTGTCTAGCCGTCAGCTCAAGCTCCACGGGCCCATACCAGAGCTCCTAATTCTCCCTCTGCCCCAAGCCCTGCCTGCTACGTCCTTTCTCCAAACCTGTAGACAATAGCACCATTCTGCCTGTCACTCCGGCCCAGAACCTGGGTGTCACCTTCAACTCCGGCTAGGTCCTCACTCCAGGGTATGTCTCAATCTTGCCAATTCTGTCTGCATAGTATCTCTAACATATGGGCTGTCGTATCCATCCACACTAAAACTCTGGTCCGTACTCACAAGAGCGGGGTCTGTATAATCTGTAATGACGTTACTGAAGTCAGCGAAGAAGCTCTCAGCATGGAGTCTAATCTTTCCCAGAGGAGCATCGAGAGCTCTCTCATTCGTTGAATCCTGCCCTCCTTATATATATATTTTTTTTAAGTTTTATCTCTAAGGATTGAGCCAGTGGTGACATGTTGGGAGAGCTGACACTTCACATTATCCACCGAACTCTTCACCATCCCCCTTTACATCTGTCTGTGCAGCTCTCTCCTGAGCGGCCACATGAGCCCCTTCACCATGCTGCATAGTCGAGGGCTTGAAACTGCTGGCGAAGCATCCAAGATGCACGAACCCTGTCTCTTCAGAGCGCTGCCGAGCGTGGCACTGCCACCACTGCGGGAAACTGACAGATTTGAAGAGAGAGCCGCGATTTGAGCGAGGAATTTATTTTTGGATTTAGCAGAAATGAGAAGCGCAGCCCGTCAGGGAAATCCAGCGTGGCCCAACGGCGCTCGACATGCTGAAGAGAAAGCGAGTTAATGTAAGAAAGCAAATGCCCCAGAATACAACGGGCACACAGGAAATAAATGCCCCAAAGAGTGCAAATAATTAGTGAGATATTCGCTGTGTGGCTGTCAAACCTTCAGGCATGCAGCTGTTCCTAGTGCTGTGTGTAATATATACTGGGGTGCATACAGAAGTGCCCTGATTCTCTTTGAGATTCTCACTCACCGTTTAAGTGAAAGTCTAAAAGTAGGTAGTGGGCACCAAGTCATGCAGAGCTAATCCACTGGAAAAAAAAAATGCTGCTTAATCATCTCCATGTGACGTTTCTGGAGGACCGTTTTGTACATGTGATGAGCCACAGACTATTTGGTGTTCAGCATCCTCAGCTCCTGTTGCTTTCTGTAGGGACTGTGTGGCTCTTGGATTTCCTAGGGCTGGGGTCAGGACACATGGTGCCCAATTCGCTCCTCCCTGCTCCTGGCGTAGTGCAAAGGGGATGTCAAATGCTACCTATCCTGATCTGCACCGGGGTGCAAGGTAACGATAACCCAGACTCCTCGGAGCACCTCTCTGTGCTCTGCTGTATCACCGATTGGTTTAGTAGAACGCATTGGGGGGCCTGGTCCCAAGTCGCTGACGTGAATGGGAGTTTGGTCATTGAGTTCCGGGTGGGCTGGCTCAGGCCCTAGTCAGAATATAATACCAAAAAATCCAACCTTGCAAAAGGCCTGCTGCAGTTAGTGATGGGGGCAGCTTTCTTCCTGTATAAACCAAAATGAATCCTCAAAAACTTTCTCTTGGCTGGGCTAGCTGGGGTACCATGCAGGAGGTACCAGCGTTTCCTGAGTAATTATAATCTTTTCCCTGTATCCTCCTTCCCAACCCACCTGTGTTCTTTTACCCGTCCATTGCATTTTGGGTGAAGTTAAGTTGTAAGCTCTGAGGGGTTGGAACCATTTCCCACTTGTGCTAAGAGGCACTATTCAGGATTTTCAAGAGGGTCTAGTGACTTTGGCGGCCCGATTTGACTGCCCTTAAGGGGGACTGATTTTCAGCAAGCACTGAGCACTTAGCCCTGGAAAATCTGGCTCCTTTTAAGGTGCCTCAAATTGGGCATCCCAAAACAGAAGTAGCCCAAATCACTAGTCGCTTTTGAAAACCTGAGCAGCTAGGGTCTTTAATACTTTCCCCTCTTCCTCTTCTGGCTCAGGGCCATGGAATTTAAAATCTCATTCTGAAGCCACCCTCCCCTCCCTTCCCTTCCTCTCCCCTCCTCCCCACTCCGCTCCTCCTTCCAGGAAACAGCATTGAACCTGTTTATCTGACTCCAGAGGATGAAAAAGGCCGATCTCGCCCTCCAGGATCCAAGCGTTGTCATTCCAGAGAACCCTAGGGATTGTCAGTCTCCTGGTTTGACCATTAAAAACTCATCTCCTTGAGCATCGGGTGTGTGCGGCAGGCGCGCACTGAGCTGCGGGAAGTTTTGCAAGACTTGGAGTGCAGGTCACATTGATAGAAGGGAGAGTGTTAAGAAGCAGGCTCTGAGAGAGCATTTCACAGAGGGAGGGCTGCTGTTGTGATGCTTTGACTTTAAAATAGGCGTTTTGTGTCCGATCTGGTGCCGGTGAGATGTGCCAGACTGACACTGCTCCAGGAAGAGCACGATCCTGGCCCCTTAACCCTGACCTGAGGGCACGAACTGTAGGGCAGAGAGCGTAATTCACACTCCGGAGCTCAGTCCACGTCTGCTGAGACTGGCAGTAAGGAGGCCAGTCACTGCAGAGGTATTTTTTGCAATGGTCATCTGTCCACTAGGCACTGGACTGAGACTAGGGTGGTCAGGTGTCTGGTTTTCAACCAGAAAGTCTGGTTGAAAAGGGGACCTGACAGTGTCCGGTCAGATCTATTGACTGGACACCCAGGGCCAAGTCATCACCCGCGCCAGCCCCTGCTCAGCCAGGGCCGCCTCCTACCTGCGTCGGCCGCTGCAGCTCCCAGCCCTGGCTCTGCAGGCGAGTCCCTCCTGACCCACGCAGGGCAGGGGGCGGGGGAGAGGGGGAAAGCCGTGAGCGAAGGAGGGAGAGGGAAAGAGGAGCGAACGGGGGCGGGGTCTCGGGGAAGGGGCGGGAGCAGGACCTAGGGGGGAAGGGACGGGGGGGGGGGGCAAGGGCAGGGTGGGAGCAGGACCTGGTGGGGCAGGGACAGGACGGGGGCGGGATCTCAGGGGAGGGGGCCCGGGAAAGGGAGGTTCCAACACTCCTGCTGGAGTGCCTGGTTTTTAAATATTACAAAGTTGGCAACCCTAACTGAAACCTTAAACTCAGGTTGCCCCGGGGCCAGCAAACCGCAGATGGTTACTCAGTTATGGCTGCTCAGTTACTATTGGCATGGGCTGCATTTGAGACCGTGGCTTAGAAGCAAAAGGCTCCAAGGACTGATGTCACCCGCTAGAGCCACCCAGCCCTGCTTTCCACACTGTATCTGGTTCCTCCCAAAGCCGAATTCCTCTCTCTGCAGCAGTTTCCTGATTTCATGCCCCTGCACAGACTGCGTGGAACAAAAAGGGTCTCCACGTCCTCTGCAGAGCCCAAGTTCAAGCTGTCTAGGGTTGGTCTGGGCAGCCTAAAGCGGTGCTTGTTCGTACCATGCATTAGCGTGCCAGCCGATGGATCTTATCTGTGCACTGGGGCGGGAGGGAGGATGTGAGATCGGTGCAAGTGCCTTGCAGAGCAGTTTCACTCATTGTTGAGGGGTGAATGTTTCCTCTGGAAACTGCCACCTGGCTCCTTCTCGGTTATCTCCGATCGGGTGTCGTCTGAGTCACATTTAACGCCATGGTTCAAGGAAGCAATTTGCAGCCTTCAGAGAAGTTACCCAGCTTGGAAAAGAGACTTTCAGGAGAGTTTTTTAATAACTCAGCATCTTTCCAACCCCATTGGGCTGGAGCTGAGTGCACCTGCCGCTCTCAGCCGAACTTGTCAACAGTTTGACAGTTCTGTGGGGTTTTTTAGCTGACTAAACTGCTTTGTCTTGTCCCTTCTCTACCCCCTGCTCAGGCATTGAGATTCTAGAAATGCAGATGTTCAGCACAAAGCGTGACTGACTTGCTAGCAGCTCCCATGTTTCGTAAACTGAGTTTGTTTTGTGAATGGAACAGCTGATGGAAAATGGTAGGAAAAAGCTAGATTTTGGTACATGCAAAAAGAAATGTCTGGGGAGAAGGCTGATCAGTCCCTTGGCTGTAGAAATGGGCGATAACTCAGAACCCAGCAGAAAGGCCACGTAAGCTACTGGACACTCTCAGATGGACATAGCTGTAGGGTTTGAGACTTCAGGGCATTTGTGTGTCATGTGCAGCTATGTGTAACACAGGGAGCTGTTCTTTTGTCGTCAGTGTGTTGGACCTGTTCTGGCAGCTGCCATTTGGTGCGGCATGGTACCGAGGGGACAAACACACTGTGCTCTCCCCTGCACTTTACTTTTGCTCTTTCTTTGTTGTGTTTATATAAATAAATAATAGGCAGACCTAAATTTGCCTGTGCCCCCTGCTGACGACTCTGTGGTTAGCTCACTTTCTCTGCTGCGAACTGGCGTTGGAAGTGCTGGCTTAAGAAGATGAGGTAAGAGGGAAAGCTGAAGTGTCGTTTGCATTGGCATGTGTTTCATGCCTTTGGCTTGTCTCTGCCTTTTGGCAGGTTGGGATCTCAGCGGTGACTCCAGGGACGCTGTAATAAACCGCAGGCGCTTTGCAATGCTGTCCAGTTTTGTGAGGATCTCCACATTTAGGGTTTCATTCACCCTGCTACAGAAGACCTGTACGTGGGGCCTAGGTGGCGATCAGTCTGTTGTGTGACCCCTGTAGCAGGGTGGATTCATTGCTTTGCTTTGTCCTTTGTGGAGGTGGCATCCTGCTGCCTGTTCCAGCAGCATCTCTGGAGGTCTCTCCCATGAAGCCGCTTCCTGCAGCTGTAGGAGCTAAAGGGAGCATCTGGGATTCCTAGACCGACATCTCTGTCCCTCCCAGCTGGGTGGGAAGTGTGGAGCATGGATTCGCCCCTGCTGTGGCAAGCCTGGCTTAGTTGGAGGAGAGTAAACCTGTTG
Source organism: Macrochelys suwanniensis (assembly GCA_033296515.1). Lineage (NCBI taxonomy): Eukaryota > Metazoa > Chordata > Testudines > Chelydridae > Macrochelys > Macrochelys suwanniensis. The sequence continues at coordinate 2,734,543 of CM065783.1, read as the reverse complement.
TCCCACAAAGCGTAACGCAAACTTGCCAGTTGGAGCATCTCTGCTTGTGTCCCTGCTGCTTCTGCGACTGTCTGATAGCCCCCAGTGTGGGCCTAAAGAGGTGAAGTCCAGTTAATTCATGCTGTGGAATGTGCATTCATCTGTTTGCTTTCTTAATGCATGTAACGTAAGGACATGGGATTTCTTTGATTTAGGTTTGTTTGCAGAGATGGAAGCGTGAGCGTCTCCATGACCCGTCTCTCGGCTAGAACTCTGCCCAACTGCAACACAAATCATCTGTGACCATGAGGGTATTGCATATAGACTTAGTTGTGCAGGTTGAGGTTGGGGAGCTTACTTTCAAAGGGCCAGGCGTGGACTGAGAACGGTACAGGGAACTAGTCACTTGTATTTGCCCAAAAACATGACGCGCGCCCATAGCGAAGGCGGTGTGGGTTTTCTTGAGCCTGTTGGCCATTGCTGTCAGATTGACTTCTTTCCGGTAACACAGGGCCAAATCCTGATGGGTGCTGTGCACTTGCAATTGTTCCTAGCTTCAGTGGGAGTCGCAGCTGTTCAGCGTCTGGCCCATCAGTAGTACTTGCTCTTCCGTCTTACTTTCCACGTCGTTCTCAGAACGACGGGACCTTGGCAATAAAGTACACAGCCGAGTTACAGCGGCTGGTGTTTGATGGCAAAAGGCTGCCTCAGGCCTCAGCTTTGGCAGCCCAGAGGGAGAGCTGTACTTGAACGGTCAGATAGCGGATTTAGAAAAGAGCGGATGAGCGCGTTGCGTCTGTGGCCAAGTGGATTCTCCAGCGTTGCAAGCATGAGTCCAAATGCTTGCCTGAGCAAATACAAGGCTAGTCTCTGTCGCTCTCCTCTTGTTATGCCTGGCTTACTTCATAAAGCTGTGTGCAGTGACCGGCTCCTAACACTTTGGAGGTGCTCCGAGACGTCCAGAGAGCAGCAGTGCATCTCCCCAGCAACACAAGCTACTGTGAGCACATCACACCTGGCTTCTGCTCTTTGCACTGGCTTCTCCAAGAATACAAAGTCAAGTTCAGAGTCTCTGTTCTTCTCTTCAAGGCACTCCATGGCCTAGGTCAGGGGTGCCGGAACGGGAGGGCAAAGGGGCTGCGTCCCTCTGTCTTTTGAAAGTGGATGGGCCTGGCGCTCTTTCTCTCCTCTTCCCCCTGCGGCCCTGCCCCCCAGCCAGGCCGGAAGCTGGAGCCTGGCCCTAATAAGAGCAGTACAGGAAACCCAGGCAGCTGTGGGGAGCTGCGAACTCTACACCTGCCCGAGGTGAGGGGTCTGAGAACAGCCCCCAGCCCAATTTCGTCCCTCTGGCACAGCGGAACTTTCTACAGTAAGGATAAAACTCATCCGTGCCGGGGAGAGAGCTTTCAGGAGCCACTCCCAGACTGTGGACCAACTCCTCTTCCCCCGCCCACCCCTCCAAAAAAGAATCATCGCAGATCTCACCACCTTACGCTCCCAGTGCCAGGTGCATTTCTGTGACTTACCTTCTCCAACATAAACACGTAGTGGTGTGAGTGAGAGATTGATTTAAAATAAAATCCAAACCAAAAGACTCCCCTGGGGAGAGGATGAGACAACATATTACAGATGATAGTCGCATTGCTCACGGTGCTGTGGGAAAACTCTGCGATACTACGGCCGTGTTGCCAGCCCCAAATGTTCAAAAATCTTCGAGAAACGAGGCTGAAATCATCATGTATCTACTTGACTGCAGGAGCTGGGGCTTTAAGGAAAACACTAATTATCATGAGATTTGGCAACACTGCTTATGGCGATGAGCGTGGTATAAGGATCTGTCGAGAACAGGACTAAAGACTTGGGCCTGTTGTTTAATTGGTCTGTCTCTCGATGTACCCAATTGTGTAATGGATAGACTAGAGTTATGCGGCTTATTTCTCTAGTGTTTGTGAAGTGCTTGGAAATCCTCTGATAGTTGGTTCAGTGCTGCAGTAAGTGCAGGACAGGATTGCTGCTTTGCAAAGTTTTTGGTAAATTTGGTGTATATTTAGTGCATATGAAAATGAGCGACTGAGCTGACTGATTTGTGCAGGGTTCGCTTCCTCCTACACACACAGCCCCTGTTATTCCAGTCCTGGGCCTCCCCTGCGCATCCGTTGCCAGTCGAGATTGTACTGTGTTTTTTTGCAGTCAGCTGGCCAAAGGGGAAGCTAGAGAAAGATTTTGTTTGTTTATACATGACTTGTTTCCTGTGGGCAGTTAACATTAGTCAGTGTTTTGTATCATTTTCCTTAATTTTTGTTACTGCTATAAAAAAATCCATAATTGAACCATCCAGAGTGGTATACATTTAAAGTGAGTCACAGTGGGATCTTACTGCTGTAACCCATGTCCTCCTCTCCACCTGACTCTCACTCTTATTCAGGGCCAGATCCAAAGCCCACTCTGTATTTGATGCTTGTTATTACTGCTTCAAGCCAGGGGTTCTAGCACCACTGGCTGGATTTGTCTTGCAGATGAAACATCCAGCCAAGCTATTCCTGTCCCCTTGTGGTATTAGGTGTGTACCACTTCCTCTTCAAAACTATTCTGAACTGTTGCTATGCTCTGTGAAGCGGTGGCCACTTCCACCCGGGAAGTGACAGCATTTCAGGGTTGGGCGAAGCGGTTCATACATAAAAGTTCAGAAAGCTTGCTGTGATTATTGCTGTGTGAATAATTGACTTTTTTTCAGTTCAGAGGATGAAATGAAAAATAATTCGGTTAAAACCAAAACTGATTTTTTTGAGGGGCCTATTTCACCCTTTCAAGTCTAACAAAATGTTTTGTTCAACCCAAAATGACACACTTCCCCCCCCCCCCCCAGTTTTACATTTTGTGTTAGGGTATTTTGCATCCTTTACATTTAGCTAAGTTTCAACATGAAAATCAAAACTTTTCATAAATGGCTGAAACAAACCATTTTAATTTTTTTGGTTTTTTTTCATCTGAAACTTTCTCTTAAATGTGAATAGAATTCTGTATCGTTTCGGTGCCCTGAAAAATGCGTCTTTTGGAACATGTACTATTCACTGAACATTTTTTACCCAGCTGTAGTTATGATTCCTTGGAATGGTAGCACTATATAAACACAAGAGATTCCTCTTCTGTGTCTGATTGTCCATCGCATTGGCCTGTCGGAAAAATCAAAGTACTAGAATTCTCTATCCTTGATTTTGCAAGCTGTCCTGCATGGAACTCCCCCTAAACTGGATAGATACCCAGTGCATGGAAGACCTGCAGGATTGGGCCCGTGTTTTGCATGGTTGGGGGCACAAGTCAGTTTATTTTCAGTTCATGCAGATGTTGGCACATACTTCTGTCTCTCCATAGTATGTATGTGTGTATGAGAGAAAGAGAGTGTGTTACTACTCTGCTGGCTATCATAACAAGTTAAAAATAAACTCTAGTGTTTTCCCATGGTGTGGAAATAGCATCCCTCTGAAATTCGAAGTGTGAAAGTGTCAGGCATTTCCCGGGCTGTGACATGCAAAGCATGTTCCTCCCAGACTGGAGCCAGAGGGAGGCCGGAGTGAACCTCTTCCTGTTTAGTTTGTCTCCAGGCCATTCTCCCTTTCTTTTTAAAGAATTTATACTGATTGCTCCCTTATTCTTATGCTAAAGACCTGATCCTGCGCTTACTGAAAGTTTTTTTTTTTTTCCCCCCATTGTTTTCCATGGGAGGCCTGATCCTTCAGGGTGCTGAGTACAGCTGGTTGGAAAATGGGTTGGTTTTTTTCCTGCTGAAATCTTAAAAAGCTCCCCCCCCACAAGTCCCTTCCCCCCCCCCCCCCCCCCCCCCCCCAATGTTTTCTGTCTGTTTTTTCCACAGAAAACAAACCTCCCCACAGTTTTGGCTGAAAACAAAGAGGTTACCATGGAAAATCTTGTTTTAATTGAAAACCCAGTTTTCCTTTGAAAGTCCGTTTTGACGGACAACTTTCGACTAGCTGAGGGGCTGACCCCCCTGTGAGCTTTGCTTTCTCCTAAAGCCAACCTCGCTGCTCCCTTCACATCCCTCTTCTGTTCTCAGCTCTGCTCCTTTTTCGGTACCCCGGCTCCAGGGCTTGCCTTGGGGAAAATCGCGCCCTGGGCGAACTTGTATTTTGGCGTTCCTAGCCCCTGTGGGCTCCCCGCGTCCCCAACCCTTCATCCCTAACCCCTGCACCCCTAGGGGGGCATGGAGAAACTTGGGGGGGGAGGGGGAGCAGTATCTGTTTGTCCCTGCTCGCCCCCCTCCCCCATGTTCCTCGGCTGGGAGGGAGCAGGGAGAAATCTGGTGCTCCCCGGCCAGCCGGGAGCAGTTTCTGATTTTACACTGACAGTGTGCACCTCTGTGCTGCTGCACCGCGCCCCCTAGATTACTGGCGACCCGAGCAGTCACCCAGGGGGCCCACCCCTAAGGTCGGCCCTGCCTGGCTCCAACCTTTTCAGTATAAATCCGCCGTCCCACGTAGGCGCACGTGTGGTCTGAGATGTCTGTGCAGTGGAAATGATTGCGCAAAGGGGATTAGGTACTCCAGTTATGGGGATTTTTGCCCACAGGCAGAGAGATCAACTGGGTGCTACCGTAGGAAAGGTCTGTTGACACTGAGTATGCATGAAGCGTATATTCTCACTGACTTTGAGAGGGCTGTTTATTATTTCTGTTGACTGCCCTCCTCTGGGGCACTGAGCAAAATGCCGCATGGTCGGACCCCACCCAATCGGTTCCAAGGTGTCACCACCGGTGTACAGTAGCCTGACCTAACTCCTTTTACATTTCAAAGTAAATCACGCACACGCCACGCTCAGGAGAGCTGAAATGCAGAGAGAGGCTTAAACAAAAACTAAAATGTACTTGTATTTTCCTTCTAGTTTTCAAATCCAATCATTTGAAGCTACCCCAAAAAAACAACCAAAAAAAAAAAAAAGTCCCAAGGACTTGGGTTGGGTGGGAATTGGGGGGAAAAAAATTCATACCCTTGGCCAAGTCCCACCCGACTCGCCTTGGTCTGACTCCCCAGTTCAGGGTGGCCAAGCAGGGAGGGGAATGCGTCAATATTGCCTACCCCAAATGTTCAAAAACCATAGGTTAAAACTCACAAAAATCACGAGCTTGGCTTTAAAAATCACAAGATCATGTACAAATAATAGAGTTGGTGTTTATTTGCCATCTGCTTTTTGAGCCTTTAAGGTGCACGGGTGGGGCGGGGCGGGGGGGGTGTCACATTCTGAAGCTTTTTTTCTAGCCCTTGTGGCTGTGGAGGAGCTTACTTTTTCTTTAAGAAACAAGGCTGAAATCACCACCTATATCCTCTTGACTCCAGGAGCTGGGGCTTTAAAGAAAACACTAATTATCATGCGACTCATGGCAAAATCCTGAGTGCTGGCAACACTGCACGGTTAAGTGAACACAACAGAATTTCAGCTTTTAGCACATGGTTGCAGAGAACAAGTTTGCACGTGTGACCCCCCCGAAAGGTGCAAAAGCCAGAAGACCAATACAAAGAGCGTGATGAATCTCCCTTTTTTTTGCATCTGTGTCATGGTTCTTGAATGCTTGGAGCTGGCTGGGTTGAAAGCATAGGCAGGGCAGGACGTCATAAGAAACATGAGCAGAGATGCAGGCAGCGTGGAAGGGGTAGGGGCTGAAGGTGAAGACGAGAAGGAAGTGCATGCTAAAACTACTCACTGAGTGGGAAAGAAAAGCTCACCCAGGAGCCCAGCAGAAGGCGGTGGCGGGGGTGTGTGTGGAGATTGTGTCCAGTTTATTTGCAACTGTTTGTCTTCCCCATACTCCTGGACTCATTGTGTTCCTGGCATTGACCCTCTGCCACTCTCCTTCCCCCACGCAGTGTGCCGAGACTTCGCCGTGCTGGAAGATCACACCCTCGCTCACAGTCTGCAGGAGCAGGAGAGTAAGTGTCTGGTGTCTCTCCCTTGCGCTCGGTTTGCGTTGAGTCTGTCCCAGCAGGGTCCAAAGTGCAGGGAGCGGGTAGCAAAGAGGGCAGAAGAGTCACTGGTGCAACGGTGGGTTTTCTACATGGGATTTACATTTTTTGCTATTGGATGTTCTCTCCCCTTACGATATCCGTGTTGCTAACAAAACCCCTGCTTTTAATTGGAATCAGATTATTCTTCCTACCTTTAACAGTTGCTGCGCACTGTTAAACAGCTGCCACGCTACACCCCAGCATTGGAGTGGTGGGTGAAGTGATCTCTTTGGGCCTAACTCTCCTTGAGGTGGTTCTGGTAAAACTTGACACCAGTGATGTGTTTTTGTTTTTAAAATATTGGCCCAGATTTTCAAACGTGCCTGATGATTTCAGAAGCCTCAAGTTTTAGGTGCCCAGCCTGAGGCACCTTAAAGGAGTCTGATTTTCAGAAGTGTTGAGCACCTGTCCTTTGAAAATCAGACCTCTTTAAGATGTCTCAGGTTGGGTCCTGAAAATCTTGATCATTATTTTTACTTTGACATTGTCCAGTTCAGAGGTGGGCAAACTACGGCCGATGGGCCACATCTGGCCCGTGGGACCGTCCTGCCCGGCCCTTGAGCTCCCTGGCCATGGAGGCTAGCCCCCGGACCCTCCCCCGCTGTCCCTCCCCCCCCGCAGCTTCACCTTGCCGCACCGCCCGCGCTCTGGCCCGCCGCTCCTACCGGGCAGCGTGGCTGCGAGCTCCTGCCGCTCTGAGTGGCATGGTAAGGGGGCGGGGAGTGGGGTGGTGGTGGTTGGATAAGGGGCAGGGGATTCCGGGGGACAGGGAGCAGGGGGGGTTGGATAGGGGGTGGGGTCCCAGGGGTGGTTAGGGGCGTGGGTGTGGATAGGGGTCGGGAGAGTCAGGGGACAGGGAGCAGGGGGGGTTGGATAGGAGGTGAGGTCCCAGGGGGTGGTTAGGGATGGGGGGTCCCGGGAGGGGGCGGTCAGGGGACAAGGAGCGGGGGGGGGGGGTTGAATGGGTCAGGGGTTCTGAGGGGGGCAGGAAGTGGGAGGGGCAGATAGGGGGCAGGGGCCAGGCTGTTTGTGGAGGTACAGCCTTCTCTACCCAGCTCTCCATGCAGTTTCACAACCCCGATGTGGCCCTCGGGCCAAAAAGTTTGCCCGCCCCGGTCCAGTTGCTTTATCTATTACTTAGTCGCTTGCTGCAGCTCTGACTTTGGCGATCCAATCACTTTATTGCTATTTACAATTTCTTCTGTAGTGGAAATGAAGAGGTTAATCTAATAAGGATCGTGTTGAGCTCTATGGCGAACCCTAAGATGAGCAGATCTCATTTTGGAATGGACATAAGTAGCCCCTTCAACGTGGTAAAAAGGCACTGTAACGAACTGAGACTGTCCCAGTTCAAAACCTGCTTCCCTTTACTAAGGCCGGGTCTACGCTAAAAAGTTAAGTCAACCCAGACCCCTGAGCGACATAGTTAAGCCGACCGAACCCTCGGTGTAGACGGATGGAATTCTTCCGTCGACCGAGCAACAACCTCTCGAGGAGGTGGATTACCTGCGCCCACGGGAGAACCCCTCCCGTCGTTTCGGGGGCTGCCTGGCATTTCCCTGATGCAAAGCGCACCCTCTTTGAAGCCCGCCTGCCCATTTACCTACCTACGTCGAGTCTGATGTTCCTCTTCCGTTTCTTTCCAGTTGAGCATCACTTGGCAACCAATGTTCAGCGCAACCGCCTGGTGCAGCATGACCTGCAGGTGGCCAAGCAGCTGCAGGAAGAGGAGGATCTGAAAGCACGAGCCCGAATCCAGAAGCGCTACAAAGACATGTGAGTGAGGGATGGAGCCGTGCAAGCGCTTGTTTCACAGGGGTCACTGCCCTCTGAGCTGCTGCTGGGCTTTCAGCTGGTCATTAGCGCACAGAGTCCGTGCCAAGGCCAGTCGACCTTTCGCTCTTCTTGCGCGCCTGTTTCTCTCTCCCCTGTACGGAATAAAAATCAACGTCTGTAAACTCTATCCGGATCAATCGCTTATGGCAGGCAGTGTGGTTAGTCGACTCGGATCTGCTTTTTAGGGTTAAAAAACATTTTCTGGCTGAAAAATTTCACCCACCTTGGGTTGTGGGTTCTGATCTTGGCTCTGCCAACTGCGTCACCCCCTGGCCTTGGGCAGGTCATTTCTCCTTTGTCTCATTTAGCCTGTCTGTGAAGTGGGCAAGACTTAGGTCACAGCTGGCCAATGTTTGACACAGCTTTGAGCATCTAAAGTGCTACAAAAATGCCATGTATTGTGATGAATCCCCCTGCTATAAGATTTGCAGATATTGGCATGTTCCCATCGGGAGTGTTTGTGCTACTGAGTAGTGTAGGTGGCTGTGTATCTTCTCACTTTGCTTCCTCTGTACTATGCCGTTAGGTTTTTAGGAGTTTGTGGAGGCAGATGCTGTTTTGTGCTGCAGAGTTGATGCAGCATGTTTCAGAGGAGACTTGCCCTCTCCCATGGAGACTTGAGTTTTTCCCTCTTGTTGTTTTCCTGAATCTTAGATAAAAGTCTCTCCGACGAAAGCAGCTGGACAAACAAATCACTCTGACCTAATTGTTTAACTCCCTGTTCACCCTATCGGTTTTGAGGTCCCTAAATCACTTTGGCTGAATAGAGGACAAGGAAGAGTGAATGTATGTGTGTATAAAATATATATTGATTTTTCTAGCAGCTATCTACTCTGAACATGTAAATGGCGTGAGCGTGTGTGCACACGAGGTTCACATTACAATCTACAGTGAACATCACTATTTGCCGACTAGCCCCATTTCTTAGCAGGTTTCGATGCTGTTGGGACCCTGCAAAATGGGAATTGCTAATCCAGCAAGCTGCTCTGCTGGTTTAGCAATGGAAAGGTTGGAAAAGCATCGTGTCAGCAGCAGTCCCACTCATGTGTTCTCTAGCCTCTCTGCAAGAAGAGATATGCAAGGCTGGGGATGTTATGGGTGTGCAACTGGATCTCTGTTTCTTAATCCTCTGTCGGCTTCTGCTGCCTCTTTCCTGCCTGTGAGCATTAAGCCCCGTCTAGAGAATGACTTCACCACCACAGCTAAACCAGGAGGATTTCCCATTGCAAGGGGATAGGGGAGTAAGGAAGCAGAAGCGGACAATCTCTTAAGAAATCAATATCTTAGCTTTCTGAGGCTTTTTTAAATCGCAGATTTCCAAAGTTAGGAAGAACTGGGGAAGATAAATGCAAAGACAGAAACACTTGGAAACGGATTTTTTTTTTTTTTATGTCAACTTTTTAATGAGGTATCAGGTCTTCTTTTACAGTAGTTCTAAGAGCTCTTCCTAAATGTGGTTGAGTAACCTGCACACCCTCCCTGTCCTAATAGCACCAAAGTGTGTGTGTGTGTGTGTGTGTGTGTGTGTGTGTGTGTGTGTGTGTACACACACGCGCGCAACCTGAGCTGGTATGTAATTTTGCTTTTCACGGCATTGCTCCCAATCTCACAAAGTGTCTGTTAAAGGGACCATTTTAAATTAAATTTAGCTCTTTCCCCACCCTTTCTATTTGTGCCACTCTACCCCACTCCAATTATTTGCCAGAGCTCATATAAACAGCAGTATTTTCATGAAACAGATTTTTAAAAATAAATGCAGTGAAAATGGAGCATAGACCCGTGAAGCATTTTTCAGAACAAAGCCCAGTGGTTCAGGCTGTCCGGGGATGAAGGACAGCTGATGTCTGGAGATGCTGGCACCTGCTGCCTCCATTTAACTTGTAGGGGCTGAAGTTCGCTTCAATTAAAATGGAAAGATCTTCACTACATTAAAAGTTTTAAGACATGCCTCTGTCAAGCAATTAAACCAAGTTCCCAGTTATTACCAGCCAAACAATGAAAGAGAAAGTATAACCCATCGGTGCAATTCAGTGGTTAAAAAACAGCTTCGTACGTTGCATTCCAAGAGACTTTCATCAGGAGCAAGAAAATGCTTTTGTGTAATTTTTTTTTCTTTCATTCCCACACAGTGAAGCACCCTAGAAAGTTCTGTGAGTAGAGAGGCAGTGACGTTGCCTCCCATGCTCGGAGAAATGATTAGCAGTGCTGCAGTCTCTTACCCATCTGCTGGAAGGGGTGTTTTTCACATTTAGCAGATTGCCTGGCATTGGTGAATAGAGCCCCTCTGCTCTGCTCTGCTCGCAGACGTCAAGGGGGATTGCAGGCACTCGGTACCTCTCAGGAGTTGACCCTTTAGGTTTACTCTTCCTGGATCCATGTCCTCTGAGGTTTCACTGAGATTCTGGCCCTAAAGGGGAGGGAGGGAGGGAGAGGAACAGACGGAGAGACACTCCCCTCTCCCCTGTTGTAGCCTGTTGGGCAGCAGTTTTGCACGGGATTAACTTGAGTCTGTACATCCCTGCTTAGATCAGGTTTGCCCAAGACCAAACCATGGTCCATGCTTGGAGCCGGGTGAGTTCACCTGCATTTGAACCCTTCCTTGTCTGTGCTGGCTCTGAACCATTGTGTGTCCCTAGTGCCATTGGGCAGCTGTGTTCAAAGCAGTCCAGAAGGAAAGTTTCACACCCCCTCAGTTGTGAATTCAAATGTTGCTAGTGCAGGAGAACTGGAACGTGAAGGTGACCAGACACACAAGTACATTGTATCCAGCTACTCTCATTGCCTGAGCTGAGTGAAATGCAAAGAGATGCAAACCTCAGTAACAATGGAAAATCGATGAGAGGTTTAAAATTCTTTCTTAGGTCTGGTCTACACTGGGGGGGAATCGATCCAAGATATGCAACTTCAGCTACGAGAATAGCGTAGCTGAAGTCGACGTATCTTAGATCGAATTAAATTTACGTACTTCGGGTCCACGCAGCGCAGGATCGCTCCCCCGTCGACTCCGCTTCCTCCTCGCGCCGAGCTGGATTACCGGAGTCGACAGGGAGCGCTTCCGGGATCGATTTATCGCGTCTACATGAGACGCGATAAATCGATCCCCAGAAGATTGATCGCTGCCCTGAGTGATTTAAGTTCTGTCCTTCGTCTCCTTCTCTTCTCCCTCTACACCGTATCTCTGGATAACCTCATCTGCAAACACAAATTCAACTGCCATCTCTGTGCTGATAACTTGCAGATCTACCTGTCTACTGCAGACTTGTCTCCGTCAGTCCAAACTGAAATCTCAGCCTGTCTCTGACTTCTTTTTGGGGGTGTCTAGCTGCCAGCTCACGCTGAACATGGCTAAAACCGAGCCCCAGTCTCTGTGCCCCTCTGCCGAATCCTTTCTGCCGCCTCCTTTCTCGATCACTGTGGCCAGCACCACCACCCCACTTGTCGCTCAGCCCAGAACCACAATGTCCTCTTTGACTCAGATCTCTCTAGGTCCTTGGTCCACACTCTATCCAAATCACACAGGAAGAATCGGCACGAACATCTCTAAGATGTGACCTTTTCTAGTCCTCCGTTCAGCTAAAACGCTTGTCCAGGCGCTCGTCCTCTCGCAGCAACGCCACTGCAGCATCTTCTCTCCGGCCTTGACAAACGCAGTCTAGTCTCACTCACCTCCGTTCAGAATGCTGCTGCTGCTGCAAAGATTGTTTTCCTAACCTGCAGCTCTCACCATGTCACCCCTCCATGGCTCCCCATTCTCTTGTCGCTTTCAAGGCCCTGCCCTGCTTGTCCTTGCTCTTTCGCTGTCGATGCTCTCCTCTGATCGCCCTGTGCTGCCCGACTCTACTGCCCAGCTGTTAAATTTTCAAACGCCTTCATGCCTTCTTCCGTGCTGCCCCCCAAAACATCCACAAAGCAACCTCCTCCTCCTCCCTCGAAACTCTCCTTCACCATGATGCCTGCAAAAAAAACCTTGACAATGGTTGGACCATTGGTGTGCTGGGACCAATGCTTCTCAGACTGACCAATACTGTCCCTTGTTTCCTGGTACTCCCCCGTCTGTCTGTCTCCATCTTTTGTCTTGCACTTAGTCCACGCCCCAAACAGCCGACATCCTATATCTTTGTTCTGTGTTTGTACCGCACCTAGCACGATAGGAGCCCCCGTCGCAGACCAGGACCCCAGCTGTGACAGTGATACAAAGAATAGATAATAATGCTGGTCCTGGAGTCCATTGTACCTTTCTCCTCCTCTGTCTCTGCAGTCTGGATGATGCCCATAGTGTGTGTTGTGTGTAACCTCTTCCTCCTTCTGCCTTGCAGAGAACAGCAGGACTGCGAGATAGCTCAGGAAATTCAGGTGAAGCTGGTGATTGAAGCAGAGCAGCGGCGCAGACAAGAGGAGAAAGACGAGGTAACCCTTCACGATGCGGGGGAGGCGGGGCTATTTTTATTAAAGCAGCGCAGGCATATTCCAGCCGTTGGCCAAACCAAGGCTGAAGAGCGTGTGTGCCCGGTGGGGGTTGGATTATGCCCGGCTCTGTGTGGATGTGCAAGAGAGCAGATGCCGTGCAAGGGGAATTCACGTAGCCCCTTATGCCCCTGTGCAAGAGTGGGGGTATAATGAGTCGGTGTGCGAGAGCCGTGTCAATCCCCTTGCGCTCCAGGAGGTGCGGTGCCTGCCTGATACATAATGCCCTAAGGAGCGCCTGCCGGGGCGATGAGACAACGCACTGCTTCCAGTGCAGCCAGTGGATGAGTGAACACAGTCTGGCCATAAGGGTCCATGTTCTCCAAAGGGTTTGGACTGAAATCGTTTTGCTGCACCCACCTTCCAGGCAGTATATCCGGGGAAGCCACAGAGCGAGGGAAAAGCTGCATTGCCAACCGGGGAGCAGCGCCCTTCTTTGTTAAAAGGATTCTCTGAGACAGAGTAGCAGATGCGCTGTCTCTCTCCTAACTCGGGGAAATAGAAATAGGAATTAAGGCTCTAAAGAAAGGCCGAGTGATAACTAGCGGCTTTTGCTCTTTAGGAAGTTGTTACATAGCAGAGGGCATTGAAGTTCTCCTAGAAACCATACAGTGCTCAAATAATTTCTCCCTTTAATTAGGCTGTCAGCTTGCTGGGAATATGATTGTCGCCTTATATGACTCCAAAGCATCATCCCCGCTCATGTCACTAAACAGGTGACCAATGGTTGACCAGACACGCACCTAAAAGCTAAGAAGGTGTGAACATGCACTCAGGAAATAAGCAAGTGATATTAACAAACCAAAGGCTTTGTGCAATAAACTTGCCTCGCTGGACAATGGGTGGAGCACTGCAGAGCCTTCCCTTCACTTTGCCAGGGCAGTGTATTCTGCTCTTTCTGAGACCACATCCTTCCTAGCTGCTTTACAAATAGAACTGAGCTAAAAGCCGCAGGTGTCTCCGGGGCCATAGTCAGGGCAGCAATCAACAGTCTGATTAAATGATCGTAAGCGGAATAATAGTACTGGCCTCTTTTGTACACCGGATTGAAGTCTTATGGGTGAAAAGTGCTCGATAGGAGCTAGGCGGTAGTGGTGGTGTTATAGTCTTATTCTAGTCTGTCATTTTCCCTCTGCTCCTCTCCCTGGCACATGGGAGGTACCTGAACATAGGTGAAATTACCTGAACACTGGATTAGCATGTACCTATGGCTGTAGATCGCTCCTATCCTTCAGCCTGGGTTTCTTGCCTTTTTTCCGGGTAAAGGGACTAAGAGAGACCCGAGCCCTATTTAGATGCTCTGGAGATGCAGTGCCCTTGCATGTATTTATATTGGTGTATTTATGGTACTTGGCCCCGTGGTGGAGTTCAGAATTCCACAGCCTGGATTCTGGCTCCACCGGAATCCCATCGGGGTCACGGGGGTTCCTTAGGGAGAAAGCTGCTTCTCAGCAGCAGTCAGGGTGGCAGAAATGGGCCCTCTGTGATTGGACTGCATAACCCCGTGTGCAAAGGAAGAACCGATGCAGACCACGTAGTGGCGTTCATTAGCCTGTGCCGATGTGGGCCCCGATCCTGAAAGCTGACCTACGTGGGTAGAGCCCCCGTGACGTTTAGGAACAGGACTATATGGTGGCGCTGCCCGTGTTAGCAGGGGACTGGACTCAGTGACCCAGGAGATCCCTTAGAATCCTGTGTCCTACGTCCCTAAGTAAAAGCGGTCCGTTCCTGGAGATCAGCTTGCCGGATGTGGCCTTCGTTAGTAGTTCTGTTGTAGCCCGTACTGTGACTTTGTGCATCAAGTCCCTGGAGCCATGCCAGACTATTTATGTTCGTACTGTACACAAGGGTGTATTGTTGACTGAGTATATCTGGTAACTCCTGTCACGCTGATAGCGTCCTGTGACGGTGCAGACTGCAGTAGCTCTGTGCTAAGGGCATTGCCGCTGTCTGTCGCCCAGGGTTCTGCAAAGAAGCACTTGGCCTACCAGGTCAAAAATCCACTTTCTAAGAACCAGCTTGTATGGATTCACAAGTCTAGAACTGTCCCAGTCTGATAGGTCATATGCTTAAGTTGATCTATTTATAGACTTGCTGTACTCTATAGAGGAGGGGTTTTTGTAAATGCCACTTGGTGCCCGCACCTGCCCTACAATGCAGATTACCGTAAAGGGCTGATTTAAACCCTGAAATAATTAAAATCCCAGCAGTAAGTCCTTCAGTGCCGCAGCAGAAATCGAAGTGTCTCCGGCGTGTTTACAATAACAGTGTTTATAACCACAATACTTTTGCGTTTTCATAGCGCCTTTCCTGCTAGCACTTCAAAATCCTCACAGCACCTCTGGGAAGAAGGTGTTGTCCTCAGTTTCTTCATCTGCAAAATGGGGACAGAGAGGAGAAGGGATTTGCCCTGGTGTCTCAGTGAGTCAGCAGCAGCCAGGTCCTCTGACTCGCTGTGTCTGCTTCAGCCACCAATCCATATTTCCTCTCCCTGACTGGCATTTCTAAAACCCTCCAGCCACTTCATAGCTCCAATCCAGAGCATGGGGGAAACCTAGGGAGTTTAGACTAGCATAGTGCTAATGTAGTTCCTATGCTCACTTGCACGAGGGAACTTTTATTGCATGCCAGCAGGGTTCACAATCCAGTTGGCGCACGACACACTGATGTGGACTGAAATGTCCATTTCTCTGGTGTGGTCTAACGCACCGTGCAGACAGCTGGCATTTTCTACTCCGCTCTCCCATCGGGTTCACTCCAGGTGGGGGGGGTGTCTCCTCACGAGGGCGGGGTCTTTAGAGAAGAGGCCAGGGAGACCGTGCTCTACGGTGCTGTCTCAGCGTCTTTGCCCGCTGACGTGGGATGGAGAGAGAGTAGGACCTTGGTGCTTTTGCTCCTGAGGAACCCTTCCTTGTCTGTGCTGGTTCTGAACCACTGTGTGTCCCTGGGCGGCTGTGTTCAAAGCAGACTCGCCCGAAGAGCGGTCTTCAAATCACACGAAACATGGCTTCAAACTCTGGGGACAGAGGGCCAAAATGTCCGCTCGCTGTCTGCAGCCTGGGCCCGAGTGCCAGGGGTGTTGGGGCGTCTGTCTGCAGTTCCAAAAGGGGGATGTTGGATCCCACCATAAGGACTGCATGCCTGGCCATGTTCGTTCCCAGCCGTTCTGGATTCCAGGGGGACCTCGTGACGTATTCCTCATGTTATTTTTCTTTAGCTTTCTCTGTCCCTAGGCATGGGTTAGCTGGTGACAGCTGTGTTCGTTCCCTCTGCTTTTCTGTCAGCCACGTTCTGGCCTTCAATTTACAGCGCTCCAAGACCGCATCTTCTCCCGCCAGTCCTGCTGCCAGAATCTAGTGTTGAGTTCCTCCTCCCTCCTCCTCTCCCAGCCCTCGTCCCTCTGGCGCAGATCAGGCTGCCCTGGGAGTTGCAGAACATGGGGTCTCCCAAGGAACAGGCCCCCAAGCAGCCAGTTGTCTCGCCCTCCCAATAATCAGGAAGGGAAACCGATTGGGAGCACCCTGCTGTCTTACTGCCTGTCCACTGAGATGCATTGACACCGCCGTCTGCACCAGGCACTGCTCCTTTCTTCCCTTTCGCGTTTCTTTCCCGCCAGCCCTTGGCCGTTACATTGCTGCATTTCTGTGCTTGACGTGCCACAGGCCCTGTAATGAGCACCTAGTTTGAAGCAAGTTCAGACCTGACTCTGGAAACCTGGGCACTAATAAACAACTCGCGTTTGGCAGTGACGCAACCCAGAACTATGCTAGAGGGAGGAAAAACAGTGAGGTAAAGAGGCAGGTGCTTTGCTCTTCCCTGTGGGTGGGTATGAGAAAGGGTTTTATTTTTAATTGCCTCGCTGTGAAAGCCTGGAGCTTGAAAATTCAGTCTCGCCTTCCTTGCTTTGGATATTCTGGTTTTCAGGGCTGGACTATGCATGTGATCACCTTCAAACATCAGAAAGGGCACCTCACACCTTCCACATACGATCGTAGAAATGTAGGACTGGAAGGAACCTCAGTAGCTCATGTAGTCCAGTCCCCTGCTCTGAGGCAGGACTGTATGTAAACCATCCCTGACAGGAGTTTGTCTAAACTGTTCTTAAAAACCTCCAGCGAGGGAGGTGCCATGGTCATAACCAAAGTGATGGGGGCATGACAAATGGCTATACAAAAGGTTACAGGGATGGGAAAACTCCCCCTTCCCTCCCGCCCCCCAAGAAAGAAAAAAACCAACTAGCTACCAAAGCAGAGCTTAGATCCTGAAAAGGGAGAGGGGTCAGACAGGGATTCTGGTATTGCTCATGATATTTTTTGTTTGGTGGAAGGCACTCAGATACTATGGTGATGGGTGGAAGTATATACAACCCAAAGTAGACAGAGAAAGTGAATCAGGTGCTCCTCATGAGCCATTCTTCTAATACAAAATAAGGGGGATTCAGTGAAGTGAAAGGCACCAAATTTAAACCCAATACAAGAAATAATTGTTTACATGATTCATAATTTACCTGTGGAACTCACTGCCACAAGAAGATACTGAACCTAGAGCTAAGTGTAGGATTCAAAAAAGTATCGTTCATTCAGATAGTTATTGAGACGATCTCCAGACATATTTGATATGAGGATTTTTTTAAAAAGTGTTTTGATTGGATGTGTAAACCCTCCTCCTGCTTTAAGGCATCAGGCAACCAGTAACTAGCAGGTTAAGAAAAAACTTCCCCTCTGGGCTGGTTACTCCATGATTGACTATTTCAGAGTTTCTTGCACCTACCCCGGAAGCATCAGGCAGTGGCCACTGTTCAAGCAGCATAGTGGAATTGATGGACCACAGCTCTGGTTCAGTATGGCAGTTCCAATCCTCCTATAGCCATTTCGAGCTCTGCTTCTATTGGGTATTTGAGGAGCAGTTGCAAGATCTGTATGTGGCTACAGCTGAAGACCTGCTGATTTGAATGTGAGGGAGGTGGGACTACCTTTTACGGTGGGAAAAGTGAGACACAGGTGACTTGTCTGACCCTATCAAGGGAGTTTGCATCAGAGCTGGAAATAGGACTTGAGAACTCCTGGCTCCCAGCCCGGTGCTCAGACCTACAACAGTCAGTTCCCTGAGCCGATTGCTCATCAGGCTGACCAGTTAAGGCACATCAGTTTCACAGCGGACTATCCGCAAGGGAGCAATATGGCCAGTGTCACGTCCAACCGCCTTTGACTGCCCTAACCCCAGGGAGCCGGTGCCCATTTTGTAATTGGAGGTGGCCTTTCAGCATCAGAACAAGCGAGACTCGAGCCCACGGCCTCCAGGATTGCAGCTGAACGCCTTAACCACTCTGCCAGTGCGCCTACAATTGACCTCGCTTAAAATAAAATCAATACGTCGTGCCTGCAGTAACTAAAACGAACCCATTCAGATATTCACAGCTACAGAGGGGAGTAGAACGCCATAGCGCAGTCATAGAATCCTAGAATCTCAGGGTTGGAAGGGACCTCAGGAGGTATCTAGTCCGACCCCCTGCTCAAAGCAGGACCAACCCCAACTAGATCATCCCAGCCAGGACTTTGTCAAGCCTGACCTTAAAAACCTCTAAGGAAGGAGATTCCACCACCTCCCTAGGTAACCCATTCCAGTGCTTCACCACCCTACTAGTGAAAAAGTTTTTCCTAATATCCAACCTAAACCTCCCCCTCTGCAACTTGAGACCATTACTCCTTGTTCTGTCATCTTCTACCACTGAGAACAGTCTAGATCCATCCTCTTTGGAACCCCCTTTTAGGTAGTTGAAAGGAGCTATCAAATTCCCCCTCACTCTTCTCTTCTGCAGGCTAAACAATCCCAGTTCCCTCAGCCTCTCCTCATAAGTCATGTGCTCCAGCCCCCTAATCATTTTTGTTGCCCTCCGTTGGACTCTTTCCAATTTATCCACATCCTTCTTGTAGTGTGGGGCCCAAAACTGGACACAGTACTCCAAATGAGGCCTCACCAGTGCCGAATAGAGGGGAATGATCACGTCCCTCGATCTGCTGGAAATGCCCCTACTTATACAGCCCAAAATGCCGTTAGCCTTCTTGGCAACAAGGGCACACAGTTGACTCATATTCAGCTTTTCGTCCACCGTAACCCCTAGGTCCTTTTCTGCAGAACTGCTGCCCAGCCATTCGGTCCCTAGTCTGTAGCAGTGCATGGGATTCTTCCGTCCTAAGTGCAGGACTCTGCACTTGTCCTTGTTGAACCTCATCAGATTTCTTTTGGCCCAATCCTCTAATTTGTCTAGGTCCCTCTGTATCCTATCCCTACCCTCCAGCGTATCAACCACTCCTCCCAATTTAGTGTCATCTGCAAACTTGCTAAGGGTGCAGTCCACACCATCCTCCAGATCGTTGATGAAGATATTGAACAAAACCGGCCCCAGCACCGACCCTTGGGGCACTCCACTTGATACCGGCTGCCAACTAGACATGGAGCCATTGATCACTACCCATTGAGCACGACCATCCAGCCAGTTTTCTATCCACCTTACCGTCCATTCATCCAGCCCATACTTCTTTAACTTGCTGGCAAGAATACTGTGGGAGACTGTATCAAAAGCTTTGCTAAAGTCAAGAAATAGCAAATCAATGCTGATTCACTCCCTGGTGCTCCTTGCATGCTTGTTTGTGCACTGGGGAGTTAATGGGGAGGAGGTTTTCCTGCAGGAGCCCTCGTCCCCAAAGTAAAGGACAGGAGGACAGAGCCATGTAGTCCCCTCCTTCGTTCCCTTTGGTAAGAGAGCTGTGGGGCGTACCAGCCAGCACGTGGGTTAGGTTGTCGCTTGATCTCCCTGTGCTTTCGTCTTCCCTTGTGTAAACTGAGGGTAATGAACTAAATCCCTGGGATGTTGCAAGGGTGAATTTAGTCTGTGATGCTCATTGGGATCGTTAGATGGGGGCCTTCAGAAATGCGACGGATTGTTACTTACAGCATTCTGTTCATCCTAATAGCAGGAGAGGCGTCCGCAGCTGTTACAGGTACAACTTAGCATCTCCTTGGTGATAATAAGTGAAGGAGAGAGAGAATTCCCAGTGCTCTCAGGAAATGTCCTGACCGTGTCTCTCCTCCACCTCTAGGACATTGCCCGCATCCTACAGCAGAAGGAACTGCAGGAAGAAAAGAAGAGTAAAAAGCACTACCCAGAACCCCAGGGACATGCTGCTCAGGAGGACAGTTACTACCCAGAGAACAGAGGTAACCTTTCCTCTCTAGCACAAGGATCACACGCTCTGTAGTACTGGTGATCCTGAGCTAGACAGTTTGACCTCCTACTGGGAGAGCTGGGATTTTGGTTTAAGTTCAAGTCTTCTGCTCTGCTTAAGGACCCAGTGACGTCTATTGGGGTTTTGTCATTGACTTATTGGGCCCTAGGCTAGAACCAGGAGATTAGATAAAGCTTTTGTCCCCATTTTTATTTTAATGTTCCATTAAAATGGGTTATAGAGGGGGGCGGTATGTGTGTAAAACCTACTTGTGGTTAAAGATGATATGTGGCAGACGGTATATGTGTCTAATTTATTAACGTGAAGTGTACTAACAAGAAAGCTTAAGGCAATTTAGACACTACAATTTTAAGGACCGTGTTTGCATTTTTGATTTATGTGGTCCTCTGAAATACCCGCAGTGGTATAAGAGTGTAATGAATAACTGGTCTATGGAGTGGCCTGTCAAACAGAATTCCTACCAGGTACGTATTCAGCATTAGAACCAGTATATTCAACTGGTATGACTTACTGAAAAACAGAAGGGTCTCCAAAGAACATCTTCACCAAGATTATCGCTCTGGTCTGTTAATCATGGAAAGATTGTAATCTGCAGGGCTGTTTTTCCTTGGGGACCTGCTTTTATGATCAAACACAAACTCCCTCCAGGTCAGGAGCGAATCGGGGTGTTTAATTATTGAACAGCGTGAAAATTGCTCTATTTGCTGGTGGTGGTTCTTGCTGACGTTCTTCCTCCTGAAAATGTGTGTTGGGAAAGGATTTGCCATTTTTTGATTCAGGAATTGCACAGTTGAAGAGCAGAGCTGACTTCTGACTTTAAGATCTGTGTCTGATTGTTCAGTATTTCATCTGCCTTCACAAGTAAAATATTTAACTAAAGTTCAGTCAGAAATAAGCTTTAGGATGGCCAGAAAGTTCCTACCACAAACTGTGTAGCAGCAACTAGATGGAAACGTCAGAATGATGAGATCTACCGTACACAGAATATTCTCCCAATGAAAGTGGTGACGGACCTCCTGCTGGAATCTTTTAGAATTCGACTTGGCAAGTCAGTGTGGGACATGCCGTAGGAATAATCTTGCTCTTGTTGGGGTGGGAGGATTGGCTAGTTTCACAGCAGAAGTTAGAGATGGAAAAGATCTAGGATTCTCTGAAGCTGTATGCTAAGAAGATATGCAGCACCATGCGTGATGCACCTGGAGAGCAGGATATCATAAGGGAGGCTGCAAAATGGCATGGTTGACATTTCCCTCCCACCAGACTTCTTCCACCTGTCATGATCCACAGCCTAGGAACATGATCCAACCATGGGAGGGGCAGGATAGAAGGTCCTTAATCAGCCAGTAATAGTGGCCTTTTTTGTTCCTTGCGCTTAGCAACTAGATAGCTAATCATAGTGGGTTCTCTAGAAGCACTGAGAGCATCTAGCATGTTGCTCTGGCACCTGTGAAGTACCTGAGCGCAAGGTGATAAGGACCCAGCGTTATTGGTTTATATTATCCGCACTTGATGTGGGTCCTATCTGCAAAGTGTTGTGATCTGGATCCAAGCTTCCCCCCATATTCAGAGTGGGTGTGGATCTGGGATTCTAGTTCAGAACCATCCCTTTTTTTAAAAGGAAAAATATAAACACACAAGAAGAGCAATTCTGTCCTGGAAGCATCTGTGCCTTGGAAAATATTGTCCTATTCACCTCTTATTGTTTGATTAAAGTGGCACCAACCCCTAAGCATGCTTATGTTGCAACTACTGCAGGGTGCCACAGTTACTGCAGGATGGGTGGAAGCGAACTGTCCCGAGATTCACTGACATCGAATCTCCTGCTCAGGTTGTCTGGCATGGCGGAGGTACCCACACAGAAACAATCCTTTCCCAACCGAGCTTCAGCATTTCATGCCATCCTTCCCTTCCCTCTCCCTGTCACAGGTGCTTGGTTGACTTGTGTTTGCTTTTTTCCTGAGCTGTGCAGTCAAGATTAAACTAATCATAGGTGATGCTGGGTTGTAGGCACTTGTTAGTGTTGTGCAGAAACTGACTCCTTGCTTTCTGACTTTCATTTCTAATCACTGGTCAGTAAATCATCCAGATAATTTAAAAACCGTTATTCATCATCTGCAGATAACACTTACCATTTGAAATTGTCCGGGAAAAACCCACCATTTAACAGACACTGCCATAGTCATCCTTATGTGTGTGTGTGTGTGTGTGTGCGCGCATATGCAGATTTGCTTTCAAGATTGGTTTGCAGTAGGCTGCATTTCTTATAGCTTTGAAGAGATTTTTCTAAACAATATGATTTAAAGGGACCCAGTTGCTTTGATCCCCAAGTCCGGCTCCTTATTTCAAAGGATAGTAACAGTTTAATTGTGTTTTCCTTAAAACAGAACACAAACAATGTGCAATAGAACCAACTTAAAATGAGCTTCACTATTATATGCAATGTTGTAGCCAGGTGGGCTGCAGGATATTAGAGACAAGGTGGGTGAAGTGGTGTATGGTGTGTATAGATAGATAGATATAATATAATTTATTTTTGTTTTTTTTGGACCAACTGCTGTTGATGAGAGAGACAAGCTTTTGAGCTTACCCAGAACTCTGCTTCAGGTCTGGGAAGGTACTCAGGCTATGTCTACACTACAAATTACTTTGGTATAATTTATGACGCTCAGGGGTGTGAATAATTCACACCCCTGAGCCACATCATTTATACCGACTTAAGCGCCGGAGTGGCCAGCGCTGTGTCGGCTGTACAGCTTCTCCTGCTGACATAGGTACTACCTGTCACGGAGGTGGAGTTAAGCCAACCGAGCTCTCTCCCTTCAGCTCCGAGCAGGGGTTCTCAGGAAAAAAAATTTTGGTGGCCTCAGAGTGCGGCCACCAACTCTTGCTGGTGGCCACTCTCATACTTTTTTTCCCCAGAAATATGTAATTAGCTTTAAGAAAACCAAATAAATATGCACATGGATATGTCCAAATCATTGTCATTTATTTATTGCTCGGTAGTAAGTCTGTTGTGAAAAGTGATATTCACAAACATACAGCTGTCACTTTTCACATCAGACTTACTCAGCCCTGGCAAGCCTGGGCTTTGGATTTACCCGTGAGACACTGGTTATGTCTACACTGGAATAAAAGACCCAGGGCGTGGGCGTGGCCATGGCTGGCCCAGGTGTGGTTTGGGCAGCGGGGCTAAAAATTGTTTTGTAGATATTCACTGCAGGTGGCCGGAGCCCAGTCTTAGGGTCCCAGAGCCAAGACCGAACATCTACACGGCCATTTTACAGCCCCACGGCCCAAGCCTTGGAAGCCCAAGTCAGCTGAAGCCACAGGTGTTTGAATTGCAGTGTAGACACCCTCTGAGTACCTTTCCCAGACCTGAAGAAGAGCTCTGCGTAGTTTGAAAGCTTGTTTCTCTCACCAACAAAAGACATTACCTCACCCACCTTATCTCTTAGCTATTATGAAACTGTGTCCACAATGGAGAAGGAAAGTCCCTCGCTGTTTCATTGTGCTGCAGTCCTACTTACACTCATCTCTGCTTAGTGTGAATTTGTTTCATGGCTACATTCTGAGTGCTCCACGGTACGACTGAATGTAGCATGTCACTCTGCCCCGTGACTTTTCTTAGAAATTAAATCGAACAGAAGATTGTGGGCAGGCATACTTCTAACTCCCCCCACGGCTAAACATTTGTGTCTATTTAGCACAGTAAAAGCAAAACCAAAGAGGATTTCCACCCGCTTCGTGGAAAGCTCAGATGAAGCAAATCTGCTAAACGTTCAAGGGGAATGTTTTTATTAAAACTACATTGAGGTCAGGAACCATTTTCTGAACCCCGTGTGTAAGTTTTGTCAAGTACCATCCGGCCCTTAAATTTCCACAGTGATACTTAGAGTCTAGACTTGGAACTCAGGCCCTCAGCCCTCCTGCTTTCTGACTCACTGAAGGGAGGGTTGTTAGTCTCGGTTTACTTTTCGAGCAAGGTGCTCAGATACCATGGTAATGGGTGAGCTTATAAAAAGGTAGAATTGGCCTATCTCCAAGCCTCCTTAATTTCACAGCATGGAGCTTTATTGCTCCCACATGAAAACACATGGTGGGGTCTTTTTTTCCTCCCCTTTCCTGAAATCTTATAGCTAAAACTAGGGCTGGGCAAACAGGTTTTGAAAGACCTGAGACCCGATCTGAGCCTCTCTTCAGAACTGACACCGAAACACTTCTGGAGGCCTGAGTATGTTTTGGCATCATATTCTCCTCTCCCGCACCCTTCCACCCTGTCCATTGAGCTGCCCTTTGTGAACCTGGGTCCGGTTGGGTCCGGGAGCAATCGGAGATGAGGCAACACCATGAAATGGGCTGGTCCCATGCTCTTTGTCAGCCCAGCCAGCAGCGAGAGGTCCCCCACATCTCTCGAGTTACCCAGCCTTGTTTTTTCAGGCTCTCAGGCTTTAGATGAGGATCCAGATAGCTGGGTGCTTAGCAAACCAAACCAGCAACATGTCAGTCCCTCGTCCACCACTTACGCCGCCTAGTTTAGCTGCTTAATTAGGTCCCCATTGTGTTGTGTAACTCTCAGCTGCCCGCCTGTACCTCAGCCGCCTGTTCTGACCCTGCATGTGTGTGCTGCCCATCTTACTTGTTTCCATGTGGAGCTGCCTTTTCTGCTAACCCCGCTTCGTGCGTGTGCCATGCAGGCTGCGTGAGCTCGTCCCTGTTCGTCGGCATTAACCCATGTGTCACTAACCTGCTTCGTTGTTTGTCCCATCCCCCGTCACTCAGACCACCTGAGGGGTAGCTCCAGGGAGCAGGTTTCTGAGTACTCGCGGCCCAGCAGAGCCCGGAGCGGTGACAGGCACGCGCGTGAGCGACGAGAGCCCCAAAGAGCCTCCCTGGCTCTTTCCGATCATGCCACTGACCGCGAGCACCCCGCTGCCGAGGAGTCTCCGAGCAAGACCAGGGACAGCCAGCGACGCAGCAGGGAGCGGCGGAAACCAGCCAGCCGGGAGAGGCCTCAGAGACCTCCCAGCCTTGACCTGGACAGGACAGCCGACTATGAACCCTGGGACCACAGCAGCAGCTTGGAAAGGAAGCCACTGAGCCGTGAGAAATCCAGGAGACCTCCCAGCCTTGATCTGGACACACCAGTGGAGTACAAAGCCTGGGACCACAGCCGCAGCGGGGAGCAGCAGGAAAGGAAACCACCTAGCCAGGAAAGGCCTCTGAGACCTCCCAGCCTTGATCGGGGCACAGAGGTGGGACATGCCACCCGGGAGCAAAAAGAAAGAAGGCCACTGAGCCAGGAAAGGCCTCGGCGGCCTCCTGCTCTTAAACTGGACCTGGAGACTGATCATGCCGCCTGGGGCCACAGCAAAAGCCAGCAGCAGAGAGACAGGAAGCTACCGAGCAAGGAGAAAGCAAGGCGACCTCCCAGTCTCGATCTGGAGGCAGTTCAGGACCCCAGCAGCAGCTGGTTATCAAACCCAGAAAACCACAGGTCCCACCGCCAAGACCGCCTGTCCCCCAGGGGGGCTTGTGAAGTGAGGCTCCGTGACGCAGAGGAATTGCACAGGCGAGATCATAGGGCGGGTGAGGAGAGCGATTGTAAAAGAGCAGGACACGGGCCAAGAACATCTCCCTCCCCCAACGCTGAGAACTGGGAAAGGGACAGAGACCGCCGTCGAGACCCAGGTAACAGAGAAAGGGGGTTGGGTGAAGGATGAGGGGTGTGAGCCTGATTTGTCAGGTTGTCCTGGTTCTTCTCAAGGTCCCTGTCTAGAATATCTGTCTGGGCCCCATCTGTCTAGACCGCCAGGTTGTTTCCTAGGCTTGCGTTAGAAAT
The DNA here is from genome assembly GCA_033296515.1 of Macrochelys suwanniensis. NCBI lineage: Eukaryota > Metazoa > Chordata > Testudines > Chelydridae > Macrochelys > Macrochelys suwanniensis. The sequence goes on along the minus strand of CM065783.1, from coordinate 2,709,164 downwards.
GCCATTGGAAAGTTCACGGGTCTCCACTGCTCCAGTGGGATAAAGAGAATTCTGCATCGACTCTTTGGACACGACGGTGATCGGAGCTGCCCAAGTACCTAGATAGACAGAAAATGTTGTTCTCTGTACCAGGATGGCCCCCTTCCTTAAGACCCTCCTTATTCATATTCGGACTCTTTCTGGTATATGCTAGTGGGTGGGTGAAGAGGAATGGCTATGAACTCTACTCCCGCTGTCTGGTGGAAACAGCCTTTTACTGATAACGATAATTACAGTCTCCTGGCACCGAAACAAAAACAGTGGAGGCCGGGGGTGCAGACTCTAAGCTGGATGAGCCAGATTCTGCGCTCAGCCACGCTCTTGCCACCCTATTCCATTTACTGGGGTTGTAAACGGGGGCAGAATCTGGCCCCCAGAGTGAGGGGTGTGCTCTCTTTGGGGACAGCTTTTCAAAAGCGCTCCGCACCTAGCAGTTCCCACTGTCCTCCGTGGCTGCTGGCCACCTCACTTAGGAGCTCTTGTATTTGAAAGTGCAGCTGTGTGTTTAGAAGCCTAAATGGGAGCCACCGGATATGGCACTGTTGGCAAAAAGCTAAGAGCTTGCACAAAGAGAGAATGGGGGGAGGGATAGCTTAGTGGTTTGAGCATTGGCCTGCTAAACCCAGGGTTGTGAGTTCAATCCTTGAGGGGGCCATTTAAGGATTGGGGGCAAAAATTGGGGATTGGTCCTGCTTTGAGCAGGGGGTTGGACTAGATGACCTCCTAAGGTCCCTTCCAACCCTGATATTCTATGATTTCTGTTTTGTTGTGGGGGTTTTTTTGTTTGTTTGTTTGTTTGTTTGTTTGTTTTATGTATAGAGAAGTGTTTCCTGGTTCATTTTGTGGTGTTGCTGTACGTGCATGTAGAGCACACGGATTAAGTGCACTTTAAAAATCCAAATATGCCACTACAATTTAAACACCTACTCGAACGCCTCTGATACCAACGAAGCGACGATGGTCTCGTCGCTAAAGAAAAAAGCCAGGAGTTTGGAGACTTGGGGTCTAGCTTCAGCTCTGCCCCAGACTTAGTAGGAGCTTGCACTAGTCACCTAACTGATCGGCACTGCAGCTTCCCTTTCCATAAGATGGAGATGATCCAACGTCTCCACCTTGCAGGGTGTTGAGTCTGGTGCTCTTTTAGAAGTTCCTGCCGAAGTTGGTTTTTTGGAAATGCAAGTTCTTAATAAGGTGTGTGTGTATCAATAAGGGCCACAGTCTGGGCACCCATGGCATAGCATCCCACTGGATGTATAGTGACTGTACAATGATTAACATAGCCGAGCTCTACAAGTAGCCGCTCATCTCCTCTTCCTGTGGGCCTCAATTAGAGCTGGCACTTTGTGCCGGAGGTTCCTCCTTCATGTGGGCAGGAGTAATATGGAAATTACGACTGTACTTCTATATTCGGTCTGTGTAGCTTAACAAACAATGTATTTAGCTTAACAAAGAGAAGGTTAAGGGGCAACTTGGTAACAGTCTGTAAGTACCTACATGGGGAACAAATATTTGATAATGGGCTCTTCAGTCCAGCAGAAATGAATAATGTAATCCAATGGCTAGTTGTTAAAGCTAGACAAATTCAGACTGAAAATAAGGTGTACATTTTTAACAGTCAGTCATTGACAACTGAACTACTTAGCAAGGGTCATGGTGGATTCTTCGTCACTGACCATTTTAAAATCAAGATTGGGTGCTCTACGAATTACTGTGGGGCAGGTCTCTGACCTGTGTTTTCGAGGAGGTCAGACTAGATGATCACAATGGTCCCTTCTGGCCGTGGAAGCTATGAAATAAACATTTCTCTTTGTATTCTGAGTGGGGAAAAGTCTGGCTAAGCCCTGGTCTACCCTTAAAATTTAGATTGGTTGAGCAACATTGCTCAGGGGTGTGCACAATTCACACCCTTGAATGCTGTAACTACGCCGACCTAACCCCTGGTGTAGATGTGGCTGGGTTAATGGAAGAATCCTTCCATTGACCTAGCTACTGTCATTTGGAGGGGTGGATTACCCACATGGGAGGAAATCCCCTTTCCGTCCACGTAGGAAGAGTCTGCGCTACGCCGGTAGGTAGAGATGGTTAGTTGTGGAGCAGACCGTAATTGCTGAATTGAGGGTAGAGAGAGATGATCTCAGATTCAGAGAGCGGGTCTCGCTGGATGATCCTGAGATCAAAGTATTGTAGCCCAGCGTCTGAAGATGCAAGCTAGACAGGGCTCTCATTCAGTAAGTGCAGCATCCTTGTTTCCGGTCCAATGGGAAGGAAGAGAGCCCCTGAGCGCGCGCGCGCGCTCTCTCTCTCTCTCTCTCCAACTCCCAGTGCAAATGGAGCCTGGACCGGCTCTAAAAACTTATCATTGTGGAAACCATCTAAAATAGGGGTGGTTTCACCCCGCTTTCTGCCCAGAACAAGAACTGAACCTTGTATGAGCTTCGGAAGTATTTGTTTCATTGTTTTCTCTCCAAAAGAAGGGCTGTCCTTGCTGAATTTGTGAACCAATTGGGGGCAGTAATGGCCAGAAATCTCACGAGCGCCTGTCCCAGGCTGGCTTTGCAGAGCCCAGCATTTCAGAGAGGCTTTTCCTACATCACTGTCTCCAGTAGTGGATCTCTGGACCCTCTGAGCAGAGCCTGTTCGGGCTTCTGGGAAAGTAGCCTATTGCAGTGGGGTGGAGGAGGGGGTGGGGGTGGTCCCATTCAGAGCTGCGTGGGAGCTGAGGGATTTGATTTCTCTCCTGGCTTTGCAGGATTGAAGGCGAGGGGGACGAAAGAAGCCGTTTATGCCAAACCCCGAGTGGCCCGTAGGGACCTGGAGCTGTATGATGCAGAGATCGCTAGGAAACTGCAAGAGGAAGAGCTTCTGGTAGGCAGAGATGGCAACAATTAACTAATGAATGACTGGGGAATTAACCCCTTGGCTAGTGTCAGCTGCTGTTGAGAGCTACTGTGCAGCTGTCCTGTAAGGGGCCAGATTGTTAAAGGTATTTAGGCGCGATGGGCTTTGTGTGTTTAAATGCCTTTAAAAACCTGTCCCTAACTGCGATGGGTCCTATTCCGTGCGCTGTAACGGTGACCTCATGCAGTTTTCAGTAAATGCACCTTGATTTTGTGTCGTGTCTTCCACGCACACTCAGTCTTTCCCAGAGCACTGGGCAGAGTCTGGTGATGACCGAGGCAGACACACTTTAGGTCGAGCAGGCGGGCGGAGAGCCGGGGTGTGATCAGCAACAGGGCCGAGGAGGTAGACAGATGCAAGAAGGGCAGCATGGGAAGACGGGAGGAGCAGAGGTGGATTCTGTCTCGCTGATGCTGGGAAAAGCTACGCAGGAGACTGGGATTGGACGGGGGGGATGAGTTGTGACCGGGGGAAGGGCGGGGGGAGGAGTAGAGCAAAACCTCTGGGAGGGTTTTAAAAAACAAAGCTGGTCGCATTAACCTGGCTCGTGAGACAAATGCGGGGAGGGTTGACATGCTTGGGCCGCAGGGTGGTTCTAGGCAGGCCTTTAGCAGCATGTTTTTGCTATTGTTTGACTCGAGATGTCTCAAATGTGCTGCTTTTTCTTTTCCTAGGCCAACCAGGTTGATAAGAGGGCAGCCCAAGTAGCCCAGGATGAGGTGAGCCCTTGTCCCTCTAAGAGTTTAATCATTTGAACCACACTGCTGAGGCACTTGGTTCATGAGAAATGTCTGTCTGCCTCCGGTCCCCCCTCTGGCACTTTCCCCATGTCCCTCTGTCTGCTTGTCACCTCCTTTCACTCTCTCGAGACTTCCGGGCTGTAAATTGCATTTCCCGATTGCAGCCCAGCCTTTTCTTCCATTGCCAGCTCCTGATGGTGGCCACATAAGAGTGACTCTCTCACTAGTAGCCCTGACGGGGACTGTCAGAGAGAAACCTCCAACTTCTGGGGGTGGGGGGAAGAAACAAAAGGCAGAAAGGGGGTGTCCCAATCCAGACTGGCCTGCCACCAAATCAGAACCAAACAGGGATGGGTGATACATGCAGTGTATAATCTGCCCCCTCTTCTCTGGGGATGGACTTCGGGTGAAGTCCCAGCCCCCTCAAAGTCAATGGAGCCTTTGCTATTGATGTCAGTGGGGTCGAGATTTCACTCTTCATTGGTTGTTAACTTTGCCGACGCTTTGCACCTTGGCGTGCCCATAAAGCCAATGGAATCGAAGAGCTGGTTTGGCCATTTAGTCCAGCTTCCCGCTCAATCTGGCCCTTTGAAGAATGTGGACATGGTGAGGTCAGCTAATAAGATGTACCATGAATTCCAAACCCAGGGGCTTTGCCGCTCTCTCCTCCTGCAGCCAGCCAGATGGGGGATCAAAGCACCTGGGATGGGAAGTGGGGGTGGGGGAAGCACCATCCCTAGCTCCTCTGATAACAGCGGTAATTGTAAAGCACAGTGGGAAAGCATTCAATTTGCTTGAAATCCGAATAAAGCGAGAGATCTCTTACACGGTCTTGTATTTTTCCTGTTAGGAGATAGCTCGCCTGTTGATGGCGGAGGAAAAGAAGGCTTACAAGAAAACGAAGGAACGAGAGAAGTCCTCTCTTGAAAAGAAAAGGCAGGACCAAGACTGGAAGGTACGCTTGGCCTCAGAACGCCCCTACAAAGCAAGTAGTGGTGTTCCCATTTTCCAGAGAGGATAGCTGAGGCATAGGTGAAGTGGGGTAGATGGAGGTGGTGTCAGTCCAGATTGCAAGAGGGGCTGTAGATGCCAGCACTTGGAGGGTTTAAACAGGAGAGGAGGTAGTGTGGAAAATGTTAAAGGGCTTGATCCTGAAAGGTGCTTAGCACCATGACCTGCTGCACCTGTTCAAGCCCTCTCACGTTGTGGGTTCTCAGCGTCTCATCTTGGCCCCAAGCCCCTGAAGAAATTCTGCCGATTGTGTCAAACCTGCAGACTTCCCCTGGCGTGTACAGCGGCCTGCTGTAACGCTCACCGCGTTTGGGACGTAGCCTTACCGATGGCGGGGCTCTGTTTCATTGATCATATGGCCTGAAGAGTGAAGAGCCACAGTGAAGTGAGGGCAGGGACCGGTTACTACCAGAGTTAACGGACATATGGCGCGCAATAGGATTCGAAAGGTGCTGTCTGCATGGCTGTGAATTGGTCCCTCCGCTCCTGCGGTTAAGCTCCTGGAAGCTGGCAGGATAGTGGAGTGATGTGGCTTTGTCCTCTGCCGATTGCACGCCCAAAGTGGAGTTGTGACTCGGTGTTGGGTGGGGAGATGCGGCAGCAGTGCCAGGCATGCAGCGGCTCAGCCCTTTAAGACCGAACAGTGTAGGGCAGATGGATGCTGCGTTTTCAAACCCGCGGCAGTGAGCCCCCGTCCAGGTCTGCAGGTGCGGGCCCACGCTACGAGGCTAGGAATAGCTGTGCGGACATTCCGGCTGCAGCTTTGGCTCTGAAGTCTGGGGCGGAGGCCGGGCTTCGGCGCCCCGGCTGTAACGTCGACACCGCTGCTCTTCGCGCCGTAGCGTGAGCCCAAGTCTAGACCTGGGCTCGGAGACTTGCCGCTGCGGGTCTGAAAGCGCAGCGTAGCTGAACCCTGGGTTCAGAAGAGGCCATTTGAATGAGCAAGAGGAGGATTTGCGGTTAGACTAGGCAGGAGAGGAATTATAACTGGGGTGAATTTCCAAGCTGTCTGGCGGAAACTGATCTGCTGCTGAAGTCCGTGGGAATGTCCCCCTTTCGGGCAAGTACTGGACAATTAGGTGTGTGTTGTGGTAGAGGTTCCCCCGCTGATCTGTGAACCACCAGGGTTTGGTGGAGCGGTAACTAGTCATATGGTGCTGGCTCCTCTTTATTTCCAGCTGCCAAATTGCCTTCAAAGACAGTGGAAGAGTCATTAAGTACTTTTCCTAGTGGTAGGTTTCAGTGTAGTAGCCGTGTTAGTCTGTGTCAGCAAAACGAAAATAAGAAAGAAAAACTTGTAGCACCTTAGAGACTAACAAATTTATTTCAGCATAAGCTTTCGTGGGTTAGTACCCACTTCATCGGATGCATGGAATGAAACATACAGTAGACAGATATTTATACAGTCAGAGAAACATGATAAGGTCGAGGTGCATAGATCAACCTTAAGAGGCTAATTAGTTGAGAGGAACCATAACAGCAGGGGAAGAAAAACCTTTGAAGTGATAAACAAGATGGTCACACAGGTGTGAATGAGGATCGTTAACTTAAGGGAAAAAGATTCAATTAACGTAATGGCCGAGCCATTCCAAATCTCTATTTAATCCGGACACAATGCAACCTAGTTTGCATATCAATTCGAGTTCAATAGTTTCCTAGTGGTGTTTCTCCACCTACCCATTTGCTGTGTTTCCACAGGGATGGGTAAGATGGCTCAAGTGCGGGGGAGGTGGCCGTGAGACGGTCACTGTGTGAAAATGTGGCCTGCACTTTGAGAAGTCACAGGCATTCGATACCTCCAGTGCTGGCCATTGCCTGATACAGGAGATGGATTAGACGCACCAAAGACCTGTTCCATTTTTGGCCATTCTGAGGGAAGAACAACTGTCTCCATTCTAAAGAAACAGTCGCATAAGCAGGGGACTGAAGCCTCTTTTGAAGTAACTCTCTGCAAAGGGCTGGCTGGGAGGGGATAGGAAGTAATGCAGCTCCAGGTTCTGTAAACTGGTTCTGTGGAGACTAAAAATGACGCAGCGTGAGTCTTCTGTGCATTTACCTCTGCCCACATCTGCCACTGGGCGAGGTCAGCCTTCCAGCTGTCTGGCCAGATTTTCAAAGTGAGGCTTGCACTGTGGCAGACGCTCATTTGCATGTGCCTGACCCAATGTGCCTGTGCAAACGACATGTATTTGCACATGCAAACTGTCGGCTAGATCTCTGGCCCACTGTGCACAATGGATCTGTGTGTGTCATACTGTGGCTTGATGGATATAGTTGTCACGGGTCCCAGCAGCATCACAACCTGCCTCATGTTTACAGCAAAAGGAGCGTGGCTCAAGAAGCCGGTGGGTTTGGTTTGGGAGTGCCCAGGTTTGCGCCCTGCTGAATGGGTGTATGTGGTCACGGCTGCTTTCATGCAGTCACGGGTGGCTACTTTGGACAGTCTGGCCCATGTTTTGTAAGGAAAGTACATGGCTCCCCAGTGACTTGCCCTCTTCTCTTCTCCCCCTCAGCGTGACACAAGCGAATCCGCGCGTCCACGGTCAAGAGACAGGCTTGAACCTCAGAGACCCAAGAGTGACAAACCCGCAAGGTGAGCTGCATGCCCCGTCTGTAAAACGGGGCCAATCCGCCGAGGAAACAATCAAATGGTTGAAACTCAGGGAGCAAATGCTGGGAGATGACAGGGAGGAGGGGGGAGTGTGGGGGCTTGAACGCTGAACAGGGATGGAAGGTGCAGGGCCCCATGAGGTGCTCTTTGAGGTTTGGTGTTTGCTTATATGAGTCCATGGTGTTTAGCCACTGTGGAGTGGCAAAGGTAGCTGAGCTTGGGCAGTGAGGCTTGATAAGTGGCCAGGCAGCTCTGAGTGGGTTAAGTATCTCCAGGCGTTTGAGCGGCTGCTTTTGAATGTCTGAACTCAAGTGGACGCCACGGTTGTCTCTATGTAGCGCTAATAAACGGAGACACATGCATTGCCTCTCTGTCTCTCTGACTCACAGACACACTAAAGTCAGACAGCTGCCTGAGTGCAGGCAACCCTTCAACTGGGTGAATCTTACTGATTCGCCACATTGGGTTTGAGTGGTTGGAGGCCCCTATTACGCCCTTCCCACGTGCTGATACAGCGCCTGCCAGATGGGGTCAAACGCTGGGATTGAACGTGGTGGGTTTAAGCCCTACTACTGGGACGAGACTAATAAAGGCTTTTTAAAAATGAATAAAAGGTAGAGCTGGTCGGGAGGGGAGGAATCAATAAAAATATTAGAATTTCAGAACTGTTCTCACTTTGCAAGGTTCAAAATATACCTATTTTCACTGCAGAATTTATCCTGGTATGTTTTTATTGAATTTCCCAATTGAAATGTTTCATTTACTGAAAACACATTGAAACCATTATCCAATGAAGATTTTCAGTTAAATAAATGTGACATATTTGGAGAATGTTGAGAAATGTTTGTGAGAAAAGGCCTATTTTTAGATGGCACAATTTTTCATTTAGTAAATTCTGACCACATCTATTAAAAGGAGACTATTTAAAAGCCTTAAATGCTGGAAATAATGCATAAATTAACAATGGGAGTAATTAACTATTGGAAACAACTTACCAAGGGTTGTGGTGGATTCTCCATCACTGGCAATTTTAAAATCAGGACTGGATGCTTTTCTAAAAGCTCTGCTCTAGGACTTATTGTGGCACAGGTCTCTGGCCTGGGTTCTGCAGAAGGTCAGACTGGATGATCACAGTGGTCCTTCCTGGCCTTGGAATCTGTGAATGAAATCTGTGAATAAAGGGCAAAAGTTCAGCCCAAGAGAACAAACAGCACAGACGCACAGGATGTGCTCTGGGGTATTATTTTGGGTGCTTCATCATTGCTGTAATTTTTTTCCTGACTTTGTTTCCTTTCTGTTCTTGGCAGGCCACCGCCGCCTTCAGTCACAGAACTGGACGACTTTGATCACAGTCGTGGTTTTACAAGCCAGCCCAGCTCCGTGCGTCAGTTTTCTAAACCCGAGTCTTCTCCAAAAGGTAAGAAGAGCAGCCCGTTACTGCTTCAGCACTTTGTTCACGTCGGTGACTCAGTTCAAATAATCATCCTGAAAACCATTACTCGCTGGCTGCTGTGTGTGGCTAGATAGAGAGTATATCACATCACACTCTACAGACACATGATCCTGCTCAATAAACCATCTGTTCTCAAGTCCCTGCCGCAAAGAGCTTACATCTAAGAGCTAAATTATGCCTCTTGAGAACACACAATACAGAACAGGAACCGAATGGTTTGACAATTTCATTTTCACGCATGACTAACTCAAGGCACAGGATGAGAGGGAATGGTGTGAAGGCAGCAAAGCAATGGGCTTCGGCTGACGCATCCTGCTACCCAGAACAATCCTACACACTAGGAAATATTCAAAGAGTTGTCTGGCTGGTGTTTGACAAGGCCGAGGCTTTTCTATAGAGCGCTAGACTTGCCGCATGCATCAGTCTCTGTGGTTTTTCCATAGCCCTCGTTACTAAAGTCTCTAAGCACAGTGCTTTCGGAAATCGCTTGAGACTGGGGCCCTTTAATTCTCCAGTTTTCATATCTAGGTGCACAAGACAATGGAGAGGATGGGGCGGGGCTAGCTTATGTGAAAGAGGGGGGAAATGTGGGGGACACTTCGTATAGGTTACTAGATGGCACTAGGCACGGATTCAGCGTTCTCACTGGTGGGGCCGTTCACAGACTGAGAGCAATTGAAGGGTTTGCCTTTTCCGTGGACCTGTCCAGGTGTTTTACGACCCTTTTACTGACCCCAGTAGTACACCTTCCCCACTTCAGAATTTTTGAATGCACCAACCCTCAGACAGTTAAACTTCAGGGCTGCTAAGAAGAACTAGAAGAAAGCTTTAGATCCAATTATCCTCACTGTGCTATATGCCAGTGCTTCTCAAACTTTTCTATTGATGACCCCTTTCACACAGCAAGCCTCTGAGTGTGACCACCCCTCCCCCATACATATTAGAAACACATTTTTTCATATTTAACACTATTATAAATGCTGGAGGCGAAGCGGGGTTTGGGGGTGGAGGCTGACAGCTCGCAAACCTCACGTTATAACCTTGCGACCCCTCAGTTTGAGGACCCCTGCTCTGTGCTAACTGATTTTTCCCTTTTGTTTTCTAGGTTTCCATTACAAGCAGTAAAAAGCTAGACTTTGCATTGATACTGACTCTCTTCTGTAGCAAACATTACTGGAATTCCCAGGAGAGCTTCTCCTTTCCTTTACCCAACTCGAGTTCCATCCTCAGGACTTCTTCCTTTTTGAATGTCATGTCAATAAGTCGTATATGTTCATTCTGGTTTCCCAGTTGTTTGTGATCACTTTAGTAGCGCAGTAAAATCTAGCCACTGTGTAGTTGGCCAGCTGTACCCAGCTAGCTGACCTGACAACACCTTTACAACCCTCTAAATCCCTTTTTAGCTACAGCTGTATCTTTAACAATTAGTGGCTTGATCTTTTTTTTTGAGAGAGAGATAGACAGACAGACAGACAGACAGACAATTGGGAGAAAAGTCCAAGATGTGAGGTGGATTATGGCAATGCAGAAATCAAGGAATAGGATGGAGATTAACACGTGACTAAGAACACACACCGCTTTCTGTTGTAACCAGGAATGCACATCTCTCCGAATCCTGAGTGAGAAAACGGAGCCAAGTCAACACAGAGCAGCTGATATTTTCCATGGTAGTTGGCATGAAGGTGAACGCGTCTTCGTACATCTACCAGCAGGCTGCTCGGACCTTACACCCTTTGGGGAAAAAAACTGGTCTACAAAGTCTCTGTTGTGCTGTCACTTCTTAGGAAACCCGCTTTGGGTGATGCACGTAACGTGCTTCTATGTCCGAGTAAGGCCTCTGAATAAGGGGCTATAAATCTTCAGCTCTTGCTGTGCATCTCGTATGTATTGCTTTTAAGAAGTTTTCAATTTCTTGATGCAGCTGTCAGTTGTGGAGCCGGAGGGGAATATAAATGCATGGCCCATAGGGCCAAAAGGGACCATTATGGTTATCTGGGGTGACTTCGTTCATGGCACGGGTCAGAGAACCTCACCCAGTAAAAATGGGGGGAATTAGTATTCTTTACACCACTGAGCCAATAACTTGTGGCTGAACAGAGCATATTTTCTAGAAGCGCACCCAGTCTCTGTTTGAGACACCATGTGAGGATGAAGCAATCACTTCCCAGAGGGCAGGAATACTCTCTCAGTCGAAGATACCCGCCTAGGTTCTCCCCTGTACTGATCCTTGTGTCCCGTCCCCACCCCCCGGGAGACGAGTACCTCCTGAACCACCTCCCAGCTCTTTCAACCTCAGCGTTTTTGTCAATCTCTGTGCCAATACATTTGAATGGCAAAGCTGACCATAGATGTGCAGTAAGTTCTTAAGCCGATCCAGCCAGTCCGCAAGTCAGTGGCAGTGCATTGGTGAGCAGCCTGGGGGGCAACTCCCTGAATTGCTGCTGCTCCAGAGAGGCGGTAAACTGCACCGAGTCTGTACGTGGTGTATTGCTTGGTACCCCGACCTCCCAGGGTCACGATGCTGCTGGGCGCACGGAGAGGTAGAGAATGCAGCGGCTTTCCACAGCCTGCTTGCATGAAGCAATGGTGCACGGCGCTGGCACGGGGGAGTAAGGAATGCTTCTGCCCCCTCGGCTCCTTTGTAGCAGTCTGCGGGACGGGCCCCAATCCAGCCCCAAGGCCAGGTCTTCGCTAGGGGGGGGAAAAAAAGGCGTGTTCTTAACTCCAGCTAAGGTAAGTCCTAGCGAAGACAGGGCAGTCGGTAGCTGTCCCACGAGCCAGCAGGTCACGTTAAAGGCTATGGAGCAGGCTAGGCTTTACCCTGATGGTCTAACTTGTGTGAAAACTACAAATTGCCTGGTCTTCACTGGGATTTTACCTCAGGTTAGTTACCCTGTGTTAGAACAATCGCTGCCACGCAGCGCCTTTCATCAGTAGATCTCAAAGCAGTTAGCAAATCATTTTACAGATGGGTAAACTGAGGCATAGAGAAGGGAGGTGACTTGCCTGAGGTCACCCAACTGGCCCATGGCTGAGCTCGGACTAGAACCCAGGTCTTCTGAGTCCCAGTCCAGTGCTCTATGTATCAGGCCACACTGCCTCTGTTAGCAAGCATGAGTCAAGAACCCACCTTTGTTCTGAATGAAAAGAAGGCTTAGGTGAGTTAGAAATAACTTGGGGGGGTTTCTGCATTGTTGGTATCCCCTGCTGTTGAATGGACTCAGACTCTGCTTTTCCCTCTGCTTCTTCGGGGACTCGGAAGCTCTCTTCCTCTTCTCAGGAAACAGCCCAGCCCGTGGCTAGGTTTGACTGCCCTTGTCTCCTGCCCTGTTAATTGTCCCACATCTGTCTCGTCAGAAGTGTTAACGGAGTTTTAAAGGAAACAGTCCCAAGATGCACAGTGTATTTTTTATTTGATAATTTTGGCAAATGCGCAGGTGCCATTTGCAAGGTTTTTATGTTATAAATGTTTATTTTTATATTTCATGGAACAGTCAACATTTCTACTGCTGGGAATGCCACTTCTTTTCTGTCTTTTCCTGCATTCCCCCAACCTGTATGTATTGTGAAATGGAACGAGGGCCAGGGGCGGTTTCTGTACTGACAATTCTCCAATGGTCCGAGACCAGCTCCTGCCCCTCGGGTCATCCGGTAGGTATAAAAAGTTGCCAAATCAGAATATGGTTGCATTTTACACTGGCTTTATGCAAGTATAAATGATGTTGCGAGGCGGGGAGATCTGACCCCTGGAGCTCAGCTACTCTTGGGGTTTGGCAGCTAATGAGGATTTCCCCTCCCGTGCCCCGACTGGAGGCTGCAATTTCCATCTTATCCCCAATAGGAAAGGCCTTAAGGGCCCGATCCTGCTCCTGTTTCTGGGCCCGATTCTGAAAAACATCCCTAGTCAAGAAGGGCGCTCAAGTCCCATTGAAGTCAATAGGACGTAACCTGCTTAGTTAGGTGGCAAATCTCCTGTTACTTGAATGGGGACTGGATCTGGCTCTAAGGACCCAGCCCTGCTCCTGTTGAAGTCAATAGGCATCTGTTGTTGAACAAAGATCGGGTCCTAAATAGGGGGAAGATCGAGGACCTGATTCTCCACAGGCCTAAGCAGCCATAAACGACTCTGTTGATATCAGTAGAGGGGCCGCTGCTTATGCCAGATGTAACATTGGCCCTTTCGCGCTAAAGCTCCGGATGGTTGGTTGGTGTCAGTGATGATTCTAATAAGACCCGACCAGGGCTACGTGCTCTTTCCCTGATGGAAAGCCGGGGAACCGACCTTTCTGTTGCCCCATTTAAGTAGCTTGGGGGAAGGCTGGGAAAATCTGCCAGTGTCGTTCCCACCTCTGTTGCATTTCTTCCTGTGTGCTTTATGACCGGTAACATAAAGTCCAGGTAGTGAAGCCCGTTGCTTCCCGAGTCTCCGTAGCAGGCAGGCACACGTACCTAACGCTGCCGGAAGCTTTGATTTACGCGGCTCGCTTGGTACAAGAGCAGGAAGCAAACTAATTTCCATACCCCGTCTTGGTTGATGCTCTCGCCACCACCTGGTCTTCCATCCAAAGCACCGCAGCTGTAGCGATCTTTGAGGAGCGTGGTTAGGCGAACGGAGTGATCGTGCCTTAATCCTGGGGTAATTGACACCATAGCCATTCTGATTAGAGTCAGCGTGCTATAAAATAAATCCAGGCTGCCATTTTAAGACATGTGCTGTACAACGAGGAGAATGGAGGATGCTAATGGGAGACAGAGGCAGCAGGTTAACCTCATGGCTTTTAAAGGACTTTCTGGTTACTGTCAAGTGAAAAACCGTTTTTTAATTGGTAGGTTATTTTTTATCGTTTGACTTTCCTCATGGGGAGGGAGGGTAGAACCTACAACAGCTGAAATCTGCTTAGTTCTACAAAGGGATCTTGTATGTACAGTATTTTTATATTGCAGCAAGGCAGGCTTTTTAAGATGGGAATTGAGACAATTCATCTTTAATACAGGAAAAAATGGATTTTTTTTATAGTCCTCAACTTTTGTGATTTTTATTTTGTGCCAAATTAGACCGGCTGTTCCAGCGTAGGGTATTCATTCAGCTTTCCACACTGGATTGATGTATGTACGTATGTATTTTTTATTTGGGATTTAATTTTTGATTAATATTAGCCTGTACACAAGCTAACTGGATTGCAAATTGATGATTTCTGTGAGTGGGAACGTTTTGGAGGCAGTGCAGATACAAGGCTTTTATTTTAAGGCTGCAGAATCCCCAGCCTACCTTGTGCTCTTGTAACCCAACATGGCCAACCAGTAAAAGAATCAAATGTGGCCGCCTTATATGCAGCATATCCTCCCGGGCACCTGCCCCCCTAAGCAGGTTCTCAGTGCTGTGAGCCTTGCAGAGCCAGTGTGGCTGTGCTGAGATACAACAGGGATGGGCACAATACCTCTGCCTAGATAGAAGTGGGATCTGGGTTGTCCCACAGACCTTGCCCCCCTGGGAACAACATTGGAATTTGCACTTGCCCCATCATTGCCCAGATCTGCAATTGAATTTTGCCCATCTGCCAGTGCAGGCGACTAGTTCTTGGCCCCTCATCTCCCGAGTTCCAAAGCTCTCTTGACTGCCCCTAATTTTGTTGGTTTGGGAGACGTCTATGAGGCAGCACTGATTCTGATGGGTGGTTCAGCAGTGCAGCTGTATATATCACTCGCTAGCTGGTTGCTTCTGTGCAGAGGATATTTTTAATTGCTCTAAGTAGCAGTTGCACAGGTTTTATTGTTTAAGATGATGCTGTAACAGAACTCTCATCATTTCACAGGGGTTGTCACTATGCTGCACACAATGGCTACAGCAGGCCTAGAACTCAGCACCGCCTGCGTTGAAAGCACAGGGCCCTGCCTCTTGAGCTAGAAACGTCTCTCCATTACCCCCTTAGCAGCACAGGGCCTATAATGAGACGCAGTTCAGACTCTATCCAGCAAAGGGCAGTGGTGGAGACCAGCACTGCCCCCTTACCTGCAGTACTGTCTTTGTCCCAATAAACAGTTTCACTGTAGCAGTGTTCTCTTGACGTAGATTCTGCTGTGTCTCCAACTGTGTTTATGCACTGCAATACAGCTAACCACCTCAAAGAAGCAACTAATGTAGCTCTTCAGGGTAAACGTTCAGCATGGGGCATGGAGATATTAGCCATAGAGTAAAATTAAATAGTCAAGTGGCTAAATCCGTCAGCTGCAAATGTACCCTGTGTTCTAACAGCTAACCCATAAATGTAAATTGTACACTGACAATAATCCATCTATGCAACCCTGTTGTTTTTTCACTGTTTGTCCTATAGTTTTATCAGGTTTAACATAGAACTTCTGAATGATATTTAACCAAAGTATCACGTTTGTGTGTATAGCATGTCTTGCTTCTTTTTTCCTGAACTCATTGAATGTAAAGAGAATATCGCCTTGTCCATCTTGTTCAATAAACCATAGTCTTTTGTTATCCACCTGCATCCATCTGTGTTCTTCTCCGGGGATTCATAAGGCTATTGAACTTAATTATTTTTCTTGATGTGAGTCAAAAGGCTTGCTAAGTACATTTTCCTTGTCAAGTCTCCACTTTTTGTTGCTTCTGTAAGAGCTGGAAGGCGTGAGATTTCGTGTTCCAGTTCATTCCATCCTTGGCTTCTTTTGGTGCTTAACTTATAATACCAATGACTATGTTCTTCCAACTTAATAGAAGTAGCAAAATATTGCTTTATATTTTAACTTGATTGTATTGTGTCCAGAGAGATTGAGAAGGGGTGGGTAATGTCATGGAAGGAATCTGGCCTGTTTCGCTTATTGAGACTGTGATACTGGAAAAATAAAGCAGTGGATTTATTTGCAAGGGTTTTTTTAAGTGTGGTTTATAATTTCCAGATGGTCCTTTTCAAACTTCCCTAATCCCATTTTAGGCTTATTTAGTGGGTAGACTCCGGAAGCAGAAAAGGGGAGGAAACCTGACACATGCCATATGATCAACCCCCTTAGAGGCACCAAAGACTACATCCCACATGTGTGCAGCTGAAACCTGCAGTCAGACACGAAGCTGTTCCCAAGTTACGACCTGAGTTGTAGCTGAACAAGCTAAAATAATGGGAGGTCCCTAAAGACAGGATCAAGATTTGGAGTCCGAACTGTAGAACTCCCTTAATCATTTGTTCATTCATTTCCCCCCTGTTTGCTAAGTGAATTCATGGTGCTGCTGCTGCAGAAAAGCGTGTTGGGTCACTGCCAGGCTCATCAGAGGCAGAATGCTTGTCCGCAAGAGACCACCTTTCATATGAGTCAGACTAACTTCCATCCTTCAAGGGTCTTTGACTTTAGGGGCCTGGTCTTCCATAGTGCTGAGTGCACTAAACGTCCATTCATAGAATCATAGAATCTCAGGGTTGGAAGGGACCTCAGGAGGTCATCTAGTCCAACCCCCTGCTCAAAGCAGGACCAAACCCAATTAGATCATCCCAGCCAGGGCTTTGTCAAGCCTGACCTTAAAAACCTCTAAGGAAGGAGATTCCACCACCTCCCTAGGGAACCCATTCCAGTGCTTCACCACCCTACTAGTGAAAAAGTTTTTCCTAATATCCAACCTAAACCTCCCCCTCTGCAACTTGAGACCATTACTCCTTGTTCTGTCATCTTCTACCACTGAGAACAGTCTAGATCCATCCTCTTTGGAACCCCCTTTTAGGTAGTTGAAAGCAGCTATCAAATCCCCCCTCACTCTTCTCTTCTGCAGGCTAAACAATCCCAGTTCCCTCAGCCTCTCCTCATAAGTCATGTGCTCCAGCCCCCTAATCATTTTTGTTGCCCTCCGTTGGACTCTTTCCAATTTATCCACATCCTTCTTGTAGCGTGGGGCCCAAAACTGGACACAGTACTCCAAATGAGGCCTCACCAGTGCCGAATAGAGGGGAATAATCACGTCCCTTGATCTGCTGGAAATGCCCCTACTTATACAGCCCAAAATGCCGTTAGCCTTCTTGGCAACAAGGGCACACTGTTGACTCATATTCAGCTTTTCGTCCACCGTAACCCCTAGGTCCTTTTCTGCAGAACTGCTGCCCAGCCATTCGGTCCCTAGTCTGTAGCAGTGCATGGGATTCTTCCGTCCTAAGTGCAGGACTCTGCACTTGTCCTTGTTGAACCTCATCAGATTTCTTTTGGCCCAATCCTCTAATTTGTCTAGGTCCCTCTGTATCCTGTCCCTACCCTCCAGCGTATCAACCACTCCTCCCAGTTTAGTGTCATCTGCAAACTTGCTAAGGGTGCAGTCCACACCATCCTCCAGATCATTGATGAAGATATTGAACAAAACTGGCCCCAGCACCAACCCTTGGGGCACTCCACTTGATACCGGCTGCCAGCTAGACATGGAGCCATTGATCACTACCCGTTGAGCACGACCATCCAGCCAGTTTTCTATCCACCTTACCGTCCATTCATCCAGCCCATACTTCCTTAACTTGCTGGCAAGAACACTGTGGGAGACTGTATCAAAAGCTTTGCTAAAGTCAAGAAATAGCACATCCACTGCTTTCCCCTCATCCACAGAGCCAGTTATCTCATCATAGAAGGCAATTAGGTTAGTCAGGCATGACTTGCCCTTGGTGAATCCATGCTGACTGTTCCTGATCACTTTCCCCTCCTTTAAGTGGTTCAGAATTGATTCCTTGAGGACCTGTTCCATGATTTTTCCAGGGACTGAGGTGAGACTGACTGGCCTGTAGTTCCCCGGATCTTCCTTCTTCCCTTTTTTAAAGATGGGCACTACATTAGCTTTTTTCCAGTCATCCGGGACCTCCCCCGATTGCCATGATTTGTCAAAGATAACGGCCAATGGTTCTGCAATCACATCGGCCAACTCCTTTGGCACCCTCGGATGCAGTGCATCTGGCCCCATGGACTTGTGTTCGTCCAGCTTTTCTAAGTAGTCCCGAACTACTTCTTTCTCCACAGAGGGCTGGTCACCTCCTCCCCATACCGTGCTGCGGAGTGCAGCCGCCTGGGAGCTGACCTTGTCTGTGAAGACAGAGGCAAAAAAAGCATTGAGTACACTAGCTTTCTCCACATCCTCTGTCACTAGGTTCCCTCCCTCATTCAGCAAGGGGCCCACACTTTCCTTGACTTTCTTCTTGTTGCTCACATACCTGAAGAAACCCTTCTTGTTACTCCTAACATCTCCAGCTAGCTGCAACTCCAAGTGTGATTTGGCCTTCCTAATTTCACTCCTGCATGCCTGAACAATATTTATATACTCCTCCCTGGTCATTTGTCCAATCTTCCACTTCTTGTAAGCTGCTTTTTTGTGTTTAAGATGAGCAAGGATTTCACTGTTAAGCCAAGCTGGTCGCCTGCCATATTTACTTTTCTTTCTACACATCGGGATGGTTTGTTCCTGCAACCTCAATAAGGATTCTTTAAAATACAGGCAGCTTTCCTCAACTCCTTTCCCCCTCATGTTATTCTCCCAGGGGACCTTGCCCATCAGTTCCCTGAGGGAGTCAAAGTCTGCTTTTCTGAAGTCCAGGGTCTCTGTTCTACTGCTCTCCTTTCTTCCTTGTGTCAGGATCCTGAACTCGACCATCTCATGGTCACTGCCTCCCAGGTTCCCATCCACTATTGCTTCCTCTACTATTTCCTCCCTGTTTGTGAGCAGCAGGTCAAGAAGAGCTTTTCCCTAGTTGGTTCCTCCAGCACTTGCACCAGGAAATTGTCCCCTACACTTTCCAAAAACTTCCTGGATTGTCTGTGGACCGCTGTATTGCTCTCCCAGCAGATATCGGGGTGATTAAAGTCACCCATGAGAACCAGGGCCTGTGATCTAGTAACTTCTGTTAGTTGCTGGAAGAAAGCCTCATCCACCTCATCCCCATGGTCTGGTGGTCTGTAGCAGACTCCCACCACGACATTACCCTTGTTGCTCCCACTTCTAAATTTAATCCAGAGACTCTCAGGTTTTTCTGCAGTTTCATACTGGAGCTCTGAGCAGTCATACTGCTCTCTTACATACAACACAACTCCCCCACCTTTTCTGCCCTGCCTATCCTTCCTGAACAGTTTATATCCATCCATGACAGTACTCCAATCATGTGAGTTATCCCACCAAGTCTCTGTTATTCCAATTACATCATAATTCCTTGACTGTGCCAGGACTTCCAGTTCTCCCAGCTTGTTCCCCAGGCTTCTTGCATTTGTGTATAGGCATTTAAGATAACTCACCGATTGTCCTGCTGTCCCAGTATGGGGCAGGAGCCCTCCCCTCTTGCACTCACCTACTTGTGCTTCCTCCCAGTATCCCACTTCCCCACTTACCTCAGGGCTTTGGTCTCCTTCCCCCGGTGAACCTAGTTTAAAGCCCTCCTCACTAGGTTAGCTAGCCTGCTTCCAAAGATGCTCTTCCCTCTCTTCGTCAGGTGGAGCCCATCTCTGCCTAGCACTCCTTCTTCTTGGAACACCATCCCATGGTCAAAGAATCCGAACCCTTCTCTCTGACACCATCTGCGTAGCCATTCATTGACTTCCACGATTCGATGGTCTCTACCCCGGCCTCTTCCTGCCACAGGGAGAATGGACGAGAACACCACTTGCGCCTCAAACTCCTTTATCCTTCTTCCCAGAGCCACGTAGTCTGCAGTAATACGCTCAAGGTCATTCTTGGCAGTATCATTGGTGCCCACGTGGAGAAGCAGGAAGGGGTAGCGATCTGAGGGCTTGATGAGTCTCGGCAGTCTCTCCGTCACATCACGAATCCTAGCCCCTGGCAAGCAGCACACCTCTCGGTTTTCCCGGTCAGGGCGGCAGATAGATGACTCAGTCCCCCTGAGGAGAGAGTCCCCGACCACCACCACCCTCCTCCTCCTCTTGGGAGTGGTGGTCGTGGAACCCCCATCCCTAGGACTGTGCATCTCATGCCTTCCAGTCAGTGGAGTCTCCTTCTGCTCTGTTCCCTCAGATGTATCATTCACTCCACTCTCTGCACTAGTACCTGTGGAGAGAACATGAAAATGGTTGCTCATCTGAATATGCGTTTCTGGTACATGGACTTGTCTCATACTCTTTCCTCTTCTGGAGGTCACATGCCGCCAATTGTCCTCACTGGCCTTCTGTCCCCGCTGCGTAGCCTGCTTTGAATCCTCAGAACACTGTGCCCGCTGAAGTCTGTGATCCTGACGTCTATCCAGGAACTCCTCATTTTCTTTTATGGAACGCAGGGTTGATACTCGTTTCTCCAGACCTTGAATCTTCTCTTCCAATATGGAGATCAGCTTGCACTTTGTACAGACAAAGTCGCTTCTATCCTGTGGAAGAAAGACAAACATGGCACATCCTGTGCAGGTCACGACAGCGGATCGCTCAGCATCCATAGTCCCTTCCTTCGAAGAGTTTCCTCACTTGTGGCAGAAGCTACTCAGGGAAACCTGCAAGGGGGATGCCGCAGTAGGCTCTCTCCAGGTGAACTCCCAGGCTAACTCCACCTGTTTGCTTCTCTGCTATTCGCTGCTCAGCTGGTTCGCAGCTGACTGTCTTTTTAGAAGAGCCTGGAACAAAGCACTCCCAATTCACACTAGTCAAACAGGCAATCAAACAATCAAGCACACGGTCAAACTGTCCCCACAACAGATACTCACTCCCCCGTCTGCAGCCCCCTGGTTGCTCAGCCTCTGCCTTTAGTTTGGGTTAAAGGAGTTAGGAATGGCAAGAGTACCTTGCCCCCTTCGCACTCCCCTTCCAAACTTCCTCTCAAACTCCCCTGTTTGCAGCTCCTGGTCGCAAAGCTCCCTGGTCGCTTGCTCACTGCTTTATAAAGCCCTGGCCTGCCTGATTGATTACCCCCCCCCACACACACCCACGGTGTAGAAGTTCACAGCTTCCAACTGCCAGCCACAGCACACGGTCCTGCAAACAAACAAACGAATGAATAGACAGACAGACACAAGTACCCCCAAACACACACTACAGACAGCCACTTACCCCAAGGATCCTGTATTTGCTCCTGCTTTACCTGGAGCAATTCCTCTCAAACTCCCCTGTTTGCAGCCCTGTTCGCAAAGCTCATTGATTTCTGGTGGCTTCATACCACTCGCCATGTCCTCGACTGGTACAGCACCATGCTGATTTACAACTCTCATCATCCTGTCCCCTCTCTTAATTAAATACGCCGGAGTCTTTTGGCCTGCTTCTCAGTGTGCACCTTTGCCATGGTCCAGCTTCAACCTCTTGCCCTCAGACCAGGTCTCCCTTTTAAAGCCGATTCCCATGGGGGATGGCAGAGGAAAAATTACCCATGAAAATAATATGAAGCGGTTAAAAGCCGGAAGGAACCTGGCTGTAAATAAAGGGCATTACGTTAAAAATAGCAAGTGTTTCAATACGCTTGCAAATTATTGTCAGCATCGTGCTGGTCCATGAAATGCCTCTTCTTTTCTCCGGGCACTTGTCTATAAACAGCCTTGTGCTAGGAGATCGTGGGACAGACGCTGGCGATGGGTAAACGGGGGGCTCTGCGTGGCAAGTAGCATACTGTAGAGGCAGCATTCTTTGCCTGCTGGGAGAAAGGTGTATGTGTGAGAAAGGATTTGTGAAACAGTTGGTGAAACAGCAATGGGAGGGGTTTACGCCTTCTTCGGGAACTAACATTCTGGACTTTGTAAGCAACCTACAAAACACCCTCCGAGACTCTTTAGCGAAAACCTAAAAGAGGCTCAGGAAGAGCAAAAGGCCTGGTATGATAAACATGCCAGAGACCATTCCTTTAAAGTAGGGGACCAGGTCATGGTCTTGAAGGCACTCCAGGCCCATAAGATGGAAGCATCATGGGAAGGGCCATTTATGCCTGGGAGCTGTTAACTGTCTCATAGCATTCCCCACCTCAACTCTCAAGCCTAAAGTGTACCATGTTAATTCTCTAAAGCCTTTTTTCCCCCGAGAATTGAAGGTTTGTCAGTTTACTGCCCAGGGAGGAGAAAACGCTGAGTGGCCTGAAGGTGTCTACTATGAAGGAAAAAGTGACGGTGGCGTGGAAGAGGTGAACCTCTCAATGACCATCGGCCGTATGCAGCGCCAGCAAATCCAGGAGCTGTGCACTAAATTCGCACCGATGTTCTCAGCCACCCCAGGACTGACCGAACGGGCATACCACTCCATTGACACAGGTAATGCCCACCCAATTAGATCCCGACCTTACCGAATGGCTCCTCATGCCAAAACTGCTATAGAACGGGAGGTTCAAGACATGCTACAGATGGGTATCCATCCCTCTAGCAGTGCATGGGCCTCTCCCGTGGTTCTAGTCCCCAAACCAGATGGGGAAATACGCTTTTGCGTGGACTACCGTAAGCGAAATGCTGTGACTTGCCCAGACAACTATCCAATGCCTCGCACCGATGAACTATTGGAGAAACTGGGACGTGCCCAGTTCATCTCCACCTTAGACTTAACCAAGGGGTACTGGCAGGTGCCGCTAGATGAATCCGCCAAGGAAAAGTCAGCCTTCATCTCCCATGTCGGGCTGTATGAATTTAATGTGCTCCCTTTCAGGCTGCGGAATGCACCCGCCACATTCCAGAAACTGGTAGATAGTCTCCTAGCGGGATTGGGAGAATCGGCAGTTGCCTATCTTGACAATGTGGCCATATTTTCAGACTCATGGGCCGAACACCTTGAGCATCTCCAGAAGGTCTTCGAGCGCATACGAGAGGCAGGACTAACTCCTAAGGCTAAAAAGTGTCAAATAGGCCTCCACAGAGTAACTTACCTTTGACCCACCTGGTGGGTCAAGGAACTATCAACCCCCTACAGGCCAAGGTGGAGGCTATCCAAAAGTGGCCTGTCCCAAAGTCAAAGAAACAGGTCCAATCCTTCTTAGGCTTGGCCGGATATTACAGGGGATTTGTACCGCACTACAGCCAACTCACCACCCATCTAACTGACCTAACCAGAAAACCAGCCAAATGCGGTTCAGTGGACTGATGAGTGTCAGAAGGCCTTTAACCAGCTTAAAGCGACACTCATGTCTGACCCTGTGCTAAGGGCCCCGGACTTTGATAAACCGTTCCTAGTAACCACAGATGCGTCCGAGCGTGGTGTGGGAGCAGTCTTAATGCAGGAAGGACCAGATCGAGAATTCCATCCTGTCGTGTTTCTCAGCAAGAAGCTGTCTGAGAGGGAAAGCCACTGGTCAATCAGTGAGAAGGAATGTTACGCCATTGTCTACGGCTTAATACCACCAAGGGAAATAACAAAAAACTTCTTCGGTTTAGCTCTCCAAGATTTTGATTTTGAAATACAACACATTTCAGGAGCTTCTAACAAAGTGGCTGATGCACTCTCCCGTGAAAGTTTCCCAGAACCAACTGGTTAAAATCGTCCTTGCAATGTGGGAAATATTGTTAGTCTTTATCCAGTTATTAGTATATTTGGAGATGCATGTGTCTTATTAATTTTGTTTTCTTTTAGAGCTCCAGGAAGAAATCACAGCCAGTGTTTCACACTATCGGTGATTTGGGGAGTGTGTCATAAATATAAAGGGAAGGGGGAGAGGGTCGGATGCAGTGCTATAAAATCCTCTTACCAGTAAAGGGTTAAGAAATGCAGGTAGCCAAACTGACACCTGACCTGGCTGGCATCTGACCAATAAGGGGACAAGATACTTTCAAATCTTGGGAGGGGGGAAGGTGTGTGTGGCTCTTTGTCTGAGTCAGAGTGATCTTGGAAGACAGAAAGAACCTGCAGAAAAATCAGTCTTCTCACCAAACCTCACTTTTCTAAAGTAAGTGTAGTCAGCACTGCGAATAGGTTTTGTTTGTTTTGCCTGATGAGCTTTCCCTGTGTTAGAGGGAGGGGTTATTCCTGTTTTTTCTGTAACTTTAAGGTTTTGTCCAGAGGGGGAATCCCTCTGAGTGTGGAAATTGAGTACCCTGTTAAATAGTTACCATCCTGATTTTACAGAGATGATTTTACCTTCTTTGTTTTAATAAAATCCTTCTTTTAAGAAGCTGACTGTTTTCTATGGTTTTTAAAACCCAGGGGGTGGGTTTTTAGATCACTGTGTAACCAATTGGTTAGGAGATTGTTCTCAAGCTTCCCAGGAAAGGGGATGTACGGGCTTGAGAGGGTATTTTGTGGGGGAAGGGAACTTCAAGTGGTTCCTTTCCTGGATTCCTGTTTAAAACACTTGATGGTGGCAATGAGAGAAGCATTTCTCAGGGTGCAGGGAATTTTGTACCTTGGGGGTTTTAACCTAAGCTGGTAAAAATAAGCTTAGGAGCTCTTCATGCGGGTCCCCATGTCTTTACCCTAGAGTTTAGAGTGGGGAGGGATATTTCATTTGCAGGCTAGACACCCTTCCAGCCTGGGCTCTGTCCTTCTCCCCTCCTTTAGTCTTTGTTTCTTAGGTGTTTACAGCAGTCATCTTGGGCGGGGATTCAGTAAAGAACTAACCATGATTATGTCCCTCCCCTGCCATAAATAGGGTTTACATATGGCAGGAATCCTTTGTCTTCCAGTGTGATTCCCAACTCTGGTCAGTGGAAAAATGCTAATATTATCATGGAGTCCAGTATCAGATGACTGGATCACCTGACCCTGCAGCCATACCTCCAAGGCTGTTTGCGGCGTCCCCAGGAAGGCTTTACTAGGAAGGCTCCCTGGTGAGAGGTTAGCATCTTCTAAGACCGATTGCTCTTCCTAACGGCCCTTTCCAGCCAGCCATCTAGACTGATCGCATTCTGTCTAGTGGGTGTTCCCCAGGTGTAAACACATTTGTAATGGATGCATAGACAATATTCAGAACTTCAGATACAGAAATGAGACATGCATACAAATATGATAATCCTGTTCAGTAAATCGTAATCTTTCCAATGATACCTCACATGGCTTGTCTTGCGCAAAATACATCGTAATTATGCCATACTCACATAGTAATAATTTTACTATGACGAATATGGGGCGTAATGCTACAGGATTGTACATGGAAACCAAGGGAGAGAGGCCGGTTGGGACTCCGCAATGGCTACCACTTTATCATGTATCAGAGGGGTAGCCGTGTCAGTCTGGCTCTGCAAGAGCGACAGAGTCTTGTAGCACCTTATGGCCTAACAGACATATTGGAGCATAAGCTTTCGTGGGCAAAGACCCACTTTGTCAGACACAGGCTTATTCTCCACTATATCTGTTAGTCTATAAGGTGCTACAAGACTTTGTCACTTTATCATGGAAGATGCCCGGATATCATGGTGCTCGGTGCGATAAAGCCCTAAAGATGTAAATGTAGTGGGTGGGGGAGGTATAGGTGGGCCAGACTGGGTGGATGCGACATCTTCAAATTGGCTTGTCCCACCAGCTCCAGTCAGGTATTCTGCCCCAGGCCTTGTCTTGAGATCAGACATGGGAAGAGGGAAGCTCTTTTGGGACATCATAAAAACAGAGTGGAAGGAAAACGGGAGAGACATGGTAGGTGCCACTGGGGGACGCAGGGGCTACACTGGAAAGCAAATAAACAGCAGGAAATAACTCCCCCACCCCCAGAACTATGTTTGTGTCGTATTCGCAACCTTTTATACCCATGTCCCCCATTGGCTTGGTACTGAGCCTCTAGTAGAAAATGTCCAGGTTTTCAAATTACCATCTCGCCCAACACATTCTGTGCTTTAAACCCCCCTCTGAATCAGAGCTGGGGCATGTCTCACTGTACACACATGTGCTGAATGCCCCAGCTGTTTTACCTACAGGATAAGATTCCACATCGTACAGTCGGAGTGAAGCAGCTACGCGCATGGGTCAGAATTTTTTCTGTGCAGAATATCAGCAGGTTGAGTCATCGCTGAGATTCATGGTCTGTTACCATTTAATTTTTAAATTCTCGGCTGTTTTGACTTCACGAGGAACATGCCGTACTGTCGCATGGATGTATCTATGCTATGTCAAGAGGCCTAGATCTTTGGGATATCAGAAGTAACTCAGCTAATCACCACCCTGGCTCTGCAGCTAATTTGGATGCAGCGATTTAATTGGTTGTACAGGGAAGACTGCACAGATGTTGGATTACTTGGCCCAACTGCTACAGTTCTTTAAAAAACCACACCACAAGCAGTGCACACGATAGCTGCAAATGCACAAAGCTCCTCCCTCAGCACAAGCCTCTCAATTTGCCACCCACACAAATGTCCCAGCACAACCCACCTAGACACAAATCACCACAAATGAAATAATGCCAAACAAACATAGGCCCCCACTGCAGCACGCCCACCTCCTTTGCCACCTGCACAAATCAACACACATCTTCCAGGACTGTCACTGTGTCATTCTGAAGCCTTGAATGTCTGCTGCATTGCAGTGAAGTGATAGAAACAGCTGCAGGCGTGGTTGAGAGCTCCTTTTGTTCAGAATATCCCCAGGTTCAGACATCACCAGGCTTCGTGAGAACCAAGGACAAGTGCAGAGTCCTGCACTTAGGACGGAAGAATCCCATGCACTGCTACAGACTAGGGACCGAATGGCTGGGCAGCAGTTCTGCAGAAAAGGACCTAGGGGTTACGGTGGACGAAAAGCTGGATATGAGTCAACAGTGTGCCCTTGTTGCCAAGAAGGCTAACGGCATTTTGGGCTGTATAAGTAGGGGCATTGCCAGCAGATCGAGGGACGTGATTATTCCCCTCTATTCGGCACTGGTCAGGCCTCATTTGGAGTACTGTGTCCAGTTTTGGGCCCCACGCTACAAGAAGGATGTGGATAAATTGGAAAGAGTCGAGCGGAGGGCAACAAAAATGATTAGGGGGCTGGAGCACATGACTTATGAGGAGAGGCTGAGGGAACTGGGATTATTTAGTCTGCATAAGAGAAGAATGAGGGGGAATTTGATAGCTGCTTTCAACTACCTGAAAGGGGGTTCCAAAGAGGATGGATCTAGACTGTTCTCAGTGGTAGAAGATGACAGAACAAGGAGTAATGGTCTCAAGTTGCAGAGGGGGAGGTTTAGGTTGGATATTAGGAAAAACTTTTTCACTAGTAGGGTGGTGAAGCACTGGAATGGGCTACCTAGGGAGGTGGTGGAATCTCCTTCCTTAGAGGTTTTTAAGGTCAGGCTTGACAAAGCCCTGGCTGGGATGATCTAATTGGGTTTGGTCCTGCTTTGAGCAGGGGGTTGGACTAGATGACCTCCTGAGGTCCCTTCCAACCCTGAGATTCTATGATGACGGAGTCCAAAGGTGGTGGGAACGTGACAGCTGCTCAAAGAAGGATGGAGTCACAGCTCTGTGGAAACAAAGAGATATCTGTGGCTCCCTCCAGGGGTCAGCTCCGTGTACAAACTTTGGGGAACATGTTCAAACAGCATCATTGCTCGCTGCAGTGCAGTGCGTGGAAACAAGTGCCCTGTTTTTGGCTTTTACGCACCCATGGCTTTATGAGCTATAACCGTGGACCAGCATGGGCTTTCAGCTCCATATACTATGTATCAGGAGGAGAGAGATCCATGTGATAAAATGCAACAGCTGTAATAAATACATTTATCACGCCCACTGGACCACCAGCCCATCTGTGGGACTTGCTTAGTGGCTTGGAATGTTAGAATGAAGTCAGAGAGCTGCTATTTGCTTTCTTCTTAAAAATCAACCTGTCTGAGAAATGTTTGCTCTTTCTCCTCCAAAGTGTGAAATTTCTCAGCCTTAAAAAAAGAAAGCAATACTACTAGGGATGGCTGAAAAGATTCACTTGATTTTTAAGCCATGCCATCATTTTGTGAAAAAAAATTCTTGCTGGTTGAAATTTTCCAGTTTTTTTGATTAAATGATTTGCAATGAAATTTTTGTGATGAAACTTTCATGTTTTTAATAGAACAGAGCCTCAATGAACATATTTCAGTGTTTGGGTTTTTTAAACTGAAAAATTCCCTATGCAAATTATTTTGTTGAGAAACATCTGTTTCTCCAGAAAAAATCTGTGAAATTTAGAATAAACTTAAAATTGTTCATGATGTTCAAATTATCACAGAAAAGCAGTCTCATTTTCTCTATCAGCTAGGTAACACTTCAGTATGCAGTCTCTGCTCAGTAATACTTCCCTGCCTCCCAGAGCGGCTGTGAACACTGAAATGCTAGAGTGAGAAATGAAGTTAACTGAAAAGGCAAAGGTAGGATGATCGTTTGGCAATTTTCCTGGATATTTTGGGTTTAGTTCTGGTTTTTACTAAGACCTGGTTTCCACCCAGTGAATGAACTGGTATCACTATGAGGTGTAGAACTGTGATTTTTAAAACAAATCTATATAGATTATACCCATAGAACCCCTTATCCGGATGCAGTCATGCTGGTATAAAGATGCCGTATACCGGAATAGCTCAGTCCCATTCCTGTACAGCTAGGAGCTATACCAGTGTAAGCAGCTTTATACCGATATAACTGCATCCGTGCTGAAGTGGTTGTAAACTGCACCAGCGTAAAGTGGTGCTTATTCCTTGCACTGACAAGGATAAATAATATTGCCAGGGTTATATCTTCTGCCTGCCACTGGAGGTCACTCCAATCTACAGAGAGACCGAGAGCCTGCTTTCAGTCCCAGCTATCACTTCTCCGCCCTGTTTGGGGACAGTCTCTTAGAGGGGATGAGATAGGAATGGAAAGCGTCCTACAGCTCTGAACTAATTATAGATGAGAAGATGAGGTTTAAACATTTAACCGCAGCCCAAGCGTCATCATCCCCATGCCCAATAATAAAAGAAGCAGGAAGAAACCCCACGCGGATCTGCAGTACCATGGGCTTCAGCTGGACTTTTCTTGTTGAGGGTGAATGGGCCAATTGAATCGCTGGTGTGGCTCAGCTGATTTCAGTGGAGATACACGAGGGCTGAATTTTTGGGCATCTTGTCTGCAAACCAAGGCAAGAGCAGAGGAAAGCAGGGCAGGGCACGTGTGGAGTGTGAGCGGGGGAGCTCTAGACCATGCTTTCCATCCAGCCAACCTCAGACTTCAATGGCAAGGCCAGGCCTGTATTGCTCGTGAACTGCAATGAAAAGCAAGTTCTGCTCTGCTCTGGAGGAAGAATCAAATACAAGCAGCTACTGAGACGGGGGGTCATTTGCCAATAGCCCCCGGTCAGCGTCTGAGCAGGATGGTCTCTCCCCAGGCCAGACGAGAGCTGGCTAGGATGGGCAGAGCAGCGGAAGGTGACCGTGTTGCTTGCGCTGTATCTGCTACATTCAGCAAGGTAGCAGTCACCTAGGGCCGCCAGGTGTCCCCCCCGCTCACATGGCAGCCGTGCATTTGGCACGTATTCCTGCACGCCGGTGGGATCCGCCTGCATTTAGCTGGCCAATGAGCAGAGCGGCTTGATCGATCCTGGTTTCAGGCAGCCTGTCTGACACTCGTCTGGCTGTTCCACAGCTGGATCTCAGGGATGATGGCCACAGCCCTGGTAGCCAGAGGCTGGGGACAGCAGGTGGCCAGATGGCTACTGAGAACAGAAGCTGATGGAGCTCAGTAAAAGCCCAAGGGAGCTGCCTCTACCTAGGCCAAACCCCCAGCCTGAGAGAGAGAGACACCCCCACCCCAGTCAGACCCCAACCTTCTCCCAAAGGACACCCACTTACCCTAGCACAGTCCTAGCTAGGGGCCTGTGGGAGCCGCAGCCAGTGAGACTGGGCTGGGCGATCCGCATGAGAAGGAGAGCCGGGCTGCTGACTGGGGAGTGCTGGCCGCGTGTGGGAGGGGCGGGGATTTTAGGCCAAGGAATGAAGACTGTTGCGTTGCTCTATGAAAGAAAGCGGCCAGCGGGGTGTATTGGGTCTGGACCTCATCCATAAAGGTTGCCGAGGGATGTGTTTTACCGGCACCAGGCCTCCTGCACGTTTTCTCCCCAGCTGCTCACAACCACGCCTCCCACGGTGCTTGGGAGACACGGGTAGGAACACCTATACTTAGTTCTTAACACTTTTAATTGCTAAGGATTCTTGCCACCTTTCTTTCTAATGATACTGCCCCAAAGAGCTGTGCATGCGTTCTTTTCTTGACACAATTACACACCAAAGAACTCTGCTAAAAGAACTTTATGTAGGTGGCAAAGCCAATCACTCAACACTTAGGAAATGCCAGAATTCAGGTTGCCTGTGCAACCTGAATTCAGCTCCCCTTGTGTGTATGCATCTTGCTACAGCCGTTAATTACATGATCACACACTATTCCCCCCCAGGACACCTGCATCTTCAGTGCACCGGTTGAGCGCGCTGGGGGAGGAATTAAAACAGCAGGGGCTTGCTCAGAGCCTCCGTGCTGGGGCTCTGAGTGGAGATTTTGGGGAACGCTGGTCCCCTGCTGCGTTGTCAATGATGAGTTTCCCACGCCGGATAAAGCCTTGATGTGTGGTGACAATTACATCTCATGTAAGGGAACCAATTAGTGTCCAAAGACACCCTGGCTCTTTAATGCACAAACACAGGGTAATGAACCAAACCAGCTCAAACCCAGGGCTGCAATTCCTGACAACCCCAGGGTTTCTTTCATCCAACTCCCTAACCCTCGCACAGGCAGGGACTCATCCTGCTTTCACCAGGAGCTTCCTGCTTTCTGAGGCCCACACTTTGGGTTTACTGCGTATAAGAGCCCTTGCCAGCATGCTCTCCTGGCAGCTGGCCCTTTAAATCTGGGGGAGGGAGCTGGCTCCAGCCCTAGGATGGCTGCTGGGTCCCTGATTACTGCAGGCTGCAACTCCCTCTCTCTCAGCTAGTATGTGAGTATTTTGCTTCTTGCATGTTGCTCAGTTTTTCTCTTCTCCCCGGGGAGGTGACGCGCACTCGTGGATGCCAAGAGCATCGGAACATCTCCTAGTCTGTTATCGTCCATCATCAACACCACAGTCATCAATGCAGAGCACCCGCATGTGCTGCTGCGTCCTTGGGAAGGGAGCGTCCAAGGGCTTCTCTGGCTTGTTTCGTTGCCGGGCTCTGGGGAGTCTGCTGCAGTCTCAAGCAGTGTCCTGGCCTATATACAACGTACCACGTACAGGCTGCAAGCTTGGCAACTTTGTTCTCTGGGAATATCCCTGGGAGAACGATTGTGCTGGCCCAAATGGTGGCGGAAGGGGAACGTCCTCTGCTGGCACGAAATGGGTTTGCACGGGGGGAGGGTGCTCATGAGGAATTGTTTGCAGCTCTCATCTGGTTGGGTTTGTTACCCATG
The DNA here is from genome assembly GCA_033296515.1 of Macrochelys suwanniensis. Lineage (NCBI taxonomy): Eukaryota > Metazoa > Chordata > Testudines > Chelydridae > Macrochelys > Macrochelys suwanniensis. The sequence goes on along the minus strand of CM065783.1, from coordinate 2,678,216 downwards.
AAGCAGTGAAACCAAATCGGTGTATTGCAAGGTGTGCTTTGTTCCTTGTTTGACTCGGTCCATTGTTCAGAGAAGAAGCCAGGGAATGGTAGGGTCTTGTCACCACTGCTTGAGAGATGACAGCTGCCCTGTTGTTCAAAAGCACTCAGTGGGTTGAGCATTGGCCTGCTAAACCTGAGGTTGTGAGTTCAATCCTTGAGGGGGCCATTTAGGGATCAGGGGCAAAAAAATCTGTCAGGGGACAGTACTTGGTCCTGCCAGTGAAGGCAGGGGACTGGACTCGATGACCTTTCAAAGTCCTTCCAGTTCTATGAGATAGGCATATCTCCATATAATATCCTGTAGGGAAAATCTCTGTCCCAGGCTGTGGAGATGGACAAGTTATGAGAGCAAGAGTATTTTATTTGATGAGTGGGGAAGGGGGCTCAGTGCATGCAGAGCATAGAACAGGCAAACTTCCTGCCCCAAGCAGTCTCATACAGCTCTGTTTTCTACAATAAGATGTCCCCCACACTCGGCATTAACTGCTCACTATTCTACTATTACTATCCTTTATTATTACTGTGGATTACTGTATCCTGTACTCGTGCTAGTTATACTGCAGGCTTTCTCTCAACTGGTTTTCGTGCTGGTGTGTTCAGGTAACTGGAGCCAGCTCAGTACCTAGGGAGAGAAAGATGAGAACTCAGTGTCACTCCATATTCCTACCTAGACTATTAAGGTCACTGTGCCCCTCCCATCGCCACTCCCACCCGTGGGGAGTGACTATAAAAGGCTGCTAAACTCTACCAAGGTCCTGTCTATGCTTAAAAGATTTGCGGCTTTCACGGTGCTGGCATAGTTAGAACAACAAAACTTTCCCAGTGTAGGTGCAGCTGTACTAGTACAAAAATGCTTATGCTGGCATCGTTCACTCTGCTCTGGAGCAGAATAAGCTATACCAGTTTAAAGGATCTTGTACCGGGATAATGTGCCTACACCAGGACTTTTCCCAGCACAGCTCTGTTGGTAAGAACTCACCCCCTTCACTGAGACACTTATGGCAGGAAAACTTGTGAAGTGTAGACCAAGCCCGGCCCTGAATGGGAGCGGGAGGAGTTCACACGCCCCTCTGGCTACAGAAGGTGCAAGACTGTGGAGAATCCATGATTATTGTGCAACACGTTCGCTATGGTAATGCCTGAAGGCCCACCAAGAATGGACCCGTTATGCGGACATGGTACAGACCCAGAGAAGCACCAGTTCCTGCCCATTGCGTCGTATTCAGAACTCTCAGACGCCGTTGATGGACCTACAGACGTCAGGGAAATGAACAGCTGCCGAATGGTGGGAGAGTGACTGGCACACGGCACCTTGGACAACAGGCCCAGTGTAGACTCTGCTTAGACCTGGGTAAAACCCTAGTCCATGAGAGATTTACCTGAGCTGGGGCAGCTGCAAGGTGGGACGCTGAGCCAAAACTATGGGGCTGGCTCTCCCCTTGTCTTTCCCCTCGCATCGTTATTTACAGAGTAATTGCAAGTTCTCACATAGTCGCATTTACCTCTCTCTGGGTATCCGGGGCAGTCAGTGGACAATCAAGCTGCTGCCTCGTTACACGTACTTCTTCGTTCTCTGCTTTCCAGCAAGTTCCAGGCCTGATGGGCCTGGTTTCCCCCGGCACCAACTTCACACCCAGGCCCCTCCATTGACTTTTCTGAGTTAGTCCTGAGAGCAGAGTTAGGGCCCAGTCTCTGCTCTCGTCCTGCCAGTCCTGCAGCCTCGCTCAGCCGTTCTGGAACGAGTCCCCTGGCTGAGCTCGCTATCTGTGGAGAACAGGAAAAATCAGCTGGAAAGGGACATGGCAATTTGCTTTCGGCTCCGGATCGCATTGGAGACTAAAGCCCTCTAGCCATGGAATAGGGGCAGCAATATAAGCTTCCTCCACCACATTCTCTGCCAATATGCCTCTACCCTCGCTTAGAAAGACCTCTTGGCTACCGGGACTGTTCAGTCCTTGGCCTCACAACTGACACTGACAGTTGTGACGGTGGGTTTTGTTGTGTGGATATTTACCCACCCGGAAACGGGCAGAGTCCACCAGACGTATTGCCTAGGGACCACCAGCCAGTCATCAGATGATCGTGTTTAGATTCACCTGGCCTGGGCCAGATTCCGATGCGCTGCCTCCAGTACTCACTGTGCAATCTGGGGAGTGTGACATACCATATCTCAAGCAGGTACAGTTTGGCTCACACTCTGATGGGCTTGGTCCTTCATCATCTGGTAAGGCAGCAGGTTTCCTGAGGGGGGTGCACTTTGGAGGTGTTCGGAGAGCCACCCGGCACAGCGAGTTGAGGCGACGCAGTGGACTACCCACTCCACCAGAAACAGTGACTGAAATCGGTGGATGTCATTCCAGGCATGGTTTCAGGTGAAGTGGATGCACAACCTCAGATCGCAGAGAGAGACTCATGTCAAGAGGCAGGGTCTGTATCGTGGCTCATCGTTGCTGTTTCATCTCCAGACATGTTGGGTGCTGTGCAGCAAACCCGCGACACCTGCAAAAGAAACAGTGTCTTGAGAAGACCAGTGCTGTTAAAATAACCCCGTAAGTGTTGCAAATAAGGGCCCCTGATGGATTCATGCAGGGCACTGCTGTCCAATGTGGCTGGGAGTGTGCTGCAGGCCATGGCCATTTGGAACCTCCCAGAGACAGCTGGGTACAGAATGCGGCCGCTCCTGCTCCAAATGCCCACGCCACCTGCTACCGTGTGAGCTGATGGAGAACTGCTGTTAGCAGCACAGGACTTATCCGGGCACAGTGGAGCAGTTCTCATCCCACCCAGGAGAGGGCAGCGTGGCACGTGCATGTTAACCAATTACCGCCATAATAATTAAGCAGCTGGGAAAACGTGCTGACTGATCACCCTGGAGTGTGAAGTCCTCGTCGATCCACAGAGGTGATAGTGCAACCTTCCCCCCTGCTCCAACCTGAGCATGCCTCACTCCCGACCTGGAGTTCACTCCCCATGTCCACTCAACGCTTGGCTTCTCCATTGAGGCAGCCCGTGACGCTGGGTTTTGTTTGCTACGTGTTGTTATCGCTCCAAAGCCGTATTCAGCTTCACTCTGCGTCAAGCAGGCAAAACATGGCTGGGAGTTTGCCTGTGTGAAACCCAGGGATCCGTTCTCCCCTCCACGTGTGATGCTGGGGAGGAGCCTGCCTGGGTGGAACAGGCAGTGATAGGATCTTGCATCTCATCTTGCCCGATATCCACTCTGGAGGGTCCCAACACTGCAGAGCACAGCTCCTACAAGCCTGAAGCAGGTTGGCTGCCCCCTCCTTCCCACACTGGGAGAACGGGGCCCTGGGTGGGGATTTCAGAATCATCCACTCCTTGTTATCAAAGGGCCACATTTCTTCTTCCCCCGTATCCAGCGATTTGGCTTCGGCTTACACTGGTTGTAAGGCAGACCTAACAAACGCATTGCCCTGGACTGGGATCGGCTGGCGATTGCTTTGAGACTGAGTTCCACCCTTTCCCCCTTCATCCAGACTCAAGGAAGGACCATTCCAGAGATCCTTGTGCATTGCAGATCACCATCTCACACACTCTTGGTGAGCTACAGCCTACCTGTTACCCCTACCCAGGCTCCGGCCCATAGCAAAGCTACACCCTGCTGCTGTAGATGGATGAGCAATGGGCAGCAGGGTCTAAAACGAGCCTTCTGCTAAACAGTGCCCTCTGGGAACGATTCTCACTATTGTAAAGAATAAATATTCTTGCTATTTATTACTTGCCTTGTGGCAGTGCCGTGCTGCCCCAGTCCTGGCTCAGGGCCCCGTTGTGCGAGGCGCTGTACAAACACAGGACAGAAAAATGCTACCGGCCCCAAATTTGTAACCATCTCAGACAAGAGACAGCCAGGTGGGGAGCGAGGAAACAATGAGCCGAGTTACGGTGATGCTCAGAGATCAGAGAGGACGCGTCTTTCTGGAGCGGCGTGTTTCTCTGCGTAACCCCTGGCGAGCCCCAGGCATACGAAAGCGACTGTTACAGAGCTGAGGGGCTGGGTGGGTTCGGCAGTGCGGGTGGTGGAGCAGGCTGCAGTGATGGTTCCGAATTACCCTGCTCTTTGTGCACTGCGGAGCTGTTGAGCACCATAACTTCCAGTTCTCCCTCTTGCCCGTGTATTTACCCAGTATGGATTATGTCGGCATCGTATTACCGCAGGCCACCTGCTACTTAGAAGGTCAGCGGAGTGTCTCATTGAAATATTTATGTCCAGTGCCATTACTTCGCCGAGGCAGTGATCTAAAATGAATGAGCATTGAATTATGCCCTAAATGCACATCAAACATGCATCAACCTAATGGGTCTCTCAGCACATGACACATTTGTGGTCCGTGTTATCCTTAATTTTTCATGGACCACGCTGTGGCTTATAGCAGCCCAAACATATGTGGCTAAAGGGATTTCCTTGTAACAGAATTGGCTTTGCATCAAATCATTCTGTGTATTTCTTATGTGTAACTCGAGGTGCATGAGAACAGAACTGGGTCACATTTTCATCTCAGTGCAGGGAACTAAACCCAATGCACAATACACCTTCCCAATACAATCCTCTGCTTCATTTCCATTTGACCATGTAAAATATGCATCGCGTCTGTAAAATATACCAGGATCGGGTAAAGGGCTGCTCTTCTGGTTGAAGCTCTAAAGAGCTTAAAACCATTGGTATCCATTTGGTGAAATACGTAATAGAAGAAATTTGACACCAGTATACACTGTGCTGCTGTACCATAATGCTTTAATCAACTAACTTTTAATTGTTTGCTACTCTATAGTATGTGTAGTTACACGGGACAACCACTGGGTGGCGACATAAACGCAAAAACGTTGCAAAGACACAAAACTAGAGTGGGCATATCAGACATTAATACCCTGATTATCAAACACGTTTTATAATCTTTCAGATTTTTTTTCCTGCAGACCCTACACTCTTTCATAGTGGATGAAATTCACCCGTGTGGAGGTCAGTACAAGGCCCATGCACTGCCTAAATCCATGTAAGTCCTACTGTGAGGGCGTAAGGGAGACTCAGTGGTACACAGACATTATTAGTCTAGCCTGCTGCATAGGAATTTCACCCAGTGTGACTAAATGAGAGCGAATTTCATGGGACCTTTGGTTTTGCCTGCCTTGCCACCCACATTCTTCTCAGGCTGTAGCTACGGCCATTGTCATTAGAAGAAAAGTTATTCAGGTGCAGGAAAAGTTTATTTTTACTTTTTGTGAAAGGAAGAAAAAAGGAACATCCACAAAAAATATTATTTTTTGTAAGAGCTTTTTCCTGAAGCTGCAACACCACAATTCAGCTCAGAATTCATTCCAGCAGGACAAAAAAGAAATGGACTGTTCTTGGAGATACTTAGCGTACAGGGGGAAAGCACAGTATTATGAGGATTTGCTTCTCAAAGCAATGACGTTTTAACACACAAAGTAACCTTACTTAGTGAAACCCGCTGGTTGGACAATAACACTGAGCTGAGATACTTAGGTTTGTAAAAAAAAATAACTTGACACTTTTTAATGCTCACATCTCAAAGTGTTTCAGAAGGGTGTACAAGTATTATTATCCCTATTTTCCACATGGGGAAACCGAGGCATGGAGTGATTAAAATGACTTACCCAATGATGCAAAGGGGAGTTCAGAGAACAGAACACAGGTGTCCTGATTCCCTGAAACACTGGTGTCTTTTTCACAGGACCAAGTTCCCTTTCTGACGCCCCTTCTTCTGCAGTATATTCACAGTCACCGGCTGAGACAGTCTTTGGCTCCTTCTCTGTTGTCTCGCTGGTTGTTCTTTTGAGGCTGTAGGCGTTAAGGGAGAACTACTGTCCCCATGTATGTGGGGCTGTGAGTGCTGAGCTCACCAGGAACCTTTGTGAAACTAACGGCGAGAGACAATATCAGATTTCAAGATGTTAATCTCCCTTTTTCCCCTTCGCTGCACTTCTCGGATCATGCGAACGCAGCTAAATCCGGAGCTATCGAGTTCTGCCTTTAACATGGGTGTTGTCAGGCTGCAGTTTGGGTGCTTCATTTGCTCTCTAAAGTCCCTCCCTTTCTTTTGGAAACCATGTCCCGGAACATGGTAAACCTCTGCATGACACCCAGGCACAGGGAAGCATTAGCCGCTGTCCGATTACTCTGGGCTTCTGCCTCTTTAGGGCGAGAGGAGGGAGGTGCTTTTGAATTCACTTAGTACTGATCAAACGTGGCAAATATCGGGCCAGATTCAGTAGCTTGCAGGGTAACATTTCACCCATTATGTCCAAGTAAGAAAGAGTCCAAGAAGACTTGGCTCAGGCTGGTTTGGGTCTATCCCTTCTCCTAGCCTCCATTGACACAATGTCTGCTCAGAGAATAAGCTCTTCGGGCCAGGGACCGTGTCTTCACATCCACCTGTAAAGCATCTGGTGCACTGTTGGTGCTATATTAATAATATACAATAACAGTGAATAACATTCCAGAGTCACAAGCGCTTTAAGGTTTGGAAAACGAATGTGCTAGACTTAAAACTCATGTTCATGCCAGAGCCCTGGCATTTCTTCCTTCTAATATGTAATCTGCCCAGACATTAAATATTTTAATTTTAATGGAATGAGTTGAATTAAATTGAACCCACTGGGGACATACATTTTAAAAGCCCTAGCCCTGATCCCCAGTCTCTGTGTGCACACACACACACACATACCAATTGTCTCATACATCCTAATATTCATAGAATCATAGAATCTCAGGGTTGAAAGGGACCTCAGGAGGTCATCTAGTCCAATCCCCTGCTCAAAGCAGGACCAAACCCAACTAAGTCATCCCAGCCAGGGCTTTGTCAAGCCTGACCTTAAAAACCTCTAAGGAAGGAGATTCCACCACCTCCCTAAGTAACCCATTCCAGTTCTTAACCACCCTACTAGTGAAAAGGTTTTTCCTAATATCCAACCTAAACCTCCCCCTCTGCAACTTGAGACCATTACTCCTTGTTCTGTCATCTTCTACCACTGAGAACAGTCTAGATCCATCCTCTTTGGAACCCCCTTTCAGGTAGTTGAAAGCAGCTATCAAATCCCCCCTCACTCTTCTCTTCTGCAGGCTAAACAATCCCAGTTCCCTCAGCCTCTCCTCATAAGTCATGTGCTCCAGCCCCCTAATCATTTTTGTTGCCCTCCGCTCGACTCTTTCCAATTTATCCACATCCTTCTTGTAGTGTGGGGCCCAAAACTGGACACAGTACTCCAAATGAGGCCTCACCAGTGCCGAATAGAGGGGAATAATCACGTCCCTCGATCTGCTGGAAATGCCCCTACTTATACAGCCCAAAATGCCGTTAGCCTTCTTGGCAACAAGGGCACACTGTTGACTCATATTCAGCTTTTCGTCCACCATAACCCCTAGGTCCTTTTCTGCAGAACTGCTGCCCAGCCATTCGGTCCCTAGTCTGTAGCAGTGCATGGGATTCTTCCGTCCTAAGTGCAGGACTCTGCACTTGTCCTTGTTGAACCTCATCAGATTTCTTTTGGCCCAATCCTCTAATTTGTCTAGGTCCCTCTGTATCCTGTCCCTACCCTCCAGCGTATCAACCACTCCTCCCAGTTTAGTGTCATCTGCAAACTTGCTAAGGGTGCAGTCCACACCATCCTCCAGATCGTTAATGAAGATATTGAACAAAACCGGCCCCAGCACCGACCCTTGGGGCACTCCACTTGATACCGGCTGCCAACTAGACATGGAACCATTGATCACTACCCGTTGAGCACGACCATCTAGCCAGTTTTCTATCCACCTTACCGTCCATTCATCCAGCCCATACTTCTTTAACTTGCTGGCAAGAACACTGTGGGAGACTGTATCAAAAGCTTTGCTAAAGTCAAGAAATAGCACATCCACTGCTTTCCCCTCATCCACAGAGCCGGTTATCTCATCATAGAAGGCAATTAGGTTAACGCAGGGCTGATGAAAATCCCACTGGACCAGCTCATTAGGTAGAAGGGTTTGCTTTAGTAAACTGAGTCCAACAGAGCTATTTTCCACTGCTTGCATCCGATGAAGTGGGTATTCACCCACGAAAGCTTATGCTCCAATACCTCTGTTAGTCTATAAGGTGCCACAGGACCCTTTGTCGCGTCTACAGAGCTATATGAGGCTCCCACAACTGGTACATTCCTTCCCAGGATCTCACGTTCAGCACACACACCACCAGAGTTCAGACCTACCAGCATCTACTGGTCCCATGGCTTTTCCAGTGCAGTCAGTAGCTGAACTCCGTTATGGTTAGAAGTTGGAAGCTCAGGAAGAGGCAGTCGCTGATGAGAGCTTTGCTGAGAAAGGCCTTCAGATTTCCAGAAGAAAAAGAGGCTTCGTCCCAAGATCGCAACAATAGCAAACGACGTTCATGTTTTCAAGGGTTTTCTTCTGGTTTGTTTTGTGTTGCTGATAACAGTGTAGCAAGAGCTCAGGAAAAACCGGTTTACTTCCTAGGGGAGGGCGGAGCGGGGAGAGAAGAGGGAAAATTCAAGGGAACAAAGTCTCACAGTCAGTTTTTTAGTTAAGATCTTCCTTGAATGAACTGTACAGCAGCCTTGGTCCCGCAATTGGCTCCAGGCAGGTGGCCCCGACACCAGTGCAGAGCCCCAATGAGGTGCAGAGGTTTGTTGTAATGGGCCCAATTGCAGGATCAGGGCCAGTGTGTGTGGAAAGCCCTTGCTCTCTTCACCGCAGGGCTGTAAAGTCATCGGGACTCCTGTAGAGCCAAGTGAATATCGGATTATTTGGTTTGTTGGCAGTACTGAAAAACAACTGTTTCTGCAGAAAAACAACAAGGAGTCCGGTGGCACCTTAAAGACTAACAGATTTATTTGGCATAAGCTTTCGTGGGTAAAAACCCCCACTTCTTCAGATGCATCTGATGCATCTGATGAAGTGGGTTTTTTACCCACGAAAGCTTATGCCCAAAGAAATCTATTAGTCTTTAAGGTGCCACTTGAATCCTTGTTGTTTTTGCGGATACAGACTAACACGGCTAGCCCCTGATACTTGACACCACACAAGGAACTGTTTCTGGTTGACCCTACATCATTTTTAAAAAAAATTTTCAGTGAACCAAAAAGTGGGGTGGGGGCGGGGGGAGAAGAAGTTTTTTTTTCTTTGGGTTGAACCCCAAACAAGATGTGTTATTTTGCTTTTGAGCTTTTTGAAAACTTTTTTAAAAATTAAAATAAAATAGAAGTACATATTGAAGGGGAAAGTCATTTTGAATAGAAAAATTGAAATATTTTGTTTTGAAAATGATTAAATGAAATGTTTTTATATTTGGGGGATTTTTTTTCCCCACTGAAACAATTCAGTGAATTCTATACAAATTTGTCCCAAATCTGCATTTTTTGGGGGGGGGGAAATAAAGTTTTGGTCACCAAATTTTGCCCAGCTCTCTAACTGTATGGATTTTTAAAAATGAGCTCAGATTCAGCAATGGAAATGAGGAAAGTAAAAGATTTACAGAGCCAGTTGAGATCAGGTCATGTCTAGCTGCAATAAAGATGTGGGCGATAGAAATTGATCTTTTGCTGTGTCATGCTGAATTGTGATCAGGTGCTGCTAAACGCAGAGGTCTGATTTTGCTTCATTTAGTGTATCTACTGTTCTCATAAACCTGCATGGACAAACTCCCTGTAATGGTAGTGTATATAAGTAATGATATCACTCAGCGCTAGATGTCTCTGTCTGCTGCAGAGAGTTCTAGATAGGGTGTGATCCTTGGTAAACAAAGCCAGCTCAAGTTGGAACTAGAGCTGTTTGGGAGCTTAATCGTGTGTGTGTGTGTGTGTGTGTGTGTGTGTGTGGTGTTTTTGTTTGAGCTTTGTTTTGATTTTTTTGATAAGAAAAGATTGTGATTCCATAATTCTATATAACATGATATTCACCATAGACAAAAATAAAAAAAGAGCGAATAGTTAGAGAAAAACAATGCACGTACAATATTGCACAGGCAAAATATGCAAAGTTATTTTGGTTAGAAATGTGCAGGACCTAGAGTGCCTACTTCTATGCCCGTGGTATTCCTGAAGGGGTATCCGTAGGTAAGTCAGGTACCAGACACCAATTGTCCCTGGTGCCACAAAACAAACGTTACCCAAACAAAGTCTTGATATGTACAGCTTTGTGGGTTACATCCCAGTCTGTGACACCATTTTGGGGGGACGTTATTAAGAAGGAGCTATTGAAACAACTCCAGTCGCACCTTATGCTCATGTGTCTTCTACCTACTTGTAGCGTCTCAGGCAATTTCCAGTCTCATTATTCCTATCTGTATTGCGGCTGTGCCTAGAGACCCCTGCCTCACCGTGCTCGGCCTGGTGAACGTAACAAAAGACTGGCCCTGTCCTGAAAAGCTTAAAATCGTGCTTCTTCCAGGGCCTCAATTACCCAGGCAAAAGGCGTTATCATGGTGCATCAGCAAATCTATTACTGTCTTAATCAAAATGCGCAGAGGCACCTGGGAATGAAAAAGAATTCTTAAAACGAGTGAACAACCTTTTTCTAGTTTCATAAAAGGTTCTGTCTTGGCTCGGGTTCTTACTTGGTTCTTTTTTTATCGGGAGCAATCTGTTGGTCTTAACTTGTTATTGGCTCTCCGTCTGGATCCTCTAGCATACATGTAGATTTGAAAGGTTGTAAAGTGTGTCATAGTCAAGCACCTCGGAAACGCTGAGAATGAGTCAGGGGTGAGGAATGCGGTGAACCAGGAAGCCAGGGGCAGCAATAAAACAGCTTCATTGAGTAGGTGCCGTACAGCCGCAGGGCGACTTGAGCAAAGCCGTTGTGACAAAAGGCTCACGCTGAGCTTTCCGGTTACCTGCAATTTCCCTGTGGGAGCCGATAAACTCTATTAAAAATGAAGACATCTCCTGCCCTGTCCTCCAAGTCGTCTGTAGCCCATCACAGACAGAAAGTAGCAATTGGCTTGAAGCAAAATCCTACATCTAAACCTCTGGTGCCATATCCTCAATGGTGTAAATTGGTGGAATTCCATTGACTTCAACAGAACAATGCTGATTGACACCGGCCGAGGAACACGGAAGCCATAGCAGGTGACCTCCGCATCTTCTCACACCCGCTCACCTTTCAGGTATGCCATGAAATGCTTGCAAAGGGGCCCAGGGGGCCAAGGGCTACATGAAGAAACGATCCGGCAAATCATTCTGAATAACAAATGTGTTTGAGAGAATCGTGCTCCATCCATGGACAATTCTCCAAGAGAAAGCGGTGGGGATGGGTTCAATGCGTTATCTGTTGTGAAAATTAGCTCCACTCCATCTTGGGACATCGCAGTTCCCTCCAAGACTCTGCCTGGGCTTCTGACCTTTGTGGCTTCTTTTGGAAGCTAAGTAGCTGCAGACCTGTACAATACCCATCTTGAATCAAACAATTTCCGATGGAGGGACCTGTCTGATTACAAAGAGGCTGATCTTAGGGAATGGAAGCTATCACAGATCCTGGGGATCTATGATATGTCCCAGCTTTTAAACAGCCCCATGGAGGAGACCCTTCAGCGTGCCAGCCCCCCCAAGCAGTCCCACTCTTCTTTAACGGTAGACCATGAGACCCCCAACATCTCCGAGACTGAACCTCTAGGCGCCAGCCTTCCTGTTTCCAACCTCGAGCTCTGCCCAGTGAGTCCACCTGAGAGAGACTCTTGGTCAGAGACTTTTTGCCCTCTTCAGGGATCCGTGCACCTCGACGAGTATTTGCAGGGACACCAGGCAGCCTTTCAATAGCGAGTAGGGTTTGTTAGTCCGGGGGAACCCAGCGTCGGCTGCCCTCGGGTTAGCACAGAGGAGCAAAGGTTCAGACAGCTAGCCAGTGTCCGGCTCCACCCAGCCAAGCTGCTTATCCTCCCCTCCTGTCACCTCTTGGTCCATTGTCTTCCTCCTGCAGAGCCATGCTGAGTTCACATGTTAGAATCATAGAATATCAGGGTTGGAAGGGACCTCAGGAGGTTCTAGTCCAACCCCCTGCTCGAAACAGGACCAGTCCCCAACTAAATCATCCCAGCCAGGGCTTTGTCAAGCCTGACCTTAAAAACCTCTAAGGAAGGAGATTCCACTACCTAGGTAACCCATTCCAGTGCTTCACCACCCTCCCAGTGAAAGTTTTTCCTAACATCCAACCTAAACCTCCCCCACTGCAACTTGAGACCATTACTCCATGTTCTGCCTGCCCGGAGGGGATAGGTGTCAACGCTTCAGTCCTTGGGTTCCCATTGCCTTTCTGGATCCTCCATTGATATGGGGCGGTTTACCAACCTATTCATAGCACACACCCCCAACATCTCCTGTCTCAGTCGCTGCCTCAAGAACAGCCTCTAAACCAGGGGTCTCAAACACGCGGCCCACATGCGGCCCGCAGAGTTATTTCCTGCGGCCCGCCATAGGCGACGACTCCACTGGCAGCCAAGCTCCAAACATTACTGAGTGTTTATATTTTATTAAAAACCCTCTTTGCATTACAGTTTTTAAAAAGTTAATACATTGACTTTTACCAGAATACTATATTACTCTTCATTTTTTTCATTTTTGACTATACTTTTGTATCCTTGTATGAAAAGGTTTCAGTGATGCGGCCCTCGAGCCAATTTACTAGTTCTCATGTGGCCCTCGTGATGATTTGAGTTTGAGATCCCTGGTCTAAACCCTTTACACTCCGTGTGCAGCAATGCAAAGCAAGAGGGAAACAAGCGCACACAGGAATGGTAAAAATATTACAGAAAATCCCCACTTTGTCACATCGGCCAACCCAGAGAGTCAGAACAGCTGTTCGGTGTCTCAATCTAAATGATCTGGGTCACTTGGAGGGAATGTAATTTCCAAGGAAATGAACAGATAAAAGATTTCTATGGAGTTTGGTCCCGCTCTCTAGAGCTGATGTGCCGTGTGTGACTGATCTGGGTTACGATATGTACAGTGTCTTGCTGGGAATTTTAAAGAGTGAGCAGTGATTCCTAACAATATCTTACTGAATGCAAATCTGCGTGTGGCGCTCACTGTTATCTTGATAGGGAGTGTGGTCTGGTGGGGAAGAGCATGATTTAAAGCCCATTGAAGTGAATGGAAAGAATTCCCTTGACAGCACTGGGCTTTGGATCAGACCCTAGAGGAAAGGGTCTCTGGCTCAGGACTCCTGGGTCCTATTCCTGCCTCTGGCTGCTGTGGGACCTTGGCTAGGTCTCCTGTAGGTGCACTTCGTCCGATTTTTTCCAGTTAAACTGCCCCAGCAAGCTGCGTTTCCTTTGTGGTGAATTTCTTTTGCAATGAATTCTTACCAGCCTGCCGATAGGCTCAGACACAGAGGGGGAAGCATATTTGATAAATCCAGCAGAGAGAATTCCCCATCAGTAACTACAACGCTTGCCTATGGTCCCTCACAGGTTTGTGGTACGGCTTTCATTGGGCGTGAAGCGGTTTGAGATCGTTAGTAGTAAGATGCCATTTAAGGTTCCGATCTAGCCCATGTTTTGTCAATGGTGATCACTCTTAATTATAAACAGTGAGTAAAATATTGAAAAATGAGCCATCTGATGCCAAATAACAGAACAGGGATCCAACTTTTATTCACGTTCAATAAAATCACACGCTAACACCCCAGACCAGCAGCCTACTCTGAGCAAATTCCGAGTGTACTGATCGTGCTCGGTCCAGCGAGCTGAAACCAGGCCAAGTAGTAACCACCACCACTGCTCCACAGCCCACTGGTTCACTCCCCTTTGTTTGTAACCTAAGGAAAAATATACACCGTATCTGTATTTATATTGCCCATTGGCGTGACATAGTCAAAAGGCCTAAACTGATGGAGCACCCGTCTCTAAATGAGCATTCTCTAATCAGCAAAGAGAACGTTGCCCTCCACTGCACCTCATTAGGTAGCTCAGAGGGGGCAGGAAGACACTTAGCAGAAAAAAGAACAGGAGTACTTGTGGCACCTTAGAGACTAACAAATTTATTTCAGCATAAGCTTTCGTGGCCACTGTCGACTTCATCAGATGCATGGAATGGAACATACAGTAAGCAGATATTTATACATTCAGAGAAACATGAAAAGGTGGCAGTACCTACACCAACTCTAAGAGGCTAATTAATTAAGAGGAACTATAGTAAATCATCGAGCGATCCTTTATTAAGTGGGACCCTGGCCAACGTGTTGGGCACCCGGGGAACGTCGGATGAGATGTGCACATCTTGCCGGCTGCAAACCAGCAGCATCCAGGGTAGTTGCTTTGGGGAGTTGAGTTTTCTCTTCAGCAACTCCGGGCTCCAGAGTCAGACACGTTCAGGGTGCAACTCGTGTGCAGATGCCACGATGGTGCAGGCAGGTCATGATCCCCGAGAGGAACCGTGAAATCTATTTGCAAACACGGTTGCCTGAGTTACATGCACAGCCAGAGCAAACGCATGTGCAAATGAGGCGTGCCACGGTATCGCTTGCCTTTCTGAAAGCCAGGCTGACCGGCCCTAGTGGAGCCAGATCGGGCCCTTGACGACCTTGGCTCATTGCCACACGACTGCCTCTCTCTTTCTCTTGGTGCAACAGCACTGCTGCTAGCCAGCATGCAGACGGACTGAAATACCATCCTAACATTTCTTAGCCTGCACTGCCCTGCCTGCTGTTGAGCGCAAATAGGACCTCAGGCCCGCCTAGTTACAAAAGAATAAAATACCTTGTTTTGCTTCTACAGCAGGTAGTAGCCACACAGACTGCGACACATTATTCTTAGGACTACATGGTCTCAAGTTGTAGCTGTCTGACCTGCCTATTAATAATAATCATCATTATTATGTGCAACTTATGATTAACGTAGTACTTTCAGGGCTGTGCCGTTCTCCAGCTGGGCTTTCCAGCGGGCACTTTGCCATTGAGATGCCTGTTGGGAGTGCTGAGTGGAGCCACCCACATGCAGAACTGGGCTCCCTGATGGAGGCAGCTAAGGTTCTGTGCATTGCAGACTGGGCTCCGGACCCCACCTACACAAAAACCAAACCCTGGAGAACATAAGAATGGCCGTACTGGGTCAGACCAAAGGTCCATCCAGCCCAGTATCCTGTCTTCTGACAGTGGTCAATGCCAGGTGCCCCAGAGGGAGTGAACCTAACAGGTAAGGATCAAGTGATCCCTCTCCTGCCATCCATCTCCACCCTCTGGCAAACAGAGGCCAGGGACACCATTCCTTACCCATCCTGGCTAATAGCCATTAATGGACTTCACTTCCATGAATTTTGGAGGCAGGGGGGCATTTGTCTGAGCTGGTTGCAAGCAATGGGAATAAATCAGCATCCGGCTCTGGCCAGACTTGCTGTAACCCTTTTAAACCCTGGCTATAACTGGCTAACAGTGGAATGAGTGGCAGCAGCCTGCACGTCTCAGCACTGGCTCAGATTCTTTTGCCATCTGTCGGGGTGGCAAGTATTCCCCTCTGATGTCACTGAAAGTAAACCCTGGAAGTAACACACTATCCTCCATCCTTCACAGGTAGCAGTTGCTGCACTGGCTGCAATGTGTGGGCTGTGCCGCATGGTGGCACTTAGCCATAGTAGATTGTTTGCTTTCCAGGCGAGCGATTGGTGTCGAGTAAACCTAGTTCAGAGTCTGAGGGCTTGGTGGAGATTCCTGTGCTTCTCTCTCCTCTCGCTGGGCGGCCTGAAAAGTGTGTCTGACTTAAGCACTGAACGTTTTAAACCCCTGTCCCCCACATTCCTGTCGTTCGGTTTGTATCGAGTGAGGAATGGGGTGGGGGGGTCCAGGCCGGCCTGTCTTCATTGTGCCACGGATTTCTCTCTAGCACATCTGCATCCCGGCGTCACCCATGCCCGGCGCACCAGAGGCGGAGGTGGGACACACACAGCCAGATGTGTGTGGTCATTTCCTAGCTGCCTAGGGCAGTCTGTGAGCAGAGTGGTGCCACGGGTGTGTTTGGGGGCTGGTCTGACTGCGTGTACGCCAGGGGCTGGGGTTGGTGCAGTTCTGTCCCTCGCAGGTCACGGCTCGTGGCATCCCCTCGTGGTTGGGGAACTCTGCTTTTCAGAATGAATGCAGCCCCAACTCCGTGGCCGAGGAGGAGTGGAGCGTGGAGCGTGCCAAACGCAGCCAGGGAAAAGGAGTCGGACTAGGCAAAACAAGGCTCCTCCAGGTGGTGGTCTATTCCGGTGGGGCGTTCAGCGCCAGGCCTTGATCCCGTGACGCCCTTAGGCATCTGCCTAACTCTCAGCATGTGGATAATCTCCCTGACTTCCCCAAGAAGTTGTTAGGTCCTCTGAGTGCTGCTTTCCTGACCTGGGGTAAAGATTCCCAGCACCCTCGTTCGGCCGGATACCGCTCAGGAATACATCCACCCACACCACTGACTTGCTCTCCCTTCCCACCCCCCAAGACCCCCATACAGTCTGTGCTGCTGCTTCTCCACCTCCCTGTGATGTCCCTTGGGGGGAAGGGCTCAGGTGACTGTCTGAGAGTGGGGGTGTAACATGACTAACTGCTCCTGGGACTGGCCCCTATGGAAGGGGAGGGCTGCGATTGGATACCGACGGTGTTTGGGGACCATCTGTGAGAACGGGTGATAATATCACCGAGCTCTTCTCATCAGCAGATCTCAAAGTACTTTACAGAGGACGTCCCTGTTGTACAGATGGGGAAACCACGTCTCAGAGTGGGGAGGTGACTGGCATTAAAGGTACCTGTGATGCTCCTCAAAGTCAGAGGCTTTTAAGAATACCAATGCACCCCCCTGGGAGGTAAGGACGTGTCACTAGCTTCATTTTACAGGTGGGAAAACTGAGGCATAGTGTAGCTAAGGCCCCTTGTCCATTAACGAATGCCTCCATTTTTGGATCCTTCACCTGAGATACGCGGGTCCTGAAATTCGAGGGTCCGAGCACCCAGTGCTCTGGGCTGACGTGTATCAGAGCTTCAGGTGCTCACAGCTCTGACCATCGGGCCCTAGGTGTCTCAGGCTGGACACACAAACACTGAGTCACCTACACCTGTGGCTGCATTAGAAATTTGGCCTCCTTGCCTGAGGCCCGGCAGTAAACCCGAGGCCTAGATGGCATTAGAACACAAGGAATCCTTCCTCCCAGCCCAGGTGCGCCTCTCTCAGCTAAGTTATCCATTACCTACTGCACCGAATTCTGAGGCTCTGGGTCAAATTTTGCTCAGTCTTAACTCAGTTAAACTGCCATGTAAAATTACTTAATACTTCACGATTTAGCCCATTAAGAATGAATAGCAACCTAACAGCTGAGAAACCAGGCGTTCAAATAACCTGTACTTAATGTCTTATTACACCTAACCCTTTAGACACCAAAAAGATTATCATATGAGAAACTGATTGATTAAAGATTAACAGCTATGTGATAGACTGTATCTCTTCATTTGAACTCAATACTGCTACTAATAAAAACTTAGGTGCTTATATTTTTCAAAGTACTTTGCAGATATTAACTAATTAATCTTCACAATCCTCTCTACATATGCTTTAATTAACCAGCTCTCATTTGCTTAACTCATGCTAACTGTCTCATTGAATATAAATTAAATGTGTACTTAGGAACCTTAGCTGGAAGCATTACCGGGAATTTATACAAAGAATGTATGCAAAATATGTTAATGGTAGCTGGAGGCAGCAAAACTCAAATAGTGAGACATTTAGCAAAAATATGCTGCTGTGTTGGTGTGCATTAAGCAGAGAACTAGACAATTAGCTGCTTCTGTAAAATGCATACATTGTCCTGGCCTTGAAAAAATCAAAGTCACGGTGTGATGTTGCCATGACAATGCTGGTATATTGCTTCCCATAATGTCTGCCTATAGACTTGGCACCATGTCGTTTAATTTTTCAGACCTATTGCAAGGCTACAGCCTAGAAGTTCATTACATTTCTGCATGGTGGGTTGGCATCTTGATATGAATTACACAGATGGGGGATGTCATGATAGATAAGATGGAGCTACCCATAACATGCACATCCAAGAGGTTTCCATTTCATCAGTTCTCCATCACTGCCATAAATACATTTAGTAACTCATCTGAGTATCTCTTAACAGATGACGATATTTCTCTGGTTGCCTAGATGCTTGCTTTGGGATGAGCTGTAAAACTGAGACCTTCCCAACTTTGGAGGCATTAAAGACTGCCTGGCACTTTCCCCAAGAATAAGATGTTCACTGGACATATTCCAGTGGAGTTCATTATAGTCTGCCTAGCTCAAATTCTGCCTTTACTTTCAGTTAAGTGTTGTTTCTGTTCTTCATGTTGTGTCCTAAAAAGTGTAGTGCCATGTTGTTGTAAGCTGTTTAACAGCTGTTATGTGCCACCCTATAGAGAGCTGCAATTTAGCAATGAGTGAAGTGATTCCCTGTGAATACATTGGTAAGTCAGTGTATAAAGTGCTGAGAGATCTCCCATGTAAGTGTAAGTCTCATTCACATTACAAAATTTGTAGATAGGCCAAAAATACAATGGAGCTGGACAATGGGGGAGGTCTAGTTTAGATATTAGGAAACACTGTTTCACTAGGAGGGTGGAGATGCACTGGAATGGGTTACCTAGGGAGGTGGTGGAATCTCCTTCCTTACAGGTTTTTAAGGCCTGGCTTCACAAATCCCTGGCTGGGATGATTTAATTGGGGCTGGTCCTGCTCTGAGCAGGGGGTTGGACTAGGTGACTTCCTGAGGTCTCTTCCAACCCTGAGATTTTATGAACTTGGGGATTTGGAGAGCTTGACCCAAACCTTTGCACTGCATAACATTTTTGAATGTTCTAAAAAAAAAACCCTCTGCTTTTCTTTCCCCAGGAAAAAGGGTGACCAAGAAGTTCAGAATTTCCTGACTGTTGTCACTAAGCAGTCAGGTAGCATTACACAGATTTAAATCCACATCCTATTTTTATAGTGTGATAGGTCCCCAAGCTTCCACCAAGAGTGAAAAATGTCCCTTTTCCCCTTTTCCATTGCTTTGCCTGGCCTACGTGAAGGCAAATAAGTATCTGATGCCAACTATTTAAATGGCAATGTGGGAGTCCATGTTTATTATGGCTCACTGGCTCCAGATCACATGTGCTCGGTTTATAAGTAAAATTATTTGTTTCTAACTACCAGCACTGCAAACTGAACCTGGGAGTCAAGCGGGGTCCTTTCCTTCTCCTGCATCATCACCAGCAAGAAAGGTTCTGCAGACCAAATTCTGCTCTCAGAACACCTGTGCAATTTGATTGTCTTCATGTTAAGCACTCTGTGCACACCCTCCCACCCACACCCTTGTAACCCCAATCATCTTCAGTAAGGTTCCAGGCTATACGTCTGTATCCATCTGTTTCTTGATGTAAATTGTAAGGTCTTTGAGGCAGGTACAGTTGTTCTGTTCTGTGTTGTACAGTGCCAAGTGCTGAACACACTTATCTGTGTGAGAGTGAACGATTGTCTTGTGTAATGCCGGCTGTGTTTTCTAGCCATTTCCCTTACATATCGTAAGATTTGTGTTTTTATCATTGATGCATGTTATGCTGTCGACAGTGATGCTGGGGCCTTTTCCTGAGTTGAAAGTTACTTTAGAACCCAAGTGCAGTGTAGGAGTAGATCACATCATTCCATGCAAGGTGTAGCACTTTGCTTATAACATTGAATACTTAATTGAACACTTAAGGAACTAGCTGAAGCAATCTTGGAGCTGGAAACAATTAACTTTGAGAACTCATGGAGAATGGGTGAAGTCCCAGAGGACTGGAGAAGGGTTAGTACTGATCTCTAAAAAGGGGAACAAAGACGGCCCAGGGAATTATAGACCAGTCAATCTAACTTCGATACCTGGAAAGACACTAATTATTAATCAGTTTGTAAGCAGCTAGAGGATAATAGTTATAAGGAGCAGCCAGCATGGATTTGTCAAGAACAAACCAACTTAATTTCCCTCTTTGACAGGGTTAATGGCCTAGTGCATAGGGGGAAGCTGTAGACGTGATATATCTTGATTTTGGTAAGGCTTTTGGACACAGTTCTGCATAACAGCCTCATAAGCAAACTAGAGAAATGTGGTCTAGATGAGATGGGTGCAAAGTTGGTTGAAAGCCTGTATTCAAAGAGTTGTTATCAATCGTTTGCTGTCAGACTGGGGGACGTATCTAGTAGGGTCCCACAGGGGTCAGCCCTGGGTCCAATACTATTCAATATTGTCTTTAATGATTTGGATAATGGAGTGGAGAGTTTGCTTATAAAATTTGCGGATGATGACAAGCTGGGAGTCATTGCAAGCACCTTGTAGGACAGGATTAGAGTTCAAAACAATATTAACAAATTGGAGAACTGGTCTGAAATCAACAAGATGAAATTCAATGAAGACAAGTGCAAAGTTCTTCACTAAGGCAAGAAAAATCAAATGCATAAATACGAAATGGGGAATAACTAGCTAGGCGGTAGTACTGCCGAAAAGGATCTGGGCATTATAGTGGATCAAAAATTGAATGTGAGCCAAGAATGTGATGCAGTTGAGATAAAAGTGAATATCACTCTGGGGTGTATCAATAGAAGTGCATGTAAGAGGTAATTGTCCGGCTCCCCATGGCACTGGTGAGGCCTCAGCTGGAGTACTGCATCCAGATCTGGAGGCCACACTTTAAGAAAGATGTGGGCAAATTGGCTAGAGTTCAGCAGACAGCAAAAAATACTATTAAGGTTTAAAGTATCAGTAACCCTTTGTCGCTTCTATTAAGGTTTAGAAAACCTGGCCTATGAGGAAAAGTTAAAAGCTGGCCTTGTGTAGTCTTGAGAAAAGCAGACTGAGGGGGCACCTGATAACAGTTTTCAAATATGTTAAGGGTTGTTCTAAAGAGGAGAGTGGTCAATTGTTCTCCAGGTCCACCGAAGGTAGGACAAGCAGTAACTAGCTTAATCTGCAACAAGGGAGATTTAGATTACATATTAGGAAAATGTTTCTACCTATAAGGATAGTTAAGCTCTGGAATAGGCTTCCAAGGGAGGTTGTGTGGAATCCCCATCGCTGCAGGTTTTTGAGAACAGGTTGGACAAACACCTGTCAGGGATGGTCTAAATGTGCTTGGTTCCTACCTTAGCGCGGGGAGCTGACCTCTGAGGTCCCTTCCAGGCCGACATTTCTATGATTCTTGGTTTGCACAGGTGCAACTGACTGGATCTGAGTATACAATGTCATGGATGAGGCACATGGAGGATAGAATCCAGCTCACTCTTCCTGGGCTGTCGGCAGGAGTAGAAATATATTTAGTCACTAATGCCAGCACATCTAACTGTGAACATGCAGTGTTGAGCCAGACACTAAGAAGGTGCCAATAGGGCATAGTAACATTTCAGCGCGCTTCTCGTTCAAAACATCCCGAAGCAGTAAACTGAATGGTACCAATTGTTTTTTTTGTGGGAAATAATGAAAACATTATTTATAGTTTCATCAAAATGTCCCACATGTCAATAAAAATCAAACATTTTTTTAAAAGCTTTTCAGTTAAAATTTTGGGGCTTGGTGACAAGACAAGCTTGGTTTCTGTTTTTTCTTCAAAAAACTAGACAATGTAATCAAAATTGACACTTTTCCACAACATTTTTCTTTTTCAATGAAAGGGCACATTTTGTCCAAACTATGCTGAGAGAGAGAAAAGTCCATCTGGCTCTACTAAGTGTTGGGGTTCCCCCCTGAGACCTCTTCCACTCAGATCCCCAAGAACTCAGTTCCAAGCCACTCTTGTTACTCAGGTTCCTTTATGTGGCATACAGCAAAGCCACGCTGAATTGATCGGACTCAAGCATAGGGGCCGGCTGCAGGGTACATTACAGATTCAAATGACCTAGAAATCCTCTACCTGTATCTACATTTACACCTTTCATTGCATTTACTAGCCATTGCATTACACAGTGTGGAATTGGCTTGGTCAGTTTGTAGGAACCAATCCTGCACAGCATGCTCTGTCCTCGCATGGTCCATGTTCAACCTACTCTTTATTTTCACATTCCCGGCTTATTTTGTCCATTGGCATCTTGTTCTTTGTGAACGGGTATTCCCTTCCCATGTTTTAGCTAGTTCATTAGATCTATTTACCTCCTTAATCCTGTCTTCCAAAAAATAAGGCTTCCCATATGTTTAATGTCAGTCCAGGCCTACAAACAATGACTTCAAGAAGAAGGGCTGAGTGGAGCCTGCCAAGGTTCAGAGGTGTGATTCCAACCAGCTCTCCTGCAGGCATTATTCACCGGTATGGACCCATTACTCAATGGGGCACTCGGCATTGAGCATTGGGTGCTTGAAGGTTAGCCTGCTGATGCTACCCTCAACATGCTCTAGTTGCGGTGGCTTTGCTGACGTGTAGGCAGCTGAAGCAGGAGGAGGGGGACACAAATGTAGGGGAAGTTGCTGGGGGCGTTAATTTTCACTCTGAGCACTAGGAATGATTCATTTTGCTCCGGCTGGGAGTGTGCGGTTAATGAAAAGAACTTGGTCAAAGAGCTGAATTAAAAGCTCCTAGACACTGACACCCATCACAAGCAGCAAATACATCCCTGCTGACTCCTGGAAGATGCATGTTGTTTACAGGTTATAAATCAATAGTGGCTTGTCCCCTTCTCCTATAATATTTCAAATTTATTCCTTGTGATTCATTGACTTACTATCAAATTTACTATATTAGACCGATTACTCAGTTCTCTTGGATAAAGCTGCTACAGTTTTATCTCTAGATTTCAATGTGTCTGTTTCGATGGTATGGCATTCATAATAGACGGCTACCTATAGGGAGCCTGCAAATGGATTTCTCAAGCTCTTCGCTATTGTTAACCTATTCTGCGGTCCTTGTTGGAAAACCATGGTGGGGGAATAGACTAGTGGTTAGAGCACCAACTAGGTTCTCGGTAGTCCTAGGTTCTGTTCTCTGCCCTGCCACCAGCTTACTGAGTGATCTTGAGTAAGCCATTTAGGGTGAAATTTCCCTTTGTGTACAATGGGCCAGTGTAAAGGCCCATGTAGATTCCAAGGCCAGAAAGGATGACTGTGATCATCTAGTGTGACCTCCTGTATAACACGGACCAGAGAATTTTCCAAAATAATTCCTAGAGCAGAGCTTTTAGAAAGACATCCCATCTTGATTTAAAAATTGCCAGTGATGGAGAATCCACCCCACCCCTTGGTAAATTGTCCCAATGGTTAATTATCCTCACTGTTTTAAAAATTTACACCTTATTTCCAATCTGAATTTCTCTAGCTTCAACTTTCTAGCTGTTGGATCTGGTTAGACCTTTGTGTGCTAGACTGAAGAGCCCATTATTAAATATTTGTTCCTCACGTAGATACTTATAGACTGTGATCAAGTCACCCCTTAACCGTCTCTCTGTTAGACTCAAGGAGCTCAGTCTATTTAGCTTATCACTAGAGGTCAAGTTTTCTAATCCTTTAATTGTTCTCGTGGCTCTTCGCTGAACCTTTTGAATTTATCAATATCGTCCTTGAATTGTGGGCACCAGAACTGGACACAGAATTGTGGGCACCAGAACTGGCAGCGGTTGCACCAGTGCCAAATACTGAGGTCAAATAACCTCTCTGCTCCTACTCAAGATTCCTCTATTTGTGCATCCAATGTCACATTAGCACTTTTGCCACAGCGTCGCATGAACACATACCAGGGAACCTGGGATGCATTGCCTGGGAATACCTGTTCCTAGAGCTCTGTGCTCAATCGTATTCCCTCTACTGGTGTGTTGGAATGACAGCACCAGCACAGATCCATCCCTTCTACTTAGATTGTAAGTTCCCTGGGGCAGGGACCATCTCTCTGGTCTGTGTTTGTACAGCGCACAGTACAATGGGGCCTGCTTGATGACTGGGTTCCAAGGTGCTGGATTCATATAAATAAATAGCAAGAATAATATAAATATTATGCATTCTAAAAAGACTTCTGGGGGTACGGTTATGTTCAATAAGTCTCTAATCTAAAGCCCATCAAAGTCAATGGAAAGATTCCCATTGGTTTGAGTGGGATTTGGATCAGGCCCTCAGCATGCATGTATCAGTGTGCTTGGGTTAAAAAATAAATCCTCCTCTTGCCACAACTATATTTAGTAGGACAGGCCGTTAATAACATCTACGTTGATAGGAACCTAACCATATCAATGCATCCAGCAGCTTTTCATAGATTCATAGATTCTAGGGCTGGAAGGGACCTCGAGAGGTCGAGTCCAGCCCCCTGCCATCATGGCAGGACGAATTACTGTCTAGACCATTCCTGATAGACATTTATCTAACCTACTCTTAAATATCTCCAGAGAAGGAGATTCCACAACCTCCCTGGGCAGTTTATTCCAGTGTTTAACCACCCTGACAGTTAGGAACTTTTTCCTAATGTCCAACCTAAACCTCCCTTGCTGCAGTTTAAGCCCATTGCTTCTTGTTCTATCCTCAGAGGCTAAGATGAACAAGTTTTCTCCCTCCTCCTTATGACACCCTTTTAGATACCTGAAGACCACTATCATGTCCCCTCTCAGTCTTCTCTTTTCCAAACTAAACAAACCCAATTCCTTAAGCCTTCCTTCATAGGTCATGTTCTCTAGACCCTTAATCATTCTTGTTGCTCTTCTCTGGACCCTCTCCAATTTCTCCACATCTTTCTTGAAATGCGGTGCCCAGAACTGGACGCAATACTCCAGTTGAGGCCTAACCAGCGCAGAGTAGAGCGGAAGAATGACTTCTCGTGTCTTGCTCACCACACACCTGTTAATGCAGCCCAGAATCATGTTTGCTTTTTTTGCAACAGCATCACACTGTTGACTCATATTTAGCTTGTGGTCCACTATAACCCCTAGATCCCTTTCTGCCGTACTCCTTCCTAGACAGTCTCCTCCCATTCTGTATGTGTGAAACTGATTGTTCCTACCTAAGTGGAGCACTTTGCATTTGTCCTTATTAAACTTCATCCTGTTTACCTCTGACCATTTCTCCAATTTGTCCAGATCATTTTGAATTATGACCTTATCCTCCAAAGCAGTTGCAATCCCTCCCAGTTTGGTATCATCTGCAAACTTAATAAGCGTACTTTCTATGCCAATATCCAAGTCATCGATGAAGATATTGAACAGAGCCGGTCCCAAAACAGACCCTTGCGGAACCCCACTCATTATACCTTTCCAGCAGGATTGGGAACCATTTATAACTACTCTCTGAGTACGGTTATCCAGCCAGTTGTGCACCCACCTTATAGTAGCCCCATCTAAGTTGTATTTCCCTAGTTTATTGATAAGAATATCATGCGAGATTGTATCAAATGCCTTACTAAAGTCTAGGTATACCACATCCACCGCTTCTCCCTTATCCACAAGACTCGTTATCCTATCAAAGAAAGCTATCAGATTGGTTTGACATGATTTGTTCTTTACAAATCCATGCTGGTTATTCCCTATCACCTTACCACCTTCCAAGTGTTTGCAGATGATTTCCTTAATTACTTGCTCCATTATTTTCCCTGGCACAGAAGTTAAACTAACTGGTCTGTAGTTTCCTGGGTTGTTTTTATTTCCCTTTTTATAGATGGGCACTATATTTGCCCTTTTCCAGTCTTCTGGAATCTCTCCTGTCTCCCATGATTTACCAAAGATAATAGCTAGAGGCTCAGATACCTCCTCTATTAGCTCCTTGAGTATTCTAGGATGCATTTCATCAGGTCCTGGTGACTTGCAGGCATCTAACTTATCTAAGTGATTTTAACTTGTTCTTTTTTTATTTTATCTTCTAAACCTTCCCCCTTCCCATTTGCATTCACTATGTTAGGCATTCCCTCAGACTTCTCGGTGAAGACCGAAACAAAGAAGTCATTAAGCATCTCTGCCATTTCCAAGTTTCCTGTTACTGTTTCTCCCTCCTCACTGAGTAGTGGGCCTACCCTGTCCTTGGTCTTCCTCTTGCTTCTAATGTATTGATAAAAAGTTTTCTTGTTTCCCTTTATTCCTGCAGCTAGTTTGAGCTCATTTTGTGCCTTTGCCTTTCTAATCTTGCTCCTGCATTCCCGTGTTGTTTGCCTATATTCATCCTTTGTAATTTGTCCTAGTTTCCATTTTTTATATGACTCCTTTTTATTTTTTAGATCTTGCAAGATCTCGTGGTTAAGCCAAGGTGGTCTTTTGCCACATTTTCTATCTTTCCTACCCAGCGGAATAGTTTGCTTTTGGGCCCTTAATAGTGTCCCTTTGAAATACTGCCAGCTCTCCTCAGTTGTTTTTCCCCTCAGTCTTGATTCCCATGGGACCTTACCTATCAGCTCTCTGAGCTTACCAAAATCCGCTTTCCTGAAATCCATTGTCTCTATTTTGCTGTACTCCCTTCTACCCTTCCTTAGAATTGTGAACTCTAGGATTTCATGATCACTTTCACCCAAGCTGCCTTCTACTTTCAAGTTCTCAACGAGTTCCTCCTTATTTGTTAAAATCAAATCTAGAACAGCTTCCCCCCAGTAGCTTTCTCCACCTTCTGAAATAAAAAGTTGTCTGCAATGCAGTCCAAGAACTTATTGGATAGTCTGTGCCCCGCCGTGTTATTTTCCCAACATATATCTGGATAGTTGAAGTCCCCCATCACCACCCAATCTTGGGCTTTGGATGATTTTGTTAGTTGTTTAAAAAAAGCCTCATCCACCTCTTCCACCTGGTTAGGTGGCCTGTAGTAGACTCCTAGCATGACATCACCCTTGTTTTTTACCCCTTTTAGCCTAACCGAGAGACTCTCAACACTTCCGTCCCCTATGTCCATCTCCACCTCAGTCCAAGTGTGTACATTTTTAATATATAAGGCAACACCTCCTCCCTTTTTCCCCTGTCTGTCCTTTCTGAGCAAGCTGTCCCCATCCATACCAACATTCCAATCATGTGTATTATCCCACCAAGTTTCGGTGATGCCAACAATGTCATAGTTGAATTTATTTATTAGCACTTCCAGTTCTTCCTGCTTATTACCCATACTTCTCGCATTTGTACACAGGCATCTAAGATACTGATTTGATCTTGCCTCCCAGTTTTGCCCTGACCCTCCTATCTCTTTGTCATTAGAGCCCACGCCCCCTCCTATTTCTGACCCATCTCCCAGGTCCCCATGTTCTCCACTTACCTGTGGGCTTTGCTCACCTGTCCCCGTCGAACCTAGTTTAAAGCCCTCCATCTAGGTTAAAGCCCTCCTCACTTTTCTTTGCTTCCTGCACTGCTATGATATTTGCATTATCAAAATTGCATATAATTTTCTTCTAGGGATATTTATTTTATTTGATAATTTGTTTTCCTATTTGGCCAACAGTTGGAAAGTCTGTCCCATCTGGAGTCAGGCACCTACTTAGCCTGAGCTGTCTATTATCCGTACCTCTGTTATCTCTCCAATGCAATCCCTGGTGCAATGCAGTATTATTGTATGTTCTGGGTTCTCAAGGCTGAATTGCTGCACTACTACTGAGCCCTGCTCTTGTTGTGCAAATTAGCAGACTTTCACTTTCTGTGCGTGACAGTCCCTCTATTCCCCTCCCACCACCACCACTTAGAACACAAACCTCCCTCAGCAGGGAAAAGAAATAGGAGGATTATGTCAAATCCACTCCCTTCCCCTCTAGTTTGTTCGGTTTTTCCTTGACAGAGGGTGGCAGGATTTTTCAGGACACTCTCTTCATTTGGAAACATCAGTCTCTCCTGCAAATTAAAGGGTTCCGTAAATCTCCCCGTGTGGGTTATGACCCCGGAATTTCAGCTCGGCGGGGTTTACATTTGGGGGTTTGCTGTGGCGTGCAGAAGTCAACAGTAAATGAATGTGTCCAGTCCACCCTCACCATGGGAAATGTTCTCAGACTTTACACTAATTACTTTGTGCACGTAGCTACTCGAATTGCAAGCTAAAAATGTGTCAAGTTTCTGAGCAACACCAGCATAACTTCTTCCTGTGCAATGAGCTACACATTGGCTAACAGACATGGCCCATATACAGTTAGAAAACTGTACACGTGCCTATGGACAGCAGGGCTTCCTAAAAAACTCTTGGGATAGACTGTATTTCCCCCCCAATGCTGACATGTCCCTGAACTGTCTGAAAAGCAGTGGCTGCCTCATAGATTGGAATGACATCCTTCTCTTTTTCAGGCTGCAGTTAATGCTAATATGTTGAATGTATCTAACTCCTCTGAGGTTACGATCTCAAAGCAATCCACAAACGTTTAATGGAGCTATATTCGTTCGGACAGGTAAACTGAGTCAAAGACAGAGCAAGACCTCAATCCAGCAAAGCACGTAAGAGCGTGTTTTTTAAAGCACGACTGCTTTGCTGTTTTGGGGCTCAAGGTCACACAGAGAATGAGTGACAAGGGTAGGAGAAGAAGTAATTGGCTTAATCAGCAGCAAGGGAGATTTAGGTTAGATATTAGGAAAAACTAACTATAAGGAGAGTTAATCTGGAACAGGCTTTCAAGAGAGGTTGTGGAATCTCCACCATTGGAGGTTTTAAAGAACAGGTTGGACAAACACCTGTCAGGGATGGTCTGTGCCAGGGGTCTCAAACACGCGGCCCGCTGGGCTCCCTGCACCCCCGCCGCTTTAAAAATATATATATATATATATATTTTACCCCCAGGCAGTTCCCACTGCCAGACAGTTGTTCTGGCGGTGGGAACTGCCTGGAGGTAAAAATAAAAATAAAAATGGGGGGGCGGGTGTGGGGCGTGGGGAGCCCGGCAGGCAGCAGGGAAGAGCTCCGCGGGCCGCATGCGAAAAGCTTCGCGGTTTCTGGGAGGGAGGGGGGAGGAGCGGGAAGCCGTGCGCACAGGGGAGGAGGCGGAGAAGGGACGGGGCCTAATGGAAGGGATGGAGTGGGGGCGGGGTCAGTGGTGCGGCCCTCGGGCCAATGCACTAGTCCTCATGCGGCCCTCATGGTAATTTGAGTTTGAGACCCCTGGTCTATGCAGTGTTGTAGCTGGGTCAGTCCCAGGATATTAGAGAGACAAGGTGGGGGAGATAATATCGTTGATTGGACCAACTTCTGTTGGTGAGAAAGGTACTCAGAGTGCAACAGCTAAATACAAGGTGGAACAGATTGTTTAGCATAAGCAATTAGCACATATTTTAAGGGACCATTCAAAGTGAAGTGGCCTGTTAACACCCCATAATCACAGGACAAAAAAAGGGTGTTAGTGGGTTATAGAAAAAAGAAAATAAGAAAGAAAGAAATACTTGTGGCACCTTAGGGACTAACAAATTTATTTCAGCATAAGCTTTCATGGGTTAGAACCCACTTCATCAGCTGCAGTGGGTTATAGATTGTTGT
Source organism: Macrochelys suwanniensis (assembly GCA_033296515.1). Lineage (NCBI taxonomy): Eukaryota > Metazoa > Chordata > Testudines > Chelydridae > Macrochelys > Macrochelys suwanniensis. The sequence goes on along the minus strand of CM065783.1, from coordinate 2,648,838 downwards.
ACTAAGCCATAAATCTAGTGTCTCTGTTCAGGCCATGATTTTTAGCATGTAGCAGAATAATTAATTTAAGCTTCCAGGCTTGTCTTTTGAAGATGTTGTGCAGCTTTCCATTGAGGCTGGGGACTGATAGGTCAGATAGGGAGTCATTGCTTTGGGAAAGGTGTTCACCCATGGGTGATAGGGTGTTTTTCTCTTTTCTTTTCATTTTCTTGTGCAAGTTCATTCGAGAGAACAGTGTTTGTCTGATTTCACTCATGTTGTTGTTATTGGGGCATTTAGTGCACTTTTGTTAAAACAAACAAAAGGAAATATTTCATCACACAACGCACCGCACAGTCAACCTGTGGAACTCCTTGCTAGAGGATGTTGTGAAGGCCAAGACTATAACAGGGTTAAAAAAAGAACTAGATAAGTTCATGGAGGATGGGTCCATCAATGGCTATGAGCCAGGGTGGGCAGGGATGGTGTCCCTAGCCTCTGTTTTGCCAGAGGTTGGGAATGAGCAACAGGGGATGGATCACTTGATGATGATCTGTTCTGTTCATTCCCTCTGGGGCACCTGGCATTGGCCATTGTCGGAAGACCGGATACTGAGCTATATGGACCGTTCAGGGCAGTTGGTACTTGTCCATGACACCAAGTTATATACTTCCTTTATAAAAATGATGGCGCCTTGGCCACCTGCCCTGGGATGCTGAGCCACATTCCAGTCGCACCAGCTGCTAGGAACTTTCCCTCGCTGGCGCACTTCTCTGCCATACCTCCAGGCACGCTTCCCTTCCCTCCCGCTATTCCTTTAGTAATGGGGACATCTGGCACTCCACCCCTGCCTGATCATAGAAGGTTGAGAAGAGTGTGTTATGGACAATGCATAGCATGAGGAGGTGGCTCAGTTTGAGAATACCTCCCTCAACCGTAGGGCCTGGTTCCCACCCTGCCACGCTCTCCAGATCTCTTCCCCAACCAACCAGCTTCTCCCCCCAATGTGGGAGGCCCACCAGGGAGGTCTCCCTGATCGTTGATGGCTGCAGCTGCTGCCCTAGCGTTACTGTTGTTGCTGTCTCTTCAGTCCTCCTGACAGATTGTGCTGCAAAATTGACCTTGTCCGGTGACGTGACGTGGTCTCCTGCGGATGGAGGTAGGGGACGCAGAGACCCAAGAGGGGAGCAACGCGACACTTTGTTTGCTTTATTGATCAGCGCTTGCAGCACCTTGGAAAGATGGTTTTCCAGGCCTGCCCTTGGAAGGTGAGTAGGTAGCGTTGCTGGTTGCCAGCACCTGTTGTCAGACATCTCCCTGATTCCAAGTCAATCGATAGCTCCGAGCTGTGTGATACCGGGTGACTTTCTGGCAGGGTTACTGCAGCTGGTGCTTCCATCTTTCACATCTGTTCTCCTTTGCTCCAGGGAGAGGTGCTGATGGCAGCTCAGTGGCACCACATAGTTAAGAGGCCCAATTTGGCCCCTAGCTGTTTTCACAGCGGGTCTCAGAAAGGAAAGAAAATACCTGGCTTCTTGTAAGTGCCTGTATCGCCCTGTTGCTGATTCCGGGCGCTGACTGGCAGAAGAATATGTTCCATGCAGGCGGTGGTAGGGAAGGAGCAGGATGAACTGCCCTTATTGAGGCCCCCGCAGTGGCAGGGAAATGATAAAGTGACATGTACACAGACACTCCTATAGTGAAGTAAGCGTCTCCTCCCTGGGGCTAACCAGTTTAACTATGCTGCAAGTCTATGTCCAGACAAGCCCCAAGCCTGTGATCACATCAGCTCCTATGGGAGCCCAAAGCTCTGCCTCCTGGCAGTCCGTAATTGCAATGTTTATTGTCCTAGGTCAGTGCTTCTCAACCAGGGGTACGCGCACCCCTGGGGGTACACAGAGCTCTTCCAGAGCGTAATCAACACATATAGAGATTTGCCTAGTTTTACAACAGGCTCCATAAAAAGCACTAGCGAAGTCAGTACAAACTAAAATTTCATACAGACAAATACTTGTTTCTACTGCTCTATATACTATGCACTGAAATGTAAGTAGTATATTTATATTCCAACTGATTTATTTTATAATGATATGGTAAACATGAGGAAGTCAGCCGTTTGTCAGTAACAGGGCGCTGGGACACTTGTGTATTTTTATGTCTGATTTCGTAAGCAAGCCGTTTTTAAGTGAGGTGAAACTTGGGGAGATGCAGATCAGACAAATCAGACTCTGGAAAGGGGGGCACTAGTCTGGAAAGGTTGAGAGCCGCTGCTTATTGTCCTAGGTCAGTGCCGCATCGATGGCACGTTCACATTACTGATGGAAATAACAATGTCATCTGCCGCTCTGCTTTAAAGGGCTTATCTGGGGCCAATTGATCCCTCTGGCGAGCTTCAGAGGCAAGCATGAGTCCGACTGTCCCAGGCAGAGAGAGGAGCCAGGCCCGTCGGGGCTGGAGCCCCTGGTGTCTGCTGGCACCCTGCCCGCACCTCTGTAAACAGAACCCCTTCCATCCCCTCCAGAACAAGAGAGCGGAGCGAGCAGGAGACTGACCCTGATCAGAGTGGGGGGGGGGGGGCTCAGGCTGGAGGAGGAGCATGATGGGGAGGTGCAGGAGGGGTAGGGAGTAGTGGTGGGGGAGCCAGCGGGTCTCCTCTCCTCCAGAAGTACCCTCAGGGGCAGGCCGGCAGGGAGAGGGACCTAGCGTAGTTTTATCCTAGGCTTGGCCCCGGTAGGAAAAAGCAGGGTAGGGGGGAGCAGCTGGACCGTGCAGCTCTCGGAGGGTTTTCTGAAGGGGAAGAGAATCCACCCACGCTGGCTCCTGGGCCCCATGGCCCTCTTCTCAGCCCCATTGGATCCACCATGGCAGGGACTTCCCCAGGTGCTGAGGTGGATCATACACACCCATGCCAGTCCTGCCAGCCATCCTCCGCTCTCATACGCTCCCATCACCTCTCCATTCATAGAGTCAAGGGAGAAGGGTGAGGCTGGTGCCACAGAGCGGGGTTTTCCCCAGTCTGCGTGGTCAGGAGCACACTCCCCGCAACGGGGGGTCACTCTAAGAGACGTTCTAGGAGGCACGGCCACCCTCCAAGGTGAGCAGAGGCAGACGAGGACAAACGGGGCAGCTGACCCTGCTGTCTTTGTGTGTCCTGCCTTGAATTCTAGGGGGAATCTGGGGCGTGTACAGAACAGAGGCCCTGGCCAGTGGGAGAAATACCCGGGAGGCAGAGGCAGAAGATGGCTTTCTCAGCTTGGAACGAGCTGTTCATTTGGGTGGGGTGGGTGGAACCTGAGTCTGATTTTCCTCTCGCCAACACCGGTGTAAATCGGCACAGCTACACCAGCCCGAAACGACTAGCAAGGGAAGAATGCGGCCATTGTCTGAGCCCGAATGGGGATCCAGCCTCAAGGGTTTGGATTTACTTTTCAGCCGCCAAACCCCTATTACTAATCACTGTCCCTTGCTTGGTGGCGCTCGGGGGGGGTCACACCTCCAGGCGTGTCTCCTAGGCAGGATTTCTGATTGATTTCCATGCGCCTACCCATTCTCCTGCGCGTTTCATTCTCTAATGGTCTCCGGCAGCTCGGCACCGGGGAGGGAGTTTGTTGGCTGACAATTTGCTCAAGATTTCATGAGGGCAGCTGCAAGACTGGCACTGTGATTGCTGTTGTGTCTCTCCAGCAGGTGCTCTGCCGCAGCCCCTGAGATCTTATCACTCAAAAGAAAAATGACAAACTCATTTACGTTCCGTTCCTTTTTGGGTGGGGAGTGAACTGGACAATAAACGCATCAAAATAGGGGGCTAATTCCCCCCGTCACAGACACACGGAAACAGCTGCCCTGGACAGAAGAGAGAGAAATGTGTAGGCTATTGTAAAATGACCAGTGGGCTGCTGCCAGTGAGTATTTCCATGTATTAAACAGGGCAAAGCCAGGATCCTTTAAAAGCAACAGGTCAGCTTATGCTCTGAGTTATACTGGGCTGACCCATCATATGCTGGTGCAACCGGGAGCAGAGCTTCATGCTGTGGGCCCAGTTCTCCCTTTCCACGGGACACACACATGCATGCACAGAGCACCACTCTGGGCCAAATTCCGCCCTCCCTTTACCCCCACACAACCTGGACGTTGGGTTTGCAACACGCAGCTACAGGCAGAACTCAGTCCAGGGTCCTTCACGGGCGAGGCGTGGCAGGGTACGAAGGCTGAATTGGCGCCCTCTAGTGCTTGCACTTTTATCGCACCTTTCACCCACAGGGCTACACCAGGAGCCCAGTTCGGCTTCTCTCAGCCACCTGGGGGACTCTCCTGGATCACAGTGGGAGGGGCACCTGGACAGAAGAGAGGAGAAAACAGCTACAGGAAGGAGGGTTGGAGTGACCAATTCCCAGGGGGCAGCAGCTGGCAGCAGAAGATGAATGACTTTAGCTTGTGGGTTAAAGGATGTTATCAGTGTGGAGCAAAGTGGAGCCAGAAGGGAAGACCATCCAAAAGCCAGACGACATAATTTAGTTTTCAGGCCTTGCTTAACTCTTTCCACTCCCTCTGTAGCAATAGCTGCTGTGTATTGAAAATGAAGCCTACTCCCATCTGTTAGTTTGACCCTTATAGTAGATGTTATTGCTGTTTTTATATAATTTTACCAAGAGACACTCAGCATCTGGGTGACAGGGAAGTCCTGTTAATTCCCGATGAGCCTTAATGAGAAACTCAAGTGATTCATCCGTCACATAATAAGGAGTGATTCAACCAGGATAGAGACACAGGTTCTCTGCCCTTTTCCGCAGACTATCCCAGCCTAGCTGTTCAATATGTGAAGTCAGTGGCATTGTTCTGTACTTTCATCCCTGAGCTTCGCCGAGTTTAAGAGCGTCAGTCACTTCTCAAGCAACTGCTCAGCCATGGCAACTCTCGTATGGTGGGACGGAAATGATGTAAGTCTGCCGCTGAGGCTAAGCCTGCTCGCCTTGCTCACGCGTGCAGTCCCTATGCAGGCGAGCCGTAAGTACCCCCTTGACTTTAGTGCCACTCCTCAGGGAAATAAAGACAACTTGTGTTGCCAAGGGTTACAGGATCACCTCTCTTGTTCATAAATAGAGATTTGGGCCCAATTACAAAGTTGGGCTCTAGATTTCAAACACGCCAAAGTGCGTAGGGCACAGGGAGCGAGGGCTCTGGCCTCATCTCTGCTGGCAAAGGAATGAATCAACAGGGGTTTCCTTCTTGGAAGAGGCTACAAATTAGTTTGAGTACTGCGTTAATTCCACTACCTCCCAGCCCTCCCACACATGCCCATACTCCTGTTTCTCTGCTTGGTTAGTGCGGTTGCAGGAGACATAAATATCCTAACACTTAGCTTCAGACAGTGTGAGACACAGTGACCCATTTGTGTTAAAGGCAACAGTCTTCACGGCGACAGACAATGCCGGGAAAGCCGACGCGCTGCTTATTGACATGCTCCGGTGCACTGAAAATGAGCAAGTCTCTAACCCTTCTTAGCAGCGAATGACGTGGCTAGGGAGGATGGCAAAGGCGGTGAAGCAGAGCAGGGAGAGGTGAGACTTGCAAGGCCTGATCTCAGCAGTGTGGGAGTGACTCAGACACATCCAGGCTGACACATGGGAACAGGCAGCTTGAGCTGGGCCATTCCAGCGGCTTGTCGCAACCAGCCGGACCCTGCGCAAACTGGGCGCAGGTGCGGAATTGTGGGTCCTCGGACCCAGGAGACTTTTGACGGGACAGAAGCAACCCCTTCTGATCCCCCACCCTGGCCCACAGCCAACCCCGTGTTTTATTCGGCTGGCTTTTCCTTTCTACGAACTGCTGCTAAACCGAAACGTGGTGAGGGCTGGGGTAGGTTAGCAGCCACTGTACAGCTGTGTCCCCAAGAAGGGCAAATTCTGATCCTGTCTGTTGGAAACGCGTCTGAGTGCAGAGTTTCTGCCAGAGTAACTCAGCTCCCAGGACGCTCCACTGCTGGGAGGGGTGAGCTTAGAGGCTGTTTTCTTTGAGCAGAGCTCAATTTGCCTCACAAGCTGCCCTATAGAGGCTCTGAACCCGGCTAATACAGCCCCTGCACGTGCTCGGGTGGTGAAACAAGCCCCGTTGCTCCCCCTTGCCTGTCGTACCTCACTGCGACGGCCTGTCTGCATCAAGAAAGGACAGCCACACTGACAGCCGGCTAGTGAGCTGGCACACGGCAGAGAGGAGCGCTGCAGCTGTGCCATTCTTCTCCGCTCTCACACACTAAGCAGGGTCAGGCCTGATCAGTGGATGCTTGCCAAGGAACTCCTGGTGTTCTGCACAAAGGAGCAGCGGCTCAGTAGGTGGCGCTCTTCCCACGGCGTTGACGGGAGGGGTGCGCTGAGCTGTCCGAGGGGACCTGCCCCGAGGTCCTGGCCACCTGCAGCCGTGAACTATTTCACGTCTTTAATGTAGCGAAAACAACGCGGAGTCCTGGTGGCACCTGAGAGACTAACGCATTGATTTGGGCATAAGCTTTCGTGGGCTAGAACCCACTTCATCAGATGCATAATGCAGCTGCGGCTCGACCCATTAATTACCTAGAACATTGGGCCCGAGGGCGTAAAGTGGCCTCGGGAGCTGATGGGGAGCCCGTGGAGGGACTTGAGGCTGATGTGCTCTGCGGGGGAGGTGGGGAGCCACATTCGGTACCAGCTGGAACCTGTCCATCATCTTCACAGGCAGCTTCCAATGCGATGAGTGGTGATAACGCAGCCTGGAGGTGACAGACGCAGGCACCGCTGCGGCCAGGTCCTGCTCCAGGAGGAAGGGACTACGTTTCCTGGCAGGCTCGAGGTGAAAGAAGATGTTCCTGGGTCATCTGGGTTTGGCGAGGCGTGAAATGGGACCCCGAGGCTTCGCACCGCTCTGACGAACGGGGGCTGCGAGCCGTCAGGGGACGGTGGAGACAACACCTTGGCTAGCGGTTCGAGGCATTTCCCCTTTCCAATCAGCGTCACTTCAGTCTCCGCCAGCTGCTCTTTGTCCAAGCGCTGATCTCTCGTAGGCATTCTATCTCCCAGTGCTCCCCACAGGTGAGGGCCTATGGAGAGGTGGGCAGTTACCCATCATCACTCTCTGAGATCTGCTGGGCCATCCACTGCTGATATCCAGGAACTTCCTACTGCTGAGGTTCTTGCTCTGAGCCATCTGGTGCAGCCACTGTCTGGGACAGGATACCAGCTAGCAGGACCCCGGCTTTGACCTGCTAGGGCTGTTCCTGTGTATTTCTACTTTATTTCATTGCAGGGAGGCAATAAAAGCTCGGGATGTTAGAAGAGCAGCCAACTCAAGGGCTGGGTCCCAGCCACGAATGATTGCTTGTGTCTTGGAGTGTGCACTTCTGTGCATTCAGGCCTTATCCACTCAGTGTCTCCCTTTACCATTGTAAAAAGAGATCCTCGGAGGAAAGGAGTGGTAGAAGTCCAAAGAGAACTCACTACTAAGAAGTGTACATTTTGCCTAGAAAATTGAATTTTGTTAGGAAGCTTATAATTCTGAATTTGTATTCTGGTAGCTCCCACCATGTGCAAGGTACTGACCAGACGTCCTCACCTACAGTCTCTGCCTCAGCGAGATTACAGCAACAACAGATCCTTTTGTGGAGGGCCAAGTTCCTCTCTCCACTGGTTAATCTTCCCACAAAGGAAGTTTGCTCCCAAAGGTCTTAAAACTGCTGAATGACGTATAATAAACCTACCTGATCTGGCTGCTTTAGAACGATAACATGTCAAATCATTAAAACATATGCCGGGTTCCTGGTCTGCTTTACAGACACACACCCTAATGGGCAGCCGTGTGGGACCATGTACTGTATTCCACATGGGAAAAGGGGGTGAGGACGTAATCAGGATGAAAGATAGGCTGGGCCAGATTGTGATGCTCTTGTGCATGTTGAGTCTGTGAGTAAGGGAGCCAAGGGATACGCCCCTGTGAGTATCAGCTCACCAGTGTGAGGGTTTCACCCTCCAGCCCTAGGTGTCCAGTTTTCAAAGTGATCCCAAGATGCACCAGCAAAAATTGGACAGGCACCATGTGCATGCTCCACATCTAGACCAGGAACTGGCAATCAGGTAACATGGGAGTAAGGCCATGAAGAAGCCACGCAGTAGGATTCTATGTCTCCAGCACACTATAGGGTCCTGGTTTGTGTCTTCCTTGAGGAGCAGTTCATGGCAGGAGAGAGAGACGGGGGTGAAGTCAGTAGGTTCTCGGCTTCACTGCCTCAAAATCCCTGCCAGTGTCTGAGATGCAGCACCCACTTCCCCATGGGGAGACCCTTGCATGGAGTAAATGTTGACCCCTGACTGAGATACCCTGAGCAAGGCACAAGCTTTGTGCAGGTATCCAGGATTTCCGTCCGACCTGCATAATTACCAGGCCCCTGGCTGAATCCGTCACCCCTCCCCAGAAACCAGTTAAAACGTGCCTAGGCTTGGGGGATGGAGCCATGTGATGCTCTGCCTAGGGGAGTGAGTAAGGACTTGGATTGCTATGCTCTGAGGAAGGCAAGTATGGCTGAAAGTCATTTTACTGCCAAATAAAAATTCAGTGAAACTGTAATAAGGACATTTGAGCAGCTCTGATGCTAGATAAAATAAAATAGTTAACCATACAGAATATTTTATACTTCTCGATCATCCTTTATCCATTTGTTTTTATCGGCGGTGTGCTGCCCATATATTACAGTGAAGAGCACGTTGGAACTACAATAGATACCTAGCTTAGATAGATAATCTGTGCAGGCGTTAACTAAGTAAGCTCACAACCCCCCAGTGCTGTGGGAAGGGTGAGGGGAGGTAGCAAGCTACTAGCATAGGAGCTGCTATTGAAATAAGCTAATGTTCTGTTGTTACGAGTGACTAAACTAATGCCTGGGAGGGATTCGTGCTCGATGTGAACAAAACATTTCCAGAAGCCTGAGCAGAATTAGGATGACCCGAGTACTTGCACATTCAGGGTCAAATTGATCTCTGGGCAGAGGGCCAGCAGAAGGCACATCCACCCCGTAAGCAGTAGCTGAGTACACATGGGATCAGTTTCCCTCTCAGTAAATGACCCTGTGGTTTCTTTCCTGATAAACACAAATTCTGTTCTGAGAGCTTGCTGAGCTCGGCAGCAAGTATTCTCATCTCTGTCGTATAGCTGGGGGAACCGGGGCTTCGGTTTGGAGATTCTTATGTTCTGAGGTCAAGGGACATGTCTATAGTGGGTCAAAGAGGGGATCGAGTGCTGACTCACATGCCTGTGTTTTAACCCCTAGATCTTGCTCCCCTCTTCGTGTATGAAATGTCGTGTTTGCCATGTGCTAGTGTCAGGATACTGCATTTATGGTTAGCCTCTTGTCTGTCCAAGCTCTTGAGTTCTTGAGGATGCAGGGACTCTCAGGTTTGGGTGAAATGCTTTTATTTAATTATTCCATCAACAGCACAGGGGATGGAGATGGATTCAGTGTCTCCCGCTGAGAATCTCTAAACTCTCTCTTCCCGTCTCTCCCTATTTCTACTTCCTCCTGCCTCTGCACTTCCTGCGGCATACGTTCATTGTCCACACTAGCTACACCCTTCCTTCCCCTTCAAAATAAGATCCAGTATTGCCAAAACCAAGCCTTCAAAAATCCTGCGTCTGAACCCCAAAAATCATGATACTGGCCTGAAACTCATGAGTTTAAGAACAAAAAAAAAGTTGGGCTCTTTTGCTTTGCTTTCTGGTTTTGAGACATTAGGATCCACTTACTTCGTGTATTCAAGCTTTTCTTTGCAAACCATGAGGGCAAGAAACTTGCTTTTTAAAAAAAATGAAAGCTGAGATTCTCATACAGAATCATGATTCCAGCTGCTGGGGCTTTAAGAAAAACACTAAAAATCACGAGACTTGAGATAAAATCCGAGAGCTGGCAATGCCGCATTTTCAGAATGTGCACTATTGTCGTCAAACCACACCTCTGTTTCTGGCTGGTGTCTATCTAACTTGGTTGCAATGCCAACCCACCCACTGAGCCTATCAGAAGTAAATTTTGTTGCAAGGTGTGACTTTTTGCTATTCTGAAGGCTCCCTGCAGAGCGAGAACTCACTGATGCTGAAAGCGCCGGCACAGTATGAATATATAACTAACTCGGTGCGTTCAATTAGCAGAAAATTTGGTTCATCTCACTGCTGAGCACTTGCAACGTGGAGGAAGTTAATTTTATGGTTGCTGAGATTCTTTGGTTTGCAATGACAAACTAAGGAAACTCCAGCAGTACTGCTATCTGTCACGGTGCGATTTTACAATTCCTTCCACTATATAAATGACATGAAAAATCTTCTTCTTAGTTTAGATGGCAACAGCTTTCTCCCTAATAGTGATGAGTTGGAATTAGCTATACAGTCCTCATGGTGCCCAGTCATGAAGGGAGGTCTTCTACTTTTATAAGCCCCCAGATGCTTCTCAGGACGTCAGGATGGGGCAGTGAAAAGCCAGCTGGTCTCTCACCCTAGTTAGTAATATAGAAAGAGAAGGCAAGGCAAGTCTTGCATGGCTCTTTGTTCTCCCATTTCTGTTCCCTAGGCATTGCTTGGAAGAGTGCCGCCCATTGTTCTGGTGAAACTGGAATGAAATGGAACGCCTCTGGTAGCGCTGGATGGCTCAGGGAGTTGAGAACGCACTAGAGAACATTTCTCTCTTTTGCCTGTTTCAGTTACTATCTCTCTGGATACTCTCTGGCACTCAGATACTGCTGTAGAAAACAAAAAACCCCGCAGGCCAGGAGTTTTGGAAGGATATAAACTCCCCTGCTTCAGGGCAGGAACCAATCTCTGACTAATGGGGAATAGGAAGCAGGGCCGGCTCTAGCTTTATTGCCGCCCCAAGCGGCCAAAAAAAAACCACCCCAAAAAACCCCGGCCCTTGAAATGTGCCGCCCCAGGAATGACCGGAATGCTGCCCCTTCAGATGTGCCGCCTCAAGCACCTGCTTCCTTTGCTGGTGCCTGGAGCCGGCCCTGATAGGAAGGGAATTTCTATGAGCACCAGCCTCCTGCAGCCTCCTCTGAAGTACCTGGGACTGGTTCCCATTACTGGCCATTGTCAGAGCCGGGATAATGAACTAGGTGGATCCCTGGTCAGAGATTGCCAGCCCAGAGTGATGTCCCTGTGATTGGGGTGGCAAAAAACCTGCAGAGAGGAAGGAATTTAAAATTTTTAAAAAAAGGAAGAAAGGAAAAGAGGCTCGGTCTGGCCCATGCCATTTTGTAAGTGAAAGTTATGTCCTTCGGCTGGCTGATCAGTGATGTGCAGTTATGACCTTCGGCTGGCTGATCAGTGATGTGCAGTTCCTGGTAGGGAAAGATGGTTTCAGTACCGTTCCCTCGGAGCATCACATACATTGCACCTGTACGTACATTACTGGCACTAATTGGTTCCCCCTTGTTGGAAGTCTCAGCAGAGAGGCCAGGCAATAGAGACGGATCCAGGCTCCAAAGTTCTGTTCCAGATCCAAAGTCCCAGGGTGTTCAGGTCCTGGGTTGGGTTCAGCACATTTTAGAGAAAGGGGCAACTCTTGATGTTTGAATCCGGATCCAATCATGGATCCCCACTTCCCCTAGGGTCAGGGTTATTCAAGTCTGGTCTCCATCTCTCTCGAGGAATGCATGAAGACCCCCTGGAGATGGCGTCTGCAGGTCAGGACTGAGGCACATGAGCGGGGCATTGTGGGAAACCTCTGTCTTTAGCATTAGTGAGACTGTTACTGGAATCGTGTGTCCAGTTCTGGTGTCCATACTTTAAAAAGGATGTTGAAGAACTGGAAAGGGTTGTTAAAAGTTACTACAAATAATTCTTTCCTGGGTGTCTGGCTGGTGAGTCTTGCCCACGTGCTCAGGGTTCAGCTGATCACCATATTTGGGGTCGGGAAGGAATTTTCCTCCAGGGCAGATTGGCAGAGGCCCTGGGGGGTTTTCACCTTCCTCTGCAGCATGGGGCACGGGTCACTTTCTGGAGGATTCTCTGCACCTTGAAGTCTTTAAACCATGATTTGAGGACATCAATAGATGAGACATAGGTGAGAGGATTATTGCAGGAGTGGGTGGGTGAGATTCTGTGGCCTGCATTGTGCAGGAGGTCAGACTAGATGATCATAATGGTCCCGTCTGACCTTAAAGTCTATGAGGGTTCCAAAATGAGCTACAAGAATGATCTGAGGGCTGGAAATGTGCCTTAGAGTTAGAGACCTAAGAAGCTCAGTCTATTTAACTTTTGAGAGGGAAGGTTACGAGGTGACTTTATCATGATCTACAAACACCTACAGGGGAGAAGATTTCTGGTGCTCACACTCATAGATTCCAAGGCCAGAAGGGACCATTGTGATCATCTAGTCTGACCTCCTGTTTAACACAGGCCAGGGACCTGCCTCAAAATAGTTCCTACACTGTATCTTTTAGAAAAACATCCAGTGTTCATTTGATGGTAGTAGAGGGCTCTTTAATTTAGCAGAAGGGAGCAAAACAAAATCCAATGATGGATCCTTCATCATTTGGAATCGTTAAATCAAGATTGGGTGTGAGTCTAAAAAATATGCTGTAGCTCAACCACAAGATACGGTCTTGATATAGAACTCACTGGGTGAGGTTCTCTGGCCTGTGTGATGTAGAAGGTCAAACTTCAGTGGAGGTCCCTTCTGGCCCTAAAATCCATGAAATCTTGCATTGCCATCGCTTGTGGTACGTCTGCTCTGTGGAGAGGCTTTCTGGTTCCAGGGCTGTCTATCTTCTGACAAGCAGTGAATGCGCTTTAAATATAAATCAAAGTAAAATACAAGTGTCTTGTGTTGGTGATGGCTGATATTTTTAGTATTTGATAAGGGAGGCAAACCTCTTACATTGTTTAGCCCAAAGAAGGTCTTTTAGTTTGTCTGAATGTCAGATCTTCTAGGTACAAGGTACAGGTTTATTTATAAAAAATGCACTTAGTGTGTCTGGCGGGAATATTGATTAAAGAAAATGCTGGAAAGGGGATGTAAGGTAGGACAGCGTGGGAGATGATCAAAAGATTAACATAGGTTAATTCTGACAGGGAACAAGTGATGCATTCCAAATAATGATCCGGGCTGGAAGGAGCCAGAGTAATTTGACATTCAGCAAAAATTGTAGGTCAGTCGGATGTGCCTTTTCTATCTGGTACAAACTGGGGCTTTCCCGTCAGAGCTGCCTGATGCTCTCTGGAGCAAGATTAATGCGGACGCCCCAGGATGCTGGAGAGTCTTAAAGAAGCCGCAGCAGGCCAAACCGGCACTCTGCCAGTGCTTTGGCTTTGGAGGGTGGGGGGAATCTCAGGGCATTGGGGGAGTGGTGCACAAGAAGGGACCCACTGTGGGGAGGTTGAAGGTGGACTGGAGAGAGATGGGGACAGTGAGGGAGGTTGGGGGGATGGTCTGGAATCTCCATGCACTGACATAAGCGTGGGTCTAAACTGGATATATTTGTATATCTAAGGTGTCTATATGGCCCCATTACCGAAGTATCTCACACTCCCCAGTGTATTTATCCTCACAGCACCCCTGTGGTGCAAGGCAGTGCTGCTATCCCCATTGTACAGGTGGGGAACTGAGGCCCATAGGATCATTGCGAGCATCGAGTCTGCCCTCCGGCACAAGACAGGACACAGCCCTGAATTTATTCTCATTTGAATTAGAGCTGATCCTCTAGAAAAACATCAACTCTTGATTTAAACATTGCCAGTGCTGGAGAATCCATCACAGCTCTTGGCAAGCTGCTCCAATGATTCATTGCCCTGCTTGTTAAAAACGTGCATCTTATGTCCACTCTGAATTTGTCTAGCTTCAGCTTCCAGCCATTGGATCTTGTTATACCTCAGTCTGCTAGAGTGCAGAGCCCTTTATCTGAGTTTTCATCCCCATGTAGATACTGACAGACTGTGATCAAGTCACCCCTTAATCTTCTCCTTGTTAATCTAAACAGATGGAGCTCCTGGAGTCTATCACTATAAGGCAGGTTTTCCAGTCCTTTAATCATCCTAATGGCTCTTCTCTGAACCCTCTCCAATTTATCGACATCCTTTTTGAAAGCGGGCACCAGAACTGGACACAGGATTCCAGCAGTGGTTGTACTGGTGCCAAATACAGATGTAATATAACATCTCCACTCCTACTCCAGATTCCCACTTTTATGCATCCAAGGATTGCATTAGCCCTTTTGACCATAGTGTTTCACTGGAGCTCACTTTCAGCCGATTTCTCCCCCTCCCCAATCTTTTTCAGAGTCACTGCTTCCCAGGATAGAGTCCCGCATCCTGCAAGAATGGCCTGCCTTCTTTGTTCCTAGATCTATGTCTACATCTGGCTGTATTAAAATGCATACTGTTTGCTTTTGCCCAGCGTACCAAGTGATCCGGATCGCTCTATATCAGCAACCTGTCCGCTCCTCCAACCCACTCTCACGCATAGCCTCGCTGACTTCAGGATTACTCGTGTGAGTAAGGGGTTCCCCATCTAGCTCCAAGAAACTAACTTAAAAAACAGGGCTCTGAGTCTTTCTGGCGTTTAGTCACCGGCTCCCAGAGGAGGCAAAGCCCCTGCTGTGTGTCTGCTAATCTGTTATCACCTGCATGCTCACACAACTGGAGGAGTTCCCAGTGACACAGGGGCAGAACTCAGGAGCCAGGGATATTCTCAGGTGGTATCTGCAGGTGTATAGCCAGCTGTGGCCGGGGGGGAGGAGGAGGGGAAGGAGTTTGCTCTCACAGGGAATGACACACTAGACAACTGCAAGCTTTTCATTGCTGAGTATACACAATGCAGTGTGTGTGTGTGTGTGTGTGTGTGTGTTGTATTTCATCTATGCTCTAAACATAGCTATTGAAGGGCCCGATTCTGACCTCGTAGACAGTACAGTGGCATAAATTTGCAGTCTGATGTCTGTGGGCCAGATTCTGATCTTACACCGATCACACATGGCTTTGGCTATTGACATTAGCGGAATTGTTCCTGATTTACACCAGGGTCATGCAGAATCAGCTATAGTGTAACAGAGACCCAGGAAGCACTTAGTGCCAATGGCAACGGGCCCAGGAATCTCCCGAGTCTGGTATTTACATTCTACTTCACCAAAGTATGTCATCTGAGGTCGCAAATAAATGACGCGTCACATTGGTCACCACTGTCACTGTGAAACGCACACACAGCAGTTGTGTAAGGAGTTCTGTGTATGTACACGGAAAATATATTCTTACAGTCTGTGTGTAGGGGATTGGTCACTAGCAAAGGTGAAAAAGAGGTTTCCTGTCAGACAAAAGATGTTTATCCATCCCTTTGCACGTAAGCTGAGTACTGTCTTGTTTACAACGGGTCTCCTATCACGTCCGAACTGAACGCAAATGAAGGATTGTGAGACCTCCAGAAGAAAACTAACAGGAAGAGAAAAACTGTGTGTGCGTGGGGGGGTGACTTTCAGAGCCCCTTCATGCCGACTGGCAAAGGGCACACCCAATCTACTGTTGTTATTTAGCCAAACCATGGCTTGTAAGGGATCACGTAAAAACTGATAACATGCTAATCATTAATGTCATTGTGTGAGGTATGAACAGCTGGTGTGTAAAGAGTTATGTAGGTGTGCTGGAAATATGTTCTTAAAATACCTTTTGGGGGCAGGCTTGATAAACAAGTTTGTCCTAAACAAAGGCATGTTGTTTTGTCTGCCTCCAATGGAAATTGAACAAGGTGATGCCAGAGACAATGGAAGTTACATTTATAAAGGAGTCAACAGGGATAGATTACAGTGTAGTAGCCGTGTTAGTCTGTGTCAGCAAAAAGAAAATAAGAAAGAAAGAAATACTTGTGGCACCTTAGAGACTAACAAATTTATTTCAGCATAAGCTTTCGTGGGTTAGAACCCACTTCATCGGATGCATGGAATGAAACATACAGTAGACAGATATTTATACAGTCAGAGAAACATGATAAGGTGGAAGTGCATAGACCAACCCTAAGAGGCTAATTAATTGAGAGGAACCATAACAGCAGGGGAAGAAAAACCTTTGAAGTGATAAACAAGATGGCCATAATGGACAGTTGACACACAGGTAATTGTAATAACAGGGATAGACAAACAGCAGGGGAGAAGAACCTTACCTGGGGGTGCATTTCAGCAGAAGGCAGAGAATGGGAGAGAACCCCTTAGGGTCTGTCTACACAGCAAAGAAAAACCTGGGGCTGGCCCATGCCAGGTGAGGTGAGCTTGGGCTACGGGGCGGTTTCATTGCTGGGTAGACTTCCGGGCTCGGGCTAGAGCCGGAGCTCTGGGAGCCTCGCAGCTCACGGGGTCCTAGAGCCTAGGCTGCAGCCTGAGCCCAGAAGTCTCCACAGCAATGAAACAGCCCCGCTCCGTGAGCCCAAGTCGGCTGGCACGGGCCAGCCGTGGGCGTCTAGTTGCAGAGTAGACATGTCCTAAGTTCAATCCCCCCCCTTAGGGGAGAAAGGGGACAGCACCCTCGGGGTCTGCAAATGTTTGATCCTCCTCCCAGAAGCGCTGGAGATGCTGGGAGCTCGATGTAAGTGAGGAAGCTGTTTAGGTGAAGATTGCAGCCAGCTAAAGTTAAGTCGTAGACACTAGAGAGCATGTTTTATTTTGTTTTGTTTGTAACCTTTGTCTGTTTCTGCTATCTCTGCTCAGTATCACTTAAACCTCTGGTCTCTGTTAATACACTTGGTTTGGGTTTACTGTAAATCCTCTCAGTGCTGTTATATTGAGTTAAAGTGTGAGCACTCCGTCTCTCTGGAGACAGAGGATTTAATAATTTCTGTGAGCGGCCAGGGAGAGGGATTGGACATTACAGGGAGACGTCTCTGAGTTTCACTGAATGTTCCCTGCAAGGTTTCGACTGGCAGAGTCTGGAGGAGTTTGCTGGTGCGGCGGACAGACAGGTATGGCAGGACACTGCAAAGCTCACCCTTGCGGAGGCAGAGAGGTAACACCGGCTTACAGTTTTGGGCAGCCTGAAAAAGCATCACGAGGATGTGGGGGGGGGGGGCGGGGAAAGGGTTAAGAACCTTATCTTCAGGGGCACTTTGAAGTTTTGCTCTATTGTATTTGGGGGCTGGGGAGAAAACACCCTGGCATCCCTTACGTAAGAAGTAAACGGACAGTGAATTTGCTTTTTGAAAGTGGGATCTCAACCAGGCTTGGTTGAAAATGCTGGCGAGAACTGTGGGTGAGATAAGCTTCTTTAGCCTAGTAGAGGGTAACTTGTTAGTTAAGCTTCGTCTCTAAAAAGCATGTTCTGATTTTGTTCTGTATGTAGCCATTTCTTTTCAATATTCTTACTCACCATCACTTGCGTCTCCAGCCTTTGATAATACACGTACTCTCGAGTTCACTGGCAGTATATCGAAGAGCTGCGGTGCGAAGCAAAGGGCTGGTCCTGAGGGAATGTGACGGGCTGGTGTGTCCTGTGCCTTTGGGAACAGCCAGCCTGGTCATTCTGTGAGTGTTCAGTGGAGCAGGGACTGGACACTTCAGGACCACTCCAAGGACTTGAGGGCTGGTAATGCTACCTGTATGGAGAATAAGGGCCCATGGAGGCCTGGCTTGTGTGGCCAGAGGCTGGTGGCTTCAAAGAGCTGATTTCCACCAGACACAAGCAAGACTACTTCACGCTAGGGTGACCAGACAGAAAATGTGAAAAATCAGGACAGAGGGTGGGGGTAATAGGCATCTATATAAGAAAAAGCCCCAAATATCAGGACTGTCCCTATAAAATTGGGACATCTGGTCACCCTACTTCACGCTAAGGGAAGTGGGGAGTTGGGGGAGAAGTACCTCCCAGCCCTGGTCACCCCGGGAGTGTCCTAGTGTGCGCATAAGGGAGATTTCCAAAGGCCCGAATCAGAAGGGTTTGGGATCCGACTCCCATTAACTTTCAACGGGCTCTGGGTGCCGAATGGCCATTTGTGAGTTTAAAATTCTTCCCCTCTCTTCGGAGATGAAAAAGTCAAAGGGCTTTCACTTTTTAATTAAAAACCAGCTGGAGAAGCTTGAGGCTACTGCTCTTGAACTGAAAGTGAAATGCCTGCCTGGAAGCCAGTCGCGTCTCTTGAGTTTTATTTATTGATTGTTGTAATAACCCATCCGAGAAACAGATAGGAAGAGTGTGAATTTATAACTGCATCACCTCGAGTTAATACTCCAACTTCCCTTATCAGTCTCTCCTTTATGTACACTGTAAGCGTCCTCAAAATCTCCCCTAAAACGTTCCATGCTTTGGGTTAATCATTTTTTTTAAAAGGTCCCAAGTGATTTAGCTAGGCCCTGGTTTAAACTGATTCCCAATCTCCAATTCAAAACCACCCTCAGTGAGGCCACAGTGATGTAAGCATGCTAAATTTGACCTTTGACCTTCCATTTCTAACAGCCTCTCTGACATGATGCTGTAATGACAGTTTCACTTGGAGCAAAATTTCTGAACAATGCCCTGGAGATGCTGGGGGGGCGGGAAATGCAGCCTTCCCCATTTTGACCTTCTGAGGGAAAAGTCGTGCACAGCTCTGCCAGTCAGTCAGACAAGCTATTTGATTTGCATCTTCCAGTCCCACCAAGTGAGAGCTGGCGGCTCAATTGGAATGTCATTCAAAGCAGATTGCATTTGCAGCGGAGGCATTGCATTTGTATCAAGGAGTGTAACCTTGTGCGAATGACACGGAGCCAAAAGGAGCTGTCGCATCTGCTGTCAGGGAATCAGACCTCTGGGCCTGACTGCTGCTCATAGGAAACACAGGGAATTGCCAGACTGGGTCAGACCTGTGCTACATGTAGCCCAATATCCTGGCTCTCGTGGTGGTCAGTACCAGATGTTTCAGAGGAAAGTGTAAAAATATGGGGTAATTTGCCTGCCGTGAGTGTTGGTTTTAAAACTGAAGCAGGACGTTTTTATTTCTTCCAGAACTCTTTGTCGGCATTAACTATTACAACCTTGTTATCCATAGGCAGGGCCAATCAGAGGGGGGGGCCAGAAGGGCCATTTGGCCTGGGCCTCAAGCTCAAAGGGGGCCTTAAATGTAGACACTTGTGAATTTTTTGGCATTTGATAAGTTCTGCAACTTGTTTTGATACGCGTCCGTATCGGACCAAACCGTGACCCACTCTCTCAGCTTAGAGCTGCCCATTTAAGCAAAGAAGAGATGTGATTTGGTAACAGACATAATTTTTTTGTTAACCGTGATAGATTTTGTCATATGAAAGAGTTAAAAATGTTCATAAATAGTCATACAAATATATTGGTTGTGATGGCACAAGATTAGACCGTGTGTCGTCATTTTTTATTTGTATTGCGGCTCGGGACCCCAAAAGCTGGAAGTGGCCCTGGCCTCTCTGGACCTCTGGCCCGTCCATAGGAACGTCCAATCCCTCCTTGAACCTTAGTAAAGTCTTGGACTCAACAGCTTCTTGTGGCAGCTGTCACCACCTGGTCCTGTCTTTCTTCTCTCCATGCTCAGCAAATGCATGGCTGCAGTCAGCTCTGCACTTGGCTGTTCTCGTAAACACCCATTCCCTTCCTTCCAAGAGCAAAATGCAACAGGGGCTACTGGAAAGAGAGAGATGGTGAGAAGTGTCTGTGCTGTCCTTCTGGGGCTCACTTTGTACCTCTCTGGAAAAATGTTGTCATCTTGCAACTATGTTCAGCCAAACTGATGACGGCTCAGCCTGAGTTCAGGAGGTAGATGAGGTTGTCTCGGGGAATTGCTAACCTTTTTTTCTGCCTGCCATTTCTGTTAGTGAAAGATATGTGAATATTTATTTAATAGTGAATTCAGGGCTGGACTGAGAACTGTGGAGAATAAAGTTTCTTCCTTCCCCAAAAAGCAGGTAGAGTCTAGGAGGACACAGTGCAATCTCCCCATTCTGCCTCACTGGAGTCCAGTTCTGGCATGACCACCTGTAAAGATTTTAAAAGTCCTTTGTTCTTCAAGACCTATTCAATCCTTGGTTAAAAAGACAGCTGTTTGTCTAAGCAACGGGCCATCCCATTGCCAGAGCCAACAGAATAGCTTGGAGTGAAGATGCTGTCACGCATTTACTGGGAAGGGGAACAAGAAAGTCATTTACTTATGAGAATGCTCAACCAACGTATCCCATATTCTTATGACATTTGATAGGAGGTTAGGCAAAAGTAATATGCTAGTCAGCGGGGGGCTTTAAAAAATGGCCAAAGGCAGTAATCTCCTGGATAAAAAAATAACATTGACCTTGAATTCTCTGATTGCTTTATGAAGGATGGAGCATTGAGGAGAGGGTGAGGAGATTATATTAACTTGCATTAATGTTCTTTGGATTGCTATCAACAAATACAAAGGCATGCCTATGACTGTCTGTTGTAATATCTAGTAGTTTGTCTTCAGCAATGGCCCCTGCTGGATATTTCAAAGCATGGTTCCCTGTGCTCCTACTGTCGCCACAATCACTATACCATGCCCCTTTTTGCAATAGCTATGTCATGGAAGAGAGATTCCTTCCAGACTCCAGCTGGTGCCATGAAGCATGAGGATTAATTTGATGGCCATCATAGAATCGTAGGACTGGAATGGACCTGAAGAAGGCATCTAGTCCTGTCCACTACACTCATGGCAGGACTAGGTATTATCTAGACCATCCCTGACAGGAATTTCCATCCTGGCTGGTGTAGCTGCAGACACTGTTCTTTAGGATATTTCTTGTAATACAAGGGATGAGTAATGCTGTTTTGAGCTTTCTGCTGAAAGTGAAGACATTAAGAAATGAGTCCTTTGCAACAAATCACCCTTTCTCCTGGCAAAGAGGAGGCTGGTGATCACAATCTGATCACTGCAGAGCGAGTGGGAAATGCACAAGGAAGAGGGGGGCTATTCCTCCATGAGTGTGTGCATCAGCCTCATTAATATCAGCAAGAGATTCATGCATTAATAATTTCAATGATATACACACAATGCCAAAGTGAAAAGGATGTTCTGTACCAAGAAACATCAGCGGCATTAGTTATTGCCACAAAGGGTATATCCTTGTCAGCTTTGATGGTAATTTATGTTCCTAGGTCAGGCTTTTGAAGGAAGTCAGCAGAGCTGATGGGATGTACCAGCAGGAGCTGCATTTTGGAAAGTTGGCTTCCGGAGAATCTCTAGCAGCAAATCCCCTTTGGGCCTAATTCTGTCCTGGTGGATTCAGAAGGATTGTACGAGACTTACCTGCAATGACGGGGAGCCAAGTTGTTGCTCCAGACTGAATAAACGGGCCTGGGAGGGCAGATTCTGGTTGGACTGGGCTGGTGGGTATCTGGACACCAAAGAACAGAAATGTTCCAAGTGTCACTACACACAGCATAACGGGTTTGCGGCTTTGTAAATATAGTCAACACAGCTAGCAGCTAAACCACAAGTGGACAGGATTGGGTACTGAATCAGCTCCAAAATCAAAAGTCTTTAGCACTTAAGCTAAAAGAGCTTCTCTCAGGAGCGTAACAATCGACTTCAGGATTTGCCTTAGGAGCACTCAAAACGTATCCTCCCTTAGGATCAACAACCTGGAATGGACACTTACTGGTGCCTGGGCACCATGAGCACCATTGTTTCCTGCAAAAAAACCCCACTGCTCACTTCTACCCCCTTTAAATGTATAACAATCGCTTCTTTCCTGCGGGCACTGCCACGGGTGGCTGGTGCAGGCGTCACTCTGAGTGGCAGCACCTGAAATCTCTGCCAACGGGCAAAGAATTAGGGGAATTTGTGGAGTAGGGGATCTCGCAAAGCTGTCGACCTATTGCCTGGGGTTTGCAAAACTACATCGACTGTGGGAACCGTTATCTACCTCCCTCTAGAATGTAAATGCACTTTTATTCCAAGGGAAATACGGTCATTATTAAACAAAACCAAAGCTGTTTGGGTGCCCTGGAAAGCCTATTTCCCTTTCCCTGATGTACAGTACATGGCTCCTTTGGGTAGACAATCTCAGGCATGTATTTGTGGGGGTAGCACTTATTTGTTCATCGGCATTTCCCTCTCTCTGCTCCCTTTACCACAGTGTCTCTGGATTCCTGTGTCATTCTCTCTGCTCTCTGCTCCATTTCACTCTTGTATTTGCGTTCCTCTTTTTGGCTTTTCCCCGTCCAGCCCCTCTACGCAGGGAGTGCTTTGGGAGGAGCTTTTCACTTCAGGAGTGAAATTCACTGCTAAATCTGTAAAACGAAAATAAGAAAGAAAAACTTGTAGCACCTTAGAGACTAACAAATTTATTTCAGCATAAGCTTTTGTGGGTTATTACCCACTGTGGTGCCCTATAGGGCGTGTACGGCTCAGTATCTCCCAGGCGGGCAGCAGCTGGCTCCTTGCTCATCTTAGTTACGGGATGCCAAGGGGGATCAATGAGCAAGTGGTTAAAAATGGGACTAAGGAAGGGGTGGCCAACCTGAGCCTGAGAAGGAGCCAGAATTTACCAATGTGCATTGCCAAAGAGCCACAGTAATAGGTCAGCAGCCCCCCACCAGCTCCCCACCCCCATCAGCCGCCTCCCATCAGCTCTCCCCACTCCCAGTGCCTTCCACCCACTGGCAGCCCCACTGATCAGTGCCTCCCTGCACCTGTTTCATGGCGTCCAGGAGGCTCTGGGGGGAAGGGAAGGAGCGAGGGCACCGCAGGCTCAGGGGAAGGGGCAGGAAGGGGTGGAGTGGGGGCAGGGCTTGTGGCAGAGCCAGGGGGTGAGCAGGGAGCACCCCCCAGGACACTGGAAAGTTGGCGCCTGTAGCTCCAGCCCCGGAGTCGGTGCCTGTACAAGGAGCCGCATATTAACTTCTGAAGAGCCGCATGTGGCTTCAGAGCCAGAGGTTGGCCACCCCTGGACTAAGGCATCAAGGGACCCGAGTTCCAACACTGACTTACAGTCTGCTGCTGGTTAAGTCACTTCCCTCCTCTTTGCCTCAGTTTCCTTATCTTTAAAACAGGGTTAATACGTGTGGAGAGCATTGCAGCACTGAATTCATTAATGCTCGAGTTCCTTGGATGGAAGGAGCTGGATACTGCAAAGATGCAGCATTTCCCCTACAACGGAGCCAAGCAGCATTCACCTCCGGGGGTGAAGATGTTGAGTATAAGCATTAAAATCATGTCTCTCTATAGCACTCAGCCCTCCAGCCGCAATATAACTGGCCTACAGCAAAAACACGAGTGGCCCCAACCTCCATAGTCAGGGACAGTGGTTTGGACTATTACTACAGACCATCAGTGGCCTTTTTTAGAAGGCGATATAGATTGTGGCATTTATTGACACCTTTGTACAGCAGAACTTTTTTTTCTTGCAAGTTGTCTGAAAAGTTACCCTGATATTATTACTAGTCACTTAGAATTGCCAGCTATTGATTGTTTCCCCTAAATCACTCAATAGAAAGCTCACCCATCAATCAAATGGTCTGATTTCAATAGCTAAGGATTGGGATTTCATTTGTGAATCCAGCCCATTTTCACATTCTTGCTTTTTCTGAGTCTCCTCAGTAACCAAGATCCTGTTAAAATGTTTGACCCTCCCCCCTCCCTCTTCCCAGCCCTACTCCCCTCCCTATCTAATCTACATCCCCACATGCAAAGATATCTATGTGCCATTACTGGGCCAGCTTCTAATCAGATCTCCACCCCTGTAAATCCAGAGTCACTCTTCCGTAGAATCACCCTAGAAGAGCACAGCTGTAAGAGCATCCTCCAGCATGGTGATGTTCATGGCATTAAAAACCTAGATAGACAGACAGGCCTGGATCCACAAAGGCACTTAAGTGCACAACCTCCAGACTCAGACACCTACATCTTGTTTTTAGACACCACCGTGATCCACAAACCCTCGCTCAGCTGCCGCCCCCTAGCCCCGCAGGCAGCAAAACTCACCCACGGCAAACGTTCCTTGGGGCGGACGTTTCTTCCTGGGGGCACTGCTGCCTCACTCCAGGCAACGCACGTACCCGGGGAAGGTGAGTGGAACAGCATCTGTCTCGCCTGCAGGGCCCCTCTCCGGTCGGCATATTCGGACACCTCCTCACTCCACCACACAAAACACCCGGCAGGGGGAGGACCTGGCTTATAACCTTTATCCCAGGAATGAGGGTACTCCTCTGGGACGTAGGAGACCAGGGGTTCAAGTTCCCACTCTGCCTGCTGAAGAGAGGGGGTTTGAACAGGCTCTGCCCCCGCTCAGGTGAGTGCTCTAGGCCTGAAGAAGAGCTCCATGTAAGCTCCAAAGCTTGTCTCGCTCACCAACAGTGGTTGGTCCAATAGAAGATATTCCCTCCCCCGCCTTGTCTCTCTAATATCCTGGGGCTGACACGGCTACAACAACATTGCACTAGCCCACAGAATCATTCACACTCTTTCTCAGGACTAATAAATATTTGGTTAAAGTGGAGACTGGGGGAGCCCTGCATCAGAATGGCCTATAGTTCAGTGGTTACTGCATTCACCTGAGAGGTAGCGGGTCCCTAGTCAAATCCTTTTTGTCCAGCAGGCAGAGGGGAGGTCTTGAACCAGGGGGCGGGGATATTTTATCTCCCAGGTGAGGCCCCTAAACCATTAAGCTAACCCACTCCTCCCAGCTCTTCTGTATGGAGCTAGAAGGCCCCTAAACACACCTACCAGCTTGGGCCCCACACCACACATGAGTTAGGCAGCAGCTTGCCTGTTTTCCCAGGTTCCTGCTTCGTGAGCAGAGCCAGGTGCCTCCTGCAGCCAGGACTTCGGCACCAAACTCCAGGGGAGGGGCAGGGTTCTTTGGACACCCCATCTCGTCGGCATTGCCCATTCGATAGCTTAGGTGGCTCCCCACTGCCGCCTTTTATTTTATTTAAAGAGCAGTTAGCAATGCGGCATTACACCGCCGTGGGCTAGATCTACAGTGACGATAGTTTCAAGCTTAACAGAGAGAAAGTCACCTCTGCTCCTTGCTTCAGATTGAGAGTCTCTAGGAACATGTGTCCTAACAGGTTAGTTAGTCACAACCTCCCACAAGAAATGAACAATCAGCTAAAATCACTGACTGCCCCCCCAGCGTGCCGGCTTTGTGGAACGCAGTCTGAGGTGCCTGCATCTCCTTGCTTGTTGTATAGGGAGCCTAGGTGGCTAGTAGCAGCGTGTTCCTCTGGTATTTCTAGAAGCCTAAAAGTTAGGCCTTGTGACACTGAGGGTTGCAACATCCAAGTCCCTTCTTGGCTCGGGGCCACAGAAATTGGGGTTTTATTAGGAGTCTTGGTTCAGGAAAACAGGTCTGTGAGATCTCTGTCGGTCTCAGTGTTCCCTGGCTTGTGGCTGTAGAAGGGAGGAGAGTTGGGTTTTCTCTAGCTATCTTTCAACATCAAAATGTATAAACCCAGCAGTGAAATCTCCTCTAGAAGCTAATTTAGAGGGCACAGCCGATTAGGCTGAATTGTAGTGCCTGGGATCACCTGTCCAGCATGATTGCTGTCACCCTGCGATTGGCCAGGGGATGGGCAGGGGCTAGCTGCACAAGGTTATACAGCAAACCCTGCGGCTGGGGCAGCTGAGTGGTAGTTCAGGTGGGGGGCTGTTTGAGGAGAAGGAGACATCTGTGAGGGTTCAGATGTGCCGAGAGCACATGCTGCAGTGTAGTAGGTAGGGGTGCGATATGGAGCAAATGCAGCTCCTGCCATGAAGGGGATGTGGGCTGGTTTTTGGTGTGATGAGCAACAGTGAGGCCTCTATGGAAATTAACAAACTCAGGCTGCCTTATTCCAAATTCCTGTGCCTTTGGCTTTTAATTCCTTGCACCCTCTTTTCTAGAAATCCTTTTAAGTCTATAGGGGAGCCGTCTAGTGTAAAACAGTATTTAAAGATATGAACTGAAGAAAACCCAGCAACCTCTCAGTTTGATTTCCTTATCAAATGCTTATCCTTATCGGCTGCCTTCTCTCTATTAAAGATGAACAGAATAGTTAGTCATTGCATTCAAAGCAGCTGCCAAACCAGCTTCCACACACCTCCCTTCTATGCAGCTCTCAAAGTGATTTTTGCTATAGTTCTGCCTCAAATTAATTACAGATAAGTGCAGACTAGAACAATGGTTGAAACAATGTATCCTTTTTAGTCTGCTCCTCTAGCCAGTAGAAACACTACAGAGACAGGCATTCAAGCTTTGTACAAATTCTTATGCTCTTGGAGATATTTACTCTTGGAAGCAGGGAACATATTTTACTCTATAGTAAAGTGTGGTTTAAATATAGGGAAATATGTAAAATAAGAATCTTTTAGTTGCAAGATTAAATTATTGTGCAATACATTTATGAGGATTTAAATACAACTTTAAAAAGCATCTCTTTGATGGTCTAGGGACCCTTTTCCAGTGTGTAAAAGCACAGTGAAAATGGAGGCAAAATAATAGCACATTTCTAATCCGGTAAAGATTAATGCACTGGACAATGAGTAAAAAGGCCTGGATTCAATTCAATGCCTGAGTGTGGGGGAAAGGCTTGGGGTGGGGTTAGTGCTCGTGACTGCTAGTGTGACCTGGAGTAAGTCATTTAATCTTTCTGTGCCTCAGTTTCCCATCTGTAAAATGGGAATAATCATGCTTCCTTTGTCTATTTAGATGATAAGCTCTTTGTAATAGGGACTGTCTCTTACTGTATGAATGCACAGCACCTAGCCCAATGGGTGCTCTCTCTCAGCTGGGAACTCAAGGTGCCAGTGGAATACTAAGAGCACACAAGCCCCAGGCGGCATGCATAGCAGAAATCAGATACTTCCACCCCTATAGATCCATCAGTCAAACACACAAAATCTATCTACTTTGTTATTTATCAAACTGAGCAATTAAATGTGGGCAGGTTAATTGCAGGTCTGGTCAGTAGAAATCTGAAAAGGCTTCCCCTAAAACTGCAGAGCGTTCAGTTAATTCATTGTAAGGGAGGACACAGCCTTAATTTGTGGCATAATAAAACATTAAATATTTACTCACATGGATGCCGGCTCCCTCCTAGACTCACTATGCTGGGCCACAAGAGATTGTTGTTCCTGCTGTCCTAAGTGAATGAATCACCTTGCCAGGCTGACAGATCATTTTCATTTTCTTCCCTGATACAGGGGCATTGACTTCTCTTTCAATAGAGCAGAAAAAGAATTAGCAATTCACTAGAGGAGCAGATAGCTTAGAG
The DNA here is from genome assembly GCA_033296515.1 of Macrochelys suwanniensis. Taxonomy (NCBI): domain Eukaryota; kingdom Metazoa; phylum Chordata; order Testudines; family Chelydridae; genus Macrochelys; species Macrochelys suwanniensis. The sequence continues at coordinate 2,621,676 of CM065783.1, read as the reverse complement.
GTCGAAGCTTCAGGTTTGAAACCACTGCACTCCTTGGACCCACAGATTGCAAACATAACAGGGCTAACTTAGTGTTTTATCTTTCCGAATTACAGCCCCTGCATCCCACGGGGGTTTAGGCCCAGGATCACCCAAGGTCCTGTCTGTTCTCTGTGGGCATTAACAAACTTAAGGCACTTTTCCTAAGAATGAGGGTTTGCTCCAAAGCTAAAATGCCTTTCCCCACTGCTATTGTGCTGTGTGTTGGCTGCCATCCTCCACCCCAGCAATGGCTGCATTACACTGGGGTAGTACACATGATTATTTTCTATGAGCTAGTTTGGGATTTTTTAGTTGCCATCTGTAAAATTATTATAATTAGAAAAAGTGTGGAAAACCGTGAGCCTCTTCTCTCCCTCTGCGCCCGTTCGGTGAAGAAAGGAATCAGAACCGTTCAGCCGGAGCTAGTATTTCCCCTAGAACAGCAAGTCGCTGACTCCTTTGGAGCCCTCATTTACCACTTCCGCAGTAGGGTTGGCAAGGTAGAGACCCCCAGCAATAACTCGTTGCAGTCCAGGGAGCATCACAGCAAAAACAGCTGTATAAGAGAAGGTTGCTAAACGTGGCCCTGCCTCCGAGAGAGAAGGTCAGGGGACATGACCTGGCACTGACTGCTTCAGGGACCTGGCTGTGCCAGGGTCAATCACTGCATAGGGGTTTGCAAGGCCGTAACTGGTTGTAAGCACCTGGCTGGGCCATTGGGCCTTTCCCCCAGACTCAGGCTGAACCTGGACCTGCTTTGAGACTTAGTAGTTGGGCCATAATTAGACACAAAAGAAGGTAATTACTGAGCGTAACATTCCAGAAGGGTGCCCCTTTATCTTCGCATGGTCCCCTTGACTGCATGGAATAGTCTTGGGATACGAGTAGAGTGAGCCAAAACCTAGATAAATACTGAGATGGGTGAATGCCTTTTATTGTATAATCAGAGCGAAAATTCGGTAGCTGCAAGGCCGAAAGTTCTGCTGTCCTTTGACTATTGATTGCCGGCTCTGAGAGCTCTTAAATGGTGACTAAGCAAAAGAGTGCATGAGCACAACCGTTCGTCATGCCTAGAGAGACCTCCAGATAGGCAGCTGCTATGTGAGAACCAGCCCCATTTTTCAGTCTCAAAAAGGTTCGGCCAGCTTAAATAAGTATCTCAATGGGAGGATGCTTATCCCAGCAGCCCTCTCCCTGACTGAGCTCTGCCTGTCTCCCGTACAAAGCAGGTCAAGGATCAGCGAGGCCACTTCTATTTTTCTCCTTCTTTTTGCTTAATAGAGAGGGAATTAAATGGCGCAATGATAAGCAGCAAGGCTGGTAGATACAAACTGAAAAGAAAGAAGGCTTTGAGGCCAGCTTATCTTCTCTTCTCCACTCCCCCAAGGTCTCACAAAGCCCAGGAATAAAAGCAGAACCAAAATAGTCTGTTTTGTCTAGTACTGTCAGGTTAAAAATACACTTAGAAAAATCAAGTTAACTGTCAAGATGCCAGGATGCAAGATGCCTGCAGCAGCTCTCAAGATGTGCAAGATACGGTGTTATGCTATTGTTGTAGCTACTTGTTTTTAAGCTCTAGGGGTTTGTCCATTATCCCTCATACCTTAGAACCTGATCTTTCAAAACATTTCTACTAGGCAGATCCCTGAATGCCACCCCTTTAGTGGGACTAAGACTAAGCGCATTGGGTAGAGACGTTGTCTTTTATGGGTCTCTAAAGGATCACGCCAACTTATGGTGCCATAGAAGTAAGAAGTGTGGACAATACAGGTTTACATTTCAAAGCTGTAGGCTACGGAATGCGGCTTTGTTAGCTATTTATAAGGAATGGCCCTAATTACCATGTATATCCTTTTCTAATACGTCTTTAAAGGTTGAATTTGGGTCATTTAGCCTGCTGGTTGCTTAACCCTTTCTGGCCCAGCGTCACAGGGGGGTGTTTGAAGGCCAAAAGAGGGGGTTCAGGAAAGATTTGTTTCAGGATGGTGTCCCCATACAGCATGGGTTGCAGTTGTTTGCTGATACCCTGTATGGGTTCCAGTGTGGGGTGATAGGTGACAACTAGGTGTCTGCAGTCAGAGAGGGTTTTATTTCTGTCCTGAAGCAGGTTCTCTTGGGCTATTTGGGTGGCCCGTTCCTTGACAATATTCTCCTGGGACTGACACCGCTACAACCACACTGCATATAACTGTTTAACACACAGCACTTAGATATGTGTACAGCGAAATCATGTAAAAGTTTATTTAGCAAAGTATAAAGATTTGAGAAGTAGCAAGTAAAAGTATCGGATGCAAATGGTTACATGTCAAGTAAAATCATAACACGCCTTCTAGAGCCTAGATTTAATTGACAAGATATTCCCCTGTCTAATAAAGTTAAGTTTCAGTGAAGTAGCCGTGTTAGTCTGTGTCAGCAAAAAGAAAACAAGAAAAATACCTGTGGCACCTTAGAGACTAACAAATTTATTTCAGCATAAGCTTTCGTGGGTTAAGAACCTTAACCCACGAAAGCTTATGCTGAAATAAATTTGTTAGTCTCTAAGGTGCCACAGGTATTTTTCTTGTTTTCTTTTTAATAAAGTTAAGCTCACCCAAAATCTTTGCAGCGTTTTCTGGCCAAGTTGGCTGTGACTCTCCTTTCATGAGACAGAACATGCTGGCAGTTCATCTCCTCGGTGAAGGTTCCCAGGTGTTCTTCTGTATGACAGTTATACCCCCCAAAATCCATTGTCTTTACTTGTAAACAGGATACCCCCTGCTGTGTTTTGGTTGTTTTTTCCCCCTGCAGATCTATCAGGCTCAGTAATGCAAATAGACTTACAGTGTGAGACACAGTATATAGTGGGCTGCCAGAGAGCTAAGTGTCTATGACCTTCTGCCTGATGGAAACTGTTTATCACCTTGGAGACCTGGCTTAAGAACATAGTTTTCAGTACAGATACATAACTTCTTAAATATCAGCCATCCATACATCTTGCAATGATTAGGAGAACCAGTGCATTACTGAGTATTGGAAGAGATCTTACATGCTACCCTTTGGCTAATTATTATGTAAATATTGGACCCATAGGATGCCTGTGAAATCATATGGATCCCCTTTGCTAGCTGGCAGTAGAAGGTTCCTGGGTCACACGTAATTGTAGAGAAAAGCTTGAAAATGTGATCCAAATGCGTCCTGAACGCTCAAAATGCAAATAAAAAGAACCTAAAATGTTGTTTCCTTTTAAATCTCATACTTCTAAAGCCAATCTCATGATTCTGGGGGTCTGACTCCATGGTTTTTTAACACTTGGGGTTAGTCATACTTTCTTATTTAACTTTTTTTTTAAATGGTTATTAAAGTATCAGTTGCTAATAACATCTTAGACTATTAACACTATAAAAAGAGAAACATATTAGTTTTCACAATTGATGGTCTTTGATTTTTTGCCTCTCTCTCATTTGCATAATTCTAATGACCTACTCAGTTTCACTTTGAATTCATAGCCCTTTTCCTGTCAGGTTCACTTTCAAGCTCTGGCACGATGTTGCAATGCTCTGGCTAGAAATGCTGCAGCAGGGAATGATTTTATAGAGTTTTTAAAAATGCTTTATATAGTAATTTTAAAAGATCCTGGCAACATTTTTGGTTTGTTTTTAGGGCTCTATTCCCCCCCCCCCCGGGGGGGGCTTGTTTTTGAGAGTTGTTAATGTTACATTTATTTTTATGCAATCTAAATTTTAGGCGATTTCGGAAGGAAAAAACATCAAGAAAGTAGAACAGTTCATTTACCTGGGCTGCCCCATCCTAGCCAACAGAGACTGCAGGAAAGAAGTGACATCAAGGATAGGGAAGGTGCTCACGGCATTCTCATGGAAATTAAAGATGGTGTCAAAATAAAACTCAGAATTTTCAACTCAAACATCTCAGTACAAATCTACGGCTGCGGGAGCTGGAGAGCTATCCAAATGTTAGAAAATTGACACCATCATAGGACCTAATCACATCAGCCACGCCATTAGGGGCTCGTTCACCTGCACATCTGCCAATGTGATATATGCCATCATGTGCCAGCAATGCCCCTCTGCCATGTACATTGGCCAAACCGGACAGTCTCTATGCAAAAGAATAAATGGACACAAATCTGACATCAGGAATCAGAACATTCAAAAACCAGTGGGAGAACACTTCAGTCTCTCTGGTCACTCAGTAACAGACCTAAGAGTAGCAATTCTTCAACAAAAAAAGTCAAAAACAGACTCCAACAAGAAACTGCTGAACTGGAATTAATTTGCAAACTGGATACCATTAAATTAAGCTTGAATAAAGACTGGGAGCGGCTGGGTCATTACACAAACTGATATCTGTTTCCCCCTGCTGTTGCTCACACCTTCTTGTTAACTGTCTGAAATGGGCCATCCTGATTATCACTACAAAAGTTTGTTTTCTTCTGCTGATAATAGCTCACCTTAATTGATTAGTCTGGCAACCCCCATCTTTTCATGTTCTCTCTCTCTCTCTCTGTGTGTGTGTGTGTGTGTGTGTATATCTATATATATCTACCTACTGTATGTTCCACTTTATGCATCTGATGAAGTAGGCTGTAGCCCACGAAAGCTTATGCCTAGATAAATTTGTTAGTCTCTAAGGTGCCACAGGGACTCCTGTTCTTTTTTCGTTGAAAATAAGTGTCTCTGAAAGATCCTCTGTCCCCACTAGAATTAGGACTTGTTGGACATAACTGGGGCATGTACTCCAGATGCCAACACACAGACTCCCGCAAGAATCTGTCTAGTGGAAACCAACTGGTGTGAGGAAATGAAGGTTCCCAAGAGAAACAACCCTTAGCAGGGAGGGCAGAATTGTTGATCTCAATGCCATAGAGGAGATGGAAGCAACAGCTAATGTCAGAGAGGGATGGGAGAGACTAGTTTCCGCCCTGGCATGAGAAGGATGTAATAAATAATAATTTTTAGGTCAAATTTTGATCTGTCCCTTAAGATTGGCAGAAAGCATAGAGCTGTTCAGTAAAAGAAAGAGTTGAAGATGAGTTAATGAACTGGATGTGGCTGAGCGTATCATTCATATTAGGTGCCTGGCTTCCTCTTAGCAGAGCTACGCGCCACATAATGTTTCCTCTGGAATCTTCTCAGCCCAGTGAGCAGAAACGTTCCGTGCTCATTTTTAATTATAACAAATGTCAAATAGTGCAGACTTCCCAGCAACAAACAGCAGTGCAAGGGGCTCCCTTCACCGCAGGCAGGCTTGACAACTTTGCTTTCAGGCCAGCTGTATGCGTTAGACAAATGAACTGCACTGCATGTCCAGTATCACGTGCGGCCCCTCTGAAAGCAGTCAGGATAAACCGTGGCCTTACACACATGTGCTCTCCCCTGCCTCTCTGATGAAGGCCATTATTATACCTCTGCTAATATTGTCTGATTGTCTGGTTTTCTGTAACATGTTAACCACACCCTTCCATCATGGCAAACATTCTGTCACCTGTTTCATTTGGCAGCATTTCTTAGGCCAGGCTCAGATGCGGTTACATTTACCAGGTCAGTTCAGTGTTTTGAATCAGTCAATACTATTCAAACGTCATCAGGGAAGACCCTAAAGCGCTACATAATATATGCACAGTTTGTGATGAGCCCAAGTTGCAGAGTTGAGATCTGGATTTAAAGTTTGACATACCCTCATTCTCTAACCTTCCCTCTATCCCCCAAGAAAACACACATTTGGGGTGTTTGAAGCGACGGTTTTGTTTTAGCCTATAAGTGCCAGCCATGAAATTTGGATCTGGATCCTGCTTTGGAGTCAGAATTGTCTTCCCCCAAAATATGGGAAGTCCCAGCTCTGGCCCATCTCTCTATCACTTGCTCCTGAAATGCACCCACTTCTGGAGTGGACCTGGCAGCCGTTTAACAGCATATAACAACACTACACAACAGCTGAGGACAAGAAATAAAGAAATATACTACTGCGTATAAAACTGCAGAAGGAATTTAGGGCAGCAGAATGTAGTTACCCAAATCTAAATTTGGCCAGGACACTTAAGCTAATGTTTTAAATCAGGAACTGGGTAACCTGGTGTTATCTTTGTATTAACACAAGTAACGGAGTAACTCCAAGAGCAACTAAAAAGCTCCTTCTCTTCTACTCAGCAACGGTAAACACACGAAAGAGCCTCCTCCCACCCCTCACAATTAACCTTTTATCCTCTGATCTTCCAAGTTACCACCTGTTCTGCGGCCGTTCTGCATACACCATTGGATTCCTGGCATACACCTGATACGGTTCATCAGCGCAGCAGGTGCATTCCGCAGGACTTACCTGGAAACTTTCCTCAGCCATCAAGTGGTTACCCTGCTTGTTTACTGGAGAGTTATGGAAATGCTGCTCCTGACCTGACCGTATATTTGGGGAAGGGAGCTGGGGGAGGGGGGAGAGTGGGACTTATGTATGCATGCCAGAACAAATCCAGTCGGAAAGGGACATTGACTTACCTGTGTAGTCCAGCGCCCATGATGGATGGTTGCCTATTTCCTGTTGCGGCATGTATCATAGATCTGTTTTAAGACTGCCTGGGGATTTGAGGTTGGAAGAGCCTATTAATAATGCATGCGGTGGCTGAATTAAAGTAATAATTGTCCCCACAGAGTGTGCTGCATTGACATATTGGTGCAGAAAGCGACTCCTTCAATGAGCGTATTCCTTTCGCTTCCATCCTTGACATAGTTACCGTTCGTTTATTTGACAGCTTGATTCCTTTGCATTCGTTATTCATTAAGGGCCAAAGGCTCAGCACAAGCAATGGGGCTGTGTGTAGGGCTTTCAGGAGAGGCTATTCTACGCTGCTTCAGCAGCCTCAAGACAACAGCCATCTCCATGGTGTTGCCCCCCACTCTTTCCTAAGAGTACCAGGAATGATCCCGCATCCCAGCAAATAGCAAAGAAGCTGGCAGCATTGGAAATTTACTGGACCAGTGACCAGTGCAGGAAGCAGATTAAGCAGCTAAAGTGGGGGAGGGGGGGGGCTTTTGTATCTTTGTATGAAAAGGTGTCAGTGATGCAGCCCTCAGGCCAATATACTAGTCCTCACGTGGCCCTCATGGTGATCTGAGTTTGAGATCTCTGTACTATACTATGCTTTATGAGCTTGATTCATCCCTCATTGGCCTCAGTGGGAGACAGATTGAGCCCAGTAAGAACCTAACCTTGTCTAGCAGAGTCCCTGATGTGGCCTCACCTAGTAAAGTAACTTTTGGTGGTTTCCGCGTCACTTTCAACTTCAGCGAGAGGAATTTATCTGGAGAGAAAATCCAGGGATTCCACTGCTATTTTGTGTTCCCTTAAAATTTGGCACTCTTCAGTTAATTAACTTAGCACTAGCAATTTTATTGCCCAGACAACGTTGCCACACCAGAACCCCCGAAAGCTCCATAGTATGTTAAATGGAAGATATAATTGCAAGTTGCTTTGCTGCAGCTGTTAAAAGTAAAAGGGGTTGGGGCGGGAGGGAGTCCATTAAGACTATCTGCATTACATCATGGGGGGGGGGAAGTTTGCTTTTATTATACATGCTAGCCCCAGGCTGAGCTAAATTGCTACTTTCATAGCTCAGCTGAGAGTGGTTATTTGAGCTTTTTTGTACTCCACTGATTTTGACGTGAACGCTCCAGAGATGATGATGATGTGCTTTTTGAGTCAAGCTGACAAAAAGAATATTGTTGCATTCGCCGATAAAGGCTAAAGAGAGCGGTTCCTTTCTTCCTTCCTTTTAAAAAGTTTTGATTGATGGTGTCTCAGAGATGCTAACTGGATATGTTAAGTCGGGGAGAAATAGCAGCTGAAAATATTGCCTCGATCATATAATTGTCATCTCCAGGAAGTAGGCTATATGGCAGAGCATTCACTTCTCTTTCTACAATACAAGGTCGTCATTTGATGCGCTCCCAAGAAGGAAGGGTCCTTGTTTTGTCCTCTCTCCCTACCCTATTTGGTTATTGACCCAACGCACCGTCAAGCTGTGGAACTCGTTGCCAGAGGATTTTGTGAAGGCCAAAACTATAACTGGATTCAAAAAAAGAACTAGAGAAGTTCCTGGAGGACAGGTCCATCAGCGGCTATTAGCCAAGATGGTCAGGGATGCAACCCCATGCCCTGGGTGTCCCTTACCCTCTCTGAAATGACACTGCTCCTGGGGTGGGTGGGTAATCAGGGTGGGAGGGCTAAAGGCACAGAGGAACAGAGACGGCATTAACGTTTTTATTGCAACCCCTGAGGACTAGCTCGTATGAACAGAGCTCATGTTTACTGCAGCAGCCACTGCCGCACGCTCAGCCTCAGGGATGGAGTGCAAAGGCGTGACAATGTGTGACATTCCTTTATCCAGCCCTGTTGCTGTAGAAGGAATGCCTGGATCCTGGTGAGCTAAACTCTGACTTGAACTTGCTGTCATGTAGGGGTCAGCAGTGGTGCAGCTCTGCCCGTTGCTGGCCAGCGACGCCAGGACTGGGGATATCCCAGAGGGCAGACAAGATCTGAGAGAAATCCACACCTATTTTCCACTCAGGGCAGTGTTGAGGTTGAGCCACAGGATTGGGAGGCAGGGATCCCGCTTCCGTTCCCAGGTGTGCTGCTGATGTGTGCGTCCTTGAACAAGTGGTCTCAGGCTCATTGGGCCTCGGTTTCCCCATCCATAAAATGGGAGTAATACTTTATGTAAGCGGCAGGGGTATTTTGAGTCCAAATGGATCAATGCTTGCGAGGCATATTGAGATCTCGGACGAGGGAGGGGTGTGATTGTGCCATCATGGGCTGCTAAAATAAACAAATATTAACAGCCGGGAATTCTTGCTCGCTGGACTTGGCAGCCTCACAAAAGTCTCATTCATGCTGACTCCTGGTCCTCTCCCATCAATGCTTCTGAAGGCATGTTTAAATATCTGTTAATCAGCAACAAGGGCTACGTGGGCCAAGATTTTCAAAGGGGGCTAGTGATTTTGAGTGCCAGCTTGGGATGCCTTAAAGAGGGGCGATTTTTGGAAAGGGTTGAGCACCCGTCCTCTTAAAATCAAGCTCCTTTGAAGTGTCTCATATTGGGCACCCAGAAGCCTCTAGTCGCTTTTGGAAGCCTTAGCCTAGCTAGCGTGTCACGGGGCGATGATGTGGGATAAGCAGCATGAGACGTTTAGTCTCCAGAAAGTGGTGACGCCAGGATAATGCAGTGAGTGGCAGCAGCTCCCTTGTGCAGAGCCGGGCTCTGGCATTTTATTTGAAAGCAAGTTTGCAAGTTGAACACATACTCGGAGCAACTTTCAACTGCACCCGCCACTGCCTGCCTGGCAATAACCCGAGCGCTCGCTGGACTTGGCAGCCTCACAAAAGTAATATTTTTACAAGGATGAACTGGTCATGAATAATTTCTCTAATGTACTGGACACAAACAGGCTCTCCATCAATATTAAGATACGGGCGTCCTCTCGCTCTGGCTGCCTTCTGAGACAAACGTATTTACTGGGCACAATGCAAGGAGAACGTCATCTACTATTTATGTCTCAGCTTCACTGCTGTCCCCTTTGTGCTATCCTGGCTTGCTGGTGGAATACGAGATTGTCCTTCTGGCTCAGTGGCAGGGAGGAGCTGTCAGCGTTATTTTTAGGTGGTCTTCTGCGCCGGTAACGCTCACATTTTGCAGTGAAATCGATTCTTTGTGCCCAGCATGGAAAGAGCTAGAATGTCCCCAGCCAAGCAGGGTCCTCCCTATACATCCCTTTGTCCCATGACTATTCCCCTCCACCCCCTTTATTGTGAATTTAGCACTGAGAAAGGCACCTGAGCCCAGGGGCGGCTCTACCAATTTGGCCACCCCAAGCAGTTGCCGCCAAATTGCCGCCGCAGCGAGAAAAACGGTGGAGCTGCCGCTGAATTGCCGCCGCGGGACACAGACTGCCACCCCACTCCGGATGCCGCCGCAAGGACCAGCTTGGAAAGCTGGTGCCTGGAGCCGGCCCTGCCTGAGCCTAAAAGACTGAAGGCCTGTTCACCAAACAAGGACAACACGAACAGCACCAATGCAAAATCTTCTCACCTCCTGCTGTTGGCTCTCCATGTCAGCCTGGAAAGACCGTCTCAAAGGCTGAGACGAGGGATTCCATCCGCACGACCCAGGGTTTAATCCTCAGGCTCTTTGGTGTCATTGCTGATGGCATTATCTATCTCATTTTGGTTGTAAGCTTTAGGGTTTTCCCATGCTTTGGGCTGATGGCCTCCACAGCTCAGATGGAACATTATATGTTGATCCCTCCTTTATCTGTGACCAAGGACAGCTGGACTGGTCCCACTTCCCCCGCAAAGGTTAAATGGTCATTTGTCTCTTTTTGGACAGCGCCCAGCTTGCTAATCCGCCTTTGGCAAATCAAACTCCGCTTGGTGTCCCTATAAGATAATGGCTGATTTGCCCTGGCTCCTTTCTGGATTGCCTCAGCTGGGCTATTTTGCCTAAACCTCTTTTTTTTTAATGGGGATGTTTCTACAGATGCCTTTAAAGCAATCACCTGCCTATTGTAAAGCCCAAACGGCTCTGATCAGAAAGCTCCAAGGTGGCAACAAGCAACATATCCTGTACCTTTAGCCTGAATTGATCGCTACTATCTAAGCTGTCGCTATTCTGTGTAACGTTCCATCTTTGTGTGATGGGCAAACTGGAGCAGTATCAAAGCTTGTCCGGCCAAACAGCACACTCAATCATGGTGCATTTGTGTTACTAAAGATTTGGGCTCTACAAATCTGCCCTCTTCATGCACTGCAAACTCTCACTGCTTACAATGGGAGTTACAAGCAAGAGAGACTATGTGATCAGACCCCATTAGGTTATGCAATAACTGACAGGCCTGTCCATTATTGTACAGCCAGACACTCACTCATCTGTATGGACAACAAGCTGGTCTGGTTCCACACTGAACCCTTTAGGGTTCTGGCGGTTTCTGGGTGAGGTGCACTCTCCCTGTGAACCATTTTCCCCCCAAGAGCATGTGTAACAATGGCCTGTTACAAAGGGTAATTTGTGAGGTCCAGAGAACAACTGAGGAAAAATTGCTTCTGCTGTCTCTGGAGTGCAGGCTGTTAAAGGGCTGAAGGCTGCCTTGTTTTTTCATTTGGCTGGGGGTCCGCACTTTTGTGTAGCTGGCAGAATGGTTTTCTCATGAAATTGGTCCATCCATCCTCATCCTCTACATGTAAATGACAGAGTTTCTGGTTCAGGGCTTTCAGTCCAAACGAGCCTGAAGGTGGAGGATACAAAGGCTTTCAAATGAGAACACAGGAATTGCCAGACTGGATCAAACCAGGCGTCCGTCTAATTCAGTGTCCGGTATCCTTCAGAGGCCAACTCTGGCTGCTTCAGAGGAAGGTGCAAGAGACTGCAGTTAAGGGATAACCTGCAAGCAGGGAGAGTTTCTTTCTGATCATTAGTTAGAGATGGACCCATGCTCTGAAACATGGTGGTTGTACCCTTCTCTAAGGTAGTGGGCTCTGTCACCAGCCCAGAAAGGACTCAGTGCCCGGCCCAAGTCTCTGTCAGGCCCTTCCCTTAGGGCCTAGGTTATTAACGCCAACTCAAAATGTAGGCAAAATATCCAAACAAAGCAGTTCCTCTGCCCCCCATAGGCTAGGCTCCCAGAGGCATTTCCCCTTGCTTCTCTCCTGCTGAAAGCAGGACACCCCTTTCCCGTCAAACCCCCTGATTCGGGGCTCCCGCAGCTCCTTTCCAGCTGAGCTCTCCCAGCTCTCAATAAGGGTCACCTGACCCCTTCCCAGCTGGGTTGGATGATCCAGCAGGATTGGCAGGTGCCAGGCCACGTGCCCCTGAAAGGAAGGAACAAACCTGTTACACCTCCCCAAACACTTTTTTTTAACATTGCTTGAAGAGATTTGCACTGGAACCTGCCATTTTTATTCATTTCCCCCTTCCTCCATCACTACCTGTTCCGCTCTCCACAAGAGCTCCGAGACTTTCAGGGAAACTGCTTTAAGGGTTCAAAAGCTTTTTAGAGAGCAGATCCAGAGGGACATAATTTTCTTTCCCACCTCATGTCATTTTCAAGCTCGTAACATTGCCCTCTGCAAGAACTGAGGAGAAGAGAGGTACGTTTCTAAGGATAATGAAAAGAAAGACTCCATTATGAAGAATCATCATTATTCTTTGTTCCAATGAGCACTCAGAGACTAAGCCTGGCTGGCAGAAAAGTAGGACCAACTCATTAGGACTTGGATCGTCCATTTGCATATAAATCAACCTTCTAAACTAGCATCATGGGAACCCAGGACTTGAGCCAAGGAGTCAGACTGCCCAGCAGACCCTCAGACACTTGTATCTTAATATGACATCCATTGTATCTACACCCCAGTTTTAATATCACTTCATTCTATCTCAGAAAAATGAGTGAAGATTGGCTATTCCTCTGAGTGCTTCCCTGACTTTTTGCCACTGCACCCTGGGCTCCAACTCAATTTCTGCAGCTTCCTTTGGGCTTGTTTTCTGCTCACAACTGTTTTCCATTCTGGAACATTGGTAGGATATTGCTGAGTTTTGGCAGGACTCGTACTCTATAGTTTGCAATTACTAGGAAGGCCAAATTTTAAAGGACACTCAACACCAGTTTCCACATATATGCTGTTTGCATGCGCAGATCATTTGCATCCCCAATTTTGTCATTCTACGATCTTTTGTGCATGTGATCGCGAGACCACATGATTATGAGCTAGACCTTAGGGAGCATGTCCTTCCTTGGAGAACTGATGTATGGAATAGTCAGCCTCCTGGTCTGCAGAGAAAAGAGAGAGTCAATTTGTTAAAGCAAAACTGGATATATTGCAAGCTGGATGTAAACATCAAGGTCAGAGAAGAATTGTTTGGTGTGTTCCAAGTGGTCATAACTAGGAGGAATGGGATGAAATTGTGCACAAGAAAGTTTCAACAGCAGGTTAGAGAAAATGTCCTGGTGTAAGTAGAGCTAAGCGGGAATCCCGCAAGAATTTCTGAGATTTCAAAAATTTTTCCCATCCCTTTTCAGGATAGAAAATTTTCATGAACCAAAACTCTGTGGAAAAAAAATTCAGATCAGATCAATTGAAAAATTTCATTCAATAATTTTAAAACATTTTGTTTTAGATTTTGACCTTTAAAAGTGTCTTTTCATATTTTATCTTAAATTAACTTAAATTTCTAAATGGAAAAGTCATTTTGACTCAAACCCCAAACTTTTTCATTTCTAAAATGTAAAAATGCAAAGTTTTGAAAATGTCAAAACTTTTTTTTTCTTCAATTTTTTTAAAATGAGAAATTCATCAAAACGGATTCTTTCTACAAACTGTTTTGGTTTCAATGGATCAACATTTTCTGATGAAAAAATATTTCATAGAAAATTTCCCAACCACTTCTACGTGCAAGATCTATTAGAAGATGAAATGATCTCTGATGATAATTATTGAAAGCCCTATGCAACTGGATGGGCTGAATTTGCTCAGAACCTAAAGCCATCCTGCTCCGGTAGTGGGGACGGAAAAGAGACCTTTTTCGTATGTCATTCCCATGGTTCTATGCAGCTGCCACAAACTGGGTGATGCAATGGTTGGTCTATAGGTTTTCTCAGTCCCTGAATTCTGGGTCTGACCCTGGAATCTTTACCCCATCCTCAGGTAACACTTCCCACTTGCTACGGGATCGGCTTCTCGGTGCCTTTCAGTGAAGTTCCCAAACCACACCAAAGCAACTGAAGATTTCAACCAGCACCAAATGAAAACACAGCAGTGCAGCCTTTGATTGAAAAATGCTGTGCCTCCTCTTACTAGATAAATACATATTTTTTAATCCTTGATGCCAGCTGGAAAAGCAAATGTCTCCCAAACACATCCTGTTCAATTAAAAAAAAATAAATCACTGCATAAGACCATTGAAAAGTCCGGTCATGACCTGTGGGTGGGTGCCCATCTGATAAGAGTTAGCCTGGATTGTGAAGGGCTCTGGACAGGTTTGTTAAGCTACACAACATGAGTCTTGTATGTAAGAGAGCAGTATGACTGCTCAGAGCTCCAGTATGAAACTGCAGAAAAACCTGAGAGTCTCTGGATTAAATTTAGAAGTGGGAGCAACAAGGGTAATGTCGTGGTGGGAGTCTGCTACAGACCACCAGACCAGGGGGATGAGGTGGACGAGGCTTTCTTCCAGCAACTAACAGAAGTTACTAGATCACAGGCCCTGGTTCTCATGGGTGACTTTAATCACCCCGATATCTGCTGGGAGAGCAATACAGCGGTCCACAGACAATCCAGGAAGTTTTTGGAAAGTGTAGGGGACAATTTCCTGGTGCAAGTGCTGGAGGAACCAACTAGGGGAAAAGCTCTTCTTGACCTGCTGCTCACAAACAGGGAGGAAATAGTAGAGGAAGCAATAGTGGATGGGAACCTGGGAGGCAGTGACCATGAGATGGTCGAGTTCAGGATCCTGACACAAGGAAGAAAGGAGAGCAGTAGAACAGAGACCCTGGACTTCAGAAAAGCAGACTTTGACTCCCTCAGGGAACTGATGGGCAAGGTCCCCTGGGAGAATAACATGAGGGGGAAAGGAGTCAAGGAAAGCTGGCTGTATTTTAAAGAATCCTTATTGAGGTTGCAGGAACAAACCATCCCGATGTGTAGAAAGAAAAGTAAATATGGCAGGCGACCAGCTTGGCTTAACAGTGAAATCCTTGCTCGTCTTAAACACAAAAAAGCAGCTTACAAGAAGTGGAAGATTGGACAAATGACCAGGGAGGAGTATATAAATATAGTTCAGGCATGCAGGAGTGAAATTAGGAAGGCCAAATCACACTTGGAGTTGCAGCTAGCCGGAGATGTTAGGAGTAACAAGAAGGGTTTCTTCAGGTATGTGAGCAACAAGAAGAAAGTCAAGGAAAGTGTGGGCCCCTTGCTGAATGAGGGAGGGAACCTAGTGACAGAGGATGTGGAGAAAGCTAGTGTACTCAATGCTTTTTTTGCCTCTGTCTTCACAGACAAGGTCAGCTCCCAGGCGGCTGCACTCCGCAGCACGGTATGGGGAGGAGGTGACCAGCCCTCTGTGGAGAAAGAAGTAGTTCGGGACTATTTAGAAAAGCTGGACGAACACAAGTCCATGGGGCCGGATGCACTGCATCCGAGGGTGCTAAAGGAGTTGGCCGATGTGATTGCAGAGCCATTGGCCATTATCTTTCACAAATCATGGCAATCGGGGGAGGTCCCGGATGACTGGAAAAAAGCTAATGTAGTGCCCATCTTTAAAAAAGGGAAGAAGGAAGATCCGGGGAACTACAGGCCAGTCAGTCTCACCTCAGTCCCTGGAGAAATCATGGAACGGGTCCTCAAGGAATCAATTCTGAACCACTTAAAGGAGGGGAAAGTGATCAGGAACAGTCAGCATGGATTCACCAAGGGCAAGTCATGCCTGACTAACCTAATTGCCTTCTATGATGAGATAACTGGCTCTGTGGATGAGGGGAAAGCAGTGGATGTGCTATTTCTTGACTTTAGCAAAGCTTTTGATACAGTCTCCCACAGTGTTCTTGCCAGCAAGTTAAGGAAGTATGGGCTGGATGACTGGACGGTAAGGTGGATAGAAAACTGGCTGGATGGTCGTGCTCAACGGGTAGTGATCAATGGCTCCATGTCTAGTTGGCAGCCGGTATCAAGTGGAGTGCCCCAAGGGTCGGTGCTGGGGCCGGTTTTGTTCAATATCTTCATCAATGATCTGGAGGATGGTGTGGACTGCACCCTTAGCAAGTTTGCAGATGACACTAAACTGGGAGGAGTGGTTGATACGCTGGAGGGTAGGGACAGGATACAGAGGGACCTAGACAAATTAGAGGATTGGGCCAAAAGAAATCTGATGAGGTTCAACAAGGACAAGTGCAGAGTCCTGCACTTAGGACGGAAGAATCCCATGCACTGCTACAGACTAGGGACCGAATGGCTGGGCAGCAGTTCTGCAGAAAAGGACCTAGGGGTTACGGTGGACGAAAAGCTGAATATGAGTCAACAGTGTGCCCTTGTTGCCAAGAAGGCTAACGGCATTTTGGGCTGTATAAGTAGGGGCATTTCCAGCAGATCGAGGGACGTGATTATTCCCCTCTATTCGGCACTGGTAAGGCCTCATTTGGAGTACTGTGTCCAGTTTTGGGCCCCACGCTACAAGAAGGATGTGGATAAATTGGAAAGAGTCCAACGGAGGGCAACAAAAATGATTAGGGGGCTGGAGCACATGACTTATGAGGAGAGGCTGAGGGAACTGGGATTGTTTAGCCTGCAGAAGAGAAGAATGAGGGGGGATTTGATAGTTGCTTTCAACTACCTAAAAGGGGGTTCCAAAGAGGATGGATCTAGACTGTTCTCAGTGGTAGAAGATGACAGAACAAGGAGTAATGGTCTCAAGTTGCAGAGGGGGAGGTTTAGGTTGGATATTAGGAAAAACTTTTTCACTAGTAGGGTGGTGAAGCACTGGAATGGGCTACCTAGGGAGGTGGTGGAATCTCCTTCCTTAGAGGTTTTTAAGGTCAGGCTTGACAAAGCCCTGGCTGGGATGATCTAATTGGGTTTGGTCCTGCTTTGAGCAGGGGGTTGGACTAGATGACCTCCTGAGGTCCCTTCCAACCCTGAGATTCTATGATTCTATGATTCTATGATTCTTTCATGGCATAGTGCGAAGGTGGGTGTGCAGAATACAGTATGAAACAATAAGGCTAGGGAAACACGCAGAGGCTGCACCCCGACAGCTTTGCAGCATGTGCAATCATTTACAGCGGCAGTGGGGATAAAACTCACATCCTCCTGCTAAGAAAGCACCGGCCCTTGTCACATGGGATAAAGGAGAATCCCCAGTAGCTGTGAGCAGTCTATAGAATCCGTGCCATGACACTGAGCGCAGGGCAGGGCAGGGATGCACACGTCCACCGGCTGTGTTGTGATAATATTATTCCGTTACATGTGCTCAGTTTATTTTCTTCGTTTTCACACAGCTTGATTCCACATTTACCCATTTGTGGGGTCAGCAGGTGGTAACCCAGCGCACCACGACAGTAGATGCAGTAGACTTTATGCTCTAGCTAGCCAGGCCCATCGTAAAGTACAGGGTAACAAGGCTAATGCTTTGCACTTACAGGAAGTGCCTTCCAGCTGAGGATCTCACAGCACTGCACAATCGTTAATTAACCCTAACACAGCAAATCAATTGCAGGGTGGTTAAGAGACTTGCCCGAGGTTTTAGCAAGTCAATTGCAGAGGTGGGAATAAACCCTAGGAGTCCTAGCTCTGCCCGGCACTAGACCCCACACTTTCTGGCACTCTACTGAGCCGAGAGAAGGCAGATGCAGTTAACTGTACTGACTGTAACCCAGGATTTTCCTTTTCTTTCCCCCGTTAAATCTAGCACATTTAAGGATTTCCTTTTATGTGATATGCAGCCTTAAATCGGACGGACAGGATGTAATTCATAAGAATTCCTTTAGCAGCTAAAGCACTGTAGCTCAGGAACAGAATCTTTCAAAGGAAAGTGTCTTGGGAAATCCTCTTGCTGAGTCATCTGCTGTGCAAATGACATTTGTTATGTAACATCCAGTTATGCATGGGTGCCAAGGCTTGCTTTTGCTCTAATGGCTTCATAAATTGGAAATCCTAATTCATTTGATTAACTAGTTCTAGGGGAAGCTTCAGTTTCATTCTCTCCCAGCCTCTTTCTCATTTCTCTGTCTCTGATTTCCCCCCCACACCTTTTTTTTTATGCGACTGGCTTCTGTAGATGATGGTGCAGAAGAAAGGCATTTGGGCGGAGGAGAAAGTGGATTTTACTGCTGGGGTAGAGCTGAGTGGAAGGAGCTATTTTGCATTTGATGGTGCTTGCTAGCCTAGCACATACAAAAAGAATCCCCTGACAGCTATCTCAAACACGTGTGTCCTCTGAACATCTCCCTTGATTTGTCCCTCATCAATCGGCTTTTCCAGGTTTCTTTGTGTTCTTGATAATTTGCCTACCTTTCCCTAATGTATTCGTGTTGGTGCAGAGCAAAATAAAATTGTGTGTTCTTCTTTTGATTTAAAGGGGCACTGACAACTTGAAATCACACTTCCCTTCTTAATTTTGTTTCACCTGCTATTGTTACAAGTAAAACCTAAAGCTTGCTGTCACGGAGACAGAGAAACAATTATTTTGCTCTATTTTTTCCAGTTTATTTTTCTTTCATCATTTGACAGCACTAGCTGCATAATCAGTTTCACTCCAGTCAGTTTCTCCTATCTGTTTGGGTCTTTCAAGCAGCAACAAAAGAGAGAGTTGATTTGTTTGTTGGTTAGTTAGTTAAATCTCACAAACCGGCAGAGGTGCAGAGGCAGGTACTAAATTGTCTAGATACCAGACGGACGTATCTCTCGAGAGACACTGCCAGATAGTTTACAACAAAAAAATATCGTCTGTTCTTTTTTAAAATGGAGGGTTAAAGGAACTAATTGGGTGTTAATCTACCATGCAACTATCACACTGGTTCCCAGGCTTCTATGTTAATGGAAGAATTTATTTGGAAAAACCTTGACATTAAAATAAAAGACCCAACCAAAGCAAATAGTATTTTTGATGTTCTGTATACTTTAATCTGCACTGCTTAAAATCCAAATAGAACAATACTCTAACTAGTGCACTTTAGGATTGTTGTGGAAAATTAACCACATGTTGTGTTTGGATCAGAATCGCCTGAGGCTCCTTTATTTTATACGAGCATATATGCAAGGAGAGTCAGCATAGCCCCATGCAAGGTGACAAGCTGCTCTGCCCTCCTTAAACTTTAACCAGCTTATAAAGGTTAAACCACAGACAAATTACACATACTTTCTTATTCATTACCTTATTTGGAATACATTGCAAAATCAATACAGGTCAAAAGCAAAGCCAGCAAAACGAGCATTTTCCATATTTAGGCTTTTCCTGTTGTTCACTGTCTACCCTTTTTCCTAACTGCAGTTATCTATTTCTAAAACTTCTGCTATTGCAAATTGTTCTATTTGGGGACTTTTCCACTTCTGCCTCCCCCTCCTTCCTCCTATACACAGAGACAAGCTGAACCAAAGTTCAACACAGCCTAGACCCAAGCTTATCCAAAGTTTTAAGGCCTACACAGCTTGGCCAAAGTCTTGGGCCCCCCAGATTTTCCTTCACAGGATCAAATAGATTAAACCACATCAGGCAAGATTCCTTATCCAAAAGGAGTGAAATGTGAACAATTAAAAAAAACCTTTCAGGTTTAGCACTCAAAGATGCGTAACGGTAAACGACGTGGATAAGGAAGTTTTATACAAGATGGGAATTAAAAAACATACTGAGATGGGCCAGTTCAAATCAAGCACTTTAGTAGCTGGTTCTGCCTTCATCAGTGAATTAAAATAATAGGCCAGCAAGTTCCCTGTGGGACTGATTGAGCTTTAGGTCTGGTCTGCAGGGGCAACTGGTATTCAGCTGTCGGTGTGACAGGGTAATGTCAGGGCTGGAGATGTGCTGGGACTGAAGGTACCTGGGACCAAACCCTGGTCTGCATGCTCAACCCAAGGCAATAGGCCGCATGTAAGGAGCTTTCAGAGACTGTGCAATGGGGGTTAGGGGACAGGCACTGAACAAGGCAATGTATCCACTGCTGCGACTTTTGAGCTGGTCCCAGGGAGTGAAGACCCCTCACCACTGAAGCCCCAGTGAAACACAGAGTTGTGCAGAGGTAGGTGGATAACATCGGGTAGACTCCCCAGTCTCACACAGCTTCTGCAGTCAAACGGGGCTGGCACATCCCCAGAAGCAGAGGTAGGGTTTTCTCCCCAGGCTCTAGAAGCAGCTGACGTCACATTGTAGTGCGGCTAGTTGCCTGCGATCAATTGTCCACCTGCAGTTGTGTTAAATCCAACAGCTGCCGGAGCAGCCGGTTGTGGCATCTGATGTTTGGCTTCAGATCTGTAATCAGTGTATTTGTCTACGTTTCTGATAAATGCATGGGGGGGGGGGAGGGGTGGTTCTGATGCATTATCGTTGTGAAATTGAATATTGATTCATTTTGCTTGGATGGCTTTGTAAGGCCTAGCCTCCATTTGTGGCCCTGAGACTTTGCTAAGGGTGCAGTGACAAATTTGCCCATGCTCCAGTTAAGGGAGCTTTCTTTAGTGGATTTGTCTTCCAATTTTAATGGGACTCTCCAGCAAGAACTCATTGGTGCTGTTTGGTGGTTTATTGGTGAGTTACTGTTGTCTCTGCTGGGCCACATTCTCCACTTATTTACACTTGAGCAATTCTTTTTAAGACCTTGTGCACACAGGAAAGGTTTCTTTTCAGTATAACCTAAGATGTGAATTTAAACCAATTATGTAGTTATATGGGTTATGTTGCTTGGAAATGGATTTAAGCTACATTGGAAAAAACAACAACCTCTCTTACACTGGAATAAGAGCTTACACCTGGTGTTTTTTATTGACATTACTATACCTGTATAGCTTATTGGTATAACTGGTAAACATTTCCCATTCAAACGATGACTATAATAAGTCAATGGAGTGTGAGAGAATTAGATTTGTAATTCATAACGTGCCCTCTAGATGGCACCTGCGTGTTGATTCCATCTTGGCATTTATAACATGCCCATCATAGAGAACTAACTGGTAGGTTTTCATTTTTCAACCATTTCCAAGAAAAAAATGTGAAATGTGAAATTGTCTTTATTTCAAAGTGTTCTAGAAGGAGCTTGTTTTAGTTGTTCCTTATCCCACAACTTCTAGCTGTATTTTTTTTCTGAAATTTTTGTAAAAAATGTTATTGAAAATGATTATTGAATTTCTTTGGTTAATTCTTCTCTCGGTCATGGCCTGGCAGGCTCTTCCGTGTCTTCCTTCATAGTGGACACTGCCTCTCACTTTGCATTTGTCAAACAACTGTCTCTGCTCCTTCCAACAGTCTTGTTCCATGAAGCATTTCAGAAACGGCACTACATTTTTTTACCACCTCCAGTTGGTCCTGTCACCTAGTGTATTCGGCGTCTGAATGGGCTGATCTGCTCTGGATTTTAAGCTCAGGGGCAGAGACCCTGGAGCCTGGTTTTCAATGGAAATCCTCTTGATTTACACCAGTGTGAGACCAGCGTCTATCAGCATGTTGTTTTACGTTAATTGACAGCTTGTTTGGTGCTTCGCGATCAGTAATTGCTAATTAATTTCCTGGATCATATTAATCTTGGGTGACTCCATGGAAATCAATGTAGTTATCCTTGGGATGAATTTGGCCCGTTGTGTTTAACTTGTACCTGTATGGGGGAGCATCCACTAATGGTATTGAGGAAAATTCCAGTTTCTCCCATTAACTCTTCACAACACGTATCAGGTGGCTTATCACAGATGCAATGGTCTATAATATTCATCCTTTTGGCTGGGGCTTTGCACAGTACATTGACTCTTGAATTAATTCAGCCTTGTAAATGGGGACTCTGCCTTCCGGTGCTTTTTAGGCCCCCCTGTTAAGGCTGTGGAAAAGTGCTGGTTCTTGCTGACATGTTGCATCTTTCATGGAGATTGACACTTGTAGTTCTGGTGAGTCTTTTGTTTGAGGCTTTGTTACTTCACAGGTGGACAAGTTGATTCTCGTCAGTCACATTGAGAGAGAGCGGATGGAAAAAGTTTACAGATAGCATCAAAGTAAAGACCGCCAAAATTTCTGGGCCCGTCTTTACTAAGGAAAAGCAGTCAGGGAAGCAGCATCTGCATTTGCAAATCCTTAGACAAGAACCCTCCACAAAAACCCTCTGTGAGGAGTATCTGGCTTGCAAATGGACCAGATAGTGTGTATCAAATGTTCTCAGGCGCCTTCTTTGCCTTCCTCCAGGCCACCTTCTACTTATGGCAACAGAGTGTCTTAATAGGGAGACTGTTAAATGAGCTATTTGGTATAGGTGGGGCAGGTAGCACAAAATTTGTACTGACACGTCATACCCCCCAAATCCAAGCACAGGTCCTGGTCTGAGGGTTTGGGTTAGCTCAATTATAATGATTAGGAGCCTGTTTTCAAAATTTGGATCCAGGTGTGGGAATTGGACGACTCCAAAGGGTGTTTAGATTTAGGTTAGATCTCACTTCCAGGGCTGATCCCGAGCGAGACGGGAAGGCGTGGAGCAAATTCAGCAGCAAATATTCTATTGCACGCCTTTTTATGCCTGGAAACCTCATGTTCCATTTTATTCTGTGCGTGGCAGGTGTAACTTGGCCCGGAGTCCCCAGGGAAGATACGGTGTCAGCCGCACCAGAACCCAGAGCCAGAGGAAAATGAGGAATTCTCTGCTAGAACGAACGCTCCGCCACTCAGCGGGACATTGAAAAGCAACCGCTCAACTGAAAAGGAGGGTCAGTAAATTAAAGTGGCTCCCAGATGCACTTGGGCTGTTTACAGAGCACTTGGTGTGGCTGTTCACTGGAGCATCAAAGAGAAGAGGCTTATATTAAAAGAGGAAAATGAGACGGAAAGTGAAGGCTTGGACCAGCCCCTCCCCCCGCCCCACATGGACAAACTAGCTCGTTTCAGACACTCCAGGTTTGGATGGGGCGAGCTGGAAACTGTCAGGAGTTTGGCCCTTACACTGCATCTGCTCAGTCTCCTGGCAGCCTCCCAGCTCTGCTGGACTGTTTGATGGGAGGCCAGGCCTGACGGGCTGAGGAAGCCAGCAGGCCGGTTCTTCAGACGAGTAGCGGCAGTGGCTCACTGGCTGCTCGGCGCATATGCCTGTGGATTCTCTGTCACCCTGTGCTCGCCTCACTCCAAGCCCTGCTCCAGCCTAGGCCCTGCCCTGCACCCAGCCTTGTTCCAGTCCTGTCCCAGCCTGCACCTGCCTCGGAACCAGCCCTGCCCCTGCCTTCCCTGACTCTGGTTCTGACCCTCAGCGCCGATTCCTGGCTCTGATGGTGTCTCGACCCTAGGTTCTGGCATTCGGTCTCTGACTCCAGATCTGGCCTCTGGCTCCAAGCACTAGGCTCCTGCTCCGACCACTAGACCAGATTGCCTATGACCCGGCATCCAAACAGAAGCAGACGACCCGGGATGCTCACAGATGTGTCTGTTGTCTATGTCCAAGATGAGCAGTTTAATAATAATGATGATGATGATGATGGGGACAGGTCACTCATACAGAGCAACCGGGATCACTTGGTGAGGTGGGCTCATTTGAACAACATGCATTTTCATGTCGCCAAATGCAGGGTCATACATCTAGGAAGAAAGAGTGTAGGTTCCACTCACAAGATGGGAGACAATATCCTGGAACCAATGGTGTTACCCCTGCATAAAACTAGCAGGAGACTGGAATCCGGCACGGAGGATTGATCCAGCCAGTATGACAATGGCTACGTTTTGACACATGCGTCAGTATTCGCTCCAGTATGTGAGGGCCTAGAGGCCTCGACTTAGGTCAGGCCCACGTTGTGCTGGGCACTGTACAAACACCGAGTGAAGGGTTGTCCTTGTCCCGACTAGACAAGGCAGATGAAAGGTGGGAGGGGAATCATAGGCACAGAGGTAAAGTGATCTGAGTCTGCTCCATCCCAGACCAGTGCCTAATCCACTAGACCAAGCTGCCTCTTAAGACCAAGGCCTTTCTTCTTTCTTCAGGGAATTTTATCAGCTTTTTCCTGAGCAGAGATCTGTAGTTTATCCACAGAATAAAAACAGTCCAAGTGGTTGTTTCCAGACAGCCACATTTTTCTGCGCTGCTACTAAGCCTCTCTTGAGTTCAGCTGCTTGCTGGAATGACTGAGGGGCTGTACGGAACAGCAAAGCGATAGGGCTAATTGCCGAGAAGATACCGTACCGCACGCCACGTTTGGAGCTCTCTGACGGCAGTGCAGCTGGGCCAAGGACAAGTAGCAATCATCATGTTCCCTTCCAGGGCTGGATCCAGGCACCAGCTTTCCAAGCTGGTGCTTGGGGTGGCATCGAGAATAGGGCAGCAGTCCGAGTCCCGCCACGGCAATTCGGCGGCAGGTCCGCCGCTCTTCCCGCCACCGAATTGCCGCCACGGGACTTGGACTGCCGCCCCATTCTCACCCGCCGCAGCGGCAATTCAGCGGCGACTGCTTGGGCCGGCAAAATTCCTGCAGCAAAATGGAGCACAGAGGGTCTCATTGATTTCAGAATCCTCCTGTAAGCATGGAACAGTGTCGGTTCCTGCACTGGCCTCTAGGAAGACTCGATTAGAACAGGGCTTCTCCGTCTCTAACGTCCGTGATTCTCTGAGAAGCTGTCAGCCTACAGATAAGTTTGGATCGTTCCTGCGGAAGGTTCCAAGATGACAAGGGAACGTAAGTCTTGTCCTACGGCTCAGGCCAATGGTCCATCTAGTCCGGTCTTCTGGCTCTGATGGTGGCCAGGGCCCGATGCTTCAGAGGAAGGTCCAAGAGACTCTATAATGAACCATTAAGTACACAGGAAAATTTCTTCCCAAGGAGAGTTGCTCAGTGGTCGGTTTCCCTGAGGGTCCTAGAATTCATTTTATCCTGTCTACAGATGATCTCATTGTTCATATAAATGTTGAGACTTGCTGATTACATTGGTTTCCATGGGATTTTTGTGATTGTTTTTGTCTCTCTAGATACTTCTATGCCCCACCCCCTTTCCGTAGTTACTGAGCACCTCACAATCTGCAATGAATTTATGCTCACCTCATCCTTGGGAAGCAGGGCAATGCGATTATCCCCATTGCACGGAGGGAAACTGAGGCAAAGAGAGGCTAAGGGGCTTGCCCAAGGCCACACAGCAAGGGTGTGGTGGAGCAGAGAAATTAACCCAGCCCCCAGGCTAATGCCTGAGCCACTGGACCATCCTTTTTCCTCTGTCAACCTTTAACATTCTCATTGGGATTGACTACTAGGAAGGCTTGAATTGGGGCCGTAGTCTGTTACCTCCTGCTCAGACGTGTTTTGTTTTTGTTTTCTCCAGGGACTGCTATTGGACCTGCCAACCCAATATGCATTTATAATTTTTGCATAACATGCAGGTTCTGTGCATGACCCTGTCTCAGAAAACATCAGCCGTCGTTTAAAAAACCAATGAGTCCTTGTTTATTTAAATGACCCTTTCATTCTTTTTCTTTTCTTTTGACAAGGACTGTGTTCTAGAACTCCCTTACTCTTGTGAAATAAAGGTAATGAGCCATAGTGGAGAAGAGACACCTTCTATAAAGGCTAGTCTGTGGGGGAAGGGGAAGGGAGGAGAGAAATATACATGAACAATTACCACAGCTGCTGTAATCATAAAAACAAAACAAAACCAACAACCAAACCATGGTTTTCCCAAACTTCTAATTTCCCAAACTTCAAAGGAAATTCTTGCCTTGGATCTGGGTTCTATCATTAGGGTTTTTTTCCTGTACACACACAGCATGTTGTCCTTTTATTTTAGATCAAGAGAAACAACTAAAACCAAGACAGAACAAAAGGACAGTCTTCATGAGTGAGAGAGCACAGCGTGCTTATCTCCTCTACAACATGCTGCATTCTCCTTTAAATCTCTAAGGAGCCGCAGGCATTGGCCATGTTGTGTTCCTAGGAGAAGTCCACAGAAAACAGAGATTCATCAGTTACTTACACCACAGGTTTTCTTACTAAAAATATAAACCGAGACAAGCCCCAGGGCAGGACCTGAACATTTTCCAGAGTATAGTGATATTCAGAACTGGGCTTTGTTTTGTCCTGTGATTGGGGATTGGCACTTTCCCCCTCCATAGTTAGGATGGCAGCAGTTTCTCCTTAAAGCTGAATTTTGCAGCACTTCCACAATCAACACAAGAAACAAAACAAAAAATCAGGTTGGTTTGAAACATGGCAGGGCAGGTCCAAGCTGGGGTAGACTTTATGGATAAAGTTTGAAGTCGTTTGAAGAAGCGAGTCCTGAGATAGGCACCCTACAACATGCGCTGTTTTCAAACTTGCAAATCTCTTCCAAGTCTGTTTGCACACAGCGAGGGGGGAAATGGTGCATAGGGGACAAATGAAATGTACTCCCTCAACTTCCGCTGCTGAGACCTAGCGAGGGCCATCACGGAGCGAGCCTAACATCTCAAATATGAAAAGTTTTATTAAACCTTTTTAAAAGGAGGGCGTGCTGGTGATCCACTCGGACGGCTGGCATGGGGGCGCTGACTCCACAGCTGAGATCTTATCTTCACTACTTGAGAGCTGCAATTACCAGCGCATCCCCCACTCCTTCTGAACCCACAAGGGCCAGGGAAGGCTAGGTGGTGGGGCTGGGGACCAGTGCTGTATGAAAGAGGTGCCCGGCTCAAGCAATTTTTTAAAACTTTCATAACTGATGCAGCAAGCCCAGAGGTGCCGGGGCTCTGAACTGCCAAGCCCGGAGGTGCCGGGGCTCTGAACTGCCAAGCCCGGAGGTGCCGGGGCTCTGAACTGCCAGACCCAGAGGTGCCTGGCTCTGAACTGCCAGACCCAGAGGTGCCGGGCTCTGACCCGCCGGGCCCGGGGCTCTGACCCGCCGGGCCCGGAGGTGCCGGGGCTCTGACCCGCCAGGCCCGGAGGTGCCGGGGCTCTGACCCGCCGGGCCCGGAGGTGCCGGGGCTCTGAACCGCCAGACCCAGAGGTGCCTGGCTCTGAAATGCCAGACCCAGAGGTGCCGGGCTCTGAACCACCAGGCCCCGGGGCTCTGAACCGCCGGGCCCGGAGGTGCCGGGGCTCTGAACCGCCAGGCCCGGAGGTGCCGGGGCTCTGAACCACCAGGCCCGGGGCTAGGAACTGCCAGGCCCGGAGGTGCCAGGGCTCTGAACCGCCGGGCCCGGAGGTGCCAGGGCTCAGCCCTGGCACAAATGTCCCCCCTGCTGGGGACTGTTGCTAACAGCTCAGCTCCTGTTGCAGATGCCTCAGTCAGTGAACTCCCAACGTTCAACAGCTCAGAGTCCAGGTTTGACAAACTAGACCTGGTTCCTTGGCTGGGTGTAGTGACTGAGGACTGGGCTTGGAGTGTTACTGGAGGCCCCCAGGGGCTGGAGGGGAGAGGGTGGCATTACTGAAGCACATCTGTATGGGGCATGGCAGGGGGTGGGGGCAGAGATGGCAGATGGGCAGGATCAGTTACAGCACAGAAGTTTGTGGCTCTGCTCCCCAATCTGCTCCAACTGTTCCTCCCCCCACCCACCCATCTCCCTGTCCCTCCTTGGATTTTGGTGCTGCCCCGGGAGGCAAAGAGGCAGTGTGGCCTGGTGGTTGGAGGAGGGGACTGAGGAGCAGCTCCCCAGCCTTTGCTATCCAAGTTTGACACTCACTTGTTGCATGACATCGGTTGAGTCCTTTTTGCCTCAGTTTGCCCACCTGTAAAATGGGGTCTATATATGTGTAATATAACCCTTATCCACTTCACAGGGGTGTTGGTTGTAAAATGCTTTGAGATCTTCCAGTGACAGACTTCCTAGACATGCTCTATAACTATTGAGTAAGTGCTAATGGCTATTTTCTCTGTGCCAAGTGCCGGTGATTCTCATTTACTACTCACACACAAAGCACACGGACTCTCCAAGTGCCCTGGGAGGAACAATTCCTACTTTCAGAGCTTCTCGCAGCCATGGAACCATTAGTCTGTTTCCAGGACAATGCTCCTTTGATGCAACTCTCTGGGGGAAGAGCCCCAGGGAGCAGGGCCCGTGCTGGGTGGGAATAGTGAGTCACCTCCCCAGTTTGCAGCTAGGCTTCAGGATGCAACTCAGCCGCCCCACCCTGCAACCTCTACCGCCACTTATGGGCTTCTGCCCTACCGCTTCTGCATGGGAATACCGGGCTAATGGATCTGTACAAAGCAGCCGCCCGCTATCCTGGCTTCCCCGTGCAGCCTCACTGCGAGACTTTAGGCCCAGATCCTCAAAGACTCCCCACTCAATGGCGCCTATATATCTCTGAGCCCTACATTCTCACTCTAACCCAATAGCTTCCCTTCCCTTAACGGGACTGTGTCCTTGGGTTCTGCCATTGCTGGTACATTTAGCCAGCCACAATTCTCTTGCAAATCTCTCTGAAATCAGTATGTCCCTCCAAAAGGCCACGATTCCGGACAGGAAAACAAATGCAACGCTGCTGCCACAGAGAGCGCAAGATTGATCTTAAGCATCTGATCTGCCCGTAGTTTCTTAATGTCCCGCAGGGGAGTCTCAAATTGGAAATTATTCCATTTTAGCTCTCAAATATGATTTTTTGTGGTTGAACTAAAACCTTTTCAAGTGAGCCTGGTAAATCTTGGCAAGCCTGAAGCAGTATTTTTGATTTTAAAAAGAAAAATAGAAATGGCAAACTGGAAAAGAGACCCTCCCCTCCCCCAGTCACCGAGTCTTCATGGTACAGGGATGTATTAACTAGACTCCTATTTGTATGCTAACTGCTTTGCTTAGGGAGCTCACAGGCTTTCCCTTCTAAATCATGTTTTGCTTAGAGAACTGCAGACTCCTAGGAGGATGTGCAAATAAAAGCATTGCCCCATTAAGTTAAAGATGACACAAGCATAAAAACCTTAATCTAGCATGCCTGTCACGGAACATCTTTTAGTTTCGAATTTAACGCTTCGAACCCCTCAGCTTCTAGAATTGAAACATTCCCTGGAACTACAGGAGTTCTAGACTTTTAGAACCTTGTTATAATTACAGAAGTTTTGCGATTTGGAATCTGCGATGAATTTACACAGAGTGAGGTTGCTAAGCAAGGAGCAGACATAAATCAGCAGTGACACAAAGACAGCTGCTCCAGACACACAATCCAAACAAAGTGGCCTGCGAAGCATCTTCCATCCAAGGCCGTCAATGCTTTACAAACACCCTGGAGTTCAGCCCCACAGCAATCGGTCAGGTCGGTTCTGTAGGTATCATTCTGCCCATTTGACAGCTGGGAAAGTTGAGACACAGCCTAGTGACGTTTACAGAGAGCTGGGGATGTTCCAAGTCCTGTGTCAACCTTAGACCACGTTGTTATTACTGGAGTTAGATGAAGCCCAAAGGCATAGAATAACAAAAGCTTCTGTCAGGGTTCCCTCCCCACTCTAAATTCTAGGGTAAAGATGTGGGGACCCACATGAAGAGCTCCTAAGCTTAACTCTACCAGCTTAGGTTAAAACCCCCAAGGTACAAAATTCCCTGCACCCTGAGAAATGCTTCTCTCACTGCCACCATCAAGTGTTTTAAACAGGAATCCAGGAAAGGAAACCACTTGAAGCTTCCTCTCCCCCACAAAAATACCCTCTCAAGCCCATACCCCCCTTTCCTGGGAAGCTTGAGAATAATCTCCTAACCAATTGGTTACACAGTGATCTAAAAAAACCCACCCCCGGGGTTTTAACACCATAGAAAACAGTCAGCTTCTTAAAAGAAGGATTTTATTAAAACAAAGAAGGTAAAATCATCTCTGTAAAATTAGGATGGTAACTATTTTACAGGGTACTCAATTTCCAAACTCAGAGGGATTCCCCCTCTGGACAAACCCTTAAAGTTACAGCGAAAAAAAAGGAATAACCCCTCCCTCTCACACAGGGAACGTACCAAGCAAAAATAAACAGAAATCTACTCGCTATGCTATCTAAACTTACTTTAGAAAAGTGAGGATTTGATGAAAAGATGACTGGTTCCTTCTGACTCCAAGATCACTCTGAGTCTGACAAAGACCCACACACAGCTTTCCCCCTCCCAAGATTTGAAAGTATCTTGTCCCCTTATTGGTCAGATGCCAGCCAGGTCAGGTGTCGGTCTGGTTACCTGCATTTCTTAACCCTTTACTGGTAAGAGGATTTTATCTGCATCAGACCCTCTCCCCCTTCCGTTTATATTTGACAGCTTCTGACCCCGCAAAGCAAGTGTGACACTTCCCAGGGTGATGAGGGACATCGCTATCACCTGCCCTGAGTGTGAGGGAGCCTTGTCCATGCCTGCCGGGGATCAGTTCCCTGACCTCACTGGCCATGGGATACACAAGCCCTCCCCTCTAGGGCGACACAGACCCTGCTGTCTCTCTGCAGTTGCCTAAAACTAATGAAAGATCTGGCCTGGAGCTGTGCCTGAAGGTCCCTGTTTATAGACCTGCATAGAATGTAATGGCGTGTGGAGTGTTGATCTCTGGATGGGATAGCTGAGACTGTCTCAGCTCTCCCGGAGGGGCCCTTCCCAATCGGCGGCTTTACTTGTGATTTGCATTGCACGGGTGCCTAGAGCCTTAGCCAGGATCAGGACCTCCCCGGGTGCCAGGGATCAGGGCCTGCAGCAGAGCCAGACTCCTGGCAAGCCATCAAGCACAGCTGGCCGGCAGCAGGCTACCTGATTGACTGCACCCTGGATTGGTCGGGAAGGGCAGCTGGCTCGGCTGGCTTTAAACTCCAGCACCAGCAGCTTTCTTGCTGCTCGACACGTTCGCCCTCTATAGCTGCGCCGCTCCTTGTTCCTGCCTCGCGCCTAGTCCCAGGCCTGCCTAGCTCCTGCTCCCTCCTCCTGCTCCTGGCTCCAGCTCCCCCAGCCTAGCTCCGGCTCTGACCCTTAGTTTGGATCCGCTTCCCAACTCTCGCTTTGTCCACTAGGCCTGACTGCCCATGACCCGTCTCCAACACCATGCTAGGCACTGCATGTACCCATGGCAAGGTGTAGGCCAGGCCCCAAAGACCTTGCAATCTAAATGGATACGTAGGGAGAAAGGGAGTATGGATTCCCTCACTTTGAAGATGGGGAACTGAAGCCCAGAGAAATTAAGTGACTTGTCCAAGGTCACACAGGGATTCTGTGGCAGAGCCATGAAGTGGACCCATGTCTCCTGAGGTCCAGTCCAGTGCCTTAACCAGGAGATGAACCGCTCCTACTTTGAACTGGTAAATTGTTGAAAGTTTTCTGGTTTGCTTTAAATCTACAGTTTTGCTAGAAAGGGGATAATGTTTGTTTCCGTAATATTCTCCTCCATCCGAACCAGTGCCTCCGGGGCAGACAGCTGGATTCCCTTTTAGAGACAGGCTGTTATCCAGACCTAAAAAATATATATGCAGCGCTGACAGCAGTTTGTTTCACGCTAGTCATGAGGCTACACGTTATCATTTCCCCTGGAAACAGCCTCCACAGCAGCCATAAAGCACATAAAAAGTGTTAATTGCCTTACGTTGTTGTGTTCTCCGAGCAATTAATGTGTCACCATCTCTAGCGTAGGTGGGTGCAGGGATCCAGATGGGGAACTGGGCAAAGGTGTTGTCATTGCTTTCCAGCTCTCCTTGTGATAGTAATTGATCTTCTTGCCACGGGAAAGGCACTCGGGCAAAGGCAGCCATAGCACCCAGATGAGCCATTTATCAGCAAGCAGGAAACTCGTGTGAGCCTATTTAAATCACCTGCGATGTGGCTACAGCGTATTCGATGGTTTGGCCATCCGGGGTCCTGAATCTTCTCTGTCGCGCTGGTTTTACACTGGCAATCACACCAGTGTAACGGAGCAGGGCTGAAGAGTGTGATCAATGTTCCCTCTAATTTTTGACAGGCCGTGTGCGCAAGAAAATTTCTTTTGTGCAAATTGTTGTGCTTCTGTGTAAATTTTTGTGCGTGCGGTGTTTCGCCGTGTGCGCAGGGTTTAGGATCTGTGTGCGCGCGCACAGCTTAGAGGGAACAGTGAGTGTGATACTCTCCCCAACAGCCTCCTTCCCTCCCCCTGTGCGTGTGATCGCACCGGGGACGTGGGAGCGAGAGGAGCTGTGTTCCACCTGAGAGTGTGGAATGGATCTGGGGACTGGAGTGTTTCTCATTATGGACCTTTTCCAAAAGCCCACGGAAGTTAGCACACACACTCCCATTGATTTCAACGAGGCTTCAGATCAGGTCCTACATATCGAATCCACTCCCCTTTTGGATGAATGATTCCTGAGATGGGCTCAGGCCAGGGGGACTCCAGCTGCAGAGTTCAATCCCCCACCCCAAAGTGTGTGTGGGGGGGGTTGGTTCGACCCAGGAGAAAGATAGGGGGCCTTTCGTAAAGTTCTTCTGAGCCCAGTTTGGCTTTCAAACGCTGTCAACGTTCAGAAGTGTTCCACTCCAGTGTCTCTGTCCAGCTCTCCTTCGAATGTGTTAAATGGCTGTGACGAAATAGGACTGTTGTTAATGTTTTCCCTGAGTACTGTGTGGGTGCCTCGGTTTCCCTATGCAGTGCTTGAGTATCTAGGTGGTGGGACAAGGGTGCATGATTGTTACAGAGCCCTAGAAGGCAGGTGTGGGCAGGGGCCTGGACACAGAGAATGGCCGACACTCTGTCTCCTAGCAACTGATTGCCTGGGCCCCTCCCCTGCAAAGGTGGGAGCTGAAGGTGTTCGAACAAAGGGATCAGGTGACCTCCTGGCCCGGGAAGGAGACAAAGGAGAGAGGAGGGGCTGGACAGTTTCAGTTGGGAGCTGGCCGGAGAGGAGGGGAGAGGGGCAGACAGGGTCTGGCCTCCCTGCCCCCCGTTTGGAGCTGTGGGGTGAAATGCACGGAGCCCCCGGGCTGGGGTCTAAGGTCCCTGCCCCCTGGAAGGGCCCGCCAGAGGGGTCCTGTTGTACTGACAAGCTCTGTTTGGACTGTGTTCCTGGCATCTCTAATAAACCTTCTGTTCTACTGGCTGGCTGAGACTCCCAGTGAATCCCAGGAAGAGGGGTGCAGGGCTCTGACTCCTCCGTGACAACGGCTATTTCAGGGAAAGGGTAACATGAGGGAGACTTGTAAATATCTCTCGGGTTCAAGATATGCAGCCCAGCTGTGTGTGTGTACACATAGAGAGCATGTGCACACAGTGAAAATGGGGTGGGGGGAAAATGAAAGTTCGATTGTATAGGACCACATTTTAAAAAGAAGTGGCCAGAGGAGGACACAATTGTGTGCAGCATTTGTATGCAGTTGCTAGAACCAACCCACCAAATCAGTAGATGACTGAGTCTGCAAATGAGACGTTCTGATTGTAAGCAGATGTGCAGTTGCATCTGCCCATTTATTTTTATCCACTGAGTAGCACCTCGGCCCACTAAAACCTTGGCCATCCGTGTGGCATCAACGCATCTTGTGCAAGGCAGTCAATCGATCTATGGCATCTTTTTGATTTTAAGTCCCTGAGTAATTGAGTCCATTCATTTGCCAGCAAGTTGTTTGTCCTGTAAGACTTCTTACTTGATGGTACGGGAAAGCTCAGCCGAGCCGGTGATTGCTGTAGATATGTGCTGTCAGCACATTGCATCAGTGATTCCAAAGACTCCAGCATCTGACCCTAAATAACTACCAATCAAAACCAGACTCCGACAGGGATGGTTTCTCCTCCCTTTTATTGCTGACAAAGCTGGTTTGGTTGGTACATGCTCTGTCCCGCAATGATGTCCTTTTTGTTGTTTCGTGAATTGTTCATACTAACGTTACACTGGTTATAATAAATAACATGCTGTTTCTTTGCAGCTAAACAGATTCAATCATATACATAGCCCATCGCCATACTGCCTGAGCCCCTTGTACACATCCCTGAATTTCTCTTCTCAGTGAGATAGGGAAGCATCATTGTCCCATCCCTGGAAACTGAACCTAGATCTCCTGAACCCCAGGCCGGAGAGGCAGCTGTCACTCTGCAGACCAGGGCTCAGTTCCTTACTCTGCTACTGACTTCCTGTGTGACCGTGGCCATGTCACTTCATCTCTCAGGGTTTGTCTACACTGCATTTAAACACCCACGGTTTTTAAGGTGCCACCGGTCTCCTTATTGTCTTTGCCTGAAAGACATTTATGGAGTTTAGAGAAGAGCCACAGAAATGAACAGGGGGTTGGAGGCATTTATGTGGAAGGATTAAAAGAGGTAGGGTGGGATATTCCAAAGCCTTTAAGGGTATGTCCACATGGCAATTAAAAACCTGCGGCTGGCCTGTGCCAGCTGACTTGGGCTCAGGCCAAGGGGCTGTTTAATTGTGGTGTAGATGTTCGGGCTTGGACTGGAGCCTGGGATCTTCCCTGCGAGTTGGGAGTCCCAGAGCTCAGACTCCAGCCAGAACTCAAACCTCTACCCTGCAATGAAACAGCCCCGCAGCCGAAGCCCCGTGAGCCTGAGACAACTGGCGCTGGCCAGCCGCAGGTGTCTAACTGCAGTGTACACAGACCCTAAGTGGCTTACGAGCACAGGTCCCAGTGACTGTCGGTAGGGAATCGTAATATATAGCATGATTGACTTTTAACGGGACTGCTGCTCCAAAATGATGTCAGGATTTTGAAAAGGCCACTCTTTGGGGCGGGGTGGCGGCTGGTGTGAGTTTTCAGCTATCTGAAGCCAGTGCAGCATACAACGGGAGGAGTTAGACTGGGAGCAATGGAATGAAATGAAGAAAAGGAAAATTCAGGATGAATTTAATGAAAAACACACCGGCCGCGAGATTCATTAGACTGTAGAATAGTTTCCCCAGGGAAGTACTGGACAGTTCCCTTTCCCTTGGACAGTTAAACGAAGACTGAATCCAGCCCTGGAAGTTATATGGTAGGGAATGATTCCAAATTGATGGGACATAAGATGCCCTTAAAGGTTTTTTCCATTGACTATTTGCACCTTGCGTGAGAGTAGTTAAATGAGTGACTGTCGTACCTTTTATGTAACACAGATTGAGGCACATTGGTTCTACTAAGATAAGAATTATTCTGACTGTCTCTTTCATGTCAAGTAAAACTGAAAGCAATGCTGAAACCAGCTAGTATTAACCAGGAGTACCCATTAACTATACCCAGATGGGAAGACAACCTCCCCTGACTGTAACAGACGCTCCTCCATCAGAGATGAAATTATTTACCCAAAGTAATTACTCTGTTCACAACTAGGGGACAACCCCCAGAGATCAGAAATCTGCTGTGCTTTGACAAGTCATTTGCTTACAAATGAATTTATGGGACAAAGGCAGAATAAACACAGTAAGCACCTATATACATGATTTTTAGAAAGACCTCTTTGTTGTTTTAACATGCAATAAACATTTTTCTGAACTATTTTTATAGTTCCTAAGTAAAGATTTCTATGAAAACAAAATCCTCCTCTGAGACAACCATGGTTAGAAAGAGGTCTTAAAACATCAAAGGTGAGCAGCAAATGGGAGAAAATGGGTTTGTACCTTTTGGGGTTTTTTTATGATGTATAAAGAAGGTCTGGAAAGTGGGCAACATGGGGGAGGCTCTTTCTCTGTTTTTCCTTGAAATATTAAATCTGCCCTTCCCTGTTTCTGGTGGAGGACTCACTGAGTTAAAGGATACTCCCTTTTAGGTATCAGAGGGGTAGCCGTGTTAGTCTGGATCTGTAGAAGCGACAAAGGGTCCTGTGGCACCTTATGCTCCAATACGTCTGTTAGTCTATAAGGTGCCACAGGACCCTTTGTCCCTTTTAGGTGTGACCCACATAGGGCATATGACACATTGTCGAGTAGTTCCAATTCTTTCTAGTAGAAGCCAGAGCTATTGAATTACAATATATGTCCATCTCCACATCTCAAATCTGTATCTACCTACAGATCTATGGTATGCAACAGTGAGACAAAGAGCCTAGCATGGTTCCAAATGAGAATAGATATTGATGCGGATAATGAAAACTTCCAGTTACATTCCATGGGTATGCTGACAGACAGAAAAAGATATAGGCTCTCCTGCTTTCGGACACAAACCAACCACCAACTGATAAGGCATAGGAAGAAACTTCCCCTCTGTATTATTCCAGCAGCCTATTATGGGGATTCCTGTACCTACCTCTGAACAATGCTTCTCTATCTTTTCCATATCAGGACTGCCCATCTTCCATGTAGGAAGGAACCCCCTGCCTTTCGCGGAGCAATTCAGGAAGGCTAAGGTCGTCATGACCCAGCCCCCAACACCTGTTCACAACCCACTGGGGTTGGGAACCCCGGACAGTAGCTAGTCTCAGAGACAGGATGCAGAACTAGCTGGACCCCTTGGTCTGAGCCTGTGTAGCACTGACTGTTACTATGTCTAGTTAAACGAAAATAAGAAAGTTGTACATTTAAATGAGTTTATTTATGGTGCCTGGTCCTGACTGGTTTCAATACAGCCAGCAACTGGTATTTTTGCTCATGTTCCTATAGAATCCAAACTGTCTTCTCGCGTGCTGTGTGCTGTGACGAAGCTGTGACCTTGTTGATTTATCAGCACTGGACGCTGGACGCGTTACGCCCTACTGGGACTCTACAGCCAAAAGAAACTGGAATTCTAGATGAGAGGTTATTGGGTTCTGTGACGGGGCAGCTGCCCCTCGCTGGCTGGCAAAGGGTTAACAGCGGCCCTTGGCGCGGCTGTGCAGAACCCAGCCAATCAGAGGAAGGCTTAGAAGCAGCCAATCAGGGTCAGGCTGGGTCCTATAAGAAGGGCTGCAGGGCAGCGAGGAGCTCAGTCTCTCCCTGGAGCTTGAGGGAGAAAGACTGGCTGTCCATAGAGAGAAGTGCCTGGGACAGAGCAGTGCTAGGCATGGTCAGGGGAGCAAGCAGCGCTCCAGCCTGGCTGGCTCCCAGACTGAGGCCTTGATACGGGGGAAGTGGCCAGCCAAAGGACTGCAGTTTTCCCCTGAGTGAGGGGCCGGACTAAGGGCTGCAGTTTGCCCCTGAAGTGAGCGGCTGGGCGAAGGACTGCCAGTTCCCCCGGAAGTGGGGGAGACAATGGAGCTAGGGCACAGCCGGAGGCCCGGGTCCTGAAGAGGACGCCGCGGTCCGGGAGTGACGCGGGTCCCCACAGAGAGCGGAGACGGTGGAGAAGCAGTGACGTAGAGTGAGACACCACCGGAGGGGGGCGCCCTGGGGATGGACGGAGCTAATTCCTGGAGCAACCAGCAGGAGGTGCCACGGTGGTGAGCACAACCTGTGACAGGTTCCTTTTTATTTTTTGCAGCTTTTCGGCAGCTGCCTCCTTCAGAACTGCAAAGTTAAGGCTCGGCCGGAGACCCTTCTTTCATGAGGCTCACCCTCAAACTCACCTACTCATGCCAGCACTGTGTAGCCCTGGCAGACGCAGGGAGATTGGTTTTAGCAGTGGATCTGTAGAGGAATAAGGGCCACGGGATAAGGAGAGCCATAATTTCATCCAAAATCCTCGGAGCCAAGTTGTCGCCATAACATTTCAAATGGGAAAACAAATCGGGCCGTTCGAGCTCACTGTACATGCATTAAATTCCTGGCTCAGGAAGGTAATTGACAAGCACAAGGCATATGACAACGCAGCAAAGCTGAGGAGCGAAGTAACAAGTGAGGGAAATATCAGGCTTCAACCTATGTGTGAGCAACACATTCTGAGCAATAAATACCAACTCCTGAGCCCCCAGCTGTAAGTCAGCCGTACGTTTCCTGGGCCAAACTCCCCGCCGCTGCCACCTCCTCAGACACACAGTCACAGCCTCGCAAGAATGTTCATCCTGAGTCGGCGTGAATTCTCTGATGAACGTTTCACCCGCTAATTGTACAAATAACTTTGCCAATGGGTAACCCTAGCAAACCCGTAGCCCGACCTCATTCCTAAATCTATCCAAAGGCCAGCTTCTCCCGTCCATTTGTCTGCTTCTTCTACAACCACGCCCAGTGCCCCGGACTTCCCATGCGCCCCAGATTGATCTGTAAGGTTTTCTCTTCTATAGAAAACCCGAAATGATCTCGATGATGCGCATGAAAAAGGAGTTATGTAAAATAACATCATAGAAAACTGTATCTCTTATCAGCCGCTTCCATTTCATTCTTTATATCCGTTGATGTGGAGAATGCACACTTACATCCCCCGATCGAAATCCTTCTGGATAGAGATGACAAGGCTCATCCATCTATTGCTCCTCACAGGCTTCCTGGCACTGTTTCTTCAGTTAGCTCAGAGTACTGCAGTCGCTCCTGTTCTTTGCCTGTGGCAGTCTCCTGAGGACTGAAATGCTTTAGTTGAGGGCTCCAGACAGCGGTATCTGGGTGAAATTCTCTGGCCTGTGCTAGGAAGGAGATCAGACGAGATCTGATGGTCCCTTCCAGCCTGAGATTGCTATGCATCTAAAAGAAAATAAGAAAGGAATACTTGTGGCACCTTAGAGACTAACAGATTTATTTCAGCATAAGCTTTCGTGGACTACAGTCCGCTTCAGCTTATGCTGAAATATATTTGTTAGTCTCTAAGGTGCCACAGGTATTTTTCATATTTTCTTTTTGCTGACACAGACTGACACGGCTACTACACTGAAACCTGTCACTATGCATCTAAGTTCATGTCACGTTGCCAGCTGGCTGCAGGTTAACCAGTGCTCTCTATCTTAACCTTGGTGTGGGGGTGGCGTGGCGTTTCCCGGGGGTTCCCTGGGTTGGGAGTCCCCTCACTACCACCTGTCCTTAGCATGAGGGAGCCTGATCTGTGCCTGCTGGGGGGCAGCCCCCTGCCACCCCCAGTCACAGAGAGCACATGCTCTCCCCTCTCAGGCAACAGAGGCTGCACTGTCCCTCTGCAGGTTAGTGAGGGGCACATCCCCCCCACCCAAGTCCTCTGAGCATCCCCCTTAGGTGTCCAGCCTCTCATGCACTGGGCACTCACTGAGTTGCCTGACCCACTGTTCCCAAAGGGACAATACACCGCAGCTCGCTCGTTACACCGTTGGCCCCAGTTTCACATGACACGCAGCTTGTTTATAAAACAAGCATGAGTTTAGTGAACAGAGATTCCTATGACAGCACACAGAAATATTGATAACAAAGGGTTACCTATAAAACAGAATCATAACATGCGTTCTGGAGCCTAAACGTATCGAGCTCGCTGCCCTCCCCTCTAATCAGGTGCTGCTTACTCCAGAGTCCTTCTCAGTGTTTTACAACCAGGCTGGCTCAGACCCTCCTTTCATAAGATCAACCCCCCGGACAGCTTGTCTCCCCCGAGGAAGGATGCCAGGGCATCTCTCTGCACCCCTAGATATATTAGGCCAGTCGTTTGTTCTTCATCTGCAAACAGGGATTCCCACCTCCACCCCACCCTGCCATGGTTCATCTCCTCTTGTTAATGTCTTCTCCTGAAGGCTCGCAACTCTTCATTTGCATTTGACTCAGTATGCAGATAGACTTCCATTATAAGACACACAATGGTCAGCCAGAGAGATAAGTGTCTCCCACCTCCTGTCTGCTGGAACATGCCTTCTGGCATGTACCCCTGGGTGACCTGCCTTTAACGACAAGGCCTTAGGAAGAGAATTCCCAATATATACGTGTGTCTTCTTACCTATTGTCCGCACTGACATTTCTCAAGATGACGACCAGTATGACACCAGCCTTCAGTATAGACATTGCATGATGCTCTTCGGTGTGCTAGTCTGTAAATACCGGACCCAGGGGATCTCTCTAACCCTTATGCTCCCTTGTGCCCTCTGCCGGTTGGCATCAAGGGGTCTGTGGGTCGCAGGGGGCTACCCGACGTGATGTTCTCCCCTGTCAAAATGGCCAGCTGGCGGGTTAGTGAGAATCATGGTATGTGTAGAGAGAGTCTGGCAGCCAGGAGCATTCTAAGTTTGTGGCAGAGTCTTGCCTTCACCAGGCAACTCTACCTGCAGCCCAGGAGCAGTGTGAGGAGAGCTGTGTATGGGTAGGAGGGCCGGCCTTGTGGCTACATACTCCACGGGTAGCCTCGATTTCCAGAGGCTCTGGGCACACGCAACATAACCTTTTCCTTAAGGTCTCTAAGCCTCGTTTCTTCATCTCCACATTTGGAATAATCCTACTCACCGACTGCACTGGGGATTCACGAGCATTCATGCAAAGCCCTTTGAGATCCCTGCGTGAAGGGGCTCGGCGTGTATGTATTATTTCAGCATCTTTGTTAGTAATCCTTTCCCGTCCGTAATCAGCCATGTCCTGGGACTCTGCGTGGCCACAGTGTCACCCTCTCATGTGTCTCTTGCTGGTGCCAGAGGAATCCACGCTGCCCGGCTGACGGCGTCTCACTAACGCAGAGGGCTTGCTAACGTGCTCTAACCTGAGTTACGCTTCGTTGTAAGAGGATAGAGTGAAAGCAAAAACGTGAATGTTTTTACAAAACAGAATCGTGCCGCGTTCTCATATGGAAAAGGCAGGTTTCCAATGTGGGTCTCATTCTCTCTCCGGAACCAGAGGGTCCCTTCTGGGTGTTCCTGGGGGAAACTTCACTGAAATCGACGCGTCTCCATAAAACAGTTTGGCTTCAGCCAAACAGCGTGTTTGTCCAAAATGTTCCCACTAGCTCTAGCATTTTAAATAGATTTATGTAGATTATTTATTAATCAAAGACTAAACGCTGCCCTCAGAAACTAATGGAGGCAGCAGAGAAATGCTGGTGTGGCCCATAGGACTGTCAAACCAGCCATGAGAGATGTGCAGACAACTGTGTAAGAAGGAAGGGAAAAGACAATGTCTGAAGAATCCAGTACGGATATTCAGCCTGGCCTAGTTCAGTCAGTGTGAAGTTCATCCCTGTGCAGGGAGCCATCATGTGATTGATTTCAAGGCATAAATGGCACTTAAGTGCTGCCTCGGCCATATGAATTTCACCCTGTATGTAACAGCCAGTGGTCCCCTACATATGTCTCACAATTTTGGGGACTTAATTTCAGGATAAGAGCCAGATATGCAGCATGCAGTGTAGCTGTATCTGTGTCAGTCCCAGGATATTAGAGAGACAAAGAGGGGGAGGGCATATCTTTTATTAGACCAGCTTCTGTTGGTGAGAGACACAAGCTTGTCTCTCTTTCCAATAAAAGATATTACCTCCCCCACCTCGTCTCCCAGATGCGCAGCATGTAAATCAGCACAAAATACAAATGCAGTTGGTCATGAAGGACTCCTGCAGTTGCTCATTCTTTTATTAGTAAACACACCAGAGTCATTTTCTCATTAAGATTTTTTTCTGCTGCTCCTTGAGTTTGGCTTTTGTATTTTACTTTATGTTTTTGGCTAGAGAATGAGAGAGAGATTTATTGATTTTTTTTTTCTCCCTAAGCTCCAAATTGGCGTTGGCATTTATAGACAGAGTTTGTAACAAGAATTTTAATTCTGGCTGATGGGTGACGTTATTCTGCTGCAGTTTCTTACACCGTGAGTCTGCAGGCTTTGAATCCACAGGGGCCCAATCCTGACAGGGGCTAAAACAAGGGGAAATGGAGGCAATTAGGCCTAGATCCACAACGATACTTTGCCCAAATCTCAGAATTAGGTGCTCCTGCAATCCGTGAAACCGGCTCAGCTGCCTTAGCCTCTGTTTGCCAGGAGCTGGGAATGGGCGACAGGGGATGGATCACTTGATGATTCCCTGTTCTGTCCATTCCCTCTGGGGCACCTGGCATTGGCCACTGTCGGCAGACAGGACACTGGGCTAGACGGATTGTTGGTCTGACCCAGTGCGGCCGTTTCTTATGTTCTTATGCTGCCTATCCCTGTCGGTGGCTAAACTCACTCAGTGCCTACATTTTTCACTGTAAAAGTTCCCTAGTGCCTAACTTTCTACCTCCAGGCATGTGCATTGCGGCCCCAGTCCTGCCGGCAGGGAAGATACGCCTCGCAAGCCTGCCTCCCTTTGTGGATCTGGGCCTTAGCACTTCTCGAAACCGCTTAGCAGCTAGCAAGATTGGCCCCTATCTCAGCAATGAAATTCTCTTATTTGAAAGTGATTGTGACCCCCGGATGTATTCACAGATAAAATACTGCAGCCAGATGCTGCTTTTATCGCTCTTTTTAAGTCATGTCCGGGGTGTCGCTCTTTTTATCGCTGACTAAGCTTTCCTTATCTATTTCTTCCAGTGAGGGAAACATAATTAAAGCAGCCTGAGATAATATGATCATGAACAAACTTGGAGGTGCCGCTAAATCCAAACCACGCTAATATGGCATGTCCGTGCTAGGAGTTTGCTCTGGCACGGACGAGGAAGTTAATAGTGGCAGCTTGTCTGGCGCTCGTGTGGGTGGTTCTTCCCCTATTTATGATTTTGCTGATATATTGTTTTATGATGTGACGCACCCAGAGCTCTCCAGGGCCGAGTGCCAGGTAAATTTACATATGAACAAATAACAATATAAATAAAATTGACAAAGGTTGAGGGAATCCATTTCTGTACAGCCACGGCGCGGCTGGTCTCTTAATGCAGGCCACTCTCTTGAGGGGAT
Source organism: Macrochelys suwanniensis (assembly GCA_033296515.1). Lineage (NCBI taxonomy): Eukaryota > Metazoa > Chordata > Testudines > Chelydridae > Macrochelys > Macrochelys suwanniensis. Next base: position 2,579,471 of record CM065783.1, on the reverse strand, counting down.
ATTTCAGCAGAAATGTTAGCAATCCACACGACCCGTCACTCTGGATCTGGGACAGCCCACGCTATGGGAACTGGCTACCTTGCTTGAGTGACACAAAACTAGTCACCTCGTTCCCAGAAAGACGTTGACACAGTGGAGGGAGTTCAGAAAGAGGGATAAAAAAAAGGGGGAGGGATAGCTCAGTGGTTTGAGCATTGGCCTGCTAAACCCAGGGTTGTGAGTTCAATCCTTGAGGGGGCCATTTAGGGATCTGGGGCAAAAATTGGGGATTGGTCCTGCTTTGAGCAGGGGGTTGGACTAGATGACCTCCTAAGGTCCCTTCCAACCCTGATATTCTATGAACCACCTGTCTTGTCAGAGAGCTAGAGGGACTGACTTTGGGGAGTGTTTGAAAGAGCCAGATGTGGTATCTAAGCCAATGGATGGCTAAGGGCGAGCCGTGGTGTAAGAGCTTATCCATGGATATTTGAATGGTGTAAACACCACAGAGGAGCAGAACAATTTGCCAAACTAAAAGGGGTAAAGAGATGGAAATAAAGAGGGGAAATGGGAGGCAATTAAAAAAGGGAACATGTAGGCTGACTGACCCGCTGGGTAGCATTGACATTTCCCCTTTCTGTGCCTCAGTTTCCCCATCTGTAAAATGGGGATAAAGATACCAACCTCTTTGTAAAGCACTTTGAGAGTGAGGGATAAAAAGTGGTGGGTAGGAGCTAGGGTTGGTTTGTTTTATGAATTAATTAGCAGGATGGTATCCTAGCAGTGAAACATCAGCAAACAAAATGGGAACCGCTCTGCACTGGGAAGGAGATGGAAGAGATGACCACCTAGGTCCTTTCCATCTCCAGCTCCTATGGACATATCCTGCTGTCAGATGCACTGATGTAAATCTGGAGTCGTTCCACTGAAGTCAGTGGAGTTATGCTGGCTTTACAGTACTATAAATGGCAGCAGCATATGGCACTTGAGGGGAGTTTTTTGCATCCTTTAAAGAACTGAAGGGCCTGGTTACATTAACCAAAAGAGCAAGTTACCTGCGTTCCTAGGGATAAGCAATATGGTTCATGTGATATTTGTTAATGTGACAAATATCCCTTTGCTTGAATTTATATACACCGCTCACCTAAAACGCAACTAAAAGCTTTCTGTATGTGAAAGGATAGCCAACCTAAACCTTCACCCCAAATTACAGAGGGGTCTAAGATCTGAGGTTAAATTTCACCAGTTTGGGAGTCAGGGGAGGTGTGGATCTAGATTTGGTTTGGGGCTCATCTCGTCCCAACATTCAAATCCAGACTGAATTTTCCAGCGTTGTGTTTTATTACTGGCGCAGATGTATTTCTACACAGCAGTTAGGTGTTTCTACTTCAGGTCCCACCGAGAAGTGCATGAAAAAGGAATGGGGGAAAGGAACAAACGCTGTCAAAGAAGGTTCAGCTCAAGCGGAGGATGAAGCTTCTGGAAATGTTTCTTGCATCCTCTCTCGTTAATTTATGGCACAGCAATTAAAATGCAGGGCTGGGAGTTAAAAGTTCTTGGCTCTATCACAGACTTGGTGTGTGACCTTTCCTGCCTCGGCAGATTCCCAGACTTGAAAAGGGGAAGAATCATATTGCTTGGGAGCTGCTTCGCAGGAGTGTTGTGAAGCTCAGTTCATTAACCGATCTGATCCTGCACCCCTTACTTGTGTGAGTAATGCTTAGTCACACCAGCAGTCCCTCTGACTACAAAGGGGCTACTCACAAGAGTAAGAGGTGAAGGGCTGGGCCCAAGGTACCATGAGATCCTGAGATGGGAGGCGTTACAGAAATACTTTTTATTATTGAGCTGCCTTATTGCTATTAAACTATCACTTTATATCTCTCTTCCCCAGGGCAGAGCATACACCTGATGAGTATCGAGGGGGACACGCAGCACCCCAGTCCTGGGTAACTGGAGCAAAGGCCAATCAGTCCTTCCAGTTGTTTTATTTGAGTTCTTCTGTCCCTGCCAAGAGGTCAGATGCTTTGAGATCCATGCCATGCTAAAGTATAGCTGGCCCCTGCACCCCATTAAGGTGACAACTGAGTTACTCCCAACAAGTTCACTTACTATAAGGTGTTCAAATGTATCTTAATTTATGGCTGTGTTCTAATCACCATATGATTATGAATATAATTAAAGATAATGAATGGCCCCATTAGTCTGCTTGCTGCAATAATGCCTTCAAGCAGTCTCTTCCTTTATCTCTTTCTCATGTGATGCAGAAATGTGCTGAGGCATGGGAAACGTTTCCCATCACAGAAACTCCAAAGGCCAAACTTTGGGGATCCTATGAGCATCAAGAAAGGGAGCGAAAGAACTAGGGTTAGGCCTTGATCCCGCAAAAAGAAATGCACCTGCTTAACTTTTTGAGGTCAATGGGACTATGCACATGTGTAAAGTTAAGTACATGCATAAGTGTTTGCAGAGCCATGGCCTTCATTTCCTGCCTGGTGCAACCAATCTGTAATGGCTACCTTTCTACCTTTGCAAAAACTGAGACACACGTCCGCTCCTTCCCGCAGATTCCTCTCCAAAGAAAGGAGATCTATGGAATGCAACCCCATTAAGAATGAGATAAAGGTCCTTCCAGGGGGAGGCTAAGGCTGTAGGGATTTGGTACCAAAGTACCATAAAGAGTGGCACACTAGAAATACTGAGACAAAGAAATCCGATAAACAGGGTGCATGCCAGAGGAGGAAGAATGAGTGGTTTTATGGTTAATGCAGTACCTGGGGCTCTGGACATCTGGAGTTTATGCCTAACTCTGCCACAGACTGCCTGTGGGACCTTGGCAAAGTCGCTTGAGCTTATTTTTGTGCCTCACTTTCTCCATCTGTAGAATGGAGATAATGATGCTTCTCTGCCTCACCAGCATGTTCTGAGTCTAATTTCATTGCTGTTTGTGGAGAGCTCAGCTACCATGGTGAGGAGCACCAGGGACTCAGACACAGGGCCTCAGAGCAGATAGACTCTGAAGGATTAGCAGTAGACCAGGGCCGATTTGTGGGATTGTGGGTGGGCCCTGTGCTCTGTTCCATTGGAGCGGGAAAAGCCAGATCCCGATGGAACAATGAGCGGCCGTTTTCTTCCCCAGCACATATGGTTTTGCAGGCCAGAGGGGCGACTATGCATCCTGATCTTTTCCAGTTCACAATGGTCTGCCTAACTTTATCCACGGTGAGGGGCCCCAAGGCTCAAGTTCAATGCGACTCTTCATGTGAGTTGTGTGTGGGCTGGCCCACACTAACCCCCCGTGTCGAACTAAGATACGCAACTTCAGCTACGTTAATAACGTAGCTGAAGTCGAAGTATCTTAGTTCGATCTTCAAAGCACTTACCGCGGGTCCACACGCGGCAGGCAGGCTCCCCAGTCGACAGCGCTTACTCCTCTCGGCGATCAGGAGTACCGGTGTCGACGGCGCGCACTTCCGGGATCGATTTATCGCGTCTAGACAAGACGCGATAAATCGATCTCAGAAGATCGATTGCTTGCCGCCGAACCCGGAGGTAAGTATAAACGTACCCTGTGTTGTTGTTTTTTTGCGGGGTGGGAGCCTTATTTAGCAGCTAATAACAGAACATGCTAGCAATTGACAGAAAGTGATCACAAAGATATTTCTCTGACATTTTCTCTAAATTACCCTCCTTCTCTTCTGAAATTTTTCCCAATCTAACTGTCAAGAGCACAGTGTTTTCAGCTAAGTGTTAAAGTCTTGTTTAAAAAAAATGACATTATCATCCTGCATTTCTATAGCCCCTGTCATCTTCAGAGATCCAAAAAACACTTTACAAATGAGTGTGTGAACGTTAATCTCCTCTTATTCTAGCTTCTGTAATAAATCTCGAGCTCTAACTAATCTTGTATTCATGTGCAGAACAGTTTAGTTCAGAAAGTGCAAATGAACTCTGTATCCATTTGAAATTGGGGTAATTTTTAGGGGCTTTTGTCCCAGCACCTGCATTCTGGGAAGTGCCTAGGAGATTGTGGGCGACACCATAAAGAAATACATAACATGGAAATAGGTACTGATCAGTGGTAGCTAGGTCCTTTATCCTTTTTTACGCATTCCTGGAATATGTAGCTGTGAGCATTACAGCGCTCCATCTAGCACCATGATGGGGCATTGATTCTGTAATGTCTTAGCAGGCAGAGCAGAGTCTGCCACTAAATTCTGCAGCCTGGGTTTTCTTTCCCATCCAGTCCTAAAGCAAGCCTGAGCTTGGTTAGCTCCTGAGCTCTGCCAGCATCGAGCTCCAGGGTTTTATGGCTGCAGGCTAGTGAGCTAGACCAGGGATCTCAAACTCAAATCACCACGAGGGCCACATGAGAACTAGTCAATTGGCCCGAGGGCCGCATCACTGAAACCTTTTCATACAACGATACAAAAGTATAGTCAAAAATGAAAAAAATGAAGAGTAATATAGTATTCTGGTAAAAATCAATGTATTAACTTTTTAAAAGCTGTAATGCAAAGAGGGGTTTTAATAAAATATAAACACTCAGTAATGTTTGGAGCTTGGCTGCCAGTGGAGTCGGCGCCTATGGCGGGCCGCGTGTTTGAGACCCCTGAGCCAGAAGTAGGAGATGGTTTTTAGAGGCCTGGGTCACACATACAAAATGCACCCTGTGGCTCACAAAGGCCTCTTTTAATTACTGTACTTTCAGGGTCAAATCCCAGTCTTCATCTGCTGGTGGAAAAACCAGTGAGTTTGTGCTCCGCATAGAGATGGCTGGATAGGTGGACAGCATGGAGTCTTCTGTAGGGGGTACAAAATGGTAGGGATCCTACATAAATCTTCTTGGCTTTCCTCTATGGGGTATGGGTGTGGAACGGTCCATGGTGTTTATGCCATCGGGCTGAAGTCGTTTCCATAGAGCACAATGCAGCCTCCTGGGAAGGATCCGCCCTTTCCCCATGCCACATTTGATCGGGTCAGGTGCTGGGCAAGTGAATTTACAAGTTTGCTGCATGTTCCGTTGGACATTGCTCATGCTAAGACCTCCAGCAAAGAGCTTCCCATGATCCAGGCTTCTGGGTCATTTAGGGGTTTGGACATTTGTCTGGCTTCTGAGCTTGACCATTGCTGCTGGAAGTCTGTTAAATTTGTTCACTCTGCTGCACACATGTTCCAGAATGTAAGGACAAAAAACATTCTTCTCAGCTGCATGTCTGAGAGCAGACAATATCTGTGTTTTGAGTAAAGGATGCTCCCGGCCAAATGCAAGCTAATCTTCCCCTGTTTTGACAGCACCCCTTTTGGGCAGTTGCTCAGCAGAGGTTTATGACTTAAACCAGTCAGCTGTGGTGATCTGATGCTTCAAATCTCCCTTGAACTGGTGGAGAAGTTTAATATCCCAGAGTGAGATAGTGTCAGGCTTCTTCTGCTAGCTCAGGGGATATCAGATGTGTTGTGAAACCTAAAGATGCCGCAATATAGCTCCCAGCTTTCAACTGGCTTTTTCTAGTTATTAGTGTGTGTGCAAAGATGCAGATATCATATTATATAGATATGCAGTAAATATTGAGTCCTGCTCCCATTCTCCCATTGAAGTCTAAAGCCAAAATCCCATTCACTTCAAAGGGAGCTGGATTGGGTCCGTAGCTATAGATATTAAATTAAATGTGTTAAATCTTCAGAACAAAATCTGGAGCTAGAGATAGGCAGGAATCAAATCCCTGGACCTGAACTCCTGGGGCAAATTCACAGCCCAAACCTGGATTTTGATCAGGATTTCACTGAGATCTCTTTTATATTTTATAATAGCCACAATCAAGCCCCCCATTCCCTAATCTAGACACCCCCAAGGTACGGTAAGAATAATGGGAGCCCAGACCTGGTTCCACATCACTATTCCGTTACTGGCTCCTGTCTCTACAATGGGCTGAACCAGACACCCAGCTTAGAATACCCACATTTAGGGCTCATTTTGAAATCTGGATCCAGACACAGTGCCTAGCACAATGGAGCCCAGATCTTGGTTAGTCCCTAGCCACTAAGGTAATATTAATATCTCCTCATAACACGGCGCACACACAGTGTGCTCTCCCAGGGAAATGTTGCTTTTGTTCATTCCGGTTCTGTTGTTATCTTCAGCTACATTAAGGCTTCGGGACAGATTCTGATCTCACACCAGCTTTTAGATACGGATTTAGATTTATACACAAATAAAGTGTGTCACAGGCTTAGCTCACTTGACTGGAGTTTCGCCTGATTCACGCTTGTCTTGAGATCAGAATCAGGCTCATTGAGGCTGGAAGGGATCTCTCTGCCCTTTGTGGATGCAGAAACAAAACTTGAGGGAGCAAGAGCTGGCTTCTGAGAGTGATACGTCCTTCCCTTGGAATGCAGACTCTCTCTCCTAGCCCTGGGGTGGATGCTAAGTGGGCCTCAGAGGAAGATGTCCTCCTGCCCTCACCTAATAACCAGTAAAAGCGCTGCTGTGTGTTTAAGTTGCTCTGACCTTTCCTTATTTCTGCTCTACGATGGAAAAGTGGCAGGTTCATGGATGTTTCACTGAGCGGCCTTAAAACAACAGCTTCTTAGACAAGGCCATGCTTCCCAGAGAGGATTGCTGTGACACGGGGGTGGGCTGGGGAGGGAATCCAAACACCTGGGTTCAGTCCCAGTGACTCACTCTGTGACCTGTGCCAAGCAGCCTAACCTCTCTGTGCCCCATCTGGCTCGTCCATGAAATGGAGAGAATGATACTTGCCTGCCTGTGAAAAGCACTTGGAGGTCTTTGGTGCAGTCTGAATTTGTCTAACTTCAACTTTCAGCCATTGGATCTTTGACTGCAAGTCCTGAGCTCACTTGGCTCGGGAGCTCTGGCACAAACCGAGCCAGAGTGTGCAGGATGCAGTTAGTTATGGGCTTTCGACAGCCGAGTGGGTCTCATGAATAAATTTGTGTCTCTGACCTGAACGAATGAAAGAGTGCTTTCATGGGATGATTGCCCAGGGAGCGAAGGGACTGTTCATTGCTGCTTGTTCATCGTGCTGAATTCACCGAGTGCCACGGTGCATTCCTTCTTCAGCAGATGTTGGGGTGGGGGCTTCAACTGCAGTCGGCTGGCCCCAATTCGTGGTTTCCCTGCCGGACTCTTTAGCAATCCTGACAGTTGATTAATGCCTCAGCTGTGGAGTGACAACTCAGCTTCACACCTTCATCCATCATCCCTGGGCCACTTAGTACGGGCTTCAGGACCCTAACAAATTGTCACATAACCCAGTGGGGACTTGCTGTTCCTCCAGGTGTCTAGTTGAAAAAATGTCCTGCTTTTTATACTGGTGCAGGTGCGGGAGGAGTGTGTGACACGACACCCCATATTCTTCCCAGTGATCTTATTATAGGATTATGACATAATTATACTTTATGCAAGATATGTCATGTGAGGTGTCATTGGAGAGGTTATGATTTGCTAAACAAGATATTGCCATTTGTATGCATGTATCATTTTTGTATCTAAAATCATGAATATTGACTATGTATCTGTATTTCAGATGTCGTTGAACCTGGGTAACACCCACTAGATAAGATGCTTTCAGTCTAGATAGTGGGTGGGGAAGGGCCTATTCAGGGCAATGGGCCATTACGAAAAACACTAGGCTTTAGGAGAAGCCTATCTCCCATCTGGGAGCCTTCCTGAGAACACTACAGGCAGCCTCCAAGTAATGGCTGCTATGACTCCACAAGGACACGGGACCAGCCCACATGTCTCTGGGCTCCATCTTGATCCCACGTCTCCCAGCATTTGGCGTGTTTCTTAAAGCCTCAGCTCCTGGAGTCAGGTGAATACGTGAGAATCACATCTTTCATTCAAAATCAAATGACTAGCTCTCGTGGTTGAAGAGAAAATCTTGAACACGTGATCTCTCCAGATTCCGAAGCCAGAAGGCCAATAAAAAGGTCCCAGGTCTATTCCTTTTTACAGTCTGATTTCTTAAAGCCAAGGTCATGAGTTCTTGGAGCCTGACACATGATATCTGAACACTTGGGGTTGGCAAGGTGTAACAGGAAGATGGCAAGGGCAGTTGTTTCTGTCCCTAATAGTTCCCAAGAACCCTTTTACTGTGAGGATTGAGCACCCTTCCTCCTGGGAATCAGACACTCGTATCCATTGTGGTTTTACTTGGTGTTTGCAAAGGGCATTAAAGGTAATGATGCTATAAAGGTGAATGATGAATGGTGCTGTGATCGGAGAATAAGGCCTGCCATTATGTGACCGTCACTTCTGCATCTTCCCATGGAGATCTGAGTTGGAGGAGAACTGATTTCTGCCTAATCCATCTGCACATCTGGAACTTCTCCACTCCGGCTGCCCACATGGCTGGGTTTGCTTAAAATCATGGCCAGTTTGTTTTCCAGTCATTTATTTCATATCGGGCAGCACTGACAAGTCTGCAAGCAGTACTCTGAGCAGACGAAGGTAATTCAGTTCCTTCTAAAAACCTTTGTCCTTTCTCATCCAGTGCCCTACAGACTCTCCTTTTCTTCTAATAACAAGCATGGCATTTGGAGGCCTTTGGAAGCCTTCCAAACTATCTGTCTTCACTCTTCTACTACTCAGTCCTTTCCTGAAATATATCAACCGCATCGAGCTAGCTGCCAGTCTGAGGAAGGGGTCATGTCCGGCATAAATAAGGAAAGCGATGCTATTGATAAATTCTTCTAGTGGATTTGTCCTCATCAATTTAAACACAAATCTATGAAATTTAAAATATGTGATAGGGTTGTTGGCTTCTTTGGGTTTTTTAAAGGAAATAGTGAAAATCCCCTATCCCAGGCTCCGGGCACCTTCTCTTTTTGCCTGTATATAATGGGTGGAATTTTAAAAAGCTATCGTCGTTGGCCTAACTCTGCTCCCGCTGGAATCATTGATTAAAACTCCCATGGACTTCAAGGGGAGCAGAGTTAGGCCATCACTGAGAGCTTCTGAATATTCCACCTTAACTGTATGGAGTTCATTGTTATCTAGGATCTAGAGTGGGGCAAATAGTGCAAAAATGTCACTGTTAGTTTTTGCTTAAATTTGGAAGTAAAATGCAATTCAAGTTGACATAAAAATGGCCACCGATGTTCCATCTAACCCAGGATCCTGTATTCCAACAGTGACTGGTGCTGGATGCTTCAGAGGGAATGCACCGGGCAATTAGAGGGCTTCTGGCAGTCAGAGGCTTAGGGAAACCCTAAGAGCATGGGGTTCATCTCTGATCATCTTGGCTAATAGCCATTGATGGACCTGTCCTCTATTAACGTCTCTAATTCTTTTTTGAACTCAGTTATACTTTTGGCCTTCACAACACCCTCTGGCAAATGAGTTCCACGGGTTGACTGTGTGTTGTGTGAAGAAGTGCTTCCTTATATTTATTTTAAACCTGCTGCCTATTAATTTCATTGGATGACCCCTGGTTCTCATGTTATGTGATGGGTTAATACCACTTCCTGATTCACCTTCTCCACACCAGTCATGACTTTACAGACCTCGATCATTTAAGGTGGTCGGAATACAGATTTGAGTCGGATGCAGCCAAGGAGGAATGCAATGATGTAATTAAGAAGCAATTACCAAAGATGTCTGAGATGCTTAACTTGTCTCTTTTCTAAGATGGACAGTCCCAGTCTTTTTAATCTCTCATCATATGGAAACTGTTCCATACCCCTAATCATTTTTGATGCCCTTCTCTTACTTTCTCCAATACTAATTTTTTTTTTTTTGAGACAGTGTGACCAGAACTGCATGTAGTATAGACTATGGCCCTGATCCAGAAAAGCATTTAAGTAGGTGCTTGACTTTAAACATGTGTGTAAAGTTAAGCACCTGCACAAGTGCTTTGCTGGATCGGGGCCCATATTCATAGCTATCTCTGGGCAAATAGCGTTTAAAAAAAAATCTGATGATTTCTTTGCAAAATTTGGCTCATTTTGTCAAATGCATGATTTGGCTGACAGATCCACATTGGTTGTCACTGCTCTGAGCTCATCTGAAATCTTATTGCACATTTAAAGGAAACAGCAAAACAAGAAAAATCATACGAGAGAGCACAGTGTGTGTGACTCAATTAGAAGCAGCAGCCATCTTGAGTTGCTCTCAGACCTAGAGGACCTCCCCAGCACAGAGATGTAAAAGTGCACATCCCAGTCAGGAAGAAGCTCCTTTTGGCTCACCTGGTAGAGATGCTGCCAGTGCTAACCTTTAAGAGTGAGGAGGTGAGGGTGGCAACTTCTTTATTCCCCCTCCTGGCCACCACTCTTACCCCTCCTCCCCATGATGCGCCAACTGATTTTATCCCTTCAATCAGCTTCCTATTTTAGAAACCTCTTCTAACAGCATCCCTTCCCTCCACCACAGGTCATCAGCAGGGTTTGCATCCCTGACTTTCACCCCCACAGCCCAGACCTCTGCTACTTGAGTTAAAGGAGTAACTCCATTAGCTGGCAGCAGTGGAAGACTGTTATCTTCTCATGGATGAGTCACTAAAGGAAGACCCAACACACAGATTTGTGATCATTAGGGTCCTGGTTTGACCCTTGGCTGTGGGAAGCACATGGAAAGCCCAGCTACCAGATGGGGAGACTTGTCACTTACTGAATGTGCACCTTCGTGTCCAGCCACCAGACGTCAGACAAGATGCTTATGCAGCTCTAGTAATTGTTACAACAAATACAGGGAGTCCTATACTGAAGGCATTCATTGTAGTGTCCAAACAGAAATGCAAAAGGATGCTGAGTCTGGACTGAATACACTTGGTGTATTTTTCTTTATCTTCTCCAAAGCACCTAACAGGAACCTCCTCTGGTTATTTTTCAATCCTGTTTTTCCTGTCTGCTTCTGTCACGGGCTAGTTACTGTCTCTTTTACATTACAACCTGTATCATTCCAGTCTCCATGCCTTGTTTGCCTTCACAGCCACTGGAAGATAATGAGATTGGGAGTGCTGGGACACAGAGGGCCTCTGGTGGAAAAATACTTCACTTAAAAAAGAAGCTGAGAGCATTATCCCTGCTTAGGAGAGTGCTCGGAGGAGTGACAGCATATGCTGCTTTGCCATGAAAACAAAATATGTCGTTCAAAAGCTTTTTGTCAAATATACGATGCAGAGATTGTTAACCTAATAGGAATGAGAACTGAAGGAACAGCTAATCTGAGTAGCTGCCATCGAGAGGTGGAGGCAGGTGGTCAGAATACAGATTTGAGTCAGATGCAGCCAAGAAGAAATGCAGCAATGTAATTAAGAAGCAATTACCAAAGACGTCTCTGAGATGCTTAAAAAGCCCCCATACACCTCTTATTGCTGGAAAAACATAACAGCAGAGAGGGTGGGTGGAATCTATACATTTTATAGCATTAACTTAAACAGGGAAATGGTGGAAGCCTGTTTCAGGCTGGCTGTGTTTGCCTGCAACATTCCACCCTCTTAGTAGATGTTGATCCCACTGGGAAAGGGTAAAGTGAACTCTGCTGACTCACTGAAACAGGTGAATGTTTAGCCCACCTGGATATAATGGAGGTAGGAGTGACTCACTAGAGGAGAGAGGATCTTGGGTGTGGGCAGATCAGTCCAAAAGAGGAACCTGAGGAGGCGCCAAGCATGAGGAGAGGTTTGAGCTGATTGTTGTTCTAATAAAGCCAACCCCAGGAAGGTGGTGACTTTGGATTTTGCATGCTGGATGGACTCTATCCCACAGGGCATTTAAAACAAAATGGAACAAAGCAATAAAATGATTCCCTAGGAACGATCCAGTATTGGCCTAAGAGGTGAACCTGATGTCATCTTTTGAACTATAATGTAGTTGCTTCTCCACTAGAACTGTTTACTTTCTACCAAAACCAGATTTGAGTGCAGCACACGTCCCGTGTAATAACTCCCACCTAACTCAGTGGAGTCAGCTGCAAATGCTTGCAAAATCTGGCTTTCTTCTAAATCATGTAAAATTTACTGCCTAGATGCTAACAAGGGCTCAGAAACAGAACTTGGCTCTTGCGAGGGAGGGGAATTGCAATCGCTGAAGCAGGGAATGATTCTCTGCATTAGTGAGTAGGTGCTTCATAGTCTTTCACATTGCCAAGCTATGTAATATTTTAAATATTTAGTATTTAATGAGCTCTTCTTGTAGAAAAGTATATCAATGAGCTCTTCTTGTAGAAAAGTACCAGAACCATGGACATAATTCTCTTTTTTCTTTTTTTTCTTTTTAAAGAAAAGAAATGTATTTAATCACAAAGGTAGATTTCAAGTGAGTACAAGTGATGAGACATCAAAGTCAGAAATGGTTACCCGAAAAAGAAAGATAAAAACACTTCCTAGTACTAAACTGAACACCTAGACTTGGGGCAAAGTGAAGTCTCTTACCACAGGTTTCCAGTAGCATTGCTGACCAAGTTTTCAGGTCAGGATCAGTTCCTGAGGTCCAAGAGATGCTTTTCTTTTCTTTTTTCGTCCTCTTAGGTGAAAAAGAGATGGGCGGAGAGATAACAAGCGGTGTTTTTGCCCCTCTCTTTTATAGTTCAATCACCCTTTGAAATGCATGTTCTCAAAGCGACCCCTAGATAAAGAAGTTCTCAGCTGAGTGGGGAGACATGAACTTTGGTGGGGAAGAGGTTTCATGCTGTTGTTTGCTAAAATGCAGGTCTGTTTGTTCCTGATTGCCTTCCTTTCCAAAGAATGATCACTTGACAGTTGATGGCCCATCAGCTTCGACGACACCTTGGCTAGAGGCATTAACTTCTCCTTTGTTTTTGAGAAACAGTTTTACCCACTTCCGAGACATGTCATAGCGGGTAATTTAACCAACACATTTAGTCTCTTGTTCAGCCTGTGACTTAGCTATGAACAACAGCTCAGGATATTTACTAAAGTATTTGCTACCCACAATTCATTGTGGAACAAGCTCTACCAGGAATTCTTAGTCTGTAGTTTATTCACGAACAATTAATAGTGAGACTCTTATGTTTGAAATTCAAGCTGGTTAGTTTAGATCGGGCAGGTAGGTCACATGATATTGTTTGTGTTCCCTGGTTTGAGGAATCAGGTTTGCTTGTGTGTTACTCGTGTTTTCAAACTCAAAATTCACATTCTGTGAAATCGATAGCTGTGAAGGGATCTCTGGCCCACACAGGTGAACAAAGGGTTAACAGGCATCTGAGAGCTCAGTGAGCCCACCTTGCTGCCCCTAGAGGGTGTGTCAGGCTTGATTAGATCCAGCTGGGGGGAACCGGGCCACCACTCCTGAGGAAGGGGCGTGCAAGCCTGCTGCAAGGGCTGTTGAGACCACCGTGGGACAGACAACTGAGCCGCAAGGACAGGCGGAGGAATAGCCCCAGAAGGGGCAGAAGGATCTTTTGTGGTGGGACATTTTGAGACTTTCGTTGTACTTTCGTTACGCTGGAAGTGATGGGACTAAACTAGGACCTGGCCAAAGGCCGAGTCACAAGAAGAGAGAGACCGCCGCAAAACCGGAGCCGCGATCTGCAGGGGGCGCCAGACAGGAAAGAGCTGCTAGGCCAGGCCCAGCCATAAGGGGGCGTGGCAGTGATGAGTGCACCCTCCTACAGTAACAGTGACAGGTGCTATAGAAACCTTACAATTTTCTAACATTCGCGGGACAATCCTGCTACTTCTGCTCATTGGCTAGAATAGTTACAAAATCAAACGCAAAAGGGGCCCCAGCACAGTCACAGCAAGCCACGGCTTTTATTTAAGGCAATTCTGGTGGAAAGTTTGTATGCATGCAGAGCTGATACGCACCCAAAACTCCAGAAACTTCCTCCAAATTGATTCTTCCTGTCCCTAACGAGGCGAGATTGAAATTGACACCGCCTGTGTGAACTTGGACACAGGAGTGTGTGCGTGTTTGTATGGCTAACAAGCAGTGTGTGCAGCCTGTCTGCTAAAGACATGTCTACTGATGTGGATATCTGGTAAAATCTGCACTAGATTAAACTAAATAGCTCCAGGGATCTGACACAGCGTGTGAAGAATGGAGCTGCCCTGCAGCACTGATAAACATCGACAACGGAGGCTAAGATTTTCATACACTAAGGGAGTTGGCGCTTCCAAGTGTATTCCAGGCAGACTGCACTAACAGAGATGCCATGGCAGGGAAACAAGAGTATTGGTGTTAGAATTTTTAATTAACTATTTTTGTTCACAATAAAATGACTTCACAATACATGAATGCAAAGAGAACAAAGGTTTCTCATTTACAATCTTCACAGCTACCACCTCTCTGTTAAAGCTGAGTTCCAACTTCCACTCTTCCCATATGTTCCGATCAAAAATCTCGTTCTCCTGTAATTAAAAAATTGGCTGAAGCCAGAAACTTCAAACTCAGCCTACTTTGCATATTTCATTGAGAGTTTTGCAAGCGAGGCCACGCTGACAGTTTTAAAGCAAGGTAGACGTTTGAGAGCTGGCGGTTTGAAGCCGGCACTTTCATGAATGCAAACTCAAACTTCTCCACCCTGGTTTGCCTCCCCAACCCCAAACACTTTTCCAATGTGCACTGGACTAAGAAGCGGCTGAAGTCAGCACCACAAGCCCAGTGTCTCCCATTCCGGTAACTTTTACACACGTTAGAGAAGGACTTAGGGCATTCTCCATTATTAACAATTTTAAAATCCAAATTGGATGTTTTTTGAACAGATCTGCTCTGGTTTGAGCCCTGCTATGGGACTTGCAGCAGGAATCCTAGGGACTTCTCTCCTTCACTCATGTCTTTCCATGGCAATAAATGGACGGCCATCATCTCGCGCCTCAGCCAAAGGATTTGTGCTGCTGGAGTCTCTGCTGCTTTTAAGTCACCTAATAAGGGGGAGGGGGGGAAGAGCTGGAAAACTGGCTAAATGAAGAAGAAAATCCATTTTGCAGCTGTCAAATCCCAGCAAGCATTCTCCCTCCCCACCCCTCCCTTTGATCCAGCTACCAGCCTCTCCAGCCTCATCCGGCTTAAGAGATGCCGTGTGGTTAGAACAGGCAGATGTTGCTTGTCTGACCTCTGAGCACAGCCCGGTGTCCTTGGGAGAGGAGGTAATTTAAAGCTCCTCTCTGCGTGTCACAGTGATTCAGGGTAGCTGTGTGTCTATGCTCACTCCCTGTTATCTGGTATTGCTGCCACTCAGCAAGGCAGGGGGATTCCATGGATAGCTGGATAACAGCCCAACCCCCCTGCCCTGCCTCCCTGAGGGCTCCGAGTTACGACAGCAAATTCTTCCCTAGGCTGGTGGGTCTCAGCCACGTGCTCAGGGTCTAACCGAGCGCCATATTTGGGGTTGGGGAGGAATTTTCCCCCAGGTCAGGTTTTTCGCCGCCTTCTGCAGCATGGAGCATGGGTCACTTGCTGATTTGAACGGGAATAAATGGTGGATTCTCTAACTGGAACCATGATTTGAGGACGTCAGTGACCCAGCCAGAGGTTATGGGTCTATTTCGGGAGTGGGTGGGCGAGCTTCTGTGGCCTGAGATGTGCAGATCCGACTACATGCTCATGATGGTCCCTTCTGGCCTGAGAGTTTGAGTCTAGGTGTGGGGTGGATCCTTTGCATTAAGTTTGATTGCACTCAGCAAAGGGGCCCTGGGAAAATGGCACCTCCTTCCTCTGCCCCCCGGGTGTCTTCCATTCGTGTTTATTTATTGACCAGAAACATAGGCTAACCCCTGCCCCTCCTGTGTCAGTTGAGGGCAGGCTGTCTGGTGTGGGCGCCCTCACAGCTCCGTGGCGCCGTGTCTGCGGTGAGAGCTGGCACTCATCAGCTATGCGCAGCGATTTCGTCAGCATCCATTAACGGTCTGTGCACTGCGACCCATTGGCGATGATCTGTGGTGGTCCCTGAGCTGCACACCGGCTCCCTCGCTTCCAGTCCGCTCCCCACCTCAACTGCCCTTTGTCCTTGTACATACAGCACACCGGCCTGATTGTGCTGGCCTTACTCATGTGAGCAGTCTGGCTTGGGATGCTTAGCTCCTCTAAGGAGGTGCTCAGCACCTAGCAGGATCGGGTCCTTCAAGTCCCAGTAACACTCTCTGACTCCAAGACCCCAGAGATCATGGTGGTGAGTGTAGTATAAGAACGGGGGGTTGGTTACACAATGTTCATCAAAACTGTTTTTGAGGGAAAATGGCTTTTTGGGGCCAAATGGATATTTTTATGCGCAAATGTCATTTTCTCAAAAATCCAGGCTTCTGTTTTTGAAAAAACAAAAAATCCACATAAATGACAGTTTTCCAGGTTTTTTGATAACCAAAACCTGAATTTATTTTGATTTTTGAAACTGAAAAATTAAAAACACACATTTATTTTTGAAGAAGAAAAAAGAAAAGAAAATTTTTGCAAATAACTTTGACTAAAATGAGAAAACAAACATTTTCTTTTAAATTTTTAATGGAAAATAAAATGCATTTTCCCCAAGCAGCTTTAATAAGAACTGACACAGAATAGAGGAGTTTAAAAAAGAATCTGTTATCCACTTGTACAATTTGGGAATGGATCAGATATTCAGCCCTGATGCCTCACGTAATAACAAACACAGCCGTGAATGCCTTTGTTGCTAATATTAGCTAGCTCATTTAATTTGACTTGTCCGAGTTATCTATAGCTATTCAGGAGTGTGTTACACTGCTTGAAATTACCCTGCAAGCTTCACTTTTCACTAAAGAGCCCTAAAGACAGCAACACAAAAGATGTCTTTGTATCTATTTTTCTGCCAAACCTGGCTTCCGATGTGCTGGAGTGGCTTTTGCAATTCATACTGGTGTTTTTGTTTGTAGCTGGGTGGTTTGGCTGATACGCAGCTGTACATGGGGCTGTGACAAATGCTTCATCAAGATGGCTTGGTTCAAAGCCACCTTCTCCATAGAAGATGATTGTTATGCTTGGGCCCAGTGCCCAGAGGAGCCAATCTTATGTAAGTAAAGAAATAGTATAGATGCTTTCCAGCAGGGGAG
The DNA here is from genome assembly GCA_033296515.1 of Macrochelys suwanniensis. Classification (NCBI taxonomy): domain Eukaryota; kingdom Metazoa; phylum Chordata; order Testudines; family Chelydridae; genus Macrochelys; species Macrochelys suwanniensis. Next base: position 2,562,504 of record CM065783.1, on the reverse strand, counting down.
AATGGCCATTGCATGTAAAACATTTATAAACCCTTCATTAATCTGGAGCATAAGTGACATTTTGCTGGGAGTTAAGGCTGTCAGGAGCCGTTGGAAGGCTTGCCGTTAATGTCTTGCAGAGCTGTAAGAATTTGTTTTTCTTTTTTTTAAAGTTTCTGATCGACTGTAATATCAGTCATTGCAAATGGTGCCTATAAATATGCAAACGCGGCTGCTTCTGAAATGACTTTGACTCCCCATTCTCCCTGGGAAGGGAGTGAAAGCTCAGTGGGTTTGTTTTGTATTCTTCTATTAGAGGGGAGGCATCTTTGCCCCCTAGACTGAAGGCATCCCCACACACCCCAACTAAGAGTGGCTATACCCCAGCTCCACTTTGCCACCTGGTGCAAACTTCACACCTGTGCAATGTGCTGCTAAGTCAGAATGGCGGTATTTTACACCAACTTTGCACGAGTACAAATGACTGCCCAAGATGCGATGTAGTGGAGAATCCAGGTGTTGGTGTACCCAGAGTTCTCTGGCTTCAGTCGGCACAGTTTCAGCCCAGGGTACACATTGGAGACAACATAGGTTGTGTTAGCTGAACCCAAGGCAACGGTGGAAGTTCAAGCATGCATCTTGATATTGTTGTATCTCTCTGCCATCTTTGATAGTTGACCATGGGTATTGTTGATCCACCTTTGAACTCTGGCAGGGTCATCATCAGTACCTTGAGAGGGCACTTCCTTCATTTCTGAGGGCTCCCAGAGTACTGGGCTGGCATGCTCTTTGGCATCTCTCATACAAGGTCCTACAGGGTTTTTGTCCATCACTTCTCCTTTTCAAAAGATGCATGAAGCAAAGGTGAGGCAGAGATTGTGTTGGCCATGATGCCTCTAGTGTGTCATCTGCATATAGTGTTGTGTCTCCATTTCATAGATTCCATGGAGCTGTGACAATTTACACCAGGTGAGGATCTGCCCCATAGATCTCAAGACCAGAAAGGACCATTGAGATCATCTAGTCCAGTGATTCTCAAGCGTGGCCATGGTGGCTGCCTGAGGCTACTAAGGACTTCATGTGTGACCACCACACCTTTTGGGGCCAGGGAGCCCCTTCTCTAAGCTCCCAAACACAGCCACCGGGTCTACTTCCTGTAAAAGCAGGCCAAGCCAAGGTGTGCCCAGTGGCATTTCACAACAGTGTAGGAGGGCTGCTTTTTTTGGTACTTTTGTGGCATGGTTAATAGTATGTGTTATTCTTTATATGGAACAATTCATTGTTTTATTTACATGACACTTCCAGATAACCACGTGAGTAGACTGTCACTAGTACAACATTTTAACTGTCAGAAATGCAGCCACCCTGAGTTTGCAAAATTCATTTGAGAACCGCTGATCTGGTTTGACCTCCTGCATAATATAGGCCAAGGAATTTCACTCAGTGATTTTGACATCAGGCTGGTACCTTCTGTTGGAGCTAGAGCAGGGGTCGGCAATCTTTCAGAAGTGGTGTGCTGAGTCTTCATTTATTCACTCTAATTTAAGGTTTCGCATGCCAGTGATACATTTTAACATTTTTAGAAGGTCTCTTTCTATAAGTCTTTAATATAGAACTAAACAATTGTTGTATGTAAAGTAAATAAGGTTTTTAAAATGTTTAAGAAGCTTCATTTAAAATTAAATTAAAATGCAGAGCCCCCCAGACCGGTGGCCAGGACCCGGGCAGTGTGAGTGCCACTGAAAATCGGCTCGTGTGCCGCCTTTGGCACCCATGCCATAGGTTGCCTACCCCTGAGCTAGAGTATATATTTTAGAAAGATTTAAGGACACCAGGAGATGGAGATCATACTTCTTCCCTGGATAGTCAGTGCCAATACTTAATTAACTATCGGCACCTTATTTTAAGTTTGAATTTTTTCTAACTTCCATCTCCACCACTTGGTCTTGTCACCTTGTTGTGTCATCGAACATGAATGGTGCAGTTGAGAATTTTACCCGGAATCTAGTTTGCATGAGAAATAGACAATATGAAATTTGCCCAAACTCAAATCTGGCCAGGACACCAACACTAACAACCTTTTCCTACCCTGTTATCCAGAGACTTTTCTTTTAATTGAATAGCAGATCTAAAAAGAAAATTTCCCATCTAAGCCTATGATTTCACTGATTTTCATATCCTAAAAATACGTACACAGTGCCTTTTATATCCCTTTGAGTTCCTGTGGTAGGATTTAGTTGTTGTTGCTCAATACACATAACATCAGTGTATTGGAGAGGAAAGAGAAGTTCTCGTGACAGTTTCATTCTTGCCGCAGTTCAAACTATTACCTCATTTCAAACCTGAGATGCCCGGAATATCTGCTTTGACAAACCAGTTAAGCTAGGCAGGGGCTTACTGCATATTTGTGTATTCCCTTCCTTGACAGACCCAGATAAGTGACGGCTTTATGAGTGTTATCCCATTAACAGATGTTCAATGTGAGCAGCTCCTGTTGCATAAAACATTCTCAGCTGAGACACTGATCAATGACTACACAGCTGCTTCCTTAGAACTGCAGCAGAAATGCTTTGCTATGGAAGAGAAGACTAATACGCTCCTTGCTGTTTTCCTTTTTGTGTCTGGGTTTCACATTCCTCTCACCTGCTCTGAATTTTTCCACTACTCTTCTGTTCTTCAGAGAATAATATTTTCAGTTTGGAAGTAGCCAGGTTTTTAATTGTTTAAGTGCACTAGAAAGGAAAGGAGTCCATAATGTGTTTCCTTTTTTGCATAACAAAGCTTGCTAGCATTGCAGTCTTCAATGTCACCAGGCCTCACTTTAACTAATATACTGCCAGCTTATCATTACCATTCCATTCTGCCATCAGATCAGGGAGCAAGTGACTCAAATACGTTCTAGCTGAAGAAAAATATTACCCTTCTTTAAATCACAATTAGAAGCAGTCCTAAGCGAGGCACCGGGGAAGTGAAGTTTGCTAACTACCTTCAGGTTTAAAGATATTCCTCTGGTGTCTATTTCACTGGACCTTATTCATTCATTTTAGTTTTCAAAACAGGGATACTGGGTGTCAAGCTCAAGAGCGTGAATACCAAGTTCAGGACAGACTGTTAAGAACCAGGGCACAAAGCCCAAACTGGCTGTGAGTTCTATACTTCAATTTCACTAACCAATTCTCAGGTGTAAACTCCTCAGGCACTGTAACAGCCTTAACGTGGAGTCACAGACAGGCCGATCTATCTTGCCACCGAGGTGAGCCTGCCTTTGTGATCGATGGTCCCTTACATCAAGGTTACTCCCAGTCCCAAAGGACCAGTCACTTACCCCAGGTCAATTGCACTTTAGATCTCCCCCCAAACACAATGCTTGTAGGCAGCCCTATAATAACCTATATACAGAGTTATTAATAGGAAAAGGAAATAAGTTATTTACAAGGTTAAAACAGATAAACACAGGTACACAAATGAGCTACAATCTTATTATAGGTTTCAGTGTAGTAGCCGTGTTAGTCTGTGTCAGCAAAAAGAAAACAAGAAAAATACCTGTGGCACCTTAGAGACTAACAAATTGCAAACAGATGGACATCATACCAAAAGGACTAAATCTTATTATAGAAGCTTCTGTTACCTTTTGAAACATAAGTGTGGCGGGATCCCCAGGGTACAACCTGGATCTGTGAAACGGCTGTGTCCCCGTAACTCTCCAAGTTGGGGTGTCTGTCTGAAAGCTGGGCCAGTGACAAGCAGCAAACCCCCTCCAGGTGCTGTGATCACTCCGCCATCAGCATGTGGAGCCCCACACCCAGCTAGATTGCATGAATACTGCATGAGCCACTCAAGAATCATACAGCGAGAGAGAGAGAGTCACTAGCCAGTCACCCCAGCTCCCAGCCTTTCTTACAAGTGTAAACTATTTATTTATTCCCAGAAATATTCCATCTTACACTGCTCAAGGTTCCCTTGAACAGTGCAAACTCATTTATAAGTTTGCCACTTCTTCATAGGAAAGCGGGCACGCACCAGCCATTGTAATCTGAGCTGCGATTTCCCAAGCACTTCAACCAAAAACACCCTGTTTTAGGTAAAATATAAAACAGAAAGATTGACTTTAAGTGATTGTAAGTAGCAGGCATCCAGATCAAAGTTGGTTACCTAAGAACTAAAAATAGAAACGTGGTCTACATTCTAACTTTAACAGATTAAGCAAGACGTGACTCAGTCTCTCACCCTACAGGATGTTACAGGCAGCTCACAGTTCCTCAATATACAGACTGGAGTCCCTGTCAGCCTGGGACTAATCTCCCTAGTTCCAAGTCTTTGTCTTCCGGATGATCTTCCAGGTGTTGAGATGGGGGACGAGAGGGATGATGATGACACTGTCCCTCTTTTATACTTTCCTCCAGCTGCTAGAAAGGTCTTTGCTGTGACGTGGGTTAGGCCACCCTCATTGCGTATGTGACTTCTCTGGGGAGTCACTGGGAGCGTGGATTCTTTTTGATGAGCCATTAATGCCTGTCTGGCCATGGATGGCTGCTCCTTTGTCCCTAGTGAAAGACTGGGTGTGGGCGGTTCCCAACCTCACAACATATTTCAGTAGCACATATAGCGATACTTTATATACAGCGATAGTACGTACAATCCAACAGGATATTAAGGTTCAACAGATCAAGACTTTGTATATGATACTGCACAGGGCATGTATTGTACAAAACATCTCATAATCATATGACACTGGTGAATACGGGTGCTACTTTGAGGTACAATGTGACAATAAGCAAGTTCTATATGTCCTTTAGGGCTAATTCAATCTAAGCTCTGGGGATCTTCTACTTATACCTAGAAATCTTTGCCCCGCTCCCCTTCCCAAGTCCAAACAGCATAAAGATACAGTTCCTCCTTGTTAGGGGTTTTGATTCCCATCCTCCCTTCTGCTTTGGGCTGCAAACTCAGCCAATGGGACTCAGCCTGGCACAATCATGGTTGTGGCTTCTAGGTGCTTCTGGAATAGCAATAAATGAGGTTACTTGCCCATACATTCGCTACAACAATTAATTTTAAGTGAATATTTGCAGAAAGACACTTTCAGACTTATAATCACAAGTATTTGACTCGGAAACCTGATTCTCAGCATTATTTTCATCCAATCAAGCACAGAAACATCTCCAACTTTTGTTTCCCATCAAATCCGCTCAAAGTTCAGATTTCAAATATCAGATCTTTGCAACAGCCTGCTCACTAACAAGCCCCCAAGCAATCATGATTTTCAGACAGTATTCAGCAAATAATTTCAAAGAGCAAATTGGAGAAAATTGTCATCTGCCCACAGACAATTTGTGACTGGAAAAAAGGCACATTTTGTCCACTAAATTATTTGATGAATTCTTTAATGGGCTTTGTGTGTGATAAACGACTGCTGAGAAGTGGTGTGCGTTTCCAAAAAGAAGAAAGCATTATCACGGCTTTCAAACAGAGTCTTGTTTTTAAAAGATCCTTTCTTGTACAGGAGCCGCTAATAGGAGCAGCAGCAAGTAATGAAGGGAACCGTACAAACTGCTCTGAAAACAGTCATCTCACATCACATGAAGCTCGGTCCATGGCCCTCTCCTTTGTGTGACATAATGAGAGCCCTTTTACAGGGTTTCAATCATTTCAGCTGGAGAAAAATCAATTCTGAAAGGTCAAGAAAAGAACGATCATTTAATGAAATGCATTAATATTTCAAATAATTAACCAAATCAACAGACAATAAAAAAGTTCACTAAAAATGGTGGAAAAGAGAGAAAACTGCTTGGATCAGGTGAAATTCGCCACTGGAGAGCCCAGTGCCTATGTACCACTGACATCCCACGTCAGCCATATTTTGGAGGTGATCTGTTTCAATGCTTGGTGATCTGTTCAAATAGTTTATCCCTGAAGGGCCTGTTTGAGGAATAGGTATTTTAAGAATGGCCAAATCATAATTAAATCAAGGCCTTAAAATCTTAGACCTTCAAAATCGAGGGGAAATTATTTTTTCAAAGAGTCATGAGATGACTTTTAGCTCCTGATAGTCTGGGGGAGAGGCAGCCATTCGTACAGTTCTAATACCCAAATTATAGTAGAAGCTAATATGATTACATTACTTGACTTGATATAAAAAGTACTTTGTTGCTAGCTGCTGCTGTTCTCCTGAGCATACCATCCACGCTCCTCTAAGTGGAACTCATCTGAGCCACATAAAATTAGAATAATGCCGAGATAATGTCAGTGAAAACAGACCATTGTCACAGGATAATAGTCTCCTGCTGCTACATAAATGCAAAGGCATTTATCAAAAATAACCATCAAGGGGCAGTGAAGTAGACACATAGGAACAGGAGAAATTGCCAAAGGATCCGTGCTCTGCTGCAAAGGCTTTCCTGTTTTCAGAGTGCAGAAGGTGCTGCGCTCTCTCTCTGGTATTTATAAGGCGAAGGCACCGTAGTGAAGCCAGGTCTGATCGGATTTCCTATGGAGTGTTCGCAGTTCCTGAGACCTGGGCTAATGAATTGCACCCAGATCTGTCATACGACTATGCGATGCTGCGGCATAAATTGACATGAACAACCTTCCTAATGAGTGGCGCTGGAGCACTTTTAATAGTGGGGGTGCTGAAAGCCAACCCCCTATAGCCCTGTTTGGATCGCCCTCTGTCTTGGATGGTTTAGACACAACAAATCCTGCATCTTGCAGGGGGTGAGACAAGATGACCCTCGCGGTCCCTTCTCACCCTGTGATGCTCACAACTCTCCTGTGAGACAGGGAAGTGCTATTCTCCCCATTGCACAAATGGAGAACGGAGGTACGGAGAGATTAGGGGACTTGCTCACGGTCACCCAGGGCCCGTGGCCTTCTGCAAAGCTGCTGCCCTGACCGCGTGCCCTCATGGAGGCTGAGTCCAGCAACAGGGAACCTATTGAGATACCCCAAACTACCACACCCAAGTCCAGAAGCTTCTGGCTGTGGAGAGCTAATTGTACATCTGCCCAGCAACAATGACCCAGACCCAACTCATTCCTCCCCCCGCCATAGATCTCTGAAAGAGATATCTCCCTATTGGGCACGTGGGTTCCGTCTACACTGACCATGCTGCAGCGGCACAGTGGTGCTACTGTAGAGCTTAGTGAAGACGCTGAGAGCTTCCCCTGTCAGCATAGATACTCTGCTTCCCTGAGGGCTTGTCTTCACTACCCGCCGGATCGGCGGGTAGCAATCAATCTATCGGGGATCGATTTTTCGCATCTCGTTTAGATGCGATTAATCGATCCCCGATCACGCTCCCCGTCGGCTCCGGAAATCCACCTCATTGAAAGGCGGAAGCGGAGTCGACGTGGGAGCGGCAGCGATCGACTCGCCGCCGTCCTCACGGCCAGGTAAGTCGATTACGATACGCCGACTTCAGCTACGTTATTCACGTAGCTGAAGATGCGTATCGTAGATCGCCCCCCCCCCCGCGCCCCCCCACCCCCAGTGTAGCCCTGGGCTGAGAGACAGTAGCTATGTCGACGGGAGAAGCTCTACACCGGGAGCTCAGGCCGTGTGAGCGATGCACATGGTTCTATCGACAGAAGTTTGTCGTGTAGGCCAGGGCTGGGTGTCTGACGTGAGACCGTGGGCTCTGATTTGCAGAAGTGCTGAGCGCTCACAGCTGCAAGTGAAATCCACCGGAGCTGTGCTTTGACCATACAACATGCTATTAAAAACCTGGAAAAATCAAGGCGTAGACGTCTCAAATTGGACACCCAAAATCAGTGGACCGTTTTGGTCTTAATGTTTATGAAACAATCAGATGCTGTGGTGAGATCCCCATTGAAACACCCAGGAGGAAATTAATAGCTGTATTCAGTACAGAGTTTGATGATGTGTAGTAAATTAGCCCCAGTACTGGTATTATACATTATGAATTCCTTTGTGCCAATTTCAAGGCCTTGGTGAGACGCAGCTAATAGTGGAGTGGAGTCCGTGAACTTTCTGGTTTGTACATGCAAGAGCTCTGAACCAGCTGCTTTTCAAGTCTTTCCCTTTGGGATGCAAGTCTTCACTACAGGAACCGTGCATGCCACAAAGAAGTTGGACGGCTGAGTAAAGGAAATAGACTTCAAAGGTTTGGCGTAGTCTCGCTTCAGGGGAATCCAAACATCTCACGCTGCTCCTCTCTCTCCAGAGCTCAGCAGTTTTGCCTGGCTGCTCAAACTTCACTTTCTAATCCCAAATCCCAGATGAGTTAGGGCAGAATGTAACATTTCAGGGTAAATGCAAACTGCGTCCCACAATGGGAAAGAGCATATTGTCTTTCGGAACCAAGTCTGCCGTGATCAAAGTCCAACCCTGCGATCCTCACTTTACTTTGAACTTATCGGACATAAGACAAACTTTCTTAGAAAAATAATCCCTTAGTGGCAGGGAAGAGCACATTAGTGGAATGGCCCTTCCCGGATGAGTGAACCTGACTGGGACCAGTCAGATAAAACTAGTGCAAGACCCAGACATAGGGAATACATGCAAGAATGAGTACTTGATCCATCACTGCTTGATTTATCACTGCCTGTGTCATCATTTTCATCTGTGCTGCCCAATCAGAACGGTAGCGTCTTCCACCACTTTGCACAGGGGTACGTGAGGACACAAGATCCAAGGCAGGGGAGAGTCATGTGCTATATTCACATGGTGGACGGAAGAGAAGAAAAGCAGTGAAAAGACTAAAGGGAAGCTCTTTTAGGAGGAATGGCTCTATGACATCCTATGGAGAGGACCCAATTCTCTGTTGCTCTAAGGCTGCAGAATACCCTGGCTGCCATAACACTGCTACAAGCCTTGTCTACACTAGGATTTCACTGAACTGGGGTAAATTGCATTGTTGTAAATCACGTCTGCACTAGGACTTTGCACTGACACACTCCTCCAGTGGGTGAAACCTCTAGGCCAGATTCTTCAATGGGGCTACATGAATTTGCACCAGCTAAGAATCTGTCCCCCAGCATAGATAGGGCCTCGGAGTCAACATCCAGCACAAAGTACTCTTCCCCCCATATAAAGTGTGCCTGTGTAAATTACTCACTAGTCCCCTATGAACCTCACTTCCAAAGTAAATATCAATGGTCTCTTGTTGTTATCCTCTGTTACCTTTCACCTGATTGTAAAAGTTTGCACTCTTACCAGGACTGTTTTCTTTCCATGTTTATCACTAGTATTTGTCACTTGTGTGACGGTGTCCCCAATGAAACTTTATGGGGAGATGCTTATAAATGTATATATGACGTAACTGGAATATGTTTTATGCTACATGTGCCATGTAACATATCTCTGTGAAAGTTATGACTTACTGAATCTATTCCTCCTGTTTGTATGAATGTATCATTGTTATAGTTGGAGTTATGAATATTGGTTTTATATTTGCTGGTTTTGTACATAGCCTTTGTAAGAGCCTGGGATCATGTCTTGAGAAAGGTATGTGCATGTAAAGAGACCAATCAAGAAACCCTTACACAGACAATAGGAGGTGCAGACCCCAATCCACATCTGGGCCTGGCCAGGAATGCAACTGGCTGGACTGGTTAGGGTGCACGGACATGTGACTTGCCCATGTGATCCCAAAACTCCAGGGCAAGATGATGCTACACAGGGAGTGGGGTAAAGGCTATAAAAACCCTTGGAAGACCCCTCCATGTTGTCTTCAGCTGGCTAAAGAGAGAGGCTCTTCACCCCCCAAGGACATACCTGAAAAAGACTGAACAAAGGACAAAGACAATAGGGGGTGTGAGCGATTGCTGGACCCAGGCTATGAGTTCTACAGCCTGTAAAAGGAAGAATCTGGAGCTGGGGAGGTTTTTATATCTGTGTTAAGTTTGATTAGACATAGACGTGCGTGTTTTATTTTATTTTACTTAGTAATTCACTTTGTTCTGTCTGTAACTACTTGGAATCACTTAAATCCTACTCCCTGTACTTATTAACATCACTTTTTACTTATTAAGTTACCTGGAGTATGAGTTGGTACCTGGGGGGGGGGGGGGGGGAACAGCTGTGCATATCTTTCTATCTTTGAAATAGAAGGCGAACTATTTATGAGTTTACCCTGTATAAGCTTTATACAGGGTAAAACGGATTAATTAAGGGTTTGAACCTCATTGGGAGTTGGGCACCTGGGTATCAAAGGCAAGCACACTTCCTGAGCTGCTTCCAGGCAGACCTGCGGCTGTTAGGGTACGTGGTTCGGACCTGGGTCTGTGTTTGCAGCAGATCAGGGGAATCTGGCTCAAAACAGACAGGATTCGGGAGTCCCAAGCTGGAAAAGGCCTGGAAGCAAGGGCAGAAGTAGCCTTGGCACACCAGGTGGCAGCACCAAGGTGGTTTCTGTGATCCCAACCCGTCACAACTTGTTTATTCCATAATGCACAAGTGTGGATTGTAAAATCACATACTTCCAGCTGAAAGCTTGTGTATACATAATATCACTTACAGCACAGAGTTTTTCATCTTCAAAACACTTTACAAATATCATCTAATTAATTCATGCACGAGCTCTGAGTGGTAGATAACCATTATCACTATTGTATAGATGGGGAAAACTGAGAAAAAGGGGCCAGGGACTTCGCTAGGATCACAAAGGGAGTCAGTGTCCGAGCTGGGACAGGAAGTCAATAATTCCTGGCTCCCAGGATCACTAGGCTATGTCTCACTGCAAAAGAAATTTGGCCACACTCATCTTTGATATAACTCCATTAACTTCAATGGAGTTGGGCCAAGGATGGTTTTGGTTCAATAAGAATGAGGCTGCTAATTGTCATACGTGGGTATGAGTCTGTTACCTTTGAGCAGAAATGAGCCAGGGATCATTGGATCTGGATCTATACAATTTGGCGCGGGATCGGATTTAGAATCCAAGGTACAATTTTCAAGTTTAAGGATGCCTGGAGTATCAAAGAGGTGAAAAAAGTCCAACACAGAAAAATGAGGTTTTTTTCATTCCACAGCCTTCTGTTCCCTAGTCGTTCTGCCGAAAGCTGATAATAAGAAAACAACTTCCGTTCCAGCCACTTATTTTTTGTCAATTGCCTGTGGTATTGAGTGTCTTGCCCACACATTTTTGAGCACCAGGCAGATTGTGATACCCACTTGCATATGAGTATTTTGCTGGCACCTTTGCAAGTGTTTTTAATGCCAAGCGTATCTCTAAATATAATGCAGGAAATGATGCTCATGTTCGCAATAAGGTAATGCAATGAAATCAGGGCTTAAAATAACAAAAAGAAATCTGATTATTTGGAGACAGGGAAAGTTTTTAAAAAAAATGTTTGTCCACTGGGTGTTGTTGTAATTAAATGTATTGTACCAGTAAAACAAAACCCCCAAATTAACTGGCCTTCATAATTAGAAATTGTTTTTGAAGAATGCATTCAATTTATATGATAGAAATTATCCAGATTATATTTTGCTGACAGCCACCAGGGTCGGCCCATGCATAGCCTAATGTTCAGAGATATATTAATGACCTTACTTAACCAGCATGCTAGCTATGAATGTTTCCCTGCCTTTGAGAACTACTGCTTGCACAATGCTATTTATTAAGATGCTACTTCTCAGGATCCAAGTTCCTCCCAGGTGACATTCATGTGTAGATGGAGACACCAAATAAGCATTCCATATTCCCAGCCACATTAAAACAGAGTTGGAATACTTTAAATTAAACCTGAGCTAGAGATGGCATCCATCTGTCTTGATGGCGTAAGCGCCAAAGCAGACCAGTTACTGTGTCATGCTGTAGCACATCACAAGTAGCTAAAAAGTCCAATTCTTGAGTGACAGTCATCGCCACAGATAACCATAGAATCATAGAAGATTAGGGTTGGAAGAGACCTCAGGAGGTCACCTAGTCCAACCCCCTGCTCAAAGCAGGACCAAACCCAACTAAGTCATCCCAGCCAGGCCTTAAGAACCTCTAAGGATGGAGATTCCACCACCTCCCTAGGTAACCCATTCCAGTGCTTCACGACCCTCCTAGTGAAATAGTGTTTCCTAATATCCACCTAGACCCCCCCCCACTTCAACTTGAGACCATTACTCCTTGTTCTGTCATCTGCCACCACTGAGAACAGTCACGCTCCATCCTCTTGGAACCCCCCTTCAGGTAGTTGAAGGCTGCTATCAAATTCTGCCTCACTTTTCTCTTCTGCAGACTAAATAAGACCAGTTCCCTCAGCCTCTCCTCATAAATCATGTGCCCCAGCCCCCTAATCATTTTTGTTGCCCTCTGCTGGAGTCTCTCCAATTTGTCCACATCCTTCCTATCGTGGGGGGGCCCAAAACTGGACACAATACTCTAGATGTGGCCTCACCAGTGCCGAATAGAGGGGAATAATCACGTCCCTCGATCTGCTGGCAATGCTGCTACTAATGCAGCCCAATATGCCATTCGCCTTCTTGGCAACAAGGGCAACTGTTGACTCACATCCAACTTCTCATCCATTGTAATCCCCAGGTCCTTTTTTGCAGAACTGCCGCTTAGCCACTCAGTCCCTAGTCTGTAGCAGTGCATGGGATTCTTCCGTCCTAAGTGCAGGATTCTGCACTTGTCCTTGTTGAACCTCATCAGATTTCTGCAACAGATTAATGCAGGTATAAGGCACAGGGCCAGCGAATGAAGCCAGCATTCTATTAGTACTTGATGCCTGCTGCGCTTTCTTCTTTCCTCTCTTCATTTTCCTCTCTCTTCCCCTCTTTGACTCCCTGATACAGCACAGCCCTCCAGTATGGCATATTGTCAGCTGTACATGCCCAGCTTGTGGGGTCAAGTTTGAAAGTTTTCAAGCCGTTCTTGCAAACCTCCTTCAACCTGAGCCTAGGTTGGCCCAAGCGCTCTATACAGGTGACCCTTTAGAATGCATCCATCTTCCATCCTGTGCAGATGGACCTTGTCGACAGAGATGTCTGTGTCTGGGAATAGCGATTAGACTTGGTGATTTTTCTTTCTCAAGCACTTTGGGGTCAGGAACTTTGTTTTCCCACTTGATATTTAGAATACGGTGAAGACAGCAACTGTGGAAGGTATTTAGCCTGCTCTCTTGTCTGCTATGGGTCATCCCAGGTCTCACCACTATACAGCAGCATGCTCAGAAAGCACCTCTGGAAGACCCATATCTTGGCATTTAAGGTTTGTTTCCTGTTATCCCACATGCGTTTGGTTGGTTGGCCAAATGTGGTAGCTGCTTTTCTGATGTGAGAATTAATCCCATCATCTAGAGATAAGTTAACTGATACAGTTCATCTTAGCTAGCAGAACTTGTGCCCAACTTTTGGAGTGGTGATAGCTATTAAAGTTGTAGGTATAGTCAATACACCTTGTGCCATAATCATTGTCTTTCCATGACATAGCATTGTCTGTGCTGGGGCCTATGTTGGCTTAACTCTCTCGCGGTGTGAGCGAGATTGACCTAAGTTTTAGGTGTGGACCAGGCCTTAGACTAGCTCAGCCTTACATGAAAGCATCATTCAGGTCCTCCAAAACCATGCCAGAGTTATCCATATATGTCTAATGTAAAAAACAAGCCAAGTCCCGACTCCTCCCAAATGAAGGGAGACATTCCATACACCTAATTCGCTTAATTTCTTGTGATTCTGCTTCCCATACATTCTCTCCTGCTGCTACATTTCTCCCTGAACCCCATCCCACTGATTTTTCACTCCTTACACACCCACAGCCTATGTCTCAGACTAGCTATCTGGGACTACAAGTTTCCAGAAGACTTTCCCTCCCCCAGGAAATTCAGTGACCGTTTTTTCCACTTGAAGTTTAGTTCTGGTTACCAACTAGGTTTTAGAAGAGAGCAGCGGATCTGGTGGGCCAATAGACCTTGTTTGAGCTGTCAATTGCTATTCAGCAAAGCGCTTGGGCTGCAATTTGTCTAAGGAGCCCAAGGAGTTAGGTGTCCAAATTCCGATAGAATTCAGTGGGAGCTGGGTGCCTAAATCTGGTAGGTCCCTTTGAAAATTCTAATCTTAAGCATATGCTTAACTTTAAGCACATGCTTTGCTAAATAAAGATGAACTTAAGCATGCGGTTAAATACTTTTCTGAACTGGAGCCATAATTACTGGAGCTACTGGCCCTACAGCTGGAACCAGAAGAAACAAATAGAAACATAGAGACCAGTATAGACTATTCAAAAGGCTGCTGGAATGTATGTAATATCATTTCCACTTTAAAAGATAAATACCCTGGTTTTGGGCTGATGGAATAACCCTGACATTTGGCTGTATATAACTGTGCGTGGAGGCGGTATTAATGTACATGCTGTATATATTTCAGCAGAGGGAGAAAACAGCCAAGTGTGAATTCCCTGATGACGCAATTTTTCCCCTAACGTCCTTATTCCTTCCAATTTATTTTAATTGATCTCAGACAGTGCTCAGTTATTTTAATGGTCTCGTTATTCTGAACTTCTATGAGCTGAATGTTAAAAGGAACATATTTCACAAAGATAACATCAATAAATAGGATCAAAGTGATTTGGGGATGATTGATGTGGGTTTTGTTCTGTGCAAATACAGACATCTGCCTGCTGCATTGTTCTAGAGCCAATGTTAAGACAGATCACTATATAAACACTGTGGATAGTGTATTGATTTGAAGAAGCACCCACAATATAACACTGCTTATCTTAATAAATTGGTCTGGGATTCTTTAAATGCACCAATGGAATTTAGGGACTCCATTCCCAATTAAAGTCAAATCTGGCTGTTCTGAACATCCCAGCCTTAAGGCACCGCCAGCACATTGAAAATGTAAACCAATAGTCAAGTGCTAGGTAGCCTGTGTGATATAATCCCCCACCCCATCTGTCTTGGTGGTTATAATCCAGGAATAGCTAGGCACATTCATGCAGACAAGAAGGAAGAATCTCTGCACCAAGGAGCTCTGAAGCTAGTGGCAGGCAGAAGGACAAATAGACAGAGGTTAGGGGAAGGGGAAACACATGCATGTTGTTATAATAATCATTATAAAGCAGCCAAATACACTGATAGTAGCACGGCACGGGTGGGATCTTCCAGAGGGACTGGAATGTGGCTGGTTTAGAGGCCTGGTGGACGAGCTCATGGAAGTCATAGCCTGCTTAGGGGGCTGCCTGGAGAAGGCACCGAGGTGACTAAGGGGGGAGGGATAGCTCTGTGGTTTGAGCATTGGCCTGCTAAACCCAGGGTTATGAGTTCAATCCTTGAGGGGGCCATTTAGGGATCTGGGGCAAAAATAGGGGATTGGTCCTGCTTTGAGCAGGGGATTGGATTAGATGACCTCCTAAGATCCCTTCCAACTCTGATATTCTATGATTCTATGACTATGCAAGACGCTGACAGAGAGGTGACCAAGATGGGAACATCAGCAGGGCAGAGGGGATGACAGCGCAACACGGAGTTCGACAAGGAGAATACGTGGTGAGGCACAGAGATTTGTGTAATCCTCTGTGCCTGACCCCCAGAGGTTATGGGCCTGTCACAGCTCCCAGCTTGGGGGGCTGGCTGTCCACCCCAAGCTGTAGAGACTCCTCATTCTATTGGCAGGGGAGGTCCCTGGCTCAAGCCCTGGTGATGACTTAAGTGGTGGCCATCACACTTCAATTGAATGCAACAGCAGATAGGGAGCCATCAGAGGATTCAAATCGAGGAAGGGCGTGATCAAAACAGGCTTCCAATGTCAGGCTGATGGGACTCCCACCCCAGGAGACTCTCCAGCAGGGGACGTGAGGGCCCTGTGGCACTGCCAGAGATTGGCTGAATCTAGCTCTTTATGGTGGTTTAAACTTGTGTCTTCTGCCTTTTTCTCACTTGCCAAAGTGTGCCTAATCGCGAAGTTGCAAAGATCTGGATTTAACGATCATCAAAGCAGCAAGAATTAATGCAATAATACAGAATTTTGAAGAATTTGCAGAAAAATATTAAATATTGAATCTAACGTCCATGAAGCAAACAGTACTGAGTAGATTTCAGTCCATGTATTTATTATACAGGATCATCTGGGGGCTTTGAAGTCAGAGCCCCATTGTGTTGGGGACTGTGCATATACATACTAATAGGCAGTCCCTGCCCCAGGGAGCGTCCAGTCTAAATAGACAAAGAGTGGGTGAAGTAACAGAGGCCTGGAGAGGGGAAGTGACTTGCCCAACATCACCTAGTAGCAGGGAACAGAACTGAGGTTTTCTGAGTCCCAGGTCAGTGCCTGAACCATTAGACCACCCTGCCTCGATAAATGCGGAAGACGTAAATTGCGGGTTCACAAAGCTACACAGAAAAAGTATTGTATTTGCCACAAAGATCATTTTAAAAAAATTACTACATTTTTCAGGTTTTCACTGAACAATCCAGAAACCAGAAAATGCTCCTTTTTCAACAAACAAAAAGCAAATTTGTTTTTTGGTTTTCAGTTGTCAAAAACATTAAACATCTAGGTGGTTAAAATTGTCAGGTGTTTCAAGGACGACTGTGACTTGAAAAGGGGACTGGAACATGTTTATAATATGCCAGTCTCAGGGGAAGTGAAATGCTAGTGTTGAGTCCACTCTTCCTGCTGCTTCTGCTGGCTTCAGTGCATGTCACTCCTTCCCTTTAGTGATAGCCAAGGAGACAGCTGTTTGTCCAAGGTCTTTTAGAGCAGTAGAGCAAGGGACCAATGGACCATGTCTCCTGGGACTTTTCCCTGTGACTTTGGGGAGCTCACTTCATTCCTCTGTGCCTCATGTTTCCCAACACCAAAATAATATTGACCCACCTCATAAATGTGCTGAAGCTTAATTGATTAGTATACGTTAAATATTTTGAGATGCTCCAATGACATATGCATGCTTTTGTTTGAAGATTCACTGTACAGCAGAGGTCTCCCTGGTGGAAATATCCTCACCTGAGTCAAGATTCTTTCATTTTCATATTGTATGAGCCATAGTGTGGGGAAGTCTGAAGAAACGTAGGGTAATCCAGTATAATCCAGTATAATTTTGCATCTGTCTCTTAATTGCCATAGACAGTTTATGCCAGTGGTTTGGCCATACATTGAAACTAGGGAGAGTTATTAATGGGACTTTCCTGTTATGGCAGGCATCACCAGGTGTCTTTGTTACACTGTCTTGCAAGATACCTGTGACATTCCCCTGGTGTTATCTGGACCGGTGATCTGCTAGGTCACTCCAATCCTCAACTCTGGGAGCCAGCCTTACCCTGCTCTGCTGTGAGAACCCCCACTCCCGGGCTCTTCACGCACAGTATCTAGCATGTAAACTGCTCCCAGCTACATGAGTGAGCACTTTTGGCCAGCCACTGCTTGGATTGTGCAGCTGAATGACACTAGCCAGTATCTCCGGTCCCGGACACAACCCCTGGAACCTCCGTCTTGCATTGTCCAGTTATGCCCGCTGGACACTGCAAGCTTATATGAGTTTGTCAGTTTAACAAAGAAATTGGTATGTACCAGGCTTGTTATCCCAAGGGGAGTCTCTGACACGCTTCAAACCAAAGGCACTGCTTCAGGTAGAATAAACAAACAAATATATTAACTACAAAAGATAGATTTTAAGTCAAAGCACAACAAGACGGATTTGGTCAAATGAAATAAAAGCAAAACGCATTCTAAACTGATCTTAACACTTTCAGAGCCCTTACAGACTTAGATGCTTCTCACCACAGGCTGGCTGGTTGCCCTTCAGCCAGGCTCTCCCCTTTGATCAGCGCTTCACTCACTTGGTGGTGATGTCTGTAGATGGAGGTGGAAGAGAGAGTGCATGGCAAACGTCTCTCCCTTTTATCATGTTCTTTATTCCCTTTTGGCTTTGTCCCCCCCACCCTTCAGAGTCAGGTGAGCATTACCTCATCACAGTCCCAAACTGACCAAAGGAAGTGGGGGTGACTCACTTGAGAGTCCAACAGATCCTTTGTTGCTGCCTAGGCCAGTGTCCTTTGTTCCTGTGAGGCTGGGCTGGGTTTGTCCCATACATGCCCTGATGAGGTGTGAACTGCCCCTCTGCTCCTGGAGAGTTTTGTCTGGGGTTGTTTTAAGCCATGAGGACACATTTTCAGCCTCATAACTATATACATGAAATTACAACCTCTAACATTACTATAACACCAATGCTCAGTGCATCATGAGCCTTCTGAAGACACCCGACATGACAAACCAATGCAAAGTTGCTCCTCTTTCACCTGGAGAACTACCTCTCAAAACTCCCCTGTTGGCTGCTCCTGTTCACTAGTTTCCACCCATGACACAATCAAGTCCCTTCCTTGATGACTTCCTAGTTCCAACAAACCCTTATTAGGCAGTATTTCTCTTTAATAGGAACTTTTTTTCCAGCAGGCCTTCTTGGGGCTGGCCCTTTAAATCTGAGAGCCAAGTAGCTACAGCTCTAAAGCAGACATTTTGCACCTAGCAGCTCCTCATCTTCCCCCACCCCCTTCTGTCGAGTAAGTACCTGTTATATTTTCTCTTTTTGGTGACTGAGGTCATCTTTTCTCTTTTCTCACAGGACTTTGTATGTTGTAAGATAGGCTACTGTCTTGCCATTTATAGTCTGAGCAGATGCATACCGTATGAGAAGTTTTAGGAGAGAGGCTGGTCTTGTGAGTTATTATAGAAAAGATTGGCCCAAACCCCAGCTCTTAACATCTCTCAATTTTTGGAAAGCTTGGGTCAGGATCCAAATTGCATTGCTGGCCCTAGTGCAAAAACCTGATCAAAATTCCCTCCTCCCGTGAGGAAAGCATGGCTGGATCTGAATTTTGTGGCTCAGTCCCATCTGTCATTTCCAACTAGCTTTTGCAGACCCATGAATATGAGATAATTCAGCAAGCATATGAACCAACCTCTACAGCTCTTGCAGTCTGACCAGCATTAGCAAAGAGTCAACAAATACCTGTAGGTATTTTGCTCCATGTGCCAACACTGCATTTAATTCTGACGGTGGCAAAGTCAGGTTAGCAGATCTAGTTTAGATAGTGGTTCAATAGGCAACAAGGCCCCACAGATAAATTTTCCTCCAAGCAAATGCTCCATCTGAAAAAAAGAGATCCAGTTTTTCAGCATGGGATCTGCTGTGGTCCAGGCGGTCTCAAGGTGCTGATAAATATTCCACAATGCACAGTGAGTTCCTTTAGGGGAAGAAAATCAATTAAGACTTGAATTATAGATCAGCACCTGCGTCTACAAAGAGGAACTCGGTCTACATCAAATCCATGAAGTTCTAGGGTGTGGCCAGTCAATAAAACGTACTAGGATGCTTTTGAGGTTTGTAGGTTGCACGGTTATTTTGGCAAGTTGTTCAATGTTGGGGGGAAATAGATGATTTTTAGTTTGTTTGGAAAGTTGTCTTTTTCATAGATCCAAGATAATATTTGGATGTTCTTTGGTCATGCAATTTCTTTCCCTCCGTCCTATGGGCAACTTCTCACATCATCATATAAAGGAACGCTATAGTTTATCCACCCCATTCAAACTCCTTGTGCTTTTTCAAGACCCCCATTTTGTCCCCCATCCCCATGCGAGAGTGCCAATTGTTTGCGGTTTGCAATTAGTCAAAGCTACCTTGATTATGGCAGGGGTGTCCTAAGGGACCAGGGCTGTATTTACACCTTATGTGCCCCTAGGCACAGCATCTTCAGCACGCTCCTCCCACCCCCACCTATAGTGGGGGGGGGGCGGGCAGGGCAGCGGGGGCAGCCAGACCACAGCCTCCCTGGGAAGGCATGAGACCCTCCGCCATGCACGGCGCTCCTAGCACCCGCCCCAGGCAAGGTTCAAGAGGGGGACTCTACCTCTCCTCATGGTGAGCAGGCCCCGGACGTCTTCCATCCCTCCCATAGCCCGGCACAGCAGCCCCGCTCCAGCTTTGCCCATGCAAGTGACTGGGGCACCACCCAAGCCCCTCCCTCCCCCTCCCCGGAACGGGGTGGAGGCAATGGGGCAGCTGAGATTGGGAAGGGGCTGGGATGCTTCCAGCACCTTCAGCAGCTGCCCTGCCCGGCTGCGGCTCACAGTGCCCCCAGGTGGGCTGGACACTTTTAACCGCTTATCTATTAACTTTTAACCCACTTTTAACTTTTAGGTGCCCCTAGAATGCCAGCGTCACTAGGCACGTCCCTACTCTGCCTACTTGAAAATTTGGCCCTGTAAGGTACCCAAGGAAGCTAGGCCCTGTTTATGTGGGAAGGGGTTTGTATAAGCGATGGTATGAATTTTAGCCCATGTACCACACCCCCCTATAAGGACACCGTTATTCCAGTATAAAAGTGGTTCCTTTCAGTTTAGATGCTGTCTCTTGGAAATATCTATAATACTGGAATAAGAGTGTCCATGTGGGGTTTTTACCAGTATAACCCTACCGGTGTAATTCTATTTGTATAACTGGCGAAACTCTCCCATGTAGACAAAGGCTTAGGCCACTAACTCCCACTCACGGTCAATAGGAGTTAGGCACCAACTAACTTCTTAAGGCCCCTTTGGCGTCCCAGCCCCTGGGGCAAATCCCAGGGGGGTGTAAATTGTCATAGGCCCATTGACTTCAATGGAACGGTGATAATTTATGCCAGGTGAGGATCTGTCCCTGGGTTCTTAAGGAAATGAGCACAGCTCCAGGAGTTGAAGGACTGTGTGACTCTTCCTGGAATAGAGATAGGGTGGACTTGTCACTTCACCCCTGTGCAGAAGGACAGCACAAGGCACCGGGGTGCATAGCAAAGAGCACAAAGAGCAATTTCACATATGACATTGTTGCACCTCACCTCTGTTTAATTACAAGAAAATGGGGTTACTTCCCTCCTGGGGTGGAAACATCTTGAGAGCAAGATCTGAAGTCTGTTTTTTTTGCAGGTTCCAGTTAGTTGTTTTGAAGCAAAGACAGATGCATGCAGATTCCAAGGTGTTGCACAGAAAAACTTTTGAGGGAAAATGATTAAAGATTATTCCAGTATTCCTAAATCTCTGAGTGTAATGGGGAGAGATTTACATTTTAAGTGACTAAAAAGAATCCCTAAATTAAAATGACTATAACTTGCATGTAATTGCATGTAATATCAAGAGAAAACTTTTGTTTATGTGTGTTGTCTTTATTCATGATTTAAAGGTTTTAGAAGGAGAAATTAATCAGGGTTTTTACCTCGTGCTTGGCAATACTCAAAACATAAAGCTGATAGAGGATGCTCTGGAGAACATCTTACCCACCATTCAATTAAAAATGGCCTTTAAGATCCCAGCCTCTTGACTGGTTGCTAGATTTCCAAACCACGATATTCCCTTGACATTAAAGCAGAGTGCGAGACTGATTTCCAAACCTTGTGCAAATAATGTCTTCCAACAACCTGAATTAAAAATGCTGAAGCAATAATGTCTTGCATTTTGAGAGCGCCTTTCTTCGGAGGGCTTTCCACATAATAATTAATGTTGCTGGGAGGTACTTTAGTATGATGGCATGGATCACTGGATGGCACTCTTGGACGTAATCTTACAAGCCATGTGCCGTCTGAAGAAATGAGTGTTGTGCTATAGAGTCTTTGAGGAGCTCTGGCAAACAGCAGGAGAGTTTACGCTCTGTATTAACTTCTCTAATCAGAGTCAATTCTTGAGGCTTAGTTGCTTCCTGGGCAGGGGGCACTGGTTTTGGGGCATGTATGCTATGTATGACCACCTCTGTTCAGGGACTGGTGCATGTACTGGAAATAAACAAACTACACCAAGAAACAACCCTGACTCCATGACACTAATTTGTCCCTCAATGGGAACCCTACCTGCAAGGTCCCAATATCCACTTCTGCTTAGAAGAGTGACAACAGTATTAATATACCCATTTGACCATTGAGGGAAACTGAGTCATGGAAAGTAACCCTCTGCTCTCTTCCATTGATCTTTATTTTAAAAGATCATTCCCTGAATTAATGTTAATTCATGTAAAGCTCTGATCCTGAATTAAATCCGTGTCAACAGGCCTCTGCCACTGTGTAGAGCCCCCAGGGGTGACGTGGACTGTGGTAAATTAGCAGCCGTGTTACACTCCCTCTTTAAAACCACGTCAAAACTCTATGATAACCTTCTGCTGATCCTGCTGGGGAGCCCAGTGTTGGTACTTAAATGATAATCAATCATAGGAATCTTTTCCATGTATCTATTTATACTAGAAATGGGAATAGTAAATCCAAAGTGATTTAAAGCTATAGCATAATATTGAATTTTATACGTGCATGAAAAGGAACTCAAGAACTTCAAAAGATTTCTTTCTCAAGCCAGTCCTATTGAAACGGTTGCAGTATGAACTCAGGGTTAGATTTGTATCCCGTAGTGTAACTTTAGTAAATAGAAACTGCATTTGATCGTGGTCCTTATCAGACAGCTTGGGTGCATTTTACAAGTCATATAATATCCATCGAGCAGCTAATTAAATTAATTACAGATTTTTGTTGTCAGTTTCAAGTGATCTCCAGAACATTCCCAAAGTCATTGATTATACTTTATCTCCATCTATTTGTGTAACCTGATTGAGCTTCAGGGCACTGAACAACAAACTATATTCAAATACCCTTTCCGCACTGCAGAATTTAACCCGTTCTAGTAAGAGTTGTACAGTTCAGCTTTAGAGTTAAGTGCAGGTGAGAGGAGATTTCTCATGCCCAGGATTGTTTCCTGTGCTTATATTCAGACAGGGGTGGAAAGTATTTGTACCATGGATGCCCTATTATAAAATATGTTGTTACAGTTTTGTGTGTCCAGTTTTGGGCCCCACACTACAAGAAGGATGTGGAAAAATTAGAAAGAGTCCAGCAGAGGGCAACAAAAATGATTAGGGGTTTGGAGCACATGACTTACGAGGAGAGGCTGAGGGAACTAGGATTGCTTAGTCTGCAGAAGAGAAGAATGAGGGGGGATTTGATAGCTTCTTTCAACTACCTGAAAGGGGGTTCCAAAGAGGATGGATCTAGACTGTTTTCAGTGGTAACAGATGACAGAACCAGGAGCAATGGTCTCAAGTTGCAGCGGGGGAGGTTTAGGTTGGATGTTAGGAAAAACCTTTTCACTAGAAGGGTGGTGAAGCACTGGAATGGGTTACCTAGGGAGGTGGTGGAATCGCCTTCCTTAGAGGTTTTTAAGGTCAGGCTTGACAAAGCCCTGGCTGGGATGATTTAGTTGGGGTTGGTCCTACTTTGAGCAGGGGGTTGGACCAGATACCTCCTGAGGTCCCTTCCAACCCTGAGATTCTCTGATTCTCTGATTCTGTACAATAGAAGAAAGTCATAGCTCTGCAATAGTTTGAGATTGAAGCTGTGGACACCCTCCTTAGAGGATTGCTCAGGAGATGACAAAGGGGAAGGTGTGTTTGTTTCAGGACGAGGGAGGACGGTAACACTGGAACACTTCACGATTCTGAATTTAGCACAGGATGCCCGTGACTTCAAGTGAACACTCAAGATGGTTCTGAGCCCCAACTCGGGGTTCACGTTCAGGCCCAAAGCTTTGGGATGTTTGGGCCTCTCTCTAGCCAATACCACCCACTGGCTGTTCACTGTGCTCACAGTCTAAGCCTAGTCTTTAGTAGATAGGTGTTCACATCATAAAGACCACCATGCTAATTGGCAAGCCTTTGTGGTATTGAGTGGGCTTTATAAGGTCCTCTGAAAGGAGAATCTGTATGGGGCTCCAATTCAGCTCCTTCGCCTTCTGTGCATGGGATCCCCTCTACCTACAGCTCTACCCAGCCATGGCTGTCAATGCTGAAGCAGCCTAAAAGAGGAGCTGGCCAGGATTGCTGAGTTTGCTGGAGTTTAGTTGTGCAGAGGCAGAGGGGGTTAACACGAAGTTCCCTGTCTCCTCTGCTTATGTGCTTTTCAGGACTCAACTCTTTGTACAGAGAGAGAGGATCTTAACTCTCACTTCTGCCTTCTCTGCCCTTGGTTGCTTAGCATGATGAGTTGGGTTGGTCCTGCTTTGAGCAGGGGGTTGGACTAGGTGACCTCCCGAGGTCCCTTCCAACCCTGAGATTCTCTGATTCTATGAGATGTTTGGTTCTGCTCACAGCACAGCCACATTCCCAGAGGGCCAACCCTGCCTCCCTGTTGTCCTAATTAACCCACCCAAGGTTCCCCTGCGCTGCATGCCAGCAGAGGCGGAGCTGTGGCTGCCTTATCAGCGATAACAGTTTAGCTCTGTCCCTGCTAAGCATTGTGTGGCATCTGTCAGCACTGACTCTGAAAGCTTTTGGGCAGATTTTATTTAAAACCCTGAGCTTAACCTTAGGGGTAAATTGTGAATTCAAGACACACTGGACCAAGCTGAGCACTGCCCGTTCGTGTTAACGGCATGGGAGCAGCTAAAGCCCTGTGTGTTGAGTGGAGAATCTACCCCGTGGTATTGATGGTTTTGGTAACAGCCTTCCTGTAACAACAGAATAAGAGCCTGGCTGCCTGCCATTTGCAGAGCACACTAGACCACGTAAAGGACAGAAACCAGGTTCCAGATTGTCAGCCCTGACAAACAACATCCATTATCCATCTACAGAGCAGCTGCAGCAAAGGCAGTCCAAGTTTCCATCACACCAGCCCAACCAGAGAACTCAACCCTGATCTGGTGTTGCTGCCTCTGTGGGGAAGAGAGAGGGGATTTCAGTCTCCCTGGCCTGTTCACCTGCTTGGGGAGGTCCAGTAAGAACCAACTCTGATGTGGTTGACATCTCCACACAAGCAGCTGGACTGTGCCCCAGCTCCCTTCACAAAGGCCACCAAACAGCCCTCACGTGGTAATGACTTTCCTACCTGGGCCGGATACAACCCTGCTGCACCCTCTTTTTTGCGTACTGTAAGTAAACTCCCCTGAGCACTGACCATCTCTTACCTGGTGTCCCGTTTTCAGTTGAGGGAAATATGGTCACCCTAGCCTGAGAGAGAGATCAAAGATACAGCTCACCCTTGAACCATAATGTTGACTTGGTGTTCCAAGGGCACAGATGGCCCTGGACCACTGTTCCCTCTAAGCTGTGCACGTGTAGCGCGCACACAGATCCTAAACCCCGCGCACACGGCAAAACACCACGCGCACAACAATTTGCACAGAAGAAATTTTTTGTGCACACGGCCTGTCAAAAATTAGAGGGAACATTGCCCTGGACTGGAACCTGGGATCCAAAACCTCCTGAATTTGTGGAAGTTTGGAGTCCAGTTCGGGATGTAGATCCTGCTCTGGATCTAAACTTGGCATCTCTGAGAGGTGGGTTTTGGGTAGGCTACAAGGAGCACCATGCATCGCCACCAATGCCAGGAATTGTCCATATCACCCCTCACATGTGCCCCACTAAGCCTTTGTACCACAGTCTCTTTCCATGGCAGATTGAAGTATTAGGCGAATCAGTGGATGTCAAGCATGCCTCTAACACTTGAGCTACAGCATGCATGTCACATGATGCTCAAATATCTTTCATGTGTGCTGTTACGACACTTAAAGAGCACCAATCAGACATCTTCTGGAGTGCCTCATAAAGACGTGTTCCCTGAGTGCACGTGATAAAGGACACCTTCAACATTTAAACTCTCTATAGTGCATGTTTCCAATACTTCACCTCAGGAAGGGTGTTGTCAGGGTTAGTCAACATCTTTCAATGTTGCTCACAGTGTTGTGTAGCCATGTTGGTCCCAAGATACGACAGAAAGAAGGTGGGTGAGTTAATACCATTTATTGGACCAACTTCTGTTGTTTGAAGAGACAGAGACAAGCTTTTGCCACCAGGTTCAAGTCCCTAGTCTGAATCATGAAAAACCTGGAAAAGAGGTCATGGGTTCATCCTGATGTGGAATAGGAAGATTTCTATACTCCAAGTCTTCAAATTTTTTGTGGGGGAGGTTTAGGTTGGATATTAGGAAAAACTTTTTCACTAGGAGGGTGGTGAAGCACCGGAATGGGTTCCCTAGGGAGGTGGTGGAATCTCCTTCCTTGGAGGTTTTTAAGGTCAGGCTTGACAAAGCCCTGGCTGGGATGATTTAGTTGGGGATTGGTCCTGCTTTGAACTAGATGACCTCCTGAGATCCTTTCCAACCCTGATATTCTATGATTCTATGATTTTGAGCAACACAAACCTGACCTGAGGAAGAGCTCCATGGAGCTCAGAAGCTTGACTCTGTCTCTTCCACCAACAGAAGTGGTCCAATAAACAATATTTCTCACCCACCTTGTCTCTCAAATATCTTTCAACACAGCTGGTTCCAAACACTGAATGGCTCTCAAGAGTAGGAGCAGCAGTAAGTATTATACCTACCTCATCAGCAGTCATTCCATGCTGCCCTCTTCCCTCCTCTCCAGCCCTTGAATATCAATTAAATGTGCTTAAGGGGAATGGTGGCTTTTATTATGCGTTTGACTCTCCACTTTATTTTACAAGGTAATTTGCAATAAAACCAGGAGCAGATGCAGCTTCCCAATTCAACGGGTGCATGCACTACACTACATCTAGACCGGGGTCCCTGGGGGAGAGTTTCCTTCACAGCATAGACCAGGCTCATACAGACTGGGCACGCCTTCCGCAGCGATGGTGGCACAGGCTCCTCCTCCCTCCTGTTGTGTTTAGATGGAATATATGGGCTGAAGGTGCTTTCCAGCCACTGTCCAACATTAAACAGTGTTAAACAAGGTTCGGGGGTTGGCATACAGAGACCCCCCAGCCTGATTAGTACCCTGGCAAACACCCCATTAAAACCCCTTTTAACATTTTATTAAAGACAGAAAAGAAGGGGAAATGGTTACAGCATTTGAAATGAAAGTGTTTGGTAAGGTTTCATCTGAACAAAAATCTCTTGTTCCTTCCCTTTAGCTGGAGAGTTGTTAGAAGGAAAAAAAAACCCTTGTCTGGCCGTCTCTTAGATGGTATCAAAGCTGGTAAGAACTGTCCTTTTCGGGAGAAGAGAAGAGGTTAGTTAAGATGGGCTGGATGCTGTTAACATCTGATCACATTTCCTAGGAGGCAAAACAAGACACAAACCCCCAAAAGGGGAGAGAAAAGAACAGCAAAGGTTAAAAAGCGCAGCTTCCCTCTCTGGTTTTGACAGTCACTTGCAACCTCCCTGCTGGAAGATCACAGGCATGGCAGGGTCTGATCAGCCACCCTGAGACCTGGCAAACTTGTTCCAGCCCCAGGCTGCTAGGGAACTGCCTTTAGCTGCCTCTTTCTGGTCCCAGGCTTACAGCAGTGTTGCAACATGTTCAGTCTTATCCAGCTAAGCCAGACTCCTCTTAGAGAGAAGGGAAAAGGAGAGGGCTAGGAAAGAGAAGCAATAGGGTGGGGGAAGGAAAAGGACATGCACACCGGCAGGCAAGGGGTGGGGCTTGTAGCAAAAGCTCGCACCCAGGTGCCATTTGGGATTCAGCCAGAGCTGGTGGAGGTGGGGGAGTCATCTGGCTCCCTCTCTTTGGGCCAGTTTAGTGAGGACATCTCTCAGGATCTGGGTGACAAAGGTCTGAGAGCCCCAGGGGTGGCAGCCAGGCTGATGAAGCTTGCTCCAAAAGCCAATTCCTCCCCCCCTCCCAATGTCTTTCTTCCAGGATCCCAAAAGAGAATGATGAGGTGGAATAGGGTAAGTAGGGGACGGGGCGGGAGTGGGGAATCTGTTTTGCTTGTCTCTAGTCAGGGTCTGGGATGAGCCAGTGTTAAAAGACAAGAATGGAGAGGAGAAAAATGAGGGGGGAGTTTCTGGCAAGCAGCTTAGGCCCTGCAGCAGGAGGCTTGATCACACTCGTGATTTGTGTCTTCTCTGGTGTCACTGCGGATGCTCTTCCTAGTCATTAACACGTTTGACCCCTCTGAAGCATTGTGGGGACAGGTGCCAAGCATCGCATAGTTGTAGCAGTACCAGCAGCCTCATAGATCCCCTGGAAGCCCCCAAACAACTGTCCTCTGTTCTAGGACCAGGTGAGGGGCTGAGGCTAATCAGTCTGTCCGAGCAAGTGTAAATTCAGCGCCCCCAATGCACAAACAATATCGGCGGCCCATTCTCTGCTTCCTCCACCGGATCATTCTCTGGCTGGGACAATATAGCAACCCTGCTCCATTGACTCCCCTGTCATGCAGCTTCCTGGTGGCAGCTGGCAGGACGAGGCAGAAACGTGACTGTTTTCTGAAGGAAGCTGAAATGGACCCAGCCATGCTCTGCTGGCAATTTCTCCACCACACGTTGCTTTGCTTTTTCCAGGACTTAGCCAGCTGGCCCCGTTTCATGCTGTCCATCAGCTTGAGAGGAGAGAGGCCACCCATGGTCCCAGCATGGGGCTGGGCTCGGTGCAGAGACCTGTGTTTCTGTTCCTAGCTCTGTCACAGACTTTCCGTGCTGAGTCACGTTGAGCTTCAGTTTCCCCTGTCTATAAAACGGGGGAATCATCTTGACCTACCTCCAAGAGTGCTGTGAAGCCTAGTTCAGCCTGAGATGTTGTAAAAGCAGAGAGTATTCACACGGTGATCTCTTGGCGGCACACCACGACCACCTAGAATATTCTAGTTACCGCACCCAGGCTCCCACCACTTGTGCTAAAGGAGAGTCTTTGCTAGCTATTCTGACTATAGGGCCAATGACACACAATGGAGCAGTTCTAATTCTGAACAGCAGGGGGCTGTGGTACTTAGGAACTATACCCCCCTCATTAAAACATCAGTATTGCTGACATCAGCCATGCAATTGGTGGGTAGAGGAAGAGCTGGTGACAGAGCTGGAGTAGGAGGGCTTGGCAGAATTAGCTACTACACTGGATGGAGCCAGGTTGAGTATATTCTGCCCAGAAGAGCAGTTTAAACCACAGGAAAGGGACTAGCTGATAGAAAGAGACCGTAAAGAATCATCTACCACAGTAGGCTCCTGACCCCTGATTGGGGTCCCTAGGTGCCACAGGTAATAACGTTATATTTCTGCGCAATGTGTTTTTCAGAAGACGCTGGCGCCTTCTCAGGAGAAGTGTCAAGGGCTTATTTAAATTCAGGATCCAATCATCATCATGCAGTGAGTTATTTGGCTGGGTATTTAAGATGTGTTACCTAGAATTGCTTTTTAAATGGAGAACTTAATCATATTCAACACACAGGGCCAAATATAACCCTGGTGTAAAGCCAGAGAGCTTCCCAAGGTGTTACCCCTGAGCTGAATTTTGCTCACGCTGTTAAATGACTATTCTTGCAAACCTGCTAATAAAGTAATAAATCACAGATGAAAAACAGACAAATAGCAAAGGACCTTTCGATGCATTAAAAGGTCAGACTGGGATACCTCCTAGATTGAACATTAACAAGTATGAGAACTAAGGGCCAAGTCTCACAGCCCTGGCCCAAGCAAAGCTCCCATCAAAATCAATGGGGATTTTCCTTTTGAACAGAATGAGTAAAGTATGCAGGATTTGCCCATTACATACTTCAATAAACATAAACAGCAAGAGCTGGAAAATGTTGCAATGAACACTCTGTGTATCTGTACTTTTATGTGGTGTGTTTGTGTGTATAGTATGTGTATATATTTACATTCTGTATAATGTGTATATGTACATACATAGGGGGGTGGAGCTTGAGTTATTTTTCAAGATCCCTTTTATGATTAGTTTCTCCCCCTCCCACAACCTCTCCCGTCCTTGTCTGCTTCATTCCCCTGTTACATCCAGTCGCGCGCCTAGGCCCTATTCCTGCAAGAAAAGGTATAGGGATACACCCGCTCTGAGCAACTGGCAACATTGGCCCTAGACTGTAAACCTAGGAGAGTGGCTGCCTTTTTTGTTACTTGTTTGCACTGGACATACCAGTGTGGGGCCCTGATCCCAGATTGGGCCCTTAGATGCTACCTTAATACACACAAATAAGAATAGGTTTCAGTGTAGTAGCCGTGTTAGTCTGTGTCAGCAAAAAGAAAACAAGAAAAATACCTGTGGCACCTTAGAGACGAACAAATTTATTTCAGCATAAGCTTTCGTGGGTTAAGAGCCCAATTCATCGGATGCATGGAATCCATTCCATGCATCCGATGAAGTGGGCTCTTAACCCACGAAAGCTTATGATGAAATACATTTGTTAGTCTCTAAGGTGCCACAGGTATTTTTCTTGTTTTCTTTTTACAGATAAGAATGTCATTAACCAAACATGTTTCCTTTAAACAGAACTTACCTTCCAACAACTTTGAAAACCTCTGATTTCCAAAGCACTGCAGTGGTGAGATGCGCTTCCAGTCTCTTCTTTACATCAGCTGATTATCAAGGTGTTACTTGTTGTTTACTTGTTAATTCTTTTTCTTATTACAGTTAAGATCCATAATTATAGAAACTAGAACAGTATCTATGTTACCATAACACTGGCTAACTGTGCTGTATCTGCCTTCATTGGCTGAGTCATGGCTGATAAAGGCCTACTACCGCTACCAGGTAACAGAGTTGTTCTTTTAGCTCATGTGGTAAAGGCCTATGGCTTGAGTTCTGCAGATCTAGGGTTTCATCCCTGCTAGCAACCAAGCTGGGGATGATTGCTACATTGTAGTTTCCATTTTTAAATCATGGGTCATGGGAGTCTTATAACTAAATTGAGGCTAAAATCATTGCTGTGTATTAGATCTTGTCTGCTATTCAATGGGACACGTAGAAGGGTGCAAAGCCAGGCTTTCAAGAGTGAAACTTCAAAATCTGCGTTCTGCGCAAAGAGGAATTGAATCAGCATCAAAGGTGAAAGATGAAGTTTTCAGGGTGAAAACACCTATTTCAATACAATTATAGTAATAGCCCTGGATGAATGTGAGGTTGGTTTGGCGGTCATGCCTGTGTCAGTCCATTTACTGATTAAATTCATTTTATATGTGTAGCTGTTCAGAGCCACAATTATCATTATTCAAGAAAGGCACCTGGATTAATCGGAACTGCTTGCCACATCAGTTCTCTTCTAATGCTTATTCCACATTTATCTGATGGTTTGTGGCTCTGACCAGGGGGAAGTTTACCCACTGATTTAAAACATAGATGAGTTTCCCAAGCAACATGTTTCCAGCTGTTGGCGGGACAGGGTCAAAATACCTGAAACGTACAGGTCATGGACAGCCAGGAGAGACAGTAAGAGGCAACCATTTCAAAAAGGCCCTTATTTATTTAAATCCCTCTACATGAATGCCTGTAGAAGGTGAAATTCACCCCTGTGCAGAGGGCCAGGAAAAGGCTAAGGCATCAGAATAGAGCTTGACTGGGACCGGGATGGTACGTAGGACACCTGTGCTGGCTGTCTGAACTGGGATGAGAGCTTGCTCCATGCTCTTTGTGATGCCTCCACAGCCCCTGGTTAACTTCCCTCTTTCAGGTGTAAATGCTCCCTTCTTGCAACATCTCTAAAGCTACTGAGCACATCTAGAACAGTTGCAATTTGCCCAAGGGTTGCTTTAGTTACGCGCTTGCACTCAATACCCACAAAAAAGAGTTGAGCTTGTTACCCTAAAAGTACGGTCAAAACTATGTCTACACAGCAACGAAACCCTGCAGCTGGCCCAGATCAGCTCACTCAGCCTCTCGGGGCTGTAAAATTGTGGTGTAGCTGTTCAGCCGAGCTCTGGGCTTCAGCCTGAGCCCGGCCAGCTACACAGCAATTTTTAGCCCTGCAGCCTGAGCCCCGGGAGCCTGAGACAGCTGACCCGGGCCTGCTCTGGCAGTGCTGCGGGTCTTCTATTCCAGTATAGACATACCTTTAGTAACCTGAATGGCTGAGGTCTGGCTTCTTTAACTGATCTTCTCTGTATGAATACTCTCCCCCCATTCATCCTGATCCTATCCAGCATGTTATGCTGTTCCCCCCGGTTAGAGCCTGGTGTCAGTGAAAGTCAGGGTGCTTTCTAACAGTGCAGCTCCACTACGGAATTCGCTTCCTCTTGCTGCCTGGAATAACCAGACTGCCTTGATATTATTTAACAGAGCTGTGCAGAGCGTGTTCCAGGCCCAGTTCAAAGTCTCAAATCCTGGCCCTCTTCCCGCCTGCCACAAAACTAAAAAGCAAAACACAATCACCACTAAGTGCTTTTACAAAGGGACCTTCCTAGCATTCTCTGAAGCAATTGCATTAATTAGCTCATCCCAGTCTGTCTATCTGCCTTGCGGCTGAGTTCTCTATAGAAATAACAGCCAGATCACTTAACCTTCCCTGCCCTATGGACATTCTTAGATAGGTCTTGATTCATGTTAGCTTGCTGAAACTCCTCTTGTTAGCAGCCACGGTTATAGGAAGACAGCAAAAAATATGCAGTGCTTCTTCTGTGTTAAGGAAACTCACACCTAAAGACCTGTTGTGAATGTAGCTAAGAAGATCAATGGGCGTCTTTGTTTCTTAAGTCATTCTTAAAAATTTGCTTGCAAAAGCTGGCGATGAGCTCAATCTTGTTCTCAGAACTCTGACAGTTTAAATGCTAATTTTTGTGTGCCTCTTTAGGTCCTCGCTTCTGAGACTTTCTGTTTCTCTCTCATCAAAAAAGCAAACCTTTCTCCAATTTCATTGTATTTACTCATCCTACCATCAAATTATGTTAATATTGTGTCCACGGTGGAGTTAAACCCCTTGCAATCAAAAACTTTTTCAAGATCTGATTAACTTTTGTCCGTTGCGAGTTCGCCAACATTACTTTCCTGCTTCACGATCATTTCTCTTTGACCTGCATGGATATGCCTAATGTTTCAACCTGCGAAGCAGCAGCTGCCTTACACGCAATGAACCCAGTAGATTGTCATTCCAATAAAGCCTCTCCACCAAGTAAATGGTGAGCTCCTTGAGTGTCAAGATCCGGACTCTGCAATGTGTTTTGCTTCCAAGATTAATTTTTGATAGTAGACCACATTTCCGCCAAAACAAGAAACAAAAACTCTGAAACGGTCATTTGCAAGCTATCAGCTTGCATCTTCAGTTCTGGTGTAAGACTGTGAGAAGCCTTGATCTCATCTAAATCAAGAATATCCTCACCCTGATTTTGTAGTGAATGAATTGCTTCAACCCTTGCTGTGACCATCTTCTCGTGCTTTAGCATTTCCCTGTACTGCTAATATGCTCTTTCAACACATCCCAATGACTAGTAGAAGCGGAGAAGAGAGGATACAATCATTGAACAATTCCAGGAAATAGACTAAACATGGGAACAACCACTGCAGCAGCTTCTCTAACAAGATTCAGTGAGCGGGTAGCCTGGGAGATGAAAGACAACATAAGAACAACCATACTGGGTCAGACCAATCAGGGCCGGCTCTGGCTTTTTTGCCGCCCCAGGCAAAAAAGCCGCCGGCCGCCCCACTCCCCTGGCTGGGGCGCTGGCCATGCCCACGGCCCCTCTGCCCCAGCCGGGGTGCCAGCGGAGAGCGCGGCGCAGCTGCCCCCCACTCCCCCGGTCAGGGCGCCGGGAAGAGTGTTTGTTTTTTTTAATAAAACAAAACAAAACAAAAAAAACCCCTCAGCGCCGCCCCCCTCCAGGTGCCGCCTCAAGCACGTGCTTGGTCAGCTGGTGCCTGGAGCCGGCCCTGAGACCAATGGTCCATCCAGCCCCGTATCCTGTCTTCCGACAATGGCCAATGCCTGGTGCTTCAGATAGGAGTGAACAGAACAGGGCAATGATCCAGTGATTCATCCTCTGGCATCCATTCCCAGCTTCTGGCAAACAGAGGCTAGGGACACCATCCCTTCCCAGCCTGGCTATTAGCCAACGATGGTTACTGATTTCCCTGCTGAATTTGATTTTGAAGCCCTTTGTATGATGCAGCCATGCTGGCTCCCTTGTTGTAGCTTTGTCTTCTGCAATCAGCCATATCGAAACTCTTTTTTTCAGCTTCTCTAAAATAACCCCCATAATATCCTGCCCTGCTTTCATGTGGATATCTGAAAATCTATGAAATCTACAAAGCATTAAATGGGGCCCTGAATATACCATTGTGGGCACTAAAAGGGGCCCTGGATGGTTCATTTGGGGAACTAAATGGGACCCCAAATACACCGTTAGGGGCACAAAGCATGGCCCTGAACACACAGTTTGGGGCACTAAGTTAGGGCCCCACAACGGAAGAAAAGAGCCAGGAGTAAAACACACAAAGGGGGGCTCTTTACCAGCCCTTGACGAGCCTGAGCCCAATTCCACTGGAACGGTTTGAACCTCTCCCCCTATTCACACACCGCTGTTATCTGAAGTCAGCCTGAGGAAACAGTCGTTTTGAATTGTTCCCAACCACTGATTCAATGCTGGGCTTATATGGAGCCTCCACTGGACTGTCAAGCTGCTCTCTGCTGGCAGGCACTCCAGAGGGAGAAGCGGCTGTGGTACCATTGCAATTATCCCCTTGGGTAACAAGGAGTCTGTATTTTTAAAGCTCCCTGCAGCAGCTTGGCTGGCACTCTCTGTGTACGTATGTACCATACACATGCAAACTGGCACTGAAATCCTGTCAACATGGGGACCGTTGTCGGAGACTGATAGATTCCAAACCCTGAAGAGACTATTACAATCATTGGCTCTGACCTCCCACCTCACGCAGGCCAGAGAACCTCCCCCCAGCGATTCCTTCATTTTCCAGTGGTGAAGCTAGAAAAATTCTAACTGGAAATCACCTGCCAATGTTTAGCAATGAGGGGAATTCACGTTGTGACATTGCCCCGGGATAGGGTGGGTATTCTGGCACTTGTTGTCTTTAAACTGAGATGGGAAGTCTTTCCAGTGATAAACTCTAGCTGAGCCAACCGTAACTGGGCATGGTGCAGGAACCACCAAGTGACATTCTCAGGCTTGTGATCACCGTGGTCCCTTCTGGGGTTGAAATCTCTGAAATTTGACTGGGTGGCAGAGTGGGCCGTGAGGTGTGCATTTGTGGCAGATTGCTGAAGTGTCTGGTTGCTGCACAGGAGACAGCTGGCTGAGATCCAGCTTATTATATTTGTTTGCTTAGATAAAAAATTAAAAATCAATTCTCCTTCTATCTTTATTTTTTTTTACCAAGGATAGTGCCGTGAGGAAGGAGCAGTGCATTAAGAAAAGAAGCTTTAACAGCTGTCCAAAGTTGCCGGCGTTCCTGTATCTTTTGCAAGTTCAAGGGCCCCAGTATTGGCTTGTTCTCACTTTCCAGCCTTGGGGTCCGTGTGTGTCACTCGTGTGAGTGAGGAGAACAGGACGTGCCCTTAAGCGGATAGCTAGTTCCAGCTCACAGCTGTGCCTCGGCTAAAGGATTTCAGGGCACTTCCTCCTTGACTGGAACATATTATTTCTCTAGTTCCAACAGACCGGGGTTTAACATTGAGACTTATGCGCTGAAGCTGCCCTTAGATTTAACAAGTCACGCGCTCAGATTCGGAAAGTTAATAACATAGTTTTATGGAGAGAAAAGGCCCTTGAAGAGGAGCACTTGAGGTGATGCGCAGATTGGACGTTCTGAAAGATGTTGCAAGTTCATAAAGTCTTATGAATATCAGATGGGCTTTTCAGAAAGCATGGCTGTGTTCGGAAGGACACCTTCCCCGAGGCTCGGAAAAGTCAGTGCAAATACTCCATGAATGCATGCTGCAACGCAGTACCCTCTGCGTGTTCTTTGGTGACACCGGCTGCAGCAGTCCAGTTCCCCAAGGACCAGGAACCACATCACGAAACCACCACCGCAGCTGGCACCTTTGGCTCTCTCAGGACAGTGCCAAGACCTGGCTGAATGCTATTGAGTGTGTGTCGTTTGTGGTATCTGACCAGCTCTACAGGTGTCAGACCGAATCTCTTTCCCTTGTGCTCCTTTCGGCCACACCCCCGTCATCTCCATTTCGTACTTCTCATTGCTTTCTCTCCCAGCCAGGCTGCACTGGGACAATGATCTCCTCCCTTACAGCCTCACCTCAGATCCCAGACATCACTCTCACCTGTCCTCACCTCTAGTGCAAATAGCTAAATAGTGGGAATGTCTCTAGGGCCGATGCAATCACCTGGTGGCCTCTCCTTGCTTGAGTCAAACATCTAAGGCGTCCCTTCTGAAAATGCTTCCTGCTGTTCTAGGCAAACATTCCAAGCACTCCTGCTTTCTTCACCATCTCGTGATGGGTCCTGGTTTTCTCTCTGTCCTCTGGAGATGGGTGGCACCTGGCTAATATCAGACTGGAAACGAGGCATACATTTGTAACAAGCAGAGGAATTAACTACAGGAACAATTTACCCAGGGTTGTTATGGATTCAACATCAGTAATAATTTTGAAATCAAGCTTGGATGTTTTTCCAAAGATATTCTCTAGGAATTATTCTAGGACCGTTCTACGGCCTGTGATATACAGGGGTACTACTTTGCAATGGTCCCTTCTGGCTTTCCCGCCATACTCATTCACCTGCATGCCCTAGAAATAACAGAGTCAGTGTTCTTGAGCCATGTCTCTTGTAGAGGGCAGCAACTGTAGACCGCATACAACACTCCGTGTGACAATGGACTTTTTGGCCAAGGGAATGCTGATAAACCTGCTACTCTTACAAAACTGATCCCATGGGATCATTAATGCTGGACATACAGGTAACGGTGTGTATATAGCCAGACATTATTCTAGTCCAGAATTATGAACTGGCCATGCCAGAAAGGATGCAGTCAACCAACAAGAGAAGTTGTATACAGTGCACCAGCAGGACAACAAACTGCTGCGTTAGGGAGATACGTGAAGTGAAGAATCCAGTTCTATGGGGCCATAAGCCGAGTGCCTTTGTATTCCAGTGCAGCACAGTGTGGTATCTCTGTCCTTTAGCTCAGGAAGATTTTTGCTAGTGATAGGAGAACTGGTTGAATTATGTATGGCAGGTGAATTGTACCATGCGTTTAGCTTCTCTTCCTGCTCACAAACACACTGATTTTTACAAACTTGCTTGTAATTGTTCACGGTTGACAGTTGGTGAACAAATTTCAACTTCTTCCAAGAACTGTTTTCTTTGAGTATTTGTTGTTGTTCATTATCTGTGGGGTGTGTGATTGGCCCCCCCAAGTCACACGGCACTAATTCTGCTTCCTGGGGGGATGATTGTAAATGTATTTTAAACAGGAGGATGACAAACAGTGAATGATGAATAATGGATAGTGAATACTCTTGTTTGTGACCCAATAACCCGGTGCTCATGCAAATACAGATATTTATGCCAAGAACAGGAATTCCCTAGATATTTATT
Organism: Macrochelys suwanniensis; assembly: GCA_033296515.1. Taxonomy (NCBI): domain Eukaryota; kingdom Metazoa; phylum Chordata; order Testudines; family Chelydridae; genus Macrochelys; species Macrochelys suwanniensis. The sequence continues at coordinate 2,525,377 of CM065783.1, read as the reverse complement.
CATGTGAACAAAATCCTGTTCTCAGGGTGAAATTCACCCCGTGCCAAGGGCCAGCACAAGGTCTAGGCAACATTAATGTCAAACTTAAACTCTCAATATTGGACTTAAGAAGAGTTTAAATGGTGCATGGGCCTTGCACTGGTCATTTGCATGGGAATGGATTTCACTCAGAGCACTCAAGTTCAGATGCTCTTATCATGCAGAGTAGAGCTTCACTTCAGCCCTGCTTCCATTGATAGGAAGACACTATTCAGCATGAGTGAAGGTCCAAAATCAATAAGTAGGGGCTCAAAAATGGCTCAGTGTTTGCAAATATCGATCTTGTGCCTCTGGTCAATTCAATTCCAACCCTGTAGCCACAGGAGGAGAAGGATCCTGACAGTGGGCGAGATCTGTCCCTGATGTAACTTGAAGTCAGTGGAGTGACACCAAGGACAAATCTGGCCTGTAGCCACTAACCATGAGTTGAACAGGAATTCTAAGCAGTACAGAAGCATAGGGGAGTTTAAGGAGAGGAAGGGACTAAAGGGCTTTGCTAATAGGGTTTGAAGTCTTATAGAGACATCTCTAGTTCAAAGACAGTCCAGGTCAGTCGTACCTGTCAGGTTCCCCAATATCTGTTTAGTGGTTGATATGTCCTGAGTTGGTCATCCGTCGTGTTCTCAGAGGACAAAATATCATGCTTGTGTAGTATTGTCAGGCAGCACAGAAACCCAAACCCCATAAGCATGGAGCCCAAACTCCTCTCTCCTCTCTGTAGATGTTCCCCTATGTAGGCGTTGAGGAAGCTATGGGTGGGGGCAGGTTTGTTGGTCATGCTGTACCCATTCTGCAGATAAACAGAAGATTTCACTTGTAAAAGGCATCCACCTGGAACTAAATTCCACTAACTGGAATGTGACACTCTGTACCTCAAAGTAACACTTTGGCACCCCATATTCACCACTGTCCTATAATTATGACTGTTTTATACAAAATATGCCTTGTGAGGTATCATTCTAAAAAGTCTGATCTGTTGAACATTAATATCCTATTGGATTGTATGTGCTGTCATTCTATGTGAAGTTATGAAGTTTTCCTATGTGTGTGTTACTGAAATATGTTGTGAAGTTGGAAACACCCACAGCTAGCCTTTCAGGTACAACAATGCAGAGGCCAGACAGCGTTGATGGCTAATTATGGGGAATACACACACTCACAAGGATTACCCCCGGAACTATACAATGGAAACCTCTCGGAGAGAGCACGTATGCAATAGAGGTTGCTTGATTCACATCAAAGCAAAGGTCTTTCCAGAAAGTTGGAAGAAGCTATAAAAGGGGGGAAGTGACTTAATCATTTGGCCTCACTCCCCGCACAACTCAACAACTGGAAACCCGCCTAGAGAACCAAGACTGAACTGGGGAGATGGTCCCAGGCTGGAAAGAAGAATCCCAGCCTGTGTATCAATACCATCAGTGTAAGACACTGCTTGTTTCAAATCTGGTCTAGTTTATAGAGCTTAGAATGCGTTTTTACTTTTATTTCTTAAGTAATCAACTTTGGTCTGTACGCTTACTACTCACAATCACTTAAAATCTGTCTTTCTGCAGTTAATAAATCTGTTTTATATTTTTACCTAAAACAGTGTGTTGCTTGGAGTGCAAGGGAAAGCTGCTCAGGAACAAGAACTGCTGTATGTCCTCTCCACATTGACGGCTGGTAAGGCTTACACTGGTCAGGCTTCTGACTAGGGCAAGACGGTTCAGCTCTGGGATCCTAGGCTGGGGAGCTGGGAATTGGCTGGAGCCTCTCTATTGTTGGTTCATGAGTGGCTGGCAAAAGCATTCATACAACACAGCTGGGTGTGTCCCTGCCTGTGGATGGCTGTGTGAGTGCAGGACCTGGAAGGGTTTGCGGCTTGACACAGCATCACTGTGAGATTGGTATGCCGGAGGGCTCAGCTGTACCCTAATTCCAGGTTGCACCCTTGGGGCTCCCATCACATGGAGTTACTGCAAACAAGTTGATTTTTCACATGCACCTCCTGACCAGCCAATAGCCACCATGATGGTGCATTTCTACAGCGAGTTCCATCTAAGGATCTCAAACTGCTTCACAAACAGTAGTGAGCTGCACCTCACAATGCCCCTGTTAGGAGACATTATTATCACCATTTCACAGGTGGAGAAACCAAGGCACAGCGAGATTAAGAGGATCGGGATTTCCATGGCTGTCCAGGAGTAGAAGCCAGGTCCTGTGTGCGGTTGTGGTGGGGTTTTTTGTTTAACCATTATAGTCGAGAATTACGGACATTATTACAAGCCTGTGCATCCTCCCTTACAGTAAGATGAAGCTACCTTTCTTGCTAACTTTAATTTCAAGCATTCCAACTATTGCCTTTGGCTGGTATATTATATACTATGAGATTATCGTGCACTCCAGGCATCGTAGAGGTAAATAGGCACTTAGCAAGGCACCGGATTTGCTGTGCTGATTTCAGTTTGTTTGAGCTCCTCCTTTCACAAAACACTGCCATTCCCTGCACTTTGGCTTATGATTTCAGAGGCAAATTCCTCTGTCAGAAAATCCAAGTCTCTAGTGTGTAGAAAGGGGTGGATTCCTGCATGCCCTTCCTGGGTTTCCCTCTCAGCCCGTTGGCACCTCATACTCGATAAAGAACTGGCCTGTCATAATGGACAGCCAGACTCCTTTGGGCTGGAACATTTGCAGGGACTGACTTGGTGCCAAGTTTAAAGCCTGGGAACAAGGCAATTCAAAACCTGTCAGTTCCTCACAGAAGGGGATTATTGTTTTATCAGCAAAACTATTACACTGTGTAGGGTTCCTGCCCATTAATTATCCAAGTCATAGGGGTGGGGATGTGTTACATTTCAAAATATATGTTTAGAGGCTTGTGTGTGGCTATAATATGTGTGGATGCATGTTATGTAATACTGTACATACATGTGACTGTGGTATGTATTAAACATGCACAGACTACACATGTGGCAGTGATGGTACTGACAAATTTGCCAGTTGCCTTTAGAGTCGACAATCACTGCAAAAATAAATAAATCTCTCATTAGCTCCTCTTCAGTGTTTCTGACAATTGAGGTGTTTTCTGTGATCACTATAAGGCAGTGCCAGGGAAGGGGGCAGACACCGAGGACTTTGCCTTAGGGGAAATTGGCAAGTATCCCCATGAGCCAGATAAATTGATATAAATTTATCGGGGGGAGGGATAGCTCAGTGGTTTGAGCATTGGCCTGCTAAACCCAGGGTTGTGAGTTTAATCCTTGAGGGGGCCATTTAGGGATCTGGGGCAAAAATCTGTCAGGGGGCAGTACTTGGTCCTGCTAGTGAAGGCAGGGGACTGGACTCGATGACCTTTCAAGGTTGTTCCAGTTCTAGGAGATTGGCATATTTCCATTTATTTATTTTATTTTATGTATTTATTTAAATCAGCTGGTATAAATCAATGTAGCTCCATTGACTTCCAATTTGCACCATCTCATGATCTGGCCATGCACACGTGTTGCTATAAATGCTTTTATTTGGCATTCAGTGAGCAAAGAGCCATCAAAAAAGCATTTGGGATCTGCTGTAAAGCCTGTTGTAGGCAATGGGAGTCTCCTGAACAGAATCTGCATGAAACTGGAACTGCAGAATCTGCGACAAAGCAACAGCTAGAGTATCAGAGCAACAGCTGGAGTATCAGAGCAACAGCTGCTCATCATGAGAGTGTTCAGCTGTGGAGTTATACAAAAGTCCCACTCTTCGATCCAGTAGCTCCTCTCTTTTGCAGAAGATACTGGTAGTCATAAATCTAGTTCTCCTGGGGCTGCCTCTGACACATAAGGATTCTGTTATGATGAAGTACACTCATATTTTGTTAATTAACCAAATACCGACCTCCAAAGCATCCACCAGTCTTTCTTTATGGCCATCGATTTCCTCCAGTTTGTAGTTTTTAAGCTAGAAGAGTGTGAAAAATTATGAGTCTCAGAATGTGAACATTTGAATTTTGAATTGATTGGAACTTGGAAACTCAGTAACCCATTTTCTTGCCCCTCCTCAGAAAATTCAAGCTTTGCTTTGAGATAAAGGGCAGAAAATTTGGGGCAGGTGCATTGTGATCATCATACAGAGGTTGAACTCCCACCTTCAGCGTAAAGCAGAATGCAATTTTAATTATGTCATTGAAAAGTCATAACACCATAATATTCATATAGATAGATAGAGATGTGTGTGTGTGTGTGTGTGTGTATTCATGTATACATATATTTGGGACCGAGTATGTGTGAAATAAATAGGTCTGTTAAAAGGAGGTACTATAATTATTTGACTTGCAGACAAAGTGAGGGAGATTGATTGAAATCAGTGTAGTGACTGTCTAATGTATTTCCTGTTCTAGAATATGGTACTATATTGCTGAGGAAGGGGATTTTTTTAAAATATAGCCTTTGATGTATAACTGCAAGTGCCTTGATTGACTGCAGTAATGAAGACAGTGAGCATGGCTCTGTGAGATGATTTAATTTCTCTCTTAAGTTAATTATTTCTTTATTAGTAAAAAAAGGCATCTGAACAGATCTCAGGAGAACCGAAAGCCTTCTCCCCCCTCAAATACTGTACAGTATATGTGCTGTGATACAAGCCTTAATAAATCAAATTCAATACCAAGTGGACAAAGACATGCTGATTAGAGGAGCCATTGTTTGAGGATTTGTTTTTCAAAGTGTTTCTCCGGTAAATCCAAGCCAAGTAGAAAAATATTTTCATGTCAACCCCCAGGTTTAAATATGATGAGACAGGTGTTTGTTGTGTCGGGTTAATTGTTCTTGGCTTTTTGAAACCACGGCCCAGAGTGAGTGTGAATATTAACTCAAGCTTACCACAGAGGGAGACCATATTAGCCAGCCCCACACAGTCCCCAGTAGCTTTCGTGACCAGCCAGTCAGCACGTGGGAAGGTCATTGTGACCTTAGCCGTTTGCTGAATCGGTAAATAAGTCATTACAGAGCTTACAAAACAAAGGAGCAACACAATCTGCAGGGGGAGGAGGAAAAAATAGCATTGAAGTGGAACCATTGTTCTTTATGAAGTAAGTAGAGGTCCTTTTTAACTGGGACACATGAACATTTATTAACTCGTGTGTATGTGTGTGTGTGCGCGTCCCCAGTTCCCATTTAAAATGTCTCTCTCTCTCTCTCTCATAGACACAGACACACACACACACAGAGTCCTCGTTCTTCTGAAGCAACTACTTTCACATAAAAGCCAGTAACTGATGCTGTGAGATTTGGACTCATAATATTAGCCTCTGTGGCATATATTTACATATGGCAATAATCAGAAGAACTTATTTTCAAGCCAGGGATTGTATTTTAATGACTCCACTTAAATGTGTTAGGGTTTCATTTTTAAATAATATTTTTGTTCTCCTTAGATCTCTGCTTCATTGTGTGTGTGTGTTATTGTGTGTGTGAGCACACACGTGTGTAGCCCTGCAGGATCACTGAACATGGCTTTGAAGCAGGTACGTTCATTACAGAATTGGAGAATGACCAAGCTGATGCCTTTTGATTAAAGTAATGGGATGAACTGACCTAGGTAACCGTGTGTGTGCACTGTAGGTAAGATATGAACCTCTCAATGCTTACACATCCAGGCACCTTTACTCTTGTGAAATTAGGACTTACTTGAAGGAGTAAGGACTGCTGGGATCAGCCTAGAAGCTGTTGCCATAAATCAGTTTTGCAGTCATCTCTCATACAGCCCCCCCCCATCACCATAGACTGGAAATACAACTTCTAATGTGTTTTCCTCACCTCTGGGAGCACTGCTAGTGTCCCCTTTGTACAGAGGGTAAACTGAGGCACAGAGAGTCGAGGTGACTTGCCCAGGGTCATACAGGAAGTCTGTGGCAGAGAAGGGAATGGAATCCTGCTCTCTCTAATCCTAGGCTAGTGCCTCTACCACTGGACAAATCACACTGGGGGACTGGAACTGTGATATGTCTCTGACTCTAGTGTACCACACAGGCTGCTCATGTACATCTCTGGGCCAGCCATGGTAATATGGTACTAGTGATGTTTCTGGGATAAATGTCAGGGATGCTTGCATTTCTCTTTGGGGGACAGCAGCCAGCAAGGCAGCAGAGGGGCTGATGGACCCATTGATTAGATTGAATCCAAACCTTCCCCCAAGCCTCACTGAGAGATCAGAGGGTTCCATTTCCCCCTTTCTAACTTACCATGCACTAATGTAATTCAATATAACACCTTCCATAGAAGCTAGGTCCTAGGATGCATGGAAGTGTTCATAGATCTGCCGTTATGACGTCAGCATACAGAATGGAATCAGCCCTGCTGCCAAATGCCCTTGCTGGCAGAAGAGATGTGCAAGACTTAGTGCACAAAAACCGAAAGCCAGGAGAACCTGAACCTTGGCCTGGGTTCGAGGTCACGCTGCTTGGCTGAAGGATGGATGCCACTGGGCACCACGTGGAATTCAGGGATTGACCACAAACCAAGCAAAGCCCTGGCAGCGGCAGCGGAGTATTGCTTTGAGTTAGGGGTTCGGGTGAAGATGAAACTCAAAGCAGAACTTGCAAGTTCCTGTGTGAACTGGAACCAAAGAGAAGGCCTGCGTGAACCCTTGCCAAGTGACACCACCCCATTACTTACCGATCTACCTCCTGTCGCAGGCCTGTCTCCGTTTCTCTTGTTTTACACTATTCTTTTCTAAGCTGTTTTAGTCTCTCCAGGTTCGTACACGTTAGGTTGTTCTCTCTTGCCCATCACCATGGTATCTGAGTGCTAGAAACGGATGAGCCCGGAGCAGAATCTCCGATGGGAATGCCCCAGGTCTGGGGGATCTTGGATCCAGATCCAAGAGGGCTAGCACAGCCCTAACTCAAATTTATACCAGTTCCCTCCAGCCCCCCTGTTATTGTAATCTGTGACAGGGGGGCCTAGGTTGGCTCCACCTGGCATCAAGGGTCATTGAGTCCCTCCTGATGGCTTCCCATTTAGCCTCTTCCAGACAGCTCCCCCTCCCCCAGTTTATCAGCAGCGACTCTCGCTGTTGCTTGCCAGCTGCTCTCAGCAGAGTTGTCTGCCTGTTCCCGCACTCTTGGCCTCTCTCCAATCTGTCAGCACCTGCTCCCCCCACCTCGCTTGTTGGCAGTGGGGGTGGGAACCTGGAAGGTGTTCAGCAGACTGCAGTGTCTCGCTGCGCTGTCTGCCAATATCGACAACCCCCCTCCCCCGCTGACTCATGACTCAACAGCGGAAAGGTCCCACCGCACGAGAAAAAGACCATTAAGCTCTTTGGCAAGGGCTGCAGTGGTACATTTTGCAGAGTGATTTCTCGCCAGCTGAGCAGGTTACGAAGAGCTGGAAAGAGAGATTCAAATACCTGCCCTGACATGCTTCTACCAACCTCCCTAGGTAGGGTGACCAGACAGCAAGTGTGAAAAATTGGGACAGGGGCTGGGGGGTAATAGGAGCCTATATAAGAAAAAGTCCCCAAAATCGGGACTGTCCCTATAAAATCGGACATCTGGTCACCCTATCCCTAGGTAAAAAATGCACCCGCCCCAACTCATCACTGGGGTTAAGTCCCACTTCCACTGGTGTGTAATCAGGGCCAGCTCTTGAATTACACCCAGGACGAATTAGACCTATTGTGCTTTAATGGGACTGCCTAGGAAGCACATTGGAAAACAGTGCTCCAGAGCCATGGCGGCTGTAAATTGTCCTCCATAGTGCTACACTGATTTATGGCAGCTGAGGATCCAGCCCATTGGTTTGGGCTCAGGTTTAAACGAGAGACGGGCCTGAATCAGACCCCCGCATTCAAAGCCTCCACAGCCGAAGTTTGGATTCCGCTCTGAAATGCAGTCCGAACTTGTGAGCCGGAAGCAGGCCTAGTGTAAACACAACAGGCCTGGTTTTCCTCGCACTCACCTACACTTAGGGGAGCTGCTCCCGGTTTAGACCAGGGTAAGTGAGCGGAGAATTGGGCCAATTTATTTTAAACTTTGCTTGTGGATTTGGTGCCCACGAGCTGTTGCAGATCAACAGCCCCGGAGAAGGGAGCGGACACAGAACGGATACAGCACAGACAGCGTCAGGACAAGCTTCCCTGCAGTCCCTCCGGCCCTGGGACCGTAATTCAGTGTTTACCGCCCATCAGCGGAGTCCTTGTGTTGAGACTGCCCGATGTGTGGCTGGGGTTTGGGATGCGGGCCCTAAAGTAAGAGCTCCTTCCAACAACGACCACTGAATTCATCACCCTGGCCAGCGAGCCGCCCATAGACAGGTGAGAAGCCCCCTGCAGGATGGATTAGAACCAGTAACCTGGGGGTGAAAAGCCCCCCATCCCAGCACCAGTTCCCCCAAGACATCCAGCCCCCAGGGAGTTAATATTCTTAACTTGGTCCCCAGTTCAGGGTGTGTGTCTGTGTCTGTTTTGTTCCTTTGCAGTTGGTTTTACCATCTGCTATTTTTAGACCTGTTTGAACGGGTATTTAATTTGGCTCTTTCGACTTCTGGCCTCTAATACAAGCTTCCTCTCAACTCTGTGCTGTGCCTGATCATCTTGTGACCTCCCCCCACACACCCCACCACCACCAGGTTAGAGAACAAAGGGGAACCTAAACTAATCGATCTCTGCACACTCACACTGCATTGTTATTTACCTATGGAGTGCCCCAATGCTGGGGGTCTCATGACTGGCCTGACACTATCACGACGCTCCAAAGAACGCGCAGTTTCCTTGTCCCCCATTGTTTTATTTATGATTTGTAGTTCAGTAGCAACCAGAGACCGCGGCCGAGACTGGCACCTGTTGTGCTAGGCAAACACAGCCAATTGTAGCCCCTACCCTTAAGAGCGTACCATTTAAATGGACAAGCCAGAGCAAGGGGGGGAGTGGAAACAGGGGAGAAGGGACTTTCCCAGGGTCACCCAGCAGATCTGTGGCAGAGCTGGGACTAGGACCCAGGTCTCCTGACTCCCAGTCTTCTAGACTGATCTTCCTTTTGATCAATCATTTGTGTCCTGGCATGGCCCCAGCTTGGGAGCTCTCATGTAGCCTCTCAGTGCATGTTTGTGCAGCACCCAACACGCTGGAGACCGGCCCTTTATTGGGGCATCTGTCTGCTAACATAACACACATCATAAGCGGGCTACTTAACACAAAGAACGCAAAGGTGCTGGGGCTCGAGCCATTTTTTTACATTCGTAACTGATGCAGCAGGCCCAGAGGTGCCGGGCTCTGAACTGCCAGGCCCAGAGGTGCCGGGGCTCTGAACCGCCAGGCCCGGAGGTGCCGGGGCTCTGAACCGCCAGGCCCGGAGGTGCCGGGGCTCTGAACCGCCGGGCCCGGAGGTGCCGGGGCTCTGAACTGCCAGGCCCTGACATGCCGGGGCTCTCAACTGCCAAGCCCAGACATGTCGGGGCTCTCAACTGCCAGGCCTAGAGATCCCAGGGCTCAGCCCTGGCAAGCCCTGACACAAATTAAGCCCTGCATTCAGCATTTCTGTTCTCAGCTCTGCCAGACTTCCTGAGTGAGCTGGGGTATGTCACAGTCTGCCTCTGCTCTCTGTCTTAGCCAGTCAGCTCTTCACAATAGACTCTCTTCCTATGTGTATGTGCAGCGCCTAGCACTCGGGAGCGCTGATCTCGGTTAGGGCCTCTGTGCGCTACTGTAATATAAACAATGATAACAACACTTCCCCGGAGCCCGTCTCCCTGCACTGAGTGAGGCGGGGCTCTGTCTTTATCGTGCACTGTGCGGCCGAGTTCCTGGCCATCAGAGATCCCATGCTGTGTCTCACACGGCTAGCATGACCAGCCTGGTGTACTGGCCAAACTAGCTAACGAGTTGTTGGTGAACTACACTCAACCGGCAGTATCAATTCAGCTCTGTGGTCCTGGTGTTTGAGAGCCCCCCAGATCTGCTCAGCCCCCTTCAAGCCAACGCTCGGGGAAGCGGTGGCCACCGCACAGTGTCCACGAAGTTACCAAGCTCAGGCTGAGGCAGACAGGGGGGAAAGTGAATTCTGGAGGCGAGTGCCACCTGCCGAGAGTGCCCAGCCCCCACGCGTGCAGATCCAGGCACTGGCAGAAGGGCATCTCGGCTGACTTTAGCTGCTCAGGAAATTATTCTTTGTCTTCTGGAAAAGCTCCCCATGTATTTACATTCATGTAATGTAGGGGGCGGGGCGCTTTTTACAGATAACCCCAAACCTTTTCTACACAAATGGGCATTTCCCCCCCCAGGCTCCGTTTGTCAAAAGAGCCATTTTTCTGGGGAGAAAAACATCACTGGCAGACCCGTTTGGTGGGGCCTGGGCGGAGAGCTGGTCTCGGGTCGCTTTCTCCCACCATATGAGCTAGGGCCTGGTGTATGCTACAGCGGGTTACAGGGTTTGCAGAGTGCTCTGGGCTCTCTGGGCGAAGGGCCCTGTGGGAACATCTCTTCTGTGGTTTATTCCTGTCCCGTGGCTGGGCAGGACTTTCCCTCCCAGTTTCCGAAGGCAACTGGTCATTGTCCCCGTGCGCTTTTGCCTGGCCACCCCACGGCTTATTTCCTTAGTGCCTTTCAAGCCAGCTCTGGGACCGTCACTCTCATTTGGAAGCGCTGTCGCTGTAAGACAGCCTAGGGCGTGGCACGGCTTGTGGAGTTGCTGTCCCCATTGAGGTTACCCCTCCAATCCCAGCCTCGCACCTCCTTACAGTCACTGGGCAAGCCAGCCACCCCATCCTGCGTCCTGATCTGGGCGGGCAGTGCCAGGACCGGGATTGTGCCTGGCCAGGGGAGATATAGTCCCTTGAGCCTTTCCTGCCCCTTGGACACCATGTGGGGCCAGGTCCGATCCAGACCACTGCGCTGGACGACAGCACACCGGGGCAGTCACACCGCCCCCCCTTTCTCATTCATTAGGCGGCTCACACTTCTTTAAACTCCCAGCAAATGCCTGACCTCGGGGCCTTGCTGTCACCCTCCCTGACATCACAGGGCTGTCCTGCAACCTGTGAATTGTCCACAGCCTCGGTCGCAGGGGTTGGAACAAATGTGTGGAGCTAACCTGGAGGCACTTGGAGAATTAGCAAAGAGTCTGCACTGGCCTCTAGGCCAGAAAGGCTTCCAGAACGCTGCAGGTTTAGAATCCCAGAGGGAAGCGGGGGACAGGAATGGGGCAGGCCCCCCAGCACTGAAGACACATGAAGAAGAAAGTAAAAGCAGCTTCACTGCCTGAAAGCCTTCCCATCGCCGGTGTTCTGTGACTCTGGCTCCAGTTGCAGCCCTGTCTGGAGAGAGCAGACACTCCCCTGTACTGTCCTGCCTGCCCGCTCTACTTCTCTGCCGCCGGAGGAGGACCTGGTGTATTTACTGCCACAGGTGTTCAGCTGGGTAAAACCATTAACTGACAGGAGGAAACACCACTTGCTGCAAAGGGTTTCTCATTGCTCGGTATGGACTGAGCGAATGCCAGGTGCTGATTATACATTTACAGAGCCTCCGCCATCCACTGCCTGCCCGGATTGTCAGGGGAGACATTCAAACCGCTCTGCTCCATTTGCTGTCAGGCAGCAATTGTGAACTGAAGGGCAGCCGGGGACTGAACCGTTACCCGCATGGTTCTCGATATGGCTCTGTAACGGTTTGGATGCTGTCCCTATATAGCTAGAGAGAACCATCTAGTTCATCTGTCTAAGTATTGGCACGTGTACGCCTATATGTATGATACAATAGACATATGAATATTAAAAAGATCTCAATGAATTTTCTATGGCTGTGTTCACCACTGCCCTCTACTGGATGGAATTAGAACGGTTCAACGCTCATAAACTCTATACTGCTAGAAGCTAAGAGAGGGTCTCCTTTCATTCACGTCAGTTATTATCTCGGAAGTGTTTCGCCCATCACCTCTATGGCATGGCCTTATGATGGTCTGTGGTCCCAGTCCGGCTCTTCCACTGAAGTGACTGGTTCTTTTGCCATTGACTTCCCTGAAAGCAGGAATGGGCCCTACCCTAGGGGCTCTGAATCTTTTTTTCATAGTGTGGCTGACATCTTAATACTTTCCCTCCCATCACGATTGGGCGACCTCCCATTGGCCAGTGCAGCACCATCCCTCCGGATATTGCTTCATGCAGATATCACGTTGGGGGAAGTTGTTAATGTGTTTTAGTTTCTTCTGGTGTGATTTGGCCACTAGAAATACGCCAGAGACCTGGGACCTTGTGCCCTGCCTCTGCAGCCCATCACAGATACCCTGAGAACCCCTGACGCAGTGGGAGCAGAGTTGGAGGAGTCCAGCTCCCTACGCGGTAACGTTTGTTTAACCACAGATCCCTGTTACCCAAGCACTGGTCTAATAGTTCAGGCACTGGGCTAGAACTCAGGGCACATGCGTTCTAGGCCCACCTCTGTTGCATGATTTGGGGCAAATTGCTCCCTGTCTCTGTTTCCCCTACCAGGTTTGTTGCGTTTGGAAGCTCTTTGGAGCAGTGACTGTCTTTATACAGTGCCTACCATGTGCCTACCAGGATCTCAGCTGGGCCTTCTAGACTCTGCAGGTATAACAATACAATTTAATCCACCCACATCATCCATAAGCAATAATAGCTCCTTCCTTATCAACCCCCCCAAAAAGATTTGAATGTGTCTGGGCCCATGTGCTTAGAGAAACAAGCTGGAACTGTACCCAGGTACTGGATCCTCACAAGCTTTCCATCGGCTGCCTCCAAGATGCTATTTTGTTAACTTGAGTTAAACCATGTTTTAATTGTTTTGTGTGCAACAGGCTGACTGAATGACATTGCAGGGAAATAGGTACTAGGTCGTGCCTGAGAACAAGCTCGGTCCAGGCTCTATTCATAAGTGAAAGGCTCCCTGTGGGCGTTTGCCCAATAAGCCCTGATTTCAAATGGATCTTTAGACCAGCCTCCCACTGACCTTATTTCCCTCGCCTTCCCATTGTGTCAATAGTTCTCTGGAGTTTTGCTGATGATAAATGATTAAAGTAATAAAACCCCAGCAGTGTAAACCCCACATCTTGATTTCTTCTCCCCCCGCCCCAGCCTTCTTAGCTTGTGTGTGTTCATGGAGGATTGTCAGCTGTCAATGCCAGATGACAGTGGCGCTACTGACACATGGGTTGTTAGCTGTGATTGTATTCAGTAAGCAGTAGGACCAGGGGCTGGAGTAGTTGAGACAATTTCTCAGCTCCTGGGGGTGGGGAGGATGAACAAGGGGAAAAATAACCCATTAGGCTGCAGGGTACTCAGTGCAGGAATAAGGCGCTCTGACTAGTGATCCTAACGGTGCAGATAACTAGGCTTTTGCAGGGCATTCTCAGCAGCAAACCTTTCTCTAGGGAACTCACTCCCACTGGCTGGGTCTGGGCCTGCTCAGGACTAGAATACAATGGAAGATGCTCCTCTCAAAGAGCTGCCTCGTTGTCTCTGTTGGCCTCAGTTTCCCCATCTGTGAAATGGGGACAATAATTTTTCCTCTTCTAAGTGCGGGGTGGTTGTGAAGCTCCGTTGCCTAGGGTGAGCCCCTGAGGTGGAAGGTAGCAGAGAAGCACACACTGTCACCTTGCTTTTCATTGTGCTAGTTCCCAGAGCAGCAGTGGGAACAGGACAGTCTGGCTGGCAGAGGATGACAATTCCCGGCTCTGCTGAAGAGTGCCCTGTGGGGGCTTTCAAAGCACCTTGCTTGCTAAGGTGCCCGCCCAAAGGACTTACTCCATGAACTGCCTTTTGGCCGCTAGCAGGAAACTCGGAGTGAGTTTGGAGGGGTCGGGAAGGGTCTGGGGTCAGTCTGAGTTGAACTCCTCTCTCTAAATTAGACTCATGACCTGGAGAGATTAACAGCTGACACTCTATGCTGGAGGCAGGGTGGCCCAGGGGCTGAGTCGCTGACCCAGGAGCCGGGAGCTGTGGTTCTAGTCTCAGCTCTGTTGTTCTATATGATCTTCGGTGAGTCAGTCCCTTGATTTCCAAGCCTGTAAAATGGGGTTAATGCTACCGAAACTTCTGTGAGGCACTTTGTGATCCACGAATGGAAAGTGCTATGTATCATTAGATGCAGCAGGTCACAGATTTAGTGATTGCGCAGGACCCTGCGAATGCAGTGCTATGGAGTGGCGAGGTACCCCACTCCGCAGACTTGAGTGCAGGCATAGAGAGGGTTCCGGGAGCCAATATTAGATTCCTGACTTGGCCGATAGTTGGCTTTTTTGCTGTTGGAGAACTATCCTGTCAACAGCAAAATGGTACCTCCTGCACCTGGTGCTAGGTCCCTTATGCAAAGATGGGATGTCAATCTCTCCCTACTGCCTTCCATCCGCCTGCCATCTAGCACTCTTGTTTCCTCCTCCAAAATAGCATCTCTGGTCCTGCCAGTGGGATTCCCAACATGCCCCAGCACCCTCTGCAGCCCTTCAGCTGCGTATGTTTGAGACAAAAAAACAGACCACAGGCCAGGCTGAGAAGGAAACCGAGACCCCTGTTTTGGATGCCACATGTGCATAACTGTTTATAATAAAAGCCCTACCATGCCTGGCTAAACTTTACTTAACAAAGCTCTTCAGCTCTATGGCGTTGAACCTCCAGGGGGTTTCATTCACTAAGTTGAAGTTTAATGATGCGGTTGTCTAACTGAAATGTGTTCATTCTGTCTCCCAATGCTACTGCTAAACATTGCACTGATCTAGCCCAAGGAAATTGGGTGGGCTTTGCTTTTTCATAGTGCTTGGGAGACAGATGGTGTTCAGACGGTGCAAATGTGACAGCTTCCATTGCGTTCTTTATGGGACTTTTCTTTCCATCTAAGCACTTGTCGTCAAATAATAAACGTGTAATTTTCCCAGGGATCCCAGAAAAGTGGGCGGCACTGTAGGGCAAGTTAGATTTAAGTGTGCAAAACTGCAGCAGTGAGGTGTTTTGGTTTTGCCAAAAACAAAGCCAGAGGAGGCTTGGATTCAGGTCCTATTTTATCCCAAACCTCAGTGTTTTGCAGGGAGCAAGAGTGAGGTGGATAAATAGCATCTGCTTCGGCCCATCTTTCTTTCTAATAATAATGCCTAGCTCTTTTTCGCTTGTAGAACTCAACATCCTTTACAAAAGAGGTCACTATCCTTAGCCCCATTTTATAGATGGAGAAACTAAGACACAGAGACACCCAGTGACTTGCTCAAGGTTATCCAGCAGCAGAACTGGGAATCAAACCCAGTTTCCTTAACTCTCCATCCAGTGCAATAGTCACTGAAGCAAACCACCATACTATGGGAGTGGCAGGGGAAGGGGAAGGGTGTCAAATCCAGGACTCCTTCAAACCCCAAATGTTCTGGGAGAGGTGGCGGGTTCAGAAAAATCTGCCATTGGTGAATCTTCACATATTATATCCCAGGAGCTGGAATCAAAAAGCGCTGCTCTTGAATCTATCACACCAAGAAACAGTGTTATTTTAGATGACTTGTAATTAACCTGGGGAACTCACTGCCTCAGGACATTCCTGAGACAGAGTTTAGCAGTGCCAGATTTAGTTAATTCCAGCAATTGGCTCCATTATTGGCAGCCTCCACTTTGGCACGATCATGGACTCTAGACAGTGACATTCCCCGGTGTGGGTTGGAGCTGCGGACTGGGAAACTTGTCTACGCACCTCTGTACTGTGGAGAGAGAGAGATGATGTGTGTCTCCAAGGCTAGCAAGCCACCTTCCATCGGTGCTAGCTCCACTGTGGAACGATGGACAGGGCAGGGGTCTTGCTTCGTCACGTCTCTTTGGAACCATTCATATCCCACAAGCCAGACCTGGGAAGAGGGCAAGTCACTGGACAACATGTGGGCTGCACTGGTGTCGATGGGAGTTTTGCCCTTGACTTCAGCGAGGCCTGAATGTCAGCCATGGTGCAAGATATGAGCTGGCTGCAAAGCCGAATCAATCAATAAATGCGGATTTTGCAAGGAGCCCTGCTAAAGACCTGATGCCTTTCTGAACACAAACAGGGCAGATGGCTGATTCCAACTCAGCAGTGCTACTTTGAGCTCACTGGGCCTTCCCAGATGTAGTGTGTTCTTCCTTCCCAGATGCAGTGTTTTCTTCCCTTCCCAGATGCAGTGTTCTTCCCGAGTCAGAACTGAAGTTTGCCTTTGTGGCTTAGTATTAACTTTTACTCCTGCTTCAGACAGGCAACGTCTGGTGTGGCCCAGACTCTAGGCCCAAACAGCTCCCTCCTGGGCCTCCGTTTGACCCCAACATCTAGTGAGCTCTTCCCAGCCACAGATGGTAGAAATCTTCAACGAGCCACTGATTGTGTCAGGTGTCTGCCTAGTGGGCCACCAGCTCGTGAGAACAGGGCAATGTTGGTTGCATCAGAGACAGAACAGAAAGCCCGACCTCCTCCTGAGCTTGGAGCTAACCTGAGACTAAAGTCAGAGGCGGTGGTTCTGATTCAGGGGCGTGAATTTCAATCCATCCCTGAAATTCAAAGGCACTCAGAAGCTAGTAATAAGTCACAAAGGCAGGCTTAGGTTATGACAGGCGCTGCAGTATATATATATTGCACTATACTGTACGTGGTTGCAGCTTCTATCCATCCATCTTCTCGTATCTTTTTCTGTTTAGTTTTAAAGGGGCCCGTTGCTGTGCTGTATGTACAATATGCCAGTTGAAGTGATATGCTGCTGTGTGTATATTAACTGCCCCAAGCCCCTTTCCCATTCACATGCAGAGACAAGCTGCATCAAACTCTGTAAGTGGTTACGTTCCCAAATGTTCTAGCAATGCATGCGTGGAAAGCAGCCCAACGGCAGGAATCCTCGGACTGGTAAAGGGACAAATCTCAAGCGATAGAGCAAAAATTAAATGTCTTTGCTGTGGGGCTGGAACTACATGCATTTAATTGATTAACACTATGATTTCATGCAGCACCAGAATGGAACACACTTAAACGCGTAATTGCAAAGCACTTCATGTAAAGCTGTTCTAACCGAAGCCATTGCTCAACATGAAGCCCCAGTAATGAAACACATCATTATCCCGCTTTTGGTGTTTGTTACAAATTATTTCCCCGCTTTAAACAATAATATCTGCCATATTTCAAGCAGCTTTTGTGTTGGTGTTGTGCAAGACAAATAGCTAGCGGGCACCAAAATTCCAAGCCTTGAGAAATTTGCAGTGTAGTGGCACAAATAGAACAACAGCAATAAAAAATGAGTGTTTCCAATCAACGCATTACTAATGTGTCGGCGTGGGTAATGTAACAGGAGTCACTCACTGCTGGAGGCGCCCCCTTGTGGCGGGTCTGGGGATCAGCTCTTCTCTGGTCTAGCGCCCCCTTCTGTCGTTCACTTGCTCCACGGCCCTTCTTGCTCTCCAGGACTTGGGATGCTCTCTCATCATGACTCACCCTTCTAGCCAGATAGTTTTGATGGGCTATTTGCAAAGTGTCACCATAACCCATAATAAGAAATGTTGATGGGAAAAGGTGCAAAAAGGGAGACAGGCTGAACGGGTCCAACTAAAACGTGCGTGGGGTTTAGGATCTGTGTGTGGTTCCACAAACATTACACAAACCAAAGATTCCTCCATACTAGGAGAATCCTCAGCTGCTCCTTTAGAGCAGCTACAAGGTCACTTTGTGCTACTCTGGTATTGCAGTTACCTTATCATAGGGCAAACTCTGGCACTCTGTGTTTAAGAGCCAACCATTTTCTTCTTCCTTTCCAATATAAAGGGCCAGATTTTCCATTGCGCAGCACCTGGTATAGGTATTTACACTAGCGCAAAATGGATGCAAAGTTTTGCCCTTCTGGGGTATCCTTCAGCAGCCTAGGCCACTTCCCCAGTGGCTGTTAGGGGAACCCAGGCTCAGTGTTCCCTCTAATTTTTGACAGGCCGTGTGCGCAAAAAATGTCTTCTATGCAAATTGTTGTGCTTCTGTGCAAATTTTTGTGCGCATGGTGTTTCGCCGTGTGCGTGGGGTTTAGGATCTGTGTGTGCGCGCACACACACACGCACAGCTTAGAGGGAACAGTGCCCAGGCTCCAGCCCAGGGATCCTAAAAGTACAGTCTGCTGCGCTTTCCCTGGGCTTCTTCGTACTCTGCCTCCTCAGGCTGCCTTCCCCACAATTCCTCTGGGTAAATCCCGTCCATCAGGGATAGGGTTCCAGGGCTTTGGCCCGCCGGGATTCCACTTATCCACCTCTGTGCCCAAAGCGCGCCTGTAGATTTGCTCCCGCTGGCCTTCTTCTGCGTTCAGCTTCCTCTCCTTAGAATCCTCCCCCAGCTGGGCTTCCTCTGCCCTTAGGGTTTATTGGTCAAGCCTGACTCTCCCCCAGAAGCTCCGGATAAGGTTAATTGGTCCTTTAGGAGCCACGTTAACCCCTTCATGGTTGGTGTGGGGTGAACACCCCATCACAGGAGGGTGCCTCAAGATGGGCTGGATTTGTTTTTGGCCGTACAAATATAAACCCAGCGGCGTTTGGACTCCAAAGCCCAGTTTATGTGCATTGCCATGTCTGGGGGGTTGGGCTAATGGCTGGAGTTTTGACAGCGAAGAGTCGGGTGCCTGGACAGGGGTAGAGAAAAAGCCGAGATAGTTTTGATGGGCTATTTGCAAAGTGTCACCATAACCCATAATAAGAAATGTTGATGGGAAAAGGTGCAAAAAGGGAGACAGGCTGAACGGGTCCAACTAAAATGGCCTCCGGACGTATGTCCAGGGCTATGTTAAACTCAGGGCTGGTAAACAAGAAAGTGTGAGCCTGGGAACCAATGAACCAAAATTGGTGTGTTGGAAATTAGGCTTAAGCGATGGGCAAAATAAAGAGGGGAGGGGCCCATTGTTCCCTTCGGGTGTCCTGAGAGGAAAAGAGAGACATGGGGGCAATGTTCCCTCTAATTTTTAACAGGCCGTGTGCGCAAAAAATTTCTTCTGTGCAAATTTTTGTGCTTCTGTGCAAATGTTTGTGAGTGTGGTGTTTCGCCATGTGCGCGGGGTTTAGGATCTGTGTGCGCACACACACATGCACAGCTTAGAGGGAACAGTGATTTGGGGGGGGGGGGGGGGGGGGAGGAGGGAGCCAGCTACCATGATGCTGGCTGACTGAAAGATGAGAGCAGAGGAAAGAGTGAGTTTCACCATCATGGCTGCAATCCCCACTGTCTCCTGGGGCCCCGGGCCCCACTGTAACATCACTGGCCCTTGGTCATCCTGATTGAGAGACGTCCTGAGCAGGCCAGGCCAAAAGAGGGACCCAGATGACATAGTCATCTCCTCTGGCTGAATCCCAAACACCACCTGGGATCTGAGACTTCGTCCCCCTCCCCTTACACATACCGCCAAGGTGTCCTTTGCCTTCCCCACCTTCTTTCTTCCCTTTCCCCTCCCTCTCTCTCACTCTCTCTCTCTTTGCCTTCTGTCTAAGAGTCTGGCTTAGCTGGCCAAGACTATATTTTGCAACACTGCTCTGAGCCTGTGACCAAAGAGGCCACTAAAAGCAGTGCCCTAAATAGCCCAATGCTGGTACCAGTTTTTCCAGCAGAGAGGTTGCAAGTGAGAGAAGCTGCGTTTTCTGTTGTTTTCTCTCCTCCTATGCATTTTGTCTTGTCTTGTCGTCAAGGAAGCAGGATCAGACTTTAACAACAAGACCAGCTAGTCCATTTCAACTACATTCCCCTCCTTGCCCCTGAAAAGGACAGTGATAACATCTTTAATACCACCCAAAAGACTATCAGACAAGGGGGGGGTTTCTTTCTAAAAACTAAAGGGAGAGGGAGACGAGAGGTTGTTCGAATGAAAGCCGTACTTCGTAAGGCCCATTTCAAATGGTTTAACTGTTTTTCCTTTGTTAATAAAAGGTTAGAAGGATTTTTAATGGCATGTGTGTGGGCTGCGGGCTCTGTATATCGCGCCCCCAACCTTGTTTAATGCTGGTCAGATTCAGAATCGTGTTAACACTTTGGACTCTTTGGGCCCATCGAGTTCATCACGTTAATACACCAGTACTCCCTGGCCACAGCCCAAATCCTGCCTTTCCCTTAGCCCTTCAAAGCTGTCCCAGCCCTACAAGCAGGGGAATTGCCACAGTTGTGGGGTCAGGCAGAGGAATTTCCCTATGTGGGACGAGAGGAGCCATCATGTTTGAAACTCATAAAGGGCGAGATTTCAGAGCGGGAAAGAGACGAAGCCCGATAGGTGGGGAAGGGGATTTTCTACGATGTGTTTCCACGGCTGTAGAGGCACACAGCAAATTTCAGGTCTGGATTCTCTAGTCCCCAAGGGTTCATTTTAGTCTCTTCTCTAGTTGCCAGGTAGCCCATGTCTCTGCCCAGCCACCTGTTTCTGCGGACGTGACGTCCATCAGTGATGCATGCACATCAGGTAGACTGCAGCAGCAGCAGGTGGCTGGAAAAATATCCCTTGCTCTACGTCTAAAAACAAATCAACAAAAAACCAACCGGGCTTTGGGGCCGGAGTCATCCCTGGTGTCACTCCATTGACTTCAGTGGCGTTGCACCAGCGCTGAATCAGGCGCTTGAATTCCTAAGGAATGAAAAACAGCAAGGCCCCAGTAAAGGTGGAGGCGGCGGACTGCAGCGGTGATGGTGTACAAAGGGCCGGGGGGGTGGGGGGGAAGGGGTTGCTATTTGTCCTTATCACCAAACCTCTTCATGCAAAATACCCTGTGTGGAGCCTATTCCTTAGCGATAGGTTTGCATGTGAAGGCACGATACAGTGTACACAGAAAACGAGCGCCTCCTCCCTTTTTAAGATCGTCACAACGTCAGTGATGAACTTGAATTTATATTTAAAATACCCTGCAGCTTTGAATCCCATTTGTACGTCTACTTTCGCCGTCTTTGCATCCACTGCCTTCAGGAGCGGAACCGAGTTCTGAACAGCAGAACGGTTTTACCGCATGAATAATAGATGGGCTGCTGCGGCACCTGTCAGAGCGTGATGAGGACATCAATGCGGGACATTCCAAAGCGTGGCGCTCAGGTTTGGGCTTCCCTTTAGCTAATGGCGCTTATTTTTAGCTCGCTAGTTTTTGAATGCCGCTGCTTAGAGGCACAGTGAACTCTCGAGAGAGCCCAACCTGCTACAGCAGCGAGGAATTTGTGTTTGAGGCTTTAAGGACAGCGGCCTGCAAACACTGCCCTCGGGTTAAAGAAACCAGCAAGAAGAGCCCAGAGATGAAAATGTGACTTAGTCCCTGGATTGTGGGTGGATTTAGGACTCTGCACTTGAATCTGAATTCATACTTCACAGTGGTGAAAATGGCTTGACCCAAAGCCCTCTGGATTCAAAGACACCCCTCCCCTCCCCCCCACACACAACTTGGGAGATGGTGAGTCAAAGGGCGGATGCCATTGTTACAGCTCAGGCCACCTTGAGCAGAACCATCGTTACGTGAGGTTGCGGATGAAGGGGGAACCTCACCGCGGTCTCAGGTTGAGCTTTGCTGGGCATCCAAAGGTCAGATGCGTCTCTGAAGCCAGTTTGAGTCTCCACAGCTCTCCTGTGTGACGTGGGAATCGCCCACGAATGGGTTTACTTGGGAGCTAGTCGAGACTTCCTGCGTCAGGGAGCCCGGCTGTGTTTCTTCCTGTCGCTTCCGTCTGTCCACAGCCAGGAAGGGCAGCAAAACCATGAAACACAGAAACACGTTAACCCACCGGTTTGGAAGTGCAGCTAGGGCTGACGTTTGTTTGGGTAAAGACGCAGGGTTAATCTTATTGGTTCGTCTCTTTGTTTAATGGTGCATTGTATGGAAGCCTCTTACGCCATAAACTGTGAAGCACGTTAGCAAATTAAATTAACATCAGGCCTTCCAAGTGCCCTCTCTCAAGATACAGCAGTGTGCACAGCCAGTAGACAGAATGGATACATACTCTACTATGGCAGTAGGCATGTGACCCCCCACTCCACCTGCCGCAGCATCATGATATCTGAGCATCACAAACAATGCATGTCTCTTCACAGCTCCCCCTCCCCCCGCCCGTGTTGCAGGGCAGGGCTGTTATCCCCATTGTACAGGGAGGGAAACTGAGGCACGGCACTTAAGGGACTTGCCCAGGGTCACACAGAAGAGGGGCAAACTGAATCCAGTCCTGGGCCCAACCCACAAGGTGTCAGCATGGTGACATGGGAGGGAGTAGGGGCCAGTGGAAGAGGGCACTGGACTGGGGATCTGGAGGCTTCAGGCTAGAGCCACAAAGGGATTTAGGCTCCTAACTGCCACTTTAGGCACCTAAATCCAAAATTTAGATCCTCAAAACCCCTGCTCAGCCTCTATCTAACCTTATAGGTGCCTAAAGCCCCTATGCACCTATGTTTCTGCAGCTTAATTCCCCAAGGCAACCAAAAAACTAGGCAGGAGATTGTGCACCACGGCCCAGCACCGGATGCCCCTTGGCCCCAGCTCACACCTAAGCCCAAGCGTGGTACCCTCAGTCTAGGCACTGCTGGGCCTGTCTCACAGGTGGAGCCCTGTCTGGTAGGCGTGTTCAGAGCCTGCACTGGGGGAGGCTCTGGTTGGATACCCCACTCCGCCTGATGTGGAGCAGAGGTTTGCTGGCTCACTTGCTAGCAGAGCCCTATAGCCCGGCTGTAAGATCATTCTCACTCTTTGACCAGCCCTATGACTAGAAAATCAAGCGGAGGATTAAAACCTGGGTCTCCTACTTCCCAGGTGAGCGCTCTAACCACTGGGCGAGAGGCAGGGCACCACCTTTCCCTTCATTTGTCTGGGAGCAGGGCTTAGACGCTTGACTGCCGGAGCAGGCTCGTGACTCCGAATCCCAAGCAGAGGGAGGCATTAAGTTCCTTGGAGGGATGGAGCTCAGACCACAGCCAGTTCCTGCTGGCTAGTTTAGGGGCTGCCACTCTGCCGCTTGCTGGCTTTTGTGATGCCCGTTCTTAGATGCCTCACCCTCCCCATGCATCACATAAAAGCGCCCCGGTGCCCGGCGTGGGACTGTGGCTTGCACGAAGCAGCCTGGTGCTCAGAAGATAGGCAGTCCCATGCTGAGTCTGCGTCCGCCTTGGCGCTCGCCCTTCAGTGCTAATCCCAGCTCTGCTCCTAATCTGCTGTGACCCCTTAGCCAGGTCTCTGGGCCTCCGATGCCCCTCCTACCGTTTGGCTTGTTTCTTTAGCGCGCTAGCTCCTTGGGGGGCAGGAATGGTCTCCCACAGGGCGTTCTCCAGCGCCTAGCCCACTAGGGCCCATTCTGCTACTGTATTAACAATACTAAGGCCATCCGTCATCTGCTGCTCCAAGATACTGCCATTATTTCCTAGGGCAATACGCGGATGCCACTGTGCAATCCTGGTGGGTACGTGTGGCCAGTTAATGGGGATCCCTGCAGGGCAGCTTCTTTACCTGCTAACCTTACTAGGTCCCTTTTAGGTT
Organism: Macrochelys suwanniensis; assembly: GCA_033296515.1. Lineage (NCBI taxonomy): Eukaryota > Metazoa > Chordata > Testudines > Chelydridae > Macrochelys > Macrochelys suwanniensis. The sequence goes on along the minus strand of CM065783.1, from coordinate 2,501,945 downwards.
TATAAAGAAAGAAATTGATAAATGGCCATGTCTTGGTGCTATCACTGGCACTTGAATGGATTCAGACCACACTACGTGCTGGTCCCCTTACCATTTTTGTCACAAGCACAAAGTATGGGAATTAAATATTACCCTGAGTTGTGATACAGAATCGCCTGCATAACTTTGCCCTTTGCCATGTCCTCCAGTTTGATGGGCAGCTATCCCCCTGGTACAGATTTAGCAAGCGGTGAGAGAAAGGTGAATAACCAGCTAGCTAAAATACAGATTAACACCCAAGGTTAACACAGCATAAGCACATTGCTTTTCTCTCACGAACCCTGCTCAGTATTTAAACTGAAAGAGTGTGTTCCCATGGGGAAAATTGGCTGAGAATAGAAAGCGGCACAGCATGTATCTATTATTGTGGCAATGATTGTATTGAGCATGGAAAATGGAACAATATAGAACCCAGTCTTAATAGAGGCTTAACATTTTCTTCATCGCTAATTTTTTGAGGGCATAGCTCAGTTTTCAGTGCTTAGTCTTTGTGCCGGTGAATTTGTGCTGGCATTAACCCTTTATGTGCATCAGCGTGTGGAAAATGCACTAAATCCAAACTCCCTTTGCAGGGGCTGCAAGCAGCTCGCTTGCCCACCTAGCCAGCGTGCCCTGTGCTTTCCACAAGGCAATCAAAGGGCAGGTCTGCCTGCACTCAGGCCCTCACTTGCCTCCTGGTGATCGCAGCATACAGGTGTTGAGGGAGCTCCTTGTATCATTCGCAACGGTTGCTCTCTGGCTGGTATTCAGTGGGGAGATGGACCCCGGGGAGACGGCAACGCTGAGCCCAGGGCAGGATGAGGAGGCAGTTAATGGTTCAATGCAAGCTGCAGGCATGCATGGCTCATGGACAGAAATGCTCGCTCTGGAAACGCTATGTGACAGCTGCTCACCACATCCTATTCGAGCTGGGCCCTGGGCATCGCTGGGGAGGCCTCGTTACCAAGCAGTCCACAGCACCTCCCGGAATGAGTGGGACTATGTTAAAAGGAACCAACCCCGAATGGCAGGTGTGTTTGTTTAGAATGCGGGCGAATCAAGGTGTCAGGCATAACTCAGCCGTGGTGAAATTCATCGAGGCCCACCTGGGACCTTCAGCAGTCTCATAAAAGGGCGTGATTGATTGGTGTGTGTGTGTGTGTGTGTGTGATGTAATCTTTGTCTCACTGGCCTCCTCCAACCGGGCCTTCAGTCCGCCCACTGGAAGAGAGAGAATTAGAGCATTAATCTATGGAAACTCCCCTGCACAAGGGAGTTTAATGTATTTTTGAAAAGGGGGCTGGTAGTTTGTCACCATGCAGCAGCAATTCACGTTTGTGTGTCACTGCGAGAAGCCCTTGATGTATAAACCTGGTCCTGCAGACACTCATTTGCATATTTTTGTCCTAATGCAAAAAATGAAGCACACGATTGGTTCCATTTCTCATGCAGGCTGTGGGCAAGGACAAGGCTCAGCTGCAGTGAGCTATCTATGGTAGCCAGCACACATTAACCTGTTAATACCGCACTGACCTAGTTGGTCCCTGGCACCATCTGGTGCAGGGCCATGGGGGCGGGAGGTGATTCAGACAAATGCCCCTCTTTCTAGCTCTGCACGAACCAAAAGCAAGAGTTATTTTTAACAAAGAAATCTGTCCAGCTACTAAACATTAGGACAGCCAAGCAATTTAACTCATGCTGTCCTGTTCAGTTTCTGGTGCTTCTCATCTTCCCATGCCGGGGTATGCGGGAGGAAGATGGGGACATGGTGGGGACATAGGGGGACAGTTTCGGGGCGGGGGGGAGACACAGCCTCTGCAAAGCTGCTATTCTCCTCCCTGCACAGGTGAGAAGAGACGGGCTGGAGTTTTAGCCCCACCCTCCGATCCCCATGGTGCTGGGCAGCAGGCTGGGGACCGTGCGCTGGCTTATGTTTGGCCTTGGCTCATTGACCGCTGCGGGTGTGATGTGCTACCCAGTCAGCATTCTCCCCTCGCGTGTACAACTCTCTCCTCTCACATAGAGCACCCGTTTTGCCACCAGGTGGGCCAAATTAACCCCATGTTTTGTTACGGCCCAACTTATGGGGGACTGATCCTTCAAGGTGGACCAGGCGTGTAATTTGGAAGCAAAAAGCTGTCAGTAATGGTCAGATCTTGCAGCTCACTAGAGAGTGCCTGTTTATGCAGCTCAGTGGAGGGACAGTTCTGATTCCCATCCACTGGGGGCACAGGCACTGTGGAAAAATCTCATTAGTGCCCAAGGGGGAGTTAGGCACCCACATACCTCTGAGGATCTGGGCCTACATGCTGGTTGGGTCTTTAGGCACCTAACTACCTTTAAATTCTGGCCCCCTCAGCTCCCTTGGAAGCTAACAGGGGCGAGTGTTCAGTAGCTGGTAGGACTAGGCCTTTATGGTTGGATGTGTGCTAGGAAACACATTACAGAACAAGAAGTAATGACAGAACAAGGAGCAATGGTCTCAAGTTGCAGAGGGGGAGGTTTAGGTTGGATATTAGGAAACACTGTTTCACTAGTAGGGTGGTGAAGCACTGGAATGGGTTACCTAGGGAGGTGGTGGAATCTCCTTCCTTAGAGGTTTTTAAGGTCAGGCTTGACAAAGCCCTGGCTGGGATGATTTAGTTGGGGTTGGTCCTGCTCTGAGCAGGGGGTTGGACTAGATACCTCCTGAGGTCCCTTCCAACCCTTAGATTCTATGATTCTATGCTAACAAATTTATTTCAGCATAAGCTTATGCTGAAATAAATTTGTTAGTCTCTAAGGTGCCACAAGTATTCCTTTCTTATTTTTTTTGCTGACACAGACTACATGGCTACTACACTGACACCTATGATTCTATGAAACACCATAGTTTCCTGCGTTTTTGTATTAAATGTGCGCTGTGCCACACTGCCATAGCATGAACTGTTTTTGCCCTGGATGGCGAGGTGAGAATAGGGTTGGTATTCACACAATACTGCACAGGCAAAACAATCCACAATTAAGAGAAACAAACCCCTTTCATTTAAGAAGCAACCACAGGCACACTGTAGCTCTTCCTGCTCTTATGCAGTCTGTGTCTCACTTCAAAGCTCCTCCATTAGTATCTTCCATTGTTCTCAGAGCTGTGAAGGGTTCATCAAACAGAGAGCTGCTACAGGTGTATCTTGCATTGTGATGTGTGCCAGGGGAGAGTAGCTTTCGTTTTAAACCTTTTAACTTCAAACATTCGTGGCCAAATGCTGGTCTTAGGTGTTAAACCCACATGGGCTCATTGGCTGAGTGCAGACTTTGACTTGTTTTCACATTCAGGCTAGACCAGTGCTCCAGTTTTCATTCGTTTAAAATAAACTGTGCATCCAGAAGGACACTGCTAGAGGTGTTATGTTATAGGCTTATCTATGAATTGGGAAAGAAGAAATATACAGACACTCAAAGCCTGAAGCACTCAGCTTGGCTTTAACATTGGAAAATCAACAGCACAAAGCAACCACAAGCCTGTAGGAGCTTCCAAAGCCATTTCTGTGCTCACTTGCCTGCTGTTCACTAGCCTGTCACATTGGGAAGCAGCACATGGGTGTCCAAGCATGGCGCTGTGCCTCCCGTTTACAGCTGTCATGGGACCGGAGAAAACGCTTGCAGAGTATTTATTAGAAACACACCGTGTGCAATGTGCCACTGCTCAGCCACGCCCTGCAGCCGCTCAGCGGGCTGAGCGTGGTACCAAAGGCGTCAAGAACCTCTGACTCACAGAGCAACTACTTTGCAAGACAAACACTGTAGTGTGTCCTGCAGTGCTTCTCAAACTATCTGATGTGGCGTACCGGCAATTTCCCCTCCCAATGTTCCAGGGACCGGTACCATAGTTGTGCCATTATACTATTATTTCTTTCTTTCTTTCCTGGAAACTCACTGCGGACCGGCAGCCGATGGCTCACGGACCACCACTTTGAGTAGCACTGTCCTAAGGCACACCAGGGGGTTAGCCAGGGCTTAATTTTTGCCAGGGCTGAGCTCCAGCACCGCTAGGCTTGGCAATTCAGAGCCCCAGCACCTCGGGGCTTGCCATGAGTTATGAAAGTAGAAACATTGCTCGAGCCTCGAGCCCCAACACCTCCTTCATTACAAATTAAGCCCTGGGTGTAGCCCCAGGTTACACCACGCTGTGCACTAGCCATCTGCCCCAGCTGATTGGGCAGGGCGGGAACCCCATGTTTCAGGGGTGCAGCTCACCTGCTAGTCCATGACAGCTAGTGACAGGCGTGGCACTGTGATTTCCTTCACCAGTTGGCTCAGGAGGGGACTGTCCCAGAAAGAGAAAAATGACAAAACTCCCCAGAGGTGCGTAGCTGGCGCAAAAATGGCTCTACCTGGTGCCGTTACCTTAAGAAGATAAGAATGGCCATTCTGGGTCAGACCAAAGGTCCATCCAGCCCAGTATCCTGTCTACCGACAGTGGCCAATGCCAGGTGCCCTAGAGGGTGTGAACCTAACAGGTAAGGATTAAGTGATCTCTCTCCTGCCATGCATCACCCACCTCTGACAAAGAGAGGCTAGGAACACCATTCCTTACCCATCCTGGCTAATAGCCATGAATGGACTTACCTCCATGAATTTATCTAGTACTTTTTTGACCCTTTATGGTCTTGGTCTTCACAACATCCTCTGGCAAGGAGTTCCACAGGTTGACTGTGAGCTGGGTGAAGAACTTCCTTTTATTTGTTTTAAACCTGCTACCTCGAAGTTTCAGGTTGAATGCTGAGCTTTCCAGGGCCTTGGGGACTGTATAGTGTGAAATAAATGTAGTGCCCAGGACACGGGCAGGCCTGGGAAACCGTTCTCCAAGTCACCCCCAGAATAAATAGAGCGTGGGCAGCGCCCGTGCCAGCTTTCCTGATGACCCCTCAGACCTAGCCTGGAGGGGTCCCTTGATGGGTTTGACAAAGGTTTTCTTGTGGCCACGGTATTGCACGAAGACTTGGGAGAACATTGGCTGGTTCCAGCTCTGCAAATCACCTTTGGCAAATCACTCAGGCCTCTGATTCTGGGTCCCGAGCGCGAGCCCCCTTTTGCTTTGCAGATGGGCTGTGTGCCCATGGCTTCAGCTGACGACAACAGCAGCTGATGAGCCCCTCTGACCTTCAGCCCCATGCCAGTCATTTGGAGCACCTAGCAATGAAGGCCCTCACAAGCAGAGAACACTTTGCAAACATTTGGCGGGGGATGTGGGCTAAGACACTGAACTGACTCCGCTCCCATCGCCCTCACTGTTGTCCACGGGAAGTGCGAGTGTACGGCCCTAAGCCCACGGACGGGGGGTGCTTTGTAAAGCAGCAGTACAGCCGTAGCGGCTGTGGGTGGGGTGCAAACCAAGGCTTGCAGAGCGTGGCAACGCCCACCCCCCTGCCTGTCGGTGTCCTGCAGGGCTGGAGCCTGATGACATTTATCGTCCACAGCAAATGCTCATTTGTTCTGACTCGCCATAGAACGGACCAGCATGAACACGACACTTTGCCCCAGAGGGAGTGAACCTAACAGATAAGGATCAAGTGATCTCTCTCCTGCCATGCATCACCCACCTCTGACAACTCAACTCTCCCGCCCTCCCCCCACCCCATTACCTAGCTCTGATTTCCTCACTTATTCCCTGTAGGGTTGCCAGGCGGCTGGTTTTCGACTGGAACGCCCCGTTGAAAAGGGACCCTGGCGGCTCCGGTCAGCACCGTTGACTGGGCTGTTAAAAGTCTGGTCGGCGGCACGGCAGGGCTAAGGCAGGCTCCCTATCTGCCCTGGCTCCGTGCTGCTCCCGGAAGTGACCGACACGTCCGGCCCCTAGGCACAGGGGCGGCCAGGGGGCTCCATGAGCTGCCCCTGCCCTGAGCGCCGGCTCCACAGCTCCCATTGGCCACGGTTCCCGGCCATTGAGAGCTGCGGGGGCGGTGCCTGCAGCCGGGGGCAGTGTGCGGAGCTGCCTGGCCATGTGTCCACCTATGGGCCACAGGGACATGCCAGCTGCTTCCGGGAGCCGTCTGAGGTAACCTCCTCCCGGACCCCATCCCCAGCCCTGAGTGCCATCCCGCACCCCAAACCCCTCATCCCCTAGCCCCACCCCAGAGCCCATACCCCCAGCTGGAGCCCTCACCCCCTCCTGCACCACAACCCCTGCCCCAGCTGGTGAAAATGAGTGAGAGTGGGGGAGAGTGAGCGAGGGAGGGAGGGGGATGGAGTGAGCGGTGGTGGGACGTTGGGCAGGGGTAGGGCAAGAGTGTTCGGTTTTCTGCAGTCAGAAAGTTGGCAACCCTACCCTCGCAGGGTGCTTGAGTTGATAGGTGTGTGCCACACTGCCTCTTCCAATCTGCTACGCTCAGCCCCCTTTCCCAGGGAAATATGCCAGGGAGGTGAGCCGGGCCTCTTGCAACTTACTGCTGGGGCAATGCGAATCCAGAGGAGACCCAACTCCCAGGGATTGTGCTGGGCCCCCGACTGGCAATGCAGCTCGGTGGAGATTTTCAGGGCCTCATAGGGGGACCATCGGTTTGGGACTTGAACGTGGTCTGAGTGAAAAATACAGGGAGCATAAGAGTGGTGGCTGAGAGGTCAGCTGCTTGGTAAGGAAAATGTTCTAGCATCCCCCCATCTCTCCCCACCTTCCCCTCTCTCTGCCCCACTCCTCAGACCTCTCATATACTGAGCTCTTCCTCCTTTCTACTCAACAGCAGGTAGTTCTGAAGCTTTATTTCCTCTCATTTTATTACCCCCCACCAATTCCATGCTCCAGCGCCCTAATAAACATAACCATTTCCCTTTGCGGGACCTGAAAACCTAGTTCTGAAACTCCTCTGGCACCTAATAACAGTACAAAATGTTTGTGTGGAGGAGGAAGGCATTAAGCTACCTCTCCATCTTCAAACATGCTCAAATACCGGTAGCAACAACAAATAACTACATGTGCACTACTGGGATTGGCTAGTTCATTGCCTGTGACTGTCAGAATCCTAATTCAGATGGGCCAATTTTTATTGATATTAGAGGAAACAGAATAGGGTGACCAGATGTCCTGATTTTATAGGGACAGTCCCGATTTTGGGGGCTTTTTCTTATATAGGCACCTATTACCCCCCACCCCCTGTCCCGATTTTTTACACTTGCTGTCTGGTCACCCTAAAACAGAATCATAATCCATCCCAACTTTTCTGCCCTGTGGAAACCCAGTCCGAACGCTTGGGGAAAAGGACTGGAATGATGTGGGTTTGTGCATGAGAGAAAACAATAACACAAAAGCACAAAGAAGTCAGTTTTTAGAGCCTGGCTTGTTTTCAGCATATCATGTGCTAAGTTCAATTCTCCAAAAGCTTTTTTTATTTTTAAAGGTAACATCTTTATTATTATGATGATGATGATTATTATGTATTAGTTGATAATTATTTATTATTACTATGCAGAGAAGAGATTTTTCCTTTTGATCAAAGAGCAAACAGTTTGCTTTTAAAATGTTAATGGAGTCCTGATTTAAAACATTTTTTCTTCGGGTGTTTTTTTTTTTTTTTTGAAACGTTGCAACAGGCAAGATTTGGGAGTCAATTTCCTTGTCCTACACAAAGAAAGATTTTTGAGTTCAGAATCCTAGCCACTACCGGTAGGTCCTGCCTTGCTCAGTTTATTGTTGTCTCGGTGTGGTTTCGCCGGGTGTGGGTGGGTAGGTGAATGGGAAGGGAAGAATTGAAAGAGAGGGAGAGGGGTGTTTGGTAGTTATGTCGAGTCCTGGTTAACAACTTTGCCTCCATTCATGGTTGGTGTCCCTGAACTTTTTCTTGAGCGTCCTTGTTTTTCTCCAATTTCATGCAGCGATGGCTCTCTGTACATGCACACTGCAAACAGAAAGGGCGACAGTTAGCTCTCACACTATCCCAGAGACAGAGTTCTTTGACCACAATTAGCATTTGCTTATGTGTGGGGCATTTTTTCCCTAGCCTAGCCTCCGCCTCCCCCGCCCCGTTTCCCACCACACACACGCAGAAAAGCCTTAATATCCCACTAATATATTCCTTTATTATTCACGGTTCTCTGCCTGTGCTGGCAGTCAGACCCTTTTAAGTCTACGCCCTCCCAGAGGCACAAATGCAAGCGAAGGATTTCTGGTCTCTCACAGATAAGGCTCTCTAGTCTCCAGGTTTTTTATGACATACAAATATATACACATATAAAATGAACATCCTGATTCACAACATTGCACATTAGCTCACAGTGCCAATATTAGCTAGCAGCAGATCGACGAGTTAGCCCTTTCCCCAGTCCTTTATCTCTGACAAGAAACAACGAGACCCCCAAAACCAACGAACGTTTGCATCCTGGCCCATCTTGGGGGGAGTTCAACCCCCGGATCAGGATATTGTGGTTCCAACCGAGACCCACTTTGTCCCCTCCAGCCATGAACAGAGCATGTCAGTCAGTGTCTCTGCTATTTAACTCGCTGCAGACCAGAATATGCCATGCCTTTAAGGGGCTGCGCAGCAAAGTAGGAAGGAGAAAGGATCCCCTCCCTTGTGCAGCCACGTAGGAGGTGCAGGCATCGCAGCTCTGGGAGAAACACTTCCCCCGTCCCCTGGGAGCAACCTGGGTCCAACTCCCATCTGGCAGTCAGCAGAGAGGGCAGGCCATGCAGGAAGGGGAGTTTATGGCTTCCTATACAGAGCTGGTCCTAGGCACCAGCAAAGCAAGCAGGTGCTTGGGGCGGCACTTTTCAAGGGGCGGCATTCCGGTGCCGGCCATCATAGGCGCCGACTCCGTGGGTGCCTATGCACCCACCGGCAGCTCCCCGTGCCCCACCCGCCCCCTCCCCTGAGTGCGCCGCTGCTGCTCCGCTTCTCCCCCCCGCTCCCTCCCAGGCGTGCTGTGCAAAACAGCTCTTTGGCGGCAAGCCTGGGAGGGAGGAGAAGCGGAGCGGCGGTGCGCTCAGGGGACCAGGCGGAGCGGAATTGAGCTGGGGGGGCGTGGGGAGGGTCGCAGGAAGTAACCCTGGGGGTGTGTGCAGAGGAACTGCTCCTCACCCCAGCTCACCTCTGCTCCACACCCCCTTCCCCGAGCACACCGCCGCTGCTCCGCTTCTCCCCCCTCTCTCCCTCCCTCCCAGGCTTGCCGCGCCTGGGAGTGAGTGAGGGAGGGGTAGGAGGGGAAATGCGGCGCGCCCGGGGGAGGAGGCGGGGCCGGGGATTTGGGAAAGGGGTTGAAATGGGGCAGAGTTGGGGTGGGGCCGGGGGTGCAAAAAAAGGGGAGGGGGCAACATTTTTTTGCTTGGGGCGGCAAAAAATCTAGAGCCTGCCCTGCCTATAAAAAGGTGTCCCATTACTTCTCCCTGCAGCGCAGCTGGAGAGACCAAGGAGAAATCGTCCCTCTCTGAGACACAGCACCAGCCCACACTCTGCCTGGGGTGATGCACCCACATGCTGTCTCTTTCTAAGGGCTGCATGTGTGTAGCATGATCTCGCCATGAGAAAGGCCTGAGTAAACACAGAGTCAGTGCTGAATAAGGGTGTCAGGAGTTAGCCCCTTGAGGCCAATCTTCAACAATCCAATTCCAAACACGGCATTCAAACAGTCATCAAAATAGCGATGTTTCAAGGCCCAGTATACTGGGGATGAGAACGAGAGACGAGGTCAGCTTGCAAATCCCTCCACCCCCTTCTTCTGGGGCTGCTAGGCCTGATCCTGCCAGCCTTACACCTTTGCCTGTGCAAAGCAGGCATGCAGTCTGTCCGTCCCGAGTCACTATAGAATGGCCGTGGAAATGACTGCAGACAGGGTAAAGCAGGGGAGAAGCGAACCTGCAATGCTTCGGGTCTGGCTCCTCATCAAGAGCATAAACACAACATAAAACAAACTAATTCCATTCCAGAATAGCTGAATAAATGAAAACATTCTTCATCTACAGACAGATGAATTCAGTCCTTATGTTTATAGCCTTTCCCGCATTTGGGAATAACTCCTGCCACTTAGGGCTAGATTGAAATGGCACTTGTTACTTTCCATTTACTCCAGTCTAGATCATCATTTATAGCGATGAGTAACAATACAGGGCAGAGATAAAGTGCAGTCAAGTGTGCACTAATAGAACTGATGTTGCTTTGCAACCATGACCAATGAAAAATACTATTTTGACCATACAGCACCTTCCCTCCAAGGCCCACCAAGCACTTTAAATACAGCCAATAGCTCAGCCTCACAACTCCCCTTTGAGGTAGGTAAAAGCCATTTTCAGATGGGAAAAGCAAAGCAAAGAGTATAAGGAACTTACCCAAGTTTGCACATTGAGTCAGTGCCAGAACTAGACAGAAAATCCAGGAATTCTGCCCTGCCAGCCACTAGACTGCACTTTGTGTGACTGACACAAACTGCGCACGTCAATGCATCACCATTACTGCCCAATAGCCCCGGTCTGTGCTGCTTCTCTTTTGCCTTGCACACAGCGTCATCATTTGCCTCTGCGCCAAGTGCTCCCCCTGCGCCCCAGTAGCTCCCGCTTGGGCCAGGCAGTGAAGAATCGACGTGTGATGAGTGGGCTAGTCCTGCAGCATTGGCAGTCGCCTGAGTGTGAAATGGCGGAGGGTTGGATGGCGAAATTAGCCTCTCACACGTCCTGCCGTCCCTCACAATTCCCATCTCTGCTAGCTTTGGGGCTGGGATCCCATTGACTCAGGCTGGCTGGGTTAAGCCCAGGGACACATTTTATCCTGGTTCAATGAGTCACCCAGCTATCAGGCAAAGCAGGCTCTCCATAGTGCAAACTGCTTCAGTCCTGGCAAACGTGAGACACAACTAACGCTCTCTTGTGCACCATATATCCACACGAGAGTCTCCCTCCTGGCCGGGAGCACCTTGTATGCCCAAGTGAAGGGCATTGGTTAAGTATTTGTCCATCAGAATGACTGCCAGGAAACGGAGGAGGAGCCTCATTGTCAGCGAGTGACCGGACAGGCCTTTCTGCTCGTGCACGGTTCTGCTCTCATTCCCACCAGGTCGGCGTGCAAAGCCAGTCCCATCCATGCATCCCATCGTGAGAATACCGTGCATCACCCGCACGGCCCTCGCTCACCTGCTGGAGTTAGAGGACTTGCAATTACCATCTTTCAACAACAACGGTCAAGCTGGGAATTCCAAAGGAGCAGAGTGGGGCTTGGTAACTCCCTTTTGGCTCTTGAGGAGCCCAGCCATTGCGTCTATGTTGAATATAGCCTGTTTGTAAACTAACAGGAGGGCCAGGCTTAGCAATGGTGTGACTTGTTTCCTAGAGCAGGCAGTTCCTGAGAGGAAGGCCTCTATCAACAAACTGGCTAGTGATTATTCTACAGCCCTACTACACCCCAAAGAGTGCCTGATGCCTCCTGGAACATCTGTCAAATAGTCCAGCATAGCAAAAGCAGATTTCTTTCCAAATCAATTATATTTCCTCCTCGGTTTTCCTTCTTCCTCTTTATTATTAGAGAGAGATTCACAAAAATATGAGTAACACCTAACGGCATCCCAGATCCTCAGCTTTGGCCAAGGAGAGCACAGGGCAGCATTCATGTGTGTTTGTGCAAATGCCAGCTCCCTGTGACCAGCCTGTTTTAGCTCTACACCCATCAGCCAGGTGCTCTTGATGGGTACCAAAACTCTAGCTGTAACTTCACCAGCAAGGCAGGGAGTAATAGGATTAATAACCTCACCAGCAAGGCAGGATAGCCTAATTTTGGCAATTAATTGATCTTTGACTATTAGTGGTAAACATGCCCAATGGCCTGTGATGGGATGTTAGATGGGGTGGGATCTGAGTTACTGCAGAGAATCCTTTCCTGGTTGTCTGGCTGGTGAGTCTTGCCCACATGCTCAGGGTTCGGCTGATCGCCATATTTGGGGTCGGGAAGGAATTTTCCTCCAGGGCAGATTGGCAGAGGCCCTGGGGGGTTTTCACCTTCCTCTGCAGCGTGGGTCACAGGTCACTTACTGGAGGATTCTCTGCACCTTGAAGTCTTTAAACCATGATTTGAGGACTTCAATAGCTCAGACATAGGTTAGGGGTTTATTCTAGGAGTGGCTGGGTGAGATTCTGTGGCCTGCATTGTGCAGGAGGGTCAGACTAGACGATAATAATGGTCCCTTCTGACCTTAAAGTCTATGAGTCTGTAATACCTGTGAGGGTGGCTGCACTTTTAAAGCCCAGCTGCTATACTGGCTCTAGACTCACAGTCTGAGGTAGGGATGGGATGCCAAACCCCTGTGGCCAGGACAGCAGGCGCCCCACGGGCTGCCGGTTTGCATAGCTAGAATGGTAAGTCGATTTTCCAGGGAGCCTGGCCTTTGCCTACTCCTGGCCTGTGTGTTCTGTGGTTTTCCTCTCACCCTCGCAGCGTGCTGACCTGGCAGCGTGAAGACCACTCCCCTGGATGCCCTGCTTCCCGGGGGTGGCCATTTTAGGAGCCTGACATTCAGACGCACCCCACACCTGCCTGAGGTGAGCTTGGCTGGCTGCAGGCCGGCCCTACTGACTGTATAAAAGCCCTGACTTAGCAGCCGCCTGAACAACACAACTGTGAGCCGGGCTCTCCCTGGATCGGAGAGTTGACTTTTCACGTGGTCGGGAACCAGATGTCCACACCCGAAGGGTATACTCATCCAGACTGCTGTAAGGCATTGCCCTCGCATCCTGCCCCCTACCCTCACCCTCCTCCCCGCGCTTGGTCACAGCCCTTAATAGCTACAAACCACCCGAACGCTCCAGAGTTTCAATCGGACAGACAGATCCTCCGTCCCAGAGTCTAATCGACACAGACGTATTATGTAAGCTTATGCTCCAATACCTCTGTTAGTCTATAAGGTGCCACAGGACCCTTTGTCGCTTCTACAGATCCAGACTAACACGGCTACCCCTCTGGTACTACAGACGTATTAGTGCGTTAATTGAAATGTGCCGTGAGTCTCATCGACTGCACAGCCTTGACGATACAGCGGTGGGGGAAGGGGTGGTCTGGAATTATATATAGCAGGGGAGTTCACATGTGGTCTGGAATTCATCTGTCTCAGCCTGAAGGGATTTCCTGCAATTCTCAGGCCATTCAGCTCCACCCGTCAGGGAGCCCAACCTTGTCCTCTGAGCAAAGGACAACGCGTTCGGGGAGCTGCACAGAAAAGCTTCAGGTCTGAAGCCATTTCAGCCCCTGCTCTGAGCCCCTAACAGCGCCCGAGTCGCAGCCTGGGCTCTGTTCTGCTGTTTGTGTTAGCAAGAGAGAAAACGCTTCCTAATTAAAACCATCCATCCTCAGCAAACACCACAGCAGTGCTGCGGGCTGCCTCCACGCAGGCTGCCCTGGCGTAACTTATACCAGTTTAGTTAGATTGGGGCAGCGGGGCGTGCAGTCTCCTAGAAGGGCAAAGCTGGTTCTGTCAGTTCAGCTCGTGCAAGTCAATTTACCAGCACAAGCTAAGTTGCTGTAAGCCCGGTTTAAGCCAACGTACGTGTCCACACACACACAGTACCACTGGCCTAACTAAAGCAGGGTAAAAATTACACCTTTAGTTACACCGGTGGAATTCTGTGTGTTGACCAGCCCTCGGCATCTCCCGCTCTCTTATTTCCTTCCTCCTTTCCTTTGGCCCCGAGATGAAGTTTGGTTCTGGATTTCAGCCACTCATGCTAGGCAGAGTATCAGCGTTGGTCAGGGGTTTGTCTGCATGCAAGTTTGCATCAGCTATCAGTGCAAACCCCGCGTGGACACTCTTATGTCAGCTTTTTGCGGTTTAACTATAACCCATGTGGCTAACCGAGTTCAGCTAAACTGAAAGAAGCGTGCTTTAAACCAAAATAAGAGCATTCAAACGGCCTTTTGCACTGGCTGAAGGAAACCAGTTTAAACCCCCCACTTTTAGGGAGGCAGGTGTAACTCTGGATGTGTAGACAAGCCCTGGGAGGTGCGGAGGACGTGGAGAAGCTGGAGAGAGCAATGCTGGCCCATAGAAATGTTCTTGTCTTACGTCAATATTTCTGACACGGACAATACAGATCTAGGCTCCTCCCTCCTCCTTGAGGAATCTCTGTTGGGAACAAGACCATTCACTAGTTTTCGTCACCCATCAGGAGGAAAGCTCTGGATTTGTTTCCAATGTAAAGTTAGAGCCTGTGAAGGGCACTAGGGTGAATAACCCTGGGGACCATAGGATGGGTGCATCAAGGCGAGCTGCCCACGTGCTGGCCGGCTCACATGCCTCACCCCTGGGGTGTCAGGACAGCCTCCAGGGGAGGCTGGGTAGTTTATTGTCTATGTCCCGGCTCTCTCATTCTGCAAGGCGGACACCGGGTTGGCCTGAGATTCCCCCAGACTCTTGACCAAGGCTTCCAAGGATCTATCAGAGACGGCAACACATTGTGGCCACTTCGGACAAAGGTTGTATTTGAACTTATGACCTAGGTAAAAGGCTCGACCATCCCCGTACTACGCTGTTTTCTCAGCCCGTGCCCCCGGTTTGGTTGGGTTTTACAGCTCGTTCTCTAGGAACCCAACCTGCCGGCTCACGTTTTGGGACGTGCTGAAGAGCTCACAGCAAAGGCAGACAGTCAGGTTCCCATACTGATGGTGCAGCGTGTTTCGAATCTGGAGCTCTTACACCACTGTCCCTGCTATAGGGTATAGGCCCCACTCCACTCTGCTGAACCACCTCCCCTCTACCCATTACCCCCTGGGGGCTCACATCTGCCCCATGGGAGAGGGAGTGGGAACTTTCCATACCTTCAATGGGTTTGGGTACAAAATGTGACGAGGCTTTGGTTTTTTTCACCCGGTTCCCCTTCATAATTTGACCTTCTTTATTGAGCCCAAGGAACCACGCTCGTCCAGACTCCTGCTGCCGGTACAGTGTGGAAGAATAAATAACGTAGTAGTTTTCAAAGACCGATTCCTTAAATTTGCACTCTGGTGTGAAAATATCCTGCAGGGAGAGAGAGAACACAAAGCAATGGAAGGAATTAATCCCTAATCACTTAAACCAGGCATCACTGGGAGATCATCAATGTTCTCTGTTATTACAGTCAGTTTAATGAGAGAGAGAGAGAGAAATATACAGAGAGAGCAAGAATATGTAGATCTAATCTCTTCAAATGGAAGGCTCTCTGGTTGATGGTTAACCATTCCCCTATGCTGTCAAGAGAGCGTGCAGTGGAGGTGCTTTAAAAGTGCTCGCACACCCAGTGTGCACAGATATGGGCCATCGCACACCCAAACCTGGATCAGTGTGTGCAAGGAGCCATGGCGTGTGAAGGGACGGGGAGTTTTGGAAGCCCTATGGCTGGGTGTTTCTGTAGGAGCAATCTAGAGTATGTTTGATAACTGCTGTATACAAGGGGGCGGGGGGTGGCGCAGCGTCACGGCTCTGTCACTCCTCTTCTGTTGTGGTTGCATTTTCTGGGGCACAGCCCCTGCCTGACCCCCCCAACAAGATCTGCAAGCGTGTGGCTGCCAGCATCAGAACCAGCGATCTCATTACACAAATGCAGAATTCACCTTCTGGCAAAAGGCAGCTGCAAAGGGAAGGTGTGCAAGGGATGATAAGCGATGGGGTTTAAGCCACAAATTGCATTTTATTTAATCAAAAGTTGGGCAACAAGGCGATGAGAGCACAGAGCCTGGAAATGTCCGAATAAGAAAAAAAATTAGAGAAATGAAAATTTGTTTTAAAATGTAACCATTTCCCCAGTTCCAACAGTGCTGGGATCAGTCCTGACCAAGACGTGAAAGTGACTAGAAAGACACAGCATTCGATCCCTGCACCTGCGACAGCCCCTGCAAACCTTTCAGCAAGGCTGCCAACATGCTCTCTACATAGCACAATTCAAAGGGAGCGTTTTGAGCTTTCAGTACCGCTCCGGGTTATAGTACATATCCCCACGTGTTTTGGGGGGATTATATAAACTATTGCCGGTACGGCAATAAATCTGATGTGCAACAGACCTGCATGGGCAGTCGGCCTTGAAGCCAGAGAAGATAAAGCGAAGCAGAAAATGTCCAGTTCCCGGCTGCATGTAGTGAAGTTGACACCAATCATTAGCACCGCACAGATTGAAAACCAAAAAACCCAACCCAAATCAATGGGTTGTTTGGCCATGTCTGATGGAATCTCTCTGGTTTCCGTAAAAATCAATATTTCCGAGGGTTTGAGGAGGGGATGCAATGGGACCGGAATGGCCTTCCCCAGTCCTTTAGAAAGGTATATGAGGCAGTTTTCCAGTTATCAGTGTTTCAGGCGATCTCCCGATATTGGTTCTCTATAGTCACTGCTGTGATGGGCAGTCACAAAACACCCGTCTTGGAGTATACAGCTTACATGGGGTGGAGACACAGGCCTCTTACATTGGTGTTCCCCCCTCAACTCCGCAGTGTCCTATTCTGTGCTCTAAGATCCGTGAGAGATGAGTGTTCGGCCACACACACTAACAAAGAAGAGATGTTATACTTCCACAGTGCTCACCCCCCTAAGATCTCAAAGTACCTTACCAAGGCGGGGAAGCATTATTATCCACTGAAACTCCTGTCATGGTCTGTCTCAATCTTTGTGGTCTCACAGTTAGACAGTTAGACATTGGGCAAGACATTTCCCCTCTGCGTGCCTCAGTTTCACCATCTAAAAATTGGGAAACAGTGCTCCTCTCCCTTTATAGGCTTCTAGCTCAGTTTGTAGTCAGTAATGTTTAGACACCAAGGGGCCAGACTCTTTTAGAAATACTAGAGATCAGATAGATAGGTTGTATTTAGATAATGCAATTATTATTATTTATTTGTATTGTGGTAGCCAGTCTGGAGGTCAGTGCCTCGTGGTGCTAAGTACAGTACAAACATATAACAGAAATGGCCCTGGTGGCCCCAAGGAACTTATAACCTAAATCAGAGTGGATTTGTCCCTTGCATTCACACCCTAATAAAACAAACTCCTCTTCTCTAAAAGCAAAACATATGAAAAATGTAAAGGAAGGTTGAAAGGCAGCAAAATAACCGTGCAGGAATCGCAACATGGGATTCCATATTTATCCTCTTTCACTGATTCCTTACAAAATGGGCTCAGTTTATGTTAAAAGACAAAGAGGTTTCTCTCCAACTGCCACTCCTGCCAATGCATCCTGGGATCTTGAAACCAGCTGTGCTCTTTCTGCCTCAGACTTTGTCACTAGCAGTAAAGATTCTGCACCTGGAATTTAGCGGAGGCCTTTGTTGTTCGTAAATCAGGCAGACCAACGTCCAGCTCATTCGCCCAAAATGGTATTGGTTCTGCGAGGGTAAGAACAACAAACGTTTGCTTTAGGCTGCTCAGTGAGCAAATCTGACTGGAAGATGCAAAGGATGTAGATATGTTGGGGGAAAAGGTCCTTTTTTACAGTTACTTTTCCAGTTATTGACCACATGTGGGACCAGATTCTGAAGTCACTCACACCTGTGCAAATCTGGAATAACTCCAGTTGCAGCTGATATCAAAGACTCCTCTGGGGAAACGCAAAGTGGTCATAAAATATAGAGAGTGTTTTTGGTATCCCCGTCACTAACGCAGGTAACAACAAATGGGATTTAAGTCACTTTTCTAAGGATGACAACATGTCCTGTCGGGGACAGACAGACAATCAGTTTCTTCTGCTTGGTGGTGGTGGCAAATGTCACGCCCCTGAGTGTTTGCAAAGCACATCTATGTTACGGCATAACGTGTCTGGTGGGGCCATTCACTGATGTCTTTGAGGATGCTGATAAGAGGTGATTGAAGCTGTCCATCCTGCTTGTTCAATAGATGTCCTAACAAACTTGACACAGGCAGGTTATTTCATCTAAACTCTGGGAGTAGTCTATGATGTATATTACTTCTAGCTGCTAATTTTACTAATACTCTTGAGTGCTACAAAGCAGGGGAAGGCTATTAAGATAATACCAGCAGATCCTCCACCAGCTTTACTGTCGAAGTTAATGATATTAACTCAAGCAAGGAACTGTTGTTTCACTTATCTCAGTCTGACTAGAGCTGCAAAGAAAGGGAATAACCGCAGAAGTACTTAATCGGTTTCACATTAATAGGCTAGTTCTTACCACAAATACTGCGCTGACTGAACTACCCGGCAATTTCGGGGTTTGTTTTTCTTCTTGTTTTCAGAAACGCAGTAAGCTACTGGCCAGAGATGGAAAAGCTGGGGTGAGGTGGGGTGCGGGGGGGAGGGGGGCTTTTTTAAAGTCAAGTTAGTACTGGTGAAATGTGCCAGGTGGGCCTCCCTGGAGGCAAAGTCCTGTCTCAATGCAACAGCAGCACTGTCTCCCCACACCATCCTCCCAATGTGTCTCCTCTTTGAGGGATAACAGGGAGTCTCCATGGTTCTTCAGCACCTGACTCGCCCTACCTTGCGTGACCCCTGCCTGCTTGGTGTGGCACTCGGTCCCCCTATAGCGGCACCTAGCCAAGCTAGACGTTGAGGAGTCTGCCACAGCCTTGGCTAAGAGCCAGGTGGCTTTTAGCTCATGCAGTAGAGCTGGGGTGGGAAAAATGTTTGGCCCAAGGGCCACATCTGGGTATGGAAATGGTGTGGTGGGCCATGAATGCTCACGAAATTGGGGTTGGGGTGCGGGAGGGGGTGAGGGCTCCGGCTGGGGGTGGGGCCAGAAATGAGGAGTTTAGGGTAAGGGAGGGGGCTCTGGGCTGGGGCAGCGGGTTGGGGTGCAGGTGGGGAGGAGTGAGGGCTCCAGCTGGGGGTGCAGGCTCTGGGATGCAGGAGGGTGGGACCGAGGGGTTCGGAGGGCAGGAGGGGGATCAGGGCTGGGGCTGAGGGTTTGGGGTGCTGGAGGGGGTCAGGGGTGCAGGCTCCAGGCGGTGCATACCTCAAGCAGCTCCCAGAAGCAATGGCATGTCCCCAGTGAAGCTCCTATGCAGAGGCGCGGCCAAGCAGCTCTGAGCACTGCCCCATCTGCAGGCACCGCCCCTGCTGCTCTCATTGGCTGTGGTTGCCGGCCAATGGGAGCTGCAGGGGTGGCGCTTGGGGCAGGGGCAGTGTGCAGAGCCCCCTGGCTGCCCCTACACGTAGGAGCTGGAGCGGGGACATGCTGCTGCTTCTGGGAGCCGTGCAGAGCCACGGCACACATGGAGCAGGGCAAGCCCTGGACCCCACTCCCTGGCAAGAGCTTGAGGGCCAGATAAAAACATCTGAAGGGCCGGATGTGACCCCCGGGCCATAGTTTACCCACCCCTACAGTAGAGGCTCCTACACTAAGCTTCAGAGGTCCCAGGTTCCATCCCAACAGTCGTCGGTTTTACTCTTGCATTTGGTACAGCCATTGACACCTCTTCAAAATGGGAAGTAAACACTCCTGAGTCAGCGGCTTACATCCACTCTGCTCAGGTGACAACAACAATACAGGGAGCAAGGTGGGGAAGAGTCAGGGAGGGAGGGTTCAGCTTTTGTCTTCCGTCTCTTGGGGTGCTTTTTATTCATGAATTCATTCCCTGCCGTGACTCCAATTACTCCCACAACTCATGTCACACTGGCTCCCAAACAGTCATCACATGTTAAAGACAACAGCTGGTAAAAAAAAAAAAAGAAAAAAAAAAGAGTTTGTTGAACCATTTCTTTTGGACAAAAAACCAGCTTTTCAAGAAAAATAAATATTTTTGCAAAAAGATTTAATTTGGTTGACATTTTACAGATTTTTTGGGGGAGGGGAGGAGGACACAAACAGTCCAAAAAAACCCTGGTGAAATGTTTTTGGTTTTTGAACAGTGAAATTTCTTACTGAAAACCATTTGCAAAAATGGAATTCTTTTCATCTTGTGATTTCAATAATAAAACCAAAACCAGTTCAAGGAATTTAAAAAAAAATGAAATTTAAGAAGTTTCCCATGAAAAATACTTAGGGTACGTCTATACTACCTGCCAGATCAGTGGGTAGTAATCGATCTATTGGGGCTCGATTTATCGCGTCTCATCTAGACGCGATAAATCGATCCCAGACGCGCTCCCCGTCGACTCCGGAACTCCAGCTCGGCGAGAGGCGGAAGTGGAGTCGACGGGGGAGCGAGCCTGCGCCGCGTGGACCCGAAGTAAGTAAAATTACTTCGATCTAGGATACGTCGACTTCAGCTACGATATTCTCATAGCTGAAGTTGCATATCCTAGATCGATCCCCCCCCAGTGTAGACCAGGCCTTAGTGTTGTCTGACTAGCTCTACTTCTGATTTTCAGTTCTCAGCCCCCTTGGGCTGGATTAGAACCTGAGACCTAGAGGTGCAAAGTTCTATATCATAGTCCAATTCCCCTAGGACGGTGGTCCTCAAACTTATTTGATTGCCCCCCCCCCTTCTTTGTGTCTGTAATAGTTTAGGGGCCCGACCCCCCACCACACAAGTACACATACCGATATATATGGGGGCGGTGCTTCACTCGAATCAGTTTCGGCTTCTTTGTTTTTCACTTGAGTGTTGTTTTTTTGCCAATGATCCATTGTAATCAGAGTAAAAGCAAAACTGCGATTGTGATCCATGCTTACAATTAAATGTGCACACCGCGTCATAGCAAACGGATTAGCGTACAGATGGCAGCGACTTTGTGTAATGCTATGCAAGCTTAACAGAAAATCTGTCAAAATGCACAGCGCTATTGAGAGTCAAATGCACAGCGCCATCTGAGCACCGTGCGTCTGCAGGAATCCAGCGCCGTACGTCTGCAGGAATCCAGCGCCGTACGTCTGCAGGAATCCAGCGCCGTACGTCTGCAGGAATCCAGCGCCATACTTCTGCAGGAATCCAGCGCCATACGTCTGCAGGAATCAGCTTGCTAGTTATTCGCTGCTGTGGGTAAAATGTGTGCAGGATGTTTTTTTTCCTAAAGCTTCTCACCTCCCCCCAGGACACATTCCGCACCCCCCCCCCCAGTTTGAGAACCTCTGCCCTTGGAGAGCTGCAAACTCCACCAAAATAAGAGTGAGTAGATTTGCTATTTAAAAAATAAATTTTGGTCTGAATTGTGTTAACTCGATTTCCTTTGAAAAATGCCTATCTACATGGCCACCCAGATGTTTGTGGAAGATTAGATTAGGGAGACGGGTCGATCTATATTCCGCTGATGCACGCGCACTCACAGAAAACAACACAGGAATCCGTCTGGGCCACTTGCACTCTCCCAGGGATTAGCTACATTTCGTTTAACCGCCACCTGCCTGGGAAGTGGTTCCAGGGCTCTGTGGCTGTGACGTTGCCCATTGAGAAATGACCATACTGTTCTGTGAACGAGCAGTGCGGCTGGGCTGCACAGGGACTGCAGAGGGACTCAGATGCATGCATGGCAGCTCCGGCGCTGCTGGGAAGCAGCGTCTGGGAAGGCGCCACGTGAATCTGACGCGATCACAGAAGGGAAGTGCCGTGGGGCTGGGCACTGAGCACCTGTTCTGCATGGAGAGCACAAGGGCAGGGCAAAGCGGGTGTCACACTCCAACGGCGCCGGCGTAACAATGCCACAACGTCAGACAGTGGGGGCTGCTGCTTACAGCAAAAATGCAGCGTGAGACCCTGACCCTGCAAGGCCCCGAGTGCCCTTGACTCTCAGGGCTTTTCAGGAGGCAGTCAGGACCGGTATCTGGCATGCTGTTTCCACCTGAAGTCTGGGGCAAGAGCTTGCCTCTTAAGGAGTTTTGCTAAATTGCTCTTCCTTTTCCTTCCCTTCATTCGTCAGGAATGCACGTGGAGCAGACTCATTCACCGATGGCTTAGCTGCGGCGGCTCGCCGTTTGGGCCTAATCCTGGCCGGTGCAGAGCCAGCTGAAATTCCCACTCCCAGCAGCAGGAACTATAGCAGGGTGCCCAATGCAATACCCATTCACATCACTGGATGTCTTTCCGTGGGCTTTGCTGGCTGTTGGATCCAGCCCCAGATGCTCAGCACCTCTCAGGATCAAGCTCCCATTCCCAGTATTTTTGAAATCGCCGACTAGAGGAGATAGAGAGAGATCTTTTGGTAATAAAGTTCTCCCTGCGACGTACACCGAAAGGAGAAACAAATGGCTTCATGAAATCAGTCGCTGAAATTAGCATCAGTAAAAGAATGCAGCCATTCTGCAAGTAATATATGGCATTGTTTAGGGATGGATCTGAATTACGTGCACTGAATAGCTACATACTTTATTGCCGGAATCATGTTTCTGCTTTGTTCAGAGTATTTACAGGCTTCTCTTTACTTACGGAACAAGACTTGGGGCAGATCCTCAGCGGGTGTCAACCAGCAAACCTGCACTGCAGTCAGCGGCAGGAGGACGATTTACACCAGCTGAGAATGTAGTTCACATTTTTTATACTTTTGTTAAATGTTGAGAATTTCCCACGTGTATTCATCTCAAGTAACAACTAATAATCCTAGTAAACGTCTTCATTTTTGGCATAGTCTACGCTCATAAGAGCTGCGTTTTGCTGAGCTTACAGAGGTGGCACTAGACATTATTAAAGCACGATGGGCCATGTTTCCATAAACACTTCTCCACCCAAAAAGAAAGGATGGATTTGCAGGATGGTCTTTATTTCACAGGGATTTTTCTCCAATTACAGACCATGTCAAGTCTCCCACTGACTTCCATGAAAGCAGGTCTTTACCTGCTAAATGTTGACCAGGTTGAGTACATAAATACCATTAATATCCCTACCCTCTAGCATATCTACCTCTTCCCGCAGCTTAGTCTCATCTGCAAACTTGCTGAGGGTGCAATCCATCCCATCATCCAGATCACTAATGAAAATGCTGAACAAAACCGACCCCAGGACAGACCCCTGGAGCACTCCGCTTGATACCAGCTGCCAACTAGACATGGACCCATTGATCGCTACCTGTTGAGCCTGACAATCTAACCAGCTTTCTATCCACCTTATAGTTCATTCATCCAATCCATACTTCTTTAACTTACTGGCAAGAATTCTGTGGGAAACCGTATCAAAAGCTTTGCTAAAGTCAAGATATATCCCTGCTTTCCCCATATCCACGGAGCAAATTATCTCATCATAGAAGGCAATCAGGTTGCTCAGGCATGACTTGCCCTTGATGAATCCATGTTGACTGTTCCTGATCACTTTCCTCTCCTCCAAGAACTCATCTGAGTTTTCAGGCCACAGAATCTCTCGATACCAGAGCATCTTACTAATGGATCTTGCTTCTAACTTCTGACCTGACCATTGTCACTAATACTGTCATCATGTGCATTTTTTAAAGTGCTTGACGGAGTAAAAGAGGCCAAACCTGCCTGATCAGCGTTGAGCTCTGAGGGGCTGTACGTTGCAATCCTGACACTCACGTAGCCTCCAATTTAACAAAAGCGGACACGAGGGCTGCATGCTTTAACTCCTCTCCTACAGCTGAACCGCTCACTTGCATGCTTCCGTGGCCAGCAATTGCTGTTAGTACACACACGGGTAAATTAGAGGCAGTCGAACAGGCCCGGGGAGCTCACAGACTGTGGGATTTGAGGACTGACAGCACAGTGGCTTAATGTATGGCATTAGTTCTGAGCTGACAGCATAGCAGGCAATCTGGTGGCAAACACACTAACCCAGAGAGCTTGCAAATGAGATTCAGGATCAGGTCCAGTTTTTGTCTCCTAGCGCCCCAAAACTCAGAGTATGTTTGGATTTAAGGGGCTGGTTTGTCCCCTTTATGCAACATAAACTTGGGATACACATAAAAGTCCAGATTTTAATCCCTCTAAGGGGTTGGAAGACGTTAAGAATGGGCGTTCTGGTCTCATTCTAACTTAACTTACCTACACAATTCAGTGCTATGCTTTAAAAAAGCAATTGCCTCTCAGGAAATGAGCAATCTAACAATGCAACCACCACAACCGCCTTAATGATCAATTGGGCACTGGCAGATTCCAGCACAGATTCTGGTTTTCAATTCCTTATCTGAGAATCCCAACACGTCCCTTGCCTCCGCTGCATTCTGGTTATCTGACCAAGTGTCTGAAACAGGTAATGATGCTATAAACAGCTCTTAGTCTGAAGGACTAGCCGGGAATACCTCTCTGCTCTCAGCGCCATTGATTACCAGGCTGCGGCAGGAGGGGAAAACAAGATGCGGTTGTGTGACAGTTAAAATGGAGGTTCTTAAATCAGGGGAAACAGAACCTGACCGCCCAGCCTGCAGTGAACACTGAGGAAATGTAATCATGCCGAAACTCTAAGAATGAGGTGAGAGCAGATTATTGTATCTTGTAATCGCTGTGGGTCCGGGACTCCCTAGCCTGTTCAGTGCTGAGCACAGGGGGCCACTGAACCAGACTGGGGCCTCTTGGCACTGCTCTGATATAGATATTAATAAATAACCTTTCATAGAACCTGGGCTCAGTGTTCACGATAGTATTTACATTGCTGTATTGCCCTAGAGGCTGTGACTGAGATCCAGGCCCCATTGCACGGGGTGCTGTATGTACACAAGGCCTAGGCGAAACTTCCTTGCACTGGCCCTGCGTGCCCCCCCCCCGCCCCGGAAGCTCCCCCTTCCCCACAGCTGCTAGCCCCCCCCACCCAGCAGCTCCCGCAGCAGCTCACCTCCAGTAGCGGGGGTTTGGCGGCAGCTCGGCGGCCACTTTTCTTGATGCCGAATCGTCGCCGAGGAGTCACCGCCAAAATGCCGCCCCCCCCAAATCCTGCCGCCCTAGGCGACCACCTAGAGTCACCTAGAGGAAGCGCCAGCCCTGTACGTACACATAGAACGAGTCCCGGCCCTGAAGAGTTTACATTGTAAGCAGGCAGGCAGACACAGTGGAGGGACAAAGGGACTGTTAATTTCCCTATCTTGCAGGCAGGAAATTTGAGCACAGAGAGATGAAGTGACTTGCCCAAGAGGCTGGGCAGGGCTGCGCACTGCACCCAGCCCTCCATCATCTTAGACCAGCTTCTTAGTCACAAGGCTCTTCCCCCACTTCAGTGTAAGCTGACAATGATAACACAGAGGCGTTCTAGCTCTCCAGGAGATGGATTTACGGTTGCGACTACCATGCAAGACACCCCTCGAGAAGGCCCGGATCCACGTCTCACTGAACTCAGTGGCAACACACTGACTTATTTGGCTGTTCCAACCCTATCCTGGTTATGCTGTCCCACAGCGTGACGATGTCTCACTGGCCCTGAAAGTGATTTCAACTCCTTCCTCTCCCACAAACACCACTCACAGGTCAGAGGGACACCCCAATGAAATTAGGTTAGCCCCCCAAATATCATGATGGGCACCATCCATGCCCAACGAGAGGTAGGAGTAGCATGTAGACAACATGCATTCGTCTTTGCTTCCAGAGATACGGTCACACCAAGCTGGCAAGAAGGAGGGTGAGGATTCACACACAATTTTCGGTGTCGTCTAACTTTTGAAGCAACGTGTCACCTGGGCAGAAGAGAACGGTACCTGCCCAGGAGTTCCTGGGGCCTATTACAGCCATGAGCATCTGATGGACTGAGATAGCCCCTTTGCTTTGACTCTTCAATTCAAACTGTAGGAGACAAACCATCACTGACACACTCCCTATCTCTTCTAGTGCTGAAAGATCTCCCTTGCCTTAATCCCAATTTCAAAGCTGTCATGGCCATGGCTGGATATCCAATTTCCTTGCTGCTAAAACGTTCATCCTGAAATACACGGTCCTAGATCACTAATGTTTTGACAACTCACTGACAGACTGGCCAGAGCTGGCCAGTTAGCTGCAGGCCTTTCGCTCCAAAGCATCAGGCCAGGCCAGGGTGTGCTTGTATTGGACAGACAAGGTCTTAGAACCAAAAAAGAAATGTTACAAAGTCTGACAGCCAGCAGGCTTTGGGTTTTTCCCCTCCCTTTGGTGTGCTTCTCTGCACAGCGGGCTGCATCGTCCAACAGGAGAGAAAGGAAGGGCTGGTTTAATTCAAACCATGATTTGAGGACTTCAATAGCTGAGACATAGGTGAGAGGATTATTGCAGGAGTGGGTGGGTGAGATTCTGTGGCCTACATTGGGCAGGAGGTCAGACTAGATGATCATAGTGGTCCCTTCTGACCTTAAAGTCTATGAGCCTGAGAGTCTTTCTAAATTAAAATGCAGACTGGCTATCCAATCGGAAGGCCAAAGTGAAACCAGTCAGTATCTAAGCCCTAGGGTGCAGAGACCTTCATCTCTGCCAACGGTGTCTTGTGGTCCAGGCACTTAAAAGAGTTGGGTTTAGTTCCTGGCTCTATTCCAGACTTGCTGTGTGACCCTGAGCAAGATGTTCTGGACTCAGAGTTTCAACTGGAATCCCGTACTGGGATTTTCTGGAGTTCTTATTGCATATGAACAACCCCCATATGATAACTGTCTGCTGAGGAAAGATCAGATATTTAATGTGATGAATGGCTCCTCCCCAGTGGCAGAACATGTTTTTCTGCAATAGCAGAAACTTCCTCATTCATTTGGGTTGCTGCTGGGGATTTCTATCTCCACGGTAGTGGGCAGCTGATTTTTCTGTGCAGGTCTCTCATCCAAGTATGATCAAGCCTGACCCTGCTTAGTTTGTGAGACCTGACAAAACCCACAACCTAAGGCTGAAGACTTGACTCTATTCATTAGTAGCATTGACGTGTATGTGATGTGAAACTGCCTTAGCCTTTCCCGCTTCCAGCACAATTTCCCCATGACTTAGCACACATGGACACCGAATATACACAAATGCATATTTCATAGACCCACATCTTCCTGCAGCCCACTTCAGACAGTTCTAGTGTATGACATCGAATGACCCATGCTGGGTGGGTCTCTGCTTCTCGGGAAGCAGGCAGATGGAACCTGCTGGGGGAATCAAAGGGTTTTGCTATAGTGGCAATATTGGGATTTTTCACTCTATTGCACACCTTCCCCGAGAATTCCGATTAGCTTTGGCATCTGATCCTGACCAGAGGCTAACTAATGACTGCAATTTCCAATACAAGATAATATAGTCACTCTGGAGATAGAGTAAAATAGAGTTGCATCTGAAGAGGTGGGTATTCACCCACAAAAGCTTATGCTCCAATACGTCTGTTAGTCTATAAGGTGCCACAGGACTCTTTGCTGCTTTTACAGATTCAGACCAACACGGCTACCCCTCTGATATAAAATAACATAGTAACTCTACTTGGCATGATGCACAGTTAAACATACCATATTCCTGCATTACTAATATACAGAAAACTATGTGCAAGTATCTTTAAATGATGTGACCCAAAATACATCAAGCAAAAGAATCCAAAGTTAAGGATTGATTCCTCCTATTGCAGCAGTTCTCAAACTCAATGGCACCACGCCCCACTTCTGACAACAAAAATGACTACCCAACCCCATGGGGGGGACCGAAGTCTGAGACGGACCAAGCCCCACTGCCCTGGCCCGGAAGGCCAAAACCAAAGCCTGAGCCCCACTGCCCCTGGTGGGGGGGCCAAAGCCGAAGCCAGAGAGCTTCATCCCTGCAACCCAGGGAGGAAGCACTCATCAGGGCCGGCTCCAGGCACCAGCTTTCCAAGCTGGTGCTTGGGGCGGCATCGAGAATGGGGCAGCAGTCCGAGTCCCATGGTGGCAATTCGGCGGCAGGTCCGCCGCCCTTCCCTTGCCGCCGCGGACTGGGTCTGCCTGCGTCGGGGGCGGGGCCCCGCCCCCGACGCAGGCAGACGTAGCAGGGCTCCGCCCCCAATGCAGGCAGGTGTCGGGGGTGGGGCCCCGCTACGTCTGCCTGCATTGGGGGCGCTGCCCCTGGTACTCATGCTTCAGTTTTGGCCCTTGGCAATGGGGCTCAGGCTTTAGCTTTGGCCTCGGGCCCCAGCAAATCTAACGCCAGCCCTGATGACCCCATTAAAATGGTCATGACCCACTTTGGGGTCCCAACCGACAGTTTAAGAACCAGGAATCTATTTATTGCAGCATGTACTGTATAGTACATAAAACTGCCCTCTTTCATGAGAAGATACTTGCAGTACAATCAAATGTTGTGTGTGTTCATTCTATTTGATTTTAGGTTTCCCAGGTATGTGTGATAGTTCACTCACTGGACCAGACTGTAATAGAGCGGACATGGGATGTTTCTGAAATATTGAACGTTCTTATCGTGGTCTTGAAATATAGATGCTACAGATCATGTGATTGAGCAGACATCTGAAGGCCAAATTATGTTGTCAGGTGCACGTGTATGGCTCCTGTTAACTTAAATGCAGCAAAATCCTCATTTTCTAACCTAAAGGGATCTGTGGCAATGTGTATTCACCAGTTGGGCCCCAAGTAAGACTCGGGATCCAAACATGTTGGAAAAATATGGATCTGGATCGAAATTTTGCAGCTTGAGTCTATGTACAGCCCAGGTTCGATTCTCATCTCCCACAGTTTTTACATTAGAGTTACTCTTGATTTACATTGGGGTTAACTGAGACTAGGCACAGCCATGTTACCTCTCGGCCATCATAATGCAGTTTAGTCGTTTGCAGTCGGAGAAGCACCTCTGTCACAATGAATTTAGAAACAAAAAGCCCAAAACATTCACCCCCGTGACATGTACCAACATGAACCACAAGAAATAGCTTTATTTAACAAAGGGTCAGCTGCTGAGTCTATTTGAATCTCAGAACATTGCTTGGAGATAAGCCGGGAGTGGATTATGCTTCCCTGTCAGGCATGGAAATACAACCAAAAACAAACACATTCAAAGGGAGGCATGTCTCCAGAGAAGGGCTGTGTTGCTGCCTGCTCTCATCTCTGCTCGTCCACAATGAAAATAAATTTTTTCACGAACATCACAATTCCTCCTAAACGTTTAATAGCAGAGGTGATCTTCTAGTACCTCTTGATCACTACCACATCCTGAGGGTAAGATGCTGTATCCTGATTTGAGCCTGTCCAGGGCACCAAAGAGAGGACAGCAGGACCCACTAAGAATTTCTAAGCAAGTCAGGCTGTATTTCTTTAGTGGAATGAATGGTGATTTATGATTGTTCCCATTAACATTGACGCTATCACCCTCATTACTAGGGAAGGAGAATAAAAAACTAGAATCCTTCTGTAAATAGTATTTCTTGGTGCTTGAAGAAAGAGAGGACCATGTAACGGTGACCATCTTACTGCAGTCTTTAAATGAAGATAAAAACATGCTTTAAGTAAAACAGAAGTTATGGGTTTGATACAGGAATTACTTAGGGTTTACCTACACGGTGAGGTAAGAGAACTCTATGGGGGTGTGACCCTTTGGGTTCGCTTTAATATGGTGCTGTTTGATACAGTACTACGTTAAGCATGCTAGGGAACCTTACATGTGCACCAGACCAAACCACGTGTCCCGCAGTGATTTTCTGCACTGATAGCGCTCAGCTTTTTTCCCAGTTGTGGCCGGCCCAAGCCCTGTGGCTGACCGTGATCCATCTAATTACCTCCATAACCAAGTTACATTCTGGCAGAATGTAATAAGGAAGATACACAATTGACTAATGAGCTACAATTTCACCCTTGGCCACTTCAGCAAAGCTGCGTTTGAAGACGTCCATCCATGGAAGTGATCACCTCAAAAATAAAATAAATGCCAGCCCCGGGTATCATTTACCAGGAATCATAGAATCGTAGGACTGAACGTTTGTTAAGGATGCCATAGCTGAAAAGACCATTGATATTTGTAAATCTAGGCCAGCTACTCTGGATGACCCTATTCACGGTCTCTAAATTTGACTTTATCATCATGAGCTTCAAAAATATTCCATCCTCCGTTGCTGCAGGGCAAGGAGGTGGATGCAGATGGGGCTGAAGAAACCAAAGGTCTTCCTCATTCTTGGAAGGCTAGACTCCGGACTGCAGGGGCAGAACAGGCTGTGGCTGACTGCCGCTTACAGCAGGTCTCCCTGCTGTGTTGTGGAAGATTTAAATACAAATGGAATCGTTAAATACCAGCTCCCCTGCAAGCAGAGCAACAGAGACTGTCCTCCCATCTTCCCTGACCTTGGCGATTCCCTGACAGAATCCTCCTCTGTATTTTAAAGGCTGCTGCTGTATTATTGAGCGAAGAGGCTCGAGAGAGTCGGAATGTCGGAGATTGGCTATTTGGACCGGTGACAAGCCCATTTCTGCTAAGCCAACGTTTTTCAAAGCGAGTCACTGAGCAACAGCACTAAAAGCGAGAGGAGATGAAAGCTGGAGATCACATCCCGGCTCCCAGCTGGGCTCCTGAGCATCCCCCGCCAGCCCGAGTGTTTTCATTAATTTAAATTGGGAGTTTCTGAAAACACAACGTATAACACTCAGGTTCCAATCAGAGCGGAAAGGGCCTGCCGCCGACGAGCGGGGAGAGAACGCTGCGCTGAGCGATATTTACTCTTCCGAGGCTTTTTTTCGGGGCCGGTGTTTTCAGTGTGCAGCTCTTTAAACTGAGACAAAACCTCAACCGCAGGGTGGAATCTCTCGCTCAAAACAAACACTCCCTGATAATTACTACGAGCTGCACTGTGGCTGCATCTTGGAAGGATGGATGCAAAGCGGAGAGCTCCTTGCACGGCCATCCTCCCCCCGGCAGGGTAGTGGGCTTAAGTGGAATCTTTGTGCTCCCTGATGCCAAGGGCTGTCTGGGGCTGGTGATACAAAAGGGACAGAGGCAAGGCAGGGCCAGGGCCTTGTCCCCAGCCTTCTGCACCGGTGTTGAGTTGGCTGGAATAAGCCTCTTCTTAAGGGATCTGGCAGGGGCCTGAACTTCCGGGAGCTCCCAGAAAAGCATTACACATCTGCACCCTCTTGTAACATAGACTAGTCAGTGCCTCAAAGACCCAGCTGAATTGGAGGAATTCATTTCCTAGCATGGGAGGCAGCCGATTCTGCAGAATCCTGAGGTTTATTTCCTGATTGGTCTGCAATTTGCTGTGAGACCTTGGGGAAGCTCTTATTACCGGCCTGACCCTCAGTGCATCTCTCTGTACCATGGATTGTGAACTCCTTGGGGCAGGCCTGCCTTGTTCTGTGCAGCACCTCTGGGATGCCAATCGTGGAGGGGTGTTACAATTTGGGACACAAGTGCCCCATGCCTTGTGTAAAAGGTAACACACCACGTGGGTGCTTTGACGCTCGGCTGAGTGAGCTACACTCTCTCACTGGTTAACGGGTCCCCTCACGCCCAGCTGACGTGGTTCTCTCCACCCGTTGTCTCTCTCAACATGCATGGACTTAAGCAGGGGGCAGGGACTATCACTTTACTCTATGGATTTACATTCCTTAACATTAGGGGGCCCCGATCCAGGTACCACCATTGTCATCATCCCCATATCTAGCTCTGATACAGTGCTTTTTATCAGTAGATCTCAAAGCACTTTATAAAGCAAGTCACTATCATTATCCCCATTTTACAGATGGGGAAACTGAGGCACAGAGAGGGGAAGTGATTTCCCCAAGGTCATACAGCAGGCCAGTGGCAGAGCCAGGTCTCCTTTGAACCCAGGTCTCCTGAGTCCCAGTCCTGCGCGCTATCCACTAGTCCACACTGAAATATCAGCAACTAAAAGAAGTGGTCATTCTAAAACTCTTCCCACCGCATGACACTTATCATAGGAGGTCTTATTTTGCCTTGAAACAGCCACCTGTTTTTTTTTAAATGCACACACACACATTCAGTAACCTGTTAAAGAACAAATTTATTACCATAGATTTGCCTCAAAGGGTAAAAGTGAGCCAAAAATCAATTCCAGTTTGCTGACAAAAAGCAAAATGCTAATCATGGTGTTAGGCAGCTGACATGTCACTCATAGACTCATAGACTTTAAGGTCAGAAGGGACCATTATGATCATCTAGTCTGACCTCCTGCACAATGCAGGCCACAGAATCACTCGTTGGCACCTGCATGAATATTAATGATTTTTACATAATACTTCTCTTCACTCGCTATGCCGTTCCTCAGCAGAGCCAGGTCCACACTGCAGAAACTAATCCACACAGACCTGGATTCTGTGGGTTCAGGGACCCTGAAGATCCAAATGGTTTGGATTTGATTCGACCCAGTTTTCCCACGGTTTAATTTTGCTCTAAAACTCACAGAAATGAGCCAAATAGAATAGCTTCCAATGTGTATGTGCAGTGACACTTGTGAACGAACGATTCAACCCTGGACTTCTGGATCTAACAGCATGACTTTCACCTGCTTGAACCAAAGGATCATGGGGCCAGAATTACTGAGGTATATCGGTACCTAAAGATACCGAGAGGTGCCTGACGGGATTTCAGATGCACCGAAGCAGATTGGGCACGTAACTCACTGAAGCACTTCTGAAAATTGCACTAGGCCCTTTCCCGTGGAGACCGAAGCAGATTCATAAACATCGTCTAGCTACTTTAGGGGACTAAGACCCCTGTGAGTCTGGATTACATACAAACAGGCTCATCACTGCAAAACCGGAGCACAGTCAGCAAGCAACCAACCAGAGTCGGTCAACCTTGTTTCCAGACTCTAGCTGAGTCCTGGCATCTCAGACATGAATGAACCATGGCAGTCATCAATTCTGAGGTCAGAAGAGACCACTGTACCTATCTAGCCTGACCCCTGCATAACACAAGTCACCGAATTTCACCCACTAATTCTGAAGCCCACATTTTGTGGTTGATTTAGAGCACATTTTTTAGAAAGATATCCAGGCCTAATGTAAAGACTTCAAGAGATGGAGAATCCACCATCTCTCGTATCAGCTACGACCTCAGTGGAGCACTTGAGGCAGTCACCTCCGGAGTACTGAATAATACAGCAATGGCAGGAAAGCTTTCCTGACTTTCCAGAGACACTTGTTTGTCAGAATCTGTTCCACAAAAGACTTCAAACGCTTCACCCCAATTTGGGATGAAAACAACGGTTGAGAGGTCGGAATTAACAACAGGCCAGAAATTCCGAACTTCACCCAGCTCTCGTCAGAGACTCTCTGTGGCTCCATGAAATTCCAGGCGGCTACTCTGAGCACCCTAATGAAACCATGAAGTCCTATGTGACAGATGGCATCTGCCGCTATGGAGACTGCAGACACACAGCGATGAGGTCTGAAGATGGACATCCCTATAGCTCTGATACACCGTAACAGAATTTGCACCGACATCAGTCTGAAAGGGCCAAGTCTTGGCTGTAGTGGGAAGCCAGGGGAATTCCTGCCTCTAAGCCCATCTATGCTCTGGCTTTAAACGTTTGCTAACATCCTTGTGAGGAATGTCTGTCTCCTCCTCTGTTCTGGGGTCATTTGCATTCTCACTTGTACAATGCAGCACAAGACACACTACTTCACTCTGCAGCTCACCGGTGGTGTTTGGAATCTTCCATTTGCCCCTGCCCCCCGCTTCTAGGCATTTCACAAAAGACCCACTGTGAAAGAGTCTGATTCTCCTCAGGCTGTACTCCCCAAACCCCAGGCCATTCAGTAACGTGTCCCGATGTAGCTGAGGGCAGAAAAAGGCCCACGTTTTCAAACTAGGGTGTGAGTGAGGCACTGAAGTGTATACCTGTAGGTGTAAACATGGATTCAGGTGCCTAACCTTAGCACCTGAGTCTGCAAACGTAGAACTAAGTGCTTTGATCCTCGCCCGGCTCGCTCTCGTAGTAGAGCAGCCTTCTTCGCTGTCTGTGCTGGATTCTCCGCAAATACGTCTCCTACTTATAGCCTCTCTGTGTTCTCAGCATCTTATTTTATTATGCCATCTTCACCTTTCCATCCCCTCACTTAAAAGCTGCTGAAGTAAATGACTCATCTGAGATGATCCATCTTGAAACCATATGGGCCGGCTCTTTGGAGGTGGGGTTTTAAAGCCCGGGTGAGATCTGGTGGGCAGCAGTAAGCACAAACCTGGGCCTAGTTCAGGTTTGTTAATGAACCTGGCATCTGCAATGCAAAAGGCGTCTGCCGGGATCCTCCAAGGGGCCTCTTTCTAACGTTCAGCTGATGTTTTACTGGTTTTCAGGATAAGGGTAACTTCTCAGAGATACTGATCTTATTGGTATCAATTTTAGGGAAATTATTGGGCCGGATCAACTCCCCACGAATGCCCAAGATCCCTCTCCGGTGTGGCTCCCCTTCTCCTCTCCTCTCTCACACCACTCTCCACCCTAGCCCTTTCCCTACGGCTGAGTTTGGGGGAGAGGAAGAGCTGGGGATAGGAGAAAGGTATGTACACAGATCCCCGTCCCTCCTGCCCCAGCCCGAAGGCAGCGCTGCTGAGGCTCTGTGCAGCGTTGCCAACTCTAGCAACTTTATTGTGAGTCTTGCGACCTTGTTCGTATTCCTCACCCGCTGGAATCAGGAGATGGCAGCAGAACCTCGGCCCTCTTTGAGCACGGGATTATGGATGTGGAGAAAGGCAGCAGTGAGTGGGACCCTAAAGAGTCAGAAACTGGAAGGCAAGTGTCCACATTGCATTATTAGCTATTTATATCTGAGACACTGCACCCCATATTCTTCCCAGAAATATTGTTATGATATGAAAATGGCATAACTAAGATATGTTTTATGCAAGAGGGGTCATGTGAGGTATGATTGGAAAGGTTATGAGCTACTGAATGTGTTTATTCAAATTGTATGCATGTATCATTTCTGTATCTGAGATTAGGAATACTGACTACGTAACAATTACAACTGTGTGTGTATTTGGGGGAATGCGCACCAGACAGTGGGCCATCAGTCTCAATGGGCCATTAGGAAGAACAGTAAGACTTGGAAGATACTAATCTCCTGCCTTCCTGAGAAGCTCTTGGGGTTGCTGCTTTGACACTACAGGGTCAGGTGATCGTGTCACCTGGTACTAGACCCCCATCTTGGGCTGTCAGAGTTTTTCCATTAAGAGGGGTGGAAGGTCAGACTGGGAAACAAAAGATTCCCACCTTATGTGAATTCTATTTAAGGCTGGGAAGTAAGGCAATCAGGACTCTCCTCCATTGCCTTCCGGTCCAAGAAGAAAGATTGCTAAAAACATCTTAAGGGAAAGGTAAGGGCTGAGTCCGGGCTGAGACGGGTCCAGTCTGTAAAGAGAAATAACTGGAACTCTAAGCTACAGAAACTCTGCAGCCTGCCTAAAACAACATTTAGGGTGAGAAATTACATTTTGTAACTTGTTTCTTGAGTGTATTAAGCTTAGTTTTTGTATTGTTTTATTTGCTCAGTAATCTGCTTTGTTCTGTTTGCTATCCCTATAATGACTTAAAATTTACCTTTTGTAGTTAATAAACTTATTTCTTGTTTATTTCAAAACCCAGTTTGTGCAATACATATCTTGGTGTGTGTGTGTGTGGGGGGGGGGGGGGGGGAGCTGTGCATCTCTCTCTTCACATTGAGGAAGAGGGTGAATTTTTATGAGCTTGAGCTGTACAGAACTTTCTATACAGCGCAAGACAATGTTATTTTGGGTTTATACCCCAAAGGAGGTGTGCACATGAGTGCTGGCTATTCCCCTAGCTAAGTCCTCCCACACAGAGCTGATTTCAGTCTGTGTCGGCAGCTGGGTGTGGCCTTACCTGTGTGTGTGCTGGAGAAGGCTGAAGAGCCTAACACAGCAAGAACAGGGTGAGGAAACCCAGGCTGGTGGAAAGGGCAGGCTCAGTGAGACCCCAGCACATCAGGTGGCACCCCGAAAGGGTGGTCCAATCCATCACAATATCCATCATCATCTTTTGGGGCCAAAGTTTCTAACGCTCGGGGTTGGCAATACTGGGCATTAATTTTTTTAACGGAGCCCCTGACAAGAAGTGCTCTGTTCATTTCTTTGACAAGAATCATTTGGTTTTAATTATGCATGTTAGTGATGCATCGGGCTCTTCCACTGGAGTATAGTCTGCAAAGCAATTCAATTCTTATCAATGGGAGGTCTCACTACTGCACTGTCACTGCTATTTAATCTTTGCTGGGACGCAGGGAGGGAGACTGGCATGTCTGTGAACAGCGAGTCTGCAGCCCAGGAAGGTTATACTCCGTGCCTGCACGTGGGTACACACACGTACGCTCTCACACATCCAGAGTCAAATTAACTACGGGTTACTCTGGGCACAGGTCCACTGAAGCAATTAAACCAACTTAAACCACGGATGAATTTGACCTTGTATCGGCGGGTGGGTGTAATTATACAGACAGACAGACATTTCAGCGACCGGGGTTAGTCTGTGTTATCTACGTTTTAGGTGAGGTTTGCATGGCAGAGTTGTGGTTTTCCAGCCCCTGAGCTCACCGAGCAGAGATAAGACTGTTGTTTTCATTCCTCAGCAGCCTTGCTCCCGGCTGGGGAAAACAATGCCGGGCAGTGAGTTACCGGCACCTCTGCTCATGGGGCCGGAAGTGGAGATGGTGCCAGCCAGTGATCCGTCAAGTCAGAACAGAATGAACAAATGCAGTGTGAAGCTTTGATCACTTTGCCATTCACTTCAACTACCCGCTCAGCCTTATTTGTCCAGGGTTATGCTGCTGTCTCAAGGGTGGGGCAGATAAATCCTCGGGACAGAGAAATATGTACAAAGGCTCTGCTGATATTACTTTTCAAAACAATGTCTCCAGGCACTGTATAACAAACACTTATGCACTGAACGCTACAGACCTCAGATCTTTTTCATGTCACAATGGTTTGAAGAGGGCGCGTGCCATCAGTAACATTATTTAGATCTAACACCGGTTTCATTTGGCTTCAACGGGCTACAGTTTACACCAGTGCAAACCAGAGCAGAATCTGGCAGATTTTCTTCTCTAATGGCAGATTCTTTTTTAAATGCAAATTCCTTTATTGAACACAGGAACGGGCAGACTGGATCACACACGTGTTCCACCTCGCCTGGGGTCTTGTCTTTGGCAGTGGCCAGCACCAGCTGCTCCAGAGGAAAGTGTAAGGACCCCCAGTAGCAATGATGGGCCCTTCTGGCCTTATGAGCTATGAATCCATGCTTTTCTGAGTCACCGAGTCTGCTTCTCCTCTCACCCAGCCTGGTTTTACACCTACGTAATGCAGCCTACTTCGTTGGAGGTGCTCTTGATTTACACAAAGCTCAGTGAGGAGAGAATCAGGCCTGTTGACTTTTTTCCCCCGCTCCTAATTTTTGCACACCTAAAATTTTAACATATCGATCACTATCATCCCCATGTTTCCAGTGTAGTCTGAATTTCCCCTCCTCTCAGGCCAGATGTGCACTACCGACATATCGGTCTAACTACATCGCTCACGGAGTGAAAAATCCACCCCCCCCGGATGACACAGTTATATCGATCTACACCCCTGTGTAGACAGCGCTAGGTTGGCAGGAGGGCTACTCCCATCGACACAGTTACCGCCGCTTGGGGAAGGGGATTAACTACACCGATGGGAGAAGCTCTCCCGTCGGCATAGGAGCATCTTCCTTACAGCTGTGCCACTGTAGTGTTATATGTGAAAACAAACACTCGGACTTCCTTTTCAAAGGTTATTTTCGGTTCCTTTCCCCCCTTGCTATTTCCCCCAGCCATGATATGTAAGAAACACTTACTAGCTATCGGCTGTGTTAATACAAAGCATTTAAGATTTCCTTGTGCTCTAATGCTCTATTTACCAGTCTGTTGGCAACTGGCAGGGAATGTGGACTACTACATAGGCAGAGCAGAGGCCAGGGATTCAAGGTTTTTGGGTCCTATTCCCAGCTCCGACTCTCTGTGGCCTGGGGAAGTCACCTACCCTTTCAGTGCTTCATTTAAAATGGGTACAATGATAATTTCCACTTAAACTCACAGGGTGTTCTAAGCCTTAATTAATTCATGATTCATAAAGCAGTTTGAGATTTTTCAGTGCAATATAAGTATGAGGCATTATTAGGTATTTTAACAGTAGGAGACTGGCTGTGGTTTAACTAACTAGACCACCGACATCATTTTGTCCCAGAAAAGTATATTTTAAGCAAACTGTTAGAAAATTCAGGGTATTAGTTTGTTGCTCACTATAGGCCAAGTTCTGCCATTATGTTGAGTAGGACATTCTCAGCGAGTAGTACCATGGAAATCAATAGAACTACTCACAGAGTAAGGTACCATTCATTGTAAGTAACAGTTTGAGAATTAGTTTTTTTATTAACGGCAGAGGCAGACATATGGATTCATCTGTTGGAAATAAGACAGATCTGGGACAAATCCAGTAGAGGAAGGGCCTATCATTGTTTTTATCATATAACTTGAGAAAAGACTAAAGCAAGTCAGACATTTTCAGTCAAAACTCTTTTTTAGTTTTCATGGAAAATGTGATTTCTGCAAAATCAAATTTTTCCATGGGGAAATGTCGACTTTCCTGATGGAAAATCAAACTGAAACATATTGTTTTGTGTCAAGTTGACATTAAATTGTGTCTGCCTGAGCCACTGTGGTGCCTCATGGGTACTGTAGTTCAGGTGCTTTGTGCTCCCATTCACAACTTTGGCCCAGGTTCCCTCACCAGACTACATCTCCCATGATGCAGCCCCACGCTCCCTCTGACTGAGCCATAGGGAAGAAACAAATCATTTCAACATGTCAGAACAGAAATTTGCAGAACTTTCCATGCTGAGAAAAGTTTTGATATTTTGATTTTTCATCTGGTTTGGGATAAAAATAAATGTTGAAATACTGGAATTTCCCACAGGACAGCTCTAGAAAAGACCAT
Organism: Macrochelys suwanniensis; assembly: GCA_033296515.1. Classification (NCBI taxonomy): domain Eukaryota; kingdom Metazoa; phylum Chordata; order Testudines; family Chelydridae; genus Macrochelys; species Macrochelys suwanniensis. The sequence continues at coordinate 2,463,321 of CM065783.1, read as the reverse complement.
GAATACAGAGATCAGAAAGGCAGAACCTCCAAGCTAGTCTAGTAGACAGTTTGATACAAAAGAGACTAGAAAATCCTACATTGGATGAAGACAGACAGGGATGGGGGGAGCAGACACATATTAACATAAGAACGGCCCTACTGGGTCAGACCAAAGGTCCATCTAGCTCAGTATCTTATCTTCCGATAGTGGCCAATGCCAGGTGCCCCAGAGGGAATGAACAGAACAGGTAATCATCAAGTGATCCATCCTCTGTCGCCTAATCCCAGCCCCTGGCAAACAGAGGCTAGGGACACCATCCCTGCCCATCCTGGCTAATAGCCATTGATGGACCTATCCTCCATGAATTTATCTAGTTCTTTTTTGAAGCCTGTTATAGTCTTGGCCTTCTCAACATCCTCTGGCAAAGAGTCCCACAGGTTGAGTGTGCATTGTGTGAAAAAATACTTCCTTTGGTTGTTTTAAACCTGCTGCCTATTAATTTCATTTGGTGACCCCTAGTTCTTGTGTTATGAGAAGGAGTAAATAATACTTCCTTATCTACTTTATCCACACCATTCATAAGTGTATAGACCTTTATCATATCCCCCCTTCTTCATCTCTTTTCCAAGCTGAAAAGTCCCAGTCTTATTATTCTCTCCTCATATGGAAGCCGTTCCATACCCCTAATCATTTTTGTTGTCCTTTTCTGAACCTTTTCCAATTCCAATATATCTTTTTTGAGATGGGGCGACCGCATCTGCACCTCTTAGGTCTTTTCCACACCAGCTCCTGCGAAGATCAAAGGCTGCACCATTAGCCCCTTAGCAGAGGGAGGAACAATGCTGAAGTCAGCAATGAATCAGACTTCAGCACAAGTGCAAAGAGATGTTTTGTTTTGCTCAGCTTTATTATATATATGTATCTAGAGAAATCAACGCAGGATAAGAAACCGTTCTCCTTGGCAGGCGAGTGAAATAATATCTCCATTTTGAAGATCCAAAAGCAGGACTTTTTTTTCTTACATCTTTAAACTTGTACAATTTAAAACCAACCGACAAAGTATCAAAACAGAAACGCTCTTCACCCTCAAGGCAAGCAGGAATCTACCACTCAGATCTGGAATTCCCAGAACTTAAGAGGGGTCTGAAACGATCTATGTCTGAATTTTACAATTGGGCCCTAACTTTATAATGGGCCAAACCAAAATCTGGGACCCAAGCGCTCCTGCATTTTGGGGAGTCTGAAATCTGGATCCAGATCCAAATTTTGCAGACAGCTCCTATCATTACAGGGTAGCCAAAGGTGGGGAGCAGTGCAAAGATACAACACTTCATTGGGAACCAGGGTTGGACTGGGCCAGTACATAGCAGTCCAGCAAACTGCCATCGCTCTCAAGCTGCTTATATGTTCTCCAGAACCTCAGCCTTCTTTTCTTGTCTTTTCTTTTTTTAAAGAAAGTACCTAGCCATTATGGCTGGAAAGAATACCTTGAAAGCATGCACCTGATACAGTGACATCTGCTTGAATTGCAGAAAGCTTGATACAAGAGCTCAGAGAGGTGTGAACTCTCTGAACAATAGTTCTGAGAGGTGTGGGTGGAGTTTATTTTGTGGGTGGAGCTTAGAAGAGCACCACCACCAGGAGGCATTGTCCTCAGGGAAGCCCAATGCTCCTAGGTAGTCAGTGGGGGCATGTCCCCATCCTCTACACTGCACCTTTACATAAAGGTTCATAATCTCTGTGCCACTTCGCATGGTCCGAATGTCTCGACCTCCAGAATGTATGAAATCCAGATCCAGAGTCTATGGCTGGAGCCCAGCTCAGACCCCCATGGATCCATTTCTGCTACTCATTCAAGGTCATTGATTTTTATTTTGAATGTTTTAAACAAACTCCTTCCCCTGCCAGGTTTCCATGGCACCCTGCGGGGTGGGAGTTGGGTGAGGTTTTTTTATTCCTTTATTTAGTTTTCAAAGAGAACAGTGGGTTGAGTGGAGGTCTCATAAGCAGAAACGCCCCAGGTATCACCAGGTGATGTGGAGGGGGATTTGATGACAGAGGCTCATGTACCACAGCAGTAAATGCCCAGTGGGGAGGGAGCAAGCTGACAAGATGTACCAAAAACTGAATCGTTATCATCAAGCAAGGGAACTCCGGCAGGAGCAGAAAAAAGCCTGTCGAGAGTTATATGGAAATTACAGTTCTGTATGATCATTTGCACAGGGCCACTGGTGCGCGTGATGCTTTACACAGAGTGCAAGGAGACAGGGCCAGTTTCTCTTCTCCCCCACCTTTGTGCAAATCAGGAATAACCCTAACCGAAGTCAGCGGCGTGATACTAGTGTAAAGCTGCTTTGAGTGGGATCAGAAGCAGGCCCATTGTCTCTGTTCCAAAGAACTTCCAACTGAAGGACCAAATTGTGGTGTTTTCTATGTTGGGGGTGGGGCGGGGAAGGGAGCTCCCCCCAACCACAGCTGTACATGCACACAGGGATCCATCACAAGACTGTCACCAGTGCGCCTTGTGCACAAGGGAGGTGGGCAGACGTGCACGGGTGGACGTGTACCAAGGGGCGTGGCCAGTAGGGTCGGGGGTGTGGCCTGGGATTAACACGCCACTTGGCAATATGTTCTCTCTGTGTTTACGTCTACACAGCGGCTGGGAGGGGAACTAGGGTGACCAGACAGAGAGTGTGAAAAACCGGGACAGGGGGTGGGTGCCTATATGAGAAAAAGCCCCGAAAATCAGGACTGTCCCTATAAAATCGGGACATCTGGTCACCCTAAGGGGAAATCCCAGCTCAGGCAGATGGACACATGCTAGATCTGCTTGAGCGAGCAGGCTAAAAATAGCTGTGTTGCAGCAGCATCTCTGAGCATGTCTCTCTCGACCCGAGCTGGGAATTACACCTCCCAGCTGCTGTGTGGACGCACTCTATAGCACAGAAATAACATGCCTCAATTAAAATCAAACCTGCTGAAAATACCCCAGCATTATTCCGTTGGAAAATCCAGCCTGTTCTTTCCAAAGGCGTGTCGGACGGATTCTCATCTGATGGAAATCAATATTGCTCCCCCCGATGTCCAGGGAGTGACACCGAGCAACAGCAGCTGAGCATCTGCCCCTGTGCACCTGCCATAATAGTAGAGAAAAATCTACCTAATTCCCCATGCACGTCTCATGAAATGGCAGGTAGCCTCCATGCCGGTATGTCTCTGAAATGTTGAGCTGTAGGGAAATCGGGGCCAAATGATGCTCTCTCTGCGACACTGTGGGGCACACCTGAAGCCGTTCTGTTGGCATCAGTACAGATACTGCAGGTAACTGTTGCCTCCTCAGATATTACATCAATGGGAAGAAGACCCTGCTCATGTAGGGCCAACCCAATCGTCGGCTGTTCTTTCTGAGCCTGGTCCCCAGGCTTTCAGCGTACATGCCCTGCTCCTCGTGCAGCTCTCAGACATCCAGCTAATCCACTGGGGATTCTTCCAGCTGCACAGGTACAACGTCCACTGCATTAAAAGTTGCCTTTCTACTTGAAGAAACAGAACTTTCATTTTTAAAAAGCGGCCTCGGAACAAATGAGGATAAGCTGCTCGGAAAGGAAGAGGAAAGTAATCCCGAAGGGGACTCCAAACTGTGCTGCTTAAACGCGCATTAATTTGCTTGACATGAAAACCCAGTAAAAGCATCCAACCAATTCTCCTTGCTGACAGCCTAATATTGATTTGAGACTAATTCTTTATACATAAACCCAGCCATTAAAAATTCCCCATTCACCGCTACAGACTTTTATTGTCTTGTGCAAATAGATCGAGTCTCTGAAAGGGAAAGAGTAAGGAGAAATGGAAATGTGGGGGGGAGGGTTGTTCCCTGGATTTCCCCTATTTTGCCAGGGGTAGTTCGAACCAGTTGGGACAGAACGAGAACCCAGTCAAACCTGCACTCATCCCCAACTGGAAACTGAACCAAATTGGTGGTTGTTCTTTTTTAAAAAAAAAATACTGTCTTCATGTCTCTCGGCACTGCCAGCAGGCACCAGATCCTGCTCCCATCTAAATCAATGGGACTTGTGCCGTCCATTTCAATAGGTGCAGAATGGGACCCCAGAATCAACCGAACATGGTGGGAAAAGCTAGTCTCCTAGCCCCATTTTGTAGCTGGCAGAGGCTGACATAAGTGTCTGAGCAAAACCTTGTCAGCTTTCTCCATTACTCCATTTTACCCTTTCTGCCATAAGGCGCTGACTGCTCCAGCAGCCCCTGCACGACATGGGTGTGACCTTGGCAACACTACCTCCGGCCCCAATATCTGACCAATGCAAAATGCCCAGTTTTTGCAACCATCTAGCCTGCTGTGGGAAACAACAAAGGCTTGATCAATACACAATAAGCGCTACTGTCACCTGGAATACTACTACAGCATGGAGCTGCAGATGCTCACATCAAAGGCAGATCTTAATGCTTTTCAGCCATTGCTTGCCCTGAGATGAGGTGTGGGAAGTTTCCTTTTGTGGGAAATGTCGAAGCTTCTTTCCATTCCAACACAGAACAAAAAGGCAAAATATTGAACACTGACACGAAACAAACAATCCCCCCCCCCAAGGTGGAATCAGCAGCATTGAAAAGGAAAATGTGGCTATTTTCAGTCAGGCTGGAACATTCTGACATGCCAACTCCACGCAATGTTTTTTGTTTGGATTCAGCCCATCGGGAAAATCAAAGCATTTTGTCAAAGTCGACATTTTCCCACAGAAAACTTTTATTTCTATGAAGCTCATTTTCTGACTGGAAAATATTTCAGCTGAAAGCTGTGCACTGACTCCACAGAACACCCACTCCTACCTACAGGCACTCGGAGATCAGCTTTCAACGGGGGCAGCAGTACACGTGAGATTCAAATTGGCCATAATTCTCAGATGCTTCCAAAATTGCACATATACCTACTACTGCTACTATGTTGCACTTGTACAGTTCCTTTCATCCTAAAGCACCTTACAAAATATTCATACAGGAACCATTTCATCTGTTACTGAAATGCAGCCACCTCTTCGATGCAACATACCAACAGCAGACAGCAACAACTAAGGGCCAATTCTTCCCTGCCTGGCACCCAATATGGTCATTTACACCTGTGTAAAGTGTAACAATATGAGAGTCACATTAAATAACTATGCAAGGTGCCAGGCAGGGAGAAGCAGTCCCTACTGTATTTATCGCACCAATGGCGATATCACCGGCACTGTATTATATTCTAGTTGAGGGGGTCTCAACCATTTTCTTTCTGAGCCCCTCCTCCCCCAACATACTAGAAAAACTCCACGGCCCGGCTGTGCCACAACAATGGTTTTTCTGCATATAAAAGCCAGGGCCGCTGTTAGGGTGTAGCAAGCAGGGAAATTGCCCAGGGCCCCACATCACAGGGCCCCCCGCGAAGCTACATTGCTCGGGCTTCGGCTTTAGCCTCAGGTGGCAGGGCTCAGGGCCCCAGGCTTCAATCCCATTCAGTGGGGCTTCAGCTTTCTGCCCTGGGCCCCTGCAAGTCTAATGCCGGCCCTGCTTGGCAGATCCCCTGGAACCTGCTTGCAGCCCCCCGGGGGGCCCCGGACTCCGCGTTGAGAACCACTGTTCTAGTTGTGAGCTTTGCTATATTGATACAAAGCACGGCTAAACTTCTCGCTGCATGGAAGTCTGATACAATCTGTGTTCATAATGTATGATCCAGTGCATTAAAGTCAAAGAGAAAGGAGTGTTGGTGTATCCTATTAGGATTTATTCTGATATGAAATTCATTAATGCAAACCTGGCAAACACTGCATCCTTGTACTTGTAAGAGGGTAATGAATTACAAGTGTAAATATGGAGAACAGGAATCAGCGCCTACAGGACAATCTTCAGCCCAATTAAAACAAGACTTCCTTAACTATGGCTAAGGGAAATGAAGGTGACATCAGATTTCATTGTAATAGATTGCAGGGAGGTTTGCCTGTGGGAGGAATCAAAGACTCTATTCTCCCATCTTGTTAATGACTATCTTGTCAGATTCTGGTCCAATTACTGAGAGGCATTCAAAGGGGAGATATGGGTTAAAACACACACACACAAAATGCCCAGGAATTCACTCCACTGTAACCTTGTATTTGTTATTCTTGGAGATCCTGCTCCTACAAAGAAATGGATCGACTTGTCTTAGACCAGTGGGATAAAGAGGAAGGACCTGAAGATACAGTAAGGTACAAACTAGGGGCCTCGCTCTGCCGTCCCAAGTCAGCCAAGATTCCTGTTGACCAAATCCCGATCCCAGCACGGCCTGGACGCGGCGCTCAGCTAGAGCTCAGTGGCCCAGAGAGTCACATCACTAACAGCACTGGGCGAGACACAGTTCTTCTGTCCTGTCAAAATTTTAAAGACTTCAAAAATTTTCCTCTTCTGCACTGAGACCAAACCCAGTCCTTCTGAGGAAAAACAGAGACCTCGTCGTTTGGGGGTTGGTTGCAGCACTCACCGGGGATGTGGGAGATTCACTAAAGTCGGCGCCTATGCTATCCACCACCCAGGAATAATTCCTTCTCTCTCCCCTCTCTCCAGCCCATTCAGCAAAGATAGATTCAAATGACAAGCAGGCTCCAGTATTAACCATTATAAGTCTGTCGGGGAGAAAGATGCTGGGGATGGATTGACTGTGCAACGGTGCGGACGCTCATGAGAAGTCAGAGCTTCCACCACACAGGCCTCAGGCTGACTTGACGAATGGTCTCATGCGATTCGGGACGTTCCCCGCTGTGTTTGTTGGCAGGCTAAACACATTCCGTGCGGTCAGCAGGTGTACGTTAGAAAATTGGACCATGCTCAGTCAATTAGGCACGGCCACAAATCCCTCTCTACATGTGAGCTGATAACGTTCGGCATAGGAACTGTGGGGGTTCGGGTTGGGGGGTGTTAAAGGGCAAGAGGTGAGAGTGTTGCTTGGACCTACCAAGAAGGATTTTATAGGAATGCAGCATGGGCCGTTCTTCACTTTACATTCTCATCTCCTGGGGGAAGGGGGAGGGGAGCCAGTTCAGTGCTAGACTGAAAACACGAATGCTTTATTCTTGCTGCCTCTCAACCCGTTTATTGAATGAGATTCCCTTATTCTGCTATATTGTTAACTCCAAATTCTATAATATCCATTGTGGTGTTATAGGTGGGGCTGGGAGCACCACCTATTATTAAGGTTGCCCAACATGTCCCATGATAAGCCCCTGTTTTCAATTACTTGTCACTTTGACAAGTTTTAACCATTTGGGCTGCAATTTCCCATGCCTCATTCTCTCTCCACCCCCAGGCCAGCTCTGCCTCTAGCTCCAGCTTCTGCCCCCAGCTCCGCCTTCACTCAAGCACCTCTCCTGAGCCAACTGTGCAGTAATGGAGGGGGGGCTCAGGCAGATTCCATTACTGGGAGGTGTGTGTGTGGAGGAGGGGGGGGGGGGCGTGACAGGAAAAGTTTGGCACCACTGTTGTCATGTAAGGCCTCACAAAAAGACAAGTGCAGAGGGTAAAGTTTTCAAATGTCCGTAAGTCCCATTAAAAGTGAATGGGTGTTTAAATCACACAAGAAGAGAAAGGGAAAAGCTGTGAGGTCCTTATAGTCCTGCTGAGATATGGTCACTTCCAAAACTCTTCCCAATAAAGAAATAACTAAAATCAACCTCACAGGGTTCGAACATCATTCTCTGCTTCCGAGGGAACTCCCTGACTCGGCTGCTCTTCCTTATTGTCGGATCAGATAGCTGCACTCCTCCGTCTCCCTGGCTATCGTAAGGGAATCACCACCAGAAACAACGGTCTCTTCATGCAGCAGAGACATTATCACCCAACTCCTTCCTAGCCAACATATCTCTCTGCACTGCGTGATGGCGGGGTTTGCAGGAACACTTCTGGCCGTGCTTAAATGTCATGTTTTCTACTGTATACTGCCCTTGCTGGCTGGATTCCTCCACAATTAAGCCATCTGGTGGGTGTTAGCAGGGCCAGCTCTACCTTCTTGCCGCCCCAAGCAGCCAAGCAAAAAAAAAAGCGGCCGCTGAAGAAGAAAAAATGAAAAAGCTGCCGCTGAAGTGCTGCCGAGGAAGAGGAAAAAAACAGAAAAAAAACCCCGGAGTGCCACCCCAAGGACGGCCAAAGTGCCGCCCCTTCTGATTTGCTGCCCCAGGCACCAGCTTCCTTAGCTGGTGCCTAGAGCCGGCCCTGGGTATTAGAAAGAGAAAAAAGAAAAAAAGACGACCCAAATAGACTCAGTATCTTCGCTTTAAATAGTGCAGCAAATCTCGGGTATCGGTAGCTCTGGCACTACAGAATGTAATCATGGCGGCCCAGGTGAAGAGAGAACCCCATGCAGGGAAAGATGTTGAGTTCAACGAAAGGCGAGAGGCTCGGAAAAGATGTACGCAGACAGGACGCAGCATGCAGGTCTGAGAAAAATTAAAAGCCTACTTCAGCCTGTGCAATTTCCAAACAACCACCAGCCCCCAAGCACTCCTTCCCCAACAAGCGCCTTCCTCTGAATGAGCAAAGGGCTTTGTACACACAGGGCCCTAGAGCTTTTCTAGGGTCTGATGAGCCTTTGCAAACTGGGATGGATCTTAACCTCCAACCCGTCTCTCTTGATAAATATTAGCTAGGGGTGAGTTAATACAACCATCACCTCTGCTCCTTCACCCAAAGAGGAAAAACACGGGGAAAACGATCTTAAAAAGTAGGGGTGGGGTTTAAAACCTACCTATTTGCCATGAATGAGCGTGGCATTTTTAGACCGGTATCCCTTTGGGCAGGGACTGCCTCTTCCTTTGGGTTAGAAAGGGCCTGGCACACTGGGTGGGGAGGGGGGGCACCACTGCAATCAAAGTGAGACATCATAACGTTGGCCCCGCGTCTTGTTCTCTTGCACATCTCCCTTCTCTCCCAGGTAGGGCACCCAGCCGGGGAAGGGGAACATCTCTAGAGCCAGCTCCGTGGCTGAGCTGGGGCACCCCGGGCCAAAGGAATGGGCAGGACAGAGAGAAGGGACACAGCCTGCAATGTTTTAGAGTAGCAGCCGTGTTAGTCTGTATCCGCATAAAGAACAGGAGTACTTGTGGCACCTTAGAGACTAACATTTATTTCAGCATAAGCTTTCGTGGGCTACAGCCCACTTCATCAGATGCATAGAATGGTACATATAGTAGGAAGATATATATATACATACAAAGAAAATGTGAAAAGGTGGAAGTTGCCATACCAACTCTAAGGGTATGTCTTCACTACCCGCCGGATCGGCGGGTAGCAATCGATCTATCGGGGATCGATTTTTCGCGTCTCGTTTAGACGCGATTAATCGATCCCCGATCGCGCTCCCCGTCGGCTCCGGAAATCCACCTCATCGAAAGGCGGAAGCGGAGTCGACGTGGGAGCGGCAGTGATCGACTCGCTGCCGTCCTCACGGCCAGGTAAGTCGATTACGATACGCCGACTTCAGCTACGCTATTCACGTAGCTGAAGCTGCGTATCGTAGATCGACCCCCTCCCCTAGTGTAGCCCTGGGCTAAGAGGCTAATTAATTGAGATGAGCTGCCATCAGCAGGAGAAAAAAAACTTTTGTAGTGATAATCAAGATGGCCTATATCAGACAGTTGACAAGAAGGTGTGAGGATACTGAACATGGGGAAATAGATTCAATTTGTGTAACGACCCAGCCATTCCCAGTCTCTACTCAAACCTAAGTTGATGGTATCTAATTTGCAATGCTGTCCATGCCCTGGTGACCTTGGAGCACAGTGCCCCAGCTTTGATCCTTCCCGTCCTTTTGTAGGTTTGCAGGACGTCTCCAGACATATTAAAAGGTGTATTTTAACCCCCTCCCCACCCCCCGCTCATTCCACAAGCAGCACTGACTTTGCCCTGTCTTCGTCATGCCATTCATAAATTACTTCCATTGAATGGGGGGAAAAATCTGATCAAAATTGGCCTTTTTATTCAAACTGCTATAAAAAGGGGCTGTTTGTAGGGGAAATGTGACTAGGATTGTCAGGGTTTTGTAGCACTTTGACACAACTAAACGCATTTTTATGATGGAACTTAATCTGAATTGTTGGGTTTGTTGTTTTTTTAAATGACAGCCGGGTCCTGTTAATGCAGGTTTATTTCCCTCTCTGTGGTTGTGTCTTCAGTACAGTTCATCTGTAAGCTCTGCTACAGCATGGACTCTAAGCACCACTTGCTCCTGCAGACGAGAGGAATTTCCCACCTACATTCCAATTAAGACTCCATTAAATAGCTCAGCACCTAGAACCTTCACACTATTGCGGGCGTTGGCTCTGCTGTTCTATGGCTCCCAGTCTGTCAAGCCAGGTTTCTAACAGGAAGCCAGACCCGACCAATTATCTACAGGAATGTCCAGCCCCCATCCCTTCGGAGAAGTCTGCGATACCGTCACCACGAACCTTGTCCCTGTAGGGGAAGGTGTCTCAGGCAGAGGGATAAGCATGGCACCCGTCACCATCTCTTCAGTCCTAAATTGTAGGTGAAAGTAATTCAGCACCTCACTTCTCCTGACCCCATAACAAACCCCTGAATCCATCACACTAGCTATAAATCCGGAGTAACTCCAGGGACATCAGTGGACTAACTCTCAGTTTCCAGGGGTGTAAAGTGAGAGTAGAATCTGCCCTACCACCCTTTTTAGTAAAGATGGAGAAACGAGGTCCACAACATTGGCATTTAAATTTAAAACCCACAGTGAATGATTGTGCATTGATCTATCGCACGCAAGCTGGGACAAGCTCTTTCCTGGCCAGTCCCAAAGCATGTTGATCTCATCTCATTTTGCAGGGGTACCCATATCTCACTCGCTAACGGTCTGCTGCATCTGAAAGTCATGTCTCAGGAAGGGAAGCACTAATGGTGCAGCGAGCAGACCAGCTGGCCTGGGTTTAGTTGGCCAACTGCTCTCCTATCCACGCCGGGGGAGAATCTGCACAAGGGGGACAGTCTAAGAATTTTAGCTCCATGTCCATTATGGGAGCTGGACACAGTTTGTATCGAAAGTGATCAGGTACTGGTAAGCATATTTAAATTACAAACAGAACTGGAGTAAGAAAAAAGGACACACAACCCCCTTTATTCTTTACATTCCCCTCAAGCACTGCAATCCAAATCCCCAAAAGATAGTGCCATGTCATCACAACAGAGCTGGAAGCATGATGAACTACACAAGGACTAAGACATAAGCCTGAGGAGTTCCCTGGTTAATTGGTACTGAGATCACATGTGCATTTATTTATGAAAGAAAGAAAGAAAGAAAGAAAGAAAGAAAGAAAGAAAGAAAGAAAGAAAGAAAGAAAGAAAGAAAGAAAGAAAGATCTATAATCTGGCATCACTGGAAAGTACAGGTAAACCAGGAAAATGCACTGCCAGGAAAATCCAACAGATGTTCAAGGTGGGTTAAAGGAATGTAGTGATCAGCTGAATCAAAGGCTACCAAGACATCTAACAAAACTAGAATGGAAACCATGCCAGAGTCCTTGTTGAAAGGAAGATTGCTGCAGGCTCTCCTTAGTGCTAGGTCTCTGCTTCAAATCAGACTGTAACATATTTTCCACGGAAGACAGTTAAGGGCCTCGTGTTGGCTTCAGGGCACCCTACTTAAGCACCTTCACTAATAGCTAATTTGGAAATGGGGTTATTCATTAATACACTCCTCCTGGATAAGAGAAGCTCCTGCATCTCCTGTTATCCTCTGGAGAAGACAGGGATTTTCCCCATCAGATGGAGCAAAAGTACAGGCAAGGAGGAAAAGCACAAGGATATCAAATTGGAAGAGGCTCTGGCTGACAGGTCAAATGGCACATGTACAAGGGAACCTATTTGGTGACTTCAGTGACATAACTACAGTACCTCACAAATGGTGTCAGACTGACATACTCCAGTTTTGGAGACTCAAGGAAACCAAGGTTGTACAGTATTGTTGGCACATTGAGTCTGTAGGGTGGGGGTTTGTGGGACTGTCCAGAGTTGAGATGGAGTGGGGCATGGAGATAGAGGTGCACATTTCATGGAGTTGTCCCACTTCCATGGAGTGAATTACGCGTTCAGTTTGATGCTTTGTCTAGACTCAACCTCTTTCATTCTCTTTCCTCTCTAAGTCAAACCTTTGGCCCCATGTACATTTCTGTTGCCCTTCCCTGCATTCCCCCCAAACTCCTATTCATAAAATGGGATTTACTGGGCTCAAGATATATTATTAATAAGACCTTCTGCTGTAGAATTTAATTGCTGAACTTAACCCAGGCACCTCTTGTGCTATAGGAACATGGCTTGGAGCAACTGGATCAAATGTGCGTGAAGGAATTTTACCCACAAAGCTTTACTTTCCCCACTGAAGCCAATGTTCAAGCTCTGCTGCCTATGGGAACAGCTACTGAGTGCTCTGGGACATCCTACCTAGACAGTGTTCAGTCATGTTTATATTCTGCTGGCTAAACACATAATCATGGAAATGTCAAACTTGTAATAGCCATAAACATCATTGCCGGGAAAACTTGGGTGATGGGGGGAACAAAAGCACAGAAACAAAGAACAGTGAAGACAGTGGTGCCCTCGCGATAACCACTGCCTCTGGTGTGCTCCGAGTGACCAGTGCAAGACACAGACTGGATGGCAAGTGAGCAGTGCCCCAAGGCTGGATGAAAATAAACCTGACTTCTAACTGATACAGTTTCTGACTGTTTCTTGGACTGTTTCTGAAGACCTGTTAATTAACGCTGTGGATTCTGAGCTGAATGGGACAATTTCACTCGATTCTGTTTGGCAAAGAGCTCCCTTTAAAGGCAGATCAGTGGCAACGTTATCGTCTCATTTTGAAATTGAGTGCAAATTAAGTGGCAACATTTTTATCACAGATGATTGCAGGCTCATCAGAGCTTCTGAAACGTCTGAGCGTAGGGCAGAAGTGCGGTAAAGGAAGCGACTGGAGTGGGGACACATCATGAACGGACGTTTTATTGAAAACCCTTAACACGAGAATTGCAGGTATTTTAATGCTGATGGAAGATGCTGGATGGACAACAAAGATCTGTATTTACCCATCGCCCATGTACAACAGTTGTCAGACAGAAGCTTGCCATTCACACACCGTTCCCTGCCACCAAGACTCCAGCCATGGGCGTTCAGTCTCTGAGGCCTATTCAGTGTTCGTCTAGTCTGCTTCGATTGACCATAGCTCTCGTGATATTTGTGATGTGCACACCTGTGTCCTGGAAACTCACTTTTCACCAATCACCACCACCGTGGCCTGGATATCAACCAGTGGGCTAGGGACATTGAGTGGCTCGGTAACGCCAGTGGGATTGCATGAGGTTTGGACAGAGGCTGTAGTAAGATGAGGCCCTGAGCATAAACCCTTGTATCAGAGGCTCGGTATGAGGCCTAAGGTCTGAGCTAAAGTAATGGTCAAGACTTTGCTAACATAAAGCAAAGTTAAGCTGTACGCCAAAGGCAGGTCCTGCTCACAGAAGTTGGCAAGGAAAGGGCTGATGTTGCAAAAGTACACAAACCTAAAAGGTACCAGAACATTCTTATACCATCCACACAGATAACAAGGAACAGGCTGGCCCATCCTAAAGACATGGGGAAAAGGGTAATGCGATGGATAGAGTTGTTTTGTTTGAACCAACATGTACAAGGTGGGAGGCGGCACCTTACTGCGTAGAGGGGTTGTACCTTGTTACGTAGAAGGGTTGGATGTACGGAAGTATGGCCTGGATGAATGGACGGTAAGGTGCATAGAAAACTGGCTAGATGGTCGGGCACAACGGGTAGTGATCAATGGCTCCATGTCTAGTTGGCAGCCGGTATCAAGTGGAGTGCCCCAAGGGTCGGTGCTGGGGCCGGTTTTGTTCAATATCTTCATTAATGATCTGGAGGATGGCGTGGACTGCACCCTTAGCAAGTTTGCAGATGACACTAAACTGGGAGGAGTGGTTGATATGCTGGAGGGTAGGGATAGGATACAGAGGGACCTAGACAAATTAGAGGATTGGGCCAAAAGAAATCTGATGAGGTTCAACAAGGACAAGTGCAGAGTCCTGCACTTAGGACGGAAGAATCCCATGCACTGCTACAGACTAGGGACCGAATGGCTGGGCAGTGGTTCTGCAGAAAAGGACCTAGGGGTTACAGTGGACGAAAAGCTGAATATGAGTCAACAGTGTGCCCTTGTTGCCAAGAAGGCTAACGGCATTTTGGGCTGTATAAGTAGGGGCATTTCCAGCAGATCGAGGGACGTGATTATTCCCCTCTATTCGGCACTGGTAAGGCCTCATTTGGAGTACTGTGTCCAGTTTTGGGCCCCACACTACAAGAAGGATGTGGATAAATTGGAAAGAGTCCAGCGGAGGGCAACAAAAATGATTAGGGAGCTGGAGCACATGACTTATGAGGAGAGGCTGAGGGAACTGGGATTGTTTAGCCTGCAGAAGAGAAGAATGAGGGGGGATTTGATAGCTGTTTTCAACTACCTGAAAGGGGGTTCCAAAGAGGATGGATCTAGACTGTTCTCCGTGGTAGAAGATGACAGAACAAGGAGTAATGGTCTCAAGTTGCAGAGGGGGAGGTTTAGGTTGGATATTAGGAAAAACTTTTTTCACTAGTAGGGTGGTGAAGCACTGGAATGGGTTACCTAGGGAGGTGGTGGAATCTCCTTCCTTAGAGGTTTTTAAGGTCAGGCTTGACAAAGCCCTGGCTGGGATGATTTAGTTGGGGTTGGTCCTGCTTTGAGCAGGGGGTTGGACTAGGTGACCTCCTGAGGTCCCTTCCAACCCTGAGATTCTATGATTCTATACGTCAGGAGTGATGTGTAACTTGTTTGTACCTGTGTATAAGAATTCACCCCCGAGGAGTTGTCTTTGTCCGGCCTAGGGGGCAGTGGAAAGTCCCGCCACTGACTGAGCCGGTCCATTGCCAGGGTGCACATAGGGACTAGGAACAAACCGTAGAGTTATAATTTATAATCCGGGGGGCTAGAGATTGTGTTTCTCCTCGACAATAAACCTGGCCGGGTGCCTTCGTACCTTATCAGAGTCTGTGGTCTTTGGGGGTTCTCTCGGGGTCTGCTGTGTCAGCTATCTGCCCAGAGCTGGGGCAGCACACAGAGGGAACACGCACGCAGCCGACTGAGATCAACACTGAACAGAGCAGAGCAGAGCATCACACACCGCGGTAGCCGTCTGACAACAGAGGCGACACGTCAGGGAGGTGGGGGGCACGCAGGGTCATGTGCCCTCCCAGGTTTGCTGCTTGGCTTGTACTGAGCATGCTCACATGGACTGAGCATGCTCAGTAACATCTTCTGAAGCCACTGCCCCCACCCCCCCATTATTGGCAGGCATGGGTCGTCTCTACAGAGCAGAATAGGGCAACTGAAAATGAAAGGCTTTATATCCCATTATCAAACCTCCAAACCACCCACTTTTCCCCTACCCAGAGCTTCTCTGCTGTTCCATCCACTTCAGTCAAAACCTTCTCTATCTTGTCTTGTCCATTGGAAAATATGAAGGTTGCGGAATTAAAGAAAAAACAACACAGATATGAATATCAACAGGCTACACGCTGGCTTAGTGGAATCTGGTTTTGATGGTAAGGAGATTGCTCCTTCCAAAACAGATATGGCTTTCAGAGTGTGAATGGGTGCCGCTCTGCATCTGAGCTCTGTATCAAAACTGCTAGACCTCCCTCTTTTATCACCTACATGCTGGTGCTAGACTGGAAAATGCTTTAATGTAGCATAATGCAGGAAGAGGGCCGTATGCTTTGAGACTCTGAAGACTGATAATTGACCCGCTCTCTCTGATTGCTGGCCTCCCCGGTAAGCTTTAGTGGCATTTGCAGATGGCTCAGAAACTTGCTGCCAGCATATTTACGCACTAGCTTATTTTAGCAGGTCCCGCTATTGTATTTGTTTCAGTGGCTCCCATCTTAGCAGCACATTAACATGAAAACCATTTAAACACATTCCAGAGTTTATTTCCATTGAAGAGAATGAGGGGGGATTTGATAGCTGCTTTCAACTACCTGAAAGGGGGTTCCAAAGAGGATGGATCTAGACTGTTCTCAGTGGTAGAAGATGACAGAACAAGGAGTAATGGTCTCAAGTTGCAGAGGGGGAGGTTTAGGTTGGATATTAGGAAAAACTTTTTCACTAGTAGGGTGGTGAAGCACTGGAATGGGTTCCCTAGGGAGGTGGTGGAATCTCCTTCCTTAGAGGTTTTTAAGGTCAGGCTTGACAAAGCCCTGGCTGGGATGATCTAATTGGGTTGGTCCTGCTTTGAGCAGGGGGTTGGACTAGATGACCTCCTGAGGTCCCTTCCAACCCTGAGATTCTATGATTCTAAGAGTAAATGTAGTGATAGGAAGTGGCTGGGAAAACAGCCACCAATAACAACAGAAAACAGAGATAGAATGCATCATCTGTAAAATATAGACACCCCTTTATCTGGCACATAACAGAAGGACCTCATCTAAAGAGGGAGGTAAAAAAATTGCCGAGAGAAAACAGTTACATAATAAAACCTGTAATTGTATTTCTTTCTGCGCCGAACTGCTTTGAAAAGCAAGGGGACCCCCGAGAAAAGCACGGAGTGGATCATGGCTCCGGTGTCTGCATTACCGTGGAACAATAACGGCCTACGGGGACCTGCTGACAGGAGAGACAGACCGCTCCATTGCAGTGCTTTGCTCCTGGCTCCCAAAATGCAGTGGAGGCTTCCGAGACGTGGGTGTCACCAAACCATAGGCGAGAGACGGCAATGACTTTCAAGCACTGTCCTGGTCTCGTTTCGGACCAGGGATCTAATGGTATCCAATTACCTGTCCTTGGAACTATCAGAGGTATTCAACTACCAGCCTTACTGTTCCCATCTACTTCTCTTGGCTACATAGACACTCTTTCCTTCTCTACTGATATGGGCTTGATTTTTTTTGTGATCACATCTTCTTGCTATTCCTAGAAAGCCTCTGAGCTTCCATTGTGGCTGTACACGGTTTAGTAACAGAATTTGTACTTTTGCTAGAAAGGGTGTGAACAGCTGGGATTTGGGATTAATTGCATGTGATGGAAATGCTCTTGGAGTCCAATTTTTAAGACTGAAATCTACAACCATCTGACTTAGATCATTAACTTCCTATACATTAACACTCGTTACTGGTAGTCCACAATCCATTAGACTGGATAGTCTGACTCTTGGGTCTGTTACCACAACTGACAAGTCTGGTGTTGAAATGAACGCCGAAGACTAACCTGATCCCAAAGACCTGGTATATGACTGAACGAAACCTGCAGTGCATCCCGGAGCTCCGTTATGGGATTCAGTCAGGACTGAACACTGCCTCACTGGAGCGAATCAATGGAATATACTAACACTGACTGACTTTGTATTCACAAGGTTTTGTGCTGGACACCTGATTCTGAGTTACATTCATCCACCCGAAGAACAGAAATATACCACGTGACTTTCATGTCCAGTCAAAGAGGCTTGAATTTTTAATATCAAACCCTTGCAACAAACTGCGAGCGAGCTACAGACCAAGAATTATTCACAGATAATACCAGTATTAATTCAGTAATAATTCTGAATAGCACATAAATCTGAGGCAATTTGAAAATGGAAGAGTTAACATCTGTTGACTAAATCCTCTGTTATGAACAATTCATGCAGCTGTACTGCCTACTCATCTTTTAAATCTTTGTAGAAAGTCTGGGCAATATAGTCAAGTCCCAGGTGGGACTGAGACACAGAATTTGGATGATCCCGTTTTTTCTTGGTGCTGCATTTCAAAACTCACCGTGTAACACTTGTTGCTGTGCAGATACTATACAGCAGGGGTAGGCAACCTATGGCATGGGTGCCAAAGGCGGCACACGAGCTGATTTGCAGTGGCACTCACACCACCTGGGTCCTGGCCTCCGGTCTGGGGGGCTCTGCATTTTAATTTAATTTTAAGTTAAACTTCTTAAACATTTAAAAAACCTTATTTACTTTACATACAATAATAGTTTAGTGATATATTATAGACATATAGAAAGAGACCTTCTGAAAACGTTAAAATGTATGACTGGCACGCGAAACCTTAAATTAGAGTGAATATATGAAGACTCGGCACACCACTTCTGAAAGGTTGCTGACCCCGGCTATACAGTCTGTAGGCCCCACTCCCGCCTCCTGTGTCTCTCAGCTGCACTTCCAAATGATATTTGAGTGAGTAAAACGTCAGCTTGTCTGGCATTTGTTCCTCATTATTCTACTTAGCCAAAGACACATGACTCACCTTTTAAAGGGTGGGGGAGAGTGGATGAATTATTAAACTATTTGGATACATTTATGAGGTGGGGATGGGGGCGTGGAGCAATAACCTACGACCGAAACACCCTTGGCCTGCCTCAGCTCTCAGTGACATCAGTGTAACTCCATTGATTTCAAAAGGATTTACTTCAGACCAACAGTGATGCGAGATCAGACTCCTGTCTAGTCATTCTCCGGGGATTCGGTAACACTTATGATTCCCTGCATGGCTCTGTATAATAAGGGGGATGGAGAAAACCCTATAGTCACTAGTTCCCAATAATAGAGAAGAATTTCATGCTGAACAGATTCTGTTTTATTGCTTTTACTCTTCAGTAGCGCTCATCAAAGACAGCACGACTGGAGATGAAAGGAACAAGCTTTTTCACCTTCGGTTCCCTATGGAGAAGCCAGTGCATCAAGGAGGTTTACCAAAAGTTTTCAGGTCCACAGTCACGCTTGCTAATGACCTCAGCAAACAGGCCTTTTTGGACTTTGCTTGAATTGAAAAGGGGGAAAAATAAATTAAAGCAATACTGAAAAGAGGAAGGGAGGTCTGGTCTGGGGGCTGAGACAGGAGACTAGGATTAGAGCTCTGTAGACCAGTTCTATTTGATTCCCAGCTGTGCTACAGACTTCCGGTATGACCTTGGGCAAGTCTCTGTATGTCTCAGTTCCCCGTCTGTAGAATGGTGACAATCCTCCTCCTCTTCCTCCCAGGAGGGTTTGGAGGGTCAATCCATTCACACCTGTGAGGTTCAGCTGGCTATGGTGGTAAGTGACATAGCAAAGCCTCTGAGTGATAACCATAAGGTTATTTTTAATGGCTCAGTAAGTAATTTGTGGACTCAGAACCTCTTAAACCCACGACAAATCTTGAAAAGCAACAGTTCAATAGCATTTTTTAAACTCATCTGTCAGTTCTGACAGTCTTTTGAGCATTATAATTCCTCCTACCTGGCAAGGTGAATTCTACTGAATACCAGCGAGTCCCTGTGAAAGCCCCCTCCCTTTCTGTACAGCCAGAGGGATTTTTAGGCTGCTGGAATATATGTTCAGCTGCATGAAAACAAAATGCTTTGCACAGCTTGCCCAGATATGACGCTAGCCCAGTACGGCGCAAATTCTCTCTTGCTTTTCGGTAGAACTCTACTGCTAACAGCCCCCTGAACTTACAACTCTACATAAGCTCGATCAACTCCACTTGACTTCAGCGTGAGATACACCAGGCCTTACATTTACAAATCTCCTGAGAGCAGGTCTGTCCTTTAATCTATTGTGGTAGAATAGAGGAGACAAAATTCCACACTCGGTCATCAGCAGAATCGCATGGAATCAGATTCTAAACTGACACAGGCACCAGTTCACACCCACAATTGATTATTTGGGGGGTGGGATGGATTCTTTCTCGGGGAAATGGATGTTGGGAATGCAGGGTCACCTTCCTCGGGGACTCTCAGCAGGGATCAGCTGTAAGGAACTCTTGTCTTCTGTCTATCTTTTGTGGTGCTTTCATTCAGTCTGGACCTGCCTCAGTTCTCTCCGTGCATGAATCTATTTACTCTCCTATTTGCTCCATTCTGCTACATCACATCAAACACTTTCCAGGAACCTACCCAAATTGGACCATGTACATCCTGTCACTCACATTCAATATGAACCTCTCTCCATATAGGATTAATGCAAACAATACAGTCCTGGTCAAGACAGTTCACTTGATAAAAGCACTGCTCTGCGTAAAAATTGATCTGGCCAAATTTGGCAATGAGACCTTCTGACCCAAAAGCGTGTACTTTATACACTGCAGCATGGGTCAGTCTAATCACATTTATCCTGGATACGTTTTCTTGGTATCCCTTGGAGAGCCGCAGATTTCCCACACTATTCTGATGGATGTCCTAGAAATACGACAGACAGACAGACAGAGGGTTTGGGGATGGATAGATAGATAGATAGTTAGATAATCACTGTTGTCAATACAGAAGATTTTCAAAGACCTCTAGGGAACCATTCAAAGTCAAAGGGTTGGGTGCCAAATTCTCATTTGTGCCTTTGCCAGCTTCCCCCAATGTGTCGTTTGCCCAAAGAGACGTGACCGTTCTATAAATTCGTACAAAAATCAGATAATACTAGTGGTGGCCTTGCCTTGGAAGAGTTTATTCCCAATAACCGGAGCTGAACAGAGCACAGTTACAGAGTTGCTGAACATTGAAAACATCCAGAAACATGTTTCTTTTTTTCGTTTATTCACTGCCTTCTAAACGCCGGGTTAACTCAATTGTCCTTTGTAATCCAGACAGCTATTTTCTGCTGACTTCACAGGTGTACGCTAAAGAACGGTTCAATGATTTTTATTACCTAGATGTCAGAAAGGCTTCCAAAAAAATAAAAAGCCATGGGAGGTTTGTTGATTGGTGTTCCCACAAACACCTAATGAAGAAAGGAGCCATTTCATTTCATTCCAAACCAGAAACTACTGTAGAAGAGGAAATACTCTCTGCTCGTTATTTATGGATTTGTGGGTAATCTCCCTATGTGGTGAGATAATTCCCTTTCCTTATTTTGCTTTTATTATGTACATATTGGAGTTGGGTGATTGTTTATGTATTAAGCTAAATGAATATCCATTTATCTAACTGAATGAGATCATCGTCGAGGGTCACTTTTTCAAACATGAAAATCCACTTTGTGCCCTCCGCATTTTTATAATTACAATACCCCTGGAGCATTACAATTGACCCATCCTGCATGCAAATGGACTCTTAAAGTGTGCAAGTGCCCGTTTTGTGCATGTAAATTCCTATTTGTCCAGGCAAACGTGGATTTGACTTTCAATATCTGCCACACATCTGACAGTTCAGCCCTCTAAGGCATCCGTCTGTCCTCCCCAAACTTTTCAGAGGGAAATTTGAGATTACAGGCAACAGGGACATTCATTTCTAACAGCTACCCCTGTATGAGTGGAGTGGGAAATCAAGAGAGGCTTCTGTATGAGGAACGTTCTATACTTGGTGTGACAGACCCAGACCAGTGGGGTGCAGGAGTCTGGTCGAAGGCAAATATACTGGCCACTGGATGAATAGTTTTCTGTTCCCTGAGTGACCAGAGCAGGGGCTGCGCTAGAGCAATCAGGAACCTCCTAGAACCAATTAAGACAGGCAAGCTCATTAAGACACCTGGAGCCAATTAAGAACATACTAGAATCAATTATGGCAGGCAGACTAATCAGGACACCTGGTTTAAAAAGGACCTCCCATCAGTTAGCGGGGGGTGTGCAAGGAGCAGGGAGTGAGAAGGCGTGCTGCTGGAGGACTGAGGAGTACAAGCGTGATCAGGCTTCAGGAGGAAGATCCTGCGGTGAGGGTAAAGAAGGTGCTGGGGGGAGACCATGGAGAAGCAGCCCAAGGAGTTGTAGCTGTCACACAGCTGATACAGGAGACATTGTAGACAGCTGCTATCCCCAGGGCCCTGGGCAGGAACCCGGTGTAGAGGGTGGGCCCGGGTTCCTCCCATCCCCCCAACTTCTGACCGGACACAGGAGGAGTTGACCTGGTCTGTGAGCAACACCAGAAGGGAAGGTCTAATTTGGAAAGGGATCTGGCCTGTCCCTGACCTACTAGGTGGGACAACAGAGATTGTGGAGATTGTTCTCCGTTTCCCCCATGCTGGCCGGTGATGAGGTTAGCTCAGTGAACGGCAGGTTTGAGCCTCTAGCAGAAGCGGCCAAACTGAGGGCTGACGTGAACCTCTGAGGCGAGCAAATCCGCCAAAAAGTGCAGGACCCACCAAGGCAAAGGAGGAACTTTGTCTCATTGGTCATGTACTAGCATCCATTGCATCACATGATCTGGCACTTACATATTTTGTTTGGATGATCAAATTCTTAGGCACATTGAGTTAGAAAATGCTGGTATTTTCGTGGCTGCCAGCCACAGTCAATGAATGCTTGGAAAGATTAAAGAGACAGATAGATGGTTTAAAAAGGGGTATGTTAAAGCGATAGACAGATGGGTTATACAGTTTGACCGAAAGGATCTCTGTATTCACACCCAATACACTATTGTAATAATCTTTGCACATAATATGCCTTGTGGGGTATCATTTAAAAATAAAAAACTCGCTGGTTGATAATATCATGGTGAACTGCGTGTAGCAGCATTAGGTGTAGAGTTATGAATTCCCCCATATGACGTTATAGCACATGTTCAAAACCAGACAGCCTGCCTAAGCAAAAGTTGTTAAACAAGCCTATCCCAAACACAGGAATGTGTCTTCACCTCCATTTACATATAAATAGTAAACAGGGTCCTCAAGGCAGCAAGGGGAGGAGATGGCAGGGGACAGAGCAATTTGCAGTTCAGCAAACACAAGTGGGGAAGAAAGAGCCTAGTGCCTCCTTCACCAGACTCCATATCCCTTTCCTCACATCTTGAATGAACTTTATTTTGAGGGTCAGCCTTCAGCAGAATCCATTTCAAAGGTTCACTGGGCTATCAAAGAAAAGGAGCAGAAACCCCACGTATCTTTGACTTAAGAAGACAAAGGCACCAGCACTTTGGGGCCTTCGGGAGAGACCCTGACCAAGGAGAGGGTCAGCCACCGCTGGAAGACTGGGAGGTGAGAAAGGCCATTTTGAACAAATCCTTGAACCAAAACTTGCTAGATAAAGTTTTAGATGGTTAGATGTGCGTTTTCACTTGTATTTGCTAGTAACTCTTTCTAACTTTATCTTTTATAAGTGAGCTCACTTAAAACCCTACCTTCTTTTGTTAATAACCTTGTTTTACTATTAACCTAAACCAACAGTGCTGTGTCTGTACTAAAGGGAATGTCAGCTCCAGTGAATGTGGCAAACTGGTGCGCGTTTGACGGGTGATGTGAAAGGAGCAAATGAACCATATTATTTCTCTGAACCGCCCAGGAGAGGGCTGGACATTGCAGAGTGCGTGGTTTTGGGAAAATCCGGGACTGGGAGTGTGCTGGGGTCACCCTGCAAATAGTAACCCAGGCTGGTGGAAGCCAGAGTGAGGCTGTGGGGCTGCAGACCGGCTGCTGGGGTCAGAGCAGCTGAACCAGGGCTGTCTAGCACACAGACACTCAGGGTGTGACCTTCACGCTGGCAGGCAGCTTGTGAGTGGCCCAGGTTGGGCGCTACAACAGCAAAGCATTGCGCGGCGCCCCAGGTTGCAGGGCAGACGGTGACACAACCCCTCACTGGTCTGGATTGCACCCCAGGATGTGACATACAGAGACGAATTACCAAGGTTTGTGGGGTACAAAATGTGGGTCTGCATCCAGGTCTGATCAAACACTTTCCCAGTGGCCATAAGAAAACATTTCCCTCGGAAATCGAAGCAGATAGAAGCGTGCCTCCCCGTCTGGGCAGTCAGACGCGGGCTAGCTTTGCTCAAGCTAGTGCTCTAAAAATAGCAGTGTGGCTATTAGGACATGGGCAGCAGTTTGAGGTAGGCGCCAGAGTCCAAGCCCTCCCAGGCCCCTGGGTCCAAGCTTGCCTGGGTAGCCCCGCTGCACCCTTTGTCGTTATGTCCACACTGCTTTTTTTCGCACGCTAGCTCGAGCAGACCTAGCACAAGCCTGACGACCGAGGCTGGGAGGCAGGCTCTCAGCTCCAGCGGAGACGTACCCTAAGGCCCCAGTTCAGCAAAGCCCTTAAGCGCGTGTGTAACCTGAAGCACCCAAGTCTTCCCATTGACTTAAGAATGTGCTTACGCCCCTTGCTGAGCTGGCCACAGCAGAGGGCAATTTACTGGGCACTCAAGAAGAGTCAGGCCGAGGAGCCCTTTTCTCAAGCGTCTTTCAGGGAAATGGGGTAGGAATGCCCGCCGAGGCTTTCCCTCAAAGTGATTTTCAATGGCGGGGTGCAAAATGAAGTAGTCCACGGGAAAGGAGAAGGAAGAGACGGACAATCCACTGCAGTGCCTGTAACTTATGATACTGTGCGAGGCCTGCAGCGGCTTTTGCTCAGCTCTGGCTGTTTCGATGACTTAAGATGGCGGGGACAGAAAAGTGATGTGTGGCCTTGCTTGCGCAGTGAAGTACTAAGAATAATAGTGATACATCGCTCCCAAAAGCCAAGCAATTATTAACGTGGAACAGTAAAGTATTTTACAATTAAAGCTGATGTTTGCTGAAGAAAGAATATGCCTCGTTATCAGGACATAGGACTGATGACTGATGCCATAAAGCAAAGGGGCAAAGTAAAACTTAAGAGAAATAAAAAGAGGAACACAATGCATCCTAATCTCCCCCGGCGTGCATGCTGCAATATGCCTGGCAGGACCTTTGGAAGATATACAAGTTTATCCAGTCCCTGTATCTAACTCTCTTGGACAGATAATCTGTGGGTAAAGCTGCAGTCTGGAGCCAGGAGAATTCCCTTATACCCAGCATCGCCACAGCCCTGCCAAGTCACCATGGGCAGGCCCTTTCACCTCTCTGTGCTGCCAAATCCTCATTTGCGGGAGACAATGGCTTCGATTTTCAAAGCAGCCGAAGGGAGCAAAGGTAGGCGCCCAACTCCTATTCCCTCCATGCGGCGTAGTTTTCAAGGCAGGGCTCTGCTGTACATCGACACGTTACCCACCAGACGAGGCAAGGACCCTCCTTTCAAAGCACACGCACCCCCCGAAGGTGATACAGGATCCCAGGCCGGGGGCCGTGTGGAGACAGGCTCCCCCAGCAGTAACTCCAGGAAGCACCATGTCTGGAGCAACTATGGGATTGTCAGCTGCTGCACCCCCCTGGAAGATGGGGAGGTGTCTTCTCCTTTCTCCACTCTTCCATCCCTGCCCGCTTTGGAGGCTAACGCTGGTAGAAACGTGGTCATTGCGCTCAGTGGAGCGTGAGAACACTGTGTCTAGCTCCTGGTGCTTCCCTCCCCACTGCGCCCAGGCATGGAGGGCCGCACACAATTTTTCCCAATGCCAAGTACCTCTGTAGCTAGCAGCCTAGTTCAAACGCCCTGAGATTCTAGTCTACTTTCTCCTCAAAGATTTAATGGAAAACGTTAAATCCAAGAAGCGCAGGAGATTAACATTTGTTTAATCTCACAAGTCTCAGGCAGAAGAATACCATCCTTGCGGTAATTACCCTGCAGAGCTCCCATCCACATAAAAAATCTGTGCATCGCTCCCACGCGCACTTATCAATAATACATGTGGGCAGCCCTGGAAGCAGCCGACCAAAGAAGCTCCTTAGAAACAGAAGTCAGCCCTTTGGAGTTGTCAGGAAGAAAGCAGCAGAGAGACAGCAAGGTTTCCCATCTCCCTGTCATGTCTCGTTCGCATCACCAGAGCGTTCGCATTTCAGAAAGCTTTTAGCACGAGGCCGGGGCCCGTGTAGGCATCCGGGGGGTTGGAGAAATTCACAGCAATGCAGTCAGGATCACTTGAACGTCCCGAGATTCAGAAGTAAACTTGTGGACGAACCTCCTGAAAGCCTCTCTTTGTCCCTGGGGCACATCTCCTCCGCACTTGGAGTGGCATCAGCACTCCAGGAGGTGGCAGGAAACCCTGATCTCTGCTTTCCTAATGGCCAGGATGGCCCAGCACCAAATCAGCCCCCGGCGTGGGGATTTAAAAATCTGAGCTTTGTTTGGTTTCACTGTTTCAGGGCCGGATTCCGCCAGCCTTCCTCACACTGAGTGATACCTTCCGCCATGAAAGGAAGGGGGCAACATGCCGAGGAAGGTACTAAGAACAGCAGAATCTGGCCCTAAGCGAATGCAGCATCCCATGGAGAGAGCCTCTGCTTTCCCAAGCACCAGACACAGCGTAGGCGGCAGTACTGCACATTCTCTCTACCCACCACCTCCATGGGAGTGAGGGCAAGTCCTTAGCTGTCTAGATCAAACTTCTCTCTGAGTATCCGTTGGGAAAGGCATTAAAAAATAAGGAAGCAAAAGCAGCGGCAGCAGGAAGACACTGGAATACGCAATCAGAGAAAGCATGAGGCTGGGAGTAAACAGAAT
Source organism: Macrochelys suwanniensis (assembly GCA_033296515.1). NCBI lineage: Eukaryota > Metazoa > Chordata > Testudines > Chelydridae > Macrochelys > Macrochelys suwanniensis. Next base: position 2,436,996 of record CM065783.1, on the reverse strand, counting down.
TAGAGCCCCAAGAGTGAACAAGTGAGAGCAAATTACAGCAGAAAGCAGCCTGATACACTACAAAAGGACCGATGAGCTCCAGTCGTGAACAGAAGCAGCTGTCAATTTCCTAGACCCATGAGAAATTGGCAGAGCGATATCAGAGCATCAGCGAAAGCTGCTTTTGATCCTGGAAAGTACTGACCAGACCAGAAGTTCCAAGCATTGACCAAAATGGTCTCTTCTGGCCCTGCTATCTATTGAATCATCTTCCACCTGTGACCCCCTGCCCCCCCACCCAACCACCACTTTTTCCTTCTGTGACTTCAAAATCTCCACTTTTCCCCCTCCCATGCCCCCAGAGCCCAGAATTCTGGGTGTCTAATCCCAGAACCCTTAACACTATTTCAGAAAAATCAAGTTAAAACACACCACCACTTTTGACAGTATATTTCATAAGAACTGTTTTTGAAGTGCCTTGTGTATGGCCATAAAATCAGCATTTACTGTCAGTGCATATTGATTTATTTCACTTCTTTAAAATATATTGAGTAGAGCTGGTCAAAAAGGTTTTCAGCAGAACACTTTCCCACAAGAAAACAGAGTTTCATCAAAATCAAAATGGTTCCTGGTTCAACTGGACATTTTCTACAGGATAAATGTAAAATGAATCATTGCAACATTCTCGTTTCACTTTTACTTTTTCATTGTATTAAAAATGTCAATGTCATATATTTATGTTGTATTACATAACATGGATATATTTAATATTTTATATTATATTTTGATATTATTGAAGACAAATGTTTTCAGTATTTCTGAATCAATTTTTTTCAGAATGAAAACAAATTTCAAAATGTCGGAATTTCCCAGGGAATGCAAATTCTGGTCTCCAACCAGCTCCATTATTCAGATATATATTCGATAGCCATTCTTATGTAAATACCATGACTGGCGCATTCCCATATTATATATGCCCAGCAAACTCAATCACTTCAGCAATCCAATTTTCACAGAATCATAGGCATGTAGGACTGGAAGGGACCTCGAGAGGTCATCTAGTCCAGTCCTCATCACTCAAAGCAGCACAAAGTATTCTAGACCATCCCTGATAGGTGTTTGTCTAACCTGTCCTGGAAAACCTTCAATGACAGAGATTCCACAACCTCCCTAGGCAATTTATTCCAGTGCTTAACCACCTTGACGGTTAGGAAGTTTTTCCTAATGTTCAACCTAAACCGCCCTTGCTGCAATTTAAGCCTGTCGCTTCTTGTCCGATACTTAGAGGTTAGAACACTTTTTCTCTATCCTCCTTGTAACCTTTTATGTACTTGAAACTTTTATGATGTCCCCTCTCAGCCTTCTCTTTTCCAGACTAAACAAACCCAATTTTTTCTATCTTCCCTCACAGGTCATGTTTTCTAGACCTTTAATCATTTTTGTTGCTCTTCTCTGGACTTTCTCCAGAGAAAAAGAAAGCTATTTGGTTGGTTTGACAAGATTTGCTCTTGACCATTCCATGCTGACTGTTACTTATCACCTTATTATCTTCGAGATGTTTGCAAATTGATTGCTTGATTATTTGCTCCATTATCTTTCTGGGTACTGAAACTAAGCTGACTGGTCTGTAATTCCCCAGGGTGTCCTTATTTCCCTTTTTAATAGATGGGCACTATATTTGCCCTTTTCCAGTCCTCTGGGAATCTCTCCCATCTTCCATGACTTTTCAAATATCATTGCTAATGGCTCAAATATCTCCGCAGTCAGCACCTTGAGTATTCCAGGATGCATTTCATCAGGCCCTAGTGACTTGAAGACATCTAACTTGTATATTTCCCTATTTTTAACTTGTGCTTTCCTTATTTTAGCCTCAGAACCTACCTCATTTTCACTGGCATTCACTATGTTAAACATCCAACAGCTTTTAACATTTTGGTGAAAACAAACAAAAAAGTCATTTAGCACTTCTGCCATTTCCACATTTTCTGTTATTATTTCGTCCCCACACACACCCCATTGAGTAACAGGCCTACCCTATCCTTGGTCCTTCTCTGGCTTCTAATGTATTTGTAGAATGTTTCCTTGTTACCCTTTATGTCTCTAGCTAGTTTAATCTCATTTTGTGCCTTGGCCTTCTAATTTTGTCCCTACATACTTGTGTTATTTGTTTATATTCATCCTTTGTAATTTGACCTAGTTTCCACTTTTTGTAGGACTCTGAGTTTCAGATCATTGAAGATCTCCTTGCTAAGCCAGGGTGGTCTCTCGCCATATTTCCTATCTTTCCTACACCGAGGGATAGTTTGCTCTTGTGCCCTTAATAATGTCTCTTTGAAAAACTGCAACTCTTGTACTGTTTTTCCCCTTAGACTTGCTTCCCACAGGATCTTACCTACCAACTCCCTGAGTTTGCTAATGTCTGCCTTCTTGAAATCCATTGTCTTTATTTTGCTGTTTTCCCTCCCGTCCTTCCTTAGAATCATGAACTCTACCATTTCATGATCACTTTCACCCAAACTGTCTCCCACGTTCAATTCTCAACCAGTTCCTCCTTATTTGTCAAAATCAAATCTAGAACAGCCTCTCCCCTGGTAGCTTTCTCCACCTTCTGAAATAAAAAATGGTCTCTAATACATTCCAAGAACTTGTTGGATAATCTGTGCCCTGCCGTGTTATTTTCTCAACAGATGTCTAAGTAATTGAAGTCCCTCATCACCACCAAGTCCTGTGCTTTGGATGATTTTGTTAGTTGTTTAAAAAAAGCCTCATCCACCTCTCCTTCCTGGTTAGTTGCTCTGTAGTAGACCCCTGCCATGACATCACCCTTGTTTTTTACCCCTTTTATCCTTACCCAGAGACTTTCAACAAGTCTGTCTCCTGTTTCCATCTCAATCTCAGTCCAAGTGTGTACATTTTTAATATATAAGGCAACACCTCCTCCCTTTTTTCCCTGCCTGTCCTTCCTGAGCAAGCTGTATCCTTCTATACCAATATTCCCGTCATGCGTATTATCCCACCAAGTCTCTGTGATGCCAACCATGAAGGCTCTTTGCTTCCATGAGGGCTAGAAACATGTAATCTTTTAAAAAAGAAAAACTTATATTGCGTAGAAATATTGGTGACTCCCACCCTAAAAATAAATAACCATCTACCCACCTTAGGCGTTGCATAGACTCAATTACACAGCAATACTCATGGACAAAAATATCTCTCAGCAAACTCAGAAGCATTAAACAAAGTCCAGTTTCTTAGATGAGAGTGAACTGATCCCGGTACACTCCCCCACTGTCCCCCAAGATTTCAACAACTCCCACCGAAGCTGTAGCTTCACGGGGAGAAATCCTGGCTCCACTGGACTCAATGGGAGATTTGCCATTGACATCAATGGAGCCAGGATTTCACATGTAGGTTTTAAGACCAGAAGGGACCTGGTGATCATCCGGTCCGAACTCCTGCCTAACTCTGGATTTCACCCAGCAATTCCCATATCAAGCCCAATAGCTTCTGGGTGAAGTGGTGTGCAGAGCCCACTGCCAGTCATACTGATCAATATAATCATATTGTTTCCTTGCGCTCCTCTCGCTGTCCGTATCCAGCTGTTGTCTCTTGTGCTACACTTAGATTGTAAGTCCCGTGGGGCAAGAACTGTTTTTTTAAATTCTACGTTTGTACAGCGCCTAGCACAATGCGGTCCCTGGTCCATGACTATACCTCCCAGGCACTGGGGCAAAACAAATCAATCATATAATCATCATTAGGGTGTATCTGCGAGTCGCTGGGAGCTGCTCTTACCCGGTAGGGGAAGAAATGGTCCCATGTACACAGGAATCTCACAATCTATGCTACTATTACTGTTCAAACCCACTAACCTACACACCTGAATCAGTGCATCTTCCAGGGAGCACCTGACAGTGGGGTGGATTTTAACGCTGCTGCTCCCCACTGCCTGTCCTTCCCTGGGTGGTGCCCCTGCTCCTTAGGGCTCAGGGGTATAAGCCGCACCCACAGGGTTAAATTAAGTCCTATGTACTTTCCTCCTTTCAAACTGAAGTTCTGTAACTAGTGGAATGGGTTAATGCCTGCGCTTAAATAATTCTGCCAAGCCACTTATTCCCAAGTGACTTGTTAATTCTGCTGCTGCGTTCTGCCATTCGCACAAGGGTGCCCAGGAACAGCAGGCACCTGGCACGGGGACGTCCTGAACGGTGGTTAAGGAAGGGAGCTCTGTCTCTGACATACTCTCCTGAAGTCCTGGTGTCTGATCCAGTCACACGGGCCCAGATTTGGGTTCATTGGTTGTAAGCACGTATGGAGAAGAGGACCATAGGAGGCCTCTCTGTTGTGCCAGACAGAAGGCAAGGGAAAGTAGGAGTGGGGTGTGGAGGGACCAACATACCTCCCCTCCCCAGCTGCATTCTGCCTGCCTGTGTTCTCTGGATCTACAATGCCTTTGGGCACTGCTGTTGGCAAGATGCCCCTGTCTACGATAACCTTTGGGTTGCGCAGACTGGAAGCCCCTGGGAACAAGCATATTGCCTCTCCCACGCTCTCTGCGGCACTGGAAAAAACTGTCAACAGGCAGCAAATCACAGGAATGACTAATTGGCAGCAGTCAAAGCAGAACCGTTGGCCCTATCTCTGGGCGCAGAGTGTGCTGCCTCGAGGGAACGCTGGTTGACTCGGAGCTTTCCTTGCAGTAACAATTAGTCCTCTGAAAAGTTTGGCTGAGATGCTGATTTAACTTAAGTGTCAAGTGACCTTTAGCCCGAAATGCAAACGCCCGCACTACAGAGGGTGCTCAGGGATGCAGATTTAGCAAAGCACCTAGGCTCACGCTTAAGTGCTTTGCTGAACTGGGACATCGAAACTCCTAGGGCCAGATTCTGCCACCATTATTCATGCTGAGTTGTACTTTACTCCATTGATTTCAATGGAACTACTTGCACACAAGGTACCACGCAATGTCAGTAAAGGTATCAGGATCTGGCCCTCATGTACCAAGGGTTCAGGATGGCAAATAGCTATGAGGCAGGAGGACTAGGAATTAAACATTACTTATCTGACTATCCTTGTCTCTGGTAAGTGGGTGGACGAAATAAGATCCAAGACCTACGTCCTTTCACAGAAGCAGAGAAACTGGAGGTGGTCCAGGCTCCCATCCATGTCTGTTCCCTACAGCTGTGTTCTCCACGGGCTTCGTCAGTACAGTTTCAAACATCTCAAGCACTTTGGACTTCTTCCGCTTCCCTTGAGCCAACAGCTAAACAATTCTCATCACTGAAAAGTTTCCCATTGCCCATTTCCAACCTGTCACTCTTAGTCAGATGGGCTTTCACTCTAAGCTATTCTCCTCTGCCCTTGGTCTTTTCCATCTATCTTTTCCGTCGCCTTTTCATCACCTTTTCCATCTACCTTTTCCATCACCCCCAAAGCCATCCCTATTCACTTGTTTTATTCTTTCCATCTTTGAATTCAGTGGTAGCAGAACACAGATCCAAACCACTTGTTATGACAGAACTGACCTCAATCAAATATGTCTTCTTTTTAAAAACCTTCTCTGCACATAAAACAGAGTATTGTAGGGTGATATTTATCCTCCTCTCACCACTAGGGAAGATCTTAACTTCAGTTGTGTCTCTGATGCCCATGAATTATGGGTAGCTCTCCCTTGTGGAAGCAGATATTCTCCTTCGTAGGTGAAATAATCCACGTACAAATTATACTGGAATTCAACACAGCAAACCAGTATGCCCTTGAGATGTTGCAGGAATGTGGAGAAGTGGGGAGATGGGAGAAGATAGAGGGACCTAGGCTAGCATAACATTCCCTTCTGTCCCCGCCACCAGAACTAAAAGGGATGGCATTCAGGTTGATGTCCCCGGTCTGAATCAGGCACCATAGGATCTTGAACCTGGGTCTCCCACACTACAGGTGAGTGCCCTCTCCACTGGGTTCTTAGCTAGCCTGTGGTGGAGCGCTCTCATTCACACATCAGAAATTCCATCCCGGGCCTAAAAAAACCATTCTCGGGAAAGTTCAATTGAAACATGATTCTGTGAAAAGTTTTGGTTCCAACAAACAGGCATTTTCTGATGCACAAACCTTTTGTTGAAAAGTTCCAGACCAAGTCAGCACATGTCTGCCTCATTCTCATCACTTCTACAGTGCTTAGTTAGAGAGATTTGATTGTGTATCAATAGCTGAGGAGAAATGCCTGGCAAACATGGAATCCTTTACCCAAAGGCACAATTCTTTAGTGTCCTGCTTGAGTACTTTGCTGAATCAAGTGCCTAACTTTGAACGCGTGCTTAAATCCCACTGATTTAAAATTGGAATGAAAACTAAACATCTCAAAAGAAAAACTTTTAAAAAATTGATTTGCATATTATTCTGCATTATATTATAATGCCTAATTTAAAAAATCAATACAAAGTAACTTCAAGATGAAAAATCAAAACATTTGATTCCAAAAATGTCAAAATGGGACATTTAAATCTTGTCAGACCCCCTCCTTCCCCGCGGTCTTGTTCTAAAATGAAATTCTGGTAAAAATCACCCTAATTTTGCAATTTCCATTTCCATAAAACTACAGATTCTGACAAAGGATTTCCATGCAAGTGGTGTATACACATGCATGTACGTGCTTTGCACTGGGACTCACTGTGAACGGGCCCAGTTCTCTACTGCTGCTTGCCCTGGGATTGGAATAATGCCCCTGAGCTCAGTGGGAATTATTCTCGACCTGCAGGGAGGGGAGGATGGTGCCCCCATGTACATTAATCCCTCAATCTGTGCTATTATTAAACGAGACAGGGAATAACCTGCCAGGAAATCAGGGTTATGTCCTGCTGCTACTGTCCTTGAACTCTGAAACAGCATCGCGGAAGCCTCAGTCCGCCCTTGAATAACCAACCCCCACAGCTGGAAAGTAGGTTTAAAACTAGTTCATCTGAAAAGCCAGATGCGCTGGGCAGTACAGCGCTGATCCCCCTTCTTGAGCCTCCTGCCCAGCATTACGCTAGAAATGTTGTTAGAACACAGGCCCCTTGACTGAGAAGCGAAATGAGGAACTCTTGCCCGAGAAGTTCCAGCATTACAATGTCCTGTCAACCCCTCCTTGTCTGGAGAGCAGAGAGGCTGTGCTTGCCAAGACCCCTTTTTAAAGGCCGTCAGTCATAACTTTGCACACAGTTCTGCCATCCCTGGCATCACCCGCCTTTCTCTATGCACCAGCGGAGATTAACAGAGCCGGACATTGGAGCATTACAAAACCTCTGCGGAATGGAGACAAAGCAACACCTGTGGAAGCAGCTCAAAGGCAAAATAACCACTGGACTACTGACAGCTGTGCTTACAAAGTCCCGTGCCCTGAGAGAGCTGAGCCCCGCGGGGGCTGATCAGAAGCTACACTTCAGGGACATCCAATACAAGGCAGGAATCAAATCACTTTTCCCACCAGAACCTCTCACACCACAAGCACCCTAGTATGCAAGGCTGAATTGGTTTATGAGATATGGGGAAGTATGTCGTTACTGTACCTAGTTGGCAGATTTAACAGTACAGAACTTTTGGGGGGATTGAGTGTAACCACTAGAGGTCAAACGTGGCACATACTTTGGTGTTAAAAGATACATCAGCCAATGACAGGAGAGATGTAGTCCCCATTGATTTTAGCTGATAACCTTGAAATAGTGTAGATAATAGTATAATAACCCTAGAGGAGCAGTGTTAAATAGTTATGACAATCAGGGGTGGCTCTATGATTCATGCAGCCCCACGCACGGCAGTCAGGCAGCCGTCGGCAGCGTTTCTGCAGGAGGTCGCCGGTCCCGCGGATTCGGCAGCGTTCCTGCGGGCACTCCGCTGGTCCTACGGTGTCGGCGGACTCGCCACCGAATTGCCGCCGAATCCGCAGGACCGGCGGACCTCCTGCAGAAACGTCGCTGACGGCTGCCTGACTGCCGCCTTCACGGCGACCGTCACGCCACCCCCCGCGGCTTGCCGCCCCAGGCACGTGCTTTCTGCGCTGGTGCCTGGAGCCGGCCATGATGACAATAGAGGCAGATAAAAGCCCTGTTAATATACACACTTCTCTGGATGACAGTTTATTATTATGCAAGACATGTTTGTTATGCAAAATGATAGAACAGAATAAAAAGGCGCAGAAAGAGCAGAAATGGAAGATACATAGAGCTCGTAAGGTGACATGCAGGTTTGTTGTTCAGGTTTTTTTTTATTGTGCATAATCATCATTCCTTCATTAGCAATGATCTTTGAAGGGACTGGAGCTGTAATTCCCTGCATTTCAAACTGTACATTTTATGTGGTAAATGCACACGGCACCCTTGTAAGCAGCCCACGTTTTTCTCGTGGCAAGTCTGTTAGAGTTTTCATAATCATTCCAATAAATAATGGATTACAATTTCCCATTTCAAAAATGATTAGAATTCCGAGTTAAACAACGGGACATGTGTTATGGCAGTACATTCTGCCCAGTGAAAAACAGAAGTGTTATGTACTTGGGACCAGATTGGTCCCAGCTCTAACTCCACTGAATTATACAGAACAGAGAGAGAATTTCCGTGTACGCTGAGCAACCCAATGAGCCCGAAGAGGTACTTTTGCTCCACGTGGGCTTCCACTGTAAAAGAACAATGCTCAGCACTTTTCACGTGCAAAGCACTTTGCAGACATTCTTTGTATTACCACAGTGCCAAGACGCTCCAGTCATGGACCATAACCCCGCTGTGCTAGGCGCTGTACAAACACAGAGCAAAAAGATGGTCCCTGCCCTAAAGAGCTTATTAACTACTTCATTTGCACCACACCCCTGTGAGAAACATAGGTACCCCATTCTACTGCTGGGGAGCCTAAGGTTTGAAGGTTACGTGATTTTTCCAAGGTCACTGAGGAGTCAGTGTCAGAGCTGGAGTAGATGTAGCCTAGTAGTGGCTCAAGAACTGTACTTTATCCTATCTGTATCTATGGAATACACGTGGGTGTGGTATAAACGGTTACCAGCATGAGTCTGGGCTGAATTTCTGAGTCATGAGAGCAGCATCCCGGGGAGGGCGTTCTCTTAAACAGATGCTGAGAAAACCTTTGTGCACTTCCACGTTGTTTGCAGCTACCCCACATCACAGGAAAACTCCCTAGGGAACAGGCTGGAGAGTTTGTGAACATGTTCTGGGGACTAGATTTTACACTCCTCCAGCTGAAGAGCAGATGCCTTAATTAACAAGGGCCTGATTTTCATGGGTGCTCAGTATCCAGAGCTCTAACGGTTTTCAGCGGCAGCGGTCAGCCCTTCTCAAAAAGCAGGTCCCGAGAGTCCATGCACACAGGGTACAGAGGGAGTCCAACTGTTCTACACCGAAATGTGTGATGACTACAGAATTTGAAATGCTGGACCTTTCCAGGCCTAGAAGCTATTGGTCCCTCAGTGAGAATTTGGGAGTCTTTACTTTCTAGGGGGGAAAGCGTCCAATTTCTAAGCCGCAAGACATTGGGCTTCACTCTTGTGATGTTTAAATGCAGAAAACCTGTTAGTGGCCGAGGGCTGAATTCTGTCTGTTCTAGACCTCGGGCAATGGGAGATTCTACATAATTTCCTGCACTTCTCCCCCATCAACAAACACACACAATGCACTATTAACCTGTGGAACTCTCTGCCACAAGATATCACTGAGGCCAAGAGCTCAGTAGTATTCAAAAGAGGATTGCACATTTATATGGATTATGACCACATCTCTAATGGCATGAGGCGGGGTAAATAGATACGGTTAAGCGTTATAAGTCCTTCTGCTGCCTGGCCCTAATTGACAGGGGTTGGGGAAGACACTTCCCATGAGGGCTGGTCATGCTAGAGTTGTACTCGAGAGGGCTTCTTGCCTCTTCCTCTAACGCAGCTGGCACTGGCAGAGACCAACTAACCCAGCCTCTAGCTGAAGCCCTGGCCTGCTTTGGTAGAGCAATTCCCAGGCTGAATTCTTTTCTGGTGTAAGCAGATGGGACGCTATGGAAGTCAGTGGGGCTGTGACCATTTACAGAAGCAGAGAATTTAGCCTCTTGGGAGAGAAGACGGGGGAGGGATAGCTCAGTGGTTTGAGCATCGGCCTGCTAAACCCAGGGTTGTGAGTTCAATCCTTGAGGGGACCATTTAGGGATCTGGGGCAAAAATTGGAGATTGGTCCTGCTTTGAGCAGAGGGTTGGACTAGATGACCTCCTAAGGTCCCTTCCAATGCTGATATTCTATGACTCTAAGGAGGAAGCATTTCCCTGGCCGGCTGGTTTATCTGGAACCAGCGACAGGGCGTAGAATGCTCCGATAAATGCGGGGGAGACGGATCAGCAGGCAGGGTGGAGCTGGGTGAGTGAACAAAGTCAACACGAAGTATTCGCCCCTTATTCCAAATCCCTGGTCGCTGTCCTAGAGAAACCAGGCATGTCCCTGGCTGCACGTTAAACACGCCAGAGGCGGAGAAAAGCTGTGTCTTATGGCCTTATAAGCAAAAGATTAAAGACCCAGCGGTTAGGATGGGAGACAGGACGGGAAGGAGCCTTTGAGAGCCATACACCGGTGCCACATGCTGACCCCTGCCCCTCGTGAGAAGCAGCAGCTGCAGTCGACAGTGAGCGGAGTAATTAGCAGTCCAGCTACAGACCTTGGTTCAATCCTTGGTCTTTGATGTTTAGAGGCATTTCAACCCGCAGTCCTTGCTGTTAAGACGACCGAGCCATCCCAGCGCTAAATACCAGGCCTCATTTCCCTCTCACTTCAGGCCTGGTCCAAAGCCCATTGAGTTCAGTGGGCTTTGGGTGAAGCCTACGCTGCTGTCGGTCAATCATAGCTCCCCCGAGACAACGGAGTCAGCCCAGCAGAGAGCTGGTGGCGGGGGAAGCCAGGCCCAGTGAGCCGCGTCTCCTTGGGACGCGAGGGCCACGGACCATCCATGCACATCGCACGGGAGTTTGCTTCCCCGTGACGCTTTGTTCATGAAAGAAACAGTTTAATTCTTATTGTTGCAGACGCAGCTGAAAGCCATCAAAACCACAGCATGTAACCGTGTCCCTGCCTGTTGTCCTGCTAACCCCTGACTGTTCTGGGGGATTCTTAGTGTAATATCAGTGATAATGTAATCAGAGTAGAGCTCCCAGCTGGCGGTACTGGACCAAATCCTCAGCTGGTGTAAATCAGCAACGTTCCATTAGGCTTACTCATCTGCAGCACTGGACGATCTGGCCCGCTAAGTGTAAGGGAATTTGTCTGACTGACGGGAAAGCCCCTCCTTGTTTTTAAGGCACTCCATCCTGTCTCCCAGCCACCACCTGCTTTTCTGGCCTTCCCTGTCTCCCTCCAGCTCCTCCTCAATCCTTCACATGACCTCACGAGCGTCAGTGAGAGAGCCTTCTTCTCTGCAGCACCTGTTGTCTGGGGCTGCTGCCGCATAGCTCTTCCTGCATCATTCATCCTGGATTGCTTCCCATATTTGTGGATGGAGCTGGTCAAAAATACGGACACAATTCTGAAAGATTCCAGGGACATTTTCCCCCCATTTCTGTCCGAGTTTTTAGACCAGCTCTATTTACAAAGCTCTTAACTGCTCTCCCTCCTGGTAATTCTTTTACTCTGCCAAGAACTCTGAGCTCTAGCTTCTCTGAAGGGCCCCGTATGGAAGTAGGTATTCTACTGCGCGGAACGCCTCTTCTGTTTAAGTCACACAATCCGTGTACCCTGTACAGTTTATCTCGAGAATTAATTATTTGTATTATCACAATGCCCAAGAGACGCAGTCTTGGATCAGGGTCTGTTGCACTCGGCGGTGGGCAGACACAATCCAAAACAGGATGGGCCTGATCCCAAAGAGTTTGCAAGTAAGTAAACTATTTATATGGTTAACTACACCAACCGTAATAATAAACGATAATACCAACACCAAGCTCCTATAGAGCTCTTTTCATCCATGGGTCTCAAAGTGCTTTACAAAGCTCAGTAGCAAGGTAAATTGAACAGATTTATTTAAAGGGACACAACTGATTAGACTTAATTTACACTTACATTTACTGAGCTGTGAAAGAAAGGGAGGTTTCTGGCATAACCAGAGAGCTAACTGATCTCTCTCTCTCTTCGTCCTGACAGCCACCCGGTTTTGAAAACCAACACGCGATCCCCAAAGACCCAGCCACGCTAGCGTAATGACTTGTAATTTCCTACCAGTGAGCAACACCAGGCTATGGCAGAGTGCCAGGGGTAAGACAGGGGAGCTCTGCACTACTCAGTACAGGTGAGACCTCAGCTGGAGTGCTGCCTCTTTAAGAAAGCGGTGAGAAACTGGACAGAACCCAGAGGAGAGCAACAAAAGTGACAAAAGCTTTAGAAAACCTGACCTGTGAGGAGAGGTTGAACGAACGGGGCATGTTTAAGCCACATCTACACTAGTGATCTTAGAGCGGTGCAGCTGTACCAATGCAGCTGTAAGCTCGCTCGTGTAGCTGCTCTATGCTGGCGGGAGAAAGCTCTCCCGGCAACATAACTAAACCACCTCCATGAGCGGCGGTAGCTACGTCGGCAGGAGATGCTCTCCCGCCAACACAGCGCCGTGCACACGAGCGCTTATCCTGGCACAACTTATATCACCCGGGGGGGGGATGTGTGTGTGGTTTTTTTCACACCTCTGAGCGACAAAAGTTTTGCCAACATCAGTGGTAGTGTAGACATTGCCTTAGTCTTGAGAAGGGAAGGCTCAGGAGGAACCTGATAACAGTCTGCAAATATAAAAGGGGACGGGGATTGATGGGTCTCCGTGTCTAAAGAGGGTCGGACAAGGAGGAATTGGCTTAGTCTGGAGAATAGACAGAAGAAGAGATAAGGCAGAAGACCTCTCTGGGATGGGTCTAGGTATAAGGACTCAGGCCTCCTCAGTGGCGGGGCGCAGGGAACGGACTAGGTGATCTCTCGAGTTCCCTTCCCGCCCTGCACGTCTGTGATATTATCGCCCCCCAAGGTAAGAAGAGGAAATAAGAGTTATTTGAGTGGTTTAAAACTGGAGCGCTTTGTCCTGTCGAGATCCCACTCTAAGGAACAACCCTGACCTGGTCAGGGAAGGGAGCGAGGGGGTGACGAGGCTGTTTACACTCTGGACTGCTCAGACTGTGATTGCGGCATGTGAAGAGGCTAATCCAGGGTCTGAGCTCTGATCCCACAGCACTTACTCAGGCATCCAGACAGTGATTTTATCTTGCAAACAGAACGCCACAGGGGAAACTACAGGAGAAGTCGATCGACAGCTGCCAGAAGGAGGAAAATATGCATAAGAGCCACAGACAGTAGTGTAGCCAGGTCCAGAGCGCAGGGGGAGCGGCGCTATAAAAAGGTGCCTCCCCCTGTACTCACCCGGCGGCGCTCCGGGTCTTCGGCGGCACTTCAGCGGCAAGTCCTCACTCACTCCGGGTCTTCGGTGGTACCCGCCGCCGAAGACCCGGAGCGCTGCCCGGTGAGTGCAAGAAGCGGCGCTTAAAAAGAAGCGGCACCTTTTTTTAGTGCTGCTAAAAAAAGGCACCACTTCCGCCGCTTCTGCTCACAGGGGGAGCAGCTGCTTCCCCTGCTCCCCCCCCGGCTACGCTACTGGCCACAGACCCCCAGGCACCTTGTACTCATTGGGAACGCCAACGTATTTAGTGGTACCACGTTTTCTCCTTCAGGTCACGAGACACACGTTCGCACTCAGTCCTATAGTACCTGCTCTGACAAGAATTCCTAATATCCCAGGGTGGTGGGACAAGACGACCCCACACCTGTTTCATCCCATGAGCTAGCAACCGGGCTGCCCTTCGGTCGTGAGGTAACTAGAGGTTATGGCGATAGCCACATTACAGATCAATTAGCCAGATACCGAAAACTGAACTGTGCTATTTCCTATTCAGTGGCTCTATCCCCAATCCAACCTGCTCCCACCCCAGCCACACACACACCTTTTAAAGTCAGAGTAACAGCAGAATTACAGTACTCTGGAGTAAGTGAGGTCAGAGTCTGGCCCATAGACTCTACAAATATCAGAATGGAAGGAACGGAAAATGTATCAACAACAATTTCCTTATCGCACAGCACTAGTGTGAAGTTATTTCAAGCGTAAAATATTCCTAGCAAAGAACTACCTCATTTCGTCAATCATTGTGAATCAATGATTTACTTCAATTGAGACTCTGATGAATACCCTCGTGCTCTTTAATGCCGTCTAAGAAAGTTACTGGGGAATTACTCAGTAAAATGTGGCTCATAGATCTTTTATACTGTGTTAAAAAGACCACTCATATACAGAGACATTCTGCTCAGTTACGCTGGGGTAAATCCAGAATAACTCCATTGAAATCAACGGAATTACTGTGGTGTGGAGAACAGGACCTATTATGATCGTGTTCACCGGCGTATGTCAGGGGTATCTCTGTGAAGGCAATGGGTGGTCGCACTGATGTAAAACCAGATCAGATCCAGCAGATTCGGTAACCTAACACAGCCAAGACCTGAGTTAAGCGACCGTGCAAAGGAGCAAATAGACGTGTGCCTTCAACTAAAGGTCGAAGAATACTGCCCTGAAACGACATGGAGATACTTTGAGGTAGGTGCTAAAGACAGGGAAGAGTCTATCTGACAGTGGGCCTTATGAGAGCTCCTTTTGTACCAGGCTGTCTGACGTGTTCCCAACACAGCAATGCGCTCAGAAACCAGCTCTGAAAACACCAAACCGGGCAATGTACTTACTGAGCTGTAGAGATATCCCTCGCCATTCATGGCGACATAGAGACCTGCCTTCACCCCCTGGATCGCCACCACACGAAGGCCCACAGGAATTAGATTGAAGAGGGCTGCAGTTGGAAGAAGAACAGGGGAAAGCAACTGTTACTGAAGGTCGTCTTTCCATGTGGCCCATGGTCCCTGTTTTCATTGTCAGCTAGCATGCCCCCCCCTCCCTCCCGGGCCCTTTACACAAGAAGTAGAGTTACAACCATCTCCAGGGATTTGCAGGGAAGGGTCTGTAACTCGCTTTCCGTAGGGAGGGTTGTAAAAGTTCCAGTTCTCACTGTATCCCAGAAACCTGCAGCCCAGCATCCATGTGATCACCGCTATCCAAGGAATAAAGACGCTCAGAAGGAGGCATCCTGGACTCCAGTGTCTCCATGACTTGAGGCCTCTGGGCCGTCTGGAAGTGGTGCCAGGCAGCACGAAAGGACAAGACCCTTCAATGCCCCATTTTACTGCCGTCCTAGTGATTTAAGCGTTGCAGCCACTTCCTCCCCAATACGCTACAAAAGGTAACTATTGCTGGATGCCTCACAGCCCCTAGGACTCAGAGAGGCGACCTCTCTCTCATGCACAATGACATTTTTTGCTACTACACCTCGACCTAGATGTAACACTGTCCTTGGGAGCCAAAAAAAATCTTACCGCATTATAGGTGAAACCTCATTATATCGAACTTGCTTTGGCCTCGAGCACTTCCGCAGTCCCGCCCCGCGGAGTGCTGCTTTACCGCATTATATCCGAATTCGTGTTATATCGGATCGCGTTATAGCGGGGTAGAGGTGTATTTGTAATGTAACAGGATGGGAAAGGCTGCCGGCATTATTATATTAAATGTAGATGCATTAATTGTTTCTACTATTGCTGCCTGTAATACAGGCGTCACTGAGATACCCCTGCTGAGATCAGGGCCCCACTGCGCTGTAGCTGGGGTTTGCAGGTGCCACTCTATGCACAGTAGGAGACAGTCTCCGCCCCAGAAAGGTTACAGCTAGATAGACAAGACAGAGGCTGGGAGAGGACATGGAGCCACAGAGAACCCAGGTCTTCTGAATTACTGCCGGGTGCCCTATCCATTGGACCACCACACTGCCTCTCCGCATTAACCAGCAACATTTCAGAAACCCCTAGCAGTGGCCCAGTCTAGCTTTTCCAGAATCACAGAGATACTGCACAGTGTCATGACCTTCTCCTGCCAGGAAGGAGTCCACGTTAGGGATCGTCCCTCTCCAAGAGTATAGATTTCCTCTGTTGGCTTGGAGGAGTCAGAAAATACCAGATCTCACACACATCACTTTTGTGGGAGTTAGCACTGACTCTCCTAAACCTTGGACGAGGGCAATTACTGGGGCAGTGGGGAGACGAATTAGCAAACACTTCACTGGTAGGTTGTTTTATATTTATTCATTCATTCAAAAGGCGTCTGTCAGAAGTTTCTCAAAGGGTTTGGAATGCTCAGATTAGTCCCCGGGGGGATGTATCAGTGGGCAGAACGCAGGGGAGATGCTCGATGATCAATAGCATGCTATTTATCACCTAGCTTTGCAGTTTATTGCCTAGCTATTGCCATAAGTATACCTAATCATTCCATTTATTTGACAGATAATGGATATACTTGTGTGGCTAGGAAATCACTTTGTAAAGTGAGCACAGCACAGTGGGGACTTTGGATGAAAGGTGATATCCAGATGCCAATCATCTTTTTCACCCCCCCATTGCCCTGCCCTCTGCCCCCTTCTCCCTTGGAAGCCATTTGTGCCCCAGCATGCTAATGATTCAGTGTTACTGCGACACAGACCGTTAGTGCTAACCCTGGTTTAACAGAGCTGAATAATTCAGACCCAAATCAGACTAAGATTTCCTAAGAGACTGTTCGCACGCACACGTCCTGGGCAGGACACGTGGCTTCAGCTGCACCAGGAGAAAACACGTACTACAACACACCAGAAACCCCAGGAGTCTTTTCCACACGAGGCCTATGAGCCAGCTGCCGAGATGGAGCTTGTTTAGACTCTCACACACCCTAGTGCAAACAAGGGATAACTCCACAGAAGGGATAACTCCAGCTGTATGGGAGATCAATCAGGCCCACGGCATTTGGGAATTATTTGAAGCATTATGGGAAGGCCATGTATGCCATGACGGCGTTTGCAGCAGGTCTGCCTAAAGGTAAGCAGGATAGCCCTCTTTCAGTGGGAAAACAGACACTAAAGACATGCTGCCGGATACAGCCCCTTTTCAGAAATCCAGCCTGCCGGCCCCACTTCGGAGAAATTCATGCTGAAGCCCCACTGAAGCGAATGCACGTGTTTAAGTGGTTTCCTGAAGCAGGAGGACTTCAGTGGAAGTCAGTGTCTAAAGCTCAGCTTCCATACAGGTCTTTGCAGATCAGCATCTAAGGCGATGCTGTAGTCTCCGTGTTCAGGATTGGTGCCACTTTGCCTGTTCGACACACTAACACGTCTCACTGGTGTAACTAGATCCGTGTAGTGCAAATCCTTCACGCAGGCTCCTCGTGAGAAGGTCCCTTATCGAGGCAAGTTGTTATTGCCATAGCTTTGGTGCTACCGCGATGCTCCAAACCTTGTTTAATTAACAAGTCTATTTATATGCAACCCCCCACCCCTCCCCTTTTAAAAACTGAAAAATGGAGCATATCACTACAGATAATGAACGCAAACGGCCGTCATTATTCACTCCCTACAGTTCATTCGTCTTGCATAGAAAACTTGCCTCGCAGACCATTCGTTTGGCAGTTTGGGTGACACCACCCAAGATCAAGGAGCCAGAGTATCCCCATGGAAACCTATTGGTGTTTTGAATAATTCCCTCCTGCCCCCACAGGGGCCAGACCCCTACCCACGGGGTAAATCATACACTATTCCATGTAAGGCGTCATCACTGTGTATTAGGTAAGGGCACCATGGGATTACACAGCAGGTGGGCAACTCCTGGGAAAGGGAGGGGGCAGAGCTGTTCTGGAAGGAATTTCTACAAGAGCACAGGATGCCTGGTGGGCATCAAGACTGTTTTTGTGACTAAAATGTGTTTATAGTCAGGGTAAGAAGCTAGAGCTTTTTTACCTTGGTATCAGTCCAGAACAAGAATTTGAAACTGAAAATCCTAGCACGGCCAGGCAGACTGGAAGCACTCCTAATGAAGTCATTGGGCCCAATTCTGCTTTCAGACTGGAGTAAGTCAGGGGCAATGGTATGGAAGTCAGCGAGCCAGTTACCCCATTGGCATCAATGGAGCTATGCTGATTTACCCCACTTCATGATCTAGCCCAAATAATTTAGACAAGTACAAAAGTGGACTGAGACAAGAATGAGGCCCGTTGTGTGACCCAGATTCTCAGCTGGTATGAACTGGAGCAGATCAATCAAAGCAGCCATGCTGATTTACACCAGCTGGGGATTTGGCCCTGTGAGTGCAAGATGAAGCATTTATATGGAATACACTATATTGGGGATCTAATTCACCCCTCTGTTATAGCAGAATTGTGCTGGCATATCAACGGGTAAAACAGTTTGGGCACAGAATTGGGGTCACGGAGTCCTGAACTAGGCCCAAAGAGCGATATTGATCAGTCTAGTAAAAGATTATGTCGAGCAAAAGGGAACAAAAAAAATCAGCACAACATAAATGGCGACAAGTGACCCTAACAATCCTACTGACCAAATTCAGAGTAGTAACATGATGATATTCATAACATAGATATGGGCCTAAGTTCTCCTCTTATATTTGGGGTAACCCCTTTGGCTTAAATGGAAATACTCTTGATTTATACCAGTGTAAGTGTGAAAAGAATCTATCCCACGCCTTTTAACTTGATAGTGTCACTTTAACTTAGGGTGACCAGACAGCAAATGTGAAAAATCGGGACAGGGGGTAGGTGGTAATAGGAGCCTATATAAGAAAAAGACCCAAAAATCAGGACTGTCCCTCTAAAATCGGGACATCTGGTCACCCTACTTTAACTCCATGGCCTCGGCACAGATGTACTAAATGCTGTTTTGCTGGATGTCAGTTCAAATGCCAATTGATCTTGGCTTCTAACTGTATTAAAAAAGAAAAAAAACACAACACCCCCCCCAACCTCCTGAGTTTCCCCAAGAACAGACACACGAAGTGGCACCAGATAGATAAATTAATTTTAAAATAGCTTAAACATTAACAGTTCCTCTTATTTAAATAACTGGATTTTCATTACAAGTTTTAATTACATCGGATGTGTAGAAGGGACGTGTCTCATTTCATTTTAAATGTTTATCTTGCCAGAGTAAGCCCACATAGTGTGTTCCATGTAAAATTCGCTCCCTTTCCTAAGACTAATCAGTCCGCCCCTAACAGAATGCAAAGTGGTGAGGAATGGAACGCCGCGTTCCTTTACGTGTTTACATTACAGACGCCATGCAGAGTCCATCTAGATTGTCCCCCTGCATCCTGCCAGGCGAGAGTGAATCAGACCCCACCCTTGGGATATGGGTGTGCGTTTTGTCTCCTAGAGTGTGAATTTCAACCCCAAGCACTGCACCAGTCCCATTACATGACCCAGATTTTCTGAAGTGCCCACAAGTTTTGGGTGTCCAGCTTGATTGTCAAGGGTGCTGAACACTCACGGCTCCTGCTAGACTTCAAACGGAGCTGACAGTCCTCAGCACCTCGGAGAACCAGGCCCACCTTGTCTCAAACTGGGCACCCAAAATTAGCGGTCCTTGCTGACTATCTGGGCCTAAACCCTGCTCTGGCCCTCTGCACCGGGGTGAGTACCATCAGTACGGTCTCCCTTGCCAGTCTGGGCCACTAGAGGACAGCTCTCCAATATTTACCTAGATTCATCTGAGTTTCAGATTTAGCCCATTATTTTCTTGTCCCGTCCTCACTGACTGATGAGAACAATTAATCCCCGTCTTCTCTCCCAGCCCTGGCCATGTGTGTTGACGGATATGCCTTCTGAGCCTTCTTTTCCCCTGACTGAAGATACCTAATCACCTTAACCTCGCCCATAAGTCATAGGGCCCAATCCTGCAACCTTTACTCACTGGAGTACTCCTTGCTCACACGAGCTGACCCACTGATGTCCTCCCATGAGTCTGGGCAGTTTGCAAGTATGGGCTGCAGGACCAGCCTCTCCACTTATCAATCCTATTCGCATTGTGTGGCAATACCTGGTTCACCTCTTTCACCCTCCGATGTAAGCCAGGAGGGGCTTCCCTGAAATCAAAGGCACTACACAGTGGTAAAAGCCCAGTGAGAGAGCAGAATCGGGCCCGCTCCCTTACAGCGAGCTACTGCTGTGTGTCTGCTGAGTACAGCCTTTGGATTGGGCGAGGGGTGTCTGTTTTCAGTAAGGGCTGTTTTCTATTATTTCAGCTGCTGTCCTCTGAAAGCATCGCTCCGTGACCTGGTTCCCGGAGCAGAAGGTAGGACTCTCGCTGTGCTCGAACCGTTGCTGAACGAAGGAGAATAAGTGCCCTAGTGCTCCTGCCACGGTGACCCTGCCTACCCATCACCGTCCTGGACACAGCGTCACGTCACTGACGGCTATTCAAATGGTTCTCTAGTCTGAGGGCTCCCCACCGCCCCCAGGAGGCTTCCGGTGGAACTGCTACCTAGCCAGCACTGGAGCCAACGTGCCCCCTTGACAGCTCAAACCCTGCAGTCTTTGCTCAGGAAGGAGATCCAGTGGGTTCGCTAGGAGATCTGTCTGAGGCAGGATGACAGGATTGATCCCCGGATTAAGCAGACTGGATTATCCCTCCATACGAGTACATCTACACTGCTGCTGGACGCGCGCTTCCCGGCGCGGGGAGACCGACGCCTGCTCGCGCTGCTCAGGCCGGCACGCTACAAGTAGCAGCGTAAGCGGGGATAGCACGCGTGGCCACTCGGGCTAGCCGCCCTGGGTCCCCTGGGTACGTATGTGGGTGGCTAGCCCAAACCGCTGCCCGGGCTACCCCGAGCTATCCTGCTATTTTCAGTGCATGCATCTGCCTGCCCAGGGAAGCCCCCTCCCAGCTGTAATGTAGATGGACCCTTAGTGGGGGATTTTCTCTTTGCCGAGCCCCCCTCAAAGTTCAGCTTCTGCTCCGACTATTAATGACTGAGAACTCCCGTCCCTTCGGGAAGGTGCCAGACGTGACGTCCTTCTGGGAACGCGGCTGCAGATGCCAGACTCCCAGCACAGGGACAAGGTTCAGTCCTGCCCTCGCTGATGCAGTCAGTGAGAGCGAAGGTACTGCCGCCTGTGGTTGCCCTCTCAGAAGGACTCCTGGGTCCCACAGAGAGGGCGGCGCTGATGCCATAGATGGCACTTTGCATCTCCTCTGGGGCCTAATCCTTCAGCATGGTCTCAACGGGAGCTGAGGGCACCCGGCACTTCCCGTGACAAAAATGTTTTGTGCCATCGCTTGCAGAGGGCAATGGGCCACTGGGGAGTGCTGACATCCAACATGGTCTCCTGCGAACATCAGCGGCTTGCTGACTGCCGCATGAAAAAAAAAATCTGCATCAAACTTTGCTCCAGACCTTGCCATCCATAGAAGGATCTGGGTAACTTCTGTCAGCCTCTAAGTGTGGGGTGCTCAGAGGAAACTTTCCCTGGAGACAGGTTGTCTCATCACTGCCTACTGCAGGGTCTCTTCAGAAGCAGCTTATAATGGCCACGGTCAGAGATGGGGTGGATAGCTCCTTGGTTTGATCCAGTCAGGCAATTCCCGTGTTCCTAAGTCTAGTTAGGTTTTAGATGTTTTCCCTGAAGATCACTTTCCTTTTATCCCCGAAGGAAACAATCCCTACATCCTTCTCCCACACGCATAGCATCTGCGCAAATATCACTCCTCTCTCTTCTGGCAAGAATTCAAACCAAGTGCTTTTATTCTTCTCCCCACCCCAGATGGTTGTTGGAGTGTTAGAGGGAGAGAGAGAAAAAAACAACAATGTGTGAAAACAATAAAGGAGAGATTTAAAGGGGAAGCGTCAATGGAAATAAACTGCTGAGAACAGCTGGCTTCTTCCTAATTTGATCTTTTCAAAAATGAAGGCTTACAAGTGAGACCCACTAGGTGATGCATTTCATTTATCATCTGCTTGCAAAGAAGGCTAATTTTCCTTACTGTAGTCGCTGTTTTCGTCCTTGGTCCCATCAATTGTACCATCTGGGTGCATCTGCAGGAAGTACTCCTGCTGGCTGAATAACCTTGTCACAATTCCTTTCAGCTGGGGTTCTGCAAAGATAATAAGAAGTATTAGATAAATAAAATATACCAGGAGAGGCAAGAGAGATCAGTTGCTCAGCTACTGTAAACCCCTAAGTAAATAAACCAGTATTCTGGTAGATAACTTCCGGTGGTTCCCTGCACGTTGGATTGTAAAGCAGGCATATAAAACGGAGCTCAGGCGAGGAGGGAAATAGAAAATACACTGTTAGTATAGCACAGGGTTAAGAATTGAAGGAAATTCATTTAGAAGAGCTACCTTATTGCAAGTCATGCGCATCCTCCTATGCAAGTGCCAATGAAACCTTTAGACCATTCCATCACGTATAAACCACAGGGGTTCTCAAACTGTGGGTCGGGACCCCGTTTTAATGGAGTCGCCAGGGCTGGTGTTAGACTTGCTGGGGCTCAGGCCCAAAGCTGAAGCCCGAGCCTGGGGCTGAATCCGAATCCTGAGGGCTTCAGCCCTGGGCAACAGGGCTCCAGTTACAGCCCCCTGAAGCCCTGGGGCTCGGGCTTTGGGCCCCCCCAACCCGGGGCAGCAAGCTCAGGCTTCAGTCCCCACTCTGGGGTCATGTAGTCATTTTTGTTGTCAGAAGGGGGTCACGGTGCAATGATGGTTGAGACCCGCTGACATACCGCCTCTTTAACAGAGAAGCTGGTTTAGAGAGAACGTAGGGAGTTATTAAAATTATATTAATAATATGATTATAAATGAATATGAATAAAAGCAAGTTCCTAGTGACTTCATAGGAAAATATCCAGTGCAGTATATCATGATGTAATCAGTTTCACGGCTTTGATGCACCGAGTGAGATTGTTTAATAGGTCATTATATAACTCCAGTCAGAATGTCAGTGTTTCCATTAGGAGTTTATCACTGGGCTGTACAAATTTCCTTTGAGAATGACACGAAGAGCCCAGGGACACTGCATTCCTTCTGCAGACAGAGTGCCCGTGGACATCTCTGGGCGCTCTGAAGGCAGGACAGCAGGAGCAGA
Organism: Macrochelys suwanniensis; assembly: GCA_033296515.1. Classification (NCBI taxonomy): domain Eukaryota; kingdom Metazoa; phylum Chordata; order Testudines; family Chelydridae; genus Macrochelys; species Macrochelys suwanniensis. The sequence continues at coordinate 2,413,998 of CM065783.1, read as the reverse complement.
TCATTAGTGCGGAAGGGCTCAGCTTAAAATCATGTTGCCAATTTAAGAAGAGAAAAGCACCATTTTATAGTTTGTGGCAGGAACGCAATTTTAGAACTGGTGAATGTGATCCTCTACGCCACTGTGCTTAACAAAGTGACTTTGGAGTGTTAATTCTAGGCAGGGTTCCTTGGTATAATGCTGTTGCTCCTCTGAAGTAGAGGTAGGAAGAAGATGATCATTAAATAATTATACCGTTGTGTTTAGAGTGTTTGCCAGAATGATGTCTCTAGACCACCAGTTAGCCATTACCTCGCGCTGCAAATGGAGACACCATTGTATTGTCAGGGTACCCGTGTCACTGCAATAAAATCAGAGATAAGTGCCCCTGATTCCTAGTCTCATTACAAATCTGACACACCTTACGTCAAGCCTGGCTCAAGGTTCAACATTTATGAGCTTTCTGGCCAATCCCAGCCTAGCTTGGAGTCAGCTTGGGCTGATTTATGGTTTTGAATGGTAATGAGATGGGTCTTGCCATTTTTGCATGTTTCCCCATCAGTTGAGTCTTAGCTGGAGTTTTTGGGTCCAGCCCAATCCCCAAATTCACAGAAAACTGAAAAGAACTAAGCTGCCAATAAAAGTTGCCGAGTTTCTCACAGCCCTAATAAAATCTGATAACCATGGTGTTCCTGTCACTTCACACTCTGCGTGGGTTGCCTTTCCCCGCTGGGGCGTCTGTGCTTTCTGGTTCCCTTTGAAATACGGGGGCAGAGAAGAACCTCCAGTGGCACGGGGGAAATCCTGCCCTGCACATTCTAGAGCCGCCATCTGCACTTCAGCTTCCACACGCTATGTTTGGGTTGGAGTTTCTCAATGAAGCAGTGGGATTTTGATCAGTCCGGTTATGTCTCGGGTAAGGCACCTGGACTTTTGGATGCTTACACCTGAACTTAACCCTAAACCCCTGAATGTTCAGACCTGCACACAACAAGCATAAGCCTGGTATTCTCCTAGGGAGATTCTCCCCACAACCCAGAATAGTAGCGGGGCGGGGCTTAGGGACACCTTCACATGTAATGAGAGCAGAGGGTGACCTCCGAGTCCCATACTGAGTCTCTCCCCTTCTGTTTGAAAGCTCTGGATTTCTTGCGGTTTGTTCATCATTACTCACACCTGCCTACCTCTGATTTAACAGCCCTGGGCACAGAAAGTGTCTGTCTGACTACAGAACAGGTGTAGCTCTGGCCAAGGCACGGTGAGCATGATCTGGGGAAGCAGCCCCAGTGGTGGAAGGCAGGCAGGCTGACTGGACCGTTTGTTGATTGACCTATCTACGGAGGACGCCAGCAGAGGAGGCAGGGAGAGTTAAGGAGGCTGACATTTTTAACCGGGAGCCAGGATACGACCACCCATTTCTTTGGCAAAGGTCATCAAACAGTCATCAGATGGTAACTGCCCCCGTTACTAGCATCCGGGGAATGGCTTGGAGGCAAACTGCAGCCCTGGTTTTAAGCCGACTCCCTGCTCGTGTGAACCTGAATTTGGCCATATATTTTGGTGTCGTTTCCTCTTACAGCAAGGAAGATTGAACAGGTAATTGTATTGCAGCTTTCTCGAGCGCTGCTGCCCCTTCCGCGGCAGTAATTTTCAGGAAAGCCTGTTTGTTTGTGGGAAATACATCAAAGGCAGCACATCGTCCAATTAAGGTGGGGGAAAATGTCTGAGTAAATCAGAGGAAGAGGCAGCTTATGTGTCAGACAATAAAACAACCTGAGACCGTCTGGGAGTTTAGCGAGAGGAAATGATACCCAAAGATCCTTCAACTCTGGCCATGCGGGTGACGTGATTAAAAACTGCACAAACATAAGCTTAATATTGTAATTCTCTTATTTGTCCAAAGCTTCTTCAACAATATCGCCCAACGTTACACGCATTAAAAGAAACACACAGTACTAAGAACAACATCCAAGCACACACCATGCCTACCTCCAAAAGGACTCCCCTAATTCAGTTTCTTCCTGCAGCTCATGCTTTCACCGGGGCCTGAACTGAAATTGACTTTCCTCTCTCAGGTCTCTTATTTTATACCTGGTGCGGGGGTTCCCAACTTGCCCTGCTCTTAAAAGGGACAGCACCTTATAACACACTTCAGCACAAAATCCTTTCCTATCACTGAGCTGCACAACTCTGCACACCCTTCTGTTTTGCTTCCAGATCAGCTTTCCTGCTCTGTGAAAATGGAATGGGATTGATGTGGACAAAACACGCTCACCAGTGACTTGGCTTGCAGCGCTCACGCTCTAGTGCGGCAAAGCAAATGCATTTAGAAAGACAAGCGTTACCTCCCCTTATTTCACTGTATCGATGGAAGAGATCTGGGAAACTCTCTGACCCTAACGACTGGATTCAGATCCGAGTGCGACAGGGAAGAAAGGCCATAAAGACAAAACCATGGCTAGGGCAGCAGAGAGGTAGCAATGTTCTCATTAAACACAAGGCAGGGGGCAGCTTTGTGGAGTGACTGTTAGAAATGGCAAGTGTTGATGCTGAAGTGATAACCCTTGATGGCCAAGACATGTGCTCTATTACGGAGAGTAAACACAAGGCATAGAGCTCACTCTGCCTCCAGACACCCATTATTAAGTATCTGTATTACAGTAGCGCCCACTCAGACTGGAGCCCCATAGTGCTACACATAGAGAGTCCCACTCTGAAAAGCTTACACTCGAACTAGTCAAGAGACACAAAGGACAGGAGGAAAAACAGGATCACAGGGAGGGGAAGGGTTAGGTCCCCTAACAGGTCAAGAACAGAACCCAGCTCTTCTCATTTCCAGCCCAGCACCTTACCCACTAGACCACGCTGACATGCTTGGTTTACACAGCTCTGGGGTCTCCCATTAGATAAGAGATTTCACCTACATCCGCCTCACCCCCTCTCGCCAGCATCGAGAACACTGCAGTCTGTCAATGCTACGGGTCTCATTTAACCCCACCCTTCACCCACTACTTCGCGGTGCTCACCAGCCTGTCTGCTGGTTCTCAGAGCCCCGTGATCAGGTGACTGCCCTCTCCAGCTGTCAGTTTCCTACCAGTGCATTAGTCTCTATGCAGGGTTCCCCGCAATCACTAGTAGGGTGGTGAAGCACTGGAATGGGTTACCTAGGGAGGTGGTGGAATCTCCTTCCTTAGAGGTTTTTAAGGTCAGGCTTGACAAAGCCCTGGCTGGGATGATCTAATTGGGTTTGGTCCTGCTTTGAGCAGGGGGTTGGACTAGATACCTCCTGAGGTCCCTTCCAACCCTGAGATTCTATGATTCTATGAATCCTTGTGTGCATGGGAATCCCAGAGAAGGCGACGGGATTTCTGTGCAGTGAGTGAAGGGAGACTCTTGCTATCAGTAGGGCTGCTACACTTTAGGACACCAAAACTAAGGGCCATATTTTGGCTGCTCTTCTACAGATGCACAGGGCTCAGCACCCCCCACTCCCACCCACACCCCCACTAACACCCACACCTTGTGTTCTCCAGCTGCTGGCCAGAATCCTTCACTTCATGTGCCCACGAGGTGCGAGAGAGCGTCAGTGCTGACGGAGAATCCCAGGGGGATCATCTGTGGTGCCCCCCTTTGCCCCCCACCGTGGCCACAGCTAACGAAGCCTTGGTCTGTCTAACCCATCCACCAGTGGGGAAGAGAGGAAGAACTCTGACCAGTGACACTGGGGCAAACATTTCCTCTTATGGAAAATGCGACTGGGTCTCTGATATGTACAGATTGGATTTCTCTATTCATTGAGGTTGAATACAGAATCTACCCGAATGGTGAGCACTGTACACACTAGAAAACATTAGGAAGATAACTGTGTTTAATACACAGAGAAGGACGCTCAACTAGGCCACTGTAAAACAACACCCAGATGGCGATAGCAAATCGCAGCCCACAGCCATCAGTACAAGACAAGCTCATACAGAAGAGAATAACTCCGGGGGGCAGGCAACACCCCTCCACTGCCAATGCCCCCAAACCAGCTCAGCCCAGTGCTCCCAGAACAACAGATGTCCCTTGATGTGTGCCCTTAAGGTTAACTAATCTGAGCCCTGCGGGGCCATGCTGGGGAACTGAGCTTCCATCCCAGGGGACACGGTGCCAGGAACCCCACTCCCTGCCAGCTCAAACAGCTTCTCTCATCACAACTCTGTGCTACTGCCTTGGGGGACAGAGGTGAATCATGCTCCAATATCCAAGCAGAGGTGATAGAACCCTGGTTATAGGAGGCGCCCGAACCCCCACCACACACACACAGACCCATACAGTCACCCTTTCTGGGATTTGAACCACTGGTCCCAAACAGTGTTGGTGATTCATATGTGATGCTGACATCACTAAGTAACCCCTCCGGCTCATCTGCTGCTAAATTCTGCCCCAAAGGTGTCTGCATTTCAGTGGCAGGTGAAGCAATCTCCGTCCGGAGCATTTATGCTCACAGCGCGCACACTCAGAGAAAGTAGATAAAACATATAAATACTTCTGCTGGACGGCTGCAGCGTAACACTACTTACTCCTTAGAATTCAGAGCAACAATACACAAGAACCCAAAACAGAAAGAGACAAAGCAGGCTGCTCTCTAAAAAGCAGAGGCTCGACTCACCCTACCTTACTTTAAGCTGGCTTCCCCCCCCCCCGCCCCCTGGCTCCTCCCCCACCCACATACACACTCAAAGTGATACCTTGCAATTCCAACACTGTCCTCAATACACCAACACACCTCAATACTGGATAGTGTACTCTGTATCTGTTGCATCTTGGACTACGAAACTGTTATGCCTTTGTTTTCTGTGCACTAAAAACTTTAAATACCTAATGCCTCCACGGACAGCCAGCCATTGTGTACAGCAAAGTGCAGACTGTTAGAGAGGAGAGAGACACTGCTTGTGCTCTCATAGGAGACTGAGTTCTGGTCTAGAAAAAGAGCAAAGAAGCAAGAGCAAAAGTACTCTGGCTGAAAGCCTGTGTCTGAACTCAGTGGGGTGGAAAATGGAGCAATATTATCAGAGATTCCAAACGCAGGATTTTAAACGGGCCTTTCCTGAAACAGCATTCATCCAGCAAAGGGAAGCATTTCCACCGCTCATTGGCACTGGGAGGACGCTGAATGTCCTTTGTGTCGGTGAAACAGTTTTGCCGAGGATGTGACGGCAAACACTCCGAGACCTGCATTACATCTTGGGAGCACAACGCGCCAAAATGTTTTTTAAACATTTGTTTGTGGCCATTAAACATTTTAGCCTGGAACTTACACATTCCATTATTCTCATTTTCCTCCATTCAGGCGGCAGCTGTCAGAAGGGGCGGTTGATCTATGACTCACCCAGGCAGCTCCCAGCTCCTTAACACACCAAAACTACCATTCAAGTCAGAGCGTAAACTGCTTCTAATTTACTTAAATTAACTGCAACTTTAAAGTGCCATCACAGAAATTGCTCCGACCCTCCCCTCCCCTCAAAAGTGACGATTCCGAAACACTTGTTAAAACTAAATAACAGCCACCCACCAGGAAATGAGCTAGTGTCAAACCACCGCGTTTGTGACCGTTTATATGAGCATATCAAGAAAATCCGTCAGTGCAACCAATGCAGATTGCTATGGTGACAGGCGTCAGCACGGAGCCCTGGGAGAGAGAAGAAACAGAGAGAGGATAATTGTTCTCTCCCACTCCAGGAATTGCTGGGTTCAGCAGTGAGTCGAGATTAACCGTGTGGTAAGTGGTTGGTTTCAATCAATGTATCATCATCACTGGAGCCACAGCACAACTTACCGGCAAGCTTTACTGACCTCACAAAAACTGGGGACTTCTACAGTGGAACCCGGAGCAATGCTAGTAGGCAGGGGTCCTGATTCTCCCTGGCCCTGCACCTCGTGCGCTGCTACCCACTCCAAAGGGGCGCCGTCAGCACCTACTTCGCACTGGTGTGAGTGACCGCACAATACGCGGGGCCGTGGAGAATCCGGTCGGAGCTTCCTGGACACCAGGCAGAGACGTTGCACCTCACAACACATTCACTGTGGGGTCGAGGGATCAGATCCTGCTCCCTGCAAACAGGGCTGGATGCTGCAAGGCGCAGGGTGCTCTCAACCCCCACTGCAGTCGGCGAGGGTGGAGAGCCCTCCCGGTGGGGGTGAGGAGAGGAAAACAAAACTGCCCTGAGTAGAAGCAATCCTTGAGAAAGGGGCTCCCCTACCTGGACGGACCCTGCAGCAGGTGGCCTGTGGTGACTTGACCGGTCAGGTTATAGCGTGTACCGGGAGGGTGAGGGGAACACGTGTAAGGGTACATCCGCAGCACACACGCCCCCTGCATTGCAGGTACAAATGCTTGGGAGCGGCCTCCAGCGATTCTAACACTGGGGCTGCAACAGCGTTCGCAAGCACACATTCCCTCGCCTCCCACGCACATCTGGCTCCGGCAAAGAGTGACGGCGTGGATGCGGTGTAAGTTTGCAGGTGCACAGCTGGCAGGCGGGTGGGAGAGCAAGGGGGCACCTGGCCCTGTATAATCAGCTGGGCAGAGAAACTGAGGACGCCTGTGATGATGGTGTATGGACATAAGCAGGCACTCCCTAATAATGCAGCCATCCTAAACCGATCCATAAACCTGCCTCCGAAGTCATCACATGCCCCCGGGACATGCGATAGCTCTGCAATTGATCACCGCCATGTGTGTGGGATGGACAGGTAGCTGTAAGTGAGCAAAACAGAATCTCGAGGAGTGTAACGTTAGACAGCCGACCGCTGAACTCAGCCGCCGTGAAACTCTCCTTTCTCTGTAGAACTAAAGGCCCAACTCCTAACAATAGCAGGGCTACTGTCACCCTCCAATTATAGAGCGTTTGTTCCGAGAAGGAAATGACTCCGGTATAATAGGGCTCCGCTGTACACAGGCATTTACCCACTTTGGCTGCAAATCTCAACCCAACCCTACTACAGACGGGCGCCTCCATAATAATTACACAAAACCACAGCCTGAGTTCGCAGGCCCAGCCTCTGCTTTCCTGAGCAATGGGACATGCTGCAGAAAGACGCAGCGTGCTTCCCCTGACCCAGGCCGGCCATGGGCTCCGTGCACCGAAAGGACGTCTCCTGGCAATCTCATTCCATTACTGGTAGGGAGTCACTTGAGCACACGGGTACCTTACCGGGGAAAGAACATCCCAGGGAACTTTTATATTCCATGCTGAGGCCTACGAGGAAAAATACTAACACTCCTTGGTCCACAGAGCAGCTGTCTTCCTGCACTGCCATACGGGGGACAGGATACACCAGACTCTGTGCTGCCTGTCGCCTACAGAGTCTATCCCCAGCAGGGGCAGAGGCTCCCCAGGAAGTGGGGAGGTTTGTCCCACAACCCACGTGCAGCCCTTGGGCAATGAGGAGGCACACATGGGACAGGAAGGGGTGCTGCTGGGACACACTGAAGGATCCTCTGGAATACGTCAGCCATTGGGGAGCTCCTCTCCCCAACCTCTGCCCTGTAACTGGGCCCAAGACTCACCCACTTTGCACATAAGGTGCAAAGCAGGGGAGAAGCAGGCCCAATGGCTCAGGCCAGTTCCTAGAGGACAGGTGTCCATGTAATCAAGCCAGCCTGCTTACCGACTGTGACAGAGGCCTGACACACTCGCTACACCTCACACACACTGTTGTCCTGATCTGTATCTAAACGGTGCCATGTATGGTACCATTGGCAAGCTAACAGCTCACTGATCATTAGTACAGGGTGCGTACAAAGAGGCATGGATATCTGCTGAAATGATGTCCTTTTAAAGTGTTTGGCAATCAATGAGTAAGCCCAGTCTGTCTTAGACAAAGGAATGTGTATTTGTTTGTCTGACTGGCCGGGTGGTCAGGCAGCGGCAATGAAGGTACATTTACATAAAAGGTAAACAAAGCCATCAACCTAGCAAGTGGGGGAGATAGCCTCTTACAGGGGTCTGAACCTCAAATGATAAGCAACTGAATCACCTGATTGTATACAACGTGACTATTATAAAAGTGCATCGAGTAAGGTCTTTTTTGAAAGCTAATGACACACTGGTGATTACTATCATTGTATAATGTATGAATTTATACTATAGGAGAAATTATGGATCCTCACTGATATTATGCTTTAAAGTCAGTGACCAAACCAAGAGGGAAACGGGTTTCCTCCCAGACAGGAGAGAAGGCAGCTATCTACCTGTCTCCAGTGAAATTAAGCAAGGTGTGACCAAAAACAATGGAAGCCCCATTTACATACGGAGGATATGGGAAGTCCACGGGAAAGAACAGCATGAGGTCATCCTGAGCCTGGGGACAAAACAGTGAGTTTGGGACGATTCGGAGAGAGAAGAAGCCGTCTTGGCATCCATCACTGGACAGACACAAGGGGACAGAGCTTTTGCGAACTGAGAAAGATGGGTCTTTCAACCAGGGGGGCTGAAGTTTCTGGGAACAGATCATTAATATGCTCTTGGAATGTATGCATGGGGTGCATACAAAGATTTATGGATATGTGCTGGAATTATGTCCTTAAAAAGTGCAAGGTCCCAACTGAGAGAAAGTCAGCCGTGGCTGGAAAGAAAAAGCTTGGTAAGAAATCGACCTAGAACCAAGGCGGTAGCTTGTTGGGTTATGTCTTAGCCACTAGGAAGCGAACTTTACTTTTATTTGCTTGCAACCATTGTGTCTTTATCCCTCGTGCTTGCACTCGCTTAAAACCTATCACCTTTTGATGAAATAATCTCGGTTTATTACAAATCCACCCGGTGCTGTGTTTGCCCTGAAGTGATTGTTAATGCCAGTGAAAACAACATGCTGCTGAGCGTTTGTCTCTTTAAAGGAGCAACGGAGCTTTTTGCTCCTCTGAATGTGCCAGGGGAGGGCAGGACAGTTCAGACAGAAAATCTTGGGGAAATTCAGGCCTGGGGGTGTGTTGGGATCACTTGGCTGGTGGTAACCGAGGCTGGTGGTGAGCTGACTGTAGTTGTGATGTAACAATCCGGCTGCTGGGGTCAGAACTGCTGAACCAGCGCTGCTGAACACAGACACTCAGCGCAGGCTTGGACGCTGGCTGGGAGCATCCAGACAGGGAGCAGCAGCAGCGGAGCCTTTTCAGGGTTACAGGACAAGCGGAGACACAGCCCCTGATTGCTCTGGGCTGCACCCCAAAACATGAAACTGACATTAACTCCCCCATCCCTCCGGCACAGAGGCTGAGGAATGCATGAGCATTCCCACTGAGCGCCTGGTCCCCCCATGGCAGATCAAGGGGAAAGCCCGGGGGCAGTGCAAGGGAGTTTACGCTGCCTTTCGGCAGGGTAAGAGGGCCTAACTCTGCTGTCAGTCACATCAGCGTGACAGGGCTGATTTCAGTTTGGCTCCCCTCTGCATATGGCTCAGGTCTCTGGCACATTTCATCAGCACTAAAACTTTTCACAGCACTTTAGAGTGCAACTGCTCCACCCACACGCGCGTGCCTCATCCCTGGGGCGTGAAACCAAGCCCGATACTCACTGAGAGCAGCCAGGACCCAGGCTCACGGCAGCAGGGCTGAGTCAGCGCTTAGAACGCATGCGCCCTCTTCACGGCAAAGAGAGTCAAAACCAGACCTGGCTTCTGGGAGAGGTTAATGAAAGAGCCAGGACAAATTCCAGCAGAAGCTCCTCAGTCTATCAGAACATAAACTTCCTGGCAGAGGCAATGCCTTGGCTACTGACGTGGGTAGGTAGCACACACACACCCCGAAATGTGGGGAACAGGTGGCTGTGTGCTCCACGTACACCCTTTAGTTACTCTGCAGCTATTCCTGACCCACTCAGCAATGCGGCCAAATCTCAGTCCATACACCAAGATGGAAACAAAGGATGGTGAAGGTCTTAGGGATGGGTCCACCGCCCAGAGCGCATTTCCCTCGGGTAGGAGTGGGACACCACGAACTGAACAAGAACAAAGCTTCTTTCGGGGGCTGTTCACCAGGCCATGTCCGTCCCGACTGCAACTTCAGTGGATTTACACTCTCCGTCTCGGGACTTCTCCGGCCCTCCCCACCCCAGCACTGAGCCCCCATCCCGCCGAGTGTAAAGCACGCATGAAACGAGAGTGGCAACACCAGTCAGTCTATTCATATTACAGCAGCGTCTAGAGAGGCCCCGCTCTGGGATCTGGACCCTGCCGTGCTAGGCGCTGTACACATGTCTAGCAAGAAGGCAGGCCCCGTGCCAAAGCGCTCACACCAGGGCCAGACCAAGCCTTGGGCTCAGACCCAGCTAAGGGGCGGCCCATAGCTGTGCGACCCTAGGAATGGACCCGGGAAGGAATTATGACTCAGGCAGTCAGGATTCCTTCGCCAGACCCCTCTTGCCCTGGGGGGGAAATTTCAGGATGCGGCTTCCTTTGCACCTGGCTGGCTGAGGGAGGAGCTAGGCTCTCCCCATCCCCCACCCCCACTTGCAGCCACTGACCCCCCGCACATCACGAGGGAATGGCTTTGCTGCTCTAACCACCCCCTGCACAACAACGAGGCCTGGGTACACCCGTGTCTCGAAGAGCTGGGTGGCAGGTTGGCTCCTCCCAGGAGATCAGTGACTTCACAACCCTTCCGAGCTCCACGTTGGGAGGAATTCAAGCCGTAACTTCCCTCCCCTCTCACTTCCACTGTTGGCCACCTGGAGGATGCCAGAGCGCACACCGCAATGACAAATAATCCAAGGCACTCCTCACCTTGCTCTGCTGTGAGTTGTGCTGCTCCCAGACACGAAGTCTCTCCACTTCCCCCAGCAGCTCTGCAAGCCTGAAATTCCGCACAAGCCACCGGAACGCACACAACCAAATACAACCCAACTCCGCTGAGCTGGCCACATCGGCCTTCTGCTCCGGGGAAATGAAATCGTTAAACCACAAAACAGCCGGAGAATAACATGAGAGGGACAAGCTGGGGAGATGCTGCCTTCCACCAACAGAACCTGGCCCAGTAAAAGGTGTTACCTTGCCCCCTTTGTCTCTCTAATATCCTGGGACCAATACAGCTACAACTACATGGAAAATAACACAAAAGAGAACCGAGCGGAGCCCATCAGAAAACACGGAAGGCCTCCAGTAATTCATGATGTGGTTCCGAGTGCATCATTTGTCACTTACAACCATCATTCATATCTCCCGATGATTCCTTGCCACCCTTAGAAACCTAAAGAATACAGGAACCTAAATTTATTGGAAGGAAATACAGGGCAAAACTTAGGTTCCACGTTTGTTTTGTAAGCTCTAAACTAAATAAGATGGTAACGTGTCTTCTCCCTATAGCATTTTTCCATCTGTGTTTATCAAAGCACTCTGATGAAGGTGAGTAAGAAGTGTTATCCCTATTTTACTACTGGGGAAACTGAGGCACCAGAGGGTTAAGGCCTATCTTTTAAATCATGCTTTTGTTTCTGGGTTGAACCACCTAGCTTAAAATACGGGGGGGGGGGGGGGGGGAGATGATTTTCAGAAGCTGCTGAGCACCCACAACTCCTACGGATGCAGCAAATTGAGACTAGAGCCCTATTTGTTAACCTCCCTCAGGGCCGCACTGCCTCCCACTACAGAGCTGTGAATCTAGAGCTCACTCACTGGGGTTCTATGATAAGGATGATGGAATCAGTCCCGCCTGTGCTAAAAATGATCTGAATCGAGAACAAACCCTGTACCTAGGAACAAAACTTGGACACTAAACCTGACAAAATCTGAGATCCAGGAAACTCTCAAACTAGGGTTGGGCAAATCATTCTTTCCTATCATTTAAACCCATTTCCCTTCCGAACAATAAAACAAATTATTGTATTTGACAAATACAATTTACTCCGAAGAAATAACTGCAACATTTGTAAAGCATTTATTTGCACAAATCACTGCATTTTTAAGACGACGGAAGCGGAGAGTTTCACCTCACTTAAAAACGGCTTGCTTACAAAATCAGATATAAAAATACACAAGATTCACAGCACACTGTTACAGACAAATGGCTTGCTTTCGCATGTTTATCATTTAATTATAAAATAAATCAGTTGGAATATAAATATTGTACTTACAGTACAATATAAACAAGTCACTGTCGGTATGAAATTTTAGTTTGTACTGACTTTGCTAGTGCTTTGTATGTAGCCTGTTATAAAACCAGGCAAATCTCTAGATGAGTTGATGTACCCCCTGGAAGAGCTCTGTGTACCCCCAGGGGTACACGTATTCCAGGTTGAGAACCACTGGCCTCACTGACTAAGGCCCTGATAAGCCTGGGCTGATTCAGCTGCAGGATTGGGTTTCTTAGACTTTAAGGGCAGAAGGGATTGTGACCGTCTAGTCTGACCTCCTGCACATTGCTGGCCACAGAACCTCACCCACCCACTCCTGTGATAGACCCCTAATCTCTGGCTGAGACACTGAAGCCTTCAAATCATGGTTTAAAGACTTCAAGTTACAGAGAATCCACCACTGACACTAGTTTAAACCTGCCAGTGACCCGTCCCCATGCTGCAGAGGAAGGCGAACCCCCCCCCCCCCCCAGGGTCTCTGCCAATCTGACCCGGGGGAATATTCCCTCCTGACCCCCCATCTGGCGATCGGTTAGACCCTGAGCACGTGGGCAAGTCTCAGCAGCCAGACACCCGGGAAAGAAGTCTCAGTAGTAACTCAGAGCCTGCCCGGGCTTAGCTAGTTCCAAAACTCACACACACCTGCCCACGACTCTCCCGGCTCCAGCAGCTCTGCAAGTGCCAGGAGAGCTGTGTGCACCAGGGGCGTGTGTGTGTGTGTGTGTGTGTGTGCGTGCGTGCGTGTGTGCTTGTTCCACGATCAATCCTTTGGCAACAGGGAGTTCTGTCGCCTTTGGCTAATTTCAGCCTGGTTTTACAATGTCCTGGGCAAAAAAACCCAGAGTGCCGGTTCGCAGCTTGGTTTTGCTCTCACTAATCCCATCTTACTTGACCTTTTGCAAACAGTTGCACTTTGGGAGGCGACAAGAATGTATTTTGATGGCAGCCCCGATACCATGGAAGGGAACTGCTCAGCAAAGAAGCTATTTGTGCATCGGGCAGGGGGAGGGCATTGCAAAATATGTTAGTCTAGATGAACAGAAATAAAGTGAGCAGGGTCAATTAACCGCAGGACCTGGCTTTTCCCCCCCTTTCATTTCAAACCCAGGTACTTGAATATTTTACATCCGACTCTGTGGGAAGGCAACACCTTTTTCTAGTTACCATGACCACCGTTAGCACCCTCTAGGTTTCAGCTTTCTGCTGGGAAATGGGGGATGTTAGCACGCGTTGATATCGCGTCTTTCTGTATATTTCACCAGCCACTCACAGGCAGTCACCCAGCAGCTGTTGAACAGAGCACAGCCGTGCTACCCAGCCACTCAGGACAGGCAGCGGAGAATGAGACATATCCCACTGAAACTACCCGTGGATCTAGTTTGGGTAGGCAGCAGTGTTAGAATGATCTTCCTTTTGCCCGGGCTTCCATGCTTCCAAGCACTGGGTCTTTACTGACCCCAAGAGGTCTGGACTGTGACTTTAAAACTCACCTCACAGTGCTTTTAGCTCTGGGGGTGGAGAGTCGATTCAGTACAGACTCAGCAGAATGAGCTCCTCTAAATCACCAGCCGCATTTCCTGCAGCACCCACACGATATTCCATCCAAGCACAAATCCTAACCCGACCCATGAGATCTCCAGGTGCAGCAAACCCAAATGGTGCAGACAAAAGACAGTTAGATCCCACCCCACCCCCCGGGAGCCGGGACTAGATCCCTTGTCATGATTATTTAGTCTGTACCATCCGCGCTAAAGAGAACTCGTTTAACAGAAATAGCCGTGTGGATACTTAGTGCTTGTGTGGCCTTTTCACTCAAGGATCTCAAAGGTGGCTAAGAATCCACATCATAGAATCATAGGACTGGAAGGGACCTCGAGAGGTCATCTAGTCCAGCCCCCTGCACTCATGGCAGGACTAAGTATTATCTAGACCATTCCTGACAGGTGATTGTCTAACCTGCTCTTAAAAATCTCCAATGATGGAGATTCCACAACCTCCCTAGGCAATTTATTCCAGTGCTTAACCACCCTGACAGTTAGGAAGTTTTTCCTAATGTCCAACCTAAACCTCCCTTTCTGCAATTTAAGCCCATTGCTTCTTGTCCAATCCTTAGAGGTTAAGACGAACAATTTTTCTCCCTCCTCCTTGTAACAACCTTTTATGTACTTGAAAACTGTCATCATGTCCCCTCTCAGTCTTCTCTTCTCCAGACTAAACAAACCCAATTTTTTCAATCTTCTCTCATAGGTCATGTTTTCTAGACCTTTAATCATTTTTGTTGTTCTTCTCTGGACTTTGTACAATTTGCCCACATCTTTCCTGAAATGTGGCGCCCAGAACTGGACACAGTACTCCAGTAGAGGCCTAATCAGAGCGGAGTAGAGCGGAAGAATCACCTCTCGTGTCTTGCTTACAACACTCCTGCTAATACATCCCAGAAGGATGTTTGCTTTTTTTGCAACAGCGTTACACTGTTGATTCATATTTAGCTTGTGATCCACTATGACCCCCAGATCCCTTTCCGCAGTACTCCTTCCTAGGCAGTCATTTCCCATTTTGTATGTGTGCAACTGATTGTTCCCTCCTAACTGGAGTACTTTGCATTTGACTTTAGTTAATTTCATCCTATTTACTTCAGACCATTTCTCCAGTTTGTCCAGATCATTTTGAATTTTAATCCTATCCTCCAAAGCACGTGCAACCCCTCTCAGCTTGGTATCGTCCGCAAACTTTATAAGTGTCCTCTCTATGCCATTATCTAAATCGTTTATGAAGATATTGAACAGAACCGGACCCAGAACTGATCCCGGCAGGACCCCACTCGTATGCCCTTCCAGCATGACTCTGAACCACTGATAACTACTCTCTGGGAACGGTTTTCCTGCCACTTTATAATAGCTCCATCTAGGTTGCATTTCCCTAGTTTGTTTATGAGAAGGTCCATCAAATAGGATGTACCAAGCGTCATAGCCAGAAGGAACCGGGATATGAATCAAACCCACCCCTCCCTCCATATAGCAGACCACTGTCGGAACATCTGGCCATGCCATGGTCATCACGCACCTCAAATACCTGCTCCTCTCTGCCTTCACCCTCCGTCCCAAACACCCCTAAACAGGTCGTCTCTCTCATGGGATGCCAGACCCTCCTTCAGTCCCCCCGCTGGCTTCCTGCCTTTTACTGCATCCAATTCATCACCTGACTTTCCAGCCCTGCATCCCTTTGTCCTGGCCTAGATCCCTCCCGCCTCCCCCACCCCCACTCTTGCTCCAGTGCTCCCCCCAACATCTTCCCCACCCCCATACTCTCCTCCCATTTTTGACTTCACAACTTCTCTCCTGCTCCCCCGACTGACACAGGGAACAGCTCCCCAGCTTGGCTCCCACCAAGCATCAAATCCCGCCTGCAAACCCATTGCTTCTAGGAAGCCTTTTGACCTAGTTTTCCTCCTCTGCCATCCCTCCCTTTACACTACATTCATTGCGGATCCCACCCCACTGTTTGTAAAGTGCCATAAATCAGTGGGCCTATATAAATTCTTAGTAATCACTCTAGGTTCTTATATATCACCCAAGTATTTAAGAACAAAAACAACAATAACTCTCTCTCTCTCTCTTGTTTTCTAGCCAGTAGGAGAAAAGACATGGGATTAATTTTCAAAAGTGGCTATCTGGGCTTCCATAGCACAGAGTTCCAAAGAACCCCAAGGCTGTGGACTGACTCACCCACCTGAAGGCAGATGCCTGCAGTAGTGGGGGAGATCAGTCTCTCCAAGCTCTTCCCTCTTCTTACCAGCATCGCTTCAGTCCCACCCAGGCTCGGGTTTAATCAGTTGCTCTTCACGTGGGGGCTGATCTCAGCTGTGCAGTGAGAGAGCCGGGAGACAGCGTGGCGTGTGCTTGGCATGAAGGAGATGCAGAGCCCAGGGCTATCTGCACGGCTAGTACGGCCGCCCAGGTCGTCCCACCAGCTCCCCCCACAACTTCAGATTGCGAATAATATGGAGAAGAGGGATCTCGGGGCGAGGGGGTTGGTCTGAGTGGAAGGATCTGAGCATTTTAAGGCACTTCCACTCGCCCCAGCAGCTTCTCAGCAGCAGGGCAAGGGTGGTTGGTGATGGATGGTGTCCATTACTGCAGCAAGGCCAGGCAGGATGAGCATGGAGGGATTTCCCTTGGCTGCGCACAAACACGTATATGGGAGGTGTGCAGTATTATGCACTTATACACCCAGACAACACAGCCATCACCTACATCCTCTGACAACTGGGGCTCTATGAATTCCATAGGGTAGAGAGATTATTATAGATATTCCTAGCACTCCACGACTTTTTTTCCCCTATAAAAATTGACAGAAAGTAAAACACATTTGACTAAACCACCTGTAAAATTGCTGGGAGAGCTAATCACGGTGTTTTAAAAACAGCAGAAATCTTTTAAGAGGCTGAATTGTGTAGTGCTAAGAATTATTTTCCAAATTTGCTATGAACTGAAAGAAAAGGAGGAGGGATTTTGTATGGATTTCTGATGCCCGTGGGACTAACATGATATATGTTGTTTTGATTTATAGGCTGCATTAAGTGCTGTGGTCCCAAATCCTGAAGTTCTTCCTCAATTTTTGTTCAGGGAAAAGTTCCATTGGCTTCAACAAGCATTCCTTCCCAATGAGAAATTAAGGTCTTCAGGATTTGGGCACATGGTCTGTAACAGTTTCTGTATAAGATAAAAACTTCAGCTGCTTCAAGAAAATCTGTGGCTGAGCTAATCCTTTCTGCTCTGATATTTTTGCTTATATAGGTGTATAGATATACGCATGTATCTTATAAATTCCAGAGCCCCCTTCTTAATTCAAAACAAGCATTTTAAAGGGAATTTAAAATTCCCTCTGGGGCACCTGGTATTGGCTGCTGTCGGAAGACAGGCCACTGGGCTAGATGGACCTTTGGCCTGACCCAGTAGGGCTATTCTTATGTTCTTATGTTTTTAAGACTATGTATTTGCCTTTCTAGCATTGCAGTTTGTCCCTACAAATGAACCATTTCCTTCACGATACAAAAACCCTTGAGCGCTTTAACGGCCAAATGTTCCCTGCCCAAATGACAACAAGGTACACATTGAGAAGTAAAAGCAGCATTTGTTTAGTCTTTGCAAGGTGAAGGCAACTGGCAAGAGCACTGTGAGCTAAGCCTTTGGAGCTGGAAGCTCATGAACAGTGAGGCTGAAGAGAGTAGGGAGGATGCTGAAAATAGTCTCATATGCCATGAAGTCAATGGCAGTTTCAGGATATAATGGGTGCTCTGGGTCCCATCCAGCAGTCTGCACTCGGGCAACATTCCCATTGACTTCCATGGATGTGCTGCCTGATGCCTCTTCCTTTTCCCACCAGTGTGCAAGGCCCCCAAAACACCGGATACAGCTCACTTGTTCTGCTGCACTAGGGGCAGCCCCCAGGAGGAGATGTGGCAAATGCTTATATACTGCAGATACATACAGATAGCTGTATGGCCCAGAGAAGAGAGCTCTGGAATGAGATTCACAAAATTAGGTCTCTCTGTGCTCTTGGACAAGTCAGCCAACGGCTCCCTACCTCAGCCCTGGTCTACACTACGAGTTTAGGTCGAATTTATTAGCGTTATTTCGATTGATCCGTGCACCCGTCCACACGACGAAGCCCTTAACATCGACTTCTAGGGCTCTTAAAATCGATCTCGCCACTCCACCCCCAACGAGGGGATTAGCGCTTAAATCGATATTGCCGAATCGATGTAGGCTAGTGAGGACGCAATTCGACAGTATTGGCCTCCTGGATCTATCCCACAGTGCAACATTTGACCGCTCTGGACAGCAGTCTGAGCTCCAATGCTCCGCCCAGGTAGACAGGAAAAGCCCCGCGAACTTTTGAATTTCATTTCCTGTTTGGCCAGCGTGGTGAGCTGCAGGTGAGCGCAGATCTCATCAGCAGAGGTGACCATGATGGAGTCCCATCAAAAGGATTTTTTGCTCCCCCCTCAGTTGCTTTCACGGAGGGAGGGGGGAGCAAGGGTTAGGCTCATTTCCTTCTAGCTGCAGATGGTACAATATGCGGTGAGCAAGGAGGCGCCTTCCCTTCTAGCAGCAGATGGTACAATATGCTTGATATCCATCATCAGCTCCTGGCCCCCTCAAGGATTGAACTCGCAACCCCGGGTTTAGCGGGCCAACGCTCAGACCGCTGAGCTATCCCTCCGCCCGTGTTCCAGGCAGTACTGAATCTCCCTTAAACAAAACGTAAAAAAGAGAATGACCAGAGTCACTCTGGTCACTCCCATTTATGTCCAAGCGCCCCCGGCCAGCCACACCATAGGCCGCCGGCCAGGAGCACACGAATACCAATCATATTGTACAATCTGCTGCGAGAAGGAAAGGAGCTTCTGCTGTGTGGTCCCGCGACCACGACCATTTATGGCATATTGCACCATCTGCAGCTAGAAGGCAAGGCGCTCCTGCTGTGTAGTCCCGCGACTACCAGCCTCAGGCGGAATGGCCCCCTCAAGGATTGAACTCGCAACCCCGGGTTTAGCGGGCCAACGCTCAGAACGCTGAGCTATCCCTCTGCCCGTATTATAGTGTGACTGAATCCCCACTAGACCTAATGTCCAGGCGTACGCTGGAGATATACGGTAATTGTGAGCTGAGCAGGCTTCCGTAGCAAACACGGAAACCCCGGAAAAAAGGCGCGAGAAATATTGCTTTCACGGAGGGAGGGATGACATGTACCCAGAACCACCAGCGACAATGTTTTCTGCCCCATCAGGCTTTGGGATCGCAACCCAGAATCCCAATGGGCGGCGGAGACTGCGGGAACTGTGGGATAGCTATCCGCAATGCAATGCTCCGAAAGTCGATGCTAGCCCCGCTACTGTGGACACAGTCAATCGACCTCATGGTCTTAACGCTCTTTAGTGGGGACACACACAATCGATTCCATAAATTCGGGTTTTAAAATATCGACTTCTATAAATTCGACCTAATTCTGTAGTATAGACGTACCCTCAGTTTCTCCATCTATAAAATGGGGAGAATCATCTCCACCTTGTAAGGTGTATTGAGCACTATAGTTGAAAAACACTGTGTAAATGCTACGCCTTTGACCCTTACTCAGTACAGCAGCAAAACAAAGGCCTGACTAAGAAAGCAGCTGTAATTTCCCTAGCAATGTACCATTTCCACAAAGGATTTTTAACCCCATTGAAAGTGAGTGTTTCCTGACACTGCTTTCAGTAACTTATACGCTGCTGAGCCAGCAAATCAATTAGGAAATGTAATCATGGGGGTTCATAGGTCACCACACAATTTATGCGCTTTCCTTTTACACCAGTTTTCATTTATTTGCATATCTTTGTCCATGCAGAACAGAAACTGCACTGTATAACTCCTTCCAGCATTAATAAACTCTAAACAAGGCGCTCTCATTAGCAGCAAACTCAGTGAACACTGAGCTAAACAGCTCTGGTACATACACCCCCGAGTCCAGGAATATGATGTGCAATATGAAGAACCATCTATTTACAAAATCTGGAATAACGTGAATGAAAATAGACTGTTAAAGGGTGTTTAAAATCTCCTGCACACTGAATGTAGTGCAAGAGAAAGGTGAATGATTGACTGCCTTCTACACTGTATTGCTCTATTTTTATACAGGCTCCCTCCACTTAAAGATAAAAGCTTCATTGTCTTCAGTGGGACTGGTCCCACAATACTTAGCACCTTCAACCACTGAGCAATGAATCCCTGAGGATTAAATAGATCAGCAAAAGGTTACTGATGTCCCAAAGAGCTAAGCTAACCAAGACTCAGTGTTTTCTAACCTGTGGCTGACGACGGGTGTGTGGGAGGGCTGAGGAAAGCACCTGACTGTGCTTTACTGCCCTTGACAACTTCTTAAACCAAGCCATGGTCTGTAACGCAGCAAGGGAGCACAGTGGATTGTAACAATCTATGTAGTGTACATGGGAAAAGGAAAGAGACAATAACTGTTTTCTACAAATAAACCTGTTAGGGCCCAATCCTGCAAGGTACAGAGTTCCCACAACTATCCATGGGAGCTGAGGACCCTGTAGAAACTGAACTGCACTTGTGGGTCTTTACTTTGGAAATGCAGACAACTTGTACTGAAAACTGAGACATTTTCTAGAGCAGGGGTTCTCAAAGTGGGGGTTGGGACCCCTTAGGGGGTCACAAGGTTATTACATGGGGGGGGAGGGTGTTGCGAGCTGTCAGCCTCCACCCCAAACCCCGCTTTGCCTCCAGCATTTATAATGGTGTTAAATATGTTAAAAGGTTTTTTAATTTATAAGGGGGGTCGCACACAGAGGCTTGCTGTGTGAAAGGGGTCACCAGCACTGAAGTTTGAGAGCTGCTGTTCTAGAGAATCACACCTGCTTCCAGTCCACATGGCACAGACACTGGGTGCAAGGGAAATGCAGGTCCCCAGGAGAGACCCTCTCTAACCCATTGTGATCTGAATATTACGCATTTGTGTGCCTGCGGCTGCCATCTGGAAGGTCTCCAAACTAATCCCATGCTAGTGGGATCACAAAGCAGCTCCCCTTGAGACTAGCACTTCCTAGATCTGCTTATCAAATGGCCACAATTTTAATTGCCCTGGATTTATAGACTTCCTTGTCACGAGGGCGGAAACCAGAACACACTGCTAAAAAGCCAATACGCATCTACGGCCAAGGGGGGAACACAACACTGGGTTAAGCTACTAGAGACTGAATTGCTGGGTATTGCGAAAGGGCTCAGTTTCACCACCTTTTCCAGACAGCTACATAGGGGTTATTGACCACAGGCCAATGCAGATCTCGAATACAAGCCCCTGCAAGGACCCCGGCCATAATTAAGTGCTAACCACCAGCTGAAGCAGAGTCAGAGGGAAGAAGTCAAAGCTGTGGGTCTGGAGTGCAAAGTGTCTCTCCTTTCAATCTGGCTGTGCCAGGGGGAGAATTTCCCCGGGGAGATGGGTGGAGAGGTTCAGTTTTAATACTAAAGTCTTTCCCTAACTAGGGCCCTGGCTTGGAGGAAGAAGTGGTCTCCTGGTAGGGTGCCCAGACAGCAAGTGTGAAAAATCGGGACGGGGGTGAGGGGTAATAGGAGCCTATATAAGAAAAAAAAACCCAAATCAGGACTGTCCCTATAAAAACGGGACATCTGGTCTCCCTACCGGGCAACTGCTGCTAGGGCTGGCAATTAACCCCTCCCAGCTCTGGAGCAGGCCAGGTCTGAAACGTGCGCCGCTGGGCTTTCACACCTGGCCGGGGAGGCTCCGGAACCACCCAGGGTGGAAGAGGCCCGGGAGCAGGTGCGGGGAAAGGGGGCGCTGCTCCCAGGGGCCCAATTCACCGCCAGGGAAAGGGGCCGGGGGGGGGATTTGGTCTGAAGTTGGCTACAAAGCCAGCCAGGGCTCGCTGGGGAGCGGGGCGGAGGCAGGGAGGCCGCGGGGGAAGGGGCTGAACGCGCCGCCCGGGCCGGGCTCACTGACCTGGTCTCCGGCGGACCGGCCGCTTCCGGCCGCTGCAGAAGCGCACTTTGCTGAAGACGCCCAGCACGTGTCTCTCGCACAGCGAGCGCCCGTCCTTGCTGGGGCTGGAGCGGCGCTTGGACGTGGTCACCCGCTCGCTGTTGGACTCCCGGGCCTGGCGCTTCTGCCGGATCAGCGAGCTGGCGATCGCCGCGGCCATGGCCGCTCATCGGCCCGGCCGGGGGCGGCTGGAGGCCGGGGTGAGGGGCGCCGGGGGTGGGGGACAGAATCCGGGGGGGGGGTCTCCGCGCTGCGCCCCGCAGCTCCTCAGCCGGTCAGGGGCAGGAGGCCCGGGCTAGCCCGCGCCCCCCTGGGCCGGCGCAGCCGCCCCCCATCCGTGGGTGTCCCGGGGAGCCCCGCTGCCGCCCCGCTCGCAGGCGGGTCTCTGGAAGGGCAAGTCCCGCGGGCCGAGCCAGGGCCCTGGGGAGCCGGAGCGCGGCAGGCTGGGGATCCCGCCCCCCGGTGCCCCGCTGCCGCCGGCCGGGCGCGTCAGTCCTTCCCCGGCGAGCTGGGCACCGGCGGCGGGTTTCCTTGGCGGGGGAGGCGGCCCGGCTCCGTGGGCAGAACCGCTCCCCGCTGCGGGCTCCTCGGGGAGCCGGCCCGGCCCGCGGGGACCCGCCCGGGGCCCCTGTCACGGGCAGCCCCCGGGCATGTCTCGGGCGGTCCTGCCCCGCGCCGCCCGGTTCAGGGCACGGAGGGAAGCGGGGAGAAAAGCCGCTGCTCCCGCGGCGCTCCGGGCCGCCTCTCCCCCGGCAGCGGCGGGGTCCCGGGCCGGGCGAGCCACGTTGCCCCGCCGCCGGGGCCGGGGCGTTGTCCGCTGCTCACTCGGTCGCTCTCCCCCGACGCCGGGCCAAGGGGCTGCAGCAGGCGGCCCCCGGGGCTTTTCCACCCCCTGCTCCGCCTCACCGCCGGCCGGTCCCCATCCCGTCCCCGCGGTGGGGGGCACAGCACAGACCCCTCCCGCCGCTAACTCCCCCGAAGTCGCTGGGTGGCCCCCGGGCTCGGGGCGCGCCGCATGCCCGCCCTAGGCTCCCCCGCCGCCCGCCGGCATCCTCCTGCCATGCATGAGCTGAGGGGCGGGGGCTCAGTCGGCAGCGGCTCCGGGAGGGGGGGGGTTCAGCCCAGCCCCCCCGGCGAGCCCCCGCCTGGCGGGGTGGGTCGCAGCCCGGGAGCGCTGGGAGAATCGCAGCCGCCTTCCTCGCCTCTCCGGCTCTACGCAATCCTACGTGACCGAGGTTTGGATGAGAGAGGAGCCCGGCAGCGCCAGGGAACTGCAGCCCCCCCGGGCGCACTGGGGCTGGACGGGGCGGGGGGGTTCCTCCGCTTCTCCCCGGGACCGGGGAGGTGGCTAGACGCACAGCCCTGGGGGCAGAGGGGGTTTAGGCGCAGACTAACCCCCCCGCCCCCTGGGCGCTCCTGTTATTTGACGCTGATCTAGCGCAATGTCCCTCGGCCTGGGGGGCGCTGACGCCCTGAGCCGCTGCCCCACGCCGCGAAGGGGCTGGAGCCAGTGATTAATTCGTGCCCCGGCCCCTCTTCCGGGTGATTTCACTTGACACCACACAGTGTTGCGGGCAGCACACGGCACAGACCCGGCATCAGAAAAAGCTCTTTGCGATCAGGTACCAATTGGCTGAACTGCCCCCGACTATCCGAAGCTGCAGCTTCAGAGGAACCAATCTGGTCCCTTCCCAAGACAGATTTCTTCTGTTTCTGTCCCCGCCGAGAGCTGGCAAATCTCTCGGAACGGCATGCAGCCTGGTTTCGCCCCTGACTTTTGAAATGACAGGATTACTTGTCCTGTCTTCACATCCCGTTTTTGCAGGTGTAATTAACCGCCTGCGTGCAGCAGCTCTGTGCCAAGAACGATCCTCACCCGAGACAATCCTACAGGTAACAGACTTCTCCTGCCCAGGTGTGGTGCTTCTGGAAAGAAAGGCACCACAACCAAGAAGCGCTTCTCCAAGCGCGAATTGCCTCTGCAGTCTGCTCAATAAAAAGAGAACTTGTAAAACTCTATGGAGTATCACCATCTGCTGCCTTCCACCTTGGAGCCCGGGCCTGGAAAAGTGCACAGCACCATCCACTCCCCGGGGCAGTCAGTGGAGACTCTCCGCCTCTCAGCTCACACCCCCAGGCTGCAAGGTCCTGGGAGCCAACAGCCAAGACTGCCCCCTTACATATCTGCAAAGCACCATGCACCTCTATAGATAACCTATTGGGGGAAATAAGCCAGAAGCCATCCCAATACTGCGGTGCCATTCCGGTTAGCAAGAGGGGTAGGATAGGGAAGCTACCCTGAATCGGGGGAAGTTTTGGGGGCCAACCCCCATCTGGGAGGAGAACTCTTATTTCAGCCTCAAACTGGGCCAAGACCTTCGGCTGGCTGAAAATACCTTCCTCCCCTGGAGTACCAGCTTCTCCTTTCTGAGCAGAGCGGGCATGACTTTCTCCGCCCCGTCCTGGGTCAATGGACGTCTTCCCATCGTCTTCAAGGAGAAGCAAACCGGGTCCAGTTTGAGCAGAGTAACTGATCGCCTGGCCCAAGCAGCCCGCTTTCCCTTAAACACACACACTTATCCCCCCCCCCGCCCCTGGCGCCCCCCCAGGCTGGAAGGCTTCCCATGTACATGTGTTAAGCCCTTTGAACAATTAGGATTCCCCACTGCCCGATGAGCATCAGGCCAATCGGACTTACTAGTGAGGTACTCCCACTGAAGTCAGCGGGTGATGCACCAAGCGCTCACGCAGGGGCAAGTGTTTGCAGGACCGGGCTTAATATTAGCATTTTAAAGGTTTTGTTCACTACACAAATAAGCTCTCGCTTCCTCCGTGCCAAGGTTAACAATTAAGTCCTGCCTGGATTGCAGGGCTTTGTGGTTTGGGGCAGAGAGGAGATCCAGCACTGCATTCCCTCACCTCCCAAACAGGGTGATCTAAGTAGGTCAGCAGTGAGGTTCCTGGCATCGTTCCTTAGCGAAGTGCAATCGTATTGCCTTTGGGATTGCTAACCGAATACCCAGCTGGTTCTTCACACAGGCTTCCAAAATCCTAAACTATGTTCCGCAGCTTCAGTCATTAGACATAGATCACTGTTTTACCAGGCACATACCCCGTGCCAAATGTCACTGTCACTGAAAATGAATGCGCCACAATTAAGATATTCAAAATGTAATACCCCTTTAAAAACAAATAATCACACATCAATGGTTGTGGAAAAAAGACAACTTCCAGCTCCGTCCTATAACTACTAACAGGATAACTCACCCTTTGATAGCACAGCAGCAATAAATCTCCTCCAATGAGGCTGTACTATTGAGTTTCAAGTCTACATTTAGTGACACCTTTAGAATTTTATCTAATTTCCACTCTATGTAAATTACATCTCCAGGGTGTGCATTGTTAGCTCTGCTTATTAAGCAGAATCGAGCCCATATCCATGTTTTATTAATGTCTTTCTGCGTAAGGTAGCTTCCCGTTGCTTGTCTAGAATCATTAAAATTCACGTAGCTTTGGCAATCCCCCTTTTCTGTGCGTGGGCGGATTCTTTTAAAAACATGCCCTGGTATCCTTCAAGAAAAGGACCTAGAGTATCTCACTTGTTTTCTGTTCAGGCTAACTTTGTTTATAATGCCTGGTTTTATATCTGTGTTTGGATGGCTAACAAGAATTCTCAGGGCCACTTAGGAATTTTTTTTGTTTTGAGAGATGTAACTGGCCCTAAAATAGCACCAGCGTAGGAAATCTGACTTGTTTACTGGTCTTTTCACTCACAGCCGACTAGGCCTTTTTAATACATGTAGAAGAGACTGCATTATCTGATTGCCAATTGCCATATTAAAACAATTTCTTTAATGGACCCCTCTCCCCCACTTTTGGCTTCAAAGATTCAATTAAAACAACATTTGCAACTCATCGCTAGAGTATTCATTAGCCTGCACAGTGTCTTTAAAAACAACTCTAGCCTAGAGAGGATTCAACGCAGGAATAAATTTGCCAGCGACTTCAAGCAAACAGCATGTAAATAGTTGTATGGAATAGAATTCGCAGGAACAATAGCTTCTTTAAAATCATGGATTTCTCCCTGACAATAGCAGCTTTTATTTCTCTCCTGTGACTTTTCATCTCTATCAAGGAAGGGCAGGAGAAAGCTTTACTTCACCGAAAAGCCTGGAAATGAAACTGTCAAGACGCATTTTCTTTTGAGGAAATTCAAATGTGTGTGAACATACTCCAGGGCCGTGTTATTTATTTTTCCATGTGTTAGGGAGGCGCCCATTAAAAGGGGCCAGAAACAAAGTTCTTCAAAACAAGGGGGTTTTTTTATATTTTTACTTTACCAGAGGGGCAATAGTTGTAGGGTTCAACCCCTACCAGCCCGACTATACAGATCTCAGAACAACCTTAATCAACATCGTGGTGGCAGACAGTGGCCCTCTGTTCTAGGCCTCCTCGCGGTACAATACCAGTGGGGCTGATGCGGTGTGAGCAATGGTAGGACTGGAATTCAGTCTGTCCCTCGGCCCCTCTGTACTGGCGTCCCCGGTTCCACCGAGTTCCGCACACAAAGCGATGGCAAGCGATGGAGAGGCAGGAAGGCCCTGGGTTCTCACCCCAGACTCCTTTGGTGGCTTGAGCAAACTGCAGCCGCTCTGTGCCTTAGTTTCCCTACCCCACGTGATGCTGCCAGAATGGACGGGGCTGATCTGTATACCAACCTTTGCAGCTGCAGAGGGCTTAGGCAATCCCCATGTGTTCTAAATATCAGCGCCCAACATGCAGCTGCCACAATCAGGGTGGCTGAAGTGAGGTAGAGTGTCCAGTGGCCTGATTCTGCACCTTCCTAACTACATGAGTGGCCCCAGGGGTTGCAATGGGACTACAATACTAAAGACGCATGAGGGTAGCAGGATTGCGCCCCCCCCCCTCTGCCCATCCAGCCAGAACGAAGAGACATGCCAGTGCAACCTCTCCATGACAAATCAAAACCTCGGGATTGTTTGCCAAGCAGGCGACCAGGCTCCATAAATCCAGAGCCCTGAAGGTTAATAGCAGCCCTGCCTGTCAGTCATGCTGCTATTGCCTTTGGCAGGGGAGCAGGAGGGGGCCGCTGCCCTTATGCTGAGTTAGGTGCCCCTGAGGGGGGAAGGTCTCGAAGCCGGGGGTGCAGCCCGAGTCTGAATATCTACACGGCGTTTTTAGCCCTGCAGCCCGAGTCGGCTGAGCAGGGCTCCCGGACTGGGTGCTGCGGATTTCTTATCACGGCGCAGACGGACACGGAGACGCAGTGCCCATGGGGCACTGCTGTTGCCAAGACAGGGCAGGGAGAAGCAGCGCGGCACCAGGGTGGGGGAGGGTAATCCTCCCCCGGCTCATTCGGGGACTGCGGAGTTTGGTCGAGGTTAGGTTGGGTTTTTTTCACCACTGAGCTCTGCGCGGTATGACCGAGACGCAGCCCCGTGCAACGCGCCTGTTCTGCCCGTGCGAGGTGTGCGAGGCAGGGCTCTCCTCAGAGCATCCCTTACTCCCGGGGCTGGGGAGCTCTCTCCCCCTGCAACACACCGGGGCTGGCGGAGGCCCTGGCTCCCATGATCGGGGACGCGGTGTGCAGCAGTCCCGCCGACGGGACCAGCCAGACGTGAGCTCGCCCCTGGCCTGGTGCTCGGGCATCTCACAGCCCTGAGAGCCCAGAGCAGACACCTGCGCTCGCCTCCCTTCCACTGCAGGGGCAGGAAGGGAACAAGGATCCAGGAGGAGCGAGGGAGGTTTGAGGGCCTGCTACCCATCCAGCCGCGGGAACTTTGTGGCTGGGCTGTTGTTTGAAAGCGAGTTTGGGCCGGGCCTGTATCTCCAGGAGGCACGTGCCATGCAGACCCAGGGGCAGCCCACCAGCTCTGCTCTCTAGGGGTCAGAATTGGGCCCAGAGCCTGTAACGTGCTTTGTGACACTCCAGGGCTGTCTGGCCTTAAAATCCCACCTGCCTGCAGCGTGAGCGGTGCTAAATAACACCAAATTCCTGGGGCGGAGGGACCCCTCCTGCCTTCCTGAAACCCCCCTGGAATTTTAAAGCCACCAGGCCTACCCAGCCTGCCCCTCAGGAGGGCTGAGGGGGTGCGGAGAGAGGCCGGCCCGGTGTTTAAGGAGGAGACGCGCGGCCTCCTGCACCCCAGTCTCACAGTCAAGCGGCTCCTGGAGGAGCACAAGCGCCGATACCGGCCAAAATCACGCCCAGCGGCGGCAGGTGAAGCCTCTCCCCGTCGAGTCTGCAGCAAGCTGACTTTGCTGAAAGTCAAATGGAACGGTCCTGATTAGATCTCGGCGGAGGGGGAAGCCAGAGAGCCTGACCGCGGGATGGAGGATGAGAGAGAGGCAAGCGGAGGAGGGAAAAAACCCATCCCAGTCTTCCAGCGGGACTCCGAGGGCTTCTGTTACACTGGAAGGAGTCGGCTACTGACAAGCTAGTGAGTGCAAAGGGGCTGGATCTCCCTCCCACACCTACCACCGCAGCAGGGGGAGGAAGAAAAATGCTGCTATCAACGCCAAAAAATAAATCCCTTGAGGTCCTGAGTCTTGCGCATCAATCTCTGCCCATTGCTCGCCCTGTCGGGGCTCAGAGCAGCGCGAGAAAGCTCCCCGCCTCCAAACTTTGCCCTTCTCTCTTAATGCAGCCTCTGCACTCACACTGAGCCATGCAGGGTGGGGAGGAGAGAGCCTGTCTCTCCCTCTCTCCACAAGAGCCCCTTTTCATTCGGGGAGGGGTAACAGGTCTGACTACTAAGGATTGGTCAGTTGCCGCAATCAAGCTCTGCAGAACAGGAGCTGTGGGGATGTGAATACCACCCACAGGAGCGCTCTGAAGTTAAATGCATCCAGATTGCATCTCATTTAAACAACTCGGTTGCTTCTCCCCATGCGGCAGAGACCCGCTAACCACCAAACTGTACAGCATGAAAGAGGGAGTCTTCTAGGGTGACCAGATGTTCCGATTTTATAGGGACAATCCCAATTTTTGGGGATTTTTCTTATATAGGCTCTTTTACCCCCCTGCCCCCGGTCCCGATTTTTCACACTTGCTGTCTGGTCACCCTAGAGTCTTCTAACCCAGCTGAGGTCTCCTAACATAGGGTGATTTCCTCAGCATCTGCTGGCCTGAGGACTAAGCCTGCAAGTCCAGGTGAAAAGTACCTGCGTTGCCACATCCCCAAGGCCACCTCTCCCGGCCACACTGATTTAAATTGCCACGTCTTCACTGCCCCAGCAATAAATCCGCTCTACTCTCCCCTAGTAAAACCAGTTCTGCCACCCCTTTTACACCAGGCACTAATTACACACACACACACACACACACACACACACTGACTTACAGCTATGCAGATAACACAGTCCCATATCTTCACCAATGACCTGGAAGCCAATATAAAATCATTGCTGATCATATTTGCCAACGATACAAAGATGGGGGAGTAGTAAATAAAGGTGGGGACAGGACAGTTATGCAGTGAGATTGCTTCACTTGGGAAGCTGGGTGTATGCAAATAAGATTTATTTTCATCCAGCCAGATGCAAGGTCAGACATGGAGTAGCAAAGAAAGTAGGCCAGACTTCAAGAGTGGAGTTGGTGTTTGGGGAAGCAGTGACTCTGTAAGGGAGGCAGAGATAATGGTCTATAACCAATTGAACAGGAGCGACCAGTGCAGTGCTGTGGCTAAGAGGGCAAATGCGCCCGTTTGATGTATGCGAGAGAGAATATTGAGAAGTAAGGGGGTGGTATTACTCTGTGTACAGAATCGGCGAGACCATTGCTGGGACACCGTGTCCCGTTCTGCTGTCCAGCCTTCAAAAAGGATGTTCAAAAATTGGGAAGGATTCCAAACAGAGCTAACGGCAAAACCTGCTTTACTGGAAGAGACTTGGCAAGTTCAGTCGTTTTAGTTTATCCAAGAGAAGGATCAGAGATGACTGGATAAGGGTCTAGACGATTTTCCTCGGTAGAAGATTTTTGATAGCAGAGGGCTCTTTAGTCCAGTGGACAAAGGCAGAACAAGATCCACAGGCTGGAAGTTGAAGCTAGAGAACTGTGGGGTAATTAACCACTGCAACAACATAACAAAGGCTGTGATAGTTTCTCCATTATAGGAGGTCTTTAAATGAAGTATCAGAGGGGTAGCCGTGTTAGTCTGGATCTGTAGAAGCGACAAAGAGTCCTGTGGCACCTTATAGACTAACAGAGGTATTGGAGCATAAGCTTTCGTGGGTGAATACCCACTTTGTCAGATGCATGCAGTGGAAATGTCCACTGCATATTTATACCTGCCTCTAGACATTTCCACTGCTTGCATCCCACGAAGTGGGTATTCACCCATGAAAGCTTATGCTCCAATACCTCTGTTAGTCTATAAGGTGCCACAGGACCCTTTGTCGCTTTTAAATTCAGAGTGGATTTCTTTCTAACAGCTCAGCTCAAGCTCAACCCGAAGTTCTGGGCTGGATGCAGAAATCATGGGTGAGGTGCTCTGGCTGGTGTTAGGCAGGTCCCTTGCCCTTCTGGCCCAAACATCTGTGAATCTACGATTAACGAATTCAAGGTGCCCCTTAACCATTCATTTTAGACTCTCATCCCATCTCCTCCAATGAGTGAAGCTGCATCTCTCCCCCATTAATGAATTTTTGGCTCTTTTCTACTCTCCTAATTAACGCACCCTGGATCCTGCCTCTCCAGTATATTAATACTAATCTCCAACTACCTTTGTGTGGGACTCCTGCCTGGCTTCATGCCTCAGGCCTTTCAGGAATCCCAGTAACTCTTCTCTGCACTGGCTCCCCTGTGCCCGGAATGAGGTAGGGACCCGCCAGAGCAGGAGGACCCTGACCCCCAAGCAGGGCTGCAATGCGTGAAACCCTCATTTCCCGTAATCGGTTCCCCCAGTCCCCGTGTTGCCCTCTCGTGGTTTAGTCTTAACACTCAACAATTCTTACATCCTGAATCAGCAACTCCCTTCCTCGGCACCTCCACGCACTGGCCAGGTCCTTGGGGAGCTCCACGGGTCTTTGTCCCCAGCCTCCTGGGATTCACAGGAGGGCCCCGTCCCCCCGCTATACCAGACAGCTTGCTGTGCCCCCCATCTATGGACACACGCACAGGAGGGTACGGCCTGGAGGATGCTTTGTAGGAACCACCAGCTGCAGCATGAAGTCAGTCAGACGACTCAGTAGAAGACACCTTTCCCCGTCCAGTTGCTCCTAAGCTCATGTCCCAGCCTGGTGCTGCTGTTGCTCCCGTCTTTCCAACAGGACATAAAATGAGACACGATCATGACAGATCCTCACGTTCGGACACCATCAGCTCATGGGGAGGCCCCTCCTTTGTCCCACTAATAAATCACAGCCCTGGCTGCTACCCCATTCATGCTCCCCTCTATAGACCCAGCCAAGGCCAGCATCGGCCATAGTGCGGGCTCCTTTCCAGCTCAGACGTCAGCAAGGGGAGCGATATTTACAGCTGCTGTGTGAAATCCAGAGGTTCAGGCTTGGCTGGTCCTGGGGATTCTCAGCAGGCATCTGGTTTACCCATAAATAAGTGTCTAAAGCCAATTTAGTGACACCCGTGCAAGCCCCTGTTCCCAACCGACTTCTTATACTGGAACAATAGCGTCCACCTGGGCATTTACACCAGTTTAACTAGACTGGTTTAAATTCACCCTTCAGGTTAAACCAATTCAACATTCCCATGTAGACAAGCCCCAGAATTTGGACTCCTGGATCCTACTCACAGAAAACGCCGGGCAATACGCCAGTAAATGGTGCTATTGCATTGCCAAGTACTATCTTATGCAGGGAAACTCACAACGAGAGCTGTCAGTCTCCTTCATTGTGACCCAATGCTTCTGCTGTGGCCCACCGAAAACAGTGTCTTCTAACACACTCATGGTTCAGGTAGCTTTTAGTACTGCTCATTCACCATAACACAAAACGGAGGGGGAATTGCATTAATTTCTTTTGACAGATACTAACTCACACGATTAGTTGGGTTCTGCAATTAGAAACTACATCAGCTCGGGGGGAGGGGGGAATCTAAATTAAAAGCCACTTGAGTGAGCACTTTGAGGAATTACTGGGAGAGTCGTGAAGGAGAGTGTGGCTCTGTGTTGGGGTACGGGCCGCGGGGCTGTCAGGGAGCTGACTCAACCGCCTGCCAGATCTGAAGAGACTAGTGCGTGTTTTCTTGCGCAAACAGCTTCCTTGGGGGCGGTGGGAGTGACAGGCCGTCTGGATTAACACACGCCACTCTTCAGCGGTGTCTCAGGACCATCCTCGTACCAGGGAACAGGACTATTCCGCACAGGGCAAATATCCAGGTACCCCGGCCAAGCTGGGGGCCCCCACAGGTGCGCCGGAACCTGGGTAGATGGGGGGGGGGGGAGCACTGGCGCCAGAACTGTGGCCCTGCCCCCTGCTTCTCTTCTTCCCCCGGAGGCCCTGCCCCAGTGATTTCCCTACACCCCCCCTGAATTTCCCCAACCCCCCCCCAGTTTTGTGAACTAGTTACATGCCAATTTAGTGACACCCCCCCAGTAAATTCGAACACTCCCCCCCCCATTTCAATTCCTGGGGAGGCCACTGCCCTGCCCCTTGGCCAGGCCAGAGCCGGACCATGGTAAGAGCTGGCCGGGGAGCCCCCGCTGCTGTGGGGAGCTCCAGATCCTTCGCCTGCCCTGGGTGCCAGAGAGCAGCCCCCAGCCTGTGTCCCTGCCTGGTTCTGGTGTCCCTGGGCCCCCAGGACGTGGGGGGGGGGGGGCTAACATGTTCTTTGTGCCCAGAGCCCCCAATAAATCTTAATTCACCTCTGCAAATAGCTTCTGAAGCACCTCGCTCCCCAGGAGAGGGAGAGCCCAGTTCTCCTCCCTCCTCGGTGCCGCCTTCCCTCCCACAGCAACTGAGGGGTTGTACCTCTTCCTGCAGCTGGCCGCCAGCTCCCTTCTCCTGAACACAGCGCTGATCCCGGCTCAGCAGTGGCCTCCCCAGGAATTGAAATTATGGGGCGGGGGGTGTTCAAATTTACTGGGGGGGGGGGTCACTAAATTGGCATGTAACTAGTTCACAAAACTGGGGGGGGGGTGTTGGGGAAATTCAGGGGGGGTGTACACCCCCCCTAGGGGTGGTGTAGGAAAATCACTGCGGCTCAGTGCAGGTGGCTGGCGGTCCCAGCCGCAAGTAGGCTATCCTTGCCCTGCAGGCAGGCGCCTGGCCCCATAACGTTTCCGTCTCTTCCCTAGCCCAGCCCCATATGCTGTCCATGTCCCAGGCACCCAGGTTAGCTGGATCTTTGAGGTCCTCCTCCTTTCTAGATTGCCCCAGCAGGGTCCCAGCTCAGTGCTGGGAAGCAAACATGCTACTTTGCCATTCTGACCCAGCTGTTACTTCCCGGCTGGTGCCTCGGGAGCGGCCTCTCCCCCATGGCAGTGGGATTCTGTGCGGGGTAGCTAGGATACAGGATGGTACCAAGGTGATACACACCATAGGAGAGCACAGATTTCACAGAGACACCATTGGGGAAATAGAACATGAAGGCACTTAATTTGTATGCAAGAGATTTTTAAATGTACAGTATCCCTTTAATTTCTTGAAAAAATGCTATATTTTATATTTGTCCTGGTAACATAAAATCATTTAACTGGGGAATTTGACTAATGTTTTTATTTAGAGAGGTGCTTAAAAAAATAAAACCCCCAACAAAATGCAAGTGTGTGTTTAGATAAACGTTGCTGGTAATGTAATGAGAGGGCAGTCAAAATCTGTGGCCACTTTGGTACATTTTATGGTTTCAATCCCCTCCATCCCTGCAAACACATTTCCTAACAAGAATCGGACTGGGACCAACTTCACATAGACCGGAGAAAAACCACTCGGCAGAGAGTTCAACCAATAACCCAGGAGTGAAAGGCTCCACAGCCGGTGACTTCTCCCACGAGTCTCCCTGCGGTAGGAGGTTGATCATGGTATCTCAGGTTTCACTGTTTCAGAATCTGCATCAGTGATATGTTTAAAAGCCCCAAGGGCTGTTTGTACAAACAGGACTCTGCCAGACACTGATTAATCAAAATAGTTATGATATCCGTATTGAGCTCCCTGCAAATCTGCTGTTCACATTCGGTGAAGAGTGCTCCAGTGTCCTTACATATTTCGTGTTAAGGGAGGGAAAAAACTACCACTCATCAGGAAAGCCTATGCATATTCCTTTCAGACTTTGTACTGAAATTCTATGGTGTTTCTAAATATTACTGAGAAATGAACTGTCACTGCATAATAGACAGACAAGTGGAAGGAGGTAAAGAAGAAGTTAAAGACTATTTCACACCACGCTTTGTAAAGCTGTCACTCACCAGCCATAATCTAATGAGACAAAACTCAGAGAAGCAGCAACAGATGCCTTCATACACATTTGGCCTCTTACATTACGTACTAGGCCACTGTCCAACCAGAAATCACATCCCAGTGAAATCCCTTGCCTCTGTTTCTAACCCTTCGGACTTGTTACAGTCTCGCTTTTAATTATATGATTTACTCTCCACCATTGTTTCCGGTTAAAGCAGAACAAAAACACTGTGTAAACTGGCCCTAAGCTAGACTGGTCACTTTCTAAGCAGTTTCATCAGTCTGGTTCTCAAGCACAAACCCCAACTTGGGATGCAAACATTGCTGATCACCATTCAAATCATCCCCAAACAGTGAGCAAAGCGCCGAGTTCAGAGAAGAGACCTGAGCTCTGGTTTCAACTCTGCCAGTGACTCGCTGTATGACCTCTGAAAGTCACTAGTCCTCTGGGCCCCAGCTTTCCCCATGAGCAAAAGGAGTGTGACGCTACTGACCCATCTCACGAGGTAGCGCGGCTTATTATGTGTTGGGCACAATTTCTATTTTGGGGACATTTTAAAAACCCATCGAGCCCATGGCACAGGCGTAGCCAGGGTGGCATTTGTCAGACGTGTCCTGGCCAGGTCAGAATTTAGTGTCATGCCCACAGGAAAAATGGAGCCAGACAGACACTTAAAACCACAAGTGTTCCCAGTTCACTCTTCTCCGAATGCCCACTGGCTCAGGACATGTGACTAGTTCTCTCTAGCAGCTGGCCCAATCAGGATAAGGGCCGGCTACTCTGGGAAGCCACCAGAGATGCTTCTTGAGCTCAGGTCGTAGGGGCTCGGCTGTGTGTGTGGACCTGGGCATGTGTGGACCCCACATCACTGGGAGCAGCTGGACAAGACTCTGGCGCAAGTGAGGATAGGTGCCAGCTACCAGAGTTACTGGGGCTCCGGGCAGGGGGTTGGGGTGTGAGGGGGTGTGAGGGCTCCGGCGGGGGGTGGGGTGTGAGGAGGGGGTGAGGGCTCCGGCGGGGGGTGCGGGCTCTGGGGTGGGGCAGGGGGTTGGGGTGCAGGAGGGCGTGCGGGTGCAGGCTCCGGGCGGCGCTTATCTCAGGCAGCTCCCGGGGCGCTGCCGGTTCCTGGCCGTGGTTCCTGGCCAATGGGAGCTGCTGAGCTGGCGCGGGGTGTCTGTTTAGGACCCAGCATTTCAGTTTTGAGACAGAAAGGAAAAGGGGTGGGGGGATGGGGAGGGTTGTATTCCAGTACACACTGCAGCTCCAGTTAGGGGCCAGGGCTCTGTGAGGCCAGGCACCCTACAAAACACACAACAACCCGGCAAGCCCTGCTCCGAAGGGCTCAAACCACCCAAGAACCACGGTGGGGGTTTGCAAGGCCGAAGCAATCAGAAAGTTTCCATGAGGTTTTATTCAGTTCAGTGACACCAGGGCCGGTTGCTCCATTCACACCCCACCCTGAGGTGCTGGGGGGAATATCAGTGATCTCAGGGGTCTCTTCCTGGCTTCCGCAAGCCGGACCCTCCATGTCTGCGTCTGGACAGCGCAAATAATGCTGCTCCTCTTGTTCCACCGAGGGGCTGGGCGGCCGAGCTCCGGAGCGGAGATTGCTGGATCGAAGGCTGGAAACGTGGAGGAGGGGCAGCCCCCAGCGGGACACGGGACGTGGAAAGGGAGACCGGCCCATCGCCGGGAATGAACCAGCCAAGGCAGCTGCACCATCCCCAGTCAGACGTCGAAGGTTCCCTTTGCACTGAGCCAGGGCTGCCATCCTGATGGTCACAGCGCCCCCAGCTGGCTGGACTGAGGGACAGTCCCAGCCTGCTGACCCCAGCCGGCCATCCCTCCTACAGCCCCCGCAGCAGGGACGGGTGTGCTCTGGGTTCTGGAGGGCCTGGCTGGGTTTGACCCTCAATCCCACCGGCAGGCGCGGGGTCTGGATCACCGTCTCAGCCCAGCCAGGGCTGGTCCACACGCTGAAAGCCGGTTATCCTGGTTTAGTTTGTGCAGGGGATGTACCGCAGTGAACTAACCTGCTCCAAGCCCGGCGTACCCTGCTAGGAGACACCGCCCCCGAAGCCACACCGCTGGGACTCGGTCTAAGAACGCCACCTCTAGCTGGAGCGGCACAGCTGTGTCCGCAGCAGGGAAGGAGGTTATCCGTGATTTTTACCCGTCACAACGTCCTTCTCACAGCACTCCGGCCTCGCTCTCCCCGGGGGATCGGGTGTCACTTTTATTAATGGCCGTCAGGGCTTTCAAGAGCCCCGACAATTAGCAAAAGTCTCAATTTTTACACTGACCCATTTTTCATGCCACCGAGTCCTTCGTGTGACAAAGGAGCCGGAGGGACGGGACGTTCGGCTGGCTCTCTGGTTTGCCCTTTCCCCAGAACTGGGGCATGGGGTGTGGAAAACCCTCTGCCCTTGGAATGCCTTTGCGGACACCTTCCATCGGAAGAGCAGGGAACGATGAGCCGCGGGGCTCAGGACATGAAGTGCGGGTAGGTCGGGGATGGTGTGAGCCGCTGCTCCCAGCTCCACTCAGCCAACTCCAGTCGCTCCTGACCCACAACGGTCAGGATCCTCGATGTCTCTGCCGCTGCCCCGCAGTCCTGACCCCCGCTTCACTCCCAATGCAGAGACCCACAGACACGCCAAGCCGGCACGGGCGCAAACCGGGACCCGGCTGAGATCTGCCCAGCTCCTTGTCACCGCTCCCACGAGCGGAGCTTAGAGGCTGGGGAAGAACCCAGGGTGGGGAAGGCCACTGCTGAGCAGTGAGCATGGAGGCCGGATTGGCTGGTTTCACTGGGAACATCCTTCTCCTAACTCCCCTTGTCTTGGAGACGGGGGCATGAGATTCGCACACCTGCTCCCTGAACACTGGGCTTAGCATGACCACGAGCATCACAGCTCACGCCCATGCTTGTGCAGGGTCTACAGCAGAGACCCAAGAAACTTCTGGACTACGCCGCTGGCCTGTGTGTCCATAGGGAGACCCAGGCGGGGACCAGCCTTAGCGCCCCCAAGTCCTGGCGGCAGGCTGTCCGTCCCCAGCCTGGACCCGGAAAGAACGGGAACTCACAGGCACTCCTGGGGGCGGAGTGTGGGCAGGGCCATGCCAGGCACAGCCTCCCCCAGCCTGATACCCGCTGCCCACGCCAGCATCCTGCCCCACGCTGAGCGCGGCCGGCAGCACCCAGGAGATGTTTGCAAAGCCTCTGGTTTCCACCCGCCCTTGCAGCCTCCCACTGGGTCCACTCCTATAGAACGGGGAGCTTGGCAGTGAGCTCTGTGGGGCACAGCGCCCCCCAGCTGGAAATCTCCTGCCAGGGTATGTGACGGGGAGCATCTCCCCACTGAGCTAGTCTCCCCAGCAGGCAAGGAGATACACACACACACCTGTGGGGAAACACAACTCTCTCTCTCTCACACACACACACACACACACACACACACACACACACCCCTTTCCTGGGGATGCAGCCAAGGTACAATGCTGCCACCCTGTGGCAAACAGGGGTTACTGCAATGGCCATTTGCTGCTGGAAAGTGAAGGCTCCCAGACCTGGCAGGGACTTGAGCAGTCTCCAGTCCAGCCCCCTGCACCCGCAGCAGGACGAAGAATGGCCCCGTCGCTGAAGGTGCGAGGACAGATGCTAGAAGCGACGTATTCGGTTCCGCCCTGGCACCGCAGAGCTGATGGCCCCTTGCTGCACACCAAGCGACGGGACGACAGCCGTACGGAGGAGTAACTGAGCTGCACAAAGGAGCCTGGAGAGGACAGCAGACTCCTTCTGTGTCGTTTGGCCTGTGCCTCAGGCCTTAAAGCCTCCTCCCCCCACTGCAGCCTCGGGCCCCACAGAAGAAAGGTGGAAGCTCCAAGCTCACTCCAAAGGATTCGTTACCCAGGGGCTTGCTGCTGCTCAGGGAGCCAGGAACCTTCTCTCCAGTAACGTTCCCGGACACTGCAGCGAGTCGCCCTCCGGGCCCAGTACTTGCTGGTCTCAGGACATGGAGCTGGTTTCGGGCAGGTTTCAGCTCCGCTCAGCCCGCCCCTTTTCTGCGCGTTGTGCAGGAGACCAACCTGGAGCGAGAGAGCCAACCCCAGGCCTGCTGCTCCGCGACCTGCAGCACGCAGCAAAGCAACCCCGCTGCACGGACTGCTGTGGGAGCAGGTGCCAGGCCCAGCGCTGCCCCACCCTGCTGGCTCTGTGAGGGAGGCCGCTCGGGGGCGGGGGGAAGAGCCAGGCAGCGCCCACCAGCTGACACATGGGCAGCCAGGAGTGAGCCTATCGCTGCCCGTGTGCAGCCTGTGCTGGGCTCTCACAGGGCACCTCCAACTGCCAGCTCTCCCTTCGGGCGAGAGTCCCTTCCCCAGCCCTTGTTCCCCGGCAGCTGGGGCCGCGGGCTTCAGATCCGCTCGGCGCTGTTCGTCGCTGGGTGAGGAGGTCTGCTCCCGAGTCCTTCCTCTGCGTCTCTGGTAACAAGCTTCATTGCCTCTTGGTCCTGCTGGGAGCAGCATGGTTCACGGCATGGCTGGCAGCCCCACATGCCCGCTGCGGAGCAGTACCCCTGTGTATGGCACATGCGATAGCCCTCTTGGCCTGCAAAGCCTCCTGCTGCTACCAACAGAGCGGGGCTCACCTCCCGCCCTTGTTGCAAGCATGTTCCCTTGCCAGGGTTCCTGACGGGGTCTGAGCATCCTTTGGCCGTGACTCCGCCCTCCCCCAGCACCTCGTCCCTGCGAATCTGCAGCACTTCGCAGCCTTCATGCTCGCGGGGCTCCCGCCCACGCTGGGAGCGGCTCTGCTCTGCTACCTAAACACTAGTTCATCATCTCTCCCCGGGTCTCCAAAGCCATATGTGGGGCTCTCCCGGGACCGTCTCCTCCCTCCTTTGCCCTCCGGGTGTAGCCCACTGGGTGCAGGGCTCAGCTTTCAGCACAAACTCGGAGCACAGTCACCCGGCGCCTGCCTGCGCTGAAGGGTGGCGAGAGCCTTTCATTCCCGTCGCCAGATGCACCTGCTCTGTGCTGCTTCTTCTGAGAGAGACAGAAGGAGGCAAGGCTGGGGCTGGGCAGATCCTGCAGCGAGAGCTGGGAGCCGGGAGCCCTCTGTTCGGCCAGCCAGGATTACCAGGCACATGGACGAACACCGTTTGCTGGCGTAGAGTCCACACGACTGCGGTAAAGGGAAATCACACCTCACCAATCTACTAGAATTCTCTGAGGGAGCCACTGGCCATGTGACCCAGTGGTTATAGTGGACTTGGGCTTCCAGAAAGCCTTTGATTGCCCATTAGCCAGGCCAGGCCAGCCACAGGGGTCCAGTTTTGTGACATCGGCCGGCCAGGTGAGTGTTTGCAGACGGGGATCGATATTGCAGATGGCTTCCTCCCGCGGGCTCCGAGGTGAAAGCTGCTCCACCAAGAGCAGCTCGAAGGCTCCCCTGTCAAGGCCCCGCTTCTCTCCTTGCTTTGCTCTCTGGGCCAGCGAGCAGCCAGGGCCAGCCCGCTCTACCGCACGGCGCCCTTTGATGGGGGGCCCTGAGTGTTTCACACCCACAGACTCCAAGCGCCAGTGGGGGCAGGTGCTCGGGACTCCAGCAAAGGGAAGAGCACTGCTGTGTCTTGACCCCCGGCCCCCTACGGGTGCCTGGAGCCCTCCCGCTCACCGGCACGCAGGAGTTCGCTCTGAGGGCCAGGAATTGGTGAGATGCTGAGCACCCTTGAAATCAGTGGGGTGGGCGCTCAGCACCGCACAGGGCTGGGCCCAAGGGCTACTCCACGTAACAGCTGCCGTTCTCCAGAAGCGCCGACTCTCGCCCAGATGTTGGACACAGGGAGGAGCCACCCCCCCCCCCCGGTGATCTGACAGCGTTAGCCAGACCCCTTGCCCACTGGGGCAGCACGAGCCACAGCGTCAGCAGCACCAGGCCTCCCCCCAGGAGACACATTCAGCGTTCGCGGCCCTTTGTGTCCTGGGGTCTCTGCTGAGGCTCCACCCGGGGCTGGGATCAGTGGAGTGGTCAAGGCAGCAGTGTGATGCAGTGTGCTGCACGGTGACACTCAGCGGGGGCAGGAAGCAGCCAGGGGGGTTATGAAAACCCCCAGAGCAGTGGTTCCCAATGCTGTGCCCGCGGGCACCAAGGCGCCCGCCGGGGCATTTATGTGCGCCCACCTACCGACAAGGGAGTGCTTCCGCCAGACAACCCGTCGCCGAAATGCCTCCGAGAAGCGGTAACACCAAGAAGCGTCGCCGCCGCTTTTTCAGCGGCATTTCAGCAGTGACGCTTCTCGATGACGCCGCTTCTCAGCGGCATTTCGGCGGCCGGTCGTCCGGCGCCCGCCACACTTTTCTGGGAACATGAAGATGCTGCTGCAACGGAAAGGTTGGGGACCACTGCCCCAGAGAGTCCACGAAGGTCTGAAAAGACAGTGATAAATAATATTGGAACGAACCCTCCTGTTCTGCTCCCCGGGCTGCGGCTCTTACCTCTTCCCTTGACTGGCAGCAAACCGGCGCCACCTGGTGCCCAGAGCCACACACAGCTCAGGAACGTCTTTCCAAGGCGCTGGCCTTCAACTCCCCGGAAGACGTGAGCCGGTGCTGGCCGTGCAGCGCACGCTAGGAGAAACTGGTGTGTGAATGGCGGGACACGGCTGCAGGGGCTGGCTTCTTTGAGAGCCGAGCGGGGAATTTAAATCTTCCAACATGCCCAGAAAAGGACCAACGCCTCTTGGTAAGCACCTGCACAGCCTGCTCTGAGCGGCCGTGGGAACCGTCACGCTGCCGGCCGCAGATACAAACAGAGACTTAGGAATCACGCTCCATTTCCGCAGCTTCTCACCCCCCCCAGAGCCTTCTGGGTTTCTGTGCATAGGGGGACAGGGGACAAGTCCTTTCTGCCTGGCAGCACCAGCTCAAATGTGGCCCAGGAGCTGCTCCCTTGTGATAGCTGTTTAGACCCATAGGGGAGATCTAAGTCCATTTGCCAGGGGACAGGTGTCCGCAGTGTAGTTGTGCTCACCTGGTTTCCTCTGGCAGCTGGGACGTACCATTCACTCATGCTAAAGATCTGTAAGTTGGCCCTGTACTTGTCAAGGCTCTTCCCCTCCACAATACATGTGGGCTCTTCACAACTACCACAGAGAAAGTTATTTGCATCATTTACAATGAGGAACAGGGGGCCGGAGAAGCTCATGCCCTGGTAATTTCAAGGGCTGTTCACCTCGGCAGCTCACACCCAGCCAGGGTTTTACTCACAGAAATAGAATCACAATGCAACCCCTAATACAGAAGGCAGCTATTGCGTGCAAAGGCCTCTGACTTGCATTAAAATAGGACCGTGCACCTGCCAACCCCGGTGTGCTTTACAGACGATACACATGTCGCGGTCTCCTTGCCCCACTGCTGAAAGTGCAGCCAGCAATGGGATCAAACAAATCAGCCTTGGAATAATCCACAGCCCCACTAGGGAATCTTGTGTTGGAGCAGCGCGTGCGGGATACACTCTGCAGTTGGAGGCAGTGGGATTTTCTGGCCGTCAGCCAGCTGGAATTTGGCCAGGCCCTGGTGCTGACATCGTTAATCGCCGTGGCCCGGCTTTCGCATCTCATCTGAAAGACAAACAGCCAGTCCTGCAGCCTGGGTGTTCCTCCTTCCGACTAGCCAAATTCCGGTACTGCAGGGTGAATTCCATTGGACACCACTGAGTTCCTGTTAAGAAAGACTACCCACAAGACGGGTGCCATTTTACGTCCGTTGGACTCTAGTTTCCCTGTAAGAACTGGACCCCACTGCTGTTGCCCCCGCTCCTCCACACCTGCTTGCAGCTGCCCTAAGGACGCAGAGGAGTCCAGAGCCGGACGTTATTCCGTGAACTCGTAACACCCCCAACAGGAATTTGTTCTTCAAGGAAGATTGCGGTGCGCCTGGTTCTCATTTACAGAGGCCCCGGTCCAGCGCTCTCGCGGCACAGGGGGCGGAAAAGGGGGTGTTCAGACAGTCGCACCCACTAGACGTGCCCTTTAAACTGCGAAAGCGGCACAACAGAGTCCTAATGTAACTCGTGACTCAGACTCGGTGAGGGGGACATCAGTGTGAAACCGTTCCCAGGAGCCGGCCTAGAACTCTCTCTGGATTGCAGGGCACAGCTGCACTAGGGTAACCACCAGGGCCGTCCCTAGCTATTCTGAGGTCCTATGCAGCCCCCCCGTGGGGGGGGGCAGGCCTCCGCGGGGGGGGGGCTGCTTGGGGGGCAGAGGGGAACCGCCCCCCAGCACTGACTGGTGGTGCGTCTGGAGCCAGGTCGCTGCACTTTCTGCCACCGGTGAGTGCAGGCCTGACCCTGCTGCACTCCTCAGGGAGTGGGGGCAGGGCTGAGGCGGGAAGAGGCAGGGTGGGAAGAGGCGGGGTGGGGGCAGAGCAGGGCGGGGGCTTTGGGGAAGGGGTGGAGCAGGGGCGGGGCTGAGGCGGAGCAGGGGCGAGAAAGGGTGGGGTGGGGGCAGAGCAGGGTGGGGGCTTTGGGGCAGGGGTGGAGCAGGGGCGGGGGCTTTGAGGAAGGGGTGGAGTGGGGGCGGGGCAGTGGGCGGGGCGATGGGGAAGAGGCGGGGCAGGGGCTGGAGCAGCACACAGCCGCGCAGGGCACCAGGGAATGTGGTGCCCCAAATGTCCTGGTGCCCTAGGCAGCGGCGTACTTTGCGTGTGGGTAGGGACGGCCCTGGTAACCACCCATCCCAAAACACGCCAGACAGTCGAGATTCCCAACCCGTCCTGCCAGCCTAGCGCCTCTGTACCGTGCTCTGCGGTCAGACTGCTGGGGCCGCTCAGAGGAACTAGTTCGGCCCGCGGGACAATTAACGAGTTGTCATTTGCATCCTCCCCTCCCGCCGACCAAGGCTTATGGAACGGTGTCAGCCTGGGCCGAAGCACCAGTCCCCGCCCAGGGTGTGACCAGCTCATCTCACTAGACGTGCCAGGAGGCAGAACTACGCTATGTGAGGAATCCAAGCTTGGGGACACGGGTCCGTCCCGTCCCACCAGCAGAATAGCTGGGACACGAGGCCGACGGAGGCAAAGGAAAGAGACGGGGACTCTGCGAGTTCAGATGACCCTCCACCAAAAGGGCTACTTACCAGAGAAGCAAGTTTGATCCCAGCAGAGCTCAGTGGGGGTTGTGGAAGGGGCCTCGTGAGGTCATCTAGCCCACCCCACCACGCTGAGGGAGTTGTTTCTTCCATTCACATTTTTTTCCAATCAAAAAACTGAAACTTTCCCCAGAGTTAAAAGTGAATTTCTTGACGAGCAGTGCGTAGAAGAGGAGAATCACTTGCCTAGATACCACAGCTGATGTTAAAGGAACACATTTCCAGAGAGCCTGCAGAAGGTACCAGGGGCCTGTCAAATCTGCTTTCATGCACAGGGGCGAGCCCTGGATATCCGAGTCTCATTGCCAAGCCTTCCATGTAGAGTTGGCGCTGGGCACACAGACAGGCAGGCATGGATGCTCTGCCAGGGGTGAAAGAGAGGCCCTTTGAGCAGGAGGTCATGATGGCCAGTTTGCAACCCCAATGGGCAACTTTAGCAGAGAGGTTAAGGACTGGAGGCCGTGGCCACCTGCCCAGCATCTAGAGATGACCATCCAAGGCCATGTAGGTCAGGGGACAGAGAAACTCACACTGCTGAAACCAATGCTCACCCGCTCAGCTGGCAATTCAGAAATAGTTCAAACGTGCATCACCATTCAATCCAGCCGCCCTCCCCCTTCATGGATTTAAAGACGCTTCAGAAATCCCTAGTAACTGTGCAGTCACCATATGTTTGCGGTCTGGGAGTAGGCTGCCCATTTTGGGGGCTGGGTGGAATTTATCCAGAAAAGGCCCTGATTAAAACGGAGCAGCAGAAAACCCCCCCCAACAGCATCGCGAGAGGAGCACGATAATTCTGAAATGGTCAGAATGTTTCACTTCGACACTTTCAATGGGAAACATTCCAGTTCAAAATGACTTCGGGTTTCAAACGTTAATTAGAGTAAATACATTTTTTAAATGGTCAAAACCAAAATGAAACATTACAACCGACCCGAACTGCATTTTTTTTCCAGATTTTCAGTTAAAAAAATGTTCAAGATTTTGACTTTTTGTCCTGATTTGAGATGGGGAGGGGGAAAAAAAAAAAGTCAAAAACTGGCGTATTTTCACAGAATGGGAAAGGTCCCCCCCAAAAACAGTGACTGCAGCAGACACGGCAGCGATTGTTTAACAGGCAGCACAAGCGATCAAAGTGTACATCAGTGACACCTCTGGCCTATTCCAATTCAGGTCAATGCTAGGGGGTCCATTCCCATTGGGATTATCTTGGGCAACGTCATCATAATGCTTCTAGTGCACCTTCACCCCCTCTCTTGGGATCAGCCATTATTATTTTCTTCCCTTCTCTCCAACTGTACCTGTTTATGCAATTATGCATTTCCTACCCTGGGACAGACGCTTTGCAGTGTCACTGATTAGGGCAATAACAAGTAGCAGCAGGAAGCTGCAAACCCTCAATGGACCAACACTGATTTCTCCATTGTGCAATTTTTCCCTTAGATTTTGTTTTTGAACAAGGGAACCAGATGTAAGAGGAAGCGGGGCAGAAAGCTGCCCATGGACTAGCCTCACAGCCCTTGGCATAACACAGGTATACATGAAACTATTTGCAAAGGATCAGTAGGA
This sequence comes from Macrochelys suwanniensis, assembly GCA_033296515.1. Lineage (NCBI taxonomy): Eukaryota > Metazoa > Chordata > Testudines > Chelydridae > Macrochelys > Macrochelys suwanniensis. Next base: position 2,369,260 of record CM065783.1, on the reverse strand, counting down.
GGTTGGTTTAAAAAAACAAAAAACCAAACAGCCTAGGTAGCACCTCGTTAGTTGTGTGCCATTTGATCCAGTTAGGAGATCCATGCAGATTTCTTAGCTTTAAATAGATTTCCCGGATTTCCAGTCATCTACAGAAACGGAACTTTGCACAACTAATTACAAAAAACACACAGTGGGCTTCATTCTGATATGATGTATACCAGGGTGACCCAGGAGTAGCTGCAGTGAAGACAATGGAGTTCCACCAGTATAATCGGCAGCAGAACAGATCCAATGCATCTAATGGCACACCTTTATGTTAATGCCAATGAGAGAGAGAGAGAAAAGGCCAGATTTTGCTGTCAGTTACACTGGTGTAAATCTGGAGTAGTTCCACTGAAGCTGGGGTCACTGGATTTACTCTAGAGCAGAATTTAACCCTGGATCCATATTTTGATGTGTATGCATTAACTGGCAGTGAATGCTCCCGTGACACTCCCAGCTTTTGTAAAAACAAACTTGTATTGATTGTTACAAAATAAATACCATCTGTTTCAGTCCCGTCTGCAAGGCAGTGGATGATAAAAGGTCCGTCTGCACTTTCAATCCCAGTGTGCCATGGAAAGGACGGCCACCGGCCATTTCAACTGGCAGCAAAATACCAGCTACCAAACTTTCTAGTTCACCCCTCCCTGGTCGTTCCATCAGCGACCGGAGTAAAGAGCAAAGCGAGATAAACGGGAGCTGCTCACGATCCTTCACAGCAGCCGCTGAAACCCAAAGAGCCATCTCTGGCCGCTCGTGCCCAGGGGAACAGAGCCGGTGGGAAGTCTGTCCCATCCGTCTTATACACGCTCCTTCCCCACCCCCTCACACTGCCCAGCCGGCAGCTAGGGCGAGCACTGGGTAAAGTTCAGTCCTCTACAGGGAGATGTCGCTGGTGCCCCAGAGGCCTTACAGGGCTGTGGCTTCCAAGACCAAAACAGCGGCCCGTCTGTCTCCCTTTGGACTCAGGCTTGGGGGTTTGGGGGGGGGGGAGGCCTAGCCCCATCAACTCCTGGAGACGCTCGGAAGCGGAGACACGTTGTGTGGTGCGGGCCCTTCTCTCATGTTCATGCCACACGCAGTTACTTTCCCCACAGTCCCAGAAGCACCTTCTTGTCCACACTGAAAAGACAAAGGCTCTTTGTGAATAATCAATCATCGTAATTGTGGGTCATCGCTGGCAAGGCAGGCAAGGGACCCGCTGAGCCCTGGCACATGGCTCTGGGAGCAGGGCACAGATTAAGTCCATACACCCTGTGCCTTCCTGGGACGGTCTCCCCGGCGCCCCTCAGCAGAGAGCCGGAACTGTCAAAGGGACCTAACGGACTTCGGCTCCCACCCTTTTAGCTTCCAATGGGAGTTATGCCCCTAAGAAAATCTCTTCGCAACAGCCGCTCACTTCCCTTGCAGCTGCCCCACACTTTATACACAGAAGCACTGGACACAGAGCAACGGAGCTGCCTTTTCAGTGGAGAAAGACACTGCAGTGATCGGTGCAGCAGGAACGGCCCGGATTCACGTAGCGAGTTCGAGCAGGTCACGTAGGATGAATGTTTTAAGCCACTTCTGTTTAAGGGCTGATTTGGGCAAGTCTCAGAGCCAGCCACGCTTTTTAGAGCTGCCTCCTCTGCTGTCTAAAGGAGCGTTGGGCTTCCCTTCTGACCGCACGTGTCCTGCGCCCGTTCTACAGCAACAGAGGTTTACGCTGCCGTGTGAAGGAGCGGGGCTGAAAGCAGCGTGCGGTTCCGCTGGTGTAAACGGGGAGGACTCCACTGAAGTGGGAGTTGGTCTAGCCAGACCCTCATATGACGGAGCAGACCTCGGCCCACAGAGGTGACTCCTCTGGCCAGGTTTCTCCCACCCTTTGGTTTGGCTGCAGCCCCAGCTCCCTGGCCCTGGTGCTGGGTGGCCGTGCTGCAGACAGGCCACCGGGAGGCAGCCGGTGGATGTGCTGGCTGCTCGTTAAAGCGGGAGAGGAGAGCAAAGGCCTGAGGCACAATTACCTTAATGAAGCTGGCAGCTCTCCCCTGTTAACAGGACCTGACAGGCTGCGTTGGAAGTGCAGCTGCACAAACACAGCCGGCGCTTTCAGGTCCCTTAAAAGCACAGGCGCCCACAAAGCAAACACGGCCAGCCTGCTGGAAACAGACCTGGGCCGGCTGGAGGCAGAGCCGGGGGCTTGTTTGCCTTCTAACGAGGTGTATCTCCATTGAAAGCGCCAGCACACAGGAAAAGCGGCCCCTTTCTCTGCTCTTGTTTGCAGGAACCAGCCCCCCAAACACACACATGCGCAGCCTCCAACCACTGCACGAGAAGAGTCAATGACACTCTCACGAACATCAACCCTGTGCAGCGGCAGACAGGGCGACCTGAGACTTCTTTTTATGCCTCTTAACTAAGCCTAAGTGATTTCCAGAGTGATGGTTGCTTTGAGAGTCCTGGATGTATAAAGAAAGGAGGTGGAGGGGTGGCAGGAGAGAAGGACTCTCCCCACCTGACCCCATCCCAGATCGTTGCTCCCTATCTCTGCAAGTAACAGCAAGCACCTCTGGGATGTGTTTGCTGCTAACTCTGCTGAAACTCCTGAGCTGGCCTTTCAGCCAGGTGTGCGCCAGGCACAAGTAATGATTGCTGTGCACAGCAATGAATCTTTTACAGCAATAGGTGCTCCCGCCCAGAGAAATCCCAAAACCGTCACCAGAGGGACAGAGGCAGTTCAGCCGCTGGCCTTGGAGGGAGCTGCCAGCTGCAACTTCATTAGCCGTTCCGGCTGTGGAATGAGGTCTGTTACATGGTGGAAATGTCTGGGACATATTAAAGAGCAGTCCCACTCGGAAAGGATACTTGGGCCGCTGTGCTTCCAGCCCCTCCGCAACGTCCACAGCCGATACTCTCCATTTACATCCGAAAGAGCTTTTCCTTTTTTTCCTCCTTAATTGTTATTGGTTTCACAAAAGCCACATGAGTGGGACTTTGCAAGGTGCCAGAGTAAGCGAAAAGAGGGCAGAACTTGGGGGTAACAGCTTCATTAAGATAAACACGCTATTGTGAGAATTGTCTCCTTATTGTCTTCTTTGAACAGAATAATTATAGGCCTGTAAGATGAAATCTTTACACGCAGGGTTCATCCCAAATGCCGAAGAACGGGAAAAAAAAAAAAACAGGTGGGGGAAGGGAAGGGAAGAGAAAACAAAGCAGAGACCACGGAAAACCAGAGGAGCAGGAAGATCTATCGTGAAAGGTCCCAGATGAAATAAAATCAGTCCAAGTCGTTATTTTTGACTCCTGCTAGGCCCCCCAGAGTAAGTGCCTTAGCAATCACCTGCTTCCATTCATCAGGGAGAGAGGATTTGGGATTTTTTTCCAGAGGCAAAGGAGAAAGCTTTTAAAGGGCTGTAGCTGGTAGTGACACTTGAGGTAGTTAAGGATGGACAGGTCCTTGTCGTACACAGTAGGTGGAAGATGGCTTCTAGCAGTCTGCCACGCAGAACTGACCCGTGCTCGTTCATCAGGGGTTCTCCTGCCTCCACTGTGTCCTCAGTCACCCCTGCACTGTCCTCAGTGAGGTATCGGGGGCGGGACAGCAGGCAGGATTGGACCTTGCATTTGGAACTTAGTTAACAATTCTGTTGACACACAAGGATGGATGGAATCCGCTCACTCTCCCAGAGCAGTATCAGTTCTGCACGCTGGACAGGAGTAGCAGCGACTTGTTCTTGTCCCTAACGCAATCAGGCACGGCCTCTGAGAATACCCAGGGAGCCAATTCATTGAGGATCAAGGTGCTCTTTTATACAGACACTCTTCAGACCATATCCATAGTTTCAAGCCCTTTGGAGGACAGGATTAGAATTTTAAAAAGTCTTAAAAAATTGGAAAATGTTCTGAAAACAAGATGAAAATCAATAAAGACAAATGCAAAGTACTACAATTAGGAAGGAAAAATAAAATGGGCAAATATAAAATGGGGAATAACTGGCTGGGGGGCAGGGCTGCAGAAAAGGATCTGGGGGTTCTGGTGGATCACAAATTAAAAACACATCCCAGGGCAACGCTGGGGTGAAAAAAGCAAGGGATGTGTTAACAGGAATACCATCTGTAAGACAGGAGAGAGAGCTGTTCTGCTCCACTCGGCACAGGTGAGGCCTCCGCTGGAGTACTGTGCCCCATTTCAGGCACGATCTTTAAGAAAGATGTTGACAAACTGGAGAGAGTCCACAGAAGAGCAACAAAAAACGATGAAATGTTTAGAAAACCTGACCTATGAGGACAGGTTGAAAGAACTGGCCAGGGTTAGTCTAGAGATGAGAAGGCTGATGGGGAGAGGGGGCCTGATAATCTTCAGCTATACTAAGGGCCATTATGAGGAGGACGGCAATCATTTGTTCTGCATGTCTACCAAGGCTAGCATGAGAAGGAATCGGCTTAGTCTGCAGCAAGGCAGATTTTGGTATTAAGGAAAACATCTAGCTCTAAGCACTGGAACAAGTTATCTAAGGGTGTTATGGAACCCCTGTAGTTAGAGGTGTTTAAGAACTAGCTAGAGAAACACCTGTCAGGGATGTTCTACGTTTGCTTAATCTAGCCTCTGCATGGCGAGATGGACTAGGTGACCTTTGAGGTCCCTTCCAGACCTCATAGACTCATAGACTTTAAGGTCAGAAGGGACCATTATGATAATCTAGTCTGACCTCCGGCACAATGCAGGCCACAGAATCTCACCCACCCACTCCTGCAATAATCCTCTTACCTATGTCTCAGCTACTGAAGTCCTCAAATCATGGTTTAAAGACTTCAAGATGCAGAGAATACTCCAGTAAGTGACCCATGCCCCATGCTGCAGACGAAGGCGAAAAACCTCCAAGGCTTTTGCCAATCTACCCTGGAGGAAAATTCCTTCCCGACCCCAAATATGGCGATCAGCTGAACCCCGAGCATGTGGGCAAGACTCACCAGCCAGACACCCAGGAAAAAGTTCTCTGTAGTAACTTCTAACATCCCATCATTGACCATTGGTCCTATTTACCACTGATGGCAATTAATTGACCTTTGACTAAGATCATGCTATCCCATCAAACCATCCCCTCTATAAACTTATCTAGCTTAATCTTGAAGCCAGATAGGTCTTTTGCCCCCACTGCTTCCCTTGGAAGGCTGTTCCAGAACTTCACTCCTCTGATGGTTAGAAACCTTCGTCTAATGATGGCCAGTTTATATCCATTTGTTCTTGTGTCCACATTGGTACTGAGCTTAAATAATTGCTCTCCCTCCCTGGTATTTATCCCTCTGATATATTTAAAGAGAGCAATCATATCTCCCCTCAGCCTTCTTTTGGTTAAGGTAAGCAAACCAAGCTCCTTGAGTCTCCTTTCATACGACAGGTTTTCCATTCCTCGGATCATCCTAGTGGCCCTTCTTTGTACCTGTTCCAGTTTGAATTCATCCTTCTTAAACATGGGAGACCAGAACTGCACACAGTATTCCAAATGAGGTCTTACCAATGCCTTGTATAACGGTACTAACACCTCCTTATCTCTACTAGAAATACCTCTCCTAATGCATCCCAAGACTGCATTAGCTTTTTTCACAGCCATATCACATTGGCGACTCATAGTCATCCTGTGATCAACCAGGACTCCGAGGTCCTTCTCCTCTTCCGTTACTTCCAACTGATGTGTCCCCAGCTTATAACTAAAATTCTTGTTATTAATCCCTAAATGCATAACTTTACACTTCTCACTATTAAATTTCATCCTATTACTATTACTCCAGTTTACAAGGTCATCCAGATCTTCCTGTAGATATCCCGATCCTTTTCTGAATTGGCAATACCTCCCAACTTTGTGTCATCCACAAACTTTATTAGCACACTCCCACTTTTGGTGTCGAGGTCAGTAATAAAAAGATTAAATAAAATTGGTCCCAAAACTGAACCTTGAGGAACTCCACTAGTAACCTCCCTACAGCCTGACAGTTCACCTTTCAGTATGACCCGCTGTAGTCTCCCCTTTAACCAGTTCCTTATCCACCTCACAATTTTCAAATTGACCCCCAGACCTATGTATAATACTATGATTCTGATTACAAATTAATGCCAAAGAGCACCAAATCCTGCACCGATGCCTTCAGGGCAGAGAAGAGGCCATCTCTGGGCTGCAACAGGTGCCATCATGCTGTTGTGTAATAATCCACAAGGGTGATGTGACGAGTAATTTCGCCATTTGAAGCTGTAGTAGGCAAGTCATGTTGGCAGAGGCCCCACCCAGAGTAGAATTTTGGGGTCAGGACCCGGGTCTAGCTACTGCACCCGTGGGGAAAGCATCCTGGCATTGGGGGTAGGAAACTAAAGTAAGAGAGTCTGCATTCCAAATTGGTAACAGGGATATATTCTCAAATACCTACACAGAACGTGTGGTTAACCTGTGGAACTCATTGCCACACACAGGGAAAGCGCTTAGCGGGACTACAAAGCAGATTCATTTAAGCTTTCTGGGAGCCAGATGAGACCCAAGCACACTTACATTAACCAGGATAAACATTCATAGAGGGGTGGCAACACTCATGTTTCATGACAAAAGCAACAAGAGAGGGTTAGGAAAGCATTCCTCCCTGGGAATGTTATGGCACAAGTTGCCCGTTCTGGGCATGCTACACCATCCTCGGAAGTGTCTGGGGCTGGCTACTGTCAGACACGGGGCCCAATTCTCAGTTACACTAAGGATCCTTTGCATGACTCTAACAGCATGAAGGGGCCTTAAGTTACATCAGGCATCGGCAACCATTGGCAACCTCCCTGGCAGGCCCGGCCAGTTTGTTTACTGGCTGCGTCCCGCCGGTTCGGTGGATCGCGGCTCCTATTGGCCGCGGTTCACCTCTCCAGGCCAATGGGGGCTGCGGGACACAGCGCAGGCTGAGGGATGTGCTGGCCACCGCTTCCCACAGCCCCCATTGGCCTGGAAAGGCGAACCGCAGCCACTGGGAGCTGCGAGCCGCCGAACCGGCGGGACGCGGCAAGTACACAAACCGGCCCGGCCCGCCAGGGAGCTTACCCTGGCGAGGCGCGTGCCGAAGGTTACCGATGCCTGAGTTACATTTACACTAGTTTTAAGTCCCCTTTCCACTGCCAGTGCGGCATCCGGCCCAGGGTACCAGACTAGACAGACCGTTGGTCCGATCAGGTATGGCAATTCTTCTACAATTCAGTCATCTCAGTTTTCCCTCTCCTCTGAAAGACCCGGGAATAGGTATTTCAGCCCTCACTATGAAGATTGCCTGAGATATGCTTTTCAGTTTCTTCTTTTGTTTTGCTTTAACCGATTATAGTACAGATAAAAACAAGTTAAAGGATCTAACGATATAGGCCAAGATTTCCAACAAATAGGTGTGTATCACTAAAGTCCATATTTAGGCATTCAACTATTGAAATTCCAGTATGCTGAGCACTCAGCAGCTGTTACTGAATCAATGAGAATTCATAGCTGTTCAGCGCTTTGAAAACCCAAGTGCCTAAATCAGGTTGAGATTTGCAAAGCAGACTAGGAGATTTGGACATATCTTCCAATAAAGTCAATGACATGTATATTTAAATCCCTTATGTGGCTTTTGGGGATAGGAGGGAACACACACAAATAATACACCTCTCAACTTTAGACACCCATTTTTTAAGATCTTGGATTCAGCTTTTACCTCCAAATTGATGAAAATATCTTTGGATCTGTTGAAGCAGAGGGGGCTGGACAGAGCCAGGCAGGAAGTGGTTTTCCCATCCTGCAGGAATTTGAGATATTGAAACTTTTCCCCTTTACCCCACCGAATCATGACAAAAAAAGTTGAAGTCTCAAAAGTTTTTGGATATGGTCAATCAAACCATTTTGTTGTGAATTTGACCTTTTTTAATTGCAAGCTTTTAGCACAAGGGAACTACAATTGCAAAATGAAAATCTTTCAGACCAAAGAGAATGAAACTTTTCATTTTGAAAAATCTCAAAAAACAGGACGTTTCAACAATTTCAAAATGTTTTTCAAACAATGTTCGAAGCCGGAGATTCCTCAAACTGGACCATTTCCCAGAAACGATTTCAGTTTTGATAAATTGGTGTTTTCCAATGAAAAAAAACATGTTGGAAAATTCCCAGCCAGCTCTAAAGCTGGATAGATTAGCTGCTTGGTGGGAATCAGGCAGTCGCTCAAAAGCGTCAGAGAAGAACCTCTCTAACTATAGCCAAGACCAGCGAATAGGGTGACCAGATGTCCCGATTTTATGGGGACAGTCCCGATTTTGGGGTCTTTTTCTTATATAGGCTCCTATTACCCCCCACCCCCTGTCCCGATTTTTCACACTTGCTGTCTGGTCACCCTACCAGAGAAGTGCCCGTAACTATGGGTGGGCCATCATGCTAATTGTAAACGCCCCACTTATGTGTGGTGGAAGGCCAGACTAAATGAAAAAAGGCTTCCCCAATTTCAGGCAGGAGGCACCAGCGACTTCAGTTAAGTTTGAATCACGCTCCATTAGGCAACACCGTTCATAGGTGACACTTAGAAAGGTGACTCATCCCAGGAGCAAAAACAGCAGCCCGGAGTAACACAGATGGTTCCAGGGATGATGCCGAGAGCACCGTGGAACAATCCCCCATAGGGCCCCTCCTGCTCAGACGGCTCCTCTGCGTTAAGGAGAGAGAAGCAGACAGGGCCTATTTCAGCTACTGCAGAACTTCCCTCAGCTGCGTCCGGGATTTGCTGCTGAGCAAGTCGTTTGTGGTGAGGGGGTGGGGGAGACCCATACGTTCCAAGCTAAAATTAACATCCGAATTCTAGTTCACCCTCTCCTCAGCACTGCTGAATGGGAGGGATCGGGGCACGTGACTGGCACCCCCAGAGGAACACGTCACGGACGAGCTCAGCCCACGTAAAGCAGCGTAACGTACAAAGCCTTCAGCGGGGCAAGTGTAAGCAGTCCTGGAGTCTCTCCCCCACGGGAGAGGAGAGAGAAGACTCGGCTGTAATTAATAAAGAGGAGAATCTCCATTGAGGCTTCTGGACTTAGACAGCTCTTTGGCTTGCTCCAGCTTGCTGACCTGCATAGGGTCCCTCTAAGATCTGTCATGGGAAGTGTTGTCTGCTACACGGCAGACACCTGCTGATAGCCCCATCCCCTCACCCATCATTGTTAGCAGCGGGGTCAACATTTTAAGGCATTCCAGGTTATTGCAAGGGATTGTGGGTGAAAAAAAAAACCCCACAAGTGTTGCCATTGGTCCGGCAACAAACTTCCCGGTAAGGTGAGACTGATGTTTGTAAGGTCCCCTGAGTAGGGTGAGCAGATGTCCTGATTTTATAGGGACAGTCCCGATTTTGGGGGCTTTTTCTTATACAGGCACCAGTGACCCCCCACCCCCTGTCCCGATGTTTTACACTTGCTGTCTGGTCACCTTACCCCTGAGGCTCGCCAAGGAAAGTAAGGACAAACGTGTATTCTTGCACAAGCATTGCCTCTTGACTCATTCCATGATTGGTGCTGGTGAAATACCTCAGCCTGTTCTCCTGCCCACCAGTGCTGGTGAAATACCTCAGCCTGTTCTCCTGCCAAGATGTTGCACAGATAAGAACCTGGCTTCTCTAAAATCCAGCAAATGGCTTAACAAGCATGCTGTAACTAGCCAGCCTTCACAAAGCCCTGCAGGAATGAGATCCTCTGCCACAGCATCTATCCCTGTTAGCCTATGACACAGAATGGAAGGGTAAGAAAAGTCCTACAGGCGACACAGGTCGGAAGGCACAGAGAGAGAACGCTCATGCTCCAAAGAGCTTGGCTACGAACTGATTTATACCCTGCACCCCTAAAGGATGTGGAAGGCAGAGGACCAGCCTCTCTCGGATTAAAAAGAACCCCAGGATTCTGATTCAAAAGGTTTGTAACTTGCCCAGACTTGTCAGACACAAGCACAGATGTGTTGTCAGCCTGATCTCGATCTATTCACCCCTCCCAGCCAGTACCCAGCCTTCCTCCTGTACACCCACGAGCGACTGAAATGGGATGGGAGCACCTGTATATGGCTGACGCCTTTGGGGCTGCATTGCCTTCCTGAGAAATACCCGTTTCCCTGCCCTGGTAGAAGGATTCGCAGATTTAAGGTCAGAAAGGACCATGAGATCTCCTCCTGCATATCAGAGGCCATTCCGTTTCACCCAGCTACCCCAGGGTGGAGCCCAATGACTTGTGTCCATGTTTGGCTGAAGCGTATCTTCCAGAAAGGCAGAAGGTACAGGCTGTCTAAGAGAACAAGGAAGTCAATCATCCTCTCCAAGCCTCCTCCCTCCCAGCCCTCTGCTTTATTTGGCATCGTCCTTTGATGCATCAAGTAGTGGACGGGCATTCCTGGAGCTGTGGGTCCTAGCAGGCCTGGCTGGAGCGATGATCACACCGTACAGAAGATCTTATGTTCCATATAAGAGCTTTGATACCATTGAGCTCTCCCATGCCTCTGGATGATCCGCCTTCATACCATAACTCTGGTGGGAGTGCCATCTAGTGGTTAAGGCAAGGGACTGGGGTCAGATCTGGCTTCATTTCCCAGCTCTTGCTGAAGGACAGTGGGCAAGCTACTTAACCTCTGTGTGTGTCTTTAAAGCTGCCGCAATACTGTCTCCCCAGGGGATTGCTGTGTCTAATACAAGAGCTTCCCTGTGGCCTCTGGATTCGGTAACTCTCATGACTCTCCCCTGGGCAGACGCAGGCCCTTCGCGATTCAGGCTGCATTCAGCTGGTGAGAATTCTGAATGGAAGAGAACTTGCCTTTCAAAGGCCTGTGAAGGCGGCTGAGTCACCACTTTCTCCACTGCCAAACAAGGACCCGGTTTTATATATCTAGAATTATATGGTTGGGAGGGGCAGCAGCAGCTCATCCTGTACAAGGCAGAGTGCCGAGCGTGATGCTCTGGGGAGCGGCAGTGACGGCCAGGACTATTTTGCCGGAAGTGTGATGTGCAGGAGAATCAACCGGCTTTGGAACTGGTGGCAAAGGAAATCTTCCTGGCCCAGGGTTTTCCTCCATGTGCTAATACTTCCCTCTACCGTGGTTATCCTACCCAAAGCGAGGGGAGAGCTTGGCTATGAGGGACAGGACTGAGTCCTGGGAAAGGACTGTTGCTTGGCACCGGCAAAGTATTTATGTCACTGGATCGATCCTAGCTCTGGCCAGGAGTTTGCAAGAGCTAACAGGTATGTCACTGTCTCCGCAGTTCCCAGGCAGCAGGCTCAGCAGAGAGACCAAGGGCTGAAAGGGTCGTGGAGCGGCCCCCACCTGTCATTCCTCGAAGTCGCTGCGTTGAGACACTGGTAGGGCAGCGTAGGGCAGGAAGTCCAGGGCTGGATTTTCCCTGACCTCCGGCTTGCTGTGTTATCAGGCCACACCTGGAGTACTAACTTCACGCTGACAGAGAAATGACAATCAGCCCCCAGGAACTGGCCAGTGTGCTGCTCTCTCCGCTGGATTAACGCTCAAGAGGAAGCTTGTCTTGTGTCGCAGAACCATTCTTCTCCTCCCTCCACAGTTTTGGGTCCCAAACCAGGAGGCGCCTGTTTTCTAGATCTGATCCAGCTGCAATCCGTAGCCGAGGAAACTCTAACAAGGAGAGTGAATCTCATGCAAATGGCACCTAAACCCAAACCAGGTGCAAGCATGCCTCCCTCTGCCGCTCTAGAGTCACAATACACTATGAGCCAGACACTGTACAGACGGGGAGTCATCCTACCTGTCCAGGCATTCATACCGTGTCCATCACTGGATCAGCAGGTACCTTTAGAACACAGACACCCCAAAGCCTACCACACCAAGCACTGCACGGCACGCACACTTCTCCCCTGGTGAGATGAGAGAATGAGCCACATGGCAGATGTGTATCTGTACAGTGCTTAATGCATGACTGGAAGGTGCTCAAACAGGATGGCGGTGAGGGCGGTACCAGAACCCATAGAGGACAGAATAGAATCTGAATCTCTTTAAACCAGGGATCTCAAACTCAAATCACCACGAGGGCCACATGAGAACTAGTAAATTGGCCCGAGGGCCGCATCACTGAAACCTTTTCATACAATGATACAAAAGTATAGTCAAAAATGAAGAGTAATAGGTATTCTATTAAAAGTCAATGTATTAACTTTTTTAAAACTGTAATGCAAAGAGGGGTTTTAATAAAATATAAACACTCAGTAATGTTGGGAGCTTGGCTGCCAGTGAAGTCGGCACATATGGCGGGCCACAGGAAATAACTCCGCGGGCCGCACGTGGCCCGCGGGCCGCGTGTTTAAGACCCCTGCTTTAAACAGAAGAGTTAGCATGTCACTAAACACACCACCCACAGACAGCATCAAATGGGGGAACAAAGAGAAAACATGAGGGAAGTAGAATGAAAAAGAAAAGTGGAAATGTGGAAGTGGTTGGAGATGACAGGAGTAGACACAATATAAATTAAACAAACGTGCGCGACATTTAGATCTCACAGGGACCGGCACCTTCAGAAACAACAGAGTGAAAACAGATGAGAGAGAGAGAGAGAGAGAGAGAGAGAGTTCCAAAACTGCGTTCTCAGATGGCCACTTTCAGTGGTAATCATAGTAATTGCACACACGAATCAGGCAAACAATTATGAATACGGTTTTCAAAATCAAGCTCCGTTTGTGTAACTCTTGCAATAGTTTCCAATTTCAAATACAGAACAGTTTAGTCATCAGAAAGCACAAAATGCCGCAGAATACACTGAACATGAACGAGAAACAGCTCTTCCCCACCCACCTCCCCTTCCAGAACCACTTCCCTGGACGTTCTGAAAGGGCCTCACATTTCTACTGGGCCAGAAGACTCTGGTTTAAAGAGCTTCTCACACTTGTTTAAAACAAAATTATACAGAGGTTAAAATGGGAATGTACAAGGGAATGTTTCCAGTCACCTTAAAGAGATATCATCAGGCTGCAAACATTAACATTTACCATCCTTATTTGTCAGACCTTTTCTATCATTACCATTGAAGTGTTTTACAGTGAAAACCACGTTTTCACCATTCAGCTCGATCACATGTTGCAATTCATTGAGCTGAAACAATTAAAATATGGTCAATCTCATTTCTTTTGATAGGCCCTGATGTAGCAAAACACTGAAGTACGGGCTTAAAATTAAGTGCTTTGCTAATCGAGACCATAGTCCATTTCACCCAGGCACTAGTATAATGCTGAAAATTGTGCAGGGCCAGGTTTGAACCTCAAACAAAACCAGTTTTCACTGAAACGTTTACAAAGAAAAAGCTCCCAAATATATTTCCATTCATATTTGATGCACACATTTCTTTATCCCGCCACAAAAACCATAACTTTGAGCCTACAGTGTCCTTTAAATTACATTGTTTTTTGGTGCAGTGTTAGAATCTTTCATTGAACAAGAAACTTTGAGTAAGAAAGGTAACTATCCAGAATTCCACCAGGGCTATATCAGAGTTAAGGGAAGGGAATGTCTTTTACTGGACCAACTTCTGTGGTGAGAGAGACAAGTTTCTGAGCCGCACAGAGCTCTTCTTTGTCTCCCTAATGTCCTGGGACTGACACAGCTACAACTACACTGCATACTATATCAGAGTTGTCAGATTGCCACTTTGCAATCCTCCCAGAGCTTCCTAACCCTTACAACGCAATTGCCTTAGTCTGTTCACCTCTTAGGGCTGGTCTACACTAACCCCCCAATTCGAACTAAGATACGCAACTTCAGCTACGTGAATAACGTAGCTGAAGTCGAAGTATCTTAGTTCAAATGAAAAGGTACTTACCGGGGGTCCACACGCGGCGCGCAGGCTCCCCCGTCGACTCCGCCTACTCCGTTCGCGGAGTAGGATTACCGGCGTCGACGGCGAGCACTTCCTGGTTCGATTTATCACATCTAGACAAGACGCGATAAATCGATCCCAGAAGATCGACTGCTCGCCGCCGAAGCAGCGGGTAAGTACAGACGTACCCTTAGAGACAGCCTGCATACTCTCCGTTAGGCTGCACGGCTAGGGAACCTTATTGAAAATTAAACACCTTTTTGCTTGAGGTTTGCAAGGCTTGGACTATTTACCACAGGCCCCGCCATATGATCTGGTCTCCCAACATGTCTCTTAAAGCAAGAATCAGACAGATCTGCCCCACTTTAAGACCCTTCCCAACATATACTGTGCTAAAACCCTAAAGTCCCAACCCATTCGGTCAGCTTCGTTGGGCAGAATCAGAATAAAAAATTAAACTCGCACAGAGCTCTGCACATGCTCTGCCGGCATTACGTTAGTCTCACGGCCGCCTGGCCAGCTGCGCGTGATTAGCCCCGTTTTCTGATGGGGCAGTGGAAGCATGGGGGATGGGGGTGAAGTGACTTGCTCAAGGTCACACAGTGAGTCTGTGGCACAGCCAGTGCCAGAACCCAGCTCTCCTGACTCCCAGCCCAGCCCATTCACCACAAGGCCCCTAAGACAGCCCCAGTTAGAAGGAATTAAGCCAGACTGGACACAAGACAAAACCAAGGCTAGATGCACGCTCCGATCAGCTTCTGCATCCCCAGGGAACTCGCCCCTTTTCTAGTGGCCACCTCAGGATCGCCACCCCTCTCTCGTGACCTGACTACCTGTGTGCCTGAGGTCCTGTCCACATGCTGTTTGGGCTCCGATTTAATTACATAGGTGGAGAACATGGGTGCATCCCCCCAGCATGAGCACCGGGGGTGGGTTTAATGTCTATGTTAATTGCTCTCTGTACTGACCTATTATTTTGTGGTAATGCGGAAGTTGCGGCTTGGCAACCTGAGCGCCCTGGCGAAGGCTCTCTTTTGGCATTCAGCAATGAGGAGCACATTTCCCCGATGCCTTTTGGCTCCAGCTAATATCACAGCACCTCAGAGGGAGCTGGACACGTTTTATACCCATTTTGCAGATGGGAGGGATTTCCGGGGGTCACTTGGCCAAGGTGACGCACTGAATCAGTGTGAGTGGAAGCGAGAGGCTTGCTCCTGGGCTGGAGAGCTTGGAGATCAGCCAGCCCTGACTAAGGAGGAGCCCCCCAGTAGAGGGGGCAGGTGATTCCCATTAAAAGGCAGCAGGAAGGGGTGGAGTGGGGAGAGCCGCTCAGACTGCCAGAAGCAGGAATCCCAGCAGGATTGTGTGGAGCTGGGGCTGGTGGGAGGAACGGCTTGAAGGGAAGAGGAGCCAGAAGACTCTGTGTTTCATTTGGACTTTGGGGTTTTGATTTTTGACAAACTCTGCTGCCAGCCAGCGGGGAACGGCTGAAAGGCGAATGGACGGATTTGAGCTTAGAAGGTCACTGGAGACTGAGTTCTTACAGGGGGCTGAGTGAAGGGGAAATAGAGGCAGAACGGCCACATGGGGGCATTTGGGCGGCGGTAAGCAGCCACAGAGCTACAGTGAGAGCCAATAAGATGACCCAGGCATTCTAACCGCCAGTTTACATCCACCACCTCTAGACCACATTCCTTCCCTGGACGGAGAGAGTCACTTAAGTTAGAGGGAAGCCAAAGAAGGTGGGTTGAGCCCATTTCTTTGCAGTGTGCCAAGCTCCTAGGCTGTCTCCAAAGCCACAGGGGATGTGCTACTTGTCTATCAAGAGGACTGCTCCATTCGTCCTCTCTACTAAAAATGAGGATTTGGGTCTATAACCCAACATTCCTGCCGTTTCTTGCACATGATCTAGTGAGCAGGAGGTCCCAGAATTAGTCCGAAAGGATTCAGCTGGAGAAATTCTGGTTACAAACGAGGACTTGTCAGTGAACAGACAAACATGTGCTTAGCCGATTGCAAATGCAGCCTTCATCTTCCCTCTCCAGTGCTTAATCCCAGTGGCCTCCTACCAGCCAAATGAATATCGTCCATAAATAATAGAGATGCTCTGCCTTTCTCCCCTCTACAGTCACGCGCCTGCCGTCCGTCCTGGAGCGAGAGACACACACCGGTCGGCTGTTCTCTGCGGTCTGCACAGAATTAGCTGGGGGAGGGGTCGCAGAGAAACAGAGCTGCCCCATCCAGACTGGGCAAGGAGAAGAGCTGACGACCCCTCCCCAGCCAAGCTGTGACTTCTGCAGAGGGTCAGGTTTGATGAACTCCAACCTCCAATTCCAGCCAGACCCTCTTACCCCATGAGCCCCGCCAGCCCCTCCTCCCTACCTGAAATATCTTTAGGGGTGGGTCTATTAGGAGGCCACAGGGCGTGGTAGGGGGACAACGATCTGCGGCTTTCCCAGCTCCCCAGTTACCTCAGCTCGCGGCCACCAAACACAGGACACGGGCTACCTTTGTGAGCACACAGACCGCGGACCCCAGGCCCACGTCAGGGGCAGGCGTTTGAGGTCCCGCACGGATGTTTCACTGCTCTGGCCTTTTGCCCCCTCCCAGTTTCCAAGTGAAACCATCAAGCTGCTGTTGTCTGTCTGCTGAGACTATGGGAGAACTCCCCCTGCGGCCCATCACACCCCCCTCTCGGCACTGCTGGGCAGTGCGTGCTTCGACGGGCAACCCACCACCCTTTGTCCACGGTCTGCTCTGGGTTGGTTCTTTTGCTGGCTGAGCGTCTCTCACCCCGTGCCATCTTAGGGCTAATTTAGACGGTAACCTCCCACGGGCAGAGAGCCATCAGTTGTGTCTGTTAGCTCCACACATGGAGGCATCTGAGTCTAGCGGATAGAGGGGGATGGGACCGGGGGTGAGAAGCCCTGGGTTCTACTCTCCACTCTGCTACTGATGCCGCATGTGACGTTAGTCCAGTCACTTGCCGCTCATTTCTCAGAAATAAAATGAAGACGATGTTACCATCCTGAGGCCCATGGATGGAAAGCGCGCTACGGGTGCTAGGTGTCATTACACATGCTGAGATCATTCAACAAGTCACCTACCGGTCTCCAAGGCAGAGTGCGGACGATGGAAATTACTAACCCTTCCCTAATTCTGGTGGAGGCGATCCCTCGCCCTCTGAAACACCTCACAGCAGGACCTCCGCTCAGTTCTCTTTCCCAGGGCACTAGACACAAGCAAGGCTAGGGAGCTGGTCTGCCTTTTCCCATCCAAATATTTTTTCCACAGAAAATGTACTCAGGTTCCAAGCTCTTTGGGGTAGGGCCATCTTTCTATTTTGTGTTGTGGAGCAGCTAGCGCATCACAACCCTGGCACATGACTGGGTGTCCTGGCTACTAGGATGATACAAATAAATACGGATAATACAAGGACTAATCAACAAATAGGACATTTACACTAAACATGTTTTCATTTAAAAAAAAAAAGTCATGTTTGGGGGCTTTTTTAAACACAAACACGAACCATTTTCAAAATGAAAAAAATTGTTTTCATCAATTCTGGAAGGGAAAAGAAATGGTTTCCTAACCTACGCTAAAGGGCTAACGCCTGGGATTCGCCATGGAGGGGGATGCTCACCATGCCAGGGACCTATTTCAGGACTAATACAGCACAGGACTGATCTGCAGCATATGAATTGTGT
Source organism: Macrochelys suwanniensis (assembly GCA_033296515.1). NCBI lineage: Eukaryota > Metazoa > Chordata > Testudines > Chelydridae > Macrochelys > Macrochelys suwanniensis. The sequence goes on along the minus strand of CM065783.1, from coordinate 2,351,717 downwards.
GGTGCTAAGTCCCCAAATAACTGTTTTCAGCAAGAGCCAGATATGCCAAACAGACATGATCTCCATTCACAAAACCCCAGCATCCGGCTTTCTAAAATCAAATATTGACAAGCTCCTCCCACCTCACTGCATTTCTGTATTTATTTGCGGGGCGGCACAAGTCATTTTACTCCTTTAATTCCCCCTTTCTGACCTCAAAGAGCTACCAAAATGTGAACAGAGACGCTCATGTCACCCCTAGCCACATAGGTGTTGTGAATGAACTGCAAACCAGTACAGATCTCAGTCAAGACACACTGGGATATGTGCCAAACAGGCTAAGATTAAGATCAAGGCTTGTGCGGAGTTCATTTAATGACCAAAGGCTGCAGATATCAGGGGTAAAGGGACCAGGTTCCATTCAGAGCACATGGGGTTGCTGCTTTTTCATTTAAAAATAACAACGGCAAAGCCTTCATCACAAAAGCCTCCACAAACCCAGAGAGCGAGCAACACACAAAAGCACAGGGAAAAGCAAGCTGAGCCGCTGTGTACTGTCTAGAAAAGGGAAAATCACAGCTGCTGTGGTTCATCACCCATTTACCAAGAGCACCTGAGCACAGTAGCAGCCAATTTAGCCCAACCCAAGTATTCCCAAGTTTACCGGAGCAACTGATCAAATATTTACAAAAATCGCACAGAGGTTACACAGAACAAGAAACCCTGTAGAACTCTGCTCTTCAAAGTAACAGTTAAGACCCTGAACCCCACTGGTACCTGATGTAATGCAATTAGGGCAGATCTCAAGGCCATTTTTAAACCATCAAGAAGCATGGAATTAAAAAGCTGCGGTAAAGAGCAGGCCATATTGACAGGGACAGGAGATACAACCGAGCTGAGACCCACACACTGGCACACGGCTTTGTATTTGGTACAGGTGGGATCATGCTGCACAGTTCTTATCTGGATCAAACCTCTGCTTGGTTCAGGGGGCTGGGGGCCCATCCCATCCCCAGGACAGATTCTGTGTAAGGAATTCTCAGAAGGACAGAGAAAACGGGGGTGAAAATTAATTGAAACACAGAGGTTTGAACCGAGTGGCGATGGCTTGAAGCCTGATGCCGTGTATCCTTCAGGATGCGTCAATCTGTGTCAAGGAAATGTGATGTGTGGTGCTGTGGTTACAGATGCTGTGTCAATAGGGAACATGGGTGGTTCTTTGTATACATGATAATAGGACATGTGGGTGGTTGTGTTTTCTCATTTCCTTTTGAATGCACTGTCCAATCACAATACTGGGCAGTAGTCACCCTACGAGAGCCTATTATTCCCCTGAGTTTCCTAGGTCACTGTATCATAGACCTTTACCTCGTGCCTGATCCCGGTGATCACGGACAAGGAGGAAATCCAGTGGCTGAGGATGGATTGTTTGCCAGGGGCAGGGGGAGGAGATGGGAACTGACTGGACTCTTTAATTGATCATTTCCAGACAGACATTCTAATTTTCTTTTGAAGAGGGAGAAGTTTTGTGAAGAGCGTGCCAGCGTTACTCAGGGAGTGGACTCTGACATGCACATTAAACCTTCGCTCTTTTTTTTAAATGAAGTTTTTTGTTTAGGAATTTCCCTGGTTTTTAAATGAGCCTGGTACATTTCAGTCAAGTTGGTGTATGCTAAAGTAATGGGAAGGGAGCCTTGATCAAAAGACCTGGGGAGACCAAACATGGCAGAGTTCCTCCTCCCAAAGACTTACTCAAGTCCAGGCTGGGTGGAAAATGGGGTTTGTTTAGGAGACTTATCCATACGGAAAACACAGCATTTAAAGCATTTATGACTATAAAATCTAACATTTGACATTTTTAATAGAAGTCACTCCCTTCCTCTGGTCCTGTATTCCTCTCCTGGTGCTCTGAACCCCCCACCCCACCCCTGCATCCTTCATTTCTCCCCCACCTCCCTGCATCCCTTCTCCACATCCCCCATGGCATCTCCATCCCCTCTCTGTGACTTATCCCTCTGCCTTATAACACCCCCTCCATGACTTCCTTTGATTCACCCATACCCTCGTGTCCATCTCCATGTCCCTTCTGTGCTCCCCAATACCCACCTTCTCCTCTCCATGTCCCACACTCTCCTTATGTCTCCCCCAGAAGTCCCTAATGCCTCCCCCAACCTCATACAATCAGATGAGCCCAAGTGGCAAGACCCTCTACAATAGCACTGATCACCCATAACAATTTTACATTTAACAACAAGCACTTTGTCCAAACCATGGGGACAGCCATGGGTACTAATACGCCAACCTCTTCATGGGCCACCGTGAGGAAGAATTACTGGACAAATGCACCACGAAACCAATGATATACCTGAGAAACATGGATGATATTTTCACCCTCTGGACAGACGGCTTAAACTCCCTCATAGAGAGCCACCACCACCTCAAAACCATCACCTGTCCATCAAACGATCTCTAGAATATTCCTGCACCACCACCAACTTCCTGGACACCATGATCAGCTTCAACAATGGAACCCCACAGACAAGCATATACCAGAAACCCAATGGATCCCGGCACCTACCTTCATAGAGCTCAACAGTGTGCCCTTGTTGCCAAGAAGGCTAACGGCATTTTGGGCTGTATAAGTAGGGGCATTTCCAGCAGATCGAGGGACGTGATTATTCCCCTCTGTTCGGCACTGGTGAGGCCTCATTTGGAGTACTGTGTCCAGTTTTGGGCCCCACGCTACAAGAAGGATGTGGATAAATTGGAAAGAGTCCAACGGAGGGCAACAAAAATGATTAGGGGGCTGGAGCACATGACTTATGAGGAGAGGCTGAGGGAACTGGGATTGTTTAGCCTGCAGAAGAGAAGAATGAGGGGGGATTTGATAGCTGCTTTCAACTACCTAAAAGGGGGTTCCAAAGAGGATGGATCTAGACTGTTCTCAGTGGTAGAAGATGACAGAACAAGGAGTAATGGTCTCAAGTTGCAGAGGGGGAGGTTTAGGTTGGATATTAGGAAAAACTTTTTCACTAGTAGGGTGGTGAAGCACTGGAATGGGCTACCTAGGGAGGTGGTGGAATCTCCTTCCTTAGAGGTTTTTAAGGTCAGGCTTGACAAAGCCCTGGCTGGGATGATCTAATTGGGTTTGGTCCTGCTTTGAGCAGGGGGTTGGACTAGATGACCTCCTGAGGTCCCTTCCAACCCTGAGATTCTATGATTCTATGATAACCACCCCAAACACACCAAGGAATCTGTTATCTACAGCCAGGCACTCAGATACCGTAGAATAGGCTCCGAGGGGAAAGTCCAAGATACGCACTTTAGCACACCTAAAAACCAGCTTCACCAAATAAGGACACTCCACAGGAGAAGTAGATCATATCACAGAATGGGTCACCTGAATACCCAGAGAGAACCTGCTTCAATACAGGGGGAAAAAACCAAAACCTCTGACCGCAAACCCATAGTTGTCACCTACCACCCCACACTGGAACCCATTCAGGGTACCATTGAACAATTACAAAAAACACACTTGATGGGGACCCCATCCTGAAATAAATCTTTCCTGAACCCGCTCTTCTAGGCTTCCAACAATCCCCAATCTCTCCAACCGCATCACCAGAAGCAAGCTCTCTACAGACCAGGACCCACCAACTCAAAGTGGCACCAGACCCTGCCAGAACAACAGATGCAAAACCTGCAGACACATCTCCAGTGCTACAATGCTCAACACCCCCCCTCAACACACCTTTCAAGATCCAGAAATCCTACACGTGCCCATCACAAGATGTGGTGCGTACCTCATCTGGTGCACTAAACGCCCCACCAAGAACCATGTGGGTGAAACCAGACAATCACTGCTCTGAAATGTACTCACAGAGGAAAATGATTAAAGACAAAAACACCCTATCCCCTGTGGGTGTCTGCTCTTCACAAAGCGATCACTCTACATCTGACCTCTCAGACCTCATCGTCAAAGGAAACCTGCACACACCTTCAAAAGACGAGCCTGGGAGCTTAAATTCATAACTCTGCTCGACACCAAAAATCATGGCCTGAACAGAGACACTGGATTTATGGCTTATTGCAACAATCTGTAACCCACAAACCCCCTCTTTTTGTCCTACGACTGCAGTGGTGTTAATGGGCTACTTCACCTTCAATGGTCCCTTAAAATCTGTGCTAACTTCCTATGCGAAACAATCTGTTCCACCTTGTACTGAGCTGCGCCACTCGGAGTGCGTTTCCCAGACCTGAAGCAGAGCTCTGTGTGGCTCGAAAGCTTGTCTGTATCCCCCATAGAAGTTGGTCCAACAAAAGATATTACCTGTTTCTGCCTGGGAAAGGCCTTTGAAGGACCATCACAGAGGGCAATCAAGGTTGCAGTCTGGGGCCATCGACTTTCAATGACAATTAACGACTGGCCCATCTCCATAACTTTCAGCACAGGGGTCCCCGGGAGGGGAGAGGGCACACACCTGACCAGGTGTACCAGGGTGTCTTGCCCCATGGGTTGGGAAGTCTGGGTCTAAGCCTACCCTGATTATAGAATGAGCCTCACCTGGGAGGAATCTGAGGATTCCAGGCGCGGGAAGTTGCAGACCAAAGAAGGAGGGAAGCTCGGGCGTGAGAAAGGCTCCTGCAGGGAAGACTCCCAGTCTCGGGGGAGTTGAGTAGTCAAAGCCAGCAGGCTGAGCTCTAGCCAGGTAAAGCCTGGTGGGGACTAAATTCTGACCCAGCTCCGGGAAAGAGGCCTGGGAACTCCCTACCTAAGGGGAGAGAGACACTGAGCGGGGGTTGAGGCCTGGAGGGCCAGTGTGTACTCACAGGACTAAATAAATTGGACCCGGAAGGGGAGTGCTTTCATGACCTTTGGACTGAGTCTGTTATTAAGGGGCCCTGATGATGAGGAAACAGAAGCAGGACACTGTCGTGTGATGCTAGGCCGCAAGGGGGCACACAGGCAGTGAGTGGCCCTATTACACTAGGGGATGGGGAACTTCACAGTTTGCACTGGGAGTTTGGGCACCTGGCTCACAGACCGGGACCTTATTCAAGACTACGGCCCTACTCTGAATGGGGAGCCAACCACTGCCACACACATAGGAAGGGCTTGCGCGGTGGGGGGGGGGGGGGGAGGAGGAGGGAACCCAGCCAGCCTGAAACACTGAGGAACCCCCAGACTCACAGGAACAGTGAACTCAGCGGCGCACCTCCGGCCTTTTGTGATTTTCAACGACCGGTAACTCTCAAGCGCTTTATGAGTAAAAGGACTGGCTACAAAGTTCCTCTGCTGAGCCCATGTTCCTTGCTTTCCTGACACGCTGTCCCCAAGGGGTTAAATGCGGGAGCCCATAGCTGGGTGCACCAGAGAAAGTTTTAAGGTTAAGTGGAAGCAAGGCTGGTTAATGTGCATTAAAGCAGGAAGAGGGGACTAAGAGGTGAACAATTAATTATTCTTAAAGTGTCTTTTGAGAAAGAAAAAAGGACTGGCGTTTCTATTCTTTTCCCCAAACCAGACAGAGGCGTGTAAAACAAATACAAGTATGGAACTAATCCCGAGATTGGATCCTGGAAGTGTGAACTGCTGAATTCTGGAAAACAAGACAATGATAATGACTCACCCTGGGCCTGTGGGTGGCTCATCACAAAATTAGCAGCAGCTTCCATGCTCCCAGCTGAGATTGGCTTTGCTGGGTTGTTTTCACAGATCTCCAGGACTGCAATTTAGCACATGCAAATAGACCCAGCAGCCAATCACAGCCACAATACTAGAAAGGCATACACATGCCATTTAGAAAAACGCTTTGCCACACAAAACATGATTACCAGCTTCCACACCATTTCGGGCTACGGGAAGAGAGGCTATTTTTATTATTAAACGTTACACATCTCCTCTCCTCCAGGGGGAAGAATCTATTTAAAGGTCTTTCAAGCAAACGTCTATTCATACAATTGAAAGCGTTGTGTACTCTCATGGCATAAGCAACCTGATCTACTGTTTGGAGCCCACTGCACTTTTCATGACGCTTGTGCCACCTGGTTTTGTAGTTTCAGTGTCTCGAACTGACTGTTTGACCAGTATACAAGAAAATCTTCTGTTTTTGTGAGGAAAAGGGTCACGCATTCCAGTGGGCTAGAGACAATAGACACAGGGTTTCAGAATTCTCTAAATCTAAGATTCAGACACGACAAAGGATCCTGTGGCACCTTATAGACTAACAGAGGTATTGGAGCATAAGCTTTCGTGGGTGAATACCCACTTCTTCGGATGCAAGCAGTGGAAAATTCAGAAAAGTACTTAGGAATGTGCTTAACTTTAAATGGCATTACTCACATGGCTTAGCAAGTGCTTTGCTAAATCAATGCCTAACTCCAGAAAAAACAAAATCAACCCTCTGCCATCCAGTGGCCAGGAACCAGCAAATCTATTACAGCATTTAAATTGGTCACCTCCATAGTTAAATAAGAAAACAAGCAGTAAGAGTTTTTTTTAAAAAAGCCGGTTCCCTGTCAAACATTTTAAAATCACTGATTTTATATATACAGTTATGATGCTATATCTACCCTAGGAGCACTTCACTAGTAGAGGAACACCAATATAGTGCTCTAGTGTGGATACAGCTATACCAGCAAAGCCAGACTATCTACCAATGGAGTAAAACCACACCCTCAGGAGCGATATCAAAGCGCAGTTTTGCTGGTGTAGCTGTGTCTTCCCAAGGGGCTTCTGCCAGCACAGCTTGTTGATCAGGTATCGCACCTCTTCACATCCCAGCCGGAAGAAGTATGCAGCATACAGCGGGCCTGAGCCTGGGTTATTTTTCCAAGTCAGGATAAAGAAAATCTGACCCCAGCATTTTGTGTAGATCCAATTGTGTATCAGAGCTGCTCAGAAGGAAGGAGAGGTTTTTCATCACATTGTAAGTGAGAAGTTTTGGCCAACATTTTCCAAGCAGCCCTGTCACTTATACCCCAGCACAGGTGCACATGGCATTTAGAACACAAACAAAAGGACAAGGTCCCTTCACTTCATCATCTAGTTTGGGGATTATTTTCCCTGGCAAAGCCCTTGAGAGCGACAGCTGGAAAGTTCTATAGAAAGAGACAGGTACGAGTATTCCTTCAAAGGACAAGGTACCTACAACCTCGATTCAAGCTGGTCAGAAAAATTCAGGCTAAACATTTTTTCATCTGAATTCGCCGTTTTGTTACAATTGAAATGCTCTGCGGAGATGGTTCGATTTGCCCAAGTTCCAGTGGTATCCTGCCTGCCGGGCAGGTGTCAAAACACAGCAGGCTGCTGGAGAAGCAAGGCTGCCAGGTCATAGCTCTTCCAAAGTGTGGGCTCAAGGAGACCTAGCAGACAGCGGAGGGTGGCCTTGGGTAGCTACTCTCTAGGGACGGCAGTGCTTAGTTTAACTGTGTGTTTTCAAATAATGCAAGGAGCTAACCAGCAGCAATGAGGAAGAAATTCCAATAATTTAGGTAGCCAGAGGAAACAGACATGAGACCCAGGGCTTTAAACTAGCAACACGCAGTATACGTTTTAACGCCACTGAGCTACACGGCAAGGTTGTACCGGAATCTGGAGATTACTGTCACTTTTATTGGCTCCCTCTCACACAAATGCCTCATGATGGTCAACAGACTCAGAGACTTTAAGGTCAGCAGGGATCATAATGATCGTCTAGCCTGACCTCCTGTACAACACAGGCCGTAGAATTGCCCAAAAATAGTTCTTAGAGCGTATCTTTTAGAAAAACATCCAGTCTTGATTTTAAAATGGTCAGGGTGGGGGAAAACACACCACAACCCCAGGAAAAATTGTTCCAATGGTAAATTGCCCTCGCTATTAAAAAGTTTACCCCTTATTTCCAGTCTCAATTTGTCGAGCTTCCACTTCCAGCCATTGGATCATGTTAGACCTTTTTCTGCTAGATTCCTGAGCCCATTATTAAATATTTTGCCAGGAGCTGGGAATGGGCGACAGGGGATGGATCACTTGATGATTACCTGTTCTGTTCATTCCTTCTGGGGCACTCGGCACTGGCCACTGTCAGGAGACAGGACACTGGGCTAGATGGACCTTTGGTCTGACCCAGCATGGCCGTTCTTATATTCTAAATCTTTTGCGCTGTTATAACCCAGGTATATTGCAGCAAGATTGGACTATTTACACCCAGGCATTATTATTCCCTCTGCTGTCCTGACTTTCTGAATGACATGAAGTGGTTGTTTATTAGGACAATGAAGGAAACTCTAGCTTCGTGCCCCACTCAGGTGAGAACCAGGCCTGGCGTTTCAAATCCAGCGACGATGGCCCTGGCATAGCTGTAATGACATTTATTGGCGTTTTCTCCTGACGAGAGGTAAGAATAGCCTCAGGAGTCGCAAGTCCAGTCCTCTCCGTGACTCCCTGTGCCTGTCCTATTGTTATGAACCAACGGCACCGACTCAAGTTGGGAGCGACCAGGCATAAACAAGTGGTTCTGGCAATTAACAAGCTCTCTCATTGGTTGGGCCAAAAGGGCACTTAAACTGACCTCAGCAACAAACTTCCCCAGCACAGGCCGGTTTCAATGGGAAAATGAGCAGTATTTCTGTGGGAGGTGTGAATAATTTCTCTCCCCAGACGTTGGGTTCTCACATAAGAAAACAAGTCACTTGTTACCAGGCCAACAAATGGCAGCTGTCCTTCTGGGTATAACAAAAAAAGGGCCCCTTCTGAATGTTTACTGCCTAGCGATTACGGCGATCCTCAGATTAGGTAAATGTTGGTATAGGAACACAGAACAAACCAAAGTCTAAAGCAGTAGCCATTGAGAGATGCCCATAAATAATAAAATTCTACTACTAGCGCTTTGCCCTTTTAGGCCTTTTGTTCATGGTGCTTTAGAAAGATTATGTCTCACAACCCCCTGAGATATGGCAGGTCTTCTTATCCTTCTCACATTTTACAGCTGGGAAACTGAGGCACAGAATGGTTAAGTGATTTCCCCAAAACCCCAGGAAAGGACAATGGCAGAGCCTGAAAAAACCCACAATGGGTTCTGATAGTTGGCCCCCTATTCAGGCAAACAAATAGGCACATGCTTAACTTTAAGCAGGGGCTTAAGCACATTCTTGTTTTGTAGTCTCAGTTTTTTGCTTCAACCCCTAGAAAACATGTCCCCCTCCATATAAAAGTTCAGAGTATAAAAATATATATGGCCACTACAGAGTCAGAAACAGTGCTTGTGTGACAGATAAAAGGTTATCCAGGTTTTAGCTGAAATACGTGCCACTATTACATTTTAAATAAAGATTTGAATAACCACCTTTTCCTTTAGGAGGTGTATTTTTTTTAATACCTTCCAGAAAAGTATGCATTGTAATGAATACAAAAGTGACTTGTTTGGGGTGTATTGTCTTTTGACCCACAGACTTACCACCAAGAGTGTTAGGAGAAGTTAAACACCTTTTCAAGACAAAAATGTGTCTCTGTTGTAAAAGGTACAAATTAAAGCAGTTAACAGACCTTAGGACACTAGAAATCTTTCTTTAAAAATACAATCCTGATTTTTATGGAAAGAGAGAAAATATGTTCATTTTATTTTGATCCAACTGCTCTATCGAAAAAGCAGAATAGTAGGTTTTTGGAATGCAAGAAAGTCACCCACGGGGGGTGGGTGGGGGGGGAGAATTTACAATTTTTTTAACAAAAAAAACCTCATCCCCCCAAAAAATCCCAAGCCTGATTGAACTACAACACATTTGAAATATTTCTCTTTTTTCCCCAAAGACTCTTCAGGATGCACACTAAAGCCACAACAAAATCAAAGTGGGTGGTTTGATTATTTTACCTTAAACAACATCTTCCTCTCGGGACACCCGGACAAACTAAGCGTAAGAAGATTTAACCTTCGATTTCCCAGGCCCTAGAGAAAAGATGGACCCGATGGGGTCTTCTGATAAGGGCTTGGGACCAGCGAGGTCCAGGGGCAGTGCGCCTTTCAGGACCAAGGACAGAGCTCGCCTTCTGGCACCGCTCCCCTTGCCCAGGAAAGCGGGATTGGCCGGGAGATTGAACTGGGAGAGCCGCTGACTCTCCAGGGCTCTTGCCGAAGACACTTTGCCGGCCACCTGTTCCTGTCCCCCGCGCTCCCAACCAGCCACCGGCCGGCCGCGGAGACGCCCCCCGAGCGGCGCACCGGGGAAGCCGGCGAGATGGGGTCGCTGCGCAAGGAGGGGGAAGTCCGGGAAGGACGGGGCTGGCGCACCCCGCCCCGGGCCGGGCTAGCGGAGAGGGGGGCTGGGGGGGGGGGGAATCTAGCCCCCCCCCCCGGGAAGGGGAACCCCCACCTGGGCTGTTGCTGGATCTCAGGCGCCTTCCGCAGAGACACTGCAGCATGTGCGAGCCTTCCTTCAGGAGAAGCCCCGCAATCTTCATCGGCTTCCCCGGGGGCTGCGGCGCCTCCCTGCGCGGCGGGGAGCCGCGACCCGTCCCCAGCCGCCCGCGGGGCGCCCCGAGCCGGGCGCGGGGAGTTCGCAGCCCGCGGGGCGCCCCCAGCCGCCGCCGCCGCCGCTCCGAGCCCTCGGACCAGCTCCGGCGAGACTTGCGGGGACTTTGCAGGGGAGGGGCCGGGCTCTGGGACGCCACGTCAAGCCCCGGAGCCCACGGGCGGGCTCCAGCCCTGCCCCCTGCCGGGAGAACCACGGGCGGGGCGGGGAGCACCGCTCCCACCCCGCCGGGAGCAGAGACCCCCGGCTGCAGCGCGCCCCGGGCCCGGCTCAGAGCAGAGCCCCGCCGGGAGCAGAGACCCCCCCGCTGCAGCGCGCCCCGGGCCCGGCTCAGAGCAGAGCCCCGCCGGGAGCAGCCCCGGGCGGCGATAACGCCCGGAGAAGGCGCGGAGGGCGGGGGGAGCGAGGGAGCGGGGGCTCCAGGGAAGGGGAGGTCGGACCGGACGGGACTCGGGGGGGGGGGGGGGGGGCCGCAGGGCGGGACAGGCGCCCCTGGCTGGCCGAGCAGCGAGGAAAGGCAGGGGAGGGCCCCAGGGCCGATGGGACTGGAGCCGCCTCGGGGAGTTGCTGGTTCATGCAGAAGGAGCCGCTGGCTGGCAGATGGCTCCAGCCCGCAGAGCTTCTGGGGCGTGTCCCCCCAAAAGTGCCCAGGGCCCGGCTGGGACAGGACCGTCCCTCACACCCCTTGCCCAGAACAAGCCCCTGGGCCCTGGACCTGCCGGCACATTTCAGGGGGCTGCAGCCCTGGCCCCCGCTGACAAGGGACAGCCAGTGCCACTCACCCCCCTGCAACCAGCCAGAACGTCACTGCGCAGAGAGCTGGGGGTCGGGGGGGGGGGTCACCGTGTATTTGGGGCTCACCTTCTACTCACTGGGGGGTGCCTTGGCCTGTGGGCTCTCCTTGGGGCTAGTGGTGATCCTGCCTGGTTGAGCCTTTGAAGACGATGTCCCCATTGTCCGGGGGCACCAGCCCCCGTTGGGCGGGGTCCTAGCTGAACACCGGGCGCATGTGCACACAGCTGGGGGCTGAGCCAGGAGGGCGCAGGGCCTAGTGATGGACTCACGGGGGGGCCTCAAACAGGCGAAGCCTATGGCCCCACCCATGGGGAGATCTGCTGTAACGCTCTCCATGGCGCAGGGCCATGGGACCGTGGCTTTGCAGTCCCTCTAGCCCAGCAGTTCTTAAGCTCTGGGGCGGGAGCCCAAAGTGGGTCGCGACCCTGTTTTAATGGGGTTGCCAGGGCCGGCGTTAGACTGGCTGGGGTCAAAGCCTGAGCTCCACCACCTGGTCGAAGCTGAAGCCCAAGGTCTCCAATGCAACAAGGCTCAGGTTATAGGCCCCTGCCCGGGGCTCCAGCCCTGGGGCTTCGGCTGTGGCCTGGCAACCCGGGGCAGCGGGGCTCAGGCTTTCCCCTCTCCCCGCCTCGCCTGGGCGGGCTCTGGCTTCCGTCCCCCTTCCTAGGGTCATGGAGCAATGTTTGTTGTCAGAAGGGGGTCGCGGTGCCGTGGAGTTTGAGAACCCCTGCCTAGCCACGCACTGTGCTGAGTCCACATCACCAGTTCCTCCTCCCCTCCTGCTCTGTACGCTCACACGGCCTGCCAAGGCTTACGGGCAGGATTCTCTTCGACAGAAGGAAGAGTGTGGTGGCTGGCCTCCATTTACCATAGTTATTCCTACCAGGCCGACACAGCCTGGGGTGTAGCAGTACTGACCATGCCATGGGAGGGCTTCAGCAACAGAACCCAGGTGCACCTCTGGTCGCAGGGGATTAAGGTGATGAACTTGGTCCAATTAAAGCAACAGGTACAAGCTGGTGGAAGAAGTGTGTCTCCTGGGGGGGAAAGCCCTGCCCCCTATTAATACACCTGCCTACCACACTGTCTCCAGGCTGCAGAGTTTCAGAAGAGGGTGTCAGGTTATTTACACAGGCACCTATCTCCGAAAGCGGTGGGGCTTGGCACACCCTCCTCGCAGCGGCTGCTCCCCTTGCCTAGCTTAGGCAGCGCCACACCCAGCGTGCTGGCTCTGTGGGCACCTGTCTCTCCCCCTGCCGTGGAGAGGGAGCCTCGGTACCTAACTCTGGGTTTGTGGATCCCAGTGAATTTGTCGATGCCTAAAGGTGAGGTGTTGTGCCACTGAACATTGCAATGCCCGAGGCCCGTTGGGGACCCAGGCCCTAGCGTGGGGCAGTTAAAATGGAAGCCAATCCTGACCCCCAAACCAGCCACTAAACAGAGATGACAGCTGCATTTCTTATTTAGATCTTAGAAAGCCTTTCAAAGGCGTGCTTGGTAATTATGAACCGAGCATTTAAAAACTGCAAAAAGAAGTGCCTGCTTATTTCTGTCAGCTAATTCATTATATTGTTGTAGCGCCTCAAAGCTTACTGTGCAGCAAACACTGTGCCCAGGGATTCGTTATCAATCACAAAGTTTGTGCCCACAGTACTTATTGCCAGGGTACCCTCTGCTGAAAGTCACCACAGAGGGGATCATGAACTTTCACACTATGGATTTATGACCCACCCGTCCAGGTCATTCCAGCAAACTCCTAGGAAAAATCACCATGCCCCAGACTAAACAAACAGAATTGCCCCATATCCTGACTCCATATCTCAACAAACCACCCTGCCCCCTCTCCCCGGACTATCACAGCCGCATTTAAATACCAGAGCAATGCCTGTTTCTCTGTGCTTACAAAACACCGCCAGCAGATGGCAAACCGAGACTACTATTGTTACACGAAAATATAATCACCTCATCCCCCTTCTCCCAAGTTTATCTTTCATCCGCCTGCTACATCTGGTCATGAACCAAGACTGCAAGTCCTCCGGGGCAGGGCTGGTCCATTTTCCTACACTGATGTACAGTGCTTACCCCATGGAGCCCCCAATATCTGACTGAGGCCCCCGGGTGCTATTGCAACATCTGCTGTAACAGACAAACAACAACAAAGATCCACTCCCCCAAATGCTTCAGTAGCACGCCTGGAACGTTAACACTTCTGGGCACTGGCAAATCAAGAAGAAGGGAGACAGTTTCAAATTGAGACGCCCTCCTGCCAGCACCCATTCAGAGTTATAAAAGAGGGGGATCCATCGTTAGTGCTTCCACTGATCAACCACAGCAGGTCACACCACGAGGGAGGCAGTCCCCTAGGCTGTGTCTACACTACAGAGCCTATACCAGCATAGCCCCGGAGTGCAGATGCAGCCTACACTGACGGAATACGCTTTTCTATCAATCCAGGAACATCACCTCTCTGAGCGACATTGGCTTGTCTACACGGCGGAGACTATACAAGTAGCACAGCTACAGCGCTGCAGCTTGGCCAGCATAACCCCGTAGTGTAGACGCAGTCTACAGAGATGGAAGGGGTTTATCTGGCCGTGTAGGAACACCACCTCCCTGAATGACGGGAGCTATGCTGACAGAAGCATTCTTCCGGTGACATAACCCAGAAGAGATGCAGCTAAGTCAGCATAGCTGTGTCATTCAAAGGTATGGATGTTTCACCCCTTGACCAATGCAGCTATACCAACATAACTGTTAGGTGTAGACCAAGCCTTAGATACAGGGAGGGGAATATGTTCCTGCTAGTGAGGTTTGGATGGACATTAAAGGACCCTATATAAAATCTGGGGAACATTTAATAATCAGGAGACTGAGAAACAGACTTATACACAACTAGCAATCTAGGCCCCAGATCTAGGTTTGTTTGCACAATAGAGAAGTTCTGGGAGAACCCAGTAGAAATGGTTCCTTAAATTAAAAATAAATAAAACTCTTGGTTAATTGGAGCATTTAGGTAATCTGCCTGCAGGGCTGGACATTTAGCCACAGCAGAATTCTGTATGTGCATGCAAAGGAGGAATTGAATCTAGTTTGGTCAGTTTCACAATGGTTCCTGAGAAAAAGGAAAGAAAGAAACCACTTTCAAATCTTTTTTGAATTCCTCAAGTAGAAGATGCTCTCATCAACATGGGTGACCAACTTTTAAAAAGGTAGAGGTGGGATGGCGGGGGTTTCTGGTTTGTTTTACTTTGACAGAGTTGGACAAAGAGCCCCACAATTATACATGAATGTTCATTTGAATGAAAGAGTGAATTCTGACCCTGCCAGATTTGTGAGTGGAGCAGGATTAGTGTGGCGGGGGGAGATAACATTTAAAATAATTCCAGGATATTCAAATACATTCTTTGAGGACTATGTTTACAAATTATTCACCTAGGTCTTCTTGATAGTGTCCATCTGAACTCAAGCTACAGCGCCTGATTTTGATCTTCAAAGCAGTTCTGCACTCATGATTCCCCTGGTTTCAACAGAATTAGTCCTGATTGACATCAAAGGAAGGAGCCCAGGGAGAAGAAACAATTGATGCATGTTGTCATTTGGCCATTTTAAAGGCTAGCTGTAGAAGATTTGCTATGCACACACTCATTTCCTCTGTAGACAGATACAGCATTGCTTCTGCCAGGGGTCAGCCGTGAAACGGAGGCAAGAAAATGGCTAGAAGAAGGTCCTTTAGGAAGCACAGCGTGCTTTGCTCAGGGTTTGCAAAGCACCTAGCTCAGTTTGGATGCAACCACAATGCTATCAAATAATAATCCAGTTCGATAAATCACTCAAAACAACATGCAAGCCAATCATTAAAGCCCATGCCACTTTTGGAAAGATAACTGCAATTGTTTTTAAGGAGAAATGTAGTGAAATAGTCAAAGGATACTGATGGAGGTGGTTACTCATTATAGTACAAAGATAGGGCAACTCAAGATGAAATTTACTCCTGTGCAGAGGGCCAGCATGAGGCTTAGGTACAGTTTCTGTGGGTCAGAAGTTGTGCATAAACCTTGCTATGGCTCGCTGCATAGGAGCACCCCCGAGAGCCATGATCAAATCCCGCAGCTGGTCAAATCCCACTTGTAGGTGGAATGCCATTACTGAAAACATCCCTGAATAAGACAAAGGCTGCATTTGCTGGAACACGAAAGCTTGCTAGGAAAAGCTCAGACATGTCAGAAGAGAGTTGCAGGGAACTGTACTGTTAATGTGTGTACAAGAAGGTTGGAGCAGAACAGGGAATTGAAGTCAGATCTCCCATGTCCCATTCCACTGTTTTAACCACAAGCCCAGACTCCTCCTCATCATGACAGAAGTGAATCCATCAAGCCTTTCAAATGACAGGTGACACTAGTTCCACAAGAAACCCTGCCATACAGAAACTACATGACATAATGTTCTGGAAGCACCTGGGAAGTTGTGGGGAGGGGGCTGCTATTCATCTCCGGGAAAGAAAGCAGCCTGATATTACATACATCAAGTAGGAAAGACCCCTTCTTTAATTGCTTTAATCTGGTCACCATGCAAGACTAACAAGTGTGTAAAACTAACAGAAAACATTCTCAGC
Source organism: Macrochelys suwanniensis (assembly GCA_033296515.1). Lineage (NCBI taxonomy): Eukaryota > Metazoa > Chordata > Testudines > Chelydridae > Macrochelys > Macrochelys suwanniensis. The sequence continues at coordinate 2,335,825 of CM065783.1, read as the reverse complement.
ACTTGATTGATAGATTTCCTACGCTAGTCTCTCTTCCGCTCACCAAAGCGGATTTAGAAAAGAAAGATGTACTATACCCTTGATCATTTAATAGGTTTATCCTTAGACACATAAAAGGCTCACAGTAATAAGTATTTATTAGCTGCATTTCCAGACATTGAGAGGGAGTATCACATAATACATAGAGAAGGCTTTGTGTATCAAATGTCTTGCATCTGAGTTAGAGAAAGGTGGGTGTGGCGTGGTTTGGGATTTTCAGAGGGTGGTAATATTACTGTAACCCCACAAACACTGGAATTGGTAACAGACTATCCATTCGGGTAGAGAATTCAGGTAGATTCAGGTAGAGAGAGTTCTACCAGGCAACAGTAATATGGCTCAAGCCCCGCACCCCCAAACTGGTGTTTTAGTTTCAGGGCTGCAGATATTGTTCCTGGGTGATTCGTTCCCATTTCTTGATTTTCACTCTATCAAACAGCTTAACAATAAGTGTGGCAAGACTGAGGATCCTGCTCATTGTATTCGAACTGACCTACTGCATCTTGGTTGTCTCCGAGAACAGGCCTAGACATGCTCCAGCCAAGCAGAGAGTAGCCTGGCCATGCGAGTACACGACTTTAAAGAACATTAGTGACTAGGCTGGTTCAGACTGGAAGACGGCCTGTCTTTGTTACAGCAGGGGACTGGCCAGCGCCCTGTTCCTAGCAGCAACACTGACACACCCGACCTTGTGCGAGTCACTTAACCTCTCGCGAACACTGCTTCCCCTTCTGTGACATTATTTGCCACCCGCTTGGAGATCCTCAGATGAAAGGAACTCTGAAGCGCTAGAGAATTCTCATTACGTATTATTGCTATAAGGAATTGGAATACTTACCACCCTTGCCATCTGCCAGTGATTGGACTCTGTGCCATTCAGCACAGCACACGGATTCTTGTTCCTGTCCCCAGCGAGGGCTGGACTGCCAGGGTGCGCCGTGGGGCAGGGTGCATGATGTCTGTCACAGACCCACCCACACAGCTGCATTGAGGGAAGCAGAAGCACTTCTCGAGTCTAGTATCACTGCACTAGCAGGGTCTGCTTGCTGTGCCAGGCCCAGTAAACAAAGCAGGGCAGGGCCAGCACCCCTGTGCCAGAACAGGTCTCCCATGTGGCCAGTTAAGAGGGCAGGGCAGCACCTGGGGGCTATACAGGACCAGGGCGAATCAGAGACAGGGAGAGGCCCCGCTGAGGGAAGGGCAGGGGAGAGCGGCCAGGGGGCTGTGAAAGGGCTGGGAAGGAAGCAGAAGGTGGCTCCTGGAGGACAGCTGAAGGCAGAAGAGCAGCAAGAGGGGTTTGCCGGCTGGCGTTCCCCAGGCCAGGGACGGAGGGAGATGCCTGTTGGCTCTGCGAGCCGGAACACAGGGCCAGAGAGGAGCGGCAACGTGGCTGAGTCACTGATAGCTCCACCTCACAGAGCTGGGCCCAGGAGAACCATGAGAGAGCCAGGGGCCGAGACAGCCCCCGCTGTAAATTTGGCAGCCTGAGGGATGCTCTAAGCTACAGCTGTCTCCCTGGCGCTGCCTATGGCTTGCGGCACAAGCTGGAATTGCCACGGGGCATGTGCTATGGCCCCACCCCCCTACACCAAGGCTCCTGGGCTGGGGAACCACCTACAGCAGCCCAAGCCAGCACCTGCTCCTGCAGGGAATTCTCTCCTAGTCCCTTGGGGGCTGTTCACAGCCAGCCTGCACCACCCAAGAAGTGGGCAGAGACACTCCCATGGACTCTGTTCGCTGCCCTGGCCCCACTTTGCTCTGCAGCTCTGGGACAAGTTCAGCCCTGGCCATTAGAGAACGGCCTATTTCACAGAAGCCTGGCAGGGGTTTGTCCAGCCTGTTCTTAAAAGCCTCCAGTGATGGGATTCCACAACCTCCCTTGGGAGCCTGTTCCAGAGCTGAACTAACCTTAGAGTTAGATAGTTCTTCCTAATATCTAACCTACATCTCCATCTTGTCCTGCCCTCAATGAACACAGAACAATTGATCGCCGTCCTCTTTATAGCTGCCCTTAACATATTGGAAGACTGTAACCTCCGTCTGCTTGTCTCACAACTGAACATGCCCAGCCCTCTCCACTTTTCCTCCTAGGTCAGGTTTTCTAAACTTTTTATCACTTCTGCTGCTCCCCTTTGGACTCTCTCCAATTTATCCCCATCTTACCTGAAGCGTCACCCAGAACAGGCACAGTTCTGCAGCTGAGCCCTCCCCAGTGTCCAGTAGAGCGGGACAATTCCCATGACACTCCCATTAATACACCCCAGTATTATACTGGCATGTTTTGCAACAGCAATACATTGTTGACTCACATTCAATGTGTGATCCACTGTATCCTCCAGTCCACATTTAGCAGTATTACTGCCTAGCCAGTTATTCCCCAGTTTGCATTTGTGTGTTGGATTTTTCTTCCTACGTGAAGTATTTTTCACTTGTCTTCACTGAATTTCATCTTGTCAATTTCAGATCAATTCTCTCAGGGTCATTTTGAATTCTAATCCTGTCCCCCGGAGTGCTTGCAACCCCTCCCAGCTTGGCGTCATCCGCAACTGTTATAAGCATACTCTCCACTCCATTCTCCAAACCATTAATGGAAACAGTGAATAGCATCAGTCCCAGGCCTGAGCCCTGTGGGACCCCCCTAGATTCATATTGCTACCAGGAAGAGAACTCTGCTTGCCAGCCCACCACTGATAACCGCTCTCCGAGTACAGACCGTCATGCTGCTGTGCACCACCTTATAGTAACTCCATGTAGGCCACATTTAACTAATTCTCATAAGAAAACATCATGTTGGACTGTATCTAAAGCCTTACTATGAAATACGATCACATCTATTGCTTTCCCCCATCCACTAGGCCAGTAGCTCTGTCCAAGAAGGAAATTAGTTTGGTTTGGTGTGATTTGTTCCGGACAAATCCACACTGGCTGTTCCTTGTAACCCCGTTATCCTCCGTATGGCCTGGTCTCTGGAGCACTCTTAAGAAGGGAGACGCCTGCTCCTGCACTAAAGCACAAGAGCGGCTAGTCATGCAGATGGAGTGCAGATTGAAGGGTCCTGGCGAGGTCCCTGTTGCAAAGGCTGGAGATACTGGAGTTCTCTGAATGCTCCAGCCCCATGAATGGAGGGTGTTGATCCATAGCAGGCAGGGGTGGGCTGTGCTCCGGGATGTTACCAGAGCTCCCAGGGAAATGGCTTGCAGCTCCTAGGAGAGATGGCTGCTGCCCACATGCTAGCTAGTCAGTCAACACTGCCACTCCAAGCAGAGCTCTGCATCACCAGCGTGCGGCTCCAGTGTGGACCAGACCTCAGACAAACAAGTTTGTTTACATTTACAGGAGATAATGCTGCCTGCTTCTTATTTACAACGTCACCTGAAAGTGAGAACAGGCATTCGCATGGCACTCTTGTAGCCGGAATTGCAAAGTATTTACTTGCCAGATATATTAAACATTTGTATGTCCCTTCATGCTGAGACCACCATTACAGAGGAGATGCTTCTATGCTGAATTTAAATTGGTATTCTATTATTGTTTAATAGTGCGATTAAAACTGCAATTAATCATGACTGTTTTTATCTCATGATTAATTGCAATTATTTTTTAAAATTGTTTGATAGCCCTAGTTTTAAAACAAATGAAAGCTAAGAATCTCACATAATCACCTGACTCCAGGAGCTGCAGCTTTAAGAAAAACACCAAATATCTCTAGAGTTAGCAAGGCTATTTCGTACCACCCCATCATGGTAGAGTCAGGCATCATGGGGAATCATGCCTGGCTTGTGACATTAGGAGTGAGATTTCCCAGAGCACTCAGCATCAGCCTAAATCTGCTCCCAATAACGCCAATGGCAGCTTTACTTCTGAGTGCTCTGGGTTCTGAGTTCAGGTGATGTTGTGCCCTCTTGGAAATTCCACCCTCTGCCCCATCACAACAATATACTCATGTGCCCACCCCAGAACACCTGAAGGCCGTTCAGTGGCCTTGAACACAAGATAGTCCCATTTTGAAACATGGATGATCCTGCAAAATTTGGGCTGAGTGGCAAGTTAGACAAAGCCAGGTTAATATTTGCTACCGTGGAGCAGCCCCCCCCCCCCCCCCAGGGACAGAAAGGGAGGAAAGGGGAAGAAACCCCAAAATAAGAATGACCCATCTGTGGACTTTTAAACGGGGAATCAACAATAACAAGAGCCAAGTCAATCTATATGTGAACAGAAGATAATTCAGTAACATGGAAGCGACAAAGGGTTATAGACTAACAGAGGTATTGGAGCATAAGCTTTCGTGGGTATGAATACCCACTTCGTCGGATGCCTGAGATGATTTCTCAGTGAGTTTCTCAGTGAGTTTCTCAGAGAGTCCTAAACCATTTTTAAGCTCCCAAAACGCACCTTTCCTCATCCGCCTACCTCTTCACCCTAACCTGTGAACGGCACCCAGCTGGCTCATCCTCTGCCACTCAACACGCTGCGGAAAACTGTCCTGCCCCGCTGAGGCTGCTGGCACCACCACATGAGGGCACTCGGCAATGGACCCTCTGTGCGACCTCTGGACAGACCCATGTTAGCCTAGTATAGTAACAGCCACAAGCCTCACAGGGGCACTGTAGTTGGGGGGTTTAACCTCCTGGATGTTTGCAAAGCAGTGAGATCCTTGGGTGAAATGCACTGGAGAACTGCAAAGACAAGTTCCGAACTCAGCAGTCCTGACCCCCGGGCCCCTGCTCTAGCCACTAGGTAATATTCCCTTCCCTGTATAGCCATTGCACAAATATACAGGGAGGCTTATCAGCTACTAGCACAATTGCGATTGCATCCCATTCTCACTCAGGAGGTGCACCCCACAAGATTTATGGGCAAGGCATTCAGTTACCATGGAGGCAAGAAGGCAAAACATCAGGGCACTGAAGTTATTCTGGGCTGACACCTGTTTCGGATATACCAAGGGCCAGACAGGCACTGTCAGAGCTAGGCAGCAGCATGAGATTTCAATGAATATATTGCCAACCGCCCAGGCTGGCTACGAATGGCCACATCACTGAGAAGCTGGGGTTCAGAATTTTCCATTGGAGCCCCAGCTCCCTGTGGGGCAGAACCCCTCTTCAAAGCCCACCGTTGTGAGCATCAACGCCTTTCTTTCTCCCCACTTCAGTTCTGCCAACATCATCCTGGTTCCCCGCTCCAAGATTTCCTCTCTGCGCCACCCCCCTCTCCAGCTATATGGCTGCCCTGAGTTATGAGGGGATCCCGACGCAACGCTCCCCACGTGTCTCCCAAACGTTAGCTGTGCTGTGAAGGTCTTTGTGGGTAAGGAGTCTGGGCGGGGGGAGGTGCGTACAGCCGACGATAATCCCAAGTGTGGCCATTCCTGCAGATGGTTAGCCAAGTAGGCATCACCACTACCACCAGCGCCCAGAGCGCCAGCTTGAATAGAGGAAGCCAAAACAAGAGGCAGCTGGCAGTCAGATCGAGAGCTGAGCTTACCCAGCAGGCCTCTGCGGAGTTTCATCCCAGAGCTGAATGTCTCCGAACACTGGGACGTTCCAAGCCTAGAGCCACATATTGCATCTAAGTCTCTCCCCAGAACAAAGGAAAACTCCTTCCTTTTTACCCTTGCCTCCCTGGTTCCCTTTAGTTAGAGAGAGAGAGAGAGAGAGAGAGAGAGAGAGAGAGTCAGCCATTCCCCACCCCTCTTCTCTCCTACACAAAGCAACACAACCTCTACAATTAAAGCTGCTCCTCCCCATGGAGGCTTCCCTCAGTTCTGCCTCTTTCTCCCCTTCCCAAGAGAAGAAGCCACGGCTCAATCTGAAATTAAATTAACTCTACCTGGTCCTTGCAACATCTCTCTGCCCAGAGTGGAGTTTGTCATTGGCTGGGAATCAGACTGGAGCTCCTCTGTTTTACAGCTGGGGATAGTCCCTCCCAGAGGGATTGAGTGGGTGGAGTTAGTACAAATGCAGCTCCAGACACACTACCAGGACCCTGCATGGATGGGTGTGTCTGTCTCACATTATATCTTCTTTCCTCCTCCCCTGCCTCCTTACAGTGTTTTTCATTCACAGACAGGCCCTCGTGAAACCCTAGTTTATACAGTATTGCTGAGTGGTGGATCAAAGGCAACTCTGCCTTTATTCAGCTCTTGCCTAGCACAGAACCCTACCTAGAGAAACAAGCCCAGCTTGGCAGAGGATGGGTGGGAGGAGAAAGGGATGTTAAACAAAGGACCAGAGGGCTCAAACTCCTGGCAAAAGTCACCACCTGTCTGGGGGGTGCTGCTACAAGGAACGACCTGTCCCTGGGGGCTACCACCAGCAGAAATTAGGAGAAAGGAGAAGAGTAGCTCCCAGGGGCAGAACATCAATCAGGCAGTGCCTCTATAAAATCCCTTGGAAGGGGATGTAAGCGACACAACTCAGCCCTCTATCTGCTTTAAAGCTACAGGCCAGCATGTAATCACTAGCCTCTCGTACTCTGAGTAAGAAACAAGGAGCCAGATTCACCCTAATGCGAGCTGGTGCAAACTCCCGCAAAGTGGGGGGGACTCCTGGAGCTCTGACCATGCCCTGAGCTGTTTAGAAGGGTATTACTTCCTCCCAGCATTCATTGGACCCTGCACTAATCACTCTGCACCTGTGTATCGCCGGCGGGCCCAGTAAATGGGAAGAAAACTGGCTGGGACCACAGCTGCAGGTCTGTCTGTCTATCCCCTCCTCCGGGAGCTGTGATGTTTCTCAGAGAGCACAGCTGGCATGCCCCCAACTAGTGTGTCCCACAGTAAAATGGGCAGAGGCCTTCCATGGGAAGCAGAGTTGAATCAAACTGGCATTGCAGCTTATCAATGAACGAATCTGGTAATGGGATGAAATTAAACAAGAGTGAATTGTGGGACCTATTTGTTAGCTAATCTCTGATAGAGCCTGTGGGATTAATGATCCCCAAGCGGTGGAAGCAAACACAGACTGCTTAGTAGTGAATAAGTTACAGGGGGAAATCCTACATTGGTGCCTGTACGCTGGCAGCCCTAGTCACTAGCTGGGAACAGACAATCCATCACCCCCAGCTTAGTTTTCTGTCCCTTTCTTCGGGGCTCAGTTTATTGTCTTCACAAACAAGAAAGATATGCAAAAAGTAACATGAAGTCTGGCTAGGGGTCCTCTGGCAGCTACCAGGCAGTGTCCCCAAAGGATTAGTCTGCCTGCCAGCACCCTGCTCTAGTTACACGACACTTCTCTCCCAGTTTTCCCCCTTTCTATTGCCCAGCTAAGTGCATGGGCCAATCAGGCTGTGCTGGTCAGCACCCTGTTCCCCACAACCAGCCCAGGCTATGAAAGGGGCACAGCACCCCAGAGTTAGACTAGCTAATAGCACTTCCTTTTACAGGCTCTTCACCACTCTCCTCTTGGGCTTGGTTCTCCAGCCAGCTTTCTGCATGGGGGAAGACGGGTTTTTCCCACAGCTCATCTCTGTGATTCGAGGAAACCCTACAATTCCTTCCTTAGCTAGAGTCTCACCAAGGGATATTTAAGGCAGGGTTCCCGCTGTGAGGGCTCCCAGGTCTCAAACCTGGTCCATGGGACCCCAGACTGCAGCCATCACCTGACAGCTTGCTGGTACTAGCATGGCATGTGGACCGGACCCTAGCTCACTATGGGCACCACCCACAAAGCTCCTAATTGGAGGAGAAGTCTGGCCTCTCTGATTGGCTCAGACTCATTATTTAAGCCAGGCGGCAGCACAAGAAGTTATCAGAGCACCCTGGTCTGTGTCACTTGCAAGGCAAGATTATGGCGTCTCTTCGGGCTGTTTATATTGGATCAGAGCGATAAGGGACCAGCGCATGTCTGACTTAGCCAAGCTGTGTCCATCTGCGATGTTTGCACGGTGCTTAGCAGATGCTGCTATTTGTATTTCATATTCCAACTTCTCTTCTTTTTTAATTTCCCATTCCCAGGTTTCATAGTCCTTTAATCTCTCTCTCTCTGTTGTTTCCTTCCTCTGGATAAAGAATTCATACTGAGGAGAGGAGCACTGCAAGGCAATACCCACCCATTTCCCCACCAGAAACCCATGGAGGGGACAGCTCGGTTAACGGTTTGTGGGACGGTTTGGTTTCCTTCCCATGATTCGATATGCCTGCAGTCCTCCTTGCTTCTCTCTTCTGTTACATAGTATTGCAACAAGCGGGGATCAACCAGAACTCTACAGCTCTCACTGTGCTGCATGCCCCAGGGTCGCTCAGAAATCACCCCGGTGGGAATTTAACCCTCCAGGATTGTACCTCTCCCACAGCCAGAGAACTTCCATCTCCATGCCTGTCGAGAGACCACCTTTCCCCAACACTAAGGACCCCATCTGGTGAGAGGCTGAGCACCTCTGCTGAGCTGCCAAGCGACCGCTACTCACCCAGTGACACTCTGGAGTTGCCTGGCACCTTGCATGATCAGGCAGTCCATTAGCTGAAAAACATATTAGTGCAAAAGCCCACCATGCTGTTACAGAGCCCAATGTGGGCTGAAGTCGGGCGCTGGGGGTTTTAGTGGCCCACACAGTGGGCCAGATCCTTAGCTGGTGTTCTCTGGTGTTGCTTCATTGACTTCCCTGGTGTTATGTTGTTCCAATGTCTATTTTTCCTTGAAAGAGACATCCTGCTGTGTTGTACTACACAGGTCATGCAGAGGGGATGTCTCTCAAGTATATTACATGGATTAGAGTGTAATTTAGACTCTGGAAATCTTCAGATAATTGGGTTGGACTATAGTTGGGTATTTCCATTGCCTCAAAGAGGAGTCACGCAGTTAAAAGCCCGATGCATCACGTAGGAATTTTTTGTTGCCACTAATTGTTAACGCCTGTGCAGTAAGAGCTGAAAACGTAGCCAAGGTGCATTAGCGACATATCTTGCTACTCCAGCAGACTCTTGCCTGCCCTGGGCTACAATTGGCCTCAATTAAAATTGTATTTGGTCCTGCGAGAAGCTGCTCAATGCCAACACTGCTGCAGAAGCTGATAGACTGTGAACTTTCTCAGCAGCCAGCACACTTCAAAATCTATCCACCACAGGATCGCAACACTCGCCTGCGTCCCTCCGTCACTTCGTAATTAGCACAACGCGACCGAGGCTTTGGTCAGATCCTGTTGTCCTTGCCTCCCCCTCCCCACGTCAGCAGGAGGAGGCCGAGCGTGCTAGAGGGAGAGACTGAACAGAACCAGATTAAAGAACCCCTGTGCCTGGGGCTTTGATTCCCTCAAGGCGAGGGCGCAAACCGGCTTGGGGTATTTTAGGCATTTTTACATCTTGCTCTGTGGACCACACAGAAGTGTTGGGCTGGTGGCTGGGTGCAGCATTTCAATGTAATTTTCCACTGTCACTTTCACACAGACACATTGTTCGGAGCTGGGCAGAGGCCAGAGTCTTCTCTAGCTTGACTAACTGCCCGTGTCAGGGTGAGGGGCTTGGGGAGCTCCGGCTCCCGGCTGTGGCAAGGAATGGCCCACCCCCTATAGAAGGGAGTCCCTGCCCTTGATACATGAGTGCAAGCTCACTATCTGCTTTTAGCCAACCTGCAAGTGAAATGCGCGCGTTCAGATGGTCATGGAAAGCAGAGACCTGGCTGAGGCTACTTCATCTTTGCATTTTCAGTGAACACTCTTGGGGATTTTATTTGGCTGAATATGTCCAGCTTTTAGAATACCACCTTCCTCCCTCCAGGGGCTGGGGAGGGTTCACTGAGATGGAAAGTGCTATTCAAATGCTGGATGTGAGAAGCGTGCAGTGCTTCGAACCAGGGGGCACTCTCAAGGTGCCACCACGGTACAAACAATAGAGTGAAGAGAGGACGAACCAAAGGGTCTGATATTAACATGGGTCTGTGCCCCTGGGAAACATTTTGCCGTAGAAGGATACAGTTTGAAGGCCAGATCCTCCAGCACACTGGGGGACATTGGAGAAGCTGCTCCAGATCAGGGCCTGCTTTGAATACTCTCTCCATTACACACAGTAAGAACTCCATTACACAGAACCCCACGTGTAAAGCACCCGATCCTGGGAGGCACCGAGCACTCAGCCCTTCCCGACTTCAGGGCCCATCTTAGCTAAAAGGATGCTCCTCTTATTCGTTAGAGGGAAAACACCAGAGGAGGAAGCTAAAAGGTCTGTTTGTGCAGAGGAGCCGTAGCCAGGGTGCTCTGCATTTAACGGCTGCTCATGTAGTCACCGGTGTTACGGCGCTTCTTGCGCAATTCATGCTTTTAAAAGGCGTTTAGCGGACAGAGCAAGGGTGAACGGTGAATAGAACTCCTGGGTTCTATTCCCAGCTCTGCAAAGTAAGTGGGAGTTCCAGTGAGTTAAAGCAAGTGGAGAACTAGAAGTCAGGACTCCTGGGTTCTACTCCTGGCTTGGAGAGGGGAATAGTGTTTAGTGGTTAGAGCAGGGGGTGACTGGCTCTCAGGACTCCAACAGTCTACTTGATGAAATACTCTAGCATGTGCTATGCAGGAGGTCAAACTAGATGATCATAATGGTCCCTTCTGTCTTTAAAACCTCTGGGGAAAAGTGATGTTTTGCACAGGAACGGCATGGCCAGATGTCAGAGATACACATTTTTAAATGTCTCCCACTTGGGTGTTGGTGGGATGATCTGCCGAAGGATAAGCCACTGCCCAACCCAGAGGTATAAATAATACTAGATCTGTGTATAAAGCCACAGATAATATTCATCGCTTGTATAATAACTGAACTGAATCTGGCTCTGGATTAATTCTAATCTCTTCTAACACGCGTACCATCCCATTTCATCCTCTGGCATTAATATGATGAGCAACATTTGGCAACTGGCAGAATTCAAACTAAAAAAAATGATAGGAAGGAAAGTAGACAGGCAAAAACATCCTGTGCTATCTTCCACCGGCAATGGTGTAGGTTTGTCAGCGTTGAGCTATCCAGGACTCACGTGAGGATGGAGCCACCCAAGATCTGAAAGTTAACTGGCTCCCTCATCAGATGTCTTCCATTGCTGGCTGCTTTTAACCTAGTCTGAGAGTTTCAGAAATAAAAGCTCTCTGCATGTTGCTTTCATGATCAGCAATGTGTTCACCCATTCGGCGGCTTCCAACAATGTAGGCCACATCCCCAAAGTCCCATTTTGGACAGATCAGCTGATGCACTAGTAGATGCAGAGGTGCATTGCCCTGGAAAAAACAAAGAGCAGTGAAGCTTCAGAGTATTTTTTTTTCCTACACTGGAACCAAATCTCATGGTGAGGCTTTCAGATGAAATAGCTCTCCCCTTGCCACAGCCAATTTCATTTCCAAAACTGACGGGACGGACTGGCTGTTAGCAGGACAGAGCGCCACCTTCTCTGTTCTCCTCCTGTTCCCCATTTTTTGTTTGCTTGTGTTTGATGGGGTTATTTTATTTATTGCTGCTTTACTCTTCATTGCTTTATTCATACTCATCAGCTTTGGTGCTAGGTTCTTTTAGACCGGGGAGGAAAATGTGTTCTTATCAAAACACACACTATTTAAAAATCCACAGTTGCCTCTGACTGAAATTCACTGTAGTCAATATGCTGCGTTACTATGGCTTATATGAATTTACAGCGGCTCTGTAAAGTAACAAGGGAGTGCAATTTCAGCTACTGGAGAATCTCCTTTCATTGCTAGTGGCTAAGGGTCTATCTCTATCTCTCTCTCTCTCTCACACACACACACACTTTAGTCTTAGGCCTTGGCTACACTCACTAGTTACAGCGCAATAAAACTGCCTGCAACGCTGTAACTCACTAACTGGCTACTCTTGCAAGGCACGTGCAGCGCTGCATCTCCTCAGGTACAGCGCTGCTGGTACTTCTCCACTCTGAGAGGAATAACAGCTGTTGCATAGTGGCTGCTACGCTGCTGCTTCAATGTAGCCGGGGAATTCGCAGTAACTGACCTCCGGAAGCTTCCTTTGTTTTGAAACGGCACTTCTGGGTTGGAGTTCAGAGCTCCGTTCTGGAGCTGCTTTACAAAAAAAAAGCAAACAGCTACTGTTTGCAGGCGGGGGGGGGGGGGCGGGGAGGGGCTCCGTTAGGAATGCCGGCAGCAAAGTTGGCTTGGAGGGGGCGGGGGTCGGGAAAGAACGGCGGGGGGGGGAGAGCTCCGTTTCCTCGAGTTCTCTTTTATCTGCTCTTTAAAAACAAACAAAGCCCCTGCTGCTTGCTTTCAGTGATTGAGAGAGAGGCGGGGGATGTGGAGGTGTGTAAACTTAGGAGATAATGAGCTGACACTCTGTGGATACCCCAAAAACCCACTCTCTCTCCCAACACGCTCCCTGTCACACTCCCCCTCACCCCCCCCCCCGTTTGAAAAGCACGTTGCAGCCACTTGAACGCCCATAATGCACCGCTCCCAATACAGCTGCAAATGCCTCAAATGTAGCCACGTTAGTGCGCTGGCAGCTGCCAGTGTGGACAGGCTGCAGCGCTTTCCCTACTCAGCTGTACGAAGATGGGTTTAACTCACAGCGCTGTACATCTGCAAGTGTAGCCAAGGCCTTAGTCATACAGCAACAGGAGCAGTAACCCAACATAACCTAGCCTGAAGGGAGAAACCAAAGGAAGTATTTTAAAATGCTCTGTCATTCAGGGTGGAAGATGAGAGCAGGTGATAAACTGCCTCTGTTATAACCTTGCAGGTTCCACACCCTTTGTTCCCCAGTTGCCCCAACAAGCTCATGAAGAGCGAAGACATGCGGGCACAAGAGCTCCGGGGAGAAACACGCCAGGGGGTAATTTGGATGATGCTTTCCTGAGGGCACAGTGCAGGGACAAGGGCAGCAGCTCGTCTATGGCTTCTGGCCTCCCCTGTGTCAGTTCAAGGCGCTCCGAGATGCTGCAAGCATCGACACACCGGGGGGTGATGGGGAGACCAACACAGCAGTAGCATCGTGGTGTTTTCCTACCTTGAAAGCGTTTCACAAACAGCAGCAAGGCCACGCTGCTCTCCCAGCCGGAGAGGCTGGTGTCACTGGCCCCTGCTGCAGTTTCTCTGTGTGAAACGGGGACAATCAGACTTATTGAGAGTCGGGCCACATGTGACTTGCCCAAAGCTGCACAGGGACTCAGTATCAGAACTCAGGAGTTCCTGGCCCAGGTCCTGTGCTCAGGCCACCACCTCACCCTGTGCACAAGAAGAATTCCCTCTATGATACACCTGCATCCCTCTACTCAAGGATTTACCTTCTTTCACTCATGCACCTATATGGGAGGCACAATGTAGGGATCTACCTTTGGTAAACCAGTCAGAGTCTCGTCAAAGATTTGAATGTTTGTTTCCCTGTTTCGTTATCTACTGAACTATTTTCCCCAGCAGACTTTTTTTGTACTGCACTCACAGGCTACGTTCCTCCAAAGCCAACCTTTTCACATTAACATTAACCCCTTCCCTTTGTATTATGCCTGTGTTGGGATTCCCTCCAAGACCTTTTCTACTCGACTTATCCAGAACACCGGGTCCAGTTCTGGGAGAGCTTCATCCAGTTCTCTGGGATCCAAAACACTTAGTTTGACTCTCGATTTCATCACTCAGGTTCCTTTATTTGGCATGCAGCAAAGCTGTGCTGAGTTGATCAGACTCAAGCATAGGGGGTGGGTATAGGACGTACATCCAAAGTTACAGAGACAACCTCTTCCTTTATCTACAGTCACACATTACATTGCATTTGCTGTACATTCAATCACACATTTTTGGCTTGGCTTGGTTACTTTGCAGGAACCAATCCCTGCAGAGCATGCGCTATGTGCTGTTCATTGGCACCTGATCTTTATATTCCAGGTTTATCTTGTCCACGGTCCCTACTATTGAGGTGTTGCTGTTATCTTAGCTCCTCAGGCATCCTGGCTCCACCATCCTGTTTGTCAAGCCCGTATTTACAGCTTAATCTTTCATTCACCTCCTCAATTATGCCCACTAAGAAATGAGGCAAGCCAGGCCTATCACCTGTCACCTAACGATCCCAGAGGGTATGCACCTCGGCCGATGGAAGCCAAAGAGAGTCTTTCCACTGACATCAGTGGGCTTCAAAAACCATCAGTGAGTTTAGCCTCAACACCCTGTGAGAGAGGACAATCTAATAAATCTGAATTGTCCAGATCAGGAAACTGAGGCACGGAAGGGTTCAGTGAGTCGCATACGGTCACTCAGGATAGGCCGACGCTGCAGTAAAACACCTGCGGCTGGCCTGAGTCAGCTGACTCACGTTGCATGGCTATCAAATTGCAGTGTAGAAGTTTGGGCTCAGGCTGGAACCTGAGCTCAGGGACTCTCCAACCTCCCCTCTCTCCCTTGAAAGACCCCACTTGCTCTGTGAGGGCAACGGGAGCATTGTCGTCATCAACTTCAATGGTAGCAGGTTCATGTCTTCTGCGTCTAAAGAAAGCCTTCATCGGGGGTGCCGAGCCTGAGCCTTTCCCAGTCACTAACACTCACTGTGTACAGAGAACACCTCACTCCATTCCCTGTTTTCTAGTCCACCCCATTCCAACCAAGCTGCCTTTGCTGTTATCAGCTTAAATCAAACATAACCGATCCAGCTTAAAACACAACGCTGGTTGTTGCCATGCTGTTGGGTAGGAAACAGCAAAAAGCCCCTGAGTCAGATCTGTTCCCTTTCTGAAAGTGTAAAAACTTCCAACACTGAATGTTAATTCTGCTGCACAAACCCAAAGAAATCCACCAGAGGGTAGCAAAGCATTTTGAAAGCAGCAAACCAGAGGCCCAGACAACACCGCCGCATCAATTCACATCTCAGTATTCGATACTTTCCATTTGCTTTATCAATTCCTCTAATAAAAGAATTTGTATTTATTTATTTTTATTGGGATGCAGATTTGACTCTTTGGCAGACTAGGGGAATTTATATTTAATGTAATCGCATGCCCCATTCTCTGGGAAAGTCTTAGGAAGAAGGTTGCTTCCCTCTCCTGAATTGAATCAAATTTCTAGAATCAATATCTAGCTCATACTTAAAGACCCCCTGCCCCATCCCTCCACAATGCAGTGTGTGATTATCACTATAACAGTGTGGAGAGGAAGCCTGGCTAACCTGGTCTCTGTTTCAGTGAACTGGCTGCGTTACTGGAACTTGCTAGGTAAGGAGCCATAGGGTTACGCAGATGGTCCAACATTATCCTGTGCAACAAACAGCATTGCTAACATCTCCTGAGCCATGCTCAGGGTCATGGCTTCACCCTGCCTTCTGCCCGCTTTCAGGCTCGGCCACTCACAAATATTTTACCCTTTCTGGTCTACCCCCACTCTCCCATCTCCCTTATACGGTATCGAGATGTCAATCCCTACGGCACTGGAACAGTTCAGCTCTGAGTGCATTGACAAGCCCAGGGGTCCAATCTCAGAGCAATCTGGCCAACCCTCCTTCTGGCCCCCACCCAAGTCCCTCCCTCTTCTGTTCTCATGGACAAGCTTCCTGGCAGGAGTATTTGTGAAAACATCCATTTTTAAGACTTACAGAATATTCTTTGAGTGTCAAGTTCTAACCATGACTATTTGGGCAAGAAATATAAGCGCTACACTCATCCAATCAGGGAAAAACAAACTCACCATGTGACTGACATGTCCAATCCAAAAAGAGCCTGAAATTCAAATATCGGCCTCTATGCATGCAGTGTGCATGAAGCAGGAACAGCTGCTGAATATTTCAGCAAATGATTTCCAATCACGAATAGAGCCGTGGAAATGGTGATGTGTTAATGAGCAACCCACAAAGAGGTGAAATCCATCAGCGATATCGTTCATTAGAAATTATTCACCTAGCGGCACGTGCAGAGTTGACAATTCCATTCTCGTAGACAAGCACTAAGCCTCCTCCGGGAACCCAGAACTGAAGTTCTTTCATTTCTACCATTTCAAGAATTGCCGGTAAACCTTGCCTCTTGGATGGCCCTGGCACCATTACTGCAGTTGCCACAGTGAGTTAATGTCCAGGGTTAAGCTATCTTGTGTAACTAGTTTCAGTGCTTTCATATGGACGCAGAAGGGAAGTTTGTTCTTCCTACAAACTTCTCATCTGTGAAATGTGCCCCCATCTAGATCACTGGCTCCTCTGCCTGCTCTCCCAAACAGTGTGTTCTGTGGTTCCCCGGGATGCTGAAGCACATGGGCAGGAGGCAAAGGGAGGCAGTGGATGGGCTCTAGCAAACCAACACCAGGTTAAAAAGAAGAGCTTCCGTGGTCTCACTCCCCTGGCTTGTGGGCTCTGGGAATGCTGTGTAGCGGGCACATCGGGGAGGAGGAAGTTCCCTGGGTTACTAATTAGCAACCTCTCTGACTGATTAAGGAAGGATGTAGAGGGGGTCCAACTGCTCTCCATGGCTAGGACAGTCACTAGGATGGTGCCGGCAGAGAGGTGGAGAAATTGGAGGCTCATGACTGGTCCCATGAGGATGTGGACGACCCTTAGGATGAAGGGAGAGACGATGACAGATTCACACAGTTTCCACCCCGCCCCCCCTCGTCCCAGAGCTGCACCTGTCACTTCTGAATGTCATTTTTGAGAGAAAGGATGACATTTCTGGAGGAGGAGTCAACTCAGAACTAGACAAGCCGCCTCCTTCAGGAACTTGCCTCGGGAGTGCGCAAGGCCAGGACAATAAGACCATGTCAGGCCATAATTAAAACGTCTGAGTAGTTCCTGCTCCTCCCTGAAAATCTTTTCTCTGGCAATCAAACACAATTAATACAATGGCCTTCCCCACCCCGACAGGTCTGCGCAGACCTAGAATTACAGCTCTCTGCTGGGAGGGAGCGTGGCTAATGATTAGCGCTGGGAACTCTGAGTCAAGTCAGACGTTCTCGATTCCGTGCCGAATGCCGCTACTGACTCACTGTGTGACCTTGGCCAAGTCACTGAAGGAGTGGGTAGGGGTCAGAAAAGAACTTGTGTAAAAATAGCACCTTCTTTCTTGACAGATCTGCTCCCTGGGTGAAGTTCAGCCCTGTGCAAAGGGTCAAAAGAAAAAAGTCTTTGCACCATTGGAGTCCCATTTAAGTTCTCAAAATAGGGCTTGAATCGCACTTCAGTGGTACCCAGAGTTCGTGCTGGTCCTCTGCAGAGGAGCAAACGCCATGCCCTGAACAGTCAGAGTCACAACTGCTCACTTGAGATAAAAATACCCTTTCGTGGGTTCTTTTTTTTTTTTCTTCCCTTTTTCTTATTTTTTTTTAACTCCTTTTAGCACTGCAGAGCCAGCGGGGCTAATCAACAGTTGGCAAGAGTTAAAGCAACAAAAATAAATATAGACACGTAAGTGTAGGAAAAGACAGCAAAATAAAGCACTAAGAAAAGGTGGGAATAAAACTAAATGTGAACAAAAATAAAAGGGGTGGCAGTTAAAGAAGTTAATAAATTTCTACTAAAATGAATAGGCAAGAGCAATTAATTAAAAGACAAACAAAGGCTAATCAAAAAAATAAAACCCCACTATTAGCTTCAGTGAGCCTCCACACATGAAGAACGGGACCACCTGGATGGATCCAACTGGAAAAGCAGCACAAAGAAAGGGGGAAAGAAATCCCCGATCGATAGAAAATTACTGTAACGAAGACCACATGCCGGACATTTCCCAGTCCACCTTGCTGGTACATTGTATCCCAATCACTCCCTTTCACTGGTGTCTGTCTTTCTACACCCCAACCCTTCAAACGCTCACCCACACAATGTAACTATTAAACACGTGAGCATCCCCACTGGCTTCAGCGGAACGACTTATCGCACAAAGCCCAGCATGTGTGCAGGTGTTTCCAGGATTAGGACCTTCGATTGTGAACTCTTTGGCGACGGGTTTACACCTTCCTCTATCTTTGTACAACGCCTGGCAGAACGGGGCCGCAAGCCTTTGGATGCTCCTGCCATACAAATAATCACTAGAAAGTTGGATTCTATTCTGACCCAGGCATCATCAACGGGACTGACAAGAGCTCCACTTGGAGAATCTCTGGGCATGTCTACGCTGCCCCGCAGTTTGGACTACGGGGGTGTGAATAACGCAGCCCTCTTCAGACAGGGCTACGTTAGTGCCAACGCAGGCCACTTCAGTTTGTGCCCACAGTGTCCACACGAGGGAGTTACAGAGCAGCACTTCAGAGCACACTATTACACACATCCCCTTAGTCCACACCGCGGGGCCGCAGAGTTGTGCCCTTTATTGCCGGCTGGAGAGAACCCAACTTGTCTC
This sequence comes from Macrochelys suwanniensis, assembly GCA_033296515.1. NCBI lineage: Eukaryota > Metazoa > Chordata > Testudines > Chelydridae > Macrochelys > Macrochelys suwanniensis. The sequence goes on along the minus strand of CM065783.1, from coordinate 2,317,553 downwards.
TCTCAGATCCCAGGCTGGGCAGCCAGACACGCTAGTTAGATGTGACACCTCTCAACTGGTCAGCTGCTCAGATTCTATACGGAGAGCCACTGGGAGACAATCAACGCAGAAAACTCAACTGGCCTTTTGAGACTCAACGTTCAGACGGCCGCTGCTTCGCGCTCTGGGCAAGGGGGGTAACCAGTGGTGCAAGTAGAATTCATTTCTTACCGGTACGCTGCACTCAGGGGAGGGACACAAAGGGGGGGGGCAAGTGACCCCCCCATATGACTCCTCCCCACCCCGCCACCAGCCCAGGGCCCCCACGGTCTCCCCGCCCCCTCCCCATGATCCATCCCACGTTAGCTGGGGGAGGGGCTCTGTCCTTCTCCTGCTGCGCCGGAGACTTCTAAACTGCAGGGCTCTCCAGAACCGCAGCGGCAAAAGGAGCAGAAGCAGCCCCACGCCAGTAGCTCCTCCAGCAGGGCTGTACCGCCCCCAGCCCTTCCACACAGCTGCATCTCCTGAGTCCTGTCTGGGGTCCGTACAGCAGCCGCGCCAGAAGACGGGGCCGGGGGCGGTACAGCCACGCCAGAGGATGGTGCCAGGGGTGGTACAGCCACGCCGGAGGACGGGGCCAGGGGCGGTACAGCCACGCCGGAGGATGGGACTGGGGGCGGTACAGCCGCGCCGGAGGACGGGGCCGGGGGCGGTACAGCCGCGCCGGAGGACGGGGCCGGGGGCGGTACAGCCGCGCCGGAGGACGGGGTCGGGGGCGGTACAGCCGCGCCGGAGGATGGGGCCGGTACAGCCGTGTCGGAGGACGGGGCCGGGGGTGGTACATCCATGCTGGAGGATGGGGCCGGGGGCGGTACAGCCGCGTCGGAGGACAGGGCTGGGGGCGGTCCAGTCGCACCGGAGGACGGGGCCGGTACAGCCGCGTCGGAGGACAGGGCCAGGGGCGGTACAGCCACGTCAGAGGACGGGGCCGGGGGTGGTACAGCCACGCCGGAGGACAGGGCCAGGGGTTGTACAGCCACGCTGGAGGACGGGGCCCAGGTCGGTCCAGCTGCGCTGGAGGACAGGGCTGGGGGTGGTACAGCCGCGCCGGAGGACGGGGCACAGGTCGGTCCAGCCGCGCTGGAGGACAGGGCTGGGGGCGGTACAGCCGCATCAGAGGACAGGGCCAGAGGTGGTACAGCCGCGCCGGAGGACAGGGCCCAGGCCGGTCCAGCCGCGCTGGAGGACAGGGCTGGGGGCGGTACAGCCGCGTCGGAGGATGGGGCCCAGGCCGGTCCAGCCGCGCCGGAGGACAGGGCCAGGGGTGGTACAGCCACGCCGGAGGACAGGGCCCAGGCCGGTCCAGCCGTGCTGGAGGACAGGGCTGGGGGCGGTACAGCTGCGTAGGAGGACGGGGCCGGGGGTGATACAGCCGCGCCGGAGGACAGGGCCAGGGGTGGTACAGCCACCTCAGAGGACGGGGCCGGGGGTGGTACAGCTGCGCCAGAGGACAGGGCCAGGGGTGGTACAGCCGCGCTGGAGGACAGGGCCCAGGCCGGTCCAGCCGCGCTGGAGGACAGGGCTGGGGGCGGTACAGCCGCGTCGGAGGATGGGACCGGGGGCAGTACAGCCACGCCGGAGGATGGGGCCGGGGGCGGTACAGCCGCGCCAGAGGACGGGGTCGGGGGCGGTACAGCTGCACCGGAGGATGGGGCCGGGGGCGGTCCAGCCACGCTGGAGGACAGGGCTGGGGGCGGTACAGCCGCGTCGGAGGACGGGGCCCAGGTCGGTCCAGCCGCGCCAGAGGACAGGGCCAGGGGTGGTACAGCCACGCCGGAGGACAGGGCCCAGGCCGGTCCAGCCGTGCTGGAGGACAGGGCTGGGGGTGGTACAGCCGCGTCGGAGGATGGGACCGGGGGCAGTACAGCCACGCCGGAGGATGGGACCGGGGGCGGTACAGACACGTCGGAGGACAGGGCCGGGGGTGGTACAGCCGCGCCAGAGGACGGGGCCGGGGGTGGTACAGCCACGCTGGAGGACAGGGCTGGGGGCAGTACAGCCGCGTCGGAGGACAGGGCCGGGGGCGGTCCAGCTGCGCTGGAGGACAGGGCCGGGGGCGGTCCAGCTGCGCTGGAGGACAGGGCCGGGGGCGGTCCAGCCGCGCTGGAGGACAGGGCCCAGGCCGGTCCAGTCACACTGGAGGACGGGGCCGGGGGCGGTACAGCCGCGTCGGAGGACAGGGCCAGGTGTGGTACAGCCGCGCCGGAGGACAGGGCCGGGGGTGGTACAGCCGCGTCGGAGGACAGGGCTGGGGGCGGTCCAGTCGCACTGGAGGACGGGGCTGGGGGCGGTACAGCCGCGTCGGAGGATGGGACCGGGGGCAGTACAGCCACGCCGGAGGATGGGGCCGGGGGCGGTACAGCCGCGCCAGAGGACGGGGTCGGGGGCGGTACAGCTGCACCGGAGGATGGGGCCGGGGGCGGTCCAGCCACGCTGGAGGACAGGGCTGGGGGCGGTACAGCCGCGTCGGAGGACAGGGCTGGGGGCGGTCCAGTCGCACTGGAGGACGGGGCTGGGGGCGGTACAGCCGCGTCGGAGGATGGGACCGGGGGCAGTACAGCCACGCCGGAGGATGGGGCCGGGGGCGGTACAGCCGCGCCAGAGGACGGGGTCGGGGGCGGTACAGCTGCACCGGAGGATGGGGCCGGGGGCGGTCCAGCCACGCTGGAGGACAGGGCTGGGGGCGGTACAGCCGCGTCGGAGGACGGGGCCCAGGTCGGTCCAGCCGCGCCAGAGGACAGGGCCAGGGGTGGTACAGCCACGCCGGAGGACAGGGCCCAGGCCGGTCCAGCCGTGCTGGAGGACAGGGCTGGGGGTGGTACAGCCGCGTCGGAGGATGGGACCGGGGGCAGTACAGCCACGCCGGAGGATGGGACCGGGGGCGGTACAGACACGTCGGAGGACAGGGCCGGGGGTGGTACAGCCGCGCCAGAGGACGGGGCCAGGGGTGGTACAGCCACGCCGGAGGACAGGGCCCAGGCCGGTCCAGCCGTGCTGGAGGACAGGGCTGGGGGTGGTACAGCCGCGTCGGAGGATGGGACCGGGGGCAGTACAGCCACGCCGGAGGATGGGACCGGGGGCGGTACAGACACGTCGGAGGACAGGGCCGGGGGTGGTACAGCCGCGCCAGAGGACGGGGCCAGGGGTGGTACAGCCACGCTGGAGGACAGGGCTGGGGGCAGTACAGCCGCGTCGGAGGACAGGGCCGGGGGCGGTCCAGCTGCGCTGGAGGACAGGGCCGGGGGCGGTCCAGCTGCGCTGGAGGACAGGGCCGGGGGCGGTCCAGCCGCGCTGGAGGACAGGGCCCAGGCCGGTCCAGTCACACTGGAGGACGGGGCCGGGGGCGGTACAGCCGCGTCGGAGGACAGGGCCAGGTGTGGTACAGCCGCGCCGGAGGACAGGGCCGGGGGTGGTACAGCCGCGTCGGAGGACAGGGCTGGGGGCGGTCCAGTCGCACTGGAGGACGGGGCTGGGGGCGGTACAGCCGCGTCGGAGGACAGGGCCCAGGCCAGTCCAGCCGCGCTGGAGGACAGGGCTGGGGGTGATACAGCCGCGCCGGAGGACAGAGCCAGGGGTGGTACAGCCACGCCGGAGGACAGGGCCCAGGCCGGTCCAGCCGCGCTGGAGGACAGGGCTGGGGGCGGTACAGCCGCGTCGGAGGACAGGGCCGGGGGCAGTCCAGCCGCGCTGGAGGACAGGGCCCAGGCCGGTCCAGTCGCACTCGAGGATGGGGCCGGGGGCGGTACAGCCGCGCCGGAGGACAGGGCCGGGGGTGGTACAGCCACGCCGGCGGACAGGGCCCAGGCCGGTCCAGCCGCGCCGGAGGACGGGGCCGGGGGCCGTACAGCCACGCCGGAGGACAGGGCCGGGGGTGATACAGCCGCGCCGGAGGACAGGGCCAGGGGTGGTACAGCCGCGCCGGAGGACAGGGCCAGGGGTGGTACAGCTGCACTGGAGGACAGGGCCGGGGGCGGTACAGCTGCGCTGGAGGACACGGCCGGGGGCGGTACAGCCGCGTCGGAGGACAGGGCCCAGGCCGGTCCAGCCGCGTCGGAGGACAGGGCTGGGGGCGGTACAGCCGCGTCGGAGGACAGGGCCCAGGCCGGTACAGCCGCGTCGGAGGACAGGGCTGGGGGCGGTACAGCCGCGTCAGAGGACAGGGCCCAGGCCGGTACAGCCGCGCCGGAGGACAGGGCTGGGGGCGGTCCAGTCGCACCGGAGGAGCTGCCGGCAGGGGGCTGCCCGGCGGCCCAACATTCTGCTCCTCCTGTGTCTTTGCAGTACGGTGTACCAGCTATAATTAGCTTACTGGTACGGCGGACCGTACCATCCTGCCCTAGTTGCACCACTGGGGATATTACTGAATTACCTTGCAGGGGTATTAAGAAAACTGATTATTTTTGTGAAGAGCCGTGCGCTGTTCAGATGAAAGGTGCTATGTAAAGATGGACCATTATTATTATTATGTGGCTCATACACTTCTTACTGATTGGTCCTTTCACGCCACTGTCTGTGTACATAACGCAACAACCTCCTCTAGTTCGTCACTCCATTTGCTCCATCTGGCTCCTACTGTATCTGCAGAGGTCCAAGGTGGGCACACACACGTCCATTTGTTGACACAGGCTCCCACTGGTCCAAGAGCCTTTATTCTCTTCGACCCTTAGATGGTCGTTCAGTTCCCGCAGTGTCCGGTCCTGCTGCCTTTCGAGTCTCAGTTCCTCTCTGGTCACCGTGAATTGCTCTTAGAAATACCATGGGGGCTTGGGACCTAGAGGGCAGCCCCCTGCGATGGAGCATTTGGAGTCTATTGCCACCTTCCCTCACTTGCGACCTCATCGCTGATGGGAATGATTCCGGATCTGCAGCCAAACCACACGGTTCAGGCAATTACGCCGGAATCTTCATCCAAGAACTCTGCTCCTCAGAGAAGCCGGGTGCCAGACAGGAATTGCTGCCCTAGGGTGGTGTTCACATTCAGCCAGGCCCAGCTGCCTCTACCACCATTTCCCATGCCCCAAAGAGCTCTCAGTTCCCTCCCAATACCAGGTCCCTCACCTCCCTCCTTCCCTACAATCCCAAACTCCACTGTTTTTTCAGTTCCCTCTCAGTATTACTACATGCACAATATGCACTACATGCACAATATAGGAGTTGGAGTGCTGACCCTACATTGCAGATGAGCTGTGGCTCCAATACCAGCCTGTAGTTACTAATACCTCAGTTACTAATACCCCATCACTTTCCAGGCACTCTGCCACCAAACAGGAAGACACAGCCCCTTCCCCAGAGACCTTAGCAGACTGATACACCTCTTCAAAGGTGGGTGGTCCTACAAGTGATGCCTAAGTCCATTGACATAGGTGTGTTGGATTCACAGGGATTGCTGCTATACTCAGATATTTCAATGTCTCGCTGCCCAATGTAGCACTGAGAAGCCACTTTTTCAAAAAATTAACTTTTATCCCTTTCCCCTCCACTGAAAAAGAAGTGGAAAAACAGTAAAAAATAAAAAAAGAGAGCGAATGAGGGCTATTTCCCCAACAAAACAAAAAACATTTGATCCAAAAATATCAAATAGTTGAATTTATGTTAAAATGATGTTAAAAACTCAAACCAGTGCAAGAAAAAATTAAATGAAAAATGAATAATTATTTTCTTTACATTTTTCACAGAAAATAAAGAATACCTTTCTCAACTAGATTAATAACCGCCCCCCCAAAAAAATAAACCACCCTGTCCTGCCCAAGTCACTGAATTACCAGATCTGTAAATTCAGTCCGACCCTCTATTCCACTTCTTACAAACGAAAATCGCAGCCTTTCGGTCGCCAGGGCGCCACCTCACCTGAGAAATTCATTTTTCACCTCTCACAGAGGCAAAGACTCTCAATTTTTGACCCACCTTCTTTCCCGGTTAAGAGCCCTACCTGCTACCACTCTCCTGGGACAGCAGGTAGATAGATTATTGTTGGGTATTGTAGATCAGACACTTCAGGGAAAATGAAATGTCCTTCCGATTACGTGGTATCTGCAAACTCCTGATTCACGTGTCTTTTGGGGTTACTAGGTTTGTCCATATTTTTAACAATGATATAGATCATCATGAGAAAAAAAGCAGCATTCAATTTACAACATCAATTTACCAGATGTTTTTAGCATGCAGCTCCCCCAGTAAAATGACCCAGTAAGCATTCTTACACTGCTAGTGCTCAGCGCATTCATAAGATGATGGAGCGGGGAGTTCATAGCATAAGGAAGATCTCTGAGAGTCTTCTCACGGCATATTAAAAACCGACTGGCTAAAATTCTAACTGCATCCTAGTCTAGACTAGTTTCATGGTCCAAAATGAGTTAAAAATCAAAAAGATAAACAACTGCATAAATGGTGAAAAATAAACAAAAATTTTAACATGTTATTAACACCAAAGAGGAAATCTTATGATCACATGACCCTCAAAAACATGTCAACAATTCAACCTTCCAACTTCCTACTGTTAACAGTATTTTACTGGCTGCAAAAGCATGGGTTTTATACTGCTGTATACTGTACATTTACACAGACACTGAAACTGTGCTTTAGAAACATGTACACATCCAAACTGTGCAAGCCAGTGTCTGAACACCCCACGCCCACAACACACACGTGAGGACTTTACATGCAGCATCTGTGGTCGGTCTGAAAATGTATTGCACATAAAAAATTACTCAAAATCATCTTGATGCATACCTGGTCAGCACGTCCATGAAATCCCCACCAAATGTTACCGGCCGCCTTCTTCCCCTCATCTTTCTTCCCCCATCCCTTCTGTGTGTTTGAGCAATCTTACGCTTTTCAGGACAGCTATGCAGCACCCAGCACAATGGGGCCCGGATCCCAATTGTGGCCTTTTTTTGTGCTACTATAGCCAAATATTAAGTAAATGAACAACAACAACAATTAATAAAGAGGATTGTGTAAGGTAAGCACAACTGAGCTGCTGAAACTTTTAAGATAGAGAAAGAAAATCTGGCAAAAACAAGTTAAATTTCATACAGTACTTCTCATGGCACATCTAAGGGCCTGTCCAAAGACCATTGATATGGATAGGTCTGGATCAGACCTGAGCGCCCTCAACTCGGTGGGACTTGTGGGTGGTAGGCAAGATCAATCCCCTGGATAGGAAATTAGAGCTCATGCCAATCAGAATCATAAGCAAAGCAAGAAGAGGAAGTTACCTACCTGTAACGGGAGGTTCTTCGAGATGTGTGGTCCCGATCTGTATTCCACTGAGGGTTTACACATGCATCCAGAGCTGTAGTGTCCATTGGTCCACCTACGAGCCCTGGCCAGCTCATGGTTTTGTCCAAGGCGAGAAAGGGCGGGGCGGGGCGGACCGGCCACATCTGCAGTTCCTTTACCGGAACTACTCAAACAACACCCTAAATCTCGAACATCTAAAACTACCCACAACTCTATTTTTTTAAAGGTGCGACACAGGGCGGGACACTACTAGTTCCGACCCGGACCATGTGGCAATGAGAAGGAACTGGAGCTGTGGTCAGTCCGCCTCGCCCCTTATCACCTCGGATGAAACCATGAGGCGAGCCAGGGGGTGCATGTGCGAACCAACAGACAGGACTTTCAAATTCTCCAGCTCCAGATGCATGGTGCGCATGCGTAAACCCTCAGTGGACTACGATAGGGACCATTACTTGAAGGTAGGGTGACCAGATGTCCCGATTTTATAGGGACAGTCCCGATTTTGGGGTCTTTTCCTTATATAGGCTCCTATTACACCCCCACCCCCGTCCTGATTTTTCGCACTTGCTGTCTGATCACCCTACTTGAAGGAGAACCATGGCCAGGGGGACACTGAAAGCTGCTCCACGTGGATGGACCCCTGTGCTCCCAGACAGTAGCTTGCGCGATTGGGGGCCTATGTAGTTACTAAGCACAGACTCAGCATTTCATGGGGAGTGTGGGGGGTGCGGCACAGTGCAAGCTTAACTAGGTGCTCGTTTAAAACAAGTCAGTGGTCATTTATTTCCAGCTGCAGCCAAAACCAGAATCGTGACTCCAACCCACTTCAACTTGCAGGAGATTTGGATCAGCCGCCCCTTTGCTGAACACACCACGGAACTCACCACTGTGTGTTTATTTGGTGTCTGGATTGGAGACAAAAGTAGATGGGTGCTTCCCCCCTCCTCCCCCACTGGAAACACGTATAATCCAAACCACAGCCCTGACTCAAGCACAGAGCCAGACCCCACCTGAACTTAATCCAGATCTGGACACAACCATGTGCCGTTAAACCTGGAAGGATGCTGACTCCACATCCTCAGCTGCTGTCCCCCTTAAAAGACCCTTCCGAACAGCATGGGCCATGGCAATCTGTGCAATTAAAACGCTCACCAACCTAAACGGCTGCACCTGTCTGCCTCGGCTGGCTTTACCAAGGAACTGACAGGAAGGAAACGAGCTATTCTGCTGTCCACTCATTCGTCCAATGCAAACTCCCGGCTGCCCTGCATCCCAAAGAAGAAATGTACAATCTAAAGAGGATTGCAGAAGTCCCGCAAACCCCCAAGCATCCATTTGTAGGCAACCTCGTGCAAAGTGATTGTCCTGTGAGTGTGTGTGCCGCAGGCTAAACTAACTGAGCTGCAGATTACACGGATGAGTACATTGGGCTGGCTCGTCTGTCAACAGATTGCAGCATTTGCGTCATAATCTCACAAAGGCTGGTGAATGCGCTGACGACGGCACCACACCACTGCTCGTTAGGCTAGTGAAGGGAAGAATTCAGAGGTTCAGTTCTGATGAGAACCGGATATCTGGATACTTAGCCAAACTATTGGAGTCTCTAAGGTCTGCAGCACTCGGTTAAAAGTCCCACAAGCACAAGCAAAATTTCATGAGAGTCCTGGTCCTGCCAGGATGTTAATGCTCTAACATTGCAGGCACTATTATTCATGTCAATGATTTTGCATGTGTGGATGATGGGTGAAATCCTGAAGCTCGATGACTCAAATGGAATTTTGCTTCAACTTCTGCTGGGGTAAGGATTCAGCTCAATATTTCTGCACACAAACTGAGCAGAGTAGCAGACAGACATCTTACTACCCAGAAATCCTAGCTGCAGCAGTACAAACCCATGTCAAATTCTGCCTGCAGTTTTGGAGGCAGCTTTTTACTTTTATACAACACAAATATTAGTTATAGAGCGGCTTGAACATTTTCTGTCAAAATGGTTTTTCCCGTGGGAGAACGGTTTCAGGATGAAACGGAAATTTTTGTGAAATCAATCCCTTTGCTCAAAAAAAAAAAAGTTTAAAAAAATCAGGTTTTGGTTGAAAAACTGCAAATTTTCAAAGAAAAGTAAAAAAAAAAAGTTTTTCATCAAAATTGTTTGCAGAGAGAAATCTCATTTCCTAAGTAGCTCTAATTATTTAGTGTATTTGAGCCAGGTCCTTCCCTCTTACCAAGTTCTTACACTAAGGGGAGCTGCTATTGCTTTGAGGGGGGAGGAAAAGTAACAGGCAGCTGCAGGGGTGTGTGCAGGAATTTAAATTTGACAACTTTTGGAGGGGCACGTTAGAGCAGCAGTCGGGGGCTGGGGCAGCAGCCAGGGACCGAAGCAGCCACCCAGGCTGGAGCTGAAGCAGAAATACGTGTTTTTTAGATGAGTATTGGGGGTGCCCCTGCTTGCCCCTCCCTTGTGCACGCCCCTGCACAGGTGTGGTTCCCCCGGAGGCATGGCGCTCTGGCATCAGGAGCAGGAATCGTTACTTGGATTGGATGCTCTTTGGGACAGACGCCATCTTTGTTCCGTGTTTGTGCAGCTCCTAGCTCAAGGGATCCTGGCCCACCCCGGGCTCTCAGGTGCCAGCACAATACGACTAATAAATGCCAACAGGGGCATTGGGAGCAGGGCACGCTCCTTGGTGGCCCTGCGCCACCTTCACGCTGCTTTCCCCCCACCTCAGCTCCAAGCGTAGCTGGTGTGCTTGGAGTGAGAGGGACACTGTCATCCGACTCCAAGGTGCATCAGAGGTAGGGTGCAGGCCGAGAGCAGCCTCCCTAGAGTACAAGCAGCTAGGTTATGTCTGCCTCCGTGGGGATGGAGGGAGGGGAGGGAGAGCCGGCCTTTGCAGCCCCGGCGCAGTTTAGGAACACAGGAGAATCTCAGCTTTTGTCTTTAACAGAAGTAGGAAGTGCCTAGCCTCATTCCTTGCAAGGAGCCTTGAAAACGTATGTGCTGCAAACTGATCGCTGGAGCTGGAAGCCTGGCACCAATTTCCCCTAAAGAGCAGGCAGGTATTCCCAATCCCCTCTCGGGCCTGGGGAAACCACCGCCAAAGGCCTCGTGCCTTTTTAGGAAGATCCAGGATCAGTTCACAGTGGCAGGGAGCAGGCCCACCCTGGTTACCATAGACCATCACCCATAGGATGAGACAGCAGCCAGCATCGGGGCCGGCCACAGGGAAGAGTGTTTAATAGCTGGCGAGGCAGCATGGCGCAGCAGACAGAGCAAGGGGCTAATTCTAGCTAATTAGGGATCCTTTCCCCTAAAACGTGGAGCGCCCACTCCAAGCAGCACAGCGCTCCCGCTGCAGAGATGCTCAGGGACAGCTAATGAGACGGGGCTGGAGATAGCAGGGCCAGTCAGGTTTTCAGGGAGAAGGGCGGCAAACGCCAAAGAAGCCGCTGATCAGGAGACAGAAGGCAGAATGGTGGGCAGCAAAGAGGATGCTAAGCCAGGTCAGGGCGAGGGGATAGTCCAGACGGGGCTCTGGTTGCTGCTCACATAACGCTACCTTGTTTGGGGTTCTCTTGCTTCTTGATGCAATTTTTGCTACAGCGAGGCTGGGGAAATGCAAACCTCGAGGAGGAGGCTATAGGAGACCTAGCCATTGTTCCACTATCTTACAAAGCTACGCTGAGCAAGGACAAAGGAACAGAGGAATAAAAGATCAAGGCCAGTGTTTACAGAAGGGGGCAGCCCACAGAATTGCTGTAGCTAAATTACCGATCCCCAGTGAGGAGGCTGGGTAGCTGTCACGCGGACAGTGAGCAGCGTGAACAGGTACAGCAATTCCATGGAGATTTGCTCTCGCTTTATCGGGGCTGATTTCCAGAGAGAGAGTCGAAGAACGGAAGAAGCTGGCGGTGAAGCTGGAGAGACGGAGGACGATTAGGGACATTCCTTGGCAGCACAGCACCACTATCCGACCGCAGGAACAAGAGGGGAGGGCCGGTGCTGCTGGCGAGGGGAGAGACAGACGCAAGGGAAGGGGCTGGTGAGGCGTTTTGTATTTCAGGCACAGAGAGGTTCTCTCAGCTGAGGCCAGACTGGCCTGCTGGGACTATGACAAAGCAGAAAAACAGAACCGGGAGGATTAAAGCAGCAGGCGTCTCCCTGGGATGCCCAGACACAGCAAGGGGCCCCCGCGCCCATGGCTTGCAGGGAGGCAAGCGTTTAGATCTAAACTGAGACATGGAACCTAGGCGGGGGCCATCTGGGAGCTGTTCTGTTTGCTGCATGTTGGACGTGTCCACAGGCGCTGGAGAAGGGACTGGCTGGGATTGAAACATTGGACACTTGATGCTGTGGGCATTCTGCCAGCAGGGCCCCACACTCATACCTAGGGTGACCAGATGTTCTGATATTAGGGGCTTTGTCTTATATATGCAACTTTACAACTTCCCCTCCTCCCCCTGAAAAAAAAAGTGTCCCGGTTTTTCACACTTGCTCTCTGGTCACCCCTCTGATACCTGCCCTATGTGTGTCCCAGAAGCACCTCCCTGGCAGAGATGGTGCTTCTGGGAAAGTCTCAGCCTCTCCGACAGCCCATTCAGATCGCAGGAGGTTTACAAGGAACCCAGATCCAAGGCTGGCGTTATGAGGCTGGGACCCCGGTGACCTCGGTGGAGTTGTGCCCGTTTACGCCCTGGGTGGGGTTGATCCACGGTGAGTCTCCAGTCTCAGATCTGAGCTGCTGCCACAATGCCCAAGGTGACGTTTTGTGTTAAGGCATAAAGCCCACTGCACAGCTGGGCTAGTGAACTCTGCAGGAGGGGGATGGAGAGCAGGTGGATCACTGCAGGGAGAAGCAGCTGCCTTCGTCCGCTCCCCACCCCGTGGAGACGCTCCCAGGGCAGGCACACTCTCTGGGGGCGCAATCATGACGTGATGACATTGTGGGTTAGGGGTGGGCTGACCTCCAGTCTGGGGAATTGGGATTTAAACTGGGGGCAGCCTGGCCTACAAGGACTCGGGAGTCCTGGGTTGTACTCTTAGCTCTGCTACTGGCCTGCTGGTGACCTTGGTCATTTCTCTTCCCACCTTTCGCCTATTTAGAATATAAGCCCTTTGGGGCGAGGAGAGTGAGTGAGTGTGTGTGTGTGTGCGTGTGTGCATGTCCGTCTGTCCTAGCACAATGGGGTCCTGGTCTCAGTTAGGGCATCTACGCAATACCAGGAAAATATAGCTTGGCAGATACTCACTCGCCTGTCCACATCTTCTCTCAAACCAGTTGCCTATCCCTGCTTATCAGAACAAGATTTTGTCTCTCACCAACATTAGCAGCGATTCGCAAGCAAACGAGGTTCTCTAATGAACTGCATTTCAGAGAGGAGCCACCTTCCACTTGGTCTCTGATTGGGGAACAAACAGTAAATGTGTGACATCACACAACTCCCGGCAGCGGGCAGCTTGGGGAACAGTTTGAATACGAATGTTCATTACCCACCATGTCATGAGCTCTCCGCAAGGTAGATACAAGGGCAGGCTCTGTGTACATGATCCAGCTTTCCTGCTCCTCTTCCTAACTGCCTTAGTTGTCTCAGGGTTACTGTGCCCGGCGCACTGAGCCACCGAGCTGTGGAGACAGCCGTCAGTGCCCAAGAAGCCGGGTTCGCCTTCACGTTTTGCTGCTGCGCCACTTAGGGAAAAGAAGGATCCCTTGAAAGGAAACTAGCTGTGTCAAGACACCAGCACGATAGGGTGACCAGATGTCCCGATTTTATAGGGACAGCCCCAATTTTGGGGTCTTTTTCTTATATAGGCTCCTATTACCCCCCACCCCCGTCCCAATTTTTCACACTTGCTGTCTGGTCACCCTACAGCACGATGACTGGCATCAGGTAAGGTCTGGGGAGCTGGTGCAGAGACTGGGAAGGTGCAACTAAGAGCTAACAAATGATGCCAGGAGGGGTGGAAATTTGAGTTTTGATAGAAGATTTGCTAGACTTTGCCCCTGAGGCGGAGAGCTACAGCTTGCTTTTGGAACTGGATTTCTGTTGGCTGCCGCGGCAACGTATGGGCCAGATGCTCGGTTGGTGTAAACTGGTGAATTCCATTGGTGTCAACTGTGCTCTGCCTACGTACACCAGTAAGGGTCAGCCCCGTATCCTTACAAGTGGCACCAAGACACATGGGGCTACTGCTGTCTGTAGAGTGAAGGATAGCTAGGACATGGGGGTGGGGGGGAGCAGCATTAACAACCTTAACCCTAATATAGGACTGCATAGCAATTAGCTGATTAGCATTCACCCCACAGGCTCAGGGCTCAAAGCGGGGCTGGGGGGCTAGCAAGTGATGTGCATCTGGGAGTCCCACCAGTTCACTCCCTCTACTCTGTCCCTAGGTCACGCTTTGCGCTAGGAACTGAAACTAAGCCTGGTGTTTGGTGAAATGAGCGACAGCAAGAAGCGGGGAGTGGGTGTTAAATGCCTGACTCAATGAGATTGTAGATCAAGACAAATTTAATGAGCAAAGGTAAAAAATGGGAACTCATTGAAATGATGAAACTTGTAGAACAACCAGCAGAAGTTACCCTGCTCCTCCTTCATATCTGGAAAGGGCTGAAGAGACAGGATAGCACTAGGACTAAGGCAGTGGCTCTCAACTTTTCCAGATGACTGTCCCCCTTTCAGGAGTTTGATTTGTCTTGCATACCCCAAGTGACACGTCACTTAAAAACTACTTGCTTACAAAATCAGACATAAAAACACAAAAAAGTGTCCCGGCACACTATTACTGACAAATTGCTGGCTTTCTCATTTTTACCTCATAATTATAAAATAAATCAATTGAAACATAAATACTGTACTTACATTTCAGCATATAGTATATAGAGCCGTGCAAACAAGTCATTGTCTGTATGAAATTTTAGTTTGTTCTGACTTCGCTAGTGCTTTTTATGTAGCCTGTTGTAAAACTAGGCAAATATCTAGATGAGTCGATGTACCCCTTGGAAGACTTCTGCGTACCCACAGGGGTACACATACCCTGGTTGAGAACCACTAGGTTAAGGCTCAGGGGTTTAATAGATCTGGATTTAAATTGCTAACTCTGCCCCAGACTGCATGTGAGACCCTGGGCAAGTCACATAGTCTCTGTGGGCTCGGTTTCCTCCTAGAGGAAGAAAACGCTTCCTTTGTCTAATGTATTCAAATTATAAGCTTTTGGAGGCAGACACTGTCTGCTAGTGTGTGTTTGTCAAGCACCTAGCACAAAGGGGGTCTCAATCTGAAAGGAGACCAGCTGTAATGTTACTCCTACAGTGCAAACACTGAACACTCTGCCTGGTCCTTACAGCCCAGGTTTGGCCCTGGAGGTAGAGAGAGAAGCATTTTGCCCCCATACCAGGGACTGGGCTGCAGGAAAGCCATCACTCCAATAACATCCAGGACCAATGCTACCTAGGATCTGTCCAGGAACCCAACAAAGCCTTGCAAACCTAGATACTTCAGAATAACGAGTTATTAATCAGGTTCTGAAAAACCTCACCCAGTAAGTAAAACACATGGAGTCTGCACGGACTAATTTACTTTTACACATTTTCAGCGGGTCAGCACATTGAACACTGATTTATTTTCTCTTGGCCTAGGAAACAAAGAATCAGCACAAAAGCTGTAAACACGTAGTAACGCTTCGGCCTTCCAAGCAAGAGCAAGAACGGAGAAAGGTTACTGTTCCGCCTGCCTGAGCCATTCTGTTCAGTGATGCAAGTTGCTAGAAAAACCAGATTTTTTAATTAGATTCGTTTTTGTAAAACTCAGCACCAAGGAAATGCACACGCAGGAACGCAGGGTACCAAGGGATGCTGCACTCATTTGTGTAGTGTACATAGCACTAGATTTCTCATCAGGATCTCAGAATGACTTAGGGCCAGTCAGCCAGGGCGTTGGGGGTGGGAGAGCACAGAGAGCCATTCCCCACCTCGCCGCTTGTGAGCCCGCAAAAAGGCGAGGTAGGAGTGCAGGGGCTGCTCTATCTCGCTACCTCCCTGGGATGCACAGAGCCCCCAAAACAGGGCTATGGCTCCTGCACAGTGAAGAATAAGCTCCACCCCACACCACGTACAGTAGCAAGAGCGTTCTCCCGTCATGCGCGAGAGCTCGGAGGGGAAGCCAGTTACCTCCTAGTGCTCCCCTCCGCATGGCAACGAGGAGTCCGGGGACACCTTAAAGACTAACAGATTTATTTGGGCATAAACTTTTGTGAGTAAAAACCCCACTTCTTCAGATGCATGGAGTGAAAATTACAGATGCTGGCATTGTTATAACGACACATGAAGAGAAGGGAGTTACCCCACAAGTGGAGAACCAGTGTTGACAGGGCCAATTCAGTCCATGTGGACGTGGTCCACTCCCAATAACTGATGAGGAGGGGTCAATACCAAGAGAGGGAAAATTGCTTTTGTAGTGAGCCAGCCTCTCCCAGTCCCTGTTCAAGCCCAAATTAACGGTGTTAAGTTTGCAAATGAATTGTAGCTCTGCAGTTTCTCTTTGAAGCCTGTTTTTGAAGTTTTTTTGTTGAAGGATGGCTACTTTTCAATCTTAGAGACTAACAAATTTATTTCAGCATAAGCTTTCGTGGGTTAGTACCCACTTCATCGGATGAAGCCCACGAAAGCTTATGCTGAAATAAATTTGTTAGTCTCTAAGGTGCTACAAGTTTTTCTTTCTTATTTTCATTTTGCTGACACAGACTAACACGGCTACTACACTGAAACCTACTTTTCAATCTGTTATAGAATGTCCAGGGAGACATGGCCTCTGGGTGGCCTGGCTCCGAAAGCTGATGTAACCCTCCTGAAGTGCATTGAGTCTCACAACACCCCTAGGAAGTAGGGAATTACCGTCCGATCATGCACGTAGCGAAGCCGGGGCACAGAGCACTGACGTTGTAACCCATGTGCCTAATAGGGAGATATCTCTTTAAGAGACCCATTGGGGGAGGTAGGAGTGAGCTGTGTTTGGGTCATTGTTGCTAGGCAGATTAAGCACTCCACATCCAGAAGCTCCTGGAATTGGGGGTGGTAGTTTTGGATCTGCTCCACTAGGTTCCCTGTGGCTGGGGTCAGACTCCAGGAGGGCGAGCGGTCAGGTCAGGCCAGCTGCTTTGCAGGGGGCCTTGGGTGAGTTGGGAGAAGCTGAGCCCAGGGGCAGGAAGCCGGCTGGTGTCCCGAACTCAGAAGCATTTTGCAGCAGGTTAGTGCTATTGTTACCCTCTAACAGGGAAGCCTGGGTACTGCTAATTATAGCCGGGGGAAATTGGGGGGGGGGGATAACTTCTTCTATTTTAATTGTACACTTTGAATGTTGTTTTGATTTTAGCCAGACTGTTCTAGTTAAATTCTTGAAACCAGTCTGAGTCACCAACTTTTCTTTAAATGCAGTAATGGGGAAAGAGTCATTTCTATTTTGCTATTCTCAGTTTTGTGCTTTCTTGCAACAGAGTTTTCTTTAAATCTAGACAGGTAACTGAGTGGTTGGTTAATCAGTCAGCTGACTGGCTAGCAGTGATCCCAGCAGAGGAAGAGTCTGCCTGGCTTCCAACTAATGATCCCTCCAAGCAAGCGGAGGGAAGATGTTGGTTTAGACTCAGCAGACGGTCTAGATTTGGTGATCAAAGACTCTTAACTGAGACTTACTAAACCTAAGCTTTTGGGAACTTTCAGTTTCTTCTCACTGTATTTCTGTGGGGACTGAACTGTTCAGATTTTAATTTGTTTTCTTTATTTATGTTTCTGTATAACTGAAGATAATGTCGATGGGTTATAAAATAGCCATGTCATGCAGTAAAAATTAGATTATTATTTGTTTCTTTATCATAAGATTTTATAAAGTTATTTAATTCAATTCATTTCTTTAGTTCCTTTTGGGACTTGAATGTGGGGAGGTTGACCCTGGGCAATCCTTGCTGAAACTCCTTAGAGACTGAACTCTGGGTATCCAGCTACTTTCTATGGGAGTTGGGGTTTTTTTTAGGCACTGGGGAAGGGCAATGAAGCAGAGATGGCTGCTCATTCTAAGTGCCCAACCCGACACCCCTACGGCCTGAAATTCACACACCCTGAGCACCCACAGCTCCAGTCGGAGCGAATGGGAACCTCGCACGCTCAGCAATCCTGAACGGCGTCGGCCGGCACCAGGGGCAAAACCCTGACCTCACTGACGTCACTTGGAGTTTTGCCTTGGGCTTCATTGGGGCCTGGCTTTCGCCCATGGCATCTAACTCTGGCCACTCAGAATTAGACCTCTCCAAAGTCACACAGCAAACTGATAGCAGGGCCCAGACAAGAACCCAAGTGTCCTGAACTCTCACCTCCTTCTCTAGCAACTGGCTGCCACTCTCATTTGCAATTCTGGGCAATGGCCCCTAATTTCATAGATTAAGATACTGCTTTTGAAGTGTGCAGTAATAACATTGCTTAACGTTCCTGTAGCAATTTTCATTTTCAAAGTCCCGCACAAACTTTAATTAACCGCATATCAAAAATCAGTCACCTGAATAACTTCTGCCGAGCCCTAGCTGCTTCATTCTTATCCAAACCGACTCAGGCTTTTGGTGCTAGACACTGTTTAAACCCCACATTGCCTGTCACATATCACGCTGCCAATGAGCGGAGTTTAAATTAAAATGCAACGGCCGAGCTGAACTACAGAACATTCTTTTTAGCCTAAAACAAGTTCAATAGTTTGGCCACTTTCCTCATTACTGTTTTCAAGTCCAGATAACCTGCCACCAGCACATCTGCAGCCTTCTGCCTCATACAAGAGCTCTACTGCTTTGCAGCGATAGGTCCAATAACCTCCACGCTGACCCATTTCTCTCTCTCATTCACACACCCTCCATTCATTACTTTTGTTCCAAAACCCCAAGCCACAGGAATCTGGTTATCTAGTCTTGTGTTTTGTCACAAAACTCAACAGTTTGGAAAAAGGTTCAGTGTGTAGACATGAATCTGAGCGGCAATTCTGGATTCAGAATCAAACCTAATTTTTTCCCCAAATTGTTCCTTACACAATCCATACATATTAACCTTTGAAAAAAATCACTGTCACAAGATATTATTTTGGACAAAAGCTTGGCATGAATCGAGAAAGGATTGGATATATGAAAAATAAGAACATCCCAAAAATACATGGTGACAAGTTTGATTGGGGATATAAACCCTCATGCTTCAGGGCTTAAGCCAATCACTAATGATGGGGGTTAGGAAGAAACTTTCCCTATGGAGGGATTGATCCAAAATCACTTACTACAGGGTTCTTCTGAAGCATCTGCTACTGGACACTGTCAGAGACAAAACATTGGACTCGACAGACCACTGGACTCAGCTGGTCTAGCAATTCCTATGATCTGTGGTTTTGATTTCTCTCTCATATAGCCACCATTTGCCAAATTCAGATCTGGAGCCAAACTTTTACAGGTTTTGGATTCAAGTGTTTCTTTTTCCCCTCTCCGCAAAATTTGCCAGAGTGAAAAATGAGTGTTAAGAAATAGTTTTGGCATGGGAATTGAATGAAATTAACCAAAAAAAGAGTCCCTTAATCCAGATCTTGATATACAATCTTTAATAGAGGCTGCCAGTGAGAGTGGACACTTTTCTTCATCCATCATCGACAACCACACAGGATGCAAAGCAGCGTACATACTGCCCTACTCAGCATCATCTGCTTGGTGTGTATATTGTATTAAAAAAAGAGGGTGAAAAATGAAAACCTATTTAAACACAAATGCTGAATTTGCAGATTCCAGCCTTATGCCAGACAAGCTGTTGATCTTAAAACCTGACAAGATAAAAGTCTTTTATATTTAAAGAAACACCTCACCTGTGTTACCAATACCACCTTCAGAATATTCCACTGGAGAAGGATTTTAATCATTTTAAATCACTCGTCCCTATTCAAACTGTTTGTTTCCCTTTTTGCACTTCACATCGCTTAGCGATATCTTAGATCTTAGAGAGGTCTTAGGTCAGAGATGTTCGACTGGTCATTTTTACATTATTACACTGTGGTTTGGGGTTCCTAACATTGCAGGGGAAAGTTCAAGGGGATTATTTTGTTTGTTTGAGGTTGTTTTGCCTTGAGAGGACAATGACAAATTTCTTCCCGAGTGAGGGTTAAATCCCACAGTCCTTACTCAGGCAAAATGCCTCCTTAGGTCAAGGGAGATTTTGTTTGCACAAGAACTGCAGCATTTGACTCATAAATAGCCTGATCCAGAGTCCAGACTTCAGATTAATCCCCCCACACACGCACCCAGAGCCCATTGTTGTCAACGTACTCACATAAGGCTCAATTGTGAGATTACCGGCATGTCTGTGCATGGGACTGCACAGGTGCAAAGGTCCCTTTTACGCCCCTCCATGAGTTACCCGCGTCTCTAGATTCCGAGCAGAGGATGGGAGGGGAGGAGTTAGCAGGATGTCTGCTTCTTCCTGTTCCATGCATGTGGGTGGAGCCTTGACTACACCCCATCTTCCCAGCACGGAGCCCGCCCAGCTGAACCCGGGCCCAGGAGCGGGCTGGTGTGTCTGACTGCCCAGGGAGCAGGGAGTGAATTGGGAGTCTGCCCTACTCCTGGGACAGTTCAGCTACCTGGCCCGTTACCCAGGTTGGATGGCAAGGAGCCAATCCAGGGTATGGAGACGTCCCACCGAGTTCAAGGAGACCAGCTGCACAGGAAGGACCTGTTTCTGCAGACAATCAACATATGAGTAGTCATTTTACCTGCCTAAAATTAGTCAGGTGCAAGATCAGGATCTAAGGTGAGAACCGAGGAGGGTGGGGGGATCTTACTCTACATTTTATTTACCATTTCCTTAAAGAAGCAATACCTAAATTTGTGAGGTCTCAGCTACTTGAGTGTCCGTTTTATTTACTACTCGAACACAGCAGGCGGCATGCTGAGGATATTGACACCGCGGGAAAGCTCAGTCCCGATCCTATTCTCTTCAAGACCAGCAGGATTTAGATCTGAACCGGTTAACTGGTGACCAGTATATTGAAAGAGAAGTAGGATGTTTTTGACCAAGAACAACAAATACCATGGGATTGTGCTGAAACCCTGAAGTAGTTCTGCCTGCAGGGGATCTATGGCATTATACTTCCAGGAGAAATAAAAATATACTGATAATCTCCTGGGGCAAATAACTGGCAATTTGAAGGTTTGCATCTTGGGTCTTTGCTTCGTTTCACTATAGAATATTGTCCCTGCCTTCCCAGATCAATTACATTACCGAGGGACAACTGATCCTTAATTCCTCCATCATGAACTCTACCTGACCCCATATTGTTTTTAACTTATAAATAAAACAGCTCATACCCAGGAGTACGCTTGTATTTTATATAAAAAGCACACTTGTTCTTACAGATTTCCAGAATAGATTCTGCTGAGTTCTAAAAGGTCCATTTCTTGCAAATCCATACACAGGATGATTTCTCTACACATCTGTATGGAAACCAAGTTGTGTCTGTTGCATTCATTTAAAGACATAATTTTGTACGTGAACACCTCAATGTGGTATAGAAATATCTACAACCGGAACAGACATACTGGATCAGATCAATGGGCATCTAGCCCAGTATCTGGTCTCTGACGGTGGCCAGCACCAGCTACTCCAGAAGAAAGTGTAAAATGCCCCCTTGCACAGAATACTAGCATAACCATCTTATAGAGGGACCATTTCCCAGTCTGGTTTATGCCCTGAAGCAGAAGGGTTTATGTCATCTCCAAAAATGAACCTAAGCCCTATCTAATGTAACTGTGGATGCTCTCATTACCCACAAAGTGTCTAAACCTATTTTTGTTCCCTATCTCTCAGTCACAATATCCTGTGGCAGTTATGCATTAGATAGGATTGTTTTCCTTTTATGAGTTTTAAATATGTTACTTTTCATTTACTCTGCACGTCCCATTGTTCTTGTATTCTAAGAGGGTAAATAGGAGCACCCAGTTCACTGTCTTTATTCTATACATTATTTTGTCTACCTTTAGCAATGACTTCCCCCCACCCCGCTTCCCACATATTCACCTCTTGTCTAAATAGTGTCAGTCTTTTCAATTTCATCTCATACAGAAATGTTTCCAGTTCTCTGATCATTTTGGTGCAGTCTGTGAAATCTTTCTATTCCTGGCATCTCCCTTTTGATGCAAGGGAGACCAGAATTGAGATCAGTATTCCAGGCGAGAGGGCGTACCATTGATTTATACAATGGCTTTATTGTATTTCAGCTCTATCATTTATCCCACATCCTAACATGGGTTTTCCTTTTTGGCCATTGCTGCACATTGAGCAGAGATCTTCACTGAGTTGCCCACAATCATAGAAGTGTTGGGCTGGGCGGTACCTTGAGAAGTCATCAAGTACACCCCTTGATGATGGTCTTTTTCCCCCAAGAGGTTACAGTAAATCTAGGTTTCGGAGTAGCAGCCGTGTTAGTCTGTGTCAGCAAAAAGAACAGGAATACTTGTGGCACCTTAGAGACTAACACATTTATTTCAGCATAAGCTTTCGTGGACTACAGTCCACTTCATCGGATGCAAATTTAGGGCTGGCTTCTGCCATTCCCTACACCGTGCATTACTTGGTATTGCTCCACACTGAATTTCATCTCTGCATGTTGCCCAATCACCTACCTGGAGCTCTTCTGAAGTTCCTCAGTTTTCCACAGCCTTGACTAGCCTAAATAATTGTGTCACCTGCAGATTTTGCACCTTCCTCCCCACCCCCCCGTTTTAATGGTTTTGAATGTTTTGGGTGCCCAGCCCCAGACCCCAGAAAGGAGATAGATTGCCGGAAAGTACCAAGCACCTCTCATCTGAAAATCAGGCCCTCTTGAGCCATCTCAAGTCAGACCTCCTAAATCACTAAACACTTTTCAAAACCCTGGTCAGAATCCATGAGTCCTGCCCAGGCCTCGCTCCCACCCCCTGAGGCCATGACATAAGTTCGAAGAACATGTGAGCTGCTCTGAATTCCCCAGACGCGAGACAGTGAGGAAAGACTCCATTGAATGTTTCGCCATATCCAGTTGGCCTCACTCTACGTCAGCCAGAGACATCGATCTTGGGTTTGTGCCTGCCCTTTGCAAATAACAAAAATTCTTCAAAATGATTAATTGTGCACAGCTGTAATTAATTATCCCAAGGAGTGAACTGAAAGGACAGGCTGACATCACGTACTGAATTCGTAGGGAACATCAGGCTGCTTTGCTATCCTTTCTAAACCTTACTTGGAGTTAAAAATAGGACGTTGAATATGCAGTGTGAAGGATCTTTTTCCCCCTATAAGGGAAACCAAAGGGTGGGGGGGCGGATTCAGTTGCACTGCCAAGACCTGCCGTCCTAGAGGATGCGATGACATTTGGTTCCTCTCCACACACTCTAGGCTCAGTTCAATACCAATAGGAACCAGGGATGGGCTTTATCAGGGACGAGAACTGATTAAAAGTTTCTGCAGAAACTCTGTAAGCCTAGAGCTCTCTGGTGAAATGAGGCCACAGCCCAGTGCACCAGGGGGCACGGTGAGACCACTGACCCTTTGTTCAAGGCCGTCGGCCCCGGTTCTCTGGTTTGGCTGAGGAGTGCGTGGCATCAGGCCAGAGGAGGGTGTGCAAAGGAGGCTTTAAGTCACTTTACTCCACGCTCTGTTCAGAGGCTGGCTGGCTGCTGGGCCAGTCCTCCCAAGGCTACTCTGATCTATGTGGGGCTACTAATGGCTGCCAGGGGCTATTCTGGCAGCTAGAGATTATTGGGGGTAAAGGAGATGTGGCACCTGCCCATCCCTAGGCCACACCCTGCAGGCCCTGGCAGACAGGCCAGAGCTCACCTGAGGATTCCCCAGTGCAGAGGGAGTGGGGTTGGGGGGGGGGGGGTTCCTGTCGTTGGCTAAGGCGACGTCAGTGCCACATTGTGCCACCTGAGCAGTGCAAAACGGCTCACGTGTCAGGCAGGATCTAGCCCCCAGCATGTCAGCAGTTTCAAATATTCTGCTTCCAGCCCCCTGTGTAGAAGACAGTCCGTGGCTTGATTTATGAATGGTTGTAAAGAGCCTTGAGATCCCTGAGTGGAAGGTGCTACCAAGAGCAAGTGTTACTGTTGCCATTTACAAGCATTCATAAATCAAGCCACAACGTTCTGTTTGTCAATGGGGAAACTGAGGCACAGAGCAGACAAGTGACTTGTCCAGGATCACGCAACAGGGCTGTGGAAGAGACAGGAACAGAACCCAGATCTCCTGACTCCCAAACCTGTGCTTTAACCACTGGCTTCTCTTCTCCTTAAAACACATGATTCTGTTTTCCCTAGATCCTCTCCTTATTTACGTTCTGCCATGCTAGCCCCTTGTACGTTAACTTTACTTTACTCCTTTCTCTTAACTCTTGTCTTAAATCCTCTTTGAATGTCACTGGCCCACTGAGGGTGGGAGAAGCATTAACATAGAATGACAGTAACGTAGGACTGGAAGGGATCTCGATAGGTCACCTAGTCCAGCCCCCTGCTCTGAGGCAGGATTATCTGGAGTCTAGACCATGCCTGACAGGTGTCTGTCTTACCTGTTCTTTAAAAAAACCACCGACACGTAGATTCCACAACCTCCCTAGGTAATTTGTTCCAGTGCTTACCTACCCACCAGGGGCTGTTGCAAGTGCAGACTTACGCCCAGTGTGGCAAAAACAGCGTCATCTTACTTCCCTCCCAAATCACACCAATGCTTCACGAGCACTCAACATCTTGAATGGCAAATGGTTGGCACATGACCCAAAGCCAGTATATCTAGGGGGCACTAACTCCCGCACTGACCTATAAGGACTACCTCCTTCCAAGGTAGCGCAGAAGATAAAGAACAGACATGGCCACCGAACTTATCTTGCAGGCACGAAAGCGCAAACACCCTTCAGCTCAGCACTAGCTGCCTGCCCCTCAGTGGGACAATCCTGTGCCCTGTGTGGTTAGACTCTCCCCACCCAGAGCTAGCTGAGGTACAACGGAATCAAACAACGAGAATGACACAGGGACTGTGGGGCCCACGCACACCAGGTGGCTACTAGTCCTCTCTAACATCCTGCCTCCTCACACCCTAGTGCAGCAAAGAACCTCCTTGACCAAAACCGAGGACTTGCCACAACTGCCACTTTTGAAAGATATATAGGAAACGCCTCGCCCTCACAGTAGAACTGAAACTAACCTTGCCCAGCATCATCTCAAAGGGGGACTAGCTATTGAAACAGCATCAGCCCCCATCCAGACATGACTCCTTCCTGTGCTGCAGAGGTCGGGCTGGCTTAGTTCGGTACAATTTAAACCCAGGATGGTTTCTCTGTGGGACGCTCTACTCTGGAAAAAAGCAAAAGATCTTTCTTGTACCAGCCAGGGCAGCAGAATCTTTCCCGTCTTTTTGGTGACTCAAAATATACACAGCCCTTTTCAGACGAGATATACTGGTGGGACGGGAGGTATAGTAATCATAGAATCGTTGAATATTAGGGTTGGAAGAGACCTCAGGAGGTCATCTAGTCCAACCCCCTGCTCAAAGAGTAATGCTCCAAGCATTTCACTAGCTGCACTGTAAGTTTGTAGTATTGTAGTCTCTAGTGTTTAGCTCAGTACCGTAGGATTCTGTAGTATTTTCTTCTATAAGGGAAGGGGAACCAACAGAGCCTCATATTTGGAAGCATGCCCATTTCCCCAACCTCTATCTAGTCCATATTGGGCTGCTGCCAGTATGGTTCTTCTACCTTAGATCCCCGTCTCCACGACTCCCTGACCCAGGCACCAGGTGTAGTAGCGACCACAACGCAAACTCTGCTCCTTGTAAACAACTTTGTAAATGGCTCCTGCCACGGTTAGCGCTAAGCATCGTTTGCGGCTGTGCCAATATACCCCGGCGCAGCAGCGCCCCTAGTGGCTGAGCACGTTTCATGCGAGGTTGGCACACGGTAGTATTTCTGTGAACAGTTTGTAATGCGTATTTCACGGCGTGGATGGGACTGCGATCTAGCCGGCTTGCCCAGTCCTCCTTCCTCCCAGCTATGTGTGTGATGGGACAGCCTGGAGCAGTGTTTCTCAACGACCAGTCCGTGAACCGGTGCCGGTCCCTGAGATCTCCCTGACACAGTTTAGAAGGGCAGCAAGCTGGTCCCTGGTATCAGGTTGAGAAACACGGTCATGGAGCACGTTGTCCCAGACACGGCTCCACCTGCACGTCTCTAAGCGCTTGACTCTCTCTTGCTCAGGTGCTGTAGGAGACATTCCCTGAATGATACTTGGCTCGCCAGCGTGCTAGGGGGGAATCTCACAAACTGTTGACTCATGGTTGCATGGTGACAAAGCTGCTGCATGGACACAACTATTTGTTGCAAGAGGATTAGGTGAAAAGGTCACAAACCTAGTTACAGACCTTGCTGGGTGGATGGACCCTACAAGTCCACATAACTGGGCCAAAAGGCTGGACTCTCCAGAGATTTAACAGGTACCAGGGAGATGGTTCAGGCCTGGCCCCATGACAACTTTTATCCATGTCACAGCAGGGGCTGGAAACACCCATGTCATAGATCAGCCCCCAAAATAGTTAAAGCTGTAGGATACGCAGACCCTTGGAGGGAGTTTATGGGCCACATATTGGATAGGAAATGGCGCTTTTCCTTCTTTCATGGCTGAATGGCATCACATGAGCCAGCAAACCCTGCTAGCTTTTTTATTCCCAGCTGATTAATGTATTTTGCCTGTTGAAGCATAAAGAGAAGTTTTGCTTATCCACAGGGGGAAACAAAAGGCCTTGACTAATTGAAAAGTGCAGCCCAAAAAGAGAGCGTGTATTGTGCATGCTTCTCTGGCGGAAAGACCACAAACCCTCGTTTAAGTGACACATACATAAATTATTTTTGTTTCAATTGTGCCTAAAGGCAGAGAACGAAGGAGCAAAGGAGAGGAAAAGCGCAGTCCTGCAAAAAAGCGTCATTTGTTGTGGTTAAACAGCTCTGCCTCTTACACAGATACGGTTCGACTGCGCATCTATATCTAATTGCAAATAAAACTCTCTTTCCATTGCGCCTTCCATCCATGGAGCTCAAAATCACTTTCCTAACACTAGCAAATCCAGCTGCAGGGCCAGACAAGTAGTGCTATCCTTGTTCTTTGCAGCTGGAGACGCTATGGTACAGCGACAGGAAGGGCCGGACTTTCAGATGTGCTGTATCCGCACAACTCCAGCTGGAGTCTACGGGAACTCAGGGCGTCTGCCTTGGAGCCCAGAAGTGAGACACCTTGTTTCTGATTTGCAGAGACGTGGCCCACCCCGAACCCCAACTGACTGCAGAGGGAATCGTGGGTGCCCAGCACTTAAGACCCACAGGGGGAATTTTCAGTTGGGCACCAAAAAAACCTGACGCACATAAAAGTCAGTGGCCACTTTTGAAAATCTGGGTGCAAGCAACTCACCCATGGTCGCCCGTCACGTCAGTGTCAGAGCCATGACCAGACCCCTTGAACCAGCCAGACAACTGCCCTTCGTCCCCAAGCCATACTGCACTGTTGGCCACAGGTCACCCACAGTCACTGCTAAAAATGCATTTTGACGGCCTTTGGTTGAAGTATATCAGCATATGCTCCAGTCAAACACTTTGTCCATCATCATCATCCACCTCAAGCCATATTGCAGCCAGAAATGAAAGGATCTGAAAGTTTCACCTTAACTAGGAAAAGGAAAAGAGATTTTCTTTTAAAGAGCTAAGTACATCAGAAACACTGAGAAGGGAAGGGATACAGGGCTCCAGGTGCAATGGATCAACACCATTTTTCATTAGCTCTTTAAGGAACGTCTGTTTCAAGGCCAGCTTATCTTGTTGATAGATGAACTTGCTGATCTTTGCACGTTAGTAAATTCTCAGTGGAGACAATATGCTTATTACTCACTGTCTGGTTGGCCCAAAGGTCTTATATCCCAAAGTGGAAATAAGCCCTGGTTGGGAAAAAAATATTTTTGTCCAACAAAAACATTGCTTTTGTCAACATTTTTCTTAATTTCTTTCTTTTTTGGTCAATTTTTTTTTCAAATTTCAGCAATTCAAAGTGTTTCAGGTACCTCTTTTTGGTGAAAAACCTGAAAAATTTCAACAGAAACAGATGTTTCCTGCAGAAATTTGTGTTGCAACAGAAAAGCCATCTTTTGCCACAGTACCCCTGTAACCTGAATCTTCATATGAGGGCCACACTTTATGTGCCTGTTTCTTCCAAACCATAGCCCCTTTGACTATTGTGGAGTGTTGAATCTGCTCTCTGGTGATAACAGTCCTTCGTGCTTGCATTGCACCTTTCAGCTAGGCAGCTCCAAGAGAGTTACAATATTATCAAGCCTCATGACTCCCATATGGAGTGTGTGACGTATGGGGAAACTGAGGCACCTTAAGTGAGGAGGCCACGTTCCACGGACAGTTAACAGGGGCGAATTCCAGCTCATTTGAGTGACGGAACCTGCAGCTCCTTCATGGAAGAGAACTGAATCTGCCCTACCAGGAGCTACATTTAAATTCCATTATTAATAAAAATGTTTCTAGCTTTGCAATAGCGGTAGAGCCTCAGACATGCTGCTCGGTTGGAGGAGTATTGGCAGGAGTGTCACTAGTGATCTGAAGTTTGTACATGCACCAGCTGAGTTGTTGCCTTCTTGTGCCTACCATGTACCTGCCACTTCACCCCAAGGTGACCACTCGCATTGCTGCTACAGTGACTGACTGAGCTCTAGCAGCTGTTAATAAAAGGCCAGATGAAGAATAAAAACCCTGGGTTCCCACAGAATTACATTCTCTGCTGTGGTGGTATGTGGCGTAAACAAACCAGCCTCCCTCTGGGTACTAATGTTCAGAAAGATTCATATTGGAGGATGAAAAACAACTGTGGATTAATTAAGATTCATGAGTAAACACATGCCCATCAATGTATTTCCACTACTGAATGGGGGGAGATTAAGCAGCAGCCCTTGGCTAATACCTGAGAATTAGTTCGCCACATTTCCATGCATCTCAGGGGGCTCACACAATTCAGTGAGCAGAGAAACAAAGGAAACACTTTGAAACAGTTCCTTTTTCAATGTTCTGGCCTTGGAGAAGAGAGGGACCAGGATGAATATTTGGCTGAAAATGTAAGTGCTTTTTTCATTTTATTTTAAGTTTCACAAAATCTTGATCCTCAGGGAAATGTTTCGGTGATTTATTTTAAAAAGGGTTTGGATCTATATCCCTTATTCTTGGCACCATGTGTACATCACCCTCTTTACATCCTCCCACTGGGGTCATCAGAGAGAGGTGAACCCTTGGCCTCTGAAGCCTTCCCACTTGAGTTAAGGAAGCAGAGTGCATCACAGCAGCAGCTCCTGATCCCCAGCAGAGCCGGTGCTAGGTATAAGCAGACTGAGCAATTGCTTGGAGCCCCGAGCAGCTCAAGGGGCCCCCCTAGTCACCTTTTATTATGTGTTGTGGGGAGTGGCCCCCCAAAATATTCCTGCTTAGGGCCCCCAATGGGCTAGCACCGCCAGAAGAGGGGGAGAAGGTTAGCATGAGCTCTTCATGGTGAAAGGTCCTTCTCCGCGTGAGCAAGGGGTGGTACAATCCAGCCTTCGGTTATTAGTGGAGTCAGATCCTAAGGACGTGTCCAAGTTCATTCCTATCATCTCTTCTCACGCAGACTGGCAGGCAGCTGAGGCAGCGCTTGGAGTTTTCCATTCATCAGCGTCTAAGAGCAGGTGCAGTTTTTGCTATTAAGCAGTCTGTCTCCTACTGTTACTCCTGATGGAGCCAGGCTTCAGGGTTTTCCCCCTCAGTGTGCAGAGACTTTCGTTACAGTGTTTCTCTAAAGCAGGTTGCGTACAGGATAATGTGCATTGGTTATTTTAATGTTGTAGAGACAGAGGAGCTGTTACAAATGCTGAAAGGGAACTCAGAACGTCCCAGCAGCTCCGGACTGTCCATACGCACCCCATGTATGCAGCCAGCGGCTCTCCTCCATGGCATCCTCCATAGGTCTGCCCATGCCAAGCAGGTGTAAAATGCTACGGTTCTGACAGAGGAATGCGCTACGCGCACTTTAGACAGGTGGCTGCACATGGCGTAAGCCAGGAGGAAAGGAGATGCATCCACCGGTCACGTTCCTCACATCCACAATTCGCAGCCTGATTCTCCGTTGCCCAGCACCTTGGGCAGGTATTTGTGCCTGGCTAACGTGGGTGTGAAACACGACAACACTGATCTGGTCGTATTTTATATCTGGCCTAAGGAACAACAAAGGGGGCAGGGCAAGGAAGAAGGCGGCCCCTTTACATGGGTGGGAGTTGACCACGGAGCTTGGCTACGCTGTTACCATCGGTAGTGAATGAGCCCTGAGCGAGATACGAGGTACCCAGCGAGAGGGATGAGCAGATGGCCAGACGATACAGGCAGAGACAACGTTACCATCTGCTTCCAGACCAGTTTTCACCACCGCGTCTATGGGAATTTCAGCACGTTGAATTCAAGTGGACGTGGCTGCAGGCACCTGGCCTATGCTGGGGCTCTCACGGAGAGGCTAGCAGCTGCTGGAAGCTGCCCCAGTCCAAGCCGTATATCAGATTTGCAACCCCAAAAGTTAAAATCATGGGTCAACCCCACCAAAGCAACTCATGAGACTGGCCCCACGCTCGCCAGATTAAAGAAGACAGAAAAACACGAAATGATGTTTTCTGAACACCCCGCTCATTCCCCCCCCCCCGTGTGTGGGGGTGACACTGCAGCACTGCCAGCTCTCACACATGGCTAGAGAAAGGGCAGGTCTGCCCCCACACCCCTGCATCAATTAACTCTGCACCCTCCGCCCTGCCTCTGTCCCTTGCCCCCCACGCACCTCAGCCCCTGCTGCAGCTATGGAGGGGAGACACACACACACACACACGCGCACACACACAACACACACAGCAGCTCCACCAGGGTCCTCACACACACACACACACACACACACACACACACACACACACACACACACACCAGCTCCACCAGGGTCCACACACACACACACACACACACACACACACCAGCTCCACCAGGGTCCTCACACACACACCCACACCCACACACACCAGCTCCACCAGGGTCCTCACACACCCACACACCCACACACCCACACACCAGCTCCACCAGGGTCCTCACACACACACACACACACACACACACAGCAGCTCCACCAGGGTCCTCACACACACACACACACACACACACACACACACACACACACAGCAGCTCCACCAGGGTCCACACACACACACACACACACACACACACACACACACACACACACACACACACACACACACACACACACACACACACACACACACACACACACACACACACACTGGGGGGAGCAGCTCCACCAGGGTCCTCTTATTCCCCTTCCTAGGCTAGGGGTGCAGGTAGTCTCTAGCAGAGGGGGGAAGGAAGAGGAGGACTTGATCCATTTTTCACAGGGCAGCAGAGTGCTCTGAGTTGCTGGACTCCCCCTGTGCTCCCTCTTTCCCCTCTTCCCACAGGCCCTACCCAAACACCCGGGAGAAGTGGGAGAGCTCTGCCCAGCGCAAATCGTCCTCTTTTTGGAGACAAAAACGTTCCATGGAAATTTTTGTTTCTTTCCCCTTTTTGCCATTGCGGGGGGGCGGGACCAAAAACGGGACAGAAGGGCAGAGAAAATGTAAAAAGAAATCCATTTGTCCAGAACAGGAACATTTTCACAGGAAATGAAAACAAAATATATTTTAAATTTCCGCAGGAAAAACCGCAAACCCTAGCGACGTACTGACCATTTCTGGGTCCAACATTCTTCCGCCGGCTCCTTCCTAGCACTCACTCGGCGCTCGACTGTTTGGCGCAGTGAGTTACGACGTTTATTTAGCCCGGTTGAAAATGGCTCAGCAGCCTGGAAACGGATGCGCCGTTTATCCAACAGCAGGTACAGCCCAGCTGAGAGCGAACCTCCCCCGGGTGTGGGATCCTACCGCGCGGCAGAGAGCCCAGGTATTCACCCAGCCAGACTCCAGACTCCCCTGTCTGGCACCTTGTGAAACCAGTTATGCCTGGGCAGAGCGGCTCTAAAATGCCCCCAGATCGGAATGGCCCATAGCAGCACTTTGCACGGGTGTCACTGGGCAGGGGAGAATCAGGCCAGGTATCTAGAGGTCATACACATTACCCAGGATGTCAGGCTAGCCTCTACCCCCGGCTAAGCCTGGAGTAGATTTACCCTTAGACACACACCCCAGAAGCCTTGCTGTGGTTAGTGGTGATTGTCCACATACATCGCAGTGGTTAGTAATACGCCGTCACATTACAGGGCTCACCTTATGTTGCGACTGTGAAGGACAAAGAGTTGGGAAGGGTTTATCATGCAGCTTTACAACAACGATGCAGACATGGGTCCTGAAAAGCCTCCTGCGTTGGCTGTAAGATCAGGAGCCAGGCTGCTAAGTGAGTTTGTTCTGTATGATAGTATAATAATTGGACCCATTGCTGAGATGGCAATGCTCCTGGTCAGAAAGCTAATTAGTCATTGTTTTGTTTCTGTTAATCAATATGACTTTGATTTTAAGACTTCCTGGACATCACACTGCTTTAATAATTAGTTTAGCCCCTCCAGCTAAAAGCAGGAGTTTAGCAGCAAGGTTCCAGAAGTAAAGCAGTGGCTAATCAAGTATAAATAGACACTGCAATCTGCCTGTCAGACTTATTAGGGGATAGTATTGTGGTCAGTACATTACATTACTATTACTGTATTTTCCAGGAGAATGAATTTTCCATTGGTTATGATTTTATAAGAGCAAATAAGGCTGCCAGACTTGCCTCATTAGCATCTTTTCTGTAGCTACCAGTGTTTAAATTCATAACACTCCTGGACAATATGAAGGAGTGAGTATTTCACCAATCAGCCAACGGAACAATGCCCGTGTGTGCTATCCCAGCTCCATGTGGAGGAGTTCTGGATGTCTGTCCTCTGTCTCCTCCACCTTTCAAAAAGACCCTGTTAGTGAATGGTAACTTTTTATATGTTAAACTTTCACAATTTTTAGATGCTAATCAAAATCCTTTTTATGTTGTATATTTACTGTCCTATTCCTATTGAAACTGAAAAGTTTTGTCTTTCAGTTGAACCTAGTGGGTGAAGACAAAATGAATTCAATAATGGAATGTCTTTACCCAACCTTACAGCCCAGACTCCAGGGAAGGGACCCCTCAAAACTAACAAAGGGACCTACAGAGGTATGTTATTATATACACAAGACTAGATAATTGAGAAAGAGGTGCTTATAATCCAATTCTGTTCTGTAATTGATAAGGGATATTTGTTATTGCACATTTCTGTGATTTATAAAATAATGACCCATTAAAAGATTTTTAAACTCATTAAGAAGTGTTTATTACAACAGGTGTTTTTACTAATCATAACCGAGCTAGAAATTATTTTAGCTTATCAGTCCTGTAAACTAACATACCACAAAAGAACCGCGTCAGCCTGCTAGCTGGCTCCACAGGGAGCAGAGGGCCAAGGGCAAGTGCAGCGAAGGCCTTAGGGCAGTGGTTCCCAAACTGGGGTTCGTGAAATGTTACAGGGGGTTCTCGGGGAAAAATTCCCTAATGGCAGACAGAGCTGTCCCTAGGAACCCCGGGCAGCATGGGGCCAGCAGCCCAGAGCACCAGGACTTCCAAGAACTAAGGAGATCAAAGCAAGCATACCTATCACAGTGAGGAGATTTAAACTTCAAGACCCCTTATAAGAAAGGGAGGTGGATATTTTTTTGCTGTTTTTAAAATTAAATAGGCAGCTAGTATTGTTTTTAAAATTATTATGACGAACAAGTTTAAGCTTTGCTGTAACGTGTGTTGTTTGCTTGGACTGCTCAAGACCTGAATGCTGGTGTAGGAGGAACTCTGAGTTGGCTTCTTAAATACCTTCATGCTGTTTCACGTCTGATACTCCTGGATGAAACATAGGAGCCTGGTCTTATAGCAGGCTTATTCAAGGTGATACAAGCTACGAAAGTGAGATCTTGGAAGACAGTTGCTATTTTCATAATGTAATAAAAATACTGGAATGATAAATAGTGTGTAATAAGCAGGTCATAAAAACAAATTTTATATTTCTAAGATCACGGCTTTTATCATTGATACTCAGGTAAAGGAGAAAATCCCTGGCAATATTCATTTTTAGGAAGAGGGTTCGCGAGACTTGACATTTTAGTGAAAGGGGCTCACGAGTTGTTCAAGTTCGGGAACCACTGCCGGCCTGGAGTAGTAGCTCATTGGAGCAGGGTTGGGGTGTGGTGCAGACCAGCAGGCAGGGCCGGTGCAGGGAAGTTTCGCGCCCTAGGCGAAACTTCCTTGCACCAGCTAACGCACCCCCCCCACCGCCGCGGCAGCCAGCTCCCCCCCCCCCCACAGCAGGGGGCTCCCCATCCCCCCCGCGGCGGCTCCCCACCAGGAATGCATGGATATTACGGATCTACAGAGCTAAACCCCAGTCAAGGGACCAGCGTGGCCCACCTAGAGCAGGGCTGAACCTGCTCGGCCGACAGTAGGCGCTTGCTGGCTGCAGCTGGAGATGGTTCCCCCACTTCAGTGCCCTTCCTTCAGGTTTGAACCCTTCTCCCTGGCTTAGCACGAACCGCCCTCTCCTGCGGAGCTGACGACAATGCGCTCCATGCTCGGCCAGCACAGCTAATCCACAGCGTCTGAGCTCCAGGCGCCCAAGGGCAGAGAAACTATTTACATCTCCAAAACTCCTGCTGCTGCATCCTGCGGATTGCAAGATATGCAAAAAAGCAGCTTCCCTCCGACAGGAGCTGAGCAGAGCTCGTACCAGATTAGCCCAGGCAGCATCACAGAGCCGGGCTGCTTCTCACAGGTCCCGTTTCAAGCCTTGGTAACATGAAGGATGCATGCCCAGACCGGCTGGTTGGAGAGCACCACTAAACAGTTAGACGCCCTTGCAAATCCGGTCACTAAATCTTAGGCCTGGTCTCCTCAGGGGTTTTAGCCACTATGTAGCTACACTGATGCATTCACAATGCTCTGCATAAAACACACTGCACCCGGATAGAGTATGGTTTTCCTGGGCACAGCTCACCCCGATTTCAGACGAAGCTCAGCCATACCACTCCTACACTAAAGGTCTGCACTGATGTAGCTAAAATCCCAGCAACGATTTAGGGCCCAATCCTGCAAATGCTCATTCAGGGGACCTGATACGTCGCTAATCTTCCACCCTGTATAGTCATTTACACCTGTGCAGAACGGGTGCAAAATACTAGCATCTCCGAATGGCAACACGTTACAAGCATTTTGCAGAGATAGGTCACTCCACAGGATGCAAGGCAGCAGAGAAGCAGTTTATTGTAAGGCCTATTCCTTGCCAACCCCAAATTAAGGATTCCTTGCACTCATAGGCGCGTTTAGAGTTTGGTTCAATGGCTCTGAGCACTCCCCACTACACCTATGAGTGCAAGGTTTACAAGCTATTCCAGCCCCCCCCCCCCCAGCTTGCATTCAGCCGTGGACAGTCGAGAGACAGCAACCAGAGCGACTGATCAGGTGGAGTATTCATCAGCAGAACACCCTTCATCGCAGGACTGAAATGGCTTATTTTATACCATTGATTTAATACATGAGGAAATGCAAGATTGCATACATCAGCCGCGCTAATTGCAATTGAGAGCACCCTTCCTGATCATGGACTTTTTAAAGGCAACATGAAGTTGGTTGGGTAAATGGGACATTCCCATGGAAACCCCTTTCAACAGCCTTCAGCCTTTCATCATAACAGCTCATTAGCCAGTATTAGATCTACACCATAATTAGTAGCATAGTGGGGATTGTAGTTGATGCATAGGACCAAGGGGCTGCAACCTACTGTAGCTGCAACCATCCTCTGTACTTCTGGAACACTTTCCATTGGAGGGTCTCAACATGCGTTACAAACACCCATTTGTTATTACAGCTTCATGGCCACGTGGTTCCCATGTCCGGCTTATGGACAGAGACCAATGGAAATGTCATGACGAGCAAGGGAGGTGGGGACAGGAAACCCGGCAAAATGACGAGGCAAACTCCCTCCAGAGGACTAGGATTGTTCCCTCTTAGAATAAACTCCAGTTCCACTGCTAAGCCCCTTTGCAACCAGGAACCCGGGATACAAACAGTGCAGAAGAAAAAAAAACACATTGATTTGATCCCTTTTTTAATTATTAATGAATTGATTTATTACCCAGGACCCTCCCAGATTTCAAGGGCCCGATTTTGAGAAGTGGCTTATTTGCACCCAAAACCCTGCAAGTGCAAACAGCCGGTGCAAAGTCATTAGGGATCTAACTACTAGACTCTGCTCACAAATCTAGTGGTCAGTTGGGTGCAAAATAGGGAGCTGATGCAACAGCAAGTGCAAAACAGAAAGCCAGCTGAGAAACCTCTCAAAATAAATAAAGACCTGGGGAGGGGATCAATCCCTAGCATGGACGGCAGCTCTTGTATCTCTCTGGCTATAACAGCCAGGTGCCAGCCCTCACCCTCTGCCCCTCGATCTTATGGATCCATGTAGTCCAAGACATTCAAACCTTTTCTGAGAGCACTTGGTGCCAGCGCTAATCAACACCAAGATTTTCAGGACTTTAGAACAGCAATTACGTTTCCAAGATGATTAAGAAACATTCCAAGTTCTACATTCAGATAATCTCTTAGACACACACACACTCCTTGAAAGCAGAGCCAATTTCAGGTGAGGTTTTAAAAATCAGCCCAGACCGAGGACACATGCTGCACACGGCATGATCCATACACAGCGAGCCATCCTGGGAAGCTCTGTCTACAGCTCAGCTTTCAGGTATCTCAGCGCTTGTCTGGCTTTCTAGGATCCTACATCGCCGCCATCTCGGTAGTTGCCATCTGCCCTTATAGTGTTTTTAAGTGCTCAGGTACAAGTGCCAAGCAAGTCTATAGCCATGCCAGATCCAGCGTGTCTGCTTCAAAATATGGGCCAGTTTTCAAACACTGTACAAGTTAAGCACGTGTGTAATTGTTTGCAGAATCAGTCCCCACACTAGTGAACAG
This sequence comes from Macrochelys suwanniensis, assembly GCA_033296515.1. NCBI lineage: Eukaryota > Metazoa > Chordata > Testudines > Chelydridae > Macrochelys > Macrochelys suwanniensis. The sequence continues at coordinate 2,281,115 of CM065783.1, read as the reverse complement.
AATGGACCAGGATGAGTAGAACCCAGGAATTACAAGGTACAAGACTCGACTGGAATAAGTTTGAGGATAATTCATGGTTATCACTGTGCGGTTCATCACAGTGACTCTGAACCTCACAGCCACAGCAACGACAGAACTCACGTCCTTTTCCCCCGTCGCTGTCGTCCACCACTTGAGCTAATGGAGAATCTCCTGTAGCAGCGTTCAGCCCACACCACACAGGCAGTTCCAAGTTAATCCAAGTAGGGGCAATAAACAAGCGGCTCGTAGCGAGGATGAAGCACAATGTGAGAGACGTTGCAGCAAAAGCAGGAAGAACGACAAAGAGACAGAGAAAAATACATTTGCTGTGGACTGTTCCCTTCCCTCCACTGCACAAACAACTACAGACAGTTACAATAATACGTAACTGTCAACATCAAAAGCAGAGATCATAAATAGACAAAGGCAAGGTCAGATGGAGAAAATAATGTTTTTGTTGGCTGGTTTTTACATTACGTTTTTTCCCAGCAGAGTTGTCTGTCCTTGTGGGAAACAATGTTTATTAAGGAAACACACACATGGGTTTTTTTGTTTTTGACTAGGTCCCAAAGGAAAATACAACTGAGCAAAAACTAGTTCAGATTTTAAAGAACAAATGGCAATTATCCTGCTGAAATAAGAACAACAATTTACAGCATTAAAAAGAAACCACTGAATGTCTTTTCCCATTGCTGCTGACACAAGACAGCTGTGGGTAGATGAAGGCTCTGTTTTATAAGCCGAGGTGCAGCCTGATTAAGAATACTCTGCATCTGTAGAGCATTGAGGCACCTTTCGGATGAAGACTGAAAACGTGTCAGTTGAGGTTGCAAAATGTAACTGTAAACAGGAAATCCTTATTGAGCACGTATGTTTCCAGTGGGGTCCTGCAGGGAATCTGTTCTTGGCCCTTTGCTATTTAACATTTTTATCTATGACCTGGAAGAGACATAAATTCATCACTGATAAAGCATGACACAAAGACTTGGGGAGCGGTAAGTAACCCACAGGACAGGTCACTGATACAGAGCAATCTGGATCACTAGGAAAGCAGGGTACAATCAAACACTATTCATTTCAATATGGTCAAATGTAAAGTCATACAGCTAGGAAGAAAGAAAGTATTGCCTACAGATACGATGGCGGACTCTATCCTGGGAAGCGGTGACTCTGAAAAGGACTTAGGGGTCATGATGGATAATCAGCTGAACATGAGCTCTTAGCCCTTCTGATCACAGCATCGGACTAACATCCAAACACTGGAGGATATCAGCTGAAAGCCGGAGAGTTGAATTACCTCTGTGTTTGACCCTGGCGTGACCGCTACTAGAATACTGTGTCTTGTTCGGGGCGGGGCTCTTCAGTCAAGCTGACAAAATTTGAAGCTAGACACATTCTGACCGGAAATCTTAAAAAGATTTCTTTTCTAAAAGAGATGCTCTAGTTTAAACGGGAATTAGTTCAGGGGAGTTCATAGAATCATAGAATATCAGGGTTGGAAGGGACCTTAGAAGGTCATCTAGTCCAACCCCCTGCTCAAAGCAGGACCAATTCCCAATTTTTGCCCCAGATCCCTAAATGGCCCCCTCAGGGATTGAGCTCACAACCCTGGGTTTAGCAGGCCAATGCTCAAACCACTGAGCTATCCCTCCTTCTCAGGCCTGTATGATACAAGGGGTTAAACTGGATGATCACAGCGGTCCCATTTGGCTTTAGTCGCTATGAATCCGGCTGGTGGGTAATTCCCCTGCTGCAGACTTTGTGCAAGATGATGCTGCCCCATGAGCCTGCAGCACAAGCACCCACACAGGAGGCATATGGGGCAGGACCACAGCACATATTCCTGAGGGAATCTAAGGAGTTCTGCTGCCCATAGGCAGCTAGGGACCAGAGAGAGAATTTAAAAAGCTGAAAGTTTAGGTCTGAAGCTTTTTGCACCAGTACCGGCTGGCCACTCTTCCCACACCCCATAGAGAGTTTCTGCCCCTCACCCCAGTCTCTCAAAGCCCATTCTACTCAGAGTGTGTGGGGTGGAGGGGCATTTTCCACCCATCCTGCAAAGTGCAGCCGAAGGTTTTGACTCAGGCAGACTCTGCAGAAGACCCAGCTAGGTCTGCAGTCAGCACGGGAAGAGTCATGACCAAGGACAAAGCAAAGAGTCAAGCGTGTCCTTGCAAAACCCAGCCGTAGCGGATTATTGTTGTTCATTACAGCAGATCTCTAACAGCAATCTTGATATTGGCAGCGTCCGGTTAATGGCAACGTTTTGCCAGGAACCAATCCCACCCCATTAACATCAGTGTTAATGGCATTCTGATACTGGCCACGGTATGCTGCTTATTAGCATGGGTTTTCTTAAAGAAAGGCCCCAAGTGCAGGTAGGTTTGCAGGGCTCCCACCGGGGAAGGAAGTGCTGGGAAGCGCCTTCCCTGGCTGTAGTCCCGCAAGCCTGTCTTGGCGGGTGCTTAGCCCACCCCACCGCTTCCTTCCCTGGCTGCTGCCTTACAAATCTGCCTTCCACTGACTAGCAACTGCCACGTAATGGCAACTGTTTGTGGGCAACCGCGGGGTTGGTAATACGCGCAATCTGCTGTATTTGTGTGGCAGTAGCACCACTTTTGTTGTTCTGTAAAAGCTCCAAAGAGTCCTGTGGCACCTTACAGACTAACAGACGTACTGTAGCATAAGCTTTCGTGGGTGAATACCCACTTCTTCAGATGCATGTAGTGGAAATTTCCAGAGGCAGGTATAAACATGCAACCAAGAATCAGGCTATCAGCATAGCTCAGGCTTTGATCTCAAGGGGAGCTGGTAACAATTCGATATATTTGAAATAAAAATGGAAACTTGTGAAAATGTCCAAAAAAACTTTGGTTTTCAACAAAAATTCCAAAAGAAAAAAAATCGAAAAATTCCAATGTGTTTTGTTCCATTTTGATGGGGGGAGGGGGAATCCCACTCTCTCTAACTTTATTTTCCCCTTTTACTTACCTTCCTCCCCTCCCCCCTTTGGAAAAGGCAGGGAATAAAATATTGAGAGAAAAAGTTCATGGTGGTTTTTTTCAGCGTTTTCATGTAAATCGACTCTCCTTTTTTTGACCAGCTCTAACCCTAAACTCATTGCCAAGGAGCTTTGGAAAGCACAGCTGAGAGAGCATACACTGTTCCTGCTCCCTTCATTCATGGGAAACTGCTGATCAGCTGGTGGGGAAAGACAGCAAGGCAGATTAGAGGGCATGGACATCACCAAGGCCAGCTTCCTCTATTTTACCTTCCTCCATGGAAAGGGGCTGTAGGAGCGTAGAGTCTGCAGCAGTAAATTCACAGACTACAAGGCCAAAATGGACCAGCTAGTCTGGCCTCCTGCATAACACAGGCCAGAAGACTTCTCTGCATTCTTGTTTGAACTCGACGGCATTCGATCTTGAATAAAAATTTCCAGGGATGGATAAATACACCACAACCCTTGCTCAGTTGTTCCAGGAGTTAATTATCCTCTCTGTTAAAAACGGTCCCTTATGTCCAGTCTGAATTTGTCTAGCTTCAACTTCCAGCTTTGTCTGCTAGACTGCAGAGCCCTCCAGAATCGGACGCACCGGTACTGACCAGAGGTAATATAATCTCTCTCCTCCTACTCGATAGTCCCATTGGTGCAGTGAAGGATCACATTCGCTCTCTTGCCCTTGAGCATTGCACGGAGCGCTCGTGTTCAGCTGATTATCCACCATGATAGCCCAGGTCTTTTTCAGAGTCACTGCCTCCCAGGATAGAGTCCCCTGATGCAACAGTAGGGCCTGTATTCTATGGGTCGACATTTACATCTGGCCGTATTAAAACTCATATTGTTTGCTTCTGTCCCGTTTACCAAGAGATCCATGTCACTGTTCGTGACCTGTCCTCTTCATTATTTACCACTCCCCCAATCGGTGTGTCATCTGCAAACTTCATCAGTGATGAGTGTGTTTTCCTTCCAGGTCATTGATAAAAATGTTAAACAACATAGGGACAAGAACTGATCCCAGTGGGACCCCGCGAGAAACACAGTCACTGGGCAGCGCTGGTAATTTTGCCTCGACCCTAGAGTTACAGACTCCCTTGCTTTGCCTGTAAGAGGGTCATGGAACTACCCATCTCTCAAAGACATTTCCTTTCAAAGGCAAATGGTACAGCCTGCCAGTTACTGGCTTTACTTTGGATCACATTCTAGTCCGTTCTTACCGCTTGCTAGGCTCAGTGTTATTGTGTTGGGTGTCTGATGGCATCCCCCAGTGTGCGCGCTAAGGCCGAGTACACCCCAATCACAGGCCCCTCCAGCATCCTGACTAGACAATAGCCTTAGAAATAACACAGCAGGACTAAGGAGTACGAGAAACCATGCTCAAGGTGTTAAATAATTTAACAAGCTCTTTGACTTGCATGCTGCCATTTGCTGCCACGATAATCTCCCTTGAACAGAGTCAGGAATAGAAATGTGCAAGCAGACAATTTATTTTGCAGACGCACAATGTCCAGGGAGATTCAGAATGTTTATTTGTAGAAATCCAGAGGGCTATTTTTAGCTGATGCAGTGTCTGGGGTCAGAGAACTCAAAACATCTCATGTCACTTGCGTTGTATCACTGTATGGCATTTCATCTGCTCCACTCTTCATGCCAAGCCCAGTTCTCTTCCCACCCATACGGGTTTAAATCAGTAGTACCCTCGCTAAGACAAGGATGCGGCAGCACAGGGCAGGAGAGAGTAACAAGGTGGCAGGAATTTGCTAGTGTCCCACCCTTAAGGATTGCTAGACGCCTGCAGGAAATTTGCAACAGATTCCTGTTGGGTAAAGTGGGGCTTGGAGGTAAAGTGGGGGGGGAGAAATAGCTCTCAAGATGGATTAAGGTCTGGGCAAAAGATTCCAGAGGGAGTATCCCTAGGAGCAGCTGAGCCCTGGGCTGGAATTTATTGGGCTGTTATTAGTTTTTATTTATAAATAAAGCCAAACCCTGGGGCAAGAGGGGCTTTTAATCCCACCCAGCGTGTGTGACTGTTTCACGCAGAAGCCTTCCCAGAAAGGTCTCGGACGCAGGTTTCACGGACCTGTCCTGCTTCTGCACCTTGCGACGCCTGAACAGCAGCAGCACTGGGTGGTCTCAAGCCAAACATTTTCCCAACATTCAAGCGTGTTCATCCAATACAGTGCACTGCCTTAGTCGGGTGGATGTGAACATGTCTCCTCCCGCTAGTGGGAAGCCCCAGGGTAACCTGACAAAGCCCCCAGATGTTAAGGGCAGAAGGGACCATAATGATCATTTGACCTCCTGCATAACACAGGTAGAACAATGTTGCATAGACGGAGCCAGCCCTGGAGCTGAGGGAAGCCCTGAGTGCTCCTACTTCTATGGTGACCAGATGTCCAGATTTTATAGGGACAGTCCCGATTTTGGGGTTTTTTTCCTTATATAGGCTCCTATTACCCCCCACCCCCGTCCCGATTTTTCACATTTGCTGTCTGGTCACCCTACCTACTTCAGGCCAGCTGCTGCCGCTGCTGCTCAGAACCAGACTTGCACATTTTCTCAGAACACACACAAATCACCTGTGGGAGGAGAATGGGGAGAATTGGCACCAGTCTGTTGACAAATCAGCCACTGCTGGGTGTCCCCGGGGACCCACAGGACACAAATATACAGATGGGCCAAACTGCAAAGTTCAGACCCTCACACAGACTGCTCCACAGTACTTGAGGAGGGAGTTCGAGTCGCTGACAAAGAGCCACTGGAGTCTGTGTTAGAAACCTTAGGCCTGATTGAGATCAGAGTCAGTGCCTGCTTACAGGGATGTAAATCCCCGGCTGCTCCCGACTCACCCCCGTACAGCTGAATGGAATCAGCCCCATTCTCTTCTGGGCTGCGTAGCAGCTCTCCAGCTCCTCTGAGCTTCCCGGGAGCAGACAGGCTTCCGCCTGAGTTCCCATGGGGCTCCTGGGTTGTGTGTGCGACCTTGTCCCCTTCCTGCAGCCATTTCAGGACCAGCCATCCAATCCTTGCTAGAACGCTGCCAGCTGAGCCCATCCCAGAGAAGCCCTTGCAAACAGCTGAGTCAGCACAACAGCAAGCACATAAGTAAATATGTTTCGGTTTGTCAGGGTCTCCATTAGACATGATGACCCATGCGCCATTTAATCGGATCTGCTTGGCCTTCTCGCCTGCAACTCCCTGCAGCCAACTCAGCTCCTTCCAACCTCACCTTGACATTTCCTGAGTATTTAAACCGAAACGTGTTGTGTTAACAGCCTCCCCCCGGATCTGACAGGAGAATCTCCGCAATTGTCTCCACTGGTTCTTGCTTTATTTTGCACGTCATGGGAAAACCCCTGCAAGGAGCAACGGCTGATGTCGATGGCCCCATCCAACTCCCTTGTTATCGGTGGTGCCTGTGCATTGCAGCAAAGGCAGGGAGAGGCTTCCAGGAGCATTTGAGCTCAGGCGTATGCAAGAGGCAGGCACAGAGAGCGAGGGAGAGCAACGCGGCGCAATCAGCAGCATCTGTTTTTCTGGCTGTGCAGAGGCCTCTTACGCTGCCCGGGGTGAGGCCTCTTCGGCATTGGGCCTGAAACGCCAGCCCCTGTACAAGGAAGCAGCTGCTTTTCTTCTCGCTGCGATGCTAACTACCGGTCAGTGGCTCGTCAGTTTCCTGTGGCAGATGCTGAGGGGTTTGCTTTCACCTATTAGATGAGATGGAGTGGGGTGCCATCCGTCCATCCTCGCCCCCACCGAGCCCGGCAGGAGGATGGATTACACAGCGTGTCCCAGCTCCGAGCGCTCGGTGGGAAAAGCTCAGATTCTAACCGGCAATGAGGGAAGTGGAATTATTTGAATTGCTCTGAACAGGAAAGCTAGATAAAAACCAGCAAGGCAACAGGCAGTTCAGACGTTACGAAGACGGGGAACACACAGAGCCCACCCACACACCCCTCCCGCAACTTCCTTCTGCTCCTGTCTTTCCCCTCAACCCACGTGCGTGTCCGGAGAACCTCCACAAAACCATTCACCTCACCAGCTGCGCTGGCCTGGCCCACGCCCCTCTGTGCATCCCGGCTGCCTGCGTCACGTGGCTTCCACAGCAAATGTACGTTCCTTGGCGGCACCCTCCTTCTCCTGCCCCTGCCTCTCCATGCCCATCTGCGTCTGCACCCCACTGTGCTCGGGGTACACTCCTGCCACTCATCTCCCTCTGCCCCGGGAACCCCACCCTGCCCATCCCCCATGACTCCTCCCCCCTCAGCACCCTTCTTGCAGGTCCCTTGGTCTCATAAAGGCAAAGAAATCATGGAACTAACAAGATACCTGCTGGACTGCACTGCTCGGTCAGCCACTTCCCGCCGCATCTCCTTTGTTCCACCCGCCCCCATCTTCGTTTAGGTGTTGTCTCTTTAAAATGGTGAGCTCTCGGGGGCCAGGGACCCTGTTCTCCTATTGTCGCCAAAGCACCTAGCACACTCTCGCTACATCCACATCAGCAGGACTAGGCAGCAATTCTGAAGAGACTTGCATGACTTGGGAGACAGCTAGCGGGATACGGAGCATGTCATCTCGGGGCCACTTGTTTGAATCTGTCCCTTCTCAGTGGCAACACAAGCCCTCTGGTGTGCACCACGGTGCCTGGCCCCATCAAGTCCCTGGAGCTGGGCCAGGGTGAAACAATGAGAGGGGCTCAGTATCTTAACCCAGATCACCCCCGAGCTAGAGATTTATAGCAGGGAAGTCTAGGCTAACCCAAGTTAACACCAGCTTGACAGAGGACTCTAGCTGCATATCCCTTCTATGCTGCAGACTCCGAAATCGGGCGGCTCCACCCCTACCTCCGCTGGTGGCCAGTGCAGTCCCCTGGCCTGTCTCGTCTCCAAAAGCAACACTCCCTTCCAGGGTCGGCTCTAACTTTTTTGCCGCCCCAAGCAAAAAACAAAAACAAAAAAACAACAAACCCCCCCCCCCACCCGAGCGCCTCCATGCTGAAATAAAAACAAAAACAAAAACCCCCGAGCGCTACCCCGCCGCCCCAAGATTGGCCATCCTTTAGAAGGTGTCACCCCAAGCACGTGCTTGGTTGGCTGGTGCCTGGAGCCGGCCCTGCTCCCTTCTTTGAAATAGGCTCAGCTGCACCTGACTTGCTCCCAGTAGGTGGTGCGCTCCCTGAGCCGCCTCTGAACCCTGGCTGGGCTTTATCCTCCAAACCCAGCCCACTAGCTGTCTGACTAGTAAGGACACAAACTACGAGCAGTGGTGGGAACCTTCTATGGTCATTTCCAGGGGGTGCCGAAGCACCCTTTACCTGCCATCACGGCCCTTAGAGTCCGATATCATTGCCTCTGACAGTGCCAATGTCTTATCGTTCAGAAGAGGAAATAAAATATCCACAAGGGACCTAACCCACTGTGAAGTACTCCGTGCACTGGAAAATCCTTCCCTGTCCATGGCAAGGGATCAGTTTGTGCCCTGAAGAATGTGGCTTTAACACTTATCCTAGCATTATAGATGGGTAGAGCCCTGAAAATCTGCAGATATCCACTTTATATCCGCGGATACCCGTATCCATGGATGCAAATGCGGCTATCCGTGGACCATGTTGGCGGATCGGATGTGGATACAAATTCTGTGTCTGCACAGGGCTCTACAGATGGGCTCAAACCAAAACCATAGATCCAAACACTCCTAGACCGAGGGGGAGTTCAGACCCAGAACAGAACTTCTGGCTGAACCCAAAACCTAAAAGCATAAGAGACTCTAACTATTCCAAATTTTTATTTTCTCTCCCCTTCATCCTCTTTCCCTCCCCACTTTCTTTTAGAGACAAAAGGGGAGGAGAGGGAGGAAAAGGGGAAGAAATAGTAGGAAAAAGGCAGAGAAAAAGGGGGGGGAAAACAACCCGATTTGTTTCTTTTAAACAAGAAATCATTTCCATTTCAGGACCGGCCGGAGCCTTCCTCTGTTTTCCTGTCTGGTTCTGGTCTGTATTGGTGAAATGATTCAGCTGACCAAACATAATGCATGGATAACAGGGGCTGGGAAAAGTTACATGTGCATTTACTTACCCACTTGCAGTACAAGTACACCACATCTTATACGCTGTTGACTCAGGCCTGATGCTGCTCCAATTGACATCACTGGCAACACTCCCAGTGACATCAATGGGCAGCCCTTTCTATGCCAAAAGCAACATGCACCATAGCAGGACACACAAAGAGAAGCATAAATCACACCGAAAGCAATGGAAGAAGCTAGTGCAAAGAGGCCCCTTGTTCTAGCCTCTTTGCTCCTCAGCTCAGTTGTGGATACTTATTTTTATTTAAATCCACCTAGTCCTCTTTAGACATGCTCTGAAACTGAACACGAACATTAGCCCAGACACCCTCACATGGACATACATCATCTCAGCACCACGATCCAGTTACTGGCTATCCAGACACATGAATTTGTGGCAGCTCTGTAGAGGGGACCAGAATCAACAGATGCCGTAAGAGCATGGGTTAAAAACTTGCATTCTGCTGCCTAGCATTCACCAAAGGACACAGAGGAGACTGTGAGCCGGACAGAGGCAACGGAAGCTCCCTAAAAGTGGGGGGGCCACTGGCACCCAAACTGTGGCCCTGCCCTCCAGAGACCCCACCCTCACACTGCACCTTCCTCCAATGCCCCACCCCCACACCACCCCTCCCCCCCGCCTATGCCCCTCACGCCACCCATTCCCCCAAGGCTCCACCTTTGTGCCATCCCTTCCCCCCAAGACCCGGCCTCACCCTCATTCCTCTCCCCTTCCCCCATCGCTTGTCCTTACAGCCGGTAAAGAATGGGAAGGCATAGTCCTCCCACTTTTAAAAGTGATGGGGCCATGGCCCCTGTCCCGGCACCCCTGGGCCCGATCCGCCCTCTGTTCCCTGGTACTGTCACTTACAGCCAGGGAAAAGTGGGTGTCAAATGCTGCCATTCTGATCTGGAAGCATCTCGTGTTCACTCTGCACAAGAGCAAATGAAGACGCAAGGTGCAAGGCATGCGGCGGAAATCAGGCCCTGTGTGGGACCCTAGCCCATGTACTGGGACATACTCATTCAAACCTCCATCTCCTGCCCCACAGCCCTGATTAGAATAGCACCAGCTTTGCACACAAGAAACTTCTGATATGGTTTCTATCCTGTGAGCAGATATGAGCCATTAGCGATTATCTTCGAAAAGTCATGGAAAATGGGAGAGATTCCAGAGGACTGGAAGAGGGCAAATATAGTGCCAATCTATAAAAAGGGGAATAAGGACAATTACAGACCAGTCAGCTTAACTTCAGTACCCGGAAAGATAATGGAGCAAATAATCAAGCAATCAATTTGCAAATACCTAGAAGATAAGTTGACAAGTAACAGTCAGCATGGATTTGTCAAGAACAAATTGTGTCAAACCAACCTAATAGTTTGCTTTGACAGAGTAACAAGCTTTGTGTATGGGGGGAAGTGGTAGACGTGGTATACCTTGACTTTAGTAAGGCTTTTGAGACGGTCTTGCCTGACCTCATAAACAAACTAGGAAAATAACACCTAGATGGAGCTACTATAAAGTGGGTGCATAACTGGTTGGAAAACCATTCCCAGACAGTAGTTATCAGTGGTTCACTGTCATGCTGGAAGGGCATAACGAGTGGGGTCCCGCAGGGATCGATCCTGGGTCCGGTTCTGTTCAATATCTTCATCAATGATTTAAATAATGGCATAGAGAGGACACTTATAAAGTTTGCGGACAATACCAAGCTGAGAGGGGTTGCAAGTGCTTTGGAGGATAGGATTAAAATTCAAAATGATCTGGACAAACTGGAGAAATGGGCTGAAATAAATAGGATGAAATTCAATAAGGACAAATGCAAAGTACTCCACTTAGGAAGGAACAATCAGTTTAACACATACACAATGGGAAATGACTGCCTACAAAGGAGCACTGCGGAAAGAAATCTGGGGGTCATAATGGGTCACAAGCTAAATATGAGTCAAGAGTGTAACATTGTTACAAAAAAAGCAAACATCATTCTGGGATGTATTAGCATGAGTGTTGTAAGAAAGTCATGAGAAGTAATTCTTCCGCTCTACTCCATGCTGAGTAGGCCTCATCTGGAGTATTGTGTCCAGTTTTGGGCACCACATTTCAGGAAAGAAGTGGACAAATTGGCGAAAGTCCAAACAAGAGCAACAAAAATGATTAAAGGTCTAGAAAACATGACCTCTGAGGGAAGATTGAAAAAAAATGTTTTTTTTAGTGTGGAAAAGAGGGGACATGAGAACAGTTTTCAAATACATAAAAGGTTGTTACAAGGAGGAGGGAGAGAAATTGTTCTTCTTAACCTCTGAGGATAGGACAAGAAGCAATGGGAGGTTGGTCTAGATAATACTTAGTCCTGCCATGAACACAGGGGACTGGACTAGATGACCTCTCGAGGTCCCTTCCAGTCCTATGATTCTATGATCTTTCCAACGTTTTTAGAAGGATTTCTTTTTTAATAACATTTGAAAAGGAAGCACAGAACAGATGGCTGGCATCTCCCCCAAAAGAGCTGGATTCCCCAAAGAGAGTATTACATAGAATGAGTCAATGTCTCCCACATCCACATAGCACAGAGCTTAAGTAAGGATTTTCAGTAACGTAAAGGATAATAACAATTACATACAAGGAGCGAGGTTCTTTGACAGTATCTCTGTGTTGCCTTTACTATTATTGCAAATATTTGTCTTAGAATAAAAACTCTCACTGCATGGAAAATGAGATTTCCTCTCTGCACAGAAAATTGTCATTTGCAATTTCTTGGAGACTAATTTAATTATTTAAAATGGCATAAAACAAGATTATAAAAATTATGTTACATATGACCCATGTAAATTACATAATCTGCTACTTAATTTGTTAATATAGATTACCGTCAATAACAATTTTTCATCCTGTAAAGATACACCAAAACATATAGAATAAAACATGTTTTCTATACTAAAAGATTTATAATCCAACAGAAAATATGTATAAACCTGACATGATTCATAAGAAATATATCAATGTTTTTCAGGCTGAGAAAGTCGTGATTTATTCTTCAGGATAAATCAAGCAAGTCCTTAAACTGTAACTTGGAAAACACTACGCACCCAACATGTATTTGTAAACTGGAAAATGACACAGGTTGCCACTAGTTCACATATGCATGTAACTTCATTTTCCATTCAGTGTTTCTCTCTCACAGTCTAGATTCTCCATCTGTTGGGTCCTGCGGTGAAACCATTACGGGGTACTTATGCTATGACAGCCTTCTTCCATATAAATGAGTATGATGATGTAATGCTAACATTGGAACTGACGAATGCCAGCATTAGAGAAAATGGTGCCGTGAAGGACTCGGCTTTCATTGCAATGCCATGTGATTAGCAAAGATGGCAAAACAAAACGATGACAACCATCTGACCATTGAATGGGTTTATGCTCAAATCAGTGTGCGTCCGACAGCTTTCTCCTAATTTGAAAGTCCCCCTTCAAAAGATGGTGCAATGCACAAAGGCTTGTATTATTTGCACTGTACACTAGGGCCTTTCTTTTAGAAGGTGATCGGAGTCTTTAGAGCAGCAGTTCCTCTCAAGCATGCTCTCCACCCCACAGCCCCCTGTCTCCCAAGATCTGTCCTCACTTACAGACAGCCACCGAATCTGAAGCAAATACTCACCAGCAACTACACACAACAAAAACACTAACCCAGGAACCAATCCCTGCAACAAACCGCATTGTCAACTCTGTCCTCATGTCTATTCAAGGGACACCATCATAGGACCTAATCACATCAGCCACACCATCAGGGGATCATTCACCAGCACATCTACCAATGTGATATATGCCATCATGTGCCAGCAATGCCCCTCTGCCATGTACATTGGCCAAACTGCACAGTCTCTACGCAAACGAATGAGTGGACACAAATCTGACATCAAGAATTGTAACGTTCAAAAAATAGTAGGAGAGCACCTCAATCTCCCTGGACACTCGAAAATAGACTTAAAAGTGGCCATTCTTCAACAAAAAAAACTTCAAAACTCCAACGAGAAACTGCAGAACTGTAGAGCTCTGCGAACAGATCTTTCAGTTTGCTCGTAATTCAGAAAAAAAATTAAAAATCACTTGGGATTAAAACTAAATGTTTTGTTCAACCCCAAAATTAAACATTTTGGTTCCATTTTGAGCATTTTTAAATATTTTTATTTTTTAAATAAAATTAAAGAAAATTTTGAAACAAAAAGTCATTTTAAACCAAAAAATTGAAACAAAATGTTTTGATTTTGGGGGGGAGAAATAGGGTTTTTTCTACTAAAACAATTCATTGAAACGACTACACATTTGTGAAATGTTTGTGTCCCCAAATCTGCACTTTTCACCCAAAAAAGGTTGCGTACAAAGTTTCTCCCACCTCCAGTGGGTCGGTATTATGATAAGTGCTTTACAGATGGGAAATGAAACACAGATGCTTGCCCAAGGTTCATGACAGAGCTCTGAATAGAACCCAGGCATCCTCGCTGTTACTACCATTAAACAAAACACTCTCTGCTTCTTTCCCTTTGACTGAATAGTCTTAAACTAAAGAAGGGCCATTAGATTGGGAGTAGCTTTGTAATCGTCAGGGGAACTGCATGATGGACTGGTCTGATAAGAGTTTGCAAAGTCATCATTGAGGGAGTGGGGGAAGGGGAAGATATTGTTTCCAACACTTCGCTACCACAGTGATAGGTGCCATCCAAAAGTCCAATAAATAGAACTGGAAACACACCTGCACTGGATGTGTGCGGCCAGACTTGATGTTGACCTATAAGGTCCCTTCCACCATACTCTGAAGCAGCAGGCTGCAATCATCTTTATGGTAGGATAGGCTGGTTGTTTGTGGGGTCAGGGGGTGACTGAATGATTGGCAGTGAAGATGTCGGCAGAGAAGCACTGACTCTATGTAGCTGAATTTTCTGGTCCTGCCTCTGAACTCACTTACAGCAGTTTGATGAGTTTGATTTATTTCAGTGGGGTTATTCCCATGTTATGGTAGTGTGCGATCAGACTCGCACCCATTGTTCTTAACAAATAAAGATAGAAACAATTAAAAAGAGGAACTCTGTTTATCTGAGCCCCGCACCAATAACTCCTATGATCTGACTCCGAAATACAGTCTCAGAGAGCCAACATCTGCATCGGACAGGCCTTTGTTTAACCACAACTCCACTGATTCACCTTAAAAGCCTGACCCCCCATCTATTCAGAAATGTGGGGTCCTACAGAACAGCATGGGCCAAATTCTGCTCTCACTTGCACTATTGCCACCTACTGATGTCAGTCGCGTTGCACCAATGTTAACCACCACCAACATTTGGCTCTACATGATCAATGAGGACCAATACTTCCTCACGACAAACCTATTACTAAAATGTTAACAGTCTCTCTCTCTCTCTCTCTCAGTATTTATATGGTCCCCACGACAATAGTATACAGACGCCTCTCCAACGTGTGTGGCTTGTTTCTTACACATTTCCTGAAAACCATTTACTCAAAGGCAGTGTCAAATTCAACACCAGCCCTGGCATAAATCCTGCTAGAATTGGACGTTGCACATTTAAAAAAAAAAGGGGCTAAAAATAGAGTTCGGGAAGGAAAGCCGGTAACTTATGCTATGTAGAAGAAAGAGTTGCATGAAATAAAAGCAGCAGGTAATTCCAAAAGACCAGCGCAACATTAACCAAACAAAATAATAATGGGGCAGGTTGCCATGTTACTAATGCAACTACTTGTTCTATACGGTGGTTAGAACCGGTTTATTGTAGTAATTGAGACCCAGAAACAGTTTTATAATTTGGAGGTGCCGCACAGAGATTTTAGCTGCGTTCGTTATCACAAAGACTTCGACAAACCACATATTATTTCACCAACACATTCCACCTTCAAAAGGATGGCCAGGCAGGCACAACAACGAGTCTCACAAACAGGGCAAGGCGTAAACAGGCTTGTTCTGAATTTTCCTCCGTCACCTTGAAACAATGCACATTTCTTCTTTTTAGGGCATGATCTTTTTTAAATCTCTACTTCTTATCTAAGCTATAGAGGCATTTTAATATGGCCGTCATCTTGGAAACTGCGAGCACCTCGCTACTACATTTGTGGATGCAACAGAAAAACCTAGGTCAGATAAGATAATATGTATCTTGACTGTATTTAGTAGCCAAATTACCCTGCCAGTTACACAGATGTAAATCAAGGGTAACTTCACTGGCTTTAATGAAGTTTCTCAAGATTTACCCTTGACATCGGTGAACGTCTAAAGTCTGAATTGGGCTGTGCAGTTTCCTCTCATTCGCTTTCCAGATGGGAACAAAATGGCGACAATTTACAGCCCAGAACTTCTGCACTGCTTGGCACGGATGCGCCTACAAATATTTAAAAAATGAAAAAGTTTAAAAATGACTGAAAACGGACTTTGCCAGTGTGTCCAACGCACCAGCCCAATTCTCTGGAAGTGAATGTGCATTAGTTAATGTGTCGTTCTAAAATTTCAACAGCACTGTTGAGCAGTAATAAGAAAAACATGAATTTCAATAGCTGGAAAATGTCTGAAAACCTTGGCTTCCTCCTTCCAATGAAGAGATGGAAGGAGGGCAACAAAAATGATTAGGGGGCTGGAGCACATGACTTATGAGGAGAGGCTGAGGGAACTGGGATTGTTTAGCCTGCAGAAGAGAAGAATGATGGGGGATTTGATAGCTGCTTTCAACTACCTGAAGGGGGGTTCCAAAGAGGATGGATCTAGACTGTTCTCAGTGGTACCAGATGACAGAACAAGGAGCAATGGTCTCAAGTTGCAGAGGGGGAGGTTTAGGTTGGATATTAGGGGGAAAAAATGTCACTAGTAGGGTGGTGAAGCACTGGAATGGGTTACCTAGGGAGGGGGTGGGATCTCCTTCCTTAGAGGTTTGTAAGGTCAGGCTTAACAAAGCCCTGGCTCGGATGATTTAGTTGGGGTTGGTCCTGCTTTGAGCAGGGGGTTGGACTAGATACCTCCTGAGGTCCCTTCCATCCCTGAGATTCTATGATTCTATGAAGAGATCAAATGTGTCAAGAGCGTTATACAAAGCAGGTCTTGCTAGGGAAGCTTATCCTGTTCTTCTCACAACCCAGTTTGCAGCAACGGTTCATTAATATCAAATTAAGAAATCCAAATCTCCCTTTATGTAGGCATAAGCGTTTTTCTTTACAGCAGACTAAAACTTGCTGGATTTTACTTTATTTTCACCTGGCTTGGTGCTCTCATTGCTGTTTTCTTCTGGCTTGTACTAGTTTGGAGTCATGAACTTGTAAGGCTGAGTTTCTGTGTTTTGGGTTGCCTTTTTTTTTTTCTTAACCAATAGTGATCTGGCATTTTCCAACCCAATATGTACCCAGGGAGCCGTGTGAAAGGGTTCTCAAATGAAGGATGAATTTTATATTAGTCACTCTTCCATACATAAGATTTCAGAACAGTAGGATATATTCAGCACTCTCTAAAATAAGATCTCTCTTTTAATGAAATGGAGTAACATGTTTTCACAGAGTATTTCTGGTTTGTGCCCCATATTTTATGTAATTTTCTAAAAAGCCATTGCTGAAAGAAACCCTTAATTGTAGATTAGTTAAGTTTTATAGTCAATGAAGCAGCTCCCATCCCCTCAAGACAGACAGCTGTCTCCAAACACACGCTTTCAGGATCCCACATGAATAAACAATGAAGCACTCAAAGGCCTGTCCTTGAAGATGTTTGGCTGGCAGTAGTTTAGCCAAGTGCTGAATCTAATAAATGATTGATAACTGAAACTGCCCTACCATATCCATTCTTTATTTCCAGTACAGAACAGAGCGGGATTCCAGCTACAGAATTCGGATCCACAGTTTGAATGCCCCAAAGTCTGGTGGAGGTTCATATCTGAGAAAGGTACATAAGTAAAAAAAGGGCTATTTACAAAACTCAAACCAGAGTTCAGGCTGCAAACCCTTCCAAGCGCTGGGGGTCCGTCCTACAGAACAAACCAAGGGCTCTCTCTCATCCACAGGAACTCTGAAATTCAGGAACAAAATTCTACATTGGACCGAGTATGGAGCAGCCCATATCAATGGTCAACACTGGTGCATTCTTTCCCTAGGACAGTGGTTTTCAGACGGCGGGTTGTGACCCGGAATGTCAGGCACTGGGTCGCGGCGGCTTCGGTCCATTGACCGGGCCGTTAAAAGTCCCCTTGGCGGTGCTGCCCGGCTAAGCCAGGCTAGTCCCTGCCTGTTCTGGTACCATTCTGAGCCCCAGAAGCGGCCAGCAGCAGGTCTGGCTCCTAGACCGGGGAGCCATGGGGCTCTGTGCGCTGCCCCCACCCTGAGCACTGGCTCTGCACTGGTTCCTGGCCAATGGGAGCTGGGGCGGGGAAGGGGGACGGTGCCTGCGGGCGAGAGCCTCTGCACCCCCACTGCACCGCTGACTAGGAGCCGCCCGAGGTAAGCCCACGCCCCAACCCCGTGCCCTAATACCCTGCCCCAGCCCTAAGCCCCCCCAAAATCCAGAGTCCCCTCCTGCACCCAAACTCCTCATCCCCGGCCCCACTCCAGAGCCTGCACCCCCAGCCCAGAGCCTTGACCCCCTCCCACACTCCAAACTCCTACCCCAGCCCTGAGCACCTCCCAAACCCACAGCCCCCTCCTGCACCCCAAACCCCTCATCCCCAGCCCCACTCCAGAGCCTGCACCCCCAGCCCAGAGCCTTGACCCCCTCCCACACCCAACCTCCTACCCCAGCCCTGAGCTCCTTCCAAACCCACAGCCCCCTCCTGCACCCCAAACCCCTCATCCCCAGCCCCACTCCAGAGCCCTGATCCCCTCCCACACTCCAACCTCCTACCCCAGCCCTGAGCACCTCTCAAACCCACAGCCCCCTCCTGCACCCCAAACCCCTCATCCCCAGCCACACTCCAAAGCTTGCACCCCCAGCCCAGAGCCTTGACCCCCTCCCACACCCCAACCTCCTATCCCAGCCCTGAGCCCCTCCCACACCCTGAACCCCTTATTCCTGGCCCCACCCCACAGCCCTCACCCCCGCACTCCAACCCTCTGCCCCAGCCCTGAGCCCCTCCCACACCCTGAACCCCTTATTCCTGGCCCCACCCCGCAGCCCTCACCCCCGCACTCCAATCCTCTGCCCCAGCCCTGAGCCCCTCCTACACCCCAAACCCCTCATCCTCAGCTCCGTTGGGTCACAAGCATCAACAATTTTCTTCAACTGGGTCGCCAGAAAAAAAGTTTGAAAAACCACTGCTCTAGGGTTTTCACTCTTGCCAACCACTTTTGGAGACCACATTACATTCAAGTAAAGTGTTTTTGCATTAATAATACATTAATAATATATTACCAATGACCGAGAAGCAAAAAAAAACTTTCCCTTATTTCTATTATGTCAATAAAACATCCAGCACTTTTGACTGTTCTTCATAAATCATTTGGGTAGCATCATCCAGCCAATTAACTTCATCGATCAAAGACTGATGGATAGTAACACTAATCCAAATCAAGGGTTTGAGCTGGGGCGGGGCGCAGGGTTGGAATGAAAGACAGAGAAATGCCAATTTTAATATGAAGAATCAGAATTCCCATGTTAGACACAAACACACACAGGCAGCAATCAAGAAACCCAATGAAAGGATATTAAACACAAGGCAAAAAAGCTCAGCCTCTACCATGCACACCCCAACCAGCGTAGCTCAACCGGACATGCTACGCTATCATTCCTATGTCTCCTAACTCTGCTGAGTGAACAGCCCTCACCCCAGCCACCAAGTCCTGACGGTAACATCATGACACAGTAAATATACAGTTTAATTCAACCTGAAAAAAAATCTGTAGCATTCAGAATGTCCCCCACATATACAGCACATCAGCAGGTTTACCCAAACCCAAGGCCAGGGAGGGGAAACTCAGTGAGTTAGTGTAATGGCTACTCTATTGATGACAATACAAAGGAAGTATTTAGAAAAACTGGTGCATAGGAACTATAGAAAAAAACATGTAATGAATACATTGATCACTGACAGGAAAAGAGTAAACGCCTGTTTCCGTCGTCTTACAGTAACATTATGCATTCAAATCTCTATACTTTGATCAGTGAAAGCATTAATTATCATGTCCATCAGAAAAACTGTTATTGTCAAACTGCCTTTTACCATGCTAATGAATATCCAGTTTTTCATGTAAAGATAGATAGATAGATAGATAGATAGATAGATAGATAGATAGATAGATAGAGGGGGTGGTTGGGGTGGATGGAGATAGAGAGATAGAGAGATAGATAGAGGGGGTGGATGGGGATAGATAGATAGATAGATAGATAGATAGATAGATAGATAGATGGGGTGGATGGGGATAGATAGATAGATAGATAGATAGATAGATAGATAGATAGATGGGGTGGATGGAGATAGAGAGATAGATAGATGCGGCTCTTGCTTTAATCAGTCATTTTACAGATAATGGCTTAGAAAATCTAATTTTAAAATTTCTAGTACTGTAAGTGAATCAATTATGCAATAAAATGGCATGTTACTTAACTGGCTAGACATAATTTAATATTTGAGGAACCATTTTAAAAGGACCCCAAGATTTCATAAAGTCTAAATGTAACCCCTATGTTTCCAAAGCAGGGGGTGGAATGTATCTGTGTTTCCCACTTACATTGATGGGAGCCATGGGGCTGAATCTCTCTGAACATAGGGGAGAAAGTGTCATTACAATGAGGGTTCGCCCTTCCCCTCAAATTTTACGGCTGTGTGGATTTTAGGGTCTGGAGGGGGAAAATCCAAGCATGTGGCCATCCGTGCCTCTAGTCTGAACCAGCTCCTTTGGTTAACTGCCTTCTAGAATGCAACATTCAGCTTCTTCCAGTCACCAGCTGGGAGCCGGCATCATGACATCACCTCTTCTCTCTCTGGTCCTTTAGTGGTAGATGCTCACCCACAGGATTTTAATAGCTTCAAATGGATGGTTAGAAAAAGACTAACGGAGTCACCTTGGGACAAAGGTATCAGAGACTCGGAACTAGCACATCGCTCACTACCTCGTGGCGGTGCGTATCGGTGGCTTGCCGGCTAGAACGCTGACCAGGCTCACATACAACCCAGTCCCTTGTCATCGCTTTCCAGCCCTCCCAGACATGTTGCATTGATTGCCTTTAGCATTATCAGCACTATCACGGTATTACAGTGAGCTCGGCTCGGCTTTCAAATCTAAAGTCACCGGATGTAAGTCCAGAGGGGAGCACCAGACCATCCAGCCTGGACGGCCCAGGCCACTGCCACCTGCATGCTAAACCCAACACCCAAAATGAGACCCAAGTACCGCAGCCCACAGGAGACGGGACTATTACCTGCCACAGGCAGCGAACGGGAGGGACTGAGCTTCACCAGTGCCCAAGCCCCTGCAATGGCAAGGAAAGGATGCTGTGCGATGCACCCAAAGGGTCCTGGCAAGTGACCCGCACCCACACGCTGCAGAGGAAGGAGCGAAACCCCCAAGGTCCCGGCCAGTCTGGCCTGGGGGGAAATTCCTACCCAACCTCACTTATAGCGATGAGTTAGACCCTGAGCATGTGAGCGCCAACCAGCCAGCCAAGCACCTGAGAGAGAGAGAAACCCGCAGAGCCCTCGCCCTCCCCACTCAATGTCCCGTCTCCAGCCCCGGCCGGCCCTGATGCTTCAGTGGAAGTTGATTTAAAAAAACCCAAACAGAACACATTGGGGGTGGGGGAGGGGAATCCCTTCTGACCCCTGAAATGCTGAGGCATAAACTTTGAGAGACATAAACCAAAGCAAGCCCCAGGGCTGCCCCCGGTCACACTCATCCCTTCCATACACCAGCGCTCAGACATTTGCCCTGCTCTCTCAAAGATTCATGGAGGATAGGTCCATCAACGGCTATTAGCCAGAATGGGCAGAGATGGTGGCCCGAGCTTCTGTTTGCCAGAAGCTGGGAATGGGCGACAGGGGATGGATCACTTGATGATTCCCTGTTCTGTTCGTTCCCTCTGGGGCACCTGGCACTGGCCACTGTCAGCAGACAGGACACTGGGCTAGATGGACCCTTGGTCTGACCCAGTAGGGCCGTTCTTAAAGGTAAGATAGAGAGGTGCACACAAAGAATGTATGTGACAATGGCAGTCAGAGCAGGGCACTGGTTTTGGACGGGTAGCTTATTTGCCAAAAAATGCACTTTCAAGTCGACTGAAACTATTTGTGAATTCGGGCTGATTCGGCAACAGCTTGGACTGAAAAAAAAATTATTTATTTTTTAAATAAAAGTCAGAGTTTCGTTTTGAAAATGTCAAAATGAAACATTTCAACTTTTCATTTTGATTCGTTTCATTTGGAAAATTAGCTAGATTTATTTATTTTTTTTAAAGAAGAGTATAATTTTTTTTTACCCAAACCAGAATTATTTTGGGTTTTCATTTCAGCAGGAAAAAAAGACTTGAAAAATTTCCATTTTGGGTCAGCCTGAAGTGACTCTTTTTTGGGGGGGTGGGGGGAATTTTCAGTGAGGCCACTGGACCGAAAAGTCAATGATTCACTCAGCTGTAAATAGAGGGAGAGTCCTTTGCACTTCTTCAGTGCCTCCCACCTGAAAATCTCAGAGGCTTTACACATGCTACTGAATTTAACTTTGCAATGCCCCACGGAGGTCAAGAAACATCATCCCATTATACCCAGCTAGGGAAACCAAGGGTCAGAGAAGTTAGCATCCCCTTTTCAGACTTGGAGGTCTAAGCAAACAGTCTGCTTTTCATTGGTGCTGGGACATCACTAGGAAGTGCTCAGCACGTTGGAAAATCAGACCATTTATGATGCCAAAACAGGGCGTTAAGTGCCAAACTCCAGACAAACAAGTTTAATACTGTTGGCCTGTGTAATGTGTCCCAAATCACATGGCAGATCTGTAGCAATGAAGGGGAGAGAATCCAGCTCTCTCCACTACCAGAGAACGTCTCCCCTCAAGAATGGTGACAGGTTTCAGAGGGGTAGCCGTGTTAGTCTGTATTCGCAAAAAGAAAGAGGAGTCCTTGTGGTACCTTAGTCTCTAAGTCAGGTACTTGCTGTGCAGTTTTACACATCACCCTGCACAAAAACAGGCTCCCCACCAGCCCCATCTCCACAACAGGGAAGAAACCAGAAATATTGTAGAGTGGCTGAATCTTCTGTGAATTTCCATGATCATTCATACCATTTCTTTAAGCATAATTGTTTCTATAGCCACAAAACGAACATGCATTAGGATAACACGGCGCCTAATGGCCTTTGCCCACACGCTTTCACCAGAGCAGCAGGCCCTGGATTAGCACAGAAGAACCGTTAGAATCCCTAATGCCTTTTGCTATTAGTGTACAAAGCAATGCAATTATGAAGGATGCCCAGCAATGCAAAGAACCCCACGTTTTCATTGTGTGGCGCTCGCCCCACTCACATCTCTGTCTGCATCGCTGGTAGATGCTGTTTCCTTCGTGGTGGTTTGCCCAGCATTAGACTGTACGCTGTTCAGGGAAAGGAATAGACACACCCTTTATGTATCTACAAAGCACTTAATATCCGTGGGCAGTGGTATAAAGGGCCAGACCCCGGGGTCTGGCCAAGGAGAGCTCAGAACAATTCAAAGGGATAGACAGGGCAAAGATGGCTTGATAGCACCAGCCCTGGGGTAGGTCCCCATGATGGCAGCAGGGAAGGTCAGGATGTCCCCCCCTTTCCCATGGCCATGGCCTTCGTGCTGACTATAGGAGGGCACTGCATTCGACTACAGCAGCTCCAGAGATCTGCCCGTGAGCAGGTCCGTCGGCTTTCTACCAGCAGAGCAGCACCAGGGGAAGGCCCGGGTACTCTACACCCATGCTTAGGGCCACACATCCTGGAGTCACGTCAGCACAGCAGAATCACAGCTGCCACGGAAAAAATGAAAAGCCAGTTTCTAGTTTTTATGGTTGCAAAGAGAAGCTTGGAGGTGTGATTCAAGTGTCACCAGTACAGCACCATCTGCCTGGCTCTGCAGGCAGCCTGGGACAATCCCTCTGAGGGGGTGACTTGTCCCACACATCTCACTGCTCTGGGGGGCCCACCAGCCCCAACTCCGTAGGGAACTCTGCGTGGGGCAGGTGGAGAAGAGCATTGCAGGTCCCCCCACAAGCAGATATACCCCAAATGCTGGGGGGAGTCCAGGGGCCTCCCTGCTGTCCCTCTGGGTATGGTGCTTCTCCTCCTGTGGACAGGGGGGCTTTGCTGCTGTTCCTGGTGGAAAGCCGGGGGGCCCGTACCACTGTCCCTGCACCTTGGGGAGGGAAGGGACCCCCCAGCCACCACTACTGCCAGCAGGACCATGGCAGAGCAACAGGGGGCCCCGTGTTGGAGTGCTCCCCGGGCACCAGAGTGCCTTCTAGGGGACCTGGCTGCCCTAAAGCTCTGGCCAGTGGACAAGATCCAAACCTCCAATGAGTCATTTCCCCCTATGTTGTTGCCTTAGGCTCTGGGAAAGCCTGCCACGCCAGGAGGAGGCTGCCCTGCCTTCCTCCCCCCACCACAGGCATTGGACGGGAGGGTCTGTCCTACCATCCCTAACTGCACAGACAGAAAGACAGAGACCCCAGCACCATGGATCTAACCCTGCAGGGGTAACTCAGTCCAGAGGGGTTAGAAAGCCAGGGAGCTCGTCTCTGGACTGGCTGTTTCCTTTCCAAACCGTGAAGTCTCACAGTGCCACGCACTGGGCTTGCCATCTTTTTGGACTGCGACCGAAGAATCTAGCAACAAGCCACCAGTATCCTTTCACCTCCACACTGACTCCGGCGCCGCTCTGCTACTGGGACGCCTGGAACGGCATCACTTTCTACTGCACCCGAGAGGATCTGCTGCCGGGAAGGGATGGAAGAGGAAGAGAATCAGGTAGCAAAGAAAAAAACAAAATTCTCGCCCACTTGGCTGAGTATTGCACAATCCCCCCTCCCCTTTGTCTAATTAACTTGACGTGACAAAAACTACTCTCCCGTTTCCCCCCACCAGAATGTACTAGAAAAGCAGCCATGGAAAAACTATCAGAATAAGACAAAGGAGCCAAAACCTACATTTAAGGCCAGGTGGAGCCTTTGGGCTCAGGCCGGAGACAGGGGCCGTGTGTGGCTGCACCACTCCAGGAGACACACTGCCTCCTGCCTTGTCGCGCATGAGAAATTTGCCACCTTTTTTGGGGGTGCAACTTATTTCCCCACCTGGTGCCTGGACAGCTCGGCTGGCGGGTGCATTTAGGGGCAGAGCCATGGCTTCACCATGCCCAGCCCCACCCTGCCCACTTACTCACAAGGACGGGTACGACAGGTGTGCAGGGCCCCCATGCCCAGAACTGCCCTCTGAGCAGCCCCCACACAGCGTATTAGGTGGAGAGCAGCCCCCACGTCCACTGACTACTCCCCTGTGCAGGCACGTTTGGGCTGGGGACTGAACGTCGGTCTCCAGTCACTGCAGGAAGAGTCTGACTGAAGAGCCTGACTGCTTTGAGCACTTCCAGATCCCGACAGGAATCTGCAAAAGCGGAGGGCCGTCAGCAAAGCATCAGGTGCAGCCCACATCCCGAGACATGCCGCGCTGATGCTATTGCTGGCCTGGTGTCACAAATCCTAGACTTTGGGTCAGGAGACTTCAGTCTGATCGCTAGGGGCAGCTGAGTTCAGGGTCTGGGCAGGTGGTTTTCTACACACCCTGTTCTAACATCGGATTATGATGAATGATGACTTGAATCAGTTCAGTGCATGTTCTCTCTCAGGTCTGTAGAGCACTGGATTTGAATGCATGCTCCCTACAACCACCACTGGTAGGTGCAGGGGAAATGGAACCGTTTAAGACAGAAGATGACATCGGAAAGGCACCATCACCAGGAGAACATGAACGGTGATACGACGATCACGGCACACAGGACCTTACATGTGGAGGTTTACTTGCGAATGGAAAATAAAGTGTAAATGAGTCACTTATTCAGAGCAAGTGTCTTTAGGATCAGGCAAAAAGACCATGGACGCAGAGGAGTTTTGGACTGTGTATATTCTCTCTGGGTAGTGATCCTGGGCCATGCCTTGCCACATACAGATAAACAAACGGCTTTTTCCCATGTTGGACTTGTGCACATTAGGCCTCTCCTGCTTCCACGGATATCAAGGGGAGTTTGGCCAATGACTTCAGTGAGAGCAGGATCGGGCCCCTACACAGACCAGACATCCAGCTTCTTTGGATCGTCTCCATTGAGACCTCAAAGGTCCTTTTTTCCTTAAACTTCTCTCTGCTTTGGACCCGTCCACTTCTACAGGTTTGGTTTCTGGTGTGGGTTGACTCTGCCTGGGCTTCCTTTTCCAGGGAAAACTAAACCCACAGAGCCTGATTTTCCTCAGCATTGAAGATTCTAGTAAGAGGAACCTGCCGCCAGTTTTCAGCAAAACCATAGGGCTGCCCTGACTTGCCACCCCATGTGGCCCCTTCACTGACACCAACAGCCCCCAGAACTCTGACTGCAATAAAGCATGTCTTGCAAATTTACAAGCACAAGAAACAGTGGCCTGACGGCATCTCCTGCTCAGGTGACTGTTACAATGGATGTGACTGCGCTAGAATGGAGTTCAGTAATCCTGTATCAGGTGAGGTTATCAGCACAAGGAAGATGCACCCTGTTTTGCAGTTATCACCATTCCACCCTCCATTCTGTTAGGTCCATCAGAAATCCTACAGCGAGCCACCAGTCTGTTGTTGTACTGCATGACAATGCAGAGACTGTATTCTTTTCAAGACACAGGCTTTTCATTTTTCAGTCAAACATGTATACAAACAGCACATACACAAGAGATATAGGTGCCACACATCAGTCAATCCCCAAAATAATGTGGCAGTTCAGTAATTGACTGTTTGCGTTTCCAATCTAATCAGATCTTGGCAGATTATTTTTTTTAAACACACTTATCTGTGCTCAAACCCTGGTAATTCTACTGCTCACAGGTAATGGCATTTTATAGGACATGCTGCCTCTATATGACTGAAATAGCTGCTTGCCTTAATCAGCATATGATCAAATAGTTCCACCCAGGAGAGCTACAGCCCTGAGTGACAAGATGGTTATAAAAATAAAACTGGGTTTTAAATATAGCTAGTTCAGGTCTGGGTAACGCATGGAGTATTGTATTAACCGAGTCTACATCATTTCCCTTGACTTAATACACTCCATATTCTTGCTCTTGTCTATGTATATCAATCAAAGCAGTTACCAGATCTGTGTTACAGAGGGGAGCTGGAGTGGCATTGAGCCTTCTCCTTAGATAGAGGGACATGCCATCAATGTTTCATTAGTAATCCATATTCCGCGATGGAGCGTTCACATACCAGTTGAATGTGTGTGTATGCTCCCTGTACAAGCAGACAGGCATGTCTGTGTGTGTGTACATCTGGAGAGAGACACACGCCTGGTGTGAATGGCTGTGGGTGGGTTATATCTAAGAGGGTATCTGGGGTGTGTGTACATCTGGAGAGAGACACCTGCCTGGTGTGAATGGCTGTGGGTGGGTTATATCTAAGTGTGTGTAGACACCCGCCCGGTGTGAATGGCTGTGGGTGCGTTATATCTAAGTGGGGGGGGGGGGACACCCGCCCGGTGTGAATGGCTGTGGGTGCGTTATATCTAAGTGGGGGGGTGGGGGGGGGGGACACCCGCCCGGTGTGAATGGCTGTGGGTGGGTTATATCTAAGGATCTAAGGGGTGTGTGTGTGTGTGTGTGTGTGTGTGTGTGTGTATACGTACACCCGCCCGGTGTGAATGGCCGTGGGTGGGTTATATCTAAGGGGGTGTGGGGGGGGGTGTACACCCGCCCGGTGTGAATGGCCGTGGGTGGGTTATATCTAAGGGGGTGTGGGGGGGGGTGTACACCCGCCTGGTTTGAATGGCCGTGGGTGGGTTATATCTAAGGGGGGGGGACACCCGCCGGGTGTGAATGGCCGTGGGTGGGTTATATCTAAGGGGGGGGGACACCCGCCGGGTGTGAATGGCCGTGGGTGGGTTATATCTAAGGGGGGGGGGACACCCGCCGGGTGTGAATGGCCGTGGGTGGGTTATATCTAAGGGGGTGTGGGGGGGGGACACCCGCCCGGTGTGAATGGCCGTGGGTGGGTTATAGCTAAGGGGGTGTGGGGGGGGGGACACCCGCCGGGTGTGAATGGCCGTGGGTGGGTTATATCTAAGGGGGGGGGGACGTACACCCGCCGGGTGTGAATGGCCGTGGGTGGGTTATATCTAAGGGGGGGTGTACACCCGCCGGGTGTGAATGGCCGTGGGTGGGTTATATCTAAGGGGGGGGGACACCCGCCGGGTGTGAATGGCCGTGGGTGGGTTATATCTAAGGGGGGGTGTACACCCGCCGGGTGTGAATGGCCGTGGGTGGGTTATATCTAAGGGGGGGTGTACACCCGCCGGGTGTGAATGGCCGTGGGTGGGTTATATCTAAGGGGGGGTGTACACCCGCCGGGTGTGAATGGCCATGGGTGGGTTATATCTAAGGGGGGGGGTTGTACACCCGCCGGGTGTGAATGGCCGTGGGTGGGTTATATCTAAGGGGGGGGGTTGTACACCCGCCCGGTGTGAATGGCCGTGGGTGGGTTATATCTAAGGGGGTGTCTGTAGCTGCACCGTAGCCAGCTAAGCACTATTTCATGACACCCGGTGGGTTCACTAGCACAATGTTCATTGCATTCCCCCCAGCCTATCCGCCTGGTCTGATGGGCTCAGTTTGCAGCAGCAGGAGGCCGCAGCTCTGCTATTTTCACGCAGGAAAAAGGCGGGGTGGGGGGGGGGGTCTCATTCTCATTCCCACAAGCTCTCAGCGACCAGAACCCCCCGCTGCTGTCTGACAACCCCCCCCCCCCCCCCACACACACACACATCGTTAGCGGTAAGAAAACAAACCACCAGCCAGCATCGGTCTCAACAGGGGAAAAATCCCACCCCACCCCCCGCCCCCCTTCGCTGCGCAGCCAGCGGACCCCAGGGCGCGTCTGCAAACCGCGGGGTTTGCAAAGGACTCGCCTGCCCCAATCCCCCCGGCCGGGGAGCCCGCTGCCGACCCCGGGCACCGCAGCGCTTTTCTGCTCGCGGGGACCCCCGGGTGGGCACCGGGCACCTACCTTTGCCCTCCATGGCAGCCGCTGGCGAGCGCCGGGAAGCCGCGGGCGGGGGAAAGCCGCGGGCGGGGAGAAGCCGCGCCGCGGGCCGGGCGAAGAGCCCCGGGGGATGCCGCTCCTGCTGCCCGGCTCCGCCGGCAGGGACGGGACGTCTGGCCCCGCGCTGCGATCGGCCAGCAGAGGGGGCGGGCTCGGCGGAGCTCGGACGCGCCCGGGAGCTGGGCTCGCGGGGTACCTGGATGCGGGAGCCGCAAGCCGGAGCTGTCCGCCCGCGTGGTGCTGCGGGTGTGAGTCAGGGCAGCCCCCGGGGCGGGCTCGGCTGGATGCTCGGCAGATTTGCATGGGAGCCGGCGCGCATGCCCAGACCGCCCCCCCCCCCTCCCCAAAATGCCTCCCCGGCTCAGCCCATCGGCGAGCGGCAGCGTCTGGGCGCAGAGCTCCTCGGCTCAGGATACAGCCCGGACTGGACGCTCCCGGCCGGCCAAACACACCCCACAAAGCGGAGTGGATGGGACCCCGCTCGCAGCTGAGAGCCGGCCCGGCTGTTCCAGGCTGTGGGGATTTCTGCGGGAGGGTCAGTCAGGGCAGGGCGATTCTGCAAAAAGAAAATAAGGAAGGAATGCTTGGGGCGCCTTAGAGACGAACAGACGTATTGGAGCATGAGCTTTCGTGGGCTACAGTCCGCTTCGTTTAATTAATTCAATGAATCCGCGAAGGTTTATGCTGCAATAAATGTGTTAGTCTCCAAGGTGCCACAAGTATTCCTTTCTTATTTTCTTTTTGCTGGCACAGACTGACACGGCTGCTACACTGAGACCTGGCTCTCTTCAGCAGTTTCAGTCCCGGGGGCTCAGATTTTCCTCTAATTCAGGGGTCTCAGACATGCGGCCCAGGGGCCACATGCGGCCCGCCGAGGTATTTCCTGCGGCCCGCCATAGGCGCCGACTCCACGGGCAGCCAAGCGCCAAACATTACTGAGTGTTTATAGTTTATTAAAACCCCTCTTTGCATTACCGTTTTTAAAAAGTTAATACGTTGACTTTTAATAGACTACTCTATTACAAAAGTATAGTCAAAAATGAAGAGTATCATTGTATGAAAAGGTTTCAGTGATGCGGCCCTCGGGCCAATTTACTTGTTCTCGTGGCCCTCGTGGTGATTTGAGTTTGAGATCCCTGCTCTAATTGCTCCCTTCTCAGTTCACCTATGGAGCCCCATAGCCAGAGTCTTGTATTATGAAATTATCAAAACCAAATCACTTCCATGCACCAGAGACAGCCCCTTCTTTACTAGTAGCAGTTTAAAGGGTCTTAATGAGTCCAGGCACACAAAAGTTTGAGAGTTGCATGCAAAAAAAAATAGCTGATGTACATGTGCAAGATAGGGCTCCATGTATGTAAATGTATGAATATGCAAAACCCTGGCTTATGCATCACCTGTTTTCAATATATACAATGGAGTGACATCATACGCGCATTTAACTTACACAAATTCAACTATATGCACTCAGCAAAAACAAAAAAAAAAGAAAAATAATGTAAATCCTGTACCTGTAGTGCGGGCGATTCCGCCCGCTATTCCACTCAATGAGAGTTTGACTATACGCGATTTTTGCCTTACGCACTGACTTGAGAACCTAATCCCTGTGTAAGATGCGACTCCCCTGTAATTTGTACACGTGTGCAATTTTGTACATGGATTTTTTTAAAAACCTAGACCAGAACATTCATTGATGTTAAGGCCAGAAGGTACCGTTATGATCATCAAATCTGGCCTCCTGCATGGCACAGACCAGAGTATTTCACCAAGTAATTCCTGGATAGAGCCTATGGCTTCCGGTTGAGCTGGAGCAGATCTTGAAGAAAGACACCCAGTCTTCCTTTGAAAACTCCAAGTGGTGGAGAACCCACTACAGCTCTAGACAAGCTCTTCCAATGGTTAATGCCCAACACTGTTAAAAATCGAGACCTTATTTCTACTCTGAATGTACCTAACTTCAGCAGCCAACCATTGGATCTTGCTCCACATGCGTCTGCTAGATTAATGCACCCTCCCTTACTGGCAGAAGCCTTCTCCCAGTGGAAATCCTCGTAGACTGTATCAGATCACCTCAGCCTTCTCTTGGCTAAACTGAACCGATTCCAATCCATACATTTCTCTAGCAGAATGGTTTGCCATGCCTTGACTCGTTCTTGTAACTTTTTGCTGAACCCTTTCCAATTTTTAAACATTATTTTTTGGAGCATGGCCATTGAAACTGGACAGAATAGTCTAATAATGATCTCACTCATGCTGTGTACAGAAGCAATACCACCTCCTTACTCCTAGTGGATAGCCCCTGCTTATCCTGGACATTCCTCCAAGGGTCACATTTGCCCTTTTAGCTACGCATTGCACTGGGTGCACACGTTCAGGTGGTTATCGGTCATGACCCCTAAGTCCTTTACAGAGTCACCACTTTCCAGGAAACAGTCCCCCATCCTATAAGTGTGACCTACATTCATTTTTCCTAGATGTATAACCTTGTGTTTGGCTATTAAAATGCATGGTGTTCAAGTGAACCCAGCTTGCCATGTGATCCAGGTCACTCTTTAGAATTGACCTGTCCTTATCAATGTTAACCACTCCACCAATTTTTGTGTCACCTGCAAACTTTACCAGCAATGATGTTATAGTGGGCCAAGACCAGATCCCATTGGATGAGGCTGACCCATTTAAAATTACTTTTTCAGATCTACGAGTTAGCTAGTTTTTAAATCCATTGAATATGGTCTACCTTGATTTTATATAGTGCTAATTTTTTAATTGGATTGTTGTGTGGTACTAGCCAAATGCCTTACAGGACTCTCATGTATATTATGTCAACACTGCTACTTTTATCAGCCAACCTTGTGATTTCACCAAAAAGTGATATCAATTTGGGTTCCTTTAATTGTTTACTCATTGAACCCATATCACCTTTTCCATGACTTTGCACAGAATCGATATTAGGCTAACTGGCCTATAGGTTCCTGGGTCATCCTGTTTAGCTTCTTTTTCCAGTCGTGTCTGGATCTTTCCTATGGTTCTAAGATATGTTTAAAAAATAGTTACATCAAAGGCTCAGAGTTCCTCTGAACAGCTAGCTATAGAAAATTTTCCTGCTCCAACTAGCGACCGTTAAAATCTCAAAACTTTTCATTAACTGAAAATCCAAAACATATTCTGTTCAACTTCAAGTCAATCACAATGTTTCATTTCGGTAATTAGAAAACACGGTGTTTTTGTTTTGATATTTTTCTTTATTAGCCTTATTTTCAGTCTACATGTACTAAAAACTTTGACTAAAAAGTTGTTTCAACTCAAAACCCCAAAACTTTTTATTTTGAAAATGTTGAAATGGGATGTTTTTGACAATTTCTGTACTTGTTTTTCCAATGACTCAAAAAATTATGAGATTTTTTAAACTGAACCTGCTTCACCAAATCAGCACGGGGGGGGGGGGGGGGGCGTGAGGGGGAAGGACAGGGACTCAAGCCCCCTCATTTTTGAATCCCTTATTTTCAGGTAAAAAATTTGCTGACCAATTCTACACTTCAGTCCATTCTTTTAAACTCTTTAAAACTCTTGGTTTCAAGTTACTCTGTCTTGCAGATTTAAAAATGTTTAATTGTAGGAGTAGCTGTTTATCACTTTCCCTAGTTACCTTTACTTGCATGCTTTTAGCAATAATGCTTAGCGCTCCGATGCTATGGTAATGGGCATCATATATGTACCGAGGCAAATAGATAAATGGGTATGTTATACGGTCATGATAATACATACTGATAATAAGTGAACATTAACCTGCACTTGAAAAATAAAGGCTCAGTTCAGGAAAGCATTTGAGCACATGCTTAAGTCTCATTGAGTTAAATTTAAGCATCTGCTTAAGTGTTTTCCTGAACTGGGCTTAAATGAACTAAATACAGACTTTGTCCTGAAATGTGAAACATGTGGGAGCCCGAATGACGATAAAAGAACTCCGTGCAAGGGAGTAAACAGCTGGGGCACAGATTCTCAGCTGGTGCACATTGTCATGGCGCTAGGACCATTGACACCATCTGAGAATCGGGCCCCTTCCCATCACACTGTATTAACGATCTTTTTATTGTTATTATCTTTGTTCATGTTCTGACTGAATTTTGCAAATGAGATAGTCATTCACAATAGGGGTTGGCTACTTTCTTCTGCAGTAACATTTTAAGGTTCTATGTTTTGTCTTACTTATATTTCATATTTATTATTCTTCTCACTGTCTTTCCAGTATATTTTAAAGGGGGAAACTTTAGGCATTCCTAGCTGTTGGCTTTCCAAAGCTGTTGTGTGTTTCCAAATATTTTTAATTTGTGTATATAAGCACTTGGATGTATTTTTAAATGGTAAATTTCAATCATTTCCCACTCCATCATTCTGTTGCACAATTTAGGCCCCAGTCCTGCAAAGACTTACACACATGCTTCAATTTAAGTACTGTAAATAGTCCCGTTCAGTCCTTAACTGAAGGGAAGAGAGACCTGAATCTTGAACTACTGAGTATTTCTTTCATCTGGGTTAAATTGCTGTTTACAAGAACAATGAATTCTAAACAGTAAGTTTAAAAAACCACTCATTTCTCAGTCTCCAACACCCTCGTCTCTCTTGCTTGGCATCTCTGATGTCACATTCCTACTCTTAGTTCTTCAATCAACCACAATAACTTTCCGCAACCCGAATAGACAAGACCTACATTTTTAATGTATAAAAAGAAAAACAAAACAAACTCCTCCTCCTGCAAAACACACCCACCTTCTTCATATATACAAAGAGGCAAATACAAGGGAACAGATCTATTGTTTGTTTGTTCTTTTCATTTGCAGGTCACCTTTCAAGGTCCTTATCAGCATAAAATAATCTGAAATGGCTACTGCGTGATTTTAGACCAGTGTCCTGCATTAAAATATTATGCTGCCTTGCACCTCCAGCCCCTCGTGAAAGTCAGATGTGGATCTCGTGCAGCTTCCCACGTCAGCAAGAGTCTAAATAAAAAGAGACATACAAATGTATGTATCTTTCCAGTACAAAGCTGTTCCAACCAAAGGACAGAATGCTGCAGTATTCCCACAGATTCAGCAGAATTGCTGTTCCACCGGTCTACTTCTCAGCGAATTCCCACAAGGGAGACAGGAAGGGGAGGGAATATCTTTTATTGGACCAAGTTCTGTTGGTGAGAGATATAAGCTTTTGAGCTACACAGAGCTATTCTTCAGGTCTGGCTAATATACTGGTCTCTAAAATCCTGGGACCAAACACAGCTACAACTACACCGCATTCCCGAAAGGGAAACCTTTCCCCACCCCTGTGCTAGGCGAATCCTTCTGGCTGTGCATTGCTGAGGAAGCTTCCATAGTTTGCTGGCTGGGGATGAATTTAGTTCTTGTGAAAGGTGCTGGATTACCAGCATTGGAGAAGGGGATCCGGGAAACGGATGCTCAGCAGTAGTTCAAAATCGGCTCTAGCGCCTCATTAAGATGCCCTCATCTCCGGACTTGCAGAGACAGGATAGTTCAGTCCTGGGCCTCTCTGTCCAGATTGCCTAGGAGGGGCCGGTTCTGGTGGTATTGCAAGGCGGGCCCTTGTCCAATAGGACCTTGCCTGAGTCCCGCTAACCTCATTTCATAGGTCAGCAACGAGAAGATTCATCTTTAGTATTTGGATTACAGTAGTGCCTAGAGGCCCCCAGCCAAGAGCAGCCCCCTCCTGGGCTAGGCCATGTACAGATACAGGGGGAGACAGTCCCTGCCCTGAAGAGCTGGCAGGCTAAACAAACCAGACAGGACCAGGGTGGGAAACAGACACACAGAGGGGAAGTGACTTGCCTGGGGTGACCCAGCAGATCAGCGGCAGAACTGGGAATACAGCCCAGGTGTCCTGAATCCCTGACTAGCGCTCTAGACCATGCCGCTGGCAGCCAATGCTGGGCGCTATGGCCCGGGGCTGCCAGATCGAGGCTCCCTGCCCCATAGACAGGCAGCGGTTTGGACATGGCGGGTGGAGACTGCTGGCCACAAAAAGCAGATCTGATGCTCGTCCGCGGTCTCTTAGCTGCCGAACTCCTGCCCATCTGTTAAAGCAGCACTGCACCTGCTCAGCAGGAGGTACGCCAGTTTCCCTAGGGCACAGGTGGGAGAGGGGGAGTCTGCATAACAATGCAAGGGCTACTTCTTCTGCAGGATGCCCGTTCCGCTGCGGCCGCAGCAAACCCCGGCACCTCCTGACCGCGCCACTCGACACTTAGTCCCTTGACACTGCTGAAAAGGAAGGTGTTAGGTCTGCAGGAGCCTGCCCCAGCCAGAGATACGGGCTGCAGAGCTCCCCAGCTCTGGCGAGGCTACGGTGCTTGTCGGGCGCGAAAGGTGCAGCTGCCAGGTGCTGGCTGTAAAGCCACGCCCACGACAGACTATATTGTTGGAGGGACAAGTTTGAATGACAGAAAAGAGCTCCAGGGAGCAGCTGGGGCAGATGCTGGAGCCTGACTGCAACAGCGACGTACGGGTCTGCATGAGAAACAAGCAAAACCAGAGCGTGAAGGGGCATCCTCTGCTGTTCAGTGACAGCTGGATCCTGGCTAAACCGACACAGCGAGGCCTTGTCCTTGCAAGTCCTCAAGCAGGACACAGCAGGAGCACACGGCAGTTGTGTTCAAGCCTGAGTGTGAGGAGAGACTGCACAAGTCAGGCCAAGCACAGTCCTACACGGCTGGTGAAAAGGTGCAGAGAGGGCACCTGAGCACAATATGCCCTCCCCTCCCCTTCGAACAAGGGTGCTATTAGCTTCGGGGCCTCTAAGTCATTTATGGTACTACAGCTTGAAAACACCACCTTATGTTCCACCAGGAAACTATTAGTACCCATCAGTCCTGGCCATACTCCGTGGGGAAGCACATGGGAGGAGGGAGAATTCTCGACTTGCTCGGAGATCTTGTTCCTTCTGCAGGGCTGAGATGCAGCCAGCGCTCAGAACTTGACTTTGTGGGCAAGTCGCAGGAGGAACCTGGGTCCCTGACTCATGTTTAGTCTCTAGAGAAGTCCACATCTTGCAACTGACCTGTTTCCTGTGCAGAGTCATAACTAGGAATTGGGGGTGGGGAGAGGGCTTGGTCTCTTTGCACATCTGGTAGGAAAGATATTAAAGAACTAGACAGAGCATCTGCAACTCGCCGTTCCCACATGGGCCTGTGTTTGAACAGATAGATGAGCTCGAAGCATGTGACATTTATTTACTGATGCAGAACGGGTGTCCATCATCTCAGCACCTGGGTTCATTTTTTTAAATGATTAAATAACTGCAGGCCAAAAGCATACATGGGCCCAAACCAGATCCAACCCCTTTACCCCTCCACTCCAGATTTGATGGGAGTTTGTATCTGTAACCCTAACTCTGACATCTCAGCTGGCCCCCTATCTACACAGAAATTGCCTAACGAACCCCTCAGATCTGAACACATCCAAGTCTTTGGGGAAGTTCAGCTCCTGACTGGAGCTAGCGGCTCGTCACAAATACAGGAGAATCCTGAACTGGTCTCAAGGTCAATCGAAAGCTCCATCGACCGGAGCTGCCTCTTACAATGTGCTCTGTAGGGCAGCAAGCTTGGGCTCTGTCCGACTGATGCGGAGCAGATGGTAGACGTCTGCAGAGGGGAGTTCAAGGGACCTCAGCACTGGGCTAACTCAGCTCCCACCAAAGCCAATGGAGAACTCCCACTGGGAGCAGAGGTAGGCCAGCACAAAGGGCTCTGGAGAATTCCACCCCTGAGCTCCAGAGCATTTGTTGCTTGGGAATTAATAGTAAGAGCAACCTACTAGGTAGCAGCCAACCCAACAGACTTCTCGGAAGCAGAGAAAAGCAAAACCTGAGTCCTGCACCGCACAGGTCTTGGTGGATGGCACCCAACAGCGTGAGCAATACTCAGGCATGAGCAGCCGCCAGAGCAACAAGTTACAAGGAACAGGCTCTGGCAGTCCAGTAGTGAAAGGGAAGAGCTCCAACATGGTTAAACAACTAGGAAGCAGCAAATGGACAGAGAATAGAACCAGTACTTAACATACACAGTATACGGCTAAGGTTTGGATACCAAACGTGCTCTTCAGAGCCAAAAATATTCACTAGCTTAAGGAGGGAAAACCTCACTTACACAGAAGCTTCAGATCAGGAAGAGGAAATGACTGGCAAAATCAAAATACCAAATCGCACAGCCCACCGATGTCATGCCCTGGCCTCATACGAATAACGTCTAGAAGCAGAGCAATCCCTATTCTGAGCCAGGCTGTTTTACAAAGACCAAAGAGAGCCACAACCTTTGAACCAAGGACATCATCAATTCCATTACAGCACCGTTCGCAATGAAACGGCATCAAGGTTATTCTGATAATATTCCTAAAGGGGAAAAATACTAACTGTGGAGTCATCACTGAACACAAAATATTTGTTGACCATAATTCAACAAAAAATGGAAGGAGGAAGACTGGGGAGGGAGGAAACCAGCACCGGATCGACTCCTGAAGTAAGGTGCTGTTTACTGAATGCGTGTGCAAGAACTGGGACTCAAGCAAACTTCAGGCAGTTCCTATTATTCATTTGATTTGTGAACGTTTGTACGAAGACAGATCTGTTTGCATGAATGTTTGTGTGAATAAAATTAATAACGGCTTCATGAAGAGAGAAGGAATTTAATTCAGTGACAGGGTCCTAAAAAAACGCTCACCCGAATTTATCTGGCTCTGGCTTTCACCATCGGTGGAAGCAGAACTTGGCTTTGTAACTCCAAACTCCACAACGCTGGATGGAGCCCCAGCATCAACCAGGGGGCCTTAGCAAGCAGTTTCCCAGAATAGTCAGAAACTCCACCCCTCTACTCACTATTGTTAATGCTTGCTAGGCTGGGAAAGAGGAGTGCATTAGGTAGTCACTTAGGGCTTGAGCCAACTCCCATTGAAGTCCATGGGAATCTGTTCCATCACTGTTAATGGCAGTTGGATCTGACCCATGAGGCTCAGTCCTGCAAAGTTTTGGATATCCTTCAAGGTGCTGAGCACCCTCATCTCCCATTGAAGTCAGTGGGAATCAGGGGTGCTCAGTTCCTTGCAGGATCAGCCCCTGGGTCCTGTGGGATCCACCGTACATTTGTACCTAATCACAGTTTAATGCGTAACTTTATGCCAACTCTTTTGCTGTGATTCTACTGAGTGCTCTTTGTCGGAGATATGGGTGGTCAGAAGCATCCTGGCAAGCAGAAGTCAGATGCTTTTATGCAGCCGAGATGCACTCTGGATATAAGCCAGTGGCCAGATCTATTTCAGAGACACCCCTTTTGACTTGATAAAGAAAACAAAGTGAATGACTTCAGCACAGCAACTCAACCCGCTCTTCCAAAAACAGAACAAAAAGGAACATGGCAGGGTAGAGACTGCAAGGAAATTCAGCTAGCAAATTACATGGATCACCTACGGCCACAGCTCTCCCCACTCAAAGCCATGTAACAGGACAGCCAATTCTTCTTGAAAATCCTGTTCCCTTCTTCTCCTTCCTGTGATAAAGAGCTATTAATTCATCACTATTTCAGTCATCAGGGCGTAATAACACAAGTGGCTTCTGCTTTTAGTGCAGGGGAAAGGTGGCAGATTGACATCCCAGCCAAAGTCATGAGAGGCAAACATCCCTCACCCCGATGTGTACCTTAATCCTGACCTGGAGGGGCCATTCCGGGAGGAGAAAGGGGAGCTCAGATTTCTAGGGGGGCCAGAGGAAGCCTTGCTTTTCAGTGAGACAGCCACCCAGAGTGCCACTTTCACATAGCCATCACCTGGTACAAGGTCTGCCTCACGGCTGATCAAGAGTAAATTACAGAGGAGGACATGTAAGTGAAAGGTTCTTTGTCCCATCTCTAGAGCCTGCCGCACTCGTCTGCGCATGGCTGTGTCTCTAAACGGAGTGATTGATGCTGAACTTCCTAAACCATTACATGGGAGAAATTAACAAATGCAACAAAGCCCCCAAGTGGAGTTAGTGGGGATCTCCCATGCTCCAGGGAATTGGGTTCAGGTGAGGATCTGGAGCTATTGCAAGCAGAACCTTCACATCTGTTGAGATTTGCCCACCAGACAGGGATGGGTGACCCTCTTCTGCCTAATTTCAAACCCCACTGAGAGACCGACTCGACTTGAATGTTATTGGGCTCATGTTCCACTTACGAGAAATTATGAAAAGAGGCTGTAGAAATAGAGGAAAAATCCATTGAAAACAAGGTGAGACCTGGAGCAGGAAATACCAGGGCAGAGTGAAGAACTACCAGGAGTGAAGAAAAGGAGAAGAGAAATATTCTAATCAAATTAACGCAGTGTGTTGGCTGTACCTAGGGGACCCACTTGTGTCAGCCTGACTCAAGGGGATTATCTGTCTGTCCCTGTTCAATAACAATGGGGTCCCTTTAACGAGGGAGACATTTGCCCTCTCTTTGTTAAGTTAGGCCCTGGTCCAGAAACTCATTCAAACACAAACCTAACTCTAAAAGCATACGAGTAACTCCACTGACATCCCCGGCTTTACTCACATGTTTCAAGTTCAGCATGAGCTTGGCTCAGTGAGGGACTGAATCCCAGTGGAGAACACGTGGGCTGAAAGTTACAGGGGGAAGGAAGCGAGCTCGGGGTGTGAACTCAGGCTGGCTTTGCACACCCAGCAGGGAGCCTGTGACAGCAGGAAATCCTCAGGCCTCGGGCAATTTGTCCACCCTGGGGAGGGGATAGCTCAGTGGTTTGAGCAATGGCCTGCTAAACCCAGGGTTTTGAGCTCAATCCTTGAGGGGGCCATTTAGGGATCTGGGGCAAAAATTGGGGATTGGTCCGGCTTTGAGCAGGGGGTTGGACTAGATGACCTCCCTAAGGTCCCTTCCAACCCTGATATTCTATGATACGAAAATCTGTGGCTGTAGACTTGGGACTCAGGCCTTGCTAAGGTTAGTAGCAGAGACAGAGACACAGCTCCTTGGCGGAGGACAATGTGCTGTGAACCTAGTGGCAGTTCCCAGCAACCCGAAGGGGTGACATGGCAGCTGTAGGGATACCCTGAGCACAGCGAGGGTGATGCATCGGAACCTCTACAGTAGCCCTGGAGGAAGCCGCTAAGCTGGGGTGATTGGCCTCTGGCTAGCTCAGCTGATGTTAGGGCCGGTTTGTGCTGGTGTTGCAGCCCAGGGCCCAGGCAGAACCCCCAAGGCAAACCACGGTGATTTAGGAAACTGGTTTCCTTGGACCAGAGTCTCTCTGCACACAAGCTGGGCTTTTCCAGCATCAACACTTACCTAGCCAGGGGTCGCTGCGAAGAGCCGAGCGACACGTCATCTCCACTGATTTATAAAACGATTCCTTGAAGGCCAGCTGGCCAGACTACGCCTGTGCCACAAGAGTGAGATTTATGGGCAGAGAGCAAATGAGGTCCCTTTCCGGCTATACAGCAGGAGTTCTGGTGCTAGCTGAGGACTGGGCAGAGACTGGGCCAGACTGGAGCTCCCTCTGCATGGAGGCAGGGACCCCCCTGGATCAAAGTGCATTGTCCCAGAACCTCGGCCTTAGATAACCACATGGGTTAGGGCCATGACCACATGCCCTTCTGCACTGCCCGGGGGAGTGCTACGGTTAATGCCTGGTGCACTTAGAGAAAGGCATCCTTCCTCACTGCATTGCTCCTGCCTTCAGAGACCTGCCCCCAATAAGCTGCTCCACAAAACCATTTCAGCAGCAGAGTTGTGGCAGCATCTGCAGCCACAATGCAGCTGAGTGCGTTTGTGACTGTTATTTAGCATTGGCTTCCGGCCGCGCTCAGGCTGTGTTCGGTGCTGTACAAACAACAAAGGAGGCCTGGTCGCTGTCCTGAAAAGCTTATGAATAGGGAGGTGCAGACAGACAAAGGGATGATGAAAGGGAGCAGCACACCAGTAAAGCACTCAAGGGGGTGCCTGGACATATCAGTGTCATGCAATGACTAGCAACACAGAGGTGGCTCTTGGTTGGTTAGGTCGTGGGCCTGAGTGCCAGGGATCCTGGTGGGGCTATCAGCAGTAATAAGAAGTGGGGAAAAGAGGAGGATAGAGGGCTATAGAATAAAGATTGGGAGTTCAGTTTTCAACATGTTACGCTTCAGCTGCCAGCAAGTCACCAGACGAGTGGCAGGATTAGATGAGAAGGCAGAATTATGAAAATTAATATTTTTTCAGGCAGGTTGTCGGAGCTCTGTGATGTAAGGAGATTTGGATCCCTGGCTTTGAAAGGTTCCATGGGTCAATGGTCAGGAATTTTTTAAATGAAATGTTTTCTTCAAATCAGAAAATGCCGATTAAGCAAAATTGTAACTGGTCACAGGAGGGGGCTGGTTCTGATTAATTTGTTTGGGAAATATTTTTGAAAAAGTTTTGAAATTGTCTAAACTGGATGTTTAGACATTTTCCAAACAAAACAAAAAAAAAGATTTTTTTTGTTTGAAATGACTTGAAATTTAAGCTAACTAAAGTAAAAAAAAAAATTTAAAAGGTCAAAATAGAAACAAAAAGTTTCAAACATGTCACAACTAAATGTTTCAATTGACCCAACCCCTTTCCCTTCCCCCCCTTTTCTGATTTTCACCATCTTCGTAATAATATTCAAGATTGACTTTTTGTCCCAACTCAGGACAGGAACATTTTTCAAAAACCTCAGATTTATCCCAGGATGGGAAAACTATTGCCCAGAACTAGTTCTGTGTCTGTATCCCTCACGTTGCTTGTCCCTTGTCTTCGCCATAAGCACCTTCTTATTGTCATCACAGCCTTTGGTTAACTCCTCTGCTTTGGTCGCCTTTTACATACAGATGCTTCAATGCTGAGAGAGGAAACCTCTTAAGAAACCATGCAAGTCCCTAACTAAAAGCAAAACAAAACTGTACTGGAAAGAATGGGATACTTAAAAGTGGGCACTTCACATTTGTTTGCACTTCCATAACTCTTGCCAGTTGAGGATCTCAACACATCTGAGGCACTGATCTTCCCCAGCCTTCTATGGAGGTAGGGCAGTGTTACCATCCCTATTTTAGAAACGTAGAAACAAAGGCATAGAGAGATTAAGTGGCTTTTGCAAGCCACTCAGCAAAGCTGGGTTTAGAACCCTGAACCCCTCACTCCCAGTTCCCCTCGTCAAACCATTAAATGCCACCTCCCCTCCGGGGACAGGAACTCACCCATAGCAGGTCAGTAGTCTTCAGTGCAGATTGCCCCAGTGGGTCAACTTTTCACCAGGCCCTGATTTAGCCTGTGTGCCCTTTGCAAGGCATGAAAATAGGTTAGTTAACAGCATAAATACTAGCCACCTAATTTCTCTACACAAGTGTCCATCTGGGCTGGAAGTACAAGACACACAATCCTGCACTGCATGCTTCTCTTCTTCCCCTACGTTTAGCCGAATGGGCGGCCGTAGCAATCATTCGCTATTTGTCCAAGAGTCCAACGTCAGAACAGACTTGATGCACCCAGGTAAGAGAGGGTCAGCCTCTGGGCCGCCTCCACCCCTCAGTTGGTGGAATTTTATCCTGGACGTTACAAGCCACCCGGAGAATGGCATTCGCTGGAAGGTCTTGTGTCATTCTCATCACACATCCTAAAAGCACAAGATGCCATCTGCAGACAACGGCCTCAGTAGTCTGTAGACTAGAGCGACCATAAACATCTGCATGACAGATGAAGTCATTCCACTTTATGCCCAATATACGACATTGGCATTTTGTGCGGAAAGCCTCCGGCTTTGCCCAGTGTAAGTGGCAGAGTCTCCACGTTTCACAGCGGTACAACAGTACGGGAAGATACCGCTTGAACAGATCCTGAACTTGGTTGTTGTGCTGAGATGATGTTGATTCCACATTCGTTGTGGACGACCCATGGCAGATGCTGTGATGCCAATCCAATGGAGTCAAGTATCAGAGGGTTAGCCGTGTTAGTCTGGATCATTGGAAGCGACAAAGAGTCCTGTGGCACCTTATAGACTAACAGACATATTGGCGCATAAGCTGTCGTGGGTGAATATCCACTTCATCGAATCCAGTGGAGAACCTCTGGGTGAGAGTTGGAGGAATTGATGAGTACTGAACCCAAATAGCAAAAGCTGGAGACTGCTTCTACAGTTTCATTATTCAACGAGATTGGAGTTGTGGGTGGATCTGGTCCTAGATTTTGTGGCTTTGTCTTTTGACCATGAAACATGGTGGCTGGCGGTAGCCAACTCCTCTTCCATTTGCTGGAGTGCCTCGCAAAATCTGTCGGGGCTTTGTACTAGAAGAACATCATCATCCGCCTAGTCAAGGTGTGAGACCGAGAGATCACCAATCTTAATGCCTGACGGAATGCTGCATTATGAAATCCATCGCCTGACCAAAGAGTGCAGGGGCTAAGACACCCTTGCCTGACACCTGAGATTGATTTAAAAGGTGCAGACAGCCGATTCCCAAGACATACATGGGCAGTGGCTCCGTTTTGCAGCTCACGAATCAGGTTCAGAGTGCAGGGCACTCTGTTTTCACCCACCCATAGAGGGGCACACCTCTAATCTGTGGGCCAAGGTCTTGGAGACATAAGAGAAGAATCAGCAGTTTAAAGACTAGCCGGGTATGTACGTTCCCTTCCGACCGCGCCCCTCCCCATTGTCACAGTTTAATTATACCTAGCGTTCCAGCTGTAGCATTTTCTAAACACTTATGTGGCCCCTTTTCGGGGAGAGTTAAATACAAGCACAGGAACAGACTGGGGGGATTCAGAGAGGAGATTTTTTTTTCAGCCTGGGATTAGATGGGAACAGGTGGCATGACCAGCTGCAAGTTATTTAAATCCTGTTAGCCGGACAGTGGGCTCCTCCCTCTGGGCTTTTCACAGTCCCTTTAGCGGAGGACGAGGAGCAGGTGTGGAGATCCCTCCTGGTGCATGCTAGAGGCAGGAGCGCCAGCAGGGTACCTCCCTGACTCTCAGCATCTGTGTCCTGCTCTGCTACCAGCTGTGCGACTTGTCTCCGCAGTGAGGACACCTGCCCAGCTGGGATCTGGCTGGGCCCACCAAGCACGTCCCCCTCAAAGTCTTTGGGCCAAACTCACCGTGAGCATCCAGGGAGTAACCAGGACAGTCAGTGGGGTGGGGCCCCACTAACCCCAGCAGCGCACAGGGCCAGTATGTTGCCGCTCTCCCCCTCCCACAGAAGCCCAGACTCAGATTCTTATTTTCCTGTGGCACATGGGGTTTGTCCTCCCTTCTCCTTTCCAGGCACTTTTCTTTCCTCACCCAGAGGCAGCATCAGGAAATCTCAGCTTCCGAGAATGATGATTCACTTACAAAAATCCAAGTCCCACAACTCTGTCTGGCAGGTACATTTCTAGACTCTCTCGGAAACTCTAGAACTGGTATCTCAATGTCCAGACTCATTCAGCTACCCGAAGTTTCTCGGCTTCTGCTCCCAGGCATGAGATTAGAACCTCCACTCTCCTCTCTAGTAATGGGGTGCTAAGAGGGTCTGTTTCTTCTCTGCCTGTGGGAGAGGACGACTCTGGCTCCTCATTCCTGTTCTTTAGCCCTCTCTGTACCTGCTGCAGCAACCGTGGGCTTTGCTTTAAGAGACAGACACTAGAGGTCTGTCTAGTGGGAAAATAAATCTGTTTCTGATCCTAAATCCATAACAGAATGTGTGTAACTAGAGATGGGGTCAGATCACTAATGGGAACCTAGCTTTAACTTACCAGTTACAAATACACTTTGTTTTAAAGTATTAGAAAGGGACTTCCCATCAACGGCCATTTTTAAACCAAGATTGGATGTTTTCCCTAAAAGATCTGCTCAGGAATTCTGTTGGGGCAGGTCTCCTACCTGTGTTACACAGGAGGTCCAGTTAGAGAATCACAATGGTCTCATCTGACTTTGGAATCTAAACGCACTGTCACTATCTCAAAGGGATCATCCAAAAAGTCCCCGCTTAGCCTGCGGTGCCAGAGTTCATGCCTTTGCTTTGGGAGGGCCTGAGCTGCCGGGGAAATGGACTCCTTTGTTTCCTCATGTAAATACCAATGATCTCGTTCCAGCCAGCCCTGAGAACGGAGGCAGCACCACTTGGCAAATGCGCCAAGAATACAGGAAGAGCATTTGCTGGAAATGTTTCTAGTTTAGTTACCCATCGTTCTCCTGAGTGCAGGGAAAGGGCAGCGTCTGCTCAGCAAAGGGGGGCACTGAAGGCCTGGGTGAGGGTGAGGGGAGGGAAGGAGAGAAAGTAGCCAAGCCTCCCTGGGAGT
This sequence comes from Macrochelys suwanniensis, assembly GCA_033296515.1. Taxonomy (NCBI): domain Eukaryota; kingdom Metazoa; phylum Chordata; order Testudines; family Chelydridae; genus Macrochelys; species Macrochelys suwanniensis. Next base: position 2,236,486 of record CM065783.1, on the reverse strand, counting down.
GGACTCATTCCAAAGCAGGGACACATCACCCCCCCATTCTCATGTCACAGCCCCGCACACACATGAAACATACTAAAAATATGACCTCAGCACACCCACACGGTATGGCCAGTGCCACGGGAGGCTCCTACATAATCCTGCCCCGTCCCCCACTCCCTCTTCTCACTGCCTCCTGCTCTCCTTCTCTCTGCATCGCCTCCTCCTGCTCCCACCTTCAGGCCATTTTCTCCCTGCACGGGGAGCGAGCTCCCTGTTCTCACACAACATCCACCCACTCTCTTTCGGCTCCCTTCAATTGTCAGGTCTCTGAGGCCAGGACTACGCATTACTCTGTAGTAGTGAAGTGCCGGGGTTCGTTAGTGATTTTCAACTAATGAATATCCTTATCTGGCTCCAGCGGATGGGCACGTCTGCCCTCCACTGGACGGAATAAGAAATGCTCAGCTGGCCGGTTCTGTCCCTGGTGCCTGTCCCCACCCTTGGGGCCAGAGCAGTGTGGGGACTACCATGGCAGCCAGTATTGAGACTCCTGGTGTATTTCTTACGTCTAGGATCCACACGATGACACGGATGTATTTAAATGTGTACCCAGACCACCCACCGGCCCACTCCTCAGCCCAGGCCTCTTGGAAGCCAGAGTGGGACTCGGCAGAGGTACATCGGAGATGAATATGACCAAATGGGGCAGCTTCCTGGGTATGGCCAAAAACCAGAGCATGTAAGTCAGGGGACAGCACACAAAGATGAATTGAAGTTCCCTTTGCCCTGATCCCGAGGCCATTCCCACTTGCCCCACCAAAGGGCAGGAAGGCTACTACAATCCGCAGCCATTACAGGCCAAGATAAAGGACTGAAAATACAGCCTAGGCCAGGCAGAGAGCTACCCCCAACACCACCCCTTTCTCTAGCCTTTGAGGATCTGGGCCTTTGGGTCTGAATTTCAGAGGCACAGAGCACTCCTAGCTCCTAGCTCTAGCTGAGGTCAAAGTGTCCCTGAGCTGGTCCCAGGCCACGCAGAACATCATTGCGGGAGATGAGATTAGAATTTGTGTGTCTTCTTCAGCCAACACTTTCTCTAACCACTAAACTAAGACCCCTCTCCCCCACCAGAGCTCACTGCCTTTGCAATAAGGCTCCTCATACTGGGCTGGATTGCCCCCCATCACCCAATGTACATTTGTTTGATTGGCAGCACATTTCTGTCCCTACACACACACACTTTTTTGCTAGAAATCAAAAAAGTTAAATACGAAGATCCCTCAAGCCCCTCATTGACCCACAACAATTGAAATTTCACCTGCAAAAAAAGCCAAGAAACCCCAAATTGTGGTTCCTGTAGCATTCATAGTGCTGCCACATTGCACCTCTCTCTATTAGAGGCATTAAAGTTATTGCCATAAACAGGCATTCTAAACACTGTGGATGCACAAGGGGGAGACAGTCCATTATTCCCATATTATCCTGGCCTCACAACCCCGCTCCTGATTACATTACCGAGAGGGATGATCAGCAAGATAATCAGCTGCAGTGTTTAATCTGGAGAAATCAGTATTAATGGGCCTTGCGACACAGGATGTGATGGGTACCAAGTCTGTGCACTCCAGAGAATTCCCTCTAGCATCCAGTACTTCAGGGAGTCAGCCCCCTACAAGTTTGGAGCAAGGGCTAGATGGAGGGAAACATTCTGAGATGTGGGGGCTAAAGTTAGGCTCCCGAATCCCCAGCGAGGCACCTCTTCAAACATGGCCTAGTTCTTGGAGGTAGAGAACACCCACAGAGCTCAGTCCATCTGTGATGATTTGTGGGTACTCAGCACCTCTGACAAGCCAATCATTTAGCTGGGTGCCTAAATATAGATTTAGGTGCCCTCCCTTCCCTGGTGTCGGTCTAGGAAGGATTAGCCTCCCAACGTTTGTGCTTGCGTGGGGATGTGACGCATCCTTACAGGAAACACCTGCCCCTGGGTAATGGGGTGTGGCGCTAAGGATCCCCTGTCCCATGTGTTTGCACTAGGACAGCCTCCCCGCATGCTAGGGACAGGTGGCAAAGGTTCCAACGGGGAGCGGGCGAGTTCCCCGGACCGGCTGAGTGCATCCTGTTGGAATGAATGCCCCACATTTATATGGGCACCAAGTGCTGCCTCACGGTAATGAGGAGGTAACTCAGGGAAGCTTTTGCAATTCTTTTGTCAGGGAAGGAGGCTGACGGCTAAAACGCCGCATGATGCAGACGGAAGAGCCTATCGGGGAACCTGAAACTTGGCTATGCCATTGCGGTTACACAATGAAGGGAGAGGCACCAATGAGGCTCGTTAGAGAATAAACTGACCTGGATGGGACATGAAGGCAGAAAATTCCCGGGAAGACGCCTTTGTTCACAGACAGCGTGACAGAGGCCTACAAAGCCTCTGTTGAAGCCCTGCATGGTGACCTCTTGTTCTGCTTAGAAAATGAGTCACCAACAAGGACTTTTATCACCACCTTCCCTCCCCACAGATGCCTCCTTCGAAAGGGCTTGCTGCCTGTTTGAGCACAGAGGGAGGTCAGGTCCCTGAGAGAAGCCAGGTGTTGTGTTCTCTTTTGAAGAACTTCAGACACCTCCAGGTGTCCCTGAAACACACACCTATCAATAGCCACAGTTCAGCACTTTCCACGCAAAGTGCAGAGAACGGGCCGCAGGGGTTTGAGCTCTGCGAATCAGGTTTCAGACTCACCGGATGGCTAGGTGATGTTTTTGACATTGCAGAGCTATCTGACTCCAGCTTCTCTCGCCAACACCAGGGACAATGGGGAAAGAAGAGGACTAGGGAAAGAAGTCTTGAGCGCAGAACAGATGAAAATATGTTGCTCTACCCATCAATTATCATACCAGTGCCTGCAGCATAGCGTTGCATTTCAGCACAGTGCAGAGAAATAGCTCTTTTCACCCTTGAGATACTATCCTTTGAAACACACGATGTGCCTCACTAGCTCAGACCATCTAGTCTAGTATCTGCCACCGCCAGTAAGTAACCAAGACTGGATACTTCAGACGTAACCACATCCCCCACCCCACCCTGCTTCATTTAACGCAAAGTGCAGGACTGTTGAGGAAAGTGATTCTAGATTAACCAAGGCATGACGATGTCACACTTTAGCCAACCTACTCTGGGAAACCAACAGCCTCCGCCCAACGAATCTCAGCATTGGGAGAGAGGGAGCAGAAACACTCCTCACAACTCAGGCGACCAGTCGGGCAACACAAACCCCGTTTGTAACTCATCCCTGAAGCAAATCGGCCGTGAGTGACGCCGACAATTACTCGTAGAAACGATTCAGCAAACACTTATTACTAACGACACCCAGAGCACAGCAGGAGCAGTTCACAAACAGCTCGCCAAGCAAAACTTTTGCAAAAAGTAGGATTCTCAGTGATTAGCTTGGAACCCAAACCTGCCAAGGGTGATGTTCTCCTGCTTGTTAATATAAAGCAGGTGTGAAGATGGGGCCCATGACAAGTGCTGGAAACGTACCCTGGAAAGATCAGCAGGGCTCTGCTAGGAATCCAAGGAGAGAATAAGCAGGTAGCTTTTATTTGAACACTCTCTATTGTGCAAACTTAAGGAGAAAACTCTGGTTTCTGCCCACTTCCACTGACGTGTTAATCAGGCTGCATGAAAAGCAATGAAAAATGCACGCACCCAGCGTCCCTTGTAGATTCGCTTGAAAATACTATTTCAAGCATAACCAAAGCGTCCTCCCTAGTGCTCAGTGGGCTGGGTGGGTTTTCTTGTTTCTTTTGTTTTGTTTTTTGGCTCTGATAAATCACACATCCTTACAGAAGCTGCCATTCGATATTGAGCCCCTGGGTGTATCATCTTCAAAGCAGCTTCCCGGCAGGCTCTGCTTTAAGAAATGAGACAGGCAGCAGTTGCTATGGGCCACGTCTGGAAAATAGAACATCCACTTGCTGAATTCATCCTCCGGCTGTGTGCTCAGGGGGAGCAGGGACCTTCTGGAACAATATTACACTGGGCTGGAACTTGCTTAGGTCACAACAGAGCTTTTCAGAAAAGAAATTTTAAAGGGACAGTGCCCGATAGGTTAAAAGCAATGTTGACGTATGAAACAAAGATTTACCAAACCTTTAACAAGTGGGAAGCCTGCTGCAAACCCTTAACAAAGTTATGGGATTTCATAATTTAACATTCAACAACAGTCCTTCCCAACACACAAACCTCCATGCAGACCACAGCTGGAAACACAAACACTGCACCAATATGTGACAGCAAGAAAGCTACAAAGTGAAACAAACCGTTCTGCTTTCTGTGTCCTGTGTGAATGAAAGGCAAGTTGTAAAAAACAAAAACAGCAGCAATAGAGGTGAAAAGGAAATTTATTTAAAAGGTTCTTTCAGTTGTAATAATCTAGTGAGTCAGCAGTACAGGTACATTCTTCCTCTCCACACTCTCATCAACATCCATCGATCTAGACTGTGAGATCATTACTATAAGCTGTGTAAGTAGGAGTGTGTGTGTGTGTTCGTTCAGTGCTCAGCACAAGGGGGCTCTGATCCCTGACTGGGGTTCATAGGCGCTATTGCAAAACAAGTAATCAGTCTACGTCTATACCTCCATATCCGTACCTCCATGTCTATTCAATATCCATGAGCACAAGATATATGCATATATAGAACATTTACAATTTGTTACGTCACCATGACAAAAGTAAACAGCGGGTGCTTTGCTGAATTGGGGCTCAAATTTGACTCTTGAGAGATTGGATGTAGAGTTTTGGTTCAGCCCATTGTCAGAGTAACTGCTCCTGTATTTCCCCTCTGTCTGATGGGGCCCTGGTAGGCCGAAGTCTTTCCAACTCTTCCACAAGGATTGGGGTCCATGGACAGTGGGTCCTGTCTGTTTGCGGGGTCAGAAAGAAGGCTCTGAGTCACTTTCAACTCAGCCTTGTTAGGCCAAAAGCCCTTCCTTTGTCTCTTGGTCTCTGGAAAACCCAGTGTGAACCAATCTATACAAACCAGCCCGGGGTGTTACCTCTCAGGAGGGGTTTGCAGCCTGAGTGATCACCTTAGTCACCCTCGCTGTTTTAATCCCTGGAGGAGTTGTGTTAACTCTCCCGGATGTAGAACATGATCATACACACAGTCCCTGGCCCACAGCGATACACACACTTAACACAATATGTTCCCCCAAAGATACGGCATGCGGCGGCAACACCGGTCACAGCCATATCGAGACGTTCACGTCTGGGCCCAACTGTGTCTGGAGTCCGGCGGGACGGAGTGGGGGAAGAAGTAGCGTTTCTGCTCCCACGTTCCTCTTCATGTCCAGCTCCACAACAGACCCAATGCACGCAGGGAACGACCTTTCAGAAAGCCGGGAACGGAAGCTGCGTCTGGCCCGGCTCAGTCAGAACCGCGTAACTCACTAACTCACACACCCCACCCCCCCAGCTTCCTGCCCTGCAGGGCTCAGACACGCCACGAGGCGACCAAGATCTCAACGGCAAAATGCCATTCGGTGAGCCGACAGGGAGCAGAGTTGCGGCGGAAGCCTGGGAACCTGCTAAGCCAAGTGACGGAGCCTGTCTTTGAGAAGCGGCCATGCTAGTGTATGTTCGAGGCTGGCCGAGGGCCACACCTAACCTCAGTTTACACAGCTGTAACTCCACTGAGATCGTTCATTAAGCCCCACAGCACTGCTAGGAGGCAGGTGAGTCGTTTCTGAGGCAGTGATTGGGGGTGGGGAGGAGGAATTGCGCGCTGGCGCTAGCAGTGATCAGGTTTAACCAAAGCAGCCAGCAATGCTTGTAATCTGCTAACCAGCATGAGCACAGCACCAGGCAAGAGTCAGTAACGGCAGCAGCCTTTCAGCAGCATAACTAAGGGCAGAATTTGGTCCCCATTGTCCAGTCGCCCTAAATGTAATGACCGATGAACCAGGGACCAGAGGAAGGAGCAGATTTTCCATTGGCTTCGTTGAGACCTAGAACGGGCCTTAATGAGGCTCAGAGCTCTGGAAGGCTTCCCTCCTCGTTGTCCTTGCCAGCTTGCCCCACCAAGTGTGTGTGTGTGTGTGAGGGGGGGATTAAATTATATTTGTCCTTGAGTCATCTTCTCTTAGAGGCAGAAATGTCCAAGGAGTGAGGAGGCTGCCTGGAAACACCTGTGAAAAGAGCCGTTCTCTAGTCATTGTTCAGGAGAACATACCAGGAAACCAGAAACGTTACGTGTGTGACGTGAGAAACCAGGGCTGGGGGGATCCTGGAAAGGGCCTTCTAGGCTGGCCATGTCACTGCTCTTCCTGGTGCAGAGACGCCCATAGCACTGACACAATTGGACCTCGTTGTGAATAGTCATCAGCAGAGAGGTCCAAGACTGAAGTGACTTCTGGTCCCTATGGAAGATGGTCAGTCTTGTGGTTAGGGATCTGGTCCTGAACCAGGAGATCTGGGCTCAGTTGTTAGCTAGGTGTGGGGAGAGTTTGGACTGAGCCGGTAGGCCGATGGAATAACAGAAATACTGGGATTGTTTGTTTGGGGTCCTCACTTTTCTCTGCTGTCTCCCACTGGATCTTTCCCCATTTTCAAATTAGCAACATGGTTTCAACTCTAATTGCCACAATAAACGTGTGTTTGCAGTAGGTTGACATGAGTATGGAGCATCAGCTGCCTGCTCTTCTCTCTCTCACGCAGCCTCTGAGCACTTATTGGTTGCTTCCCACAGAACAAACGAAGGAATCGCCTTGTCTTCCCCAACGAGACAGGTCACAAGGACAATGCTTTGTGAGAGACACTAAACATGTGCTGATGCCTGGATCTCGATCATGAATGATGAGCTTAAAAAGGTTACTGCTGTGCTGCGCCCCGGCATTTCTCATGTACGTCCCCTCTCTGCATTCTGATCACATCCCTTTTCCCAGCTGAGTTTTGTACACAACTGCTGCTGGTTTGAGCCAGCGTTATCACCATAGTAGCAGCAATTTCAAATAGCCAGGTCCCCCGTACGAAACACCAATCTCCTCTCTAATATTCCTGTGATTGTTCACCTCCAAAACCAGAGCAAACGAACCCAGCCAGACTCACGTAGGCTCTGACTCCTGGCATTCCAGTCTGCATGGTAATTCAGACAGAGTCAAATTCCAGGCATGCCGTGTGATTCACTTTTTTGGGGGTGGGGGGGTACATGAGGATCCTTCCATAGCAAAGAGCTGGACAGCAGCACATTTGATCTTTCCAATGTCTGTAGCGTTGACAGCTACATTCTCTAGTGTCCTAGGTACCTACATGGCCCCCATCACCAGGGTACCGAGCACCTCACAATTCCTGGGGACCGTCATTAATCCCCATTTTACAGGTGGGGAACTGATTCATGGAGTGATTTTTCCAAGGTTGCTCAGGAAACCTGCGTCAGCATCGGGAATCAACTCCAGCTCAAGGTCCCCCATCTGGTGCCTTCCCCCACACCACCATCCTTTCTCCATGCATCCACCCGGGGCTCAGCACTAACGGAATGGCTATTTGCCTCGCGCACGTCACACACGAGGAGCCTGGTTTCCAGCAGGGCCAGGGACCTGCAATTTCAGCTGAGTTCAAGGGGAGCTGCAGGTGCTCAGCTCCTCTGAAAATCTGGCTCGGGGTGTCTCAAGTTGAGCTCCCAGAAACTGAGACACCCCAAAAACCTAGAGGCCCTTTTGCTAATTCAGGTCTATAACCCCATTTCCAGCTCCCTGAGCCATCACGTTCCACTCTCTTAACATATGCAAACCATCAACGCTGGAACTCATTTAGCAAGTAGGAGAACAGCTGATCTTACTCCTTTGTGCCTTCCAGCAGTTCTCTCTCTTGTGGTTATTAAAGTTTGCGTAAGGACCATTAGAGCTGCACTTCGCGGCAGCCCTGATAGCAGACTGCCGGGCTGTTGACCACTCCTGTTTAACCCAGCGCTAATGCATGTTGGCAGGCACGAATGTGCGGGAAGCTAAGTCCCTAAGGGGAACAATGACACATTCTCTCTCTTTTCAGATGAACTTCGAGAACAATATTTTAAAAAAATAGGAATCCTGGCCCTAACTGACTGCAGAGGAATTTAGACAATTGCAAAAGCACAAATCAACATAATCCCCGTGTGACTGGAATAGAAATCAACCACTAGAAACGAGGAGGTACATATTTGAGAGAGGATTTTACAAATGCATCCAGGAATTCACATTTATGTTCATTCCCCAACCACCACCATTTGAACTCAAGCTGGCAAAACAGGGACATTTGTCTGAGTACCACGTGCTTGGGGGACCAGGACGGTACTGCTCATAAAAGCGAGAGGGGCAGGTTTTTCCTTACAAAATCATCCCTACACCGGTAAAGATACTATTAACTTACCAAATATAGGGAAGAGTATGGTCACAAGTGGGCTGGTGGAAAGTCCTTCCCATCCCGCTCAAGGATGAGGTCGTTATAGGAAACGACATTGGGGTTTTTTAAAGTTCTAAAACATAGTATAACATAGGAGGCAGCACCAGGTACTGGATGAAGCTCAGCCCTGGAAAATGAGAGATCCGGACTCTGCTCCTACCTCTGCTGTGCTAGCCGAGGCAAATCACTCGGTGCCTCAGTTGGAGACCAGACGTTCCCCATCTCAGAGCGGAGTGGCATGAGTACGTTTGCAGTGTGCTTTGAGCTCTTCACAGAGCCCCTGTGAACAGCACGAAGCAGCTTGCCCCCACATCTAAGTACAGCATTATAAAAACAATCAGCAGAAGAGTGGCAGATCTCAACATAAAAATGGCATTTGGATTCCCCAGGAGCATACTCCATTCAGACTGCATGAGAGTAAAGACGGTTACATCTGGACCCAGGAGCCGTAACCAGCCAGAGGGGTGAGAGTTATTATACAGCACGGAAGGCATCCCTTCCACTTCACAAACATACAGCAAGACATGGGCAGTGCTCCAAAGAGCGAACGATCTAATAAGGGGTGGGCAGAGAATCTTAACATCTTACTGGTCTCCTAAGCCTCAGATCTGGTTCAGTGCCCAGCAGTAGCGTAGCCAGGGCGGGAGCAGGGGGAGCGGCCGCTTCCCCACTGAGCAGAAGCGGCGCCTTTTTTGTGCTCCCGCACCTTTTGCTCCTGCGCTGCAGCCGGAGCGGAGCTTTTTTTTTTTGCTCCCGACGCTTTTTGCTGCCTTTTTTTTAGCTCCGCTCCCCCTGTGCTCTAAACCTGGCTACGCCCCTGGTGCCCAGTGGGGTTAACTCAGCCGTCAGTTCGACAGGGGTAAATAACTGGCGTCACATTCGATTGTGCTGCGATCCCAGTGGCCAGTTTAGCTCCCGGAGTCACATACCATTGTGTAGCCCAGGTTAGGATGGGTTAGCTGCGGGAGTGGGGGGGGGACCTAGGTGCCATATTGACCGGCTGGCCCTTATCCAGGGTGCCCTGCCTGTCTAACTCCAGGTGCAGAACAAGCCAGTTAGCATGTGAGAGCCAAGGCATGGCTCCTTTAAACCCCCGCTGAGACAAGCCCCACCTGTGAATGGAATGCAGTGAGACCGTTTGGGATCAGACCCTAAAACCCCAAGTCCCCGCCCCTCTGTTCTACACAGACCGTAAGGATCCCATGGCATATTTCGTAAGAGTTGCTTGACGTACATGGCTAACATTCCCCGTCTCCGCACCACTGGGCATGGGGCTGTATGGTCCTCCCACCCCCGCAGTGGCTGGATTCAGTGTGTGTGGGGCCGGGGTCAGCGAGGAAGACTACTACTGAATGCATTTACTTTTTAAAGAACTTTAGCACCTTTCGAAGGGAGAGACGTTCTATAAAACATGAACACACCATCTGCACAGCCAGCTGGGAAAAAAATCCAGCTCAAATGTCTGACATAAACTGGCATACACACCAGCTGCCCGCTGTATTGGACTGGAATGGTGGAACATCGTGTTCCCACCTGGACAAAGCCCTTCTCTGAGCAGAGCCTCCAGACATGCGCTAGCCAGCCTGAATGGAATGGGATGCAGTTCTTCACAGACTAGGAGCTGGACACCAGATCTACCCTTTGCTATTTTATTCTATATCTATGTTCTGGCCCTGCCCGTGTCTCTGCAGTATCCAGGCCCCTTACAGTGGTGTGAGTGGGTAGGGGCACTGACTGGAACTCTGGAGACCTGGGATCTATTCCCATGGACCTGCTGGCTGCTTGGGCAAGCCACTTCACCTCACTGTACCTCAGTTTCCCCATCTGTAAAATGGGAATAATGATACTGACCTACTTTGTAAAGCCCTTGGCGATCAGCTGATGAAAAGCCTTACCTAAGAGCTAGATATCATCGTTAAGCAACATGACTAACATTAGTCAGATGTGGTTCGTTCACTCGCTCATCTCCTCCCTAGAGGGAGGATTGTGTACTGTACAGTGGTTTCTTTCACAGGTTGCTTTTGTGGGGGGTTTCAAGGTCCACGCTGCTCTGGGTTTATATCAGAGGGGGCTGGTCGGAGCAGTGTGCTATCCTGGGGAGCGTGGGGGGCGCTGGATGGTCCGAGGTACCGAGAGTTCTTCACCTTCTCTCCACGGTAATTGGTGCTGTTCTGCACTCAAGCCTTGCTCGCCCCGCAGCTGTGTCTAGTAAAGGAAAGCAAGCCCCGTGGCTCCCCTCACACTGCTAGGGACGATGGTCGGGTGCTTGCCACCTCGGGGTGTTTGCACTGCTACAGCCTTTGCATGCCCACAGCGCGGATCCAACGTCCCAGGACCTCTGGCAGAGCTGTGAAGCCAATGCGGCCTCTCAGTAACGTTCTCCTTGACCTGTAGCAGTGGGGGGAGACAGGGAGGAATCATGGAACCGTTTCAATGGGGCAAAAGGCTGATCTGGCAGCAACTGGGGCTGCACTCAGGTGCCACTTTAGCCTAGTGGGCAGGGGCTCCTGCCTGTCTCCAAGTCCAGGCCATTCCGTTCCTTTCCCCCACGGGGGGATTTCTTGCACTGAGAAATGCACCTGTAGCTTTAGTTCATTCTAAGAAGTCTCCACTTATATTCCATTTAGCTCAGAAAGCTCTCTGCCCTCTCTCACACTCCACCAACTGGGGTATCCCCTGGCCTTTTCCTGTTCCACGTGGTACTGGGAGAAGAGGGTGTGGATTTGTCTCAGCACCACAGAGCAGTAAGCCTTAAAAGGCAAATAAATAACTAAATACATAAAAAGATGGAAGTCCTTTTGGATCGCATCGTGAGGCTTCCAGAAAGCACCCTGGAGAACTTGCTGGCATTTTATTTCACATGCTAGTACTCAGGATCTGCTTTCAAATTCAATGCCTAAACCGATCAATCACCCCCATGCTTATATAGAACAATAGGACACCCAATACCTGTGTGCAAAGATGGACAGAGACACACTTCACCACCGCACCACAAAATCTCCAGCAAAAACACATCACCTAGCTAGGCATCGACACTGCCCTCATCCGCAGGGGACCAGGCGCATCCACAGACTGTCACTACCTTCCTGCAGCGCGAGTCCAGAGGAAAATGAAAATCCTGGCCGATTGCTGGGTAATTTCCTTCTCTCAGTCAGTAAAGAAATGGGAAATTCTGCATCTGGCTGCACCATTGCACCCCCGCAGCACCAAACACGGCTCTGCATCAGAGCCGTTAGCCGGTGCCTCTGAATTATTTACTCTAGCAGGAACTTGCACTTTTTTCCTGTTTTTTTGCAGTCACCGGGATGCATGTATCGCTGCAAACAAACCAGAGATGCAGACGACACCGACAGTTAAGTGGCTCGCCATGATTTTAATGAAATATGACAGGGCATTTACCCAGTCCCTCGCAGCAGTATTTTATTTGTGGTAGGTTTGCTACTGTGTAGGGGAGCACATTCACAGAGTTTATTTACTGTGCTTTTGTTCCCATCATTGCGCCCATATGGCACAGGGCTGGTCCAGTGGAGCAAATTTGCAGGGACCAGCACTGTGATGTGGAGAGCCCTGCCATGGGCCAGAGGATGAACGACGGAGGAAATTAGACTGATTTTGTACTACTGACCTGGTGACATATGTCACTGACAGGCAGCCTAGTCCAGTGGTCAGACCAGGGTGACTGGGATTCAGGACACCTGGGTTCTGTTTCTGCCCCTCCTCTTAACTCACCGTGGCTCGTGTCTGTGCTAGACTTCAAAGAACGAAAACAGTTCCACTGTTGTTACCTCCAGGTCAACTCTGCCAGTACTAGCAGACACGTCTGCTGTCTCATCCACACCCGGCTCACAGCAAATCTAGATAACACCGGGGTTAACCCCACCTGTGGCCACAGGAGCCTTCTCTACACTCGAGGTCTCAGTGTTGCAGCCTATGATAGAACTGCTGTAATGGGAATTTAAGAAGAACTATCTAGTGTCACATGGGGTACACCCCCTAAGCAGTACCCCACTTTAGTTACAGCCTTTTGGTAGATGGATGATCCTGTCCTACCAGCTTTCGAGGGAATGAGTTACTGTTTGAGCAAGATCTGGAGCTCCTTGGATGGAAAGGCACTCAGAGCGGAAAGCCGTGGCATTAGGAGACATTCATAAGGAGGAAGGGGTGAATTCACATCTCTGAAAGCTACAGTTCCCACTCCTGATTCTCCACCTCTCGGCCCCTTTCACAGCCATTTACCCAGTGCAAAGCGGGTGTCAGCTGCTACCAGATCAGCATGGGGATGTTTTACCTGGATGGTGCACTGATGTAAACAGCGACACAGGGTGCCAGGCTGGGGAGGATCAGGCCCTCTGCCCATGCATGCTTCACGGGCCGGGGTGGGGGGGGGGGGCACATTTTCTTTGTTGCTGTGGGGGCGAGGCATTCCCTCGGCTATGGCTGCCCTGGAACCTCTGAACAGGGACATGAAACCCCCCATGGAAGGGCTCCACGAGGAAAGTACCGCTCACCGCAGGGCCTTGCCTGCCTGTGGGACCTCCTTGGGGCTAGCGCATGAAATGTGTCCCCACCCATCAGCCCTCTCCTTGCAGCTCTCTAGCCCCACGGAGAACCCCGCTCAGGGCAGTGAGGGAGTGAGGAGACCCCTGAGCCCCTTTGGGGGGAGGAGGGAGAGTCACACGCGTCACCTCAGGTCGCTGTCCAGCTGGGTGTGAGACACCCATGAAAGGGCTACGCCCCGGGGGGGCCAGCAGCCAGAGACACCCTCTCCTGCCCACTGCCGCTGGAGAGGGAGGGCCTGAGAGGGGGCAGGGTTTCTGGGGGAACTCCTGGAACCAGGATTATCCCCTTCTCCGGGCAGGTTCACATCAGAGGAGCTGAATTACCTTCACATTAGCTGCGGGGTCATGGCAGGCTGCCGCCCGCCCCGCCCATGACAGTCTGCACCCAGCCGGCTCCCACCGCAGCCAGGGACCCGTTCCATCCCCAGGGCCCCACCTTCCACAGGAGCTGCTGCTGGCCTGCTGAGGGAGGACCAGGCCAAGCAACCTGAACCACAGTGGGCTCGAGCTTTGCCCTATATTCTCCCGAGCCATTAGCCACGCCCATCGCCATGGGACCCTCAGGGCGGCTGTGCACGAAGCTTGACACAGGGGAAGCAGCGAACGGATCCTGCATCACGGCCCCTAGTGGAAAAGGCCCCACCATTCTTCCGCGTACTGGTCTGGCGTGGATCCGTCCGCCGTTCCAATCCTCAGGGCCACCCGGCTGGCATGAGGGGAGGGGAGGCCCCTAGTAGCGCCGCGGGGAGCCCTGCTGTCTGTGCACCCCTCAGGCCAGCTGCTCAGTGAGTGAAAGCTGCTGCGAGGGGCGAGGGGGGTTAGACAGGCAGTGAAGAAGACAGGCCCAGCCTCCACCTTGTAAACAGAGGTTCCAGGTCGTACTAGAACCCAAGACTTGCAAACCAAATCTCACCTCTTCCCACGGCTGCTCCGGGCCCAGAGAGGAGGCCTCAGTCACAAAGCTTATGGGCAGACAGGACCCCCAGCTCACCTAGTCACGTCCTCCAGAAACACTGCTGGCCTGGCTTGCCATGAGTATTCGGACGGGGATGAGGCCTCATTTCTCGGGCGACAGGAACAGGGAGTGAAACGGATCCGCAGGCTGGAAAGAGAATGTCTGGCCTAGCTAGAAGGGGGAACACCCTGGGCCAAGAGAACAATGGATAAGATAAGGCTGAAGGGAAGATGCGTAAGGGGTGCATGGACCCATAGGCTGCTGCACCCCCTGGCTAGAAGTGGTTTCCATCATAGACAGCGTTTACAGTTTGGGTAAATGGCTCTCAGCACCCCCCGCACCCCCCACTATCAAATTGTTCCAGCATCCCTGCACGGCCCTGCTGCACAGGGGATTGGTGCTTGCAGTGACTGAGCCAGTCCCAAAGCGTGTGATGCCATGTGCAGTAAACGGCATGTAATGTGTCCGAGTAGATCAAGGAAGAGGCCTGCTGAGTAACTCTGGAGGTGTGGTACGCCCTATGCCTACCCCCCCGACGCTGGAATCTGAGCTACTCAGCCTCGCTTTGCTGCATGCCGAATAAGGGAACCCGAGTGACGAGCCCGGAATCAAGCTGAGGTTTTGGGGAACACAGTGGAAGCGGTCTCACGGGAACCCCAACTATTATTCTTCAGAGCTATAAAAGGGAAAGTCACTGTAAGTGGAGCTAGATTTCAACTCCCTCTCCCCGGCACAAATCCATCCGTGTCTGCAGCGTGAATGGAAACACGTCACTGCACCCAGAAGTTCAGAAAGATAAAAGGATCAAAAAAGCCCAAACGCAGCTTCAGTTCTCTGAGGCTGCAGCATGATGCCAAGCCAGGAACAATGCTAATAAAACACACACAATAGCTCCTCAGAGCAGCCCTGAATAATAGATTACAAATGAGAAGGGTGGGGGGAGGGATGGGAGGGCGCTTTATCACCATTGCTAAATGCATTCCAAAGGAATAACCAGGTTCCATGTGATGTACAGTTCTCCTAAACCGAAGTGTGCGCTGGATAAAGCTGAATTCCCAACTATGAAAGGTGTCAGCAAGAGGACCTTGGCAGAGAACTGAGTTTCAGACTGCTGCACCGTGCTTACTTTCCGTTCTAGATAGCTTCTCCTATAGCTGTTACGTTTGTAAGCTGCACGAAAACATCACGTTTTCATTAGGTTCCCCTAAACAAGACTGGCGGAAGAAAGACGCGATGCACTCAGAGCAGGCGGCCAGCGAGCCTTTTGCACGTTGAATATTCCTCGCCTCTGAATGACACCAAGAGAATCTAAACCTCTACTGCACTCAGCCAGCTGACGGCCTTTCCACCACTCACTTAAAAATAACACCGAGCCCCTTGACAGAACATTTGGTGCTGAACGGGGAATATTCTTTATTCATTCCGAGTATTTATTACGCCAGTATAAAAATGCACCTGTAAAATGATTAAGTGCCTTCCCCTCCCCACCACTGCAGTTGCTGTGTAAAGCAGCAAGTGCTTTGTAGCACAGTTCAGTGTGTAACCCATTGGGGAGCGTGTGTGTGACAGGGCCCGCTCGGTGCAGATACAGGGGGTGGGAGTTGGTACAGACCCCAGCTACAGAGCCATGGCTCTTTAGCCCAAGCTGTATCCGTGCATGCTTTTAGCGGGGGAGGTCCCCTGTCCAGCCCACTCTGCGTCAGTCCAGATCTCAGCAAGCACAAGTGCCCCGGGTATTCATTCCCACCTGCCAAACATCAGCTCTCATTGTGGCCTCGACTCAGCAGAGCACTCGCTTAGTTTCAAGCATGTGTTCAAGTCCCAATAGACTCCAAGAGGCGTTAATTGGGGCCTGGAAAGTGAAGCCCCACTAACTGCCCCACACCTCCAGATGCTTCCTGGACACTGCGAGTGACCTCCCACCGGATCAGCACAGGACGCTCCAGAGGGAGGCAGCGGAGTACTGAGGACATCCAAGTGTTTTCACAGAATGTAGCTGGGTCTTGGGGTGGAGGCAGCCGTTTGGCACACCGGAGAGGAGGAGGAGGAGGAGATGAACCTTCAGAATCAGGATCGTTCTAAGGCATTTTTAATACTTGTTTTTATCTCCATCCCTGATTAAAGGCCTGCAGCAGCTGTAAGTTGACTCTGGGACTGGAAAGCCAGGTCGTCTGCAGTTATTTCAATACACACCTTTCAGAGAATGGAGCTTTAGGATGATTTGCCGTGTCTGGGTCAAACAGAGATTGGGCCAAGTAGCAAAATCGAATCCAGATTTTGACCCCCTCCCCCAAAGTTAGGGTCCCAACTTCCCTAGGTTGTCTCCACCCAGGATCCAGCTGTGGTATTCGGACCTGCACTCTGAGCACCCTCGCATCCGTGCAAGTCAGATGTTCTCGAACCTGGGGGAGGGGGACGGGAGGAGGCTCCCTAGGGATGAGCACTGGGGATCATTTTACTCCTACCAACTGCAAGGGACACAGTGTTGGGATCTGCTAATGTTCATTTTTAATCCTATCAACCTGGCACCTTTGAAGCTAAATACAGATATCTAGCTAGCAAGGGCTAACAGCTCCCATCAGGTAATTATCTAATGCAGGTTTGAGAAGGTTTTTTTGTTTGTTTGTTTTACCTGATTCAGGTATAGGGTAAAAATCTTCAAAAATGCCTAAGTGACTTGGGAGCCTAAATCCATTTTCAAAAGTGACTTGGGCTCTTATGCACTAAAGTCACTTTTGAAAAAAATCTTACCCTTATCGTCTAACAGACAAAAGGCAATTTTTAAAGCAGATATCTGCTGCGCCAGGAAACCGGTCACTCACTCACTCACGAGGGGGGTCAAAAAGAGGGACATGTTTTTTGCAAACGTTTTCACAAAAGCGCGTCCTGTTTTTGTGAAATGTTTTCAAAACTTCTCAACCCCAGCTCTCATCATCACATTTTAAAGAGCACACAAAATTGATCCTGGAGGAGTTGTTCTGGTCTGATCAGCCAATTCAATTTGCTGATCTAAAGCATGGTCCGGGTTATTGTCTGGCTGCACGGAAAACCTAGAGCCAGCCACACAAGGACGGGGTGGACACATTTTCAGTTCAAATTAGTCATCATTCCTGTATATTTTAACCTACTTTCTAAAAAGGGAGCAAGATTTCTTTTGCAGAGCATCATGGCTGTGCTACATATGTAAGTAAGTTGCAGTGGATTAGAATGTAAGTGAGCACAGCGGGTCCAACTCTGAGCTCACATCCCGAGTGCAAAGCAGGAGTGGCACCACTGAAGTCAAAATGGAACAGAAACAGGTGAGAGGAGAAACAGGCCCAGGGTGTGTTTTATCTTAGCAGCAATCAGGGGGTAAGACACTTTTGCTCTCCTGGTCTGGAGGATTCACTTTGCATGTGACACCATTTAATCATATCTTTTACAGTGACAGCAAACGCAAGGGACACGTGACACACGGTATTTAAAGGAGAACCACACCAATGCCGGAGGCTTGTGTTCATGAGTGTAACAGGACTAATGACAAGCCAGAGCCCCCTGGAAAGGCCCAATCGTAGCAGTGACACCGAAGCCAAAGGGAGTTGAGGGTGCTCAGAACCTTGCAGAATAAGGCCTTAAGAATCGATGCTAATCATAAAAGAAACACAAACAGTGGTGCTGAGGTAATGGCAAAAGATTTCATTAGTGCAATTAACATTTATAATGGTATGTTCTTTAATAGAGAATTTAAATAAGGCTTTGAATAATTACACACACTAAAACTAACATTCCATAACCTTATTCTGCATGGAAAAGCGGCAGAAAACCCTCCGTGCCCTACAAAGGTCCAATTACGAACAATTACATTCAAGAAGAGGTGGCTTCCAAAAAAAAAAAAAAATCAAACAATTGTTGGTTGCATCATCAGATTTTTCAAGTCTCCTCGCTCCCTCAGTGTGAGAAAAGTGTGACGAGCAGATACACAGTACATTCACCATGGGGGGAGGTGGGGGTTTGGCCAGCAAAAAATGCCAAGTAGCACTTCCCAATCTGGAATCTCACCCAATTTCTTTATGGTGATGGAAGCTCATGGAAAGAACTGAATTTTTTTACATAGAAGGTGAATTTTCTCCTCCCCACCCAAACAAGATGTGCATAATTATGGAAGCTTGAAAAAAAATGATGGGGGCACGTGTGTTTATGGCTCAAGTTCTCTTTTTAAAAAACCACACACAAAAACAACGGGAGGTGGGTAAGAATCAAAGCAGCATATGAAATAGTAATATACTGTTTCAAAGTCTGCACTGTCCTGCAGAACCAGGAATTAGAATGTGTTCATTTTGTTCTTGACAGATCCAATCTACACTGGATATGTAAAAAACAAGGGACCGTGTCACCAAAAAACAACCTACACCTCGTAAAGTCTTTAAAAAAAACCAAAAAAACAAAAAACAAGTACAAACGTTGGCGAAAGCTCAGAAAAATTTATCGTCGATTCGGAAGTGGGGCCTCGTGACGTCGTCCGGGTTGATGAAGACGGAGATGGATTTCCCCGGGTTCTCAGTCACCAGCTGTTGCAGTTTTTTGGCTAATCGGTCATCAGGCTGGTTGGGGTCCCCTCCGTCTGACTGCGGGGAGGGGATGCTGCTAGTGCTGCCTCGCCTTTGGAGCTCCAGCGTTAGCCGGTTAGCAGCTTTGACGTGCTCAATGGCAGTTCGGAGGTGCTCTGCGGGATCCGAGCGGACCGAGGACAGCTTCCGGGCATGCAGCATGACCGTCTCTTCGGATAGGTGCTCCAACATGTTGCACTGGGGGATGAAGTAATTGGGGCACATCTTATTGACCAAGCAATGTTGCAGATCGTCAATGAGGCCCAGTAAGAAGTGGGCAGCAGAATCCTCTTGAGCCAAGTAGTTGGCTGGTAGCCGGTCGCACGCCCACAGCATCATGCTCCGCAGGTGATATGGACTGATGGCTTTGGGGCGGGAGAGGAGTTTGATGATGATCGCTTTGCAGGCCTGGTAGGCTTGCATGAGGCTGCTGGAGATGCACTTCTTCAGCTGCACTTCGCTTCTGGCGAACGACAGCCTCCACTCATTGTCCTTCTTGCCTTTGTAGGAACAGGCAGGCACTAAGTAAAACCCACTAATGACTTCCTCCTCGGTGATCTTCCCATCCCAGAAGTGGTTCTCCATCAGCCAGCTCTGGGCCACCGCTGGCCACCCTTTAAAAGACACCACGGGGACAATATCATACAGCATGCGGCTGCTGCCTACTCCCAAGATGATGGATATTATAGTTCCGTTCTTTTCCACCTTTTCTACTTTGGGCATCCCTCGCTGCGGCTTCTTCTGGATCTCGGACAGGACGATGCTAATGGAGTCATAGAACCAGTCTGCCACTTTCGTAGGAGAGAAGAAATAATTGGTAGCCCCGTTGATATGGTCCACAATTGTGCAGCAGTCTTTCCATTTACTGATCGTCCCTTCGTCGAACAGCCGAAGGCTCAGCCAGGAGTGGCACAGAGCTGAGTGGCGCATGTCCAGTGTAACTGGCTGGTTTCGGTCGTGCAGTTTCAGCGCTGGCACCAGGAGGGTGAAGTCCATGTCGTAGTCCGTTCCTCGAGCGTAAACGTTTAATTCGTCGAGATCGAGATCCACCACACCTTCCCGGACCCCGCCTGAAAGGAGCAGGTACTCGTTGGCTACTGGGAGCTTTTGGTCCAGCTTCTGCACCATCCCTGCAAGAGAAGCCAGAGTCATTTCAGAAACCGGGATGGATTTTTGGATTGCATGTTTAATTCACGTTAAAAGCTATCATGTGTCAAAGATGACATACAACCACCATGGAAATCCAGCACTGCTCACATATGCTACAGGTCTTGTCTAGAAGAGTTAGTGTAGCAAGCTGGGTGGAAATATACAGCGCATTGGTGTGCCACACGCTAACTGGCCCTGTGGACCCTGATACTGCACACTAAAAGTTCCCCAGCGTGCTTGGACAGCGGCAGGTCAATGCACGCCAGCGAACTTTCAGTGCGTGATAGCAAGGTCCATGTGGATGCTGCTCTGTACACTGACAGGCCCACTTGCTGCACACTAACTCTCCATCGTGACAAGCCCTTGGACAGTGAGTCCCTGCCAAGGATAAAGCCGGTCCCTGCTGCCACAGAAGTCAACAGCAGGGCCCCTCTTCAACGCAGGGATATATTGTTTAGTTAAAACAGACTGATTCTGAATATCGTACTTAGCAGTATTGGATGGAAAGAGCAAAGGGCTTTGGCAAAACATTGTCAAGCTATTTCTAGGCCTAAATTTAACTCTTGTTAAGCTCTGTCAAAACCAGGATTTAGCTGTCTAGCTACTAGGACTCCCATGGCCAAGTGGCCAAGCACCTCCCACTGATTTCAAAATACGAACATTAACACTGCCTCCCTCTCTGTCCATACCCGTCTTGTTCCCCCAGGAGAGGGGCAGAGCTGGATTAGCAGGTCCGTTTTCTGGTTTGTGTTTGAGTATCTCTGTGGAATTTACAGGGAAAGCTAAGCCAGAGAAAAGGACTTTACATTTAGTTCTGAATTCAGTGAGGTCTGTGGTTGTTTTCCCATCTTGTATGGGAGGGAATTTCACAGAGTAACTCCACTCTAACACCTCGATCAACTTAATTTGGAAACTAATCCTTCAGGTTGCAATGAAGGTGGCATTCCCTGAAATACCTGCCCTAGCTTCCAAACCGGGCATGTGAATATTGGGCTTCTACTGTCATAGCTAAACAAATCACACCACACTTTTTTGCCCCCTATACAGTGCAGAAGTTAAAAATTTCTCATTTTTGATGAGTTTTTAAAACTGTTAATTAAGAACAACAGGAGAGACTTAATCACTGCAACATTCAAAAGAACAAAACACCACATTGCACTTGATTTCTAAGTCAACTTCAAATTTTAGGCTTAAATGTAGCTCTCTTTTGACCACTTCACTGTTTGAAAGCCAATGTCGCTATTGGAGTTGGTCTTGTTGTTAAAGGCTCAGGACTGGGAGTTACGCTTTCCTTAGGCTCCCTGTATAACTTCAGGCAATTCAGTTAGCCTGACCGTGCCTCAGTTTCCCATCCGTGAGCTGAGGATCATGATACTCACCCACTTCGTCAATGGTTTTAGTTTGCTTTGAGATCTGCAGTTATAAGATGCTGGACAGTTGCATCCCCCTCTCCCCTCCCCAATACATACTACACACATTTTGAAGTGTCACTCTGGGAGTGACTTATTTCTTGGCACACACTGTATAAAGTAGCCTCCGTGCCCTGCTTCTTTCCATCTCCACTACTGACACCAAATTGAACCCTTCCACTACGATGACACCAGGCTTAAACGGGAATGCAAAGGAGAGCAAGTTGGAGAGGAGGGGGAGCGGAGAGAGGAGAAGAGGAAAAGCAGTTGGTCTTTAACTAAAGACAATGCAATATGGTGCCAGAAACAACAAAGGGACACTTCACTGCAAGGTTTAGCCTGGGTGACGGGTGCCCGGGTTAGCCTAGCCCAGGTGTGATCAGCCACTGCAAAGCCCTAGCCGAGTTGCATGTCCTCCCTGGGGCTGACAGTCCCCCCCTTCCAACACACCAGCCAATGCACCCTCTCCTTCTACGCCCCCACAACACACCCGTGTGTATTGGTAGGACCTCTGGAGGCACATCCCAGGGTTCTTCGTGCTGCATGAAGCTGAACCCTTCAATGACTCCTTCCTAATCCACTGTGGGAGAACTTGTCAGCCCTGGCCACATGGGGGAATTGTGGGACAGCACTGGAGGACTCAGCACTCAAGTAGCTTAGCCAGTGTCCTCCATGCAGAGTGGGCGGGTTACCAGCCCGAGTAGAAGTGGAACCTGGGCTCTAACCCACCTCCCCCAGCTGGCCCAGGCTGAAAGCACCACAACACCTGGGTGAGAGGGTTTTGTGTGTGGATGGGAAAGGGGTTGGGACGACCCCCTGGGCTATCTCTGCAGTGAAGACAGACTCTAATCTCCTTCTGGACAGACAGCTGGCTCTGCGATCTCCCCATACGTGGCTCCTTTAAGGATAAGCACTGCCGTCACCCCCAAGGCAGTTTTGGGGGGCTTAGTTACATGGCAGGCTGTATTATCCTGATGGGTGGAGTTGGGGAGCAGGCCTGTCTCCCTGGGCCAGGTAGCGTCGCTCACTCCTACCTAGTGTCCACAAAAGGCTCGTTTGTAAAGTGCACCCGACGCAGAGTCCTGCGGAGCGCAGCTCACTGCCCTCGCTGCCGGGCGCTGCCCTGACACGGCTCCCAAACGCTTGCTTTTTAGGGCGGAGCCATCAGCCAGCCTACCCAGCCATGCAGAGGGGAAAGGGGGCAAGGCACCCTCTGACTCTCCTGCCCGGGCTATTCATGCCGTGGGGGTCATGATGAGAGGAGAGGGAGCAGCCACCACCAGGCCGACAGTCCCCCCCACTTCCAATACACCAGCCAATGCACCCTCTCCTTCTACGCCCCCACAACACACCCGCCAGCAGCGCCTAGCCAGGGCAGAGGGAGAAGCAACCTGCACCCGTATAAACTTGGCAAAGCGTACTCTCCCCGAGCGAGCAGGGCCAGAACTGTGACTCAGACACAGTTAATGGGATCCCGTCTGTGTTCCTTCCGACCTGTGCTGCCCCACACACTGCCCCCTATGCAGGACAAGGTGCTAGGTACCAGTCCTGCTGTTTGGCTGGTCCAAACACTCCCTCGGACACTCAGAACCACAACGTATCCCACCCCCGGCGGGTACGTTTTCAGATATTCCTGGGGCCAGGATGTAAACGAATTCTACGGAAATTACTCTTAACACCTGCAGAAGTTGACAAATATATATTTCCTAAATACTCTTTGAAGTGTGCTACAGGAGGGATAAAAAGTCATGCCTGACTAACCTAATTTCCCTCTATGATAAGGTAACTGGCTCTGTGGATGAGGGGAAAGCAGTGGACTTGTTATTCCTTGACTTTAGCAAAGCTTTTGATACAGTCTCCCACAGTATTCTTGCCAGCAACTTCAAGAAGTATGGGCTGGATGAATGGACTATAAGGTGGATAGAAAACTGGCTGGATGGTTGGGCTCAACGGGTAGTGATCAATGGCTTCATATCTAGTTGGCAGCCAGTATCAAGCGGAGTGCCCCGACGGTCGGTCCTGGGGCTGGTTTTGTTCAATATCTTCATTAACGATCTGGAGGATGGCATGGACTGCACCCTTAGCAAGTTTGTAGATGACACTAAACTGGGAGGAGTGGTAGATATGCTGGAGGGTAGGGATAGGATACAGAGGGACCTAGACAAATTGGAGGATTGGGCCAAAAGAAATCTGATGAGGTTCAACAAGGTCAAGTGCAGAGTCCTGCACTTAGGATGGAAGAATCCCATGCACTGCTACAGACTAGGGACTGAATGGCCGGGCAGCAGTTCTGCAGAAAAGGACCTAGGGGTTACGGTGGATGAGAAGCTGGATATGAGTCAACAGTGTGCCCTTGTTGCCAAGAAGGCTAATGGCATTTTGGGCTCTATAAGTAGGAGCATTGTCAGTAGATCGAGGGACGTGATCATTCCCCTCTATTTGGCATTGGTCAGGCCTCAACTGGAGTACTCTGTCGTTTTGGGCACTACCCTACAGGAAGGATGTGGAAAAATTGGAAAGAGTCCAGCGGAGGGCAACAAAAATGATTAGGGGGCTGGAGCACATGACTTATGAGGAGAGGCTGAAGGAACTGGGATTGTTTAACCTGCAGAAGAGAAGAATGAGGGGGGATTTGATAGCTGCTTTCAACTACCTGAAAGGGGGTTCCAAAGAGGATGGATCTTGACTGCTCTCAGTGGTACCAGATGACAAAACAAGGAGTAATGGTCTCAAGTTTCAGCGGGGAAGGTTTAGGTTGGATATTAGGAAAAACTTTTTCACTAGTAGGGTGGTGAAGCACTGGAATGGGTTACCTAGGGAGGTGGTAGAATCTCCATCCTTAGAGGTTTTTAAGGCCCGGCTTGAGAAAGCCCTGGCTGGGATGATTTAGTTGGGGTTGGTCCTGCTTTGAGCAGGGGGTTGGACTAGGTGACCTCCTGAGGTCCCTTCCAACTCTGAGATTCTATGATTCTAAATCATCTATTAAATTCTATAGGATGGCCCCAAAAACGTATGTACGGTACAAGAGAGATCACAGCATTACAACTTAGTCCTGTGGAGCAGAGTCTCTGGCTGTCACACCCCTGGTCTGGGTAGAATAGCACTGCATCGAATATTCCAAACATAAAGACTATCTCCCTGTTCAAATCTACATTCAAGACTTCTGCCCAGTTAAGCATGTTAGCACGGAACACTTATTTGGCACTTTCAGCATCATTGACTAATTGCGTCTCATGTACAGCAACCAGCCAGACTCACTCGGAAAGTTCTATATAAATGCAAATGGGGTTGGCTATTTCTCTGTAGAAAAACACAAAAAAACTGGCTGCAGAGACACAAAAATATTGTAAAAGCAAAACGTACACCAGCCCCGGCTGGTCCAAATATATATATATATCTATATCTATCTATCTATCTCTATATCTATATCTATCTATCTATATATATATATAGGGGAAGGTGGTGGATGACACCAAACAACCAACCTTCACACCCCTGGGGTTCAGTAGGGGCAACAGCTGGGACAGGGGAAGATGGAACCATCTGTGAGCCAGATGCGGCAGTGCTCGCAGCAGCAGCGGTTGGGCTCAGCTGGGAAGAAACCTCTTCTGAGCCCAGGCTATGGTGCAATCACAAGAAGTTGACGGTTTCATAGGGCTGAAGCCCGCTGGGTACAGCTAGAGTACCCCTGATCGTCTCGCACCCCAGCTGACGAGGCCCCTCTGCTCCCCTGTGGTAAAACCAAACCGGAAGTGTTCGTTTCCCATTGTAAAGCCGTCTGAAATGCCGGCAGCCAGAGAAAGCTTTTGATAAGCAGTGTGCAATTCCTCTAGAGATAAGAGCCTGTGTGTGAGCTCCATTACCCGGCTAGTCTACAAGTTCTCAGAAATTTGAAAGGAGAAAGTGTAATAAATCACCAGCCACTCTTCCTGGCAGACATCTGGGTCTACCAGCCCATTGGGAACTGCGAAGCATTAATGTCCACACAATGGCTACGGGAGATGAACCATTGGGCTGTCAAAATCTCTCTGCCTGGAGAGCTGCAGATTTTAAATCCAAGCCCATCTGAAGCTTGCATCCTTTCCCCTCCAGACACTGCAACACGAGCATCCGCTGATCAAAAATAGCAGGAGCCAGAGAAGGAATCTTCATGAGTGGTTAGGACCAGCAATGCTGCTACATTTGAAGACCACAAAGTAGGGGTTTGAAACAGGGTCTCTTCAATTTAAAATTTACACAAGACATAAATGAAAGGCTCTGTGAAGAGCAGAGCTGGCCATGTACAAGATTCAGCAAGGTTTTTAGGAGGCCTATGGACTTTGCTAAGCACTCAAACCAGCCATCATTTACAACTCTATTGAGGATTTGAAAATATATAAAGGAATATCACATGCAAACAGTAAACTGAGCATCCTGTTTCGGCATCAAATCTCACAACTGATTTGGCCAAATACCTGTATCCAAAGTAGCAAATGTATACCCAGCTGAATCAGGCTGATCTAGCCTAGCAAAGCTGGGAATATTAAAGAGGCCGGATATGGTCAAAGTGAACCAAAGTCCTAGTATTTGAGAGAAAACAGTGGAAGGCCAGGCATCAGGACTCTTGGTTTCTCTTCTTGGCTCTGGGAGCAGATTGTGGTTTAGAAGTTACAGACAGTGAAATGTGAAATATGACAAGGTCCCTGTTTGAATCATCTTTAGGGACTGAACCCGGGACCTCTGGATGCAAAAGCATGAGGAACTCTACCACCTTGCATCAAAGATCAGATCTCGCAACGTTAAGGCAGGAGTCATAGACCTCTATCTATGGCCTTGCTGCTAGAGGGTAACACAGAGCCATACGTTGTCAGAGTGGATTACGGAAGTACTTAGTTTTGGCATGTTCCCTCTGAAAGCTTGTTTGGCAAGTAGCTACTTGGCTTCAGAGACCTGGATTCTTTCCCCAGTTCTGTCTGAGGTGACCTCACAGAAACTCTGTTTTCTTACCTACGAAATCAGCGAGTACTGCCCCAAGGTATGAAATCTTGGCTCCTCATAAGGATTGTTAAACATAAAGGTATTAAAACCAGCCGTCAGTGGAAGCTCTGGGACCAGAGTCCACTGTCACAGAGTTTGTCATTTAACGCACATTCCACCAGGCTACACTGTGTGCACATGAGAGATTATTTTTGTTAAAATAAATCACTGTCCTTTTAATAGCAGGAAACGTGATCTATTTTCATTCCCACATCCTGCAAGGGAAAGAGGGCAGAGCACTACAAAAGGAGGAGGAGGAGGGGCGAGTTTTACCCAACTTTTCCTTTTGGGATATATCCTCAAATGAACTGGGATGCTTCAAGGCACAAGACACAGCGTATCCTGTACATTAAGAAGTAATGCAGAGAAGCTCTCAGCCCATTACGGTATTTCAATGTGAATTGATTTCACAGCAGCCGCCGTGTGTGCAGGGTTCTGCTTCCAGCCCAAGGAGATACTTCACGCAAATAAGCAGATTTACAGTTCCCTCAATAGAGGGACTGACCATGAAATAAAACACCGGCGTCTTTTCAGACATCCATTCATGTCTTGATCTTTCCTCGAGTCCTGATGTCTTAGTTAAGCAGCTAGAGCTAGAGAGTAAGGAAAGCAAGCAGCAGCCTGAAAAAAGGGAGGTAGGCTATGCAAATAAGACCAACCTGGTCTCATCAGGTTAAACCCTGAGACCTCCAGTGCAGCCCAGAAAGCAGCAGAAAAGCCATATTTCTGCTGCATGGGGCAAAGGAAGAGCCCCCCAGAAAGCATACAGCCCAGTCCCTTGTGTGCTCTGGAGAAGCATCAGAACACGCACTGCTCCTCTGGGACAAGCTAGCGCTCCAGGGGCTAGATGTGCCAGGTTTCCATCTCCTCCAGGCTGGAGACAGCGAAAGTTGCTTTGCAGATCCTTAGTGTCACCCACTTCTCAGCCTGGACTATCTCCTCCGGCAGCATGCACCTTGAGATGCCATATAGAATCATACAACATCAGGGCTGGAAGAGACCTCATGAGGTTCTAGTCCAACCCCCTGCTCAAAGCAGGACCAACCCCAACTAAATCACCCCAGCCAGGGCTTTGTCAAGCCGGGCCTTAAAAACCTCTAAGGAAGGAGATTCCACCACCTCCCTAATAATTTTCGTTGCCCTCCGCTGGACTCTCCAATTTCTGTAGTGGGCGGGGGGGGGGGGGGGGGGGGGACGGGACCAAAACTGGATGCAATACTCCAGGTGTCTTTCCCATTCCCAGCAGACTTTCCACCCATGCTGGGCCCCACGCTCGGTCTTAAACCAGGCGTTAACATAGTCCCGTATCAGATGGTTTCCCCCACCCCTGCCTGTTTTATATCCTAGTAGGGTACAGGGCAAGCACCAGTCCACTGAACTCTGCAGCATTTGCAAAGCAGCCAGCCCGAGTTGCTACAGAGCGTATGGCCCAGAGCCGGCAAAGGACTGCTGTGAAAGCAGCAGCAGCGAACCCAGGACTGCAGGGCGGGCGGGGGCTGGTCATGAGGGAAGAGCTTAGAGACTTGCTAGAAGAAAACCAATGAGAGTTTCTGGGAAGTGAGAGCCTGCAGCCCGCTGGCAGCCGGAGTTCAACGAGAAAGCTGTGCTAACCAGCCATTCCTCGCTACTGCACTTTCTCCAGGCACCTCTTGACTTCGCCATCAAATCTGACCTGAGGTGAAGCACAGAGCCACAGAGCATGAGCTTAGCTGCACCACAGGATAATCACCCAGCTTCTGCCCCTCAGCCCTCCTGTGGCTTTGAAAAACAGCCCCCCCCCCGCCCCGGCATGTGCACGGGTTTGGCCTAGGATTTGGGTGTGTTCTACGGAGACTCACTGACCCTGGGACGCTCCCAGAACCATCCATGAGACAGCGCTACGGCACTGCTGGCCCACACCTACAGCCACCGCTCCTGAAGTCACACCAAGCAGCACCTCAGCTTCCGCTTAAAACGGAACGGCCTGTTTCTAGCCCACACTGTTGGGAAGAAAAGCTTGGCCATGGGACCCAGGCATGGAAGAGGCAGAGGTGCCTGCCCGAGTCTGCAAAGAGCCTGGAAGAGTCTGGGCGAAGGATGGGACTGCCTCATGCATCTCAATGGGGTGTTAACACCCAGGCTCAGTGCCATGCAGGTGTCCTGCCAACCCCACCCCAGCAGAGGCTGCATGTGGCAGGTGGGGGAAAGTGCAGCGTGCCCAATCCCCGCACCCAGCAGGTACGGCCCAGCCGCTGGAGTACGAACTGGGACAACTGCCTGCTGCCACCCCAGCCCCTTTAGTCAGTTGTGTGAGGAGGTGACCCTGCAGATATCGATCCTTGCTGCCCCCCCAAGGGGAGGGGCTCCCTGCGGTTGCTCCTCGGGAAACAAAGGGGCACGGTGCTGCTGCCTCTTGCGCCTTGGATGAGAGGGGAGCCTCCCCCGCCCCCCACTGCCATGGTCTGGCACAGCCTAGTGGTTACAGCATGAAACTGGGAGTCAGACTCTTGGGTTCTCTGCTGGATTTGTTGTGTAATCTCAAGCACGACACGTAGCCTCTCCTTGTCTCACTCCCCCCATCTTTAATATAAAACCATTTCACTTCCCCAGGCAATTCTCACACTCGGCTGCCAGGAGAAATGCCGTCAAACTCCAGACTAATCAACCAAACATCAGCTCTATCTACAGAGCAAGGGCTGTGTCCAGGCCAGCCTTCCTGAGCTAGCTCGAATCCAGCAGGGCTGGTAACAACAGGGCAGCATGGGCAGGTACCAGCTCAGAACAGACCCTAGGTACGTACTCTGCTTGCCAAGCCGCTCTGAATTACAGTGGATGAGAAGCTGGATATGAGTCAGCAGTGTGCTCTTGTTGCCAAGAAGGCCAATGGCATATTGGGCTGTATTAGTAGAAGCATTGCCAGCAGATCGAGGGAAGTGATTATTCCCCTCTATTCAGCACTGGAGTATTGCATCCAGTTTTGGGCCCCCCACTACAGAAAGGATGTGGACAAATTGGAAAGAGTCCAGTGGAGGGCAACAAAAATGATCAGGGTGCTGGGGCACATGACTAATGAGGAGAGGCTGAGGGAACTGGGTTTATTTAGTCTGCAGAAGAGAAGACGGGGGGATTTGACAGCAGCCTTCAACTACCTGAAGGGGGGTTCCAAAGAGGATGGATCTAAACTTCTCAGTGGTACCAGATGATAGAACAAGGGGTAATGGTCTCAAGTTGCAGAGGGGGAGGCAGCGGGGCTCTGGTTGTCAGCCCCGGGGTGGCGGCAGCACAGAAGAAAGGGTGGCAATGGGGCGCTAAGTCTGCTGTGAAAAGTGATATTGACAGATAACACTTTTCATATTGCCTCCCTTCTGTGCTGCTGCTGGCGTGGCCCTGCCTTCAGAGCTGGGTGCCCGGACAGCTGCCGCTGCTCTTCACTCTGCCTTCAGAGCTGGGGGGCGGTATATGTACTTGGGGGGCAGGGGAGTAAACGACTACAGACACAAAGAACTGGGGCCCGATCAAATACGTTTGAGAACCACTGCCCTAGAGTGACTCACCTAATTCCAAGGGCTTCATTAAAGGAGGCGGATGTGTCTGCTTTAATGCAAGCAATGTGCACTCGGGGAAGGTGTGCACAGATTCTTCCATTCCTCTTGCTAATGGTAAACCTATCTGTAGCAGTGCAAGCTCTCATTCTATTGAGCAAACAGAAGAGTGAGCTCTTTAAAACCGTCTTTAGTTACACAGCGCATGTTGGAGGAGTGTTGACAGAAGCACCCTTGGGGGGGTCAGGATGGAGAGCATAAGCCATGTGATGCCAATTTAGTTCAATATGGGAGGCAAGCCAAGCAAGCAATTCTTTGCGGACTGCTATGCTGGAGCCCTATAGATTTTTCTCCTTTTAGCCATCTTTTGTGAGCAGGCCGCAGAACACACGGCAGGCAACTAGCACTCTTGTTTTAAAAGTCAAGCTTTTATCTCAATGCTGTCTTTACAAGATCAGGAAGAAACTGGGACACGTCTTTCTTTTAACTGCACGCCTCTGTCAGAATCCCTACTGTGAGCAGATATCCTGTAGGCTGAGGCCTAATGGTGACAGGAAAGAAGTAAATTAGACTCTGGGAGTCAGATTCCGATCACCAACTCATGGTCCAGGGACCAGGCTGCTCATCCAATGGAGTTACTCCAGATTTTCACCGGGGAAGCTGAGATCAGAATCTGGCCCTGAAAGCAAAGCACAGGAAGAGGATCACAAATTGAACAGAGGGATATCATGGTCTGAATAAAGGACCATGAGTTCGGAGGGCAGCAGCCAAGCAGAGGAGAGGGGAGAATGAATAGAAAAGATAGAATCAGCAAGTAGCTTGATGGTGCTGTTTAGCGTTAGAAAGCATTGTATATTTTACCCCTGAAATTGTTTCCTTGACATTGGGCCTCCATTTATTTAACCAGAATATGATTTCTCATAAACCCTCAAGTTACCTTCTCAGTCATCACTGTTCCACTGATGGAAATGCACCTTCTACAACGTGCAAGGGTCATTACAAACCAAAAAGAAGGTGGTGACAATTCTGTCTTAGGATACCTCTGTGACCCAGTTCAAAAGGGATCTTTTATTCAACAGGGCAGGAAACATGATTCTTAATGAGGTAGGCTGCTTTGGCACAAACAAAAAAACCCCAAACCCACACACCTTGAACTCCCTCATCAGGAGCCAAAGCAAACTAGGCTAAAACATGGACGTCTCTGGCAAAATCTTTGTGGAATTTGATGGGACAAAAAATGGCTTTTTACAGACAAGGCTCTGGTAATCTCACTCAATCTCTTTTTTTAGGATTGGTTTTACTGCCACTTTCTTTCAAAGTGTGTGTCATTAAAGGAACCTGCCCTTTGAAGGAGAGCTCGAGATAATTTGGGTTTTTTTAATATATTATTTTGGGAAACTATTTTTAAACCTCACGTCAAAAGTCAGGTGTTCTACCTAGTGGAAATTGTGCAATGTAATGCAAGGAGCATGAGCCTGTAGGAAGGTAATAATGACTCTGAAAGAGCCAAGAGCCGGAGAGGCCAGTCATCCAATTCACCCACACGCCCTCCCCAAAATAAAGCTGCAGCTCTAGGAGTAGGACACGGAGCAGTTAGTGGAATTTCACTGACCTTTGACTGCACTAGTAAATATTTTGGGCAGCATTTTCATTAAAAAAAAAAAAAGTCTCATAAGAAGTATTCACCCCAAATCACTGCACCCTTCAACTAACTACTTTAAGCTACAGATGTTTGCACCCCAAGTTACTACCTCGCTGGTGCCCTGGTACAGCATTTAACTCTTTTGGTTTTGCCCGCCTCTCAGCACTGCTAAAGAAATTGCATCCCAAATAAGCTCCAGAAGTAATACTAGAACCCACCCATGCCCCTGGCGGGCAAAGAGAGCCCAGTTCTGCCCCCACGTGCCCCCCTGGGGTGCTGCTCAGGTGTGACCAAGGGGGAGGATTCAGCCCAGAAGGTTTTGCTTTGGAAGAGACTCAAGGCGTTGACTCTTTTGGGGCCCAGTCCTGCAGGGTGTCGGAGCTCTCTGAAGGAGGTACTCAACAGCCCCTTTGACTTGCCTACAGCACTTCCAGTCCCTGCACCGTTAGCAGCATCTCTGCTCTTCCCAACCCCGGCCAGCTCCTCAGTCATCTGGCCTGACAGATGCTGTGGGGTTAACTCAGCCCTGGTCTGCAGCTCATCTGCTCCCCGGGGATGCAGCTTTTTCCACGCACCAAGCCCCACCTAGTGGACAGTCTCTCTGCCTTCCCCACCAAGCCAATGCCAAGCACACCGGTTCAGCATGTGATACTGGTGAGAGATGCTCTCCTGTGGCATCGTGGGACACTGAAACCGAGGGCTGCCGCGGCTGCACCTGGAAAGAGACTGAAGTCTGACTTCAAAGCCCTCCGTGTTTCATGCAACGAACACCCAGTGCAGGTTCCAAACGGACCGGTCGCTGCCAGGGGTCTCTGCTGGCAGGTCCAGCAGCCTCCCAGTGCTGGTTCCAGCAATTCTTTACACCCACAAGGAACAAATTCCACTCGCAGCCACTCCTGGGAGTCTCCCAGTCATGCCAAGGAGCAGGGCAGGCAGTCCCGTCGGGTCAGACTCTGACCAGAGTACGCACAGCACTTGGGGTTTTTCCTCCAGGATGCTTTACTGCATTGCAGTTTGCTATTTGTCTTCTAGTCCTTAGAGGCACAAATCGCTAAATGAATCCACAGAGCCCTGCTTGCAGACAGCTCGCGTGGGCTCTGCTCACAGAAACGCATCTGCCCCCACTGTGCCCCCCCCCTTTCAGTCGGAAACCAGGGGTGCACCGAACGTGGGAGATGGTGGGGCTTACAGAGAGCGCCCCCCCAACTGGGTGGTGACCAGGGGTCTATTCTTGGCTCTGCCACTGGCCTGCTGTGTGATCTCAGGCAAGTCACTTCACCTCTGTGCCTCAGTTTCCCTATCTGTAAAATGGGGATACGGATCCTAGACTCCCTCTGTACGACACTCTGAGATCCACTGATGAAAACCTCTACACAAGAACTAGACATTGTGTTGCTGCTGCTGGGCCTGCACATGGATATCCAGCACGTAATTTTTGTCTCCAGTGACCCAGCCATGACATTTCACTGCCGTACCCGAGTCTGGCTGTTCTCTATGGAGACGACTGACGCTGCACCCCATATTCTTCACGGTCATATTATGATGATTATGGTATAATTATGATGCATTTTGTACAAGACGGGTCTTGTGAGGGGTCATTGGAAAAGTGATGATTTGCTGACTAGGATTATCCTATTTGTATGCATGCATCACTTTTGTATCTGAAGCTATAAATATTGACTAGGGATCTGTATTTCAAATGGGCTTACCCTGGGTGCGTGCCTGGGGGGGTCTGTGAAGGTGGACCAGCGTTAGACTCACTTGAGGCTCAGGGGAGAAAGCTGAAGCTCGGGGCCCTGAGCCCTGCCACCCGGAGCTGAAGCCAAAGCCTGAGCAATGGAGTTTTGTGGGTGCCCCTGTCGTGTGGGGCCCCAGGCAATTGTCCTGTTTGCAACCCCCTACTGCTGGCCCTGGCTTTTAAGGCGGACGAAAAGGCTTCAGGTATACGACATGTCTAGATCTTCACAGGTACCACCAAAATTAGGAACCTCAAACATTTTCGGTCTAGTTTTTATAGCTGTTGTGATGCAAATGCCCGTAGGGAGGTCGTGTTTCTGCAGCACTCACCATCCCCAGCACGGAAGCTGTCCCTCAGTAGGGACACATTTCGGCAGAACATTCTGCTGCATATACGACATCAGATACTAGCAACTTCACCAGAGGAAGACCACAGACCTCCCCAATTCACACTCTCAGTCAACAGAACTGTGTAGGCCAGAAGCACAAACGTGGAGACTGGCCCCTTAAGAAAGGCACGGTATTAGAAAAATCAAAACAAGGAAGCACAAATCGTGTCCAGAATCCTGTTTATTCAATCCTGGCTGCTTTGGGAAGGGTTGAGAAGAGAACGAAGCCCAGGCTTTTTAGTGGCTACAAATAAAAGACGTGCAAATAGGAGCTAGCAAACACAAGTCATGCACGGAGCGCCACGCTCTGCCTAGCTGAAGAGATCCTGCTGTGACAGACAGCTGCTCCACCCGCCCAGGCTTTCGTTTCTGCTCTGCGCACATGCAGAGAGTGTGGGGGCACAACGATACACAGCAGAGACGTTCTCAACAGAACAGGGGCCTTCAGCACCCACGGCCCTGCAATCACCGAGCTCTCGAAGGCCGGCCTGTCCATCAGCAGGGTCAAAGCATAAAAGAGAGAACAAAACCAGAGTGCACAATAAAACACAGCAGCCTGTTTATCCATTCACAGGCTTTTCTATGCTGCTCATCAGTGTAATCATTAGTCCCCGAAAACACGTCAATGGGCCTGTCCTCACAACACCCTGAACAGCAGGGAAGTATCATGGATGGGGAAATGGGCCCCAGAGACCTAACTGACACGTTAAGAATGGAGACTAGAACCCACGTCTAAGTTTCACTCCAGTTCCGCAGCCACAAATGTGCCCTGCCCTCCCCTCTGGTCTCCTCTCCTCTCCCCATCCCAAAGGATCACAGGCATATTGAAAGGGGAGAGGAAGGGGTGACTTCAGAGGAACTGCTGAGGGGAGACGGTGAGGTCCAAAGCCCCTGGAGCGGGCTCCCTCTGATGAGATGAAGTCGTGATCCTATTGGCCTTCAGGGTACATCACAAAGTAGAGAGCGAGAGCGTACGGTCTATATTCCTTATCCATCCCAGTACCTGATGTGAGAACTTGTCAGTTATTTTGCAAGTCATTCCAGGCTGATGGGTGGTTTACAAGCATGCAAAACATGTAGTTTCACAGACAGTTGCTGATCTCATACCTGTTTATCCAAACCGTTTAAAATCCAGGATTTAAGGAAGGGAAATATCCATGTCATTTCTTAACCTTTGCCCACCCCTACCAATCAGAGGTATATTCTCCTTTCACTGAAGGCCTGCAATCCCTGTGGCACTTGTGAAAGATACAGCAAGAAGATAGCAGTTTCCTTACCGTGAAATTACCTCTTCTATCAGCAGATGGAGCAAATGCATTGGTTTTACTGTAGGCTGCAGAGAGCATCAGATGTGTGGAAGAGGTGGGGGCGGGCCTAGAGGAGAGCTGAAGACAAGGGGGTTTAGGTTTTTCCTACTGCACCTCTGGGGAAGGAAGGAGAAATCTCTCTCGCCCCCACCACGAAGGACTCACCCAAAACAGAAGTTAGAAGCCATGGCAAGGAAATCCAGGTGAAACACAAAGGCAATAATTGACTGACTGACTGACCATTTGCCAAGGGAGGATGCGGCATCACAGTTATAGGAGCTGTTCAAGGCTAGGGCAGATCCCCACCTATTGGAGGTTTAAGGAGCATTTTAAATCAGTTCTGCTGCACCAAATCATGGCAGGTGGAGATGAAAAACACCTACAGCATCAGGTCATCACAGAGCCATTATGGATTTTTTCCCAGCATGAGTGCCTTAGCTAGTGCCATGATAGGTGGAGAGGGGGGAGAAAGGGGGCGTGACTAGGGCGATGAGAAGAGATGGGGTGGGAGAGGGTGGCGAGGTGATGGACAGCATACCTAACTATGCATCCTGTTTAATGCAAATGAATTGAAGAATGTCTGTGTGGAATAACTCAAGGCAGGCTGGTATTTTGGCCAAACCACCTTTACAAGGTCCTTTTTGTGTTGGTTTTATTTTAGTATTTAGTAGCCACTTTATGGTACTTTATAGCATCATAAAATCCAAGAAGGGAACAGGCAATTGGCACCGTTTATCAGAGCTAGAGAACAGAACAGGCTTTGTTTATAGCAGCATTGTTAAGAATTTATTGCTAATGCATATTAAGTTATGAAAAGAAACCATCACCTTTACAGGGGCAATTGCAAGTGAAATTGGATCCAAAGTTAGGGTATAAGTTGTTTAAGAAATAAAAGTCAAGCATTCACAAAAACCTAGGAGGAGAAATAGCTCAAAGTTTCAGTGGAAGCAGGTGATTTTGTTAATTTTAAAACAGAAGTGACTGCAACCCAAACGCTGAGAAAGTGAAATAGACCCACTAGTCACTTTCGCTTCAGTCTGGTTGCATTTCACTCTTTTCAGACAAAGTAAACAAACAGCTTTAATAATGAGTTAGAAAGGAGAGATTTAACATTGTTTCTGTTGAACTACTGCAAGATGTTACTTAGCACATAGGCTTGGATTATAAATCGGAGGAAAAATGCAGGGATTTTGGAGTTCATTGATTCTACACTGAATTGATAATCTACAATTCAGGGGGGCGAGTAAGAGAGACATTGACAGCATCCTTATAAAATAGGGCGTAAATGTGTGAATCAAGTCTATAAAGCTTTCAATTACTCGGGAGATTCTGAACTAAAACTAATTAAAAGTGCATCCAATTTAATGAGGCATTTGGGAGCCAGGAGTAGCGTTTTAGTTAAAGAAATTATATTAAAATCTTGCCAGTCTGACCTCAGAGGAACTCAAAATGTAGAATCTCTCAACTGTGGTGGCCTGGGTACAACAAGGCTACCCTGGGTCGGGTCCCTGTGCCCACCCCTCCTTTTTCCCCATGGTAGTAGTCTTGTAGGATAAGAAGGGAGGAGGCAGGTAGCCGGGCATCTGGCCCTGGAACCCTCCCCTAACCTCGTGGTGGGGCAGAGCCAGTACTCTGCGGGCCGCAGGGACCGTTGCATGGTCTGCATGTTGTGAGTGGGAGCCCGTGTGTTCAGAGCAGCCATCAGGGGTTGGACTATCAGCCTTGGCTTTGTGCATCTGGAGTACGGGCACAAGTCCCTAGAGCCAGGAGACAGGTGTTCCACAGGGCAACCTGCAGGGGTGGAAAGAGTGTCTGGCCACAGTGAACCAGATGTTAACAGAGAAAACTGGCAGTCCTGCCACAGGCGAAGCTGCCAGTGAGCTCAGTGGGGTCGGACAGGTCCGGGAGCAGATTCTTAGGGTTTCTCGAGATAGATTTAGGCTTTTAACGATTGTGCTAGGGACTAGGCTCCTCATTCCAATCTCCTGCTGTGGAGCTGCAACACGCTCAGAAAGGGAAAAGGAGCCAGCTGCTTATTCCGTGGCCCTTCGCAGCACACAGCCGTTTGGCTCACAGATCAGAGAGCTCGTGTAACATCCAGGCCCAGGTCACAAAGAAGAGGCAGAACCGGAAACAAACGAAGGGGCTGAGATTGCTTCAATCAGGATAGGCAGGAAATGCAGGAAGCGGGCAGGGGAAGAGAACACAGTTCACATTACCGGGAAGCCCAGCAAGGAACTCTGGGAGAGAGCCGGCCTTCGCCTGCCCAGGATGCTTGCTATGTGCTCAGCATTTGAAGTTGACCCAGCTTTCGCATACCCCAAGCCACCGCATTCTTGTATTAATGGCTTAGGCAATGGTCAGCTCTGCATTTGTTTCTACTTCAGCTTGACCAAGGTGACCTGACTCCACAGAGGTTGCACCACAAGCTCGGGGCTCTTATCCGGCCTGCGAGCCAGACGCACTCTGTGCATTTTCAATCAGGAACCAGCACGCTGCAGCTGGCTCCAGTCAAACAGCATCACCTACCCGCAGCGTTCAACCCTCAGGAGTGGGGCCTCCGAACACCACGGGACAGGCTTAATTACCAAATTAAAACAAAAAAGTTGGGTTCTTGCCATTTGTCAGCTGCTTTTTGAGTCCTTCGGATGCACTTGGGTCACATTTTCTAGTTTTTCTCTGCAACCATGAGGGCTGCAAACTTGCTGCCCGGTTTTTTTTTCTTCGGTAAAGTGAAAACTGAGATTCTCACATAATCCCAGGACTCCAGGACCTGGGACTTTAAGGAAAACACCCAGTATTCCCAGAGATGGCAACAGTGTCCGATGACGTCTTTTCACCCCGTACCCAGCTGAATGACTAACATGTTGGAACCTCTAGAGACCTGTGCCGAAGTTTCCTCGGCGTAAACCCAGCATGCAGTTACCTCCAGCGTGCACCACCATGTCCACAGAGACAACCCCGCAGTCCCAAGGACATAGCCAGTGCATTAGGCTGGAGATTCAACCCTTCCCGCTGCAGCAAATGCAAGCACAACTCATTTCAGTAACTTCGGGGATAAAGTCGCCGCTGCTTCTCTGAAGTAGGACTCTGATGCCATGGACGTGTGCTCTTGCACACCCCAAGGATCTCACTGCACTTACTCACATGCACAGTTAAACCACGTGGGAACGTTTGCAGGACGGGATCTAGGCACGTGACAAGCCTACACTGCATCGCGCCCTCTCTCTCCCCCATCTGATCTTTATTCTTTAGTAGTTTTTCGTAAGTAACATTCCACATTCCACTGTATCCCAGGGGCATGTGAAAAATTCGGGCTTCAAATAGCTTTAAGTGAAAGTGTTTATTTATAGACCGTACACAGTATATAGTTGAAATTTCTTCTGTCTTCAGATCAGTCAAACCAGCATCAGCTCTGCATTCACTACTTATAAAACAAGCAGTTCTCTCTTTCCCAGTGATCACGCACCCTTGATCACCTTTGATCTGCATGCATCTGAACCTCCTGAGTGAATGGGGACAAGCTTCAGAATCCCAAAGCACGTCAATGAGAGACGAGTTCCCAGATCCTGGTGTGGAGCCATGTTTCGTGCTCCCCAGTCACCGGGTCCGGCAGCAGGTGCATTGTTTGCCCTGTAACAACAGTGGCCGTTTGGTGGGAGCGTTCCAGGCTGGGCTTTGAGTCAGGTCTTACAAAAGGCACACCTGTAACCAGAGATACACCAGTGTCCTCCTCCTCCCCTCCCCCACCATTCACGTCACTGTGCTCTGAAGAGTGCAGACTCCTGCACCCCTGAGCAGCAGAAACGCATCATTTCCCTGTGTTCGGGGCCCTACATCCTTTCCTTGGGCTGCAGGATTTGGCCCTAGGAGAGGGTATGCCTTTGCCAATGAGCACGTGCACTGACTACCTTTAACACACACAGCCTGTTGCCAACTCTCGTGAGTCTTGCGGTCTTTGGTGCTTTGCTCAAAGCCCCAGCTCCTGGAGTCAGGTGATGAGGTGCAAATCTCAGCTTCCGTTTGCCAGCAAACCGTTTCAGGCCCTCTTGGTGGCAGAGAAACGTTGGAAACACGACACGAGTGAGACCGGAAAGCTCAGAGAGCAGGAAGGAAATAAAGAACGCCAGAGGTATTTTTATTTCTGGAGCCCACTCCCCGTGACACTCCCCCTCCGGACAGCTGACACCCGTCCATGCCCACGGATTTAGCTGTGACTGTGTAGGCCAGCGAAGGGTGCAAGAGGCCTGACTCACTAGGCGTGGAGCCAGGGTGCAGAGCAGCCACCCTTGGTAAGCACAGCTGCGGATACACGATACCTCCTTCAAGAAGCTGCTCAGAGACTGGCCTACCAGAATCCCCACGTGAGGAGCAGCACACAAACCTCTGCAGCCAGGGCTGCCTGCAATTCTAGGAGCGGCCACTGGAGGGGAGGTGTCTTGTAGGATTGAGAGCTTCTTTCCCCCTTAAACATCCTTACGGCTCTTATTCGAGTCAGTAGCTGAGCACGCTGGCTTGACCTAGAGGTGCATGTCGAAACAGGGAGCTCTGCTTTGTCCTAGGGCCTGTCATTCTCTTTCCACAACAGACACATACGATTCCTGGGGGGGGGGGGGGGGGGGGGGGGAATGAGGGAGTCCCACAGGGAATGAAGGGGGGACGTCTCCATCCCAGGGGCTGCCCGGAAGGCCCCGCAGTCTGCATGCGACAGAAAGCCCAGCACAATTCACCCAGAGCGGCCACAAGCCATTTGCTGGGAGCACTGCGCTCCCGGGACAAGCTGGGCTGGGAATTGCAGGAGCTCTCCCTCCCTTCTGCTCACCAGCAACGTTCACACACAGGCCCTCCTGGGTCCTCCGCTCAGAGCTGAAGCAGATGGCTCGGGCCAGGTGGTCGCTCTCCCCGGCACATGCACAGATTGGACTCCGCTCTGAAGCAAGCAGGTCAGATGTGTTCAAGGGAGCAGCAGTCCGCTTGGAAGCAGCGCTGGGAAGAGCTTCGTGTGTCTGACTCGGGGTTAGTCTGCAGCCACAAAGGGATGCACATTTAGGACCTCCCATTCCAGCCCTTCCAGCCCCTTCGCCTGCAGGGCCCACAGCACTTCACCCTGCCACCCGCAGCTCCAGGGGCCGCAGGGCAGCTCCGGTTCCATGCCAGCACCGAGCTCAGCCACTGGCCTCTCCGCAGGATCTCTGCTTCGGGAGCAATGTCCACTAGAAATGCACCGAGACCCCCAACCCATCGCACATAGCAGGGCACGGCTGAGCAGTCAGACACCTCTCAGCGCCGACTGCGCTGGGCTGGACTCACTGGCTCACTGCCAGGCCTGACCGAGCCAGCTCAGATCAAGCCTTGGTGAACGTTGGCTGGAGTTTTAAAAGCACTAGGGGGCTCAGGTTTGAAACGTGGGACATCACACACGGGCTGCGACCACTGAACATCTTCACTTTGCTCTCCCCTACCGTCCTACCGGACAAACACACAGCCCCTGTTCACGGCAGAGCCGCACAGAACCCTTCTCGGACATCACACCTCGGCATAACGGCGGCCGCTCAGTCTGTCGCCTTCCTCCCTGTTCAGAGACGTCCCTCTCACGCCCAGCCCTGCTTCCTCTCGCTGGCCAAGCCCATCCGCCCCATACCATTTCCTGTCCCAACAGGAAATATACATAATCTGCAGAAAAAGCCCATGATCTTACTCTTCACGGTGACCGTTGCTCTCTCTCCTGACTCTCCCGCATGTTATAAGCTTGCAGTGTTCTAACTAAAAATAGACCCTGAGCTGGGGAAAGGCCTGTCTTCATTCTGGTCTGTTTAGATCCCCACACACATCGGGGACAGATCCCCGCACACATCAGGGACAGATCCCTGCACACATCAGAGACAGATCCCCGCACACATCAGAGACAGATGAAATTTAACAGCAATGGAACCATAAAATAGATACACATAGGGAGAGAATGCAAGAATGGTCCTATCGATCAGTGGTCCAGCGAGCTTGGAAGCAGACACTAGCTGATGCAAGACAGAGCAGAAGGAAAATGCCTTACGAGAGCTTTCCTGTAAGTGGACAGGACCTCACCAAGGTACAGCAGGGAGTTTCTTCCCTAGGGAATCCTGAGAAATCTCAGGCCACCATGTCCCTTCCTTTGCCTTCACCTGCAGGAATAGCTCTTCCTCCTCCTTCAGTTCCTCTCTACCTTCCTCTGCATTTCTAGCATTGCTATCTCTCCGCCTCCCTGCGCCCGTCACAGAGACAGGAAGGGGAGCAACAGCAGAACCC
This sequence comes from Macrochelys suwanniensis, assembly GCA_033296515.1. Lineage (NCBI taxonomy): Eukaryota > Metazoa > Chordata > Testudines > Chelydridae > Macrochelys > Macrochelys suwanniensis. Next base: position 2,195,526 of record CM065783.1, on the reverse strand, counting down.
TCTTTTGTTTGCCATTTGTGCCCCCCTACAGTACAAACCCAGCCCCTCCCACGAGCATGGCCAGGCAGGGAAGGGTTCACGGGCACAGAAGATGAAGCAACCCAGCAGCGTGAGAAAGGAAGAGCGCAGGTAGGTACCCAGTGAAAGCTGGCTGCACAGGCAGTTCACAAGCGTTTCTGAGCACAGGTAGAAACAGAGCAGTCACAACAAAGGAAGGAATTATGCAAAACTAGCAAGATCAGCTGATCTCTAATTCCCAGCGCCTGACAGCAGCGCTAATCTCCCATTTCTCAAGAAGAATGTCAGAGGCTGAGGACATGAAGGAATGGGAATGCAGGTGGTTCTCACACACACACACACGGAGCCATTTCAAAATCCACAGGCAGTTACAACAACACAGCTTTATTTGGTGCAGTTTCTTTCATATACGGCACATTCCAAACGCGGTGCAAAATTAAAGACTCAATCGGAGCTGGTGAGACAAATGGAGTTAAGAGGTATTAAGCCAGGGATCTCAAACTCAAATCACCACGAGGGCCACATGAGAACTAGTAAATTGGTCCGAGGGCCGCATCACTGACACCTTTTCATACAATGATACAAAAGTATAGTCAAAAATGAAAAAAAATGAAGAGTAATAGAGTATTCTATTAAAAGTCAATGTATTAACTTTTTAAAAACTGTAATGCAAAGAGGGGTTTTAATAAAATATAAAACACTCAGTAATGTTTGGAGCTTGGCTGCCAGTGGAGTCGGCGCCTATGGCAGGCCGCAGGAAATAACTCTGCGGGCCGCGTGTTTGAGACCCCTGTATTAAGCCATAGAGCGTGACATCTGAAAGGAAGGACAATCTGGTAGTTAAGTCACTGAATGGTGACTCAGGAGAACTGGGTTTGATCCCCAGTTCTGGCATAGTGTGTGCTCCCAGGTTTGCAATCTGAATTCTCAGTAAGTGTTTTTTTAAATTAATTCAGAGTTTGTGACCACAACGCCAGTATAAAGTTAACTGCATGTAAGATGTTCTTGCAAACTCGTCTCTAGTTTTACAACTGGTACTTTAGGCCAAAGTTTGCAGACTTTGGGCCTGGACTGAACCAACCCACGTTCCAGGGAGCAACTCTACTTTCTGCTAACTGCATGTAGCTCCCTCACTGAAGTCGAAGAGCTGCAGCTGGCCTGTGTCTGAACAGAGACTGCATCTGAGGCCTGGTCTATATTTCCAGTTTAGACTGACATAGCTACGTCATTCGGGGTGTGTCATTTGGTAAACCGACCTGGCCCCCAGCTTAGACGTGGCTAAATCGATAGAAGAATTCTTCCACAGACCTAGCTGATGCCGCTTGGGGAGGTGGGTTACCTTCCGCCAACGTGGAAGTGTCCGTTTCTATTCTAATGCAGACTAGCTGAGAGGGGTTTAAAGCCATTTTATTTGTAGTGGTTCCTTGCAAAGAGACTTTGTCAAACCAACTTTACACTCTGCTCCCCACAACGTGACTAGTACGACTCCAGCCCAAGCAGGTTAAACTGTAGGAAGAGTCGGCATGGTGGAGCGCCACTTGTGGGAAGATGGGGATTCTGCTGACTCCAGTGCAGGAGGCTCTGTGTTGACACCGGGGCAAGTGAACACAGAACCTGGCCCCGAGGGATTAACCTGCCTTCCGAGGGGCCCCAGGTGGCTCCCACCGACGACAGCAGCAGGACAAGTGCAGGGTTAGAGAACGTGGCCCTCGCACTGCGGCCCCAGTCTCCAGTCAGGATCACAACATGGCTCATTACGAGCCCAAAGGGAAAAGCCGACCTACTCCATTTTAAATGTACTTTGAGTAAACAAATCCTGTACTGAATACACCTCCCCGAGTAGCCTTTGGCTTCCAAAACAAAAGGTCTCTCTCCTGACGGAGAGGGCAATCTCTTAGCCGCTGTAAGCCAACCAGCCACCCAGGGGACGGGTGTGTGTCCCCACCCCACACTCACCTCAGTGACCCCCCATTCCACAGACTGAGAGAGAGGGCTCCAGGCCAGTAACGCCAGGCACCCACTGCCAGCCCTGGCACACTTGGAAGAAAGGAGACGGGGCCGGAGCCAGGCCTGGGGCAAGCTGCCAACGACACTCGCCAGAAGGAAATCCCCAAACCGAGTGGGGAGAAGGAATTGGAGGGCAATAAGAAAGGAGCGTCCCTAGGGCTCCCTGACAGTTCCCATGGAGGCAGACACACAGCCAGAGGTCCCCCGTGTCGCTACAGATAACAGGAGGTGGCCACGTTTTCAGACAATAAGAATGACTCACGACAGTAAAGTCCAACGCAGACTGCGAAGTTACACGAAGGGATCTCACGGAACAGGGTGACCGCGTGACAAACAGCAGAGGAAATGCGATGGTGATGAGTGGAAAGTGATGCACATCGGGAAGCATAATCCCAACAACACCTACCAGAAAACTGGGTCTGAATTAGCTGTTGCCACTCAGGAAAGATCTCGGTTTTTAGTGCAACCACCGCAGCAGGCCCTTTCTTACCCTCATCTCTCTCCGCCCAGCCCCACAGGCCCGTCCTGCCCCCTCTCGTTCGGTCTCGTTGTTGGGATGGCGGGTAGATCCCCACGGAGCTCTGGGGGAGAGGGCGACTTCCTCTCTATGGCTGACGTGTCTGACCAGGCCCAAACCTCTGCCCCAGATTCAGCAGGGACAGGCCTGACCTGCAACGGACACGACCGAGCCAGAACTCCAGACAGCCCAGCGAGGGCCCGTGGGGCAAGCCTTCAAGCACTGGGCCAGGGTCCCTCTGCAAAGGCCACTCGGGCAGCCCCAACGCTGGCTTCCCCAGCCACTGGTGGGTTCCCCTGCAGAGGGGGCCGCTGTAGCAGCTCCCACACCAAACCAGGTGCTGGCCTAAGGGGCTCCCCGACACCAGCTGAGTGTGAAGCCGGTTTAAAGCCCCTGGCCGCTAGCTGTGTGTTGTGCATCTCAGAGGATGCATTATTAGCAACCCAGCAAGAACTGCACGAAATAGAATGTGGGGCAGGCGGGGGGGGGGGGGGGGGTGAGGGGGCCCCAACTCCCGTGCCGCTGCTCCGGGCGCCAACGTTTCCAAGAGAAAGGGGATGGTTTTAATTCTGCAAAAGCCACCGGCTCAGCCACTCTGGTCACCAGCTTTTTCATACTCCTAGTGCAAGCCGGGTTTGGGTTTGTGGCGGGCGGCAAGGAGGATTCCTAGCAGACAGATTAATGAGAGGGTGAGGGCTAGAGCTTCACAGGGACCTATTAAAGTGCCAGACAGAACATTTGTGGCTCTCTAATTAACGCCCACTTGCAATCAGAATGCAGGATGACATCACCACAACTGCTTCCATTCCAAGGTGTGACAGGGAGGAACCGACTGTTACACTGAACGAGCCCAGGATCCGGATTCGACTCCCACCAACTGCGCTGGCATGCCTGGAAGAGCCTCCGAATTCACGCATTTCATCTCAGTAACACGCCCCAGGGTTAAAACAGTGGGACGGCTCAGTTCTGCTCACGCAGAGGCTACTGAGGGGCTGCAGACACCAGCCAGCAAACCTTTCATGCAAACGCTGCAGAGAGAGTGGAAAGGGAGCAGAGAGCCGCACTTGGGCTCCAAGAAGCTGCCATTTCAGGAGCTAGCTAGTCTAGATTTTGCCTCAAAACACCACAGCTTAGCCCTAGACTGACCCCTACCCCCAACCCATCTCCCCACCACATAGTCTCTCTCCTCCCCTCCAGATCTATTTCTTTCCCATCCCTTCCCCAGGAGTTGGCATCACTCCCATCATCCGAAATAGGCTGACATCTGGCACCAACAGGACTGCAGCGGGCTTCGGCTCCGCCATCTCCCCGAGCCGTCACTGCCGGCACCCTGCAAGCTGCATTGAAAGGAGCTGGCTCCGGAGCTCAGGGGGGCTGGGAGATACAGGAGTCATGAACAGCAAGCCTGTGACGAGGTCAGGCACTCATTGGCCCCTCCGTCCAGCTAAGAGCTCTCTGCACTTCAGTTCACATCCGCCTTTCACCAGTAAGAGCAAGGAGCCCAAGCAGCGCCAGAAGGCTGCTGCATTTCAGTAGGGCCAGGGAGAAGTAACTGTCCCAAGATGCGCCTTTTCATACTCCTAGTGCAAGCCGGAGCTTGGGTTTGTGGCCGGCAGCTGGGAGGATTCCTACCAGACAGACTAATGAGAGGGTGAGGGCTAGAGCGTCACAGGGATCTATTCACAGGTCCCTTTGCGGGGAGATTCTGGTTGTCATCAGGGCCGGCTCCAGGCACCAGCAAAGGAAGCAGGTGCTTGGGGCGGACTATAGGGGGATCTGTCCCACAAGCGAGAAAAAGACCAAAATCTCGTTCAACTCGGAAACACCAGCTTTTCTGCCAGACTTCTCAGCTGCCCCATTCAGCCATTGCTAAGTGGCCCACTGCTATCTGGCTGACGTCACTCAGTGTGTGGCATTTAGTGCTCCCCCTTCCCACGCAAGTGGGTATCAGAAACAGTTGATAATTGAATGACATCAGAACGATACTGCAAGGAATATTCCCTCACAAAAGCATACATTAAGCCATGCCTGTCAGTCACAACGGTCACCTAAGCAAAGTTTACATCACTTCATGATGTAAACTTGGTTAAAAACAAACCCGTTTTTGGTAAGAGGGCTAACAATATGTTTCCAGAACGTTTTTTGATTTGCCTGTTTGTTATTAGACTGTTCATTAAAGGAACCGTGTCTTTGCGTAGCGTTAGTAACCCTTGTGCTAGCACTGCATGAAAACCAGAAAGGGAAACGGACTACACCAGGAGTGAGAGTGGCCAGCCTGTGTTTATAGCTCTCCAAGACGAGTGAAGGGCGAAGAGTAAAACCTGCCAACATGAAGACCGAGAACTCCGACTGCTCACACGGGAAGGGGTTTTTAAATATCGAAGGTGGTCATTAATAACCCACCTAATGAAAATGGTTTTTAAAATGTTTTTTTCATCTTCATGAGACAAAACATATGCAAATATCATTACTAAAACACAACCAACAAAGGCCTAAAGCTCTATGAATCGGGATGACCTCCTGATAGTTTTTAGATACAATTCAGTAATGCTACAAAGATTAAAAATATGATGGAAATCTACAAAATAGCTTCAAAGTAAGACATCAGTCAATGTAGCCCGAAAGCCACACTAACAGACCTACAATGCTTCATTCTCTGTCTGTGAAGGTTCATTACAGATTCTTTTAAAAGTCTCGTTCCAATCCTCCTCCCCTTTCCGTATCCAAGTTTTCAAAAAGACCCTAGGAACTCAGTGGATTACTGAGGGAGGGGGGGAGACTCATGGTTGTGAGGCAGGCCATATTCAATCACCCCAAGGCTATTATGGGACAACACTCGCATGCTGAGATAAGCAATGGTTTAGAAAAATATCTGAATGGTTTCAAACATCAAGATGATTTCACACCCAGATGGAAAATACTCGGGTTATTATCGCAACAGTCATTATGGTATTCAGCATGCAGTCATGCTAGGAACATCACAGGAATACAGCCACTTTCTTTTATAGGATTAGGGGACTGATCCAAACCCCACTGAAGTCAATAGGATTTTTCCAATGGCTTTAGTGGGAATTGAATCGGGCCCTAAAAATTAATCATGCCAGACTACATAAGACGTCATGGTGTACAGCCTATATCCAGGTAACAGATATAAGTAGTGGTTTACCCTACATACACAGTAATGTACAGTGCATTTATGTTCCCCCATCTAGAGGTGAGTAAGAGCAGTGATGAGGATTCATAGACCAGGATCAAGCTAAGGGTGAGAGCACAATTACTAACATCTCCTTTTGCGTCATGTGTGTCCGGGCTCTTGGCGTGGGAAGCTTTGGCGAGTACGCTCACTGTGCGCTCAGAGCGGCATTTTAATGGAATATTTAAAGAGGCGTTCAAAGCAAAAGCTTTAAAGTTTGTGGTCTTTATTCTCAAGGAAAAAGACTCTGCTTTGCAAAGTGTGTACTGGAGATCAGCACCGGGCTATCTGTGAGCTCGCCATCGCAGCCCAAACAGGCGGGCAGCACCTTCTCAAGAAAAGCAGTCGTCTTTCTAAACTGTTACTGGAACTGTAAGTGATTCTTGCACCAAAGAAAGCACAAAGGACCAGAGTGTGAAGAGTGGCCCAGATCAAAGGGGAAAAGCATTAAATAATAAAGAGAGAATTGAAAACAAAAAAATCCAGCTGCATAATCACATGCCAGGTCAGACTCATTCACTGTGAGATTGGGACATGAAATCCCTCATCTAGCACTGCTAAGGCGCCATTTCATATCTCCAGTAACCAAGTCTTTGCCCTCCAATGGCTGCTAAACAGTCTAGCCAGATACGTCTGCAGGTTTCAGTCCAGTTCCTAGCAGCTGCAATCGACAAGCCCTTCACAACTGGCAAGCTCAGAGCCACTGGGCACTTGATAGACATTGGAATGTGGTTTCAGTGTAGTAGCCATGTTAGTCTGTGTCAGCAAAAAGAAAATAAGAAAAATACTTGTGGCACCTTTGAGACTAACAAATTTATTTCAGCATAAGCTTTCGTGGGTTAAGAACCCACTTCATCAGACGCATGGAATGGAACACACAGTAAGCAGATATTTATACATTCAGAGAAACATGAAAAGGTGGGAGTGTCTATATCAACGTTAAGAGGCTAATTAATTGAAAGGAACTGTTATCAGAGGAATGTGGACCATCCTCCTTCCAGAAGGGGGCTGCTCCCACAGAGACCCAAGCAACAGAGTGAAAGGCTGGTGAACCAGTATCTCAAGTCTAATGAAAAAAACAACCAAACACAAAACCAAGAAACACATCCGGCCTGTCCCCTCTCCTTCCCGCCCTCATAGGGTTTGCTCAGAACTGATCAAATTGGCTCACAAAGCTCATCCATAGCCCAGAACCAGGCCAGCTTTGCAAAGCATAGGTGCCGACTTTTGTCGGCGCCCGTGGGTGCTCGCGCCCCGCCCCCGCCCCAACTCCACCCCCCGGCTCCACCCCTTCCCCAAATCCCCGCCCCCTGCCTGCGCAGCGCCTAGTGCGGCCTGCGGTCCGGAGCCCGGCCCGCATGAGGAGCAGCTAGCACCAGCCGGGCGAGCTAAGGGCAAGCGGGGGCTGCCTCCTGGCCCCGGAGCGCATCGCGCAGCCCTGGCTACCGCGCCTGTGGGGGCACGGCAGGGCCAGGGACAGGCCGGTGTAGTGTATTAAAGTGGTCTCCGTAGGAAAGTGCTACTTACGGTGTACTGAGCATGCTCAGTATATCTGCTGAAGCCACTGCCCTTCACCCTGCCCTTATTAGCCGTAGGATTCTGCTGACTGCTTTAGACAGGGTTTAAAAAGGGGCAAAGGGGGCGAATCGGAGCAGGGGGGTGGCCAGGATCTGAGCAGGGGGTGAGAATTTACTGATCTACGGCGGCGGTCAAGCATCAGGAGGCAGGATTAGGAGAGGGGCTAAAGGGAAAATCAAGAATGAGGGGGGGGAGGAGGCAGAGTTAAGCCCAGTGGGGGAGGCGCTTGTATAGGGCGTCAGAGGGCAAAACCCGGCACAGGCGGGGGAACAGCTACACATTGGAATTTCACACACGCTATAGTGCAAGCAACTGCTACCTGTAGACATCTGCTACATCAGGGAGCAGTTTTCTACAATAGCAGTTTCTTACAATCTAATATATGAGTAACTGCTGCCGGTAGCACATTCCTACATGGAGCAGTAGAATACACTGCACCGGCCTGGGCCAGGAGGCAGCTCCCCGCATGCCCTCGGCTGCACTATAGCGTGTGGCTGCTCTTCATGCGGAAATAACCCCCCTTCCCCTCCCCCGAGCCTCACGCTGCCCCGCTGAAATAACCCCCCCTCCCCTCCCCTCCCCCGAGCCTTGCGCCGCCGAAATAACCCCCCGAGCCGCCGAAATAACCCCCCCCGCCCAGCCTCGCGCCGCCGCCGTCAAAGTAAAAAAAAACAAACCCCCCGAGCGTCACAGCTAAGAAAAAACAAACAAACAAACCTCAAGCGCCGCCCCTTCCAAGGTGCCGGCCCTGCGCTGCCCGTCCCTGGCTCTGACGCTTTCCCCCGCGGCCCCCCCGCCGCCGCCGCACAGCTGAGAGGAGGCTGGGCTAAAAAAAGCTGGGGCTCTTCGCTGCGGCTTTTCGGCGGGAGGCGCCACCCGGAAGGTGAGTTGGGCGCGGGTGGGGGGGCGGGGGCGGAGGGGGGCTGCAATTTTTCCCCGTGGGTGCTCCAGCCCTGGAGCACCCACGGAGTCAGTGCCTATGTTGCAAAGTACTGAATTTCGCTGGTAACCTTTTGCACAGCTCATTGCCCCGGCCTTCATGCAACCCCCCCTGGCTGATGCAGTACGGGCATTGTGTTCACTGCACAAGACAGTCACTCAGATACCAGCATTGGGCCAACGCCACGTGGGTAGTTGGTTACGACTGCACTGGGCTCGGAGACCTGGGCTTTCTATCCCCATCTCTGGGGGTGACCTTGGGTAACTCACAACCATTCTGTGCCTGAGTTTCCACACTTATAACCCTTCCCTATTCCAGAGGGCTGCGGAGAGGCTTAATCTCTTCAACGCATTTTGATATCGTTGATGTGACAATGATAGCAAGGACAAACAAGGGGTGTCAGACTCCTAAATACTATAGCAATGGCCACATTGGACATGCTAACACCAGGGCGAAACAGCAAGATTGCTCATCTGTGCCTGTGCGTAGAGACCCCCGCCCTCCGCAACCCACCCTGGAAGGACTGTCCTCGTTGTGGGAATGATGTCGACTTGGGAGCAACCCGCAGACGTCTTCAACTGGGGTAGCTGTGACACAGGCGCCCAAGCAAGAGCTGAAAGTGGGGCACAAGAGCAATTTGCGGTTCAGGCTCCAGGGAGGAGGCTGATCAGCAGAAAGGGACGTTCTATTCCAGAACACTGCAACAAATGCCACAGGGCAAAGGTTCCATATTTTAAACCATTTCCAGTTCTATAGAGCAGGATCCTTACGGAAAAGTCCTTCCCATCCCCCACTTTAAGAGAAAAAGCAGGATTATATTACGCTCCAGTCCAGAAAGTAAAACGTCTACGTCTTCTCTGCCAGACAGTGACAGCTTGAGGCCGAAGGCTCCGGTAAATGATCTCATTACCACCAATCCAGCCAAAGCCATTGCATAACGGGGAAGAGCCGAGAGACACTGACATGCACGTTCCTTGCAGCACTGCTGGATAATCCAATTCTGCTGCGGGGCAAAGAACTGCCAAACTTAGTCTGCCGGGTTGGTTTGTTGCTAAATTCAAACTGATATTTGGGGGATTTGTAAGAGAAGTTATGCCTGAAGCACGTGGGCAGGGTGGAGAGGGAGAGACTGGTTTGTTAGTGGAAGCCTGTCAGCACCCTGGGGACGATGCGCCAGACCATATGTTGCTATACAGGCACGGTCACACCAAAAGAGAAGCAATGGCCCTCTGAATCTGTTACCTTGCCTCCAAAGCCAGGCAACCCGGATGCTTCAGGAGGGAACGTAACACCACTTGGTGACCTACTTCCCCAATACTGGGCCACCAGAAGAAGTTTCTTCCTGACTTCTGGGGACTGATCTCATGCCTGCCCTCCCGGCTGCAGACAATCCATCACATCCCTGGGCAAGCAAGCTCTGCATGCCCTGTGCCCTGCCAGGGGAGCTCTATCCCAGCTCCAAAGCTCAAAGTCTCTCTCACCAACGGAAGTTGGCTAAATAAAAGACATCCCCTCCCGCACCTTGTGTGTCAGCTCTAAGGGAGTGGTCCAAAGCAGTGGACACTGGCTCTACTGTTACACTGACCTAGTTGCTGGGACCCCACAGGAGGAGCTAGTCCACCCTTGGGGTGAATGAGGTCGGCAGAGCTGCCCCACACGCCACCCATAGATTTACTGTTACTTTGGGGGCGGTGAATTCCCCCATCTCCAAGAGCAGACGTCATCTTCTCTGCTCTCCACGGCGGATATTGCTCCCCATCAGTGAGAGCTCCGTGGAGGGGATGGCTGCCTGAGTGAGCAGAGAATTTCACCCAAATACCGTCTAGGCCATTGCAGGACTCGGAGCCTGTCAAACCCAGACCTGGCGGAGCGAGCTGTCAGGGAGCCAGAAAGACACCCAGCCTGCCCACAAACGCTCTCTCCGGCCCGTCAGCCTAACTCTCACGCGCAGCCCCATTTGCTTCTGCTTAAGGGACCCCAGGAGCCAGCCAGCCGTTCAATACGAGCAGTAACTGCAGGCACACCAGCCTTTTCAAAAGCCGCCTAAAGCCACAGCACTCAAGGCAGATGTGAAGTCGGACACCAGGGCCCGGTTTTAGTCCCCTTGCCCATGGCACCTTCTCCCCCAGCGCAAGGACCCTGAATTCACTGAACTACTTACCAAGGCCTGGTCTACCCTGAAGATTGAGGCTGACATAGTCATGCTGGACAGGGGTGTGAAAAACCCATCCCGACGGACACAGCTATGCCGCTAGTCCCCAGTGGTGATGCAAGGACGTGACAGAAGAGGGATTCTGTCAAGTAGTTACTGCTGTTCGGGGAGGGGGGGTTCCTACATGGAGGGAAGTCGGCGTAGGCTGCAGCTACACTATGGGTTTATGTTGGCAGAGCTATGCCCGTATAGGCCCCATAGTGTAGACGTACCCTTAGCAGCACTTCAGTTTGCAGAGTTGCTGCTATGCTGAATAAACTGGACTAAATTTAACGGGAAGAAAAAATCTCTCCCGACCAGACCAGACCAGACCAGAGGGAGTGCTGTTGAAGGGTTTCTTCACAACACTCGCTGGTGTGAACCGCAAAGTTCACACCTCAGAGGGTGCTGAGTGCTAACTAATAGAATCACTCCTGCTATTTAGAAAGCCATGATAAGCCAACCAGACAGTGGCTTATGTAGCAGCTCATGATCCTTTGTTTGTGCTTCCTCTCTCCTACTGGGCCATGCACCAATATTGCACCTGGAAGTGGGACACGGGCAAGCCGAGGTGCAAAGAGATTTCATTTCGTTAACCCAGCACAACTATAGGCGACTAAAGCAAAACCCTGGAAGCTATTCTTCTCCTGCTCTTTTCACTAAGGGGGCAACAGCCTGGGGCCCGAAGTGCCCTGGATGGAAGAACTGCTTCTGATTTGGGAATCCTGTAAATCCTCAGCACACCGCACCCCCTCTGGCCCCAGACCGCCTGCCCGTGCCCCTCCGGGGGTGGAATTATGCAGTTCTCCTACTCTTAGGCAGGCCCTGGGCTACAGCACCATGTGGATCAACTGTACCTACCCAGCAGGCCGGACTGGGTTTGGTACCGGTGACAATTCCCTTTGGAGGTCTGTGACCAGTAGTTAGCAGTGACCATGCAGGTGCCTTAAACCAGAACCCTGAATTTTAGCCAGTAGGAACATTTGGAGAACAAGGGTTTTCTAACAGTGAACACCCAGGGCGATCTTATCTAACTGGCAACCTAGGACCTAGTTTCTTCAAACAAGCCAGGGAGAATCTGTGCCAGTCTGGTTTCACTGAACAGCCCCCCAGATAACTACTGTCAGAGAGAGCGAGAGACAGAGAGCGCACACACACACACACACACACACACCCCTGAGCGACATAAGCTTTGCCAACATGGGCTGTAGTGCAGACAGAGCCTTGGTCACCTACGGCACCTTTTCAAACCAGCCTAACCGCTTAGCTTGATTCTGTGGAACGTGGCTGGAATTTGCCTCTGCTTGAGGCCTGTGTCCGACAGTGACACAAAGGTGTTCCTGTCTCCTCTCTAACAGGCATCTTTGTCCAACCTCAGTGCTCAACCCCTGCCAGCTCGCCCCAGCTCCTTCTTTAAATAATCACACAAAGCAGCCTCAGTTCTCCGTGGCAGAGGCCTGGTTTCTCTGCAAGAGCGGTAAAGGTGGGGCCCACTCCTAAACATCGCAGCACCTAGAATTTAAGACCTCCCTTTACCCCTTCTTCTCATCCATTTCTGAGACTGAAGTTTTCCCTTGTTTAATGGGTCCTCTGCCTGGCACCATCAGAATGCCGGAGAAAATTACCCCAGGTGCGCTGAGTCAGTCTTTTAAGTGTCATTTTCAGGTCCTCTCTGCTACATCTTGGGCACTAATAAGTACAGGCGAGTCGCATCTTAGGCGCATTTAACATGCGTGAATTCAGCTTTGCGCGGTCGGCAAAAACAGAAAAAAAAAGAAAAAAAACCATTTTAAAACGGCATCGGTATTGCGGGCGATTCCGTCCGCCATTCGACTCAATGGCGTTTCACTATACGCGGTTTTTCGCTTTACGCGCTAACTGCGGAACGGAACCCCCGTGTAAGATGAGACTTGCCTGTACCACAATGAGCAGTCTCTGCTGTTACTGGAAACCCAACATCCATCTGCACACCTGCTGACACAACAATGGTGCTTTTCAAGCCAAAAATGTGCAAAACTCACACCAGCCATCCCATCCCAAACAAAGCACCCACATACCCACAAAGCCCCAGGGAGGGGCGGGGCACTTAAACCCATTAGAACGGTCTTTCTTGTGACTAAGGAGGGGAATCAGATTATGCAGGGTGCTGCGAGGAGAAAGGGGAGGGAGAGCAGCTCGGCTGTGACAACAAGCCTTTTAAAATCCTCGGCTGATCCAGGGGACAAGAGGCTTCTTCTGTCTGCAGAGCCCATCAGCTGGTTTACTGCCCTCCTGCCAGCTCCGGCACAAGCACGGCCCTTTACTAGGGACAGAGGCTGCCTGAGCAGTTCGATGGCCAAAGAGAAGCAGCCTGCCCATTCGGTGCTCCTGCTCCAACAGAGCTGTGCCCAGACCTTCCCTTGGACAGGGCACAAAAGAGACCGATTTCCCCGGCTGAAATCTGAGCTGGGTGCCAGCCTCTTTCAACATCCCCCCAAGAGGGTCACCGCGATGACAGCTCGCCCCCCTGGGCACTCAGTCGGTGATTAACAGCCACTTGAACAACCGGGACAGGCTCTCCTCTCTGCTGTTTGATTACCAGTAAGTCTGTTAGTGGGTTCAAAGGAACAGATGTCTTCACTGTGTATTTGGGGGTAATGGAGGACAGCTTCAATTCAGGACATTCACTTGTTAGCCTGTATCATTTACTGGGTAACCGCCTTTCTTCCCCCTTTGTCAGAGGCTAGCCAGGTGAACTGCAGGATGGGGAGAGAAGTCCCCTTGAGAACTCACTCCTAGTGTAGGCCTGGCCCAGGACTTCACTGTTGTCATCACACTTGCACACAACACTGCAGTGACAGCAAGGATAGAGCTGAGCTGCCTGCTCTGAAAGCCCCAGTTCTGGTCTCTTGAGCGAACGGAGACTCCATTAGCAGTTGTGGGGTCTGCTGTTCTTTACACAACAAGGCAAGGAAGCCACAGGTTCACAGCTAGGGCCCAACCAACAGTGTTTAATATACACAATCATGCAAGTCCTAGTTCCTCTGGCTGGGTCCTGGCAGCTTCTAAAACCCAGAACACAGTGAGCACCGCTAGAGGGCTCACAAACTATTTAAATGGCTACTGCAAAACAGGCTCTACAACGACCAAACAGTTCTGATTCCACCCGGTGGTGGGCATGAGCGAGAACATGGTGCATCAGTATTCTTCCCATTCTACAGAAGGGAAAACTAAGGCACAGCGACAGAAGGAGGTTAATTCAGTCAGCCTAGGCGGCAGAGAGGTCCCAGTTTCTCAGCTTAAGAGAACACACGCCCTGCTAAAAGACGTCAGAGTGCACAGCTCTTATGTTCAGTGCAAGTTCAGGATGAAGACTGGGCAAGAGCAGGCGCCAGCCTCAACAGTTGGGGGCACTGCCCATTCCTGCCACCACCACTACCCACAGTCACTGCTCCCTCTAAGCTGTGTGCGTGTGCGCATGCGCACACAGATCCTGAACCCCGTGCGCATGGCAAAACACCGCGTGCACAACAATTTGCACAGAAGAATTTTTTTGTGCACACGGCCTGTCAAAAATTAGAGGGAACATTGCCCACAGTGGAGTACAGCAGAGGGCACACTGCATAATTCTTTCCAGCACATCACATGCTCTTTGTTCCTCGTGCTCTTTGGAGATAAGCCACACAGTCTGCCGTCTACTGAGTAGGACGCCTCTGGCCTCATTCAGTCATGTACTGTAGCTGAAAGTGGAGGGCTGGGGTGGGAAGTGATTCTGGTTTCTAAAGCAAGACCGTTCTCCGGCTTCACTACTCCTTAGGAACCTGGCTACTGTTGCTGTGCACTAACATACCATGCTCCACCCCAGAGACAGCTGCAATACAGAGTAGCAGAGAAACAGTTCCTTGGCATGTACAGAGAGCCAAACCTCCCCAGCTCCGTAAGATGCTGCGCAATCACCTCCAACCAAATAGTATCCCTTTAAAAAAAGAGAGGGGGCAGAGAGGGAGAGGGCTGTGTGTTGTAGACATGTGGCATTCCCACCCTGCTCCTAAAATAGCACGCTCCTATGCGTAACTGGCTCCAAAATTATCCCCTTCCTGAAGTTTCCTTTATTAACAGTGTAAAAACCTCAGTCTAAACACAGCTTGCATGTTCCTATGGATTTCCCTGCGCAATCCCAGCGCTACTCAAACCCTCTTACGCTCCCATCTTAGACTAACAGGACCTGGGCGGGTGGTGAATCAGGAATAGCTCTGCACCCCTTTTGCACACACCGTCGGGACCAGCACTATTTCTGACCTGCAAGTGTCTCTTTAACCAAATGCTACATTAAGTCCCTGCAATGCCAGATCCATCACAAGTGCCCTTTGTGCTGTAGCAATCGCTCTGATTCAACAGCACAGCATCCCGGCTTAATATTTAGCCATAACTGGCTCCCGCAGCCAATCAGCGTTCCTTCAGCTTGACTCCCTCGGGCAGCAACAATGCGGGTGACACAGGGGCCTTGGAGGGAAGTGTAAAAGTTTAACCTGGATTGCGGTTAAAGTGCCCCTGATTGATAGCGGCAGCAGCAAAGCTAAGGAGAAAGCCTCACCCTACAGTTGCACCTCCACTTACTCCCCAGACTCCAGAGAGCATCAAAGGGCCTTTTAAAGGAACCACACAGCCACACCCGCTTTCCCTCGAATACTGGACTTTCAGAACAGCTGCACACTCGCATCGTTGGCAGGAGCTTGTTCAAGTGCCCAGGCCAAGAAATGATTCCGGGAGGCTGGCAGCTTGACAGGAAGAAGTGAGCTAATCAAATGTTCACGTATGAAACCAGTTTCCTCCATGCGAACAGAAGCTGGAAGGAAATGCAGCAGGCTGGAGAGTCCCTGATTAACCCTTGTGGTGCTGGCGTTTCCCCCAGATTTACAGGGAAATTAGTGCTTTGAGGAGGGAAGGGGCCAGCAATGTGTGGAACTGGACAAGGGAACCCTTCCCTTGCAGGAGGGTCAGCACGGCCAGGGATGCAATACACCGGTCAGTGCAGGGACCACGCCGCCCTCGCGTCAAAGGCAGATTAAACCTTCTTGCTCCCTGGGGACGAAATCAGAAATGTTGCCTGTTCCCAGCCACTCCTAAATTAAAAACTGAGGAGATTGGGATGGGGACTGGCCACCGTCACGGTTCAAGACAACTGTGCCTGTATTTCCCCTCAGAGGTCCAGCAAGGGCTCCCTGGCCCTCGCCTCTCTTGGGTACAGACCTGCATCTCTCTCCCTGCCCAGAAGGGACTCTCCAGACTGAACAGTTCTCTGTCGTCACTGGGTTATTCCTACCACAGACAGGTTGCCCAAGGACACCTGCTTGCTTTTTCGTCAGAGACAGATAACAGGTGTAATGGCTACAGTTATACGGTACCACGCAGCACTTCCTACACAAGCCCACTTCATCCTTAAGGCAAAAAACATGACAGAGAAACTGTATTAAAAACAGTAAGAGAACTTACACGCATGCTAACAAGCTTACCAGAGCTCACCCCTGCTTTAAACATGGCTCTGGCAGGAGCAGTCCTTCAAATCCCCACCCAAGGGGTTTTCTTGTGATTACAAGTTCATCCCCACTTCAGCTCCGAAGTCTCATGGCGCTCAAAGGGCTCAGAGGGCTCAGTCCTTCCAATCACTCCCTACGGATTGGGGCCCTTGGCGGACCAAGGGTCCTCATCCTGCCCATTTGCGCGATCAGGAAGAAGGCCCAAGCTAGTTTAAAACCAGGCTACGTACTGAAAAACCTATTCTTTGTCTGTTGGTCCCTGGAGAATGCAGTGTGACCTAGTGGATCCACATCTCTGGAGGGGGGTGGCTTCAAAGGGCTGATATTGGCGGAAAGATATTGGCATCCCCTCCCTACTAGAAAAGATACAGACAACGCCACAAACACATACCCAATTGCATTTTTAACACAATGTACCCCAAAGGTATTAACCCTAGTTCAATAAGATGTAACTTAATTTCATACAGTTTGTTCAGTCTGTCACAGCTGTTGCTTAAGTTTGTCCCCATCAACCTTGACGGAGTCCTTTCAACATCAGGAAAGGGGAAAACTAGAGACTGAAAAGATAAACATGAATGAGCAGCTTTGGGATCCTCCCCCCGCACCCCACAGACCCCAGGCATGGAATCATCTCATGCGGTCCTTGAAACAGAGTCTGGAAGATCTGCTCAGAGAAAACCAATTGAAAGATCCCCACCAAACAGCCAGAGAGCCATTTCAAGATGGAAAGGCATATTATGAACTGAAGAAGGCAAGACGAAAGAATGAGCAGTTTTTAATCTGAGCACAGAACAGCTGAGTGAACCTGCAATTGCACTACAGAAAGCAGCCTTAGACAATGCAGGATGATCACTAAAGGAAGCTGGCATATGCCAGAACGTTACCTAGCACTGAACAGGAAACTGTAGATAATGGAATACACCCCCCACACCCCCGATGCATAGGATCAACGAAAAATGTAAGCAATCCGTGGCAGCATAAACACCAGCTGGTACCATGGGCATCCGTAGGGAACGAACCCTAGGACTTTCAGCGCCAAAAGCTAAGAGACCCCATTGCCTGAGCCAACTCCTTTCAGTGACCCGATAGTGGGCTACAGGATACCTGATGGGGGAGAGATCCTTACTCTAGTGAGGAAAGGCAGACCAAGAGTCAGTGTCTAGAATCTGAAGACAGAAAAGTTCACACTAGAAATATGATGCACATCTAAATGAGGGTAATTAACCACCGGCACCACTTGCCAAGGGATGGGATAAATTTCTCTTTCACATGGGACCTTTGTAGAAGATCTGCTCTGGCTCAGCCATACGTTACTGGGCTCAATGAAGGAACTGCAGAGTGAGGCTCTCCTATCTGTGGCTATGCAGGGAGTCAGACTAGATCACACCGGTCCGCCCTGGCCCAAGGATCGCCCAGAGCAGACTGCTGTATACTTGGTACTGTATCCCCTCATGCCAACACCATACGCCTTTTCTTCTGCTGATCCACGTTCTCACCTCCCTCCAGAGGGCTTGGCCCAGGCATGTCCAAGTAACCAATGGGGACAAAGTTTGATATGGGCACACTAGGTTTGGGATTGTAGCGTTGAGAGTCACAGGCTCTATTCCTCACCGATGGCTTATGTTGCCTGCATGTAGAGAAACATGGTCTGGATACAAGTACGCCCTGGGGTTTGTAGTCCAAGAACACTAATCCCACTGTTAAACCTGGGGCTTGGGGCCAGCTCCCAGAAGTTATACAGCTTACTAGAAGTGGTGCATCAGCGCTACAGAATTTGGGACAGTGGGTTTGGGGGACGTTCAGATCCAAGGCTTGGAACTAGACCCATCTCAGCTGAAGTGGAGAGTGACTGCAATCTGGTCCATTTCATTCAAGTTAGGCATGGCAAGCAGCCAACACAGCCTTGAGTTAGGCAAAACCGGTTGATTCTGAAGACAGAGCATGTCAATCACCATATGCTAAAAGGATCGACTGACGGTATAAGCAGCACAAGTCAGACAAGAGGAATATTAATGTTGTATTTAAATCCATTAATCATCATAAGAGTAACATTTCCTTGCTGAGAAATCGTAACGTAGAACGTTGCGTGTTAGGAGTTTACCCATGCGCTACGCAAGAATACAGCAGTGGCAAAGAACTGGGCACTAGGATCAACCACCATTTTAAACAGAAACAGAATGCAAAGAAAAAGACAAATCAGTAATGTCACTGGGAGACTGCTCATGGCAATTTCGAAGGGCTGGCAAAGCTCTCAGTCACAGAGCGAGACAGGGTGTGTGGGGGGCGAAGTACTGCATATTAGACATATACTGAAGTCATTGGGCTGAATCCTCTTTTGCTGAAAGAGCTCTAGAGTTAACCTCCCCAATGCCCGGGAAGCAGCAATATAAAAGCTGATGCCCTAGTTACAGGAGAGGGCTACGAAACAAAAGGATCTCTTAAAAAGGGGTTTGCCGGCTAAAACAGGTGTGGGAACCACAATGACACATTTAGCCCTTCTCCAGGGGAGTCACAGAAAGGAACAACATTTATACAGCGATGTTCTACCAGAAGGACACACCAGGGAGTGTTTTACAACCCAACCCAGTCCTGAGCTTCAGACTCTCTTTTCTCTCTCTCCAGTCCTTGCCCACAGAAAACTTTCATTCCAGTCCACAGGAATTACACCTGCATAACTCACAGGATTTGTTTCAACACTCACATGCTCCCACACACAAATCTTTCAGCGGCCTTGTTCTCTGATCCTGCATTCCTCCACTGTGTGCAAGTACACTACCTCACTCATACTGCACTTGTAATGTGCACTAGGACTGAACCATGGAACATCAACGGGATGGGATATCTGATGTAGATGACAGTGGGAAGCGAGACCCGAGAATGAATTCCATCGAAGGTTGCTTTTTAAAACCATAAAAACCAGTTCTTCTAAAATTTTGATGCATCTTGCTAGTTTGTGCGTATTGGTTTAAAACTGCAAACTGGAATCTAATGAACACCCCCCCCCCCCCCCACACACACACACACACTCTTCTCCATTTAAAGAGAAGGACACGTACTTTCCTAGAAAGCTATGGCTGCATGGTTAAGCACATCAAATCCACAAAATGCAAGTGCTAAACATACACTTGTACCCTTAACTCAGCTCCTTTGTATTTATGGGACAGTCCTATTAAGTGCTCATATACCATTGGTAAAGCACAATTTATTCCTAAACCTTGTAAGGAAGGTTAGGACTTCTTGCCTTATTTATCATGTATCTTCAATACAAACAATCTTCAGAAATCATGGTATGCTGCAAAGATGCTGCACATTTATCTAATATTTAAGAAAACACTGTATATTGCATTGTTGTATATAGGAAATAATGGGATATAATTAAACATTTCAGCATATGGAGTTGTATCAAAGCATACACAGAAAGGAGGATACAAAAATGTAGAATGTACATGGAAACCTGAATTCTGAGATTCCCTGACTGGACTGCTTAACTATCCGACCTTATAAGTTTCCTTAACATAAATTATTCCATAAGAAGCACCACACACAGTTATGGAGACAAAATACACACACTGGCATGTTGCCCTTTATGTGGCTACTCTTATCCGGTTCATATTACACAGCTTGCGGAGTTTTAGAGAGTGACCTAAAAAAAGCAATCAAGTCAGAGTAGTCAAATCCCAAGGCAGGCTATGTATGCATTTACCAGTTTCATTTTCAAGTAACCGCATTTTAAGGGCTGTAATTAAGCATGAAAACTCATTAAGTCAGGTATTTATACCTGGGCGCAAAAGGCGCTGAGCGTTCACATGGGATGGAAAAATCGCAGACTGTTTGGAACAAGAGTTCAGCCTATTCCCTTACTGTACTTCATGCACAAGGATCCTTTCTGCTGAGGGGTGGGAGCATGCACAAGACGCCATATTTGAGATGGTCTAAGTACCTCTGCTCAGCTGACTTGTTTCCCCCACTCCGTAACACACATTTCATTGTGTGATCTGCTAAGCATACGGCACAATAGCGAGGATCACATGAGAAAAACTCTCAGCACTGCTAGCCCCAGAGGTTGAAAAATCTGGAGTGTGACCCCCAAGAAAGTGGTGTTGAGTCCTCCTTCTTTGCCTTCTGTTTTTTTAATCTTTTCCACTTGAGTTGCCTTTTCAAGCTGTCTTCCCCTGCAAACGCACTTTATTATTTTTAAATGGAAGTGGAAATTCTCATGTAGGCACTTGTCTCTAGGAGCTGGGAATTTATGTAAAACAAATATCCTGCCACTCACAATAGAATCACGACAGCGGGCAACATGGCTCTTTGCTATACTGAAGTGAAGGATAAATGGAGACAGTCTGAATGTGTGTTATTTGCCACACACACCCAAACTCCCCCCAAATCATGGAGTTAGATCCCCAATCTGCACTTCCTCAAAACCTGGCTTGGTTGTTCAGATCTAGTGTTCTCTCTTTGTACCCCCACCTCTAGCAGACACCAGAATAGATTTCTAAATCAGTGGCTTCACGCTTGTGGCAATCATCTATTCTAAGTATCTAAATGTAAGTTAGCTATTTACGCCAGAGACATTTTGATTTAACAGAGCAATCGAACACAGGATTCGCCACCCGGCCTCTCAAAGCTTGAGGATATTCTTTTTTCTTTATCTAGTGCTAGAAGTCTGGGAGACAAGCACTCCTGACCCCTCTCTATTCTTGGAATAAGGAAACAGCCATTTGTTTTTACATAACCCCACCCAGTTTGGATGTAAAGGCTCCCCACCTGCTGCCGGCTCTACGGTCAAGGCCGAAACTGGAGTCTGGATCCAACCCATACGTAAATTGGGAAGCAAAGAGCCTGTCCGAGGTGCTAAGTGTCCCCCAGGGTCCGGCCCTAGAAGCTTGGGGTAGCTGTGATCAGCATCCGGCGGGGCACGATGATGTCCCTATGCAATGCGGTTACACTGAACCAGTCGGGGTGATTTTGTCCAGTATAAGTGGATTAAAAAGACCATAGGAGGATTGCAGCCTGCTCTGGCTATCATTAGCCCACTGCACTGATCATTAGAAGTGCTTCAGCAACTGACTGGAGGGAGAGACAGTTATTGGTAAAGTAGGCCACCAGAACCAGGCTGGTATATTGTGCTCGGTGGTTACGGTAAGACTACTGCCTAATCACTGGGCTCGACAGACTCCCTGGAAGATCACTAATAACTGCGGATAGGTCCTCTAGCTGTATTCACCACTCCCCCTCCCCAGCTAAAGTGCTACAGTCCCTCCTCACCACACAAAACGCAATATCATAAAAGAATGCGGATTCCTCCTTCCAAGCACCAGTGTGGGGAAACGAACAAAGCCGCTTTACTCCCCTCTAATCTTCCTCCCTTGTGTGCTCACACCAGATGGTGCAGCGCCGCAGGTTGGAAGGAGATAATAGGCCCAGGGAAAAAATATATGGTAATATTGCATTATAAAACTGCTGACCTTCAAATATTAATGTCGGCTGGTGGTTAATTGATGGGACAAGACGACAGACAGGCCAGCACTTCAGATGGTATCCACAGTCATCTGACCCCCTTCTCTACCAAGAGACTAAGCTACAGAATACGGTTATTAGAACTGTCTACTACCGCTGTTTGACGGTGGTTGTGAAAATAAGCAATAAAGTACGACGGCCTCCGTTTCTCCTGACCTGATGATAATTGTTTCTTTAGTAGAAGTGGTTTCTCCCTCTAGCATCACTGCTTGCCCTCCCCAATGAAGTTCAAGGGCACCTTCCATGGCCAAAAGGGTCCAAATCAAACACAGGGCAAAAAGAACCCCTAAGAAAAAACATTTGAGGGGTGGCGTGGGGGCGGGGGGGAGGAATCTGGGCGATCAGAATTAAAAGGTGATCTCAAGCGCCCGACCTACACTATTAGCCGCTGGAGGTTATGCTGGAGTCAGTGTAAACGCTGCTATGAAGGTGGCCTTTGGGTTAGATGCTCCACACCGGGACTCCGGCGACCAGGGTCCAGCGCCCAGGTGTTCCACAAGACGCCCCTGTGTGGCTGTCAGCAACAGCAAGACAGGATCCAACTCCCTGCTGCTGTACATGAGCTGAGCGTCATGGAGTTAACGCGTAGCATTGCCCATTTACACCGACAGAGACGGAGTCTTGTGATCTCCCCATGCCTTGGTCCCCTGCCCGTACAGTGGGGATAAGAGCATTTCATTTCTCCCACCTCGCTCATGAAGAGTTTGCAGAGTGCCAAACACCCTATGGCTCCAGACTCCGCTGGGCCCTAGAGCTGCAAGGTGCTCACAGGATCATGCTGCACTTTACATCTTCAGAGCCATTTGTTACCTAATTTAATCCAAGTGCTATCACCCTCCCAGGCTATAGACAGGGAACTGAGGCAGAGAGACGGTCACAAAGCGAGTCACTGTCCCAGCCAGCTTGAGAACTCAGAAGCTCCTGGCTCCAAGCCTGCTGCTCTTCCTGGCGAGAGGTGGGGTCCACTTCCCACAAGATTTGCCACAAGTCCTTGGATTCTAGCGGCATCCTTAATATTAGTGACCAATGTATTAGTGACCAATGTATGTCCAGGAGATCTGCTGGCAAATAACAAGTTTCTTTGCAGAGTCTCTAGAATTTTAATTTACCAGGATAAAGCCGATTAGCAGAACTCCGTGGTTTCTCAAATGCAAGTTATTGACAGTGATTACATCAGTCAGAGACAGGAAACTCAACTAATGTCGGATCCCCCATCAATTTTTTTCCTTAAAGCTCCTCCATGCACCAGATTAATTCCAAGGCCAGTCCCATTGGAGTCGATGCGGAGATTCTCGCCGTGGAGCAGCACGTTACCTTATAGATAGATACACCGAGCGTTTCCATCTCGTGATGCCTAGCTTCACACACACAAAGCTCCCAACGCCTTCCTAAACAAAGATGGGGAGCATGTTGCAACTGTTCCAAAGGCTCATTCTAGGCATTAGCTCTTGCTACATTTACCACCTCTGCGTATGTGGCCTGATCCTGACGGGGAGGTACGTTTTGTATGCATTGAAGCCAGATAATGACTTTTGTATGAAGTCGGCCTATAAACGTGAAAGCAGGCGGACTCTACAGAAGTTACGTAGCGTGCCATATAGACTAGAGCCTATAGATTCAAAAAGAGAATTCTATTCGTGTTATAGCCCATCTTGAAGATTCTCTAGGTGGTTTTTATTTCGCTCTTAAATTCCACAGGACTTCCTGAAGGGGAAGCCGAGGCCAGTTGAGGCTCTAAGGTAAGTGCTCTCTGCACAGTCTTTGCAAGTGCACCTTCTTGGTTTAAGCCCCTTGCTCTCATGCACACGACTCCTGGGTACTTTAAGAAATCTAGGTCCCCACCTGGTAAGCCATTTTAATGGGCAACTCTTCCTGTTCCCTAAGGATTTAGCAGATGAAGCAGGGCACGCTGGGATGTTAACATTGGGAGGGCAGGACTGTTGCAATAATTGGGCCTACAAATTTACCCTAATTGTGAGCTCAACTGGGAAGAGTGAGTGCGTGCAAGTTCATAAAATGTCACAAAGCCTGTACAACAAACGTGGCTGGTAAAAGGTACGAAAGCGAGACAGACTGAATTAGTCCAAACAAAAAGGCCTCCTGAGAGAACTCAATGGCTGTGTTAACAGCAGGCCTGATAAACCAGAGAAGTGCAGGACCCGAAATCCGTGAACCAAAACTGGTGTATTGGAAACTAGGCCAGATTGGTGGACAAAGTAATGAGGGGACTGGCAATTGCACCCATCACCCCCTTCTGGGATCCTTAAAGAAAGACTCTGAGGAGAAAAAGTGGCTGTTGGAGCACATCTCCCGAGTCCCTGGGCCTTCATCATCCCGATCTCCAGGGGTGCCCTGACCAGACAGGCAAAAGAGAGGTACCCAGATGACATCGCCACCTCTGCCAGCGCCAGCTGAATGCCAAACGCTGCCTGAGATGAAATGGGATCAGACGAACAGCCTCTGCAGCTCTGGCCCATCCCAGCTAACTTCTCTTCTCCCCCAAAGCGCCATTATCACCATCTCGGATACCATCGAAGAGCCTGTCAAACAAGGGGGGTGGGTTTTCTCCTTCTAAAACACTCGCCAGCTAAAGGGAGAGGGGACAAGGGATGCAGCTAAAGGGAGAGGGGACAAGGGATGCAGCTAAAAGGAAAGCCTTAACACGGCACATTTCAAAGGCTTTAACTTCTTTTCTGGATCTTTAATAAAAGGTTAACGAGATTTTTAATGGGGGTTTGCCATGGTGCCAAGCACACTGAAGTCTCTGTATGCGAAAACCCGAGCCTTGTTTATCATGGTCTGACTGGGTTATGTTAACACTTTTGGCCCGTGTATTCCGTTTAAATTCATAGAACAAGACCTTCATGAACATGTTCTCACCTGCTCTACGCTACAGCTTACTGTGCTCAGTATGGAATTAGTTGCAACATGGGAATCTAGCCAGATTTCAGAATGAGCCCTGTCGCTTTAATCTTGCAAGCATCTTCCGCTGTGATTATGTGACTTACGTCAGGTTAAAAGTTACTATAGTAGCATCTCTGGAGTCCCTCCTGCCCCCTTTAACTGACAAGTGCCCAGAAGCCAGCATGCCTGGTAGTGAGTGAAGTGATGCGGAGGTGTGCAGTGGGCTAGCAGACCACAGAGGAAAGGGCCAAGAACATCAGTGATGCTCCCTACTAGTTGAAAATCAGAGAGTCAGTAGAAACTCTAAAAACTGGATGCATCTCTCCAAGCAGTTGGTTCCCTGGCTGTTTGGCCCAACCCTCTTGTGCATTTTTGCTATCTGACCACCAGTAAGGAAATGGAGCCATTGGCATGCATTGAGCAAGAGGGATGCTCAATGCCCATCCTAGGCTTATCCGAGCTGACTGAAGTCAGATCGACTGACTGAGGGAAATGATGCACTCAGCGCTCCAAATCAGGTCTCAGAGAGCTCATTAAGGACAAGTCCAAAGAGGGAGGTAGGGCTTTTGGGGCTGTCATAGAACCATAGAAATGTCGGGATGGAAGGGACCTCAAGTGGTTATCAAGTCCAGCCCCTGTGCTGAGGCAGGACCAAGCAAATCTAGACCAACCCTGACAGGGGTTTGTCCAGCCTGTTCTTAAACACCTCCCATGACAGGGATTCCACGACCTCCCTTGGAAGGCTACTGCAGAGCTTAACTATCCTTAGAGTTAGAAAGTTTTTCCTAATGTCTAACCTCAATTGCCATTGCTGCCAAGTACTTCTTGTCTCACCTTCAGTGGACATGGAGAACAATCAATAGAATGTCCTCGGTATAAGGCTCATCAAGTGCTCCCGCCTCCCCCCCTCCCCCGTGGAGTCTGCTTTTCTCAAGACTAACCATGCCCAGGTTTTTTAATCTTTCCTCATAGGTCGGGTTTTCTAAAACTTACCATTTTTCTTACGCTCTTCTGGACTCTCTAGAATTTATCCACATCCTACCTAAAGTGCAGAGCCCAGAACCGGAGACAGTACTCTGAGGCCTCGCCAGTGCCTAGTGGAGCGGGACAATTACTTCTGTGTCTTACAGATGACAGTTCTGTTAATACTGCCCCTCCCCCCATGATATTAGGCCTTTTTGCAACTGCATCACATGGTTGGCTCATGTTCAGTTTATGATGCATGTAGCGAGGCGGTCTGGTCCCCAGCCGCCCCAGAGAAAGACCAGGAACCTTCCCGGACGCCTAAGTGGGCGGAGCCAGAGAATCCTGTCCCCGCCCCTCAAGGGTCAGGGGGCGGCACAGGAAGTAGAAAAGCCGGCCCTCAGACCGCAGTTGGGCGGCAGCCACTGGAGAGGCCGGACACCCGAGGTCCAGCTCCCCGCCGGGAGGCCCCGGCGCCCAGCCGCTACCCCGAGGAGCCGCCGGGCCCGCCGCCGGCCCGCTACCCCGAGGAGCCGCCGGGCCCGCCGCCGGCCCGCCACCCCGAGGAGCCGCCAAGCCCGCCGCCGGCCCGCCACCCCGAGGAGCCGCCGGGCCCGCCGCCGGCCCGCCACCCCGAGGAGCCGCCAAGCCCGCCGCCGGCCCGCCACCCCGAGGAGCCGCCAAGCCCGCCGCCGGCCCGCCACCCCGAGGAGCCGCCAAGCCCGCCGCCGGCCCGCTACCCCGAGGAGCCGCCAAGCCCGCCGCCGGCCCGCCACCCCGAGGAGCCGCCAAGCCCGCCGCCGGCCCGCCACCCCGAGGAGCCGCCGGGCCCGCCGCCGGCCCGCCACCCCGAGGAGCCGCCGGGCCCGCCGCCGGCCCGCCACCCCGAGGAGCCGCCGGGCCCGCCGCCGGCCCGCTACCCCGAGGAGCCGCCGGCCCGCTACCCTGAGGAGCCGCCAAGCCCGCCGCCGGCCCGCTACCCCGAGGAGCCGCCGGGCCCGCCGCCGGCCCGCTACCCCGAGGAGCCGCCGAGCCCGCCGCCGGCCCGCTACCCCGAGGAGCCGCCGGGCCCGCTACCCCGAGGAGCCGCCGGGCCCGCCGCCGGCCCGCTACCCCGAGGAGCCGCCAAGCCCGCCGCCGGCCCGCTACCCCGAGGAGCCGCCGGGCCCGCCACCCCGAGGAGCCGCCGGGCCCGCCACCCCGAGGAGCCGCCGGGCCCGCCGCCGGCCCGCTACCCCGAGGAGCCGCCGGGCCCGCCGCCGGCCCGCTACCCCGAGGAGCCGCCGGGCCCGCCGCCGGCCCGGCCGCCGGCCCGCTACCCCGAGGAGCCGCCGGGCCCGCCGCCGGCCCGCTACCCCGAGGAGCCGCCAAGCCCGCCGCCGGCCCGCTACCCCGAGGAGCCGCCGGCCCGCTACCCCGAGGAGCCGCCGGCCCGCTACCCCGAGGAGCCGCCGGGCCCGCCGCCGGCCTGCTACCCCGAGGAGCCGCCGGGCCCGCCGCCGGCCCGGCCGCCGGCCCGCTACCCCGAGGAGCCGCCGGCCCGCTACCCCGAGGAGCCGCCGGCCCGCTACCCCGAGGAGCCGCCGGGCCCGCCGCCGGCCCGCTACCCCGACGAGCCGCCGGGCCCGCCGCCGGCCCGCTACCCCGACGAGCCGCCGGGCCTGCCGCCGGCCCGCTACCCCGACGAGCCGCTGGGCCCGCCGCCGGCCCGCTACCCCGACGAGCCGCCGGGCCTGCCGCCGGCCCGCTACCCCGACGAGCTGCCGGGACTGCCGTTGGCCCGCTACCCCGAGGAGCCGACGAGCCTGCCGCCCGCAGCCGACGCCGAGGTGCCAATGGTCTGCGACCTCCTGGAGGACGCCCCCCTGGTCCAGGTACCCGGAGAGGGGGAAGGTGGAAGTAGCCCGGGGGCAGCCGACTCTAGTCTGGCTGCAGCACTGCCAGAGCCCAGGTCAGTGTGTTGCGGCCAGGATCCCCACTGACTCAGCAGCGGGCTGTCTGCCGCTGCTAGGGCCCCGGGCTGGGACGCAGTGGAGTGGGTGGGCCTGCGTCCCCCCCCCCCCCCCGCCACCCAACCTGTGGGTGGCAGTCTCCCCCTCTCCCTCAGGTTCGCCAGAGCCAGGACCTGGGCTTGCTACTAACTGAGCTGAAACTGCTCCTTGCCCCGCCCTGACCAAGGGCCTGGGGCCTATTGACTCCCTAACTGCTCAGCCCCTGCTTAAGGGCCTGAGCTGAAACTGCTCCTTGCCCCGCCCTGACCAAGGGCCAGGGCCTATTAACTATTGATTGCTCAGCCCCTGCTTAAGGGCCTGAGCGGTGAACTGTTTATTGCCCCGCCCCGACCAAGGGCCCGGGCACCGTTAACTGCGCTTATTCCCCAAACTACAATAGAGTAGCGGGCGGTCTGGTCCCCAGCCGCCCCAGAAAGGGGCGAGAAACCCCTACAATGCACCACAACCCCCAGAACCTTTTCAGCAGTACTATCACCTAGCCAGTTATTCTCCATTTCGGAGCTCTGCATTTGATTTTTCCTTCCCATGTGAAGTTCTTTGCACTTGTTTTTATTCAATTTCATCTTGTTGAATTCAGACCAGTTCTCCAATTTGTCAAGATCATTTTGAATTCAAATCATGCTCTGCAAAGTGCTTGCGATGCCTCCAAGTTTGGTGTCACCTAGAGATTTTTCTAAACATACTCCCCAAGTCATTAAATCAAAATATAAATTGTACCGGACCCAGAACTGACCCTTGCAGGACTCCACTAGATACATCCTTCCAGTTTGACAGCAAGCCGCTGAGAACTACTTTTTGAGTACAGTCTTTCAGCCAGTTGTGCACCCACCTTATAGTAATTTTATCTAGACCACATTTCCCTAGTTTGTTTGTGAGAATATCACATGAGATCGAGTGAAAAGCTTTACTTTAAAACAACAAAACAAAAAACCACCACCAGCGCTACAAACACCAAAAAACCCCACCAAATGAAAAAAACCCAGCAAGATATATCACGTCTACTGCTTCCTCCCATCAACTAGGCCAGTAACTTCATCAAAGGAGGAAATTAGGTTAGTTTGGCATGTTTTTGTTCTTGACAAATTCATACTTGCTATTCTTCTATCCTTATTATCCTCTAGGTGCTTACAACTTGATTGTTTAATAAATTCCACTATCTTCCCAGGTATCGAAGTTAGGCTGACTGGTCTATAATTCTCCGGGATCGTCTGTGTCACCCGTTTTAAAGGCAGGTACTACATTTGCTCTTCTCCCGTTCTTCTGCCAATATTCAAGGGGTCTGTCCCAAAGGCCTCGTAAAGGGAACTGTGGTCTAAGCCAGGGACTCCCGAGCTCTAATCCTTGCTTTGACACTTGCAATGTGCAGTGGTGTCATTTCTCCCCTACCCTCCCACTTCAGTTCTCTCTCTCGGACGCCTTTCAATGCAGTTTCCCTGCCTGTCTGTGTTTTGGGTGGACGAGGAGGCAGAGCTGCGACAAGTCAAATGCCTATTAGGAATAACACCACTGTGCTCTCACACTCCTGGAGAGTTCTAGTATCTCTCCATCTCCATTCGTCTACCAACTACACAGAAACAAGCGACAGGTGCCCCGCTTTTGAGAGCGCTGGGCAGATCAATTCATCTCCGCCTAAGTCTCCCCCCCCAGGAAATGGGAACAGCAATATTGACTTACTCTGGACAATCACCTCTGGGAAGCTGAAGAATGCTCCGCAGAGCATTTCGCATCGGGAGGCATTGTGCTGCAGTGGCTACGGCATGAACACCTGGATTCTATGCCTGCCTCTGCCACTGACCCGCTATGCGACCTTGGGTAAGTCTCTTCCCCTCTCTGCACCCGTGTCCCCTACACGCTTTTGTCTCCCCTGCCTCATTAGATTGTACAGCTCCCAGCACAACGGGATTCAAAACACAGTAAAAGATGGGCCCTGTCCTAAAGAGTTTGCAGGCTCCGTTGAATCTCTAAATACCAATAATAATAAGTAGACATTTACCCAAGAGGCAGCATTTGGATCCAGATTTCAAACATTCCCCAAGCAGAGGAGACATCCGCAAACACGTGGGGGTGTTGGCTGAATCTCTGATAGCTATTTCCCCCCTAACACAGGCCACATAAAGCTGAACTGCCTCAATCCACCAACCTTGATAAGAACATAAGAACAGCCATACTGGGTCAGACCAGTGGTCCATCTAACAAAGTAACCTCTCATCCAACAGCAGCCAAGGAGAGATGCCTCAGAGGAAACAGGGCAATTATCAAGGGATTCATCCCATGTCACCCACTCCCAGCTTCTGGCAGTCAGAGGCTTAGGACACCCAGAACATGGGGTTGCATCCCTGATCATCTTGGATAATAGTCATTGATGGACATAGGTGCTGGAACTAGGGGTGCTGAGGGTGCTACTGCACCCCCGGCATTAAGTGATTTCCATTATATACAAGATATACGACGGTTTGGTTCAATGGCTCTAAGCACCCCCACTATAAAAATTGTTCCAGCCCCCCTACTGATGGACCTATCCTCCATGAACTTAACTAATTCTTCTTTCAACCCAATTATACTTTTGGCCTTCACAGTATCCCCTAGCAACAAGTTTCCCAGGTTGACTGTGTGTTGTATGAAGTACCTCCTTATGATTGTTTTAAACCTGCTGCCTATTAATTCCATTGGCTGACCCCCGGTTCTTGCAGTTCCTATGTAGATTTCTTGGGGCGATCACACAATGCAATTGCCTGAGCTGCCCCTGCAAGTGATGCATTGCGTGTAATGTGTTTGTCTTGGCCAAACAGAACGTTCGCTTCTGCCATGTGACATTTAATGGAGATGGTCGACTGTAGAAGCAAGAGGATTTTAAAATTAGCTTATTAGCTTTGAAGCTTCCAAATATAGCATGGAGATGAAGACAGTGAAAAATGCTCCCGTTAAACACTAGATTAAAAAGAAAAAGAAAGAACTGGGTGATTTGACCTGCAACGCTGGGATTTAATTTGCTGGAGACTTTCTTAATCACAATTATTTTGTACAAGTTTCATCTTTCAATTCCATGCCTTTTTTAAAAATAGTTCTTAGATTTTTTTGATTTTTTTAAAAAAAGATTTGGTGTATTGGGAACTTCGGAATATTTTTTTCTTGACTTTAAGATTGGAGTCCTATGCATCGCTTGTGCTCATGTCTAAACCGCAAAGAGCAGAATGATTTGAAATGTATCAGGAGTTAGTTTATTTCCTCTTCAGAGATGGGCCAAACTCAAAGTGTTTTATCTGACCACTTGGTTCATGTCCCATTTCTTCCCAAAAAGTTGGAAGGTCAGATAAGCAGTACGGCAACTGCAAACATTCAAAAAATTATGAGATTTAAAGAAAATCGTTCTTCTAGGTCTCCTCTTTTCTTCAAGCCTTTAGGATGCACTCGGGTCACACTTTTCAAACTTTTCTCGGCCACAGTGATGTTAGAGAAGTATTTAAAGAATGAAAAACCCAAATCTGATCCATTGTGAGTGTGTTGCAGTGGTCTATGCAATTCTGCACGCACCACATCTCAGCGGCACAATGCAAAGAAAAAGGCCTGGTCGTGGAGTTCTCTGTCCCAGTTGGTATTGACCATGCCATCCCCGTGGAGATGCTGCTTGGTAGGCTGTTCATGAGGATGCTAAGGAGAAATGTTCTAAGGCGGAGCTGAGCGGCCTGGGGGACAGGGAAGCAGGGGAGCGAGTGAATGTGAAGGTGCTCAGCCCTTGAGACCTCTTTTCCTGAATCCCTCCCGCTGAGTTCCCTGCCAAAGCAGAGTTATCTGTATGGGATAAGGGAGGCCTGGACTGGCCAGGAACGGTCCCATGGATAATGCAATTTCATTCTTCTCTACACACACGCATGTGCAGCAGTTGAGTTAAACCAGTGCAGGTCCCTGTGTGGGAATCTTATTTTGGTTTAAGAGCAGTTTATTTTGGTTTAGCTTACACCTGTGCCTAGCTGACTCCAGCTAAACAGAAATACACCTGGCTTAAACGGAAATAAACTTCCACGCAGCCTTGTTCAACCCGCTTGAAATAGCGCCGTAGGTTATGCTGGCCTAGCTGACTGTGGAGCAGAGCCCTTCAGCTCTTTTAAATATAGCAGCTGTCTTGGGGAAAGTGTTTAGCCTCTTGCCCTGTGCAAAATGTTCCCATCAAAGTCACCCAGACCGAGACCGAGGGACAATGTGTTTGTAAACCCTGGCTTGTTCCGGGTCCATGAAACGGGCCATTCTGGGAACACCAGCTGGCCTCTCAGCCAAAGTGGCCAGGCAATCTCCCTCCACACTGGCTGTTCCCTCTGGAGGCTCAAACTCAGGCCTGAAAATGAATCGACCAATAGAAGGCTCCCACTTCTAGAGCCCGCGAACCAAGCCCAGGGGCTCCAGAGAGGAGTGCCTTAGGCTATAGACAATGAGTAAGCTTGGCTGCATTTGCACACTAACCCAGCATCTTGTGGGGTCCTAACTCACAAACGGGGTTAAAAACCCCACACCCCACTCTGCATCAGCCCAGGAACGGTCTGCTCTAGGCACAGCTCCTCTGGGGTGGTATTTGAGGAATGTGGCCTGGGCTGCCTCTAGTCTCTCCGTTCTGATTGAAAAATGTAAAAAGCTTCAATGGGGCAGCGATTTTAGCGCTCAAGTCCCATTGTAATTGCTTACAGCGTTATTTAATGGAAGATTTATTTGCCTTGTGATAGTTGCATTGGAACAGCAGGGGCCCAGCATCAAAGGGCTGGTTTAGAGGCCTCTCCGCCGTCCCCAGCACAAAGTCGATTCTTTCCCCACCCCCATCGGTTTAGAAGCTTTAAGATTTCAGTAATCGCAGGCACTGACAAGGCTGCCGTTAACATTTTAACGCCAAAATCACAGGAGTAATTTACATTGGGGATTACTCTCATTGTTCTGTCAAAGGAAGTAAAAGGGGAAGGTCTGTGGGGAGAATTAAGCAGGAAAGGTGCATCCTCCCCCGTTCCCTCCCGCCATAGCACTCTAATGTCGATTTGTCATGTTTAACTCTGGGAGGGCTTCTAGCTGCTCAGGTTGGACCTGTTTACATTGATGGACGTTCTGCCTCTGGCTGATGGGAGCAGGAGAAGACTTGTGATGGTGCTCTCTGTTCAAGGCCTCTTGTGTGCAAACCCTGCAGACACATCTCCACTGATACAATGATCAACACCCCCCAAAACACACCTTTCAAGATCCAGGCATCCTACACGTGCCTATCACAACAATAGGTGGTGTTCCTCATCCGGTGCATTAAATGCCTCAACAAGAACTATGTGGGTACAAGCAGACAATCACTGCGCTCTTGAATGAACTCACAAAGGAAAATGATAAAAAGACAAAAACACCCTATCACCTGTGGGTGAACACTTTCCACAAAAAGTCCTGTGGCACCTTATAGACTAACAGACGAATTGGAGCATAAGCTTTTGTGGGTGCTCCAATACATCTGTTAGTCTATAAGGTGCCACAGGACTCTGTCGGTTTTACAGATCCGGACTAACACGGCTACCCCTCTAATACTTTCCACAAAGCTATCACTCTATACCTGACCTATCAGTCCTCATCCTCAAAGGAAACCTGCACAGGACCCCAAAAGACAAGCCTGGGAGTTTAAATTCATTACCCTTCCAGGCACCAAAAAAATCACAGACTGAACAGGCACTGGATTTATGGCACATTACAACAATCTGTAAGCCACTAACCCTCTCTTTTTGTCCTACGACTGCAGACTTGTTAACGGGCCTCTCTGCCTTGAATGGTCCCTTACAATATGTGCTACCTACAATCTATTCCACCTTGCAATTTGCAGTGACACTGGGAGTTCCTTTCCCAGGCCTGAAGAAGAGAGAGCTCTGTGAGTCTCTCCCACCAACAGAAACTGGTCCAATAAAAAAAGATATTCCCTCCCCGCCCTCGTTTCCCTGCTCATAGCAGTCAGCTGGCTGTATCTACGCCCCTAGCCCATGGCGGGGGGTGGGGGGGCACTCTGTGCCTCTGGCAGATGGGGAAATGCTGCCGATAGTCTGTCCACTTTCTCCTTGGTCCTTCTCCCTGCGTGTTAGAAACATGCGGACTCAGCGATTGGGGGTTTTTTAATTGTATCCTGTGCACAGTGCACTGGCCCATGAGAGTCCTACGCTAGCTTGGGTCCAATGGCGTCTCTGGGCATGTCAGTGCAGGCCTGCAGGCACACCGTTCATATTAACGTCGGCATTTAACACCTCACTTTAGTTAACAGGTGTTATTTAAAGCGATTACAAAGTTGGTTGTAGAACAAAAGGACAAACTAGACAAGTGGCTAGAGCCTGAAGCACGCGTGCACGTCGGGATGGAAATGCAAGATTTCTGTGCATTCAGCGACATCTCTATTCTCTGCACCAAGCTGGGAAGGAAAGGAATCCCAAGCCATGATCCGCAGCTTAGTGCTGTAGACACTACTGCAGCTCTAACACGCCCCGCACCCTGGGTGAGGAAGTGACTAGCTTACATTAGCTATGGATGGACCCACTGGTCCAGCTCTCTCCTTCCCAGGTACCTACCCCCTCCCCCCATTCATGTGCTGGGGTGCAGTGAGCCACCACTGAGCTGTGCCTGATAACCAAATTCCTGAACACTTTCTTCCTCCATGGCATCCTAAAGTTATACCCTACCTCGCTTGTGACAGAACCACCTCTGTCCTGCTGGGGACTTGGCCTGTCTGCTAGAAAAGTAGGGACAGAGTCTCTCCCTTATTCTCCTACCAGGACAGACTTTTTTTTTTAAAAATGGGGTTGGTTTATTACGGTACCATTCCCAAACTGTGCTAAAGGCTCAAGCACAGCACTGCCACACCCACTGGGTGATTGTCTTGCACAAGCTGGTGACCTTATGGCTGCTGGTGGGCTGATGACAGGTCACGGAGCTGTTCACAGCACAAGACGGTAGGTAATGACCACAGTCACTGCTGCCTGGCTCACGAGTGACCCATGTGACACGAGTTGGAGACCCCAAACCAGTGCCCAGGCACCCAACACTCATCCCCTCCGGCTCCACGGGGCCTCAGAGGCAGATGGTGTTGGGCATGAACAAACAGAGGCCCTCATCAATGCCTCTCCCTGGCAGCTCCCCACCAGACACTTACAGATTTACTGAGTGCGTAACAGTGCTTAGAGCTGTGGGGCTGGGAATCGGACGCCTGAGTTCTACTCTTAATGGTGCCCTTGACTCCACGCGCAACCTTGGGTAAGTCATTCAATTGCCGCACCTTGCTTTACCCATCAGTAAAATGGGGATATGCTCATGGACCATGGGCTGTACGGCCCTGCGTATGTGGCAATCATCATTTCACAGAATTTTGGTGCCTGTCAGCTGCAGTTAAGGAAGTGGGGGGTGGAAATCTGAACCCAGCTGTGGATTCCCTTAGGGAGAAGGAAGAGTCTCTTCACTAAGGGAGCATTTGCATCTTAGATAAATTGGTTAATGTATGTAGAATGCTTTGAAAATGGCAAAGTGCTATGTAAATGCTGAGGATCGTTATTTATCATTGTCTTGGTGCGCAAGGGCGGAAGCAGTGCTATTTAGAGAGGCAAATTAAGAACAACAGGGGGTCTCTTGACAAGCTGTATTTTCTGCTCTCCAAATGCAGTCGCTGAAGTTCCAGGGTGGGCTGAGCCTGTTCGAGGACAAACACCTCTCCACTTCCACACACTCAGACACCAAACCAGAGAAATACATCCCCTCCCAGAGCGGCTCATCCGGGGTTGCCACTCCATGTCAAGTGGGAGTAGGATCAGGCCCCAACTGAATACGGGATTTCTTTTGTCGGTGTTAAGTGATACAAGATGTGTGTTTAATCAAATAGGAAAGAACAAGTGAATTCGTTGTGCAAAATTGAATATACAGAAGTTCCCTCTTAACACTGTCATCTTAAAATGGATACATCATAGAGAAGCAAGTTTATTTGCCGGCATAGTAAAGTGTCTTAGATGATTAACGCTGAAAATGGCTCTTAACAAGCCAATTCTAATACTCAGGTTTGCTAATTCTAAAGTTTGAAGACGTGACCCAACTAAACCCTAAAAGCTCAAAAGGCAGAAGGCAAATATGATACCCCCTTAAAAAAAAAAACTCCCATGATTTTGGGGGCTGACTTCTGATTCGTAATTGTTTGGGGTTGGCAGTGCTGCCTTCAGGTTGTCAATGCTGCAATGTCCAGGGAGCAGACACCCTAAGAGTGTACGCATTCCCAACACAATCCATTTAGTGGGAACGTGGTTTTATTAACCCTTGCATTCTTTACATATCCACAAGGGCCACTAGGGAATCTGACTTGCATTGGAAATGCAGCATCAAGGACTTGAACACTTTAACGAGAGATTCTGATCAGGTTTCTCTAAAAAATGTAATCAAGCGAAATTCTTCCCTCCGATAGCTGAATGCTATGAAATCCTCATGCCTTTGTTTTCTGTGTGCTGCCCCGTTAAGTTTCTGAGACCTCTGCACGCAGAGAAAGCAGTCATTTAGTTCTCCGAGTTGCTGCAGCTTGTACAATCTGCACTGAGACTTGTGTTCTTGTTATTGTCTCTAATCTAGAAGTCATTTAGCATGTGGCTAGACGATGTCTGCAGGCAGCAGACTCCCCATCAACTTCAGGTTGGGCCCAGTGAGCTGAGGGATACCTACAATCTTTAAAAACGGCATAGTGTGCAGCGAATGAAAGGGAGATTTGGGAAATAGACTACTGCTCAGTTGGGAAAGAGGACTGAAGGAAGAGCTGTTGGAATGCCAGTCC
This sequence comes from Macrochelys suwanniensis, assembly GCA_033296515.1. Lineage (NCBI taxonomy): Eukaryota > Metazoa > Chordata > Testudines > Chelydridae > Macrochelys > Macrochelys suwanniensis. Next base: position 2,159,376 of record CM065783.1, on the reverse strand, counting down.
TTACCTGTCTCCCCATATAAATGCAAACACCTCTTTGTGCATGGCAAACAATATGAAGTTATTAAAAACAACTTGAGTCTTGAATAGCAGTGATTCACCACTTACCGACGATCTGTACAGGAAGTATAGCGAGTCTGAGTTCTAATATTTCAGCAATTGAAAAATTGGAAGCAGTACAACAATTATCCCAACGTGCAGGTCCAGCAGAGGTGGTTGTAAGAATTGTAAGAAAGGAAGAGAGGTGAATTCAGACACCTTTGAGCTACAGAAATGGTATAATTCTGAATGTTGGCAAATGAAGTGCATTTAAAAGGAGATTAAGGCATTTCCCGAATACAAAGTTCTACTTATTTTGCATTCAATTGCTTCTTTCTTCTTTGCTGTAAACTCCAGATTCTTCAATGCACTGGGCTGTGTTGTAGAGAAACTCATTCAGCAGCAGCAAAACAAGTTTATGGACATCAATCTCATGGCACACATGAGACTTTGCAGGTTCCTGAAAAATGTCCTGTAGTTCAGGTTCCTGCCATACTGAGCCAAGGATGGATATTAGAGTTATCAACTTTGACACTCAGCAGTAACGTGTCACAAAGGATTAAATCATTATATCATGAAATGACTGAAAATGCAGCTCTCCGGCTGTTCTAAATTACATATTTACTAAAGGAACTAAAAAAAAATAAATCTGAAGCATCTCCAGATATCTGCCTCATGTATTAGATCCAAATGCAGCTGTAAATGCAGGTTTTACATACAAACATAAGAACAGCCAAACTGGGTCAGACCGAAGGTCCATCTAGCCCAGTGTCCTGTCTTCTGACAGTGGCCAATGCCAGGTGCCCCAAGGGGAATGAACAGACCAAGTAATCATCAAGTGATCCATCCCCTGTCGCCCATTCCCAGCTTCTGGCAAACAGAGGCTAGGGACACCATCCCTGCCCAATAGCCATTGATGGACCTATCTTCCATGAATTGTTCTAGTTCTTTTTTGAACCCTGTTATAGTCTTGGCCTTCGCAACATCCTCTGGCAAAGAGTTCCACAGGATGAGTGTGCATTGTGTGAAAAAATACTTCCTTTTATTTGTTTTAAACCTACTGCCTGTTAATTTCATTTGGTGACCCCTAGTTCTTGTGTTATAAGAAGGAGTAAATAACACTTCCTTATTTACTTTCTCCACACCATTCATGATTTTATAGACCTCTATCACATCCCCCCTTAGTCATCTCTTTTCCAAACTTGAAAAGTCCCAGTCTTATTAATCTCTCCTCAGATGGCAGCTGTTCCATACCCCTAATCATTTTTGTTGTCCTCTTCTGAACCTTTTCCAATATATCTTTTTTGAGATGTGGTGACCACATGTGCATGCAGTATTCAAGATGTGGGCATACTATGGATTTATATAGAGGCAATATGATATTTTCTGTATTATCTATCCCTTTCTTAATGATTCCCAACATTGTTCAACATCTTCATTAATGATCTGGATGATGGGATGGATTGCACCCTCAGCAAGTTCGTGGATGACACTAAGATGGGGGGAGAGAGAGATACGCTGGAGGGTAGGGATAGGGTCCAGAATGACCTAGACATAAGAACGGCCATGCTGGGTCAGACCAAAGGTCCATCAAGCCCAGTATCCTGTCCTCTGACAGTGGCCAATGGGAGGTGCCCCAAAGGGTACAGAAGCTGACTTAAATGATAGGTTACAGACTACAGTTAGTAGTCCTGCAATTTCACATTTGAATTCCTTCAGAACTCTTGGGTGATACCATCTGGTCCTGGTGACTTACTACTGTTTAATTTATCAATTTGTTCCAAAATCTCCTCTAATGATACAGTACCTCAATCTGGGACAGTTCCTCAGATTTGTCACCTAAAAAGAATGGCTCAGGTTTGGGAATTTCCCTCACATCCTCAGCCGTGAAGACCAGTGCAAATAATTCATTTAGTTTCTCCACAATGACCTTATCGTCCTTGACTGCTCCTTTAGCATCGCGATTGTCCAGTGGCCCCACTGGTTGTTTAGCAGGCTTCCTGCTTCTGATGTACTTTTAAAAAAAATTGCAATTATTTTTTGAGTCTTTGGCTAGTTGTTCTTCGCATTCTTTTTTGGCCTTCCTAATTATATTTTTACACTTCATTTGCCAGAGTTTATGCTCCTTTCTATTTTCCTCACTAGGATTTAACTCCCACTTTTTAAAGGATGCCTTTTTGTCGTCTCTCACTGCTTCTTTTACTTAGTTGTTTAGTCACGGTGGCACTTCTTTGGTTCTCTATTTTTTTTAATTTGGGGTATACATTTAAGTTGCGCTTCTATTATGGTGTCTTTAAAAAGTTTTCATGCAGCTTGCAGGGATTTCACTTTTTGTGCTGTACCTTTTAATTTCTGTTTAACTAACTTCCTCATTTTTGTGTAGTCCCCCTTTCTGAAATTAAATGCTACAGTGTTGGGCCGCTGTGGTGTTTTCCCCACCACAGGGATGTTACATTTAATTATATTATGGTCACTATTACCAAGCGGTCCAGCTATATTCACCTCTCGGACCAGATCCTCTGCTCCACTTAGGAGTAAATCAGGAATTGCGTCTCCTCTTGTGGGTTCCAGGACTAGCTGCTCCAAGAAGCAGTCATTTAAAGGGTGGAAGAGAAGCAGAGAAGTTAATTCCATTTGTCTTAACCTTTGAGACTATGGTTGTGTTTCATTACTAAATTATTCCTTCCTTACAATCACAAACTTTCTGTACAGGGACACACTGACGAGCCTCCTTCCCTCAAAGCCGGTTCTTAGCACAATCTCAAAAAGCTCCCACCATATGCATGGAAAAGCTACTACCCCTTTTGTCAGTTTAATTTATGTCGCTCAGGGGTGCGAAAAAACCACCCCCCTGAGCGACATAAAAGTTACAGGTTTCAGAGTAGCAGCCGTGTGAGTCTGCAGCCATCAAAAAACAAAACAAAACAGGAGTACCTGTGGAACCTTAGGAGACTAACAAATTTATTTCAGCATAAGCTTTCATAGGCTATAGCCCACTTCATCGGGTGCATAGAATCTGATGCATCCGATGAAGTGGGCTATAGCCTATGAAAGCTTATGCTGAAATAAATTTGTTGGTCTCTAAGGTGCCACAAGGACTCCTGTTCTTTATAAAAGTTACCCCGACAGAAGCATGGTGCGGACAGTGCTACGTCGGCGGGAGAGCTCTCCCGCCAGCATGGAGTGGCTACACAAGCGATCTTACCATGGAACAGCTGCATCGGTACAGCTGAGCCTCTGTAAGCTTGCTAGCGTAGACATGGCCTAAGACAAGAGACATTTTAGAGCAAAAGCACATGGGCTAGCACTTCAGTCCAAGCTCTCCTGCTTTGTGGCAGGAACATACACTGTATTTCTCCGTAGCTGCATCCAGCAACAATATTCTGTACGTACTCAGCAATTCTGGACTAGCTAACTTTCATTAGCGAGCGCCCATTGTGTCGAGAGGTGGGAGTATCCCACTTAGCATGAGGCACTTGGAAAAGGAAAAATCCTACATCCAACCACTTCTACTTTTCATCTCTCAAATCACGAGCCCAGGCTGCGTGTTTGTCACACAGTGTGATGGCACTCTGTCCTAGGTCCTTGTGGTTACCCACACCGGTATCTGTGGTTTCAACACTATAGGAAAGTTACCACTTTCTGTCCCAGATTGCTGCACCCTGCTGCTCTGGGAGCTTGGACCCACACATTCCACACCAGCTCAGGCTGAAGCCAGGACTGTACCTTTAACTGTAGTTTGTAAGGAGCTTTGGGAATTATTTGCTAGACCTTAATAAGTAGGTCACTTTGTAACCTCTCTCTGAGGCCAAGCCACTTGGATCAGTGCACAAGGAGGGCGTGTTTGAATACTTTCTGAAGCTTGCTGGTCAGCAGTGCATGCCCTATCCCAGATATGGCCTCAGCAATGCAACACCGAGTTGCTGTATTTTAGACTAATACTACAGCAAACTGAAGTACTCTTCTTAAAGGTCATGATCTTAGTCTTCAAAATGTTATTCCCTTTTAACACTGCCTGGAACATCGTCGCTAGCAGTTCTGGGCCACAACTGTCCATATTCCTGCAGTTACACCTCATGTTTTACATTGCAACAGCCCGTAGAGAACTCAACCAAGATGACAGCCCCAGCAGTAGGCCATAGACAGACACACCAAGCCAGCCCGACACTACAAGCAGAGGAAGAATTGTTATCCCCATTTTACAGACAGGCAACTGAGGCACAGACAGGTAAAAGTTTCCAAAAATGCCCCAATCCCATTGAAAGGCAATAGACTCAGGCACTTGCCCAACTAGAGTAGGGCTGGGAATGGAACCCAGGTCTGAGGATTCTCAGTCCAATGCCTTAACTACAGTCTATGAGGCAGTGATTTAAGTTAATGTCATCAGTCTCCATTGTTCTATGCCCAGAAGCCACGCAGCACAGCGCTATTGGCAGCCTCCTCTCCAAAGAGGCCTGGAAAGGAGCAGGAGGGAAGAAAAGCTAGTCCAGATCCCAGCCTCGTGGTTTCTGCACCTTAACATTAGTAATCGCCCCTCATTCAGAACATCGTACTTTCCGCACCAGCCCAATCAGCACAAAGTGCATGAACTGTATTCTAATGAATGCTCTAAATTAGAATAAATCATACTGTCTGACGGATGAAAGACAGCACATTGATAAGACCACTGTACGTTACTTAGCATCAAGAGTACCTTTGACGCATGTGTTTAACAAATCAGTTCCAGGAAGGTTTGTTCCTTCTAATTTAAGCTACTGCAGAAGATTGTCTGAGAGAGGAGATCCATTGAAACAGGTCTTTGAAAATGAGAGAGGATGCATCCAAAAGGAGTACAGGCAGTGTAGGGATCAGGCCAGGTGAGCTCACTATTCCCGCACATACAGACCCGCAGATCAGAAGTCCCAAAGGAGGGCAAGGCTACGTTTGCCCACTCCCCGCAGAACAGCTTGCCATTTGCAATCAAAAGAAACATGTCAGAGCAGCATAGATGAAAGAGGAAGCTGCGGAGTTTCTCCGTTAATGAGAGTGCCATCCATGCCATCATCCGCCAGTCAGAACAGCAGCAGCTGCTGGAAGAATTATTCTGAAGGCCTGGAAGAAACCAGGTTACAAGTTGCACTGGCAGTCAAGCAGCTAACCCCCGCATCTTTGTTACTAGTACGTTAAGGTTACAAGAGATTTTTATTATTAAAACCTGCAGCCTCGGCATCCACAGGAACTATCCAGTTCAGAAGAGATCCCCAAAGCGTTCGAATTGGTTTGACCAGTGACGGGAGTGTAGATACAGATTCTAATAGCCTCTGTGTTCAGAGAGGATCTTGAACTTACATGTGGCCCATACACATTTCAGTGCCCAAGCGGAGTCCTGGGCTGGCAGTTTGATACATCTGCCCAAGAGTCATTTCCCATCCACCAAAACCACCAGCCAGCTGGGACAATTCGTCCTCCCGCAGTAAGGAAGCTCTGGTGTGCGCGCATCCACGCTGCAAGATAGCCCCTGTGCTGAAACGCTCATCACAGCTCCCCGGCTCTGCCTTGGAATGAGCAACAGCCTGGCTCTGTCCCTCCCAACCCACTCCGGCCACACGGCCCCGTCCACCTACACACCGCAAATCGCAGAGTGCCCCAATCATTCAACTAAGCTAGCACACAACTTCTTTACCGAACAGAAGAGTATTACGTTTTCATTTCTAATCAGAGGCTATTTAAAAAAAACATTGCCCAGAGTTAGATCTCTCTCTCTCTCTCTCTCTCTCCTTATTTAGATGAACGGTGGGCAATCGGTGGTGAAGAGTGGGGCAGAAATAAGGCGGGTCATTTTCAAAGTGTGCACCATGATTCCCCTCCCCCCACCCCTTTCCCAATTCAGATCAAGGGGAGTTTAGCTCAGAAAGGATCTCCTCCTGTGAGAAAAGAAGGGCTGTAGACTTGCAAGGGATATGGTCCTTTCCTCCCTAAACCATTAATCTCATTTTGGTAGTTCCATGACTTGTTTTAGTCGGTGAGCTCTGTATTCCACTGAGCAGGCTAGCATCTATCACGGTCTCCTGGACACGATCAGAATCGCCCAGTACTGGGGCATAGGCCCTATATTGCCAACAGCAATTTTCCTTAGATCAGTGGGTCTCAAACTTTTTTACTGGCAACCCCTTTCACATCACAAGCCTCTGAGTGCGACCCCCCCAATAAGTTAACCACACTGTTTAATATATTTAACATCATTATAAATGCTGGAAGCAAGCGGGGTTTGGGGTGGAGGTTGACAGCTTGCGACCCCCCCATGTAATGACCTTGCGCTGAGGGGTCCTGACCCCCAGTTTGAGAACCCCTGCCTTAGATTAAGGGGTAGGGATTGTGCTTGAAAAACAATGGGATCTGGTTTCTACCCCTGCTGCTGCCATGAAGTTCCAAGAGGACATGCTATCACTACTTATTTGTATTATTGTACTACATAGGAGCCCTTGTCATGGCCCAGGAGGCACTGTACAAACAGAAGAAAAAGACGGTCCCCTCTCCCAAAGCTTATAACCTAACTAAAAGGCAAGGAGACAACAGATGAATACCGATGGATGGAGAAGCACAAGGAAACAGCAGGACAGCATTGGTCAGCATGTGAGGCAGTGGCCTCAGCACACCAACAGCCTAACCACTGTCCTGTTTTTTGTAGGCATCACAGAAAAGGAGGGTTTCCAGGGGGAATCTGAAGGAGGATAATGAGGTAGCTTTGTGGATGTCTACAGGGAGCTCCTCACCAGCTTGCAGGTCAACATGGGAGAAAACATGATAGTGCTTGCTTGAAAATTTAACAAGTGGGTGACGGAGGCTGAGATCATGGGCTGATCAGAGGCAAGAGTAGACATCTCAGTACTGAACGAGAGATGATGGGTGGGGTGAGGACGGCCCGTGAAGAGCCTTGAAAGTGAATAGAAGCAATCTGTGTTTGATGTGAGATAGAGGGAGCCAGTGGAGGGATGCAGAGAAGGTGACATGGTCAAAGCCATAAGCTACGGAAGCGATCTCTGCAGCTGCATTCTGAATGGAGGAGCGGGGCAAGACTGCATTTGTCAAGGCCAGAGAAAAGGATGTTGTGGTAACTGAGACAGGAGAAGAGAGCCTGGACAAGGAGTTTTAGCTGTGTGGGTGGACAGGAAAGGCTACATCTTAGGGCTTGTCTACACTTACTGAGGGATCGATGCGTGGCGATCAATGCATCGGTAGTCGGTTTAGTGGGTCTAGTGAAGACCCGCTAAATTGACCGCAGATCGCTCTCCCGTCGACTCCTGTACTCCACCGGACTGAGATGGATTGAGGGGAGTCAACAGGAGAGTGTCTCCCCTCGACGTCGCGTAGTGTGGACCCCGCGGTAAATAGATCTAAGCTACGACGTCTTGAGTTATGCTCTTCATGTAACTCAAATTGCGTAGCTTAGATCGACTTTTCTCTGTAGTGTAGACAAGACCTCAGAGACATTATGCAGACAGAATCAGCAAGACTTAGATGCAGTTTAGATACCACTTGTCCATGGACTTGGTATGGTGTTCAGAGATAGGAAAACCAGCAGAGGTTTGGTGTCTCCAAAGTCAAAAGTAAGTGTTGTTCAAATCTGCCTTCCATAGTACCCAGCCCTCCCCCATGTTTGGGGGCTTGAGAGCCTGAGGAGGGACAGACAATTCTGGTTGTGGTCACTTGATAACTATGATGACTTAATCCTGCCATGAGTGCAGGGACTGGACTAGACGACCTCTCGAGGTCCCTTCCAGTCCTAGGATTCTATGACAAACAAGCTGCAATTTGGTTAGAGCCCCATTTTCCGACTGAAAAATACTTTTGAAATGGGGTGCAATTATAGCCATGGACCCTGAAGGAAACCCTGCATGTGGACAGATCGTGTATGGACCAGCAGAGACACTGCATGGGTCTGAATGAGTGAAAAGAAAACCTTCAAAGCTAGAATTAAATCAAACGCGTCCTCTGCAGTGATTAACAAGAGAAATGACGGGGCAAGCTGAAGAGCAGAGCCCCCAGAAATGCCCATAAAGCTTCAGAGCTGCCACCAATAGCTTTCCTACAGACACATTTTCGCATACTAGAGAAACAACTCTTCCAGTGGAGGAATTGCAGTTTAACCCGCCCCTTCCTAAGCAACTCTACCACTTGTGTCATTGTTCCTTATTTCTGCTTCCACTTTGATTTAGATCTACTAAATAAAACTAATCAGCTGGCTAAGAGAAAGCTGAATAACTTGTTTCCAGGCTAGAAATATTCCAAGTCTGGTAGTCGCATCTGTCTTGTTTATGCTGCTTTCGCGCTAGGTGTTCATGCAAAGTCATGTGGAAGAAAAAAAACCCAATTCACGTATCCTAGTTACCATCCTACTGTAGGAACATAATTATCAAATGCCTTTAAAGCATAATTGGGCTTGGCAAGTATTCCCAAAATCCTTTACAAATATTTCCCCGGCCTTTAAGAACGGGTGTTGGGCAAGTACTTGACAATCCCACCTTGAGAATTTTTGTGCCCGGAAGACATGTTCTTAGCTATTAAACTAAACAGCCTGCATCACCACCTAACGTTTCAAAATAGTAGTTGAGTGACTTCTCCGGCTCTTTCGCTCAACTGTCTCAGAGGCAGTTCAGACAAAGCTTCTCCGGCTGACTTCACTGCACGAAAGGTGCGGGGGTTTTATATTGAGATAAAGGAGACGAGGTATGGATTTTAAATCGACTAGCCACATCACAGTATTCCCTAGTGGGAGGGGGGGCATAAGGATAGGGTTGACTTCAACTAGCTACATCGAGGTACGAGCTACCTATGCCTTGTTTCCATCGGGATTTTGCATTGAGATAGCTACCATTTTCGGAACCCAAGGCAGACCCTCCAATATAAACCCAGATACTCATGGCCTGCAGGGAGAGGGACTCAGCAAAGGCCAGAGATGAAGGATACTGTGATGCAGAATACGGTTGTTCTCAACAGCTGTGCAGTATGTATGCAATAGCACAGGGGCACATCAGCAAGGAGTGTTTATTAATACAGACCTCAGAGTACGGTAGGCTCCGATCGTGATTGGGTTCTCTTGCAAAAGAGGGAGGGACAAAATCTTGACTCCAGAGAGATCATTCCACTCCCGTAGCTACTTCTGCTCCTCAGTACAGCACCAGAATCAAAATCTCTCTCTCACCTACCATAGACAGTGAATAACATTTCCAAGAGTGCCTAATAGAAGTGTCTTGGAGCCTACGGCCTGATCTACATGAGACAATTTTACTGGCCTAGCTGTGCCTGTTAGAAGTGAGTGGGGGGGACAGGAACACAGGGTGTAGCAAGACCACCACCCTAACCACTATAGCTATGCCAGCAAAAGCCCTGGTGTAGCTGCAGTCACACCAGCAGGAGTGTCCTTTCACTTGGGGAGGTTTTCTGGTATAGCTCCCCCAGTACAGCTATCCCAGCAATCCCTTGTAAATGTAGACAAGGCTAAAGGTCTCACGGAAATTCACTGGGACTCAACCTGCAAACTGATGAGCTGCTTTGGAAAATCTTACCCGTCCCACCACCTGCCCTGTGTCAGAGGACAGAACCACCACCACCCTTTAGAACGCCCAGGAGATTGTCAATGGACTCAGGCTGCAACATTTGGACTTGCACACCCCCAAAAAGATTGTGTGGAGCTGAGCTTTTGTCCCTTCCCTCCTGCGGAGACTAGATCTATTTAGGCAACAAGCAAAACAGTTGAGGTTTGTGAAAGGATCAAGATAAATAACCTCCCCCCACTCCCTTCTCTATATGGCTACGAGCAAGCCTGAGCCCACCTGGAACAAAGAGACAGTTACAGATTTACTTAAGGCCGTGGGCACCCTTAAAAAGAACAGAATCCAAGAGTCAGGACTCCGAAGAAAGAAGCCACCGGTTAGTTTGACGCAGCAGCAGCGCTGGGAATTTCAGAGGTGGGTTTAGTACTCAGTGCTCCTATGCCTAAGAAAGAGCCCAGTGTATGTTTTTAAAATTTCACGGCACATCTGTGCATCGTGACACATTTTTATTCAGGCCTTGAACCCCAGAGAGGAATTAGCTGTGCATCAAGGAAGATTCTACGCAAAGGGTTTAGAACAAAAGAAGAACTGAACTGCTCTGGCGAATGTAGGAGGCGGTGATAACCACAACTCCAGCTGTTCTGGAGGGAACTGTCCTGCCTTGGATGGACAACCCAATAGGACTATTTTATCTAGATACTAATATGGTCGCCATCACAACAGTATCCATGACATTTGTCAGGCACTTGGAATTCATCATCACAGCACCACCGTGAGGTCGGGAACTATTGCTTTCCTTATCCTAGCCACAGAGAACTGAGAGCGAGTATAAGCGTCTTGTCCAAGGTCTCACAGAAGTCAGTGGCAGAGCTAAAAGTTAGACCCTGTTCTCCAAAGTCCCAATAGTACAAGACCATTCTTCCTCCCCAATTAGGATGCTAATTATGCAAGCCCCACCCATCTCCATCACTTAACAGAGAGAGAATACAACCATGCAGCTAAACTTCAAACAATCCTCAAGTGACGCTCAGCATAAACATAAGAACATAAGAAAGGCCGTACTGGGTCAGACCAAAGGTCCATCCAGCCCAGTATCCTGTTCACCAACAGTGGCCAATGCCAGGTGACCTGGAGTGAGTGGACCTAACAGGTAATGACCAAGTGATCCCTCTCCTGCCATCCATCGCCCCCCTCTGACAAACAGAGGCAAACGTACCCAGTAGGGGCTCCCCAGCACGTGCACTTTCAGTGCTACAGCATTCACAGGACTGCAAGGAGAGTGCCTAGTTGGGCTACCACAATCCAAACAACTATATAAACAAACGCCTGCTCCATCTAGGTCAGAGTCATAAGGTTGCAGCTACGAACATCTTCCCTAGCGTTTGGGGACACGAGCTGTTGGGACCACGGTACCGGGTCTGAGGTAGCAGAATGGCAGTTCATTAACTCTTCCAGAGCTCAGCTGTCCAACAGCTAGGGAGAAAAAGGGTATGGGACAGAGAGCAAGAAATTCAACCTTTTAAATACCGATGAGAGAGGGTAGTCCTCCACGGGGCCTGGGCCTGGAGTCCTTTCTCTGGCAAAATTCCTTCCACCGGAAGTGGTTTAACTTTGAAGATGGGATTCAAGCAAAACCTGCCTGACATGACGTACGAGAGAACACAGCTTCTGTGAAAACCCCACGTCAGTATGCTAACAGCATGCTTCAGCCTGCACGTGTGTACGCACAGCATCCTGACAGAACATGATTTATATATATTCGGATGTATTTCAGACTCCACAATTACAGCTGAAGCAGTTCCCCCTTGTGCATTATATGGGCAGTGAAGCTTTGTTAATTTGTGTAAGCACCAAATGTCCAAGAGTTCCTGATCTGTTCTGAGCAGCTGGCCATTAGGCTGGCTAGGAAGAAATAGAAGGTCTGGTGCCACTCACACTCAATGTCTGCATGGGGGAGGAGAGACGTAAAGGTGAGGAAATGCTACCGTGTTCTCTTCTGCACTGTCTGGCAGTTCTGAAAGATGCTGTGTAGTTATTTACAAACCAAAGAGCTTTGCAGACAAGTTATTGTGAGGCGGTTGCTCATTTCTACCTGTTGATGTTTTCCCCACAAAATCCCAACTGAGAGGTTTGTCAGATCATGACAGTGGGTGGAACCCTGGCCTCACTGACGAGAATGGGTTACCTAGGGAGGTGGTGGAATCTCCTTCCTTAGAGGTTTTTAAGGCCAGGCTTGACAAAGCCCTGGCTGGGATGATTTAGTTGGGGTTGGTCCTGCTTTGAGCAGGGGGTTGGACTAGATGACCTCCTGAGGTCCCTTCCAACCCTGATATTCTATGAACAGCAGGACTCCCATTGACTTCAGTGGGACCAGAATTCCATGCAGGGAGGGTTTGGTTTTTTTTAAAAAGGAAGAAGGAAAAAGAACCGCCCTCACACAAACCACAGTTATAACCAGTACCATACAATATTTGAACACTTTGCCCTTGTTCTCAAGCTAAAGTTAAGTATCAGAGGGGTAGCCGTGTTAGTCTGGATCTGTAGAAGCGACAAAGGGTCCTGTGGCACCTTATAGACTAACAGAGGTATTGGAGCATAAGCTTTCGTGGGTGAATACCCACTTCTTCGGATGCAAGCAGGGACATTTCCACTGCTTGCATCCGAAGAAGTGGGTATTCACCCTCGAAAGCTTATGCTTCATTACCTCTGTTAGTCTATAAGGTGCCACAGGACCCTTTGTCACAAGCTAAAGTTAGTGAGTTACATCCTCTCTAGCCTTGCATGAAAAAGAAAAAAAAATATTGACTATCTGAATCCCAAAGCAAGCAATTACCCACTGGCTAGTCATCCTAGATCACCAGAGTTCAGCAGGTAGTCACTTGATTAATGCAAGTACTGTCCAGTTATGACTAAAGAGGAAGTGATCAGTTAGTGATTTCTGGAATATGATCCCATCATGCTTTCATATAAAAATGCAGATTAGGTTAATTATTAATACATTGATCCTGTGCACCCCCACACATGCGTATGTACTTTACCTATGTAGTTACATATATGCATTGGAGAGAAAGCAATATATACACCTCGACGCACAGAGCTATTTATTGACCCTACGTTCTATTTCAATGGCTTGAGCCCAGACTCTTAAATATCAGATAAAACTTTGAATCTGCCAAATGTATGTTTCACTCTTTTGTTATTTTAATGACAAAATGCTCATGATGCTGATGTAAACCTGAAAGCTCGATTTCAAGGTCCATTACAAAGGATCCTTTCCTATTTTAAACGTTTCTGTTTAGATGAACAATTTTTAACCAAGGCAGGGTAAATATTCATCAGTGACTGTACTGCAGGTGGAGTTAAAACGTTAGTCACTCTGCTTTTCATCGGTGCTAACTCTTTGTCAGCCAAGAGCAGGGGGGATTTAAGCCGTGGCGTGGTTGCCATTTGTTTTAGTATCATTTCAGGATTCCCACCTGTGATGAATCAAAGTTACATGCAAACTAGAATTCTCCAGCCCTTCCACGGGGTAATTTATACCTTAGCAAGTGTTGCAACCAAGCCTAGAAACAGCTCCTGGGAGCGTTGGCGTGCTAGCAACTAAACCACCTGGCTACCACTATACCCGTGATGTGCCAGTATCTCACTAGCCTCCGTGCACGAAATAAGCCAATAATCAATCAATAACAGAGCGCCTCGCCTGACCCCCACCCTCCCCAAGCCCCGCGTGTGCGTCTCAGCCAGCCCCACCCCAGCTCCGTGTTTGCCAGGAAGGAAGGTGTGCCTTGCGCTCGCCCGAGGGGCAGGCATGAGAGTTTTAATTTAAACCGGGGGGGGGGGGGACCCCTCAACCTGCAACAACAAATCAACCGCCCCCCCCAGCCCCCTGGCCCCGCGCCCCCCGCTCACCGAGCATGGAGAAGATGAAGTCTTTGGCCGTGTGGATCTCCAGGGCTCGCTGGTCGTCGTACTCGCGCTGGTCGTGCTTGGCGAACTCCTGGATGAGCCGGTTCAGCTCCTCCGTGCGGGCCCCGGACCTGAAGTCGAGCTCGGGGCCGGCGGGCTTGCTGGGAGCGCCCGGGGGTCCGGGCTTGCTGGCGAGCGGCGCCGCCATCTTCGCGCACCGGAGACACCCGAGCCGAGCGAGCGAGCGAGCGAGCCTCTCTGGGCGGGCCCGGGCTCCCCTGGCGGCGGCGAGCTCGGCCCCCGGCCCCGCGAGCTGGAAACAATGTGACAGTCACCAGCGCGCAGCGCAACAAGCGAGCCCGGCGGTGCCGCGCCGCGCAGCGCAGCGACTCCCAGCCCGTGTGAACGCCGGCGCCTGCTCCGAATCCAGCCCCGGGCGGGGCGGGGCGACTCCTCCCGCCGCGCCGCCGGTCGGTGCCGCTCCGAGCCGCGGCCTCCGCCTGCCCCGGGCTGGCTCCGTGCGGCCTGAAAAGCCGGACCCGCCCCTGCCCTGCCTGGAGCCGGGCGAGCCCCGAGCTCGCCGCCGCCGGCCCTGGCCCAGGGACTCGGCTTGTACTTCACCCGCAGACAGAGCAGCGCTCTAGGGTCTCCCTCCCCCGGGCCCCCGCTCCGTAGGGTGACCGGACAGCAAGTGTGAAAAATGGGGACAGGGTGGGGGGTAATAGGCGCCTATGTAAGAAAAAGCCCCCAAAATCGCACCTGGCTGTCCCTATAAAATCCGGACATCTGGTCACCTTAGCTGGGGGGCTCAAGTAGGGTGACCAGATGTCCCGATTTTATAGGGACAACCCCGATATTTGGGGCTTTTTTAATGGCCCCTATTACACCCCCCCCTCACCCCGATTTTTCACACTTGCTGTCTGGTCACCCTAGGGCTCACCTACTTCTCTGTATAATTGCAATTGGCCAAACCCCAGACGCGTGGGAGAATCTTCAGAAATCCCAGAGCTGGGGCACCTACCCGGGCTGGGGGCTTCTGCCCTGAGGCAGGGAGCTGGGGCTCAAGGCTTCTGCAACTGTGGGGATGAAGCCCTGGCAAGGCTCCTCCTGTGGGCCTCACCACCCTGCTGTGCCCTAGGGCAGAAACCCCGAGCGCCGCCCCACCCAAGTCTGCTAGATGGACAATCATGGAATCCCAGGGCTGGAAGGGACCTCGAGAGGTGTCTTGTCCAGTCCCCTGCGCTCTTGGCAGCACTAAGTATTAGCGGTGTCCAATAGAAATTCGATGCTAGCCGCACTGCTAGCCACACTTGTGGTTTTTAATTTTTCTTATTAGCCACATTATAAAAAAGCCACACGCATTAGCCACAATTCAATAGCCTATTAGCCACATGTGGCTAGTAGCGAACATATTGGACACCACTGATCTAGACCATCCCCAACAGGTGTTTGAATTCTTTTCAGTCTATATTTTTTGCAGACCCCTTAGACTAATAGGTCCCCAAACTGTGGAGCATGCCTCCCTAGGGAGGAACATCTGGGGTGTGTGGTGGGGCCTGGGCCAGCCCCCACGGGGAAGGAGCACCACCCAGCCCCGCTCTGCCCCCAACTCTGCTCCAGCCCCTGGCCCAGCCACGACTCCGCTCCCAGTTGCGGGGGGTGCTGTGATGTTATTGACAATAACTGCAACCATATAGATCATTGTTACAACCAAGGTCCTGTAGTGGCACCAAATCTTACATAAAGGGGGTCGAATGAGGTGTCTAAGACCAGGTTATGCTTGGCTGGTTATGATTGTCATTTATATGTATGTATCAGTTTTGTAGTTGAAGTTATGAATATTGGCTTTATACTGTCTGTATTTCAAACTGGGGCTGGGCTTCTGGGACCCAGGACAAGCTATCAGCTCGGCCAGGCCTGCTGGATGGCCCATTAAGAGCCATCAGCGATACAATGGACCAATTTAGAGAAGGCAGACACGCCTGTGACTCAGCAAAGTATGCAGAGACTTTGCCCATGTGACTCCAGACTCCATTTTGCTGTGATTTTCCACAGTAAGGAAAGAGGTGTCTTTACACCTGGAAGAAACTATGAAAGGCAGCTGCCTCATCTCCATTTTGTCTTCATTTCCTGCTTCTTACCTCTGGAAGAACCTTTCTACAAATGGAAGCTTTGAACAAAGGACTGAAGGACCCATCCCAGCTGTGGATGTAATCCAGAGACTTAATTTGAACCTGCAGTTTATTCCATCTTTGCAAGCCTGAACCAAGAACTTTGCCATTACTGTATGTAATTGATTCCTTTTAACCAATTCTAGCTCTCACCTATACCTTTTTCCTATTATGAATAAACCTTTAGATTTTTAGATTCTAAAGGATTGGCAACAGCATGATTTGTGGGTAAGATCTGATTTGTATATTGACCTGGATCTGGGGGCTTGGTCCATTGGGATCGGGAGGACCTTTTTCTTTTACTGGGGCATTGGTTTTCATGACCAGTTGTCCCCATAACGAGTAGCACTGGTGGTGAGACTGGGAAACTGGAGTGTCTAAGGGGATTGCTTGTGTGACTTGTGGTTAGCCAGTGGGATAAAAACAAAGTCTCCTCTGTCTGGCTGGTTTGGTTTGCCTTAGAGGTGGAAAAACCCCAGCCTTGGGCTGTAGTTGCCCTGCTTGAAGCAATTTGTCCTGAACTGGCACTCTCAGTTGGGTCTCGCCAGAACCAGCATCGTTACAGTGGCGTAGTCGTGCAAGGATCCACAGAACCAGGTCAATTAAGTTTTGGGTCAGAACCCCACGCTATCCAAATTTGATTTTTGGTATTGAGAGTTGGGTTGGTTAAAGATCAGTGACCATGAGCCAGAAAGCATCAGCAAAAGCAATGAAACTGCAAGTCCTGAGAGACAGCCTGCAGTTTGAACATGAACAAAAACTGGCAGAAATTCATATGAAAGAGAAGCAAGCCTTGGCCCAGCTGGAGAAAGAAGCAGCGGAGTGGAAGGCTCAGTTCAAAAGAGAAGCTCCACAGAGGGAGAAAGAAGCTCAAAAGAGGTGTCTGAAACTGTTGGCTGCTGAGGAGGAAGCTCGAGAGAGGCAACAAGAAACTGCCAGACTTCAGCTCCAAGTCAAAAAAGCAATGGAAGAACGGCAGAAACTGTATCCTCTTGAATGTCCAGTTTATAACTATGTTGATATGTTTTACTCTGAGCAATTTTCTGTGTTTAACCAGTTTTGCTATGGCCAGGGAGAGGGGGATTCTAACCTGGTGGGAAATAGCTGTTTGTCTGTGAATGAAGTTTCTCAATGTCTATCCAATGTCTCAGAACTCATTGGTCAGGAAACTGTTTCTCAGGAGCAGAATAAAGCGGATGGTCAGGTGAAAACCCTAACTGAGGAAGGAAAGGGTAAAATAGTGTTGGCTAGTACAGCTTGTAAAAACGAACCTGAAAAGGGTAACTATGATTTGCTGGAGATAGCTCAGTGGAGTGAGAAGAGCAGCGGTTTGTCTGTTGGGAGTGGCAATGTGCCTGGTAGGGAAAGTTTGGATGAGCCTAGGCAGCCTTGTGAGCTGATGGTTTTATCTAGGCAGCAGTTTGGGAAGGCAAGGATAGTGGAAGATGAGTGTCCCTATACCTTACCTGTTTCCTGTGTGGAGAAATGTGACAGTGAAGAAGATGTGTCTGTCAGGGGTATTGACTTGCCTATGGAGGAAGCTACCTCGGTCTCCAAGCAGTTGTCTGTGAACAGCCCTGTGTGCTGGGACAAGGGAAATGGGATCCCAAGCTGTGTGTCCGGTAAAGGAGAAGGTGTCTCCAGCTCTTCTTTGTCTGTGGAGCAGACAGAAGGTGCCTTTCAGCCTGTGATGGTTGAGAATAGTGCAGTTGTCTCAGAGTTGATTCTAAATTCAACTAAAGCCCAGGAAGGGAAGGGTCCCAAGTTTGTGTCTGCTAGGGAGAAGGGCACTGTAACTAGGTTGCATCCAGTTAGTGCCTATGCAGAATCCCAGAGACCAGACAATTCTGGTGCTTGTAGTTTGCCTGTTGCTAATGTGTGGCTGGGAAAGGGTGTAGCTACTCTGTCTAATCAGGATGATACCCTAGCCAGAGCACAAGGAGAGCAGAAAGGTCATTTGTTTGTGATATCTACTGAGAGTTTGACAACTTGTAGCAAAATGGAAAAGATTCCTGACCTGGAGTGTGGCAAAGGGAAGGAGAATGCTTTTAACCTTTTATCTAGGAAGTCTATAAGTTTGCCTGAAAGGGAATTGTGTAGGAATCCGCCTGATGGGCCAAAGGTGATCATGGATGGGAGTAAGACCCAAAAGGAGTCTGTTGTTGCTCAGGAAAATGTTCCTTTAGAGCAAGCCCTAAGTGAAAAGGGTAAGGGCAGAATTTCTGTGAGGGGTGAACTGTTGCTTAGACAAGTTTCTAGGGAAAGGAATCCTCATAGTAATCTGTGCAAGCAGTTCGCTGTAGCTGAAGGGTGTGAAAGTGATTTGATCAAGGAAGTTTCGGTTCCTAACAGCCAGAAATTTTCTGTTGTGAATGGATCCACTGACTTTCCTTTTGAAAGATCCAGTGTGGATAGCTTTGAAAAGGTCTCAGATGGAGGGAAAGCTGTTACAGTTGATCAGTCCTATAACCAAGTGGCTGAGTTTGGCCAGCTTGTTGGTAAGACAAGGTTGTTGAGAGAGGAATGTCTCTATGCTGATTCTATAAGTGAACAGTCTGTGTCTCAGGTTCAGAGGGAAAACTGGGTAGCTGAGTCTGCAGAGCAGGACAGCTGTGTAGTTAATCTCTCGAGAATGCAGGGGATGGCAGGTATACTCTCATCCCTAGACACTTTGGATGGAAGTTGTAGTCTCTCAGTGAACTTAACTTCTGATTCCATGTGGAAGCACAGGTTGGTAGGGAAAGAGCAACAGAACTTTGAGGCTAGCTTGTTAGAGAAAATGAATGGTATCTCTTTAAGACAGAGTCCAGCCTTGGAACTGGTAGCAGTGAAGGAGCTGAAATCTGGTGAACTGGCTCCTGTCTGTGTTGATGCAAATTACCTGACTGACTTGCTAATAGCTGTTAGCACAGGAAGCACTCCCAATCAGCCAGGGAATTCTGTTAAGCAAGCAAGATCAGGGTTTGATCCTTCAGGACAGGAAGAGAAGAGAGACCTTAAGTTTGCAAAGGGAAGCCACAGGCTAACCCTAAAAGGCCCAAACCTCGCTGGTATTGAGCCAAAGGTGTGGCATGACAAAAATGATTGTAAATGGACACTTGAAATGTATTTGTTATTGCTCATGGTAATTTGTGTAACTATTGTGTTGTTGTTACCAAAAACCGAAAGAATGTACAATGTGCCTGATCTTTTGGAAAATCCCTGGAACATGTTGAAAGGAATACATGAGAACACACTGTATGTTAAAAGGCCTTGTTATACTGATGTTGCACAGTTAATGCCTGAAAAGAGTATTGGAACTTTTCACAAGGGAAAAGACATTCCAGACCTGATGTACTGTATGAAAAGGGAAACTGAGGCACACTACCACATTGCTTTCACGGCTAAATGCCAAGATTTCTGTACTATGGACAACAGTAATATCTACATTGACTTGATGTTAATTGGGTTTCAGACATTGGCCAGAGCTTGTATGAATAAAGTAGCTATGTTCTTTAGCTCTTGGCAATATCACATGAGACACACAGGAACCATGCTGCAAGAGCAGATCCAATCCACTATTGTTCTAACCAAGTTTTACCTTGAGTTGGTAAGGAGATTCAATCATGTTATGGAACATGACTTTGATAAACCATTTCTGTTACCCACTGGTACGGCTTCTAACCCAGTACTAGCTGTAGTAAGACAGACCCGTGGATGGGGAGCTCTTGGGCTGCAGTCAGTGATGTTTGTATCATCCCTTCCTGCATCAATTTTGCGTTGGGGGTGTGATGTTATTGACAATAATTGGGACCGTATAGATCATTGTTCCAACCAAGGTCCTGTAGTGGCACCAAATCTTACATAAAGGGGGTCAAATGAGGTGTCTAAGACCAGGTTATGCTTGGCTGGTTATGATTGTCATTTATATGTATGTATCAGTTTTGTAGTTGAAGTTATGAACATTGGCTTTATACTGTCTGTATTTCAAACTGGGGCTGGGCTTCTGGGACCCTGGACAAGCTATCAGCTCTGCTAGGCCTGCTGGATGGCCCATTAAGAGCCATCAGCGATATTACTGTAACGATGCTGGTTCTGGCGAGACCCAACTGTGAGTGCCAGTTCAGGACAAATTGCTTCAAGCAGGGCAACTACAGCCCAAGGCTGGGGTTCTTCCGCCTCTAAGGCAAACCAAACCAGCCAGACGGAGGAGACTTTGGTTTTACCCCACTGGCTAACCACAAGTCATCCCAAGCAATCCCCTTAGATGCTCCAGTTTCCCAGTCTCACCACCAGTGCCATTCGCTATGGGGACAACTGGTCATGAAAACCAATGCCCCAGTAAAAGAAAAAGGTCCTCCCTATCCCAATGGACCAAGCCCCCAGATCCAGGTCAATATGCAAATCAGATCTCACCCACAAATCACGCTGTTGCCAATCCTTTAGAATCTAAAATCTAAAGGTTTATCATAAAAGGAAAAAAGTCTAGGTGAGAGCTAGAATTGGTTAAAAGGAATCAATTACATACAGTAATGGCAAAGTTCTTGGTTCAGGCTTGCAGCAGAGATGGAATAAACTGCAGGTTCAAATCAAGTCTCTGGAGTACATCCACCGCTGGGATGGGTCATTCAGTCTTTTGTGTAGAGCTTCCTTTTGTAGCACAGCCCCTCCAGAGGTAAGAAGCAGGAAATGAAGACCAAATGGAGATGAGGCAGCTGCCTTTTATAGTTTCTTCTAGGTGTAAAGACACCTCTTTGTCCTTACTGTGGAAAATCACAGCAAAATGGAGTCTGGAGTCACATGGGCAAGTCCCTGCATAATTTGCTGAGTCACAGGCATGTCTGCCTTCTCTCAATGGGTCCATTGTATCGCTGATGGCTTTTAATGGGCCATCCAGCAGGCCTGGCCGAGCTGATAGCTTGTCCTGGGTCCCAGAAGCCCAGCCCCAGTTTGAAATACAGACAGTATAAAGCCAATATTCATAACTTCAACTACCAAACTGATACATACATAGAAATGGCATAATCATAACCAGCCCAGCATAACCTGGTCTTAGACACCTCATTCGACCCCCTTTATATAAGATTTGGTGCCACTACAGGACCTTGGTTGTAACAATGATCTATATGGTCGCAGTTATTGTCAGTAACGTCACAGGGGCACAGACACATTCCATTACAGGTAAAGGGGGGCGCGAGAGGAAAAGTTTGGGCACCACTGCCTTAGACACAGTCCTCAGACTCCGACAACTGATTGAGAACTGCGGTTCTATAGGACATTATTTATTATTTGTATTACGATAGTGCCTAGAACAGGGGTCTCAAACACGCGGCCCGCGGAGTTATTTCCTGCGGCCCACCATAGGCGCCAACTCCACTGGCAGCCAAGCTCCAAATATTACTGA
This sequence comes from Macrochelys suwanniensis, assembly GCA_033296515.1. Classification (NCBI taxonomy): domain Eukaryota; kingdom Metazoa; phylum Chordata; order Testudines; family Chelydridae; genus Macrochelys; species Macrochelys suwanniensis. Next base: position 2,138,347 of record CM065783.1, on the reverse strand, counting down.
GTGTTTATATTTTATTAAAACCCCTCTTTGCATTACAGTTTTTAAAAAGTTAATACATTGACTTTTACCAGAATACTATATTACTCTTCATTTTTTTCATTTTTGACTATACTTTTGTATCATTGTATGAAAAGGTTTCAGTGATGTGGCCCTCGGACCAATTTACTAGTTCTCATGTGGCCCTCGTGGTGATTTGAGTTTGAGATCCCTGATCTAGAGGGACAACGGAGCTCGCTGCCCCATTGTGCCATGCTTACAATCTAAACCAGGGATCGACAACCTTTGGCACGCGGCCCGCCAGGGTAAGCCCCCTGGCGGGCCAGGCCGGTTTGTTTACCTGCCGCGTCCACAGGTTCGGCTGATCACGGCTGCCATTGGCCGTGGTTTGCTGCTGCACGCCAATGGGGGCTGTGGGAAGCGGCGCGGGCCGAGGGATGTGCTGGCCACCGCTTCCCACAGTCCCCATTGGCCTGGAGCGGCAAACCACAGCCAGTTGGAGCCGCGATCGGCCAAACTGGCAGACGCAGCAGGTCAACAAACCGGCCTGGCCGGCTGGGGGCTTACTCTGGCGGGCCGTGTGCCCAAGGTTGCCGATCCCTGATCTAAACAGACAAAGTGAAAGGGGAAAGGAACAGGTGAAAGACAAGATAAAAGGAGAGAGAGACAGAGAGGGGAAGTGACTGGCCCTAGGTCACACAGCAGATCTGTGGCCAAACTGGGAATAAAATCCAGGTCTCCTGGCGCCCTGTCCAGTGCTCTGTCCACTAGACCCCACTGCTTCTCTTCTCAATATATATTTTTTAATGCCTAATTTTTCAGCCTAAGGATGTATTGTCCTGGGGTTTGTATGATCATCTGCCACGCACACTGTGCTGTTTACCATTGGGAGGATTGTGCTTCCTGTCTGGGAAATTCACAAATATAGGGCACTGTATTAATTTACATTGCACCTTTACTCTTACAGCCCTGTCGTAAAACACTTAATAAATTATATCTCCAAGGATACTGACTGAAAGCAAAGGGCCAAATTCAGTCCCCGGGTAAGCAGATGCATCTCCATTGAAGTCAATGATTGAGGGCGTCAGTGAAAAGCAGGAAAGTGGAACTAAGCTAAACCTAGAAAGGTCATCAGAGTGATTTTCCCAATATATACCAGAGATGTGTGGAGGAGTAGGAGACAGCACTTAGATCTGGATCATGTTTCGGTTAGGGATCAAAGTTGAACCAGGACTCAGGTTTGAGCTCAATAGCACTGGAATCCCATGTGCCATTCTTGCAAGATTTCTGCCTAAATTGGGGAGCATTTCTCAAGTACAGCTGATCTGGTAACAATGCTGGCCTTTCAGGTCTCAGCCTGATCAGAACTGAGAAACAGGTCCTTTTTCCTTTGGGATTGGATCTGGAACCAGAATTAAAGTCAGAGGTAGGTATTGGAATTGGAAACCCAAACTATTCAAACGGGTTTGATTTGTGCTTTTGGCTCTGGCCTATCTCTAGTTTATACAGTTTCTCAATCAGAAATGCCGGCCCTGCACTACTAACACAGATTTTCCTTCAGCTCAAGGAGCAGCAGACTGAGCTTTTGCAAGAGAACCACATCCTGTTTCCACTTGCACTTCAAAGTTTCTAGTGGCCATGGGGTGTACCATACTGACAGGCATAGAGTAGCTACACCACCATGTTAATCCCCTCTGCAATTGCATAAGATTGCAATTCTTACCTGATCACAGCAGCGCAATTTAAGATCTCTAAATAAATACGCTGTTAATTCAACCCTTACATAAACCCAAGCAGTGGAGATTATCTGAGCAAATAAACAAAAATGAGACCGCAGCAGTTAGCAATATAATGAACCACAGAACAATGATGCTAAAGAAAATAGCTCTTTGAGATCAGGTAATGCTATATGCAAAGTGCTTTTCTCACTTGGATAGGCTGAACCTTGGAACCTCCTGCGTGGCAGATGAGTATTAATTCCCCACCCCCATTTTGCAATGGGGAAACTGAGTTACAAACAAATAACTCCAGCATACAGGAGTCAGACTGGATCATCCAGGAGCCTAAATCTCCTCTTGTTCTAGTGTTTTATCACTGCCACTCCACTAACGTAAATGGAGTTACTCCTGATTTACACCCGTGGCAGCGAGAGGTGCTTCTGGCTCACAGTCGAATGCCCTGTTTGATTGCAACAAACGGAGCAAGATGCGGAAGTATAGCTGCCCTCTGAGCTGAACCGCCTCGGCACACCTTGCTGTGCCAGGCAAGTGCTGCACAACCCTTGAGATCATTCTCACAGAGTCAAATTCATCTCTGGCGCAATGCACTGGTACCAGCTGAAGTAACTGGAGTTACTCCAAGGATGCATTTGGCCCAGTGCACTGCCTGGGTACAGCAGCCGGAGGGCTAGGTTAACTCCAGGGTCTGCAATCTTGCTCCCTGCTTGCCCTCAGGTGAATCCCACTCCCTGTGCACAGCTGGCCAAGCTCAAGGAGGAAGCTGCAATCTGAATCGCCTGGCACCAACATGAGTGAATCTGGCCTGAGGGCCATCCAGCCCCATGCCAGGCCGCGGGGCTGTTCAGGTGAGGTTGGTGCTTGAAATATTTGTCGGAACCAACCCTTTCGCGGGAACGGCTGGGGTTTGGAGCCGGCCCTTTCCCGGGAATGGTTGGGGTTTGGAGCGGGCCCTTTCCCGGGAACGGTTTGGGTTTGGAATCGGCCCTTTCCCGTGAACGGTTTGGGTTCGGAATCGGCCCTTTCGCATGAACGGTTCGGGTTCAGAATCAGCCTTTTCCCGTGAACAGTTTGGGTTTGGAGCCGGGCCCTTTCCCGTGAACGGTTTGGGTTTGGAATCGGCCCTCTTGTGTGAACGGTTCAGGTTCGGAATCGGCCCTTTCCCGGGAACGGTTTGGGTTTGGAATCGGCCCTTTCCCGTGAACGGTTCGGGTTCAGAATCAGCCTTTTCCCGTGAACAGTTTGGGTTTGGAGCCGGGCCCTTTCCCGTGAACGGTTTGGGTTTGGAATCGGCCCTCTTGTGTGAACGGTTCAGGTTCGGAATCGGCCCTTTCCCGGGAACGGTTCGGGTTCGGAATCGGCCCTTTCCCGTGAATGGTTCGGGTTCGGAATCGGCCCTTTCCCGTGAACGGTTCGGGTTCGGAATCGGCCCTCTTGCTTGAACGGTTCGGGTTCGGAATCGGCCCTTTCCCGGGAACGGTTCGGGTTCGGAATCGGCCCTTTCCCGTGAATGGTTCGGGTTCGGAATCGGCCCTTTCCCGTGAACGGTTCGGGTTTGGAATCGGCCCTTTCCCGTGAACGGTTCGGGTTCGGAATTGGCCCTCTTGCTTGAACGGTTCGGATTTGGAATCGGCCCTTTCCCGTGAACGGTTCGGGTTCGGAATCGGCCCTCTTGCTTGAACGGTTCGGGTTCGGAATCGGCCCTTTCCCGGGAACGGTTCGGGTTCGGAATCGGCCCTTTCCCGTGAATGGTTCGGGTTCGGAATCGGCCCTTTCCCGTGAACGGTTCGGGTTCGGAATCGGCCCTTTCCCGTGAACGGTTCGGGTTCGGAATCGGCCCTCTTGCGTGAACGGTTCGGGTTCGGAATCGGCCCTTTCCCAGGAATGGTTGGGGTTTGGAGCCGGGCCCTTTCCCGTGAACAGTTTGGGTTCAGAATCGGCCCTCTTGCGTGAACGGTTCGGGTTCGGAATCGGCCCTTTCCCGTGAATGGTTCGGGTTCGGAATCGGCCCTTTCCCGTGAACGGTTTGGGTTCGGAATCGGCCCTCTTGCGTGAACGGTTCGGATTTGGAATCGGCCCTCTTGCGTGAAAGGTTCGGGTTCGGCATCGGCCCTTTCCCGGGAACGGTTCGGGTTCGGCATCGGCCCTTTCCCGGGAACGGTTTGGGTTTGGCGCCGGCCCTTTCCCGGGAACGGTTCGGGTTCGGAATCGGCCCTTTCCCGGGAACGGTTCGGGTTTGGCGCCGGCCCTTTCCCGTGAACGGTTTGGGTTCGGAATCAGCCCTTTCCCATGAACGGTTCGGGTTTGGAATCGTCCTTTTCCCGGGAACGGTTCGGGTTTGGAATCGTCCTTTTCCCGGGAACGGTTTGGGTTCAGAATCGTCCCTTTCCCGGGAACGGTTCGGGATCGGCCCTTTCCCGGGAATGGTTTGGGGTTTGGAGCCGGCCCTTTCCCGTGAACAATTCAGGTTCGGAATCGGCCCTTTCCCGTGAATGGTTGGGGTTTGGAGAAATCAGCATTTAATTCCTGGCCAGCTCTAATCTTCACAACAGACACAAGCAGCAGGGTCCCCAGCTGTTCCAGGCCTGGCTGAAGCTGAATCTAGGAAGCACTGAGGTGATACCGGTGGGAAGAGGAGCATGCTTCAGAGAACCTGTTTACCACCCTCTGCCCTTCGCCACCATCGCAGCCCACAGCCTGGTGTGCCGCTGGGCTCCTGGATCCCCAAACAGACCAGGCTGGCACACTGCGCCCCCTCCTGTTGGACTCGCACTGAGCTCCTCTCACTAATGCATTTGTGATACTGCAAGGCTCTGTTCCTAGGAATTACGCTACTGACTGTAAATGCTGCCGTTGGTTCCAAATACAGTGTCTGCGAATTATTATGTATATTATAATAGCGCCTAGCAACCGAAATCAGGGGCCCATTGTGTCCGGCACTGTGCAAACATGTAACTGAGGGACCGTCCCTGCCACAGAGAACTTGCTGTCTAAGCAGACAACGGGTGAGAGATGAAACAGACTCAGAGAAATGGAGGGACTGGCCCATACAGGAGATCTAGGAACAGAAGCCAGTTCTCTGCCTCCTAGGCCTTTGCACAATGCATTGGGCCACACTGCCTCTCCCCCTATAAAGCCCATCACCCCAATACTCTGCTGTCTCTAGCTGCTGAATGCTGAGTCCAGGTGTCCCCTTCCCTGGCACTGGCCCATTCTGCATCATCCTGATCTCTCGCATCACTATGTCCCCTTGGAACCAGAAGGACGTCAGCTTCAGGGATGAGATTCGTATGCACAGGACACAGCAACTGTCCCATCACTGGAACTCTCACCTAGACAAGATGAGAGTGGCGGAAAACCTCAGTGTCTTTTGCAAAATCCACTGCTTCTACCAACCGTCCCCCATGCCCCTACCTCACATACTGAAGAGACCCACAATGCTCCCTAGAGAGCAGAGAGACACACATATTGACACACATGTTCCTTTGATATATGTTAAGATGACACCCCCGGCAGTGGGACTTGACCATAGGACTTCCGGATCTTAATCTACTGTCCAAGCTAGAAGACCTGTCTCACTTAGCCAAGGCTGTAGCAAGCTCATTGAGTTTGCATTGGCCTAGCCACCGCTTGAGTTGAGGGGGACAGACTAGCATACTCAGTAGGTGTAGCTTGCCTATGTTTGTAAGGGGTCAGACATCACGGTGCTGGGGGTGCTAGAAGATGTAGGAGCTGGCAAGCAAGGACAGGGTCAATTTGCATCTTCTCTGAGCACTCCCCAGCCAGCAGCTAGCTTATTCTCACAGCACGTGTGTGAGGCAGGGACGTACCATCATCCCCATTTTACACCCGGGAAATTGAGGCCCAGATCCTGAAAGGCCTTTAGGCAATTAACTCCCATTGGTTTCCATGGGAGTTAGGCTCCTAAAGACCTTGGAGAATCAGGGCCAAAGAGACTAAGGCCCGATCCAAGGGGAAACCCAGGGAAAGAGCCAAAGAGACTTGCCCAAGTCCATGGCAGAGGCAGGAGTAGACTCCCCATAGCCTACTCCCCACTCATAGAATATCAGGGTTGGAAGGGACCTTAGGAGGTCATCTAGTCCAACCCCCTGCTCAAAGCAGGCCAATCCCCAATTTTTGCCCCAGGTCCCTAAATGGCCCCCTCAAGGCCTGAACTCACAACCCTGGGTTTAGCAGGCCAATGCTCCAAACACTGAGCTATCCCTCCCCCCACTCTAGAGCCTTAGCCACCAGAACACCCTTCTTCTCCATTACTCTGTGTACATGCACCTTTAGACCATTGTTACCCATCCATTTGGTGCACACAAAGGCTCATTCTGGAGCCGTTTGCCTCCAGCTCACACCTCGGTATTTAGACAAATTTAAAAATACGCTTGGTGTCTTCTCAATAGACCCTAATGGTGCCTCAGGATTTAAAAACTGGCTTCCCCTTTGAAGAGCGACAGTCTCCCAGATCCCAGTGTGACGTTTCACCCCATAATGCTTTATAGAAATATGCTTATGAGTGTAAATATGACATAACTGGAATATGTTTTATGCTAGATATGCCATGTAACAGATCTTTGCAAAGGTTATGTTCTACTGCATGTGTTCATCCTTTTTGTATGCATGTATCATTTTATATCTGAAGTTATGAGCGTTGGCTCTATGCTTGTATTTAAAGTGTTTGCTGTAGGAAGCACATAAGGCAGATTTGGTCAACATAGTGTAAAGAGGTTATTCAAGTAATTGGGAGTACTTAACTACAATGGACTTTGGGAGACACCAATCCACATCTGAGCTTTCCTGGGAACATTCAAACTAACATGTAAACAATGGAGTCGGCCTTCAAAAAGCTGAATCATTCATAGACATGTGACTTGCCCAGGTGGCTACAGACTCCATCTTGTTACTGTGATTTTGCACAGGAGAACAAAGGGGTTTCCGCCCACAAGAGAGAGACTATAAAAGGCCCTGGAAAACCCTACATTTTGTCTTCAGCTGACTCAAAAGATATCCTCTCCACCTGAAAGAAACGTGAACACAGGATAGTAACTACGAGGAGGGGGAGAGGGGAGAGGTGGTGAGTGATTGCTGGACCCAGACTAGGAAGGAGTCTAGTCTGTGAAAGAAGCTTATTGGAACATCTCTGAGGGTGAGATTTGCCTGCATTTAGTTTCCTACTGTATTAGGCTTAGACTTGTGTGTTTTTGTTTTATTTTGCTTGGTAATTTACTTTGTTCTGTCTGTTATTACTTGGAACCACTTAAATCCTACCTTTTATACTTAATAAAAGCACTTTTTGCTTATTAATTGACCCAGAGTAAGTAATTAATTCCTGGGGGAGCAAACAGCTGTGCATATCTCTCTATCAGTGTTATAGAGGGTGAAAAATGTATGTTTACCCTGTATAAGCTTTCTACAGAGTAAAACGGGTTTATTTGGGGTTTGAATCCCTTTGGGAACTGGGTAATTGGGTGTTGGAGACAGGAGCACTTCTTAAGCTGTTTTCAGTTAAGTTTGCAGTTTTTGGGGGACGTGGTTCAGACCTGGGTCTGTGTTTGCAGGCTAGCGTGTCTGGCTCAACAAGACAGGGTACCGAAGTCCTAAGCTGCCAAGGAAAACGGGCTCAGAGGTAGTCTCAGCACATCAGGTGGCAGTCACAAGGGGGTTTCTGTGACCCAATCCATCACCCCGGCACAGAGTGTAGCAGGAAGCAATCCCCATCTCAATACGGACGTTAAAATCACTTGGAAAAACGCCTTTGCATGGGCAGCAGCCAGCATCAGAGCATCAGCAATTGAGCTGTTTAAAATAGTTCTTTCTAACACAATAGTAGACGTGTAGTCCATGTTCTAAGCAAAGAAAATGTCATGTAAGAGCATTTTTAAAGGAGCTTTAAATAGCAGCCCTGGTGTGTGAGCTAGGAGTCTGAGCCCTGTCATAGAAATCAGGAGCTCCTGCTTCTCAAGCCAGCTCTGACCATGACTCACTACATGACCCCAGCCAAGTCACTTCATCTATCTGCCTCAGTTTCCCTATCTGGGACATGCAAATGATACTACTCCCTTACCTACCTCTTTGGGTTGTTGCAAGGAGTAATTAGGGCCTGATCCAACTCTTACTGCAGTCAGTGTGAGCCGGAATCTTGAGCACTTCAATGGGAGCTGGGGCAGGGGCTCAGTGAATGATGTCAGGAAATATTTCTGCTGCTCGGTTTCTTTTCTGTGACTTGAGTACATTTCTATTTTTATTTGACTGTTGTGATGACTCAAGCTGCAAAGTTTGAATCCAGACCTGAGCTCTGCCAGGGTTTGAAGGCACTTTGGAGCTGATCTTCTGGTTCTGAGCTGGGTCTGCAGCGTGAAATTCAAATCCTGACCTCGATCCATCTCCTAACTTCCCCCAGATCAGAAGGGCTTTGGCCCCAGTGTTTAGGTAGGCACCCATGTTACTGTATAATAAAACAACTCTAGTAGCATACAGGAGGGTCTACAATCAGCAATACGATCTCTCTTACAGCAGTACATATTATGCATAGCTAAAGAGCATTTATTAATATTATTATTCATTTGTAGAGTGGTAACACAGACGACTCAGTCAAGGATTAGGACCGTGCTATGCTAGGCGCTGTACAGACACATAATGAAAGCCTGTCATTAGCATTTCTAATTTATATGAGCAAATCTAGGAACAAAGGCCAAATGCCACCAAGATCCTCTCTCAACTCCCAGGCTATGATAAATGTATATCCAAGGGCCAGAGCCTACTCATGGGCTCTGTATGGAATCAAGGAGACACCCATATTGCAGGCTCTGTCCAAAAGCTTGTTAATGGCCCCCAGTCTCCAGGTACCATTCTGCAGTGCTTGGCCCTGGCGCAGATTTTTAAATGATACACTTCACTCTCCTGACAGCTGGCAACTTTTCCCATGATTTAGCCAGATCTGCTATTTCTTCAGTGCCTTGTAAAATAATAATCCCTGCGTCGTTAGTTATATAAAATCCAGCATCAGGTTAATAGGGGACCCGGCTTCTCCTAATTGTTGTGTAATGGAGTGTAACCACAGGAGATGCATTGATATAGAAAGTTTTAAAAAACGTTCCAGTCGCCTGAAGTCCTGAATGTGTTCCTTGCAAAACACACTGATCTAAAGGCGTGGAAAGGGGGGGAGGTGGTTAGGGAAGTGCTGACATCCCAGGAATTCTAACAGCATCCATGGGCACTGCAGTAAAACACTGTCCCTCCATTGTGCTTTCAATGCTAAGAGGCTGTAAGATTTACCGTCTCCCCAGTATGTGTCTAGCAAAACCCGCCCCAATGTGTCTTCTGTTCAAAATTGTCTAGCCTGTGACAGATTGCTTGTAAAGCCATTGACTTTTATATCTGTTTCCCCTTTAACAGCATGAAAATCTAAGAGCTCTCTGGGTATCTTTGCTTTCAAACACAAAAAGAAAAGCAATCCAATGGGCAAGAGTGCTCTAGTGCATTTAAATGCTCTGTTTCTTCAAGAACCTGTCAGTCTCTGATGGCACAAGATGCATCCCTGGGCCACTCCAGCATGTCTCTAGGCAGATATCTGCTCAGACCCTGTGGCTTTGGGTAAATGAGGGGCTGGGCATTGCCCAGCAGGGGGGTTCAGACTCCAGGAAGGTGGCCTCGGCGATAAATAAAAATAAAAAACACCCTCGATTGCTCCTGAGTATGTCATGTGGGACTATGTCAGAAGCCTTACTAAAAACAAGATATATCATGTGTACTGCTTCCCCCATCTACTAAGCCAGTAATCCTGCCAGAGAAGGAAATTGGGTTGGTTTAGCATGATTTGTTCTTGACAAATCCATGCTGGCTGCTCCTTATAACCCTGTTATCCTCTAGGTGCTTACAAATGGATTGTTCAATCATTTGTTCCAGTATCTTTTCAGGTATAGGAGTCAGGCTGACTGGTCTATAACTCCATGGGTCCTCTTTGTTCCCCTTTGTAAAGATAGTGCTCGGTTTGCCCTTCTCCAGTCCTCCTTGAGTTCCTGAAGATAATTGCTAACAGTTCCAAGATTGTTTCAGCTAGTTCCTTTGGTACCCTCGGATGAATTTCATCAGACCCTGCTGACTCAATACATCTAACTTATTTAACTATTCTTTAACCCGTTCTTTCCCTGTTTTGGCTTGCAGTTCCTTCCTCCTGGTTAATATTAATCATGAGGAGTATCTGCTAACCACTAACCAATGAAGATTAAAACAAAATAGGCAATTACCACCTCAGCATTCTTTGATGTCATCCGTTATTAGCTCTTTCCCCACTAAGTAAATGACCTACACCTACACTTTTCTTTGTCTTTCTCTTCCTCCTAATGCATTTTAGGAATGTCTTCTTATTGCCTTTTATGTCCCTTGCCAGGTGTAATTCATTTTGTGCCTTATCCTTTCTGATTTTGTCCCTACATGTTTGGGCTATTCTGTACTCCTTGGTAGTATTTGTCCATGTTTCCACTTTTTGTAGGATTCCTTTTTGATTCTGAAGTCGTTAAAGAGCTCCTCAGAGAGCCATATTGGCCTCTTACTGTTCTTCCTATCAGTCCTTACATCACGATAGTTTGCAGTTGTGCCTTTAATATTTTCTCCTTGAGAAACTGCCAGCTCTCCTGAACTCGTTTTTCCCTTACATTTTTTTCATTGGACCTACCTACCAGTTCTCTGAGTTTGTCAGTGCTCACTTTTTTGAAGTCCATTGTCCTTATTCTCCTGTTCTCACTTCTTCCTTTCCTTAGAATCATGAAATCTATCGTTTCATGCTCATGGCCATCCAAATTCCATTCCCACCTTCAGATCTGCAACCAATTCTTCCATGTTGGTCACAATCAAGTCTCCCCCAGGGCCTCAGGGACATGCCAGCTGCTTCCAGGAGCAGCGCAGAGCAAGGGTGGGCAGGAAGCCTGCCTTAGCCCCACTGCGCTGGCGGTGGCCGGGGACCCCTAGGCCCTTTTAAATTGCCCAGGCCCCAGGGCAATTTCCCCCTTTTCCCCCTCCTGTTGGTGGGCCTGGGGATCTGTACTGGGACCAGTGCTGTTCAACATATTGATGAATGGTCTGGAAAAAGGGGTAAACAGTGAGGTGGCAAAGTTTGCAGATGACACAAAACTACTCAAGATAGTTAAGTCCCAGGCAGACTGCGAAGAGCTACAAAAGGATCTCTCAAAACTGGGTGACTGGCAACAAAATGGCAGATGAAATTCAATGTTGATAAATGCAAAGTAATGGACATTGGAAAACATAATCCCAACCATTTATACACAATGATGGGGTCTAAATTAGTTGTTACCACTCAAGAAAGAGATCTTGCAGTCATTGTGATAGTTTTCCAAAACCATCTTCTCAGTGTGCAGTGGCAGTCAAAAAAGCTGCCAGAACATTAGGAACCATTAGGAAAAGGATAGATAATAAGACATAAAATTCCATAATGCCACTCCATAAATCCATGGTACGCCCACACCTTGAATACTGCATGTAGTTCTGGTCACCCCATCTCCAAAAAAGGTATGTTAGCAGTTTTTGCTGATAGACTAACATGGCTAACCCTCTGACACCTATAATTCCAACCTATTTTAACCCAAGGCCAGGTGTTTGCGACACATTGGTTTTCAGTCTACAGGAACAGAATGTCAGAAGTTCAGCATGAACGTTGTAGCATTTTCCCTGGTTTAATTATCTTTGAAAAAACCAGACTCTCCCATGACAGGCCAGATGCATCCAGTTGTTGCTGTTCTCCCACCATGGCATGTGGACATTATCTGGCTGGAAGAGCCCAAACCTCAGCCCCCTGACACACACATTCAGCTTTCCCCCTTCCTCTTCAGCCCCTCCTGTAGCCGCAGGGAAGAGGGCTGGATGTTTACTGGCAGCTGTATTGTTCTGAATGTTACCAGGACATCCAGGTTCTGTGGCTGGCATTAGCTGCCCTTTCTAAATAAATGGAGAAGCTCTGGCAGAACATTAGAGTGTGGTGACATTGTTCCAGTGTGGCCCCGTCAGCTGGTGGAATGATGAGCCAGCAGAAAAGAAAACAGCCGCAGTCAGCAAGGTATTTTCCTCCAGGGATAATATTTATAACAAGCAAGCAAAATAAATTAATATATGCAGAAAAGGGAACAGAAATACCGTCCGACCCAGGGCACGTGAGCCTAGCTGTTGAGCCTGACCCTCCCGTAGGCATCAGGCAGACACTTTATAGCCCTTACTCTGAGCATTCCTGCAAGGGGCGTGCGAAGAGGTGCTGAACTTAACCCCTTATGGCACTGGGACCTGGCAGTGCTCTTGCACCCCTGTGACACCACTGAATGCAAGAAACCCCTTGGAAAGCCGAGGAAGCTAAAACAGAGCAGAAAGCCCCGGAGATACAATGTTGCTGTCACTCATTTAGCCTAAGAAGTGACATTGCAAAGTATCTCACCACTAGTACCATGCCCTGAAGCACTAAGGTCATTAAGGCACCAGGAGCTCATAATGGTGGGATCTCACCTGGGGGCTGAGTACCACATGTGCCCCACGCTGGTAGGAAAAGTGTTGTCCACAGAAGAGATTCCCCAGAAAAGGAGGGGGAAGATGCAGGGGGTTCAGTCAGGAATTGGATAGTGCTAAACAGCTTCCAAATGCCTCGCTTGGAGAGAACCTCGCTCTTAATACTGAATAGATGGCAAATCATTGCACAAATAAGGGCCAAATTCTGCTCCTGGAATAGGGATGGTTAATAAGATAGAAAATAGCATAATGACACTATACAAATCCATGGTACACCCACACCTTGAATATTGCGTGCAGTCCTGGTCGCCCCCTCTCAGAAAAGATCTATGGAAAAGGTTCAGAGAAGGGCAAGGAAAATGATTAGGGGTATGGAACAGCTTCCATAGGAGGCTCAGCTTAGAAAAGAGACCACTAATGGGGGATATGTTAGTGACACAGCAACATTGCTTTCCTTTTCAGGGGGGCTCCAATTCAATGAGATGTTATTACCATGACTAAGTGTAAAATAGAAACAGACCCTGCAGTTATCTGCAAGAGGCAGGTACAACCTGCCCTGGTTGGGGGTTTTGTTGTTTATAGCACCTAGAGACCAAAGCCCCATTGCTCAAGGAGCTTTATAAGGAGATGGTCCATGTCCCTCCCTAAGGGTTCATGGTTTGAGCCAGACTCTAACCTGTATTTGGAGTCTGGTCCCCTGTGTCCACATATCATTGTCCACTCTTGACTGGGTGGCAGATTGCTGCTTGATTACACCCATGTAACTGAGGGAAGAATTTGGCTCTAAACATTTAAGATTACCGGAAGCAAAGGAAGGACTGCATGCCATGGCCTGGGCCCAGGCGCTGCTGGAGACTGTGTGTGATTCTAAGGGTAGTCCAGGACAGTGGTTTTGAGGAGAACCAGGTTCTATTCCCAGTCCTGCCACTAAAACACAGCCTGCGCTTGGGAGAGTCACGGAGTCATCTCTGAGCTGATACTTTTCCCTTCCTTTGTAAAACGCTTTGAGATCCATAGATAAAAAGTGCCATGGGAATGCAGAGTTTTAATTGCTGCTATTAATAATGCTTGGTGCTAATAATAGCAATGTGAAGAACTGGAGCCGCCTCAGAGCGTGAATCGGACCCCTCTCCCGCACAGGTGCGCAGGGACGCCTGCAAGGAGAGCTCCTCCACATGCACATGCACAGGAGCAATGTGGCTCAGTATTATCCATTTACATCCCAATCTGGCAAGGTGTGATGCGAAGGGGGTGCCCTATGCCTGCTCGGAGCTGTGGGGCTTGGGTGGGCGCAGGGGGTCTGCCTGCATAGAGCCCTCCCTGCACCACTGGGGACTTGGTTTATTTCTGTTTAGCCTGGCCAGAGGAGGAAGTGTACAGAGATTATGGACATGGGCTCCTGTGGTTTCCACGCAGGCCCTGAGTAAGTGGGGACTTTGTCACATAGCACTGAAACCTGACCATTGGCCTTCCCTTTCTGGTTTTGCTTTATTTACCCTAGTTAACACCCAGTATAAATAAAGCTTTGGATTAATTACAAGAGAGAATCCTGCAAGTATTTGTAAATAAATAGCTTTTAAAATACCTTCTACGGACAAGCCCTCTAGACTTTAATAGAAAATGATCGCTGTCTATTGGCTCCCCCCATGCCCATTCTCTAGAATTCAATAGAGGATTCGCTCCCTGCTATCAAATCCCATAGGATCGTTCCAAAAATCTCATTCTCTATTACGCTCTGTGTAATCGCTCTGTGTAATCACTCTAGAACCCATTCAGTGTCTCCCTTCTTGCATTCCACAGGACTTTTCCAAATAAAACCAAGCCATTTACATTCATCTCCGTTACTTTCAAACCATAAAGCTGACTGCAGGAGTCTTTCCTTTAGCAAAGCTCCCCTGGATTTTAGCCAGACGCTAGCTTGACTCAGAGCGTGGGCCCCGGGGTTAGGTCCAGTGTTCGTGGCTTTTAGAGCAAAACCCCAAACTCTGCCCTCCGTAGAGCCGTGTGCAACCTCAGTGACTCCACTAGCTGAGCACTGTGGAGGCCCTGTTTGTTAATACACGGGACTGCTCAGAACTAACGGGAACTTCCCTTGGCTTGCCTCCAGAATACTAACTGAAACCCCTGAGGAGTCTTGTCCCAGCATGCACTGGGAGGACCCTTCAGAGAGCCATCTCTGCTCCAGGTGTTATGAATACCTTGTCCACAATGCAGAGCAGATATTTCCAGTACATTGCACTCAGCCCCTGTGCTTTATCCTTGAGCTCCACACTTGCTGACCCAGGAGTGGCCTGGCCCCTGATAGACACTGAAGGGAACCTGATGTGTAGCCTCGGGGAGAGGACAAATGGGGGATGGAAAAATAAACAGAGCCTCATAAAAACATCAAAATAACATTTATAACGTGCTTAGCAATACAGGGCTAAATTCATCCCTGGAGTTACAGCCTCAAGGAAGGTCCAGCAATTCCATGGCTTACACCTGGGAGGAATGGGACCTAAACACTTGGCTAGCAAGTTGAGATTAGACCTGGGAGTCGGGACATTTGGGGTGAAATCCTGACCCCATTAAAGTCAATGGGAGTTCTGTCACTGACGTCATGGGGGCCAGAATTTCACCCTTGGATTCTGTTCCTGGCTCTACCGCCAACCTGTTGTGTGAAATGGGGCAGGTCACTCAGCCTCTAGGAGCTTACACTGCAGAGTAGACAGCCCCTCTGGGTTTATACTTCCCAGCTAGAAAACTGGAGTTGTGACTTCTAGCTCCCTGGGAAGTAAAGAGGTTGTGATTTAAAAGCACAAAGCATTGCTACTGACTATGGATGGCACCTCCGTACCGTACCGAGTTCTGTTCTAAATCTGATTACTCACTAGACCTACCAAATGCAGGTGTCCTAGCTCTGTTACTAAAAACCTTTGCTTTGTGTGCTTCGTCATGCCTGCCCCTTCAGCCTCGTCCGTTTAACTGAAACACCCCCTCCCCCCCCCATCAATCCTATCCTTGAGCCTGGATTGAGCGTTCTCCATAGTACATTAACAACAGTTTACATGATGTAGCACTTTCCATCTGCAGACCTGTAAGCCTGTGGCATCCTCGCCCCAGTTTCACAGAGATCCAGAAAAGCTAAAGTCCAGGTACTCAAAGGGATTAGAGCCTAGCTCCCATTTATTTCAATGGGAGTTCAGTACCTAAGGTCTTTTGAGGTGCTGGACCTAAGTAACTAGCTCGAGACAGCCAGTGGCAGAGTTGGGAATAGAACCCAGGAGTCCTGACTCCATAACTCTCTGTGCTGTTTTATGTACATATTTTTGCCCAGTTCATTTACCTCCTGCTAGCACACCTCTCCCACTGGAAGCTTCCTGGTCCTACCAGTCATGTGGAAATGAAACCCACTCAATGCTATGTGAAGCTAATTAGTAACTGGGCTATCTTCGAGAAGCACTCTCTTGCCCTACTGAAGAAATGAAGGCTGCAGATAATGTGCTATCATAGATGCTCGTTACTGCTGTGTCTCCAGTTGTTATGGAGAGGGGTAGCTTATGGTCATCAAGGGCAAGGCTTCCTGCTAGAATTACTGCAGCAATTAGCCATGTGAAAAATACCTGCCTGCTGGTTCCTCGTCATCTTTATTGCAAAGTGATTGATTTAACCTGGGGGTGCATTGCAAAATGCCCTGACCTACAGCTGATATTGGTGTCCCATTTTGCCACAAAGCCTCGAAGTCTGACATTGGTTACATCACTGCTCCAGCCATCTTTAATCCCAGCCACTTAGCAACAGAAACTTAAAGTAAGTAGGTCACGAGGAGTTCAGAAACAAATGGCTTACAAAGCTAAATCTTCGCTGCAAAGCATCCGTGGTAGCTCTGTATAAGTGAGCAAGGCCATAAATCCAGGCCCAACATAATGCTCCAAAATCCTAGGAAGACTGGAGCTCATTTGGAGTATTGCGATTCTGCTTCTGTTCATTTAAAGACTTTTTGGATGCTTTCTCAAATTAGCAGAACTCGTTTCATAGACCAAAAAGGTCAGGGAGGCTGTGACAGAGCTGCCTGTTTGGCTAGAGCAGGGGGCTAGGAGTCAGGAGATCTTTGTTCTAGTCTACGTTCCACCCTCTCTTGCTGTGTGACCCTGCGAAAGTCACTGTACTGCTCTGTGCCTCAGTTTCCCCACCTACAAAACAAGATTTTATCTGCTTGGGGAGGCAGTGAGAGGCA
Organism: Macrochelys suwanniensis; assembly: GCA_033296515.1. Classification (NCBI taxonomy): domain Eukaryota; kingdom Metazoa; phylum Chordata; order Testudines; family Chelydridae; genus Macrochelys; species Macrochelys suwanniensis. The sequence continues at coordinate 2,121,883 of CM065783.1, read as the reverse complement.
TTGACCCTGATTCAGCAAAATACTTAGGCCTATGCCTAACTTTAAACCCAGGCTTAAAGCCTGTGGAGGACATAAGAACTTACTTAAGTGCTTGGCTAAACAGGAGCCTTAGTAACCTAAGGATGAAGTTCCTCCCAGTGCAGAACGCCAGCTCAAAGCTGAAGCTCCAGAAGAGTCAGACTTAAGCCTTGTTTTGAAGACGTAAGTTCCATCTTTGTGGCACGCAAATCTTGCGTCGGCCCAGGAATGAACTTCACCCAGAAGGCACTTGAGGATCTCCAGATGAAAGCTGCTGAGGAGGCAAGTAGTAGTATCACAATCATCTAATATTTCATTTCCAGCAGGTGAGGATTCAGATCTTTCCCCTTTCTCCATAGTCAACCTATTAATTCTGAATTGCTGCATTTTAATGAGAGTCCAAAGGGGTGGAAGTTTCGCTCTAGTACATTGAGTACAATAGATTTTTTTAATATGTGTCTTCCATTCAGTTATTTTAATTTACAAAATAATATCTGGAAAGCAGGCTGTTTTACATCCCAGCGTGGCCCCCGCCCTCACCCCACTCCACCTCAGTGCCTGATTCACAGTTCATTTCGAGATGATGCGTGCTGTTACTTAAATGATTGTGGGCTGCCCTGTAACAATAGCACAGAAGAGATGACACTATTGTTCTCTTAGGGACTGTTTGCACGCCACATCTAAGGGAAATACTCCTTTTATTTGTGTGCTTCCTCCCTACTTCGTCACATCGGCACCGGGAAGCAGTCCCTTGTTAGAATGAAACCCTTCTCGGGAGAATGTTCTGATGCCTCAGGCTAATGCACTACACTGGGAGCTCTTTAAGGGTTCCCATGTAAAGACTCCCTGTGACTTCAGTGGGCTTTGTCTGAGACCCCAAAGACATGGGAATATTTTCCTTTCTCAGTATTAATTTAGAAATCATTGTCATTTGAGAAGGGGCAGTTCTGTGGGGCAGGGGGAGGGGGTGGAGGAGGGAAGGCGCTACCATTGTCCTGGGCAGGGGTGTGGCAGTTCTTTCTTGCTTTTGGACCCGTTCTTGCACTGGAAGGAAGAGCTTTTTGCAGGTGAGATGTCAGGCTGGCACGTGGGTGTGAACAAATCTAACTGCTAGCTAGACCTTCCCCCTTCCTCATCTGAGAAGCACCATGGCACCCACAAGCTGCGTTAAATCCTTATCTAACTCTTTAGCAAACAGGCTTCCCTTGTACTGCTGCTGAAGGTCACTGTTTCTGCAAATGCAGCCCCTGTGCTAACCCCTCGCCCTGCGCAAAGGGAAGCCCTTCTGCTCCGCAGCGCGCATGCGCTCTGCGAGAATGAGTGCTCTGGACCCCGGTGGGCACCGCGCAGGGAAATAGCACGCCAGCCACAGGGAAGGGCTGGCTGGAGGGCGGTGGTTGGTAACTGGCTGAGGAATCTTTCACCTCTAGCTTCTCCATTTGAACCTAGCCCAGTGATCCCCCGTGGCCGTTTCGTGGCCTCTCTGGGTCTCGGTCTGCGAATCGTGATGAAGCCAGAGGGGAGTTTAGTTGAAATCAAGGCCAAGTTTTCAATCTATCCACTCGGAATGGCTGAACTCTCCCAGGCATGGTCCTGAGGGCAGGACAAGGCTGCTGAGTTCTAGCCCCGGCTCTCATACCCATCCCCTATGAGGCCCGAGATGTGTCTTTTACCCCCAAATCCCACTGGTTTGGGGTGTTCCACTGGTGGGTGCCCAACCTCAGATATTTAAGGCCCGATTTTCAGGAGTGCGGCCAGCCCGCTGGGTTTCTGGTGGAGCGGTGGGTGCTCAGCACCTCTGAAAATCAGCCCCCAGGAGCCTGAGTCTCCCTGTACTTGGGGCACGGATGCAGGGGAGGGGTGTTAAAGCAATGTTTGAGCCACCATTGTGATTCCCATACCCTGGGGCCATCCAGAGGCCTGCTGTGGCCCCCCGTGGGAAAGCAGAGTCTAGCCATCCAGTCTGTGCTCCACAGGCTGGAAGCAGGGCTGGTACAGAGCACTGACACCTGCTGGGGAGACCCCTGTGCCGGGCGAGCTCTCGGGGGGGGCAGGGGGGTGTCTCTATGTACATTGCCAGAGCAGGGTAAAGGGGAAGGAAACAGGCCAAGGGCTGACACTATCCCTTGGGGCTGTGTGTCTGTCTGTGTACCTGCTGCCCCTTGCTGCAGGGGATGAGCCTGGCTCTGTGTCTGTCTATGGGGCTATAGGCTACATTGTCAGCTGGTATAAATCAACTACATTGACTTCAGTGGGGTGATGCCAATTTTCACCAGCAGAGGCTCTGACCTAGAGGTCCCAGGTCACATCCTGATCTGATCCTGCCAAGCGGCAGAGCACTGCCGGGGATGGATTTTAAAAGGCCTGGGCAAATTTCTGGCCAGATTTAAAGAAAAAACCTGGCAGGTGTCAAGAGCAGAAGTCAAACTCAGCCTGAATCAGCCAGCTCTCAAGTTCTTGTACCCGGATTCTGTGAACAAGGTGCTGCCAGTGCATAAGAACAGGACTGTTACATGAAGAAAGACACTCTATCATCCATGAGAAGAAGAATAAATCAAGGAAACCAGGAATCCATTGTAAAATGTTACTGACAATGTTCTAATAAATCAGGCCAACCCGACTGTATCCCAAACAAAAACCACCGAGGATTTCAGGCTGAATATCAATCTTAGAGACTTCGCCCTCCTTGGGTCTTGTCTTATCATCAGACAGTTGATGCATATGATCAAGCTCCTGGACAGGGGTGGCACGTTGCACAAACACAGGATGTAAGTTAGTTGTGAAAGGTTGGAAACGGCTAGACACAGGATCCTGAGATGAGAATCTCAAGTAAAGAAATAGCAAACGCATCATTCTTCAGTCCTGAAGTGTTGTCCAGTCCCACCATGAGATGCCTGCTTCTAGACTTAGAATCATAGAATCTCAGGGTTGGAAGGGACCTCAGGAGGTCATCTAGTCCAACCCCCTGCTCAAAGCAGGACCAACCCCAACTAGATCATCCCAGACAGGGCTTTGTCAAGCCTGACCTTAAAAACCTCTAAGGAAGGAGATTCCACCGCCTCCCTAGGTAACCCATTCCAGTGCTTCACCACCCTACTAGTGAAAAAGTTTTTCCTAATATCCAACCTAAACCTCCCCCTCTGCAACTTGAGACCATTACTCCATGTTCTGTCATCTTCTACCACTGAGAACAGTCTAGATCCATCCTCTTTGGAACCCCCTTTTAGGTAGTTGAAAGCAGCTATCAAATCCCCCCTCATTCTTCTCTTCTGCAGGCTAAACAATCCCAGTTCCCTCAGCCTCTCCTCATAAGTCATGTGCTCCAGCCCCCTAATCATTTTTGTTGCCCTCCGTTGGACTCTTTCCAATTTATCCACATCCTTCTTATAGTGTGGGGCCCAAAACTGGACACAGTACTCCAAATGAGGCCTCACCAGTGCCGAATAGAGGGGAATAATCACGTCCCTCGATCTGCTGGAAATGCCCCTACTTATACAGCCCAAAATGCCGTTAGCCTTCTTGGCAACAAGGGCACACTGTTGACTCATATTCAGCTTTTTGTCCACCGTAACCCCTAGGTCCTTTTCTGCAGAACTGCTGCCCAGCCATTCGGTCCCTACTCTGTAGCAGTGCATGGGATTCTTCCGTCCTAAGTGCAGGACTCTGCACTTGTCCTCATCAGATTTCTTTGAACCTCATCAGATTTCTTTTGGCCCAATCCTCTAATTTGTCTAGGTCCCTCTGTATCCTGTCCCTACCCTCCGGTGTATCAACCACTCCTCCCAATTTAGTGTCATCTGCAAACTTGCTAAGGGTGCAGTCCACACCATCCTCCAGATCGTTGATGAAGATATTGAACAAAACCGGCCCCAGCACCGACCCTTGGGGCACTCCACTTGATACCGGCTGCCAACTAGACATGGAGCCATTGATCACTACCCGTTGAGCACGACCATCCAGCCAGTTTTCTATCCACCTTACCGTCCATTCATCCAGCCCATACTTCTTTAACTTGCTGGCAAGAATACTGTGGGAGACTGTATCAAAAGCTTTGCTAAAGTCAAGAAATAGCACATCCACTGCTTTCCCCTCATCCACAGAGCCAGTTATCTCATCATAGAAGGCAATTAGGTTAGTCAGGCATGACTTGCCCTTGGTGAATCCATGCTGACTGTTCCTGATCACTTTCCCCTCCTTTAAGTGGTTCAGAATTGATTCCTTGAGGACCTGTTCCATGATTTTTCCAGGGACTGAGGTGAGGCTGACTGGCCTGTAGTTCCCCGGATCTTCCTTCTTCCCTTTTTTAAAGATGGACACTACATTAGCTTTTTTCCAGTCATCCGGGACCTCCCCCGATCGCCATGATTTGTCAAAGATAATGGCCAATGGCTCTGCAATCACATCGGCCAACTCCTTTAGCACCCTCGGATGCAGTGCATCCGGCCCCATGGACTTGTGTTCGTCCAGCTTTTCTAAATAGTCCCGAACTACTTCTTTCTCCACAGAGGGCTGGTCACCTCCTCCCCATACCGTGCTGCGGAGTGCAGCCGCCTGGGAGCTGACCTTGTCTGTGAAGACAGAGGCAAAAAAAGCATTGAGTACACTAGCTTTCTCCACATCCTCTGTCACTAGGTTCCCTCCCTCATTTAGCAAGGGGCCCACACTTTCCTTGACTTTCTTCTTGTTGCTCACATACCTGAAGAAACCCTTCTTGTTACTCCTAACATCTCCGGCTAGCTGCAACTCCAAGTGTGATTTGGCCTTCCTAATTTCACTCCTGCATGCCTGAACTATATTTATATACTCCTCCCTGGTCATTTGTCCAATCTTTCACTTCTTGTAAGCTGCTTTTTTGTGTTTAAGACGAGCAAGGATTTCACTGTTAAGCCAAGCTGGTCGTCTGCCATATTTACTTTTCTTTCTACACATCGGGATGGTTTGTCCCTGCAACCTCAATAAGGATTCTTTAAAATACAGCCAGCTTTCCTCGACTCCTTTCCCCGTCATGTTATTCTCCCAGGGGACCTTGCCCATCAGTTCCCTGAGGGAGTCAAAGTCTGCTTTTCTGAAGTCCAGGCTCTGTATTCTACTGCTCTCCTCCTTTCTTCCTTGTGTCAGGATCCTGAACTCGACCATCTCATGGTCACTGCCTCCCAGGTTCCCATCCACTATTGCTTCCTCTACTATTTCTTCCCTGTTTGTGAGCAGCAGGTCAAGAAGAGCTTTCCCCCTAGTTGGTTCCTCCAGCACTTGCACCAGGAAATTGTCCCCTACACTTTCCAAAAACTTCCTGGTTTGTCTGTGGACCGCTGTATTGCTCTCCCAGCAGATGTCGGGGTGATTAAAGTCACCCATGAGAACCAGGGCCTGTGATCTAGTAACTTCTGTTAGTTGCTGGAAGAAAGCCTCGTCCACCTCATCCCCCTGGTCTGGTGGTCTGTAGCAGACTCCCACCACGACGTTACCCTTGTTGCTCACACTTCTAAATTTAATCCAGAGACTCTCAGGTTTTTCTGCAGTTTCATACTGGAGCTCTGAGCAGCCATACTGCTCTCTTACATACAACGCAACTCCCCCACCTTTTCTGCCCTGCCTATCCTTCCTGAACAGTTTATATCCATCCATGACAGTACTCCAATCATGTGAGTTATCCCACCAAGTCTCTGTTATTCCAATTACATCATAATTCCTTGACTGTGCCAGGACTTCCAGTTCTCCCTGCTTGTTCCCCAGGCTTCTTGCATTTGTGTATAGGCATTTAAGATAACTCACTCAATCGTCCTGCTGTCCCAGTATGGGGCAGGAGCCCTCCCCTCTTGCACTCACCTACTTGTGCTTCCTCCCGGTATCCCACTTCCCCACTTACCTCGGGGCTTTGGTCTCCTTCCCCCGGTGAACCTAGTTTAAAGCCCTCCTCACTAGGTTAGCCAGCCTGCTTCCAAAGATGCTCTTCCCTCTCTTCGTCAGGTGGAGCCCATCTCTGCCTAGCACTCCTTCTTGGAACACCATCCCATGGTCAGAGAATCCAAACCCTTCTCTTCGACACCATCTGTGTAGCCATTCGTTGACTTCCACGATTCGACGGTCTCTACCCCGGCCTTTTCCTGCCACAGGGAGAATGGACGAGAACACCACTTGCGCCTCAAACTCCTTTATCCTTCTTCCCAGAGCCACGTAGTCTGCAGTAATATGCTTAAGGTCATTCTTGGCAGTATCATTGGTGCCCACGTGGAGAAGCAGGAAGGGGTAGCGATCTGAGGGCTTGATGAGTCTCGGCAGTCTCTCCGTCACATCACGAATCCTAGCCCCTGGCAAGCAGCACACCTCTCGGTTTTCCTGGTCAGGGCGGCAGATAGATGACTCAGTCCCCCTGAGGAGAGAGTCCCCGACCACCACCACCCTCCTCCTCCACTTCAGTGGTAACAGAAAACTGCCCACTCAGTGGGGCTTGCATTAGTATTTATTGGCCTTCTGTTGACTCGAAAATGAAACAAGTCTCATTGGCAAGAGGACTGTAGGGCAATAGTCTTCCTTTCACCTCTTTGGCCAGAAGGACTACATCACAGTTTGGGCCATTAAGATTGATCTATGGCTCCCCAGAAGTGCAAAGCAGGTTTTAAGGTGGCTTTTCTGGCTACCTGGGGATTCTCTCAGCTGAGTGGGGTGCGCAATTAGCAACCTCCTTGGCAGTTTCAGGCAGATTTTTCAAGGGCAACTTTTTGTGGGTTCAAAGTCCTGCAGGATACTTGTAGAGCTCTTGGAAGGTGCTCAGGTACCACAGTGAATAGCATAGCAAGCAAGCTGAGCTAGATGGCTCAGGCAGACAGCTACCTACCTGACTGTACCTGCAAATCACTTGTTTAGACCCATAAGTCCAATAAGATGCACCTGCAATCATTTCAGCCTGAAAACCTGTGTAGTGTAAAAGTGGCAGCTGAGCTGAGGTGTGTCTGAAATTGGAGGCCTTGGAGTCTAGAGATGATTCCCTACTGGACTGATGATTCCCTACTGGACTGTTAAGATCCAGTTAGTGTTAAGATCAGTCCAATTGGGGCCTAAATGATTGCAATGTCTCTTTAATTTGAAAATCAGCAATCCATCCATGTCCTTTTGTTTCCCTGGATCTGAGGACATGCATGTTCTCTCCTGGGCCAGCTACTAGCAGCACTCCGCCCCCCTCCCATGGCAGCTCTACCAGGGACTCGTGCAATTTCCTCTCTCTGTCACAAGCACTTAAACGTGCTGAAATCTCTCCAGGACTGATGTCAGCTATGCCCAGATCAAGCCAGGGCAGTGGAGGAAGGGGAAGGCAGGGAAGGATGCGGCTGTCACACCTGGTATCAACGCTTTGGTGATGCCGCTTGAATGTTAACGTGGCTCATTTCAACAACACCAGTGTTAAAGGAAATTAATTTTGCTGCCATGACATACAGATCGTAAGGCCTGATTCTGTGCTCATCCACACCGGTGCAAATTCCATTTCCTTCAATGGAGTTTCTCTGGATTTAGCCTGGTGTAAATGAGAGCAGGATTTGACCCTTAGGCTTTTGGGTAGGCCTCTTAACTAAACATGAGAATTCTCCTCTCAGGTGTGGCAGAATAAAAGCTGCTCAGCCTCTCCCACAGATCTGACTGAGATGCTGTGGGGCAAAATACACATCAGAGTGTTACCTCAAGTGACTGATTCAATAGCCGCAGATATGAGTAAAACACGGGCCATCATCCTTTATAAGGGTTAAAGTGGGCCCCCCGCCTTGGACTCCGGATTCTCACTGAGGTGGCTTGGGGGGGAAAGTGAGGCAATTTAGCACTGCTGAAAGAGAATGGCTAATTTTGGGGATTGGAACTAGGAGTTCTACAGCACCACTCCAGCCTCTGCTCTGTTAATACACCTCACTCCTCAACTCCAGTGCTCCTTGCTCTTCCAGCTCAGAGCCCCACACTGCTCTGCCAATGCAGCTCACCTCTCACCTGTGGCATCTGAGGCTAATATGAGGGGGAAAGGAGTCCAGGCGAGCCGGCTGTATTTTAAAGAAACCTTATTGAGGGTGCAGGAACAAACCATCCCGATGTGCAGAAAGAATAGCAAGTACGGCAGGCGACCAGCTTGGCTTAGCAGAGAAATCTTCAGTGAGCTTAAACACAAAAAGGAAGCTTACAAAAAGTGGAAACTTGGACAGATGACTGGGACGGAGTATAAAAATATTGCTCGAGCATGCAGGGGTGTAATCAGGAAGGCCAAAGCACAGTTGGAGTTGCAGTTAGCAAGAGATGTGAAGGGTAACAAGAAGGGTTTCTACAAGTATGTTAGCAACGAAAAGAAGGTCAGGGAAACTGTGGGACCCTAGAGGCAACCTAGTGACAGATGTGGAAAAAGCTGAAGTACTCAATGCTTTTTTGCCTCGGTCTTCACAGACAAGGTCAGCTCCCAGACTGCTGCACTGGGCAGCACAGTATGGGGAGGAGGTGAGAAGCCCTCAGTGGTGAAAGAACTGGTTCAGGACTATTTAGAAAAGTTGGACATGCACAAGTCCATGGGGCCAGATCTAATGCATCCGAGGGTGATGAGGGAGTTGGCTGATGTGATTGCAAAGCCATTGGCCATTATCTTTGAAAACTTGTGGCAATCCAGGAAGGTCCCAGATGACTGGAAAAAGGCAAATATAGTGCCCATCTTTAAAAAAGGGAAGAAGGATAATCCGGGGAACTACAGACCGGTCAGCCTCACCTCAGTCCCTGGAAAAATCATGAAGCAGGTCCTAAAGGAATCTATTTTGAAGCACTTGGAGGAGAGGAAGGTGATCAGGAACAGTCAACATGGATTCACCAAGGACAAGTCATGCCTGACCAACCCTGATTGCCTTCTATGATGAGTTGGCTGGTTCTGTGGATATGGGGAAAGCAGTGAACATGATATATCTTGACTTAAGCAAAACTTTTGATACGGTCTCCCACAGTATTCTTGCCAGCAAGTTAAAGAAGTATGGATTGGATGAATGGACTATAAGGTGGATAGAAAGCTGGTTAGATCGTTGGGCTCAACTGGTAGTGATCAACGGCTTGATGTCTAGTTGGCAGCTGGTATCAAGCGGAGTGCCCCAGGAGTCTGTCCTGGGGTCGGTTTTGTTCAACATTTTCATTAATGATCAGGATGATGGGATTAATTGCACCCTCAGCAAGTTCACAGATGACACTAAACTGGGGGGAGAGGTAGATACGCTGGAGGGTAGGGATAGGGTCCAGAGTGACCTAGACAAATTGGAGGATTGGGTTAAAAGAAATTTGATTAGGTTCAACAAGGACAAGTGCAGAGTCCTATGCTTAGGACGGAAGAATTCCATGCACCGCTACAGGCTGGGGACCGACTGGCTAAGCAGCAGTTTTGCAGAAAAGGACCTGGGGATTACAGTGGATGAGAAGCTGGATATGAGTCAACAGTTGCCATTGTTGCCAAGCAGGCTAACAGCATATTGGGCTATATTAGTAGGAGCATTGCCAGCAGATAGAGGGAAATGATTATTCCCCTCTATTTGGCACTGGTGAGGCCACATCTGGAGTACTGCGTCCAGTTTTGAGCCCCACACTACAGAAAGGATGTGGACAAATTGGAGAGAGTCCAGCGGAGGGCAACAAAAATGATTAGGGGGCTGGAGCACATGACTTATGAGGAGAGGCTGAGGGAACTGGGGTTAATTAGTCTGCAGAAGAGAAGAGTGAGGGAGTATTTGATAGCAGTCTTCAACTACCTGAAGGGGGGTTTCAAAGAGGATGGAGCTCGGCTGTCTCAGTGGTGGCAGATGACATAACAAGGAGTAATGGTCTCAAATTGCAGTGGGGGAGGCCTAGGTTGGATATTAGGAAAAACTATTTCACTAGGAGGGTGGTGAAGCCCTGGAATAGGGAGGTGGTGGAATCTCCTTCCACAGAGGTTTTTAAGGTCAGGCTTGACAAAGCCCTGGCTGGGATAATTTAGTTGGGGTTGGTCCTGCTTTGAGCAGGGGGTTGGACTAGATGACCTCCTGAGGTCCCTTCCAACTCTAATTTTCTATGATTCTATGATCTTCTCCTATTCCTCTTGAGAGAAAAGGGTGCTGCTCAAAGACTGCTTAAACTGGGTGGTAGGAGTGGGTGGGGTGAAAGCATGTGAACAAAGATCAAATCAATCCAAGGGTGAAATCACTCCTATGCAGAGGTCTAGCACAATACCCAGGCTCCACTTGAGTTCCACTTAAGCTGTATTTTGAGATCTAGGTGGGAGATTAATTATTTGTATAACTGTAGTGCCTAAGAGTCCCAAGACCTAGGTGCTGTACAAACACAGAACAAAAGATGGTCCCTGTTTCAAGGAGCTTACACTGCAAACTAAGTTCCCTCTAAGCTGCGCAGCCGTGCAGCAGACTATCAAGGGCCACGCAGATGGGGAGAGGTGCCTGTCCCCTGTCCCAGCCTCAGAGCTGCCGGGGAGAGGCGTCCTGGCCCCAGCCCTGGAGCTGCCATGGCCAGGGAGAGGCACCTCTCCACCTGCCCTGGGATACTGTGGTGAGAGAGGGCTGGGGGGAGTCCTCTCTCCTCGCTGCAGACCCAGGGCAGCCTGCATTTCAAACCCCTCAACCCCAGAGCCCTGCACCCCCAGCCCTGAGCCCCCTCCCGCACCCCAAACCCCTCTTCCCCAGGCCCACCCCAGAGCCTGCACCCTCAGCCAGAGCCCTCACCTCCCCCCACCCCAACCCTCTGGCCCTGAGCCCCCACCCATACCCCAAACTCATCGGCCCCACCTCCGCCACTCATCACCTCCCTATTGGTGCACATAACAAAATTCATTCCACACATGGATGTAAAAAATTAGAGATAACATTTACTGCAAGCATAAGACAAGAGACACCAGATGGAGACAGACAGGGGAACACAAGGAAACCCTGAAACAGCGTTGGTCAGAATGACAGGCTGTGTTCACAGGATACCAGCAGCCTAGCCGTTACGTTTTTGGCATCACGGAAAAGGAGTGTTTTCAGGAGGTGAAACTCAGCCAAACCCACCAGGATTATCTTGGTCTCTTGAGTTTCACATAATGTGGATGTGAGGCCATACGTTGTCCCCAGGCTTAGCAGAAAGGTTTGCAATCCTCAGTGAAGCCTTAAACAAATCTATCTCACCCCCTCCCCACAGTGTCTGAGCCTCTCCCATGGCACTTAACAATTCATCTTCCCAGCTTCTCTGTGGGGCAGTAATATGAGCCCCATTTTACAGATTGGGTATCACTGCAAACATTTTTCTAACGTAAATCTACAGTCAAACAGTGAGGGCTGCAGCACACTGTGCAGATTTCTGGCCTTGGACATTGAAAATGGTCGCACACTGAAAAAGCACTGGAAGTCTTCCAGGATCTCGTAAGGCCAATATATCCCTGGCCATATTTCAGACGGACATAAAATGTTTTGTTGTTATTGCAGAGCAGAAAAAAGGGTCAGCATTATGAAAGTTAATGACCATTGTGACGGGGCAAGGCCAGAGGGCTATAGGAAAGTGGTAAGGAACCAGTATGTTAGCCCCAGGCTAAACAAATCCCAGATACCTTATGGCAGTTGCTCCAGGTTAATCAAGACACCTGGGGCCAATTAAGAACTTTCCAGAAGGCAGGGAGGTTGATTGAGACACCTGCAGCCAATCAGGGGCTGGCTGAAACTAGTCAAAAGCCTCCCAGTGAGTCAGTGAGGGGCGCATGTCAGGAGCTGTGGAAGGAGGTTGCGTGTGAGAAGCTGGGAGCAAGAGGCACTAGGAGCTGAGAGTAAGAGGACGTACTGCTGGAAGATCCTGTGGTGAGGATAAAGAAGGTGTTGGGAGGAGTCCATGGGGAAGTAGCCCAGGGAGTTGTAGCTGTCGTGCAGTTGTTCCAGGAGGCACTCTAAACAGCTGCAATCCACAGGGCCCTGGGCTGGAACCCGGAGTAGAGGGCGGGCCCGGGTTCCCCCCAAAACTCCCAACTCCTGATCAGACACAGGAGGAGTTAACCTGGACTGTGGATTCTACTAGAGGGGAAGATCTCTGAGGCAAGCAGAATCCTTGAATGGTTTTCTGGGTACTCAGGTCATATCCACTAATGCACCTAAATATAGACTGAAGAGCCTAACCTGAGGCAGCAAGGCACGAATATTTTGGCCTGGAGGCATTAAGGTACATGCTATTCAGGAACAGTCTCCAGTGTATTTAGGGTCTGATCCAAACCCACTGACTTTGGATGAGGTGCCATGAGGCAGGACCAGAAATCAGCAGTGCTACATCAAAGAAGCCAAATAAAAAGGCCCAGCAGAATGGTCTTGTGGACAAAACACAGGACCGAGGGGCGGGACATCTCCATTCTCTTCTGCTGTGGGTTTATCAGGTGTCACTTTGCGCTCAATCCTAACTGAGCCCCCTGGGCTCTCATTGAAGTCAGGGGGAATTGAGGGGGTTCTGCACCGAGTCGGATCAAGCCTTAACCTCTCCGACTCCCCAGCTGTAAAATGAAGATCTGCCTCCTTCCCAGGGGGCTCGGACACTGAAGTAATTTATAAATGGCTTTAAGCAATGTCACACTCAATGGTGTGTCTGAGGTGTTAAGTGCAGTGCTGTAATAAAACAGCATAGTCGGGGGAGTCCTAAAATCTCTCAATAGCTAACAGAAAAATGCTTTGCTCTGGCTAAGTTCCCCTCTCAACCCCCTGACCAGGGAGGTAGGTAATAACATCCCCATTGTCAACACGATCAAAGGGAAGCACCTGCGGTAAGACCACGTTGTCCAAAAATTAGGCCCGATGCACCGAAATAGCCTGAACGTGGTGATCTTCCAGGAGTGCTGCAAGAGGTGTGTGTTTTCTCAGGGATTTTGGAGTGGGTTGCTGGCCTGTTCCCGGAACGGTGCAGGGTGGAAAGGAGCTTTCCTGCGAGTCACTGGATGAGTTCCTGCTGCCAGGGGCGGCGCTAGCTTTTTCCCGAAGAATCTGCCGCCGAAATGCCGCCAGGATCCTCGGCGACACTTCGGCAGCAGCTTCTTTGGCCACCAGGGACCTCGGCGGCAGCCTCTCCCGGCGGCGGCCGCCGAGGGATGTGAAATGCCGCCCCACAAATCCTGGTGCCCTAGGTGACCGCCTAGGGTCGCCTAATGGTAGCACCGGCCCTGCCTGCTGCTGGGGTTTGTTGTAATGTTAAGGACACACCAAAAGCCTTGGATAGGTCTCTTTTTTTTTATTGGCTCAGAATAAATACAAATAAAATAAAATTAGGTTCTTAAATCCGTGTTTAGGTACCTCAATAAATGGTATGAACTTCAAAAGGGCCGAGCACTCACCGAGGGAGCCAGTGGCAAAGTGTGGATTGGACTAGAAATGTCTGTATTTCAAGCCCACGATCAAAGCTCAAGACCCACTTCTTTCTCTAGCAGATTAGATAGGGAGGTGAAGTACTAACAGCACAGATCTCGGGGATGCTTTGTATATGTGTATTCTACAAGATGGATCACAGCTCCATCACACGGTTGTGTAGGTCAGTTTTTGTTTTGCTACAAACTATGCACATTGATATCAAATTAGGTGTGGTCCTTGAGCTCCTGCAAAGTGCTGACCGGGCCCATTGTCTTGCAAAATTTGGGCACCCCTAAGAACATGCGAGGTTCTCCGTGACATCTCACAAGGGGTAGCCATGTCTGCCTGCTCTTGCTTACGGGACCTGCAGCTTCCTCATCACTAGTGATGCTCTGGCATTAGCTGTGTGACCATGTGACTTTGTCTCCCTGGGACAGGAAATCAATTGAATTATACAGTGAACCTGAGCCTGCCCTGCTGTAAAACAGGAGAGCAATTTATTGGTGTGTGATACCTATAATTAATAAACGGCTGTCAGATGCCAGTGGCTTAAGCAACGCTATCGATTTCCCCTCTCCACACATTTTTCTTCAGTGTTTCAGGAGTTCTTCTCTCACTCCCTTCACTGATTTTATGTCCCCTTAATAACCAGACCAAAGCAGCACTCACGTGAGACTTGTCTGCAAAGAAAATGCCCATAACTGAACTGGAAAGTGAAGGTCAGTTGGCTCCCAACCTGCATTATACCCCAGGGACAATGCCATTCACACAGGCGATGGGGTGGGGAGCAGCAGCACTGACCAAACGCCGACCCTTTTTCCAGGCCCAGTTCATGTGAGTTCACTCTCCCCGCCCCGTCCCCCACCGTGCTTGACTCTGAGTGTAGGGTCTACACCAGCTTGTGGGCCGGTGCTGCCGGTGTTAGACGGCTGACGTTGCTGCGCTCTCTCCCCCTTGACAGAGGGTGGGTGGTTATCTTCCCATGGGTTGGGGATTTCCACTGGGGCTGGCTTAGCGTATGAACCAAGCAAAAGGTGGGGCTCGAGCCGTGTAACCCTCTGGTAAACTGCCAAGTGCTCTCAGCAGCTCTGCTCTGGAAATGGAGTCCTCCCCGTGAGCGCGCGCACGCCGTGCCGACCTCCCCTGAGCGGCACTGGATGCTGGAGAGTTTCCAGGTGGGGCTTCAGGGGCCGGCTCTAACTTGTAAAAACCCAGCGTGGGTTGGGAGCTGGCTGCCTGAGAGACCCTTTGCACTGGCCTTCAAGCAGGAGACCACTCCAGGTCCCCAGAGCCAGGGGGCAAACTGGACACACCGCGGGGGGGGGGGGGGGGGGAGGGGGACCAGGAGCGGGGAATCTCCTGCTGAGGAGTGTACCTAACACAGTGGTCTCCTCCTGGCTTTGAATCATCCCCTCGGGTTAGTGGAGCTTTGTTTTTGCACTTTCACTCTCGGGTCTAATACAATAACTCATTACAAGCCATCAAAGGGGTTGCTGCGTCTCTGGCTCCTCTGCCCTTTCAGCTCTCTCTGCTCACTACCTCTGCCCCCTCAGTCCCTTCACGCACTCCCCCGCCCGTGGTGTAAGAGCCTTCTCCTCTGCACCGCCTATCACATGGAACAGCTTCCCCATAGCCCTCACTGCCTCCACTCTCACGCTGTTTTGAAATCACATAGCAGAAGAAACTTGTTCTCTACTGCCTACACCTGCTCTGTCACCCAGTGCTGCTCTTTAGTTATTTATTAACCCCACAGCTGTATTAGTTACCGCTAGAGGGCTTGGGGCTATGACTCGCAGAGAGACAAAGTACTAAACAAAGTTGTTATTGTGCCAGGAAAGTGTCAGCCCAGGTACAAATCATTATCGTGGTGCCTGTTTCCTCACTAGCACCTGTTAGTTACGTTAGCTCACACTAGTGCTCAGGTGTCTCCTCTAGCACATTGGCTAATCCTCTAGCCCATTTGGCTCCCTTTGCACCACAGCAGGAAGCCACTCTGTGCCCTCCTCAGCTGGCATACCCCGCTCCTACACCACACTCCCAGAAGTCCCTGGCAGAGGGGGTATGTTGGAGCCTGGGGAAGGTGTGGCTAGAGTATTTTACATTCTAGGTAACTCCAGCTAACAGAGAACGGACAGCCCGCCAGCAAAGATCAGAGCAGCCCCTCACCCCAAGTCCCCAAGGGGCAGGGCTAAAGCCAATTTTTGGACTGAAATTCCTGGGCGTGCAGGGAATGCAGTATTGGACTGTAGGAGCCAATGCCTCCCGGGAAAGGATTTCTCCCAGCACGGCTGGAGCTGAGTGCTCAGACTGTGTTCATGAGGTTTTCAGTCCTTTTCCAGTTGGCAGTGAAATAAACACACCTCAGAGACCCCAGGCTTCAGCCTGCTGTCCACTCACACACTCCCAAAAGCCACAGACCTGGCTCACAAATATTTTCCACGGCTCACTCAATGAATGTTGGTCACATTCTTTTCATCTCCTGGCTGGAAGGCAAAGCTGAGCGCGCCACAGACGAAATACAAAGGGCAATCATTATTCCACAGATTCTGCTGTGTCAGAACAGCAGCAGAGAACAGTTTCCACCCCTGCTTCAGAACAGAGATTATTGTGCCTAAGAGACCATGAAGGAGAAATGCTCTCAACAGTATTTCTAGTGTTCTCTGCAGTCTGTTCTTGCCACTGTCCTGACAAGTGTAAATCATGTTTCAGTATAAATCCAGACCTGGTACATCTATCACACGTGAGTGGCCATGTGGGCTGTGCTCTCTGGAAATTCACTCGGAACAATGTATTTGCACTGTTGGATGGCATCCCATAATGAGATTGTGATATTCCAATTTGTGACTATGATGGATTTCATGGCTAGGGCGGCTGCCAAGAGAACTGCTGGGCTTAGGGGACATTCAGCCTGGGAACCTTCTTAACCTATTGAGTGATCATTCAGATAGAGTGGAAATGACTGCTCAGAGCTGCTTACGGCTGGTTGTCAAATGTCATGAAGTCCAAACCTGGCTATGTATTATGCTTTAAAATACTACATGCAATGCAAATAGCTAATGAAGAAGAATACAGGCAAGAAACACAAGTAGTGTTTACAGCCAAGCTTCTTGTATACAATTATATTGACCCAGAATGTGTTTATTATACCAGGTACAGTAGCAGAAGTTTAATTCCAACCTCCTTTATTCTTCTGTTCATAGTTATGGCAAAATAATTTCTTTTGGGCTGAAATCTTGCATGTCTGTTTTTTTTCCCCATGCCAGCTGTGATGTATTTATATGATGTGTTTATCTTAAGCTTTAAGGAAAGTTTGAGAAAAATTGCTTCATACATTTCTGAGTTCTACTTTTGTAGCTACATTTGATCTAGTTGGTATTTCTGAAACCTGGTGGGACGCTTCCCATGATTGGAATGTTAAAATCAATGGTTATAACTTATTTAGGAAGGAGAGTGGCCAAAAGGGGAGGAGGAGTGGCATCTTATGTGGAAAATGGCATTACTTGTGGCCCAGTCATTGATAACTTGGAAAAATATTTTGAATGCATATGGATCAACATTGTCATGAATAAAACACAAGATGGGGTTTTAGTGGGTAGCTGCTACAAACCATAAATCACACTAGGGAACAGGAGGACCGGCTCCTTTTGCACCGATCCACCATGTGTAGGAAGAAAAACTGTGCGATCATGGGGGACTTCAATGTGAGACATATGCTGGAGGTCTCACCCCTGCCAGTACTAAAACATCTTTGGAATTTCTAAATATTATAGATGAGAATTTCCTAACTCAAAAAGTGTTGCATCCAACGCAGGAGAATTCTATATTAGACCCTGTCTTGACAAATGAAGAGGAACTAGCCACCAAATTAAAAATGAATGGTACCTTAGGTACAAATGATCATGACTTGATCACATTTTTAATATGCAAACAGAATAATGCCCAGACCAGTGATCCATATACTTGGTACTTTAAAAGGGCCAGTTTCATGCAGCTGAAAACAATTATGAACCAAATCAGCTGGAAGAAAGAACTTAATCAGAAAAATGTGAAAGGTAATTGGGAATTGATTAAGAACACTTTGTGAGAAGCCCAAAAAGCCACAATCAAGGAAGAAGGTCACATGGATTGTGATGGTATGTACCGGGCCTGTCGTGGCCTCCTTCTGGAGGGCCTGTGGTCCTACTACTCCCTGCCCCAGAAAAAGAGCCCAGAAGGTGGTTTCTCCAGGTCTGCCTAGAAAGGTGGCATGGAAGCAGCCAATCAGAGGCCAGCTGGCTCAAATAAAAGCAGCTGCAGGGGATGAGCAGGTCACTGCCTGGCTGGGACTAGGGTGGCTGGTAAGGAAGGGACTCCTCTCTAGCCAGAGGCGCTCAATGGGCTGCATTTGTTGGACCTGGGAGAGAGAGGATCTGAGAACTGTAACTCTAAGGTAACAGGCTAAGTTAAAGTGACTGGGTGGGAGGAAACCCAGGGAAAACAGCAGCAACTAATTAAAGGAAGCAATATGTGGCTACTGTTTATAGGGTTCCTGGGCTAGAACCTAGACTAGTGGGTGGGTCTGGGTTCCCACACTGGGAAAATGGCCTAAGCCCCTAGAAGGGGACAAAGCTCCATTGGGAAGCCTAAGCGAAGGGTGGGATTTAAAGAGATGGGGCTGAAAACCCTGCTGAGGGCTGATAGTTTGTTGAATCCCTTCCAGGGTAGCAAAGAGTTCATTCATATTGAGTATGTGATTTGGCCTCAGGCCTGAGCTACTGAACACCTTCCTAGCAAGGTCCGCAAGCTACGGGGGATGCCAGCAGTGGACAAAATATTGTAGTACACCACCTGGCAAGTAGGAGGCACTCAAGAGGTGAGTAGCCCCAATCACATCTTTAAAAAATGAAGTTGGCTTAGAGGGAAAGTGAAGGCAGCTATAATATAACAAATGTAAAGGGGAGGCTGATAGTAATGAATATAAATCAAAACTAGGAATTGTAGCAAATTGATAAAGGAAGCAAAGAGATGCAAAAAGGAATCTATGGCCAGCAGAGTTAAGGACAATATGAGTTTTGACATATATAGGAACAAAAATAATCCTAATAATGGTATTGGTCCATTACTAGATGGAAATGGTAGGTTTATCAATAATTATGCAGAAAACGTTCAATATTCTATATTTTGGAAAAACAGATGTAGTCATAACATATAACTCTTTCCATTGTACTAGTATCTCAGAAGGATGTTAAACAGCAGCTACTAGAATTAGACATTTTCAAATGAGCAGGTCCAGAGAACCTGCATCCAAGAGTTTTAAAAGAGCTGGCTGAAGAGCTTGCTTGACTGTTTGTTGATGTTCAATAAGTGTTGGAGGACTGGAAAAGATCCAGAAGCTGGTTGAAAGATAATGTTGTGACATAGTTCAAAGGTAAATGGGATGACCCAGATAATTATAGGAGTGGCTGATATGGGACTCTTATTAAAGGAGGATAATATAATTAAACCCATGTTGATTGGCATTGTGGAAAACAAATCCTGTCTAACTTTTGATCTGTTTTTGATGAGATTAGAAATTACGCTGAGAAAGGTAATAGAATTCTGGAAGGCATTTGACTTGATACTGCATGATATTTTGATTAAAAAGACCAAGAACAATATAAAACTAACAACATTAAAAGCTGCTTAACTGATAGGTCTCAATGTAACTGTAAATGGGGAATTATCACTGAGCAAATTTTTTAGTGGGGTCTCTTAGGGACTGATTCTTGGCCCTATATTAATTAACACTTTTGTTAATGAGCTGAAAGAAAACAATCATAACTGATGAAGTTTGCAGATGAGGCAAATTGAGAGAGTGGTAAATAATGAAAAGGACAGGTCATGTTTCAACTGTTAGTATTTTTTAATCAATGATTGTTAGCCCCAGATTAATACAACACAAAACAGAATACAGGAAGGAAGGCTGCAGTTACCAAATCACCTGGAGGCTGGAGAAGTGACTGCAGCTCCATTCACTAACTCCCCAAAACTCTCCTTTTTAAGACTAACTTCCTTTCCCATAACTGAGCTGCAAGAGGAGTTTGTTTTATGATATCTCAGCTTACCTAATCAATGAGCGAAAGATCTCTGTAATGTATCTGGTCTTCTATGGTCTCTCATCTTATTTAATCAATAGGCTAAAAATATCTGTAACTAAGCCCTTAGTAGGAATTGTTGCCCAGGATGTTTTCTATAATAAGAGATCTCTTAGCTTATCCATCAGGAAAGACTGGTCACTCGTGAGGGATACTTATTAACAAATGGTCTTTTCCTGGACATCTGGATTTTCCACGGCTCAGCAGGGTTAAGGTAAATATATTATACATAGTCTACATAGGGTGAATTTTGGTGTCTGACCAAATAATGGAAAGTCCCTAGAATTATAGATACAAAGCTCTTTGGTTCATACACAAAGGATCATTTGGTTCTAGATACAAAGAATCCTGAGGAGTCAGCTCCATTTGCTTGCACTAAGGTTTTCTTCACAACTTTATGCAGCAGAGTTTTTAATGAAACCTTCGTTTATGGAGCTCTATAGTGTGGCAAGGAGTAGATATACTGCTGTAGAATATGCCAGTTAATCTCCGTATATACAGAGCCCTGAGTACTTTCTAAGGGTACGTCTATACTTACCTCCGGGTTCGGCGGTAAGCAATCAATCTTCTGGGATTGACTTATCACATCTTGTCTAGATGTGATAAATCGATCTCGGAAGTGCTCGCTGTTGACACCGGTACTCCTGCTTCGCGAGAGGAGTACGTGGAGTCGACAGGGGAGCCTGCCTGCCACATGTGGACCCGCGGTAAGTATCTTGTAGTTCAAACTAAGATACTTCGACTTCAGCTACGTTATTCATGTAGCTGAAGTTGCGTATCTTAGTTTGAACCGGGGGGTTAGTGTGGACCAGCCCTAAGTCTCCTTGCCAAATTCCATGGGATTTATGCCTGTTTACATCAGGATTTAATTTGTCCTGGATTTTAAATCTGAACACAGACTAAGAAACAAATGACAGGCCAAATTAATCCCCCAGGTAACTTTTTCACTTTGGTGGAATTTCCCAGCAGCGAGTTTACCCTGCCACACTCATGCTGTGTAGGCAATGCCAAGGACCCCGACTGAGGTTCTGGCTTGCACTCCATTATCAAACGCCACTTTTTGCCGCTTGGTTAGTCTGCTGCCAGGAATCTAGAATACAAAAGAAGGAACAGACCCAACACTTTTTCCTGCAGGATTATGTCCATCTCCTTTTATTTGGCAAAACTGCTGCTTAAGCAGTCATTTGTTGTCTGTCTTCCATACAGTTTTGGACAATAATGAAAACCTCCCATGACAAGGATACCGCAACCTTCTTAGTCCAATACCTAACTGTCATTCTAGTTCCTCCTAATATCTAACCTAAATCTCCCTTGCAGACTAAACCCATTACTATTTGTCCTACCTTCAATGGGCATGGAGAACAATTGGTCACCATCCTTTATCACAGCCCTTACCATATCTGAAGACTGACATCAGGTCTCCCCTTAGTCTTTTCCTCAAGAACAAACATGCCCAGTTTCTTTAGTTTTTTCCTCATAGGTCATATTTTCTAAACCTTTTATCACTTTTGTTGCTCTCCTCTGGATTCTTTCTAATTTGTCCACATCTTAAAGTGTGGCACCCAAAACTGGACACAATACTCTAGCTAAGGCCTCACCAGTGCAGAGTCAAGTAGGACAATTACATCCCATGTTTTGCATATGACATTCCCGTTAATACACCCCAGAACTATATTAGCCCTTTTCACCACTGCATGACATTGTTGGCCCATGTTTAATCTGATCCACTATAACCCCCAGATTCTCTTCAGCAGTACCACCACCTTGCCAGTTATTCCCCATTTTGCAGTTGTGTATTTGATTTCCCCTCCCCTTCGTAAGTTACATACTTCCTAGTTATTTTCTGCATTTCATCTTGATTTCAGACTGTAGATGATGTGCCACCACCCATGGTGCTGCCTAGCGGTGAGATGGGGGTTGGCAGGTTGCCTTCCTGTTAGCAGTTCGGTCCTGCCCTTCAGCGCTCCCGCCCGAA
Organism: Macrochelys suwanniensis; assembly: GCA_033296515.1. Taxonomy (NCBI): domain Eukaryota; kingdom Metazoa; phylum Chordata; order Testudines; family Chelydridae; genus Macrochelys; species Macrochelys suwanniensis. The sequence goes on along the minus strand of CM065783.1, from coordinate 2,100,440 downwards.
GGGTTTCCAGTCCTCCCCTCCTGCACAGGGGCAGGAGGGGTGGGTCTGAGTAGTCAAGGCCTGTTCCAGCAGGCCTTTTGCCTTAGGTGAAGGGCTCTGGGAGGGTGTAAAGGCTCCCAGGCCTGCCCTCTCCACCAAGCCCCAGTCCACGGTTCAACAGTGGGTGGCTACACTTGGTGCCTTGGGGTGCTAAGTTGTCCACCCTCCCTGGACCATGTCCTACCCCATCCCTTTTACTTGCACCAGAGTAGTCCCTTCTTGTAGGTCTCTTAGCTGCCTGCTCGGCCTCTGGCAGGTTCTTTTCTGGTCTGTGGAGTGAGGCCTCAGGCAAGGAGCTCCTGGGCAGTGCTTTGCCCTCAGGGCAGCAGCCTGCTCCCCTTTTAAATCCCTGCCTCCAGCCAGTGCAGGCCCTGCAGGTGTGGCTGGGCAGGGCCACCTCTGGCCCAGGGTTGCTCTTTAACCCCTTGTCCTCCAGTCTGGGGTTTGTAAACCCAGTCACACAGACCAATTCTCCCATTTGTCAAGGCCATTTTGAACTCTAATCCTGTCTTCCCAAGTATTTGCAACCCCTTCCCTCCCCCCCAGCTTGGTGTCATTTGCAAGTTTTAGAAGGGTATTCTCCACCCCATTAGCCAAGTCATTAGTGAAAATATTGACTGGTACAGGGCCCAAGACTGACCTCTTTCAGGATGCCACTAGATATACCCTCCTTGTCTGACAGCGAACCATTGATAACTCTGAGTACTGCCTTGCAACCAGTAGTACATCCACCTTGTAGTAACTCCATCTAGACCACATTTCCCTCATTTTCTTATGACTGTGTTGAAAGCCTGATTAAACCACTAATTACCCCTCACCACTAGGGCATAAACCTGGTCAAAGAAGGAAATTAGGTTGGTGTGGCATGACAAATCCATGCTGGTTTCTCCTTAGAACCCTATGATCCTGGAAGTGCTTACAGTGGTGCTGGAACATTTTTATAATGGGAGTGCTGAAAACCAGCTAATGAAACTGTAAACCATGTGAGTTCAAAAGCAATGTGGAAAAAGCGCAATTCCCGCTCACACCACACAGGTGCAGCACCGCTCTGGGATTCTCAAGAATCGTGAAATCATGCTAGCTTCCTTCTTACAGCACCAGCAATAACTTTTCACAGTGAAACTTTTTTTTGGGGGGGGGGGAGCTGCAGCAGCACCTGCTGCCCCCCTAGTTCCCATGCCAGTGGGCGCTTACAAAGGGATTGTTAAACAACTTGTTCCTCTATCTTTCAAGGTATTAAAGTTAGTCTGACAGCTCTATCATTCCCTGGGTCCTCTGTTCCCTTTTCAAAGACAGGTACTATGTTGGCCCTTCTCCAGACCTCTGGGACCTCACCCATTGTCCAGGAGTTCTCAAAGATAATCGCTAACAGTGCAGGAATAATTGTATACAGGGTTTAGCACCAGACCTGTGTGGTACTGGAGGCAGAAGGGTGGTAAGAAAGGCTCTCCTCATGATGTGTACAGAGCCTTGCCTTGACTGGAGAAGGATGTGAACTTTTGCTAACATCAGGGCTATTGCTGCACATAATCATGGGATGAGGACTGGGTGCTTATCAGCCATGAAGCGGTCTCAAGTAGGCACTGCCCGTCACAGTGAGCGTGCTACCCCTGGCACTGGCCAGATGAGTACCTCCAAGCAAAACGGAGTCTCCTGGGGACAGGGGCATTGAGCTCTGTTGCAGGAAAAGCTTTCAAGGGCTCAGGGGAGAACTCTTCAAACTGCTAGGACCAGAGCTTTCCCTGACTTGACACCTGCCAGGCTGAAGGCAAGAGACTGTTGTGCAGATGCCAAGTCCCAGCTTTAGGCACTGGGCCCGTAATCCTCAGTTCCACATCCAGCAAGCCTGCACATGGAGCTGACTTGGTATGTTTACATTTCCATGGCAGAGCTTTGGGCTCTTGCTTTCTCATGGCCATTCATGCATTGTGATGTTCCCAATTGCACCTGGCTCATTTTCTTACATGCCCTCTATCGTTATCATATGGGTGTAAAACTGGACCTGCTGTTTCTGAGCAGAAGGTTGTTTCACTCGGGTATGAGGACAGGATGATCTCTCTGCTATATGTGATTCCCTAGCATTTGTATTGCCACGACAGCAGGACATTCCAGAGAGAAGCCCCAGACTTGAACATCCCTAAGTTTGGCTGGTGGGTGGGTTTCACAATGTGAACTTGAATCCAGGACAACATTTTGCAAATGGCCCATATATATTGAGATGAACCATAAACCCCTGTTCAATTCCCCTCCCTGCCCCCAAATCTGGGGTGTCAAATATCTGATCTGAAACAAGATTTTGCATCTTGGACCTATCCCTGGAAAATGTCCTACAGGGAACAATCCTGCATTGGCAGGGAAATGGACTAGATATCTAAAAGGTCTTTTCCTTCTCCCAGTGATTCTATAATATGGAAAAACTCTGTAGAATCCCTTGAGGTAACTGGGATAGGGCCGGAAGGCGTTTCCCCAGAGAGCCTATTTCTGTGAATTTCTGCAGTAGGTCTCACCTGTGCTATGCTGTCAAGGAAGGTTCCCCCATTTTTTCCCTCTTCTGTTGTTGCTTTCATTTTTTTTTAAGTGAATTTAGTTGTGATGACGAGTGCTGGCTTGACAGCTGGTGGACACTTAATTCCTCCAGCTAGCCACAAGCTGGCTGCGCACAAGCCATGGCAGTGTGAGCTTCCACAACAATGCCCATGCAAATGTGCTTCATTGCTGCTGTGGAGGGATCCCCACTTGAGGCAAAAGGGAGCTCAGACTCCATGGTCCATTCAATCCACAGGCTCTCTACTGAGGGTTCTGACTAGGAGGCCCAACAGAGCCCATGGTAATAGTGTTTGTTGAGATTTGGCCTCTTGTCTATAAGCCTGATTCCATCAGTTCATTTCACACAGGCCAACCTGAACCTCCATGAGCCCCCAGGCCTATGGCATTCCAGAAAGCTAGCCATCCACTTGGTGTGCACAGATGCAGCTCTGAGCAAGGAAAGTGTGGCAAGTCCTATTTTGTGCAAAAACCATACCCAGGCAAAATAGCACCTGAAAGTTCAGAGACTGTGCTGAGCCCCTCTAAAAATTTGGCCCTTTGGGCATGGTAAAAAGAGCCCCACTGTATTCGAGACAGGCAAGATGGTTGTGGGCGATAGGAACATTTCCTTGTAGCTTTTCAGATTATGTGAATTCAAAGGTTGGTCTATTCTGTTTGAGATATTACAGCCTGTTATAACTGCCATCCAGCTGGAACTGTATATGCTTTGCAAATTGAACACTGCCACCGTCTGGTGGAATCATGAATAGTTATTTTATTACCATTTTGAAGGTTGGAGAAAAGCTACTAACAAACCTTAATGAATCATCTCTCTCTCTAGTGGTAGAAGCCTAATTCTTGCTAGACTTACTAGAGAAGCCAAGGCAGCTACACAGGCAAACTGCTGGCTATGAATACCTGCATGGAAAATCTAGGAGCAGAAAGAAGGGTTACATCCTTCCGATGAACCATTAACAGAAGACAGTTTACCCATCTCTACTCCACCATGACTTGGTGAAGGGAGAAGAGAATTCAAATTCTTTCCCATTCCATGCTTGGCTCTCTGACTCTGAGGTGCTGATTTTTGTAATGTAAACCCTGTCTAAGAACTGGGCTGAGAGCACTAACTCACATCACAAAGGGAACCCAACAGTCATTACTATTCTGTCTGAGCCTCCATGTACTCGGGACAACCAAGAGGTGAAAGTTTCTATAACCCAGTCGTGCATCAGGTTTATGAAATCCCCTCCATCCTTTATTCCCTGCCATTCTATGTGAAGACCTTGTGACAGGGTCAGGCCAGATGGCTACAAGAGAGTGGTCGAAGGCAGATATATTAGCCCCACGTTAAGTAGGTCCCTTTTCCCTGGGTAAGGTAACAGGGAAGGTTCCAGAACACTCAGGAACTTTCTGGAAACAATTAAGGCAGACAGGCTGATTAGAACACGTGCTGCTAATCAAGAGGCTGCTAGAATCAATTAAGGCAGGCTAATCAGGGCACCTGGGTTTAAAAAGAAGCTCACTTCAGTTTGTGTGCATGCGAGGAGCTGGGAGCAAGAGGCACTAGGAGCTGAGAGTTGGAGGACTGAGGAGTACAAGCGTCAGCAGACCATCAGGAGGAAGGTCCTGCAGTGAGCATAAAGAAGGTGTTGGGAGGAGGCCATGGGGAAGTAGCCCAGGGAGTTGTAGCTGTCACGCAGCTGTTACAGGAAACCTTATAGACAGCTGCAATCCACAGGGCCCTGGGCTGGAACCTGGAGTAGAGGGTGGGCCTGGGTTCCCCCCAAACCTCCCAAACTCCTGATCAGACACAGGAGGAGTTTGACTGTGGGTTCTACCAGAGGGGAAGATCTCTGAAGTGAGCAAAATCTGCCAATAAGTGCAGGATCCACCAAGGTAGAGGAGGAACTGTGTCATAACCTATACACTTTAATGCATATGTACCATACTGCTTCACTAACAATCCTGCCTAAGAGAGGTGTTCAGATACTCTAGTGATGGACATGGTAGAAGAACCTATATAGATTAGATCACATGTGTGTATTCAACAGCAGTTTCAAGGCCTTGCTTTTGCCATTCCTTCACTATTTAAGTCACTAATTGGGAGGATGTAGAGCAGGGCTGTTTAAACAACCTGATGTCTCTGGCCAAGAATCAAAATGATCAAAGTTTCCCTGTTGCATCCCATGCTGGAGGCTCACACAGCTGAGGCCTGGTCTACACTACATGGTTAGGTTGACGCAAGGCACCTTACATCCACCTAGCTGTGGATGTGTCTACACTTAAATTTTGCTCCCACTGACATAAGTACCCTGCTATGCCAATTTAACATCACCTCCCTGAGCAGCATAGAGTCATGGCCTTTGTAGTTAGGTTGACACAGTGATCATGTAGCTATGGTTACTGGCCTGCAGGAGCTGTCCCACAATGCATCTCTGGTCACCATTATGAACTCCTGTCACCCTGGGGACAGGAAGCTGCCCCTCCCCTTTAAAGCTGTGCAAATTTTTGAAATTCCATTTCCCGGTTGCCCGGCTTGGTGAGAACACCTAGCAGCTCTCCACTGAATGCAACTGCCCAGCTGATGTCACGCTCCTGCCTGGAGTACAGAGGAGGTATTGATCTCCTGAGGGTGTGCAGGCCTAGATCCCGCCATAGAAACGTGGATGTCTATGAGCAGATTGCTTGGGGGATGCACAAGAAGGCCTACAACAGGGACCAGCAGCAGTACCGTGTGAAAGTCAAGGAGCTGCAGCAGGCGTACCAGAAGGCCAGGGGGGGCCAACAATCAATTCAGTGCTGATCCACAGCCCTGCCGCTCTTACAAACAGCTGAAAGCCATCCTCCGTGAAAAGACACCCCCTCCCAAAAGCACCATGGATATTTCTGAGGCGCCCGAGCCACAGATTGCTGCCAGGAACAGCGAGGATCACTGTTCCCTCTAAGCTGTGCACGTGTGTGTGAGCACACAAATCCTAAACCCCACGCACACGGCAAAACACTGCACGCACAAAAATTTGCACAGAAGCACAACAATTTGCATAGAAGACATTTTTTGCGCACACAGCCTGTCAAAAATTAGAGGGAACATTGGCAAGGAAGAGTATGGGGGACAGGTAACTGGGGGATCCAGCTGTGCAGTGACCCAGGACATGTTTTAGACTGAAGGAACAGAAGTTTGACACCGTGTAGAATCAAGCATGAGGGTTTATTACACACAGTGCTGGTGGAGTGTCACTTCGCTTATTAAGCTCAGTGAAACGCTGCTAAACAATTGATTACAATAGATTATATAGGGTGCCAATGGGCAGAGAGAAGTGATGGGGTGGAAGTTCCCGAGGGGATAGATTCTAGCAGCAAGACAAAATTAGCACAATAAGCCCATAGTCTAAAAAATTACATAATTGCTCCGCCCATAGCTCAGGTTAACATGTTTGCTAATACACAGGTGTTATTCCCCCAAAATTCTCCTCCTGCAATGTGTAAATTAAATCCTGATTTCAGGTCCATAGAAATGACAGTGGCTCTTTCCAGACAGTTTGGCCCACAGGTACATTCCTGGAGGGTCTTAAAGCAAAAAGACCAGTACACAGCAATGACAATCGTGTATGGTTTACCAGTGTGTTCCTGCGAACTAGGATTGGCATCTGTGAGGGATGGATGCCATGACTCATGCTAGGCCTCTCCCTGAACCTTGGTCGGCATTCGGGGAGTATGTACAGTTTGCTCCCTGGTTCAGGAGCAGATGACTTTAAGGCCCCTCTCTGTGAGATATGTGCCTATAACTCATGAAAAGCCTCCCAATTACTGCTCTCCACCTAGAGTTATGCTGTCTCAGCTTATTTTATGTATAGTTGAATACACAAGGTTGTTTCCTGTTTATCCCTGCTTTTCTTTAGCCATGTATAGTCCATTGTTCATGGCCTGGTCTGAGGCATGAGGCCTAGTTGAGTTTGGGCTTATTTGAAAGATTCTTAACAGAGACTGTGGTCAAGATCTTACATACATATTATTGCAATTTTGGCCCTTCATAGACTCCAACTGTCAGGACTGGCCAGATTGCAGTGAATATGGGCAAGCCTGAGACAGGGGAAGCAATTTCTGGTAAGTATGCAGTTTGCTTAGAACAGGGCCAGCCCTAGCTTTTTGGCCGCCCCAAGCAAAAAAAAAAAAAAAAAAAAAAACCCCCCCCAAAAAAAACCACACACACCAACACACACCACAACACCAAAAACAAACAAAACCCCACAAGCATCGCCCTGCCCCAACGCCGGCCAAACCCCCCCTCCCCCAACAATGCTGCCCCGCCAAAAGGCTGCGGGGGGGGGGGGGGGGCAGCGGGGAGGGCAGAACGCCGGCCGCCCTGCTGCCCTGGCCGGGGCGCCGGAGGAAGATTAGTTTTTTTGGTAAATTAAAAAAACAAAACAAAACCTTGAGTGCCGCCACCCCCCTCCAGGTGCTGTCCCAAGCACGTGCTTGGTAGGCTGGTGCCTGGAGCCAGCCCTGGCTTAGAAATTACAGGGATGGAACCCCCAAAGTAACAGGATGCATCTTTTAAATTACTCTTTTTTTTTTTTTTTACACTTCTGCTAGAAGAGGGAGTGAAACAACCAAGAAAAGCAGAGTTGCTATCTGCTTTTCACTCCTCCTCTAGAGTTCCACAGAAGCGGGCCTCACAGAGCAGTTTGTGTGCACCGGGATGTCCTCTGAATCCTCCGTAGAGATCTTGATGAAACTTTCATGGAGGATCTCTGCAATCCTCTGCGAAAAGTTTCTGGGGAAGGCTGCCTTATTTTTCCCTCCGAGGCTTTCCCACACCACTCAGCAATTCTTTTAGCAGGCACCATTGCATTACCAGGCTAGCAGCATACGGGTCTGGGTGGCAGCAGGATGCCAGCAGCAGCTGTTCTCTCTCTGCCTGTGTTACATGGGGTTTTCTGGACCCAAAGCTCTGGTAACTAATCTGTGTTTTCCAGGTGGTGTCAGGACATAATGTGGACACAGCTCCTCTGTCTGATAAATGATTGGTACACACAAGAGTGCTTTCACCCCAAAATCTTTTTATTGAGTCTAAAGCACATATTAAAACCTAGTAATAGTCTGGAACACCCCAGAACATAGTTACCCAAAGTCTGAGGTGGTGTTGAGTGATTCAGCAGCAGAGTTCTGGTAGCCAGCGTTTCTCGTAGCCACTGGGGAGTTTGACCTCAGTCTCCTACTTGTAGAAACCCCTCAAACTTCTCTCCCAAGCTTCTCCAAAGGATACTAACTAAACTCGTTACAGGTTTTCTCCAAAGCCAATAACTCATAATGGCCTCTGCTAGCAATCTCCCTAGCAACAGTTCTACTTATCAGCAAAGCAACTTAAATAAAAAACTTAGACACAGGCACCCAGACCAAGGTCAGCTATTCACACTTTCTCCCCTTCACATGAATCTGTCCTTTCACATTATCTGCCTTAGTTAGTAACACTTCAATTGTGCAGATGTTTTTGTTGTCTGCCTAAGCCATGACCAGATTTTTCCTGACCATGGGAAATGGGAATGAGGACACAGAGGTAGATATTACCATATCCGAGGTAGAAGCCAAACTCAAACAGCTTAATGGGAGTAAATCGGGGAGTGGGGGCAGGGGGGCAGATAATCTTCATCCAAGAATATTAAAGGAACTGGCGCAATAAATTGCAAGCCCATTAGCAAAATTTTAATGAATTTCTAAACTCAGGGGTTGTACCATTTGACTGGAGAATTGCTAATTCTACAGTTGGTGGTGATTTTAGCTTATCTCTCACTCCAAAGGGTAACAGGTGTTATGAGAGAACTGGATTTGACATAATCCATATCCATCTTGGGCACTTCTCCCTTCCAGTTTATATGGGCTGACACTACAGGGTCAGGAAACATGACTATTAGAAGTCATTATACAGAGAGAGGTCAGCTGGGGAGGAAACCAGGTACTCGTGATGTTAGAAGAAAAATACTACCGTGATCAATTCTGGTTAGCCCCACCAATCAGGAAATAGAAAAAACTGTCCCACCCTGCTAGGTCACATTCTTGCATGCAGCCTCTCAGAATGTTTGCTTTTCTTGGCTTGAACTCCAGCTTGGGAGTCTGAGGTCATTAGGGTTCTCTCAAGGAATATTGAAGAAGGTGTGGAGGAGACCTACAGCACTTGGCACGCTCAGGCAACATCCCATCTTTGGGGTTTGAATTCTTTGTCATTTCATTTCTTCTTTATGGACACTTTCTACAGGCAGGGAGGGATTTCTGGGCTATAGGGAAGTCACTGTTGTAACAGATATGACAGTATCTCGCAATATCCTGGGCAAACCTTATGGAATTATGTTTAGTACCTTTAGGGTCCACTGCATTGAAATTGCAAATGTTTGTGTACTATTGTGGTATTAGGGTGACCAGACAGCAAGGGTGAAATCAGGACAGAGGGTCAGGAGTAATAGGAGCCTATATAAGAAAAAGACCCAAAAATCAGGAGTGTCCCTATAAAATCAGGACATCTGGTCACCCTAGGGGGGAGGGGAATGCAAATGACTTACTTTGAATCCATCCTTTGGAAATGACACCTGGGGAGAGAACCCCATTGTCTACTGATTACCTGCTCCTGTAAACTTCAGCTCAAAGGCCTCCAATGTATAAAGGAGGGACTAACCTTTCAGGAGTGAGAGTTCTGAGCTGAGGCTATAATGAGACCCCTTTGAGGTATGAAGGACTAATCACCTGCCACAGCCCCTGTTGAAACTGGGAGGGATCTCTGGTAAGCTTAGTAGCAAGTGGGTAGGTTCTTGTAAGGTTTTTAATGCATTTTCTCCATAGTGCTGTTACCTTAATATAAAACAGGCTTGCCTAGTAAGAGCTGTGCGGTAACTTACAGTTGTTGGCAATTACGTGGGGTGCTATCTCGGAGGGGAGAAGCGAAGCAGGCTTGTTTAGGCAGACTGGCTTTTGCTGGGAATAACCCAGTGAAGAGAGGGAGCTGTTTAACCTGGGAATACCCTGGTCAGAAGGGAGAGAGATGCAGGTCTCCACCCAGCACAGGTGATCACCAAGGGAGCCCTAGCTGTACCGTAGAGGGAAATACAGGGGAGTTGCCTTGGACTGTGATAAATGTTAGTTTACGGCACTTACTCTTTCAGTTTATAGAAGTTTCATAAATATAAAGGGAAGGGTAACAACCTTTATGTATGCAGTAATATAAAATCCCTCCTGGCCAGAGGTTACCTGTAAGGTGTTAAGAAGCTCAAATAACCTAGTTGGCACCTGACCAAAAGGACCAATGGGGAAGGAAAATACTTTCAAATCGGGTGGGGGCAGGGATGGGCTTTGTTTGTGCTCTGTATGTGTTTTCTCTCAGGACTGAGGGGCCAGGCAGAAATACATCTCCTCCAAACTATCCTGAACAAGTCCCTAATATTACAAAAATATTAAGTAAAGCCAGGCAAGGTGTCTTAGATTATCTTTTATTTTAGCTTGTGAATTTTTCATTTGCTAGAGGGAGGTTTATTCCTGTTTTTTGTAACTTTGAAATTAAGTCTAGAGGGAGTTTCTGTGTTTTTGAATCTTTTGTTACCCTGCAAAGTTATCTTCCATCCTGACTTTACAGAGGTGATTCTTGTACCTTTTCTTTAAATAAAATTATTCTTTTAAGAACCTGATTGATTTTCAGTGTCCTAAAGACCCAGGGGTTTGGGTCTGTGCTCACTTTGTAACCAACTGATTAGGATATTATTCTCAAGCCTCCCCAGGAAAGGGGGTATAAGGGCTTGGGGGGATATTTTGGAGGAATAGTATCAGAGGGGTAGCAGTGTTAGTCTGGATCTGTAGAAGCGACAAAGGGTCCTGTGGCACCTTATAGACTAAGAGGCATTGGAGCATAAACTTTCATGGGTGAATACCCACTGTCCTTTCCCTGATTCTTGGTCTAAATCACTTGGTGGTGAAAGCATACCGTCCAAGGACAAGGGATTTGTGCCTTGGGGAAGTTTAACCTAAGATGGTAGAAATAAGATTAGAGGGTCTTTCATGCTGGTCCCCACATCTGTACCTCAGAGTGGGGAGGGAACCCTGACAAGAATGTTAGCCTACCTCTGAGCAGATACATAAATACAAGGCAAACACAAATTAAAAATTAACACAGTGACAAAAATAAACCCTATATATACACGCAACCAGCTGCATTAATCCCCACCTTTGGACAGAAACTTAACTCAAAAGATGATCCATGCACACGGCCCTGAAGATCAGTGGAATCTTGTTGTACTGACAGGGGAACTGAATTCCCAATTGGGGTCCCCTGGTGAGAACTCTCGTTCCCGGACGTTCAGATCTAGCAGGACCAGCCTGGCTGATCTCCACTGGGATGGTGCTTCGGCAGAGAGAGCCTGTTGATCTTTAAGGTACCATGGAGCCAAACTATTTGTAGGTTTTTCCAAATTAAAGACAATAATTCAAACTGCACTTGCCAATGCATTCTACAGAAGTGTATAATGCTCCAGCAATCAGGCTTGGCCTATATCAGGAAGGAGCAGTCACAACCTTCTTTCCAGATACAGACTACCTGTGTCTCTGCTGAGATCAGGTTCCCCCATTGGCCAGTGTCATATACATACTTAGTAAGACACGATCCTTACCCCCTTGCAAACTAAACACACGGGTGGGGGAAAAGGAAGGATAATTAGCCCCACGTTATTGATAGGGGACTGAGAGATTAAGTGACTTGCCTATTGTCATACAGGTAGTCTGTGGCAGTCAGGACTTATACCCAGACCTCTTGCCTTGCAATCCAGTGCCTTAACCACAAGGCAATCCTTCCAGTTAGCCCTCAAGTGTGTTCATCCATTGCAGAAATGTATTGGTATTCTGGTGTAAGGGGTCGGACTCACCCAGCGGCGCCTCCTGCTGGTTGTCATCAGGAACTAGCTCACCAGCCTCCAGAGCGCCCTCTTCAGGCCGGTGATCCGCCTTACCGCTGGCCCCCTATGTCCCTCCCAGGACCCAGTGCCCCTTTCTCTAGGGTGCTGCCCCCTGGCAATCCCCCTACAGCCTTATCCTCAGGGTCTCCCCCTCCCAGGGGAACCCCCACCCACTATCCCCACTTCACCTCAGTCATAGGCTACTGCCAGTCCCCATCAAGCTCCTGCTCACTGGGGCAGACTACAGTGTCAGACACTCATCACCAGCAAAGAGGGGTTTGGACCTGCTGCCTCTGCCTACCGGTGGGTTGCCCCTGCAAACCCAGTACCTATTCCGCCTTACCAGACCTGCAGCTTTCCTAGGCCGGAGCTCCCCAACTCCCTTCGCCTTTCCCTAGCCCTGCTCCACTTCAGGTATCCTGCTCAGGTCCCTGCAGCCAGGCCCTTCTCTCTCCAGAGACAGGCTCAACAGCCTTTATAGAGCCAGCTGGGGCCTGATTGGGACTTCTCCCAGCTGCAGCTGCTTCCCAAATCAGCCCTGTAGCTGCCTTCTCCCAGCCACAGCCCTCTCCTAGGGCTATTCCAACCCTGTCAGGGCTGGAGGGAGTGATCACCCCAACCCCGCTACATCTGGGAACTCCAATTAGAGCTGAGAACCTACAGATCTGTTAATAAACAATTCATAGAAGTCCATATTACTCCATGGGGAAGAAAAATGTGCCCTGCTGGCAATACCCAGACTAAAAAATCTTTGAGAAGTGTAATTCTGCTCTAATGATAGCTGTAACAATTTGAAATGTTATAAATGCCATTCAGGAATTCAGTGACAGCATTTCTTGCTCAATGTGATCCATTCACATGAAGACTCCTTGTAAGTAACCTGCTGCAACTGGATGAACAAACTTGATCTCAGATCAAAAGTTATCTATCTTATGAGCCAAAAGACCTTCAGGGTATTTCCAGCAACTTGCATTCTATAAAAACATAAGGAATTCCATACTGGGTCAGACCAATAGTCCATCTAGCCCAGTACCCTGTCTCTGCCAGAGGCCAATACCAGAGATTCATGGGGAGTGTACAAAACAGGGCAGCTGGAGTGATCCACCCCAGTCTTCCCCCCCGTCTTCTGGCAGTCAGAGCTTTAGGGTCACCCCGAGCATGGGGTTGCATCCCTGACTGTCTTGGCTAATTGCCATCACTAATGGACCTATCCTCCATGAACTTATCCAGTTCCTTTTTGAATCTTTTGTGTGAAAAAGTACTTCCTCTTATTTGTATTAAACATGCTGCTTATTAATTTTATCAGGTGATCCTGGTTCTTTTTTAATGGTGGGAAAGGGTAAATAACACTTTCTTTCCCCACATTATTCATGATTTTATAGACTTCTATCATATCCCCCCTTAGTTGTCTCTTTTCTAAGCCAAATAGACCTCATCTTTTTAGTCTCTCCTCCTGTGGAAGCCATTCCAGATCCTTGACCATCTTTGTTGCCCTTCTCTGAACCTCTTCCCGTTCCACTATATCCTTTTTGAGATTGGGCAACCAGAACTGGACACCATATTCAAAGTGTGGGTTTGCCATAGATTTATATAGTGGCATTATGATATTCTCTGTTTTATTATCTGTCCCTTTCCTAATAGTTCATAACATTTTGTTAGCAAAGCAGTTCTCAACTGGGGGTCCGTGGCCTACTGGGGATCCATGAAACAGAGCCGCTCAGAGCCCTGAGTCCCAGCCCCCAGCAGCTGAAGCGTGGAGTCCCAAGCCTCAGAATCCCTTGGGGCACAAGCCCCAAGCCCTGGCACCCCAAACCCCAGCAGAAGCTCCCTGCAGGGCAGAAGCCTTGAGCCCTGGTGCCCCACAGGGTGGAAGCCCCGAGCCCCAGCAGAAGCTGCCCCATGGGACAGAAGCCCCGAGTTCTCCACCCTGTAGGGCAAAAGCCTTGAGTCCTCCCAGTCCCGTGGGGCAGAAACCCCACCCCATGCAGCTGAAGCCCAGAGCCCCCACTCCCATGCTGGGCTGTGGAGTTGTTATGGCATGTTGGGGCAGGGGGGCTCCAAAAGAAAAAAGTTGAGAACCTTGAGTTAGAATTTTTGACTGCTGCTGCTGCATGTTGAGCTGAAGTTTTCAGAGAACTATCCACAGTGACCTCAAGATCACTTTCTTGGGTGGTAACAGCTAATTTAGAACCCAATCATTTTAGATCTGTAGTTAGGGTTATTTTTTCCAATGCACATTACTTGGCTCTTATCAATGTTGAATTTCATCTTCCATTTTGTTGCCTAGTCATCAAGTTTTGTGCAATCCCCCTGTATCGCTTCTTGGTCAGCTTTGGACTTAACTCTCTTGAGTAATTTTGCATTATCTGAAAACTTTTCCACTTCCTTGTTCACTCCCTTTTCCAGATCATTTATGAATACGTTGAACAGCACAGGTCTAAGTACAGGTCATTGGGGAACCCTGAGATTTACTTCGCCACTGTGAAAACTGACCATTTATTTCTACCCTTTGTTTCTTATCTTTTAGCCAGTTTCTGCTATATGAGGGAACCTTCCCTGTTATCTCATGATTACTTAGTTTCCTTAAGAGCCTTTGGTGAGGGACCATGTCAAAGGCTTATTGAAAATTCTAGTATATTACATTGATTACATTACCCTTATCCATCTGCTTGTTGACCCACTCAAAGGATTCTAATAGATTGATGTGGCATGAGTTCCCTTTACCAAAACTGTGTTGACTCTTCCCCAACAAATCGTGTTCATCTATGTGTCTGATAATTATGTTCTTTACTATAGTTATATAGCCTCCTTCCTCCAGAAGTGTCTCAAAGCACTTCAGAAACCTATGTATCCTTCACATTACGTATAAGTTATGACCAAGATTTTCAAAAAGAAGCCACAGTGTAGACCCCTTGAAGGGGTCTGATTTTCAGAAAGTGCTGAATACCAGTCATCTGAAAAGTAGGTCGCCTTAAGGTGTGTTCAGCTGGGCACCTAAAACTACTGGTCACTTTTGAAAATCGTGGCCTCTGTTTTATTTATGTACCTATAGATACATAAAGTTATACCTATAAGGATCACAAACCCAGGCAGTATGCGCTCAGACTGGGTGGACTAACTAACTGGGTAACAAGTGTTTACCTTTTCCAACTTCTATGTTTCTATAATTTTGTTATTTCAAACTGTATTTTAATAAACTGCTTTCCTCAAGGTCTTCTACTATCTCAGAGCATGGTCCAACAGCGAATGTGGCCTTCACAGCAAAGAGTCTGTTTTTTAAACAAACTGATGCTGAATCTTCATGGAAAACTTTGAGAAATTCATGAGTATTCTGCCGGCCATTCTGCCACATGTCAGTGTCAAAATATGGCTTTGTGTCCTGTATGTGTCCATATATCTCAAAATATGGCTTTGACAATGCATTTCCAAATCAAGTTATTGCAATTACAATGAGTAAAGGGTGAATGTTGGACCCACTGCTCCATTCCATTAACTTAGTTTGTCAATTTATCTCTTTATTAAGTGTTTGGTTCACATTCCTGTTGATGAAGCTAACATTATTTTTATCAAGTCTTCAATAACAAGGCTCAAAGTCGTGATTTCAAAGGGCATTGTTTAGAAGAGTCAAGTGCAGTGTAGCATTCACCTAGGGGAAATCCCCTTTATTTCTCTAACTTCCGTGACTGATTTCATAGATAATTCATAGATTCATAGATTCTAGGGCTGGAAGGGACCTTGAGAGGTCATCGAGTCCAGCCCCCTTCCCTCATGGCAGGACCAATTACTGTCTAGACCATCCCAGATAGACATTTATCTAACCTACTCTTAAATATCTCCAGAGATGGAGATTCCACAACCTCCCTGGGCAGTTTATTCCAGTGTTTAACCACCCTGACAGTTAGGAACTTTTTCCTAATGTCCAACCTAAACCTCCTTTGCTGCAGTTTAAGCCCATTGCTTCTTGTTCTACCCTCAGATGCTAAGATGAACAAGTTTTCTCCCTCCTCCTTATGACACCCTTTTAGATACCTGAAGACCGCTATCATGTCCCCTCTCAGTCTTCTCTTTTCCAAACTAAACAAACCCAATTCCTTCAGCCTTCCTTCATAGGTCATGTTCTCCAGACCCTTAATCATTCTTGTTGCTCTTCTCTGGACCCTCTCCAATTTCTCCACATCTTTCTTGAAATGCGGTGCCCAGAACTGGACACAATACTCCAGTTGAGGCCTAACCAGTGCAGAGTAGAGCGGAAGAATGACTTCTCGTGTCTTGCTCACCACACACCTGTTAATGCAGCCCAGAATCGTGTTTGCTTTTTTTGCAACAGCATCACACTGTTGACTCATATTTAGCTTGTGGTCCACTATAACCCCTAGATCCCTTTCTGCCGTACTCCTTCCTAGACAGTCTCCTCCCATTCTGTATGTGTGAAACTGATTGTTCCTACCTAAGTGGAGCACTTTGCATTTGTCCTTATTAAACTTCATCCTGTTTACCTCTGACCATTTCTCCAATTTGTCCAGATCATTTTGAATTATGACCCTATCCTCCAAAGCAGTTGCAATCCCTCCCAGTTTGGTATCCTCTGCAAACTTAATAAGCGTACTTTCTATGCCAATATCCAAGTCGTTGATGAAGATATTGAACAGAGCCGGTCCCAAAACAGACCCTTGCGGAACCCCACTCGTTATACCTTTCCAGCAGGATTGGGAACCATTTATAACTACTCTCTGAGTACGGTTATCCCGCCAGTTGCACACCCACCTTATAGTAGCCCCATCTAAGTTGTATTTCCCTAGTTTATTGATAAGAATATCATGCGAGACCATATCAAATGCCTTACTAAAGTCTAGGTATACCACATCCATCGCTTCTCCCTTATCCACAAGACTCGTTATCCTATCAAAGAAAGCTATCAGATTGGTTTGACATGATTTGTTCTTTACAAATCCATGCTGGTTATTCCCTATCACCTTACCACCTTCCAAGTGTTTGCAGATGATTTCCTTAATTACTTGCTCCATTATTTTCCCTGGCACAGAAGTTAAACTAACTGGTCTGTAGTTTCCTGGGTTGTTTTTATTTCCCTTTTTATAGATGGGCACTATATTTGCCCTTTTCCAGTCTTCTGGAATCTCTCCTGTCTCCCATGATTTACCAAAGATAATAGCTAGAGGCTCAGATATCTCCTCTATTAGCTCCTTGAGTATTCTAGGATGCATTTCATCAGGTCCTGGTGACTTGCAGGCATCTAACTTATCTAAGTGATTTTTAATTTGTTCTTTTTTTATTTTATCTTCTAAATCTTCCCCCTTCCCATTTGCATTCACTATGTTAGGCATTCCCTCAGACTTCTCGGTGAAGACCGAAACAAAGAAGTCATTAAGCATCTCTGCCATTTCCAAGTTTCCTGTTACTGTTTCTCCCTCCTCACTGAGTAATGGGCCTACCCTGTCCTTGGTCTTCCTCTTGCTTCTAATGTATTGATAAAAAGTTTTCTTGTTTCCCTTTATTCCTGTAGCTAGTTTGAGCTCATTTTGTGCCTTTGCCTTTCTAATCTTGCCCCTGCATTCCCATGTTGTTTGCCTATATTCATCCTTTGTGATTTGTCCTAGTTTCCATTTTTTATATGACTCCTTTTTATTTTTTAGATCTTGCAAGATCTCGTGGCTAAGCCAAGGTGGTCTTTTGCCACATTTTCTATCTTTCCTACCCAGCGGAATAGTTTGCTTGATGTGACTCATAATGAGGGCTGTGCGGCTGTACAAGGACACCTTCAAAGATGGTATGTGTATAAAGGTTAAGTGACCTGAGACCTGCTCTCAGATAGTTTGAAGGTTGCCGGACACTTCCCATTATAAGACCCTGTTTTCAGCCCTCTCGATACATCCCTGCCCCTCCTGCTGGCACCCAGGCAGCAAGGAGGAGGAAGCTGCAGATTCAAATGCAGAGGGAACAAGAACTGGACCTGCAAAGGGACAGGAAGATTAGACTGACACAAGGAGCTGAGGGGGAGAGGGAAACTGGCACTGGGAGTTGAGGTAGAGGGTGAGTGACTAGTTGGACAAGGCGACTGAGAGCCAGGGGAGGTTGAGAGGGGTACATGGAGATATTGAACAATGATCTGAGAAAGGAGGACTGGGACAGGAAATATGGAGGAGGGGAGACAACATTAGGTAAGTTAGAAAGAGAGAGGCAGAGCAGATGAGATAGGATAGAACTGAGGCTAGTGAGGTAACTGGGAATGTCTATGGAAGGAGACTGGGAGTGAGGAGAGACGGATGTGGAGTCTGAAGTGAAGGACTAGGGCTGGATGGGCAAGGGAACTGAGACTGGGATGAGAAGTCTGAGGAGTGCAGCATAGAAATGTCTAGGTGAGGAGAATGGGAGTGGGATGAGGAGCCAGGGGTAGGGAAGAGACAGGATTAGGATGGGGCAGGTTGTAGGGGAGGGGTAGAAAGGAACAAGCTTGGGGGGAAATGGGCAGAAGAGCCTGTGCCTACTACAGCACACTCCCCTCCAGAGCCTGGCATGGAACCAGAGATTCCTTAGTCCCACCATTCCTCTGTTGTCAACAAATAGCTGTGAGACACACAGAGGATGACAACCTACTACTGCTATTATCTGTTACTTCATTATCTCAATTTGCAGAGCTGTTGGTGGTGATCTAGAGGTTCCAGTCCTGCTGATAACCCAAATGGGTGTCAATATGATACCCCATGAAAGTCCCTTTTGTTAATTTTAATTTGCTTTAAAAAACCCAGGAAATTACACACAAGAAACTTCATTACATTCAAAGATTATTATGGTTACAAACTCAAGCACTCAGAAGCTTAAAAAATGCCAGAATTGATTGCCTGTTGAAACTTGACTTATATGATCACATACTATTTTTTCTAAAGCATATAAATATGTAATCATTCTCATGGCTCTTCTCTGAACCGCTCCAGTTTTTGAACTTCTTTCTTGAAGTGTGGGCACCAAAACTAGAGACAGTATTCCAGCAGCGGTCATACCAGTACTAAATACAGAGGTAATAAAACCTCCCTACTCCTACTCACCATTCCCCTGTTTAGATAGGCACAACGATCACAATAGCCCTTTTAGCAGCAGCATTGTACTGGGAGCTCATGTTCAGCTGATTATCCACAACTTCCCTAATAACCACCAAGTCTTTACAGTCACTGCTTCTCAGGAGAGAGTCCCCTATCCTGTAAGCATGGCCTACATTCTTTGTTTTTAGCTGTATGATTTTACATCTGGCCACATCGAAATATGTATTATTCTTCTGCCTAGCTTACCAAGCGATCCAGATCGCTCAGTATCAGTTACTTGTCCTCTTCATTATTTACCACTCTCCCCTATCCTTGTGTCATCTGCAGACTTCATCAGGGATGATTTTATGTTTTCTTCCAGGTCATTATATTGTTAAATAGTGTAGGGCCAAGAACTGTTCCCTCCGGGATGCCAGTAGAACCACACCTGCTTGATGACTATTTCCTATTTACAATTACATTTAGAGATCCGTCAAGTGAGTTAGTTATAGAACTAATAAAACAGGAACGCTTAAGTTATGAAGATCTGTTTTTTCAGGCAAAATCTTCCTAACAGGGAAGTTTTAGACTGTACACATTATAGGGCACAGGCTGTGCCTTCATCTGTATTTTGAATGAATCTATCACCTTTTGGGTGCTCCCTCAATTTAAATCCACAAATAAATGGTCCTAGAAAGAAGAACTGGGAGACAGAAATACAGAAAACGTCATATATGCAGAATTGTCTTTAGCTGTATTAACACACATATTGTTTGCTTGCACCCAGCTTACTAAGCAACCCAGATTGCGCTCTATCCGCTACTTGTCCTTTTCATTGTTTACCATTCCCCCAAGTTTTGTGTCATGTACAAATGGTCAGTGATTTCATGTTTTCTTCCAGCTCATTGATAAAAATGTTATCGTGCAGGACCAAGAACCATTCCTTGTGGGATTGCACTGGAGACACACCTGACCTGAGGTCTCCTGCAGGAGGAAGTTGACCAGCTAGTAGCTTTCACTCCAGCTGAACTGCTAGTTAGTCTTTTCTCACCACCTGCAAGACAACTCATGAGTCACAACTGAGGCTACACCCAATTCCTATAAGAGGTTGGCTCAATCCTCCTGCCTCCTTCCCCCACAACCTGTAACATGCAGATAATAGCTTCCTGCTTCTGTAGGGCATTGGAAGGACACGCTGTCTGTCTTAGTGGGTGCTTGAAGGGAAGAGGCCCCTCCCTTATCTCACACCAGGAAGTAAATTGGAGATGAGGGCATTCTCCACCTCAGGAACAGGACCACTTAGTCCTTAAAGTCAAACGGAGTTTTATCAGAAGCTGCAGAATTTTCAGCAGACCCAGAATAAAGCATGAAATATGTGAGGAATATTCTAGCAAGACTTCAGGGAATTCTCAGTAAAAACTAAGGCAGCATTGGAGACCACAAGCCCTCAAGGCAGGCCAAAGACACCAGAGCAGGCTCCCTGAGGGACCAGAACTAGCTGCTGAGCCGGCAGAGGGCTGATGGTTTGGTTTCTTTTGCCTTTACCTGGGACCAGAAGCTGAGATGGGAAAGTGAAGTGGCAGTACGAAGTGACCCAGGGAGGGTGACTCAGAGCCCCCTTGGAGGCCAAATGCTGTTGCCCCTATGAGGGCCCTGGGTTGGAGCCTGGTGGAGTGGGCAGGCCTGGTTCCCAGCCCACTGACCCGCCCACTGTTAGTTGGTGCACCTGCCTTCTCTCCATCCCAGCCCAGTGCCGATAGCTGGTTCTGCAGACCTCGATAGCACTACCCAGAAAGAGCACAGGCTCGGGTCAGTGGTGAAGGTGCTCAGCCAAGCTTATTGTCGATGAAGCACGGTCCTAGCACCCTGGCTCCGTGGTTACAGGTACGCTAGCACACCTATGCCCACAACAGTGGGCCAGCTCAGTCAACGGCTGGAGTCTCTGCTGCTCCCTCGGCTGGACAGAGGTGCCCCTCCTATGACTTCTCCGTCTATACATTGATACAATCAAGTTAGGTATTACATTCCTGACATCATTAGTTACCAACCCTACACCTTGTGCCTGCTGGTTCAAACAAAACATCCCTATTCCTTATTCTTACAGGGTCGGTCTGTTCCTGCACCTTCTCTAGAAAGGTGTTTACATGAATGCCCAGTACCTCTTGGGCATGCTTGTGTTTTAGCAATACTAGCCGGACCTTTGCCAAGTTCATGTACCCGACAGTGAACTTGTAAGCAAGCGTCTGCTTAATGACAGGGCCTGACTTTTGCTCATAGCATGGCCTGGCTTTCCTGGCTCTGGTTCAGGCCTCAGGTCTTGCACCAGTCCCAGTGTTCCAGGTTCTCTCCACCACACCCCCTAGCGGGTGGAGGCTAATCACCAGGCCACCCAGCCCACCAGAGAACTTAGTACAGTGTTAAT
Organism: Macrochelys suwanniensis; assembly: GCA_033296515.1. Taxonomy (NCBI): domain Eukaryota; kingdom Metazoa; phylum Chordata; order Testudines; family Chelydridae; genus Macrochelys; species Macrochelys suwanniensis. The sequence continues at coordinate 2,079,492 of CM065783.1, read as the reverse complement.
GGGGTATGCAGGGATGCTGCTGAAAGATGGCAGAAATAAGGTTGCATGGCGACCTTAACTGTATATTTCCTGATTTTCAGAAGTTGGAGTTTTGCTCAACTCACTGTTCTGCAAGGGGATGACGTCCCATCAAGCAACCCTAATTCTGCATTAATATGGTAGGAGCTAGTAGTCATTTAGGCAGTAGTACATATCACTTACTCTATATGAATAGTGAGCCAGTCAGCCATCCCACCCACCAGGTGCACCCTGCTTTGGCACCCCTCCCCAGCCATACCCCTGACTTAATCACTGCATTATCCCACTCCAACTTGGCCTCTCCCCACTACCATATTCAGTCCCTCCTGCCCTTTCTCCTGCAAGTAGGAATGCATCTTTGTGAGGTCTTCACTCCCTGATATACAAACGTTTCTATTGCTGTTACTTCTCCCCTTCCTATAACCCCATTCACACACAGTGCCTGGAGCGGACAACTGCTACAATGGAATGGTCAGGTGTCAGAATGATTGGAGGGTGCAGTTCTATAGAACCAAAGGGTTAGAAGGGACTGCAAAGGTCATCTAGTCAAATCCTCTGCCAAGATGCAGGACTTGTTATGTCTAAACCATCCAAGACATATGGCTATCCAGCCTCCTTTTGAAAACCTCCAGTGAAGAAGCTTTCGAGACTTCCCTAGGCAGTTTGTTCTAGGGCTGGTGAGAGAAATCAGACAAAGTTTCTGTTCCAAAAAACTGACAGTTTTATGTTTGAGAGAAGAATCCTCGGGTCCCTGTCCAATAGATGTAACAGTGAGATGGCAGAGCTTGTAATGTTTCTATGCCATACAGCACACATTTTCTAGTCAGCCATGAACACTCCAATTTCTAATTAACGTTCTTCCAACACTTATTAACTTTTATATTATCGCTGTAGCAATTAATCATTTGCTCAGCTATAACCAGAGAAAACTATCAGCGCTCCTAGACACAAACCGTTGATATTGTTCAAATCTGCTGTGATGTCCCATGAGGAGTAAACCAGGAATAAACGCTCAGGTCATTTCCACCCAGGTGAATCCCACGATGTCCAGTAGATCAGAACCTCTTAAGTCACGGGTTAGACATTGCAGTGAGGGTGAAACATGATGCCAGTGTAGGTCCTCTCCACCCCGATCGGCCTGTAGTCAGCAATTCCCACGTCACGGTGCAATCCTACCTCTCACGCAAACTTCTACAACCTCATGACTCAGGACTCTCCCACAATCCACACATTGGAGCTGACAGAGTTGCCAAACCCCCATGCTACGTCTCTTTGGAAACACCACATTAATCTGCCCCCCGCCCCCGTGCTAGTAAAATGCAGATTTTCCTCAAACAACCAATCCAAGACTGGCCTAACACCCTCCTCATTTCTCACCCCGTCTGCACACACGCACGTACGCACCATCTTACCGCTGGATATAACAACTGTGGTTAGAGTGGCTGCTGACTATTCTGCGGTGTTCACAGTAAATTCCCACATCGAATAAATTACACTGTTTTAACAAAGTGGATTGCTTGTTACAATCTGGTAATTAAATCTTTATTGCACAGGTGTACAGAGTCCACACGAGAGATGCCAGTGGCAGGGTGTTCACTGGGGCAAGTGGTGTTGGCACATTCCCTCGAGCAACCCACGCAAGCATAAAGTGGCTGCAGAGAATCCCTTATGTGCGCTGCACGCATGCCCGGTTATCCTTTCATAGCTACGCACATGAAGTGAACGTTTTCTTAAATACTGTTCACAATTGGGATCCCCCAAAGACTTAGCAGGTGCCCTATGCTACCCTGGGTAAAAACTGACTAACTGAGACCATTTTTGACCCACATCACAGCAACAGTTTGATCTCTAGCTTTGTGCAAAAGAAACCCACCTAGAAACTTTTTGAAATAAAAAAAAAAGGCTATTGATATCTCCAGAAGCCCTAGCTCAAATGAACCCAAGTTTGGGTCAGTGACCCACATCTGCACTCCCATGAGGCATAGCAAATGTCAAGAAAACCTCAAGCACACAGATTTTAGAGCTCTTTGAAGCATCCTCCGTCAAACAGGAAGGATAGAGGGATGCTGGAGGGAAAGGGCTCCTCTACACACCCCTCTGCAGCATAAGAGGCTCAGAGAGGTCTAAAGGGGCCCATTCATCTCAATGAGATGCTCTCAGCTGAATGAGAACCCTCCCCCTGGAGATGATTCAGCATGAAACAATAGCTCTGAGTGATGTGAACTGCTCCAGTCCTCTCAGTGTGGGTTCCTATGCCCCTCCTGAGTGCTTTAGAGCCTGTGATATGCAGTATGAAGTATGCTGTTCTCAGCACCCTACCCAAAGTGGCAGGACTTCTCTAGATCCTGGCTCACATGGGGCGAGGGGTGTAGATCCTCCCACAAAGGCAAGACCCCTAGAACCCAGCTTACATGAGAGGAGATTGGAGGGTCCAACCAGGTAGATGGGCACAACCCCCCAGATCCTGGCACATATGTGGGGAGCAGCAAGAGGGACTCAAACACCCCTGAAGGAGCCAGAGCCCTCCAGATCTTGGAACACATGATGGGAGAATGTGGGGTTGATAGGTGCCTCTCCCCCTGTTCTCCCCCAGTGCTCCTGACACTGATCCCCGTGCCCCCTTCCCAGTGTCCCATTGCTGCCACACCACTATAATATGCCAGTATAACTCCCCATCTGGACAAGATCCTGAAATAAACGTGATTTCATTCCATTTTGGAAGCAAATAGCTATGCCAGTCAGTTTACTTGTTTCACAAACCTTAAGCATGCAAACAGACCAAAACAATAACTCTAAGGCTATGTCTGCACTGCACACTCCTTGTGGCAGCGTGTAGAGTACACGTAGTGACATGTCACAATGAAAAGCAGGCTGCATCCACACTGCCACGTGCGGTTCTATGTGTCTGGGAAAGGCTCTGGCAGCTAGGAAAGGCTGGCAGTTGGGAGCTGCTTCCTACCCGAGAGAGCCTTTCCGCATTGCCAGAGCCTTTCACTGTGGTGGGGAAAGGCTCCAGCAGCTCCAGGAGATGGGGAAAAAGGGAGGCAGCAGGACAATAACAATAGCTGTGTAGACAGGTGAGGCAGTGCTTGGGCGAGTAGAGAACTATGTAGGATAAATGCCTGGGTACGTGTGCACAGAATTCAGGCATGTTTCTACTCTATTTGTCCAAGATCTGCCTCACTGTCTAAACTGCTACTTATACCCATGCTAGGGAAGTATGCAGAGTATGTACTGAACATACTGCCAAAACTAGTGTGCTGTGTCGATGTACCCAAAGACATCGGGATTGTACCCATTGTACCCATCTCAAAAGGGTATTAACACAGGAGTCTAATGATAGCATTTCACATTTCAGCATTGTTATCTCTGTTAGTTTCATAGATTCTAAGGCCAGAAGGGAACGTAGAGATCATCTAGTCTGATCTCCTGCATAACACAGGCCAGAGAACTTCCCTAAAATAATTCCTACAGCAGATCTTCTATCTAGACAAACATCCTATCGTTATTTAAAAATGACCAGTGATGGAGAATCCAGCACAACACTTAGTAAATTGTTCCAGTGATTAATTACTCTCCAATTTACCCCTTATTTCTAGTCTGAATTTGTCCAGATTCAACTTCCAGGTAGATTGAAGAGCCCATTATTAAATATTTGTTTCCCGTGTTGGTACCAATAGACTAATCAAGTCACCCCTTAACCTTCTCTTTGTTAAGCTAAATAGATTGAACTTCTGGAGCCTGTCACTGTAAGGCAGGTTTTCTAATCTTTTAATCATTCTCATGGCTCTTTTCTGAATCCTTTCCAGTTTATCAACATCTTTCTTGAACTGTGACCACCAGAACTGAACACAGGATTCCAGCACCGGTCATGCCAGAGCCAGATAGAGAGATAAAATTACCTCTCTGGTTCTCCAAAATTTCCCTGTTTATGCATCCAAGGGTTGCATTAGCTTTCTTGGCCACAGTGTCATGCTGGGAGCTCATATTCAGCTGATTACCCATCATAACCCCCTAGATGTATATATTTACCCTTAGCTGTGTTAAAAAACGTATTATTTGCTTGCACCCAGTTTACCAAGTGATCCAGATTGCTCTAAATCAGTGACCCGTTCTCTTCATTATTTAACACTTCCCAATTTTGTTAACATCTTCAAATGTTATCAGTGATGATTATGTTTTCTTCCAGGCCATAGATAAAAATGTTAAATAGCATAGGGTCAAGAACCAATCCCTGTGGGATCCCAAAGAAAATAGACCAGAATAATTAGTGATGATTCCCTGTTTAGAGTTACATTGAAACCCATCAGTTAGCCAGTTATTAATCCATTTAATGTATGCCATGTTAATTGTATATTGTTCTAGGTTTTTTTTTAATCAAAATGTCATGTGGTACCAAGTCAAATGCCTTATAGAAGTTAAAGGGCCTGTCTAATACTATAGCAGTGCCGGAATAGCTGCTGTAGCGCTTTAGTGTATACACTACCTATGCTGATGGAGGGCTTCTCCCATCAGCATAGGTAATCCACCTCCCTGAGAGGAGGTAGCTAGGTCAACAGAAGACTTCTTCCATTGACCTAGCGCTATCTACACAGGGTCGTAGGTCAGTTTAACTATGCCGCATAGGGGTGTGGATTTTTCACATCCCTGACCGATGTAGTTAAACCATCCTAATTTTCTAGTGTAGTCCAGACCTTTGTACATTATGTCAACACTGTAGGCTTTAATCAGACAAACTTGTAATCTTATCAAAAAAAGATCTCAAGTTAGTTTGACAGGATTTGTTTTCCATAAATCCATGATCATTTTAGCAGACACATTGAGATTCCTGGGATCATGAATGAAGTTTCAGCAGAATGGCAACACACTTCTCTTTCTGAATCATGTGTATAATTACTCAGCTGTTCTTATCTGGATAACAGAAATCATAGATACACTATGTGATAACCTAATAATAAACTAATAAACTACTGATATTGCTTCCATTAGCTTTGTCTAGATAATGCCATTGTTTCAAAACACTGCTTGTTCTGCAGGTGTCTGCCAGACTGTCTCTGCAGGATCCAAGAGGGCCTTGTTGATGGGAGGGGCAACTTTGGGGGTAGATGCAGGTTGCAGTATTTGTACCAGCTTGTGCTGGTTTGTCTTTACCTCTTCTAGCGGGATGTCTTAGCTTTGTGCAACTCTCTTGAACAGCTCTTGAAACTGTTTAAAGTCATCTACCACGGTTGGTGGCGTGGGCATAATTGCCTCATCTGGAGAGGAAGATGAATTATGTACAGGAGATATGTCATGGTCTGTGCCCATCTCTGTGTCCTCTCCCCCTTCCTGTGTCTCCAAGGGTTGTGGTGTGGGAGACGCTGGGTTAGAGCGCAGTTCACGTCTATGCACTGTGGACAGTCTAGAATGCAGACTCCTATATGAGCTCCATGGTTCCCAATGCACCCATTGCATTGGGAAAGGCATAGGAGGGTACATCCATGGGGGGTCTGAGGAATTGTCACAGATTGAAGTGTCACTAGAGGAGGTTTTGGAATTAATTGATAAACATAACAGTAACAAGTCACCAGGACCAGATGGCATTCACCCAAGAGTTCTGAAAGAACTCAAATGTGAAATTGCGGAACTATTAACTAGGGTTTGTAACCTGTCCTTTAAATCGGCTTCTGCACCCAATGACTGGAATATAGCTAATGTAACGCCAATATTTAAAAAGGGCTCTAGAGGTGATCCCGGCAATTACAGACCGGTAAGTCTAACGTCAGTACCGGGCAAATTAGTTGAAACAATAGTAAGGAATAAAATTGTCAGACACATAGAAGAACATAAATTGTTGGGCAGACGTCAATATGGTTTCTGTAAAGGGAAATCATGCCTTACTAATCTATTAGAGTTCTTTGAAGGGGTCAACAAACATGTGGACAAGGGGGATCCAGTGGACATAGTGTACTTAGATTTCCAGAAATCCTTTGACAAGGGTCCCTCACCAAAGGCTCTTACGTAAATTAAGTTGTCATGGGATAAGAGAGAAGATCCTTTCATGGATTGAGAACTGGTTAAAAGACAGGGAACAAAGGGTAGGAATAAATGGTAAATTTTCAGAATGGAGAGGGGTAACTAGTGGTGTTCTCCAAGGGTCAGTCCTAGGACCAATCCTATTAAACTTATTCATAAATGATCTGGAGAACGGGGTAAACAGTACGGTGGCAAAGTTTGCAGATGATACTAAACTGCTCAAGATAGTTAAGACCAAAGCAGACTGTGAAGAACTTCAAAAAGATCTCACAAAACTAAGTGATTGGGCAACAAAATGGCAAATGAAATTTAATGTGGATAAATGTTGGAAAATGTTGGAAAATGTTGGAAAATGTTGGACAAATAACCCCAACTATACATACAATATGATGGGGGCTAATTTAGCTACAACTAATCTGGAAAGAGATCTTGGAATCATCATGGATAGTTCTCTGAAGATGTCCATGCAGTGTGCAGTGGCAGTCAAAAAAGCAAACAGAATGTTAGGAATAATTTAAAAAGGGATAGAAAATAAGATGGAGAATATTTTATTGCTCTTATATAAATCCATGATACACCCACATCTTGACTGCTGTGTATATATGTGGTCTTCTCATCTCAAAAAGATATACTGGCATTAGAAAAGATTCAGAGAAGGGCAACTAAAATGATTAGGCATTTGGAATGGTTCCCATATGAGGAAAGATTAAAGAAGCTAGGACTTTTCAGCTTGGAAAAGAGGAGACTAAGGGGGGGATATGATAGTGGTATATAAAATCATGAGTGGTGTGGAGAAAGTGAACAAGGAAAAGTTATTTACTTGTTCCCATAATATAAGAACTAGGGGCCACCAAATGAAATTAATGGGCAGCAAGTTTAAAACTAATAAAAGGAAGTTCTTATCCACACAGCACACAGACAACCTGTGGAACTCCTTGCCTGAGGACGTTGTGAAGGCTAGAACTATAACAGAGTTTAAAAGAGAACTAAATAAATTCATGGAGGTTAAGTCCATTAATGGCTATTAGCCAGGATGGGTAAGGAATGGTGTCCCTAGCCTCTGTTTGTCAGAGGGTGGAGATGGATGGCAGGAGAGAGATCACTTGATCCTTACCTGTTAGGTTCACTCCCTCCATGGCACCTGGCATTGGCCACTGTTGGTAGACAGGATACTGGGCTGGATGGACCTTTGGTCTGACCCAGTATGGCCATTCTTATGTTCTTATGGTGACTTGGACCCATGTGGCTGAGGTGAGGAGTGACATGGAGATAGGGGTATTGTCCCTGCATCTCCTCCTCCTCATCACTGGAGAACCGTGCTATGTCTTGTGGGCTGTGATCTCCTCTGGAGCCTGTGGGGGAGCCCTTGGCACCGAGTATCGGTGAATTTGGTGCCGATGAGATTTCTGTGTCTCTCTGGTGCAGCAGAGACTCTGTCGGTGCCGATTTATGAGTAGTCAGTGCTGTGGGTGCCTTCCCTTTCGTTGCCGACCAGTGTTGTTTGGCTGGTGCCCTTGGTACAGATTTTGTGTTGTCTACAGGTGCCGACTGAGTTGTCAGTGCGGGGGGTGGAGGCAAGGTGCCTGATACATTTGGTGCCGAGTCCCGTACCAGTGAGCTTGGTGCCGTGGAAGAGGTTATGTTTTTGTTGGTGCCTCAACTCTGTTTCTTTTGCTCTGACCTTGGCAGTGCCAGAGGTGCCTGAAGCGTCATAGGTGCTTACCCAAAAGTAAGATATCATTGGGGGTAGCAACCTTTCAGGAGACCGCCTCTGGTTTTGCAAACCTCTCTGAGGAGACGTTTGAGCCCTCTTTTTCGTTTTTTCAGAGGGTAGGTCTCCTTTCCCATCTTGAGGAGTGCCCGGAGAGGCTGTTTGTTTGTCTGCTCAGGCCGGAGGGACTTCTCAATCAAGATCATTTTAAGCCGAAGATCCCTGTCCCATCCACACAACCAAGTCTAATATAATGAGAGGTTACTGAAAACCCATTCCACCACATGTGAGGTTCTTTCTAATCTCAAAGGATCAAACGCTTACTCTCAGGTCAATATGAATCTCAAATCTTACCCAAATATCATCCTGTCAGTCAATCCATAGTAAATTCAAGATTTAATAAAAAAAGAAAAGGAGTTATAAATGGTTAATAGATCATATACATACAAATGATTGCAAAGTCCTTATATCAGGTTTGTAGCAGTGATGGAATAGACTGCTGGCTTGTAAAGTTTCTCTGGTAATGTCCAAAAGATTGAAGGGTCTTCAGTCCATAGTTCAAGATGCTTCTTTTAGTCGTGAATCCACAATCCACAGAATTTGAGAAAGAAAGAGGCAAAATGAAGGTGTCTCGTGGTCTTTTATATCCTCTACCATGTGCCTGGAAATTTACTGTCCCAAGATGGAGTCCAGGGTCACATGAGCATATCACATGCCCTTACAGGGTTTACTGTGTGACCCTGTGTCACAGGGGGTGGCCATTGGCTCCTTGCTGTCTGAGACATTCTCAGGAAGAGATATTTGCGTGGGATGAGTTTCTTTGATGGCCCATTGTGAGAGCTGAGTGGCTTTGATGGGCCATCATATAGCTGTCTGGTCTTGATGTAAATTTATCTGGAGGGTGTCACCCAGGAATACAACACAGGTTTAAGATACAAGTACACCACCAATATTCATAACTTCAGACACAAAGCTGATACATGCATATAAACAGTATCATCATACTTATGAAATCATAATGTTTACATTGACACCTGACATGTGTCATTAGATGTTGGCTGCGTGTGTGTGTTCTCTCTGTGTGCTGTCCCAGCGCTGCGCAGATAGTTGGCACAGCAGATCAAACTGCCCAATAACCACAGACTCATTAGTAGCGAAGGAACTTGATCAGGTTTATTGTTAACAAAGCACGATCCTAGTATCCCGTAGACCAGTGGTTCTTAAACTTTAGCAACCTGAGGACCCCCATTTTGATTTAAAATTTTTCATGGACCTCCTTAATCTGGGGCTAATATATCTACCTTCGATCACTCTCCTGTAGCCATCTGGCCTGACCCTGTCACACACACTTCTGGAATGTATTTACGTGAGTGTCCTGTGTTAACACTTCTCAGGAATGTATGTGTTTTCGCAATACCATCCCTATTCTTGCCAGATTCTGTGAGCCTGCTCACAGCCTGTCTCTTGCTAACTTTGCTTTATATTAGCAAGGCTTAACCACTACTTTAGTTAAGGCCTAGGCCTCATGCCAGGCTTCTGATACTAGGCCTTATGTCTCAGGCTCTCTTTCTACTACAACATTATACACTTTGTATAAGATTTATGGAAATTGTGTAATGGTGGCAACAACAGGGATATAAATGGTCACCTTTCTTATACACAGCATCACGCTATCCCCTGTTCATTTGTGAAAATTTTGGCAAGCAGAAGATAGTGAGAAAGGGAAATTATCTGAGTGGTCAGCAGGGTGTGATATAACATTTTCAGAGTTGAAGAAGGCTCTTGGGTCTGAGCCTCTCCAAGTTTCAAATCCACTTTTATATTGGAAACAGATGCTAGTGCTCACAGTTGGGTAACAGAATTTCAGCTACCCTGAGTCGGAGAAGTTGAAGCTGGGAAAGTTGTGACAGTCATGAGTCCCCACCTGAACAGAATGGGCTGGGTCTGCCTCAGCCAGCAAATTCCACAGACTAATAAGCATTTCACAGGGGCTGGCTGAAAGTGGGCCCTCCCTGTTGGGAGAAATAAAAGTCCCAGAGAGATTTGGGTGGAAATCAAGTTCTTATGTTGGTGATGTGAAACAATCCTGGCAGAAAGACACCATATATATTTAAATAGTTAAGCTTGTATCAATTGTAATTTGTTAAATTTTATTTATTTTGTCTGCTTGTGATGGATTATGGGGTATCACCATTGTAGGTCTCATCAGCATGATGGAGAAAGCTGAGGTTGGGGGGGGGGGGCATTTTTGTCTGCTTATTATGGGTTGAATTCAAGCCAATGTGTGAACAGACCCTTAAGACAGTTGTAAGTAACACGTAAGAGGGCACAACACATCTGCATAGAAACTAGCACATGGAAGCAGGGGGCTCCACTGAGTATTGTGACCATGTGTGTGGATGGTGAGAGAGGACAGACTGGGGACAGACAAAAATAGAGAGACAGAGGCAAAAAGCAAGAAAGCTGAACAGGAGCCTGTCAGCATCGTGTGATCCTAGAAAAACCTAGAGAGCGAGTTTTGGGGTCTGTTGGCTACAGAGGTTGGGGCTGTGAACTTGGGGCTGCTCCCTTTGTTCAGTTCCTCCTGTGTTCGAAAGAGCAGGACTTTGTACATTCCTTGTCAGTAAACAAGACTGCATCAAAGAAAATGTGAGACTCCATCAGTCTATACTGCCAACAGGAATATCCCCAGGGCCCTAAAATTAGACTAACTGCTTGGGTCAGAGAGGGTGTGCGTGAAACTTCACTCATGCAGATCTCTGTGCAAATAAAAGTCTGCAAACATGGACATCTCTCAAGGCCTCTGAATTAATGGAATTTTTCCTAAATGAGTTCCTCACCACTCACCCTGCTCAGCTCCAGAGACCAACACCTTATTTTCCTGCATATGCCATCACTCATACAATCTAAGGTAAACATAATGCGGTGCACTGCAAACATCATGACACTGACCACTCCCTCTAAATTATCAGCTGAAACAAGTACGCCCCATTTCAGTTCATTGGACATTGACTAGGGCCAAATATCAATAGATTTTACAACTGTTTCCTACTTTCCTAAATCCCAAGGTGAGTCTGCAGACTGAGCAAGAGGTTAATTCCCCCCAACCTCTCAACTTCTGCAGATACAGCATGCACTCCTGCAAAAAGTACAGTACCTCCTCACTTAAAGTCATCCCAGTTAACGTTGTTACGTTGCTGATCAATTAGAGAATATGCTCGTTTAAAGTCACGCAATGCTCCCTTATAATGTTGTTTGGCAGCTACCAGATTTGTCCACTGCTTGTAGGAAGAGCAGCCTGTTGGAGCTAGCTCATAGACTCATAGACTCATAGACTTTAAGGTCAGAAGGGACCATTATGATCATCTAGTCTGACCTCCTGCACAATGCAGGCCACAGAATCTCACCCACCCACTCCTGGAATAATCCTCTCACCTATGTCTCAGCTATTGAAGTCCTCAAATCATGGTTTAAAGACTTCAAGATGCAGAGAATCCTCCGGTAAGTGACCTGTGCCCCATGCTGCAGAGGAAGGCAAAAAACCTCCAGGGCCTCTGCCAATCTACCCTGGAGGAAAATTCCTTCCCGACCCCAAATATGGCGATCAGCTGAACCCCGAGCATGTGGGCAAGACTCACCAGCCAGACACCCAGGAAAAAGTTCTCTGTAGTAACTTCTAACATCCCATCATTGACCATTGGTCCTATTTACCACTGATGGCAATTAATTGACCCTTGACTAAGATCATGTTATCCCATCAAACCATCCCCTCCATAAACGTATCTAGCTTAATCTTGAAGCCAGTTAGGTCTTTTGCCCCCACTGCTTCCCTTGGAAGGCTGTTCCAGAACTTCACTCCTCTGATGGTTAGAAACCTTCATCTAATTTCAAGTCTAAACTTCCTGCTGGCCAGTTTATATCCATTTGTTCTTGTGTCCACATTGGTACTGAGCTGAAATAATTCCTCTCCCTCCCTGGTATTTATCCCTCTGATATATTTAAAGAGAGCAATCATATCTCCCCTCAGCCTTCTTTTGGTTAGGGTAAACAAACCAAGCTCCTTGAGTCTCCTTTCATACGACAGGTTTTCCATTCCTCGGATCATCCTAGTGGCCCTTCTTTGTACCTGTTCCAGTTTGAATTCATCCTTCTTAAACATGGGAGACCAGAACTGCACACAGTATTCCAAATGAGGTCTTACCAATGCCTTGTATAACGGTACTAACACCTCCTTATCTCTACTAGAAATACCTCGCCTAATGCATCCCAAGACCGCATTAGCTTTTTTCACGGCCACATCACATTGGCGACTCATAGTCATCCTGTGATCAACCAGGACTCCGAGGTCCTTCTCCTCTTCCGTTACTTCCAACTGATGCGTCCCCAGCTTATAACTAAAATTCTTGTTATTAATCCCTAAATGCATAACCTTACACTTCTCACTATTAAATTTCATCCTATTACTATTACTCCAGTTTACAAGGTCATCCAGATCTTCCTGTAGGATATCCCGATCCTTTTCTGAATTGGCAATACCTCCCAACTTTGTGTCATCTGCAAACTTTATTAGCACACTCCCACTTTTGGTGCCGAGGTCAGTAATAAAAAGATTAAATAAAATTGGTCCCAAAACTGAACCTTGAGGAACTCCACTAGTAACCTCCCTCCAACCTGACAGTTCACCTTTCAGTATGACCCGCTGTAGTCTCCCCTTTAACCAGTTCCTTATCCACCTCTCAATTTTCATATTGATCCCCATCTTTTCCAATTTAACCGATAATTCCTCATGTGGTACTGTATCAAATGCCTTACTGAAATCGAGGTAGATTAGATCCACTGCGTTTCCTTTATCTAAAAAATCTGTTACTTTCTCAAAGAAGGAGATCAAGTTGGTTTGGCACGATCTACCTTTTGTAAAACCATGTTGTAATTTGTCCCAATTGCCATTGACCTCAAGGTCCTTAACTACTTTCTCCTTCAAAATTTTTTCCAAGACCTTGCATACTACAGATGTCAAACTAACAGGCCTGTAGTTACCCGGGTCACTTTTTTTCCCTTTCTTAAAAATAGGAACTATATTAGCTATTCTCCAGTCAAACGGTACAACCCCTGAGTTTAGAGATTCATTAAAAATTTTTGCTAATGGGCTTGCAATTTCATGTGCCAGTTCCTTTAATATTCTTGGATGAAGATTATCTGGGCCGCCTGATTTACTCTCATTAAGCTGTTCAAGTTTGGCTTCTACCTCGGATATGGTAATATCTACCCCCACATCCTTATTCCCATTTGTCATGCTGCCACTATTCCTAAGCTCCTCATTAGCCTCATTAAAGACTGAGGCAAAGTATTTGTTTAGATATTGAGCCATGCCTAGATTATCCTTAACCTCCACTCCATCCTCAGTGTTTAGCGGTCCCACTTCTTCTTTCTTTGTTTTCTTCCTATTTATATGGCTATAAAACTTTTTACTATTGGTTTTAATTCCCTTTGCAAGGTCCAATTCTACATGACTTTTAGCCTGTCTCACTTTATCCCTACATGCTCTGACCTCAATAAGGTAGGTTTCTTTGCTGATCCCTCCCATCTTCCACTCCTTGTATGCTTTCTGTTTTTTCTTAATCACCTCTCTGAGATGCTTGCTCATCCAGCTTGGTCTAAAACCCCTGCCTATGAATTGTTTCCCCTTTCTTGGGATACAGGCTTCTGATAGCTTCTGCAGCTTTAACTTGAAATAATCCCAGGCCTCTTCCGCCTTTAGGTCCATCAATTCTTTAGTCCAATCCACTTCCCTAACTAATTTCCTTAATTTATTAAAGTTAGCCCTTTTGAAATCAAAAACCCTAGGCTCAGATTTATTTTTGTTTATCCTTCCATTTAGTTTGAACTGAATTAGCTCATGATCACTCGAGCCAAGGTTGTCCCCTACAACCATTTCTTCAATGAGGTCCTCACTACTCACCAAAACCAAATCTAAAATGGCATCCCCCCTTGTTGGTTCAGCAACTACCTGATGAAGGAATTCATCAGCTATCACATCTAGGAAAATCTGAGCCCTATTATTATTACTAGCACTTGTTCTCCAATCTATATCTGGGAAGTTGAAGTCTCCCATGATGGGGCAGCATCCCATCAGCTCCCCTAAGTTCTCTGTGCGACAGTCGCCCAGCAGGCTACCAATTGCCGGGCAGTTCAGCTGTCCCTCCCCCCACTGCCCTGTGCTGCTCCTGCCCTCTGCCTTGGAGCTGCTCCAAGGAGCTTCCTGCTTGCTGTGCAAGGTGGGCGGGGGTGGGGAGAGGAGTGCTAATGTCAGGGTGTCCCTCTTCCCCCTGCTCCTGCCTCCTCCTCTCCATAGAGCAGAGGAAGGACACGACAGGGTTCAGGATGGAGGGAGCTTGCTGACAGCAGCTGCTGTCTTAACTTGCTGATCTACCTAAAAAGGCAGAGTACTTAGAGTGTGGTCAGGGTTCTTAAAGGGGCAATGTGTGTCTCTCTCTAACACACACGCGCTGTGTGTCTCTGTTTCTTTCTGCCATGCTGTATCCCTCCCTCCATTCATGCTGCCTTGTAGAGTGTGAGACTACATTAACAATGTGTTAACCCTTGAAGGCTCAGCTGAGTGCTAGTTCACCATTTAGCAGTAAGGCATTCCCTGGGAAATATCCCACCCTCTTCCACCCTCTGATTTCATCACCTCAACCAAGCTTCACAATAGTCATTGCTGTGGTGAAAAAAATTCCCTGGAACCTAACCCCCCCCATTTACATTAATTCTTATGGGGAAATTGGATTCGCTTAACATTGTTTTGCTTAAAGTAGCATTTTTCAGGAACATAACTGCAACGTTAAGTGAGGAGTTACTGTAATTCTCTTCTGCTCAGCACAGCCATATCTCAGCTGGGTTCCCATCCAGACCTGGAAGTGAGGTGTGCACAGCTGCTGCTGGTCTCCTTCAGGGTGAGATTTTAACCAGAAATTGACAGGTGTTTTTAATTAGAAAGAAACCAAGTGACATGGGACTCACAATGCCTCAGGAAGCAGCTGCAGTCAGTGTATGGCTGTAAGAGCTGCAATAGCAGTGGAAGTTTGAGGGGAGGGATTCCCCATTGCTGTAGAAATTAATATATCCTAGGGACCTGGGGGAGGCAAGCTTGTCCAAAAGATTGCAGATGGGAGAAGTGGCCCTCCCTGAGAAGATCCAGGAGGGGTAAGGAGGCTGTCTGGACTCCCACAGAGGATAAGGAATGCGGGAGGAGGCCAAACAGTCACCACCTAAAGATCTAGGATGGGCAGAAGATGCCAGCTGGTCATAAAGATTTGTGCAGTTCAGAGCCCGGGTAAGTGAGGGGTCTCAGGGCCTTGGAGGGTAGAGGGATTACAGAGAGGAGGTACCAGGCAGGTTTAATCTATTTCAGCAGAACTCACCCAACTTCAGAGATGAGCTTGAAATTCAAAGCAAAACTCAGGAGTCATGAAACTGCAGAGCAAAGCCAGACTTGCTGAAACTACTGCAGCTCCACACAGAATGAACTCCTCTCACTTACACCAGGGTAAATCAAGAGCAACTCGCCTAAACTCTATGGTGTTACACTAACACAAACGGTGTGAGATCAGAATCAGGCCCTGTGTGATAACCAGTACACCCAAAGGGAAAACAGGGAACCCCACGGTGCCGATCCGAGGCCCCGCTTCCCCGCCATGCGCGGGACTGGCTGGAGCCCTCCCTGCCTCCCACCCACACAGGGCCAGCCTGAACCCTTTCTGCCTCCTGTCCACGTGGGGCTGTCCTGAGGTCCCTCCTGTCCACGTGGGGCTGTCCTGAGGTCCCGTTCCCCCCGGCGTGTGGGGCCAGCCTGAGGCCCCTCTTTCCCCTGCACACATGGGGCTGGTCCACAACCCTGTGCTACCCCACCTTGCACAGCTGGCCCCACCTGAACCACTCTCCTGAGCCCTCCCCCCCACGCAGGGCTGGCATTGCCGCTTCCCCCTCCCCCCCCACTCCTCCGCGCCCCACTAGGGGTCACATCCCACTTTTTTTGGCAAAATTGTACATTTGTCCAGTTTACTCTTGCCATCAGTTGGCAAGAGCAAATGGGACACATGCACAGTTTTGCCAAAAAAGTCAGGACAGCTGGGACAGGGCTTAAAAATGGGACTGTCCTAGCCAAAACAGGACGTATGGGTCACCCTAACATTGCACCACACAACCTTTAGTACAAACTGACTTTACAAACCCTTTGAAGGAGGAAAAAAACCCACACACTGTCTTTGACTTTAAAGTGCAATTGTGATTAGAGAAGTGACTGTGCTCAACAGTTTTGCTACCTATGTATATTCAGTGTCCCATTTACTTATCTGAATGACCAAAAATAATTATTACTGCTTTTCTCTCTTGTTAGCTCTGCATAAGCCAAGACAGCTACACGAGAGAGAGCTAAATTCTATTCTGGCTCACATAGCTTCATCAGAATCACTACATTCCCATTGGAAAAATCTTTATTAAAAAAAAAATCCAGCCTGACTTTCCAATCTCAGCTTGAGTTTGGAGAGCTGGGAGTTAGCAAAAAATCTTGTGTACTCATAAATTGAGCAAGTGACAAACGGTCCTGTGGCACCTTATAGACTAACAGAGGTATTGGAGCATAAGCTTTCATGCATCTGAAGAAGTGGGTATTCACCCACAAAAGCTTATGCTCCAATACGTCTGTTAGTCTATAAGGTGCCACAGGACCCTTTGTCTCTTCTACAGATCCAGACAAACACGGCTCCCCCTCTGATACCTAAATTGAACAAGTTTGTTCTGCAAGTCCTTGAGAGACAGTAATCAGAACCTCCCAGGAGCCCTCATTCATGGAAACCCTTTTCAGAGCAGAGCTGCACTTTATCTTTGCTGAGCAACAACAAACATTTTATTCCATAGCAACAACATTTTATGTCTCTATGTTTTCCTTTGCCTGACAACATGTGTCTTTTCCACAGGGCAAAGGCCGAGCTGGTGGCACCACTATCTTATCTAAATACGGTGAGAATGGATTTATGAGCACTGAAGGTTTATGTAATGTCTAGTGAATGATCGTTCAAGCCCTCACTAAGGGTCACATCCAGTCGGAGCTCAGGGAGCCTAGACCTTCAAAGGATCAGGCCCTTGATATGGTGATGCCTTTTTCATACATGACAGCAATCAAAGCAAAGAGGAGAGAAAATGCTAAGTTAGGACAATTAACAGAAGACCTCAAAATAGAATTGACAGATATGGCATGCTGGATCCCAGTAAATTGTTCTCATTGCTGAGAAAGGGGAAGGGTGAGAAAATACTTAATTGTTATCTGAATGAAATCAACAGATAAGATGACAGTGGGTTTTGCCCACAGCCTCAAATTGCATTAGTTTAATGAAATTGGTTGTAAAAGCAATTTAGCTAAACAAGTGCAAACTCTTGTGGACATACTTATATGGATTTAAAACTGGATATATGAACTTAGTTTGCACCTGTAGATTTACTGAGGAATCAGCTTTAAACTGATAAGAACATCCACACAGGGTTTTGCAATTTAGCTAAATCAGTTTTAAAATACACCTTTAGTTAAATTTGCTCAACTTTGCATTTAGACCAAGCATTGGATTGGACAGTGTATATGTATGTGCAGTGAGTGTAAAACTACCCCCATCAAAATAGTAGCATTTTACATAAGCTTTGTATCCTCTCTGCAATCTGCCAGCCAGCACAGAACCAGGTTCCACTGGTGTCACTACCAGTTTGACCCAGATTCCAACTTGTTGCTGAGAAGGAAGAAACTTCATAAATCATTGCTAATCCCTTGAGTCATCAGTTTCCCCACTGTACCACTGGTTTTAGGGATATCACATGTTTGGATACCATCATCACAGTTCAATGCATTTACCATTCATCAGTGAGAATGTGCACTGAAAAAAATTAGACACAGAATTAGATATTGAATACAATTATCAATTTTAACAGCCATTTAAAGTGTATGATAAAGTGTTAATGCATTAAAAGCATTTACTAGGATGAATAGACTGGATCTTATGTTTATTTTTTATTACCAGGGCCAGTTGTTTTATGCTATCTTTTTAATTGTCCTATTTCTTTACAAAGCCTATTTGGTGGGAAAAAATCCTTTGAGTTTTTCACATTAGGCAACACACAGTGATGTTCTGTAAGCAGGTGTATTCAAGAGCCATTTGTATATATAAATAATCCTTAGTTTACTTGTCTCTCCATTGTCCTAACTTTAACTAAAGGGTTAAACTAAAATAGCACTAGAGTGTCAAAATTTCAGCATATTGAGATGGACAGCCACAAGCAGATTAGACAGAACCTTCACATATGTCACTGGTGGAACGGGAAATGTATGTAGAATTGGTCAAAAAGTGTTATAAATAAAAGTTTTCCAATACAATGAAAATGGGCTCATATGTGGCACAAGTGCTGCCTAGGCCTCATGCTGATCCTCTGTACAATGTAAATTTCACCCAGAAAAAATATGGAACCCCTAAAATTACAGAGTCACTCTTCTGACTCCAGCGAGAGGTGAGATTTATATTTCTATATAGCCCCTATCCCTTTCTTCATTGTAAGGCCCTGGAATGGCTGCAACAGATGCAGAATAAAACAAAGTTATAAAATCTGCTGCAAGCGAAGGAGCTCACATCTCCTTTGGTGCAGTTGATTGGGGAAATCTGTTTGAATTCAATACAGGCAACTGGCCCCTTTGAGCACCCCCATTGTTATAAGTGGTGTGCGCTCTGTCACCATTTTGGAGGAAAGGGGAATTTGTAATATAGGCTGCAGATGGTCTGAAATCTGTTGTCTGGTTAAAAAAAACCCAAACCCAGCATGAGTTGTACTAGGTAATCATTCAGGGTAAAATTTACCCTGTGCAGAGGGCCAAGCACAAGACCCGGACACCACTTAAGTCCCTAGTTTGAAATGTAAGTGAGAAGAAGTAAGTAGTTGATAGGCCTTTGTGCTGGCTCTCTGCAGTAGGTGAATTTCAATTTCAGTGCATTGAAAATCAAGCAGATTTAGGCTAAGGGCCTAACTACATACCAACTACATTGAATCCCAGGAAGCTTCACAAAATTATCAAGCGTGCAGTAAGAGAAAGAAAATAAGAGGCATGGTAAACTGATTGGTTGGAGTCTCAGTGGTGCTGAATACCCACAAAACCCACTGAAGTCACAGGCAGCTGCAGGCGATCAGAACGTCTTCAAAAGCAGGCCACAGATATTTATAGCTGGGGTTTGAAGGCAGCTGGAGTCCAATAGCAGGGCACTGTCCTGCTGTATTCCCTCATCTGTAAAATCTTTACAAAGACCGTTGAGACACAAGGATAAAAAGCTAAGTGTTGTTATAGTTCAGCAGAGAGCTACAGGGAGGCTGTTTCAGATGGAAGGAAGAGAAGGCTCTGAAACCAGCAGTGGCAATACAGAGGAAGAAAGAAGAGGCCTATGTTGTATCAGCAAAGGAAGAGCTGAGGTTGTGTATGCCCAAAGGGACTGATGGATTTACAACAGGGATGAGTTTATTTAAGGAGGGTAATTTACCTTAACAAGGGAGGCCAGTGAAGCAGTTTGAGGTTGGTATTGGGCTTTGAAGGAACACACTCACTGCAGGTGATGCCTCCTTGTCACTGCTCTGGGGATCAGCTTTTGCCCAGTCTGGCCCCCTCTTCTATCAGTTACTCAAGCTGTGACCCCCCCACACACTCTTTGTGACTAAAAGGGTGCTCCCTCTTCATGACTTAATCCTCTGGCCAGGTCACCATATAGTCCTTCCCTTTGAGGGTAACAAAATCTCTCCAGACCAGCTGTCCGGTTGGCACCTCCAAACCTCCTGAGCTGCTTCCCAATGGATAGTAGGGGACCCCAGACCCACCCTTCACGCTGGGTTCCAGACCAGAGACTCTATAACTAGGAGTCAAGATCTGCATAGTCCTACCTCTTGCTGCTGTTTCCCTTGGCTTCTTCCTATCTAGCCCTCTCAGGCTTCCTTTCCCCACAACTCCTCTGGGGTTGTCCCTTCTTCAAGGGCTACAATCCCGGGCTTATTCCCCCTCTTAAGTTCTCTTCTCCCATTCTTTCTGCTCCCAGAGAGTTACTGTGGACTCTCTCCCTACAACCCCCTTCTGCTGCAAACTTCCCAGCTTTATAATCCAGCCCACTCCTGGCCAGCTGGGCTTCTTGCTCAGTTAGGCCTGGCTCCCCCTCCAGGTGCCCTAATTGACCCCTCAGGCAGCCATTATCCCTTCAGGGCCTGTGTAGGGTACACATCCCATCAAAGGCTCAAATTGCCAATATATTGGGACCATACTGAGTTGCTCAGCTGACACAAAGCAGCCCTAAACGGGTTACTGCAAGATTTTGCCTGCATAGGGGGATTTTTGGGTGGTATAGAGTTGCTTTCTTTCCTGGCTGCTAATGCAGAGGCCCTGGTGAAAAGGAAATGGGGGGTGAGCAGAGTGGGATCCTGGCATATGGCTGATACCTGGCAGCCATAATGGCCCTGAGGGTAGCTGACAGACAATGTAGATTAAATTAATATTAGAGACTGGACCAGCATCTGGACAGCCCCCCCAAAATTGGGTGGAGGTTTAAGGCTACCTTTGCTCATTTGTCTTCCTCCTAACTTGCACTGAGTGCACCTCATCCATACCAGAAAACTGGGGCTAAGGCATTTCTCCAGTAAACAAGTCCCCTCTCTTTCTAAACCAAACAAACCCTCTTCCCAACTGGTTGGTTGATGCAAACTCAAATATTTGACATGGGAAATGACTTCCCAGGGAGGAGGAACAGATGTCCGTTGACTGCATGTGAGCTTCAACCACTCAACCTGCTTCTGGCTAGACTAATCCAAAGCAGATAAACGGGCTTGGACAGTAATGGGTTGTGGCCCATTGTACAAAGGTACACAGATTCATGGCTGACTGAAATGCAGTCACCACTACATTCCAGTGCAAAATCTGCTTACTCTTGCCTGTAATCCCTCAATTTCTTTGGAGCAATCTTCCTCATTACTTATTATATAAAATATTTTGTACTGAGAGGAGGAAGAGGAAATAATTTCCTGTTTGGTAAAAGTACAAAGTCTGAATCACGTTAGCCACTGGGAAATAACTACACAGGGAAAGTGGTCAAAAATGAGAGGTCGGGATTTCTCACACACACACCATGTAACCTTCCTACAGTGTATATGTCCATAGGTTTTCCATCCAATACAGAGAACACTGTACAAGTTCTGGCAGATATAGACACCTGTCATGAAACCTACACGCAGCGGCAGGAGCAGAGCGAAACTTGGCTGGCCCCAGTCAAACTAAAAGCTAGAGAGAGATTACCCTGCAGACTCCACTTCAGCAGATGCTGCAGAGAGATAATAAGGGGAGCGACCAGGAGTCAGGGGACCTGGCCTGCATGATTCACCATGCATAACCCAGGTGAAGATTATTCATATAGCTCCATGTAAAGATTATTCATGCTATTGGCCCCAGAATAGGCTGTCACAGTCTCAGGGCAATTGCACCTGTTTTCCCCCTCCGTGGTCCCTTGAGGGCATCCTCTGAAAGGTTTCTGGCTCCCAGCCATCACCCCTCTTGGGCATAAACCCTCATCTCACTCCTTTCTGATCAGGGATTTTAAGGCTACACAGCTCTCTCCTTACACTGGGATATCCCCAGAAAGCCTGACTGCTAAAAGGCCAGTGCCAGCACTTTGCTTTCTTTTTGAGAGCTATTCCCAATGTATTGCCTGTAGTTATATGTTGCCCCACAGCTCTTTCTAAGCAAGCACATTTATTCTTAAGGTAAAAGCATCATAGAGAAAATATTAAAACAATAGAAGTTCCTACACACATACTAAAACGCTTACCAAAGGTCACCCCCAGCTCCAACCTAGGGCTCAAAACCTACAACTGAGTTTTCCCCATGGTTACAAGTTCATCCATCTTAAATCCAAAACCTGAACAAAAGCTGGGCAGATCACCCATTTCTTTATACAGTTCAGGCCTTTGATCTTGACTTTCTGTAACAAGTGATCAGCAGACAAGAAGCCTCTCCTCAGGGTATAGCTGGGTTCTTGCACAACTGGAGTTGGATAATCTGCATTTACCTCTCCCTATGGAAAATCCACGTAACACTTATTGTTCCAAAATCCATACTTGTCTGGCACATTTTTAATATAGTCAAACTCCCAAGTCTCACATCTATGACATCTCCCCCCTAGTAGAGAGGTTACATACAATCCTGACCTACAATAATAAATAATACAGTGTCAACCTTATACTCCTATAATCCTATCCTACTTAAACCTAAAGTCTGTCAAGGATATTACAGGAAATCGCCCTATCTGTCACATAGACACAGTGGTTTTGCAGCGTATGCATGCAATTCCAGGAAGCTGCTGAATTTGATCCAGAAATTTCAAT
The DNA here is from genome assembly GCA_033296515.1 of Macrochelys suwanniensis. Taxonomy (NCBI): domain Eukaryota; kingdom Metazoa; phylum Chordata; order Testudines; family Chelydridae; genus Macrochelys; species Macrochelys suwanniensis. The sequence continues at coordinate 2,057,309 of CM065783.1, read as the reverse complement.
GTCCATTAGTAAACTGAAAGCTTATGTTCTGGTCTGTAGAATCCAAAGTAATGATTGAGAGAAAACCTGCTAATTAACAGAAGCCAAATCTGTATACACTAAACATAGAAATTGGAGAGAACTTTCCTCCCATAAATGAAGAGGGAGAAAATGGAGAGGATTATCTCACCATAAAAGGAACAAGTCACCCTTTTAAAAAATGTGAACCTGTTTTATCTAGAACTCGGGATTTAGTCAGGATCAGATCGCTTTCTTCGCCAACCCACAGACCTAGAGGGCATGAAAGCAAGTGTTATAAAACATAAAAATCTCTGCTGATGTTGTAATTTGTGTTGCTGTTTGCTGACACCTGGCTGAAGAGATTTTTATGATTGCCTCCACCCATTAGTCAATATATTCTTCCGTTTTTCTCTCTTCATCCTCATTTGCTTCCTGCTTGTAAAGTTGGTGGATTAATATGTGGAGAGTATCACACAGAACATTTAACGCTCTCTTCTAGAATGTGGACACTCTGGCACTTACAATGCATTTTAATTTTAGTCTGTCTCTCAGTGCCAGATACCAAAGGGTAAGTAGCACAATACTGAGTGTACCTTCATGTACCTATTTTGGATAAAGTTAAAGGCAAATATTCATTCTATCCTTTCAAATGAAGGATATTATTCAAATGAATCATGTTATTTTAAAAATAATGCAATAATTTCTTTCTATTGCAACTTGTTTTGTGTTGGAGGGAAGGGACCTTGAACGAACTGTCCATAAAATTAACAGTCTCCTTTTGACTGCTGTGAACATTAATCACCTGTCTGCCTGTCTTTCTAGCCAGATATTTCTAAAATGCCTATCACCATGGAATCTAATTGCTATGCAACAAGTTAAAGATAGCACTGAGTGTGCTTTAAATGGCAATATTCTTCCAGCTTGGTCTTGGTCCTGGAGTCCATGGTTGGGTGGCTTTGTTTGCTTTGGTTTGTCCATCTTCAGTCTTCATCTTTCCTGCTTAGCTGTAAGGGAGCCTGCTTCAGGAAGCATCTTCCAGTTACCTTGTGTTTCTTTACTTCATGTGTCTCTGCTGAAATAGACTAAAATGAATGCCATTATTTGTTCCTATTTCTATGCATGTCATTGCTTAGATTTTGATGGCAGGCAATTTACTGCACATCTGTGATGTATTCACTTGGGGAGAAATTCTCCACCCCACTTCAGGCCTGAATGAAGGGGCTTGAAGAAAGGGTACCATTGAGATTGGATGGAGGGACCAGAATCCTGTCTACCACCGGGTGTAGAGCACCAAGAGAGTCAGTTCAGAGCTGCTGTTGCAGCCTTAAGGTGTCTGCAGTCCATTTCTGTTTGTTCCACATTCCCACACCTATGTATGGGATGCATAGCCAATGGATCTATTAACTGGAGATACAGCTTCCCTGCCGCTGCCCTGCTCCATGCTGGTGCTTGGACCCCAGTTTTGGTTTTGGCCCATCTCTATCATGCACTGCGCTTTATTATTTCTGTAGCACTGCCAGGCGTGCATGGTACTTTATAGACAAATTGAAGGACGGGTCCCTGCCTGGAGGAGCTTTCAATGTAGTTTAGAGAAAGGATTGCAAGGGCTGATAAACAAAGGTGCTAGGATGTGTGGGGAAGGTGTAGGAAATACAAGTATTCTAGCAATGGCCATGAGATATATTCTGGCTATGTGCACATCAAAATGGTAGTATTTTACACCAGTTTGCATAGGTGTAAATGATGACACAATGTGCAAGGTAGTGGTGAATCAGCCTGTTTATCTGAACTAAGCCTTATCCAGTTATCCCTCATCCAGATCCCAATCGTTAACTGCGAGTGGGGCACCTGTTCCATCCCCAGTCAGTAGGGACATAGAGCTGAATATCTCCCACATAATGAAGATAACTCACCCCATCTCTGACAGCCTCACAGCCTCTTGACAATGAAAAAGTGAAAACACAAGTGTGGCACATATATGAGGGGGGCCTTTGTTCTGGCAAACAAACTAAAACGGTGCAAGGGAAGGCCATCTGTTCTCCTGGTGCCATCCCCCAGGAGCACCGAGGGCTCTACCTTTCCCTTTCAATGTGTGTGGTTAAAACAATTGGTTTTTTGAATGTTTTTTAAAGTCCACAAGGATTTCACTGAGCATTTTTCTTGGCAGGCTCAAGCAAACAGATCCAACCAGTGGCTTTGGAACCTGGGATCCTGGAACAGGTACTTACCTCTCTGTCTCTCTTTCTTGTATTGTTAATGTCCCATAGAATCATAGGATTAGAAGGGACTGCAAGGGTCATCTAGTCTCACCCCCTGCCAAAATGCAGGATTTGTTGTGGTTAAACCATCCAAGACAGATGGCGATCCAGCCTCCTTTTGAAAACCTCCAGTGAAGGAGCTTCCCCAACCTCCGTGTGCAGTTTGTTCCATTTTCCTGAGGTTTAATGTATCAGTGTTGCTAGGGTGACCAGACAGCAAGTGTGAAAAATCGGGAAAGGGGGTGGGGAGGTAATAGGAGCCTATATAAGGCAAAGTCCCAAATATTGGGACTGTCCCTATGAAATCGGGATATCTGGTCACCCTAAGTGTTGCCCAGAAAATATTATCCTTTAATCCCACTGTGTTTCAGTTTACATCACCAGATGTGATTTTAACAACAACTCGAGACCCTTTTGTGACTGGACCCAGCCCTGTAAAGTGAACCAAGGAGTCTGGATAAGAACCAAACATGCCACTCCAACCAGTGGAACAGGTCCAGATGGAGACTACCCCGATGGAAGTAGGATCTCAATTATAACCCCGTTGATTTTCCTCTGAATGTGACATATGCTGGGCTTTTCTTCCTTTCTTAAAAAAAATGAGGTCCATTCAGCTTTTTAAAATGTTCCTTCTGCCACTAATTTGCTTTCCTATTGAGACCTGATTTTGCTAAGTGCAAGATTCTCTCACCCTGTCAATCACACACAAATTAATCTGACTTGCCTCATAGTGGGATGGAAGTCACTGTCAATGCAGCAAAGCAGAAAAATGCTAGATACATAATGCTGTAGACACCAAGGAGAGCACAGACTTCACCATGTGTACAAAACATTATTCAAGGGAGGTTTGGTAACCAGATTATATTCACATCAATTAATGGCAATAAAAGTAATGACTCTGAAGCCAGCACGGACACTACACATTATTCAGGCTGGCACAGAGTATTACAAAGATTACAAAGACTGAATTGCTAAAAACATATTTGAAAAGCTGGTCATAGGTTATGTGTGATCAGAAAAGTCAGTTTGCACGTAGTGAGATCATCAGGAGACATGGCTGCTGGGGATCTGTCTCTATCCATTTATTGTACGCAGTGTTGTTGTAGCTGTGTTGGTCCATTTATATCATCACTGTGCTATCTGATCACTTAAAAGGGACCCAGTGTCCCAGATCTTAACTGAAGCCATATTACCTAGTGCTATTCCCTTCTCAGATGTCACAGGCTGAACAGCATCAAACCTAGTTAGTACTTGGACTAGAATAGACCCGGTCGGGAAATTATCTGTTGGAATGATTTTCTGATGAAAAATGCAGTTTTTACAAATTTTATTTTGATTTTGCTGAAAAATTGCAATTTCTATCAGGAAAATTAAAATGAAATATTTTATTTTGAGTCAATTCAACCTGAATCAGATGATTTTTTTTAACTGACCCAAAATGTTTAATTTCAAATCAATTAAAAAAACCCATTAACTACATTTCACTATGGTGCACGTCTTATGGGAGCTGAAGTTCCAACCCCCTATTCTCTCCTATGGGCCAGGCTCCCTGGAGGACTACATCTCTCAAAAGGCAATGTGCTGATTTTCATCTGTCAAAGCTGCATAGTGCATCATGGGAATCACGTGACCTGATGCGTTATGGGAGTTGTAGTCTGGCCAGGGTACCTGGCCAATAAGTGTGACGGGGGCCAAAAATATAACACATATAAAGCAGTGTACCATAGGGAAGCAGTTTAGTGTTCAAATGAAGTGTTTTGATTTTGTAAATATTTAAATGTTTCAATTCAATCAAAAATGTCAAAATGAAACATTCCAACATTTTCAGATAGAATTTTTTTGGACTATCTTGTTTTGTGTAAATTTCAAAATCGCAACTTTTGATCCTGTTTTAGAATGAAAACAAATATCGCGATTTCCTGCAAGTTGCAAAATTATAATTTTGCTCAGCTGTAGACCAGAGATCTTAAAGGAGAAACTAGGTGCTGAAGGGAGGAGTGTTCAGTACTTGGCACTCTTCCTTCTTAGTCAGACCTAAACCAAACACGGCATAAGGGGGCACTATGCCATCTTTTAGAAGTGACATAAAATGTTTTGACCAAGTGTGGTCATGAAAAATTCCATAGCACTGTTTTGTAAGGGATGGGGTGTTTTAGTTCTGGTCTCCAGGTTGTATTCAGGTCTGGGTAGTTGCATTCTGCCTACCAACAGCTAGAAACAGTATTCTCTTTCATTTCTTGTCCCTATTTGTAATGTACTGTTGTTCTGTGATGTTAAATAGTGCCCAAGAGCCACTCTAGAAGTGGTTAACACTTCAATTTTAAATAATACCTGAGAAAACACAAGGATTTAGCAATTGATTTGTTCTTTTCACCCTGCAGATGGCTATTTTATTTACCAAGAGGCCAGTAACCTCATCCCATTCGACACCAACAGGATTGAGAGTCCTGAAATTGTGGTTTCTGGAGAGATATGCATAGACTTCTGGTATCACATGTTTGGGTCAGAGGACCTGAATGAGCTGAAAGTGATTGTTCAGAATGAGGGAGTGGAAGCTTCAGTGTGGAGTCGTAAGGGAAACCAGAGTTCTTCTTGGATCTATGGTTTCACCACTGTTCCTTTTTTGACTGAGAGAAGGATAAAGGTAATTATACTGAGAACACACCACTTTGTACAGTATGAAAAGGCTGCCAAGTTTTGCCTTGCCCTTGCACGCTTTAAGGGATTGTGCCAAAAATCAAGGAAATGTTGGTTACACCTTGTGATACAATGATCTTAAACAAAATGTAGATATATTGCAATTACAGTGTAATTCCAGGGGTTTTGGCCCCTCTGATTACCATTACTTCAAACCATGTTAACTGAGAATAACTGGCTGAGAATAACTACTGCTTGGACACTATACACACAAAATGATGGGGTCTAAATTAGCTGTTACCACTCAAGAAAGATTTTAGTCACTGTGGATAGTTCTCTAAAAACATCTGATCAACGTGCAGCAGCAGTCAAAAGAGCTAACAGAATGTTAGGAACCATTAGGAAAAGAATAGAGAACAAGACAGAAAATATCATAATGCCTCTATATAAATCTATGGCATGCCCACATCTTGAATACTATGTGCAGATCTGGTTGCCCCATCTCAAAAAAGATACATTAGAATGGGAAAAGATACAGAGAAGGGCAACTAAAATGATTAGGGGTATGGAACAGCTAACATATGAGAAGAGATTTAAAAAACAGGGATTTTTCAGCTTGGAAAAGAGACAACTAAGGGTGGAGATATGATACAGGTCTATAAAATCTTGACTGGCATGGAGAAAATGAACAAGGAAGTGTTATTTACTCCTTCACATAACACAAGAAGTAGTAGTGACCCAATGAAATTAATAGGCAACAGGTTTAAAATAAACAAAAGGAAGTACTTCTTCACACAACACACAGTCAACCTGTGAAACTCTTTGCCAGGAGATGTTGGGAAGGCCAAAACTTTAACAGGGTTCAAAAAAGAGCTAAGTAAGTTCATGGAGAACAGGTCCATCAATGGCTATTAGCCAGGATGGGATGGGATTCACTATCATGCTCTGAGTATCTCTAGCCTCTGTTTGCCAGAAGCTGGGAGTGGATGACTGGGGATGGATCACCTGATATTTGCCTGTTCTGTTCATTATCTCTGAAGCACCTGGCATTGGCCACTGTCAGAAGACAGGATATTGGGATAGATGGATCATTGCTCTGACCCAGTATGGCCGGTCTTATGTTTTTAATTAGGGTGTAAACACAATGTACTTTATGAACCTGAATTCTAAAATGACATGCACTAGGAAACTAAAGATGTGATCATGAATGATTTAGCCATGTCATTAGCCTTCCATCATATAAATTAGTAATAACTATCAAAAAGCATAAGCACAATGTAGTTACACCATAACTGGACTTTAATTACATGATAATTAAGGCCACTGTATTATAAAATGTAACTAAAATATTCTGTGTACAAAAGCTGTTGTGGGAGTGGGCAGGAGTTTGGAACAATTCCCATTTTGGCACATTCCTGCCCTTGGAATTCCAGTGGCGCTGCACCAGTAACTGCTTAAAATATGCACCAGATAATTGCAATTTGAGCAAAATGTTTATTTCAAATGTTCTGTAACTTGTTGGCTTTTCAAATATTGCTAATCATATAGTTCTGCTATAGCACCTTGGAAACATCATTAGATTGATACTTATGTATACTTATACGGACATCATCTTATACTGAAGTTGTAAGCTTGGGACCGGAACTGTCTTTTTGTCGTGCGTTTGTACAGCACCTAGTACAATGTGGCCTTGGTCTCTAACTGGAGCCTGTAGGCTCTGCTGCAGATAACTAATACATATAATGATCATTGCTCTTTCTGGCCCATGTTACAGAGGTCTGGATCTTGCTGCCATTTTGGCAAGCATTTATTTCAGTTTCTCATTCTTTATATTGGTGAACCCTTCATCATGGGTTCCCTGCACAATATGTGATCTGAACAGTGCTTTGCAAACATTTGGATCTACATTCAGATCTTAACATTACAACTTGGCCCTGCCCCTATTTTTCATGCTGATACTCAGTGTCTCTTAACAATTTGTCCCCCATACTAGTTGTTTCCAGTTAGAAATATTTCTTAATTGTGCTTAATTCCCCACTCACTTACAGTAAATTTACCATTCCCTCAAATAAAGCTACTACTTTACACCAGTGCAATTAAGACAACAATCAGTCCCAGTAAGTTTCACAGTTGCTTTTAGTAAGATGATATGTCAATATATATTTCTCTCCCTCATGTTGCCATGCATTTGAGGCCGCAGAGTCCTTCCCTAAATGTGGCTTGGTTTGTTGTGAGTCAAGTTTCAAATGATGGGTGCTACCTAAGTCTGGCCCTTAGACTTAAGTAGCATCTTAGAGAAGATTAATAATCAATAATCAGTATTGCCCATCACCAGAAAAAATGGAATTGTAGTGTCTCTTCCAGTCCCTGCTTGAATACACAACATTTTTCCAAGGACAGACAGGGAAGCCCCAACTCTTACAGGAGCCATATAAAATAGAGTAGGCAAAGCACTTAGAATATACAGGCAAGGGACTGATCTTGCATTGGCTGTGAGGCCGTCCCTTTTCATCTCCCAAATAGGTCTGATTCTATGATTCATTTTGCATCCTTCCTAGGTCATTTTTGAGGCTGTTCGAGGATTTACAGAATATGGGGACACAGCTGTGGACAATGTGGGTGTCAGGAATGGGCCATGTGGTAAGTCTATCCCTATGTTTCAGTGATTCCCATCTCCTTTTCCCATTTGTTTACTTTACCACAGTCCGGTAGAGAATAAGGACTCCCAAAGATCCAAACCTCATAGAAAGGAAGTCAAAAATTCACAGTGATGCTCATCAAAATTTATTGGGTTTTTCCTTAGTTTCCACCCAAATCCCTTCTTGGCATCTCAGTTTTGTTCCAAATGAGCTGCAAGGTTGTTTGAAAATCAGTCCATTTTCATTAAATTCAGCAAATGTAGATTTGTAATAAAATTCCAAAGCAGATGAATGTCACCTGTCTTGGGGTTTCACTGAGCTCTCTACTCAACATGTAATAGTAAAACAAGAAAGAGCCAGAACTCTTCCCAAAGGAGCTCTGCAAAACACACTGCACTGTCACATTACACAGAGAAATAACAATGAATCAGGAGAAATGAAGCACAGCCCAAACCCTCAGATCATAATATTATGGGTTTTGGGGAAATTTGATTCTGAATTGGAATTTGAGGCTGGTCCATATCTTTATAATCTACCAAAACAAAAGACATGATCTGAACACACCTAAACTATGAAATAGTCCTGTCCTCCAAAGTGCTTGTAACCCCTCCTAGCTTGGAGTCATCTGCAAATTTTATAAGCATACTCTCCACTCCAAGTCACTAATGAAAATATTGAATAGTACTAGGGCTAGACTGACCCCTGCAGGATTGCCATAGATACACCCTCCCAGTATGACGGTGAACCATTAATAATAAACAGTCTTTCAACCAGTTGTGCACCCATTTTATAGTAATCTCATCTAAAACTTTAGGTATGTATGGAACACTTTGAAAATATATAACACTGTAAATCTCACTAACAAACATTATTATTACTATAGAAAATATGTGCAAGAAGATATCTCCAGGTCTTAACAGGGCCTGCTTCTCTCCTGTCTGTAAGATACTTTTTCTATAATGACAATAAAAGACTCAGATTTACAGTAGCATAAAACTGCAGGGTGGTTGACGGACTAAATTCTGGTCACAGAAATCCTCAGAATGAATAGTTTTCTTTAAGATCCAATGAGTAGTGTTTTAATACTCTTGAGGCTTATTGTTCTTGGACAGAAAGAGTCACTTTCTGGTTTCCCCAGGCTGTGCAGCACGCTATTCCACCACTGGATGGAGCACAAATGTAATCTCAAGAGTTAGAACAAAAGCACTGCTCTGAGAGTGTTCAATTTTATGGCTACTAATGAAGACAAAGGTCATGCTAATCAATAACACTGGTGAAAAAAAATTCTCCAAACATTTTTGATAGAAAACACCTATTTGACTAAATGGAAATTTTTATGGGAAAACATCATTTTCATTGAATTTTTTCATGCAAAAAATTTAATTTCCTACCCAGCTGTACTAATAAGCCAGGGAGTTTTATTCTTGATTTTAATTTTTTCATTTATAGATTTTTTTTCCACTTTACATCTTTAGGGACAAAATTTTTAGACCCAGAGTCTCCTCTTCTTTCTGCACCAGCAGAACAAAATAACCCTAAAGCTAGAACAGAGGGATCTGCTGGTGGTGCAAAGTCAGTGTAACAGTTCCTAGCTGATCCTTCCCGCTCTGCAGCTGGTGTAGGAGGCATTATTAGAGGAAGAAGGTTTGGCAGGCCTCATCTGCTCTTTCTGGCTGCCCTTTGGGTTTGTTGGCAGCAAGCACAAATCAGAGAAGCCTAAAGCTGATCTATTGTATTCTGGGTGATCATACTGGTGCACTAAGGAAGTGTAAAGGAGTGTTAAAGACACCTTTGCACTTTCCCTCCTGCATTGCAGGGCTGCATTGTGTGTTCCTCAGCCACCAGCAAGGGACTTGGTCCTAGACTCAAACTTCCCTCTAGTTTTGTTCGCACAATTTTTGCATGCCTACCTGTTTACACTGTTTGTGTACAAGCAAATACAAAGAGTGTGTATGCTGAATTTGAGCCCATGTTTGGAAATAAAGCATACTTTTTCAAAGAAGCCTCCACATTGCTCATGCAATTTTTCCTGACTCAGAGTTTGTACACAGAAATTAATCAGGTATTTACATGTGCAAACTATATTTGCATGTGCAAATGCACATTTGATGTGCAAAATCAGAGTTTTCATAGGAGCAGCATATTGGATGTGAAGAACTGAAAGTGCAAAAAGCCTGGACCATTTTGGAGTCAACTCTTTAAAATGTGTATTCGCATTTAAGGTTTAAACTCTTTACATATCTGGAATAATTTCAGTCAACACATACTATTCATTTCATAGTATTTGTTAGACCTCAAACTGGCCATTTTGTCCTCCCAGTAATTTTTTTTTGATAAACTATACTGCATAAAAAAGAACAAATTCAGTTGAGTTTGATGGGTTTCCAGCTGCATGCACAACTAGTTTATAGGCATTAATTATCATTATTGTATACAGTTATTTCATCATTTTTCAAAGATTTCCATCCTGGCCATATGTGGCTTCCATTTTTGTACCACAATTTAGAGACTACAAATAATGCTGTTTGTAGATTAAGTCAGATAGATGTCTAACTCACTGATTTGTGGACTCATTCAGGTATTTATGCATCTAAATGACCTATAGTACATCCATAAATAATAGGGGAAGAGTATATTCAGTACATTAGCTAATCAGTCAGATGTAACTCACTCAAGGTAGGTCTCCTGGTTGCATCATGTGTTATTGCATACTCAATTCACCATGGAATTATTTAAGGGGACTGCAACAAATGATGCTAGCTGACTTTCATTCAGCAAGGAAAAAGAGAAAGTGCTTGTGTGCTAAGAAGGATTTAGGTGTCTCTCTGTGTTGCTGCATTACCTTTGCAATTCCAGAGGTTTAAATACAAATGTTACTAGGTCACCAATGGAATGAGTTTAATGTTGGCCACCTGGTCACATTGGCCCTAGTGGCTCCTATCACACAAGGACATCACGCTATAACATCCATTTTAGGAGAAGTCCAGCTGCTAGAAGCTAGGCAGGAAGACGTAAGCATCAGCCCAGCTTGTTAAGACCCCTTGCATGGTGCCTTCACTTGTTCTGTCTGTCACTAGGCAGCTCTTTCAGCTCTCGTTTTCACACAAAGTAAATATCATTTTGGGGAAATAAACACACTGATTAGAAAATTGTAATTGCGTCAATATTATTTTGTTACTGCTGTGCTGCATCTGCTGCCAGGCCTGCGATTCCCAGCACTGCCAACACCTACAGATGATATGACCTTCACTGCTCTAACAGAAAAACCAGAAGAAGCCACACATCCAACTGCAAATACATTTCCAACAAAGGAGGCACAGGCTGTGGCAGGCTCAGTGGCTATTACCCAGCCAGCAATCAGACAGGCTTTTCTAAAAACTCTTTTACTTACATCAGTTTTACACTGGGACAGTTCCACTGACTCCAGCGGAAATATTCCTGATTTACACTGGTGTAAGGGAGAGGAGACTGAAGCCTGGCGTTTTTTGGTGAACAGGGACAGTGATGATTCTGTAGTTATAATTCATTGTCTTGGGTGATCTTTTTTAGTGATGGTGCCATCTACCACTCCCCCATCATCAACTGCAACAACAGAATCTACTCCGTCATTGATAACAGGTAATTGCTATTCATATGCACATACTAGCCAATAGACAGCAAGAGGAATTCTGGTTTTATTCCTATTCTGCAACTGATTTGGTTTACTTAACCTTTCCTTGCTTCAGCATCGCCATTTGTAAAGTGGGGAGAAAAATATTTCCCTATCACACAAGGGGTGTTTTAGGACTTACTTCGTTAATGTTGTTGAGCACTTTGAGACCTTTAAATGAAAGGTGCTGTAGAAGTGCAGAGCATTGTCCTTGCATGGATCAGGGCACTCCAGAGTCAAAGGTGTTCATATGTGTCAGCTGAACGCGCCTGTGTATTAATGCAGCTATATTCCATTCTTCATCTGCAGAGGCAACCTGCAGTGTGCATAGTGACCCCCACTATTACACTTTTGACAATCAGTCTCACACATTCATGGGAAATTGCACCTACACCCTGTCCAAGCTGTGTGATGGGAACAGCACGCTGCCCTACTTCAATGTGGAAGCAGCGAACGAACACAGAGGAGGCAACATGCGCGTGTCCTACGTCCAATATGTGGATGTTGATGTTTATGACTACAGCATAACTCTGGGTAAAAACAGGGTTGTTAAGGTAAGAACTGGGGTCTAAAGTGAAAGTCAGGATCTCTCCATTTTACCTACTGACTATATTTTTAGCCTCTTTTCATGAATGTAGAATTGTGTTTATGGTACAAATCACAGGGAAATGTACAATTAAAAAAAAAAGCAATACTAACCTTCCCTCGAAGTGCCCCGCCTAAGAGATACCATTTAATGTATTTACTCCCAGTTTGTAGGGTAGGCAGATACCTCCAGTTTAATGATGGCATAAATGCCTAGAGAGAGAGAATAATAATTACAAATTCAAAAACTACTTAAAGACACTGGGCCTCTAAGAGGTCTCAGCACAGAACTCATGGCCCAGGGGGAGTGTGAGCTATGGTAGCTTTTAGCCATGTTTGCACCCCACAATCCCAGTCTGTTCCATGGGCTAGAGACATGATTAAAGGACTCTGAAAAAGGTGTATGGGGGAAGCGGGTAGGGGTGGGGATGGGGGTGTTCTATCATAATTCTAGCCAAAATAATCAGACCCTTGGTAAAACAGTGCTTAAAGTTTGCCCCCCGGTGACCCTACTCAAATTATGTATTTATTTGGCCAGTTTTGTGACCCTGACCACTTTAAGTACTGGTTAGAGAGGCCCCCAGCATAACTTAGCCTGGGAAGTGGGGGGGGGGGGGGAGGAGCTGACTTAATTACAACAGCCTCCCTGGGCTGCTCTATGGACAGCAGAACTGCACGCTGTACCCCATACACAATTAGCCCTTCCATCCCCACCCTTGGCACCCTCCCTAAGCTAAGGTATCCAACAGGATACTTGAAGGACAACAGCCTTACAGATGTCTACCCCAATGCCTGTGCTTGCATCCCCTCAAGCCAAGACATGGCTGCAAGGGTTCTTCTGCTCTAGCACCCTCTCTGCCATTCTGGTTCAGCAGCTTCGATGGCCTCGCCCTCCCACCAGGATACCTTTCCAGTTCAGTCCCCTTCCAGGGTCACTACAGTCCAACTAGAAGTTCAGCCACACATCCAAACAAACTCTTCCTCTGCCCCTCTTGGGCTACTCTTCAGCCCCCCTTCTGGGCTCAGTTCTCAGCCCCTTCTGGGTTAGCTTTTTCACAGATCCCTACTCCCGAGTCCTGCAGCATTCTCCTTTGCTCTCTTAGATGAGCTCTGCCTCCCAGGCCTTTCTCCCTGGAGGCCCTTTTTCCTTGGAGGTTCCCCCACCTTTCCTCTGGGGGGGGGGCCCTCTGGCAGCTTTTCTAGGGCCCTCTCCGCTTCTTAGCTCACGCAGGGCCCCCATGGGAGCCAATGGTTGCCACCTCTGAGGTCCAAAGAAACCAGAGCATGGGATGGCCAGTCTGGGCCAGCAGGGGGCGAGCAGGGCTTGGTGCCACTCGCTCCCTCCTTGCCCTGTTTAAAATGCAGATGCACTACAGAGAGCCAGCAATGGGCCCCGCTTTTCCTTCACAGAGCCATTGAAGGACCCCCTAATCCCAGGGCCCAGCCCACTTTCATCCACCAAGCCACTGACAGACCTCACGTCTCCGGGCCCAGCCCCGCTTTCCCCCACCGAGCCACACACAGACCTCATGTCTTTGGGTCCAGCCCCGCTTTCCCCATCGAGCCACTGATAGACCTCACATCTCCGGTCCCGGCCCCGCTTTCCCCACTGATCTACTGACAGACGTCACGTCTCCGGGCCCAGCGCCGCTTTCCCCATCGAGCCACTGATAGACCTCACGTCTCCGGGCCCAGCCCCGCTTTCCCCCATCGAGCCACTGATAGACCTCACGTCTCCGGGCCCAGCGCCGCTTTCCCCCACTGATCCACTGACAGACCTCACGTCTCTGGGCCCAGTCCCGCTTTCCCACACCGAGCCACACACAGACCTCATGTCTTTGGGTCCAGCCCCGCTTTCCCCATCGAGCCACTGATAGACCTCACATCTCCGGTCCCGGCCCCGCTTTCCCCACTGATCTACTGACAGACCTCACGTCTCCGGGCCCAGCGCCGCTTTCCCCATCGAGCCACTGATAGACCTCACGTCTCCGGGCCCAGCCCCGCTTTCCCCCAGCGAGCCACTGACAGACCTCACGTCTCCGGGCCCAGCCCCGCTTTCCCTCACTGATCCACTGACAGACCTCACGTCTCCGGGCCCAGCCCCGCTTTCCCACACCGAGCCACACACAGACCTCATGTCTTTGGGTCCAGCCCCGCTTTCCCCATCGAGCCACTGATAGACCTCACGTCTCCGGGCCCAGCGCCGCTTTCCCCCACTGATCCACTGACAGACCTCACGTCTCTGGGCCCAGTCCCGCTTTCCCACACCGAGCCACACACAGACCTCATGTCTTTGGGTCCAGCCCCGCTTTCCCCCAGCGAGCCACTGACAGACCTCACGTCTCTGGGCCCAGCCCCGCTTTCCCCCAGCGAGCCACTGACAGACCTCACGTCCCTGAGCCCGGCCCCACTTTCCCTCACTGATCCACTGACAGACCTCACGTCTCCGGACCCAGCCCCGCTTTCCCCCACTGATCCACTGACAGACCTCACATCTACGGGCCCAGCCATGCTTTCCCCACTGATCCACTGACAGACCTCACGTCTCTGGGCCCAGTCCCGCTTTCCCCGCTGAGCCACTGACAGACCTCACGTCCCTGAGCCCGGCCCCACTTTCCCCGCTGAGCCACTGACAGACCTCACGTCCCTGAGCCCAGCCCCACTTTCCCTATCAAGCCACTGACAGACCTCATGTCTCCGGGCCCAGTCCCGCTTTCCCGCAGCGAGCCACTGACAGACCTCACGTCTCCGGGCCCAGCCCCGCTTTCCCACACCGAGCCACACACAGACCTCATGTCTTTGGGTCCAGCCCCGCTTTCCCCATCGAGCCACTGATAGACCTCACGTCTCCGGGCCCAGCGCCGCTTTCCCCCACTGATCCACTGACGGACCTCACATCTCCGGTCCCGGCCCCGCTTTCCCCACTGATCTACTGACAGACCTCACGTCTCAGGGCCCAGCCCCGCTTTCCCCACTGATCCACTGACAGACCTCATGTCTCCGGGCCCAGCCCCGCTTTCCCCCAGCGAGCCACTGACAGACCTCACGTCTCCGGGCCCAGCCCCGCTTTCCCCCAGCGAGCCACACACAGACCTCATGTCTTTGGGTCCAGCCCCGCTTTCCCCCAGCGAGCCACACACAGACCTCATGTCTCCGGGCCCAGCCCCGCTTTCCCCCAGCGAGCCACTGACAGACCTCACGTCTCAGGGCCCAGCCCCGCTTTCCCCACTGATCCACTGACAGACCTCATGTCTCCGGGCCCAGCCCCGCTTTCCCCCAGCGAGCCACTGACAGACCTCACGTCTCCGGGCCCAGCCCCGCTTTCCCCCAGCGAGCCACACACAGACCTCATGTCTTTGGGTCCAGCCCCGCTTTCCCCCAGCGAGCCACACACAGACCTCATGTCTCCGGTCCCGGCCCCGCTTTCCCCCAGCGAGCCACTGACAGACCTCACGTCTCTGGGCCCAGCCCCGCTTTCCCCCAGCGAGCCACTGACAGACCTCACGTCCCTGAGCCCGGCCCCACTTTCCCTCACTGATCCACTGACAGACCTCACGTCTCCGGACCCAGCCCCGCTTTCCCCCACTGATCCACTGACAGACCTCACATCTACGGGCCCAGCCATGCTTTCCCCACTGATCCACTGACAGACCTCACGTCTCTGGGCCCAGTCCCGCTTTCCCCGCTGAGCCACTGACAGACCTCACGTCCCTGAGCCCGGCCCCACTTTCCCCGCTGAGCCACTGACAGACCTCACGTCCCTGAGCCCAGCCCCACTTTCCCTATCAAGCCACTGACAGACCTCATGTCTCCAGGCCCAGGCCCACTTTCCCCGCTGAGCCACTGACAGACCCAACGTCCCTGAGCCCGGCCCCACTTTCCCCTAGCCCACGAAGCTAGCACCAGGCCCCTCATTCCTGCTCCTTTGCCCCAGGCCTATGGAGAAAGCCTGGGTGTCCTCATCCCTGGTCTCCCTCACAGGCAACGCCCCCCATCCTGCTCCAAGGCAGGCCATCTCTCTTCCGCCCCAATGCAGAGACTCAGCCAGGGTCCAAACCAAGGGCGGCCCCCACATGGTGGGGAACTCGAAGGGAAAGGTGAGCCAAGGGCTGGAGCGAAGGAGGTGACAAAACTCAGGACTTTTAATGTCCAGCGAAGACTTCCAGAATTTCCAAGATGGCTACCATTAAAAAGAGACAATCCTAGGAAAGCCAGGGTAGGTGGCAGCCCTACAGGATTCTCACTTGCCTCTAGTAGTTCCCCCTTCACTGAGTGCTCTCACCCTTTTTATGAGGCCCAGGTGTTCATCAGGCTAACACCTCGCCCCATTAGTCCTCGCCCCGCAGGCTGGGAGGCAGCTAGTTAATGCACAGGAGGGGCTGCCCCATTTCCCTTTAAAGGGTACGTTTACACTCCATTAACATACCTGCGGCACCGAGTCTGAGCCCGGGTCAGCTGACTTAGAAGTGTAGACATTCGTGATCAGGTTCGGGACACCCTCTCAGAACCCAGGCTCCAGCCCAAGCCTGAACATCAGTGCTGTCATTTTTTAGCCCTGCAGCATGAGCCCCCGAGCCTGAGTTAGCTGACCCGGACCAGCTGCATCTGTCCAGAAGGTCTTTAATATTGCAGCATCGTCATACCCAAAAGGCCAGTTGTCCTGTGACAGGCCCCTTTATACCTTTCAGAATCTTAACCCAGTGTAAGGGGGCCGGTGTAGGGATGAAGATCTCACTAATTGTAAATTTGACTCAAAACTTGCAACAAAGAATAGGTCACATTACTTCATTAAATAGCTTCTTATGAGAAAGTAATGCAGTAATATATGTGACAAGCAAAGAAAGGTTTAAATGTACAGTGAGACCTTTCCTTTTCTGCTTATATGTAGATTTAGAATCATAGAATCATAGAATCATAGAATCTCAGGGTTGGAAGGGACCTCAGGAGGTCATCTAGTCCAACCCCCTGCTCAAAGCAGGACCAAACCCAATTAGATCATCCCAGCCAGGGCTTTGTCAAGCCTGACCTTAAAAACATCTAAGGAAGGAGATTCCACCACCTCCCTAGGTAACCCATTCCAGTGCTTCACCACCCTACTAGTGAAAAAGTTTTTCCTAATATCCAACCTAAACCTCCCCCTCTGCAACTTGAGACCATTACTCCTTGTTCTGTCATCTTCTACCACTGAGAACAGTCTAGATCCATCCTCTTTGGAACCCCCTTTCAGGTAGTTGAAAGCAGCTATCAAATCCCCCCTCATTCTTCTCTTCTGCAGGCTAAACAATCCCAGTTCCCTCAGCCTCTCCTCTTAAGTCATGTGCTCGAGCCCCCTAATCATTTTTGTTGCCCTCCGTTGGACTCTTTCCAATTTATCCACATCCTTCTTGTAGCGTGGGGCCCAAAACTGGACACAGTACTCCAAATGAGGCCTCACCAGTGCCGAATAGAGGGGAATAATCACGTCCCTCGATCTGCTGGAAATGCCCCTACTTATACAGCCCAAAATGCCGTTAGCCTTCTTGGCAACAAGGGCACACTGTTGACTCATATTCAGCTTTTCGTCCACCGTAACCCCTAGGTCCTTTTCTGCAGAACTGCTGCCCAGCCATTCGGTCCCTAGTCTGTAGCAGTGCATGGGATTCTTCCGTCCTAAGTGCAGGACTCTGCACTTGTCCTTGTTGAACCTCATCAGATTTCTTTTGGCCCAATCCTCTAATTTGTCTAGGTCCCTCTGTATCCTGTCCCTACCCTCCAGTGTATCAACCACTCCTCCCAGTTTAGTGTCATCTGCAAACTTGCTAAGGGTGCAGTCCACACCATCCTCCAGATCGTTGATGAAGATATTGAACAAAACCGGCCCCAGCACCGACCCTTGGGGCACTCCACTTGATACCGGCTGCCAACTAGACATGGAGCCATTGATCACTACCCGTTGAGCACGACCATCCAGCCAGTTTTCTATCCACCTTACCGTGCATTCATCCAGCCCATACTTCCTTAACTTGCTGGCAAGAACACTGTGGGAGACTGTATCAAAAGCTTTGCTAAAGTCAAGAAATAGCACATCCACTGCTTTCCCCTCATCCACAGAGCCAGTTATCTCATCATAGAAGGCAATTAGGTTAGTCAGGCATGACTTGCCCTTGGTGAATCCATGCTGACTGTTCCTGATCACTTTCCCCTCCTTTAAGTGGTTCAGAATTGATTCCTTGAGGACGTGTTCCATGATTTTTCCAGGGACTGAGGTGAGACTGACTGGCCTGTAGTTCCCCGGATCTTCCTTCTTCCCTTTCTTTAATTAGCAGCTAAAATGAACTGATAGGTGTAAAATATATATTTTAATTTTAATGACTTTTGCAGCTTTTTCTTGGTTTCTCTTGTTCTTTGCTGATTGCACTTCCTGACATTTCATATATATTTAAATTTTTAAAGAAAATTAAAGATTTTTTAAAAATCATCATGTTCTAAAACTTCATCCTAGGCCTTAGATTTTAAAGAACCTTATACCGTAAACTTGCTCGTTCAGAATTTGAACATGAGCCTATAATTAGTTAATATTTGCACAGCACTTTGGGGTATGTCTACACTGCAATTAAACACCTGCGGCTGGTCCATGTCAGTGGACTTGGGCTCACGGGGCTATAAAAGATGTCGGTCTCTTGGACCTTTCCACCTCACAGGGTCCCCAAGCCTGAACATCTACACTGCAATTTTACAGGCCGGTAGCCCAAGCCCCACAAGTCCGAGTCAGCTGAGATGTCCAATTGCAGGTCTTTAATTGCAGTATAGACATACCTGAATGTGCAAAATGCTAAGTAAGTGGTAAACAGGCGTTCAAGGAGCACAGCATAAATATCTACTGTAGTCAGATATGATAGATAATTATTATGTGCCCACAAATGCCTATTTTCCCACATAAGCAGATTCTGTGCCTGCAAATGGGTGTGTGAGCTAAATATGGAGGTACAACTTTGGAAGCCGCATAAAAAACGTAGCCCTTTAAAGTCAAATAATGAAGCCTTTTTGTTTCTTGTGCATGCAGGTGAACGGAGTCATTCAGATACTTCCTGTGGTACTGACATCAGGTGTAAATATTTTCTTCAGTGGACAGTACGTCATGATTACCACTGCCTTTGGGCTGAGAGTTAAGTTCAATGGAGATCATAGAGCTGAAGTGATTCTTCCCAGTATATACAAGTCTAAAGTCTGTGGAATGTGTGGAAATTACAACGGGGACAAAGCAGATGACTTTCTTAACCCAGATGGAGAGATGGAAGCAAATTCGGTCAGCTTGGGCAACAGCTGGCAGATTTATAATGACTCCAGGTAGGACTCCAAGCCCTACGCTTGTCCTTAGTGGATTGATATGTAATGAGTAGGTACATTAAGTGCTTATTAACAGTGATACAAAAAGGTCCAGATTTGCTGGATGAAAAATAATCCTATCAATGCTCATATTAAAAACAACAGGAATATATGTGGCACCTTAGAGACTAACACATTTATTTCACCATAAGCTTTCATGGTCTACAGTCCCACTTCATTGGATGCATAGAATGGAACATACAGTAAGCAGATATTTATGCATTCAGAGAAACATGAAAAGGTGGAAGTACCTATACCAACTGTAAGAGGCTAATTAATTAAGAGTAGCAGCCGTGTTAGTTTGTTCTAATTAGTTAAGAGGAATTATTATCAGCAGAGGAAAAAAACTTTTGAAGTGATAATCAAGATGGCCCATTTCGGACAGTTGAATGCTCATATTGTTCATGTAACTGAAGTTTCACAGCTGTTTTTATTGGGAAAGAGAATGAATCTGAGCAAAAATATCACAAAGGTCTAAACTGGGTCTCTATATTTTTTATTATTATTAATTAGAAACATGAAACTTGAAAACTTTTTTGCCTTTTATGTGCCCTTTCTGTGTGTCCTTCATGTGCAAAATCTGTTTGTAAACCCTTATCAAATCAAAATAGATTCTAACTAAGCCATTGAAAGGCAGTAGGACTATGTCTATGTTGAATTCCAAGTGTGTTTTTCCCCATTCGTTTCATGCCCAAAATGAGCAGAAACATTTTTTCTTAAAAATATTTCATGCTTGGACAGGGGCAAGCCTTGGAATGGTACTAAATATGTTATGCAAAACATCTTGGGCTTCAGTGCATGCAAATTTCATTAGTGAATTTCTCTGCATCTTTTTTCCTTCTAGCTGTGTCCCAGATCTTGGCCATTCCCCAAACTGCTCAGATGATGAAAAACAAATGATCCAAAGCAACAAGTACTGCGGGCTGATCACAGATCCAAGTGGCCCGTTCAGGCACTGCCACTCAGTAGCTGATCCACTGGTTTATTTTGAAGACTGCCTGTATGATCTGTGTGAACTTCATTTGAACAATGCAGCCCTCTGCAATAACCTACAGTCATATGCTGATGTGTGCCAAGCTGCAGGCATTTCTGTGGGAACATGGAGAAATGAAACATTCTGTCGTATGTATCAAAGCTGACTTTAGATTATAAAAAGAAAAACTTTTTCACTAGGAGGCTGGTGAAGCACTGGAATGGGTTACCTAGGGAGGTGGTAGAATCTCCTTCCTTAGAGGTTTTTAAGGTCAGGCTTGACAAAGCCCTGGCTGGGATGATTTAGTTGGGGTTGGTCCTGCTTTGAGCAGGGGGTTGGACTAGATGGCCTCCTGAGATTCTATGATTCTATTATAGGTGGGGTTGGTAGCGCTCTCTATTATTAAAGTTGCCTGACATTTCCCATTATAAGTCCCTGTTTTCAATTGCTTATAACTTTGTCAAACTTTAACCATGTGGGCTGAAATTTTCCATGCTGGGTGTCTGCCTCAGGTTGAATTTTCCTGGGAAAAACTTCCTTAATTCTGGCAACCTTAATTCTGGCATTTCTTAACCTTTGTTTGCTTGACTTTACAATTTTAATAAAATTCTTTCAACATAATTAGGTGTAGGGAAGTGAGTGGTGGTGGTGGTGACGGTTTAATATATGTATATAACCAGACATAATCTATAGCAGAACCACTACTCTCTCTTGATTTATTTTTTTTAGTGACATTAATCAGGAGTTTGGGAAGGAAGAAAAATATAAACTAAGTGATTAACAGTAATAATAAATAGAAAAATCACATTCATATAGTCCTGCCACCTAAACGTTCTACCTGTCGAGCAGCCAAGAAGAGCAATTTGTTTTTTCCCTTAACTCAATTATATTCAACGGAAGTTTCCTGTAATATTCTGCAGGATAGATGGACTTTTCTTGAGGTCAAAAGGCTAAACTGAAAGTGAACTGGGAGTTTTGATGGAGAATAAAAACTGACTAACGTCTTCGGTATTTGGCCGAAAATACTTTTAAAGGGAACAAAATATGTTATTGCAAATCAGTAGTTAAAAGGATTAATGTGGATGCCTTTTCAATTTACAGCACTGATCTGTCCACACAACAGTCACTATGAAGCATGCACGGCAGCCTGCCCTGCTACCTGTGTCAACCCAACGGCTCCTGCCAGCTGCAGCCTGCCGTGTGTGGAAGGATGCGTGTGCGACAGTGGCTATCTTCTCTACAACGATGGCTGTGTCCCCAGCAGTCAGTGCGGGTGTTGGCACAATGGCAAACACTACCCTGTTGGCGCTGAATTCTGGACCGATGACACCTGCTCCTCTAAATGCACATGCCCCTCTCGGGGGAGCAAAGTAACGTGCTCTAACGCAACCTGCCCAGCCGATCATTACTGTGGGGTTCAGAACGGAGAGCCTGGCTGCTACCGTGAGACCTATGGGATCTGCCGAGTCCACAACGACCCTCATTACAACACATTTGACAGAGAGACTCACCACTTCATGGGGAAGTGCACCTACACATTGGCCAAAGTGTGCTCCAACTCCAGCTCTCTGCCTTATTTCAACATAGAAGCCAAGAATGAGCATCGAGGGTACTCTGCGGTGTCCTATGTGCAGAAAGTCCTGGTGGAGGTTTATGGACAACACATAGAAATAATTAAGGCAACACCAAATCGTGTACTGGTGAGTTTTTTGCCTCCGTTACATTTTGGATTCAGAGGTGAAATGCAGCCTTGGCAGAATTACGCAAAAATGGAATGTTCTACTTTCACATTAAGTGTAATGCTAAGGATATTAAGAGTATCTAGCTTTGCCACTCTAACAAAGTAATGGATCAAACAAATCTAGGCACACATAGGAGCTAGTAATATCCACTAGGCGGAGCTAATGCTCTGGTAGCTAACGTAAAAGACTTGTAACCAGACTTGTATTCACAGGAGCGTGTGGGTGAAAACAGTCACTTATTAGAGACAGGAGTTCAGAATCAGATAGGAGCACTACAGTATGCATTGCCTGTAGCGTGGCCGGGTGTAAGAAAATCTCCTTTCTCCGGGACCCTCTCGGTCACAATTTCTGGAAGGAATGGAGGAGGTGTATGTTTGCAAAAACAAATGCACATGTTGCTTCCAAACAAGGCCCTGGATTTGTTTGTGAAATTTGCATAATTAGAAATATTGTGCCAGTTCCTCATCTAGTGTAAACCAGCCTGACTCCATTGGCTCCACTGAATTACACCAGCTAAGTAACTGGACCCACTAATCACATGTATGGTCACACAATTACTTAATTTGCAAATGCAAATGCAGGATATTTTTGTAGTATTCTCATTTACAGAACTGACCTTTGTTTCACCAGAATGAAATCCATTAAAGATCACATTTCTAACACCTAACTTCATGGATTCATTTGTCTTAGATCAATAAAATATGGTCAACTCTCCCTGTAACCACAGCTGGTGGGTCAATCACAGTGAGCAGGAGTGGACGATACGTTATGCTAGAGACAGATTTCAGACTGAGGGTTTCCTATGACACTGATCACTCGGTGGAAGTGAAGGTGCCCACCACCTATTTCACCAGGACCTGTGGCATGTGCGGTAACTTTAACAATCGGAGAGAGGATGACTATATGATGCCCAACGGGCAGCAAGCCAAGAACTCTAATGAGCTGGGAAACAGCTGGCGCGTCAAGGACGACGATCCTTCTTGTGATGTCATCAACCCACCCAGACCCTGCCCTGCAGACCAGGAGAACCTCTACAAAACAGAGAGATTCTGTGGCATGATAACCAAGAGGGCTGGCCCCTTTGGGGTCTGCCATTCTGTGATCAATCCTGAGAGCATCTTTGAGAGCTGTGTCTATGACCTCTGTGCGCTGAGTGGGAGTGAGCAGCTCTTGTGTAATGCTCTGGCGACCTACGCTGATGCATGTCAGGAAGCTGGGGTGACTCTTCCGCAGTGGAGAAACTCTACCTTTTGCCGTGAGTATCTGCATGGAATCGGATGTCTAAACAATCTACTCTAGTTTTGCAAAAGAGTTTACTACCCATGTACTGCATGATTTAGAGTTCTGAAAGTTTCCATTATTCACTCCTGATATTTTGAGATTACAAAACCCCTGAATGTCATGTGTATTAAAGGTGCCTGGCTGACAACAGGAAGAATGAAATCCTCTGTCTGAGGACAGGTACGGGTCTGAGGACAGCTGACTCTAGACTGTCTTGCCAGTGTTTATCTACCAAATTCCTCCCACACAGGTGTAAGGATACTTTAGTCAAGTGTTCATGTCTAACTGTTCTGAACCTTTCTATAGCCAGTATGTCAATTAATGCCAGTCCCCCCGTGATATGGAGATTTATCCACTAGTTACTAGATATGGTTTAGAGATGCAAAATTCTGATTTGGGTCTGAACTTCCCCAGAGTTCAGGGTATTTGTATTTGGTTGTTAAGGTCCTTCTCAGCTACAAACTATCTTTTTCTTTTATCGTCTAGTCCTGAAATAGGGACTTTTGGGTTTCAAGAACTTTTCTTAAAGTAAGTTGTTACTGAAAAGCTAAATATCCTGGGTTTTGGATGCAGATTTTCGGCTGTGAGTTAGACTGTAGAGTTTTTATTTGTTTTTCAGCGCTCCCTTGCCCTTCCAACAGTCATTACAATCCATGCACTAGTGCTTGTCCTGCAACCTGCTCCAACCCAGTAGCATCAAGCAACTGCAGTAAGCCTTGCGTGGAGGGATGTGAGTGCAACAGCGGGTTTGTTCTCAGCGGTGGACAGTGTGTTTCCATGGGCAATTGTGGCTGCCTCTATAAAGATAAATATTATGAGGTTTGTTCTAATGTCTGGTAGATGTTTGGGGCAGTATTTCACAGCTTGCAGTCAATCTGCACTTTTACAACTATGTTTATTTGCTTGACTCTAACAGAGAGGGGAAACTTTCTGGGAAACAAACTGTGAAGGCCAATGTAACTGTGCTGAAAACAGCACTATCGTCTGCAGTCCAAAGACATGTGAAGAAAGCCAAATTTGCAAGGTGCAGAATGGAATCTTGGGATGTTATTCATTGGACATCAACACCTGCCACATCTATGGGGATCCACACTACATAACCTTTGATGGGAGACTGTACCATTTCCAGGGTGGATGCAATTATACAATAGTTGAGACATGCACAAATTCTTCTGAGCAGTTCTCAGTGACAACCAGGAACGAACACAGAGGAAGCCAGGCCTGGACTGCTTTGAACTCAGTAGCTGTCACATTGAAAAACATTCACATTGCTTTGAGAAAAAACAAAGAGGTCTATGTAAGTATTATACCTTACCCACACACACCAGTGGGTTGCTGTCACAGGGTGCTCTCTCCACTAGTGGCATCTCCTCCTGGCCGCTCTGGAAATTAGCTCTGGCCAGGCATTACGCCCTCTTCTGGCAGTGTCTCTCCCACTGTCCTCTCTCTCATCCTTAGGACCCCTCTCACTCCAGGAACTGCAGCCTCCTCTCCTTCCTCTTCACAGGAAGGGGCTGCAGCCCTGCCTGCTCCTGCCCAGCTGAGTCTGCCTTCAATCACTCCCCTGATCCCTGGCTCCCCCTCCAGGTGCAACCTGTGGAGTTAATTGGCACGCCTGGCCATCTTAACCCCTTCCAATCTTGTGTGGGGGTGGACACTTCATCACAGTTGCCTTTGTTCTGTTTTATATTGAATCACATTCCTCTGAGTTATTTGCCTCCAGGATTGCAAACAATAAAGGACACACACACATGTTCATAGGTAAAGCAGAACCCAGGATAACTTTTCAGAGGCCAGGATAACTTTCCACTCCTCTCTCCATGTTGTTCAGCCCTGCTACATAGAGGATCTGTCTTGAGGAAATTCCTCACCTGGCTTTCTTACAAAATCAGTAGTGCCTTTCTTACTCTAACTAACAGATTATGTGCACCAACTAGAGAGGTAATATTATGACATCAGAAAATGAACTATAGATGGATCCAAATCAGGATCCCTCTACCACAGCTGGTTCTGATCAGAATTTTGCAGCTCTGGTCCTCTGCAAAATAAACACTCGAGTTTTGACATACTCAGAAGACATCACCGACTTTGTCATCAGTTGCTTTGTTGACTCAGCTATTTGTGTGTGCTATTTCCTTGTGTTTTAGGTGAATGGAATTCACGCTGATCTTCCTGTGACTCTGCATCCTGGAATTACAGTAGCTGTAAGAGGACCCTATGTGGTCATCGATACCTCCATTGGCATTCAGGTGGAGTTTGATGGTGACCAACAGCTTTTTGTTCATGCTGATGAACGGTTTAAGGGGCAGCTGTGTGGCCTGTGTGGCACATACACTGACAACCAGCTGGATGATTTCCTAAGACCAGACAGAGTCTTGGAACAGGATTCAAATAATTTTGGCAACAGCTGGCGAGTGAAGGATGACAATTGGACGTAAGTATTTGGAGACACCTATAAGTGCAGACAAATTACTTGATCCTTAAAAGGAAGAAGGTCAAGATACAAGATATGTGTATAGATATGTGCTCCATGGAAACCCTTGTCATTACTAGAAGCCAGTGGTTTCGTGTCATGGAGGTCAATTTTGGATCATGTAGATTTGCATATACTGTGTTTCCTTTCATTTTCACCTAGGAACAAGCCCAAAAAACGCAGCTGAAAACTCTTGGGGTACGTCTACCCTGCATTTTAAAACCCACGCCAGCGAATCTTAGAGTCCAGGTCTACACACTCAGGCTTGCACTGCGCCACTGAAAACAACAGTACAGACAGTGCACTCAGGCTGGAGGTCAGGGTCTGAAGCCCACCCTGCTCCCTGGGCTTCAGAGCCAAAGGTCCAGCCCAAGCTGGAACATCGACACTGCTGCTTTTAGCGCTGAAGCACGAGCCCCGCAAGCCCCCAGGCTGTAGACCCCGGCTCTGAAACTCGCTGCCATGGGTTTTAAAAGGCAGTGTAGACATAACCAATGTGTTCGGATGGTTTCAGTGTGAAATCTCCCGTCCTTACTGAAAACTGGGCCCATGTTACCTGTATATTAACTTAATAATTTCCATAGTCCACACCATGAACTTGAAATTTTTTTTTCATCCTTTGTTTTTGGTCTTTGAGAATGTTTCAGTATGAGCAGTGCTTAATTTGTGCCGGGGCTTGCCAGGGCTGATCCCCGGCACCTCTAGGCTTGGCAGTTCGTAGCCCTGGCACCTCTGGGCCTGCTGCATCAGTTATGAAAGTAAAAGAAATTGCTTGAGCCCCGGCACCTAATAGCTTGAGTCCTGGCACATCTTTCATTACAAATTAAGCGCAGGGTATGAGAGAGAATCCAGGTCTGTGGAAATTCTACATCAATCCAGATAGCTAGACAGTCTTTCTCCATCTCTTGATGTCTTCAGATCAAAACTGGATGCCATTCTGGACGATATACTTTAGCCAAACACAAGTTATTGGGATCAATGCTGGGGTAACTGGGTGAAATTCTATTGCCTGTAATGGGCAGGAAGTCAGACTAGATTACCTAATGGTCACTTCTGGCCTCTGCGAATCTGGCCCATCTGCCCTGATCCTGCAAGATTATGAGCATCTTCAGCTTCCACTGAAGTCAACATCTGGTTGAGAGCGCTTAGCATCTCATAGAATTGGGCACATATGCTTCAGCGGGAGTTGAGGGAACCCCTTGCAGAATCAAGCCCTTGCTGAATACTGAAACAGAAATGCTCAACACATACCAGAGCTGACACTTATCTCTTTTTGACGCAGCTGTGACCCGGTTGCCGTTATACCACCAGCCTGCAACCCTGTGCATGAGCATGAATATGAAGAATCCTGCAAAGTTATTTTGGCAAGCGGAGGGCCTTTTGAAGCTTGCCATTGGTATATCCCCCCTCAGCTGTACTTTGAGAGCTGCGTCTACGACCAGTGTGCCACAGGAGGAAACACTGAACAGTTTTGCACATCCTTAGACGCGTATGCTACCGCATGTGAAGGTAGAGGTGTAAGTCTGGGAGACTGGAGAAAAGAGACATTGTGTGGTAAGTAAAGAGGTGCTGTTAGAATGTAACTCATCGAAATAAAATACACCATGTTTTAGGAGTGTATATTATTTTCTTGATATTTCCATTCATAAAGAGACTTATTGGAGACATGTTTACAACAGATAATATTCTGGGATGTTTTAAAACAATAGAGCTGAATCTTGCTTGTGTGGTAAGTAATTGGCTAGTAGACATGTTAGAACTCCTCTTTTTACGGACAGGGATACTAGGTAATAATAGTCAGCACTAACACTAGCTAGAAGAAGAACATGTGAATTACAGCAAATCACTATCACATTGTCTCATTCTAGGAGATGAAACTTTTAAACTGTTTTTGTGTCTTACTTTTAAGGCAAGGTGGGATATAGAAATATTTCATATTAATAGCAATAATGTTCTATTTCCCCCTCTCTGCAATACTCCCACATGGCATTACAGACGTATACTGACATTGATTGATTGTTGGATCTCTTAACATGATTTTCTCTGTTCCCATAGTTGCCACGAATTCCACTGTGGAGCCTTCGACATCATTCACTACCACGGACGTGACAGGTGTGTAGCAAGTTCCTGCTCCGGGAGCTACCGTTGGGAGACAGGGAGAAGCCTCCTTTGGGATCATCACAGGAAATATCACCTCTCTTCTGTTCCTTTTCCAGTTCCCCCAGCTCACTGTAACGTGTCCTGTTCATTTGACACTGACTTCTGTGACTGGACACAGTCAGTCTCTGACAGCTTGGACTGGAAACGACACCGGGGCCCAACCTCCTCGGCAAACACAGGACCCTCGTACGACCACACTACAGGAGGTAGGGACTGCAGCCTACACCTAGCTCTGTTGTATAATGACGTGGCTGGTAGGAAAGCAATTCAGGAGCAAGTCTGGAAGGGCCTTTGGGTCAAATACAGAGTCCATGCCTCTAGGGGTAGATCCAGAGCCCACTGGGGTCAATGACATCACAAAAAATTAGCAACTTTCCTGGTTGGAAGAGAGCGGATAATTTCTTTACCGGAAACTGGCTTTTGGGATCAATGAGAAGACTCCCATTAAGATCAACATGCCTTGGATTACTATAGGAGTAATGCTATCCAGGGTGAAAATATGACATCACAATAAATCAGTGACTTTTAGAAGAGAGCGGATAATTTCTTTAGCAGAAACCGGCTCTTACAAGAAAAAAAACCAAACCTCCCTGTAGGCTGCAAAGCAACAAACCTGGATGACTGGATAAATAAATAGAAAGGAAATAGCTGAGAGCCCTGTTTGGAGTCTCTTGTGGAGTTGGGTGTGCTTTCCTCAGACCTACCGGAAACGGAATTCCATATCGCTTGTGTTACATTAAGGATCTAAATTTGCCTGTGGTGTTTATGCTGTGAGGAGTGTTGTCATTGTTCGCCATGTCCTATAGAGTGTACATTCCTTTGTAACACACTGTTTGTTTCAGATGGTTACTTCATCTACCTGCAAGGAAGCGAGGCCAACTATGGTGCTATGGCTCACTTGGAGAGTCCTGCGTGCAGTGCCAATGGACCCCAGTGTTTCCGCTTCTGGTATCACATGTACGGAGCGGCTCATGCGATGGCACTGAGAGTTTACGTCATTGAGAATGCAGCACTACATCTGGTCTGGTCAGAGACAGGAAATAAGGGCGATCGGTGGAACTTTGCAGCAGTCACTGTGTATAACAAAGGAAATATGCAGGTAGGTGAAAGCATTTGCCTTGGTTCATATAATGATAGGGCCTTGAATGAAGAACTAATGAATACGAAACAAAGTAACTCTGGCAACTTCCCTTTACCCTAGATACTCCTGGAGGGGATGCGGGGAGAAGATTTCCGCAGTGACTTAGCAGTGGATGACGTATCTCTCGTAGACGGCTATTGCCCAGGTACAGTGCATCACGTCAGAGTTCCTGTTTTTATGGACAGGGCTACTTGGTAATAATGGTCAGCGTTACCATTGTCTGGAACAAGAAGATGTGAATTACAGCAAATTTCTATAACATTCTCTCATTGTAGGAGATGAACCTACAACAACAGTGAGCCCCACATCAGTCACCACTCCCTCTTCTCCAGGGACAACCACGTCACATCCGTCGCCAAGTTCAGGTGAATTTCTCTGACATAAATGACAATTAATCGGCATGTCACACTGATCATCGGATTCCCCACAGCTCTTCTTCTCCTATTCTATATAAATGTGAGGGCAAAACATGTCCCAAAGGCGTAGAAATCATCTGGGTGAATAACAGTGTGGTTGTAGCCGTCTCGATCCCAGGATATTAGAGAGACAAAGGAGGTGAGCTCATATCTTTTATTGGACTAACGTTTGTTGGTGAGAGAGACAAGTGTTGGACATTTCACCTTCTATTCTACAGTGACACTCTGAGTTAGTCTGGCAGAATTGAAGAGAGCATTGTGTATGCTCAAGATCTTGTCTCTCTCACCAAGAGAAGTTGGTCCAATAAAAGATATTCCCTCACCCCTCTTAACATAAGAACATAAGAGCGGCCAGACTGGGTCAGACCAAAGGTCCATCTAGCCCAGTATCCTGTCTTCCGACAGTGTCCAGTGCCAGGTGCCCCAGAGGGAATGAACAGAACAGGGAATCATCAAGTGATCCATCCCCCGTCGCTCATTCCCAGCTTCTGGCAACCATAGGCTAGGGACACCATCCCTGCTCATCCTGCCTAATGGCTATTGATGGACCTGTCCTCCATGAACTTATCTAGTTCTTTTTAGAACCCTGTTTTAGTCTTTGCCTTCAAATCTTGCCTCTCTAGGTGAATAGCATAATTCCCACCAGGAAATCCAGGCAGCAGGTGCAATAGGAAGTATTCTACTCATGGTAGCTGGTGGCTGGTGAAAAGCTCAGGCATGGAATGAATGTTTCCAAATCAAGTTGTCCAACCCTAATAGGACAAGAAGCTGTTGTGGAAGTGATTGAACTAAAGCTGTGATTTATTGTGCTTTGCCCCCCAGAGTCCTGTGTGGTTGCGGGGGACCCTCACTACTACACCTTTGATAAACAAACTCATCATTTCATGGGGACCTGTGCCTACACCCTGTCCAAGCTGTGTGATGGGAACAGCACGCTGCCCTACTTCAATGTGGAAGCAGCCAATGAGCACAGAGGAGGCAACACTCACGTGTCCTATGTCCAATATGTGGATGTTGATGTTCATGGCCTGAGGATAACACTAGAGAAGGAGGGAGTCGTGAAGGTAGGTGCAGGGAGGGGGTCTGAGTAGCTTGCTGAGAATGACCTTGGAAGATCATTTATTTACAAGCAGAGCTTACCTTCTTCATGTCTAGGTAAATGGAAAGGGAGAGATTATCATCCCCTTTGCACCATCGCCGGGTGTGCAAATCTCCTCCAGCGGGCTTTATGTCGTGGTCAGCACAGACTTTGGGTTAACCGTGAAGTTTGATGGGAACCATCGAGTGGAAGTGACCCTTCCGAGCTTCTTTAAAGAGAAGGTTTGTGGGATGTGCGGGAACTACAACGGGAATGCAGCGGACGACTTTCTCAATCCAGATGGGGTGCTGGAGCCAGACTCTACCAGCCTTGGCAACAGCTGGCAGGTCTCCAACCACACCAGGTTTGTAGCTCTCATGGCGGATCTGGAATTCTCTGATAAGTATCAAATGTCAAGGGAAAGCCACCCAACAAACCAAGGGCTTTTCTCTTTTTTATCAGTTGTCTTCCAGGAAAGGACCATGAACCTGTCTGTGATGAGAGTGATAATCAAATCATTGCCAGCAGTGCTTTCTGTGGTCTCCTGACAGATGTGAATGGCCCATTTAAAAAGTGCCACCGGGTGCTAGATCCTACCATTTACTTCAGCAGCTGCTTTTATGACCAGTGTGAATTGAAAATGGATCCCGACTCCCTCTGCAAGAGTCTGCAGTCTTATGCAGATGCCTGTCGGTCAAGTGGAGTTCAGATAGATGCCTGGAGGAATGCTACCTTCTGTCGTAAGTACAAGCAAACGTGAGAGTTTCCACTGCGAGTTTCGTGCGTGTGTTTGGAATGGCTTTCATAGCTCTAGAAAAGAAATGGTTTGGAACCAGGACAATTGGAAATCGTTGCACGTGCTGGCTCATCGTTTTAGGTTTCATTGGGCATCATGCTCTTCTGCAGTTGCACTAGAACCTTAGGAGTTTCCATTTCCGAGTAACAAACATGGCGTCAATTGGTTCAGCAGATACTGTAATTCAGTAGAACTGAAACTGGCATATCATCGCACTGCATATGAAATAATTGGCATGTGATCAGGTAGCAAAGAGAATTGATTAGTATAACACTTCCTGATCTAACGACAAAGCTTTTGTTTTCTCCAGCAATTGACTGTCCGCCCAACAGTCACTATGAAGCATGCACGGCAGCCTGCCCTGCTACCTGTGTTAACCCAACGGCTCCTGCCAGCTGCAGCCTGCTGTGTGTGGAAGGATGCGTGTGCGACAGTGGCTATCTTCTCTACAACGATGGCTGTGTCCCCAGCAGTCAGTGTGGGTGCTGGCACAGTGGCAAACACT
This sequence comes from Macrochelys suwanniensis, assembly GCA_033296515.1. Taxonomy (NCBI): domain Eukaryota; kingdom Metazoa; phylum Chordata; order Testudines; family Chelydridae; genus Macrochelys; species Macrochelys suwanniensis. The sequence goes on along the minus strand of CM065783.1, from coordinate 2,025,611 downwards.
ACCCTGTTGGCGCTGAATTCTGGACCGATGACACCTGCTCCTCTAAATGCACATGTCCCTCTCGGGGGAGCAAAGTAATGTGCTCTAACGCAACCTGCCCAGCCGATCATTACTGTGGGGTTCAGAACGGAGAACCTGGCTGCTACCGTGAGACCTACGGGATCTGCCGAGTCCACAACGACCCTCATTACAACACGTTTGACAGAGAGACTCACCACTTCATGGGGATCTGCACCTACACGCTGGCCAAAGTGTGCTCCAACTCCAGCTCTCTGCCTTATTTCAACGTAGAAGCCAAGAACGAGCATCGAGGGAACCCCACGGTGTCCTATGTGCAGAAAGTCCTGGTGGAGGTTTATGGAGAACACATAGAAATTCTCAGAAACCATCCGAGCCAAGTGCTGGTAAGGAGCATTTCCTCAGTAGGGGGATTCCAGATCAGGATTGAGATTTGCTCTGTGACCTTCTGTACAGTTGACCATTTGTCACTCTCCTCTGTTCAACAGGAATCCGTGACTCCTGGGTCTTTCAAACTTTTTATCAATATTTGCAATGAATGTGTCAATTTGATTGTTAATTTCTCCCTTACAAGTGTCCTAGGGCCTCACTCTGTGGAAATCACATGGCATATTTCCTTCCATTTCCCATTAGGTCAATGAGGTGCTAACGACCCTTCCTGTCAGCGCAGCTGGTGGGTCAATCACAGTGAGCAGGAGTGGACGATACGTTACGCTAGAGACAGAGTTCAGACTGAGGGTTTCCTATGACACTGATCACTCGGTGGAAGTGAAGGTGCCCACCACCTATTTCACCAGGACCTGTGGTATGTGCGGTAACTTTAACAATCGGAGAGAGGATGACTATATGATGCCCAACGGGCAGCAAGCCAAGAACTCTAATGAGCTGGGAAACAGCTGGCGCGTCAAGGACGACGATCCTTCTTGTGATGTCATCAGCCCACCCGGACCCTGCCCTGCAGACCAGGAGAACCTCTACAGAACAGACAGATTCTGTGGCATGATAACCAAGAGGCCTGGCCCCTTTGGGGTCTGCCACTCCGTGATCAATCCTGAGAGTATCTTTGAGAGCTGTGTCTATGACCTCTGTGCGCTGAATGGGAGTGAGGCGCTCCTGTGTAGCGCACTGGCGACGTACGCTGATGCGTGTCAGGAAGCCGGGGTGACGCTCCCCCCCTGGAGAAATGCCACCTTCTGCCGTGAGTAGCAAATCTGGAGCATCCAGTCCTTGTTCAGCAACCACATGTGTTCTTTAATGACCTTAAGTGATTGTGAAGAACCCTTGTCACTGTGTCTGTCTCCCTGTGAGGCGTGTTTCCAAGGGGGCTTTGTTGGTCCTAATTCTCTTTCCCTTGTTACCCTTTCAGCTCCCGAGTGCTCTGCTCCCAACAGCCACTACGAGCCTTGTATGACTGCCTGCCCTGCCACATGTCTGGACCGCCTCGCCCCCGAGAACTGCAGCAGGCCCTGTGTGGAGGGTTGCGCGTGTAATTCTGGATTCGTGCTCAGCGGAGGCGACTGCGTGCCAGAGGCCAAGTGCGGCTGTGTGTTCCAGGACAGATACTACAGTGTGAGTGGAACCACGGACCTGAGCGCGCTGGGTGGGAAACTGATCTGCCGGCATCACCCCCTTTAATGGCATTGGTTTATGTATTTCTTGCGTGTGTCTCCCTGCAGGAAGGAGAGAGCGTCGTGACGGAGAACTGCACGAGCCGGTGTGAGTGTCTGGGAAATGGCAACATGACGTGCAGTGAGCTGTCTTGTGGTCCAGAGGAGATCTGCAAGATTCAGAATGGCCTGCGGGGATGTTATCCAGCCGGCACCGCTACGTGCCACATCTACGGAGACCCACATTACACCACCTTTGATGGGAAACTTCACCACTTCCAGGGTGCCTGCAACTACACCGTGGTGGAGACCTGCGATAACTCCTCTGGCAGCTTTAGGGTTACCACCCGAAATGAACACCGGGGCAACCCCAGCTGGACAGCCATTAACTCCGTCGCTCTCACCCTGGATGGCGTCCACATTGCCCTCAGGAGGAACAGGATTGTCTACGTAAGCGCCTTTCTCGTCCTAATCTGGGATGTATTCCATTGCGTGCATTTCATGTCATGTGAATCTGCTTTAACCAGCCTATGGTCTGCCTTAAACTGTCAGTGCGTTACAAGAAACAGGCCCCTTGATATCTCAGAATCCATGTCATCAATCATTGTCTAGTGATTTGAATTAAGAACTTGGAATCAAGAGTCCTGATTTCTGTCTGAGCTTGGGTGACCCGCTTACCCTCTCTGTTTCTCAGAGCACCTATTTGTACAATCAGCATAAACATTTATTCTCGCCTCCCAGGGTTTAGTGAATTTAGTGAACATTTGCATGAGGATTATGATTTTCTTTCCAGGCCATTCATAACTAAAGTGGTTGTAAAGCAGCATGTACTGGGAACAAAGGTTTTTAAATGAGCAAGCCCAGATCACTTGCACCCAAGAGTTCTCAAATGGCTGGGGGTGATCTCTGGTCCACTGAGGTTCATTTTGAATAAATCTTGGACTACCAGGGAAATCCCAGAAAACTGGAAGAGACATAAAGTTGTGCCCAGAATTAAAAAGGGCAAGTGGTGTGACCCTGGTAATTGATCTGGGGAATCAACATCATTCAGGGTTACATCTATTGGGGTTCTGCAGGGATCAGTTCTAGAACTGTCACTAATCAGTATTTCTATCAATGATTTGAAAGCAAATATAAATGTATAGCTGATTCAAATGGTGGATGACACAAAGATTGAGGACGTAGTAAAATAATGATGAGGACAGGGCAGTCCTACAGACCCATCTGGATCCTGATAAGCGAGGACCACTCAGACAAAATGTCGTTTTGGATACACACACGCAGGGAAGTAGTGAGTTGAAGTGGGAAGGTGATTTTACCTATGTGGTGTGCGGCATTCCCAAGACTGATAACGGAGTATTGCGGACACCAGTTCTGGTGCTCACATTTTTAAAAGAATTTACCAAAAGGGGAGAGGGTGCAGAGAAGAGCCCCAAAACTGTTGGGGGACTTGAGTGGTTTTGATGTGATAAATATTTCCATAAATTCCAGTGCTTTTTAAAAGCCAAGAAATGTTCTACAAATGGTTTTTGTTTATACTTTTCATATGCCATGTCTAGACAAGTTTGTGCCCCAGAACAGTTTTCTTCATTCTGCACTATGTGCAAGATACAAAAAACAAAGCGTCTTTGGGAACATAACAGTGCAGAACATACACTTTTCACTCGGTTGCTTCTTTCCAGTTTCATTCCGTCTTTCTTTCCCATTCAGATTAATGGTGCCCTGGCCTCTCCCCCTGAAACTCCTCTCCCTGGAGTGACCGTTTCACTCATCGGACGCTACGTACGAGTTACTACCAACCTGGGCGTTCAGCTGCAGTTCAATGGGGACCATGAGCTCTTTGTAAGAGTGACTGAGAAGTACAAAGGGAGACTGTGCGGATTGTGCGGGACGTACACGGGGACCCAGCAGGACGACTTCATGAGACCTGATGGGGTCGTGGTGTCAGACTTCAATGAATTTGGAGCCAGCTGGAGGGTGACTGACAATGAGTGGCCGTGAGTCATTGTTGATTAACAGTCCCTAGGTAGACAGCGCACTGGAAAATGAGGCTGTTGATCTAGGTTGAGTATGGCATTAGCAAACTAAATGCATATGTAGGCTTTTCCAGTTATGTTACATATTTATAGGCAGAAGCGACTTCTAGATGTGTTTTCTTCTGGACCCAGTGCAAAGCAAATGTTATTTCCACCATGATTCCACTGAGGTTATTCCTCGTTTCCCCTGTGAGAGGACGTCCTGTTTTCCTTTTCTCCTGCGAATGAGAGTAGCCATATTGATTCTGACAAGGGGCTTGTCCCCATGAACAATTAGTTTGCACAAGCCAGGGTGTGAGTCTACCCTGCACTAATCTGCTGCCCGCTAACGGTCTTATTTCAACGAGGACTAGATTACGCCTCACTGCCAAACTGTCCGCTCAGGGCAGAGCGAGCCCTCCAGCCGACCTGCCCCTGTTACTCCGACCGGTGTAGGTGGGAGCAGCCCCTCCTGCAGCAGAAACTGTCAGGGATGTGGCTCTGCATTACGTGGCAGCCTGTCCACACAGGGGCCGCGTCCCTAACATCACCACTTGGGCCCTACTCACTCCCTGCAGCAGTACCCACACCCTGCAAGACTGGGCCCTGGGTGGCAGCAGCGCAGCTGTGCTGCCCATCCCCAGGAATCTCTCTCTCCTTAGCTCCTGCTACTTCAGCAGTGTTACTCTCCAGGGCAGTGAGTGGCTCATGTCCTCGTTCCCTTTCCCACCATTTCATCTCCTGGAGCTGCACAATGTATGTTAAGGGAGGTCATGGGTGACGGATAGTCTGTGTGCCCAGGAGAAATTTCATCCAAAGTCAAATTTCAAACCTTTTCCATAGATAAACTAAGAGAAGCCAAACCCAAAGTGCAAAGAGACTACAAAGGGCCTCAATACTAACCCGAAAGGAGCCCAACGTTTAGAGAAAAATAGGAACGTATGGTCCATATTAAGAGACCCTGAACTGCGGAATCGCTAACAGGGCTTCTCCATCCTATTGTTCTGAAAGACAATGGGACACATCCTCAGCCTAAAGCAGTGGTCCCCAAACTTTTGTCCATGCCTCTCCTTTTCCTGGTCCATGACTCCCCAGGAGCAACAGTTGCGAATGGGGCTGGCGCTGCAGCTGGGGCCTTGGCCGGGAGTGGGACCGTGGTCGGGGCCGGGAGCTAGATGCCTGAAGCCAGGGGCCGCGGCTAGGAGCAGACCTGGAATCTGTGGATTGCCACGGGCACGCAGGGGCGAAAGAAAATGCAGGCCTGTTATTTACTAGGCTGCACGTGGCAATAGACTATATTGGTAAGGGATGCAAGGAGAGTATGGGTCACGATGCAAACTGCAGACACGCACAACTAAAAATTAATCAATTTAAAGTTTTATTGGGGATAATTACAAGGGGTAAGGGAGCAGCGTTAGATTAGCTAATAGAGTTAATGAACTTAAAACACACAATGACTAAAATATGTACTAACAATATTTATAAACAAAGATGCAGCATTTAGTAATAACTGATACTCACAAATACAAACCAACGCATAACGACCGGCAAAGGTAGAAACTCTGTTTGAAACACGTGAGCTGAGAGAGAGGCTTCGAGGTGATCAGGCTCGGTTACGGGTGTACACGGGATACACAGGATTCGTTTTTCTTTCTCCTCTTTCTGCCTGCACATGGCAGGCAGGCCCATAAAGTACCAACTATGACATCATAGAAGTGTCATAGGGGACGGGGCCCAAAACCTGTTTGTGTTCGTTTCTGATTGGCACAAGCAAAGTTTACACCAAGGGGGGAGCAGGTGCCTCAAAGTCTGGCTTCGCCCCCAAAAGGTGAGGAAATGCATATTGCTTTAGAATGCGTGCCACACTGAATGACAAAAGAAGAGGCCAGGGCAATACCGGTATGGGCAAGTTTTACAGGAAGCAGACAGGAACTCATCTCAACAGAATCCAGTATCCCAGGTTGGGGCCAGACCTGCAGCTGGGGTTGGGGGCGGGGGGCAGACTAGAATAGCTGGGGACAGAGCAGGAATGGGTGGCGCTTCCTCCCCGCCTTCCATGGGGGCTGGCCTGGGCCCCACTGCGCCTCCTCTAATGTTCCTCTGCGCCCCCCTAAGAGAGCAAGACCCACAGTCTGAGGACCACTGGCCTAAAGAATAACTGAATAGAAAGTGAATAAAAGTCTCAGGATTTCAAACTCCGCTTGTAATAACTTGCCCTTTACTTTGTATTCATGTTGGTGGATAATTGAAGTCATTTGTGAGGTGCCTCAGGTTGCATTTGAGCATTTTTGGCAACGGACACGTATTTACTCTCAATTTTTAAAGAGAATTGTGTCAGTTCAGATGCGCAGACCTGCGTAACCCTGTGTTCCTTTGTGTGCTTTAGGTGCAGTACAACGATCCTGCCACCTGTAACATGCACTCCCTCCGAGCAGCTGGCTGCTGAGGAGCGGTGCCAAATCCTAACAGACCATGACGGCCCATTCGCACCCTGCCGTTCTGCGGTGCCACCCCACCTGTACTTTGAGAGCTGTGTCTATGACCAGTGTGCCACAGGAGGAAGCTCTGAGCAGCTCTGCAATGACCTGGAATCCTACGCGGCAGCCTGTGCAGAGGCAGGAGTCGCTCCTGGAGAATGGGCGGCGGACACTATCTGCGGTAAATTTCAGCTGGTCTCAGTAGATGTGTATGTGCCAAATTGTACGGCCCCGGCATTTGTGGGGATGAGCATTTAGTCACTGTTCCCACAATGCAATCACAAAGCGGAACTTGCCTGGTAGAAGGTGCCAATTTTCTTGCAGATAACAACATCTCTAATACAATTGCACTGGTTGTACCCACGGGAGCAAGAAAAGCCCTTTACCAGTGTTTTTCCTAAGTTTCCTTTCTGACTGCAGCTTTCTTCTGCGTGCCACTTTTCCTGGCATTTTTGTGGTGGCATGTTAGCTATAACTACTTCCACTTGGCTAATGCTATATTTTAAAATGTCTGTAGTCTGGGAGAAAGTCATTTGGTTTTAGCTGTTTCCTTGCAATACTGGCAATTTATTGATTCAGTTTGAGAAGCTCTGTCTTTCTGATTTCCTGTGAGAAGCTCTATAGGATCCCTTTTCATTCATAACAGATCTCTTTCTGTTTAACAATTTCTCTGACTTACTTTTAAGGCAAAGTCATGGTGGGATATAGAAATATTTCATATTAATAGCAGTAATGTAATAATCTCCCCGCCCCGATACGCCCACATTGGTACAATATGACATTACAGATGTATACTGACATTGATTGATTGTTGGATCTCTTAACATGATTTTCTCTGTTCCCATAGTTGCCACGAATTCCACTGTGGAGCCTTCGACATCATTCACTACCACGGACGTGACAGGTGTGTAGCAAGTTCCTGCTCCGGGAGCTACCGTTGGGAGACAGGGAGAAGCCTCCTTTGGGATCATCACAGGAAATATCACCTCTCTTCTGTTCCTTTTCCAGTTCCCCCAGCTCACTGTAACGTGTCCTGTTCATTTGACACTGACTTCTGTGACTGGACACAGTCAGTCTCTGACAGCTTGGACTGGAAACGACACCGGGGCCCAACCTCCTCGGCAAACACAGGACCCTCGTACGACCACACTACAGGAGGTAGGGACTGCAGCCTACACCTAGCTCTGTTGTATAATGACGTGGCTGGTAGGAAAGCAATTCAGGAGCAAGTCTGGAAGGGCCTTTGGGTCAAATACAGAGTCCATGCCTCTAGGGGTAGATCCAGAGCCCACTGGGGTCAATGACATCACAAAAAATTAGCAACTTTCCTGGTTGGAAGAGAGCGGATAATTTCTTTACCGGAAACTGGCTTTTGGGATCAATGAGAAGACTCCCATTAAGATCAACATGCCTTGGATTACTATAGGAGTAATGCTATCCAGGGTGAAAATATGACATCACAATAAATCAGTGACTTTTAGAAGAGAGCGGATAATTTCTTTAGCAGAAACCGGCTCTTACAAGAAAAAAAACCAAACCTCCCTGTAGGCTGCAAAGCAACAAACCTGGATGACTGGATAAATAAATAGAAAGGAAATAGCTGAGAGCCCTGTTTGGAGTCTCTTGTGGAGTTGGGTGTGCTTTCCTCAGACCTACCGGAAACGGAATTCCATATCGCTTGTGTTACATTAAGGATCTAAATTTGCCTGTGGTGTTTATGCTGTGAGGAGTGTTGTCATTGTTCGCCATGTCCTATAGAGTGTACATTCCTTTGTAACACACTGTTTGTTTCAGATGGTTACTTCATCTACCTGCAAGGAAGCGAGGCCAACTATGGTGCTATGGCTCACTTGGAGAGTCCTGCGTGCAGTGCCAATGGACCCCAGTGTTTCCGCTTCTGGTATCACATGTACGGAGCGGCTCATGCGATGGCACTGAGAGTTTACGTCATTGAGAATGCAGCACTACATCTGGTCTGGTCAGAGACAGGAAATAAGGGCGATCGGTGGAACTTTGCAGCAGTCACTGTGTATAACAAAGGAAATATGCAGGTAGGTGAAAGCATTTGCCTTGGTTCATATAATGATAGGGCCTTGAATGAAGAACTAATGAATACGAAACAAAGTAACTCTGGCAACTTCCCTTTACCCTAGATACTCCTGGAGGGGATGCGGGGAGAAGATTTCCGCAGTGACTTAGCAGTGGATGACGTATCTCTCGTAGACGGCTATTGCCCAGGTACAGTGCATCACGTCAGAGTTCCTGTTTTTATGGACAGGGCTACTTGGTAATAATGGTCAGCGTTACCATTGTCTGGAACAAGAAGATGTGAATTACAGCAAATTTCTATAACATTCTCTCATTGTAGGAGATGAACCTACAACAACAGTGAGCCCCACATCAGTCACCACTCCCTCTTCTCCAGGGACAACCACGTCACATCCGTCGCCAAGTTCAGGTGAATTTCTCTGACATAAATGACAATTAATCGGCATGTCACACTGATCATCGGATTCCCCACAGCTCTTCTTCTCCTATTCTATATAAATGTGAGGGCAAAACATGTCCCAAAGGCGTAGAAATCATCTGGGTGAATAACAGTGTGGTTGTAGCCGTCTCGATCCCAGGATATTAGAGAGACAAAGGAGGTGAGCTCATATCTTTTATTGGACTAACGTTTGTTGGTGAGAGAGACAAGTGTTGGACATTTCACCTTCTATTCTACAGTGACACTCTGAGTTAGTCTGGCAGAATTGAAGAGAGCATTGTGTATGCTCAAGATCTTGTCTCTCTCACCAAGAGAAGTTGGTCCAATAAAAGATATTCCCTCACCCCTCTTAACATAAGAACATAAGAGCGGCCAGACTGGGTCAGACCAAAGGTCCATCTAGCCCAGTATCCTGTCTTCCGACAGTGTCCAGTGCCAGGTGCCCCAGAGGGAATGAACAGAACAGGGAATCATCAAGTGATCCATCCCCCGTCGCTCATTCCCAGCTTCTGGCAACCATAGGCTAGGGACACCATCCCTGCTCATCCTGCCTAATGGCTATTGATGGACCTGTCCTCCATGAACTTATCTAGTTCTTTTTAGAACCCTGTTTTAGTCTTTGCCTTCAAATCTTGCCTCTCTAGGTGAATAGCATAATTCCCACCAGGAAATCCAGGCAGCAGGTGCAATAGGAAGTATTCTACTCATGGTAGCTGGTGGCTGGTGAAAAGCTCAGGCATGGAATGAATGTTTCCAAATCAAGTTGTCCAACCCTAATAGGACAAGAAGCTGTTGTGGAAGTGATTGAACTAAAGCTGTGATTTATTGTGCTTTGCCCCCCAGAGTCCTGTGTGGTTGCGGGGGACCCTCACTACTACACCTTTGATAAACAAACTCATCATTTCATGGGGACCTGTGCCTACACCCTGTCCAAGCTGTGTGATGGGAACAGCACGCTGCCCTACTTCAATGTGGAAGCAGCCAATGAGCACAGAGGAGGCAACACTCACGTGTCCTATGTCCAATATGTGGATGTTGATGTTCATGGCCTGAGGATAACACTAGAGAAGGAGGGAGTCGTGAAGGTAGGTGCAGGGAGGGGGTCTGAGTAGCTTGCTGAGAATGACCTTGGAAGATCATTTATTTACAAGCAGAGCTTACCTTCTTCATGTCTAGGTAAATGGAAAGGGAGAGATTATCATCCCCTTTGCACCATCGCCGGGTGTGCAAATCTCCTCCAGCGGGCTTTATGTCGTGGTCAGCACAGACTTTGGGTTAACCGTGAAGTTTGATGGGAACCATCGAGTGGAAGTGACCCTTCCGAGCTTCTTTAAAGAGAAGGTTTGTGGGATGTGCGGGAACTACAACGGGAATGCAGCGGACGACTTTCTCAATCCAGATGGGGTGCTGGAGCCAGACTCTACCAGCCTTGGCAACAGCTGGCAGGTCTCCAACCACACCAGGTTTGTAGCTCTCATGGCGGATCTGGAATTCTCTGATAAGTATCAAATGTCAAGGGAAAGCCACCCAACAAACCAAGGGCTTTTCTCTTTTTTATCAGTTGTCTTCCAGGAAAGGACCATGAACCTGTCTGTGATGAGAGTGATAATCAAATCATTGCCAGCAGTGCTTTCTGTGGTCTCCTGACAGATGTGAATGGCCCATTTAAAAAGTGCCACCGGGTGCTAGATCCTACCATTTACTTCAGCAGCTGCTTTTATGACCAGTGTGAATTGAAAATGGATCCCGACTCCCTCTGCAAGAGTCTGCAGTCTTATGCAGATGCCTGTCGGTCAAGTGGAGTTCAGATAGATGCCTGGAGGAATGCTACCTTCTGTCGTAAGTACAAGCAAACGTGAGAGTTTCCACTGCGAGTTTCGTGCGTGTGTTTGGAATGGCTTTCATAGCTCTAGAAAAGAAATGGTTTGGAACCAGGACAATTGGAAATCGTTGCACGTGCTGGCTCATCGTTTTAGGTTTCATTGGGCATCATGCTCTTCTGCAGTTGCACTAGAACCTTAGGAGTTTCCATTTCCGAGTAACAAACATGGCGTCAATTGGTTCAGCAGATACTGTAATTCAGTAGAACTGAAACTGGCATATCATCGCACTGCATATGAAATAATTGGCATGTGATCAGGTAGCAAAGAGAATTGATTAGTATAACACTTCCTGATCTAACGACAAAGCTTTTGTTTTCTCCAGCAATTGACTGTCCGCCCAACAGTCACTATGAAGCATGCACGGCAGCCTGCCCTGCTACCTGTGTTAACCCAACGGCTCCTGCCAGCTGCAGCCTGCTGTGTGTGGAAGGATGCGTGTGCGACAGTGGCTATCTTCTCTACAACGATGGCTGTGTCCCCAGCAGTCAGTGTGGGTGCTGGCACAGTGGCAAACACTACCCTGTTGGCGCTGAATTCTGGACCGATGACACCTGCTCCTCTAAATGCACATGTCCCTCTCGGGGGAGCAAAGTAATGTGCTCTAACGCAACCTGCCCAGCCGATCATTACTGTGGGGTTCAGAACGGAGAACCTGGCTGCTACCGTGAGACCTACGGGATCTGCCGAGTCCACAACGACCCTCATTACAACACGTTTGACAGAGAGACTCACCACTTCATGGGGATCTGCACCTACACGCTGGCCAAAGTGTGCTCCAACTCCAGCTCTCTGCCTTATTTCAACGTAGAAGCCAAGAACGAGCATCGAGGGAACCCCACGGTGTCCTATGTGCAGAAAGTCCTGGTGGAGGTTTATGGAGAACACATAGAAATTCTCAGAAACCATCCGAGCCAAGTGCTGGTAAGGAGCATTTCCTCAGTAGGGGGATTCCAGATCAGGATTGAGATTTGCTCTGTGACCTTCTGTACAGTTGACCATTTGTCACTCTCCTCTGTTCAACAGGAATCCGTGACTCCTGGGTCTTTCAAACTTTTTATCAATATTTGCAATGAATGTGTCAATTTGATTGTTAATTTCTCCCTTACAAGTGTCCTAGGGCCTCACTCTGTGGAAATCACATGGCATATTTCCTTCCATTTCCCATTAGGTCAATGAGGTGCTAACGACCCTTCCTGTCAGCGCAGCTGGTGGGTCAATCACAGTGAGCAGGAGTGGACGATACGTTACGCTAGAGACAGAGTTCAGACTGAGGGTTTCCTATGACACTGATCACTCGGTGGAAGTGAAGGTGCCCACCACCTATTTCACCAGGACCTGTGGTATGTGCGGTAACTTTAACAATCGGAGAGAGGATGACTATATGATGCCCAACGGGCAGCAAGCCAAGAACTCTAATGAGCTGGGAAACAGCTGGCGCGTCAAGGACGACGATCCTTCTTGTGATGTCATCAGCCCACCCGGACCCTGCCCTGCAGACCAGGAGAACCTCTACAGAACAGACAGATTCTGTGGCATGATAACCAAGAGGCCTGGCCCCTTTGGGGTCTGCCACTCCGTGATCAATCCTGAGAGTATCTTTGAGAGCTGTGTCTATGACCTCTGTGCGCTGAATGGGAGTGAGGCGCTCCTGTGTAGCGCACTGGCGACGTACGCTGATGCGTGTCAGGAAGCCGGGGTGACGCTCCCCCCCTGGAGAAATGCCACCTTCTGCCGTGAGTAGCAAATCTGGAGCATCCAGTCCTTGTTCAGCAACCACATGTGTTCTTTAATGACCTTAAGTGATTGTGAAGAACCCTTGTCACTGTGTCTGTCTCCCTGTGAGGCGTGTTTCCAAGGGGGCTTTGTTGGTCCTAATTCTCTTTCCCTTGTTACCCTTTCAGCTCCCGAGTGCTCTGCTCCCAACAGCCACTACGAGCCTTGTATGACTGCCTGCCCTGCCACATGTCTGGACCGCCTCGCCCCCGAGAACTGCAGCAGGCCCTGTGTGGAGGGTTGCGCGTGTAATTCTGGATTCGTGCTCAGCGGAGGCGACTGCGTGCCAGAGGCCAAGTGCGGCTGTGTGTTCCAGGACAGATACTACAGTGTGAGTGGAACCACGGACCTGAGCGCGCTGGGTGGGAAACTGATCTGCCGGCATCACCCCCTTTAATGGCATTGGTTTATGTATTTCTTGCGTGTGTCTCCCTGCAGGAAGGAGAGAGCGTCGTGACGGAGAACTGCACGAGCCGGTGTGAGTGTCTGGGAAATGGCAACATGACGTGCAGTGAGCTGTCTTGTGGTCCAGAGGAGATCTGCAAGATTCAGAATGGCCTGCGGGGATGTTATCCAGCCGGCACCGCTACGTGCCACATCTACGGAGACCCACATTACACCACCTTTGATGGGAAACTTCACCACTTCCAGGGTGCCTGCAACTACACCGTGGTGGAGACCTGCGATAACTCCTCTGGCAGCTTTAGGGTTACCACCCGAAATGAACACCGGGGCAACCCCAGCTGGACAGCCATTAACTCCGTCGCTCTCACCCTGGATGGCGTCCACATTGCCCTCAGGAGGAACAGGATTGTCTACGTAAGCGCCTTTCTCGTCCTAATCTGGGATGTATTCCATTGCGTGCATTTCATGTCATGTGAATCTGCTTTAACCAGCCTATGGTCTGCCTTAAACTGTCAGTGCGTTACAAGAAACAGGCCCCTTGATATCTCAGAATCCATGTCATCAATCATTGTCTAGTGATTTGAATTAAGAACTTGGAATCAAGAGTCCTGATTTCTGTCTGAGCTTGGGTGACCCGCTTACCCTCTCTGTTTCTCAGAGCACCTATTTGTACAATCAGCATAAACATTTATTCTCGCCTCCCAGGGTTTAGTGAATTTAGTGAACATTTGCATGAGGATTATGATTTTCTTTCCAGGCCATTCATAACTAAAGTGGTTGTAAAGCAGCATGTACTGGGAACAAAGGTTTTTAAATGAGCAAGCCCAGATCACTTGCACCCAAGAGTTCTCAAATGGCTGGGGGTGATCTCTGGTCCACTGAGGTTCATTTTGAATAAATCTTGGACTACCAGGGAAATCCCAGAAAACTGGAAGAGACATAAAGTTGTGCCCAGAATTAAAAAGGGCAAGTGGTGTGACCCTGGTAATTGATCTGGGGAATCAACATCATTCAGGGTTACATCTATTGGGGTTCTGCAGGGATCAGTTCTAGAACTGTCACTAATCAGTATTTCTATCAATGATTTGAAAGCAAATATAAATGTATAGCTGATTCAAATGGTGGATGACACAAAGATTGAGGACGTAGTAAAATAATGATGAGGACAGGGCAGTCCTACAGACCCATCTGGATCCTGATAAGCGAGGACCACTCAGACAAAATGTCGTTTTGGATACACACACGCAGGGAAGTAGTGAGTTGAAGTGGGAAGGTGATTTTACCTATGTGGTGTGCGGCATTCCCAAGACTGATAACGGAGTATTGCGGACACCAGTTCTGGTGCTCACATTTTTAAAAGAATTTACCAAAAGGGGAGAGGGTGCAGAGAAGAGCCCCAAAACTGTTGGGGGACTTGAGTGGTTTTGATGTGATAAATATTTCCATAAATTCCAGTGCTTTTTAAAAGCCAAGAAATGTTCTACAAATGGTTTTTGTTTATACTTTTCATATGCCATGTCTAGACAAGTTTGTGCCCCAGAACAGTTTTCTTCCTTCTGCACTATGTACAAGATACGAAAAACAAAGCGTCTTTGGGAACATACACTTTTCACTCTGCTGCTTTTCCAGTTTCATTCTGTCTTTCCTTCCCATTCAGATTAATGGTGCCCTGGCCTCTCCCCCTGAAACTCCTCTCCCTGGAGTGACCGTTTCACTCATCGGACGCTACGTACGAGTTACTACCAACCTGGGCATTCAGCTGCAGTTCAATGGGGACCATGAGCTCTTTGTAAGAGTGACTGAGAAGTACAAAGGGAGACTGTGCGGATTGTGCGGGACGTACACGGGGACCCAGCAGGACGACTTCATGAGACCTGATGGGGTCGTGGTGTCAGACTTCAATGAATTTGGAGCCAGCTGGAGGGTGACTGACAATGAGTGGCCGTAAGTAGAGGGATATGTAGTATGGCCATATATTTAATTAGGAAATTAAGGGAACCTGCTGTCCTTGGAATCAGTGAGACTTGGGTATGTACATTGGAATCACCCATATAGAATGATACCAAGCTGAACATTAATCCAGCTGGTAAACTTCACAAGGTGTAGGGGAGTTTGGATCCAGGGTTTTATTTTGGTCTCATCTCTAGTTTTATTCAATGAACACAGGTTTTTATGCTTATGTTTTATGTTAAGCTGGTAATTGGGTTGCTTTGCAGTAGCCGTGGCTGTCTGGTGTCCAATTCAGTCTTATCACTATCACTGCATCTCTTATGAGTATTTAACCCTTCTGCTTTTTGTATTTTAGTTGCAATCCAACTATTGTGCCACCTGTAACATGCACTCCCTCTGAGCAGCTGGCTGCTGAGGAGCGGTGCCAAATCCTAACAGACCGTGACGGCCCATTCGCACCCTGCCGTTCTGCGGTGCCACCCCACCTGTACTTTGAGAGCTGTGTCTATGACCAGTGTGCCACTGGAGGAAGCTCTGAGCAGCTCTGCAATGACCTGGAATCCTATGCGGCAGCCTGTGCAGAGGCAGGAGTCTCTCTGGGAGAATGGGCGGCGGACACTATCTGCGGTAAATTTCATTGGTATTCAATAAATATCTGTGTGCCCAGTTACATGCCCACAGTATTGGTGGGGATGAGCATCTATGAGCGTTTCCTACATTGCAGTGAGGAAGCAGAACTAGTATTGTAGCAGGTAATTACAAGAGATTACCATGTGCCTCTTGCACTGTGTTATTGGTGGCAATTTGCTTAAAGATAGTCGGTAAGAATAAACAATACGCTTGGACATGGAAGCCTTTTTTCCTTCTGACTGATAACACAATCTGAGAATGGTTATTTACTGGTTAAAATATTGCTGTTTATTCTACAGATGAGACATACTCTTAGAGAGAAACAAATCCTCCATAAAATTCCTACCCCAATACAATTGCACTGGCTGTACGCACATGGGAGCAAAAAAATCCTTCACCAGTGTTTTTCCGAAATTTCATTTCTGGCTGTGGCTTTCTCCTCAATGCTACTTTTTCTGGCACTGCAGTGGCTTGTTAGCTATAAATGATTCCACTTGTCATAGCATGTTTAAGTCATTTATGTGCCATATTTTAAAAAATCTATATTCTCAGGGATTTTGATTTTAGTTATTTCCTCAGTTTATTCGTTCAGTTTTATAAATTCTGTCTTTTTGGTTTTCCTTTTAAACCTGTGAGATGATCTCTATGCTGCTTTTTAATTCATAACAGATCTCTTACATTTTAACTCTTTGTGTGACTGATACATCTGTTGCAAATTTCCGTCATTATTTCATATGACTTAATAACAGTTAGACATATATTTGGTGCTTATCATGATAAATGTTTGTTAGTTCCTATCAGGGCATGGTATTACAGGGGAGTGAGGTGAACTCATCTCTGTTTGTATTTCAGGCCGACAAATATAATTGCATGCGCTTTGATCCGTTGTGGTTTCATACAGCAGTAGGTCAAAGTGCACTACAGAGCGTTTAGTACTTGGTAGCAGGTCCACACAGCCAGTGAGTGCACAGCAGGCTATTGTATAGTAGATTCACACCCCAGCTTGCCACACACTAATTCCCCATTTAGACAAGCCATTAGATAGATAGATAAGAATTTCACTTGCAATAGACAGTACTGCCCACTGCGCTAATGCTTATCAAAGAGGCACCCCACTACAACCACTTTCTCCATCAATTTTGCCAGTGCACTCCACATTTCCTGTGCTGTTGTCAAAATGCCAGAAAAGCTAAACCATTTTTTATGTTGAAACAAAATGTTTTATTTTGTTTCAAAGTTGCCAAAATGTTTTGCTTTGTTTTGACTCAATTTTTTTCTACTTTTCGATTTGCTCAAAATTTTTTAATGTCGTTTTCAGTTCAGCCAGAAACAAAATATATATATTTTTTTGGAATTTCCAGGGAATATAAAAACTTCTTTATTTGTCCAGCTCTAATGATAATACTTATGCAAAAGGGGTCTGAAGCAGTCTAAATTCTGGCATTTTCCTAACTTTACAGTGCTTGACTTTGTAATTTATTGTGTCTAACAATTATTTATATTGCAGTAGCATCTACAGGCCCTAATTTTGTTCTGTATGCATACGTGCTAAGAGATAATCCCTATCAGATAAATATTACGATTAAAATTAGAAAAAAAACCCAAAACAAACTTTTAGTGGCAATTAGGTTGTACCAGGACACAGCCATGTACTAAAAACCTGAAGAGAATGGAAGGAGATAAGTTAAGGGGGGGAAATTCCTTTCCACTTTCACATTGTCTAAAACATTGTCAACAAAACTCCAACACTAACTTTAACATCCATCTCCAACAGATATTAAAAAGCAATATACACCGTGGCTTCATCAAACTTAACACTTCTCTCATGATTCTATCTCAGTTATTTCAGTGGTATACATACCTTACTGTGACAGGTTTCAGACATTTAGGAATCAGAGGGGTAGCCATGTTAGTCAGTATCAGCAAAAACAATGAGGAGTCCTTGTGGCACCTTAGAGACTAACTAGAAGATGACAGAACAAGGAGTAATGGTCTCAAGTTGCAGAGGGGGAGGTTTAGGTTGGACATTAGGAAAAACTTTTTCACTAGTAGGGTGGTGAAGAACTGGAATGGGCTACCTAGGGAGGTGGTGGAATCTCCTTCCTTAGAGGTTTTTAAGGTCAGGCTTGACAAAGCCCTGGCTGGGATGACTTAGTTGGGTTTGGTCCTGCTTTGAGCAGGGGGTTGGACTAGATGACCTCCTGAGGTCCCTTCCAAACCTGAGATTCTATGAACACATTGATTTGGGCATAAGCTTTCATGGGCTAGAACCCACTTCATCAGATGCATGGAGTGAAATTCACCCCTTCTTGTCAACTGTTGGGAATGGGCCACATCCCCCCTAACTGAATTGGCCTCATTAGCACTGACCCCCCACTTGGTAAGGCAACTCCCATCTTTTCATGTGCTGTATATTTTTACCTGCCTACTGTATTTTTCACTCCATGCATCTGATGAAGTGGGTTATAGCCCATGAAAGCTTATGCCCAAATAAATTTGTTAGTCTCTAAGGTGCCACAAAGAGTCCTTGTTGTTTAGACATTTAGGAAGTTATTCGGCCATACTGCTTCTGAGATCACTGTAAATTTCTCATTATAATTAATTTCCTTGTAGGTTTTGCCATAGATTTTATTGGGGGTTGCACTAGTTTATGTCGGGATATATTTGGTCCTTGATGCAGAATCTAGAGTTTTGAAGTGGTTTGACAATACATTGAAAATATTCATTTGAACATTGCTGTCAGTTGAAATTGGTGATGAAGAAACCTGATTACACATGTGTCTCTGCAAATAACACAATAAATAATAACTCTTCTTTTCAGAGAGTGACAGGGAGTGTCATTTCAACTGCTCATTCGATGACAACTTCTGTGAATGGAGACAGTCCACCTCTGATGATTTTGACTGGAGACGCATCTCCACGGCACCTCCTTATGGAAATATATCACATGGCAAGTGTTTTCTTGATATGCTGTAACTGATACCTATTAAGGAGAATGTGCCCATGGTCTGACTGTTCCCTGCTACCCTTTTTTTCACAGATGGCTATTACATATCCACCGACAGCCGATATGCCCACCCAGGGGAGAAAGGCCATCTAATAAGCCCTCAGTGCACTGCCAGGCAGGCTGCGTGTTTCCGATTCCGATACCACATAGCAGGAGTAGCAGAGGATGGGGCACTGAAGGTGTACCTGGATCAGGAAGGGGACAGTAAACCCCTTCTGCTGTGGCTAACGACTGGAAACAAGGGAGACAAGTGGCTTTTAGCAGAAGTGGATTTGCACATTTCCGGTAGATTTCAGGTGATTACACAACCCAAAAAAGTCCTTGGTGTTATCTTTGTGATTACTGATGTAAGAAAGGTCCCTGAGCCCAAGTCAGAGAGAGGTGCTGGCAGGGCCAGCTCTAGCTTTTTTGCCGCCCCAAGCAAAAAAAACCAACAACAACAAAAACCCCGCGACCGGACTGTCGAAAAAAAAAACAAAAAAACCAAAACAAACCGCAGCCGGACTGTCAAAGCAAAAACAAAGGGGGTGGGGCCGGAATGTGCTGCCCCAAGATTGGACGGAATGCCGCCCCTTACAATGTGCCGCCCCAGGCACGTGCTTCCTTGTCTGGTGCCTGGAGCCGGCACTGGGCTCTGGCCAGGAATTGACATTAGAAACCTGTGATGTTTATTTGTGCTATACCTCATTCAGGAATGCAAAAATTGATAGACCTGTCGTTATATTGGCAGGGAACCCACAGCCCGGTGGAAGTCCAATAAATAACACAAGCTTATGGATCCAGAGAAAAGAAAAAGATCTTTGCGCTTCCACACAAAACTCTTTTAAATCATCTTTTCATGGGCTCCTGCAGCCAGGCTTTCCTCATACTGCAAAGCACTCTGACTCCCCTAACTCCCTAACTCAATACATACCACCAGAAAAGCTCCCAATGCCTTTGACAAAGCGCCAGATCTTAGAGCCCCTCCCTTCAGCAGAGCCCACCCTGACAATGTCTGCAGTGAGGACAGACAGCTGTGGGACTGTGTGTGGTCAGAGAAAGAATGTTAACTCTTTCACGGCCAGCCACTGAATGGCATGTGTACACCGGTCACAATGTCACAGACCAAAATTAGGATCTTTTAAAAAATTCTGTAACAGCATTGTATATATATTATAATCAACTTAGCATTGCCCTGCCCAGGGCAGGAAAGAAGCGTGTGTCCTTATTGATCTGAAATCAAGGTTACAGCCAGCCAGTAATGCCAATGGTGCAATTCTGTGAGACTTAATATAACAAGCTGTTGTTTCACTATTCCTGCAGGTTGTGTTGGAAGGTGTGACTGGCATGGACAACCGAACATGGGTCTCTGTGGATGACGTGTCCCTGGATCCTGGTTGCTGTTTGGGTATATGTCATATGCTCTGTGTTTCAAGAATCACATTTCTCACTCATGATAATTTCCAGTCTAAGAAAGAGCTATCCAAGGGTTATCCTATGACACTTTTCATAGAACAGAATGACCAACCTCTCAACATTAATTTCTTTGTATCTTTTTCCAGGAGAAGCCCCGACTACTTCAGGTCCAACTACAATAGGCACGAGTCCATCAGGTAATGTGGATCTCTTGGTGCTTTCTCAGTCTCCTTGACATTTCCTGGTGGGCTGTGAACTTGGTGGCTGGTTTCAGATGAGGTTTCAAATAACATAACAGTTGGTAGGAAGAATGGTTCACTTTAAAGAAGGGTCCCCAGTTCCCCGCATGTGTGTTACTGAACCTCACCCTGGGTTCCTGGTTCTCACTAACCAATGCCGTGACGATCTCTTGTTAGATTCTACGACAGTGAAAGAAACAACCCCTGCTTCAGAGACCACTCCGCCCCACACAATAAGCACCACAATAGATGAAAGTACAACAGGTAAATCTGTTAGGAGACTGTTGCTGAGAATAAATCCCCCTCTTTGCTTGCAGAATAGTATTTGTGGGTTGAAGACACATTCAACCTGTTTATGGTAATGAGTTATTACCGCTCTAGCTGTTGTGATATATGTCATGCGCTCTGTGTTTCTAGAATCACATTTCTCACACGTGATCATTTTCAATCTAATGCAAACGGTTCAAGAGTCGTCCTATTCTACTCTTCACAGAACACAATGACCAACCTCTTAACATTATTTCCTTTGTATATTTTGCCAGGAAAATCCCCAACCACAGCAACTCCAACTACAGTAGAGCCCTGTCAGACAGGTAATGTGGGTTCCTCCGTATCGGACAAATCTCCTTCCCATTCAAATGAGGGGCGAGAAATTGGTGTCTGAATGCAGAGTAGGTTTAGACCAGTATAACAGATTAAAAACTCCACATTTCATTTTTAGGAAGGCAAGTCCAACTTCTAATGCTGACCAGTCCCCCAGGTAGTGTTATTCCATCGGTGCTATCCAAATCCTTTTCACCTTACAAATTGTAAAGCAACTGGTAGCTCTAGCCAGGTGTGGAACTAGACCAGGTTTGTTTGAGCTTTTGAGTCTTGCTGGAGGACAACCTGGGGCTAGTCCTAGTGCTTGGGGTCAGACCGGGCAGAGCAAACTCTTGCAAACTCTTCTCAGAGGCATTTAACCACCTCTTATGTGCTTCCGTTAACTACGTCTCTTTGGGTTTGGCTCCAACTTAGAACCAAAGCCGTAGTGTTCGAGCTTAGACTAGGAGATTCAACCTATACAAAGAGTGCTTTTTTTAAAAATGATTTTTTGGTTCTGGGTTCTATATTTCTAGGGAATAGCGTTTGAAAAATCCATGACGTATTTCCAGCCAGTTTCAGGCAACCACAATGCTATTGTACGTTTTCTCTATGTTCTGAGATCATACTGCTCTGTATGGCATAGGAACATGAACAGCGTAAGGATAGAATCATCATGGAATTGGTCATAAAGGAAGTGGTCTCTTCTGACGAGAGCAGGATACACGGAGTCGTGTCATCTTGTTATTATACCATGGGATGACACTTACTTGAAGTGGAGTCTTGTGCTCATCGCTTAGCTTCTCAAGTGGCAAAATGCGTTGCTATACAGAGATCTGCATTTACAGATAGGAACATGACCTGCCAGTGACCACTCCCTGCTTCTTCCCAAGCCCCACTTCCCCTGTGAGAGCAGGGTTCAGATCTTGTCCCTGATCACAAGGGAAAATGAGTTTGGAAGGTCTCAGCCCAGTTTCCACATCACCAGAGCAAGACCCACGTCAGAGAGGACGACGTCCCTGAGTTTCCAGGGAGCCTCGCACATGACTTTCAGTTACAGCACCATGGCATTTAGGGATGGGGCAGCTTGCCTGGTCCCCCACAACCCACACTCTATTCCTAGTTGATGCTGTTCCTGTTAGCTCTCTAGCGACGTGAGCAGGAAGTGTGCACCAACGTGAAGTGCTTGGTGGAGCACAAGTGACAGCCCTGCAGTAACGTGGTGGGGATTTGCATGGGATTAATCCACGTTTCTTCCTTTTAAGACCGTGGCACGTGCAGTGCCTCAGGGGACCCGCATTACTACACGTTTGATGGCAGAGTTCACCATTTCATGGGAAACTGCACTTACACCCTCTCCAAAGTCTGCAACGCCTCCGGGGGGCTTCCAGCCTTTGACGTGTCCACCACCAATGAGCACAGGGGCTCCAACACCAAAGTTTCCTATGTAAAGTCAGTGCACGTGGATGTCTATGGAAATCAGATTTCCTTGCTGAAGAACAGGGAAGTGAATGTAAGTGAGAAGGAGTATTTTAATCATCTGACATCCTTAAACTGAGAACTGCAAAAATTGAGATGATTTGATAGGACGTGTAGGTCACATGGTGGGTTTCTGTTTTCTCATTGGTTGAGTGTGCTTCTTAGAATTAGGCTTCCACTGAGAATACTCAGGATTGGCAGTTGAAATTGGCTTTCTGGGAACATTCTGTCATATTTGCTCCAGTGTGCATGAGAACATTCCTGCCTGTGAACTCGTTGGCTAGACTGTTCGTGGGCGATTCACTGGGAATTATGGGAGTACCTTTTTGTGACCAGCTTTTCCCAACGTGTTGTACAGGTGAATGGCACCCGAAGGAACCTGCCTGTGGTGATTGAAAACAAGATCAAGGTCCAAATCAGCGGGGGCTACGTGCTCTTGGAAACTGATTTCGGACTCGGGGTCAGATTTGACGGCAATCACTATGTGGAGGTCTCAGTGTCCGGTTGTTACAAGGGCCAGCTCTGTGGCCTGTGTGGTGAGTGTCCCTGTTCTTGAGAACCGTCAAGTCACCCGATCGGGAGCTTTTCCGTTAATCCTGAAGTTTGGGGATTGGTTGGGTTTTTTGTACCGTGTTATGTTTATCCCAGAGTAATCTAGTCTGTCTTGTACGGACTGCGATTTAGGCCATTGGATTAAAGGAACCATCATTGTTCAGGTACCTGGCAATCATAATTTACAAGAACTCTGGTTGCCCTGGCGCTAACTCGAGTGTCAGAAATGACAACTGCAGATGTCATTTTTAACAGGAGAGGAATCTCACATTCAAAACTACAGTCTAAATATTATCCCAGTCTTACCCTGGATGCCTCTGGTCAAGGTCCCCTCATATCTTTTTGTCTCTTCCTTGCATGGCAGCGTCTCTGTCTCTCTTTGATTGGGACGATGAGGTCCAATCTATGCTTTTCATTTCTTTAAACTTGAAAATGATGATAAAACTTTAAGGCCCTTCTTGTGGCTAAGGACAGATTTCGAAATCGCTGTTTAAGAGACGTCCTGAGCTTTTCTACTCTGCTGTATTGTTCCTTGGATTTGCAGATACATACTGTCTCAGCTCTGTCGTAGTTACAGTCTGAGCACAGGCAAAGGCATCTCTAATCACTGAGCCTTCTTTTTAGAGCTGCTTTTTGTTGTCCAGCTGCAGTAGAAGGTGAGTCTTCTGTAAGACAAAGCATTGGAAAATATCCCCTAGGGAACAATGCTGAAGTAGCCGAGGAGATGGACTAGATAACCCAGTGTCCGTCCTTTTCACGTTTAATCTCCACAATTATTTGGTATTCTTTGTCAAGCGCAACCAGATGTTGGGTGCTGTGCACGACACAAACCATTTCCTCCAGTTCATTACAGTGTATTTGACAACCACACGCGAATGTGCATTCCGTAGTTGTGAATTTCAAGTATTCTATACGTTTTTCATTTTGTATAGGTAATTACAATGGTGATGCAAAGGATGACAACATAAAGCCGAACGGCAGCATTGCAGGAGATTCCACTGAGCTTGGGGAGAGCTGGCTAGTGGCAGAGAATGACACCATGTATGTACAGAAGGAAGCTAATCAGGTGGTCTTTGGTAAAGAAGTTCTAGGAAAGCGTGCTGCATACTCAGCCACAGGGTGCCCAACCATGACTCCTCCACCTAGTCTCCTGCTAGGGCTGAGCACAACCATCCTCTCCAGTACACCCAAGAGCCCCCTCTCCAGTTGACCATAAGCAGGGAGTGAGTGGCTGGCCTGCTACCATCTGCCTTCGGAGGTGTGCAGTCTCCCAATCCAGGAAGACCTGGTGGTGGGTGGGAGGTCACCTGCTGTCCCAGTCAGGAGCCAGACCGATCCACTGGTTCCTGCCAGAGCTTGTTCCACCCCTAATTCAACTCCGTCTGAGTCGTGGAGGACCCCAAAGTGCCCAGTGCAGGAGTGGGAGCCCCCTCCTGTGGTGTGGGAGTGGGGGGCAGAACTCAGCCTTTCGGGGAGCCTGGATTCTGCTCTGCGGCTGTAATCGCGTAGTGCCTGCTGTGCAGACACGGCCTCGTCCTTTGCAGATGTGGCCCGGGGAGATAAAGAAACATACATCAAAAGATTTTCTTTCTCTTGCCAGATGCTCCCCTGACAAAGTCCTGGTCTGTGACCCGCTGCTGGAGAGTGAAGCGAGGAAGAACACAGCCTGTGGCATGATCACCGACCCGACAGGTAGTACGGCAGTGGCTTCATCCTGGGCAACCTGATTGAAATCACTCCAAGTTACAGCATGCACTTGCCTACATCTGGAGCTTGCTCCCTGGGGCCCATGGCTCTGAGTCCCCATTGAAATCTGTATAGCCCCCAATGCTAAAGGGCACAGAGCTCCCATTGACTTGTACTCAGCTGCAGCAGAGACACAGTGCAGTGGTCCCCATTCCCCCCCTTTCTTACAGGGGTATCTGAAGTGCTGTCGGCATTCCCTCCTCCGGAGACAGTAACTACCAAGGCGTTGCTAGCTGTGTATCAAGAACAAGTGTCTCCACTTAGAGTTACCGTGTACTCACCCTGGCAATGGAAGAGACAAGCCTAAGCCAAACAGCCAAATCTCATCAGTGTTTGGGTGTATTCAGCTCCAGGTTTTGGTCTGGCTGAATACAGAGACCGGGTCAGCCTACACCGGCCAGGGAGCACTGACTCCTTGCCATGACAGGGGATGGTTAGTGGTGAAGCTCGGCTCCTTCCATCTTGTCTGTCTCTGATTCTGTTTCTTTCTTGACTTATGTAGGAATCTTCAAGGATTGTCACGCCACAGTAGCTCCAGGGAACTTCTTGGAAAACTGTGTTTACGACATGTGTCACACTAACGAGCCGACAGTGTCCTTATGCAATGGGCTGCAGGCTTATGCAGAGTCGTGCACAAACGTTGGGATCTGCAGAGAATGGAGAAATACTACTTTGTGCCGTGAGTGTTGTAATTTATATCTATTCATTTCTGGAATGAAACTTTTTTAATGCACGTTTTTTTAAATTAAATAGAGCTTCCTGTATTTCCTGATGGCATGGACTGTCCTGTTTTGTAATGCTTTGAAGGTGCTCTCCTTTCTCTTGTCCTGAGTCTGGTCCAGTTCTATACTGGATCCTGCCTGCTTTTCTATCATGTTCAGACTGAATCTAAGCTAGCCCCACAAAGCATCTAAGTATTAATCTGTCTGAGTTTAGTGCTGGTAAAATAAGAGTGCCTGAGAGGTTGAAATCCTCTCTTTATCCATAGAGCGTCTACAGTCTGGGGAGCTGCCGTGCAAGCTATAGTACACACGACTCGAGTGAAACTCACCACTGTCCCTTCTATTTGTACCTGTTAAGAAGGAATGTAAAGTCCTTGTGAAAGGTACTAGCCTGGTAGTTTAGAGGAAGAGGGTCTGTGTCTCTGTTCACTTCCATGGGTAGGAATCAGCAATAGCCATTGAAATCCATGGAGGCGGAGGTGCGTTGGGATCTTTTCCTTTCAGTCATCTGGGTTTTTCTCATCACTTGCAGCATTCTCCTGTCCGGGAGGAAGCCAGTACGAGAGCTGTGGCAGCAGGTGTCCTTCCACCTGCGTGACTCCCTCTGCATTCAGCCCTTGCAGCTCCTTACCAGTGGAAGGCTGTTTCTGTAAGGAAGGCTACGTTCTGAGTGGAGACACCTGTGTGCCGGAGAGCAGCTGCGGCTGTGTGGATGGAAACAGCCACTATCATCAGGCAAGATACCCTGAGCCCCTAGAAACAGATACAACAATCCCCAGATTCTTTCCGTGTCACTGTAACTGATCATAACTGATCATAATTAATGGAGAGAGACTAACTTCATCTGGGCTCCGGTCCGTGGGTTGTGTGGATATAATTGTTCATGTAAATAATGACCATTCCTAGCTCTTCTGAAAGCGCTTTACCAGGAGATCGGTATCATTATCGCTAGTTTACAAAGCGGGAAACCGAGGCACTAAGTGATTAAGTGACTTGCATTAGCTCACCCAGAAGCCTTCTGCTGAGAGTAGAACCCGAGTATGATGAGTCCCAGTCCTGGACACGTCCTCCTGGGCCACAGCATCTTACTCGGGAGGGAGCTCATTGCATGGAGAGTATCAAAGGCATTTAACGGTTCCCAACTCCTTTGGTTATCCCCTAGGGCAGCAGTTTTCAAACTTTTTTTTTGGTGACCCAGTTGAAGAAAATTGTTGGTGCCCGTGATGCAACAGAGCTGGGGATGAGGGGTTTGGGGTGTGTGAGGGGGCTCTGGCTGGGGCAGGGGGTTGGGTCAAGTCAGGTCTCTGAGCTGGGGATGCAGGCTATGGGGTGGGGCGGAGATGTGGAGTTTGGGTTGCAGGAGAGGGATCAGGGCTGGGGAATGGGGTTGGGGTGCGGCAGGGGGTCAGGGCTCTTGGCTAGGGGTGCAGGCTCTGGGGTGGGGATGGGGATAAGGGATTTGGGGGTGCAGGAAGTGGCTCCAGGTTTGAGGGGGTCACAGGGTTGTGGCAGGAGATTGGGGTGCGGAGTTAGGGCACAGGCTTACCTCTGGCAGGTCCCAGTCAGCAGTGAGCCGGGGTGCAGAGGAAAGCTGCATGCCTGTCATGGCACCATGGAGCACACAGCGCCCCAGAAGTGGCCAGGAGCATGTCTGGCTCCTAGGCGGAGGCCAGCAAGCGGCTGCACGTGGCTCTCCCCCGCAGGCACCGCTCCCCCCGCCAGCTTCTGGGGGCGCTGCGCAGTGTGGGAATAAGTAGGGACTAGCCTGCCTTTGCCGGGAAGCACCGCCGAGGGGACTTTAAACAGCCCCGTCGGCCGTGCTGATCAGAGCCACCGCAACCCAGTGCCTGACATTCCGCCACCCAGGACTGGCTCGCAACCCACAGTTTGAAAACCTCTGCACTAGAGTGACACTACTCAGTAGACTTTATACTCTGATATATTCAAGTGCTTCCCCTTTCTCTCACAGCTGAATGAAAGCTGGTTCACTCACGACGCCTGCAGTGAGCGCTGCACCTGCAACAGCAATAACAACATCACGTGCACAGGCTGGGCGTGTGGAGCGCTGGAGGAATGCAGTGTTCAGGATGGGGTGCTGGGTTGTTACTCCTCTGGTGAGTTCTCCCTGAAAGAGGTTCCATGTTTGAGTTCAGTAATTAGATGTTTCTGGTCCAGAAGGGCTTTCGCCAGATACCTTATCCCTTCTGTGATGTCACAGGAAGGAGCTGACAGCTGATTCTTGCCAGTGCAAAGAGACATTCAAAGACAAATCCCCTATCTTGCAATCACGGAGCTCCCTCCCCTGCAGTGGGAGTGGAGCTGGAGTAGATCCTGGCAGGATCAGTGGAGTTTGATCAGAATAGGGAATGGAGAATCAAGCCCCAAATCACCCAATGCCATAAATGAAAAAACTGAACTCAAAGGGGTTGATTTAGGAAAATATCAATGGGCGGGGGGAGACAAATTAAAAAATACTAAGACTCTAAACTGCTCTTGCAAAGTACTCGCACTCAGGGGTACACACAGGTAATCTGCACTGTGCAGAGAGCCCACAGTAGCAGTAACAGTTGCTCCTTTTCCTGACACAGCTACGAGATCACAAATATTTTGTATAACAGGTGTCTCTGAGGATGACAGGTTTCAGAGTAGCAGACGTGTTAGTCTGTATCCATAAAAAGAACAGGCATACTTGTAGCACCTTGGAGACGAACATCTTACTTTTGTATGTTCTATTCTATGCCTCCAACGACGTTGGCTATAGCCTCCGAAAGCTTATGCTGAAATAAATGTGTTAGTCACTAATGTGCCATAAGTACTCCTCTTCTTTTTTCTGAGGAGGACGTGTCCCTGGATCCATGTTAGTCTCTAATGTGCCATAAGTACTCCTCTTCTTTTTTCTGAGGAGGACGTGTCCCTGGATCCTGGTTGCTGTTTGGGTATATGTCATATATTCTTTTTTTCTAGAATCACATTTCTCACACATGATCATTTCCAGTCTAATAAAGAGCTATCCAAGGGTTATCTTATGACACCTTTCATAGAACAGAATGACCAACCTCTCAACGTTAATTTCTTTGTTTCTTTTTCCACCAGCCACGACTACTTCAACTCCATCTACAGTAGGCACCAGTCCATCAGGTAACGTGGATCTCTCAGTGCTTTCTCAATCTCCTTGACATTTCCTGGTGGGCTGTGAAGTTGGTGGCTGGTTTCAGATGAGGTTTCAAATAATGTAACAGTTGGGAGGCAGAATGGTTCATTTTGAAGAAGGGTCCCCAGTTCCCCTCATGTATGTTACGGAACCTCACTCTGGGTTCCTGGTTCTCACTAACCAATGCTGTGACGATCTCTTGTTAGATTCTACAACCGTGCAAGAAACAACCCCTGCTTCGGAGACCACTCCGCCCCACACAAGAAGCACCACAGCAGAAGAAAGTACAACAGGTAAATCTGCTAGGAGACTGTTGCTGAGAATAAATCCTTCTCTTTGCTCACAGACTAGTACTTGTGGGGTAAAGACACGTTCAATCTCTTTATTGTGAGGAGTTATAAGCACTATTGCCGCTTCAATATATGCCATGAGCTCTATATTCTAGAATCACATTTCTCACACATGATCATTTCCAGTCTAATAGAAAACTGTACAAGAGTCGTCCTATTTTACTCTTCACACAACAGAATGGCGAACCTCTTAATGTTATTTCCTTTGTATGTTTTCCCAGGAAAATCCCCGACCACAGCAACTACAACTACAGTAGAGCCCTGTCAGACAGGTAACGTGGGTTCCTCCGTGTTGGACAAATCTCCTTCCCATTCACATGTGGGGTGAGAAATTGGTGTCTGAATGCAGAGTAGGTTTAGACCAGTATAACATTTTCAAAACTCCATATTTCCGTGTTAGGAAGGCAAGTCCAACTGTAATGCAGACCAGTCCCCCAGGTAGTGTTATTCCATCGGTGCTACCCAAATACTTTTCTCCTTACAAATGGTAAAGCAACTGGTAGCTCTAGCCAGGTGTGGAACTAGACCAGGTTTGTTTGAGCTTTTGAGTCTTGCTGGAAGACAACCTGGGGCTAGTCCTAGTGCTTGGGGTCAGACCGGGCAGAGCAAACTCTTGCAAACTCTTCTCAGAGGCATTTAACCACCTCTTATGTGCTTCCGTTATCTACGTCTCTTTGGGTTTGGCTCGAACTTAGAACCAAAGCCGTAGTGTTCGAGCTGAGACTGGGAGATTCAACCTATACAAAGAGTGCTTTTTTAAAAAAATGATTTTTTGGTTCTGGGTTCTACAGTTCTAGGTAATACAGTTTGAAAAATCCATGAGGTATTTCAAGAGGGTTTCAGGCCACCACAATGCTATTGTACATTTTCTCTGTGTTCTGAGATCACACTGCTGGGTAGAGCATAGGAACATGAACACCGTATTGGTTGTAAAGGCAGTGGTCACTTCTGGCAAAAACAGGATGCAGGGAGTCGTGTCATCTTGTTTCTATACCGTGGGATGACACTGACTTGAAGCGGAGCCTTGTGCTAGTCGCTTAGCTTCTGAAGTGGTGAAATGCGTTGCTATACATGGGAGCTTCCTCTCTGGAGATCTGTATTTACAGATAGGAACATGACCTGCCAGTGACCACTCCCTGCTTCTTCGCAGGCCCCATTCCCCCTGTGAGAGCAGGGCTCAGATCTTGTCCCTGATCACAAGGGAAAATGAGTTTGGAAGGTCTCAGCCCAGTTTCCACATCACCAGCGCAAGACCCACATCAGAGAGGACGACGTCCCTGAGTTTCCAGGGAGCCTCGCAGATGACTTCCAGTTACAGCACCATGGCATTTAGGGATGGGGGGGCATTTAGATGCTCCTGTTAGCTCTCTAGCGACGCGAGCAGGAAGTGCGCACCAACGTGAAGTGTTTGGTGGAGCACAAGTGACAGCCCTGCAGTAACGTGGTGGGGATTTGCATGGGATTAATCCACGTTTCTTCCTTTTAAGACCGTGGCACGTGCAGTGCCTCAGGGGACCCGCATTACTACACGTTTGACGGCAGAGTTCACCATTTCATGGGAAACTGCACTTACACCCTCTCCAAAGTCTGCAACGCCTCCAGGGGGCTTCCAGCCTTTGACGTGTCCACCACCAACGAGCACAGGGGCTCCAACACCAAAGTTTCCTATGTAAAGTCAGTGCACGTGGATGTCTATGGAAATCAGATTTCCTTGCTGAAGAACAGGGAAGTGAATGTAAGTGAGAAGGAGTATTTCAATCATCTGACATTCTTAAACTGAGAGCTGCAAAAATTGAGATGATTTGATAGGACGTGTAGGTCACATGGTGGGTTTCTGTTTTCTCATTGGTTGAGTGTGCTTCTTAGAATTAGGCTTCCACTGAGAACATTCAGGATTGGCAGTTGAAATTGGCTTTCTGGGAACATTCTGTCATATTTCTTCCAGTGTGCATGAAGTCATTCCTTCCCCTGAACTCGTTGGCTACACTTGGGTGGTTCACTGGGAATTATGGGAGTACCTTTTCGTGACCAGATTTTTCCAACGTGTTGTACAGGTGAATGGCACCCGAAGGAACCTGCCTGTGGTGATTGAAAACAAGATCAAGGTCCAAATGAGCGGGAGTTACGTGCTCTTGGAAACTGATTTCGGACTCGGGGTCAGATTTGACGGCAATCACTATGTGGAGGTCTCAGTGTCCGGTTGTTACAAGAACCAGCTCTGTGGCCTGTGTGGTGAGTGTCCCTGTTCTTGAGAACCGTCAAGTCACCCGATCGGGAGCTTTTCCGTTAATCCTGAAGTTTGGGGATTGGTTGGGTTTTTTGTACCGTGTTATGTTTATCCCAGAGTAATCTAGTCTGTCTTGTATGGACTGCGATTTAGGCCATTGGATTAAAGGAACCATCATTGTTCGGGTACCTGGCAATCGTAATTTACAAGAACTATGGTTGCCCTGGCGCTAACTCGAGTGTCAGAAATGACAACTGCAGATGTCATTTTTAACAGGAGAGGAATCTCACATTCAAAACTACAGTCTAAATATTATCCCAGTCTTACCCTGGATGCCTCTGGTCAAGGTCCCCTCATATCTTTTTGTCTCTTCCTTTCATGGCAGCGTCTCTGTCTCTCTTTGATTGGGACGATGAGGTCCAATCTATGCTTTTCATTTCTTTAAACTTGAAAATGATGATAAAACTTTAAGGCCCTTCTTGTGGCTAAGGACAGATTTCGAAATCGCTGTTTAAGAGACGTCCTGAGCTTTTCTACTCTGCTGTATTGTTCCTTGGATTTGCAGATACATACTGTCTCAGCTCTGTCGTAGTTACAGTCTGAGCACAGGCAAAGGCATCTCTAATCACTGAGCCTTCTTTTTAGAGCTGCTTTTTGTTGTCCAGCTGCAGTAGAAGGTGAGTCTTCTGTAAGACAAAGCATTGGAAAATATCCCCTAGGGAACAATGCTGAAGTAGCCGAGGAGATGGACTAGATAACCCAGTGTCCGTCCTTTTCACGTTTAATCTCCACAATTATTTGGTATTCTTTGTCAAGCGCAACCAGATGTTGGGTGCTGTGCACGACACAAACCATTTCCTCCAGTTCATTACAGTGTATTTGACAACCACACGCGAATGTGCATTCCGTAGTTGTGAATTTCAAGTATTCTATACGTTTTTCATTTTGTATAGGTAATTACAATGGTGATGCAAAGGATGACAACATAAAGCCGAACGGCAGCATTGCAGGAGATTCCACTGAGCTTGGGGAGAGCTGGCTAGTGGCAGAGAATGACACCATGTATGTACAGAAGGAAGCTAATCAGGTGGTCTTTGGTAAAGAAGTTCTAGGAAAGCGTGCTGCATACTCAGCCACAGGGTGCCCAACCATGACTCCTCCACCTAGTCTCCTGCTAGGGCTGAGCACAACCATCCTCTCCAGTACACCCAAGAGCCCCCTCTCCAGTTGACCATAAGCAGGGAGTGAGTGGCTGGCCTGCTACCATCTGCCTTCGGAGGTGTGCAGTCTCCCAAACCAGGAAGACCTGGTGGTGGGTGGGAGGTCACCTGCTGTCCCAGTCAGGAGCCAGACCGATCCACTGGTTCCTGCCAGAGCTTGTTCCACCCCTAATTCAACTCCGTCTGAGTCGTGGAGGACCCCAAAGTGCCCAGTGCAGGAGTGGGAGCCCCCTCCTGTGGTGTGGGAGTGGGGGGCAGAACTCAGCCTTTCGGGGAGCCTGGATTCTGCTCTGCGGCTGTAATCGCGTAGTGCCTGCTGTGCAGACACGGCCTCGTCCTTTGCAGATGTGGCCCGGGGAGATAAAGAAACATACATCAAAAGATTTTCTTTCTCTTGCCAGATGCTCCCCTGACAAAGTCCTGGTCTGTGACCCACTGCTGGAGAGTGAAGCGAGGAAGAACACAGCCTGTGGCATGATCACCGACCCGACAGGTAGTACGGCAGTGGCTTCATCCTGGGCAACCTGATTGAAATCACTCCAAGTTACAGCATGCACTTGCCTACATCTGGAGCTTGCTCCCTGGGGCCCATGGCTCTGAGTCCCCATTGAAATCTGTATAGCCCCCAATGCTAAAGGGCACAGAGCTCCCATTGACTTGTACTCAGCTGCAGCAGAGACACAGTGCAGTGGTCCCCATTCCCCCCCTTTCTTACAGGGGTATCTGAAGTGCTGTCGGCTTTCCCTCCTCCGGAGACAGTAACTACCAAGGCGTTGCTAGCTGTGTATCAAGAACAAGTGTCTCCACTTAGAGTTACCGTGTACTCACCCTGGCAATGGAAGAGACAAGCCTAAGCCAAACAGCCAAATCTCATCAGTGTTTGGGTGTATTTAGCTCCAGGTTTTGGTCTGGCTGAATACAGAGACCGGGTCAGCCTACACCGGCCAGGGAGCACTGACTCCTTGCCATGACAGGGGATGGTTAGTGGTGAAGCTCGGCTCCTTCCATCTTGTCTGTCTCTGATTCTGTTTCTTTCTTGACTTATGTAGGAATCTTCAAGGATTGTCACGCCACAGTAGCTCCAGGGAATTTCTTGGAAAACTGTGTTTACGACATGTGTCACACTAACGAGCCGACAGTGTCCTTATGCAATGGGCTGCAGGCTTATGCAGAGTCGTGCACAAACGCTGGGATCTGCAGAGAATGGAGAAATACTACTTTGTGCCGTGAGTGTTGTAATTTATATCTATTCGTTTCTGGAATTCAACTTTTTTAATGCAAGATTTTTTTTAAAAAATAGTGTTTCCTGTAGTTCCCGATGGCATGGACTGTCCTGTTCTGTAATGCTTTGAAGGGGGTCTCTCCTTTCTCTTGTCCTGAGTCTGGTCCAGTTCTGTACTGGATCCTGCCCGCTTTGCTATCATGTTCAGACTGAATCTAAGCTAGCCCCACAAAGCATCTAAGTATTAATCTGTCTGAGTTTAGTGCTGGTAAAATAAGAGTGCCTGAGAGGTTGAAATCCTCTCTTTATCCATAGAGTGTCTACAGTCTGGGGAGCTGCCGTGCAAGCTATAGTTCCCATGACTCGAGTGAAACTCGCCACAGTCCCTTCTATTTGTAACTGTTAAGACGGAATGTAAAGTCCTTGTGAAAGGTACTAGCCTGGTAGTTTAGAGGAAGAGGGTCTGTGTCTCTGTTCACTTCCATGGGTAGGAATCAGCAATAGCCATTGAAATCCATGGAGGCGGAGGTGCGTTGGGATCTTTTCCTTTCAGTCATCTGGGTTTTTCTCATCACTTGCAGCATTCTCCTGTCCGGGAGGAAGCCAGTACGAGAGCTGTGGCAGCAGGTGTCCTTCCACCTGCGTGACTCCCTCTGCATTCAGCCCTTGCAGCTCCTTACCAGTGGAAGGCTGTTTCTGTAAGGAAGGCTACGTTCTGAGTGGAGACACCTGTGTGCCGGAGAGCAGCTGCGGCTGTGTGGATGGAAACAACCACTATCATCAGGCAAGATACCCTGAGCCCCTAGAAGCTGATACAACAATCCCCAGTTTCTTTCCGTGTCACTGTAACTGATCATAACTGATCATAATTAATGGAGAGAGACTAACTTCATCTGGGCTCCGGTCCGTGGGTTGTGTGGATATAATTGTTCATGTAAATAATGACCATTCCTAGCTCTTCTGAAAGCGCTTTAGCAGGAGATCGGTATCATTATCGCCAGTTTACAAAGCGGGAAACCGAGGCACTGAGTGATTAAGTGAATTGCGTAAGCTCACCCAGCAGCCTACTGCTGAGAGTAGAACCCGAGTCTCATGAGTCCCAGTCCTGGACACCTCCTGGGCCACAGCGTCTCACTGGGGAGGGAGCTCTTGGCATGGAGAGTATCAAAGGCATTTAACGGTTCCCAACTCCTTTGGTTATCCCCTAGGGCAGTAGTTTTCAAACTCTTTTTTGGTGACCCAGTTGAAGAAAATTGTTGATGCCCGTGATGCAACGGAGCTGGGGATGAGGGGTTCAGAGTGTGTGAGGGGGCTCTGGCTGGGGCAGGGGGTTGGGTCAAGTCAGGTCTCTGAGCTGGGGATGCAGGCAATGGGGTGGGGCGGGAGATGTGGAGTTTGGGGTGCAGGAGAGGGCTCAGAGCTGGGGCACGGGGTCGGGGTGCGGCATGGGGGTCAGGGCTGTGGGCTAGGGGTGCTGGCTCTGGGGTGGGGCTGGGGATAAAAGGTTTGGGGTGCAGGAAGTGGCTCCAGGTTTGAGGGGGTCACAGGGTTGTGGCAGGAGATTGGGGTGCGGCGTTAGGGCACAGGCTTACCTCTGGCAGGTCCCAGTCAGCAGTGAGCCGGGGTGCAGAGGAAAGCTGCACGCCTGTCATGGCACCACGGAGCACAATGTGCCCCAGAAGTGGCCAGCAGCATGTCTGGCTCCTAGGCGGAGGCCAGCAAGCGGCAGCACGTGGCTCTCCCCCGCAGGCACCGCTCCCCCCACCAGTTTCTGGGGGCGCTGCGCAGTGTGGGAATAGGTAGGGACTAGCCTGCCTTTGCCGGGAAGCACCGCCGAGGGGACTTTAAACAGCCCCGTCGGCAGTGCTGATCAGAGCCGCCGCGACCCAGTGCCTGACATTCCGCCACCCAGGACTGGCTCGCAACCCACAGTTTGAAAACCTCTGCACTAGAGTGACACTACTCAGTAGACTTTATACTCTGAGATATTCAAGTGCTTCCCCTTTCTCTCACAGCTGAATGAAAGCTGGTTCACCCACGACGCCTGCAGTGCGCGCTGCACCTGCAACAGCAATAACAGCATCACGTGCACAGGCTGGGCGTGTGGAGCGCTGGAGGAATGCAGTGTTCAGGATGGGGTGCTGGGTTGTTACCCCCTTGGTGAGTTCACCCTGAAAAAGGTTCCATGTGTGAGTTCAATAATTAGACGTTTCTGGTGCAGAAGAACTTTTTCCAGATTCCTTATCCCTTCAGTGATGGCACAGGAAGGCGCTGACAGCTGATTCTTGCCAGTGAAAAGGGACATTCAAACCAAATCGCCTATCTTGCAATCACGGAGCTCCCTCCCCTGCAGTGGGAGTGGAGCTGGAGTAGATCCTGGCAGGATCAGTGGAGTTTGACCAGAATAGGGAATGCAGAATCAGGCCCCAAATCAATGCCATCAATGAAAAAACTGAACTCAAAGGGGTTGATTTAGGAAAATACCAATGGGCGGGGGAAGACAAATTTTTAAATTTCTAACAGTCCACATGGCTCTTTCAAAGTACTCGCACTCAGGGGTACACACAGGTAATCTACACTGTGCAGAGAGCCCACAGTAAGAGTTGCTGCTTTTCCTGACACAGCTACCAGATCACAGGTATTTTGCAAAACAGGCGTCTCTGAGGATGACGTGTCCCTGGATCCTGGTTGCTGTTCGGGTATATGTGATGTGCTCTGTTTTTCTAAAATCACATTTCTCACACATGATCATTTGCAGTCTAATAAAGAGCTATCCAAGGGTTATCTTATGACACCTTTCATAGAACAGAATGACCAACCTCTCAATGTTAATTTCTTTCTATCTTTTTCCACAAGCCACGACTACTTCAACTCCAACTACAGTAGGCACCAGTCCATCAGGTAACGTGGATCTCTCAGTGCTTTCTCTATCTCCTTGACATTTCCTGGTGGGCTGTGAACTTGGTGGCTGGTTTCAGATGAGGTTTCAAATAACGTAACAGTTGGGAGGCAGAATGGTTCATTTTGAAGAAGGGTCCACAGTTCCCCTCATGTATGTTACGGAACCTCACTCTGGGTTCCTGGTTCTCACTAACCAATGCTGTGACCATCTATTCATAGATTCTACAACAGTGCAAGAAACAACCCCTGCTTCGGAGACCACTCCGCCCCGCACAAGAAGCACCACGGCAGAAGAAAGTACAACAGGTAAATCTGCTAGGAGACTGTTGCTGAGAATAAATCCTTCTCTTTGCTCACAGACTAGTACTTGTGGGCTAAAGACACATTCAATCTGTATATTGTGAGGAGTTGTTAGAGCTATTGCCGCTTCGATATATGCCATGCGCGCTATGTTTCTAGAATCACATTTCCCACACATGATCATTTGCAGTCTAATAGAAAACTGTACAAGAGTCGTCCTATTCTACTCTTCACAGAACACAAAGGCCAACCTCTTAATGTTATTTCCTTTGTATGTTTTGCCAGGAAAATCCCCGACCACAGCAACTCCAACTACAGTAGAGCCGTGTCAGACAGGTAATGTGGGTTCCTCCGTATGGGACAAATCTCCTTCCCATTCACATGTGGGGTGAGAAATTGGTGTCTGAATGCAGAGTAGGTTTAGACCAGTATAACATTTTCAAAACTCCATATTTCCGTGTTAGGAAGGCAAGTCCAACTTCTAATGCTCACCAGTCCCCCAGGTAGTGTTATTCCATCGGTGCTACCCAAATCCTTTTCACCTTACAAATGGTAAAGCAACTGGTAGCTATAGCCAGGTGTGGAACTAGACCAGGTATGTTTGAGCATTTGAGTCATGCTGGGGGACAACCTGGGGCTAGTTCTAGTGCTTGGAGTCAGACCGGGCAGAGCAAACTCTTGCAAACTCTTCTCAGAGGCATTTAACCACCTCTTATGTGCTTCCGTTAACTACGTCTCTTTGGGTTTGGCTCCAACTTAGAACCAAAGCCGTAGTGTTCGAGCTGAGACTGGGAGATTCGACCTATACAAACAGTGCTTTTTTTTAAAATGATTTTTTGGTTCTGGGTTCTACAGTTCTAGGTAATACAGTTTGAAAAATCCAGGACATATTTCCAGAGGGTTTCACGCAATCACAATGCTATTGTCAATTTCCTATGTGTTCAGAAATCACACTCTTGGGTATAGCATAGGAACATGAACACTGTATTGGTTGTAATGGGAAGTGGTCACTTCTGGCGAAAGCAGGATACAGGGAGTCATGTCGTCTTGTTTCTATACCGTGGGACGCCACTGACTTGAAGCGGAGCCTTGTGCTAGTCGCTTAGCTTCTGAAGTGGCGAAATGCGTTGCTATACATGGGAGCTTCCTCTCTGGAGATCTGCATTTACAGAAAGGAATATGACCTGCCAGTGACCACTCCCTGCTTCTTCGCAGGCCCCATTCCCCCTGTGAGAGCAGGGCTCAGATCTTGTCCCTGATCACAAGGGAAAATGAGTTTGGAGGGTCTCAGCCCAGTTTCCACATCACCAGAGCAAGACCCACGTCAGAGAGGACGACTTCCCTGAGTTTCCAGGGAGCCTCGCAGATAACTTCCAGTTACAGCACCATGGCATTTAGGGATGGGTCAGCTTGCCTGGTCCCCCACACTCTGTTCCCAGTTGATGCTGTTCCTGTTAGCTCTCTAGCAACGCGAGCAGGAAGTGCGCACCAACGTGAAGTGTTTGGTGGAGCACAAGTGACAGCCCTGCAGTAACGTGGTGGGGATTTGCATGGGATTAATCTACGTTTCTTCCTTTTAAGACCATGGCACGTGCAGTGCCTCAGGGGACCCGCATTACTACACGTTTGACGGCAGAGTTCACCATTTCATGGGAAACTGCACTTACACCCTCTCCAAAGTCTGCAATGCCTCCGGGGGGCTTCCAGCCTTTGACGTGTCCACCACCAACGAGCACAGGGGCTCCAACACCAAAGTTTCCTATGTAAAGTCAGTGCACGTCGATGTCTATGGAAATCAGATTTCCTTGCTGAAGAACAGGAAAGTGAATGTAAGTGAGAAGGAGTATTTCAATCATCTGACATTCTTAAACTGAGAGCTGCAAAAATTGAGATGATTTGATAGGACGTGTAGGTCACATGGTGGGTTTCTGTTTTCTCATTGGTTGAGTGTGCTTCTTAGAATTAGGCTTCCACTGAGAATACTCAGGATTGGCAGTTGAAATTGGCTTTCTGGGAACATTCTGTCATATTTGCTCCAGTGTGCATGAGAACATTCCTGCCTGTGAACTCGTTGGCTAGACTATTCGTGGGCGATTCACTGGGAATTATGGGAGTACCTTTTTGTGACCAGCTTTTCCCAACGTGTTGTACAGGTGAATGGCACCCGAAGGAACCTGCCTGTGGTGATTGAAAACAAGATCAAGGTCCAAATCAGCGGGGGCTACGTGCTCTTGGAAACTGATTTCGGACTCGGGGTCAGATTTGACGGCAATCACTATGTGGAGGTCTCAGTGTCCGGTTGTTACAAGGGCCAGCTCTGTGGCCTGTGTGGTGAGTGTCCCTGTTCTTGAGAACCGTCAAGTCACCCGATCGGGAGCTTTTCCGTTAATCCTGAAGTTTGGGGATTGGTTGGGTTTTTTGTACCGTGTTATGTTTATCCCAGAGTAATCTAGTCTGTCTTGTACGGACTGCGATTTAGGCCATTGGATTAAAGGAACCATCATTGTTCGGGTACCTGGCAATCATAATTTACAAGAACTCTGGTTACCCAGGCACTAACTCGAGTGTCAGAAATGACAACTGCAGATGTCATTTTTAACAGGAGAGGAATCTCACATCCAAAACTAGTCTAAATATTATCCCAGTCTTACCCTGGATGCCTTTGGTCAAGGTCCCCTCATATCTTTTTGTCTCTTCCTTGCATCGCAGCGTCTCTGTCTCTCTTTGATTGGGACTTTGCGGTCCAATGGATACTTTTCATTTCTTTACACTTGAAAATGATGATAAAACTTTAAGGCCCTTCTTGTGGCTAAGGACAGATTTCGAAATCGCTGTTTAAGAGACGTCCTGAGCTTTTCTACTCTGCTGTATTGTTCCTTGGATTTGCAGATACATACTGTCTCAGCTCTGTCGTAGTTACAGTCTGAGCACAGGCAAAGGCATCTCTAATCACTGAGCCTTCTTTTTAGAGCTGCTTTTTGTTGTCCAGCTGCAGTAGAAGGTGAGTCTTCTGTAAGACAAAGCATTGGAAAATATCCCCTAGGGAACAATGCTGAAGTAGCCGAGGAGATGGACTAGATAACCCAGTGTCCGTCCTTTTCACGTTTAATCTCCACAATTATTTGGTATTCTTTGTCAAGCGCAACCAGATGTTGGGTGCTGTGCACGACACAAACCATTTCCTCCAGTTCATTACAGTGTATTTGACAACCACACGCGAATGTGCATTCCGTAGTTGTGAATTTCAAGTATTCTATACGTTTTTCATTTTGTATAGGTAATTACAATGGTGATGCAAAGGATGACAACATAAAGCCGAACGGCAGCATTGCAGGAGATTCCACTGAGCTTGGGGAGAGCTGGCTAGTGGCAGAGAATGACACCATGTATGTACAGAAGGAAGCTAATCAGGTGGTGTTTGGTAAAGAAGTTCTAGGAAAGCGTGCTGCATACTCAGCCACAGGGTGCCCAACCATGACTCCTCCACCTAGTCTCCTGCTAGGGCTGAGCACAACCATCCTCTCCAGTACACCCAAGAGCCCCCTCTCCAGTTGACCATAAGCAGGGAGTGAGTGGCTGGCCTGCTACCATCTGCCTTCGGAGGTGTGCAGTCTCCCAATCCAGGAAGACCTGGTGGTGGGTGGGAGGTCACCTGCTGTCCCAGTCAGGAGCCAGACCGATCCACTGGTTCCTGCCAGAGCTTGTTCCACCCCTAATTCAACTCCGTCTGAGTCGTGGAGGACCCCAAAGTGCCCAGTGCAGGAGTGGGAGCCCCCTCCTGTGGTGTGGGAGTGGGGAGCAGAACTCAGCCTTTCGGGGAGCCTGGATTCTGCTCTGCGGCTGTAATCGCGTAGTGCCTGCTGTGCAGACACGGCCTCGTCCTTTGCAGATGTGGCCCGGGGAGATAAAGAAACATACATCAAAAGATTTTCTTTCTCTTGCCAGATGCTCCCCTGACAAAGTCCTGGTCTGTGACCCACTGCTGGAGAGTGAAGCGAGGAAGAACACAGCCTGTGGCATGATCACCGACCCGACAGGTAGTACGGCAGTGGCTTCATCCTGGGCAACCTGATTGAAATCACTCCAAGTTACAGCATGCACTTGCCTACATCTGGAGCTTGCTCCCTGGGGCCCATGGCTCTGAGTCCCCATTGAAATCTGTATAGCCCCCAATGCTAAAGGGCACAGAGCTCCCATTGACTTGTACTCAGCTGCAGCAGAGACACAGTGCAGTGGTCCCCATTCCCCCCCTTTCTTACAGGGGTATCTGAAGTGCTGTCGGCATTCCCTCCTCCGGAGACAGTAACTACCAAGGCGTTGCTAGCTGTGTATCAAGAACAAGTGTCTCCACTTAGAGTTACCGTGTACTCACCCTGGCAATGGAAGAGACAAGCCTAAGCCAAACAGCCAAATCTCATCAGTGTTTGGGTGTATTCAGCTCCAGGTTTTGGTCTGGCTGAATACAGAGACCGGGTCAGCCTACACCGGCCAGGGAGCACTGACTCCTTGCCATGACAGGGGATGGTTAGTGGTGAAGCTCGGCTCCTTCCATCTTGTCTGTCTCTGATTCTGTTTCTTTCTTGACTTATGTAGGAATCTTCAAGGATTGTCACGCCACAGTAGCTCCAGGGAACTTCTTGGAAAACTGTGTTTACGACATGTGTCACACTAACGAGCCGACAGTGTCCTTATGCAATGGGCTGCAGGCTTATGCAGAGTCGTGCACAAACGCTGGGATCTGCAGAGAATGGAGAAATACTACTTTGTGCCGTGAGTGTTGTAATTTATATCTATTCATTTCTGGAATTCAACTTTTTTAATGCAAGATTTTTTTCAAAAAATAGTGTTTCCTGTAGTTCCCGATGGCATGGACTGTCCTGTTCTGTAATGCTTTGAAGGGGGTCTCTCCTTTCTCTTGTCCTGAGTCTGGTCCAGTTCTGTACTGGATCCTGCCCGCTTTGCTATCATGTTCAGACTGAATCTAAGCTAGCCCCACAAAGCATCTAAGTATTAATTTGTCTGAGTTTAGTGCTGGTAAAATAAGAGTGCCTGAGAGGTTGAAATCCTCTCTTTATCCATAGAGTGTCTACAGTCTGGGGAGCTGACGTACAAGCTATAGTTCCCATGACTCGAGTGAAACTCACCACAGCCCCTTCTATTTGTAACTGTTAAGAAGGAATGTAAA
Source organism: Macrochelys suwanniensis (assembly GCA_033296515.1). Taxonomy (NCBI): domain Eukaryota; kingdom Metazoa; phylum Chordata; order Testudines; family Chelydridae; genus Macrochelys; species Macrochelys suwanniensis. The sequence goes on along the minus strand of CM065783.1, from coordinate 1,984,087 downwards.
GTCCTTGTGAAAGGTACTAGCCTGGCAGTTTAGAGGAAGAGGGTCTGTGTCTCTGTTCACTTCCATGGGTAGGAATTAGCAATAGCCATTGAAATCCATGGAGGCGGAGGTGCGTTGGGATCTTTTCCTTTCAGTCATCTGGGTTTTTCTCATCACTTGCAGCATTCTCCTGTCCGGGAGGAAGCCAGTACGAGAGCTGTGGCAGCAGGTGTCCTTCCACCTGCGTGACTCCCTCTGCATTCAGCCCTTGCAGCTCCTTACCAGTGGAAGGCTGTTTCTGTAAGGAAGGCTACGTTCTGAGTGGAGACACCTGTGTGCCGGAGAGCAGCTGCGGCTGTGTGGATGGAAACAACCACTATCATCAGGCAAGATACCCTGAGCCCCTAGAAGCTGATACAACAATCCCCAGTTTCTTTCCGTGTCACTGTAACTGATCATAACTGATCATAATTAATGGAGAGAGACTAACTTCATCTGGGCTCCGGTCCGTGGGTTGTGTGGATATAATTGTTCATGTAAATAATGACCATTCCTAGCTCTTCTGAAAGCGCTTTAGCAGGAGATCGGTATCATTATCGCCAGTTTACAAAGCGGGAAACCGAGGCACTGAGTGATTAAGTGAATTGCGTAAGCTCACCCAGCAGCCTACTGCTGAGAGTAGAACCCGAGTCTCATGAGTCCCAGTCCTGGACACCTCCTGGGCCACAGCGTCTCACTGGGGAGGGAGCTCTTGGCATGGAGAGTATCAAAGGCATTTAACGGTTCCCAACTCCTTTGGTTATCCCCTAGGGCAGTAGTTTTCAAACTCTTTTTTGGTGACCCAGTTGAAGAAAATTGTTGATGCCCGTGATGCAACGGAGCTAGGGATGAGGGGTTCAGAGTGTGTGAGGGGGCTCTGGCTGGGGCAGGGGGTTGGGTCAAGTCAGGTCTCTGAGCTGGGGATGCAGGCAATGGGGTGGGGCGGGAGATGTGGAGTTTGGGGTGCAGGAGAGGGCTCAGAGCTGGGGCACGGGGTCGGGGTGCGGCATGGGGGTCAGGGCTGTGGGCTAGGGGTGCTGGCTCTGGGGTGGGGCTGGGGATAAAGGGTTTGGGGTGCAGGAAGTGGCTCCGGGTTTGAGGGGGTCAAAGGGTTGTGTCAGGAGATTGGGGTGCGGAGTTGGGGCGCGGGCTTTCCTCTGGCAGCTGCCGGTGAGCAGTGAGCAGGGGTGCAGAGGAAAGCTGCACGCCTGTCATGGCACCACGGAGCACAATGTGCCCCAGAAGTGGCCAGCAGCATGTCTGGCTCCTAGGCGGAGGCCAGCAAGCGGCTGCACGTGGCTCTCCCCCGCAGGCACCGCTCCCCCCACCAGTTTCTGGGGGCGCTGCGCAGCGTGGAAATAGGTAGGGACTAGCCTGCCTTTGCCGGGAAGCACCGCCGAGGGGACTTTAAACAGCCCCGTCGGCAGTGCTGATCAGAGCCGCCGCGACCCAGTGCCTGACATTCCGCCACCCAGGACTGGCTCGCAACCCACAGTTTGAAAACCTCTGCACTAGAGTGACACTACTCAGTAGACTTTATACTCTGAGATATTCAAGTGCTTCCCCTTTCTCTCACAGCTGAATGAAAGCTGGTTCACCCACGACGCCTGCAGTGCGCGCTGCACCTGCAACAGCAATAACAGCATCACGTGCACAGGCTGGGCGTGTGGAGCGCTGGAGGAATGCAGTGTTCAGGATGGGGTGCTGGGTTGTTACCCCCTTGGTGAGTTCACCCTGAAAAAGGTTCCATGTGTGAGTTCAATAATTAGACGTTTCTGGTGCAGAAGAACTTTTTCCAGATTCCTTATCCCTTCAGTGATGGCACAGGAAGGCGCTGACAGCTGATTCTTGCCAGTGAAAAGGGACATTCAAACCAAATCGCCTATCTTGCAATCACGGAGCTCCCTCCCCTGCAGTGGGAGTGGAGCTGGAGTAGATCCTGGCAGGATCAGTGGAGTTTGACCAGAATAGGGAATGCAGAATCAGGCCCCAAATCAATGCCATCAATGAAAAAACTGAACTCAAAGGGGTTGATTTAGGAAAATACCAATGGGCGGGGGAAGACAAATTTTTAAATTTCTAACAGTCCACATGGCTCTTTCAAAGTACTCGCACTCAGGGGTACACACAGGTAATCTACACTGTGCAGAGAGCCCACAGTAAGAGTTGCTGCTTTTCCTGACACAGCTACCAGATCACAGGTATTTTGCAAAACAGGCGTCTCTGAGGATGACGTGTCCCTGGATCCTGGTTGCTGTTCGGGTATATGTGATGTGCTCTGTTTTTCTAAAATCACATTTCTCACACATGATCATTTGCAGTCTAATAAAGAGCTATCCAAGGGTTATCTTATGACACCTTTCATAGAACAGAATGACCAACCTCTCAATGTTAATTTCTTTCTATCTTTTTCCACAAGCCACGACTACTTCAACTCCAACTACAGTAGGCACCAGTCCATCAGGTAACGTGGATCTCTCAGTGCTTTCTCTATCTCCTTGACATTTCCTGGTGGGCTGTGAACTTGGTGGCTGGTTTCAGATGAGGTTTCAAATAATGTAACAGTTGGGAGGCAGAATGGTTCATTTTGAAGAAGGGTCCACAGTTCCCCTCATGTATGTTACGGAACCTCACTCTGGGTTCCTGGTTCTCACTAACCAATGCTGTGACCATCTATTCATAGATTCTACAACAGTGCAAGAAACAACCCCTGCTTCGGAGACCACTCCGCCCCGCACAAGAAGCACCACGGCAGAAGAAAGTACAACAGGTAAATCTGCTAGGAGACTGTTGCTGAGAATAAATCCTTCTCTTTGCTCACAGACTAGTACTTGTGGGCTAAAGACACATTCAATCTGTATATTGTGAGGAGTTGTTAGAGCTATTGCCGCTTCGATATATGCCATGCGCGCTATGTTTCTAGAATCACATTTCCCACACATGATCATTTGCAGTCTAATAGAAAACTGTACAAGAGTCGTCCTATTCTACTCTTCACAGAACACAAAGGCCAACCTCTTAATGTTATTTCCTTTGTATGTTTTGCCAGGAAAATCCCCGACCACAGCAACTCCAACTACAGTAGAGCCGTGTCAGACAGGTAATGTGGGTTCCTCCGTATGGGACAAATCTCCTTCCCATTCACATGTGGGGTGAGAAATTGGTGTCTGAATGCAGAGTAGGTTTAGACCAGTATAACATTTTCAAAACTCCATATTTCCGTGTTAGGAAGGCAAGTCCAACTTCTAATGCTCACCAGTCCCCCAGGTAGTGTTATTCCATCGGTGCTACCCAAATCCTTTTCACCTTACAAATGGTAAAGCAACTGGTAGCTATAGCCAGGTGTGGAACTAGACCAGGTATGTTTGAGCATTTGAGTCATGCTGGGGGACAACCTGGGGCTAGTTCTAGTGCTTGGGGTCAGACCGGGCAGAGCAAACTCTTGCAAACTCTTCTCAGAGGCATTTAACCACCTCTTATGTGCTTCCGTTAACTACGTCTCTTTGGGTTTGGCTCCAACTTAGAACCAAAGCCGTAGTGTTCGAGCTGAGACTGGGAGATTCGACCTATACAAACAGTGCTTTTTTTTTAAATGATTTTTTGGTTCTGGGTTCTACAGTTCTAGGTAATACAGTTTGAAAAATCCAGGACATATTTCCAGAGGGTTTCACGCAATCACAATGCTATTGTCAATTTCCTATGTGTTCAGAAATCACACTCTTGGGTATAGCATAGGAACATGAACACCCTATTGGTTGTAATGGGAAGTGGTCACTTCTGGCGAAAGCAGGATACAGGGAGTCATGTCGTCTTGTTTCTATACCGTGGGACGCCACTGACTTGAAGCGGAGCCTTGTGCTAGTCGCTTAGCTTCTGAAGTGGCGAAATGCGTTGCTATACATGGGAGCTTCCTCTCTGGAGATCTGCATTTACAGAAAGGAATATGACCTGCCAGTGACCACTCCCTGCTTCTTCGCAGGCCCCATTCCCCCTGTGAGAGCAGGGCTCAGATCTTGTCCCTGATCACAAGGGAAAATGAGTTAGGAGGTTCTCAGCCCAGTTTCCACATCACCAGAGCAAGACCCACATCAGAGAGGACGACTTCCCTGAGTTTCCAGGGAGCCTCGCAGATAACTTCCAGTTACAGCACCATGGCATTTAGGGATGGGTCAGCTTGCCTGGTCCCCCACACTCTGTTCCCAGTTGATGCTGTTCCTGTTAGCTCTCTAGCAACGCGAGCAGGAAGTGCGCACCAACGTGAAGTGTTTGGTGGAGCACAAGTGACAGCCCTGCAGTAACGTGGTGGGGATTTGCATGGGATTAATCTACGTTTCTTCCTTTTAAGACCATGGCACGTGCAGTGCCTCAGGGGACCCGCATTACTACACGTTTGACGGCAGAGTTCACCATTTCATGGGAAACTGCACTTACACCCTCTCCAAAGTCTGCAATGCCTCCGGGGGGCTTCCAGCCTTTGACGTGTCCACCACCAACGAGCACAGGGGCTCCAACACCAAAGTTTCCTATGTAAAGTCAGTGCACGTCGATGTCTATGGAAATCAGATTTCCTTGCTGAAGAACAGGAAAGTGAATGTAAGTGAGAAGGAGTATTTCAATCATCTGACATTCTTAAACTGAGAGCTGCAAAAATTGAGATGATTTGATAGGACGTGTAGGTCACATGGTGGGTTTCTGTTTTCTCATTGGTTGAGTGTGCTTCTTAGAATTAGGCTTCCACTGAGAATACTCAGGATTGGCAGTTGAAATTGGCTTTCTGGGAACATTCTGTCATATTTGCTCCAGTGTGCATGAGAACATTCCTGCCTGTGAACTCGTTGGCTAGACTATTCGTGGGCGATTCACTGGGAATTATGGGAGTACCTTTTTGTGACCAGCTTTTCCCAACGTGTTGTACAGGTGAATGGCACCCGAAGGAACCTGCCTGTGGTGATTGAAAACAAGATCAAGGTCCAAATCAGCGGGGGCTACGTGCTCTTGGAAACTGATTTCGGACTCGGGGTCAGATTTGACGGCAATCACTATGTGGAGGTCTCAGTGTCCGGTTGTTACAAGGGCCAGCTCTGTGGCCTGTGTGGTGAGTGTCCCTGTTCTTGAGAACCGTCAAGTCACCCGATCGGGAGCTTTTCCGTTAATCCTGAAGTTTGGGGATTGGTTGGGTTTTTTGTACCGTGTTATGTTTATCCCAGAGTAATCTAGTCTGTCTTGTACGGACTGCGATTTAGGCCATTGGATTAAAGGAACCATCATTGTTCGGGTACCTGGCAATCATAATTTACAAGAACTCTGGTTACCCAGGCGCTAACTCGAGTGTCAGAAATGACAACTGCAGATGTCATTTTTAACAGGAGAGGAATCTCACATCCAAAACTAGTCTAAATATTATCCCAGTCTTACCCTGGATGCCTTTGGTCAAGGTCCCCTCATATCTTTTTGTCTCTTCCTTGCATCGCAGCGTCTCTGTCTCTCTTTGATTGGGACTTTGCGGTCCAATGGATACTTTTCATTTCTTTACACTTGAAAATGATGATAAAACTTTAAGGCCCTTCTTGTGGCTAAGGACAGATTTCGAAATCGCTGTTTAAGAGACGTCCTGAGCTTTTCTACTCTGCTGTATTGTTCCTTGGATTTGCAGATACATACTGTCTCAGCTCTGTCGTAGTTACAGTCTGAGCACAGGCAAAGGCATCTCTAATCACTGAGCCTTCTTTTTAGAGCTGCTTTTTGTTGTCCAGCTGCAGTAGAAGGTGAGTCTTCTGTAAGACAAAGCATTGGAAAATATCCCCTAGGGAACAATGCTGAAGTAGCCGAGGAGATGGACTAGATAACCCAGTGTCCGTCCTTTTCACGTTTAATCTCCACAATTATTTGGTATTCTTTGTCAAGCGCAACCAGATGTTGGGTGCTGTGCACGACACAAACCATTTCCTCCAGTTCATTACAGTGTATTTGACAACCACACGCGAATGTGCATTCCGTAGTTGTGAATTTCAAGTATTCTATACGTTTTTCATTTTGTATAGGTAATTACAATGGTGATGCAAAGGATGACAACATAAAGCCGAACGGCAGCATTGCAGGAGATTCCACTGAGCTTGGGGAGAGCTGGCTAGTGGCAGAGAATGACACCATGTATGTACAGAAGGAAGCTAATCAGGTGGTCTTTGGTAAAGAAGTTCTAGGAAAGCGTGCTGCATACTCAGCCACAGGGTGCCCAACCATGACTCCTCCACCTAGTCTCCTGCTAGGGCTGAGCACAACCATCCTCTCCAGTACACCCAAGAGCCCCCTCTCCAGTTGACCATAAGCAGGGAGTGAGTGGCTGGCCTGCTACCATCTGCCTTCGGAGGTGTGCAGTCTCCCAATCCAGGAAGACCTGGTGGTGGGTGGGAGGTCACCTGCTGTCCCAGTCAGGAGCCAGACCGATCCACTGGTTCCTGCCAGAGCTTGTTCCACCCCTAATTCAACTCCGTCTGAGTCGTGGAGGACCCCAAAGTGCCCAGTGCAGGAGTGGGAGCCCCCTCCTGTGGTGTGGGAGTGGGGGGCAGAACTCAGCCTTTCGGGGAGCCTGGATTCTGCTCTGCGGCTGTAATCGCATAGTGCCTGCTGTGCAGACACGGCCTCGTCCTTTGCAGATGTGGCCCGGGGAGATAAAGAAACATACATCAAAAGATTTTCTTTCTCTTGCCAGATGCTCCCCTGACAAAGTCCTGGTCTGTGACCCACTGCTGGAGAGTGAAGCGAGGAAGAACACAGCCTGTGGCATGATCACCGACCCGACAGGTAGTACGGCAGTGGCTTCATCCTGGGCAACCTGATTGAAATCACTCCAAGTTACAGCATGCACTTGCCTACATCTGGAGCTTGCTCCCTGGGGCCCATGGCTCTGAGTCCCCATTGAAATCTGTATAGCCCCCAATGCTAAAGGGCACAGAGCTCCCATTGACTTGTACTCAGCTGCAGCAGAGACACAGTGCAGTGGTCCCCATTCCCCCCCTTTCTTACAGGGGTATCTGAAGTGCTGTCGGCATTCCCTCCTCCGGAGACAGTAACTACCAAGGCGTTGCTAGCTGTGTATCAAGAACAAGTGTCTCCACTTTGAGTTACCGTGTACTCACCCTGGCAATGGAAGAGACAAGCCTAAGCCAAACAGCCAAATCTCATCAGTGTTTGGGTGTATTCAGCTCCAGGTTTTGGTCTGGCTGAATACAGAGACCGGGTCAGCCTACACCGGCCAGGGAGCACTGACTCCTTGCCATGACAGGGGATGGTTAGTGGTGAAGCTCGGCTCCTTCCATCTTGTCTGTCTCTGATTCTGTTTCTTTCTTGACTTATGTAGGAATCTTCAAGGATTGTCACGCCACAGTAGCTCCAGGGAACTTCTTGGAAAACTGTGTTTACGACATGTGTCACACTAACGAGCCGACAGTGTCCTTATGCAATGGGCTGCAGGCTTATGCAGAGTCGTGCACAAACGCTGGGATCTGCAGAGAATGGAGAAATACTACTTTGTGCCGTGAGTGTTGTAATTTATATCTATTCATTTCTGGAATTCAACTTTTTTAATGCAAGATTTTTTTCAAAAAATAGTGTTTCCTGTAGTTCCCGATGGCATGGACTGTCCTGTTCTGTAATGCTTTGAAGGGGGTCTCTCCTTTCTCTTGTCCTGAGTCTGGTCCAGTTCTGTACTGGATCCTGCCCGCTTTGCTATCATGTTCAGACTGAATCTAAGCTAGCCCCACAAAGCATCTAAGTATTAATCTGTCTGAGTTTAGTGCTGGTAAAATAAGAGTGCCTGAGAGGTTGAAATCCTCTCTTTATCCATAGAGTGTCTAAAGTCTGGGGAGCTGCCGTGCAAGCTATAGTTCCCATGACTCGAGTGAAACTCACCACAGCCCCTTCTATTTGTAACTGTTAAGAAGGAATGTAAAGTCCTTGTGAAAGGTACTAGCCTGGCAGTTTAGAGGAAGAGGGTCTGTGTCTCTGTTCACTTCCATGGGTAGGAATTAGCAATAGCCATTGAAATCCATGGAGGCGGAGGTGCGTTGGGATCTTTTCCTTTCAGTCATCTGGGTTTTTCTCATCACTTGCAGCATTCTCCTGTCCGGGAGGAAGCCAGTACGAGAGCTGTGGCAGCAGGTGTCCTTCCACCTGCGTGACTCCCTCTGCATTCAGCCCTTGCAGCTCCTTACCAGTGGAAGGCTGTTTCTGTAAGGAAGGCTACGTTCTGAGTGGAGACACCTGTGTGCCGGAGAGCAGCTGCGGCTGTGTGGATGGAAACAACCACTATCATCAGGCAAGATACCCTGAGCCCCTAGAAGCTGATACAACAATCCCCAGTTTCTTTCCGTGTCACTGTAACTGATCATAACTGATCATAATTAATGGAGAGAGACTAACTTCATCTGGGCTCTGGTCCGTGGGTTGTGTGGATATAATTGTTCATGTAAATAATGACCATTCCTAGCTCTTCTGAAAGCGCTTTAGCAGGAGATCGGTATCATTATCGCCAGTTTACAAAGTGGGAAACCGAGGCACTGAGTGATTAAGTGAATTGCGTAAGCTCACCCAGCAGCCTACTGCTGAGAGTAGAACCCGAGTCTCATGAGTCCCAGTCCTGGACACCTCCTGGGCCACAGCGTCTCACTGGGGAGGGAGCTCTTGGCATGGAGAGTATCAAAGGCATTTAACGGTTCCCAACTCCTTTGGTTATCCCCTAGGGCAGTAGTTTTCAAACTTTTTTTTTGGTGACCCAGTTGAAGAAAATTGTTGATGCCCATGATGCAACGGAGCTAGGGATGAGGGGTTCAGAGTGTGTGAGGGGGCTCTGGCTGGGGCAGGGGGTTGGGTCAAGTCAGGTCTCTGAGCTGGGGATGCAGGCAATGGGGTGGGGCGGGAGATGTGGAGTTTGGGGTGCAGGAGAGGGCTCAGAGCTGGGGCACGGGGTCGGGGTGCGGCATGGGGGTCAGGGCTGTGGGCTAGGGGTGCTGGCTCTGGGGTGGGGCTGGGGATAAAGGGTTTGGGGTGCAGGAAGTGGCTCCAGGTTTGAGGGGGTCAAAGGGTTGTGTCAGGAGATTGGGGTGCGGAGTTGGGGCGCGGGCTTTCCTCTGGCAGCTGCCGGTGAGCAGTGAGCAGGGGTGCAGAGGAAAGCTGCACGCCTGTCATGGCACCACGGAGCACAATGTGCCCCAGAAGTGGCCAGCAGCATGTCTGGCTCCTAGGTGGAGGCCAGCAAGCGGCAGCACGTGGCTCTTCCCCGCAGGCACCGCTCCCCCCACCAGTTTCTGGGGGCGCTGCGCAGTGTGGGAATAGGTAGGGACTAGCCTGCCTTTGCCGGGAAGCACCGCCGAGGGGACTTTAAACAGCCCCGTCGGCAGTGCTGATCAGAGCCGCCGCGACCCAGTGCCTGACATTCCGCCACCCAGGACTGGCTCGCAACCCACAGTTTGAAAACCTCTGCACTAGAGTGACACTACTCAGTAGACTTTATACTCTGAGATATTCAAGTGCTTCCCCTTTCTCTCACAGCTGAATGAAAGCTGGTTCACCCACGACGCCTGCAGTGCGCGCTGCACCTGCAACAGCAATAACAGCATCACGTGCACAGGCTGGGCGTGTGGAGCGCTGGAGGAATGCAGTGTTCAGGATGGGGTGCTGGGTTGTTACCCCCTTGGTGAGTTCACCCTGAAAAAGGTTCCATGTGTGAGTTCAATAATTAGACGTTTCTGGTGCAGAAGAACTTTTTCCAGATTCCTTATCCCTTCAGTGATGGCACAGGAAGGCGCTGACAGCTGATTCTTGCCAGTGAAAAGGGACATTCAAACCAAATCGCCTATCTTGCAATCACGGAGCTCCCTCCCCTGCAGTGGGAGTGGAGCTGGAGTAGATCCTGGCAGGATCAGTGGAGTTTGACCAGAATAGGGAATGCAGAATCAGGCCCCAAATCAATGCCATCAATGAAAAAACTGAACTCAAAGGGGTTGATTTAGGAAAATACCAATGGGCGGGGGAAGACAAATTTTTAAATTTCTAACAGTCCACATGGCTCTTTCAAAGTACTCGCACTCAGGGGTACACACAGGTAATCTACACTGTGCAGAGAGCCCACAGTAAGAGTTGCTGCTTTTCCTGACACAGCTACCAGATCACAGGTATTTTGCAAAACAGGCGTCTCTGAGGATGACGTGTCCCTGGATCCTGGTTGCTGTTCGGGTATATGTGATGTGCTCTGTTTTTCTAAAATCACATTTCTCACACATGATCATTTGCAGTCTAATAAAGAGCTATCCAAGGGTTATCTTATGACACCTTTCATAGAACAGAATGACCAACCTCTCAATGTTAATTTCTTTCTATCTTTTTCCACAAGCCACGACTACTTCAACTCCAACTACAGTAGGCACCAGTCCATCAGGTAACGTGGATCTCTCAGTGCTTTCTCTATCTCCTTGACATTTCCTGGTGGGCTGTGAACTTGGTGGCTGGTTTCAGATGAGGTTTCAAATAACGTAACAGTTGGGAGGCAGAATGGTTCATTTTGAAGAAGGGTCCACAGTTCCCCTCATGTATGTTACGGAACCTCACTCTGGGTTCCTGGTTCTCACTAACCAATGCTGTGACCATCTATTCATAGATTCTACAACAGTGCAAGAAACAACCCCTGCTTCGGAGACCACTCCGCCCCGCACAAGAAGCACCACGGCAGAAGAAAGTACAACAGGTAAATCTGCTAGGAGACTGTTGCTGAGAATAAATCCTTCTCTTTGCTCACAGACTAGTACTTGTGGGCTAAAGACACATTCAATCTGTATATTGTGAGGAGTTGTTAGAGCTATTGCCGCTTCGATATATGCCATGCGCGCTATGTTTCTAGAATCACATTTCCCACACATGATCATTTGCAGTCTAATAGAAAACTGTACAAGAGTCGTCCTATTCTACTCTTCACAGAACACAAAGGCCAACCTCTTAATGTTATTTCCTTTGTATGTTTTGCCAGGAAAATCCCCGACCACAGCAACTCCAACTACAGTAGAGCCATGTCAGACAGGTAATGTGGGTTCCTCCGTATGGGACAAATCTCCTTCCCATTCACATGTGGGGTGAGAAATTGGTGTCTGAATGCAGAGTAGGTTTAGACCAGTATAACATTTTCAAAACTCCATATTTCCGTGTTAGGAAGGCAAGTCCAACTTCTAATGCTCACCAGTCCCCCAGGTAGTGTTATTCCATCGGTGCTACCCAAATCCTTTTCACCTTACAAATGGTAAAGCAACTGGTAGCTATAGCCAGGTGTGGAACTAGACCAGGTATGTTTGAGCATTTGAGTCATGCTGGGGGACAACCTGGGGCTAGTTCTAGTGCTTGGGGTCAGACCGGGCAGAGCAAACTCTTGCAAACTCTTCTCAGAGGCATTTAACCACCTCTTATGTGCTTCCGTTAATTACGTCTCTTTGGGTTTGGCTCCAACTTAGAACCAAAGCCGTAGTGTTCGAGCTGAGACTGGGAGATTCGACCTATACAAACAGTGCTTTTTTTTAAAATGATTTTTTGGTTCTGGGTTCTACAGTTCTAGGTAATACAGTTTGAAAAATCCAGGACATATTTCCAGAGGGTTTCACGCAATCACAATGCTATTGTCAATTTCCTATGTGTTCAGAAATCACACTCTTGGGTATAGCATAGGAACATGAACACTGTATTGGTTGTAATGGGAAGTGGTCACTTCTGGCGAAAGCAGGATACAGGGAGTCATGTCGTCTTGTTTCTATACCGTGGGACGCCACTGACTTGAAGCGGAGCCTTGTGCTAGTCGCTTAGCTTCTGAAGTGGCGAAATGCGTTGCTATACATGGGAGCTTCCTCTCTGGAGATCTGCATTTACAGAAAGGAATATGACCTGCCAGTGACCACTCCCTGCTTCTTCGCAGGCCCCATTCCCCCTGTGAGAGCAGGGCTCAGATCTTGTCCCTGATCACAAGGGAAAATGAGTTTGGAGGGTCTCAGCCCAGTTTCCACATCACCAGAGCAAGACCCACGTCAGAGAGGACGACTTCCCTGAGTTTCCAGGGAGCCTCGCAGATAACTTCCAGTTACAGCACCATGGCATTTAGGGATGGGTCAGCTTGCCTGGTCCCCCACACTCTGTTCCCAGTTGATGCTGTTCCTGTTAGCTCTCTAGCAACGCGAGCAGGAAGTGCGCACCAACGTGAAGTGTTTGGTGGAGCACAAGTGACAGCCCTGCAGTAACGTGGTGGGGATTTGCATGGGATTAATCTACGTTTCTTCCTTTTAAGACCATGGCACGTGCAGTGCCTCAGGGGACCCGCATTACTACACGTTTGACGGCAGAGTTCACCATTTCATGGGAAACTGCACTTACACCCTCTCCAAAGTCTGCAATGCCTCCGGGGGGCTTCCAGCCTTTGACGTGTCCACCACCAACGAGCACAGGGGCTCCAACACCAAAGTTTCCTATGTAAAGTCAGTGCACGTCGATGTCTATGGAAATCAGATTTCCTTGCTGAAGAACAGGAAAGTGAATGTAAGTGAGAAGGAGTATTTCAATCATCTGACATTCTTAAACTGAGAGCTGCAAAAATTGAGATGATTTGATAGGACGTGTAGGTCACATGGTGGGTTTCTGTTTTCTCATTGGTTGAGTGTGCTTCTTAGAATTAGGCTTCCACTGAGAATACTCAGGATTGGCAGTTGAAATTGGCTTTCTGGGAACATTCTGTCATATTTGCTCCAGTGTGCATGAGAACATTCCTGCCTGTGAACTCGTTGGCTAGACTATTCGTGGGCGATTCACTGGGAATTATGGGAGTACCTTTTTGTGACCAGCTTTTCCCAACGTGTTGTACAGGTGAATGGCACCCGAAGGAACCTGCCTGTGGTGATTGAAAACAAGATCAAGGTCCAAATCAGCGGGGGCTACGTGCTCTTGGAAACTGATTTCGGACTCGGGGTCAGATTTGACGGCAATCACTATGTGGAGGTCTCAGTGTCCGGTTGTTACAAGGGCCAGCTCTGTGGCCTGTGTGGTGAGTGTCCCTGTTCTTGAGAACCGTCAAGTCACCCGATCGGGAGCTTTTCCGTTAATCCTGAAGTTTGGGGATTGGTTGGGTTTTTTGTACCGTGTTATGTTTATCCCAGAGTAATCTAGTCTGTCTTGTACGGACTGCGATTTAGGCCATTGGATTAAAGGAACCATCATTGTTCGGGTACCTGGCAATCATAATTTACAAGAACTCTGGTTACCCAGGCGCTAACTCGAGTGTCAGAAATGACAACTGCAGATGTCATTTTTAACAGGAGAGGAATCTCACATCCAAAACTAGTCTAAATATTATCCCAGTCTTACCCTGGATGCCTTTGGTCAAGGTCCCCTCATATCTTTTTGTCTCTTCCTTGCATCGCAGCGTCTCTGTCTCTCTTTGATTGGGACTTTGCGGTCCAATGGATACTTTTCATTTCTTTACACTTGAAAATGATGATAAAACTTTAAGGCCCTTCTTGTGGCTAAGGACAGATTTCGAAATCGCTGTTTAAGAGACGTCCTGAGCTTTTCTACTCTGCTGTATTGTTCCTTGGATTTGCAGATACATACTGTCTCAGCTCTGTCGTAGTTACAGTCTGAGCACAGGCAAAGGCATCTCTAATCACTGAGCCTTCTTTTTAGAGCTGCTTTTTGTTGTCCAGCTGCAGTAGAAGGTGAGTCTTCTGTAAGACAAAGCATTGGAAAATATCCCCTAGGGAACAATGCTGAAGTAGCCGAGGAGATGGACTAGATAACCCAGTGTCCGTCCTTTTCACGTTTAATCTCCACAATTATTTGGTATTCTTTGTCAAGCGCAACCAGATGTTGGGTGCTGTGCACGACACAAACCATTTCCTCCAGTTCATTACAGTGTATTTGACAACCACACGCGAATGTGCATTCCGTAGTTGTGAATTTCAAGTATTCTATACGTTTTTCATTTTGTATAGGTAATTACAATGGTGATGCAAAGGATGACAACATAAAGCCGAACGGCAGCATTGCAGGAGATTCCACTGAGCTTGGGGAGAGCTGGCTAGTGGCAGAGAATGACACCATGTATGTACAGAAGGAAGCTAATCAGGTGGTCTTTGGTAAAGAAGTTCTAGGAAAGCGTGCTGCATACTCAGCCACAGGGTGCCCAACCATGACTCCTCCACCTAGTCTCCTGCTAGGGCTGAGCACAACCATCCTCTCCAGTACACCCAAGAGCCCCCTCTCCAGTTGACCATAAGCAGGGAGTGAGTGGCTGGCCTGCTACCATCTGCCTTCGGAGGTGTGCAGTCTCCCAATCCAGGAAGACCTGGTGGTGGGTGGGAGGTCACCTGCTGTCCCAGTCAGGAGCCAGACCGATCCACTGGTTCCTGCCAGAGCTTGTTCCACCCCTAATTCAACTCCGTCTGAGTCGTGGAGGACCCCAAAGTGCCCAGTGCAGGAGTGGGAGCCCCCTCCTGTGGTGTGGGAGTGGGGAGCAGAACTCAGCCTTTCGGGGAGCCTGGATTCTGCTCTGCGGCTGTAATCGCGTAGTGCCTGCTGTGCAGACACGGCCTCGTCCTTTGCAGATGTGGCCCGGGGAGATAAAGAAACATACATCAAAAGATTTTCTTTCTCTTGCCAGATGCTCCCCTGACAAAGTCCTGGTCTGTGACCCACTGCTGGAGAGTGAAGCGAGGAAGAACACAGCCTGTGGCATGATCACCGACCCGACAGGTAGTACGGCAGTGGCTTCATCCTGGGCAACCTGATTGAAATCACTCCAAGTTACAGCATGCACTTGCCTACATCTGGAGCTTGCTCCCTGGGGCCCATGGCTCTGAGTCCCCATTGAAATCTGTATAGCCCCCAATGCTAAAGGGCACAGAGCTCCCATTGACTTGTACTCAGCTGCAGCAGAGACACAGTGCAGTGGTCCCCATTCCCCCGCTTTCTTACAGGGGTATCTGAAGTGCTGTCGGCATTCCCTCCTCCGGAGACAGTAACTACCAAGGCGTTGCTAGCTGTGTATCAAGAACAAGTGTCTCCACTTTGAGTTACCGTGTACTCACCCTGGCAATGGAAGAGACAAGCCTAAGCCAAACAGCCAAATCTCATCAGTGTTTGGGTGTATTCAGCTCCAGGTTTTGGTCTGGCTGAATACAGAGACCGGGTCAGCCTACACCGGCCAGGGAGCACTGACTCCTTGCCATGACAGGGGATGGTTAGTGGTGAAGCTCGGCTCCTTCCATCTTGTCTGTCTCTGATTCTGTTTCTTTCTTGACTTATGTAGGAATCTTCAAGGATTGTCACGCCACAGTAGCTCCAGGGAACTTCTTGGAAAACTGTGTTTACGACATGTGTCACACTAACGAGCCGACAGTGTCCTTATGCAATGGGCTGCAGGCTTATGCAGAGTCGTGCACAAACGCTGGGATCTGCAGAGAATGGAGAAATACTACTTTGTGCCGTGAGTGTTGTAATTTATATCTATTCGTTTCTGGAATGCAACTTTTTTAATGCAAGATTTTTTTCAAAAAATAGTGTTTCCTGTAGTTCCCGATGGCATGGACTGTCCTGTTCTGTAATGCTTTGAAGGGGGTCTCTCCTTTCTCTTGTCCTGAGTCTGGTCCAGTTCTGTACTGGATCCTGCCCGCTTTGCTATCATGTTCAGACTGAATCTAAGCTAGCCCCACAAAGCATCTAAGTATTAATCTGTCTGAGTTTAGTGCTGGTAAAATAAGAGTGCCTGAGAGGTTGAAATCCTCTCTTTATCCATAGAGTGTCTACAGTCTGGGGAGCTGCCGTGCAAGCTATAGTTCCCATGACTCGAGTGAAACTCGCCACAGTCCCTTCTATTTGTAACTGTTAAGACGGAGTGTAAAGTCCTTGTGAAAGGTACTAGCCTGGCAGTTTAGAGGAAGAGGGTCTGTGTCTCTGTTCACTTCCATGGGTAGGAATCAGCAATAGCCATTGAAATCCATGGAGGCGGAGGTGCGTTGGGATCTTTTCCTTTCAGTCATCTGGGTTTTTCTCATCACTTGCAGCATTCTCCTGTCCGGGAGGAAGCCAGTACGAGAGCTGTGGCAGCAGGTGTCCTTCCACCTGCGTGACTCCCTCTGCATGCAGCCCTTGCAGCTCCTTACCAGTGGAAGGCTGTTTCTGTAAGGAAGGCTACGTTCTGAGTGGAGACACCTGTGTGCCGGAGAGCAGCTGCGGCTGTGTGGATGGAAACAACCACTATCATCAGGCAAGATACCCTGAGCCCCTAGAAGCTGATATAACAATCCCCAGTTTCTTTCCGTGTCACTGTAACTGATCATAACTGATCATAATTAATGGAGAGAGACTAACTTCATCTGGGCTCCGGTCCGTGGGTTGTGTGGATATAATTGTTCATGTAAATAATGACCATTCCTAGCTCTTCTGAAAGCGCTTTAGCAGGAGATCGGTATCATTATCGCCAGTTTACAAAGCGGGAAACCGAGGCACTGAGTGATTAAGTGAATTGCGTAAGCTCACCCAGCAGCCTACTGCTGAGAGTAGAACCCGAGTCTCATGAGTCCCAGTCCTGGACACCTCCTGGGCCACAGCGTCTCACTGGGGAGGGAGCTCTTGGCATGGAGAGTATCAAAGGCATTTAACGGTTCCCAACTCCTTTGGTTATCCCCTAGGGCAGTAGTTTTCAAACTTTTTTTTTGGTGACCCAGTTGAAGAAAATTGTTGATGCCCGTGATGCAACGGAGCTAGGGATGAGGGGTTCAGAGTGTGTGAGGGGGCTCTGGCTGGGGCAGGGGGTTGGGTCAAGTCAGGTCTCTGAGCTGGGGATGCAGGCAATGGGGTGGGGCGGGAGATGTGGAGTTTGGGGTGCAGGAGAGGGCTCAGAGCTGGGGCACGGGGTCGGGGTGCGGCATGGGGGTCAGGGCTGTGGGCTAGGGGTGCTGGCTCTGGGGTGGGGCTGGGGATAAAGGGTTTGGGGTGCAGGAAGTGGCTCCAGGTTTGAGGGGGTCAAAGGGTTGTGTCAGGAGATTGGGGTGCGGAGTTGGGGCACGGGCTTTCCTCTGGCAGCTGCCGGTGAGCAGTGAGCAGGGGTGCAGAGGAAAGCTGCACGCCTGTCATGGCATCACGGAGCACAATGTGCCCCAGAAGTGGCCAGCAGCATGTCTGGCTCCTAGGCGGAGGCCAGCAAGCGGCTGCACGTGGCTCTCCCCCGCAGGCACCGCTCCCCCCACCAGTTTCTGGGGGCGCTGCGCAGCGTGGAAATAGGTAGGGACTAGCCTGCCTTTGCCGGGAAGCACCGCCGAGGGGACTTTAAACAGCCCCGTCGGCAGTGCTGATCAGAGCCGCCGCGACCCAGTGCCTGACATTCCGCCACCCAGGACTGGCTCGCAACCCACAGTTTGAAAACCTCTGCACTAGAGTGACACTACTCAGTAGACTTTATACTCTGAGATATTCAAGTGCTTCCCCTTTCTCTCACAGCTGAATGAAAGCTGGTTCACCCACGACGCCTGCAGTGCGCGCTGCACCTGCAACAGCAATAACAGCATCACGTGCACAGGCTGGGCGTGTGGAGCGCTGGAGGAATGCAGTGTTCAGGATGGGGTGCTGGGTTGTTACCCCCTTGGTGAGTTCACCCTGAAAAAGGTTCCATGTGTGAGTTCAATAATTAGACGTTTCTGGTGCAGAAGAACTTTTTCCAGATTCCTTATCCCTTCAGTGATGGCACAGGAAGGCGCTGACAGCTGATTCTTGCCAGTGAAAAGGGACATTCAAACCAAATCGCCTATCTTGCAATCACGGAGCTCCCTCCCCTGCAGTGGGAGTGGAGCTGGAGTAGATCCTGGCAGGATCAGTGGAGTTTGACCAGAATAGGGAATGCAGAATCAGGCCCCAAATCAATGCCATCAATGAAAAAACTGAACTCAAAGGGGTTGATTTAGGAAAATACCAATGGGCGGGGGAAGACAAATTTTTAAATTTCTAACAGTCCACATGGCTCTTTCAAAGTACTCGCACTCAGGGGTACACACAGGTAATCTACACTGTGCAGAGAGCCCACAGTAAGAGTTGCTGCTTTTCCTGACACAGCTACCAGATCACAGGTATTTTGCAAAACAGGCGTCTCTGAGGATGACGTGTCCCTGGATCCTGGTTGCTGTTCGGGTATATGTGATGTGCTCTGTTTTTCTAAAATCACATTTCTCACACATGATCATTTGCAGTCTAATAAAGAGCTATCCAAGGGTTATCTTATGACACCTTTCATAGAACAGAATGACCAACCTCTCAATGTTAATTTCTTTCTATCTTTTTCCACAAGCCACGACTACTTCAACTCCAACTACAGTAGGCACCAGTCCATCAGGTAACGTGGATCTCTCAGTGCTTTCTCTATCTCCTTGACATTTCCTGGTGGGCTGTGAACTTGGTGGCTGGTTTCAGATGAGGTTTCAAATAACGTAACAGTTGGGAGGCAGAATGGTTCATTTTGAAGAAGGGTCCACAGTTCCCCTCATGTATGTTACGGAACCTCACTCTGGGTTCCTGGTTCTCACTAACCAATGCTGTGACCATCTATTCATAGATTCTACAACAGTGCAAGAAACAACCCCTGCTTCGGAGACCACTCCGCCCCGCACAAGAAGCACCACGGCAGAAGAAAGTACAACAGGTAAATCTGCTAGGAGACTGTTGCTGAGAATAAATCCTTCTCTTTGCTCACAGACTAGTACTTGTGGGCTAAAGACACATTCAATCTGTATATTGTGAGGAGTTGTTAGAGCTATTGCCGCTTCGATATATGCCATGCGCGCTATGTTTCTAGAATCACATTTCCCACACATGATCATTTACAGTCTAATAGAAAACTGTACAAGAGTCGTCCTATTCTACTCTTCACAGAACACAATGGCCAACCTCTTAATGTTATTTCCTTTGTATGTTTTGCCAGGAAAATCCCCGACCACAGCAACTCCAACTACAGTAGAGCCGTGTCAGACAGGTAATGTGGGTTCCTCCGTATGGGACAAATCTCCTTCCCATTCACATGTGGGGTGAGAAATTGGTGTCTGAATGCAGAGTAGGTTTAGACCAGTATAACATTTTCAAAACTCCATATTTCCGTGTTAGGAAGGCAAGTCCAACTTCTAATGCTCACCAGTCCCCCAGGTAGTGTTATTCCATCGGTGCTACCCAAATCCTTTTCACCTTACAAATGGTAAAGCAACTGGTAGCTATAGCCAGGTGTGGAACTAGACCAGGTATGTTTGAGCATTTGAGTCATGCTGGGGGACAACCTGGGGCTAGTTCTAGTGCTTGGGGTCAGACCGGGCAGAGCAAACTCTTGCAAACTCTTCTCAGAGGCATTTAACCACCTCCTATGTGCTTCCGTTAACTACGTCTCTTTGGGTTTGGCTCCAACTTAGAACCAAAGCCGTAGTGTTCGAGCTGAGACTGGGAGATTCGACCTATACAAACGGTGCTTTTTTTTTAAATGATTTTTTGGTTCTGGGTTCTACAGTTCTAGGTAATACAGTTTGAAAAATCCAGGACATATTTCCAGAGGGTTTCACGCAATCACAATGCTATTGTCAATTTCCTATGTGTTCAGAAATCACACTCTTGGGTATAGCATAGGAACATGAACACCCTATTGGTTGTAATGGGAAGTGGTCACTTCTGGCGAAAGCAGGATACAGGGAGTCATGTCGTCTTGTTTCTATACCGTGGGACGCCACTGACTTGAAGCGGAGCCTTGTGCTAGTCGCTTAGCTTCTGAAGTGGCGAAATGCGTTGCTATACATGGGAGCTTCCTCTCTGGAGATCTGCATTTACAGAAAGGAATATGACCTGCCAGTGACCACTCCCTGCTTCTTCGCAGGCCCCATTCCCCCTGTGAGAGCAGGGCTCAGATCTTGTCCCTGATCACAAGGGAAAATGAGTTTGGAGGGTCTCAGCCCAGTTTCCACATCACCAGAGCAAGACCCACATCAGAGAGGACGACTTCCCTGAGTTTCCAGGGAGCCTCGCAGATAACTTCCAGTTACAGCACCATGGCATTTAGGGATGGGTCAGCTTGCCTGGTCCCCCACACTCTGTTCCCAGTTGATGCTGTTCCTGTTAGCTCTCTAGCAACGCGAGCAGGAAGTGCGCACCAACGTGAAGTGTTTGGTGGAGCACAAGTGACAGCCCTGCAGTAACGTGGTGGGGATTTGCATGGGATTAATCTACGTTTCTTCCTTTTAAGACCATGGCACGTGCAGTGCCTCAGGGGACCCGCATTACTACACGTTTGACGGCAGAGTTCACCATTTCATGGGAAACTGCACTTACACCCTCTCCAAAGTCTGCAATGCCTCCGGGGGGCTTCCAGCCTTTGACGTGTCCACCACCAACGAGCACAGGGGCTCCAACACCAAAGTTTCCTATGTAAAGTCAGTGCACGTCGATGTCTATGGAAATCAGATTTCCTTGCTGAAGAACAGGAAAGTGAATGTAAGTGAGAAGGAGTATTTCAATCATCTGACATTCTTAAACTGAGAGCTGCAAAAATTGAGATGATTTGATAGGACGTGTAGGTCACATGGTGGGTTTCTGTTTTCTCATTGGTTGAGTGTGCTTCTTAGAATTAGGCTTCCACTGAGAATACTCAGGATTGGCAGTTGAAATTGGCTTTCTGGGAACATTCTGTCATATTTGCTCCAGTGTGCATGAGAACATTCCTGCCTGTGAACTCGTTGGCTAGACTATTCGTGGGCGATTCACTGGGAATTATGGGAGTACCTTTTTGTGACCAGCTTTTCCCAACGTGTTGTACAGGTGAATGGCACCCGAAGGAACCTGCCTGTGGTGATTGAAAACAAGATCAAGGTCCAAATCAGCGGGGGCTACGTGCTCTTGGAAACTGATTTCGGACTCGGGGTCAGATTTGACGGCAATCACTATGTGGAGGTCTCAGTGTCCGGTTGTTACAAGGGCCAGCTCTGTGGCCTGTGTGGTGAGTGTCCCTGTTCTTGAGAACCGTCAAGTCACCCGATCGGGAGCTTTTCCGTTAATCCTGAAGTTTGGGGATTGGTTGGGTTTTTTGTACCGTGTTATGTTTATCCCAGAGTAATCTAGTCTGTCTTGTACGGACTGCGATTTAGGCCATTGGATTAAAGGAACCATCATTGTTCGGGTACCTGGCAATCATAATTTACAAGAACTCTGGTTACCCAGGCGCTAACTCGAGTGTCAGAAATGACAACTGCAGATGTCATTTTTAACAGGAGAGGAATCTCACATCCAAAACTAGTCTAAATATTATCCCAGTCTTACCCTGGATGCCTTTGGTCAAGGTCCCCTCATATCTTTTTGTCTCTTCCTTGCATCGCAGCGTCTCTGTCTCTCTTTGATTGGGACTTTGCGGTCCAATGGATACTTTTCATTTCTTTACACTTGAAAATGATGATAAAACTTTAAGGCCCTTCTTGTGGCTAAGGACAGATTTCGAAATCGCTGTTTAAGAGACGTCCTGAGCTTTTCTACTCTGCTGTATTGTTCCTTGGATTTGCAGATACATACTGTCTCAGCTCTGTCGTAGTTACAGTCTGAGCACAGGCAAAGGCATCTCTAATCACTGAGCCTTCTTTTTAGAGCTGCTTTTTGTTGTCCAGCTGCAGTAGAAGGTGAGTCTTCTGTAAGACAAAGCATTGGAAAATATCCCCTAGGGAACAATGCTGAAGTAGCCGAGGAGATGGACTAGATAACCCAGTGTCCGTCCTTTTCACGTTTAATCTCCACAATTATTTGGTATTCTTTGTCAAGCGCAACCAGATGTTGGGTGCTGTGCACGACACAAACCATTTCCTCCAGTTCATTACAGTGTATTTGACAACCACACGCGAATGTGCATTCCGTAGTTGTGAATTTCAAGTATTCTATACGTTTTTCATTTTGTATAGGTAATTACAATGGTGATGCAAAGGATGACAACATAAAGCCGAACGGCAGCATTGCAGGAGATTCCACTGAGCTTGGGGAGAGCTGGCTAGTGGCAGAGAATGACACCATGTATGTACAGAAGGAAGCTAATCAGGTGGTCTTTGGTAAAGAAGTTCTAGGAAAGCGTGCTGCATACTCAGCCACAGGGTGCCCAACCATGACTCCTCCACCTAGTCTCCTGCTAGGGCTGAGCACAACCATCCTCTCCAGTACACCCAAGAGCCCCCTCTCCAGTTGACCATAAGCAGGGAGTGAGTGGCTGGCCTGCTACCATCTGCCTTCGGAGGTGTGCAGTCTCCCAATCCAGGAAGACCTGGTGGTGGGTGGGAGGTCACCTGCTGTCCCAGTCAGGAGCCAGACCGATCCACTGGTTCCTGCCAGAGCTTGTTCCACCCCTAATTCAACTCCGTCTGAGTCGTGGAGGACCCCAAAGTGCCCAGTGCAGGAGTGGGAGCCCCCTCCTGTGGTGTGGGAGTGGGGGGCAGAACTCAGCCTTTCGGGGAGCCTGGATTCTGCTCTGCGGCTGTAATCGCGTAGTGCCTGCTGTGCAGACACGGCCTCGTCCTTTGCAGATGTGGCCCGGGGAGATAAAGAAACATACATCAAAAGATTTTCTTTCTCTTGCCAGATGCTCCCCTGACAAAGTCCTGGTCTGTGACCCACTGCTGGAGAGTGAAGCGAGGAAGAACACAGCCTGTGGCATGATCACCGACCCGACAGGTAGTACGGCAGTGGCTTCATCCTGGGCAACCTGATTGAAATCACTCCAAGTTACAGCATGCACTTGCCTACATCTGGAGCTTGCTCCCTGGGGCCCATGGCTCTGAGTCCCCATTGAAATCTGTATAGCCCCCAATGCTAAAGGGCACAGAGCTCCCATTGACTTGTACTCAGCTGCAGCAGAGACACAGTGCAGTGGTCCCCATTCCCCCCCTTTCTTACAGGGGTATCTGAAGTGCTGTCGGCATTCCCTCCTCCGGAGACAGTAACTACCAAGGCGTTGCTAGCTGTGTATCAAGAACAAGTGTCTCCACTTTGAGTTACCGTGTACTCACCCTGGCAATGGAAGAGACAAGCCTAAGCCAAACAGCCAAATCTCATCAGTGTTTGGGTGTATTCAGCTCCAGGTTTTGGTCTGGCTGAATACAGAGACCGGGTCAGCCTACACCGGCCAGGGAGCACTGACTCCTTGCCATGACAGGGGATGGTTAGTGGTGAAGCTCGGCTCCTTCCATCTTGTCTGTCTCTGATTCTGTTTCTTTCTTGACTTATGTAGGAATCTTCAAGGATTGTCACGCCACAGTAGCTCCAGGGAACTTCTTGGAAAACTGTGTTTACGACATGTGTCACACTAACGAGCCGACAGTGTCCTTATGCAATGGGCTGCAGGCTTATGCAGAGTCGTGCACAAACGCTGGGATCTGCAGAGAATGGAGAAATACTACTTTGTGCCGTGAGTGTTGTAATTTATATCTATTCATTTCTGGAATTCAACTTTTTTAATGCAAGATTTTTTTCAAAAAATAGTGTTTCCTGTAGTTCCCGATGGCATGGACTGTCCTGTTCTGTAATGCTTTGAAGGGGGTCTCTCCTTTCTCTTGTCCTGAGTCTGGTCCAGTTCTGTACTGGATCCTGCCCGCTTTGCTATCATGTTCAGACTGAATCTAAGCTAGCCCCACAAAGCATCTAAGTATTAATCTGTCTGAGTTTAGTGCTGGTAAAATAAGAGTGCCTGAGAGGTTGAAATCCTCTCTTTATCCATAGAGTGTCTACAGTCTGGGGAGCTGCCGTGCAAGTTATAGTTCCCATGACTCGAGTGAAACTCACCACAGCCCCTTCTATTTGTAACTGTTAAGAAGGAATGTAAAGTCCTTGTGAAAGGTACTAGCCTGGCAGTTTAGAGGAAGAGGGTCTGTGTCTCTGTTCACTTCCATGGGTAGGAATCAGCAATAGCCATTGAAATCCATGGAGGCGGAGGTGCGTTGGGATCTTTTCCTTTCAGTCATCTGGGTTTTTCTCATCACTTGCAGCATTCTCCTGTCCGGGAGGAAGCCAGTACGAGAGCTGTGGCAGCAGGTGTCCTTCCACCTGCGTGACTCCCTCTGCATTCAGCCCTTGCAGCTCCTTACCAGTGGAAGGCTGTTTCTGTAAGGAAGGCTACGTTCTGAGTGGAGACACCTGTGTGCCAGAGAGCAGCTGCGGCTGTGTGGATGGAAACAACCACTATCATCAGGCAAGTTACCCTGAGCATCTTGAAACTGATTGAAAGACTTTGGGGTTTGTTCTGTCACTGTAACTAATAACAATTAATGAATACAGATTCACTTCATCTGGTTTTAGATCAGTGGGTTCTGTGGATGTATTTGTTCATGCTAATAATATCAATTCCTAGCTTTTACTGTATAAAGGACTGTTCAGTAGCGTAGCCAGGGGGGAGCAGGGGGAGCAGCCGCTCCCCGTGAGCAGAAACGGCGCCTTAAAAAGGAAGCGGCGCCTTTTTTTAGCAGCGCTTCTTTTTAAGCGCTGCTTCTTGCACTCACCCGGCGGCAGTGCTCCAGGATTTCGGCGGCGAAGACCCGGAGTGAGTGAGGACCCGCCGCCAAAGTGCCACCGAAGACCCGGAGCGCCGCCGGGTGAGTACAGGGGGAGGCACCTTTTTATAGCGCCGCTCCCCCTGCGCTCCGGACCTGGCTGCGCTACTGGCACTGTTCAAGATCAGGTCTCAAAGCACTTTTCAAAGGAGGTCAGTTTCATTTAACAGATGGTGAAACTGAGGCACAGAGTGGTTCTAGTGATTTAGTTAAGATCAACTAGCAACAGAGCCAAGACTAGAAGAGTCTCAGGACTCAGTCTCAGGATTCCCAGGCCTGTATAGCATCTCCTAGGTCACCCTGTCTCTCTGTGGAGGCACTTAATGGCATGGAGAGTATCATAGGCATTTAACTATTCCAAACTCCTTTGATTATCCACTAGAGTGACACTACTCAGTAGACTTTATACTCTGAGATATTCAAGTGCTTCCCCTTTCTCTCACAGCTGGGTGAAAGCTGGTTCACCCACGACGCCTGCAGTGAGCGCTGCACCTGCAACAGCAATAACAACATCACGTGCACAGGCTGGGCGTGTGGAGCGCTGGAGGAATGCAGTGTTCAGGATGGGGTGCTGGGTTGTTACTCCCCTGGTGAGTTCTCCCTGAAAGAGGTTCCATGTTTGAGTTCAGTAATTAGATGTTTCTGGTCCAGAAGGGCTTTCGCCAGATACCTTATCCCTTCTGTGATGTCACAGGAAGGAGCTGACAGCTGATTCTTGCCAGTGCAAAGAGACATTCAAAGACAAATCCCCTATCTTGCAATCACGGAGCTCCCTCCCCTGCAGTGGGAGTGGAGCTGGAGTAGATCCTGGCAGGATCGGTGGAGTTTGATCAGAATAGGGAATGGAGAATCAAGCCCCAAATCACCCAATGCCATAAATGAAAAAACTGAACTCAAAGGGGTTGATTTAGGAAAATATCAATGGGCGCGGGGAGACAAATTAAAAAATACTAAGACTCTAAACTGCTCTTACAAAGTACTCGCACTCAGGGGTACACACAGGTAATCTGCACTGTGCAGAGAGCCCACAGCAGCAGTAACAGTTGGTCCTTTGATTGCCCACCTACCAGTTTGTACTTTTTTGTGCAGATCAGCTGAGGTGTCTCATTCAAAACATTTGCCCTGAATGTGATTGGCATTAATCTGGAATGTCGTCAGTGGGAATTTGCCTTAGTAAGGAGGGGCAAGATCAGGCCCTTGGCGCCCCCTTCAGGCCCTTTCACAGTGACGACACCTGACACTAACACGGAAGTCGTTAATTAGCTGAGGTCAGTATAAAATCCTCGAAAGTCACTGGACGTTTATTTAACCTTCAGGGAGAGCATCCTGTCAGGTGGCCGGAGATCCCCACTACTTCACCTTTGACAAAGTGATGCACACCTTCTTGGGCACCTGCACCTACACCCTGCTCCAAGTCTGCAACAGCAGCAGTGTCATTCCTGTGACCATCAGTGGCAAAAACGAAGACCGAGGACAAAGAGGGGCCACGTATCTCAAAGAGATTTACATTGACATCTATGGCAACCGAATCACCCTTCAGAAGAATAAGGCAATCCTGGTACGTAGTGGGACTGTTGTATTTTGAGATCAGATATCTTAAAAGCAGCACATAAAAATAGCCTTAGGAAAAGGGATCTTCACATTTTACTAAGGGACAGGCATGCCTTTCATTGATAGCCAGGTCTATCCCGGTCTGTGCAGTGCAGTTGTAGCTGTGTTGGTCCAATGAAAGGTATTGCCTCACCCACCACATGTATCCCAGTATGGTGACATTGAGATGTGAAGTAACTTCTCGCAAGGCTCCTATTTTGAGTATGCTGCTGTACCAATGTCCCTGCATGAGTCATTGTGTTCAGGACTTGATCCTAGAATGTCTGGATCTAATATCATAAATTTCCACTGCCTGAACTAGCTAAAGAACCAGGGTTCACAGTCAAAAGCTGTCGCTGACTCAAACATCTCTGTGCGGTGTAAACACTTGGGATTATAAAGAGCCACACCAGGAGAGACTGGATTACATTATTTTGGATTAGCTAACCAGGAACCGGAGATTATATGGAGATGTATACTCAGCCCTGCAGGTGGGGAGGGACCTGTGCCCCAACAGTGACCCTTCCAACTGCCTGGCTAAGGCATGACACAGGAATTCTGTCCAGTCCTTGGCCAGAAGTGTGGTCACTGCGGCCCATGAGACCTCAAAGGTTGGACGTGTAAAGGGGTTAAAGTTCTGTTGGGGAATCCTCCAGATCCCCCGGAGAAAATAAACGACGAGCAGAAAAAACATTACTAGGCGACTATGTTCCATGCTGACAAGTGGTCTGTTGTCACCAGTTCAATAAGGAGAGAGTCCGCACTCCAGTAAAGAACCGATTACGGGGCGTGTCCATAGGAAATGTGGGCATTTACATGGTGGTGGAAACTGACTTTGGACTGCTAGTGAAATATGATGGAAATCAGCACTTGGAAATCAGCCTCCCAGAATCTTACTTCTCCAAGGTGAGATTCAGTATGTTAAGAAAATAAAAGGCATCACTTCAAAGCATGGATTTTCCTCTGCTGCTTTACGGTTTGATTGGAATTTATTTTCTTCTCTTGCTTTATTATTACTGCTTGCAGTAATGCTGCCTGCACACACAAGGTGTTTTCTTCTCTTTTCCTTTTTACAACCATCTACGGGTGTTTCACAGGGATAGTTACAGGAAATGACAGAACTGGGCGCATAGCTGGCAGTTAGTTACAGAGACTACCCCTTGGGTTATATAGGTATGTGATGGGTAGCCTCCCACCCCGAGTCCCCCACGATTGGAGTCCTTTGAGTGTACAGAGTCCTTCCCCTGTTTATGGTACACAAGGGATTCTCCAAACAAAACAAACAAACAAAAAGGCCCCTTTCCCTCTATTTCTGCTACTGAGGGAGAATCAGAGTGAGAAAAGGCTCAGTCTCTGAGACAGTCTGGCCTCTCTGCAGGCTTAGTGTCTTTAATCAGGGTTAGGGCTTGCTTCCAACTCCTCCTTTTGGGTCACCCCCGCTTCATACCTGGTCCATGCAGTCTGGGGGGCAGCAAGGTCAGCCAGTGTCATCCTCTTTGCTGATCGGTTTCTGTAGCCAGCAGTCTCTGGTCACTGCCCCTGTCTATGGCAGGCTTTCCCTTTCGAAGCTTTCTCCCTCCAGGCAGCACAAGCCTTCCAGGTCTGACTGGTTAGTGCTGGCTCAGCCCAGAAGAGCTCGTTAGCCTCCTCTCTACTAGAGGGAGTGCATGCCCCCTCCCAGGGCAAATGCCAGGACGTCTTAGAGAGCCACAGATACGTTGCAATATCATTTCATTTTCCCACTGATGCATTAAGATTTTACACAGTGACGGCTTGAACTGGGAAGCGCTGTGCAAGTTACTAACCGAGTTCTCGCAATATTTGTCCATGTCTTTCCTTGGTCAGCCACGGGGATGGGATGAGAGCCCCTTGGTTATGACATTATTCTCTCCTGCTGTAGGTATGCGGCATGTGCGGTAACTATAACGGCCAGCGTGGGGATGAGCTGCTCATGCCCAATGGCCTGCAGGCTAACAACGTCACGCAGTTTGGAAACAGCTGGAAAGTGCAAGCTGACAGTGATGCGGGGTAACGTGGCTCTCGTTCATCCCCCCACTTGTGTTGATTCAGATCACATGCGCCCTTGCAGACATTTTAACCACGTCCCTGCTCTAAAGCATGCCAAGTAGAGGGAAATGCACTGGCCATGCTGCCTGGTGTCTCTCCTGCACCTTCTCTGAGAAGCTGGGATTCTGCTGGGGCTCCAGCAAAGCCACTGCCCCAGGAGGAAAGATGTTCTTAAGTCTCGAAGGTCACAGAGGCATAGGGTGAAAGCTTTTCCCCCCTCTGTGATGAAATTTAGTGACATCTATTGTGTGCGTAGAGCTGGCTCAAGGATTTACCAATGAGCTACAGAACCATTCACCAGCATTTTGTCAGGTCAAATCCAGTAACAATCAGAAGTCACTGATGTGTCTGATAGCGTACGTGAAGTGAATTAGTGGTATCGGTACATTCCCTACTGGGCATCCCAGTTGGCACGAACTGGCAGTCCCCGCAGAAATGCCAAGGATTGCATGAGCATTGCATCTGAACAACTCAGGGAGATTGTCCCTCTGGGTCAGGGCCGAGACACGCTGATGGGGTGGTGGAAGCCGGCCGTGCTGCTGGAATATGGTGATAGAGAGAACCCTGCAGCCTCCAGGACTCCTCTCCCCAGCAGCCAACTTTCCAGCCTGGGTGTTAGCCTGCGCGTTCCTCTCCAAACTGAAATGCGCCGTGTTTGTGCTTTCTTGCAGCTGCTTGCCAGACACACGAGGAGAGCTGGGCCCACCTTGCACGGCAGAGGAGAAGCCAGGCATTGAAAACCAGTGCAATGTTTTAAAGTCGGACACCTTCAAACCATGTCACCATCTGATCGAGCCTGACCTCTTCATCCAGACCTGCATCTACGACATGTGCAAATATGACGGCATGCTGTCCACTCTCTGTGCCATCACACAGGCCTACGTGGACACCTGCAAGAAGCAAGGAGTCATCATTAAATGGAGGACGAACACATTCTGCCGTAAGTAGACTCAGAGTCAACAGCCTGGCGTTTGGATGGCTGACACTGATGTGAGAATTAACTAGCGGTGTTAGCCGGGTGGTTAATTAACAAATCCAAGATGCCAGGAACATACAGTGTCATTAGCTGTCGTTAGGACTCTGTTACAACGCTGACCTGTGTTCATAATCGGGCCGAATCCTGAACATTTGCATCTCCCACTGAAGTCAGTGGGAGTTAAACGTGATCAGCACCATTCCCAACTAGGCCCACTGATGAAAAGCAGCTCTGGGGTGGGTTGGCTTGAGCACCCAAGAGGACATCGTTAGACACTGTAATGAGGCTATAACGAAGGAGGGAGATAAGAAGACTAGAGAGCACTTGGAATCTTACAACTGCATGAGCCCTTTGGGCCTAGCCCTGCCGTCCTTACACGGCTCGCACTCATCCAGAACTCCTCTTGGCATCCATGGGAGTGTTGCCGGGGGAAGGACTAAGGATGGTCTGTTGCATATTAACAGCCAGATTCGCTGACACACTCTGGCCAGCTTGTACTACCCCAGCAATGCAAGAGACCGAAATACAAATGTCGCCAGTCAGTTAAATCACGATTCTGGCTGTTTTGCGTCACCGGAGTAATGCAAAGCCGCTGGAGCACGCTGGTGGATCTGGCCCTCACACTTTTCTTGTATGTTTATTTTCTGAACGGTGACCAAGACGAGATGTGATACTGAACTAGACTGATGAAAAGCACATCTCAGACCAATGCCCACAAACTCAGGTGTGCTCATGCTAGAATTGAATTGACAGCCTCTGAGAGGCTTACCTGCTTTTAACAAGACATGAATCCATAACTGTGCCATCACTGTCACATCCTAAAGAAGTAACATTTACTGCACTGTTGCTGTCCAAGTCCTTCCAGTCAGCACCAGGCATGTTGGCTTTGGACCATCAAAAAGTTCTTTTGCACTTTGTAATAACCCTGGTTTTATTCTCTTCACACAGCATTGCCTTGTCCATCCAACAGCTATTACACTGACTGTGCTTCTCCCTGCCCGGCCACATGTAATAATATTTATGCGTCCTCCCTCTGTGAAAAGCCAACAGAATGCACGGAAGGGTGTGTTTGCAGTGAGGGTTACGTGCTTAGTGATGACCAGTGTGTATCACTGAGCGAGTGTGGCTGCAGGGACGATGAAGATAACTACTACAGCGTAAGTAGTTTCTGTATCGGGTGATTATCGGCTTTAACAGCTGTACACAGCTACTGGAGCTTCTGCCTGCTGCCCTGGTGGGTCAAATAGAAATAAATCTGCCGTGACTAAACGGAGACACCTTGGATTGGATTGGCAAAGCTTCTGAGCAGCCGCAGCTCCAGGTGAAGCCAGTGGAAGCCGCAGGTGCTCAGTGCTTTGGCAAATCAGAACCAAGGGATCATAGAATCATAGCAACGTAGGGCTGGGTGGGACCTCCAGTGGTCATCGAGTCCATCCCCCACACTGAGATGGTATCGTAGGTGGGGCCTCCAAACCTGAGGCCCCAGAATCAGTGGCCCCTTTTGAAAATGTGGCTGCTGGTGACTTGCCAAAGGTCCCTCTGGATGTTTGTCCCTGTCCTGTTTTATGTCTAAATTAGCACACGAAAGGCAGTAAGACCAGCAGGTCTTCAGCTTAGTTGTCACTGTAGTGTTGTAGCAGGGTAGAGAAAAGACAAGAAGAGTCTGTTGCAGTGAATCCAAAGGTAACGTTGTATTTGTTTGTCAGGGCACAAGCTAAGCTCTCAAGATTTCTCTGTGGTCCTAACGCAGCCAGCGGAGTCTGGTATCCCCACATGGGCTCGCCATGAGACTTGGCCTTGATTAGGCAGCCAAGGAATGTCCTGAACAGTAGATTACAGTTCACTTCCTTTGCTGCTGCCCTTGTATTGCACACCTGAAGAGAGCAACATCATGTATCATTAACACAGCATGCATTCCCACAGGCTGGGGAGAGCTGGATAAAACCCCACTGCACCCAAAAATGCAAGTGTCAGAAGGACAATACCATCAAATGCCAGTCCTATGGCTGCGATGCTTGGGAGGTCTGTATCCTCAACAACAAGGGGAAATACCAGTGTAAACCGACAGGTATGTGCGTCTAGGGCCTGGCAGGTGTGTGTGTGCGGGGGGGGGGGGATGGGCACCAAGAGTCATTCCATCCTCCAGTGTATCCAATCAGGAGACAGCCAATTGTTTGTTTCACAAGGGAGGGTCATTTACCAGTGCCAGGGAGCCTTTGAAGCAGAGGTAACAGTAACGTATGCCCACTCTAAGGCCCCTCTATACTGCCCCTGCGGTGCAAAGGGGTCCTAGTGTCAACAAGAATTGGCCCCCAGTGCTTTCGTAACAGAAAATTCACTTAGCATTTTCAAACATAACAGAACACCAGGGCCCGGATCCTCCATGGCCTTGCTCCTTGTGTTGTCATTTTCCCCTGCAGAAAGCTGGGGCAAAGTGGGCATAAAACACACACAGACGAGCACGGTGGGATGTTCCACTGACTTTGCCCCTCCTGATGTGATGGTGCAAAGTGTAAAGCAGTGGCAAATCAGGCTCGCGTTTGCGTTTGCAACAAGTACAATCCCATTTCAGTCCTGACTGTTTGAATGATAGTGTAGCACTGATAGGAGAACATGGCAAGGTCTCCGCTCTCTGAGGGATGTGTTCTCCTAACAGACACCGAATTTGTGGAGGAAAATGGAACAACAGATTGAGATCTGTATTTTTTTAAATAGAAACTAACCTGATATTTGGCTGGTAACAAAGATGCAAAAGGCAACAAGTTCCTACGTTATCGCTGCCAAAGGTCAAATTCAGATTTCAGCAGATAATGAAGTTTAAAAAGAAGGAAAGACTAGTGCCTATGAACCCATTGGCAATTACTCCATTGTCCTCCAGTGCATGGCTAGCTTGAGAACAACATGAAAGAAGAAAAAAAAATTGTCACCAGGGATCAGAGCTGGACAAATGTTACCTGTTGAATGTGGCTGTCGAGGGATTGGGCTGTTTCTCATCAAATAATTGATTTGATTAATCAGCCTTTCAGATGTCTGACCAGCTCTGCTAGAGATGCTCTTGCATTTCATTGCCAAGTAGATGATTCCCCAGCTGTGATTTGCACAGCAGGGTGGCATATTTTCTGCGGTGTAGCTGGCCAGTGCGGAGGGATGATAAAACTCCAGTCTCCTCCCTTCCCCATTTGAGCTGTCCTAGCACTCCTGTGGCACCAGAATGAAGCAGCACCTGTGTTTAGGAGAGCCCTGGGATTTGGATCGTGGCTAGCCCCTGCATGGGTGGATTGAAGAGGGGAGAAGCCTTCTTGCACCCCTGTT
Source organism: Macrochelys suwanniensis (assembly GCA_033296515.1). Taxonomy (NCBI): domain Eukaryota; kingdom Metazoa; phylum Chordata; order Testudines; family Chelydridae; genus Macrochelys; species Macrochelys suwanniensis. The sequence goes on along the minus strand of CM065783.1, from coordinate 1,951,516 downwards.
CTCCTTTGCACACTTTCATGGGGGTCAGCCGCCTCCTACCCCTTGATTGCTTTTATCCAACGCATTAAAAGCTGGTTGCAAGGTCTCGCAAACAGCAATAAATACAAAGACCTCAGAGGTAGGTGAGAGGCCGGTCAGAGCTGGACAAAGTGTCATTTCAAACATAGACACAAGCTGTAAAGGCCTGCAACTTATTGAAATTCCACCGTTGGGCAATAACTGAACTGCTGCTTCTTAGAGGCCACTTTAAGCCCACGGCATTGTCACGGTGAGACTCACCCCTCTGCAGAGGAACTGCATGTGCCATGCATATCTCACAAGGCCTGTGACCCACTCAAACCTTGCTTCAGCCCAGAGGACTGTCATTGGCTCTCGGCACAGGGATGAGTTTCACCATCTGCCCGCCGGTCTGCGTGTCCCTACTGTGGAATCTGAGCACCGATCGTAGCTTTCACAGGAAAGCATGCCATAACTCACCAGCCCTGTATTAAACTGAGCCACAGCACAGACTCAGCCCTGCTTGACTGGCCACTGGAGGCTAATGTGACTGTTCTCTCTTAGGCTTTGGGAAGTGCTTCGTCGTTGGAGATCCACACTACTTGACGTTTGATGGCTTGGTGCATCACTTCCAAGGCAAAAATACGTACATGCTGTCTCAGACTGTCTCCAGCATCCCCGACCGCCTGCCATCCTTCAGCATTGAGGGAAAGAACAAGCTTTCCCCGAGAGTGTCCAAAATTTCTTTCCTCCAGGAGATACGTGTCAGCGTTTACAATCACACCGTATGGTTCAGGCAGAAGAAGGAGCTTGTGGTAAGAAGTGCATTGAGCGGCACACTCCTAGCGCTCATTTGTTTTTCCTGTAACATCAAAAAACGTGGAGTGATCAATAGGGATTTCTGACCATCTATAAGGTGTGCTGATTATGCCACTTCGGGTTTCTAGACTGCAGCAGAATGTCTCATGGTCTCTGTCTGGGCCTATGAAGAACATAAATGCTGCAGACTGGTTCCAAAATGGACATTAAGCGTAACCACTGGAATCTCTGTTTCGTGTTTGCTCAGAGTGAAGTCTGAGGCTGGCCTCAGGAACAATGTCTGAGTGCTGATGCAGGGCTGTATTGAAATAGGCATTTCACAGAATACGCACCGCTGTATTTGAGCCCTTTCTGCAAACTAACTCGCACACAACGCTTCTCAGCTTCTCATCATACTTTGCAAAGATTAAACAAATATCCCTCACAGCTCCTTGTGAGGTAGGCAAATATGGATAATGGTCCCCACTTTATAGATGAGGAAACCGAGCCGCTGAGAAGTCAAGGGACCTGCTGATGATATCCGTGTCAGAGCTGGGTTTAAAATCCCCGAGTTCCTGGTTCCTGGCAGGTGAATAAACAACACTGCACTCTGAACCCAACAAGTCAACTATTCCCAGCAATGGATGGCATTTCTGCCTGGCACAGCATGATGTGCTTTCCCAGCATGGAATCACCAATGGCGCAGCTTGTCTTGGTCTTGGGAGGCACCCCCAGAGACAGGCAGCTGCTGCTGCTGCTGCTAACACTTCTGGCAGTAAAAGCTAGGTGCGCTGCCTGCCATGGGCACGAGAGGGAGCTGTTCAAAGGCACAAATGGCACCTAACTCACTGACGTGACGGGAGGGAGTGGTGGGGAGGGTCGGAGACTAGAACGGGGAGCGAGGAGAATAGCGGCAGGACGGCCAACCTCGAGCGTGCAGAAATCAGGGATCAGGCCCCAGAAATCACATGATTGACTTAAAAATCAGGGGAGTTTGAAAAAATAATCAATTGGGACTTATTTTGCTTTGCCTGCTGGTTTTTAAGATTTAGGGGTCACGTTTTCAGGCTTTTCTCCAGGGGATGCACATTTACTACTTTATTTGTTACTAAAAGATGAGGTTCCCGTGTGCTTACCTGCCCCCTGGAGGTTGGGCTTCGATAACAACACCAAGTATCACGAGATTCACAATAACACCATGAGATCTGGCATCACTAATAAGGAAGAGGAAAGCAAATAAACGATGCTGTAATAATTATATTGGCTTCCTCACACTATCATCATCATGCACTAGTACACATATTGCTCATGTGAATATAAGTCAACGTCTTTTCTAGCCAAAACCCAGAGGGCTCCCAGAGTGGCGTGAAAATACTGAAATTCAAATCAATCCAGCTTCTTTCCATAGAGAATTTAGCTACAGTGAGGAGACAAACATCAGTTGTTTATGGTTATCGCTGTCTGAAAATTTCATTACAAAACCTGAAAACAGGAAAGGTTAGCTGGGTGTTACACACCTCTGCTGGGAGCAGGTCTGAATTTGATCTGTCCACTGAGTTATAAATAATTCTGTCTCTGTTAGCTGGATGGAGTGAAAACCATCCCCCCTGCCCAGCCTCATGAAGGTCTTCGCATATACCAGAGACCAATGAGAATTTACATGGAGACAGATTTTGGCTTATCGCTCAGCTATGATGGTGCTGAAAACTTAGGTAAGTATGACCAAGAGAACTGCGTTGAATGCGTTGAATGCCATGCCCTATAGGAGATTTCAGTCCCAAAGGAAATTGTGAACTTGCATTGTCTAACTGCATGATTCTTCTTTGTAATATGAAATCCCAGATAACTAATGACAAATTATTTCCCAGGAACTAGAGAGACAGCAAAACTGGCTCCTTCTGTCTAGATCCCCCAGAACATCATTGGTTTGGGTAGAATGGGACCTGGATCCAGATTGTTCCTAGTTTTGTTAATGCAACACCGAAACCTGACTGAGAAGGTTTAGCAAAAACAAACTCACCCTAGGTTGCTCATTAGAGCAATTGGACAAAGGTTAGACCTGCCCCCTTGCTGATTTTCCAAAACGGCGGTGAAGTTTTGGTGCTCTGCCCCAAGCCATAGGACTGCAGTGTGGGTCCCTCACTACCCCTCCCCTTCTTAGCAGGCTCCCCTTAATTGTTCTGTAGGCCCTTCTCACTTACACCCATTTTACATTAATATAACTTCATTGACTTGAAGGTCTTTACTACTGATTTGCAGCAGGTGTAAGGGAGAGTAGAATCAGGCCATATTATTTTAGTGAGGTGTTCAGGGAGTGTGTGTCTGTGGTGGGGTGTTTATACACATAATCAGAGTCCCAAAGCCTTAAAATCCCAGCTGTCCTTCAGGGAAGGAAGGTCTGTTTTCCAGGAACTCAATGATATTCAATGGAATTTACCTTGCAGGGCAGGAGAGCCCTTAGGTTACATCTGCACTGCAGTAAAAAACCCAGGGCACCGAGCTTCAGAGCCTGGGTCAGCTGCCTTGGGCTCGCGGGGCTTGGGCTGCAGTGCTAAAAATAGCCGTGTAGACGTTCGGGCTCAGACTGAAGCCCCGGCTCGGAGACCCTCCCTCCTCACAGGGCCTCTGATCCCAGGCTCCCACCCGAGCCCAAACATCTGCTCTGCTATTTTTAGCCCGGCAGCTCAAGCCTGAGTCAGCTGACCCAGGCAAGCCGCGGGCGTGCTGCAGGTCTTTTATTGCAGTGTAGACGTACCGTTCCAGAGCAGGTGGACTGTATCGGAGAGGCAAGTCGAGGATTATATGTCAGTCTGTAGGGTGTGTGTGTGAGAAAATGAGAGGTGCGCCCAAGCATGTGGGCTGTGTAGGAGCCCTTGGACAGAGGTGTCCTATAAATAAATGTACTTATTCTCAACAAGCAGTGATTTCCTGTATGTAGCCCGTATAAGTGGGCCTAGCCCTGCAGGAGTCGTGAATGCAGGTCTGTCTCCCGTGCACAGGGCACCTGCCACGTTAGCAGCCTGTGGAATGGCTCATGCTGTGGGGCTGCCCGATATTCCATTCCATCTCCCCTGTGCACTTGTGGCCACGGGTTTCTTTCTATCCGCTTTTCCTTCTGGCCCCCATTAGAAATAATCCTGGCCAACACCTACAAGAACAAAGTCGAAGGCTTGTGCGGCAACTTTGATGGGAAATATAAAAACGACTTTACCAAGCCAGACGGCACCCGAGTGAAGAATGTGAACGTGTTTGGGGAGAGCTGGAAAGTCCCCGTCACAAGAACAGTCTCCCGGCGCAGGTACTGGCCCGACACAAATACAGACCAGACTTGGCTCCTGGAAGGTAGTTCATTAAACCCTCGTTAACGTTCCAGGAGGCAATGCACTGCCTAGCGCACCTCTGATCTTTCTCCCTCTCTGGGCCCACTTATGTATTTGTCCTGCTCCCTGCTAAGGTGAGGAAGTGACAGCGCCCTGGGGTGTGGAGACCCTGGGCCCGAGGCATCACTGCATTGCTCCAGTTTCATGTCATTGACTTCCAAGGAGTCGAGCCCATAAACCCAGAGGGCTAGAGAGGTGACCAGCCAGACTCTCAGGCCCTTCTGCAGGAAGGTGTCAATTACTCCTCCCGGCCTGTTGGGTTGGATGACCCAAGGGAGGGTAGGCACCATTGCCAGCATCTGTCCTCCCTCTGGGATTCTGCCAGGGACTGCCGTGATCCCTGCCAAAGGAGGCTGCTGTGGAGATTGTGTCAATTCATTGCACCTCCTCACTTCCCTAGCTAGGCTCCCTTCCCAGCCACATGGACGATGTTGACCCACCGTTAAGTCCCTGACCCAGAGGATTTTTTCCCCTGATCGTCAAAGAGCAGATGGAATGAGTTAGAACATTGCTTGTTGCAGCACCCTGTCTGGTGGAACGTAAGCAAAGAATAGACAGGCCCGGGGTGACCCAAATGTGTCCCAGGTGTCAGATACACAGAGTCAGGTTGGCCTTCAGGCACCTGGCAATGGCCCATTAGCGCCCTTGGCATTGAAAAGTGATGGTACCTTTGAGATACAGTTGTCCTAGTTCAGCTGTGTCATTGTGGCCACCACTTGAGAGGCATCTTGTGGGCTGGAGGCAGGAATTGCTGAGTGAAATCTCTGGGCTGTTGTATGCAGGACGTCTAACTAGATGGTCGTAACGGCCCCCTTCTGACTTTAAAATCCAGGGATCTGTGAGATCCTGTGGAGGAGGTCTAATATGCCTCTGATGCTGTGTTCACCCATCTCCTTCAACGTCGGGGCCAGGATCCTAGGTCTACCTGCTTAACCTTAGGCCTTCCCCTGGCTCTGCACTAGCTCACTGCTCTACCAAGAGCGTATTCAGGTGAATGCTGGACAGACCGAGAAAACGGATGGTCAGCCAATCTTTTATTCCTTGCAGGCGAGAAGCCATTTCAGACGAGGAGCTCGACACTGTTGAGCTAGACACAGGACTCTCCAGAGGCTGCAAGCCCAGTGAGCTGGGCCTTGTGAACTCCACTTCTAAGTGTGGGATTCTTACCGATCCAAACGGTCCCTTTGTAAAGTGTCAGTCCAATGTCTCCGTCGACTTCTTCCAGATGTGAGTACCTTAGAGACACGCACGCTGCTCTCCAGTTATTCTCTCCGTGTGTTTTCAGAGATTCCATAATCATTCAGGGGCTGATCCTGGGAAGTGCTGCCAGTGTATTGCTTGGAAATTGAGGGGGGCTCCGGATCTTGGATGATCAGGCCCAAGATTTGCTTTAAAAAGAGATAAAATTCTGCTTGAGCATTTCTAAAGGGTGTGTTTGTGTCTCTGTCGGGTGAGGAATGCGCACTGTAGCTAGCTCGGAAAGGCAGCTTTCCTCTTTGTTGCACAGACATGTCTGCACCCCTTACACTTGCAAGCTGGATTTCTGAGAGACAAGGAGGGGCAGGGGCTATTTTTTATTGGACCAACGTATTTTGGTGAGAGAGACAAGCTTCTGAGCCACACACTTCTTCTTCAGCTCTGTGTGTGCAGCTCAAGAGCTTGTCTTTCTCACTAGCAGACATTGGGCCAATAAAAGATACTACCTCACCCACCTTGTCTTTCTAGTATCCTGGGCCTGACACTGCTACAACTACATGGCACACAAGATGGAATTTTCAAAGGAGACTAAGGAATTTAGGAATCCAACTCCCATTAAAATTCAGTGAGATTCGGGTGTCTAACTCCCATAGGCTCCTTTGGAAATTCCAGCTGTAATGTTTAGGGACTTGTAAAATGCAGCCTTTATGCTCCTGCCAAAAAGACTGAAACGGTCAGTGCCACTTCTTGACTGCACCACGCAGGCACAGGGCCGGCTCTGGCTTTTTTGCCGCCCCAAGAAAAAAAACAAAAGACGGCCAGAGCGGAATGTGCTGCCCTAAGATTGGCCTGAATGCCGCCCCTTACAATGTGCTGCCCCAAGCATGTGCTTCCTAGGCTGACGCCTAGAGCCGGCCCTGCGCAGGCGTCTCCCAAAGAGCATAGTCATTTGCCCTGTTGGCTACAATGAGAACTTCCTCGGTTATGTTTCGGGCCTCCGCTAGCATCCTGCAGTTTGCAGGTAACTCACTTGAAACCTCTGGGGACCCCATTGATTCATCCCATCACAGGCACGGACACAGGCCTGCCAAGTCTCCTGCACTTACCAGGCTGCACCTGCAGTTGGGATCCTTCCACCAGCATGTAAATGTCATGGGACCCACCTCTCCCACAGCACTGCATAGAGAGGGTGTTAACTGTGTTTGCACATCCAGTGTAGGGCCCCTTTATGCTGCCAGAGTGGTGTCAAGGGGCCTCAGTTCAAAGGAGTCAGGCCCCCCTATTCATTTGCCAACGACTAATGAAACTCCTCACTCGTCACCTTTGAACCTCCCTGGATGCTCTGCTCTGTTTTCTCAGTAAGGGCCTGATTTTCAGAGGGGCTTAGCACCTGCCCTCCCCCGTTTCTGGCATGGGTGTGTGTGCATATGTTGCATGTTAGCAGCAGCTACTATAGAACAAATAGCCTCATCTTCCCAAGGACCCACCATTTTTCCTCTCTCATGTTACTCAGTCAGCCGGGGACAGGGTGTTGTTTGCAAGGGCCCCACGTGGAATCCAGGGGAACGCAGCTGGCAATGCAGTAACTATTGTATTTGGCATGAGTGCTTTCTCATGTTGCCCACAGGGGCTGTGTCTTTGACCTGTGTGTGGAAGCCGAGAACAACGCTGTGCTGTGTCGGCACCTGGAGCAGTACGCGCTGACCTGTCAGGAGAACGGGATCACGTTGGAGAACTGGAGAGCACAGACGCCTTGTGGTGAGAATAGAAGAGCCCTTTATAGGACCCAGAAATCAGGGTTTGCCGCTGGGAAGATCCCCCAGGATCTGAGATCTGGTTCTTTAACCAGAAGCTGCCAAGAGTCAGCTCTTTTCTGGGCTTTAAAAATAACACTAACCCCTCTCTCCCCCGGCTCTTGCGGTGTCTTTGCACGGGTCCAGTGGCACAGGCCAGTTAGAATGCTGGATCAGCCAGCCCCCTCCTGCTCTCCCTCTTCTGGATTGTTTTACCCAGTCCTATGCTGGCTTGTCTCGCCTAGGCCCTGTTTCAGCCAGGTACTCAACAGACCTAGGAGAGAAACAGTTTTTCTGTCCCATGAACATTCTTAAGAGACTGTATAATTTTCCCATCCCAAATCTGGATGAAAAGCCAAATCTTGAAAATTTTCACAAACCGAAAATCTGGAGAAAAAAAAAATCTGTTTGGGTCAATTGAATCCCTTCCATTTGATAATTTTGAAATGCTTTGCTTCAGTTTTGACCTTTTTTAAGTCTATATTTACTACCATTTTGGAACAGAAAGTCATTTTGACTTGAAAAAAACAAATCTTTTCACTTTGAAAATCCCATTTTGACAATTTTGGAACTTTCCCCCAAAACATTTTGAGTCAGAAAATTCAACAGAACCAGCCAGGCTTTGCAAACAGGGCTGGTTTCAATCAATCCACATTTTTTGGCGAAAAACCCATTCACCAAAAAATTCCCAGCCAGCTCTAGTACTTAAGCACATGGCTGACTTTAAGCATGTGAATAGTCACCTTGAGATCACTGATCAGCAGACCTGAGAGCAGGAAGCATGTGCAAGATTAATTCTGCCATTTCCTAACTTTCGAGTGCTTGATTTGTAACTTGAATGTTCTTCTAAAACATATATGGACTATTTCACCTCGCACTGAAATGCAGCCACCTCTGGGGTAGGAAAGGCAGTATATAAATAACACACAGCAGTGGTTCAGGACTGAGGAGGAAGGACGCCTTCTCCAGCTGAAAGCACAGTGGGGATTTTCACGAGGCTCAGTGCATGTCCCCATGTGGTCATAGCGCCCCAATATCATTTGACGCTCCTGATTTTTCTTGCAGCGATGCAGTGTCCCCCAAACAGCAAGTACACCAGCTGCATGACTGCATGCCCAGATTCCTGCAGCAACCTGGCGGCCTCCTCCGAGTGCGAGTCGCCCTGTGCCGAAGGCTGCGAATGCCTCCCCGGATACGTTCTCAGTGGCTATGACTGCGTGCCCTACAAGGAGTGTGGCTGCAGCTTCCTCAACACATATTACAAGGTACAGTGGGAAGTGCCTGGGGAACGCCAGCCTGCCGCAGTCTGCGGGGTGATCAGCACGGGGCGTCAAGCGTTACTCTCCCTGTTAGTGATTTCCATTCCGTCCCGTTCTCGTCAGCAGGCTGCTCTCGGGTAGCAGCCAACGGCAGCTCATGCCCTGACCTTCTGGGCCCTCGAGAGAGGGAAGGGAACAGCAAGCACTGCCAGTATATGACACGCTGTCTGCGGGAAGCATGCGGAGCAGTGCAGGGAGAGCGCGTCCCTTGGGATCCCGCGTGCCTGCCTTGTGAAGTCCATGTTCATTCTGTCCCATCGTTGCTCTGAATAATGACACACGGGAATCCAAGGGTCAGATTGCACCCTGGGGTTCCAAAGATGTAAAGAACCAGTCCGGATAGTACCCTCGCTGTGGGCCCGATCCTGTGAGGTGGCGCTGATGTGGGATGTGCTCAAAATCTTGCAGAACTAGACCCTGCCTCAAGATTTCTGCACATAGAGCCTGAGCCTGCGAGCTGTGGCACAACCTCTAGTTCTGTGGCAGGCTCAGACCTCCTGGAAGCTGTTTCATGGCTTGACGTTTCAATGCTGTAGCTCTGATGTGCACAAGGCCTAAACCGGAACAGCTCACTATTCAAGACAGCTCTGTGCGGGTCAGAAGAACATGCCGGGTGTTTGCCAGAGGCGTGGCACGTGGCACAGAGCTACGTGGCCATAAGCCCCCATTGAATGGGAGTGCAGTGGGCTGCGGCTGCTGCAGTCTCTGGTCCCAATTGGACGTTGCCTGGCTGCACGGGGCGCTGAGCTGGGGTGAGGATCCCTCACTCATTCTCAAACCCTTTGATGACCTTCACTCTCCTTGTGTCCTTAGGAGTAGGTCTAGGGCTTCCTAGGCTGCTGGGGTTCCGAGGCTGCTGGTTTGCTTTCTGTATGTACCTTACCCAATTGCACAGGGACCACTCCTGCTCCTGCTCCCACTGAAGTGAACAGGACCTAGTGGGAACAGGATTGGGTCTCTAGTGCATCCTTCCATATTGTCCTGGCTGATTTGATTAGATGCCTTTACTCCGTCGCTGTTCTCTTCCAGGCTGGAGAAACGTTCGTGACCGATGATTGCTCTCAGACTTGTGAGTGCACGACGAGTTCCAGCATTGCCTGTACCAGGGCAGCGTGTGCCCGCAGTGAGATCTGCACCATCGCTAACTTCACTCGCGGATGCTACATACGTGAGTCAATTCCTAACCACGGCGCTTGGTCTTTGGTGCTGTGACGTCTTTGCTGAGTGTTCATCTACCAGTGAAATGCGTCACTGTGTGGGGTTCTTGTAGCTGCGTTGGTCCCAGGATGTTAGAGAGACAAGGTGGGTGAGGTCATATATGGGAAGAAGACCTGAGGAAGAGCTCTGTGTGGTCCAAAGCTCGTCTCCCTTGCCAACAGAAGCTGGTCCGATAAAAGCTATCCCCTCCCCCACCTTGTCTCGCTGTGTGGGGACTGTGGCACCAGCCTTGTACAGAAAAACCATTGACTGGAGCAACCTGAACTGAGCTGATATGGGATGGCAGGCGCCAAAGGGAAGTGCCCTAAAAATACCGGGCTGGTCCAGTATGGCCGGTTACTGGAACCTACAGCAGAAAGCATCACCACCGGGGTAGGCAATTCTGAAATGCTGACGTGTTTCTCTCTCATTTCTCTAGCTGGCCCGTGTCTGCAGAATCTTTGCGAGAATGGTGGGACTTGTATTGAGGATACAAGCGAATCCAGCAACAGCTCTTCCAACTTCAGTTGTGTGTGCCCTGACAGATACGAGGGGCCGCTCTGTGAGGCTGAAACACCAGGTAAAACAGCGAGTTTGAATGTCATTGGAAAAGTTAGGTGTTGCAGCAGCAAAACCCTTGTGCGCTGAGTGTGGACGGTGGGGCCCAAAGGTCACAGAAAGGCCGTGTGACCGGGACCTACGAAACCCGATTCTGCTCTCGGTTACACTTGTGCAAATCAGGAGTTGCTCTGCTGAAGTCAGTGGAGTGAGGCCAGTGGGAGAGCAGAATCCGGCCCATGCCACGCTTTAGGGGACTAGATTTAACCACACCGGGCTAAGGGCCCAATCCTTGCTCGTGTGAGTAGTCCCACTGAAGCCCTTTAGAGTACTCCTGTGTGTACACACGGTCCCCTTGAGGTCAATGGGAGGTCTGCCGTTGCGTGGAGCTCCACACCCTGCTGGATTCAGGAGAGGCCTTGGCACACCTGCGTCTGGGTGGCATCACAGAGATGGGGCTCTGTTTGGAGGGAAGGGCGTTAGACCTCCAAATGGGGAACAGCTGTTAGTTCCAGTAGCTCGCTGGAGAGATGGTCCGGCCCAGTGCGGGGCGGCAGTGGGGCAGGATCTGTCCCAGGCTCGCATTCCAGAAGCCCATCTGCACAATGTCAGTCAATCAGACAGACACATTTGCTGTTTGGATCATGGAGCTAGCAGCTCCATAGTTAAGGCTGAGAGGGAATTTCCAGCACTTTTTCCTTGCACTCATCTCCTGTGTACTAAACCGGGCTGGTATTTCTCGCTCAGATGACCCAGTGATACCTTTCAACTCTCTGGTCTACATCATTGTGGGAGTTGCAGCAGGAATCATCGTCCTCGCTTTGATCATCTCCCTGGTTGTGTGGCGATCCAAGTTAAGGTATGGCAATTCCCAACTGCTGCCGCTCAGCGGGGCCGAGGGGCAGATCCCCCATTTCAGGGTTTGTCAGCTCTCAGAGCAGTCACACTGTTCACATCTTGCCTCAAACCCAGAACAGCCAGGAGGGGGCCAGACTATCCAAGGCACCATTTTAAGCAACGTCTGATCTCTATTGCACCGCCGGCGAGAAGAGGAGTGCAGCTTTTTACCTCTCGTTAACTTTTCTTTACAGAATGAACAGGAAAAAGTCACTGGAATTCCCCAGGAGGAATTCGTCTTTGACCCAATCAAGGGATGCGCTGGACCAGAACTCACATGTGCCAGACTACAGCTCCATGATCAATGCTGCATTTGATCATCAGGATGAAAATCGGTCACGTTTTAATTAGTGGCATTTTTTTCTTCCATCTGATTTTTTTTTTTGCTGTTGTATTCTAAGTGTTCCTAGCCTTTCCTAAGCAATAATAATTTCTAATAAATCACTGTACTTTCTGAATGCTCTAATATGCTCTGTTCTTCCTAAATGTCTCCTGCAAACCTTTGTTGAAGCAACTTAGTCCCGACTCACACTAGAGATCCCGTTGACTTCAGTGGCACTGCCCGTCTGAGTCGGAACTGGATGGAATTCACCCTGCACCAGGCCTAGCAACAATTACTTCCCACACGGCCTAGACACACTGTCATAAATATGAAGGGAAGGGGGAGAGGGTCTAATGCAGTGCTATAAAATCCTCTTTCCAGTAAAGGGTTAAGAAATGCAGGTAGCCAGACTGACACCTGACCTGGCTGGCATCTGACCAATAAGGGGACAAAATACTTTCAAACTTTGGGAGGGGGGAAGGTTTTAGTGTGTGTCTTTGTCTGAGAGAGGGTAATCTTAAAAGACAAAAGAAACCTACAAAAAAATCAAACCTCCCTTTTCTGAAGTAAGTTTAGATAGCATAGCGTATAGATTTCTGTTTATTTTTGCTTGGTGTATCCCGTGTTAGAAAGGGCAAAGGGGGGGGGGGGGGTTCATGGTTTTCTGTAACGTTAAGGTTTTGTCCAGAGGGGGAAATCTCTCTGAGTTTGGAAATATAGTGCCCTGTAAAATAGTTACCATCCTGATTTTACAGAGATGATTTTACCTTCTTTATTTTTAATAAAATCCTTCTTTTAAGAAGCTGACTGTTTTCTATGGTGTTAAAACCCAGGGGATGGGTTTTTAGATCACTGTGTAACCAATTGGGTGGGAGATTGTTCTCAAGCTTCCCCAGGAAAGGGGGTGTACGGCTTGAGGGGGTATTTTGGGGGGGAGGGAAGTTCAAGTGATTCCTTTCCTGGATTCCTGTTAAATACGTGATGGTGGCAGCGAGAAGCGTTTCTTGGGGTGCAGGGAATTTTCTACCTTGGGGGGTTTAACTTAAGCTGGTAAAAATAAGCTTAGGGGCTCTGAATGCGGGTCCCCACGTCTTTACCCTAAAGTTTAGAGTGGGGAGGGAACCCTGACATGGTGGCAGAGGTGGGATATATTAAACCAGAGATTTTTTTTGAACCAGACACAGGGAGTTTAGAATTTTTTTTTCTTCTCTCTGACTCTTCCCTGTGCTGCTGGAAGCAGGGAGGGGGGAGGGGTTAAGCTGCTAGGAGCTAGAGTATCTACATATAAAAGCAGGTAGTTAACCCCTACAGGGAATACCCAAGCAAGTTTTTTTTTCTTTTCTAACTCTATCGGGTTAAGACAGATTAAAAACAAAAAGGCTAAAATGACTGCCAGTAAAGCAGCTATTAAACTTGAGATAGCCCGGCTACAAGCTGATGAGTAGGAGAAGAAACATGCAAGACTGCTACAACTTAAACAGATGGAGATGGAAGAGAAAAAAAGAAAGAGGAAGCATGCTGAGGAAAAAAGAAAGCATGCTGAGGAGGAGAAAGAAAGAGAAAAAAAGTATGCTATGGAGGAAAAGGAGAGAGAGAGGAAGCATGCTGAGGAGGAGAGGAAGCATGCTGAGGAGGAGAAGAAGAGAGAAAGGAAGCATGCTGAGGAGGAGAAGGAAAGAGAGAGGAAGCATGCCCTAGAGATGGAAAAGACCAGGGTGGAGCGAAATCTACCGAATAACACTAATAATCCTTCCCCAACAACCCACAAATGGGAGCGACTATGTCCACCGTATGATGAATCCCATGATATTGCTGAATATTTTCTCACCTTTGAAAGACTATGCAATCTCCATCACATTCCTAATAATCACAAAATGACCCTATTGGTAGCAAAGTTGACTGGAAGTGCTCTGGACATATTCAATGACATGCCTATTAATGAGGCTTCTGACTATAAAAAATTCAAGAATTTGGTTTTAAAACAATTTCAAGTTACACCTAAAACTTACAGAGTAAAATTTCGAACCCTTATCCGAGGGCCTGGACTAAGTAATGTAGCTTATGTAAACCGAATAAAGAAGCTGTTAAAAAAATGGGTCAAGGGAAGAAATGTTACTAGCTTTGAAGAAGTGTGTAATTTAATGGCTCAGGAACAATTCCTGAATATGTCCAAGGATGATATAAAACAGTGTTTATGGGATAAAAAAATGGACTCAGCAGACAGCCTTGCTGCTTATGCTGATCAATACGAACAGTCCCAGATCAGCAGAGGGGCAAGAAAATTTGGCACACAAGGGGTGCAAAAAGCAAAGAGGAACAACCCTGGTCATAGTTTGGGGAAATATCAAAAAGGAAAACCCGAGACCACACCCCCTCACCAGGAGCAGCCCAAGGCCCCACAAGGAAAAACCCAGACCCCTTATTGCCCCACCACCCCATTCTCCAGCAACCCACCTCGCCCCACTAACCAGTCAGCTAGGCGATGTTTCAAATGTAACGAATTGGGGCATGTGAAGGCCAACTGCCCCAAAAACCCCAACAAAATACAGTTCATTGCACCGGGGTCACACCAAAGGTCCTCAGGCCCAGATGCCTCCCAGATACCCTTGGAACGAAGGGAAACGGTGAGTGTGGGCGAAAAAAAGGTTACAGCGTGGAGGGACACCGGAGCACAAGTGTCGGCTATCCACAAATCCTTAGTGGACCCCAGCTTAATCAACCCAGAGGCGCAAGTAACAATTCAACCCTTCAAGTCCAACTCTTTTGATTTACCTACAGCCGTGTTGCCTGTCCAGTACAAGGGCTGGTCAGGAAATTGGACTTTTGCAGTCTATGATGATTATCCCATTCCCATGTTGCTGGGGGAAGACTTGACCAATTGTGTGAAGCTAGCCAAGAGGGTGGGAATGGTCACCCGCAGCCAGGCTAAGCAAGCTGTCACACCTAGCTCTGTTCCTGAGACTTCCACCAGAACCCCATCTGTACTACCAGAGACCCGGATAGAGGTGGTGAAACCGGATACCCTGCCAACGACTGCAACAGCCATCATAGATCCAATCACAGAAACCCGACCCAAGCCAGTCTCGGAACCGGAACTGGCAAAGCAACCAGCACCAGAACCATTGCCAGCACTGAGTCCAGCGCTTGCAACCCCATCTACAGTGCCACCACCAGAGGGCACCACCGAGCCTGCAATGGCAGCAGCAGCCAATAACTCAATACAAGAGGCTCAGCCAGAGTCTAAATTACCACATTGTGCACCAGCGGAGAGCGGTTCACCGTCAACAAAAACAACCCCATCACCTGCATCGCTTCCAAAGGGACCCAGGCCAGGTCCACAACCCAGTGAGGAACTGATGTCTCCAGCATCTAAAAAACAGTTCCAAGCCAAGCAAAAAGCAAATAAAAGCCTACAAAGAGCTTGGACAGTGGGACGAAGCACCCCACTGCCTCTCAGCTCTTCTAATCGATCCCGGTTTGTTATAAAAAAAGGACTTCTATATAAGGAAACTCTTTCTGGTGGACACCAAAAAGACTGGCGTCCTCAAACAGTTGGTGGTTCCGACTAAGTACCGGCTAAAGCTCTTGAGCTTAGCCCATGATCATCCTAGTGGTCATGCTGGGGTGAACAAAACCAAAAACCGTTTGGGGAGGTCATTCCACTGGGAGGGAATGGGCAAGGATGTTTCTACCTATGTCCGGTCTTGTAAGGTGTGCCAAAAAGTAAAAAAAACCCAAGACCAGGTCAAAGCCCCTCTCCAGCCACTCCCCATAATTGAAGTTCCATTTCAGCGGGTAGCTCTGGATATTCTGGGTCCTTTTCCAAAAAAGACACCCAAAGGAAAGCAGTACATAATGACTTTCATGGATTTTGCCACCCGATGGCCAAAAGCAGTAGCTCTGAGCAACACCCGGGCTAAAAGTGTATGCCAGGCATTAACAAAAATTTTTGCCAGGGTAGGTTGGCCTGCCGACATCCTTACTAATTCAGGAACTAATTTCCTGGCAGGGAGCATGAAAAGCCTGTGGGAAGCTCATGGGGTGAACCACTTGGTTGCCACCCCTTACCACCATCAAACAAATGGTCTGGTGGAGAAGTTTAATGAAACTTTGGGAGCCATAATACGTAAATTCGTAAACCAGCACTCCAACGATTGGGACCTAGTGTTACAGCAGTTGCTCTTTGCCTACAGGGCTGTACCACATCCCAGTTTAGGGTTTTCACCATTTGAACTTGTGTATGGCCGCCAGGTTAAAGGGCCATTACAGCTGGTAAAACAGCAATGGGAGGGCTTTATGCCTTCTTCGGAAACTAACATTCTGGACTTTGTAAGCAACCTACAAAACACCCTCCGAGACTCTTTAGCCCTTGCTAAAGAAAACCTAAAAGGGGCTCAGAAAGAGCAAAAGGCCTGGTATAATAAACATGCCAGAGAGCGTTCCTTTAAAGTAGGGGACCAAGTCATGGTCTTAAAGGCGCTCCGGGCCCATAAAATGGAAGCGTCATGGAAAGGGCCATTTACGGTCCAAAAACGCCTGGGAGCTGTGAACTATCTCATAGCATTCCCCACCACAACTTTCAAGCCTAAAGTGTACCATGTTAATTCTCTAAAGCCTTTTTTCCCCCCAAAATTAAAGGTTTGTCAGTTTACTGCCCAGGGAGCAAAAGACGCTAAGTGGCCTGAAGGTGTCTACTATAAAGAAAAAAATGACGGTGGCGTGAAAAAGGTAAACCTCTCAATGACCCTCGGACGTATGCAGCGCCAGCAAATCCAGGAGCTGTGCACTAAATTCGCACCGATGTTCTCAGCCACCCCAGAACTAACCAAACGGGCATACCACTCCATTAACACAGGTAATGCCCACCCAATTAAAGCCCGACCTTACCAAGTGGCTCCTCACGCCAAAACTGCTATAGAACGGGAGGTTCAAAACATGCTACAGATGGGTATAATCCGTCCCTCTAGCAGTGCATGGGCCTCTCCCGTGGTTCTAGTCCCCAAACCAGATGGGGAAATACGCTTTTGCGTGGACTACCGTACGCTAAATGCTGTGACTTGCCCAGACAACTATCCAATGCCTTGCACAGATGAACTATTGGAGAAACTGGGACGTGCCCAGTTCATCTCCACCTTAGACTTAACCAAGGGGTATTGGCAGGTGCCGCTAGATGAATCCGCCAAAAAAAAGTCAGCCTTCATCACCCATGTCGGGCTGTATGAATTTAATGTGCTCCCTTTCGGGCTGCAAAATGCACCTGCCACATTCCAAAAACTGGTAAATAGTCTCCTAGCGGAATTAAAAAAATCAGCAGTTGCCTATCTTAACGATGTGGCCATATTTTCTAACTGATGGGCCAAACACCTGGAGCATCTCTAAAAGGTCTTCAAGCGCATACGAAAGGCAGAACTAACTGTTAAGGCTAAAAAGTGTCAAATAGGCCTCAACAAAGTAACTTACCTTAAACACCAGGTGGGTCAAGGAACTATTAACCCCCTACAGGCCAAGGTAAAGGCTATCCAAAAGTGGCCTGTCCCAAAGTCAAAAAAACAGGTCCAATCTTTCTTAGGCTTGGCCAAATATTACAGGCGATTTGTACCACACTACAGCCAAATCGCCACCCCTCTAACTAACCTAACCAAAAAAAACCCAGCCAAATGCGGTTCAGTAAACTAATGAGTGTCGAAAGGCCTTTAACCAGCTTAAAGCAACACTCATGTCTGACCCTGTGCTAAGGGCCCCAAACTTTAATAAACCGTTCCTAGTAACCACAAATGCGTCCAAGCGTGGTGTAAAAGCAGTCTTAATGCAAAAAAAACCAAATCACAAATTCCATCCTGTCGTGTTTCTCAGCAAAAAGCTGTCTAAAAAAAAAAACCACTGGTCAATCAGTAAAAAAAAATGTTACGCCATTGTCTACGCTCTAAAAAAGCTACGCCCATACGTTTGGGGACGGCGTTTCCACCTGCAAACCGACCATGCTGCACTACAGTGGCTTAATACTGCCAAAAAAAAATAACAAAAAACTCCTTCAATGGAGTTTGGCTCTCCAAAATTTTAATTTTAAAATACAACACATTTCAAAAGCTTCTAACAAAGTGGCTAATGCACTCTCCCGTAAAAGTTTCCCCAACCCAACTGGTTAAAATCGTCCTTGCAATGTAAACAATATTGTTTAGTCTTTATCCAATTATTAGTATATTTAAAAATTCATGTGTCTTATTACTTTGTTTTCTTTTAAAGCTCCAAAAAAAAAATCACAGCCAGTGTTTCACACTATCGGTGATTTGGGGGGCGTGTCATAAATATAAAGGGAAGGGGGAGAGGGTCTAATGCAGTGCTATAAAATCCTCTTTCCAGTAAAGGGTTAAAAAATGCAGGTAGCCAAACTAACACCTGACCTGGCTGGCATCTGACCAATAAGGGAACAAAATACTTTCAAACTTTGAAAGGGGGGAAGGTTTTAGTGTGTGTCTGTCTAAAAAAGGGTAATCTTAAAAAACAAAAGAAACCTACAAAAAATCAAACCTCCCTTTTCTAAAGTAAGTTTAGATAGCATAGCGTATAAATTTCTGTTTATTTTTGCTTGGTGTATCCCCTGTGTTAAAAAGGGCAAAGGGGGGGGGGGGTTATTCATGGTTTTCTGTAACGTTAAGGTTTTGTCCAAAGGAAAAAATTTCTCTAAGTTTAAAAATATAGTGCCCTGTAAAATAGTTACCATCCTAATTTTACAAAAATAATTTTACCTTCTTTATTTTTAATAAAATCCTTCTTTTAAGAAGCTGACTGTTTTCTATGGTGTTAAAACCCAGGGGGTGGGTTTTTAAATCACTGTGTAACCAATTGGGTAAAAAATTGTTCTCAAGCTTCCCCAGGAAAGGGGGTGTACGGCTTAAGGGGGTATTTTGGGGGGGAGGGAAGTTCAAGTGATTCCTTTCCTGAATTCCTGTTAAACATTTAATGGTGGCAGCAAAAAGCGTTTCTTGGGGTGCAGAAAATTTTGTACCTTGGGGGGTTTAACCTAAGCTGGTAAAAATAAGCTTAGGGGCTCTGAATGCGGGTCCCCACGTCTTTACCCTAAAGTTTAAAGTAAAAAAAAAAACCCTAACACACACTAACTTCCCACATCAGCCAAGAGAGCCTAGTGCTGGCTCTGTACAATTCCCCACTGGGTTTCCTTGACCATGACAGTTTTTAATCAGGATTTATTTGCTGGTCTTCCATTGAACTTCAGGTTTGCTGTTGAGGGGATGAACAATATTTAAGTCTCTCCTTTGTTCCTGCTGTAATATTATTTACTATTACTCTAAAAACCATTACGCCGCCCCCTCATGAATCAACACACTGTCTTACGTGCTGATTCATTCGCATCCCATCAGCAGGGCCGGATTTCCAATCAGGCACAGGGGCGCCAGCATTCTAGGGGCACCTTCCCTCTCTAAAACTGTGTGCAACACGAAGGTCGGCTGTAGACAGGGGGGGCGCTGAAGATGCTGTGCCTAGGGGTGATACGGTGTAAATCCAGCCCCGACCATCAGCCAGGAGGGTATTTGGAAGCTACGTGAATGGCTGGGTGATGAAAAGTGCATTGTTCTGCCGTGCATTCAAGAACATGGCCATTGTCTGTACGTCTGGAATGTGCAGCTATTGAGGAGAGAAGTGGATGTAAATGGGGGGCAAAGGCTTTACATTTCGTATCTAATGATAATAAAACAAAACAAGGTTAGGGACCTGCTCTGGCAAACAAGCACTGTCGCCATCGGCATTT
Organism: Macrochelys suwanniensis; assembly: GCA_033296515.1. Taxonomy (NCBI): domain Eukaryota; kingdom Metazoa; phylum Chordata; order Testudines; family Chelydridae; genus Macrochelys; species Macrochelys suwanniensis. The sequence continues at coordinate 1,932,290 of CM065783.1, read as the reverse complement.
CGTGGCAGTTATAAAAGCCTCGTTTTTACCTGCTCCACAACAGCTGCCTGTTGACAATGATCAGACTCCTTCTCATACATGCTAAAAGCCCGATCCTGCATTGTTCAGAGCGCTTCCACCAGGCGCTGAGCACACTCCGTGCCCATTGCAGCCAGCGGGAGTCGAGGGGACTCAGGATCCTGCAGGATCCAGCCACAGGCCTGCCTGGGCGGCCAGGCCTGTATTTGCACAGTCGGAGCAGATTCCTGGGTTTCCATGGCTGCGTGATTTCCCACTTGATTGCAGCGAGGAGCCCCTCGCTTTGCCACTGAAATGCTTGTCAATCGTTCAGGCCTGAACCGAGGCCAAGATAAGCAGCGCAGCAGTGTTCTGTGCCACGGAATGAACTAGTCCGTGTCAGCAGTGCCCCTTCACAATGACACTGTGTAAAAACTATTATTGTTCTCCCTCGGCTACGGGTCCCATGACCCTCTGACATGAGCGGCCGCACGCTTTGTGCTTGTGTCGCTCTGAGCTGTTTTCTTGTCATCTCGGATCACACCGGAGCGAGCCGGATGCTGGGTGCAAAGCCGGCTTCCCCCCGGCAGCTTCCCGCTGCGTCCACAATGAACCTGTTCCCACTCCACTGTCCCAGGCCACGAATGGACATGGGGTGAAGGGGAGGGTGGAACGGCAGCAGCCAGGGATCCCTGGAGAACCCCCCAGGGATTAACCCACACCCTTTATCTCCCTGCGGCAGAGGCGGAAAGCACTGAACCAATGTCACCCTCGTCCTTTCCAGGGCTCCTGAATCCCAGCTCCTCAACAAGGACAAGAGCTTTCCCCACCCCGCCCAGCTGGGACAGCTGTCCCCACTCCCCACTCAGTGCCAGAGAGTCAGATGCAGAGACGTGCTAAGGAGGGCGCGTTTGTCTGTCATGTGACATTAGGAACAGCTGAGCCGTCCTGGAGTGCATGCACCGGACACGTGTGCACGGTATTGCGTCTCCTTTTACTCCCAGGGAGGCACTCGAGGGGCCACGTGGACAGGACAGTAGATCGACTAGCCTAGAGAACGTCCCCTGGTGCCCTGTCACTGCTTCCAGTGGAGTCATTGGGCCCTGTGGTGGGATACTGCATGTAACAGTGCGCAGGGAAAAGCCTCATGAAATATCCCGGGGGGAAATCTCCTCATGGCCAACCTTCCGCGTGCAGGAAACTCCAACCAGTACAGAACAGGGCAGCCCCCCGGCTCTGCCCCGCCAGCACATCACCCCGGCCCTCCGCTCCCTACCCCGCCTCCCGGCCAACAGACTCTAGTGCGAGGTCTAGGGCCTGATCCTTCAGGGCCCGCGGTATCAAACAGAGCCACGAAAGCTCTGGGATGGAGACCATGGTCCACTGCTCTGCTCCTCTGGCCCCTGGAACTCTTGCCAAGACAGGTAAAGTGTGTCGGGGGGACCCTCGGGGGCTGGTCCTACACCCCCAACAAACCAAACACACCCTGGGGAGCGGTGGTGGGAAGGGCCCCGGGATGCAGCCGGCAGGGCTCGGATACAGCGCTGACCAGCCCGGTGGAGAACAGACCCGCTAGCTGTTCCCAGCCGGGATAAGGCCGGGCTGAGGTTCGCTGGAGGCGTCGAGCCCCGGTATTAGTCCAGCGTGCTCCGGTAAGAGCCCCGGGAGCTCCCTGCCTGTGGCACGCTCGGCCTCGCTCCTTCGGGTTACCTGGCTCGGTGCTGAGTGTGCCCGGCTCCACGCTGCACCTGGACGCCCAGTACCGCCCCGCGGAGCCGGGGTTTCGTTTCCGGGCTTTCCCAGGTGTGGGCTGGCAGCAGCGGCGGGTTTTCGCAGGGGCAGGAAGGAGGCTGTTGGCTGGGCCGGAGCAGGCGTTCCAGGCATGGGGGCACCATGGCAAAACACCCACCAATGGGGAGGTCAATGGGTCCCTACGGCAGCATTGCTGGGGGTTGGGGGGGCGGTCTGGGAGGGAGGCAGGGCTGGAGCAAGCGAGATCAGACATTTCCCTCCAGCTCTGAGCTCTGCCAAGGGGGCTAGTCCCAGCTCCCGCAGGTGTGACCCCCACACACCGGCTGGGGGCGCGGCTCTGGCCCGTCTAGGGGCCCCGAGGGAGGTAACTGAGTCTGCTCCAGCCTGGGGGTGGGACAAGGGGGGGCTCGGCCGGGATCGAACCAGGGACCCTGGGGCATGAGCAGACCCCCAGGCGGGGTGGGGGGTCACACGTGGCCCCGGGGGGGGGAGAAGGGTCCGAGCCCCCCCCCCGCCCGCCCGGAGCTGAGCCCGGCCGGGGCGGGAGGCTCGGGCGGACCCCGCCGCCCCCCTGCGGGCGAAGCGCTGGGGCGGGGCCGCGCGTTGGCGGCTCAGCCGGGCGCCCCCCCGGGCCGCAGCATCGCCCCGGCCCCGGCCCCCGGGAGCCCGGCTCCGGGTCCAGCCCCTCTGCGGGGCAGCGCCTGCGCGGGGCCGAGCGGTACCGCCGCTCCCCGGGCCGGGCCGGGCCGGGCTCCGGGGCCGCTGCGCCGGCAACAAGCAGGTTGTATTGCAGAGAGTGTGTGTGTGTGTCAGGCAGCTCGCGGCGTGTGATCACAGCTTGTGTGTGTGTGTCAGCTCGGTGTGTGTAATCCTCTGTGTGTGTGTGTGTGTGTGTGTGAAATCACACCAGGGGTCGGTGCTTTTCAGTGTCTGTGTCCTTTCAGCCCCTGCATGTGGATGAATTCGGTGTGTGCCTGTGATCTCAGTACGTGGGTCTGTGTGGTTTTCGTGTGAGGGGGTGTGTGTGTGTGTTTCCCCTGTGTGCTCTCTGACCAGGGTGTGTGTGTGTGTTTCCCCTGTGTGCTCTCTGACCAGGGTGCGTGTGTCCCTATCGACGGGCTGCAGCGGCGGGCGCTGCTCTCTGGGGTCACACCCGTGTCGGGGCCGAGCCGGGAGCTGCTCTCGGCACCATTCCCGCAGCACCCCCGGGTAAGTCCCCCCCGGCCTAGGGCAGCCCGGGCCAGGTCTGTCTGGGGAAGGTGCTTCGCTGCTGTCCCTGGGGACAGTCCTCCCCCACCAGTGCTGTGCGGGGGGAGGCGAGGGGATGTTGTGGCAGCCCCTGGGCCCTGAGAGTTGGTGGCCTGGTTGCTGCTGGGATTCTCCCGCTGTCCTGGGGCTACGGGGGGACGGGGATGGGGCGTTCAGGGTGCTGAGCACATGGGTGGTGCGTGGCAGAGAGAAGAGCAGCACTTGTGAGCCAAGGCGGGCAGGAGGGAGTGAAGCGTGAAGACCAAACGTGCCGAATGTGCCTCCTCGCCACCTGCGTTACGGTTTTATCCTGGTGGCCGTCACCGCAGCACCTGGGAACCCCAGAGCGGACTACGCGGAGGGCTGCGGGGGGCAGTGGATTATTCAGCAGGCTGCTAAACGAGGTGGTGAACAGTCCTGGCAAAACATTGAGGAAGGGAAAATCAGGCTGACTAGCAAGAGCATCCTTGTTGCTCCTGTGATTGGCAGAGCTTCTCCCCCTGCGAGGCCTGCTCCCCAGCGCAGCAGCAGTGGGGCCCAGGGTTTCTGAAATGATTTGTGTCAAAACAGAAGGAAAATCCCCACAAAATGGGTTTAATCGTTGTTCTGCAGAATGCTTTCTGTGCAAAGCTGAACCTGGAGAATTTGATCTCCTTGTTCCAGCGAGCAAAACAGAGCAAACGGGCGTCGCCATTTGGATGTATGTGGAGCCGGCACTCCTATTACTCGGGCTTATTCTGGGTTTGAATTCCTCCTCTTCTAGCCTTAGTCCCACCTGTCCTGACTCACCTCTTCGAGTCCTTTTGTTCCTCCATTCCAGTCTGCCTTGGAGCAATTCCTCGGGGACTCCGCGGCTAATCAGATCCTGGCCCATCACATCCATCCGCCTAATTCTGGGTCTTCCAACCCTTCCCACCAGCGCTAAAGGAACAGTTGTGTGAGCTGGTAGCAGTAGCAGGCTGTTACCCTCCCACCGGAGGGAAGAAAGTCGCATGCTTTGTAAGTATGTTGCACCTTGTCAGGAATTTAGACTAACTCTCAGTCTAAATGTTCTGTTCCTCTGCTGTCTCCTGGTCTTTTCCTGGTACCTGCCTACGTTGTCCCCTGTCCACTCTCCAGACCCCTCCTGCATTGTGCGTGTTGAGCGGAACAGGGCGGGACACGTTCAGAGTTGGCGTCTCTGTCTGTCCCATTGCAGATGGCGGCTAATGACAGCTTCAGTCTGGCGTATCCGGGCGACCCCCAGCCTGGGGACCTGATCGAGATTTTCCGGCCAGCTTATCAGCACTGGGCGCTGTATCTGGGGGATGGGTACATCATCAACGTGGCGCCTGTCGGTAAGAGCTGCCCCATGTTGCTTCACTGTGGGGAGGAGCCGTTTCCCGGCCGGCCGGAGCGGCTGCGCACGCTCAGGGTGAATGCTGCGGCCCTGAGATAAAAGGGGGCAGAGGGTGCGCGCTCTGGTGGTCCTGGGCTGGTCCGTCCCTCGGAAAGGGCTGTGAGTTGGGAATGGCGGGCGGCTTTGGGTGTCTCGTGCAGGACCGTGGTACAGGTGGGACCGAGGGCAGGAAGTGGGGCCCAGTGGCTGGTGTAGCGGATGTTCCTAGCTCTGCTACTGGCCGTTGGGTGACCTCGGGCACATCACTTAACTTCACCTCTTTAAAACCATAACTCTTCCTGGGGCTTGGGGACTCTGGTGACATTCACAATGGGGCCCTGAGATGCTGGGTGATTGGCCGTGCCCCAGGCTGTGAATAGGGTGTGGCTGCTGGGTCAGCGGAGTCTGGGGGCTGGGAGTGGTCGTCCTGGGACTCCCTGCCCTACAGGCGCTGCCCCATGGTAGGGGTAGAGCAGAGCCGCCCTGCGGGGAGGCGCTGTGTCTCAGTGTGCTCACAGCAGCGGGGGCGCATGGCTGGGCTCCCAATACCCATTGAGAGGGTCTCTCCAGCGCCGCTCCCTGGTGCCAAGGGACCGCGTGTCCAGTGCTTAATTTGTAATGAACGAGGTCCCGGGGCTCACGCCATTTTTTTATTCAGAACTAAGGCTGCGAGTCTTTCACGGAGGTCACGGATTCCGGGACTTTCTGGGACCTCTGTGATTTCTGCAGCAGCCGGTGTGGCTGCCCCGGGGCCAGCTGGAGCAGTGGTCTAAGAGCAGCAGCGGTGGGACCCCAGGCCACCCCCCCGCCCCCGGGAGCAGCAGCAGCAGGGCCCCGGGCTCCCCCCACTCCTTGGAGCAGTGGTGGAGGGGCCCCAGGCCACCCCCGCTTCCCCCGAGCAGGGCCGGATTAACCCATAGCTAATAAGGCTAAGAGACCCTTAGGCCCTCTATTTTTAGGCCCTACTATAGGCCCTCCATTCCATAGTGAAGTAACAGCTGAGCAACGGTAGCGGGGCCATCGGAAATGTTTTGTCTCTTTAGATATTGCTTGGTACAAATTAATCCATCAAGACTGTGAGGTCAATGGATGGTGGTTGTGATTTTGTCTTTGTGGGCTAAGGAAGTGTTTGTGGGCCTAAGCCATACTGACCTTGGTACACAGTAGGCCTACACTGGACCATCAAAACCATGTCAAAGAAAGGAGGACAACAGAAACTGAAGGAGGCCAAAGAAAGAAAAGACAAGACGCAAGGCTGGCAGGAACTCCTTCTCTCCTAACGTCTTTCCCTCCTGCTAAGGCTGGTGGTGGGGGAGTCCAGGCAAATACCTGCCCAAGTGAACCTGCTGCTCCTGCGCTTGATGAAAGGGAGCAGCCTCCTGTGACTTCTCTAGCTGCAGTCTGTCCCCACCCCTCTGAAGACTCTGAAGAGCACCTAAGATTTAGTCAGGGGTATTTATAGTACAAGTTATGGACAGGTCATTGGCCTGTGAATTTTTGTTTATTGCTCGTGACTTGTCCATGACTTTAATACCCATAACTAAATCGTAGCCTTATTCATAACTGATGTGGAAGCCCAGAGGTGCCGGGCTCTGAACTGCCGGGCCCAGAGGTGCCGGGCTCTGAACTGCCGGGCCCAGAGGTGCTAGGGCTCAGCCCTGGCACAAATCAAGCCCTGCCTGTCCCCCTTTCTCTGGGGTGGCTCATGCAGCCCTTGTGCTCAGGTGAGAGGAAGACTAGAACTGTCCTCCACAGGGCATGGGGGCCGAGGGGAGGATGGCCCCTTCTCCCGCCCCTTCCCCCTAGGGACAGCCCCTTGCTGTCATTCCCGTTCAGCTCGGAGAAGGACTGAGTACCAGCTGGATGCGAGGGGCCAGATTCTGGTCTCATTTGCCCCCCCGCAGTGCAGCCACCACAGGGGTGGGCTCTGGGTTCCCCCCCTTGGCTCCAGGGCAGCTCCCCGTGGCGCTGTGAGCCGAGCGTGGCCAGCGGGACGGCCGGTGCCATGGCCGTCCTGCGCTCCGGCCGGCCAGCTCAGCCTCGTCTCTGCCTTTCCCAGAGGAAGGCGCAGTGTCGTCGCTGGCGAGTGCCAAGTCCGTGTTCAGCCGGAAGGCCCTGGTGAGGATGCAGCTCCTGAAGGACGTGGTGGGGAGCGACACGTACAGAATCAACAACAAGTACGACGCTGCCTACGCGCCGCTGCCCGCGGAGGAGATAATCCGGCGCTCGGAGTTCCTCATCGGCCAGGAGGTGTCCTACGACCTCCTGGGCAACAACTGCGAGCACTTTGTGACACTGCTGCGCTACGGGGAGGGGGTCTCCGAGCAGGTAGGGGTGCGTGTCTGACTGCACGGGGCGCGCGACTCCCCTCTCCTCCCGGGTGTCCTGCAGGATCTGCACCGTGTCCACACGGCACCAGCCTGGCCAGCCCTGCAGCAAGCTCTGGGCAAAGAGCCCACCACCTCGGGCTTTTCTTGCTCATTTTGCAGTAAGGTCCTCCCTCCGAGGGGAAGGGCTGGTGGGGTGGGATGCAGCACACGCTGCAAACTCCCTGGGAACTGCAAAGCACCAGTGCAGAGCCGCTGAGCCTGGCCTGGCTTTGGCTTTGATTGCAGGACTCCCCCGGCAGCTGAGGAGTCCCACTTCCTCCGGCTGGACCCCCACGTTTGCATATTGCCCCTTTCGTTGGGGGTAGGAGCCACAGCAAGTGAGGCTCGACTCTGCTCAGAGCTGCATTATCCCAGGGGGAGCAGCTGCTCCCCAGCTGCAATCCCAGCATGCCATGGTCCAGCAGCATAAATGGGGGCTGGGTGTGGGGGTGTCTTCCAGAAGTCCCCAAAGAGGGGGGAGGTTTTCTCCGCATGGAGCTCACGCAGAATCTGGTCCTTGCTCTCCGATGCAGACAGACCCACCTGGACTTGTGCGATGTTTGTTAACTGCAGGTTTTGTCAAGAACAAGCCTGGCCTATAGATGTCCCCGCCATTTAAAACTGTTGTGGTGAATCCTGGGCGTGGTTTGTCGGGGGAGGTTTAAACCCCGGGGCCTCTACTGGCTTTGAATGGTGGACGCTGCTATCGAGCTGTGCAGAGAAACCCCTGCGCACTCGACTGAAACTACGTCTTAAACCCGGCCTGCCTCTGGCCACAAGGGCGAGCGATGTGCCCCCCCGACCATGACCCCCACTGACTTCCGTGGGCTTTGGGTCAGGCCCATGGCTAGAAGCTGTGGGCCAGATTCTGGTAACCATGAAGTCCATGGAATTCACTCCCGATTCACTGAGAGCAGCGTTTGGCCCTGTTAGGGTTCCCTCCCCCCTTTAAACTTTAGGGTAAAGACGTGGGGACCTGCATTCAGAGCCCCTAAGCTTATTTTTACCAGCTTAGGTTAAATCCCCCAAGGTACAAAATTCCCTGCACCCTGAGAAATGCTTTTTGCTGCCACCATCACGTATTTAACAGGAATCCAGGAAAGGAATCACTTGAACTTCCCTCCCCCCCAAAATACCCCCTCAAGCCGTACACCCCCTTTCCTGGGGAAGCTTGAGAACAATTTCCCAACCAATTGGTTATACAGTGATCTAAAAACCCACCCCCTGGGTTTTAACACCATGAAAACAGTCAGCTTCTTAAAAGAAGGATTTTATTAAAAATAAAGAAGGTAAAATCATTTCTGTAAAAATTAGGATGGTAACTATTTTACAGGGCACTATATTTCCAAACTTAGAGAGATTTTTCCCTTTGGACAAAGCCTTAAAGTTACAGAAAACCATGAATAACCCCCCCGCCCCACCCTTGCCCCTTTTAACACAGGGAATACACCAAGCCGAAATTAAACAGAAATTGATGCGCTATGCTATTTAAACTTACTTTAGAAAGGGGAGGTTTGATTTTTTGCAGGGTTTTTTTGTTTTTTAAGATTACTTTGACTTAGACAAAGACACACACAAAAACCTTCCCCCCTCCCAAAGTTTGAAAGTATTTTGTCCCCTTATTGGTCAGATGCCAGCCAGGTCAGGTGTCAGTCTGGCTACCTGCATTTTTTAACCCTTTACTGGAAAGAGGATTTTATAGCACTGCATTAGATCCTTTTTCCCTTTCCTTCATATTTATGACACGCCCCCCAAATCACCGATAGTGTGAAACACTGGCTGTGATTTTTTTTTTTTGAGCTTTAAAAGAAAACAAAAGTAATAAGACACATGAAATTTTAAATATACTAATAACTGGATAAAGACTAACAATATTGTTTACATTGCAAGGACGATTTTAACCAGTTGGTTTGGGGAAACTTTTACGGGAGAGTGCATTAGCCACTTTGTTAGAAGCTTCTGAAATGTGTTGTATTTTAAAATTAAAATTTTGGAGAGCTAAACTCCATTGAAGGAGTTTTTTGTTATTTTTTTTGGCGGTATTAAGCCACTGTAGTGCAGCATGGTCGGTTTGCAGGTGGAAACACCGTTCCCAAACGTATGGGCGTAGCTTTTTTAGAGCGTAGACAATGGCGTAACATTTTTTTTTACTGATTGACCAGTGGTTTGTTTTTTTTAGACAGCTTTTTGCTGAGAAACACGACAGGATGGAATTTTTGATTTGGTTTTTTTTGCATTAAGACTGCTTTTACACCACGCTTGGACGCATTTGTGGTTACTAGGAACGGTTTATTAAAGTTTGGGGCCCTTAGCACAGGGTCAGACATGAGTGTTGCTTTAAGCTGGTTAAAGGCCTTTCGACACTCATCAGTCCACTGAACCGCATTTGGCTGGGTTTTTTTGGTTAGGTCAGTTAGAGGGGCGGCAATTTGGCTGTAGTGCGGTACAAATCGCCTGTAATATTTGGCCAAGCCTAAGAAAGATTGGACCTGTTTTTTTGACTTTGGGACAGGCCACTTTTGGATAGCCTTTACCTTGGCCTGTAGGGGGTTAATAGTTCCTTGACCCACCTGGTGTTTAAGGTAAGTTACTTTGTTGAGGCCTATTTGACACTTTTTAGCCTTAACAGTTAGTCCTGCCTCTCGTACGCGCTTGAAGACCTTCTGGAGATGCTCCAGGTATTCGGCCCATGAGTTAGAAAATATGGCCACATCGTCAAGATAGGCAACTGCCGATTTTTCCAATTCCGCTAGGAGACTATTTACCAGTTTTTGGAATGTGGCAGGTGCATTTTGCAGCCCAAAAGGGAGTACATTAAATTTATACAGCCCAACATGGGTGATGAAGGCTGACTTTTTTTTGGCGGATTTATTTAGCGGTACCTGCCAGTACCCCTTGGTTAAGTTTAAGGTGGAGATGAACTGGGCACGTCCCAGTTTCTCCAATACTTCATCTGTGCGAGGCATTGGATAGTTGTTTGGGCAAGTTACAGCATTTAGCGTACGGTAGTCCACGCAAAAGCATATTTCCCCATCTGGTTTGGGGACTAGAACCACGGGAGAGGCCCATGCACTGCTAGAGGGACGGATTATACCCATCTGTAGCATGTCTTGAACCTTTCGTTCTATAGCAGTTTTGGCGTGAGGGGCCACTCGGTAAGGTCGGGCTTTAATTGGGTGGGCATTACCTGTGTTAATGGAGTGGTATGCCCGTTCGGTCAGTCCTGGGGTGGCTGAGAACATCAGTGCAAATTTAGTGCACAGCTCCTGGATTTGCTGGCGCTGCATACGTCTGAGGGTTATTGAGAGGTTCACCTTTTTCACGCCACCGTCATTTTTTCCTTTATAGTAGACACCTTTAGGCCACTTAGCGTTTTTTGCTTTTTGGGCAGTAAACTGACAAACCTTTAATTTTGGGGGGGAAAAAGGCTTTAGAGAATTAACATGGTACACTTTAGGCTTGAGAGTTGTGGTGGGGAATGCTATGAGATAGTTCACAGCTCCCAGGCGTTTTTGGACCGTAAATGGCCCTTCCCATGACGCTTTCATTTTATGGGCCTGGAGCGCCTTCAAGACCATGACTTGGTCCCCTACTTTAAAGGAACGCTCTCTGGCATGTTTATTATACCAGGCTTTTTGCTCTTTCTGAGCCCCTTTTAGGTTTTCTTTAGCAAGGGCTAAAGAGTCTCGGAGGGTGTTTTGTAGGTTGCTTACAAAGTCCAGAATGTTAGTTTCCGAAGAAGGCGTAAAGCCCTCCCATTGCTGTTTTACCAACTGTAATGGCCCTTTAACCTGGCGGCCATACACAAGTTCAAATGGTGAAAACCCTAAACTGGGATGTGGTACAGCCCTGTAGGCAAAGAGCAACTGCTGTAACACTAGGTCCCAATCGTTGGAGTGCTGGTTTACAAATTTACGTATTATGGCTCCCAAAGTTTCATTAAACTTTTCCACCAGACCATTTGTTTGATGGTGGTAAGGGGTGGCAACCAAGTGGTTCACCCCATGAGCTTCCCACAGGCTTTTCATGCTCCCTGCCAGGAAATTAGTTCCCGAATCAGTAAGGATGTCGGCGGGCCAACCTACCCTGGCAAAAAATTTTGTTAATGCCTGGCATACACTTTTAGCCCGGGTGTTGCTTAGAGCTACTGCTTTTGGCCATCGGGTGGCAAAATTCATGAAAGTCAGTATGTACTGCTTTCCTTTGGGTGTCTTTTTCAGGAAAGGACCCAGAATATCCACCGCTACCCGCTGAAATGGAACTTTAATTATGGGGAGTGGCTGGAGAGGGGCTTTGACCTGGTCTTGGGGCTTTCCCACTTTTTGGCACACTTCACAAGACCGGACATAGGTAGAAACATCCTTGCCCATTCCCTCCCAGTGGAATGACCTCCCCAAACGGTCTTTGGTTTTGTTTATCCCAGCATGACCACTAGGATGATCATGGGCTAAGCTCAAGAGCTTTAGCCGGTACTTAGTTGGAACCACCAACTGTCTTTGAGGACGCCAGTCTTTCTGGTGTCCACCAGAAAGAGTCTTCTTATATAGAAGTCCTTTTTTTATAACAAACCGGGATCGATTAGAAGAGCTGAGAGGCAGTGGGGTGCTCCGTCCCACTGTCCAAGCTTTTTGTAGGCTTTCATCTGCTTTTTGCTCGGCTTGGAACTGTTCCCTAGATGCTGGAGACATCAGTTCCTCACTGGGTTGTGGACCTGGCCTGGGTTCCTTTGGAAGTGATGTAGGTGATGGGGTTGTTTTCGTTGACTGCGAACCGTTCTCCGCTGGTGCACAATGTGGTAATTCAGGCTCTGGCTGAGCCTCTTGTATTGAGTTATCGGCTGCTGCTGCCATTGCAGGCTTGGTAGTGCCCTTTGGTGTTGGCACTGTAGATGGGGTTGCTAGCGCTGGACTCAGTGCTGGCAATGGTTTTGGTGCTGGTTGCTTTGCCAGTTCCGGTTCCGAGACTGGCTTTGGTTGGGTTTCTGCGACTGGATCTACGACGGCTGTTGCAGTCGTTGGCAGGGTATCCGGTTTCACCACCTCTATCCGGGTCTCTGGTAGTACAGATGGGGTTCTGGTGGAAGTCTCAGGAACAGAGCTAGGTGTGACAGCTTGCTTAGCCTGGCTGCGGGTGACCATTCCCACCCTCTTGGCTAGCTTCACACAATTGGTCAAGTCTTCCCCCAGCAACATGGGAATGGGATAATCATCATAGACTGCAAAAGTCCAATTTTTTGACCAGCCCTTGTACTGGACAGGCAACATGGCTGTAGGTAAATCAAAAGAGTTGGACTTGAAGGGTTGAATTGTCACTTGCGCCTCTGGGTTGATTAAGCTGGGGTCCACTAAGGATTTGTGGATAGCCGACACTTGTGCTTCAGTGTCCCTCCACGCTGTAACCTTCTTTTTGCCCACACTTACCGTTTTTCTTTGTTTTAAGGGTATCTGGGAGGCATCTGGGCCTGAGGACCTTTGGTGTGACCCCGGTGCAATGAACTGTATTTTGTTGGGGTTTTTGGGGCAGTTGGCCTTCACATGCCCCAATTCGTTACATTTGAAACATCGCCCAGCTGACTGGTCAGTGGGGCGAGGTGGGTTGCTGGAGAATGGGGTGGTGGGGCAATAAGGGGTCTGGGTTGTTCCTTGTGGGGCCTTGGGCTGCTCCTGGTGAGGGGGTGTGGTCTCGGGTTTTCCTTTTTGGTATTTTCCCAAACTATGACCAGGGTTGTTCCTTTCTGCTTCCTGCACCCCTTGTGTGCCAAATTTCCTTGCCCCTCTGCTGATCTGGGACTGTTTGTATTGATCAGCATAAGCAGCAAGGCTGTCTGCTGAGTTCATTTTTTTATTCCATAAACACTGTCTTATATTATCCTTGGACATATTCAGGAATTGTTCCTGAGCCATCAAATCACACACTCCTTCAAAGCTAGTAACATTCCTTTCCTTGACCCATTTTTTTAACAGCTCCTTTATCCGGTTTACATAAGCTACATTACTTAGTTCAGGCCCTCGGATAAGGGTTTGAAATTTTACTCGGTAAGTTTCAGGTGTAACTTGAAATTGTTTTAAAACCAAATCCTTGAATTTCTCATAGTCAGAAGCCTCATCAACAGGCATGTCATTGAATATGTCCAGAGCACTTCCAGTCAACTTTGCTACCAATAGGGTCATTTTGTGATTATTAGGAATGTGATGGAGATTGCATAGTCTTTTAAAGGTGAGAAAATATTCAGCAATATCACGGGATTTATCATACGGTGGACATAGTCTCTTCCATTTGTGGGTTGTTGGGGAAGGATTATTAGTGTTATTTGGTAGATTCCGCTCCACCCTGGTCTTCTTCATTTTTAGGGCATGCTTCCTCTCTCTCTCCTTCTCCTCCTCAGCATGCTTCCTCTCCTCCTCAGCATGCTTCCTCTCTCTCTTCTTCTCCTCCATTGCATACTTTCTTTTTTTTTCTTCTCCTCAGCATGCTTCCTCTCTTTCTCAGCATGCTTCCTCTCTCTTTCTTTTTTCTTCTCAGCATGCTTTCTCTTTTTCTTAGCATGCTTCCTCTCTCTTTCTTTCTTTTCCATCTTTATCTGTTTAAGTTGTAGCAGTCTTGCATGTTTTTTTTTCTCCTCATCAGCTTGTAGCCGGGCTATCTTAAGTTTAATAGCTGCTTTACTGGCAGTCATCTTAGCCTTTTTGTTTTTAATCTGTCTTAACCCGATAGAGTTAGAAAAGAAAAAAAAAACTTGCTTGGGTATTCCCTGTAGGGGTTAACTACCTGCTTTTATATGTAGATACTCTAGCTCCTAGCAGCTTAACCCCTCCCTGCTTCCAGCAGCACAGGGAAGAGTCAGAGAGAAGAAAAAAACATTCTAAACTCCCTGTGTCTGGTTAAAAAAAAAATCTCTGGTTCAATATATCCCACCTCTGCCACCATGTCAGGGTTCCCTCCCCCCCTCTAAACTTTAGGGTAAAGACATGGGGACCCGCATTCAGAGCCCCTAAGCTTATTTTTACCAGCTTAGGTTAAATCCCCCAAGGTACAAAATTCCCTGCACCCTGAGAAATGCTTTTTGCTGCCACCATCATGTATTTAACAGGAATCCAGGAAAGGAATCACTTGAACTTCCCTCCCCCCCAAAATACCCCCTCAAGCCGTACACCCCCTTTCCTGGGGAAGCTTGTGAACAATTTCCCAACCAATTGGTTATACAGTGATCTAAAAACCCACCCCCTGGGTTTTAACACCATGAAAACAGTCAGCTTCTTAAAAGAAGGATTTTATTAAAAATAAAGAAGGTAAAATCATCTCTGTAAAAATCAGGATGGTAACTATTTCACAGGGCACTATATTTCCAAACTTAGAGAGATTTCCCCCTTTGGACAAAGCCTTAAAGTTACAGAAAACCATGAATACCCCCCCACACACACCCTTGCCCCTTCTAACACAGGGAATACACCAAGCCGAAATTAAACAGAAATCGATGCGCTATGCTATCTAAACTTACTTTAGAAAAGGGAGGTTTGATTTTTTGCAGGTTTCTTCTGTCTTTTAAGATCACTTTGACTTAGACAAAGACACACACAAAAACCTTCCCCCCTCCCAAAGTTTGAAAGTATTTTGTCCCCTTATTGGTCAGATGCCAGCCAGGTCAGGTGTCAGTCTAGCTACCTGCATTTTTTAACCCTTTACTGGAAAGAGGATTTTATAGCACTGCATTAGATCCTTTCCCCCTTCCCTTCATATTTATGACAGGCCCCATGTACTGTATGTGGACTGAGTTGCGGAGCAGACATTGCTCTGCTCAAAGATGTGTGACCTACTGGGCATGAAGCCAGTCTTGGGCCTGATTCTGATCTCACGCTTGCATAAATCAGGAGTAGCTACTTCGCAGTCCCTGAATTCCACAGGCGGGAAGCCAGTGAGATCAGCATTCGGCCTGCTCTGCTCTGTCTCGTGCGTGCATCTCTTGTATTCACTGTGTTCATGAGAGATTGTTCAAGTGTGAAAAAACCAGCGTTCGTGACGTTCTCAGGCTGCTTTGTTTTTCCTTTGCAGGCCAACAGAGCAATCAGTGCCATCGGGTTTGTAACAGCTGCTGCCGGCGCCGTCTCATTGTTGGGCTTTTTCCAGAACAGATCCAGGGAGCGGCATTATTAACCACGTACCCTGATAAACTTACAGCATGTGATGGCTGGATTCCAGACTGGAATGGAACCAGCTTGGTCCATGGATAAAGCTACACTAGACACTTGTTGCCAAGGACGTCACTGTTGCCAAGGTCACTAGCTGTAGTTTTTGTCATAGCAACTTGTATTCAGTTGCAGATGATGATTTTCTTGCTGGCCTCAGTGGACTCCCTGGCAGATTCGTCATCCTCATTGGTGCTGTTTTGCTGGTGACTGGGCCCGTGAGCCAACAAAAGAGCTTTAGACACAATTGCTGCTGACAGTGTTTGTATAGACTCGGCTTGCTGGGGTTTTTTCAATGAATAATTTATATTTTTTTACCTGTTTGGAGAAATGTTTTTATGTGTTTTTAGAAAGAATATGAATGAAACTTCTGAGGGGCCTTTTTCCCATCCCACGCCCGGTGGGCTTTACAAGTGGAAAATCTCAACTGCTTAGATGTGTGGTGTGTGCTGTGTGGTGTGGTATTGTGCACAAGGCGTATACTGCACCTGGATGCCGGAACCCACAGCTGCTCTCCAGGTCACAGGAGATGGGACGCGGAAGCGGGAGAGACGGGTCCCTTTTTATTTTTAAATGGGTGTTTTGTCTTGGATGTGATGCTCTTCTGCTCTAAGAAATAGACCGTTTTCCCACCTGTGAACTGATTCCTGCGTGCTGTTCCTCTGGACCGGTCTGGTTCACTCTCACCACCAAGGGGAGGCAGAACCAAGAACGTGACCGCAGCATTTTCTGGCTACACTGTGCCCCAGCCCAGGACCCGCTATTTATCTAGACTGCCCGTGCTCAGACTGGCTGCTATAGCTGGTAACTGCTAGCATTGAACCCCCTATCCTGGTTTCTTAGTGACCCCCGGGGCTTGGACCTGCAATGAGCCAAGATGGGGAAATAAACTCTAAATCCTGCCAAACCAGGCCTTGGTCTGGAGCTGTTCACCCCCCAGAGCCTCAGCCAGAAACGGAGCTTCAGCCCGTGTTTAAATTCAGTTCTTGGTCGTTTCCTCCTGCTGGTTGGAGGGTAGATCCAGCATTCCTGAAGTGGTGTGGGGAATGCGCCAAAGAAAGCCCCTTGCGTGTATTGCAGATTCTGTTCACATCGGTTCACCGTCCAGGCCCATGTGGGTGACACCTGGGTTGTTTGTAATGACGCTGGTTTTGTGCTTGAGTGATTTAGCAGCGTTCTCACTGGCTAGCAGCTAGGGTAACTGGCCAACAGGTTTGGAACTGTTCTCGGAAGCCTGAAAACAAGATACTAACTCCGGTGCTGGCTGTTACCCCGTGCCACTCCATGGACTGCCGTGATGTGCAGGCCAACCCGCGGTCTGGCTCCGGGTAGTTACTGCAGAGTCTTGTCTGCTGCTGAACATGTCACTACTTGAATCAGAGCTTTTTTATTGTCCGTTGTTTCCGTGTGTGGGGGGCTGAGTCTGACGTTCGGTTGTACAGTGTAGTGCACTGTTATCTAGTGTTTCCCTTTCTTCTTAAACGAAACTGTATATTAAATACAGCAGAAAACAAACACACACACCTACTTCTGATTATAATAAATCTGAGCACGTGTT
The DNA here is from genome assembly GCA_033296515.1 of Macrochelys suwanniensis. Classification (NCBI taxonomy): domain Eukaryota; kingdom Metazoa; phylum Chordata; order Testudines; family Chelydridae; genus Macrochelys; species Macrochelys suwanniensis. Next base: position 1,915,805 of record CM065783.1, on the reverse strand, counting down.
GTGTAGCCAAGGGCCATTTCTTGGCAGATGCTATTGGACAGTGAAGCACTTCCCGAGTAAAGGAGCTGCCTTTAACCAAGGTCTGTAGGCAGTCAGCCTCTCATGCATGTATGATGTCTGCGCCCTGAACTGCACTGTTTCAACGTCCACCATCAGGGAGTTGTGTGTGAAAACAAAGAGGACCAGACTTTGCCCTAATTTACCTCATTTAATCCCTTGAACTCAGTGGAGTGATGTGATTGTTACATGAGGGCTGAATTTGGCTCAGTATATATCAGACTCTGAACAGCAAAGTAACAGGTGTTTTCTCTCTGATTCCGCCTGCAAATTCCCATTGCAATGGATACGTTTTTGTGGTTAGATTGAGAGATGACTAAATCTTGATCTTCCCCAGCCAGGCCTAAGTCTTATAAATCAAATTTACCCTCACTCCACGCTGAAGTCACTGGGATTGCACCATTGAAAAGCTGAGGGATGTGAATGGAGAATGTGTCTCGTTCTCCTTAGTATAAACATAACTGTGCGTGACTGTGCCCAGCCCCCAGGGGAAGATTTTCAGTGTGTTAGGCCTTCATCCCCTGCATTACAGTAGGGCGCTCCTCACTGGTCTCATTTCTGCGGCCAGTGCCTGTGCAAGAACTGGAGGATGGGGCTCTGTATGGGGATGACATGGGGGTCTGGGTGGGGATAACATACATCCCCTGTCACATCTTTAGCTCCTTGAGGCAGGGAAGAAATTTACTCTCTGAAAAACACGTCCTTGCCATTTGGTCTTTAGGTTTCCATGTTGGGCTGCGTTTTGCAAATTTACATACACGTCTTTCCCCGTGCCCAGAAAAGTCACCCGGTCCCAATACACCACCTGAATTCATGAAGTGCTATGCAGGGATCAAAGAAACACGACCCCCAATTCTCCCAAACAACTTCAAAAGCAAAACCCCAGGAAAAATCAACTCGCTTTATTTTTTTAAAATTGTAGTTTGGCAGTTTACACAAGTGTCTTAGTACAGCCTGGCAGCAACAGAGGAGAATCAGATGCTCATTGTTTTACAGGGAGGTTGCAAAACTCTAATCTTCTGCAGCATATTTGTAATTGGACAGAGAAAGTGCTCAAATGGTCAATAAAGCTTCATAGAAAATGGTAATTCTCCATAAAATAATTCCTGTCAAGGGTACAGCTGTAAGAGACAGTGCCTGCATCTCTCAAATGACTTTGGGTGCGTGTGTTTACACAAACCCCCCTGAATCTTTTACCTGTGAAACTGTGAAAATATTCTAGGTTCAATATAAACTAGGAAAAGTCGTCATCTTTGGCTTCTAGTTCTCTTCATTGTGTTCATAGCTTGGGTTGATGTAGATTTCATTCTTGCTGTTTTCTGCAAAGTCTTTTCTCTTCAAAGGAGGCCACGTTGGATCCTTCTCCAGCTTCCTCTGCCACTTCCGATACTGGCTGTGAGACCGGAACCGAAAGCATTTCTTAATCAGCAGCCAGAGGTGTCTGTTTTGCAGGACAACATCCTGTGAAGTGAAACAGAACTGCTAAGACTGGCTCCCTTTACAGCTCTGAAGTGAGTGGAGGAGGCCTGCACCTGCCATCCCCCTACTACTAAAGCAGCGTGGGTAAAATTCTGCCCTCACTTACACACAGGAATATTGCCTAGCCAGGGCCTGATCCCGCACTTATGTGCACCCCAAACTCCTCCAGGCTTCCAGATAGGTAGGGTCAGGCCCTTACTCACCTGCTACACTGGAATTACAAAGCATGCAACTTTCCAATGCTACAATAATCTCTCTTCCCAGTTTACAAGCAGAATCTCCTGTTACATGCAGTGTAGGGATTTCAGTTTGGTTTCTCTGAAGGGATAACCAGGGCCTGGTTTCCAACCTGACCGTCACCTTCCTTTTGTGAGGTTGCAGCTTGGCAGGGACAAATAACTGTCTGTGCAATGCTGTGCGTCACCTTCAAGTTGAGCTCTCGCTCCTACAATGACAAACCATACCTGCAGCGGTTTGCATCTGCGTGTTGGGGGCACAAAGGGGGCAGTTTTTAAGAAGTTGGCCCCAAATGTCTGCGTCTGGTATTGAAACGTGCAGTGGTACAAACTACTGTCTACAAGCACTATTCTCCAGCAGATGATCTAGGACTCACTTGTCTTCTCTGGAAAGGTTCAGTCTCATTGCTTCCAAAGGGAATACTTGTGAGAAGGAGCCGTGTAGTCCACACACCTTGGTGTGCAGAAATTGGGTTTGGTTTATGTAACAGGTTACTTGCATTAGACGTGTTTAGGGTACATAGTTTTAGAGGAAGATAATGTTGCAGCTGAAAGGGGAAGAAGAATCATAGAAAATGTTGGGCTGAAAGAGACTTCAAGAGGTCATCAAGCCCAGCCCCCTGCGCTGTGGCAGGACCAAGTGAACCTGGACCACCCCTGACAGGGGTTTGTCCAGCCGGTTCTTAAACACCTCCCATGACGGGGATTCCACGACCTCCCTTGGAAGCCTGTCCCAGGGCTGAACTCCCCGGAGAGTTAGGAGGAGTTTCATAATACTTAACTTAAATCTCCCTTGCTGCAGACTAAGCTGTTACCGCTTGTCCTACCTTCAGTGGGCATGGAGAGCAAGTGACCACCACTCTCCTTAGAACAGCCCGTAACATATCTGAAGACTGTCAACAGGTCCCCCTCTCGGTGTTTTTCTCAGGACTAAACATGCCCAGTTTCTTGAACTTGTCCTCAGAGGTCAGGTTTGTTGCTGTGAAGCAAACCCGCAGCCAGACCAGGGCTGCTCACTCAGCTACAGTGACTCACCTAGCTCATTCAAGGAGCTGGGAGCACAGGCATGTACCTGGTGACGTCACCCCCCTCTCTGACACCTGACACTTCTGCAGCAAGAGGGAGACCCTGGTGGACATGTACCTCGAGTGTGCCAGGTTGCAGCCCCTTTTCTGGCTCCTCCACAATCTCCTCCTTAGTTCTGGCTGCACTTCTCCCCACACCTCCTGAAACCCCATCCATGGCCCCACGGCGTCACGAGACCTCCTCATCAACCTTCTGCTGCTGCTGGCCAAGGGAGCTGGCCACCATACCAGGAGGAGGAAGCTGGATGGGGAGGTGCTCTGTGATGTGGGGCCTATTTCTGATCCTTCCTTATGTCACGTCTCCGGGCAGAGTTCCTCTGGGCCGCGTCCACTGGCTCCTTGGACGCCTTCGAGGAGCAGTGGATGCTGTTCGGGGTTCTCTGCTCGGTGTCCCCCTCCGGATCCCTGCTTTTGACTCCGTGACCCGGGGGCCATTTGTTGTCCCTGGAATTATTTGAGCTCTGGATCCAGTGGCTTCTCCCCTTTGGCTGGGGGATTGTTTCGATGTGGACAGGCTTCTGCCCACCCATTCCTCCCTCCCCCGCGCCAGACACTCAATAGTACAACGACTCACCCCTCCAGCAGAGCCTGCCGTGACTCATCTCTCAAGCGTATCCCGGGGCAGGGCCTGGATCACATAACCCCAGCACAGGTATTTCACTCTCGCCGCCAGAGCCACGAGTTAGTCTGTGCAGCAGTATCACTCGGCTACGAACTTTCCTGCTGCCTCGGGGTGTTATAGACCCCTGTGCTTATAGCCCGCCCTAGATCCTGACCCCGTTCCTGCCCCACCCTTGCCCGAGCCTTGTTCCAGCCCTCTTCAGTCTTGTCCGTGCCCTATTCTGACCTTGCTCCAGCCCTTTTCCTGACCAGCTCCAGCCTGGCACGTGCCTCCTGACACCCAGGCCTTGGACTGACTCCAACCCAGCTTTGACCTGCGGTCTGCTTCCATGGTGACTACAATCCTGACTTGGCTTGTCTATGGACTCTGAGCCCGGTTCTGATCCACGGCGCATCCCCAGGTACCAGCATCAGCACTGCTCTCAGCCTCTCCTGACTCTCAGTCCACCTTTGGCCCTTACTGCTGTTCTTGACCGCCGCTCCAACCGCCAGGCCTGACTGCCTAGAACCCAGAGCCTGACAGCTGCTCTTCTCTGGACTCACTCCAATTTGCCCACATCTTTCTTAAGGCGGGGTGCCTAGAACTGCACTCAGGACTTCAGCTGGGGCCTCACCGGTGCTGAGCAGAGCAGGATAATTACCTTCTCTGTCCTACATACAACACTCCCGTTCAGAGGCGCCGACTTTCTTCTTTCTGGGTGGGTGCTCCACCCCTGAGGCTCCGCCCCTTCCCCAAGGCCCCACTCTTGCTCCGCCTCTTTCCTCCCCTAAGACCCTTCCCCTGCTCTTCCCCCTCTCCGAGCATGCTCCGCTCTCATTTTGCCTCTTCCTGCCCCCACTCTGCCCCCTCCCACCAGTGCCTGCTGCCAAACAGCTGATTGGCTGGTGGGTGCTGAGCACCCACCTTTTTTTTTCCTGTGGGTGCTCCAGCCCCCGAGCACCCACAGAGTCAGTACCTGTGCTCCTATTACTACACCCCAGAATGATATTAGCCTTCTTTGCAGCTGCAGCATGTTGTCGGCACATGTTCATTCTGTGTTCCCTAGACCCTCCCAGCTTCTCTTCAACAGTACTACCACCTCGCCGGCTGTTCCCCTTGCTGTATTTGAACAGGAAGAACTCGGCACTTCTGCTAGACTTCATGGGCCTCAGTAAGATGGGTAAATGAAAGCACTCACCTCCACAAAGAACGATACACAGAATGTGACCAACAGCATGATCAAGATGTAAACCCTCCAGATCGTTGGCGTGCAGAGAAGCTGTTGGAAAAGAAACGCAAGTCACTTAATTTTGAATGGATTCCTAACAAGCTGTAAGACCAACTAGTTTTATTTTTCCATGGATCAGCACTAAAGCTAATGAAATCTTAGTGCCACCTTATCCTCTCAGAGATCCCTGAACAGATGAAGTCATGTTAAAATGTGGCTCCTGTTCTTTTGCTTTCCTAGGGTGCAGGTGACCTTAAATGTATCTGAACCAGCTGCTGGAAATGAGTTCAGTGACAGACAAGGCAGTTATCGCTTCAGCATTTAACATTAATGTAACCCTATTTAAGATCAGGATGGGGGGAAGATGAAGTGCCCACTAAACATGTAAAAAGGCTCCATTTGCCTCCTCATCTGTGTCTGGAAAGGAGTTGTCAGGAACAGTGGCATACCAGGACTCCCTCCCACCATGGCCATGGCTGCCTTTCCAATGAGACTGGGGAAGTTCCTCCCCAAAGTTCAGGCTGTCCTTGTTTGGAGATAAGGCAGAAAGCAGCTCTCTACACCGTGCACCTGTATTCTAAGATGAGTGCATTAAACATGGACACCTCTCCACAGACGTTTCTGCTGTATAGATACGGAGGAGAGCTAGCCAATAGTAGCATCACTCCCGAAGGGTGGGTGCTGGCAGGGGAGCAGTTAGGACTCCCTGCCCAGGAATATCCCATGTAGAATACAGGCCTGGTGGTTTCTCTCATTTTGCTACCTGGTTGTGAGTACACCAATCGGAGCCCTGCCCTGCACTCACTCCATGGGCAAAATGTCCATTTAACGAGGTGGACTTTTTCTGTTAGAGCAGGAGCACGGCCAAATCGGTCAATAAATTGGTAATACCATCGTATTCATGGATCCCACATTCTGCATTGCCTGTGCAAAGGTGGGTGCACAACTGGCTGAAGGATTCTGCTCAAAGAGTACTTATCACTGGTTCGCTGTCAGACTGGGAGGGCAGATCTAGTGGAGTCCTGCCAGGGTCAATTCTGGGTCCGGCGCTATTCAATATTTTCATTAATGACTTGAATAGTGGAATGGAGAGAGTGCTTATAAAATGTGTAGAAGGAGGGGTCTCAGGTACTTTGGAGGACAGGATTAGAATTCAAGATGACCTTCACAAATTGCAGAATTGGTCTGAATTCACCAAGATGAAATTCAATAAAGTCAAGTGCAAAATACTGCACTCAGGAAGGAAAAATAAAATACAAAACTAGAAAATGGGGAATAACTGGCTAAGTGATAGTACTGCCAAAAATGTTCTGGACATTATAGTGGATCACAAACTGAACATGAGCCCACCATGTGATGCAGTTGCAAAAAGACTAATATTCGGGGGGTTGTTAATAGGAGTGTCATCTGTAATACATGGGAGGCAATTGTCCCGCTCCACTAGTCACTGGTGAGGCCTCAGCTAGAGTATTGTGTCCAGTTCAGGGCATGGCACTTTAGGTAAGATGTGGATAAATTGGAGAGAGTCCAGAAGAGAACCAGAAAAATGATAAAAAGTTTTAGAAAACCGGACCTATGGGGAAAGATTTAAAAAACGGGGCATGGTTAGTCTTGAGAAAAGAAGACTGAGAGGGGGACCTGATGAGTCTTCACATATCTTATGAGCTGTTACAAAGGACGGTGATCAATTGTTCTCCATGTCCACTGAAGGTAGGAAAAGAAGCAATGGGCTTAATCTGCAGCAGGGGAGATTTAGACTCACTATTAGGAAAAGCTTTCTAACGCTAAGGGCAGTTAAACTCTGGACTAGGCTTCCAAGGGAGGTTGTGAAATCCCCTTCACTGGAGGTTGTTAACAACAGGTTGGGGCTGGTCTAGATTTACTTGGTCCTGCTTCAGAGAAGGGGTCCCTTCCAGCCCTACATTTCTATGATTCTATGATCGAGCAAAATGCAGAGAGGGTGAAAAGGACACGCAACTTCAGTTCCACTTACCAGCATTCCCGTGTATACAGCACTGATGTCAGCAAAGAGGAGGAAAAGGCTAATTCCAAGCTGGATGAGCAGCAGGACTGAAAATATGTCTGGGGGAACAAGAGCGTTGTGGCACTGTGAAGTGTTTTGGTAACGAGAACAACCCCTGCCACTGGGCTGGTGATTATTTATAAAGGGCTGGCAGCTCCTGTGATGTGTTGCAGAATTGCTATGCAGACATCTCCTTGTTTAGCAAAACTTCCCAATTCTACCAGCAAACAAAGGGAGCTGCAGAACTGGAACAAGAATGAGACTGCACACCATTCTGTCACAAAAAGTGCACATCGGTGTTACTGCGTGGGCAATTCGCCAAATGCCGGCTTTCACTAATTCAACCGGTGTAAACTAAAAGCCACCCTGTGGAGACACAAGCGTCTCACCAGGATAACATGGTCTCAGCTAACAGGTGATCTTATTCCCCACGTATGCTCTGATCCATATGCACAAGCAGTGAGGAGAGTGTGAACTCCACACATGGACTATGGGAGCATATGATCCTCAGTCATGTCGTGTTCCCCACAAACAAAGTATTCCCTGAGGTAAGGGCCGGATGGCTCAGGGACTTGGTAATCAGACACAGAGCCTTACGCTTGCTAATCTGTATCTTGCCCATACCCTCCGGGCACGAAAGCTGTTGCCATTCTGCCTACTCAAGTGCAAGGAGCTGCTGGTTGCAGAGCAATTCCAAGTGGCCAGGTATCCACATCACCAAAAATGCTGCCCCGGCTGGCACCAAGCGGCAGCCGTGGTCATTGCCTTGGTAAAGCAGCCCAGGATGAATGGGCCATGGCGAGCGAACTGCTCTGTGACACCCTCCAGGTCAGGGTGAAGCACGGAGGAGAGGTGAGGAAGCAGGATGTCTGCAGCGCCTTGCCGGAGCACTGTAACATCTGCCAAACGGCAGCTCCTGTTAAGAACGTTTGTGCACGTTTGTCAGCACAGAAGACGACTCTTCACCAGACTCGGCTTGGGAGCCTGAAATCTGGCAGATGCCCCCCCGACTGCTGCTCTACAGAACACCTTGGGGCCTACTCCATTCTAAAGTACACGCGGGAATTAACCCTTCTGTGGCTGAGCAAAGCTTTCCTCTGGCTTCTCTAAGCACACAGCTGCAGGCAGAAAGGAGCTATCTATCAATCAAGAACTACTAGGGGGTCATTCAATCACTCTGCTAAACTCAAATGAAAGTGATAGAATTTCGTGCCTTTATCACAGACTTTTCTGCTCCTGTCCCACAGAACGTATGCCGGACAGAGCTGGGTACCGCAAAGATGGCAAGGAGAGCATTTTTGTGTATGGAATTTCAGCAAATAAAGCTCCCCCTTTTTGTTATCTGTCTTCAAATTTTAACAAACAGTTCTGGCATTAATTGCTGTGCTGCTCTCTAAATGCACACTTCCCAAATATGGCCAGGTTCTCCTTTCTCTGGTCATGCTGGTATAAAAATTAACCTTGAGGAAAAAGCCTACACCTAGGGCTTTGGCTGAGCCTGGCCTCCAGCTGGTGAAATGGGAGCTGTCTTCCATCAATAACAGCTTGCTATGCTGGTCGTGGGTTCGGGTCCAGTTAAATCACAAAAGGAGGAGGTAAATCAAAGCATTACTCTTAGCAAACTATTTGTCCATGTTGTTTTAAGAGTAAATATCTGGAAAGCACATGTTAATGCAGTTATACTTACAGTTAGTATAGACGGGTTTCCTGAATGGCTTTCCCTTGGAAAAGACAAATGCTAGGATTATGCAGTTGATTGTAGCTAGTGGCCATAGAGTGGTGTCTTCATAGCTTAGAACGCTGCTGGGGACGTCTGCGACATTTGCAGTGCCAGTCCTATTTAGAATGGTGCTGACAGAAGACAGGGAGTGGTTTGCTGGAGGGCACTCTCTGCAAAAGAATCACCAGTATTTATGAGGACAGATTTCAGAGGGGAGCCGTGTTAGTCCGTATCAGTAAAAATAACAAGGAGTCCTTGTGGCACCTAAATTTGTTAGTCTCTAAGGAGCCACAAGGACTCATCAGTATTTATGAGGCACTTGCTTACACTCGCTAAGCTGTGAATGACTAGAATAAAGCAGCTTTCTCTATCATATCTTATCCACCCTGTGTTTCTACTGCGCCTGTCACTGTAATGTCCGGGTGTCACACACCAGAACAAAAGCTATGTTTAATTCTGTTTCGAAAAGGCCTAACCTCCCTGCTCCACCTGGTTAACACCTCTGCTCTGAGGGCAACGATGGTAACCGGGGCACAGGAAGGGGTACCTTTCCCCTAGCCACCTCCACATTCATTGGCAAGTGTTCAACCATTAAAGTACAGACCATTATCAGCAATAAAGGGGCCCAGTCGTAGCCCTGTTAATCAGGGAAAGTTCCCACTGCAAACCCTTGCCATGTTTCCTCCCTGAATGTGCATTTCTCCATGATGACAGGATGTAAAGGGCTCCTGGATTTGGAGAGAGATTTTAAACTAAATAACACACAGAGAAGGAGCCTGATTCCCCACTCCATTACGACAGTTTCCCCGCTAAAGTTAATCAAATTACACTAATTAAGAGAAGGGAGAATCAAACCCAAAGGCTTCTTATGCTCCCAGGAGAAGCTGTCTCATAACAGGATACCAGGAGAGGGCAGCATAGAGGGAAGCAGAGAGCAATAAGTGGATTTGTTTGTCGACAACATGAAACTGAGGTTTGGATCTGTTTATCTTTTTTTCTTGCATTAGCACCAGCTTGCTTCACTGTTGGCTACATGCATAAGGCTAAACGCAATATTCTCACTTTGGGCTAGATGCGCCATTCTGCTGCATGCTGCAGAGAGGAACAAGTTCATAGAAGATAGGAGATGCATAGGGGAGAGGAAGAAAGTGGCTTCTGGACCTGTTCCCCATGCCAGGCTGCAGGCAGCCGCTCCACAGCCGACTCTACAGCGCGCATGGGATGTGCAGTGTGACTAGCTGAAGGATGGAGACATCCTGGTAAGCGCCCACTGCCCCCAAACACTGCAGTAGTATTTTGTGTTTCAGCATGCTGTCTCGGCTGGCAGTGGGATTTTGCAAGACTGGGATTAGAAACGGGAAGCAGAGGAGTTACCTGTGGTTGGCCATCTCCGAGTACCACGGCTGCTGCTTCACAAAAAGGAAGCCACAGACCAGCATGATTGCAGTGATGCCCGTATGGAGAATGACTGAGAGCAGCAAAGGAGGAGAGATGAGCTGCCCTGGAGGTCTGTATGGGGCCAGCTTTGGGTAGGCCTGGGTCAAGCTCACTGAAAAAGAGAACACACATTTCCTCTCAGAGACCAGGCAGCCCTGGCTACGCCACTGCTAGGCTGGGTGCATGGCCAGTCCCAGCCTGACGCTAAAGCCCTTCTGCATGGACAGCACCCTGACTTACCCCCGTGGGAAGGCTGCAAGGTTTGTCCAGTATAAATGGGAAAGCTATGGCCTTATTCGCCCAGCCGTGACTGCTCCTGTGGCTACACCCTGTCCTCCAGCCCTTCCGTAGGTAAAGTGCACCACGCTGAACAGCAAAGCAATGCAAGTTACTCCACCGCCACCTGCGCACTCCTGTGTCCTGGCCCTCTGACGCTGCTGCTTAACTACCTGCTGGGAGCCTATTGGCCCTTGGCCCGTTGTCATTCGAAATCACCACCGGAGTCTGAACATTGCCACAAAGCCACAGAAACCATCACACCTCAGTGCTATGGGTTGTTGCCCTCTCAAAGAGTCTCTATAGGCCCTGCACTGTGTTTCCACGGGCCTGGTCTGACAGCCTCAGCCTGTGTTATTATGAATTACTTGTTTTCCCATAGCACCCAGTGGCCTCAGCCAAGATCAGGCCCTGCAGTGCTAGGCAATGAATAGATACACAATAAGAGCCAGCCCCTGCACAAAGAGCTTATGGCCAAATAGGCAAGGTTTGCAACCAGTAAGAGAAATGGCGCATTATTGTCTCCACTAACAGACAGGGCACTGAGGTACAGAGTGATTTACTCAGTCACACAGGGAGGCTATGGCAGAGCTAGGACTTGACCCCAGCTCATCAGAGTTCCAGCCTAGTGTCTTAATCATCAGCCCACTCTTCCTCTTCAAGCTGCGGTAGGTGTCTGAATGCTGCATACTCTGGACAGGAGAAGTGTGGTTGTACTTCCAAAGGGTTGTGGGCCAAACCCTGCTCTCAGTTCCGCCCAAGTAGCCCCACTGAAGTCAGTGGTTATGGTGTAAGTATCAGCAGAATCTGGCTCGCTGTTTAGATTTCTAAAAGAAAGCGAAGTCGATTGTTCACACACACAAAGACTTAAGCACACCCTTTGCTGAGCTGCTTACTTGTTAAGCAAACCAGAAGGGTGATGACGACATCTTGCATAAGGTACTGGTAGTTCCCAAAGATCTGTAGTTGCTGAAAGAAAGAAAAAAAGCCCATCTAAGGTTCCCATGATAGCAGGTTTGTTAAGGTTATTTCATTATTATCCACATTTCCATGGCACGCATCAGCTGAGTATCAGCCCAGACCCGTTTATCTTTGCACTGTCTCTACGAAAGCATCATACTTAATAAGACTTTAGAGCGACATAATGCCACTCCTAGTACTCTCAAGTCAAAAGGCACAGCCCAGTAAGTCTTATGGACCAGCGCCTGAGCACAGCCCCCTGAGGTCAGTGCCAGTGTACCCCAGCTAAGGAGCTGACCCTAGGATTGTGGTAGGTGTCTGTACAGGGTTCCATTAACTGACACAAATGGCGGGGCCAGTTTCAGCCCTGCCCGAAGCACACACCACTGGCAGTAACTTCAGTGGGAGTGGCCGTGCTGCCAGGCCGGCCATTGTCCAATGTGACAGGAACACGGACGAGGCTGTGAAACCAAAGTTGGTGGCTGTGCTTACAGGGTTAAGACTTAGTCACTGGTTTCAGCTATTCTGATATGAAAACAGATTCGTTGTTTTATTTAATCAATACGAAGTCCAGCAAAGCTGATTTTTTTACCAGCAATACACTAGCTATGCACAGTTTTAAATGCTACAATAGCAATCTTCTGCAGTTTCTGTGCTTTGCCTGCTGTGCTTGTCTGCTCTGTCTGTGACATTACCAGCATCTGATGTTATTGTGTTTACTGGGGCACCAACTCTGCAGACATTCATCTGCTTCACTTTACATATGTGAGGAGCCCCTCTGAGCTCCTTGGCACTACAGTACCTGTGCAAAAGGAAGCACATGCGTAATTCAGCGGGAGTTTTGCCTGAGTAGAAGTTGCACAAGGAGTTCAGTATTTCTCCTACATCATAATAATAGTCTTGTGCTCGAGCAATAATACACAAAAGAAACCCTTTCCTCCTACAGCATCTTCCTTATCACTACCTCTCCCTAGTCTATCTTCTCTCACATAAGAGCTTTCCCCCAGCATTCCTTTGTGGGGACTGGTCCCTTAAATTTGGAAGAGTGAGGCAGCTGTACCCCTAAAGGAGCCATTTTGTTACCAGTCCTGCTTGCTGTGTCTCCTTCTCTTCCAGCTGGTGAGTACTCCTAACTACTCTTGTGTTTTCCCTTTCTTCTGGGGGAACTGGCCCATTTTCACAGGACTCATTCTGCTGCCCCACCAACAGTAAATGTGACTGATTTCTGCTATTGGTTACCCAGCTCGTGACAGCTTGACAGTACTTCAGAGCAATGCAGAACTTTTCTTCCTAGCTATGTTAGTAAGGATTACAATCTGGAGAAAGACACAGCTCATTGATGAGAGAGAGGTTTTAGACACGTACCCAGTAAAGCAGAGCAGTGCCAATAAACTGAGTCAGGCCGTACAGGGTCAGGTACTTAAACACAGCAAAAGAAGCAACCAAAGCAGCACGACCTTCCCTGTTAGGAGAAAAATTCTGTGGTGACTATAGAACAAGCAGTTTTAACAGCTATAGGACTCTGCCTAAGAAAAGCAGCTCAGTTTGTTTGAATTTTAGTTCACGGTGTTACGAGGAAATGTACTTTGTTTTCTCAGGCCCCATTTTGGATATTTATATGTGCGCGTGCTCCCAGTTTCACACTAGAGGTTTCAGGGTGACTGTTGTGTGACTGCAGGTAACAGAAGTGGCATAGGGAACAATCCTGCACACAGTGTGTAAATAATGCACTAGCGCAGAAAGGCCACGGGGAGATTGCTTTACCTGATCAGCTCGGGCACACACTCTACGTTGGGGATTTGGGAGGTGAAAGGCGAAGCCACCGACGCCTCCTGTTCTGACAATGATATCCCTGCGTGGGCCATTTTCAAAGCCTGAAATACACCAGTGTATGAGCAGGACAAGACATTACTACAGAGTCCATCACCCTGCCCGTGTGAACTTGCTCCTCACAGCTTCTGCTGTTTCGTCCAGATTTGTTTCAAATGTGCTGACCAACTGATCTGCCTCTATTCCAAAGTCTAATGTAACCTCACTGTCAGGAGGTTTTTCCTTCCCTTCCTTCTTTTCATCCCAGGATTCCTATTTGTATCCTCTTGAACCCTAATTCCTCTCCGGCTTTGTTTACACCCTTCCAAAATCTGTAGGCTGTTACCTCCCTTCTTAGGGCTTGTCTTCACGCACAGTGCTGCAGGGGCACAGCTGTACGGGTGAAGCGGCTACTATGCTACGCTACACCTGTCGGGGATGGTCTCGATAATACTTAGTCCTGCCTTGAGCGCAGGGGACTGGACTAGCTGACCTCTCGAGGTCCCTTCCAGTCCTATGATTCTGTGCCTACAGGAGAGCTGCTTCCGTTGGCATAGTTACTCTACCTCCCGGAGAGGCGGTCGCTCTCCTGTTGACATAGCCCCGTCTGTTCAGGGGGTTAGGTCAGTATAACTACGTCACTCAGGGGTGTGGATATTTCACACCTCTGAGCGACATAGTTATAGTGATACAGATCTGTAGTGTAGACCTGACTTAAGTAGCCTCTTGGCCAAGGTGTTATATCTAATCTTTTCTCTTAGATCAACCCCTCCCGTCCCCTACTCATTTTTTATTGCTGTCTATGAACTCCCTTGAACTTATTAATACCTTCAAACTTCCTGTTCGGTACCCTTAGAACATGGGAGTGATTTGTGAGCCAAGCTGTGTAAAGCCAGTTAACGTATTTTATAGTTGGGGCCCTACCAAATTCACGGCTGTGAAAAACACGTCATGGACTGTGAAATCTGATCTCCCCCATGAAATCTGGCTAATGCAAGAGAGACCAGATTTCGCAGGGTTGGGTGACTGGAGAAGGCAGCTGCTGGCTGGGAGCCCAGCTCTGAAGGCAGTGCCGCCGCCAGCAGCAGCGCAGAAGTGAGGGTGGCATAATTTGGGGGGGTTGTCACTTTGGACGGGGGCAGGGCTGGCCTCACAGGTGGGTGAACGAGTGACCACCCAGGGCCCCGTGGTCAGTGGGACGCTGTGGTCACACACACTCCACACACAGCCAGCCCAAGGCCCCTTTAACTCCCAAGCGCTGGGCCTGGAGCCGGGGAGGGGCAGGACTGGCGGCGCCCCAGCCAGGGGCTCCTATTCTGTGCTGGGCTCCAGCTGCTAGTCCTGGACGGGCTGCTGAGGGCCAAAACTTCCTCTTCCTCTGCACAGGCTGCTCCCAATGCCATCCCGGGAACCTTCCCCCAGCTGCAGGAAGCTCTGAGGCTATCAGCTGCAAGTCCAGCTCTGAAGGCAGCACCGTCGCCAGCAGCAGCATAGAAATGAGGGTGGCATGGTATGGTACTGCCACCCTTACTTCTGCACTCCTGCTGGTGGGGTGCTGCCTTCAGAGCTGGGTGCCGGGCCAGCAGCCGCCCTCCGGCTGCCCAGCTCTGAAGACAGCAGCACAGAAGTAAGGATGGCAACACTGTGATTTCCCTACAATAGCTTTGCGAACCCCCCTATGGCCCCGTTTTGGGTCGGGATTCTCACCGTTCCAATACTGTGACATTTCATATTTATCTGAAACCATGACATTTACAATTTTTTAAATTCTATGATCGTGAAATTGACTAAAATGGACTCTGAATTTGATAGGGCCCTGTTTATAGTTAATGACTAGGCTATTCCACCATGCATCCCAGAAGATTACACTGCCTTTGGAAGTGTAAAAATATAAGAAAGGAACATTCCTATCCAATGTTTCTCATCAGACCTAATAACTCTAGTTGGGTGCACATTTACATGAAGAATTCCATTAAAGAATGTTTCTAAAAGGAACACATGGAAGGATATACTGTATGTTCTGACAACCTAATTTGGACAGTGCTGTTAGAATGTTTCATGGCAGTAGATTAAGCTAATCTTTTCACGGCACTTGGCAGAATGACAAACGGAAAAACACCATTTCAGGAGAATGAGGGATTTTTGTTTGTACATACCCCGCAATCATTGGCTCCATCTCCACACATACCCACATAGTAACTGAGAGGGACAAAGAACAAAAATTAATAGGTGAACTTGGTACTTAACGGTTTTAGCATTTAACATACTCTCTCATACACTCATTTAGGATCTTCCGATATGTCACATCAGAACGAAGAGGTGACTGACTACACTTCACCTACTGCCCTAGTGTAGGAGAGTGTGTTGGTCGGGTGAGAGGGAGAGAGGTGGCTGGTTTTATATGGTACTTACTCCAATTTTGTGTTTTGTTTTTAACTTGCCTACATTTTAACTCTGTCAGATCATTGATGAATATGTCAAACAGCACAGATCCCAGTATAGCTCCTTGGGGGACCCCGCTATTTACCTCCCTCCATTGTGAAAACTGACCATGTATTACTGCCCTTTGGTTCCTATGTTTTAGCTGGTTACTGCTCCACGAGAGGACCTTCCCTCTTATCCCATGACTGCTTACTTTGCTTAAGAGCCTTTGGTGAGGGACTTTGTCAAAGGCTTTATGAGAGTCCAAGTACACTATACTATAGTTTTATCACTGAGTGCAGCTGGAAAGAGGCAGACTCATCACCACCATGTGACCAGCCAATTCTCCACAGACAGATTTGGGAACCTCTGCACTAATATCTATACAACATGCTAGAAAGTGGTTTTGAGAGTTCAGTCGTGTGACCCATTACTGAGTAACAAAGGAGACTGCAGTGTTTAACATGGGGAAACCTACGCTGTCACTGCCTTTGTCCCTGCTCTGCACTACCTCACCAGTGTATAAGCAGGGTTTTCAATCTTCCAGAGAAGCAATCATTTTACTTTAAAAAGTTACAAAAAGTTTTCTCTTGCTTCTGCATTGCAGACAGTATTTACAAACAGTGCGATGTCTGGCCATGGGAAACATTAATTCCACTGAATGAATCCGTTTCAGCCCAGTATCGTGTGCCAGATTCTGATCTGCTTTTTGCAGCCTGGGGTAACTCCCCTCAGCTCGGTTGGAGCGACTCTGTGGTAACTGAAATTAGGATCTGACCCATGTAGTTTTATTTCATCCTGCCACTCGTGCTTCATGGCGCCTTGTATATAGTAGAATGTAGAGAGTAGTGGCTAACATTGGTGTAAGGCTAAAGTCACTGCAGTTGTGTACAGGTAGATTAGGTGTGAATTTGGGTGAAAGGGGACCATACACTGCGAGCTCAGAGGGTACATAGAGGTTTTAAGCCTGGAGAAAGCTGAGTTTTGTACTCAAAAGTAAAGATACGCTGTGCTTTACTTCTCTGTGCTGCAGTATCTGTTGTAATTATGTTTAGAAAACATTCTACTGAACCTACTTCAGTTTTTGAAATTCTTCAACGAGGCTGGATTTCTGCCCAGGAGACATTCTAGCAAAAACAGTCCCATTCACTAGTATCTGTAGAGAGAAGAATGTTGAGGTAAAATGATTGAAAAAACAAACCCCAAATATTTTTAGCACTGTTAGGAATCCAGTGTCCCTTGTATGATATTTAGCAGCATAAGAGAGAATTTAGCCCTGCTTCATTATTGAATCAGCTGCAATAGCAGCTTATTGCTTTTTATAAAACCATTAACTTTTCATCTTTGATCTACAGATGGCATTGGACCAACCCCCCCGCTCTGAATGTCCCCCACACACATTGGAGTTTTTGGAATCTGAACCTGATTCTTCTCATAAAAAGCTGTACCAAAACCCAGTCACAAGATCCACAAACTTCAAAGTGTTTAAAATCCAGTTCCAAAATAAGAGCATGACACCAAGTCCATTGAAGTCAATGGGAGTCTTTCCAATGACTTTAATAGACTTTAGATCAGCCTGTAGGAGTTTGCAATGTGATCCCATCTCCGTGTGATCATTTTCCTGCACCACGAACATTATCCCTTTAAATTTAGCTCAACTTTTCAGGATCAAGTAGCATCTCCAGTCTGTGATCCTTTTATCATTCACCAATAGAACTAGTGACCAGTTTTATTAGTTACTACCACAACTCTAGAAATGATGATTCATGCCTGTGTGTTTCCCTAATTAGACTAAAGAAAAGGAATACTTGTGGCACCTTAGAGACTAACAAATTTATTTCAGCATAAGCTTTCGTGGATTACAATGTCAGATTAGACTGCTACAATTAAATGAATTCTGTGCCTCCTCTTATCTCCTTGTGAGACAGATGAATATTCAAAATGTCCCAAATGGGCCATTTTTATATAGTGCTCACGTGAGACCATGATGTTATAGCAGGGTTTTCAAACTGCACAACAGACAGTGACAAATTCTCAGCTGGGGTAAATTGGTGTTGCTTCATTAAAGTCAATGGTGCTACAATGAATTCCATCAGCTGATTTTAAAAGAGCACCTCCATGGTCATTGCATGTATCATGGGGTGGGCGGCAGGAGGTGAAGATTTTTGCTTTTAAGTTCAGATGTTCACAGTTTAAATGCAGCCCAGGTTGATAGTGGTCACAAGTCAATGGCTGTGTTGGTGGCCGACAAGAAATGAGTTGATGTTCTTAATTACATTCTAAAGGAAAGTGGTAATTCCATTCTATAGGTCACCCCACAATTCTCACTCTTATTTGAAGCCTCAGCAGGATGAACACTGAGACCAGCTAAGAGAGGAGTATTCAGGATAAAGTTGGGGAACACGGGGGCCATTGCATGGTCACAGTCTCTTTGTTGAGAATGAGCTGAGTGACTCTCACACCCATTTATCAGTCTATAAAGTGCCACGGGACTCTTTGTCGCTTATAGCACCTTTGACATTCAAAGTTTTTTGTAAAAAACAGGGAAAACCAGCTCTTTGTTTCCTCGCAAACTTACTTTTGGCAGCAAACTCTTGAAATGCTTCACTATAACTTGATAGGATTTTCCATTCAAGGCAAAATGGTAATTGTTGCTTTCCCTTTCAGGAACGGTCCTTTCCTCAACATTAACACATGTGTCCTAGAAATCAGACAAGAGTTACTCTTAGACTGGGATCATAATGTCTTAATGTGATTAATGAAGGGGACAAATGTAATTGCTCAAACCACGACTGTATTGTGGTCTTAGTGGCTACAGAACTGGAATCTAGAAGTCTGGGTTCCACTGTCCACCTTGTCACAGACCTTGGAAAAGACATTTAACCACCTTGTGCCTCAGTTTTCCATCAATAAAATGGGGACAATATTTACCTCACCCACCATCCCTATGTAAAACTTGGTGGCTCTGTCTCCATGTGACTACTTAGTTGTGATCTAACACTTGTTAATTACTACATGTTAACCAACATGATTGTCAGTTATACTATAGAAATTACACTGAAGTTTGTTTCCAGACACAACATACGTTTCTAGTTGTATTTAACCATAGAGCCCTATTGCGTGAATGAGACATGCTATATATCTGCAAAGTACTATTATTATTTACTATTATATTTTATGAGTTGTTCTGAGCTGATGGCTATATCAAATATCACTCCTCTAGCTGATGGAAGATTTAAAAAAAATCCTGCATGTTTCCTCAGTCCCTTCATGTCACAGCAACTTCAAGCCTATTGGGCAAAGTAGTAAGAAAACCACTTTTCCCATATTAAAAGCCTCAATGCTTCATTAAATAGCATCAGCATTTGAAAAGTGACCCCCTCCCACAGTTGTGCTTACAGTGATTCCAGCTGCATTTTGTTTGCTATCTTCCACTAGTTGCCAGGTAATGGATGCTGGGGTGGGTCCTTCTGGTTCACTTGCTTCAATGAGAATCACTTTGCTGGTCTTGGAAATCATTTCGGAATTTTTGGCCACAGTAACAGCTGTCTGAAGGTTGTCACCTGGAAAATAAACAAGTGAGGCAGGTTGTAGCCACAAATCTGCTCTTCAGTCTACTGTAACTTTATTATTGTTGCTGTGCTACACACTCTGCCACCCCCACCCAAGCTTTTCTCTCCCATTTTTTCTAGAGACCAGAGGGCTGATTCTCCGCTGTTACACCAGGGGTATGCTGCTGTAATTGGTTAATTCAGTGGTGTTGCACTAATCTACAGCTAACGTAGCAGGGGCAGCAAGTCTGAGGACCAGACCTTGCGAGCCATTGGCTCATGGAACTCCTATTGTCCAATGTGGGAGTTCTGTATCTGGAGGGCTACAAGATCAGGCGCAGAGACGATACCTGTGATCATAACGCTCCTGATGCGGGCAGCGCTGAGTTCTTCCAAGACAGGCTTGGACTCGGCCTTCAGCCGATTTTCCATTATCAGAAGGCCCAGGAATGTCAGTTCGTTCTCCACCTCCTCCCTGAGAATGAAGATAAAAACACCTAGAGAGATTGTTTTGACAGTGTTTGGGGTGGGAGGAGAGTCTCAGGGCAGCATTTGTTTTATATAGAATCCACACTAGGATGGAAATGCACCTTTCTTTCCAGTGAAACGTAACTGATACTGAATTTGAAGCAAAGCTGAGTCACTGGGCATTTCCGTTTCTACACCTTTGCACAAGCTGCCATGCCTCCACAACATCACAACATGGTCGTGTGGACTAAGCAGGACGCGCAGCCAGGACACACACACAGACGCCAGCTATGCTCAGGAACAGAAATCTGCTGTACCTCCTGGAAGACAGCGTACCTGGGGAGCAGACATGCCTCCTTTCTGCTCCCATCCCCAGCTGCTCGCCATGCTGGGCTGGCAGCACGCCAACACAGAGCTAATGCAAAGATGAAGGTAATGGGGGCTGAGTTTAACCAGTTTAATGGGAGCATTAGCTTACTTGGCAATTAGCAGTGTAGGGATCTTGCTAACTGGCTTAGCTATTCCTGGATCCCTCTCCTCTGGCAGGCCGTGCAGAGTTGGTGTAGATAGGTAGGCAGAAGTGATAACAGGACGTTAGAAAAGCTTACCTCTCTAAGTTGTCCAGTTCCACATCCTCTCCCATATTTAGTGCTTTATGTGCCAGCGCAATCACTCTGAAACCTTGGGTCGTGTAAACCTTAAGCTCCTTTACAAAATCAGTTGGGACTGTTTAGAGGAGAAAAGAACAGGTGGGCAAATCTTATGGTTTTACTGACTTAAAGAACATCCAGTCTGTGGTTCTTTTCTTCTATGGTTTAATCTCTGCATATTACATGCTCATCATTTACCAGTACTATGTTCTTTCTCGGCAAATGATCGGCTGTTTTTAATCCAAAGGCTCTGGAGCTGACAACTACATCTGAACATTTCAAATAATTGGGCTACAAGTTTGTTTTGTGGTTTAAACGGTATGTAAAGTACAAGGAGGTCTTGTGGTTAGAGTAGTCCCTGTTCTAACCACAGGGCCTCCTTGATCCTTAAATAGGGCCTGGGGACCTGCAGATCAGCTAAGCACCAAACAACACTCCGGTGTGCCACCCATCAATAATTGTAACACCTACCCATGACACACTGTGGACACAGACCACAGGAGGTTCCACCTCCAGGGGTCTGAGAGGTAGCAGCCGTGTGGCTCCTGATTGGTTCCCTGCCCTATATAAATCCAAGAGGCATTTCAGGAAGTCTCCAGGCAACAGTGTGGATCTTCTGTAGCTGCCACCGCCATTCCTGCTCTTGAACACCTGGCTTCAACCTCACCTCCTGACGCAGATCCTGAAACCTGACTTGGACGCTGATCCTTGGTATCGACCCCGGCATGGAACTTGACTATGAACTTCTCAGCTACTCTCGGGCTCAGGTTTGACCCTGCTCCTGGTCCTGACTGCCCTTGCAGGATTCTGACGGTTTGCTTGGCCCACCCTAGCCCCTGGTGACATCTACCCTGAGGGAGCATGGAGGCACTGGCCCACTCCCTGACTGGTATGCCCCAGAGAGTACCGGAGACACCTGAATGGGTTGGCTGCTCCCAGGGGGAGATCCTCACACTGCAAGCCCAAGTGTCGCAGCTCACAACAGAGAACCAAGCTCCGTGCAGGCAATCCACGCAGCTCCATGATGAAAACACGGCACAGCCCACTGCACCTAACCAGATGCTATGAGAGCATTTGATTGGCTCAAGATGACCTTTACTAGCGCCGCAATCCTAGCCCCTCCTGACCCAGCATGACCTTTTGTTGTTCAGACCGACACCTTCAATGTGGCAATTGGGGCCATATTCTTCCAAAGATGTGGTCCCTAACAGCACCTCCTCCATTGCGCCTATTATTCACAGACGCTTACTCCTGCCAAACAGAATTACAAAGTTCTAGATAAGGAGCTTGTGGCCATCTAAGCAGCCTTCAAAGAACAGCATCACTATCTGGAGGGTGCTTGGTGCCCGGAACAGATCTACATGGATCATAACAACTTACGCTGTCTCTGCTGAGCCAAGATGCTGAACAAGAGGCAGCTGTGCTGGGGCTAGTTCTTCACATGCTTCAATTTCATGATCGCACTCTGGGGGCCCAGAACAAAACCACCCATGATTTGTCCAAACAAGGGGAATAGCTCACCAGCCAAAAGTCCCCCAGGCTGAGTCCCCATGCATTCTTAAGCCCCAGAACTTTCGGACGTCGCAGTTACCCACGACCTCATGTCACAGCATGGAGTTCCCTTCCACACAGACTGTTGCCTTGCTCCCAGCTGGTAATGCTTCTCAAAGGGTGGGCAGGATTAGAAAAAGGAGAAGACACTCCCCTCTCTTTCCCTGCCCATCATGTTCACTGTAGCTCAAGCAATGAAGCATTTGTTGGACCCTGGGTGAAGGGGTCCTGACCTGAGAAGTTTGGTCAGTCAGACAGCTGAACACGTGGTGAGAAAGCTTAGCTTTGAATTTAACAGTTTGTTAAGCTAGGCACTAGTTGTGTTTTATCTTTATTTTTCGTGTAACCATTTCTGACTCTTATGCCTCATTACTTTGTATATATGTAAAATCTCTCTTTGTAGCTAATAAACTTGCTTGGTTTAATCCAGTGTGTTTAAACTGAAGTGTCTGGGAAACTCCATTTGGGGTGACAAGTTGTGTGCATATTATTTTTTAAAAGAAATAATAGACTTAATATAACTTGTATTGTCCAGGAGAGGACTGGGCAGTACTGAACATACATTTCTAGGGAAAATCTGGGACTGGGGGTGTGTTGGGATCACCCTGTGGTATAACCAAGGCTGGTCAGAGCCAGAGTATAGCTGGCAGGCTGCAGTTGCACAGAGACACAGGGTGTGTCCTGCATATTGTTTGTGAGCAGCCCAGGGGGGAGCTACTTCAGCAAGGCATTGTAAGGCACCCAAGGTTGCAGGAGTGACACAGCCCGCCCACTCCCCCTGGGTCTGGATTGTATTCTGGTATGCCACAGTAAAACCCACCTGTGATCTTGCTTCCAATTAGCAGCCTCCTCATAAAATATCTCCCCTGTTTCCTGCATAATTGGGCCTGTCTGGCCTAATTCAGGCTTGTCAGGGCCTGTGTGGGGAGGCCACCGCATCACATAGCCCATCCTGGCAAATCCAGGCCAGCAGAGGGTGCCCCTAGAAAGGGGGTAATATAAGGCCTAGCAGGTCTTGAACCTGAGCTTGCAGAGTTGCCAGGCATACAACACTTCCACTGGCAGCTATAATTAGCTTGCACTCCACTACCCACAACCTGCTCTGGCCACAGCCCACAAGAAGTCCCGCCTCACAGAGCCTGACAGGCAGCAGCCCCCTGGATTCTGATTGGCACCCAACCCTATATAACCCCCCAGGGCATTCTGGGAAGTGTTCAGGCAACAGTGTGGATCTTCTATGCCACCATGACTATGTCTGCCCTTGAATGCCTGGCTTTGCCCTGCCATGATGTGAATCTCGCCTCCTGACCTGGACTCCGGTCCTTGGTATTGACCCCAGCCTGGAACTTGGCTATGAACTTCTCCACTACTCTCAACCTCAGGTTTGACCCTGCTCTGTCCCTTTCAAGTCTGAGTTCTTCCACGTAAATGCTGTGTAACTTTTTGGGTGAATCACTTAATATTTCTCTGCCTCAGTGGGAGCTTTCTTTGATGGCAAGCAGCTGGCTTTGTGAATGGGCTGGGCCCAGGGCATGACAGAGACATGAGAGACTTCTGTTACTGCTATAATTTACACTGCGGGGGGAAGGCCCAGGACCAAGAGAGGCACAAAGGTGAATTAAAGCTACTTTTGCCTCATGTCCCTCCCTCAACTGTGCTGAGTGTGAGCTGGAAGTAGCTAAGGCTCAAGCCTGCAATCTACAATTGGTGCTGATAATTCCAGACAGAGATTTTAAAGGCAAATGTAACTTTAGGATGGTCTACCTATTTAACCTGGAAAAAAGCAGTGTTTCATAGTGTAGCTGCATTGTATAGTGCCTAATTATTTATTATACTGTGAATCAACGCCTAAACTAAAGCAGCTGGATAAGAGGAGAAGTTCAGAAACTTGAGAAACCAGAACAGGAATCAGTTTAAGATGCTTTTCTTCTTTGGATTGATAGAACTGAGTGAAACTCATTTCAGAGATTTATGTAATTAGGCTTGTGATGGCTAAGCTGCACCCTCCCATCATTCCCCAAATCTCCCAGAGTGGCTCAGCAAAGCCATTTTCACCTGGTTTCTGTTCAGCGCCATTCAAAAGCACAGCCATACATTGGTCCCATCCCATGTCTGCTCAGAATCTTCATGAAACTTGGCAAATGTTTCAGTGAATCTGAGCTGAGTTTCAAATTGTTAGTGGTGTTTTCACAATAAAAAAGAGCTTCTGTTTTCTAGCAGAATGAGAATAGAAGCCCTGGTTCACATCTCAAAAATGAAAAAAGAAAGCTGGCAGTTTTCTACAGCAGTTATTGTTAACAATAATTTACATTCACATAGCTCCTCTCCCACCACTCAGATTGAAAGCTTCTGTGAGACAGGTCAGTCTTACAGTACTGAATGTACATATCTGGAAACTGTACTTGTGCTCTTACCTCTTTTGTTAATCAAACATATGCATGTCACTGCCCGTGCAATTACCAGGACTGCCTATCTAAATCAGGTATTTGGACATGCTAACATCCAGTTATGGGCCCGATCCTCCACAATGTAAGTCAGTGAAACTCAGCTAGTGTAAATCATCGTAGCATTTGACTGTACATCAAATCAGCTATTGGACCATGCAAGTACGGCCATGGTAACTGTATCAATGAGATTTACAGGTGCACAGTACCTCTCAAGGGCAATTCCCTTTGCACTGAGCAAAAATAAAGATATATACATTTACACACATATACATCTCCATACCAGTTTCTGGTCTGCAAAAGCTGGTCACCATTTCTGGTGCTCCCTTCATATACAGATCATACTGGTCCTTCCCAATCTGCTGGGTAATGACCGACATCCTCTGCAGCCCGGAGGAAAAGGGGAACTGATGTAGGATTGCTATCCCATCCACTGGAGCCTGAGGAAAGGTCAGGAAGGTAGGATGTTAATTAGATACTCAATTCATTTTGCAAACAGAAAATCTATCCTTTGGCTAGCTTGGGACTTGTTTCCTATCGTGAGTTCTCTCTGGAGTTGTTAATTAGTCTGAGGGCATTTCACTTGCTACCTTTTGCACATGGCGTCACAGGGACCAGACACAAATTGCACAACTGGATCATCTCATCTATTTCCATACACCTTTCCCTAGAAAATTCAGGACTGTTCCCTAAAGCACATTCTTCAGTGCTCAGTCCCAGCTAGCTTTTAAATTGTCTCTGAAGATGGGGCTTCCTACCACTGCTTCCTGTGGCAAACTATTCCACAGCTTATAGACCTCAGTGGGTCTTCCTTCCCCACCCCCCCACCCGATATTCAGCTTATGCTTTCCATCCTGTTTTGTGCTTTGTTCTAGTCTCTTTCATTAGCCATTTCACATTTATTTATGTGAAATCCTTTGAGAGATAAGGGAGAAACACTTGAAGTGAAGTAATACTTGTAGTATTCTGTTTTTTATTTTTGTCAGTATGTTACAATGCACTTGTCTCTTCCTATAGATTAGTTCATTCTGGTAACCAGGGTATCTAATCCAGTTCAGGTGATTTGTTAATATCCAGTTTTGTCAGCTGTCCCCCGCACAGGTTTCACTTTGAAGAGCCTAGAAAAGCATGTTTGCTTTGTCGGTAATGTTAGAGTCCTCCTCTAGGAGGCATCTGTCTTTACCTCTTAGAATGTTTATTTTTCATCTCGAAGACTCTTCCCAAGAGTCTTGTTTTTCCTGTGTTCCTTTAGATCTGTCTCTTCCCCGCCCTCCCCCCAGTATATTTCTCTCTCAGGGAAATGCAGCTTTGCTGCATTCACAGGAACTGGTTACAACGGATTCTCCCCTGCCTGTACATCCCCAAACGGCCAGTTTAGTGTGCCTGACTGACTTCCTTCAATTTAACACAGGGACAAGTTTTCAAAGGGACTGTGATGGGGTGGACTAGGCCCAAAGGCCCCTTGCTGGAGGCCTCAGAGTCCTGCCACACCCATCCCAGGAAAGAAGCAGTGGAGAGGTCCTCCAAGTGGCCTAGAATGGCTACAGGGGAAGCAGCCAATCAGCAAGGCTGCAGGGAGCAGCCAATGAGGGCCCAGCAGGCTCATATAAAGGGAGCTGCAAGGAGTGTGAGTGCACGCTATTTGTAGGGACTGGGGAAGCAGGAGGTGCCCCTGGCTGGTTGCAAGGGCTAAGGCAGGTAGTTGCTGGGAGGGACTGGGGAAATGAGGGAATAGCTTCTGGCTAGCTGCCAGGACTCACTTAAGACAAGCCCAGGGAAGGGACTATGTATGGAACTGTTATCCCCTGGAAGGGGGCTGACTATACTGACCCAGCTGGGGTCAGAGGACTAAAGGCCAGGCGAAGAGTCCCCAGGGAAGAAGCCCTGGGAGTGCTGCTCCACTCCAGAGCAGGAACTTCACATGTAAGCTGGTCAACTTGGGTATTGAGATAGGTCCTGTTGGTCAGACTGAGGACCAGTGCCTGGGGAGGGCTACAGAGATGCTGGTACCCAGGAAGGGCTACAGGGCATTACTGAGGATGTTGAGATAGGCCCAGTTGGCCAGTGTACCCTGGAAGGGGGGACAGTGTAGGCGGCTCGGCCAGAGGACTGGGTCACTGAAGACCTGCCGAGAGATCCATCGGTCAGAGGGGGGCGCTCATGAGAGGTGGGTGCTGCTCTGCTGAAAATAACTGAGCGATTGCAGGCACTGTCAGTCAGAGAAGGGGGCACTCGTGAGAGGCAGGTGCTGACCCCGTTACAGGGACGCCTTTCATAAGATGCAAAAATAGTATAAAAGAACGGTTAAGGCAATTTACAGCTACTAGCCAATTCTCAACATTGGAGAGGTAAATGAATGTTACTTCTGCTACGAGTTACGTACACACCATATTCTTTGTTAAAAACACGGAACTCACATTTCTAGCATTCGGTCCTGGTTTAACGATTACACTTGTATCTGGTACTCCAGCCTTACTATGAGCTGTACTGGAATCTTCCATTTCCTTTGCGGGAGGGAAATTACACCAATAATAAAATTAGGACATTGACCAGGAAGCATTTACATTTTCAACCTACACCTGTGGCCATAGTCTAAATGAGTCTAGCTTCAACATCTTGTAAAACGTGTGAATGTTAAATTTACCAGGAGTGTGGCAGGTAGCCTTAGGGAAAAGGTAATGGCTAGAACTCTAGAGACAGAAGCAGTGCTGTGGCAATGCCTCAGAATTTAGTAAAAATAGCTGGAGTTCACTAGTCTTTGGCAGAACTGGCGGAATGCTGTGAATTATGGCCAGGACTCATTTAGTGGTCCAGGCACTGGAATTTCACTAGCTGCCACCAAGCTATGCAGTTGCTTGCCTGGTGATTAGGGGATTGCTTTCAAGGATTTGCATACCGTGTACATGCAGTTAGAATAAGTGTCACATTACCCAGCAAGTGCCCTCAAACATTTTCCTGTCCAGTGGGTCTCCCTGTATCTTCTCATCCAGCACTATGAGTGAATGACAGCTCGCCATGGCTCCACACAGCAGTCCCCAAGGCAAAGGAGTACCAGAGGCAAAGCTGTGGACAGTCTGGAAACTGATTTAAAACAGAGGATTAGTGTCCAATGTCTTTACAAACAGAAATGTTTAGATTCACGGGGACGGATCCTCAACTGGTGTAAACTGGAGGATCCAGGCCCCAGTCCAGTTGATATACAGGCCTAATCTGCTCAATGAGCCAAAGGTAGTTTAAACATAATTAGCATGGAGCTTTACATTTCAGATTCATACTGTGTTATTACTGGAAAGATAATCTCTGAGGGAATCGGGTATGAATAGTACAGTTAACACAGGAGCTTTAGAGCCCTGCTTGACAACTGCTGATATTATTTATTAAAAGAGAGATCTTGGAAACTTAAGACACAAACAGAACAGAGTGATGACACTTCCTGTAGTCTGCTACATCTCACTGAGCAAGACAAGGTAGGTGAGGTTGTATCTTTTACTGGGCCAATGAAAGATAGATATTGCCTCCCCTACCTTGTCTCGCTCATATCCTGAGACCAGCACAGCTACAACACTACAAACATCCCACTGAACAGGTTCCTGTTGAGAGCCCAACAGAGTGTTGGTGACGTGTCAGAGTGACATGCCTGCCTTCGCTGGGCCTCATTCTCCACTGCCCAGCACTACGAGTTGTTATTTTACCTCTGTGCCAACAACTGTGAAAGGCCACTCACTGCTGGTGCAAGTGGAGAATTCTGACTTGTTCACATTTTACATCCACCTAGCACAAGGGTAAATGATGACACAAGGTGCAGGGCAGAGAATTATGCCCAACCCCTTCATTTATACTAGTGGCCTTAACATCTGAGGACCTGAGACACCTCTCACTTACACCTGTTTTAAAACCTGCATTACTCCACTGATTTACAGTGGGGTAAATCGGCAGAGACTCCGGCCCTGAACATTGCGGTGTAATGTAACATTCCCTGAATATGCTCTCTCCTCCTGCCTGAGGCAGGAACGGAGCATAAGCCTGTTTGGGCTGAGTGACGTTTTTGTAATTTCAGCCTAGATTATTTCTCCCCCACTATAATCTTGATTCTTCTCTCTTTCCTGCGGCTCTAGGACACGCGCCTATTACACAGCCTAGCACTGTCTGTTTTCTTAGAATGTATCTGCTACATGGCATGTTGAACTAACAGGAGGCCCATTAAGTTTTAGGTAGGGTGACCAGTCAGCAAATGTGAAAAATCCGGACAGGAGGTGGGGGGTAATAGGAGCCAGTATAAGAAAAAGACCCCAAAATTGGGACTGTCCCTATAAAATCGGGACATCTGGTCACCCTAGTTTTAGGTGAGCATGGTAAGGAGATGCTATAATTTATTTATCCTCTTTTACTACTAAATCAGAAGTGGCGAAATGCAACCCATGTGGAGTTCAACAATGCAGAATATGGCAATATGAGATCAAGAAGCAGCATTGCATTGTGGATCCTGTAGTCTCTGCGAGCCACCAAAATCTGTTCCATTTCAGGCAACTTAGATCTAGCTCTTGAGCCCTTATTGTAATTTGGCTAATTAATTAGCTAATGCTTATAAAACATTTGAAAGCAGTTAAATGCTGTATAAGCATTCTCACTGTTCTTTTATCTTGTTTAAAAGTACAAAAGGACATTTCACATGCTCAATGACATTCCTTTACTGAAACTGCATCGTAACACACCCAGCTTAGTCCTCAGCAACTCTCTTGGTAGGAGGTTGTTTAAGGAGGAGTGGAGTGGAGTAATGATGCAGATTTACTAATTAGATCAGTGCAGACCGCAATAGCCCATACTGGTATGGTGGCAAGTCATCCGCCTGGATTCTTGCTGAGCAAAGGCTGAACATACCTGGAGTAGACATCCTTGCAATTTGTCACCAGGCGTGCCATTCAGGTAGGGCAGGAGGGGGCCACTGCACCATTTCCCGTGCTCATAGGTGCTGGGATCCACAGGCCCCACCAATGTTTGAGTCAAGGTGAAACCAGAATTTTGCTAAGGCAGGGTCCAGGTTATCTACCCAGCTGCCCCAAAATGTTTGCTATTGCGACCTGGAGCATAGGGTTGCAATGCCACTCAAATTTGGCTCGGCCACTCCTCAGTCATGCCAGACCTACCTGGGGTCTACACCTCCCAGACCACTAAATATAGGGGCTCTGCCCCTGGGCCTTCAGCCCCCCACCCATCGAAATCTGAAATGATGCCCCTGTTGGCACCTTATAGAATTTCCTAGTACATAAATGTCGATTTTATTTGGAGGTAATATCTTTTATTGGACCAATTTCTGTTGGTGAAAGAGACACCCAGCAGCCAGGACCTGAAGAAGAGCCCTGTGTAAGCTCAAAAGCTTGTGTCTCCCACCAACAGAAATTGCTCCAGAAAAAGATATTACTTCACCCACCTTGTGTCTCATATCCTGGGACCAACACAGCTACAGCAACACTAAATACAAATTTATTTGCCTGTGTAGGTCATTTTGTTCCCCATGTCACATGAACAGACACTGAACTGCACAGTTAACTCATGTGAAATAATCATGACATGATTCAGGGCTATTTTCCTTTGTGTGGTTTCTGAGCTTTCTGCCAAACAAAATGTTCTATCTGGTGAGAATTGTACATGTAACCTCTATTGGTTAATGGCCAGGAGCCAGGTAGAAATTGTATTGCTAAACACAGGAAAATCTTACCAAATAATCCTTTATTGGGAGGCACTTGTTAATTAATGTGATCTAATGTGCATCAGATAGTAATTGTCTCTCTGCCCTGTGGGAGACTCTAAGGGCTTGTCTACACTGGCACTTCACAGCGCTGCAACTTTCTGGCTCACTCTTATCACTCTACCACTCATCATGATACAATTCTCATCTGTGCTGAAATACCCCATATGTTGGCAACCACTGCTAAAGTCTGGGGTGTTGATATAATGCATATGCTGATCCCCTGCGAAAGATGGTGGGCAGCTAATCTC
Source organism: Macrochelys suwanniensis (assembly GCA_033296515.1). NCBI lineage: Eukaryota > Metazoa > Chordata > Testudines > Chelydridae > Macrochelys > Macrochelys suwanniensis. Next base: position 1,885,812 of record CM065783.1, on the reverse strand, counting down.
TCCTCAAATGTATTTGAGCCAAATGGAATATGCACAGTGCAATGTGGGTTTAACATTAATTTTTATAGCCATGGTATGAACAATAAACAGCTGATTTTTGCCTATAATCAACGAGTTTTGCAATTACACACCACTTGTCACCTCAAGCTCTCAAAGAATTTTGGAACGGGAATTTTGAAATGCAATTTGTGGCAGAGGGGTGGAGTCCAAACGTTTAAGTCTGAGGAGTTTGGCTGGTACGGCATGTCCGTTGAGGGTGATCTGGATGTTAACAGTGGCCTAAGTAGTGATTTCATTTATTTTTAAAGTTGTTTGGGCGACAGATCGTTGGCTAACCAGGACAGGACAACGAGGGACGTGAAAGAAGCAAAGCAACTTGCCCATCAGGCCAGGGAATGAGCTGTGAGGAGAACCCAGTTCTCTTGGCTGCCACACCGCTGTCCTAGTCGCTAGACCACATTGCCCCTCTCTTTACTATAGCTGGGCACATGAGGAAGCTCCCTCATGGGTAAGGTTCAGATGAACTCTTGGCTGTTTACACAATAGATCTGAGATCTGCCCATCACGAAACACAATCCCAAAAGACAAAATCCATTTGTGGACACAGATCCTTACCAGCTTCCTTCTGAAGGGATCAGCCCCCAGAGGTCCAGTCCATCTTCTGTTAGGGTGCCAGTCTAGGTTCAAACAAACATCTGATTATTTTATTAGAGGTTCAGGCCCTGATTCTCTGACTAACGCCAGCATAAATCAAACTGCACTGAAGTCAGTCATGTCATGTAAAACTGGTGTAACTGAGAGGAGAACCAGGAATACAGACAATACATTTACAACAAACTACAGCGGGCTGGAGACTCAGTTGTGAAAATCATCCTAGCTCTACTGAAATGAATGGAGCTGAACTGGTTCACCCCAGCCCGGGAGCTGGCCCTGTATAGTTGAAAACATGAACATTAAATGGTATGTTCTGGGCAGAGACAGTCAAAACATCTCAGGAATTTAGAAGGGGGGGTTAGATCACAAGTGTGAATGTTGGGGATAAAAGGAAATTATGGACCAAATTCCCAGCTTGCTGAAGCAGGCACAATTACACACAGTGCAGTGGGATTGCGCTGGTTCGTACTCGCTGTAAATCTGGCCCATTGTTTTCAGCAGAGTTTCAGTGTCTGGAGGTATATTATTCACCATGCATTAAAAGACAACAGAATTAATGTAAAAACCACACAAAGATCCAGAGATGAGTCTGGAAGCAGTGTCTGGGGGGAACCGCGGTCTGGTCCCAGTCCGGAGGCAGTGTCCGGGGGGAACTGCGATCTGGTCCCAGTCCGGAGGCAGTGTCCGGGGGGAACCGCGATCTGGTCCCAGTCCAGAGGCAGTGTCTGGGGGGAACCGCGGTCTGGTCCCAGTCCGGAGGCAGTGTCTGGGGGGAACCGGTCTGGTCCCAGTCCCCAGGCAGTGTCTGGGGGGAACTGCAGTCTGGTCCCAGTCCCCAGGCAGTGTCCGGGGGGAACCGCAGTCTGGTCCCAGTCTGGAGGCAGTGTCTGGGGGGAACCGGTCTGGTCCCAGTCCAGAGGCAGTGTCTGGGGGGAACCGCGGTCTGGTCCCAGTCCGGAGGCAGTGTCTGGGGGGAACCGGTCTGGTCCCAGTCCCCAGGCAGTGTCTGGGGGGAACTGCAGTCTGGTCCCAGTCCCCAGGCAGTGTCCGGGGGGAACCGCGGTCTGGTCCCAGTCCAGAGGCAATGTCCAGGGGGAACTGCGGTCTGGTCCCAGTCCCCAGGCAGTGTCTGCCTGGGGGTGGGGACCACGTTTTGATCCAGTTACAGCCCTACACAGAGCCCCAGCATTGATTGTTCCTGCCTGAGGTGGAGTGATGTGTGCGAACTCTGTGAGGCTGGGGGACTCCAAAGCAGGTCACAGCAGTTGAACCCAGCCTCTTCCTGCAAACATGCACAGGAAGAGATTCTCAGAGACCACAGGGACACTTAAGAAACTGGCCTTTCGGGGGCTCCTCTGTATTGGGGCTGGGGACAGGTGTGGAATAGCAGTCTCTCCATGACCTTTGTTGTAAGTGGTAGCTCCTAGGCAAGCACAGATCCCAGGGTCCCCCTGCACCACGCCCCAGAGCTGGCACAGAGCATGCCTTGCTGGCAAGCAGGCTGTGTGGTGGCCCTCATGCCTGTGTGGCTATTACCCCCACCCCTTCAGCTCCCTGAAGAGGCGTTCTGCCTGGAAGGCTTTGTGCTAGTCCTGGGTCCAGCATGGACCCAGAGGAGGCAGCCTGAATTTGACTTCTTGGCTGTGAGTGAGCAAGAACAGAAGTTCCAAGAACATTTATGGCATTAATCGAACAAAATCCCAAACTTGCAAAAAGCATTAAAATCTATTGCAGCAATCTTGCTTTAAAAGCTGTCATACGTTTCTTACTTTGTCAAAGCAAACCAGGTTTATTTGCCCGCATATATTGATCCTCTGGGGGCTGATGCAGAAAATTTTCTTATTCTTCAGCCTCTTTTGGGCATAAACAATCCCTGTTGTCAAAGCAGCTGGTATTGCCGGAGGGACAGAAACAGTGAAGAGAAGGAGTGCCATTGCCACTGTTTCAGCTACTGGTTTCTGGAAAAGAAACAAACACAACAAACCTGTTGCTGATATTCCACCTGGTTTTACTCTTTGAGGGTTCGAAAGCTTGGGCTACCTGAGCAGAAGCTGTATGTGCAGCGTGATGTTCCAAACCTTCGCCTTACTCGGGGTTCGGAAGGAAGGAAGGAAGGAAGGAATTTCAGCGGGGAAGGAATTCCATTATCACGTTACTAATACCTACCTTGTGCTGTACATACACACACACTGTATAGATCAGTCCAAGCACGCCAATTAATGTAAGGATTATGATGAATTTGAAGGCATCTCTGTAGAGTTTGAAATTCATGGGCTTGGGGTAGAGGATGGACCTCACCAGATCGCCTTTGGCTGTGTTGAATCCTATATTAAGACAATCATCACAAATGTGTATATGTTATCTAATGGCATGATAGGTTGGACACACATGAATTAGGAAATGGATGGTATTGTAAAGGCTTTCTGAAGGCAGTACAGAATATCTGGCCAGCTCATGTAGGGTGAAATTCACCAACAGGCAAAGGCCCTCCATGTCACAACCCCCAATTTTAGACTTTCACATGGGTGGGGGTAGCAGATCCCTCAGTGCACTCTGTGACCCTGCTCTGAATGCACAGGCATAGATGGGAGAGATTTGGGGAAGGATTGTTGTACCTTTGCTTATAGGAACCCTGATACTGGGCGCAGAGAGGGGAAGCAGCAGACACTATTCTGTAGCAGGGCGGGAATAGCAGCCACACAGGACTGTGCCTGTGGGTTTGGGCTGAAGTCCGTCGGCTCTGTCTACACTGCATATGGGAGCAAGCTCCCAGCCTGGGCCCCCAGACTTGTGCTAGCAGAGCACATGCTAAAACCAGCTGTGTAGACGTTGCTTTCACAGTGTGGCTCGGGCTGGGGCTCAGGCTCTAGTCTAGAGAGATGGGGTGGGCTTGAGAGGGCAAGCTCCAGCCTGAGCTGCCATGTAGATCACCGTCTAACCAGTTGTTTTTCGTGTACTAGTGTGAACCCTGCTTGCACAAGTCTGTGGGCCCGGGATGGGAAGCTCTCTCCCAGATGCAGCGGAGACACACTCCTGGTGCCCTGCCGTGCCGTAAGCTAGCTTACTCAGCCTTTGCGAGGGAGATGGAGGGAGGGGGCGATTAACTAAAACTCAGACTGCAGTTGGACTGAACATTCTTTACCAAAAGAGATCAGCTCACGCACATTAAATGGGAACAGTGAGATTTCTTTCTAAAAAGCTGTTAGTGGTGGTGAAAGGTGCCGGGTTGACAGCCGTTAAGATCGAGGTCCTCTAGTCAGCAAGAAAGGAAGAGGTACAGCACCAAGCAGAGGCTGTTCACACTTCCTGTGCTGTCCCGGCAGTGTACCTGGGTCTGGTCTGCACACAGTTAGTGTGCTGCCATAACTATTTTGGATTACTGCAAGAGTTCTACCCGTACAAACCCTAGTGTGAATGCAGTAACACTGGTATAAAGGTATTCCATCTTATTTCCCTTCCCATATGGGGATAGCTAAACTGCTATAAAGCACCTTTGTACTGATATAACTGCGGGTTGTACCACTTTATACTGGTCTGGTTAAAGCTTTTGTGTGTAGACAAGCCCCCGGAGGTTTTGTGAGGTAGACAAACCCAGGCCTATCTACTGAGACTGCTGACAAGAGAGCCCAGTAACACCGGTGGTTTGGAATGTGGGCCCCTGTCTGCTAGGAACTAGACCGAGACCCACCAAAACGCAACCATGAGATGGGAATAAATAACTTTCAGTCTCTGACATGGGCTGGATTTGAACCAGGGCTGTAAAGAGAACAGCTTTACTATGTGTCCCCTGGGCCATGGTCCCTACCACCCTGACCAGTAAAATCAAAAATAAATACCAGTTTGCAGCACAACAGCTCTCACTGGTCCTTTGCCTGTGGGCTTGGTCTGGATGACCTCTGTTCCACAGAAGAGGACGTGTCTCCGGTAATCCTCTGCACTGTGTGTTTTCCAGGACTTGGTGTTCTCCGTATGGGGCAAAGGGGTTTTAGTTACCGGAATACTTTCACCTAAAGATCATGTTGTACAGTTCCAGTTAGGGTGTATTTAAATTCCATCAGACTCTGGATATATATTAATTGCACATTTCCTATTAGCAAGCATTTTTAATAAATAAATAAATGGACTGAATGATGGCTATGATTTTTAACACCCGAGCACTTCAGACAGCTCTCTGGTAGTCTACAGTCTAAAGACTTGGGTGAAACTTTGCCCTCAGATAGACACAGTTTTATAGTGGCTAAGTGTATATGTGTGACACTGCATTCTGCTGCTGAAGTGTGTGTATCATTATCTGCCCACACAGAGCTCATTACAACATCCGAGCATTTAAAAAAAAAATTATTTGTGTTTTTATGTTTGTTGTATTTCCTGTTCCTGACAATACATTACATAGATCTGGTTTCATTTTTAGTAAGAAATTGAGTTATGCTGAGCAGTTTAGAACTAATCAGAAGCCCTTACCAAGGAGACTGCAAATTATTCAAAACACCCTCTTTCCTTATTTTATCAATTCTGATATAGGATAAACAATTTGTAATCAGAATTGATAAAAACTTATCTCCAGAGAGCGTGCAAAGAACTGCATGGAGACAAAAGACAAATCAAAATCCAAGTTTATACCTGTGAGCATGCCTTCATCTACGATACAGCCTCCATCAATCAGGATAGCATCACATGGCAAAGAATGCTTCTTTCCTTCTAAAACAAGGATGTCTCCTGGGACCAAGTAACGAGACTCCAGCTTTTTGCAACCTAGAGTAAAATGTGAAATGAAGTGAGTGTTCACTTAGCCACAGGTTATGATCCACGGGAACATTTTAAGGCCTGCACTACACAACCAAACTGCTTTACTAAATTGTTTGGTTTCGGAGGAACCGCACTTATGGATCTACAGTGGTACAAGTGAAGACACTTGTCTTCCTGCCTATCTTGAAGTGATGTTCTGAGGCTTAATTAATGAATGTCTATAAATTGCTTTGGATAAGAGAACCTGCCTAAGGTACCTATGGGCCCCATTACCATGGTATCTGAGCACCTCACAATCCCCAATGGACTCAGCCTCACAACATCTCTGGGAGGCAGGGTGTAATCCCCATCGCACAGATAGAGAACCAAGGTGCAGAGAGACAAACTGAGGGGAGGAAGCCTGTAGTAGAGCAGGGAATTGAGCCCTGGTCTCACGTGTCCATGGCTAATAGTCACTGCACTATGGAATTACCCTGTACCCAATTTTGTTCTTGATACTGAAATACATCTGCAAGCAGATAAGCCTAAGTATGTCTGTGTACTTCCAAATGCAGCGTTTGACCCCCCTATTGAATTAGAAGGGATGGGGGAAGAAGGCCAACTGGACATCACTCACCTTCGTCCTTTGTGCAGGCTGTAACCTGGACTTTGTTGTGTTCCTCAACAAGGTCATGCAGCTTGACAGATTGCTGTTGATTGGGTAGCAAATTAAGTGCTGAGACACTAATACAGTGCTTGTGCCAAGCAAAACATTACACTTCTCTATTACGAAGCTTACTCTTGACCACTGAAACTGAACTTAACTGGACTAAAAGTGGCAAGATTGATACTCCCTATGCTCTCCTTAGCAATCAGGAAATGTGTTCAAAGGGTTTGCCCCCAGTTAGGCAGCAGAACAAGCTGTAATGGGCCTGATTTTCCACTCACGACGCCAGGTTCACATCGGTAAAGTGACTCCTGCTTTACAACACTATGGAGTGAGTCAGGCTCTGTTTCCAGTCCCTAAGCGGTGAATTTCCGCAGATTGGCCCATTGTCGTCCCTGCAGAAGGGGCTCAAGCCATCACAAATGCCACAGGTCTTTCTTGTGCCAGGGCCTGTTATTCGCTGGTTCTGAACCCCCTTGCACCTTGGGGAAATTCCAAGCTGGATCCAAAATTCATGGGTGGCCCAACTCTAATTTTCAGTGAATTTGTGGAATCTGCAGTAATACCAGCTCACCGAAAGGGCAGAGCGCAGAAATTGTTTCTTATTCGGAGTCTGAGGCCAATGCAATTACTACGGTTGGCAGAACTGGGAAACTGATGACATGAATAGCAGCCTTACCTGTCTGAGGTCATACACGGTTAAGCCAATAGAAATGACTGACAAGATTATGATAGCCACGGAATACTCGATGTAACCTTGGCACAACCACAGAGTCAGAGTGAAGGTTTGGAACACATAAAAGGGATTTAAAATCTGCAAACACAAATATTATCACACAGTCAGGAGAAATCCACAGTTTGTTCAGTGGTCGCTCGCATGTGGGACAAGATGAAAAGGTTTCACTATAGAGTTCATGGAATCTTTTCAATGTAATTTAAAACACAATTGTGGTGCTTGTCACAAGCCAACACTCTCCCATGGTGGTTCAGGGGACTGATAGCTTTCACCTCCATCTTGTTGATTTGATCTGGCTCAGAACTAGTTGTCCTCTAATGGCTGTGCAGTGATTTCTCCAAAATGAATTGGTGGTCTCAAGCTGTCTACATCACAAAAATGGCCATCACATGCAGCACTCATAAGTGGTCTCAGCAAAGAGGCAATGAATAAAATACTGAGCTACTCAAAATGTCCTGAATCCTTTGGGATTTAATGTTTAATACTAAGAGAATATTATCAATTCTAATTTATTTGGAAAATTAGAAAGAAAACTATTCCCTTATGGCAACATCCTGTGGAACTCAGGTGAGAAAAACCAATAGAGTTCAACAGAAATTACTAGAGAATGAGATCCCACAGAAAGGTTTTAATTTACTATTAAATTCTACAGGACTTTCCCTTAGGGTTATCCCTTAGCTAGACCAAACTTTCGAGTAAATTAAAAATGGGGAGGTTGATTTTGTCCCTAATCTTACAGCAGCTTTATAGCATTGTCACGACTGACTTCAGTACGTCATACGGGAATGGAGAATGGGGCCCACATTCCCTAGGCCAAATTATGTCTTGACTTAACCCACACAGCTCCACTGAACTCTATAATGTGGCCCAATAATCTTGGTTATTCCAGTATCTGAATTAACCAATGCAGGAATTAAGTAAAAATCTTCAGATACTAGCCCTCTCTTCAATCATTAAACTAAACACTCCATTCTGGAGTAGCCAACATACCCACTGAAGACAATGGGATCTTTGCCGGCATAAGGCTAGCACTGAGTAAATAATTTACTGAAAAATTTAACCCCTGAATGAAAATTATGGGAACACACTTTCGCAAATATTCACGCAGGTCTAAGGAATAAAGGTCAGGAACAAAACAAAGATGTATGCTCAGCCAATACAGTAGTATCCTGGCCAATATTATCACCAGGCCACCCCATCACTGACACTTCCTTGTGCATTTAAAGCAAAGCACCACAGCTTTCAGAGACCTGCCTAGAGGAACAGTCCTAAAAACCATCACACATGAGGCTGCACACTTTGATGCAAGTGCAAAGTTCAAATTAAATAGCCTGTTTTAAAGTGCTCTCCTGGAGTTCTCTTGGGCATTACAATTCCCACACTCAATACTGAGTTCAGTCACTTCTACAGGGAAACAGCAACTGTTGAGTAGGGCACAGCAGTACTAATGAGTAGTTTAGGATACAAAGTCAAAAATACTTTCTGTATTTCAATTGACAAGGGAATTTAAGGAGACAGAAGGGCACTAGGCTAACCTCTATCCTTGCAAAAAGTGCTATTGGATGATTAATGATCAAACCTGAAATTGTACACCTTGTCTTAAAGATGGTGACACCTCACACCATGATGGGTATCAATCTAGTATTGACCCCGAGGGAACAGTGACAAGTACTCAGTCACCAACACCCCTTACTGTGAAACCTATGTTTTTATTGGTGGTGGTTCTCCCATCAAGGTACTGCTCAAGTCTGACTCATCATATGAGATACAATGAGTTCATAATCTGAAGTAGTGTGGCTACACTCTATATGGATGTGCTTATACGCAGGATAGTCCTGATTTCTCTCTTACATAAGCTTTACACTAATGTAACTCAGTGGAGTTACTCTTGATTTATACCACAGTGTCAATGAGATCAGAACAAGACCCAGCAATCACATTTTTCTTTTTTAATCCGCCATCTAACCATTTTTTTAAACTGTACATAAAGGGTCAAATTGTCCTCTCTGTTATACCAGTATAACTCCATTGTAGTTAAAGGAATGGAATTTGCATAACTGAAGGGAGGACTGTACCATGTATCATTGAGTTTTTTCTACATGGCTTTGTTTTAGTAAGGATCTAGGCCATCAATTGCTGAATTCCAGGGTAGAAAAATGAAATTTTACTCTCAAAACGTTTCTCAGCTATCTCTTCAAATAACAAGACTTAAAAATAGAGATGCAGCTTACCTCTTTAAAAAGTAACTTCCATATAGGACGAATTTCAACTTCAATGGCATTGGGCCCACACACTAACCTCCTGTATGAGATCATGAATTGGTTAATATCAGAGATACAAAGTTCCCTGGCATACGTCCTTATAGAAGGTCCCTAGCTCTTTCAGTTCAGACCTCTGATGTAACTAAGAATTCACATACACAAAAAATGGCTTTATAAAATAATGGTAAAACCGTATCTTAAAAGTAATATCAAGAATACAGATGATTGAATGAGACAGAAGTCTATCAAGAAGCTATTGAATCCGAGGGGGAATTACACTGAGACCAATGTTCACTTTTCTCATGCAATTCATGCAAGTTTTATAAAAGGCCAAACAGAGTCTTTGATCTACCACTGACTCTTGCTATGAGCCTGGCTTGGCAGACTGGTGAAATATGGCAGCACCTCCCTCCCTTCATCTCCCGTTCTTGAGACCAGTTCTAACCTCATTGAGTCAATGGCGTTTCTCCAGATTTACATTACTGTAACTGAGGACATTCATGACTATGCTCCTCAGAGTGCAAGTTGCATTCATTTTGTCCACCTTCTCAATGTCATCAGTGCACTTTACATTACTACTGAAGTAAATGGCAATAAACTGATGTGAAACGTGAGTAAGGAAGAAAAGAATTGGGCCCGTATGCCTATGTAAATCTGAAATACCGAATAGACTGGAAATGCTGAGGACTGTACCTGATATTCTGTTCTTCGCGTGTCAGACCAGTTCCAAACTTGTGATGTATGTCGTAACATGAGTTGCTGTCATCTAGCGATCTAGGATAACCATGAGAGAGCTTATACAATGATGTTGTGAAGGGGGCTTTTGCTTCTGTAAAGAACTTTGTAACGAGTGGTTAAACTCACCCGACTTTCTGGAACTGCTTCACAGAGAGATCCCAAATATACCGGATTTTCTGTACCTGGATGCTTCTGACCTGCAAAACCAAATGGCACAATTTAGAACACCCAGATTCACTGTATTACAGGCCAGTTATCTTCCTTGATGCATGGATATAATTCCAGTTAAAGTTAATGGGAGCCACAGGAGGAAACTGAGATAAGAGCTTTCATCTGCCTCTTCACCCAACACCACATACTGTATCCATCCATCCATGACTTACTTTTAATTCTGGCTTCATTATGGCTCTGTTTATGACAGAATCTTTGTCAGCAATGAAGAGGCTATCTGATGTATCTCTAACCGATAAATTCAATGTGGACAAGTCGATCCAGGTCACCTTCTTTCTGGTGTATTTTTGAAATTCATCCTGGAGGAATAAAGCAAAGTTCAGTGTGCTTTGAAGGAGTGACACATTCTTAGTGTAGGTCTCTTGGTAAAGCCATGGCAGACATTGGCAGTACATAATTACAGAACTTTTGGTTAGGAGCCGAGAACAGCGAGCTTCATTACGGTCTGCTTCACCTAATGAACTCTGTCTAGGTCTAAAACATTGCCCATTTTAATCATGCTTCCTGACCCTGGAAAACACGTGTTTCCCAAAATGAGGGCTGCAATATTACTAAGGCCTTGCTATAGTAGAAAATGAGAACCAGTGTGGCTAAATTTGATCTAATTACACAAGTATAAATTCCTAATACAGATGCACTTAAACCAGTTTAAATTGGGCTTTAATCAATATAGCTTAGTGTGATCAGTTATTAATCACTATTACAGCAATGCAGTAAGTTACTAATTGTTTTAAGTGCATCTGTATTAGGGCTGTAGTGCATGTATTGGGGATCAAATGCATATTAGGTGTTTGCACTGATATAATTAGTGGAAGTCTAACATAGCTAAGGCCTAAGATACAGCTCTCTAAAATCAATCCTATAGCGTTTCTCTGATTATATTAGCCACATGCATTACACAAAAGATGGGCTCAACCATATTTGTTAGGATTGACCCCTCTGTATCCTGTCTTCCGCATTCTTGTGTGTAGGAAGGGTAAGCAAATATAGAAGAAGTCAGCATTCTGCAGTGTTATGCAGTAATCATATTGGAATGAGACCGACTCTAACCCTAGTGGTTAAGCAATGGGGATATTCAGTGTACACGAGGTATCTAATATTCAGTGTTAAAGTATTTGAATTCTAGTTAGTGTAACCATAACCTCTGCACAATATTTTTGAATCGCTGTCTCTGAAAATGTCTGTATGGAAATGATTTGGAATTAGTGGGCTCTTCCAAATGCCTGACTTATCCCTGCCAGTCCACATCTGAACTCGAGTATTGTGGTGTTTAGATGTTGCTTGTAATTATTAGAACTGGGAGCACTGGTTGCTGGGAGTCTGAAAGGACAGGAAACAGGAAGGAGGGAGGAGGGAGTTGAGAGTCTAGGAGAGCTACAGAGGGTGCAGCAGCAGCTTGGTGAAGAGGTTTCCACTTTAAAAATAAAGACCTGTTGAAGTTGTTAGTACCTTGCCTGATTGATACAACAAGTATTTACATTGGAAAATATTAGAAAATTGCTACTACACACTGAGTGAGTAGGACAGGCTGCTTGTGTGCATGTGTGAAAGCTATATATGAATTAATAAGATGTCCAGTTAAAAGTACGTTACAGTGGGCACTTACTGTTGTTCTAAGCAATATGACGTCTGCTTCTTGCAAGTTACATGGGATGCAGTTTGCCCACACATCCCATGCTGGCTTCCAGTAAAACAGAAGGAGAAGAGCCCCACAGGAGAAGATATATCCAGCAATGCACATGGCTTTCCGGCAGCCTTGAGTTTTGTAGCCAAATATCTCCTGTGGGGCAAAGACAAGACATTATTTTGAAATGGTTTGACATTGAGACTTGTTTTAAAGGGCAGAGCTGCAAAGACTCTATAGCTAATACATCCCCTTCAGCTTGGGAGATGAAACGGTGTCAGCTAAACATGTCCTTAAAATTAAGGCAAAATATACACCAAACCCCCAAAGCCAGGCAGTATCACATACTTAATATGGAAGGAAAGGCCCATTCTCAACCCTCCAGCCATGTAGCCTTGAAGAATTAGCTTGATCCTATAGCTTTCACTGCCATAATCCAGCTGGTCTATCACAGTAACACTTCTACCTATCTAATTCATCTACAGTCCCAGAGCCTTAAAACCCGAGCTGTCCTGCAGCAATGGAGTGTATTTATACAGGAACTCTGTTATTCAGGGGAATCTACCCTGCAGGACAGAAACCCCCTTGAAGTTTGGAAGACTTTTCATGATTCTGAATAGTATATCTATGCATTTCTAGTGTGCTATCCATGTAGTATCTGAGTGCCATATACATAATTAAGGATGCAATTTTTTTTTCCTGCCTGATGTCCCATAATGTGGTTCTTAATCATACATAGAGCTCTGAGCACCTTTCTATGATCCTTCATTATCTTCCCTGTTTGTCCTCCTACTTTGATAACCCAGCATTGTAGTCATAATTACATTCTAGTGTTAAAAAATTATTCTTCCAACACACACTGCATTTTCTAATCCCCACGTTTCTCCTCCAATTGCACCTTGGATTTTCATGTACATTAGTCTGCTTTATGTTTGGTCCACACTTCTGACCATCACCTATTATGTGTGCTGTAGCTAGTAATGCTTTTATTATGGTCCGTTCCTTGCACTCAGAACTCTGGGTAGGTGTCTGTGCAATAACTCCACAACTCAACACCTACAATTCTGTCTAAAGTGAACAAACCTGGAGTGAAATCCGGGCCTCACTGAAGCCCAACAGGAGTTTTGTCGTTGGCTTTAATGGGGCCAGGATTTTCACCCCCTGAGTCTGCTCCTTCCCCACTCCACAGTAGCTTCCAGGGTGGTGTTTTGCAAACCACCAACTACTGGAAAGATCTGCTGGTTCACAAAGTTCCCACTTGGACTTCCACAGCCAATACGTCACTGTTACTGACACTGAAAGGCCAATTCCAAAGTGAGTACAAATGAGCTCCTTTCTGCATAGTGCCAGAGAGCTCAGTCCAACCGCCCTCAGCCCAGCTCTGTACGGCAGTTCCAACAAGAGTGCATGCAGCAGCCTCTGTCTGTGTAGCTCCTCAAATGCCATTTTTCCCAGATGTGAGCAAGTGAATAACTATATCTTTGCTGCCTGCCTCCACCTATCTTCACCTTCATTGTTCTCTCTCCTCCTCTCCCCTCACTGTTCTAATGTTTCCCCGGTCTGCTTTGTATCTCCCCTTATTTCTCTCACCCTCCCTTACTGAGGTTCATTGGACTCTTCCTCACCACACAAACCACAAAGGTGCATTATTCCATTATCCCATACCCCTTCCCCGCAGATTACTCCCCTCCCTGCCTCCCAACACTCCTGGTTCCCTTCCTCCCCACGACTCCTGTCTGTCCTCTACACACGCCTTCCGGGCACTCCCACAATGTCCTGTGCCTCCACTCCCCCAGCTTCCGGCCTCCCCACCCAGACCCTGTCTCTGTCATACCCTGCCAGCGTAGGGCCTGGTTCCCTACCCAACACACGCATCATTCCCCTCTTGTCCCTGCGAGTCCTGTCTTCCTTCCCCCACCCCTCGAAAATCCCACCCAGACCCTCCCCACCAGCCTATCCACCCCCCCAATCCCACCCAGGCCCTGTCTCTCCACCCCACACACAGTTCCCAACCCAGGAGTCTGTCCGTGTCGTCGTCCCCCCCCATCCTATCCTCCCCCCGAAAACCCACCCAGACCCTGTTTCTCCACCCCACACACAGTTCCCAACCCAGGGGCCTGTCCATGTCCCCCCCATCCTATCCACCCCCCAATCCCACCCAGGCACTGTCTCTCCACCCCACACACACATAGTTCCCTCCCCCCAGCCCAGGGGCCTGTCCGTGTCCCCCCCAGCCTATCCACCCCCCCAATCCCACCCAGGCCCTGTCTCTCCACCCCACACACACACAGTTCCCTCCCCCCAACCCAGGGGCCTGTCCGTGTCCCCACCAGCCTATCCACCCCCCCAATCCCACCCAGGCCCTGTCTCTCCACCCCACACACACATAGTTCCCTCCCCCCAGCCCAGGGGCCTGTCCGTGTCCCCCCCATCCTATCCACCCCCCAATCCCACCCAGGCCCTGTCTCTCCACCCCACACACACATAGTTCCCTCCCCCCAGCCCAGGGGCCTGTCCGTGTCCCCCCCAGCCTATCCACCCCCCCAATCCCACCCAGGCCCTGTCTCTCCACCCCACACACAGTTCCCAACCCAGGAGTCTGTCCGTGTCGTCGTCCCCCCCCATCCTATCCTCCCCCCGAAAACCCACCCAGACCCTGTTTCTCCACCCCACACACAGTTCCCAACCCAGGGGCCTGTCCATGTCCCCGCCCAGCCTATCCACCCCCCCAATCCCACCCAGGCCCTGTCTCCACCCCACACACACACAGTTCCCTCCCCCCAACCCAGGGGCCTGTCCGTGTCCCCACCAGCCTATCCACTCCCCCAATCCCACCCAGGCCCTGTCTCTCCACCCCACACACACACAGTTCCCTCCCGCCAACCCAGGGGCCTGTCCGTGTCCCCCCCAGCCTATCCACCCCCCCAATCCCACCCAGGCCCTGTCTCTCCACCCCACACACACACAGTTCCCTCCCGCCAACCCAGGGGCCTGTCCGTGTCCCCCCCAGCCTATCCACCCCCCCAATCCCACCCAGGCCCTGTCTCTCCACCCCACACACACACAGTTCCCTCCCGCCAACCCAGGGGCCTGTCCGTGTCCCCCCCAGCCTATCCACCCCCCCAATCCCACCCAGGCCCTGTCTCTCCACCCCACACACACACAGTTCCCTCCCCCCAGCCCAGGGGCCTGTCCGTGTCCCCCCCAGCCTATCCACCCCCCCAATCCCACCCAGGCCCTGTCTCTCCACCCCACACACACATAGTTCCCTCCCCCCAACCCAGGGGCCTGTCCATGTCCCCCCATCCTATCCACCCCCCCAATCCCACCCAGGCCCTGTCTCTCCACCCCACACACACACAGTTCCCTCCCCCCAACCCAGGGGCCTGTCCGTGTCCCCCCCAGCCTATCCACCCCCCCAATCCCACCCAGGCCCTGTCTCTCCACCCCACACACACATAGTTCCCTCCCCCCAGCCCAGGGGCCTGTCCGTGTCCCCCCCAGCCTATCCACCCCCCCAATCCCACCCAGGCCCTGTCTCTCCACCCCACACACACACAGTTCCCTCCCCCCAACCCAGGGGCCTGTCCGTGTCCCCACCAGCCTATCCACCCCCCCAATCCCACCCAGGCCCTGTCTCTCCACCCCACACACACATAGTTCCCTCCCCCCAGCCCAGGGGCCTGTCCGTGTCCCCCCCATCCTATCCACCCCCCAATCCCACCCAGGCCCTGTCTCTCCACCCCACACACACATAGTTCCCTCCCCCCAGCCCAGGGGCCTGTCCGTGTCCCCCCCAGCCTATCCACCCCCCCAATCCCACCCAGGCCCTGTCTCTCCACCCCACACACAGTTCCCAACCCAGGAGTCTGTCCGTGTCGTCGTCCCCCCCCATCCTATCCTCCCCCCGAAAACCCACCCAGACCCTGTTTCTCCACCCCACACACAGTTCCCAACCCAGGGGCCTGTCCATGTCCCCGCCCAGCCTATCCACCCCCCCAATCCCACCCAGGCCCTGTCTCCACCCCACACACACACAGTTCCCTCCCCCCAACCCAGGGGCCTGTCCGTGTCCCCACCAGCCTATCCACTCCCCCAATCCCACCCAGGCCCTGTCTCTCCACCCCACACACACACAGTTCCCTCCCGCCAACCCAGGGGCCTGTCCGTGTCCCCCCCAGCCTATCCACCCCCCCAATCCCACCCAGGCCCTGTCTCTCCACCCCACACACACACAGTTCCCTCCCGCCAACCCAGGGGCCTGTCCGTGTCCCCCCCAGCCTATCCACCCCCCCAATCCCACCCAGGCCCTGTCTCTCCACCCCACACACACACAGTTCCCTCCCGCCAACCCAGGGGCCTGTCCGTGTCCCCCCCAGCCTATCCACCCCCCCAATCCCACCCAGGCCCTGTCTCTCCACCCCACACACACACAGTTCCCTCCCCCCAGCCCAGGGGCCTGTCCGTGTCCCCCCCAGCCTATCCACCCCCCCAATCCCACCCAGGCCCTGTCTCTCCACCCCACACACACATAGTTCCCTCCCCCCAACCCAGGGGCCTGTCCATGTCCCCCCATCCTATCCACCCCCCCAATCCCACCCAGGCCCTGTCTCTCCACCCCACACACACACAGTTCCCTCCCCCCAACCCAGGGGCCTGTCCGTGTCCCCCCCAGCCTATCCACCCCCCCAATCCCACCCAGGCCCTGTCTCTCCACCCCACACACACATAGTTCCCTCCCCCCAACCCAGGGGCCTGTCCATGTCCCCCCAGCCTATCCACCCCCCCAATCCCACCCAGGCCCTGTCTCTCCACCCCACACACACACAGTTCCCTCCCCCCAACCCAGGGGCCTGTCCGTGTCCCCCCCAGCCTATCCACCCCCCCAATCCCACCCAGGCCCTGTCTCCACCCCACACACACATAGTTCCCTCCCCCCAGCCCAGGGGCCTGTCCGTGTCCCCCCCAGCCTATCCACCCCCCCAATCCCACCCAGGCCCTGTCTCTCCACCCCACACACACATAGTTCCCTCCCCCCAGCCCAGGGGCCTGTCCGTGTCCTCCCCAGCCTATCCACCCCCCCAATCCCACCCAGGCCCTGTCTCTCCACCCCACACACACATAGTTCCCTCCCCCCAACCCAGGGGCCTGTCCGTGTCCCCCCCAGCCTATCCACCCCCCCAATCCCACCCAGGCCCTGTCTCTCCACCCCACACACACACAGTTCCCTCCCCCCAGCCCAGGGGCCTGTCCGTGTCCCCCCCAGCCTATCCACCCCCCCAATCCCACCCAGGCCCTGTCTCTCCACCCCACACACACACAGTTCCCTCCCGCCAACCCAGGGGCCTGTCCGTGTCCCCCCCAGCCTATCCACCCCCCCAATCCCACCCAGGCCCTGTCTCTCCACCCCACACACACACAGTTCCCTCCCCCCAACCCAGGGGCCTGTCCGTGTCCCCCCCAGCCTATCCACCCCCCCAATCCCACCCAGGCCCTGTCTCCACCCCACACACACATAGTTCCCTCCCCCCAACCCAGGGGCCTGTCCGTGTCCCCCCCAGCCTATCCACCCCCCCAATCCCACCCAGGTCCTGTCTCCACCCCACACACACACAGTTCCCTCCCGCCAACCCAGGGGCCTGTCCGTGTCCCCCCCATCCTATCCACCCCCCCAATCCCACCCAGGCCCTGTCTCTCCACCCCACACACACACAGTTCCCTCCCCCCAGCCCAGGGGCCTGTCCGTGTCCCCCCCAGCCTATCCACCCCCCCAATCCCACCCAGGCCCTGTCTCTACCCCACACACACATAGTTCCCTCCCCCCAGCCCAGGGGCCTGTTCGTGTCCCCCCCAGCCTATCCACCCCCCCAATCCTACCCAGGCCCTGTCTCCACCCCACACACACACAGTTCCCTCCCCCCAGCCCAGGGGCCTGTCCATGTCCCCACCAGCCTATCCACCCCCCCAATCCCACCCAGGCCCTGTCTCCACCCCACACACACAGTTCCCTCCCCCCAGCCCAGGGGCCTGTCCGTGTCCCCCCCATCCTATCCACCCCCCCAATCCCACCCAGGCCCTGTCTCTCCACCCCACACACACACAGTTCCCTCCCCCCAGCCCAGGGGCCTGTCCGTGTCCCCCCCAGCCTATCCACCCCCCCAATCCCACCCAGGCCCTGTCTCTCCACCCCACACACACACAGTTCCCTCCCCCCAGCCCAGGGGCCTGTCCGTGTCCCCCCCAGCCTATCCACCCCCCCAATCCCACCCAGGCCCTGTCTCCACCCCACACACACATAGTTCCCTCCCCCCAGCCCAGGGGCCTGTCCGTGTCCCCCCCAGCCTATCCACCCCCCCAATCCCACCCAGGCCCTGTCTCCACCCCACACACACACAGTTCCCTCCCCCCAACCCAGGGGCCTGTCCGTGTCCCCCCCAGCCTATCCACCCCCCCACATTCTGCCCTCCAGGGACCTGTCCCTCCCCTTGCCCCCACACCAGGTTTGGCTCTCCCACTCCCACGCACGATGTCCCTTCTGCCCCCCCCCCCGTACATGCTCCACCCATGGCTGGCTGTCGGGGTCGGAGGGGGTGGTGCTGTTGCTGCTGCGGCTGGCGGCCAAGAGGCAGGTGTAGGACTGGGAGGCAGCCAGGGCTGCCGGTCCAGCCTGGGGCCTGCCACGCTCCCGCAGGCCGGGCCGGGCCGGGGAGCCGCCAGCCGGGACAGCGGGGGCCTGTCCGCGGCGCGGGGCCCCGTGTGGCCGGGAGGGGGAACTTCACCCCGGCCGCAGGCGCTCAAGCCCAGGGAGAGGCGGGCCTGAGGCGCCTCGGGGCAGGCCCCGAAAACCAGGGAGCGCCCCCAGCCAGCCGCCCCTCCCGACCTTCCCCCTCTTCCTGCTGCACCCAGCCGGAAACAGGGCTGCCAGCTCTGAGCCCGGACCGCTGGCCACGGGCCCTGAGCAGCCCGACCCACTTCCCGGGACTGCTGCCTCAGAGCGACCATCCTGGGGACCCCAGGCTGAAATCCACCAGCTCTCTTTAAGAGCAGAGGGCACCTGGATCCCCCTGTGACGCCCAGCGCCCCCCACACTACCGGGCGGTGTTGGCCATAGCTTGGTCAGTCGCTCCGGAGCCACATAACAGAGACCTGTGTTCATGCTAAGCCGTGTAGGATTGGAGACACCTACGCTCGTCACTTGGGGTAGGGGAGGTGAGGACGGGACTGGAGGACCTCTCGAGATCCCGTCTGGCCTCTTATTCTATGACTCTATAGGCACAGACAGGTTTTAAGGTGACACTGGACTCCCAGGAAGCTTAGTTCCCAAACAGTCACCAAAGCCTCATGGGAAAGTCCTATGGAAATTAATAGTAGTTAAAACAACAGCGTTCTCCGAAAGCTTAATCGGATTACAGAGAAAAAATATCCGCTGACTTAAATGGTGAGTGAAATCCTTTCTTTTTCTTTCTTTCTTATATATAGTCCCATAGCAAGAATATCATTTTCTATTAAATTCTATAGGCTGGTTCAAAAAATCTGTAGAAAGCTATCATTCTCTATAAATCTCTATAGGGTTTGTTTATAAGGGAAGGGTCAGCATATTCGTCCATCTGATCATTTGAAATACAAGCATGAAACGGACATCACACACTTCTCAGATCCTGCAAGGTGAATGGGAGCTAGATGTTCACTTTAGATCTTTGCTCTCATTAATATCGCCTGTTTGTAGAGTTAAGTGATATGTCTGAATCCGTAACAGGCTGGATTTTGATTAGCCAGCTTAAAATGGAAAGGTTACAGAATTGGTATTATGAGGTAAATTTCCTGTTTTACCAATTAATATCCAGAGACAGAATATACCCATGCTCACACCCTATACACTACTGTAATCATTTTTGTATAAGGCATGTCTTGTAAGGTATCATTTGAAAACTCAAAATTTTCTGGTCAGTATCGTCCTGATAAAATGTGTGGCAACACTGCATATGAAGTTATAAGATTGCCCTGGACGGTGGTGTTAACACATGTTCCAAACCCCACAACCCTGCCCAAACAAAAGTTGGCAAACATGGCTGTCCTAAACAAAGGAATGTGTGCTCTGTTTAATTTGCATTTAAGCAGTAAACAGAGTCATCAAGCAGGAAGGGAAGACAAAGGAAGTTCAAACAGATGGAAAAAACAGAGGGAAATGTCCTTCTACATATACTGTCTCCTAGTGTGCAGCTGGAAATGTTTTTTTCAAGAGGGAGACTAAAACTATAAAAAAGGGGGACAAACACCCCAAGGCATCCCTCTCTCTCTCTCTCTCTCTGCCCATCACATTCACCGCACCTAAAGAGAAAATGGAAGCATTCATTGGACTGTGGGAGAGGGGTCTTGGCCTACAGAATTTGGTCAGTAAAACTGCTGAAAGCATGTGGTGAGAATCTTTACTTGAATCTGATATAGTTTAAGTTAAGCATAAGTAAACATTTTTATTTTTATTTTGCTTGTTACCATTTCTGACTTGCACCTTATTACTTTTACTCCCTTAAAATCTATCTCTTTATAGTTAATATACTTGTTTTACTGTTTTATCTAATCCAGTGTGTTTAAATTGAAGTGTCTGAATAACTATTTGAGATAATGAACTGGCATATTATTCCCTTTAGGAATAATAGACTTAAAATATTTTGTACTGTCCATGAGAGGGCTGGGCAGTACAGGACATAGATTTCTCCCCAGAAATGTAAGACTGGGGGTGTATTGGGGTCATGCTGCAATATAATCAAGGCTGGTGAGAGCCAGAAACAGCGGCCCAGGTGGCAGCTAATTCAGCAAGGAATTATAAGGCACCCCAGATTGCAGGGCAGGGGTGACACAGCTCCCCACTGCTCTGGACTGTGTCCTGGTATGTCACACATCCATTCTATTTACATTTTTAACTAGTGAAAGGCCCAAGACATCTGATTCCAGTCTGGGTTTCAAACATTCTGAATTTCTGCAGTGCGGTTCAATCTCTATTGAAACAAGGGCCAACTGCACAATTTGTATCTTGAGCCAGATTCTGAAACGCCAGACAGACATAGGCACATTTTGATGCTTGGATTTGCGCCCACCTTTAATCTTCATCCCTCTTCCAGCTATACACAAACTACTTACGTTTCCTCTGGCATCAGCAACTGTATTATCTGCAGACTAAAACCTTGCATAACTCTATTGTCTGTAAAGAACAAACCACCACAGCCAGTGGAGGGGGACTTTAAAACTGGATGGGTCATTTCCATTGCTTGCCTTTATGACTTTGGGGTTTATTTTCTTCTGCTGCACCTTTACAGATCCTTCTTTCTTGCCAATATGCATTTTCCAGATGGCAAGTGTCTATTCCTCTCTCTCTCTCCCTGGGAAAATCCTCAGAGAATTACCTGGATCCACTTTAGGATTGGCTCAGCTAAGACAAGGGAGACCCCATGTTCAGAAATGACTGAAGGAAGTTCACATGGGCTCAACACAATGTGCTGCATATGACTATAAATCCTCTTAATTCTTCTTCCCACCTTCATAATCCCTGAAAGTAATGCCTCGCTCAGGAGAGCAAATGTTGCCAGCCGCCCACATTTAAAAGGCTTTGCAAGTCATGCCAGGTTCTGAGAATCAAATTATGCCAGGAATATTGTGTCATCCACACAAGCTAAATAAAACATGGGTGACTACTTAAACCACCCACAGGGCATTGGATGCTAGGTCCCCACTTGTTTGGAGGTATGTGAATCCCCAGACCCAGGCTCTGTTAATAAGTACATTTAAAAAAGAAAAATTCTATTTTATTTCATCCTGAAGGATTCTCAAACTGCATAACAGAACTTGTAAACTTAATAGACTCACTATAGTAGGGATCACATACTTCAGCACTGAAATACAACCACCTCTGTATGGGGGAGGGGAAGGAGTCTTAACTGCTTAATCTTCTACAGGATAGAAACCAAAGATGATCTTATCTGGTAGAAACCACAGGGAGCTTAGGAAAACAGACTGTAATTCCACATGTTGGAATTTGGCTAGGAAAGCCAAACACTTAGCAAGTAGGTTTCATCAGTTTCATCAGCACTGGAATGGGTTACCTAGGGAAGTGGTGGAATCTCCTTCCTTAGAGGTTTTTAAGGTCAGGCTTGACAAAGCCCTGGCTGGGATGATCTAATTGGGGTTGGTCCTGCTTTGAGCAGGGGGTTGGACTAGATGACCTCCTGAGGTCCCTTCCAACCCTGAGATTCTATGATTCTATGATTCTATGAATTTAAGGTGGGACTTCCAAAACTGATTTAGTTAAATGAACATAAAGAACCTGTGTAGACACTCTTAGTTGAGTTTGAGCTTATTTGATTTAGCTTAAACCTGTTCCTAATCAATTTAAATGAAAGGCTGGTTAAACTGAAATAAGAATATCCACATGGCCTTTAGCACTGGTCTACACTAGGCCTGGGTCTACACTACAGAGTTAGGTCGACGCAAGGCAGCTTATGTTGACCTATGTCTGTAAGTGTCTACATTAAAATTTCACTCCAGCCAACGTAACTCGCCCGTTACACTGACTTAACTCCACCTCCACAAGTGGCGTAGTTAGGTCAACACATTGTCAGTGTAGACGCTAAGTTGCTTACTTTGACTGTTGCTGGCTTGCCGAAGCCATCCTATGATGCCCCCACGCTGAACGTTCAATTGGTGTGCAAGCACTCCTGGTGAGGATGTGCATGGCCGACACAAGGAACAACGTGTAGACATCCACAAGCAATATAATTTCTGCAGTGTCTGCATGCCGATGTAAGTTAGGTCACCTTAATTTTGTGGTGTAGACGTGCCCTTAGTAACGATGTCATGAGACCTTTAAAGAGACATGGGTAGCTCAGATTTGGTTACAAATCTGCTGTACTTATTCAGGCAACATCACCACTAATTAATTATTTGGCTTTGGGCTTTAAATAAGACTCTTCTAAATCTAAGATGAATAGAAATGCTGGAGGTTTAAACCAATATTCACTGTGGTGTTGGCAGCCCGAGCACTGCACAATATTGGCAACCGCCAGCATGAGTCAGGCACCTGCACAATCATGAGACTTTGGGTCCCTTTAATTTGCCTTTGCTTTAGAGGGGTCTGTAGAGTTCCTGCTCTTGGTGCTTAGCCCAAAGGGGCTGCACACCTGGCCTGGAGTTGCAGGAGGAACAGAGGTGAGGATGTGGGAGCTCAGGGCAGAACCGATGTGATCTCATTTTCATTTCCATAGAAAATAACAGACCCCTCACGTTTTTCAGACCACGTCGTGCCTGGAATCCTCATGCACAAAGTTCTCCTCCACAGCCATGAGAGCTAGAGACTTACTTCCCTCTGTAAATGAAAGCTGAGATCCTTCTGTAGTCACAAGGCTTAAAGCTGGAACTCTCAGAAAAACACCAAACAGCGAAATTGCCAGAATTGGCCACAGGGATTGCAGCCTGGGGCTAGTGCCTTAGAATCAGAAAGTGGAAATAGACGAGAAACTGATGATATGTACCGAAATCAGTGACTAAGCTAGGGCTAGTGACCAAGCTGAGTCCAGTGAAAACCAAAAGTAGTGAAAATTTACTAATTTTAGTTCCACTTTAATAATTGCTGGTGTTATTTGTAACCTATGTAAAGACATTTATTTTTGAAAAGCATGTGAATTTTCACCTGTGCACATCCCTTTAGTGCTTACCAGCATTCAGGCCTTTGCCTTTACATCACTTCCACCGGCCGGCACTTCCTGCAGCACTGTTCTCTGTAACACAGTGCTGTGCTTTGGTTTAGTGCCAGCTGCTGAGTTACCAGAGCCACTTCCTGCAGGCACTGGGTATCCCTCTGAGCAGTGGTGGGGTCACATGCAAGTATTGACCCAGCCTGTGCCTGCTTAGTTTATGAGATTTGATGGGATCAGAGTTCATGTGGGTGTGGTTGCAGAAAATGATACTTTTGCTATAAACCACATGTTCAAACTTTCCTCAGTCACCATCCTCCTGGGGATCATACCAGTTCTGGGTGATTATCATGAGCATGTCCAGATAAGTTTTTTCTGATAAACATCAGGACTTCAGCTGTTGATCCATACTCTAGTGGAACTAGTTCACTCATCACTAGCTAAAGACAGAGCGTAACAATCCAAAGATAGACCAAATGATGCTGAGCAATGCAAGGATGAGAAGTGAAAGGACTGGCTGTCATAAAAAAACATGGCCGCACGTCGAGCTATGTGGCCTCTCTAATTCTGTGAGCCCTGAAGCCTGATTGAACTATATTGGAAAAGTTGGGCTGCAAAGGAGGAGTTCCCAATTGATTAAAAATGCAAAAGCATGATTTACTAAGTCAATAAATTATGTGGCCATCACTGTGGCTTTGGCTTCTGATCTCTGAGGCACATTCAAAGACCGAACGGCATGCAGGACATCCCACAGTAGTGAGCGGTAGTACTCATCTTCCTGTGAAACCCCCAGCCTACCAGAAGAATGCTATTCCATTGATCAAACAGTCGCTTAGGTTGAAAGAGGAGCCATGGGCCAGGCCCCACCTGAACCAGACTGGCAGGCTATCAAAGCACGTGTGTTCTCTTCACTGAGAGCAGCCTGCCTCCACTTCTTAAAATGGACTATTCCAAATAAATGGACTATGAGCAACACAAGGGCCTCCGCTGACCATGTCCTTTGTGATGGTGCATAGAGAGGTGGGCACACCTAAAGGAGGTCCCAAATCTCATGGGGCTTTATAGATTACAATGAACACCTTTTGCTGCACCTGGAAGCTGACGAGACACAAATGTTCATCTGTGCCAGTGAACTCTATGTTCTGTACTAGCTGATGTAATTTCCTGGGGTTCTCCCCTCAAAGTTCCCAACCAAGACTTTAGAACAACCAAAGAACAGCCTGCCCCCAGAGATCCCATCCCAGGTTTTACACTGAACCTAGCATAGGAGTGAGGGTGTATGCCCATGACCTTTACACGCAGTTAGGAAAGCTCACAATAAAGTGAGCTGTCGAGGCTCCATGCTTTGATTTAAGCAGTTCCCCAGTCACCTGGGACCTGACAGATGAAGCTGCTGAGTGCTCATTAAGTCGAGCCCTGAGTGGAGCCTTTGAAAGAAAACATTCACTTAAAACCTGAAGAAAATTGGGCAGATCGTCAGCTGATGAAGGTTCCTGCTGCAGGGGCTATTTAAAGGCTGCTGAAATGGGATGGAACAGGTCCAGATTCTCCTGACTTAGTGTTGCCATAGCAGGTAAACACTTGCTCAGCAGCCAAAGCAGGGTTTGGATCTACACCACGTCATTGGCCCTATGCCCTGCATCCCATCGACAGGATCATCCAGCGCAGATCCAGCACAAGAGGAGGCAGCTGTGCTAATGTACAGACTGCTCTGGAAGCTGGATGCTTAGTATAGAAGCGAGGAACTGAGGGAGAGGACAGGGCATTGATGAGCATTTCTGCTGAGCCTAAGAACCTGTTTGTGGCATTCAATATGTTGCAGGATGATGCCGCCCAAAGGCAACATAATACTTGAGAATCAGGCTGCCATGGCTTTGGCAAGCAGAGCTGCGACGCCTTCCCATGGCAACTCAGCCCCATTCCAGCAGCGCTTTGTCTCTTGGTCTGATGAACTGGCACAGAATGTGCTGAGCTGGAGCCTTCAACCTCCTGAGCACACGCTCTTCCCTGCCACAGATGAGTGCAACCAAAGGGCCACTTTATGCAAGGTAGAGAGAGAGAGAGAGAGAGAGATAGAGAGACGTCCTTTAACGCCCCACTGGGGCCAGACACGGTGGTGCTGGGGAGTACAGGCCCCGTGCGAGGCTAGGACTTGTGGCTATAACCTCTCAAAGTGGGTAATGAGCAAGAGGAGGATTCCTCCTGCCTCCTCTGGCACTCATGAGCAGTCTGGCTGCCCCTCATACAATGGAGGGGAAAGGTGCAGGGAAGCCTTTCATCCGTGCACCACCCAGGAAGCAGCCTGTCGCTTTGTAACAGCATTGGGACTCCCCAGAGGATGTTGTTGCAGGTGGTCTCGGCATTTCTGTTTTTCTGACTGTACAGGAATTAGAACTTTGAGACATGCTTTTTGCTGGCTGTGGTGCAGTTCTGTTCAGCTGCTGGCCATGTCGCCAGCAAAGTCTGCTGACGGCCTTGATTTGGCTAAGAATCATTCTTCAGTGTAGCTGGATGATGTGCCCGGGCTAGCCAACAAGACATGAAACCATTCCACCCCCACCATCTCGCCCTGTGTGTGATATAGGAGCCCCTGCCATTCACCAGGAACTGGATTGAGACCCTCAGCTCTCTTCAGTGTTGCTGCTTACTGCCGAAAGGCGCTGCTAAAATACTGTAATTGACAAAGCTCAGATATAAGATGTATATTTCCTAGGCAGTTGGGGATGGGTAAAAAGCTACAGCTGCATCAGGGGGAAACCTGGGAGGCAGCTCCTAGGGGCATTCTGCCTGCAGAGGACAGAGGCTCAAAGGTCCTCGGCGGGCTGGGTGGGGAGAGTGTGGAAACTGCTCTACTGTCAGCGGGTGCAGCACATGCCCCTCCCAGCAGCTGTTTGCAGTGGATGCAGAAGAGATAGGGTCATGGCGACTCTCCTTTCCCATCTGGCGCTGAGGATGCAGCTAGCTCTCCTCCCTGTGAACAGAGAGCACGAACACCCGGATTCTAGCTACCCCTGGCACAAGTGCCTGGGAGGAGAAAGTCCCCTTCTCTCGCTCTCCCCACCACCACTCCTTTGTGCACACTGCATGAGCTGCTAAAAAGTGGAACAACTAATTGTACTTCCAAAGCACTTCCCCCGCTCCACCTTTCCCACCTCCCCAGAATGCCGCAGTCACACAAGAGCGCTCACCACAACGCAGAGATAGGGCTGATTCCATGAACATTAACAAAAACATCCTGAAGATGGGTTAGATTGGCAAGCACCTCTGGGGAGCAATGGGATTCCACCCTGGGGACTGCAACAGCAAAGCTTAGTCACCCCCTGACCTACGGCATGGAGGGTAGGATCCCAGAAATCCGCATGTGAGATTGCAGCAGGGTGTGCCTGAGCAGGGGTGACTCAGTCCCAGCTTGGGAGAACTATGCAGAGTTGACTTCAACAGAAGAATAAGAAAAATGTGGCCGGTTTATGCTCACCTGAGAGGTGGAGTCCCACATGAAGGGGTGGAAGCCCCATTGCTAGGGATGTTACGATTAGACTGGAAAAAGCCTGAGGAAAAGTACGGGGCAGAACAGTCCTTCACTAGCGGGGGTGCTAGGTCTTTTTCCTTTCTGATTTCTATGGGTTGGATCTTGATGTTCTTACTCAGACAAAACCCCGACTGACGTCAGTGAATAAATGACCTCAGGGTTTGACCCTGTGATTCAGCCTTCAACCAGAACCTACGCTGAAAACACCAAGCCCACTTTGAATGCTGAATTTAGCTGTAGAAAACAGAGATCCGTTGGAAATGACACAGGCTGAGAGGGCCCAGTGAGGTGTAAAAGAAAACCAGAAATCACCCCCCTCCTTCCTTTACCAGCTCGTTTTCCTCTTTGGGGTTGAGCAATGCATGGTGATCCTTCCAGGACTTTTCTTCCATCGGTCTGGGTTAGTTTCACTCACTCCAGGGTGTTGTCTCTTGGCTGGGAAGAGAGCTCTTGGACGCTGCTACTGACTTGAACTCAGGACATCAGTTAATTCCTATCTACTGGTTCTAAAAATCCCCGAGCATGCACCTTCATTGTTGAACTGGCAACACAGAAGAAGGAAATTCATTCTTGCCTGTAAAGCTCTCAGGTATTTACTTATGCAACTCCTGCACGCCTCTCCCGCCTAGTGTTATTTTGCTCAGTCATATGAAAATTACTATTTAAAGTGACACAACTAAAGGGAAAATAAGGGAGGGACCAAGTGGGTCATGCCTCCTGCTGGGCCCGCCTAGAGTTCTGGGCACCTCTGAGCCAAACAGGAGCTGATACATCGAAGGGAAATCAGAGCAGATCAGTAACGAGAAGGGGCTGGAGAGGATTAGTGTCCATAGAGAGGCACAGATTTGGATCCTGATGTTGGGAGATGTTGGGCTACTGGAGTCGGGTTCAGTTCATTGGAGAGAAGTGTCCATTTGTGGTTCAAAAGAAGCGATCCCCCAAAGTTTGAGTCTGGGATTTGGTGTGGCCCAGGCAAGGAATGTGGGATGTGGTTCTGACCCAAATTTCCCATGGACAGGGCTCTGAACCAGAACTAAGCTGAGATGTGTTATGTGCGGTCAAGCAAACAGCCGGTGATCTCAGACCTGCAAGCGGCATTCAGTGGGAAATGTTGCAAAGCAGGGACCTGGAGGGGGGTTACCCTCCATGACTTCTGCTGGCAAGAGAGGAGCAGCCGGGTGGCTCTGCATCTATCACTGCAGTAACTCCCCACTTAACGTCGTCCTGGTAAATGTTATGTTGTTATGTTGCTGATCAATTAGGGAACATGCTCATTTAAAGTCACACAATGCTCCCTTATAACGTTGTTTGGCAGCCGCCTGCTTTATCCACTGCTTGCAGGAAGAGCAGCCCGCTGGAGCTAGCTGGTGGGGGCTTGGAGCCAGGGTGGACCAGCAGCCCCCCTATCAGCTCCCCTGAGTTCCTTGTGCCGCAGCCGCCCAGCAGGCTATCACCGCTCCTGTACCCCTTCTCCACAGAGCAGGTGAGGGGGACACGGCTCAGGATGGAGGGAGCTTGCTGGCAGCAGCTGCTGTCTCAACTTGTTGATCTACTTAAAAAGGCAGTGTACTTAGAGTGGCGTCAGCCTACTTAAAGGGGCAATGTGCGTCTCTCTCTCACACGGTGTGTGTCTGTCTCTCTCTGCCATGCTGTTTCCCCTCCCTCCATTCCTGCTGCCTTGTAGAGTGTGAGGCTCCATTAACAACAATGTGTTAACCCTTGAGGGCTCAGCCGAATGCTAGTTCATCATTTAGCAATAAGGCATTCCTTGGGAAATATCCCACCCTCTTCCACCCTCTGACTTCACCACCTCAACCAAGCTTCACAATCATCATTGCTGTGTACAGTAATAAACTGTTTGTTTAAAACGGTGTGTGTGTGTGTGTGTGTGTGTGTGTGTGTATAGTCTTTTGTCTGGGAAAAAACTTTCCCTGGAACCTCACCCCCCTTATTTACATCGTTTCGCTTAAAGTAGCATTTTTCAGGAACATAACTACAACGTTAAGCGAGGAGTTACTGAATTTTAAACAGTCTTGTCCCATTCCTACGCTCCAGCCCCGTGTTTTGCAGAGCTGGTTATTAGGTATTAGCTTGAGGCAGGAACATAAATATCATATTACTTTGTGTTCCCTGCCCATTCTCTTTCTGACACAAGGTTTGATACATGGTTGAAAACAGTCTTTTATCAAGGTGGAAATCAGAGGTCTTGGGGTTTAAAAACATGCCGGCTTTTATCTTGTTTCATTGTTTCAAAATACAACTTTGCATTCATTCATTAAGTGGGCCTAATCCTCCCTTGCCTGGCATGCTGGGAAATCCTTCACACTTGATTTTAGTAAGGCTTTTGATACTGTCTCACATGACCTTTTCATAAACAAACTAGGGAAATACCATCTATATGGCGATACTATAATGTGGGTGCATAACTGGTTGGAAAATCATTCCCAGAGAGTAGTTATCAGTGGTTCACAGTCATGCTGGAAGGACATAATGAGTGGGGTCCCACAGGGATCATTTCTGGGTCCGGTTCTGTTCAATATCTTCATCAAAGTTTGCGGACGATACCAAGCTGGGAGGGGTTGCAAGTGCTTTGGAGGATACGATTAAAATTCAAAATGATCTGGACAAACTGGAGAAATGGTCTGAAGTAAATAGGATGAAATTCAATGAGGACAAATGCAAAGTACTCTACTTAGGAGGGAACAATCAGTTGCACACGTACAAAATGGGAAATGACTGCCTAGGAAGGAGCACTGTGGAAAGAGATCTGGGGATCCTAGTGGATCACAAGCTAAATATGAGCCAACAGTGTAACGCTGTTGCAAAAAAAGCGAACATCCTTCTGGGATGTATTAGCAGGAGTGTTGTAAGCAAGATATGAGAAGTAATTCTTCCGCTCTACTCCGCTCTGATTAGGCCTCAACTGAAGTATTGTGTCCAGTTCTGGGTGCCACATTTCAGGAAAGATGTGGACAAATTGGAAAATATTCCAGAGAAGAGCAACAAAAATTGATTAAAGGTCTAGGAAACATGACCTATGAGGGAAGATTGAAAAAATTGGGTTTGTTTAGTCTGGAAAAGAAAAGATTGAGAGGGGACATGATAACAATTTTCAAGTACATAAAAGGTTGTTACAAGGAGGAGGGAGAAAAATTCTTCTTCTTAACCTCTGAGGATTGGACAAGAAGCAATGGGCTTAAATTGCAATAAGGGAGGTTTAGGTTGGACATTAGGAAAAACTTCCTGTCAGGGTGGTGAAGCACTGGTATAAATTGCCTAGGGAGGTTGTGGAATCTCCATCATTGGAGATTTTTAAGAGCAGGGACACAACAGGTTAGGCAGACAACTGTCGGGGATGGTCTAGATAATACTTAGTCCTGCCGTGAGTGCAGGGGGCTGGACTAGATGACCTCTCGAGGTCCCTTCCAGTCCTGTGATTCTATGCCAGGTGAGTGCAATGTACTGCCACTGATGGGAATGGAGAGTTCTGACTAGGGCCTAGGGCGCGAAACTTCCTTGCACCGGCCCTGTGCCCCCCACCCAGCTAACACCGCCCCCCCACAGCCAACACTGCCCCCCACAGCCAATCCACCCCCCTGTGCCCCCCCCCAGCTAACCCCACCCCCCCACAGCTCAGCCCCCCTCCCGGCAGCCTCCCCCCGCCCGCAGTGCCCCTCCCAGCAGCCGTGGCCAGGCGCCCCCCCGGCTCCTGGCTCAGCCGCGGAGCCGGGCGGCGTGAGGCAGCCGCGGCCAGGCGGCCAGGCGCCCCCCCGGCTCAGCCGCGGAGCCAGCAGGGCAGGCTGCAGCCGCGGCCAGCCGCCCCCCGGCGCCCTAGGCAACTGCCTAGGGTCGCCTAGTGGGAGCGCCAGTCCTGCCTGTACCGCTTGAAAAGAGAGCCTGGGCTTAACGGGACTGGATTACTTCCCACACACTTTGAAGAAAGGGCGCAGCGGGACCAGTGATGTGGCAAAATTTGCAGCTGACATAAAATTATTCCGGTTACTGCAGGGGGCAGAAGGCTGAGGTGCACTTCCAGGGAGCCAGGGAACAGGCAGCAGGGGACAGGTGAAATCCAGTGTTGGTAAATGCAGAATACTGCCGGCGGGGGGGAGAGTTTGAACTACTCAGACCCCATACATCTTACTGGGCTCTAAATTAATTGTAACTACTCAAGAGAGGATGTGCACAGGTCAATGAAACCTCTGCTCAGTGTGCAGGTGCAGTTAAAAGAGCAAACAGAGTGTGAGGTACATAAGGATGGAGACTGTCACTGAGCCTTTATATAAATTCATCTGAGTACTGCATGCAAGACTGGTACTGCAGCTCAGTAACAGTAAAGCAGGAAGAGAAAGGGTTCAGAGAGGCAGCAAGACTGATCAGGGGCCTGGGAAAAATACCATGTGAAGAGAGACTGTAAATCTTAGGTCTGTGTATCGTGTTGAGATGAATATAGGGGGATGAAGTGGGGCATTCAAAATGATGACTGTCAGAGACGATGCTCCTATTTACTCACTCCTGATACACCATGGGGCAGGGTCAATGAAACTGAGAGGCAACAGATTTTGCTGGTAAAAGGAATGTTTTTTACATAGCATGTAATTGGCTTGTGGAACTCATTGCCACTAGATATCATTGAGGCCAAGAACTTAGCAGGATTCCAAGAGGGGCCAGATGTTTATGTGGCTAATAGGAATGTGCTTAGTTACCTGACACAGCGCAAAACAAAGTTTGTAGACAGGATATAAACCTGCAGGCTTCAAAGCATGAGGCAATTTCAAATTGTCAGGGGTTAGGAAGAAACTTATTTCTTCTCTCCTCTCTCCCTCCCTTTGCCTTTTGTTTAATGAGAGTCTGGCTTAGCTGGCCAAGACTGTATATTTTGCAACACTGCTGTGAGCCTGTGACCAGTCAGGCAGCTAAAAGCAGAGCCTTAGACAGCCTGAGGCTGGTACCAGTTTGCCAGCTCTCAGAGCAGCTGATCAGACCGTATGCCATGCCAGGACTCAGCATCAACACCAGGAAGTGCATTTTCTGTCTTTGTTCTTGCCTCTCCTGCTGTTTTCTCTGTAAGGCAATGGGCTCAGACTGTAACCACAACAGGCCCTGCCCATCGCAACAAACCTCCTTTTCCCCAACACAACCTGCTAACACCATCTGAAACTCTGTCAGACGGGGATGGGGTCTTCATTCTACCCGCTTTCTACAGCTCCAGGGACAGTGAACGAGGGCTACTGTTACCAGGAGAGCCTCACTCGGTCGATACTTTAGCAGCACCACACAGGAACTCTGTGGCAGAGGCAGGGAGAGAATCCATTTCTCCAGCACAGCATTCAACTGCCTTAACCATGAAACTATCCCTTCTCTTTCTGCAATCCCCCGACCCAATCACCGCTCACCTTCCAACTACTGCAACAAGTGACGCTGGGGAGGTCCTACCGACAGCTGCTTCCTTCACTCCCCAACCCTGACCACATCCATCCTGGGTGCAAGCAACAGGTCACCAGGAAATACACCTTATCGGGCCAACTTAGTCTGTTTGCCTGTCACAGGCGGCACATGCAAAGTATCCAGATGCCTTACGGAAGAGAGACCCCCCACGTATGCTCACTTGGGGCTTGTCTGTATGGGGAAATAGCCCAGCAAAGCCATTCTGCACTAGCTGGTCCGCTCTCGCGCCCCGCGGATGCTCTTACTGTGCACTAGGAGGAGCGCCTTTGGAAGTGGATTAAGCACAAAGGCACACAGTGCGGAAGAACAGTGGGAGTTACTGCAGAATAGCGAGTGCACTTTTAATTCCCCCCTAGCTTGTTCTGCAATAGCCTCCCAGGGAGACACGCTTTAGAGCCACCGCACACTTAACATCTAGGGGCCAGCTCATGCTCAGTGGTTCTGGATGGCATTGGAGGCGCTGCCCTATGGGGAGCAGTGGGAGCTAGTCTGTGGCTTAAGGAGGCAGAGTGCCCCTTGCCCCCCTCCCGCCCCCCCGAGACTAGGGTACTGAGCTCATTACAAGGCTCCGGTGTCCCCAACCCCAGCAGGGCTCCCATCAGAACCGAAAGCTGCCTGCCCCGGGCAATGGGACCAGTGTGATCTCCCCAGAGGCGAATGCTCACTCCAGAGCCACACCACCTGGGCTGCCTGCGGGGGAAACCGTTGTCCTGGCTCTGTGCCACCAGAGCTGGATTTACAGCCACGTTATGCTTGTGGTGTGTCACAAAGCAACCCTGGCATGGGGAATGTGGGCCCAGAAGTTCAGCCAGGTGTGGGGATTCGGCCAATCCCAGCTCTAGCCGTACTTCTTTAAGGCTTAGTCCTTTTATGCCAGCTGTAGCCTTGTCCTGGGCATCTGCCCTGCCACTTCCTTCAGAGCATATCCTCATTGCTTTCAAACACTGGATTCCTGTAAGCTATCCTGTTGTCCTCCACTGGTATCACCCTGGACTCTGAGAAGATGGTTTCGTTCAGAGGAGGCCAGGCTGAGTCCTGCTCCAGCATCCTTTGCAGCCTCTTGTAAAGGCTCTTGGATTGGTACCGGAAGCACTTTTTGAGCAGCATCCAGAGGGCCCTGTTTTCAATGACGGTCTCCTGTGAAAGTAAGGGCCAAGAGTGAACCACTGACAAGCCTAGAGCGCGACTTTCCCCCTTCAAACAGAGGACAGGCTCGGTACAAGGAGTGGGAACTCTCCCACCCTGGCCTGCTGATACACCTCACCTCACCCACTTCAAACCATCAGCTCCAACACTCCTGCCACTAGTTACACCCTAGCAACCCCACTCCAACCAATGGGCCTTCACAGCTCTGAAAATCAGCCCAACGTACTGAGGGCTTCTGGCAACGGGGTGGATGGTGCTTCACTCCATCCTGCCTAATTACTGGAGGGTGAGAGAGGAGTTCACCTCTCAATGTTCATTCAGTCCTGGGACCCTTGGGGTAACTGCCAGCAAGGGGGCCAAGCAGGGCCACTGGTCCACTAGGATCTGGAGGGGGATCACCAGTGCTGCTCACATGGGCTTCCCAGCATCCATTGCCGGTACAACATTTGGCTGCTGTTGACTTGGGATGGAACTGGAGCAGTGACCTAAAGGGTAAAGGTTCCCGTGATCCAGACCCTGAACCATCCTCTCTGCCCACAGGCAGGTGCATTTCCTTTAACAGACTCTATGTGGCTCCAAGGAGTTGGGAACTCTTCAATACCAAGTAGGTCTAAATTCAAGCTGCAACTCGCCTCCCTTCCCCACCAGCTTCCCTGACCTGCTTCATCGCTGTGCAGCCAGTGTGCGGGGGCAAAGGAAAGAGGGGCCAGCATGGAAATAAGCCAGAGCCACATTGTCTCTACAGAGGAGGACTCTCATGCTTTCTGCATGCACACAGTTAATTTCTGCTGCTGTAAACCGGAAGGGATCGCTAGCCTATGAATCATTCTCATCAACAGCTGCCCTGACAGCGGAGTGGGGGATTGCTGGTCAAAGCCCACTCTGGATGCTCGCATTCGAACCTACCTAGGTGGCCTCTGCAGTTTCAGCAGGATAGGGTGTGCTTCACCGCCCGCCCTACGCTGTTGTGCAATGTCTCTGCAGCTCATGAAGCTGTTGTTGGACGTGTCCACGGTGGGCGAATGGAAAGTTACTCACTTAAGGCCATTGACCCATGCCTACCTCTGGGCACAAGCCACCTTCTGGAGGAACCGGCCCTCTGGGGCTGAGTCCCTCCTTGTGGATACGACCATTCAGGTCTGACCTCTCTATGAGAAGTGGGGCCACAGCCACCTCCCTTCCTTCTGCTAATCTGCAGCATTTGAGTGGAAAGCTCCGAAGATGAGGAAGAAAATCCAAACCCTTCTGTGGCCCCGCCCCCAGCAGGAGCAGTGATCCCAGTGCCAGCAGCTCATCTCAGGAGGAAAGGTGCTGAGGCTGGGATGCAGCAGCCCACTGCCAGGTTTGGACATTGGGATCCCAGCAAACGCTGCTTTTCTAGATGTGCCCATGCTTGGTCGAGCCAGGGCAGGGAGGACACCTCTGCCATATGGGAGTAATATGCAGAGTCAACACCCTGGGAAAAGCATCCTTCTCCCCAGTACGCACTGTGGAGTTTGGGGAGCCGGTTGGGCTCCCTCTGCAGAAAGAGCCCTGCAGATAAGCTACTGCAGGGAGGGGAAGAATGAAATTCTTAGCAGCACATGAGTCCCCCTGCCAGCTCAGACCTTAGTCCCCCGCATCTGCTGCCTGACGTGCCCAGTGCCGGATGCCAGGGATATCGTCCATAATTAGCCAATTGGGACCTGTCGAGCATAGGCCAGGATAGCAGAGGAGGTGGGGGGTGTACACAGTTCCTCTTGACCCCTGTAGTGGTAAATGTACCCCAGAAGCACAGGGCTGCTGTAGGCTTTTTCTGGCAGCCTTCCTCGGTTATGAACGGGCCCGTCTGCAGACACAGAATTTGGCACTACGAGCCTGTGTAGCAGCGAATGTCACCTCCAGCTCCACCGTGCAACTGAGTCCTTTCTTTCACTCATTGTAAAAGCGTTCGCCGCTAGAGACCAGGGAGTGGGGAGTGTCCAGACCCATTTTGCTCTGAAATTAAACCCAGGCTCTCACCTCTACAATGAAGGACATGGCAAATGTGACCAGCAGCATGATCACCATGGAGATTCTCCAGAAGGTAGGGGTGCACACGAGCTGGGAGAAAGGGAGACGGAAGCCAGTCAGCAATGTGTGTGCACCTGCGAGCGTTTGTGTGAGCTGACATCATCAGAGCACAGCATTCTCGTTTGACTGGAGGTATTAGCCACTACCTGCTGAGTGGACAGGGGGTGACCTTGCTCTCTAGCATGATGAAATCCTAATAAAGAATAACTGAAACAGCCTTTCATCTCATGACTCAGCAGAGAAAATGGAGCTGCAGCTTTGGAACAGGAAATCTATTTTCTCTCTTTCTTTCTTTTTTAAAGAGCAAGAGTGTGAGAGAGGCCATTCCAGCTCCGAATCCAGATCCAAACTTCCCAAAGGGTGGGCGTCTTGGAATCTCTGGTTTTGGTTCAACTCATTTGAGGGCTGGAGCCCAGATCCAAAGTATGGATTGGTGCTTTCACCCAGAGTTTGGGTTCCCACGTTTTTCTATTTTTCCTCACCAAAGATTGAGACTTTATCTATGATGTAAACTAAATCCCTCTCTTCCAAGCAGATTCAAATGAGATTGTTGTCATGGCGTTCTTCCCAGAGCCAGTTTTAGTCCATTATAACAGCGATGGTGAGAATGTGTTACTGTGGGTATGGAACTATCTGGGATAATGCTTCCCTTAAAGTGCCAGCTAGTGGCTGATTCTGTTGACTGTAGCTGTCCAGTTACAACATGCTCTGTTTGCTGGGAGTTGTTCTGGAAGGAGAGGCAGTTGCAGCATGGCTGGTTGGTAAGGAGCAGTGAAATCTCGGGTCTGTTTCCTGCGTGTCCCTATTTCCTGATGCAGTTACTGTCGCCCTTACGTTACTATCTGATCACAAATGCTATTAATGCACTGTGGGCTAGGCCATGGCAGACTCTGGACTGTGAGCATGTGCCACACATTAGACTACTGTTAGCTGGATTTTCTTAGACTGTGACTTTGGTGCTGGTGCAAGGTGCTTGCTGGCAGCCCCAGGGAATGCAGCCCTGTCTCTGCTTGCAGAGCAGGGCCAGCATGGACGGCAGCTGTGCAAACTTCCACACACCGCCCCTGCCCCTGTGCTTTGACACTGACCTGGCGCAGCCGCCTCCAGGTGTATCCAGTCCATTCGGCCAACAAGGGCAGCAAGTGAGGTGGGTTTGGTGATGTAGACACCTCTCTGGTAGGGACTGGACATAGGTCTCTATCCAGCTATCAGGTGGTAAGAGTGCCCAGATCCAAGCTGGTTTCAGTCTGGCAATGAAGAGGTGACCGAATGCATATCCCCAGAGCCCCAGGAACTGTTCGGTCCTTCTTATCTGACTCAAACCTACTTTAAACTTAGCTTGGCTTTCGACTTACTGGAACACCCAGTGAGATTCTGTGCCTGTTGTCAGATGTGATCCTAGTGCAGACTGTTAATAAAATACAGTATGCAGTGGTGTTGTAACCGTGTCAGTCCCAGGATTTTAGCGGGACAAGGTGCAGCTTCTGTTGGTGAGAGAGACAAGCTTTCGACCTTACCTCACCCAGACCTGAGGAAGAGCTCTGCGTAAGCTCAAAAGCCTGTCTCTCGCTCTCACCAACAGAAGCTGGTCCAATAAAAGATATGACCTCCTGTACCCGGTCTCTCTAATGAAATACAGGGTTAGAGCAGAGAGAACACATCCTGACATGATACTTACATCCATCTGTGAGTAGAGACCGTCAATGTCGGCAAACACAAAGAAGACACAGATGCCCAGCTGTACCGCTAGCATGAGTACAAATATATCTAAGGGACAAGAGCAGTCAGGTGAAACAATGTGGTTATGAGCATCCTCAGCTGCTCACATGGACTCCTGAGTCTCTCCCCCATCATTTACCAGGCCGTGTTGCACAAAACTTCCATGGCATTGTGAAGTTTGGAGCAAAAGGAAAATAAACCGAGTAGAAAAAACCCAGCATTGATCAGTCAATGGCACACGTGCGAGGCTGAGACAAGCCTTACATATAGAGATTTTAAGACCAGAAGGGACCATTGTGATCTAATCTGACCTCCTGCATCACAGAGGCCAGAGAACCTCACCCAGTGATTCCTGGATCGAGCCTGGTAACTTGTGCTTCCATCTCGAAATCTAGGGTGAAATCCTGCCCCTGTTGAAGTCAATGGGAGTTTTGCCATTGACTCTCATGGGACCCAGGATATCACTTCCGATCTTGATTAAAGACTGCAAGTGACAGAGAATCTATCACATCCCTAGGTAAGGTATTCTAGGGGTGAATTAAAGTGTGCCCCTTGTCTCTAGTCTGAATGGGTGTATTGTCAGCTTCCAGCCACTGGATCTTGCTTCGCTTTTGTGCGCTGGACTGAGAAGCCCTCTGCTATTGGAAATCTCTCCACGCAGGTACTTGCAGTCACGATCAAGTCACCTCTTAACCATCTCTTGGAGAAACGTGATGCTCACGCCCTTTCCCGCCAGTGCCCCTAACCAAGAGCCAGACACGTAGTCCTCGCTCTGGGTTAATTCAACCCTAAGGCAAGGAAAATTCCAAGAGAGTTTTGCCTGATTGGGAACATTAGGACTGATCCCTCAGAAGGGTTATCAGCCCAACAAACACCTCCCATTGAGCTGTCGGGGCTGGACCCACTGAGCATTTCCTGGTGGAATCTCGCAGAGGTGAGGAAGGGAGAGCAAAGGCCTAGACAGCTTCCTGGGTTTTCTTCATTTCTGACTTCTGGTCAGGCCTTGTGAGCGGCCAGCTGGGGAGTCCTTTCCCCTGGCAGGGCACCAGAGGCCATCAGAACGCACTCCCAGACAGAGCCAGGGACTTTCTCCTTTTCAGTTTGTCTTTGTGGGGTGTATTTTGGGAGCCAGGCAGTGAGTTAACAGGCAGTTAGCTCTGGATTCTCATAGCTACTCTGGCCCTTGACTGGGTGATGGAGCCATTGAAAACGTTCTGGTTTTGGTTTAGTTTTCCTTTGGGATGGGCCCAGACTAAAGCCCTGAATCCTAATCCTCTCAGACATTGATCTATCAGCACGCTGCAGGGGGCACAGGCCTGGTTAGTGATACCCAAAGCAGGCATTTCAATTCTGGTTCTTCTCTTCTTGACGTGTGTGTCTGATACAAATTAGCCTTGGAAAGGCTGCCCACCCCACCAGCCAACCAGACACCAAATACCATTTGTTTGTAGTTTGTTTCATACCAGTTCAGGGGAGCTGATAACAGGCTGCTGTTTTCTAGAATTGCGCCCCCGTCACCAGCTCAGAACCGTCGCATCACAGACCCACAAAGTTGTGGTCAAATGCTGAGAGGTGCTGAGCTCCGGGAACCATTGGAGCCCTGTGTCTCAGTCAGTTAGATGCTTTCGAAAAATTGTCTGTAAATGTAAATGTTGGCCACCAAAGCTTTTGCCGAGGTGTTTCCTAGTGAGCTGGCTTTCTCGGGCTCTGAGCTAGGCCACGGAATCAGTGCATTGTACTCACAGTTCGTGTATACGGGCTGCCGGAAAGGCTTTCCCTTGGAGAACACCAGCGCTACCATGAGGCAGTTGATGGTGCTGAGGAGCCACACTGTGGTGTTTTCATAGCTCTTGTAGCCATTGTCCTCCCCCTCTCTGGCATCGGCATGCTCCGTCCCAGTGAAGCCGATGGTGGCAGTGGAGGAAGAATTCTGCACATGGCTTTTATTCCCGCCGAGGCAGGCACTGTGAAAGAGGAGGCCCCGTGGTCAGTAATGACAGCTGGCATGGCTGTACCAGCCTCCCGCTGGGACTCCCAGAGTTCTCAGTCACTAAGGAATGGGCCTCTGGCAGCTCTGAGAGGGAGGTACATGTTGTTATCCCTGCTCTACAGATGAGGAAACTGAGGCAGGGAGAGGGGAATTGACCTGCCCAACAGTGAGGCAGTGGCAGAGGTGGCACTAGATCCCCAGTCTCCTGACACCCAGAGCCTGTGTGCAAACCACTAGACCACACTTCCCCTTCCCAGGTCTTTGCCATCAGCTGTAATGGTACCCAGACGGCATCTTGACATTTACATGGAACCGAACAGGAACCTTCGCAGCAGTAACTACCTCCCCAGATACTCGTCCTTTTGCTATTAGAAATCGTACCCAAGCGATCTGGAGTTCCTGGTCATTGCGTAACACACTAGAGCCAATGACTCATTCAAGGAAAACTCCAGCCTCTCTACACCAGCCTCCGCAATGTGGCTGCCAAAGCAGCCCCACGCAGCGTGAGTCTGAGCACTGTGATGCACATCAGCAGGTGTTCACCCTCCCCTTGCCCCAGCTGGCCTAGCAGTACCTGTGCTCTGGGAGCTCACTCTCTGTCTCTCCTGTTCGGCTGTCCTGCTGTGAGTTCAGCAGAAGCTATATTACACATGTCAAGGCTGAATCCCCACTCTGTCACTCCGAGTGCAGATGTGGGGGCCCACAAGGATTTTAAAAATTAATAGTTGCTACTCCAGGCTTGTATTAAACTCCCAAGGTTACGGCTTCTCTCTGACCTTGGCTTGGTAAATGCTGCCACCACCCAAATGCAAAAAAAACCACCTTGTGAACCCAGGAAGGAGCACTTGGGAATTCCTCCCTGTGGGGTACCCTCAAGCCCTTTCGCCCGCCCCTCCAGGGAAGAACTGAGAAAGAAAACAAAGGAAATTAGCTGTGGCTATCAGCTAATCAAACAACATGCACAAACCTCGTAGGACACCAAAAATCCAATCCTGTTCTTAAAAAGGTACATTTTATTAAAAACAAAAAAAGGGAAAAAATACATCTGGAACTAGGCTTCTGTTAGATTTTAAAAGAACAATTCCAAAAATCAAGCATCCAAACTAGCTTTCTTGGGGTTCAGCTTAAAGGTTACAAGCAAACAAAAGCATCTGGGGTTAGCACAGAGGAGATCCACAAGCCAAAATAAAAAAATAAAAGAAATAACCCTAATCGCGTCTTTTTAGACATTCCCTAATTTCACTTACATATCTGAGGCTCCAGATAAGTAGGTTCGAGGTATGAACTGATAATCTAGAATCGTACCTGGCTTAAGCTGCTTACAGCATTGCTGCTCCATCCCTGAGCCCAGAGAACAACAGAGAAAGGGAAAGTTTCTTTCCCCATTTTAAAAGTTCTACCTTCCCGTTGGCTCTCTTGGTCAGGTGCCCACTTCCTTTTCTTTACCCGGGGGCTTGTTAACCCTTTACAGGTAAAGCAAGTAGAGAACAGACCAAGAGGGATTTTAGAGCTAACTGGCTGGCTGGGTGTCCATCAAAGGGAGCTACTCCCCCGCTTCATGTATCACAACACATAATCACTCCTCTGGGGCCTGGGCCTAGCCCAGTTCCCAAGCTTGTCAATAGCTACATGTACGCCAGCCCCACTGTGTCTGGAGTCCCGAGCATGGGGCTTACCTGTAGATGTTGTGCTGAGCGTACCAGGGCTGCTTCTGGACGATCACAAAGCCAAAAACCTGCATGCACAGACTGAACAGGATGTTCAGGACCATGGACAGCAGCAAGGGGGGTGAGATCAGCTGGCCCGGAGGCCTGTATGGGACCAGCTTTGGGTAGGCACCGTTCAGACTCACTGATAAAATAATGGATTTTTTTTTACTGTACATCCAAGATACCCGCAGCTTGACACTATATTATCAGCCATTTAGTGTTAATTAACAGCATCTGATGGCTGTGAAGTTATTTTGGAAACCCCCCAGGCCTGCTGCTCCCCTCATGCACACGCTGGGGACTTGCTTGGCTTCAGGGGGGTTACTCCTGATTTACCCTAGCATCAGGGAGAGGAACAGCTCAGTGGAATATCCTGATGCAATGGTGCCAAGCTGGGGGTTCATAGCAAGGGAGCTCTCATCAGGCACCAAGAGTCATGGCTGGCACTTTTAAGACTGATGTAATTGAGGTCTTTCCCCAGATCTCTAAACCCCACCATGTGTGGAGCGCTGCTGTCTGCCTTCACACACACACACAAAGCACTGCAAGCGTAGCACCCTGTCCTTACTCGCTGTGTTCTTAGAGCTCCCCGGGGATTTACTTTTGTCTGTCTCAAACTTGTCTCTCTTTTCCCTTCTCTCTTATCTAGCACTGGTTTCTGCCTTCCACCAGCAGTGCCCAGCTTTCTCCTCTACTGCTTCTGGCATCTGGCACGTCCTTATTGCATGTCTCTGCCTTAGCTCCCTGAACCATTTTCAACCTCAAAGGAACCCCCTTTCCTGCCTGGCCTCTTTTCTAGATCTGTGCGTCCACAATGTTCGATCTTATGGTGTAAATCTGTAATCCTGGTCTTTAAAGGTGGAGAGTGCTCTGGAGAAAATTCACAGTAAAGCTGTCTTGTTTGTCTACAGTAGCAAGATGGAGCAGAGCAGAGTATATCCATGAGGCTGTTCCTTTCCCCACTTTCCCTTATAACATTACACTCACCTCTTTAATGCTCAACTGGAATGTGCTGTATGGGCATTCAGTTTATTATGTGCTATATTATGAATGGCCATTGGCTGCAGACCCGCTCTCTCCCATACAGGCTTTTATGGAGCTGACCTGTTACAGCTGTTGCAGTGAATTTACAGTGACAAGAGCCAGATCTCGGAACAAGCTGTGAATCCCCAAAGGGGCTCTAAACAAATCTGTAGGGCCAGCCAGCGCTGGGTGCTACATGGTCACACTGGCTGCTTGCACAAAGATTTTACTCTTTTTGGTCCCAGGGATTTTAACCTGCATCAAGGAGTGAACGCGCTTCTCCGATTGCAGTTGAACAGGAGCCTGCAAACTTTTGACCTTACCCCACTGGTGGTGGCTTACTATCGGGCCCTCCCCCAGGGTATCCCTACGCTCTTTCCCTTCCGCATGGCTCCGTCTTTATCTGCTGCCCCTAGGATCTTCCAGCCTTGCCTCGTTAGTAGAGAAGGCCCTGAGTTTCTTTTCCACCTCAAGTTTCTCTGCACGAGCCGCTGTTGTCTCTTGCCCATAAGAAATTCTCTCAGCTAACGAGAGTCACTCCAGATCTGGCCATCAGCCCAGCACTGAGGATTTCCCATCTGCTCACAACCCTTTTCTCTGATTGGCATGGTAAGCCCTCTCTGCTGATTTAAATATACCGTACTCGCCGCAGGGTATCTTTTTTTCTCTTTTTCAGTGTGCAGGATAATACATGTCCAGGGAGGAGGAAATTAGCTGAGATCTATTCTCACACCTACTCAAAAGGTGACTATGGAGCTTACTTGTTATACCAATTACAGTGGTAATAGCCAGATCTTGGAATAAAAATTGGTAATTCCCAAAGGAGTTTAGTTGCTGAAAGGAGAAACAAAAAGAAAACACAAATCAGACATTTGCCGTAGGGTTGTTTGTTTCATAAACCCCCAGTGTTTCCATCAGGCTAATACTCTGCAGTTTGTTCTGAAAGCCTTGGGAATGCTATTCAGCCAGATAACGTGTACCATGAGTGACTCCTTCCAACAGAGGCACTGTCGCAGAGCTTGCACTAAATACAATCGTTTTGTGCATGGTCATTGTGCAGGCTAATGATCCTTCCAGCTCATTCAAAAACATGAAGAGAGACTGATTTGAAGGGGCAAGTTCTTTTCTTGATGCCAGATGATTTCTGAATGCAAATCCCTCCTCATTAAATGGGAAGGCTCCATCCAAAGGCAATTTAGAGTGTCTGGCATTTTTAGCCAATGCACTTTTTAACAGCTGAAAAGTTTCCCTGTGCTCATCTGCCAAAGTACCTCTCCCCTCCTGCAGGCCCCCCTCTGCAAGCAATCCCTTAGCCTCTCTTCTCACCCTC
Source organism: Macrochelys suwanniensis (assembly GCA_033296515.1). NCBI lineage: Eukaryota > Metazoa > Chordata > Testudines > Chelydridae > Macrochelys > Macrochelys suwanniensis. The sequence goes on along the minus strand of CM065783.1, from coordinate 1,842,546 downwards.
TATCACCTGTGCACATGACTTTGTCGGAGATAGCATGCTGCGTCTTGCCTTCTGTGTGTGCATTTGTCCGGCCCCGCTTTGGGCCTGGCCCTTCTCCCCCTGAAGTCAGTGGAAAAAATCACTCCATTTTACAGATGGGGACACTGGGGCACAGAGCAGTTCAGCAACTTGCCATAAGTCACACAAGGAGTCTGTAGCTCAGCTGGGAGAAGAAACCAGCTCTCCTGGCTGTGTCTTGGCCGTTAGACCCTCCTCCCCCTCTACGGGAGCAGTGGCCTACTTCAGTTCTAACTGACAAACTCCTGGTCCCAGAGCCATACCCAGTAAAGCAGGAGAACACCAAGGTACTGGATGGTGCTGTACAGTGCCATGTACTTAAATACGCAGAATGAAGTGACGAGAGCAGCGCGACCTTGCCTGTGTATGGAAGAGAAAAGATGATAATGATGAGAGGAGGAGGAGGGTGGGGTGGGATGATGGTGCAACTTTCTCCAGGGAGGAGGGTGGGGTGGAGTGCAGGTTTCCCCAGTCCTTTGCAAGTCGGGTTGAAAAGCAGTGCATGAGTTATGGGATGATGAATCCCTGACTAATTATTGCCTGGGCCTGTACTTTTGAATCTGAATGTTGTAGCAATGAATTCCTTTGCTGAAATGCTGCTATGCAGCAGTAGGAAGTGACCCTGCTAACTCTGACTCATGGGAGTAGTCCTGACGCCGTTCGCCTCAACACTGGCTAGCTAATGTTTATAAAGTGCATTGAAAATGTAAAGTGTGCTGGGGGTGCTAAGAGTTCTCAGTAAGGCAACAATACACCAGGGGGCTCTTCCCCGAGCTTTTCAAATCAATGGAGGAACACAGCTGTCTCAGCTCTGTGAAATCAGGGCCCTGACCTTCCTTCAATGAAACCCAGTAGCTCATGGATTTCAAGTGCAAACAAAGCAGAGGAGTGTTCTGGGAGGCAGCAAGTCTATTAGTTAGAGCAGTACCCTAGCAGTCAGGACTCCTGGGTTCTATTCCCAACTTTCCTACTAGCTCACTGTGTTGTGTCGATACAAATCCTGTCTCTTTAAGCTGTGGTGGGTGGGTTGTTGGAAATGGGTCTAGGCAGAAGCTCTACAATAAAGCAGCAGAGAGAGACGTGCTAAGGATAACACTGGTCTCCTTATTCTGATAAAGTTCCTTGTTCAGTGTCGTAAGAAAGTGACTCGTTCTGTGACCCTTGACCATTGTCACATGACATGTGTAGCCTTGGGCAACTAATTTAGGGTCCAGTCCTGCTTCCCTTTGCTTCAACAGGGGCAGGATCTAGTCCATAACTTCCATACCCTGGTTTGCCAATCAGTAAAAGGGGAATAATGTTATTTCCATACCTCACGGGGCATTGCAAGGGTTTATTGTGAGCTTTGAGATCCTCGGGGGATGGCACCGCAAGATGTTGTTTTGTTAGCTGTTTGCACAGTGCGGCAGGCCCTGTGACAGAGGACAGGATAGCAGTGCCCAGATTTAGCACAATGGACACGTGTGTCTCTTTCTACAGCTCCTTCTTCTTCCTATTTCCCTGGCACTGAACCCGTTCTTAGCCACACGCTCCGCAGCGGTGGCAGACCTCCCGCTTCGCGGCTGTGAGGAAATGAATAGTCCTTGGCGTGAAAGCTGTTCTCTTAGACAGGAGCAGTGCAAAGCGCATCGTCAGGGCCAGGGAGTCTGATGCACGTTCTGCTGTGAAAGCCCAGCTGTAACGCGGGACAGGAGCTGAATTCCCTGGTACCGCAGTGCGCTAGGAGCCTGCGCTCACCTGATCAGCTCGGGCACACACTCTATGCTGGGGGTTCGGGACGTGAAAGGTGAAGCCACCGAAGCCTCCTGCTCCGACAACGATATCCCAGCGTGGGCCACTTTCAAAGCCTGAAATGCACAGCGCTGGTCAGTTCCCTCCTGCCGGCAATGCACACTGACTGGCCGGCCAGCCCACCAATCAGCGCCATCCGTGTACTCCACAGAGGCCCCTAACCCCAACCCCAGAAGTTCGGGCTACACGGGAGTCCCTCTGGGAGGTGCTCTAATGCATCTCCTTAGTCCCCTCCTATGGCATGCCAGCTGTGTCTTCCAGCTGCCTTCCCTGGCAGACCCCAGGGCACAGGCATGGGAATTAGCGGTGCGGGGGGTGCTGCCGTCCCCGCCTGGCTGGGGTCTTAGTTGCCGCCCCACATGCCCTGGGTTTCGGCTGCTGACCCCGTGCGCCTGGAGTCCCGGCTGCTGGCCCCGCGCACCTGGAGTCCTGGCCTCAGCTCTGGGGCAGGGGAGAGTGGATGGGGTAAGGGGGCTGGCTTTCAGCACCCCCGCTATTAAAAATGTTCCAGTGCCACTGCCCCAGGGCCAGGTGGCAGTGTAAACCCTGCCACTCTCCGTTGGGGTGCAGCTGCTCCCACTGGCACAGGGCTCTATATGGACTGAAGCAGGGAAGAGTCAAACCATGGGGCCTGTACAGGAGGAAGGTAAGAGCTCTTTGTTATCTGCTACCTACAGTGAACAGTTACCTCTTAAACTGCACCGTTAAAGGGTGTGTTAAGACTGGACTGTCCCCACAGGACAATTCTCCCCATCCCCGACCTTCTATTCCCAATCATTTAAAAACCCCGCTGATGGCCATGGGAGCCTTTCCATTGGCTTTTAGGGGAGATGGATTGGTCCCGAAGGCCCTAATTCTGCAACAAGCGTCACCCGTGGATGGCTCTGGTCTCTGGGTAGAACTCTCTGCAGGATCATGGCCTAAGTCCGCTCTCCTTGACGCAGCTGCTCTATGGAAAACTTGCCTCTCCAGGGCTACTAAACCCGGGATATTCCCCTGGCACCGAAATGCGCTTCTCAAGCAATGTTTAAGTTGGGTTTCCACTCACCCCACAGTCATTAGCTCCATCTCCGCACATGCCCACAAAGTAACTGTAAACCAAACCAAACCGCATTTCAGCACGGGGTGAAGGGAGCCCTGTATCTCTGTGTGTTAGTTTGCAAAGCATTTGATGTTTAGATGGAAAGGGCTGTGAGGATTTGCAGGTCTGGAACCCAGGTCTGCTGGCTCCTGGGTGGCTGCAATGGCTACACCACCCCCTGACAGTGTGGGGACGTGGGGAATAGCAGCTGGTGATCCCTACGGGTTCTCGCACCATTGGCTGCCCCTCCCACTGAGATCCTGGCTGGTGGAGCCTGCCACATTCCCTGGTTGGCCCAGGCACGCTATTTAAGGCCTAGGGAAAACAGCTGGAGGCTGCCTGGGCAACTAGGCAGAGCCCTGACTTGCTGCTGCAAACAGAGCCTGTGGTGCACTCCTGACACCTTGCCTAGCTCCTGGTCCTGGGCCCCTGCTCCACTCCTGACACCTCGCCCTTCCTAGCTTCCCCCAATCCCACTTTGGCTGGCTCACTGGGCGAACCCAGTGCGGCTCCTCGACCTTCATGCTGACCTGATCCTACACCGGCCACCTGTACGGAGAGCTGCTTCTGGCCTTGACCGTGTGGCCTGAACTCGGACCATGTCCTCTCCAGCCTAGACCCTGTCCTTGACACACACACCCCCTCCCAATAACTGGGGTCCTGACCCCAGTTATTCTTTATATTTCATTGGTAACGTCCCAGATGGCAGGCTGGGTGATGGAAATACATCACGCCCAGGACTCTGGATTGTGTGTGCTGAGCTGGACTCACCTCCGCTGTCTATACTGAAGATTTTCTGAAATTCTCCCAGTCTCCCTAGTGCTGGTGCAGACTGAGCCTAGCTGCTTGTTCCACTCTGTTCTCTAACCCCAGAATAGGTCTTGATGAGAGAGTGGTAAAAATGCCACCAGCATCAGTGGAGCTGCAACACTGGGAGATTTCCCTAAATCTTGGGTGTAGACAAGTTCCTCTTTTTCTTGCCAGTGAAGCAGCAGGACAAATGTGAGATTGGTGAGACCACAGGAAAGGCTGAGTGCTGGGCATGTTATGTTTTGGGCTGCCCAGCCTGCTAGCTGGGACTATAAGGCTATCACAGACCCCCTCAGTGGCTCTTCTTTAATGGGCTTAGGGGAAATATTTGCCAAGCTATATTTTTGTAGGAGACTCAGATTTGGGATTTCACATCAGGCACACAGTAATTCCAAAGTGTTGGACAGGAGCTGATTCTCATTTGACACACACACCCGCCCCACCCCAGCCTGTGAATTAATCCAGCACTTTCAATCTTTGAATGTTCATAAAGAACTTACTCCAACTTTTGAAACTCCTCCACCAGGCTGGATTTCTGCCCTGGAGACATTCTAGCAAAAACGGTCCCATTGACCAGGAGCTGAAAGGAGAAAATGATTGAAAACCCTGTAGTGTGCTTTTTCAACTCCACTTGGTTAAGAAGTTCAGCAGTGATGAGCATGAATAGGGAGCAGCATAAACTCACTTCACTAAAAAACTCACTTCACATGGGACTTTTGCAGGATCTGAAAACAGGAATGGGCAATGAATGAACCGGCACTGTGCCTCTGCTAATATGGTGTAAAAAACAAATCAGGGAACAAAAGACTGGCAGGTCGTTTGAGTCACCGGCTTAATCCTAAATATGCAATGGTTAGACTTAACTAGACTGTTGTGAGCAAAACAAGTATACAGCACTTCTAATAATAATGATCTCCCTGGTATTTACTTGGAGCATGGTCACAGTTCAAATAACCCACAACTTACCTTTGGAAGTAAATAGCTGAAATGCTGTGTAATGACCTGGTAGGATTTTCCACTCATGGCAAAATGATAACTGCTACGTCCAACTTCAGAGCTGAATCTTCCCCCAACATGAATGTAAGTCTCCTATAAATCAGGCCAGAGTTATTTCCATACAATGGTCTTAAAAGATTACCTAGCTGCACTCAAACCCTGGTGCTCTATTGTGTAGAGAGGAAGGATGTCCAGTGGTTAGAACACTAGACTAGGAGGTGGGAGACCTTGGTTCAGATCCCTGCTCCTGTGTGACCTTGGGCCAGTCCCTTAGCCCCTCAGTTCCCCATCTGTACAATGGGGGGATAACAGTTCCTACCTGCCAGGGCGATGTGAGGATAAACACCTGAAAGAGTAGGAGGTGCGCAGATGCTAGGGGAATGGGGCCAGGTAAGTAACTTAGATAGATATTGTCTCCTCTCCGGCCACAGCACTTTGGCAGTAAACTGTAGAATTAATAATACCCGATGCGGGACCTAGGATGTTGATAATGCTGCTGAAACTGGATTACAGGCAAGTGGGACCCACTCAGAACTTTGGGGACCTTTCCAAGGATACCTGCAGCCATCTTCTCCCATCCATCTATGCCCAGTACCCAGCTCTGTCAAATAGGGATCCACTCCTCCAATAGTCAGTGACTCAGTGTAATATCGATCTTCAGCAGGGAAAAAGACACCATCACGGGCACATGTCTCGGTGTCATTGTGTACATGTTTTCTTACCATAATTAGCCTAACCTTGCACTTGAATGTAATTTTTTTTAACTGATCTAATCAATGTTTTACTTACACATACAGGGATTTTCCTCTCTGATCACCTCTGTTCCACCCCTTCCAGTCAGGGCATGTTCCTGCCAGGCATGCTCACAAAGTCTAAGGGCCAGTTGCACCACACAACATACCATGTGAAGAAACAATCTTGAAACAGGTTTCATCTACCATGATGGGGTTACCAGTGGGACTGGGACAAACCTTTAACATGGCTCCTGGAAAGCCATTCTCAAGACTAGTCTAGAAGGGTTTGCAAAACCAGCATTAACAGAGTCACATCCCAGTTCATTAAAATGGCAACACCCTGAGATACAAGTACAGCAATTTAACGATCACTTTCTCTTTAAAAACTTTCCCAACACTGCATGTTCTGTAGCGCAGATGGGGACTAACAGGCAGTCTCTGGTGTCAGAGATACCAGAGTAATCCCAGTGAGTTACATCAGCATCACTAAGATGTCCTAGATGCCAGGGTTCCGTTTATTCTCCCATCATGTGAAACCTGCCCATTTAGCACTCACCAGGTTTCTGTAGCCATTTGGTTTGCTTTCTTCCAGTAGCTTCCAGGTGATGGACGCTGAGGGGGAACCTGATAGTTCATTTGCTTCAATGAGAATCACTTGACTGGTATTAGAAATCATGCCAGCATTTTTGGCCACAGTAACCGCTGTCTGTATGTTGTCACCTAGAAAAATCAAGGGGCGGGGGAGGGAGATGTCATCGGCAGTTTTGTCTAATGTGGATTTTAAACCTTGAGGCTGGAAGAAATGTAACCGTTTCCCTGAATTCCATGTGATCTCACAGACTCTAGGTACCGGAGAGATTTCAGTGGTTGCATCTGTGTGTTTTTCTAATACCGTTGCCTTCCATTCACAATGTACCATTCATCCTAAGGATACCACGGAGCTTTACAAGGCCCCACCCCTGCCCTGCCCCTTCTCCAAGGCCCCGCCCCCTGCTCGCTCCATTACCCCTCCCTCTGTCATTTGCTCTCCCTCACCCTCACTCACTTTCACAGAGCTGCGGCAGGGGATTGGGGTGTGGGAGGGGAGTGAGGGCTCTGGCTGAGGGTAAGGCCAGGGATGAGAGGTTTGGGGTGCAGGAGAGCGTTCCGGGCTGGGACAGGGGATAGGGGTGTGAGGCCTCCAGCTGGGGGTGCTGGCTCTGGGGTGGGGCTCAGGATGAAGGGCTTGGGGTGACGGAGGGGGCTCAGGGCTGGGGCAGGGTGTTGGAGGGGTTGCGAGGAGCAGGCTCCGGGAAGGAGTTTAGGTGCGGGAGGGGATTCCAGGCTGGGGCAAGGGGTTGGGAGGGTGTGTGTGCGTGTGTGTGTGTGTGTGTGTGTATGGGTGTGTATGGGTGTGTGCAGGGTCCCAATGGCACTTACCATGGCTCCCAGGAAGCGGCCGCCAGGTCCTTGCAGCCCCTAGGCGCGTGGGTGGCCAATGAGGCTCCGTGCTCTGCCCTTGCCCACCCAGACGCCATCCCCACAGCTCCCATTGGTCACGGTTCCCGGCCGATGGGAGCTGCTTAGCCGGCACTCAAGGTGTGGGCAGCACATGGTGCCTCCCTGAACACTCATTGCCCTAGGGGCCGCAGGGACCTGGCAGCCAATTCCAGGAGCCACGTAGCGAGGGAAGGCAGGGAACCTGCCTTAGCCCCGGGCTCCCGTTGCGCCATTGACTGAACTTTTAACAGCCTGGTCGGCACCGCCGATCGGAGACGCCAGGGTCCCTTTTCGACCTGGAGTTCCAGTCGAAAACTGAACGCCTGGCAACCCTACTGCCATCCCCCCACAGCACCCCGCTCTCTCACTTCCATTGCAGGGCAAGGGGGACAGGAGGGGTGTAGGCAGAGAAGGGAGTGGGGCTGAGCCACTGGCACGTTAGACTGAACAAGAGATGACAGCAGGAGGCCTGACGGCTGGGGGCAGGGAGAGAGATTCTGAGCGTCAGTCAGCCCAGCAGCTGGACTGTGGAGAAAGGGGCCTGATGGAGGAGGAAGCCAGGGCTGCACTAGGAGTTCAAGTATCTGAAGGGGCTGGGATAATTTTCAGGGACACACACACGTGGTTCAGGTGGGAGCCATGACTCTAACGCGGCAGCTTCCTGGGATACAATTGACTGAAAAACGCTATTTCTTCTACTCAACATCAGTGCCCAAGCAACAGCATAAAAGAATGTCCCCGTGTAGCTACCTGTGACCATAACGCTCCTGATGCGGGCAGCGCTGAGTTCTTCCAGCACAGGCTTGGACTCGGCCTTCAGCCGGTTTTCCATTATCAGAAGGCCTAAGAACGTCAGGTCAGACTCCACCTCCTCCCTGAGAATGAAGAAGAAAGAGACGTGTCTTATTAATCGTTCTGGAATCTCAGCCCTATGTTTATGTTGAATCAGCCTATTAGCAACATGATGCCTATTCCAATTCAAAATAGCTTTTTCAATTAACTAATTATCCCTTTCAACACCCTCCTGAAGTCTGTCTGTCCGAATTAGTAGAGAAGTTACCTACACCTGGAAGCTCTGCAGATCAGTGACACTAGGTGGCACTGGTTGTATTTTGAAAGGAGACTCCCCCTTTCTCTCCCTGTTTCTCTCTGTACTTTCCTTGGTCTGTATATGGAGCTCAGTGTCATCTCATCACACAGAGCAACCGGGCGAGTGCACAAATAGCAAGGAGATGGGCCCACGGGTAGCACTTTGCTGTGGGGACACTCAGAAACCGAGTGCTCAGAGCCAGGTGCTGATCATCCTGGTAACTGTGCAAATGCAGAATAGCCAATCTGGGCAGGGCCGTCTCTAGCCTTTTTGGCGCCCCAAGCAAAAGGAAAAAAAAAACACAGACCAAGCGCCGCCACCCCCCAGGAAAAAAAACCAAAAACAAGCGCCGCCCCGCCGAAACAACCCTCCCCTGAGCCCCACGCCGCCGAGACGAAACAACCCCTCCTCCCCCGAGCCCTGCTGAAACAACCCCCTTCCCTGAGCCCCGCGCCACAGAAACAACCCTCCTCCCCTCCCCTGAGCCCCGCACCACCGAGCCGAAACAACTGCACTCTCCCCCGAGCCCCGCACTGCCACCAAAGTAAAAAAACAAACCCCGAGTGCTGCTGAAGGAAAAAAAAAAAACCCTCAAGCGCCGCCCCTTGCAAGGTGCCGCCCCAAGCACGTGCTTGGTCGGCTGGTGCCTGGAGCTGGCCCTGGATGTGGGCCAACCGTCCTCCGTGCAGCCTAAGGCACTATTGGACTGCTATAGAACGCAGCAAGTCAGGGGCAGTCTGTCTGTTTCTTACCTTGGTAAGCCAGCTGCCTGCCTCCCCGCCTGCAGAATTTTGTGTGCCAGTCCGATGACCCTGAAGCCCCGTGCTGCATAGAGCTGAAGCTCACTGGCAAAACCGGGTGGCACTGTGCAGGAGAGAACAGTGACAATATCCTGAACAAACCACACGGAATTAAGCTCAACCTTCCTGAATGAGGGTTAATCCCTTTGGGGCACATTGAGTTAAAATGCAGTTGTGTACCCGTTGTCGCATTGTCATGGTGCTGTAGGTTCCTGCTCTAGTCCGGAGGGGTGCTAATGAATGTCCTCTCTCAGACTTTGAAGCCACCCCCAAGGGGAGAAGCACATAGACTAGTTCAAACTGGATTCTCCAGAGACCAACAAAGAAAAGACTTTGCTTGTGAACTGACTCAGGGCCTTCTTCCTGATCCAGCAAACCGACTGGACCCCTGGGCCATGGAGGGCCCCAGTCCTTAGGGGAGGATTGGAAGGACTGGGCTGACTGCGGCCTCATCAGACTGGGTGCTTGTTCTGAGCCAAAGCCCTGCCCTTGTAACCACAAAGAAGCCCCGAGGGTGGGGCAATGCCTGGTAAACTTATCAGCATGTGCAGCATCTCTCGCTGTTTTTTTTATCTATGATGCTTTTTGCCTTAAGACTAAAAGCTGGCTGGTGGTAACCTGTCTCTGTGCCAATCCCTCTGTGAGCCGCCTCTGAAGAGAAAGCGAGCAGATCTGTTTAGGCAGACTCTCGTTGCTGGGAAATACACAGTGAAGGCAGGGAACTGTGCAGTTTTGACGTACCCTGGTCAGGAGGGAAAGAGACACAGGTCTCTACCCAAGATAAGCTGTAGTTGTGGCGCTGGAAGCCTGAGGGAAATACAGGTGCAGTTGCCCTGAACGGTGGCAAGAACAATGTGCTGTTAAGCCTAATCTGCCGGCTTTGGAGCGCTAAAGTGGTCTGGAGGCATGGGGCTGCCTTTGAACAGGAGAGAATTCGATGACCAGAGGGCCGGGGACACCCCTCCCACTCCCCAATTACTGATAAGCCACGTGACTGATTCAGGACTAGCCCGATTAATTCAACTTGGCATAGAAATAGTAACAAAACTTCCCTTTTCTATTACTGTCCATCCAAGGCTCTCAAATTGCTTTATCAACGTTAATAAACTCTCCTAGTGCCTTGCGAGGTAGGTGTGTTGTTCTAGCCATTTTACAGATGGGTAAATAAGGGTCAGGAAGTTTAAGTGACTTGACTAAGGACACAGAGCAAGCGACTGGCTGCGGCTGGATTGGAACCCAGGAGTCTTGTCTTCTAGTCCCCTGCTCTAACCATTAGCTCACCCTGTGAATCATATTGGTCATTTTAGCCAAAAGCAAAAAAAATGCAATACTACTGCTTGGGTTAGGGTGACCGGACAGCAAATGTGAAAAATCGGGATGGGGGGTGGGGGGGGCGGTAATCGGAGCCTATATAAGAAAAAGACCCCAAAATTGAGACTGTCCCTATAAAATCGGGACATCTGATCACTCTAGCTTGGCTACTGTAGGCCGGAAAATCTTTGAAAAGACTGCTGTGGAGGATGCCACCAATTTGTACCTTCTGTTCATCTCTCAACGGCGTCCTTTGGCTGAGCAGGGGTAGGTTAGACCCAATCAGATCCCACTCAGACCAGCCAGGATGAGTCACTGTCAAGTGATGGCAAAGCTCTAACTCCTGTCAGTCTGGGTGTAAGAGTCTGGGCCCAGAAATCAAACCCAGATCTCTCCTGTCATAGTGCAGGCCCCGTACAATTTAAAAGCCACATCTCACATACGTTTGCGCATTTATGGAGATGTTACTTACCCGTTTCTGGTCTACAAAACTTGGTCACGGTCTCTGGAGCTCCCTTCATGAAGACCTGCTGCTCTCCTCCGATTTCTTGAGCTATGACTGACATCCTCTGCAGGGCTGAGGAAAATGGAAACTGGTGTAAGATGGCAATTCCTTCCACTGGAACCTAGGAGAGAAGCGCAGGTACTACATGCTACAATAAGGCTATAACCTCAAGTCAAAGGGTTTTGTGCTGCTCCCAGGGTCCATCCCCGGGTGCTGGTGCTGAGTCAGGTGTGAGCACAAACTGTGACTTCTGGGCTTTTGTGCAATGTGGTTAGAGTCATAGAATTTAAGGCCAGAAGGGCCCACCAGACCATCTGGGCTGACTGGCTGTATATCCCAGGCCACCAACAGCCCTCAGCACCCACACGCTAAACCCAACAACCGGAATTCGCATCCCAGCCCACAGGACTGATGTGCCACAGGCAGCGAACGGGAGGGACCGAGCTTCACCAGTGCCCAAGCCCCTGCAATGGCAGGGAAAGGATGCTGTGAGATGCACCCAAAGGGTCCTGGCAACTGACCGGCACCCACACGCTGCAGAGGAAGGAGCGAAACCCCCAAGGTCCCGGCCAGTCTGGCCTGGGGGGAAATTCCTACCCAACCTCACTTATAGCGATGAGTTAGACCCTGAGCATGTGAGCGCCAACCAGCCAGCCAAGCACCTGAGAGAGAGAGAGACCCGCAGAGCCCTCGCCCTCCCTGCTCAATGTCTGGTCTCCAGCCCCAGCTGGCCCTGATGCTTCAGTGGAAAAAAATCAATTGTTTGATCTATCGGAGGGGTGATAACTCCCAGAGCAGAGGGGAATGATTCAGTGAGGAGTGTAGGGGTCAGGAGCATCATGTGGAAATTTTAGGCAGGAAACCTGTAAGCTGAACTTCAGGAAAACCTTCCTGGACAGTGAGATCCAGTTTTAACACTTCACTAAACACACAGGTAGCAGGATCTGTGTGACCAGTCACATGTGGATTAACATATAATAGAATTAATAGACCGGTCCATGGCCCCAGCTGATACATCCCTCAGATATAGTAATGGAGGGCCCCTCTCCCCACGGGTGAGTAGCCCTGAGTAGATCCATCCATTCCAAGGAGGTAAGGCTGTCACAACCCAGCCCTTAGGAAAGCGCTGGATTATTTTCAAACTGGCCTGAAGCAGGTATGGGACATTTGCCTTTAATTTATTTTCCCTGCCCAGCTCTGCTAGCAGGGGCATGGGCCGAGCCGGCTCCTTGGTCCTGCTCCCTTTGGGGGTATCAAGAGCCCCCAGGGGAGCAGGGACACAGCAGCCCCTGCATTCCCACAAGGACAGGGACCACGACTCTGACTGGCCTTTACACCAGCCACACAAGGAGGGGAGGAGTATCCTAGCCCCCTTCCTCCCCTCGGTGCCCCCTGCCTAAGGGCCAGGCACACTGGCCCTCTAGAAACCTAGGGAACTCCAGCCTAGCCCCAGTGGTATGTTATCTCCGCCCCACAACCCAGCCTGAGTGATGGTCTTTGCTCAAGAACGGCCGAGTGGTGAAGTGAATGGCAGAGCTGCTGAGATAACACCTCCCTGCTGTGTGCCCTGCAGCGCCCTGTCCAGTGAGCACCACAGTCACTGCACGTTTTCTGTCTAATGATTCGAGAGAAATCTCTTTGCCGTGATCCAAGGCACAATGATGGACTGAAGAAATGTAAAGGGGCAGGGTGACGGAGGACTTCTTAACAGAGCAGCTAATTGTTGTCTCTAATTTAACTTAATTATAGATGGGGTGTATGTGATAACAAGCTTACATTGCTGGCTTTGGGTCCGGGTTTAATAACAACGGCGTGTGTGAATTCGCCATTCTTAACATGATCGTCACTGGAATCCTCGATCTCCTGTTTATTTAAAGACAAAGAGGACCTTTTATCACAAGCTTTAAGATAAATTCTACAATCTGCACTGAATGATGGTCAGTGGTGAATTAATAATCAAGTTCACACCACACCTGTCCTAGCAGATACCCCCGGGGTCATTTATTAAAAGCCTGAGAAATAGACACAAATCTTGTCTGTGACATAGTATGAATGACGTGGAGAAATAATCGAGACTGCTTTGCACTTATGCAGCAAGTTTCATCCAATACTTCCATAGTTTTTTACAGCAAACTTCTAGTGACCCTCCCAACATCCCTTGTGAAGAAGGTAAATATTATTATACGTAGTGTAGGCAGCCCGACACGTCCCATGATTAGACCCTGCTTCCGGAGGGGCAATGGAGAGAGAATACCACACAGAGAGGGAAAGGAAAGCACAGTGGGGATCAAGTGTGAGGAGGGTGCCAGCTTCATCCCCTGGTCCTGCGCCTTACGCCTGCATGAGCTGTGCCAAGGACTGCTGTTGGGAATGGGACGTTTTAGCCACTCGCGATGCTGCAGCGTAACGCAGAGTAACTGAACGCCATTGTCATTCAAGGCGGACAGCTGCCATCCAGTAACTAACCGTTGGGTTGAAACCTTCCATGCCAGGTGTCTGCCTCGGGCTGTGGTTTTTATGGGAAGATTCAGCCAAAATGATTCAGCAGGTTCTGGGGATGAGATTAGGGGGAAATGTTGTTTTGCTCATGTTAAGCTGTACAGATTGTTTTAGTAGCTCTAGTGCCCCCTGCGTTGGAGCAGGGACTTGACAATTGGCAGGGGGTCGCCCAGGGTCAGGGTTGTGCCTATTGCTGCTGCTCCCATGAAAATCTGCCCAAATTTGGCCACGTTTTAAGCCTTTGGAAAGTTGCAGTTTGCACACGCTCAGTAGAGATTTATTCAAGTGGCCGCTAAAACTCTCCAAAGATTCCATCTAGCCTGAGTGTCCTTTGGCCCTTCACATCTCCTGCATGAGACTGGAATGTGCCTGCACCGTCCCCACAGAACGCCTGAGCATGCTGCGTCCTGAGGCTGCAGGGGCTGAGCTGCACTTTCCTTGCACTCAGTGCTCCGGCCACTGTAGCTCCAGGCACCAGGACTGGAAGAGCAAGGGGACTGTCTGTACTTGCTTTCGATGCTCCCATGGCTGGCTCTAGGGCAGCAAAGAGGAGGAGGAAGCCTCTTCACTTTGAGTGCAGAGGGGTGAGGAAGTGGAAAGGGGGAGGGATGGGAGAGGGTATTCCAGGAGCCAGAGTGTGGCGAGAGGCTGGGGGGCATAGCCAGAATGGGGAGGAAACAATGGAAGACAGGAGCAGAGGGGGTGGGCAACATTAACATTCTTTATTTAGGGTTTTTTTGATGTAGTTATGTACAGGCTACAGATGGGCAAACTGAGGCACACAGTAAATTGCCCAAGGCCATGCAGAAGTTAATGACAGAACTGGAAACAGAATCCAGAAATCACGACTCCCAGGACCCTGCTCTGTTCACCAGGCAAGACCCCATCCCTACACTGTGCATCTTGGCAGTCCAAGTCCTTCTGGAGGTGACAGCTTACAAAGCAGGTTCTAGTTCATTTGTTGGTTTGTGTTTGTGTTTTACTTAGTTGATGCTGCCCTTTAAAGAGCACACAGGCAGTGGAATTTAGTTAAGAACATAATAACGGCAATGCTGGGTCAGACCAAAAGTCCATCTAGCCCAGTATCCTGTTTCTGACAGTGGCTAATGCCAGGTGCCCCAGAGGGAATGAACAGAACAGAGAATCATCAAGTGATCCATCCCCTGTCACCCATTCCCAGCTTCTGGCCAACAGAGGCTAGGGACACCATCCCTGATTATCCTGGCTAATAGCCATTGATGGACCTATCCTCCATGGATTTATCTAGTTCTTTTTTTAACCCAATTATACATTTGGCCTTTACAACATCCTCTGGCAAGGAGTTCCACAGGTTGACTGTGTGTTGTGTGAAGAAGCACTTTCTTATCTTTGTTTTAAACCTGCTGCCTATTAATTTCATTGGGTGACTCCTGGTTCTTGTGTTATGAAAAGGAGTAAATAACACTTCCTTATTCACTTTCTCTACACCAGTCATGATTTGATGGACCTCTATCATATCCCTCCTTAGTCGTCTCTTTTCTAAGATGAACACTCCCAGTCTTTTAAATCTCTCCTCATATGGAAGCTGTTCCATACCCTTAATCATTCTTGTTGCCCTTTTCTGCACCTTTTCCAATTCTAATACATCTTTTTTGAGATGGGGTGACCAGAACTGCATGCAGTGTTCAAGGTGTGGGTGTATCATGGATTTGTAAAGTGGCATTATAGTATTTTTGTCTTGTTCTCTATCCCTTTCCTACCGGTTCCTAACATTCTGTTTGCTTTTTTGACTGCTGCTGCTGCATGTTGAGAGGATGTTTTCAGAACTATCCCCAAGGTCTTCAAGATCTCTTTCTTCATCGAATCATAGAATATCAGGGTTGGAAGGGACCTTAGGAGGTCATCTAGTCCAACCCCCTGCTCAAAGCAGGACCAATCCCCAATTTTTGCCCCAGATCCCTAACTGGCCCCCTCAAGGATTGAACTCACAACCCTGGGTTTAGCAGGCCAATGCTCAAACCACTGAGCTATCCCCCCCTCTTCTTGAGTGGTAACAGCTAATTTAGACCCCATCATTTTGTATGTATAGTTGGGATTATATTTTCCGATATCCATTATTTTGCACTTATCCACATTGTATTTCATCTGCCAGTTAGTTTAAGCATTGTGGCTTAACTCTAGAGCTGCAGTTACTGCAACCAGCCACTAGATCCAAGTTAAATCTACCCCAAATTGTGTTGCCTACATCATCACTAAGCCAAACGTAAAATTCCAGGATAAGCTAAATATTAGGAACACAGGAGTTGCTGGATTAGAGCAGTGATCCTGTCCCTGACATAAAATAAAATAAAGTAATCTCTCCTATCTAACATAAAGGTGGATGGTCTTTACCCACTTTCATCCTAACTCTTTTTAGGAAACCTGCTAAATCTTGGCATCCGTGAAGTCTTGTGGCAATGAATTCCATGGGTTAATTATGGATTGTGTAAAAATGCCTTTTCTTTTATCAGTTTCAGAATGTTGCCTTTCGATTTCATTGACAGTCCCGTTATTTTTGACTTATGGGAGAGGGTATATAGGAACACTGATATTTTAATGTCTCCAAGATTCAAATTTCTCTTCTCCTCCATGCTTGTTTTAAAAATCCAGCATTCCATTCCCACAATGTGTCTCAGAAATGAAACATGAGAGGCTAGTGCTGGTTTCATCATTACATTACTGACTGACGAGGAGGAAGAGTTAATTAAGTGGCTTAAATGGTTTTTGTCTAGCTATGACTTTCAGAGTTCCAGGAGCTCGCTCCACCTTGTGATTTGCAGTATTGGTTAATGGTCCTATCCTTGAGTAGGACAGACCTTCGTCCTTCAGTTTCCTGGCCCTTGAAATTCCCTCTCTCTGTCACAGAATCCAGCCTGCTTGAGCAAAATATATTGCAATGCACTAGCCTTGTATGTGTGTGCTCCTACCCTCTACTGGCTAGAATTAAAACAACCTAGCTGTGTGTCTTTGCCTCTGACAACTGACAGACGTTCTACTTTAGCTTACTTCTAGCCCAGTCTAATAAGTACCAACTCTTGGTCTGTGATGTGGAATAATCTAAGCTCCCTTGACAGTCTGTGTATCCCAGACAGGACAAAAACAACGAGGAATCCTTGTGGCACCTTAGACACTAACACATGTATTTGGGCATAAGTTTTCGTGGGCTAGAACCCACTTCATCAGATGCATGGAGTGAAAAAACGTAGGCAGGTATAAATACACAGCACATGAAAAGATGAGAGTTGCCTTACCGAGTGGGGCGGGGGTGGGGGGGTGTCAGTGCTAACGAGGCCAATTCAATTAGGGTGGATGTGGCCCATTTCCAGCAGTTGACAAGAAGGTGTGAGTATCAACACAGGGACAATTATTTGTTGTCGTCACCCAGCTGGTAGCTATGAGCAATGCTAGCTAGGGTGACAGAAGCATTCTTCTGTTGACCTAGCTGTGACTGCCCAGGGGGTAGGTCGGCATAGCTACAGCACGCAGGAGTGTCGATTTTTCATACCCCTGCATGCCAAAGCTATGTTGACCTACATTTTAAGTGTAGACCAAGCCAAAGGAACTAGGCTGGAAATACAGGTGGGGCTTGTGAACCTGCCAACCCCAAGTGATCTGTACAAATGCCAGAGGAGAAAAACATAGATAGTGGAGTGGTGAGAACGCTGGGCTCTTCTCAGGGAGAGATATTCCTGCCCTCCTTGTGGAAGGGAGGACTCAGGATGGGACTTTTCTTTGCCCAATATCTACTTTCTGGGCAGGGGAGGGCCCTTCCCTTTGGTTTCTGTTTGGGAGCAGGCTACCTGCCCCGGGGAATAAGGAATGGCCCCCACCTTGTGCCAGCGCCAAGATTTTCCCCAATCTTAGAAAAACAATAAAACAGAGCTTTACCCAATTAGTTGCCTCAAACATTTTCAGGTCCAGTGGATCTCCCTGTATCTTCCCGTCCAGAACAATCAGTGAATGACAGCTCGCCATGGCGCCGCACATTGGTCCCCAGGGCAAGCTGCGACCAGAGGTAAAGCTGTGGACTTTCTGAAAGCTGGTTTATAAGAAAGCATAAAAGTAGCTGCATTACATGGCTTAAGTCCAGCTCCTCTAATCGTAAAAACAATAAAACCACACCACGAAGAAAGGGCCGATTGAACCCGTCCTGTGATCAGGCCACATGAATTCTGCTCTTGGTAAAGCTGATTCTCTTTCATTTGGATGGCATGTGTCATTCTTTCACTTGCTCTTCTGGGCAAGTCATCGTACATTAGGAGCAGGGCCGTCCGCAGTGTAATTTGAATCTCACTGTAAAGCAGACCTAGCCGCTGGCTCAGTGCCTACCTTGGTTTATTTGATCTTAAAAATATTTAATTTTTCATGAAATTGGCTTCACAGACGGCAAATTGCTCAAGGGATGTCACTAGAAACGGGCGTACTCTATATATCCCCTGAACAGGCACAGCAAGACTGCTCCATTCTGCCTTGCCAATATGCCTCAGCCATGAGAGAGTGGGAGAGGTTAGTACAGCCTCCCTGGGCCCTTCAGTCTGCTGAGACTGTCAACAGGGGTGAGGACTAGTGACCACTACGGTGGTATTCCGTGACATGGGTCAGCAGGATCTGGCTGAGGCAGCCAGATCATTTCACAAGGACACTGAACAGCTATTGAAAGTAGCAAATTTCAGTCACTACTGATCGTGGCCAAATTCAGACTGTTGAATGACCCCATTAGCAATCCCCTGGGCTCAGCCTGCTGCTGTGAAATGAAGGAGAGCTACTGAGATCAAATCCAGGCACAGCCCAACAAAACGCAAGCTCCATCTATTGTCAGAGACCATTACCTGTTTCCTTCAGAAGCGATCACCCCCCACAGGTCCAGCCCATCTTCTGTTAAGGTGCCAGTCTAGGTTAAAGTGGACATTTGAATTAACTAGTAAAGACACATGATCTCTAAGAGGAGTGAAAACAGGATCTGAAAACAGCTCCCTGCATGGGAACACAGGAAATGCCATACCAGTTCAGAGTAATGGGGCACCGAGCCACTGCCAGCTGCTTCAGAGGAAAACATAAAGCCCTCGATGCAGCATTTGACACTCACACACCTGTGTGTGGATGGTGGAGCTCAGTCAATGGGACTGCTTACATGTGTGTCAGAGTGCAGGGTCAGTCTCTAGTTCTGTATCATGCCATGTAAATGTCTAAATGACTGTAATGCTAATAGACATTATAGTGTGCGGATATGACGGCTTGGACGAAGGCTATGTCTACACTGCAATTGAGGGGCTGCTTTGCAGCATGGGTAGGCATAGCCTTGCTGACTTTCAGCTAGCTAGCACAGCTCAAAATAGCGGCCAAGACCCAGTGGCACGGACTTCAGCATGGGGTCACCACATGAGCATGTACAAGGGTCTCCGGGCAGCCTTGTACAGCCCGCGCTGAAGCCCCCACCGCTGCATCTTCACTGCTATTTTTAGCATGCTGGCTAGATTGAAGCTAGGGCAGGTATGTCTACGGTGCTGCAAATCACACCTCTGACTGCAGTGCAGACGTAGCCTGAGAGTTTGAAGGATCATTATGGGACTACGGCCAGATAACGGAGTGGTCTAGGGGAGGCAGTGCACTCCTGGAGTGTTTGACCAGCCCCACAGGTCAGTAATAGAGACTCAGCCTTTTGAAATGCACATCTCACAATGCACCATGAGCACTGAATTATACTGCACCGGAGGGGCCATACTGTCTGGTTCTGCTTTCATATCGTAAGAACATAAGACCGGCCAGACTGGGTCAAACCAAAGGTCCATCTAGCCCAGTATCCTGTCTTCCGACAGTGACCAGTGCCAGGTGCCCCAGGGGGAATGAACAGAACAGGTCATCTTCAAGTGATCCATCCCCTGTCGCTCATTCCCAGCTTCTGGCAAACAGAGGCTAGGGACACCATCCCTGTCCATCCTGGCTAATAGCCATTGATGGACCTATCCTCCAGGAACTTATCTAGTTCTTTCTTGAACCCTGTTATAGTCTTGGCCTTCACAACATCCTCTGGCAAGGAGTTCCACAGGTTGCCGGTGCATTGCGTGAAGAAATACTTCCTTTGTTTGTTTTAAACCTGCTGCCTGTTAATTTCATTGGATGACCCCTAGTTCTTGTGTGATGAGAAGGAGTAAATAACACTTCCTTATTCACTTTCTCCACACCAGTCATGATTTTATAACACCTGTATATACAAAACACTCAGTGAAAGTGTATCATTTCTTGTATTACAAACAATGGGGTTTGGTTATGGTTCCATCAAGGCCGTGTATTGGAAGACTGAGTTGAAATGCTGTGGGAGAGGGTGCTCTGGCAGTAATTGTAGCCATCTAATTGCCCCTTTAGACTCAATCTCAGGCAGGTCTCCCACTCTCTAGGGAGACAGAATCTTATTTGACACAGCAAATGGACAAATAAGATAAAATGGAAAATGTCTCCACCTAGCCATCTGTCACAGGTGCAACATTTTCTCTTCCTGGTTTCTGCTGTCTCACTTTATTCTCTGGTTTGATTCCAAGTGCTCCCAGCTGAGCTCCATTGTTACTAATAAAACAATAACGAGTCCATCCCACTCACTTTGTCAAAGCAGATGAGGTTCAGCTGACCACACACATTGATCCTCTGAGGACTGATGCAGAAGATCCCCTTTTTCTTCAGCCTGCCCTGCGTATAAATGATCCCCGTCGTCAAGGCAGCAGGGAGAGCTGGAGGGACTGCAATAGTGATGACGTCCAGTGCCTTTTTCACCACCTCTCCTGCCTCTTCCTGACACAAAAAAAAAAAGGTTATCAGCAAGAGAACAAAGGCCTGCACTATGGATCGCGACACAGAACTAAGATTTCATCAGCAGCAGGTAATACTAGGGTTGTGCAAAAATCACTTCCCTGTTGCTGAAATGTAGCCACTTCTGGGGTGGAAGATGAGATCCCAGCAACACCATACAACAATTTAGAGGGCAAATACTTGACCATATCCTGGGGTCCTATGTGGCCACCTTGTGTCATACCGATGGCAGCAAAACCTATTATGAAGATTACCCGGGTGGAAGGCTGGTTGTGCAGCGGTATAGAGATGTAGGTGCTGATATGACACACCCCCTCCCCTGTCGTTGGCATAGCAGGGAAAGTATAGCTACAAAAACGGGGTCTGATTGGGATACTCCTGTGTGATGCCAATCCTGGGCTACGTTTCTGGCCCTCTGGGGCCATTACAGGCTGGTATAATTAGAGCAGACCTCAGCACAGGACAAAACTGCACCAGGAGTGGGGCAGTGCAAGGAAGAGCTTTAAATCCCCGTTTCACGCCATGCCCTGTCTTTTGCCCTGTGTGCTCTGGCTAAAGCCGAGGGGTTTGCTGACTCTACTAGCTGACACTGCAGAAGGAAATTAGGAAAACAGAAGGCAATCACCAGAAGGCCAGGTTACTAGGGCAACAGCCCTAATTACTGCAAAAATTGCCACAACATCTTTAATGCTCCTAGGCAGGTAGGTGTTTGCTTTTATGTCTTGCCCTAAAGATGAGTTCAACTGAGACTGTCTCTCAAATTGATCATACTGGGTCAGACCAATGGTCAAGCCAGCCCAGGATCCTGTCCCTTGCAGTGGCCAGTGCCAGGTGCTTCAGAGGGAATGAACCGAACCGGGCAATTCTGAGTGACCCATCCCCTGCTGTCAGGTCCCAGCTTCTGGCAAGTGGAGGGTTAGGGACACCCAGAGCATGGAGTTGTGCCTCTGACCATCTTGGCTAAGAGCCATTGATGGACCTGTCCTCCATTAACTTATCTCATTCTTTTATTAACCCAGTTATACTTTTGGCCTTCACAACATCCCCTGGCAATGAGTTCCAGAGGCTGACTGGGTGTTGTGTGAAGAAATACTTCCTTTTGTTTGTTTGTAAACCTGCTGCCTATTAATTTCATGGGTGACTCCTGGTTTTTGTGTTATGTCAAGGGGTAACTAACACAGCCTTATTCACCTTCTCCACACCACTCATGATTTTACAGACCTCTATCATATACTCCCTCAGTCGTCCTTTTTCTGAGCTAGCCAGTCCCAGTCTTTCTCATCTCTCCTCATAGGGAAGCTGTTCCATACCCCTAAGCATTTTTGTTGTCCTTCTCTGTATCTTTTCCAATTCCATGCATCTTTTTTGTAGAGTCCTGTGCAGATACAAAACTGATGTCTGTGGATTCAGATACCCACAGATATAAAGTGGGTATCGGTGGCGCTGCAGGGCTCTACCAGGAACTGCAGTGGAGAAAGCAGCAGCATGTCGGGCTGCTGCTTGCAGGGGAGCCAGTGCCCAGCCCAGGCAGCTCCTCCAGCATGGCTGTACAGCTCTCAGCCCTGCTCACTGGGGTGGGTGCCAGGCTCACTGGCAGCTGTCCCTGGTCGCACTAGAGTGTGCAAGCGGCTCGCACACGCCTGGACAGGAGATGCAGATTGCTACCACACTTACAAAAGTGGCCTCTAATTTGGGCACCTCAGTTTCTGAGGGACAGCTGGAGATGCCCACAGTGTAAATGGCAGACGTGCCGAGCACCTGCAATGCCTGCTGGTTTCAGCTATGTTCACAGATGCTCAGCACCGCTGAATATGATGCCCAAGGGGTCCCAAGTTGGGGCCTGCAAAACTAAGGCACTGAAAATTAAAGCCACTTTTAAAAACATGGGCCTAAGTGACTCAACCAAGACCACAGAACGAGACACTGCAGAACTGGGGTTCGAATGAGGAATTCCTAGCTCGAGACGCTAGAAGGTGCCATATCTGAAGCATTACAAGTGTCCAGTCTGTGCTCACCATTCCTCCCCCACTGTTATTACATCAGACCACATGGTGCACCAATCTCACTAGATTTCCTGTTTGTTGTAGGTAACTCAAAGGTGTCTCTCTTGTTAGTATCTCAGCACTGATGGGAGCTGACACATTCAGGTATCTGACAGGACTGAAGTTCAGGTAAGTCTGACAATATGGATACCGAGGTTCCTGCAGCTTTGATTGTCTCACCTTGTATGTTATGTTTTCCAAGTGAGAAAGTTCAGTATAGAAGGAGAAGCTGTAGAGCAGGACTGGGTTGCATTTTAAACACACTTTCCTGGAAAACAGCTTGAAGTAAATTCACTTTCCAAACCAAATGTTTGAAGACTGACCAGGGAATATATTTTTCCCCTTTGGAACAAACTGCAGAATAAAGATTTTTGCCTCTCAGGATTTGGCCTTTTCATTGGCTTCTCCAAACATGGCACAGTTCCTAGCAGCTTTCAAAAAGCTGCCTTTTCCAGTCTGGCTCTTTTCTGTGCGTCACCCATACCCTATGGCCCATTTGTGATTTTGGTTTTTTATATACAAAAACTAGGAATGTGCAGAACATATTGCAAATAATTTCTGTGGAGTATTTGTTGCATTTCACATCATCTGCCTTCCTGCTCTGAACTGTTGCATTCATGAAATATGACTATTTTTTTGTTTCTGTAAAAACAATGGCATTTTAAAATGATCCCCCATTCTAGTGCAAATATGTAGTGAAAATAAGACCAAATTTCATAAGTGCAACAAAATCTGAAGACACTCCACATTTTTGTGCCATCTGAATTTTGTTGTGGTGATTTCTCCCACTCACCCCGTTTAGTGCAAAAACACACACTGCATAGATCATTCCAATGGTCGCAAGCACTATGAGGCTTATCAGGAACCGTAAGGCATCTCTGTACAGCTTGAAATTCATGGGCTTAGGGTAGAGAATAGACCTCACCAGGTCCCCTTTGGCTGTGTTGAAACCTGAAGTGACAAACCAAACCCACAAGACATCAGTAAATGGTGGAATTGGTTCTAAAAGTTCATTAAGAAAAATGGTGGAATGAGAAGATACACAGCTACTGTAACTTAAAATGAGACACCGAGATCTCGCATTACAACTTATAAAAGCTACTATATGAAAAATTATTTCCAGAGACTGTGATATTTGTCTTGAGCAACCATCAGCATGTCCAATCCTGCAAACACTCACTACTGTGTGTAGTACTTACTACCATGAGCAGACCCATAGGGTGACTTTGGGAGGACTAAACACAATAGTAAGCAATTGTGTGATTGGGCACTCAGTGATCAAGAAAAGCTGATTGCCTAGTAGGTTTGCCTTTAAATAAAGGTTAGACAACACTGTACTGTAAACCTCTGGGATCCTTCAAAGTGATTGCTTGAGCTAGAGGATTCCCTGTGGCAGGTGCTGGACTTTAGTGCTGGTTTTACAATACAGAAGAGATTAAGAGCATTGTGAGGATGTTTTGAGTCTCCCGTCTGTGGCTGAGCTGTGCCATCCCAGTCCTCATGAGGGCTCTGTGAAACCCGTTGGTTTGTGGGAGGAGGAGTTTCAGGAGCCTTACTATTGGGTCTTGGGAAAGCAGATTTTTACCTTGAGTTTCAGATTCACCTGAACCCAGAATCTCAGTCTGAAATTTAGCTCAAACAAGCACCCAGGCGAGTTGCATCAAATCGGAAGGCATTTTCTGAGATCCCTCCATCCTCCAAAAGGCCTACTCTGCTGCTGTCCTTAGCCATCTTCTGTGGTGAGGCAAGTGCCTCTCTAGCTCCTCTTATGTTTCAACTTCTTCAGTGGGTGGATGGATAGCATGGCTGGTCTGCTGTCCTCTCTTACTACTTTTAGGGGAAAGGGAACGACATGGAGAGGTGGACCTGCTCCTCTTTCTCAAATCCTCCGCATCTGCCATTCTCTCATCACCAGAAGTTGGTCCAATAAAAGATCTGATCTCATCCACCTTGTCTCTCTAAGAACTGATATAGCATTAGCAGAGTTGACTGACCCCTGACCTGATCTTGGAGGGTCTATAGTTTGGGGTAAAATAATAATGGAAGTTTTTGAAGCTGTAACAGCAAGTAGAAAAACTAAAATACATGTATTTAAGATGGGCTTGGCTAGAGGTTTTAAGCATTAAGTGTTACAGGCTTAGCGTGAGGCCTAGAAGTTAGCAATATGCATCTTGTGATAAACAGGGTAAACCCACAAATGAACAGATGGTAGCATCTTAGGGGCTTTCTGCAGTAAGACCTAACCTCAATGATGTATCAAAACTCTTGGGAAAGGGACGAATGCAAATGATTGGTTTAACTGTCAGAAATGTCATTATGGGTAACTGCCATATCACATGTGGACAACTGGAACCCTAAAATTGGGCTCCCAGAATACCAGATATGAATAGAGGGCTGTGACTTGATCACACATGGTCCAGATGTATGTGGGTGGAATGGAACAGTGTATGAAATGTTGTCAAACCAGCCCCTAGTTGGGACACCAAGGATGACCAAATGGCCGAAGCCTGACTACAAACAAGCCCCCTGTAATGATCTCCAATTTTTCTTTTTATCTTAGCTGTTGCTTACAACTTTATGGAGCCTGGTATGTTAACATTGAGGGATTGCTTTATGTGGAGCCAGCTTAAGGCTGTAAGCATGCATCATCCGGGGGTGTTCTGTTATACACATCTGGTTTTGTATAGTTACGCTTATGCTTGGATTTATTTGGATTTTAAGTACCATCTTCATGCTTTTATTTGTGTGCTCTACCAAGCTCAACTCAGTGAAAGTTCTCATGTAGCCACCTGAGTACAAAACCTGTTAGTGACTCATCTAAGGCAACAGCAGGATCAGAGCAGTGCGGTCTCTTGCCTACCCTCCCCCAGTGAGGCAGAGGCAGTGCATGCTGAGCACCATCAGGTGTTGGTCATTCCTTTACACTCTGGTGTGTCTCCTTTGCGCTGAACTCAAACTCTCAGGTTCAGACCAACTTTTGCGGCCTGGCATATCCACTGTTGTTTAAAAAGCTAGATCCTTGTGCAAACACATGGACACACTTCCATGTGAATGTGATGCCCCACCCAAGGGAGCTCTTCCCTGATCACAGAATAAATCACCAACAATAGAACAGCCATCCTCACTCAGCCATCCTAGCCCTCCACTCAGGCACAGGACAAGAGCGTGGCCTTCCAGGATGGTGCTCAGCAACCCTGGGCTCTATTGGGCTGAGTTGGTAACCCCTTGCCAAAAGCACCCTCTAACCAGGCATCTGAACCAGGGGGGACTGTTAGCTGGAGCACAGCTGCCATGGTGTCAGATCAGGAGGGTGTCAATCCCGCAGCTAGCCAGGTCCTGGAGAGGAGCTGAGTATGGGACTCTGTTCTAGCATTTAGGACTGCGTTATTGTACAGCAATGGTCCCACACAGTATACCTGGGCGCTGTAGGCTTTAGGGCTAACGCCGTAGCATGCTGTAGTATTTATTTTTTAAAGGATCATGCCGAGCAATACAAACAAGAAATAGCAGTTTGGTGCAGACCGAGATCTTGGCCAAACGCTGCTCTCAGCCAGGCTGGGGTAAATTTGGAGTAAATCCATTAACATCAGTGTGACTGGTACGACAGAGGATTGGGCTCGTAGGGCACACCTGCCCTGCAAACCCACCCACCCCCCATGGCAACGAGTCTGAGCACTGATCACCTGACTTGGGCTTGGAGCACTCAGGCTAGGGGGCTAACAATAGCCAGGTAAATGTGAGGGTTTGGGCTGGACCTTGTGCTCTGAGACCCTCCCACCTCGCCAGGTGTCAGAGCCTGAGCCTGGAAGTCTACACGGCTATTTTTACCCTTGCCACTTGGGCCCTGCGAGCCCTGCCCAAGTCAGTTGAACCAGGCTCTGAGACTTGCTGCTGAGGGTCTCTTTCTGCAGTGCAGATGTGCCTTGAGCCTGGTCCAGCTCCTGTATTGGAGAGAAGCCCCGTGAAGAGTGAATTGACTGACCAGTCCTCAGCACAACAGCTCTCGCTGGCCCGTTGCCATCTGCCTTGGTCTGGATGACCTCTGTTCCACAGAAAAGGACGTGTCTTTTGTAATCCTCTGCGCAGCATGTTCTCCAGGGCCTGGAGTCATGGGCCTGGGGCAAGTGGGTCTTTGTGACTGGAATGCTTTCCCCTAGAGGAGATCGGATTGCATTAGGGAAACTGCAGTTCATTCCGAAACCTGCGTGCATCCCTTTGAAGCCTGCACCGTAGCGATGTGCAGAGTGTGTTGTGGTAAGCAGCAGCTAGCCCAAGCGGCGACAAACAAGTTTGGAAAATTATTATTATTTCTATCTCTGGCCCTCATCACTGTAGCGTCTGAGCATCTCACAATCTTCCATGTGTTTATCCGCTCACACCCCTGTGTGGCAGGGTGGGGCTGTTGGCCCATTGTACAGATGGGCACAGAGAGAATAGGTGACTTGCCCAAGGTCACACAAGTGAGTCCATGGCAGAGCAGGGAAGGGAACCTGGCTCTCCCAAGTCCCTTACAAATGCCCTGACCACTGGAGCATCAATGCCTGCATGGATGTGTCCCTCTCGGGTGTGCATGGGGCTGCACAGGCAAATGGATAAGTGTCCAAATTCTACATGTGAATAGTCCATGCTCAAGTCAGCGGGACAATGCCTGAGCCCTGACTCACCAAGGTAAATCTAAGACCTGATTTGTCCTTGCTCACTGAGGTCAATGATACTCCTCACGTGAGTAAGTATTTCAAGAACAGGCCTTCAATAGCTGCTCACCGTAAATGAAGACCTGAGTTGATGCTACCAGCATCCAGCCTGTTGGCTCCCAGGCGTCTGGCTGTTTGGAACCTGACACTTGACTCACTAAGTTATTCCCTAGGGCAGTTTAAATATTTCATTACCCAAGACACAGGGAAGCTTTTAGTCACATGCCTGTCTGCTAACAAATATCTTAGCTATGTCCAAGCAGAACGCACCCACTGGGCTGCCGAGTATACCGGCTGCTTTGCATCCTAACCTGACACTGGTCTGCAGTGGGGAATGTCAGCAGGCTCCATCAGTGCAGGAGTAGTCCGGCAGCTCAAACTCTCTGATCCCCCTGTCCTCAGGTAAATCCTGTGAGTTCCTTGCCCTGCCCTGTGGGTCTGACTGCTTATCTCCTCAACCATCACTGCAAAGTACAAGATTGTGCCCTGACGGTTTTCTCTTCAAAGACTTGCTCTCTCCAAAAAAATGTGTCTTATGCAACAGTTGCAAAGCCACAGCTTTGTGATGTCTGTGACTTTAAGAGGGGCCAGGCACCATCCTTACCTGTCAGCATGCCTTCATTTACAATGCACCCACCGCCGATCAGGATGGCATCGCATGGCATAAGGGCTTTGCCCCCTGTCAAAGCCAGCACGTCTCCTGGCACCAGATGGTGTGACTCTAGCTCTTGGAAGCCTGCAAACAATGTGAGATGCAAACCTTTAGCGCTGATCTCTCGCATAAGCAGAAAATAGTTCCAGGCACGCCCCCAACCAGGCCAATTGCTCCTTGCTTTGTAATGTTTTGTAAGTACAGATGGGCATAGTTGCCAGTCTGTCTGCGCCTCTGAGCCGCTTCCTGGTCTCTCTCTGAGAGCACCCTCTCGAGTGTCCAGCCTGGAGCCTTGACCCAGCCCAGGGTGGAAATCTGCCATT
This sequence comes from Macrochelys suwanniensis, assembly GCA_033296515.1. NCBI lineage: Eukaryota > Metazoa > Chordata > Testudines > Chelydridae > Macrochelys > Macrochelys suwanniensis. The sequence goes on along the minus strand of CM065783.1, from coordinate 1,814,863 downwards.
CTCCCACTCTTAGACTGAGCCTGGTGCTACAGCACCGTGGGTATCAGCTGCGCTTACCCCACGGGTCTGACTGGGCTTGGCACCGGTGGTTTGGGAACCTGTGAGCAGTGATGCACAGGGGCCAGCCTGCTGAAACCAATGGACTGTGGATGTAACAGTCGGAACAAAGCTTTTGGAGAAAAGGGATTGTACAATAACAATCGGGGTGCATGAATGTCTATCCTAGCTAAGATTTACCCTCCCCGATGGTAACCGAGGCAGGTCTTCGGACACCCCAGCGGGTGCCTGTGTCTTAATCTGGTTCCCCCAAACAAATATTCCTCTCTTGAGGGAATGCTTTTTGAACCCTGCCTGGGTGTTCCTAGGCCTTTGCCTGTCTTGGCATTCTCTTAACCTCAAATGTCTGCGGAGAAGTGGCTTATCTTGAGCCATCTTTCCTTTCCTGCTTGCTTTTCCTGACAGACCCTGTTAACCTAAACCCTGGGTTCTCACCTCTGGGGGTGCATCAGACTTTCGGGGGGGGAGGGAGCTCGGCAAGCTGGGCTAAATTTGAGTGAATGGTGTTGCAACCGGTGCATGGGGTGATAGCACCGTTCGCTCATGGGGGTTAGTGTTTGGACCTCCCAGAAGACGTGAGCCTCTAGAAAGGGTTTTCACAAGGGCAGGATGAATATCCTTCTCGCTAACAGAAAGGGGGTTTCAAGTACAAAAAAAAAAAGGACTAAGTGGGGGCATGATTTCAAAAAAGCTTTAGAACCCCTGACCTTAACTAACGTATTCATACACATCCCGCTAAGCAGATCACCATGCAACATTCATAATTCTTACAGAACTCCAGATCTGTCACAGAAGGGTCTGAACAAGGACCCTGGAAGCAAACCCTCACCCCTACACACACATCTGGGGAAAGTTTGGATCTGGAGCCAAACACGGAGATTGAGACTTATCTCTTCAATGGGTCCAAACAAGAACTGTGGATTCAAACACCTTGCCGCTGCGCAATGTGAATCCAGTCTTCCTCGCTTGGCCCTGTTTCTTGTTGCTGCGTGGAGCCCACACTAATGGGAATGTTCAGCTGCAGAGGTTAGACCGGTACCACGGAGCTACACAGTAGCTCTGGCAAAGACGACTCAGCTCCCCCGTGCAATGGATTAGTTTTGCTGAGGCAAGGCATGGCCATTTAAACCACTCTAATGATACCGTACGTAGGAGATTGATGCATGAGAACACACTTCAGCGTTCTTAGTGATGTGAGCCAATTGACTGGAGTGAGAAGAAAGGGAAAACGGTCCCAGAAGGAATTTTAAGAGGTCAGTTGTTTCCCTACTTACTCTCAATGCTGACATGAGCTGCTGTAACATTGGAACTGAAAACAACAGAAACAGAAAAATGGAACAGGACGCACCTTTGTCTTTCCTGCACACAGTGACCTTGACACTGTTATGAGACTCCACCAGCCTGTGCAGTTTCATAGATTGCTGCAAATGGGGGGGAGGGGGTACAGAATGAAGTGTTCAGTGTTAACAGCCGTACAAAGAAAGTCATTATGTAATTCAGTAACTAACTCTTACTGGTGTTTGTATTCCTGCGTCTACCAGAGCCTCAGTCAGGATGGACTGTGCTAGGAGCTGGACAAATTTATAGGAAGATACAGTCTGCAGTGTGCGGACAGTAACATCTAATTTTAGACAAGGTGTAACAACTGGGTGTAGCAAACCACACGCTGGAATGTGGAAGGGAGGATGAGGGTAGATTGTTACAGAGATGATTAACTAATAGTTCCAAGGTACAGAAATGTTTATATATCATTTATAAAGGCTGGGATCTCCAAAGGAGCCTTATCCCAGCCTACTTACATTCATATATATCAAGCAGCTCCCATTGAGAGACAACCTTCCTAGTATAATCACTTGGACAGCATAAACGTCTCAGATTCTACAGCTTTTCCTCGTGCTGCTTTGTTCATGGCTGAGAGGACAGAGCCAGAATCTTCCCAAATTAAAGGAATCTACAGACCCTTGGCAATGTCTGACCATTACATTATCATTGTCCTTATCTTGATGCCAGGGGACTTCATCCACACCATACCCAGCGATAAGGAGGAGAATTTACTCCATAATTTAGCACTTGTTTAAGCAAAAGGGAAAATCACATTTGCAGACCAAGTGCCAGTGAAAAGGCAATCTTCTCTCTGTGTTCCTTCCTCTCCTGCAGAATCCACTCCTGAGCAGGATTTGGGGACAATCAAAGAGCCCGACCCCAGAGAACCCATTCCAGGTTTTGCAATGAGCCCGCTGCACCCTGGGGCAAGACTTCAGGACCTGTTCTGGGGGTGGGTGGATACACCTGCAGTGCAAACATGGTTCGTAAGCTCCCAGTTATGTACCTGCCTATTGAATTTGGGGGCTGTGGTTCCAGGTGCTTTCAGTCACTGGGGCCACAACAAAGGCACTGATTCAGCCTAGTTTTATTACTGAAAAGTGACCAAAACTGTAACAGTGCTGGCTTGCCTCCAAGGTGAAGAACTAGCTGTTTGTTCTGTACCAGGCTGTGTGTAACATGCTCTGAGCTGGCTGGCTAGCAGCAGCAGTAACCCTTTCCCCTCTCTGCAGGGCAGGGCTCTCACCTTCCTGAGATCATATACGGTTAAGGCGATCGAAAGGAGGGACATGATTATGATAGCAATGGCATACTCCTTGTAATCTTCAGCGAACCACAGACACACACTGAAGAGTTGAAACACGTAAAATGGATTTAAGACCTGTTTGGAGACAGAACAGTAGCGTGGGGTTGCCAGGTGTCCGGTTTCCGACTGGAACGCCCGGTCGAAAAGGGCCGTTAAAAGTCCGGTCGGCGGCGCTGCGGCCAGCAGGTCCGGCTCCTAGGCAGGGAGGCCACGGGGCTCCTCACGCTGCCCGAGCACGGGCTCCACACTCCCATTGGCTGGGAACCGCGGCTAATGGGGGTTGGGGATGGGGCCTGGGGGTGAGAGCAGAGCGCGGAGACTTCTGGGCCCCTGCCTAGGAGCCGGACCTGCTGGCTGCTTCCAGGGCGCAGCGCGATGCCAGGACAGGCACGGAGCCTGCCTTAGCCCCACTGACCAGGAGCCGTCCGAGATAAGCCCGCGCCCCAACCCCCCGCCCTAGCCCTGAGCCCCCACCAAACCTTAAGCCCCCTCCTGCATCCCTATCCCCTCATCCCCAACCCCACTCCAGAACCTGCACCCCCAGCCGGAGCCATCACTCCCTCACCCCCTGCCCCAGCCCAGAGCCCCCTCCCACACTCTGAACCCCTCATCCCTGGCTCCACCGCAGAGCCTGCACCCTGAGCCAGAGCCCTCACCTCCCAACCTCCTGCCCCAGCCCAGTGAGAATGAGTGAGTGAAGGTGGGGGAAGCGAGCCACTGAGGGAAGGGAAATGTAGTGAGTGTGGGGTGGGGCCTTGGGGAAGGGGCAGGGCAGGAGGCGGGGCCTCAGGAAAGGGACAGGGCTAGGGTGTTTGGTTTTGTGCAATTAGAAAGTTGGCAACCCTAGAGTAGTGGGGCGTTAAGAAGCCATATTTATACTGCTCGGATATATTCAGCTGGCTCAATCCAGTTAGAGATGGGTCTAAATCAAAGCCCTAGAGCCAGTCTCCCGTGCTAACTTTGATAGCACTGGCTGCAAACTATGCCGCCTGGGCCCATCTCTGTTAGCTGGATCCGAGCTGGAACGCTGGATCCAAACACCCTGGATCAGTGGGGAAGTAAGTTTGGATGCGAAGGTCTCAGCTCAAGCCCGTTTCTCTAATAGAAGTGGAGCAGAGAAGGTTCAGACTGCGGAACGAGGGTGGAGTCACACAGGCCATGTGCTGGCCGGAGGAACCAGCCTAGCGAGCTGGTGCAGCTGGATTTATTTTACCAGGTAACTAAACTTTTTGTCAGTTAAAAGATTCCTCTTGTGGTTAATGATACATTCCTTGTGGAGCATCCTAGACTGCACAGCCCTTCACAAGACAAAGGGGCTGGAGAGCCTGCCCATGACACAGACACAAACAAACACAAAGCAGCCGGTGAGGCATGGAAGGGGGTAGAGGGAGGAATGGTGAGATCAGTGCGTGACAGTTACCTGGAAGGGTTTTAAGATGGAATTTGGAGGAGCGGGAGCGTGCTTAGTGGAGGATGAGCCAAATCCCAAACCACCCATGTACCACATGTCTGCTCTTTATGACCAAATAGCCCCCAAAATAAAGGCAAAAGAAATGTAGCTTACCTCTTTGATGAGTAGTTTCCAAATAGGGACAACCTGAATATCAATGGCATTTGGCCCACATATTAGCCTCCTGCATGGAGTAAGGATGGAGCACTGTTAAAGGAAAATCTGGCTTTCTCACTCATTTAACTGTGCACCCTGACAATGAGACTCAAGCAGCTGCAGCTTCCACCTCCAGTGAGAGTTAGTACTGATCCCATTTGAAAACATAAACACACAAGGCTGCAAAAACCTTGGCTCCAGAGAGAAAGAGACAAGAGGTGATGTTTTCCATGTGCTAGTTACATAGATGTAGCGGTTCTGTGGCAGATAGAAGCACAGACCCAGAATATCATAATTGTTTATGCACTATTGTGTATAAGTGTATATACACTTTGCACACCCAATCAATATACTGCACAAATAGCTGAAGAAACTGCACCTGCTAATCGGCAGTAAGATATAAACATGGCCAGTTGCAAGTGCAGTCATCACAGTTGTGCATGCAATCATAAGTAAGCGCATAAATGATATGCCCACCATTTTTGAACACAATTATAAACATCTATACCATAGATGTTAGTGTCAGAAAAGCTCTCTCCATCCATAAGAACTCCATGAACAGCTCATCGGCACAATATGGCCTTAACGAAACAAATGTTTCTCTCTTGCAAAAATCCCTCGTAACTGGTATCAAACAATTCCATACCTAAAACTAAACATTTTAAATACAAATCTCACTGTATTAGAGCAACAAGATGGGTGAGGTCTCTCTCACCAACAGGAGTTGGTCCAATAAAAGAAATTACCTCCCCCACCTTGTCTCTTTAATATCCTGGGACTGACATGGCTACAACCACACTGCATACAAATCTCTCTGTATATCATTTAGAGCATTCTGAATGGAAGACTGGATGCGAACTCAGTTTAGGAGTTGGATTATTTGCAATATACAAACAAATGAATGCAAAAGTTTGTTTATTTTGCATTTGTACTGTAGAAACACCTAAAGACTCCAGTCAGGGTCAGGACCCTATTTTCCAGAAATGCATTAATTTACAGGAATAAACTCAATAGTTAGAACTCATTAATTTCTAACAATAATTTATTTACACTGAGCTCTGCTGAGGGAGCTCCACTAGAAGCTAATCTGTGCTGTTTTATGGAGACTTTACTTTTGTTCTTAGTTGGCTATTTCTCTTACTCAAAAATAATTCAGACTGGAAGGCTCTGGTTACTTTTTGAATGGAAACACATAACAGTGATAAACATTCAGAGACACATTTCCAAAAGTTTCAGTAGGGAACTGAGCCCATCCTCTAGTTGTCTGTGTATAATTTTTCATGTAAAAATCATTTTCATGTACAGTCCTGCATGCACTTACATCTGTGTGCACAAATAGTACAAGCAAAATTACACTCACCAGTAGTAGTGTAAATACAATTGCACTGTGCAAAATTATCAGTCACATTCAGACAATTGCCCCTTTAAGGACCAGTGTTTATAAAGAGGACAGCACCAAGCACATGAAAATCTGGTCCTAAACATCTACTTAAATCCATAGTACTAATTACTCAGGACATGTTGCAGTGTTACCTGATCTCCTGTTCCTCATATCGCAAACCAGAACCAAATTTGGCGTGTATATCTGAACAAGTGTGACTGTCTTCTAGGGACCTAGAAGACAGAGAAAAAGTTTTCCTGATGATGTCATTCCAAAAGAGGCTCCATGTCCTTAGAGAACTTTGTACCCAGCAGGTTAACTCACCCAACTTTCTGGAACTGTTGTTCAGGGTTGTTCCAAATATACCGGATTTTCTGCACTTGGATGCATCTTACCTGCCAGACCAAAGAACAACAGCAGCACTTGCAAGGTATGGAACAAAAATGTGCTCCCTTCTACTCATAGTTCTAGAAATACAGGGAAGCTAACTAGGCTGAACTCAAGCAAGACTGATCATACTGGTGGGGCGGGCAAGGAAAGCACTTGGAGGCGTTTGCAGCCACATTGCAGTCTCCTTTGGTTGAAGATACACACTAGCAATTGTTTAATTTAGCCCGGAGTTTAGGAGTGCTTCTGACGTTCTCACTGACACTAAGTGCTCTCACGTGCACCACCATGCTGCCACTTGTGGCTGGCTAGACGATTCTGTCCCTCCTGGTGGACAATAACCCAGCTTCAGAGACACACACTTTTCTCACTTCCTGGCTGGACTACGGCGATGCAATGTACCTACCTATGAAGCCATCAGCCCCCTGGAAATTCGAACTGGTACAGAATGGAGTATCCTGTCTCCTCCTCAGACCTATGCCCTCACTGCACTGGCTTGCCATAGAATACCAGGTCACATTCAAGGCCATTCGCTTTAATGAGAAGTGTGGAGGGAAAACTCTGCTCATGTGTTCTCTGATTTACCCTCTTAGGGCCCGGGCCCATGAGACGTTGCACACTTGAATGGGAGAGGAACGGGCTCAGCTCCTTGCAGGATCAACCTGTAACACTACAATAACTCTCTATTGCAATACATAGTTTAGAAGGCACAGGGATTCTATACTGGCTTTTAGGAAGGGGTCTGTGAGCTGGGATTAGAGGATTATGCTGTTTGCTCTTGGCCGCTTTGAAAACTTGTTTGTCTACTTAAATGTTTTGACGGATATGAACGATTTGCTGAAAGGCTCTGTTATTTGAGGGCTATGGGAGGTTTAAAACATGATTAATTCCATCCCCCGAAGAATGTTATGAGTCACGCTCCACTTTCAGGCTGTGCCTGTGGATCGAAGTAACGGGCACTACATTTACATATGGATGTTTATATAGTCCCAGGAGAGAAAAAGCTTTGTTCAGACCCAATTAAGGTTGTAAAACTGTATCAGTAGCTTCGTCTAGAAACCTTATTGGAGACTTCAAAATAAATGCTAACGAGTTGGGAATGTAGTTACTGAAGATGTGTATAACATCCGCATGGGCTCCCAGCCCTATGACCCAGCGGCTAGGGGAAAAGGCTGGCAATCAAGAGACCTGGACTTCTAGTCTCAGGGATTACACTGATTTACTGTGTGACCTTGGGCATGTGTAGCGGGGTGGTGGCTACCCCGCTCCTAAAATGAAAAGGGTTAAAAGCAGCCCGGGAGGGGGCTGTGGCTGGGAAAAGGCTGATTGGGGAAGCAGCTGCAGCTGGGCCACGCCCCAATCAGGCCACAGCTGGCCCTATAAAGGGCTGTCAGCCAGGCACTAAGAGGAGTCTCTCTCTAGCTTCTGAGAGGGAAGGACCTAGCTGCTGGGGAACAAAGCGTACTGGAGTGAAGCAGGGCTAGAAAAAAGGCCAGAGGAGCTGGGGGACTCCAGGCCGGCAACTCCCCAGGCTGCAGGGCCTTGTCCAAGGCCCATAGAGGTATTGGGTTGCAGGGAAAGGCAGCAGGTCCAAACCCCCGTTGCCAATGATGAGTGGCTATTACAGACTGCAGTCTGCCCCAGTGAACGGGGGCCAGAGACAGCAGGACACTGGTAGAAGGCGCTCTGGGCTGGAAAATGCTAATTCCCTGGAGAATCAGCAGGAGGCACCACGTGGGTGAGTCCTGTCCTGCACTGCTACAGCATGTCATTTAACTTCTCCGTGTGATACTTGCCCTATCTGTAAAATGGGGGTAATGGTGCTTACACACGTCTATAAAGGGCTTTGAGATCTCAAATCAATAACTCACCTACCATCACCCCAGCCTTTGGCTTGGATCTCCAAACTGTGTGTGAACCATTTGCAGAAGGAAGGATAAGGTCTTAGCAGGGGCAGTCAGGTGTGTAGTATCCTACCTTGGAATAATGGTTGTAAATTGCAATTTCGTGCAGCCAAAGGCAAAAACCCAAAATGTTTTCCAGAGCCAGGGACAGAGCTCAGCCATCCTGAGGAGGGATGGAATAGCAGCACCGAGCAAGGGAGGAGACCAGGAAATCTCCAGTTTCATTCACCCTTCAATCTTCTCAGCTAGTGCCGTACCCTGGACCAGTGATTCTCAACCTGTGGCCCACCAGCTGAAGTCTGGGGTGAAGTGGGTCAGCTGCTCAGTCACTTATAGCCAGTTTCTCCTCTGATGCCAGGAGCAGCCCATAAACCAGTCTGTTAATTCCTGTGCCAGGGCTGGGTTTCCACTTCTGGGGCGCCTACAGCAAGGTGCTTCTTGGAGGGTTCTCCACCCCATCTCTTCCCTCCTTCCTCCCCCTCTCCTTTGTAAGACTGATGCAGTGCCTCCCTCAGAAGGAATGACAGGTCTTCTTTCCCCTCCTCCTTTTTAGGAGGGGAGGCAGGAATGGCCTTCCCCCCCCCCCCCCCCCCCCCGAGAGTGAGGGAGAGGGCCTGGCTGATAGGTCTTTTCCCAGAGAAGGCCAGTAGAGTACCCTGATTTTCACTTGGCTAGCTCTCCCTGTTGACCATGGCACTGATGCAGCTGCAGGCTTCTTAATTCCATGTTAAATTCAGGTGTGTCTCACCTGTCACCCTCCCCACCCCACTCTCCACATCTTTTTATTTATTTATGTATTTGTTTGTTTTTTGCATGTCCCCAAAGCAGTCTCTGATTAGTGCAAAGGATTCTGGGATACATCTCAGGTGGCCCACATGCAAGTCTTTGCATGTGGAGTCATGATAAGAACATGTTAACACCTGTTATATGAACCATGTTTTAAAGTCACTTACTTTTAACTCTGGTTTCATTATGGCTTTGTTTATGATGGAGTTTTCATCAGCAATGATTGGATAATCTGATCTAAACTTGTTCAGTGCAGACACAGAGATCCACGTCACCTTCTTCCGGGAATAAATCTGAAATTCATCCTAGAGAAACAGAAACCAGGAGCCATCATGAATTTGCACAAAGAAATCCTGCACATAGGTGAGGTCCTGAAAGCATGTTTATTACAATCCCTTAGAGAATGATAACACTGAACAGTAATGGGCCTACACCTCAGCTGCTTTAAATCCGCATAGCTCCATTGTCCTCAATGAAACTCTGCTAATTTACACCAGCCACAGATCTGGCCCGTAAATGAAACAGTCAGCATGAAACGTGGGATTTCACTTTTCATTGTCTAAGGCTTTATTAACCAGAACAAAGGTTAAAGAAGGGTTTAGGATGTATAGGACTTGCATTTGTTTTTCACACACGTCTGTCTCAGCATTTGATTCTGGGGAGCAGAATGCTTTCTGACATTTATATTTCATTGACATTTCAGAGTTGATAGACAATGCTGTGTCAATCACGCCCTGTCACAGACGTTCTAGCCATTCCCAGGGAATGGAGTCACCTTACTGCGCCTGTGCTCTTCATGGGCTTTCTAAGCAAAACAGTCCCGCCATCCAGCAATAAAGTAAAGACATGCAGTGCTCCTGTTCCCGGTCTGAGTATCCGGAGGGGGGAAGGAATGTGTTACAGAAATCCCATGTTGAAGAGCAGCCACTGCCCTCATGGGGCTGTTGTGCTGCTGGACAGACCCATGAAAGTGTGGGTCCCACATCCTTGCCCTGGGTTCACCTTGGGGACCATGGTGGGTTATTTGGATTAGTTGTGAAGGCTCCTCCTTCATGGCCATTCTGCCCACTCACCATGCAGCCCTGTTGCAGGGCTGAAGTGGTATGGAGGACATTGGGCAACATAAAGCACATCATGCTGTCGGCCAGGGATTCTCGACCTGAGGAGTGCGATCACTCTGCCCTTCCCGTATTGCTAAATGGAAGCTGGTTCTCAGCTAGATGGAAGGGAGGCTCGAAGAAGGATGGGGAGGCGATGGAGAAGGCTGAGTACCACTACTGTAAGCAAAGATAGAGCAGTAATGGTGACATCCTCCAGCAACCTCAAAATGTAGACCATAAATGATCTAGAAAATATTAGTAACCTAAAGTAATAGAAGGTGAGCAAATATCCGTCTCCAAAGCATCTGCAATATTACACAATATCAACAACTCGGGCATTCAAATCACATGTGAATACAAACTCTGTTGTTTGCATAGCAATCTGTCCTCCCTGCAACACTGTTAAGATGCAGAACCAGGTGAACATTAATAGAAAGCCAGTTTCTTCATTAAAATTAGAAAAAACAACAAAGAATAAAAGGTTATGGCCCTTTCATCTCTGTTGGTGAAGTTAACCACTGATGGCGTCTCCAGCAGAGGGAGCAAGGACTGACTGGACATGGAGCATGAGCTCCCCTTCCATCCCTAGAGATGGTCCCTTAGTGTCAGAGTTCAGGCACATTGGCAGGCAGCAGTATGGAGCCACAGCTGCACCTGTGCTGTGGGTACCCAGGGGATTTCAATCTCCAGTTCCGTCAGCTCAGCTCTCTTGAGATCTGAGAGAGGGTTTGAGCGGCCACAACTCCACCCAAACATCAGTGGGCAGGGACAGACTCACATGGAGGCTGAAGTGGGGAGGAGTAGACATCTTGGACACCATCCAAAGAGACGACTCAGATAAAAGACAGCTTAGAGTCTGGAGCACAGTTCTGTGGCATTGGGTGGGCAAAGGATAGATTCCCTAGCAAATGCCACAGTCATGGAATGACAGAATACATGGGGCCTCTTCCCACAATACTGTGAAGCATGCTATCCACTGGCTAATGCCCTCTATGCCACAGGCATTGTATGTATATTGTAAAGCACTTTGGGGTCCTTTAGATGAAAGTTGCCAATTGTACACTGTTGTTTTTATTTTATTAAACATCGGCAGTGTGAGACCCCCAGGTTACATGGATTCCCTCTACTTCCTATTTTCTATGTGCTAGCAAGGAATTTACAAAGGAAAGTGGGCACCTACTGTTGTTCTGAGCAATGTGACGTCTGCTTCTTGCAAGCTGCAGGGGATGCAGTTTGCCCACACATCCCATGCTGGTTTCCAGTAAAACACAAGCCGGAGAACCCCGCAGGACAAAATGTACCCAGCAATGCACATGGCTTTCCGGCAGCCCTGGGTTTTGTAGCCAAATATCTCCTGTTGAGCAAAGAAAAGGTAACGAAGCATTTTATTTAAAGAAATGTTGAGAAGGCAACATTATCCTTTCGTCCAGTACTCTGTGAATTTCCCCGGGCTTAAAAGGCGGTGACTGGTGTTGTGCTGTGAAACTCCCAGCCACAAAAAACTTACCTGGTTCCATTATAGCCTTAGGCCATGGTTGTAGAAACGTTGTCGGTTTCATGAAGGGTTTTTGCAGACCTGGAGTTTTGGAGTGACCCTGGGCTGATAAAAAAACAGCCAGGAGAACTGGGTGCTGGTGTCAAATTCTGTCTGAAAACATAGAGGCCAGGATGGAACAATATCAAGCTTTAGGCCTGGAGTCAGGAGCCCAGCCTCATGATCTCTACCCTTTCCAAGTGTAGGGTGGGGCAGCAGGAGAGTGATGGCCAGTCGCCACCTTCCATTATGGTTCTAATGTTCGGCCTCTGAGTCTTGTCAACAGGCCATTATCCTAACTCATAATAATTAATAATTATTTTCAGCACTTGAAACTCAATGCTGCCTTATCAGTCATGTTGCTCCATCTAGCAGTGATCTGGGTCCCCCCCCTCCCCCTTTTGTCAAGCTGCCAAGAGAAGCAAATCACTGAGGGCAGAATCACTAACTCTTTCTCCTCTTCAACCTCTTCCAATTAACATCTGACCATGGAAAAACTGGAATGATCCTTTCCAGGAGACACAGGATTTAAATACTGGGGTGAGAATCATGGGGCAGAAACACGCCCTTGTGTTTTTACACCCACCTGAGCAGCCAGGAGGTCTATGGTTAAAATAAAAACTAAAGGAAAGGCTAGATGCCCCAGCATGTTCCTGTATTGACAGCCACTTGTAGCAATCCATTGTCTGTTGGCAGGGGTTCCTCCCTGCTTTGAACATGCTGAGCTCCAGTGCCAGGTCATATGAGGCACTAGGCACATCAGGGCCGGCTTTAAGCCGATTCCACCCATTCCCTGGAATTGGGCCCCACACCCAAGGCGTGTGGTTTTTTTTGTTTTTTGTTTTCCCCCCCCCCCCTCAGCTGATCGGCGGTGGGAGGTTTGGTTGTTTTTTTTTATTCACGTGGGGCCCCGCACCCGCTAAAGCTGGCCTTGATGCACATGTTTCCTCAAGCCTAACATTATAACACAATGGAGGCCAGCAGAAGTGACTCCACCCAGTGTAGTGTGTTTTGTGAGACAGTAGTTTCTTCTTGCAGAATGTCAAGCTGGATCTGCCATTTGGGGTGCGTCCTGTGGGACTGTGAGTCAGTCTGTTTTCGGTGGCTTTGGGACACGGGCGCTGTAAAGTAATGCAGCAAATTGATGCACCAAATGGCAAAACAGCAGGCCCTGCTCATCATCCATGACCCACAGAGATGGACATTAGAAGGGAGGGAGCCAGAGAACCATAGGGCGGGGGAAACTCTGCCGTTCATCTGCTCAGGAAGCCATTGAACCAAATACGACGTGACAGATCATCCTCAGGTGGCAGGGATCTGGCCACACCTAAGTACAAAGCACATTTCCAGGCCGTTGTTGTCCTAGAACACCTGCCCACAAATAAAGCTCCTGACACTGTAGCTCTTAAAGCACTTTACAAACGTGGGTAAGCATGATTATCCCTATTAGACAGCTGAGACAGGGAAACACTAAGCACCAGTAGAGCTAGGGAAAGAATTCAGCTCCATGCCTTATCTTCTTCCCACAAGGGAAGTTCTGTGATGCCCTCAAGCTGTCATAACATTGATAGTCTGGCCTGCCAGGGGGCATATTTTACCTTATGAAAATGAGCACTGACATAGGTTCAGATCCAGTTGTTTGCGCTTTGAGGCGTCTGACATTCCTGAGACCCAGGACGGGGATGCGACCAGGTGACTCTTGGCCCGGGAAGCAAGACAAAGGCCGGAGGAGGAGCAATGGGCAGGGCAGGGGCCAGGCACTGATGGCAATAGACATTTTAGTTGATTAAGGACTAGAAGATTTGACCCTCCAACTTTCTTTCTAAAGGAAGAACTGCCCAGAGTTCCTGTGCCTGTTTGTTTTCCTTTCCTGCCTGCAGTGGCCCTGATATACCTCAAGTCTCAGTTTTTTCCTCAACTTTAAAATATAGAATTTTCTTGGTGTTTGGTTTTAAATATTCTCCTGTGAGAACTGCAACTTAATCGCTGTAGTGTTGAGTTTAAGAGCCTTCTGGAAAGTAACTGGCCTTTAAACAAGTAAAAGCAGTGTTGACAACTCTCATGATTTTGTCATGAGTCTCATAATTGTCTTCCTTAAAGCGCCAGCTTCTGGAGTCAAGTGGATATGATGATTTCAGCTTTCTTTCTTAAAGAAAAAGTTTCTAGTCCTCGTGGCTGTGGAGAAAGTTTCAAAATGTGACCCCAGTGCACCCTAAAGGCTCAAAAACCAGAACGCAAATAAAAAGAACCTCAAATCTGTTGTTTTTACATAATCTCATGATTTTTGGTGAGCCTGACTCTCATGATTTTTGGACATCTGGGATTCGCACTAGGGTCAGTTTCACTCCTGTTTAAGGTTAGTTTCTAGTCTGTTGTTTGTAGTGGGGTAACACCCCTAGAGCCTCAGGCAGGTGCAGTGTAAACTCATTGGCCCTTGCCCTGGTAAGATGTTTCCACAGTTAAAGGATCTATTCCAAGCTCGATGAACTGCAAAAAAGTGATGGAAAGTCAGCAAGATTTGTCTACAATTGTTTTGATTATTGTATTCAAGAGTTAGTAACAAAGAATAGACATTAAAGTTTTAAACCTAACCAGTGTTGTTTAAGTGACACAAGATGTGAGAACATGTTAGTATGAGAGCTGGGTGGGTCTAATATTTGAGATAGTGTCCTATGAGCTAATTTCTACGTTATTCACCAAAAACACCCTAGAGTTTTCAAGTGCTGAAGTAGCCCTTAGAATCACGGTTAAAGTTGCCCTCCCCGCACCAACCAAAATCTGAAATGGCACCCCTGGATGTCAGATTACCAAAGACAGAGCAAGGAGCTAGTAATATCTCCGAAAGCCAATACTGTGTAGGGATCAGGGCAGGGGCTAGGACACCCGTCTCCTGGGTCCTCTCCTTCATGGGGTGATGTTTGATAAGTCACTTAACTTCTCTTGCCCCTATTTCCTCATCTGTTACATGAGGCTAACCCTACCTGCCTTTGTGAAGTACTCTGACTGTCATGAGAAGGCACTATAAAAGTGCAAAGTATTACATGTATGCAGTGTTATAGCTGTGTCCATCCCAGGGTATTAGAGGGACAAGGTGAGGGAGGTAATATGCCCAACTTCAGTTGGTGAGAAGGACGAGCTTTTGGGCTACACAGAGCTTGTCTTCAGGTCTGGGAAACATACTCAGATGTCACAGTTAAATACAAGGTAGAACAGATTGTTCAGCATAAGGAGTTAACACATTTCAAGTGGTCCGATAACACCCCTCCAGTTTTAGGGAGAAAGGGGGAGAGGCAACTGGGGGTGTTAGTGAATTATAGATTGTTGTAATAAGCCATAAATCCAGTGTCTATATTCAGTCTATGATTTTTTCATATCCAGCAAAGTTATGAATGTAAGATGCCAGGCACATCTTTTGAAAGTGTTATGCAGATTTCCTGAAATATGTGTTAACCACTTAGGCTAAATAATTATTACTTTGCTACTGCAAAGAAAGGGAGTACTTAACACTAATGGGTGAGCATTCTCTAGAGGTTAGAGCAGGTGACTATGGCCAAGGACCCCTGGATTCTCTCTGTGGCCCTGCTACTGACTTATTGTTGGACCAAGCATGAGTCATCTCCTCCCTCTGTGCCTCAATTTACCTATCGGTAAACTAAGTCTCGCAGTAGTGTTATGAGGCTTTACTAAAGCTGTCAGACTTGCTGCTGTTCTTAGAAACTGTGCTTATTCAGAGAACAGATTTGTTGGACTCAAGAAGCAGAATTTGCTGTTGTTCATTTACCATCACCACCCCCTCCTATCATGGCTAAAATAACTTTTTTTTATTTCCAAGTCACCTGTAAAACAGAAGTTACATATAAATGCCAAGAAAATTCTGGTATCGGCCTTCTCTTCAGGGCAGGAACTGGCCTTACCAAACTGTGAGGAGCCCAAACATCTGCAATGGAGTAGTGTAGTTCTGTCAATCCCATCACCAGGTTTTTTCTGCTTTGACAGCAGGAAGGTAACCTGTGAGCAACAGTTTAAAAATGCTGTTGCTATAACAGGTAATAGGATTAGACTTGAAAGACAGGTTGAAGGACTCACAATGAATTGAATAGTGGAGTCTATATGATAACAACTAGGAACTTTTTCATAAGGGTCTGCTGCAGTTCCCAGTCAATAGCAAAACTACCAGTCACTCCAGTGGAAATAGGACTGGGTCTTTCAGTGTCCATCTTGTGCGAGGATTCAAATATTTCTATGTCAAAGGATAGAAAGCTACAGGGTCAAATACTGGTCCCAGCTGTAGCCCCTTTCCACCATTCTGGGAGTGCAAGGGGGTCAAAGCTCCCTCGTAAAGCAGCTAAGGATTCCTCCAATATGAAGGATTGCTGGCGGGTAGATTGCTGATGTACCTGACTCTACACCATCCCGTTCAAAACTCCAACATAGGGATTTATAGATTCCAAGACCAGAAGGGAACATTGTGATCAGTCAAGGGTACGTGTTTGAGTATATCTTAAATGTATGGTGGGGGAAATGGCTGGATTTTGTTGTGCTCTGACAATCCCTGGCTGATGTAATGGCTCTAGGAGGCTTTTTATAATCTGTTGGCTGCTCTAAATTATGCCAGGAGCTGAATAAATCCATAGCAACCCTGGAGATCAGAGGGATGCAAAAGTAGCTTGCAGCCTTCTTTTCCCTCTCACCCTCTGCTGTACACCAAGCAAAGCTCTGAACAATCTATTAAAACCACCTTAAATCATCATCTCTTGAGAAAAGGATAATCCCTAAAACAAACATCCCCTTCCCTAACCCACCAACCCTCTGCCAGGCAAATTCAGTTTTATAAAGACTCTTCTCCCTCCACTATCCTTGTGAAGAGATTGGCTTTCAGGGCATCCGTCAGGGCCAACAAGTTCAGGCTCTGTGGGACCCCAGGGAAATGACCCATTCCTGCCAGTCTTATTCAAGCAAGTAGGCTTTTGTCACACAAACAGTCCCATGATGGACACGAGGAAGGGTGGACAGTTCTTAAACACATGGGCATTGTCACTTGTGCCGTAACTAGGGCAGCAAAGAGTGGACAGCGCTGGAGATGTGACCTTAGAAATGTTTCACATCTCTTCTCATTACTGCTCCCCACACAGCCTCCAACAAAGGTGGATAGGAAGTTTCTCTGGGAAATGAGATTATCTTCTCCAGTTTTCAAATGAGCCGTCAACTTATTTTTAAACTGTCGATGGTATTTCAATCTGAAACAACTGACATCTGCACAATGTAAATAGGACCAATACTACACCAAGTGATATGATCTTTACCAAAGAGTCAGGAAATGTGTGCCAATAATTTGACTCTGGAAGATTCAAATTAACGCTAAAAACAAATTTAAAATGTAATTGTCAGGGCTCCTCAGGATCAGTGCTCTGGGCCCAGCTTTAGAACAGCCTCTGGGAGGAGCCCTTGGGCTCTCACTCTTCGTCCTGAGTAAGCCACGTAGCTTCACTGCCTCCTTAGACTGGCCCTCTGGGGCCTTCCGCATTCCTGCTTCACATCCTGAGCTCTGAGTCCCCCTGAGACTGGTACAATCTGAGGGAGCAATGCACTGGGGCCAGTATCTGCAGTGACACTCAGCCAGCGCTGTCACACAGCAGGGTTTATTAGCTGACTGCAACACAACATAAGAAGTCCTTGGTTAGCCTAGAGAAATGAAGGTTACAGCAGAGTCCATTCTGGTTAGCCCCGAGAGCCCAAAGCTCTGTCCCTCTGCTCTGTCACTTAGTCTGCCCTGCTCTGTCAGATTCTCAGTCGGTCCTCCCCCACCCTGACTCCTCCAGCAGCCAACACTTAACTCCCACTTCACACACCCAGGCATTTGTTCCAGAGCTGCTTGCTCCCTCCAGAGAGGTGGGGCAATCCATAGTCTCGGTTGCCAGGTTTCAATGTCCCAGTGACTGAATTTGCCATTGTCTTCACGGATTCTCCAATATTACGGGGATTAAGGCCCACTTAGTCCCAGACAGTGAGGTGCCGCTCACACCTGTGTCCTAGTCTGCCCCGAGAGCAAACAGACTCTTTTCACCCACTAGGTAACCATGCAACATACAGGGGAAACTGAGGCACACAGCAACTTCATAAAAATATCTCTCAAAATTCCCACTTTGTCACATTAATACAATTAGAATTTTTAAGAGACTTTGTAAGACCAGTGGAGGCATTTGTGGAGCCCCTCTGCACAGCAGCCAGTGGTTAAAAATGAGGTGTTTTGTCCTGTTTTAGGCCCTGATCATTCAATGAGTCCATCCCTTTGTAGGATTGAGGCCGTAGAAAGACCCCGTTTTCTCTTTAAGTGGCATGCACCTGTATAGTGCTATGTAATCATCAGGCATTGCCTTTGAAGGCTGTGTGGAGCTCTTCTTTCGCCTCGGAGCGCTGCTCTCAGGGTCTGTCTACATTGCAGTCAGCCGTATGTCTGCAGCGCAGGTAGGCATCCCCGCACTAGCTTTAATCTAGCAACACAGCTAAACACAGCAGTGAAGATGTGGCGGCACAGGCTTCAACACTGGCTAAACAAGCCCATTGGAACCCTGGGTGCTTATTTGGATTAACAGCCTATGCCGGAATCCACGCCGCAGCACCTCCACTGCTCTTTTTATCTGTGCTGGCTCGGTTAAAGCTAGGCGGGGATGCCTATCTGAGCCGGAATCAAACCTCCGAGGGCACTGCAGGCACACCCTCAGTTGCCAACTGATTAAAACTGATTCCACACAATTTCATTTCCATTCATTTAAATATTAATGTAGCCCTTGAGAGACTGTACATTTTCACTTGCTGTCCAAAGCTAAACTCCAGGCGGTAGAATTTTGCTGCAGAACACACTACGCCTATTGTTTCAGGCTGCGAGAGAGATAAGAGGGAAGACAGTGACTTACCATTTCATTCTCGTCTCCCTTGCTGAGCAATGCATGGTGACTCTTGGCAAACGTTTCCCCCATGAAATGGTGTTTGCTCTGGAGTCCTCTAAAACACCTTCAGGACAGGTCTTCAGGGTTAGTATCACTTCCTTGAACTGAAGTGATTAGTTACCTTCCATGCTAAGGAACTCCTAAATGCACACCTTTCTTATGACACTACCAGTATTCTGAGAAGGCAGCTCCTCCCCATCTGTAGGGGGTTTTTCAGGTGTATACGTCCCGCCTGTCGTCTCTTTGTTGTTTTTGTTAACGGAAGTTGCTGCTTGGAAAGAGAATTCCCACGTAGAAAGCTGGCTCAGGGTGGTGGAGGAAGAAAAAAGTTAGATCTGCTGAGTGTCTGCCATGACTTGACTTCCAATCATAGCTCCAGTAACACAGCAAGAACTGCTGGCAGGCAGCCTTAAGGGGAGGGCAAAAGGAGAATACTTCACCTTGAAAGATTATGGGATTTATTTGGGCTAGGGAGTGTGCCTGAGAGAGAGAGAAGCAGGCATCATTATTATTCTATTACATACTTAGCAACCTGTCAAAACTAAGGGCCCAATCTTGATTACATGCTATACAGTGGGAGAACCAGGACTGGGCCCTAACATTCCAAACCATGGCCCTCATCTGTGCTGGTGGACCCAGAGTCTAACCATGCTAGTCAGCACGCAGGATTGGAGCCCATATCAGGTTATCAGTAGTGTCATTGTTTATTATTATTATTAATGCCAAAAGTGTTTCAGGTCTTACAGCGAAACTCGATGAAGCACTGGGCCCCGACCCTGCCATTGGGACCCTGGGAGTCCAGAGGGGCCCCACTGACTTCAGTGCTGCTCATGGGTGGATCTGACTGCAGCACTGGGGCCAAGCCGAGGAAGCAGACACAGGGGCAACACAGCAATTCCCCACCACCCTTTGTCTCTTGGATGGCTTTAATTGCCAGCCTTGCCTCTTCTTGCCCTTCCTTTTCCTTTTGACTTGCCTTGCTAGTCTCTTAATTGTGCCCAATATTTCTGCTCAGTCAGTCTGCGTAACTCTCGCTCGTTTAATTATTTGTCCTGCCCAGTATTTTATTTTTTAGTCCTTTCCTTCTTCCATGTTTTTATGTTTGTTTTAACAAGCAAAGGATCAGGCACTGTGGTGATGACTACGGTATGGAAATCTGGGGAGAGAGAGAGAGAGATAGGAACCTAGCCACAGAAAAACAAGCAAACATAACTCCTCTATTTATTGTAATACTGCTGAAATCTTATGCAAGAATCAAGAGTTTCCCAAGATATTCTATACTTACTAATGTTTTATTCTCATCTGAGATGGGCCCAAGATGACCCCAAATCCAAATATCCCCAGCACTGGGCAAGTTCTGGTCCAATGTCATGCTTTCTGAAGTGACCGTGACCAGAAGATTCAGAGGAGGAAAAAGAGGAGACGTGGAGAGACGGAGGCCAGTCCACACTCGGAAAATTATCTGATGCTACCTGTGACAGAGATGGCAATTTCCTGCAATATGCTTGAAAAAAAATATTGAATTAAGTTTACTTGTGGCACCTTAGAGACTAAGGTGAAGTCTGATGAAGTGAGCTGTTGCCCACGAAAGCTTATGCTGAAATAAATGTGTTAGTCTCTAAGGTGCCACAAGTAATCCTGTTCTTTTTGCTGACACAGACTAACATGGCTGCTACTCTGAAACCTGAATTAAGTTTGTGTGTCTAGAGTCTTTTTGTATTAAATGCAAGGTTATTTATTATTGGGAGCCAGGACTATATGTAACTTCTAAGGGGGAGATGGGATGTGAACCCTGGGAAGTGTTATGATCTTCAAAGGACTGCATTGATCAATGAGTCAGAAGAGTGGACTTTTGTGGCAAATACTGTCAAGTGGTTTTCTTGGGAATCTCTAGGGGGAGGCAAATGAAAATTTCCATCTCCAGTTATGCAAAAACTCAGCTTTTTGAAGTTATGCCCTGAGGAGAGAACCATTGTGTGTCGATTACCTGTTCCGGGAATCTGAAGATCAAAGGTGCAGGCTGTATAAAGGAAAGATGGAACTATTCATGGATGTGCTGTTCTGAGCATAGGATGTTATGAACTTGTAACCATAGAAAATCCTCTGTGTGGGTTTGAAGGACTGACCCCTACTGAGCCTTTGTTGGAGTTGGTGATGATCTCTGGTAAGCTTATCAGCATTCATGTAGGTTCTTGTCTTGTTTCTAATGTTTTCTCTGTAATGCTTTTGTCTTGAGAACAAATGTGCTTCCTTAAAAATTGCTGCATGGTAACATACAACTGCAGGCTGCTAAGCTGTTCATAGCCGCTGGAGAGAATGCAGTACACGGATTCTAGCCTTTTAGGCAGTATGTCTTGTCAGGGATATCCCAGCGTAGACTGTTCAGCCTGGAAATACCCCAGTCAGGAGAGAGAGAGAGAGATCCATCTCTCTGCCCGAGAAAGGTGATGTTTGGGGAGCTGGAAGCCTGAAAGTGGGTACCCTTGGTAGCCCACAGAATGGGAATACAGGTGCAGTCCCCATGAACTGTGACACTGCCACCAATGTCCGCCAGGGTCAGATGCAGTGAACCGGGCACAGGATGCAATGTAATTGCAAATGGAGGCTCTGGTAAACTGCACAGTATTCAAACCCATGTCAGAAACAATGGTTAAAATCTGCTTATAGGGGGGCCATGCTACCAGGGGGGATTGGAACTTTGGAAAAAAATTTACAGCTCCAAACTGTTTTCTGGGTTTGCTGGATTGTCTTTTAGTTTGACACCCTCTACTGTTTAATGTAACTACTACATGTTAACAGATTTCAGAGTGGTAGCCCTGTTGTTCTGTATCAGCAAAAAGAACGAGGAGTACTTGTGGCACCTTAGAGACAAATTTAGTTGGGCATAAGCTTTCGTGGGCTATAACCCACTTCATCAGATACATGGAGTGGAAAATACAGTAGGAAGATAGTTATATAAAGAGAACATGAAAAGATGGGGGTTATGGCATATATATATCTTCCTACTGTATTTTCCACTCCATGCATCTGATGAAGTGGGTTTTAGCCCACGAAAGCTTATGCCCAAATAAATTAGTTAGTCTCTAAGGTGCCACAAGTACTCCTCGTTCCTATTACATGTTAGTGGTCAATCTGCACATTTAAGTCTCTTCATAATAATGTGTTTTTTTTCATCCATTTCTTTATTGAAATCAACATACAAAACCAACATGCACAAATATCAAAAGTTAAGGGTTAAATCAAAACATCTATAAAGCAAAGATAAAGCTAAACAATTGCAAGGCAAGATTAAATAAAAACAAACCTAAACCAGAAGAAGGCAAGGGGTGAAATAAAAAAGGAACCCTTATGCTCTGTCACAGTTCAGGACTACCGCACTTGTAATTTCTCCTCTAGGGTCCAGCAAGGGCATGCACTCTAGACATTTCGGGCCTGAGTTCTTTTTGGTGGAGGCATCTGTCTCTCCCTTCTGATCAAGGTATTTCCACGCTGAACAGTTCCCTGCCTACACTGTGTTAGTCCCCA
Source organism: Macrochelys suwanniensis (assembly GCA_033296515.1). Taxonomy (NCBI): domain Eukaryota; kingdom Metazoa; phylum Chordata; order Testudines; family Chelydridae; genus Macrochelys; species Macrochelys suwanniensis. Next base: position 1,793,007 of record CM065783.1, on the reverse strand, counting down.
GCAAGGTATAAAGCGGTACAGAAAAAACATATTGAATAAAAGAACCTACATGCATGCTAGTAAGCTTACCAGAGATCATCCCCCAACTCCAGCAAGGGCTCTGTTTGGTGCTTAATCCTTCAAACACCGCACAGGGATTTTTCCTCTGGTGACAGGTTCATAACACCTTCAGCTCAGAACTAGCACACCAGTCTGATGGGCTCCAGTAGGCTACAGTCCTTCCAGCTCTTCTCTTCCCTAAGGATTGTTGGGACCCTCCATGAAACAGAGGTCCTGTCCATTGGCTGGATAAGAGAGAGTGCCCTGAATTCATTTTACCGCAGTCTTTTTCTGTCAAGTCCTTTCTTTGTCTGTTGGTCCCTGGAGAATCCACTGAATACACTGACCCAGTACATGTGAGCCTCCCTCCAGGTGGTGGTAACTCTCTGGAGGTCTTACAGCCTGTGTGAATTTGCCCACCTGCTCCCCAGTGTTCTTAGTTGAGTGGTGTCGCTCTCCCATGGAATTACATATAATCCCTGGCCTACTGTGATACGTAAACTTAATTCAATAAGGTTTGTCCAACTTAAACCCTGATCCTTCAAAGATTTTACACATCTATTCAACTTGATACACCGTGTGTCATCCCATTGACTTCAATAGCATGCCTCATAGTGTGTAGCGTTAATGTGTGTCAATCCTGCAAAGATTTACAGTCTTGTCGGTCTTTGCTTGTATCAAGTCCCCCTTTCCTCTACCTAAACGTTTTGGGGCTTTAAATATGTTTCAGTTAAGCATGTGCATAATTTAGCATGGTCATTAAAGATTCCAGAGGACTTTTTGCAAGGTAGGGAATAGTACTGATTGAAAACTTTCAAAGAAAAGTTTATTTTTGTGGAAAAATGTGACTTACTTGGAAAAAAAGGGGGGGAAGGTTTCCGCAAAACTTTTCTGAAAGTTTGAAACAAAATATTTAACGCGCCCCCCCCCCAATATGTCTAACATTTACATACCCACTGTTTCCAAATGAAAGTGTATTTTCTCCACTTTCTCTCATTTCTTTACTTTACTTTTTAACACTGAAAAAGTAGGAGAAAAGAAAGTTAGGGAACATAAGGAAAACACACCTTTTCTCTTATTTAATATTTTTCAATGGAAAAGGAAAAAAAGGGAGGGGGGAAATATAATCTTATATTTTTAAACTTTTTCCTCCTGAAAAAGTATGAAAATAGTTTCAAAAATGAGAGGAAGCTTTACTTTTTCCCACATTTTTAAAAAAATTCCCTGCCCCCCTACTCCACTCTTCCAGTAGGAAAAAGGAGGGGAAGTAAAAAAATGTGAGGGAATTGGGAAAAAATCCCACATTCAAAATGAAATTTCTTTTCATTAAATGTTTTCCTGTTTTTTGACAAAAACAGGAAAAAATGAAAACTTTTTTGTTGTTGATGTTGCAAAAAGCCTCTAAAAATCACAACCAAGCTAAGTGGAGTGTAGACACATTCTAAATTCTACTGCCAAGGTAGATGAGGTAATATCTTTTACTGGCACAATTTCTGTTGGTGAAGTTAGTCCAATAAAAGCTATTGCATCACCCACTTTGTCTCTCTAATATCCTAGGACTGACCTGGCTACACGTACACCGCATGCAAAATTCTCAATTAGGTAATTACATTATTCTATCTTCCATTCTCCAGTAGATGCGGTAACCAAGCAATTTTCAGTCCTAAGTCCTTCTTGTCCTAAGCCCTGATCCCCTAAAAAGTTGGGCACATGCTTTTGAAGCAGGATGTGACTAAACTCTCTGACGGATAGGCTTTGGCACTTGGCATCTCAGTGTGAGGGCTGTCACTTCACTTCACATTTGTGGGTCAGACAAGTCAGCTTCCCCCAGTCTCCACGGCAGGAGAGTGATGGGTTCCAAAATCTGTTTAGGGGCCCATGGAATGTTGTCACGTAATAATGCAAGTGCTGTGCATTGCCACTGAGCAAGCCTGTTGCATCAGCCCATGATACCCCAATGGCATCAGCACGGCGTCATGTCACCGCAGCATGATGCAAAAACTGCCCACCCCATGTGTTCAAGAATCAGGTATTTACAAGCCTGGCTTCAAAATAAGCTCCTTTTATTTGCCGTTTGTGTATTGTGAGATGTCGGAGTGCGCTCGAGACCCACTGTCCCACTTTTCTCCTCCCTCACGGGGCTGGAAATGGCCCCCTCTGTACACAACGAGAGCCACCTGTGGCACTCTGTACCTCAAAGCAGCATCTTGGAACTCCCATATTTGCCACTGTCATGTCATTATGATATATTTCATACAAAGCATGTCATGTAAGATATCATATGAAAGGTCAAGATTTGCTGAAACCCACTGTTGTCAAAATATGCATAGCGATAGTGTGTATCAAGTTATGAGATTTTCCAGTATGGTTGTTTCTGAAATATGCTGTAAATTTGATAGTGACATACACAGCAGGGGCATCGCTCAACCCTGTGACTCAGCAAAGCCCACCAGGCTATGTCTGACCTAGTATTTTCCAGACATATCGAGTGAGGGTATAAAATAGGGGACAGTAGCATCATGCCTTGGCTTTTCTCCTCCCCCCACCTATGCTGGAAACAAGAACTCTGGGAAGTCAAAGACTTGAAGTGAGCAGATCAGTCCCAGACTGAAAGGGGAAGGCCGCATATTAAGAACTGAAACATCCAGTGGGGCGAGAAAAGTGCTTGGTCCAAATCAACGTTCCCTCTAATTTTTGACAGGCCGTGTGCGCAAGAAATTTCTTCTGTGCACATTTTTGTATGCACGGTGTGTTGCCATCCGCGCGGGGTTTCAGAGCTGTGTGTGCACACACACGCCCAGCTTAGAGAGAGCAGTGCCCCAAAACTGCCCAGTGTAATAAGGTGTAAGATTTAGACTGGGCGCTTACCTTTCATTTTCCTTGGTAACTAAACCCTGCCCTTTTATGCCTGCCACTTATAAACACGTACAAGCTCTCTCTGCAGTTAATAAGCCTGTTTTATACAACTGCTAGAAGAGGGCCTCACCCCCCCCCCCCGATTAAGCTTACCTCGTTAGCTCTAGCCCGAATCTTCCCTGCACATTTATATCTGCCCCTGGACATCTCCACTGCTTGCATCTGACGAAGTGGGGATTCACCCACGAAAGCTTATGCTCCAATGCCTCTGTTAGTCTGTAAGGTGCCCCAGGACCCTTTGTCGCTCCTGCAGATCCAGACGAACACGGCGACCCCTCTGATACCTGACACAGAGCGTTTCGGTTGAGGTGCTTGGGAAACCGGCGTTTACAGCGGCTGGTGTGGGTCCCCTCTGCCGGGGGCGGGGACTGAACTTGCCCTGAGCAGGCCGGTGACAAGGGCAGGATGGTGCGCGGGGGGGGGAGCTGGGGGATGGGCTGGGGCTTTGTGTGGCCGGGAGCAGCACGGGCGGGGTGTGGGGCTCCCCAGGCTGGGGGCGGAGCGAGCCCAGCGCCCGGAGGGGGGGTCACTAGCGGAGCCGTGTGAGACCCAGGCCAGGCTGGAGCGCTCAGGGCCCCATCCCGGGACTCCCGGAGCGCGGGCTGCCCGGTCCCGGACCGCACCCCGCAGCCGCGCCACTCCGGCCTGGTGCCCCCTCGCGGCACCCCGCCCTGACCGGCCCCGGGAGCGGCGGGAGCCGCGGTCTCCCCGGCGCCGGCGCCGGCCCCGCCTCCGCCTCGGCCCTGCCCTCGCGCGCTGGGCGGGAGCGGGCGGCGCTCCCCACAGAGCGTCCCGCCGCGCTCAGCGGGAGCGGCCCGGAACCTTTCTCGCGGCGGCCCGCGTTTCCGGCCCGGCCGGCCTTGGGGACGGACCGCCCCTCCCCCCGGAAGCGGCCGCGCTGCCCGACAGAGCCGGTGGCGCTGGCCCTTGGCTGACCTGGGCGAGGCTGCGGCTCCCCCGGGCGGCGAGGCGCTGAGGCGGGGCCCGGGCGCACCGGACCCCTGTCCCCGGCTCCGGGATGTGGCGGGGCCGGGCCGTGGCCTTTTGGTGAGTGCGGAGGAGGTGTGCTGGGGGGCGCGGCCTGGGGCCTGGCACAGGGGGTGCTGGGGGCGAGCGGCCTGAGGGGCGCCGGGTGGGTGCGGGGCGCGGCCTGGGGCCTGGCACAGGGGGTGCTGGGGGCGAGCGGCCTGAGGGGCGCCGGGTGGGTGCGGGGCGCGGCCTGGGGCCTGGCACAGGGGGTGCTGGGGGCGAGGGGCCTGAGGGGCCCCGGGTGGGTGCGGGGCGCGGCCTGGGGCCTGGCACAGGGGGTGCTGGGGGCGAGCGGCCTGAGGGGCGCCGGGTGGGTGCGGGGCGCGGCCTGGGGCCTGGCACAGGGGGTGCTGGGGGCGAGGGGCCTGAGGGGCCCCGGGTGGGTGCGGGGCGCGGCCTGGGGCCTGGCACAGGGGGTGCTGGGGGCGAGCGGCCTGAGGGGCCCCGGGTGGGTGCGGGGCGCGGCCTGGGGCCTGGCACAGGGGGTGCTGGGGGCGAGGGGCCTGAGGGGCCCCGGGTGGGTGCGGGGCGCGGCCTGGGGCCTGGCACAGGGGGTGCTGGGGGCGAGCGGCCTGAGGGGCGCCGGGTGGGTGCGGGGCGCGGCCTGGGGCCTGGCACAGGGGGTGCTGGGGGCGAGCGGCCTGAGGGGCGCCGGGTGGGTGCGGGGCGCGGCCTGGGGCCTGGCACAGGGGGTGCTGGGGGCGAGCGGCCTGAGGGGCCCCGGGTGGGTGCGGGGCGCGGCCTGGGGCCTGGCACAGGGGGTGCTGGGGGCGAGCGGCCTGAGGGGCGCCGGGTGGGTGCGGGGCGCGGCCTGGGGCCTGGCACAGGGGGTGCTGGGGGCGAGCGGCCTGAGGGGCGCCGGGTGGGTGCGGGGCGCGGCCTGGGGCCTGGCACAGGGGGTGCTGGGGGCGAGGGGCCTGAGGGGCCCCGGGTGGGTGCGGGGCGCGGCCTGGGGCCTGGCACAGGGGGTGCTGGGGGCGAGCGGCCTGAGGGGCGCCGGGTGGGTGCGGGGCGCGGCCTGGGGCCTGGCACAGGGGGTGCTGGGGGCGAGGGGCCTGAGGGGCCCCGGGTGGGTGCGGGGCGCGGCCTGGGGCCTGGCACAGGGGGTGCTGGGGGCGAGCGGCCTGAGGGGCCCCGGGTGGGTGCGGGGCGCGGCCTGGGGCCTGGCACAGGGGGTGCTGGGGGCGAGGGGCCTGAGGGGCCCCGGGTGGGTGCGGGGCGCGGCCTGGGGCCTGGCACAGGGGGTGCTGGGGGCGAGCGGCCTGAGGGGCGCCGGGTGGGTGCGGGGCGCGGCCTGGGGCCTGGCACAGGGGGTGCTGGGGGCGAGCGGCCTGAGGGGCGCCGGGTGGGTGCGGGGCGCGGCCTGGGGCCTGGCACAGGGGGTGCTGGGGGCGAGCGGCCTGAGGGGCCCCGGGTGGGTGCGGGGCGCGGCCTGGGGCCTGGCACAGGGGGTGCTGGGGGCGAGCGGCCTGAGGGGCGCCGGGTGGGTGCGGGGCGCGGCCTGGGGCCTGGCACAGGGGGTGCTGGGGGCGAGGGGCCTGAGGGGCCCCGGGTGGGTGCGGGGCGCGGCCTGGGGCCTGGCACAGGGGGTGCTGGGGGCGAGCGGCCTGAGGGGCGCCGGGTGGGTGCGGGGCGCGGCCTGGGGCCTGGCACAGGGGGTGCTGGGGGCGAGCGGCCTGAGGGGCCCCGGGTGGGTGCGGGGCGCGGCCTGGGGCCTGGCACAGGGGGTGCTGGGGGCGAGCGGCCTGAGGGGCCCCGGGTGGGTGCGGGGCGCGGCCTGGGGCCTGGCACAGGGGGTGCTGGGGGCGAGCGGCCTGAGGGGCGCCGGGTGGGTGCGGGGCGCGGCCTGGGGCCTGGCACAGGGCGTCATGGGGGCGAGGGGCCCCTCGGAGGGGGCGGGGCGGGGCCTGGGGCCCGGCCCAGGGGATCCCAGGCTGAGGGGCCCGGGGAGGATAACGGCCCTTGGCTACCAGCTGGGGACGGACCAACACCCCTCGGCCAGGACCCGCCACCACTGCGTGGAGGACAAACGTACAGGCCTGTAGCGGGACAGAGTCTGCTGGGGTTACAGGCCGATGCCCGTGGGGACTGGGGGCACCCGCAGGCACAGTCCCAGGTTTTTTTCAGGCCCCCAGTAGTTGTTGTTGTTCTCTGAAGCTGCTCTCGTTCTACAATTTCTTTCATGAGTTGGCATGGCCAGCACTGCACCCAGATGCGGCTGTACCACTGAGCTATCTAAAGGCTTTATCATCTCCCCATATTATCTGTCCGATTGTTTACACGGCCTAACAGTTAGATTTTTTTTTATTACATCTGTGTGTTTGAGCAGAGGTTTGTCCTTGAGCTTTCCACAGTGATGTACAGGTACCCTTTCCTAAGTAAGGTGTTTGAGTGATTTTTTCCCCCTCAAATGTGCGTTGCTTTGGACTTATCCATGTTCAGTTTTGTCTGTCATTGTGTAGCCCATTTCCCACCTCTGAAGTGCCTCCCAGTCTCTTCTGGACTTGGCTAATGTAAATAACCATGTGATCTGCAAATTTTTCTACTTCACTGTACACACTTTTCCAAATTAATAATAATATTAAACACCACCTGACTTAGTGCAGAACCTTGAGGCACCCTGCTGTTTGCCATAATGAAAACTGACCATTTATTCCTACTTGTTGTTTCCTGTCTCTTAACTGTTTTTTGATTCATAACAGTACTTTGTCTCTCACCCTGTAATTACTTAGGTTCTTTAGTAGTGTCTTCTGAAGGACCTTCTTAAAGGCCCCTTGAAAGTCTAAATAAATGATGTCAACTGATTCTCTGGTTTCATTGCCCAGATAGACACAATCTCACTTATGCACAAAGATCACACAGAGACAGGTGCAAATATATTCCAGCCTCTCCTACCCAGTTTATTTTCACGTATGGCTTACTTTCTACCGTTGTGTTTTCTTTGTGCTTTGCTAAAGAGTTCTCTTTCACCTCAACTCCTGCTTGGCAGGTATTTTAGACATTTGAAATTACATTCCCTATAGTTACTGGAAAGTTCTCTGTGGCTCTCTCCTCCGCAGATCTTTTGGTTGCTGGAAAGTGAAAAGTAGAGGTCTAATCTTCTCTACCACTAATGCTTCTTGAGTTCTGCTCACCCCCTGAATTCCTCCACTGTCTGCTTCTGCAGCCCATCCAGTAGCTTTCCCAAGCAGTAGCATGAAATTAACACAATTCTTGATTGTTTTCTGCTGCCTACTTGATTCTGAGTGATGGTGAAACTGAACAGTCTTGTTAATTTCACTCTGCTGTTCCATGGCAAAGTTGGAAATAGCAGTAGAAACATTAGTGTTGTTCAGCTGCAGACTCAGGAAGAAAATACTGTATTTATTTATATTTGGTTCACATTTGGAAGGTTAGCTTTGCAATCATATGGACTAAAAAATTGCTTAAAGCTTAAATTCTATAGAAATTGATTGGTCATGTCCTGACCCTAGATGCTGGGTGTATTATTTTTCAAACCTTGCTCATAGCTGAAAACAGTACGTTAATGATTGACGTTTTACAGTTATATTGACTTTCATCCCAGGTGCTTAGATATGATAGCAAAGGGTACTATATAAGATCAGAAAAAGTGCTTTACAGATATCCATACAACACACTGGAATACAGCAGTTACTGAAGTGGCAACCAGACAGACATCAACAGCAGAACTGATTGGGAACTGGAAAGCCAAAATTTCTCATGAAATGAGTATTCAGAAGAAAATTTGAATCGGGGCCTTTGATATGTTTAGTTTCTATATAACTTGTATATTTTATAATAGATATAATAGACACTATATGTCTAGAAATATAAACTATAAATATAACACACTCTTAAAATAAATGGTGTCCTAATATAAATGTTGAAATAAAATTAAACAAAACAGCATTATTGAAACTAAACATTTCAACTTCTTCCCATTAAAAACCCGAGTCAATCAACAGGTTCTCACAAAACATCCTGGTTTTGAGAAAACTGCATTTTTTTATGGACTTTTTCTGTTGAGAACATTTTGACCAGTTCTAACCAACAGTATGCAACAGCTAAGAGGATAATAAAGATCTTGGCATGGCACTGGAATATACCCTTACTTTTATGAGAAGTGGCATGAAATCTTTACTGTACACTATAAAGCAGAAGGGCTTTGATATTTTTGGTATTATTCAAATGACAATATTGTCAACTAAGTTCTGGTTGCTGTGATATCTAAGGGAATGCAACTTGAATATAGGGCAAAAATAGATGCAGGATAAATAAAATTTCATTGTCTGATTTTTATTTCAAATCTAGTTTTTTTCAAAAATATGATTTTATCATATATCCCTTTAAGCTGGGTTCAAACTAACAACTGCTGAAAAGATTAACTATTTCTGTACACTGAGTGTAGGCCCAGAAAATGAAAGAGCTAAGTGCAGCCATAAGCTTCCTTATGGACTGACCATATTCAGCCTCAGTCATTGGCTTCTAAAGCAGAAGGAATTACAATATTTCTGGTGCTGTGCTCATCCATGCTAGAAGCACTTTCACGTCAACTATTCCAAAGCCAAAGTTTCTATTAAAGTCCTAACTGATGAGTTTTAACTCTGTTTGTGTTTTCGTTTCAAGGTGGTGATAGTTGGAAAGGAAGGGATTATGGGACTCATTGATTGTGTCCTTTGCCGGTTGCTAGATGATTAACTTAATTATTGAGGCACAGCTTCATAATTTATCAAAATAGAAATAATTGCAGGATGCTGGTTCTCAAAACCATACTGATTTTTAGGAAAAATGGACTGTTGGTGTCTTTTAGCGTTTAGTTATCCTCACTGAGAGTTCTGTGCATGGCATGTCTGAATAATTGAGTCCTTAGAGAAGAAAACACTTCCATTCAGCTACATTTAATTCCAGTTTTTTAATCTCATTGCAACCATAAAAGCTCATTTTCTGGTTCAAGGGTCTTTTTGCACCTTTGCCTTCTTCCTAAGGAAAGTCACTTGAGTGGTAATGGGATGTTATGTCTTGAGTAACAATACATCCATGAAAGGAACAGAACATCAAATGTTTCTTTTCTGGTGTCCAAAATAATGTGTTGGAAAAGGTAAATTTAGCCAATTCACCACCACTATTTAGAGAACTAGGTAGGTGAGTATGGAAGGAGTTGGATTTAATCTGGCAATGAGTGGATCATGTGTGTTGTTATAACAGCCTGAACAGATGGATGGAGAGAGCAGATTAATATAAAAATGTGAGGGGGAAATATAGGGTATGCAAAGTATTTGTAAGGAAATGGAAACCTATTGGTTTGGTTCTTTGATGCTTTCTGATATAAAACATCTTAATATTGATTCCTTTGGTGTGGTGAATAGTTGGGTCAGTGATTCCATTGCTGGGTGGTGAGGCTTTTCTGCTGTTCTCCATCCATTCCCATGGACAACACTAAATGGAGTTCGGAGTCCTGAAGAAGGCTGTGAATAAAAAAGTGGTTGTTTCTAGAATTTTAGTATTCAGATTTTGGATTATTTTAAGTGATGTATCTAATTTCCGCTGCTGCTGATATGGCCACATTGGGCAAGTACAAAAGGAATTGTTCCTTGAAAAGCTTTCTTCTCTTCCCTGAACTAGCAAAATAGTATTAAAAATAGTTTCAATAAACATTTACAGGTTTGTATTGACTGCCCTGTAGAACACTCATGAAAAAATAACAGTGAAAATGTATTCAGGGCTTTGTTCCATCCCTTGATTATAGGCAGCACAGGTAGTGATGCCTGTACTTCGGGTTGCCTGGCGCTTTTCATGATAAGACCCTGTTTTCAGTTGCTTATGACCTTGCCAAACTTAAACTGTTCATACTGGCTGTTTGCATGAGGCTGAATTATTCTTGGAAAAATTTTGCTAAAATGGTTCAGCCATTTCCAAGAATGAGACTAGGGTAAAATAAGTGATTTTGCCCATGTTTAATTTTAAAAAATCAACTATTTTGTTGAAAAGCTGTAGCATGTAAAACAGTATGTGATTGTTTTAATTACACGAACATAATGCTTATTCACAAGGGGGCTGAATTAGGGTTGCGCAGACTGGCATTTCCTAGCGTTTGAGTGCTTGACTTTGTGACCTTAATAATGATCTTTTAATGTAGGGGTTTTGAATGCAGTTCTGGGTAAAGGTAGTTAGGTAAACTCTCTATTATATGTGTCTTCTCATGTGAAAAGATTTTTCTTCCTTCCCTAAGATGGGAGTGGAACATCATAGCCATGTTCCTGTATAGACTTTCCACTCCTGTTGAACGTGCACAAAACCAAGTTCTTGTGTTCATATGCTGTTATTCACCAAGTTCAGCAACAGAAGTTAAGTTTATAAGACAGATGTCTTAACCCAAGCGTTGATACTTATTTATGTCCTTCAAATCCTTGTTAACAAGTGAGACGTTCTTTATCCAGTAAGTATCCTTTAAACCAAAGTATTTTATCCAATTCAACATTTTCTATGATTAGGATACAAATATAATGAAGATGATATATCATTTTAATATGTCATGCTGATATATGGGGGGTTAGCAAATGTAGTGTTTAAAGTAACAAAACATTACTAATGTCTATTCAATGAAAACATTATGGAATACTTAGGAATGGATTAAATAGCCATTGCACATTTTTTGAAAGTTCTATTCAAAAGGCTATGAGCACCCACAGGATCTGTGTTGGCTAGTAGCACGGAAGGAATTTCCTGTGTGATAAAACACTGTATCTTTGGAATGATGCTCTACTTTATTTTTCATCCTCTGTAAATCAATCTCTCTCTCTCTCTCTCTCTCTCTCTCTCATATTTTGTGTGCTGGAGGTAGGATACAGGACTAGTTGGACTAAAGGTGTTTTGAGTAGAGCTGTCACATACTCTTAATTTGTTTCTTTATTTTTCTCTTTTCTTTCAGTGTTGGCTGCCAAAGCTTAGCAAATAGCAGCTATGGAGTAAAAGGAAAATCACCACTGCAAAAATTGCACCTTGTTTCCCGAAGTATTCATCATCCCCATTATACAAGTTCAAAGTTTCAGAGACCTCCATTAAGGACATCAATTCAACAGTTCTCCTCTCTTAATCGTCTTCCCTTACGGAAAACCAAACTTTTATCTGTAAAATATGGATACCTGCCCCATAGAAATTTCTGGGTAGCTAGATTGGCTTCAAGGCTTCTAAAACTTCGCTATCTTGTACTAGGATCTGCTGTAGGTGGTGGCTATACAGCAAAAAAGGTATTTATTGCAGAGGCCATTTTATGTTTCATATTGGTTGACAGGCATTTCAGAATAGTAGTTATTGCTGCAGTCAGTAAAATGTAGAGTGCCATCATTTGATCGAATAAAGACAGTGGAGAATATGAGGGTAGAGAGGGACAAGTTATTTAAATTACTAGAATAGATTTTATTGGACAGAAATGAGATTGGGTTTGATGACTGTTTTGTAGATGTTCTCTGACTAAGCCACAAAGTCAGTGTGTAAGATGGCAAGCTAGCGCAATAGATTAGTAGGTAAATTCTTTCAAGCTGAACATTTATATGCTTCTCTTATGACTTTTTTCTGTTTTTGTGTTAGACGTATGATCAATGGAAGGAGATGCTGCCTGATCTCAGTGACTATAAGTGGATTGTTCCTGACATCATTTGGGAGCTTGATGAACACATTGACTTTGGTATCACAAAAGCTAAAATATGCTTTGATTGCTAAAGATCAGCGTATGCCACGCTTAGATTTAAGAACAGAGGTGTTCAGAAGCTGGTTGCTTCTGTACAAATGTTCTTATAACATGATTTTAATAAAATAGTGCTCAGGGGTGTATCTTAGGAAGGCACACATCTCATATATGCATTCTAAGAGGAAAAGACCACATAACATTTGGTGGTGGTTATTCCAACATCTATCCCTCACATGGGTGCACTGCTTGAGACTAGACGAAAAAATCGAATTATGGAATAATTAATCATACACTCTCAGTGCTGGTATTTAAAGTATGCTGTCAGCCTGAAATCTTTTTGTTCGTTTGTTTTTTTAAAGGAAAGAATTAAAAGTAGCAGTAGGTTCTATACTTGGCTCTGGGAACCCCTGCAGTTTTGTTGTTATATTCAAATTCTTGTTTTTGTGAATATTTCTCTTTCTGGTTGCCATGTGAAAGATTCATACAAATAAAAGGGATATCTGACTAAGTATGCAGAAGGAACTGAAACAGCCTATCCACAAAATGCTGTTGAATGCACCAAATAAACTGAAAAATAGGAAAATATTGTCTTTGAAATATTTGTTACAGTAATTGTGTTGTACAGATGCTCTCTTGTTCTCTCTCTCATATACATAGAAACATAAACAAACATTAAAATATAGAAAGAGAAGCATTTTGATACCTGACACAGAAAAATGGAATGAGCATGTGAATGTGTTTTAATTTTTAGATAGTTACTAGATTTTAGTGTAAACTATTCTCGCTTATAAAACACTCGCCTTTTTATACTTTTTTCCTAGAAAAACTTAGCAAAGCGCTTCCTGATGCAGAAGACCTCGCTAAACTTCTACCTGACTTTGACAAGATTGGAGAGAGCCTCAGTTCACTGAAGGGCTTTTTTTCACCTGGTGAGAACAATTTTTCAGCTTTGTTTTACTTATGAAAACGTGTATTGTTACAATGTGAGATCACAAACACGTCTTTAAACAACAACAACAACAAGAAAAAGGTTTGTGGAAATTGCATGCTGTTCTACGAGTATCTCATTTGTTTTTTAAAAATAAATTGTGGGAACAAATACTTGGTGAGAACTGAGAGATGTGAAACTTAACAGTGAATTGTAGACTCCTAGTCAAACTAAAAACAAGTAGATTTAAAATGTAAATGTTTCAATGAGGTGTTAGATGAAGGTGAGAGAGGTCCAGCCAGTACTCTTTAACAATATATCACTGTGCTCATGGTAGGAGAAAAGAATGATTTTGTTAAAGAAACGTGCTTCAGGCAATGGGTGATTATTTTTTTTAAAACTACCAAAATATCTCCATTTGTGTTGGGTGTAGCATTAAGTAGATGCAGAAGATTTGTAATGACCTAGTAATCTCTCAGGAGCTCAGCTGGCAATTTTCTGCTTGAGCAAAACTCTGATTGAAGTTAGTGGGAGTTTTGTCTGTGTAAGGACTGCAAGACAGGCTGAATGGAACAAAGGATGATGAATGAGCTCTAAAATCCAGGTCCTACATGGCAAATGGATGGCCATATTATCAAATTTGCACACCCTACTGATTGTCCATACCCTACTGAATTTAATCTTGAACCATTTTCTCATTTTAACAAATTCTAAAAATGTATTCTGGCAGAGTGGAAATTAATAGATTTTAAGGCCAGAAAGGATCACAGTGGTCGTTGATAGTGATTCCTTCTGGTCTTTAGAATCTATGAATCTAGTCTGATTTTCTGCATAGCACAAGCTGTAGACATTCACCCAGCCATTCCTGCAGTGGGGGGGAAGTCTCCTTCCCTGCTAAACAAGTGAAACATTATCAGGCTCCCTAAACTTTTGTGGCTGAACTCAAGGTTATCTTTTAGAAACACATCTAATCTTGATTTAAATATAGTGTATTGTAAATTTAGATGAAGATATAAAGATGTAGATGTACATATAAGCTTCATAGCATTCACATTTTTTTATTTAAGTGTGCTTGAAAATATTGTAACTGTTCTAGGTCTATTTGCATGTTTGTAACAAGCTTACTTGCATTGTCTGAAACAAAACTTTTAATATTAGAACGTATAATATATATATATATAAAAAACCAATTTACAGAGAGCAGAATCTAAACGGGATTCAAGTGTGAGGGTGATGAGAAGGGCAATATCAGAAACCAGAGACAAGTAGATGAGACCTCCTATGTGTTGGGGTTTTCTTAATTGGAATGTAATTTTGACTTTGGTACGAGTTACTTGTTATCCATTTTGGCTGCATTTGTTAGCATACCAAGATTGGCAAGATTGGTTATGACTGCCCGGTCCCTGAACTCTGAGACTGAAATCCCTCACATCTTTGCTTTGCCATTTGTTTGTATTTATAATTTTTATTTCCCCTTTTTTGCTGGTTCTTCACAGGTTACAATTTGGTTAGTGAAGTCATAGGAGCTTCTGATCTGCTTCTCTTGTTAGGTGTGTAAAAAGCCATTTTTACTGCCCTTAACGTGCCTCTTTAAATTTAATTAATTAAACACTGATACACTAAAAAAGGGAGTGAATAGCAATGCAAATGCAATTTATTACAGCAATTTAATCTTGAAGTGGAAAAATTTTATAACTACTTTAAGAAAACTTAATTCCCACAGTGACAATGAAAAGCCAATGGCTCACTGTCAAAACACCAAACAGATGCCTATAATTCAGGCATTTTTCAGAAGTTTGTTCAGAAAAAAATTATTTACAATATGTAGGAATATTTTGTGTTTCTCACCACAAATGATCATATAACTAATGTCTGATCATCTGATGTCTAACACACGCAGTCATTTCATCAGCAAAAATGTCTTCAGAACTTAAATGGTCTAGTTGCCGTTTCCTGTTACCTTTTATAGTAGCCCATTCAGTTTCAGTTGGATGCTAGATTGGTACAGTTGTTAATAAATCAATTTTAAGCTGTTTCTGTGCTTATTTACAATAATCCATAGAATGATTGCAACTTCAGAGATGTTATTTGTCTTGTAAATACCTGGGCACTGAGTTGTACTAAAAATTGGACCTCCTATTAGACATAGTTTTGGGTTTTGAACGAGGTACTAAGGCATTTTGGTAAGTTTCTGTAATTATTTCCTAGGTTCCCAAGGAGAAACAGCATTCAGAGCTACAGACCAGGGATATGAAAATGACAAACAGTACAAAAAGGTATATTTACAGAAAATACTTAGTTATTCAATCACAAAGCTTTTCAAAAGATTATAATCTGTGTTTTTTCTGTAGGAATTACTTTTTTTTTAAAGGCACTTTAATAACGAACGGTAGATGTAGATTTAAAGAAGCTTGAGAGAGCTGAAATGGTTTAGTATATTGTAATTTAACAGCTAGACTAACAGTTAAAATATTTTGTGGGGAAGAAGGGAGTAATGTAAAGTCATTAAACCTTCTGTCAAAATGATATTCTCTAAAGACTTGGGTTGTAATGGGCATGTTACTATAGTCATTCTGTATTCATTTTAAATTTGTATGCAGCCTGAGGAGCTGATCCTGCCAACACTTACTGCTTGTAACTGTGACAGTGTCGGCTGGTTCAGGCCTTAATATAAAACTCAAAGTGCTGCATCATGCACTAGCTTCAGTTATACGTCTTAAAGTATTGCATCTTATGACCCTTTTCCATTGAGACATTATTTGTCAAGTTTTGGATTTAATTCTTTTTCTGCTCAAAACTTAGTGCAGCAATTGTTTTTATGGCCTGCTCATTTTCTAGAAAAGGAGTTTTTTTTGTTTTGATCCTAGAAAATGACTTTGCTGTGTGAAAGGTCACATCAGCTGGTTAATGAAGTTTATTAGCATGCATGTTCAACTTTTGCCTTGCAAGTGAGGGAAGTAAAGTTTAGCATTGCACACTTGTAAATCACAGATCTTATTTTTATCAGTGCTGTTAACCACCAAATAGCATCTCTCTTTGCTGAATTTCATTTTATAGCAGTTTTCATTTTTGCCATTGTACATTTTGAAAATTTCTGAACACATCAGAATGAAATCTAATACATGCTGAGAACTTCTTTGAATCTACCAATCAATACTGTGTATACCTCACAACTGGGAACATTTATTATCCCAGTCTTAGCAAAACTGTAAATAACGCTTTTATTTTAAACACGTCTGTGCATGCAGGCATGTATGCATGTGCTGCATTTTATTGCATGTATACACTTACTGCACATGCCTCCAGTGAAACTAGTACAAGAGATCACCTTTTAGTAGGCAACCTCCTGTCTTGGACCACCTCAAAGTCTCCACATTTGAAATGAGTACTGTTCTGTTTCCCCTTTATTAGGAGCCTACCTTTGTTTAGCAACTGATTTTTGTCTGCCTTGAAAGGTTGCTTAAAAGAGGTTTTCACTGTTCAAAAGTTGAAGTGTTTTACTCTTGGATTGTGAAGTAAAGGTCTTCTTACCTATTGTCTTAACAAATCATTTAAGAAGCTAAGCCAAATTACTTGCTTTCCTATATATTTTGTTGAGTACCGCACATGTAATGAATGCTCATTAAGCTTGGTTTCTAAATGCGAATATCAAGTCATAAAACAAACCAAGGCAATAAGTGGTTTTATAATAAATCAGTCTTACGAAGAATGGTTTTTTTGCATACCTTTTGGCGGAAAACCCAATTAGATCTGAATGAAACAATTAATTAATTGCCCCCAAATCAGATGAAATGCTATGGCTACTCATCTGAATTCCCAGTGATAATTCATGCAAGGATCCTCTCTTCATGTGCAGAGTTTCTTCACCCATGCCTGTGACTGGCTAAGCTCAATGCTATATTGCTGGGGACTTGAGAACAGAGAAAGAAGTCTACAAATCATTATTATTATTATTATTATTTTATTATTTGTTGACTTTTCTGTGGAATTCATTGCTGTAGTACTTGGGTGGTAAACAATGTTAAGGTCACAAGAAAGCATTTTTAAACTTGAATTTGCTGCTTTGGGGCCTGGTTCAACTGGCACAGAAGTCAATGGGTATCTTTTTATTGACTTCAGTGGAGGTTTTATGGAATGCATTAGAATTTGAATTCAGGTCTCCAGTAAAAGGCTGTGTTACTGTCCTACTGACCCTCCTTAGTGAGTTACCAATGATTTGTTCTGAATATTTTAATGTTATTGCCTAATTGCTTCCACATGCTCTTTCCTTTTATTTGTACCCTGTGGGCAGTGGAATAATTCTCATTCTGTTTTCTTGTTCACCTTGTCCTGCTTTTCTGGACACATCCCTCCTGTGCATCCTTGCTCTCCTGTCTCATTCTGCATTCTGAGGACTAAATTGGCTGTCAGAAAGAGGAGCTGGCTCTGATGCACATAAAAATTGGGGCCCTGTTCATACACTTGTGGAAATGGGAGAACACTACACTGGACCTGTTATAAAACAGTACCTCTGTTCAGGAGTGAGAGATCTGCTTATGCTGTCAGGCAGAACAGGAGGAGCATGCTAGGCAATCAGCTGTAGTGCCGGGGCAATAATCAGTAACACAGTGTGTAGCTACTTTGAAGGTTTGGGATATCAGAAGAGAGAGGGGAAACCCTGTAGTTTTTAATGCATTTACTTGTGACCACAGAACTTTCAGTTTGCCACAGAACTCATGACTGTGCTGCAGAAAACATGGGCCCTGATTAAATCTGTGGGCCTCCTAAAGTTAATCTTAGTTTTATTATACTAATTATATCCAGCAGTTCTGTGATGGAATAGCTTTCTTAATGCAGGGGAATGACTCCTCAAAACTGAGGGTTAAAGGTATCATGGCATTTTCAAACTGTGTACTGTTGTTATGGTTGTGATTGAAACAAGACGTTCACTGATGGATAATGAAGATCGCATAGTCACTTGGTTTATTGACAACCAAAATGTTTTCTAGACAATGGTTTAGATGACATTTCTTCATACTGTGCATTCCATTTCTGATCAGCATTAGGTTGCATTCCATTTCAAGTCAATATTGGGCTATGTTAAAGATTAAGAGGTAGTATGCATATCTTAATACAGAAGTCCCTGACCTTGGTAACTTCCCTGGTTCTACATTAACGTGTTTTTGTTCTTATAAGTCCGCCTGCCTAGAGAGCACAGCTCTGAAATTCTTGTTGCTGATGTCTCTAAAAATTTCTGTTTTCAAGGGTTTAAAAATTTCAAATTGTATAAGTCTGACAGGTTGTCAGTCTTAAAGTGATTTTGATTTTATTTTTGTACTAATTATTTTAATAAGTCCAGTGACTTCTGATTTATTTCTCTTCATGAAACAATTCTGACTACTTTTGCACAAAATCTTTTTTTTGGTCAGAGATCTCAACTTAATGTATGGGTCTTCTCTCATTAGGCGCTGTGAGTATGATTTTCAAAGGCACTTTAGTGACAAAGGAGCCAGAATCCCATTAACTGTCATTGGGATTTAAGCCCTGATCCTGCAAAGATTTATACATGTGCTTAACTTCACTGTCGCGAATAGCCCCATTGAAATAATGGAACTACAGTAGAACCTCGAGTTACGAACACCTTGGGAATGGAGGTTGTTCGTAACTCTGAAATGTTTGTAACGCTGAACAAAACGTTATGGTTGTTCTTTCAAAAGTTTACAACTGAATATTGACTTAATACAACTTTGAAACTTTACTATGCAGAAGAAAAACGCTGCTTTTAACCATCTTAACTTAAATGAAACAAGCACAGAAACAGTTTCTTTACCTTTTTAAACGTTCACTTTATTTTTTAGTAGTTTATGTTTAACACAGTACTGTACTGTATATGTGTTTTGTGGGGGGGTTTTTGGTCTCTGCTGCTGCCTGATTGCGTACTTCCAGTTCCTAATGAGGTGTGTGGTTGACTGGTCAGTTCGTAACTCTCGTGCTCATAACTCTGAGGTTCTATTGTACTCAGGGGTGCAAAGTTAAGAACATTTGTAAATTTATGCAGAATAGAGGCCTTAGATTGGGGCAGGCAAACTTTTTGGCCAGAGGGCCACAACTGGGTATGGAAATTGTATGGCGGGCCATGATTGCTCACGAAATTGGGGGTTGGGGTTCGGGAGTAGGTTCGGGCTCTGGCTGGGGGTGCAGGCTCTGGGCCAGAAATGAGTTCAGGGTGCGGGAGGGGGCTCCGGGCAGGGGGTTGGGGTGCGGGAGGGTGGGTGGTGAGGGCTCCAGCTGGGGTTACAGGTTCTGGGGTGGGACTGGGGATGAGGGGTTGGGGGTGCAGGAGAGTGCTCCAGGGTGGGACCAAGGGGTTCAGAGGGCGGGATGGGGATCAGGGCTGGGGAAGGAGGTTGGGGTGCTGGAGGGGGTCAGGGATCCAGGCTCCAAGTGGCACTCACCTCAAGCAGCTCCCAGGAGCAGCGGCATGTCCTCCCTCCGGCTCTTACGTGGAGGCGCAGCCAGGCGGCTCTGCACGCTGCCCTGTCTGCAGGCGCCACCCCTGCAGCTTCCATTGGCCATGGTTCCTGGCCAACAGGAGCTGCAGGGGTGGCACTTGGGGCAGGGGCAATATGCAGAGCCCCCTGGCTGCCCCTATGCATAGGAGCCAGAGGGAGGACATGCCGCTGCTTCCGGGAGCTTCGCGGAGTGGGGCAAGCCCCTGGCTGGAGGGCCGGAGCGGGGCAAGCCCCGGATCCCACTCCCCGGTGGGAGCTCGAGGGCCAGATTAAAACGTTTGAAGGGCTGGATGCGGCCCCCGGGCTGTAGTTTACCCACCCCTGCCTCAGATGCTTATGAAAATAGGGCTAAGGCTCCTAAGACATTAAGGTTCTTTTGAAAATGTGGCCCTATATAACTAAAGCCTGATAGATTAAGTTGAGAAATATGTCTCTTAATGTAAAGTACTTACTTATGTGTTATGAAAGGGAAAAAAAAGAAAACATCATTTGTAAAAGTCAGAACCTGTGCCGTGGTTCTTCATCATTTCATGTGATTGTGCATCCTCATTCCCTCTGTGCAATTTGTACCACCCACTTTTACAGCAAATTTTGTAAAACTGTCTTGATCTTTATGACAGAAGTAGCATTTTAATGATTAATTCAGTGTTTTTCTCATGCAAAATCCCATGAATAGATTTTAGTGGTGAACTTTGTTAGGAGAGAACAATGGCAAGTTCAGTGGAAGGAGAGGTGGTTCTTTGAGCATGTGTCAGTGTAGATGCTCCTGTAGGCGTGCATGCAGTTTTAGTCTTTTGACTAGCAGTGTGTGTCTGAGTCACGCACGTGCCTTGGGCCTTGTGCATGCTCCTGTGTGAGGACATAAAGGATAGAACAGCCATGACCCTCCCTCCATTCCCTCCTACTGCCTGTGGGCAGCGAGATGAAACCCAGCACTGTCTGACCCATTTCTCTATTGGTGCTCTCTATATCTTATTTACGCATACATTTCATTGAAGAACTCATTCTTCTAGTCAAATTGGCCGTACTTGGACTTCCCCAAAACAAAAAATGAAGAAGAAGAAGAAGAAGAAGGACATCCTCCCCTGTACCTCAGGGTTTGAGGGTCAATTCTGACCCGCAGGAAATGACATCCCTAAACTGGAGCCAAAAAAGTCATCCTCAGCTAGTGCCCTTTCCAGCAGGCACCCCATGCCAGGATTCAACAGCAAGGAGCAGAGAAAGACGCTGCCACCAGCTGTCCCAACATCAAAGCCCGGCACCGAAAAGCAGGCCAGACAGAGCATAAGTATAGCTCCAGGCACCATACCAGGCCATCTCACAAGGAAGGACCTAAACACCAGTCCTCCAGAAACAAATCCCCTACAGTGTCAAGGGCCGAAGCCGTGAGCTCAACCACCTGCACAGCACGAGGAAGGAGTGGCCCAGTACCAGCCTCGCCACCAGTGCCAACGTTGGTGCTGGGGAGCAGGCCCATCATGGTCCTGAGACACACAGTGATTGAGGATTCCGTACCTCCACTGTGGACGTCCTTCACACCGACACCACTGCCAGCACCATCACTGCCAGCACTGAGGCCACACCCACCTAACTGCGCTGCCATTTGTGAAGATGTTTTTGCTGATATTAAGCCAGGATTTGTCTCCCATACAATCAGGAGGGGATCCCACTGAAAGCACTAGAAGCTTCCAGTTCAGAGACTCATCCCAGGGGAAGCACAAGTGGCAGTGGGCTAGTGGTTCTCAATCCTCATTGTAAAATGCCATTTTTGGCCCTACAGGCCATAGTGGGGGCTATCCTCACATGTCCTGGAGCACATCTCTCTCCCATACGGCATGGAAGAGGAGGAGATCTCATTCTCCAGTGTCACCATTAACCAGGTCTCCCATGCCTGAACCATTTGTAGCTCTCCATGAAAAGGTGATATCAAAGGAATTCCAGCGACCTCCTTCTCCACCAAAAGAGCTTTCTTCAGGCTGGCATCTGATGACTTCAAGGTGTTCCAGTACCCTACAGGCTCTTCAACTCCAGGCAGGCTTACCCTCCCCGTCAATAATGATATACACGAGCCACTCTTTCTCTGATCAGAGAATCAGAAAGAGGCACCAGGTACAATAAAAAGGCTCTGAACATTTCTGTGCCCATCCTAATCCAAGGTACAGAAAAAAATCCAGATCTGGAAAGGGCACCTCTAAAGAGGAGATCCCTTAGGCTACATCCACACTACCCGCCCGATTCGGCGGGTAGCGATCGATGTTCTGGGATCGATTTATCGCGTCTCATGTAGACGCGATAAATCGATCCCAGAAGCGCTCCCCGTCGACTCCGGAACTCCAGCTCGGCGCGAGGAGTAAGCGGAGTCGACGGGGGAGCCTGCCTGTGCCGTGTGGACCCGAGGTAAGTGCTTTGTAATTCGATCTAAGATACTTCGACTTCAGCTACGCTATTCACGTAGCTGAAGTTGCGTATCTTAGATCGATCCCGCCCCCTAGTGTGGAGCAGCCCTAAGAAATAGAATCTCTTCGGGCAAAGGCATGTTCCTTCATCGCATTGCAGCTCTGTATCATGAACTATCAGGCCCTAGTTACAAAACACAATTTTCTTACATGGGGGAGAGTGGCCCTTTTCCTGACACAACTCCCACAGGATTGTAAGGAGGATTGCAGCAGTCTTTGCCTATCCTCCTGTTTAGTCGTATTTGGTCTTCTCTTGCCCAATGGCTTTGAGGTTTCTTAAAGTCTTGTTACATGCTTATCCACTGGTCAGAGACCCCAGCCCAACATGGTCCTCAGTATTGTCCTTCTAAATCTCAGGAAGCCCCCGCCCCCAACTTTGAGCCTCTTTTAGGCCTGGTCTACACTAACCCCCCGTGTCGAACTAAGATACGCAACTTCAGCTACGTTAATAACGTAGCTGAAGTCGAAGTATCTTAGTTCGATCTTCAAAGCACTTACCGCGGGTCCACACGCGGCGGGCAGGCTCCCTAGTCAACAGCGCTTACTCCTCGCGGCGAGCAGGAGTACCGATGTCGACGTCGCGCACTTCCGGGATCGATTTATCGCATCTAGACAAGACGCAATAAATCGAACCCAGAAGATCGATTACTCGCTGCCGAAGCAGCGGGTAAGTATAGACGTACCCTTAGAATGCTCTTTGCACCCGAAGATCATCTTAACTTCATCCCTCAGTTGATCTCAGAGTTCCACCTGAATCAAGCAATTAACTGGCTTGTCTTTGTCCCAAAGCCCCACTATGCACCAGCAGAGGAAATGCTACACACTCTGGATGTCTTCAGAGCCTTACTTTATTACATGGGCAGAACCCAACTGTTACTTTAGACTATCCCCTCATTCATTTGTAGTCATAGACAGACAGTCAGAGAATTTCATCTCGGAGAAATATCCAAGCAGATAACACAATGTATCTCAACATGTCATCAGATGGCTTGTGTATCTCTCCCCCTGAGTGTTAAGGCTTCACCACAGCTCAGTGCCAATATCAGAAATCTGTAAGGCAGAGACGTGGGTTACCCACTGACCTTTGTTAAACACTATGCTTTAGAGTTAACTGACAGGTCAGATGCCAAGGTTGGGAGAGCACTCTGCAGTCACTGTTCGACTGATGTACTGAAACTCCTAATTTTCACCATCCGGAGGTAATTGCCAGTCAGCTACAGTGGGACCTACACTGACACATATTTGAAGCAGAAAGAACGGTGACTTATCCCACAATAACTGTTCCTTTGAAATGTTGTCATGAGCACGGATCCCACAGCTGCCATCTGTCCCCACTTCCGGAGTTTTCAGCAGACATGGGTTTTGGATTGTTAGGAAGCCTGAGGGAGGGTTGCTGCTGCTCCACCATTGATGCCCTCACAAGGGAGCACAAGGAGGCTCAGGGCGTGTGTGTGGCTCCGACGGATACTGCTGTTCAGAAGACTCCGAACTTGCGCTCATGAAGAGCATGCACACTTACAGTGGGACTCTCACAGACAACAGCATTTCGAAGAACCTCAGTTCCTGTAGGGTAAGTAACCATTCTTTCCTTTTGTTATCTATGCCAACATAGTTGTGTGCATGATGGGCGTCAAAGATTTTTCTTTCAATTGTAATGCAGTCATTAAAGAAAAGAAAAAGCCAGAGGAAATGTATGTAAAATAATGCTATGGGTTTACAAACAAAGGAAAGGAAGTTTATATTTAAAACAGTCTCATTCCTTACACTGCCACCGTTTCTGCTTTGATATTGTACTAAAGTTATATTTATAACTAAAACTATATATATAGTTTTATATAGATAGTTATATATTGTACTAAAGTTATATTTAAAACAGTCTTATTCCTTACACTGCCACCGTTTCTGCTTTGATATTGTACTAAAGACAATTACTTAGCCTCTGAAGCTTTTTCCTTAGTTCCCCGGGGAACAGCAGGCCCAGAGAACAGGTATTGCTGCAAGTAATCACAGATTAAACAAAAACTACATTTGATGACATGGAACGGGGTTACACACCGTGTGATGCCTGTTTAAACATCAAAGGGCAAGCTAAGGCTACCACAGCAGTTTTATCTCCATATGTTCTTCCTTTTGTAGATTCTGACCCTTAACATAATTTTTAAAGGGACACTGTCAAGTCATTTTGAGAAATTCCTTACTTGATAACAATAACAACTTTACTCAGCAGAATTCTAAAAACATACATTATTTTTCACTCGTTAGCTTTTTTGCTCTTGTTGGACAGTGAAACTTGATGGATCTGTTTCGTTTCTGGTTCTCATGCATTAACATGATGCATTTGTGTTTGGTTTTCCAGCAGTGCAGAGATTTAAAAAAACAAACACAAAACAAAATAAAACAACCTCTCCCCTTTGTGTTTATTGAAATATAAATATGAAACTGTTTCTCTTCCTACAAAGATGGATAAAGTTTTTTTTTAATCCCTCTAATATAGGCTTTATCCTATTTGACAGTGTCTGTTTATTTTTTGTACCCATCCATATAGTGCGTGTCTGTTCTTGTGTACATGCCTTTGTATGTGGGTTTTTTGTGGGGTACAAGTATAGTTTGATACATGAGCTCTGAAGAACTAATTTGGTTTTCTTAAAAAAAAAATTAAAAAAAATTCAAACTTCTGACATTTGAGGCTTGTTTTTAAACACTATAATGTATATTTTGAAACTGGTAATTCTATTAAATGTTTTATTTAATGAAAATGTAATGTTACATTTGAGCAGAATATTGTTCAAAGATTTTTTAGTGTTTTTTAAATAGGTTAATACATTTAATATTAATCTCCAACTTTTATAACTAGTTGTATGAGAAATTCCAGTGGAACTTAATTCACACACTATTTCTGAACAAATGTGAATTTTTAAGACACGTTGCTGTTAGAATAATTGGGCAAAAGAAAAGTAGGCACTTTGTTCATGGAGAAACTTGGAAATAAGTTGAAGGTATTAAGCATGACACATTTCTGCAATTCTGGATGGGTGAGAGGAACTATGCAGTTTAACTAGACACTGCCAAGGTGCTGTAGAGGGAGATCTCTCTCTCTCTCTCTTTCTCCCTATATACCCGTCCAAAAGTCTTTCATTCCTTCAAGTCTGGAGGTTGAGCAGCAGGGTAAATCCTCTTTTGACAAACTATCCAAGCAGCTGAGGTATTTAAGAACAAAAAAACCTTGTTTATTCTCAGCGAAGTTGAACATGTTAACTGTTGCCATACAGCTATATGTACAACTTTGTGAAGAGCATCCAATCATCAGGTCTCTGACTGAACTTCCTTCTACTTCTTGTTTACATTTTTTTTTTTTTTTTTTTTGATATTTGAAAATAGTTTTGAAGTGAATAATTGAGGATGCGGTGCCGAAAATCTCCACAAAATCTCTTCAAACAAGGCTAGTTTAAACCTTTTTAGGATTTGGATACTTTTTTTTTAATTGAGTTTAATTCTAAAATGTAGCCTGTTTGTTGTGAATTGCCTACCGCCTGGCTAGCTGTTTCCAGTTCCCGCTGGCTAGTAATAGCTTTTGCAAATAGGTTTCCTTTTTCGTTTGAACTGACCCATTCATTCCTGTCTTTCATCTGTTTTTATGTAACACTCTTTGGTTTAACATTGTTTTCCTCCCACCCCCAATTTTCCCCTTCCTTCTCCTTGTTGTAAACTCATGGCAGGGCCTGCTTGGCGAACTCATTCTATTACAACAGCAAATCCAACAACATGAAGAGGAAGCACGTAGAGCTACTGGCCAATATACCACGGGCTCTTCCCAGCAGACGCGAAAGGTGATGGTTCAAAGGGCACTGTGTACTATATTCATGTTAACCAAGCATTTCAGCCTCCTTCATTTGATGTAGAAGAAGCTACTTTAAATCTGATCACAGGCTCAAATAATTATTACAAGAATATATTTGCAAGAGCATGTGGTGTTAAACTGGTCCTGCTTCCTGTGACTACCTGGGGTGCCATGACATGATTGTGGATATTCTGGGGGCAGTCTTATAAGTAATTTAACTTCAGTTTCTGAAACCTTTGTTTACTTCTAAATTGACCTGTATTTTAAGTTAATATATTTATAGAAATTGGATTTAGGGAAGACAAAGAATCCTAGTCAGCCTTAAACTGAGTAAATGCTGATTTAGCTTCCCAATTCTGACATCAGATGCAGTATTTAGAAAGTATATCTCAGACATATCCTAGTTCAGTTAATTCCCAGTGGGGTGATAATTCTATCTAAAACAACCTGTAGCATCATATTGGGATGAAACCATAAACATTAAACTCCCCAATATAGTTGCAATGATAAACATAGCCTGTGACAAAAATTTTAATAACACAATAGAGAGCATTAGCAGGTTACCAATGTTTGATGGCAAATGCCTGGGCAAAATTTGATATTTGTAAATATAAACAGTATATAGACAAACATGTTACATTAGTTAGTAACATTTGTTATAGACAAACACCTGTCAGGAATGGTCTATATAATACTTAATCCTGCCATGAGCGCAGGGGGCTGGACTAGATGACCTCTTGAGGTCCCTTCCAGTTCTATGATTCTATGAAACCTAGTAAATGTATCTCAATACCTTTCTCTTGCCTAGCTTCCAGCGTAAATCACAGTCCAAGCTGATTTCGTGTAACTATTCTGTTGGTCATCTCTACATTATTTTACCTGGTGCTAGAGTTGGATTTTTAGCATTAGCATGTTGCTGACATATTTCTTACTAAAATTATCCCAATCTAGTAATCTAGGTTACTTCAGAGCTAATTTTTGTAGTCAGTATAATTCTTTACCACTTCTGCAACTGTAAAAACAGTTATCTGTAGTTCCCATGTCCACAAAACCTACAGTTCATTCTGACTTTTCACAATTCCATAGCTTTGGAATTAACCATTGGATACACACCTTTAACACTTTCTGCATCTGAGGTTGTATCCGAGAGAGAGAGAGAGAGAAGACTTGAAACAAAGTTCTATACATAATGTTGTATATAGCCATGTGTTGGTTTCACCAAAGGGCCTGAAGGGGTTTAAAATCTTAAAACAGGTCGCATTTTAAATGTAAGTACTCCAGTCTGTCTCCAGCATCCTTTGTCAAGCCACTCTTAAATGTTAAGCTAACATTCCTTGCCACATTGCAGCTCGAGAGCTACCCTTCCTCTATACAACTATGGGAAAGATGAGTAGTGAGCTCAATTAGGTAGTGTACCTTTGGGGTTTAGAGAAAATTGACCAGTCCTGCCCTCAGCGAGACATGATACATAATAAAGCTGCTGGAAGTGTAATGCACTGGAGTCTGGCTACTGAGAAGAATTAGTCCAATAGTAGTTTACACAGTCCTTCTCACTTCCCATCCAGAGCAGTGTTGCTGGTAAAAGCCCAGGGATACCTTTAGCAGACTAAACCTGCCTGTTTGTTTACTGATTCCTTTGCATAATAAGAGTGACTCCTTCAATTCCTTTGTCAGGTAGCGTGCAAAGTCTGTATTTAAGGCAGAGCTAGGTAGTGTTTTTGTCTTGAGCGCAATGTGTTAATTTGACTGTGCTGAACGGACTACATTCTGAAACAGAAAGCAAGAACATTTCAACAGAGTAATCCCCACGTTTTTCGAAAGCCTTTTTAAGAAGAGTTCCTATTTGTATAGTGTTGGATATATGAAAACTTAAACAGTTGCTGGAAAGGGAATACAGTACTTGATATTTAAACTTTGGCTCCATTTTTTGAGGAACTAGCAAAGAGTTTATTTTTTCAGGATTAATCTATTTCTACAGAGAATTCCCCATCATTATTGCTCTTTTGCAGCTAATTCCATGGCCTTGGAATTGCAGAAAAGATTTGATGTCTATCACAGTAAATAACTTACAATCCTGTAAGGGAATGTCCTAAATTTATATCCCAAATGCTTGAGTATCACATTCCTTGTAGAAGTATCAAAGCCGATTGTAACATTTAGATGTGCAGTTTTGTGTGCTTTGATGCATGCCAGTGGCAAGGAATGATGATGCGTTTTATTTTGCTGCAACTAACCCATTGTTGTGAAACAAATTGAATGGCTGGGTAAACAGAGCACTTGCTGTACATACCCTAAAATGAGGATATAATGTAAAGATTCAGTCATTGGGATAAACTCTGTCTTGGCAGAAACAGGTGCAACTTCCGTTGAAATCAACCAAAGTTGCTCCCGCTTATGCCATGGCTAAATTTACCTCACTTTTCTTTTGCAAGCTGATATATTACCTGTCTACTTGAAAATATGATTGTTTCATTTCCATTCCTCTAAACCTGAGTATTCCTGTTCCTTTCCTTTAATATCTCATTGACATTGTTGTCAGAATGTGTAATGAACAAACCAAGCAGCAAAAGGACTTGCATGCACCATGTTATACAGATCCTCCTCACAGTGATATGAAAATAATTAAACTGCAGAATCAAAATTTCCCAGATTTTCATCTTAATTTGGGATTTAATCTACAGTCTAGAATGTTTGTATAATGTAGATTGTCTATTTTAGATGGAAATTTATAACAGTATTACTAAAAGGGCACCTGATAACTCATCTGTCATTTTTAATGCCCTCATACGCTTATAGTTCTTTCCCTGTAGACTTTTATTGCCCACTTGGCAAATATTATATTTGAGGGGTTGTATAGCAAGAACTTGTATGGCTGCATCTCTCTCTGCATTAGTGTTTTCAGTGATGCCACTGGGAATTGTAATAGCTCTTAATGTTTAACCATGAGATGTTCATGCTTTGGGGTTGTTTTGTGATATCATGTTAAAATAGTGACAGTTGTCCAGATTTTTAAAGTACTTAGGTACCTAAAGATGCCGATAGGCGCCTCCTGGGATTTTCAGAAGTGCCAGGACTTGGTCCCTATCTGGCCCTATGTTTTTTTTTTTGTCATTTATGGTTTTTTGGATGAATTGGAATGACAAAAATTTTTATCCACACAGCATTTGAAATAAGATCTAAAACAAGTAATAAATGGATTTGTATGTTTTGTAAAAAAGTTGACAGTTTCTTTAGTCACTGCCTCCCAGCCAATGGGAGCTGCAAAGACAGCGCTCTGGGCAGAGGCAGCACGCAGAGCTGCCTGGCCACGCCTCCGCCTAGGAGCTGAGTGAGGGGGATGTCGCCGCTTCTGGGGAGCCCCCCAGGTAAGCGCTGCCCAGAGCCCGCCTCACCCCACCCCATGCCCCAATCCCCTGCCCCCTCCCAAACCCAAACTCTCCTGCTGTGGTGGGAGGTTGGAGGGTGCGGGGGGCCGAGACTGAGCCAGGCACACCAGCTGCTGCAAAAGTCATGGAGGTCACGGAAAGTCATGAAATCTGTTACCTCCGTGACAAACTCACAGCCTTAATTAAGACCAGTGTAGAAATGCTTGGGAATATTGTTGTGACAAATTGGAGAAATGGTCAGAGGTAAACAGGATGAAGTTTAATAAGGACAAATGCAAAGTGCTCCACTTAGGTAGGAACAATCAGTTTCACACATACAGAATGGGAGGAGACTGTCTAGGAAGGAGTACGGCAGAAAGGGATCTAGGGGTTGTAGTGGACCACAAGCTAAATATGAGTCAACAGCGTGATGCTGTTGCAAAAAAAGCAAACATGATTCTGGGCTGCATTAACAGGTGTGTTGTGAGCAAGACACGAGAAGTCATTCTTCCGCTCTACTCTGCGCTGGTTAGGCCTCAACTGGAGTATTGTGTCCAGTTCTGGGCACCGCATTTCAAGAAAGATGTGGAGAAATTGGAGAGGGTCCAGAGAAGAGCAACAAGAATGATTAAGGATCTAGAGAACATGACCTGTGAAGGAAGGCTGAAGGAATTGGGTTTGTTTCGTTTGGAAAAGAGAAGACTGAGAGGGGACATGATAGCGGTCTTCAGGTATCTAAAAGGGTGTCATAAGGAGGAGGGAGAAAACTTGTTCATAGACTCATAGACTCATAGACTTTCAGGTCAGAAGGGACCATTATGATCATCTAGTCTGACCTCCTGCACAATGCAGGCCACAGAATCTCACCCACCCACTCCTGGAATAATCCTCTCACCTATGTCTCAGCTATTGAAGTCCTCAAATCATGGTTTAAAGACTTCAAGATGCAGAGAATCCTCCGGTAAGTGACCCGTGCCCCATGCTGCAGAGGAAGGCAAAAAACCTCCAGGGCCTCTGCCAATCTACCCTGGAGGAAAATTCCTTCCCGACCCCAAATATGGCGATCAGCTGAACCCCGAGCATGTGGGCAAGACCCACCAGCCAGACACCCAGGAAAAAGTTCTCTGTAGTAACTTCTAACATCCCATCATTGACCATTGGTCCTATTTACCACTGATGGCAATTAATTGACCTTTGACTAAGATCATGTTATCCCATCAAACCATCCCCTCCATAAACATATCTAGCTTAATCTTGAAGCCAGTTAGGTCTTTTGCCCCCACTGCTTCCCTTGGAAGGCTGTTCCAGAACTTCACTCCTCTGATGGTTAGAAACCTTCATCTAATTTCAAGTCTAAACTTCCTGATGGCCAGTTTATATCCATTTGTTCTTGTGTCCACATTGGTACTGAGCTGAAATAATTCCTCTCCCTCCCTGGTATTTATCCCTCTGATATATTTAAAGAGAGCAATCATATCTCCCCTCAGCCTTCTTTTGGTTAAGGTAAACAAACCAAGCTCCTTGAGTCTCCTTTCATACGACAGGTTTTCCATTCCTCGGATCATCCTACTGGCCCTTCTTTGTACCTGTTCCAGTTTGAATTCATCCTTCTTAAACATGGGAGACCAGAACTGCACACAGTATTCCAAATGAGGTCTTACCAATGCCTTGTATAACAGTACTAACACCTCCTTATCTCTACTAGAAATACCTCGCCTAATGCATCCCAAGACCGCATTAGCTTTTTTCACGGCCACATCACATTGGCGACTCATAGTCATCCTGTGATCAACCAAGACTCCGAGGTCCTTCTCCTCTTCCGTTACTTCCAACTGATGCGTCCCCAGCTTATAACTAAAATTCTTGTTATTAATCCCTAAATGCATAACCTTACACTTCTCACTATTAAATTTCATCCTATTACTATTACTCCAGTTTACAAGGTCATCCAGATCTTCCTGTAGGATATCCCGATCCTTTTCTGAATTGGCAATACCTCCCAACTTTGTGTCATCTGCAAACTTTATTAGCACACTCCCACTTTTGGTGCCGAGGTCAGTAATAAAAAGATTAAATAAAATTGGTCCCAAAACTGAACCTTGAGGAACTCCACTAGTAACCTCCCTCCAACCTGACAGTTCACCTTTCAGTATGACCCGCTGTAGTCTCCCCTTTAACCAGTTCCTTATCCACCTCTCAATTTTCATATTGATCCCCATCTTTTCCAATTTAACCGATAATTCCTCATGTGGTACTGTATCAAATGCCTTACTGAAATCGAGGTAGATTAGATCCACTGCGTTTCCTTTATCTAAAAAATCTGTTACTTTCTCAAAGAAGGAGATCAAGTTGGTTTGGCACGATCTACCTTTTGTAAAACCATGTTGTAATTTGTCCCAATTGCCATTGACCTCAAGGTCCTTAACTACTTTCTCCTTCAACATTTTTTCCAAGACCTTGCATACTACAGATGTCAAACTAACAGGCCTATAGTTACCCGGGTCACTTTTTTTCCCTTTCTTAAAAATAGGAACTATATTAGCTATTCTCCAGTCAAACGGTACAACACCTGAGTTTAGAGATTCATTAAAAAATTTTGCTAATGGGCTTGCAATTTCATGTGCCAGTTCCTTTAATATTCTTGGATGAAGATTATCTGGGCCGCCTGATTTACTCTCATTAAGCTGTTCAACTTTGGCTTCTACCTCAGATATGGTAATATCTACCCCCACATCCTTATTCCCATTTGTCATGCTGCCACTATTCCTAAGCTCCTCATTAGCCTCATTAAAGACTGAGGCAAAGTATTTGTTTAGATATTGAGCCATGCCTAGATTATCCTTATCCTCCACTCCATCCTCAGTGTTTAGCGGTCCCACTTCTTCTTTCTTTGTTTTCTTCCTATTTATATGGCTAAAAAACTTTTTACTATTGGTTTTAATTCCCTTTGCAAGGTCCAATTCTACATGACTTTTAGCCTGTCTCACTTTATCCCTACATGCTCTGACCTCAATAAGGTAGGTTTCTTTGCTGATCCCTCCCATCTTCCACTCCTTGTATGCTTTCTGTTTTTTCTTAATCACCTCTCTGAGATGCTTGCTCATCCAGCTTGGTCTAAAACCCCTGCCTATGAATTGTAGCTTCTGCAACTTTAACTTGAAATAATCCCAGGCCTCCTCCGCCTTTAGGTCCATAAATTCTTTAGTCCAATCCACTTCCCTAACTAATTTCCTTAATTTATTAAAGTTAGCCCTTTTGAAATCAAAAACCCTAGGCTCAGATTTATTTTTGTTTATCCTTCCATTTAGTTTGAACTGAATTAGCTCATGATCACTCGAGCCAAGGTTGTCCCCTACAACCATTTCTTCAATGAGGTCCTCATTACTCACCAAAACCAAATCTAAAATGGCATCCCCCCTTGTTGGTTCAGCAACTACCTGATGAAGGAATTCATCAGCTATCACATCTAGGAAAATCTGAGCCCTATTATTATTACTAGCACTTGTTCTCCAATCTATATCTGGGAAGTTGAAGTCTCCCATGATCACACAGTTCCCATTAGTATTTACTTCCTTAAAAACATTAAAGAGGTCTCTATCCCTATCCAAATTAGATCCCGGTGGTCTATAGCACACCCCAAGCACTATCCCAGGGGAGGCTCTAGTAGTTTTCTTCCCCAATGTGATTTTTGCCCAGACAGACTCTGTCTTATCCATTCCATCACTTTTTATTTCTTTACAGTCTACCTCATCATTGATATACAATGCTACTCCCCCACCTTTACCTTTATTTCTATCTTTCCTAAACAGCACATACCCTTCAATACCTGTACTCCAGTCATGACTACTATTCCACCATGTTTCGGTTATTCCTATGATATCTGGTTTCACTTCCTGGACCAGTAGCTCTAATTCCTCCATTTTGTTACCTAGGCTCCTCGCATTGGTGTACAAACATCTTAATTTTTGCTGTTTGGCCTCACTCACATTCCTTACCCAATTTGGTATGGACATTGTACTGCCAGTATGACCTATTTGACTAGTATCCACTCTGCCCTTCCTCCTTATGTCCATTCTCCTACCCCCGGCTATATCCTCTCTTACTTGGTTGTCTTCCCTCTCAATGTTAAAATCCAGCGTGGAGATTACCTGGACATCTCCCAACCGTCTCCCCCAAATTCCTAGTTTAAAGCTCTCTTGATCAGTTGTGCCAGCCTCCATCCTAGAAGTCTATTTCCTTCCCTACTCAGGTGAAGTCCATCCCGAGAGAACAGTCCTCTGTCCATGAATGCCTCCCAGTGGCCATACATCCCAAAGCCCTCCTTGTAGCACCAATCCCTGAGCCATCTGTTGATCATCATAATCCTGTCACACCTTTGTTGCCCTTCTCTAGGAACAGGCAGAATCCCACTGAAGATTACCTGAGCCTCGATTTCCCTAAGCGTCTTCCCCAGCCTGGCATAGTCCCCCTTGATTCGTTCCAGTGAGAATCTAGCCGTGTCATTTGTTCCTACGTGAAGGATGATCAATGGATTCTTTCCCGCTCCCTTTAGGATCCTCTTCAACCTCCGGTCCACATCCTGTATCTTAGCACCCGGTAGACAGCACACCCTTCTGTTCTCTGGATCAGCTCTGGTTACAGGCCTGTCTATTCGTCTCAGTAAGGAGTCCCCAATCACGTAGACCTGCCTTTTCCTGGTGACAGTGCGATTCTCCAGTCTATCCCCTGTTCCCTCTGGCTGCAAGTCCTTTCCATTCCTATTTTCCCTTGTAATCCTCTTCAACCCATCCTGTATCCTCCTGGGGCTCATGTTTGGTGTTGTCCCCATCGACTCTTCCCCTTCTTCTATGGGACTAACCGCTCTTCTCTTCTTCCTTGCTCTTCCACCTTCAGTGACCACCTGCTGTACCCCTTCTTCATTCTCCAACTCCGCAAACCTGTTCTTGAGCTCTATTTCTCCTTCACTGGCCCGTCTTTTCCTCTGCCTGGTTCTCATAGTCACATGCTTCCACTGTCCATTTTCTTCATCTTAGCATCTGAGGATAGAACAAGAAGCAATGGGCTTAAACTGCAGCAAGGGAGGTTTAGGTTGGACATTAGGAAAAAGTTCCTAACTGTCAGGGTGGTTAAACACTGGAATAAACTGCCCAGGGCGGTTGTGGAATCTCCATCTCTGGAGATATTTAAGAGTAGGTTAGATAAATGTCTATCAGGGATGGTCTAGACAGTAATTGGTCCTGCCATGAGGGCAGGGGGCTGGACTCGATGACCTCTCGAGGTCCCTTCCAGCCCTAGAATCTATGAATCTATGAATGAAATATTCAAAGTGAAAAATATGAAGGTTCTAACTACAGCCAGGCATAGAAACACCAAACAAAGGAAACACTTAACTTAAAGTACATGAATAGTTCCATTGAAATCAATGGGGGACACAGATTCAATGGAACTGCAGATTTCACTGTAGTGTTTCTACTGGTGCACATTAGGCCTTGTCTACACTACAGTTAGGTCCACCTAAGGCAGCTTATGTTGACCTAATTATATCAATGTACACACTACAGCCTTGTCCCACCAGTGTAAGTGTCCTGCTGCACCAACATCATACCTCCACCCCCACAAGAGGCGTAGAGCTTACGTCGGTGTAGTTAGGTTGATACAGTGTCTGTGTAGACGCTGTGTTAATTACATCGGCTTTTGGCTGCCTTGTTGCCAGGCAGAAAGCCAGGCAGCTAGAGCCCGGCTGCGGAGAGGTGAGAAGCCCGGTGGGGCGGAGAGGAGCAGTTTTGCGCCCAGCTGGGAGCTGCGTGGAGCTGAGAGCCCTGACTCTCAGCCCCCTACACTTCCCCTTTTCAGTTGGTGGAAGGACTCCTTGTGAGGACATGCACCACTGACAGAAGGAGGGTAGTGCGGACAGCCGCCCCCACAGTAATTGCTGCGGTGGCTGTAAGTCGACCTAACGTGGGTCGATTTAGGGCTGTAGTGTATACATGGCCTTAGTTCTGACATAGTCTGTATGTTACTGCTAGAAGTGTGTCAATGCTGGGTATTCTCCCGTTGTTAGGGTGACCAGATGTCCCGATTTTATAGGGACAGTCCCGATTTTTGGGTCTTTTTCTTATATGGGCTCCTATTACCCCTCACCCTCTGTCCTGATTTTTCACATTTGCTCTCTGGTCACCCTACCCGTTGTATATTGTAGCACATCATTAGAGCACTGCTTTCTAGGAACTAGATTAAGGCTACCACAAACCCCTCCTTTGTGACCGACCGCAAGTTTCATCCCGTGTCTACTGAGAAGAGAGATTAGTGCATTATCTGCCCACCTACTCCTGAAGTGTAAAATGGCTTTAGTGGAGAAAGGAGAGTTGTGCCCCACGTTGAGACCATTCTTAGGATTCCAAAAAAGCATTGGTTATTTTTCCTAAAATTCCTCAGGCATTTTCAGTAACCATTTCTGGGGGAGAATACTGAATATTTGTCTTGATGTCAGCGGCATATTTATAGTGAACAGCATGAAAGGATCCCATAACACTGACTGGTATAATCCCCTTCACTGTTCATTAAAGATTTATCAAACCTCCAGGAAATACGATTAACAAAAGCTTTCTTTTAAATGCTTTTGAGAAGAGGGACATAGCTGTTCTTTGGATGTCTGCATTGCCCAGAAACATTTTCTGTATTCTATTTTTTGTGTTTTCCTCTTTTCTTCCTTCACTGTTTTCTTTGCTTCCTATCCCAGTCTGCCCCATTATATCCCTGCTGTGCTTTCTGTTTGGGTGGGTGGGTGGATAGATATATCTGTGTGTGTTTGTTTAGACATACTGTGTATTGCTAAAGGCACCAAGCCACCTTCCCTGTGCTGAACTCTTCTTAGTGTCTGTTGCATTCAGGTGCTAAGCGGACATGTTTCCTGTGTTGTTGGTCCACTGGTGGAAACAGAAGGTGGCCCACTTCCAGCACTTTATCTTCAAGGATCAGCTAATGAATAAGAAAATAATTGGATATAGAGAGGGTTGTAATTTGGCATTGCCTATTGCAAAGTAAATACATGGTCATGTGTATCTTATAGGTTAAGTAGCTCCAATAAGCCAGGTGCCAGGAAGAACTGGGAATTGTTAAACTGCCAACAGTTACTATGAAATTAGAGTGACTGCATTGGTTTGTGTCCTGTAAATGACATGTTATCCATGCATTAAGTTGATATTCTTCTTTGACTTCAAGCTAATTTGTTTGAATTGCAAATATTTAGAGTGACTTCATTTTAAAGTTGAGTTGAATTTCTTTATATTGATATTATTACTTCATTAACTTTTCATTAATCATCCCCTCTTAATTTAAGTTTTACATTAGTTTTTAAATACTTGCATGATGCCTATTTTTGGTATTTCATATTGAACTTGTGACCTTAATTACATTTCTGAAGAAACAGATTGAAAGTTCCATCTGTTTTCACTTTCTTTTTTTAGATGTACTTTACAAATTCATTTTTGAAAGAATTTGTCTAAAAATCCCTTCGTTTGCGCAACTATAGTAAAATCACACTTTAATTCACTGAACACTGAAAAATTTTACATCATGATCGCTCTTTTACATTGTTTCCCACATTTTAATGCTGTCTGAGTGACTCTGCATGCTAATGTAAAGTATCCCATCAAGATTGCATACTGACAAATTAAAATAATGGAACAGTAAAATATACATAATATTTTTGCAGAATACAGTGTTCCTGTTAGAAGCTGGCTACATAAATAAATTAATACAGTGCTCAGTTGTGTACAAGACAGACAGAATGTGATCCCTTTGACATTTATAAATCTTAAATATAAACACCAGACAAATTGCATCTTCAAAATGCCATACTAATTAAACAAATAAGTATTTAGGCCCAGACAATTCAGCCACCTGACTTTATCAATCCTTTGGTGGGGGAGAAATTATTCGAGGAAGCTACTGAATTTTATTTATCATTAAGCCTGATTTCTCAGTATCTGGTCCTGAAGGTGTTAATTTTTCTACCGGCTTGCACAAAGATTTAGACTTCATTTTATAGAATCTTTCTGCTTTGGATGGAAACTTTAGTCACTTTAAATGCCAAATGATGATTTGATTTAAGAACTTGATTTGACTGGAAATGCATGCTTAATCAGTTATTTTATGTTTAATAAAGCTTCTGGTTTGGGATTCAGTTGCACACTGAGGATAAACTAAACATATGTGCTGTATAAGCAAGCAATGGTCATGATTGTTTCTTAATGTTGTAGGTCTCTGACAAAGAGAAGATTGATCAGCTTCAAGAAGAACTTCTGCACACTCAGGTACGTAGTCCTGGTAACAAGGAACCAAAATTCAGAGGACCATATGTACAAAACTCAAATTTACTAAACAAAAATGCACTTAAGATATGAGACATCTTGCAGAAATTGAAGGAATTTTTTAAAGATTATGTCTGGATCAGAAGCTTCTACAGTACAATTGATACTCCATCCTGAATTGGACAATGTGTTAGATTTACCTTTTTTGATTTTAGAGCTTTGCTGATTTGTCTTGTTTTTTAATGTTTGTTTAGCTGGCATACTTTTGCTATAGAAAGGAAATGGGATTATACATCATAAAATGACATTTTAATCTCTTAATCCGTGAAATGATATTTCTAGGAGAGACACAAAGCTCTTAAAATGCATTAGACAATAAAGCACCAGGGATCTGAGTCTGGAACAAGAGAAAGTTCTGTAATATTAAAAACCACAGAAGGTGGTATGCTATTCTGTTTATAGTCACAGTAGAATGCACAAGAACCAGTATGTTTCCATTTCTTCCAGAAGAAGAGTTGCATTGTTGGCATAGACACAATTAGAATATGCGGTTCTCTTATCAGACAAGTTTACACCAATCAGTAACCATTTCTGTCCCATTTAAAGCCGTTTTTATAAAAGGTGTTGTGATATCCTTGCAGTGTGAAAAGCTGTTAATGGCAAAGAATGTTTTCCTTG
This sequence comes from Macrochelys suwanniensis, assembly GCA_033296515.1. NCBI lineage: Eukaryota > Metazoa > Chordata > Testudines > Chelydridae > Macrochelys > Macrochelys suwanniensis. Next base: position 1,755,268 of record CM065783.1, on the reverse strand, counting down.
GGATATTTTTGTCCATTTGTCGACGGATTTTAGCAATCTGAAGCCGATAGAAGTGCTCAGGAAATTATCTAAAAACCTTGAGCCATGCTGACAACTACTGGCAGAGCTCTTCAATTTTCCACGCTTTTCAGATGACCAGCCCTTTTTAATTGTATTTTTTAAACTATAAAGGCTTTAAAAATGCTCAAAAACCTGACATTTTACAACTTCTAAAACTACCTTTTTTTCCCCTTGAGCTGTAACAATTTAAAATAGTCTGCCTTTCATGTCAGCCAGGAGTGAATTGGAACAATTGTTCTAGAAGCTGTGACAAGGAGTAGGGCCACAATGTTCAATTACGGACCTAAAGCAGGCTTCTAAATCCACATGTAGACACTGAATATAAGGATCTTTTTCTTGGTGATGGTGAGCACCCACAGCTTCCACTGATATATTAGTGACATCTCTGGGAATTGTGGGTGCCTAGCAGCTATGAAATTCAGGCTGCTCATTTTAGGTGTTTAAATATGAATTTAGATGTTCCAAGTTTGAACATTTTGGCTTAGTCCCATAGTTCTAAAATAGTCTGATGCTGGAGGTACCCTTTGCTTCTGATAGCTGAAAAATACATGGTCTAAAGCAGTGGTTTTTAACCTGTGGTCTGCAGACCTAGGGGTCCATTAAAGGTTGTCGTTACCATAGAACAGTGGTTTTCAACCTGTGGTCCACGAACCCTAGGGGTCCGCAGACTGTGACATTTCCAAAGGGGTCTGCACCTCCATTTGGAATTTTGTCGGGGTCCGCAAATGAAAAAGGGTTGAAAGCCACTGGTCTAAAGCATTTTTGTAAAGTGTACACAATTTCTAGAAGAAATATCCGAGAATATTGCATTTCTGTCCCTGCTTCCCTTGCCATGAAATCCTTCATGGCCCATAGTTTGATAACTTGTGGTTTATGCTCTTGTTACATCCTCTATATTTAGATTCACTAAGTATGGAATATCAAATGAAAGGACATTTTTAATAAGGTCTCTTTTTGTTCTCTCCTATCCCTGGCTTTTGATGTGTTTCAAGTGTTTTTCTGATTGTTTACAAATTTTTCATTTCATTCATGATGGAAGGTATAGTCAAGTGGGTTCTTCAATCTGTCATTTTTGAATAGTTTTCACTTGGTTATGTAGGATTTTAACAAGCTTTCTGTGGTGTGGAAGGACTTGTTCGGAGAGTGGTTTTTTTTCCATATAATAAAATTCTTAGCTAGGGAAAAGTTTGCTAATCCGTGCATACTGTTTTCCATGATTACTCTATTTGTACTACTGTTTTGTAGCTGAAATATCAACGAATTCTTGAGCGCTTAGAGAAGGAAAACAAAGAACTAAGAAAGCTGGTGTTGCAGAAAGATGACAAGGGCATTCATCAAAGGAAGCTAAAGGTACTGTATCGTATAGTTACATAGTAATCCCTCAGAAGTCAGACCAGAATTAGCCCATGAGCTCTACAGTGTTTCATTAATTCTTATTTAGCAATTGGTCTTTTAGCATTATAAATGTATCTTAACGTTTTAGCTATCGATGAGTGGACTTTACATTTAAGGATACTAGTTAAGCAATTTGAATGAACCTTATTTCTAACTGTGCTTCGAGTGTATGTAATTCCATGTGTTAGTAACTTCATAACAAGAACACAACTGAAGTTACTAAGTCTATCTTGAAGATTACATACATTTAAAAGTGGGATTTGTGGATTGTGCAGCATTACGTAACTAAAATCTACATTATTTTTATTTAATTATAAAAATATTCTTCTAGCTGTTTGTATACAATTCTCTAGCACCTCCATGGTTTGAAACGGGACTTTGAAACTTGGCAGAGGGGTAGTTCTGAGATCAAGGAAGTGTCTTTTGATGGCCCCATATAAATCCATTCAGATTTAACTAAGTAAAGAGTTGTTGGGAAAAAAATCACCATTTTCAAGTGTTTTGCAGAGTATAGTTTGTTGTTCGCTTGCTGTCTCAAGCACTGAGCATTCTATCAACACTGTGCATGCACCACCTCTCTGCAGTGTCCCTCCTGTAGAGTACTTCCAAATGAGGCACAGACAAAATGGATCTTGGTCCTGGGAACCAGGAGATAATGAGTTCCTCACTTGTACTGACTGAGGTTATTAGTTATTGGATTCTCAGCTCTTGTGATTGAGCAAACCATCTACACAAGCTGGAAATTGAACTTAGATCTCATATATGGGAAATCCATCACTCAGCCACATCATTGCACTGTTTCAGAATCTGACCAGCCTAAGCACTCAGCTGTGCTGTCTGTAAAATGGGGCGTGACGTGTATATATACCCCATTGTTTCAGTAAGCTAGAAATCCTCCTAAACAGGATAACAGACTACTTCTGCTGCCAGTTATTGTAGTTAATACTTTCGCTAAAATGGAAGAGGTCTGAGCTGCGGTGCTAAAGGTTTAAGGCTCAAACCTTGATGAGAGTGTAAGCACACAGTAATCTTCTCATATAGGACCTCGAGATGAAAACTGTTGGCACTTGGTCTTAGCTCTTTTAACCAGCTGAGTTTTCCCCCCTCCCCCCCCCCCCCCTGTATTTCAATTATTTTTAGAAGTCTCTGATTGATATGTATTCTGAAGTTCTAGACATTCTGTCTGACTATGATGCCAGCTATAATACCCAAGATCATCTGCCTCGGGTAAGTCAGTGGAGTCTTAAAGGAGTATGTAATTTTAAGCAGAAACTGTTATTTCATGGAGTGAGTACTGTAGTGTATAGAGTGCACGAAAAAGTTATAAGTATTGGTTTGCAGACTCCAGATTAAGAGTTAGGGGTGATTATAATCTTACATGTAGAAAAAACAGCCTAGACATTTAATCTAAAGACCTTCATACCAGAATGATAAAAACTAGAGCTCGTCCATTTGCCTGATAACATAGGACTTTCCCCTGTATTGCAGTTCTGAAGGTTTTGTCCATTTGACTTTTAAATGATTGGTCAAACCAGCAGCCTTGAATATGAACCCCTTCGAATGCTGGGTGCTGGTGTCATTTTTGGTTTTGAATTTCTGCATCCATACATCCCACTGCAGTTTGGTACTAATTCAGATCCAGATTGAAAAAGGCTAACTTTCCAATTCATATGTGACCAAAATCTTGTGAGAACAGACCTTGTGGCTTCATCACCATTGAACCAAACCCTGAATTGGCCTTGAACCATAGACAAAGCCTGATCCAGATCCAGACACTGTTACTTTGCCCTATCTCTAATTTTAAATGGCCTAAGTGGAAAAACATTTGCATGAATAAAATCAGATGTTAATCTAATGAGGAAATCATTATTTGTGGCAATACTTGGTTGTCAAAACTAATCAAATGTAACCAGCTCTAATATGTGTTCTCAATTGGTTGCTACAGTGTATCATTTAACTAAGCTGTCTTACTGATGAAACTGCCTTAATTATGAAAAGCCAGTGACTACTAATACTTTCATTTAAGGTTGTAGTGGTTGGAGATCAGAGTGCTGGGAAAACCAGTGTGCTAGAAATGATTGCTCAAGCCCGGATATTCCCTCGAGGGTCTGGGGAAATGATGACACGTTCTCCAGTTAAGGTAAGAAGCAGTATCCTAATCGTATTCAAAATATTGTAAAGTATCCAAGCACTATAAATTCACTTAATCTAAGCTAAGTGATCTTTGTTTGAATATCTGATTATTTTAAAAGCATTCATCATAAATGTTCTGTTGCATTGTTACTACTGATGGACTAAATCCTACCAGTACTTACTATCAGGGTGTAGCGGTTACTAATGTGAACGGTCCCATTGATTTCAATTGGGGTTACTCGCACTAAGTAAACACTATGCCTAGATGTATTTGAAGAATTGGGGCTTTAATTTTTAAATGAAGAATAATACATAAATATGTGCTGCTTATGTCTGTTCACATTAGTTCTGCCTCATCCTCCGTTTTGATGAATATTATTTCCCTAACTCCCGGGGTGTTGTGAGGAGAAATGCATTGAAAAGATTGTGAAGCACTGTGCGATACACCGATGAAAAGCGCTGTATCAGAGCTAGGGGGTGTTGTTATTAGTTGTATTATTATTGTGCAGAGAGCTCCTGTGACATCAGTGAAGGTGAAAATCAGTTGTGTGCCTGTGCATTTTAGGTAGGCAAGGTCATTTTTTGCTTATGGAATATTTTAAACGCATAGCTATCTTTTTAACAAAACTTGCTGAAGGTAGAAAGTTACTAGAAACCGATTGTGCAGATAGTTAAAATAATTACTTATTTATTTTTGCCATCTGCTTTTGGATGAAATGCCACTAATGTGAAAATAACTCCCGTCTGACTGTTAGGAACTGGCCCAGAGACCCAACAGACAGGTTTTAACACTAATCAACATTCACACCAGAGACAGCCGCTGGTTGAATGAGCACAGAGACGGAACCAGCCTCTTAGTCGTAGAGGTAGTCAGTGCAATCATGGCTGAGACACAGAACTGAAAGCTTGTACAGCCATTGTCCATTCCCAAGCCTACAATTTCGGCACAGACATTTTTAGTAAATGGCACAGTAGAGGTGCCGGAAGAAAACTAAAAAGCACAGAAAGGTCACCGAATAATGTATTTTTACCTGCTGTTTTTAACAAGGAAACGCGATACTTTTTCCCCTTTTAAACAAACTGAATCAAATTTATCAAAAATGATGTTTTAATCCTTGTTGCTACTAAGAAATATTACATTAGTGCTTTCCGCCCCCCCAAAATAATGTAAACTGTAACTTTTGTTGTTGGTAGTAAAAACTGACGCCAAAAAGTGTACTGTTTAGAGTGGGGTGGGTGGGAAATGACTGTGGATTATATAGTGGAGGTGCTGAGAGGTGAGGCCCGGGAGAGTGGCAGGGAGGTTGGAGAGAGAACCCACCCCTCACTCACCCTGCATCAGCGGCTCCTCTCCCGCAGCGGCTCCTCTCCCGCAGGGCTGGGCCCGTCTCCCCGGTCCAGGCATTGTGACCTGACATACACAGTCACAGTGCCACTCTGGTTTAGCATGTCTGCCCCTCTGTCTCCATCTGGGGGCTCCAGAATGACTCCACTAGCCTGATGCTCTGCCCCCAATGCCTACTCTCCCCCTTCCTGAAGCCCCTGATTCCCCTCCTCCCCCCCACCATCCCTCTCTCCCCCACACTCCTTACCTTACCCTCCCTGCTGGCCAGCCCGAGGCCCTACCAGGCCCAGCCCCACAAGACAGGAGCTGCCGCTGTGGGATGGGCTTGTCACAGACTTTATTCCAATTCATGAATGCCATGAACTCTGTGCCAAAATCAGAGCTTTAGCATGTTCCAAGAATGTCTAAAGGATTTCCATGTAGAGAGCTGTCAATCAAGCATCTTTCTTAGGTAGAAGCGACAAAGAGTCCTGTGGCACCTTATAGACTAACGGACGTATTGGAGCATAAGCTTTCGTGGGTGAATACCCACTTCGTCGGATGCAAGCAGACATTTTTTACAAGATTGTATTAGTTACACATCTCCTCATCCTCAATATTAGGTAACACTCAGTGAAGGTCCCCACCATGTGGCTTTGTTCAAAGACAGCTCTCGGGAGTTTGATCTGACCAAGGAAGAGGATGTAAGTACAAGAAATGTCTTGAGATGAATGTAATCCTAATTTTTGTTTGGAAAAATAGATGTCTGTACTGGCTGTTGCCCACTGAGTATAGGGATTAGAAGATGTTGAGCAAAGAAGGGTACTTCGTTAAATGTTGCACTATGTTTCAGTGTCATTGTTATCTAGAGTTGAATGGCAATGAAATGGGCATAATAGTTAGAGCTGGAGACTGTGTGTAACAACTCCTGCTCTGTACATTACTGAGTTTTGAGAGTCCTAGGGCAAATCAGTAAACCTTTCTGTGCTTCAGTTTACCAAACTATACAATTGATATTCTGTTTACCTGTTTCTCCCGTGTGTATTGAGGCCTAGTCAATGACTGTAACAATGACCTTTGGATAAAGGGTGTTTTATAGCTGCTAAGTCATCTTGTTTGCCAGTGTTGGTGTCTGTTCTTGAGTATTCAAGTAATCTTTGCCCATGATGAATATCATCTGATATCTTTGTGTCAAAACAGCTTGCAGCCTTGAGAAATGAGATAGAGATCCGAATGAGGAAAAGTGTGAAAGAAGGATGCACTGTCAGTGCTGAGGTAAGGCTCCCCATTCATTTCATGCACTCTCATTTGTACTTGTCCCATCAATTATGAGGCTATATCCAATCAGTTTCTAGCTATTTCAAGATCTTGTACTGTATAAAGAAATGTATTTATACCATAAAAATGGTTCTGTTCTCAGGCAGCTTGGTCATCTGACCTCTTATTTAAAAAAATTAAAAGTCATACCCCTTGGTGAAAAGTTTCATTCCAACTTTGTTTTACAGACCATCTCCTTAAATGTGAAAGGTCCTGGTCTGCAGAGAATGGTGTTGGTAGATTTGCCTGGTGTCATTAGTGTAAGTACAGAGCAGTCAGTTAATTCACTCTTACCAAAGGAAACAATCTTTCATTCCAATCTCTCTTTTTTAAAATATATTCTTTTTTTTTTTAAGACTGTAACATCAGGTATGGCTCCAGACACTAAGGACACTATCTTTAGCATCAGCAAGGCCTATATGCAGAACCCGAACGCCATCATCCTTTGTATTCAAGGTAAATTAGGACTCTAGACGGTAATCAAAATGGCATTTGCTTGTGCTAATTAAAACCTTGTAGTGTATTCTTTAGATCATTCATCCACATTTCTAGAAAAATGACCCTGAACAGAAATCAATTCTTAATTTCTCAGTGCAGTTTTAGGAAATGCTCTCTAGGTAGGTCATCTGAAATATTGTGGGAATTTGCACTGTGGGCCCCACAATACACGCTGTGATGTCTTCCTTTTTTATTAAACTCATGGCATTGTTTGACCCTTTTGCCGCTAATAGAAAGAGAGCTTACATTTTTATTACTTTTTAAATATAACCAAGACAGTGGTAGTACTGTTTAAAATCATTTCCCCAAAACAGTGTTCCTAAGCTAACAGACAACGGTAGAGATTTTTATACTGAGAATTGTCATGTCATTTTTCCAAACAACATTTTGGTGAATAGTTTAAAGTCTAGGTGTATTTTAGTTTTGGTGGAAACTTATTTTTATCATTAGTCACCAGGGGACAAGAATGTTCTGATGCAAAGAACGTATGCAAATTCACACTGCTTGTGCCAAAAGCTAAATAATGAGGGGCATTCTATCAGTAATATTTTTAACTTAAACAATTTGCTAAAAAATAACTCTAGTGTCCCTGAGTAGTCAGAGTTCAAGTGCTGTATATCATACAATAGTTCTTGAATGGCATCTTTAAAAATCTTTTCAGATGGGTCGGTGGATGCAGAACGCAGCATTGTCACTGATTTAGTCAGCCAAATGGATCCTCACGGGAAAAGGACAATCTTTGTTTTGACTAAGGTGGACCTTGCTGAGAAAAACGTGGCCAGCCCAAATAGGGTGACTATATAAGCCTTCTGTTCTTATGCCACAGCATGTAGAGGGACACTTGTATAGAAAATTGTGGTGTAAATACAAACATGAAAGTGCATCTGATTTTTTGGGAAGGTTTTTAAAAGAAAAGAAAAATATGTCTGTTAGGTTATCCAATATGAGGTTTTTATTATTTTTAATCTGTCCAAGTTTTTGCTTTTACTAAGTAATTTCAACTCTGTGCCTTATTTTCCCCCTCTGTAAAATAAGTATAATAATATTTACCTTCCTTTGTAAAGTGCTTTGTGATATATGGGAGTAAAGTGCTAACTAACTTGCAATTATAATTTATTATTATTCTCTTAAGTAATATCCAAGAGAGTCAAAACATTTATTAGTTATAGGTTTATGTAAGTCTAATTACTGTAAGAACCTGCAGTTCAGTCAGCATTAAATTTCAAGTGGCTTTCCATCTTCTAGCTATGTACTGTGTATTTTGGTATTAAGTTTTTTTCCTATATTTGTGTCTTTCCTTTAGCTACAATTTTCAGAGTGCAGTAACACCTCTGTAATCTCCTAAAAAAGTGTTAGTCCTGCATAATCTATTGTTATATGTTGTTTGAGACATTTTAATATTGCATTAATGAAATGAGAGAATGGATACAAGATCAACATATTTTTGTACTTATTTGCATAGATACAACAAATCATTGAAGGTAAACTCTTCCCAATGAAGGCTTTGGGTTACTTTGCAGTCGTTACAGGAAAAGGTAATCAGAGTTCTATGTCTGGTTCTTTTCTATTTGTTGATACAGAATCAGTGTCTAAATGGAATTGTTGTGGCACTCTCTCCTTTCTCCAGGAAACAGCTGTGAAAGTATTGATTCTATTAAAGACTATGAAGAGGAATTTTTTCAAAATTCAAAACTGTTGAAGTATGTTGCTATTTATCCTTTATATTAAAGTGAATCTCATCAATAAATGCTAGCATACGTTCCCAGAGCGTAACTTTGTTGCAAACTTTTAGTGTGAAAGTACTATGTGTATGTTGCAATGTCTGCTAATCTTCAAAGCTTTGGGCGGCAAGGAGAACTATACTTTCAGACATGCAGCTGTGCGGTCCACCTTCAGTGAACTGAAGAGATTCTACTGACTTAGCAAACTTACATTTTATCTGAGGAAAGAAATATGATTCATGCTGCTTAGACACTGAAGTCCCAAACTTTCCCTTCAGGGTTGCAGGATATATGTGTTTTTCTGATAATTCAAGGAGAACTCCAAATACAATTATGTACACTGGATATTTTGTGGAGAGAGTCAAGGTTTTAGGTTGATGCATCTTCTCGTGTTAAATTGTTCTTCAGTGTAGAAAGCAAAGATTTATTCCTGAAGTAACAGCCCTGAAAAGAGACTTTAAAAATACTGCTGTGTACATAGGGGTCTCTCTCTTTACAGGACGTGTATGCTGAAGGCACACCAGGTGACAACGAGGAACCTAAGTCTTGCTGTGTCAGATTGCTTTTGGAAAATGGTGAGAGAGTCAGTGGAACAGCAAGCAGATGCTTTTAAAGGTAATATTGTTTAATACCCCTGAAGGCAAAGCCTCATAGAATTGGCTAGAGTTAACCATAATGTTTCAATAGGAGCATAACCTGATCTCCAGTTTCCCAGGCGTTCTCTCTTTGGTCTTTATCAAAATAGGCTTTTGCCTTCTGTTTAGACTTTCCCAATTTAACAGCTACCTGCAAGTGAATCTGATTAAGACATTTCTGTAATGCTTGCATATAGGTTTCCAGTTTAACCTCGTCTAACTGTGTGCTACTGGTATGCCACAAACGGTCCTCAGGCATTCACAGAGTTTGCCCAGTCACCACCTCAAAGGGTGTATGATCTGTGGAGGCAGCTGGAGTTGCCCTGAGTGCCAGTAAAATGAGTGGAATCGGGGTATCCCAATTGCATCCATTAGCATCTACCAGCTTCCTCAGCATTAGTTTGATGGTGCGATTTTTTTCACACTGCCATCCCTGATGATTGAAGCCTGTATGGCATGTGCAATTTTTGTGGCACTCCCAACATGTGTAAACACCTTTAGAACACCTGCCCAGTAAAATGTCTTCCTCTGTCTGACTCTACCTGAGCAGGGAATCCCCAACAAGAAAAGATGTGTTCTACCAATTTTTTTGCACATAGTTAAAGCAGTATTTGCCTTTAAAGGAAATTCTTCCACTCATTTAGAGAACGGGTTGATTATAACAAGAAAATATTGGTTTCCTCTTTGAGGTTTTGGTAAGGGTCCCACAAAATCAATTTGCAAAGCTTGCCAAGGACTCTCATACATTTGAGGTCTTAAGGGAGCATTTCTTTTTGTGCGGGTAGGATTATTCTGTGCACAGACCAAACAGTTCTCACAGTACTGTTGCACATCCATCCTCATGCCTGACCACCAACCTACGGAGGTAAGTCGCTGCATGGTTTTGTCTACTCCCGGGTTTCCTCTGATGGTGTGTCATGCACCAGGTAGATCATTTCCCTGCGCAGCTGAAATGGTACAACCCACACTGGGAAATGCTCTCCAAGGTACATCAACACTCCATCTATGTACAATTCTAATTCATGCTTTTTATATGGGGAACTGTGTGTCAGTGAAGTCCAGGTTCCTTGTTTGTCATCGGACTTAGACAGCTGCCTAATTACCTTCACTATTTCTTGATCCTTTCCCTGCAAAGCTTTGAGATCTGGAACTTCTGTGCTATGCTTCTGTGCTAAGTTGTTCCTTTGCTGCGCATACTGGGACCAGATCTGGGCTTGCCATGGGATCTGTTTGCTTGAGTTCTTCCTATAGAATCCCACTACGAGCTCCTTTGTTAGCCAAGAAATCGGCATGATGGTTTTCCTGAGCATATGGTTCAAGTTTGCTATGGGCTCGCACTTTCTGGACAACAGATCGCTGTTCAAGAGTGGACACTTGTTTATCTAATTTGCCAATAAACTGCAAAAGTGATGCATATTTGAGTGGAGCCATGTCTGAGCATGTAAATACATAAGCATCCCATACTGGTAAAAATTCTGTGAGTGAGTTACACACCCAAGCTGAATCTGACAAAATGATAGTAGGGTGGCACTCGAGTAAATGGATGATAAAAGGAACTAATTGGCTACGTGTTACAATACCACTAGTGAAACGGGTGAAATTTGTTTAGAAGAGTTAAGTGTTGGTTAATTTCCTTATGTGAAAGTAGTAAGTGGGGTACATTTTAAAGGGAATATTTTTCTGCAGTGAGTCGGAGCAGACGGTGGATTGGTTGAGGAACTTTAAATGTCTTTGACAAACATTATATTAGCTGAACTTTTAATTAGACAGACACTAGATAGTTTAGGCCTAATATTTTACCTACCTTCAAATTGTTACTGTCTGGTGGCAGTCTGCCCCTAATGATAAATATTTAGGCATTTATAGAATAGTCCCCTCAAACACTGGTAGATTCAAACCAACAATCTGCGAGCAGTTCACTATCAAACTCTATTCCCAAAGCTGGGCTACCATAATTGATGCCAGTGCACAAACAGCTGCTACTGTGATGTTCATTTTAGTTCTGTTGAAAGTCCAACGCCTTGCCTAGTTGGGGCAGGGGTGAAAAGCGGGGAATGACTAGATTGGATAATCTTTGTTAAGGACTTTGATGGGGCTTGGAGGGGAGGGATAGCTCAGTGGTTTGAGCACTGGCCTGCTAAACCCAGGGTTGTGAGTTCAATCCTTGAGGGGACCATTTAGGGATCTGGAGCAAAAATCTGTCAGGGACAGTACTTGGTCCTGCTAGTGAAGGCAGGGGACTGGACTCAATGACCTTTCAAGGTCCTTCCAGTTCTATGAGATAGGTATATCTCCATATATTTTGTGCTTGCCCTCTGTTGGAGTGAATTTCACCCAGTGTTAGGACCTGACCTTATTGCCATTGAAGTTGGTGGGAGACTTTTCCTGGACTTTAATGGGAGTTTGACTCTCTAGCTAGGGAATAGAACAGAAGATAAGAAAGCACTCCCAACAATGGAGAGTTAACAACAAGTACTGTTTAATAGCTCCTGTTGAAAATAAGATCTTGCAACATAAATTTTGAAATGTTAACAAGCTTCTTTAGATCATCTGAATCATAAATGATGGGTAAAAAGAAAAATTATAAAACTGTACATTATTGTGAAACTGTTTTCATGTGCTTTTTCCTTCATGTTCCATAAATGTTGCAATTAGTAACTTTTTAAAATGGATTCAGTAATTATGAAACGATAGTTAAAGCCACAGATAAATCATCTGCTAAAGGTAGAGTTTCAGAGAAATGCATTTGCTTAACATTAAAACATGGAAGTGAAGGGCAAATTTTAGAACTTTTTTTTTGTTTTTAAGAAAAAAAAATTTTTAGGGGGGAAAAAAAAACAACCAGCTTTGAATAATGAAATTGTGAGTTGTCATCATGTAGCCATTGGTCAATAAATAGCTTTATGGTCAAAAATGCCAAAATGTATTCCCTTTCTGTTGTGGCCTTTCAAATTTGCCTATGCCTGAAGAATAAAATACACGATTTTTCTCAATCACTTGGTTTACTTGAAATGTCAAATGCAAGATTGATTTGTCACAAATAAGCTTCTTGGGAATTTAAAGAACAGGTGAGCCCTTAGAATAGCCAGGCTGTCTCTGATTCTTCTTTTTCTTTCTATAGCAACACGTTTTAATCTTGAGACTGAGTGGAAGAACAACTACCCCCGGTTGCGAGAGCTTGACCGGGTAAATTCCATTACACGTTTACTTGATATGTTAGAAAATGTTTATTAAGATTATGAGTTAGAAATTATGGGTCTTATTTGTACTATGGCTCCTTTGCTGCACTCTGGCATTGTAAAGGGACCTTAAAGATGGCATAATTTACCTTTACATCACTTTTAATGCCTCTTTCAGCTACCAGAACTATGTACATGGACCTTAGTGTAAATGAGAATCAGGCCTTATGTGATATGAAATCAGTCACTTCAAAAATGTAGTCATTTGACCTTAACAAAACATAAGTCTCAGTTTTCAAATAGCTGCAGTGCTGTTAAAATCCTACAGAGTTGATCTACTCGCCAAAATAACAAGGAACGATGTTTCTTCGTAATCATGTAGGTTATTGTTCTGTCAACTCTTCCTGTCTTCCTTGTCCTTGTAGGAAGACAGGATATTGAAATAAATAATGATCTTTTTCTCTGAGTTCTTTGTAAAGGTTCTTGGATATTTTAATACCCAGCTTGCTCAGAGGAATGGAGCAGCTGGGCAGAAGAGCATAGTATGATAGACCAGGATAGCATGTTACAAGCGTAAATGCTGGCCAGAACACAACTGGAAGGTTTCGTTTTAGATTTATAAGCCATGAAAAAGTATTCCTTTGCACCTCATAGAAAATTACAGTCTAGACATATTCAAGGTAAAGTCATCATCACAGTCTTCACTGACTTTCATACTTGTCTTTTGCACAGAATGAACTGTTTGAAAAAGCGAAGAATGAAATCCTTGATGAGGTTATAAGTTTGAGCCAGGTCACACCAAAGCACTGGTACAGTAACTATTTAGTTTCAAATTTATGCTATATGTTCCTCTTCCAAAAACAGACGAGGGTTTTTTCGTTTATACAGTTTTTTGTTTAGATTTAAAATAAAAAATGGTAATTATTGCCTAACCTTCTGATAGAGTGATTTCCTTTGTCCACCTTTCCCCCATAACATGTTTCTCATTCTAGATCACCAAACTTGTTTGTAGTCTCTGGTCAATATAGTACATTTTTCTGTCACCTAAGGAAGAATTGATATAACATATACTAGACAGTTCCAGGAGTGATCATGAACATGCAAAGCAAGGATGCTTTTAAACTTTGATAATGACTCAACAATTGGTCATGTTCTCATTAAATATGAATTTTTGTAATCCCCCTAATCTTCCTGGTTTGGGTTACCACCAAATATGCACATACGCAACCTTGAAAATATTAAGTTCGGTATCTTCTTTGAAAATCAGATTTTGGGGTGTTGAAAGACAAGTTAATTCTTAGCCCTAAAATTGGTTTAACAGTCCCTGTGACAGAGTGCTAGGTATGAAACTCTTGAGTCAGCACTGAACAGAGTGCTGACTCAGGGTTTCATACCTAGCACTCTGGTCACAGTCCCTTTGAGGATTCCCTCTACACAGAGGACTCCTTGGCTAGCGTAGAGTCACTGTGCTGCATCCTATCTATGTCCTGTCCTAGTAAGACTGGTGTAGCCAGGTGAAAGGGAGCATAGCCCAAACATTCCTACTTTCTAGCTTCAGCCACTTTTGCACCCTTTACCTCCTGAACTGCAGCTTGGTCACAGGTTAGAATCTGGGCCAATACTAAGATTCCAATTCATTAGAGAAAACAATTCCCTTAAAACATATCTAGGCTCATGAATGTTTTCTGTGCAGTAGATTTTTCTGAGTTCATATTCTGGCCTACGGTTTCAGAGTTTAGTGCATTCCTTGGGTAATCTGACCCGTCACTTAGCGCCTCTGTTTGACCCAATGTATCACGTGTGTGAAATACCAGTATTGCTATACTTGTGATCTGTCAGAAGTTAATGTGTCACCACCATGTTCCAATTTTATTATAAAGAGTGCACTATAGATGATAGGGAAACTTGAAACCTGGGCCATAAAAATATCCTTGTGTGAGCCATTGAGTGCAGAATGATATGGATCAAGCGATCAGTGCATCTGACATGATAGTGACAAGTTGCTGAGGACTACACATTTTTCTGTCATATGTTAAAAATTTCCATTGTACGTTAAAAATTGATCTCATGAAGCTGACATGACGATAAGGAAGATCTTGAGCTTGCATTTGCTCATAGTCACAAGATCCCACCCCACACTGTGGCTCACTGTAAGGAACAAACACTAGACCTGATAGTTCCAGCACCGGCCTAAACAAAAGTATCATGCAATGTCATCACTCTCAGTTGTGGTGTTGTTCTTGCTCAAATAAATGAGTTTATGTGAATGATGAAGCAATTACCTTGTTTTGAACAAAAACTTTTAAGGAAACAATAATTTTGGCAGAGACAATAGTAATTTTTATTTACTGACTGTAAATTTTCCAGAATTCTTTCCTATTTTTTGAATACTTGTTCTCTTTAAGTTCCTATGAATAGTTTTACAAGCTTTGAAAACCTATTTAAGCCAAAAGCCTTTTCCAGCTTTAAAGAATTGAGTGACTTCAGCCCCATCTATATTGACTTGGCAGGCAGACAGTTTTGAAGTTACCACAGCTTGGGAAGAATAGGGATATTTAATGAAAGCAAAGCAAAGATTTGACTTATCATTATACTAGTGAGATGGAAGGAGATGAAGTGACACTTATTAAAAGTTCCTCAGTCATTCCTCCTGAGTTGGCATATCACCTGACCACAAGACTGCTGTGTCCTGAATATTTTAATGACAATTCTGCCCTCTCTAGCCCATATAATGTTAAATCTTCCAAAACATTTTAATACAGTGTCGTCGTAGCCGTGTTGGTCCCAAGAGAGAAAAGGTGGGTGAGGAGTTGAATGTGAGCTCTGTGTACTCTCGAAAGTTTGTCTTTCTTATCAACAGAAGTTGGTCCAATAAAAAATATTACCTCACCCACCTTGTGTCTCTGAAATGTTTTAAAACCATATTTTCAAAAAAATATTTTTGGGGTTTAATCATCACTCATAAAGCCTGTATTTTATTTACTTGTATATTAACTGTCTGTATTGCAACACAAATAGGAGAAATGGTTGTTAGCTCCATAGCGACATGAGAAGCTAATTTGACAGGTGAACTTTGTCATATATTTATGATGGGATGGACTTGCAGGTTGGAATTCTCAGCTAGTTTCATCATTCATCAAGCCTATGAATTATGGGTAAAAATTCCAGACCCCATCTTTGTTCATTCAGTAGAATGAAAGTAGGGAGAAGTTCATGGTTCGAGGGTTGATGTTAGGAATAATGAAAGTAAAGGACATCTGTTTTGTCAGTCTCTTAAAGTACTGGCCATATGGATTAGAACTCTATGGACTGGAAAGTTATCACATATGTTATACCTTTAAATTTAGGGAGGAGATTCTTCAGAAAACATTGTGGGAAAGAGTATCTACTCATGTGATTGAGAACATCTACCTGCCAGCAGCACAGACTACGAATTCAGGGACATTTAACACCACTGTGGACATCAAACTGAAGCAGTGGACTGACAAACAACTGCCTAATAAAGCAGTAGAGGTTAGAACTTAATTAGCTGAACGCATTTTAGTTTTATAAATAAAAATATCTCCTTGCTTTCATATTTACAGCTCTTTATTTTTCTGTTGCAAGCCTGTTAAAAGGAAGGTTAGGGGTTATAAGTAAATGGCACTAGAAGAGCAGTTCTTCTGATTCCTGATGTCCGTGCTCCTGATCATTGCAGCCAGTCGCTAGAGATTGGCAAGCTATTGTGATCCAGGTGTGTGCGCCACAAAAACCACTGGAAACGTGATTTGGCTGTCTCGCTAAATATTTTCCAATAAAAATCCCTCTTAAGTGGCAAAAAGCTGGAGTCTAAATATATCCATATTTTCCCTCCTCCCAGCAGAAGAATTCACCTTTGTGTTCATCTGTTATTGCTGTTCAGTGAGCAAAGTTTAGTGTTAATTTCTCTGATATGTGAGCCACAAAGGCAAATCCCTGAATTCTAATATCTTCTTTTTCTTGGTGAGTGAATATTGCTGTCTGCATACTTGCAAGATTATGTTAATAACTGTAATACATACAGCTGTGCACAGTAATGGACTGCTTCAGAATGTAACTTTCTCTTGTTAATTTTCTAGGTGGCATGGGAGACTCTGCAGGAAGAATTTTCTAACTTCATGACAGAAAAGAAAGGAAAAGAGCATGACGACATCTTTGATAAACTGAAACAAGCTGTCAAAGAAGAAAGTATTAAACGACACAAGTGGAATGAGAGAGCAGAAGACAGCCTGGTATAGTATAGTATTTGTTCATGTGGCTGCCAAACCAGCTGCCTTTGAAATCATGTTCATTTTGCTTGCTTTTTTTTTTTTTTGTTAAATCCCTAATAGTGTTAGATACATTTCCTAGGACTTCTTCCATCTCTGCTTTTGAATGTCATGATCTGAATCGGTTGTTCTCTTTGGTTTTATTATTTTATTTTATTCTTTATTACCTTTCATGAACCAGCTACCCTCCCAATACCCAATAATCTCACTGTTTGGTTCTCAGAGGTTTTTTCTGTGCCCCAAGGACCACAGCCTGAAAATCACATCCACAAGTAAAATGAATGAATAATATAAAGCCTAGAAATGTAGTAAAGTAATATCATTTACCTGTGCCTCTAGTAGGCTGGTTCCATGCTCCAATGGGATTCCATGTTGACATTCTTGACATTGTATGCAGTGTTGTTGTAGCCATGTTGGTCCCAGGATACTAGAGAGACGAGGTGGGTGAGGTAATATCTTTTATTGGACCAACTTCTGTTGGTTAGAGAGACAAGCTGATCCGTGGGTTTCTTGTATATAGTTGTCTGATCAGCCTCAGTAATGCAACCCTTCAGACATATATATAAGAAACCCACAGATCTCCACACCTACCTTCATAGCTACCGTAACCACCTCAAACACAGCAAGAAATTGGTTATCTACAGAGATAACATTGGTTATCTACGCTTTACCAGAGAAGTAGATCGCATCATGGAACGGGCCACTCAAATACCCTGAGAGAACCTGCTTCAATACAGAAATAAACCCCCCTCGGACCTCACACCCCTTGTTGTCCCCTATCACCCCTCACTGGAACCCCCATACAGGGTATCATCAACCAACTACAACCCGTACTCGATGGGGATCCATCCTGAAAGAAATCTTCCTTGAACCCCCTCTTCTGGCCTTCAAACAACCCCCCCAGCCTCTCCAAGCTCATCATCAGAAGCAAGCTCCTCACAAACCAGGAAACACCAATTCAAAGCAGCAACAAACCCTGCCAGAACAACAGATGCAAAACCTGCAGTCATATCTCCACTGCTACAATGATCAATACCCCCCTCAACACACCTTTCAAGATCCATGGATCCTACACATGCCTATCACAGCATGTGGGGTACCTTATCCAGTGCACTCAATGCCCCAGTTACAACTCTGTGAGCAAAACCAGACAATCACTGCGCTCTCGAATGAACTCGCACAGAAAAATGATAAAATACAAAAATGTCCTATCACCTGTGGGTGAACACTTTTCACAAAGCGATCACTCTATCAGTCCTCATCCTCAAAGGAAACCTGCACAACATTTTCAAAAGACAAGCCTGGAAGCTTAAATTAATTACTCTGCTAGACACCAAAAATCATGGACTGAACAGAGGCACTGGAGTTATGGCCTTTTCCCCCTGTGACTGGGCGGGTATTAACAGTCCACTTCACCTTAAATAGTCCCTTGAAATATGTCTCAACTACTTATGCCAAACAATCTGTTCCACTTTGTATTTAGCTGTGACACTCTGAGTATGTTTTCCCGACTTGAAGAAGAGCTCTGTGTAGCTTGAAAATTTGTCTCTCCCACCAACAGAAGTTGGTCCTCACCCACCTTGTCTTTCTACTACTTGATATTCCACATATTCGCCTCCTGTCAGCAAGACACAGCAACATATAAGGGGCTGAATTTCAAGGCAAAACATTGTTAGGTGATGTGCAGAAAGTTTCCCTTACTGGTGTAACACACAGGGTAAGTGCTGTGTCCACAGAGATTTTCTAAATAGCATATACTGCTAAAACTGAGCTGTTTTCAGAAATCACTTTTGAGGGGGGCATATTTTCATTATAAGAAAGTGTTCAAAGTTTGACTTTTTGTTTGCTATTTTCTGTGCTAAAGGTAGGTTCTAAATTATTTATTTATTTGGCAACTAAAAAGATGGGCTGTAAAACGTAAGATTTGGTTTCTGCATTGCCAGCGAGTGATACAGCACAATGCTTTAGAAGATCGGTCAATATCTGATAAACAGCAGTGGGATGCAGCTATTCACTTCATGGAGGATACTCTCCAGAATCGCCTCAAGGACAGTGAGTGCTCACACTTTATATTCTATGGTAGGAAAATGTTTTCTGTGCAGTGATGTATGTGTATGTAATCTCAATTGCATTCTGTGTGTAGTACATTTCAGATGCCTCACTGATGATATAGTCCTCGCACAGTTAGTTAAAAAATTGATGAAAGATGTATCTAAATCCCCATGACTGCTTTGAAAATTTCAATCATTTAAAAAGTGAATGTGAAAACTTTTTAAGTATTAAATTGCTTTAAGGGTTCCATAAAAGAGGAGTTAGAAGTATACTTTTTGATCATACTTAAGGTTTTGGTTCAATAGACGTCTTTCCTAGTAGCATGTATTTTACTGAGTGACATCTGATATCTTGTTTCCTTGTTTCCTAGCTGAATCTGTTATTGAAGACATGGTGGGCCCAGACTGGAAAAAAAGATGGCTGTACTGGGTAGGCCGCACTAAAGAACAGGTAAAAGCAAACAGAAATATTGGCTGTCTTGCAGCTGCATATTCTTGTGGTGACCATGGTGATTATTAATGACAACATTTTAAAAACATGGACCTGTGCACTCTAGTGCTGTTGCACATGCCAAACAGGTAATTGTGTATACAGTTTGCAATTTCCCAGCAATCATTTCTAAGCTTTGTAAACATTAGCCCAAAGGACATGATTTCTTTTGAAATCTGGCATGTGCATAATATAAGAGATTGTAAACTTGTTTCCTTTCTACTTCATTGGAATGATGTCTTTTACTGTTCAGTCGTTAAACTGAATGTTTGTGGTGATGAGGAAAGTTCTTCTCTTGGTAGATAAACCAATATGTAAGCAGGATGTTAATTAATTTAGTCTTTTGCACCACACAGTGCAGTATCCCACCATGGCTAAATGATCTCGTTTCAGTAATGAACTACAGTATTATAGCCGGCATGTTACTGATAGCTATAGTTAATGTCGCCTGAGCATTTCTATTCTAACCCACTCTTCCAAGTTATGAGCAAGTGAGACACTTTCTCCCAATGAATTTAATATGTCTGTTGGGTCTCTGCCAAAAAGGGAGTTATTTTTAGAATATCTGTATATAGTCGAACCTCAAAGTTACGAACACCAGAGTTCTGACCGGTGAACCACACACCTCGTTTAGAACCGGAAGTACGCAACCAGGCAGCAGCAGAGACTAAAAAAAGCAAATGCAGAACAGTACTGTATTAAATGTAAACTACCAAAAAAATAAAGGGAGAGCAGCATTTTTCTTCTGCATAGTAAAGTTTCAAAGCTGTATTAAGTCAATGTTCAGTTGTAAACTTTTGAAAGAACAACCATAACGTTTTGTTCAGAGTTACGAGCATTTCAGAGTTGTGAATAGCCTCCATTCTCCGGGGTGTTCATAACTCAGAGGTTCTACTGTAGAAAGACCTAGGTGGGAGGACCATGTTATAACATAGTACCGGTAGAAGCGACAAAGAGTCCCGTGGCACCTTATAGACTAACAGACGTATTGGAGCATAAGCTTTCGTGGGTGAATACCCACTTCGTCGGATGCATGCAGTGGGGGGAAAAGAAAAGAAAAATAAATAAATATTTATTTTATTTTTCTTTTCTTTTCTTTTTATATTTATTTATATATTTTACAGGTAGGAGACTGAATCATGAATAATATTTAACAGCAGCAAAATCGAGATAAAGATAGAATTCTGAAGATTTCCCAAAGGGGTGACAGCGTTAATTGATGCATTTTCTTTCCATTTCTTACTTTCTCTGGCATTCAAGATCCAGGATTACTCAAAGATAGCTGGTTCTGTGAAAAAAGTTAAGGCTGAATGAAGAGAGAGATTGTACTTTGTCTAATAAGGAGATACCAGGCTGTGAAGTTACAATGCAGCTAAGAGCTGATGTGAGATTAGACAGCCATGGGTGAACAGAGAACAAGTTGAGGGACTAGTTGAGTTGGGTGGCAGCCATGTAGAAGTGATGGTCAAGTAATTGTGTCAGCTAGGTGGAGTTTTAAATGCGGACCTTAATTAAAACCATTATTGTCAAGCAGTCTACACGTCAGCCTTTTTGTCCGTACTGAGTAGGTGAAATATTTATTATTACTACCTGTACTACTGCTGCGTAAGGGTTTTCATAATCTGGGCTAATGGCATAGACATGGTATGCTATATAAATTGAATGACATCAAGCTGGGATTCTTACTTTGTGGCTCTTCACACAAATGGTGATGCTGGGAAACTACCAACTATAAATAATGTTGGAATGCTTGTGTTTGAATTTGAACCTCTTTTTTTATTTGAGAATATTCGCAATGAAACAAAAAATGAACTTGAGAAGATGATCAAATGCAACGAAGACCATGCAGCTTACCTTGCAAATGATGAGGTGACAACTGTCCGAAAGAATCTTGAAGCAAAAGGGGTAGCAGTGGACCCATGTTTGGTAAGATGTAACTTTGTAGCAGAACATATGGAAGCGTTTGTATGTTCTTTCTAGCTATCATAAAAATAACGATCTAAACTGAATTTGTAATCCAGATGTTTCAAAATAAATTATTAAATGAAAGCTTGCATGCAATGCACACATTTTTGTAGGGCCTTATTTGCTGGCTGTCAGACAACTGTAGTACAGCACTTTTGGATTTGACAGTGGAATTGACACGTTGCCTGTGATAGAGGCCCATATTGTGGCATGTCTACCCCTAAAGTAGTATTATCCATACAGTGTGTAGTGGAGGCAAATCTTCCACAGGGGACAGAGGAATGATTAAACCTATTCTGTGTTATTTACGAAGATTTTATGAATTGTGTTTAATTGTATGTGCAGTTGGGTTTGACTGAAGTTCATCTATTTATATCCATGAGATGAATCAGCCAAAGAAGTTGAAGTTAACTCTGTCAAAAGGGAGCATCTTTCATCAGGGGACTGTGTCACTAGGGTGAAAATCTTTTGGAAAATGGTTTACAGTTCTAACCGTGTAAGGTCCTTAAAGTAGCCAGGCTATTCATTTCATTAAGCATGCACTTTAAAAAACTAATTATATAAGAAAATTCAAATATTGTCAATATTAGGTACATGGAGATTTTCTTTAATGCTGTGTTGTTTTTGTAGTAACTTTGGCCCCAATCCTACAAAGACTTATGCACCTATGTAACTTTACTACCATGATTACTCAAGCTAAGTACATAATAATAATACTTAGCTTTTATACAGCATTTCTCATCAGAGGATCTCAAAGCACTTTACAAAAGGAGTTAGTAGCATTATCCCCTGTTTAAAGATGGGAGAAACTGAGGCAGAGATGTGAAGTGACATGACTTGCCCAAGGTCACTCAGCCAGTCAGTGGCAGTCAGGAACAGAATCCATTTCTTCTGAGTCTCAGAACAGTGCTTCATCTACTAGAACACACTGCTCTGATAAGAAACCAGAGTATATGCATAAGAGTTTGCAGGATTGGGGTCTAAATAAACCTAATGAAGAAAAGTTCTAAAGGTGTGTAGTTTCTTCATAAATCTAAGACCCACTAATTTACTTCCCTGCACCCTTTTCTGTCTAAACAACAAGTTAACTAATGTATAGCATTCAAAGTGCTTGATCTGTTGTGCTCAAATGAGAATCTTTGCAGTGTGTGCCATTTAAAAGTGCATTCAGTGTCTGCACACAATCATTTAAACTTCTGAGAGGATGCTTCAAACATTGAAGAATAGAAATGTAAACATGCTATTTGACAGAATCCTTTTTAATGTTTGCCTTGGATTCAGTTAAGATGTTGATTATATGCTGTGTAGCTTTCATTAATTTACCAGCTGATAACCGCATAACATTTACATGAATACAGAGAAGGGGATTGTGCAAATCAGTTCTGCACTTTTTTCAGGAGCTTAAGATGAAATGTGATTAGTAAAATACATACGATGTTAACTGGAGAATGCTTATGCAGTTTATCCATGAATTTTAACCACTTTTTCTTCTTAGATTAAAGACACGTGGCACCAAGTTTATAGAAGACATTTCTTGAGGACAGCTTTGAGCCACTGTAATCTGTGTCGAAGAGGCTTTTATTACTACCAGAGGCATTTTGTAGACTCTGAGGTAAATTGAGGAACACATGGATACTACAGTTTGGGGAAGGCGAACAGCCTCAATGGCTATAGAGATCTAGCCAAAAAGAAAGCAACCATTTTTAAATTAATCCATTTCTTTATATGCTTTTAAATATTCGATATGGTATTTATAATCCCAGCTGGCTTTCTGCTCTCAATGGACAAAATTCCATTAAGTGGTAATTACATAAAATGTCCACTAGATGTCCATCATCAACTAAGCATCTGTTTAACTGACTCTAACTCTTCAGTGTGTTATGACAATTTAATGTTACAACAGCCCTTGTGGACTATTGGCGTCTTGCTGGTATCCACTTATTTGCCCCCACTTCTCCCAGTAATGTCTGCTTTCCTTAGTGACTTTTAGATTTCAAAGCTGTAGTAGAGGAAAAGCCTTAATACTAAGGACAGTGGCTTTTCTGCGAAGAGGGCGGAGCAGTAGTGTTAGAAACAAAAATATGGGTTAATATTTGGCACAATAAAATGTGGGCCATATGTAAGTAATTTTCATTTTTAATAATCAACCACAGAGCTAGCAATCAGACCTCCTCTATTGAACCTTTTAGTATATCAGTGGAGTCTCCAGTATTTGTAAGTGGAAGGTTTAGAGAGAAATGACCGTTTTGTTCTGATGCAAACAGTGTTTTGGAAATCTGTTTTTGATCTTGATAATGGACATCATCCCTTGAGATATGGAAATGTCTCAACGCGTATCACAGATTTATACTTAAAATTATGGGATGATAAAGATGAAGAAAATGTCCGGGATGTTTCAAGAGCCACCTTTTGTAACTTCATGTATGATTTGTATTTTAAACTGTTGGAAGTTTGATGGTTGCAGTGCTGCCCGCAGCAGTACAAGAGCAAGGGCTTGCTCTTTAATTAGTGTGTTGAAATAAAAGAATCTCCCTATGATTAAAGGGAAAGAGTCAATGTACAGAGTCCGAAATCCTCCTCGTCCCTACCACAGAAGCCTCTCTACAGGACTGCTGTAGTCAGGGCTCTGTGGCACAGGATGGGGTCTTATACCCTCTTTGGTAACCCCTCTATGAAGCTGGAGATTCCCGTGGGCCTGGGGTATCTCCTGTAAGCATTTGTGCAGCCCCTAACTCCTACACGTTCCTCGTAAGTTTTCGTCAGGCAGCAAGACGAAGTTTGGAGCATGCCTGTCTCTTTCCAGCCGGTATAGTACAGCCTTGAGAGTGCCATGTGCCCAGACCCAGTTTGTATGTAGTGCCTGCAGTTCACTTTCCTGTGCTGTCCCTTCATGACCCTTTCCTCTGGGGAATGGTGAACAACTGGATGCAGGGGCAGTGGGAGAAATATTTAACAAGACTGAGAGTGGCCTTTGGCATAGGAATTTTGGGTCTGTTTCTTCATCATGCACAGCACATCTTTTCTATATGTCTTTGCGTAAGTTAAAGTGTACATGCTATAGTCACTGTTGAAGAGTGTATGTCAGAGCAACCTCAGTTTTCTATTTAAGGGACTGCACGGTTCGTTGAACCCCCCGTGGGGAAGGAAGGAAAGGAAGCGCTAACACTTTCCTCTACTTGTTTCAGCTCGAATGCAATGATGTGGTTCTGTTCTGGCGCATACAACGAATGCTGGCAATTACAGCAAACACACTGAGGCAGCAGCTTACTAACACTGAAGGTGAGGCTTATAGCGACTGCCCTGTTTGCAACACAGTGCTAAGGTTAATAAGCTTCTGTTACTTTCTAGTTCATTAGAATAGAAGGCTGGCTTTGGTTTCATGTTTTGGTGGGCGGCGAGAGGTGTCAAATATTAAACTGGGTTTAATCTAGGTAGTATGTTAAATATTTTAAAACCACCAACAACTATTTTCAGGAGCTAACTTGTTATACAATGCTGAAAAGGTTAAAATTTGTTCTGAGCAAGCAAGGAGGATGCAGGAAGAAATGAGCACAAGTGTATGTGGTATAAAAAAAATACTCAGTAAGGAATACAAGGAGAACCATGACAAAACCTGAGTCTGGCTTTAGGAGATTATCACAATAGTAAATTACTTGGTTCCAGAGCTGGAGTTCTCCTTCCACTGATTCCTTTCAGAAAGGGCATCCCAAGGCTACTTGTTTAACATGTTTATTATTTCTCATGTTGGTGATGTATATATGAGGCTGTTAAAGCTGCACTGCTGATATCACTCCGCTCTGGACTTCCTACACCGGAAGTTCTCTTGGCTTCCCAAGCATCTGGTCTAGATGAGAACTAATCAGCTAAGACTGTGCCCTTGTAAAACAAGAGAGCCTGAGAAAATGGTGCAGGGAACATCAGACCCTTACACTTCAGGAACTTTTCTCAAACAGTTTGCAATCTAGTGATTCTTTTGGCTCTTAGGCTCCTGTTGGATGCCCAGATAACAGTGGTACCCAAGAGTACTTTTGTCCACCTTCCCCGGTTAAGAGAGAGTGAGGCTTTTTCTTCTGGGCATTTCACACATTGAGCACAATATCTTAGAATCCTGTGGAGCATAAACAGCCTTCCTTGGGGGAATCCAAGCTAGAGTCCCTTATGGTTAGATCCTGTGTATTTTAGAAACAACCTCTCTTTATGCTCCAAGCCAACACTGTAGATCAGCTGAGCTACTGGAAATGGCAGTCACTAGATTTGTCCATCTAGGGATAAAGTCTGCTATGAGGAGGGTTTGTTGATTTTTCAGGGCAAATGGCAGGGTTTATCTGTTTGCTCAGGCTTTCCCTGAGAGGCTGTTTGAGGGGAGCCTGTGACTCATGGCTGGAAGTTCATTATTAGTAGTTGTCATGGTATTAATTGATTGATGCACAAATGCGAGTTTCTAGGGAAAACCAGGGTTTGTAAATGTGTCTAGATATCACGTTTCATACACTAGAAATTAAGTGCAATTAATATTTTAATACCAAATACGTAGGTTTTATGAAACTTCTGGCAAGATCAGCTTGGGAAGCTGAATGCATTATTTAAATTGTCACGCGTGAACTCAGCCTGTCCATACCTCCCCACAAACTTCATAAGTCCAAAAACCCAGGAATTTTTCTTTTCTTTTTTGGAGGGGATGGAAAAAGTTAGGGTTTGCAAAGAAGAAAGCACATTCCTTTGATTTTAAACACTTCCCTATCAAAGAATTCACTAGTCTTTTAACGTGTATTTTTCACAGTCAGACGTTTGGAGAAGAATGTAAAGGAAGTGCTGGAAGACTTTGCTGAGGATGGTGACAAGAAGGTTAAGTTACTAACGGGCAAAAGGGTCCAACTGGCGGAAGATCTCAGTGAGTAGCTGTTCTAGTATTTCACATACGACTTGAAAGGAACAGACCATGCAGCCCAGCCCTTGATCACATGAAATTGTGATACCTATTTGCTGACAAATGTAAAAATTTTTATTAAGACGATTTTTTTTAAAAAAAAAAATGTAAACGGTACAGAATTTAAGCATAGAAGATTCTGGTTATCAGGGAATAATGTACCGATTATCAAGGGGTGCGAAGATCAGTTTAAGATCGGGTGGCGTAAGGAATACATAATCTGCAATATCCCCAATTGGGGGTAAAAGGTAGACGGGTCAAAGTACAGACATTGAGATATGAGGGTAAGTTGTTCATATCTAATGGCTGTGTTCAGGTGTGGAGTAGAATGAGTGGATATGATGATGAGGGTGGATTTGACTATTAGTACAGATCCTTACTTGTAGGCCAGACGGTCCGGGTCTTATCCAAAGTGCTGACAACACCATGCGGTGCTGGAGGTCTGGTGTGTTGTTTAAGGTGGTGTCCTTCTAATGAAACTGTAAACTTAGATCCCATATACATGTGTCATGAGGCTGTTGGGATGAAAGTTTTAAGATCTGGCTTTTTCTTATTGGGGAACAAAAGCTGCCTCTACTTTTAGGCTGCTTAATGGTTCAGATAATAGTAGATTCTTGCAACCCTTTCTGAAGCACTCTACACTCTATTATTGCAGCAGGCCTTTAAAATATGGCCCGAGGATTGTTCTGGTGTCAGGGAAGTGCCTTTTGCTGGTCTCATGAAAATCTGCTCAGAATTGGCCTAGTTATAAACTGTTGAAAATTGCCATTGCCCATCTGTTTGTCACACAGCACAGCTTGGTTTTTTTTGGCAGCATACCAAAATCCTTCAACATTTCACGAGCACTGCGCTCACCTTGCCCCCATACCTCGCTCTGGCAGCCTACAAGCAGAGCAGAACCTCCCAAAGGGAGGAAAATGTACTGTGCAAAAAAGTCTGATCACATAATTGAAGACTGTGTCATAGTGCACAAGGGGCCAAATTCAGGTCACAGGAAATGTTAATTCTGGCATTTCCTAACTTCACGTGCTGGACTTCGCAACTAAATAACTTTCTTTTAACATAGCTTTTGTGTAAGTAGTGTAGGATATCGAGCGTGGCCTAGCGTGCTAATCTCATAGATAGCTGAGCATATAATTGCTGCTGTATTTTCCTAGTGTATATACGTCATTTTTCTTTAGCGAAAGGTTATAATAGCTGACAATGCTATATAAAAACAAATTATTTGTGCTTATTGTAAACTGTAGGCTAATACCTGCTGTTGACACCACCAATCCGTGTGATTACATTGAGAACCTACAGTGTTGTCTTTAAATTAAAAGTACATATAATTGAGAGGGAGGGGGATTCTGTAGAAGGTGTTGCTGTTGTATTTTAGGATTACAGAGAATGAAAACTTTTATTGGATGTTGAAGTGGCCTAGTCGAGATCTTGTTAGTCTATTTCTTTTTCTTAGCATCTATGTGAAATAACTGTGATCTGGAGATGCATTCTGGTTGTTGGGGCCTGGCTATCAACACAAAGTATCAGTATTGCTTCAGAAGTCCCCTGTCAGTCCTGCTGTAATGTTACTCTTAAAGTGAAACGGGCTTTACCCAGGGCTTACCCAGGTTTCCTCTCTTTGCCTTCAAGCTGTGTAAAGAAAAAATAGAAGCTCTTTGGTGTTTAAACTAAGAGTAGAGTATGAATGTTTAATGGAGAAATTATCTCCTTTATTAGTAAGGGGTCCTATTCATTTTCTGTTGTTAAATGTCCTTTTAATACTCATTTTGCTGTTTAATACCCATACATTATTTTTCTTGTTTGCAAAAGCTTCAGATCATTGCATGATTCTTTGCTAGCACTGGTTTATCCTTCAGTATTCAGTGCTGTAAAGCTGATATTATTTTTTAGAAACTAAACAGTATTTATGTAAAACTATAATTCTTAGGTAGTTTGGTAAATTAATGCTGCAAACAAGAAGAAAATTGAAGCCTCGAAGATGTGATGCTGGCAAAGACTCTTGTGTATCTTGTGGAATGAAAAGAAGATGACTGTTCATGTTAAAAATATTACTGGGGGGAAGCAGACCCTGCTGTTAGAAATCAGTAGAGACAAACTTACGTACTTCGGTCATGTGAGGGGTAGAGATGGAAATAACCTCAAGAAAGTGACCATGGAAGTAATGTTGGCAGGTCATCGTAGTAGGGAACAACCAGCAAGGAGATTGATGGATGGTGTGTGAGATCACTGGAGGCCAGCTGCTGAATGCTCAAAGCTAGCGAGGAGGCTTCTGAAAATTCTGCTCTGATGTCACCAATATTGAGAGATGAATCAGTGGATTTTTGCTGACTTACATAATGCTTAGAAGTGAAAGCAAGGTATTATGACAGCTAAAATCTTGGTACATAAGACAGCTATGGAAGTGTTTAGTATTGTAAAATATCTCAGACCATTCTGATTTCCAGTTCCATACACCAAACGACACAGCCTTAATAGACTGTTTCTTGCCACGAGATATCTGAAACAGAAAGCAAGACTTCCAGTGAGAGAAGGATGAATTGTGGCCATAGCAATCTTCTGTAACCTCCCAAATTCATGATCCATTTTGGTCAATTGCATGGCCAGAGGGTTTAAAAATTAGTCCAATTCACGATTTCAGATGTTTACATCTGAAATTTCATGGTGCTGTAACTGTGGTAGTCCTCATCCAAAATAGGATGGGGGGAGGCAGGGGGAGGTCAAAGGATTGCTTCACTTGGCTTGGCTCTGAAGACAGCAGCCACTGAGCTTCCTGCAGCTAGAGGAGGTTCCCGGAGGTGGAGGTGGGTCCAATCCCTCCAGAGCTGCTGGGAGCACCTCAGCTGGAGGCTCCTAGTTGCTAGTCCTGGCAAGTGGCGGATTAACGCAGGGGTCCTGGCCAGTTTGGGGGGCCCCTGGATAAATGGGGGCCCCGAGCCCTGGCTGGAGCTGTGGGGGGCAGAAGCCCCGGTTGGCGCCACAGGAGTCCGGAAGCCCCGAGCCCAACTCCGGGTCTGCTGCAGCGCAGAAATGAGGGTGTACCACCCTCACTTCTGTGCTGCCTCTGAAGGTGGTTCTGATCTCCCCACCGAGAGCAGGGGAAGGGCAACTCCTGTCCCTCCCCAGCCTGGCCCAGACTAACAGCTAGGAGCCCCCGGCTGGGGCAGTCCCAGCAGCATGGGGAGATCGGATGTCATGGAGCAGGGCTTATTTCACAGTCCGTGACACGTTTTTCATGGCCTTGAAATTGATAAAGCCTTACTTCTATATTATTAATTCAGTAAATGACTATCCATGGGTATCCAGTAGTTTATATTCAATAAAATAAAATGTAGCAACAAAAAATGCACAAGTGTGTTTCTTGCAGGTCACAGACACTAACCACAAGTGGGGTTTTTTTATTAACTAATCCTCATCCAGTGCACAGTTCCAGTGAAAGATGATGTATGCTGACGTGTTCTGTTTTATTGTACCTTTGGGAAGATTTTAAAACCATCAGTGCTTGGCTCCGCAGTCAATTCAGAAACATTCTCCTCACTCTCTTGTGCATGCTTTTATTGCTAAGTGGTACTAATTTTATGAGCAAATGATTGAGAGAAGATTTCTTGGCTTTCTCCTCAGTGTACAGAGAATGCTTTTCTTTGTTACAATTTTCATACACCTGAGAGATTCTTTCTGATAACATCGGTCATTGAAGTTTCAGTAGGACCTACAAGTAATCTCCTCCTTAAGCATGAAGTAGCAATTAGAACTCCACTACTTCAAGAAAGGAAATCCTCACTCTCACAATCCACACTCATTAAATGTTTGGATTTTAATTCACCAATTGAGATTTAGCTTCCTAGTTTGAAGCTCTACTTGTAACCAAAGTCTAGATTATTTAAATACCCTTGACGTGTCAGGACTTGTCTCCTGATAACAAAAGTCAGGCAGTGTTGCTATGCTACATCAAATTTTTAACACCAAAGCACTGAAAGTGTTTTATTGTTTGGTTTGGTTTGCCCTCAGATGCCAGTTGATGGCATGTTAAGTATTCTAGCTTGGGTGACACAGCCTCAGAATGAGACTACATAAAAATCACAAAATTCTCATTTGATGCATGTTTTTATTGCATGTATTCTAAATCCTGGAATGGAACTTTTAACTCTTCATGTGTTTCATTAATATTACTCAGGCCCTGAATCTAATACGTTCATTGTATGTTATTTTCCACATTTTATTTATAGACATTCCAAAGTCTGTTCATAAACTGATTCCTTATGCAGCTTAGCACAATAAAATATAGATGGTTCTGGAGGTTGTACTGAAGATCTTTTTTGGGGGGAAAAGTGTGTGTGTGTGTGTGTGTGTACATTCATTTCAGAGAAATGCATAATAGTCGTATTATTATTTGGAATGTAAATAGTGTTAAATTAATAACGTGAAGTCCTAGGACCAGAAATACCTGGAAGAGGGGGACAAAGAGGGAGAAAAGTAATTGACCGTGGGAAATGTGATTTAATATAATGTCTTTAAAAATGCCTTGTATATAAATGGACGTAGAAGTTTGTCTTGTGTTACTTTGAACAAAACATTAAAATTATTTGCCACCGGAAAGCCACAGATGTTTACCTGTAAGTACAGTTTTAGACAAGCTCATTAGTTTGTGTAATATTTGCAAACAGGAGGAAGCTGCATGGGTCATCTAAGCCTGTCTTGTTCCCTGTCTAATTGGGCACTTACGACACTTCTGGATTATAAATTCAGCAGTTGGTGGGACTTTTTGTCAACTCACTTGTCCTCTAGCTCCTTAACAACATGATTGCAATTTGTAGTATAGATAGGACCTTACCTGTGCCTGTCTGTAGGATACTGTTGAAGTCCCGTCTGTGTTACCAAAAATGCAACTGTCTTGTAATTGAGTCCTCTGACTTGTTTGTATTTGCAGTTCAGATGGAGCCCAAGTGGCACAATAGTAAGTTTCACTTATGAAACACGGATTCCACAGAAACCCTTAGAATCACACCTGACAGCTCCTTAAATCTGTACTTTATATGCAGGATCTACTAGCATCGGTATGGAGGGGTAGGAATTAAAGCAGTAATGTTTAAAAATGTTATATAAAGTAAATTTTGCACTCATAAAGTGCACCTTGTCAGTCTCTTCCTCCCTCCCACTGTCGCCTTCATTTTTAAGTCTCTGCTTTGGGCATGAAAGGAGTCCTGTAGCATCTATTGATAGCAAAGTAAAATCTATACTAATGCCTAAGACCACAGCTGCACAGAGAACTTTTGTGTTTACTGTTAAAGTTCTAGCCTGATTTCTACTGTTTAAATGAAGGAGAGCTGACATATTGTTATCTGTACGGTTACAGCATGGAAAAGAGCTAATCTATGAATCTCCTTGAATAGAATATATTATCTTTTATTATGTTTTACCCATACATAGTGATTTCTACTGCATTTCTGCTTTATTTTACTTCCATCAAAGTAGTTAATAAGAACAAAAGAATGGCCATTCTGGGTCAGACCAAAGGTCCATCCAGCCCAGTATCCTGTCTATCGACAGTGACCAATGCCAGGTGCCCCAGAGGGTGTGAACCTAACAGGTAATGATCAAGTGATCTCTCTCCTGCCATCCTTCACCACCCTCTGACAAACAGAGGCTAGGGACACCATTCCTTACCCATCCTAGCTAATAACCATTAATGGACTTACCTCCATGAATTTATCTAGTTCTCTTTTAAACCCTGTTATAGTCCTAGCCTTCACAGCCTCCTCAGGCAAGGAGTTCCACAGGTTGACTGTGCGCTGTGTGAAGAACTTCCTTTTATTTGTTTTAAACCTGCCCATTAATTTCATTTGGTGGCCCCTAGTTCTTAAATTTTTGGAACAAGTAAATAACTTTTCCTTATTCACTTTCTCCACACCACTCATGATTTTATATACCTCTATCATACACCACCACCCCCTTTAGTCTCCTCTTTTCCAAGCTAAAAAGTCCTAGCCTCTTTAATCTCTCCTCATCTGGGACCCGTTCCAAACCCCTAATCATTTTAGTTGCCCTTCTCTGAACCTTTTCTAATGCCAATATATCTTTTTTGAGATGAGGAGACCACATCTGTATGCAGTATTCAAGATGTGGGTGTACCATGGATTTATATTAGGGCAATAAGATATTCTCCGTCTTATTCTCTATCCCTTTTTTAATGATTCCTAACATCCTGTTTGCTTTTTTTGACTGCCGCTGCACACTGCATGGATGTCTTCAAAGAACTATCCATGATGACTCCCAAGATCTTTTTTTGTAATGCTGTACACTTCAGTATATTGTTTCTCCGTTGACCTTACTGAACTTTGTTAAATTCAAAAAGGGAGCAAACTACTACTCAAAATGTTAAAACCTGTAGGTCTGCTAGTGTCTTTTTGTCGTTAGGGAGTTGTTAGTGGTTAGTTGGTTACTGGGTCCTGTTGCCATCAAAAAGCTTTTTGATGGCACCAGTAAAAGTGGTAAGTAATTGCTAAAGGGACTGACGCTTGGTGCAGGCTTTCAGACCTTTTCTGCTGGTTTAATTAGAAGAACTTGTATCTCTGCAGTGCTGTTGTCCAGAATCAGACCACAGATTTGTAGGCTACGTGATAAAGAAAAGAATGCAGATGAATGATCTTACAGTGTAATGCAGAATTCCCTTCATTTTGTATTTCCTAGAATAAAAGAAATGACAATTACTTTAGCAGACAGAATCTGTAACTGTACAGAAGATTAAAGCTGTGAGGGTGGCTTTCATCT
This sequence comes from Macrochelys suwanniensis, assembly GCA_033296515.1. Classification (NCBI taxonomy): domain Eukaryota; kingdom Metazoa; phylum Chordata; order Testudines; family Chelydridae; genus Macrochelys; species Macrochelys suwanniensis. Next base: position 1,722,519 of record CM065783.1, on the reverse strand, counting down.
TCCAACAAAACTCTTCCTGACATAGATGCTCTTTGCTGTTGAGCTTCCCAGAAAGTGGGCCCCAGAAATATTTAACTGTTTCGAGAGTTCCACTCTGTCTGACTGATTTTCTTTTAGAATTTCAGTCAAAATCATTCAAAATATAAAGAGCCAAAGTAAATTTCCTGAATAACATGAACTTCATGCTGCAGCTAAGTGGCTGTACAGCTTTCTAACACAAGATGGCAACATCCGGCCTTTGTGGCAGCACTCAGAAGGATCAGCAAGCAGGAGTCATGCCAGGCCAGGCGTCCAGTCTCTGTTTACTATTCTTTACTGTTTGATGCCTACACATTGTCCAGGCAGCAAGCGTTTGTTTCTTGGCTGCCCAGGCAGCGAGCATGTGTTTCTCAGATGTTAAGTTTGTTTCCTTTGGGAGGATACAGCACTTGTCTGGGCTTGCCTCTTATTTTCTACTCGTTTACTCTTTCTTACTCAGCGGTTTGCACTGCTTAGAAATGACGGCGAAGCTTTTTCTTTAGAACATAAGAACAGCCATACTAGGTCAGACCAAAGGTCCATCAAGCCCGGTATCCTGTCCTCTGACAGTGGCCAATGGCAGGCGCCCCCAAGGGAATGAACAGACAGGTTATCGTCAAGTGATCCATGCCTTGTCACCCAATCTCAGATTCTGGCAAACAGAGGCTAGGGACACCATCCCTGCCCATTCTGGCTAATAGCCATTGATGGACCTATCTTCCATGAATCTATCTAGCTCCCTTTTGAACCACGTTATAGTCTTGGCCTTCACAACACCCTCTGACAAGGAGTTCCAGGAGTTCTGGCAAGGCAAGTTCTGACAGTGCGTGGCATGAAAAAATACTTTCTTGTGTTTGTTTTAAATCTGCTACCTATTAATTTCATTTGGTGGCCCCTTGTTCTTGTATTATGAGATGAAGTAAATAACACTTCCTTATTTACGTTCTCTATACCACTCATGATTTTATAGACCTCTATCATATCCCCCTTAGTCGCCTCTTTTCCAAGCTGAAAAGTCCCAGTTTTATTATTCTCTCCTCATACGGAAGCCATTCTATACCCCTAATCATTTTTGTTGCCCTTTTCTGAACCTTTTCCAATTCCAATATATCTTTTTTTAGATGGGGCGACCACATCTGCACACAGTATTCAAGGTGTGGGTGTACCATGGATTTATATAGAGGCAATATGATATTTTCTGTCTCATTATCTATTCCTTTCTTGATGGTTCCCAACATTCTGTTCATTTTTTTGACTGCTGCTGCACAGTGAGTGGATGATTTCAGAGAACTATCCACAATGACTCCAAGATCTCTTTCTTGAGTGGTAACAGCTAATTTAGACCCCATCATTTTATATGTATAGTTGGGATTATGTTTTCCAATGTGCATTGCTTTGCATTTATCAACATTAAATTTCATCTTCCATTTTGTTTCCCAGTCACCCAGTTTTATGAGATCCTTTTGTAGCTCTTCGCAGTCTGCCTGGGACTTAACTATCTTGAGTAGTTTTGTATCATCTGCAAATTTTGCCACCTCACTGTTTACCCCTTTTTCCAGATCATTTATGAATATATTAAATAGGACTGGGCCCAGTACAGACCCTTGGGGGACACCACTATTTACCTCTCTCCATTCTGAAAACTGACCATTTATTCCTACCCTTTGTTTCCTATCTTTTAACCAGTTACCAATCCAAGAGAGAACCTTCCCTCTTATCCCATGATTGCTTATTTTGCTAAAGAGCCTTTGCTGAGGGATCTTGTCTATCTTAGCTACATTGCCAAATTCTTAACCACAGCTGAATTGCAAGGTTTGGCTTTACAAAGCAATTTCAATAAGTAACTATTATTATAAATCGAAAGAAAAAAAATCTTGCAAATCATTTGGAAAATAAACACACAGACCAGTTCATGAGGTCTTTTTCACTTCTGAAGCTCCGTAAGCGACTAAAGACATATATTGTAGTAGCACCCACAACATGCTAAGTGCTGTCAATGCAAACAGGAAGATACGGAGTGAAATCCTGACTCCATTGAAATCAGTGGGACTCTTGCTATTGACTTTGATAGTGCAAAGGTTTCACCCCGATCTCTGCTCCAAGAAACTTAATATAGATCTCCAGGGTGTCCTTTTTTTTAAAGAGCTTAACTATGAATGCTGCTTAAAAAAACCCAAACCACTTTTCTTCAAAATCCAATTTCTGCACAGTATATGTGCATGTAAGAATTATTTAATATGCAAAGCATCTTCCCTCAGTTCTGTGTGTGCTATTCATCCAACATTCTGCTCCCTCATAATTCAGGTATTGTAACAAACAAACCCTAAAACAGAAACAAAACCCCATGCAGATCCTATTTGTAGAGTGGGAGTAGTTGGCAGGGAGCACAGTAGGAGGGGGAGGGATCAGCAGTATACTGAGGGAAACCTGACTCTTAAATGACTAAGTTTGACTGTGGAAGGGTCAGCCCCCAAATCAGTTTGTCAGCACATAAGGTATTGACACCTGTGCAGGTGTCACAGACTAGTCAGGACTTCTTTCTACACAAAGGCCTATTGAAACGGAGGAAGGCAGTTGAATGTGCAGAAAAAGAAATTCCTACCTTAGGGCGATTTTCTTAAATTCTGTCATAGTTCTAAAATGTAATCTTGATGCATAGAATTAGCTGTAATTATTTTTGTCTAAAGGTCAAAGTGTATCAAGACTAACTAAACTAGTGTTCCGAAAAACTCTTCTGCTTTTTATATCTAAGGCCAACACTGGGATTTGTTGCCTGTTGAAGTCACTATATTAAATTTTTACTGTGTTGTGAATTCATTAGCATTGGATTTAAGCCTCTGTTGTATTTTATTTTGGAAGTATCCTTTGTGTGCCTGATTTATGTTGTTGAGTATTGGGCGTCCTTAGCATGCCATCTTAGTTCAGTTGCAAATCTGTGTACAATTTCTCACCAGATTAGACTGGTAATTAAAATACAGACATTGTTGTGGAGCCAGTATTTGGAGTTTATGGGTCGTATACAGCCATTTGTTAGATTCCACTCAAATAAGGGTGTTCCTGGGGTCTGTGGACTGTCTGTTTATAACAAAGTGTGGTTAAAGACACACCTGTTTTTAATGTCAGACATTTAAGTGGAGCTGGGTGCCAGAGTCCATTAGCACTAATTTGGGGGCAGCTGTAGCATAGTACTACATGGTGACATTATTTTCTTCATTGCTATGAGCTGCAGAATGAAAATGCTGCATGAAACTAATGTTATAGCGTGGAGCTGACTAGTCCATATTTGTATTTCACTCCACTGAGATGACTACAAGGTTTCTAATGACCAATTCCTGGTCAGCTCTCATGACCTGTTGATCGCATATGTTCCTTAAAATCCTGTCCTCCCTTGGCTTTCCTGACTCCTTTTACTCCAGATTCTTTTCCTTCTAAATCGGATCTTCCCCTTTTAAACATAAGGACTGATAAAATTCTAGCAGCTCTACTGGTCACAACCATGGGGGAGGACTAGTCTCTCAGGGTGGAAGGGTCTAGATCACTAGGGCAAAATCAACACCTTAAATTCCACCTAGAAACCGATAGATAATCAATGCAGATTACGGAGAGTTGGCCACTATTATTTTTTATATTGGTCCTTAAAATATTTATTTATTGCCAACAATATGTTTGGATTCTGCAAGACTGAGGTAAAGGGTCTAATTCTGTAAGCACTTACTGTGGGGTCCCAAAGTCCCCAGAAGGGACTCTAAAAGATGGACATGGAGAAGACGTGGACGTGGAAATCCAGAGGAAGGAAGAACATACAGGGATCGTTAGAACTAATAATTATCATGGAAGAAGTGAGCTTTTCGAAGAAATTTGAATGAAGACAGGAGGGTAACTTTGCAGCCAGTGAGATATACCACTTAACAAGGGGCATCTGCATTATGCACGGGTTTCCTAATGGCCCTAAGGTATCCCTATAAGGAGCATGTTGCTGTAGTCTAATCTTGAAGTGACAAAGGCAAGGATAATAGTAGTGAGATCTGCATCTGAAAATGTTGCAACCTTCTGAACAGGTGCAGATCAAACAGCAGTCCTGGCTGTCCTTGCTATCTGATCATCTAAAGCAGCTGAGGAACTAAAAAGACCTGCAAATTCAAGTCAGTATATGCCCTCAGTTATGTGGCTGTTATCTTCCACTCGTTCCCCCCCAGTCTTTTCTGGATTTGTTCCTTATTTAGTGCACCATCATCTATGCCCCAGTCTCAGCCAGAAACGAAATGCTCACCTACACCATCTGTATCTGATAAGGTGGAAATGTTAGAGGCAACATGACATGCTTCTTCACAACCCTCCCCATATGCATGCTGAATTGTGGGGAGGATGTGTGTGTGCGAGAGAGAGCCAGCATATGTATAGTTTGTACATGCACACTGAATATGATTGTTATCATTAGGATTAAAATATATTCAGCTATTTTTGTTTAGTGTTCCTACTCCGTTCTATTCAGTTATAGAGCAAATAGCTATTATTTTTACCTAGTCACCTTTGCCTTATTTTTAATTCAGTGTAGCCCAGTGCATGAGCCCATCTAAATCAAATGTACTTTGTGGTAGTGGCAGCAACTTGAATTTAACAGTTCTTTGTTTTGGACAGCTGTGTGAAACTGACAAATTAAAGCAGTTGCTAGAGGAATGTGTAGGATTGTTTGTGTCAAAGTGCAGATAAGGTAGCTCCTGCTTTGTGTCATGGCAGAAAGGGCTTTAAAGAGCCGCTTCTTCTGAAAGAGGGAAGTAATCCTCAAGGGAGAGCATACATCAATTGTAAACCTCCTCTGATGGAGCGATGGTTTTCTTAACTTCAAAATCCCAGATGGCGAAGTTCCGAGCACTGTGGTTTCTTAAAGTTATTGATGAAGAGCCAGGCACTAATATCCAGGTTCAAAAATGGATCCTCACAAAGTTTAGCACATTCTTCGCAGACCAAGACCATCATTTAAAGTCAGCATAGAAAGATAATGATAAATCGATGCAGGACTGAAGGCATGTTTGCTGCCTATTAATCTTGTCCGAGTCCAGTGATCTGCCCTTTGATGCGTGTTGTTCTGGAGTTATGTTTACTAAATTTAATCTCTTCCTGAAATTTACTGCACGTTACAAGGGTGGAAACAGAATGTTGGGTGCTAGTTTAAAAAAACCTGATCAGTTATATGTACAGATACCATACAGATTTTCATGTAGAAGTAGCAGTGTTTGTAGAAATGCAAAATTATTGCAGGTAGATGATTCAAAGGTTTAGCTTTCTCTTTGAACCACTACCAAGCTGTGAAATACATTAATCAGACCCCAAAAGACCTAAGAAACTATGGACCTCGACCTTATCATGTTTCTCTGACTGTATAAATATCTGTGTACTGTATGTTTCATTCCATGCATCCGATGAAGTGGGTAATAACCCACGAAAGCTTAATTTGTTTGTCTCTAAGGTGCTACAAGTTTTTCTTTCTTATTTTCGTTTAGGGTCATCGGTGTTTCTTTACCATCTTATTTAGTATTGTGGTGGTGATTCTTCACTTAGCTTCCAAGATGGAAGGCAATATAAAATAAAAGAGAGCAGTATAGTAATTAATGTGACAATACAAATGAAAATGAAGAATAAAGTAACATCTTCTCTTTCAGAGCAGGAACACTTAAGCAATTAATCTGTATTCCTGACAAGCAGAGCTGAATCATGGTATCAGTCCTATCTAAACATTTCTCTTGTTATAATTTCAGACAGACATTTTCCCTTTTAATGATGACATTTAACATAAATGTTGTTGTAGATAGACTTTACTGGTTTGTGGTCCAAGTAACTATTGAGTACAATCTTCCTTTGGTTTGAGGACCAAAATGTAACAATTTCTAACACTTAGTTTTTATAAAGATCAATATTCACATTTCTGCACTGGGATTTACACAAGTAATTGCCTTTTGTAATATGGTTAGTCACAGAAGTTGTCTGTGCATCAGCTGGAGGAATTTAAACCTTATATGTATTTGGATGAGTCATCATATAGTGTTCATGGTCTGCTTTTAGTTTGTTTTTCACCTACTCCCTCCTCAGTTAACAGGCACGTTGCTCTGATACAGTGAATAAAAACGACAGGTTTCCTTCCACTATTAAATCTTTGCCTGACTGTAGAGCTGATTCAAGGCATGTCTATTCTGTGTTGGTTCCTCATCACTGTGCTATCTGGGCACCTTCCAGTCATGCATTAAGCAATGTGACTAACATCTATTGTGTGGTCCATTCTGTCTCTCATGTTGGCAGTTTTAATTGGAAATCCTATGCTTAATGAAAATTTTGAAATCTCTGGTAGGCTCGGAGCGCTGTTTATGGGAGTGCTATGGCATTAATTACCTTCCCTTTTACAGGGATGTGGGACCTGACACATGAGAAGTTCTCAAAAACAGAACTAGTGTCAGGTCAAAAGTCTCAGTCGTTGTCATTTTCACCTCAGCCTAGCTATCTCAGCTTTGATGCTATGCTCCTGCGTTGTCAGATACGGGGCGATAACTTCATGTTTGCCAGTCTGTAGAGCCCTGGGGACTACTCTGAGAAACACAGTCGGCTTCTGTTCTCTTTGATTGGGGAGGGGGAAATGTGTTGCTGGAAACGGTTTCATTAGCTGAGAAGGGCTCATGTGCAGACCTCGGGCCAGTGTGGGTCAAGACGTTGATTAATTAGTAGCCTACACTTTCATCAGCACAATGCACAATTCGTGTTTTGTGGTGGTCTTTTTGTCTAAGAGCATTTTTAGCAATGTTAAAATAAAATGGCAATACTAAGTACTTGTGAAAGTGTCTTCAGTGTCTTCAGACAAGCTGGCTTTCTTACTGCTGGGTTTGCTCCATCCCTAGCGTGAAGTAAAGGTGGGGCTCTTCTTACGTGGCGATTGATAACTTTGCTCAAATACAATTTGAGGATAAAGTCTCATTAATGCTGGTAGCTAGATTGACTTGAGTGATGATGATTATACATCTTCTATCCAGACTCTGTTCCTAGCATCAGTTTCTTGCACTGTTTGACCTTGTGTCATGGTTCTGGCTTATAGCATGTTAACCATACAAGCTGGGGTATCTAAATTTCCTTTGGCTGAATCCTCCCCTGAAACAGGAAGGAAAAGAGAGAGAGACAGATTCTCTGTCTATGGTGGGGAAGCAGGCTCCCCTGATGTTTCCTGCTGTGGTGTAGTTAAACAAAGTACTTGATCAGTTGCCGTCAGGAGGTCATAGAAGAGCTCATGTCCATAAAACTAGGATGTGTTAAACCCACTCCTGGAAATTTGGCTATATTTGGATATATATAAAATGGATGTGCTAAATATTTGGTTTTTGTTTTGGGGTTCTAAGAAGATGCTAACCATTGAAATTAAGATGAATATCCATGTTATAATAGCATCTCACATGTGCTATCAGCCATGCAGAGCACTTCACACCACTTCCCATACCACCAAGAATACCAGGATTCCAGCAGCACCTAAAAATGAACTGATTGTTTTCAAGGGCTAGAAAAGTGATTTAGTGCAAACGTGATTAAGTTTTGCCAGTAGCTCTGGGCTCCAGCTAGTAAAACATCATCGAGCTGTTTTTATCTCCCTAGCTCTGTAAAGCACGTCTTATCCACACATGTGATTAATGCTTTTGTGTCACGATTATCCAATCCCAATGAATATACTTTTGAAGTTCAAAATTTACAGAAAGTATTCCTTTCATCTTGCCATATATTTGCATCTCTTGCATGGTACAGTAGATTTGAGAAACATATTTGATAACCGTAAAAGTTAGTTTTACTATGATGTAAACTTGGTTAGCAGCTTTGTTCATTCTGTGCTGGCTACCAGTAACGAAGTGGTGTAGCTTTTGTGCAAGCTTGCATTTTAAGTCTGTATATTTTTAATGATTCATGGATTTACTATATGAACTATTATAAATTCCATTTAAACTTCTCCGGTACTGCAGTGCTTTTATTACACTAATGAGCTAATTGTTTAAGAATCATTCACATGATTCATCCTCCTGTTCTGCCTTTTTTTAAAAACTTCAGCCACTGAAGGGCTTTTGACAAACCAATATTTATAACAGTTTGACAGCAGGATGAGGAACAGCGTTTGTCTTTGTAACAGCTTGAAGAAAGGGCCTTTCCAGCACCCAGCCATGCAGTTACAATCTTGACCTCTTTCTTATGCTGGGAACATACATACAGCAGACAAGCAGCACCTCCCATGTGTTTTCTTGACCCTCTGACTGTCCATTCACTTCCCATCTGTTTTGCAGTCTTAAAGGAACAGAGGGGGCCCTCTTCTTATAAATCTGTCTTTGCAGGTGATAAATGATGTTCTGTCTCTTTAAGGGCTGCCTGGGTGGTTTTTCCTTTTTTCTTAAAGTTTTAGCTTTCCTGTCGGACACATCCAGAGGAAAATATGGTATGTGAACAAGAGGAAACTGGCAAAAAAAAATGTGATGAGCCAATGTCAAAGAACTTTTTAAAATTCAGCAGGACATGACCCTGCAGTGATCAGTAAATTATAGTAGCTCTTAGCCTTTCGAGATTTGTGAGGTGGAAGAAGGCATGTTGATGCAAGTTTTGTAACTTGTGGGTGTCGGGGTTGTTTTGGGAGTTGACTTTTTTGGACAATCTTTAGAACACTGCCCCCACATTGTTTTAGCAAGAACTGGAGTTTTCTATGTCCTATAGAATATGGAAGAACGTGACACAAAGGGCTGAACCAAGAAGAGATTGTTTCACTTGGCCCCTTTTATATTTGTTCAGTGTGCTTTTTGTATATGTAACTGGGATAATACGCTAGTTAGCCATAAGTTAAAATCCCACTTCCTGCAGTGGACTGTGAATCCATATTGCCAGATATGAAGAGTATGATGCTGGACATTCTAATCAGTCTGACTATAGACTGGATTTTCTGCTTACTGAAGGAAAGATGATGTGTTCACAACAGCGAATCAGAGATTTTCCCAAAGGAGCTGTAGCAAACTAACTTCTTGTGTAGAAGGAATTCAGGGAACAGAATGGAGAAAATTGACTTAGGGGGAAAAGATGTAAAAGAACTAGAATATAAGCGCCACATAAAAGGAAGGGCTGATCAAAACCTATGAATATCAGATGGGTGTAAACACTCAAAAAGGAGAGGAATTATTTAACAAAGTTTAAGAAGCCATAACTATAGGGGTTACAAGTATAGTTTTATAGTGCCCCCTTGTCTTCTAGGTGCTTCATCAAAGTTTATAATAGAAGATAGGTCCCTATCTTCAAGGGGTTTATAATCTCAGACCCTGATCCTTCAATTAAATGTCTATAAATGGGCTCCATTGACTTCGGTGGGGCTCTTTGCAGATCAGACTGTGGAATCAAACCCTGAATGATAGACTGACAGACAAGTGAGGATGCAACATACACCAAAAACAGGTGTGGGGAGGGCAAGAAAGCGCAAGGGTCAGAGGCCTGCCTTTTGTGATCACTCAGTTAAGGCATGCATATGTCATGGCTGTGCAAATATTTCCTCTTCTTTTTAAAGAATAAACTTTTTTTTGTAAGTGATGGTTTGATACTGAGCAAAAGGCAGGAGAAACTTTTGACAGAGAGATGTGTTGGTCTGCGGAATAGATTCCTGCAGAGTGTTCGATGCCCCATTTTCTTGGGTTGTTTAAAAGTATCATAGAATCATAGAATCTCAGGGTTGGAAGGGACCTCAGGAGGTTCTAGTCCAACCCCCTGCTCAAAGCAGGACCAACCCCAACTAGATCATCCCAGCCAGGGCTTTGTCAAGCCTGACCTTAAAAACATCTAAGGAAGGAGATTCCACCACTTCCCTAGGTAACCCATTCCAGTGCTTCACCACCCTACTAGTGAAAACGTTTTTCCTAATATCCAACCTAAACCTCCTCCTCTGCAACTTGAAACCATTATTCCTTGTTCTGTCATCTTCTACCACTGAGAACAGTCTAGACCCGTCCTCTTTGGAACCCCCTTTCAGGTAGTTGAAAGCAGCTATCAAATCCCCCCTCATTCTTCTCTTCTGCAGGCTAAACAATCCCAGTTCCCTCAGCCTCTCCTCATAAGTCATGTGCTCCATCCCCCTAATCATTTTTGTTGCCCTCCGCTGGACTCTTTCCAATTTATCCACATCCTTCTTGTAGTGTGGGGCCCAAAACTGGACACACTACTCCAAATGAGGCCTCACCAGTGCCGAATAGAGGGGAATGATCACGTCCCTCGATCTTCTGGAAATGCCCCTACTTATACAACCCAAAATGCCATTAGCCTTCTTGGCAACAAGGGCACACTGTTGACTTATATTCAGCTTTTCATCCACCGTAACCCCTAGGTCCTTTTCTGCAGAACTGCTGCCCAGCCATTCAGTCCCTAGTCTGTAGCAGTGCATGGGATTCTTCCGTCCTAAGTGCAGGACTCTGCACTTGTCCTTGTTGAACCTCATCATATTTCTTTTGGCCCAATCCTCTAATTTGTCTAGGTCCCTCTGTATCCTATCCCTACCCTCCAGCGTATTAACCACTCCTCCCAGTTTAGTGTCATCTGCAAACTTGCTACGGGTGCAGTCCACACCATCTTCCAGATCGTTAATGAAGATATTGAACAAAACCGGCCCCAGCACCGACCCTTGGGGCACTCCACTTGATACTGGCTGCCAACTAGACATGGAACCATTGATCACTACCCGTTGAGCCCGACCATCTAGCCAGTTTTCTATCCACCTTACCGTCCATTCATCCAGCCCATACTTCTTTAACTTGCTGGCAAGAATACTGTGGGAGACTGTATCAAAAGCTTTGCTAAAGCTTTCGATAAAGTAGCCTGAACAAAGAACCAGAGACCATCCTGCTGGGAGCAATACTGTATAGGGAAGGAAATGGACTAATGACCAGCTCCCATTGTCTAACTTGTAAGACTGGGAGGCAGGGCCGGTGCAAGGATATTTTGCACCCTAGGCGAAACTTCCCCCTTGCGCCCCCTCATGTATTAGCAGGTTATATCCATATATCTCAAATGCTTTACAAAAGCAGGAAAGTTTCATTATACTTGTGTTACAGATGGGGAAACTGAGGCACGGAGCCACCCTAACTTGCCCGAGGTGACACAGTAAGTCGGTGGCAGAGCTGGGCAGAGAACCCAGGTTCTCCTCATTCCCAGGTCTGTACCCTTTCCACTGAATCCTGCTGCCTGCTTCCCTCCTGGGTACAGTGTTGGGAAGAGGGAGGTGATCTGCTACTTTTCCCTTGGTCTCTCCCCTGCAGCCATGGGGCTGTTGCCGGGTTATTTGATGAGCAGGCCCTGGCTCTCTCCTCTGCCGCAAAGCATTTATAACCAAATTAATCTGGAGACGGGTGCGGTCTGTCCTTCAGGCCTGACCCAAAGGCCAATGGAAGTTTTGGATCCGTGTCTTGGTCACTCAGCAAAGCCGCAGATCGCCTAACCTCTCCCCACACGTCAACCCCCGCCCCGCCCTCAGCCTGTCGGGCTCCCCAGTGCACCAGGACCTGCCCCTGCCCCCACGACCTGACATCACATGGAAGACAGCGCCCGGCTGGGCCCCGGGCAGATACGCAGCGGCCTCTCTCCCACCAGCTGCATGCTGGCACCCCGAGGCGGGGACCCCCACCCCCCACGTGGCCTCGGCCCATGGGTGGCTGCAGCCGGGCACCGCGGGATGTGAGTGGGCCCCCAGCCCCGCGCCCCGGCTGCTCCAGGCTCCCCTCTGTAGGCCCCAGGTGGAGCTTGCCCGGCTCAGGCTCGTGGCCCCAAGGGTGCTGGCGGCAACACGGTGCCATGGCCTGAAGGTCAGGCGACCGACTCAGACACGCCATGTGGCCCCGCCCCCGGGGCGGACTGAATCACCGCTACCTCTAGCAGGGATTACAGGGCTGCACTCTCCCCCCCCCCGGCTGGAGAGAGGGTATTGCCTGCAAAGCCCTGCGCTCAGCTGGTTGCTGCTCTTTGAGCACTGCTTTTTGGCGCCCCCAACCACTTGGCGCCCTAGACAGCCACCTAGTTCGCCTAGTGGTTGCACCGGCCCTGCTAGGAGGCAGCATATCTCAGTTGCAGAGAAGACATTAGAACTCAGAAGTTTTTCTGCCAGCCTTGTGCTCATTCCTCTAAGGCCCCGAATGAGGAAAGTATCTTTACTTAGGAAAGCACTTACATGTACTTAAATGCTTGCCTAAACAGGGATCTAAATGTGTGATTTCTGAGCAGATTACTTTACCACTCTGCCTGAGTTTTCCTATCTGCAAAATGGGAATATTAACTGCTTCCTACAAGACAGGGATGTTTGTGTGGATTCCTTAATGTTTGTAAAGTCCTAAGTATTATGATTTAGTTCACTAAGTACAGACAACTCTAGCCCCTTTCCTCTAATGTAACTCTTCATCTGTAGAAGAAAAGAAAAATAGTTTTTGAGGGTTTTTTCCCTTCATGTTCATCTCAGTCGAGGCCTAGAATAAAGAGTATGGGTTTGTCTACACGGGAGATCTTTACTAGTATAGTTACAGCGGTATAACTATGTCACTTTAACTCGTTGTGTGGATGCTGTCTTATTCTGGAATAAGAGTGGCTTTTTTTCAATTTTGCTTAAAGCAGCATAAGCTTTGGAAAATGAGAAAAAATTACCTATATTGTGTGTGTGTGTGTGTCTCTCTCTCTCTCTGTGTGTGTATATATATATATACATACATACATAATATGTGACATATATATTCCCAGCTAGAAGCTGGGAATGGGCGACAGGGGATGGATCACTTGATGATTACCTGTTCTGTTCTTTCCCTCTGTGGCACATGTCACCATAGCATCTAAGCACCTATTATTCTGAAAAGGCAATCTCATTGCCAGCGATGTATAGCTGTGTTGCTTTTAATGTTAGATGAAGCGATCCCATATTTAGAAAATGTCTGTATTTTGAAAAGCTAAACAAAAATATAGATTTATATCATCAAAGAGAAGAATTAGTAAACAGGACATCTTTGTCTACAGGGATACCTCTGTGGAAAACTTCTAGTCTCTGAGGAAACTTTTGCACCATTTGTTTTCAGTCATGACAGAAATGTCTTACACTGGAAAGCTAAATTCCTCTTTTTAAAAAAAAGTAATTTGATTATAAAGCTGATTATTTTTCTTACTCTTACAGCATTATATGAAAAGTTTCTTTCAGTTTTACCGCTTTAAGTTATTCACCCCTACCTCATCAGCTCTGCTTGAAAGGTAACTGGCTTCAGTTTTAACAGCACTGCTATTGCACTCAGTGCAATGCTTTTACTGGTGAGGCACATTAATAATGTAACTATGAAGTTGGGACCAGTACGTAGACAATCTGTCTTTGAGACTGAATATTTTTGGGTTTTTTTTCTCCTTCCTAAATTGATGTTAACAGCAAAAGTAAACCTTATCCTTGGCTGGTTCTTTCTGTATTCACTGTGTATTCAAATCCTAATTACAGATCAATTAGTCTGGTTTTGAGCCTTTTAGAGTCAGTATCAGAGGATTAATGAAAAGAAAATGAGGGGCAGCGGTATCATTTCATGTGGAGATAAAGAAGGAACAAGCATGAATGGGTCTCAAGCCGTCTGAATAAAGAATTTCTTCATTCTGTGTCAGTGAAGGTTTATGGGATATTGGGAAAGGATTATGGGAATATTCATGACCAGATCAGGAGACATAATGAATTGATGTATGGAACAGCTCATCTTTTCAGTAAACATTGGGTAAATGGAAAGTAGAATGGACATTCATTGCCTGTAGGACTGTGTGTTTCATTGTTCCAAAGCTAGAAACAAGGGGTTTGTTATAGTTTTCCTGCGCTGGTTTCACTTACGTTTTGATCACTGTTTAACAGGTGGTGTAAGAATCATGCATTCATAACTCCAAATCTGTATTAAAACTATCAGAGTTATGAGCAACAGTCTAAATATAAACTTCAGAAATAAATTATAACAGAACTGTAGCACTTGGAAGCCTGATGTGATATTGGAGCATTGGATAGTAACTCTGGAGAAAGCTCGGTATGTTAGAGAAATGAATACTTGTTAGCAGGTTAAAAGTTTATCTCATAGTCGAATGGGTTATTTTTACTTAGAATAATACAGTATTGCAACATAGATATCCTCAGTATGTCATAGCCATCTCCTTAATGTGTAGTCCTGTGAAGAAGTGTCCTGGTTTGAAACCCAAAGAGACTATTGGGTTTTTGAGAATGTATTCATTTGCAGTATAAAATGTATTGAAATTGTGCTGTTGAATTGGAGATGGGCTCAAGCCAAGAAGCTTGGACACAGATCTGGAGCAGAGCCCCTGGAAAATGTTTGGTTTTTTGTTTTTGTGTGTTGGGGCAAGGGGTGAGTGTTAATCTATCTCACAGCAAAGTGTGTTGGATCCAGAAGCAAACTTCCCCAAAATTTGAGGCAGTTAACATCTGTTGTTTCTCTTAGGGTCAATTATAGTTACTGTCCTGTTGTTTGAATTTAAATGATATGAAGTACTGACATACTTACCGTAAAGTATTCAGTCACTGCACTCTGTTGCTCATCAAAATAAGTATCTCCAAGAATTTAAAATTACCATCTTACTAACCACAGTTGTGTAAATATGCTTTCTGCCATTATGCTAAATGCAAAGCAAACTAGATAGCAGGGCACTGTTACTGTGTGTTGCATTGTGGATTTTAGAAAGAAATACATTTTACCTGTTGATTAGTATCTCTTTCAGTGCAATAAGCTGTATTCCTACTGTGAATACAAAGTTTAGTATGAATATATTACAACTTCTTGACAGACTTTTTAACTGTTTTATTTAAGAAAGGTTTTTTTTTCAGTGTTACGTTACTTAAAGACCTCATAATTATTACAGTTAAGGAGTCACTTCAATTCTATCCAGATATAAAAACTAATAAAGTGCTTATGATAACTATGGAGGCAGCTTTAGTATGTCTGTTCTCTAAACAAACACAACTGATGAACTACATTCTGGTAGAATAGACATTGGCTATCCTATTACTTTAACATACCTTGATTGAGAAATTAAAGTAAGTGTTGTTGGCACAAACCGACTCCCCCCACCACCCTTTTTTTTGAGGATGAACTCATAAATTATGGATTTTGTTGATGATGTGAATTTCCAGCATTGGACTATTTCACTAACCAAGGGTTGGGCAGGAAAAATATTTGCATTTAATGTTGTTAAATCTGTCTGCGTTCAATGAGATTAATAGCTTGATCAATGTAAAAATCATATTTGAGGAAAGAATGTTGGACCGAATAAAGCAATCCACAACCAAAAATAAATAGAACTCCCCAAAGCAAGAAGTATATATCATAATTACAAAAATCATTGTGATGTGTTTGTCAAATATAATACGAAATTAGCCTTTGAAAGATATCTGGGTTGCGTCCCCGTCCCCCCCACCCCGCCTGCAGAAACAAAAAAGCAATCTTTAACCAGATTTGAATCCAGCAGCAGCATGTCATCTTTAGCAACATGGCTTTACTGAGGGCTCATCTCCGGTCATATTTTAAGTGTTTGGGGTGCAATCCTGATCCTACTGACATCAATGGGACTTGTGCTATTGACTTTAATGGGACCAGGAATTTACCCTCTGTCCGTAACTGCAA
This sequence comes from Macrochelys suwanniensis, assembly GCA_033296515.1. NCBI lineage: Eukaryota > Metazoa > Chordata > Testudines > Chelydridae > Macrochelys > Macrochelys suwanniensis. The sequence continues at coordinate 1,706,842 of CM065783.1, read as the reverse complement.
GACTAGAAATTATCTGGACCCAGGGTAGCTCAAAGACTGTCTCAAGCGCCAAGACTTTGGCTGCCCTGAATAGCACTACCCCTGAGGAATGCATATGAATGCACTCTGATTAACAAAACAAACATACGTGTCATTTCCCAGGCAGGGGGTGGGGGTGGGATTGAAGAGGAAGCTGCACTTAAAAAGCATACTCTCATTAGTTAATCTTTAGCTTTGGAAAGCATTCAGACACCAGCGATGAATATGGTATAGGATGAGTATAAACTAAGCGAGCCTGAAGTCTTCAATGAAATGCTTTTTGGTTGTTTTAGCCCAGTGTCGGGTAGCCAGGAACACAGGTCAGCACACACTATCACTAAGTTCGCTCTGGTGTACAGATCCTTCTTTGCTCATTAGAATGCCCCATGACAAAGTTGGTCAGGAGACTAAACTATGTCTGGCCTTCAAGAGGGTAGTCCAGCCAACTTGAGGTTGAGGTCATGGTGAGACCGATGCGAGATCTGCCTGCCCATACCTGGCATGTGGACAGTAGAGTCAAATTCCCATTTCTGCCAGGCTGTTAACAAAATACCAAGAAACCCTGAAATAAAGCTGACTGCCTTGTTTTAACTGTATCTATTTCAAATGCTAGCCAAATAATGTTAACAGCTTTATTTCAGTTGCAAAATTTTTCTTTATGATTAGAGTGTATTTTATATCGATCTTAAAAATCTGGTCCGCTGAAATGTCCTTTTTATCCTGAAAAGATTAATTTATTCTTGTTTCTGAAACACACTTTAGTGTAAAGTATGAGGATTATGTCATTTCATTGTTAGATGAAAGGATTATTTCTCCTAGCTATCTCCTACAAACACTCCCTCGGGTGATCATACTTGGTGCTTGCTCCCAGCTGCCCACGTATCCCATTCAATCATGGCTACAGTGTACTTCGGGTTTTTTAAATGGAATAAGTAGCCATGAAAATGAAGACAACTACTAATGGAAGATAACCAGAAGCGTCCTTTGTAACCTCACAAAGGTAATCTGGGGCTTTGTCCCAGATGATATTCTTAGTTGCTATAACTAGATTTGAACAGTTGCACACACATTGTACCTTTTATTAGGCCGAATGCTTGATTTCCGGATTATTCTGAGTGCAGTGATCCACTTCTTCCCTTTCCTTCACACACTTAAAAAGGAGTAACTGGCTCTATGTAGGTTTACAATGGGAGATCTCAAACGGGGGGTCGTGACCCCTCAGGGGATTGCGAGCTGTCAGCCTCGTCCCCCGAAATCCTGCTTTGCCTCCAGCATTTATATTAATGTTAAATATTTTTAAGTGTTTTTTAATTTATATGTGGGGGTTGCACTCAGAGGCTTGCTGTGTGAAAGATGTTTGAAAACCACTTGTTTACAAGAAGCAGCTTCAAATAGGGGGAGAAAAGCATGCAGGCTTTTCAGTCCCATTAAGTTTTAAAGTCTGTTCTGTAAGTCTCTGCAGTTTACTTATAACATGTAGACAGTACAGTGAAGGGTGTCGTACACGATCTTGAGCGGGAGAGAGGGACACAGTGATGGTAAAAAATTAAGGGTTTGGGTGTCTTTTTTTTAAATTTCCTACCGATATTTTGTTTTCAGTAACTGCATGTAGTTTTGTCCTGTTAGTAGTTTTGCTGATGGGGAAAATTATTCCAGATTTAGACATTTTGCAGAATATAATTCTAACTGCATCCTTTTGGTCAGTGCTGAGATGCAAGGGACCAAGACTAGATATATAATTCTTCACTCCAAGCACTGTCTCTTTTGTACCAGGTGTGTTGCACGTTGAGGTCTGATTGCTTGAAATTCTACCTGTTCGGTCACTAGCTTTTAACTGTTTCTTGAATGATTAATGGTGTTTGTACTACTAATGGGGAGAATAATGATATTGGGCTAAAAGAAAGAAGGATTAGTGCACCCTACTTAATGGATAACAACTCCCACTGTATAACAACAGGTGCACAGTTGACTTGATGTGTGTGAACCAGTGGAAATCTGAGCTTTTCAAAACAGTATCAGATTGCTTTGCTGCATTTTGGAATTATTAAGTTAGCATTTATGGTAAAAAGGTGTATACTTGGAAAAGTTCTTTAAAGAAAAAAACAGCCTTAAGAGAGAGTGCATTCATTTTTGTCTGATATAGAAACTGTTCACAAAGGCATTCAATGCATCAAACATTTAGGATAATGATTGCTTACAGAATTGGATTTTGTTCTGCTTTATAGCTGAGTTTTTTTGTATCTATCCTCAATAAAATAGCTCGAAATTTGAATGGCAGTCTTTTAAATCTTTCTAGAAAAAGTTCGGGAAATCCAGGAAAAACTTGAAGCCTTCATTGAAGCCCTCCATCAGGAGAAGTAGATTGTTGAAGCAGGTATGATGTTCTTACTGTTCTATACACACACAACAACCCATCACACACAACGCTGAAGGAATTGTTTCCTGAAAATCCATTTAGTTTTACAGCTGTCCCTTGCTTCTTTCCTTTTTGTTTCCAATTTTCAGTGCCATGATTCTACTCTTTATAACGGCAAAAGCATGTGAAGTGTAGTGTAAGTGCTTTTAGGTTAGAGAAACAAGGTGGGTGAGGTAATATATCTTTCATTGAACCAGCTTCTGTTGGTGAGAGCGACAAGCTTTCGAGCTACACAGCGCTCTTCTTCAGGTCTGGGAAACATACTCAGACTGTCACAGCAAAATGCAAGGTGGAACAGTTTGTTTAGCATAAGGAGTTAACACATATTGTAACTGACCATTCAAGGTAGAGTGGCCTGTAAACACCTCTGTAGTCATAGGACAAAAAGAGGGGGTTAGTGGGTTACAGATTGCTGTCATAAGCCATAAATCCAGTATCTCTGTTCAGCCCATGATTTTTGGCTTCTAGTAGAGTAATTAATTTAAGCTTCCGGGCTCGTTGTTTGAAAGTGTTATGCAGGTTTCCTTTGAGAATGAGGACTGAGAGGTCAGATATAGAGTGATCATTTTGTGAAAAGTGATCACCTGTGAGTGATAGGGTGTTTGTGTCTTTTATCATTTTCCTGTTTGAGTTCATTCGAGGGCATAGTGATTGCCCCTTGTTACTGGGACATTTAGTGCACTGGGTGAGGTACACCACGTGTTGATAGGTATGTGTAGGATCTATGGATCTTGAAAGTTGTGTTGTGGGGGATGTTGATCATTGCAGTAGAGATATGACTACAGGTCTTGTATCTGTTATTGTGGCAGAGTCTGATGCCACTTTGAGTTGGTGTGTCCTGGTCTGTGGGAAGCTTGCTTCTGGGTGATGAGCATGGAGAGGTTGGGGGGCTGTTTGAAGGCCAGAAGCAGAGGTTCAAGAAAATCGAGTATGGGTTGTAGTTGCTGATACCTTGTGTGGGTTCCAGTGTGGAGTGGTAGGGGACAACTAGGGGCGTAAGGTTGGAGGAGGTTTTATTTCTGTATTGAAGCAAGTTCTCTTGGGTTATTTGGGTGGCCCATTCCATGATACAATCTACTTCTCTTGTGGTATGTCCTTGCTTGGTGGAGGCGGTTTTAAGTGTGTTAAGGTGTATATGTCAGACTTTGTCCTTGGAGCATCTTGTGTGTTATCTGAGTGCCTGGCTGTAGATAACCTATTTCTTGGTGTTTGAGGTGGTTACTGGATCTATGAAGGTAGGTATGGTGATCCGTGGGTTTCTTGTATATCGTTGTCTGTAGGGTTCCATTGTTGAAGCTGATTGTGGTGTCCAGGAAGTTGATGCTCATGTGGAAGTGCTCCAGAGAAAGGTTAATGGATGGGTGGTAGTTGTTGAAGTTGTGGTGGAAATCTACGACGGAGTTTAAGCTGTCTGTTCAGAGGATGAAAATATTGATATATCTCAGGTATATCATTTGGTGTCAAGGTGGCCCATTAAGAAGTTGGCGTATTGGGAGCCATCCTAGTACCCATGGTTTGGACAAAATGTTTGTTGTTGAATGTAAAATTGTTGTGGGTGAGGAGGAAATGAATTTATTTGGAGTGGATATTTGAGGGTTGTCCATTGTCTTGTAAAAATTTGAGGCAGGCAGTCATGCCATCATTGTGAGGGATGTTGGTGTATAGGGAAGTGACATCCATGGTTCTGAGGGAGCCTGTTAATGTTGTGGCGTTTGTGAAGGAGGTCGGTTGTACCCTGGAGGAAGCTGGCCCTTTGTGTGCTGAGTGGTTTCAGGTTGGTTTGTATGAGTCCCAATATTCCTTCAGTAAGAGTGCCGTGGCCAGATATGATGGGTCTGCCTGGATTCCCTTGTATGTAGAAGGTCCCTGAGGTGGGTATGGGGGAATGAGTTTGTAGAGTTTGTCTTGGAGGTGTTTGAGGAAGGGTTTGATGATATCCTCAAGTTCCTGGGTAAACTGCAGTGTGGGGTCAGCTTTGAGTTCTATATAGTAGGTGGAGTCAGAGGGTTTTTGCTGTGACACTGTGAGTTCCTTTCCCAGATCTGAAGAAGAGCTCTGTGTGGCTCGAAAGCTTGTCTCTGTCATGAACAGAAGTTGGTCTAGTGAAAGATATTACCTCACCCACCTGGTCTCTCTCATACCCTGGGATGGACACAGCTACAACTCCATTCTCTAGGTTAGTTATTCAGGTCCCATGAAACAGCTCTAAGATACACTTTGAGTGCACAGTTTGTATCAAAATGTGAGATCAGTTATAGCCCCTTCTAATCACAATGTGATGATACCTCTGTTTTTGTAAAAAGAACGAGGAGTACTTGTGGCACCTTAGAGACTAACAAATATCACAAAGCTTATGCTCAACTAAATTGGTTAGTCTCTAAGGTGCCACAAGTACTCCTTGTTCTTTTTGCGGATACAGACTAACCCGGCTGCTACTCTAAAATCTGTTTTTGTAAAGTATTTTGAGATCCCTGTATGAAAAGTGCTAGATAGTGCATGTGAAAATTATTATTGTCAGTCCTCAGATCTGAGTGTCATTTTCAGATTTCATTCATGTCCATCACCTAATTCTTATGTTAATTCTCAGAGTATATAAGGCATCATGACTGAGCTGTATAATATGATTGCACCTGTTTTTAATTACATTAATTGCTTTTTTATATTTCAGCTGAACTTTTACCGTAAGAATGCAGGCCTTTCCCAAAGTGCATTGCACAAAGAAGACTGAATGAAATGGCTTTTCTGTCCCATTCTTCCTGTCGTACCTTTTTGAAGAATCCTGTGATGTCAAAGGGGTGAGGGAAGTAATTTCTCACATGGGATTGAGAAGTATTGAACAAAACCTCCCATTTGAATTTTTGAAGCAAGACAAACATGACAGCAGAATCCAGCTTTTGTTGTGTTGAAATGACAAGATTGAGGGAATGCCAGCGTTGTCCAATTAAGTTCTGTTCCTAAGAGGAAGGGAGAGGCTTTTATTTCTTGGCGGTGGTCTAGTATGGCAGGACTGGAGTAGATTCATAAAGTGGTTTTATCCATGTCAGTTTCTTGCCTGCAAATAATCCTGGGAGTTTGAAATAAAGATTTATCATTTGTACATACATGAATTAACGCCCTTCTAACTAATATTCTTTGTATATGGTATGCTGAAGCATCCTCAGTCACTACGGTACACCTTTAAATACATTGTAGTGAGAAGGGAGATCTGAGAGAGAGACTTTGCTTAAGCACTTGAGCTATTATCATCAAGGAATTCTGCCAGTTCCTTTCATTTGAAAAGTACAGGCTGTCATTCATTGACTCCTTACAAAGTTTGGCTCAGGAAATAATGCCAACAGCTGCTCATTTTATGGCTGCTTTCCTAGTAGATGATGATATGCCGAATCATAGCCAATCACATTTCATTTTGGGGGTTGCCTGGACACGAACTGGTTTTCCTGTTAACTTGCCCCATATCCTGTTGGAAAGTTTAAGCTAATTATGTGTGTGGGTAATACCGAAAAATAATTTAACAGTGTAACTCACTGTGTTTGACCCTCAAATAAACATTTCAGAAAAAAAGATCAAAAACAGATTTTTTTACATATATATTTTCTTTTTACTGGGGACTTTAAGGCCAAAATTGCTTTAAAGTAGCGTGATACACAAGATCCCTTCATAGCCACTTGCTTTGTGTAGTTTAGACTGGTATAAATGTTCAGTGGTGTTCATTTCCTCCAGTCTGTCAGATTGCCCCCAACGCAGTCTGCAAGTGACATACAAGAGCTTGGTGGATTGAACCAACATTCACCAATTTTTTGAGGTGTCACATAGAATTTTGCTCACTTGATTTTACTTGTTTCTTCTGTTCTCGTCTGCCAGTTCTACATTTTGTATAATATAAGCCCCACATAAATGAACATCGTCTTTTTTTACATATCTCAACTTCACTACTATTGCTGTTAAAATTGTCAGTGAGACAGATTTAAGAAAATGATCTAAATACAATTTCACAGGTGTCCAGTGATTTTTTTAAAGCCCCTTTTTATTTTTCTCCTAACACTCTTTATACAAGTGTAGTAGTCCAGCTAGAATTGACAAACGGTGCTGAATACTTGAATACTGCCCTGGAAGAGGATGTTAGGTTCAAAACAGTTCGTTGTGCAAATTACCTTAAAATGTAGGTTAGGAAATTGACATAGCCTTGTACTCTTTCCTCTGAAAGAGGCAAATGATTTGAATTACTGGTAAGTGAGAATAAGAAGGAATCGGTATGTAAGAACATTTATCGTTTTGATTCTCAGACACAGAGAGCAATGCTAGAACTGAAACAGGAAACCCCATAACATTTGATAATCAAAAATAAATCTTTAAGCACCGCTATGTAAAAAAACTAAAGTGTAGTTTTTCATACAGTGGTGCATAAAATTAAATGTGGCAAAATAATCTAACAGATTGAGTATTGGGGCTTCTTTTTTTCTTAAAACCACTTGATTACAGGAAAACTAGTGCATTTTAGAAAAAAGGAAAATTGGTTTGTATGATCTTTTGGCACAGACTGTGGGTAACTTCAGAAGTTTAAGTTGTTTCCACAACTGTGAAGGAAAGCAGATTCCATAGATTGTATATCATATGAATGAGTCTGTACTTGTATGAAATTCCTCTCTGTACAAAAAACCCTTTTTCGTTTACTTGACAAGATCACTGTTTGAAATCTCTGTGTAGTCTAAATGTTGCAAAATGTCACATCCAGTGGTCTAGTATGCACCTTTTTCCAGCGTTATATCAGTACACTTTTTGGTTATAATGTCTCTATTGCTGATCTGAGACTTACCATGATGTGTTCCTCAAAATCTGGGTATTTATTGAATGCAGATGTAATTGAAGGGAAAATAATAAAATTCAGGCTTTGAACACTAAATGTTCATGTCGTATGCACAGTTTAAAAGTTACTCAACTTCCTTTTGGCTCTGTTTCCCCATCTGTAAAACAATGATAAAGGTACCCCACCTTTGTAATGTGCTTTGAGATCTAGGAACATGGAGCGTTATGCAATTGCTGAATATGGCTACTCTTTTAATGTATAAATAACACCCTTCAGTTCTGTTTTTTATCAGATGTTCCTGACAAATCCCCGGGTTTTGAAAAAGCCAGGATTTGGGTTTTACCCACCTTCTGCCCCCTCACAGCGTCCCCACTGGATGGCACGGCACACAAGGCCGTTCGGTGGTGGCTGCTGTGCAGAGGAGGAGTGAGACAGACAGGCAGGGAGCTGGGTCCCGGCAGCTGAGAGGGGGCTCCCCATATCTTGCTCCCCTATCACCAGCTCCCTGCCGGTCTCACTCCCCCAGAGATGGGCAGGGAGCCAGGTGAACACCCTGCTCTACCTGCCGGACAGAGCCCCATGCATAGTGGCAGGGAGTTGGGTCCTGGCAGCAAAAAACGCTTGGCAGCTGCAGAGCCAGGCCCACCGGAAGTGGAAGGATCCCCTCACCTCCCTTGCCCTCTGGCCCCTCCTTTTCGTCTTTTACCAATTTTCACCTGGTTTTTAATTTTTTTATGCAGACTGATAAATTCCCAGGAAATTGTAAATAAAATAAAAACCAAACCCAATGGGCCTTATATATAAACCACAGTGCTTCTCCATTAGTGTTAATATAGCACTATGTCTAGGCGCAGTGCTTTACAGATAAACAAGGCATGGTCCCTCTTGAGAAGCTTAGCAGCTCTCTTGTGTTTTGGTAGTGCACAGATCTTTTTCTCAGTGTAAGTGAAATTCTCACAGGCTTTTACACTGGGTACCAGGCTTTAATGCTTGTTAGGTTCTCTTACACCACACAGATGTTTAGTAAGACAATGGAATTGGGAATTATGATGAAATGGAAGTCAGCTTATCAACAGGTGCATTCTGGAGTGCTAAACCATACCTTGCAGATTCAGGAAAATGTTATAAAAGCAATAAAAAAAACTAACAAGTAAAACTGATATTAAAGATGTTGCTTGCCTGTTTTGCAAAGTCATAGGCACAGGAGTACCGGTACCAATCAAAGGTTACATCTTTTACTGTTTTGATTTAATGTCAGGCTTCTACTAACTAAAAATTCTTCGAGTGCTTGCTCATGTCGATTCCATTCTAAGTGTGCGCGCGGTCGTCGGAGTTTGTTGCCTTAGCGGTATCCGGTGGGTCAGCAGTGCCGCCCCCTTGAGTGCCGCGCTCATGCGTTGGTATATGAGGCACTGCCAGCCCTATGCCCTCTCAGTTCCTTCTTACCGCAACAGTCAGCAGGCAGACTCAGGTGTCGAGGGCCCCACCATGGTCACTGGAAGGGGATTCCTCTGGCATGGAAGGGCAGTTCAGCCCCTTGCCCAGACCCCATCATCGCGATTGGGCACCCAAGGCAGCTAGGGTGGTCGCATTGGCAGTGGTTATGAGGCGCAGCTCCTGGCTTTAGACCGCCAGCCCCTCACAAGAGATGCAGACCTCAATCCAAGACCTTCCATTCGATGGGAACGGTCTTTTTTTGGAGCAGACTGATGTGAGGCTGCATGAGCTAAAGGATATTCAGGCCACCCTTTGCTCACTGGGCATGCAAACTCCGAAGTCTGCACGGAAGCAGTTCTGGCTGCCCTTGCTGCCAAGGCCTTGGCAGCCTCATCTGGGGTCTGCAAGGAGAAGGGATAGGAACGTAAGTTTCAACTGCCGCTGCCCTTCCTCTCCCGCTCACGTGTGCAGCCTGGCAAAGCATCCCAGAGGCCTTCCTGGCTCAGGTGCCGATCCAAGAGATCTATAGAGCTGCTACCTGGTTGTCCACACGTTTACGTCCCATTATGCGTTTACCCAGCAGGCCCGGGACGATGCTGACTTCTGCAGAGAAGTGCTGCATGCTGCCAGACTGTGAGCTCTGAGCCCATCTCCATTGACACTGCTTGGGAGTCACCTAGAATGGAATCGACATGAGCAAGCACTTGAAGAAGAAAAAACGGCTACCTACCTTTTCATAACCGTTGTTCTTCAAGATGTGTTGCTTGTGTCCATTCCATGACCCGCCTTCCTGCCCCTCTGTCGGAGTTGGCAGGAAGAAAACTGAGAGGGTGTAGGGCTGGCCGCGCCTGATATACAGACACATAAGCATGTCACTCAAGGGGGTGCCACAGCCAACCCTACAGATACTGCTAAGGCAAAAATCTCGGACCGTACACGTGGGCGTACGCACACCTAGAATGCAATGGACATAAGAGCAACAAATCTTTAAGAAAAACAGTTACGAAAAGGTAGGTCACCAGTTTAACACAATATGATATGTACAAGGCCCTTCATTGTCAGTTTACGCTGATTTTTACTGAAAAATTCCTGGGTTTTATAAAAACTATTATTCTGTTTTTACTGATTTTTTTTCACCCAAATTTTTGGCTCACTCAAGTACGTGAAAATACTGGTTATGCTGGGAAAATCCAGTCCCTTATATTAGGTAGATGTGTTTATGGTAATGAGTTAGTCTAAGTGTAAATGTGAAGCTGTCTGTTAAAGTAAGGCAGTGTAGTGGAAGATACACACGTGTGTTGTGTGCACAGACTGCTAATGTTCAGTTTATGAAATAAAACCACAGCATTAAACTGCTTTTATTTTCCATACTCTGACTTTTCTCCATTTGTTGCTTTTTTTCTGTCCTCCCATCCCAAAATATTAACCTCAATATTTACCCAGAAAACTGTGAAGTTAATTTTTTGCACTGATTTTCATCCACTTTTTATTTTTTTGTAATAAACACTCATAAATTCCTGGTACATTTTATACAAAATAAAAACTGCAAATGAAGGGCCTTGAGTATACAGTACAGATTAACAGCCCCCTCTCATCATTGAGAGGACATGTCAATTATATTAAACAGATTGTACCTTGCTAGCAATCTCATTGTAAAATTAAATGACCAGATGAAATACTGAAACATTCAGAAAGCAAAACAGATGTGAAGCATTTACTTCCTGATCTGTGCACGTTCACCAGTTGGTTTTACGTGATCCTGCCCCTTTAAAATTCCTCCTGCCTTAAGGAAGGTGGTGGTGGTCTTTTTTCAGGAAATTAATGTCGTTCAAAGGAATTCACATGGGAAAACAGTAGAAATTTGAAAGGGGCATTATTGTGCCAGTTATTACATTAATATTCAGTTTTAAACGGATGAGAGAATGACCTAGATCTGAATTCACTGAAAAGATGCTATCTGGTTGGTCGTGCCAGTGTATTTTGTGTCTTAGCCAATCAGAAACCAGCCTACCAGTTCACCAGAGCTGATTTTATGTTGATATTTTGTTAGTGGTTTTTGCCTGGGGAAGGAATTGGTATTTAGGGGGAGGTTGTGCTTAACTCTTCAGTAATTAAAGATTAGCCATTCAGCCGCATAACCAGGCGAGACAGATTACAGTTGGTAAAATACCAGAAGTTAGACATTTATGAAGATCTCCGAGTGCGAAGAAAATGCTTAATGGATTTTTCCTTTTAATTATCTAAAACCAGCATAATGAGAGAGATTTGCTGCCTACATTTATCTTGAAACTATATTAAAATAAAATTACTTTAATTTACCATTATGATTTGTACAAGGGAAAGAGCAAATTATCCAAAAACTCATTATGTACTTTAAAAAGTCAAGCTATCCAACACAGTATATTTTGTGACTAGTAAAACCAGTATGGCAAAGACTTTAGCAGATAGATGGGAAAAGATCTTAAACTGTGACCTTTTTCGTCCCCTGCACTTTATATTTATGATTGCACTAGACTTGTAAAAGCATGTAATGTTTTTACATTAAACATGACACCTTTCAGAGTCTGGGTAATGTAATTGTAATTCCTGCATACTTCAAGCAGCAGAGATTAAGCAATAACAGTGCAGCTTTTTGAGAGATTCTATATTTTCATTCTTGACCCCTCAACTGTCTACAGTAGGGGTCATTTCCCTTCCAATGCACAGCATTTGCTATTGTGTAAACATACTACCTGACATTGGCATTTCCCATTCATGTAGTGGTGAGCAAATATAACCAAGCTTTCTCTGGAATTTCTTCAATGAAAAAGTAACAAAAGCATATCAGAAATGTTGCTTATTTTTCAAGTACACTGACTTCTTCTAGAGGTTCAGATACAGGACAGATAAAAGACCTAGAAATGTGCTAAAAGTAAATCATTCAGAGCTAGAGTGCAGTCAGATTTGAAAAAGAAGAAACAAGTCAATCTTTTAGCCAGCAAGAGGTGCGGTATTGTATTTGATCACCTGGGCATTTTTATTAGCTATTACTAGTTGCAATTCATCTGATAGTTTAGGTGAACACAGCTATGGCTGAAAAATACATAAAGTTCATGTAATATATTTCTAGATATGCAGCGTTTGGGACGCATAAATCTTACAAGGATATTCCTCACATGTTCAAGTGTATAATAAAGCTCACTTTCATTGGTCTCTTGTTGAGAAATGGAAACACTTCTGGAATGCCAGGCCTCTGGGCTTCATTCAAAGCCCTTTGAAGTCCGTTCAGAATTACGGACCTCATTGGGCTTTGAGTCAGGCCCTCTTGGTGATTGTTATGGAATCTTTTCCTGTAACAGAATTTGTTACACTACACATCTCAGTTGTGATGGTGCCTCTGGTTTTGTGAATGTGAAGTGTAAAATGGAGTTTAGCAGCAGGAATGTGCTTTGTGAATGATCAGACCTGTTACGGTTACAGCTGGCCCCACCTCCTCACCCAACTAGTCTGTGTGGGTCTTGGGATCACTGACAGGGAACCTTATAATCCCTGCACTTATTTTTAACTAACCAAGCTGGAATGCTGCCTGCCCGTGCATACTTTTCCTTTTCTCAGGAAGCAACTGGCTGCAAAACTTCATTTCTCAAGGTCTAAAAACCGGTGCGTTTTCAGAAGAACAGGAAGAGTAGACAGATTTGGCCACAATCCTTGGAGAATCTGCTCTGCCTTCTAGCCAGCCTGAACCACAGCGAATGCAGCTACTGCTGCCTCCGTCATACAGGAACTGTCCCAGCCAAGACGTTCCTAGATTTTAAGGCTGGAAGAGATTATTATGAACCCTTAGTCTGGCCTCCTGCATAGCCCAGGCCATAGACTTTCCCCCAGCCACTCCTGCATCCAGCCCAATAACAAACAATTGGTTTTAATGCCGTTTTCTCCCTCATTAATCTTTCTAAATGTGAGGAAAGTTCTGCAAGAACAGTCTACTCCAGGTATCCCAGCGTTTTGCCAAATCTCCAGTGCTTGGTGTTTAGATCTGGCACATTCATTGCTGCTCTCTACAATGGGTCTGTTCTGGTTCATGTGAAAATCAACATCCTTTTTTGTGTAACTGCCTGACAGGATGCTACAATACTATTAGCATTTGCAAAGGGTTTTCTCTGTCGAAGAGTGCAACCCCCAGATCTTGGGCTGCTCAGTTTGTGTTTCTCTATTATGCGAAAGACACAAAGAAGCTGAAGGCTGGCAAAGGCCTGTCAAATCTTGTAATGTAGCAACCGACCCCAAAGCTTCATTCTGCTTTATAGCATCCCTTGTTCCCTGTCCCACCCCTTGCCCTGAATGGGCTCTGAGGTAGGTAAATGAATTCAGCAGTATGGTGGGCGGACGATTCCGTTCTGACCTCATTCCTGTACCATTTGTTTCCAGGCTTGTCGGAAGAAAAGGGACATCTCGGAATCTTTTGTTTCCAATCATTTTCCTGCAGGTTGGGGAGTTAATGCAGCCCTTGTCCGAAGCCGCCCGAGCCGAAAGCATTCTGGGTATGAGCCGGGACATGCTCAGCCCTTTCAGCACGGCCAGATTAAAGGGGAAAGCTGCTCCCACGTGGCCACGTTAGACACCTGGACACCCTTTTTTCAGGGCATAGGTGCGTTTGCATCTTCATATGCTCTCGCCTGCAAATGTTTGTCTTCAGAACACGTGAACGATTGAGATCATCCTCCAGTAAAACGGAGGCAGGAGCTAATAAACCACTGTCGGGGGAGGGATGTTTGAGACTCTTGTTATAGCTGAAGAGATATGTGCAGAGGCTCACTTGATTTTACTTGTTTCTTCTGTTATCTCGTCTGCCAGTTCTACATTTTGGATAATATGAGCCCCACATAAATGAACAGCGTCTGCTTTTTACATATCTCAACTTCGCTACTATTGCTGTTAAAATTGTCAATGAGACAGATTTAAGAAAATGATCTTTTCATGCTGCCCCGGGGGCTGTGGCCACACGAAAAGCCCCTGGTGGCCACAGTTAGAATTCTATCTGGGAACAAATCCTCGCCAGGGGCTGGAAATGCAGCTGGTGGGAAGGTGATGTGAAATATTCTCCCTGTACCCGGCTTTGTTACACCTCCTTACACACTCCGTGGGCCTGCCCCAGTGCTCTCCTGCCCCACTGGCATGTGAATTACACCAGCTCCAGGTAACGTCTCTGGTTTGTTATGCAGGAGACCAGAATGGTCCCAGCTGGCCTGAAAAATCAATGACAGTATCATTAACTCTGCCAGTGACATCACTTCTGAATGCAGCTCCTGGTGTCTGATTTGCTGGGGGCGAGGGGGGGTGTCCGTCCGTCCATACCCGCACACGTATCCAGTGGAAAGCGGTTTTAGTTTGTGTCTGGTGCGGCAGAGATCCCAACTTGCTGGCTGTCCTCTGCGCAGCAAGAATAGAATTTACTTGGGCGCCTAATCTAGTCTGAAGAGTAAACAATATTAGTAGATGAGCAGTAGAGAAGGAACACTGAGGCCTGGCCGGAGGCAGAAGCTTACTTTCATGTGCAGATGAGGGGATGCTCTGGCATAAGCCCTAGTGTTTGAGAATATTCATGACTCTTGAGGATCAGCAGGTGAGACCTGGAGGCCCCACAGCTCATCCCTTTGGCAAACAGCGCACAAAGGCCTGGTTCCCAGGATGACAGGATAGCAACAGAGTTCCTGATCTCTCTCTTTTTCTTCTTCTTTAAACAGGACTGCGACGGTTATGCCACTTGTCCTGAGCCGAAGCACGGACTGTCTCTTTCATTTCTAAAGAGCAACTGTGTGGCCAAACCAGAAGTCTTGTGACATTACTTGAGAAACAGAATGGTATCTTAGCATCCGAGGCCCCTTTTATCACCCAAAGAAAAGCGTTTCTTACAGCCTAGATAAGCTGGAGAGGAATCTCCATGACATATGTTCATTGTCTTAGGACAGCTAGGGACGAAGCCAACCTGTGACTCAGTCCCAAATCATCCCAGGGACTTTCATGCATATTCTGGCGTATTGACTAGGCGGTGGCCCTCGGCACATCTGGGTGCCTCCTAGGTTTGGGACTAGCAGCAGGAATCTAGAAGAGGCAGGATACTGCATAGAGGGATGGAGTGTTGAGTCGGGGGTTCATGTACATGAGGCTGGCCTGTATGGGGGACCCTGATCCAGCATTTCACAGTGAAGTGTAAAGTGGTTTATTGCCGATCAAATGATAACTGCGGTCTAGGGCTGATTTCATCTCTCAAGGGCTCCGATAAGGAAAAGTGCCCAGGAAAGCGAGTTTACACAATTGGCAGGCCCTGCTCAAGACGCACACCGGCCGTGGCTTCAAATCTCATTTTTGAGATCTACCAGAGGAGAGGCTTTGCAGGCTGCTGAGTGACGTCTCCCAGTCCTGCCAGTTGTCCCAGTGCCAGGAGCACCAAGGGGAGCTGGGTGCCACAGGCTGGGACGCAGAAGGGGGGATCCTCCACAGACTGTCTCTCATGCTGAACTTTATGCGCTGTGAGAAGCGCTGGGTTGGTTCTCGGCCCCTACAGTTCAGCATGTGCCTACGTCTGTGCGGGGTCGGGGCCTGGAGACGGAATGCTCCGTCTCTTGTGGAGGAAGGGGAGCCCTTCTGGTCTTTATTGGAACCGAACTCGGTGCTTTCCCCTGGCCAGGCAGCAAATCCCCTGGAGGAAGCAGCAATGGCATCTGCAAATCTGGGGGAGGGAAACTTGCTTGGTGACGGTGTCATGAGTTCTCCTGTAACCTAGCAAAAGCCAGAGCTAGATTTAGCGCCACATTCTCATGTGCACTAGTGATAACTGCATGAAATGATTTAACTCTGACCTGAGCCCTGGTTAGGGTGACCAGACAGCAACTGTGAAAAAACAGGACAGGGGGTGGGGGGTAATAGGCACCTATATAAGAAAAAGTCCCCCAAAACGGGTCTGTCCCTTTAAAACCGGAATGTCTGATCACCCTAGCCCTGGTCTACACTACAGAGTTAGGTCGACGTAAGGCAGCTCACACTGACCTAACTCAGTGTCTACGCTAAAATTCTGCTCCCACCGATGTTACTCGCCCATTACACTGACTTAACAACTCCTCCGCTGCGAGACGCACAGCGCTTAAGTTGGCGTAGTTGGGTTGACGCGGCGTCAGTGTAGGTTTCAGAGTAGCAGCCGTGTTAGTCTGTATCTGTAAAAAGAACAGGAGTACCTGTGGCACCTCAGAGACTAACACATTTATTTCAGCATAAGCTTTCGTGGGCTACAGCCCACTTCATCGGATGCATGGAATGGAACACACAGAAGTGAGATGTGACTGTTGCTGCTTTAAAGAAGCCGTCCCACAATGCCCCGTGCTGGCAGTGAAATCGGTGCAAACGCATCTGGTGAGGCTATGCACTGCTGGCATGAGAAGCGTAGGGTGGATGTGTAAAACGGATTCACTTGCTGCAGTGGCTGTACGTCAACGTAACTTAGGTTGACTTAATTTTGTAGTGTCGACTCGCCCTAGGTGTCAAATTGGTGCAAGCGCTCCCGGTGAAAACGCGGGCCCAGGGAGCGTAGTGTGGACGTGCAAAAGCGATTCAGTTACTGTGGTGGCTGTACATGGACGTAACTCAGGTCAGCTTAATTTTGTAGTGTCGACTCGCCCTGAGTTATGTCGACGTTTGGCCACCACAGTCATTGCGTCGCTTTTGCACGTCCACACTGTGCTCCTGGTTTTGGCGGCGCGTGTCCTGACTAGGAGCCTTTGCACCGATTTAGCTGCCAGGGTGGGGCACTGGGGGACGGTGCAGCGTCTGCACTGACTCTGTCGACCCAACGGCATCGACCTGAGCGCTCGGCCTCTCGCGCGGCCGGGGGGAGATATTAGGTTGTTGAAGCGGGCGAGTTACGTTGGTGGGAGCGATGTTTTAGTGTAGGCCAGCGGCTCTCAAACTTCAGTGCTGGTGACCCCTTTCACACAGCAAGCCTCTGTGTGCGACCCCCCCCCCCTTATAAATTAAACACACTTGTTAATATATTTAACACCATTGTAAATGCTGGAGGCAAAGCGAGGTTTGGGGTGGAGGCTGACAGCTCGTGACCCCCCCGCCCCCGTAATAACCTCACAACCCCCTGAGGGGGTCCTGACCCCCAGTTTGAGAACCCCTGGTGTAGACACTTACAGAATTGGGTCAGCGTAAGCTGCCTTACGTCAACCTAACTCTGCAGTATAGACCAGGCCTTGGTCTTTAAAGAGATGTAACTAGCTAATTCAATCTGTTCTCCTCGTTCCCCCTTGTTTTTTAGGGCCAGGCTACCCAGCTAGCCCTGTGCAGGGCTCGAATGTGATGAGAGGGTGCCAGACGCTTCCCTCCTCATGTGCTCTTGCATGAATTGGGTGTAGGAAGTTTGCTAGTCTCCCCTCTCCAGCAGTACGAGTCTCCCCGAATGGGCTGAGGTTAAGGCAGGGCCATGCCGGGAGCGGCGCTGCCCAGGAACAGAGAGCAGCCCATGTTCCCCCTTCTCCTGGGGTGGGTCGGGGTCTCTGCCGCTACAGCCCACGCTGCCCGGGAGCCCCCGGCAATGGTTCTCGCTGTGCCGGCAAGCATCGTCCTGCGGCTGCCACAGCCCCTCCCTGCACGGGCTGAGACGTTCTCATCTGATCCTGTGCTGGATCAAGAGTGTGACTTTGCACAGCCCCAGGAATGGTCAGTCCCGGCTTTTCAGCTGCCCCCGTGCGGCGCTGTCTGCCGGCCTGAGGTATCGTGAGGTACGAATGTGTTAACGAGCTTTAGCAATTGCTCACGTTTCTGCTTCAACAGCAGTTCGGGGCCCCAGGGCAGAGCAGCCAACGAGCCCCCTAGAAAGGGACGGCTGAGGTTTGATTCGTGCAGGGGGGCTGGAGCCGGGCCCCATTCTGCTGCTGGCCCGGCCTGGCGTCGCCACATGTGCACGGAGCTGGGCCACGTGCGGCGGCTGGTGCACGCACACACGAGCTGCGCCTGCACGGACGCCGTCCGCCTGCGCTGGCTGGGGCCCAGTGAGCTGCGGCTGGCCGCGCTCTTCTGACACGGCCAGGGCTTCACGTGTCCCCGGCTGCCTTCGCCGCTGCCGGTACCACCCTGCGCGCGCCTAGGAGCCCTGCGGCCTGCCCGGGCAATGGCCCCTTCTCCCCACGTTGGCGGGTCTGGCTTCATCCACGCTTGCCGAAGCCCCTAATTGCCAAGCGCCCAGCAGAGAAGCGGAGTCCGACCATTCGGAAAGGACGTTACCGGAGTTCTCGTGAGCATCTCACCCGTTCCACCCAGGGGGTTTGCGGCGCGTCTGAACGAGCCGTTTGAAACACCGCTCGTCATTTCAGCCTGCCCCCTCGGACTTGTCCGGCTTTGACAGCCCGGCTGCACGTGACGTAACAGTGCTTCCCATTCAGTAGCGTAGCCGGGGGGGGAGCAGGGGGAGCCGCCGTTCCCCCTGTGAGGAGAAGCGGCGCAAAGGCGCCACCCGAGCCCCGCTGCGGGAGCCGGGCTCGGGGGCGCTTTAAAAGGCCGGCAGCTTCTGCCGCTGCGGGGAGCCACGGGCCCTTTAAAGCACCCCTGCAGCCCCGCTGCCGGACCCGGGCTGGGGGGGGGTGCTTTAAAAGGCCTGCCGCGCCTGCCGCTGCGGGGAGCTGCGGGCCTTTTAAAGTGCCCCCCCAGCCCCGCTGCCGGAGCCGGGCTTGGGCGGGGATTTAAAAGGCCCGGGGGCTCCGCAGCGTCTGGAGCCCTGGGCCCTTTAAAGCGCTGCCGGGGTGAGTACAGGGGGAGCGGCGCCTTTTTATAGCGCCACCGCTCCCCCGTGCTCTAAACCTGGCTACGCCACTGTTCCCATTATGTTTGTTAGAGCCCAGGGACAGAGTAACAGCTAGATTGAGACTATTTTCCTGTTACTCTGAATGTAACTCCACAGGATCTAATGCGGGGGCTGGAATTCGGTCACCGGCCGTTGAAACTGAATTCCCGGCTGGTCAATCTAGTTTTTCTAGTAATTGATGCATCTAAGTCAACAGTCTGAGCAGACGCTACTCACTTTGCCTCTTGGCAAATATTGAACTAAAGTCTTCAGTGCTGTAACACTGTTGACAGTTGCCAGATCACGGCATTGTCCTCTTTGTCGCCGTGAAGTGCGACTTGGCGAGGGATCCTGGTATAACGCCCTCTGTCAACAGCGGGGATGTTGTGATCTGGAGTCCCGAGTGTTTACTCTGCCAATATAAACCCAGCGCCTGCTCTCGGGAGCTAAGCATCACCCCTCTGCCATGGTTACGTCAAACCGCCCTGCAAACAAGCCCCCCCTCCTGCAGGCACGGGAAAGTGTTCACTGAGCCGCTGTTAAAGAGAATATTTACTGTACTGTTTATCATCATCTCTTATTCCACATCAGGGCTTGGCTGGGACATTTCAGCCCTGGGCTCAGGAACCTCACCGCCTCCTTGTCTGCCTCGCGTACATTTTCCTTGCCCTGGGGAGCTTGCAGCTGATTTTGTGCAGAGCCGAACACCTTTCTGGTGCTGAGCCAGGGGAAAATCTCAGCAGCATGTGAAATGCCAAATATCTCCCGGGAGCTTGACAGGGACAGAGGGACTCGGACGGGAGCTGGGCGCGAGAGCCGATGTGAGGTCGGCAGCGGAGACACCCGCAAGGATGCTGCCATGGCCGAGTCTGCTTTGCACGCTCCTCGGGGCAGCGTCCCTGCTGGGCTCACATTTAGGCCAAAGGCTGCTTGGCTCTGCTGACGCCAGTTATTGATTAATGAAGGAATTAATTCAAGGCAGGTCTCTGGCCTGTGTGGTACAGGGGGTCAGACTAGATGATCAGAGTGGTCCCTTCAGGCCCTACCCAGGAATCTCTGTTCACTCTGGGGATGGTCTTTGTTTAGAGAGAAGCTGCTGGGTAAAGAGGCAGAAAACCTAGAAGAGGGTGAACCGGTTCAGAGGCGTCTCCTAATACATCGTTTGTGTGACAGCCTGAGAGCCCCAGGGATGGGGACTCCATGGGCAGCAGCAGTTCCCAGCTCATTCTTTGAGGAATGAAAGGACTCTTCCGGTTCCCTGGCAGCATGGCCCGGTGGGTAGAGCACTGGGCTGGGAGTCACATCTGCGTTCCATTCACATCTGCCTGCTGGGTGATGCCGGGCAGATCACGCCCCGCTCCGTGCCTCTGTTTCCCTTTCTGGAAAGTGGAGATGATGCTACTGACCCAGCTCTGGGGCCTGCTTTGAGGTCTAGGGATGGAAAGCACTCGGGAATCCTATTCTTCATCCCAGCAGGGTACCCGCACAGTTGTGTCTGGTGTCGGTTGTCCGTTTTTCTGCTCTGAACGCATGGCCACTGGGAACTGGACTGAGACACCCTCCCAGCCCAGCTCGTTTTACACGGGCCATTAAACAGCCCCCTGGCCAGAGCCATTGTTCAGTGACAACCACTCTTGGCCTGGGCCAGTAACCCGAGGGAGAGCCTCTCTGGGTCACGTTCGCCTCCAGGTTTTGGACAAAGGTTAATAGAAGGTCAATTTAACCCAAACCCAAGGAAATGCTGCTTTGCCCAGTGGCTTTGGGGCATTCACAATTATAATCAACTGTAGCTGGATTTAAATGGGAGCCGCATGATCATGTGCCCTGTCGTATCTGTAGCTAGATGGGGTCAGATTTGGGGGGAGGGAATAGCATCTTTTCCTGCAGGACATCAAGTGACTGACTTCAATGGAGTCACTCCAGATTTAGGGCCCAGTGATAAGTTCCTGCAAATCAATGATGGAAGGTGTCAGCAGCCTGTGGGATCAGGCCCTTCCACGGATGCAGGCCAAAATCAAGCTACAGCTCTTGATATTCCCCCTTGGCATCCAGAGGGCAGGACTTGCACGGGTTCCTACTTGGTTTGGCTGCCAACCTTAGAATCATAGAGTTGGAAGGGACCTTAGGAGGTCATCTAGTCCAACCCCCTGCTCAAATCAGGACCAATCCCCAATTTTTGCCCCCGATCCCTAAATGGCCCCCTCAAAGATTGAACTCACAACCCTGGATTTAGCAGGCCAATGCTCAAACCACTGAGCTATCCCTGCCCCCAATTAGCTAATGACGGTTCCATTTCATGTCCCCCTTTCTCTGTGCATCAGAAAAATTGCAGCCTCTTCTTTGTACTCCCTATAGACACTGCTTGTAAAGAAGTCCTGTGTCTAAATCAGAAGAATAAGGTAGAAGTCAGCCCTCTGCCCAGAGCCGGGTGCTGGGATGAGCCGCGGCTCACGCTATGCCATCTGGAGGTTGCAGTGTTGTCTTGGGCAATCTCCAAGCAAGGGCTTCACAACTGCGCTCTCCGCAGAGAGGCGATGGGTGCTACTCGCCTCGGAAAGGCCACTGTAATTCTTCCTGTATTAATACACCCCGAGATGCTCATTGATCACGGGGCTAGCAGCCTTTGTGGCTGGTGTCACTTTTGGGGATGATTCACCAATTGTCTGGAATGTTTCTTTGGCCACAAAAGCAGCTGCTGAAGCCTGTATATCCTGGGAACAAAACCCGCGTCTCGAGCTTTCAGGGGAGAACAAGGCCTTTACTGTGCTGAACTTACAGCGACGAGGGAGAGTGGAGCCCTGTTGCTTTCGTCTTCCTAAAACAACAATTCCCTTTTTTATTTCACGTTTTTTACACTTCCCAGCGTCTTACAACAAAAGCTGGGGATGCGGCCAGGGGGAATCAGTAGGTTTCAAATTCATGAAAGAAAAGGATCTCTGTATCTTGGAAAGATTTGATGGGACCGTCTCCCTCTGCTTGTGCGTCGTAACTCCTGGCTTGGGAGGGCCAGGCAGTCAGCCCAGAAATGAGCTCCTGATTTTCCTGACGTTCCCCTTAACTGTGCCAATCCCACGTGCCTGAGCTGCAGCTCAGCCCATGGTATCCTTGTCTCTGCCCCACGGGGATCCTGAAATGCAGTGGGGAATCCCCTGTGGGTGCACACCGAGCAGGGGACGTGAGCTCGCGTGCGAAAACACCCTACAAAGCAGGTCTCTGAAGCCAGTGCTGACATCCTGGGCTTTAAAATGCAATGACATGGAAGGACCAGTTGCTGTTGAATGTAAAGAGCTTGCCCAGCCTTATGAGATGCTTCAAGTGACAGTGACTCACCATAAGCTTTCTTGAAGTCTGGCGTTGCCCAGCGGCTGTGTAGCGCTCGTTTCGGATGAGTCGTTCCTTCACAGAAAAAAACACTTTGGGGGTCAACAAAAACTAGGCGTCAATCTGTAGAAGTCGCTAAATAATCCTTGGATCAGGGCCCTGGATTTGAGTCTTCACTAGCCCAGGTGAGGGCCCAAACCACCAGGCTAGTGAGTCCTTCTCATTCTCGCTGCCTGGACCAAGAACTGTGCAAGTATTTTATAGCCGCTTCAACAGGAGAGGTTGAGAGACCTGCCCAGACTACTCCCCAGCTGACTGGCTAGGGCACCTGCCGCGGGGAGAGAGGCCTGGGTTCAGGTCCCTGACCAAGAGTGGGGAATTCAACCGCATCCCATGGGAATGCCCTCACTGGCCACCTCCTCCTGCTGATTTGTGAATCTAGCACTTTGTTTCCTGGCTTTTTATTGAACAAGGTTAAAACGCCCACAACCAAAAAGCTTCATTTGACTCAAAACAATTTTTACCTTTTTGATTTGCCAAAACTTTCAAAAAGTCTCAGAAATTCAGAACTGCCACAACCTGAAAAATCAGTTATTGGCCCAGCTCTGCTTCTGGGCGCTTGACTTGGCAACCTTGATTGTTTTCAGCACAGGTGTGTGTGTGTGATTACCTACATTTAAAAAAAAAAAAAGAGAGAGAAATTCCATCACGTGGTGTCATATCTACACCCACATGGTCATCAGGCAAGGTTGGATCCTTTAGAGCCACAGCCCAGACCTCTGCTATCTGAGCTAACAGCGTGACTGATAGCAGTAGTAGGTTGTCATCATCTATGGGTATGTCTACGCAGCATTTTGGAGCAAGCCCCCCAGCCCAGGTCAACAGACTCGGCTAGCAGGGCTAACGCAAATGCTCTAGAACAAGCTGTGTAGACCGTGGTCTCAAGCTGCAGCTCAGGCTCTGAAGCCCACACCCCGAGCCACAACTTCAAAGCCGCTTCATCTCCTTCTACTGGCTGGTCCACTGTCCCCCTGCATTGAACATTATTGAGGGGGTGTCCAAATGTGCACACTTGACTTTAGGGCCACGTCCCATTAAAAGTCACTGGGACGTGTGCTCATAAGTCTCTCGGGTGCTTTTATAAAATCCCACCATATATCCATAGACATTACTGTTGAATGTGCATGTCTGTTGCAATAAAAAATAGGCGAATGTCTGAACTAATGTGGCTAAACTTTGAGATGTGGTTGTCGTGAAACATGTTTTTTTGGTTTTAGAACAATTTTTGGCATTAATTTTATGGTACGCCTGCTTCATCAACACCCTACATCTATAATTATAGCAGCACTTCTGTGACAACTCTGCTTTAAGGCGGCTTTCACTGACCAGCCCACCATACTACCTGTGCTAAACAGCCCCCAAGTTGACCAGTGCCTGACCCTGGACTTTCTTGCTAAGAGACGCCGTTCACGTGCAGCCAAGCAAAACCACGAGTCCTATGCAAGTGCCAGGGAGAGGAAGCCTTTTGCTGGAGTGGAGAAGCGGCTGTGGTGAGACAGACTTGCAGAGAGGAGAGAATAGGCCCTGGCATGCCACACTGAACATTGACACAGGGGTATTCGGGACCTTGACAAAGACCTGGAAGAAGCTATTGAGTTTTAATTGTGCAAACCCACGTGGCTGATTAGAAGAACAAGGGTGGGTTTTTTTTTTTCTGAATAGGATTTTAAAATAAATGCCTTGGTGTGGTGTCAGTCAGAGGCCTCCCTTTCTATTTCTATAGCACTGCCTGAATCACTCCGCTATGCTGGGGCTGAAATCCTCGTTTCTGAGAGTTCCTGGAAACAGCTTTCTGGACTCGAGGGCTCATTTACGGTAAAGTGACACCAGGATTCCCATCAATGTGTCTAATACTGAAGTGCTGAGAGATGGTTCACAGGATGTGACTAATGTGCCGCTGTCACAATGAACTTTACAAACCCAGAGGAGCTGCAGAACCCTAATGCCCAGGTGCTCCTGGAATTCCTTGGATTCCAGTTAATAAACAGACCTGGATTCCTCCAGAATTCAGGTCACTCACTCCCCATATGTGCAGTTAACATTCGTTATATGTTGTTCAGTTACAGCTGCTGCGATATTGTACCACCGTGTTTGCTGGCAATTACTCTAATGAAGAGCTGGGGGTGAATGATGCCATGAGAAATGGGCGTCCCTGATAAATGGAGAAGTTAACATGCTGGTACATAATGATTTTGGGTGGCCAGTGGTGGAACTCTCGGGCAAACACCGACAGCTTAGAGAAAACGGATTCAGTTTACGCATCAGTCACAAACGTATCTCCGGTAAGGGCTCTATGAGATTAATCAGCCATGAGGAGTCTGGCTGGTCAAGAAGGGAGAGATTTTAATTTCTACCTTGTAACATGCTAAGATGTGATTGTGTTTGCAATATATGGCCAACAGAGCTTATTCGGTCAAACCCTGTCCGGAGTTAAGCGCCTTTATGCAGTTCGATAGCTCTGAGACACACAGGTTCTCAGGGCAGCTTGATGCACGTGTCAATAACGGGTTCAGCTGGAAGTCAGCTAAGTGATCCCTCAGACGCTGGACATGGAAAGCAAAGCAAGTTTGAAACAAGGCAAACCCAGCTTTTCGTGGTGCCATTTGACAGAGCAGGGCGCATAAATTCATTGTCAAAAACGGATCGATGCATTTCCCCTTTATTTTCTCTTCCCAGTTTGTCCTGGGCAACTTGAAGTGATTCCGTGAGTAATGGGGGTGCAGCTATTCACAAGCAGTTCGCTGCAAGACTGTGACATTTCGACTGTCAGTTATTCAGAGATTTTTTTTTATTTTTTATTTTTTTTGAGGCCTGAAAGGAACATTCTAACCAGCTGGTCTGACCTCTTTGCATAATGCAGGCCAGAGAATATCACCAGTGGTTCCTGCAGCCAGCCCATAACTTCTGGCTGAGCGAGAGCAGATCAGTTAGAAAGAGACACCCCATCTCCACATGACAGAGAGTCCTGCCCATTGCCAGGTGAGTTGTTCGAACGGCTAATTACGCTCACTGGTAAACATCTGTCACCTTATGCCTAGTCTGAAGCTTCAGCTTCCAGCCATGGGATCACCATCTGCCTTTGTTTGCTAGATCAAAGAATTGGCTAGTATCCGAAATCTTCTCCCCAGGTCGGCTAGTTTTGATTGGACACAGAGGTCACAGGTCTTTGTTTCTGTTCCCTCACTGGATGGGTCTCTCTCGTACAATCAGGTTTCCAGTGTGAACCCTCGTGTTTGCAAATTCCGAGTTTGCTTTTCATGAATATTCTTTGATGTTTGCTTAAAAGGTGGCTGTTTCTGTGAATTGTCCGTAAGTGCGTTCGCTAAGGTAGTGATGGGAAGGGAGCACGCAAGCGTCAGGACTCAGCTAAAGCCAAGTCACTCTTTTATTTGTGTAAATGTTCACAGAGAAATAATTGCTGACATGTTCACCTCACTGTAATATTTTATAGAATCACAGAAACGTGGGGCTGGAAGGGACCTGGAGAAGTCACCAAGCCCAGCCCCCTGCGCTGAGGCAGGACCAAGTAAACCTGGACCAGCCCTGACAGGGGATTGTCCAACTTGTTTTTAAACGTTTCCAATGGTGGTGACTCCACGACCTCCCAGGGGAGCCTGGTCCAGAGCTTAGCTTCATTGAGAGTTAGAAAGTTTTTCCTAATATCTAACCAACATCTCCCTTGCTGCAGATTAAGCCCATTGCTTCTTGTCCTGCCATCAGTGACATGGAGAACAACTGAGCACCGTCCTCTTTAGAACAGCTCCTCGCTCTGCATTTCTCAAGGCTAGAAAGTGCTGGAAAGTGTAACTGGACAGTGGAACTTCATGATCTGAACCCGGCAGCAGGCCGGCACTTCCACTAGGTGACCCTAGGCGGTCGCCTAGGGCGGCAGGATTTGGGGGGCAGCATTTCGTCGGCGACTCATTTCCCGGCGACGATTCAGTGGCAAGAAAAGCGGCCACCGAAATGCCACCGAGAACGCAGCTTCAGAGGAGCTGCTGCCGATTACGGCGGAGGAGTGCTGCCGCCTAGGGCTGCAAAAACCCTGGTGCCGCTACTGCCCGGCAACACAGCACATCAAGGGAGAGCTGAATCCTCATGCAGCATGTTGGCTTTTTGCTGCATCTTCCTGATGGGCCAAACCTTGCCGCTCAGTCAAATCACCCATGGCAGATGCCTCCTACCTCCGCAAGGTGCAGGGGGACCGGACTGACTGAGCAGGGGTGAGTGAATGTGAACATCAGCAAACCTAGACAGTGGCCTGTCGATGTGATGTCGTCATGCCATGAACCGTGTCAGAATCTTGCCATGCAGTCTGATGATACCAGCAAGTACCATGGCTGCGGGGACGGAGTACAGTCTATAGGAGTGGCTGGCTGGTTGCATGGAAAAGCAGCGAGCCAAAAAATTCCCTGTCCTCTGGATGCCTGATAGGAGTGAGGGGAAGGGGCAAAGATCTGTCTGCTTTCCCACCCCTCCGCAATCAATTAACTTTCAAGGGTGGGCTCCCAAAATATCGGGAGCTGCAGGTGTGGCACTGTCCCAAGACATCACAGTAAGAGACAACTGTCACCCCAATGCAATATTACAGCTATTTGCCCAGTCTTGCGTCTAATGCACAAGGAAGGGGTGAGTGACTGTGAGAGCCTAGGGGAACACCTGGAGAAGGAGGGAGGAATCTAGTTAGATGATGATTAGACGTAACACTCTGTCTTGCTGCTTTTTGAATAATAATCAGCACTTACAAAGACTCTGATCCCCAATTTACTGGTGGGGAAACTAAGAAACGGAGACACTGAGTGAATCAGGCAGAAATGGAGCCCAGGAGTCCTGACTCCCAAGCCCCCTGAGCTAACCCCAAAATCCCCGTTTCTCGTTGAATATAACTTGATTTCCATCATGACCCTGCCAGGCCAGTTTACTCCTCAGGGCATGGGCATTGCACTGTGAATTCCTGATGGCTGGAGAAGTCTTTGGTGCATTAAATAAACCCTGCATGAGACTAATACTTCTCCTAAGACCTGCTCTTGTTCCCTGTGGGCACTTGACAGGTGTACCCCCTCCCCCTTTCATCTTTGCATTTTTCAACCTAACTTTCTGGGCCTTTGGCCACGCTTCAGGTTGCTTTACTTTCCCTTTGGGGCCAAAGGAAAAGCGTCAAAGTTAGTTTGGAAATGGTCACTCAAGGGTGTTGGGTTTTTTTAAGTAGAAGCTAAAAAGGCCAGGCAGGGGGAACTCTTAAACAGCAGGAATTTCATGGAAAAACAGGGTAGTCCATTAAGTTCCCCTTGCCAGCTTTTATGGGGACAATTATTATTACTAATGAAAATTACACTCCCACAACTTGAATTAATGGGAGTCCTGCTGGCTGGTGCCAGGGTAACCGCAGCCTTTACAGCTAGTTTGGAAAGACTGAAATATTTGACTGTCTACGGGGTGCGAAGGTTCCCTTGCCACAGGCTTAGACTAACTTAATGTGTGCCCTTCCAGAGTCGTGACATTGTCTGGTCCCAAGCGCCCATCACAACCGAGAGAAAGGGCAGCCCCCAGTGAAACCCAGGGAACTCTCCTGAGCAGGGAGATTTGGCTTTTTTTTATTTTGTAAAGTTTCATCCAATGGCAACAACGATTTTTTAACTCAGCGGCACGGTGGGATGGAGGGGGTCTCGGTGCTCTGTGACCTCGCCTGTCTCTCTCTGCCGCCGCTGCTCTTCAAAGGGCAGCTTAAGGGATCTGCAGCTTCTGTGTGTGGCCCTGATGTGATCTGCGTCCCGGGTGGAGGTTTTCATTAACTGGCTCTTTGCTAAGCCGGCTGGGGCTTGCGCGGTTCCAGCTGCGGGGTGACCACTGGCTCTGGGGCTCCCCTGACCCTGGCCATTGGGTTTAATAAACCGGGGCTGCCTGTTGCCACCAGCTTTATGTTCCTATCAGACGCTGCTTCCTGGCCCTTTGAATGGCTTCTCTTTATTCCCCCTCTCCCCGCCCCTCCAAGCCTGCATCAAAGGCTCCCCACTAGCAAATATTTTCAAAGTACAGTTGGTTGGAAACGGCCGAGCGGCAGGTTTCGCCAGCTGCATGACACTTCTGCGTGCCCCTTTGCCGTCACCCGTGCAGACCTGCCCCTTTCCCTGGGAACTGGGTTTTTACTGCAACTCCCACTGTGATGTGTCTTTTCCCTACAGCCACAGGGTAGGGTGACCAGATGTCCTGATTTTATAGGGACAGTCCCGATTTTTGGGTCTTTTTCCTATATAGGCTCCTATTACCCCCCACCCCCTGTCCTGATTTTTCACATTTGCTGTCTGGTCACCCTACCACAGGGAGAGGCCTCTTCCCACAGCGGTTTTACTTTCCCACTGTTTATATTTTGCAAAATGGGGAAATGGACATTATTTGGGAGGCGTCGGTCACTGAAGGGGGTCCCCACATTTGGGACACACCGTGGTGGCAGCTGGCGGGAGCTGATCTGGAAAGAACTGCACAGATGTGTGTAAAACATACCCATGCGCCCAATGGGCTTCTCTCTGGGTTGGCCTTCACCAATGAGAAGAGAGTGCTTGTTGTCTGCCCGTGGCCAGGAATAACTTCCTGAGTCTTTGGCATCGCCCTGCAGTTATAGGAGGGTGGCCAAGGGGCCGTGTCTCCCCTTTGGTCCCTGGGCAGCCCTGGATGAAATGACTGGAGCAAACAGGCCCCTGTGGTGTCTCCGTGCTGCAGTCGTCCCTTGGGCATTGCAAATGGACTCAGCTAGTCCTTTCTGCTGAGAAGATGAGCCTGCTGCACCTGGCCCCGACTGGCCAAGCCTCCATGGGCCCATCCCGTGATCTCCCTTGTTCAGCTGGCACTAGGCTGCGCGGCTGCTCATGTGTAAACAGGCCGGGCAGCACCAATCGATTCTGAGCCGGGGTCCTGTCAGCGGGTTCCCTGGGAAAACCCTTCCAGCTCCTTTGTCCGGCTCAGCTTCCCTTTCAGACTCAGCTGGCTATGGATTCCCCTGGGGGGTTGGACAGCTCACGTCTGTTCCCCATTTACCCTGTGCACCGGAGTGGGGAGATACGGGCCCTACGGTCAAGCCCTCACCAGCTAGAGAGGATCCTTATATTCTAGCCCCCCCAGGTATTTCATTGCCAGCTTTGAATGCCTTCTGTCTTCGGCTCCTTTATTCCCAACGGCACCGGAGAGGTGTGAAACACAAGGATACCTTTGAAACGCCTGGCTTTGCTTAGTGCACTTTGTGCGAGGGGCTGGCCAGAGCAATTACCCGTACTCCCCGAGCTGCCGGCTATGTTCACTGGAGTGTTTTTCTTTACAAGGTGTCAATACAAACCTCGAGCCATTTTTCAGACTTTGCCAATGGCTATAATTGAAAAGGCATGAATTGCCCTCGAGAGATTCCCCACTGCTCTGCATTATTATCTGCTGGATGGCAGCTCCATAGACTTGCACTGGGCCATGTATCATTTTTTTCAAATAGCCAGTTAATTACTAAATAAAACAACTCAGTTTTCAAGCTGATTAGCCCAGATTAATGGCCAGAAGCATGTTTCACTCTCCTCGACAATTTATCATGGAAAAGAACTACATCTTTAATGATTTCACTACCTGGCCTATTGAGGCTTGCTCCAATCTGTACAGCCTCCAATTTGATTTAATTGCTCTTCTTAGTTTGTGACCTGGAAAAAACCAAGTGACAGATTCTATTAGCGAAGCCCAGCTTGCAACTGGCTTGCCCTGCTACAAAGGCTCACTGGGAGTCTTTCTCCGCTGACTTCATTAAGAAGATATATAGAGGTCAAGTGTCACTCTGGCACAGAGCAATAGCATGTCGTTCATCAGCTGAAACAGGTTGAATAAACCTGTGTATTTTATTTTATTTTATTTTATTTTTCTCTGGCTCTTTTTCCGCCCCTAGTTTTTTAATCATATTTTTAGAAGGTTCTTGGTTTTGTTTAAGCTCCGTCAGTGTTGGAGACCAGTCTTACCGACATTAATGGCAGTTCATTTACGGTTGTTTCCGTATGAAATGGGAATGACACTCCTTTACCGTTATTCATTAAAAGACCCTTTGTTATACCGGAAAATATAAGACCCTTGAATTTGCCTTCTAATTAATATTCGATTCCATCACAGCTCTACTTGTAGTACAAATGCTTATTTCCCAAAGAGGCTGCTGTGAGGGCACATTGAATATGTCTTCAAGTACATCCTGAATTAGTGACTTCTTAGTGGGTGAAACCCCTGAAAACTTCACCCCACTGAAAACAATGGGACTTTGGCAATCGGCTCCTTGTTAGCTGAGCTCCAGCAGATCCCTTGACACTCTGTACATTAATAAATCAAGGTTCATGCCCCCCAGGAGTTTATAATCTACTTTCGAGACAAAGATTACGCCAAAGGGAGAAGCCGATGAGCATTCTGAGCAGGAGGTGGTGTCGGGACCTAGCAGTGGGTCTTCCCGGGGGGCGTGTTGCGAGGAGATGGGAAGTTGTTGGAACACGGCTGGCTATTCACATGGTCCATGTAAAAGAGTTATTAGTTTCGGTGTGGGAGAAGGACGGGGCAGCTGGCACTGGTTGGCCCCTTTGTTAGTGTTCTCAGCAGAGAGCCCGAAGGTTCAAAGGGGACGGGCACTGTGGTGCTCACCCCACCTCCTGGGGAGATTTGGCCCCTCCAAGGTGGGGCTGAGGCTCCTGACTGAGCCTGTGTGCAGAGTTCGCATTGCAGGTATCCCTGCTGTGCCTCTTCTGTTTGACGAGGGCTTCCTAGCACAGGGCAACTGGCCTGACGCGCTCACGTGTGTTGAAGTCCTGGAAGGTGAAACTCCCACCTGGGCAGAGGGGCAGTGCTGGGCCTGGGCCTCCCTCCTGGGGGACTCTTTGGGCCCTCACTGGCCGGGAGCAACCCTCCCCCGCCTCGTCGCTCACTCCTGACCCCCCTCTCCTCCCTGGCCTGGAGCGACTCCCACATCGTTGCTCACTCCACTTCCCCCTCCCCTCACTGGCCAGGAGTGACCCCCCCACCATTGCTCACTCCTCTTCCCCCTCCCCTCACTGGCCAGGAGTGACCCCCCCCTCCATCGCTCACTCTTCTTCCCCCTCCCCTCACTGGCCAGGAGTGACCACCCCCATCACTCACTCCTCTTCCCCCGCCCCTCACTGGCCAGGAGTGACCCCCGCCTCCATCGCTCACTCCTCTTCCCCCTCCCCTCACTGGCCGGGAGTGACACCCCAAAATCTGAAATGGCGCCCCTGACCTAAGGCGGGTGCTAGCTGTCCTGACGCCCTCGGCCGGTGAAAAGGACGGGGGGGAGCTGGAAACCCTTCTGAATCCCAGCGTTCGAAAGGAAGCTGCTCAGTACTAAGAGCCCGGAGCAATGGCCGCCATCTGCAATGGAAGCCCAGAGCAAGTGGTGGGTTCCTCAGACAGAAAAACCACCTGTAACCAATGGACGCCTTCCACAGCCAACGTCTTACATCTAAGGGCATCGAGGAGGCTGGTCAGGTGCCTCTAGCTTTTCCACGGTGGTCGTGTTGCTGCAGTAGTGAGTCCAAGGGCACCGGCCGGCCCATCGGCCTGGGATGGAGCCTGGCCTAAGAGATGGGGTCTCTGCCAATCCCCAGCATGTCCCTGCGTTGGGCCTTCCTGAGCTCGGTGCTGTGATGAGGCCCAAGGAAGGCAGAGGAGCTCTCTAGGGATGAAACCTCACAATCACCAGGGCTCAGAATCGCCACCATTTAGCTTGGCCTCTGCTAATCGCAATTAGCCTCATTCTCTGGGCTACCCAGCTGGCCTGGGGGAGGCCACTCCAGACTCCTACCTCTCTAAGGCTGCATCTGCACTAGCATTTCCCTGCAAATCTCTGCCCCCCTATCCCATACTGCTGCCAGCAGGGCAGCCCCTCCAGAGGTGGGTGCAGCGACAGCTGATGCTGGGAGGGTTTCTTGTGGGAAAGGCACTTGTTTCACACCGGATTCCTCCAGAAACCTCTCTTCCCATGCGGAGAGCAGTGGAAGGTGTGACTGGGTCAGGCTGACAGAGGAGAGCTAGGGCAGGGCCTTGTAGAAGGCCCATGAAAGCACCACTGCCCACAATGGGGTTTTTGTTATACCCCGGCCCCACTGTGCTCAAGCAGCAATGCAGCTCCACCAGTAGGGGCGCTAGTGAGACAGGGCACAAGTGTCTTTATCACCATGTCAGGCTGGACACACCATAGTGAACGACAGGTGCGCCCCTCCTTGTGGTCCTGGCCTCGGTCTGCAGCCAGCGTGGGGTAGGTGAGACTTTCCAAGTGAAGGCAGAGATGCTGCTTCACGGCACAGGGTGAAGATATTCGCGGCCTGCTATTAGCATGTTTACGGCCACTCCTTTCCACGACTCCAAACCTGGCCTGTGCTTGCCGTCTAAACGAGCTCACGGAGGCCACCTTTGGGCTTTCAGACCCAAACGAAGTCAAATAAGCTGCCTGTTCAGTTGAAAGAGCCATTGACCATTGTCAGAGTTCGCTGCTTTAATATATGGAGATATGCCTATCTCATAGAACTGGAAAGACCTTGAAAGGTCATCGAGTCCAGTCCCCTGCCTTCACTAGCAGGACCAAGTACTGTCCCTTGACAGAATTTTTTTTTGCCCCAGATCCCTCAATGGCCCCCCTCAAGGATTGAACTCACAACCCTGGGTTTAGCAGACCAATGCTTAAACTACTGAGCTATCCCTCCCCCTTTAGAGAGAGTGTCCTGTGTTGTCCCCTTTGCATGGGCCTCGTGGTGGCTGTTGTGAGACCATCTGGCTGCACGTCCTGCACGAGACGTCCATCGGTCATGAGATGAGGTGTCCGCACAAACAAACTGTCCTAAAACAAATCAATGACCTGGATGAGCTGCTGAGCACCAGTGAGTTACAAGCGGCGATGGGCAAATCTGAAAGATTCAGAGGCTCGGTCCACCCATCCACCCATCCCACAGCCTTTGTGTAGCACTTAGCATTGGAGTACCTCTGGACATCGGGGATTCAGACGTTTTACATGAGGCTTCAACTCTCTCTGAACGTCTTCTTTCTAGGAACCTGAGACGAATGCCGGGCTTTTATCTCCCACGTGTGACGGCGTCGGAGACCCACGTCCCAGCCTGACAAAAGAGGTGGCATGTGGGAAACTTTAAGAGTCACCTAAACGTCGATCTCTCCCAAACGAGATGTTTCGGGTTGGTTTTTATTCCATCTTCCATTGCTGGTTGGCTGGGTTATCGGAGCCCCTCAGGTGCACAATGACTGATCTTTGCAAAGTGTCGGCCATTGCCCCCCACAGTAAAGTCAGTTGTGCCCAGGAGAAGCAAGGGGATAGTTGGGACTGATGGGGGATTGTCTCTCTAAAATGGCATTTGGGGCTGTGTGTGTGTGTGTGTGTGTGTGTGTGTGTGTGTGTTAACTCATGTTAGTTCATTACCCAATATGCACTGTGTGTATCTGGGCGGGGGGAGGGTGAAAATTGACAGAGCCACTGAATATTTTTAATCCAGGTTCATTCTTGTGCAGGTCAGCCTGACTCGGGGAATTGGCCCATTCCTGGGAAAGGGTTTGCCTCGTTTGGGGAGCAGGTAGGATGAGAAGCTCTCCAGCAACGTCCCTTTCGTGAGCAAGACGATGACCAAATCAGGAGTGGGAAGCGTGAGACCAAGGCCATAGCCCAATATTGGTGATGATCTGATTTGAATTTCAGTCTCTTATAGACTGAGGGGCCAGCGATTCACAGGTTCCTACAGTTTAACACCAGAAGGGACCATCAGATCAGCTAGTTTGACCTTCTGCATATTACAGGCCACTAAATCTCACCCCGGTGCCTCTGTATTGAGCCCAATAACTTGTTTGACTAGAGCATTTCTTCCACAAAGGCTCCAGTCTGGATCTGAAGATACCAAGAGATGGAGAATGCACCACTTCCCCTGGGAGTGTGTTCCAATGGGGAGCTATCGTCTCTGTTAAAATAAATACATCTAATTTGTCTGGCTTAGGTTCTTGTTCTGCCGTTCTCTGCTAGGTTAAAGGGCCTGTTAGTACCTGGTATTCTCGCCCCATGAAGGTACTTAGCCATGGTCACCTCTCAATCTTCTTTTTGATAAACTAAACAGGTTGAGCTCTCTGAGCCTCTCACTGGAAAGCATTTGCTCCAGCCCTTGAATCATGTTGTGACTCTTTTCTGCACCCTTTCCAGTGCTTTGCCATCCTTTTTAAAATGTGGACCTCCGAAATGGACGCAGTATTCTGGTATCAGTCTCACCAAGGTAAAAGCACGTCTCTGCCGCTACCCTGTTTACTCTGAAGCATTGCATCCATCTAACACTGTAGCCGTGCTATATCTACCCTCTCTAGTACTGTGCAAATATCTCGGATGCACAGCTTGGATTTGCATCCAGATCCAGTTCTGAACAAGTCCAAAGATCAGGGGGCTCGGCATGGGGAGGGGTGGGGGGGGTGGCTTAGGTCCATCTCCAGCAGCAGCAGTTCCCCAGCACTCCTGGTCCCCTGAGCCCTGCAAAAGCCTGGGAGTCTCTTGGGGCAGCCCCACCCCTGTGCACTTGGAAGGGGAGCCTGAGGCAGACAGCGTGCGCCATGGCCTGTGGTTGCATCCCAGGTGAGTCCCTGCTGTAATCACCTAGTAACAGAGGTGACACTTCGTCCCCTCCTGGCTGTGAGAGCTGTTTGATTAGTGCTGGATTCACCCTGTGACTGAACGGGAACAGCTGACAAGCCCCTTGCTAATCCCCACAGCCAGGCACCCAAGCTGTGCGGTGTGCTATGACCGGGTGCCTCAGATCTTCATTTCACCAGGCACTCGCTGCTTCCCCACCCCCTCCTCCAGTCCCGCCCCATTTGACTTGCTGTCTCTAAACGTGCTTTCTGGTTGTCCTAGCGTAGCCGTTATGTCTCCTGACCCTCTTGCCCCCTCCCTCATGCTCTCGGGTTTGTTGGGCACCGATTGGTAGCTCATTTAGCTGGGGAAGGGAAGCGGTGTCACCTTTTGAAGTGAGTATCGTTGTCCCCTTTTGATTGTTGCCATAACCAAGGTGTGACACAGTCCACATCTGCTCCAGCTGCTGACCACGCCCACGTGAGGAGCGCGGCGAGGTGGAAGGCTTGTACGGTGTCATTCCCGGCCGCCTGGAGCCACATTTGGGACTTTAAAGCCAAGATCAGTGTTGAGCGATACAACCCCCCACTCCCAAGGATCTCCCATTTCAAACCCTTGCATGTTGCTAACGAAGAGCCAAGAATTAAGGTACGAGGCATTTTTCCACTTGCCTTTGTCTTGTTACGTCGCAGATCTTCAGTCACCGTGCCCCCAACCGCTCTTACTGGAGCTCCTGCAGAAGCCACTCGATGACATAAATAGCTTAAGGAAAAGCAGTGGCCCAAACAGGAGCACTTGAGAGGAAGGCTCTGGCTTGCTGTTCCCCAGGGTCACACTGTTGATCACACACCACGCGAGCTTGTCAGCATTTCCTTACCCTCAGAGCCGAGTGAACAACTTGCCAGGAATAATGTATCCGGTGAGCTTAGCAGCTCTTTCTGCTCGAGGAATATCTGCACACAGAGAGCACCTTCTCCAAGCCCTTGGAAATTATGCAGCATGTTTTATACCGATTTTTACCCCTGCGCCCGAGCCAGCAGGGAGAAAGGAGGGACACACCGAGCCCCTGGCAGTTGGTTGGCAGAACCCCCACTACAAGCACCTCTGCAATTGTCAGTATTTCAAGGAACCGGCTGATGGCACTCATTGCACTAGAGGCGGTAGGAGGAAGGCAGGTGCGGGGCTGGAGAGATGATGCCAGGAGTCCCTGGAGTATGCAACATACTCGGCTGCAGAAGACAGAAAGAGGGCGCCCCTTAGTTATGTTGCATGGTATTGTTTCTGCTCCTGGCTAGATGGGCACACAAGTCCTTCCACCAGTGTGAACGCGTGCGCATGCAGTTTTGATCCACATCCGTTGTTCACGTACACATACAATGCGCAATGTGCGACATGCTCTCAGCCGGGCTCACCTCTACTGTCACATGGCATGGAAAGAGGTGGGCTTGTAACAGATGTTTTGTAGCATGTTATTTCTACTCTATGGAATCATTCCAGCTTTGTGTGTCACACGCATTCCCCGCCAGGGGTCTACCTGAAATATAACTGGTCAAATGTAGGCTAGAAATTGGATTCCCTTGATTATTTCCGCAGGGTTAGCGCCTTCCATCCAAAGAGCTTCCAACACTTGATAAGCAGTGACCCTTCCAGTGTATCTCCGCAGGGATGCACTTCGTTTCCCAGATGGAACCTAGAAGAGCGGAATCAGCGAGAACAGACATTCCAAAGCTTTGGAGTCAATGAGATCGGGTCATTAATATACATGGCCACCATGCTACGGCCACAGGCTCTGGGGGCTTTCATGACTGGGACTGTTTTCCTGAATCAGGCCCTGAGTGTCTCTCTTCTCCCTGAGAATACAACCCCCCCGGGAATCTTCCTGGGGGTGTCGGGAGCAGCCACCCTGACGTACAGCGTAGCACTGAGCACTCTGGCACGCTCTAAGCTGAATCCACACGCCCAGGCTTTCATCACTGGTGCGATATTGATGTTCAGCGTGCCGTGCAGAGCAGGTGTTAATGGAAGGTCACTTGCGGCTTGACCTCCGTATAATTACTAGGCTGTTTCCAGCTCTCGCCTTCCATGTTAACACAGATCAATGCTGCAAATTGGTACGAGGCTTGAAGGGAACGTGCCTGCGGTGCTGCTCCGCTGTCCGCCGTCCTCCAGGGGTTGTCTCGTTTACTAGATTTCTAAAAACTTGCCTGGGCCTCTGAGTGTGTTTGTATCAGTAACAGCATGACCGTGTCTAAAGAGCAGGTTGTGTTGCCAGCAACTTGCTGTAGGAAAAAACAATTCCCGTGTTTCCCATCCTCGCCAGCCCCACCGTACAGCCTCAGCTGGGCATTGGAGCTGACTTGTCTCTGGGTCCGTTCCCGCTCCCAGAGTGATACTGCCCAGTGGAGAAGGAATGAAAGTGCTGAGCTTCTCCAAGAGGGCCCCAGCAGCAGAACGCAACAGGAGACCATGGTCTCGGGCAAGGAAGTGAAGGAAGTTGTGACTAGTGGCTGTGGGGGGTGGAAAGGTTGTTGGCACATTTTAATTACCTGGGTTGGGCTGGATCTAGCGACTTTTAACTGTTGTTGAGGAAATCGCTTCCTTTCTTATCACCTCGGGTTTGTTCATGCCTCTGCCGTCCGTCTGTCTCCATGCTCACCCAGCCGACGCCGTCCATTTGCAGCTCAGCCGTATCTTGTGGGACGTGGGAATGATCGGGGGTATACGATATAGGAATACGCTGTTCCCACACGGCTCAAGGAAAGTTGCAGGGCTGCGTTCCTACACGAGCCTTGTGCCTCCACGTCCTTCCAGAGACGATGGTAGATGCACGTCCACTGCCTGGCTGGGCTGCAGGGGATCTGGAGCTGTAAATAAACGCCGGCCATTGTCTCTCTTAGCCTTTCATCTGCAGTAAGGTCAGATGGCAGCTCGCAAGGCTCAAGCCTGCATCATCCTGTGGCATTGGCTGAGGAAGGCGTTTTTCAGGATAGTGGGGAAGGTGACAGGCAGAACAGCCCCATTAGAGTCGGCATCTAAAGTTCTTGCTTGGTAGTAGGTGGCTTTGGGGTTGATATTCAGGAAATCCTCTTCCCTCCTGCTGTAACTTCTGTGGACTTCTTAGGACTGGATTTCTGAGCCAGTTCTGAACTGCAGACCAAGTGAGGTTGGCTCACTTTTATGTTCTCTTTCAGCTCAACTAATAACAGACCTGGTCCCAAACGCCACCAAGCTTTGGGTAGTTCCGGATTCAGATCCAAGTGCAGCAGCTGCCTGGTTCCTCTCTTTCTCCAACGGGTAAAACCAGCAGCCGAGATCCAGCCACTTCAGGGGGAATTTGTAAAATGCTGACTATGTGGCTTTCACTAATATTCTATATTTCACTTGCCAAGGCTTGAAAACTACTGCATGCTAGAGGAATGAGAAGCACTAATTTCGTATCCGGTTATTATTCTGTGGCTTTCCACTGAGTTTATTCTTAATTCTTCCTTGCAGTATTTTAAAGTCCTGTTGAAGGATCTTCAGAGTCAATGGGCATAATTCTTTACATTAAATGCTCATTACTTCACTGGAGTTACTCCTAATTTACACTGGTGTAACTGAGATCAGATTCTGGTCGTTTCTGTTCTATGTCTAATGCAGCTTTCTGGGATGTTTCCTGAGTGATGATCAGAGAAGAACAGAATCTATGTACTGGAGATGATCAGATACTGAAATTATCTGTTCAGTTTGTAGATTACACTTACTGTGCGTGTGTGTGTGTTACATGTACATACACACACTGTACAAGGGAACAGTATTCTGCAATAATGGCCAAAGTATGTCTGTTCTTTGGAGCTTTCAGAACATTGTACTGCAGGTTTTTTTAAAAAAAACAAAGGCAGAAGTGGCTTAAAAATAATATTGGATAAAGGGGTCAGGCAGAGAAACTGGTGGGCCTGATTTTCCACTGCTCTGCTGCTTGTGTTGTCACTTAGACCAGTGCAAGATGGGTGTGAGATGCCCCCATTCTGACCTGGTAATGTTTTATTCTCCATCTGCACAGTAGATGATGACACAAAGCGCCGGACAGGGGGAACCAGACCATATGTATTTAGCACAATCAGCCTCAGCCATCCCCAGTCTAAGGCCTGATCTATACATGGGTTTTGTACTAATGTCACTATTTCGGTGAGGAGGTGAGTTTTTTTTTTTACTGAAATAGTGAAATAGGAATACGCTCTGTCAGTATAAGCATCTTCATAACTGTAGAAATGTGTCCACCTGTGACGGATCGTACTGCCATAACTTTACCAGTCAGTGTTTTATTGCTTTACTGATACCAGGGTCTGCTCTACCGGTATTGTTCAAGCACAGTTCTTGAATGTATCCAAGCCCTGAAATCTGTCTGTCCTGCTTTATTTGTCTTCCATTTTCTGTCCTCTCCCAAGGATGCTCAAAGCCGCATCCTCCAGCTTGAGGGCTTTCGTCCACCAGCATGTTCACTTTGTTGACAAATGTGGGAGTCCCAGTGATGCACGTCTTAATTCTTTGTGCAAACTCTCCAGCACGGCGCATCCCTGACTCAACATCCTTCTCCTCTCTCTCCACCGAGCTTTGTGTAGGCGACGCCTGTTATTGTTTGAAATAGTCTCATCTTATGGGAATGAAAAACACACACAAACTGGAGGAGAAAATACTTCAGGTGCTTGGTGATTTTTAAAAACCCGATTCCCTTTCCTCTGGCAGCTATAATTTTTCCGCGGTGATGTTGCCATAGAGATGGTGTCCAATCTATCTCTGTTGATTTTCCCCTTGATGAAAGGCCATGAATAGGCACTGAGGTAGGTAAATGTATGCAGTGACACTGAGCGGATGATTCTATTCTGACAAATTCCTGCAACATTTGTTTCC
Source organism: Macrochelys suwanniensis (assembly GCA_033296515.1). Taxonomy (NCBI): domain Eukaryota; kingdom Metazoa; phylum Chordata; order Testudines; family Chelydridae; genus Macrochelys; species Macrochelys suwanniensis. The sequence continues at coordinate 1,667,460 of CM065783.1, read as the reverse complement.
AGGCTTGTCTGAGGGCTGGGACACAGTGTTGGGCTTTTTGTTCCACGTGCTGCCCTCACAGGGACGGAGTTAATGGAAGCCTTGTTCTGAGCTGCTGGGGCAGAAATTTTTTTGCTGAGGGAGACAAAAGCTGAACCGGCCACCTCAGAGGTTGCTTTGGGAAGGCCGTCTCACGGGGGCTCTCAAAGGAAATAGGAGATAACGTGCAACCCAGGAGACTCATCAAACGTGTTCAAGCACCCTCCCTGTCACCCCTTTCTTACACATCTGCTTCCTCAGGCTTCTTTGCTGGGGAGCTTTTCTCCATCAAGGGTATTAATTAGATTTGCCTTTTTTCTGCCTGCCAGGGGAATAACACACGGCTCCCTGCAGCATGCCCAGGAGTTCAGCTCAGGGGATGTGGCCATGGTGGGATGGCGGGAGCAAAGCTCCCCTCTCTCGGAAAGAAAGAGATTACAATATGCCGAAATCCAAACGCAGGGAGCCAGGAGACTTTGAGCCATTCACAGCACAAAGGACGGTCAGGCTGTCACGTTCCAGGCCAAACTGACAGTGATTGTTTAGGGGTAGCAAGAGAAGGTGTAATGGGGAGTGATAGCATGCAGCTAAAAAAGCAAAATTTGGGCTGAATAACAGAAAATACGACCTAAGAGTTGCCGGCTCTTGTGATTTTACCCTGAGGCTCTTGATATCTGTGTTTTCCTTTATAGCCCTAGCTCCTGGAGTCCTGTGATTATGTAAGAATCTCAGCTTGCAATTTTTTAAAGGTTCTGGCCCTTGTGGTTGTAGAGAAAAGTCTGAAAATGTGAAGCAAGCGCAACCTAGCGGCTCAGAGAGCAGAAGACAAAGAAAAACAACCTAGCAGGTCCTTCTGTCTCATGATTTTTAAGCCATTCTCAGGACTTTTCAGATCTGACTCATGTGTTTTAAATGCTGGGGTTGGTGACACGGTACTTGGAAGTTCTGCTGGGCTGCAGAATAACCTGTCAAGGGAAGAGATGGGAAGCCTCACTGCTAAAGACTTTTGAAACCAGACTAAGCAAAGCATTAGAACCCTGCACTGCTGTGGGGTGTTGCTGTGCTAATTTCTGCTGATCGCCTCCCAGAGGTGGCTGCATTTTAGCAGTGGGAAAACGTATTCAGCTTTAATTTTCTAAAGCACATGGGATCCATACGATTGAGAAATCGTACATCAATGTAAAATATCATCTGTATAATCTGCCTATATATACTAGAGCGGAGGGAATAGTTTCCAGTGAATAATTTAATGAATTTTGTCTCTGTTTCTGCTCACCAAATGCCCACACACAGAAGGGTTTTTCTTCAAATGCATGTAATGAATGTTTTTTTAGACTTACTGTGTTGACGACTCTAGAGTGACTGCAGTTTGCTGTGAATTGAGCATGCAATAGCTGATATTTAAGCTGTCTTAATGAGTTGAGATGGGTTCCATAAATCACATGGTATTGTTTCTGTCTCCTGATTGGCTGAGAGTAATTCTTTTAGTGCCCAGTCCTGCAAATGCTTCAGCATCTGTAGATACCCAAGCAATCCTATTGGACTATATTTATCATTAATGTATTTAGATATTATATGAGATCGTTTGGCTGAGACCTTAATGATCAAGATCAGGCTGCCTGCTCTGAGTGATATGCAAGGTCCTATGTCAGTTTTTTAAGAGAATGACTTTGTCTTCTCACTTGTGCACTCACGTGGTTGGTTGCTGCCATCCACCCCAAGTATATCTGCATTTTCAACGATGCTGTGGGGATAGAAGACTTCAGCCCGCAAAGACTTAAGCGGGTGAGTAACCATGTGAGTATCACATTTAACTCAGGAGGGCAATTCCTATGCCTGTGTGTTTGCCGATAAGGTCATAGTTTGTAAAGTGCTTTGGGATCCTTCAGGATGAAAGGTGCTGAGGAGATATGAATTCATAAGTTCCCAGGCTAGGACTGTTATGATCATCCAGTCTGATCTCCTGATAGCACAGGCCAGAGACCTGCCTCACAACCGTTCCTAGAGCAGATTTTCTTAGACAAACATCCAGTCTTGATTTTAAAATGGTCACTGATGGAGAATGGCTAATCACTCACACTGTTAAAAATGTGCACCTTATTTCTAGTCTGACTTTGTCTAGCTTCAACTTTCAGCCGTCTATCACTATGAGGCAGGTTTCTAATCCTTTAATCATTCGCGTAGCTCTTCTCTGAGCCCTCTCCAGTTTATCAACATCCTTGTTGGATTGTGGGCACCAGAACTGGACACAGGATTCCTCCAATGGCCATAGGCACAGTGCCAAATACAGAGGTAAAATCACCTCTCCGCTCCTACTCAAGATCCTGCTGTATATGAATCCCAGCATTGCATGAGCCCAGCGCCAAATCCCCGTCCCACGGTGGGGCGCGGGAAATGTGGTGTACAGAAGACCCCACTCCCCGGTGCCGCTCTCGGGGGCCCAAGTCCTTCTGATCGAGGCACAGCCCGTGGACGGTGTGAGGCCGGTAGCGGCCCCCGGCACGCCGGGACGGGGTCTTCTTGGAGTCCAAGAATGCAGCCCAAAGCTGGTGGTAAACTCCATCTAAGGCTAAATACTGGCACGAGACCGATAGTCAACAAGTACCGTAAGGGAAAGTTGAAAAGAACTTTGAAGAGAGAGTTCAAGAGGGCGTGAAACCGTTAAGAGGTAAATGGGTGGGGTCCACGCAGTCTGCCCGGAGGATTGGGGGGAGGGATAGCTCAGTGGTTTGAGCATTGGCCTGCTAAACCCAGGGTTGTGAGCTCAATCCTTGAGGGAGCCATTTGGGGATATGGGGCAAAAAATTGGGGATTGGTCCTGCTTTGAGCAGGGAGTTGGACTAGATGACCACCTAAGGTCCCTTCCAACCCTGAGATTCTATGATTAGCTTTTTTGGCCACATCATCACACTGGGAGTCTGTGTCCAGCTGATTATCCACTATGACTCCCAAATCTTTTTCAGAGACACTTCTTCCCAGGATAGAGTCCCCCGACGTGTCAGTATGGCCTGCGTTCTTTCTTCCCAGAGGCATAGGTTTACATTTAATTATATTTAAACGCATATTGTTTACTTGTGCCCAGTTTACCAAGCGATCCAGCTTGCTCTGTGTCAGTGACTTCTCTACATTGTTCACCACTCTTTCAATTTTTGTGTCATTTGCAAACTTTATCAGTGATGGTTTTATGTCTTCCCACAGGTTACTGATAAAAATTTAGGATCCCACTGGAAAAACACCTGCTCAGTGATGATTCCCCATCTACAATTACATTTTGAGACCTATCAGTCAGCTAGATTTTAATCCATTTAATGTGAGCCATGTTAATTTTATACCATGGTAGTTTTTTAATCAAAATACCAGGCGGTAACAAGTCAAATGCCCCATAGAAGTGTATTACGTCACCGCTATTGCCTTTATCAGCCAAACTTGTCATCTCATCAAAAAAAGATATCAAGTTAGTTTGGCTGGATCTATTTTCCATGACCCCATGTTGATTTGAATTAATTACAGAACCCTCCTTTAATTCTTTGCTAATCGAGTCCCGCATCAGCCGCTCCGTTATCTTACCCGGGATCAATGTCAGGCTGACAGAGCTATAATTACCTGGTCCCCCCGTTTACCATTTTTAAAAATTGGCACATTCACTTCCTTCCCGACTTCTGGAACTTCCCCAGTGCTCCAAAACCTAATGAAAAATGAATCTTCCTAGGGTCATCTCTGTGTAAGTGCAAACAGGAATGTAACCTCAAAGGACCTGTTTACTGAAACGTGTATGATCTAGAAAACAGGTAAAATATCTGGGCATATTTCTAAACTTGCCCCAAATCAGGGAACCAGCCCGCTTTGATTCTGAACTAATCTTTTCTTTTTTCATCTGATTAAAATTTCACCAGCTAGACGAAACCCAGACACTTGCATGTATGACCTTTACACAGCGGAGTAGTCCCCGTGAACTCAGTGAGATGATTCGCATGCATATGTGTTTGTAGAATCAAGGCCCTGCCTTGGGGGTGTTAGTCAGGATGGCCAACGGCTTTCCTCCCACCTTAGTGAATGATGCTGATTTCTCCTACCTTGAGCCCCTCTGATGGGGCTGAGAGGGGAACTGAGTTTGCTTTCTCCTGTAGTTGTTTAAAGGGTGTATTCTCTCTCAATGCATAACTTCCATTCACTCTGCCATGCACAGGAGAGCCTGGGGGACCCTTTTTTCTGCTGTGCACAATGTATGACTCTTTTGTAATGAAAACCTGTAGAAGTGGAGCTAAGAGCACCAAACCCTGGTCACTTACAATGTATAACCAAAAGAGGCACCACTTTCAGTAGCGAGTAGCAGGGCTGACTCCAGGCACCAGCCTACCAAGCACATGCTTGGGGCGGCACCTTCGGGAGGACGGCGCTCAGGTGGGTTGTTTTTTTTTTTTTTAAATATACTGCGGCGGGGTGGTGTTGGGGGATTGCTGGGGCGGGCTGCAGGCAGGCTTGCCGCCCTCCCCGCGGTGCTCCGGAGACGGCCGGGAGAGTGGGGCCGCGGCTGGGCTTGCCGCCCTCCTCCCGGCGCTCCGGCAGGGAGAAGTGCTGGGGGTGAGGGGGGTTGTGGCGCAACACTGTGTGTGCGGGGGGGTGTTTCCGTGGTCGCTGCGGGGGGGGGGGGGGTATTTTTTTTTTGTTTCGGTGGGGTGGCACTTGGGATTTGTTTGTTTTTTGCTTGGGGTGGCAAAAAAGTTAGAGCCGGCCCTGGCGAGTAGTAACATTGCCAGTCCTTATAAATAACCTTCGAAGCCCCACAACATTCGTAGGAGGTAAGTCTTTCAGGATTACTAGAGAGTGCTGTGCTTTATGGAGAGCACGGACCATTCTGCAGCCTAGAAAAAAATATCTTCCAATATAATACTGCCATTTAAGGGAAATCAGACCTGAAAAGCAGCTGTCAAACTTTAATTTCCTGGCTAATTAATGGCTGAGAATCCATCCTTTAAAGACTCTTGACCCTAGAAACAAAATTTATTAGTACTTTCAGATTTTGCACAGTAGTGCTAAATGGGGCATGTAATGTACTAATTTAGTGCTTCTTTAGCATAATCACACCCCACCTACAGAGCTACATTTCCTTGGCAGGCAGCTTTCACAAGACCTGCAAAGAACTTACGTAGGACATTTCACCCTATTATTCATTTCACTGATGCCTGGGAATCGATAAATGTGATTTTCCCCCCTGTACTTCCCCATGAAAAAGCATAAAAACACCCACTGATCTTAATGGGGATGATTAAAATGCAGACAATTCAGTTCTCTTCACTACTAGCCGTGGGGAGACATTTCCTTTTACTGTATGTCTAATGTGATTCTAAACTCCACAAAAATGATGACCTAGGAGATAAATTCTACTTTCCAGAAGGAAGAGTCAGACTCGCATGTTAGCCTCAGCTCTGACTGTCTGAGTCATAGCTATATTTAGAGCATGTTCCTTTAAACGGTAAAACAGACACCCCACCTCCAACTTGTAAATATTTCTACAGCACTGCAATTTTGTTAAAAACCGCCCTTTAAAATTGAACGTGGACCCACCCCCAAAGGGAAACAGCCCAGCGCAGTGTGATTAAAGCCGCTTAACTTGTTGATTAATTACCCAGCCTTGTTTTTCTGGCTTCCCTTGGGTTGCGGGTTAGAGCTCTGGCCACAGAAAAATCAAGCCATTTGTCTCGTGCGTCTGCATGCCAATAGGATCTCCTTAAACATGCTCTTACAGTGGCTGTGGCGGGGTTCTGTGTCACGCAAAGCACACCCCAATTTTATTTTTTTGCTTTTTTTCGACCTCAGTCTCTGGCAGTTCGACCATGCAACAGAGTCGTTTTCAGAAGTAGTTTAGGTATATTTCTAGCTGTTTGTTCAAAGAATAAGAATACCTTGTTTTTGGTGAAAAGGAATAGAAATAGTCTGATGTGTTTAATTTCTATGAATAAAATCCTTTGTAGAAAGCACAGCCCCCACTAATGTTAGTCTCCTTCCAGAAATGCTTTTAACTGGACAAAAATGAGAACGGTTCGTTAAAATGGGCTCTGAACCTCGTATCAGCTTGCAGCCTACCAATACTAGTCAATACCCTGTCCTGCAGCGAGTCCACTCCCCTGGGGAACCCCTTTGACAGGGCTGGGGGGGCAGGATGAGGATCGAATATCATTGATTAACCCGTTGCACGTTTCCAGCCCTCAGTCACGGTGGTATCAATCCGGAGAACGTCGCCAAGGTCACTAATTACTCTGGATTGGCGTTAGTGTAAGTGAAAGCAGGAGTCACTCTATTGACTTTGGAGTGACTCTGGATTTACACCAATGCAACTGAAAGCAGGAGTCGAACCATATAGGATCTCAAAGTCCTTTGCACAGGTGGTGTCGCTATCATCCGCCCCACTTTACAGCTGCAGAGAAGTAGGGTAAATCCGAAGGCCCATGACACATTTCTGGCAAGGCTGTGACTAGAACGCCGGTTTCCTGACTTGGGGCCTAATGCTGTGAGGTGCTGAGCCTCCCCCCACCCCTTTGCCCAGCTTCCATTGACGTCAGTCGGAGATGAGACCGTTCAGGGCTTTCCCTCCCCTGTTCTACCTTGTGCGTCCCACCTGCTCTTTGGAGTGAGCTGTGTAAGGGAAGAACGGAACAGAGCTGACCCACGGGAACCTACCAGCTTTCAGACTGCAGGACGCTCGTGTGTGACAACTGAGTCCTACTGTGCTCCCAGATCAGACCAAACTCCGGCTGATTTCGAGGCTGATGGATCTTTGCCTGACTGAGGAGCTGGGGATGGCTGCAATAGAATTTCTTCTGGCCCCTGTTCATTCACGTTTCTAAGTGAATTTGCTTCAGCGGTGTCCACAGCTCTTTGGAGAGCTGAGATGATGCCTTTACTGGCAGGAGTATTAGCAGTTTTTAGAAAGAGAATTTCACCTTCATAGTCACAAGCATTCATGGTAGAAACCTGATCCTAGGAGTAATGCTTAACCAACCAGAGGGGGAAAATGACACCATGTAACCTGCAATGTGTCCAGTCGGAACAGCTGAAATTTCAAAATTGGAATATTTGCAACAAACAAGCTACAGCCCAAGGATGTTTTGCAGGATTTATTCAGTTAATAATTTTTAATAACAAATACCTGTGAAGAAATCCCAAGCAGAGAGAGAGGCAAAATGAATACAAAGATTCCTAGTTAGCAATCTTTCACCCTGCTCTAGTAGGCTAAGTAATTAATACTGTCCAACCTGTCAGGGAAATTAAGATTTAGCTAGGTACTATGTATACAACACTCGGAGGGTCTCGTGTGGAAGGTGCAAAATAAGTGGAAGATATTATTACTAGAAATAATAGTTCACCACAGGAGACGCGTGGCCACTATTTTCAAAGTGTTTTCATTTAGTATCCACACACATTGCCAACGAATACAATTGCTTTAGAAATAACAGATCAAACCCGCCACTAGTGTAACTCAGCATCGTGTGCTATTGACTGCAGTGGAGTTACAGATTTGCCCCAGATAAGGGGCTTGCATTGCCTAAAACATGTCATATAGTGGGCATTTCTCACCCTAGTGTCTGTGTGCCTTAAAATATGAATGAATGTAGCCTCACCCCTGGTGAGGGAAGGAAGTGTTCACGCCACAGAGGAACGTGAGTATTAGGAGCTTCGGTTCCATGGGTTTCAAATTAGTCCATGGACGTTTCACTCCTGTATCTGAGCACAGAGCTGGACCCTTAGGGGAGGGAGGCCGTGCTTCGGAGTAACTGAGAACAGAATTTCATCCCTAAAGTTTGAACAGACACTTGCCAAAAGACTCGTATGGACTTCAGTGAGCTTTGGATCAACCCTTGATGAACTGAGCTGAATACAGTATCTCCAGCACCGTCCCAGGCCCTGTTTCAGTTTCATTTGTACACCAAAAAGAAATGCAGAGCCATCTAATAACGCCTCCACCAGACATGCGTGCGGTGCCCATGGCCCAGGCCCAAATCTCTTCCTCTTGCATTTCCCAGAGTTGCGTTATGCCTGCCACAGCCTAGGGTTGAAATTACATTTATTAACCTTGGTGTGGGAGGGTGGGGTCTGTGGGGAAGGGAACCCTAGGGCACAGGTCCCAAACTGAGGCTATGTGGGACCAAACTTTCAGGTGCTCAGCACCCAAAGCTGGGGCCTGATTGCCAAGACAGATCTGTACCCAGCAGTCATAGAATCATAGAATATCAGTGTTGGAAGAGACCTCAGGAGGTCATCTAGTCCAACCCCCTGCTCAAAGCAGGACCAATCCCAACTAAATCATTCCAGCCAGGGCTTTGTCAAGCCGGGCCATAAAAACCTCTAAGGATGGAGATTCCACCACCTCCCTAGGTAACCCATTCCAGTGCTTCACCACCCTACTAGTGAAAAAGTTTTTCCTAATATCCAACCTAAACCTCCCTCTCTGCAACTTGAGACCATTACTCCTTGTTCTGTCATCTGCCACCACTGAGAACAGCTGAGCTCCATCCTCTTTGGAACCCCCCTTCAGGTAGTTGAAAGCAGCTATCAAATCCCCCCTCACTCTTCTCTTCTGCAGACTAAATAAGCCCGGTTTCCTCAGTCTCTCCTTGTAAGTCATGTGCCCCAGCTCCCTGATCATTTTCGTTGCCCTCCGCTGGACTCTTTCCAATTTGTCCACATCCCTTCTGTAGTGGGGGCCCCAAAACTGGACACACTACTCCAGTGCCGAATAGGGGGGAATAATCACCTCCCTTGATCTGCTGGCAATGCTCCTACTAATACAGCCCAATATGCCGTTAGCCTTCTTGGCAACAAGGGCACACTGCTGACTCATATCCAGCATCTCATCCACTGTAATCCCCAGGTCCTTTTGTGCAGAACTGCTGTTTAACCAGTCAGTCCCCAGCCTGTAGCGGTGCATGGGATTCGTCCTTCCTAAGTGCAGAACTCTGCACTCGTCCTTGTTGAACCTCATCAGATTTCTTTTGGCCCAATCCTCTAATTTGTCTAGGTCACTCTGGACTCTATCCCTACCCTCCAGCGTATCTACCTCTCCCCCCAGCATAGTGTCATCCGTGAACTTCAGTGTTGCCAATGTTATGAAACTCCAGGCCTCATGTGCTTGGCAGCCCTGCACTATGATATTAAGGAGAAAATGGATGGTGGCTAGTTCACTTGATGAATTTTCAGTATTTACGTATACATGACGCTGTTTCTTTGGACTGTTCTTGGTGTATTGCTGTGGTTGGTTAGACAGGCAGCGATCTGGGGCGTTGTCACCTTCCGATGGCTGTTCAGAATTTCATTGTCTGCTGTTGAGATGTAGGAATTCGAGCCCTGGAAAAGTAGCCGTCCCTGTCCCTGTATCGGTGTGTGTGTGCTGGCGATGGCTGACCCTCAGCAACCTTGGAGATGGGATCATCACACCCTTCTCCGTGACCCAGGTCGGCATGCTGGGAGCGGAAGTTTCAGGGGGAGAGGTTCTCGTGGGGGCTCAGCGGTTCTGGCTGAAGAGCCCAATCCTGTGACCCCAGCAGAAGAGCTCTGTGGGGCTCGAAAGCTTCTCTCTCTCACCAGCAGAAGTTGGTCAGCCAATAAAATATTCCCTGCCCCCCATGGCTCGCCCCCGTCCGCTCCTAGTACAGTCGGTGAGAGTGGCTGCAGGAAAGCTGCTAGCAATAGCACGACCCAAACCTTTTGCAGCCCAGAGAAATGCTCAGCACGAGTGCAGAGCTACAGCTGGACTTTGCCTGACCCTGCACCCAAATGATCCCTTTCTACGCTGCAGAGCATCATTCTTCCCAGTCCCTTTTTCTCCCCTGCTCCAGCTGCCGGCTCTTTTCATGCCTACAGAGGGAGCCAGCCGTTCTTGCTAGCACTGGCCTCACCACTTAAGCTCTTAGCTGCGGAAGGTGCGATGGGAGAGAGGACAAATCTGAGCTTCTTAACACGATTGGGACACATTAGAAAAAACAGGCCTTAAAAAAACACCTCCCACCCCCCAAACCCTCCCTAAGCTCTGGCAGCTGCACGTGGCAGGTTTGTGGCCTGCTCCCAACCGAGGTCTGTTCATTTCTGTGGTGTGGGGCAGGTGCGCCGGGCAAAGGTTTCTCTGGCCCTGCTGTTGAGTAAGTTTCTGCAGCCAAGGTTTGACATGCACGGGTGCTGGGGAGGGTTTAATGACATGCCCCTGTGGGTTTTTTGTAGAATAAAACTAATCTCTCTCCTCTCCCAGCCTATGGGACCCAATCCTGCAGTCCTTCGCCAGGCAAAACCCCAACAGACTAATGGGAGCTTCACTAAATGAAGTGAGCAGGGTCAGGCATTTGCTGTCTCAGCCTCAGGCTGGGCCTGATTCTCCCTTGACTTACACCAGGGTTTCTCTGCTGCTTCTGTGGAGTCACCGCTCAGTTACATCGGCGTGGCCTGAAGGACACTCGAGCACAAGGCACTGCTCAGTGCTTGAGCAGAAGAGCAGGAATCAAGGGCGCTTCAGCGCTAGTCTCACCTCTGCCACTGACCTCGTACAAGTACCCCTCCGTGCCTCAGTTTACCTCCCTGTGCTCTTTGCCTTGACAGGGTGTTGCACACCTTGATCCCTGTTAGAACGGTGCTCGGTGGTTTCCTGGCGACAGCTGGTGCGGAAGTCCCAGGCTTCGCGTTACTGTCTCAGAACGTTCCTATCCACGCAGGTAAGCAGCGGGTGCCACTGTTGTTAAGGCCCTTTCCAGACTGCTGTGCCAGGGTGAGGAATACGCCTGGAGAAAAACCAAGCGAAATGCAGACCAAAGTATTGGATTTCTCACACGTCTGAAGAATGCGTTTGCTTAGCAGAATACGGTTACCGAATGGTGCTTTGGAAGCAGTAACGTGCCCCAGTTTGATTCCCATTTTCTGCCAGGCAGCACACATCGGGAGGGAGATAATCTCCACCCTGACCCCGCAGTTTGTCTACCCGTTTTTCTTTGTTTCCGTTTAATTTGAACATTTCTGAGCTGATTTAAAACCAGAGCAAAGAGGGGACCCGGTTCTGCAGCTCTAATGCACAGGAGCCATCCACCGGTCTCAACCGGGCTGTTCGCCAGAGCAAGGACTGCGCTCTCCGCGGGGATCACTTGCATTCGTACACTGCAGGATCAAGCCACAAAGCGCTATGTAAGAATCTTTCCGAATCTGCTGTAGGGCCTGATCTTGTGCAGCACTACTCACCTGAGCAAGTCTCTCGATTCCAGAGGGGTTATTTGCACAAAAGTGGATTTACTTGCGTGAACAAGGGTGTACGATATTGGGACCATTGCACCCCTAAGTTATAAAACAGAGAGTACCCGTGTGCCTTCCCCTGCGAACAGATGTGTCCTACGTTTGAAATACACACTCCAGAGGTAAGCAAAGACACATACTGTGCCAGGTCAGAATGGTTTATGAGCAGTTTCTGGCCAGGTCTGTTAAAACATTTAATAGTTTGGCTGCTTGCAGCCAAAACACAAGCAAGTATTTAAAGGCAGCAGTAAAAGTTCCTGTGTGAGTCAGAAAGTCCTACAGAAATCCTGCGAGTGAATTTCCCTGTGATAGCCTGCAGGGTGAGCTGGAAAAAAATACCACAAAAATCTGCTGGTATGAAATATTTGTTAACAGGTCTTTTGGAACTGGCCTGGAATGTCCCTGCAAAGCTCCTGAAACCGGATCCCAGGCGTGCAGCGGCCGAGCAGCAATCTTCCTCGCTTTCTAATTACTGTAGCGGCAAAATCCACTTTTATTCCTGGGGAACCACAAAGGAGCCAGTTTGAAGTGTGACCTTTTTGTGGCATCTCACTTGTTTAGTGAAGACTCAGGAGTGTGTAAATCTTAAACCTGGAATCCAGCAGGTCTGAACATCTAAGCTTATATTGCAAGTTAAAGCAAAATCCTGCTCTGATAGCTGCATCTTCTCGCCTTAGTTCTGCTCTCCTTTCTGGCAGAGAACTTGTCCTCTAACGTTAACAAAGATGCATCAATTTCTCCCCCTCCCCTAGGGCCCATGGGGTAGTGCAGAGCGGCAAGCCCCCTGGCTGGGGGATCTCTTTCTGTGCTCCGAGGGCCAGGTTCAGGGGGGAGGAGTATCATTAAAGTCCAGGGTCCAGAAAGGATCTATTCCACTTCTCCCTACTCACAGGTGACCTTCCAAAGTCTGGTCTACATGCGGGGGACTCGTGTCTCTCTGCTGCTACCATTCGTTCAGCTCTGCCCTGGGTAGTGATGGAGGGAGACCTGGAGGTTGGCAGCTGCTGGCATCTTGTGTTAGGCTCACTCTGAGCCGGGTCTGATCTCATGGTGCTTAAAACGCTGGCAACCGCAAGGGCTCCCTGGCCGTGCTGGGCTGGTGGCAGTGCCCTGGTAGGGAACATCCTGGTGTAGCCCCACCCAGGGGCCAGTTCCCGACTGCTCTGCACATTGGGCAGGTATTTATCCCCGTGCAGGGCGGGTGTAGTTTCTGCCCTGGACCTGCATTATATCCACTGTGCGTGAGGCAGCGAGCAGGGCAACCCGGCCCCAGTGTTCGGAGCCTGGCTTTTCTCCGGGGCGCACGAAGCTGAGCCGGGACCCAGGACCAGCAGAGACGGTCTCCCCAGGATTCCAGCACTTCTGCTCTGGCTGGGAATCTTCCGTGTACTTCAGCTGCCATGGCCAGGACTGGTGCCGCCAAACAGGAAGAGGAAAATCGCTTCCCCAGGCCGGCACCTCGGGTAGGATCCATTTGAGTTTGGGTATAAGAACTGGCGCAGCACTGGGGGGTGGCTGTTTTCTGCACCAGTTCCCCCCGCCCCTGCTTTTTACCGTGCCCGGCCAGCCACACGAGCTGCAATTCTCTAGCTAGGACGGCAGAGACGCCGAGGGCCTGTCTGGACTAGGCCAGTTCGCACCAGTGTCGCTGCATCAAGGCTGTGTGCAAGCCCAGTGAAGTGAGGCCGGGCGCATGCTGGCCCGACTTGCCGGGGGAGATCCCCGGGGAGGCACTCCACGAGTCAGTGGCACAGAGAACCCACAACTCCTGACCCCCAGCCCTGTGCTCTAACCACAAACTCCTCCCTCCACACAGGGTGCACAGTGAGTGTGTTTCCCCCCCGACACACACACTCGAGGCTGTTGGCTGAACTTTGCTGTCTGAAGTAAAAGCCGGGAGGGGTGAAGATTGCGGCGATAGTAACTGCGCGGGGGTGGCTCCTCTCCCCATCCACACTGGCAGCCAGTGGACCAGCTTCTCCATCTCCAGAGCTGGTGCTCTGCTGTTGTCCCTGAAGCCTATAGAGGGTGCCTGTGAACCGCAGCTGGCTGAGCGGATGGTGTTTCCAGCTGATGGCCTAGGCACCGGAGAGAGAGAATGCAGAGGGTTAGCGGGCAGGCCTGGTAGACGCACTCTCCCTCCCCACTCGTACAGATCTCCACAACAGCATCCGACTGGACGTCCTGTCCAGCTGTGGTAACTTCCAGCAATGGGACCATCTAGCGAGCGGCAGAATAAGGAGCAGACCTGGGAGGCCGTTCCTGGGAGCCGGGGGAATTCCTGGGCAGCTGGGGACGTACCCTTTCCTGGCTCCTGTGCAAATACCCATTTGTATAAGTCACAGGAGAGGCAGAGCCTCTGCCCCCAAACAAAGCAATATTATGTTACACACGTCGCCTGGCTTTTTCTTCCCGGCCAGGGCAGAGGCTCCGCTCTGCTCCTCACAGCTCTGCCGGTGGAAGGTTTGACAGGAACAAAAGAATTACGAGCCCAGGAGCCTGTAAGGATGTGCTCTGGAGTTGGGGATGAAGTTTGCACTCAGGGTGCTGGGGGGGGGGGGGGGGGGGGGGGGGGGGGGCTTTCTCTGTGTCTCTGAAGCCCTTAAGTGTTCCTCTTCCCCAGGGGTTTCAGCACCACTGCCAAGCGTTCTGACCACCCCAAGTGCAGCCTGGCGGGGTAACGGGTGCCTGGGTGGAGGGCTGGTAACCGATTGCAGAGGCAGGTCGCCGCCAGTGCAGATCTAGGTCAGCAGTGAGTGGTAGCTGCTACCTGCCGTTCGACTGACTCGATGAGCTAGGGAAATGGGCTGTGGGTCTCAGACCAGTGAATATCCACAGCCTGAGCCTGCCCGGCTCCATCTGGGCTCCTTGAAAAGAGGAGCCACCGGCCAGGGCCTACCTGGCCCGGGGAGGCCGAAATCCCCTGCCCCGCGCCGGGGGCCCGGGGAGGCCGAAATCCCCTGCCCCGCGCCGGAGGCCCGGGGAGGCCGAAATCCCCTGCCCCGCGCCGGAGGCCCGGGGAGGCCGAAATCCCCTGCCCCGCGCCGGAGGCCCGGGGAGGCCGAAATCCCCTGCCTCGCGCTGGGGGTCCAGGCTCAGGCCCTGCATGCGTGCGTGGGGAGCTTTCATCGATGCTGCCTGGGCTCTCCCTGCCCTGTGGCCCAGGAGACTTCACCCACTGGCACCGGCAACCCAGCACTTCTCAGCAGCCCCAGCATCGTTCGTAGGGCAGCTGCGCAGTGCGGGCGCCCCATGGCTCAGCCCGTGGGTGGGGGGCGGTGCCGTTTCAGAGGTGTGGCTAATTTGGTTATTTCTGCACTCTAGGAATATGCCGCTAGCGCGATGGTTGCCTACGGCTTCATGCTTATCACCCTGCTGCTCACCAGGGCCCCTCAGACCTTTGTGAGAGCAGCAGGCCGGACCGAGAGCCTCCTGCTTCACAATTCGAGCACTCTACCCCTGGAGCTAGAGGTGAATCTCCATTAGCTGCTAATAGTATAGTGCCTATGACACACACAGCCAGGCAGTTCTGATCCCATTCAGTAAAGAGGGCAATAGTGCACACACAGGTGACTAGCCAGTTCATTACAATATGCTCTTACAAGTTCATTAGCCACGGATTAAATACCTAACGGAGTAGTAGAGAGACAAGGTAATGTCTTTTATTGGACCAACTTCTGTTGGTGAGAGAGACACGCTTCTCAGCCGCACAGAGCTCTTCTTCCGGTCTGGGAAACGTACTCAGAGTGTTACAGATCAATACAAGGTGGAAAGGTTGTTTAGCATAAGGAGTTAACACATTTCTAGGGAACATTCAAGGTGAACTGGTCCGTTAACACCCCTCCAGTCATAGGGAGGAAGGTGGGGGCGGGGGAGTTGTTGTAGCAATCTGAGTCACAGCTTATAACTTTCTGTACTGAAACAGGCTCTCTCGGGGTATTTGGGTGGCCCATTCCATGTTGTAATCTACTTCTCTGGTGGAGTGTCCTTGTTGGTGAAGATGTTAAGGTGTATATCCCAGACTTTCTCCTCAGAGCATATTCTGTGGTAGCTGAGCACCTGGCTGTCGATCACAGATTGCTTGGTGTGTTTGAGGTGGTTACTGGATCTGTGAAGGAGGAGTGGTGATCCGTGGGTTTCTTATGCACAGTTGCTTGCACGGTTGCATTGTTGAAGCGGATCGTGGTGTGCAGGAAGTTGATGCTCGTGTGGAAGTGCTCCAGGGAGAGTTTAACGGACGGGTGGTGGTTGCGGAAGTTGTGGTGGAAATCTGTAAGGGAGTTTGTCATCTGTGCAGAGGATAAAACCCCCTCCAACTATGCCACTAGTTGTCACCTATCACCCCACAACTACAACCCATACTCGATGGGACCCCCATCCTAAAAGAATTCTTGCCAAAACCCCTCTTCTGGCCTTCAAACAATCCCCCCCAACCTCATCATCAGAAGCAAGCTCCCCACAGACCAGGACCCACCAACGCAAAACAGCACCAGATCCTGTGAGAACAACAGATGCAAAATCTACAGGTGTTTGTCCAACCTGTTCTTAAAACCTCCAGTGACGGGATTCCAAAAGCTCCCTTGGACGCCTGTTCCAGAGCTTAACTACCCCCGGAGTTGGAAAGTTTTTCCCTAATAGCCAACCTAAATCTCCCTTCTTGCAGATTAAACCCCTTGCTACTTGTCCTACCTTCAGTGCACATGGAGGACAATTGATCCCTGTCCTCTCTATAACAATCCTGAACATATTTGAAGATTATTATTAGGTTCCCCCTCAGTCTTTTCTCAAGACTAAACATGCCCAGTTTTTTTAACCTTTCCTCACAGATCAGGCTTTCTAAACCTTTTATCATTTTTTGCCATGCTCGGGACTCTCTCCAACTTGTCCACATCCTTCCTAAAGTGCAGCACCCAGATCTGGACACAGCACTCCAGCCGAGGCCTCACCAGTGCTGAGTAGAGCATCACAATCACCCCCCATGTCTTACATAAGACACTTCTGTTAATACACCCCACGATGATATTAGCCTCTTTTGCAACTGGCACACACTGTTGACTTGCATTCCGTTTGTGATCCACTAGAACCCCCAGATCCTTCCCCATTGTGTAGTTGTGCATTTGATTTTTTCTTCATAAGTGAAGTACTTTGCACTTGTCTGTACTGAATTTCATATAATATTGAATTCAGCTCAATTTTCCAATTTGTCAAAGTTGTTTTGAATTCTGATCCTGTCCTCCAAAGTGCTTACACCCCTTCCAGCGTGGGGTCATCTGTAAATTTAATAAGCATACTCTCCATTCTATTATGCAAGCCATTCATTACAATATTCAATAGTACCAGACCCAGGACTGACCCCTATGGGACCCCATTAGAGATGCCCAGTTTGAGAGCAAACCATTAATTACCACTCTTTGAATATAGTCTTTCAACCAATTGTGCATCCCCTTATATGTATTTAATCTAGACCACATTCCCCTAGTTTGTTTATGAGACTGTCTGGTGGGACTGTGTCCAAAGCCTTACTAAAGTCAAGATATATCACGTCTACTGCTTCCCGCTAGCTACCATAGTAAAACGCAGCACTAGACTGGGAACTAGGACTTCTGGATTCGAATCCCAATGGAGTCCCTGGTGCATTGTCTGCTCCACATCAAGTCACTTATTATCTTCTTAACTCATAGTTACCCTGCAGCCCAGGGACCTTGGTCGGGATTGGGGCCCCAGTGGGCTGTGCACTGTGGGACTCTCTGGGCACGTCCTCGGGAGAAGACAAGTGACAGAGGCGGGGGGGGGGGGGGGGACAATCCAGAACTGAACAGGTTTCCTGTACATTTGCATTTGATCTTTTGAAATCACCTAACTCGTGAAAGTCGGCCCCAGCTCCCTGGGTCTGCCGCTCCACCTTGTGCCTGTTCGCCGGCTGGTCTCTCGGCCGTGTGGCAGGGGCGGGCGCGAAGGAGGGATGTGAAGGAGCCGAGGGGAGCAGCGCGGGGACGATGGTGTGTGTGGGAGAAAGCCCAGAGGTGCTTGTGTGGCAAACAGGGGACTGTGTGGGCGAGGCTGGCAGAGCAGAGGGGTGATGCAATGCAGGGTAATCAGGGAGTGGCAGCATGGTGAGGGGGCGAGTGGGGAGGACAAGAAGCTGTCATGTGAGGAGGTACCGTGGGAGCTGATGGAGGGATGGGGCACAGCGATGAGCAGACGGTGAACTTGGCAGCGGCACGCGGGCTGGACCGGAGGGAGGTGATATGAGCGGGGAGGGGGAGGAGGGTGCGCTCAAGAGCAGGTGGTTACGGTGAGCCAGGCCTCTCCATGTTTCTTCTCCCGGTCTGTAAATCAGGGCTAGGCACCGGGTGCCTGGGGACGTCGCCAGGTGGCTGCTGAGCACTTGGTAAAAACAAGGCATTCGTTTTCTGGATCCAAAGTCTTGAGCACCGATCTGAAGGATTCAGTGATGTGACTGACGAGACGGCCCCAGGCTCCTCACAGCCACAGGACGTGAGCTATTTCCTAAGCTCGGGCGGGGGAGGGGGGCGGGCGGGTTTACTGGCTACAGCTGGTCCAAAACCGGAATTCCTCTTCCACAGGAACTTGTGACATTTCGATTTTTTTTTCATTCTCAGTTGGAACAAAAGCCTACATTTTGAAAATTCACAAGCAACAAAGATTTCAAAAAACGTTGTGTGCGGGCTATTGAATCGGTTCGTTGCAATAATGTTGAACCGGTTTATTTTGACAAGGTAAAAACACTTTGTTCTGACATTGTTTTGATTCATTGTGTTATGATTTATATATTGTATATTTTAATATGATCTACATCATACATATAATCATACATGTAATATTGTAATATTAGAAGTATGTAGAAGTAGAGGAAAGTAGAAGTATTAAAAATAAACTGAAACGATAAAGTCAAAACAAAATGTTTTCTTATCAAAATGAAAAGACATCAAAACAATTCTTTTCCCTTTTCCCATAGAAAATATTGACAAAATCAGCATCTTGCAGGGAAATATTTTCGTTTTGCCGAAACTGCATTTTTCAACGGAAAACTGTTCCATTGAAAATTTTCAACCAGGTCTAACACTGACCCCTCAGTTTGGGACAGTGCCATCCAGAAAAATACAACTCACCTGAATTCCACCTGTAGCTTGAACAGAACCTTTCTTGCTGCTGCAGACGGTCAAGATAATTCAACATATTTGTTGATCTCAGGGCAGATTTTCGGAGGTAAAGGGCACCTCTATCTCCCATTGGCTTCAGTGGGATTTGTGGGAGCTCCACACCTTTGAAGATCAGACCCTCCATGTCTAAATATTCTCTGCACATCCTGAGATATCCAGGAGTGCCATTGCTGCATGATCCCGTGTTCGTCTGGGGCCAGATTCTGCTCTTGGAGGTATGTGAAACACCAGGAGACAGGAGTCAGCACTGATCTCACCGATGCTTTGCGAAATGGCGTGGAAATGTCCCGCTTGTCTAGAGTAACCCCTAGAACTGGGTGTAAAGCAGAATAACATTTTCATAGACTTTTTTGTGAAAACTTCATCCTCTTTCTTCAAAATGTCAAAGTTGGCACCCAGCAAAGAGGCTGAAATTTTCATGAAACTGTTCACCCTTTTTTTGTTTTTGGGGGGGGGGGGGGGGGAAGGAATCAAAATTCCCAATTTCATTGACATTTTCAAAAACGTTGACTAGCCCTCGTTGCTTTACTGTTTCCTCCGTGAACGCCCCCCACCATGGTGTACTTTTCCTTGAGGTTATTGCTGTGATTTGGTTTGGATGAAGTTGGGTTCCAGTCTGTAAAGTGGCTCTGTGTAAACAGCATCTCCTCACTCAACAGGTTCACTCCCTGTGCACATCCAGAGTCAGCTCTGCTCACTACTAGTGAGGAACGTGGTTTTTACTGCTTTCACTCTCATGAGCCCTGTAGAGCCAATGCACCTAAGACCACGTGAGCTCAATTCCATTCCTCCTTGTGCACAGCCACAGAGCTCCCACCTGAAAGACTCCAACAAAGGCAATGGGGTTGTTGTACAGGTGTGACTGAGGGCCTTGCTGGGCCCTTGTGCCAGGAGAAAAGACCCAGTTTGTCTCTCAGACAAACCGAGCTTGCAGGGCTGGCCCTTGGGGGAACAAAAATGGATTCCTTTGTCCATTTGATCCAAACCGCTGAGAAGCCAGCACGGAACCCCACACAAAACTGCACGGAAACTCAGCACCAAACCTGGGTTCATTGGCCTTCAGACTGAAATGCCCCTGATGAATGTGTAAGCGTGTTGTTATGAAATCTCCCGGTGTGTCGGCGGAATGTTCAGTGGCTGGAATTTCCTGCTCGCTGGAGAGTGTATGGGCAGCAACTGTCTGTGTGGGTGCAGTGATTCATGGCGTGCGGGAAGACCTGGCCCTTATCTTCAAGGAAAGATCGACAGGAAGGGAAACGCTAAGCTTCAGGTTTCGAAGCCCTTGATTCACTGGAGCCACAGGTTCAGATCCGAAAGGGCCAAATGAGCCCTCTGTGCATCGGAGACAGGGTGAGTGCCATGTGGTGGATTGCTCTGGGTTTTCTTTGTTGGGCATGGCTGTTAGAGGTACCATATTACACTGAGAAAGGCAGCATGAACAATTTCATTCATTTGGGGGGAAAGAAACCCTTTTTTAAAAAAGAGTTCCGTTTTAGTTCAAGAAATGTTGACCAGCCCTAGTGATTGTTAGAGCCTGTGGAGACTCTGGGGGACGAAAGACACTAAAGAAACATAAGCCGCTGCTCTTCTGTTATTACTCTGCTTTTATGTGACATGATTTTTTTAAATGATTTGATAAAACACAGCCGAGGGTGGGTTCTCACCCCTTACTAGACAGCTCCATGTTCCAGCGACCTCCTGGGAACGGGACACGAGGAACCTGGACTGCCTGACTTGACTGCACGGCACCTGGAAGGAAAGACGCCGGTTGGTTGGTTTGATCGTAGTGTGCTGATTCCCCTTTCACATTGCTCGAGTAGAGAGAGTTTTGAGGTTGCATTGCCAGTTTCCCAAGGAAGCAAACCTCAGCAATCCAGCTCTCTCCTGCTCGCGAACAGTGGAAGCTGTGAGTGCAGTAGGGTTTGGCAGAATCAGGACTGGAGGATTGGTTCATGCTTCATAAACAGCACCCTCCTACTTACCTTAACAAGTCACCCCTGGCTGTACTGGACTATACAACGTTATGCTTATTCCCTTAAGCCCATTGCTATTCCGCAAGATGTTATTACACACAGCAATTTGGAACATTGCACAAAGCATTGGTGTGTATGCCCCCATATAGATTGACACCAAACCAAATACCTGTGTATGGGAATACCACACCCGAACACCCACTCATGTCCTCTACATGCGTATCTACCTGGGCACTTATATGCAGAAATGCCTGTCTATGCATGTACGTTTTCTTTAATTTTTCCCAAGTTTTTTTAGATAGCTGTAATATTTTACTATTGCCATGTAATAGTCCTTGCCTAAGATGTTATGTAATGTACTAGTCAGGGTATTAGCTGAAATGATGACAAAACCAGACATTCTATATAACAGGATGAGGGATCAGTTCTTTATTTATCCCGTCTCTGACACAAAATGCTGGTCATGTGATATCAGACACTTAATAACAATTGGAAAAGCAAAGTTTCTCTGTAAGTATTTCTTGTCCTGCACACTTCTTTCACGCCTTCCATTGGAAGCCCTCAGTGCTTCACAAATGCGTATGAATCCTCGGATGGAGGTAAGAGTTCATATTCCCACTGTGCACATGGGGAAACCGAGATTGAGAGTTTAAAGGCCCAAGTCTTCAAAAGTAGCCCCTAATTTTAAGTCTCCCACTTTTTGGGTGCCCAGCTATACACACTCCAGTGCCCAATGGCCCACTGGTTTGACTCGTGTGTAACTTCCAGACAATCCAGGAAGTTTTTGGAAAGTGTAGGGGACAATTTCCTGGTGCAAGTGCTGGAGGAACCAACTAGGGGAAAAGCTCTTCTTGACCTGCTGCTCACAAACAGGGAGGAAATAGTAGAGGAAGCAATAGTGGATGGGAACCTGGGAGGCAGTGACCATGAGATGGTTGAGTTCAGGATCCTGACACAAGGAAGAAAGGAGAGCAGTAGAACAGAGACCCTGGACTTCAGAAAAGCAGACTTTGACTCCCTCAGGGAACTGATGGGCAAGGTCCCCTGGGAGAATAACATGAGGGGGAAAGGAGTCGAGGAAAGCTGGCTGTATTTTAAAGACTCCTTATTGAGGTTGCAGGAACAAACCATCCCGAGGTGTAGAAAGAAAAGTAAATATGGCAGGCGACCAGCTTGGCTTAACAGTGAAATCCTTGCTCGTCTTAAACACAAAAAAGCAGCTTACAAGAAGTGGAAGATTGGACAAATGACCAGGGAGGCGTATATAAATATTGTTCAGGCATGCAGGAGTGAAATTAGGAAGGCCAAATCACACTTGGAGTTGCAGCTAGCCGGAGATGTTAGGAGTAACAAGAAGGGTTTCTTCAGGTATGTGAGCAACAAGAAGAAAGTCAAGGAAAGTGTGGGCCCCTTGCTGAATGAGGGAGGGAACCTAGTGACAGAGGATGTGGAGAAAGCTGGTGTACTCAATGCTTTTTTTGCCTCTGTCTTCACAGACAAGGTCAGCTCCCAGGCAGCTGCACTCCGCAGCACGGTATGGGGAGGAGGTGACCAGCCCTCTGTGGAGAAAGAAGTAGTTCGGGACTATTTAGAAAAGCTGGACGAACACAAGTCCATGGGGCCGGATGCACTGCATCCGAGGGTGCTAAAGGAGTTGGCCGATGTGATTGCAGAGCCATTGGCCATTATCTTTGACAAATCATGGCAATCGGGGGAGGTCCCGGATGACTGGAAAAAAGCGAATGTAGTGCCCATCTTTAAAAAAGGGAAGAAGGAAGATCCGGGGAACTACAGGCCAGTCAGTCTCACCTCAGTCCCTGGAAAAATCATGGAACAGGTCCTCAAGGAATCAATTCTGAACCACTTAAAGGAGGGGAAAGTGATCAGGAACAGTCAGCATGGATTCACCAAGGGCAAGTCATGCCTGACTAACCTAATTGCCTTCTATGATGAGATAACTGGCTCTGTGGATGAGGGGAAAGCAGTGGATGTGCTATTTCTTGACTTTAGCAAAGCTTTTGATACAGTCTCCCACAGTGTTCTTGCCAGCAAGTTAAGGAAGTATGGGCTGGATGAATGCACGGTAAGGTGGATAGAAAACTGGCTGGATGGTCGTGCTCAACGGGTAGTGATCAATGGCTCCATGTCTAGTTGGCAGCCGGTATCAAGTGGAGTGCCCCAAGGGTCGGTGCTGGGGCCGGTTTTGTTCAATATCTTCATCAACGATCTGGAGGATGGTGTGGACTGCACCCTTAGCAAGTTTGCAGATGACACTAAACTGGGAGGAGTGGTTGATACGCTGGAGGGTAGGGACAGGATACAGAGGGACCTAGACAAATTAGAGGATTGGGCCAAAAGAAATCTGATGAGGTTCAACAAGGACAAGTGCAGAGTCCTGCACTTAGGACGCAAGAATCCCATGCACTGCTACAGACTAGGGACCGAATGGCTGGGCAGCAGTTCTGCAGAAAAGGACCTAGGGGTTACGGTGGACGAAAAGCTGAATATGAGTCAACAGTGTGCCCTTGTTGCCAAGAAGGCTAACGGCATTTTGGGCTGTATAAGTAGGGGCATTTCCAGCAGATCGAGGGACGTGATTATTCCCCTCTATTCGGCACTGGTGAGGCCTCATTTGGAGTACTGTGTCCAGTTTTGGGCCCCACGCTACAAGAAGGATGTGGCTAAATTGGAAAGAGTCCAACGGAGGGCAACAAAAATGATTAGGGGGCTGGAGCACATGACTTATGAGGAGAGGCTGAGGGAACTGGGATTGTGTAGCCTGCAGAAGAGAAGAATGAGGGGGGATTTGATAGCTGCTTTCAACTACCTGAAAGGGGGTTCCAAAGAGGATGGATCTAGACTGTTCTCAGTGGTAGAAGATGACAGAACAAGGAGTAATGGTCTCAAGTTGCAGAGGGGGAGGTTTAGGTTGGATATTAGGAAACACTTTTTCACTAGTAGGGTGGTGAAGCACTGGAATGGGTTACCTAGGGAGGTGGTGGAATCTCCTTCCTTAGATGTTTTTAAGGTCAGGCTTGACAAAGCCCTGGCTGGGATGATCTAATTGGGTTTGGTCCTGCTTTGAGCAGGGGGTTGGACTAGATGACCTCCTGAGGTCCCTTCCAACCCTGAGATTCTATGATTCTACTGTTAAGATCAGTGTAACACAGGGGAGAGTCAGACCCCCTGCCCCCACCCCAACCCCACCTGGGTTTCACACGAGCTGAGCACCCACAACCCTAAGTGGGAGCTGTAGTGCCCCCCCAGTCCCGCTGAGAGTCTGCTCAGCTGTCTAAAGCGGGGCCTGGAGAGTTAGTGGCTACGTTTTCAAATGTGGCTCTCAGTGAGTTTTCTGGGAAGTCTGTGCTATAGCTGAGAACAGAGCCCAGATCCGCTAGTGCCCGGTGCTGTGACTAGAGGCACAAGCCTGTCTTTCAATTAGACACGGATAAAAAGTAAACGCGGCAACCTCATGACTAGCCCTATGTGACATCTGCAGAATCATCGGGAGACTTTTTTCCATTTTCCAGGTTCCCATCCTCCAAGTCAAGATTCAATATTCAAAGCAGAATTCAGCAGGGAATGGGTCTGTTCTCAGCTTTGGGTCGTACGTCGCTCCGGGAATGATCACTTTGAGGCATCTTTCTAAATCGTCATATTGTTCCTGCGGGCAACCGCTGCACCGGTGCCTACCAGCCCGTTCACCTCCCAGATTTTGGAATTGCTTTGGGAAAAGATAATGGAGTTGAATGTTCAGGGAGCTGGAGCCGAGCAAATAATTCCCAGAGCTGATTTCGCTACCCGACTAACCCTAGATGGCACCAGACGCCAAGAGCAGTCGCTGACTCCCACTGGGCGACTGGCGGGCAAAGGTGCCGTTCAAAAAGGCTGTGGCCGGGGATCAGGACCTGGTCCCTAGGTGGTAATGTGCACGGTGGCTTTTCCTGTTTTCATGAATTGTCCAGAAGCAGCTTATGTTTTGCTCATTTGTATTCATTAACCAAACGTATGTCTGGGGCAGGCACTGTCTGTGTCGGTATCTCCACTGCACTTAGTGCAATGAGCCCTTGTTCCTGAATGGGCCGTCTCCTGGAGCTGCCCAAATAGATAGAGAACCTAATCATGGGAATGGTAAGTCATTTGCAGGCCGTGCGTTGTTTGGGAGTATTGGCTAGTCGAGCCAGGCTGGGTAGTTCGGACTGGTAATGCAGGGTGCTTGGTGTTGCTTCTGCTCTCTAATTAGATGGCTGTAATCCTAGCCACAGCTTTCTGGTATGAAGGTATGTTCAAAATTTGCTTCCCGAGAACATTCTCTTTTATTTGCTGTTTCCACCGGACATACCTGTTCTCTGGATATTGGCAGAGAGAGAAAGCACAAAGGGCATGGGTGGAACCAGCGCAAATGGGATTTTTGTAAGAATGTTGGCAGGTTCCACCCAATCCAAGTGAAATCCCAGGGTTGGAGTCTGTGCCGCATTGCTCTGCTTTCACGCTGACGTATCTCCGCTGAAGTTAATGGAGCTTCCCTGCTATAAAACTGGGGTGACAAAGGGGTGAACCTGGCCCCCAGACTCAGGGCCCGATCCTGCAATAAGCCCTGAATAGGCAGCCCACTGCCCCTGTGCAGAACCCCACTGATCTCAACAGGGTTTTGTGTGGGTGCATAGTCCTACCCTCTGGTGCTCCTGGCAGGATCCGGCAGGCAAGACCCCAAACTGAGCACCCTGTTCCTAGGGCTGGTCAGGAGCCTTTTCTTCCTGTGAAACATTTTCCTATGAGAATAAAAAATTTTTGGTCAAAAAAATATTGGCACAAAAATGTTGAGTTTTCATTGGAAAAGAAACAAAAACTGAAAACTTTCAGCTCAAAACCAAACACTTTCAGTTTCAAACTGAAAACTTCTCTATTTTGGTTTTTCAATGAAAACCTGAATATTTTGGTTAAAAACAAATGTTTCCTGAATAAAGTTTCAGCTCACAAACCCCATTTTTGAGGGGGAGGGGGTGGGAACCCCCTTTCAGCTGCAAATATTGTTCTCCATTTTGCAGTTACACAAGGATGTTAAAAGTTCTCGGCATCTTCCTGGTGTGAATACACAGGACTTTCTGCTTCCGAAAACTGAATCTCCCCCCTGGACTGACTTTGCTGATCCATATTAGTGTCACTGGAGTGTGTAAAGGCAAAGAGTGTGAGCGAAATGCTTCACAGTATACTGCAGGGAGCAGTCTCGGCCTGGCAGCAAGACACAGGTGATGATCTAATAAGCCATTTCCCTCCCTAATTGCTCTGATTCAAGGAATTAGACAATATGTATTTTAGTTAGACCAGGACACTATTACTGAGTAAAGAAGTGTGTAATAATTGTGTGTCGGGGGGACCATAAGCGTCTATCACCAGGCACTCTCATCCATCATTGTACTCTGCTAAATTACTGAAATTGCACCACATTCAATACTAAAATTACCCATAATAAAGGGCTTGTTGAACTGACACTCTCAGTAAATGTCTGGTATCTACTTGGAATCTCAGACCCCAATCCAATCCAGGAATGAGCACCCTCAGCCCCTAGGTCAGTCAATAACAATCGAGAGTGGCCAGCCCCTGGAAGGATTGGGCCCTTTTAGTCCTGGCACATTGTGCATGCATGCATGAACCATTCGTTCCAGTTTCTCAAGGCAATTAGGCTGTTCTGTAAGTCATTGAGAAGGTAAATTTTGCCTAAGTTTATAGTACAATTTAGGTACTGACGTAAGTCCTAGATGTAATAATTCTCTAGTGTTTATACTGCTCTGCACCATGTTCTGAAGTACACCACGAACATTCACTAGTTCATACTGATAACAACACCTAAAAGTGGGGGAGGGAATATTGTTTATTGGACTAGCTTCTGTTGGTGAGAGAGACAAGCTTTGGAGCCTACTCAGAGCTCTTCCTCAGCTCCTCACCTACCTTGTCTCTAATATCCTGGGACGCACACGGCTACACAACACTGCATCCAACAATAGCGAAGGGGCATTGTCTGCATTTTGCACACTGGGCTGAGTGACTTGGCCAAGGCTACAGAGTGTGAACAGCACACTGGCACAAACCCTACCCGCCTCAGAGCAGATCTTAGGTGGGAATTGCTTGGGATCTAGGACTCTCAGGGGCCCTCTGTGCAGGAGTGAGCCCCCCCAGTATGGATAAGTGACAGAGCCGGGACTAGAACCGAGGGCTCCTGGCTTCCAGGCCAGTGATGTAACCATTAGACCAGGCTACCTATCAGGTTACGTCGCCCCTTGTTAGAGTCCTTTGTCGACTTGCTAACATGCTACTAACTCCGTTCAAAATATGATTTTTATAAATGTCACTCATTTCTGTGATCCCATTTTTGGAAGGAAGGTGTGTTACTCTTTTCTATTGCTAATCGGTCCCTTTAGCAAAGTTATGTAACTTCTTGTTCACGGGTTTGACTGAATAGCCGAGGAAGTCTGATGTCTGTAGGAAAAGGGGTTTTCTGTTCTGTGACCGTGATAATTCTGTTCTACTTCAAAAGGAACCTGGTAATGACTGCTGGCCTTGGGAGACTGGCTCATTGCGGTCAGGAGTTTAAAATCCCCCTTTCCTTCGTTCTCGGGGAGATTCCCAATCTGCAGCAAGAAATGTGGGCAAGACACGTGAGAAGTTATCTTTGAAAGAGAGCAAGTTTGTTTTCTGCTGCATGTGCCCGTGCGTACATGCACACACGTGCGCGCACACACGCACACACGTGCGCGCACACACGCACACACGTGCGCGCACATAACATACACGTCAACACATGTACACATGTGTACACATGTACACACGTGCACGCACATGTGCACACACGTGCACATGTATATGCACGCGCACACATGCATGCACATGCGTGCACACGCATGCACGTGCGCACACAAAACATACATGCCAACACAAGTACACACATGCGCACATGTGTGTACACGTGCACATGCGAGCACACATGCACACACACACACGTACACATGCACACACACACATGCTTTCTCCCCCTTCATGGAAAACTGTTTACATCTCCTCTTGGTGCTCTCAGGGGAGGGAGAGGAGAATGGGACTTTCTTCCACTGCAGCAGACATCATCTCTCTTTGTGTTTGACTAAATGCATTAAAAATGCATCCTGCAGGTGCACTGATTTCCCCCTCCTCCACCATACGAAGAAAGTCTTGAATGTCCCTTTTCTTCGCCGGGATTTACTATGTTAACTTATGCAGGTGTCATAAAGTCTATTTTGAAGGGGAAACGGGGTTTTAATACACTGAGCGATGTGAGGAATTTTGATGGGAGGGAATTAAAATTGTCAATTTTTCCCTCCCCCAATAAATAGACAAGTTCATCTGAAAAAGTGAAGAATACCAAATATTCGTCCCAAGGGCTAGAGCTACTTCATGGCTGAAACTGACAGTTTTATTGCGCGATTTCTTTGCTTGCACTGGAAACGGAGGGTTTCCAAGCAACACTTACCAAACAATTAGGGCTTCATGGATAATCAGATTTGTACGGAAACATTCCGTTACGTGACTTAGCTGTGATCTCAGCTGGGTGTCGGCACAGCGCTACGCCGACCGACAGAATCCCCCTGTCTGGGTGGAGCGGCCCTCTCCGTCGAAGGTGTCTGACTCATGCAATTCAGCACTGCGAGGCTGGGCCCTGAGTGCTCCTCGGCTGCTTTGCATCGTGATTGTAAAAGCTTAGGAGGGGGAAACCCCTTTGCATCAAAACAAAACTTAACCCAGACGGTAGCTCCACATTTCTGTCTGATGCCCGGCTCAGACCCCCCATCATCCCCCACTCCAGGTGAATTAACCCCCCACTGAACTTCACCCTTGAGGTTTGAAAAGGCTTGTGCAGGACTTTTCATACACGCGTGCATGACACGAGAGAGGGGCTGGGAAGACGTTCAATGTAAATATAAGTCTTTACCTTTTACCCTTGTGAACTATTCACTTGCCAGCCCCCAGACATGGTCGTGCAAATAGGGCCATAACCAAGCGCTTGGCACAGACATTAACTCACCATTGACCCCTCCTGAATCCTCGCCTCTTAGGGAGGTCAGCAAACGGTGGAAGTTATAGTGGAGACAGAGTGTAGGTGCTTTTACCGCTGATATCCTGAGCAGGGTTAGAAATCCTGAGCGTACAAACCTCTTGCACCTTGTCTACACTACAGCCTCCACGTAACACTGGTGAAGCCGCATTGCTGCAGAAAAACGCATACAAATGTTCCCAATGCAGATGCCCCCAGAAGGATCAGGTCGTCCGGATGTGATGGCTCGTACAGAGAATGCCCCTGAATCTTTAGATGATAGCCCCGCACTGCTTGTTCCTCTGCTAGGTCTTGGAACATTTCTGCGTTAAGGATTATCCAGAGCGAGTGAGTTCATCCGTACTTTCAGCTGGGCTGTTTTTACAAACCCCTGCAATTATGAAAGCTCAGAATAAGTGAGTCCATCCGCAGCTACAGATGCACCCGGAGCCTCAGCAAGTGCATTAGCACCAGGTTGTAACTCTTGCTATTTATTCAGTGACTGCAGGGCTGTTGACTGTAAACACATCCTGCAACTGCTGATTGTGGTGACCGAATTTGCACGTTTTATTGCCAGATGCACCCGTCTTCAGCGTGATTTCTTTCAGCTCCAGGTGAGAAGGGTGTTGGGATCCCAGATGGAACACGGAGGCTGTTTGGCTCCCAGGGTTTTGTTGACTTAGTTAAGATGTAACAAACATGCTTCGTTAAGGCCTCTAGGAGCTCTTTCGCATGGATCTAGGGGCTATTGGATTAGCAAATGTGAGGCAGAGCTTGGCATGACATCTTGGCAGGACATGCTGGATTAGACTCTTGTAGGCTGGTTATAAACGAGCAGGGCAGAAGTGCTGGGACAAGGTCTCTTCTCAGCCACGGCCGAACTTCCCGTCTTTCGTAATGTTCGGCTGCAGGGCGCAGGCCCAGCCAGTGTAACAGCCGGTTGAATTGAATCACGGCATTTTGTTTTTAGCAACCACCAACCACAGACACACACCTCCAAGGTGACACGACTGTGTGGTGGTTACAAGGGTCACCTCACGCTAACATCCATTGGCCCTGCAGCCTGCCCCCGGCTCGGGTTTCTGAAGTGCCGGCTCCCCCTGGAACCACGTGTTCCAACCGCAGCTGGCTGGACTCAGCAGATCAGCCCAGTGTGCTGGGCCCAGCTCTTCCAAACCCCACCAGCATTAACCGCGCCCTGGCTCCTTGGGTGGGATTCGGGGTGTACCCCGCCTTTCCTAGCCAGAATTTCCCCTTCCCTGCTGTGTGCCGTCCACGCTGGCTGTCGCTGCTTTGCTGTGGTGCTGTGTGTACGCTCTGGGATCTGGGGGACTGAAGGGGTGATACAAATGTAAAATATTCTGATTAGTAATGTCTCTTCCTCCCCTGAGCCTCCCAGATACCCACACTCAACCCCTCCCCCTCAAACTGGGCCTTGTTCCAGTTCTACCCCCGCCCCTGGATCACAAATGCTCCCTACGCTGTATTGGGTGCCCCACAATGCCCTTCTCTCTCCCAAAGGACCTGCTGCCCTCAGATGCAGTGAGCTCCGCTCCGGAGCAATCAGGAGTGCGCATCCTGACAGACGTGGGGCCTGTTCTCATTTACCACATTACACAGCTCCGGCAGGGTGACAGGGCCCCGACGAGGGT
Organism: Macrochelys suwanniensis; assembly: GCA_033296515.1. Classification (NCBI taxonomy): domain Eukaryota; kingdom Metazoa; phylum Chordata; order Testudines; family Chelydridae; genus Macrochelys; species Macrochelys suwanniensis. The sequence goes on along the minus strand of CM065783.1, from coordinate 1,637,306 downwards.
GTAAACTTTACCTCACACCCCTTACGGTGCCTGCGTGTGGGGCAGAGGGGATCTGGGCGAAGGAGAAGCGAGCCAAGAGAAAAGTCACGTTGCAAACCCCACTGAAGTGCAGCCCTTGGGTAGCGATCTGACAGTGGGGAGGGGAAGGGGGAGAACGGTGCGGAACCCAGCGCGAAGGGCAGAGGAATGATTTAATATAGTCCGCATGCCCCATGTCGCGGTTACCTGGGCATTAAAGTCCCACTGACCCTCAACAGAACGCTGCTGCCTGCAGAGCCTGGCCTTCCACCGCCCAAGGGTTGGTCACGTCTCCCTCCAGCCCCCCAGGAGGGGAACCAGCCTAGCGCTCCCAGCGAGCTGGCTCCTTATGGGACTTGCCTGCACTCCCGCCGACCCCCAGCCCCGCCGGCCGAAATTAACCACTGGTCAGATTTATTTTTTAAAATCCCCACCTGGTTTTCCTCATGGGGAAGGGACGGGGGGGTGGAGAACCGCATTTGACAGGCGCTGTTCAGAAAGGCTGCAGGGATCAAGGCCTGGCCCCTTGGCGGTAACGTGCGCCGCGACTTTTCCTGTTTCGTGAATTGTCCAGAAGCGTCTCTTGCTTTGCTCATTTTTATTCATTAGCCAAGCGTGTGTGTTCATTAGCCACCACTCCACTCACCCCAAACCACGCTCCAGGCCTTCGACCCGGGCTGTTACTCCTTTTCATGTCCCAGGACAGCAAACCAAACTGAAACCAGCCGCACAGCAGCTCCTCCGCGGGTCTCACATGCTGTCTTTGGGGGTCTCTGCCCCAGCTCACTGCCTGGCCTCCTGCCCCGGCCGTCTCCGCAGCTCTCGCAGCCCCGCTGCCCTGCAGCTTCCTGCTGCTTTGGTAGTGGAACCACCTGGTCCAACCCAGGTGTGGCTCCTTCACAATCAGGACTGGCCCTCGGCCCGCCAGCCCTTAAGGACAAGCTGCCCCATTACAAGGTCTCTGAGAGGACACTTGTCCAGCTGTTAGCGCACCTGGGGCAGGGAGCCAGGATTCCTGGGTTCTTTCCCCAGCTCTGCAGCCTTTCGAGGATTTCCCGCCTGGGGCTCTGTACCCCGGGGCTGTCCCACGCGGTGCTGTGTGGGGCTTCGCTCACAACTAGGTGATATTCACTGGGCACGGCCTCCAGGCATAACCCGTGGGGGAGGATATGCAGCCCCCTGGGGTGCTGAGCACACGGTGTGCATTGAGGGGAGGGCCTGGCGTAGGCGAGCACAGGAGGCCACACGGGGGCCTGGGCCATGCAGATGTCCCTGGCTGAGTAGCATCCTTTGCTGCTCGCTGGCTCTGCAGCAGCGGTTCACTCTCGTAGCCGCTCGCGAGGAGATGGAGCCGTGGTGAGTCTGAGGAGAGTGAGCGAAAGTGTCCTGCTCTACCGTAGTGGGACATTGACATAGAGGCATAGGGCCATGTCCCGCTCTCAGTTGCACTGGTGGAAGTCTGGAATAATTCCCTTGGACTATAAGCCGTTACTCTGGATTTACACCAGTGCAACTCAGAGCAGGATCTGGTCCAGTAACTTTCAAGCAACACCTAATCGTATACCACGCTGGCCTGGGTGCCAGGTTCATCATACGCCTCATTTCTCTCCCCCGCGCCACGTACATCAAGGACCCCTCAGAGACGGGCTTGATCCAGCCCCCGGCGCCTAGGGAGGTTCTGACCCAGCTCCGGGCCAGTGGGGATTTGCCAGAGTGACGCTGTTGGAGCTGGGCCCAGAAAGCTGAGTTCAGTAAGATGCAGCGGCGCTTTCCATGGCCGAATGCTCTTCACATGCATGCGAGCAGCGTCTGGATGATGCTGGCCAGTGCAGGTGGGAGCAGGCTCCCAAAGCCTTGGTCATTTGCACCATAAAAGGTGACCTCCGGGTCTAACCAAAATGTCTCATTGTCTTTGCACTCGGGGTGGCCGTTCCTCCCTGTCAATTCTCCTCCGGACAAAGCCCTGGGGTACGTCCCACCCCTACCTGCGGTGCAGCCACACCTCAGCATGGGGCCGCAGCCCCAGTACCCGGTCGGCTGAGGGGGCCTCTGTCAGTGGCTCTGGGCTGGAGTGACAGCTGACTTCCCCCCATCAATCGGAGGAAAGGCTGCCCTGTGTGCAGAAGCTAATGGCAGCTCCCCAGCCTGAATATCCACAGAGACAGGAAACAGAGGCCGGCTCCTTGTTCCTGGTGTGCTTTTACTAGCCCAGCAGTGAGGCGCCACAGGCACCAAGGCAGGGGAAAGTACTGTAAATTATGGCTCTGTCCAACCTGATTCTCTGCTAGGGCATCACTGGAGAGAGGGTGGCTCTCGGGCGGGGAATGTGCCTGGGGTCTGGAGCGTAAACGAAACCTGTGGCTGGTCCCAGGACATAGCGAAGAGCCTGCGGGTCTGCCCCTGATATACGCGGAGGCAACACTGACCCCTGCGCTCCTGTGCTGCTGGTGACTGGCACCAGGCCTGAACGGCTAGAGCACCTGGCCAGGAGTCTGCAGACCTGGGCTCCTTCCCCGCCCTGCTGCTGACTCTCTGTGTGCAATGGGGCACGCTGGGGTTGTCTCCGTGTGCCTTGGTTTCCCCACCTGTGGCCCAGGGGGGGTTAATCCTCCGGCAGTGCAGCAGGGGGGCTGGGTGGAACGTGCCAGGACAGTGCAGGGTGTAAGGGGAGCCAAACCCGCGCATGCAGAGGGGAGCTCAGCTTCCTGTGTGGTGAGGGGCTCTGTGTCCGGGGAGGCTCGGCTGCCTGCGGGACTCAGGCCGCGGTGCAGCCGCGGAGCGGCGGGGTCGGCCGTGCCACGCTGTTTAACAGGCGGGTGTGGAGCCCAGGAGCACGGCTCTCGCAGCAGCAAAGGTTAGCTCTGTGTTTGCAGTATTACCCGAACTTCCCCAGGCTTAACTGCAAGGGAGCAGGCAAGTTGTTATGAGGCTCTCGGGTCACAGAACGCCCCAGGGCACAGCTGCTACCCAGGCAGTCGGGACGGGCCCTCGGCTCCTCGTCCCTTGGTGCGCCTGGCCCTGTGCTGTGTCGGGAAGAACACAGTCTGCCCTGACTGCCTGTGGGATTCAGGCCCATCCCTCCCTCTGTGACATTCGCTACATACGCCCAGCGGTGGGCACAGCTCCGCCCAGCGTTAGGGCAGGTTTGTACTCCTCTGCCAGGGCCAGTCCCAGCCGAGCCACCGTACCAATTCCTGCCCTGCTCCCGCTCTCTGCTTCTGCCCCTTTAAAACTCCTCCATGGCCACAGCGGGGGCCTTGGCCCCCTTGACCGACCTGCTGAATGGTGCCTGGAGAAGAGCAGTGTGTGCACACAGGTACTGTGGGGCTCTCGGGGAGCTGGGAGTGTCCCCCTGAGAAATCAGTCCTGACTCCTGAGTGTTAAGGAACAGCCCTGTTCGACCACCCAAGAACTAGTTCCCATTTTTCACCGGTAGGCATACAAACAGTGTTCTCCTGCGGCGGTCCCGGCTTTGGGGACTGCCCTAGGAGTTCCTCGGCCTGGGCAGAGAGGAGAATTGCCCTAGAACTGGGGTGACTAGATGTCCCGACATTCATTTTGCTTATATAGGTGCCTATGACACCCCCCCCCCCGCCCCGCCCCGCCACCTGCTGTCCTGATTGTTCATACTCTCTCTGGTCACTGTACATAGAGCCCTCGCCTGCACGCACACGTCACTTCAAATACCCTGCTGCCCACCACGTGTAACCCGCCCGCTCACCCCGGGCTTTCTGCCAGGGGAGCGTTACAGTCCTGGCTTGTTCTTCCTCGGCATATGGCACATTGGCAAAACATTCTCTCTCTTCTCCCCCCCGCCACCCACAAATGCACCAGAGCCCCGGGAGGGTCTGGCTCAGAGCCTGCAGAGTGGTAGCAAAGCAGACAAAGTCTTTCCAACCAAGACTGAATGTTCTTTCTAATAGTTATTCTCGCTCAGCCAGAATTGATGGGCTGGACGCAGGAATGGCTGGGTGAGGTTTCCCGGCCTGTGTGATGGAGGAGATGAGACTAGATGATCATAAGGGTCCCTTCTGCCCTTTGCTTCCATGGCTCTAGGAGTTACTGTATGAGGATTTAGACCATGCAAAGGGGAGAAGGAATTGTTGGGATATAACATCAACTCCTAAGGTCTTCTGGTTGATGCATCGTCTCCATTTCTCCTGCCCCGGAGGCTCAAGTTTTTGCAGCATGCCAAGTGACACAGTATCCACCGGAGAGGGAGGTGGGTGGCCGGAGAAGGAGATTGGTTTGCAGAAATATTTCATTTCACGGCTTGATAAAGTTCTTTAACAGCTGCAGGAGCAGGAAGAAGCTGCTTGAATATCATGGGGCTTTTGCACCAGCTCAAGTAACTGTTTCTGCTCCACTGCACACAACCGTTGCTACAGGGACATTGTAAAAAAAAAAAAAATACGGTTGACATTTTTTGTAGAAACTGTTTTTCAATAGAAAATTGGTGGTGGCGGGGAGTGGGGGGGGGTTTGATTAAATTGTTTGCAAAATGTTTCTGCTCTCCATGCAGTATAACTTTTTTTCATAAAAAATGGCATGCCCCCCAAAATGAAATATTTCAATTCTAAAATGTCATCATGGGGCCTCATGGGAATTGCAGTTGAGTTGCCTCATGTTTCCCATTTTCTTCTCTAGGGCAAGCTCTGCAGCTAGACTTCGTTTCCCATGATGCACCATGACCGGATACACTGCCACCCATTACCAAGAAGGTGAAAATCTCATTTTCTGACCAGCTGGAATATATGTAACTATTGTGTTATAACTGGAGACGGGCCTGAATGGAAACCCCCAGCTACGAGCAGCCCAAACTTTGGGAAAATTCAGCTACAGACACAGCTGGTTCTGCTCTCTCCCTGCTAGCGGGAAAATAAGTGAAAATGTCGCATCTGAAGTTAACTGCCAAGCTTTGCTGTCAGATCATGAAGTGATCAGCGTTTCAGAGGAGCATTCCCAGCTCTGAACTACCCTGTCCACAGGCATGCCCATCTCTCCCAACTTGTGCCTGCTAAGCTCGCAGCATGGGGAGTAAGTCGTGCTCCCTGATCCCTGAAACTCTGGCTAGACTCCTGTACAACTGACCTTGAGGGCCTCGTTCTAGCGCGTTACATCTGCCGGACCCTGGGCTTGCTGTGTCGTTACAGAGGCAAAACACCCACAGAAATCAGTGGGAATTTGCTTGTGTGAAGGGAGGGGGCAGCACCACTGGGCCGAGCTCAGAATATGTCCCTACAGTCCCTGTTCTCTCTTGTCTCGAAACCTAGACTTGGATCCTGCCCTCCTCGGCTGCGTGGGCCGTAAGATGTTGTCACGTTCTGCCCAGATGGCTGCGTGGGCCAGGTTCTTGCCTACAGCTGAGCTCTCCTGCGCCCACGGAGTGGGGGTGTCAGCGTTCAGCCGCTTGCTCCCTGACCCAGAGCTCTGGTCTGGGCCGGCTCATGCCCCAGGGGGCTGCTGTAACGTACTCCGCGGGAACAGGGACTGCTGGCAATTTAGGGCTGGGTTCTGACCCCTTTGTGCTGCCTGAGTAGCCCCCAAGGGCCAGATCTCAGCAGGGAATCTCTGCTCCTACGTCTGGCTCTGACGCTGCTCACCGTATGACACGGAACGATAGCTTCAGGGAGTGGCTCTGACCTTAACATCAAGCCAGGACATCCAGATGCCTCGGGGCCTGCCCTTGGGCACTGCAGAGCGCTCCCCGCTACTACAGGAATGGCAGGTTGGCAGCATCTCTCTGAGGATTAGGCTCTGGAGGTGAAATTAACCCCTGCACAGATGACTGGCACCTGTGGGCCACCTGGGTCCGGCTAAGCCCTGTTTTGAGGGCGCACGTGTGGTATAGGCCAGTGCTGGCTGTTCTGCACAGGGGTGAATTACACCCTATTTGAATAAAACTTCAAATCTCTGACCCCAAACAGCCGGACCACCCCCAACTTCACTGGCCCAGGGCCTCTAAGGGGTGTAAAAGAAAGGAACAAGGCAAGGAAAAATCACAGTTGCCAGTCAGTGAATGTAGATGAGGGTCACCTCTAACCTCCTGCAGCTTCCTTAAAGATCACTTCGGGCTCCATTCCCTTTCCTTTCGCCTCACTCTGCAGTGGCGAGTCACAGCTCTTGTATCCAGGCAGGGGGGCGAATAGGGAGGGGGCTTTCCCATAACCGATGATGCATCCTCCTGCATCCCATCCTATGGCACAGCTTGGCACCTCTCTCTGAACTTGGGGTACATGTCTGAGTGTGGGATTTGCCATCCGGTAGTGAGTGCAGAGAGCAGCGACGGGCCAGAGAGAACCATTTTCCAAAGTGCTTTGCAGTCGTCTTACATCAAACCAAATATTTTTGTGTTCACAGCTTTCCCTGCTCCTCCTCACTCTCCGGACTCCCCCAGTCGCGGTGAAATTCCATCTCCTTCACTGAAAAATGCTTTTGAACTTTTCATTTCCCCTCCCCGCCCTTCAAACCTGCATGGGCAGCCAGCAAACAGAAAGGTTTTTGTAGAGCCAGGGAAGCGTACGTCCACTGCAAATGGCAATGAAATTAACAATTTCCACTCACTGTGGGAGGCTCTTACGCAGTCATTCATACTCCTGGAATAAACTCTTGCAACTCTACAATGGCCCAGCACTGTACTGCCCCAATCCCCGCTATGGCTACTGGTCAGAGCTCTCTGCTAGTCCAAAGCAACACATTCAAGGTCCTCTTCTCTGAGTCCTTCCAGTGCTTCTCTGTTCACAGCAGGACTTCCCCATTGCTCAGCCTGGAGAGGCAGAAAATGAGCTGTATTTGCTTGCTGCAAAGGGTCACTAGTGCGTTGCGATGGCCAAGGTTTTAACATCTCCTGCTCTTGCAGCAGACTCTGCCAGGTGCGTGACCAAAGCTTCTCCCGATGTTTGTCACTTGAAAGACTCGGTGCAAAAATAATGTCTGTGGCTTATTGAGCTCCCACCATATCCTGTAAGTCTGCAATTCTCCCTCAGTGGTTGACAGCAGTGGGCGTTGAGAGACCCTGGGCACTGTAAGTGGAGAGGGAGCTCCATTAATTCCTGTCTAGACTAGCTTTTGAGTCCAGGTTCCAGAGATGAAAGGGCACTTTATTAAGACAGGGCATAAATCCACTCCGCCAACAAGTCCACACGCCCCGAGATTATTTACACCTCTTTTCCTCCCGCTGGTCACTGCCTGTCCCTGTATAACCACATGAAAGTTCTGACATGGATTAAGTCGATATATCAGGCTCTGTGTGCTTTTGTTTTCAGAGTGTCACAAGAAAGACTTCACATTTCTACACGCAGCCTGAAAAGAACTCGATGCCTCTGTAAAGGAGCTTGTTAGCCAGAGCTGTGCTATAAACCATGGGCTGGGAAGGTCTCATTACATTATTTCTAAAGCAGCCTTTGCCACATCCACTGCGCCTCTTCTCTCTTCCCCACCACCGATGTTATACCTGTTGGGTGAGCGGTGTATTGAAAAGTGTGTTCAAATTATAACCCATGTCTTGGCCTTGCTTGCAGGCTAAGGAGCTCTGTAGGGGAGCGTGAAATTAGACTCAGTCAGAGAGCCAGCCCAGGGGAAGGTGGGGTGAGTTGGGCCTATCTGCCTTAGGAAGCAGCCTGTTTTGTCTCTCTCTGTTTATGGATTCTTGTGCGTTATCACTCTGAATTCTAAGAAATAAAGTTGTGTTACGTAGCCACCTTCCAGCAAGAGCGCTCTATGTTTTTGTCTTACTTCTCAGTGTTTGTGCCGTGAACATAACACAGGTCATAACAACTGGGGGAGACCTGGGTTCTAGTCTTGGTTCTGCCACTAGTTTTGTACCAGTAGCTATGACTTTGATTTCTTGGGTGCTGCACCTGTTAATGTAAGAAGCATGACTGCCTGCATGCTGGGTGTACAGCGGTGGGGGCATTTCAAGATGGAGGATCTGAGAGACACAGGCGCGGTCTCTCAAGCATTGGTGCTGTCACTAGGGGGTGCTGGGTGTGTGGTAGCACCCCCTGGCGTAAAGTGGTTTCCATCACATGCAGATTTTACATTTGTTCTATTGTTTCTTGGTTTTGTAGATCCAAAGTAAAACTCCTTTAGGCTGGAAGTGCATGTTTTACTCGGTATGTGTGGAAAAAGCCAGAAAGCATGTGACCCTAGTCAGCTCACAAAACCTCTCTTTGCCTCCATTTTCCTCTTGTTCAATGGACATGAAAATACCTACCTGTCCCTCTCAACAAGCCCAGGTACAAATAGGGGATTCAATTTTTGGCAAAGGCCCCTAGGGAGGGTCACACATGCAGCATTTACGCAGAGAACTGAAATTACCTTGGAATCTCCTCCTTTGGTTGGAATGACTCTCTCCAGGGGCTCAGTGCCATGGTTGGTTATTTCGGATGGAAATCATTTTCAGCAACAAGCATGAGGGCTGGTGGCTTCTGTCACATTAGCAGGTAGCTGATGTACCTCCAGGAGACTGGGAATCAGTATCCTTGCCACGGACTCACTGTGTGACCTCAGGAAGTGACTTTACCCTCTAGGCTTCCCCTTTTATGAAAAGGGGACAACAGCACGGATCTGCCCCATGGGTGCTGTGATTGTTAATTAGTCCTTGGACGCTGCTTTGAGATTCTCAAATGAAAAGCGCAATAGAAGCCATAGAAGCTACTGCAGAAAGATCAAGTTTATTTTTGAGGGTGAGTGTGTCTGTGTATTGTCATTGTGGTACCAGTAATAGCAAATATTTAATAGCTTGCGGATCCAACAGAATGACCGGAGGTTAATACATTTCATTTATTCACTTAACACCCCGAAGTGAATTAGCAAGAGAAGCAGCGGGACTGCTTTGCTATTTTGGCAGCTTGGCCATGGAAAGCAGAAGGTGGCACCAGTACCTGGGACTACCTTCTCACTGGTCTGTAGAAAGGAAGCATTCCCCCAAATCTCCACCCACAAGTCAAACCCAAACCAAACTAATTCTTATGAGCTGGCTGCAAGCAGGACTTTCTGTGTCATGGCAGGCCCCAGACTGCTCCATTGCTGCCTGTATGAGCTCTAAGCAGATAACAAAATTTGATGATCTGGCTACAAAATGCTGAGAAATACTGGGTTAAAAGATGTTTGATAATTACCAGATGTGTATCTCTCACGAGATCAGCATGTAGTAGCAATAGTGGGGTTAGAAAGCAGCACTATCAGTAGACAAAGGCTGCTTAAAGGTCATCTTTGTCTTGCTGTAGAGCTGGGCAGATACATCAGAAAACCACTGTGCCAAAGTTTGCATGGATATAAATTTAAATGTGTGATGTATTAAAGATAGAGCTGTTAATCGCAGTTAACTCATGCCATTAACTACAAAAAAATTGATTGTGATTTAAAAAATTAATCACGATTAATTGCACTGTTAAACAATAGAATACCAATTGAAATTTATTACATATTTTGGATGTTTTTCTACATTTTCAAATATGTTGATTTCTATTACAACACAGAATACAAAGTGTACAGTGCTCACTTTATATTATTATTTTTGTTTACAAATATTTGCACTGTAAAAACGATAAACAAAAAAATAGTATTTTTCAATTCACCTCATACAAATATTGTAATGCAATCTCCTTATGGTGAAAGTGTAACTTACATGTGTAGATTTGTTTTTGTTACATAGCTGCACTAAAAAACAAAACAATGCAAAACTTCAGAGCCTACAAGTCCACTCAGTCCTACTTCTTGTTCAGCCAATCGCTCAGACAAACAGGTTTGTTTACATTTACAGTGTCACCTGAAAATGAGAACAGGCATTCGCATGGCACTTTTGTAGCCAGCGTTTCAAGGTATTTATGTGCCAGTTATGCTAAACATTTATATGCCCCTTCATGCTTTGGACACCATTCCAGAGGACATGCTTCCACGCTGATGATGCTCGTTTAAAAAAAATGCATTAATTAAATTTGTGACTGAACTCCTTGGGGGAGAATTGTCTGTCTCCTGCCCTGTTTTACCCACATTCTGCCATATATCTCCTGTTATAGCCGTCTCAGATGATGACCCAACACATGTTCATTTTAAGAACACTTTCACAGCAGATTTGACAAAACGCAAAGAAGATACCAATGTGAGATGTCTAAAAATAGCTTCAGCACTCGACCCAAGGTTTAAGAATCTGAAATGTCTTCCAAAATCTGAGAGGGATGAGGTGTGGAGCATGCTTTCAGAAGTCTTAAAAGAGCAACACTTAGATGCGCAAACTACAGAACCCGAACCACCAAAAAAAATTAGCCTTCTGCTGGTAGCATCTGACTCAGATGATGAAAATGAACATGAATCGGTCTGTTCTCCTTTGGATCGTTATTGAGCAGAATCCATCATCAGCATGGACGCATGTTCTCTGGAATGGTGGCCGAAGTATGAAGGGGCGTACAAATGTTTAATATATCTAGCACATAAATACCTTGCAACGCCGGCTACAAAAGTGCTTTGTGAACGCCTATTCTCAATTTCAGGTGACGTAACAAGAAGCGAGCAGCATTATCTACCGTAAATGTAAATACACTTGTTTGTCTGAGCAATTGGCTGAACAAGAAGTAGGACTGAGTGGACTTGTTGGCTCTAAAGTTTTACATTGTTTTATTTTTGAATGCAGTTATTTTTTGTACATAATTCTACATTTGTAAGTTCAACTTTCACGATAAAGAGATTGCACTACAGTACTTGTATTAGGTGAATTGAAAAATACTATTTCTTTTGTTTTTTACAGTGTAAATATTTGGAATAAAAAATAAATATAAAGTGAGCACTGTACACTTTGTATTCTGAGTTGTAATTGAAATCAATATATTTGAAAATGTAGAAAACATCCCAAAATATTTAAATAAATGGTATTCTATTATTGTTTTACAGCACGATTAATCAAGATTTTTAAAATCGTTTGACAGCCCTAATTAAAGATTATTCAAGTTGTACGCTATCACTTTCAATTTCAGGGTTTTTCCCTGGTCATGCTTGCAAAGTAGGGGGCTCTGTAGAAAATAATGAGATCTGGGCCTAGCCACAGTCAGTCTGCAGTCAGCCAGCCTAGAGTAAAAGGTTACCTGAGCTGTCTCTCCCTTCTTTAGGGAGCAGTCAGCTTTTTCTCTCCCTGGTTTTGGCTCTTGCATGTTAAATAAAGCAGTGTGACATTGCAACCTTCCAGCAAGGGTGTTTATGTTTTTATCTAACTTCTCTGTGTGCATGCCATGAACATCATAGGCCGGGATCGTACTCGCGTTTGGTCTCTCCTCAGTGCAGAGAATGTTTTCACGGGTTCTGTTGGCGGTGGCTGTCTGTCTGCAGCATCAGGCAATGGTAGTATGCCCATACCTTGATGATTGGCTGCGCAAGGATTGGTCATACCAAGAAGTGTTGTGCACCACATGAAAGGCGCTTTCTCTGTTCCTGTTCTTGGGTCTTCAATTGAATGTCTCCTCGCTGGTTCATAGGGTTAGAGTTGATCTGTTCTACAGAGGTGCAACAGAGATTATTAAATAGTAGGAAAGATTCTACCAGAAATACTTATTTACCTTCAAAAGTGGAGAATATTTAGTCACTGGTGTGAACCCCAGAATGTTGTCCCTGAATCTACTTTGCTTCTGCTTGTTCTGGAATTCCTGCTGCAACTGAAGGAAACAGGACAATTGTTTAGCTCTCTCAGGGTTCATTCATTTGGCTGCACTGACAGTTTTTTATATTACTATTGAGGGGTTCGTGCTGTTTGCTCACCCTATAACTATAACATACACAAAAGGTCTGGGTAATCTCTTCCCACCAGTGAAAGTCTCCACCCCAGTTTGCGACCTTAATTTGGTTCTTAAAAGTCTCATGAAGTCTCCTTTTGAACCGATGGTAACCTGCTCCTTACTGAATTAGTCCATGAAAACAGCCTTCTCAGTGGCTATATGCCCACAGTCGGAGAGATTGGGGCCTTAACGGCAGGACCTCTTTCCACAGTATTCTATAAGGACAAACTTTGCTTATGACCATATTCCAGGTTTATTCCTAAAGTGTCTTCTGAGTTTCATGTGAATCAGATCATTTATCTACCAGTTTTCTTTCCCAAACCTGTGATTCCAACCTGGAGATGTCAGGAGGGCACTAGCCTTCTATCTAGATAGGACTAAGCCATTTAGTAAATCTCCTAGACTGTCCGTTTCGTCTGTGGACAGATCTAAGAATCGTCTGTGAACAGATCTAAGGGTTCTGCTACTTCCACCCAAAGACAGTCAAATGGATTTGGGGGTGTATTATAGGTTGTTACAGTGCTGTCAGCTTTCCACCCCCTGCAAGTGTGTCAGCTCACCCGATGAGGTCACAATCTGCAGCTACGGCTCTACTGAAATATGGCCCTGTGTCTGAGATCCTCAGAGCTGCTGGCTACATGGTCCTCAGTACCTACCTTCTCCAGGCCCTAGGCCTTAGACGATGCCTCTAGGTTTGATATGGCAGTGCAGTTCTTCTGCCGGCCTCGATTCCAAAGCTCCCTCCTCCATTTGGGGATACTGGTCGGGAGTCACCTGAAGTGGAGCACCCCTAGGACTCTACTCGAAGAAGAAGGAGCGGTTACTCACCCTGTGCAGTAACTATCGTTCTTCAAGATCTGTTTCCCTGGGTGTTCCACTACCTGCCCTCCTTCCCCACTGCTTCGGGGTCTTCTTCTGAGACTCAGCAGTGGCATTTCACCTGTGCAGTCTGATACAGCCTTGGCGCTGGGCACTAGGTTGTCAGCAGTTCACGCGCAGGCCGAATGGACGCTGCTAGTGAAAATCGCTGATCAAAGGCGCGCACACACCTGAAGAAAACGAGCCTTCACTCCAAATTTGGTAGCAACAAGTCAGAGACAATTTATTTCGCTTGCAGCTGCAAGGGAAAAATACAATAGACAGAGAGCATCCCTGCCTCAGTAGTTCTCCGAAAACAAGCCTTCTAACACCAATATTTATACCATTTGTTACATGCATTAATTGTCAACAGCTGGGTCTCATTATACATTTTTGTCTACCAATTAATTGCTTATCTCAATATTTTCTGCTATGCTCAACATTCCATTGTTATCTCAAGGCCAGGTCAGAGCGGCCTTGCCTTGCAGTTTTCCACTCACTTCGGCACAAAGCCTGCTTCTACAAATCTCGCGATATTACGGTTAGACAGTCACTTAGCATAGCAGTTGTTCTACCCCTGACAACTGAAAACTGCACTTAAATCCTTTTTTCCTTTTTCTACTTCCACACACCCATAAGAGGACTCGCCTTGAAGAACTCCAGTTACTGCACCGGGAGGGTAACCTCTTCTTCCAAATGATTCTAAGAGTTATGCTCTTTCAGTCGGAGCACAGTAACCTCGTCATGAGACCTGTGTGTCCAATCCAAAATAACCACCCAGCTCAAATTTTGAATATTATGTGCTTGCAACAAAGTGTTGGCAAACAGTCTCCAAACCAAAGGTCACTCATGGAAATGAGTTCAGAAATACTTTCAAATAAATACACTGAAGAATCAAAAGCTGCTATAGCTATGAACAGAAAAAGAGGCTACATTCACGGAATAAATAATTCACTAGGGTTGTTTTTCTCTCTGCCCATTATCTCTAGCATGTGGTCATTCTTTTAGCAGCATTTACAAACCGTCGCATTTCCCTTGGGAAGCAAGCAACTCAGTTTCTACTTTTGTTGCAGCAATGCATGATACTGCAAGAAAACACCTGACTAACATGGTCTTTTATTAGTTGCTAACCAAGATGATTACTTTATACACATCCTCAAATAATCTCCGTCCTTTCCATTTTGGTGGCTTTCAGTAGGCTGGCCTAGCATATTATAATTCCTAAAAGCAACACCATTATTCAAATGTCATATGCTCTGTCATCTCTTTCAGAACGATAGACCCAGGTTCATGTCAGCATGAGCACAGAGCTCCAGGATTCAATTAGAAGCTAGTCTGAATGAGATAAGGGCCGTATTGAGTCCCCTTAGGAATGGAGCCAGTCCCTTCCTGGCCAGCTGTGTACAAGTGATCATTCTCTCAGTGGGGAAAGCCTGCAGCTGCTGCTGGACGCGGGGAGCGGGACATGTTACACTTGCCTTAGGGACAGAGCTGGTGCGGCATGCTTTCATGTACCAGGGGTAGCCCACAGAGCTCCAGAATTGCTTCACACTGGCTTTCCTTTGATTCATCAGTTTCAATATCTTCATGGGCAGAATAGGTAACTGGGCTTAAATGCCATATGTTAGCCTGCTCTGGCCATGCTTGTGAACAAGACCAGACTGCGGGCAAGCCGTTTGAAAACAGCCAGCATGGGGAGCAAAACGCTAGAAGGCAGCAGTGTTTTTCAAAGGGTAATTTTTAATGTTTTCATTTCTTCAAACTCATCTGAAGCTTTAACAGAAATGGGCTCCACTTTGTCTGAGTCTTTTGTTTTATTGTCCTTTGCGTACAGGATTTTCCCAACATTTTATATAATGTGCGAGGATTCTCACAGCTAAATTGAATGCTGTTCCCATTGGGAGCCGCAGTCTCTAATTACCCACGTCATGGCATTTTATCGGATTACCACATTCATTAACTTAGTTGGTAAGAGAGGATGCTGGCGGGTTCTCCTGAGTTCACCCTGAGAGGCAGGCTTTCTGGAGAGCAGTGCTCCGTATTCCTCCCTTAGAAATGCAGCGGGTCTGTATTCCGAATACAAAACAATGCTCAACCCTCCTGGACTGACAACAACGAGAGTTTAGCTATTAACTTCAATAGGAGCAGACTCTCTGGGCCCGATCCTGCAAGGTGCTGTGTGCCCTCCATTCCCATTGTCTTAGGATACATTTACACTGGAGGTGTGACTGAAAGCTTGAGTAGTCATATCTGCTCTAGCTAAAAACAGCTGTGTAGCCATGGTGCGTTGGCGGCAGGATGGGCTAGTCACCCCAAGTACGTAGCTCCTCTCACTGCTCGTGCTGCCATGGCTATGCTTCTATTTTTAGCATGTTAGCTTGCTACCCAAACTGGAAATGACCCCTTCAAGCTCCAGACATAGCCTTTGGCTATGGTAAGGCAGTGTGGTATAGAGGACAGGGCACAGGGGTGGGAGTTGGGGGCATGGGATGTCTTCCCAACTTTGCCACGGATGCTGAGTTACTGAGCCTCAGTTTCCCTGCTATAGAAATGGGGATGATGATGCTTCATTTCTCCCATTTTTCATCCATCGGCGGTCGATTTAGTGGGTCTAGACCCACTAAATCGACCACCAATCGCTCTCCCGTCGACTCCTGTACTCCACCGGATGGAGAGGAGTAAGGGGAGTCGACGGGAGAGCGTCTCCCCTCGACGTTGCATAGTGTGGACCCCACAGTAAATAGATCTAAGCTACAACGTCTTGAGTTACGCTATTCACGTAACTCAAACTGCGTCGCTTAGATCGACTTTTCCCTTTAGTGTAGACAAGGACTCAGTATTATCTAGACCAGTGGTCCCCAGCGTGGTGCCCGTGGGTGCCATGGCACCCTCTGGGGCATTTATGTGCGCCCGCCTACTGACAAGGGAGCGCTTCCGCCGGACAACCTGCCGCTAAAGAGCGCGGCCTCCGGACAACCAGCTGCCGAAATACCGCCGAGAAGTGGCAGCGCCAAGAAGCATTGCCACCAAAATGCCGCCGCTTCTCAGCAGCATTTCGGCAGTGACACTTCTCGATGAGGCCGCTTCTCGGCGGCATTTTGGTGGCAACGCTTCTCGATGAGGCCGCTTCTCAGCGGCATTTCGGCGGCTGGTTGTTCGGCGCCCGCCACACTCTTCTGGGAACATGAATATGCTATTGCAACAGAAAGGTTGGCGATCACTGATCTAGACCACCCCTGATGGGTGTTTGTCTAACCTGCTCTTAAAATCTCCAATGATGGAGACTCCACAACCTCCCTAGGCAATTTATTCCAGTGCTTCGCCACTCTGACAGGAAGTTTTTCCTAATGTCCAACCTAAACCTCCCTTTCTGCAATTTAAGCCCATTGCTTCTTGTCCTATCCTCAGAGGTTAACAAGAACAATTTTTCTCCCTCCTTGTAACAACCTTTTACATACTTGAAAACTGTTGTTATGTCCCCTCTCAGACTTCTCCAAACTAAACAAACCCAATTTTTTCAATCTTCCCTCATAGGTCATGTTTTCTAGACCATTAATCATTTTTGTTGCTCTTCTCTGGACTTTCTCCAATTTGTCCACATCCTTCTTGAAATGTGGTGCCCAGAACTGGACACAATACTCCAGATGAGGCCTAATCAGCACGGAGTAGAGCGGAAGAATTACTTCGCTTGTCTTGCTCACAACAGTCCTGCTAAGACATCCCAGAACGATGTTTGAACAAAGGGGTAAGACTTGCTGATTTTGAGCTCAATTGAACTGTGGAAGTGGCGGGAAGTCTCATTGCTTACATTATTTAAAATTGGGATGGACAAAACACCTGCAAATATTCTGTAGGGAGGGATTCTGCATCGGCCGGGGCATGGGCAGTGTGCCCAATGACACTGTGATATGGCTAGTTGAAAAGGGTAAATATTTTCTGCACAAAATTATGAAAAATCTTTTTTATTAAATTTCCATCAACCCTTTGAAATGTTTTGATGAAAACCTGAATTTTAGTGTAGTATTTTCACTCTAAAATTAACCCAGAAATGAAACCAAACATTTGTTGTTGTTGTTTTTAAAGGGCCATTTTTCATTGAAAAAAGTTTTGAGAGAAAAATGTTGATCAGCTGGAGTCTGTTCCGTCTGTAATTTCCAACAGGCGGGAGGGGAAATGAAATGCCCGGTTCCCACAGCATGCTGGTAGGGAAAAGCCCAGCCTTTGCATTGCAAAGATGCTGCCACCAGCTGTTTAACGCAGGAGTAAATAAGAGCTGGAGCTGAGGAGATTTAACCGCAGGTCACAGATCTGTTGTAAACTTTTGATCCTGTGGAAGACATCTTTCCGCTCTGTTTAACGTGTCTGGTATTTCCTCCTTCTAGCATTTATTAATCTGACTGGTTAACCATTGAATCCAACCTGCAAACTGATCTCATTGCAAATCCTCTTTTCCACGCTGCACTTTTTGTATCTTCATTCAGAAAGGCAGAACTAACTGCTGGGGGTAGATGTTTACCATGAAATTCACCCCCAACGCTTTCCTGTTCAGGGGTGGCAAATAGTTCTGGGAGCTTTAGGGTTTGTTCCAGTAGACAGGCCTCATTTTGATAAACATCCTTTGCACTTCATGGGCAACTTGGGCATGTCCTTTGCTCTTAGCTACAGAAATGAGAGACCTGTTCATAGGGAATAACGTATTCAACAAATGTTGTCCTTTGTCTGTTTGTGATCTCTCTGGGGGGTTTTCTTAGCACCCATCACTGAAGGGTGTTAAGTGGTTATGTGCGAACAGATTTTAATTTTAGCAAGTTTATTTACTATTCAAAATTGCTCAACCACTATTTCAGTGCAGAAGCTGTTCACTTCGGCTTTTGACGGCTCGCTATTGGTGATGTCTGATTGGTCACTTAATTCACATGTATTGTTTCTCCTTCCTGAGTGGATGATTGGGATTTTCCTACCCAGTAGGAGAGGAATTGGAGGTTGTAAGAAGGGCATCCAAACACTTCTGCTTCCCCCTTTCACACAAATCCATTGTGAACACACGAGGGATAAAACATACCCACGATTGTTATGGGCAAATGAATAAAAAGGGGGACTTGCCCTGGGTCACACAGTGAGTCTGGCTCGGTGGGCAATGGAACCCAGACCTCCTGCCTCCCAGTTCTTCTAGCTGGGAGCCACTTGGGATGTTTCCAATGGGCTGTTGTTTCCCCAAATACCAAGCACAGTAAATGCTGGCAGCTAAATCTAGCACGACCCCACGACTGATTATTGGGGAAGGCGGAACCTCAGAGTGTATGATGGGCAAGTTCACTTTGGATAGGCACCCAAAAGTTTGGCTGTTTTTAGAGACCTATTTGAATTGTCTAAAACTTTGGGGCTGGACTTTGTCAAGACAAACACAAGGAAATCTTTGTGTCTTTCTTTGGGGCAGGTAGGCAAACAAAACCCATTGTAAAACAGCAGGAGAAATTAAAGAGCTACGAACCACTTCCTGAGTGGTGGTCCTAGATGAAAACCTTGGTCTAAATCCCCATTGGGGATGACTTGGTCTTGATCCAGAACCAAACCCAAACTCCCCAGCAAGTCCTCCTTTTAAATAATGGGCCAGACAATAATCTAGCTCTGAATATCCCAGAGCTTTGGGTCCAGGTCTGAATCCCAGTATAGGTATTCGTACAATTTCTTTGATGATAAGTGCAAAACTGCCTGTAGCAGACATGCCAACCCCACGAAAAAAATGCAGAAATTGGGCTTGTTTTTGGCTTAATTGGCTTGTAAGTTGCTTGTTGGCTAGTTTTTGGTTTGTAGCTTGTTGCTTCTTTGTTTTGATTGGCTCACGGCAAGGTGCGGGGGAGAGAGTCAGGGGTGCACAGGTTTCAGAGTGGTAGCCGTGTTAGTCTGTATCCTCAAAAACAACGAGGAGTCCTTGTGGCACCTTAGAGACTAACAAATTTATTTGGGCATAAGCTTTCGTGGGCCAGAAGCGACTTCATCAGATGCATGGAGTGGAACATACAGTAGGAGTCCTAGACTGCATGCCGGGGGGATCTAGTCACATAGGGTGTTGGGGTTCTTAGGGATTGGCTTGTTTTGAACTGGGATTAGCTTGATTTTGGGCATATTGTGAAAGTCGGGGTGCTTATTTACCACGTGAAAGTTGGCAACTGTGGCCTGTAGCTCAGTGAACTGGGAAATCGGAAGAAAACTTTTTTTTCGCTTTTGCCAGTTGAAGTATAACATGCCCTGGGGCTCTGATTGTTTAATCTCTTCTCATATCTACCCCTAGCAGTTCCTGGGCAATAACCTTCCCCTTCACTGGAGAGTCCCAGCCAGCTGGCCTGCAGCCACGGGGGCTCTGTCAATATTGACTTTCACACAGGCTTTAGTGAGGTGGTGGTGATTAGATTGTTCACTAGTTAAGATTTAGCCTGTGACCCCAAGTGGCTTTGAAGCCGTTAAACACCCCTTCACCTCCCCACCCCGAATGAAGTTTGGGGGGATAGCGGAACAGATAATGGAACGGATCAGTCCTGGGATTTTTTCTTTGTAATGTGGAACCACAATATCCCGTGAAATCCAGCCTTGTGCAGGAGGCTCATGCAGGCCCAGTGCACACGAGGGCTTCTTAAACCATATTAGGAAGGCTTACGTGTGACTTACGTGAGATATAGGCCTGGTGGGCTGTCTGCACAGGGATGACTTCAGCCTCGCATGCACTGCCACACAAACCCGGCTCAGTTCCTTTCCTCATTACTACCTCCTCCTAGCTTCCAAAATGTGCGTCTGCCTATTAGCAATGCCCGTCCCCTCTCTCTCTCTCTCTGACCTTGCGCGCTATGCTTTTCTAACCTGGCCATCAAGATGCCCAGAATTAGATATAAAATGTCTCATCTGCACAGGTTTTTTATGAAAAGTGGCCTTTTGTACCACATGACATTTTTCGTATCATTCAAACTTTTTCTTCAAAATTCAAGATGAAAAATCCCCCCTTAGCAGCCATCCAGCTCCATGACCCCATTGCTCACTGCCCACTAGGGCTACTAAGCACAAGCAGCCCTTGCCTTCGGCGGCACGCAATGGCTAGAACTGTGCTTGGAGCCTGCAGGGAGGTGCACAACGGGCGAGTCCTTTTCCCCTTCGCCATCTTGTGCACCCAGCCAGGGACTGGGCACAGGCTCCATTTGCATCAGGAGACGTCCTTCGAGGTGCTAAGGGAACTGAGTTATGCTGGCTCAGGTCACGGCCAGGGGAACGGCCTGACGGGATCAGAGAACGTCCTGCCACAGCTGTGTGTGGAGCAGCGCCCGTTTCCTCAGCAGCGGTGGGGTAGCAGACGTCCCTCTCCCTTTGCACAGCGTCACTGCCTCGTTGGTAATGGAGGTAGCTCCGATTTGGTGGCCTTTGGATTGCACGAGGGCTGGGCACTTATTTACTGAGCAAATTTCATTTCCTGGAGAGCCCTTTGCCTCGCTTCCCCCTCCTCTGCGATCCTTCCACGCTTATTAAACACGCCGTTAGCCATCACGAATAAAATCCACCATGCTGATTCGCCCCTGAGCTGATGTCTGCATGCGTCATCTGCATATAGAAGTATTGAGTGATGCCTTATAAGTAAGCACCTGTATGTTACTAATGAGTAGCCTGCTAAGACAACCAGGGGAAGCGTTGCATGCTATAAATGGCTTATATTAATTTCCAAACAGCTGTTTGTAGTAAACACATATTGGGTTTGATTGACAGTAGTAGGCCCAGGGAGGGATAATTTACATCCCTCCGAGAAACAGTGCCAAAATGGGGTGGATTCATCCCCTGAAGAGAGGAGCTTTATGTTCTATGTTGGGAGTAGCTTTGAGTTCCACAGAAGCCAGGGAGCTATTATCCAGAGGGCCAAAGCAGGACTTGTGTGTGGCATAGACCTTGTGTGGCTTACGTTGTGCTTTGTGCTGGTCCTTTTTGCATGCGGCTGAGTTTAATCCAATAGAACAGTGCCTGATACTGACTTCAGTGTGGTTGGAGAATAGTACCCCTGGAAGCAATATGAGAGCAAAGGGGAACGATACGGGGTGGGGAGAGAGGTCCTAGAAGACAGACATAGGACAGAAAGGGAAGTAGAGTTCTACAAGGGACCTCCAAGACCAAAGCATATTTCAGAGGAGAAATCCTAGTCCTTGGGCTAATTTATTGTTTGTTATTCATGTCCTGAGAGGCTAAGTATTTTATTTTCATCACATTCTGCCAGGAAAGTGAGTTTATTTGCAATAGAAAGTAGTGCTCATCTCTTTAGTCAAGGGAGAAAAGAGATACTTTCAGGAAGACAGGATGGAGGAGGTCATATCTTTTATTGGACCAACTTCTGTTGGTGAAAAAGAGAAGCTGTCGAACTACACAGAGCTCTTCTTCGGGTCTGTGTCGCTCACAAGCATGTCTCTCTGACAACCGGCATTTGGGCCAGTAGAAGATATTATCTCACCCTCCTTGTGTCACCAATATCCTGGGACCGACATGGCTACAACAACATGCAGATAACTTTCCGGGGGCATAGTTACGGAAGTGAAGGGGTAACAAGGCAAAGAGATAGGGTTGTATATTTTTCAGATGCCATCCTGGCTTCTTATTGCTGTCCAAAGCTAAAACGCCAAGACAATAGAGAGGCTGGCAGTGAGGTGGTGGAATTCTCTCTCTCTCTCATGTATGCACATTTCAAAATGCTCCATTCTGCAAACACGTGTTTCTGGGCACAGTGTTCACTCTCAGTATAGTCCCATTGAGTTCTGTCCATCAATGGGATTCCCCCATTTGAGGGTTGCCAATTTTGGTTGGATGTGTTCCTGGAGGTTTCATCACATGACATAATCTTTAATTAAAGATTCATCTTTAATTCCTAGAGACTCCAGGACAATCCTGAAGAGTTGGCAACTGTGCTTACTACGGGCTTTCAAGATTGGGCTCCATTTCCTACAATCAAGTGAGACTGAACTCTATGCAAAAAGGACCATGCAACCTAAGGTGAAAGCATGAATAGTGGTGACCAATGCAAAGTCAACATTTACTACCAGTTACTGCATTGCTGCGTCTGAGATATGGCACCTTGTGACGAACTAGGACTGTTGTTAATGTTTTCCCTGAGTACTGTGTGGGTGCCTCAGTTTCCCTATGCAGTGCTTGAGTATCTAGGTGGTGGGACAAGGGTGCATGATTGTTACAGAGCCCTAGAAGGCAGGTGTGGGCAGGGGCCTGGACACAGAGAATGGCCCTGTCTCCTGGCAACAGATGGCCCCGGCCCCTCCCCTGCAAAGGTGAGAGCTGAAGGTGTTGGAACAAAGGGATCAGGTGAGCTCCTGGCCCGGGAAGGAGACAAAAGAGAGGGGAGGGGCTGGATAGTTTCAGTTTGGGGCTGGCCGGAGAGGAGGGGAGAGAGGCAGACAGGGTCTGGCCTCTCTGCCCCGTTTGGAGCTGTGGGGTGAAATGCAGGGAGCCCCGGGCTGGGGTCTAAGCTCCCTGCCCCCCGGAAGGGCCCGGCTGAGGGGTCCTGGTTGTACTGACAAGCTCTGTTTGGACTGTATTCCTGGCATCTCTAATAAACCTTCTGTTCTACTGGCTGGCTGAGACTCCCAGTGAATCCGGGGAAGAGGGGTGCAGGCGCTGACTCCCCCACACTCCGTGACACACCTGAATCATGTTTTATGTATAGGGAAAAACTCCAGTTATCCCATACCACGATGTGGTGAATGTTGGTAAATGAAGGTGTGGCACTGATATTCACTTAAAAATGCATGCTGATGATTTTATATTATTTCCCTAGATCTTTTCACAAAGCATCAATTTATATTCATAGCAGGAACGTGTAACATGGGTCTCACTTGTCACTCAATCGGAATCAAAAAGTCCTCAGAAATTTCTAGCAAATTGGACCATAGCTACCATGGTTAGTAGGCACTTTCTAGATACATAGAGAGATCAGATCAGATTGAGAGAATAAATCTGCACTTGGATTAGGGTCTAACTGCATTTCTGTGATGTAGCAGCCTCTATAATATTCCACACCATGCATCGGGTTTGCCCCCACAACTTAATGGAGAAGCTCATGCAATATCTTTACTGCAAGGACATACTCTGCACATTTCTGGTGCAATCTTATTCTAGTATTTAGGGGAAATGAATGAGCAATGTGCAGGGGAAAACAGAGCTGATAACTGCTGTGAGGATAGCTAAGGGGCTTGTTGTAAAGAGAAGGGTTTTGAATTCTATTAAGTACCTCTGTACTATTCACTTTTCTCCCTTGGGGCTATGCCCGTATTATAGCTATTTAATGAACATCACTGCAGTACAAAAATCTGTCCTCATGTAGGGAGTCTGGAGTCATCTTTTGAAGGAGCAAGTTCACTCTAAACTATTGTTCAGAAACTATCTAGTGAAAGAGAAGATTTTGTGGACCAATTAAACTGACTCTAAAGAACCCTCCCTGGCATTCATTAGACTTTCTTGAAGGAGTAAATCCATCCATCCCAGACGAAACAGCTGAAGAGGAGGACACGTGACCTCCTTCTCACCCCAGCCTGGGGCCCCTGTGCTCTCCCTACCCCACGTTACCTGAGCATGCTGGAGAGGGGGCTGGGTGGGGGTCACTTGATCTGTCGTGCCTCTCCAACAAGTCACCTAGTTTCCAAGCCTGCCCTCTGCAGTTTTCAGAACTGCTCCCACCACTTGGGTGGAGTCTGATGCCGCTTGGCCATGCTGTTTGGCAAGGGCGTGCCACTGTTAGCCAAGCCTGGTGTCCAGCTGTCCTGCTGCGGCTCCACAGCGTGGCTACCAAGCTCCAGCACAAACCCCACATTGGCTGTGAGTTCTACACTTAGATTTCACCAACCGATTAGCAAGTGTAAACTCCTCAGATGCTATAACAACCTGTATAAGGAGTCACAGACAGTCCCCTCAGGTACTCCAAGGTGTCTTGCCACCCAGGTGAGCCTGCCTTTGTGATAGATGGTCCCTGACCCCAAGGATCACAGCAACATTCAGGTTACTCCCAGTCCCAAAGGACCAGTGAATTGCACTTTAGATCTCACACCAAAAAGCAACGTTTGTAGCCAATCCTATAATAAACCCCCTAAAGATGCATTATATAGGAAAAGGAAACAGCAGCATTATTTTCAAGGTTAAAGCAGGTAAAAGTACATATACAAATGAGCAACAATCTTAAGTTTCAAAAGATACTAGAAGTTTCTATCATAATCAGGCTCTGTATGTCCTTTAGGGCTAACCCAGGCTGAACAGCTGGGGATTCCTTGCTTATGCCTAGAAACCATGCCCCTGGAGTCTAAGCAGTAATGACATACAGTTCCTCTTTGTTAGAGGTTTTATTTCATCCCCCTCTCCCTCCACTTGTGGTCTGAGTTGCAAACTCAGCCGATGGGAGGAATCCACTTGCAAGACTCATCTTCATTGGGGTGAGGGGAGCGTAAACAACAAAGTCTGTCTTCTTTAACCCACTCTAGTCCGTCTGGTGTCAATGGTCCTGTCTTGTCAGGCAGGATGTAGTGCCTTCAGTTGGGGACCAGCATTTTGCACTAGTTCTTGTCTCTCCCCTGTCTGGTGATTTGCAGTTCCAGAGGCTTACAATGCGAACGCTCAAATATTACCTGACACTCTGGGATACAGATGTTATGAGTGAGATTAATGCAGGTAGCAACTCCCAAGCATTCCATAACATCTAAACACTGAACAGGTTCTTCTCATTCTACTCTCGGTTATAAATGCTAACACACAGGTAAGCCAGACTCGTGTGTGTGTGTGTGTGTGTGTGTGAGAGAGAGAGAGAGAGAGAGGCATGGGGGCCTTGGCATGAGCTGGCACTTGGTTTGCCAGGATCACACCTGTTTTCTCACTGACCTTAGCACCATGGCTGGACTTTGCGAGGGGTTAACAACTTCCCCAAATGGCATTGCTCAGGGTTCCTGTGGGAGACGTGTTGGCTGTGAGGTCGTGGCTCTAACAGCTGGATTGGGAGTTTGGCCTTGATGTGCAAGTGAGAAAACTAGGGATGTTTCATGAGTAGAGCTGGGCAAAGAGCGAGGAAAATGATTCTCGCGGGGGGAATTCATTCCTGTGCAGGAGGCCAAGCCTGCGCATTGCTTCATTCCATGCTCCAGCCCGTTTTCTGACGAGAATGTTGCTGTGACTAGTTTCACGCCCTTGTTGTTCACTTTTTACAAGCGTTCAAGCCAGCTCAGGGTAGTGCCTACAAAGGTTGGTGGGGAATGGATTTGGGCCCCTAGAGGATTAAATGTTTATTTTGGGTGGACGAAGAAGTAGTTCGTAGAGTTTGCTAGTGAGAAGTAACAGTAATAATGATACCTGGCTCTTCTACAGCACTTCTCATCAGTGGATCGCAAAGTGCTTTACAAAGCAGGTCGGTGTCACTATTCCCATTTTACAGATGGGGAAACTGAGGCACAGAGAGGCCATGACTTGCCCAAGGTCCCCCAGCAGGTCAGTAGCTGAGCCAGGAATAAACCCAGGTCTACCGAGTCCCAGTCGTCTGATCTATCCTCTAGACCACACTAACACTTTGTCAGCAAGGTGTTTGCTATGTTCAAAATCATCTTGGAAGAGGCGAAGACAATTGTTAGAGCTGGTCACTTCAGTGGTGATGTTCATGAGCATTATCTTGTGATGGCTGTGGCCAGTCGTGGTCTCTAACGTGGTAGACATACAGCTGTGGAGTCACAGTGGGGCAGCTGCTCAGAAATCCCAACATCACAAATAGTTTTGAGAAGAAAGTTTCTGTGCCCGATTTGAAGGGCCAGTAAATATGGAGAATGGAATTATTTGGAACACAGCGATCTTGTTCAGCTGCCACTGCATGGGGGAAAGGAAAGGAAGAATATTAAAAGTGCCCAACAGTCCGAATGGTAAATGGGAAGCACAGATAAGAGCGAGAGCACGAAATGGCCCACTTTGCATCTACCAGGACAAATCTTTTCAGTCCATGGGGGATGGAAATTACTCAAGCAGCCATGAGAAAAGAAAAGGGAAAATGGCCCATAATGCAGTTAATAAACTGTTCTCCAGTGGCCGTCTTTAAACAGATAAAGCCACCTTGACATGTAGATGTTTTGCACAGGTGGCAGGGTAGCTGGTTTATGAGAGAGATTGGCATTTTATAGGATGGTGACGAAGGTGGCCCACAACCCCGTCTGCTGCTTAAACTTCTCAAAATGAGAGTGATGTCCTGGCTTGTCGTGCTCATCCAACCAAACCGGCTTGACTCGGGCACCTGATGTTTGGTTAGATATTATGGAGGAACTAAAGCCTGTGGGAGAAAGGTTAGTTCTATTGTTCAATCTGAATCGAGATTGACACTTTCCTGCAGGCGGATACAGATGGGAGAGAAGAGGGAGGATAGCAATGATGCGGGAAATGCAGCTTTTGCTGATGTTCTCAGGATACGGGAGGCTGATGAGTCATGGAGGGATGCGTTGGGCTGGCAGATTGGCCACCACAGCTGTTGCTCTGGATCCCGGCTCGCTTCCTGGGTCAGGGACATCGTCTGGTTGGGCTGGTGAGGCCCCTCTCTGTACATGGGTCCTTCTCAGGTTGGGCAGAGCTGGATGGGCTGTGTCTCATCTCACCCTGTGGGTGTCCTTGATCGCAGGACGAGGTGGAAAGCTGAGAGAGGTTGATCAGGTGGAAAGTCGGGGGCAGAAATGAGCGCACAAGGGAGGGGAAAAGCCGAGGAGGATCTCACATTAATCAGGTTGGGGTCCTCACTGATGCAGCGACGATGGTCAAGCATGTCCACACCACGGTCTGTTGTCATGGCAACAATCCTTCCAGTGCGGGTCAAAGTTCTTGTGTTCTCCACCAAGGTGTCTCTTTAAAGGCTCCAAACAGGCAAGGGGTGGAATAATCCATCCTCTCATTATTTTGTCCACCAATTAGGCCTAGTTTCGGACACACTCGTTTTGGGTCCTTGGTTTCTAGTCCTTACACCTCTTGTTTACCAGCCATAATCTTAACGCAGTCCTGGAGTAGTATGACTAGCCCTTTCTGTTTAACTTAATTCTGTCTTTGTGTCTCCTTCGCACAGCTTTTCTTAAACAGTTTTATATAACGGCTCCCTGGGACAGTTCATGAACCTCTCCAACTTTTTACCAGTTGAGCTTACAATTAAGTACATTTGCAGGCCCAATCACAGCCCTGCCCAAGTTCAGTAGGAATTGGATGCTTCCCTGTCCTCATGCCTCGGAAAATCCCAGTTTAGAGTGACCGAGGTACGTCAGCCAGAAGTCTAGGCTTAAACGAAGAACAAGAAAACTGAGACAGGCACATAGCATTACACCAGTGTCTTGGGATCGATTTGCTGTTTACAAATAACCTCTCCCCCTAATGGGCACATTGACAAGATAACAGCCCTATGGTTAAAAAAAAAAATCATTGTTGTAACTATCCACACCTCTGATTATTCAAAATGAAAGAGGCTAGGGTATCTGATTTACTTTTCACCATTCCTTATATATCTAGATAACAATAACCCCAACAAAAACCCCTCCTTTGTGCCTATCTAACTTTCAGGGGTGAAACTGTGGGTCAGTTTCACTACCTGAGCCCAGTGTCTAGGTGATCCTGAGTTAAATGCAGTCCAGCACACAAAGTCCTTAGGAGATCAGGGCCTCTATTTATCGTGCAGTAGCACAATGCCCTTTTGTGGGGGATCCCTGGGTACACTGGGTTGGGTTTTATGTGACGAGTCTCTTTAAATTTCAGTTTTTCTCCATGACTTGTAAAGAAAAAGATTTTTCTTCCTTTGCTCAGAGCTCAGCCCGAGTTTGCTCAAACGGCTGAGGTTTTAAGTCTGTAAGTATCCCTGTAACCCAGGGAACTTGGGGGTTTTGTAACAGACATTTCACACAGCAAAGATGCCATGTTTTAGAACCTGAGAGGAGCTTGTGGTTAAGGCACAGGAGAGCTGCATTCTGTCCCTGGCTCTGCCACAAATTGTCTGTGTGGCTTTGGTCAAGTCACTTGATTTCTCTGGGTTGTAGTTTCCCTACCTGTAAAATGGGGATAATGAACTGCACAGGTGTTTCACAGGGATGCTGTGAGACTGCAGTCATCCACATTTGCAAAATGCTTTGAGAACCGTAGCTAGAAGGGACAATAGAAGTGAAGCATTTTATTGTTATTCCTTGGAAAGGAGAATCCAGAATGAGAAACACATTGAGCCACTGAGAGCTGCAGAAACATATGCTTTGATTTTTAAAGCAACTGATGCCATGAAAGTCTCACATGTGCCGCTGCCCAGATTCCCAGCCAGTTGTTCTTTCAGGCAATGACAGGGCATTGTTTCAGGGCTGCATGTACGCAGCACACAGATTACCCACATTAAAGAGGGGCCGGCCCCAGGAGGAATGACACTGCGTGCGCTCAGCCAGGCTTTCCATGTGTTGCGGCTTCCAGCAACCATACTGGGAAACCAACTCTCAGGAAACGACAAGGTAGTGAGTCACAGAGACGCTTGTCTGCCAGTCGGGGAGCTTGTACCGACAAGGGTCTGTGTCCTGCTCTGCAGCGCAGTCAGACCTTGCCCCGAACTGATGAGTGCCCATTGGCAGACCCGCGGGGAGGAAAAACCGGGACGTGTTTTTCACTCTCCAGAGTGCTTGTGAAAGAGCCAACCTGCCTGGCTGGCAGGCTGAGGTCCTCTGTCCATGGAACAGGCACGGCTCTGCCCACGTGCTCTGACCCCTCCGAGCATCTGCCTCTAAGGGGCACGAGAGGCGCGCAGGTACGCATCGGCCCATCCAGCCCTGGGCTGCTCTCGGAAGCGGCTAGGCAGGGGGCCAGTGGTGAGGTGGTCATAACAGACTGTTGCCATGGGATCCCTGGCCCAGCTGGAGGCAGGACTGACTGGAAACCCCCTTTAGTGAAAAAATTTACCACTGGAAAATTGGAAAAAAAAATTCTTTTGTTGTTATACTGTACAAAATTTCAAATGTCAGGATAATTTTCCATACACATTTTCATTTCTAAAAAAGGCCATTTTTCATCAAGTTCAAGGAAAAATTCTGACAGAAATTTTTCACCCCGCTCTGTTAGTGCATGCTCTTCCTTGGCAGTGACTGTAAACAGCATCCTCTCCTCTCATTTCAGTGCTGTTCTTGCTGCATGGACATACAGTGAAGACTTGTCTACTCATGAAATTACCTCAGAATAAGGCAGGGTGTACGTGGAAAGCAGAATAGCTATTTCTGATTAACTCCATGTGGGGAAGCTCTTATTTCAGAGTAAGAACGCCTTATTCCAAATTAATGTAATCTAACCGTAGATTAAGATAAAGTACTCTTGTTCCAGAATAAGAGCGTCCACACAAAGCAACAGGCGAAATAGAGATGTACCTGTCTCGGGCCCTCACAGCCAAACCCACCC
Organism: Macrochelys suwanniensis; assembly: GCA_033296515.1. Taxonomy (NCBI): domain Eukaryota; kingdom Metazoa; phylum Chordata; order Testudines; family Chelydridae; genus Macrochelys; species Macrochelys suwanniensis. The sequence goes on along the minus strand of CM065783.1, from coordinate 1,608,231 downwards.
ACCCGGAAATTCAACTTCATGTTCCTGCATACCTACCCCTATGCTTTTGGGTCCAGATCATAGAAGGGCCATTGTTCCGGTAAGGCGATAGGGGGCAGTAATCTCACCAGAGCAACTTGCAAGATGCAGGGCCGGCTCTACCGTTTCTGCCGCCCCAAACAGCATGCCGAATTGCCGCCGCGGGCGGCTGAAAATAAGACCTGCTGCCGCCACGAAGAACTGCCTCCGAATTTCCGCTGTGGCGGGTGAGTGAAGATAAGGCCTGCCGCAGAATTGCCACAGTCACTGCCCTAACGGCACACGGACTGCCGCCCCTTCCAGATTGCCGCCTCAAGCACCTGCTTGTAACACTAGTGCCTGGAGCCGGCCCTGGCAAGATGGCAGCCCCTCCAAACCCTGCTCATTCAGCCTCTAACCCAGTGCCTGAACCCCAGCCAAAAACTAATGACGATCCAAACATCACCTCCTTTGCTCTTCTCTCATAAATGGGACCTAACACCCCTTCTCCTTTACCGGAGCCAGGGCGTTGCTGGCTGCAGTCAGAGAAGAGACTTACCGCTGTAGGAGGGAAGCGGTGGCTGTGCCGTCACTTATTGTGGAGTTTCTTTTGCCAGATACATGTGCCAGTGGGGGAATTTACACCGCTGGACCCCCCATGTCATGAGCCCCACTCGATGCCCAGCAGTGGGTCCCCCGCGGCGTGGCTCTGACCTCATTTGTGCTTGTTTTCCACACTCTGGAAGAAAGGGGAATTAGGAATGGGTGTTACTTCCCTGCAGATGATCCTATTGTCAATCTGTTGCCAGCTTGGCCTTGCAGGGCTAAGGAGACTTCCTGAGCCGGGAGGATCATAGCTTTCTGCACTGGGAGCTACGCCCTCCCATCTTCGCAGTGCACAAGGAGGGGCGATTCAGGAGCACAAGCGGGGATTGTTCCTCAGGTGAGGTCAGTTTGAACAGCTGCATTTTTCAGAAACGTTTTCAACGGCGCTGTGTGTGTTTGGATGTGGGCAGTGCACCATCATCCCTGTGGCATGTGGGCGGGTCGAGCGTGAGCAAGGGAGGAAAGGACGCCTACTGAGCGCCCTCAGAAGTGTATCCTGCAGGCAAACAGGCAGAGCCCAGGTCCTCTGGCTGTGAAAATCCACAGGGGCTGGGCATAAATCTTACCCTTGCCGAGCCTGATCCTTGCAGCCAGTGGCAGCTCCATGCGCAGAGGGATTGCAGGACTCGGATCCTTCGTGTGCACTGGGTACACCAGGGCTCCGATTCTGCCTGCTTGTTGCCTATTGGTATGTCCCTTAATAATTGGCCTACCAGCGAGAGGGGTGAATGAGCAGACTGAGGTGGCCTCCTTTTGCTGCCAGACACAGAGTGGAGGCCCCAGAGGCTGGGTTATGGAAGAGCCCAAACAGGGAGGGTTTTAGCTCCGAGGCTTTGGCCAAATATCAACGGGGTTATTTACATTCTACCTGCCTGCGTAGGAACATAGGAACCGCAGGCTGGCTCAGACCCATGGCCCATCTCTCCGGGAGCCCGTCTCTGACCGTGGCCAGCACCCGCTGCTTCACAGGGAGGAGCAAGAGCCCAGCAACAGACAGATGTATAATCTGCTACATACGAAACTCTCATCCTAGCTCCTAATCATTAGAGATTGGTGTCAGCCCTGAAGCAGCAGGTTTCATCTCCCATCCACGACACTTGTTACCTAACATTAACTATTGTAACTCTTGCTTGCTTCCACATAACTGTCCAATCCTTCTCTGAATCTTACTCCATTCCCTCTGCAGAGTCCAATCGATAAGGAATTCACTTCCACTGCTAACTGCTGTGCACTGTGCAGGGGCTGCCAAATTCCACTCCAGAGGTGGCAGCGCTGCAGTGATGATGAAGATGAATACACATCTCTGCCTAGATCAGATAGCGAGGGCCAGATGTCCCTGGTCCCTGCGCAGGTGTGCAAGGAGAAAGGGGGCACAATTTCAGCCCCTGTCCCATCCTAACCGATATTTGGCAAACAGCAGAACAGACTCTGTTAGTTAAACGCATGGACCTGTTGGAATTCTCCAGGAGCCCCTTACTGAATGCGTAGGCAGATGTGCTGTGTTTACTATGGGCACGAGTCCTCCGTTCATATTCTCAAAAAAACCTAAAAAACTACAATGCATGTATAGTCTGAAAACGGACTAAGAAATGACAGTGGCCTCCTGGGGCGAGGTTTTCAGAAGTGCTTGACTCCCATTCAGGTCCCTAAACAAAGGCTAAATTTTCAGAAGTGCCCAGCACCCAGCAGCTTCCATTATGATGCTTATTGATAGATTTTCATTAGTTCAGCACCCAGTGTGCTGAGTTCTTTTGAAAATCGGAGCCAGTCAGAATGTGCCATTTTCACAAAGTGTTTCTTCTAATTCCACCTGCATTTCAGACCTGGACTGAGAAACTCGGGGTTTGGTTTTGAAAAATCAAAACCAGAGGGGAGTTTGTGTTGAGGTTCTGTTTATTCAGAAAGCTTGGGGGATGGATGGTTTGGGTTGTGGCCCATTTCTATCAGGGGCCGAATGGGGTGGGTGTGGGTTACTTTGCAACCCCCAGCAGAGAGTGATTTACATGTAGGTTCCATTTTATCTGAACCATCAGAGTTCAGAGGGATTTGAGTAAAAGGTTTGTTTTCGTTTCTGTCCATCTCTAGTTACTCTCTTTGGAGTCAAGCAGTAATCCTGAGAGCTGTGTGAGTTTGTGTGATTTAAATTATAAATCCATCTAGACAAAGAGGCAAGAGAAGTCTGAGATAATGCAAATAACCTAAATCTGTCTCTCTAACATACCCGGAGACCATGTGAGCTGGGAATTTATAGTAAATGAGCCTTTAGAATTCCCAGGGTTATTTTTACTGTTAAAAAATGACTAAGAGCCTTTTGAGTAGGCTGGATTTGAATGCCACCTAATGCTCTTTAATGTTATCTCTCTGATTTCTAACTGCTGCTTCCTAAGCTCTCGACTTCCTTCAGTAGGGCAAACATGAGGATGTGCAAATTAGCAATTAAAATGAACAAGCCAGCCAAGGTTCCTAGCCTGTTAATAAGGCTCCTTAAGAGCTGAAATAGACCTTTCGTTTAGAAATCGAAATAGCGTCGATGACTTGAGAACTGGGTTCACCACAGACAAATCGAATCCATATTTTCTTTGTGTTTTTTTTAACCGATGGCTGGAAATCTTGCCTAAAGTGACTTGCTTTCTTTTGAGCAGATCATGTAAAATGTTGCCCCTGTGATCCTGCAGAACAGCGACACAACAGCAGAACTTTGCAAGGAGAAGAGAAAACCCTGAGTAAGTAAGTTCAATGGAGAGATCAAAGCCAAACCTTCTCCTTCATGACTTCCTTGTTAGAATTTTTTTTCTTTCTTCTACTTCTTTTCCATAATCGGAGACTTGAATCCCTTTTCGTTTCTATTCAGGCTCAAGATCAAACAGGCCAGACATCTGCTGCGGTATTTTTTCAATATTTTTTTTTGTGGGGGGAGTGAAGGGGTTTGGGAGGGAAATGAAAATAATGACAGTGGCCAAAAAAATCACATAACTTTTCCTTCATTTACTGGAATGTTTGGTCCTGTCTGTTTCGTCTGAGAAAACAATCACAGCTGATGTACATTGGAAAGATGTTGCTCTGAAGTGTGGGCCTGAAAACCCTCAAGTATTTTTTTCACTCAAAGTATTCTCCATTTAGCTGCATGGAATTTTGTGTCCCTGAAATGCAAACAGATTGATTGCACTGGTGCACGTGGTATTTCTAAATGTTACATGGTTCAGTGCAGAACTTGATCTTGAGAACAAAATGCTGAAATTTGAAATTTTGAAAATTTCAGTCTTCTCTTTAAAACAGCACCATGGTTTTATCAAATCCACCCATTCCCTCCCACCAAAAAAGTCCCTATTTTAGAACAAAATACTATGAATGCCCAAAAGATGTGCTCTGGCTCAAACCAAAGTTATGGGCTTGATACAGAAATTACTGGGGGGGAGGCGGGGGGTGTCTCTGGCCCGTGTGATGCAGGAGGTCCTGAAATGATCATAAGGTCCCTCCTGACCTTCACAGCTATGACATTTTTCAGAGTTTGTTTGTTTTTATTTTTTGTAAAATTAGCCCGCATGTACAAAAAAGAAATTGAAGGTGCAAACTTTGAATGCTGGGGGTTTGCTCAGTGAATTGCAAATATTTTCAGCAATCCTAATGTTTCTATTAGGTGATTCTAATACTAGATTTACTGGCTCAGTGCTTTTGGAACATAAGGACCTTTGAGGCTATCTTGAGTTGGGCACCTGAGAATCGAGGGACCCCAAATCCTTAGGTACTATTGGAAATTTTGGCTGATGCTTTTGTAGAGCTGGGGCAGAACCAGATCACTGGATTCAAAGTGCTTTGAACTGTTGTGAAGTTCAGATCCAGATGGAAAGCTTGTAAGCTGGACCCCTCTTTGATTTCCTGGGCTACTGACGGTGGAGATGGGCTTTGCTCCTAGAGGCCCATACAAGATAAAGCCCTAAACATACGTCATATGGTAGTGCCATAATGTTCAAGCTTTTGTGGGAAAACCAGCTCCATTTAACGGTGGATCAAGTACTATCTACACAATCCCCATTTTTCATCCTACGAGACACCACTTGCATGAAGCCACCATGCAAGGAATCTTTCGATGATATGCAAATAGGCAAAAGATTAATGCGCAAACTCGTCTGCGTTGCTAAATAAGTATGATGGCGCTCTTGGAAAGGGTTTCCTCTCAGTGATATGATCAATGCAAAGGACTTAGGGAAATCCGGTCTATGTTTTTGTGTGAGTTAGTCTGATATATTTCATGTCGATGGCCCTGCTGTGATTCCGCACCACTCAAATGCATGCTTTACTTTAAGCACGTAGTTAAGGGCTTTGCTGAATCGGGGCTGGAGGGAGCTGGCTGAGGTTTTGTCTGCCTGCCATATCAGTGTATACGTTGCACTTTATTGTCTTGCATTTTGTTTTGTGCATAAAAAAATGTAAAGCGAGAAACCCAATCCTGAGTTTATATATGTGTGTGTAGTGAGAGACAGTGAAGAATCTGACAATCCTTGTGCCTAACCACTGTCCTGACCCTGGAAAGTCACCGTATAATCACACTAGTCTCCCAAAGCGAGGGAAATTACTGGGAACACACATTCCTTTGAGCTGGCTCTGCGACTCAATGTCATCTGCCCCTGTCCTTAATCAAGTTATCGTATCAACCAAAGCCTCCCGGGCCCCGTCACTCTTTTCAATGAGAAAAATTTGCAGACAAATTTCTAGCAGCAGGAAGTTGGAGCTCTCCTGCCTGGCTGGATGAAAAGTACCTGTAACCTCTGCACGGCCTCCCCGCTCTCTCACACTGAGAGATCGCTTCAAGTTAGCACCACGCTGCTTCAGAAGGTGCCATTTTACAGTCCCCTTCAGAAAATCAAATAAGGCTGAGCTCCCCAATGACATTTCAGACTGATTGACCAGGGAAAATAACTATAAATGGTCCCACATGCTGTCGATATGTTAAAGGGGCGTGAACTGTGCCTTGTGTTCAGATTTGGGAAGGTTTGTCTATTCGGAAATCTCTTTTTTCAATGTTCTGTTGTTTTAGTTTCATGCTTATTCTCACCCTGTGAAAATTACATCTCAACGTTAAAATGAGCCTCAGCAACCGATCCCGCTTTGGGATGTGTTTGATTGAATGCAACAAGCAAATCCGTTCAGTGACACAGTGGAGGTTTGAAACTGGCTTTAATGCACTGAGCTGTGTGCCCAGTAAACACCCCACACCTGCTGGGCAAGCATTTACCAAAGGGGGTTTCTGTTTGGTTATCAGGCCTGTTTGACCATCTCCCCACCCCCCAAAAATAACGTAAAATGGTAAGTGCAGGACAAACAAAGAACTTGTTCTTATGGGAGACGTTTGGAGGGGAGAAAGGGCTGAAAGGATCACGATGTTGCCCAAGCCTGACGCCGTAAATCTGATTAATTTACCTTGTGACAATCTTAACAGAAAGGTGAAGGGTCAGTGCCCTGGCTGAGGGCTGACCTTTCACCTGCAGGGAAAGGCGGCACAATAGGGTCTTGAGCTGGTCAGAGGAGTGACCCTTCCTTTCACAGCTACCTGCTGCTTCCTACAATGCGATTGGACACAGCTTTCACGATGATGGAAAACACCTTCAGCCCAACAGCCCTTTGTTCTCTGCTTCTGGGCAGGGAGAGCCGGCTGGACGCTCCGCTTGGGCCGAAGGGGCTGAGGGGTTGGTATGGAGCTGGGCAAAGGGAGAGGGCATCTTCCTGCCTTGCCCTGCACCACCGATGGGACTGCTGTGCCCAGGGTTCATCCGCGCGGTTACTGTCTGTGTCAGCCCGAGCTTCAAGGCCTTCCTCGGGGTTTCCGCAGTGACAACCCCCAGACAGGATCTGACCCTGCATTATCCGCTGCAGACTCGGCCTGCGTGGATCATGGATGGGAGGGAAAATATCCCGACTGTTGTGATGGACTCGTGAGGGACCCAGAGCTGATTTTGAGAGGGGCCCGGCTCACGAGGGACCCAGTGTCAGGAGACGTGCCTGCCTGGGTGGAGACCCCGGATACCACAGGACTACAAGCGTGGACCGAGGCCAGCACGGGGTTGGGACGGGGCAGGAATGTGGTTGATGGCTCCGCGATTAGAGGCCCCATGGGGTTCTAGGAACTCAGGAGTTGCGGCCTGTCTGCAGCGCTGACACAGCCGCCATGGACAGGATTAACCCTGCCGTGGGGGCGGGCGAGGGAGTGCTGTCTCAGCACCTCCCTGCAATCCCCCCACCCCGAGGCCTTTTGCTCGGGCTCTGGGTGGCGTGAGGTGAATGAAGCCCACAGGGCAAAGCCCTCGGCCTGCACTATCAGAGCTCACCGTGCCGTCACAATGCCAGGTCCACTTGCTCAGACAAGTTGCCTGATGGTGAGAGATCAAAAGTTCCTTCGAGCTGGACTTTGTTGGTGCCTGTTTGGAACGGGCCGGTGCTTTATTGTAGCCCCACACCATGCAGCCCATAATCCCAGCAAATAAACCCCCCCTTGAGCCAGTGTGCCGGCACTGCAGACCTTTGTTACGCTTTCCCTGTAACCGAGAGGTGTTGGAGACCTGTCACTCCACACAGAGGAAAACACCAGAGCCCTCATCCTGCTGGGCTCGGGGGAATGAGCCGCTGCCTCATCAGGATTCAATCAAAGCCGAAGCACTTGGTTTGAGGAACTTTGCAGCTTCCTCGTAGTGTAACCAAACCCCTTACAGCTTGTGCGTATCATCGAATCGTTAACCGCCGCGCCTTGCGATGGGAACATCTGGTGCAATGACGTCCTGAAATGGGAAACAGGCACAAGCCAGGCCCAACTGAAAGCTACTTCTCCATGGAATTAACCTTCCCGTTCCATATCTGGTCGGTGGGGTTGGGTTTGTTTAACTCCTGCTTTCCCCACGGCAGCGGCTCCCATTCCTGGCCGGACCAGCCTCTCGCTCGATTGCTGTCAGACCGGAGAGTCATTTAACTGGGACAGAGATGATGTCCATACACAACTGAACACTCGGGGCATGTTCCAGTGCCCACTGAAGCCAATAGAAAGATCCCATTCACTTCAACGGGCCTGGGATCAGGCCCCAGAAGGTTATTTCTAGAGCGGTAGCGGGCTGGGATTTTGTTTGGTTTTGTTTCTGGCCATCAAGTCCCTATAGGTTCCAGTGAAAATCTTGGACTTACTCTGCTAGGTTTGCACATGAGGGTTGTGATGAGGTTTGAGTCACGGGACCGCTGCTCAGCACAGAGCGTCAGCCAAGCAGCTCTTACCGGCGGAATGGCATGTCAGTACAACCATGTGATTTTTCAAACATATTACAAATATTTGCCGGCACTTGCTGCTCATAGAAGGTGCTGGGTTAATGGCCCTGGATAGTGAATACAGGGTAAGGTTCTCCGCTTGTGCTATGCCGTAGGTCAGACTACATCAGTGATACTCAGATTGGGCGGCTCTTTAATGTGTCTCCTGCGGCTCTTTGCAGCACATGCAATTAAAACACAGTGTGATTTAATTATTAACCAATCAGGAGGCTTTTACTATGTTAGTAACCAATTATAGTTGATAAAATAATAATACTTGGTCCGTCATGTTGCTGTGAGAATTTTGTATATTTATAAACTAAATATTTCCCTGTCATACTGTTTACATATGACTATATAGGACTATAGTAAATGAAACAGTTCTCAGTGTCTGGTCCCAGAGGAAACAAAGAGCAGTGATAGTGAAAAGAAAACAAGTTGGTTGAATCCAGTCCGTTTTAATAAAGTAGGATTCTGCCCCAGCCCCAAACACACTGGTATATAGGGGCGGGAATGGGAGCGGGCAGGCTGCTATTCTTCCCCAGAGCCAGAGTTCCAGCCCTGGGTCTGCCTGCTGGTTCAGGGAGGAGCTCGGGCTCTTTCCAAAACCATGTTAGTGCCCCCGCAAAGAGCCTCGTTGCTCAGGCTTTCTGCTGGAGGGGCGAACTTTCCCCATAAAGGGTTATCGGAACATGTCTGTCTGTCTGTCTGTCTGAGGGTTTTAGCTTGCTGCCCATCACCGTGTTCTCTGAGCGCCTTCAACCTAAAATCAACGCACTAGCTAAATCACTACTGGACTTCCTGGAGTCTCTGGAATTTCCCCCTTTATAAAGTCAAAACTCTGCTTCGGGTGTCGCTTTTTCCAGTTGCGTGGTTGGTCGATTGGTTCAGTGCAGGTGTTCTGGGGGGCTGGGTGGGTGGGGGTGTCAGCGATGCGAGTGCCATCCCTGCTTGCTGTGCAAAGGCTATTTCAAAGGAGGAGGGCATAGGTAAGGAAATGTGTTTCTAAAGGTACCGGTCTATGAAGCCAAATTCCCCCCTTGCATACAGAGACTCCGCTGAAGGCAGTGGGACTGCACTAGAAATACATTAGGCCCATGATCCTCAAGCCCATACTTATAAGGGGCCCGATCCTGCTCCAATTGAAGCCAATGGCAGATCTCCAACTGACTTCAAAGGGAGGGCCAGGGTGCACAGATCTTATTCTAATGGTTGTATTTTATGTCACACAGATTTGCTTTTATTCCCCGCCCCCCCACTCTATGTAAGACCCGATGCATTCCTGAGCCTTCAGACATGCGGTAACTTTCCCCAGCCACCCCTGCAGTGCAAACAAAACCGGAGACAAGTGGTTGTGTGTGCGAATGGCACAAGTTGAAATGGCCACAGACTGGGTAATAGAACCAGGCTGGGCTACGCCTGTGATGGGGAGACTTTTCTTCCATAAAGAACATTTCAGACACTGGAATAAGCTTTTAATCGCATCCAGATGGGAGCTAGATCCATAATGAATGTGCTAAGCTGGGAGGAAAGTGACACTGGGAGTTTTATTTGTCTTCGATGGGGCCAAATTGAAATATTTTGTTTTAAAAGACCAGCGCCTCATTATTTTTATAGGAAGTGACACATCATTGATCCTGCCACAGCAATTCCTCTGCCTCTGACATGCCGACTGGCCAGCTCAGTTGTTACAGTCGTGACCTGAGAAGATACCATAACATCCTAGAGTACTGGACTGCCTGGGACCTCACGTTTGTGCAGATCTGGAGGAAATGAGCAGAGGTTGAATCCTCTGTCTCAGGGCTAAAGAACGTTCAGGCTGATCAGCATATTTCCTCTGTGCCACAGAACAGCCAGAATGAAAAGCTCCCTTCTCAAGATGAACAGTCTGAAGATGCTTATTCAGCCCTTCCATGTGCACCTAATATTTCCAACTGCACAGAGGGTGGAATGCTTTCCACTTGCCAGGAGGTGTCTCTCTACATCTCACACCATATATCCTTACCCCAGTGTCCCTACCCTTCTAATTCCTCCCACATTGGGTCAGGAACTGAAGGGCTTACTGCATTTTTTTCCATAAGAAAAGCAATTGCCCAAAGGACTGAATTTGGAATAATTCCAGCAATGTCCCCTGAGTAGCATTTGAAACAATGCTGATCATGCTTTATTTTACTGGGTTTTGTCACTTACTAAATCTCTCTTTCGCCATCTTGCTGTCGCACTCCCATCCCCAAGTGCGCACACAGCATCCGTTGTTAGATTCACGCCACACTGGGTTTCACGAGGGGCTCAGTCAGTTAGGGAATGAAAAGGAATTATCATCATTCATGAGCAATCGTCTCTGTCCCCACTGGCATCTGCAATGCAATGAAATGGCCAGAGCAGAACATTTTCCCCGCACATTCGGGTCCCGCTGCTGCTCTTATTGACCAAGCTCAGGCTGACTTTCGTTCAGAGCAGGACTGTGCCCACAGCAAAAGTCCATAGAATTCCAGCCTCAGTCCTACCTGTAACGGGTCAAAATGTGGGAGCCCACACCACAAAGCAATGTCCCAAATGCCACAGCCCCTGATGGGGCCTGGAGGAACATGCCTTTTTATAAAGGTCTTAAGAAATTCCTCACAGCTCAGTGACAGAAAAAGCAGTAGGCAGTTGACAGGCATAAGACATCTCCGTTGGGTGATAGGGAGCCAGTTTGGAGAGTCTGATGTTAAAGGGAACACGTGTCTGAACTGCAGAGCTCCCAGGGGAGGTTCACCAACCCTACAAGGGGGCCATGCTAGCTCCACCTGTGCTCCTTTAATGGGATTTTAGCCTAGCCGTTCTATTCCTGTCTAGCCATATCACAGTAGCTCCTAGAGCCCAAAATGAAATCAGGGCCCTCGTGTCTAAGTAAGAGACAATTCCTGCCCCATAGAGTTTGCAGTCTGGATGTACGAGACAAACACCAGCTGGGAGGGGAAACTGAAGCGTAGACGGGGAAGTTCTTTGCCTAAGGTCACCCAGCACAGCCAGGAATAGAATCCAGGACTCCTGACTCCCGTTCTAGTTCCCTCCAGTGAACCATGCTGCTTTTCCACATGGCTTCAGAGATGCACCTGGAGATGGCACTGATCTGTCATTTTAAACAGTACGTTTTTTTACTTCTGCAGTCCTTTCCATTGCAGGAACTTCCTAAACATCCATGAATTACGCAGCCCAGAACCCATGGGCAGCACCAGCCTTTTTCTAACTTGTGGTTTTTGGGTGGTGGTGTTTGTTGTTAAACCTATGACGTCTTTTGGCTCAGATGGGCAACGCACATAGTGGAGGCTGAAATGGCTCAAAAGAACGTAGCCACTTATGTCTGCACATGCACAGCCCAGTCCTTATCCAACGGAAATCAAGGAGAATTTTGACACCGACGTCCATGGCAGTAAGTTTGGGCCCAGACGCCATCAATAGATATTTTTTAAAGAAATGAGTAAATAATGTGCACCAAAGGTTGGGTTTTCAGAGACACAGCATTGGCCTAAGTCTGCTCCTGTTGCCGTCAGTGATAACCGTCCCCCGACTTCAACGGAGCAGTGTTAAGACTTTCAGCGCCTTGCTACGCTCACCCTAATCTTTATCCCCTGGATGAATCTGGCAGGGTGATGTTTGCTCATTCCAGCTCGTCGTTCATGATTTAGTTAGTTACATACTTCATGGGTTCTCTTTAGTTTCTGGTGTGCATGTAAATAATACAGACACATTTGGCAAATGGCTAAGGCCTCAGTTCTACAAACACTTATGCGGGTGAGTAACTCCATGCTCACAGTTTCTCTGGTGTGTGGTGTTTGCAGAATGGGAGACCAACTTTGAATTTGATGCATTAGCTAGAAAAGTAAAAATGGATAATTATTCATACTTTAATGTATATTTTGGACTGTGTACGAACCCTAATTCAGTGCCTTTGGCTCACATTGACTTCGGTCAGTGCTACAGGTTCAATTTGTGCCATGGAGAAGAAAGACACTATAAAGGAGTCCCTTTGGTAAGTAATATGCATTTTATAACTAGGTGTGGGCTTCAGCACCAAAAGTTCAGTCCCTGAATTATTTTTGTTCAGGAGACATTTTACTTATTTGTAACCTTCCAGATTTCAAGATCTTTTTAAAATAACTTAAATTGACTCTTAAAACAACGACATTCAATCGGTGTTTGAGTGATTATGACACCGGTTTGTGCCAGTTGTTCAAAGAGACTTACATGTGATACAGGCTCCCTCGAGGAGTGGGTTTCTTTGTCTCAGTTTGTGCCCCTATCTTATCATTCTCCACACACGGCTGCACTTGGGGTTGTGGGTTAATAGACCGTTAGGCATTGGAAGGTGCTATTCTTTACTTGGGCAGGTGCAAGCTGTTTGTAAGTGTTGTAAAAAAAGAACATAAATCAATCATAAGGGACGTTTGGGAACCTTCATAACTTATCTGTTTTTTATCAACTTGAAAGAGTCCCTCAAAGAAATACCTTTACGGCTAAGTGGAATGATTTGTTAGTTAAGCAGTAACCTATTGTTCCTCCTTAAATATGTTGGCCAATGGTTCCTTGATATGCATCAGAAAATAAATACTTAATAAAGGTGTTTTGATTGGAACATCTGTTGCAATTCTTGGACATTGGGGCTTAATTGCTGACTGGAGAATTGAATCTTCAGAAGGTTTGGGGGACAGAGATTGATTGGGGTCACCAGGTTACTCAGAGTAAAATCTTAACCCTTATCTCTAAAATGCAGTGTCCAATTGATTTTCTCTGGACCATTACACACAACACACTGCAGTAAAGCCAAGGAGGGGAGTGGTAAAACCTTGTCCTTTTCAAGATACTCCCAAAATAAACCCATTGTGGTCCTTTTATTTCCAGAGAACTGTCTGCAAGGAGCAGTCTTTCCCTTTAAGAATGAAATAATTGCCGATGACATCAATGCTGAGAGGGCTTGTCCATGTGCCAGTTTGGCGTTTCATCCGGAGATGTTTTGCTATCTACAGGGATGCGTTTATAAGGAACCCAACCACACGCAGCAGAGCTAGGTAACTAACAACGCCAACTTCGTTCAGCCACATCGAACATTTCTGTAGAAATCGCTGGATTCTGCCAATTTTAGCATGTCAGTGATGGAGGGAAAGCCTGCAAAGCTGGGGCAATACTCCTCAGGGTTACCCTGTGTGCGCAGCTGAGAGGGAGAGGAAGAGGATGTGGTAGCTCACATGGGCAGGGGTTACAGCAGGAAAGGAGGGCAGTGCTTGTCCTTAAGGGCACAGAGAGATTCCACTGTGGGGCACGAGCAGGGAGAGATCCCTGGACCAGCAGTCCCAAGAGCACAGGCCTCAACCACTTGAGCCGACAGTGTAACTCTGCTAGCTGTCAGTGGTAGTAGGCTATTATCTTCTATGTGCACCAGGCATTAGAGAGGGATGCAAGACACTTAGCCAGTGGGTTACATTAATTCATGTTTGCCCTGCCCCTGAGGTGGATATTCTGCAGTCACACGTTAGGGAGGAGGAAAGAAAGGCCTCTGGGACTCCCCTCAGCACTTACAGAACACTCCATGTCTGCCGCATAAGCATCCTTTTTCCCCTTTGGCCTGTCTGCTAAGCCCACCTACCACTGGAGGAGGAGCCGTGGCAACACCACAAGTATGTCGAAGCTGTGTGTGACCTGGAGGGGTTTTGCAAGGCGGCGGGGACCAGGCTGGGGCAAAGGGGCTGTCAGCAACAGCGTCGTTCAGCTCAGCCCTGGAAGCTAGTGCAGAACTTGCTTGTGTTCACGTCCATCCAGACCTGCTCTGCTCCTTAGCCGTCCCCACACTGGAGGGGGCAGAGCCCTGTGGAGGGGCGGGGCAATGGAAGAATGGGTCCAAAGGCAGAGGAGAGCAGGGAACAGGCATCCTGGCCTCCAACATGGGCTGCATATGAACCACTGGCTGGGGGAGGCTAGCCCCCAGCCCTGCCCCTTCTGCCCGAGGCCACGCCCCTTCCACACCCCACCCTCGCCCGCTGGAGCCCTGAGCGACCCCACAGCAGCTGCCAGCCCCTGCCCTAGGCTAGCGCCCCAGCCCCGGAGCGCTGGGAGGGCAGCCTGTGCGGGGGCGACACAGCTCCCTAACAGTCCATGTGGGGGGCACAGCTCCTTAACCATTCTGCAGGGAAGTGAGCCCCCCCACTTTTTCTCATGTGAGGCCACATTTACATTTCCTGAATTTTCTCTCTCTGATTTTCAGCAGGAGGGCACGATTGCCCCATCAGTGCCCCTGAGAGGTGAGACTAGCCCCATTTTACAGAACAGACACTGGGGCACTGAGACCCTCGGTGCCTTGCCCCAGGCCCCGCTGCATGCCTGTGACACAGCTGGGATTAGAACTCAAGCCCCCTAACTCCCCACACTAACCTCTTGTTTGTGCTGCGTCCCCCTTCCAGAGCTACCGGCTGCTTGCTGTGCGCACACCCGACACTGACACACTCGGCATTGAGCCAGGCACACATACTGCTCCCTGCAGCTGATTGCCTATAACTGGTCACGAGAACCCCACTGGGCCCAGGCTGTAAGTGCCAACACACAAGCGTGCTGCCAAGGGGCGCTGCAGAGTGCCCCGGTGGTTGTACTGTGGGTGCCCCTCACGGAAGTTTCATGCCCCCAGGTTTTGATCTGCCATTGCGGGTCTGTAACGTCAGCAGACAATAACCGGTGAGAGACCGCCGTGGTAATAACCTGCCGGAGAGTTCATCAGGGCTGGAGGAGCTTTGGACCAGACAGAACCAGATTTTTTCTTGCCTGCTGGTGAAGTTTTGATCTTTGAAACTTTCAACAAAACTGGGTTTGGGCTTCAAATGTCTAACCCACCCTGCCACCCTGGTCAGCCGAGGTGATTATCCCACAGGTGAGAGAGCCGGGCAGGGCCCAGCGAGCCCTGACTGAGCCATGTGGTGAATTGCTCAGCACGGATTTACTCACAGCACTGCACCAATTCCTAGAGTGCACTGCCCTCCCCCCACCTCCAGTCCTAACCTGGGGCAAATGCAGCCCCAGCCGCTACTCCTGACACTGGGGGGAGAGAGGGAAGGAATCCCCTCCCCAGTGCAGAAGGGTGTGAAACAGGCGGAGTATCCCAGCCCACAACTGGTAGGCTCAGGAATGGAGCCTCTGCTCCGGATCCTGTCCCCTCGTCTGCCAGGCAGGGGGCTTGCCTAGCCAGGGGCTCCGTGCAGAGCTGTGAGTTCAGAGCGGCCCTGTGCAGCCACAGGGAAGGGGGCTGGGTTTGCCCCTGAGTAATAAACAGCAAACAAAGTAGAATCGAACTGATGCAGGAGATGAAATGATCCCAGCCCGAGTCTCCTCCCTCCACTGATTCCAATAGGGTCACACTGCTGGAAGGGGTGAACTGGGCCCTTAGCATCTCTCAGCCGATCATTCCTTTTGCCTAGGTCTTTTCCAAAGCTTGTCAGAGCAGAGATACGGGCCCTGTTCGTTTGGTAAAGCTGAGGCTGCAACGTGTGGTGTGACGAAGATGGTCCATTATCGTTATGGTCAGTATCGTATTTACAGCCAGGCTGGTCTGCTTTGCTCTATAACCCTGCTTTGCACTGGGCTCACCTTAGGTGTCCGCTGCATACCCAGAGTTCTGGGGAAGTAGCTTCCGCTCATGTCTCCTCTGGTTTATCTACGCTGAGATATTCCTAGGTTTCAGTGTAGTAGCTGTGTTAGTCTGTGTCAGCAAAACGAAAATAAGAAAGAAAAACTTGTAGCACCTTAGAGACTAACAAATTTATTTCAGCATAAGCTTTCGTGGGTTAGAACCCACTTCATTGGATGCATGGAATGAAACATACAGTAGACAGATATACAGTAGACAGGACTGTATAAATAAATATCTGTCTACTGTATGTTTCATTCCATGCATCCAATGAAGTGGGTTCTAACCCACGAAAGCTTATGCTGAAATAAATTTGTTAGTCTCTAAGGTGCTACAAGTTTTTCTTTCTTATTTTCGTTTTGTTGAGATATTCCTGTGGCTCTGAAAAGTCAGTAAACAAACTTGAGTGCCATGTCAAGTACTGCCCGTGCCTTTGACTTCATCTCAGGGGTTTGGGGTTGTTTTGTCCTTTGGGCTGAGAGTGCCTCTGCTTTACTCCTGCCTTTGTCTGACATGCCGGGAAGTTAGGCCATGCACAGATGTCTGGGAGCTCCCCCTAATCCTTTATTATTATCCTTTATTTATTATTTAGACAAGCAAGTCAAGTTTTGGAGGGGAAGGGGAGGAGAGGGGGGTTCTAATAATAAATTGAGCTAATAAGTAACATGCCGGGCAGAGTTGCAGCTGCCTGGACGGGAGAGTTTTGTTTGCAGGATCCAATTAAAGAGCATCAGGGAATGTCACACGGGTCTGATTCCTGTGCGTGTGGCCATCCTGCAGAGGTTCAGTTTCCCAGCTAGCGTAGATGAACCCAGCACCACTAGAGTCAATGAGACGGGCAGGTTCTTACACTGCCCTTGTCACCACAGCATCTGAGCACCTTCCAGGAGTGCAGGAAGGGTGTGAGCCTTGCAGAATGCCCAGTGGTTCCCGGGGAGCAGGAGGTCGGATGCCCTACGCCAGGTGCCCAGTGGCTCTCACCTGTGAGTCTTTCTCCCTCTCTCTCTCTACATAAGGGAAATTGTCCGTCTTTAGAAAATATCATTTTAATTATTATTTAAATGATGAATTCATCCCCTCTGCTTTTACGTCTCATCAAAATGCATTAGCACCGTACCCTCTCCCATCCCTTCAAAAAAGTACATTGCAGCTACATTAATCCATCACAAATATATCATGAAGTCTGCATGAAGATTAAAAAGACACTGCCAGGTTACAGATCACATCACAATAGAAAGAGAAGGGCCTTGCTGGTGTTAATAACAACACCTTAAATTATTAAAAAGCCTCATTTATTTTCACCAATAAATACCGATTATTTACTCTCCCATCAGGTCATGAGACTAGACTAGTTAATTTCTCTCGCACAATGCTGCGATAGATGAGTTGCAAACACTGCAGGAGAATGTTTAAATCCCCACAAAATCTGTTTTCACCAAAATCAGGGGGACGGGACTTTCTACTGAGAGATGTTTTTATACAAGTTTAATTTTACAAAACCTAAACTTTAGCCCTGATTTGACCTGACAACAGCCCTTTGTAAAAGGTTGAAGAGGGTATATGTGATTAGCCATGTTTAGTTAATTACTTGTCCTAGGTCCATAAATGAAAGGTAATACTTGGAAGCGTACAATGAGATTGCTGCAGTCTCTTGTCTCTGGCATCTTGCTATGTGCACATGAGACTGAGACTTTAAGGAAACAGGATTTTAAGAGGCTTGTTCCTTCTAGTTGAAATGCTGCAGGTGATTGCTGCATGTTAGTTCTACTTTGCACACAAATAATGAGGAGGTAATGGCCCAAATTTACAGCATAAGGAGAATGATGCCTTCTTCGAATCCCAGCAGAGTGGTGCCCTAGGCAGCTGCCTATTCTGCCTATGGCTAAGGACGGCCCTGGATAGGATGTGTGGAGGAAGATTGCCAAAGCAAGTTTTGCAGGGACTGGAGCCAGATGCCAGGGCAGGAGGCGCCCATGGCGAATGTGGTTCAAGGATGTGGCTGAGTGGACAGGAAGCAGTATGACGCACTTCTTAAGGCTGTGTGAAGACCAAAGTGTGCAGGAAGATTGCTGACCAATGACTCTTGTGTGTTGTGTTTGCTGTTCACTGTGATGTGCTTCTATGGTGCTTTGCACTAGGAGAGAATATATGGATGTATAGGGCCTAAAGTCACAGGGAATTTTGGATGCACAAGAAATACAAGTGTAGGTCCATGAGGATAAAACAATAACTAATCTCACTTGTATTGTAGCTGTAAGCATAGGCGCCGACTCCGTGGGTGCTCCGGGGCTGGAGCACCCACGGGGAAAAATTGGTGGGTGCTCAGCACCCACCGGCAGCTCCCCGCCAGCCCCCTCTCCCCCCCCCCCGCACCCAGCTCAGCTCACCTCTCCTCCACGGCCTCTCTGCCTCCCAAGGGCGGGCTCCGCCCGACAGCCAAGCCGAAGCCCACTTGTCCTGGCTCCAGCTGGTCGGCGGTGCTTTGGGGGAGGGGTATGGGGAGGAGGTGGAGCCAGGCCCTCCGTCTCCGTCTCCTCCCCATACCCCTCCACCGAGGCGCCGCCCCAGGTGTGTGGCACGCGGCCGCCGACCAGCTGTTGGGTGGAGCCCGCCCTCGGGAGGCGGAGAGGCTGCGGTGGAGAGGTGAGCTGAGCTGGGTGCAGGGGGGGCTGGAGGAGAGCTGCTGGGCCCGGTGGGTGCTCTGCTGCTTCTCTTCCTGCCCCCCAGGCTTGCAAGCCGGGGGGGAATGTGGGGGGGATGCAGCACGCCCGGGGGAGGGGGCGGGGATTTGGGGAAGGGGTGGGGCCGGGGTGAAGTTGGGGCAGGGCCAGGGGTGCGAGCACCCACCGGCACCAACGAAAGTCAGCACCTATGGCTGTAAGTTATTCAATCAGCTGCATTGTTCAAGTTCTAATATCGCTTTCCAAAAGGATACAGCCTCATGCAGTGGGATCCTTCACTCTTCCCTTGTTATTCTCATTAAATACAACGTAATTACATGCCATAACAATAGTACTCTGCACTCTTCCAGAACTTGCCTGGCGCTGGTCTCAAAGCACTGGTGGTGGAGGGACGCGGTTGCTTAAATATTGTTGGATAACTTCAGTATCCTTCACAACGATAAGGATAAAAGCAGTAGACGAGGTTCAAGCATTGATGCTGTGTAATAACTTGCACTTGACAAGGTCTTTTGGCCTTGAAGAAAATGGAGCTTCATTCTATGTTCCTGGCAGTTCTCGCCAGCTAAGCAGAGTTGGGACTGGGGTGCATTTGGGTGGGTAACTCCCAAAGACAATCCAGGCTGCTGAAGGTGGAGGTGTTGATGTCTACAATGCTGTTAAGGGATACCCTACTAGAGGAGAGTCTGCCTTTCAAATGGGACCCCCAGCTTAGGTCCAGACCAGGGGAGCTAATTAAGGCTCACGCATTGCCCTCCACGGTTCCCCTCCCAAACTCTTGCCTAGTGCTGCTATGCGCTATTAGAGAGATGCTGCATTTCAACAAGAGCTGCGGAATGTGGATCCCTATCTGACCCTCCCCAGGAGCTCAGGGCTGTTTAGTGTGGGCTCATTCCAGCCAGTACTGGATGCAGTGATTCCTGTGTAGACTGTTCTGTAAAGAGTTTTGCATCCAGGATGAAAATACAACATGAAAATGTTACATCAATCAGACAAATAAAATTCCCATCGGGGCTCATGCCTGTTCCAGTTCAGCTCTTCGCACTGGTATGAGACCTAGTGTAGACAAGACTCCAGTGGACACACCCTTTTCTGCCATCATTTTAATTATTCCTGCTGAAAGCCAGTCAAACTGAAACCATGGTCAAGAGGTGTGTGGCGAGACAGGCTTTGTCAGATGAGGTACTTCAGGAGCTATCCAGACATGGTATGACATTGGAGAACAGAAGGGACAGAGATATGATAATGGAGCTAACATAAGAGGACAGCATCAAGGTATGCAAGCTTGTTTAATTCAAAAGAACAAAAAGGCATTTTTTCTTCCTTGCAGGTGACATTCCTTAAATCTAGTGTTGAGTGACAGCAAATTCCTCAAACTGGCCAAAACCTTCTTTCGGTGTTCTTCAGCAAATGTGCACTATATTTGCAGCTGCAACAAGTAAGTGGATGGTTTTGAAATCCTGTGTGAAAATAACACTAAAGCCTCACTCGGAGACAAGATGGGAGAGCAATTGGAAAGTGTCGAAGTCTGGTGGTTTCAGACACAGAGTGTGCACTCAGCTCTGCTGAAATTGAGAGAAACAACAAAAGATAATAGCATCCAGAAGCTGGATCACTGGCGGAGGATCTCTCCTCATTTCGGTTCATCATCTTACTTGTGGTTTGGCCCAACTTACTGTTTAAAATTAATATTGTGAGCAAAAAAATGAAGCGCTTACTGCTTGGTTTTGATGTCAGCAAATTAATTGAAGTTATTTAGACAAATACAGAATTATCATGAAAATAGATTTGAAGAGACTTTGTTAATTGCTGAACAGATTGCAAAAGAAATGTCAGGGCCTGTGGAACTAGCTGAAACATGAGTTCGCAGAAAGAAGAAACTGTTCTGTAGCAAAGCAGAGGTTCAAATCATTGGAGATGCAGAAAAGAGATTTAAATTTGACAACATAAGAACTGCCAGACTGGGTCAAACCAAAGGTCCATCTAGCCCAGTATCCTGTCTTCCGACAGTGACCAGTGCCAGGTGCCCCAGGGGGAATGAACAGAACAGGTAATCTTCAAGTGATCCATCCCTTGTCGCTCATTCCCAGCTTCTGGCAAACAGAGGCTAGGGACACCATCCCTGCCCATCCTGGCTAAGAGGCATTAATGGACTTCATCAATATTGCTATGGACACTGCTCTCATGAACCTGGCAGAACGTTCTGAATTATCGTGAGAGCACATGAACATGTTTGGATTCCTGTGCAATGTGAAAAACATTGCAAACTTTTTTCCAAGTGAATTGGAAAATGTGTTCGGTAACCTGGAATGGGCTCTGACTCGTTCTGATGTCAGTATCGTGCATGTAAACCGGTACGACCTGGCACGTGAACTCCAGCATCTTTCTGGTGTTTTGCTGAGGCCTGTGGATGCGTTTGAGACACTTCAATTCATTTTCAGGAGCAGTTTGTCCACAGTGAACCCAAACATGTGTATTGCTCTGTGAGTGCTTCTCACAACCCCAGTCTCTGTGGTGCCTACAGAAAGAAGTTGCTCAAAGCTTAAGTTAATAAAAACTTATTTGAGGTCTACCATGTCTCAAGAACATTTGGTAGGATGGGCTGCAGTGTCCATAGAAAGTGACATTTGAAAGACACTCGACTTCGAGGTCGTGATAGAAGAATTTGTCAACAGAGCATTCCATTACTCGGCATAATCAAGGCAAGAAAAAACTCATTATACTTTTTTCAGTAGTTAGCCACTGACAAGAGTAAAATGCAACAGGCATTTATATTTATGTATTTGTTCAGCTTCGAAGGTATTTGCAGCCAGTTACTAGTTGTGGATTTCTATGTCATTTTTTGCGTACTTTGATTAAATTGGCAATGAACTATTACTAATAGAAAGGGCCCCCCATAGGTCATAGAATTACAGAATATTAGGGTTGGAAGAGACCTCAGGAGGTCATCTAGTCCCATCCCCTGCTCAAAGCAGGACCAACACCAACTAAATCATCCCAGCCAAAGCTTTGTCAAGCCGGGCCTTAAAAACCTCTAAGGAAGGAGATTCCACCATCTCCCTAGGTAACCCATTCCAGTGCTTCACCACCCTCCTAGTGAAATAGTGTTTCCTAATATTCAACCTAGACCTCCCCCACTGCAACTTGAGACCATTGCTGCTTGTTCTGTCATCGGCCACCACTGAGAATAGCCGAGCTCCATCCTCTTTGGAACCCCCCTTCAGGTAGTTGAAGGCTGCTATCAAATCCCCCCTCGCTCTTCTCTTCTGCAGACTAAATAACCCCAGTTCCCTCAGCCTCTCCTCGTAAGTCATGTGCCCCAGCCCCCTAATCATTTTCATTGTCCTCCACTGGACCCTCTCCAATTTGTCCACATCCATTCTGTTGTGTGGGGCCCAAAACTGGACACAATACTCCAGATGTGGCCTCACTAGTGCCGAATACAGGGGAATAATCACTTCCCTCGATCTGCTGGCAATGCTCCTACTAATACAGCCCAATATGCCCTTGGCCTTCTTGGCAACAAGGGCACACTGCTGACTCATATCCAGCTTCTCATCCACTGTAATCCCCAGGTCCTTTTCTGCAGAACTGCTGCTTAGCCTTTCGGTCCCCAGCCTGTAGCATGGGATTCTTCCCTCCTAAGTGCAGAACTCTGCACTTGTCCTTGTTGAACCTCATCAGATTTCTTTTGGCCCAATCCTCCAATTTGTCTAGGTCACTCTGGACCCTATCCCTACCCTCCAGCATATCTACCTCTCCCCAGAGTTTAGTGGCCTCCAGATTTCTTGCTACAGCACCGATGGTGCAGGAAAGAGGAAGAACAGCCCGATGAGGTGGTGTCCTTTGCATAGTCAGGTGGGAATCCGACAGCCATGCCCTGCTCTAGCAGTTCTGCTTGTGCTGTCAGTTTCTTAAGCAACCTAGAATTTTCAGCATCTCTGATACACTCTTGACCCTCAAACTGCTTCTGATTTCCTTTCTCTCATTTCACAATTTGATCCCGGTGATGGGGTCCCCAGGGTGTAACCAGGACTGTGGGATCACTGAGCCCTCCAAACCCACCAACCTGGGCTGCCTCTCACACTGTGATGCTGATGTCAAGCTACAAGCCTCTGACTGACAGGCCCTGCACTTACACAGTCACCCACAGGCAGGGACACACCCAACTGAGTTACATGAATGTTCTCCCAGCCACTCATGAACCATCAGCAGAGAGACTCCAGCCCAGGCCCCCCAGCTCACCAGCCTTGCACCTCAGGACTATACCATCATGCACTCGTCAGAAGCAGGGCCGGCTCCAGGCACCAGACGGCAAAGCACGTGCCTGGGGCGGCGCCCTGTAAGGGGCGGCAGTCCGGGGATTCTGAGGGTGGCCATTTTGTTTGTTTGTTTGTTTTTTGCTTCGGCACTTCGGCTGGGTTTTTTTTTTTGTTTTTGTTTTTTTGCTTGGGGTGGCCGAAAAGCTGGAGCCGGCCCTAGTCAGAAGCCTGGCCAGTGTAAGTGCATTACTTAGTTTGCCACTTCTTCGTAGGAAAGTGGATATGCACCAGCCTTTGCAATCTGAGCAGTTTACCAAGCACTTTAGACAAACACACTGATAAGGATAAAACATCAAAATAAGTTTATTAACAACAGAAAGATAGAGTTTGAAGGATTATAAGTGCTAGGCATAAAGGTCAGAGCTAGTTACTTTAAGAAATAAAAATAGAAACCTGCATTCTAAGTCCTACATTTTTAGTCTAAGCAAGAGTTGAATCAAACAGCTTTTCTCACCCTGACAGATGGTACAAGCAGGCTACAGTTCCTCAATACACAGGCTGGGCCCTTTTCCAGCCTGAGACCAAACTCCCTCAGTTCAAAGTCTTTTTCTTCCGGACCTTCTTCCAGGTGTGGAGATGGGGAGACGGGAGAGGGGCCAGGTGATGTCACTTCCCCTCCTTTATACTTTCTTCCTTTGCTGGAAAGATCCTTGCTGTGATGAGGGGATCCGGCAGTCCCCATGGGTCAAGCAGTGCCCACATGCCTTCTCTAAGGAGTCTCTGGGATAGTAGATTCTTTTCTTGATGGTGTTGATGAGCTATTAACGCTGTCTGGCTACTGATGGTTATTCCTTTTTTGTACCTGAAAGGCAGGTTACATAAAGGCAGGTTGTGGGTGTTTCCAACCTCACAACATATTTCACCAGCACATATAACAATGCTTCATAACTTCACACACAATGATAGTCCATATAATCCAACAGGAGATTCATGTTCAACAGATCAAGATTTTTAAAATGATACTTCACAGGGTATGCTTTGTACAAGACCTATTGGAATCATATCCCCGTGGTGAATACGGGGGTTCCAAGGTGCTACTTTGAGGTACAGAGTGTCGCGCACACACCCTCATGTTAAAGGAATCCAGAGGTTGGCAGCAGTAACAGAGGTGCATTGTAAGTAGTTTGCAATCATTTTACTAGAGGGATGGGTGAGCCTCAGGAAGTTTTAATTTGAGTTCAGTTCAAGTATCGAAACTTTTGAAGTTTCTTCAAAGCTTTTCCAAACCTTGTAGGCCTGAAAAGCCAGGCAGGAAATCTCACAAGAATGGACTTTCGTGCTCGATTTCCAGCCATACCTGCCTTGGGGGCCACCTGGAAAGAGCAGAGAAGAGCTTACTTGTGATATCCCAATGATTGTCCTTCCAGGCCTGGCTGGGAACTAGAAGTTCAGAGGTTGAGCAGAGTTAACTTTGTCAAACCTCCAGAAAGGGCTGATCTGAATTTAGGACAAAGGTTCAGGCAGGCTCCTATTTTATCCAGACTGGTCTGCCCATCTCCTGATTAGTAACTGTTGGACAGGCATGTAACATGTGTGTTCAGCTAGAAATGGGTCCAAGCTGTAAAGGCGAGTGGGTGTCTTATATCTGGGGTTTTGCCCCTGGCCCTTATAGACACAGGGGTTCAGAAGCAACATTTGGATGTGAACTTTCCCAGAAATTCAGGCATGCTTAGATCTGGGGGTCTGAGTGCCTAATTCCCATGGGCTCCTTTGAAAACCCCAGCCTGAATCATTCTCCAAGAGGAATGTGTGGGACACCCTTACCCTAGGGATGGACTGACTCAGGTTTGTCATTTTTGCCTTTCTATCCCACCCCGGGAAGGATCACATTCATTGTCCATTTCCTAGCTATTGGCATTTCCCTCCCTCCCCCATTTTCTTCAATGGTTATTGTGTTGTATTGTGGTGTTTTGTATTGTACTGTATTGTATTGTATTGTATTGTATAAATGATGATTTGTGTTACCATACTCCAGTGGTCCCCAACCTTTCCGTTGCAGTAGCATCTTCATGTTCCCAGAAGAGTGTGGCGGGCACCAGAATACCAGCCGCCGAGAAGTGGCGTCATCGAGAAGCATCACCGCCAAAATGCCGCCGAAAAGCGGCATCATCGAGAAGCATCACCGCCAAAATGCCACCGAAAAGCGGTGGCAACGGTTCTTGGCGTTGCCGCTTCTCAGAGGCATTTCGGAGGCTGGTTGTCCGGCGGCCGCACTCCTCGGCGGCGGGTTGTCTGGCAGAAGCGCTCCCTTGTCGATAGGTGGGCGCACAGAAATGCTCCAGCGGGCGCCATGGTGCCCGCGGGCACCGCATTGGGAACCACTGCCATATTCCATCTTCCTCATCAGTTAGTGGCCAACACCTAGACATGCTGCCTTCTCAGGGCAGACATGGGAGAAACTGCCTTCATGCCTGGCCCTACAGCTGCTAGCAAGCTGGCTCCCAAACTTCTGTGTGTGCGCTGACAGCCCTGGGCAAACCTTGATAGAAAGGTTGTCCGGGCTGTGATCCTCAGTAATTCTTGCTGTCTGTTCCCACTGGAAAGCATCATATCAGCGATGGACAAGGTCCTGGGGCATTTCAGAGGTTTGGATCCAATAAGATACCAAGTGCTTGGTAGCTATGGTGACATATGCTGTATAAAAAACGGTGGATAGATGTGCATCCAAATTTTTGGATTTAACCTTGTCAGAATTTCCGTGGCTTCGAGTCTGCGTACTCACTCGATGTCATTTGGTGAAACGGGTCCAACATAAGCAAGTCAACCTGGAGCTTCCTTCATGAACACTGAAGCTGTGGATAGGAGGGGGGAAAATCATTCCAAGCCAAACAGTAAGTATCTGGACTTGATAACCAGCCACCTTTATGAGCATCTCGGAGGCTCCCTGTAGAGCAAATAATTAAAGAGATGGGCAATATAGTGACTGATACTAATAAATCACCCGAGGCTGTCTGTGTCCTCTCCAGAAACATAAATCACTCTTGTCTTTACATTATGGTGACAAGCATTCTCCCTCGATTGCTGGCACTTTGGATTTATTGGATGAAGTCGTTAGAAATGTATTAGGGAGAAAACTGAACTCATCAAGCAAGTTAGCTTAATAGCTTAATTGTTCAGTTTGCGGTAAGTACTGTGTTCTTTTCTCTCTGGGTTGGAAAGTGCATCAGTTTTAGTGAGGGTAAGAAAATCAGGGTAAGAAGAAACCCAGGAATCCTCTGTGACTAAACAAGAGGTGATAATGTCCCCAAACAGCGCCTGCTGGGATAATCCCATCATTAGAATTGGCCTGTGGGGAAGAGAGTGGTGCCCCTGTGGGGTCCTAATCTCTGAGTGAGCCTGAGATGGGTTGTAATTAGACTCAGGCAGGTGCATTTGTCTCTCTGGTAATTGGCTTCATGTCAGTGAGGGGATCTTTGAGAAACAAAGCTATTGAGGGACTCTGCAGCTGGGCTAAGCTAGGGCCTGCCATGGACTTTTTGTGTGTTAATTTGGAAGGACAATTGCGAAGTCAAAAATTCAAACCATTTCCATCCCCCTTCCCCGGCCCCCCTCCTGCCCAAACTAAGGACAAACCCCAGGAAGCTTGTGAAATTCACTCGTCAGCAAAGTTAACTGTTCGACGTGGGAGAAATGGGGAGAGAACTTTGTGTCTCACCCCAGAATGAGTGAGAGAACTCACCGTCTCTCACCCCGAAGTGACTGTGGAACGGATGCCAAACTAGGCCAACTCTGAAATAGGGCTGCACATTTGGCTTATGCAGGAACCTGTGGGCCTAAGCCACAAAGTCTGGTTGTGAGCCCCAAACACCGGGGAAGTTCAGGGATGTTCAGAGCTTAGGGTTTGGGTCAGCCTGTGGCAGAGTCAAGGATCAGCTGTGGAACTTGGATCCAGATGTAACCTTCGCCCAAAGTTCCAGGATTCATGTCCATGTATGGTGCAAGCCCTAATGTTTCATATCTTCAGCAATGATTTAGATAATGGCATAGAGAGCACGCTTAGAAAGTTTGAGGACAATACCGAGATGGGAGTGGTTGCAAGTTCTTTGGAGGATAGGATTAAAAGTCAAAATGATCTGGACAAACTGGATTGTCCCTAGCAGGGAGGGCTCACCTTGGGGTAGCTTTGCTCCTTTTCAGTGAAGAGATCCCAGGGGAAACGTCCAGCCTGAGGGCTCTCTCGGAGTTGGAAGGATCTTTCCTTTCTCCTCTCTTCTGTGCATGCCATGATGAGTTCACTGAAGACACCCAGCTCCATGAACCAGCTGGTCCAGTCAAGCAATTTACCTAGTGTCTGAATTAAACTGGGGCTTGGCTGGGGCCTCACTGGCTGAGGCTCAGTCCAGACAAGGCTGCTGTGATACTTGTAGATTGAGAGAGCAACTGCTAAAATTAGCTGAGATGAATTCAGCCCCCCTTGGTAGAAGGACACCTACCATTTGCTCTTCAGGTGTGCAAATATCTACAGGAACATACTAGACCCTTGGCTGCACCTGGATGTCCCAGCAGCAGCCGTTGCCAAGATGGCATTGCTCTACTTGCACTTGACAAGCAACTTTTGGAATTAGGCTCTTGTTGTTGTTGTTGTTGTTGTTTATTATTTTCATTATCACCGTGTCTAGGACAATCCTCCAGGCCCTTGTCACATGGAGATTGAACTATTGCCATGGGAACTGGCTCAGCTACTCCTCAGGGGATTGGAAAGCATACATTGCTTGAAATTCTGCTCTCAGTTTCCCAAGCGTGAAGCTGAATCAACCCCATAGGAGTCCGTGGGGGTATTCTGTGTCTACAATGGTGTAATGGAGGGCAGAATCTGGGCTCATGCACAGATGGAGGAAATAATTTTGATTGCTATTCAGGCTTGTCAGAGAGATACAGCGGCACAGAGAGCGTCTGCGTTTTCATTCATGACACATATGAACGGCCATACTGGGTCAGACCAAAGGTCCTTCTAGCCCAGTATCCTGTCTGCCGACAGTGGCTAATGCCAGGTGCCCCAGAGGGAATGAACAGAACAGGTAATCATCAAGTGATCCATCCTGTCGCCCATTCCCAGCTTCTGGCAAACAGAGGCTAGGGACACCATCCCAGCTCATCCTGGCTAATAGCCATTGATGGACCTATCCTCCAGGAACTTACCTAGTTCTTTTTTGAACCCTGTTAGTGGTTCCACTTCCCATTCTCAAGAGTTATTTCTCCGGCTGCTGTGCCCTGCTGGGAAGCGTGGTTTGTTGGAGATGGGACTCCTGATGCTGAATGCCATGCATGCAGTGCAAGGATACCCAGAATCACTCAGCACAGGACACAGCTATTTCGGAGAAGCTCTGCTCCAAGCTCTCAGAAAGAAACGGGCGCTTTCTGAATGCCTTGAGTTTTTTGGTCTTTGTTTCTGTGGACCAGAGGGTTCCACTGTCCAACCCGTAGCATCTGCCGTCCACTTGTAACAAGAGCTCATAAACAACAGCTCCTTGTAGGGGTCCCAATCCTGACCAAGCCCTGCCACTCTCGTGCAGGCAAAACGTTCATTGAATCTATTGCTCCGAGAGAGTGAACCTTTCTCTACATTGTCTTCCTTGGAGGTACGGTGTAGTGGGGAGTGTTGCGTGCATAAAGACCATCAGTGCGGCTCCTGGTAAGATGTTCACTTCCATGAACATCTTATGAACACAAGTCCATGGGGCCGGATGCACTGCATCCGAGGGTGCTAAAGGAGTTGGCCGATGTGATTGCAGAGCCATTGGCCATTATCTTTGACAAATCATGGCAATCGGGGGAGGTCCCGGATGACTGGAAAAAAGCTAATGTAGTGCCCATCTTTAAAAAAGGGAAGAAGGAAGATCCGGGGAACTACAGGCCAGTCAGTCTCACCTCAGTCCCTGGAAAAATCATGGAACAGGTCCTCAAGGAATCAATTCTGAACCACTTAAAGGAGGGGAAAGTGATCAGGAACAGTCAGCATGGATTCACCAAGGGCAAGTCATGCCTGACTAACCTAATTGCCTTCTATGATGAGATAACCGGCTCTGTGGATGAGGGGAAAGCAGTGGATGTGCTATTTCTTGACTTTAGCAAAGCTTTTGATACAGTCTCCCACAGTGTTCTTGCCAGCAAGTTAAGGAAGTATGGGCTGGATGAATGCACGGTAAGGTGGATAGAAAACTGGCTGGATGGTCGTGCTCAACGGGTAGTGATCAATGGCTCCATGTCTAGTTGGCAGCCGGTATCAAGTGGAGTGCCCCAAGGGTCAGTGCTGGGGCCGGTTTTGTTCAATATCTTCATCAACGATCTGGAGGATGGTGTGGACTGCACCCTTAGCAAGTTTGCAGATGACACTAAACTGGGAGGAGTGGTTGATACGCTGGAGGGTAGGGACAGGATACAGAGGGACCTAGACAAATTAGAGGATTGGGCCAAAAGAAATCTGATGAGGTTCAACAAGGACAAGTGCAGAGTCCTGCACTTAGGACGGAAGAATCCCATGCACTGCTACAGACTAGGGACCGAATGGCTGGGCAGCAGTTCTGCAGAAAAGGACCTAGGGGTTACGGTGGACGAAAAGCTGAATATGAGTCAACAGTGTGCCCTTGTTGCCAAGAAGGCTAACGGCATTTTGGGCTGTATAAGTAGGGGCATTTCCAGCAGATCGAGGGACGTGATTATTCCCCTCTATTCGGCACTGGTGAGGCCTCATTTGGAGTACTGTGTCCAGTTTTGGGCCCCACGCTACAAGAAGGATGTGGATAAATTGGAAAGAGTCCAACGGAGGGCAACAAAAATGATTAGGGGGCTCGAGCACATGACTTATGAGGAGAGGCTGAGGGAACTGGGATTGTTTAGTCTGCAGAAGAGAAGAATGAGGGGGGATTTGATAGCTGCTTTCAACTACCTGAAAGGGGGTTCCAAAGAGGATGGATCTAGACTGTTCTCAGTGGTAGAAGATGACAGAACAAGGAGTAATGGTCTCAAGTTGCAGAGGGGGAGGTTTAGGTTGGATATTAGGAAAAACTTTTTCACTAGTAGGGTGGTGAAGCACTGGAATGGGTTACCTAGGGAGGT
Organism: Macrochelys suwanniensis; assembly: GCA_033296515.1. Lineage (NCBI taxonomy): Eukaryota > Metazoa > Chordata > Testudines > Chelydridae > Macrochelys > Macrochelys suwanniensis. Next base: position 1,578,637 of record CM065783.1, on the reverse strand, counting down.
GGTGGAATCTCCTTCCTTAGATGTTTTTAAGGTCAGGCTTGACAAAGCCCTGGCTGGGATGATCTAATTGGGTTTGGTCCTGCTTTGAGCAGGGGGTTGGACTAGATGACCTCCTGAGGTCCCTTCCAACCCTGAGATTCTATGATTCTATGATTCTATGAGATGGAACCTTTTTCTTTTTCAGGTTTGAGATCCCAGATGCATCTTGGAACTTCTTCCTCCTTCTGCTCTCCGTGCTAGTTCTCACAGCTTAGGTGAGGTCAAGGCCCCTAAAAGATTACTTAGAAAGGATTCGTACATAACTCCAGCTGAAATTAATGGGCATTTTGCCAGGGTGGAGACTTCATGATTGGACCTGAACTATTTCACTTTGGCAAGAGTGGGTTTTTTCAACCTGATGATGGATGGCTCCAGAGTGGGGAAAAGGTAAGAGGAGAAAACTTGAATTTAATGACTATAACGACAAACTTTATTGCAGTGACTTTGTAGGGGAAAATATCTCACAATCTTCATTATATAACAATGTCCCGACAGACATGATGTCATTGCAGCTTAAAAGGTGTTTGAGTGGAAAATCTTTCCAGCAGTATTATAAGGGGGCTGTTTAAATGATTAATAAGATTTATACGTGTGATTTATTATCTGAAAATAAAAATGTACATGATATATAAAATACATATGTAAGGTATGATAGTATGTATTAGTGTTACAGGTGTTATATTGCTAGACATTTATAAAAATAAATATGATTAACTTTAAAAGAAAAAAATATGGCATTTGGTAAGAACTTCATATAGTTGTATACCTGTGTCCTGACGGGACATATGAGAAGGAAGAAAGTGGCTAGGCAGAATTTTATTCTGGATCAAATTTAATGAAATTTAAAAATTTTTAACGTCACTTGTTTTCCCTTATTCGTATTTCACCTTCCCCAAATCTTTGCTCTCTCTGTCCGAATTTAGAATATATTTGAATTGTATGATTTTAATAGACATGCCTGATAACTAGAATAGCAGTTTTTGTTATTTCAAATTTGTGAATGCTTATCTAACACAAAATATCCAAATTTCATCCAAATCTGATGTTTTCTGGTTCCTGCCCAGAGGCAATTTTTTGTACAATTTCAGCAAACTCTTTTTAGCTGTTTCTGAGTTCTCTGTGTGTTTTCCTTTGTAAAAACTCAAACACACACAAAACCCTACCTATTTGCTCCTGGCAGGAATTTTGCCCATGCATAACTTTACAATGCTTAAGCCCAGTTTGTTTAGCTCATTGCATAGGTTTTGCTCAAACATAGCTTGTTCTGGAGATCTCTTGATATCTAAGTCACAAGCCAAGTTTCAAGGAAAGTGATTCAGAAGTTTAGAAATGCTCGAAGCTGCAATAGTTTCACACATTCAAATTTTCCTTTATTTTCCTTTCTCAGCCCACAGCTTTGATGGCTGAGGGTGGCTGCAGATTTGGATGTTCAGTTTTTATACTAATTTCAAATGTTGGTGGCACTATTAAGCACACAGAAAACTTTATAAATATTTCAGCAAGTCCAAGATCTTGTTAAATTCCCTTGTGGAAAAGGCCCATAGAATTTAAAAAGTATGAAACAAAGCAGGTTCTGTAGCAATGACTTTAAACACCTATAGAATTTAAGAGAGAATGAGATCCTGTCCATGGAATTCTTAAACCAGCATATAGAATTATATAGATAACTCTGCATCAATCCAAATCAGGAGTCAGAAAACATTGATTCTAATTCTTTTGAAAACATTGGTCCTAGCTTGACTAAGGACTCAGCTTCCTCCTGTAGAAACTGACGATCATTTTTTCTTCTTCCTTTTTTGTATTAGAAATAGCCATGTTAGATGTTCGGGTCTAGGTGGGCAATCCAATTAATTGCTTCAGATGACATGCAGTAGATGGCAGAGATACCATTGGGTTATGATTGTTTGGGACATTGATCGATGAGGTGTTCCGTAATTCGAAGTCCATTTCTGCAGTCACAAACAGGACTGTGTCTCAGGCCCGTTTTATGGAGAAGGCAGGCGCACCTGCCATGTGACGTGCGGATGCGAATCGAAGCGGACCATGTTTTCTGTGGGAATGAAAACCTCTGGGTTATTTGGTTGAGTCCTTGATGAAGTGTGTGTTTGGAATGTTGGCGTCCTTCCATCTAGCTCACCATTGATCTCCGGGGGAGAATCCTGAGTGTTCAGGCTCACACTGCAAGCCGAAAAGGTTTTCTAGTTTTGAGTCAGAATCTCGATATATTATTTAGCTCTTCCTGTACTGGAAGATCCTTGTTCCGTCAAATACAATGGAACTTCCAAAGGAGTCTCTTGTCCTGGTGGATTTGGGGTGCATGGATGTGCACCAGTATGGGAAACCACATTCGTGGCATAGATGTTACTGTGCCTGTAATGATCTTCATGGCGGTGTTGAGAGTCGACATGTCCTGTGTGGGAATTGCGTGTCCAGACACAGAGCAGTATTCTGCTGTGGAGTAGACAAAGTCCAGTGAGGAGGTCTGCAGAGTTTTTGCATCAGCCCTCCAGGTCTTTCCTGTCAGTTTCTGGATGAGATGTACACACATTTTATTTGGTTGTGGGTATTTTTCAGGTGTCGGTGGTATGTGAGGCTTCAGTCGAATGTCAAACCGAGATATTTTGGGCTAGGATCATGTCTTATCTTCTGACCACACAAGTTCACATGCGTTTCTGCCTTAGCCTTTCGATTGTTTGGATGGAATGCTGACAGCTCAGCCGTAGTGGGGTTTGGTTTTAGATACCAATATAAGAAATATTCTTCCGTGGTTTTAAGGTCCTTGGTTAGGATTTGTTCTATAATAGATAAAGCCTGTGCCTGTGCAGTCAGAGAAATGTCATCAGCATAGACACATTTTCATGGTGATGTTCGAGGAAGGTTGCTAGGGTGGATATTACACAGGATTGCTTCCAGGACAGATCTCTGTGGTAGGCCAGAGCTGAGAGTGCATGGCCTGCTGCCCTAGTCACCAAGGAAAGTGTGAAAGCTAAGATTGGTTGGAATGTCTCAGAAGAATGTCACCATTGCATTGGCTGGGATAATATTGCTGGCTTTCAGGAGAAGGTCATTCCTCCATACGGTGTCATGGGCAGTAGATAAGTTGATGAAGGCTGCCCCAGGCCTGAGGTTTCCCTGGAATCCTGCCTCAGTGTGTTGTTAAGGTTGTGAGTGCAGCGGCAGCCTGGTTGGCTTGTTCACTCCATAACAGTACTCCTACAGGCAGCATGATCCTTGCCGGTAATCTCTCTCCATGGGCTTGGGTGATGTGCAGAGGAATGATACAGGCCAGTATGGTGGGGAATTACCAGTTGGCTTCCCAGGCTTGGCCATGGCCATACCCATATCCTTGGGATGAACCCGGAATGGCTGTTAGAGAACAGTCCTGCCAGCCATTTCCATCCTTTGGCTCCAAAGCTTTTAAGAAATTCTGGCAAGACGCCATCGGGCTTTCCTTGCTTTCCTGAGTGAGAGGGCCTTGCTTACCCCCTCGACAGTGAAGGGCGGAGGACGTGGGGAGAGAGATGACTATTCGTCAGAGCTCTCCGAGCACTTTGTGCTTAATAAACTTGTCCCCTGCTACTTATGCATCCATAAGAAGCTTATGATAGCCCCACAGCATGTGGTGGCTATGGGAATCACTGACATGCATAGCCAGGTGATAAGCTATGGGTAATAGGGGAGAAGGTCAAACTGTATTCAGTGGTTTACACACATTAACTACCATTATCTTGCCGATTCTTATTGAGCTGGTAAAGGTTCTGGAATTGCTCCTGGCATCTATCATGTCATAGTCCTTCCTTATATTTACCTACTTCATAGGGGTAATGAGAGTCCTGACCCAGCTCCCACCGAAAGGGATGGCAAAGCTCCCTTTGACTCGACTGGGGCAGTCAGTCCCTAGCTGCATAACAGTTATAAAATGCACAGCATTTGTAAGGTCAGTAAGTGAGAGAGGTGGGAAGAGAATTGAGAAGCTCTCGTTTCCTACCCCTGTGCTTGTTCCTTTAGCCAATGGTTGTCTCTCAGGAAACGCCTCCTTATGCCCTTGGATCTCTCATGTGAAAACCTGTAGAATTCTATCCTGTCTGCAGGCTTCATTGGTCCGTCTTACAGAATCCTCACAAAGAGCATCATTCTCTATGCGATTCCATAGGATGCATCTATTAAGCGTATATGTTTCAATTAAATTCTACAAGCCGGTCCCATAAAGTTGTTAATTGCTGGAAATAAAAGCTTTCTGGAGGTGGGGAAGGGTGGTATTCAGGAGGTGGAATTTTCCTGTCCCGATCTGACCCCTTCCAATTTATTTTGCTTGTAACGTATCATTTGGCTGATGATAGAGAGCAGAAAAACACAGTCTCCAGTGTAATAAAGTGCTGCCTTCCCGACCTCCCATTTGAACTGCCATGAACTCACATACTCCAAGAGTGCTGCTAATATTTTCAATAATGCATTTTTGGCATCTCCTGACACTTCTTAGAGTCATTAAAATAAAACTAAATGGAAAATGCATTTTGCCTCCTCCTCACCTCCTCCCTCCGTTTCCATGGAGCAGATCTAATTATCTTTTTTAACAGCACTAATTGGTGGGCTTACAGATCCTGCTCCTCTGAGCTTCTCTTTATCCCTGCTGCTGCCCCAGCCTCGTCGGCTGGATGGGATTTAAGTGCGGTTTGATAGTTTGCGAAAGTACTTTGACTTGTTGCCCTCTATTCGCTGACGCTACCTGAGCTCTAAGACCTGTTGACAGAGGAGCTTTCCTTTGTCTTTGCAAATGGACCCAGCTGCACACTTGGCAAATAGACTCAGATGTTGAGCTTTTGTCTGAATGGCTCTTTCAGATGAATGCAGAGAAGAAGTAGGTTGAACAAATGCTAAGCTGGAGCCAGCAGCAGGAGAATGGAGTGGAGTTCTCTCTGAGCCAGGGAATGGGGCTAACCACTCCTGCAAGGTATTTGCTTCCCCCTGGGAATAACATTCCGGTAGCCAACAGATCATCATGATTCTGCATCTAAACTGGGAGTTAATGAGCCCACTGTATGAAGAGGAGATTCACCCCCAGATTACACGTACTAATCTCTCAGCACACACACACTCTTTGCACAGTGCTTTGGGACACCTGGAAAAAGCAGAATAGCTGAATTCAAAGAGCCCCAAGTCTAGCAAATGGGAGTTTGCCATCGGGAGCATTCACCACCACAGTCAAGTCAAAGTGACCATTGCAGAATATTCCCAGGGATTCCTGACTGCCAGAATTTGCTCTGCAAACCTGATTCTCAGCACTACACTGTCCTGGTCCCAGGCCACAGAACCGTGCCATGGGAGCTTCGCATCCAATCAAAACAGCTTGCATTTTACACACTTGTAACAAACTGCGGGAAAACTGGCGAGGGCCCAAGAATCAGCTGCAGAAACTAATCTGAGTTGGGATGGCAGGAAAACAAGGCAAAATTCATCAGATAACGTGTGTAATAAATTATCTGCCCGGCTCGAATTCTGGCCCATCTCACTCAGAGTTTTTAGGCAATGGTATCAAGGGAACAAGGTGCAGGAAGGGTTGATTTTTAGGTAAGGGGGTAGGTCAGATTGGAGACTGCACGGCACAAATCTGGGCCTGAAATCATTCCAAAGCTGGTTTTTCCTTTCAACGTTTCCCCCTAGGGTAAAGAGCTCTTCCTGTCGGAATTCACGCTGGGGCTGGGGCAGCGGCAGAATGGGAGAGCTTCCCTGGCTTTCCCAAAATGCATTGCCACACGGACAGTGATGTAGGGTGGCGGTAAGTGTGGCCGGGCCAATGCAGCTGAGACACGGTTTGGCCAGGAACGATGGAGTGTGCTGAGCTGTGTTTTCCGTAGCTGTGTCAGACGAGCATGCGGCACCACCACGAGGAGTTCTTTCCGGAGCACAGACGAGGCCTAAGTCCCAGTCTGCCTTGGGGGTCCCTCCTCTTTGTTCCGGTCTGGAGGTTGTTTGGCTCGCAGCTGCCTGGAACCGCTCTTCCTCCCGCAATCAGCCTCCCTCCCGTCCTGCAGCTGGGACCAAGCCTGGCTTGCCTCAGCTCTCCAGGGGTTAGCCAAACATCAGGCTACCGCCGAGCATTGAATCGGGAGGTAGCCAGCCTTAATCCGCTGGCCGTGCTCTTGAAAGCACCACTCCCGCCAAGTGTGGGGGTGCTTTTATGGGCTCCCGTCAGAGCAATGTGTTCCTTGGAGCGTGGCCACGGAGTGAGGCCGAATTCATGCTAAATGCTGGACCCTTTCACCAGAGAAATCCGCCTCTTCTTTGAATTAAAAAAAAATAGTGTGAAAGGCAAGTGAGTGCTCAATGTGGCCCTTGCCAGCCCTTCCTTTCCCATTTTGGGAGTCTCCCGTGCAGGAGGGCAGCGTCACCGAGCCATCTGCCTGCCCTAAATTCCTCCCAAGACATGGGGACAAGATAAATCCCGGGGACACCTACCACTGAACAACTTGTTAATGACTTTATAGCTGGTTAAATAAAATGGCCCAAATAAAACTACAGGAGCCCTTCACTAGCTCTACATGGCTGTAAATATGTATTAACTCAATCGCAATCAGCAATTACCTTAGCTTGGGAACGGCAAAGGGAGGCGCACACAGAAAGACATTATTGTCCTTGAAAACGAGTGTGCGGATAAAAGGAATGTATTCCACTTTGGCTAATCAGCAGAGGCATAGGTATGGAAATGGAGACCCTTTTACCTCCAGTTGCTTTAGAACGTCCATAAAGCGAGCCGAGGAGCAGTCTGCGTTTCCTCCAGGAGGTGCAGGCGCACTGTCAAGACGCCCGCCCCTGAGAAGCCAGTTGTGCTCAGGGGGAGTTGGAGGAGTAACATTTCAATCAGCATGAAAGGGAAATGACTTGCTGTGAATGAGCTCACTGGCCACCGACCTTTTCAAGGGGCCTTTTGAAGCTGCTGTTAAAGGGGAGAAGCACGAGGAGAGGCGGTGGAGGTGAGGACGGTCTGTGATTTTTCATACATTGCACCCAGAAGGGAATCCTTCATGACCACAGCCAGACCTGTTCACTGGGGAAACGCACCTCAGCTCAGAGGATTCTGGGTTGGTGTCCTGCTCAGGGGGAGGAGAAGAAGGAAATAAACCCAGGTGGAAGATGGAGAGAAAACACAAGTGTATAGAGACAGGTGATGATCCAGAGAGAGAAGGGAAGAAGGATCAGAAAGGAGGAAGCGGGAAATGCATAATGAAAAACAACTGCTGAGGGCTAAATTTTTCCTTGGTGTAAAGCCTTAAGCTCAGGATATAGACACTGAATTTAACCGGGTGCTTTTGGCTTACAATGTACACTGAATTACAGCTGGGGAGAGCAACTTCAACAGAACCATTTTCCATCCGAGAATGCAGTTCTGGCAAAATCAACACGCTGCAAAATCACGTGTTTCCCCAGGATTCTGTGTCAGAGAAACAAAGGGGAAATAAGTTCTGACAGCATTGAAATGACCCGGTTTTTGGAACAACATGTTTCATTTTTTAAAATTCTGTATTATAAAATATTTTAAAAGTCCAAAATAAAAGAAAAATGTTTAGATTTCATCAAAATGAAACGCTTTGATTGACTTAAAAAAATGAAATATTCTTTTTGCAGAGAACTTTGAAATCTTCAGGTTTCATCCCTAATCAGAAAAAAACAACAACCCAGAGTTACCTCAGAACCCTCCATGAAACAGAATTTTGTTTCTCTGCCCAGCTCTACGCTGAATAGTAGGTACCCTTTTGTGCCAGCCTGGCTTTTTGGGGTGATGAGTGTCTCTCATCTGTCTTGTCTGTCTGTCCATCTAGCACTGCACCTCTCCTTGTCGCCTGAGTGCCTATGGGAAAACGTAGACAGGTGTGTAAACTTGGAGCAAGGTTTACAACCCCCCAAAAATAGTGTGAGGGCCAGATCCTGAGCAGGTATCAATGGTGTATAGCTCCCCTGACTTCAGCAGAGAGATGCTGATTTACACCAGTTCAGGGTCTGACCCTGAGAGTTTTGCAGAACTTTGCATGTCACAGGATTCGCCTGATCCTTCTTCCGGCTAGCGCTGGTGTTGCTGTTCAGACATAGAACGTGGTAATAATAATTTCCCAACTCAGTTCAACTCTTCTTCAGTCATGAGCCCTTCAAAATTCTCAACCTGTCCAAGCAAATTGTTGCACTGAAGACAAACACAGCGCTCTCACCTGCAGCCTGACTCTCCCCACATCTGCTGATCTCCCCCATCCCCAACAATCCCAGTGACTCCCCCCAAAATGCCCCAGCCCAGCTCTCCAGCTGCTGACCCTTCCTTACTTCCTGCCTGCAGGAGTCGTGACACACACCCTCAGCTGTCAACTCCCAGACCCCCCTGCAGGCTCCCTTCAGATTCTTGGGCACATGCACACCTGCCTCTGCCCACTCTGGCACCTGCTTTTCTCCTCAGCTCGGCAGATGTCTTCCCCAGCTGCTCCACCTCCAACCTGGAGCTCATGTCTGGAAATCAGCGAGCCTTTTAGGCAGGAGGTAAGTAGGGCCAAGATGGTATCTATAGTAGGGAAGGCCCAGTGGTCACTGGAACATTTTACTGTTATCACACTTTTGCTTAGGGATATGATTTTAAAAAAAAATCAATATAGTTATACCGGTAAAATAATCCAGTTTATGCCAGTATAAAGGCTGTGTGTGTGTGTGTGTGTGTGTGTGTGTGTGTGTGTGTGTGTGTCTGTGGCTTTTCCCCCATCCCAGACAGAAACAAGCAGTACAGAAAGGGGAATAAGCAATACCAACATGAGGCACCTTCTAAGGGCTTGTCTACGCATGCAGCTGGTACTGCGTTAGCCACATTGCCATAGTTAAAGCATAAGAACAGCCATGTTGGGTCAGACCAAAGGTCCATCTAGCTCAGTATCCTGTCTACCGACAGTGGCCAATGCCAAGTGCCCCAGAGGGAATTAACAGAACAGGTAATCATCAAGTGTAATGAGTCTCAAGTCGAGTAATGGTCTCAAGTTGCAGAGGGGGAGGTTTAGGTTGGATATTAGGAAAAACTTTTTCACTAGTAGGGTGGTGAAGCACTGGAATGGGTTACCTAGGGAGGTGGTGGAATCTCCTTCCTTAGAGGTTTTTAAGGTCAGGCTTGACAAAGCCCTGGCTGGGATGATTTAGTTGGGGTTGGTCCTGCTTTGAGCAGGGGGTTGGACTAGATGACCTCCTGAGGTCCCTTCCAACCCTGATAGCTCACTGCTCTACAGCCAAAATGCTTCTGAAATAAATGTAGTCAAACTTTACTAATTCTGGGTCACTGAGAACGAAAATGATGCTTAAAATTGTTGATTGGCTCTAGTTTTCAAGACATGCTATTGGGTCAGTATATACGACCCTTGACTTGGGAATGGCGGAGGATAAGTGAGTTATAAAGGGAAAGGATCTCAATTTAAACCAGAAATGACTAAAATACATCTTTGACTGGATCTATGAATAAATCTATGACTGGGTTTGGACAGTACTTGCTTTTTAGGCAAAGCAATTAATGATGCAATCTGAAGCTGGTATTGTGTCATACATGATATGAATTGCATCATGTTATTCCTAGAAGTCATGGATGATGCAATCATAACGAAGCTTACATCACTCTGCTGAACAAATTGCCCTATATCTGCTCTAGAAATCATACAATGTTGTGCTCTCTTATTTGTCAGTGTTTGATTTTGCAAAGGGACACATTTCTGTTTAGCCAAAGTGAGCAGAGATGCCTCGTACTTGTGTGAACAGTGCAGATAACTTCTGCTATCTTTGTGGTGAAGGGACTTTTGCATCACAAAAGCGCAGTATAACCACTATGGTTAAGAAAGCCTATCACCTTTATTTTGGCTGCAAAATTGGAGATCAGGACAAGAGGTGGGCCTCACACATATCCTGCAACACTTGTGCAACAAATCTTCACCAGTGGTTGAACAGGAAAAGGAAATCTATGCCTTTTGCAGTGCCAATGATTTGGAGAGAGCCAACAGATCATACCAGCAATTGTTACTTCTGCATGGTGCCTCCAGTTGGGAAAGGTGTGTCAAAGAAGAAAAAGTGGACTGTGCATTATCCAAACATTCCATCAGCTATACGCCCAGTACCCCACGGAGAAGGACTGCCAGTTCCTGATGCACCAGAATCATTCTCACTTGAGTCAGACGAGGAAGAGGATGAAACTTCTGGTCCTGAACCATCAATGTCACAGGACCCACATTTTCTCCCATCCTCCTCCTCTGAACCACACCTCATAACACAAGGTGAACTGAATGACCTTGTCAGGGATTTGGAACTACCCAAGAGTAAGGCAGAGCTTTTGGGCTCCAGACTACAGCAGTGGAATCTCCTGGCAGGTGATGTTAGGGTTTCCATGTTCCGTGACCATCAAAAGGATCTTGTCCCATTCTTCTTCATGGAAGGTGATCTTGTAGCCTGCAACAACATCCATGGTGTGATGGCAGCCCTCAACATCGTTCATGATCCAGATGAGTGGAGACTGTTCATTGATTCATCGAAGACGAGTCTTAAAGCTGTTTTACTGCATAATGGCAATGTTTTGCCATCAATTCCAGTTGGTCATGCAGTCCAGATGAAGGAAACCTATGACAACATGAAACAACTTTTGAGGTGCATAAACTATGACCAACATCAGTGGCAGCTTTGTGGCGATTTGAAGGTTGTTGCTCTCTTGCTTGGTCTGCAGACTGGATACACAAAGTACTGCTGTTTTCTCTGCGAATGGGATAGTCGTGCAAGAGATTCCCACTACATCAAGAAAGATTGGCCACTCCGACAGTCATTGGAGCCTGGGAGGAAAAGTGTTCAGCATCCACCACTTGTTGAATCAAGGAAGATTTTGTTACCACCCTTACACATCAAGCTGGGTTTGATGAAGAACTTTGTCAAGGCCATTGACAAAACACAAGCAGCTTTCAAGTACCTCCGTGGAAAATTTCCAAGGTTAAGTGAAGCTAAGATAAAGGAAGGTGTCTTTGTTGGTCCTCAGATTCGTGAACTTCTTCGAGATGATGCATTTGACCATGCACTGCGTGGCAAGGAAAAAAAGGCATGGAAAGCCTTCCAGTTAGTGGCAATAAATTTTCTCGAAACAACAAGGCAGACAACTGCAGGTTGTTGGTGGAAAACCTCCTCAAGGCATACAAAAGCCTTGGTTGCAACATGTCACTAAAGATACATTTTTTGCACTCTCATCTAGATTTGTTTCCACCGAACTGCGGAGCAGTGAGCGACAAGCACGGCGAGCGATTTCACCAGGACATTGTAACAATGGAGAAACGCTATCAGGGCAAATGGAGCCCATCAATGCTTGCAGACTATTGCTGGACAGTGACAAGAGATGCTCCATTTAATAAATACAAGAGACTAGCCAAGAAGCGCCGAGTAGACACTGAATAGGACTAAACTATGTACATAATAGTTTTTTGCCTTTTGTTTCATAATACATTTTATTTATATAACCCCTTTGCTGATTTTTAAAGTGTTACTATTTCACCTGTCCTGTTTATGTATCATGTAAAGCAACCATAAACACATGAAAAGACCTAGGTTTACAATTTATGATTAAAACTCTACTATCTACACAATATACATAGACATAAAATGTAGAAACTTAAATATCTTAGAAACAGAAGCCAATCAGTTGTTTTAATTGTCATATTTGAATTCAGCACATCAAAATACATACTAAATAGCACATTTTATCTCTGAAGCAGACGACTTCTCAAAAATTGTAGACCAGTGTTATCGGGCGAGTAGGAAGCAGACATGGAAGGGAACTCTTGTAACACTCCAGTGAAGGGAGTCTCCGCTCAGGAGCAGTGCGCAAAGGAGGGGGAAGGGTGAGAGCCAGCACTTTGATCCAAGCCCTCCTCTCGTTTTCTTAGCACTCTGAGCAGGTGAGAGGTGGCCGGGCCCAGAGGAGGAGGCCCAGCAGAATGGAGGAAGCCCCATTTCCCTAAGAGCAGTGATAAGAGTGCTGTGATCTGGTGAGATCTGCTTCCATCAGCCAGCTACCACGTTAGTCCTGGCATGGGCGCATTATGGAGATTAGGGGATATAAGCCAACAGGATGAGCCATCCCCAAACAATCTCCCTTTTATCTCAGGCACAAAAGGGCTTTTCTCCCGCACAGAGCAGGCACGGCCTTCCCTCGCAGCCCTTCTTGGACAGTTAGTGGGGCCACTGCATGGAAAAGTTCGCTTGTTGTCTGCACTGCTGCTGGACTTTCCCTGTGTGCTCCCTCCTGTGATACAGTGTGGTGTGCAGTGGGGGTGTTAATATAGTCTAGTTCAAGCTACACACACAGAGCAGAAAACCCCTCTCCAATGCCATCATACAGCCAATGCTGTCCAGTGACCATTAGTAGCGCTCGTTTCTAGGGTGACCAGACAGCAAATGTGAAAAATCGGGACAGGAGGTGGGGGTTTATAGGAGCCTATATAAGAAAAAGACCCAAAAATCGGGACTGTCCATATAAAATCAGGACATCTGGTCACCCTACTTGTTTCCTTCTGCTTGACCTTGAGACCAGCTTCTGTTGTGCACTGTAATTAACATGGGAAGATCCCGTTTTTGCTGTCCTACCACTGAGGTGAGTGCACTGATACTAGCAGCTCACAGATTCATAGCGTCTAAGGCCAGAGAGGATCATTAGATCTAGTCTGGCATTCTGTGCATCACAAGGCATGGGACTTTCCCCTCAAAATCCCAGAGCAGATCTTTTAGAAAAACAGCCAATCCTGATTGAAAAATTGTCAATGACAGAAAATCCACCATGACCCTTGGTAAGTTTGTTCCAAGGGTTAATTGTCCTCCCTGTAAAAACATTTTACACTTTATTTCCAGTCTGAATTTATTTAGCTTCCACTTCCAGCCATTGAATGCTGTTAGACCTTCCTCCTCTAGACTGAAGAACCCATTATTAGTCAGTCCCCATGTAGGTACTGACAGACTGTGAACAAGTCACCACTTAACCTTCTCTTTGCTAAGCTAAATAGACTGAGCTTCTGCCGTCTATCACTGTAAAACAGGCTTTCTAATGCTTTAATCACTCTCGGGCTCTTCTCTGAACCCTCTCCAACTTAGCAACACCCTTCTCGCATTGCAGACGCCACAACTGGACACAGTATCCCAGCATTGGTTGCATGTGTGCCCCAGTACTGAGCCCCACAGAGCCCAATAACTTGTGACTGGCTAAAGAATATCTTCCAAAAAAGGCATCCAGGCCTGATTTGAAGACATCAAGAGATTCAGAATGCACCAGTGCCCCGGAGAGTTTGCTCCCATGGTCAATCACCCTCATTCTGCATCACTGCCCTGTCTGCATCAATGTTTACCCATCAGCCAATCTTTGGGTCATGCACAAACTTCAACTTCTAGACCATTGGTGAACCTGCAGAACCCTCCTCGAAACACCCCCGCTCCAGGATGATTCCCCATTGACAACTGCTTTTTGAGATCCGTAAATTAGCAGGTCTTAATCCATTGAATGGGGGTTTGTTGATATTGCATAGTGCTGACTTCTTCATCAGAATGTCCTGCAGTACTAAGACTTTTGTAAGGCATTCGACTAAGTCTATTACATCTATTCAGTTACCTTTATCAATGACATCTAATCTCATCATGCACTGAAATTAGGCTGGTTTGACAAGAACTATTTTCATTAAAGCCATGTTGACTGGCAAAAATGATATTCCTATCCTTTAATTCGTTATTAATTGAGTCCCGTATCAGCTTTTCTATTATTTTTCCTGGCGCCAATTGTTACCTGTGTCATCCTGCCTGCCCTTTCTGAATATTGGCACAACAATAACGTTCTTCCAGTCTTCTGCAATTTACCTGATATGCTAAGATATATTCAAAATTAACATCAGTGAGCTGGCGATCTCCTCAGCCAACTCTTTTAGACCTTTGGGTGCAAGTTATCTAGACATGCTGATTTAAAAATATGTATCCCTTGTAGATGTTGTTTGACATCCTCCTTAGTTATTAATGAGCTGGAAATACTTCACGTCCTGCTTCTTTCTAAATATAGAACAGAAATATTTATTGAATATTTCTGCCTTCGCTGCGTCATTATTAACAATTTTCTATCTCTGTCTAATAATGGACCTATACCATTGCTACGATTTCTTTTGTTCCTAATATACTTTTAAAAGCCTTCTTATTGTCCTTAGCCCTGCAAACCATGGCCTGAATGAGACAGAACCCAGGAGGTAACACTGGGGGGTCAATCCCATGTTGGACAGTGGGGGTACTAGATTAAGACTGTAGGAAACAAATTCTTTTCTGAGTTACATGAGTGTAAATCCAGAGTCACTCCACTGACTTCAGTGGAGTGATTCTGGTTTTATACCGGTGAAGCCAATAGCCGAATCTGGCACTAAGTCTTTTCATCTCCAGTTTGTGGTGGTGGTGATTATAATTAAAAATACTTCAACTTATTTACAGTAGCAGCTTTTCACCCATGGAACTCCAAATGGTACAAACAGTATCAGGGCCAGCTCCAGCTTTTCAGCCGCCCCAAGCAAAAAAAAAATGGCCACCGCCGAAGTGCCAAAGCAAAAAAAAACAAAACGCCGCCTCAGAATCCCCTGACTGCCGCCCCCTACAGTGCGCCACCCCAGGCACGCGCTTGGCCGTCTGGTGCCTGGAGCTGGCCCTGAACAGAGTGTCCTGGCTAGTGTCTGTAGCCCCGTTTCAGAGCAAGGGGCTGGTTCAAGCACAGTTCACTTCTGACCTTAAGAGCTATAGGAAGTGATTTCCAAAGGAGCCTAGGGGAGTTAAGGTGCTCAAATCTCAGGTGCCTAACTCCCTTTTGAAAATCCCAGCCATGAAAGTTAGTGATGGGCACCCCACAAAGGACTTGGGCCCTGCTCCACCATTTCACACACACTTGTGGAGGTGTGACTTGTTATACTGTGTCTCTCTGGAACTTACTAGAACCAGCAAAAAACAATGAGTGAAATTCTGACCCTATTGATGTCAAGGACAGAATTCCCATAGAGTTTAGTGGGGCCAAGATTTCACCAGTGGGTTCTCTGAGAGTAGGTTAGGGAGCAGAAGCCAGGAGTTCCTGAATTCCAATCCCCGTGGCTACATCTCTCTATGTCCTTAGGCAGATTATTTCCGTGCCCCCCCCCCTGTGCCTCGGTTTCCCCATCTGTAGAGTAATAACGTAAATACTAACATTTGCCCCTCTCTCTAGGGCACCTGGGAGTTGAATTCATTGTAATTGGAGCTAGTTAAAAATCATTGAGAGAATAATTCTTCAATGAATGTTGCTTCTGTCACGTACAGTATGTGTTCCATCTGCAGATTGCTGGCTGAATATTATTCACTGAATAAATTAACTGGCTGACAGACGTAGTCCCAGGAGAATTTATTTGATTAATACATTTTCTGATGCTCCTCCAGCTCTGGTTATTACATAGCTGGACTCAGGCTCCAAAACACGGATCTGTGTTTCGAACTGCCCGGAGGTTTGTTGTTCAGTTCCAGTGTGTGTGTGTGTGTGTGTGTGTGTGGGCCCATCCTGAGGCCATTAAAGCTCTTTGAAGTGCTATGACTAATTAGCCCCAGTTTTTATGTCTCTAGAATGTAGCTGGAAATCTAACAGGAACAAGCGTTCTCACGATTTCCACTGCTTCTGACGTCTGGCCTGGCTGTAATTACGACCAGAGCATCTCTGCCACCGTGCGCCAACTGTTCTTGCCGCCGCAGATGGGATGTGGAAGTGCAAAGGCCGCTCTGGGTCTGAAATGTCACAGCAAGGTATGATCAATGCACATCTCAGAACCACCCAGGAGGGGCTGTTCTAGACACGGGCACAGGCAAGAATGGGGAAGTGGGGGGAAGGCGAGTCTGGAGGCCTGAGTGCTGCTATTCCTGACTGTTGAGTTGGCCAGCTCTCTTTAGGCCAACATTTCAAAACTAGCCTCTAATTTTGGGTGCCTCCATGTTTGTATCCTCAGCTTGAATTTGTTCAGTTTGGTTCGGCGCTGGTTTTTTTGTTAATTCTCCTTTCAGACGGTGTCCCTCTCTTTGAAGGCTCATGTCGCAGTTCCCCCGTAATGACCCTTCCTTGAGGAGAACCCGGCGCTGGAGGAACGGAAGGTGGAGCAGTGAGGATGCTAGAATGCGGTGGTATTTCCTCCTGAGCAAAGAGAGACTCCTCTTCCTGTAATCTCCTTTTCTCCCCATCTGAGGAGATATTAGCCAAGACTCACAGATGGGATTGTTTACAGATTCCTTCCGAGAGGCCTCGGCCCTTTCAGATTTTGTTTATTCGGATGAGGTTTTCCAACAAGCGAGGGCAGAGCAGCGAAGACCTCTCCTCAGATATTCCAATTTGGGTTATTGGTGCTGCAGGTCCTGAGGCTGATCTGACACAAAACGATTGAGGGTAACGATTGCCTTGTGTGCTAGCTGTAAACTTGGCAGGAGTGGAAAATTCTGACGTGAGAGGCTGTTTTCTTTGCTAGGCCTTAAATCCCTGTTCTCAAAGTAATCCAGAGAATGGAATCCTGTGGTCATTACTAACCAACAAAAGGAAAATCCATTCAAAATGGAAGGCAGCTTGCCTTGTTCACAGTCAAATGTCTGGAGGGTGGTTGCTTTGGAGTTTGTTTTTTTTTAAGAAAACACAAAGCCCAGGTCAAAATTCGCTTCAAAAGAAACCAGATTTTAGAGACGTCAGAGCGGCCTGCGGAACGGAAACATTTGCCATTTCTGTAAGTGGTCCCCTACCCATAATGAATCTATGAACAGAGCTGACAGCAAGCAACAGTGTGTCATGGTCATTTCTATGGGCAAAATTATGGGTAATTCTCCTAGCAGCCATGGGCTAAATAAGTCCTTTAGAACAGAATAAAACTGTCAGGTACATTTCTCGCTCTAGTCCTGGGAGTGCTACAGATAGGCCAGAATCATACAAGTGTCACTCTCAGCGGTAAGCATTTACCTGTACAAGGAGTCCTGTAAGGATAAGGCCTTTCCCTGTAGCCACTGGTTGTGGGGCTGCTCACGTGTGTACAGACCAGCATCTGCGACACCCATTGCCGCACACCAAACACCAGCTATTAGCCAGTGTTTCGTGGGCCTCCCCGTGGAGGGACGTTCGAAAGAGGGCTCTGAAGGGAGATTGGCCTGGCATTGTAGCAGCTCTTTGTCCCAAGCACCAGGGGCAGCAGAGGATAAAACATGAAGAAATACAAATGATTCTTATTTAACATGAATATTACCGTAGTGCCCAGAGGCCCCCGTCATGCTGGGTGCCCCATTGCACTAGGTGCTGTACACATGCATAGGAAGACCTAGTTCCTTCCTGCCCCAAAGAGTTCCCAATCCACGCCAAAGTAGCAGCTCAGAATTCTCTCCCCAGGTCTCCATCTGGTAAAAGAACAGGGCTGCCGGGGGCATGTCCTGTTTGCTTCAGCTGCACAGCGAGACTGGTTCACATGAACTCTCCTGGCTGGTAACAAAATGATTTTACATATGTAGGAAGCAGGATGTGCAAAAGCCCAGGAGTCTGATCTTGTTTCTGAGATCAAACAAAGTCGCATTGTAGAGGGGTGTGGAGCTGATGTAACTGTCTAGTGTGCTGGACAGCATCGCCGTGGTTACGCAGCTGGACCGGAATAAAGCAAGTCTGTATCTGAACTCATTAATTTTTACAACCAACTGAACAGTTCTGCCTCTCTCTCTCTCTCTCTCTTGTTTTTTTCAGTGTGTGAAGGAGGACGGTCAGTTTGGAACAGAGGGATCTCCCTGTGACCAGCCCTCCTCTCATTATCAGGCTGTCTGTGACAGCAAACGCCACTGGATGCGCTGATGCCGTGACAGCCCAGGGAGCGTGTGTGGGCAGGTAATACAATATGTGCAAACCTCTTTCACCTCTCCTCGGCTCCTGCCATTTCCCTGGGGGTGCTGAGCCAGCCGTACGGGTTCTTACTGGGAGACACGCAGGGGCTGGGGGATTAGCAGTGAAAATGCAAGAACAATGTGAGTGTCACAGTTGCTCTCTCAGCTTCAGGTTATGTGTCAGCATTTCGGTTATCAATCTCTATTGTCAGGGTGTTATAAATTGGCTATAAAACTCCAGGCCAGGCTCTGGCAGGCCAGGCCTCCACAGAGAAGTCAAGCTTTTGCTTTTTAACTATTCAGTTCAACTGGGGGTTTAAACATCTGTTTAAGATGCTTTAAAAAAAAAAAAAAAAGCATTTCTTTTTGCATGTATACACGTAAAGAGTGAATGATTTAGTATAAAACTTGGTAGTAACAATTTACACCTTTCATTGAAGTCGCTCAGGGCTCTCTCTGAATAGTCAGAACATGCCTGTGAGGAAACGAAGCAGTTCCTTTTAGGCAGGAACTGTCTCTTTATTCTGTGTTTGTACAGCACCTAACACAGTGGGGTCCAGGTCTGGAACCAGGGGTCCTGCAATAATCATAGAATCATAGAATATCAGGGTTGGAAGGGACCTTAGCAGGTCATCTAGTCCAACCCCCTGCTCAAAGCAGGACCAATCCCCAATTTTTGCCCCAGATCCCTAAATGGCCCCCTCAAGGACTGAACTCACAACCCTGGGTTTAGCAGGCCAATGCTCGAACCACTGAGCTATCCCTCCCCCCATATATGTATATAATACATATACAAATAATAATATGCCATTTGCAAATGGGTAAACTGAGGCAAAGGCAGTTAAGTGACTTGCCCATGGCCACACATGAATCAGTGGTAGAGTTTGGGTTAAAACTTAGGACTCTTGAATTACTGCTAGAACCACTCAATACAGACCCTCCCCCTGCAAACCGGAGTCCTGGCTCCCAGTCCCCTGCTTTAAGCACTAGACACATTATGTATGGTTATGGGATGGTATGTACAGTAATTTCTGTTCCTCAAGGGTTTTTTCCCATATCGGGTTTTTACTCTATGTAGCCTTAATGCGACTCCTCTCATGTATTGTTTGCAGTGTTGTAGCCGAGTTGGCCCCAGGGCATTAGAGAGGCAAGGTAGGGAAGGGAATAGCTTTTATTAGACCAACTTCTGAGAGACAAGCTTTTGAGCCACACAGAGCTCCTCTTCAGTCAGGACCTGAAGTTGGTCCAGTAAAAGATATTCCCTCCCCCACCTTGTGCCTCTATTTGCCAGTCCCGTGAGAGATGAGAGACAGCTCAGATTCATAACGGACAATGAGAACTCCCCTGTTCTTTATGGAAGCAAATGGCCGCGCTCTCTGGTAGAGCCAGGGAGGGGCCGTGCTCAGACAAACCCCGCCATGCCAGCGTGCTCACCCAGCTCCCCAGAGCTGGCTCTCAGCCCAGACAGCTCGCAGCGACCAGGCTGCAGGGGCCTCTCGTGCCTTTTTCACTGACTGTTCTCACTGGTGACCCATGCTCTGCCCAGTGCCCAGCCCAATGACGGGGCTGGCTGCTGGGGGGACCAGCAGGAGCGGGCACGGAGGATCCATGGTGGGCAGTGGAGGAACGGTGTAGCCAGGCTTCAGTGTTGGAACAGGGCCTGTCCCTTTTGTCCCCTGCTTCCCTCATGGATGGGAGGAACAATCAGTGGGCCCACACGGAGAAAACGCCATCGGCTCTCCCCTCAAGACAATACTAAGCCCTCTGTCATGGGCTGTGCTGCCCACGCTCGCCCCAAAGGGGTTAACGTAGGCCCAAGGGGCCAATTAACTTATTAGGCTGCAAACCTGGGGGCATTTAGGCTGAGAGCAGAGCCCTAATTGAGGGACCTCACCTGTGCAGGAGGGGCTTCTACAAATCCAGGGAGCTGGCTGCAGGGAGGAGCGCTGCCATCCCTCACCCTGGGACAAAGGAGAGCGGGGTCGGAGCCGAGAGGAAGGATTTGTCTAGCACAGCCAGGAGATAGGGGCATGGCTGAAAGGGTGGGGAATGCGACCCGGGCACAGGCAAGGTAGGTGGTAGTTCAGGGGAGTGATAGGAAGATTCATGGTAGCACAGACCTTGGCTGCTGGAGATAGAGCCTGGACCCCAGGGTAGAGGGCAGGCCTGGGTTCCCCAGCCAGCCACGGACTGAGGGGCAGAATCTGGACAGGGACCTTGAAGCCTGTCCGGGACCGTTCGTTCTAGTCCCTTGGGGAGTAGCTCAGATAGGGCGGGGACTGCCCGGGCCGGGGTGGAAGACTTAGAGAGCGCCCCCGGGATTGGAAAGCTACCATGACCTGGCCGGAGGGCCATAGAATCATAGAATCTCAGGGTTGGAAGGGACCTCAGGAGGTATCTAGTCCAACCGCCTGCTCAAAGCAGGACCAACCCCAACTAAATCATCCCAGCCAGGGCTTTGTCAAGCCTGACCTTAAAAACCTCTAAGGAAGGAGATTCCACCACTTCCCTAGGTAACCCATTCCAGTTCTTCACCACCCTACTAGTGAAAAAGTTTTTCCTAATATCCAACCTAAACCTGCCCCTCTGCAACTTGAGACCATTACTCCTTGTTCTGTCATCTGCCACCACTGAGAACAGTCTAGATCCATCCTCTTTGGAACCGCCTTTCAGGTAGTTGAAAGCAGCTATCAAATCCCCCCTCATTCTTCTCTTCTGCAGGCTAAACAATCCCAGTTCCCTCAGCCTCTCCTCATAAGTCATGTGCTCCATCCCCCTAATCATTTTTGTTGCCCTCCGTTGGACTCTTTCCAATTTATCCACATCCTTCTTATAGTGTGGGGCCCAAAACTGGACACAGTACTCCAAATGAGGCCTCACCAGTGCCGAATAGAGGGGAATGATCACGTCCCTCGATCTGCTGGAAATGCCCCTACTTATACAACCCAAAATGCCATTAGCCTTCTTGGCAACAAGGGCACACTGTTGACTCATAATCAGCTTTTCGTCCACCATAACCCCTAGGTCCTTTTCTGCAGAACTGCTGCCCAGCCATTCCATGCCATGAAGAGGGGGCCATTGAGTCTCAAGAGACAGAGACGGATGGAGCACCCCCAGGAAGGGGCCTCAGACGGACAACGCTAATCCATGGCCACAAGGAGGCGCTCCAGTGGTGAGTCAATCACCCCCTCGCCCCCCAGTGGGGCATAGGGGGCCCTCGGGAATGAGTCTGGATCGTGCGGGTTTCACGACAGGCTGGTGTCTCAGAATTCAGCCCCTCTCCCGTGTTCCCCTTGACAAGAGGGGCCCTCCGCCCCCAGGAGGCCCCAGGGTCTAAAGCCGTGCGGCTCGCACGCCCCCTCCCATCCCAAACCGGAGCCGATTCATTCGTCGTGTTCAAGGCTGGTTCGCGGCTCACCCTGCTGCTCCGGGGCCCACCCCACTAAGCCTTGGATCCCTACAGCTGCTTTCCCTGGCTGTGAGCTCAGCCCGCGGAGAACACAGTGTCCAGGCGGGGGGGGGGGGATGAAATGGAGCCGCCAGGCCCTGGGGATGGAATGGGGGGAGCGCTCCGGGGGAGTTATTTACGCACCTGCTGAATTGCCCGTAATAAACGAACTTGGCCGAGTGCATGCTGCGTGTTGGCTGGCGCGCCCTGCCCTGCGGCCGCTCCCTCTCCGCGGGCGCTGGCTGAATGCTGAGCACACGGCCAAGTCTCCTCGCATCATCGTGCAGCTGTGGGCAACGCTTGCCTACGTTCCCCCTCTTTCCACAGCACCGTTCCAGGCCTGGTTTTTCACCCAGTGCTCGAGGGGGCCACGGGGCATCGCTGCTGCGAAGGCTAGTTCCTACCCCCAGGTTATTGTATTTCAGAAGGGTGCAAAAGTCAGAGAAAATGATCAGAAAGTCCCCAGAATGCACAGGGCCCTCGGCAGTGCTGGGTTCACTGCACAACCCGAAACTGCCCCTTGGCTGTGCACCTTCCCAGGCCCCCTGAGCTCTGCAGAGGCCCCCGCTGCACCCCTGTGGATTCCTGCTTGCACCTGAACCCAGCTAACGGGGGGTGAACCCCCCCAGGGCTCTATGCTGCATCGCTCCCAGATGCCGTGTAGACAGACCCGGGGGGCTTGGGCTGGAGGGAGTCCAGCTTCCCTTTCAGAGCGTTCTCCCAGGCCGTGCTGGGGGTCCCGACGTGCCCACCGGCAGGTACTCTCAGGCTCCCTTGTCAGCCTTGCTCTCAGAACCGCCGTGTCTGGGCCTGTGCCCCCATTCTGCAGCCGCGGCTGCTGCGCCCTGTCACGGCCGCTCCCAGCCACAATTAATGGCCCTGAAGGCTGTCGCTCAGGCATTTTAATTTCCCAAACCTGCCATAAAAGCAGCTCCTCTCTCCTAATGAGGTAATTGGTGCCATAATCCCATTAAGAAGGCACCCCCTGTGCAGAGCTCAATTAAGTAAACTATATGAAATGATTTACATGGCTTTCTTTAGCCAGGACCCTGACCCGAGTCGAGATGAGTCATACAGCGCTCCTCGTTAATGGGAGGGCAGCAGCCCTGGCATCCTCTGCGATTGCTTTAGAGCTAACGAAGGCACTAGCCCGGCCCCGCTTCCCTGCCCTCTGCCCTAGCCAGATTTCAGATCATGCTAACAGGCGGTGACGCTGCGTAAGGCGCGGAGGCCTGGGCCCAGCACTGGCGCCTGGGTCCTGGCGGCTCTGACGGGACCACTCTCAGATAGCAGAGCCACTCAAAGGGTAGTTTGAAGAGGAAGCTGGTTTTTGGAGGCTTGAGTACAAAGCCCCAGGAGCCAGGATGGCCTTTGAGATCCAGGGAACGTGGGAGGGATCTGCCCCCAAGCAGAGCAGCTCACGGAGGCGTCGCCTGGCTCGTTATACTCACGCGAGTAACACCCGTGGGGAAAGCCCCCCAGGTTAGGGTTTGTATTGCAGCCCAACCAATTTGAGGTGGGTGGGGAAATACATCTCCTGTTTTCGAGTCTTTGTGTCTGGTTTCTGACAATGCAGCGGGCAGGAGAAGGAGCGGCAGGGGCGGATCAGGGAGGAAGGTAGGAAATGAAGCGGGCAGGGAGTCACTCGAACAATAGGAAAGGGATCGCCGTCCTCCCCCCGCGCTCGGAGTGCGGAAGGGATTAGCGGGGCCTCCATGTGAGCAGCCAGGGAGAGAGTTGCGGGTCGGTGTGTACGAACGGTTGTATTTTCGAGGTGCACCACAAGGCAGCACTGGTGACGGAGGCTCCTCCGGGGACCACACTTCTCAGGCCTGTGAGCTCTCTGCTGCGATTTGTGCTGGGGAAGGACAGGAATCCAGGTGGTGGGGCTAGCTTTTGCACAATGGTTCAGCTTCCCTGGTTTTCACTCCTCAAGGCCTAGCCCTGCTTTGCACAATGGCCTCGCACTAAGCTGGGGTGGGCGGCCAGATGGTGACTATTCCTAGCACTTGTGAGTCACGGATGCTGACGTGTAACAACTGTGCAGCACTTGAGAGATGTTCTACATGGCCCTTCCCCTGCAGCTCCTGCCATGTGGACCAGTTCTATGGCATCCCTCTGCATCGCCAGCTCCTCGGGATTTATTATGTGTCCTCCCCTGACTCCACTGAGGCCAGGTCTGCCTCTCTGGACAGCGGAAGAGTCCCTCAGTGTAGGAGAATCTGCACATGGCATCGAGCTGGTGTAAATAGCCCTACGCTGCCCCGTCTCACAGCCATCGGCTCATGAGACATGGCCAAGGAGGAGTGTTTTCTGATGGCTGCCGCACCTCTGCGCCATTACTGCGAAGGGGAATTCCTCTGGCGCTCTCCCGTTGCACTGAGCATCCACCCCGCTGGAGCTCCGCGGGACTCGGGATCAGGATTTCGGCCATGCTGCTGGGTGCTGAGCGCTTCTGAAAATCTAGGTAAAGGAGCTCAGGTGCCACGAATTCTTCTGTTTCCTAGGAGAGAGTTGTGCATTTGCGTGTGATCGTATTCTGCTTCTTACGGGTGAAGAAGTGATTCACGGCTGTGGAGCGTTAGAGTAAGGGACGATCGGTACCATTACCAAAGTGCTGCTACAGGCTCCCTGCAGGAGTGAGGTGGATTCTCCGGCCCATGTGGTGTGGGAGGTCAGACTACAGGATCACATCGGCCCCTTCTGGCCGTCGCATCTCTGCATCCCGCTGCGATGAGCGTGGCATAAACACCTGGCAAGAGAGATCTGGTTGGACCGGAGAGAAGGGTGTCTGTAGCAGAGGGGGAAGAGCCCTTCCAAGGTGAAAAGGTGTCTTTGCAAGGCCAGTCTCCAGCACTGCACCAGAGAATTTCACCCTGTGTCCAAAGGAGAGTGCAGGGGGCCGTGCAGCCGCTGAGAGGGAGGTGAGTGCTGGGTCACGCCGTGGTGGAGCTGAGGATACGGGCACACGGAGACGTGAAGTGACGTGTGTAGCTTGGGCCGGATTCTCAGCTCCGACTCAAGCCGAGCTGCGGTGGGTCCCCCCGGGCTCGGTGGGACTTCGGGGGGAAGTGCTGATCGGCGTGAATAAAGGCTGCAGAATTGAATCCATGTGATGGTAAGATCTGGAGGGCAGGGACCCAGGGCAGGGTTCTGTAAAGCTTGTTCCCACGGGCTCTCCAAGCCAGTGGCCTGGGGCTGAGCCTCCGATACACATGCTTTCAAAGCCCTCCTCTAACCCCCGAGCCGCGTGATGTTCCCGCATCGCTAATAGAGCCGGCAGCACAAGGTTCTAAGACCCAAAGGATTCAGTGAGTAGCATCGCGTCATCCGTCTTATTCTAGCCAGGCCTGGGGCTTCAGTGGTGCCTGCACGGATCTGTTTGCAGCCCTTTCAGTCAGCATCCTGCCCGTCTTTCTGCTGTGGCCTGCAGTGTCTCCCCCGCCACAGTCCTGATGGGGGAGGAGAGGAAACGTCTCACTCTTTTCCCCCTTCCTGTCCAGTGTGCGGAAGTGACTGATCTGTTACCATGGCTGGGTTTCCGCTGTTCTCTACGACCCCCGCAGATTTCCCTTGTGAGTTAGTGTCCTGGAATGTCTCTTTACTAGGTGTCTGGAGCAGCAGAGCGGACCTGATGCCAATGCCCTCGTGTGGAGGGGGCTTTATTCGTGTCTTTCATTTTCTGTCTGGAGGCTCTCGCGGCATCAGACTTTCCACAGCTCTTAGGATGTATTAGCAAAGTAGCCTCACTTGTGTCCGCTCCTGACCCCCGCCTCAATAAAACAGGCTGAGTAAGTCTGCTGTGAAAAGTGATATTAACAAACATACAAATATCACTTTTCACAGCAGAAGACTTACCAGCTAGCAAGTCTTAGAAGAAAAATAATGTAACCAAAAAAGCAAAAGAAACAACAACAAAAAGACAAGAACATGTAAAGCACCTTATTTGTGTTTCTATTCTGTTTAGGTGTTGGGGAGCATCGCACACGGAGGCTTTAAAATAGAGAGACTTTGTCTATGAGATAACCGACTTCCCCGCAGCCCATCTTGGGGGTGGGGGATCCCCCAGCTGAAGAGGGGCCCATTGTCCTCTCTCCTGTCGTTTCGGGGGTGGTGGTGGTGAAGGAAGTGCTCTCCCAGGCAGCCTCACAGGCCCGGGTGCTGCTGTTTTGTAGCCAGGCTTGAGGAAAGAGATGGCAAAGGGATCGAAGGAGTTAGGTGTCTGCCCTAAATCATCCCTGAGAGGCTCCCGTTCATTTAGGACAGAGCATTGTGGCTTTAAGGCCTGGGGTAAAGGGGAGCACAGAGTGACTGCTTCTCACTCCCCCAGGACCTTTAATAAGCAGCATTTCCCAGGGTCCCTATGCGAGTGCCCAGCAAAGCTTCTCTTCGCCTCAGGTCCTTACTCAGGCTGAACTCCCGCTGGCTGTCCCGACGTTTCCCCCTCCCGCCCTTTTCTGCTCCTTTTCCCACCGGCCCCTGCCAGAACAATCTTGTCTTTCTCTCTCCCCCTCCTCTTTCCCGGAGGCCGTGTCGCTCCCGGGGGTGCAGAGCGGAGCTCTCCCCGCAGCCTGCCTGGGCCCAGCCACGGACAGAGGGAGAGTCTGTCTGGGCCTCCAGCCCGGTCGGCCCCTGGCTCTTCGCTCGCTGCCAAGCGGGAGCAGCCACGCCGTCACATCTGTCTGTCTGGGGCCGGAGAGGAGGGCTGAGTCGTGATGCTCGGCCCCAAGCCCTGTGGGGAGCGGAGCTGCCTGCCCGGGGTGGGGGAGCTCAGAGGGAGAGGAGGGAGCCCCCCGTGGGGGGGCACAGCTTGTACCCCCTGCTGTGCCAGTGCTGTTCTGCTAGCCATGGCCCGGCCTCCTAGCCACCGCATCTTGCCCCCTGACGGATTGGCGGGGAGCAGTCCCTGGGTCCTCCCCTGACTGCAGTCATGCCTGGACCCTAATGGGGGCTGCACCAGGGGCAGGTTCCTTGGGCTGCCCCTTCCCACTCCTCTGGGGCTGCCACTCTGAGGCACAAAGCCTGGGCCATCCGGGATGGTCCCGAGCCTGTAAAACTGGGCAGCCGGCCATGTGCGCCGGGTCCCTGACAGATTTCCCTGGCCAGCCACCACAAAAAAGGGACGATCCTGGGGAAAACCTGGACACGTGTCAGCCCTGCACGCCGCCCCCCAGAGCAGCCGGGAGCAGCCTTGGCTCATCGGATGGGGTCAGCCAAGAACCACTGTATGTGTAGTCAGGCCCCTCGAGAGACGTTTGGGGCCCTGCTGCATCGTGTTGGGTTGTTCCCCACCCCTCCCAGTTCACTTTATTTACACAGATGTTACAGATGTTTATGGGCATCCCTGGGCTTGGGACCCTTCTACAGTTGTCCCCCCCTTCACCTCCTTTCATCAGCCTAGGACAGTGTGGTTCCCAAACTTTAACAACCTGTGAACCCCTTTCACTAAAATGTTGTGTCTCGCGAGCCCCCTTCTAAAAATGAATATTGCCAGGGATTTTCTCCTTTACCTGAGTATAAATTTTAAAAGCAGTGATCTTGGAAATATAAAATTTGTTTTTATGACATGCTTATTACACACTAATTATTATTATTATTTATCATTACAGTATTTTTATTACATTATGAAAATGGCACCACTCTTCCAAGATCTCACTTTTGTAGCTTGTATCACTTTGAATAAGCCTGTTATAAGACAAGGCTCCTATGTTTCATCAAGGAGTATCAGATGTGAAACAGCATGAAGGTATTTAAGAAGCCAACTCAAAGGGCAGGTCTACACTGCAATCGATCTCTCGGGGGTCAATTTATTGCATCTAGTCTAGCAATAGCAGCGGTCGACTCACCGCTGTGAGGACACCGAGGTAAGTCGACCTAAGATACATCGACTTCAGCTACGCTATTCCTGTAGCTGAAATTGCGTATCTTAGGTCAATTCCCCCCCTCCCCCCCAATGTAGACCTGGGCAAAGAATTCCTCCTACACAAGCATTCATGTCTTGAGCAGTCCAGGCAAACAACGCACGTTACAACAAAGCTTAAACTTGTTCTTCATAATAATTTTAAAAACAATACTAGCTGCCTATTTAATTTTAAAAACAGCAAAAAATATCCACCTCCCTTTCCATTTCTTATAAGGAGTCTTGAAGTTTAAATCTCCTCAGTGTGATATATATATATGCTTGCTTTGATCTGCTTAGCTCTTGGAAGTCCAGGGGCTCCGGGCTGCTGGCCCCGTGCTGCCCGGGGTCCCTAGGGACAGCTCTGTCTGCCATTAGTGAATTTTTTCCTGAGAACCCCCTGTAACATTCCACGAACCCCCAGGGGTTCACGAACTCCAGTTTGGGAGCCACTGACCTAGGATGACCAGACAGCAAGTGTGAAAAATCGGGACGGGGGTGGGGGGTAATAGGAGCCTATATAAGAAAAAGGCCCAAAAATCAGGACTGTCCCTATAAAATCGGGACATCTGGTCACCCTACATCAGCCCTGGGTGGAGTAACCCATTGGGACAGACCTGAGCCCTGCCCTGAGCCGGCTCCTGACAGCCTGAGGCTTGTGGGCCGTGCATGGTGCTAACAATGGCTGGGCAGACGTCGCGGCTCGGGCTGGAACTCAGGGTCTGAAGCCCATTGCCCTCCCTAGGCTTCAGAGCCCGAGCTCCCGCCCCAGCCCAGACGTCTACACCGCTGTTTGTAGCTCCCTAGCAGGAG
This sequence comes from Macrochelys suwanniensis, assembly GCA_033296515.1. Lineage (NCBI taxonomy): Eukaryota > Metazoa > Chordata > Testudines > Chelydridae > Macrochelys > Macrochelys suwanniensis. The sequence goes on along the minus strand of CM065783.1, from coordinate 1,550,540 downwards.
CCTGAGTCCCCGGCTCTGAGACTCTCGGCCATGGGCTCCCACTCGCGGTGTAGATGTCCCCTTCATGTCAGGACCCCGGGGCTGATTTGTAAGGCCCAGGTCCGCGGTTTGACTTTGCTCGGTCCGACAGGAAGAACAAAGCGACCTGTCTCCGGAGGGACCAGTTCTCTGCTGGTGAACGAAGAGGTCATGGCAGAGAGGCCCCAGCACTCTGGTGCTTGGTGGTTGGGCTGTTTCGAAGAAGAAGACTATTGTTACCTTGCGGTGTTGCTGGCACACCTTTCCTCCCGAGGGAAGGCCCCTTGGCCTGGAGCCCCATCAGCTCTGCCGGGTGTTGGGTGTTGAGGAGCATGGCGTATCCTCAGACAGGGCCAGTCCAACCCTGGTGGGGTGAGATCAGCACAGACTGCGGAGACTCTGGGACCGTCCCCTGGCAGCATTTCCTCTGCTCTCTGTCATCGGCGTCTGGGCTTCAGCCTCCACGCAGAAAGCAGGGGTCTAACCCGCCACGCAAACCTCACGGGTATCCTGAGATCCGGCACATCCATCTTAGCCTCCATAGCAGTTTGGCTTCTCCACCCCCAGCTCTGGCCCTGCTCGCTGGGTTGCCCCAGGACTCCTTAAAGAGGGATCCCCACCTGGGGATACCCAGAGAATTGTGAAACAGGTGCCTAGGGAGGTGGGTGTTGGGGTAACACAACAGGGAGAAAGGCCTGCGGAGCAGGGGATTTTGGGGAGCAGTATTTTGGGAGAGGGAAACCCAAGAGAGGTTGGGGAGGAAAGACTCATCTTTCCCTGGGCCCCTAAGGACATCTGGCTGGCTCCCCTCACAGCTGCATGAGATAACTCTCCAGGGGCTCCCCAGAGTTCGGCACCTGAGCTGGGATGGGTACTCAGGGGTTCCTTATCCCCATGCTCCCCCAACTAGACTGCGCCCCCTCCTCTCAGGCTTTCTCTTGGAAGTTTGGAAAACTCTTTGCAGGTTTCCCCTCCGGCTGGTAGTGGGTGGGGAGGCCATGAGGGCAGGTGGGGAAAAGGAGACCACAGAGGGCCAGGGGTCGCACAGGCACGAGGGAGGACAGTCTAGTGGGCTTGGATTCGAGAGCATGGCATTCAATTCCCTGCTTGGCCACAGACTCCCTGGGTGACCCGGGGCAAGTCTCAGTGTCTCCGTTCCCCTCTGTACCATGGGGATAACAGCCCTGCTCTGCACCACGGGTCAGGGGAAGCTGAGGACAGAGAGACTGAAGATTGAGAGGTGCTCAGACACTGCGGTGACGTGAGCTGCAGGAGAGCCAGTAACTGATGGCAGAAGTGGAGTCGGGTGAACGTGGGTGGCACTGGTAGACAGCCCGGGGCAGCAGAGGTGACGCTGGGGGTTATTAAGCATGCACTGGTGATGGGGCAGCACGAGGGCTGGGAGAGACATCACCAGTTTTCTGGGATGACGGGACAGACGGGTCTAACTTACAAGGCCCGATTAAAAAGAGCTAAATATTTATTTGTTCCTGAAGTTATGTTGTGCTCGTCACCGTGGTAATTAAGTGCCTGACAATGTATTTTTAAAACAAGCACAGATATGGAGATGTCGGCCAAAGGCTGCCCAGAGGAGAGCGGGGTGAGCGGCTCACCCCATGGGGCAGCACAGGACACGTTGGGATGGTCTGTCTCGCCCAGGGAGTGGTGGCAGCCCCATGGTTGGGGCCATTTTAACCCAGGCAAAGCACTGGGGCATGGAGAGCCCTGCCCAGGCCAGGTCTGATGTCATGTGCCTCTTGCCATCTCTCATTCCATGAGGAGAGTGCGGCTGGAGAGCCAAGAGGAGGCCGGAAGAAGGCCCGGGTGCGAGGAAGAGGAGTAGGAGGCACCCATAAGCGAAGAATCTAGTCTCAGGACGTAGATCCAGCCAGAGCAGCTGGAGGAGCAAGGCTGAGGAGGGGAGGCCTAGGGGTGCAAAGTCACGTTTGATTTGGGCCACTGGAGGACGGCTGAAGTGCTTTGCTGAATCAAGGCCTAAGGCAGTACTCAGAGCAGTGGGGGCAAAATTGGGCCCTAAGTGAATAACGGTGTCAGGATCATGCCCAAACATTATACAATGTTAAATCAGGCCGTGCTATTGAGTGCCGCTGCTCGAGCCTACAGGCAGGAAAACGGCACTGCAGACAACTTGGCTCGAACCTGCACAGACATAAATTCCATTATTTTGATGTCAGATGAACAATTTGTTCCTGTAACGAGGTGTTTTAACCTTACTTCATATTCATTGTTCTGCCCTCTTGGATTTTACTGTAAATGACTGAATTCGCCTTTGATGTGTTGCCAGTGCTCCCTGCATTCTGACACTCGCCGGGAAAACGTAAAGAACATTCTCCGCTGTTCAATTAGTTCAGTGGATGGTGGCAGCCGGCATGGCTTTGCAGGCGCTGTTTTGAATTGTTTGGGCTCCTTCATATACTTCCAGATTTCAGGGTGGGGAGCCGCTTTGCCAGATCAATAGAACGGTGGGCAAGAAAGCTCCCTCCCTCTCTGAAATTCAAAGCATGGCTGCAGTTTGCTCAAGACTTCCTGAAAATGAGAGAGAAGACGGAGCAGATGTAGATCCAAATGGCACGGTTCTGTGGCTAGCACTCATCTCTGCTGGCGGCTGGGTTTTGGATCAGCACTAAGTCTGCTCCTGTATACAGCCAAAATGCTGCACTGTTCACCTGGGAGCTGGAATCTCCTCATGCCCCGTCACTGCAGTCGGGGCGAGTGGTTAGAGCACAGGGCATTAGGCCTCCTCAGCTCTATCCCTGACTCTGCCACAGCGTCACTGTAAGCTGTGAGGGGAGTCACGAGTCTCGGCAGGCCTCCGTTCTCCCGTCTGAAAAATGTGAACACCACAGACCCGCCTCCTGGGCTTGAGCGCGTCGGACGGGAAACTCCATGGCAGACCTGGGACTATTGCCCGGCTGTTATTGTTTGATCTGCCCAGGTGACAGATGTGCTGCTTTCATGTCACATCACCCCTGGCACCACAGTGCGCAGGTAGTGCGGGGGCGGTTGTGATGATCGTGTCACCGCAGTCACATACCCCTCTATCTGCCGGCTGACCCGGGGGACCACCCCGATGCTGGTCTCAGTGCTCCGTGAGGTTCGCTTTACAATCTAACTCCCTGCCAGGCTCTGCATGGGCACCGCCAGGCTGGAGACATGTCTGATTCCCCAGCCCCACCTGGGTCTCTCCATCTCCCAGGCCAGCTGGGTCAGGGCATGCTGTGGAGTTAGCATGGCCAGCAGCTCAGGGGAAAGGAAGAGATGCCTTGTGCCCAGGTAAAGGGGTGACAGGAAGTCACATGCCTGACTCCCCAGGGAATGCGCCTTGTTGGGCAGCATAGCCTCTCGCCCCGAGGCAGCCTGGCGGGTCCCTGCTTTCCACGAGGGGGCAGGACCGGGCTCATAGACTCATAGACTTTAAGGTCAGAAGGGACCATTATGATCATCTAGTCTGACCTCCTGCACAATGCAGGCCACAGAATCTCACCCACCCACTCCTGGAATAATCCTCTCACCTATGTCTCAGCTATTGAAGTCCTCAAATCATGGTTGTATGACCTCAGAGCTGTTTGTGGGGTCCAAGGCCCGTCGGCCAGCTCTGCGCGCTGCGGGAGGCCCATTCCCTGTATGGCAGCAGACCCCAGACTCAGGGTCGTTCTAGGGGCTATTGAAATGAACACGGACAAACTTAGGGAGCTGTGCTCTCTGGCCCTGATCCTGCAAAGCCCTTAAGCCCATGTTCAACTTCAGCACGTGCTTATCCCTTTGAAGTCAATTGTACTGTTCATGTGCTTACAATTAAGCAGGCAGTTAAGTGCTTTGTTGGACTGGGTTCATAGTGCTCAGCACCTTGCTAGGATCGAGCCCTCGGGGTAGTTAATTAAGGGTAATTAAAACAGAGGAGCTTGTGGGTAAATTTCAAGGCAAGTTGGCAATATTAGCTGCGCGTACGAGACTGAACTCTAACGGGGAGTGTTCCGGTGTTCGCTGCGCTTGTCCTGGGCAGTGTTTGATAGGAGATTTGATAATGAAATTATTCCTGCCCTACAAACCGAGCATTATTGGATCCCAACTAGACTAGAGCAGGGAGGGGAGCCCAGCGATCACAACAGGTATTCACATGAATCATTTCTTAGTGATACGAATCGGATCCCTGCAATGGTGAAAGAAAAGTCACTGCTGTTCACAGCCTTGCATCCTTTTCTCTCTGCGTGTAGCTGACGTTTGGGAAAGGACCGAGACACCAAAACAAAGGACTGGAATTAACTGGCAGCAAAATTAACCGGAGTTTCTGATGGGGAACAGTCGCCGTCCTTGGCTGGTGCAAATCAGCACCGCTCCAGGGAGGACGCTGCCAGCTTACGCCAGCCGAGGGCCTGGCTCTGTGTTTTCGGTTGATGGAACACAGAGTTAAATCTCTGTGCGGTGGAAATACGGCGAGGCTGCAGTGGAGTGGGGCAGCCGACCACTCCATTTTATCTTGTAAATGATGTAAAATCAATGAAATGACGTAAAATCAACTCCTTTGGGCACAGAAAAGCAGCCTTCAGTGAGCTACAGACTCTCAGCAAAGCCACCACCAGCTGAAATCATTGGTGCCTTGTGCTACCCCGTCTGCCTGTTGTACCCGCCTGTTGTCTGTAGGCTTCAACTGTAAGGGCTTTGGGGCACAGACGGCCTCTGTTTTCCGTGTCTGTGCAGCGCCTAGCACACTGGGGTCCATAGGCATTGTGGCAATATAAATAACGCTGAAGTACGCTACCCCAGAGGCCCAGCAGTTACACGGCACGCTCCTTGCAGGTGGGCCATTAAAACCGCCTCCGTCTGTCATTTAACATTGTCTTGGAGCCATGAGAGTGCTCTGCACCGATTCCCTTTCCTGGGCTTAGTTCCAACAAGTGAGTGAACATTTGTCTGAGGTTCTGATTCCCTGCATTCTTCTGCTTTCCCTTCCTCTTATCAGGTTTTTACTGAGGGCGTTTCCCACGGGCCTGTTGTCTAACTCCTAACCACATCATAACGTTAACTACCACCACTGACCCTGGCCGTCTGCAGCTCTGTTAGATTGGAGGTGCAGGTTTGGCTGCAGCAGGTTGTATTCCAGCACAGTTACTGTCCTTCAGCATTGCCTGGGATATCAAACATAACCATCATCGTTCCAGATACTCAGCAATCAACACTTGTCTTCCATGCAAAAACCGCTTAGGTAAAAATCTGTGCCCTCTTCTGAGGCTTAGGGTTTGTCTACGCAGGGTGCTCCGCATCAGGTAACGCACATTACACACACCACAGTGACAGCGTGTATCCAGGACGGTGTGCCGACTCTCCGTGTCCATCACTGCGTGCACGGTGGTGATATGCTGCGAAATGACAGCATGGGATTCTCAGGGTATCCCATGCTCCTTTGCGTCACTGCAGAGCAGTGTGCATTCTGGGATTTTTCTCGCAGTGCATTCTGGGAGGCATAACGGAAGACAGGCTAGTTCACGTTTTTTTTAAAATCCCACCATTCATTTGTTTCTGCCCCGGGCTTCCTCTCTGGGCTGGCTAGTGCCGTGTTCGAATGGCTGTCGGCCAACATGGGCCCACAAAGGCTTCGTGCCACGACGTATTTGAGCACTACTGTTCTCAGTACCTGAGCTGGGGTCTGGGAGGGGAATGGCCTCGGGAGTAGTGCTGCGGGGGTATGTCGAGGAGGAGTCGTTCCTGGTAGTGGGTGTTGTCCAGGGGCTGCATACCATGGGTGGGTGTCGGTTACAGTACTGCAGTGCCGGCTTCCCTAATCATAACGTGCGGCAACAGGGCGTTTTGGCTTTGTGTCGCCTCCGGGACTTGCCTCTCGGTCTTTTTCCGTACGGTCCTTGGCCACAAGGCAATGCTTTCCCTGCAGCCCCCATGCTGTCCTTTGCTGCCACAATGATCTCCCTGGGGAAAGCTCTGGTTAGAGTCCCTCTCCTCAGATACAGCCTCCGGTTTGGGGAGGGTTGTTCGTTTGTGCGCTGGGATTGTTGTGTCTGCACTAGGCAGTGTGTGCGCTAGGATTGTTGTGTCTGTGCGAGGCGGTGTGTGCACTGGGATTGTTGTGTCTGTGCGAGGGGATGTGTACGCTGGGATTGTTGTCTGTGCTAGGCAGTGTGTGTGCTGGGATTGTTGTGTCTGCACTAGGCGGTGTGTGCGTGCTGGGATTGTGTCAGTGCAAGGCGGTGTGCGCGCTGGGATTGTTGTGTCTGTGTGCTAGGCGGTGTGTGCACTGGGATTGTGTCTGTGTGAGGCGATGTGTACTCTGGGATTGTTGTGTCTGTGCTAGGCGGTGTGTGCCCCAGCCCCCTAATCATTTTCGTTGCCCTCCGTTGGACACTCTCCAATTTGTCCACATCCCTTCTGTAGTGGGGGGCCATTGTTTTAAGGTAATTTAGATGGAATGTGAGGATGTGACTTCCTGCTTTTTAGCTAATGGCTGCTGCTCGGCTGCTCTTTTAATCTGTCTGCAGATGAAGGCCTTAGGCCTTAGGCCTTACAATATGGCTGCAGACAAAGGCCTGATCCTTACAGCATGGCACTGTGGTAGCCCACATTGCCAGGTATTTACATGCCAGATACGCTAAACATTCATATGCCCCTTCCATGCTTCGGCCACCATTCCAGAGGACATGCTTCCATGCTAATGACATTCTTTAAAAAAAAAATGTGTTAATTAAATGTGTGACTGAACTCCTTGGGAGATAATTGTATGTCTCCTAGTCCGTGATTTTACCCATATTCTGCCATATATTTCATGTTATAGCAATCTTGGACTCAGCGCATGTTGTTGGTTTTAAGAACACATTCACAGCAGATTTGACAAAACGCAAAGAAGGTACCAATGTGAGATTTTTAAGGATAGCTACAGCACTCAACCCAAGGTTTAAGAATCTGAAGTGACATCCAAAATCTGAGAGGGATGAGGTGGGGAGCTTGGTTGCAGAAGTCTTAAAAGAGCCACACTCCAATGCGGAAACTACAGAACCTTAACCACCAAAGAAGAAAATCGACCTGCTGATGGCGTCTGACTCAGATGATGGGAATGAACGTGTCAGTCTGCTCTGCTTTGTTTCGTTATCGAGCAGAACTCGTCATCAGCATGGAAGCATGTCTCTGAAAGGGTGGTAGAAGCATCAAGGGACATATGAATGTTTAGTATATCTGGCACATAAATACCTTGCAACTCCAGCTACTACAAGAGTGCCTTGCGAACGCCTGTTCTCACTTTCAGGTGACATTGTAAACAAGAAGCGGGCAGCATTATCTCCTGTAAATGTAAACACACTTGTTTGTCTGAGCGATTGGCTGAACAAGAAGTAGGACTGAGTGGACTTGTTGGCTCTAAAGTTTTACATTGTTTTATTTTTGAATGCAGTTATGTAAAAAATAATAATTCTACATTTGTAAGTTGCATTTTCACAATAAAGAGATTGCTCTACAGTACTTGTATGCAATGAATTGAAAAATACTATTTCTTTGGTTTATCTCTTTTACAGTGCAAATATTTGTAATAAAAAATAATATAAAGCGAGCACTGTGCACTTTGTATTCTGTGTTGTAATTGAAATCAATATACTTGAAAATGTAGAAAACATCCAAAAATATTTAAATAAATGGTATTCTATTCTTGTTTAACAGCGCGATTCAAACTGTGATTGTTTTTATTTGTTTGACAACCCTATTAGCAAGCCTAGATGTTGCTACCATCCCTCTGTTTAGTATTTCATTCCCCCCTTCCAATTATGGCCCTTTAAATACTAATAAGTATATTGTAATTAACTGGCTAGTGTGTCTGCAGGACTGCCCACTGCTAGATGGCTTGGGACTGCCCAGCCGTGTGTGTTATAAGCCCTATATTGCAAACAGCTATTGGAGATTAACCTCCAACTCCAAAATGGCTTGTATGTGTGGAACAGGAGGATCTGACTGAGTTCTATCCCAGCTGTTGCCAAGAAGGTCAAAGTGACCACGGTTGCACCACAGACGTGCTACAATACAACAGAACTTTGCATCTCTGCAGCACCTTCCGTCGCCGTCTCTCTTGACTCCCTCTTGCAGACCAGTGAGGTAGGTCAATATTATTATTATCCTCATCATATATGGAGATGGAGAAACCGAGGCACAAAGAGGGGATTTGCTGAAGTCAATGGCAAAGCTGGGACACAGAGCCCAGTTCTCCTCATTCTTCATGAGCCCGTTGAGAAGGAGTGTTTTCTTTTTAAAGAGAGCCGAACACATTTTCGCCTGCAGCCTTTTGGCTTTAGAACTAGATTAGATTTGATTGGGAAGGGTTGTCTGTTGGCATCAGGTGTTTTCATCTGACCCAAATCCAGTTCCTACGATTGCATGAGGCAGGCACTGGTGGATTGGGACATGTCCCTGCCCATCCAGTGTTGCTACTTCACTACACTTCCACCCCACGCTGCAGCTAGACGTTCCAGTGTGGAGTGCGGGTCAGTGAGGAAACACGCTTCAAAATGGGCTGACGTGCGAGGGGCTGTGCACTGAGCCTCAGAGCAGTGAAAGCCGCACGCTGGTGCACAGCTGGGCTCAGCTCACTATGTTGGCTTTGTGGTTTGGGGCAGTGATGGGTTCCGGGGCCAGTGGTTTGGTTTTTACAAAACCTCATCAAGCAGGTTTTGATTTTGAAAACCACATCCAGGGGCACTTCAGATCCAGGTCTACACGGACTGGATTCACCTAGGTTCAGGCGGGCTTGGTTTTCTCTGATCCCTGCGATGGCAAAAAGGGGGCATTTGTGATTTGGAAAAATTTCATTGAGCAGATTTTGTTTGTGTAAAGCCAAGCCTGAGAGAGAATCCAATCTGTGTTCCATGTTATCTGAACCCCCACAGCTCCCTGGAGAATGCAGGGTCAGACAAAAGACTATAGATGCTTTTGGTCACTGTCTAGTGCAAATACTAGTGTTGGTTCCATCCCCCTGTTTGGAGTTAAATCAAAATAAAGTCTCAACGCAAAATCCAACTGAAACCATGAAGTTTCCCCTCGTGTTTGTGTTGCTGCTCTGTTCTTTGCATGGCTTTTGTTGCAAAACCACAAACCAAGCCCAGGTTTGTTCAGTTTCAGGAATCCTTTGATGGACTGGCCTGAATTGCAAGTTTGGAACAAAGCCCCAGCCCAAGCGAGATTTGTGTGGTTTGAGGTTTCGTCCAGCACTATTTTTCAGTGCGTCAGTTCCCATCTCCTCCTCCAGAGCACGTCGGAGGCAAAGACGGGCCTGGTTTGGCCCATGAATTCATCCTCCACAAAACCCACCACTAACTGAATGTTTCCAGTCCCAGCAAGGCTTGGGGGCCCACTCCTGTGCTGGCTCCTGTTAAAGCCAATGGCAAAGCTCCCATTATCTTCGCTCGTGGCAGGATCAGCTCTTCATTGTCCAGCTTCCCAGATGGCTCTCTACGTTCTCTGTTCCTCGTTTTTCAGTTGTTCTCCCCAGACTCTCCATTAGTGTTACCCTGTGAAACATGGAGGAGCCTTAAAGATTATTTGGAAGTGGGTTCACGCCCCTGCCTCCGAAATGGGAAACAAATGCTTCCGAGATGCATTCTGACCTCAGTTCCCCGGAGGGTAAATCCCCAGAGTAGGCTACAGGAATCTAATCTGGATTCACCCTGGTGTGAACCTGGTTCTTTGAGCCAGATCCTACAGAGCAACGCAGCTATGGAAGGAGTAAAGCCAACCCTTGAGGATTCCCTCTGCCTAGGGGGAGAACTCTACCTGTTCCTGTAGCATCCCGTTTCCCAGCCCCTGCTGCAAGGGGGCAGAGGGGAAAGAGGACATGGCCGGGCGTACGTATCTCTTGGCAATCTCCAGCTGCTGTAGCAATCCCTTGGTCCCATGGGCAGCTGGATGCAAGTGAGAGTGGGGAACAGGCGGTCTCGGGGTGAAAGGGAACATAAGGGTGACTTACAGCCCTGGTTGTGTGCCCCATGCAGCCCAGCTGGATGGGGGATCTGGCTCCATGTACGTAGGTTATTTCCCACCCCCGAATGTCCCATAGGCCTAGAAGCAAAGGGGGGGCGGGCACTCCTTTCCAGGGTTTGACAGCTGAACAACTGATTCTAGTGGAGTGGGAGCGAGAGGAGAATCAGGGCCCTGTTCCAGGAGGGTGAATCACTGGCCTCTCTCTACCACTTCTCTGGCCCCAAACAGAGGTGGGAGGGAAGAGCTGCTGCTTTTATCTCAGATCTGGAGCTCAGAAGCCAGCCCAGATCCTAATCAGTGTGGGAAAGAAACAGCAGAGTCTGCTCTCGCACTGGCTTACTGGAGACGCCTTTTATTTCCATAAACTTTATCGCCGCCCGCAGCCCCGATAAACCTCCATAAATAAATGGAGCGGAGCGTGGCGGCCGTCCAGGAGGCTGCTCACGGACACACGCACTTGCTTCTTAACGGCTCCGCTCCCTGGGGGGAAATGAAAACACAGGCCAAGTTTCGAAGCTGTTTTTTTTCTCCTCTGGCCTGACATTCCAAAAGCAGAGGCAAGGCAGCATGGCGTAGCGGTTAAAGCAGCAGCGTAGGCGTTGGGGAGCCTGGGTTCAGATCCTGCCTCGGCCAGTTGTTAACCTCACTGTGCTGTAGTTTCCCCATTTGTAAAATGGGAGCGATGCGTCTGTTCCACACGGGGACTGGAAGGGTCCGTGATGCACATAGAGGGTGGAATGAATGCAGCCCTTTAAAAATATGACCTGTCGCTTCCTCACATCTCATGTGGCTGGTTTAGGGGCTTTCTCAGCAAGGACTGGTGGGGTTTGAAATGCCGGCTGGCATGGGCGCTGATTAAATGTGTTTTGTCCAAATGGCTTTATAGCTAAATGGAATTTGTTTTGTGAAAAACATTCTAGTTTTCAATGACAACATTCACAGTTTTTGTTGGAAAACAGAAAACCCCAAAATTTCAGGTTTTGCGGCGGGGGGGGTATGAAAGAAAACTGGAAATTTTCAAAGGAAAACATCAACAAAAATGAACAATTTTTCATTTTCGTCAAAATTTTTCATGGGTGAAAAAAAATCATTCCCTGGCCAGAACTAGCAGCCGCCTTCCCTGGCCGTGTGCATCACAGCTCTGTGAGTTCCCATCCTCGGGAACATTTGCATTTCCACGCTAGGGGGTACAATCCCTTTGGTTTCTCAGTCCTGTAATCAGTATTCTTTTGTGACCGGTGGATTAACATGAGTTAACATTAAACAATAGCTCACTATAACGCCAATGCCACCAATAGAACATATCTAATTGTAATTAGATAACAGTTTTCTTACTCCTGAAAATACCTTTCCGTGATTCAGTGGCTATCGCGGAGCAAACGCGGTGTAACTAGTTCTGTAGGGGTTCAGTTCCTGCTAGCTAGGTCTCCCCTCTCTGCTGTTCTTCATAAAGGAGACAGTGTGGCTAGTGGTTACATGCTTATTCTTGTAAACTGACAGTTTCATATGGGAATCGTTGAAAGACAACAACACAGAACCCCACTGTGTCATTTTTACAGTCACTTTTCAGAGCACTTTTCACCCCCACTTTAACGGGGACTAAGTCTTTGGTGAAAGAGCAGGGAACTGATGGGCATAGCCTTTCTCTGAGCTGCTCACGTAAATACTCTGTACACTGATGAGAGAATAGACTCCTTAGTCTGTGGTGCAGCGAATGAAAAACAGACAAATTCAGTGTAACGTTATAAAGACTTTTCCTGTGAAATTGACTTTATGATCAACCAGAATTGCTCCAGTCCATTCAAGCAAAAATATAATCTCATAAGCATCCATTGATAATTTTCACACCCAGTTGACCGTGTGGGGCTGATATTGTTTCTGTAACACAGCATGGGAAACATTTTTTTCTGGCATGCATTAGCATGCATAGCATGGCTGAGCAGAGCGATCTCAGATACAAAGATTGATCCCGTTCTCTTTGGTTTCCTGTGTCACTCACAGTGACTTGGAAGACTCTTCCCCAAGCTCTGCTTTGACATGTGGGTGCCTGGTCATGTCCCCAAAAAGGCCATGATCAACCGCACGTGACTGGACATGAAGGACTGGTCAAGGCACCTTTCACCAGCTACTTTTCCCCTGGAATGAGCAGCAGAATCTGTGTCCTGCCTTTATCGCCTTGACTTCCTAGCTTGTTTCGTGGTAGCGCCATCTGTGATGGGCTGAACCAAACACCCCCAATGCTCTGCGTGTTCTAATTGGGTCACTGGGCACCTGACCTCTTTGCAGCCTGTGGTTGGTTCTTTCTTCCCGGGAATGGTCAGGTATGTTGAGGATGATCCCGAAGTCAGGAACTCCTGCAGACACATGCCCTTGGCACAGGGTAGTCTTCAGGATACTCATCTGTATCCCCGGCATGGCAGATTCACTTACTTCCTATGCACTAGTGAGCCAGCCTGACCCGCCTGTAAACGTCTCTAGTCTAATCCGTGTGGGTTTTGTGGTGTCTGAGCAGCCAGGCAGGGAGGAGCAGCGGCTGGTGGGGCGGCCAGGTGGTGAAGAACTCTGGAGATCAGGACGGACACCTGGAACTTGAGTTGATATTCCCTGGGAAGGCAGCGTAGGGAGCGCAGGGCAGATTTGGTACATGCACGTAGCCAGTGGTGCTAAGGGGACGCGCAGTAGGTAGAGTTTCCTACATGCTGAAGGCTTCATGGCCAGGTGTGGTGCATTGCCGGAGTCCAGCCGAGAGACGACAGGGGCCTGGATTACTGAGGCCAGGTCCGCCACAGTGGGACAGGGATTTGTAGCCAAGCGGAGATGGTCGAAAGTGTTACTCAAGGATGCTGCTAACCGAGTTCAGCATCAGTGAGGAATCCAAGAATGCTCCTAGACCAGCGGTTCTCAAACTGTGGGTCGGGCCCCAAAGTGGGTCGCGACCCCGTTTTAATGGGGTCACCGGGGCTGGTGTTTAGACAAAGGCTTCAGCCCTGGGGAGTGGGGCTCGGGCTTTGGGCCCCTCCCCCTGCCTGGCTCTGACAGGCTCAGACTTCAGTCCCCCTTCCTGGGGCCGTGTCGTCATTTTTGTTGTCTGAAGGGAGTCGCGGTGCAATGAAGTTTGAGAACCGCTGGACTAGTCTGTGGAATGAATTGACCAGTTGCTGGTCTGAACCTTCAACCAGCGGTGACGGCACTGTAACTGCAAACTCCTCCGAACACTTTCCTCCGCCCACCAGCATCACCTCTGCCTTGCCCCGTACAGCTTCAGCCAGCTGTTCTTCACCCACACCCTGATCTCCTCCAGTACTGGGCCACGCTTCGTACGTGCTGGAGGAAAGGTAGAGCTGTGTCTCACCTGCGTGTTGCTGGCACCTGAGTCCATGTTGTCTGACCAGGTCACCTAGTGGTGGCATGCGGATGCTGAAAAGGACTGGAGAGAGAATTGATCCTGGTGGAACCCCACAAGTGAGGGATCTGGTGGTGAAGGGGCAGTTTCTCATCACTACCCATTGGGTGCGTCCCTCCTGGAAGGACTCAAACCATTCTAGCTCATTACCCTGGATGCCTGTGGTCAGGTGAGAGAGCAGAATCTCAGAGCTGACAGTGTCGAATGCTGCATAGGTCCAGGGAGATGAGAATGGATGCTGCCCTCTATCCATTGGCAGCAGGAGATCATCCATCTGTGCCTCTAAGGCGGTTTTGGCTCCATGTCCTGGTCTGAATCCAGACTGAGTTGGATCTTCCTAACAGACGTGCATGAGTGTAAACAGCCAGGACAGCATGTAGCCGGGTCAGATGCATTTGTTAGGGACAGAAGTCTGAGCTGGGAATGCCCAAGCACTTATCCACATACAATGCACGGTGAAAGAGAGAAGATGTGCTGTTCAAAGCGCAAAAAAATAGAGCTGCTCCCAGAGGAAATGCAGGCAATAAGGAGAGAGCTTCTCTATCTGTAGGCGACAGAATTTACCAGCCTGGTAGCCTATGCATCACCTGTTAGATTTTGACTCTGCTTTTCTGCTGTTCAGAAACATCTCGAAGAAACAAATCAATGCAGAGGGCTCTGGAACTTTCTGCTTCTCCTGCCTGTGTTAAAAGTTCTGCGTGGCCCAGTTGTTACTGAATAATAAGAATAAAACTTTGTAGTTACAGAGCGCTGAGGACAGGAGGATTCACAAGCGTGTTTTAAAATGTCCGTTTTTTCCTTCTGTAGGGTTCAACCGGGAGCAATCTCTAATTTCTTAATAAAACGTTGTGAAAAGTTGTAGAAAATGTTTGGATTTTGCACAGTGTGGGTTTTTGTTTTCTTCCTCTCCCCGCTTCCTCCCACCCGATTCCTTTTTCTATTTTGCTACTGGAAAGCAGGGGGGAGGGGGGGTAAAGTGAGGAGGCCGGAAAGGATAAAAACCAAACCATTTCAACAAAAACAAAAAAACCTGACTAATATTTTATTTTCTAGCCTCCTTGGAAAAACAGAAATCATTGGGAAAAAAACCAATTTTTTGCAAAATTTTCCAATTGTGGAGTAAAAGGTCATTTTTTCTACAAAAGGAGGTTGGATTTGGAACATTCCAGAAGTTCTAGATGGAATCTTTCCTCCAGGGATCTGGAGGTGCACAGAGTGATTTGTGAGTATAACACCTGGAGCCCGGCCCTGCCAGGTACCACCCACCTCCTGAGTGTGGTGAAGCCATAGGGAGCTGAGGGCTTGTGGCAGCATGGGGAATCAGGGCAGCTAAATAAATAGTTGCTAAGTAAGAATATAATCCGCCCCTGTACACAGGAGAGGAGTCATTGATACCTGAATTCAAAGGGGCTTCCTCTGTGATGCCGTAGCAGCCAAAAGCATACGCCAAGGAAATGGTTTTGATTGACAGACCAAGCACATGCCCTTAACGAAGGATGTTGGGCTTAAATTTTCAAGGGTCCACTAATTTGAGGTTCCTCATACCTGGTGGCCAACTGGAGCCCGCGGGTGTCACATTTTCAGAGGTGCTTGGGCCAGATTTTGAGAATCCCTCATCTCTAAAATTTGGTCTCAGGTGTCTCCAGTTGGCCACCCCAAATTGAGGCACCCAAAATGTATTGGATGCTTTGGGGAGGGTTGGTCGGTGACGCCAGCCGCTACTGGGTGAGGGGATGGTCAGGATGGCTTCAGACAACAACGGGGAGGGATTGGCTCCCACAGTTCCCTTTTGGGGGCATTGGGTCAGTGCTAACTCTGCTGATCCCCATGCCAGCTCCTGCTGCAGCCTGGATGTTTTTGGAGGTCTCCTATCCAAGGACAGACGAGGCCTGGCTCTGCTTAACATGTAAGATCTGACAGGCCCAGCTGGCATCCCAAAGTGACGTGGCTATGAACGCACCAACCAAGCAGTATCAGTATGAAATGTATCATCTCGGGGACTTTATTCTTCAAGGTGCTGACAGTGAGCAAAGCTTCTCCTCCACGTCCCTCCCGAAAACATCCTTTTTAAAAATAAAGTGTCTAAAATAGCCGTAGACAGCTTGTGACATTTGCCAGACACCTGCTTTTGCGAATGCTACAAATATTATAGACTTCTCTATGCTTGTCCCTCTGCCCCCAACCCCCTAATGAATTTTGGGCCTGGGCCAGCTTTCATTATGTATCAGAAGTTCAAAAAGTTGTCTTTGGGAGAGACTGGAAGGCAATAGGGTACAACCCTGAGTCACCCACTCAGCTCCACCCTGAGCTGGTAGTGACTGAGAGGGAGACAGTCCTCTCCAGGTACTCTTCACTTACAGCAGCATGTGGAGTCCACGACATGTCCCGCTAGAGGGGCTATAAATAGCCGTGTAGACGGTGAGATGTGGTTGAGGCGAATAGAGTGTCCTACACACCTGAGCCCTCGAGTGTGGGCCCTGCACGGCTCTCTACACGCCCAGGCAGGGCCTGTCATGTCTACGCTGCTATTCTCAGCGGTATCATGTCTGGCTGCCAGAGCCTCCCCCCGCTCCAGTGAAAGGCTCCGGCAATGGGGGAGCGGCAGGAAAAGCTCCAGAAAGACACAGGGCGCACATTGTTAATTTAAAAATGCCCAAAGTCATGGATCTAAATCAGACCAGCCATTATTTAGCCAGCCACAAAAATCCACCAACAGCAACACCCCGTCCAGCTGTTTGATCTCGTGAACCAAATACATAGTGAAAAAGAATAAACGAAACATGTCAATGGCCTGTCACTGTGCGGGGATTCCATACACTGAACTGTCATTTGTAACTTCAGGCAGTACTGGGGGTCCTGGGGGTGTTTTGCAATGTTACATGCAATACAAATACTTAACGACCATCGAAGATTTTAGGGTTAGGGATTTAGGCCCCAAGTCAGCAAAGCTCTTAAGCGCGCGCTTAAGCCCCATTGCCGTCAGCGGGACTTAGGAATGCGTCTTATTAAGTGCTTTGCTGAACTGCAATCAGAGCTACAATCAGGTGTTTGAGTAAAAAATAGTAAAAGTTCCCAATCAGCTCCATGATTTTAAAAAGTAAAATAAATTCCTCACAGTCACCACAACAAAACAC
The DNA here is from genome assembly GCA_033296515.1 of Macrochelys suwanniensis. NCBI lineage: Eukaryota > Metazoa > Chordata > Testudines > Chelydridae > Macrochelys > Macrochelys suwanniensis. The sequence goes on along the minus strand of CM065783.1, from coordinate 1,534,001 downwards.
TGGCCTTGTTCTCTTCTCTTCTCTTCAGCATCTGGCCTTGCCCTCATCATCTGGGCATCTTCCAGTCCTGCATTAAGTGACCCGACCAACTTCTGTCCTATGAGATGTGTTCTCTCTCCTCCTTTCCCCTGGGGAGAATTGTGTGTGCAGTGAAGTGCTTTGTTATGGGAGGGGTTGCAGGGTGGCATGCTCTTGAAATGAAGCAGGCCCCCCTGCGCTCGTGGGCCAGAACGGGTGTGCTAGTTTAGCCAATTCAGAGGGTGCGGCAGCACTGGGGCAATAAAGGATCAGAGCAGGAGAAGGTCCCTGACTGAAGCTGGAAGAGGTTCCAGGGGAAGTCTTTAGGCAGTAGAGGGGTTTGCCTGCTGACTCCCAAGCCAGAGAGCCAGGGCCAGACTGGAGAGGGCTGAAGGCAAGGAAGCAGCAGAGGGTTTACCTGTTGATGCCTCTGTGCTGGAGAGCTGGAGCCAGAGGGCTGCGGGACAGGAGGCCAGGGCTGACCTGCCCAAGATGAGTGGTCAGCAGAGCAGGAGAAGGGATGCATGTTGCCTGGTGAGGACGCATTCCCAGCAGAGGGGCTGGGTGGGAAGGGTGGGGTTGCACTCCAGCTGGCAGAAGGACAGGAGAGGAGCACAGAAGAGCCTGGGTGTGGTGGAAGACACCAGAGTGTGATACGTGATACATCAAGGGACTAGATGTCGTGGGATTTTATGGATTGTCTGCATTGGGGTGGGGTGGGGGATAAACGGACTGTGTTTGGGGCATTTGTTATGGATTATTTGCAGAGTTTTTGTAAAGAGAGCTGCCCTGCCCCCAAGGCGGGGTGTTATTGAGGCAAGAGAGCTGCTCATGGAGTCCTGCGGAGGCTGAGAGGCGAAGCGGGATAGTAACCCCGGTGCTGGGGTGCTCAGGGACAAGGCAGGATCGCTCGCAGGAGGCTTTGGGGTTTTACTGTGTTCTTTTATCTGCACGTGCAGTCGTGTGCCTGGCACCGAACACTTTGCTCCTTGCTGAGACACAGGATCCCTGTGCAAAACTGCCTTTGTCCTTATCTTTCCCACGCGTGCCATGGGAGGCGGCCTCTCGTCGTTCTCTGGGGCTGCCTGGCTGTAGCCCTCTCTCGGAGCTGCTCTGGGGCTTCACCTCCTTCCTCCCTCCCTGTGGCTGGTGGGAGCGTTGCCAGCAGGTTTAGCACAAACACAAAAGGAGACACATGCCCTTCCATGAGGCGCTTACAGTCCAGAGCAAACACGGACAGAACAGCCCCTAGTGGCGCACTTCAGTACGGCTAGACCAGCCCAGCCAGATTCTACTGCCCCAGGGGGAGCGATCCGTTCCGAGAGACAAGTGAAATATCAGTTGGGCTTTTCTGTTCCTTATCTCCCAGAACAATGCTGCTTTCTGAGCTGGCTGGGTTTGCAATGGCTGTTTCCTCTTCCCTCCTGGGGGCTCTGTCCCCCATGCACTGCTCCACTGTCCCCTTTAACTGGTTTTTTTCTCTGGGGCAATAGTAGCTGGCACAAATGTTCTATCTCGGTGCACAAATGCTCCTATAAGGAAAGATGTTCAGTGAAATTCAGCTTGGAAAGGGAGGAGACATTGATTGCCACGGAAGACAGATGGTGTTTAATCACATTGTGCCTGGCTGTTTGTTCCCATAATCACAACCCTGCAAGATCAGTCCTGAGCAGGTATAAGGCAGCTGGGCATGAGGGTGACAAAAGTGGTGTTAACTCTGCATTACGAGGCTGTGGTATCATTTACACGGAGCCCTAGGAGCACGTGCTATTTTATGGACGTATGTGAAACGACAAGAACTTCTGGTCACAAGCCCAATCCTGCACTGAGCTCTGCCTGGGGAGAATCCAGCGCCCACCAGGAACTCGGTGCAGGAGCAAGGCCTCGGGAAGACACAGCACAGCAATGCAGGACAGTAAGCAAAGCTGGGGAGGTGGGATGGGCGAGCAAGGATGACGAGAGTGAACAGCTGTGTGACGTGCTTGCACTCACAGACGCACCTTGTTAGTGCTGCTTTGCTTTGGTTTTTCCATTTTGTCTGTACAAATGAATTGACTATAGTGCCCTTTGTGGACAGCGTCCAGGCTGGAGGTGGGAGCGCTGGGGCGGGACTGCGGATTGCGTTAGGGATTCAGATGGTTTCCTAGGCGCTGCAGTTATTTTAAGGACTTTCAGATCTCCGTGCAAAGCAATGTTTAAGATGGCTCTTTGTGATGATATGTCAAGCCTGAAGTCTGTTCTGTCCCCACAACATCACCCTCCCCCGGCTTTGATGTCTGAACATTTCCCATGTTCACCTCTGAAGAGCAGTCTAGTGTTTGAAAGCGTTCCCTGTCACATGTCTCGCCGTTTATACCTGACAAACATGCAGCCACTGTTTTGTTTTAGGATTGTCTTGACCACATCAGAAGATGTAGAGTGAGAACTTCCTAAAAATAGATGGACTGGCAAGCGTCACACTAAGGAAAATGACATGCTTCTGCAATCGCTGGCAGAGAAGGATGCCTTAAAACACAGTTTACAAACATTGATTTCATTATTTATGGCAGCCGTAAAACATGGCGCATTTTGAAAGCTTTATTCGTTTGAAGAAATGTGCTATTCATTATTGTGGCTTTAGAGTTACAGTATGTAGCTAACCTGAAAAGTCTGCAAGAAGCCCAAGCATGAGGCCTACCACTGTAGCAGTGAAGTGATAGTGGTTCCTCATTCTGTCCCTGGCAGAGCGGACATGGAAAACGACAATCCCAAATGACAGATAGCACAGAGAAGGTGGATCTGGAGCTTCTATTCACCCTCTCTCAGAAGATAAGAATAAGGGGCCAGCCAACTGAACTGAAAGGTGGCAAATTTACAGCTGATAAAAGGAAAGAGTTTTGCAAACAACGATCAATTAGCTGTGGAACTTACTGCCGCTCGATGTCATCGAAGCCGGCAGAATTAGCAGGATTCAGAAGAATTAAACATTTCTCTAGATAACAAAAATAGCCAGAGTTCAAATAGTAAAGATTAAAAAAAACCCCAAGAATTTAGGAAAGAGCAATAAACTCTCGTGCTCAAGACATGAGCCAACCTCTCCCGGGGGTCAGGAGGTGCAGCTTTCTTGGGGAGAGGTTATCCTGGCATTGCCTTCTGCGGGGTTTTTACACCTTCCTCTGGTACTGGCCCCATCAGAGACAGGAGCCTGGACTACATACACACCTGGTCTGATCCGCTCAGCCGGTTCCCAAGTTCCTGTGTTCTGTGGCTCTGTGCACGCTGTCCGGCTGGTACCTTCCATCAGAGCAAAACCCACTCGCAACTAAACGATATGGGCCAGTTCCTCAGCTATTGTAGACTGGAGCCAATGCAGCGAAGCCAGTGTTCACTAGCTGGCGATCTGGCTTCAATGACTCCAGTGTAGCTCAGCTGATTACACTAGATGGGGATTTGGCCCTGCTGACTTAAACCAGCTGGGCGTCTGACTCCATGTGTTTTTAAAATGAAACACGCTCTTTTTCAACAGAGCAAAATACACAAATTTTCACACTGTGAAATTCAGAAACACACTGGCACACGTCTGAGATCTAGTGTGACAACACAATACTAAACTCACTTTTATATTCTCAGTACGCGTGCCACTCAACATCCGTGTAAGGAAATGGACTCGTTTAACAGGGTGGCGGCAGCTATGATAAAATGTGTCGCTTGATCAGTGTTCAGACTTGAACACTGGCCGATCCTGCAACCGTAAATGCTCACCACCGTGAGCAGTTGTCTGATTGATTTCAAAGAACTCCTCCTGGTAATAAGCATTACCCTCGGTGTCAAGTGTGTTGTCCTATATAATAATTGTATTTTCTGAGTCATTTCTAGATTTTACATTTGACTCTTTAGGACTATACTCTGAAACACTGCAAGAGCCAACAGATTGCTACTGCTTGCTGGCATGAACTCAAATTCATTTGCTTTATATCTTTGCCCTTTATGTAATGGTAGAATCAAACAATGCGGGGATCAATCCTGCTCCCCAGGCAAGCAATTGCACTGACGTCAGTAGGAGAGAATTGGGCCCATCAAAGGACTGGAGGAACAGGTTTTCGTAGCAAAGGAAAGTCATTCTGCATCAAATTAGCCTTTGGAGAAAGAGCCATTCCCTTCCCAGAACAGATAAGAGGTACTGTATCTCTTTTCCTGAAATGAATTCCAATTCCCCCTTTAAAAATTTACCATCTGTGTGAACAAAGTGCGGGGAACAACAAATGGAGAGGGAGACAGGAAATGAAAGGCATGTACCAGTGCTGAGCGCAATGTGGAAAGAAAGGGCAAAAGGCACTGAAAGAAACAAACATAACCTCAGCCCCAGAGGTGAATGTGTAGCCCAGTCCTTTCACGAGAGGGAAGTCGCTTATAGAATCATAGAATCTCAGGGTTGGAAGGGACCTCAGGAGGTTCTAGTCCAACCCCCTGCTCAAAGCAGGACCAAACCCAATTAGATCATCCCAGCCAGGGCTTTGTCAAGCCTGACCTTAAAAACCTCTAAGGAAGGAGATTCCACCACCTCCCTAGGTAACCCATTCCAGTGCTTCACCACCCTACTAGTGAGTTTCAGGTCCTAGGGCCGCTTTGCAGGTAGAGAAACACACCCATCCCTCTGCATGGAAATCCGGAGGCCAAACCAGCCAGCCAAGTAGGGTGGCCAGGTGTCCGGTTTTTGACTGGAACGCCCGGTCGAAAAGGGACCCTGGCCAGCGCCGGTTAGCGATTAGCAATTTGGCAGCTCTACGCCAAGGGTCTGATCCTGCCACCGTCATTCAGGCAAACTTCTCATTGGCCAGAGGATCAGGCCTCCATTTGGGAAGAAAGAATCCGAGAGGAAAAGTTGGAAGTTCCCCTGCCCCCAGCTTGCAGCTTGTGCCTGGCCGTGTGAGGAGGCCCCCGTAGGGCAGCCTTGTGCTGAGCCTGTGGGGGGGCATTCTCCCCGGGGCCTGGTGGGGCGGGTCAAGGCAGAGTCTCCCCACAGGTCTGACTGGCTCAGAGACAGCACAGGAAACGGCAGCTGCTCCCCCTCCTGAGGCTCAGCCCACCAGGGAGCTGGACCCAGCACCTCGCCGTGGCCACTGACAAACCACTCGCCCCGCTCGAAATCAGAAACAGGAGGGAGAAAATTTCCTCTCCGCTCCCACAGGTCTCTGAATGGCCAAAAGAAAAGGGGCCAAATGTCACTGAATCCTCCAACGGCGAGTGAAATGGCTCCACTGTCACAGACATGTCTGAAAACCATGTTTAGTCAAACCAAATCCACAAACATATATTGCCCAGCGCTACACAACAGCCGTCGCCCGGCAGTCCTGGCTCCCCCAGCCCCCGCTGCCTCTGGACCCTGTCACACCTGCCTCACCTCTGCTTCTCTAGGTGACGTTTTAGCCACAGCGTTGCCTTCCAAGCCGGACTCCCCCTGTTAACCTGGCACAGGGGAAAGCAGGCGTCTGCACTGGCTGGGCCTGGGGAAGACACATCCTCGAGTGGAGAGCCATCCGCAGCCTGCTGGCATTGCTGCCCAGGTCACTCGGCTGCTCCGGGAAGCTGACCGTGCAGAGCCTTGGCAAGGCGTGTGCAGATGCCCCTGTAGGGCAAACAGGCGGTGGCCTAAGATCACACTCGGGTTGCGCAGACTGGCACAAAGGACCTGATCTGAAGCCATTTGAAAGACTCCTGGACCCTCCGAGGGCTGCTGGCTCCCACCCCAAATGGACAGGGCAAGTGTGGCGGGAGCGTGTGTGGCCTGAGCGTGACGTCTGTCGGGGCTGGCGTCCGGAGAGGGGCTTGGGTGGACGTCTCACGTGTTACTTCATTTAGCAACAGCTAGCTACCTGTGCTGCATTTCCAAGGTTGCGCTGCCCTCAGTCCAACCCTCCCTCCCGCCCAGATATGACACTGATTCCTTTTGTGACGTGCTTTGGGATCTCTGGCTGAACACGATCGGTGGCATTATTGCAGCAGTACCCCGAGTAGGCGGGCTCCTGAAGCAGGCCGGTCCCAAGCTGCTTAGGGCTTTATAGGGCCAGTCACTTGCATTCTCACAACGAGAAGCCCATGCAAATGGCCGAGCACCGGGGTCGTGTGCTCGCGGTGAGATAACCCGGCCTCTGGGCGAGGGGATGAACTCGGTGACTTCCTGAGGTCCTTTAGTTCCAGCCCTACGTCTCCAGGATTCTGAGGCGGCACTTGCAGCTCCCAGCCTCCAACGCACGAGGAATTTGTATCCAGTGTCCCCGACTGCCCCATCTCTACAGCACCAGCCAAGCCCACCTGATTTGTTCTTCCATGCAGTGGTCCTGCCACCCAAGGAGACTGTGGTAACGGTTATTTCCTACCTCCCCTTACCAGGGGCAAAATCATCTGCACCTGAGTGCTGGCCACTTGTGCCCTGTCATCCAGGCCACGCTGCAAAGCAAGTGATTCTGGCTGAGGTAAATGCTCTGTGAGACAAGCGAGATGGGGAGAGATGCTGCACAAAGGGGTGGGGTGGAGACCAGGCCTGACTTTTCTAAGAGCTTCAGTCAGCCCCATTAAGACTCTTTGCAAAGCCCGAGAGAGAGAGAGACACGCACACGCTCGACATCATTTGTCTTATGGAGGCCGTTCTGGTGGAGGCTGTGCCTGACACCCCTGGGAGCAGCCTCAGACCGTACCTGGCAGGGAGCCAGCCATCCATCACCCAGCCACTCGCCACATGGCCAGCATCCCTGACCTCCGGGAGATGGATAGGCCAGCCCTGTTTGCTTGCTCCCCTGAGCATCGCCTCTCTTCCTGTCACACTCCCATTTCCTTATCTGGATCCCTCCTGGAAATACCAGGCAGTCTGGGTGATCAGTTGTTCTCCAGCCCGGCTGTGACAGATACCCAATTAATAACAGACACAGGGCAGGAAGCAGGTCTGTTTCGGCCAGGCTGTTTGTTTAGGGCGAGGCTTTTGTTTGCTTTTTGTCTCCGTGGATCAGGGCCTGGGGGCGCTGGGAGGCAGCAACTTTTATTTTCAATGGGAGGCGGCTGATGGGTGATTAATGACTGCTGCCAGATCACTTGAAAACCACTCACTTGGGCCATCTGATAAGATTCCTCCTGCCAAAAGAGGCTTATCTTGGAGGAATTCCTGGTGCTCCAGTTCCAGTGATAAGAACACAGATAAATAGATACACCCCCCTCAAGCCCCAGGAGACCTCATCCTGGCATCAAGCCCCTTTTCTCACCCCCCACTCACTCCACTTCTGCTGGGCCCCGAAGCACATTTTACACCAGCAAATGAACTTTTGTTAAAAAGGTGTTAAAAAAACACACACCTCCGAAAGACACACGTTTTGCTGAACAAGCGCCAGTGTGAACCGTGCTTTGTGGGCCTGAGAGCGCTCCTGCTGACAAAGCTAACCCCACTCGTTGGGGGTAAACGGTTTCTGTCGGCGGCAGAGCCGACAAACAGCGGCTACACTGAGCTGTAGAGAGCCAGCTGTGTCGCTAAAAGCTGAGTAGTGTAGACATAGCCTGAAACAATGCAGTTGTGGCCATGTGAGTACCTAGCTAGAGAGGAAGAAGGGTAATTTTCAGTGGTTAGGTCAATGGCCTAGGACTGCAGAGACCTGGGTTCAAGTCCCTTTTCTACCTCAGGCTTCCTGTGTGACCTGGGGCAAGTCCCAGTTCCCATCTGTACAATGGGGATAACTTCACCGCAGGAGAAGAAATTCGGGAAAGGTTCTGAGATACGCTGGGGATGGGGCCATACAAGTGCCTTACACAGATGGTTAATTTCACTGACAAAGCCCCCGGGAGTTAAAAACCTGCTGCTCTTGTGTTATGGGCAAGACTTCTAGGATCAAAGTAAACTCTGAGCTGTAGAGCAAGAGCAAGACCACACAAAAAGCCTACCTTAGCTACTAAGGGAACGTTAAGTTTGCAGAGTCAAGCACTCAGAAGTTGGGATGTGTCAGATTCACTGTTTTCTGGGCAACTTTAATTCTGCCTCACCCGATGCCCTGAATGAGGTGGGGTCCTGCAGGAAAACCAGTGTGTGATCACGTCCTGAAAGATGGTCTCCGAATGCACAGGCACTTGTGCGTGTGCACATAACACAGCCTTTCTATGGGCCACGCAAGCGTTTGTGCCCTCCTCATCACCTGCCATGGCAGGAGAGAGGCACTCCGTCCCTGCCTAATTCAGCCTCGTGACCCCCACTCGGCGTCGGAGGCGTGAGTGACACCAGGGCCGGTGCAAGGAAGTTTCACGCCCTAGGCGAAACTTCCTTGCACCAGCCCTACGCCCCCTCCACCCAGCTAACACCGCCCCCCCTGCGCTCCCCCCAGCTACCACCGTCCCCCGCAGCAGCAAGTCCTCCCTCCCCCCACACCCTGCGGGCCGGCAGCTCAGCCCCCCGCCCGCGGCCAGCTGCCCCCCGCTCCCGGCTGAGCCGCGGAGCCAGGAGGCAGGCAGCAGCCACGGCCAGCCGCCCCCCACCCCCCCCCGGCTCCTGGCGCCCTAGGCAACCCTGAGTGACGCTGCTGCTTTTCCTTTTCAAAGACGTTGCTGAGCCCCAGATAGGCTAAGGGACTGACTGGCCCTTTGTCATAAAGTGAGTCACTTGTGGAGCGGGGACACTCTTCCATACAGGTTCTTAGATCCCACTCAGTATCTGGGTGAACGCGAGGAGTCCTAGCTCCCAGCACTGCTCTGCCCACTCGCCACGTCCCCGTGTTTCGAAAGCAGCTGTGGATCAGGGGTGTAAGGGAGCCGGAAGACGCCAGAAAACTGTTCTGGTACGATTTCAGGGGTCCTCAAGGAGCGGCCCATGTGCACCACACAGAGGACGCCATTTTGCTGCACACGCAGCGTGAACTTGTGTGCGTGGTGCCTGTGAGGACACACTGGCGGGACAGGCCCACGCCGTTTGATACATGGAGATTTAGAACTACACCGCTGGCTGTACTGGCAAAAATAAATTGAAAGCAATCTATGGATGCTAAACAGGACTGGGGCAGCCTGTGAGTTTAATTTCCAAGCACTCCGGCTTGTGGGTTCCAACTTGAACTCAGACTGAGGCTGGACTGTGAACATTGGAGCAGCAAGAAAACCCCAGTGGAGAACCTCAGGGAGGAAATGCAGCATAGAGAAGACAGGGTAAGAAATAAACAAAAGACCTGATTTTGCCTCCTGTCCTGTGTGTGAGCAGTCCCATGAAAAGGTCAGGCCAATGCAGAGCCCGGGATAAGAGCCGCAGATAAGGACAGAGATACTGTGTTGTCTTATCAAATACCATCCACCCCAGCTTGTGGGGTGTTCGTCTGCCTCCTGCAGAGGCCTTGATCCATTTAAGCACATGCATAACTTGAAGCACATCAGTTGTCCTATTGACTTCAGGATTGGGCTACTCGCACACGCTTAAAGTTAAGCAAATAAGTGCCTAAGGCCATGGCTACATGAAAGTGGCACAGTTCCAGTGCACTGGAGTGTAGATCTTTCCTATGTCGACAGAAAGGGTTTTTCCTTCCATGCAGTTACTCCATTTCTCCCGGAGATGAGAGCTAGGTGCCTAGGTCACTGGAAGAATCCGTCCCTCGACCTAGCTGCATCTCCAGTGGGGCTTAGGTCGACCTAGCTACCTCGCACACCCCTCAGTGATGTCGCGAGGGCGAGCCAATCTTTTTAGGGGTAGACCAGGCCTAAGTGCTTTCTGGGGTCAGAGCCCTATAGCCTAAAGACGGGGGTCTAAGAGTGGGGGAGGAAGGTGTGTAACTCAGGCTAGTTTACAAACCCTGTGAATCCCCAAATTAGCTGTATCAGAGGGGTAGCTGTGTTGGTCTGGATCTGTAGAAGCGACAGAGAGTCCTGTGGTGCCTTATAGACTAACAGACGTATTGGAGAAACCCCACTGAGCCTCACGGGAGCTTTGAAATCAATGGTTTGCAACATTCGAATCCAAGTCCTGCCTGTAGGAACTGGGCAGTGCTTGGGGTGGCCACTTGTAACAAGGAAGGTGACTTTTCCAGAAGGCTGTGTGGGGGTTACCAGTCATCATGAACTGATTGTTATTCTGGAGATAAGAATGTGTGTAAACAACACAACCCAGTTCCTAGGGAAAACTATCCAACCAGTAGGATACTTCTCTCTTCACTCATTGGGCATCAAGAGGTGTTGACATCCTTAGTGTTTGGAAGTTGTCTTCTGAAAAGACATTCCTGCTGCATTTGTCTGGTTTGTGGATGTGCTTTGATGACCTAACACAGTTTCTCATGTGTCCTTAATTGTCTGGACGAGTGTGCTCAGGGAATTGGAAAACAGGTCTCCTGGGTGCAATTTTGGGTGTGCCTCCATTTCAGCGCCAAACCATGAGCGAGGCACCCCAAAACGGAGGCAGGTCCAATGCGAGGTCACTTTGGAAAGTGCAGTTAAGATCTTGGATAAAAATAAGAACGGGCCTGTATCTTAAACCCAGCCCAAGCCCAGAGCCTCTTCTGCAGTAAAAAAGGAAACTTAACCCACTTCCGCTAATATGTTTGTATTAACTTTGGTACCCTCCTGAGTCAGAGGATGCTCTCTCCTGGTCTTCGGGCACTGGGCTGGAACGCAGGAGATCTTGGTTCAATTCCTGGCTCTTCTACAGACTTCTTGTGTGACCTCAGGCAAGTCACTTAAAGAATAGCAGGAAAAAAGCTAGTCCCAGGCCAAATACTGAAAAGCCATCAGGGAAGCCTGTTCCCATGAGATTCTCAGACTGAACAAGCTCATAGTATGGTCTGAACTTTTTCTTACTGTACGCAACCTGGATCGTGCCTCCCCTTAGAAAGAGTTTGAAGTGTGGCTTCCAGCTGTTCACATCATCAGACAGATGTGCTGGAGCTGACAGCCCCCTGGTTGAGTTGGGAGGTGGCTGGCACCAGGGATCCTGGACTTTGGGATTCATTTCCAGTGATGGTTTGGCCCGAGCTTAGATCTGACAACCGTCAGGACATGCTGCAAGACTTGCCTGTACTCCTAGGGTGCCGGTGGGGGACCGGAGTGCAGAGAGGGTGGGGGAAGAGTTTGGTCAGCTGTTATCTGATCCTTCAGCCTCGATCACCTCCTAGCTTTGCTCTGTGTCTGGGGCAGAGGGAAGACTCCATCTCTAGAGGGTCTATTTGCTTGTTTTACTTCATATCTAGGGGCTGTGTTTTGTGCCTGCCCAGGCTCTGATAGCTGAGCTGACCCTGCATCCATAGAAGAATACGTCCCTTTAAATGACTGTCCACCACTGCAAGGGACACGGTGATGCGGTCTGACGCCCAGCAGGATTTAGGAAAGGTTTTGGGGGTTCCTTCCCAGGGAGCATATTGCTGGGAAAGGGTCGCTGTTTGCGTGCCAGCAGACCCCGGACACCACGGGCGGAGAACAATGTCAGCTGAAAGAGCCACTTCTGTCCTGTCTCTCCTCACTTGAGGAGCTGTCCACACGCTGCTAAGGGGCCGAGGGCGGATGGCAGCAGCTCACACGCTGGCTAGCCTCAGGGGTATTTCTATGGCACGTCTGTCTTGCAAACTGCAGAGTGGTGGTGACAGACTGGGCTGTGCTAACTACTACTCTGTTCACGATTTCTGCTGTAAACGCAGGAGGATCTGAACATGCGATGGACAGTAAGCCCCTGGCAGCCCCTTTTCTCTCTTAATGCCGAGCGAGTGAGGGCAAACCTGCCTCTTTCCTAAACAGGGCAGTCTGAACCTCTACGCAGCCCTTTTTAGCCCTGCAGCCCAAGCCCCGTGAGCCTGAGTCAGTTGACCTGGGCTCTGAAATTGGGTGCTGCTGGTTTGTCTTTGCAGTGCAGACCTACCCTGCATCTCCTTCTGGACTGTACAGCACTGCACACTCCGGCACTGCTCTGCAAAAGAGGTGCCGCTAGGCTCCTGTTTCATGAGAACCAGCTCTCCTGTGCTGTGGAGGGCAAAGAGATGCCGCATCTGTCATTCATTTGACACTGGTCAGCTGCCATGTGTCCTCCACAGAAGCAGAACGGAGCCCCCGGCCTAGTGATATCTGCCATCATGGGTATATTGCCCTCCCCATCAGCTACAAAGAATCTAAACCACTTCTTAAAGCTCCTCTCCGGGATTTATAATGCAACGGAGGCATTTATTGAAATTACACGTCTCCAGGAACCTTCAGCTCACACTTTCTTCTCTGCCCAATTCCGGATCTACTGGGACTAATGAATGAACTTTAAGCGAGCTCTGCCTTCCCTTCAGTAATAGTAACACCCTTCCCCCCACTCCCGGCCTCCAGTCTGTGCAGACGGGACACACTCGAACAGAATGCACATGTGCCTTGTGGTGCAATCAGACTGAGAGGCTTAAGGCTGGATTTCTTTAAAAAGGGTTTTGCAAGCAATGTCCTGGAGTGGATTGAATTAGACCCTAATAAACTAGTAGTAATTTGCAGACTGGAAATGCTCCAGAATGCCCAGCTCAAATTCATTCAACTCCTTCCCTTCCCCTGGAGGTGTCTGCTTGCGTACAGCAGCCTAGATTTAGCTCTGTTGTAGTGGGTGAGTTTCCTCCTTTACAATTCCTGCACTTTCTCTTGTCACGTTTTCTATTTTTGCATGGCCGTTCAAGTGCCCCATCCTGCAACGCGCTCAACAGCACCAGAGCTGGGCACAAACTTTTTCTGAAACATTTTTAGATGAAAAACGACCTTTGGATCCAAACAAATTTAATTCATGAGAAATGTTAAAGTTGGGTGAAATCTTCTGGTGAAAGGTTTCAGGTTTTGGTGAAAGGTTTTGTTTTATGGTTCAGTTTTCAGTACACACAAGTTAGTTTTTCAAAATTGGAAAAACAATATTTTTACTGAAAAGTTTTCAAAATAAAAAAAAAATCAATTTTGATTTCAGTTTTTCATCCAAAATAATGTAATGGAAAAAAATTTAAAACTCAAAATTTCCTGCAAAAAATTCTTTATAGTTTTTTGGCCAGCTGGCCAGAGGACCATCCACTCCCATTTATCCCAGGGGGAGCTGCAAGCTCTCTGCCCTTTGCACGATCAGGCCCTTATTACATGTGATTTTCTTGCCAAGATGCCAAAAGCCTGCTTGTTCCTAGCAAATGCATTAGAAGACAAGGTTATTTTAATGATCTGGATGACGGGATTAATTGCACCCTCAGCAAGTTCGCAGATGACACTAAGCTGGGGGGAGAGGTAAATACCCTGGAGGGTAGGGATAGGGTCCAGAGTGACCTAGACAAATTGGAAGATTGGGCCAAAAGAAATCTGATGAGGTTCAACAAGGACAAGTGCAGAGTCCTGCACTTAGGACGGAAGAATCCCATGCACTGCTACAGGCTGGGAACAGACTGGCTAAGCGGCAGTTCTGCAGAAAAGGACCTGGGGATTACAGTGGATGAGAAGCTGGATATGAGTCAGCAGTGTGCTCTTTTTGCCAAGAAGGCCAACGGCATATTGGGCTGTATTAGTAGGAGCACTGCCAGCAGATCGAGGGAAGTGATTATTCCCCTCTATTTGGCACTGGTGAGGTGACATCTGGAGTATTGTGTCCAGTTTGGGGGCCCCCACTACAGAAAGGATGTGGACAAATTGGAGAGAGTCCAGCGGAGGGCAACAAAAATGATCAGGCTGGCTGGGGCACATGAGTTACGAGGAGAGGCTGAGGGAACTGGGGTTAGTCAGTCTGCAGAAGAGAAGAGAGAGGGGGGATTTGATAGCAGCCTTCAACTACCTGAAGGAGGGTTTCAAAGAGGATGGAGCTTGGCTGTTCTCAGTGGTGTCAGATGACAGAACAAGAAGTAATGGTCTTACGTTGCAGTGTGGGAGGCCTAGGTTGGATATTAGGAAATACGATTTCACTGGGAGAGTGGTGGTGAAGCACTGGAATGGTTTACCTAGGGAGGTGGTGGAATCCTCTTCCTTAGAGGTTTTTAACGCCCGGCTGGACAAAGCCTTGGCTGGGATGATTTAGTTGGTGTTGGTCCTGCTTTGAGCAAGGGGTTAGACTAGATGACCTCCTGAGATCCCTTCCAACCCTGAGATTCTATGATTCTAAAGCCCATGTCTGAAAGAACTTGCAACCTCGCTCAAAAATAGATGCCAGACAAACTCTAAACACCAGGAATGAAAAACTGCCCCTACTGAAATCAATGGGCAAACTGACAGGCCATTGACTTCTTCTACAGAGCTGAGATTTCACCCCAGATAAGCAGATCAAGGGGGTGAAAACATTTGCTCGGAATCGTCACGGAAAGGGCTTTGCAGGGGCCAGGAGCTTTGCACTGAGAAGGGGGAGATTGTTTTGTACAGGGAGAGGGAGTCATTTCCAAGCATGAAGACTGGAAGAGACCCCAAAGACAAGACTAGGAGAAGCTAGGCCGACAAGGCATCTTCTGTAGGAAGTGCCATCCCTAATACGCCACAGATGGCCAAAGATCATGCAGGGTATGAGGATGCTCTGTAATACTGAGCGGCAGCCGTTCCTTTAGACCTCTGCCAGCTACCCAAGTGCAAGGTTTACCTCTCCTAGGACCTTTTCCCCAGCATCCCTTTCTGGGTCTGGCCCTTTAAATGTGTCAAAGGGAGACAGTGGCAAGCTTAGAGGGGGCATATGGTAACTAGCTGCTGCTTGCTGCATTTCTTCTGTCAGCTGGTGGGTATCCAGAGCTCCTGTTCTCCCTCCCGGGCTGTGCCTGAGTGCCTGGCACCTTCTCGCAAGCAGCCCGCAACACACAGAGAGACACTCGGAGGCAAAGGGCAAAAGAAGGGAGGAGATGTCGGCAGTGATTTGAAATGAGATTTAATCTTTTTATTACTGACCTCGGCACCAAAAGTGGGAGTGTGCTAATAAAGTTTGCAGATGACACAAAGTTGGGAGGTATTGCCAATTCAGAAAAGGATCGGGATATCCTACAGGAAGATCTGGATGACCTTGTAAACTGGAGTAATAGTAATAGGATGAAATTTAATAGTGAGAAGTGTAAGGTTATGCATTTAGGGATTAATAACAAGAATTTTAGTTATAAGCTGGGGACGCATCAGTTGGAAGTAACGGAAGAGGAGAAGGACCTCGGAGTCCTGGTTGATCACAGGATGACTATGAGTCGCCAATGTGATGTGGCCGTGAAAAAAGCTAATGCGGTCTTGGGATGCATTAGGCGAGGTATTTCTAGTAGAGATAAGGAGGTGTTAGTACCATTATACAAGGCATTGGTAAGACCTCATTTGGAATACTGTGTGCAGTTCTGGTCTCCCATGTTTAAGAAGGATGAATTCAAACTGGAACAGGTACAAAGAAGGGCCACTAGGATGATCCGAGGAATGGAAAACCTGTCGTATGAAAGGAGACTCAAGGAGCTTGGTTTGTTTACCTTAACCAAAAGAAGGCTGAGGGGAGATACGATTGCTCTCTTTAAATATATCAGAGGGATAAATACCAGGGAGGGAGAGGAATTATTTCAGCTCAGTACCAATGTGGACACAAGAACAAATGGATATAAACTGGCCATCAGGAAGTTTAGACTTGAAATTAGACGAAGGTTTCTAACCATCAGAGGAGTGAAGTTCTGGAACAGCCTTCCAAGGGAAGCAGTGGGGGCAAAAGACCTATCTGGCTTCAAGATTAAGCTAGATATGTTTATGGAGGGGATGGTTTGATGGGATAACATGATCTTAGTCAAAGGTCAATTAATTGCCATCAGTGGTAAATAGGACCAATGGTCAATGATGGGACGTTAGAAGTTACTACAGAGAACTTTTTCCTGGGTGTCTGGCTGGTGAGTCTTGCCCACAAGCTCGGGGTTCAGCTGATCGCCATACTTGGGGTCGGGAAGGAATTTTCCTCCAGGGTAGATTGGCAGAGGCCCTGGAGGTTTTTTGCCTTCCTCTGCGGCATGGGGCACGGGTCACTTGCTGGAGGATTCTCTGCATCTTGAAGTCTTTAGACCATGATTTGAGGACTTCAATAGCTGAGACATAGGTGAGAGGATTATTCCAGGAGTGGGTGGGTGAGATTCTGTGGCCTGCATTGTGCAGGAGGTCAGACTAGATGATCATAATGGTCCCTTCTGACCTGAAAGTCTATGAGTCTATGAGTCTATGACAAGATGCAGGGGGGCTGTTCCGGGGGCAGGAGGAGAAGGCCCTTGCACCAACAGTGGTGTGTCAGGAGGTCTTCGGGCAGAGAGAGTGCCGAGAGCAGGAGGAGGAGTTAGTGGGGGGGAGGGACTAAAACAACCCTTTGTCTTGAGCAAGCGGTCAGTGTTTGACGGTAGCAAAGGAACTGCGGGAACTGCTCACCTGTGTACAAGAGGGCTCATCCCTGGGAGGTCCTGAGCACTCGGAGCCCCCATTGAAGCCAGTGGCAGCTGACGCAGCTTGTCGCCTGCTTACGAAGGTGTGAGCACAAAGGACTCGGGGCACCCGGGAGAATCAGAGAATCTGTCCGTTTCCTTGAATCTCGTTAACTTCGGCGGGCTCAGCGCCTGGCAGGATCTGGCCCTCACGGCCTGATTTTCAGAGGTGCTGCACACCTGCGGCTTTCACTCACTGCAGCTGGAATCAGGGCGCCTGGGACCTGCGTGCCGGCTCCTCGCCTGAAAGGCAATTGGCCGCTTGCCGCTCTCTGGACTCGTTGATAGCTTCAATATGTCAGTTGCAGCCTTGGTTTAAGGCTTCTTGAATTATTCAGTCAACTTGAGGCAGCAGGTGCCTTGAATTTGAGATGTGAGATGAGTCTGGTGTCCTAGGGCTTGGGTGGTTTTATCATCCCAACAATGTGCAGAGTAAGCAGGGATCAGTAGCAAGGAGAAACACGATCCCATATCGACCACCAAGGTATTAGCAGCTGATGTCTGGCCTAATGCAGAGAGCTCCCAGGGTGCTGTACAAAGCTGCAGGAGAGAGCAGCGGCCACGTACTGGACTCCAGTTCCACGTGTGAATCTCAGTCAGCCCGTCTCTTTAAATCCCTCCAGTCTTGCTGCCAAGACTTCTGCCTCCCAGTTCGTTTTCTTGCCCTTCTATTTTAGGAACTTCCCTGGGCTCTGCTCACTTCTAAGTTCAGCTGGGCTTTGAACGGACACCTACAGCTGAGGGACGGGGTTGCTCACATCAGGTTTGAAAGCCGATAGCAGAAAGGGGTCACACAACTGGGATCTAGATACAGATCTGTGCTTGGAATGCTCCCGAGCTCTGGGGTGTTTGGATCTGGAGTTATTGTCTGGCCACATCCTAGCTAGTACAACACTGCAGTCAGAGCTCCTGGGTTCGGTTCCAGACTCTGCTACAGACATGTTGTGTGGCCATGGGCCAGTCATTTAACATCAGAGCTTCTCAAATACTGTAGAACAGAATTTGCAAACACTGATGTGGAGTTCAGTTCAGGCATGTCTGTGACCCCTCTGTATTTGTGTGAATGGCGTTTTGCTCACCCAAATGACTAAGAAATGGCTGCACTTCCCGCGTGAAATTCATGCTGGTGCAAAGGGGGCTAGCACAGTGCCACACACCACTGAAATTGCACCTCAGACCTTGGGCTGGCCCTCTATATGGGTGTCTCTTTTCGCACCACAATGAGGCTCTTTGTGTCCGATTGTGGGGGCTTGCTCTAGGCTGTTGTTTCTTTATTTGCTATTCTCCTGCTTCAAAAATTTCAATAAGCCAATCAGGGTGAAGAAACAATACCATGTGATTTAGGTGACCAATCACACACCATGAAGGGTGAACAGCTAATAAGGTAAATTGAACAGGTCACACTCAAACCCATAGGCTGATAATTGTTTGTGCAAACCATGCAGGGAATAGTTAAGAATGATGAAAAATACATGGTTTGTAAAAGGTTCCTGGGCAGAGAAAAGGACTAAGACATTTGCAATGAATAATTCCACCATTCTATGTAACTTAGCTGGCCCCGGTTTGCATATATGTATCATACACAATTTCTGATCTCCCAAGGGTTTTTGGGAATTAGTTAATGTTTAGAAAGAGCTCTGAGATCCTCTGATGAGGAAATGCAAAGTACAATCATTCATTCTGGAATAATGTGTGTAATTCATTCCTGTGCAGTGTCATTCACCTGAAGCAATCAAAAAAATCGGGAATCAGGCCTCAGATCATGAGACTGGCTTGAGAAACATGAGATTTTACAGCCCAATATACTTGGGTTCTTGTCCTTTGCCTCCTGGTTTCTGAGTCTTTAGGTCACACCCGGGTCATGTTTTCAAGCTTTTCTCTGCAAACATGAGGGCTGGAAAATTACCTTTTTTTTTTAAGTGAAAGTTGAGATTCTCATGTAACGCCAAGTATCACAAGACTGTCAATAAAATCACAGGAGTTGGCAAACCTGCTTAGGACATTTTGACAGTAGTTCTCATTACTGTATATTTTAATGGCTTTGCTAGGAATGTGGCTCCTAACAATTGATGTGCTTCTAAAAAGTAAAGTTAATTGATTCCCCTAACATGTATTTGCACCCTGAAGAAACTAAAAATGCTTTGCAAATGTAACCACCCAGAAACCGTGTCCTGCCGCCCACTGCTGACTTGCAGCCAGCTGTGGGGTACAACATAACATCTTTGTATCAATGCACAGCATTACTGCAAACAAGCTTATGATGGGGGGATGCCGAGGCAGAGCTCAGTTCAGAACTATCCCTAGGAGGGTCTCCAGCTGTAGGTGTGTTTTGGAGGGGTGTATAGGAAACAAGAGGACTCTCATGCCTCACTGCTCAGTACAGAGCCCAAGAGGGGCTGCCAGGAGTCGTATCCAGCCCTGGTGGATACTCAGCTTTTCACACTGCTCTGGATCTGCTTGGACAGAGCCACATCACCTCAAGGCCAAAGGGCATTTTATCGCCTTCAAGTTCTGGAGATGAGCCCAAGTCATGCAGTCCAGATCACTGGCCAGCTCGGAATTTCCCCAACACGGGGGAAAGTTTGGATCCAAGGTTTGGTCAGTATTGGAGATGAAGGCCTTGAGTCTCCCCCTGTGCCATTATATATCCGAGGGATGTCACTGACTTCAATGGAGTGACTCCTGATCTGCACTGATGCAGGCAAGAAGAGAATCCAGCTACCTGCAAAGTTTGGATCCAAATCCCAAGTCTTGTTTTGGTTCTGGCCCATCTCCTGTAACTCCCGAAATAGCCTGTTCTTAGTATTGTAACAGTGAGAGATTTATTTATATTTCTTTCTGTAGTTAATTGTTTTAGGGTTTTTTAGCTGATGGTTTTTAACTCCATTTCAGCCTGGCTCCAGGTTTGGGCAGCAGACAGGCAGCACTGGGGGTGTTTTCTCCATCAACTAATGATTTCACTGCAGACGCTAACCCCTTCAGAAACCTAAAACCAGGGGAACAAAAGCTTATGAATGTTCTTAGCGCCTGAGAGACAGGAGGCATCTCTCCCCAGAGGCGTCTTAAATACCGAAGGATGCACCAGGGATAGAACCAAGTCAATCTGAGCTCCTGTTTCTCTGGCCACATGGATGAGCTGATGCAAGGCAGCTGCTCATAGGTCACAGATATTGCACTTCTCTGCAAGCTGAGACTCCTTCCCCCAGCATTCTCTGGGATAGTGAAACTTTCCCTTCCTCTCATGCACGCAGCTTCTTTAAAAGGGCCATGTCAACTGGCTTCAGAGCCAACATTGCAGTGGTGTGACTAGATATGTGGAGCTCAGGAGAATGACTCCTGTGGGGGAGGGCTGCTGCGGGGCTGGTTCTTCACTGAATCACACACTGCCTGTGCACATGCTGATACACGGAGCACTCCTGAAATGAGTCAAATCCTTCAGCTGTTACTAGGACAGCTATAGAATTGTATCTTTTCATTGCACTTTGAAATAACCATTTCTGTTTTGTGGATCTGCTGCACGGAAGTTATTTTGTTTGTGGGTGTCCTGCCCTGAAGTTATTCCGCATCTTGGCAAAAGCCAGATAAAGACTCTATCAGGCTGACTCTAATCTATGGCATTTGTAAGGCACCCATCACCCCGGTGTCTAGGCACCATCCAAACACACGTCAGTTTAAAAGCATCTGCAAGGATTGTGCTCACTGAATTCTGAGCAGTTCTGCTGCTTTCCAGGGCGGGGGCGGGTTGCTCTCACTAGCTGGCTTCCTTGGGAAAGTTTTGCCAGCGATTCTGCAGCCATTGCTGTCCCGGGAAAAGCTTATGCAAACAAGTGAGGTTTTTGTGCTGCGTGCTAAAGGTGGAAAGATTTGGGCTCGTCTTCCCAGTCTCCCTCCCTGGGCTCCATCAGCTGTAGAGTCACCAGTGATTGCAGCGGTCTATCTAGGTGGCTCTTTTGGATACCTCTGATGCCCACAGTGTGTTGTGGGCAGTGAGTGGGCCAGGTCTGGTATGAGTGACGGTAGAGTGGGCTCCAAGAGTCACAGCTATCCAAACCGGGTGTCAGTGGGGCGGGGCTTTGACATCTACAGGGGTGAGAGGACGTCTTTGGAACACGAGTCCCAGACGGGTTCCCGGGGGGGGGGAACGAAAGACCTTCCGTACGTGACAGTTGTGTTACTGACTGGCGTGCCATGGTTTCTGCTGTCCGAAGAGGTGGGACGGGATAAGATTAAGGAATTCCTACATTGCTTTGAATTCTCTGAGCACACCAGGCACGCGGGTCCCAAGCAAACTGACTCTCGTCGCAGCAATGGCAGGTTTAGAGGAAGGCGGGAAAGGCAGAGGTCGAAATCATGGCTGGCCCTGGGAACCTGATCCGCTGAGACTGGGAAACTGAGGAGGAGCCAGTCCTGGGTGGAGGGTGCACGGGCCCACTCAGCTCCCCACACAGAGCAGGAGGGAGGGAACCTGCTGGTTCTGACAGGAGTGCCCAGAAGGTGACTCCTGCCGAGTGCAGCTTGTAGCCCCTCGGCCCCCAATCCAGCTGCAACAATTAATCCTCTAGCAGAATGGGGGGGGGTGCTTTGGGGGAGGGAGCGGGGGGGAGGGGTTCCCCACTGGTTTTCATGCCTAGCCAGGTTAGCTTTTGAGTGAGGTTAGTGCTCGTGAGAGCTGCCTGATGAGCCCCCTGCCAGCTGAACTCCCTGGTAGGGGCACAGCCCAGGCTGCCCCCGGCCCATCTCCCTGCCAGCGGTGGGGATCTCACCTGGGACCCGCTTGTTCCATGGGCTGCAGACGCCCTCAGGGGTGAGCAGCACTCGGCGATTGCTGACCCAAGGGGACTGGCTCCTTGCTGCGCACCCAGCCGCCTGAGCCAGCCCCCCAGGACACACCCTGGCGCTGAGCACCAGCCGAGACACCGCTGCATGTTCTTGCTTCTACGGCGTATTGCCCTGGGGAGGGGGAGGGGGGAGAAGAGCATCCGTCAGCTCCTTGTGGCCCATTTTGCCACCTTCAGGGCAATGGCTCTCTGGGCTAAATTCATCCCAGCTGCAGCTCCCTGCAGTGCAGTTCCCCTGCAAGGAATCTGGCCCACTGCCTAGACTAGCACCGGGTGCTGCTCACGCAGAAGGGGTGGCAGGCAGGCGGGCGGGTGCTTAAAACAACCCACGGGCCCAGTTCTCCCCCTTACTAGACAGAGTCACTGACCCCCTGAGAGCCAGAGCATGGTCCAGGGTGGGGAGGAGAGGTGCTGGCAGGAGCCAAGGAGCTGGCCTTCGGGGAAGCTTTAGCATCTCGCCTCCTCACCCACTCACCTCTGTGCACCCCCAGCCAAGGGCCAATTGTAGCCCCTGTGCTGTGGGGCTCCCATTGCATCTGCATGTAAAAGGATGGGGCTGTCTGCACTGGGGGCCCTGCCTCAGCACCGTTCCCACCCACCCTCTCCCAGAGCAGCCCACAGAGCTGCAGTTCCCCAGTGCAGCCGGCGTTGGGAGCGCTGCACCACCCCCGCCAGCAACCCTCCTTCCCGGCAGCGTGGCCCCCGCGGAGCCCAGTGCCACACGGACCTGCTGAATGGAGCCCATTGTTTGCAACGCGCTTTGAAGCTGGAGAGCCCTGGTACCAGTGCCAGGTGGTGTTGCCTGGGGCCGGCTTGTTTACGGTAGGGTAGCTCATGTAGACAGGGCAGTTGCTCCTTTTGTCAATAGCAGTTCCCCGCCCCCCCCCAATTGTTTCCCTTTTAAAAATGTAAAAGTAAAACTTGTCTTTGAAAGTTCCTCTTGTTATAGTTGCCCCTCCCCCGACAGCCCCCCGGTCGGTGCCCAGGGCGCGTGAGGGACCCCCGGGCCTGGGTCACTGGGGCAGCCTTTCAGAGCTTGCCGGCCGGGGCTGGCAGAAGAGCCCCCCGGAAATGACTGCGGGAGAATGCGGCAAAGCCCGGCTTCGCTTTCTCCCGCCACACGGCCAGGCAGGGTCAAGGCAGCTGCTGGGAGTTCACCGGAGCAGCACTTTCCCACAGTCTGGCGCTGGGACACACACATTCCACAGCCGGCAGGCTCGGGCCGGCTTGGCCGGGAGTCAGAGCTGCTGCTGGGAGCTGCTGATTAGCAGGTTCCGACTTTGGCACCAGCCTGGACCGACGGCAGGGGAAGGAGACAGAAGGGGCAGAGGAGACTTGGACTCTCTTTGGAGGTTTCTAAAAACTTCCTTAACCCTTTGACTGCCTGACAGGAACACAGGCTCCTTTCCTTGGGGCTAGTCCTTTGCTTCTGCGTTTGTCAGTGGTGCACGTGTTTGCACATGTGTGTGCCAGCCTGCACGCCGGGGCGTGTTTGCACAGACGCTGCGCGTCTGGGCCAGCCTGCACGCCGGGGCGTGTTTGCACAGACGCTGCGCGTCTGGGCCAGCCTGCACGCCGGGGCGTGTTTGCACAGACGCTGCGCGTCTGGGCCAGCCTGCACGCCGGGGCGTGTTTGCACAGACGCTGCGCGTCTGGGCCAGCCTGCACGCCGGGGCGTGTTTGCACAGACGCTGCGCGTCTGGTCAGGTGCCGGCATGTGTCTTTCTGAACAGAATTTGTACCTTTGGTTTGTGTGGACTGAGCCATGGCACCTTGAGGGCCAGATTCTGCTCCTGGCTCACACTGAGTAGCACCTACTCTGCAAAGAGCCCTGCTGATCTCAGCACGGCTACTCGTGGAGTAAGGTACTACTCGGTGTGAGTAAGGAGGGCAAAGCCTGGCCCTTAGTGATGAGTGAGAGACTAGCTAACAGGCAATGGGCCAGATTCATCCCTGTTCTACGCCAGGGTCACATCGGGGTATCTTCTCCCAAGCCATGGAGTTACTCTGCTGCAAACCCGGAGTCACGCAGCGGGAGATGGGCCCAGTTTGCCTGCTAGCGAATGGACCCTGTTCAGCGAGGCTCAGCTGCAGGGTCATGGAATGTCTAACGAGGCAAATGTGTCCCTTCCAAAGCCCCTGGATGGCCACAGGGGAACAGCCCCGTGACCTGCTGGGTGCTGCAGGGTGGAAGTTATTAGGAAGTGACGCTTGCTCGGCACATCCTCCCCGGCCCAGGTTTGCACTGTGAATCCCGACGCTATTGTTTCGCCAAGAGAATAGCTTGCTTTTAACTGGCACGTCTTCAAAGCCGGGGCTGAGACTAAACGGTAACTTGAGGTCATGTGAGCGTCCAACGACCCGGCATCCCATTGAGCTCCGTGGGCCTCCAGGAAACTCAACAAGCTTCACTGTCTCGCAGCTGGCATCTGAGCTGCAGGAACACGAGGGAGCTTGATTCGGGCGTCTCCGGGGGGAGGCACAGGTGAAAAAGGCACAGCCAGCGCATGGCCGCCCCGTGAGGCGCTGACAGTTCTCGGCCCTGGCCGCTCTGGCCCTGCCTTGACCAGCGGAGCTCTCGGTACATTTCCCTGTCCTCTGTATTGGTGCGTAGGACAACTGTGCCCATTTTCCTAGCTAGAGACTTGCTCCCATGCTGTCCCCTCTCGAGCCTGCAGAAAGGGATGGACGCAGGGTCCCAAGGGTTGGGATCGGGCTGGTAATACCATGGGAGATCCCCTCACTCCGTTTGTTTCCGGCCCAGGCTGTGCTCAGAGAACTCGAAGGCGTGTGGGCTGACACCTGGCGCTCACGTGCTGCTCGTGAAACCAAAACACACAGCGGGAGAACATGTTAACCAGCCTTAGCGCAGGGCTTGTTCAGCTCTGGGGCAAACGTTCTCGTTTATCCAAGCTGGGGGTTTGCCCATGGCCAGGCGCTGGGGCCAGGGGGCGGTCACGGTGTGTGAGGGTGTGAAAGAGAGAGAAAACAGGGGGCGGGTAGGGACAGGAGTCTAAACCAGCAGATTTCAGTCCAGCAGAGCACCAGCAGCAAGGAGCAGGGGTCTCTAGAGTGGCTGAGGCATTTTTAAAATGATGATTGATTTGTATCATCATAGCACCTAGGAACCCCAGCCGTGCTCAGGCCCCAGGGGGCCAGGCGCTGTACAAATACAGAGCAGAAAGATGGTCCCTGCCCCGCAGACCTTACACTCTCAGGACGTGACAAGAGACAACAGCTGGATACGGACCGACTGGAGGGCACCAGGAAGCAATGAGACGATATTGGTCAGCATGAGAGGCTGTGGTCTCCCTGCACCAGCCACCTAACCATTGTCGAGGTTTTTTTGCCTTCCCCCACGGCTACTGCTGCTGGCAGGGCCAGCGCTACCATTAGGCGACCCTAGGTGGTCGCCTAGGGTGCCTGGATTTGGGGGGTGGCATTTCGGCCGCCGGAGTCCTCGGCAGCACTTTGGCCGCCGCATCTTCGGCCGCCACGTCTTCGGCCGCCGGGGTCCTAGGCGCCGCCCCTGGCAGCTGGGGTGTCCCAGTAGCCTCTGCCAGCTCCAATTCTGGCAAGTGTCGCTGATCCTAGAGACAGACTATGGGTTTGTCTACACTGGCACTTTATGGCACTGCAACTTTCTCGCTCGGGGTGTGAAACCCCACCCCCACCCCGAGCGCTGCAAGTTTCAGCGCTGTAACATGCCAGTGCAGACAGCTCCCAGCGCTGGTGCACTATTCCCCTTGTGGGGGGGGGGGGGGTTGTACCTCATCACCCCTTTGATTCCAGGGGGGGGGACGGGGTTAACCCCGCCTCCAGGGCCAGAGCTATAACTAGGCGACCCTAGGCGGTCGCCTAGGGCACCAGGATTTGGTGGGGGGTGGGCGGCTGCCTCCTGGCTCCATGCTCAGCTGCCACATCCCGTGGCCAAGGCACTCAGCTCCTGTGGGCAGGGGGCCTGGCTGGGGTGGGGGGGGGGGGGCGTAGGGCTTGTGCAAGGAAGTTTCGTCTAGGGCACGAAACTTCCTTGCACCGGCCCTGCCCGCCTCCCTGCTCTTATGGCAGTTCTACTACCTCCCCGGTAGTCAGGGCTGTGTGGTCCAATGGTCAAAGTCCTTCTAAATCCTCTCCCCGCACGCCCCGCCCCGGGGATAGCGCGGCCTAGCGGCCGGAGTCCGTCTATCTCCTTTGAGGTAAGAGAGGGGTTGATGAACTATGTCTTCACAAACGACGGGGTCTGGGGTTCAGAGACCCCCAGTAGGGGAGCCCGGGCTCCAACCCAGGGCCCTGTCCTTGACGGCGTGATCCGCCACGGGTCAGCTCAGCGGGGAATCCTACCGCAACACGCTGCCCTCAGAGGGGTGGGAGATACCACTCCCTTCCCGTCCCTGGGTCACTTCCTACCCCTTCTCCGAAGGCAGCCGTCCCTGTGGCGTCAGGGTCTTCAGGTCCCTCAGCCCCCAGCGCTCCCTGGGGTTCGGACAGCTGCCAGTCTCTGGTCCCACTTCCCGGTCCCTCAGTTCCCTCCGGTACGAGACACCCACTGCTCCTGGGCTGGAGCCTCCGCTGGGCGTCCTCCTCCCTCGGCCGCCAGCCCCGACTGAGCAGCTCTGCAGGCTTTTATACTTGGCTCCCTGCTGGAGCATGCCCAGCAGAGCCTCAGGGGCGTGGCTTCCTCTGCCAGCAGAGAAGGGTTAACCCTCTCAGTGCCAGTGTGGGGCCAGCCTGCACCGTCACGGTGATTTTTTTATAGCGCCGGGAGAGCTCTCACCCAGCGCTCTGCTGCGACCACACAGCCGAGTTAAAGCCCTGCCGCTTTACAACTTGACATGTTTTTGGCCAAACCGTGCACTGGCTGATTCTCTGCAGGGCAGCTCGGGGAGGGGGCCAGGTCAGAATTTGGCCCTCTGTGTTGCTTCCGGAAATCTTCAGTGCCTTCTGCAATTACTTTGGTACCTGAGGTGTGGGAGGGGGCAAACCCCTCGCTCTCTCATCGCGTGTACAGGGAAGGGGTAGCCAGGATTCCTCTAATCAAACGCGGCAACACATCTCCTCGCCACGCCAGATTCCTCTGCAGGAGGACCGGGCCCATTTGTAACAGTAGCCATTGCAAATGACTGAATTAGTACAAATTAGCAAGTAAGCAGCGAAATGTCATTAATGAAAAAGCAACCCTAATGCCACCCCAAACACACTGGGGTCATTTATTTGTCTAGTGTAGTTAATTGTAAGTAGCCACTACAGGGATCACAAATGTAGGACACAAGACATGGGGCAGCCAGGCTCCAGCACTACGAAGGACACACCTGAATGTTCTGTGCATGAGCCTCACCTCCTTGCTCTGTGCTGACAACTAGTCAAGGGTCAGTAGTTTGTCTCAGTATTCGTACCGTCACTGTTGTTATTAATAGGTTTCAGAGTAGTAGCTGTGTTAGTCTGTCAGCAAAAAGAAAAGGAGTACTTGTCTCTAAGGTGCCACAAGTATTCCTTTTCTTTTTGTTATTAATGGTCTCAAAAACTAATCTTAGTGCTGTAAAAGCCACTCCTATTAAATCGTGGCTGGGTATAGGGGCCAGGAGACAGCCACGTCGCTGTGTGCAAGCACTGGAGTGAGCGGATTGCAAAACTAGTAAATATCTACAGTAGAGTGCGCCCACCATTGCCGCTAGGAAAGAAAAGGTTCAGAAACACATGGGGGTCGCAGCTTGAGCTCAGTTACGCAAGTATCAGTCTCACGATGTTCTTGTGGTTCAGGCTCTGAACACGGGCTTAGGAGAAGTAGATTCATTTCCTGGCTCTTCCACAGACTCTCTGTGCGACCTTGAGCAAGTCAATTACGCTCCCGGGCTCAGTTTCCCGCGCTGGAAAATGTCAGTGATATGCCTGCCTTTCTCCCACTGTGTGGCTGGGTTGCCTAGAACAAACTGTGTCACTAAAGTGATGTAAAGACAGTTGTGCTGGTATAAAGATGAGTATGCTGGTAGTGCTATTCCCGTAGGGGACGGGGGATAGGCTATACTGATGTAAGGCACCTTTATATCGCTACAGCCGCATCCACCGTAGGGACTTCACTGCAGTGGTTTAACTCGGTCAGTAAAAAATCACCTGCCTCCCCAGAATACTGGTACGGGCATTGTGTGTAGACCAGGCCTGGGTACGTGCCTAGTACAATGGGGCTTAGGTGCTACTCAAATGCAAATAACCATGGAATAACTCCGCTAAAGTCAACACCGGAGCTCCTGATTTACCTGAGCTCAGCATCTGGCCTGCACTGCCCAAAGGTAGCCGGGTGGCTGATGTGTGGCGTTTTATGGAAGAGCACTGTGGCAGTTAATCACTTGTGTCTCATTCCCTGTAGCTCCAAAGTGGCAATTAAGACCAGCCATCCAGCCTGATAAACCTTTGTTTGGAAGCAGCCCCTGGGCTGCCAGACACGTCTTTTCAAATTAAAAGGGGGGGGGAAGTCTCCAAGGAGTGAAAGAGAAACGTTCTTGCCCTGATGCAGTGTGTAGAGGTTCTAACAATGGCGGGATATCAATAGAGCGACCAGCCAAGCATCGCTGAGTCCCCCTTCACTTCCTGGCTAATTTATGAATTATTGAAGCTACTCCAGTTCCCTGCCGCTGGTGCCGCCCGAACACATACATTTAAAAAATAAAAAGCTCCTTTTGCTGCAGTTGTGAGCGAGTTCTCGGCTGTGAAAAGAGGCAAAGGTGGCTTGTTGGAAGGTTGGGAGATGGGGGCAGGGAAAGGAAAGATTAAAGGGGAAACCTACATTTTTCAGTGCAGCCTGTTTCTGACATGGGAAAATGGCACAGACAAGAATTGAGAGCTTGTGGCTGATTTCCCCCCCCCTTGACAGATGATCTGTGTGAATGCCCCATATTATGCAGGATGTAAGCGGCCGATACCTTGAGAGCCGCAATAACCAAAGAGCGGTGATTTGCAGGCATGCAGCAGACTCACTGCTCCACATTAGGGCAGCAGCCGTATGGCCCCTGGGTGCAACGGTAATACAAATCATCAAGAATATCAGGGCATGAAAAGCTGGGCACACCAGGGCTTCAGCCTGAGCCCCCTGAATCCAGCTCGGCCGGCCATGCCGAGGGGGGTTCACATGTTTTCCAAGTGATGCTGCCAGCTGGATTCCTGCAGCGGTTCCTTGCTGGGGTGTCCCAGCCCTGTCGGGGAGGGTCTGCTTCTAGGGCGTGAGAGGGTGGGAATCTCCATGGCCCACTCAGCCCTTAGCCCCTCTGGTGAGACACCCAGCGAGTGTGAGAGCTGGGGGTTGCTGGCAGCCGGGGGTGGCTCTCTGCCCACCTGCAAGAGTTATTTCAGTCCAGGGTGAACGCGCCTCTGGAGATTATGCAGTGAGGACGAGGATCCTGCACCAGGGGCTGAACTACTCCAGTGCACAATGGCTCTGCAAACTGGGACTTCTTCCTGGAAGCCGCCGTCTTGTGCTCCAGAATCTCTGCACTCCTTGCTAGCTCTCGTGGCAAGGGTACATCTACAGGGCAAATGGAAACCCTGCGGCACCAAGTGTCAGAGCCCAGGTCAACTGACGCAGGCTTGCCGGGCTCGTGCAATGGAGCCATTCCCACTGGGGCAGGCACCCGGGCTCTGAGACTCTCCCCCCTTGCCAGGTTTCAAAGCCCAGGTCCCTGCCTGAGCAGGAAAGGCTGCACTGCTATTTTCAGCCCTCTAGTACAAGCCCAAGTCAGTTGACCCGGGCTCTGAGACTCACTGCCACAGGGGTTTGTTTTTGTTTTGTTTTGGCAGTGCAGACCTACCCTAAGCGTAACCGATACAGCGATGTCTGCCTGAGTCTGCAGCCAGCCTGAAACAATGGCTCTGAGAAGGCTGTGACAATGCCCCTGTTCATTTCAGTGGGTATGAATGCTAAATGTCACCATCAACATTGATTATGTCACTGAGCAAAGCACATCAGAAGGGAGCAGGACGCTCAGACTGTGGAGATCTCCTGCTTGTGGGAGCTCATTTGGGCATCTCACCAGGTGGACTTTGTTCTGGGGATGGGGTTTCAGAGCGTACTGCTTGGTGCTTCATTTGCGCCAGGGCTTGACAGTGCATGGCCCCGGCACAGCTGGGCTTGCTGCATTGGTTACGAAGGTGAAAACATTGCTTGAGTCCCGGCATCTCTTTGGTTACAAATGAAGCCCTCGTACTGTTACTTTGTCCCCTTAATTCACCCCCTGCCCTCCGCTGGCCAGTGACCCGGGCTACAGGTAACCTAACATCCCAGCTTGAATTTTTGACTCTGGTTCAACATCTCCTTTATAAAAACAAATTCTCCAAAATCATTTCCATTCCAAGTTACAATTCCCAGGGGCCCAGTGTGGTCTAGCGGTAACAGAAGACAGACTCGGGAGACCTGCCTTGCCTCTGCATCCGGCCTGCCGTGTGATCCTGAGCAGGGCACTGACTTCTCTGTGCCTGTCTGCTGCACTGTGAAATGGGGGTGACAATACATCGTCCGGCTTTGTGAAACACCCGGAAAGCCTCGGATAAAAGGGCTCTCAAAGGGCTGTGGTTTTCAGTGGGCTCGTTTAACCTTGAGCTGTGGCTTGTTGATTTTATGAATCTTAGTGCGAGATTTAAAAATCCTTTTCCGTCAGCAACAAGCTAATTTGTATGGTGTGGTTGGTAAGTGACACTTTCCCACGTGGTTAATATGCTGTATCTGTACTGAGTAATCACACAGTGCATACATTATGGTTGCATGTTTTCTATCTAAACTTACTAAAAGTCAGTTGTAAAGGGGGTGATTGAGTGGCAGGTCTGTGAGAACAGGACCTGAGAGCAGTGGTCCCCGGCTCTCACCACGAGACATAATTCCTCCCAACTAGCATACGCAGCTCGGAACAGAATTCCTTACGTTACTCTCTGGTCCAGTTCTATAGCGATGCTCGGGAGAAGTGGAGTCGCTCAAAGTCTGGGTTGACTGAAGTGATGCAGGGAATGAGCGCCGAGGCTAGTAGTGCAGATGGGCGGTATTGGGATATGCCAGAGCCACCTCATGCACCTTTCCCCCCACCCTCCGCCCACCACCACCTCCTGGGCCATGCCCGGGTAGGAGAGAGTCCAATGGAGGGTGGAGAAATCAGCCACGAGACCAGAGCCTGGGCTGGCTAGACAGGAGCCAGTGGCTGTTCCCTCCCTGTGGCACACACTCTAGGGAGCTAGCCGGGAGGTGCCAGCCAGGGCTGCACGCAAGGAGGTGTCCTGATTTCCCAGAGCATTCAAGTTACTCCTTGTAGCGCTCGAGTCAGCACAAAGCAGCCCGTGCTCCATGTCACACGGGACTGGAGCAGCATGTCCTGGAGCCCCCTCTGGGTGCTGGCATGGCAGCACCGGCTGACCGGACCTGGGCATGGATGAAAGGCTGCGCGGGGATGCCGGCTAGTCCCGCCTCGTGCTAATGAATCTTCTGGGCTCAGCCAGCACCTGCTGGAGCTGATGCTAAGGTGAAGTGGGTGCAGCAAACCCAGCTGACATGTCCCTGGCCGGTCACAGCTGCACATGCCCACGCTCCCCTCGCGCTGGGGTGTTCCGCTAGGTGCTCAGTTTGTGACCCCGAACAGGGCACTGAGGCCCTGCCTGCCCCTGCACGGTGCCTCCACCTGGGCAGCCAAAGCTGAGGTACTCGAATCACTAGTCTGGTTTGAGAGCCTTGGCCACAGTGTTGTGGTGGCCACTCACCCGTCCCCAGAACACCGGCCATTCGGGTACTTCTGGGACCAGCGTGCGCCTGCCCCCCGCGAGCGTGACTTCACACACACGGTGCGTGCGAGGTTATGCTGGAGGGGGCGGAGCAGCACACGCCTGAAAATGGCATCCCCTGTCCTCCAATACCAGACAAAAACCATGCCCCCATACCAGCCGGGGGACAAACCTCTCCGAAAGAGTCTGTCCAGTTTAACACCAGATGAGTGGCCCCCCCTCCACAGTGTTCAGCTCTAACGTACCCCAGGATCACCTCCATGTGTGCCCGGGGCTTTGCCGAGCAAACAGGAAGAGCTGGCATGGGGCCTGCCCCCACGGTCTAACAGTGGCCATTGTGTGATGGTGACCCAGAGTACAGGGTAAGGGAGGGTGAGGCGCATACAGTCCTGCAGCTAACTCTTGGAAAGTCAATCAGTGGCCCGCTCCACAGACTGAATCCTCTGCGCCTCAGTAGCCCAGGTGAGGCAATAGGTAGCAGTGCCCGGGGCCTTCGCGGTGGGGATTTATTATTTGAACTCTGATCTGGTTCCTGGCAGGTGGCCAGAGGAAGGAACCACTTTGCTAATTGCACCTATTTGTGGTCACTTACTGTGTAAGCTAAATGTGCGGCTGGTCTCCCTGCTAAAGCTTCCAGGAGAGCCTGGCTACCGAGGGACGCTGCCTTTGCCCGGGCCCCGTAGCAGAGCCGACAGATTGTAATGGCCAGGGCCGGCCTTAGGAAGGGCCGGGCCCAATTTCGATGGGCCCCCGCCGCCTAAATGCCGCTGAGAGAGCGGCAGCGATTGAGCTGCTGCCAAAGTGCCACCGACAGATATTGCAGGGCCCCTCTCGGCTGTTGCGGGGCCCCTCTTAGGCGCAGGGCCCGATTCCACAGAATCGGGGATATCGGCCTAAAGCCGGGCCTGGTAATGGCCTGTACTGCAGCAACCGAGGCCCAGCCGCACCGTAACAGCCGCCCCAGTAAGAGCTGCTGATTCGCAACACAGGGCCTGATTCGTCTCTGGAAGAGACCACCTGGAGCAATCGCAATGGCTTTGGGATGCTCCGAACGTTTCAGTTCAATGCAGCCGCCGTTACTGACATGCTGCCGGAGCTTTCGTTCGGAAACGAAATTTCATCCAGAGCGACACGTTTTTCTGGGTGTTGGCTTGTGGCGAGAACAGCGTTTTCGAAGGGGCTGTTTTGATTCAAAGTTTCCGCCTCGCTCTTGTGACGGGCCTCTAACACCAGCAGAAAAACAAACAAACCCTTCCAGCAATGGGCCCAAGCCGCTGCGCTCAGGGGACGTGGCTGGAACCAGCTCAGCCCCCCACTCGAATTAGTCACTGTTAGCCTAACCCTAACCCTAACGCCATGTATGATCGTGTATCAGCCCAGCAGCATGGCGGTAGCGGGCGTTCTAGAGAAGCCTCAGCCAGCCTCCTTGTCTGTCCAATGGCAGGATTAGCTCCCCTCGCTAGCCCCGTGGCCAGCGTCAGTGGGGCTCCTGCCAGCAGACAAGGCCCCTCCATGCCTCAGCAATGGGGAGGAAGGTGGGAGGCCGGGGCAGGGCAGAGCTGGGGAAGGAAGATTGCTGGGGCCCACTCTGCTGGCGGAAGGGAGGTGGCCCCAGGACAAGGCCGCCACTCCAGTGGGCACCGCTGGGCGTAGCCCTGGTCCCGCTTCCTGGAGGAGGAGGGTGACCGGGAGGATCTATCTGTCGGTAGCAGCAGCAGGAGGAAGGTGCTGGATGGGCCTGGAGGAAGTGCTCCCTTTGTTAGGCCCCATGGGAGTCAAGCCCTGAGATGCCATCAGCAGTGCCCTTCAGCGTGGGCTGCCCAGGGAAACAAGAGGCCCTGCCTCCAGTTGTCCTCAACGTAAGCAGCCCCTGCCACCCCAGGCCCATGCTCCCGTACCCCCTGGGCACAGCACTCCCGGGCCAGGCCGGCGGTGGGAGCCGAGTGCGATTAGCATGAGAGATGTGAAGTCCGGTTCCCAGACGCGCTGAATTCGGAGGGGTAAAAATAAAAATCCACTCAGAGCTGGTCCTGATGTAACAACAAACCTCTCAATAGGCGTTCATGCAACAGTGCCTTGCAGATTACACGTAGGACCTGCCACTGGCATGCAGCCACCTCTGGGGTGGAACGAGGCAGCTGTTAAACAGCAACACAACACAGCAGCTCAGGACAGGGACCCAGCTAGGGGATGGACCTGCAGAAGGCAGCAATCCTACCAGGTCAAGGGGATAGCTTAGTGAGCTACTCAGCACTCCATCTCCCAGCTGTGAGATTTAATGCCTGGCCGGCCAGCACTGAGAACTGCAGCCTCCTCTCTTGCCCCACAGACTGGTGCAGCCCAGACAGCAGCCTCCCCGTCCAGCTGGTCTCAGCCCGGCCTTGGATCCCGTGAGTGAGCCATTCGCCGGGGCCTGTGCCTTTCCTGGCTTGCCTTCTTGGGGAGAGGCTGATGGTGACCACGGCCACCCGCCCCCTAATAACTGCTCTGAGATACCCATTGAGTTTGCGAAGGCCACTGAGCCGCCAATGGGTGATCTCAGCTTTCAGTCACCAGCAGCACAAGCCAGACTTGAACTAGCACACTCGATGCCCAAAGGCTTCGTAGCTACTGACCAATATCCTGAGCCACTCATCACTGCTTTAACCTCCCCTGAGCTCTTATGCTTCTGTACGCTGCCCCTCACTGGTGTTTGCACAGAGGCTTTGGTGGCATTTTTTGTAGCGTCTCCTTTAAAAATGCATCTCATTTGCTACGGCCAAGTGCGTAACCCAGCAGCGTTTAGTCAGTAACTCCTGGCCAGGTCAGCTGCGTTGCCGTGCTGTTCATGGATCATTAACCAGCCGGGTTCGAGGAGGGTAAGTGCAGGTGCCACACCTGCTACCTGTGGAGAGCAGAGCTGTTAGGAACGTCCAGCAAGATTTCTATCACGTGGGGCTGTTTTCCGGAAAGCTCAGCTCTAGGAATTACGTGGGGCAGTTCTCTGGCCTGTGCTCTATAGGAGGCCAGACCTGCTGATCACAATGGTCCTTGCTGGCCTGGGAATCTAGGAATCCAAAGAGCCAGACTGGACATGCCTATTAGCCTAGATTGAAAATAAAATCCAAATAACTGTTGTTAAAAAATAAAAACAAAGAGCAAAAGCAATTATTCCACATTATGCAACAACTCTGTTTCCTGTGATTTCACTAGAGGCTATGGGGCCACTGACTTCAACTAAAACTGATGAAGGTAAATACATGTTCACGCAATGTACAGTTAGCCTGTGGAACTCATTGAGACAAAGAGCTTGGCAGGATTCAGGAACAAGACGCCCCAGATTTACGTGAGTAGGGATAAAAAACAACCAGACATAAAGCCGGTGAGTTCTACCTTCATGCCACAGGCTATGAGATCGCTGCTCACTAGCAAACGCTTCCGGTTTAGGGATGCTGCCTCCCCAAACGTGGGAGCATCGGTGGTGGGCTGCTAAGCCAGCCCCTTGGGGGTTCTGGGGCCGGGTCCTGCTCACATATCGCCGTGAGTGAGGCATCAGTGGGGTAACACAGAGGTAAAACCCGTGGGCCTGAGAGGAGACTCATGCCAATGGATTTTGATTGTGGCGTTTGGAACTGGGCTGCTGGAACAAGGCACTGGGCTAAATTCCTTCCGCTGAGGAAACCACAACCCTCCTCTCTCCCCGCTGCGCTTCACAGGCCTGCAGCCTCGCCGTACCCACGCCAGGTGCCTTGCTGCCCACGCCCTGACACCGCGGCTCTGCGGGGTGCACAAGGGAGCCGGGGTGCAGCCTGAGCTGTGGGAAGTGGGTGTCTGTCTGTAAGTCCCCTGGTGCCTGCAGGTCCCTGAAAGCTGAGCCCTGCCCTAGCTGGGGAGTGTGCGCACGGCCGTGCCGGGGAGGCCTGTTTGCATAGGAAAGTGGCCGTGTGCTCTGAGGGCCGGATCATTTCGTGCATGATCTTATCTGGCGCGTGCCCCAGCGGCCCGTTCCCACACTCCACATGCTCCGCTGCCAAGCCTGGGGCTCAGCCTCTCGGCATTACCCGGCTCAGCGGGCAGGCAGGAATCCCCGAAGAAAGAAAACATTTTCAGGGTTGACAAGTCCGGCATTTGCATGTCTGTTTTCAGAGCAATCACCATCTCCGCGGATTAAGCCCTTTTTTCCCATCCAGTCCAAAGTATGAAAACATTCTTGACATAGTTGCCTGCAAAGGGATTTCTATGGGGTAAAATACCGCACGTCCCGTGTGAGGCCAGTGATTTGCTTTGAAAAGAAAGAAAGAAAGAAAAGTGCCGCTCCAGTCAAATAGGTTGTTAGTTTTAAAGTGGATAATGCATGAGCCGGCCCCGCCGAGCCCAGGGAATACACCCATTGGGAGAGCGTCACATTCCTCCCGGCACCAGATCCGTTACCGTGCACCTCATTGTCCTGGGGCTAGTGCTGCTCAAAGCTCATCAGTTTCGCTCCCCACGGGGTCTGGACCAGGCTGGATTCGTGCGCCCGGAGCTTTGCTTTGAGCCGTGGGCTGGGGAACGAATCCAAAATCTCACAGGGGAGCTCAGGCAAACCCGCCCGGCCTCCTTTGATTTTGCAGCCAGACTGCGAGATTTGCACGGGTGGGTGGGGTGTGTTCAATGGACACCCCACTCATTATAGTGCAGGATGGGGGTGGCGGGTCCCCCCAGCCCCACCAAAACTGTGCTCAGGACGCTGTGGCTCGGGACCGTCTGGATAATGGGCTGGCTGATAACGTCCTGACGCATGGGGGAGTTTGGGACCTAGTTCCAAATGGCTGGTCTGTCTTCACAATGGGCTGAACGGGAGCCAAATCCGCACGTCGGCTCCATAGCCCAGTTCACGCCGAGGGTCCATGAGCCTCAGCAAATCGTTCGGGAGCCCTGGGCCAAGCCTGGACTTGCCAGCAGGGCCCAGAGTGCCCTGCATCAGCGCCCGGCGCCGCGTCCTGCTGCTGCTGCGGGGGAGAACTCGCCTCTGGCACTGGCTGGAAGATTTCCACCAGACAATGCCGCTTCACGTTTCTCAGGAACGTGTCATTTCTGTGGCTGGAAACCTGCCAGCTCCCTTACCTTGTGGGCGACGGCAGGGCTGGCTCCTGGGAAGCTCTGGCTCGAGCCAAGACTCAGGACAGCCAGGCTCCCAGCTCCTGGGTCACCCACCACATGGGCAGCCTGAGCTCCAGGAGCCTCCTCAGGGTTGGTTTGAAAATGTCAAACCGGAATCTGGCTCTGATTGTTTAAAATGATCACTTTGGAACCACCTCCCCCCAGTCCACAGGGCATGTCAAACCGGCCAGTTTCCAGTCGGATGTGGAACTAAACGGCTTGGGGTGGGGGGGATAATTGCCACGGAGGAGGAGTGCCACGGCTTGGCCAACCCTAGTCCCAACCCACCCAGATACCATCCTTGTGTGCTGGATTTCCAGCCAAGCCCAGCCCGCGCAGGCAAGAAGGCTGAGCCGCTGCTAGGCTGCCCTGGGACACAGGTGACCTCGGTTCAAGGTCCTGCATTGCCCCAGCCAGCCTGTGTGACCTTCGCCGAGGCAGGTAGGCGCTCAGGGCCCTGTCCCTACAACAGGGTGACACCACTGCCCTGCCGCACAGAGGCCGTGTGACGCTAACTGTTCAAGGGTGGCAGGTGCTGCTGAACCAGTGTTCACAGCCATGGGATTGCTGTCTACACCACTCCGGTCTCTTCTTCTTAACGCCTGCCCGGCCTGCACGCTTGATCCCCAGGTCTCCCCTCAGCAAGCGTTCCCCTCTCCTTCGCTGAGCAAACGATCGGCCCCAAGCTTGCTGGCACCCTGAGCTGTGTCTGAGCCAGCTCCCGGCCCCATTGCATGATCCCTGGTGAGGTGTGCAGTAGAACTACCTAGCGAGGGACAGGTGGGATGGGGCCCCCCCCTGGAGCATGGCGGGACAGAAGGGCAAGAGAGGAGCGGTAGGTGGGGAAAGGGAGAACACTTGGGAACCGCTGCTTTTTGAGGGGTCCAGACCACCTGGCCTTGTCTGACGCCACGAGGATGGGCTTGGGTTCCCAGACGAGGCAGAGCCAGCTGGGTGCATCAGAGATACCAGCTAGAAAAGAGCTATGGGCCATCATCCCCCCGCAGCCTGCTCCAGCCTGCCCAGGGTAGACTTGCTCCTCCTCGACTTAACTGCCTGAAGTGTGGGAGCTCCCACCACTGCCTTTCGGCAATTAATCCGCAGCCTAAGCACTCGGCCCAAATGACTGGCCCTACGGTCCACCCTAAACTTTTCCTTTAGTTAGACTCAGCCTTTTCTCCTTCGCAGGCCTGGCCAGGAAGGGTGGGCTTCCTAAAGGGATTCAGGCACCTGATGCCCATTGATTTCCCAATTGTGTGGGTTAGCAGATACAGCGCTAGCGCTGCACCAGCGGCAAACCTCCGATGTCCGGCTCACGCTTCGAGCAGTTATCAGACCAGCGCTCAGAGGGGCTCGGTTTTGAGCTGCTGTGTGCAAAGAAAGGGAGCTAGTCAGCTGGCTCCATCCTGGGGCCGAGCAACGGTCGGTGGGTGCCTGGTTTGAGCAGTGCAACCTGACTGCTGCGCTCAAACCACAGTGCTGTGCCTGCAGCCTGAACTGCCCCAACAGAGCGTCGGGGCCAGGCATCACATGGGCAGTTGATGGCTTTTTTCCCACTACCAATGAGGTGGTGCTAACTACTGGGTAGACAAGGGAACTGGCACTTAACCCCCTTGTGACTCGGCAAATTGAGTGCCCCTTTGTGCCTCAGCGTGCCCGGCTGTGAAAAGGCTGCACTGCCTGTCTCATGGTAGAAGGCGTCAGTCTGCTACTCAAAGGAAAGGCTCTTTCATGCATTGCACAATTAGTCTGTGGAACTCACTGCCACAAGGTGTCATTGTGGCCATGAGCTCAGCCAAAGTCAAGAAGGGGCTGACCATGTCTCTGGCGACTGAGCACATCTTGTGTTGCAATAGTAAACCTTTCAAAACAGCCACATTTGGCCAGGGCTCTAAACCCTCCATTAGCGTCTGGGCGAGACGGCCAGGCAGGAACTGCCCTGGGAATAAGCCCAGCAGAATTCCTTGCACCGTCTTCTAAAGCAGCTCGCACGGGCCTGAGTCGGAGCCGGGGGATACGGCTGGCCTGACTCATTCCGGCAGAGCCACTGGTAGCACGAGCTTGGAGCCCTTCAGCTGACAGGTGTGATGCCACGAGCACACACTATTATCATCCTTGCACGTAACCCGCTCTCCCGCAGCGCACGAGCTGGGACAAGCGTCTGTAGAGACACCACCCAGCTCTGTCCCGTTGTGATGTGCGGCGCTGTTATTAGCCACATGCTCCAGGCAGTGACACTGGGTGCTCTCTTGTGGAGTACAAGGAGGGAATCCGCCAGGCTCTGCTAGGATCCCAGCTCCTGTGCTGTGCTGTTCTTTACAGGGCCCGGGGGAGCAGCCTGATGGATCTGGGGGCTGAGCAGAGCCAGCGGAGGGGTGCTATTTCCTGGGGTGCTTTTTCCTTTCTTTCCCACCCAGCCCCTCCCTGCCACAGGTTTGCTTCACGGTTAAATGAGGCGCTAATCTAGGGGCTAATGCCGCTTTACCGGGGAGAGGCTTAAAAAGAAAAAGTGAATCATTTCTCAGTTCCCCGGCCCGTAATCTCTCTTGGGAACATTAATTATGAGTTTGCGCAGAGTGCCCCAAGGCAAGTGCTACTTTCCCAGGACAATTAAAGTTACTTAATTCTTACAAACTGTGTGTGCCGGGTCTGTGGCGTCCCCGGGGCAGGCTGGCCGGCGTGGCGCACACGCTTTCTCGGAGCAGCAATTGAACATTCTGTGGGAAAGTCTGCGCCTTTGTAAATCCTTCAGGATAATCTCCCCAAATCCCCCCCTCCCGCCCCCACCCCCGAAGGATGAATGAGTCAATGGGCTGAGGACTTG
This sequence comes from Macrochelys suwanniensis, assembly GCA_033296515.1. Classification (NCBI taxonomy): domain Eukaryota; kingdom Metazoa; phylum Chordata; order Testudines; family Chelydridae; genus Macrochelys; species Macrochelys suwanniensis. The sequence goes on along the minus strand of CM065783.1, from coordinate 1,495,101 downwards.
CTACATTCTGCCTCCGCTGGGGCAGCCGCTCCTGATGGGCCAGGAGGCTGCCCTGGGATTTCGCATGCGTCTCTACGGAGCAATGCTGCAGGGCTCCAGAGGAGCTGGGAGACGGTCACAGAGCCTCTTGCAGGAAAAGTCGTGCGCTAGCAGGTTCTCTTAATTCTGTGCAATGTGTTTTGCAGCAAAGGCACCTTCTGGCTTGCTCTATACCAGGGATCTCAAACTCAAATCTCCACGAGGGCCGCAGGAGACCTAGTAAATTGGCCCGAGGGCCGCATCACTGACATCTTTACATACAATGATACAAAAGTATAGTCAATAATGAAGAGTAATAGAGTAGTCTATTAAAAGTCAATGTATTAACTTTTTAAAAGCTGTAATGCAAAGAGGGGTTTTAATAAACTATAAACACTCAGTAATGTTTGGCGCTTGGCTGCCAGTGGAGTCGGCGCCTATGGTGGGCCGCAGGAAATAACTCCGCGGGCCGCGTGTTTGAGACCCCTGCTCTGTACGCTCTGCCTCCTCTCTTCTGCCCCCAGCTCAGTGTGTCCTTACCTGCTGCTCTAGTGCCCCAGTGCTGGGTGCTGTAGAAATGTGTCAGGCCCTGAGCATACAGTGCTGCATGCGCGGCGGTTCTGCCTCCCTGCTTTCAGCTCTGGGCGGGCGTGCTAACCTCCCTGCTAGGGTGCAGTGGGGAGGGCGGGCTGGAGTGTGGGTTACACGTTTTCACACCAGGTGCCAGCCGCTCTGCCTAGAGAGCTGACCCGGCGCGTGGGCTGGTGTTGGAGGGAACAGCACGAGCATGGACCGAATCAACGAGCCGTAACCGGGGTGATGGGCTGGGCTGAGCAGGCCCGTGGGCTGCAGCACACTGCACCTAGGACATGACAGACCGACCAGAAAGGGGAGGGGCCGCAAAGGGAGGATTCCCGGCCAGCCATTGAACCCCACCAGCAGGCATCACTGACCCCAAGCCCTTCCTGTGGGGCTGAGCTCCCCGCTGGGCCCCCTTCCAGAGCTGCTGGCAAACCAGTGTCTGGAGCATTGGCACGGCCAGGCAAAGCCAGCCCGTCATGTTTAACTAGCCTCTGGGGTTCTGCTCATTGGGCCCATTGTTCTTGAGGACATTTGGGGGCTATTTCCCCCACTGGATTCTTTGTCCTGAGGCGCCTCAGAAAGACGTGGGCCCCATTTTATTTTGTCTATTGTCTTTTCCTCCAATTAGCCTTCCTCCCACCCCACTTCTCCCCCATTACGAGGCCTACCAATTCCTAGCGCACAGCCAGCTCACAGGTCTTCGCACAGGGCGTGCGCAGCATGGGTTCTGTTCACACATGAAGCGCTCCAGGTGCCAAGTCCTCACCAATGCTGCCGGCTCACAGCTGCTCCAAGTCCTGCTTCTACTTGGCCCACGTCCCCTTGGGCACCACTCAAAGGACATTTAGAAAGAGTTTTCCGCTGGAAGAGTGTCCGGCAATGCCCCCATCCGTCCCACCCACCACAAAGCCACCTCTAAAACCCAGTCCTGAAGGACCTGCTGATCTGGGGTGGCTGTTTCCTCTCTGGTGCCCCCAGGCAATTCAATGCTAACCATGTTGGGGGGCTCTGCTCCCAGGGGAGTTGGTGGTGAAACGCCCACTGGCTCCAGTGGCATCCGAATGTAGGCCAGTCCTGAGTGTTTTCAAACCTCCCGCCTCTGCTGAACACAGGAAACCGTCCCTGTGCCCGTTGGTCTCCAGTAACAGACACCAGGGCTAAGCACAATGCGCCCACGTGCCTTCACGCAGTGCCTTACCAGCGTATCAGTCAGCCTGGCTCTGGTGGGGTTCTTTCCCCCACAGTCCAGTTTGCCCACCAAAGGGACCAGGATCTGCCCTGGCTGGGCGGTGCTGGGGACAGGAGCTCACCCTGGGAACAAGAGAGGCAGGTGCCCAGGGGCATGGCTATTGGGTACACACCCAGCATGCAGGCACAGAGGGGTACTATGCTCCCCATGCACCGAGCCCAGGAGCTGCTCGCCGCTGAATAATTATGAGCTGAAGTAGCTGCTTTCCTGCCGAAGGACCCATGGGGCTTGACAAACGAGGAACAGACGGCAGGGTTCGCGCCACAGCTGAACAGGGGCCATTTCTGGGGTGACACATGACAGCTGGTTCACAGGCCCAGCAGGTCAGAACACGAGGTTTCTCACTGACTTTCAATTTGGCCACGTTACCAGCACCAACTTCTTACAGTCATAGGATTCAGGCTTCCTGAAGAAAGTGGCCAGTGTGATGAACACCTGGTGCTACACAAGCAGTTAATAACAGCCTGGTCGTGGGTTCTGACGTTCGTTCATGAGGCTTTAAGGCTGCGAGTCTGACACAGACGTCATGGATTCCGGGACTTTGGCCGGTGCGACTGACCCCAGGGCCACCCGAGCACCCAGCTGCACCGCCCCCGCCCCCAAAGGGCCGGTGCAAGAAAGTTTCGCACCGTAGGCAAAACTTCCTTGCGCCAGCCCTGCGCCCCCCCCCAATGACGCCCCCCCCCCCAGCCAGCTCCCCCGCCTGTGGGACGGGAGCTCAGCCCCACCACCCGCGGGCCGCGAGAGCTGATCGGGGAGCCGGGGGGCGGCTCGCCACGGCTGCCCCCCGGCTCGCTGCTCAGGCGCTGAGGGGGGACAGCGAGGCGGGGGGCTCACTGCGGCTTCCCCCCACTCAGGCGCTGGGGCGGGCAGTGGGGCGGCTCCCCGCTCAGCTGCTCAGCGGGGAGACAGGGGGCAGCCGCAGCAAGCCGCCCCTTGTCTCCCCGCTCAGCAGCTCAGCTGCTGAGTGGGGAGGCAGCGGGCAGCCGCCCACCGCCCCCCAAATCTTGGTGCCCTAGGCGACCGCCTAGGGTCACCTAGTGGGCGCGCCGGCCCTGCACCCCCAGCAGCAGCTGTGGTCCCAGGCCGCCCCCCTGCCAGCAGCAGTGAGCACCCCAGCAGACAACCCAGAGGCCCCCCCCCAACTCAGCACCAGCAGGCGCCTCCAGAGCCCCCCAGAGCCCACAAGATTTAGTCAGGGGACTAAAGTACAAGTCATGGACAGGTCACGGGCCGTGAATTTTTGTTTATTGCCCGTGACCTGTCCATGACCTTTACTAAACATACCCATGACTAAAACGTAGCCTTAGCCGTGAGCACATGATACCAAGTTATTCAGCGGTGAATGGCAGAAGCTGGTTTTAGGATTAGGATCTCTCTCAGGGAGAGGAGTCCTTGGACTCCTGGCTGATGATCAGGAAATGTACAAGGCCTTGCCCTCCTGCTTTCAGGGCACTGTGTGGCGGGGAAGCTTTCCAGGGGATTGCCCTGCTGTAAACCTGGGAGTGTGTTTCCTCCTCACAGGGCAGTGCCATGAGATCGAGTTGGCAGGGCCTTGGATTGTCCAGAGCAGCAATCTCAAAGCCGACGTTCACTCATATCAGGGTGCCCTGCTCTCTAGCCTGGCGTCAAAGGCCACCTACAGCAGTAGGCACTTGGCAGGAAGCGCGTACCTTACCTCAGTGTGGGGCTAGCTAGATCAGTCATCATGTGTAGTCCCTTCCTCTACGAGTAACCCTATTGACTCCAATGGGGGGTAGTCAAGGAGGGAAGGTACCGCTCCGTGTAAGGGAGCAGCACAGGAAGGTAGTATAGGGAAGATCCTGCTACACGAATCTGACCCTTTTTGCACTTCAATAAATTCTGCAAACGATTGCTGGCTCCAGATACCAGGTGCCCACTGCTGCCAGTCACAGCGCCATGTTTTCCATCGAGTATCCAAACAAAACCATTTAGAAACAGAATCCTGTTACATTGCCACTAACGAGCAAACTCTGGAGCAAAGCTGTTCTCTCTTAGGGACGCTGACATTTATTCCAGCATGTGGGCCCAAGCGAGAGCTGATTTTCCCCTTGCCTCAGAGGCTGGTCACTTTACAATCTCCCGACATTAGGGAAAAATGAACCAGCCGCACAGAATTCCCTTCAGCAAAGCTTTGGTGGTGAAACATCACCTGGCCAATTGTCTGCTCTACAGTGAAAGAAAAGAAAAGAAACTGTCCCCCTTCTAAAGAGTCCTTCATCCCTCTACTCCATTCTTGTTGCTGAGAAAGGAATTTCACCCCTCTCCCTTTCTCTCTCTTGTGCAATTAGATAGTCCCCAAACTGCCTGGAGGTTAATTGAAACCATAAGCTGCTGTCACTGACAAGTGTTAGAAGCACCCGGACAATGAACAGTTTAGGTGTTTTGAAAAGGATGATGTAAGTACGTTTTGTGATGAAAGCCTCGCTGACAAGAGATGCAAGCCGATACCATGAGAACGGCCACAGGTATGAGGTCATTCTCTTCCGCAGATACCACCAGCTTCTTTGGTTAGTTTAGCCGGCCCATTTGATACGCGGTTTGTTATTTAATAGCCAGACATGGGCGAACCTGCATGTTCCTGCTACCGCCCTACGAGGGGTCGGCCGTCTTTAACACAGGCCGTGATTACCGAGAGGGTAAAATGTCCACATCTGATGAGAGTAAAGAAGGAAATCCCATCTGTGACTGGAGAAAGGAGCAAGATTAGTATTACTTGCTGCCAGTGGGCTCAGTGCTACGGGAGACACACCAGGAGAGTTCCTGCCCCAGGAATAAAGGCCAGTAATGAGGCTGGGTAAGTACTTGGCTCTCTAGAAGAGAAACGATCACCCACTGAAGCTACACCCGTAACCTGCTGATCTGAAACCTGTGTCCCGTGAAGATCCTGCCGATGAGCCAGCCCAGGGTGGGCTAGCGATGGCCTTCAAAGGATTGTTCCCTGCACTGTATTCCAACGGTCTTCCCCAGTCCAGTTTTGAGCTCTTTGAGCAATGGGGCTTCCGTCTGCCATACGCTTTGGGAAACAATCCCGTGGGCCGAGGCCCCAGTCTCACAAAGACAATGACATGGTGAGGTCCCGGCCCCCACAGTGAGCCCCTGTGAAGGGACGGGGCTGCCCTCCCGGCTCGTGGAGCAAGATCCCGGCCTATCACTCATCAGACCACACAGTTACAAAATTCCCTCTGCTTGCTCTCAGCCCCGGCTCCTAGTTACACGCACTATGAGACTAGCTCAGCAGCCAGCAGAAGAATTTGATTTTTGTTCAGCTTTAAAAAAAACAAAAAACAAACAAACCTCTTTTCATTGTGATTAAATCCCGGAGTAAAATGGACTTGGTAGCTCTGCCACCACTAAGCAACACAAAAAGAGCAGGTGACCATGTGAGCCAGGCTTTTCCATGAGAAAAAAAGGTCTAATCTTGTCTCAATAAAAGCAACATCATGCCAGTGTAATGTGTGGGGCAAAAGCGTTAATGATGCTGGCAGTAGCCCAGCAAAGTTCAGGGGTCACCCAAGTGTAATTAAATTCCCACGGGAAGGTAAAGAGCAAGATCTCTCTCAGGTGTAACAAGGAGCACACAGGACTGATAACGCTTCTGTTGTGGGTTAGCTTTAATCTTGCGCATCACCGCCATGTTCATTCATTGCTACACCTTCCTCCCAGTCCCTCTGCAGCTCTGCCTCACTCCTCCCATCTGCTGATTGCTTTGCTCCATGCAGGATGTGAAAGATGTAGTCCGCTAAGGCATTGCTGCACTGACTGGCTGCAGAGAGCGCTCGCTGAGGCTGCTGGGGAAGCTTTGAGGTTTCCTGCCGACCCCAACAGCTTGGCTGGACCAGGATCACCCTGCCAGGATGGAGACGGTTGACATTTTTTTGCATTTACAAATTTCAGAGAAAAAGAGTTGGGGGAATTCCATAAATGTTCCCCCCCTTCTGTTGACCAATTACAAAGCTGGTTTACATTTTCTTTTAATTTTAACAACATTTTGATTCTCACCCAAAAAGGTAAGCAAGAAAAACTGTTTCTTTTTTAAAAACCCTCCTATTTTTCACCCAGCTCCACTCCTGGAGTTGATCTAGGACTTGCAGAGTTGTCCATGTGTGGTCTGGTCTGTCAGTCTGTCACTCACCTCAGGTCTGTACACTCACAAAAACAGCCCTATCCCACAAGTGACCCAAGCAAGAGGCTATGTAAAGCCCACAGCTTCCTTCCTTGCCCAGTACAATGGAAACAGCTGTCTTGGAGGAGTAGGTACCCATGCAGGCTGGTCATGAAGCCCTTCAGCTCTAGGTTGCTGGTATGAAGGCAGCTTGGGCTGATAGTAGCTAAAAGTTGCTACCACATGACCACCCTGCTCCCCTGGAGTTAGCTGGTGGCTACCTTTGGGGGCTGTATCTGCCTTCCGTACTGGGCTCTGGGAATCTCATCAGTTGTCACAGTGTCATTTAACTGATGCCATTGTTACCCCGCACACAGCCCTGCGAAGTGAGAGAATAAACATTATTCTCCCATTTCACAGATGGAGGAACTGAGGCCAACCTTTTCAAACCTGGGCACAAGATGTTGAGCCATATTGAGGCCCCTCAGTAAATGACCTGCTTTGCAGAGGTGCCGGGCAGCCCTGGCACCCACTGAAGTCAATGGGAACAGTGGGTCTCTCTTCAAATGCTTTCGTTAATTTGGAGCCCAAGTGACTCAAGACCAGACGGAGTCAGGGTGGGAGCCAGGCTGAGACTTTAGTGAGCTCGTTCCCCTCTCGGCCACACCAGGTTTATGCTGGGAGAACAAAAGCGAACTGGGTTCAGACCAGCCATGCCCGGAGGATTCTATTATCTGCACTCACTGCTAGTTTATACACAGCCCTGGGATGGGACTGTGTTTTCCAAGCCACAGAGTAAGGGCACATGTGTCCCTACAACGCAGTGTAAATCTCTGCTCCCCCAGCCTGTGAAGCTGTGTAAACTCCCAACATTTCCATGTTAGGTTTATATGATTACATTTACAGTAAGTAAATTGACAGATTACATTGTGTACACAGATTATGTAAACTGATTCAAAAGCTTGATTTACATAGAGCTTGTTGAAGGAGTGTGATTTCTTCGTTAGGCCATGGGACTAAGCATCAGGACTCCTGGGTTCTATTCTTGGCTCTGCTGAAGACTCACTTTGAGCTCAGACAAGTCCTTTCCTGGAGCTCATCTTTTCCATCTGTAAAATGGATGCAAGTGATCATTCTTTTCCAGTTAAAAGGGGCTGTTGCCTGCCAGATAACCATCCAATGATGCAATCAGCACAGAGCTGAGGGATGCAGCACACCAGCTCCATCAGAGTGGCACAAACCAACGCTAACGTGGGGCAGACTCTGACTCCGGCTCTTTGCCCACAGGAAAGGGGTAGTATGGGTAGCAGTATCAGCTATCCCACACAGTCCCTCCAATGCGCTTCACCGCTCACCTGAAGAGCTGGGTGTGCTGTGGGGTCCCCACTAGCCATTCGCTCTCTGGTCGCTGTGCTGAGGCCTCCAAACAAAGAGCGACTTATAAACACGCCAGCTTTTGTGAGCTGGATCTCTGGGCACCAGGAACTGAACTGAGACCGACACATGGAGTTCACCCAGAGAGACAGAAGCTGGTAACGCCTCCAACCGGCGACCTACGGGTGAGAGGCTGCACGGTACACCCCAACCCTAGGACCTGAGCCACCTGGTCCTGCCAGGCGCTTTAGCGCCCCCGATGTCAACGAGAGTGATGCCGGGGCAGGAGGGCCTCTGTGTGATTTAAGATGTGAGAAGGTCAAAAGTTTTCTCAAGTCGCTATCAAGAAGCTGAGCACTCCGCCCCCGGTATCTACCCCCACATTTATTGTCCATAAGCAAATACTTGTGTTTCATAAATTCCTCCAGCGTGACTCACCCTCCTCCTGCTTAAACCAACACAGACCACATCAAACACTATCACGCCATCGAGAATTAATCATTAATTTTGAGTATTTGATAATATTTTGCCAGCGTTATTTCCCCCTCTGAATTAATAAAGGTTAAACCTTAAATCAGAACCTATGTGGAAAATTCAACACATCTTTTCGTCTTTAAAGCCTGCTTGTCTGGGGCGGGGGCGGGGTTGTAGGGAACAGTCCAGAGCTGGTGCTGTTTTCCTTTCTCTCCCCTCCCCACACCTGTTATACACATGTCTAGAGATGGGGTCAAAGCAGCACGCTGGCTCCATGCTCCCAGACTTAGGCTAGGACCAGATCCAGATCCGAACTACGTAGCAGCCCCGATCTCGAAGTGCGCGATGGCGCACCCTGATCTCCAGGGGTCTGGAGCCCAAGCCAACGCTGCAGCTCAGACTCGTCTCCACTAACGCGTCTCTCGGAACCCGGCTGACGAGGAAACCTGGCGAGCTATTTGTGCCTCGTGTCCTGCACCCAGCCGGGGGGCACCACGCCGAGGATGCAGAGCCTTGATGCTCCTGCAGTGACTGCTCTAGGGATGCTGACAAGCCCCTCCCAGAGAAGCTCAGAACCGCTAGAGCCGGGCCTAGGAAATCACAAACGGGGAGACGGTCTCCAGGTGCATGTTCTTGCTGAATCCTTTGGGAACAAATTGTAAAACCAAGTCAGACGCTGAGCTCAGATGCAGGCAGGCGGCTCCTCGGCCTTCCAGCAGCGCTCGGCCTTTTAATGCCACGTTTTGTACTTTTGCTTCCTTTCATGTCTCAGCCATGTGCTTGGGTGACACGCTGAATTTCATTCAGAATTACTTTTGGTGAACATTTCATTTCAAAGTTCTGCGACCCAAGCCCTAAATCACTCACTTCAGAGCTGCTGGGCTATTCATAGCCCATAATTTCATAAATGTCGGTGTTTTTGTTTCCTGTTCACAAACTATGCACCAACGGACTCCAATTTTTACAATGGCTTCGTTGTTCTAAATGGTTTGAACATTTTATGCCGGCATATTTCAGCCTCTGAGTTGTTTACACACTATTTTACCTTGACTCTATTATTTGGAGGGGGTGATGGGTCACTTACATTACATGGTACTGCCTCTTCTCCCTGATTGGATGGGTGAAACTTAAATACACACACTGGTATATAATAAATGCAACACATTGTCACCCATTAACAAATGACGTACGGAAGGAGGAAACATCTGAGAGAGCCTGAGCCTAGCTAAGCAGTGAGCCTTTTGGTCCTCATGAACATTCTTGCAAATGTTCATGGAAGTTGGATAAAATGGGGAGGGGGGAATGCTGTCAGAGTGAGCTGTCATCTTTATAGAAGTGAAGGCTTGGGGATATATTTTGGAAGGATCCCCCATGGCTAGAGCCCTGCAAATCTGCGGATATCCGCGGACCATGCTTGCTGATAACAAATCGGATACGGATACAAATGTTGTATCCACGCGGGGCTCTACCCATGTTGTTCTGCATAGTTTCCACAGGTCCCTCTCTAGCTCATTTTTAAAATAAACCATGTTCTGTGAGTGTGGAGAGCGTCATAGTTACTGCCAATTCTTTCACTGTAAAAGTCACAGGTGCCATAAACTTTATTGAAAAGGTGTTTACAAACTCCCTATGTATTCAATGCAAACAGGGTGGGCTTTTTTACCATTGCTAACCCTCTTCTGGAGCCTGACAAGCAGGGTGCTGGCAGTAATTCGCTGTCATGTGAAAAGACTGTTTTACCAGAGTTGGAAAATGGGCAAGTCTGATATTTTCTGGTTTAGTCTGCTTTGGTGCATGCAGTAAGGTCTGACACACAGGACAGCCAGGGAGGGACCCTGGCAGGGCTACAGATGTTGTACCCATCACATGGCAGGAGTCCATATCCAGTGACTCCAGTGGCTAAGGTCACAGTAAACCTTTGTGGAAATCATTTGCCAAATTCTCCTCTCGTTTAGACCAGTGCAATCCCATTATACTCAGGGGTTGTTGCTGTAAGTGAAAGAAAGCTCTTCCCCCACCATTGAAAATAATACTATAGTATTCTACAACAACATAAGATGTGTGATGGACCAAATTCGCTACGAGTGTAACGCCGCTGGATTTATTCTCACCTCTTTATCAGCGACATGACTAAAGCTTTTTGCTACAGGACGCTCTCAGTGGAGATTTCGAAAGGCAATGGCATGGCACGGCAGAGTCTGCTGTGTACCGTTTCTATATGCTGGCTCACGTCCCATGTGTACATTTAAATCTGACTTGTGCACTTTAAAGACACCTCAGACTTTGATTGCACTAGAATTGGTTGGGATCTCAGTATCTCCCTTATTCCCACGTACTTTCCCCTATAAATGCTTTGTAGTCACATTATTGCTGTTTGGAGGTTTGGCTTTAACAGCCTCCAATAAAGATATGAGCCTATGAAAGGACAGAAGCAGTCCCAAGATTAGTCCAGCAGTAACAACCGAAGAGCAGGTGCCTACTATACTGGCTCTGGGCAGTGGCACAGTTAATAGACAACAGTGGCCTGAACTGATTTAGACAGGGGGAATGTCCCCTACAATGTGGAAGGCCAATGCAAGGGTCTCCAGCCCCTCAGCGCTGAATGGAGGTTGTGCAGGAGGAATACCAGTAGACCACAGAGCAGGAAGACCTGCTCACCCCCAAGTGCCGAACGATGACATTTACGTAGGTCGTGTGACCGCCAGCTCCCCACACAACTGACGCCAAGGGGCTGCGGGAGCCATTTCAGTCTGCAGGCTGGAACAGAAACGGCACAGCCCAGGAGGAAACGTGAATTTCACTTCCTGTCCTGCTCTGTACTCCTGCCAGAATACAGTGCATTTCAACCTTAGCTAGAGGGTGTGCTAGCGCAAAGGGGGAAGTCTTGGCCCCGCTGAAGTTAATGAGAGTTTTGTCGTTAACTTCAGTGGGGCCACAATTTCACTAAAAGGGTTTAAATTTGGATCCCCCTCTTAAAAAGAGTGTACAAGAGCCTATTATTTACCTGTTGTGCATTAGGCACCTGATCCTGGGGAAAGAATCAGTTACAATGTCTTATTGGCGCTAAAATAGCTGCTGATCTACTGATTGGTTTATTTAGGCCTTGGGGAGTTTTTGCCTTTACATTCTCGGTTCTGTAACTGACAAATATTTGGGCCCAATCCTTCACCCAAAGAACTCAGTGAGAGTTTTGCCACCGACTGACTTCAAAGGCAGCTGGACTGGGTCCTTGAAATCTTATTTCGGTTATAGGCTGTTTTTAATTGTTTTGGATAAACACAGAAATAAGTGTAATTTGTTATACGATTTCTCTGCTTTCTTACCAAATAAAAATATACTGTTTGAAAACTCCCAGCCTATCGGAATCTATACCAATTTAATGTTGCATATGCAAATATATTGAATCATTTTAGTGAATAATTAAAACCTGAGTCAAAGAACTAAAGATTTTTTTAAAATGTATTGACAATATAGTGGCTTCCTATAAGGGGAGGGATCATATTCTGTATTGCTGGAATCTGTGACATGCTGGTTCCTGACACTGGATTGTAAAACAATTGCACCTGTTTTGCTTTACGGAGGACGATGGAAAAACTGACCGTTTTCAAGTGTGAGCACAAATATCAATGTGCACACACAACTTTGGACTTGCACACAGATATGTCCAAGTTTGCACATACACACATCAAGCAAACTCAAAAGGGTTTATGGCTTTTCAAACACTAGCCCACTGTATAGAGCAGAACTTTGCTATGTCACACTAATGACTGGGAGATCTCTTCCTGATGGTCAGATATTGTGAATTAGCAAGTGAGTGAACTAAAACAAGGGCAAAATAATTCAAGGCCACCGCATCATAAAAGGTACGTTGCTCACTGATTTTGTATGTCAGGTGTAGTTTAAATTTAACTGTTTATGATACTTTGTGGTGTGCTCTGGGTAAGCCCAGATATTTTGCAGCATTAAATAAGATCTCACATGTAATCTGATGCCACTAAACTTTAATATTTACATCTTCATAGTGAAGCGAGAGGAGACAGTCAGGACTGTTGTGAGAAATATTAGATTAAGCAAATGAAGAAACAGCAAAGTTCTGCCTGTATGTGTGTGTGTGCACCTTTACATTATTGACAGATATAATTCACATTCTTTAGTGACTGAAATCTGGCGCAACTGGATTGACTCAAAAGGGACTGCAAATTATAAAAGCAGTGCAGAATTTGGCTTGTATGTTAAATAAAAATCAGATCCCTATTGTCTGGTGCATTATTAATAATTATCTGTATAGCACCAACAGCATGCTTAGGTGTCCTACAAGCGTGTATGAAGACAAAGTCCCTACCCCAAGGAATTTACAATCTTTAGAGCTATGTATTCTTTATAAACTAACTATGATAAGAGCGGGCAGTGTTCTCATTCTACTGCTATCTTGGGATACTAAATTAAAACTAAATGTCTGATCCTGGGAAACCTAGGATTAGGATAAGATCTACATATAAACATTAATGAGTTAAGCTAACTGTATCACTAAATCATCCAGCCAACTGAAGATGCTATCAGGATAAAATGCCAAGTATCAATTAACTGTATAATGTATTTACCAAAATACTTCTACTTACCACTTCAAGAAAATAAGGCCAACATCTGGGTGTCGGAAGGTTATTTTCTATAGCAACCTGACACTGCACCATACATCCCTTACTTACTGTAGTGTAGACGGTACAGAAGTCTTCCTTTCTCAAGTAGAGTACAATACATTTTAAACTAATTAACATAAAACAACATGAAGCAAATGAGGAGGGCGTTAGTAATCATGATCACAGCTTCCCCAAGCTCTTCCATTGGTAGAAATAATTCTCTAATGGAAAAAGATAGTTCCCCTGCACAGTGACAATTGGGTTTCATATAAAGCATTTGCCAGTCACAGCAGTGAATTCTTGTGGCACCTTTCTCTGAGAGATGCCATAAGCACACCTTTTATCCTCCCGTCCCACTCAGTCATCGGGACATACCAGGGCACAAGCCAGATGAAGGCGTAGCTGTGTTACCCCTGCTCTCTGACCTGGGGTGCCCTTTACCAGGCCTTGCTGCTCACAAACAGCCTCCAGCGTGGGAGTCACTCCCAGCTACGTCTGTGTCTTGGCTCTTACCAGCCTTAAAGATGCCCATAGGGTCACCCCGGCACACTCCCAGGCCCAGAGTTTCCCCCAGAAACGATGTCCTGTACTAGCTGCCCAGCCCGCTCCGGGGCAGTATGAATGTATTGTCTGTTATTCCTTTAAGGGAACAATATGCACACAACTTGTTACCCCAAATGGAGTTACCCAAACACTTCAATTTGAACACACTGCATCAGATAAAACAGTAAAACAAGTTTATTAATTACAAAGAGAGAGATTTTTAGTGGGTACAAATAATGAGGCATAAAAGTCAAAAATGGTTACAAGAAAAATAAAAATAAATCGCAACTGGTACCTAACAACAAACTAAGTTAGATTGAAAGCAAAGCTTTCTCCCCACATGCTTTCAGCAGTCATACTGACCAGACACTTTAGGTCAGCATCCCTCCGCCAGAGTCCAACGGATGTGTCCTTTGTCACTTTAGGTGCAGTGAATGTCTCTTGTCTCTTTCACTGAAAGAAGTTGATCGGATAAAAGATATGACCTCACCCACCGTGTCCCTCTAATATCTTGGGACTGACATGGCTACAGCAGCACTCCCATTAGTTCAATTTAAAAGAATAAAGGCTCTAGGCTCCCTAATATTATTAATAATACAGGAAAGTCCCAGCAGGATAGACACAGTCATTTCAATAGGAACTCAGTCAGCCAGACTCTGCAGAAAGTCCTGTCCATTGCTCCCCTTCATCCTCTATGAAGCACCCCCTCCGCTTTCTCCACACACCCTCTCACACAGACGTCCTTTGCAGCCTGCCGGGAAGGTTATCCACTTTGGACTATTTTGAACCCCAGAGGGCACAAGCTCCAGAGCCCCGGAGCCCTCCCAGAGAATGCCCTGCTAGCACCCCCTCTCTTATATAACCAAGAGAATCCAGGTCAAATGCCCAGGCTGACCACAGCAGGACTTAAATGGTGCAGATGAGTCTTAAGTGGCTCTTTGTGCTGGCCCCTGTACACCAGGATGAATTCCATCCATTGAGCATTATTTACCCCTTGGGGAATTCTGTACCATTGCGTCTGTGCAGAATTCATGTCCCCCGCAGGTTTCTTTGCTTTCCCACAGAAAAATGACTTTCTGACAGAGAAGCAAAGGGAAGGTGCAAAAGCAGTCCTGCGCCCCTCCCTAGCAGCGCAGGTACATCGTTTCACGCACCTGGAGCAGCTGGCGGAGAGGTAAATCACCGCAGGACTGGGGACACCCCAGCCAGTGGCTCCTACCCTGAGCTGGGATCAGCTACTAGTCCCACCTGGGCTGGAGGCAGGAGAGGATGGGACTTCCTCTTCCCCTGCAAGGAATTGCTTGGGCTATGTCAGACCCACCCTCAGAAACCTCCACCAGCTGCAGGAAGCTCAGCATCCTCCCCTGCTTCCTGCCCCCATCGCTTCTCAGCTGTGGGGGGAGGGGTCACTGTACAGGGAGCTTGCCCCTGCCAAGCCTCACCAGGAACATCCAGAACCCCACTGGCCCTCCATATCCGAACCCCATCCCACTGAACCTCAACCTGTTCATCTTGAGCCCCCCTGCCTCTGGACCCCCTCCCCTGCACCCAGACCACCCCCCACTGAGCTCCCTGCACTCAAACCCCCACCCTGATCCCCCACCCCCTGCAACGCCCTGAGCCCCCATATCCAGACCCCCCCCCACCCAGCTGACCCTCAACTGGCTGCACCAACCCACATCCCACCAAGCCCCCAGCACCCAGAGCCCCCTGCTGAGACCCCCCACACCGAGACCCCTCTGATGAGCCCCCACCACCTTCACCTGGAAACCCCTGCAGAGTTCCATTGCCTCTGCACCTGGAACCCCCCCTCACGAGCCTGTGTGCATCCAGATCCCCCCACACCTAGACTCCCCCACTGAGCTGCCTGCACCCAGATTGTCCCACACAGAATCCTCTCACCCCACACCTGGATCCCCCCACACTGAGCCCCTCCCACACTTGGATCCTGTCTGCCCCACACCTGGTGCGCCTGGCGCAGAGGGGCAGGGCCCCCGGGTGTTTCTGGAGCAAGCCCAGGCCTTGTGCTGTGTCAGAGTCGGGTGCGGCCTCACCGCTGAGTCGTGTCCTAGGGGTGGGGCAGCTGCAGGGTGATCTCCCACCTTCAGCAAGCCAGGGGCCTTTGCTCCCCCTGCCATGCTGGAGCCCCTGCATTTAGTTATTGACAAATAAAACTTGCAGAATTTTAAAATGTTGTGCGCAGAATGTTTTGGCGCAGAACGCCCTCAGGAGTACTTCATTGTAATGGGGAGATCTGCTTTCCGAATCTCAAGTTTTTTCCAGATGCCTCTGTCTGCATTACTCAGAGGTTTCTCCTTTAGCTTGTTATTCCCAGGCTAGAGATGACACCACGCAATGTACACATCTCTCTACCCTTGCTGACACCGTTTCATAAATAATCTTTGATGACTCTGCTCAGTTGGCATATTTTATAGAAAGCCAAAATGAACTAGTAAAACCAATCACCTTTCTTCTCTTTATGACTGACCGGGAAATGGAAATGTGACAGCCAATATTAGTTATGATTTGGATTGGGTCGGTAGGTCCTAGGTGGCACACTCAGGATTGGGGCCCCATGCTGCTCAGTACTGCACTGATACATATTAAGTGAAGAACCTTTCCCCAAAGAGCTAACACACAGATTCTCCAGTTGGATTTCTTAGATACCTGGCTGGTGCATCGTGCTCACATGCTCAGGGTCAGATGCAAACTCCAGATCTGGGAAGAAATTCCCCCCACCCCGGCTCAGATTGGCAGGGACCTTGAAGGTTTTTCGCTTTCCTGTGCAGTGTGGTTCATCTGCTGGCATCATCTGGGCATATCTCACATAATCAATTCCCTCCCGTCGCAGGGGCCTCCACCATTGGTGGCACCTTGGTCTCTCCTCCTCTCTGCCTGTGGCACACTACGGGATAGTCTCCTGAGGGCTGAAATGCTTTAGTCTCGGGGGAATGGGATGAAATGCAATGGCCCGTGTTATACCGGAGGGTCAGAGTAGATGATCTAATGGTCTCCTCTGGCTTTCAAGTCTATGAAACAGGTGCCAGCGTATGCATCTGCCCACATGAAACGTGTTCCAGGGCTGGGGCCCCAATGCTAGACAAGCTGCAAAGACGGGCGAGCAGCCAAGGACAGCAATGTTAAGCGCTAGAGGTCGTCACTGCCCAGACACTCCGGGGGGGCGGGGGGGGCGCTTTCTTTGCTTTTAATAAGTAAAATCAGCTCTCCCTGGCGGACACCGTCCCACCCGCGTCGGGAAGGAAGGGAAATGACTGAATTTCCTTTTTCTCCTGCGTAGAGCACAGACGAGAGACTTTTCTATATCGGAGGAACTGACATTCACACACACCTTTGGGGGATTAGTGAGAGCAGCTCCTAAGAGATCTGCTGTGTCTGAATTGTTTAAATCCTAGTTTTGAAAATCAACTTTTTAAAAAGGAGACGTAACCGGTACATGTGAAAGAACCAAATCTAAAGGTCAGGGCCCCCAAACCTTCAAAACCGACAGCCGGTTTCGGGTGCTCAGCATGTTCTGGAAACCTGGCACCTGCAAGCTGCTTCATATTTAAATCAGTAGGCCCATGGCTCTACCCTTAGTCCCAGCTCCCAGGCCTCGTTTCCTTTCCGAAAGGGAAATATTTTAGCTAAACACCCCAGTGCAACAGCCAGGAGCTCCCTCCTAACGCATTTCCAGACCAGGCTTCACCCTCAAGCCAGCTGCAGCCAGCCATAGCAGCAGAAGATGAGACTGGAGCACCCACTGGGCAAGAGGAAGACTGTTACAGAAAAGATTGTATAATTTTATGGCCATTAATAATAGTCATATTTATTCCAGCGAAAGCTATGATCTAAGAACAGCCAGACTGGGTCAGACCAATGGTCCATCTAGCCCAGTATCCTGTCTACTGACAGGGACCAATGCCAGGTGCGTCAGAGGGAATGAACAGAACAGGGCAAGTATCAAGTGATCCATCATCTGTCGTCGAGTCCCAGCTTCTGGCAGTCAGAGGTTGAGGGACACCCAGAACATGGGGTTGTGGCCAATGTTCCCTCTAATTTTTTATATCCATGGTCAGAATGAATTTCTGGAGCAGAGGATTGGAGTGCGGGGGCATGAGGACTCTGGCTGAGGGTGGGGCCAGGGATGAGGGGTTTGGGGTGTGGGAGGGGGTCCAGGGCTAGGGCAGAGGGTCAGGCTTAGGGTGCAGGGGGGGTGAGGATTCTGGCTGGGGGTGCATGCTCTGGGGTGGAGTCAGGGATGAGGGGTTTGGGGTATGGGAGGGGGTCCAGGGCTAGGGCAGAGGCTCAGGCTTAGGGTGCGTGAGGATTCTGGCTGGGGGTGCATGCTCTGGGGTGGAGCCAGGGATGAGGGCTTCAGGGTGTGGGAGGGGGCTCAGGGCTGGGACAGAGCATTGGGGTGTTGGGGGGTGAGGGCTCCAGCTGGGGGTGCAGTCTCTGGGGTAGGGCTGGGAAGTTTGGGGTGCAGGCTGCCACAGGGCAGGGGCCAGAGGACTCCCCCCAGCCTTCTCCCCGCCAGCAGCAGCTCCGGGGGGGAGTCGCCTCTCCCCGGCGACAGGAGCTCTGGGGCTGTGGGAGAGGCTCGCGGCAGCCCTGCACAACCCAAATTGCTTCCCTCCCCACCAGGCCCCAGTGGCTGCACGCCTGTGCGGCTCTTCATAGCCTACTGCACAGCCGCGCAGCTTAGAGGGAACTTCAGCTGTAGCCCTGACCATCCTGGCTAATAGCCGTTGATGGACCTATCCTCCATGAACTTACCTAATTGTTTTTTGAACCCAGTTATACTTTTGGCCCTCACAACATCTCATAGCAACAAGTTCCACCGGCTGACTGCGCGCTGTGTGAAGAAATACTGCCTTTTGTTTGTTTTAAACCTGCTGCCTCTTAATTTCCTTGGGCGACCCCTGGTTCTTGTGCTATGTGAAGGGGTGTAATTCAGGGTATAAACTGACCTCTGCGAGATGGTCAGGAAGGAGTTTCCTGTCCCTCCTACATGTACAGCATTTCACAGCTCTCTGGGCACACCCCCTTCTCCGCACCCCAGGGAGCGCTCACTGCTGAAGAGATGGATTCGTTTAGCGCTTGCCATGCAAGGGTCAACTGTATGTTCTCATTCAGTATTTCCTGCTTTCTGCAGGCCAGGAGCTTGCAGACAGCCCCGGGGAACTGAATCAAGCAGCTTGACTGAGATCTTTCTTTCCCTTACATCCAGGTTTTCTGTTCCTGGCTACCAAACTCTTCAGAGACACAAGACAGAGCAGCCTGCAGGGCTGAGAGGCAGCGCTCCTCTGTGTGAGATAACCACGGCTGGTTCAGCCGAGCGCTTTGTGAGCTCCTGCCCTTGGTCGCGGCAGTGGGGTGACTCCGCTCCAGCGCTGAAGTCGCTTCCCTATCTCCCAGACTAGGCACAAATATACATTGTAAGGACCAGTCCGTGCCCTTACACACATCGTACAGTGATGACCCCACAAGGGTGACCAGACAGCAAGTGTGAAAGTAGGGACGGGGGGGGGGGGGGGGGTTGGTGGCCGATATAAGAAATACTAATGCCTAATTCTGGGGCATCTGGTCACCCTATCCTGCTCCTCACAGAACAAGGGAGGGGTCAGCTTGCCCTGAGGTAACCCCCGCCACACCCCCAGACAAGGGCCCATGGACGCCCAAGGAAAAGGCTAGTAGAAGGCTGACGAGGGGAAGCTGGAGCACACGGGCGTCTGTCCCCCTGCTCCTAGTGGAGGGAAGCTAATGACAGAGAGCCCAGCCACGTATGCGGGGATGGGACTGCGGAGCAGGTTAATACACGCACACACGCACGCGCGCGCGCGCTCCACTGGTACGATTCCCAGCTCCCAGCCACTGCTCTGCCAGTGTCACCATTCTCGAGGGGCCCCCTCCTGTGCCCCCGGAGGAGTCTGTCCCCACCCCCCAGGAAGGCCCCTCTGTGGGGCTCCGTACAGCGGGGAGAGGCCAGGCAGGGGCTGGTGGGGCAGGGTTGGCAGCCAGCCCAGCTTCTCCACACTCTTCCTCCCCCACCTGGGTTGGACACCGGCGCAAATTACACAGCACAGAGCGGCGTGAAGGGGCACTGCTCCCCCTCCGGGCCAGGGGGCTCAGGGAACAGCCATGTTTGGGGAGCACGGTGGCGGCAGGGGCCAGGAGGCAGGGCTCTCCGCTGACCACCTGGTGTCTGCCACAGCTTCCTGAGTCTGCCACTGGCCCCAGCAGCCCTGGACTCTGGGCAACTCCTCCCCCACACAGCCCTGCACCCCCCCTCACTGCATCCCTCCCCATCCCACCCCCACACCTCTCACTGCATCCCTCCCTGTTCCAATCCCCACACCCCCTCACTGCATCCCTCCCCATCCCACCCCCACACCTCTCACTGCATCCCTCCCTGTTCCAATCCCCACACTCCCTCACTGCATCCCTCCCCATCCCACCCCCACACCCCCTCACTGCATCCCTCCCCATCCCACCCCCACACCTCTCACTGCATCCCTCCCTGTTCCAATCCCCACACCCCCTCACTGCATCCCTCCCCATCCCACCCCCACACCCCCTCACTGCATCCCTCCCCATCCCACCCCCACACCTCTCACTGCATCCCTCCCCATCCCACCCCACACCTCTCACTGCATCCCTCCCTGTTCCAATCCCCACACCCCCTCACTGCATCCCTCCCCGTCCCACCCCCACACCTCTCACTGCATCCCTCCCTGTTCCAATCCCCACACCCCCTCACTGCATCCCTCCCCATCCCACCCCCACACCCCCTCACTGCATCCCTCCCCGTTCCCACCCCCGCACCTCTCACTGCATCCCTCCCTGTTCCAATCCCCACACCCCCTCACTGCATCCCTCCCCATCCCACCCCCACACCTCTCACTGCATCCCTCCCTGTTCCAATCCCCACACCCCCTCACTGCATCCCTCCCCATCCCACCCCCACACCTCTCACTGCATCCCTCCCTGTTCCAATCCCCACACCCCCTCACTGCATCCCTCCCCATCCCACCCCCACACCTCTCACTGCATCCCTCCCTGTTCCAATCCCCACACCCCCTCACTGCATCCCTCCCCATCCCACCCCCACACCTCTCACTGCATCCCTCCCCATCCCACCCCCACACCCCCTCACTGCATCCCTCCCCATCCCACCCTGCACACCGCATCCCATCCCTGTCCCTCACCCCTCATAGCCCTGCACCCCATTCACCTCCATACACTGCTGCACTCCCATTATGTCCTGTACAACTCTGTGCCCCCCACATCCTCATGCACCTGTAGCCTTCTGCCTCCCCATCCACCCCACCCCTCCTCTCTCCTTCACTGACTCCTCTCACCCACACCCTGCTCTCATCCTTGACCTTTTCCCCCTCCCCTCCATCCCACCCTCCTCCCTTCCTGGCTGGGTGATTTAAGCAGCCCCTGGAAGAGTGGAGTCCTCCCGGGCACCATCATAAATCAGAGAGAGAAAATAAAAAGGCAATAAAACCAGACAATAAAACTCAGCCAGCAGCCCGGGGCCCAGGCGGAGAAAGCAGAGCCCCCTCAGTGCCCGGCAGCCAGCCTTCGGCCGCTTCGCTCTGGGGCCCAACCTTCACGCTGGGCACAGCCGTGCTGCAACCCCCTGGGCGAGGGGCCCATGGGCATGAGAAGTCTCCTGCAGCCAGGGTGGCCAAGCAATGGAGGGAGGGGGAGAGGGAGTGAGCAGGGGGAGGGGCCTCAGGGAAGGGGTGGGCCAGGGGGCGGGGCAAAGGTCTTCAGTTTACTGGCATTAGAAAATTGGCAACCCTATCTCGCACGGATGGGCAAAGTGCCCCCGCTTCTCCTCTGGAAGGACGAGGGGATATCCTGCAAGGTCTGGCTCGTGGAGCAGCGTCCGTCAAATGGGTCATTCCCATCCACCAAGGGGAAAACGGGGCCTTGGGCGCCGTCCTGCAGAACACAGCCTAAGGGCTGTCGTGGTGACCGCATCCCCGAACACTAACAGCATGAGTGGTGCCCGGCTCTAGCAATGCTCTGTGTGCTGGCTCACCCGAAGTTATGGGCTCACTGCAGGAATTACTGGCTGCGGTTCTCTGGCCCGGGTTATGCAGCAGGTCAGAGTAGATAATCACAGCGATCCTTTTTCGCCTTAAAATCTCTCTACCCCCAAGTCTCACCACAGGGCCTCGCTGGTGGGAACACCTCTATGTATCAGGGATAGCAAACCCCCAGGGTGACCAGGGCCATGGGTGGAGGTACTGCTCGTTGGTGCACAGTGCCGGAGATCGAATCCGCTCAGTTATCAAAGCACTTTGTGAATAATTTGCTAATGAGAACACCCCACATTCTAGGCTGAGCGAAGGGTATTGGGCCTGCTCTTGCCATCTGGGCAGAGACTGTCAATGAGAGACAGCTGTGATGTGGACACTTCTAAAACAGAAGTGCAGTTACCTCGGCCACACACCAGCCAGCGGAATGGTAACAGCTTCCAGTCGTGACCCGGGTAGGGTTTCAGAGACCGAGAGGTGAAAGGCTCAGTGTTCAATTACCCGTTCCCAGCCTGCATAATCTTTTTTAGTAATTACCCTAGCTCTTAAATGCAATTTGTTTTCCACATTCTGTTTAGATTCCCTCGGTCCCAAAGTCCCAGAACACATTTGGGTCCCTAGAAATGAGATTGCCCCCAGTGAAATGTATTTGGTCCCCAGCTTCTCACTCAAAGGTCTGCAGCAGAGACAGAGCAATCTCCCCTTTTCCTCCCACACTTCCAGCAGGTGGCATCCGGTTTTACTCCACCTTTCTTCATTCAGGTCAGCAGCATTGTAATTCGATGTTAGATCTCGTGTGGTTCAGGAGTGTACCAATGCACCGCGTTCCACCACATCTCAAGTGTCATTGAAATCCCTGCTTCAGACAATCCTCGATTAATTCCTTGAACAGTTGAGCTTGTACTGAAACATTCAGCCCACATGCTAACTAAAAGAAGAGCTTTCACCTAGGGAAGTAGTATCCATCCCCTCCTTATCTGTGATCACAATTATTACACCGACAGCGCAAGATGGGTCAAGGTCTTGAACCAAGCCATTTATACCAGTGCATACCCCCTCCCAGACACTGTTTAAAACCCCATGGAACAAGTTATTTTTCATCCCTATGAAAAAAATCCTATAAAATAATCCCATAAAAATGATGAAACTTGAGTTATACAGAAACTACACTCTAAATATATAGAATTGAAGAGTGATATCTTTCTACAGAATTTTCAAGTAATCCTATAAATAGAATAATTTTGTCCCCACTATAGAATTCTATAGGCTAGTTAAAAAAAATTTCACATTGAGTTTACCACTCACTATTCCGTCGTATGGGACATCTCCATAAGGAGTAGTATGAAAAGAATCATTAGCAGTTACGCCTCTGGTTCACCCTCTTGATCTTTTCTTTATTAATTTGTCAAAGTCTCTAATTAATTGAAGCTTATGTCAAATATTGCTCATTTGGAATTAAATTTAATATACGGAAGGATTCTATCTATTTTTAAACCAGAAGACTTCTCACTGAAGCAAGGATCAAAAAGAAAATCTAGATTTGTACTTTTCTGTAGTTTAAAACATGACACTTTTTTTAAGCTGTGATGGCTGTGTATACAAGTCTCTGCAGGGATCAGAGTTTTTGCACTGGTGAGATCTGCAAACATGTCTCTTCTTTCCTGAACTTTATTTTTCTCACGCTTTCTGAAAAGACAAGATCAGGTGATACGTGTGGGATCAGCCCTGTACAGGTGCGGATCAGGTACTGGAGGAGTAGGAAAAACATTGCTGTGTGTACTTTAAAAAAAAAAAAAAAAAAAAAAAAAAAGCCTTTGAATAGGCCAAGTCTAGCTCTTGGCAGGGTGACTCAGGCTTAGCTGGCAGACTATGGGAATCAGAGTGTGAGAAAGTCAGTCAAGCGGAGGGGGGAGGGGGTAAAGGTAAGTCATTCAGCAATTTTTTTTAAATTAACCCCACAAAACATCCCAGCCAAATCTAGGTACTGCAAAGGGACAACAGCCCAATCAAAGCAGAGGGGCAGATGTCTCCCAGAGTGTGCCTCTGCATCTGCTTGTTTTATGATTTGAAAGTAAACGTTAAAGCAGTTGAAGTAGCAAAGCTGCCAAAACGAGCATTAGTTGTGAGAGAAAATGCAGGTTAGCGATTGGCCTTATTCACCACTGCCTGTCAGGACAGCCAGTTCTCTGAGTCTTCCCAGTGCCAAAAAAGGACCACACCAGTTCACCACAAAAGGATCCACTTCTCCCTCTTGACGTTAACTAGCCCATCTAGCTCCGAACACTCAAGGCCTGATTCCCCTCTGAGTTACACCTGTGTAAAGCTTGACGTCATTAGAGTAATGCCTGTGTGGCATTTATTTCCCGGTCTGAGATCACTTCACCACCCCCCATCCCCAAATATATGAGCAATGAGAAGCACAAGCAACATAGATGAGTGGAGCCATCCTGGATTCAGCTGCTCATAAATCTTTACTCAAACAGGCCAGCATTTAGGTGACCTTTTTTGCCACCAGTATCCAAGTCCTCTGCCATTCACAATTTGTGTGCGCACGCGCGGGCCTATCACTCCACATCAACAAAAGATGCATTGTTCATTATTGCTTGAAAACATGATAGGGCCCAGCCTGCTTGCAGTGTGCGAAGATGTTTCCCACAGACTAGCCTCAGGGCAGACATTAGTAAACGCAACCCTCATTTTAAAGGACAGAAAGCGTTGGCTACCCACCTAGTCTGCACTCACTTCTTCGGGGCAGATGAGCCTTGAACGGGTAAAGATTGCAATGCACATAATGGCATCGTTCTTTTATTATTGCATGGCCAGTTTGATACGCTAACTACCTGAAATGTACAATTTGCCTACAGTGCCTAGGCCGCCTCTGAAGGTGAACAGCATTTATTTCTTGATATGCCAGCTTCTTGCCCATTTCTTGTTTTAATTTTATTGCTATGGTATTACAGCTCTGTTTGTATGCAACAAAGAGTGCTGTGTCCGTTGGGGGAAAAGGCCACCGGGTCACAGACAGCAGTTACCCTTCCCAGGGCTGATGCGGTGAGGTGGTTAGCACTTTCCTCTACATGGACTGACAGGGCCCAGCACTTTGCTAGTCCAAGGGCCAAAATGTGCAAAACTTTAAAACAAATAAGCAAGACCCCCCCACCATTCAATGAAACGTTCCGGAAACGCACTGGTGTCTGAGATGCACATTCAGTGAATGCTTGATAGAGACTGAAATGAGCTTTAAAAATGTAACCCTAAATTCGAAACTCGGACTGACGGGGCTACCAAACAGCCCGCGTTCAGACAGGGGTCTTGCTGGGATGCTTTACACCTTCCTGCTCTTTTCTGCAAAGCAAACAGGCCAGCCCCACACCATTCTAGTCTAGACCCATTCTTCTACCACCTCACCCCTGACTGCGCCCACATGCTCACCCCAGGGTGCTCAGACACCACAGCTCTGCCCGGGTAGAAAACCCACGCGGCAGAGAGGAGTCTCTATTTCACAGCCTGGATAAATGGAGGGAGTGGAGTGTCCTGCCCCCAAAAAAGTCCCACCTGGCCAAGCCAAGGCCCAGCGGAGCTCCGGGCCCCAGCTGCCCCCAGCACTACATGGGGGGCGCAGGCCACCCGTCTGGTTTCACGGGCCGGGGGTGGGGGGGGAGCGGGGCCAGTCCCACGGGGACATGGGGCGGGGGGCAGCCCAGGGGGCCCGGTGGAAAGCTGGGCCGGTCCCACGCGCGGAGACATGGGGCGGGGGCCGACCCAGGGGCAGCTTCCCCGCGGCCCATCCGGCCCCGCCGCGGCGCGGGAGGAAGCCCGGGGACCCCGCGCAGACCGGCCGCTCGCCACGTGTCCGCCCCACGGCAGCCGCTGGGCCGGCGCCGCCCCGCACTTCCCGGCAGGCTCCTGCGAGCGGCCGCCCGCCGCGCCCCGGCGGCAGCAGGCAGGGCGGGCGGCCAGGCGTGGGGCCGGCGCGGGGCTGGCCGCAGCGCCGGGCCGGTCTCCCGCCGGGGTGACCCCGGACACCGACCCGGGGACGCGCTAGGGCAGCGGTGGGTGCTCCCGGGGGCGCGGCCGCCGCCTTGGGTAGGGTCGGGCCGCTCTGCGCACGGGCAGCGGCTTCCCAAGGGCTCCCCCGTGCGCCCCCGCCCCAGCCTGCGCAGGGGCCGCCCCGCTGCACCCCCCGTGACTGCGCCCCGCTGCCCCCCCGGGACTCCTGCACCCGCCCCGCTGCACCCCCTGCGACTGCGCCCCGCTGCATCCGGACCCCTGCGCCCCCCGCTTCCCCCGCGACTGCGCCCCGCTGCACCCCCCGAGCCCTGCGCGCCCCGTAACTGCGCCCCGCTGCCCCCCCACCCCTGCACCCCCGTGACTGCGCCCTCCCCCGCTTCCCCCAACCCCTGCATCCCCAGTTCCCCTTCACCCCCTGTGACTGCGCCCCGCGCTCCCCTGCACCCCCCGTCCCTCCGTGACTGCGCCCCCCGCGTTCCCCTGCGCCCCCCATAACTGCGCCCTGCTGCCCCCCGAGCCCTGCGCCCGGCCCCGCACCGTGCGAGGGGCGCTGCCAGCCCGGGGGAGCGAGGGCTTGGCCGGGGCGCACAGCGCGGCCAGCCCCGGGCCCTGGCGCGGGACCTCACCTCTGCGGGCCGGGCGGGAGGACCCCGCCCCCGGCCTCCTGCCAAGCAGCCCGCTCCGGCGCGCAGGGGGAGGGGTTTTCCCAGGCTCGGCGCAGCAGCTGCTCGCTCCCTTCTTGGCGCGACCCGCGGCCGGCCGGGCAGGGAAACCAGCCTCCGCCGCGGCGGCAATAAAACATCCCGGCACGTGCTCCAGCCCCCGCCTGGCCGCTCGCCTGCCGGCGCCTGTCAGCTAGCGCCCTGCCCTTAAAGAGCCCGCTTCTCCCGGGGCCGCCCCGGCCGGCCGCGGGGCCCTGCGAAGCCGGTCTCAGCCCTCGCCGCTGGGGACAGATGTTTCCCCGGCAGCGGGTCTCGGGGGCACTTCGCGCCTGTCTGCGCCCAGCTCCAGGCCGGGATCCGCCTCTCCCCCTTGCAGCTTCTTCATTCACAGGCTCGCCGCAGCCAGCCTCTCCCCGGGTCCCCTAGCAGGGCTGGGGGAGCATGGGCAGGCCTGGGGGGACAGATACACCCCACGAGCCCCCGGGGAGATTTCTCAGGGAAGACCCTACAGCTTGGAGCTGTGTTCACCTCACTGCAAACCTCTTGCACGTGCTTGGCTGTGTGGGCAGGGGGCTAGAATGGAGGCCTAGATTCGAGATCTCCCCTCTCAGCCTCATGGAAGTCAAAAGGAGGCAGAGGATTGCCAGGCTGGTCGTTATTATTGTGCTTTTCTCTTTCCATTCGGCAAAAATGTCCCTCGCGCCCTCAGAAGTCATGTAAAGTGGAACAGGATCCTTCTGCTCCCCCACTGGCCAGTGATTTCAGGTTTGCTCATCCCTGATGCTAAACATGCCTGTCTAGTGTCAAAGCAGAGACCATTTGCGGATCAGCAACATCCCCCCAGTGTTTTTATCACACTTGTACCTGCCCCATACAGTGTGCAGGGTCCCAGGGTGTGAACTAACCCTTAACTGGTAAAAGTTTTCAGATGACACAAAAATTGAAGGAGTCGTAAATAATGAGGACAGGTCACAGAACTGGATGCAAACAAACAATGTACATTTGAGTATGACTCCATGTAAATCTATACATCTAGGAACAAAGAAAGCAGGCCACACGTACAGAATGGGGGACTCTACCCTGGGAAGCAGGGACTCCAGAAAAGATTTGGGGATGGAGGGGGCTAATCTGCTGGGGTCCTGGTGGATCACCACCTGACATGAGCTCCCACTGCAGCACTGTGGCCAAAACAGCAAATGTGATCTTTGGGTTCGGGGCACAAACGGGAATCTCAAGGAGCAGCAGGGAGGTTATTTGCCCTCTGCGTTGGTCACCGGTGTGACCAATATTGGAAAATTGTGTCCAGATCTGGTGTCCACAATTCAAGGAGGATGTTGAAAAATTGCAGGGGGTTCAAAAAAGAGCTGCAAGAATGATGAAAGGGTTAGAAAACCTGCCTGATAGTAACAGGCCCAGGGAGAACAAGCAATGTAGCATAAAGAGAACACAGAGGGACGACTTGGTTGCAGACATTAAGTGCCTACATGGGGGAACAAATGTTTAATAATGGGGTTTTGAGGCTAGGTCAGATAAATCTGGCACAAGCCAATGGCTGAAGCTGAAGCTAGACAAATTCAGATGGAATATAAGGTGTAAGTGTTTAAGGGTGAGAGTAATTAACCCTTGGGACACTGTACTCAAATGGAGGTTGGGTGTTATTCTAACAGCTGTGCTGTGGGGATGATGTGGGAGTTCTTTGGGGGGTGATGTGCCGGAGGTCAGACCAGAGGAGCACAGCAGGTCCCTTCCGGCCTTGCCCTCTTCCAAACAGTCTCGAACCGTTCTCGCCAGCCCCCAAAGAAAGCAGGGTGGTGCCCAGCCGCTAAAGGGACTTTCTCCGTTTTGTTGTTTCCAACTTTTTAACATGACATATATAAGTAAATAACGACAATCGGTGCGGGTTAGAAGCTAGCCACAGAGGGGCAATTCAAAGGGACAGTTCTACGAATAAAGGAGTTGCTGTTTTCCTCTCGCTCTCGCCACAGGAGAAGGGGATCTCAAGTCTAGTATCTGTTCATGGCACTACGGCGGCGGGGGGGGGGGGGGCTTTGTTTCTCTGGGTAAAAGCCCCCTGCAGCGCTGGGAGGAAAGGCCCCTCCGTGGCTTTGCTCAGCACAGACACCCACCCACCCACCCACGCACCCTTTTGCCGCGACAGAACCTAATGCTGGGACTGGCTCAGCGAAGCAAAACCATCACTTGCCTGGGGGCGTAATTCTGCAGCTCGCTAATTAAGGCGCTCATTAGCCGGGCGTGCATGCCGCGCCTTCTCGGACACCCCAAACTCTCTGCCGCCGCAGCACCGGGGACACAGACCCAGGCACCCGCCAAACTTAAACGCGGCAGAGCACAGAAAGGGTTAACCGCCTTTGATTGACACGGTCGCCTCCGGTGCCCCGGGCCCAGGCGTGCGCCATTGGCCGCCGGTCGCTGCGCCTGGCAACCAATGGGCGGGCGCCGTCCACGAGCGGGGCCGCGTGTCCCCGGCTCCCATTGGCTGAAAGTTACTGTGGGAAAGAAAGTTTGGGAAGTTTCACACGAGCCGTTCGCGTGCAGCGCGGGCTATAAATAGCGGCGGCCAGGGGCGCCCGGGGGACTCGCTCCGCCGGAGCCCGCGTCGCCGCCTCGCCCTGACCCCGGGGCTGGAGCCCGAGCGCCGCAGGGTCGCGCCCAGGGCAGGGGGAGCCCGCCGCGGGGCCGGGCGCCGCGGGGCCGGGCGCCGCGGGGCCGGGCGCCGCGGGAAGATGCCCGCGGACGTGATGGAGAAAAACTCCTCCCCGGTGGCGGCCACCCCGGCCAGCGGCCACGCGACGCCGGACAAGCCCAAGACCGCGGCCGAGCACCGCAAGGTAGCGGCGGCGGCGGCGGCGGCTCCGCGCTGCGGGGCGGGTTGGGGGGCGCGTCCCCCGCCCGGCCCCGAGCTCACGCCTCCCTCGCTTCCCTTGCAGTCCTCCAAGCCCATCATGGAGAAGCGGCGGCGGGCGAGAATCAACGAGAGCCTGAGCCAGCTGAAAACCCTCATCCTGGACGCGCTGAAGAAGGACGTGAGTGGGGCGGGCGCGGGGCGGGGGCTGGGGGGCGCCGGGGGCCGGGCTCGCCGGGGCTCACGTCTCCTCTCCCCCACGCAGAGCTCGCGGCACTCCAAGCTGGAGAAGGCCGATATCCTGGAGATGACCGTGAAGCATCTCCGGAGCCTGCAGCGCGCCCAGATGACCGGTGAGTGGCCGCTGCCTGCGCCCCCGCGGCCCCGCTGCCGGCCGTTCCCACGCTCGGCGCGGTGTTGAGAGCCGCGG
Source organism: Macrochelys suwanniensis (assembly GCA_033296515.1). Taxonomy (NCBI): domain Eukaryota; kingdom Metazoa; phylum Chordata; order Testudines; family Chelydridae; genus Macrochelys; species Macrochelys suwanniensis. Next base: position 1,466,078 of record CM065783.1, on the reverse strand, counting down.
TGCCTGTCCCGGCAAGGCGGGAGAAGGGGCGGGGGGGGGGGGGTCAGTGTGTCGGCACCCAAGGGAGTGTCTTGGAGCAGTCACCGCACGGCGGGCGGGGGCGGGCGGGGGCGCTAAGCTAGTTAACGTTCAAGGAAACCGAGAGATGAAAAGGGAAAGCCGGTTGTGAAGCCCTGTGCAGGGGTAAGGTCGGGCGAGGGGGCGCAGCGTCTGGGCTGGGAGTGTCGGCTGAAGGAGACAGGCAGAAGGGGTGCGGTATAGGACCCCGAGTGGGCAGGTGATGAGTGAGATGCGGTGCCACGGGGAGGGGAGGGGGCCAGGCTGCGATTGGAGGGGGGTGGCGGGGAGGGGGCCTACGTGTGCCGGAGGAGAGGGAGGGCGTGCCTTGCTCCACTTGCCCCACGGCCGCTGATCCGTGTCTCTCCCTCCTGTCCCCAGCTGCTCTCAGCACGGACCCCACGGTGCTGGGCAAGTACCGGGCCGGCTTCAGCGAGTGCATGAACGAGGTGACCCGCTTCCTCTCCACCTGCGAGGGGGTGAACACCGAGGTGCGCACCCGGCTCCTGGGTCATCTGGCCAGCTGCATGACGCAGATCAACGCCATGAACTACCCGGCGCAGCCACCGCCGCTGCCCCCACCCGGGGCTCCACACGCCTCCTTCGGGCAGCCGCTGGTGCAGATCCCCGCGGGGGCGGCCCCCCCAGGCGGCGGAGTGGTGCCGCTCAGCGGGATGCCTTGCAAGCTGGGGAGCCCGGCGGGGGAGGCCACCAAGGTGTACGGCGGCTTCCAGCTGGTGCCTGCCTCGGACGGCCAGTTCGCCTTTCTCATCCCCAACGCCTTTGCGCCTGGCGGGGCCGTGGTGCCGCTGTATCCCAGCGGCGGGCCGGGCTCTGGGGGCCCCGCCGGCGGGCCTTCGCTCACCGCGGACTCTGTGTGGCGGCCCTGGTGAGCCAGCACCAGTCGCGGGACTCTGGACTGTCCCGGCCAGAGGACAGGCTGATGGGGGGGGCCCCGTGCTGCGCGCGGGGGCCCCCCAGGCCCTGGCTGTATCATTACCTGTTCATATTGGATTGTGCCTCTGTACTATAGCCCCTCCGCGGGGGGGGGGGGGCACTCGTGTTTTCCATGAGAGCTCCCTTGCGCCATCCCCCCTTTTTATAATGTGACACCAAAGATCCTGTCTGAATGCTCTTACAGTACAATAAATGCCTCGCTTCCTTGGGGAAGTTATTTGACAATAATAAACCATCTGAGTCGTGTCTGGGAGCCCCTGCCTGCCGTGTGAGCCCAGGGGTTTCCTCGCAGACAATGCTGAGGCAGGCACTGTCTAGCTGGAGCTGCCCCTAGATGTGATCTCTGCCTGGTCAGACAGAAGGACAGTCTGTACCAAAAGCAGCCTCTGCACAAAGATCTCCCTTCATTAGCAGCAGTTTAGTTCCTTTGAATGAATCAGAGCGGGTGCCTCTTGCAGAGCCCGTGGGAAGTGCTGCGTTATTCTGCTGCTCAGTGTTGTGTTGTAACCAAATTACTGTCACTGAGCCCAGTGGAGAGTGAGGGGAGATGGATTACCCTGCTAATGAAGTCTTAAGTTCCAAGTTGAAATTGCAAGCACCAATGCCTGGAGTGCGTTAGGTGCAATTAGGCCTGCTTCTTCGGGGCCTTAACCTGGTGTGAGTCAGGCGTAGTTCTCCACTGAAATCAAGCTCTATAACATTCAGAAAAGTTTACAAAAACACCCCCTTCCACCACCCCGCGAGCTGGCCGAGGGGTTCTGTGCACTGACACTACTCAGCAGGAGCTTGGAAAGCCCTAGCTGCACCTACTGAATTAAACTAGATCCTGCTTTCCTTGAGGGAGAGCTTAAAGGTGCAGTCCTTTCCCCACCGCTAACTAGCCAGGCTCAGCGCCCTGATTAGCAGAGTGCATGTGGTTTTGATCAGGCTGTGCTTTGCCGGAGCCCGAAGACAGAAAACGTGGGTAGGGGAGTAGCGCTGGGCGGATGCTCTTCCCTTATAAATACCAGCAGCAAGCGACCCCTTTGACTTGGTCGTGCCCCATTTCCCGGCAAGATGTGAGCCCCAGATAGAGGCAAAGGGCAGGCTCGGGTTTCAGCTCACATAACCCTCCTTAACAAGTCCTAACTCAAAGCGGACCGTGCCAGGATCTGCAGGGAATTCCTTCCAAATCCCACCACAAAGACACGTCGGATTTTGTCTGGATTGGCCAGGTGCTTGACTGCATCCAGGTGTCGGGGAAATGAAAGCCAGCAGGACTGCGAGACCAGACAGATCATACCTGTAGCCCCCCTTCCACACCCAGGCACTCCGCTCCCCCCTCAGAGAGAGCTCCTTGGAGCTGCTGCTGCCCGGGAAGGGGGGAGTACCGGTGCACAGGGTCAATCTCTGCAGGGCTTCCTAACAAAGATGCAGGCACTGCTTTTCTCTCTCCTTTTCAAGGACTATGCAGACAAAGTCCTTAGACTCCTTGAGCTGTTCTCAGTCACCGCAACTCAACATCCCCCCGAACACACGAGGTCTAAGTGCAGTCGGTTCCCCTTCTGTCTAGGGGGGAGGGGGTGCCCCAGGAAAGCCAGAGTAAGAGCTCTGTGGCGCTGGAAAGCTTGGCCCTTCCACCAACAGAAGTTGGTCCAATAAAAGATATTCCTTCCCCCACCTTGTCTCTCTGCACTACTAATAACTTGTCTGGCTGTCTACACGTTTTTCCTGTGCACACTTCACTGAAGCAGCTAAGTGCCAAATGTGTACAATACAAACACAATACTCCTCTCCTCTGGGATCTGGGCTGTTGCCCCATTTCCTCCTCTGGCTGCTAGTCACTTCCTCAAGTGCACCATAGAAAGTGATGGTGGGGTACTAGCGGGAGGTGTCAGTTCTCCCATTCCCTGTCAGGCACAACTCCAGGCCTTCATGTACCCCACGTCTATACCGCGGAGCTCCTTGGCGTCCAGGGTACTTCTGCCCATGCGCAGCGCCCTGAGGGGACATGCAGGGCCCTGCTATAGGCTTCGGTCCTGGATGAGTTAATGTTTTCAAATATAAATTCTTCCCCCATTTACATCCCTTGCCATCTCCCGGACAGCAAATGGGGTTTCATTGGGAGAAAATTGGGACAGAATTCAGCCCTTAAGTTTCAGTTTAAAAAATACTTATAGTGAAGAGTAAAATTATATATTAGGCTCTTTTTAATGCACATTTCCTATTTATCCTTGCTAGCAATTATTGTAGCGTGTCTATTGAAGGCATGTTTTCTGCTGCCTTGCTCAGTTTTAGCTGGCTCTACCTTCTTGTTTAAACCACACAAAAAAATCACTTAACACCGGTGTGGGAATCACAGGTATTTAGTAACAAAGAGCACCAGAAAGGAACAGCTTGTTTGTGTAACTGACAAGGCTACAAACAGTTCTGTGTCTGGCTCTTAAGACATGAGTATTTGGTTTCCAAAGACAGATGTTTAAACACATTGGATTAATTCTGTTCTCACCAACAGTGGTGTCACTCCACTGACTTCAGTGGGATGCTTCCTGATTTACACCGATGTAAACGAGAAAGGAATCCAGCCCATTTTAACTTCTATAAACTGTTCACAGATACACACGTTCCTCACCCCGACCCGTGTCTGGGAACCACATCGCACCAGCTCTGACTTCAGCTGGACTGGAATTGAATTTATGCAAATCCAATGACGGATCATCATGAATAGTTCTGTCCTCTTCAACGAAGCAGTTCCCTTCTCCTCTGTGGAAATATTTAGTTAAATGACAAGAGCTATTTGAAAAATGTTTTTAAAAAAAGACTGATGGGCTATGGGAGATCATGTAGCACATCTAGTCCTGAAGTTAAAGACCAGGTGAAACTCAGCCAGGATGGTGTTTAAATATTCAAACGTAAAGAGAATTTGGGCCAGATCTTGGAAACCCTCCCTTGCCAGAGCTGTCCCTGGAACTAGTGACCTGAGCAAGGTCTAGTTTGGGTTTGCAAGATCAGGCCCCTAAAATCTAGCTGATGGGCCAAATTCATGCCCAAGGAACTCTACTGATCATAGGCGCCGACTTTAGTCGGTGCCGGTGGGTGCTCCCAACTCCGCCCCCAGCCCCGCCCCTTCCCCAAATCCCCATCCCCGCACGTGCTGCATCCCCCCCGCCCCCGTCTGGCTTCCAAGCCGGGGGGGAGGGGGGCGGGGGGAGAGAAGCAGCAGAGCACCCACCGGCCCCGGCAGCTCCCCGCCAGCCCCCCCGCACCCAGCTCAGCTCACCTCTCCACTGGGTCTTCTCCGCCTCCCGAGGGCGGGCTCCGCCCAACAGCCAAGCCGAAGCCCGTTTGTCCTGGCTCCAGCTGGTCGGCGGTGTGCCGCACGCCTGGGGCGGCGCCTCGGGGGAGCGGTATGGGGAGGAGGCGGAGGGTAGCACAAGCCAGAGAAGCCATGCAGGGGGGCCTGCCCTCCCCAGAACCAGAGCTTGGTTCCCCATGGATCCAGCCCGGGACCTGCAACAAGAGGCTGACCCGGCAGAGCTGCCCAGGGTGCGCGCTGCATTCCCACCCCCCGCCCCTCCAGAGGAAGACCAGAAGGAAACGCCAAGCCTTGCAGAGATCCCGGTCTCCACTCTCCAGCAGCCCCCTCCTGTCGACACACGCCGGGCGCTCCTGTGCACCTGGAGATGCCACACGTGAGCCTGAGCCTTGCCAAGGGGTCATCCCCCCACCCCCTCTCAGAGCAGGGACACAAGGTCCCCGGTCACCACGCCATGAGTGCAGGGGCACAATGCTCGATCCTGCCGGCAGGCAAACAAGCAGCAGTGAAGCTGGCCCCCTGGGCTGCCAGCCGCACGGTCTCAGCCAAAGGGCCACCTCTTGCCCAGGAGGAATATTCCCCACTCCCCACCCCGGGGACAGGCCGCTCCAGGAGCCTCCTCTGAACCACTCCCCAGCAGAGAGCAGGCAGGGGTTTGTCCCCAGCGAGGGCAGGGAGGGTTTGAGCCCCAAGCCTGAGATCCAGAGCTCAGCTACCTCTTCTGCAGCAGCTTCTTGTCTGCCCCCAGCTGGCTCACGGGCCCTGGGGCAGGGGGCTTCCTTCCCACTGGCCTAGGAGTGGGAGTTTTGCATGAATCAGTAATGCAGGTTTGGGCCTAAGCTGAATGAGACACAAGGACCCTGAGCGTCTCTTTCCCCTCGGAGAGCACAGCGGGGGTGTGACCATTGACTCATCCCCTCCACCTGCCCGGAGCCCAGCGGAAGCCTCTCTGCGGGTGAGCCCGAGGGCAGGGGTCCCCCCGGGGTTCCAGGGAGGTGAGGGTCTGGGGGGAGGGTCCCACTCCACTGCTGTGCCAACAGCCATAGTTACGCTAATGCTGTGCTTGCAGGGACGGACTTTCTGCACCTGCAGCCACTGGGGAGGGTTACACAGGTGTGAAATCTGACCCGACATGCCCACCATTACCCAGCCCCACGACTAGAATCCAGCATCCACTGCCCTGCACCGTGTGTCAGCAGTAACACCGGGGCAACGGGACCCCAGAGCGGGGGTAAAACACTGCCCAGCGGGGCCAGCGACGGGGAAATTGGGTTCCAGCAACCCTCCCTCCCCGTCTTCTGCTCTGTCAGCTGGGCTGGGGGCTGGAGGGAGACGGACAATGGCACCGCACAGGTCAGTGAACAGCCCCCAGCTGGCAGGCTCTGCCCATCCATACCGGGATGCAGGTTGGGACTCCCTCCGAGGTCACGGGAGGGGAGGCTGGGCCTGGCGATCCAGTTCAGGATCCTTTGTAATTCAAGCCATTGATCTAAGGGTTAAACTGTCTATTCTCCCCCCCGCCCCCCATGCCAGTCCTGTAAGCAAGCCCATCCCCACGCTCATAGGTTTGCCAGGCCTGGCTCCATGCATGTTCTAGGATTAGCAGGAAGGCAGAACCCCCACGGCACATCTTGTAATCATCGATCACCGTTTGTCATTAGCTCTTCTGGGCGGAACTGGGCTCTCTTCCTAAATTCCTGTTACTACATTGTTCGTGTGTTAAGTAGACACGTTAAGTATTAACAGAGTTTATGTAAGAAAATGATTCCGCACCTGAGCCGTCTCAGGAAGTGAATATAATTGAAGTAGTTCAGACAGGATGGATTGGCTGGCGTATGAATCATGCAGTCAAAGCTTGTCTCAAGCATTCAGCTCCAACAGCCTTTCTAGTGTATCGGCTCCACTTGTAAGGGATTTCCCTTCTAGGAAAAAGGAATCCCTCTCTTGATGCTGAATATACAGATCTGCATGTTACAAATCACAGACACACACACGTATCAACAGGACCAAACCCACCAGCAAGTAGCAGACAGTTATAGCTGCAAGGACCCATTCAAGAGAAATGGGATCAGGTACCTGAAGCTGATGTGTGCTAACTACTCACTGGAGTGTCTGAGGAGTCGACAGGCCAGGAGCCAGTAGGAAGGATGGAACTCCAGACCGTCACGAGCAGGAGCCTGAATTAACTGTGAACTAAGCAGCAGGTCCTTATCTCAGCCACTGCAGGGGCACCTGATCCCCACATGCACTAAGCCAGCATATTGCACATAAAGTCCGTTCAAGTCACCAGGGTCAAACCCAGAGATGGGCCCAAACTGGAACTTCAGATCCGAACCAGTAGCCAGGCAACTATGAGGAACTCTTCACTGGGTTTTCCCATACACAAAATGTGAGCCATACACTTGCAGCCTGGATGACTTTCACTTTAGGTTAAGGAAAGCAACACAGCAAGAAAGAACAAAAGTAAATTCTCCAGCAAAAGAAAACAAAGTGTGCACATCTCCTCTGTAATACGCTGCATCAAAGCTGCCTCCTAAAATGGCAGCGCTTCCCGGAGGCGGAAACGGCATCAGAACGCGAAGGTGCAGCGCAGAGAAACAAGCACCTAACAGTGACAGAGCAGCAGAGTTCGCTGAACTCCCTTGGAATCTGGATTCCAATCCTCATACCCAAACCCACAGCTTTGACTCCAGGTCAGATCCAAAACCAGGAGGAGCCGGTTTCCTGGTCCTGGTCTGGATACACCAGAAATCTTCTAACAATGAACTAAGGTAGAAATATAACCAGAGCAATTCACAAGATTTCGGCTTCTTTTAATCCAAACACACAGCCTAGCCCTTGGACCCAAGCCCCACACTGTAACCTATACCTAATCCAGATGCCCCCTCCTTGGGCCATCTAGCTACAGGAGAGCAGGACTCCCCTGTATTAATGTCTCTTTTATACAGAGCCACTCGCTGTCTGGCATGTGGGACAGACACTGCTTTCATTCGCTGTCGTTATCTTTCACCTGGAGATAACTCCCGGCTCAGCTCCAGGAGCCGACAGCTCCCCACTCCAGCCCTGGGGGCAGTGCTCCAAGGACTCCATCCTGCTTGGTGCTCAGCTCCCTCTGCAGTCAGGTTCTGAGAGCACACAGGGGCAGGACCCACATGCAGAGAAGGGAGGAGCCTCGGGGCAGGGCACCAAATGAGCACACCCCAGAGACGGAGGAGAGGGTCCAAACTTTGGGCCGTTCCCTGTGGTATCTCTGGACACCTCTGCCCTCTCCCTGCAGCTGCTGGCTGCTACTGGCTGGAGCTGGGGAGGGAGAGAGACAAGGTCCCTGCCCACAATCTGCTGGGTGACCAGAAGTCACATTTAGTGGAGATAAGTATGAGTCATTCAGGGCAGAGAGACCTGTCACGGCTTGGGGTGCACTCAGCTTCACCTTTGCACCTGTTTGCGTTAGCTTGGAGAGGGCCCCTGGGGCTGCTGGGTGTCTGTCCAGCATCCCTCTGTGATCTGGGATACGGGCCAGCCCAGTCTGCCCAGCGGGATCTCTGCAGGGAAGACGGGCTTAGCAGCGCCTGGCCCTGGCCCAGGAAGTGCAATCCCGCATTTCCCCTGCCGCCGTCTCCCTAGGCCCCTGCTCCCCTTGTTCTCCCAGACCTTGATCTCACCCCCCCTCCCCTCCCCTCCCCTTCCCACCCTGCCATTGCTCAGGACAGATCTCAGAACCTTCCGCTTTGAAGGGCCTGGCCCCTCCGGCCCAGTGTCAAGGAGAATCCCCCTCAGCGGGCAGCAGAGCCGGAGCTGTGTCCCACTGTGGTGGTGGGGGGCACTCACCCTTCGAGCGCCTCCTTGCAGCTGGGGGCGGTACTGCACCCCTCGTCCTGCTCCTGACACCCCTGCAGGCCATCTGCCTGCCTCTGCTGGTCTTCTGTGGCTCGGCCCTCCAGCCACATTGCAGGGCCAAAGCAAACCCCTTGCAGGGTAACAAAGGTCCAACAAAGACACACTCGCTCTGCCCTCAGCAGGGTGTTCAGACTTGGCTCGAGGCCATTTAAATACAGCCCTTCGCTCTGGCTTCCAAACAAGCCTTGTCCCCTCCTTGGGGCCTAGGTTAGGCTCCACCTCCCTGTCTGGGGTTTGTGCCACGTTGACGCTGCCAGGGGAACCCGGGCCCACCCACCACTGCAGATTCCAACCCATGGAAACTTTGAACAGCAGCCCGGTACTGCTTCCTTCACTTAGTTACTGCTGTATTCCCTGGGGCTCTTCCCACCTGGCCCCTGATCTTCACCCAAAGCTCAGGGTCAGAGCTCTCAGCCCCTCACTCCCTGGAAACCCCACTATGCCCATTCAGCCAGAGCCCTGCAAACCCCGGCTAATCCCAGGCACCTGTGGCCAGACTGGCACGGCACGGCACGGCACGGCACGGCACGGCACGGCACGGCACGGCACGGCACGGCACGGCACGGCACCTCCCCTCACCTCTGGTCCCAACCAGGGACTGCCCTGCCCAGGCTCTGCAGCGCCTTTTATCTGAGCCTGCCGGGCTATGATTGGCCGTCACTAGCCCTTCTAGCCCTTGGAGGACCAGGCCTCTGTAGTTTCCAAGTGGCTGCTCTGGAGAGGCCTCTCTAGGCAGGCCTGGAGGACCCACCTTCTCAGCTCCATTCCTCCCCCGGGATTGATCCCTGGGCTAGGGTGTAGTAGGACACCACCAAGGCTGGGCATAGCCCACCACACTCACACGTGGGAGTGGTTCTGGCTCTGGGCAGCAGGAGATAGAGGTCACATCCCTACCCGCTGGTGTCACAGGATTCCCCAGTCCCACCACACACAGTGACTTCAGTCTGCAGCTTGGGGTGCCCCCCCCCCCAGGAAGTGGGAGCAGACGGAGCCCTGATTCCTCTGAAATCCTGGGGGTTTGGGAGGCTTTTGCTGGGATAAAAGCAGCAAACACTGCAGGACCTCAGCAAACACCTGGGGATGGGAACGAGCCTCTTCCACAGAGACACCTACTCTCCGCCTGGTTCTGACCCATCTCAGCCGTAGCACACCCGGCTGGGTGGCACTGGGGCCTCTCCAGAGCCCAAGGAGCAGGACTGTCTGATGGTGAGGAGCAGACTGCAGCTGCCATCTCCCTAATCTGCAGGTGAGTCGGAGCAGCCTGGCCACCTGCTAGGCCCCTGGGCCTGCGTTTGTCCCCCATGAGATGCGAGAAGGAACGAGGGCCCCGTCCTGGAGAGAGGTCACTCACCCGCTTGCAGGAGCTGGCCCCAAAGTGGGGAGGGTCCTGCTGAATGTCTCCGGGCATCCTGCCATCACGCCTGCTCTTCCCGCCGTCTCTGAGCCGGAGCCAGAGCTGAAGCAAAGGGAGCTTTGTTCTGTTCAGGCTGCAGGACGCGGCCCCCTGCTTTGCCGTTCAGGGCGTGAGCGTGCGGGGGGACGGGAAGGAAGTCAGGGCACACGTACCGGTCTGTCAATAGCCCACCCCTGGCCTGTGGAGAGAAGAGCAGACACCTCACAAACTCTCCGGTCCCTGGCCTGGCCGCGGTCTGATCAGCAGGTAACAAAGTCATTGCATGGGAGACACCAAGGCCACCAAGTGCCATGCAGAGCTGCCAGGCCTGTCTTCCCTGGGGCAGCTCCCGGCCCCTGGGACCAGCGTGCAGGTCCTTGGGCAGCCTCTCCCTGCTCCGGTGGAGATGGGCACTGCCCTCATTCACACGTTCACCCCTCCGCCCTCTCGCTGCAGCGCTTGTCAACAGCACCCAAGCCCCCTGGAGAGACAGGCCTGGACTCAGCCCCCAACTCCGCTGGGAAGGGCAGATGGGATCAGCTGAGCCATGTCATCCGGATGGGCTGGATCAGAACCAGGCTCTGAACCCGGCTGCAGCGTTCTCTGTGAAGAGCCAGCTCTAAATCCTGGCCCTGAAGCCCCAGAGCCTGGGGGAGCCCACAGCTCCTGCAGACACACCCGGAGGATTCACTCGCTCTGCACGCACAGGGAGAACGCTCACAGAGCAGGAGCTGGGTGGGGGTGTCCGGCTGGTAAAATCCTGCAGCCGGCACAGCGTTGCCTTTGCTCCGAGCAGCTCTGCCGAACCCTGGCCGTGGGCAGGGAGAGCGCTGGCCCCATGCTGAGCCCTCAACACTCCTGCTTGGGGATCTCCAGCCCTCAGCCCCCAGCCAGGAGATATTCCAGCGGGTGACTTTAAAAATCCCTCCCCACATTCCCTGACTCTCCCCATTAACGTTGCTCAGGCCATCTGCGGCAGAGACATATCCACAGGATGTTTACCAAGGGGTTGCAGAGCCGGAGGGAGGAGGGGAAGCATGGAGCAGCGGATACTATTTCTGAAGGGCAGCCGTGGGTTTATTGTCAGTAAAGCCAGCCCAGCAGAGCGGCTGGGGCCATTAACTCTGCTCTGCTGTGGTGGTGAGCACGCGTCTTCCCCACTGGGGTGGGTGGCACGTCGGATGAGCCGTGTGCTTGGGCGTTAGCCTGGCCGGAAGAGAACACCACAGCAGCTCGGGCTGATCACCACGCCCCAGGGGCCAGGGGCACAGAGCGAGATAAGCAGCCAGCCCTGGCAGGGCAGCAGCCAGCGTGGGGGGCAGGGGAAGCCAGGTTAGCTACTCCCCTGCCAAACGGCAGGCCCCATGATGCTCGTTCTGTCTGCCTCAGAGAGGGGCAGGCCCGAGTCAGCCCGACGGGCGTCTGAACCTGAGGTTTTGCCCCAGCAGATTTCTCAGGTCGGGCTGAACTGTGCTTTGCACAGGACCTAGGACAACGTCGGCTTTAAGCCCCCCTTGCACCTCCCCGATCCCTGGGGCTGCCGGGGGTGGGGGTTCAACCCCTGGCACAATGTAGAGCAGCCTCATGCCGATTCTAGCTCAGGGCAGCCTGTGATGCAGTTGCAGCAAGCAAGGATCACTGGCGTGCGGTTCATGCCTGAGCCTCGCCCCCCCACCCCCCACAAGGCTCCTAAAGCCAGGGACTGTGAGAGGTTGGCCCAAAGCTGACGATGCCAGCCCTGTCACCCCAGGTTTTGCCCTGTGCAAGGAGACTCCCCGGTTGGCTGCCCATTCAAGGGGGCTTTGCGCCTCCCTAGCAGCACAAAGGCTGCGGATCTGGGCCAGCACATTTCAAGAGCTACACAGGAGCAGCTGTGCTCCCCGCTCACCTCTCACTCACCGTCCTCTCCACACCCAACAGCACCCCCTGTTTGCGCTCCCTGCTCAAGAGGAGAGATCAGTTCCACCAGCTCCCGGGGGCAGCCAGGCTGATGTTTCAGGATCAAAACACGTATTACAACAGATCTCCGGAAAGAAAGAAAGAAAGAAAGAAAGAAAGAAAGAAAGAAAGAAAGAAAGAAAGAAAGAAAGAAAGAACAGGTATCACAATTTTTAAAGGGAAGTGATGTTCGCTCCATTAAGAGTTGCGTGATTTTTATTACATTCCCAAACTGACTTCATAATGGAGAGAAGTAAAGAATCTGTCATCCCGGCTCGATCTTTATTGCCCTTCAAGACAAGAGCTGTCACTGTAATGAATCTGAATGAACAAGGACCATCTTCCACCCATTAATATTGTTCACTAATCATCTTCTTTGTCACTTTCCGCGCTGATGCTGAGTAAGGACGGGGGGACTCAGTGGCTAAAAGGAGTTGAAGGGTAGCTTCTCCTCTAGGAAACCAACGTGCACATGCTGGAGGGGCCCCAGCGGAACCGTGAACGATAAAGCAAAGGGCCATTTTATTAACCAAATCAACGTTGGGTCACAGCCTGGAAAAAGAGCTGAAGAGACAATTCCGACTGTTTCTCAAGCTGCAGTCACATGACCGTTACAGTCAAATAACAAACAGCAGGGAGCTGTAAACCGGGCTGGCTCCTGGTCCTGCCCCGCTGGGCACTGGCACCGGGGAGCAACCAGACAGCCGCCAGGGTTCCAACAGGCTTTCTCCGCCTTACCCAAACCTCGGGTCATTTTTGCAGTAAAAAGCAATGCACCCCTTCATTGAAAACAGACCCGCCCTGTACCCAGGAACGGGCCTACCCCTGCTGTCCTCCCTCGCTCAGGCAAAACCGGAACGAACCATACAAGACCAGGCAAACCCTGAGTTTTGGCTGAGGGCTGGACTGCAAGGTTGGGCCCCAGGACATGTGCTAAGGAGCACCTGGGGCTGGACAGCGTCCCTGCCATGCAGTGCCGGCCACCTGCCGCTGGGTGGCAGTATCATCGAACCGTTTCCCATGGCCAGGGAGACCCGCGCCCTGGCAGGCCCTATAGGTGTCAGGGCTCCTGGGGTAGGGGGCCTGGCTGCTCTGTACGCTGTGGGGCCCCAGCCGTGGGTCAAGGAGGAGGCAATGCAGGGGAGCATGTCCTGGGTAACACCGGGACTCTGACTGGTGGGAATTTGCACATGGCCCTCCCCATGCCGCTGCGTCGCAGCGCGTCTCCCCAGGTACCCCCCAGGGGGAATTGTGTGCACGCCCCCCGGTCCGCACGCAGAGACATGCCGTGCAAAGGAGAGCCCCCTCCCCCATGCCGTTCCTTCGCATGCAGCTCCCCACCAGCGCTCACCCCCACCCCGTCGGGTCCCTGGGAAATGGCGGCACTCGGGACCACTGCAGTTTTTGCTCTAAATCTGGAGTCAGAGGGTCAGTTTATGCCCCCAGGCCCCCACCCCACAGTGACTCCAGACCCACTGCGGCTGCCCTGGGCAGACTGGAAAAGGCTCCTGGGCGTGTCTCTGACTGGAGGCCAGGCTGAGGATGGGGGATGGGTGCACTGGGGCAGACCCAATGGTCCATCCCCTGCACTGATCCACCGGCCAAAGACAGAGCTGACAGGTGCAGGGAGCAGCGCTCCCCAGGCCCTGGCACTGCTCCGGGCCCCGCGCTCACCACCGAGGGCAGCCCCAGCCTGGGGTTTCCATCCTGAGCCTGTGGGAGCATCTTGCTGAGCTCGCAGCCTGTCCGCTGGCAGGGCTGGGGCTGTCTGGGATCTCCCGAGCCACCTCACCCCGGCCCAGGCTTCCACCCTGCAGGCTCAGATCACAAGAGGATCAGAGCTGAGTCCAGGCCCTGCTCCCTCGGACAGGGCGTACCTGGGATTGAACGGACCCTGCCAACGAGGACGCAGTGACAGCTTTGCACGGGAACCGCACCCTCCCTCGGCCCCCGCTAGAGTGCCACGCTCAGCCACGCTACTCTCCCAGGCACCCGTCTCGGGAACCTCAGAGACCAGTGTCACCCTAAGGAGGGAGCGTGCTCACTCCAGTCCCCGCTGCTGCTGGCGGGGGGTGGGGGAGTTACCCACCTGGGGGCCAATCCCACCGGGGGGAAACACCCAGCGCTGCCAGCACCCCGGCGTACAAAAGCCAGGCAGACGAGGGGCGTCTTGTGCCCTCTAAGGGGTGAGATTCAGGTGCTGCAGAGACCCATTCGGGGAGGGGGGGCAGAACTGGCCCCTGAGGGCCCCAGAAGTTCCAGGTGGAGACTGACAGCTGCCATATCCTTCCCCAGGGATATGCGGCCTGCGAGGATGCAGGAAGAGGCAGCCTCCGGGACCATGAGCATTTAGGGCTTTGGAGAGAAAAGTGAGCACCGGACACAGCCCCCGGCCAGCACAGAGCCCCGTGCCATGGGGCAGCCCCAGTCTGTCCTGCTGGCCCCCTGAGCACACAGGCGTGGGGAGCAGCTCAGGCCATTCCTTGGCATTGCTTCTGCCTCCAAAGTTGGGCACCATGTTACTCCCCCCCCCCAAGTATTTCTCTGTGACACTGGCTAGCAGAAACATGTTTAAAATAGCCTCCGTTCTGCCAGGCCCTGTCCCCTCACCCAGCTCGCACGTCAGGCTCCAGGAAGCCAACCGGGACCATACACGGACAGTGGCACGGGGCAGCGGCCGGTGATGCTGAACATGGAGCCAGCTTTGGTTCTGGGTGAGCCCAGCAACACGTTTGATGGGCTAATAAACAACGAGCCTGACCCGGAACCCATGAGACCTCCCCAGACCTTGGGAACAGTTGGATTCGGATGGAAATCCAGGACCAAATTTTGGCACTCATCCTCGCCTCTGTTAAGACCAGTCTTCTGTCGGGCTGGCCGAATGCTGCAAAGCCAGCCTGCAACCATTCCTCCCATTGTCAAAACGCGTCCAGCTGGGCAGGGGGGATGGGCCATTGTGCTCACTTTCCGCAGCCGCCGGGCTAGTCTACACCAGAAGCGCTCTGGTGGTGCAGCTGCGCCGATGCAGCACCTCTGGGGAAGATGCTCTATACCGACGGGAGTGAGCTCTTCCGTCGGCATGACAACTGAATCTCCGCGAGCGGCGGTAGCGAGGTCGGCAGGAGAGCGTCTCCCACTGGCCTAGCGCTCGGGGCAGCGGCTTGTCCACACCCCTGAGCAGCGTAGGTTATACCACAGGAAGTGATAGTGTAGACCTGGCCCCAGTTACAACAGTGTCAGTCAGGAGCAAGTTCCGATTTCCGGCAGTGCCCCCGCCAGGAGCATCCAGCCCAGGCTAGGTCAGTGGTATAGCGTAGCTTTAAGAAGGGCTCTTCATGTTGTGTCCTCACTGCTACCCACCACATCTGTGCACATGTGTTTGCCCAGTCGCTGCACTCCGCCCGGGCACTGGAAGAGCATTCGTGCCCGAGCAGCTGCCATCACAGGCGATGCTTCATAGTTTGAGGCTCTCGGCCGCAGTCATAGGTGTTAGGGCCAGTGATCACGGCGCCTCTGGACCAGCCAGTTCCCGTGCGGCAGCGTGGATCCAGGCAATGCTGTCAGGGCCAATGTCTGCACTGGGTGGCTGCCGGTGCTCAGCCGGTGGGAGCTGGAGCACACAGACGCCAAGGTCATTCTCTGCTCGTTTGCCACAACGGGAGCCGTGCCTGTTTGGGTGACACAGGGAGGGATTTAACGGTGGCAAGAAAACGTCGTCATGCCGTCATTCCACGCAGCGTCCGTGTCCGATCATCGCGGGCGTCTCGGCTCCGTGCATTGCCGTGTGTGCTCAACTCTGCTAGCAGCTGCCCAGGTGTACCAGGAGGAGCAGTACCTGCTGTTGCCGTGGGTAGGCCTGTCACATAGTGGCAGGCAGTGTTAATCCCACAGCAGGAGCCTGGGCGAGGCGGTCCCTGTCAGCCTTCTAGGCTGTGAATCCTGCTCCACCCCTCGTAGGGCCACTTCCCCACTTCTTTAAGAAGGATGAAAGTCCAGGATGGGATGCTGGTGACAGGCAGATAGGGGGCCAGATGATCTGCTGGTGTAAACGGAAAAGACTGTGTTGAAGTGAATGGAGCTGAAACCATTTGCCACAATGCAGAATTTGGCGCGAGAGGCTTCTGCGGCTCTCTCTGGCTAAGCCAGGCTGAAGATCCCCCTTACCGCACCGCCGGCACTGGCCCGCGTGGACAGAGTGTTTGTAGAGAGTGACCACGGAGACCGCTCAGCGGCACCCGGCTACCTCTGCCCCATCGAGAACGCTGGGCTCTGCGCATGGGTGTGCGGCTTGGCAAGGCAATGGCCACAGGGACTGGGGCAGCAGGCTACCCCGATCTGGAGAGTGTCAGCATGAAGGACGGAGAGGAGGGATGGAGCATGACCAGTGCAGTTTGCATTCGTTACGGGAGTCCCATAACCCGGGGCGATGGGTTGAGAATAGGAGAAGATTTTGAGACGGAGTCAGGAACAACTTGCTGTAAGTGATAGCTGCAGAATCTTCTTCGAAGGCAAGTGGCCAGAAGGCCCAGTCTAGGCCGGGCGAAACCCCAGGGAAAATGCTGTAGGGAACAAACCTGCACTGGCCCCCGGGCCACATGGCTTGGCCATCTCTCCTTTCTCAGGGTCAGCACGTGCTGTTTCACTATGGGGCTTCCCTGTTATTGCACCACCGTTAGTGTGCACTAGGAGCTATTTTGATGGTAAGTCCCAATAGGCAGCTGAGTGTTGCTCCAGCAATATATTATTGCCTGTTTCTTCAGTAGCACAAGAATTTGTACTCAGCTGCTGGGTCTGCTCCCCAGCATCCTGGGCACACTGAACTCCATTGTGTTTGTTCAGCCAGCTTCAAAGCAATAATAAGGCTGCATGAATCATAAACAAAACTCCCTGTGAAGTTTCCGAGGAATCTAGCGAGCAGGGAGTTCAAAGGAAATTTCTCCTGCAGAGCTGTTGGGTCTCAGAAAGTCAGGCATCTGAATAAGTGATGATGCTTTAGCACTTTGCGAGCTACATTGGCATCTTTGCCTTGCTGCACTTACAGAAGATTAAACACACCTGCTTTGGAAGGCTGGGAGCACTGAACCCAATCCCACAAACCACCTGCACTCCAAACTCGCCTGGCGGGAGCCTTCGGCAGTGCTGGCCCTACTGTCAAGCCGGATAACCATGCTCACAGCTCATGGCTTCTGTCGTGGATCCCTTTGCCAATGCTCACGGGGTTAAAAGAGTTGGAATGATCTGGGCCCAAGTTGCTAAGTTTGGATCCGTACGGGGAGGTGCGTCCAAACGTCCCTACATTTGCGGGGTGTTCATATCAGGGGCTTGAGGCCTGTCTCTAGTTCTTCTCTGGAGCTCGTCACCACAATGGTTAGTCTCAGGTCTGCCCTCTAAACAGTGCTTATGGGTACAGAGAGCTAGTGCTGGCCCTCTGCACAGAGGAGAATTTCACCTACCCATGAATTAAGCTTCACAACCCCTTGGCGAGGTGGAGCAGTATGGAGCTTATCGTTCGTAAATATTCAGGGTTTGTTAGTATGGTTACTAGGTGTCCGGTTTTCGATCGAAACACCCAGTCGAAAAGGGATCCTGGCAGCTCCGGTCAGCACCACTGACCAGGCCAGTGACTGTCCAGTTGGCAGCACCACACAGCGGGGCTGGCAGGCTCCCTGCTAGCCTCCGCGCCGCGCAGCTCCTGGGAAGCAACCGGTATGTCCCCCTCTGGCTCCTACACATAGAAGCAGCCAGGGGGCTCCACACGCTGCCCCTGCCCCAAGCACCACCCCCACAGCTCCCATTGGCTGGGAGTTGCGTGGCGCGGAGGCTGGGAACTGTGGCCAATGGGAGCTGTGGAGGTGGTGCTTGGGGCAAGGACAGCATGTGGAGCCCCCTGGCTGCTCCTACGTGTAGAATGGCTCAAAGGGTTGTGGTGGTCAATGGAATATCCTCTCCCCTCCCAAGGATGGGACCAAATGTAATGCACTTTGATATCGCGAGGAGGCAATAGAAGTACTATAGAAATTCGATGCATCATTTAAAAATCTAGTTGCTCTCAGAGTCCTGCTGGTACGTGTCCCAGCACTCTGATCTGTCCCAGCATTCTGATACACAGCACACAACAGCCTTTTTTGCCTCTCCACTCCCCCCAAAAAGTGTAATTAAACTAGGTCATTTGCACAGATCACAAATGTATTTCTTCTCTGTGGGAATTAATTCGGCACTTCATTTCTTTAATTCTCTTTAGAGGGTTACATCACTGGGAAACGATTTACAAATCCCTCCAGCTTCGGCTGTCAGTTTGCCGGGGTGGCTTTTTCCACTCCTGCAGGATCTGTGGTTGCTGGGGGACTCGCGGATTTCAGGGCTGCCTCCTACGGGCACTGTGTTACTGTGACTGGGTCTATAGTCGCGGATAGCCACAAAGTGGGACTTTTTAGCTAACATTTTTTCCTTGTTTCCCCTTTTCTCATAAACTCATACTCAGGGGGTGTGCTGTCCTTCCTTTCTGCTGTCTGAAGGATCTTATCTCTGCGGCTCTGCATGGCTGGTATCTAATACTGGAAATTGATCAGTTGATTTGCGAAGATAAAAAGCAGCCCCTGGAACCTAGCCCATGATGTGGTTTTCAGGTTCAGTTTCACAGCTCCCTGCGTTTTCCTGGTGAAGTCTAAATGGTACCGCTGGCCGCCATTAAAGCCTGTAGGGAAATCCCCCCCTGCTCACAAAGGAAGTGGCCGACATTCTATTGCTTGCTAGCTAAAGTCGTTTGCAGAGGAGGTCAGGAAGGCCCTTGTCGGGGCCTGTCACAGCCTGCTGAGCTCTACTAAGCCAAGGTATTATGAGATCCTTCATTTGAACACAGAGCACCAGAGAAGAAGCAGCATATTTAGCCCTGGTGACGGCCTGAGGCCTAATGTAAATCCTGGGACAAAGTCTTGTTTGTCTTTCCTTTCTAGTCAGGTTGCCCGTGCTCTTGGCTCTCCCTGCCCCACTGCTCACTGTTTGTTTATGGCACGGACGCAGGGAATTGTAATGTCTGCAATTGTTCCTGGTTTGCTGATTGTGTGACCACCTGGTTTGCTGGGCCGGAGACAAAAGCCCTAAATCCTCCTTCAAGGTTTGAACTCATCTCATTTTGGAGAGTGGGGTGTGTGGGGGTGTGTGTGGGTGTGGGTGTGATGTGTGGGTGTGGGTGTGATTTATTTTAAGTGTGATTTCTGTGTGACATTATTTGAATTTAAAACAACCTGGCTCTCCCTCCCACAAGGGCATTCGCTCGAAGTGACCCTGTTCCGTCGCGGCACCTGCCTTGAGGGCAATCCGTGCTCATCACTTTCCAGATCTCTTCTAAAGAAGCTGTGTCCAAAAGCACATTTGTGGTTACAAAGCTGGGCCCCTCTGTGCTGTGAACTCAATAGGCAAATCTTCATTTCACACGGGGCCCTTTTCTTTTCCTAACTTTAAAAAAAGTTATGGTCGTGATGTGTCATTTTCTCTTAACACAACAAAATAATATGAGGAAACCACCCGGGCACAGCAGGGTCCCAGAGAACCATATTCACTGACTATACAAAAACAGGCAGGTCCTAGCTACAGCCGCACTGCTGCTCTGGCTGGTGGTGTCTAAAACACAGTGAGCGCTACTGGAGGGCTCACAAATTATTTAAAGGGACAGTACCCTGTTCTAGACACTACAATTGTTACCTGCTAATAACCCAGCATTACAAAGCTGACACCCAAGATTCAGCTCACCCCCACCCCCATTCCCCTGAGCAGAGGGGAATCAGATCTAGTTAGCGGGAGCTCTGAAGGGCATCCAGCATCTCCCATTCTCCTCAAAGCCCATAGCAGCCTTGGCATGTCCTGGTGCAAACAACTTGGGGCCCATCTCCCCAGGTCCTTCTATCTGCCCAATCAGGGGGCAGGAATGTTTGGCTAGTTGGTTGTTGCTGGGTACACTGGCCTAGCAGCCGGTGTGTGCGTTTGGCCTGCTCGATGCTCTGGACACGCACTGCTCAGCCAGGACAGGTGCCGACCAGTCAGCACTCGGCTGCCTTGTTCTCTGGGCCCGTTTGCAGAGGGGGCTGCTCGCAGGGAGTGGGGGGTGCTCTGACAGCTCCAGGGCTCTGCTGTACCACTTCCCCTCACTTCCCGGGGGGTCTCCGTGCGTGGCCAGGCCTCACGCTGATTGCTTTCCAGACGCATTTCTGCATTTCGACGTCGGGTCATTTTTCACCCGGAGAAAAACTGGCACGTGGGTGTTTCCCCACAGTACTGCGCGTGCTGCACCGGAGTCACCAACGGCCAGCTGGGCTTTAGGAGAGAGTCTGGGGCTGGCCCGGCCTGTGATGGGGGAAGGTCTCTGCTCTTCCCAACCTGAGATCCGGCTCGAACCTCAGCACTCGGCTCACACTCCCTGAGACGGGGCATGGCTCTCGTGGCCCCTGGAGAAGCCAGGGAGGGGGAGTTTTCATTTCCAATAGCCCCCAGCTAGTGGACTGAGCACAGGATTGGGAG
This sequence comes from Macrochelys suwanniensis, assembly GCA_033296515.1. Classification (NCBI taxonomy): domain Eukaryota; kingdom Metazoa; phylum Chordata; order Testudines; family Chelydridae; genus Macrochelys; species Macrochelys suwanniensis. The sequence continues at coordinate 1,446,027 of CM065783.1, read as the reverse complement.
CCAGACGACTCCATTTCTCTTCCGGACACTGACTCGCTGTGCAATTCTGGGAACGCCATTTAGGCCAAATTCTTCAGAGTCCCCATTAAGTCTGGGGGCCCAGGTTTGGCACCTGCCCCCTTGGCTCTAGCTGGAGCCGGCTGGAAGTCGCTGCGTGGAAATACAGAGGTCTGGTGCTGCACAGGCACCGAACAGGAAAAATCGCACACGGCTGCAGCATCCCGCAGAGAGCTTGGCAGCTGCTGCGGAAAGCCTGAGCCAAGCCATACAAGATGTCTCAGGATTGCAGGCCACCTGCAGCAGCGCGGGAGAGGCTCTGCCGAGCCCTGGGCTCCAGCGAGCACAGAACAGATAGGGGGCTGGACCCCATGATTCCAGCTTGGCAGCCATGGAGTGTCCAGCCGGGAGTCTGGTTTGTATCTTATCCCGAGAATCGAGAGGAGGTGCTGAGCCCTCCTGGAGCCGGAGCAGGATTGTGCCCCGTGCCACATTCTCTAGTGCTTTGTCCAGTCCAGTTTTAAATGTTCCAAGCAGTGGGGCTCCCACCCCTTCCCTTGGGAGGCTGCTCCACCCCCCGCCAGGTGCTCCCTAGTAGTCAGCCTCAGCGTTCTCTCTCTCCATGTCCTCCCTTCGCTCCTCCTTGGGCCACACTCCGAGCTGGCCTGCTAGGGACAAACCAGCCAACCCTGCTGTGCAGCCAAGCGCACAGACCCCCGTGGAGGCGCGCAAGAGCGGAAGAGCTCTCCCCTCAGGCACAGGTCCGTTGCTGGCCCTGCCCTGACACAGTGGGTGGTGGGCGGGATGCTGGGGGAGGCTACGTGGGCTGAGCAGGGCAGACGAGAGGGTGTCTGATTAGGGTCAGGATTCCTGTTCAAGGCCCTCTCGGAAATGGGAGCTTTGAACAAAACTTGGAGGCAGCGAGAATGGGGGCCGAGCAGGCCTGGCAGGGGCTCCCAGTGCCGGAGCTGGGTGGAAGGAGGGCATGCCGTCGATGGGGAGCCCTGGAGGAGATGGGACATCACCATGTGTATATGTCAGTCCTGTGGACTCCAGGACACCGAAAGCTTCCATATTAATTCCAGCGCCCAGCTGTATGAGAATGGGCCGTTTTACGACTCACCCTTCACAGACACTAGCATGGGGAATGAGTGCTATCCCATTCCAGGTCTAGGGACCCAGTGGCCAGGACCATCTGCAAGGGAGTAGGTTACAATCTAGGAGAGCAGCCCAAGGAGGACTGAACCCCCGCAATCTGCCCCATGGAGGTGGGCTGCACCCCCAGGCCTCTGGTCTGTAAAATCATGATGGGTGTGGAGAAAGTAAATAAGGAAGTGTTATTTACTCCTTCTCATAACACAAGAACTAGGGGTCACCCAATGAAATTAATGGGCATCAGGTTTAAAACAAACAAAAGGAAGTATTTCTTCACACAACGCACAGTCAACCTGTGGAACTCCTTGACAGAGGATGTTGTAAAGGCCAAGACTATAACACGGTTCAAAAAAGAACTAGATAAATTCATGGAGGATATGTCCATCAATGGCCAGGATGGGCAGGGATGGTGTCCCTAGCCTCTGTTTGCCAGACCCTGGGAATGGGCGACAGGAGATGGATCACTTGATGATTCCCTGTTCTGTTCATTCCCTCTGGGGCACCTGGCACTGGCCACTGTCGGAAGACAGGATACTGGGCTAGATGGACCTTTGGTCTGACCCAGTATGGCCGTTCTTCTGTTCTGATGCTCAGTTTCCTGCACTCATGTGCCACACTTCCTCATCTGGTTTATTCAGGAAAACTCCAAGATGCTAGCTGGCCTCCTGCCCTCATTTCAGACGCGGTCTCTGCGAGGGGAAGATTCCAATGGACTCCGTTTCACAGCTGTGACTGACAGCACTTCAAATTGTATTTGCACACACAGGATAAAGCTGCAGATGCTGCTCGGAATCTCACCCCCAGAGCTCCTACAAAAGAGGGTCACCCTTCCTGAGCTTCCCCAGAATGAATGTCACAACCTCAGCACTTCAGGGCTAGCCCAGAGATAACTTTCTGCTTCTGAGCTCCAGCTGAATAGGTGAAGAATTCATTATACCCTTGGTTCATTTGTGCCTCCAATTATCTCCTGGGGACAATAGGAAGGGAGTGCAGCTGAAGGTTCCATTCAGAACAGCACAAGCGGAGGAGGAAATTCTGTTCATAACTTTGCAGTGAGCCTGTTTGCTAAAGTGCAGTGACCTGAGTCCAGAAAAAGCCACTTTTCCACCCGTGCGAGAAGAATGCGAAGGGATCAGCAGGCAGCAGAAATCTCCAAAAAGAACAGGAAGATCAGAGAACAAAATGAGAATTCCCTCCTGGACAAAAGTAGAGTAGCGGGAGCCAGAGGGAATTCTACTGCACAGCAAAAAATGCCCTTTCATAGGAATGGAGTCACGATGGGCAGACCTGGAGCCAAAGCCCTTCTGTATTTTGGGGGTGCTTGGGATTTTTGTTCAGCCTATCACAGAGGTAGGGCCCAGGTCCAACGTTTGCTAGCGAGCGGCAGCCTTCACACTTCCTGGCGCATAGAGAAAGAAAAGAGCACCACAAAATGTTCCCTGGCCGGAGTGAAACTCGGACAGACTGACATTTCACTCCAAACTCAGTATTCTATCCAGCCCAGCGAAAGGCACCTAGATAAACTCCTCCAGGCGATGGCTGGCCACCGGCACAGGGCACCCCAGACAGACCTGTTCTCGGATCCAGAGCACCTCTGCCCCCAACCCTGCTCCTTCTGCTGCTGGCCGCTACCCTGACTTGCTGCTCCTACACCTGGACCTGCCAGTAACCCAGCTTGTCTCTGGTGCCAGCAGACAGGCTCAGCCTGCAGGGAGCGGAGAATGTTCTTTAAGGACTTGCTGACACTGGGTTTTTAGCTTCCGCTGTAGTTTCAAGCTTGGGGGGAAGCTGCACTAGTACAAATCATCTGTGTCAGTGCAAATTGTGTTTGCACTAAGTGGGGGTCTGCACCAGTGTCTAGTAGGGTGACCAGGTGTCCTGATTTTATAGGGACAGTCCCAATTTTGAGGTCTTTTTCTTATATAGGCTCCTATTACCTCCCACCCCCGTCCTGATTTTTCACATTTGCTGTCTGGTCACCCTAGTGTCTAGAAACCCAGCGCAGACAGGCCTTAAGGAAGCTAGGCAAAAGCCACCGACCAGCCAGGATTCTTTCAGGATCCCAGACACCCTGCATCAGCCCACCCCAAGCCCAGAGCGGCCTGGTGTTTTGACCCCTACCCACCCCACACTGCCCGTTTGCCCTGAGTCTCCCTTGGGGTTTGGGGATTGTTTGTGCTTGAAGCTCAAAGCAAAACTCAGATGGGGGAGCAGGAGCCCAAAGCCAACAGAAAGCGCAGGAAGTGCTTGCAGGACCCCAGGCAGGGCGGAGTTGGGCGGTTTGCAGGGCTGTAATGGACACTGGCCGTCGGATGCAGGAAAGTCACATTGCCCATCGGTACTGGTCAGGGGGACCCGAGTCTCCCAGTGCTGGCCTCGAAGGGCGTCACTCCCCATCCCCTGGCTGTGTAAAAACAGGGAGCAGTGAGCAGAGCGGAGATTGCGCCTCTGTGTACGGCATTGGGGAGGCCGCTACTGCACTCCTGCAGCCAGCGCTGGGCTCCTCACTTTAAAAAGGACGTCGAAACATTACAGTGGGTGCAAACAGACGATGCCACAGAAAGGCTTTGAGGGCTGGAGAAAATTCTGTAGAGTGAGGGCCTCAGAGAGCTCAATGTGCTCAGCTTCGCAAAGAGACGACGGGGAGGCGGCTTGATTCCCGTGTCGAAGGACCTTGGGTGGGGGGGAATACCAGTTCCTGCAGAGTTCTTTAACCCAGCAGAGAAAGACAGACCAGCTTCCTGTTCCAGCCGCAGGTCGTGAACCGTCAGTGACACCAGACGTGCTCCCCAGCCTATTAGGAGGCACCGGTGGCAACAGTTCTGGTCAGTGGAGATCGAGCAACGGGAACGGCCTTTCCCACATTGTCCTTCCACCAGGAGCCTTCTGCCAGGCTCAGCAGAGGAAGACGGGCCAGTTTGTCCAAGGGATGATGTATGCTAGACAGACTTCAGCCACATTTGAAGAGGACGAACACACCGCCTGGCACATTGGACTACATGTTCAGACACAGCCATATGGCCTAGCAACCTCAGGCAGACTCAGGCTGTGGCTGAGGGGTGGGACTGCAGCTTCAGACATACGCAGCGAATCTCCTGGAATCGGTCGGTCAGCAGAAATGCTCTCAAACTCCTAGAGTCTATCGGGGCCCCAGTGAACTCGATTCTTTGAGTTGGAAACAGTGTCGACGTCCCACCTTTCAGGATGGGACTCGGATGATCGGGTAGATGTAGTGTGAACTAGACATGATAGAGAATCTTCTCTCTGGACTTGCTCCTCAGTAACCAGTCGTCCAGATATGGGAAGATATTATTTCCCCTCTTCCTGAAGTAAGCTGTCATCACGACCAGGCTTTTGGTATAGACCCAGATGTGGAGAGTCCGGGATTGAGAGGCAAAACAGGCCTGATGCTGCCTGGCATGCCGTTGGCGTGGAGACAGTTTGCGCCGGTGCCAACGTCACTGATACCGGCCTCAATGGACTCCCCATGGCTGGAACCAGAGCCAATGGTATGGGTCCTCGCTGTTCTCAGTGCGGCACTGGGGAGCGGTCGGACGGACCAGCTCCATCCCTTGTGCCAGAGGGAGTGTGGTACTGGTCAGCTCTCCTCTTAGAAGCGGGAGAGGAGTCTCCTCAAGCCCTGGAAGGGGCCCAGTTCGTTTTATGGGATCCTGTCCTGGCCACACCAGAGGACGACGAATGACCTCTTTTCCTCTTGGGGGAAATGCCAGAGCCTGAAGGCAGAACAGGTCTGGAGGCGACGGCCAATCAGACCAGGGCCTCGGTGCCAACGCGGGACTCCTGGCCTGCTCCGGAAGGTGCTGCTTCAACCACATGTCTCTCGCCCCCGGATTCCCTTGGGGAGCGACTGGCAGCCGGAGCTCCGCTCTTAACCGTGTCCTTCGCCAAGACACAACAAGCACCTCACGTGGGGGTCGCTGTTGCAGATGGCCTCCTATACGACAATGCTTGGACCCTGGTGAGGGCATCACACGGGCAGCCAACAACTCTAATGCTAACCTAGCGCTTAACTAAACCTAAGGTACTGCTACCACTGCTCCTGCGTACGCGAAAGAGTTCTCAGAAAAACGTGTGAGGTGAAGACACCACACAGAGCTCCAGCCTCCGACGCCGGGCCACAGGAAGTGAGAAGGAACGGCGGGGTCAGGGCGGTGCTGCCATTAGCCAGCCAGAGGAGGGGTGGTGGCCACAGGCCGTGAGCGCCGCCCCTACGGGACTGCTAGGCAAAGTTCTTCAGCTCCGGTGCCCCCGCCACATACAATACACAGATGCATCTACTCGAAGAAGAAAAAGTACGTTTCCAGCCCTCGTGGTGGTGAAGAAAAGCTGGTAAGTGACCCCCAGAAGGGACCCACATGGATTATTTTTGAGTCAGTCTCGTGATTTTGGGGGCCTGACTGGTGATTTTTAGTGCTTGGGGCTGGCTGTACTGTTCTGAATTATCTTTACATGTCTCAACCTCTTTTAACCTCAGCCATGACTCTGCTCTTGGCCCCACAGAGAACACCTTTTACTGGAGGATCTCGGAGCGTGTTGCCCCAGCTCCCCCTCACCACACCCTACTGAGCGAAGGATTGCTATGCCCATTTTACAGATGGAGTAGCTGTGGCACAAGGCAGGCGAAGTGATTCGGCCCGGTCAATGGCAGAGCTGGGAGTCCTGACCCCCAGGGCCCTGCTCTAACTCTTAGACACCATTCCTGCACCGGGGAGAAGTTCAGGGGAAGCAGGAATGGGCATCTCCCAGCAGCAAGCAGTTTGACTGAGGTGGCCCAAGTGTTTCCTCCAGATGCCTGTTACCCATCTCCCCACCAGGGTAAGGGACCCATCAACCCCAGTGGTATCCCGCGGGGTGGAGCAGCTTGTCCCTCTTTCCCTTCTGTTAATGAGCCCCCAGCTCTGGCATCTCGGTTTCGCTCACTCCATTTCCAGGGCTGGTTATTAGCTCTGTTCCCTTCCGAGTGGCTCTGATCAGTTAGTTCTGCTCAGGAGGTGTTCCTAACCCTCAATGGGGAGGCAATCAGTCAAAAGCAGTTCCAAAATGTTTAGGCTTTTGGGGGGCACATCTCTTATTCTTGGCAGCTGAAACAGCCACCCCAAGCCCCTGGGAACAAGGCCTGCGTTGTTATTCTCGGAGGCCCTTTTTCATCCGTGGCGAAGGCAGGCCTGGGGACTCCGGCTGCATTGTCGTGGAGCCGCAGGTAGCTGCGGCAGGCAAAGTCATTGGTCCGTCCGGCTCCGGGGCTCCTTTGTGCTGGCAGCTCGCCGCGGGTTTGCTTGCAGCTCCGAAAGGTCATCCCCCACCGAGGCTCCATACCTGAGCTTTTGTCGCCCGGTGCCAAGGAATCCGCAAAATCAAATTTATTTTCAGATTACAGCTGGGAGCTCTTTGTGCCGAGGGATCTTTAACTGTTGAGATTCCAGCACACAATGCGGCGGGATGCCTTTTCTGCACAAGCGAAAAGCTGCAGCCTCTCTCCCTTCCCCCCAGCCCCTCCTCTCAGCCTTTAAAGGCTTTGTGGGAACTTGCACTGAGAGCCCGTCTCTCAATCAAAAGCTAACAAGTAGGGAGACAATCTGTTCCCCCTCTTTGGACGCTCACAGGCCCAATAGCAGTCTCAGATCCCGTTTCCTGACTCCCCGGAATCACCCGCACTCGGGATATTTTTTCTCTTCAAACCCACTTCTAACGAGCCCTGATGATTATTCATTCATTTACGAAGCTGAGCCCAGTACAAGCCATTTCAAAGCCCAGCTACACTAAGAGGGCTCCAGCCAAACCACTTCTGACCGGAACGTCTTTTTTATTAATTATGAAATATATGAAATTCTGAAAGGTGAATTATAAATGACAGGGGCGAACCCTGAAGATTTGACTCAGTGATGGATCCCACGGGATTTTGCCTGAAATAACATTGGAGTTTCAGAATGTCCCTCTTGACTGATGGACTAAAGGCCGGCCCAAAGCCCTTTGCAGAACAATGGAAAGACTCCGGTGACTTTTGTGGCACTAAGTCAGGCCCCCAAGATCTCCGTGGGACTTGCAAGGGCCTGAAAGGGGCTGCTGGGAGTAAAGGCTTCGGCGTTAGTACTCGGTCACTTCTTTCAAAGTGAATGGCAATGTAATAAAGAAAAACTATCGTAAAAAGAGCCAAAATGCAGACGTATGACAGGAGAACTGTCGGTACCAGCACTTGTAAGCTGGGGAGGGGGAATGTGCCTGCGTACATGTCTGCTGGCCAGAAAGGACTAGATTATAATAATCTGTTACTGCGGAGATTTCTTAATTACTAAAACACCCAAATAGCATAACAGTCTAATAGTAATGGCATCATCGGGCATCATAAATAACAAGGTATAAAGCTGAGTCTTTTTTTCTCTGCCAGTCCCCTTTTGCCATTGAGTGTTAGGGAGTTCTGGGGAAAAATCAGTCTCATGAGCTGCCCTCATTACAAAATATAAGGAAGAGACTCTAAAGCAATGCAAGCAATTCAGTTACCAAGCTCTCGCCCTAATCTAAGTACGTATCCTATTTCTGCAATGTCCCACTTGCCATCAGCAGGGTCTAACAAAAGGCTAGCGCTTCGCAGGAAGCACGGGTAGTGTTAGTGAATGGACATGCCTACACAGCTGAAGGCATGAGAGGCGTAATCAAATAAGGGAAGCAGCGTGGTGCTAACTTGAAGCGATCTCTCAGCGTGAGAGAGCGGGGAGGCCGTGCAGAGGTTACAGGTACTTTTCATCCAGCCAGGCAGGAGAGCTCCAACTTCCTGCTGCTAGAAATTTGTCTGCAAATTTTTCTCATTGAAAAGAGTGACGGGGCCCGGGAGGCGTTGGTTGATATGATAACTTGATTAAGGACAGGGACAGATGACATGGAGTTGCAGAGCCAGCTCAAAGGAAGCCGTGCTCCCAGCCCTTAACCTCTCCTCAGGAGCCTACAAATTATATCTGCTAATGTACGGCCCCTGGTAGCACGCAAACAAGTTGTCTGGTTAAGTGAATGTCAGTCATTCACAGAGAGCCTTTGTTACATTCTTGCCACATTTAATTTCTCCTTGCAATAAAACTGTAACCCAGTGAATCCCGGGGAATGAAAGTAAAGAGCCGTATTTTCCTCTGTTCTAGCACTCAGATCAGTCTGAACAGGGACAGCGTAGAAATACGTCCACGAAGGGCTTTTGGAGACCAGGAACCATAATGCACACCGCACTAGGGAGCTACCAACATCCCCAGAGAGAGATGACCCCAAGAGGGGGCGATTTGAAAAAGCCTGGCTTGGTTGGGTTTTGTGGCACCAGCCAAAAGCAGGGATGGGTCCAGATCTCGACCCTCGGAAGTTGGAGCTTTTGGGGAAATGGTTCCAGTTTTGACCCACCTCAATTTGAACGAGCTGAAACAACCTGCTCAAATCTCCAACAGAAGGAGAGGCAGCTCTCACTCCGGAACTCCACTTCCAATGTGAAAGCCGCAAGGCGTTTGGCCGTCTCCGGTGAAAGAAATCCTCGTACCATGTGGCCTGGCTCATTTCTCGCCCATGTCCCCCGGCTGCCAGCCCACTGCCGTTCAGAGACCAGGCTCCCACCCCGCACCAGCCTACGCTGACCGGAGAGAAGGTGGCTCTGTCTTCCTGACTTACTGATGGGAGCAGTGATGGCTGCCATCGCTCATGGGGACACCGTGCAGGAAGGGGCTGGGGCAGGAACGGAGGGGAGGGAGCCCCCAGACTGCTTAGCATCCCCCCTCTTTCTGTTAGGGGTAGCGTTACAGGTCACAGCCCCCCGAGCAGCCTCCGTGGCCTGGGGTCACCCTGCAGACGTCTGCCCTCAATCCCTCTCCTCCGGGCCCTTCAGTAAACGCCCACAGGCTTGTCCCTGGCTGAGGATCACCGACCCCTCCCAGTAGGGGCCTCACGTCCCCGTATTCCCTGCTCTTCATCAAGCCCCTCCCCTGGCCCACCTGTGGCAGGCAGCTCCCAGCCCTACCTGGCCGGCACCTTGCTCCCCTGGTGCCTCAGAGTCACCTCAGCAGCTGCCCTGCTCTCCCCTCCTGACACCTCTCTCTTGCTCTCTCCCCCCAGGCTTCTCCCTTCACCACCCCACAGGCCTGACGGAGCCACAGGCCCCATTTCCTCCCCGGGGGAGGCAAGTGAAGTGTGGGGCTGAGCCCCGTCTCCCCTTAAAGGGCCAGCCACCCCGTGACAAGCAGCCATCACTCATAACCCAACGCGTGGAAGGGAGGCTGAAAAACACCCGCCTTGAGGGATCCACCCCCCCGTAGAAATCCCCACACGACAGCCACGGCTGGAGCAACAGAGTCACAACCAGAGCGGAGCTTTCTCGGAGTCCAGGAGTGTTTGGATCAGGACTTGGGGTCCCGGCCCAGACAGCCGCAGCCTGATCCTCCTTGGAGCTGCAGGATTCCCAGGAAAGTCAGGAACTGAGTCTGGACCTCGGGAACATGGCAGCAGGGCAGGGCAGGGGGTGTGTGTGTGTGTTTCCTTTCTCTCCCCTGGGCCGCAAACTGTAATGTTTGCACCTAGATGCCTGCAAGTTCCATACGCTGCAATTAAGACCTGCAGCACCATGTAGCGTTGCTGTGACAGAGGATCGCTTCCTGCAGGCGCGCTAGCATGCGACGCCTAACTCAGTTCCCCACGCACGCAAGCACGCACCAAGCTCCTGTCCTTCCCTGCTCACAATCTGGCCACTATTGATGCCATCACCTTATCACCACAGGACAGGATCTAGGAGATGTGGGCCCTATTCCCAGCTCTGCACCACTCTTACCATGTGACCTCAGGCAACCCACCTGACTGCTCCATGCCTCAGTTTCCCCGGCTGTAAACTGGGAATAATATTCTGTAACTCTCTCACAGGGATTTAATTCTTCAGTGTTTGTAAAGGCATTGAGAGCCCGGGAAAGTGGGTGCTATGGAGGTGCAGAGTATTGTCTACCTCTGTGGAGCCTTTCTGAAATATGCTCTGTATGACAGACCCCATGTTTAATAAAAGTCCTATAGCATCTTTCTGTATCTCTCAGCTGCTTTGATGGACCTGCCAGAGAACTGTACAGAAATGACTCTACCTAGATTTGCCAAAGCCAAGTTTTATTTCACCAAATTCCACTCTGGGCCAGGAATGATTTACAAAGTTCACTCAGGAGTAGAGTCAATTAAGGTCACATTTCTGTGTTGCTAAACAACAGGCGATTCTGGGTTCAGTACCGCTGAAAAGCCCACAAAGGACACCCCTTGAAATAGCCTCTTTGAGAAGGTTCAAAGGAACACAAAACAAAAGTCGGTCTTTGTGGTGTTTTCACTCTCCCCCCATTGTCCTCTTTCAGCCTCCAAGTGCCTTCCTGGAAAGAAAGAGCGCGCTAATGTGGCAAGGGGGAGTTTTTAATTGTCCTGGACAAACAATGCGGGCATATTTAGGCTGGCCTCATTACAGAATCATCTGCGATGCTTGAGAAGCGTTCCCACTGCTTAGCATAAATAGCAGAAAACCTCTTTCACAAACAGAGCAGGTTCCATCTGCCCTCAGCGTGTCCTCACCTTGACTTCAAATGGAGAGTCACTCCCCTCACACAATGGGGGTAACTGGGGCATCTCAACCCCCTCAGCAAGGCATTCACCCAAATACCAACACAGGAGCCTGCATGTTTATTCATGGCACAGCCTATTCCTTTAGACCGAGTTCCTTTTTCATTGTATGCACTTCATTCTTCTACAAGCTTCAAAACCTGAGGAAGGGGGCTGAGTGGCCCATGGCACCGGCCAGAGCAGCCGCAGCCCACACCTTTGCAAGGGGGCTGATCAGACTAATGAGGTTTGTTCTGCAGCAGGACTCCAGCGTGTTTGGTCAGGTATCCCAAGCGGGATTAGAGGGTCATTAATCACCGGCTCCTGACACGGACAAGGCGCTCTCACACTCAACGCTGCTTTGACTTGGCATTTATTAGACACTCACCATTCTGCTTTGCAGGAGGTTCTTCAGGCTGAGGCGGCTGGAGACGGCCCCTTTGAGCTGTGCCGAGCCTAAGCAGGAGTACGTCAGACATTTGCCGGTTTCTACAGAGCTAGACTCAAGCTGCAGTGTTCAGATCCGAACGGGAATCTGGACTCCCTCCAAACTCAGGGCATTCGCCAGCCTGCTCTGGATTGAAACTCACGTCGTCCCATTTGGACTCAGATCTCAGAGCCAGTGGTACAGTCTGGGCCCATCACAGCTGCCTGCTGGGATTTAACCCCACCAGCAGAAATTAACCCTTGGGCCCGATTCGTGCTCCTGCAGATTTTACACCAGCGCAACTTTGCTGGTTTCAGCGGAGCTGCTCCTGCTTCATCCCGGGGATAAATAAGAGCAGGCTCAGACCCGCTGTTTGTGCCAAATTCCACCCCATGACCCCTGTGCAGTCTCCTAGTCTCAGGGTGGAATCTGGCCCATTTACACACACAAATACGCCAGGAATGTTTCAATTAATGGTCCAGCATTGAGCTTAGCTCAGCGCACCCCTCCCCCCCCGTCATGGCCTGTCTCCTGGTGTCCTGCCCATGCTCTCCCCACCGGCTGGCGAGCTGCCTGCTACTGCTCAGGGACCTCCCTCCCCGCCATTCTCCTGACATGGGCCAGACACTGCCCTCTAGCCCTAGACATGTGGCTCAGAGATGCCCTCGCCAGAGGCTGCCTGCGCCCCCTCCAAACAGGGGGAGGCCCGATCGGCTCTTCTCTCCGGTGTCTGCTTCCTTTTGGGCCCTGCGGCGGAGCCTGGCTACTGCAGCAGGCGGCCCCACCTAAACCTGCAGCAGGTGGGCAGGGGAGCACGTGGCTGGAAATATATTTCCCAGGGGAACTTAATGGGGAGGTGGCAGCGAATGGGAATGGGAAGCCCCCGACTGCTGAAGCAGGAGCCCATTGCTCGGGGCTGGCCACACTCCCCTACACTACTGTAGATTCTACTCCGCTATGATGTTAGCCACTGATTTCCCCCTTTCCCCATTTTGCGGGTTACACGTCACTACCAGTTTACTAAAAAACCAGGGTACCTTGAAAGAGACAAAACACTAGTGTACTTGTTACAGATGCCATCTATTAATGGGTGGTTCCTTTTGATTTCAGCTTGGACATTTTGGCAGAAAACCAGCATCAAAAAAGGAAAACTGTTGTGAAACTAAGCAACAACAAAAAAGAAAAGAAAAGGCCTCAGCTTTGATCGGAAGGGTTTGAAGATGAATGGTGGTGCCCAGGTACCTTTGCTAAAGGTTAAGATCATTTTTAAACAAGGGAAGGGGCAGGGGAGTGGTGGGAGGGAGGCAGAACTAAGAGCCAACATGTTTTCTAATGGAACAGAGCCATCGTATTGAGAGGTTCAAAGACTTTTGAGATGAGGAGCAGAACTGAAGGATTATTCACTTTCTATATTTTCACTCCTGCAGCACACATGGGAATCTAATTGGTCGGGATGAGAAATACAGCCAGACGTCCTACAAGTGGGCCAGGGAAGTCAGAAAAATATTTGCAGCTGCAAGCCATTAAAGGCAAACCCAGCATTGCTCTTACACTTTAATTACCCTTCTGTATGTTTTCCTTAGTGTACCAGAGCTAAAGTCAATTTAAAAACCCTTCTGATCTTAAAAGGACAAGCCCCATGTTTCCTTGTACCCGGGGTCTTGTTCTCTCACTAGGACAATCCCAGCAGAGCTGCACCAGATCCGTGGTTTATTTAAAGACAGGACGGTTTTCAGTCTGTTGTAACTGTATTTCTCTCTTTCCCGCTCTCTCCCAATCAAAGTGACATTAACACATACAATTAGCATATGTAAATGCAAGGCAGGTACCACATGCTGATGTTTGATCAAGATCCAAACTGTCCCAAAACTGGCCTTCACCTCTGGGTGTTTGGTTTGGGGGCGGGGGGGCATCTGAACACTTGACAGGCACTTACCTGGCTTTGTGTCACCTGCTGGAGATCTTGTCTATAAGACCGTGAGGGTCCCATTGTGAGTTTTGGCTACATGAACACACAGCGACCCCCATCACTGGAGGAGGACTCCTCCAATAGGGTAAGTTCTCTCGAGGGTCCAGTCCAAACCCATCAATTTGCCCTCCAGAAATGGACAGATCAACCAACTGACTCTCTGTGTCTATGGCCACAGGGTTTACCTCCTTCTACAGTTTTCACCAAGCACAGCGACAGAGACAGTTAACGTTCTGCCAGTCAGCACAGCTCTTTGGATCTCAGTGCATTCTGATGGTGAAATGGGCCGAGCTGCTGAAGTCTGCATATGGTTTAGATTCAGGCTGAGCTGCAGGCCCCAGACCAGATCGTGCCTGTAGTTTGGATAGTACTGAAGTGTCACAAGTTGTTTGGCGATCTCATCCCCAAATGGGAGACATTTGAATGGACCAATCAGCTGTTCTTGAGAGATTATGGCAACATCTCAACCAAAAATGGATCCCTCTCTTTAGACGCTGGATCCAAGCAATCTGTCGGAGGCCAAACTGGAGGGACAAGAAGGGTTAGAAAGGAATCCAAATCTCCCTGAAATTACATAGGCTTTGGTAGCAAGATTGCACTTTTGGACCAACCATTTACAAACACAATACTCTGAAAGTAGGATTACATCGCCCACTATTGGAATGCAGCCACCTATGGAGTGGAATGTGGTGTCTGCTAACAACATTCAATAATAATATGCACAAATTTAAGACAGGGAAGTCAAGCAGATTCCTATATCCAATTGAAACTGCATGGTAGGCAGGTCGAATGTAATCATTAGGTTCTGGATTAGCCCGGGATGAAGGGATCTTTAATGCCATAAATCCCAGCACCCTCAGCCCACAGACAGCAATGAGCCCCCGATAGTTAATCGCATACACAGGATATATTGCAGGGGGATTTTTCCTCTAAAATTACTTGGCAAAATAATCATTAACAAATCCCCTTCTAGCCAGGTCAGTGGGGAGAGAATTCACAGTCCTCTTGCTGCGTTTTCCCTTCCACTTTGCTGCTCCCAGCTCCTTTATTACTCATTTCCTTTTCCGTTCCTGTAGTATCTGCCATCAGCACAATGACATGAAAGATGTTATTGCAGGTGCTGGCTCACCCAAGCTGCACTCGCTCTTGGAGACTCCTGGCCAATTGAGCCTGACCCTCCTGAAACCGGAGAAGAATTGTATTCGGCTGAGGCAATTTTATTTCAATACCATGAGAGTTAACTTCGTGTCAGGGTTTCCATTCAGACCTCAGATATTTAGGCATTTCTAACCCAGCCATAAAAAAATGCGAGAGCTGCTGAAACTTTGCACTATGGGTCAAGTGTTTTATTTTTTAAAGATTAAAAGCAAACGAGCGGCATGACCAGGTTCAAGTTGCATGAACACGGAGGGGCAAAGCATTAGCAGTGTCAACAGCTGAGTACGAAGGAGTGGTGCCTCGTGGGAGAAACGGGTGAGGAGACCCAGGACCCCAGTGTTCTCCACCTCAGCTCTGCCTCACATCCACTGAAGGACCGCGAGCAAGTCACGTAAATGCTCCGTACCTCAGTCATGTTTCCAATAGGCATAACGGTGCTTGTCTGTTAATTAACAGGGGGTTAATTAATGGTTCCAAAGCACATAGACATCCTCAGAGGGAAGATCTTATGTGAATAAAAAATATTAATGTCCCTATTTAACTGAACACACAGGCTGGATCAGAGAAACCCCACTGTGCCCTGGGACCCTGGGGAAATACATTAGCAGAACTCTCAGCGACGCTGCTCCTTCCGTCTGTTACCGCCTGCGTGCAGACGAGGCTTTTGCCACAATGGGACCTGCTCCCAGTGCCAGAGTGCCCAATGCTCATGGCCTTCCAGGGATGCAGGATCAGCCCCATAGACCGTGATGGCCTCCAACTTACAGCACAACCATCCCTTAGCCTTAGTACCCACACGACGCCTGTCCCACATGGACCTGCCCCTGTTCAAGCAGACACTGGTATTTCTGCCAAAAAATTAAACAAAAATGTGTAGTCATAAGAACGGCCAGGCTAGGTCAGACCAAAGGTCCATCTAGCCCAGTATCCTGTCTTCCGACAGCGGCCAATGGCAGGTGCCCCAGAGGGAATGAACAGAACAGGCAATCATCAAGTGATCCATCCCCTGTCGCCCATTCCCAGCTTCTGGCAAACAGAGGCTAGGGACACCGTCCCTGCCCATCCTGGCTAATAGCCATTGATGGACCTGTCCTCCATGAACTTATCTAGTTCTTGTTTGAACCCTGTTATAGTCTTGGCCTTCACAACATCCTCTGGCAAAGAGTTCCACAGGTGGACAAGGCTTGACTCTGTACCCGAACCTCCTGAGTCAGCAAATCTGGGCTGGGAACCTCACCAGAGACCTGGCCCTTGCTGCTTCCAGCTGGGTTGGAAACAGCGTGCGAAGCGTCTCTCCTGGTGTTCTGGCATTGGCCTGTGGAGCACAGACCTGAACACAAGCGTGCAAAGGGGGCGCTCAAGTGTGTTTCTCTCATGTGCCCATTAAAGCCCCTGGACTCCGGTTTCAACACCTCCCAGCTGGCAGCTTAGCCACTCTGGCCGAAGGACAAGCCAGGGAGATGCGGCTCAGCCCATTCAAACCACCCAACTTGGGACACCAGCACCTTCCTTCAGGGCAACAATGCAGGAGAATTCCCAAGACAAAGGCGCTCACTGCTGATTTTCTGCCTCTGCCTCAGCACCCGAGAGCTGCTCAGAGCTGAGCGGTCTAGCTGATTCCAGCTGAGAGTCTGTTTCAGGAGTAGCTAGGTCCCAAGCCACCCAGCGCTATGCAGGCCGCACTGGGGGAAAGCTCCCCAGACGTCTCCAGCTCCCCAGATAGGTCTGACCTAAGATTTTGGTTTGAATAGTTCTGCAGGAAAGGGGAGGCTCTGTTCTACCTGAGCTACTCTGCCCAACCTTGCTGCTAAAGATCGCAAAAACCAGCAAACCACAACAGCTTGTGCATTTGGCTGTGTGAATTAAGGACTCTGGTGTCATCACATACATCGCTGCCGTGTATTTCCCCCGTTATTGTGACAGTCTGCATTGTATCATGGGAGAGCCCCACAGACTGCACTGTAAGATAGATAGATAGATAGATAGATAGATAGATAGATAGATAGATAGATAGATAGATAGATAGGGTGGATGGGGATGGATAGATAGATAGATAGATAGATAGATAGAGGGGGTGGATGGGGATAGATAGATAGATAGATAGATAGATAGAGGGGGTGGATGGGGATAGATAGATAGATAGATAGATAGATAGATAGATAGATAGATAGATAGATAGATAGAGGGGGTGGATGGGGATAGATAGATAGATAGATAGAGGGGGTGGATGGGGATAGATAGATAGATAGATAGATAGATAGATAGATAGAGGGGGTGGATGGGGATAGATAGACAGACAGACAGACAGACAGACAGACAGCCCACCCAGTGGAAATGATTTTTCACTCCTTTAAATGAGCTGGATGCAAATGCAGAATCAAAGCACTGCGCCAGACTGTCTTTGCAATACAAGAAGCAGCCTTCTGCCAGTTCAGAACCATCTTTTACATTGCTGCCTAGTGAGCTATAAATAGGTTGCCTGCCTCCACATGTGTAAGAGCTGAGCACAAGGGACACGGACACGGACACTCCCCCCATATCACCATTACACAATTGTCTCGTGCTACATCCCTTTGAGTCACCTAGGAGATGTGCAGAGTGTTCAAGAGGCCGCTGTGCTGTTTGCTTCTCCCTGACACACATGCCCCTCCTGCCCCCAGAGCATGGGGAGCAGCACGTTGCAGGCCGGGCGCTCTGAAGCACAGGGAACACTAATTCCTGACCCCACCTCAGACAAGTCTGCTGAGCTTTTACAGTGAACATGGTGCAATATTTACACTCAGCTAAGGCCAGGCTGACGGAAACACTGGCTGGAAGAGCTTAGAGCTCAGGGCTGGGATGCAAGAGACTATTCGTTACACGATGGGAGCGCCTAGAGGCCCCGCTGAAATCCGAGCCCCAGTGTGCAGTGCACGGTACAGACAGCCTCTGCCCCACAGAGCTTGCCGTGTAAACAGACAGGAGAAAGGGCTGGGAGGGGAAACAAGAGAAGTGACTTCCCTGCTGCCACCCAGCCAGTCAGCGGCAGTGCCAGGAAGAGAGGCCCCATCACCAGAGCTGGCTGCATTCCAGCTGTGGCACTGACTCGCTTGGGTACGTCGTCCCCCTCTATGCACCTTGGTTTTCCCATCTCTGAAATGGGGATGAGAATAATGCCCTGCCTGGCGTGGGTCCATGGGCACAGCTGGTCTGGCTCAGTGTAGTGGGAGGGATCAGGAACCCTCCTCCCCACTAGTACAGCATACGCTAGCATCAGGCTCTGGAGAACGCAGGGGCTGCCCCAGCCCTGCTCGCCTGGGGGCGCACGGTGCCCCAAAGGGAGCAGAGAGCAGGCGCGGAAAGGCCCCCATGGAATCGGCCACGCAGCAGGGGAAGGAGAATCAGCTTCACCCAGGAAGGTGCCTGGGAGCTCTGGGAGGCAGAACAGGCTGTGCCCGACTGGCACACACAACCCTCTATGTTCACACGTTGGTGCCCGCTGCGACCCTCCAGAGTGAGCAGTGCCCACTACGGGGCATACTCCACAAAGGCTTAGATCTTCAAAGGCATGTAGGCACCTAACTCCCATTGATTTCATGGGAATTGGGCACCTTGGGATCTGGGCCAACACGTCCCACGGCGGCTGGGAGCACAGGGAAGCTACATGTAGAGCAGAAGAACAAAGGACAAAGTCCTGCCATCCTCCCTCCCTTCCTCCTGCTGACTTGGGTGGGATTTTGTCTGAATGAAGCCTGCCGGCAGGTTGGATCCCCAGCATCGCTCTCCGTTCCCCACTGCGGGGTGCAGCAAGCTCCTTCGCGACCCCGATGCTGCAGCTCTCCTGTCCAGGGCAGTTCATGTCTCTGAGCTCACTGGGGAGCAGAGCAGGGGCTCCCTCCGGGCACGGGTCACTCCTGCCAGCAGCACTGTTCTCTCTGAGCGTGTTCGTCTCCCTCGCTGGCCCCTATAGAACGCTGCTGTATGGAAGGACTGGCTTTGCCTGCCATGCTCAGCTGAACAGCGGGCTACACAACGCTCTTTTAGGCACGAACATTTATAGGAAGAAAGTTAGAATTCTCCCAGGGCACAAAGAGACAGGGCTAGTTTGGAAGCTGGGTGACTCCCAAGGAAATCACCAAGAGACCCCAGCGATGCTACACAAGCATCTGCAAAGGGGCTGGCAGAGGAGGGCTCCCTGCATCCTCCCCATGCCGGGGCTGTGCAAGTCATCAGCATGTGGACTAGAAGGAATCATTGAAGGCGACAGCAGAGGCCAGTTCTGTGGGCAGCCCAATAGCGCATGCAGGGACTAGGGGTGAGTGTGGATGAGTTCCATTTTACAACACACTCGCCCTCTTTCATCCTGTCCCCACCCGTGCCCTAAAATCCCATTCCTGCTCCACACAGCTTACATTTCAGCTGTGACACCCTGACCATGGGCAGGAGGGTGGGAGGAGGAGGGTTCCACACCCGTGCCATGGGGGCAGCTCAGCATAGATATGTGTGAGCTCGTTACTAACCCGTCAGTCCTCACAGCAAAGTGGGTAGATGTCTGCAGCCCCATTTTACAAGAGGAGAAACTGAGGCACCGGGCAATTAAGCACAATAAGAACTCCGCAGCTCCTGGCTCCCAGGCCTGTGTTCACCCTACTAGACATGCAAATAAAGGACAAAATCATGGGAAGAAAATGCCTCATGTCTGAGCCCAGCTAGAACTAGAGTGGGCCGTTATTTGAATGGCACCAGCGGTCCACTAGCATCTTTACAGCCTGCCACGAAGAGCTCACCATGGAAGGGCCTGATACGCTCACTGGAGCCGACAGAGTTGTGGGTGCTCAAAGTCTCACAGGATTGGGCCCTGTGGATGTTCAAATCAGGACACGTGCTCAGAGGTGCCCTGTCCCTCTGGTAACAAGCCGCCGGCAGTAGGAGCTGTCATTTCCTGGCTGGAGACTGCCCACAGGTCACCGGTTTGAGCGGTGTGAGCACGAGGATTTCTTGGTCCTGGTCCATGCACCATCCCCCGTCAGCTGCACTGTGAGGCCGCCCTGCAGTCTGACAGCACACTGGCGACCGGAGCACTCTCCCAGAGCCAAGGGAGGGGAGGGAGGTCCAAATCAGAACCACATTTGAAGAACATTTGCAGTGAATTAGGCTGGGAGCCAGCAGCTCTTGCTTGGCCGTACGTGCAGCCAATCTTCGGGGATTGTCAGCTCCTCCTCCATTTCCACACTGGATGCTCAGAAGGCAGCTGGGTTTCGCTCCTCGCGCCAGCAGCCAGGACATCAGAGAAGGAGATGTGCACACGCACCAGTGCAAGCTCCCCCACTCACACGCACGCACGCCACGCAGGCAGCCAGCAGCCAAGGGACGTTCAGCCAGCCCCGCTCCGAGTCCTAGTGCAAAGTCCAGTGTCAGCCGGGCAGGCCTGGCCTTCTGAACTGCCCAAGGTCTCCGCTTTCCCTTGCTGCGGGTCTCTGTCCAGGACGCGGGCCACGCTGCGAGTGGAGATGAAAACCTGATGGATTTCTGCCAGGGGAGTGCCACTGCCATAGCATCCTACCCACTTTCCCCAGGCCGTGCAGAGACCCCCTGAGGGAGCTCCCTGCTGCCATGGGTCTGTAGGGGTCCTGAGGGGTTGGTAGCCAACGTGGAGGAGCAAGGCCTCTGTCCAGGTGGGTCTCTATCTCCACTGGGCTCAGAGGATCTGCTGGGTTATGGGTGAGACACCCCACCCTGCCCCCTACAAGGGGCTGAGGAATCACCGTGAGGGCCCAGAGATTGTGGGCACTCAGCCTGAAAGTGCCGGCCTCTCCCGATTCCTGAGCATCACTCCGCGTCCGATAACCAGGCCACAGCCACTGACGAGCTGATCGGTCCTCTTGAATCTCGGCTCCTTCAGAATCCTGGTGCTCCCTGGCAGGGTCTCATCCAGACTCTCGTTCCTTCGAACCAGTCTGGTGTTTGGCAACAGCCCTGCAGTACGTTGGCGCCATGTTAGGAGCCTGCAGCAAGAACAACTTTTCCAACACTATGGTGCTTAGATCACAAAACTGTCCAGGATACTGGCTGACAACGGAGCCAGCCCCAGACTACTGGCAACCGGGAAATCCCAGCTCCGCCATGTGACATGCACGGGGTGAAATACAGTCCTAGGCATCTATGAGAAAAGCTGCTGAGAGGAGATGCCAGGACGAAATAACGAATAACAACGTCGTCCCAGGGGGCGAGTCTCAGGATTAAATCCATCGTGTAGAAAGGTTTCGAATTTTAATGTCAAAGAAAGACAGTAACAGTTAATGTGACAACTTGCCAGGAAAACTTATCAGATCATAATTCGTATAGCATTGGTATCATATTCCTTTCCTGTTTAAAATGTGATGCGGAAACCTTACAAGGGGTTATTTGTTGGTCAAATTCTTATGTGCTCTGTTATATACATGTCTTTAAAAAATGATGGTGCAACAGCATAATCCATTACAACCCCCATATTACTAACAATAAAGCCATCCCATAGACTAACCTGGGGTAGTCTCCAGTAAAGCTTGTTCTGATGATACCTGGGTAATGAAGAAATAATTAATAATTGTTAGAGGAGTGAACACTGCAAATAGGAACAGGCCACACAGGAAGTCTGTGGCAGAGCAGGGAATTGACCCTCAGCCCCTAAATGCCAGGCCAGCCCCTTAACACCACCCTTTCTGCTATAGCTTTTAAAAACCACATGGTTTTAAATATGGTTGTTTAGCCCCTGGCCATAGGGAGAAATCAGTGGCAGAGTGACTTACCGGTAAACCTGTGCCTGTTCCAAAGTTACTTTTCATTTAGCAATGATAGTAATTTAAAAATGAGAGAGTCCCCCAGGTCAGCCTATTGTTTGGGAGCTATTCTCTATGAAGTCTCGGGGGAATTATCTGAAGGGAGCATGGAAGCTTAGCACGTTATTAAAATCTTAATTACATCCACCATTGGTCTACAGTGCTGACACTTTTGAGAGATCATGGAAGCCAAGATTTCATTTGCTGGTTATTGAAATAATGGATTCTTTTTTTCAAATGTGAAACCTGTGAGTAAGCTACTGACACACCTTCCATGCAGCCCAACTTACTCCTGGGTCAGCCAAGTACAGGTTCCTCTGAAGGACTCCTGGAGCATTCCAGAGCAGTGGGGTCCAATCACTAAAGATCAGGAAGGAAACAGAGTCATCAACCCAGCCCTCTGTTGTGTAGCATTACAAGAGCCAGTGTGGTCTAATGGTCAGAGCAGGGAACTCTTGGGTTCTATTCCTAGCTCTGCCACTGAGTTCCCATGCGGCCTTGGTCAAACCACTTTCTGGTACCCATTTAACTAACCTTAGAAATGGGTATAGCTCTCACAGAGGCATTGTGTGAGGATTAATATATTAATTACTTAATGTTTATAAAGTGCTCTGAATTTCCCCAGGAGAGAAGCTGCACAAATACAAAGGATTATCCTTACAGAACGTTCCTAAATCTCATGGGCTGTACCAGTCTGCAGTGGAGTGGCCACCTAAGGGTAATGCTTAGAACTGCAAGTGTATTCATGTAACTCTGCTGCTGACATGACTTCCTGAGCCTGACAGAGGGGGAGCGTCTGATGCTGGAAAACACCGTGGGGTTAATACACCCTCTTAGAGAGAAAGAAATGCCCTCTTCTGCCTCTCTTCTCTTCAGACATCTCCCCACATTCTCCTGAACGTCTTTGCTGGTGCCACACACTGCAAGTTCAGATGTGGGTGACGATGAGGCCCAGCGTTTGAGAGAGGCTTTGAGCCTGTCTGTGGCGAGGGAAGTAAAGTATGCAGCAATGCAAACATTTAAAAAGGCACTTCCTCTTGTATTTTTCTCACACGGAACAATCTTCATGAGGGATGGGAGGCCACCAGACAGGAACATCTGGGTTCCATTGCTCATTGTCTGGCAATTAAGAAGTCAGCACTACAGACAGAAGGACATCACATATTAAATACACATGACTGCGCTCTGCAAACCAAAACAATCACAATCTCTCTCTCTCTCTCTCACACACACACACAAGTTCATTGGGCCAAAAGACTGGCAGATTCAGGATTGCTTGGATTTGGAATTTTGATCCATTACAGAGATGCAGGAGCAGTTTTTTGAAGGACAGCTTCCCTTCTTCTGAGTGCAAACTGCACCTGCAAAAATAGTGGATCCAAGTGCAAAGTCTTTGGGTGTGGTTCACACACACATTTTAAAAAGAGCGTGCGCAGAGGCTCCTTTAAAAATCTGGTCCATGAAGTTCAGCTTGATATAAAGAGTTCTGATCAGTGAATCAGATTTGGAATTTAGGCTCTAGGTCATTAGACCAGGGTAGATTAGATAGACACTGTGTATCAGACCATAGATTGTACTTGTAATTTTAAACATTTCAGTAAACAATTCCTGAAGACCTTGCCTTGTAGATGTTCTTTAATTACTCAGAATTGTATAAAGATGCCACAAAATAACACTCCCACGTGCCCGGAGTATAGCTCCCTTACACAAGAACTGGTCCTATGAAATGCTGAACATCCTCCACTCCCATTGGCTTGGGCCTGATCCCACTCCCTCTGAAGGCAATGGGATTTTTTCACTGACTGCAGTAGGAGCAAGTCCAGTAATGGAGTTGGTGGTGTGAGAACCGCACAGGATCACGTCCCTAACACAATGCTGGGTAATCATTAGGCAGAAGCTGGTGAGATGGCAGGCTACACGGAGTGAAACACACACACAGTCCTGGCGGACTGTGCTCTGCTCAACGCTCACTAGGCTGTTGTGTTGGGGTCCCACCTGTCTGGGCCCTGTGTGCTTTAAGCCTCCAGAGCAGGATCCTGGACTCCCCACAGCTGAATCCTCTCCCAGAGCTCCAACCATGTCTGTGCTCTGGGCTCACAGTTTAACTCAGGGGTAGGCAACCTATGGCATGGGTGCCAAAGGCGGCACACGAGCTGATTTTCAGTGGCACTCACATTACCTGGGTCCTGGCCACCGGTCTGGGGGGCTTTCCATTTTAATGTAATTTTAAGTGAAGCTTCTTAAACATTTTAAAAACCTTATTTACTTTACACACAACAATAGTTTAGTTCTATATTAAAGACGTATAGAAAGAGACCTTCTAAAAACGTTAAAATGGATTACTGGCACGCGAAACCTTAAATTAGAGTGAATAAATGAAGACTCGGCACACCACTTCTGAAAGGTTGCCGACCTCTGGTTTAACTCTTTAAAAGCATGAGCTAGTGAAGGCAGCAGGCAGACACACAGACTGTGCACAGGACTCTAAACCCCGCTGCTCCTCACTTAGCTCGAGCAATGCATAGAGCTAGACACAATAACAAACACACCTGTACGCATCTCTCTGACTCAGGTTCCTCACCTCGCTGGAGCAGTCTCTGGGCTTGGGCCGAGCCGCCGCAAGGCAGCCGGGACCCCCTTTTCTCCTGCACACAGCTTCTCTCCAGAACAGGCAGTCTCTGCTCTCGTCTCCCTCTCTCTCTCTCTCTCTCTCTCTCTAAAATAGCAACTGAGAGGCCTTCTTTTGTAAAACCTCCAGCCCCCTCTGTCAGGTGCCCCCGGATCAGCCTCATCAGGAGAGCCCGGTCCCTCCCCAGATGATCCGTGACCTAGTTACCAGCCCACCTGGGCAGACTGGCTCTTCTGAGTGGCAGCCAACTCTGCCCAAGGGTGCGCCTATGTGAATCGAGTGCCATCCCGATGTAACGACCCTCCGTTGCTAGCCTCGTGCCCCTCCCCTTGGAATCCCACCCCAACGGGGAGGCAACAGGACAGCAGCAGCAAAGGCAGCACGGCCCACGTTTCAAATGGACTCTGCGTCGGACGCAGCTACACATACCAGACTGAGTCCATACGCTGTACCCAACCATCCCGCACGGGATCTAGGGATGGAACGAGACCCATTCGGTCCCATCTCGCCCAGGCCCCAGAGACCAAGGCAGGACTGAGCCCTGCTGACCAGCTTCCAGAGCTTTGCCCAGCCCAGAGTTAAATGCGTCCAGTGCTGGAGCTTCCCTTTGGGCGGGGGATCGGGGGGGGGGGTGTCATTCAACAGGGATGGAGGAATGGCCCTGACCCACACCTGACAAACCCCACAGATGCTGCACATACACATACACACACACACACACACACACACACGCACACTCTGAAACGCAATAGCCTGCCCTCTTCGGAAACCACCCTCCTCTCAGCTCTTGCCGGCGCCATGTTCCCAGAATGCAGCGCTGCAGCTTTTTAGGGGCCCGCTGCTAAGCTGGCTCCTGAGCTGGAGTGAGTGACAGCCAGGGCAAGCAAGCGCCCGGCCTCGTGGTCTCTCTCAGTCCCTGCCAGGAAATGCAGCGGGTACGAGCCATCTCTGAACCACTCTGCTGCCAGGCCGCTTTCTGCCGGCTGACCCCTGTAAGCACAGAGGGCGCGTGGAGGCGAGTGCTCTCCCCAGTGGGCCCTGCGTCCTCCCAGCACATACCCGTACGGCCGCACACGCACCTGCTTCTCTCCTCCCACCCCACCCCATAGGGTTACCACCACCGGTCCCACTGCCAGCACCCTGGTTCTCTCTCCCCTGGACTCCTGCTCCCTCCCATTTCAATCTCTCCTGCATCCTCCACTCCTGCCGCTCTCATAGACTCATAGACTATCAGGGTTGGAAGGGACCTCAGGAGGTTCTAGTCCAACCCCCTGCTCAAAGCACGACCAACCCCAACTAAATCATCCCAGCCAGGGCTTTGTCAAGCCTGACCTTAAAAACCTCTAAGGAAGGAGATTCCACCACCTCCCTAAGTAACCCCCGTCCTCCCTTCCCTGCCTCCCAATCAGCTTCAAACCCCTTTTCCTCCCGCTCAGGGCTCTGGCCCCCGCCTCGCCGCCTGTACTTTGCCCACTTGTCCCACCTTGCTGCTCCTGCCCAGCTCCTCCTCAGGCTCCTCTTCACACCCTTCCTTAGGCTGCTTCCTTCCCCAGGAGCCAGTGCCCCCAGCCACCTCACTCTTCCTCCTTCACATCCTCCCGTAAACCCTCACTCCTTTCCCCTTTCTGCCCACCGCGGGCTGCTTCTCCTCACTTGCCCGCCTTTGGCTTTGGCTCTAAGGGTACAGCTACACTGGGGGAGCTCAAGGAGACATACCTGCCCTAGCTCTGATCCAGCCCATGTGCTAAAAACAGCAGCGTTGCCTTGGCAGAGAGAAGGAAGGGGCTAGCCACGCCCGGGTACACACCTAGGGTGTCAGACCAGATTGTGCTCATCCCAGGGCTTGTGCCACCACGGCTTCGCTTCTATTTTTAGCATACTAGCTGGATCAGAGCTAGCATGGGTATGTCTGCTCAAGCTGGGAACTCCCCCTCCAGTGTCGACAGACCCCTCCAGCTCTAGTGTAGACATGCCCAGACACATTCAGTGCTTATCAGGAGCAATTGCAATACCATGATTTCTGGTTGTTGTAACACGCACCCTTCCTTTGCCTCTCTGCTTCTCCTGCAGTGAGCTCCATGGCCCTGTGGTCTGATGCAGATGGTACATTCTTCAAGGCGAGGCCTGGAGCTTTTAAATCACTGCAAAACGACGCACATAAAAACAGGCTATTTCTCTGCCTATTGGCTCTCCATCTTGCCGCCATGGCCCGTGCCTCTCCCATTGCTGGCATTTGTTATTTAACCCAGCAGCTACGTTCTTTAACTGTCGAGCGCATTGAGATACAGCCACTGGCAGTACCGGTGGCGACTAACCCCTGGAACAAACGACCAAGGAAAATGGTGGATTTGTCAGCTCCTGATGTCTTCAGATCAAGACCCGGAGGCCTTTCTGGAAGATACGCGTGAGCCAAACACAAGTTACTGGACTCAGTACAGGGGTAGCTGGGCAAAATGTGATGGGCTGTGATATTTAGGATGTCAGACTAGACGATCTAATGATCTCTTCTGGCCTTAGCCTCCATGACTACCGTAAAGCATTTTGGCTGTCAGAGACCACAGTGATCAGTGCCATAGAAACAGCCAGAGAGTGCACCTGGCAGACAGTCAGAATGAAAGGGCCTATATTAACTATATTTTACCATCAAAGAGGTGTTCTTTAGCAGGGCGATTCAAAGTCGAGGGGTAGCATATTATTTCCTGATTTCATACAAGCGGAGAAGTCACGTTATTGTCGTTAGTTCAAAGTTGTTCTCACTGTTTTGCAATTTGGAACTTTCTAGTTCCTTTCAGGAAATTCCGTCTCTCTCCCTTTTAATGTTAAGTTCAATAGGTTGTTGATTAAGCAGGAAAAGAGCATGAAGAATCAACCAAATTAAATCTTGTGTGCAAACAGGTGGGCGTGAAATTTCAATCAATGGCTGGTGGCAGTGTAAACTCCCAGGATTGTCCTTCGCAAGGGAAGTCTCGGTGGCCTGAGGGGATTTACGTATAAACCGCCAGACATGGTTAAAAAAAAAAAAGTCTTCTTAAAAACCAATATTGACGGGCGCCCCGTGTTTGCACTGGAGCTTTCCCTCCAGCACAATGAGAGAGATGATTATCCCGGAACTGTGGAGCAGGGGCTGTGAGGGGAAGGAACAATGGATGCTCCAGGGTGATCTGGGCCCATTCCTGGTTTCTCCAGCCGGAGTCTCTCCGCTCAGTTCCCAGCTCACTGCGGCTCAGGGGGCTTTGAAGTTGTCAGAGGTCGAATACGAGACGTAAATCACGTTAGACTCACTGCATGATCACAACACCGCCTGTGAGACAATCCCATGTTTTACACCAGCCTCCAGCTCCCCACAACGGAGCAGGGAATGGCATGGGCCGGGAGCCCGGCGCGCTACACGCCTGAGGAGCAACTTACTGAAAGGCAGAGCGAGTTCTCCAAGGTGGCTGTAGGCTGAATCCTGCTCTACCCGCTAACCTACACCCGCCTCGTCCCCCAGCCATTTCCAGCGTTCCAGGCACCAACACCGAGACATGCTGGCCCAGAAACACCTGCTACATCACGGCCATATTCCTCAGCTAGTGCCTTGCTTGAGACAGTAAGAACGCCAGAAGCAGGCTCCTCTGTGGTGAACTGCCAGCAGCTCCGTCAGCGACGTCTTCCATCGATGTGACGAAGCCAGTCAATCTACAATGAGGGCAATGGATGGGAGAGAGAGAGCGGTGGCTCTCTGGAGCTCAGAGACCGAGGGGGACCGAACTGCCATGGAAACTAACTTCCAAAGGGTGGCTGTGGCCAAGTGGAATGCAGGGCCTGGCGAGGAGAGCAGACTCACCCTGCCTGCCCTGTGCACACTCGCGGGCCTGGTGTGTGGGGGTGCCGCTCCACTGGAACCGAACTGCTGCGGAGGGAGGCGATGGTGGGAGAGGAGTCTCATCTTCTGGGGGTACGTGGCTTGATTTGGTTTTGCAGCTTATGACAGAGTCACCTCAGACAGGCCTTGTTATCTGATCCATCTAACCAGGCCCAGACACGAGTGAGGTCCCTAGAGCCGGGCCCCTCACGCCGGCTCTGAAATGGGCCCGTTATCGCTTCCCGCCAATGGAAAAGAGCAAATGAAATAAGTCATATGACTTTGCCCTTCAGGCGCCGTCAAAGCACTTCAAGGACCTGACCCAACCTGCGCTGACCTCGTTGAGAGCCTTTTCATTGGCCTCCGCCGGAGCTGGGCCGAAGGCCATACATAAAACCCGAGACCACGTAGAACACGGCTCCCAAGGGTGAGCACTACATTGGGCAGATGAGGAAGAGGACACAGGCCTCGTCTGCACTAGGAACAAGGCTGGGCGCCTACCTCGTATGGGCTAACGCCAGGCAAGAACACACCTTTTTTTTGCATAAGCCAGGACAACTCCACTGACACAGTCCGCGCATGCCAGAGTCTGTAGGGACCCACTCCAACTCAGTGGGAAGATTCCTGTGGGCTGCAATGGGAGGTGGCTCAGGCCCCTTTTCCTCTCTGGGTCTAGTCCACCACGAACACAAGCAGGAGGCACTCCTGGGCAACTGGCTTTCCCCCGGGGGAGGCAGGAAGCCTGGAGCAGAGCAGGCAACACAGCGGAGGTTTCCAGGTGCCCGGGGCCTGGGCTTTAGCTGCACACCTGGCCATTTTCCCCTGAGACCTCGGTGGTGAGGAGGGGGAATTCCCTTTGAAGTGATACATTGCTCTTGGATTTCCTTGTGCCGCAGTGAAGCAAGCTGAATCGCTCGCTCTATCAGAGGGCTCTTGAAGTGCCAGCGATTTGTAAAGGTTGTTAGGCCCTGCCTTGCTCAGAGAGAGAGACGTCTGGAAAATGAGGCAGCTGGTGCAAACCCAGGAACTGACATAGGTACATAAGAATGGCCATACTGGGTCAGACCAATGGTCCATCTAGCCCGGTAAACAGGAAACGCCAGCCTCGATGAGACCTCAGGGCCATCCAGCCCAGTGTCCTGTCTCTGACCGTGGCCAGCACCAGCTGTGCCAGAGGAAAGTGCAACAACCCTAGAAACAGGTATTATGAGGCACCCTGCGTGTGACGGTATAAGGGATACCATTCCTCTGGGGGTCGAAGGCCTGCAGTTGGCTGGCTGGCTGGCTGGCTGGCAGGTGGATTAGCACCCCCCTCCCCTCACCTGAGAAAGATCTGGAACTTAATTATCTGACCCTTATAAACAAGGGCAGCAGGAAATGGAGGGAGGAATTGCAACACCCTCCCGAAAGCTGAGGGGCCAGGTGCTGAGCTCCCCATGGACGGCTACTGGAGCTACTGTGGAAAGCAATCAGGTTTCAGAGTGGTAGCCGTGTTAGTTTGTATCAGCAAAAACAAAGAGGAGTCCTTGTGGCACCTTAGCCCAGGGCTACACTAGGGGAGGGGGTCGATCTACGATACGCAACTTCAGCTACGGGAATAGCGTAGCTGAAGTCGGCGTATCGTAATCGACTTACCTGGCCATGAGGACGGCGGCGAGTCGATCGCTGCCACTCCCACGTCGACTCCGCTTCCGCCTCTCGATGAGGTGGATTTCCGGCGCCGACGGGGAGCGCGATCGGGGATCGATTAATCGCGTCTTAACGAGACGCGAAAAATCGATCCCCGATAGATCGATTGCTACCCGCCGATCCGGCGGGTAGTGAAGACCTGCCCTTAGAGACTAACACGTTGATTTGGGCATAAGCTTTCGTGGGCTAGAACCCACTTCATCAGATGCATGGAGTGGAAAATACAGTAGGCAGGTATATATATTACAGCACATGGAAAGATGGGAGTTGCCTTACCAGGTGGGGGGTCAGTGCTAACGAGGCCAGTTCAATCAAGGTGGGTGTGGCCTATTCCCAGCGGTTGACAAGAAGGGGTGAATATCAACAGAGGGAAATTACTTTTTGTAGTGACCCAGCCACTCCCAGGAATTGTTTCCCAAACCAAATGGGCGGAAGGGGAGACTGTGGAGTCCGTCACTGACAGGGCTGTGAGGTAAGAGCCAGGTAGTCTGGGTGCCTGGAGTTACAGGAGAGAGGGACAGATCTGGGGAAGGGATTGCTCGGCCTGCACAGACGTTGGAGGGAAGAATCCGCAAGGTTTTGATTGTGTTCATTAAGGAGGCTCAAATGAAACAACGAACCCTGCTGGAAACTGCTCCCCAGGCAGGATTCCTTGAGAGAATTAACCTGGGGGGTGAGTGACTCAGCTAGAGCGAAGCCTGGGCTGGGAGGAGGAGGGCGCTACAGGATAGGCCCTAATCCTGCTACGCTGCCCAGGGAAGTCTCCACCTAGCTCCCAACAGCTGGAGATCCTCGAAAGCCCTGAAGCAGGAAGTTTTATCTCCCTTCCGGGACTTTTTGTAGCAAGTCCTGTTCGAAGTCTGGACGTTCCCATTACCCACAGAAATGTCCGTTCTCTGAGAGGTGCTGAGTGCCCGTGACTCCCGCTAAGATCAATGGAAATTGTGGGCACGGCGCACCCCTCAGGATTGGGCCCTCACAGTGCCTCTAAGCCAATACAGCACATACCTGGGCTCGCCCAGGGCTGCAACCACAACCGGACAGGTGGGAGAGAGACGTCTCCGGGATGTGGGACACCGGCTAGAGACCAGCAGGAGGCACGTCAGCAAGGTATGCGTTCACTCCCTGAGTCCCAGAGGACTGGTACAGCCCCAGGAGGGACAGGTGTGGCAGGGAGGGAGGGAAGTGACTGGGGAGGAAGATGCTGTCTGCTGCTAGCCCTTGCTGCCGCGCGTGAGCGGTATAGCGAGGTACCTGTGCAGGGAACCTCAGCAAGGACAGAACCAGCAGGGATCAGTCATTGGAGTAACCCCTGGGTCCGCAAACCACCAGCCACGTGATACTACACAGCACAGGGCAGGTATGTTTTTGTCTAGGGCCCCCCAGGGGGTACAATAACCCATTGTCTCGGTGCAGTTACGGCAGGTTGTCCGACATGCTGAATGATTGTTGGGGACGTACTCAGCACCTTCCTCCCCACCCCCGCCCCCCAACTCAAACAGGAAGTAAGGTCAAAAAGTGAAGCAGGGCTCCAACCCATAATACTCTGAGACACTTGGTTAACCCTTTAATAGCCACTTTACTACATCCCTTCTCTCCTAATTGACAGCCTGTTACAGTTACTCACTGTCACTTAAATCCTTGTATGTACTTCCATGTGTACTGATTGTTTAAACTCTCCTGTTACTTTGTACAGTCCCACTTTCTTCCCTGGTGGACAGTACATAGTGGGGACCTCCTCTGCCTCTTCTTCCCCCTCCAGGAAAAAGGCCCTCTGCTTCTTTCCTTGTTCTCTGTAGCCAGGGGGTTTAACGGCTTCCCTTTTGATATGCTGGTTAATCCCTTCCGCTGCATTTCCTGGGTAAGTGTCCAACCTTGAGGCATTTATGACATTGGGCCACTTTATAGTTACAAACTGATGCTACACACGCTCCTCCACAGCGGAAACACCCGACAGGACCCTGAACCCCTTTTTGTTGGCTTTGCATTGTGTTTACAGAATCAGTTTGATTGTCCTTATCATCTAAATGTAAATCTTGTAAATATTTCATGGCTACTTACATGGCTGTTGCCAGTTCCACTGCTTTGGGCAGGGCAATTCCCTTCTGCTAGTAACCGCGTTTGTATTTTTTCATCAATAGTATTGCAAACAAATCTGTGTCTCAGAGTATGTTCCAGGACATTTCCAGATGAACAATATTCACTTATAAGGTCTATGCACCTCCACCTTATCATGTTTCTCTGACTGTATAAATATCTGTCTACTGTATGTTTCATTCCATGCATCCGATGAAGTGGGTTCTAACCCACGAAAGCTTATGCTGAAATAAATTTGTTAGTCTCTAAGGTGCTACAAGTTTTTCTTTCTAATATTCACTTAGCATTTTAAGCTCAGACTTGTACAGGGATAGATTCATCTGGCCTCCTCATGAGTCATGACCAATTATGAAGTTTAAAATGTTCCACAGTAATGCTGGGCTGTGCACTCTAGTGCTCAGTTAACATCCTTTGCAGTTCAGTTCTTCTAAACTTTTCTCTCCTGGCTTCCGAGCCTGTAACAAACTCCTTAAAAGGCAGTAGGATTTACTGCCACAGTCACTGAGAAATATTGCTTTCTGGTTTTCCTCATCGCTAACCTCATTTGCCAGAATAGAGTGGCCCAATCTTTCAACATACTGCTGACAATCCTCATTTTCTGCATTAAACTCTTCAATTTTCCCACCAGATGCCATTCACTGTTTTCACCTCATCGCCAGTTTTGTGTCTCTTACAGCATTGTACTGGTGCCTGCTGTGTACCTGCTGCCACGCACGTGTCCTGGTGGGCTTGGCAGGGCCTGTTGGCATGGATGCACATGTTCAGAAGCGGCTGCAGGTGAATTGAACCAGTGTACACAGTGCCGAGTTGAGACACTGCAGGAGCAAATGGCTCTAGAGAGGCCTATTGCCCCTGAAACGGTGCCACTGTCAATTTCAGAAGGGTCTATGCAGCCTGCCCTTCTTAGCAATGTATCCTAGGATTTGGATGAGAAGAGGTCACCACACCCCGAGTCGGATTAAGGCAGGATTCATGAATTCACAGATGTGGCCCCTGGAGCACTGACAGGGAAGGGAGCTAGACGTGTCATGAGCAGGTCAATTTATTGACTTGTTGGGGCCCCTTTGGCTGGACTGGATCTAAGCCCCATTCAGTCTGACTCCCCCCACACCCCACACCAAACCCCTGGGTAGCTGGAGCTGGGAAGGGGAGTCTGGCCAAGAATCACAGGAAATGAGCCCTGAATCATCTGGAATCCTACAAGCAGGGCCTGGCAATTCCCAAACAGAAACAAGCCGGGGAAAGATCCTTCAGGTCAGCTCCAGCAGCAGTGGCCTCCCCAGGAATTGAAATGGGGGGGAGGGGGGTGTTCAAATTTACTGTGGCAGGGGGATGTCACTAAATTGGCATGTAACTAGTTCACAAAACTGGGGGGGTGTTGGGGAAATTCAGGGGGGTGTACACCCTCACTAGAGGGGGCGGGTGTAGGGAAATCACTGTCCGGCAGCCAGGAGGCAACTGCAAACCTACTAGGCAGCAGGAGGATCCTGGCTCTGCCGGAGGAAAGAGAGAGATGCTGCCACTCACCAGCCCTTGGAGGAGAGGAAACTCCGCGGTCCCAAAAGGCAAACAGCACCTCTGTACACATCATCTATCGCGGCACAATGCACACAAAGGGAGGCACCGAGACAGCCAGGAGGCCTGACAGGAGAGTAAATAACCACCCCACTTAGGCAGGCTAATGGCTCTCCCCAGAGGACAATGCCTGATCAAGCCAGTCTGTACATTCCTGGGGAGAGGAGATGGGTGTTTCCGTAGTGACCAGGCCTGCTATGGGGTGGGGGAAGGCTGTATTTACACCAAGAGCCAGGGCGCAAATACTCTTCTCCTGTAACACAAAAGGGGTCTTTGCTCATAGTGTGGCCAGCTGGCAAAGCAAACAGCAGGGCCCTTCTCCTTCTCCAGCTTACAGCAGCGTCTCCTCCCTTAGCCGGGACGTGTGTTCCCTGGGGTTCGATAGCCCTTCTGCCCTGCAACGTTCTGCTCTGTGCTGCCTGGGATCCCTTCCCATCAGTGCGACAGCAACCCAGCACCAGCGGCTTCCTCCTCTGCCTCCACTCACTCAGAGCTGAGCGCGTCACGACTCACGCTCCGCTGCTGGTGCGAGCCTTGGCATCTCCTTCCTTAGAGGTTTTTAAGGCCCGGCTGGACAAAGCCCTGGCTGGGATGATTTAGTTGGGGTTGGTCCTGCTTTGAGCAGGGGGTTGGACTAGATGACCTCCTGAGGTCCCTTCCAACCCTGAGATTCTATGAGTCTGTGAGTCTAATTCTGATCCAAATCTAGTTGCTGCCTCCTTGGCCCATCTCTCCGTCACAGTAACAGCCATTCAATATGATCGTGCTGGATTGTCAGATTTAGTCAGATGTTTTCAGAAATTAAATCCCGGCTCCTTGAAAAACAAGGTTTTTATCTGATTGTAAAATCAGCCTAAGTCTCTGAGACCACTCAGCCCAGCTAGATAGCCCCCAAACAGCCATCGGAGATCAGACAGGTACATTTGATACCTGTGTTTGCTTACAGGAGTTAGTGAAAGACCTTCACCACAGCTCAGCTGCATTGACAATGAGCTGGCTTTTTGTAACATTAAACATAGTTTTTGTGCAGTAAACTTGTTAATTTCTTTATGGAAGGAAAGAAAGAGAGAGAGAGAAAGAGAGAGAGAGAATAAGAACTGCAGCTATGTATTTAGGAGTCTTTTAAACCCTGATTTTTGACCCAGAAGATGGTCAGAGCTCTTCATATCACACAGATTATTGTAACTTCAGTTCTCCAGACATACAAGCTAGCAACATTGTATTGGCAAATGGCAATGAGATTCTTTAAGAAATCGCGTTGCTTCCTTGAGTTAATAAATCTGCCAATCCAGGGGCTGGTCCCAGGTATTAATTAGCAAAGGACACAGAACTTCACTTATGTAAAACGTGAGTTATTTGTTGGCACTGCCCTGAAACAATGCACATATTGTAAGCATTATCATCGAAGGATGTGAGGGCTTATTGGATTGTAAATTGTGTTGTTCCCTTGTCAAATAATGATGCTGCTTGTGCAAAACATGTGCCTTTTACACAAAGACCTTGGAAAGAATATGATCAGCTAGGAAGCAAAAGAGCTTACTCCAGCCTGCTGTCGCATTTAGAAAAACCTACAAAACACACAACAGGCACAAGAGAAACAGGAAAAAAGCTCCTATTGTCTTAAGAGCTGCTGTGTTTCCTCAGCCCCTCTTGAGCAAATTCAAACGGAGCCGGCACATCATCAACAGCTTAAATCTCCACCTCATCCGCCTTCTGATCCCGGGGCAGCACAAAGCTCACCGCTCACCCTGCGCCCTGTCGCACTTGGGCTTGTTTTAAGATGTGCCCTGGACGTACGGCCTGGCTGAGTGAGGAAAAATAGCATCAACAAAATCTCAACCTTCTCCTCTGTTTGGTTAGCTCTCAGTGTCTGCCTTGCTTGAGCAACTTCATTGACTTACTGTGATGGCTGGAAATATGTGACAAACCAATTTTGCTTTATGCTAAAGAACAATGGCCCTGTCGCTAAACCGAGTAGATCTCAAATTCCCATTCAGAGCAATACGAAGCCATAAGTGCTCCACTGATCTCCGGAAAAGTAAATGTGATTTGCTGGGAATAAACCTTCTTTGTTTAGTTTTTCACTTAGTGGGGAAAGGGGCCTTTAAGGTCTGGAGGAGGTGATGACAGACCCGGAGAATAACTCCACTTCTCCTCCTCGCACAACTGGTGATTTGGTGTCTTCTGCTGGTGACAAATTGGTTTTTCACTTTTACAACAAAACAGCAACTTGTTGACACGGGGCCAGCTGCACCATAGACTCAGTGAGGATGAGGCAGTTGCCTAGGGCCGAAAACTAAAACTCATTAAAATTTGTCTTTGTAGAGCTCAGTCCTGCACCACTACACTCAGCGAATGCTTCATAACTGACCTTGCTGGGCACAGGATCTGGTCCATGCAGCCCAGCCCCTGTGGACAACAGCATCATGCACTGTGAATTGTGTGTCTCTTCACCCGTCAGCTCCGTACCTACGGTAACAGACTCGTGGCCCCCGGGGTTTCACTGTTGTCAGTGCGCTGCACACGCTAGCCACTGGGAACTTCCTGGCGACAGTGGGACTAGAACCCACACACCTCGTGCTCCCACGGCCCGAGCCCAGAGCACTTGAGCTGTTAGCAGGGCTGTTAGCTAGCACCAGCTCCAACTCTGTCCAGCAGAGGGCACTGGTGCAACGCAGACAATCATAAGGGACTTGCCCAAGTCCACCCACAGCCAGGCCAGAAATCCAAATCTCCTCCCTTCCAGTCCTGTTCCCTAAGCACCAGACAGGCCTTTGCTCTGACACCCCAGACCCGGCAGAGACTTGCCAAAGCAGGCTGGGTCGGCAGCAGGTACAAACGGGTCTTTTCTCCCTGCTGTAAGGGCTCTGAATGAACCTTTGTCACGTATATACCGGCGGGGCACAGGGCCCTTAAGCAGCAAACCCCCCGAGCCAGAGTTGCTGCCCCCAGCACGGACACTGATCAGAGCACATTGCACCTCAACGGGAGCAGTGACTGGGTCAACACTCAGTCAGCACAGGGCTCAGGGGTTCCCACAGGATTTCCAGCCAGCCCAGGAGAAAGCTCCCAAGAAAGCCTATTCTTGCAAGACTCCCAAGCCCACTTGCTGTGTAGACAGTTTAGTGTATGCATGCGGACGCCGCCAAACATCTGAGGTGCATATCCCAACCGAACCTTGGGAGGCTGACGCGCACTGTGATGCCGCCATGCATGTAACACCTGTAATTGTATGTGCACCTGTCAACAGAACTCTTCAGAAAACATCTTCTCTGCTTCTCACTAGAGCTGGTCACGACTTTAACAAATGGATTCACAAATACTTTTGCAAACCTGAGCACTGAGTTCTGCTCAATGTGAATATAGCGTGCTTCAAATCCAGATTGAGGTGTCAGTAGAGGAGGTTTTGGAACAAATTGATAAATTAAACAGTAATAAGTCACCAGGACCAGATGGTATAACCCAAGAGTTCTGAAGGAAATCAAAGGTGAAATTGCAGGACTACTAACTGTAGTCTGTAACCTATTGCTTAAATCAGCGTCTGTACCAGATGACTGGAAGATAGCTAATGTGAAGCCTATTTTTAAAAAAAGACTCCAGAGGCAATCCTGGCAATTACAGGCTGGTAAATCTAACTTCAGTACCAGGCAAACTGGTTGAAACTAAAGAACAGAATTGTCAGACACAAACACAATATGTTGGGGAACAGCTTGCATGGCTGTTGTAAAGGGAAATCATGCCTCATCGATCTCTTAGAATTCTTTGAGGGTGTCAACAAGCATGTGGACAAGGGGGATCCAGAGGATACAGTGTACTTGAACTTTCAGAAAGCCTTTGATAAGGTCCCTTGGCAAAGGCTGTTAAGCAAAGTAAGCAGTCATGGAATGAGAGGGAAAATCCTCTCATGGATCAGTAACTAGTTAAAAGATAGGAAACAAAGGGTAGGCATAAACGGTCAGTTTTCACAATGGAGACAGGTAAATAGGGGTCCCCCAAGGATTTGTACTGGGACCAGTGCTGTTCAACATATTCATAAATGATCTGGCAGAGGGGGTGAATAGTGAACTGGCAAAGTTTTCAGATGATACAAAATTACTCAAGCTTGTTAAGTCCAAAACTGACTGCGAAGAATTGCAAAGGGATCTCACTAAACTGGGAGACTGGGTAACAAAATGGCAGATGAAATTCAATGTTGATAAACACAAAGTAATGCACATTGGAAAACAATCCTAACTATACATAGAAAATGATGGGGTCTAAATTAGCTGTTACCACTCGAGAAAGTCATAGTTCTCTGCAGCAGCAGCAGCAGCAGCCAAAAAAGGTAACAATGTTAGGAACCATTTGGAAAGGGATAGATAATAAGACAATAAATATCGTAATACCACAGTATAAATCCATGGTACATCCTCACCTTGAATACTGCATACAGTTCTAGTCAGCCCATCTCAAAAGAGATATTTTAGAATTAGAAAAAGAGAAGGGCAACAAAAATGCTTAGCAGTAAGGAGCAGCTTCCCTATGAGGACAGATTAAAGACTGGGACTGTTCATCTTAGAAAAAAGACGATTCAGAGGGGATACATTAGAGGTCCTAAAATTGTGACTGGTGTGGAGAAAGTGAATAAGGAGGTGTTATTTACTGTGACGGGTTGGACCCCCCCCTTCCAGGGGCCACCTGATGTATTGGGGTCCCACTGAGCCCACCCACTCCTCCAGCCTGGGCTCCCTCACTCTGTCCTGCTGCGCGCGCGCACACACACACACACACACACGTAGGGACACACCCAGCTGTAGAATCACACAGAGTCTGCAATCAGCTTTGTGCTGGAAGACTCAGCTCAGGGAATTGCCCAGCACTCTGGAGCACACACCCTCTGGAGTGTAAACCCCAAATGGTATTGTCTTGCACTTTATAGAGATCTGTACAGCCTAAGCTCATGACATTCGTTCCC
Organism: Macrochelys suwanniensis; assembly: GCA_033296515.1. Lineage (NCBI taxonomy): Eukaryota > Metazoa > Chordata > Testudines > Chelydridae > Macrochelys > Macrochelys suwanniensis. Next base: position 1,408,133 of record CM065783.1, on the reverse strand, counting down.
TCCCTCAATGTGGAGGAAGATATGCACAGCTTTTAGTCCATCCCCCGCCCAGTTATGAATTGCAAAAACTGGGTTTTAGAATAAACAAAAAACAAGTTTATTAACTACAAAAGGTAAATGTTAAGCGATTATAAGAGATAGCAAACAGAACAAAGCAGATTACTGAGCAAATAAAACAAAACACACAAAATGTTAGTCTATAAGGTGCCACAGGACCCTTTGTCGCTTCTACAGATCCAGACTAACATGGCTAGCCCTCTGATACTTGAAACTAAGCTTGATACACTAAAGAATACTGGCTACAAATAATAACTTCTCACCCTAAATGTTGTTTTAAGCGGGTTGCAGAATTTCTTTGTGGACAGACCACTCTTGCTTGCAGCTTAAAACTCCAGGTATATCCTTCACGAGCCAGACACCATTCCCAGCCTGGGCTCAGTCCCTCCCTCCCCCAAGCTAATTTCCCTGGTTTCTTCAGTTGTTTTCAGCATTATTCCTTCTTGGGCAGGGAGGCAGTGGAGAAAAATCAAGATTAACTCACTCCCCCAGCCTGAAATAGGATTTACATATGCTTTGTTTCCTAATTTGTGCCCCTCCCCATTCCAGTGGAAAAATACCTGAAGTCCAAAATGATGTCCAGTACTAGGTGACATGATCACCTGACCCTGCAGTGTCAAAGCAGCATCCCAGGAAACCTCTCAGGAAGGAAGGAGATTAGTATCTTCAAAGTCCTATTGCCCTTCCTAATGGTCCATCCAGGCTATTTGCATACTGTCTGGTGGGTGTTCCCCAGGTGAAAACACAGTTGTAATTGTTACATAGTCAATATTCCTAACTTCAGATACAGAAATGATACATTCATACACATTGTATAATTACATTAAGTAAATCATAACCTTTCCAATGATACCTCACATGACCCATCTTGCATAAAACATATCTTAGTTATGCCATATTCATATCATAACAATATATCTATGAAGAACATGGGGCATAATGTCACATTTACCCCTTCACATAACACAAGAACCAGGGGTCACTCAATGAAATTAATAGGCAGTAGGTTTAAAACAAACCAAAGGAAGTATTTCTTCACACACCACACAGCCAACTGGTGGAACTCTTTGCCAGAGGATGTTGTGAAGGTCAGAAGTATAACTGGGTTCAAAATAGAACTAGATAAGTTCATGGAGGATAGGTCTACCAATGGCTATTAGCCAGGATGGTCAGGCATGCAGCCCCATGCTTTGAGCGTCCCATATCCTCTGACTGTCAGAAGCTGGGACTGGACGACAGCAGATGAATCACTGGCTCGTTGCCCTGTTCTGTTCATTACCTCTGGGGCACCTGGCATTGACACTGGTGGATGGAGATGGATGGCAGGAGAGAGATCACTTGATCCTTACCTGTTAGGTTCACTCCCTCTGGGGCACCTGGCACTGGCCACTGTCGGTAGACAGGATACTGGGCTGGATGGACCTTTGGTTTGACCCAGTATGGCCATTCTTATGTTCTTATGACCATTGGTCTGACCCAGTGTGGCTGTTCCTATTTCCAGTCCTGACAGCCATCACTGCAGGCCGGTGATTCTTTGGTGGCCTCAGTCCAGTTCCCCATGGACAGGAGCTCACCTCACGCAAACTCCCCACCCTGCTAGCACTAGCTGGTGCTCTCAGTCGAGGTCTGCCCAAACCCTCAGCCCTGAAGGCAGGAAGGGGCAGCGACAGCACACGATGCCCAGGCAGTGGTGGGGAGGGTCTCTGGCGTTCCCTGTGCTGAGGGGTGAACAGGTGACTCTGTGCCCAGGGCCCCTCAACCAGAACCTTTCATCACAAGCCCGACATTCAGGACTCAAGCCGTCCCCGTGGCTGCTCGCCTGGCACGAGGCTGATCCCTCGCTCTCAGTCAGCACTTCCAGCCTGCAGCCACATCTCTCCACAGCCACCGCGTTAGCTCACAGCAGGATGATAAGGAGGAATTAGATGTCAGATAACGAGGCAGGGCGGGCAGTCGGCCAGCTATTCTTCACGTGCCGGGGCTGACACAGGCAGGCCCCCTCGCAGGCCTGCCCTGACCCTATCAGTCAGCACCCCCCGACCCCGTACAGGAACCTCCCCCCACCCCCACACGCCAGACTCCGTTCAGAGATCTGCACTGAGCAACGTGAAACTTCCTGAGTGGTGCACACAGCTGCCCTGCCTTGTCCCTCTCTCTGGGCTCTCTGGGCAGTCCTAGCGGGGAGCCCCGGGGCTGTACGACAGGCCTTGAACATATAGACAGGCCAGACCCCAACATCCCATCTCCCCAAGACTGACGTAGGTGGGAGAATCGTGAAAAAGAGAATCCAGAATTCGATCCAACGGTGCCAAATGCTCTCTGTTATTATAAAGGCCTGAACCACGTGCCCTTTGCCTTGGATCCAGGTTTTACTGGCTTGAGCGGTTGTCTAAATGAAACATGTTAGGGGGGAAATACAGCTTTTCGTGTAGCTAAAGAAGAGCCAGACATGCTCTATGCGCTTGAAAAAGCTCCCTACCATGGGAATAAAAATCAGCTTTGTGACGGTAAAGGGTTTAGCCGGGCAGCTGGTGTGAGGCTGCCCTTGGTAAAAGCGCTCACAACCAGGACATGTTCGTTGTGACCTTCACGTGTAATACCACTTTCAGCAAGCACACCTGAGCGTGGCCTGGCCCGGATCGCACTGGTCTGGGAGCGAGGGTCTTATCGGGCAAAGAGGGCATGTTTTCCAAATGCTGTCGCTCGTTCGAGTTAGCTTAACATGATCGATGATCCCCGCTGAGATGCAGGCAAACGTGCTTGAAGCCACGTTAGCTAGCTACGTGGCAGATGTAGTTCAGGCCTAAAATGTGGCCAGTTGACAGCTCCAAGCAAGTCAGCCTGCATCTTAATGGGGCTTTTCAATCGCGTCTGATAGCGAGGGAGCGAGTCCACACCTCGAATCCAAACATTCCTGAACTTCAGAGTGGTCAAAACCCACATCTGAATCCTGCAGCATAAGCCATCTCCAGGGCCCAATCCTGCACTGACGTCAGGGGGCTCTCAGCACCTTTCCGAATCCTGTTCGCCCTGCAGGGAGTTACCTTCAAGGCCCTGCATGGCCTGTGGCAGAACTCTTAGCGCCTCAGGGAGAGCTGCTGCCTATGGACTAGGCAGGGCCGGCTCTAGGATTTTTGTCGCCCCAAGCAAAAAAACTTTTGGCCTCCCCCCCTTTTTTTTCATGCCCCCCCCAGCTCCGCCCCAACTCCAGCCCTTCCCAACCCCTTCCCCAAATCCCCGGCCCCGCCTCCTCTCCCGGGCATGCCGCATCCCCCCTCCATTGCTTCCTGCACCCCTGAGACCCCCACCCTCGCTCACCTCCACTCTGCCTGCTCCCCTGAACGCGCCACCACTCTGCTTCTCCCCCCTCCCTCTCAGGCGAGGCCGAGGGAGCGGCGGCGCATTCAGGGGAGCAGGCGGAGCGGAGGTGAGCAAGGGTGGGGGGGCACAGGAAGTAACGGGGGGGTAGAGGAACCGCTCCACGCCCCAGCTCACCTCCACTCCACCACCGCTGCCTCCCCCAAGTGCGCCACCGCTCGGCTTCTCCTCCCTCCCTACTTCCCTCCCAGGCTTGCTGCGCGAAACAGCTGTTTCCCATACAACAAGCCTGGGAGGGATGGGGGAGAAGCGGAGAGGTGGCGGCGCGCTCAAGGGAGCAGGCGGAGTGGAGGCGAGCTGAGGCAGTGGGAGCACATTTCTAGGGGCGGCATGGCCGGCGCCGGAATGCCGCCCCTAGAAATGTGCCGCCCCAAGCACCTGCTTGTTTTGCTGGTGCCTAGAGCCAGCCCTGGGACTAGGGCTGAGAGAAACGAGTCTGTCAGACATGTTTTCCAAAGGCAAAATAGATTTTTGACAAGACAAAATGTTTTGCAAAAGAATATCTGCTTCCCACAGAATGCATTAAGCTTTCATTTAAAACATTTTGCCCAACAACCAAACACTTCTGGGTTTTGGCCAAAAATGTTTGTTTTTTTGACAAAAAGTGGAAATTTTCTGCAGAAAATTTTAAAGAAAACTATTTGTTTCTTAATTTACATTGAAATTTTCTGCAAGAAAAAAACCCCCATTTTCCAACCAGCTCTGCACTGGAGCCCACAAGCCCCCTTCTGGGCTGGGGGAGTGTGTCTGGGAAGCACAGGGTGTGCAGGACACACACCAGAGCTCTGCTGGTGTCTGGCCACTGCGTAGCTGGCTGACAAACCCCTTGGCTTTGGCATGTTCCCTTGAACATCAACCCACATCCTCACCGCCACCCCAGCCAGCTGGCAGACAAGACGCAGTCAGGTCACTGGGCTTAGCCTGAGCCATTATTTTGTCACATGGGGTTTACGCAGAGATGGGTCTGAGACACAAAATCTGCTGAAGGGTTGTTTTGATCTGGGCGAGAGAAATCCAGCCAGGATGTTCAGAGCAGGCTCCAAACCCTCCCACAGTTCAAAGCTCGTCTCTAGGTTTAAAGCCATGTTTTGGTCTAACCTTTGTCTGTCTAGCTCAGAAATGGCAGGAGGTGAGATAACATTACAAATGCCAGCAGAGCCTCCTGGGGAAGGCACCTGGGGTCACGGCTTTCCGGTCCTTGGCCAAGCAACGCACACGGGGCTCTATCCCACGGCCTCACAGCCCCAGGACGACTTGCCCCATAGCGTTCCCCCAACTCCTTAGCTCCCCCAGCTCCTGCCGACCTCCCTGTGGGGCTCGGTGCCGTGTGGGGCCAGGTCCCAGGGATCACTCCCTCTGGAATTAGGAGCCAGCAGGCCGGCCCGGGGTCTAGCAGAGCCCACTGCCCAGGCAGCTTGGTGCTTTTGGGCTGCTGCGTGAGAAGCGTTTTGGGTTCGTTCTCTCCCACTTCCTAGGCCCCCTGAGCCCACAGGAGCACTGCCAAGATACGGTTGGTCGGACCTGACTGGGAGGGGGTGTCTCAGCACGGCTCAGGCGCCGCAGGCTGCTCCGTTCAGGCAGGGGGTTGTTGGCACCGGGACTCGGGGTTTGCCCGGCCGAGAGGGATGGCAAGAAGATCTAAGCCATTAATTCCACCGTGGTTCAGCAAGCGCCAGGGCCCTTTTCCCGCTTGAAATCGGTTGCCGCTGCTCTGAGCCAGAAGAAAGACGTGTGGGGCAGCGTGGCAGCATGCCTTTCTCCCAGCACAGGAGCAATCACTGCCACTGCTTTTCAAACGCCGAGTGGAGGAAGAGATTTTCTGCACCGGGGAGGCAGGCAGCAGCGTCTGGCTCCTCGCAGACACCCCAGTGGGTGGGAATTTTGAGCTGTGCCTTGGTCTGTCATGTGGAGTGGGCAGCTGCTGTGATGGATGCAATATGCGGAGCTGTTCTCCTTCTAACCGTGGGTTTGCGTCTGGTTAATCCCCCCCGCGCCGAAGCTGCTGGAAGCCGTCGCAGGAGGGGAACTGTGGCAGGGCCTGAGTTATTAATGAACCACACAGAATAGGAGGTTAGGGTCAAACAGTGTCATGGGCCTGACTCAGCCCCCGCAACGAGGACGTGACGGGGAAGGCAAACGCCAGCCTACTCCCTCCCCACTAGACCTCCAGGCTGACGCACACATGGTGTGTGGTGTGCGGCACGTCGTACACACGGTACAGCTGTGCTGTTCAGCTGGGTTCAGTGGCTGCAATGCCACCCTGGGAGGGGTTACGGCTGACGGAAACACCCTCCACTCTGAACGTCTGGCTCTCCGACAGACGCTTGCAGCCAGCTTCTCAGAAATATGCTCCTAAACGGGGCCCACCGCCTATGCAGTGAGCTGGCGGGGGTGGATGGCGTGGAAGCCACTGCCCTCTGCTGGATGGACTCGGAACTGCTCAGCTGTGTGCCATAGCCCCAGGCTGTGAATGGAGATCCTCTCCATGCGCTGGAGCAGGAGACGTTCACTGTCTGCTGCCCCAGGCTGCCACGGTGACCAGCACAGCTTCAGACAGATCAGTGGCCAGAGCACCAGAGAGGTGCTTTTATAAACCTAAATTCATCAAGCAATCGTGCGTCAAAGCAGCAGGCCATTGGCTGCGTAGTGGCCATGGAGATGGAGGGGGGATGAGTAACGGAAAACCCAGGTTGGCAGTCCTCACTGACAGTGAGTTTGCTGTTATTATTTCTGCAGCTTCACCGGGGTGCATGGTGCTTTGCAGACACACATAGAAAGCACAACTCTCAATCCTCAAGATCTTGCTCCCAGTGAAGTCCAAGCAAAACTCCCGTTGACTTCAATGGAGACAGGATTGGGCCCACAGTCAGATCTATTGGAGTGCAGAACAGTCTCCCCAGTGCAAGGTGGGAATCCCAATACCTGACTGGCAAAGCACTGGGGAACATGAGGAACAGCACGACCTTGGAGCCTGGGAATGGCCCCGGTAACCCAGCAGGCCTCATGTCTCTGATGCCCTGTTCAGACCCTCTTGCCATAATGTAGCATAAAGAAGGTGCTTGGTTTTGTAACGCAGCTGCCAGTTTGAGAATGTTCCCCATAGGCTGCAAAGAGCCCTTTAAAACCCCCGGAGCCGTGTCGAGGGTCAGATAACGAGCTCGGTCAGCCCCTCCTGGCGGGTACTGCGCATGCAGCGAGGTCGTGAGCTGCGCCGAATCACAGCCGCTGCGGGGTCTGGCTCGGGTGAATAAACAGGGTCCCAGCCTCGTCTCCTCAGACCACCAGGCTTTGTGCCCCGTTAAACAACGCTTAGCACGCGTGCTGCGTTCTACATGCCCAGAGCACGGGACGAGCCGTAACGGACTTCAGGAAGCAGCCGCCCAGTGAGGCAGCCCCCAGCTCCACAGAGACCATGGAGTCACGAGGGGGAGAAGCAAGTCACTGGGGGCACCAGCGGGGCAGCTGCCGCTTGTACCGGAGCGATCAGAGGGGCAGGCGAGCCAGGCCTGGGTTTTCCCAGGGGCTAAGGAAGGAAGGACTCGGTACAGAACCTGGCAAAGTGACCTGGGGATGAGGGCCACGTGGTAGGCCCAGGATCTGCCACCCTCGGAGCTTCGCCACTTTGAGGGAAACGCCCCAGAATCAGAAACACATGCTAATTAAGCAGGTGCCACTCCCTTGACTTAAGAGGCGTTGGGCTTGTTTACACCGAGCTTGAATTTGGCCCTTTGGATGTCAGTTTGCCTTAGGGATACGGCAAAGCTGGCATTGCCAGAGGGACGCACAATGCAAACGGCTAAGCATGTCACTGTGGACACGGTTGCCTAGACACTGGGCCTGATCCTGTGGCTGGGGTATGAGGGAGGCCAAGTCCGCATAAAAGGGGCAAATGAAAACCAGGGTCCTGCAGTCAGGAAGGGGCGAACCGCAGGAAGCGTAGCAAGGAGCAGTGACGGCTCCACATGCAACCCTGTGACTGGCAGAGGTCCAGGCTCGCTGCAGTGGCCACATACATGCCCGTAACAAGAGTCAGCATCAACGGGCAGTGCAAGGAGTGAGGTAGGAAACACCTCCCACCCCAGGCCTGAGCAGGACTTGCGGGAAAAGCTTAAAGCAAGGGGAGTGGGGTGCCCTCGTGTGACACCAGTGGCCCTCGTGTGACACCGGTGGCGTACTCTCAGTACCTATATGAGCTCGGGTGGTTTTGACACCATGGCACCTGGTCTCTATCTGTCCTGGGACAGGCTTGGACAGCTCTTGGAATGTGTTGGGACCACTGTTCCCTCTAAGCTGTGCGCATGTGCGCACGCACACAGATCCTAAACCCCGCACACACGGTGAAACACCTCGCGCACAAAAATTTGCACAGAAGCACAACAATTTGCATAGAAGAAATTTTTTGCGCACACGGCCTGTCAAAAATTAGAGAGAACATTGGTTGGGACAACTACTTGTTTCAGGTAGTGGAGGAAGTAGCCGGGGGGGACAACCATTTTAGACTCGATTCTGGCCAACAGAGAGGAACTGGTTGAAAATCATAGACTATCAGGGTTGGGAGGGACCTCAGGAGGTCATCTAGTCCAATCCTCTGCTCAAAGCAGGACCAACCCCAACTAAATCATCCCAGCCAGGACTTGGTCAAGCTGGGCCTTAAAAACCTCTAAGGATGGAGATTCCACCACCTCCCTAGGTAACCCATTCCAGTGCTTTACCACCCTCCTAGTGAAATAGTGTTTCCTAATATCCAACCTAAACTTCCCCCACTGCAACTTGAGACCATTACTCCTTGTTCTGTCATCTGCCACCACTGAAACAGTCACATAATACAATACAGAATAATCTATATACTAAATATTGTATACAAACAAATGATTAAATATATAATTTGTGTATTATATGTTCAATAATTTGTTTATATGTAATATTTGGCACATAGAATATTCTGTATTGTATTATATGAATGTTTCAGTGTTATCAAAGCAAATTTAAATTAAATTAGAAGTTTAAAAAGTTTGAAAAATTAAGACAAAACAAGCTGTTAAAGTCACAATGGAATACACTACTTTGATTCAAATTGTTTCAAGCTTTCTCAGCCAAATTTTTTTTTTTTTTTTTTTTTGAAATTGACATGAAAAGTTTTGACTTCAGTATAACAGCATATTCTGACAGAAAAATGTTCAGTTGAATTTTTTTTTTTACCGGCTGTAACAACTGTTTCCTCTAGCACCCAAATGAACAGTTCTATTAGACAGACTGATAAAAACAATTCTAAGATTTGCATTTGCGACAGAAAACATCTTCCCAAAGCATTAAAGAGTACCTATGATTGCATAAATGCATCAGCATTCGATAAAAGGGTGTCTGTATTTGTTTTGTTAAGCAGAATTTCCTTAGAGTTAAAACAGCAGCTGCTAAATTGGAGGCCTTTGCATTTCAATTTCATAACTTTCATTTGTGAAAAATTTGTACAGTTTTGCTCCATTTCACTCAAAAAATGGGTCCACTCTCCCAGTGAAAATTATGTTGTGATTAATTTATACTTAGAACGGTAGTCAATGTCATAATGTAGTTCTCCATTCAGCACGGCACAATGTGAGCAATATAACACTATGAATTTGAAAGGATACCTGGGTGATACCCCTCTAGTCAGTTTAGAAACACCAGTTCAAAAATCTCAGTGAATTGGTAGAGGATTTAATATTTCCAGTTTGGGGACATCACTAAATACTTATTGTGCATAAAAAACAGACCAAAAAAAACCAAAAAAACCCCCAAGAGATATACAAGAAAATGACACGTGTATTTCCACCAGGAATGTGATTTGTTTATCAAGTATTCCTCCTGAAGTTCCATAGGTTAAAAAAATATAGCTACTAGATTATAGTTCAGAAAACATAGAAGCTGCATAAAGGCTTGTTTTCCTTGCAGATAAGCAGTGGGTTTATAACCAAAGATTCTGCACAGCAGAGTGAGTTTGGAAGGCTATTTTCTTTCTTTTCTTTTCTTTTTTTTTTAACAGCCTTCTGAGAAAACATCTGCTGTGTCCCAACCCCGAATTGGAGTTGAAGATCAAAATAAAGAACTTTTGTCTTTTTATTAAGTATTTTAGCAAAAGTGACTATTCCATTCATATTATATTTCCCTGTTTTGTACAAACATGTTTAAGTCGGTGCTAAGAGGATTACGTTTATTGGAACGCCAGTCTCTCTCCAAATGGGCTGTCTAAAGAAACTCTTGTTAAACAGTATTTTCTCTAATACCCATTGCTTTTCTTCCTCGCCTCAATGTGCAGACATCTATGCAGGCTCTCTAAATCCACCCTCCTCATAAACTTCCCGATCAAGCTGCTCCCTTCTCTTCCCCTCCCCCCCCCAGTTCTTTAATAAAGCTGAAGATGAACATTAGTGCTTGGTTCAACTGCACTGGAAAGAAAAAGGGCAGATTCATCAAAATCTTTATGCCTCCATTGAAAAATGTAGCCTTTTGCCTTTCCTTGAGTGAATGCCTTTTCTAGAGGGGATTCATTAGGGGTTTGGTCTGTTTTTGCAGACAGCCCCACAGATGTTGACATTTTTTTCTTGGCTGGGTTAAGACGTCTTCTATAGGCTTTTATTCTTCATTTGTTACTTCTTTATTATCCAAGAGGGGTTTTTTCTTCCCAAGGAGTTGACTCAGTTCTCTGAAGAGAGCAGTGGTAGCGGGGCTCATTATTATCTCGGGCCCTTTCTCATCGTCGCGGAAGGCAGGCCCTGGGCCGTGGGCTCCATTGTCTGGAGCAGCAGGTAGCTGTGGCAAGGCAGGGTCACGGCTCCAGCCAGCTTGGGGTCCCCTTTGTGCGTCCTTCTCTTGCTTGCTGCACATTTGTCCGAGGATGTGAAAGGTCAGGAGCACGCCGAGGCTCCATACCTGAGCTTTTGTCTCTGGCCACTGGCGAGAGCTTATAGAAATAATTTGTTGGAAAGCAAGCGCGGGCCAAAAAGAGGCAGAGGGGGAGGGAATATGCCTCCCTCATCCGCATGGCGGTGATCACCCGCCCAGCTGAGCCACGGCCCTTCACCGCGCTTCCCACAGCATCCCCATCTGAGAGGGGGAGCAGGCCTGTATGGAGAGGCACAAGGCGAGTGGTATAAGGAGTTGTGGGTTCTGTTCCTGGGTCTGCAGCCTGACCCGCCGTGACCTCAGTGACAAACTGTAACGATGCTGGTTCTGGCGGGACCTAACTGAAAGTGCCAGTTCAGGACAAATTGCTTCAAGCAGGGCAACTACAGCCCAAGGCTGGGGTTTTTCCACCTCTAAGGCAAACCAAACCAGCCAGACAGAGGAGACTTTGGTTTTACCCCACTGGCTAACCACAAGTCACACAAGCAATCCCCTTAGACACTCCAGTTTCCCAGTCTCACCACCAGTGCCACTCGTTATGCGGACAACTGGTCATGAAAACCAATGCCCCAGTAAAAGAAAAAAGGTCCTCCCAATCCCAATGGACCAAGCCCCCAGATCCAGGTCAATATACAAATCAGATCTCACCCACAAATCACGCTGTTGCCAATCCTTTAGAATCTAAAATCTAAAGGTTTATTCATAAAAGGAAAAAGGTCTAGGTGAGAGCTAGAATTGGTTAAAAGGAATCAATTACATACAGTAATGGCAAAGTTCTTGGTTCAGGCTTGCCTCAGAGATGGAATAAACTGCAGGTTCAAATTCAAATTAAGTCTCTGGAGTACATCCACAGCTGGGATGGGTCCTTCAGTCCTTTTTTCAAAGCTTCCATGTGTAGCAAGGTTCCTCCAGAGGTAAGAAGCAGGAAATGAAGACAAAATGGAGATGAGGCAGCTGCCTTTTATAGTCTCTTCCAGGTGTAAAGACACCTCTTTGTCCTTACTGTGGAAAATCACAGAAAAATGGAGTCTGGAGTCACATGGGCAAGTCCCTGCATATCTTGTTAAGTCACAGGCGTGTCTGCCATCTCTCAATGGGCCAATTGTATAGTCGATGGTCCTTAATGGGCCATCAGCAGGCCTGGCCGAGCTGATAGCTTGTCTGGGGTCCCAGAAGCCCAGCCCCAGTTTGAACTACAGACAGTATAAAGCCAATATTCATAACTTCAACTACAAAACTGATCCATACATAGAAATGGCATAATCATAACCAGCCAAGCATAACCTGGTCTTGGACACCTCATTTGACCCCCTTTATAGAAGATTTGGTGCCACTACAGGACCTTTGTTGCACCAATGATCTATACGGTCCCAGTTATTGTCAATAACGTCACACAAACTATCACAGAGATGGGTCCTCAGAGAGAGAGATGGCTGGATGGACTCACCAGCCGACTTTCGGCAAGTCACTTCATCTCTCAGACTCCCACAGCATTTACCTACCTCTCAGCTCTGGCCTGGTCTAACGGACTGATCTTCCGGACTTGCTGGAAGGTGCCTCTTCTAAGGAGGGCTGCTAAAGGAGGTACTATTGTTAGGTATTTTGCCAGCCCTCGGCCTCCCTTGCCCCTTGTGCACTTTAAGGTGCTGAAAACATAATTAACAGCAACTCCTCCTCCTGCTCATACAGCGGCTTATTTATACTACCTGGGTCCTCTGGCCACAGGTCAGCCAGACGGATTTCCTGCGTTAGCCCCATCCCTCTCTCTGCAAAGAGCTGCCAGGAGGCTATTCATTACAGTCATCTTCACACAGCTGTGAAAACTCTGCATTTTGGAAGGGTTCAGACTGAGTCTTGAAAGGCAAGAAGGCAGATTTCCAGTACGTCAGACTTTGCAGGGGTTTGGTTCAGCCGATTAGAGAGTCCAATCCAGGCTGCAAAATTTAGAGGCGGGTTCTGCACACGCTCGCTTCCAGGATTCAGGTGTGTTGGAGCCAGGATTCTGGTTTGGACCCATCCCCATCACAATTCATTTGGACACCCACTCTCCCACCCATGCTAACGAAATATTCCTTCCCCTGGGTCAATAGCCCAGGGAGTTCAGCTCTGATCCTCAAAGGAAATCGATCAGTCACCCACTGATCTTGCTCACAAAACTTTTGCTTTCATTGACTTGTGCCTCAGAATGGGCATCACGCTTTAAGAGGGACTTTAGGAGCTGTCCAAACAAAAAACTGAGGCACAAATGCCAACCCAGACACAGATGATCACATTGTGCTGCTGCTGTTGCCACTGCACTCGGTGTATTATCTAGGAGAAAATAATAACAACAGCCTTCTCATCCAGCCCATTCCCCGGCTATCCCTAAAGGACAGGCTCCAAAACCAGCATGGTGCTAACTTGAAGCGATCTCTCAGCGTGAGAGAGCTGGGAGGCGTGCAGAGGTTACAGGTACTTTTCATCCAGCCAGGCAGGAGAGCTCCAACTTCCTGCTGCTAGAAATTTGTCGGCAGTTTTTTTCTCATTGAAAAAAGTGACGGGGCCCGTTGGCACAGACATTGGTTGATACGATAACTTGATTGAGGACAGGGACAGATGACATGGAGTTGCAGAGCCAGCTCAAAGGAAGCCGTGCTCCCAGCCCTTAACCTCTCCTCATGAGCTTGCACATTTTATGTAGTAATTGGTCCATTGTCCTTCTGCCGATGAGTTCCCAGAAGCAGAGGAATAACGCTAAGGCAGCCTCATTGTTCCTGGTCACTTTAAAGTATTTCCAGGCATGGTCATCATGGAAACAGAGTATCTGTGCACTACAGGGCATGGTGTGGTGTGGTTTTAAAGTCTAAAATGATCCCAAATGTAATCCACATTGGGAAGGGAGACCCTTATCTTACAAAGCTAGGTTATTGTGTTTACATTGCTATCTTTCTAGACATGTTTTCTCCAAACTCATTGCTGCCCGTGCTGTTTTGAGTAATTACATTGGATGCTAGCAGGGTTACCCAAACTTTTCAGAGTTTTCAGAACACAGCAAACAGTTGCCATGTTTCATCTTAGAGGGGGCTGCATTTCATTGTTTAGTGAAACAATTCCAATAGTCTGTAAAGTGCTCGGGGAGCCTTCGGTATTGAAGGCATTGTACCAACACCAGATCAGACCCTGCCATGAGAACCACATGCAATAGAAACAGATCCTCGGCATGATTTTGTTTTCTAAAATTGATCACAATTACGAATTCATATTAGGACAGAGCAGGGTACCTCTAGGTCAAACTGTGAACTCCATTTTGTATTGTAACCTCCATTTTGGATTTGGGCACCCATTTTGTTTTAGGTAATGAACACCTTGTTGAGGGCAGGTTATCATGATGCACTCCAGACAGGTGCCCAGCCCAGAAAATGACTATGACTGAGAAGCCACCACAGAGCAATCCAGATCCATCAACTTTGATTGTCTCATCTGCTGGCTCGACCCCATGGAACAAGGGACTCTCTACACAGAAGCCTGAGGGGGGAAAAACGCTGGGGTTTCTTGCCCTGGGTACATGGCAAAAAGGGATAGAGGCTATCTAAGGTGCTTATCTGGCCCCCGACACCAGAGTATCTGAGCGCCTCACCACCTTTAATGTCATTATCGTCAGAGCACCCTTGTGCAGCAGGGCAGTGCTGTGAACCCCATTGCACAGACAGGGAACGGAGGCACAAAGAGACTTAGACCCAGACCCTCAGAGGTATATAGGCACCTAACTCCTGCTGAAATCAGTCAGAGATAGGCCCAAGCTCAAAGGTATTTAGGAGCCTAAGTGACTTGCTATGGACACACAGGGAGCGTTTGGCAGAGCTGGGTCTCAAACCCAGGTCTCTCACGTCCTAGGCTAGTGCCCCAACCACAGGATCATGCTGCTCTGTAGTTAGGAAGGGGGAGGTTCTCCATGGAGCGGGGCTGTCCACATGCAAAAAGAGCGAGCTGTAGCGAGCGCAGGCAGGATGGACCCTGCCAAGCCTGAAGCTCAGGACGGGGTGAACACAGACTTGGGGATGAGGGGGTATCTCCGAGGGTTTGCCATCTTGCCAAGATCTGTAACTCTCTCTACTGCTTTTTCAAGAGTAAAGTGTCAGCCGTTGAGAAATCCCTTGGCCAGGCCGATGTTCCTCGCCTTCCAGCCACAGCGTTCCCAAGAGGTTTAACTAGAATCCCGGAGTGCCCACAGCGAGGTGGAGCTCTGGAGGAGAGTAAGTGACGGGGGTTGGGGGGAAGGTCTGAGGCACTAGTCCCAGGGTCTGGGGGCAGCTGGACTGCGGAGTCCCACCTCCCAGGGAAGGGCTCAGAAAAGGGTCTGAGCCTGGGGTGAGCCCCAGAGATCCAGAGCTAGGGACAATGAGCTGGCACTGCCCAGGTCCAGGCTCAGAGGCATGTGGGGACCAGTGGTGGGGTGTCCCAGAGGAGGGCTGAGCCAGGTTGTCACACACGCTATCCAAGGGTCTGAGCCACTACACCAAGACTGAGATGTGGATTTCAAACATCCCAGAGTCTGGAGCTGTTTGAATACAGGTTCTTGCTTAGGTTTTGTTCAGTTTTCCCGTCCCAATCTCCTAATTTCTCATCCTCCTTCACCTAGAGTCTGGAAGAAACTTTTTCCATTGCCACCTCCCATGTCATCCCAGCCGAGGAGCCCAGCACGTCCCTGCTACAAGTTACAACCACTGCAAAAAGACAAAAGAAAAGAAATAAAATCCTGCTTGTCAAGATAAACTTTGATCATCTCGCTAAACAGTACTGGCATTTCCCCCTTTTTCATCACTTTAGTGGGCCATCTTACTCGGCGTATCCTCTTTACACCCCTCTCTGGGGGGAATAACTCTTCTAGGTCTATGGCAATGGGATTATATCACGGGGATGGACATTCTTTTAATCATTTATGGCAGAGAATAATCCCACTGCTAAAGAAAAGAAAAGAATCAATCAGCTCTCACGCCCCTAATAATGATAAAACCAGAGTGGCACATCATCACCCAGCTACAGCGAGAGAGATTCTACCCTCCTTATTCACATTAGTCCCTTAGTCTGTTCCAATTCCAGGGGGGCTACTCAGAGTAAAGGACTATTTGATATGAGTAAGCAGGACAGGATCTGGACCGTTGAAAGCAATGATTCAACCCTTCTAAAAGAATTTCCTTGGGAGCCGACTTTATATTTCCATCTGCCCAGATAAGGAATCCCTCTACATTCCTTCAAGGCTCAGCAATCTTTGACACCAGACATCGTCCTGTCTGTATAGGCCCAGCCACAACTGCTTTCGGAAAAGCAACTTTTGCAAAAATTGATTGATGGCATTTTTTATCACGTCTGCTCCTTTTAATTTTGTTTAATTCAGTCTTTTGTTTTCCGTTGAGCACTTCTGTGGGTCTCACATCTTAGATGCTTTAATACACACACACACACGCACATTAGAGATGCCAAATAACCTTAGTAACAGGATTCTGCTGTGTTCACATGAACATTATGAGCACTAAGGTTTATAACCCAGAAAATCTCAGCTATAAAGGTCTCTGTATAGAAAGGGGGGGAAGGGGCGTTCCACTCTGCCCAGAGTTACTTTTATTCCTTTGTGCCTTTTCAGCGTTGCATTAACGAAGCCAAAGAAGGGGGATTTTTAATGGTTCCAAAGGAACAAAGCCAGAACATTCTGCCCGGCTTCATTACAGAATCATCTGAAACGCCTGAGGAACATTTCCCACTAATTATCATAAATAGCCGAAAAAAACCTTTCATTCCAAAAGCAGGTTCCATCTGCCTCGCTGTGTTTTCTCACCTCAGCTTCAAACAGCACGACCCTCCCCCGGCACAATGGAGGGACTTTATATACTCAGCTCGCACATGCACAGTCTAAAGAAATACAAACAGGCAGCGGACAGACATAACTCGCCTGCACCTTAAACAAATAGGCAACTTCCGCTGCTCTGGCTCCCGCTCCCGACGCGAGGACTTGCTTTTGCTCTCTCTTGCTTTTCACACGCTGCTGAAAGGGTGGGGCTAACGAGCAGCGTGGGAAAGGGTCTGGAGCTGCACAGCTGTAAACGACAAGACGAGGCAGGCAGGAACCATCCCCTCACCTTCAGGGCTGTCCGCCTGGTACCTTCTCCAGCAGGAGCATCACGGGCAGTCTGGGTCTCCTCTCACTCGCCCCATTTTTACACTGGTGTAATTCCGTCGACGTTAGTGGAGCTGCTCCTGCTTGGGACTGAGCCGAAGGAGGCCCCTCCATTTTTATAAAAATAATTCAAGTCATAGAGGTCAAGGTCAGAAGGGGCCATTGTGATCATCGCCCAGGGCAGGGCCTCGCCAGCCATTCCTGCACCCAGCCCAGAACGTCTGCCTAAACTAGAGCAGAGATGCTAGAACCACGTCCAGCCTTGACCGGGACATGCATGGAATCTGGACGCTGCCCGGGAGTGGAATTCCAGATCCAGACTTGAGCAAGGAGCCTTGGCCGAGGGGGGGTGGGGGAATCCAGCCCCAGGGCATGACCTACAAGGAGGCCGTTAGCATTGACTGCAGAGCGGAAAGTCTGCATTGACACCAGCTGAGGATCTAGCCCACTAATTCCGAAAGTGAGGCATGCCGGCGGTGAGCGAATGGGAGAGCCGCGCCCCAGCACAGACAGGAAGGCAACTGCTGTGGGGAACCAGGAGGCTCGCTCTTGCCAGCCGGGACTGAGGGGGCAATAGCAAAAATGTGACTGGCAACACCCACTGATCTTTGCCGAGCAATGTCAGAGATCCAGCCGTCTCCTTGCATCGCTCCATGTACCGAGAGGAATCCCTGGCTATGGGGCGGGTGGGACAAGCCTGGTTTGTGGCCTGGGATTCATTATGCTGCCCGTATTCTCACGCAGACCCCGGGGTGTGGGTACTCTAGGGATGGGAGCATTAGAAAGGCCCTAGACAGACACTCTCAACAGCTCATTGATGATGAGTTGAGCCCAGTTTTTACTTATCCCTCCGGCTAACACGGTACCGGCCCCCCGGGGCTGCCTGGGTGTAAAGAACTGGACCCTACCGAGTCGCAGACACGCAGCAGGCCAGATGTGCAGACAGAGCAGCGTGCGGGGAGCGTGATTGTTGGCTTCAGCTTCACACTGTTACATCACACGCGGTGTCCCGGGCGGGGTGAACTGATACAGGAAACAGCCCCTCTCTGTCTGTGGCTTTGACTCTTCACTCCTACAGACTGGCTGTTACTCAGTGATAGTGCTGGGAGCAGGTGCCTTTCCCCACCGGCTCGAGACCAAGCCCCCAGACTTCTTCCTCCCGGGGGGCACATCTCAGAGTCACCTCCTCCTTTCCCGGGCCTCCCCCTGCTCCTCTGCACGTTCCCCTCCCGCTGGCAGGGCCAGGCCCTGCGGGTGACTCCTTTCTGGCTCTCTGGGGCAGTGGCATGGGGGTGGGCAGCGAGACTAACTCCTCCAGGCTGCCAGCTACTCCGACCGCCGGCCAAGGCCACCTTTGCACTGAACAGCCTGGACGCTCATTGGAGTAGCGGAGGGCCCGGAGGAGGGGGCAGGACCGCACGACCTGCCAGGTGTCCATGGGCCGCCAAGCAGTGTTCAGGGGCACAGCTAGAGCCAGGCTGCCCCAGGGGCCGACAGGCACGTCTGTCCCATCGCTGCCGCGGCCAGCGCAGTATCGCAGACGAGCTCGTCTGGTAAACATCACGTCCACCCTCCCGCCCCCGCCCCTCGCTGCAGAATGGCAGAGGGTTACGGGGTCGGCGTGAAGCAGCAGCATGACCACATCAGGCAGCCGCCGTCTGCCATCAGCCAGGCACATCTGTGTCAGATTTTTATGAGCTTGCGAGCAGACCACTCGGAAAGGAAGCCGAGGCAGCGAGGGGCCGGGATGGCGCAGCACTAGGGTGGGCTAATGCGGGCGGTGGGGCGGTACCTGCTGGGTAGAGGCCTGGGTTTGCAAGCCGCCCGGGGGGCTCAGGGTTATTTTAAAATCTCCACCTGCAGGTGTTCAACCCACCGCTATCAGCCACAAGAAAGGCCTGTTATTTCATAGCCTCCGGAGCGTGCAGCAGGGCGCGGTGCAGGCAGGGAGCGCGGCACCATCCGCACTGGCAGGTTCCTGTGTGGCAGGAAGCAGCCAGCAGGCAGGTGGCAGGACCTGTTTGTCACCATCGGCTGGATCCCAGGCCTGGCCAAGCTCCACGCCGCGCCGGACCGCCCCAGGGTGTGTGCTGGGGGGAGCAAAGTGGCTGGTCTCCCCCTTTATCCTCCCGGATCCTGGGGCAGCATCAGCCAGTTCATCTCCTAGCACAACTTAGAGCAGCCCCCACGCCCCGCTCTCCAGTCCTGGTTTGACAGCTTGTGCTCTGGCTACACCCGAAGGCCCTTCTGCTGAGATCCCGAGGGTGTGGCATAGGGCCAGCTCTGACCAGTGGAGGATTCCTCTGTTCCCCAAGAATCCCCAAGCAGGCCACTTAGGTCAGCTTCCTGCCTGCTCTGCAGGCCCGGAGAAATGCAAAGCAAACGCAGCGGGGCACAGAACCTGGCCCAATATCTCTGGCCACCTCGGCAAGATCAGGTTTCAGAGTGGTAGCCGTGTTAGTCTGTATCAGCAAAACCAACGAGGGGTCCTTGTGGCACCTTAGAGACTAACAAATTTATTTGGGCATAAGCTTTCGTGGGCTACAGCCCACTTCATCGGATGCATGGAATGAAAATACAGGAGCAGGTGTAAATACATGAAATGATGGGAGTTGCATTACCAAGTATGAGGTCAGTCTAACGAGACAATTCACTTAACAGCAGGATACCAAGGGAGGAAAAATCACTTTTGTAGTGGTAATGAGTGGCCCATTTCAGACAGTTGACAAGAAGGTGTGAGTAACAGTAGGGGGAAATTAGTATGGGGGAAATTAGGTTTAGGTTTTGTAATGACCCAACCACTCGCAGTCTTTATTCAGGCCTAATCTGATGGTGTCCAGTTTGCAAATTAATTCCAGTTCTGCAGTTTCACGTTGGAGTCTGTTTTTGAAGTTTTGTTGTTGAAGAATTGCCACTTTTAGGTCTGTTAGTGAGTGACCAGAGAGGTTGAAGTGTTTGCCTACTGGCTTTTGAATGTGATGATTCCTGATGTCAGATTTGTGTCTATTCATTCTTTTGTGTAGAGACTGTCTGGTTTGGCCAATGTACATGGCAAAGGGGCATTGCTGGCACATGATGGCGTATATCACATTGGTAGATGTGCAGGTGACCGAGCCCCTGATGGTGTGGCTGATGTTGTTAGGTCCTGTGATGGTGTCCCTTGAATAGATATGTGGACAGAGTTGGCACCGGGCTTTGTTGCAGGGTTTGGTTCCTGGGTTGGTGTTTTTGTTGTGTGGTGTGTAGTTGCTGGTGAGTATTTGTTTCGGATTCTGGCACTGGCAGCTGCGTGAAGTGCACTGGCACGTCAGACTTTTCCGGGGCCCAGGCCCAGCCCCCCGAAGGCCAGGACTGAGCCCATGAACTCAACCCTCTGGGAAGCCGGTGCAGGACTGTGGGAGGGTTTGCGAGAGCCCGGGGAGCAGAGGCGAGAGCTGCAGCTTTCTCTTTCGTTGAGTTCATGAAGGGCATTGCTTTGCACAAACCCTTTGATGGGTGAATACCATGGAAACGGCACGTTGAGACTCATAGGGCCACCTCATAAACGGGCACAAGTACCTTGAATTCAATGGAGCTACACCGATTGACACCAGCTGAGGGCCTGGCCCACGACATTTCCATGCCTCTAGGCTGTCCTTTCCCAAATTCTGCAAGAGCAGAGTGTTAGCTCCTGAGCCTGCCCAAACGCCGCGCTGAGCAATCACACACGGCCTCCCTGAAATCCCCCCTGCGCTTCCCATTGGACAAAGTATCCTGCCTCCCCTCCTCTCCTGTGGCCTGCCCTGGCACTCCGGCTGAAAGGGCTGTACAGTAAGTGATGTTAAACTCTGCCCTGCTCTGCCCCAGCGGCATTTCTGTGGGGTGTGTCGTGGTGGCTGCACCTAGGGTGACCAGAGGGCAAGTGTGAAAAATCCGGACAGGGGTAGGGGGTAATAGGCGCCTTTATAAGAAAAAGCCCCCAAAATCGGGACATCTGGTCACCCTAGCTGCACCACACTGAGTGTGTAAGTGCTCTGTGATTCTACTAGATGACAGGAACTACAATACCGTGCATGAACATGAAATCAACACCAAATCCTACATACACTAGTTCAGGGGCATGTGGCTTAGCACCAGAGTTGCTGGTTCTGAAACAAGGTTGCCGATGGTGATATCACATTGCAGCCAGTTTTCCTTTCTGGGAATCGTTAAAGACCAATCAGAAAAAAAGTTAGTGGCTCCAGATGACCCAGAGCGGTGCATGCTGGTGAGGCGGCAGCAGACACCCTGCTTTAGGCTTGTTTGTGCTCAGTATGGTCCTGATTCCACCCTGGTTATCGGCCGAATTCTTTGCCATGTTATATTGGGTGTTCTGGCACTGGCAGCTGCGTGAAGTGTACTGGCCTCTCGTGACTCTCAGAAGGAAGCAAGACTGCCGGAGAGGGGCCTTTTTCTTTGGTGTGTTTCTGTAGCCGTGCGGAGAGCCACACAAGGAACAGCTCTAGAAGCCAGGTCAGAATGAATCTGTTTTGCAGATAAGCACTTCGAAAGGCTGAGAACGTTTCTGGCTGTGTTCAGTGGCTGGCCGTGAATGGACGACTGGCTGTCCAGCAGAAGTCTCTGCCATCGGGAGCCAATCTCGCCAGTGGCAAGCGTGACCATGGACGCTGGAGGCTCTGTGAGCCATTCAGCCACATCCGTCAAAATACAGAACGCTTTCAGCCCTGCTCTGCTCTGCACTGCAAAGTTAGGTTGGCTTAACTACGTCCTTAGAGCCACGGGAAATTTCACACCCTAGGCCAGTGGTCCCCAACGCGGTGCCCGCGGGCGCCATGGCACCCCCCGGGGCATTTATGGGCACCCGCGCCGGTGATCTCTGTCCCCGGCAGGCCAGGGCAGTGCAGAGAGAAGCCGCAGCCCCGCACCTGCCGGGGACAGAGAACACAGGCGCCCGCAGCCCCGGAGTTCTCTGTCCCCGGCAGGCCGGGCTGCAGGCGCCGGTGATCTCTGTCCCCAGCAGGTGTGGGGCTGCGGCTTCTCTCTCCATGCTGCCCCGGCCTGCTGGGGACAGAGAACACTGGCGCCCGCAGCCCTGGCAAGCCGCCCCTTGTCTCCCCGTTCAGCAGCTCAGCGGGGAGACAAGGGGCAGCCGCAGCGAGCCGCCCCTTGTCTCTCCACTCAGCAGCTCAGCGGGGAGACAAGGGGCAGCCGCGGCGAGCCGCCCCTTGTCTCCCCGCTGAGCTGCTGAGCGGAGAGACAAGGAGCAGCCAGCCAGGGCAAGCTGCCCCTTGTCTCTCCGCTCAGCGGGGAGACAAGGAGCAGCCACGGCAAGCCGCCCCTTGTCTCTCCACTCAGCAGCTCAGCCAATGAGCAGGGAGTCAGCGGGCAGCTGCCCGCCGCCCCACAAATCTAGGCGCCCTAGGCGACCGCCTAGGGTCACCTAGCGGGCGCGCCGGCCCTGCCAGCTGCTCGTGCCGCTGGGGAGCGGCGGGCCTTTTAAAGCGCCGCCAGAGCCCCGCTGCCGGAGCTCCAGCGGCGGCACTTTAAAGGTCCCGGGGCTCCGCAGCGGCTGGAGCCCTGGGCCTTTAAAGCGTCCCAGGGTGAGTACAGGGGAGGGGGAGGAGGAGGGGGAGGCGCCTTTTTATAGCGCCGCTCCCCCTGTGCTCAAGACCTGGCTACACTACTGCAGAGAACTCCGGGGCTGCAGGCGCCGGTGTTCTCTGTCCCCGGCCGGTGGGGGGCTGCGGCTTCCCTCTCCACTGCCCAGAACTACTCCCCCCCAAAAAAGGTAAATAAAAAAAGAGCACATTCACATGGTAAGGTGAAAGAATAATTGTTGAATAATTTAATTAGTACCTTTTACATGTAAAATTACCTTTTGTATCTTATGGATTCATACATTCTGTAATATTAAATATGATGGTTTTCATATTATTTAATGTACAAATACAAAATAAGTATTGAAAAATTGTTGGCGCCCGCCACACTCTTCTGAAAACATGAATGTGCTCTTGGCCACAAAAAGGTTGGGGACCACTGCCCTAGGCAATGTAATTAAGCTAGCCCAAGCCCCAGTGTAGACAGCGGTGGGTGGGTGGAGTGTCGATCTAGCTAGCATCTTTCGGAGAGGTGGATTCACCGCGGCAATGAAACCCCTTCCGCCGCAGTGTCTTTGCTACAGCACCGTAGCTGGGCTGCTGTCACGTTCCGAGCACAGACAGACCCTTCGACGACATGTAGCAAAGTGGCCCTGGTCTCTGCACTCCAGTTCGCATGAGCTCAGTGGCTAAATGGTATCTGGGTAAAACCCATAACCACTGACCCATTAAAAAAGGGAAGAGCACCCTGTCTACCAGGGGTCCCAGTGTCAGCAGAGTTCACGAATACTCTTTTAGTGAGGGTGCCGGGGCAAATCTCACTTGTCTGACACCCAAGGAGTCCCACAGAAATGCCTTGCTATTATAATAACGACAGGTGCCATTTTCAAAAGCATTAAATGATGCAAGGAATCCACATCCCAGGGATCATTGGCAGGGCTTTCGGTGGCACTTGGTTACTTCTGAAAATTCTCCCCTTCCTGATTTAAGGTGTGATACTTCAAGTTCTACCAGGGCAAGAAACAAGTGGCATATGCCATTCCAAGGGGGGTCCTGACCTATAAAGCCCCTGGTTTAGCTCTAATGAGTCTTCAGGTACATGAACCCAAGACTGAATTGGCCCAGGACTCCTTGACCCAGGACTGAATAGGTCCAACCTACATGGCAGGTCAGGGTAAAATGCCACATTTGTAACTGAAAGTAGGACCCTAGTAAGTAGAAAGTAGATCATAAATGATCTGGAAAAGGGGGTAAACAGTGAGGTGGCAACATTTTCAGATGATACAAAACTACTCAAGATAGTTAAGTTCCAGGTAGACTGCGAAGAGCTAAACGGATCTCTCAAAACTTGGTGACTGGGCAACAAAATGGCAGATGAAGTTCAATGTTGATAAATGCAAACTAAGGCACATTGGAAAACATAATCCCAACTATACATATAAAATGATGGGGTCTAAATTAGCTGTTACCACTCAGGAAAGAGATCTTGGAGTCATTGTGGATAGTTCTCTGAAAACATCCACTCACTGTGCAGCGGCAGTCAAAAAAGCGAACAGAATGTTGGGAATCATTAAGAAAGGGATAGATAATAAGACAGAAAATATCATATTGCCTCTATATAAATCCATGTTATGCCCACGTCTTGAATACTGCATGCAAATGTGGTCACCCCATCTCCAAAAAGATATACTGGAACTGGAAAAGGTTCAGAAAAGGTCAACAAAATGATTAGGGGTATTGGAACGGCTTCTGTTTGAGGAGAGATTAATAAGACTGGGACTTTTCAGCTTGGAAAAGAAATGACTAATGGGGGATATGATTGAGGTCTGTAAAATCATGACTGGTGTGGAGAAAGTAAATAAGGAAGTGTTATTTACTCCATCTCATAACCCAAGAACTAGGGGTCATCAAATGAAATTAATAGGCAGCAGGTTTAAAACAAACAAAAGGACATATTTCTTCACATAGCACACAGTCAACCTGTGGAACTCCTTGCCAGAGGATGTTGTGAAGGCCTAGTCTATAACAGGGTTCAAAAAAGAACTAGATAAATAGAAAGAAAATAAAGAAAAAAACATTTTGTTGGGAAACCAGGAAGGCTACAGAGCATTCACCTGAGCCAGGCAAGCAGGATTTAGGGTTACAGAGGGTCGGGAACAATGTATTGGCAGTGCAGTTTCCATCAATAAGCTCTAGAGAACCCATCAGCACAGTGCAACTTGATTGTGGACAAGGGCTCAGTACAGCATCCATGCTCAAGTTAGTCTGGCAGAATCTATTTTCCATAAACCCATGCTGATGGGCATTCATTGCAATAGCCTCCTTTAATTCTTTATCAGTCGAGTCCCCTCTCAGCGGCTCCATTATCTAGTCCAGGATCAATGTCAGAGCGACAGGTCATTCACACCGGTGTCATTCTCTCGGACGCGGGGCTAGGCAGGGCGTTCCCACGGTACCTGTGACACACAGGGATTGAAGGGGAGTCCAGCAAGAGGGCGCACACTGGAGGTTAGTACAGCGAGGGAGCTGACCCCCACCGCCACCCTCCCTCCAGGCCGGCATGCTCACTTTTCTCTTTGCTCTGGCCCTAACCCTCCTGCACTGCTGGGGATGCCCAGTTGTCCTGCAGAAGCAGCTGTCTCCAGCACACAGACCTGGGGGAGAACTAGAGCCCTGGGGAGAACGGGACGTGCATTTTGCAGTGGATTTCAGAATTACAAACATTTCAAAATTCACCTAGAAACAGAGACCAAAACAATCCTTTTTGAAAAATCAGAACAGGTTGTTTCAATGATTTGCAAGTGATATTCCGCCTGGTGGGTTTCTGGGGAACCCAGAAGCCCAGCTGAGCCAGAGCATAGGCACGTGAGTACTAGCACCCCCAGGGATTGCTGGCTCTCGACTCCCCTGGCAGGCTGATGGGGAGCTGGGAGCCTGGCGGCACTGCCTGAGCCAGGAGCTGGGATACCAGGAGCTTTGCTCCCCATTAGCTTGCCAGGCAGAAGAGCCAGGTGGGTGAGCTGGCCGGAAACCAGGCAGCTGGGTTCTGTCGGACCTTCAGCAGAATCAAACCGTCTCTGGGAAGGGTCCTGAGTTCAAGCAACCTGCTTGGAAGGAAAACCGCTCTGACCAGCTCCCACGACAGCGGAGAACGTTGAGCTGACTCCAGGCCCATTCCACATGGTTCAAGGTGGAGCCCTCGAACCTCAGCCAGCTCCGATTACAGCACCAGCACCTATCACCATAGCTGTCCTGCAGCAAGCCACCACCCTGCCGACTCTCCCGCCGCGAGAACTGCTCCCAACAAACAATTGATTCCAGGGTGCTGCGTGTCTCCCGGATGTGTTCTTCAGTCCTCACCACTGCCCAGGGAACAGCTCATTTACCCTCGTGGTTGTTCACTAACTGGTCACTATGACTATTTGCACTGTATGACTGGTCACATGGCATTGTTTCTGTTCCCTGATTGGCTAACCTAACATTTTATAAACAGGGAAAACCCCTTTCCTGCTGGTGAGTTATCCATTCTCGTCCAATGGCTCCACCGAGCAAACAACAAACAAGCTTTTCAAAATGTCAACCAAGCACGGCTAGCTTCAGTACCCCCATCCTCATCCCAGCTCCCCCCAGCCTCCTGGAGGTCTTGCTTTCTGCCAGCGTTCTCAGGAATAAAGTCTCGCTTCTCTGAATGACAAAGTAAAAGGGGTCATGGATAGTAGGCAGGGGAATTAATGGATGCGATTCCCACAAACATAAAAATGCTTTTCTGCTTTGTCCCCTGAGGTTTAATCACAGGTGAGCACATACTGCTACAGACGGGCTCTGAGTCCCCACACTCCAGACCATTGAAACATGTTCTTCCAGTTATTCATTCTCGTGATGAAGTATCAAACAGAGACTTACCTTGCTATGCAGAAATCAAATAGCAATTCTGGGATCCGTGAGATTCCCCAGATTTCACTGGGACTCACAAGGGCTGCTTAATGCCCCAGACTTTGCTTAGATGCTGCCTCATGGCTAATCCCTGTAAAGTTCACATCTGGTTACATTGCTCCATTATGCTGACTAGCTGCGATAAGGATACCTGACGAGCCACAGTACAGCTGCGTTCTTAGTTAAAGCAACATTTTTATGTGTCTGAGCGGGTGCTGCATAGATTAGAGAAGGAAAGCTCAAGAATCTTTTATACAGCCCTTTTCACCCAAGGATCTCAACACACTTTATAAACACGCATTAACTGAGCCCCATAGCTCCCCTGTGAAGTCGCTGTTACTATTCCCATTGTGCAGACAGGCAAAGTAGAGGAGCAGAGGGGTAAAGTAACTTGTCCAGTGGCAGAGATGGAAATGGAGCGCCTGATTCCTAGCCCCTAGCTCTAACCACTAGCTTCACTCCTCCCTTTTCCAGAGAAATCCACCAAGCTGTATGGCCCGTGCAACTTGATCATCAGCCACAGGAGATGCCCGGGCTGGCTACGAATGCCCTCGCGATCAGCATGTGACACACCCAAAAGTGTGCGGGGCACTTGAGCGAATACTCAGCCAGACCAGGCCCTTTCCGGGCATCATCAGGGACGGTATAAATGCTGGTCTCGGAATGCCGGCCACTTCTCTTCACAGGTAGGAGCAATGACTTTGGAGAGGCTCGGTAGTACAGCACGGGCAAAACTCTGCAAAGATTTTGCTCAGTTGCCAAACAGTGCAAGGGGGATGGGGGGAGACAGGTGCCTCTGAAAAGCAGACAGCTCTGCAGAAAAGGGCAACACACACGCCCTAGAATGTGCACTGCTAGCCACAGGCCAGACGGTGCTAATAAGACGTAATGAATCAGAAGGTGGGCATGCTTTGTGGCTCTCAGTGTCCCTAAAGATGTGATTATGTTGCGCTGCTCACACCCTCGAGTGCTGCCCTGCTGAAAATGCACCGGGCCAGCCAGTATCTGCAAATCAGAACCAGTCCCTCTCACCTGGGAAATGTCCAGGGTTCTGCTCCCCAGAACCCTGTAAAATCCCACCTTTCAAAAGCATTTATTAAGCAGAGCACAACCGGCCTGCCAGGAAAAACACACCCGCCCCACATCTGTCTCTCATTACCATGAGTGACGGGCCTTCCCGGGGCTCCAGTTCCCTCTATCCCACGCAGATGTGCTGCTGCCCCACTTTTCCCCACAGTATTTTACAGACCTCGTCAGGGCTCCAGCGAGCAGCTGCAGGTCCTGAAACCCCGCGCTCACTCTTAGCCCAAACTTACAGTGAACTAACACAGAGCAACTTTCTGCTCCTCCAAGAGCATTTCCTCCACATGGCTGAGGGCCGGCAAGTTCCACCACTGAGACATTTCCCTGCTGTCTGTCAGCAGCAACGCAGCGCATGGGATCAGCTCTAGCACCGGCATTTTGCCAGGGTAAATACGGCTGCTGCTCAGGGCCGGCACACACCAAGCCGAGGGTGCCAGCAGCGTGCCGGGTGTACCACTGTGGGCCCTTCAGCAGCTAGGCCACGGGGAGGAACCACTAAGGGAGAGGGTATTTCACTAGGGCTGGCAGGAAAGGGGCGGTGGCAGATATCCTAGGTACAGAGGCTAAAACAGTCACATTTCAACGTCAGCAAGAGCCGTTCCTGTCGGGGTCCCCGGGGCAGCCCAACTGAGCGTCGGGGCTCTCCAGCCTGGTTCCTGGCCTGCCCTCTCCAGGACTGTCTCTATTCAGGCAAATAAGCCCTGGTGGGTTTCCAAGCCAGGCTCAGTCAATGCCTCTCCCTGGGACCCCTGCGCCCCGGCTCCCCGCCCAGCTGCTGCTGCTCCCCCGTGAGTGCTCCCAGCCAGCTGTGATATCCGGCAGCCACAGCCCGATCCACAGGCAGCTCTGCGCGCAGCTCCTGGGGCTTCCCGCTGCACCCAGCTTTTCCGCAGCTCCTGGCAAGCCATGCAGCCAGCACATCCCAGAAGTCCCCAGTCCCTCCCTTGGCCAGGGGAAAGGGAAGAGCCGTGGGGAAGGGTGAGATGGGAAAGATAGTCCTTGCCTAGCAGATCCCTCACTAGCACGTCATCGAAAGCCTGGACCTGGTGCATCAAAAGCCTGAGCTGCCCCCGTGCCATGCAAACGGCGTTACGTCCTCATGGGGCCCAGCCATGAGAAGGCCCCAGGGTGCTGTGTGTGAGCGATGTCCTGTATTGCACAATCAGGGGAGTTTCCTTTCTCACTACCGTGGTTTCGAGGTATAAAGGACAGTGGGAAAGACACGTCCAATTCAGCCAAGAGATGGATTCAGGCTGCAACATTCAGATCCCGTGAATCTCGAACATCCCAGCGCTCAAGCTGTTCAGAGCTGGGGACCAGACCAGGAGCCTACACTTTAACTGCACTTGTGCATGAAAATGGGCCCGAGCTGAAAAGTTTGGGGTTGGCTCCAAATCTGGATCCAGACTTTTCCAAAGCCCAAGGATGTTGGGATCTGGGGGTTTGGTTGAGCTCATTATAAAGCAAGAAGGGTCACTGGATCAAACACCCAATAGTCAGTGGTGTCCCCTCTAAGAGTTTTGGTCTAGGCCAATGTTCCCGTTAATTTTTGACAGGCCATGTGTGCAAAAAATTTCTTCTGTGCAAATGTTTGTGTGCACGGTGTTTTGCTGTTTGCGGGGGGTTTAGGATCTGTGTGTGCACACAGCTTAGAAGGAACAGTGGTCTAATGCAGTCTAACACAAAGCACTGTCAGGTTTCTGGATACATACGAGTTGTGCTCTCTGCATCCTATTCTGCTCAAAACGTGGGTTGAGTCTAACTTCGCCTCTCCCCTCTGAGTAACCCAGAAGACAGTGGAAAGCCAGGCTGTTCTTTCCTTAATATTTGGCTAGCTGTGTTTGCTTTCTCCTGCTTTGTGCACTCTTAGCTATCCCCACGCTGGGATGACGTTTCAGAAAGCTGCAGAAACGTTTCAACCTCTGGATCCAAAAGTAGTGGTGAGGGAACCTCTACAATGTTTAGAGCTGTGCCTCAGTTTGAATCAGATGCAAAAACCTCACCTGATTTTTTTCACCTGAACAACAGAATAGGAAAGAACAAAAATAAAGTCACAACGTAGCCAACACCAAGCATTCAAAAAACATGAGTCAGGTCCCGAAAAATCACGAGATTGTATTAATCAATAATACATTTTCAGTCCTTTTATTTGCCTTCTGGTTTGAGCCTTTAAGGTTCACATTCTCAAGCTTTTCTCTGCAATCACGAGGGCTCAAAACTTACATTTTGTTTTGTTTTGGAAGCTGAGATTCTCACCTACTCACCTCACTCCAGGAGCTGGGAGCTGTAAAAAAAAAAAAGCTATTGTGAGACTGATGATAAAACTGAGTTAGCAACACTGAGATCTCCAGTGGAGAACACACAATGTGTCTCTCCCCTCTGTGACAGGCTGCACTGAATGGAACAAAAAACCGGCTCCCTGTCTCTGCAAACATCAGCTCTTAGAGAGTTAAAGGTGCAGTACGCTGCGGATGAAGGCAGAAGAGTTCCAGAGCGAATACACGTATTATCCAGAGCTTATCAGCTCTACCTGAACCCTTTGTGTCAGCAGCTGGACTAAAGGTCTCATGGGAGCAACTTCCTATGAAAGCTTTTCAACTTCCTGCTAGGCCAGGACAACCGCGATGACAGACTATGTCGTAGTTTGGCACGTACCCGTCTGCTGTGAGCTGGAGCCCAGGACTACAGAGACGGGGACACACGTCCACACTCAGGAGATTAGGGCAGCTCGCCAGACTTGCTCTGAAGTTCAAAGGAGAGCTGGAGTCAGCTGGGGATTCTGGGGACGGTTCAGGTCAGTTATTGTAGCTGAACAAACTGGCCTGTCCCCAGCCAGCCTGCAGCTCCAGGCAGCACGTTGGCCAGTCAGCATTTCAAAGAGGTGGCAGGTTTGTTGTTTGCTTTGGGGGGGGGGGGGGAGTAATTTAAAGGGAAAGGTGCTTGTTCTCTCTCTCTCTGCCATTGCACCAGGGGAAATTTCCCACCCAGGGGTGCACAGAGCTTTCCGCCAGCAAGTTCTGGTTTAGGACCCCAGCACTCAAGCAGAAGGCGAGGAACAGAAACCCAGCGCAGGAGGTTACAAGGAGAAAGAACTTGGGATAAAAGCGTTTGTCTTGTCACTGGGTTAATCCAAGGTAGCAGAGGCATACAAGGGCGACTTTAATATCAGAGCTGAAGGAATTGAGGCGCGTGAGAGAGAGGAACTCAGACACCCAAGGATTGATCTGTGGCGTAACACAGCGCGGGGGAAGTTGGACAGAAAACAGAGCCCTGTGGGGTTTGCTGTGACCGTGGAGCTGCCCTGAGGCATGGCTCTTTGCATGAGCCACACTTCAAGTCTACCAGTAACAAGAAGGAAAGCGAGACAATGAGCCCAAGCCCCCTAAAGTCAACGGGAGCAGGATCGAACCCCGTGTGCCTGGCCTGACCCTTGGGAGCTCAATTCTCAGAGGCAAAGAAGATGATCAGCTTTGTCAGCAACAGCCAAATCGAGTGCACCAGGGCAATGCAAATACCTAGTTCTGGGCACACGCCCACGAACCTCTATGGGCTGTCTCAGGCAAATGAAGGGAAAAGAAAGCAGATAAAAATGGGCCAAAGCCCATCGGAGCCAAGCTCAGCACCAGCCTCCCTTGCTCCTGTGCCGCATGGCATAAACCCAAGCTGAGCCACACGCAGGACTCCCTCCACGTCCCATAGTCACCCGCACCAACAGGGGAAAGTCCTTCAGACTCAGCTGTGGCAATGAGTTTAACTCTTTGCCCGAGGTGGAGAATCCCAGAGCGACCCAAAGTCATTTGTCCCAAGAACTGCCCATTATTTTTGCGCCATCCCAGCCTGGTGGATTGTGCCAACGCTTCCAGAGGCGTCAGTTTCTATTCCCAACTCCTGCAGCTGTCCCCTCTCACTGCTGCCAAACGAAACGCCTGGTGCAGCTGGTGGGTAAAGTCAGGAGCTGGAGCGACAAACTCTCAGTAGCCAGGCGTGAAGCAAGGTCACTGGCTCTCGTTTGGTGCCATCTAGCGACTCTTTGCAGAAAGACCTGTCAGAAGATTTCCAGGCCCAGCAACCTGTCTGACATCTGCGCTGTCTTGTTTTCCCTTAGCACCTTTGCCAGTTATCTCAGGGATGAGCTGTGCGCACACTCTATGGGGCAGAGATTCCTGCTCCACAAGCCCCATTTCTCTCCCCCCCCCGCACATTCCCAGTCTCCTCTCTCCCCACCCGCCTCCCCCTCTCCGCCCCAAGGTGCTGTCATTGTCCCCGGAGACCCTGTCTGAGCGAAGCGAGGTTGGAGGCAGGTTAGCTGCCCAGCTGAGTCTGGGGGGAATGGCACCTGCAGTCCCCTGGGTTCAGCTAACCCTGAAAACAGTGGGGGGGGGCGGGCCGAGGTGCACACACACAGCACCCACCAGAAGAACCCCATCATGGGGGGGGGAGGGGATGAGACACCCACCATGAAGGCCAGCGTGAGGTGGGCGCTGGAGGATCGGGCAGATGGACTCAGTTCCCAGAGCCCAAGATGGGCACAGCCACC
This sequence comes from Macrochelys suwanniensis, assembly GCA_033296515.1. Lineage (NCBI taxonomy): Eukaryota > Metazoa > Chordata > Testudines > Chelydridae > Macrochelys > Macrochelys suwanniensis. Next base: position 1,376,539 of record CM065783.1, on the reverse strand, counting down.
CCCACTTCTGTGACACCCAGAGCCCTGGGCACCGGTCCTCCAGCGGGAGGGCCGTGGCATGTTTAAAGGGGCAGCAGTGTGACTGAGTTTGCAATCTAGGGCCTGGCTCCACTGACGGAGCAGGCCGGTGTCTGAGAGTGATGGGCTGGGCACTGGGCTGGCCGTATTATTGATGTGCCCGCGAGTACGGCCTGGGGCCCCGTGCAAAGCCCACCTCGGCCAAGGCACGGTCTCCCCTCCGTCCAGCCTGTGTCAGTACCCCCTGCTGTGTGGGGGAGGTGGCCGGGGAGGGGAGGGAGAGGAGACGGCATAGGGGACAGGCTGGGGGAACTAGGGCTTCCCTGTGGGACTCTCAGGGTGCTCGCCAGTCTCCGTTTAACTTGGTCTTTGCCTCCTGGCTGAGCTCTGTGCCGGGACCCGCTGCCCCCTCACTGACTCTGCCAGGCACCGGGGCGAGGACAGCGGCACTCAGGGAAGCGCCCCAGGATGGCATCACAGCTGATCCCGTGTCTCTCACACGTGGGAAGGGGGCCGGGGGCTGGGCTCATTTGCTGTTCTGGGTGTTGGGCTGGGGGATGAACGGTTTGATCGCTGCCCAGTGGAGCCGCAGGAGGGGGCAGGCACAAGGCAGCCGTACAGACACCTACTTGTCCCAACCCAAAGCATCTTGTGACCAGTGATACCCCCGTCACTCGTGTCTAACTGGAGCCTGGCGAACGCTCCCAGGGGCAGGGCTGCTGGCTGGCTGGTTGGCTGACGTGAGGTGGATGAAGGTGTTCTTTGGGATAGTGCCAACCTGCTCTGACTCGGACCCAGATCCCTGAGTGTGGCTTGGCAGCCAACTGACTAGGGAGCATTTTAAGCGGGTTTGAACCAGCTTCAACTGTTGTCCAAAGAAAGCCGGGGGGGGGGGGGGGGGGGCGGGGCGGCTCCCGATTCGGTTTTGTCCACCAGCAGTTCTCCCAGCCTTGGCAGCTTCTTCGGGAGCTTGGCGGTCAATGCTCTGATCTTGTTCTTCTGGAGACCGAGCTCCGCTGGGCCAGGCCGATTGCCCAGCACTCCATCGGGGAGGTCGCCGAGCTCATTCTGGGAGCATCTGAGTACCTTCAGCCAAGAGCGTTTGCTCAAGGCACCCTGGGCAGAGCTGGGGTCTCGTTTTTAGCCAGGGGTGAGAATGTGAGATTGAGAAATGAGTCAGATACGCCTGAGGGGGAGAAGGGATTTCACTGACATTCAGATGAAATTCTTCTACGTCCCCAAGGTCATTAAACAGCCCTTTCTGGATCTGTCTGATCCTTGTTCCAGCTTGCCAGATTTTCAAAGGTATGAACAGCCACTTCCTCTGACCTGGAACCAGAGATTTCCAGTTCCTCAAGTTTCCCCAAGTTAACAAAGGCTCCAACCTCAACTGTCTTGATCTTATATCCAATGTGTTGTTTGCACAAAGAGCAGTTCAGGAGTGATGGACCTTCCAGCCTTTGGAATCGCAGTGACATCGTTTTTATGTCCCTGTGTAGACCTCCTGGTAGTCTTTTGCGGGGTCCATGCTCACTTTCACCTGTGCTGTATCATTTGCACTTACGGGCTTGGAAGGAAAAGGAAAAGGAAACCAGGTGCATTGCACAGAAAAACAGGAAGTTTCCAAATGTTAATTATGAAGAAAAATTAAATCCATTCCTCTCTCTTCCCAGTTTAGAATCCATGATATCATTGGCTTATAGATGGCATTAAAACAATGATTTTGTCTGGCTCCAGATTCAGAGGTGCCAGAAGTAGTGCTAGAGGTTACGCCCTGGGTTTGTGTGACCTACACACCACGGGGACAGAGAGGGGGTCTGGAACAGGAAGAGCAGCCATCAGAAGAGTTCAAGCTCAAGTCTGGCTCTAGGACAGACTAGCACGTCCCTGCTAGAACCGCAGCTGTGTAACCCGCACCACCATTCTACCAGCTCAGCTCCTGGCCCAGACAGCACTCCTTTCCAGTAAAGCCGATATCTGCATGAATGCCAGTTCACTAACAGTGAACAGTGGTGCGAGGCCCAGCCAGGGTCCCGGCCGGGCGTTACATCGGGCAGAACGAGAGGGTCCCCCACCGGGCGTTACGTCGGGCAGAACGAGCAGGTCCCCCGCCGGGCGTCACGCTGTTGCAAAAAAATCAAACATGATTCTGGGCTGCATTAACAGGTGTGTGGTGAGCAAGACACGAGAAGTCATTTTTCCGCTCTACTCTGCGCTGGTTAGGCCTCAACTGGAGTATTGTGTCCAGTTCCGGGCACCGCATTTCAAGAAAGATGTGGAGAAATTGGAGAGGGTACAGAGAAGAGCAACAAGAATGATTAAGGATCTAGAGAACATGACCTATGAAGGAAGGCTGAGGGAATTGGGTTTGTTTAGTTTGGAAAAGAGAAGACTGAGAGGGGACATGATAGCGGTCTTCAGGTATCTAAAAGGGTGTCATAAGGAGGAGGGAGAAAACTTGTTCATCTTAGCATCTGAGGATAGAACAAGAAGCAATGGGCTTAAACTGCAGCAAGGGAGGTTTAGGTTGGACATTAGGAAAAAGTTCCTAACTGTCAGGGTGGTTAAACACTGGAATAAACTGCCCAGGGAGGTTGTGGAATCTCCATCTCTGGAGATATTTAAGAGTAGGTTAGATAAATGTCTATCAGGGATGGTCTAGACAGTAATTGGTCCTGCCATGAGGGCAGGGGGCTGGACTCGATGACCTCTTGAGGTCCCTTCCAGCCCTAGAATCTATGAATCTATGTTGTTCGGGGTGCTGGGTGCCCATGTTTCTATATAGACTATCCTCGGTCTCCATTTCAGCGGCACCCCCTGCTTTTGGCCATGAGATGGCGCTGCAGCACAGGCCTCTGTACCACTTTCCTCTCCAGCTTGGCACCAGGTGGGGTTAGTCTGGAGTCGCTAGTGGAGTTTTCAGTTCACAACCTGCCTTAATCTGAATTGACTTTCCGGTGCAGAGCAGCCTCTCCCGGAGCGCCAGCCTCGCAGCGGGCGGGATCCGGATTGCAGGGGCACTCTCACCGCATGCCTGGGCTTCACTGGGCAGGACATGAGACTGCAGGGGGCTGGGGCAGCGGCCAGGAAACTAGGAGCCATAGATCAGTAAAGTGCCATTAGGCCCATCAGTAACTGACCTGCCTACAGGTCACACAGCCCAGCCAGGGCTGGAAACGCCCAGAGGTGAGAGTAAGCCGGTATGGGCCGGTACTGCGTACTGGTCTGGGCCTGTGCGCCGTACCGGAGCAGCTTCCGCAGGCCGGCGATTTAAAGGGCCTGGGGGTCCCGGCAGCGGCCGGAGCACTGGGCCCTTTAAATCTCCGCCTAAACCCCACTGCCGGAGCCCCGGGGTAGCGGCGTCAGCCAGGGGCTCTGGTGATGATTTAAAGGGTCTGGGGCTCTGGCTGCGGTAATGGCGGCTGGAGCCCCAGGCCCTTTAAATCGCCCCCGAGCTCCAGGGCACCCGGCCGCCTCTGCAGCTGGTAGCTCTGGTGGTGATTTAAAGGGCCCGGGGCTCCCAGCCACCACTACCGCAGCCAGAGCCCTGGGCCCTTTAAATTGAGCCTGGGCCCTTTAAATCTTGATTTAAAGGGCCCAGGGATTTAAAGGCACGCCCCTTCCGGTTGAGGCCCCGCCCCCGTTAAGTCCTTTAAGTTACTTTCACCCCTGGAACCGGCCCAGGGGCTCAGCCGGGCTTGGGGGGAGCAGCCACACAGGAGAGCAGGGACAATCTCCTCTCAGCTGGTGCAGTGGGACCCCAGGGCCAGACTCGGGGCCCGCAGGGCTGGACAGCACAGAACTGCCCAAGAGAAACCATATTTGTATCTACTTTTCTCTCCTTCGAAAAATCCCTCCCTGCGAATGTGGCGCGACCACGGTGACTGGGGCCCATGCTACGGTCACCGGGCTAGCTCCGTCCCTGCCCCCTTTAGGCAGCACGTGGCCACGGACGGACCAACGCCCTTCACGCCAGCCAGCTGAGCAGGTGGTAACAGCATCTGAGCTGGGGAGCTGCCGGTGAAGGGCTTATAACCCCTCACCCGTCCCCTGTCCACCCACCCTCTGCCCTTTTCTTCCATGCGACGGGTGTGAGTGCCGCGTGGGGAGCTTTCCCGGGGCGCTGCAGCTAGACAGAGCAGTGGGGATGCGCCGGCTGGACAAGCCCCCCTGGGGCTGTGCTGGGATTGCCGACGCCTGCACCCCCGGATGGATATTGCTCGGTTTGGCGCGCTAGCGTGGGTAAAGCTGGCACGGGTAAGTCCAGCGCTTACCCGGACAGCACTACATGGATGGGACGGCCTCTCCCGCCAACCCAGCTACCGCCTCTCCGGAGGTGGAGTGCCTGCGCCGACGGGAGAATTCTCCTAGCAGCATAGGTAGCATCTTCACTAAGTGCTACAGCGGCGCAGCAAGTGTAGACAAGCCCATAGCCCGACACTCACTGGGGTATATACGCCTGTGGCTTTAACCTGTAATTAACCCTCTTCTTCCTTGATCCTAGTTAGTTCATTACAGGACTGGCTACCAGCGCTGTCTTTGGTGTGAGGTCTATGATACAAATTGACCTGGGGTAAGTGACTGGGGCTGGGAGCAACCTGAATATCGTGTCATCCTTGGTATAGTGACGGTTTATCCCCGAGTCTTGCCGGGGTGCCCAACTGTCAGGTCAGACTTCAGTGTAGTAGTCGTGTCAGTCTGTGTCAGCAAAAAGAAAATAAGAAAGAAATACTTGTGGCACCTTGGAGACTAACACATTTATTTCAGCATAAGCTTTCGTGGACTACAGTCCGCTTCGTCGGATGCATGTAACAGGTCAGACTGTTACACTCCTTCAGGGGCTCACATCTGTACTGGGCTGGTGAAATCGAATTGTAGAACATGCAGCCAGTCCGGGGTCTTGGCTCTCCGTCTGCCCCAGGCTTGGTGCAAACGGTCGTGAACTGCTCCAATGACACCCCCCACTCATCTGGGGGCCTCTGTGTCCCAGCTGGAGACCGGGGCCTGATTTCCAGAAGCGCTGAGCAGAACGAGAGGAGGATTGCTTATTGAACACCCCCCTGTATGTGTGCCTCCCCCACCCCCTCCCGCCCCTTTGCTCTGTCCTTAGTCCCGCTGGGTTATGGCTGCTGTAGACCATAAATACCCTGGTGCCCTGGGAGCTGGTGCCTTGGGCCGGGCTAGTCAATAACTCACTCCCAGCTGACACCCGCGGAAGTGAAGTCAGAATCAGGCCCCTCCCTGCTGGCATGTCTGAGGAACACCCTGGATAGTTGCAGCCCTGTATGTATTTATCTGGATGATCGCGAGGACGCCCCTTTGCACTGGCTGCACCGCCAGAATGGGGCAATGCAGCGTCACCCTGGGAGCAGCTGCACTTTCTTTACTGTGGGAAACTTTGAACTAGGAATAGCATTTCATTCAACTTGAGCTACAACCAATACATAGAGATGCACTGAAACCCGTAACAATGCCTCGCTCTCAGACAGCGCTTCGGGGACAAGAAATGCACAGAGCAGGGGAGAAAGGAGACGAATAACAACCCATCACTCTGGCTGTGACTTTTAATGGCACCAACCCATTGACGAGAGCTCCGGTCTAGGGCTCAGAACAGGGGTTGGGAGAAACAGCCTCTTCCTCCCTTGCCGTCCCTCCTGGCTCTGCCCGGATGGCGACCGAGACCCTCACTGTGCCACAGCTGGAATTCAAGACCCAGTCGCTCTCGTAGGCCAGTCCCCTGCCAGTCCAGTCCCCTTGCGGAGGGAGATGAACAGTTAACCAGTGGCATGCGGCTGTGTCACAGGCGAGCTGCACAGTGCCGTCGGGGTCCCTGTAGGTGCACGGGGCCCGGGCTGTCTCTGCCTCTCCCGGGGACAAGGAGGAGTCTGCTGGGCCTGGAGCAGCCAGACACACCAGTTGCTCTTGCGGTAAAGCCGGGAGCGCCCATCCCTTTAAGTGGTCAGGGCTCGCGCAGAAGGTCTGAGAGTTCAGGGGCGCAGACCAGTTCCGGATCCAGCTGGCGAGAGGGGCCAGCCGGCAGTCGCACACCCAGGGGTTGTCCTTCAGGGCCACGCCGAGGAGGTAGTCATTGTAGTCAAAGATCCCCGGGGGCAGTGCCTGCAGGCGGTTCCCAGCCAGGCCCAGCACCTCCAGGCTGGTGAGGTTGTGGAAGGTGTCCCCCGCCAGGGCGGTGAGGTGGTTGTGGTCCAGCTGCAGCGTGGTGAGGCTGGGGAGGTCTCTGAAGGCCCCCGTGGGCAGGTGAGCGAGCCGGTTGTGCGAGAGCACGATGGTCTGCACCTGGAGCAGGCTGCTGAAGATCCCCGCGGGGAGGGTCTCGAGCCGGTTGGAGGCAGCGAGGAGCTGGCTCAGGTTGGGCGTGCCCCGGAGCAGGCCGGCCGGGAGCGCAGAGAGGCGGTTGCCCTCCAGGTTGAGCGAGTCCAGGTTCGGCAGGCAGGCGAAGATGCAGGGGCGCAGGCTGGCGAGGGCATTGTGCTGGAGCTGCAGCCTCCGCAGGTGGGAGAGCCCGGAGAAGGCCCCCGGGGGCAGATCCGCCAGCGCGTTCCTGTCCAGGGAGAGCTCCTGGAGGCTTCGCAGGGGCCGGAAGGTGCCGAGCGGGAGGCGGGTGAGGCCGATGTCGCTCAGCTTCAGCACTTGGAGCCGGGCGAGCGGGTGGAACAGCCTGTCCGGCAGCTGGGCCATGGGGTTGTGAGACAGGTCGAGCGCCCTCAGCTCCCTCAGCGGGGAAAAGATCCGGGGGGGCAGGGCCGCTATCGCGTTCCCTTGCAAGTGAAGCGCTTGCAGGCCGGGCGTGCGGTGGAAGAACCCCGGCTCCAGGGCTCGGAGGGCGCTGAAGGTGAGGAAGAGGCTGCGGAGCTGCGGCAGGCTGCCGAAGGCCTCGCTGCTCAGGGCTGACAAATTGCTGCCGGAGACCTCGAGCTCGGTGAGACTGGCCCGCTCCCCAAAGGCGCCCGCCTCCAGGGACAGGCGCGGGTTGTTCAGGAAGACCAGCCTGGCGAGGCTGCTGCCGTTGCTGAGGGGCCCGCTCCCGAGAGCGGCGAGGGAGGTCTCCACGAAGAAGAGCTGAGTGGCATTGCCCGGCAGCCCCTCGGGGATGCCCCAGATCTCCTCCCCGGAGCAGAACACCTTTGTTCCCTCGTAGCACTGGCAGGGGGGCGGGCAGGCCTGGGCAAACCCGCCCAGCAGCAGGCCCTGGAGACACAGCAGCAGGGGTCTGGGACACATCATCCTGCGCTAGAGAAAAACACACCGGTCAGTCGCCCCTCACACAGCCCCCGTCCAGACGCACCAGGCCCCCTCCCGCCCCGCGGCAATGCCCCGGACTGGGGGGTGGACTGGAAAAGTCACCGAAAGCGGGAGCTTGCCAGAGGCTGCGGCGTTTCCTTTAAGGCAAAGGTTGCTCTGGGTGACAGCTGTCAGGTCTGAGGTCGGCTGTTCTCACCTCTGTGGCCGTGGGGCAGGGCAGGCTGCTAGGGCTCTCCATGAGCAATGCCTCTCCCCCAACAATCCCTGCCTCAGGAGATCTGGGGATCTACTGGCTTCACCCCAAAATCTTCTCCCTGCAGCTCGGCAGGGAGCCTCCCTGTGACCTGGCAGCCAACGGGTGCCCAGCCCCGCATGTGCCCCAAGTCACGATCCTGCACACCTGCCCCCCACGCCAGTGGCCCCAGTGCAGACAGCTCCATCCAGCCAGGTGGGAGGGGGCAGGATTTGGGGGACAGGAGGGGATTCCCAATAGAGCTGCTGGGAAGGGACATGAGAGGCAGGTTCGGTCCCCGCCGGCTATGCAGCGGCAGGAGCAAGCCAAGGTTCTAGTCCCCGTTCTGCCCCGGAGCCATTGTGAGGCCTTTCCCAAGGGACAGCGGCAGGAGCGGTTCGGGGGGAGGGGGGGCCTGCAGTTGGGCGTGTGATCCCCAAGGGACGCACCCAAGGAAGCAGCCCCGTTCTCAGCCCTGCCGAGTGCAGGCAGGCTCAGGACTTGGCAGAGAGCTCTGAGCCGCTCACACAACTGGTGCTGTCAAAGTCAAAGTGTTCTTTGGGTCATCCCCTTTAAGTGAAGCAGCCGGCGCCCATTCGTGATTCAGGGCCCCTGGCCCACCCTAGACCTGCTCCTCTCCTCTGAACAGAGGGGTTTTCTCTGCCACGTCTCCCTGGCCGCCGGCTCCCGCAGTGTTTGTTATTAGACCCATGTGCTGGGCTGGGAGCAGAACCACATCTGGGCTTTGTGCCAGGAGGGAAGAAGGATCCCTCTGGCCTAGCACTGAAAGGGCCAGACGCAGAGCTTGGTGACACCCGGGGAATTACCAGCCAGTTACCCTGAGTCAGCAGCCTTACTACAGATTTACACCGGGGGAACAGAGCTGGCCTGGCCCCACAAGTGTGCACTTGCCGCTGATGTTTGAAATCAGCGGTGGAGTGATCAGGCCTCACGGCTAGTTAACGAGCAGGAAGGATTCAGAGGGGTGAAAGGAAACGCCTAATGGGGGTTTAGTACCACCTCTGAGGAGGACACCGTGAGACACTCGATACGTTTATGAATATCCCTGTTCTGCGACAAGGCACCTGTCGCTCTTACGTACATAACTTCGTTACCCGACCCTCAGTAAAAGGAATGGTCTGTAGAATTGGCCTACGCTGGAATGTCTAACGAACCTTCAGGGGCAGTGAGCCAGATCCTCCACTGGTGTAAATGAGCATCACTCCAGTGGCTTTAGTGGGGAGATGCCAACCTAGGCTAGACGAAACTCTGCCCGACTAGGTCTGGTTTTATGTAAATGGGTCTCCATGCATTGCACACATTCAGCGATGCGCCTGCTTTATGTCAGTACCATTCTGTATGCATTTGGGTTTGCGGGTGTACAAGGCACTTATTTTGCCATGCGTGTGCACAAATCAGTGATTTAGTACATACGTGTAGGGGTGTGTGTGTGTGTGTGTGTGCGCGTGCAAAGTAGGTGCACAAGTCTGCGCACCCAGGTTGGCAGGTACAGAACGGAAAATGAGGCCCAGCCAGAACCAGGGAGGTCTGTCACAGAAGCGATGCGCTAGACGGCTGTTTGTAAAGTGGCTGTGCAAATCTTCTATTTACAAGTCACACTCCGGCGTTAAAAGTTTAGTGAGAGTGTAGGGGTGTGTCTGTGCACAGGCAAAGCGGTCTAATTTTGTATGTGTACTGCCAGGAGTGCAAGCACAATGCCCTGATTTGCACATACATCCGGCAGGTTAACCAGCGGTATCTACACATCCGTCCAGTAGGACGTGTAACACACACCCCTGCGTTCTTGTAACTGCCTAGCTCTCCCAGCTACAATGCCCAGCAGAAAGAGGGCTGCTCACGCTTGCCCTAGGACGTGCCTCTCACATGTATAGAAATGAGTTAACATTTCAGACACACCCACCAACCATTTCACATTTTCCCCAACCTGCAAATACGTGATGGGCTTTGAGTTTTGCACAACGCTTGCTAGCAGATGAACCTTCCTTCCCTTTCCCAGACCATACCGGGGGAGCTGAATAGCTGCGGCCAACATTGAGTGATATTTTCCTTCCCCGATGCCTAGTCCTAGTCTATATGGAATCAGACAGCGACAGAGATTTCAGACCCCTCAAGCAATGAGTAGCCTCCAGAACACAGCTGTTATCTGCAGTAGCCAAAAGCATGCACTAGTTACACGGACGAGATATCTGGCCAACTTCTCCACGGCATTGCTGTCAACCTGGAGTGATGCCACTGCTTTTATTAGGGATACTCTGGATTTACACCAGGGGAAGAGAGCTGGATTTGACCCACCCTTTTTAGCTCTACTACCCAAGCTGTTTTCATGCAAAGCCAAAAGCAGCTGCAAAAGTCCCCGTTCCTGCCAGCAAACCCAGGATCCCAAGCACCTGAGAGGAGTGACAATGCAGACACCTACCATCGAACCAAGCCAGGCAGCGGCCGCAATTCTGCCGTTTCCTTGCAGGAGCGATTTGCCCCTTCAAATAGCAACACGTTTACTGAAAGGGACAGAGACAGCTGACCGAGCACTTTCAGACTGGGTGGGGCCAGTGATTTCTGCTTAGCATCAACAACGTCCTGTGTCCTGAGAGCGCTCTGAAAAGACTCCGTGCATCGGCATGAGCAGAGATAAATGCGTTGCTTCTCAGTAAACCAAAGAGCATCGTAACAATGCCACTGACCGGCTCCCCAAAAACAGGGCACTTTCCAGAGGGGGGCACAGCTTCTGGAATAGTAGAGTGCAACCAGCCACGCTTTGAAATTCCCCCTTGACTTTAGTGAAGCTCGCATAAGAATGGGCCTAGCAAAGTGGGTAGAATATAAAAATCCGATGCTTATGGAGCACCTTTCATTAAGGAGGATCTCAGAGCTTTTTACAAACTGCCTGCTTAGGAAAGGGCACTCTCACCCGCGCCTGAAAAGCAGCCCCCAGCAGCAGCTGCGTGACACAAGAACACCACCCAGAGCTTCTAGGGGAGGAAGTGACCAGTAACTTCTCCTGTTGCCACCAAAGGGGAAATGAGAGGGATGCAGAATGTGACCGTTAGAGACAGAAATCCAGATGCAAACTGCAACCCCGCACACGCTTTGGGGAAGCTCCAATCCAGTTCACACCCCAATTCCTCTGTTAAGGCCTTTTAAACAACTGCCCAGCTCGGCCCCATCAACATTAAACCGCTCAGCTTGGCCCCATCTCTAGCCATTAGGAATTGGCCCGGAACTAGCACGAACACTGATGATCTTGCAGAAAGTTCCACGGGATTCTTAATAAACCACAAGGGTTTGAGGGTTTGGTTTTACATCTCATCCGAAAGGCATCCCTCCCAGCAGAGCAGCCCCCAGCGCCTGGCTAGGCACGCTGTCAGAGTTCAGACAACCACCATCTCCTGATCAGCCCGCGCTGCTTCCTGCAGCCCTCGGCCCCCGGCTAGCCTCACGTCCAGCCCCCAGGCTTGCTTGGCGTGGGAGAGCAGAGATCTTGGCCAGCTGTGGGAATGCCAGAGACACACCCCGTTCCCCAGACCCTGTCAGTGAGTCCTCGCTCAAAGGACCCCCTTCAAGGGCCAAGAAAAAACACTGGCCTAAGCTAGCAGGGCTAGAGTTGTATTTAGTAAATCTGGGGGGCCACTTGTGGGGAGAAGGTCACATACCTGAGGAAGTTGTCTGGTAAGTGGGGGTTCTTGTATAGGTGTCACCGGCTGCTGGCTGCTCAAAGCTGCTACTGTACAAAACGTGTTGTTTTCAGTTACTTCTGTCACAGTCACATCCTACACTAGCCCTCAGCAGCTGGCTTTCTAAAGCCAGACTAAGCCCCCGGCTGCATTGGGTTGTTTACGTGCCTCTTAGCTCCTGCTCTCTGCGGGGTGAGACTGGGCCACGGAAGGTGGGAAGCGTCTCTTGCTGTAGAAGCAGAAAAAGAAAAACCAAACTCAGCACTTTGTCAGCTGAGATAATGTGAAGCAACCGCTTCCTCTCAGCTGTGCTGGGCCCGCTGTACTTTCTGCCCCGCGCTGAACCCTCCTGCCACCACGTCACACGCATAACGGTTCAATTCCCAGGTCTAACCAAACGCCCCAGAGGAGCGGGGCGGTGAGTCCCCGCTCGCTCACACTGCTGTGACGAAAGCACCACTGACGTTGAGGGCATTACTCCAGCCTAGCACTGGTGCAAGTAAAAGGCGACGAGCTTCTCCATTGGGACTGGCATGGAGGTCTCTGACCCATTTCAGGACAGGCCCACCCCACAGCACTGGCTCCCAGTGAGCTAGAAATGCCCAGGTCCTTCTCCCTGGGTCAGCCAAGCCCCCGCACCTGAGTTTTGTGGCACTAATCTCCTCTACCTGTTTCGGGACGTGCGACAGATTCTCAGCTGGCGTACCCCAGCATGTCCCCATTGCCGTCAGTGGCCATGGGGTTACGGTGAGCCTCCCCACCCCACCCCCGCTCAGCGGCTGGAGCTGTGTCCCCAGCACGCTTGCCTAAGGACCAGAAAACAACTCAGAACTTGTGTGGCGCGGCTTGACGTTTGCACCAGGTTATCCATACGCGCAGGCTAAGGCCCCAACCACTCTGGGAGCGGCAGGTCGATAGGAGACGGTGTGGCACCTACCGGGCAGGGCTGGAGCCGAACGGGCACGGGGCACTTTCACATGCTTGCCGGCGGTGTTGCACAGCCAAATGCGTTCCTCTGAGTAAAACCCGAAGGGACGGTGCTGTGGCGGGAATCACCGTGCGATGCGGGAGGCGGGCCATACAGAGCCGCAGGCCTCGTCACAGGCCTCCGTGGCTGGCCGTTCACCCGCTCCGTCGGTGCCCTGGAGCTCCCAGGGGTGCCCAATGCTAGTCTTGTGTCAGCCTCAGGGCAAGCAAACACCCCCCTCCCCCCCCAGCGGCGGGGGTCCCTGGTGACGCTTAATAAAGACATTCCCCCGCTTACCCAAGCTTTTCTCCCCGGATAACCAGGGTGCAAGTGAGAAGGAGGTGGGTGGGTGTGTGTGTGTGTGGGGGGGGGAAATCTGGCCCTTTATATTTCAGGGCCACCAATAGGCACCATCAGCACGTGCGCTCCTCCAGCCAGCTGGCACAGAGCCAGGGCAGGACGGCCATGGGCAGCACAGGGTTTGCTGTGGCACGAGCGGGGGGGCAGGGGGGCTGCAAGCAGCCAGTGCAACCCCAAAGATGGCCAGGATAGCTGGAACGTGGCCTGATCCCCCCCCCCCCACACACACACACACCCCTGCAGTCTCAGTCAGCAGAACCCCTGCGGAGGCCTGGGTGAGCACGGAGCTGCCCAGCAGCGGATGGGCTGGGGGGGGGGGACGGGGGGGGTGCCGTCTGCCCACCCAGGGGTGAATCCCGCTGCACACAGTGGGCCTTGCTGACCCTGGTGGGGAGGCGGATCCAGCCCGGTGTCCACTCTGCCACGGCACATCCCTATCGGCACCTCTGGGCTCGCTTTTCCCAGCCAGCTGCCCCAGTGATATGGCCAACCGGGCTCAGCTGCCCCACTGGCCTGGGCACCAGTCGGGGGCCAGACACCACAGGGAGAGACCAGGGCTCAGCCCTCCAGGGGATACCCAATCACCTGACGGGATGCAGTATTGCTGGACCTTAAAAGTGTATGGAGCAAAGCACCATCTCTCCCCTGGTGACACACTACTCCTGCCTGTCCGTGCGTGCCGTGGCCGTCTGCACAACTGGGGTGTGCAGAAGTGTGCGTGTGTATGCTGGAAGTGTGTTCTTTGCGTAGGTTTTGGAGGCAGTGGATATGCCAGCCTGCCCTAGACAAAGGAACGGTGTCTCGTCTGCCTGTGTCTCCCCTGTAAATTGAACGCAGAGACAATGGAAGGACATTTACATCTAAGGTAAACAGTGATTACGCCACCTGGAGAAGCAAATTCACCAGCCTGGGAGGGACACAGCCTGGAATCTGCACTAGCAGCAGGCGAGAAACCGTTATCCGGGGCCTGCCTCTCCACGAGTCACTGGACACTGATGGAGAGGGAACCCCTCAGTCGCCTAGGGGACAGCAGCACCCTGGGAGTGGCGGATGCAGGGCCGGGAAATGCTGGTGGCCTGACGGCAGCGAGGCAGCTGTTGAGGGAAGATTGTCGCTTGCTACAGACAGACGCTGACAGGCCTGTTTGATTTTGTTTGTAACCATTTGCTGTTTCCATTATCTCTGCTTAGTATCACGTCAATCTCTGAGCTTTATTAATCAACGTACTAGTTTTACTCTCAGCCGTCTCCGTGCTGGGACAGTGAAGTGACGAGTGAGTCCGCAGGGAACCGAACGGGCTGGCATGTGTCCGGTCTCTCTGGAGACAGCAGCCGGGGGTCATTTCTGTGCGTCTCCTGGCAGAGAGACCGGACTCTGCAGAGAGGCATCTCCGGGGAGCTCGGGAACTGGGTTCACGGAGTCTGGCAGAGGCTGAGGCAGAGGGGCGGACAGACAGACAGTGTGGCCGGGAGCTGACACACAGGGTAAGTCCCAGCAAAGCTCACCCTCGCGGAGGCAGAGGGTCTGGGTGTCCTAGCAGAGCGTCACACCTGTCCTGGGCGGAGGGCAGTGAGGGGAACCCTGACCCATGTCACCCAGCTCACTGCCAGTGCTTTCCAGTTAGCCGACCCCCCTGCCCCTGCCAGGAATTTTAGGGTTTGAAACTAAAATGGGGGAGGGCGGGGGAGGGAATCTGGCTTTGAAAGAACAATCACTGCTCAGGCCAGGGGAGCTTTGTGTGACAAACTGCAGCAGAGCGGGCCCCAGCTTGGGCAGCGACGTGCAGCGCACTACGGGGCTGCGCTCGTTAGCCACACAGGGAACCCGCCCCGAGGAGCACGCGTGGCCCTCGGACTGCGGCAACAGACAGGCAAAGATCCCCGTGATCAGTATGCTGGGAGGGCAGGGGGCCGCCCTGGGGAAGAGGACCAGCACTGGGAAGGTACACGGACGCGGGATGCAGGGATGAGGTGCTCCTCATGCTAGTTGACCAGAGCGGGGCCAGCACGCTCAGCCCCGAGCTGCGAAGACGAGGAAGTGCTCCCGCAAGGTGGGCGGATGACAGGACAGGCGAAGGGCTGTGGTTTGAGGTCTGTGAAATAAAGAGGCTGCGCTGACAATGCTCGGCCGGAGCACGAGGGGGAGAGCCTGAGCCAGGCCCGGGCTGGGGAGAAGCCGAGCCGGAGGAGTGGGTGGCGTGCTTGGCATGGAAAGGAAGCACAGCTGACCGTGCTATGCCGTTGGCTGAAAGGTCACGCCCAGCCCCGCTCTGGGGCAGCACCAGCCATCAGCCTGGGCCCTTTCCCAGCGTTGGGCAGATTCTCTTGCCACTACCAATTCCGTTGGCGTAAACGCCCACTGCGACACAGTCCTGTCAGGGCCGTTGGCCCGGAGGAGCAGAGTCTGTGCTCAGTGACTCAGGTGTCAATCCGGAGTAAGGTCCGTGGGGTTACAGCCGGCATTGCCAGGGTCACGCTCTGGCCCTTGCTTTCTAAACACTGGGCCTGGAGGTTTTGTTTTACCAGTTTACACTGCCCCCCCACCCCACAAACACACACAAACTCTCCCGAGCACATCAGAGGAGTCTCTGACCAAGAGAGCAAGGGAGATATGGCTGCCTGGGGCCTCACGACAGGCGGTTCTCAGAGTCCGGTGTCTGGAGGAGTGAGAGGAGATGTTAGTGACCAGACAGAGGGGAGTTTGGTTGGGTCAGTGATATTTTTATTGTCACTTATTCTTCATATTGCTGTAGCACCCCTAGGAATCCCAGCCCTGGGCCATTGTGCAAGGCGCTGTACAAATGCAGAGCAAACGGAGGGCCCCTGCCCGACGGGGCTCACACTCTAAGTATTGGCCAAGAGACAACAGGTGGATACAGACAGGTCAACGGGGAAGCACGAGGAAATGACGAGACCATTCTGGTCAGCATGATGAGCGGTGGGGTTGGCTCCGGAGTGGGGAGCCGGCTCTAGCCATGTTAGGTGAGGGATTCCAGCCCATACTGGAAATGAGGGATGGCAGTGTGGCGGGTGTCGTGCCATAGCGATCGGGGGAGAGGCAGACACTGGGCACTGCTGTGGGGATGGTGGGAGGTGAAAAAACAGGAAGGCCCATGCTCCATAATGAATAGCATGCAGTGCGGGAGTGTGGGAGCACAGGGACGCCCCCCTGACCCCGCTGACTGCATGGCAGAGACGCACCATCCAGCCCAGACCTCGGGCCACAGCGTTTCCGGGGCACCAGGCGTTCGGATTTTGCCTGGTTTTTCCTGAGTTTCCAGGCAGTATAATTGTTTGCCTGAATTGGGCTGATTGGTTCTGCGACCAGTTCTGCCCCAGGGCTGAGGGGATCCGGAGCTGGGGAGGGCCGGGGCACCCCCACTGCTACAACATCTGTGTCACGGCTGGGCATGAGCCCAGCAGAGTCAGTGCGCGGCCATTTCCAGGTAGCAAATTTTAAAGGGAAAGTGGTTCTGCAGGAGGGTCCGCGCCCCTCAGCCACCCCCCAGCCTGGGTTGGGGAACACGGCCCAGAACCCGGGGAGTCCCGCGCCCCTCAGACTCGCTTTGCCCTAGAGACAGGCCCCACCAGGAGCAGCCCTAGCCCCGAGGGGAGTGCAGAGCCGGGCCCCAGAAGGGCGGGGTGAAGGGTTTCAGCCCTTCTCCTCCTGCCTTCATGGGCCTCCCCTTTCCGCCGTGACTGAGCACCCCGCTACCTGCCGGGGCCCAGCTCACACGCATGCTCCGCAAAGCTCTGGGGACCCCGCGCCCACCTGGCCTGGCAGCAGGGCCACGGCCATCGGATCCCTGCACACGTAGCGCTGGGGTGGGGGGAGCTCAGAGGCCCGGCCGAGCGTCAGGCCGGCCCTGCTCCTCGCAGGCCCCGGGCCCTTCCCCAGCGGAGCCCTGGACCCTCGCAGGCGACGGAGCTGGGACAGAGAGAGGGACGAAGGGCCAGGACTGACTGCGCAGAGTCCTCACGCACCCATGGCTCTGCCTCAGAGCTGCCGGAGGAAGCCAGCGTTTGGGGCCCCAGGCTGACCCCACCACACAGCACATAGGGGGAGCCCATGGGGTGGGGGTGGCTACTCCCTGTGTGCCTGGGCTGGGCCCATGGGGGCACCCACAGGGGCAAGGCTGACACAGTGGGGGCAACAGGCCTCAGGCTCCACCTATAGGGCAGGGTGAGGAGTTTGGGGTCAATTTGTGAGGGAGGCAATTTAGCCTCAGTCCCTGTATTCGATGTAGGGCCTGCTGGTCGCGTATGGACTGAAATCCTCCCCCTCTCCCAGCCCCACCCCCACCTGCCGTGCCCTGAGGGGGCGGGGCGCGGGGGGGCTCTGCAGAGCCCACGCAATCCGCACAGAGCTTCCCGGTGCCCAGCCTACGCTTTGTTCTGCCCCTTCCTTCCCCTCAGGACCCCCTGGCTCCTCCTCTGGCAGCCGTACGCCGCCAGCCCCACCAGCGTGCAGAGCACAGCCAGGCAGCCCAGCGTGATGACCGCCACCACCACCCCGCTCTGAGTGCGAGTCAGGCCCCACAGCCCCTTCTCCTGGGCGGCGCCGGGCCTGGTCAGGGACCCACCCTCGGTCCCTGCACCCGGCTGGCTGGCCAGCGAGGGGCTGACGGGGCTCGGTGGAACTTTCTCTGGAGCCTGGTCAGAGGGACGGGCGTAGGGCGACGTTTCCGGGTGACCGGAGGAGGTGGGGTTTGGCCCGCGGGTCGGGGCCCCAGAAGGGGTCTCCGGGGAGGCGTGCCCCTCGTCAAACGATACGACGGGGGCACCCCTGACGAGGAGCGGCAGGGCACACACGGGCAGGCTGTCCCCCACCTTGGGCTGATTGTCGCGGAGCCAGTTCTTCAGCGGCAGGATGCTGGCGTCACAGCGCCAGGGGTTGTCGTGCAGCTCGACTTGGCGCAGCTGGGCCAGTGGCTCGAGGAGGCCGGCGGGGAGGTTCTCCAGGGAGTTGTTCTGCAGGTGGAGGCTCAGCAGCCCCCTGGCGCTGTGGAACAGGTCCCCCGGCAGGGCACGCAGCTGGTTGTTCTGCAGCGAGACGTTCTGCAGCTTGGGCAGGCCCTGCAGGAGCGCCCCGTCCACGGCGCGCAGGGCGTTGGTGTGCAGGGACAGCTCCAGGAGCTCACTCAGGCCCTGGAAGGCCAAGGGGGAGATGCTGCGGAGCTGGTTCCGGCTCAGAATCAGCAGCTGCAGCTGGGTGAGGTTGCTGAAGACGAGGTCTGGCAGGGCGGCGAGCTGGTTATCATAGAGCCACAGCTCCCGCAGCTTGGGCATGGGCCCGAAGGCCCCAGGGGCGATGTCCCGCACCGCGTTCCCATGGAGCGTCAGCTTGGAGAGCTCGGGCAGGTGCAGGAAGAGCCCCGGGGGCAGAGCCGCTAGGGCATTGCCGGACAGGAAGAGCTTCTGCAAGTGGCCGTTGTGTGCGAAGAGCCCGGCCGGCAGGCGCCGGATCTGGTTCTGGTGCAGCCCCAGCTCCTGCAGCTCCCGCAGCCTGTCGAAGGCGCCCGCGGGGATCTCCCGCAGCTGGTTCTCGTACAGCCTGAGCACCTGCAGCCGCGGCAGCCGCCGCAAGGCCTTGGCCGGCAGGGCGGCGAGGCTGTTCTTGGCCAGGTTGAGCTTGGTGAGGCTGGGCAGCCGGTCGAACACCCCCTCCGGGAGCGAGTGCAGGTTGTTGCCGTGCAGCTGCAGCTCTTTGAGGTTGCTGAGCTGGGCGAAGTGGGAGGGCTGAATGTGCAGGATCTGGTTGCCCGACAGCAGCAGCGATTCTAGCTTCCCCAAGGTTTGGAAGAGCTCCACGGGCAGCTCGTGCAGCTTATTGCTGGACAGGCTGAGATAGCGCAGGGCGGCCAGGCCCTGAAAGGCCCCGGGGCTGATCCGCGCCAGGTCGTTCTTCTCAATTCGCAGCGCGATCAGCATGGAGACGTTGCCGAAGGGCGCCTCCCCCAGCTCGGCCATGCGGGTGTTGACGATCTGCAGGCTCATGGCGTTCGCGGGCAGGGGGCTGGGAAGTCGCGTGATCCCTGCTCCCGAGCACTCCACTTGGGCGGTCTTGGAGCACTGACATTCTTCGGGACACTGGCCAAGCGCCAAGCCAAGGACTTGAACCCCCACCAGCAGCGGGACCCAGCCTCTCAGCTCCATGGAGCCTGGAAGCAAAACAAAACAAAGAGCATTCAACTGCCGTGCTTTCCCATCAGCTGCAAGCACATCAGGCGGGCTGGAGTCGCCAGGGCCATCGGTCACCTCACCAGAGAGCGGATCTTACAGCACGAGGGATGCAGCAGCTTCTTACCGTACAACACACAGAACGGGCCAAGGAAACCCGAGACCGGCTGGGAAACGAGCGTTCAAGCAGAGATGCCCGGCACTCGCTGGGTGAGATGAGAAGCAACCAGCCTCTGGGTGAAACACACAGAGCCCCCAGAGAGACATTTATACTAGCAAAGTCCCTAGCGGCTACAGAGCACGTGACTTCGGGGTCTGCAGGCTCTACGGACGTGGGTCTTGTTACCCCCACTTCCCAGAGGGGGCCAGAGGGGTGGAGAGGGGATGTGACTGGCACAAAGGCCCAGCAGGTCTGTAGGAGCGCTGGGGTTAAAGCCCAGGTCTCCTGATGGTGCCCAGTCCTGGCTCTAACCATTAGAACACGCTACTTCCCTTATTAACATCTCCAGCTGCAGCTGCCCCGCCCGTGACCTGCCCGCGTGTGCGCAGGGACAACGAGGTCAGACGACATTGTGACAGGAAGTTCTCCCACGACCGCTCTGGCTGGAACAGGGCCTTTGGGGCGAGGATGTGCCAGATTCCCCATTCCCAGGGTGGCAACGCACCGGGAGCCTCTCACCCGCAGCAAGGGCCAGGCACACACATTCCCACCCTAGGTTCAATGGGAGGATGCTAATAGACTCATGGCAGCTGGCACATGGGCACAGATCAATAGTCCGTCTAGCCCTGGAGCTGCCGGCAGTGGCCCATGACCGATGCTTCCACAGGAAGCATAAAATCCACATGATGCACCTGGCCTGAGCAGTGCTGCTCTGTGGGAGTTGTACTGTCAGAAATGTAGCGCCCAGGGGCCTCGCTGGCTGGGAACGGGGCCGGAGGATCCTAGCTTGGCTCTGTGCTACAGATTTTGTACAGTTACAGTTCCTTCCCGAGCCAGCCCCTTTCCCTGGAGAAGATTCAGGCTGGAGGGCTCGACCATCCCATGGAGGATGCAGAGACCTCCCACCCACCCGAGGGATGGGAACGGGCTCTCCGAGTGTCAGCCTGGACAAACAAAGGGCAGACTGGAACACACTGGGAGCAAAGCCAACAAGTGTCTCACGCAGCCCGGCAGCCCCTGCGCCCCACCACAGCTATTAGAAGCATTCACAGACTTTTTGTAGCAAAACTGAAAATTGCTCTGCTCCTGCGTCGCCCCCAGGGGCTGCGAGCGTGGTTTCCTGTGCTCCAGCAGAGCAGCATTCGCGAGCTCTTCCAGCTGGAACCAGCTCTGGAGCGTCTCCAGAGCAGAACCCAGTGGAAAACTCAAACCAGCCGTTACTGGCTCCATTCAGGGTTTAGAAATTCAGCCAAACCCCAAGACAATTAGGTGAGCAAAGCTGCTAACAATAATACTGGGTGGTTACTTAGCACCCTCCATCTTCGAACTGCTAGTGGAGCTGAACTAATGATATCCACTGCACGTGCAATAACAACAGGCGTTAATTGTACTGTCCAGCAGGTTCCCCACTGGAATGAGCCTACGGCTTCCTCTGCCAGAGCAGCGGCTCCGTGGCACTTGCCGCTGGGGAGCAGCAGTGCTGAGCACAGACACCCAGGCCTGCGTGCGTGATGGCAAGAGCCGGAGGTGGTTAGACTGCTGACTGGAAACTCTGAGCCCTGGCGTTTGCTGAGCAGGCGTCATTACAGCCTGGGCTGGGCTTTGGATGGTTTACGAGCCCGGTAACTGCAGCGACTCCGGCCACTGCACATGCACTGCTCGCTAGCCAGCCCCACTGGCCCCCTGCGCTGGGTGCACAGACTCATCACAACTCTGCTGCACACTGGGACAGGAACCGCCGGGCGCTGTGCAGTCCTGGCCACGGCAAGCTGCGACTCGGGTTAAGCGCCGGGCTCTTTGGAGCTGTTGCTAAGGTTCCCAGAAAGCATCTCTTTGTTCGAGTTAGCCCTTCGGGGAGACAAAGGAAACGCCCTGGGTTCAAGTTCTTTGGCTGGGATGTGGGAGGGAGCCTGCTGACGGATTGCCAGGATGCTCTCCGGGCCAGGCCCCTTTTCTATCTCTCTGGGCTTGTTCAGGCCAGTGAAAGGCAGGGCAGGTATTGGCCCCCTGCCAGCTCTGGGACTGCCTCTGGGGGCCGGGAGCACAGGGGCCCTAGAGCCAGTCTCAGAATGGGGCCCGGCTCTGGCTTGCAGGCCGACTACTCAGGGCACGTGCACAGGAGCATGGCCATCCCCAGGGTCTGCAGTGCCCCCAAACCTGACTGACACGGCAGCAGCGCTGAGGGCTGCCAGAGGGAGGTCACCGGGAAGGCCAACGTGGGCCTTGTTGGAGGAGAAGCCTCAGTGCTGGCTGGGCCCTGGGGTTGGGGGACAGCCTGGCTCCTTCCGGGGGAGGAGCGCGGAGATGGGGCTGTGGGGCCTCCTGCCTGGGCAGGCGGGTGGGGATGAAGCACACAATGGGGGCACCTGGCTTCTGAGCCCACAAGAGCCGGACATGCCCCTTCCCGCACACCCCACACCCCCCCACACACACACGGGGTCCCAGCACGCAGGCCCCAACACTGGCTCAGCGGCTCCAGCACGGCTGTCCATAGCGGAGAGCTACCATTTCGGTTCTGTCTGTTCTAGATCTAGCAGCCAGCCCCGGAGCGCAGATCTGATGGGAAAATCCTCCCAGACACGGCCAGTTGTGGCCCTGGAGCCCATTCCAAGAGCCACACCCGGGAGACAGGCCTAGCGCGTCCAGCTGGCGCTCTGGAGAGGGGCGGGCCGGCCGGCCACCGCTCCCTAGGGGACAGCAGCTCACCCAGGGCTGTGGTGCACTGAGGAGCCTGCAGCTGGACAGCAGAGGCTGGCCGGCCCCTCCGAACCCACCGGAGAGAGAGTCGTGATCAAAGGCAGCCTCCTCCCGCCCTCCCGGCAAGCAGCTGTGCGGCCGGGCAGAGACGGAGCCGATGCTCAGCCCCTGCTCCTTGGGCAGAGGGGGGAGACACACTGAGCACGGGCAGCCCCCGCGGGGGAGACTGGTTTGTCGAAGGAAGGCCTGGCACGATGGCCTGGTGCCAGCGTACGGGCTGCCTCGGGATGGCACGCGGGTGTGAGCACTGGGGTAAGAATGGTGCCACTTTGCACTTCCCTAGCACGCCTGGACTCCTGGCTCTTTCCGTGGGTCCGGAGACCCTTGGCAAACCCTGCCCGAGGGGCAGGAGGCGTCTGCGTAAGGCTCGCAGCAGCCCGGCCCACCACCCCTTGGTGGGAGGGAGACAGACGCCCTTTGGAGCCCAGCCGTTCTCAGCCACGGGAGGCACTGCAGAGCCCAGCATCCACCCCTAGCCTCCCACACTGGACTCATGACCTTCACCTCCACGGTCCCCACCCGCCTCTGGACCAGAGCCACGGCCCCATCCAACCCCCATCAGTTCAGAGCTCGACTTAGGGGCGCTGGTCCACACAGGGTAGAAATGGAAACTCGCTGTTTGCTCCCCTCTCCTGCTGCCCAGGAGTCAATCGCCAGCCTCTGGCAGCTTCCCAGGAGCTCTGACCCCTGACTCCAGTAACTCAAACTGACACCCCCTTTACCTGCCTAAGTGCTGGGTGAGCGTCCCAGCGTGGAGCTAACTGGACGCTCTGCGTCGCTGCCAGGGAAAATATTTGCTTGCAAGAGCGAAAAAATCCCTAAAAAGCCATCACATTTTTTTTGGTTTACAGATGGAAACAGTTTGCATCTGAGAACAATTTTGTTTACATCAAGCAGCTTATAAAGTTAACCAAGCACTCAGCACATCAAACGGTCTATTCCTGTCACACCCTTTAAAGTGAACTTGGAAGATTCAAGCACCAGTTAATTAAAACCAGCTGAAAACTATTATATTCCTTTGTCTTGGTCAGGACAAGAACCTGCATATTACACACACACACACACACACACACACACACACACACACACACACACACACACACACACACACACACACACACACACACACACACACACACACACACACACACACACACACACACACACACACACACACACACACACACCCCCACCCTGTTCCCCTTTAACAATCAACCCATCTGAAACTTTTACTTTGCTTTTTCTTCTCACCCATGCTTTATGGATTATTATTTATAGTGCTTTGATTTTTACTCCTCTTATCTAAATATTTCTCATCTCACAATAATTCTCTAGAACTGGTTTGCTGGATAAGAACAAACCCTCAGAACTGCTGAAAGAACTTGAAGGTTGGATTAACACACTGGTGTCCCTCAGCCCGGTCCCTGAAGAGCAGCACTGAGCCTGGAGTGAGAGCTCTCAACAAAATAAATGAAAAAAACTTACCAGCCGTGTGTCTTGCTGCTCAGATCTCGCCGAGCCAGGGAGATGTGGAGCAGTAGAAAGCCCAGTGCTGCTGTGTGAGCAGAGTGCTATGTCCCCTCCCAGTATTTAAACTGTCCAAATCAATGAATCAGCAACGGGGCAGGTCAGAGGCTAGAGAAATCATTGGAATAGAAAAACTTTGAGACTATTCCCCCCCTGATGTTCCCAAAACGAACAGAATGTTTGTCTCAAGAGCGTTATGGTAACCCTTTATTTTAATCCTCATAGGTCCTGATGCTTTTGTCTGGAGGGAAGCAGCGAGCCCTGAGAACTGGATGTTACAACAGCAGAGATGTTGCCTAGATCCCAGGTCCAGGTCCCGGGGGGTGGGGTGGGGGGAGAAGCTCCCCCTCCCCAGCGGATAACAGACAACCCTCCAGTGATACGTGGAACCACTCTCACTCCTACCTTGAGACTAACCATTTCTGTGCCTACAAACCTGGGAAGAGGGGGAGCTAGGCTGAAGATTAGCAGAGTCTCCTGCCGCTTAGACAGCGCCTTTCCTCACTGACCTCAGCGTGCTGGACAGAGAGAGGGGGCTGCACTTCTCAGACAGGTACACTGAGGCACAGGGAAATTAAGTGTCTTACTCAAGGTCACCCTGGGAGCCAGGGATACAGCGGGAAACAGAGCCCAGGGCTGCTGCCTCCCAGCTCCCTGCTGCAACACCCACTCAGCACTGCCCGCGCTGTCCCCCCCCCCCCGCACCAGTGGCTTTGACACAGCGTGTGCCCCACTGGGGGACAGCCCCATCCCCCCCAGGACCGCGGGGGGAGAAACAGCTCGTCACTTACCGAGCAGCAGCAGCAGCGGGGCAGAGCGGTGGGAACACTGCTTATCCAGGTCAGCCCCTGGCAGCGGGGCCCCTCGGTTGGCTCCTGGGAGACAAGCACTTTGGGAGCAACCCGCTCTGACCCGCCAAAGCCAGGCAGCCTCGTGCCACTTCCATGTCAGCCCTGGTCCCACTCGCCCTACAGGGACCAGGGGGGCAGGGCTGGGGCTTCACGGGACAGCCACATGCCTGGCTCCATCACACTCTCCCCACAGCTCTGTGGGCCTAGAACAACCCCCATAAACCCCTGCTCAGCTCAGCTCCGGCCCCCGCAGCTGGGGCGAGTCCCCAGCACACACCTGGCCCCTGTACCAGGAAGCCCCTAGGCGATGCCATGACGGCCCCTCTGCCCGGCCAGGCGGGGAGTGAGGGACAGAGCTCTGGCTGGCGGGGGTGCGGGGGCGTGTCTGGAGGAGCAGGGCGATTTGGGGCTCCGTACAGTACATGGCCCAGGCCTCTCTTGGCTTGCGAGGAGCTGGCTAAGTGGCAGGTTTGGAGCTAACCACAAAGTGCAGGATTCAGCCAGAGCCCCGGTCGGGGCGAAGTTCAAGGCCAGCGCGCTAGGTCAGTCTCACTCCTGCACAATGGCCCTGCTGAGGCGAAGGGGGCCCCACCGGCCCTGGGGCGAGCGCCAGCCCTCACGCCCAGCCATGCTGCTTCGTGTAGTGATGGAACCAGCAGCCTGGGGTGATCTCCCGGGCCTGATCCCACAAGCTCTCCCCGCGAGCCCAGCCAGGCCCCTGAGAACAGCCAGCCGGGCTCCTTGCAGGGCACACGAGCGAGGGGCAGAAGGATGAGGCGCTGCCAGCTGGGACACGAAGGCAGCTGTAAAGCTCGTGCTTAGCCTGGCTCAGCACTGCATTGCCATCCACCAGCGTAGCAGAGACAGCCACGGCAGGGTGCCAGGCGTCCAGTTTTCGACTGGAACACCCGGTGGAAAAGGGACCCTGGCAGCTCCAGTCAGCAGTGCTGACCGGGCCGATAAAAGTCCGATCGGCAGCACAGCAGAGCTAAGGCAGGCTGCCTCCTTGCCCTGGCTCTGCACAGCTCCCCGGAAGCAGCCGGCATGTCTGGCTCCTAGGCGCAGGGGTGATCAGGGAAGCACCGCATGTCTGGTCCCCACTGCTGGCTCCACAGCTCCCATTGGCCAGGAAATACGGCCAATGGTAGCTGCAGGGGCGGTGCTTGTGGGCGCAGATACCACGCAGAGCCGCCTGGCCGCACCTCCACCTAGGGACCGGACATGTCGGCCACTTCCGGGAGCAGCGCGGAGCCAGGGCAAGCAGGGAACCTGCCGTAGCCCCACTGCACCACCGACCGGGAGTCGCCTGAGATAAGTGCCGCCCGGCTGGAGCCCACACCCTGAACCCCCTCCCACACCCTAACTCCCTCCCAGAGCCCGCACCCCCTCCCACATCCCGTCCCCCTACCCCAGCCCTGAGCTCCCTCTCGCACTCCAAAGCCCTCATCCCCCAGCCCCACTCCAGATCCCGCACCCCCAGCCAGAGCCCTCACCCCCTCCCACACCCCAACCTCCTGCCTCAGCCCAGTGAAAGTGAGTGAGGGTGGAGGAAAGCGAGTGATGAAGGGAGGGGGGCTGGAGTGAGTGGGGGCAGAGCCTCAGAGAAAGGGCGGGGCAATTAGAAAGTTGGCAACCGTACGCCATGGCCTGGCAGTCAGGCCAACACCACAATGCCATGACATCGCACGGCGATACGGGAACTCGCCACCAGGACAGACCTGAGTTTGCTCTTCAGCAATGATGGCCCCTGCCCAGGCCCGCCTGGCCCCTTCTGCTGGCTGCGTGAGGGGACTCGCTGCTTCTCCTCCATGTGGGATGGCCACAACTGCTAATCCTCATGCTGCACGTGGACAGCTAGCTGCATCGTCCACCTGTAGCACCTGTGCGCTGCAGCAATAGAGACAACTAGACACTGCGAGATGAACGGGGGCAGGAGGGGGAGGATCGGCGTGGGGGAGCTGCCTGAAGAGAAATGGGCCCAGGGGCAGAAAAACAGAACGAGGGGAAAGAACTAGTCAAACTCCGAAGAAACTGAAAAGTACAAGAGAGGCCAGAGAGTCTGGAGCTGGGGCTGGAAGATGGAGCGCGGGAGAACAGCAGTGCCAGAATCACGGTAGGAGACGTGGCCCAGGCAGTCACTGCACAATGTACTGAGCTTCTCGTTCACAGGCAACAGCTGGGCTTGGTGCAGAGCAAGGATGGGGGGACACAGACACACACAGACACAGACACACACACACGGGCCCGGAGCCCCCGGCACGCACACGCGTGCTCATGACAGCCATGCAATAAAGGAGCCTGCGTCTGCCGTCCTGGAATAAACCGGGTGCCTTCGTCCCTGCCGCAATCGAATGGCCGGAACTCCGTGGGCTAGTGTCCTGAGCACAGGACTGGGAGCAGAGGCTCCATCTGTGGCCAAGGGCGAGTCCCCATCCCTCTGTTTCAGCCCCTGAGGCACAGAAACAAACAATCAGTGTCTGGAGGAGGAGAGGCTCCAACGTGGCTTCTTTGGCAAAGGCATTTCCCAGGCTTTCGTTTTTACAGCTTCCTCCTGTTTTCCTCGGCGGGTAAGGTGGGCTCTTGCAATTATCTGAGCCTCACACTCCCTCCCTGCTGACACAGGAAGCACCTTGAAACAACAAACAGGCTTTGCTAGGCAGGGGTGAGCCACTAGCTTCCCCTTCACACCACGAGGGTTCCCCCCATTCAGGGGAAGTGACCGGACTGCTTTCCCCCTCCCCCAGGGCTAATGACACGCTGCACAGGGAATGAGTCAAAGAGCTCAAGTACATTGTTTTTAAGCCATATGCTGCAGAAGAAGAGCCACTTCGGAGAGGCAGCTGCTTTCCCTGAGAGCGATTCCCGGAGCCAAACGCAGCGCCTCTGCCCAGCCAAGGATTCACCCCAGTGCCAGTGCCACAGATGTCACTGAGCTAGTAAAGGAGGATGGAGGAGAGCTCTCTGCAGCTGGCTTGGCAGAGGGCTACTGGGGAGCAACATCCCCCATCAAGGCTGCCTGGAATCTTGGGGTCACTTGACCCATTACCCCCTGAGGGGGAGCAGCCGACAAGTCTCTGGCCCTGTCGGGCAGGGTGCCCAGGGGAATTGCAGACACATGCAGACTACAGACTGTCCATGGCATCTCCTCCTGATGCCACGTCTGCACGACATCGGGGAGAGGACCACTCCACCTGTCCAGTCTGACCTGGGGGTGCCCCCAACCTCAGATCAAAGCCAGCCCACTGCAGCAGGCTCACGGCCAGCGCTCCAGTCTCTGCGCCAGGCCAAACCCCAGTTCAGAGAGCATCAGCCTTTGGAGAGGAGACGACATCCATGTAGGACCCAGCCATGGAGCTGTGCCCATGCAGCACGCCCAGTGATTGCTCACCCTGAGAACCGCGCCACGGGAGCTGGGTGATTCTGGGATGACACCAACTGAAACAAAGACTCTTGTTCAAAGCCTGTGCACGGGTCCATTCCTGGCGCCTTGCTCAGGCAGAACTCGCTGGCCCTTTGGATGAGTTATGCTTAATTATACTTTCCAGGCTGAGACTCCCAAACTGCTTACGTGGGGCTGAAACGGAGCAGCCCTTTCATTCTTCACTGGGCGTCTGCATTTGTTCTGCCGCCCAATCCCTTAAAAAAATGAGTTTCCTCTTAATTAAGACCTGGGCTGATTCTGTGCGTACCCAGCCCCCTGAATGGAATCCAAGACCTTTAGCTCATTGCCACATGAATGAACGTGTCTGAGTTTCCAACGCCACCCACCAGCGAATGATGTAGAGAAAGATGTTTGTATAAGTGCACACACACAAACACACACGCACACACACAAACACACGCACACACCCCAGAGAGGAAAATGCTTCCCTCTTCAGCAGCTATTCCCTTCTCTATTATTCCATGTACATCTAAAGCCCCTTCCCGCATCCCCTGCCGCCGGATTCGGGGCTCCTTACACACACACGAGGGTTTCCTGCATTAGGAGCATAGTCACCTCCCTCGGACCCTTTGAATAGACAGAAGGGCCAGATCGACTGATGCAGAGTCACGGGCCCCAGCCACCCACCCACCCTTCGACACAGTCAGACTCATCCTTTGTTGGTCCATGACCTGCTGAGTACTCCCTTGTTACGCAATTTTGGTTCTTGCCCCACCAGCTGAGATCTGCTGCTTTAGACAAATGCCTGCAGGCGGAGGCGAGGCCTGAAATGCGACACAATTTACCTGGGTTCTTCAGTGCTTGAAGCCTTCCCTTTAAATCGAGGTTGGAGGTCAGTTTCTAAAAGATCTGCCCTGGCTCAACCGGACGTTATGGGCTGGAGGCAGGAATCCTTGGGCGAGGGTCTCTCGTCTGTTCCATGCCGCTTTTTACACCACATGTATCACTGCGGTATCTGGACGCCTTTCAGTCATGCGTTAATCAATGCAGCTAAGCGCTGACACGTTGTTCCCTCAGGCAGAAGTGTGTGCCGCGGGGGAGCGCTTGGAAGGAAGGTGGAGAGATTGGGGTGGTCCTTGGTCCACGGGGGGTGTTCCTTCCACAGCCTGGGACCAGCCCCGAGGACGCTCTTTCTCCTGCACACAGACACGTTTTACCCGTGCTGTATAAAGCCCCACTGGGCCAGAGGAGCAGAGCTGCTGACCAGTCTCCATCGTCGATCTTTTAAGTACCAAGGGCCTAGGACATTGGCCCCTCTAAGACGAGGGCCGAGACCATGAACTTGATTCGCTCTTCTGTGCGAAGCGGGAGGAAAGGCGTGATATCAAATTACAAAGGATGAATATAAAAAAAACAACACAAGTATGTAGGGACAAAATGAGAAAGGCCAAGGCACAAAATGAGATTAAACTAGTTAGGGACATAAAGGGAAAGAGGAAAATATTTTACAAATACATGAGAAGCAAGAAGACGACCAAGGACAGGGTAGGCCCGTTACTCAATGAGGGGGGAAAGACAAAAACAGAAAACACAGCAATGTGCAAAGTGTAACATGCCTTTTTGTTTTCAGTTTTCACCAGAAAGGTTAGCAGTGATTGGATGACTAACTAGTGGATATCAGTGGAAACGGGGTGGGATCTGAAAGAACAAGTTAAGAATTACTTAGGTTAGATGTCTTGAAGTTGTCAGGGTCTGACAAAATACATCCCAGAGTACTTAAGGAACCGGCTAAAGACATCTCGGAGCCATTCGCGATTATCTCTGAGAATTTGTGGAGGACAGGAGAGATCCCAGAGGACTGGAAAAGGGCAAATATAGTATCCATCTATAAAAAGGGAATAAGGACAACCCAGGGAATTATAGACCAGTCAGCTTCACTTTGGTACCTGGAAATATAATGAGCAAATAATCAATCAATTTGTAAGCTCCTAGAATATAATAAGGTGATAAGTAACAATGAACATGGATTTTTCCAGAAAAAATCATGTCAAATCAACCTAATATCCTCCTTTGACAGGGTAACATGGATAGGATAGGGAGGAAGCAGAGATGTGGTATATCTCAACTTTAATAAGGCTTTTGGTACTGTCTCACATGGCCTTCTCATAAACCAACTAGGGAAACGTAGCCTAGATGAACCTCCTAGAAGGTAGGTGCACACCTGGTTGGAAAATCATAGTCAGAGAGAAGTTATCAGTGGTTCACACTCAAGGAAGGGCATATCAAGTGGGGAACTGCGGGGATCTATCCTGGATCCAATTCTATTCAAAATTTTCATCAATGATGTAGATAATGGCACAGAGAGTATGCTTATACAGTTTGCAGACGATATCAAGCTGGGAGGGGTTGCAAGTGCTTTGGAGGATAGGATTAAAATTCAAAATGATCCAGACAAACTGGAGAAATGGTCTGAAGTAAATAGGATGAAATTCAATAAGGACAAATGCAAAGTATTCCACTTAGGAAGGAACAATCAGTTGCACACACTCAAAATAGGAAATGACTGCCTAGGAAGGAGTACTGAGGAAAGGGATCTGGGGGTTATAGTGAATCACAAACTGAATGTCAACACTGTAATACTACTGCAAAAAAAGCAATCATCATTCTGGAATGTATTAGTGGGAGTGTTGTAAGCAAGACACGAGAAGTCATTCTTCCTCTCTACTCAGCATTGATAAGGCCTCAACTGGAGAAATGGGCACCACACTTTGGGAAAGATGTGGACAAATTGGAGAAAATCCAAAAGAGCAACAAAAATGATTAAAGGTCTAGAAAACATGACCTATGAGGGAAGATTGAAAAAATTGGGTTGTTTAGTCTGGAGAAGAGAAGACTGAGAGGGAACATGATAACAGTCTTTGGATAGGTACGAGTTCGTGATATAAAAGAGGGTGATAAATTGTTCTTCTTAACCTCTGAGGATAGGACAGGAAGCAATGGGCTTAAATTGCAGCAAGGGAGGTTTAGGTTGGACATTAGGGAAAAACTTCCTGTCAGGTTGATTAAGCACTGGAATAAATTGCCCAGGGAGGTTGTGGAATCTCCATCGTTGGGGATTTTTAAGAGCAGGTTAGACAAACACCTGTCAGGGATGGTCTAGATAATACTTAGTTCTGCCTCGGTGCAGGGGACTGGACTAGACGACCTCTCGAGGTCCCTTCCAGTTCTACGATTCGAGGTGCTGGCAGTAGCCAGCATTGCTGAGGAGCCGCACTGCAGCATTTGGTACCAGCTGGAGTTTCCTAAGCACTGAAGGCGCTCTTGGTCTGTTACGCAGGACTTCAGACTAGATGATCCAATGGTCTCTTCTGGCTGCAGAACCTACAACTCTCTGAAGGCAGTACGGCTCTGGCTCTGACGGCAGACGGGGTCGTGGAGAAGGGAAGGGCAGGCGTTCCAGACCTCCCCCCTGAACGGCTCCTGACGGAATGGATCTCAGAGAAGAGGCCATCCCTTGTTTTGCCCGTTTGCAGCACAGCAAGCAGGTACTCCGTGTCTGTGTGCAGAGAACACGTCCACGGTGAAGGACATAAATTCCACACCGTGTAGACATCAAGCATAGGAGTTTATTACGTCAGCGCTGCCGGAGTGTCACCTGCTTATTAGGTGAAGAGACACTGCCAATCAATTGATTACAATGGAATATATGGATTTTCCATGGGCGGGGGAAAGTGACGAGGTGGGCAGTTCACACCCCGGGATAGGCTAGCAGCAAGACACGATAAGCACATTAGCCCGATGGTCAAAAGGTTACATAATGTCTCCGCCCATGGTCTCAAGTTCACAAATTAACATTTAATTAGTACTTTAATAAAATGTATTAGTAACATATATGTATATGTTGAATTCAATTTGGGGTCCATAGGAATGAAGTAGCCCCTCTGATCATTTAACAGATGCATTCCTAGGGATTAGGGCAAAAACAGTGAAAAGTATATGATAATAAGAATTGCTTTCTTTGGCCTGGTCTACACTAGGAGTTTATGTCGAATTTAGCAGCGTTAAATCGAATTAACCCTGCACCTGTCCACACAACAAAGCTATTTATTTCAACATAAAGGGCTCTTTAAATCGATTTCTGTACTCCTCCCCGACGAGGGGAGTAGCGCTAAAATCGACATGGCCATGTTGAATTAGGGTTAGTGTGGACGGAATTTGACGCTAATAGCTCCGGGAGCTATCCCACAGTGCACCACTCTCTGGACACTCTGGACAGCAGTTCGAGCTCGAATGCTCTGCCCAGCCACACAGGAAAAGACCTGGGAACATTTGAATTCCTTTTCCTGTTTGGCCAGTTTGAATTTCATTTCCTGTTTGGACATCGTGGCGAGCTCAGCAGCACTGGTAACGATGCAGAGCTCTCCAGCAGAGGTGACCATGCAATCCCAGAATCGAAAGAGGGCTCCAGCATGGACTGATCGGGAAGTGTTAGATCTGATCGCTGTATGGGGAGATGAGTCCGTGCTTTCAGAGCTGCAATCTAAAAAACGGAATGCGAAGATCTACGAGAAGATCTCCAAGGCCATGACGGACAGAGGATACAGCCGGGATGCAATGCAGTGCCGCGTGAAAAATCAAGGAGCTGAGACAAGCGTACCAGAAGACCAAAGAGTCCAACAGGCGCTCCGGGTCTCAGCCCCAGACATGCCGTTTCTACGCTGCACTGCATGCTATCCTAGGTGGGGCCGCCACCACTACCCCACCCCTGTCCGTGGACTCCGATGATGGGGTATTCTCAACGGTCGCTTCCTCGGAGGTTTTCGCTGACGGGGAAGATGATGAAGGAGATGAGGAGAACGAGGCAGTCGACAGCGCTTTGAACGCTGATTTCCCCGACAACCAGGATCTCTTCATTACCCTGACGGAGATCCCCTACCAACCCTCCCAAGGCGGTAACCCGGACCGTGAATCAGGAGAAGGATCAGTAGGTGAGTGTTCAAAACATATCTTTTGAATAGAATAGACATGGTATTTTAGCAATGGGTTTTTAATGAGTAATTTGACCTAGGCGCTTTAGCTGCATTCGTGGACAGTGCAGCTACTGGAAAAGTCTGTTAACATGTGTGGGGATAGAGCAGAAATCCTCCTGGGACAAATCCATGAAGCTCTTCTGGAGGTACTGTGAAAGCCTTTGCAGAAGGCTTCTGGGGAGAGCGGCCTTATTGCGTCCTCCATGGTAGGAAACTTTTCTGTGCCAGGCTAGTAGCTGGTATTCCGGTATCATTGCCTGGCAAAGCATGGCGGCATACGGCCCCGGTGTTTGCTGGCATTCACGCAGCATACGGTCTTTCTCTGTCTGCGTAATCCTCATCAGAGTGATATCAGTCATGGTGACCTGGTTGGAATTAGGTGAATTTTATTACGGGGACTGTTTTCCTGTTCCTTGAAAAAAAATCTAACAAGCGGTTTCCAGCCATGCGGTGGGGGTGGGGAAGTGGACCGTTCATGCTGAGCGGTTCGCCGGCAGCTTGCAGGGATCGTTCCCAAAACCAGCCACGTGGTGGGGGCAGGGAGGCAGACCGTTCATGCTGGGCGGTTCGTGGTCAGCTAGCAGTGATCTTCCCCGAGACCAGCCACGCGGTGGGGGTGGGGAGGCAGACTGTTCATGCTGAGCGGTTCGCCAGCAGCTTGCAGGGATCGTTCCCGAGACCAGCCACGCGGTGAGGTGAAGACTAAACCGACCATCCCAGAGAATGGGATGGCTGGGGTTACTGTGGTTTCTGCCGCTGCACGTTAACACTCACAGCGCAGCAGTAACTGGGCAACTGTAGGAGCTCTGCTTGGAACGGGAAAGGAGGGCGCTGCTGTAAAGTAAGCTTTCAGCAGCCAAAAGTCCACGGCTTACCATGTCCGCCTGCTAGCCGAATTCCGTTGACCGGCCCCGCTTGTGTGATCTGCACACCAAGACCCCAGGCACTCAATATAAAGATTAAAAATGCGACCTTGTACTGAAAGCAAATGCGGTAGGTAGTGTGCATGGTCTTGTTCACCGGGAAAGACTATATTTATTGTTCTGGAAAATGTATCTTTCTAAAGAATTCACTCCCTTTTTTACATCCCACAGCTGCAACTGTCTCTAGGATTCCCCTGGCATCTCCCTCCCAAAGGCTGGCACAGATAAGGCGGCGAAAGAAACGAACGCGGGACGAGATGTTCTCCGAACTCATGCAGTGCTCCCGCACTGAGGCAGCACAGCAGAGTGAGTGGAGAGAGACCATTTCGCAATACAAGCGATCAGCCAGCGAACGGGAGGAGAGGCGGGACGCCCGTGAGAACAGGACGGAAGCTCATGAGGACAGAAGGGACGCTCACGATGATCGGTGGCGGCAGGAAGACCAGTGGGTGACTGAGGCGCTGCTTGGGCTAATGCGGGAGCAAACCAACACGCTCCGGCGTCTGGTAGATGTTCTGCAGGACCGGAGGCAGGAGGACAGAGCCCCACTGCAGCAGATCTCTAACCGCCCTCCCCCGCCCCAAAGCCCCCTCACCCAGAGTCCCAAAAAGGAGGGGTGGCAGGCTCCGTGGAAACAACCAGTCCACCCCTGCGAACTGCTCAAGTAGCAGAAGGCTGTCATTCCCCAAGTTTAGAAGTGTCCTTTCCTTCCCTCCACCCGCACCCCACCCTAGCCTCCGTCCCAGTTCCCTCCCTTTACTGAAAAATCCTTAATAAAAAATACGGTTTTGTTGAACAATGTTGCCTTTATTTTCTTTTTAAAGGAAGGTGTGTTTGAAGGGGGGGAAGCGGGTTGGTAATTGGATAGGATAGGCAATATTAACAGGGGAAAGAAACGGGGGCAGGTTCACCTCATGTTTAAACAAACGTAAGAGTCACTGGTTACCCTGGTCAGTCTGGAAGCTAGTTTTCAAAGCTTCCCGGATGAGCAGTGTGTCCCGCTGGGCTCTTCTAATCGCCCGGGTGTCTGGCTGTGCGTAATCAGTGGCCAGGCGATTTGCCTCAACCTCCCACCCAGCCATAAACGTCTCCCCCTTACTCTCACAGAGATTGTGGAGCACACAGCAAGCTGCAATAACAATGGGGATATTTGTTTCGCTGAGATCTGAGCGAGTCAGTAAGCTTCTCCAGCGCCCCTTCAAACGTCCGAAAGCACACTCCACCACCATTCTGCACTTGCTCAGCCTGTAGTTGAAGAGCTCCTTTTCACTGTCCAGAGCGCCTGTGTACGGCTTCATGAGTCAGGGCATTAGCGAGTAGGCTGGTCCCCAAGGATCACTATAGGCATCTCCACATCACCAACAGTTATTTTCTGGTCCGGGAAGTAAATACCTTCCTGCAGCTGTCTAAACAGACCAGAGTTCCTGAAAACGCGAGCGTCATGAACCTTTCCCGGCCATCCGACGTTGATGTTGGTGAAACGTCCCTTATGATCCACCAGTGCTTGCAGCACCATTGAAAAGTAGCCCTTTTGGATAATGTACTGGCTGGCCTGGTGGTCCGGTCCCAGGATAGGGATGTGCGTTCCGTCTATAGCCCCACCGCAGTTTGGGAATCCCATTGCAGCGAAGCCATCTATTATCACCTGCACGTTTCCCAGGGTCACTACCTTTGAGAGCAGCAGCTCAACGATTGCGTTGGCTACTTGCATCACAGCAACCCCCACGGTAGATTTGCCCACTCCAAACTGATTCGCGACTGACCGGTAGCTGTCAGGTGTTGCAAGCTTCCAGAGGGCTATGGCCACTCGCTTCTGGACTGTCAGGGCTGCTCGCATCGAGGTGTCCTGGCGCTTCAGGGCAGGGGAAAGCAACTCACAAAGTTCCAGGAAAGTGCCCTTACGCATTCGAAAGTTTCGCAGCCACTGGGATTCATCCCAGACCTGCAGCACTATGCGGTCCCACCACTCTGTGCTTGTTTCCCGGGCCCAGAATCGGCGTTCCACAGGATCAACATGACCCACTGTCAACATGATGTCCACTTTGCAGGGTCCCATGCTTTGAGAGAGGTGTGTGCCCATCTCAGAGCCACTGTCCTCACCGTGCTGCCTCCTCGCCTGATTTCTCAACATCTGCCTCTGAATTAGGTGGACGATAAGGCGCAAGGTGTTGACAACGGCCATAACTGCTGCGATGATCTCACCGGGCTCCATGCTCGTGGTGCTATGGCGTCCGCGCTGTCAATCAAGGGAAAAGGGCGCAAAATGATTGCCTGCCGCCGCTTTCACGGCGGGAGGGGGGGGAGTGAGGGTTGAACGACGACAGTTACCCAAAACCACCCGTGACACATTTTTTGCCCCATCAGGCATTGGGGGCTTGACCCAGAATTCCACTGGGCAGCGGGGACTGCGGGAACTGTGGGATAGCTACCCACAGTGCACCGCTTGGAATGTCGACACTTCCCCCGTTACTGTGGACTCAAAGTCGAATTACTGTGCTTAGTGTGGACACACACGTTCAACTTTGTAATATCGGTTTCAAAAAATCGGTTTAAGTAAAATCGAACTACTATCGTAGTGTAGACACACCCTTTGTGTGTTAAGGCAGGCTTGGTCCCTGGGAAAGACAGGTGGGAGGCCTTATCTTTATACTGACATGCCAACCCTTCATAAACTCAAGGTTGGTCTGTGGGAAGATCTTCTCCCTCCACCAGAAACTAACACAACAGGGACAAGATGTCTTTGTCCCACATTTGCAACTTTAGAGAAGATACACTTATTTAGTTATTGCTTCAACATCTGGCATATTGCTGACCAGACTTAAACAAACAAAGCGAGGCTCTCTCTTGTTCATTCTGTTTTCTCTGAGCTAATCACTATTCACTAGGTCTCTGGCCTCTTAGCCAAACTCTGGACTTTTGGGCCTCTAAAAGTTGACACAGGTCCATATGCCAAGTTGTTATACAAGCAGCACATGGATTTTAGCCCTTCAACGGCTAAAGCTGTGTCTACACGAGGCTGTTCCCCACCGTCACGAGAGCGGACGAGTAATGGCCAGAGAGCACTAGTGTACTGGCTGTTTGACCACCATGCTGCCTGCCCCTGTTCACTGGCGGCCTAGAGAAGAGTGGATAAAACCCCCGCAGCCGTGAGCACTTTGGCTGCATTGGTGCTCGGCCTGCGGCTCCCGCCGGTGAGGCTGTGGCCGTGGTGGGTTATACAAAGCCAGCGCAGACAAGGCTGATGACACTGGGACTCTTCTGCAGCGGAGAGACCATTCCGCTGTCACATTCAGGTCCCTTCCCGTTCGGGATCCGTGCACCAGGCCCCATCTTTAATCAGGGGCCGATGGAGGAGCCACAATGAACACCCAAAGACACTGCTCCCGAGTCCGGGGCTCTCCATCTGGGCGCATGGTTGCAAAGAATGAACATTCCGCAAAAACAAAAACCTCTCCACCCTCTGCACAGATCCCACAGCAATGCCCCTTGTGCATGGGCGGGCATCACTTTGGGTTAGTAATAAGCATCGTGTACCTTCAAAGCACTTTGCAAACTGCAGCTGATTTCGTTTCACCACTGCAGCCCTTGAGGTGGGTACATAAGTACCGTTAAACCCATTTTCCAGGTGGGGAAATGCAGTGAGGAGGTAAGTGACTTGCCCTCGGCCACACACCCCAAAGGTGATAGCAGAGTCAGCAATAGAATTCGGGGGACGCCAGCCCCCAGGCCTGAGCTCGCTGCACAAGTCCGCACTGCACAGCCCTCTGGGATGTTAGCAGAGACTGGTGTGGAATACGCTCAGCATAGCTGGGAAGCAAAGGCATGAACATACAGACATAGTTTAGGATGAGATAAACATTTTTCAAAGCAAATCTGTTTTGTGAAATGCTGTGAGCCTGCTGTTTGACATAGGACAAGATGAAGTATGCCTAAAAACTAGCTAGCCTTTAAAAATAACTGATTACTATGGATCTTTCCCTCATCCAGTTGAAATTATTGAAATAGGGTCAAATCCTGAGGCCCTTACTCAGTTTTTCTGTCTTCAACTCATGCAGAATTCGCACTGCAGTCAGTGGGATTTGGTCGGAGATCTGGCCAACACTGTGTAGACCTATCGTCTGCAAGCGCTAGGTGCGGCTCCGTTAATAGAGGCCCAGTGGATAGCATGTTCGTGTTCTTGCTGAAAAGCAGGCTGAGAGCTCAGAAGGGAATGCAGAGTGTCGGGAACCATCTCCTCTCCGGACAAGCCAGGACAATGCTGAACAACTCAGCCAGGAAATGGCAGTGCATTAAGAGCTAGAGGCTGTCCCAGGAGACTGGCCAGGCTACAAAGGGCAGACAGCTCTCGGCTGTCTAGTTCAGGGGGGTTCCTCTCACAAGGAAACCATCACCGTCCTTTCAAAAACAGGCAGGAGGGCGGGAGCAGGTTCTCCTCACTGCCGCTCCTGGAGCGTTCACTCTTCAGATGCGGCGAGTGCCAACGGCCACCAGATGCTCCTCCTCAAAACGAGGGGCCAGCCCCAGACTCCAAGCGTCCCTCGCTGCGGATGGATTCACCGCGTGTTTGCGACGGCTTTCTGCTCTAGGCCCAAGATAGCGCAGGCAGAACACAGGCATGTTGCTAACCTGCTGCACCCACCGGTGCTGGGGCTCAGACAGGTGGCACCTTCCCAGCAGCCCCCCAACACATCTCTGCCATACCCCGGCTGCAGCGTCTTTATACAAAGTTAGCATAAGAACAGAACGGCCAGGGTGGGTCAGACCAATGGTCCATCTAGCCCAGCATCCTGGCTTCCGACAATGGCCAATGCCAGGTGCCCCTGAGGGAATGAACAGAACAGGGAATCATGAAGTGATCCATCCCCTGTTCCCCATTCCCAGTCAGAGGCTGGGGACACCCAGAGCACGGGGTTGCACCCCTGACCATCCTGTCTAATAGCCATTGCTGGGCCTGTGTGGGGCTGGCTGCTGCCCGAGCCCCCAAGAGGTGCCCAGTAGCGCAGCCAGGTCCGGAGCCCAGGGGGAGCGGCGCTATAAAAGGCGCCTCCCCCCGTACTCACCCGGTGGCGCTCCGGGTCTTTGGCGGCACTTCGGCGGCTCACTCCGGGTCTTCGGTGGTACCCCCCGCCAAAATGCCGCCGAAGACCCGGAGCGCCGCCGGGTGAGTGCAAGAAGCGGCGCTTAAAAAGAAGCGGCGCCTTTTTTTAGTGCTGCTAAAAAAAGGCGCCGCTTCCACCGCTTCTGCTCAAGGGGGAGCGACTGCTCCCCCTGCTCCCCCCCGGCTACGCTACTGGTGGTGCCCTGCCTGCCCAGTACACTCTGCAGAGAGAATGTGCGCTCGGCCCCGAATCCGAGTGGGACACGCCGAGGCTGAGGCCCTCAGGATGGCCCCACAGAGTGAGGGGTGGGGCTGCTGTGGGAAAGGGGACGTAGCAGGGCTTGGGGAGGGGGTTCATGGGCTGCTCAGAGGGGGAAGACAGCAGACATTGCCACACCCCTCTCCCACTGGTATTTCGCTGGTGCTGCATCTCCAGCGCCCCTGGGAGCTGTCTAAGCAGGAGATCGGCGCCACGTCACCGCCACACAGCGGGGAGGAGAATGAGGGAACAGGAAATGGGGCAAGGTGCGTGGGGAGCATTGCAGCATGTCCGCCCCGGCTCCCCGGGAGTAAGCCAGTCGCTCTGGGGAGGGAAATAACCAAGCCCAGACTGCAGCTGTTCCACAAGTGGCTGCGGGTGCGGCTGCCCTGCATCACCGCCCCCCGCCCCACAATGTCCTGCCGCCTCCTCACACCCACTGCCTGGGCCTAGAGTGGCCTCAAACCCCCACCCAGCTCATGTCCCTCCCTCCCCATCACGAGACTCTTCTTTAGCAGAGCAGCCCCTCCCCACTCCCCCCCCCGAAATGCTCACCCCTCCCAGTAGCCCCACCCCTATGTCCATGGCCCCCACAGGCCCACCCCGTCCCTAGACCCCTCACCCAGACACTCCCGCTCCCCGCCATCCCGGGACATGCCACCTAGCGTTAACAAGGAATGAAGAAATGTAACGCCACACGACGGCGCCCGTAGCCTGGCGTTCCCATGCGCCCATCACAGGGGAAGCTCCCCCAGCCCCTATCCCGTTTGCCCCCACTCAGGATCACCGCCTCATGCCGACGCGCCTGGTACCTGCTGGTCGTGTGCGTCATCGGGGCAAGGACCATCTCGGATTTCCCACATAAACACTCCCTGCCCCCGACGGCGCCATTAGCCCTGGGACCAGCCCAGCCATTGCCCCAGGGAGCCCCGTGCAGGCCCGGCACTTGAGATGTGTCCATGTCCAGGTGCAGGGGGAAGCGCTGGGCAAGTCCCAGCTCCCCCTCGGACTGGCCAGTTCTCGCCCTGCGCTCAGGTAGCAGAGCCACCCCCCAGAGCTGTGCGCCCAGCTCTCTGGGTCAGTGCGGGGCTGGGGCTCGCGGGGCTCCAGCCAGGGCTCCAGCCAGGGCTCCAGCTAGGGCCCCAGGGCACTGTTCAGAGATTGTCTGGCTGGAAAATCAGAGTCACAGCTAAAATTAGCAGCTCCGTGGGCTTGGCCTTGGCCCCAGTTTCGCACACAGCTGCCAAGCAGCCGGCAACGCTCACCCGCAGCCAAGCAATGAGACAGCGCTGTGCTGTCTGCTGGAAACCCAGCCAGCCTGGAGCGAGCCTCCCCCTTTCCCTGTCAGCTGGCGAGAGAGGACTTCAGCCTCTGAAGCGCGGATTAATCACAGCTCGGATCTCGCTGTTCAATGGCATGTCGAGGAAATGGCGGCATCTCCTGTGCCACGGGAGGGGATGGCCCAGGTCTGAGGAAACTCCCAGCCAACACAGAGCCCTGCAGTGCGTCTGCCCCCTCGGCCGGCTCCCCCCGGCGCCTCAGACCCGGCCACACCCTCCGCGAGCTCTCCCCCGGCGCCTCAGACCCGGCCGCCCCCTCCGCCGGCTCCCCCCCGGCGCCTCAGACCCGGCCGGCCCCTCCGCCGGCTCCCCCCCGGCGCCTCAGACCAGGCCGCTCCCTCCGCCGGCTCCCCCCCGGCGCCTCAGACCCGGCCGCCCCCTCCGCCGGCTCCCCCCCGGCGCCTCAGACCCGGCCGCCCCCTCCGCCGGCTCCCCCCCGGCGCCTCAGACCCGGCCGCCCCCTCCGCCGGCTCCCCCCCGGCGCCTCAGACCGGGCCGCCCCCTCCGCCGGCTCCCCCCCGGCGCCTCAGACCCGGCCGCCCCCTCCGCCGGCTCCCCCCCGGCGCCTCAGACCGGGCCGCCCCCTCCGCCGGCTCCCCCCCGGCGCCTCAGACCCGGCCGCCCC
Organism: Macrochelys suwanniensis; assembly: GCA_033296515.1. Taxonomy (NCBI): domain Eukaryota; kingdom Metazoa; phylum Chordata; order Testudines; family Chelydridae; genus Macrochelys; species Macrochelys suwanniensis. The sequence continues at coordinate 1,335,876 of CM065783.1, read as the reverse complement.
CTCCGCCGGCTCCCCCCCGGCGCCTCAGACCCGGCCGCCCCCTCCTCCGGCTCCCCCCCGGCGCCTCAGACCCGGCCGGCGCCTCAGACCCGGCCGCCCCCTCCGCCAGCTCCCCCCCGGCGCCTCAGACCAGGCCGCTCCCTCCGCCGGCTCCCCCCCGGCGCCTCAGACCCGGCCGCTCCCTCCGCCGGCTCCCCCCCGGCGCCTCAGACCCGGCCGCCCCCTCCGCCGGCTCCCCCCCGGCGCCTCAGACCCGGCCGCCCCCTCCGCCGGCTCCCCCCCGGCGCCTCAGACCCGGCCGCTCCCTCCGCCGGCTCCCCCTCCCCCGGTGCCTCAGACCCGGCCGCTCCCTCCGCCGGCTCCCCCTCCCCCGGTGCCTCAGACCCGGCCGCTCCCTCCGCCGGCTCCCCCTCCCCCGGTGCCTCAGACCCGGCAACTCCCTCCGCCGGCTCCCCCTCCCCCGGTGCCTCAGACCCGGCAACTCCCTATGCCAGCTCCCCTCAGCGCCTCAGACCCGGCCGCTCCCTCCGCCGGCTCCCCCTCCCCCGGTGTCTCAGACCCGGCCGCTCCCTCCGCCGGCTCCCCCTCCCCCGGTGCCTCAGACCCGGCCGCTCCCTCCGCCGGCTCCCCCCGCCGGCTCCCCCCCCGGCGCCTCAGACCCGGCCGCCCCCTCCGCCGGCTCCCCCCCGGCGCCTCAGACCCGGCCGCCCCCTCCGCCGGCTCCCCCCGGCGCCTCAGACCCGGCCGCTCCCTCCGCCGGCTCCCCCCGCCGGCTCCCCCCCCGGCGCCTCAGACCCGGCCACCCCCTCCGCCGGCTCCCCCCCGGCGCCTCAGACCCGGCCGCCCCCTCCGCCGGCTCCCCCCGGCGCCTCAGACCCGGCCGCCCCCTCCGCCGGCTCCCCCCCGGCGCCTCAGACCCGGCCGCCCCCTCCGCCGGCTCCCCCCCGGCGCCTCAGACCCGGCCGCCCCCTCCGCCGGCTCCCCCCCGGCGCCTCAGACCCGGCCGCCCCCTCCGCCGGCTCCCCCCCGGCGCCTCAGACCCGGCCGCCCCCTCCGCCGGCTCCCCCCCGGCGCCTCAGACCCGGCCGCTCCCCCCGCCGGCTCCCCCTCCCCCGGCGCCTCAGACCCGGCCGCCCCCTCCGCCGGCTCCCCCCCGGCGCCTCAGACCCGGCCGCTCCCCCCGCCGGCTCCCCCTCCCCCGGTGCCTCAGACCCGGCCGCCCCCTCCGCCGGCTCCCCCCCGGCGCCTCAGACCCGGCCGCTCCCCCCGCCGGCTCCCCCTCCCCCGGCGCCTCAGACCCGGCCGCTCCCCCCGCCGGCTCCCCCTCCCCCGGCGCCTCAGACCCGGCCGCCCCCTCCGCCGGCTCCCCCTCCCCCGGCGCCTCAGACCCGGCCGCCCCCTCCGCCGGCTCCCCCTCCCCCGGCGCCTCAGACCCGGCCGCTCCCTCCGCCGGCTCCCCCTCCCCCGGTGCCTCAGACCCGGCCGCTCCCTCCGCCGGCTCCCCCTCCCCCGGTGCCTCAGACCCGGCAACTCCCTATGCCAGCTCCCCTCAGCGCCTCAGACCCGGCCGCTCCCTCCGCCGGCTCCCCCCGCCGGCTCCCCCCCCGGCGCCTCAGACCCGGCCGCCCCCTCCGCCGGCTCCCCCTCCCCCGGCGCCTCAGACCCGGCCGCCCCCTCCGCCGGCTCCCCCTCTCCCGGCGCCTCAGACCCGGCCGCCCCCTCCGCCGGCTCCCCCTCTCCCGGCGCCTCAGACCCGGCCGCCCCCTCCGCCGGCTCCCCCTCCCCCGGCGCCTCAGACCCGGCCGCCCCCTCCGCCGGCTCCCCCTCCCCCGGCGCCTCAGACCCGGCCGCCCCCTCCGCCGGCTCCCCCTCCCCCGGCGCCTCAGACCCGGCCGCCCCCTCCGCCGGCTCCCCCTCCCCCGGCGCCTCAGACCCGGCCGCCCCCTCCGCCGGCTCCCCCTCCCCCGGCGCCTCAGACCCGGCCGCCCCCTCCGCCGGCTCCCCCTCCCCCGGCGCCTCAGACCCGGCCGCCCCCTCCGCCGGCTCCCCCTCCCCCGGCGCCTCAGACCCGGCCGCCCCCTCCGCCGGCTCCCCCTCCCCCGGCGCCTCAGACCCGGCCGCCCCCTCCGCCGGCTCCCCCTCCCCCGGCGCCTCAGACCCGGCCGCCCCCTCCGCCGGCTCCCCCTCCCCCGGCGCCTCAGACCCGGCCGCCCCCTCCGCCGGCTCCCCCTCCCCCGGCGCCTCAGACCCGGCCGCCCCCTCCGCCGGCTCCCCCTCCCCCGGCGCCTCAGACCCGGCCGCCCCCTCCGCCGGCTCCCCCTCCCCCGGCGCCTCAGACCCGGCCGCCCCCTCCGCCGGCTCCCCCTCCCCCGGCGCCTCAGACCCGGCCGCCCCCTCCGCCGGCTCCCCCTCCCCCGGCGCCTCAGACCCGGCCGCCCCCTCCGCCGGCTCCCCCTCCCCCGGCGCCTCAGACCCGGCCGCCCCCTCCGCCGGCTCCCCCTCCCCCGGCGCCTCAGACCCGGCCGCCCCCTCCGCCGGCTCCCCCTCCCCCGGCGCCTCAGACCCGGCCGGCCCCCTCCGCCGGCTCCCCCTCCCCCGGCGCCTCAGACCCGGCCGGCCCCTCCGCCGGCTCCCCCCCGGCGCCTCAGACCAGGCCGCTCCCTCCGCCGGCTCCCCCCCGGCGCCTCAGACCCGGCCGCCCCCTCCGCCGGCTCCCCCCCGGCGCCTCAGACCCGGCCGCCCCCTCCGCCGGCTCCCCCCCGGCGCCTCAGACCCGGCCGCTCCCTCCGCCGGCTCCCCCTCCCCCGGTGCCTCAGACCCGGCCGCTCCCTCCGCCGGCTCCCCCCCGGTGCCTCAGACCAGGCCGCTCCCTCCGCCGGCTCCCCCTCCCCCGGTGCCTCAGACCCGGCCGCTCCCTCCGCCGGCTCCCCCCGCCGGCTTCCCCCCGGTGCCTCAGACCCGGCCGCTCCCTCCGCCGGCTCCCCCCCGCTGCCTCAGACCCGGCCGCTCCCTCCGCCGGCTCCCCCCCGCTGCCTCAGACCCGGCCGCTCCCTCCGCCGGCTCCCCCTCCCCCGGTGCCTCAGACCCGGCCGCTCCCTCCGCCGGCTCCCCCTCCCCCGGCGCCTCAGACCCGGCCGCCCCCTCCTCCGGCTCCCCCCCGGCGCCTCAGACCCGGCCGGCCCCTCCGCCGGCTCCCCCCCGGCGCCTCAGACCAGGCCGCTCCCTCCGCCGGCTCCCCCCCGGCGCCTCAGACCCGGCCGCCCCCTCCGCCGGCTCCCCCCCGGCGCCTCAGACCCGGCCGCCCCCTCCGCCGGCTCCCCCCCGGCACCTCAGACCCGGCCGCTCCCTCCGCCGGCTCCCCCTCCCCCGGTGCCTCAGACCCGGCCGCTCCCTCCGCCGGCTCCCCCCCGGTGCCTCAGACCCGGCCGCTCCCTCCGCCGGCTCCCCCCGCCGGCTTCCCCCCGGTGCCTCAGACCCGGCCGCTCCCTCCGCCGGCTCCCCCCCGCTGCCTCAGACCCGGCCGCTCCCTCCGCCGGCTCCCCCTCCCCCGGTGCCTCAGACCCGGCCGCTCCCTCCGCCGGCTCCCCCCGATGCCTCAGACCCGGCCGCTCCCTCCACCGGCTCCCCCCCGGTGCCTCAGACCCGGCCGCTCCCTCCGCCGGCTCCCCCCGGTGCCTCAGACCCGGCCACTCCCTCCGGTGCCTCAGACCCGGCCGCTCCCTCCGCCGGCTCCCCCCAGAGCAGTGACTGAAGCTCAAGGGCTCAGCTCTGATCTCCAAGGCGCTCACCCTTCCGCACACCCCCTTCCTCCCGGGACAGGACGGGAGGCCGAACCCCATGGGCCAGACGTCAGCCATGCCGCATAAAGCTTGTCTGAGCGGTGACTCAGATCACAGGGATGAGGGTGGAATAAGAACCTGTTGGGAGCAGAACAGGCTGGTGCTCCCCACGACACCACTCTCCAGTCTCACCTCATTGCCCTCTGCTCTCAGGCCGGCTCCCCCGGGCACCCCAGTTGCTGGGCACTGCGGGGGAAGGCCTGTCTCAAAGCAGTGGGTCTTGTGCTCAGAATCGCTTTCCAGGAGCGCACGAGGGAAACGCACAGACACAGAGGAAACCGTCTGCCCCCCGCGAGCACCACAGGGCCTCCAGCAAGCTGACCTCACCCGCCATCTCAGGGGGCGTCTCTCTCCAGGTACCAACATCCCACTGCTCCCCCCACCCCATTGCACATGCCGAGATTCCTGCAGTTATTTCACGTCCTTCATTCTACCCCCATCACCATCTCCGCTCTGCCAGCGACGTCTTCCTCACACTCCTTCTGCTTCCTCCTCCCGCCCAGGCAATGCTGCCGCCGGGGCCCAGAAGACCTGCCGTTCCCAGGGCGCCATTCAAACCCCTGCTGAAAAGAGAAGGATGGTGCAGTCGTTGGGCTGGGACCCAGGAGCCCTGGCTCACTGCTCCCTTGTGGTCTTCCTTTGCAGCTGTGCCTCAGTTTCCCTCCGTCCCCTGGGGATGACAGCCCAGCCCTCCCCTGCCTCCCAGGGGACTGCAGTAATAAATACAGTAGAGGGCGAGGTGCCCAGACTCTGCAGCAAAAACTCCCCCTCCACCCAGGTGCTGTCCCCCTCACCTAGACCAGGCACTCTGTGCCCCCAGACACCAGCCTCCTGCTCCCCAGATGGCCTTGACGTCTGTTCAGGCCCAGACTGTGGCTGGCTCCCGCGTGATTGCGCGGGTGCAAAGATCCAGCCGCAGCGGTGGTCTCTGCACCCTCCATGCGGAGAAGTCGCAGGAGCGCATGCGGGAAACCTAGCTGCTCTGTCCTGCTACAGGGTGATGACTGGGGACTGGGTTCCCCCCAGGGTGCGCCTTATCCCCACCCAACATGGGGTATAAAACACCACCACACTTGGTCTCCCAGCCTGCAGGGACCATGTCATCCTGGGTCTCTCCTACAGCACCCAGGACACTGCAGCTGCTGCTTACAGACTAGAGCTCTCCTCTGAAGGGTCAGGGCCTCTGCCCCAGCGATGACTGCGCTGAACAGCTCTTAGTAACAGCCCCGGGGAAAAGGGAGCATCGCTATTTCTGTCACAAGGAGATGACCGTGGTGGGAGCACAGCCTGTGACGTTATTGACAATAACTGGGACCGTATAGATCATTGTTGCAACCAAGGTCCTGTAGTGGCACCAAATCTTATCTAAAGGGGGTCAAATGAGGTGTCCAAGACCAGGTTATGCTTGGCTGGTTATGATTATGCCATTTCTATGTATGTATCAGTTTGGTAGTTGAAGTTATGAATATTGGCTTTATACTGTCGGTAGTTCAATGGCTTTATACTGTATGTCTGTATTTCAAACTGGGGCTGGGCTTCTGGGACCCAGGACAAGCTATCAGCTCTGCCAGGCATGCTGGATGGGCCATTAAGAAACATCAGCGATACAACGGACCCATTGAGAGAAGGCAGACACGCCTGTGACTCAGCAAGTTATGCAGGGACTTGCCCATGTGACTCCCGACTCCATTTTGCTGTGATTTTCCACAGTAAGGACAAAGAGGTGTCTTTACACCTGGAAGAAACTATAAAAGGCAGCTGCCTCATCTCCATTTTGTCTTCTTTCCCGCTTCTTACCTCTGGAGGGACTGTGCTACAAAAGGAAGCTCTACACAAAAGACTGAATGACCCATCCCAGCTGTGGACGTACTCCAGAGACTTGATTTGAACCTGCAGTTTATTCCATCTCTGAGGCAAGCCTGAACCAAGAACTTTGCCATTACTGTATGTAATTGATTCCTTTTAACCAATTCTAGCTCTCACCTAGACCTTTTTCCTTTTATGAATAAACCTTTAGATTTTAGATTCTAAAGGATTGGCAACAGCGTGATTTGTGGGTGAGATCTGATTTGTATATTGACCTGGGTCTGGGGGCTTGGTCCGTTGGGATCGGGAGAACCTTTTTCTTTCACTGGGGTATTGGTTTTCATGATCATTTGTCCCCATAACGAGTGGCACTGGTGGTGAGACTGGGAAACTGGAGTGTCTAAGGGGATTGCTTGGGATGACTTGTGGTTAGCCAGTGGGGTAAAACCAAAGTCTCCTCTGTCTGGCTGGTTTGGTTTGCCTTAGAGGTGGAAAAACCCCAGCCTTGGGCTGTAACTGCCCTGCTTGAAGCAATTTGTCCTGAACTGGCACTCACAGTTGGGTACCGCCAGAACCAGCATCGTTACACAGCCCTGCTGTGAACCATGTTCGGATTAGGAAGACAGCTGCAGCCTGTTTTCTGTCAGCGAGCGATCAGCTGCCCAGATGAGTGAGATAAAGTTAAAACCGCCACTGAGTTAGCAGAAGGAATGTGACTGTTTATAAAAAGTCCAAACCTTTGTGTTTCCACCCCATTCCTGGAAAAGCCCTGGCTGAGCCCAGGTAATGGGAACAGACGAGACCTAGCAGCGTCAGCAACATGAGGCTTTGGCCAGGGCCCCCGGCTGTGTTCACCGAGGAAGGAATGTGGGAATCCCAGCCAAGTCATGCTGCCGAGATAATCCCAAGCGGAAGAGACGTGTCCGAGGGCTGGGGATGAATGGAAAACGGGATTGCAGGGGAGGTGGACCTTGGATCCCCCTATGCTCATGGGTTGAAGTGGAGGAAGCGGCTCACTGGAGTTTTGCCAGCCCAGGATTTGTTCCAGATCAGCCTTTCCCTGCTCCACCAAAGCGGGGGTGGGTGTTTAAAAGGCAGCCGTCCCCATCCACCCTGTGAGCACCAAGCCATCAGACCAGGCAGCACACCAGATACAATGTTCTGCCTCCAGCTCCCGCAGGTAGGAAGGTGAGGTGTTAGCCCCCCTTTTCCAGATGGGAAGCGCCCAGGAGGGGAGCCCCAAGCCCAAGGTCACAGGGCAAGGCCGTGTCTGAGCACAGATCAGGCGCCAGGAGGTGCTGGCTCCCAGCCTTGGCCATTCTCCTCTAAACAGAGAGCAGACAGCAAGTGGAGATCAGCCCCATCCCAGAGAGATGTGACGCGGCGCGGTGGCAGGAGAGCACAGGCTGGCTGAGGAGTGGGAGTGTGGCCACGAGGCCATTCAGGTGACGTGGCTGGCTGGCACACACTCGAAATACGAGTGCCCTTCCCAGCAACAAATGAAACTGCATCGCCCTCATGAAAAGCCAGCCCGCCTGCCAGTACCAGCCCATAGCACTCCCACAGCACTTCCCAGCTTCCGAGTGCTTTGCAAACGGGTGCCCCCGCGTGGCAGGGGAGCAGGAACCCGCGTTTGAGAGGTTAAAGCCGAAAGCCACTTTCTCCAGGCCTGAGAAGGCAGCTGTGAGCGCTGGGATTGGAACGCAGCAGTCCCAGGGCCAAGCTCCTTCTCACTTCATTCCCCTGATCATTTTCAGTTTATAAACAGTAAGAATAATGACCCTTGGCTGCACCTCGTCCATCAGTTCCTCCCAATCTGTTACCAGCAGGAAGTGCCTTGGCCCCTGCATTGCTATTGAAGTAACTTCACCAGGAGAGATGCACTGGCACAGAGCCCAGAGTCATCACGCATCTAATCCTTCAAGACCTCAGCCGGTGAATTCTGCAGCTCTTTACACATCCCTCATCGTCGACATTAGCCAACCCATGCGTCTTCTCCCGTTGCTGGGCCGACTCCTTGCTGTTGGCCCCTAAGCACCGTGATTTTCAAGCTTCATCTGTTGTAGCCGGAAAGATTTTAGACTTTCAGCTTTGCAAAACCAGAGTGGGATGGCAACATGAGTCCGAGGATGGGCAGCAGAGATGCAGCCGACGGAAAGGGCCACTCGGCCAGGGAACTGCCTGGCGCTAATTGCGTCCTGTCATTTAACCCAAAACCACAGCACTGAATGCTTCAGGGGTGAGCGGGAGGAAAGGGTGAGCACCATGAACAGAGCCCTGCGAACCTGCGTTAGCCCGGGAGAGCTCCGCCAGAGACGATCTACCAGGTAGGTGTGGGAGGGCCCGTGGGGAGAATCTGGAGCGGAGGAAGGATTAGGAGGGAAGCAGCTGGCATGGCCTACAGGACACAGGGTGTCTCAGTGCCAGGGCAGCCTGGCAGACGGCAGGGAAGTGCTTGGAGCGAGGGAGGAGAGTTAGAGTTAATATCTTCTCTCTGGGTAAATTCATAGAGATCTGGAAAGAGTTTCAGAGCCCGGGAGTGGACCGGGGGAAACAGCAGCAGCTGTGATGACACGGTGCTGCAAGCATGCGGCATGGCCCTGCAGGCCAATGCAACATTTCAGAGCTGCTGCTCCCGCTGGGCCAGCTGCGTGTCCAACACAGAACATGAGGGCCCAGCCACGGGCTGTCCCAGAGGGAGCAGGGGTGGCGAGCGGGCACCGCAGGGCCCAGAGCAGCTTGCAGTGATCCCAGAAGCAGCAGCAGTTGGCTGCGGCGTGAAGTTCACTCTGCACACCAGGTCCGATGCATCATGTGCGCCCCTCTGAGGGGTCAATCCAGCCCCCGGGGTTGCAGAGGCTGCCTGGGCATGGAGGCGTCGCTGCACAGCAGGTGTTTAACGGGCCAGGGCTGTGTCCAGCAGCCTGCAGAGTGGGTGGGGCCAGGAACCCCCCGTGAAGTTTCTCTGCCTCCCCCTCGCCCCATCCCCAGGCAGGGCCCCGTTGGCAGCAGTGTGCAGCCACGGGGCTGAAATGGCTCCAGTCACCCTGGGGAGCAGATGCCCCAGCACCCGTGGCTAAGCACTGGCCACAAGGGCACCACTGGAGCATAAGTGGGTCCCGGGGAATCGCAGAGCCCGTTGGCACCGAGGCGAGTTTCACCCTTGGCGCTGAGGGGGCTCAGCACCATCCCAGATCAGGCCCGAGAAAGAAGCTGCCCCCTTGACACAGGCGCCAGGGCACAGAATTAAAGCCTTTCCCCTGCACGTGTCCATGTCGGGGTGAACACCACCAGTGGGACAGGCAGTGCCCCCCAGAGAGCAGCCCCATGGGTTTAACGGGGTGGCATCTTCCCTGAGGAGCTCCCAGTTCCCTGTGCAGGGGCCGCTTGACAAACTGACTTTAGGCTTCCCTTCCTGCCCGGAGCCCCGAAGTCCTGCCTTCACTTTGCCCAGGAACCAGACCGGCTTGTCCAGGCCCTAGGCAAGGCCCCACCCTCTGGGAGGTCTGGACTGGGAGCTGTACCGCTCAGCCCCTCTCTGGCACTGGGCAGTAACAGTCAGAGCCAGAACGAAGCACAACGAGCTGGGCAGGAGAGAGGAATGGGACCCCACCCAGCCTTCTATTCTTATCTCACGACTGACCTCAGTGCCTTGCACCAGGTTTCCTGTTGGGAAATCCCGGATGCCAGCCGATGAAAGGAGATCACGCCGTTCTTCGCTAACGTCTGACTGTGCGGCAGTGAGCTGCATTTTGGAGCCTAGCCATTACGAATGAACTTGGATTCAGGTCTGGATTAGGGTCAGGCTAGTCTTCGGGCTTGAGGCCAATCTGGGACCAAGGTATGGAAATCTCTCCACGTGTTGTTCCCATAAGACTTCTGGCATTTTCGGCCAAAATCTTTCACAAATAGTTTTTGCAAGATTTCCGATGCATCCACTTCTGGAGGAGACAGCTCCTGCCAGTTTTGGATCCAACTCTTTTCATCAAACCCCACTGGCCTGAAATGTGGGGCCCCCTCTCTGATACAATGACAGGAAGGAACAGTGGCCCCTGCTAGGCTGCAGGACAATTTCCTCTCACATACATGCAGCCTACCCTCATTTCTTTCCTGATTATAAGTAGATTTGCAGTATAATATTGATATGACAGGTAGCAGAATTGGTCTGACACAAGTGCTCATAAAAACGTGCATAAGCAGGAATCCACATGTACTGTAGCAGCCTGTGAAGTCTCAGTGTGCGTTAGTCTGGAAACAACTGGGAAATAGTTTCACACTGTCTTTCCTCTTCTCTTTGAACACCCTGCAATAAAACACTCGGCTGCTTCTATTCACGGTGCTTCCAGGCAGATCCACACTTGCTGTAACAAAACAGACCCAGACCTCCCACAGATGAGCCTGTTTTCATCAGCAAGACAACTGCTCTTCAGCACAAGTTGAGGAAAGGGCAGGGAAGGCTATGTTGCCTCATTTTGGTACCTGCCCCAGGTTGAGGTGTCATTAGAGGAAGTGTTGGAACAAACTGATAAACAGCAATAAGTCACCAGGACCAGATGACATTCACCTGTGTTCTGAAGGAACTCAGATATGAAATTGCAGAAAAACTAACTGTGCTATGTAATCTATCACTTAAATCAGCCTCTGTACCAGATGACTGACGGATAGCTAATGTAACACTGATTTTTTATAAAGGCTCCAGAGGCGATCCTGGCAATTACAGGCCAGTAAGCCTAACTTCAGAATCAGGCAAATTGGTTAAAACTATAGTAAAGAACAGAATTGTCAGACACGTAGATGAACACAATATGTTTTGAAAGAGTCAACACGGCTTTCGTAAAGGGAAATCATGCCTCATCAATCTGTTACAATTCTTTGAGGGCGTCAATGAATGTGGACAAGGGTGATCCAATGTATATAGTTTACTTGAACTTTCAGAAAGCCTTTGACAAGGTCACTCACCAAAGGCTCTTAAGCAAAGTAAGCTATCATGGGATAAGAGGGCAGATCCTCTAGTGGATCAGTAATTGGTTAAAAGTTAGGAAACAAAGGGTAGGAATAAATGGTCAGTTTTCACAATGGAGAGAGGTAAATTGCAGGGTCCTCCAAGGATCTGAACTGGGACTAGTGCTGTTCAATATATTAATAAATGATCTCGAAAATGGAGTAAACAGTGAGGTGGCAAAATTTGCAGATGATACAAAATTACTCATGAGTGTTAAATCCAAAGATGACTACGAAGAGTTACAAAGAAATCTCACTAAACTGGGTGACTGGGCAACAAAATGGCAGATGAAATTCAATGCTGATAAATGCAAAGTAATGCACACTGGAAAACATAATCCCAACTATACATATAAAATGATGGGGTCTAAATTAGCTGTTACCACTCAAAGAAGAGATCTTGGAGTCACTGTGGATAGTTCTCTGAAAACATCTGCTCAACGTGCAGCAGCAGTCAAAAAAGCAAACAGAATGTTAAGAACCATTTGGAAAGAGATAGATTAGACAGAAAATATCAATGCTACTATATCCATCCATGGTACACCCACACCTTGAATACTATATGCAGTTCTGGACGCCCCATCTCCAAAAAGATACATTAGAATTGGAAAGAGTACAAAGAAGGGCAACAAAAGGGATCAGGGGTATGGAACAGCTTCCATACAAGGAGATATTAAAAAGACTGGGACTGTTCATCTTAGAAAAGGGCTGTGATAGAGATCTATACACTTGTGAATGGTGTGAAGAAAGTGTTATTTACCCCTTCTCATAACACAAGAACCAGAGGCCACCCAATGAAATTAATAGGCAGCAGGTTTAAAACAAACAAAAGGGAGTACTTCTTCACACAACGCACAGTCAGCCTGCGGAACCCATTGCCTGGGGATGTTGTGAGGGCCAAAAGTATAACAGGGTTCAAAAAATGACTAGATAAGTTCATGGAAGATAGGCCCATCAATGGCTATTAGCCAGGATGGGCAGGGATGCAGCCCTCATGTCTGGGTGTCCCTAAGCCTCTGATTGCCAGAAGCTGGGACTGAGTGACAATAAATTGCCCTGTTCTGTTCATTCCCTCTGAAGCATCTGGCACTGGCCACTGTCGGAAGACAGGATACTGGGTTAGATGGACCTTTGGTCCCATTATTGTGTTCTTAGACATTGCAGCAGGATGCAAATGCAGATCACTAGAAAATAAAACTGACTAGAAACAAAGAAAAGTGACTCATTTATTTTCCATTGTCCAAGCAGAGTAATGTCCAAAAAGCGAACACCCTGTGGAAGTGACGAACACCGTTAGGTTTTACACATTTTTCATCTTTAATAATCAAAGGTGCCGTTTGCAAGTCCAGTGAGGAGACGGATTTTCTAGCAATGCAGTTTAGTCCTTTCCAAACACACACAATTTGAAGGCCAGGCAGGGCCATTATGATAATCTAGTCTGACCTTCTGCCAGGGCTAGGGGAACAATGTGTATAGTGGAGGTGCTGAGAGTCATTGAACCAAACTGTAAACCCTGTCTATGATGGAAACCACACATTGGTTGCTATTATTTCTGCAAGCCGTGGGGTGCTGCCGCATCCCCATCACCCTACTTCCAGCACGTCTGCATCACACAGGTCAAGAACCTCACCCAGCCATTCCAGCTTCAAGCCCATAACTTGTTTGATCTAGAGCCTCTTTTTTAAAACTAACAAAACAATACATGTAATTGAGGGTACAGAATTATCCTTCAAACAGCTAAAACCAAAAGCTATTCAAAATGCACTAATTGAAAAATCTTTATGATTACATTAGTCTGTTTCTCTACAGCAGTATCAGTAGTTAAGCATGATGGCCAAACTCTATACATAATCTCTACAACTAGTTTGTTTGCCACGGCCTATCAGCACTTCAAAAGCTAGAAAACTGGCTGAAACTGGGGTTATTGCTGTAGGTAAATGCTATAAAATACACAGCATATAAAGTACATTTTCAATATGCAATGCTGTGCAGCTGAGACACAAACACAGACTTGTGTTGCAGATGTTGCATAGCGAGCACTGTAAACAGAATATTTTGAATTACATGTGTAATGTCTGAAATATGAGGCCTGTGCCCAGTAATGCAACTAATCCTCTACGTTACATGAGTGCCGAGCTCCTAATCTGCATTCCTAACCCTATGTGAAATTCCCACCAGTACAACGGATTGAGCAGGGCTATTGCTACAGTGCACAAGCTGCCTGACTTCATACACCACGTACAAAGTGGTCACAATGGTTAAAACTTGGACTGTTACAGCCAAAACATAGAGATACAAAAATATTTGACTATATTGAACTTTACATTTAAAAAACGGCCGAACACTTAGACGGTCTTGTGATCCACTGACCGGTGCGGCAGTGGTTGAGACAATTTCTCTTACTCTGTTGATTTCTCTCATTATGCCGGTGGGAGTTTGGGTTGGAATCTCTGTGGGGTGAAATTCAGACGGCCCAGCGTCTCCAGTGGTGGAGTAAAATATGGAGCAACGGATGGAGGTAGCAAGGGGGTGTTTGTATGTATCACGGACACAGGAGCTGTGGGGGTCTTCCAAGTGAAAGGCAAGTGCCCAGTGACAAGAAAAGATGAAGTGTGGGAACGAGTGGCGCTCTCAAATGTGTGGTGTGGAAGGGCTGTGGTAGAGGAGCAGTGAAAATGATCATCTGGTAGAGACAAGAGAGAAATATTCCTTAATGCTACGGGACTGTCACAAGTTAGGAACGGGACATTTTTTAAGATGTCTAAATTCCTCTGGAGCCACCCTTTGAATTCAGCGATTTGACAATCACATTTCCAAGGATTGTGGTTAAGCACGACCTCTTGCAGCTTGGGTAAAGAGGTAAAGAAGTCTCCAGGAAGAGACTGCAGGCTGGTACAATTTAGGTAAATTGCCTGGAGATTATTGAGATTATAAAAGAGGTTTTTAGGAAGAACTCAATCCTGTTATTGAAAAGGGAAATCTCCTGAAGTTTCTGCAGACCCTGGAAGATGCCCTCCGGGAGACTAGAGAGATTATTTGTATGCAAAGACAAACTCCCAAGTTCATTTAGACCACTGAACATGTTCCTTGGGAGAACAGTTAACTCAGGATTGAAAGTCAGCACAAGTAGCTCTAAATCTGTCAAATTACCGAACACAAAACCTGGCACAGTTGAGAGTTTGGTGTCATATACCCACAGACTCCGGAGATTCCTCATTTCTCCAAACGATATCGTGCAAATGCAGAAAGAGCCCATGAGGTAACAACTGCAGTTTATTTCGAGAGAGCGTTAAACTTTTTAGTTTAAGGAGATTGCGAAATGCACCTGGGGCAATGGACTGAATGCCATTTGAACGCAGAAAAAGCTCCTGCAGTTCTCTCAGGTTATCAAACACACCAGAGTCTATTGAACTGAGCCTGTTCATATACACAGCGAGCGTCTCAAGTCTGGTTAATGTGCTAAATATATTTCTAGGCAAGGCTGCCAAATAGTTTCTGGATAAGTTCAGTAGTTTAAGCTTGGCGAGGTTTCTTAGTACTTCATCAGGAAGCTCTGTCAGATGGTTTTTGTTCAGAAACAGCTCCTGCAAATTGACTAGTTTGTCAAACAGGCTGCGCTCAATATCTTTCAGCAAATTATTTTCAAGGATCAACTGCTGAAGGTCCACTATTTCATCGAACACTCCTGTGGGAAGCTGAGTTAACTTGTTGTCCAACAGTTTGAGGGTCTTTAGCTTTACTAAGCCTTTAAAAGCTCCTGGAAAAATTAGGAAAAGCTGGTTTGAAGACAGAATGAGACGCTGTAGCACTGTCATTCCAGAAAAGACTTTGTCCTTCAAGTCTGTTGCATTGGTATTTGTTATCAGAATGTGTGTCATGTTGGTAGGCAGACCTAAAGATGCTAAGTCCTTGATACCGGGACCAAAGCAATGGATGGCATCTTTCAGAATACACTCGCATTTCTTAGGGCAAACAGATGTATTCAGCTGAAGGAAAAGATGGATGATTACAGCTAAACGAAAAACCAACATCCTTGATGAAGTGCCTGGAATATGAGCAGTTATAAATTAGTACCAGAGAATCCAGTTTCCATTTTACATATTTGTAATAATTTGGTACTAATCATAAAATTGACTGTGTGAATGACTGTAGCAAAAACCTAACAATGTACTAAACTTCCGTCCGGATTCTGATGAATACTCCCCAAACTCTGTGGTTTTATTTGATTACAGGCATTTCGATGGTGCTCACTAGGGTTTCTAATTGCTGGTAACTGGAGCCCCCATGGCCCCGACCCTTCCAAGACCCTGCCCCATATTCCACCTCTTCCCCCTGGCCTCACCGCTTCTCTGCATCTTCCCCCAGACCTTGCCCTTTCTCCGCCTCTTCCCCGAAGGCCCCATCCCTGTCGCTCGTTTCTCCTCACCCCCAATCACTCGCTGGATCGTCTCTACCTCCCTCCCCCCAAACTGGGCTCCCTCCGCTCTGGGGCTGGGACGGGAGCTGCTGCAGCCTGACAAGGAACCTGCCTGCAGGTAGGAAGTGGCCCCTGGGCAGGGCCTGGCACGGGTTAATGACTCAGCACCTCTCCCCGCCCCACGGTAACCGGACTTTTGGGGCCCGGTCAGTACATCTGATGGGACACTGACAGATCCCCTTTTCGACCAGACTTTCCGGTCAAAAACCAGACTGTCCAGGTAAAAGCTGGATGATGGCAACTCTGGTGCTCGTCTCTGAGTTCAGAGGACTAAAGACTGATCATCTTTAATTGTTCATATTTGTATTAGCCACAATAAAAGCATATAATAGATCATCACTATTTTGTGATCACTATTGATATTTTAAAGCTCTTCGAAGCATGCTCTTCTTTGAAGATTAAAACATTTATGTTTTATCATCATCATACAAAACAAGCACTCTGACAGATACGGCCAAACAGCTCAATGTAAGCCATTCTCCACATCTATACGGTGACATGAAATTTCTCTTCCAGTTGTAGGGTCATCTAATATTTGGAAATTAGCTTTGAAATTGTATGTATTAACAGAAGCACAATAAGGTTTTAGATCCTGTCATACCTGGGTAAGAGTTTAACTGTGGAGAGAGATCAAAGAGGCAGCAAAATCTAACACAGTGATGATAATGGAGGACTTCAACACCCCATCTACAAAACGATCAAATGGTACAACAACAGCACAAAGTAGAGAGAAGCAATTTCTCAACACTTCAAATTATTGCTTCTCGGAACAGCTAATTCCTGAGCACACAAGAAAGGATATTCTAGACTTAGCCTTAAGTAATATATAGGAGCTAATTCAAGAAATAACAGGAGCTCAACCATTAAGTAATAGTGACCATAATATAATTGGACTCAACATCCAAGGGGGAGGCAAGGTACCAAACAGTGGTACTAAACTTCAGAAAAGGAGATTTCAATACAATGAGGTTCGCAAAAGGGCCCTAATGCTACAAGTAAAGGAAGTAAAATCTATAGAAGTGGCATGGAATATACTTAACCCTGTCCCCCCGCCCCCTCCGCCAAATAAGAATCAAATCTCAGAAGACACACACATATCGCTGAACACAGAGAATTAGGATGGCAACTAATGAACCATTATGGTTAAATGGCAATGTTTGAGAGTCTAATCAAGCCAGAAATAAATCCTTCACAATTTGGAAATCTGACTCTTGTGAAGCCAATAAATAAATAAAAGAAAAAAAATAGGAGCATAAGTTCAACAGGAATTAAGTAAAAGGGAAATTAGGAGGGCCAAAATGAATTTAGAAGAGCAAATAGCTAAAAGTGTAAAAACAAACAACAAAAGACAAGTACATAAGAAGCAGGAGGCCTGCAACAGATGGTGTGGCTGGTTTAGCAAGGTTGAAGGGGCCAAGTAAGGAAGATAAGGACATTTTGAAGAAGCTGAATGATTTCTTGGCATCATGTTTCACCACAGAGGATGTTTGGGAGAGTCCTATCCTGGACCTGCTCAGAGCTGCTCTCAGAGACGGAGATGACAGAAGAAGAGTTTCTGGTGCAAATGGATAATTAAAAAAGCAATAAGTCATTAGGCCTGAGGGTCCATCCAAGAATTCTGAAACAGCTGAGCTGCTAACAGGACCATCACATTGTTCATTAAAAACAGTCACTGTTCCAGTGGATTGAAGGGAAGCAGATGTTGTATCTGCTTAAAAAGGCTCGAAGATTCGGAGAAGTATAGACCAATAAATCTTACATCTGTATCTGGCAACTGCTTGAAATGATCAGTACAGACACTAACAAAACACCTGGATGTTCCTGATCTGATAGATGTAACCAGCACGCTTTCTGCAAAAGAAAACTCTGTCTCAGTAGGATCCTAGAATTCTTTGATTGTGTCAATAAAGAAGCACGTAAAGGAGAACCAGCTGACAATTTATTCAAAACCCACCCTCTCCTCCCAAAGGCCTAAGATCCCACACAAAAAGCCTGCTAAAGAATCTCATCACTGGGTGAGAGGCAAAGCATCCTCATGGATCTAAAGCTGGCCACGGCACAGAAAGCAGAGGAGGATTGGATTGAGGCCAAACATGTCAGAAGATTCAAAACAGGATTGAACATTTATATGGATAACAAGAACATCCAGAGCTGTTAGAATTAATTATGCTGAAAATTCTGTAAGGGATATTAAACCTCATGCTTCAGGGCTTAAGCCATTCCCTGTTGAGAATCAGGACAAGACCTATTGAGGGGCAATTATCCCACTTCCACCTACTGCAGGGTTCTTGCATCTTCTTCTGAAACATGCGGTGCTGGGTACCATCAGAGACAGGACAATGGGCTAGATGGATCTTGGGTCTGATCTAGTGTGGCCATTCCTGTGTTCCTAAGATTTCTCAGTGTATTGTACAAGAATGTACAAGAATGTCAAACTGACACGTTTACATACCAGGACTTGAACCCACATTGCTGGAAAATTAAATATGCCAGATTCAATAACACATTATCTAGCCTATTCTGAATGACTGGCTTGTGCACATCCTAAACCCAGCCCCCAGCCGAATGTTTTTGTTTTTAAAAAAGGTGCTTGAGTCTTACCTTAGAGGCAAAGCAGCCTACAGGCATCTGTAAGCGTATAGCAGACAAGTGAGGACTCTGAGATGATTCTGCGTTTTACATGGGAAGGCTGACATCATAATGCATCCTCAAGATAACACCTCTTAACTTACAATTACGCAAAAACGAATGGTATTTTAAAGGCAAAGGCCAGAATTTATTTTAACTTCACTGCCAAAAGTTAAATTAATATTTAGTCACGTAAGAGAAGTGGGCTGATTTTCAGAGGTTCCCCGTACCCACAGCTCCCATTTACTCCAGTGGGATTTGTGGGTGTGCAGCAAAACACACAAAACCCCCCAAAGGGCTTCTGCAAGCAATGTGCCTTGGGACAAAAGAGGAGGTTACTTACCTCACAGTAACTGAAGGTTCTCTGAGCTGTGTGGTCCATATCAGTATTCCACAGTGGGTATGCGCGCATGCCATGCGCCTGGAGCTGGCGAATTCTGGCCAGCAGTGTCTGTTGGTCCTTGCCCGCGCCCTTGCCTTCCTTGTGCTTCCAACCAAAGGCGTAAAGGGCGGCGCAGTCTGACTGCCTCTCCGGTTCTTTTTCTACAGCTAATCCAGTAAAGAGCCGAAGCAAAGCGGGGGAGGGCGGAGAGCAGAACAGATATGGACCACACGTCTTGAAGAACCTCCAGTTACTATAAGGTAAGTAACCTCCTCTGAGTGCTGGTCCCTATGTGCATTCCACCGTGGGTGACGGACAAACCGTACTTGCGTAGGGGGAGAGTGCGAAGAGCCGGGCAGCAGAGTCATAGAATATCAGGGTTGGAAGGGACCTCAGGAGGTCATCTAGTCCAACCCCCTGCTCAAAGCAGGACCAAGCCCCAATTTTTGCCCCAGATCCCTAAATGGCCCCCTCAAGGATTGAACTCACAACCCTGGGTTTAGCAGGCCAATGCTCAAACCACTGAGCTATCCCTGAATGGGAGGACTCTGTATTGAAAGTGGTCAGGGCCCTCCGTGAATCTGAGAAAATGCTTGTGGATGGGGTGAATATCCATGTGAAAGCACGTGACCTGCAAATCAAGAGCTGGAAACCATGTGTCTTTTTCCAGGGATAGGATATTGATGCCAGAGGGTAGCCCCGGAGTTCTTTAAATTATGTAAGGACTCATCAAAGACTTTTCAATGAGAAGATGGGCTTCATCCAAGGATAAGTCCTCCTTGGTGTTTTCGACTTCCCTGGAAAACCCTGAAGCATGCAATGATGACTCACGGCACAGCACAATGGTCACTGCCATTGACCTAGATGAGAGCCTGGAGGTGAGCTCTGCACATTTGGAATAGTTGTACGTAGTCAACTGCACTGGATAGTTTGCTGTATGAAACTGAAGGCTAGTAGATGTGAAAACCTTTCTTCCCAATAAGTCTAGATATCTCCGTGGCCGCCTGGACAAACAGAGTTCGGTGCCGGGTGGTTAAAAAGAAATTCTGCTTCCTTACCTGGAACAAAATAGCGCTTCTTTGCCCTCTGATGGCTGATGTATGCCTGGTTGCTTTAGCAGGATGCAGAATAGCTTCATTAACTGGAAGTGCTTTTTGACTGGTGATGATATCCAGAAGTTTGTGTTGAGGGTCCTGGATCTTTACTAGGGAGATCTGGAGTTCCTCTGCCACCCTTCACAATAAATCCTGAAACTGTTTATGATCATCCTGAGGGGACGAGAATGCTGGGGTGACTGCTTCATCAGGAAACGAAGAAAAATCTTGTCAGTACCAGTGAATCTTTTCATATTCTTCCTCTTCCATGGGGTCAAGAGGAGGCTCTGACTGTTCTGGTGCAGTGATTCCTTGGAAGAATGCATGGCTCTGTATATCTGGCATATGGGACTCATGTTCCCCAGTATACCTCCTACAGTTGGTTCAAGAGGGGACTGTGAGGGTCCTCAAGGCATCGGATTCCAATGGTCCCAAGGCAAACGTCAAGGCGGAGGTTGGTACCAGGAGGCTCTGGATTTCTCCTGTCTTGACTAACATCTCAGAGGAGGAGACGATGGCTCCTTGGGAGGTTCAGATCCTCCCAAGAAAAAGAAGAAAGGGTCTGGATCCAACGGTTCCGATGGATGAAAGACACACCGGGCAGATGGAAGAGGTGATAGGCTTCTATCAAAGGTTACATCCCTTGGTGGAGTCACAATCTCACTGAGAGAAGGTGCCAATGATGAAGGAAACTGAGGCTCGGGGAAAGAAAGGATGTCTTCTGGTGTAGGATAAGTCTCTCACCTCCCTGGAACTTATGGGTCCAATCTGTTCATGCTGATGGGGTCGGATGAGGGAGACTGTGTGTGGCTGGAGTTTGAGACCAACTTTGGTGGTAGAAGCTCTGATCATGACAGAACTGATAGATTCCAACTTTTTGACTTGGAGGTTCTGGTGGAATGGGTGTCATTGGTGTGGGGGTCTGGTACCTGTAGAGCCCTGGATTCATGAGCTTTAGAGTCATAGCCCTGGGACTCAGGACATAGCAAGTCTTTAAGGGTTGAACAAGCAGATTTGCTTGATTTAGGAAGAGTTGTGTCATTTATCTTCAAAGCAGCTCTTATGTTTGCGCAAACGTTTTCTGCCTTCCCTGATGGGGTGTCCGTGGGTATGGAGTCCCCTGCAATGAAGTCAGACCTGGTGGCAGGAGACAAGCTCTGTGTCAATTCAGGCCAATGTACGGGGGCAATCTCTCAGCCTGCGCCTGACTGCAGACTCCAGGCCACCTTCTCCATGAGGTGTTTTCCAAGCTGGAGTTCCCTCATCTCACAGGCACAGCTAAGGAAAGAGCGGTAGGTATTACACCCAGCTGCAACACGTCCCTCCTCGAGACAGTACACACAGCACAGGTGGTTGCTGCTGACCGAGAGGGAACGGGGGCAGGGGGCAGTTTTTGAAGCTCAGAGTTCTAGGCAAAATCCAATACCCATAATGGGGTACAAAGTCAGAGGGGGCGAGGCAGGACCCCGAGGCCGGGGGAATTGAACTAGAAAACTCTGCTAAAAGCTATAAACTATTAAAACCTTACTAGCTACAAAGAAATACAGTACATACAAAAGGCACTAAGACAAACTTCGAAATATTTCACAGATCAAAGGAAGCTCTGGACACTGGAGGTTCCGACCCAGGCCACACGGCAGTAAGAAGGAACTGGAGAGGTGGTCGGTCCGCTCCACACTTTATGCCTTCAGTTGGAAGCACAAGGAAGGCAAAGGCACATGCACAGAGCAACAAATACTGCTTGCAAAAATTCTCTGACCCCAGGGGCATGAAGTGCCTGTACAGATAGACACCCGCATTCAGAGGACAGTTATGGTCAGGGTGGATGTGGGCCACCAGAAAGTGTGTCATATGTGCCCCAACCGCCCAGTAGAAGTCTGAGTAGAGCCAGAATTCTTTATTCCATCCCCTATCATGAATAAGGTGCAGAAGTACATGCCTCAGAGCAGCCGAATGTCTTGCTTACGTTATGTCACATGTCCAATTCATAACTGGATATACAGGCTTTTGTAGTAGACCCAAAGGAACCTCAGTCTCAGATTCATGTATGTATTTATTTTTAAATCCCCTGTACCTCTGCCAAAGCGTAAGGATCTGGGGAACAAGATCCTCCAGTTTCAGCCACTTCTCCATCACAAGGCGTTTCTGCATCAGAGCTAGAATCTTGGCAGCACCAGTGGGGAATGGGCAACTTTCTACTCCAGACTTAGGCTAAGCAATCTAGGCTGGGCACTTTTCACCTCCTTTCTGTGTCTCCCCAGTTAAATTCCCTTGTCTCTATGAACTGTCTGCAACAAAAACCTAAGTCCATCAGGATCTTGGCAAAAGCAAACTGTTCACAGAATATTGTTTTGGTTCCAGGTTGTGCCTGGGTTTTTAAAAAACCCGCCAAGCTTTTGGGTGTTGGCAGGACCCCTCTTATACACATTCTACCTTAACTTTTCTTAAACAAAGTTCTTTGTCCTGGAATATTTAAAAGTATTTCCACACTGCAGCATGGAAAGGGTCTCAGTCTCACTCATGAAGTGATATTTCCAGACTCACAGCAGGACAGATATGGTAGTGGCAGGAACAACATTGTTTGCAGGCAGAAGACTGTCAAGAAATGAAAGTGTCACCATAGAAGAAATGCTATCAGCACACCACGCTGCAAGCAAGCAGCACTGGAAGATCTTAATAATGAAGCAGAAATGCATCACTATTCTTAGTAAGGTATAAGTTACAGCCTCAACATGGCCTTCATCAATCCAAGATGGAAGACTAAGGTCACTGTCATTGTTTCCAAATATTAATCTGGTGTGTGTATATGGACACACATGCCCCTTACTCAGCAAGAGTGCATGGAGATGGGGCTGAGCCGAAGCCCACTGAAGCCAATGGGAGTCATTCTATTTCAATGGGTTCTGAATCGAGCCCCAGATGTGTGACAGGGGGAATTAGAGAAACATTCCTGACCACCAATAACAAAAGCTATGAAAGTACACACTGTTCATTTACATTTTTATTTCAAATAGCTTCAATCATAAAAATGATTTTACAAGGCTATTTACAATTGCAATGTACAGTTATGCATGTGTGCCTCTTTGACAACTGGGTACCATTCTAGAGCAGCATTACATGTTTTTAAATATAAAGATGCAGTATCACTTCTGATTTAAACTAGCTTTTTAAAAATAAGAGGAAGGTGAGCTTCCAGAGAACGCTAAAATCACGAGCCTTCTATTTTTTGTTAGTTTCAGGGAAGTCATCACCTAAACCAAACGTAGTTTCTGGTTCACAATTATCAAACAAGCTGCAATTCATTGAAAATAGCTGTAAAAACCTGAAGCTATACTGTATAAAATTAACATATTCAGGACTCTAAAAATTGTCAGAAAACCACCCCTTTCCCTCAGACATACAAAAATCTAATTTTATAATTCAAAATTTCATGGGAGAAATTCTAAAGCACTTCCTAAATCTTGAATGTTATGATGACCAAGGAAAATACTAAAAAATTTGCAGCATAAAAAAGCATCTGTGTGTGTTTAATGTTAATATAATATATACATAATACAGTAGAGGATTATTTACCCAATTTCAGATGAACTGGTTCAGCACAATCTTCATAAACACAGAACAAGAAATAAAATAAATAGAATAAAAACTGTGACCATTTTAAAAATAAAAGTGCAATTGTAAAAGTTCCCAATTTAAAGTTTACAAATGAATCTAAACAATCTTTGCTCTGTGGTTGGCTTAGCTTTATTTGCAGCCTATTTTACAGCAGACTTAGTTATATAATGTATGTAATCTACAGTTACCACTAATTGTATCTGAAGGGAAGGAGAACTTTAAAAACAACCCTGAGGGATACACATTTTAAAGATCTGGTTATTTATTTAAAAAAATTTAAAAGTTACATTTATTATTTAACAATTGCTTTCCTGGGTAGACCATTCCTTTAAGTATGTGCATAAATAATATTTATATCAGTCATATTTACAAATCCTAACACACTGAAGTAAAACATATACAGATTTAAATTTAGGTCTGTATACACTTAAATAATTTAATAAGAAAATTTGAATCAAACTCTTCAGTGTGAGGCTGAATTATATAATAGAAAGAAAAAAGACCATCAAGAGTATTTAATAGGGCCCACTAAATAGTTCTGTTCTTCTGAATTCATTATTTTTCAAGAACAATTTACAGAAGATTTCTTTTAAGCACAAACTCTGAAGTCCAACATACTTCAACGTATGAACTGAACTTGCTAATTTGGGGCCAGATCGAGTTTGCTATCTTTCTGTACACCTGAAAAACCACATCTTCCTTTCAAAGTGATACACAGGCAAATAGGGCCGAACCCTGCCCTGAGGTAAGAAGGTGCAATTCCCAGGGACTTCAGTAGGTGCTGCGCTTACTTCCATAGCTGTATTTGAATCCTAAGAAGTACAAAACCTTGCAACAAAGAAAAATTTAAAAGGATTTTTTTTCTAAAAAAGACAGCTGATCTGTTATTCTTAACAATAACTAACTGTTCTTGGTCAAAGACCCTAGGCATTCAGTCATATGATGTCAAAAGCACCCACTAATTTTGGTGCCCACCTAGAAGAACATAGCACCTGACTCTCAGAGGTGCTGAGCACCCACAATTCCATTTGGAGTCAAAGAAATCTGCAGGTGCTCAGGACTAGTGAAAATCATGCTCTAGTTTTCACAAGCCATGCACCCAAAATTAATGGACACACACGACAATTTTGGCCCTAATTAAAAAAATTAGAATACTCTTTAAACAAACACACTGCTCTACAAGTAGTTTACTCATTATCTGGATATTTCTAGTGCCCTGGTACATGGAATATTATCATCACAAATGAAAGACTGACTAACATCTGAACAAGGACAGACTGATTAGCAGTTTGGGGAAGAGCACTAAGCAATAGTACTTGAAAGACGCAGACCATGTGGACATTTTTCTCTTCACTTTTGACTGAACAAGTTAAAATGAATGAAACTAACTCAAAACCCTCTGTAAGTTAACATTTAAACAAACGTAGGACGTGGTTGTAAGTCACAGCTCCAAGGTCCAAGATGCATAGCTTCATGGAATCTTTCCACTAGAGTAAAATATTTTCTATGAAGGGGAGATATAAAGAATACTCACTCAGCTAACAATATTCTTTTCTCCCAAATTCCACACTAATGAGATATTTCAAAAACTCAACAGTGGCAACATCAGTAACAGTGATCCAGTTTTTACACTCTTCTAAAGTTACAAATACTGTTTGAAGTTTAACAGTATAAAAGGCAGGAAAAGGACAATTCTGCTCCGCACTACTGATTAAAAGCTGGTAAATGCCTTCCCAAAATAAAACAGGAAAAGAGCTGCCAGTTGGCATAGGGGACAGTACACCACAAGCGTACTATTAATTCATGGGGAGTAACTGTTAACATAACTGCTAATCTTCACAGTCCTCGAGGAAGCCTCCAAACCATTTATGCCCCAATTATTAATTCCCACGTTGGCATGGCATGTTCAACACCGTCAAGGCAAGGAGGATATTACCCGACACTGCCTTGTACGAAAACACAACGGAAACACAAGGCCTGAGCTGCAAAACTCCTCTTACTAAAGAATCCTAGAGAACGATATCCTCCCTAATAACAACTTTAACAAGCTATCCCCCAGGATTTTATAGAGGGAGAACACTCCCTAGTGGAGTAATTTCCAGTTTTCATTCAGTCCTACATACAATCCTACAGGACTTTTCATGTAAGGGTCAGATCTGGATTTCTGGTGTCCTCTCCCAAAGTTCAGAGTTGCTTAGATCAGTCGATTTCATGGAGTTAAAGAAGGCAGTCCAAATTTTACCATTTTTTATTCTTTCAAAAAAGCAATAAGAACTGACTGGAGGAGTTTTCCCTCAAGGTTTTACTGTTTTATTTGGTTGCCAAAGGCTTTGGGTTTTTTACCCATTTTGGTAGGTTTCTAAAACCCAATATTTTTGAAGTTGTTGCTGCTTGCTGTCTCATAGTTGCAATTTCATTTTCCCAGTGGTCTAGTACAATGCTCTTTGGCACCATCTCATGGTGAAACTGTGCACTGACACTTTAAGTATTCCTGGCACCACTGGATGCAAAAGGATTTGTTTTTTTTAAAAAAAGAAATCAATGGCAGCCCAATAATTTTATAACAAGACCTGGATTTTGGCTCATCTGTTTCTATCTTAACATTGCTGCACACAACGACATGGTAATTAAGACACTGGTAGACCAATCCTTTGGTATTTATAAGCCCTTGATGCCCAGGATTAATATTTGCTAATGCTAAGGGCATGTGAAAACCATTTTCTGCCTCCTAGCAGTAATTCTGGCCTTGCTGGTGCAAAGGTGTTAAAAATCGCTACAACAATACAAATAAAACCTGGTCTGATAAGAGTAATCTAATCCCTTTGTTGGACAGAGTAAGAGTGTATGGAGCCACCAGTCAGTTAAATGCAATAAAAGTGAGACCTAAGGGAAGAAGAATTATTTGGCCTAAGTTCTTCTGCATCCCCCTTCTCAAAGACCCCTACAACCTGTCCTTCTGCAGCCTATGACAATTCAGGATTATCTGAAGAGGAAGGTAAGAGCTCATTTGAGAGTGATGGGCTTCCTTCCTCCTAGGGACTGAGCACCCAGGTTTTACTGCATTCCCAGTACCTGCAGGGGCAGACTTGAGGACTAGCTGCAAGTTCAAACTCTTACTTGTCCCACAGCTGGAAACTCTCTTGTGCTACTAGGTATGAACTTGTTTTTAGTCCATGTAAAATAGAGGGATACACACTAAAACTCCAGGATCATCTTACAGTCACGCTTTCTGATAAAAAGTGAAGAAAGAACTGACAACGATTTCCATGTGGTTTCTGTGGGTCTCTAGTACTGCTGTGAAAAGGCTGTGTCAGACAGCACACTACGCTCACACTGGTGTTGGTACACGGGGTGGAACAATTACCACCAAATATTAACATTCCCCAAATATTCAAAGGACCCTATTTAACTGCCCTGCAGTTTAAACCTTTAAATACAGCTCACTTTGGGCAAGTGAGGCTTCAAAACATAGTAAAAATGTTTTTCTTCTGTTGTACGTCATCTAGCTCAATGTTTTTTAGTGTATAATTTGTACGATGTCCAGCTCTGAACTTTGTATTCAGAGACAAAATAACCGGAAATGTTTGTACTAGGAGAACACTTAGTATGCTGCAATACTAAATAAAGCCATAAAATTACATAGCTCTGAATACTGCTGAAGAAACATACCATGGAGATTCATTGTTACGTTACAGTGATTACTGAATATGAACCATTTTCCTGGGTTAGAGCTTTAGCTTCTGTAGTTGTTCTAGGTTTTGGTGGCCATTCTGGATCAACCAACAGTTCTTGAGCTAAGTGCATGTACTTGGCTTTTGGAATCTTCTTTCTGCAGCCAAACAGGGAGGAAAGGAAGCATCCTCTCCAGCGATCCAAAGGCTCCTGCAGAAGGGACAGGGAAATGAACAGATATGAAAACTAGGCTGCCAAGAGCAAAATACTTTAAAACCACATCCGAAATTTTACAATGACGCATCAGAAACTAATTGGACTTTCATTATGAATTGTTTTAGTTTCTGATTCAGAAATTGTTGTCATTATACAGGATCAAGACAGTGTGATGCAGAATCTATATATAGGGCCGCCTACTCTCTCTTCTGCATTGTGGCAGCAATGAGATTTTAAAAGGTACAAATGCGAGGAGAAAATAAGATTCTGCATCATAGTATCTAGGTCTCATGCACCAGCAATCATTTTCATGTACATTTCAAAGCGTTCGTTGTACTGCCTATAACTGTACTCTTTCAGAGGAACTAGTCAGCTCCCAGAGTATACTATTGAGGAGTAATAGCCTTAAAACACATTTTGTGATGTAACTGTGTCTGTTTGATGCCCAAGTTTGGGGAAAAAACCCTCTAAATATTTTACACATATACATGTTTGTTCAATGGTATCCAACCAACAATAAGCAGTAAGCCATTTAAACTACCCATGCCTATCTGACAGTGTGTGCTATTAAAAGGCATGCAAAGCAGTGAATTAGAAGTAATCTGCTAGTGTGTAGGAATAAATCACACTTTGTTAATTTTATTTTTTTTAAGCCTTCCTCACTCCCCTCATCCTAAACAGGCAATACATGAACCGTAGAAATTTTACTCCACTAACTGGAATAAACAGACAAACACACTGCTAACATATATTCTCGAAATATTTGGTTCCTCCCATTTCTCAGTCTCCTATGTTCACTGTATATGATTGCCATGCTGGTGGATATACATACAAGTGATTGCCCTTATGCTCCCGGGCTTACCCCTGTGCAGAATGAGCCCTAGGAACCACTGAAGTTCTCAAAATCAGGCTCAATTTTGACTGAAGCAATGGCCGGCCTTGTGCAGGTTCTCTGCTCAGAGGCAGACAAAAGGTATAAGGCATTAAAGGTAATAACCAAACCAACAGTGTTTTACTACATTGCATTTTCCATAGACAGTAGCCTCTGGGTGGTACCAAATGCAGTTTGTTGACTATCTCTTGAGGAGGAGGAGCTCCCAACGCCATCACCTTCTACAGCAGCTTAAAAAGGAGTAGTAATTTACCATGTCTGCCATTTCGTTTCACTTTGTTTGTATGTACCATAAATTACTGATCACACAGAGGATGCTCCAACACCTTCTGAAGTCAATGTAATTCATTTAATTGGGAGCTGGATTAAACCCTCAGTTAGGAACCCTGATTTCATGAGAATCAGGACATTTCTAGTCCCACTCTACTGATCTGCTGACATGCAGACTACTACTAAGTGTCTGGAATGGACACTGGTGACACTGCATGTGTCAGTCCCTGAAATTCTAAGCGTGTCATTTTGGAGTGAAAAAACAAGTCAATGGAAAAATTAGAGAGGCCTCACGCTTTGTTTCTCAAGTCCTGTAAGTGAAGCTAAACTTCTTAAAGTACACTTACCTGCTTAGGACATGTTTACAATAATATTTAAAGATGCTTCTGTTAAAATCCCTTTTAATTGTAA
Source organism: Macrochelys suwanniensis (assembly GCA_033296515.1). Lineage (NCBI taxonomy): Eukaryota > Metazoa > Chordata > Testudines > Chelydridae > Macrochelys > Macrochelys suwanniensis. Next base: position 1,307,573 of record CM065783.1, on the reverse strand, counting down.
AGTTACAGAAATATGATAAAGACATTATTTAAAAACAGGTTTATAAAGGCAGAAAACAAACACACACCCATATACCACTACAAAATGCATGATAAAAAAACTAAATTAATCTGCATACAGTTGAATGATTGACAGCAAAATACTGGTCTCCAACCTGAGGTGGCTGGGGTACGGTGAGGCGATATTCTCCTTGTTTGTCTCGACTGAACACAACCTTCCAGAGGATCATGTCAAGGAGGATATTCTGTGAGACATTGCAGTGAGTGGGAAGAATTAAAAAGACTAATGATCATTTGTTGTTAGTGTGCATATAAAAATAAAATCTGCAACGGTGATGTAGGCATAATTAACTCAGTGCAGAACTAAACTCAGCTTTCATTTGACAAAATTTATTTTTGTCAGTATTTGAGAGAGAAACCATCTTCAGTATTTAAGTACTTACATGAGGGCTTTAAGAGCATGAATATATGCTTTACATTAATTCCAATAATGATGAGAACTGCATTTACACAAATAGGATTTTTTTTTTTTAAAACAACGAGTTTTCACACTACTATTTTAAGAATCCCCAGTAAGCACTGCAAGTTATTAGGAAGCTTTGAATTAAGATTCTTTTCTCAAATCACGTTCTGCATTCTGATTAGTCTGATCTTTGGGGTATTTATTTAGCAGTGTTGATCACGTCCAAAGTTAGTTATTAGGTGAACCGGAGCAGCAAACTGGTCAGGGTTTCAGGGGGCATAGGTGCAGATGCTGTGCTCAGAGGCAGAGGGACTTGGTGAGTGGTGTGTCTGGTCTGTCTGTTCTCCAGGAAGGTTGCATGGCTGGGCTGTGGACCCCTGACCAGGCTAGGTGAGACAGGTCTGTCTGTGTCGCAGTGAGGGCAGTGTGGCTGCAACCCTGTGGTCTCTGAACAGACCCAGGGTTTGAAGGGTCAGAGGTTAACCTCGCCCTATGAAAGAGGGGGTAGAGCTGAGCAGTGAAGCTTAGTATATAGTCAGTTGCCAGGTGAACTCCTGAGGTAGGCAAATAAGAGAGGCAAGCTGGTGAGTTTTGGAGGGAGTCTGGCTCCTTCTGTTGGAGGTATAGCTCTACTCCAGGTAGCAAATATGGACAACAAGGGAAGAACTGTGTCCTGCCTCGGACATGCTGTTTCCTTTTCTGTCAGAAGACCAAGTAGATCCCTGGTGCGTGAATGCAAGCTGGTGGCCATACTGCAGGAGAAAATACGTGCTCTGGAAGCACAAGTTTCAACACTTTTTGACAACCACATTTGAAAATCATTACCACAGACACGACAAGGGGAAGAATCTGTGAAAGGAGAACTGGAGAGAACAGAAACCAAAGAAATGGGCTGATGATTCATGACCAAGAACAGAGAGAAAACCAAGAGGCATTCAACCCAGCTAAAAGTACTCATTCAGAATCAGGTACTCAGTGAAGCAACTACAGAGGAACCGGTCTCCGGAGGAACAGAGCAGAAAGCTAAAAGGGACATGCCTCATGGGCATCCTTGCATTATGAAGCAAGCAGCTATAACGACAGGTTTTTCACCTGTCTCAAGAAAGCAAACAATCCTCATCAGTGACTCCATATGAAGAGTGGACGCAGAATTTAGCAAAGAACACAAGGAGAGCAGGATGGTGTGCTGTCACACCAGGGCGAAAACATGAAGTGTAAGTGCAAGAAGGATGGGCTTATTCAATCTTCCGGCAAGTCTCCACTGGTGGGGAGAGACACTGGCTCCAATGCTATGGCATCCCACAGATTACAGAAAAGTGCAGGGATCTCGGAAGGGAGCTGAGGAGGAGGAACGTGCAAGTGATCTTCTTGGAGCGCCTTCCAGGCCCACAAGCAAGAGAAGGCAGAAAATACTGGACGTGAACCATTGACAGTAAACGTGGTGTGAAGCTGAAGGTTTGGATTTGTGGAGGACTGGGCCATATTCCAGTGGGAGACAGGGCCATATGATTTCAGCTATTTACACCTGAAATTTCACGGTGTTGTGATTTTAGGGGTCCTGACCCATAAAGGAGTTGGGTGGTGGGGGGGTCACAAGATTATTGTAGTGGGGGTTGTGGTACTGCTACCCTTACCTCTACCTTCAGAGCAGCTGGAGAGCAGCAGCTGCTGGCTGGGAGCCCAACTCTGAAGTCAGCGCTGCCCCCAGCAGCAGCGGCACAGAACTAAGGATGGCATGGTGTGGTACTGCTACCCTTCCTTCTGCGCTGCTGTCTGCAGAGCTGGGCCTCAGTCAATAGCCACCACTCTCTGGCTGCCCAGCTCTGAAGGCAGCAGCGCAGAAGGAAGGGTGGCAATACCGCAACCCCCCCCTAAAATAACCTTCTGACCCCCCGCAACTCCCTTTTAGGTGAGGACCCACAATTTGGGAAACGCTGGTCTCCCCCGTGAAATCTGTATAGAATAGCATAAAAGCACACAAAAGACCAGATTTCACTGTCCATGATCCGTTTTTCAGGGCCGTGAATTTGGTAGGGCCCTAGGAATAATTAATGAATGGGATGTTTCTAGTGGGGCTCCAGAGGGATCAGTTCTGGACCCAATTTGTTCAATATTTTCATCAATGATCTGGAACTAAATATAAAATTACTGCTGATAAAATTTGTACATGGCACAAAGATTGGTAGAGTAGTATATAATGAGGACCGGACAGTACTAGAGAGCAATCTGGGTCATTTGGTAAACTGGGCCCATTCAAACAAAACATCTTTTAATACAACCAAATACGAAGTTCTCTCTCTAGGAATAAGAAATACAGGCCATCTTTACAGAACGCAGCAACTCTAAAAGGACTTAGGGGGCAAACAGCTGAGGATGAGCTCCCAGTGTGATACTGTGGAAGAAAGGACTAATATGATCCTTGGATGTATAAACGGGAGCAATAAGTAGGAGTAAGGAGGAGATTTTACCTCTGTATACAGCATTGTATACAGAGCCATGCTGGAATATGGCGAACATTTCTGGTGGCCACATTTTTAAAATGATGTTGAAAAACTGAAGATGATGCAGAAAAGAGCCACAAAGATGATTCAAGAAAATGCTTTACAATGAGATATTTAAAGAGCACAATCTGTTTAGCTAATCAAAAAGAAGAGAGATGACAATTACGGTGTGTAAGCACCTTCAGGGAAAAAAATACCAGGTATGAAAGGACTTTACTCTAGTAGTGAATGGCAAGACAAGAGCCGATGGCTGGAAACGGAATCCAGACAAGCACAAAGTAGAAGGTAGACACACATTTTAACAGAGGGTGATTAACCAGTGAAACAAATTATCAAGGGAAATGGTGGATTCTCCATCTCTTCATCTCTTCAAATCAAGATTGAAGTAATCCTGGAAGATATGCTTGAGCCAAACCCAATTCACTGGGCTCAATACAAGGGTAACTGGGTGAATTTAATGTGCTATACAGTGGGTCAATCTAGAGGATCTAATGGTCCCTTCTGCTGTTAAACTAAGAGTCACACTTGTGATCCAACATAAGGATAGTGACACACACCCTAAAAAAAATAAATGTCAGAAGTCTGTGTTCAGCACAGTTCACTGCTGCTGTACATTACGTTGAATTAAATAACAATGCTTAACTCCATTATTCACATTATTTCTTATTATATTAATTATCTGTATTATGAAACTTTAAACGTTGTTTAAATACATTAAATAACGTTGTTAAAATACATTAGAAGTACAAACATAACTGTACTCCATCAGCATTTTATATAGGATGTACTTGTACCCCAGGAAAAGGCTACACGGAAAAGACCACTTGTTAATCTGAGCTACTTACCTCCACCAAGATGGATACAATTGCATTGATGATTATAATGATGAGAATTGTTATACGCCACTGATATGGTACACAAACTAGCTGCAAGACAAAGTTGTCAGAGGTGAACAATGTCCACTGTATGCATCGAGCAGTTACACACACAAAATTGTGTACATATGAAATAAAGCAAATTTGAAACCTCGAATTTTAACTCCTATTTTATTGCTTAAACACGACTCTTTGTGATGGGGCAGATAATGCTTATCTGCAGAGTGCATTAGGTAGTATCACCTCTCATTCTACAGTATCTTGCTGAGAAAGTGTTAAGGGTTTTAAACACATGCTTCTTCTGCATTAGTTAGATCTAAAGGGATTATTTTTTTTAAATAAAAATTAAAAAATGGTGAGACTAATTTTATATTTGGTTCTCATTTGACTCTATAGGTACATGCCAGATTTCATTAGGCTCGTCTTCTGGTTGAATCTGAACTCTAGCTTTCAAAGGGTCAATCTAGCCAATGGGAACTTTAGACTGGAAGAGAAGCCAGCCAACTTATTTTATGAGGTATAAAGTGTATACACTGCTTGTTGAATCTTACCTCAAGAAAGCTGTCAATGGATTCAACTGGATACAACATGATGAATAATGTGAAGATATAAATTACTATCACAGATATAACAAATAGAACTGTAAAAAGAAAAAAAGAAATGCAACTTTAAACATACTGTCACTCTTAGCTTTTGCATATATATCTATTACAATAACCCCTGAACAATAGTTCACAAAATGTATTTTGCATTCGTAGACCATATACAAGTACATATTACATTAAACGGCCACGGCTTTTTTTTTTTTTTCTTTTTCTCCCCGCTTGGAGCGGCAAAAAAGCTAGAGCCGGCCCTGAGCATACCATTCAAATTTCATGCATTTTACTTTGGGGAAAAAAAGTTTAAATTTGTAGAATGTGAGAATTACTGCATTAACCTTTCCAAATTCCCAGAGGAAATCTTGAATATTCTACAATACTGCCCCATCTATTTTCACCTGAGAAACTATCCCCTCCCTCTTCTCTTGGGGGAACCCCACATTCTTGCAGCAGCAAATCTGTTACTGCAAAAGCAGCACACCATGCACCTAAACAAATGTGCTAAATGAACAAAATATGCCTACTGTAATTTGGAATTCTTACTTAGAAAAATACAGAGGAATTGTATATAATGAGAAGAGACGTACCATTTTTGTAGCAAGGCTGCCTAAAGGGCTTCCCTTTAGAAAAGACAATTGCCACTATGAGGTACTGAAAGCTGGAGATAAAAAACACCGTTGTGTTTTCATAGTTTTTGATATTGTGCTCATCATGAAGAGTCTCATTCTCATGTTGGGAGGAACTGGTGTTTGTGGCTGTTGATAAGTTACATGCACTGCAAAACAGAAGAACATTTAACACGGAGACAAAGTAGAGGAATACAGTAAGTTTTAGCCTGGTCTTTATTGTGAAAATAATTCCAGTATAAATTGCTACAGAGGTTATGGTGGGTATATTTTAGACATTTTACTAGAGTTAATGAAGTAATTCACAAAGGCCTCTGTGTCAGGTGGTGACTGAGGTCACAAACTGGAGTTTCTTTTGTGCCCCGTGAGTTCTGAATTCTTTTGTGTTTCCATTGTGTCAGTTAGTGATACGAATTGTGTAGGCCTTATTGTTCTACTGCCTCTACAGGCAGTAGAAAGTGAATTTTACAAACTGAAAAATAAACAAAGTGAGACTGGTATAAATAACGGCCTGTAGCCCAGTTTGCTGCCGCTTCATAATAGGATGATAACACTTCATTATATAGAGCAGAAATAGGCATAAAAACCCTGAAGTTTGGATCCGAAAATTGCTCTGAACTTCCGGGCTCTTCAGATTCAGGGCTCCAGTGCAGGCCTACTTCTGCTAATATTAGCAACTGGAAGTAATTGCTAAGACTATCTTGGTACACAAAACCATCATACAAAGGTTATTACTTTCCCTTCCTTTCCACCCTCCACACAGCGACGTAAACGTTGATAGTCCATCTCTGATGGTCTCTTGTGCTCCCTGCAGCCATTCCTTATAAGGAGGTCACAGAACTCCCCCCAGTACAGTATCTTCAACCCTTAGAATACAGTCCCGTAGTGTTCTACACCGTGGTACCGCAGCTCAGTGAAACTTCTGTACTTCACCTCCTCTAGCAGCCCAACCCCATAACACACACTTCACTAATCCTCCTAACCCGGACAAAATGAAGCCCATTACGCCTCTGGCCCTGATCTAACTTCCTGAGCATGAGAAGATTATTCCTCTTCCCCCAAAGGCTAATCATCTCTCACTCTCTGCTCACCTTGCAACATCCCCAGCCCTTTGCCAGTTCTTCCACACACCAAATCCTGATCATCTGACATGACCCCACCTTTCCCTACTTGTCCCCACGAGTCTTACAGGCAGCAGGAAAGAGGGAGACCTCTGGTTCTGTGAAAGAGGCTGGCAGGGCAAGCTGAGGCCCGCTCCAGGCAAGAATCCCGTTGTAGTTTGATTCCAAGAAATCAGAAGCCTTTTCTCCTTCCATGGCAAGGAAAACTGCACATTAGCCAGTTGCCAGGTGAAATGCACCTTGGAATTTGCTAGTCACCCAAGGGCATTAAAATATTTATAATCCATCCCCCTAACCAGTGTTACCATATTCTGTATTTACCAGCGTACAACTTACTCTGACTGTATGCTCCAAGGCTCATACCAGGGTTGCTGTTTGACCCAGATAAATCCTACGGTTTGGAAACCAAAGCAGGTGATAATCTGAGACAGAACTGAGCAGAGAAGTTGACCTGAGATGAGGCCTGAAGGTGGCCTTTGTGCAACCAGCTCCTTCCAAGCAGGATTTAAACTCACTGTATTGGGAGAAAGAAAATCAAGGACCATTTACAATCTGCACATTTCCAAGTATTAATTTGTTTAACTTTGATGGAGTTAGGCTATGTCTACGCTAGGAGCTCTGGGTGTGATTCCCCTGCTCCCATACCATACCATGCAAGCTCTCCTTGGGCTCGCAAGAGGATAAGTAGCCATGGCAGCACAAGTAGTACCCGCCTGAAACTGGGCTGCCATGACTACACAGCTGTTTATACTCACACTAGCTTGACGAGAGCTAGTGCAAGTATGTGCACGCAAGCTGGGGGCTCTCACCCCTACCTCGTAGCCTAGACAGAGCTTCAGAATGCTCTACTTGAGACGTTTTGATATCTGCATTGTCCCAAGTGGCTTTGGTGGTTCTGAGTCATAGTAATGTGTATCAGTTTGCACAAGGCAGCATCTTGATAGGCTGGAGAAAGCCAGCCTTCCATTGGCTAACCCAGCCTTGTGGCACCCAGGGGAGCCAAGGAACAGGGGGCCAGAGTAACAGCAGAGGTAGACCAACCCCCTCATCTTCATGGCACCTGTAAGAATCACAGCAATTACAGGTTCCCTGTCTTTGTCTTCAGAGAGTATACCTCAATTTCAAGAGCAGTAATTCATCTGTTAATATCCCCTACGTTAATCATGATCTGCTTGCTTTTCACGTGTGGATAAATACATATGCCTACAGCACCAGTGAGATGTAATCTCTTGTGCATAAAAAAAATCCATCTGTGAAAATGTAAACAAATAAGTGTAATCGCACCATGATCTTTGGGATGAAATGAGTCTTAACTCTCTAAATAAAGCTGCTCACTTTTGATCTAATTTCAGCCTCACTGTACTGCCAAGAGACGGATTCATGACATCACGGCTGCTAATCAACTGTGTGTGGTGACACAACGTCACACACCTGAGATCGCTCCGATTTAGTGCAATACTTTAGCATTTGATTTTCTAATTCACACACTGTTTGGGGGATATTCCCACAGTTTTGTTCACCCTTTTCTCCTACATTCCCCTAAGGAGAGACAGACGTAAGTGGCATCTCTCTCTCTTGGGACAGAAAGGGAAGGAGAGAAGGAGGTTCCTGTGCTCTTGCCTGCTGGTGTGTGTGAGGTGGGGAGGGTGGAAGGTCAATCCCTTCTCCTACCCATCCCCAGTGTACAGAGACTGGGAGAACATCCAGCAATGAAACAGTAACTACTGAATGAAAGCAGAAATCACAATCAAAAGCACAAGGGCCGCAAGAGACCTGTGGCTGCACAGGGACCACCAAGAATATACGTACTCACATGGCAGACATAACTAACCATGTCCATTTAGACCATTTACATGAACAATGGGATTGAAAACATGAAGTAAAAGGTTTTTTATATTCAGGGTTTTTTTAAATAACCCCATCTCCCTCCCATACTATAGCTACATGCAGAACTGTAGAAGAAAGATTCAGGGAGACCCTTGTCAGAAATGTGTGTACTTTATCATACAGTTTACTCAGACTTTTGAGATGCTACCTTTACAGTTACCAAAACAAAAGTCATGTTGATGGTAGTGGGAATATTTAACAAGATACTAAAAAGTATGTGCTTGAGACACACATTTGCTCTTTTTTCATAGTTAAACAAACAGCTGATTGCTAATAAAACAAAACATCAGAAGTAATTCAGCACAATACTCACTGGTAAAGACAACAACCAAAATGATTGCCAGATCGATGAAAAGAAACTGGAAATCTCCTAAATTACTCAGGATCTATACAGAAAACACAAGTGCAATATTACTCATTTCTTCACATTAAGAAACATTTTACAGCTTTTAAAAAAAATTCATTTGCATGAATACTTGCACCGAAACTTTATAAACAATGGGTGGATCCAGTAATGGGCTGAGTGTCCAAAGTCTGTGGGAGTCAGGAGTACTGTGCACCTTGCAGGATCAAACCCTGTGGTAGCAATGTACTGTATGACACTAACGCATGCAGATTCAAATAGATTTCTAGGTAGTTTTTAAGTGCAAGTTGTTCTTTGGCCTAATGAGTAAATGACAATGCTGTCTACACCCAGCGAACAAAGGCGATCTTAAACCCTGAAGTTCCCCAAGGGTTCTACATGAGAAAATCCCATTAATTTAATCACACAGCATATGGCTCAAAAGCTGCTACTTCAAAACTCCCTTACTACTAACTGGTATTCTGAATTAAAAGATACAGAGGTGAATCAACCAATAACCGTTAAAGTGGAGGGAATTTCCACTGAGGGCCTTTAAATTAAGTCATTTCTGCCAAAATACACCCAACCCATTTTCTTCCCCACAACTCAGTATCTTCCAGTTGCTCTATCTCAAGCTGTATATCATTACTGCCGTGTCATTTGTTTACAGCACTGTTCCTTTGGTGGTTGTTGATACTATGGCATGGTAACCAATGGGAAAACAGGTCTTCATTCTACACGTTCTGTTAGGTTTTCATATTTTATTGCTCTCTCTCGGTACATACCTCCATCACAGCAGTTCTGAGAGCCATTACAACCTGATTTTGGGTTTTTTTTGCCTTTAATAAACAGAAAATGTTACCACAGTATTCCTTATACTAACTACTGAGAAGGACATGAAACACTGTGAATAATACCGTGGTAATGTTAGCTAGTTATCAAAGGCAAAGTTGTAATATTTTTAGATGACCATTATATATATTATCTAGAGAACGAAGACACGATGAATCTTACCATAATCACCAAGCTCCCAAAGAAATTGACAGTACATTAATTTGCACCAGCCAGAGGTTAATTTGCTTATCTTAAACCCTTTGAATTATATTTAATAATGTTTGAGTGCTATATCGTCAAATACTCACAGAATATAGTAGGGAAACGCTGAAATACTGGATAATGCTGTACAAAGCCATAAACTTAAATACGCAAAAGGAAGTTATTAAAGCAGCACGGCCTTCCCTGTAAAAACAAATACATCCATGTAACTAAAGCCATTTAAGCCAACAATTATAGCCTGGTTAGCAAAAGGATAGCTAGCACTGAACAGAATAGCCAACACAGTGAGATATTTCTGCTAAAGATTGAAAGGTCAAAGACATGTAAAGAAACTGAAAAGAAAAAAAAAGGGAAGGGGGCGGAGAATACATTTGCTAGCTGATCACAATTATGAACATGCCATCTACAGAGAATCACCAAATTTCTGCTTGATGTTGTTTAATTTAAAAAAGGTTTACTGGAAAACCAATAAATAAATAAATTAAAATGCACCTCTCTTCTGTGGTGGCACATTGTTACTCAACAGATATGCTCTCTGTGTGCATTCAGAATCCGATCTGCTGACTTCAGGGACACAAATTACTTCTGTAGAAGCGACAAAGAGTCCTGTGGCACCTTATACACTAACAGACGTATTGGAGCATAAGCTTTCATGGGTGAATACCCACTTCTTCAGATGCATCTGAAGGTGCATTCACCACATCCGAGTCAAGCTAGCCTCTAGGCCGGGGCCAGAAGCAGACAACTCCGGTCTTCAAGGGAGCCCCGCCAGCTCTTCCCACCGCTACCCGGAAGAGCCTGAAGCAGACGATACTTGTCATCCGAAGAAGTGGGTATTCACCCACGAAAGCTTATGCTCCAATACGTCTGTTAGTCTATAAGGTGCCACAGAACTCTTTCAGTGTAGTAGCCGTGTTAGTCTGTGTCAGCAAAACGAAAATAAGAAAGAAAAACTTGTAGCACCTTAGAGACTAACAAATTTATTTCAGCATAAGCTTTCGTGGGTTAGTACCCACTTCGTCGATGATGCATCCGACGAAGTGGGTACTAACCCACGAAAGCTTATGCTGAAATAAATTTGTTAGTCTCTAAGGTGCTACAAGTTTTTCTTTCTTATTTTCGTTTTACAGAACTCTTTGTCGCTTCTACAGATCCAGACTAACACGGCTACCCCTCTGACAAATTACTTCTGAGTACTTATTACAGAGCCTGCACAGCTGCAGTATACTGAACCAGATTCTACTTTGGCTCATGCTTCAGGAAAGTTGTTAACCAAGTTCCAGTTGCTGGGTCAAAAATCAGTTCTCAGAGACTCCATCTGAAACGTCAGTGGGTTTCCCCCAAAAGTTATCGCTAAGGGCAGAAGTCCCTGAAGAATTTTTATTGCTGGTGATTATGCAGAAGCAGGAAAGAACATTGCTTGCCTCTCAGACCCCAGGTTAAGTTTGTAGGGACTGACAACACCTAGAAAGACACACCTTTATAAATGTAAACAAAGTAAACACTAAACATTGCTGGTCCAGGAGACAAACATGAAACCCCAAGTGCCTCCTTTACTGTCTCTCTTCAGAGCAGAACTGCATTTCAAGACATGAACAGAATCTGTGGCTTTTTCAGTCCTGAATGGTCTCTCTCCAAGAGCACAGATATTAGAATAGTTGTTAAATCTGCCTGTAAACGCCAAAAAATTAATCTTGATTTCTAATGGCAGCAAATCAATTAATTCTTAGGAATTTTAATATACCTTCAGACTACTTTGGAATACTAAAGGCTCACTCACAACTTTAAGGAAGAATTTAATTTTACATGGACAAAAATTGGGATAAAAACATATGGGATCATGCTGTGGAAATACAATACATTACTCACAGAGGCCTTTACTAAAAGCGAAAAATATTAAGGGTTATGTCTGATCCTCAGGATCCAAACTGGGCCCCTCTCATATCAAGTAGGAAGTTAAACAGTATATGGAGAAAAACAGGCATGCACTGCTTTGATTTTATATTGCTGGCATTTAGGATATTGCCTTGCATATAGTGCTATACCAACCACATCTACTTATGGGAAACAGTTTGTTGAAAATTCTGAGGTGCGTTACCTGATAAGGTTTGGCACACAGGAAATACTTGGAGTTCTGGAGGTGAATGGTGATGCCACAGAAGCCTCAAGTTCAGACAGTGATATACCACCATGGGCCTTCTTCAGTGCCTGCCAGTTATCATGAGGATAGTTAGAGATTTTTTTAATAATCTTTTAGCTTTAAAATTCACAATAATGTGACAATAGCTCCTTAAACAAAATAGAAGTGTACTTACACCACAGTCATTTGCACCATCTCCACACATGCCAACATAGTAACTATAAAAACCAGACAAGTTTCAGCATTCTACTTCATTCCATAACTGTAATACTTATTCCAATTATACTGAACACTTTTATACAACCTTACGCTTTCCAAGTGCTGTGCAGACATTAACGAATCCTCAGGATAGCAGGTGGTTATTATTATCATTGTGTAGATAACTTTTCTGTCTCAGTTTCCCTAAGTGATTTGCCCCAGGTCAAGAAGCAAGCTATGGTCAAGGCCACAGCCAGGATTAGAACTCAGAAGTTTGTGACCACCTTTCCCATACTTAATCTACTGCACCATGCTGCCTCTATAGCTTGGGAAAGGTGCATCTTGCAATATTTTGTTATATATTTTTCAACAAATTAATTCTAAGGTATCAGATGGAAACAATCACTAACACTAGAAAAACCTACATCAGGAAAAAAAAAAAAAACAGCTGCAAAAGTAAACCAGCCGTTAGACTAATCCCCATTAAAAAAAAAAGTAGGTGCCAATTTGACCGGACATGAATGACTGAATAAACAGAATAAACAGAATTCATCCCATAAATATGTACTTGTTTAATAAGTAGAAATTAACTGAGGATATTAACTGTTTACACTAAGCAAAGTAACAAGATTTTTGATTATGCCTCAGAAACACATTGGTCAATTTAGTCTAAAGTGATGCTGTACCAAATTAAATTCTTCAGTTGCAACCTCCTGAGAAAGCAGCTATTTAAAAAAGCTGTGTTTCACAGTCCTCCAATAAACGACACTATTTTTGAAATAGCTCTATTAACTGTCCAATTTGCCAACTGAGATTTTATAGTCTAGCCTTTTTACCAGGCAAAATGTAAACAGCTCAAATAGTAAAATGCTCTGTTTTCACCCAAGAACATTTTTCTAACACACTAAACACACAACATTTTCAGAAACAAATAAATACTCACTCCACATTTTGTAACGCTTCCACTAGCTGGGTTTTCTGATCAGGTGCCATGCGGGCAAATACAGTGCCATGCAACACCAGCTGAAAGACAACAGATTTCTTACCAACATTAGCCACAGTGCAAAATCTGCACATCATCCGAAAGGCCAAACACCAGTCAGGTTACTAACCTTGGGCACAAGGTCCTGAAAATGCTCCAGTATCACTGCAAATGACTTTCCATTCATTGCAAAATGGTATTTAGTCAGCTGGAGGTCCTCAAGACTTTCATGGACCAATTTAATCGGAATATCCTGTATCAAAACAAGAAACTCTGGTTATTTTAGTCATAATATACTTACCCATATTCTTAATATTTTAAGGTACTATACAAAGGATCAACAGAAGTAGTATCCTTGGAAATACAGCTTTAACAAAGGTTGCTGAGAATTTTAATTTGAGCTGCAGGAAACCTTGTCAAGAGTAAATCACACTTATTTAATAGCAAAAATTCTATGGTTTATTACATAGTTAATTATAAATAAATATTTTAGAACAAGCCCTTTAATAAAAACAGATTTTTGATGTATGAAAGAGTCACTTGCAGCTGCACCCTCAATCTACCAGTTATTTTTTTAACATGTGTTTAGAGTAACATTTGATATTTTCCTGCTGGTTGGTGTTTTAAAACTTAAAGCAGTAAGCAGAACTGGAGCGTGCAGAGTGCAGAGCCCCCGGGCACAAATGACATTGAGTCACAGGTCTCATATGGGAGGATGCTGCTGTGTCTGGGGCCAGTCTCGGCAACTGGGCAGTTTTTTGCTGCTTTGGAAAGGTGGTCGTTTAAGACACTACCCTGCAGCACTGATGACAAATGTGTTTTTTTTAACTGACTCAAATGGGAATAAGATCAAGGCCTTAAGTGGAGGCAATGTAACAGTGTATAATATATCTTGGGGTGGTATCTTTATGCAGACCAGTGTTCAGTAAAGCTGTTGTCTTTGAGACAGGTTTCAATATAATTACTTTTTTCCCCGAAGAGGACAAAACCCAGCACTAAGTAGATCTGTTCCCTCAAGAGCAGAGTTCTGTTTCAATGTAGTTTCATTATTTTAATGTATGCACCGTGCTTTGAAGAGGAGAACAACAATATAAATATTACTATTATTACTATCTATCTCTTAGGTGTACTTTAAGCTAAGGGCCTTAAAATTATGCTCCTCTGCCACAGGTAGCTGATGGCTTACCAACTACACCGCTGGGTAGGATTTTGGTGTGCTGGCCAACAGACAGCTTCTGCAATAGAGGGGCACACCCTGCTGGCCAGCTGAGCGCATCCGACCCAGATTTCCTGAACTGGTCTCAAACAATTTTTCCAGACTGAAAATGAATCATCTTTGAGTTTTAGTTGTTAATTAAACCAAGCAGAGTTCAGTGAAAGATCAAATCATAGGAATTTCTTTCTCGAAACAGTTTGCGGTTCTAAGCCAGCCCCATATTATGAATGGCAGGATTGTGCTGTATTTCTGGGATTGCATTTCATTGCATTTTCATTGGTAAGTTAAGTAGTGCAGATATTATGACTTGTACAGCTATGTACTAGAATAATGTAAGGAAACTAAATAAGTGAACCTAGCAGTAAATCTCACGCTAACACTTGTTGAGATAAAGCAATGCAGAAATTACCTGTGAGTTAATGGCTGGTGATGAATTAGTGCATTTTGTGAGGGTATCTGCATAATGCCAGTTTATCCTGGCAACTTGCCCATCCTTTGGAGGTAGCGCTTCAGCAATAATGACCTTATCCTGAGGTAGAATCATTCCACAGTCTCTAGCCACAGAGATAGCAGTTAACATGTTATCACCTGTTAAGCAAGTAAAGTAAAAAAAGGGTTTTATTAAAAAAAAAGGCAATATAGATGATCATCAGGAAATGCATCTTTCATCTTCCTTCCAAGCATCTCAAAAGTGCTTTATACATATTATTGAACTAAGCCTCATACACCCCTCCTTTTACTAATGGGGAAACTGAGGCACAGATCGGTTAAACGACTTGCCCCAAGCCACACAGGGAGTATACAGCACAGTAAGGAACAGAGTCTAGATCTTCTGACTCCTAGTCTTGAGGGTTGTCACAAGATCATACTTCCTCTCTTCAGATACCAAAAGCAGAAACGTTATTGTCCCTTTCTCTTCTTGTTTCTGTATAATATCAAGCTTTTTCTATATAAGAGAGTGAACTTGGACCAAAAAAACTAAATACAACTCAGCTTTACACTCTGGATGTTAAATATAACAACCCACATAGAACATATAACACATACATGGGGGGGAATGCATTATACCCTTTCAAAACAATACATTTATTTGTTCCCAAAATGTTGGATTAACTATATTCTAACCTGTGACCATGACAGTGCGAATGTTGGCTTTATGCAAGTCTTCAAGTACAGCAGGGGTTTCTTGCTTTAGTTTGTTTTGCATTATAATTAACCCCATAAAATCCATGTTGCTTTCAATGGCATCTCTGTAACAACAGGGGAAAAACATTTTCAGAAAAATTACAGCTAATTGATGTAGGGTGAATTGTTTTTTTTAACAATGTGACTATGCGTTTCTGGCAAAGCAAAGAGAAAGATTTTATTTTTGTGAAAAATAATAAAAAGATCGAGCCTCATAAGTGATCTGAGAAATAATTTCTGTTCATTTTTAATTAAGTTTATTTATTTAAGGAAAAATAAAATGTAATCACAAAAGTGGAAAGGAAGTCACTCGTTCTGTGCAGTAACTGCATTTCTTTGAGATGCGTGTCCCTGTGCGCGCTCCACTTCAGGTGCTCATGCGCCTCTGGAGTCCTTGATCAGAGATTTTCTGTCCATTCAGCCTGCACATGTGCGCTATGCAATCTCGTGCCACACACAAGGGCATATAGGGCTGCACATTTTTTTACATTTAGCTGGAGACTCAAATCTTGGAGGAGAGAGAGAGGGCTGTCTGGGGAAGTTAGTACCTTTTTGTAAGATCACCCCTTGAATAGCCAGCCATCGAGATATGGGAAAACTCAAATTACTTCTTGCCAAAGATACACAGCGACTACTGCTAGACCCTTTGAGAACATTCTTGGGGCCGAACAGAGACAAAAAGGAAGTATTCAATATTGAAAATTATCCTGGCCCATAGTGTTTCCTCTATGCAGGATGTATTGCTATATGGACATAGCTGTCCTGTCGACTGAGTGCTAAAAGACAATTCTCCTGGTTCTAGAGAAGGGATTATAACTGCCAGAGTCACCATCCTGAACTTCTGAGACTTTACAAATTTGTTCAGTCATCTTAGTTCTAAGGTTGGTCTCAACTCTCTGTCCTTCTCTGGCATGAGAAAATACTTTGAGTAATCCCCTTTCCCTGTGAGGGGATGGGACCAGTTCTGTCGCTCCTAAATGACGGAGCAAGTATACCTCTTGACTCCATATAGTCTTGTG
This sequence comes from Macrochelys suwanniensis, assembly GCA_033296515.1. Lineage (NCBI taxonomy): Eukaryota > Metazoa > Chordata > Testudines > Chelydridae > Macrochelys > Macrochelys suwanniensis. Next base: position 1,291,363 of record CM065783.1, on the reverse strand, counting down.
AGAGGTCCCCGAAGAGGGAGGGGGAAGAAGGGTGGGAGGGAGCGAGGGACATGAAGCGAATGATGTAGCCTGATGTTATAACCTCCATGGCCCACGTGTCTGTTGTACTATACTGCCAGGCCTGCTGGAAATGGGAAAGGTGGTGTCCAAAAGTGGTGGCAAAAGTTTGCAGCTTGCAAACTAGAGGTGAGGGAGGAGTCAACCCTCAACCAACCCAAACTGTTGTTTCAATGATAATTGGGCACTCACTGAAGGGGGTGGGACGCTCGTTTCCTCTGGAATTTGTCTCTTTCAGAGGGTTCAGTGATTCTGTGAAATCCAGAGAACTGGGCTCAGCACAGTCTCTGTGCAGGCTGAGACCTGCTAAATCTCCTCTTGTTCCTAGGAGTGTATATACCAAGGGACGTCAATGTGGCCCTGTAGTCCTTCAGTGTGTGCAGAGACTTGTCCATAGTTCCCAAGAAGAGCTTCTGACTACCAAACTGCAGGCCCTCGACAGTATTCTGAACCTTTCTTGGGAACCCTGACAGCTGGCACCACGATGCCCTTTGCATGACAACTGCTGTGGAGATGGTTCTGGGACAAGGACACTTAGAGAGAGGTTCCAGCTAATAACTGACCCTCCTTAATGAAGGCATGGAAATGCTCTCTATGCTCCTGTGGAAGATGTGCAATAAAGACTGCAAACTTGCAAATTTGCATAGACATACTTGGCCATGATCCCGATAGTCTGAAATCCGAAATTGGAGGGTTATAGATGAATAGGCCTTTTGGCCAAAAAGGTCTAATCTGGTCTTTATCATAAGGGGTAGACCTGGAGTAATACTGGTTACCCTGATCATTTATGGCATCCACCACCAGGGAATTAGATGGGGGGTGAGAAAACAAAAATTCTGAGTCCTTGGGGGGGACATAATATTTCTTATCTGCTTGTTTACCAGTTGGTGGGATGGTGGCAGGAGTTTGCTACAGTCTTTACTGGATCCAGAAGCACTTCATTAATGGGTAGCGCAATCCAGGTGGGTGTAGCCAACTGTAGAATGTCCGGGAGTTTGTGTGGCGAGTCTTTAACCTCCTCAAGAGGTAAGTGGAGGGTGTCAGCCACCTTCTTCAGAAGGTCCTGGAACTGGTGGAAATTGTTGGCCATCGATGGTGACGGAGGCATGACTGCATTGTCCGGAGATGACGATGAAATAGGAGTTTGAGGGGTAGCCTTTGTCTGTCCTTGCCTCTTGTTTTTCTCCTCATGTTGGGGGTTTGGTGGAGGAGACTGTGTAACTCATCTCCCAGTGCAATGGAGCCAGATGTCTGGCAAATTGTTACTTATACACTGCCCAAGGATCCCAGTATATCCATAGGGGGGGAGGGGGGCAGATAACAGAGGGGATGATACCCAGGACTAATCCCACCATCCCTGATGTCTTGTTGAAGTATGGGTTCCTATAATGATGTGGAGGGAACCCTGCACTGAAAGGGGGAGACTGACTGAATGTCTCCTTCATCCTCCTCAATGTCCTCCAATGGGGGGCCCCCCCAACAGAAAATGGCAGAGAATCCTGTGGTAACGAGAAGCAATGGCAATCCAGACACCAGGGTCTCGGTATCGAGAGTTGTTCAGTACACATAAGCTGTGGGGACACCGGCTTGCCTAACACTGACAAGTCCTGGGAGTAGCAGGCTTCCTCCTGTGCAAAATGGACTTATTTTGATGCAGCAGTTGAGGTGGGTGGTACTGTTGATCTCGAGCACGTAGGCGCCGGGGCCAAAAGTGTCTGGCACTGTGATTTTGCTGGTACTGATGGAGCCGAATGTGAAGGCACCATTAATAAGTCTGATGTAGACGGTGCTGTTTTAGAGGAGTATCTGCCCTGGGCCTTGCTGTCCTTCCACACAGTACCCCGGCGCCTGTTAGTGCCATGCTTCTCCGAAGGGCTCTGGCATTTCCCGGCCCTGCTGGTACTGGAAGAAGAGTCATTCATCTCCACAGCACCAAGCTGAGAAGTCGAAGATTGACACCGCAGACTTAGCAGGGGACTGAGGCCTTTTGGGAGCCAGCTTCTTGTGGTGGGAGACCTGGGACAAGGTTGGAGGGGCACTGGGTCTGTCCGGAGACAGATGTATGCAGGGATCTGCTGACCTTACTCAGAAGCAGGGGCTGAAGGGAGCATTCCATCATCGGAAGGTTCAATTTGATCTCCCAATTCTTCTGTGCTCTAGGATTTGAGAGTCAGGCAAAAGTTACCCACCTGGAACTCTCCCAAGCCATGGTCACACTTAGAGTGGCCATCACTGACTGGGACAACCGCCCAACAAGAAAGGCAGCGTTTGAAACCTGGCAAGGCAGGCATGCCAGCCAGGCCACATGAGCTCCCCAGAAAAGGAGAGGGGGGGAGGGAGAGGAAAATACCCACAACTCTCACAAGTATCTAATTCATTCTATACTAACAGCAACTAACACTAACTAAACACTAAACTAACTACAGATCAACTACAAAACACCCTGAGACATGCAAAAGGTGGACACACTAGAGTCCTTCTCAGGCAGAGGCAGTAGAGAAGAAATGGAGGGTGGGTCACCCACACAGCCCTATATACTTGCAGTGTGCAGCACATGGCTGTATAGACCGTCAAACACTGCTAGTGGAAAATCTCCGATCCAGGGCGCCGAAGACATACAAACAGCCAAAGCGTAGCACCCACAGGGACATTACTCGAAGAAGCAGCAGCAGCTTTCTAAAAAATATCAAGGTCTAGTTTCTTCCCTGAAAAATACTTTCTAAACTAGATTTTGGCTTTACAAAGACAGCATCTTACGGAACACTTTGAAAGTCATTCGAATTATAGCCAATTCTGGGTCTTTGTTTCAAAGCCACAACTTTAGTTACTTTCCCAGGCAGCTTGCATGGAAAGGTGCAGGTAATAAATGAGGATGATCACAAAGCTCTGGAGGTTTCTAAATAGACACATGATCTTCCGTACTGCCAGTATTTTCGCAGAACAGCATGGACGTATGCAAGACATTGGCGTCTTTCGTGAATGTTCAGGTGCTTCTGTTGGTTCTTCCACATCTGAAACATGGAGTCGGATTCTCTACTCCGGCACACCAGCTCTGAACTGCTGTAACTCCCTTACTCAAACAGGGTGCAGAATCAGGTTCACAATCCTCATACTTCTTCCACGCTTGGTGGTTGTGAGGAACACCACACCCAGTGACTCTTTAATGGACACGTTACCTTCGGCTACATAAATATACTTGTAGCTTCACGGTGAAGAAAGCGGGGATTGTCGTGTTGACCTGTATCAGATACCACAGCACAACAGTTATGGTACGCTGTACGGTCAGGGCTGTTCCACAGCAGGCACTTTATCACCAAAAGACATTTGTTTGCCTTAGGCGTCCCTGCCTAATGTCCAGGATATCAACACCACTGCACAGTACTGCAGGTGAGTAGACACAGAAGAAAGAGATAGACAGGAGATGTAATTTAGGTAAAACCAAAATAAGCAGCCTTCAGGGGATTCAAGTAGTACAAAGAAGGTAAATAGTGCATGTTTTAGTATGAATTGTCTTAAATATGTTAGTTCTCAATTAAAAGTAGCCCCTCTTACCTGTTAATATTCTGGACTTTGTGCCATGAAAGTTTTGATTCCAATTTTCTGTGAGCAAGAGCTATAACTCTGAAGCCCTGCTTAGTGTAGTCTTCCAAAGTGGTTTCAAAATCTTCAGGAACTTTAAAAAAATAAAAAAATAAAGTCAATTACAAAATTATTAAAATCTCCCATATCACATCTGAACTCTATGAGAAAAGTCAGTTTATTCCTTTACCTGTTTCTTGTTTACACAAACTGGCAATCACCTCTGGGGCACCTTTCATGAAAGCATCCATTCTCTTCTCCCCTAGCACTCTTGCTACTACACACATGCGTTGCAAAGCAGAAGAAAACGGAAACTGACGCACAATTCCAATCTCATAACCGGCCTGGATAATTGATCAGAGACAACAAAGGGGGAGAGTTGCTGGGCATATCTATCCCCTTTATTTTAATTTTTTTAAAGCCATTTCCTTAGGAAAAGGGAAAATATTCACACTTACCGAGAGCTCAAATAGTTCCTAAAAAAGACACAAAAGAAAATACTTTGTTTCTAACAATCTATTACTAAGTTTCATTTCAAAGCTATATTTCCAGTGCTATTATCAGATATGTATCATACCAGTAATACATCTGAATAATATGATATGGCAGCTGCATCCACAAGATAGATTTTCAGTTTAAACGGCACTGTATTGTAATTAGGCTTAACAAGTTTGATATTAACGTCTTACATTTACGTAGTGCCTTTCACCCCAATGATCCCAAAGCACTTCACAAACGTGCTGTAATAGTGAAAGGACGAGTCTGGCATCAGGAGATAAGAATTCTAGTCCCAGCTTTGCCACAGAGGTGCTGCGTGTCCCTGTGCCTCAGTTCTTCCACCTGGGGAGAAAACCTGCCTCCTCACAGGGGGTGGTGAGGTGTAACTCATTAGAGTGTGAAAAGCACATTGGGTATGTCTATGCAGTGAAGAAAACCTGTGGCTGGCCCATGCCAGCCAACTCAGGCTCGCAGTGCACGGGCTGCAGGGCTGCTTCACTGCTGTGCAGACTCCCAGGCTCAGGCTGGAGCTTGGGTTCTGGGACCCTGCCCGTAGACCCTTCGACATACCCTTAGAGACTCAGGGACTGAAGGTGCTAGAGAATTGCTAAGTATTATTCCTTCTTGCTATAAATTCAGCGCTGTTATAGGAATTAAAATGCAGACCCCTGTTGTGAAACATGGTACGAGTTTAATGCACTCCCAACTCCACTCAAAACCGAAGGACAGGAAGTAAGAAGAGAATATTGCAGCTACTGCATGGGGAGCATACAGAGGCAAACTAATTACCAGGTAAGGATACCTAATTGTTTCAAAAAGCATCATAATATCTTTAAAACGACCAGATGTGGTCAGAGCATCATCATACTGATGCATTAATTTGGTGTCAAAGGGAGTAGTGCCATCTACCCAATCACCAACTCCTGCAATACCTGAGTGTTCCCTACATTTTCCCTTCGAAGTAGTGACCAGTCCTGATCCTGTTTAGGATTAGATCTGCAGGACCACAATACATGGGAATATGCAGCCATTCTTAACTCCTCCAATGAGCTAAAGAACAAAATGCATGCAGAACAGAGGTTTATATTTGCTTTGAAATTTTGTACCATTTCTTGATTTGTGGCAGGTTTGGATTCTGGAAGAAGCTGTTTTGGAGGTCGAACCACGGTTGGCATTATTCGATTGTGAAGAGCTGTTTCCTCTTCAGTTGCTTCTTCAAGAATCTAAATGAAAACAACACCTAATTCACTTCTTTCATTAACTAACTTTACACCAGACAATTATATTTCGGAAAACAAAATTCCAGTAGTCAACATCAAGAGCACTGATCGATCTCGACGGGATTTCTATTAAGAATCAACAATATTTAATACCAATGAAAGAGCAGATAGACCAAGGCTCCTTCAAAGGCTTTAGCTAAAAAAGGGTGCACATTTTGTGCCAGAAACTGACCCCACGCTCCCAAGATTGGAGAAAAGTAAATTAGATATTAAGAATTCTTTCAGTTTCAATAATTTAGGTTTTAGTATGAGAAATAAGTATTTTTAAAACATGAGTTTCTGTGTTGATACTCTCCCTTTAGAGTGACACTCCAGTACTGTAGCACATCTATGAATTTAAACCTTGCAATCTGAGGAAGCATATAACAGATCATATATCATAGGACTATGTGACATTTCAGATTATTGCACTTAGAAATGCTGATTCCCTTGAAAGAACCAATGAACTTACCCATCCTATGGCTTCAAACATCTTTAAATCAAGCGGATCCCCAGAAAGCACTCCTTCAATTTTCGTGAGTGAATGACAAGTTGCCATGCAAGCAACAAACTGAGACTTCACCAGGCTCTCATTGCAAGCTCTCTCTTCTGGAAAAAGGAAACTAACACAGAAGACAGTAAAGCCAACGAAGTGATGATGTGCTTTGTGCGACAATGGTTTATTATGAGATAATTCCAAAGGGTTATAGTAGGAGAACACTGGCCGCACAAGTCTTTTGAAGCTTATCCTTTCCACAAAACACAGACAATGGATCAGGACTCCAGGCTGGGATTTACAGGAGCCTAAGGGAGTTAGGCAACCAGCTCCCATTGAATTTCAATGGGATATAGGCATGTACACCCTTTAGCCTCCTTTGAAATCCCCATCCCCACTATGTAAGTAGTCAACCACCTCTGGTTTGATCACATGTAACTTCACATAGGGCCTGTCTACACAGGAAGTAAAACTGGTTGCCTGAATCAAGTTCATGCTCACTCAGATAAAACAGCCTGACCAGCCAGTGATGATAAAGCCAAAAGCAAGTGCATAGACCAAGCTCACAAATCACTTTGCATGGTTTCTGTGCTCTGTTCATAATTCCATTGTGGTCCCTCCCACCTCAGATAGCTAATCCATGAGAAAGTGTCATGGATTTTTCACCAAGTCTTAATCACATTTTGATATGTACCCCTTTCTGGTCACTTTTTTTGGTGCACATTCAGGAACACAAAAGATCACAGTTTCTTTTCTACTTTATGCAGGTTCTTATATCATGCTCATCATCATAGTCTCTGAGTGACAGGTACATATTTGCTCTCATGTCAATCACACTGTACCAAATAATGAAACCGAACTTCTCTCCAATGCAAATATTGCAGCACATTTGTCCTTACCGAGCATTTTCCACTCTTTGGATCCCCCAAAGGTCTAAGCCATCTTCAGTAAGAGTGCCAGTCTACCACAAAAACAAATTAATAAAACAGTCAGTGTCAACAGGGAAAGCCTTCAGAGCCAAGGTGGGCTCTGAAGAGTGCCAGCGGATACAGCAGAAATATTAGCAGAAAATGAACAAAGTTACCCTTGAGCAGTAACTGTTGCACTTTTACTTCCAGCCAAAATATAGATTTGATATTTATTAACTGATCTTTACAGAACAAAAAAAAAAAGACCACATTTCCTCATGGATTCTGCAGATAACTGCATATGGCTTTGAGGAAACATTCATTTTGTAAAACAGAATTATATGACTGTCACTGGCCCAGTGCTATGTATTCACTGCTCAGTGTCTGCAATAAAAACAAGAGCTATCTGTGCTCATGGGAACAGGATGGAATACACAGCCCCTCAATCACGTGAGCTCACAAGGCCTATATTCTTGGGAAGAGGAAATTCTTAAACTTTTACATAGAATTCTAAGCGAAAAAGACAACAGATGGACAAAGGAGCAACAGCCCAACCTGGGGAGGAAGGGTCGGCACTAAACTGTTAGCAGTGGCAGTAGTTATTTACACAGAGGTAACACACCATTTTGAATACATCTGCCAAACAGAAATAAAACAGTTGTGTAGACAGTTTAAGAAGTTAGATAAAAATTTAGAGGGGAAAGAAGTTTGGATTAAGTACTAGCTGAAAGGAAGAGACAGACTAGCTGTGTTTACTTGCACTATTCCTGACTTTTAATTGTGCCTATTCCTACATAAGGAACAAACAAACATATTAGTTTAGTCTTTCATTTGAAATAAAGTTAAACGAGAATGAGGCCGAGCTACAAACTCTGAATCCGAATTTTCCTGAAGTTTGGGTCCAAACTGAAACTGTCTGAAGGCCCACAATCTCCACACAACACTTATGTTTCTTGGAACTATTGACAAAGTAGCATCTGGAGCTTTGAGAGTAACATTCCACTCATATTTTTAACTATTTGCTAAGGTTATTTCTATGTATAGCATCTACCACCAATGAATTCACTTAGGATCTGTAGATATTGGAATAGAGTTTTTTTATTTTAACAAGTTAGCCCTTAACTCATGATTATGAATGCCATTGTAGCCACTACTATAACTGCTACTTTTTAAAAACTGTGCATACTTCCCAGCCAATAACCAGCAAAACAATTTTAAAATGTATCTAACCTTGTCAAAACACACAAGATTCAATTGGCCACAGATATTTATCCTCTGAGGACTGATGCAGAAGATACCAATCTTTTTCAATCGTCTCTGTGCATAAACAATCCCAGCAGTCATTGCGGCAGGAAGTGCAGGCGGCACAGTGATGGTTATAATGTCGAGAGACTCAATGATTATTATATGAGCAGGAACCTAGAGTTAAATAAAGAACACTAAATGAATAAAAATCCAGAGCTTAAAGGATTCACCAGTCTCTCCTGAGTACATTAAAGTTTAATGTAGTACTGGACCACAAATTTCAGAGGTGAAGCTCCTTTCATCTCTTCCTGGATTATCACAGGTAGCTTCTGCTATGCTCAGAAAGTTAACAATGCTGCCACAACCTTCACTTGCACAATACAATTTTAGCAATCTAGTCCTAAAAGGTTTACACTTTTAAGCCTCTGATATCTTTCCCCGTACATTAGTTAAAAGTCAAAGGCGAGTGAATAATGTGCAACAAATCTGATACATTTGTATTTTCTATAATCTCACCAAATAATTTCTATGAATGATCCTTGGTATGTAGCTCATTTCTGTGTAATATGTTTTGCCTATGCAATATCTAATTCATTTTGATGAGATACACGTCACATGGTATCCTATTTCTTCTCTGGATCACAGTAACTTCTAGAATCAATTTTCTGGTGCCAATTTTCTGGTGCCAATGCTTGGGATTATACATTCAAATTCCTCTAATATTCCCTTAAATTTTGCTTTTTTGCTGAACATTCCTGTCAGTAAATTTGTCTGCTACAACATTTACGGAAAACAAACGCAGCCACAAAGGTTTCATTTAAAAATTAGACTTAGTATTTGCAGAAAGTGGTCTTGCACAAGTTCACCCAGCCCTACTAACAAGACACCGATCAGCCTCTACAGTTGAAATAAATTAGTACGGTGATGGAGAGATGGTAACCATACCTCATTTAGTATGCTATTGACAACGGTGTAAAGAAACCCAACACCTGCCACCACCACCAGGAACAGCAGAAACATGTAGGCATCTCTGTAGAGTTTGAAGTCAGTTGGCTTTGGATACAGTATAGAACGAACAAGCTGTCCTTTTGATGTACTAAACCCTATAATGAAAGGGATTTTAAGGTATCAGATTAAAAGTGCAAACAATGACAATGTCATACAATGCACCAAAAGCCTTTGAGACACTAAAAACCTGAGCTAGTCTTTTGATCCTCAGGTTTTGTAAGTGCTAAACCTATTCGCATGCTGTATCTGCAAATTCTGACTTCCAGAATCAAATCATTAAAAAGATTGAGAGGAAATTTAATTTTATCAAGGTTTCACTCAGGGTATGTCTAAACTACCCACCGAATCGGCGGGCAGCGATCAATCCAGCGGGGGTCGATTTATCGTGTCTAGTCTGGACGCAATAAATCGACCCCCCGAGCGCTCTCCCATCAACTCCTGTACTCCACTGGCGCGAGAGGCGCAGGCAGAGTCAACAGGGGAGCAGCAGCAGTCGACTCACCGCAGTGAAGACACCGTAACTTAGATCGATCCCCGCCCCTGCCCCCAGTGTAGACCAGGGCTCAGACAGTCTTTATACTTTAGCTGCAACCCTGCACATAGAACGGTTATTTACCCTAGAGTAACTGGTTCTTCAAGATTTATTGTCCACACAAACTCCACCCTAGGCATGCACGGGTTAATAAGCACGTGAGATTAGATTCTATTTAAATAGCAGTATCTGTTGGGGCCACGCCTGCACTCCACCTGCCCTTGTGTCCACCGTAGCTGGAGGTATAATGAGCAGAGTGGCCTCAATAGCTACTCAGTTCCTTTGTCAATGAGAATTCCAAGAGGAAAGGATTCTGAATTAGTGGGGAAGAAGGGGGGGGCCACGGAATCTGCGTGGGCAACACATCTCAAAGAACCACAGCTACTGCAGGGTAAGTAACGGTTCTTTTTTCAAGCGATTGCTCACAGAGATTCCACTCTAGATGACTAACAAGCAGTTATCTCAGACCTGGAGGTGGGAAGAGGAGTCCTATTTTCAAAGTAACAGCAGGACAGCCCTGCCAAAGTTGGCCTCCAATACTGAAGCTTGAACCAAGGCATAATTAGAGGTAAATGTATGAACTCAGCTCCAGGTAAGCAGCCCTTCATATTTCGGGTATTGGTATACCTGCACCAGAAGCTGCCTGAGCCCGAGTGGAATGGGTTCTAACGTGACCCAGATGATCCTTGCTTGCTATCTGATACCAAGTCTTACTACAGTCCAAAACCTACCTGATAACCGGAGTGGAAATAGGTTGCCTTCTAACCCGTTCTGCAAAAGCCAGGGACAGTCTAGGAGAGGCTCTGAATGACCTTGTTCTGTCTAAACAAAAGGGCAATGCCCTCACCACATCTAGCCTTTGAAGCCTTGATTCTCCCAGGATGGAAGGAAGTTTGGGAAGAAAACTGGTAGGTGGATAGACTGAGATGTAAGTCAGACTACCTTAGGAAGGATCTTGGGGTGAGGCCTGGGGATGATCTTATCCTTGTGACATACGGTGTACGGAGGACCTGCCTTGAGGGTCTGGACTTCTCCCACACTCTTACCTGAAGTAACAAGCCACAAGAAAGACTGCTTTCATGGAAAGACGGTACAAAGAGCAGGTTGCCATGATTCAAATGGTAGGTCCCCATTAATCCAGTGAGGACTAAGCTGAGGTCCCAAAAATGGGGGAGGCTCCCTCAGAGGTGGAAAGGCATGGCTTCTTAGAATAGTCTTCATGCCCCAGGGGAGAACCGCAGGGCCAGAGTTGATAGGCATACTGGGGTGGAGGGCACATAGGAGGATACCAAGATGGAGAACCCCAAGAGAAACCCTGCCCTCTTTCTGTGTCCTCTGATGGAGTTGTCTCTGGATTCCTATGGAGACCTGTATGGTGGAAAGGAGAGGGGTCTCCACTGTGCTCTGGGGAGGGCAATGAAAAAGAGTAGGCCTCCTCCAAAGATGGAGCAGAGCTATCCAGGGATCTGTGCTGGATCCGGTGAATTAGGGGACAAAGGCTGGTTGCTTGCATAGAACATCGCTGAAGCACTCCAAACGAGAAGACTGGGACTGCACCTAGAGATCAAAGCCCTTCATGGGACCAGCCAGTCTGTGCTGAAACATCCAGCACTGAGACAACCAATGCTGCAACGTCCATCGGTACCAGGAAGGTTGTGACTGGCACTGAAGGAGCGGTGGTGGGTGCTGAGGATTTCAGCATGGATGCTGGTGCAAGGGAACATGGCACTAGCACAGCATGACCCTGGTGGTGAAAAGTGCCGTTGTGCTCTTTGGCACCAGACTTTGGGACTCCAAGCTGTGACTCGTGGTGAATGAGGCCCCCGGAGAAGTTTTAAGTCTCTTACTTGGGGCTGGTGAAGGAGATCTGCTCCTGGATCCCCCCTGGAGCCGTGCTTGTTCCTCCCTCTCTCAGAAGATGGTGGTAGGGGAGCGGTGTGGGGTCTATGGGCAGTGGCAGTACTGAAGCTGAGCCACAGCTGGCTGGTGCTGAAGCAGGACCAGACTGACCCACTCTGAGTTTCTCTGAGGCACAGGCTGGAGGCTCCATGGACTTTTCAAGCAGGAACAATGCAAGTCTCACCTCCCGGTTTTTCAGAGTCCGTTTGGAGAATGACATACAGAGCAGCGCTCTTATGCGTTGCCTCCCAGGGAAAGAAGATAATGGGAATGCTCATTGTTCATGGGCTTGGCAGAGTCACATGATGGCAGAAACTAAGCTAAGGCTACGTCCTGTGGTTGAGGGATATGGATATTGCAGGGTTCCATCTCACAGCATTAAAGAGGAACTGAGCAACGGATGAGGCTGCCCTACCCCATGTATCCCAAGCTACAGAGGTCACAAAGACATGTGTGTAGCCACAACAGACACTGCTATTCAAAAGGAATCTGGCAGAACCACACCTGTCAGTTACTGGCTACATGAGCATCCCCTGCCTGCTGAAGTTCCCTCCAGTTGAGACAGCTCTCACAGGCAGATTAATTGAATTCTAATTTCCTATTTCCATCTCTAATCTGGATATCTATTTGTCACAAGGACAGATTGAATCTCTGGGCCTTTTTACTCAAAGAAAGGAAATGTTCATGTAAGCACAGAACATTTTCCTATTCTTCATCAAGCTTCGGTCCACAGATCTGTTCCAATAGGATTTTCACAGCCATGTGCTTCCATGGTGGGAAGGAGAACAATTCTTTAAAACAAGGAAACTCAAAACAAGGTACATTATACATTTCCATCTTCCCCTAGTGTGATGGAGTGTGGGCCCCCCATGCTAGCCCAACAAGGGTTAACATGGCCCAAGAGGTGTTAAGTAACCTGACAGGCCACACCTGAGGGACATTTAGGCTTGATAAGCAATCTCTGACTGAGGATGGAGGCCAGCTGAGCAGGAGGGGGCTGGTAGAAGGCCGATTATCAATGGCAAGAGGAAGTTGCAGCGTGGAAGCCTGTAGTCATTCTCTGGGCTTAGGGAGGGAAAAGGAGAAAACAAGCAGAATCCCTGGGATCTTGGCCTGAGGAAGGTGGTGCAGAAGGAAGCTCGGTAGAGGTGAGTAGGAAAAGACTGAGGGAAATGGCAGCAAGGTTTGGGACTGTGCAGACTCTGGCCGCTCACTCGAAGGTCTTGGAGCTGGAACCTGTAGTAGAGGGCGGGCCTTGGTTCCCCTACAGCCACGGGGGAAGTGGCACAGTCTGGGCAGTGAGTTGGAAGACGGCCTGAGACAATTCTTACAGAGAGTCTTTGATACTGCAGAAGGGGGAAGACACATAAGGACCTGGCCAGAAGGCCAAGCCATGAAGAGGGAGCATCCCAACTTTCAAAGAGGAAGCACCGTAACTCCTGGAGCATGAGAAGGGCTGCTGCATGAGCAGAGACGGAAGGGGGCATCACACCGGTCACAGCTATTCCCCAGATGCAGCCACAAGGAGGCGACCCAGTGGTGAGAGAAGAAACCCATGACCCCTGGGCCCTAACGCATGGAGAAAAATCCTGCCCAAAACCAGCACTAGCTAAAGACTGGATGGCCAATATGTAAAATCTGGTGAATTTATGAACTTGTGGACATTTGCCCACGTAGCAGATCTCAATACATGTGACCTGACTTCTCCAGCCTGAGACTGTCAGCACTTCTAGGAACTGGACTTTGCTGTTCAAAATAAATAATATTCTTGAACATACTCAGGGAATGAGTGCTATGACAGGACCACCTGTCAGAATTAAAAGAATATTGGGTCTAATCTCAGAAAGCTCCTAATTTCCAAAATGTGTCTAAGCAGAGACAGTAGGTCTTGGGAGGTGTTTAACGGACAGAAAGTACAAGGACACTTCCTGGCAGGGGGTTCAATCCGGATAATTCTGTAAGAGGCAGAATGAAGTTCCAAGGTTTTGCTCTATGACCTTGTGAGTCTGGAATAAGGCTGTTGCCCTAATGCTGGGATTTGTACAAAATGTCCTTTTCTTCAACATGCTGGTAACATTATATTACACAGACTTGACCTTTTGGCTTGGACGTTGGTATATCCACATTAAGGCCCTCCTGAAAGAACTCAAAGCTAGGTTTTACTTGAATTAACATGATACATGAAACTATGGACTATGCAGAACTATGGAGGTCTGTGGACCTCAGCATGATGACAGGCAATTTACGATATTGCCTTTAATTTGAAGTCAAGGCAGGAAGTGAGACTACTGGGCACCCTTGCCAGAGGTTATTTGCAGACTACACATTTTACATGCAGAAAGAAAACCATATATAATTTTAAGAATGTTTACATTTAAGATATCTGCACTGACATTCCTCAGGTTCCAACCCTCCACTACCTAGAAAACTCAGAAATCAACAAGAATGAAAAACAAAATGAATCAGAAAGAAAATAAGAATTTAAACTGAACACATGCAGTGTTTCTATCAGAATTTATCGTTTAAAAATAATTTTTGCTCTTTAATAGTAGTCCAGACATATGTCTACTAGATGTTTTTAAAAAACACACAACAGTAAGATTAGAATAGAAGACGATTAGTCCATGCCTATATTAAAAATGAAAATCATCTATCCATGCATTTTATTCATGCACTGATGAAGAAAAACTGTTAGAGGTTTAATGATTTTACTGGGAAACTCTTTTAAAAAGCTCACAGTGTTTTATTCATAAACCTAGCTCTCCTGTCTAGAATTATGGTTTATGCATAGGCCTATAGGTAGGCTTCTTTTTAAGAAACAGACTTGCCGCACACTGACAGCTCTTCTGGGGAATCCTATGCAGAGTTTTAAAATGACACTTCTCACTACTTTAATAGCTCTGCAATCCAGACTATTAAGATGACTAAGGATAGTGTTATAAATAAAGCTAGTGAATATACAACAAGATGTCTGCCACTTTTGGGCAGAGACTGCCTTTTAAATATATTTACTTCTTCAACATGAGAGACAGGCTTTTTCCACAGGCAAGTGTATCCACAAGAAAAGAAATCAAAGAAATAAACACAACGCACTCTTGAGCAAAAACACTGCAGAGTTTAATGCTACTTCAAATGCTTCTGGGCATGTTTTAAATCCCTTGACTCTAATGGTTAATTGATTTGTCAGTGCTGAAAAAGCAATAGCCTGCAGGGTATTATCAAGTACCATTATAATAAAAGTTTTAAAAGTAACTTTGTTAAATGCTTTGGGGAATATCTGTTTAATACAGCTAAATTAACCAACAAAAGGTAGAAAGCAGCAGATTGATTTTTATAGTTATGTCTAACGGTATGCGAATAAGTGAGAACAATTAAAATTTGTACCTGTTCTCACCACTATGGCTTTGACTTGGTATGCGAATAAGTGAGAACAATTAAAATTTGTACCTGTTCTCACCACTATGGCTTTGACTCGGTATGTGAATAAGTGAGAACAATTAAAATTTGTACCTGTTCTCACTACTATGGCTTTGACTCGTTCTCCAGTATAAAAACGGGTTTGAATGACATTGGTCCCACAGAACAAAGTGTGTCGCTTATGTACTTCTGGACTGTATATTTCATCTCCCATTGCTTTTGGGTCTTCTGCAGGATTTGGGAGATTAGTCTTTGTTACAGGAACACTTTCACCTTAAACGGAAAAAAAGCCCTTCAGTTCATCCAAATCAAATACAAATAATAAGCACTTCTCAGCCATAACAGAGAAGTAAAGTGATCTCCTTAAGTTAACTCAGTCAGGCAGTAACAAAGCTGGGAAAAGAACCTAGGAGTCCTAATTCCCATTACCCCATTCTTTAACCTTTTAGACCTCCCACAGATTCCAAGAGTCTTGACTCCCAGTCTTCCCTCCTCTAAATCACTACACCAATTAGCAAAACATAAAAATGCTGCTGCTTGTAGTACTTTTTTAAGTACTACATAAGGTAAAAAATAAAAACCTATCAAACAATAAACTTAACTGTTTCTGTAAAGAGTCATTTGATACAGGCAACACTACCTATAGTAAGCTAGCATGTGTCCCTACACGCACCTTTATCCAGTTTTGATCATTGGCTTGCTAATTATTCATGTAGCAATTTCAACACTTATAAATGAAAACAAAATATTATAGTGTCTAGCAATTAAACATGACCCAGGTCAAAACCAATACTCATCTTGCCTAAAGGAAAGGCGATCCAAAAGCTTTGTATGGATGTATCTTTTAGTACGGTTCACATTTTAGGACTTTGCATTTGAGAATTCTTAAACTCTCAACTTGCCGATTCCTTACTTAACAGAAACATGCTTATTTTAACTAACATAGTGAAAATAAAAGAGAGGTAAATAAGAACCGTGAGATGAAGACACCTCCTCATCACCCCATTAATTATACAAATATAGAGAACAGCATCTTGCCCAACGAGGCCCTGATCTGGTTGGCTTATAGGCAGTACCACAGTACAAATGCTTATTAAATAACATTAATATTGCCAAGATTTGTATAAATACTATCAATACTGTCTTGAATACATTATAAAAATACACATTTCAGAGTATGTAAACAAACTCCTTCTGATAAGGTAAGTTGCAACTCAGAAAAAGAACAACGACATAACTATCAACGAGCATCTTTAGCCACATAGCTCAGCCATCCAGGATGTAAATTTTACGTCACCTGTTAACATGCTTTCATTGACGATGCAAGTACCACTGACAAGCACTGCATCGCAGGGCATGACTGTCCCATTAGATGGAATCACCATGATGTCTCCAGGCACAAGGTCTGTGGAAAGGATCTCTTCTATTCCTGAAAGTAAGGTAAGAATTTAAGAACAAGCTCTTTTTCTGCAACTGTAAATAAAGTCTTGCAAATCAGCACCAGCAACAGAACCCTACATGGATAGAACAGCCATGACCCATGCTACAACAATTATGCTGTTTCTATTATTAATAAGATGACTTAAAATGATTAAAGTAATGATTCACTAACACTCTGTATGGACCCTTGATTTTACACTGATGGGTGCCTCAGAAATAATACAATAAACAATTTGCCACACAAGGAACCTAAGGCAGCTCAAGACTCCTGTTCCCCACATAAGAACGGCCATGCTGGGTCAGACCAAAGGTCCATCTAGCCCAGTGTCCTGTTTTCCAACAGTGGCCAAAGCCAGGTGCCCCAGAGGGAATGAACAGACCATTGAATCATAGAACTGGAAGGGATCTCGAGAGGCATCTAGTCCAGTCCCCTGCACTCATGGCAGGACTAAGTATTATCTAGACCACCCCGACAGGTGTTTGTCTAATCTGCTCTTAAAAATCTCCAATGATAGAGACTCCACAACCTCCCTAGGCAATTTATTCCAGTGCTTAACCACCCTGACAGTTAGGAAGTTTTTTCTAATGTCCAACCTAAATCTCCCTTGCTGCAATTTAAGCCCATTGCTTCTTGTCCTATCCTCAGAGGTTAAGAATAACCATTTTTCTTCCTCCTCGTAACAACCTTTTACATACTTGAAAACTTATGTTCCCTCACAGTCTTTTATTTTCCAGACTAAACAAACCCAATTTTTTCAATCTTCCCTCATAGGTCATGTTTTCTAGACCTTTAATCATTTTTGTTGCTCTTCCCTGGACTCTCTCCAATTTGTCCATATCTTTCCTGAAATGTGGCACCTGGACACAATACTCCAGATGAGGCCTAATCAGCGCAGAGTAGAGCAGAAGAATCACTTCTCATATCTTGCTTATAACACTCCTGCTAATACATCCCAGAATGATGTTCGCTTTTTTTGCAACAACGTTACACTGTTGACTCATTTAGCTTGTGGTCCACTATGACCCCCAGATCCCTTTCCTCAGTACTCCTTCCTAGGCAGTCATTTCCCATTTTGTATGTGTGCACTTTCCTAAGTGGAGTACTTTGCATTTATCCTTATTGAATTTCATCCTATTTACTTCAGATCATTTCTCCAGTTTGTCCAGATAATTGTGAATTTTAATCCTATCTGCCAAAGCACTTGAAACCCCTCCCAGCTTGGTATCATCCGCAAACTTCATGTGTACTCTGTATGCCATTATCTGAATCATTGATGAAGATATTGAACAGAACCGGACCCAGAACTGATCCCTGCGGGACCCCACTTGTTAAGCATGACTCTGAACCACTGATAACTACTCTCTGGGAACAGCTTTCCCACCACCTTATAGTAGCTCCATCTAGGTTGCATTTCCCTAGTTTATTTATGAGAAGGTCATGCGAGACAGTATCAAAAGCTTTACTAAAGTCAAGATATACCACACCTACCACTTCCCTCCTATCAACAAGGCTTGTTACCCTGTCAAAGAAAGCTATCAGGTTGGTTTGACACGATTTGTTTTTGACAAATCCATGCTGTTACTTATCACCTCATTATCTTCTAGATGTTTTCAAATTGATTGCTTAATTATTTGTTCCATTATCTTTCCGGGTACAGAAGTTAAGCTGACTGGTCTGTAATTCCCCGCGTTGTGCTCATTTCCCTTTGTATAAATGGGCACTATATTTTCCCTTTTCCAATCTTCTGGAATCTCTCCCGCCTTCCATGACTTTTCAAAGATAATCGCTAATGTCTCAGGTATCTCCTCAATCAGCTTCTTGAGTATTCTAGGATGTATTTCATCAGGCCCTGGTGACTTGAAGACATCTAATTTGTCCAAGTAATTTTTAACTTGTTGAAGCGACAAAGGGTCCTGTGGCACCTTATAGACTAACAGAGGTATTGGAGCATAAGCACGAAAGCTTATGCTCCAATACCTCTGTTAGTCTATAAGGTGCTACAGGACCCTTTGTCACTTCTACAGATCCAGACTAACACGGCTACCCCTCTGATACTTTTAACTTGTTGTTTCCCTATTTTAGCCTCTTCTGATCCTACCTCGTTTTCACTGGCATTCACTAAGTTAGATTTCTAATCACCACCAACCTTCTTGGTGAAAACCAAAACAAAGAAGGCATTAAGCACCTCTGCCATTTCCACATTTTCTGTTATTATTTTCTTCCCCTCATTAAGTAACGGGCCTACCTGTTACTCAATGAGGGATCATCAAGTGATCAATGCCCTGTTGCCCATTCCCAGCTTCTGGCAAACAGAGGCTAGGGAATGGGTCATCCCTGCCCATCCTGGCTAGTAGCCATTGATGGACCTATCCTCCAGGAACTTATCTAGTTCTTTTTTGAACCCTGTTATAGTCTTGGCCTTCACAACATACTCTGGCAAGGAGTTCCACAGGATGACTGTGCATTGTGTGAAGAAATACTTCCTTTTGTTTGTTTTAAAACTGCTGCCAGCTAATTAAATTTGGTGACCCCTAGTTCTGGTGTTATGAGAACCACACCAGCAGAACCTGGAACAGTTTGAGAGATGGCTGCCAAAGGAGGTTACAGCCCTGCTTTGATTTACTTAAAGGTACTAAAAAATGTCTCCCCGTGGGGTTTCTATTTTCATCCTTTAGGTCAGAAGTAGGATATTGCAATGTTGGCTTTATGCATGGAGAGGTGGATAAAAGAAAATGGGGGAGGGACACGAGGGGCTAGTCTAGACCTGCTCCAACATAAATGTTGAACTGATCATCTGGAAGAAGACACTCCAGTAGATTATCTTCTCCAACTTTTAACTTCACACTTACCCCTTTTACTGACCAATGTCGCTAAGAGATCACAAGGACCCAATTACTTTAATCATATAGAACCTACGCAAGGACCTGTATTGATTTTAAACTATTCATTAAGGACCAGTTTTAGATTTATCTTTTCAACCAGGGCAACTTACCTTGATTCGCTCTGCTGACAGAAACTCTGACAATGCTGTGAGCCGCCACCATGTCATGTAACATAATATATTGCTGGAAAGGGGGGGAAAAGAACAAGTCACTAATTAGAAGCACTAACAGGCTTCTAGATCCATAGAGAGACAAGGTAGGGGAGGTCTTATCTCTGCACTGAAAGTGGATCACCAGATTTGCAGTTCACTGTGTGAGTGTGCTGAGGCTCAACCCCCTTCATTCTCTCTTCCAAGGAGAAGTCATCCATACAAGGTGCAGCAACCAATATCAACAAGCAATCTTTTATAAGTGTTGTAATGAATCGTGAGACTGAACTAGGAGTTGTAGTGTCATTCCTCCCTTTGGCCAGCAGGAGATAAACATCCATAACGACCCAACCCCAAGGCCACATGTTTTTCAGTTTGACCTCTGTATATCTGATTATGGGGGTCAAACTGAGAAACCAAATCCAAGCACCCAGGAACTCTAGATCAGACTGTATCCAATTTTCATAACTTGGACCATTCTCTTAACCTCACTAATCCACATAAGTTAGGTAAATTTTTGCAGATGTAAACAGTATCTCAACAGCGTAGAGCACGTGAGGGACTTTAGGTAAAGGATTCTTATACACTTTAAACATAGCTAATTGGTCTTATCTCCCTTTCTGGAAAAATTAAAGGGTTTGTTTTGTTGTTTTAAATATTGAGTTCTTTGGAGTCAATTTCATCTCAAAATTACACACACAATGAAGTTAAACTTTAAAGTAGGGTTTTCAGGAATGATTTTGAAATGTGTACTCTAGTAAAAATCATATTTGCGACGACAGCTATGTTAATTTGAACTTACCTTTCTAATGGTGTACAGTGAGCTAACAATGGATATCACAGACATAATCACAATTGCTAATGCATAGTAGTAATATTCATCAGTGACCCACAATATCACACTGAACAGTTGGAAAATGTAAAACGGATTTAGAACCTGAGAGAGAGAGAGAGAGAAAACATATTAAGGTTACATCAAATGTAACCCTTATCCTATATTAGCCTGAAATAAATTCAACATTCTCAGTGGGAGAAACTTAGGCTTTTCAGTTCCTTCTGTCTTACCAAATGTTTTCAAAGTTTGGCTTATGTGCGTCCTGTTTTCCACTAACATTTCACTTCAAGTGCCAGAGTCAATTACAAAATCACAAAGTGATTTCCTTAAAAAGGGCCAAATTCCAAAGGCACACAGTTCTCTATGAAGTAGCATGTGCAAGTGAGAGCAGAAGTCGGCCAAAATATTTTCTCCAACTGTTATTCATAAAACAGAGCAACTCTAGTCATTTGTTTGTACCTCCATGAGAAGATACAAAGAAAATGGAACAAGATAAACGTACAATTTAAACTCACTTATCTGGTGAATACTCTTATTGAGCCTTTACCGTGTTTACAGTTTGTGACGAGTATATTTAGTGCTCATGAGTTGAGACCTGGCAAGAGCCAGACGCAGCATGGGGTTTTTGCTGTGTAACTCTCTCCATTGAGCCCTGACATGATCTGTAATGCTCTTGTTATTTAGACTCAGAACTGGCCTCTGGGCCCCACGAAGCCTGCAGCTGTTGGCTCCCCCTGATCTGGAGGTCTAAGAAATATTAAGGTCAATCTCACTAGTGAAGAAAAGGGCTAAAATTTACTTTATACAAAATAATCCCCATTTGAAACCTCACACACATTCAGTGCTACTCCAAATATCTATTCATTCTATATAGTACTTTTTTTAATAAAAAAAAGTTCTTACCTCCTTAATCAGAAGCTTAAAAATGGAAGGCACTTTCACGGCAATTTCATTTACTCCATAGAATACTTTTCTGTATGGAGGGAGAGCCAAAAAGTTAGTTGCTCTCTGGTTGTAGATAATTTATACCACACTACTGCTATTTTAACCTCAAATTAATTTTAAAGCACTTTATCTTCCCATTCATTTGAGAGTGTTAGGTTGTCTTTCACACAGTCAATATAGCCTTTTAAATGCTAGGTGAGGATGAATAATAGACAAATGTATCAGCAGTGAGTAGAAAAAAAAAATTCTGAATGAGACACTGCAGGCCTTGAACGTTAAGGTATTTATGATCTAGTTATACACTGAACCACAATCGTATTTTCTGGTGATGCCAAAAAAATCTGAGAGGTACCAAGCATGCAACAGAAAAAAAACCCTAAACAGAAAGTGACCTGGAGAGATGAAGATAGTGATCTACATATAATGATATGTGATGCTACACGAAAACATAGAACTGTTGAGAAGAAAAACACATACAAAACCAAAGAGCAGTTACCTGGAAATAGTAAGAGAAAGATTTAGAGATAACAGTGGATAGCAAACTACATGCAAGTGTGATGTCATTGCCAACACCACATATACAAGAGATGACCCTGAGCAGATTAATAACTCCAGGACTCTGAGAATGAGGGTGAAAGGGTTGGGACCCTCAGCTGGTGTTCTCGCCCACCCTGCCAGTTGAAGGTATGAGCCCAGGCAGGGACAGACACATCCTGGACATGAATGCATCGCTACACAGATTACGTTGACAGGAGGACTTTACTTTCCTCCACCATGGGATGCTTTTCCGTGAAGGAGGACTGCTTTGTCCACCTGACCAAAAAATGGAAGAGCCTTTTGGGACATCAACTTACCAATCTAGTGAGGAGGACTTTAAACTAGGTGCAGAGGGGCCAGCTGACAAAAGCCCATAAGTAAGTATTAAAATAGGTGACCCTGAAGAGGGCTGGAAGCAGGGGAGGAGGAGGAGGAGAAATGGAAATTTACAATAGGGCCATACGAGTAACAAGAGGAAAATCTCTGCAGGAATCTGCTCACCATCTTAGAAGTCTATACACAAATGCAAGGAATATGGAGAATAAACACAAAGAACTGGAAGTCTCAGTACACAAGCTAAATTATGACTTAACTGGCATCTCAGAGACTTGGTGGGATAAATCTCATAACTGGAATATTGCTTGTTCAGGAAGGACAGGCAAGGACAAAAGGGAGGAGGTGCTGCATTATACAGCAGGAATATACATACTTGTTCTGAGGTCCAGAAAGAATTGAGAGGCAGACTAATTGAAAGCCTCTGGGTGAAGATAAAAGGGGGAAAAAAACAGGGGCGACATAATGGTAGGGACCTACTACAGACCACCAAATCAGGAGGAGGAGGTAGATAAGGCATTTCTAGAACAAATAACAGAAATATTCAAAACACAAGACATGGTAATAATGGCACTTTTACTACCCAGATATCTATTGGAAAAGTAATATGGTAAAACACGTGTCCAGTAAGTTCTTGGAATGTGCTGGGGACTTTTCAGATGATGGAGGAAGTGGCCTGGGGGACAGCCATTTCAGACTTGATGCTGACCAACAGGGAGGAATTGGTTGCAAATCTGAAGCTGGAAGGGAACTTGGCTGAAAGTGAACATGAAATGATAGATTTCATGATCCTAAGGAAAGGAAGGAGTGAGAGCAGACTTTAAAAAAAAAGACAGACATTGACAAACTCACCGAACTGGTAGGTAAGGTCCCACGGGAAGAAAATTTCAGGGAAAAAGGAGGTCAGAAGAGCTGGCATTTCTCAGAGAAGCAATAGTAAAGGCACAACAGCTAACTAACTCAAATGTGAAGGAAAGATAGGAAGAACAGTACGAGGGCTATATGGCTCCATGAGGAGCTCTTTAATGACCTGAAAATCAAAAGGAATCCCACAAAAAGTGGAAACATGGACAAATTTCTATGGGTGAGTACAAAAGAATAGTGCAAACACACAGGAAGAAAATCAGAAAGGCTAAAGCACAAAATTAGTTACCCCAGCAAGGGTCATTCGAGGCAATAAGAAGAGGCTCTATAAATGCATTAGGAATTTACAATAGAAGAGTTTACTCAAGATAGTTAGGTCCAAAGCATGCTGCAGAGTTACAAAGAGATCTCGGTGACTGGGCAACAAAATGGCAGATGAAATTCAGTGTTGATAAATGCAAAGTAATGCACATTGGAAACCATAATCCCAACTATACATATAAAATGATGGGATCTAAACTAGCTGTTACCATTCAAGAAAGAGATCTTGGAGTCATTGTGGATAGTTCTCTGAAAACATCTGCTCAATGTGCCTCAGCAGTCAAAAAAGCGAACAGAACATTAGGAACCGTTAGGAAAGGGACAGAAAATATCATAATACCACTACATAAATCTATGGTACACCCACACCGTGAACACTGCCTGTAGTTCTGGTCACCGCGTCTCCAAAAAGGATATTAGAATTCTAAAAATACAGAAAAGGGCAACAAAAATGATGAGGGGTATGGAACAGCTTCTATATGAGGAGCAATTAAAAAGACTGGGACCGTTCACGCTTGGAAAAGAGACAACTGAGGGGAGATATGATAGAGCTCTATAAAATCATGACTGGTGTGGAGAAAGTAAATAAGGAAGTGTTATTTACCCCTTCACATAACACACGAACCAGGGGTCACCCAATGAAATTAACAGGCAGCAGGCTTGAAACAAACAAAAGGAAGTACTTCTTCACACAACACGGAACTCATTGCCAGGGGATGTTGTGAAGACCAAAAGTATAACTGGGTTCAAAAAAGAATTAGTTAAGTTCATGGAGAATAGGTCCATCAGTGGCTATTAGTCCACATGGTCAGGAATGCAACCCCATGCTCTGGGTGTCCCTACACCTCCGATTGCTAAAAGTTAGGACTGGACAACAGGGCAACAATCACTTAAAATATCCGGTTCTGCTCCCTCCCTCTAATCATATGGCACCAGCCATTGTGGGAAAACAGGATACTGAGCTAGATGGACCATTGCTCTGACCCAGCATGGCCATTCTTATGTTCTTATAAGCAAGAGAAAGACAAAGGAAAGCATAGGCCCACCACTATTTAATGGGGAAAGCGAGCTAATATGACACCAAGAAGTCTGCTTAGAGTTTAATGCCTATTTTTGCTTCAGGTCTTTGCTAAAAAGGTGCATTGTGACCAGATGCTTAACCCAATTAATATTAACTATAAGGGGGAAGGAACACAAGCCAGAATAGGGAAAGAACAGATTAAAGAATATTTAGATAAATTAGATATATTCAAGTTGGCAGGGCCTGACAAAATTAATCCTCATACACTTTAGGGAACTAGCTGAAGCAATCTCAGAACCACTAGCTATCATCATCAAGAACTCATGGAGGACAGGTGACATTCCAGAGGACTGGAAATGGGCAAACACCCTACCTATCTTATAAAATACACTTAAAAGTTAAAAGTTGAAACAAAATTCCTATTTATTAATTACCATTTTTCTGAAGATAAGTGGGATGGGGTGTACCAGGCCCTTTGAGGCCCCCTGCTGGAGGCCCCAAAGTCCCACCACACTCTACCCCAGGAAGGAGCAGCGGAGATGGGTCCTCCAGGCCTACCTAGATGGGCCTTGTGGAAGCAGCCAATCAGAGCCCATCAGGCTCAGATAAAAGGACCTGCAGGGGTGAGCAGGTCAGTGCCTGGCTGAGACCAGAAGGGTGCTCCTCTGTGATCAAAGGAGCTCAATGGGCTGCATTTGCTAAACCTGGGAGCGAGAGGAGCAAGTGGCCCATGCCCTGAAAAGGGGACATGGCTAGGTTAAAAGCCCAGGAAAAGGGGCTAGATTTAAAGGGCCCTGAGACAGCATCACAGCCCTCAAATCTTTTTCAGAGTCAGTGCGTCCCAGGATAGAGTCCCCCATTCTGTTAGCACAGCCTACATTCTTTGCTCCTAGATGTATACATTTTGCTCCATTGTGTTCACCAAACCCAGTTTCCTCCCAACTTTATCACCTTCACCTCGCCAGCTCCTAAGAGCCCTGTCATATCTCTTACCCACTTTATTGTATACACAATTGATTTCTGACTCTTTTGACAGTTTGTGGATTTGAAAAGATTATTAAGCATCACAAGAATTTCCTGCCAAGAATTAAACAATTAAAGCCTTTATTTTTCAAAGACAATAGGCACTGCCGATTCCACTGTTAATGGTAATGCTATTGCTGAAAAAATGATCTGACACGAACACAGTTTAAGAGACTAGAAAAAAACATTTCTATCTATATTCAATTCTGATATAAGCAATCACAAAGGAGACCACTCAAATTTAATATGATTTCCCAATTCAAGACTATACATGGAAAGTGTTCTTCTGAAGGGAAGTTTAACATCCAAACCACACACACTGATCACACTTAATTTTATTCATTTATAAGAAATATTCCATAAACACAGCTAATAACCATGTACCTTTCTGACATCTCTTAGATTCATATTTCAGTCTGAATATTGTATTACCTGTAGTCATGCACCTCCTTAGTCAATCCTGTACTATGTTCATTATGAATTGAAGAGCAAGAAGTAGACACATCCAGTCCCCTAAAATAATTGTAGAAATTAAACAAGTTCTCAGAATCAAGCTTCTTAGCTGATGTCCTTTTTTAAAATATCCCATTAAGATGCTTAGGAACTGTAAAGATCAGACATTTTTATTAGAAGTTTAAGTTGCATTATACAAGAACAATATTAAAAAACAGTCAGTTATGAATGTCATTCCACTCATTTTTGCCTAGTTATTGCAAGTAACAATGAGGTAAATTAAAGACTGAGCAGAAGACCACTGAATTCACTGCTTGGTTACAAGTCTGCCCTTTGGTTTTACATCACTTATTTTTAAATTTAAGTTTTTATTTTAAACACCCGCGTAACTAGTATTGGATGTTTCCACAAAAAAAACAGGCAAGAATTTATTTCATTTGTATTTAATAAAATGGATATGATATGGATTAGCTTTGACCTATACATTATTATTCAAATCCCTCTTTAAAATTCTTTTCCATGAGGCCTACACAAAAATTGACAACAGTTAGACCACTGGTACAATGAAACCTCTGCCTATTCTGCTGGCCAATATTATCTCATTGCTTCCTTCTATCCCCCCACACAACCTTAATTCAACCCCATTGTGCATATGCATTATGATACATTTTTAAATTATATGACATACCAATTTTCCCACAGGACCTCTGCCTCATTCAGTGCACAGGATGGATTCAATATTTCTTTTTATCTTCATCATTCAGTGTGTGGCCCCATGTATTTACTGCACATCATCCAAACACTACCCTAAATACAGAATTATTAGTTTCCTCATGGGTTTTCTATAGTGCTTATAGTATCATTTTATCTCTTTACAAAGATTAATGAACTTATCTTCACAACATTCCTGTGAGGTGAGGTGGTATTAAGTTTCCTCATGTACAAAATGAGGAACTGGACACAGAGATTAAGGCCAAAATTGTCAAAAGTGTCCATTAATTTTGGACAATCAATTTAAGAAGCCTAAGGCCTGATTTTTCAGAATACTCAGCGTTTTATAGCACTTTATATGTTTGACAGCAGAGCTTCCATGCACCTCATTTATAGTTGTGAACGCTTAGCTCTTCTGCAAATCTGACCCCAGGCGTGTCAAGCTGGTACAAGGAAAATGAGGAATACATGGTGGCCATCAGAGAAATTCTGGTTGATGTGTCTTGCCCAGAATCACATAGGAACTCTGTGGCAGAGGCCAGGATAGAATTAAATTCCTCAAGGGAGGCCTTAACAACAATGCCATCTTTTCTCTTCCTGCAGTTCCCTGCCACATTCACTATGCACTTTCCAACTTGTGCAACAAATGAGACAGGGGTCCTACACTGACAACAGCCTCATTCACTACACAACCCTGCTTCACTCCCACAGCACAGGAGAGAAAGTCTCATGTACAGAGTTTTTGTGCCTAGTGCCACAGCAGTCCTGGCAGATGAGATGAGCAACTGCACAGGAAACCCTGCTCAGCTCCTGACGCCCGAGGATGGAGCACCCTAATTTACTCTGTGGGAATGGCATATGCACAGTCCAGTTCAGCAGGTAGGAGCTGTGAAGGGATGAAGTATGTTCAGAGCAGATGGAATCTTCAGAGAATCTTTAGCAGCCAAGCTCTAACAAACTTCTTCTAAACACATGCAAAGAGATTTTTCAGAGGCTTTTTCACAGAAACAGAAAAAAACACCCATGACACACAGGCAGCCCCATCTGCCAATTTCATATGTCTGCTCCAGAGCACGGAAGAGGTAAAGCTTCCTAATCAAACAACTGGCAGTTTTGCTTGTGGGGATTTTTTAACAGAAGTGGAAGTCATTCAAAACAGTGGTTGAGAGAGTTTTGAGCACATGATCCAGACAGAGGACCTAAGCTTGCTCACATTTCACATGCAGAATTCTCACCAACTCCAGCGGTGCCTCTGGGCAGAATGGCGCAATATGGGCCGGGAAGGAGGAACACACATATAGTGGGGCATGGAACACACATCAGTAGGCTACAGCCTTTCCCCAACAAACAACCAAGCCTTCCTAGGGTACGTCTACACTGCAGTTAAAAACTCATGGCTGGCCTGTACCAGAAGACTTGGGCTCGCAGGGCTGTTTAATTGCAGCGTAGATGTCCAGGGTCAACCAGAGCTGGAACGTCTGCACTGCAATTAACCAGCCCCAAGTCAGCTGCAAGCCCAAATCAGCTGGCCCAGGCCAGCCCCAGGTGTCAACATACTTTTAGAGATGTGGTGTGCTAGTCGGTGGATAACCAAGATCCCTGCTAGCAATCAAGGAAGTCCTGAAGTTCATTAGGGAGATGGAAAAGACTCAAACCAGAGAAAGATTCACAAGAAAACAGAACTGAAATACTGTCATTTTTTATAAGCAGTTATGGCTACCAAGAAAATATGTATACTTGCTCTGCAAGGCAAGGGTAAAAAAGAAGTATTCTTACTTTTTGAAGTCAAAACTTTGGACTGCATCATTCCAGAAATACTTTACGCTGTGGTGTGTGAAATAGCGAATCTGTAAGGCAAATACATGCAATTAGGTATTAAGATGGCATTGTTCAACACCTGATTTCTGTTTAATTTAGTATCACTGTTAAAAATGTATAACAAAATCTGAACTAAAATTAGGTACACTATAAGTTTTAAAAATGAAATACAAAATGTTTCCTGTGTGCTCTCTCTGCTTTACTGACAATATATTTTATACAAGACAGTTTACTTTCCAATAGTCTTATTCTTTCATTAATCCCACAATATACTGACGCTCAATATCTGTTATACTTTGTGACTTAAAATATAAAAGCACATTTCCCTACCTCAACCAACTGGCCTCTTTGGCAGTCTAAGCAGGTCACATGTAATGTACTGTGTGTGCAGAATATATATTCTTTTCATAGCTGCCTTGAAGATTAAGGATTCAAATACCGCAGGTTCACTTACAGGAGAATATTTGTTCAGGTCGTTTCTATTCTCTTCAGCAGGGCTTCCAAATAAATGACCACTATGGCCATTTGAAACTTTGTCTTCAATAGACTGAGGATTCTGTAATGGGTTGTCTCCCCGAGAAAGCACAATACGAATCTTTGCACAAAACCAAATCCTGAATTCATCCTAACAAAGAAAAAAATTGTTAATAGAGAAAGAAATTGCAGAATACCATTTAAATACCTTGTAAGGATGCATAAAAGTGAACCTAGGGACATTTTTCTTTTCTTTAATAAGTACCAATGTCAGTTGGAAAACAAGCCAATTAGCAAGGTCCACATATACTTACAGAAATGAAGGACACCATGGGACTGATACCAAATTACCCCAAGGACAAGGTTTTCCTTTTTATTCATAAAAACATTTTACCACTCTAACTCCACATAATACTAGCAGAAAACTTTAAAAGCTCTGATGTGTGCTAGTGAACCCTCAGACTTAGTTTTGGAATCTTTCGTTTTTTATAAATAAATGGCATGGTATTTCTTCCATATTTTCAACAATAATTTATTATTTCAGAGCACATGGGGGATTGGTTTACGCTAAGTGGGGAGGTGTCACTTGTACAGGGGATAGGGGAAACAGAAGGAATGACCTAAGTGAAATGGCTGCACCCCTTAACTATTCATCTCCTTTTTTTCCTATTTCTGAGCTATTCTGAAGTATAAGTATTCTGAAGCAGAAGTATAATGGGCTTATGATCGAGTATATACGGTAAGTAGGATATGAGGAGTAAACCTTGGAGGAAAACAGTCTTCTTTAGAAGTTTACATACACAAATTAAATTCTACAGTAATATTGCTTTAGCTAAAAAGGACACTGTCAAGATATTCTCTATATATTTTTCATATATTTTGCCTGTGCACCTACCTTATAATAATCCCTTCTTGAGAGTAAAATCAATTTCTTGATATTTATTTTTCTCAACTATTTAATAGTTATGAATGCAAACAATGTGAAATAATGAGTGCATGACTATCAAACCTTTTGAAAAATCCTCTTAGCGAAGATGTTAAAAAAGTTTCACTGAATGCTATTTAGTTTCTATTACTTATTTAGGCAAACACAAAATACTAAAGTATCAAAAGTCCTTACTAATAACAGCAAACGTCCTTTGGATATTCACCATGCTTCTCACACACAAAGCTACACAAGCAGAGTACAATCTTTTACAATTTTCATAACAAATGGAGTATTTTTTCTGAAGTCCTCATGATTTCATTTACCCCAAAGCCTCCCTCAAGTTTTCAATTTGCTTACAACTGGCAAACTACCCCGTCATTTATTTATAAACTGTGATGCAAAGAAAGTAATATCCCTAAGGTTACAAGCCTGAGAGCTGATAACTACCACCTCTAACTTTTCTGTTTCAGTCACTGCATTCACAAAACTAGAGCACATTCAGTGTACAAACTTACAGTCGTTCTCAGTAGCACCACTTCACAGTCTTTAAGTGTAGTCCTTTTGCAAGTTGCTCTCACACGCCACTCAGGCATCCAGTAGAGGAGAAGGAGGAGAAAGCCACCAGTACAAAGCACCCCCACAGCAACTAAAACTAGCTTCCAGCGGCACCAATTATAACCATAAATCTCCTGTACAGAAACAGGGAAACAAATAATGAACAAAGATATCCTTAACTGCTTTGGCTCAAAAATTCAGTAGTAACCTGTTACAAAACTGTGGCAGATAAATTTCTCATATTGCAAAGGTTTTTCCTCCTTTTCTTTGCTAGGGGGCGGGTTCAAAAAAGTTTATTTACTATATCGCGGCAACTGCTTTGTTCAGTCCAATGCACAGAGACTCATTAAAACCCACAGAAGTGCTACATACACACCAATTTAAAAACACTGCAATACAGTGACAGACTCCTCCCTGGACTGCTCCTGAGGCAAGTTATGAAGGGAAACTTGCATTACAATCTAACCTTTAGTTTTTAAGGACTCGGTTCTGGTCCATGGTTCTGGAGATGTAAGGGGATATGGCATGCAAGCCTGCTCTACACCCCAACAACAGCTGTGAACCGTTTAGTAAACTTCTTTCTGCTCACATTCAGACTACAAACTAGAGCGGATAAAATTGATTTTATTTTTTTTAAAAAAATTAATTTATTTAAATCTTCTTTTTTAATTTATTTAAATTATATAGTTTTTTTAAATAAACCTGTTAAAATGAAATCTGAATTTAATACAAAATATGTTAAGACCTAAACTTATTATAATCTCTTAAAACAATAAAAAATAAATATGCTGAATACATGAGCCTCTATCAAAATCTTTGAGTTAAAGACTGCTTTTCTATATAAAGAAAGAATCGGGATAAAACATCTAATTCTTAGGTCAAACTTTATAAATAGGGCACTATAGATCATGTATTGTAGTAAGGGCTTGTTTTGTTTAATAAAAATAAATGTTATATGCTGTTCTGGGTGTTTAATTAAATTTCAGTTACCATCCTAATGCAACTTGACACAAATCATGAGCAAAAGGATAATTATCTATAAAATAGCATATCATTCAGCATTTTCTAATATACTAAAATGTACAATTAATAATAATCTGAAAATATGAAGCTATATAATTGCTTCAATAAATGTATATAGTTATAGTGTACCCTCCCAGGCAGCAAAAAGATGTACCAAATCTAGTGTAAAGGCTCTATTTACCTGTAAATCAGCATGTTTTAATGGTTATTATATCAACCAATGAAAAAGCATCTTCTTTAGAAAACAACAAGTACAAGTTGATCCAAATTGAGAACTTAAATCAACATTTTCTACTTGGAGATTTAACGCATGATTTAAATTGCTGATTTAAATCAGGCTGACTGACAAATAGTTTTCATTCTCTGGGGAGGAAATAAAAAGGGGGTAGTTGGGAATGGGAGGAAGGAATGAACTAAGCTACTCTTATTTCATCGTAATACAGCCAAGCCTCTAATCGTAAGACGGTACTTCTCACCCAAATGATACCAGGGAACTTGTTGTTTTAGTAGTGCTGCCCACTGTAATGCTTATGTACAGCTGGTGAAACACCAGCATGAGATGGGGTGGGGGGAGAGGGGGGGAAAACCAGGCTTCAAAAACGGCAGTTACTGTAGCAACTGGAGAAAGTCCACTCACCTCCTAGTAGGATGCAATATGAAATATATTCAGAGTACTCTCTTGTTACAATGAAGAACAAATTACACAAAAATATGAAGTGCCTCTTAGGATAATAAATTAGCAATCAAAGGTAAGTACTATCATTATCTGGGTACAGCCTGAGGCACAGAAAATTTGGCTGAGTATTTCAGTGCAGTAACACAAAAGAAACTTTCAGATGCTGAGCTGTATTTCCTCTGCCGCATATTACATAGAACAGATTTCCTGCTCTGAAGTATCAATAAAATGGAAGCTGTCATTGAGACCCACCAGCATCATTCACATTTATGAAAATATTAACACTGAAAGATATTTGCAAAATCTCTTTTTGAAACATCATTACACTCTAATTGCTAGAGCTCATTTATTTTTGTCAAAAGGGGTTTTTTTTAGGACTATCAAGCGATTAAAAAAATTAATCGCGATTAATCACGCTGTTACACAATAATAGAATACCTTTTGGGATGTTTTCTACATTTTCAAATATATTGATTTCAATTACAACACAGAATACAAAGTGTACAGTGCTCACTTTAGATTTATTTTTATTACAAATATTTGCACTGTAAAAAAAATAGTATTTTTCAATTCACCTAATACAAGTACTGTAGTGCAATCTCAATATCATGAAAGTTGAACTTACAAGTGTAGAATTTTGTACAAAAAAACCCTACATTCAAAAACAAAACAATGTAAAATTTTAGAGCCTACAAGTCCACTCAGTCCTACTTCAGCCAATCGCTCAGACAAACAAGTTTGGTTACTATTTGCAGGAGATAATGCTGCCCGCTTCTTGTTTACAATGTCACTTGAGAATAAGAACAGGCGTTCGCATAGCACTGTTGTAGCCAGCGTCGAAAGATATTTACATGCCAGATTTGCTAAAGATTTATATGTGCCTTCATGCTTCCACCACCATTCCAGAAGACATGCGTCCATGCTGATGACGGGTTCTGCTCGATAACGATCCAAAGCAGAGCAGAACAACGCATGTTCATTTTCATCATCTGAGTCAGATGCCAGAAGGTTGATTTTCTTTTTTGGTGGTTCGGGTTCTGTACTTTCGGCATCTGAATGTTGCTCTTTTAAGACTTCTGAAAGCATGCTCCACACCTCATCCCTCTCAGATTTTGGAAGGCACTTCAGATTCTTAAACCTTGGGTCAAGTGCTGTAGCTATCTATAGAAATCTCACACTGGTACCTCCTTTACGTTTTGTAAAATCTGCTGTGAAAGCGTTCTTAAAGCGAACATGTGCTGGCTGATCAGCCGAGACGGCTATAACATGAAATATATGGCAGAATGCAGGTAAAACAGAGCAGGTGACGTACAATTCTCCCCCAAGGAGTTCAGTCACAAATTTAATTAATGCATTATTATTTTAACGAGCGTCATCAGCATGGAAGCATGTCCTCTGGAATGGTGTCCAAAGCATGAAGGGGCATATGAATGTTTAGCATATCTGGCACGTAAATACCTTGCGACGCCAGCTACAATAGTGCCATGTGAACGCCTGTTCTCACTTTCAGGTGACATTGTAAATGAGAAGCAGTCAGCAGTATCTGCCATAAATGTAAACAAACTTGTTTGTCTTAGCAATTGGCTGAACAAGAAATAGGACTGAGTGGACTTGTTGGCTTTCAAGTTTTACATTGTTTTGTTTTTGTTAACCCTAAGCAGTTATGTAACAAAAAAAAAATCTACATTTGTAAGTTACACTTTCATGATAAAGAGATTGCACTACAGTACTTGTATGAGGTGAATTGAAAAATACTATTTATTTTATCATTTTTACAGTGCAAATATTTGTAATAAAAAATATAAAGTGAGCAGTGTACACTTTGTAGTCTGTTGTAATCAATATATTTGAAAATATAGAAAAACATCAAAAATATGTAATAAATTTCAATTGGTATTCTATTGTTTAACAGTGCGATTAATCGCAATTAAGTTTTTTTGATCATGGTTAATTTTTTTTAGTTAATCGTGTGAATTAACTGCGATTAATCGACAGCCCTAGTTTTTTTTTAAATGAAAAATGCCTTTTAACAAATAAAATTCTATTTTTTGCTTTTTTGACAAAAAAATAATTGTTTTGTTTTGTTAGGGAAAATTGCAGTCTGTCTTCACATTTTTCCCTTGCTGGGAGGAAAAAAAAAAAAGAGTGGTGAGAGAGACCAACAATGTAAAGTGTTTTCTCCTCTTGCCAAAACAAAGGTGGTGCTGTTTTGTTTTGTTTCTTTCATGGCCATCTTTTAGAGCAAAAACATTATTTTGAAATGTTCTGTGAAGCATATTTACTTTTTCTGGACTAGCTCCAATAGTTAGTTAGCGAACTCTTTGTTGCTCTTAGGTTTTCAAAGGGCCAGATCCTGGGCTTTGGTTATGAAGAAGTAACAGCTAGTACAGAAGTAACCTACTCTTCACCACAGCAGAGCAGGCCCAGTGCAGCAGGCCTTCACAGCCGCTATGCAGGCAGGCCATGCACATGTACTAAAAGTGGAAAAGCGGAAGGACCAGAGAACCTATGCAAATTAGCTCACCATCCCCTGAACAACCCTCCAGGCAGCCTACCTCCTCCTCCCCTTAAAAGGGGTTGGACATTTAAAGATTAGCCCCTTAAACCTAACTGCCCCCAGACAATGAAAAGTTACAGACGCCATCTCTAGAGTAGAGAGCAAGGTTTAACTGCTGCTATACAATAGCTACACAGCTATCTCCCCTAACCCCTCATGGATAGGGTGACCATATGTCCCGTAGTGACTGGGACAGTCCCTTCTTTAAGCCCTGTCCCAGCCATCCCAACTTTTTTGGCAAAAATGGGTGTTTCTCCCATTTATTGTTGCCAACTTGATCAGTTGGCAAGTGCAAATGGGACAAATGCCCACTTTTGTCAAAAAAGTTGGATGCAGAAGAACAAGCTGGGTGAGGGTTGAGCTACAATGCCAGCTCCGCGGGGGGGGGGGGGGGGGTGGCAGGGCTCGGGAAAGAAGCAATGCCAGCCCCAGCCTTGCACGGGGAGTGGGCGCGCTCGGGCTAGAGGCTTGGGCCAGCCCCCCCCCCCCCCCCCCCCGGGGGGGGGGTCAGTCTAGCCCCACACAGTGTCCTGTTTTCCCTTTGCGAAATATGGTCACCATACTCATGGGTCAGGAACTGCACCTGGGTAAGTGTGCCAAGTGTGTGCACAGAGCACAGCCAGGCTCCATACCACAAGGGAGCAGGGCCACGATTTGTTTTTATGAAACACTTCACTGCAATTTCCCTTTCAAAGGGTATTGAGAAGTAACATATGCTGTGGGACCGGTTCGATTTTTGGCTGTACAGATCTGCTTGGCTCTTCATACTCTCTTTAGGAGTTTGAATAAATGGAAATTAGTACCCTAAGACTACTCCTCTACGATTCCAGAAGGGGCTCATGAGGACTGTGCTTGAGGGCTTGTCTACACTTACGTTTTATAGCGCTCTAACCTGCTGGCTCAGGGGGGTGAAAAATCACCCCCCTGAGCACAGCAAGTCTGAGCGCTTTAAAGCGCTAGTGTGGACAGGCTCCCAGCACTGGGAGCTAATCCCCTCGCGTGCAACCACACTCGCACTTCAAAGCACTGCCGCAGGAGCGTTCCCAAGATAGTGCTTTGAAGTTTCCAATGTAGCCATGCCCTAAAGCAGTATGCCCCAACCAGAAAAGCACCATTTCCTTCAATTTGTGAAACGAGACCATAAAACTGATTACCATCTCATCCTCCTCCCCTGTATTGACAATCTTCTTTTCTTCCTTTTCCATGTTTACTGAGATGTGGAACTTCTCAACTTCAGATACCGGAAGACCTGTAGCAAGAGACGTATTAAAAAAAAACTGTTGAAGCAATATTTTGACTACTGTGCACATGCATTAACTTTTGATGTTTCATTGGCATAACTACATTCACAACATGCATGTACATGAAATACACTCAAGTATCAGAGGGGTAGCCATGTTAGTCTGGATCTGTAGAAGTGACAAAGGGTCCTGTGGCACCTTATAGACTAACAGAGGTATTGAAGCATAAGCTTTCGTGGGTGAATACCCACTTCTTCGGATGCAAGCAGTGGAATGCACTGACACACAACCTGCTTTCATCTAACTCTTAACAGAATTTGTGGCCATAGTATATGTTCAAGTATTTTGCTGTTCAATATACAGAAGTGCCGACTAAAATAGTAAACTTTAAAATTATTTTTCAAACCCCAATTTTATTCTAGAAGTCTATAAATTGTTATTTGACAAATGTAAACAGATATAACTAAAAATGCACTTCTAGCTACTTCGATACCTCACTAATATTAGTGAGTTTATTCTCACAACACCCCTGTAACGTATGGAATATCTTCATTTTAAAGATGGGGAACCAAGATACATAGAGATTATGTGATTTGCCCAAGGTCACACAGGAAATCTGTGGCAGAACCAAGAACTGAACCCAAATCTCCTCACTCTAAGTTCAGTGCCCTGGCCATAAAGCCATCCTTTAATTTCTACTTGAAATTGGCTGATACTTCTAACTGCATTTTATTTATTAATTATTATTATTATTATTATTATATTCCAACATCAAGACTAAAGCACCTCAATAAACATACACACCATTATATATCCTTAGTATGAACTGTATTTTTAGAGTCTTATGGAGATGGAAATGCACAGCTGGAGACCGGTACCAAACAGAACACAAGAATTAGAACTTCTTATCAATTTGTGTGAACTGTGACAGAACCTAAGGGCCCCACTCGAGGGTGTGTGTGTGGGGGGGGGGGGTGTGGGTGTGTGGGTGTGTACACAGCACCCAAGGGCCCCACTCAGGAGCAGGCCTACACCACGCTAGGTCCTGGACAAATATTCAGAAAGACAGTTCCTGCCTGGACAAACCATTTCCAGACTCAAAAAAAAAAAGACAAGAAGTAACAAACAAAAGAGAAGGCGGAAATTGGAGGGTGACAAGGGTAACAGTAGAATGGTCACACAGTTACGTGAGATTATTAAGTGCCCACATTGATGTTTCTGTCTCATTAGAAAGGTGCTCTCTTTTACAATTAAATATTAACAATCCAATGGACATTCATCCTAGCCATAACAGATGGACAGTTTCTTGCAGGGTACACACCAGACATCAAGAATTGAGAAGCGGCTTGGAGGAGAAGTAGTGGCCATAGGATTATTTCCCCATGAGTGCAGGGGACTAGACTAGATGACCTCTCAAGGTCCTTTCCAGGGGTCACCAAAATGAAATGAATAGGCAGCAGGTTTAAAACAAACAAAAGGAAGTATTTCTTCACACAATGCACAGTGAACCTGTGGAACTCCTGTGGAACTCCTTGCCAGAGGATGTTGTGAAGGCCAAGACTATAACAGGGTTAAAAAAAGAACTAGATAAATTCACGGAGGATAGGTCCATCAATGGCTATTAGCCAGGATGGGCAGGGATGGTGTCCCTAGTCTCTGTTTGCCAGACCCTGGGAGTGGGCGACAGGGGATGGATCACTTGATGATTATTACCTGTTCTGTCCATTCCCTCTGGGGCACCTGGCACTGGCCACTGTCAGAAGACAGGATACTGAGCTAGATGGGCCTTTGGTCTGACCCAGTTTGGCCGTTCTTATGTCATCCTCTATGTGAGCCAGCTCTAGAGGGGAATAGGCCACTTTGCCAGTGGGTCTCTCAGCTATTTGCTAACAGCAGAGGAATGAGGACACTCAGGCATCTTGGGTTCCCATTCCAGGCTCTGGAGGGGAGTGTGCTCTAGTGGGCACAGACTCTTCTGCCCATTTCCTCCGAAGCGTGACCCTTTCTGCCCCATCCCCTCCAATCTGTCCCTGTCCTGTCTCTTCCCCACCTTTAGTTCCCTGTCCCAGTTCCATTCACCTCACCTACTCAGTACCACTCCCCACATCTCAGACTTCTCATCCGAGTGTCAGTCTCCTTGACCACCCATGCCCACACCCTCCCAACCCGTCTGGCTCCTTGTTTCCAGTCTACTTGGCCAGCCAGTCCCAGTTTCCCCACTCCTGCGCCTCATCCGATCTCTGTCCACCCCGGCCTCCAGTTACTCCTGCCCACATTCCTCAGCCCCACTGGCTCCCTATCTCCCTCCCCAGGACCTTTGTCCAACATCAGCGTCCCTCACCCCAGGCTCCTTTCTCAGTCTCTTTGCACAGCCAGTCCCAGTTCTCTCCTTTCCAGCATTCAGACTCTTGTAAGATCTGTATCCCCTCCCCTCCAACTCCCTTCCTACCCCCCCACGGGTTCCCAGTTCTCATCCAACCGCTTCTCTCTCTCTTGCTCCCAGTCTTTCCCTCCACCCCACCAGCTCTCAGTCCCAATCCCCTTGCCCAGGCAGTGCAAGTGTCTGCCCCCTCTCCCCAATCACTTCCCACCCCACTCCTTTCCACTTCTTGTCCCTTCTGCATTTGAAATAAGGCAGCTTTTTCCTCCACACTGCCGGGGGCAGGGGGCATGAGTAGCAGGCGAGAGGCGCCCTGCTCTCAGTTCTTGTGAACAGACCCAGCCGCAATTGCAGTGAAAGTCAGCCCTAGGCTGGAGCATGTCCAATGAATACAGAATCTTCAGAGAATGTAGCTGCAAAGCACTAGCAAGTCCAAAGTGAGCATGTGTGAACTGCGATGTTTCAAAGACTTATCACTTGGCCAAATTTGGGCAGATTTTCACGCGGAAGGCAAAAGGCATATATATCCCTGCCACAAAGGCTACATCTCGGCCAAAATTCAAGTCATTGCTCCAAAGCATAAGGGTGCAAGAGCTTCTCAAAGAAGGTCACTGGAATTTTTTAGTATGGGCAAAACAACATGTTTTTCCCTAGCGTCATTCTCAGAAATGAATGAACCATTTTAGCTGAAATATCAACCCAAATGGTTAAAGTTTGGCAATGTTAAAAATGACTGAAAACAGGGTGGAGGGAACCATCAGGCAGCATTAATTGGGAATGCTTCCACCCCCACCTATAATAGAACATTTATTATTGTATGCTTAAGCCTTGACCCCTCACGGAGAACTGTGCAGGCACCCCATGTTCCAACACAGACAACCACTGATATCAACTGGGATCCAAAAGGGTGCAGGAGTCCATCTGCAGGGAGCTCCTTGAAGGATCAGGTTCTTAGATAATAATACAAGACTCACTATGAAATAAAGATTAAAAAGAATTTCTCTATTATCCTTTTTTTAAATAAATATCATTTCTAGTCAGCTGAATAACTGTCAATGTCCTCCCACATTTGTTTGAGCCAAGTAAGTAACCTCTTTCTACAATATTAGTTGTCACAGTTCCAATGGAAGCAGAATCTCGACAAACAAATTGTTCAGAAAAATGTATCAACACCTAGTGTACTGTAGAGCTAGAGAGTCCCCATTTGTCTTCAAACTTTGCTTTGGCACAATTCATTGACATGGCTGCACAAGACAGGCCTCTCTAGAACACTGTGAAGCTAAAATGATTTCTCCTAATAAAAATATAAACATTTTAAAAGTCCAATCAAACTATTTACTTAGGTCATGCATTCAAGGTGTCTACATTGCTAAAAATCCTTCCAGTCGTAAAAATACAAATACGACAAACTCAATTTCCCATTCCATTGCTAAACTGACATTTTTATATCACATGACCAACTAAAATCGAACCATTTGCGTAAATTTCTATTACTATCGTTTGACTTTACTTTTTTTTTTTTTTTTATTTCAAATGCACACCACTGCTCCATGGAGTACACTACAGTTAAACAAAGTACTCTCTATAACCAGGTATTTGAGTTTATTCAAATTGTCACATGCACGTTCTTCACTACATGGCAGATTAATTTTGAAGAGTCTTTTTAACTGAGGAAAATATCTTGGAAATCTAAGAACGGCCTTAAATTAATTAATTTCTTAAAAAATTCACAAAACTGACCATTGGATTAACACCACATGTCAAATGAAAGTTTATGTACACACCACAGATAAATCACAGGATTTTTTTTTCAAATCAGTTTGTATAACCAGAAAAGTTAATGGTGCTTAATGAATTATAGTTTATAGTAAAGTTCACAGCAATCATTAGAAAAGATTTCCATTTATCATGCTAGAACTAACTTGCTCCAGCCCTAAAAAAAAATATGCATGTTACTCCAGTATCAGTGCCTGAAGGCAGAGTTCGATTCTTGATGAGAACAGCGAGCCAAAACAAACAGTTGCCAACACTGAGGGGCAGAAAAATAAATGGCACCGAGACAGCACTGAGGGGGGAGGAATAAATGGTATCTGCTTATTCATATTTGCATACCTGTTTTCAAATCTGGGTCAATTTAAATTTTTAAACTGGGAATCATTCCACAAACCACATGGCACCGAAAATCTAAATGTACTTTATTATACTGTAAGGTATTCAAAAAAGTAACCAAAAAGAAAAAGTACGCTGATACACAGTTTTCATTTTGGTACTGAAAATCCTGTTTCAGAAATAAGACTGTTACTTTAAAAAATAATAAAAATATAACAAACTATTCCCTCATACAAGTTCTATCTTCTTTTCTAATACAAATATGCATATACCATGCTCTCTAGCCACGGGAACCCACAACAAATATATGCATTCCAATGTAAATACATGAACACGCCCTCACCCTGTAAATATCAAAAACTTGCTGCAATTTGCAAATTAAATGTTCAATTCTGCAAACCTTGTCTCATAACTTTCATAAGTATTTCCAATGGGACTCCCTGAGTAAAAACTACTCACGTGAACAAGAGTTTCCGGGATCAGGACACAACCTCAAATATTCAAACAGTTAGTACAAGTAGTGTGTCCTCAAAACTTTCCTAGCACGAATTAATGTGGAGCAGATAAAATTCCTTCATCTCACCACTACCAGCTGCTCTCCCCCTACATCTCCCCTCCCGCTAGCTGGGCTCCAGACGAAGCAGCTCCTGGAATCTGAAGGCCCTCCAAAAGCAGGGAGTTAACACTTGCTCTGCTCCCTGCTGCACAGCTAAGTCACAGAAATGAACAGAAACAGACACCTGCAAATAGCAGCCGTGGTAATGGATCGGTTCCCCTCTTTGCCAACCGTGGCTCTGGTAAAGAGCAAGGCACTTTGGTCTTCAGGCAGCCATGGACCTGAGGAAAATGCCAAGGTTCAGCTGGCTCTATCAACAGCATGGAGAAAAGAGAGTCAA
This sequence comes from Macrochelys suwanniensis, assembly GCA_033296515.1. Lineage (NCBI taxonomy): Eukaryota > Metazoa > Chordata > Testudines > Chelydridae > Macrochelys > Macrochelys suwanniensis. The sequence goes on along the minus strand of CM065783.1, from coordinate 1,250,293 downwards.
GATTAGAAGGAAGGAGAATAAAGGAAAGCAGTGTGAACAGGAAAAGCAGCACACAAAAAAAGAGGAGGTTGAGAGAACCCAATAAAAGGCAGAATGAAGTAGAGAGAAAAAATAACATGAGAAACAAGATGGCAGATGTGAAGAGAAAGCGAAGAAAAAGCAAGTAGCAACAGTTTAAGAATAGCAAGTTTTATTTATGTTTTATTTATTCTAAATGCATCACAGTGAATACAAATAGACACAAATTAAAAATTATATCAAATGGGTTTAAAGTGCTTATGTTCCTAGCAGCTTGCCAATATAGTCCTCTGCTACAAAGTTGGGCAACATTAATAAATGTGGTATTGTTAAAAGCGTTCTAGCTGTACTCAGCCATTATACAAAGAGTGACTATATTCTCCTCCCAATAGTCTCAATTCCTCATTTCAAACTTTAATTTGCACTAATGTGCAAATGGGGCAAAAAGGCACAAATAAACAAAAACTGTTTAAATTCACATTTCATGGTAATTTATCTATCAAAAGCCTTTTTAAAGTCTAAAGCCAAGGCACAAAACAAGGCCTGTACATTCAGTTGTCTTGCAAAGGTACACTAAAATAGGACACTAGCTAAAATATTGTTGATATAATATACTTAGACTTCTGTACGGAATTTGACTTGCTACTGCACAATATTTTGATTGAAAAACTAAAACGATACAAAACCAACATGGAACACATTAAATGGATTAAAATCCGACTAACGGTTAAGTCCAAAAATGCAATTATAAACAGGGAATCATCATCTGGTGTGTTTCTAGTGGAGTTCCCTATGGTTCAGTTTTTAGCCTATGCTATTTAATATTTTTATCAACGACCTGGAAGAAAACAAAATCACTGAAAGTTTGGAGATGACACAAAGATTGGGGGAGCGGCAAATAATGAAGAGGAAAGGTCACTAATACAGAGCAATCCGGATTGCATGAAAACCTGGCACAAGCAAACAATATGCATTTTAATACAGCCAAATAGAAAGTCATACATCTAGGAACAAAGAAAGCAGGCCATACTTACAGGATGGGGGACTCTATCTGGGAAGCAGTGACTCTGAAAAAGCCTTGGGGGTGGCGGGGGGGCGAGGCTCATGTGGACAATCAGCTGAACATGAGCTCCCAGTGTGACACTGTGGCCAAAAGGGCTAATGCACTTCTTAGATGCATAAACAGGGAACTACCAAGAAGAAGTAAGGAAGTTACTGAAGTAATGTATTAGGGACAGGTGCACCCACTGCTGTAATACTATGCCTACTTCTGGTGTCCACAATTCAAGAAGGATGTTGATAGACTGGAGAGGGTTCAGAGAAAAGCCGTAAGAATGATTAAAGGATTAGAAAACATGCCTTAAAATGGACTCAAAGAACTCAACCTATTTAGCTAGTTGAACAAAAAGGAAGTTATGGGTGACTTCACATCATCGTTCATAAGCACCTACTTGGGGAACAAATATTTGATAATGGGCTCTTCAGTCTAGCAGACATAAGTATAACAAGATCCAGTGACTGGAAGTTGAAGCTAAACAAATTCAGACTGGAAAGAAGGTGCAAATGTTTAAGAGCGAGGGTAACTAACCACTGGAACAACTTTCCAAGGGTTATGGTGGATTCTTCATCACTGGCCATTTTTAAATCAAGACTGGATGTTTTTCTAAAAGATCTCCTCTAGGTCAAACAGGAATTAATTCAGGGAAGTCCTATAGCCAGTGTTACGCAGGAGGTTAGATGACATGATTACAGTGGTTCCTTCAGGCCTTATAATCTATCTGTTAGGACTTGAGTCTTGCGCATCTGCCAAACCAAAGGTTCCTGAGAAGTGGCAACTACATTGGAACCCATCAGAGTGCATGAGTATTTTAATTAATTCCTTCTAACAACTATTAACTTACACTTTTCTGTGCTAAATTTCATCTGCTGTCCTATTGCCCATTTTATTTTGCTTTATTAGACCACTAATCTATCAACATGTGAAATAGTGGAATCCAAATGAACAAATTTTGCCCCAATTTGCATCCTGTGCAACTTCATGTAAAACAATCGTGATGCACAGGAGGAAAGCTGGGGAAAAAATTGTCCCTGTCATTTCTTTTACTCTGGTCTCAGGCATAACTAATGTTTGCTTTTATCAGTGATTCACCAAGATAGCAGGGTGATCAGTGAACTGTAAATCACCAAATAAAAGTCTCTCAGAAGAGCCTATTAAGGAAATTCGGTGACCATAGGGCTAGAGATACTCATCAGTTTTAACCCCTGATCCTTTCAGAGCTAGAAGGGAAGAGTTAGGAAAAGCCAAGAGTAAACACTGAGATATCTCAATCTCCTTATTATAACCAGTGATGTTCTAACAAGTTAGCCACACAAAGGAGGGGTTGTGTGAATAGTGGGGTTGGGGTTAGTCAAAATTAGGAAATACTGTGAGGAACTCCAGAAGGGCCACAATTATACTCATATTGTTAGATCCAGCAACAATATTTAATACAATAGGCTCATTTCCTGAGCAACACATGCAACAAGTACAGTAGAACCTCGGAGTTACGAACACCTCAGGAATGGAGGTTGTTCGTAACTCTGAAATGTTCGTAACTAGGAACAAAACATTATGGTTGTTCTTTCAAAAGTTACAACTGAACATTGACTTAATACAGCTTTGAAACTTATTTATGCAGAAGAAAAATGCTGCTTTCCCTTTATTTTTAAGTAGTTTATGTTTAATACAGTACTGTTCTGTATTTGCCTTTTTTTTCTTTCTTTCTTTTTTTTTTTTGGCATCTCTGCTGCTGCCTGATTATGTACTTCTGGTTCCAATGTGTGGTTGACCGGTCAGTTCGTAACTCTGGTGTTCGTAACTCTGTGGTTCTTCTACTGTACATATCACCCAGTGTTCCACATGCTGTCCCTAGCTTTCTGTTCAGAACTGAGTCTAAGTTCTAATCTGCAAAGCTCTGGCTACATCAAGGATCACTTCTCTGACTAGCCATGGTAATTATAGTCAGGGGCTGGATTTGGGATGGAAGTGGAGGGGAGAAATAGTGGCATTCTTTCAATGTCTGCCCACAAAATAAACTCTGCCCACTTGATACCACTCAGACTGTGCAATAATTCAAAATATTGAATCATACAGGCTCTCTAGGCTCAGCTCTCCTCTCCTCTGATGAGTTTAGTGCCTCAGCAATACAGCCACAGACTCTTCTGAGCTGGCCTCCTTGGCCTTAGCGCCTTCTTGTTTACAGGGAGGTAACTCACCCACTCAGTAAAAATGTCAATAGATTATGCTGATCTGCATGTGATCCTTCCTCCCATGTTTTGAAATGAGCCGTGAAATATTTAACAATGCTGATGTGCAAGGCTGGGATTTTCAAGTGTGTGTAAGGGAGTTAGGCACCCAACACTCACTGAAATTCAGTGGGGCTGGCTCCCTTAGAAGTCCGACTCTAACGTATCAATCACTTGCCTGGCGTTAACTCCTTTTGAAAGAAATGAAGAAGCTCACCCCTCTCAGAGCTATTGTTGGAGGCAAACTCAACAGACATACTGTTCACATTTCCAAAGTTTCATTCGTAATCATAACTGTGCCTTTTTTAATATTTTATTTTGAAATGAAAGCTGAGATCCTGGAGAACAAAGCAACTTGAGAGAGGTGCTGGTAGGCCAGACCGCTGTGTACCAGCCTAACTCATGCCCTGGTTACAGTTATCTAGGTACTTATATAGTCCTCATCACCACAGCATCCAAACACCTAACATAGCAAGAACAGGACTGGTAGGAGCAGAGTACTGGGTTGTCTCGATAGCTGGCCCACAGATATGGAACTCCAGACATCAGAATGATTCTAGCTCTCTCCAAAGGTCTTACACTTCTGTTTGAATCTCTCTTTGCCTTTCCTTCTGTATACCCCCACTCCCACCAGCAGCCCAAGAACAGCAGTAAAGTAAGTATGAAGGGAAAAAAACCACAATGCAGGAAGAAACTGAAAATACAATTCTGATTTCTTGTATGCTCAGTCACCACTGCAACAGGCATAGTTCGATTACAAACATTCATCAAAACCAGACAAATAGGCAACATGAAATTCAACACAGAAAAGGGCCAGGAAGGAACAATTTAAACCACTCATGTACCCAGATGGGTTCCAAATTAATTGCATCCTCAGGAGATAAACATAGGTATCTCTGGACAGCTCAATGGTGAGTAACGGGCAAGCTGTTTAATATAATAATACAGAAAATAAGCCATGATGTAAGTTAATGAGGCCCTCCTCTTTTGTAGTAGAGAGTTCAGTTTTGGTCACCTCATCTTAAGAGAGAGCAGAAATGGAATGTATAAACAGATGAGCAACAAAATATAGGGAAAGGGAACCTTTCATGCAAAGATTAAAAGACAATGGAATTATAAAGTTTGGAAAGAAGACAAGCAAGAGAAAATATAATGAATGGTATAAAAAAGGACATTTGGACAATCTTGCTTAAACTGTCCCTTAATAAAAAGGAGCACTTGAAAATTAAAGGGAACTCATTCGAAACAGATAGAAGTAAACATGATTGTGCAACACATAACCAACCTTTGAAATACACTGTCCTCAAGTACAGTAGTATGATTTTTAAAAGGATTAAGGCAGTATACAACTGACATCTGCAGTTATACTAAATAAAATAAAAGGCCTAGTAATCATTCTTCAGGACAAAAAATAATCAACTGGGGTCAGGAAGAAAGCTCTTGCATGGGAAAATTATGTGCATTACTGGGGGTGGATGGATGGGGTGAAACACCTTCTTCTGAAGCATCAGACTCCAACCTTGGCTGTAGACAGAATATGGAAAGATCACTGGCCTGTATGGCAATGTATAATAAAATATCTGAAAGCTATAAACATTCAAACAGTATAAATAACAAAGGTTTTTATTACTTAACTGCATAACTGTTTGAAGAGAGCATTTGATGAAACTTGCTAGACTCAACGTAACAAAGCAGTGTATTTTTAAACTAGACAACGAAAATATAAAAAATTATACATCTCTAAAACATTTTTTTTACTCATTTAGAAATTAATGAGATTCCTGAGGACCATTATCAAACTATTTTCTTTGGTTCTGAAATCAACTTTCTAAGATTTTGTATAGTTTATAGAGAACATTTATAATGATTTTGTATGGAAAGGATTTTAAGTCAACAATGCTGAACATTTGTCACAGGTATGAGTAAACCTAAAAAAAAAAAAAAAAAGTTTCTCCTGAAAGCATGAGTGGTTGCCATTAAGTTAAAGAACTGGAAAAACCAAGTTAACTGAAAATTGCAGAATGGTAGGAGAAAATGAGGGAACCCCTAATCTTGGGAAGGATATCTCCACACAAGAGGAAAGAATGAAGTTTTGAAGAGAGACATTCCCGGTGCCTGGATGTATACAATACTACGTTCTAAGATGGCAACATAGGCACCAGTATGTGTGTGTGTGGTGCGCGTGGGGGGGTGGGGGGGGGGGAGGTTTGGTTTGTTTGAAATGTTTTGCCATGTAGTTAGGTCTACTTATTATAGATCCTCCAATACCATCCCCTTTTTAGTCTGTTTTAATTATGTAAGTATTTTTATTTTCTTAGTTTAATGGTGGGAAAAAAAGTTAAATCTGAAACATCTTTTATTCAACTGCTTCTCAGATCTTTGGAACAGCATTTAAGTAAAAAAAAAAAAGTTTCTCTTACCAGTAGCAGTCTATCACCCGTCCTCTCCAAATGCTTTTGTTATCACAAGTTCCAAGATGCAGTTCTTAATATCGGAGACCCTATCTACAAGGGAAGTCCTGCCAATGAACTATTTTGTCTAAAATCTAAAAAAAAGTCTCCAAGGGCTTTTCAAACTGTGTTATCAAAAGATTAAAATATCACAGAACATTTGGCGCTGCTTGGGTTTGGGTTTTTTTTTTGGGGGGGGGGGGGGGAGGGTTTGGCTGGGGAGGGGGAAGGGAACAATTGAAAAACTTTAATTGGATTTGTATAGAGGATATGCCTCCAGCCATCAGACTGTTGGTACAGCTCACTCTATTCAAACCAGTACAACAGCTCACTAGGGTCCTAGGACATAGTTTCATGTGCATGCATGAGCCCTGATGTTATCTGCATGGCTCCACGCATATAGGATATTATGCTTCTGACCAAACCCTTCCTTGTATTTACAGTGAGCAGCTTTGAGCTCAACATTTTATATGACTAAGCACACAATATAAAGCACACACAAAAAACTCATCAGTGGGCACAGGTGAAGTAGAAAAATACATATTTTTTATTATTCTTTGCTCCACAAAAATGTTGTAAAAAAAGTTAATCCATGACATGGCCATGGTACACCCGATTAGAAACCCATTAGATCTTGTAGTGAGGTAAATGGCAGTTGGCTTGATCTATGTCTGAATAGGGAGACTTTCAGGGTGCTGCAAAAACTGGTGTTCATAATTCAAATGGTTACAAAGCACTCTTCCTTAGGAGTCAGAAATAAACCAGCACGGTGTTAAAGGTCTCTGTGCTTGCTGGAAGTGCACTTTTCATGGAACATATAAAAATCAAGTTACTAATCACAATAGATTCTAAAGGAACACCAAAAGGTAGGGGTATTAACTTGGGTCCATGGCTGAATGCATGTAATAGGCTACCTATTTAAACCTAAGAATAAGAAACAATAGGTGGCTATGACAGACAGAGCACAAAACAACAATAATACTGGTCTGCAAGAAAAGCAGGGGTCACAGAACACCACCTGCCTAACTATCGTTAAGAGAGACAAGGTGGGTGAGCTCAGATCTTTTATTAGACCAGGTGAAAAAGAGTGAAAAAGAGAAGTTTTCGAGCATACACAGAGCTATTTCTTCAGGTCTGAGACAGGTAATTGGAATGTCACAGCTAAATACAAGTTGGAACAAATAAGAACTTAACACATGTTGCAAGAGACCATTCAAGATGAAGTTGGCAGATAACATCTCTACAGTCATAGGACAAAGAAGGGTTAGTACGTTACAGATTGTTGTAAATCTAAAATAACTATAAAAAACCCTGATAACTGCCATGCAATACAAAAACATAAAGTGGAACCAAACTACAACAACTCCACAACCCACAGAACAGGATCTCCAGGAGAAACCATGACACTGGGACTCAGCACATGGACATTACATGGCACTTCAACATCATCAACTTACCAAGATTACCCCTCAGCAGAGATGAACTATCTGTTCTCTCCAAGAAACAGTACTTCTGCCCCACCACAGAACCAGATACCATACTAATATGTGGAGAACTAGAAGAATTCTTTCACTGACTCCACCTCAAAGAATTCCTTCACAACAAAGACAACACCACCCACAACAACCATGTCCCCACTAACAGTCATCAGAAAAAAGAACCACCTGACTGGATACGCTACAGCAGATGAAACCATACACTTGATCATTATATCGATTGCTTTAAGGGGGGGGGGGGGGGAAATCAACGGTGAAATCCTTAAATATCACAGCCACCACAATCTCTCCATTCCCTAGAGGGCAGCTATGCAGTCCTAGACATTCAACCACCACACAGTGATCAAAGTAGCATCCAAAGAAGGCCATCATCATAGTCCTCAACCGTGACGACTCTGTCAATGAGGCCAACTAACAACTCTTACACGCCACTTCAATTTTGAGTTAAAGAACATCAAAAAAACCTTTCTACAATTCACCCAGAAATGTAAGGATATCATCAAATCCTTCCCCGAACAAATCCAACAGAAACTATATGCTTCCCAAGATACACTTCACTGCTGTAGCACTTCAGTGTGGACACTCACTACAGCAACTGGAGGCTCTCTCCTACGACTGCCCTTAATTCACCTCCCCGAGAGGTGGATTCTTCCATTGACCTGGCACTGGCTATACCGGGGGTTAGATTGGCTTAGCTATGTTATTAAGAGGTGTGGACGTTTCACACCCAAGTGACCTTAGTTGGGTCAACTTACGTTTTTGGTGTAGGCCTGGCCTTCCTGAAGGAATATCAGACTCATATGAACCATTCTTGAACTACTCACCACACAAAGAGCCAGTTTCCTCCAGGACACAACCAACTTTCTCCAGAAAGCAACATTTAACAACCTCCCTCAGAAACCATCCTTGGATTTCACCTTCCTGTACACCAACATTCCTCACAATGGAATTGGTGCCTGCCTCAAATATCCACAAGACAATGAACAACACTCAGATATCTACCCCAAACATACCACCAAACTCATCCATTTCATCCTCACCCATAATCATTTACATTCATTAACAAACACTTGGTCCAACCCATGGGAACAGCCAGGTACCAGGATGGCTCCTCAATACGCGAGCCTCTTCATGGGACACCTCGAGGAAGAATTTCTGGACAAATACGCCACAAAACCACTGATATGCCTGAGATACGTCAAAGAGATTTTTCATCCTCTGGACAAATGACCTAAACTCCCTCAGATTTCCACCACAACTTCAGCAACCACACCCCACCACCACACCCCCACATCAGCCTCAGGGGCATTGGGCATAGGTGTAGTTTGACTTCTATTTGGAGGGGGGCAGGAGCCAGTGGGGCTTGAGCCACCTTCACATGGCAGGGTCCAGGGAGGGAGCACCACCTCCCACCCCCTGACTGAAACTCATCCAGTGCACTAAATGCCCCAATAACAACTGTGTGGATGAAAAGACACAATCATAAGCTCTCAAACGAACTTACACAGAAAAATGAGATAAGACAAAAACATTATATTACCCCTGAGCGAACAATTTCCACAAAATAATTACTTCGATATCAACCTCTCAGTCCTCATCCTCAAAAGAAACCTGCCCAATACCTGCAAAAGACAAGCCTGGGAGCTTCAATGCATAACCCTGCTAGATGACAAAGCCATAGACTCAATAAAGACACTGGATTTATGGCTCACTACAACAATCTGTAACCCACTAACCTTCCTTTGTCCTACAACTGTGGAGGTGTTAACCGCCCACTGCACCTTGAATGGTCTCTTACAACATGCATTAACTCCTTATTTGTTCCACCTTGTATTTAGTTGTGACACTCTGAGGCCAGGTCTACACTATAAACTTGCATTGGTATAATTACACTGCTCAGAGGTGTGAAAAATCCATACCCCCGAACCACAGTTATACCAACCTAATCCCCCGTGTAGACAGCGCTATGTTGACTGGAGGGCTTCTCCCATTGACATAGCTACCGCCTCTCACGGAGATGGAGAACCTATGCTGATGGGAGAAACTCTCCTGTTAGCATAGTAGCATCTTCCCTAACATGCTGCCGCTGCACCACTACAGCGGTTTAAGTATACAGGCGAGTCGCATCTTAGGCTCATTTAACATGCGTGAATTCAGCTTTGCGCGGTCGGCAAAACCAGGAAAAAAAAAAATTTTAAAACGGCATCGGTACTGCGGGCGGTTCCATCCGCCATTCAACTCAATGGCGTTTCACTATACACGGTTTTCGCTTTACGAGCGAACCACAGAACGGAACCCCCGCGTAAAATGAGACTTGCCTGTAGATCTGCCCTGAGTCCCTTTCCCAGACCTGCAGAAGGGCTCTGTGCAAACTCAAAAGCTTGTCTCTTTCACCAACAGCAGTTGGTCCAATAAAAGATATTCCCTCACCTACCTTGTCTCTCTAATATCCTGAGACCAACATGGCTACAACAACGCTGCAAATAACTATGGTCAAGTTTTTTTGTAAGCATAATGTCAAAGACGTTAAGGAGATACTTTTTAGTATATGGCTTTGTGAATGTTTATGGGAAACCTCTCCCAGGAACAGCAGGTAGCATGAGAGAAAGCACAAAGATGCTTGTTTGAAAATTCAACAAATGGGTGATTTAGCCTGGCATCGATGTCAGAGCAGACGTAGGGGTTGATGTCTTGCTAACATACAAAAGATGAGAGGTGGGATGGGGATAGGCCACAAAGGGCCTATGCACATAAACGACTCAAGAGGAGAAGCAAATGCCAGTGGAAATACGCAAAGGGGAGGTGATCTGGTCAAAGCAATGAGAGAGGAAACTTTTATTTGCATCAGCACTTTGTATGCCTATAAATGAGGTAATGACTGGATTTATCAAGACTGAACATAAGGATGTTGTAGTAATCGAGACATGAGATGAAGGCATGAATGAGAGATTTAGCTTTATGGGTAGTGAGAGAAAACTAGACTTTAGAGATATTATGCAGAAAGAAGCTGCAAGATTTAAACAAGGCCTGGATGTGAGGATTTAGAGATAAGGCAAAGTAGAATAGAACAACCCTGCTATGGGCCTATAAGCCAGGAAGAACAGTGATGTTGTCTATGGTGACTAAGAATGGAGTAAGGAAGGGAGGACATGTGGGAGGGAAAGATTAAGAGCTCTTGTTTCGGGCACGTTGAACTTAAACTGATGTCTGGACATCCACAAGGAGATGTCAGAAAAACAGGCCAACAGTTTAGTTTGGGTTGAAGGAGACAGGTCCAGAATGGAGTAATCAGTATAGAGATCATACCTTTCCTCCATGAACTTTCCTAAGTCTTTTTTTAACCCACTTATACCTTTGGCCTTGCAGCCCATAAGCTAACTTAGTATTTTATTTAACAGTAATGCAAGATACCTACAGGCCTATCTCCTGTAATGCATTACCTTTAGCAGTTAGTATAAGGCTTTGAGGCCTATGAACTTTAGCATAAATATCTGGCCCAAGAGTCACTCTGAGTTTTGGGGAACTGGGAACATTATGCTTTGGGGGGCGTGGAGCAGCAGTCTCTACAAAATGGTATCAGGTAACCGCAGGAACATTGAACTGATACTAGGCTTGGATATTTTAGGACAGAAACGTTGACCTGCTTAACCACAAACTTGCCTTAGGAATGATTTGATTTATACAATAATAGGTTAAGATGATTAATATACTAACCGATAGGACAAGGACACCCCAACATTATTATGGTGAGGAAGTTGGATATGGACAAAGGAGGCTGGGCATTTCTATGAATATTCATGAGATCTCCTAGTCCCAATAATAGGTCAGACCACTGTTAAATGGGAAATTTGGACCATTAGACTCATTTGGCATGCCAGGGACATTGCAGGACTTTTGTCTCTTACCACCAGATCCCCAAGAAAGGGTGTGAACATATGTGAGGAATGATACAAGATACTACCTTAACTCTACACTACTGCTATCTTTTTGTGTGGTTTGGATGGAACATTTGAGTCTTTACTAATTGTAATTAACTGGAAATCAATAATAATCAATAACCACTACAGAATCAGGAAACAGCCTTCACAACATCCCCTGGCAAAAAGTTCCACGCTCTCACTGTGTGAAACAGTACTTCAAGTTTGTTTTAAACCTGCTGCCTATTAATTTCATCAGGTGACCCCTAGAGTTCTTGTGTTACGTGGAATAAATAACACTTCCTTATTCACTTTCTCTACATTATTCATGATTTTTTTAGACCTCTATCATATCCCCCAGCCTGGAGTCAGCTCTTTTCTAAACTGAATAGTCCTAGTCTTTTTAATCTCTCCTCATATAGAAGCTGTTGCATACCCCAAATCATTTTTGTTGCTCTTTGTACTTTTTCCAATTCTAATGTATATTTTTGGAGACGAGGTGACCAGAACTGCATATAGTATTCCAGGTGTGGGTGTACCATAGATTTATATAGTGGCATTATGGTATTTTCTGTCTTATCTATCCCTTTCCTAATGGTTCCTAACATTGTGTTCACTATTTTGACTTCTGAGGCACACTGAGCAGACGTTTCAAAGAACTATCCACGACGACTCCAAGATCTCTTTCTTGAGTGGTAACAGCTAAATTAGACCCCACCATTTTGGAAAACATAATCCCAACTACACATACAATGTGCATTACTTTGCATTTATCAACACTGGATTTCATCTGCCAGTTTGTTGCCCACTCACCCAGTTTTGTGAGAGCCCTTTGCAACTCTTTGCAGTCAGCTTTGGACTTATCTATCTTGAGTAATGTAGTATTGTCTGCAAACTTTGCCACCTCACTGTTTACCACTTTTCCAGATCACTTATGAATATATTGAACAGCACTGGTCTCAGTACAGATCCCTGGAGGACACCACTACTTACCTTTCTCCACTCTGAAAACTGACCATTTATTCCTACCCTTTGTTTCTGGTCTTTTAACCAGTTACTGATCCACGAGAGGACCTTCCCTCTTATCCCATGACTGCTTAGTTTGCTTAGAAGTGTTCAGTGAAGGACCTTGTCAAAGGCTTTCTGAAAGCCCAAGTACACTATATCCACTGGATCACCCTTGACCACATGCTTATTGACATCCTCAAAGAATTCTAATAGACTGGTGACAAAAACCATGTTGACTCTTCCCCAACATATCATATTCATCTAGGTGTCTGATAATTCTGTTCTTTACTATAGTTTCAACCAATTTGCCTGGTACTGGAGTCAGGTTTATCAGCCAGTTATTGCCAGGTTCACCTTTGAAGCCCTTTTTTAAAAAATCGGCATTACATTAGCTACCCTCCAAGCATACGGTACAGAGGCTGATTTAAGTGACAGTTCACATACCACAATTAGTAGTTCTTCAATTTCATATATGAGTTCCCTCAGAACTCTTGGGTGAATACCATCTGGTCCTGGTAACTAATTACTGTTTAATTTATCAACTGGTTCCAAAACCTCCTCTATTTACACCTCAACCCAGGACAGTTCCTCAGATTTGTCACCTAAAAAGAATGGCTCAGGTATGGGAATGTCCCTCACAACCTCTGCAGTGAAGCCCCATGCAATGAATTCATTTAGTATCTCCTCAATGGCCTTATCTTCTTCGAGTGTTCCTTTACCATGTTGGTCATCCAGTTGCCCCACTGACTGTTTGACGGGCTTCCTGCTTCTGATGTACTTAAACTATCGGGAATTTTATTTTGTGTGTGTCTTACTAGTTACTCTTCAAATTCTCTTTTGGCCTGCCTACTTATACTTTTATACTTGACTTGCTATTTTCCTCAATAGGATTTGACTTCCAATTTTTAAAGGATGTCTTTTTGCCTTTAATTGCCTCCTTTATTCTGTTGTTTAGCCATGGTGGCATTTTTTTTTTCATCTTACTGTTTTGTTTTGTATTTGGGGTATACATTTAGTTTGCGTCTCTATTATGGTGTTTTTAAAATAGTGTCCATGCAGCTTGCAAGCATTTCACTCTTGTGACTATTCTTTTTAATTTCCGTTTAAAAGGAATGAAAGAAAATGAAAAGAAAATAAGTCTTATCACAATTACTGCCTGATCCTGCAGCTGCTGCAGACACAGAATTCCAGTGAGCCTTCTACATACAGGACAGATGGAGAACTGGGTACATAAAACAAAACCTTTGTCAAGTTTGATTGTTAAAAACTGTTGCACAACAGAATCATGGAAAAGGGTGAAAGGACAAAACATAAGGTCCAAAGACAGACTATGGAAATATTTACAAACACAATCTTATGAAACTATATTGCAAAAGAACTATACAGCATCTTTTCCAAGTAAAAAGAAGCCTATTTTCTCCATTAACTGACTTTGAAATAGCTGGCAGAGCCTGCATCTAAATTACAAATATATTTTTTTCTTTTAAACTAAGGAGGCTTGATTATATGACAGTCGTACACAAACTCTCAACTGCACGTGGTAGGACTTCAATACCAAAAGATATTTTTAAAGCATTCACTGAATCTTGGATTCCACATGCCCTTCCCTTTGTAGCCTCTCTCTCTTATGGGACCTGTCAATTTCCTCAGATACCTTGCCTATGATGTCCCCAAAGGAAAAGCTGTTTCCAAAACCTCCCTCCACCCTTTCTCAGGCCGTCTCCAAGCAGCACGCCTTTAGTACAAATGTCTAGCCCAGAATTTTTGCTCTGACTTAAAGTAGAGTTGATCACCAATGCTATTTTCATAGGGTCAGTATCAGTGGATGTCCATTATATTGTGTGAGAAAAGTAAAAGTGTTGCTGGTTTGTATGTTCAAGAAACTTAGGATCTAGGACTATAGGTCATCTTCTCCCCACATCCATTATACTCCTTATCACAAGAAGCTGAAATTCCTGTGATGTTTCATCTTCAGAAGTAAGATGCTCTTTTAGTGCCAAAAGGTGCAACATCAGTCCAATATACCCCATTATAAATTTAAAATAAAATGCCTTTTTTTTTTTTGTTTACGGTGCATTACAAAAAAGGTTGGTTTTAACATCTTGATTTTTGTTTCAAGTTCCAGAGAAAATAATTAAATTAAAATAAAGAGGGCAAAAGAGACTCTTACAGAAAGACATTTCCAAACTGAGTAATTCATCTTTACAGAAATGTAAGACTCTGCCATTTATAATTCTGCAGTGTTTCTTCAGTAGACAGACACCCTTAAATACCATTCTTTATCCCAATAATGTAGAATAAATATTTGGATAATGCATACAATTTGTAAGAACTATTCAAGTTCAGAATCTTCCAACTACATTTTGAAAGGAATTACAGTTACAAATTGTCACAGCAAACAAAGCTTAACACTTTAGTCAACTAACCAACCCCTAACAATAAGAATGACATAAGAATTTAATGAATACATGGAAATTTTACAAGTACACCAGCTAAGTTTTAACAAAGCCCTCTACTCAATACCCATTTTATCACTTCCCATCTTGGGCTTTCTGTTATAATAATGCAGGCTTTTGTTTCTGTGCTTAGGCTTAAGGAAGACCATTGTATCCAACATATACTAAACCAAAACTGTGTTTATATTTGTAAAGTATATTCTTTGTATAACTATACTTGTCTGTAGGCTGTAATAGAGATTTAAATGTTTATAGTAAAACACATGCTACACTCAAGATAATTTTATGTCCTATGTTACATTCAAAACCATACACATCATCATAACTAAACAAAGTTCTATAATTAATGCTGTACTGAAAAACCCATTTCTAGTGTATCTGCCTGCATATCTTCAGTTTCAAAAACTTTTACTGTCAACTATAACTGTACCTAATAATAACTTGCTAACAGTTGTTAGAGAAGTAGCTTGGGAAAAACAAAAATAGTTTTATCAACTGGTGAAGTATCTAATTATCACCTGCATTTCTTGTACTCTAATATTTTTACTATTTTAAACTGCAGACAGTCACATATTAATGCAGATCTGTGGTTGAGAAATCCAACACACAAAGCTAAAAAATTCCTAGTTAGATTGTTCCCAAATGCTTAGACATATATAGAGGTAATATTTATTACTGGACCAACTTCTGCTTAACGAAAACTCTTTCTCACCAACTGAAGTTGGTCTAATAAAGAGATTACCTCACCCACCTTGTCTCTCTGATATCCTGGGACCGACACAGCACAGACATATGTAGTCCTTTTTATTCCTCTCTTCCCTAGTAAATGCATTATTCTCCGCCATCAGATGTGAAGTGTGGCAGAGTAAAAGTCATGGGATCAAACGTTAACCTTTGGAATTTAAGTGTTATTTCTTAACTATGCAGTAAAGACAGTTTTTCCTTAAACTTTCCTGGGGCTGTTTAAAACCAACCACACATACACGCGCACACACAGAAATCCCCCTCCTCCCCATTTTTTTGATCTGTGGAGCCCATGAGCACTGCTTGCTTTGCCACTGGAGCTTATAAAAGTTTCTTGAATCACAACCGGCACAGTTAAAAATGTTAATGGTTACCTTTGTTAAGTGACTAAATCAGCAGAGGGATGTCAAGTTTTATCCTCTCCTCTAATGCACGTGAACTTGCCAACTTCATATGTTTATAGGCTTAAAACTACAAAATTTACTAATCTGACTTGTTTTAATGTTATAATTTTTACAAAACAAACCAAGTATTAAATTTGTAGCTTCAGCTTTATGAGTTATCCAACTTCAACATTACTGAAAGGCAATAAGAGAATATATTAAGAAATTGTAGCAATGGTATAGGCCCATTACTAAATGGAGATGGTAAAATTGTTAATGCAGCAAAAAAAAAAAAAAAAAAAAAAAAAAAAAGGCAGAAGTGTCCAATAAATATTTGTTCTGTATTTAGAAAGAAGCAGAAGGATTACATATTTTCCAGTCCATTAGTAACCGAAGAAGTTAGACTATATCTACTAGGGATAAAGATTTTTAAATCAGCAGCCCTGGATAACCTGCACCCATGAATCCTAAAGGAGCTGGCAGAGGAGATGTCTGGATCACTTATGAACATTTTTAATAAATCTTGGAATATCAGCAAAATTCTAGAAGACTGGAAGGGGGCTAATGTTGTCACAATATTCTAAAAGGGCAAATAGGATGACCTGGGAACTACAGGCCAGTTAGCTTGACATCAAACTAGGACAAATTATAAAAGATTGTATGGGATTCAATTAATAAAGAATTAAAGGATAGGAATATAATTAATGCCAGTCAACATGGTTTTATGGAAAACAGGTCATGTCAAGCCTAACTGAAAAACCTTGAAAGAGGGGTCATAGTGAATAAACAGAACCTGAGCTCCCAGTACAAGGTGGCAAAAAAGGCTAGTGAGATCGTTGGATGTATAAACAGGGGAGTAGTAAGCAGGAATAGGGAGATGATTTTGCCTTTGTATGCAGCACTGGTGACACCAATACTAGAATGCTGTGTACAGTTCTAGTGTCCACATTTTAAACCTAGTGTTAAAAAATTAAAGAGGGGGATAAGAGCGACAAAAATTACGCAAGGGCTGGAGAAAATGTCTTACAGAGAGAGTCTTGAACTCAATCTGATTAGCTTATCAAAAAGAAGACTAAGAGGTGGCTTGATTACAGTGTCTAAGTACCTTCATGGGGAGAAAATACTAGGTACTGAAGAGTTCTTTAATCTAGCACAGAAAGGCATAACAAAAAGCAATGGCTGGAAGCTGAAGCCAGACAAATTCAAACCGGAAATAAGGCATAAGACATTTTTAACTACAAGGTTGATTAGCCACTGAGTGGTAGATTCTCCATCTCTACCTTTCTGGAAGATCTGAATTAGCCAAACACAGGTTACTGGGGTAACTGGGTGAAATAGAATGGCCTGTGATATACAGGGAGTCCTCAGACTTACGACACCCGACTTATGTCGGACGCCACTTTTGGACCTTTTCAATTGACTGCCTGTTTCGCCTCCCACAATGCTTGATTTGCATAAAGTTTGCTTGAAATGACCTTCAGGTTGCGTTATACTGGTATGGAGCGGGAAGGGGTCGCTTCTGATTGGCTTTGAAGCAGCAGGGTAGCTTGTTGCCGGGTAGGGTTGTCGCTTGTTTTTGATTGGCTGAACTCTGGGCCGGGAGCTAATCAGAAAGCTTGAACAGTGATTGGCGGAGGCTCAGCACCTGTGCAGTTCTCCCGGGCTTTGTGAGCCTGTGTGGCCGGCATTCTGAGCAGCACAGGTGAGTTTGTGTGTTTATTTGAATGCTGTTTACAAAATACAGAGTACAGGAAATACATTGGTGTTGCAACATTAATCATCTATAATTCATTTAGTACAAAAAACTGAGTTATTGTCATGAAAATAGTGTATCAAGCCTTGGTTCAGGAACCAACCCCCCCTTCATACCACTGCTTCCTATGGGGAAAGCGGTTTCGCCTTAATGCAATTCTGAGGAACGAATTGTGTTGTAGGCCCAAGGACTCCCTGTACAGAATGTCAGACTAAATGATCTTCTGGCCTTAAACTCTACGAATTTTTGAACCTATGAGATACTGAGAAGTTCTCATGCCCATTCATCTCAGAGTCAATAACATACCATATGTGACAGTGATGCTTTTAGTTTTTGTATAAAGTAATCTACTAGGAAATGAATTGCAGATAATGAATTAATTTCTGCTTGCCGCTGACCTAGTCTGGATTCACACCAATGATCTAGCCGTGAAAAGCCTCCTTTCTAGATGTCAAAACAAGCTCAAAGTACCTGTTGAACATCAGCCTATGCTTTAATTCCCTATAGCCATACCACCTCATTTGCATGTCAAGCTAAACTACCTCGTATTTTAGCAAGACAAGGTGGGTGAGGTAGTATCTTTTATTGGATTACGGTCTGTTGGTGAGACAAGCTTTCCAGCTACACAGAGCTCTTCCTCAGGTCCGGGAAAGGTACGGAGATTGTCACAGCTAAAATACAAGATGGAACAGACAACTCAGCATAAGTAGTTAGCACGTATTCTAAGGGACCACTCAAGGTGACAGTATTTTAGCATCTATTTGTATCTACATGCTTCTATTGGAATGTATACATAAACTCATTTTAAAAGCTATTTCTCTTATTTAAATATTGGTGCTTTTATGTGCAAGACAGCAATTAGATAAAGTGGGTGAGGCAATATCTTTTATTGGACCAATTTCTGTTGGTGAGAGACAAGCTTTGGAGTTCACAGTTCTGCAGGCCAGAAGAAGAGCTCTATGTAAATTCAAAAGCTAGTCTCTTTCACCAACAGAAGTTGGTCCAATAAAAGATATGACCTCACCCACTTTGTCTCTAATATTCTGGGACCAACATGGCTACAACAACACTGCATACAAGATAGCAACTGTCTTTTTGAAAGAAAGCTCCCCAATATTTAGAAAGGCTGTTAATTTTCTAGCTTTAAAATTGTTTAAGTTACCCTATAAAAAAGGAAAATTGAAGATAACCTACTGTAAAAGGATTTTAAAGAAAACATCACTATATAATATACTAAGTGTTGTACTTCCAAGGTTTAATGTTTAATTTAAAATTATCATGATAAAACAAAAATTTTGGACCAATTAGTTGCAGATCAACAATAGTGCCCCAGCCACACGAGGCCATTATTAAAAATAATCTAAAAATAACTCCTAGTTTCCAGAGAGAAGGGAATACTACAAAATCACACACACATCCCCACTACCCCTATAACTTTCCAAAGGCTAGAGCAGGTGACATTTCCAAAGTAAATGCCAATATACAAACACTGTTATATGGTCTAAGTCATCAGTATTAAGAAAAAACAACGAGGAGTCCTTGTGACACCTTAGAGACTAACAAATTTATTAAGTATTAAGAATGTGAAGATTTACATCCCTCTTAATATCAACCAGGAGTCTTTCCAGAAAATATGGAAAGCTGGCTGTCCTTACCTCTTTTTCTGAAACAAAGAGGAATATCTATTTACAAAACACCTTCTGAAAAGTCCAATAGTTATGTTATGAGAGAAGGACCACTTGTAATGAATGTCACCAACTGCCTTGAATAAGTTGTGAGCACAACTGCATCCACTGCTGAGGAAACAAGAAGCTTAAGATGATATCCTTTCAGAGAGATTTTTATCTCTACATGTACTACTGACTCCCGGTATACTATTATTTGGTAATCTATGCACAGAGTATTCACAAGGTCTGACTCAAATCTTACAAATCATTTCCAAGAATGTACACTTTTTTTGTTGTTAAGAAGTGAAGTGAAGAGAAAGCAAGCCATCTATGCCCTCTAGTGGGCACCCATACTGTACACTGAAAATGTCCCAGGTGGCAGCTAGTTACTGTAATATCAAATACTAAGAAAGCAATCACATAAGAACATTGGGTCACTGGCAGCAATCATTAGAATACAAACACCTGCCAGCGATCTCTTAATCTGTACTATGGAACCAATCTTGTTTGTTGTGATGGGCAGGCAAACAACCTTGGGGGACATCTATACCGGAATAAAAGACTCGCGGCATGGCTGAGCTGGCCAGGGTCAGCTGACTTGGGCTCAGGCTCACAGGGCTAAAAATTGCCGTGTAGATGTTCGGGCTCTGGCTGGAGCCTGAGCTCTAGATCCCCGTGAGGGGGGAGGTACTCAAAAATTAAAGAAAAAAGTTAATGGAGAAGGTGCAGCAATCCCAAACCTTCCTTAGACATCTATAAACTCAAGGTAGGAAAAGATGACCTCTCAAAGGAATACGCACCTGGGAACTGTCGGATGTTTTAAAATCGTTTGTATACATTTATGGTACCAGGTGAGATTTTAATCCTCCCTCCCACATTTGCATTCTCTTTTCTATGGTACTTGTGATGTCACTAACTCTTAGAAACAAAGATATCCACAGCTCAGATTTCTTAGGGAGGTGCAATAGTTTTTAAAAATACAGTAAAGCCTCACTAATTTGCACCAATCAGAGGATCCATCATGAATCCATAGGCGCCGACCCTGTGGGTGCTGGAGCACCCATAGGGAAAAATTAGTGGGTGCTCTGCACCCACTGGCAGCCAAGCTCCCCTCACCCCCTTTCCCCGCCCCCAAGCGCTCCATATCCCCGCTCCTCTGCCTACCTCCCAGCACTCCCCCCCAGCCATCACCAAAGAGCTGTTTAGCAGTATCCTGGGAGGGAGGGGAAGGAGCATGAACGTGGCGGGCTCAGGGGAGGAGGTGGGGAAAAGGCAGGGCTGGGGGCAGGGATTTGGGGAAGGGGTTGGAAAGGGAGCGGGGCAGGGGTGGGAAGAGGCAGGGCAGGGGCGAGGCTGCGGCGGGGTCAAGCACTCAGTTTTTAAATTGGTAAATAAATTTAAGAGTACAATATAAACACCCAGGGACAATAACTGATAACTGAGTTTTGCTGTTGACATTTAGATCATAAACTCCAAGGGGAAGAAAGAACATGGCTTCCTATATGTTCTGTAGAATGTTATCTCAGTACTAGTAACTGTAATGTATATTTTCTAAATGATTAAGTCATGGTACTATAATACACACACAGCCACAGCACAGCATTCAAATCTGAAAGCTGAGTAAAAGACACTTTTTTGCACACATTACAGTATGTGTAATATGTTTTACTATATGGTGTTACTTGATTTTAAACATGTACTCTTTTTTTTGTTCTAGAATCCTGAAAACAAGTTTTAACTTTAGTAAAACCTCTTACATTTACCATTGAGAGAATGCTTTTCCCACTCAAACCAAGGTATAATCTAAATTTAAGTATATGAAAGATATCTCAATACCCTGAAGTGTGGGTTATGTTCACCTTAATTACACCGTAAACTCTTTGGGGCAGGGGCTTTCTTTTCAATATATGCCTAGCACACTGGGCCCTCAAATAACGTGCATTAAGGAAATTAGCGATGACAGCTCATTTTTAACATCTGTAAACAGTCATTTTATTGAATGATGTTATAAATTTTAAAACTAGTAGGTTTGTATAGTTTAAGTTATACACAATGTATGTGCTTGTTAGCTGAAGCTACCCCCTTTGTCTTTCACCACCACCACATTAGACGTTAAATGTAAGCAAACAAACGACAGTAGAACCTCAGAGTTATGAACACCAGAGTTACGAACTGACCAGGCAACCACACACCTCATTTGAAACTGGAAGTACGCAATCAGGCAGCAGCAGAGACCCCCTCCCCCGCCAAAAAAGAAAGAAAATACAGTACTATGTTAAACAAACTACTAAAAAAAAAATAAAGGGAAAGTTTAAAGTAAGGAAATTGTTTCTAAGCTTGTTTCATTTAAATTAAGATGGTTAAAAGCAGCATTTTTTCTGCATAGTAAAGTATCAAAGCTGTATTAAGCCAATGTTCATAATGTTTTGTTCAAGGTTATGACCATTTGAGTATGAACAACCTCCATTCGCGAGGTGTTCATAACTCTGAGGTTCTACTGTATGTAAAAAGCTGCTGAAACATCAGTCCATAAATCAGTTGAGAGATCGCTGCTGATGACAATTTACTTATTTACAGGAATGTATATGGCTATGACCATATAATTTAGCCTCACAACAGCCGCATGAGGTGGGAAAATAGCCTCATTTTGCAGATGGGGAAACTGAGGAAAAGGTCACTTGTACATGTTCAGACTGCAAATTTCTGGCAGACAGGAAGAGAACACAGATCTGACTCACCGTCCTGAAATTTACCCTCAATGTCATCACATTCCTGCCAAGGTTCAAGCCATGGTCAACTAGCTGTTTCTGAGTCATTCAGAGTAGTCATACAAATCTGGATTTGCTTCAGATGTTTAGTAACATTACACCTTTTTCATCCAACCAACTAGTCAAAGTCCGAGGTCCTGGGATGTTGCCATTGGCAGCTGAAATTGATGGAGTCTGGTATTTTCTTGTATGTGGTCTTGTTTATTTGCAAGGAATGTACTGTAAACATAGGAGGAACAAGAACAAAAGGAGCAGTTTCATACCTTACAGCCCCAAGGTTTACTTTCTAGCTTTTTCCAGGATCACATGTCTCGCTCTCTCTCACACACACACACACACACACACACGCGCGCGCGCGCTGTGATCCTGGGTAACTGAAAGGGGCATTCACACCCAATCTCAATATGATTTTAACTCAACTCATAAAAGGGTTTCATAACAGTAACCGTCATCTCAGACAATTAGGGCTTGCCTGCAGTTAAAACACCACAACAGCACAGCTCTGCCATTGTAGCACTTCAGTGTAGACACTACTGATGCGGACAGGAGGGATTCTCCCATCAGCATAAGTAATCCACCTCCTCGAGGGGCGGTAGCTAGGTCAACAGAATTCTTCCACTGACCTAGCACTGTCTACGCAGGGACTTATGTTGTTGGCTTAACCACGCTGCTCAGGGGTGTGGATTTTCCACATCCCTGACCAACGTAGTCAAACCGACATACTTTTCTCGTGCAGACCAGGCCTTAGATTTTACAGCCAGCTGGAATTAAATCCTGACAGAAACCTGCTGGAATACTCACATTTCATCCCCACCTTTAAACTGTTATTTCTAAATCTGACTTCTGTCATTGTTTATGTAAGTGGATACATCTGTGGAATACCTCATGCTGCTGATGCTATACAAATAATCACCATTTGTAAAACTGAAATATTAAACCTTCAGATCTTGTATTAACAGTCTGAGTTTGTTGCAGGTTCGATCACCAAACCAGTGAATTCTGATAGTTGGTAAGGGGCCCTTCAGTTTCAGCTCTGGAATAGGCAGGTGGCGTATGTGTCCATTCGGTGTACTGAGCTCCTGGCCCTCAGAGACCGTGTACGGGCTTTGGAGACCAGGGTGGCTGATCTGGAGGCGCTAAGGGAGACAGAGAGGTACATAGATGAGACTTTACGGGACACGGTAGAACGGTCCAACCCCTGGTCTGGCAGCCTTTGTGCTGCTGAGGAGGATGAAAGCCTCAGGGAAGGAGAACATCCAACTGGAGCAGAGAGAAACGACCCCATAGTTGGGACTCTCCTTCTAGATGATGTGGTACCCTCTTGCACTGAGGATACCTCTCTGGGGGAGGGAACTCCAGTTTTTAGGAAGAGACAGGTATTAGTAATGGGCGATTCGATCATTAGAAACATAGATAGCTGGGTTTTCAATGACCCGGGGAACCGCATAGTGACTTGCCTGCCTGGTGCGAAGGTTGCAACTCTCTCAAGACATCTAGATAGACGTATGTGTAGTGCTGGGGAAGAGCTGGTGGTCATGGTACATGTAGGTACCAATCACACAGGGAAGATAGGAGAGAGGACCTGGAGGCCAAATTTAGGCTTTTAGGTAAGAGATTGACATCCAGGACCTCTATGGTAGCATTCTCTGAAATGCTTCCAGTTCCACGTGCAAGGCCAGTTAGACCGGCAGAACTGCAGCGTCTCAATGCGTGGATGAGATGGTGTAGAGAGACGGGGTTTAGATTAGGAACTAGGGAAACTTTTGGGAAAGGGGGAGCCTATACAGGAAGGATTGGCTTCACCTAAACCAAAATGGAACCAGATTGCAGGCACTTAAAATTAAAAAGTTTCATATAGCAGTTTTCAAATTAAGGCCTGGGGGAAAGACGACAGGTGCGGAGGAGCACGTGATTCGGACAGAGACTGTCCCTTAGGGGAGGATCTACTAATGGAGATTCTTTATGTCCTAGTAAGGAGGAGAGGATGGAAAATGATCAAATACAGGTAGGATCTGATGAGAAACAGTCAAATGAACAAAAGTCTCATTCAATTACATCATGTAATAGGAAACAGCTAAAATGTGACAAGTTTTTAAAGTGCTTAAATACCAATGCTAGAAGGCTAAATAATAAGATGGGTGAACTAGAGTGCCTCGTATTAAATGAGGCTATTGATATAATAGGCACCACAGAAACTTGGTGGAATGAGGATAATCAATGAGACACGGCAATACCAGGGTACAAAATATATCGGAAGGACAGAACAAGTCGTGCTGGTGGGGGAGTGGCTCTATATGTGAAAGAAAGCATAGAATCAAATGAAGTAAAAATCATAAATGAACCAAACTGTACCATAGAATCTCTATGGATAGTAACTCCATGCTCTACTAATAAGAATATAGCAGTAGGGATATATTACTGACCACCTGACCAAGATGGTGATCGTGACTGTGAAATGCTCAGGGAGATTAGAGAGGCTATTAAAATTAAAAACTAATAATGGGGGATTTCAACTATCCCCATATCACCTCAGGATGGGATGCAGAGATAAAGTTTCTTGACACCTTAAATGACTGCTTCTTGGAGCAGTTAGTCCTGGAACCCACAAGATGAGAGGCAGTTCTTGATTTAGTCCTAAGTGGAGCACAGGATCAGGTCCAAGAGGTGAATATAGCTGGACCACTTGGTAATAGTGACCATAATATAATTAAATTTAACATCCCTGTGGCGGGGAAAACACCACAGCAGCCCAACACTGTAGCATGTAATTTCAGAAAGGGGAACTACACAAAAATGAGGAGGTTAGTTAAACAGAAATTAAAAGGTACAGCGCCAAAAGTAAAATCCCTGCAAGATGCATGGAAACTTTTTAAAGACACCATAATAGAGGCTCAACTTAAATGTATTCCTCAAATTAAAAACCAGTAAGAGAACAAAAAAAGTGCCACCGTGGCTAAACAACAAAGTAAAAGAAGCAGTAAGAGGCAAAAAGTGGAAGTTAAATCCTAGTAAGCAAAACAGAAAGGAGCATAAACTCTGGCAAATGAAGTGTAAAAATATAACTAGGCAGACCAAAAAAGAATTTGAAGAACAGCTAGCCAAAGACTCGACATTTTAAAGTACATCAGAAGCAGGAAGCCTGCCACTATATAATCGAAATGCTAAAGGAGCACTCAAAGACGATAAGGCCATTGCAGAGAAACTAAATGAATTCTTTGCATTGGTCTTCATGGTAGAGGATGTGAGGGAGATTCCCAAACCTAAGCCATTCTTTTTAGGTGACAAATCTGAGGAACTGTCCCAGATTGAGGTGCCAGAGGAGGTTTTGGAACAAATTGATAAACTAAACAGTAATAAGTCACCAGGACCAGATGGTGTCACCCAAGAGTTCTGAAGGAAATCAAATGTGAAATTGCAGGACTGTAACCTCTCATTCAAATCAGCTTCTGTACCAAATGACTGGAGGATAGCTAATGTGACGCTAATTATTAAAAAGGGCTCCAGAGGTGACCCCGGCAATTACAGGCCTGTAAACCTGACTTCAGTACCGGACAAACTGGTTGAAACTATAATAAAGAACAAAATTGTCAGACACAGAGATGAGCATAATTTGTTGGGGAATAATCAACATTGTTTTTGTAAAGAGAAATCATGCCTCACCAATCTACTAGAATTCTTTGAGGGGGACAACAAGCATGTGGACGAGGGGGATCCAGTGGATAGAGTGTACTTAGATTTTCAGAAAGTCTTTGACAAGGTCCCTCACTAAAGATTCTTAAGCAAAGTAAACAGTAATGGGATAAGAGGGAAGCTTCTCTCATGGATTGGTAACTGGTTAAAAGACAGGAAACAAAGGGTAGGAATAAATGGTCAGTTTTCAGAATGGAGAGAGGTAAATAGTGGTGTCCCCCAGGGGTCTGTACTGGGCCCAGTCCTATTTAACATTCATAAAGGATCTGGAAAAGGGGGGTAAACTGTGAGGTGGCAAAATTTGCAGATGATACAAAACTACCCAAGATAGTTAAGTCCCAGGCAGACTCCAAAGAGCTACAAAAGGATCTCTGAAAACTGGGTGACTGGGCAACAAAATGGCAGATGAAATTCAATGTTGATAAACGCAAAGTAATGCACACTGGAAAACATAATCCCAACTATACATATAAAATGATGGGGTCTAAATTAGCTGTTACCACTCACGAAAGAGATCTCGGAGTCATTGTGGATAGTTCTCTGAAAACAGCCACTCGATGTGCAGCAGGAGGCAAAAAAAGCAAACAGAACGTTGGGACTGATTAAGAAAGGGATAGATGATAAGACAGAAAATATCATATTGTCTCTATATAAATCCATGGTACGCCCACATCTTGAATACTGTGTGCAGATGTGGTCGCCCCATATCAAAAAAGATATATTGGAATTGGAAAAGGTTCAGAAAAGGGCAACAAAAATTATTAGGGATATGGAACGGCTGCCATATGAGGAGAGATTAATAAGACTAGGACTTTTCAGCTTGGAAAAGAGACGACTAAGGGGGATACGATAGAGGTCTATACAATCATGACTGGTGTGGAGAAAGTAAATAAGGAAGTGTTATTTACTCCTTCTCATAATACAAGAACTAGGGGTCACCAAATGAAATTAATAGGGAGCAGGTTTAAAACAAACAAAAGGAAGGATTTTTTCCACACAACGCACAGTCAACCTGTGGAACTCCTTGCCAGAGGATGTTGTGAAGGCCTAGACTATATCAGGGTTCAAAAAAGAACTAGATAAATTCATGGAGGATAGGTCCATCAATGCCTATTTAGCCCGGATGGGCAGGGATGATGTCCCTAGCCTCTGTTTGCCAGAAGCTGGGAATGGGCGACAGGGGATGGATCACTTGATGATTACCTGTTCTGTTCATTACCTCTGGGGCACCTGGCACTGGCCACTGTCGGAAGACAGGATACTGGGCTAGATGCACCTTTGGTCTGACCCAGTATGGCCGTTCTTATGTTCTATGTTCTCATTCCATAAAAGAAACATACTTCATGCTTTTCTGATACAGTAATCTGTGCTCTTAAAAAACAAACAAACAAACAAAAAAACCCACTGAGAAATCACCTTATTTCTCAACTAAATAAAAGGCCACTGACATAAATTGTGATTTTTTTGTTTTTTATTTGGAGAAGGAAGGTTCAAACAATAGAGAATTAAGGTTCATTCAAACAGTTTTAAAACAAGTGAATGAATCAGAAGTAACAAAACTAGGTATTTTTATGACCACTTAGGCCTCTGGCATTTGACATAGGGATCACTCAAAACACAATTTTAAATAAGGTAAGCCACTCCAATAAGTTATTCTTAAAATAGTTTAAAATGAATGCAGAAACTTAAGCAGCAATTCTCCCCCAGCTGTTGCATCATGTACACTCTGTTACTGATATCTTTTCTCTGTTGGAGTTGAGTTTCTGTTAGGGACTGGACTATTTCAGAGTTGCGAGCAGAATATAACCATGGCAGTGTTCCCTCTAATTTTTCCCCACACATGTGCAGAAAGAATTTTGTTATGTGCACCAATATGGAGGTAATGTGTGACACATCACCTCCATATTGGTGCACATAACAAAATTCATGTGACGGGGGGTGGAGCCGATGGGTTTGGAGTGTGGGAGGGGGCTGAGGCAGAGGGTTGGGGTGCATGGGGGTGCAGGCTCTGGGGTGGGGCCAAAGATGAAGGGCTGAGGAAGAGGGTTGGGGTGCTGTTGAGGGTGAGGGCTCCAGCTGGCGGTGTGGGCTCTGGGGTGGGGCTGTGGATGAGGGGTTTGGGGTGCAGGATGGGTAGGGCTCCAGCCAGGGGGGCAGGATGGGGTGAGGAGTTTGGGATGCAGGCTGGCCCAGGGCTATGGCAGGGAGAGAGGACTCCCCCAGCTGTCTCTCCACACAGCAGCACCTGGTCGGGGGAGGCGCCTCTCCCCTGCCCGCAGCAGGTCCGGGGCTGGTCTGGGTTGGGGCGCCTCTCCCCCAGTCTGCGGCAGGTCGTGGGGGTGGGCTGGAGGAGGGGCGCCTCTCCCCAGGCCACGGCAGATCCGTCCGCAGTCCAAGCCGCCAGTGACAGTCCACCGCTTTGGACTCCGGCTGCCTGCCAGTGACGGGGAGGACGGGAGCTAAGAGAGGAGCCCTCAGCCGGCCGGCTGAGAAGAGCAGGGCAGAGCGAAGCCCTGGGCCAGCGGGCCCATAGGAGCGCGGGGAAGAGTCCAGAGAGGAGCCAACTGCAGCGCAAGTGAAGTGGAGTGCTGGGCCGGGCTGGGCTGGGGCCAGGGGAGGGGCACCGCAGCAGGTCCAGGGCTGGTTGAGAGGCATTTCTCCCTGCCGAAGCCCCGAGGACTTAGAACCACAGATTAACATCAACTGATCCTTATTCTTGGATATGTAGGTTATTTAACAAAGGAAGTAGCTTTTCCTCAATGAAACTCTTTATTTTTATCTTACTGTACAACAACCTGAAACAGGAAACACTTTAGCATACAATTTTGAACATTCAAACACTAGGAAAGACTATTAGGTAACTAGCTACAAAATCAACAGGTTTTAGGGGTGGGGGGTTGGGCGCCGGGGGGATTTCAACTTTGAAGACCTACCATGTCAATTGCATATATAGATTCATCTCAAGGACCAGTTGTAATAGGCACCCTATGTATTTGTTCTAAAAGAGAGTTACCACCCCAAAAAGCTCAGTCTAAGGCCCTGATCCTCAATAGTTAGGCCTGGTCTATGCTTAAAAATTAGATCAACCTAGCTGTGTCACTCAGCACTGTGAAAATTTTTGAGCCTTGAGCTGCTGTAGTTAGGTTGACTTAGCCACCAGAGTAGACCCGGCCAGGTCGATGGAAGAATTCTTCCATCTAACTATCGCCTCTCAGAGAGCTGGTTTAACTACATCAATGGAAAAACCCCTTCCGTCAATGTAGGAAGCATCTATACTACAGCACGACGGCACAGCTGCAGCTCCATACCTGTGTCACTTAGCAACTGTAACGTATGTATGCCCAAACACACACACTTAATTGACTACTGGGTGTAGTTCAAGTGTTTGCATGATTGTGGCCTCAGACTGCTTTAAAGAGTGTAGTGCAGGCCTGCACAACATGTGGCCCGGGGGCCACATGCGGCCTGCGTGGGCTCACTGTGCGGCCCAAGGGGGGAGTGAGTAGGCAAGCGGGGGGATGGGGCAAGCCAACGGGCGGCTGGGCGGCCGGCCAGCGGGTGGGCTGGTGAAGAGGCCAGTGGCAGGCTGGGGAGTGAGGGTGAGCCAGCAGCAAGGGGCAGCAGCAGAAGGTAAGAGGCCAGCAGCGGGCAGGCAGGTGAGCTGGCGGCGGAGGGAGCCGGCGAGCTGGGCGGGGGATGACGAGCTGAGTGGGTGGGCAGTGGCAGGGCGGCAGGTGAGCCAGCGGCGGGGGGGGCTGAGGAGGCGAGCCAGGGGGTGGGGGGATGATGAGCTGAGCAGGCGGGCAGTGGTGGCGAGGGTTTATACTGGAGCGGGGGGAGTGAGGAGGCGAGCGTCGAGTCAGTGGCTGGAGGCGGGCAAATCTCCCACATTCAAAATCTGGGACTGTGTCCGTTGGTCCTTTTTGCTGCTTGTCTGTGGGCTGGGGGTTGTCCCAATGCTGCAAAGAGGGTGTTCCCAAAGGAAGGTGCTTGCTTCTAACCCCCGAGGCCATCAGTATGTCTGTTCTTCTCTAGTCAGCCCACTTGACAAGTCTGATTGTCCTTGGTCTGGTTCCCATCCCCTCTCCAAGGGTTGCAGCTGTCTGGAGGTGCCTGCCTTCCACGCCTTCCTCATTCACACCTCATTCATTCAACAGGGCAATTGAATACAAGGCGGGGGGGAAGATCTTATTCTACTTCTAGCAAAAAGACATTTTTCTTTTACCTTAATTATACTACCTTAGGGGCCCGCTATAACATATTACCAAGGTTCAATACAAAGTCATATAAAAGTTATACAAAAATGCATAATGCAGAGATTTATCTACAACTCCATTGACTGACTGTTGTGTGCAGTAATATAGTGACCCCTGGGGGGGTGAAGAGGGGTGTGATGGTGGGGCCAAGTGTGTGTGTGTGGGGGTCCTATTTTACTGCTGTGATCTGGTCACCCTATGCGCGCTGTTTCTTTCCCCCTCTACAGGCTTCCACACCCCAGCGCTGGGGAAGGAGGGGTTGTTTCCGCGGGGCAGGAGGGTTTCGGCCCTCAGCTGTTTTCTTTGGAGTAATATGTCCCTCGCTGCTTTACGAGTTAAGTAGTGCGTACTTAAACAGTAGCTACATAATGTGTGTGTTGGGGTGGAATAGTGGAAGGAAATCAAAGCTAATCATGGAAATGAAAGTAAATCTTTAGACAATTCTTCCTGAACCTTTTAATTTCAAGCAAATTGCTTTTGCTTTAAGAAGTGCCTCCTTTTACGGTGTATTGAGGAATGTATTTTTTCTACTTTTCTCTAATATAAAGAAAGTTAAAGCAGATTGAAATTCAGTAAGGAAAGTTTTAGAACATTTCCCCCTGGGTTTTCTTTAAATCTGATAAGGCACAAGTTGTTGAATTCAGTGCTTCTAGCGGTAACAGCCTATGTCTACTTCCTAAAACAAACTTTAGCCAGGCAGAAGTGTAAAATCTAACTCCTTTTTGTATTTGACAAAGTGGCAGCATCACGAGGCTCTGATGTCCTCTAGAAAAGGAAGGATGGTCCAGCGGTTAGGTCGCTAACCCGGAACTTGCATTGTCACATGTTCAACTCCTTGCTTTACCACGAACTTCCTATGTGTCCTTGGGCAAATCATGTAAGTCCAGATATTTGAAGGTATGTAGGTGCCTAAATATATTTAAATATATGGGCCTTAGTGTCTTTGTGCCTCAGTTTCCCATCTATAAATTGGGGATAATAGCATTTTCCTAGTTCATAGGGATGTTGGGAGGATAAATACATTAAAAGATTCTGAGGCACTCAGATACGACAATACAGGGGCCATACAAGAACCTAAGAAAGTCAAAGGCCTAGCAACATCAGTGCACAGAAGATAGGTATGATAAATTACAATTCCACTTGAAAAAATCTGTAACTCACCTTCCAGACTAATGTTCTAAAAAAATTTGTTTATTCGTTGTTGAGATAGGCATTGGAAAAGCCAAAAATATTCAGTAACCAGTGAAATAGAAGAGACTAGAAATGGATGAGAAGTGTGAGAGTTAGAAACATTTAGTATAGAAGTAGAGTGGAAGAAAGAGTGTAAATGGAAAGTGACATTTCCCCTAAACAATTACCAGAACAGCAGAAGCTAGAACACTGATGACTGGATAGGAAAATGAACAATTCAACACCTTTGGCTTTTTCAACACTATGTTGGCTGTGTGCCCTGGTTCATATTTCAAACACCATAATTTCTACTACTTCTAGTGCCAGATGGGAGTGAAGACTTCTTGAAGTTGCTACCACAGGTGCATTCTACAACCATTTATTAAATTGGACCCTGATCTCAGAGCTTAAGCAGGGTCAGCCCAGCTCAGCACTGGGAGAGCAGACCTGCAAGGAAAAAGCAGTTTCTTGTAAAAACTGTGTTGGTGACTTGACTTGATCTTTGGCCAGGAACTCTCTTTTGTTCTGTTTGTACAGTTATGACAATACAAACAACAACAACAATGCATGATTCTTCTCTGAATCAGTACTGAACTGGGGCCCAAGCCAGGCGACTGGGGGAACTGTCTTGTTAGAGGTGGTCTCTATAAGAAGAAGAAAAAGTAAGGTCTGGATCCTGTGGAATTTTTCACAAGATTAGAAATGCTAACCATAATATGCTAACCAAATTCCTATTTTGGTAATTACATTATGCCTTCCTAAAATTTCCCCTGCAATTGCTATTGAATATTAAAAAAACCAAGGCAAAATGTATTCTAAACTTCACTGTTTATAAACATACCAGCATCAGGTCAGATCTGAAAATAACCTGACCCTCTCGGGCTCCTGTGAGTCATCTCTGTTCACCTCCTCCTGCCTGGGGGGTCAGCACAGCGGCAGCTGTGTCCCCCACTCCTGCCAACTACCACCCACCTTGGTGCGCACTTTGTGTGCTGCAGAGCAAGCATGCCAATGAGTCACAACACTTCTCACTCCACAGCGCACACAGCTCAGCAAAGCAGCAGCATCCGGCAGAAGCGGGGCTTGCAGCCACTGCCATGACAACCCCAAGGGCAGGAGGTGACCACAGATGGATCACAGGCGCAGGGAGCAGGAAGCCCCCACCAATCCAAGCCCCAAGGATGAGGCGGCAGCAGCGCTGGCAAAGGGTTGGGTCCTGTGGGTTCTGAAAACACTTGACACTCTTGGGTCAATTTTGGGTCGGCTTCTCGGTTGGGCTATAAAATTAGGCTTGAGCAGATCTCTAAACCAGACTGCTTTTGCCACTTCTCATTCCACCGTTCCTATGTTTGTGCATTGTCTAGCTAGATTGTTTAGTTCTTTGAAACAAGAGTCTGTGCCTTCTTACCTATTTTTAAAGCACCTCACATATAGTTGGCATTATATAAGTAACAGGAGGCAGCATGGGCCAGTAGATAGATATGGTGTTGGACTGAGAGAACGGAGAAGACCTTCGTTCTTCTCTCAGCTCTACCACTTGCTGTGTGACCTGAGCAAGTCATGTAACCTCTCTGTGCCTCAGCGTCCCCATCTAACACAGGTATAATAATGCTTAACCACTTTTGTGAAGTGCTCAGTATTGTTATCAGTACAGTATTTTTCACTTGCTGCCCTAAACTGTTGGGTAGCATTGCTGTGTGCTATTAAATAGCCGCAGAGTTCCTCCCCACAGGCGACTACACTGAGGACTTGTCTAAAACACAATGGCACAGCTGCGTCAGTGTAGCCGCTACCTGTGCCGACAGGAGGGATTCTCCATCAGCGTAAGTAATCCACCTCCTCGAGGGGCAGTAGCTACGTCAACGAAAAAGTTCTTCTGCCAACCCAGCACCATCTACACGGGAACTTAGGTCACCTTAACTTCACCGCTCTGGGGTGTGCATTTTTCACACCCCTGACCAACATAGTTAAACCGACCTAATTTTCTAGTGTAGACCAGGCCTGATACTGTACAAACTGCTAGACATCTATCATACACAAGCAAGCCACCTTAACAATCAAAAGGAATCGGGAGGGAAGGGGGGGGTGATCCTAGCTGATTACAGAATTATCACCAGAAAATGAGAAGTTAAACCAGATATCATTAAGTTCACAAGTGAAATACCTCTTTGGCTCTTGAAGGATATGTCTACACTAGACTTTAAAAAACAAAAACAAAAAAAAACCTCAAGTGGACTGATTGCCAATTAACTCGGGTAGTCAACACACAGTGAAAGCTACCCTGAAAAGTCCCCAAACATTTATTCCTTTCTACAGACGTTTGTGCATTATTTTAGGGCTCAGCCTAGGTAAAAAAGTCAAGTGCAGATAAACTCAAAGTGAAGAAAAGAGTAAAGAGCCTTACATTCAGAACAGCAGCAGCATAAGTAATTGCAACTTACAGTATCTAACGCGTCAAGAAGTTTAAAAATAAAAAAAAGAGTAAAACAGATGTGGCCAGCTGTTTTTCACAAGTTAAAAAGTAAACTCATCATCTACCCTAGAGAGGGCAATGTTTTATAAAAGACAACTTTATTCTAAAAGGTAACTGAAGAAAAGCAGCAATGCTTTCAGATGTAGTTGTTCACAGAAAAGCATGGCTAACCTGTCTGAAAATTCAGTGCAGACTAGATTCAGCAGCTGAGTCCCCTGCAATAAAAATGGGGGGATTAAAATAATAGTTGAAATTTACAATTTCAGTTGCACTGGCAAACCAAGAAAGTTATGAGGCTAAACACTACACAACTCTGACAATACAAAGTGATAAATGTCTTCACAGCTGGTTTTTCTAGAACTACGCAACAACTGGACCAGACTTTTCAGCATTCAAAATATAATATTTTAATAAACCACAAGGAAAAACAATTAAAACATTAGACTTGGATAACTATGATCAGATGGTCTGATCCTACAATCACTAAGCATAGAACTTATTAGGGTAGCAATGTTGTTAAAAACCCAGCACAGTGGATTTTTACAGGGGATATTGCTTTTTTCATTTTTAGTACTTCTGTGGCATTCTGAATGAATAATTACATGACCATATATTGGAAATCTTTTTATTTTTAATAGAAACAAAAATTAGAACCTAATTTATTAATAAAAACTAACTAGTCTAAGAACTCAAAAGGGAAGCGATAAAAACATCAAAGTCCTTTTTTTGCTTATGAGGAAACAAAAGATTTAGAACTGTCTAGATAGAGGCCTAGAGGAGAAGAGGGAATGGATGGAGTCATTACTGATGACAAAGGCATGCCTAGTGGGTTAACCAACTATCACTGAATGTTCATGTGGAGAGGGGGGTGCGCAGTAGGTAAAGCTGTAACTTGTGAGGGGCCTTGGCTTTCTAGAATTTGGGAACTTCTGGAAATTGGACAGGGTATCTGATAATATGGTTCTATGCAAAGCTACCTAGCTCATCTTGTTTTTCAGTTTTCACAATGCTGAATTCACTTGGTGGTTGTTTCCGACTATAAAGGTGGTAAATGTGAAAGTTGTTGATCAATAATGCAAATGTGTGATTGACTGGTGATTACCAACATCAGTACAGAGAAGGAAGGGAAAGAAGCAAATGGGTGGACTGAAGGAGTTAAAATAGAAGACTATTTTGTCTCAGTTGCTGAAGATACTATCCAAGAATTTAGAGTAAGATTTGCCATTTATTCTGAAAAATGAAATGGAAAAGATGAGAGAACTATTCAGATACAAGCGACAAAGGGTCCTGTGGCACCTTATAGACTAACAGAGGTATTGGAGCATAAGCTTTCGTGGGTGAATACCCACTTCTTCGGATGCAAGCAGTGGAAATGTCCAGAGGCAGATAGTCTCTGCCTCTGGACATTTCCACTGCTTGCATCCGAAGAAGTGGGTATTCACCCACGAAAGCTTATGCTCCAATACCTCTGTTAGTCTATAAGGTGCCACAGGACCCTTTGTCGCTTCTACAGATCCAGACTAACACGGCTACCCCTCTGATATTCAGATACAGACATCCTAAGCTTCTGATGTATGGGTGTTTGGCACACTTTAGTGCAGAATGCAGTGGCATGCCTGCCCAGTGGCCATCCACAGTGAGAGCACGCTGAGTGCTCCGTGAGTGCACTAGCTTCCAATTAGTTTTCTGATGGAATTTAGATTGTTAATTTAGACCCATAAAGTCCTAAATGGTTTGGAACCTAGCAAATGAAGTGTCTCTCTCTGCCCTGTGATATACTGCAACAACTCCAAACAGCAGAGGTTGTTTGAAATGTTGGTGGCTGGGCATTTCCCTTGAAGGGTCCTCAATGCTTGAACATGATCTCCTCCATGGTCTGATAAAACGTTGATTTATTGACCTTCAGAAGATGCTGCAAGGCTCACGTCAAGCTCATTCCCAGGCCTTTGCTAAGGCGATAGGTTGAGGGATAGAGGGTGGATGTTTGAGAGGTTATTTTGCTGCATTGTTGCTAACGGGGTTTAGTCTGTTGAGTTTAAGTGGTTATAGTTTGGAATTATCATCCATGATTATATATTTCAATTACATAAATACTAGGAGCCAGTTGGCATAGATGCTTTTAAATAAATTTGAAAACACACAATAAAATAATGAAAGGTCTAAATACAACCGGAAAACTTGAACATCAGGTGAGTTTTCAAGTTCTTAAACTCAGCTGAACCATATCCTATCAAAACTGACACAGATATGAAGGTTCCTTACAGGGAATACATTTCTAGCAAAAGTTATCCACAACTCACGGTTGCCTAGGTATAAATTGCAGTTTTACTGTACCTGCTGTCATAAGAAAGTGATAGTATTGCCTCAGTTATACATAAAGGTGAAGTTTAATCAAGGAGCAAAATTCAAGGGATTTGTTAATGAGAATACTCACTACCCTAGGACAGGTAGCCAAACACTAATTCAGGTTGTATCTCGGGTTAAGAGTGCAGTCACTTAATAATTAATATATGTAGTTCAATTAATGACGCTGGAGAAATTGAAAACATTTTACATTTAGTAACAGCTGTGTCAAGCTGCTGAAAGACCAAGGTGTTACCGAAGCCTGCATTCTTCAAATCCACGTTTCTCAGGTAGCTATTTCAAACTTTTGAGTGAATTTGTTGATTCCTGAGAAGCACTTCACAGGAGCACACACTATCAGAGCAGTTTTCCTCAGGGTTTTGCTGCTGAATACCACCTCCAGTTCTGATTTTATCAGACCTCACAAACCACAGTCAAGCTTCTTCAGCAGTCCTTGGATGGGTAAAATTCAGGGGATTGCAGGAAGTGGTGTTCTTCCCTCTGAATTATGTCTGTGCCTGATGTTAGGAGTACTGTGTGGTTGGAAGTGCCAGATTTGCAGCGAGGTGCTTTTGGAATAAGATGTAAAAGCGAAGTCTTGACCTCTGTGGTCACTAAAACAACAGTGACAATGAGTCTTGTGGCACCTTATAGACTAACAGATACACTGGAGCATAAGCTTTCGTGGGCTCCAATATACTGTACCGGTTAGTCTACAAGGTGCCACAAGACTCTTTGTCGCTCTTGCAGATCCAGACTGACAGGGCGACCCCTCTGACACTGTACTTAAAACAACAGTGACCCCACGCAAACTAGAGCTCTGGCTAAATCTCACTGTAGCTAGTTACATTCTGCCTACCTAAAATTCCCAGGAAGTTTCAAATGGACATAGTTTTCCTCACTGCCTGTCCTAAACCACGGGGAGGCGTTCCTGTGTACCCCTATCAGAGGCATGTTTCACCCCAGAAGTGGCAGCACTTCAGTGACCAGCGGAGGGTACAGAATGCGGTAGTTATGAATTGGTTGCTGATCCTTCAGCATGCGGGAGCCGATGGGAGCATGCCGGCTCTTGTCTACACGCAGAGATTGTACTACATTCCAATAGCTGGGTCTAGAAACCGGTTTCATTGCATCGGCGGGTCCCGGAGCGGGCGCTCTCAAGGGGCTAGCAGAAGCCCGGCTATCAGCTCGGCTCCAGCCAGCGGTGTGAAGCTGGGCGCTGGGCGGGGCTACACGCAGCTCTCCCCCGGCGGGCCCCTCGCCCAAGGGGCGCGGTGCGCGGGGCAGGGCCCTCACGGCTCACGGGCGGCCAGCGCGGCCCGACGGGGACCACCGCGGCTGCTATTACAGCGCCCGGCCCGCCCGCCCGCGGCGGGACAACGCTGCCCCGGGGCCCGTCGCCACCACAGGCCGCGAGGGCGAGCTGGGCCCGCGCCGCGCCGCGCCGCGCCGTCAGGCCGCGCCCCGCGAACGGAGCCCGCTCGCTTCCCGCCCGGGGAGCCCGCCCCCGCCCCGCTGTCCCGGGCCCTTCCAACCGCCGCCCGGCCTCGCCCCGGAGCCGGAGCCGGAGCCGGAGCGAGACACGCCCACGTGCGCCGCGGGCACGCGCCGCTGCCAGCCGGGGCCCTGCCACAGGCCGCCGCCGGGGGCCCCGCGCCGGGAGCGGGGCCGCGGCACGTGGCACGCGCGTGCGGCCCGGCGCGGGGCTCTCCCCGCCCCCCACGTGCTCCCCGGGCTCGGCCCCCCGCGGTCCCCGAGACTCACCCGGCGGCGCGGCGGCCCCTAGCTCAGCCCCATGGCCCCGGCGGCGTGCACGGGGCCGGCTCCTGTGCGGCGCGCGGGGAACCGCTTCCAACCGGCTCCGCGCACCGGAGGGGGCCGGGGGGCAGGATGTGACGTCAGCCCGTTACCTACGGGGGAGGGGCCGGAACACCCCCCCCCCCCCGCCCCCGCGCGGGACTCCGAGTCCCCGGCGGGGGGTGTCACGGCACTGACAGCGGCCGGAGTTCTGAGGGGCCGGGGGGAGGAGCTCTGGAGAGGTGGGGAGGCACAGGGGGGTCTGGGAGTGGGGAGGGGGCATTGGAGGGAGGCACAGGGGGGTCAGGGATTGAGGAGGGGGCATTGGAGGGCAGCACGGGGGTCTGGGAGTGGGGAGGGGGCATTGGAGGGCGGCACTGGGGGTCTGGGAGTGGGGAGGGGGCATTGGGGCAGCACAGGGGGGTCTGGGAGTGGGGAGGGGGCATTGGAGGGAGGCACAGGGGGGTCAGGGATTGAGGAGGGGGCATTGGAGGGCAGCACGGGGGTCTGGGAGTGGGGAGGGGGCATTGGAGGGCGGCACAGGGGGGTCAGGGATTGAGGAGGGGGCATTGGAGGGCAGCACGGGGGTCTGGGAGTGGGGAGGGGGCATTGGAGGGCGGCACTGGGGGTCTGGGAGTGGGGAGGGGGCATTGGGGCAGCACAGGGGGGTCTGGGAGTGGGGAGGGGGCATTGGAGGGAGGCACAGGGGGGTCAGGGATTGAGGAGGGGGCATTGGAGGGCAGCACGGGGGTCTGGGAGTGGGGAGGGGGCATTGGAGGGCGGCACTGGGGGTCTGGGAGTGGGGAGGGGGCATTGGAGGGCGGCACAGGGGGGTCTGGCAGTGGGGAGGGGGCATTGGAGGGCGGCACAGGGGGGTCTGGGAGTGGGGAGGGGGCATTGGAGGGCGGCACGGGGGGTCTGGGAGTGGGGAGGGGGCATTGGAGGGCGGCACGGGGGGGTCTGGGAATGGGGAGGGGGCATTGGAGGGCGGCACAAGGGGGTCTGGGAGTGGGGAGGGGGCATTGGAGGGCGGCACGGGGGTCTGGGATTGAGGAGGGGGCATTGGAGGGCGGCACGGGGGTCTGGGAGTGGGGAGGGGGCATTGGAGGGCGGCACAGGGGGGCCTGGGATTGAGGAGGGGGCACTGGAGGGCGGCACAGGGGGGCCTGGGATTGAGGAGGGGGCACTGGAGGGCGGCACAGGGGGGTCAGGGAGTGGGGAGGGGGCATTGGAGGGCGGCACAGGGGGGCCTGGGAATGGGGAGGGGGCATTGGAGGGCGGCACGGGGGGGTCTGGGAGTGGGGAGGGGGCATTGGAGGGCGGCACAGGGGGGTCTGGGAGTGGGGAGGGGGCATTGGAGGGCGGCATGGGGGTCTGGGAGTGGGGAGGGGGCATTGGAGGGTGGCACAGGGGGGCCTGGGATTGAGGAGCGGGCACTGGAGGGCAGCACGGGGGTCTGGGAGTGGGGAGGGGGCATTGGGGCAGCATAGTGGGGGTCTGGGAGTGGGGAGGGGGCATTGGAGGGCGGCATGGGGGTCTGGGAGTGGGGAGGGGGCATTGGGGCAGCACAGTGGGGGTCTGGGATTGAGGAGGGGGCATTGGAGGGCGGCACAGGGGGGTCAGGGATTGAGGAGGGAGCATTGGAGGGCGGCACGGGGGTCTGGGAGTGGGGAGGGGGCATTGGAGGGCGGCACAGGGGGGCCTGGGATTGAGGAGGGGGCACTGGAGGGCGGCACAGGGGGGTCAGGGATTGAGGAGGGAGCATTGGAGGGCAGCACGGGGGTCTGGGATTGAGGAGGGGGCACTGGAGGGCAGCACGGGGGTCTGGGAGTGGGGAGGGGGCATTGGAGGGCGGCACGGGGGGTCTGGGAGTGGGGAGGGGGCACTGGAGGGCGGCATGGGGGTCTGGGAGTGGGGAGGGGGCATTGGAGGGCGGCACGGGGGGTCTGGGAGTGGGGAGGGGGCACTGGAGGGCGGCACGGGGGGGTCTGGGAGTGGGGAGGGGGCATTGGAGGGTGGCACAGGGGGGTCAGGGATTGAGGAGGGGGCACTGGAGGGCAGCACGGGGGTCTGGGAGTGGGGAGGGGGCATTGGAGGGCGGCACGGGGGGTCTGGGAGTGGGGAGGGGGCACTGGAGGGCGGCACGGGGGGGTCTGGGAGTGGGGAGGGGGCATTGGAGGGCGGCACTGGGGGTCTGGGAGTGGGGAGGGGGCACTGGAGGGCGGCACTGGGGGTCTGGGAGTGGGGAGGGGGCATTGGAGGGCGGCACAGGGGGGTCTGGGAGTGGGGAGGGGGCATTGGAGGGCGGCACGGAGGGGTCTGGGAGTGGGGAGGGGGCACTGGAGGGCAGCACGGGGGGGTCTAGGAGTGGGGAGGGGGCATTGGAGGGCAACACGGGGGGGTCTGGGAGTGGGGAGGGGGCATTGGAGGGCGGCACTGGGGGTCTGGGAGTGGGGAGGGGGCATTGGAGGGAGGCACAGGGGGTCTGGGAGTGGGGAGGGGGCATTGGAGGGAGGCACAGGGGGGTCAGGGATTGAGGAGGGGGCATTGGAGGGCAGCACGGGGGTCTGGGAGTGGGGAGGGGGCACTGGAGGGCGGCACGGGGGGGTCTAGGAGTGGGGAGGGGGCATTGGAGGGCGGCACAGGGGGGCCTGGGATTGAGGAGCGGGCACTGGAGGGCAGCACGGGGGTCTGGGAGTGGGGAGGGGGCATTGGGGCAGCATAGTGGGGGTCTGGGAGTGGGGAGGGGGCATTGGAGGGCAGCATGGGGGTCTGGGAGTGGGGAGGGGGCATTGGGGCAGCACAGTGGGGGTCTGGGATTGAGGAGGGGGCATTGGAGGGCGGCACAGGGGGGTCAGGGATTGAGGAGGGAGCATTGGAGGGCGGCACGGGGGTCTGGGAGTGGGGAGGGGGCATTGGAGGGAGGCACAGGGGGTCTGGGAGTGGGGAGGGGGCACTGGAGGGCGGCACTGGGGGTCTGGGAGTGGGGAGGGGGCATTGGAGGGCGGCACGGGGGGTCTGGGAGTGGGGAGGGGGCACTGGAGGGCGGCACGGGGGGGTCTGGGAGTGGGGAGGGGGCATTGGAGGGCGGCACTGGGGGTCTGGGAGTGGGGAGGGGGCACTGGAGGGCGGCACTGGGGGTCTGGGAGTGGGGAGGGGGCATTGGAGGGCGGCACAGGGGGGTCTGGGAGTGGGGAGGGGGCATTGGAGGGCGGCACGGAGGGGTCTGGGAGTGGGGAGGGGGCACTGGAGGGCAGCACGGGGGGGTCTAGGAGTGGGGAGGGGGCATTGGAGGGCAACACGGGGGGGTCTGGGAGTGGGGAGGGGGCATTGGAGGGCGGCACTGGGGGTCTGGGAGTGGGGAGGGGGCATTGGAGGGAGGCACAGGGGGTCTGGGAGTGGGGAGGGGGCATTGGAGGGAGGCACAGGGGGGTCAGGGATTGAGGAGGGGGCATTGGAGGGCAGCACGGGGGTCTGGGAGTGGGGAGGGGGCACTGGAGGGCGGCACGGGGGGGTCTAGGAGTGGGGAGGGGGCATTGGAGGGCGGCACAGGGGGGCCTGGGATTGAGGAGCGGGCACTGGAGGGCAGCACGGGGGTCTGGGAGTGGGGAGGGGGCATTGGGGCAGCATAGTGGGGGTCTGGGAGTGGGGAGGGGGCATTGGAGGGCGGCATGGGGGTCTGGGAGTGGGGAGGGGGCATTGGGGCAGCACAGTGGGGGTCTGGGATTGAGGAGGGGGCATTGGAGGGCGGCACAGGGGGGTCAGGGATTGAGGAGGGAGCATTGGAGGGCGGCACGGGGGTCTGGGAGTGGGGAGGGGGCATTGGAGGGAGGCACAGGGGGTCTGGGAGTGGGGAGGGGGCACTGGAGGGCGGCACTGGGGGTCTGGGAGTGGGGAGGGGGCATTGGAGGGCGGCACGGGGGGTCTGGGAGTGGGGAGGGGGCACTGGAGGGCGGCACGGGGGGGTCTGGGAGTGGGGAGGGGGCATTGGAGGGCGGCACTGGGGGTCTGGGAGTGGGGAGGGGGCACTGGAGGGCGGCACTGGGGGTCTGGGAGTGGGGAGGGGGCATTGGAGGGCGGCACAGGGGGGTCTGGGAGTGGGGAGGGGGCATTGGAGGGCGGCACGGAGGGGTCTGGGAGTGGGGAGGGGGCACTGGAGGGCAGCACGGGGGGGTCTAGGAGTGGGGAGGGGGCATTGGAGGGCAACACGGGGGGGTCTGGGAGTGGGGAGGGGGCATTGGAGGGCGGCACTGGGGGTCTGGGAGTGGGGAGGGGGCATTGGAGGGAGGCACAGGGGGTCTGGGAGTGGGGAGGGGGCATTGGAGGGAGGCACAGGGGGGTCAGGGATTGAGGAGGGGGCATTGGAGGGCAGCACGGGGGTCTGGGAGTGGGGAGGGGGCACTGGAGGGCGGCACGGGGGGGTCTAGGAGTGGGGAGGGGGCATTGGAGGGCGGCACAGGGGGGCCTGGGATTGAGGAGCGGGCACTGGAGGGCAGCACGGGGGTCTGGGAGTGGGGAGGGGGCATTGGGGCAGCATAGTGGGGGTCTGGGAGTGGGGAGGGGGCATTGGAGGGCGGCATGGGGGTCTGGGAGTGGGGAGGGGGCATTGGGGCAGCACAGTGGGGGTCTGGGATTGAGGAGGGGGCATTGGAGGGCGGCACAGGGGGGTCAGGGATTGAGGAGGGAGCATTGGAGGGCGGCACGGGGGTCTGGGAGTGGGGAGGGGGCATTGGAGGGCGGCACAGGGGGGCCTGGGATTGAGGAGGGGGCACTGGAGGGCGGCACAGGGGGGTCAGGGATTGAGGAGGGAGCATTGGAGGGCAGCACGGGGGTCTGGGATTGAGGAGGGGGCACTGGAGGGCAGCACGGGGGTCTGGGAGTGGGGAGGGGGCATTGGGGCAGCATAGTGGGGGTCTGGGAGTGGGGAGGGGGCATTGGAGGGCGGCATGGGGGTCTGGGAGTGGGGAGGGGGCATTGGAGGGTGGCACAGGGGGGTCAGGGATTGAGGAGGGAGCATTGGAGGGCGGCACGGGGGTCTGGGAGTGGGGAGGGGGCATTGGAGGGCGGCACAGGGGGGCCTGGGATTGAGGAGGGGGCACTGGAGGGCGGCACGGGGGGGCCTGGGATTGAGGAGGGGGCATTGGAGGGCAGCACGGGGGTCTGGGATTGAGGAGGGGGCACTGGAGGGCAGCACGGGGGTCTGGGAGTGGGGAGGGGGCATTGGGGCAGCATAGTGGGGGTCTGGGAGTGGGGAGGGGGCATTGGAGGGCGGCATGGGGGTCTGGGAGTGGGGAGGGGGCATTGGAGGGCGGCACGGGGGGTCTGGGAGTGGGGAGGGGGCATTGGAGGGCAGCACAGGGGGGTCTGGGATTGGCTGTTGGGGCAGTACAGGGGGGGCTGGGAGTGAGGAGGGGGCATTGGAGAGTGGCACGGGGGGCTGGGAGTGGGTATTGGAAGGCGGCACAGGGGGGGCTGGGATTGGCTGTTGGGGCAGTGGGGGGGGCTGGGAGTGGGGAGGGGGCATTGGAGAGTGGCACGGGGGGGCTGGGAGCGGGTATTGGAGGACGGCACAGGGGGGCTGGGAGTGGGGAGGGGGCATTCGAGGGCAGCACAGTGGGGTATGGGATTGGTGAGTCTCGGGTTCTTGGAGGAGTCTGGTCAGGTGGTGGTGAGCCTGGGATCAGCATTGGAGAGGGGCGTGGCAGTAATTGGTGGGGGAGTCTGGGAGCGTTAGGGGGGGGTGTTGGGGCGTTCTGGGAAGATGAGCATGC
This sequence comes from Macrochelys suwanniensis, assembly GCA_033296515.1. Classification (NCBI taxonomy): domain Eukaryota; kingdom Metazoa; phylum Chordata; order Testudines; family Chelydridae; genus Macrochelys; species Macrochelys suwanniensis. The sequence continues at coordinate 1,206,848 of CM065783.1, read as the reverse complement.
TGTGGAGCTTTGGGGGTTGTTGTGGGGTCCCTGGAGGTGTTGGGTATCGCATAAGGGGGTTTTGGGTGCAGGTGGAGATGTGGTGTTTAGGAAAGTTGCTGAAGAGAGTGTGAGGGGGTTGTTGCTCAGGAGGTGTGGCTGTAGGGTGTTGTGAGGTGGTTGTTTCTGGTGGGTGAGGGACAGCTATTGTTAGGGGAGTACTTTGGGCAGTGGTTGGGGACTCCGTTCGTTCTTGCTATTTCCCAGAGTGGGGTCATCCTAAGCCAATTCACTGGTAGTTATTGGCATGCCAAGCTATGCAATTGTTGAGTGAAAGACATCTTTCTGAAGGTTTTGTCAGAGGGGTTTGCTGTGGGGCCAGGACAGGCCTTTACATTGTGGGTTTGATCCTGTGTCAAGGCATACAAGAAGAGAGAGCATTTAAGCATAAGTGCTGTTGCTTTCCTCTGTCAGATACAGAGAGCACAATAGTTGTAGGTGAGATGAGTTAAAACAGTTTCCTCAAAACAACGAGGAGTCCATGTGGCACCTTAGAGACTAACAAATGTATTGGTCCTCAAGGCTGTAGCTGGCAGGCTGCAGAAAGCTGGCAGGTCCAGGGGTGCTGACTCCTTCCTTGTTTCCAGCTGCTAAATTCCATCCTAATTTTGTTCTTCCATATGAGTAACTGTTGCAGTTGACACAGCATGTGATTGTGAAAGGAAGAGAAGGTTGTCCATGGAAAATCTCCCTATTAAGATCCACCCTTGTGAAAATATTTGAGAATTGCTGAGTTAGTCATTTGTACAGTCACAGCAAGGGTACCCATCTGCAAAATTGGTCCAACAGAAACCCTGAAATGGCTGTGTCCAACATCAAATGAGAAATCCGAGTCCCACAGCTAAACATAGGAGAAATTACGGTCCCAAATGCAGATCACTGGGCTTCCATTGATCATAATTCACAAAGAGTTTAAAGTCCATGCATTCAGCACCCACACACTGTAAGATATGCCTGGTATAATTTTTTGTGTTATTTTATTCAGATATAAATACAGACCAAAAAAGTGCCCCTGTTCAGCTGCTTTACTGGCAGCATCTCTGGATCTTTTTTCATGCTGCCCCTCTTCATGGAATGCCCCAACTCCAGTGCTATTCTCTCCTCATTCAGATCCCTCCTAAAGACTCACTTCTTCCACTGTAACCAACAGAGGTGAGTCACTGATAAAAACTTTAAAAGCATTTTTCCTTGGTATCTTCTTAACTAAAATCTTAATGCATCTTGTCTGCTTATTAGATTGTATGCACCATGAGTAAGGCTATGTTTTAGTGATGGGTATTTTTAGTAAAAGTCATGGACGGGTCATGAGCAGTAAACAAAAATTCACGGCCTGTAACCTGTCCATGACTTTTACTATATATCCCAACTGAAACTTGGGCTAGGGGGCGGTCCAGGGCATCGCGGGTGCTGGGGGATGGTGGCCTGGGACCCCTGCTGGTGATAGGGGGAGTCAGGCGGCAGCCCGGGACCCCCGCTGGGGGTGGGAGGGTTGGTGGGGCTGGCAGGCTCCCTGGCAGGCTCTGACCGGCATGTCCTTGCAGCTCCTGGGGGTGGGGTGGCCAGGGGGGCTCCACGTGCTGCTCTCACCACAAGGGCTGGCTCCGCAGCTCCCATTGGCTGGGAACCACAGCCAATGGGAGCTGTGGGTGTGGCACCTGCAGGGGCAGGCAGCGCGTGGAGCCCCCTGACTTCTTCCACCTAGGAGCTGCAGGGACATGCCAGTGGGAGCCGGGTGCTTCCCCTTCCCCCTCTCTCCCCAAGGTAAGCACCCTCCCCGCACACCTACCCCAGCCCTGAGCCCCCTCCCACACTCCCAAACTGCTGCTGCTGGCCCAAGGGCTGCCCGGCTCGGGCAGCCCCTGAACCAGCACCAGCCCCTGCAGAAGTCACGGAGTCTGTGACGTCCATGACAGACATGCAGCCTTAACCCAGCACCAAGAACGTTGTCAGTAGTGACTAAATGAATACAGGCAAGAAAAGCTAGATGGAAGCATAATATTTGAAGTTGTTAAATACACAAATATATATTTTAACCAAAGCATGCACTGTATTTCCCATAATTGACTCTGTACTACCCTGTTAAGACTTTAATTTTGCAACCAGTTATTATAGGCTTAACTATAAATATGGCTGTGTGTCCACACCGAAGTTGGTTAATACTCAATAAAAAAGTGTTTCTCGCCTGTTAGCGCATAGGGCAATACATAGTTGTCTTCCTGTAACCAGCTTGACACAAATTATTTTGCAGTGTAGAGAGGACCTGCCACCTGGGCCTGTGTAACCAGTTTAGCCTGTTTTCCTTCCTCCCATCTCTATACACTGCCCTATATGCTGCTCCTTGGAAGTGTCCTCTAGGTACAATGCTCTGTGCTGCTGCACAGATTTTCCTAGTATGCAATGATAGGAGCAGCTTGATAGGTGTTGATTTATAAGCATGGTGCATGGAGCCCCTGACATGTGTCTTGCAGGAAAAGCTGCACTGTGAATAATACTCAGTTGTGTTTGTTGCAACAGATTCAGATGATAATGTCACAAACTAGTTCCAGAAATGCAGGTATACTTAGTGTACACAAGGTACTCCTTGGCACAGATCCTTTTTGAAGCCCATAGTAAGTTAGGCCCTGTCTGTATTTGGGATTCATCAATGCAACCCATATTAAATGCATGAAAAACTGGGTAACTGGTGGATCTCAAAAAATAATCGTAAATGGGAAGTTGGCCTCCAGTGGGGGTATTTGGAGTGGGGTCTCAAAAGGATCTGTTCTTGGCCCAATGCTATTCAATGTATTTATCAATGATCTGGAAGAAAGTATGAAGTCATATCTGCAAATTTTACCAGGAGACACAAAAACTGGTTAAGACAGTTAAGAGGGGACTTGATCATGATCTGGCAGTACCTACACTGAGAGGAGATTTCTAATACAGTGGGCGCTCATTAGTAGCAACATATCCATGCCCTTTTGCTATGTTGCTCCTAAGGGGCTGTTATGGAAGCGTCGACAATTCACAGTATGGAAAGTGTTCCCAGGCGAAACATTGCTTGTAAGTGGCAGTTGCTCTTACAACATATTGCTGCAAACAGGCATCTACTGACTACTGTAGTACAAGACTCTTTAGCAGAAAAAAGCATAAGATCAAATGTCTGGAAGCTAAAGCTAGATACATTCAGACTGGATATAAAGTTACATGTTTTTAACTGTGAAGGCTATTAACCATTGGTACAACTTACCCAAGAATGTAGTGGATTCTCCATCACTTGAAGTCTTTAAATCAAGACTGCATCTCTTTCTAAAAGATAGATTATAGCTTGAAAAGAAGTCATGGGCTTGATGACAGGTTTGATGATCATAACGGTCTTAGCAGGGAGTGAGTGGTCCTTGGTGTTAAAAAGAAGTTCTCTTCAACCATTTCCTGTTGGTGAAGATAGTAGTGAAGAGAATTACTTTAAGACATTGTTCTTCATTGAAATTACTTTAGTCTTTTACAAATAAAAAGGCAATTACTCTTCATATTTTTCTATCCATAGCAAGTTCTAATATGTATCTTACCCACATCAGAATATTTCCTTTATACTATAGACTATTATTTTTCTATCCTCTGGCAAATTTGAACTCATTTATTGCTACACAAACTCCATTACCATGCATACTTTTATTCATTCAAAATTTAACTTCCAGCCAACTGCGAATGACATGTTCCCTCCACGCTTCTCTTTAAGTTGCTCTTTGGCCTCTTTCCAGCGCTTCAGAAGAGATGGGGTGGAGATGCTCTCTTGCAATGTATTAGTAATTTTCTAAGAAAGGGGCATGTTAGAGAACTTAATTATGATGAGTTGAAATTAATCAAATTGTCTTGTTGAAGGCTTTTCCATAAGAAATAACAATGGCCACACTGGGTCAGACCAATGGTCCATCTAGCCCAGTATCCTGTCTTCCACCAGTGCCAATGCCAGGTGCTTCAGAGGGAATGAACAGAACAGGGCAGTTATCGAGTGATCCATCTCCTTTCGCCCATTCCCAGCTTCTGGCAAACAGGCTAGGACATCCCATACCAAATTGTCTAATAGCCATTGATGGACCTATCCTCCATGAACGTATCTAATTCTCTTTTGAACCCAGTTATACTTTTGGCCTTCACAGCATCTCATAGCAACAAGTTCCGCAGGTTGTGCGTTGTGTGAAGAAATACTCCCTTTTGTTTATTTTAAACCTGATGGCTATTAATTTCATTGGGTGACCCCCTTGTTCTTGTGTTATGCTAAGGGATAAACAACACTTCCTTATTCACTTTCTCCACACCAGTCATGATTTTATAGAAGTCTATCGTATCCCCCCCTTAGTCAACTCTTTTCTCTCATATGGAAGCTGTTCCATATCTTTAACCATTTTTGTTGCCCTTCTCTGTACCTTTTCCAATTCTAATATATCTTTCTGGGGATGGGGTGACCAGAACGGCGTGCAGTGTTCAAGGTGTGGGTGTACCATGGATTTATATGGTGGCATTTTGATATTTACTGTTTTGTCTATCCCTTTCCTAATAGTTCCTAACAGTCTGTTAGCTTTTTGTCTGTCGCTGCATATTGAGTAGATCTTTTCAGAGAACTACCCACAATAACTCCAAGCTCTCTTCCTTGAGTGGTAACAGCAAATTTAGATTCCATCATTTTGTATGTTTAGTTAGGATTATGTTTTCCAATGTACATTACTTTGCACTCATTAATACTGAATTTCATCTGCCATTTTGTTGCACAGTCACCCAGTTTTGTGAGATTCCTTCGTAATTCCTTGCAGTCTTCTTTGCATTTAACTATCCTGAGTAATTTTGTATCATCTGCAAATTTGGGCATCTCACTGTTTACCCACTTTTCCAGATCATCTATGAATACGTTGAAGAGCACTGGTCCCAATACAGATCCCTGGGGGACACCACTATTTCTCTCTCTCCATTCTGAAAACTGACCATTTATTTCTACCCTTTGTTTCCTGTCTTTTAACCAGTTACTGATCCATGAGAGGACCTTCCCTCTTATCCCGCAATTTCTTTTAAAATATAAGGTATTGGATCAGCTCAGTATGGCAGGAACAAGGAAGAAAGCCGGTGGCAACAGTAAGAGGAAAACTAACCTTGTTGCTCAGCCGTATGATTCAGTCCACAGTTCAGCTGCTCAGCATGGGACTCATTAACATGAGGAAATGAACCATATAACACAAAATTCATTATTGTCATTACTTTTGAAAATATGATACTGGGTGTGAACAGCCATAATTTCCTAGAGACTTTGCTCTACATTTCAACCCACACATAAACGGGAGCAAGCAAACATCTTGGTCACATAAATGTAATGATAGCAGCCTTGTTTCACCAAATCCAATGGCCATTTGCAGAGTTCATGGGCTTCCCTTGGATATTATGATAGTAGATTCACACACCTTCCCATCTCGATCTGGTCTGTAAATAATCTGACTTGGATCAAGTCTCTCAATTTAAATTTAGGAATATTCCTAAATATGCTTTCCATGCAGGAAGTTCTTTTGGCTGTTTCCCTACACAGACTAGTCCTAACCTTGTCGCTGTCTGTCACCATACCCTTCACAAGTTCCTTTAAATGTAGCATTCTCTTACTTGTGAATTATCTTGGCCAGTCCATCCTACAGAACAATAAAAATTCTTCCTCCTGGATATGTACTTTCTCTCCCTTAAGGTAATTCATAGACTATATACCAACTCCAGCTTTCCCACACACAACATTGTCTTTTACCTGGTGAATGCACTAACATGCCGTAAGACAATGGTCAGGCTGCTGGTGGGCTGTGAACACGGCTTATGCTGACAAATAATGTTTCATTGTTATTGTGGTCCCCCATCTGCCTGCATCCACCTGTTGTCTCTTGTCTCAGACAGACAATTATTATTGTAATAATCTTTGTACAGAGTATGCCTTGTAAGGTATCATTTGAAAACTCATAATTTGCTGATCATTATTGTCCTGGCAACATTGTGTGGCAACATTGTATGTGAAGTTACAAGATTCCACTGTATGGTGTTATTAACACATGTCCCAAATCCCAGAGCCCTGCCCAACCTGAGGTTGTCAAACAGGTCTGTCCTAAACAAAAAAATGTGCACTCTGCTTAGTTTGCATTTAAGCAGTAAACAGAGTCACCAAGCAGAAAGGGAAACAAAGTTCAAACAGGTGAGGAAAAAAAGCAGCAGGGGACATTCTTCCATATAGATTCTTTGTCTCCTGGTGTCGAGCTAGGAACGTTTTTCAGGAGAGGGACTGAAACTATAAAACAGAGGGACAAACACCCCAAGGCCTCCCTCTCTTTCTCCCTGCCCATCGCATTCACTGCGCCTGAAGCAACCAAGGAAGCAAGCACTGGACTCTGGAGAAGGGGTCCTCACCTACAGGGTTTGGTGAGTCAGACTGCTGAAATCATCTGGTGAGAAATGTTGCTTGAATGTGATATAGTTTAAGTTATGTGTTAATGTCGTCTTTATTTTTCTTCTAACCATTTCTGACTCTTATGCCTCATTACTTGTACTCTCGTAAAATCTCTTTGTAGTTAATAAACTTGTTTTATCTAATCCAGTGTGTTTAAATTGAAGTGTCTGGGAAACTCCATTTGGAGTGACAAGTTTTGTGCATATTATTCTATTAAAGAAATAACAGATTTAATATAACTTGTATTTTCCAGGAGATGACTGGGCAATACAGGACATACATTTCTGGGGAGAAATCTAATACTTGGGGTGTGTTGGGGTCATGCTGCAGTATAACCAAGGCTGGTGAGAGCCAGAATGTAACTCAGATGTGGCTGGCAGGCTGCAGTTACACACAGACAATCAGGGTGTGGCGTGCTTGCTGGAAGGCTGTTTGTGAGTGGCCCAGGTGGGAGCTAATTCAGTAATGAATTGTAAGGCACCCAACATTGCAGGGCAGGGGCGACAGACTGTTGAGCATTACATAACATTGCCCCGTTCCCCGACGTCCCCTGGCTTTTAGGGACTGATGCAGCCACCCACACTCAAGCAGTGAAGCACCTTATTATGGGCTACATTCTGCCACCCTTACTCACAATGGGCAGCACCAATGGGCACCACATAAGTAATGGGGATGGAACCTGACCTTTACTTTGCAGCAGTGGAGATATTTCCTGCAACATTTATTGATTAGTTTAAAAGGGCTTGGGACCCATTTATCCTAGAAAAGTTGCCAGATGATTAAAAAACGTGGGCCTAGTGACAGCTCAGGCATCAAACATCCTAAGTGAGCCTTGCTTTCGCCCTGTATTATGTCCCAATTTGCACATTTTAAAAATGTAGCGCAGTGCCAGCTGCCTAGAAGTGGTTTAACTCTTGCAGAGGAAATTTGCTCAAGATACCAGGTGCTTTCAATGGGAAAATGCTGGATCCCCAAAGTTTCACACAGTTCTTAGATCAAAAGCCATCCCTATCTACACTGGTGATGGAAATGATTCTCGCATCCCCCGTGGTAAATACGCGCTGTGGTTTTAACAGTAGGGAAGGAACAAAGCAAGAAGGATTATAGTTACTGCAGTCAGGAGGTTTTGTTCAGCTGACTGGGGCTGGTTGTATAATCCTGACTAGTTTTTATACAAACATAAGCTAGGACAGTCCATTATTAAGCATCTACCTACTCACTCAGCCTGCTACTGTAGTGCCATTGTGCCTTTCTCTATTTCCATCCATTCCAATAATCCCACACACACGGCTCTTGGACACTGTTTCCTTGTGTCTATACTCGACAGCTTCGTTTTTGTACCATAGTTAAATAAAGTGGCCTTTAGGGCTGGTGTCACCCACGCAGCCTTCTAGATCCAGGACCTTTCACTTACTGCTCGACATGGCCAGCCCCCATGTGGCTGTACTCTTATCCCCAAGCCTCGTCTTCCTGCCCCCACCCTGTGTCTCGAAACACACACTAATACAGTCTCCATCAGCCCCAGGCACCACTTCACTAGAAAACCGCATTGTCGGTGCCTCGTACAAAGGGCTGGGCAGTGGATTGAGCAGGGGCCTGAGATTCACAACTTCTTGAGTTCTCGCTCTGGCTCGGCTGGTGTCTCCCGGGGGGGTTCAGTTACCCGAGGTTCTCTCTCTTCTCGGTTTCCCCATCTGTAAGAACTTAGGGCATGTCTACACTGCGGTGGGAGCGAGCCTCCAGCCCAGGCCCACACCCGCGCGTAGGGCTTGAGCGAACACACTGAAATGCTGTCTAGACATTGCTCAGGCTCATGCTCACCCCCTCTCCTGGGGCCAAGAGCACAAGCTACCCCAGCTCTTTTTAGCACAAGCCCGACTCACACAAACCTGTGGCCCTGGGCTAGGTGGCTCACTCCCAGATGCCATGTAGACACACCCGTAGCTACCTGACCGGGCTGTTGTGTTTCCTAGTTACTGTCTGCGGCGATCGCACAGATGATTCATTATCCAGGAAGCAGCTGGTGGGGTACGAACGTCACCTCCCCCCAGACAGGGAGGCCCCAGTCATCTCTCCACTAAGGGGATTCCTTTTTCTTTTGGTGTTCAAGCCATACAAACCCACCGAGCCAGCTCCTGTGCGGACGTACAGCCCATGCAATCCCCTTGCAAGCCCAGCGTTTGGCCGGTTGTACTTTGCACGCACACCAGGCTCACCACCAACTTCACGAGACCAGGACAGGCAGGACCCACACAATGCAGGGTGGTGGTTTCATTTTATTGCATGGCATTAAACTGGCTTTTGGTGCTGAAGCAACCTCCTGAAAACGCACTCACAGAGGCTGAGCCTGAGTAAACCACTGTCTGCTATATTTTCCTATGCAGTACTCAAGCTGAAAGGGGATAGTAGGGTGGGGAAGTGGGCTTACCTGCCTCTAACAGAGTTCATTCCCCTCCACAGCTAGTGTCAAACCACCACCCTCCCCACCGAGGATCACTTTATAACAGTGCTTCTGGAGAGCAGGGATTTGCCTTTGGAATACACTAGACCAGGGGTTCTCAAACTTCATTGCACCGTGACCCCCTTCTGACAAAAATTACATGACCCCGGGGGGGGGGGGGGGGGGGAGACCGAAGCCTGAGACTGCCCGAGCCCTGCCCCCAGGTGGCGGGGGAGGACAAAGCCCGAGCCCCACCGCCCCAGGCAGCGGGGACCAAATCCAAAGGCCAAGGGCTTTAGTTCCAGGCAGGGGTCCTGTAACCTGGGCCTGAAGCCCTCGGGCTTCAGCTTCGGCCCCGGATGGTGGGGCTCGGGCTAGGACCCCGGCCCCAGCAAGTCTAGGCCAGGCCTGGAAACCCCATTAAAATGGCGTTGCAACCCACTTTGGGATCCCAATCCACAGTTTGAGGACCGCTGCGCTAGACTATACCAAGTGGCGTGCATTTCCTAAACTTTTTCCTGGATGGAATTTTCCGCAGAACACATTCCCCCACTCTACAGGGATAAAATTCCTCTTTCTGAAACTTTCCTAGTCCAGACACTGCTCCTAGGACGTGTTTCTTCCAGTAGCTCTAATAAAACACTGGAGCCTAGTGCAGATTGGCAGGTTAAGATGGTTCCGAATGAAAAGGATTGTACCTATTGATTCAGCTGGCATCCCACAACTCTGCAACACACACACACACACACGCGCACACACACACACGCGCGCGCAACAGAAGATAAACATCTTCATGTGCTTGCTGAAACAAATACGGGCTGAATAACTGCAGTATCCAGTGCCAGTGATATCCTTTGCACTGACCTCAGAGACGTAACACAGTGAACGTCACAAACATTGTGCCATTTGCCAGCCTGAAAACAGAGTCATCTAGCTCCATCTCTTGCTCCCAGTAAAGGTGATAAATAGCCTGGCAGGGGAATTATGCAGCCAGGGAGAAAATTCGCTACCTCCTACCACCACCCACTTCCCTGTTTAATGTCTACTGCTGGTACATAGTAGATGTTTAGCCTCATGGCCAAGATCCAGAGAGGTATCAGGTTAACAGCTGATCCTTGACAGAGGAAGTAACTTGATTCTGTCCTGGCAGGAGATTGCAAGCAATGCGCTCAAGCTGGTTTCCATCCATAGCTGCTAATGGAGAAAGTAGAAGAGCAGGGCTCATTTTCCCTGGACATTGCACTATTCATCTCCTAGCATTTTAATTCACTAGAGCACAACCCTATACCCATTTACAGAAATCAGTGCCAGGGATTTCAGTCGCCGCAGGGCATTGCTGTGTATCCAGTGAGATTCAGTTCACCACACCCTGCTGCTATCCAAAAGTGACCGAAGGAGAGTTGAAAGCATGAAACAAGAAAGATTTGAGGCCTATTTTAAGCACACACAGCCGTCAATGAGAGGACATGTACCCCAGCACTCCTCATGTTGGGCCCTGAGCTAAGGACCCCAGAAAATCTCTTGTATGGCAGTCTGGAAGAGGAACAAAAGGATATAGACCATTTGAACGACAGATACACTACAATCCCAAACTGAAAAATCTCACAATTTAGCTAGAGAAAAATTGAGGCTAGCACCTGATACAATGATCAGACTCTGTGATGGAAGATAGAGCCCTGGTCTGGTTCAACAATCCTAGGAGAAAGAACTGGAGCCCTAAGCTGGAGAAACCTTGGGACGGACTCTATCCCAGTGGTTCTCAACCAGAGTACATGTACCCCTGGGGGTACGCAGGGTCTTCCAGGGGGCACATCCACTCATCTAGAGATTTGCCTAGTTTTACAACTTGCTACACAAAAAGCACTAGCGAACTCAGTACAAACTAAAATTTCATACAGACAGTGACTTGTTTCTACTGCTCTATATACACTATACACTGAGATGTAAGTACAATATTTATATTCTAATTGATTTTATAATTATATGGTAAAAATGAGAAAGTAAGCAATATTTCAGTAATAGTGTGCTAGCTGTGACACTTCTGTATTTTCATGTCTGATTTTGTAAGCAAGTAGTTTTTAAGTGAGGGGGAACCTAGTGGTACACAAGACAACTCAGACTCCTGAAAGGGATATAGTAGTCTGGAAAGGTTGAGACTGAGTCACTGGTCTATCCCATCCTGGCCCAAATAAATGAAGTCGGGTATAGGATATAATTGGGTCCCAGGACTAAATCGAAATGATCCCTAAGGACTTGAGGAGGTATCAGGAGGACAGGGTTTCAACTTGGCTGCCCCCCAAAATTGAGGATAGATAGATAGATAGATAGATAGATAGATAGATAGATAGATAGATAGATAGAAGGGGTGTGTGGGGATAGATAGATAGATAGATAGATATGGAAACTGAGGCTGGAAGGGTTGTGACAGAAAGGAGTTCTCCATGAGACCCATATAGGCAGGTTCATCTCAACCAGCAGATTTCACAGAAACAGATTTTTCTCTAGGGCTCACTGAGAGAAGCCACCCTCCTGGGTGCTTGAAAGGGAATCGGGCAGGGAAAGAAAAAACTCCTATGGGATTTGGATGGGCGTTAAAGGGGGGAGGAATTCTTTCAAAGCCCAACAGTCACATGAACTAGTCCCACTCCTCTGGTGGCATTTCCAGCGTGTTGCCAGTCAATGACTACGTGGTGTTCCTGGAAAGGAAGAATGCACTGGGCAAAAAGAGACCCGTCTTTCCTGAGCAGTAATAATTAAACTGCTATTGCAACATGACACGAAGGCCCATCCTACAGCTAAGTGGAGTTACAGCTTCCCCTGGGCTCAACTTCTGCCAGCTTTGACTCAAGCCCCGGGTTAAAGAAGGGGAGGGGGGTGGTATTTGCAGAATCACTCTAGTCCTTTGCTGGTCTTGCCCACATCTATCCCCTTTCCCCAGGTTCTCTCCAGCGCTTGGTCCATTCTGGATTTCAGTGACTAATGCAGGAGAGTCCCCTCGCAGCCCCGGGGAGACGAGTCCACAGACCAGTGGACTCACTGCGCGAAAACAACAAGCGCAGCAGGACTGAGCTCACCCCTTTGAACACAATGCTGACACTTGAGGCAGTAGCTGCAGCATCAGTAGCTGATTGTGTCCAAGTCCTTCTCTCTCCCCCTCCCCCATCCTCCGCAGCACTCCCATCACTCACTGCAGGGACCTACCCTCACCCAGTGCTACGGTACCACTGGCAACGCTCCCTCGGCACCTGTGTCCTGGTCACACGCTGCTGCTCCCACGAGGTTCCTGGAGGCCTGGCTCCTGCCTAGGCCCCGGCGCGATTCACCAACCAGGGAAGTGGTGGTCACGAGCCGGTCTCGCAGGGCTGCTGGACCAGGGCCCAGTCCAAATCAGGCTGCTGCCCAAGCAGGAGGAGGTGCTGCTGGTGCTCGCCTAAGCCCCAGGGTCGGGAGAGCCCCAGGTCGGACTCCCCGCTCTGCTTGAGGGGAAGACAGGATGTGAACAGGGGTCTCCCACATCCCAGTCACTGGGCTAAAAGCTGTCCGGTGGGCACCAGAACCAGAGCCTCCTCCCTCTCCTCCAGCCGTTCTGCGCCTGCCTCACGCCTTACACTTAAATTTAATTCTGTGAGTAGTGAGTTCTAAAATGCCTCCCCTGTCCTGGCTGGAGTACTTATCCCTATGGTAACGTCTTAAAAATATACATTAGATCTAGGTGTTTTGTTTCTACTGGTGGTGCACATCCGCACATCCCCTCGAGATTGGTGCACATACAATTCATTCTGCACATGGATGGAGGGAACATTGCTCATGATGCTTTACTGCTGCCACTCCCACCTGGGCCGCTCACAACCAGCCCGCCAGCAGGCAGGTCACCCCCTGGCTGTGTGTGGATAGCCATGACTCCGACCCCAGCAGCCTGTCAGCAAACACCAGCCAGACCCTGGCTCCCAGCAGCCTTGGTTACTGTTTGAGGGGTGACCCCAACACATCCTGGTCTCCAATCCCTTCCCCGTCCATCCGTCCCCCACCAAAAAAAAAGTGTGTTCTGCGCTGACCAGCCCTCTCCTGGACAGTTCACACATTTCAGGTCTGTGGTCCCTTTAAGGGATTCAATAGCCAAGAGTTTGCTACTCGAAATGGAGCGACCCACACAATGCAGTTTAAAACAACACTGGATTAGGTTTGATTAAAGAATAAAACACGTTTGTTTAACTACAAAGAGAGAGATTTTAAGTGAGCATAAGTACACGGCATTAAAGTCAGAAATGGCTACAAGAGACATAACGATAAAATGCTTTCTAGTGCTCAAACTTAACAAGCTAGACCTGGGTCAAGGTAAAATTCTTACCACATGTGCCCAGTAACAGGGCTGACGCCCAAATTCTCAGGCCAGGCTCTGCTCCCGAAGTCCAAAGGCTCTTTCTTCTGTCTTCTTAGCTGAGAGAGAAATGGACAGGGAGAGAAACCTTGAGGTGGTTTTGCCCCCCCACTTTATAGTCCAGTCCCCCTTTTGAAATGCATTTTCCTGAGGGTTACCCCCGGTAAAGTTCATTCCCACTGTGAGACTGGAGTCATGGAGTCTCACAATGAAAGAGGTTCCCTGCTGCTGTTTGCTAAGCTGCAGATGTCTGTTCCCGCCCCCCTTCCTTGCCAAAGAGTGGCCACTTGACAGGTGATGACACCTGGCTAGAGGCAACAGCTTGTCCTTTGCCTTTGAGAAACTGGTTTCCCCAGGTTTGTCTGGTAACCACACTGCAGACCCAATTTCTGCTTATGTTTGTAACTCTACATAGAATGTTACCGCACCTAGTGTTGTTATTGACCAGTGAGCCAGCAGTATCCAAACGATACCTCGCAAGGCATATTTTGTACAAAGACTATGACAGTTGTGGAGGGTGTGTGAATACAGGGGTGCATTCGGTCACAGTCTGGTATACGACACTTCTGTTAATACACCCTGGGATAATATTAGCCTTGTTCACAGCTGCATCACTTTGTTGACTCATATTCATTAGATCACCCTGATCCTGTCCTGCCACTAGCCAGTTATTCCCCATTTTGTAGTTATGCAGTTGTCTCAGTGCCGTACTTTGCACTTGTCTTTATGGAATTTTATCTTGTCGATTTCAGACCAATTCCCCACTTTGTTACAGTTGTTCTGAATTCTAATCCAGCCCTCCAAAGTGCTCGCAACCCCTCCCAGCGTGGTGTCATCTGAGAATTTTATACACATGCTCTCCTCTCCATTGTCCATAGTAAGTTTGGTTCCCTGAGCTTCATGCCCTGAAGGTTTGTCTGGAGTCTTGAATCTGTACCGCCTTTCTCTGTCCTCTTTTAAATCCGTTTGAAACAGTGTTCTGCTCTGAAACCGGCTCTTTCTCATGCACCAGGCCTGCCCTGGGGGAGCAGGCTCAGGTCTCCTGGCCATTCAGGGACAGACATTTGCACTGGCCTTTCCCAGATCCCCACACTGGTGAAGCCTGAGCCTCAGCTTTGCAAACAACATAACCAGGGGATTTTCCATAACGACAACAAACAAAACCTCACGGCTGAGCGACGAACGTTCACTTAACCAGCAGGGGGTGAGGCTGCACATGCAGTGGGTGCGTAGAATGGAATCGGCGCTTTGGGCCCAAGGCATTCTGGGTGCATTCCCAGCATCCTTTGGGGCTGGCTCCTCACTCCTCTTTGCACCCGTCTTCTGCTGTGTGGGTCCTTTCCCCTCTGCAGGTTGCTTCTGAAGCAGGCAGTCATGTTTGGGGGACCGTTCTGATGGGGGCTTTGAAATGCGCAGGGTTTTAATAATGTTGCTTGGCATGTCACACTGGAGAATCTCAAAGCAGTTTACACAGGAGGGTAAATAGCTCTACCACCATTTTACAGATGAGGAAACTGAGGCACGGGGCAGTCAAATGACTTGTCCAACCCCTCAGTGAATGAGTGGCAGAGATGGGAGTTTGTCACCTAGCCCGGCGTTCTAGCCACTGGGCTAAACCGATCCCTTGTCTTCGCTGGCTGTTCCCACACAGCCCAGCCCAGGAGATGGAAACCACCTTCCCATGCTCTATTACTCCTAGAATTTGCTTCCGATTTGCAGATAGGTGCTGGGGAAAGGCTCCCTGCCCGTCCCCCAGCAGGAATGAAAAACTGACACTTGCTCCCAGTAAGCCCAGAAAGGCCAAAATTAGCCTCCCTGCTGTGTGTGTTTTGGGGAGGGGAGCCGCAGCTGCCTCTCAGGAAGGGATTATTGTACTCCCCAGCCCTGTCTTATCGGGGGAAATGAAAACGGGACGTTGACAAATTGGTTTGGTTGCAGCTGGGATAAGCATGTGATTTTCCGTAATCACCCACAGAGGCTATTGTTCCAAGCGGTGGAGGGGCTGGGGGAGCCTGGGCCCGCCCGAGGTTAAAGCGCACCCCGAGCCTGGGCAGGGCTCGCTCTCTCCTCATTGTGTTCCCAGCCGGAGCGCGCCGAGTCCGGGCCGCGTGAGGCCCAGGCCGTTATCACTGCCGGCAAGCGCTGAGCAGATTACATCGCCGGCAGGAGCGGGGACTCGAACTCCTTTGCAAGAAGAGATTTTATCAGCAGCTTCTGGCACCGAGCCACATTCCTCCGGCCTCGGCTGCTGGAGCCAGAGCCACCCGGCGCGCCTGACACAATGGCCACGGGGCGGTTCTGCCTCGCCCCAGGGCTGCTCACAACCTCCGACAATGCTGCAGCCGTTCTGACGGGGCAAAGGGAGGCCGAGTGCAGGCGTTACGGGCGCCGAGAGAACAAAGGGTGCCAGGCTTTTCCGTGGGCACCGCGGTCCCTGGGCCTCGGGTGCTCAGAGACAGGCCGAGCGGAGGCACGAGCATCCCATGACCGCTCCGGTGCGTGCACACGCCCGACGGGCCCAGGCCTGGGCGAATGGGAGCCAGGAATTCCAGCTCACCCCTCCTCTGGCCAGGCCCCCGGGGAACTGCCGATGGTCTCCGGGCCCGTCCCCGTGTGAGGCAGTGGGTCTCTGAGTCCATCCAGCGACGTCCATCACCTACTCTCACCGCTTCCCGGGGGACATGGGGGGGCACCTGCTCAGGAGCAGCAGGATGCTCCTCTGGCACCGCACTCGCCGGGGAGCCTCACTACACCCCCAGCCGGTCCCAGCCCCAGCGCTGGCCCCAAGAGACGTTGCCCTGGGCTAGCTGCAAGGACGGGAGCGCCACAGGCAAAGCGCAGCGAACACTCTGCACGGGACGTCCCGGAGCACAGCGCTCGCCCACCAGCTACCCCCACGGGAGCACAACACGCTGCCGCGAGGGGCAGGTCACCCCTTTGTTGGCCCGGGATAAGCACCCAGCGGTGACACAAACTGATGCCAGCTCTCGGGGCTGGAATCCATCCCGGGCACAGCCAGCCCCGGGGGGCTGCACCCCAGGCACAAAGCCCCATCCCGTTTGGGATGTGGAGTAACTAGGCCAAGGGCAGGCAGGGACGGGAGGCACCCCAGCCAGGGCTACAGGGCCGGGGGCCAGGGCAGGTGGGCGACCCCAGCTAGGGCTACGGGGCCGGGGGCCAGGGCAGGCAGATGGCACCCCAGCCAGGGCTACAGGCCAGGGCAGGCGGGCGTCACCCCAGCCAGGGCCACGAGGCCGGGGGCCAGGACAGGTGGGACCCCAGCCAGGGCTACGAGGCCAGGGCACGGCCGACACAAAGAACCTCTTTGTGTCACCACTTCCATAACGCCGGCCTGCGGCAGGGAAGCCTGGGGATCCAGCACTTGCCTGTCACGGGCTGGGGCTTGCACAATTCAGAGCCTGGCTACAGAACAGCACCAAGAAGGACTATGGACCCTGCCCAGGGAACCCGGCTCTCCATCTCCACCAGCACCGCTGGCCCTGGCTTCGGGGCACCACATACGGCTGGTGGAGGCAGGCAGGGGAGCGGTTGCGGCTGCAGGCCAGGGCAGAACATTCCTGCTATACGAGACGGTGACGGACAGGGACACCCCATGAAGGCTGAATATTGTAAAGCCCCTCACCCCCTCCAGGGTTGTGACCCCCGGGGCTCACAAAAGACAAGCCTAGGGCCACAAGGCATGGAACATTTTATTCATCGAAAGCAAAGAAAGTCTTGCGGCCCCACTCCCTGCCCAGCCTGACCCATAGTGCCCCCAACCTCTCAGCCCGCCCCTCCCAGCCAGTCTTTACTCAGGTTTATAGTAAATGTCTGTGGAAGGGGAAAGGCTTTTCGACCCCTTGTTCTCATGCACACACTCTGCTTGCTGATTTTCAACCAAGTGCCGCCCTGGTTTGTACCCTGGAGCCACAGAGGGCAGGGGAGCTGGCTCTCCTTGCATTGCAGGATGGAGGCAGATCCTGGCTCAGAGATGCTAGAGCCAAACCCAAGTTGCTGGGACCAACACGGGGGTAACGGGTGACGTGTGATGCAGGAGGCCAGACTGGGTGATCTAATGGTCCCTTCTGGCTCCATGAATTGGTGAAATGGCAAAACGTGAGCAGATGTGCAAACCCACCTCCCCACCCCGCAAATCCAGCTCCTCCCCAGGCCCAGCTACTCCCTTCTGGGGCCCAGCAAAGCCAGGTTCCAATTGTTGCATGCGGCAGAGCGGCTGGGGCAGGGGAGGTGTCCTCTGAGGCCTAGCGAACGCCAGACCCATCACGCACACAACGCCAGCAGGGAACACAAACACACTTCACTGCACTGCTGCTGTCTCAGTGCGTAGCCTCTGCCCCCAGGGCACAGTGCTGCTAGGCCAGGGATCCCCCGGAGGCCAGCAGGATTACTCACGGGAGCAGGACTTGCCCCACAGGGTGTCGTGACCCGCTTGCTCTTGTCCAAACATCCATTCACTCTTGCCCCTTCCGTCCCCACCGTGTGTGAGCTGGGGGCCGCATGCTAACAGGATACGCGCCTGCCTGAGTCTTCCAAGCTACCTCTCTGTGCCCATCTCCCATGGGCCAAAGACCCGCCTACATCCTCGCAGGGCAAGCAGTTGACGTGTGCCTGGTGCTCTGAGATTCTCGGTGAGAAGACACCAGGGATGTGCAAAGTTTCGTGAATACGACGGCTCACTACAGAGCCCCTCTGCCCGCTGGCACAACATGGGAGATGGCTTGCCCCAGGGTTTCTCCGGACATCTCTGCAAGTGGTACTGCTCTGGACACGACTGAGGCAGCCCTCCCCAGGCGCTGACTTGCACGCTCATATTTTATTGTGCACTATCTGAAGAGGAAAAGGCAATACAGCAGAAGAATTTCCTTTCCCCTGGGTTTCCACTCTTTGCATTGTCTGGATTTCTGAGCTTTACCACCAGGCAATTAATCTGCAGCCATTAGAAATATTAACGTGGAGGTTTCTTATCAGCGCCGGCTCGGGAATGTTTTGCTGTTCTGGGCAAAGGGAGCGTCTGACCCAGCGCAGGTCACAGCCACTCGCTCCCTGAACAATCGCTGTACGTTCGCTGCCCTAGGCAGCTGCCAGACGGGTCATCTACCCAGAGGGGGGTAGCGCCGGGCAGGCTGGGGGCTGCGAGGTCAGAGCAGGAGTGACAGAAGGCCCGACGCTCTCGTCAGATGTCATCTTCTCGCCTGTGCTGCGTTCCCAGAAGCCGGGGCTGAGGAGAGTGGAGCCCGAGGGGGAGGGCAGGTCGGCGTCCTAGGAACGCGCAGCAAGGCTGTTCACTGGGCCTAGTGCTCAACAAGAACAGAGCAGCCAGGGCACACGGTCAGGGGATTGGAACCTCCCCCCGCACTGTGATGAAGGGAGCCTGTGACCCCTTCCCCGGAACGGTCTAGAGGAGATCAATCTATAGGGGTCTGTAGGTGCTGCTCGAAGACCCAATGGCATAACAGAAAAGGAGAGCCTTTCCCACCCACGCCTGCCTGGGCCTGCTCCCTCCAGCCAGAGCAAGCCCGGCCTGACCCCTCTGCCCCTTCCCAGAGCACCTGCCCGCCAGCCGGGCCGGCCCCAGGGTCACACAGTGAGATGGCAGGGCGGGACGCACCGTCCGGCTGTTTGCTGCAGTACGGGACCGGACATCTCCCAGCTCACCCCCGCCTCGCTGCCTGCACACACACAGCCGCTGCTGCCAGTTTTTCACACCAGCCTCTCGGGTCACAACAGCGCCACCCCGCCCCCTGACGTTCCGCCCTTGCAGCTCTCCCTGGGGGCGCATCCCTCCGGCCACTACGACCCCACTCCCAGCAGCTTCTCTGCGCTAGGAGGGGCGGCTCGAAAGGGTGCGGACGAAGGGGGGCTTGCGGCATTTCAGACACCCGTGATCTGCGTGTGGGGCACCATGATGCCCAGAGCACCAAGGCGACGGAGCACGAGGAGGGCCCCCGAGGGGACAGGGCACCCGACTGGCCACGGAAACGGGGATTCCAAACCTGCTTCCCCGCAGCTCTTTCCAAGGGCTCCCGGGCCTCCCTGCCCAGGCCGAAGGCCAGCACAGCTGGGGCAGTGGGAGTGTGACCAAAGCTCCTTGGGGCTGTTTGTGGACAGGGTATGTTTGAGTGGCCATCAGGCTGCTCCAGCCCAGTGCAGAAGCTGCAGCAGGATCAGGGAAGTACACAGGTGAGATTTGAGCTATATTTGCACCTACTCCCGGCCCCGTGCAAATATAGCTCAACCAGCTGCACCCCTGGATCTGGCCCACAGTACTGCTGTAACCTGCACCTCCCAGGGATCTTCTACAGAGGAGCTTTCTTCTGCTGGTTTCTTGAGTTACCTGCTAAGATTTCTCTGCCCAGGGGGCATCATCATCACACAGTCTCAGAGCAGCTGCGGGTTGTTTGAGGGCGTTCACCTCAGACCTGAAGCCTGCATTCAGCAGTGAGCTGCTGCGGGGCTGGATGTTTGGCGCCTCAGTGCCGTTTCTGTTCCACTGAAGATTCATGTCTTCGAAGTCCCACTGCGAAGAGAAAGGATTTCGGGTTACAGGGACAAGGCAGGTCTGTAGCGCTGGAGCTCCTACAGAAGTGGGGTCTGCTCTCCACAGGATGCAGACTGGCCACAAGGGAGCTGCTCAGGCCGGTTTTACAGGAGGAAACCACCTGAATTCAAACTTTATCTGAAAACAGAAATTGTCACAAAATTCTCATTTAAAAATTTTTTTCAACAAAACTCCACATGGAAACCTTTCTGGGGTAGGTTTTTCATTCCCTCCTTTTCTCCTTCCCCCTCCCTCCGAGAGTGGCAAAACGGAAAATGGGAAAAAACAGAGGGAAAAGGGGGAAACAAACTGAGAAAACACATTTTTAAAATCAAACATTTTCGATAAAAAATTTCATGAAAAAATGCGGAATGAAAGGAAAAGCCACCCGTGTCGGGTCCCGGCAGGGTGAAAACTCTCGGCGCTTTTCTAACCAGCTCTGGCCATTACTGCTCAGCTAATAAGCAGAGATTCTAACCCGAGAAGCCTCAGCCAACTTTTACTTCAAGGGACAATGGATCTTGCTGTTGAGAAGAGGTCAGTATGAGGCTCACTGCACTGTCTTTGCCAGAAATACCCGGCCGGCGCTCTCTCCAGCGCAGCACTCAGCCCGGTGAGTAACAGTTTGTCACTTTGAAGCTAACATATTGTCAAGAGAAAACGATAGCGAGTGGTCCCGAACCAGCTGTTCATCACCTGGGACTCCCGGCAGGTAATCAGGGTACACTCGTGTGCCCCATAGGCCACCTGGCTGGTAAACACCGCTCCAGCTCGGTGTCACTGACCTCAGAAACATCTGCACACATCAACAGAAGGGCTTTCAGCCATTCTGGAGTCAGGCACGTTACCCACATCCGTGCAGAACGAGGCCCGTTGGATTCCAGGCAGTTGTCACATCGTTAGCCCCTCAGATAACTAGCCAGCGGCAATACGGGATCACACAGCTGATGGACTGAATCCATCATTTAAAGTCGTCACAGCACTAGATGCCAATTCATGCCCCCCTCGACTTGCAGCCACCCCCCCACACCCCCGGGGCTCGTGGAACAATGGCCCAGGTGTACCGAGCCCTCCTGGTGCTTTAGTGACACACACAAACTCAATTCGCCTCCCTTGTCACAGCAGGCGGGTCTGCGCCAGGGGGAGACACAGGGTAGCTGTGATAAAGCACACTAACATCCCACACACCCAGGTCAGCAACCGCACTGCGGACCCCCGTGACTCCCCACAGTGCAGCAGGGAACCCTCAGAGGGCAGAGCAGGGAGAAAAGTGGCGATATTCAGCCCCCAAGCTCCACCCACAACTCCTATGGCTCGATGTGGCACATACGGTACCTGGGATCCCACAGGTCAGTGCAAGCTCCCTTTCTGCCTCTGTTCATTTAGCGCTTGCGGGGGGGCACCCGCCTGCCCACGCTGCATACCAGCAGGGGGCACAAACGTGCTCCACACGGCCTGTACCCCCAGGTCTGTCCTGGAGGGGCACCCCCAGATGTGTCCTGGAGGGGCACCTCTCAGGGGGACAGACAGTGCAAGCCCTGCTTGACCTCCCCGAGCCCTGCTTGACCTCCCCGCCAGCTCAGAGAGTGGATGGACGGGACTGAGACCAAGCGATTCAGAGAAGCCGCTCCCAGCACTACACCCCTCTCCTCCCCAGCCCCTGCGCCGTCTCCTTCCCAGGAATGGGTGAGCAGAATCTCCTCCCTCTGCCCCACAGAGACGTCTCTGTTGCTATAAAACTTGGAAGCCACAAGACGAAACCGGCGCTGGCTGCAACGCCGCATGGCTGATGTGTGCCAGCCCAGGGGATACGGCTTTATGGAGGCCAGGGCTGTTTGGATTTTATCATTGTTCCTTTATCTCCACTCAGTGAAAGCCAGTTTGGAGGTGGGGTAACTTCCTTTAGGGGAGATTAGACGACTTCTCTCCTCTTTGACCTCAACTAGTGCTGTGACCTAAAAACCACACTGGGCTGGAGATCGCGGGGGAGACTCTACCCTTGGGCAAGAGTGTAAATCCAGAGTAGCTCCGTGGAGTCACTTCAGATTTACACCAGCGGGCCTGAGAGCAGAACCTCTTCCCGGGACTGCACTAAGGACAAAGCAAGCACATTATGTTTCTTTCATTTATGAGTGATTATTTCCTGCCCTGCAATCTGGCCTCTTTCTGGGTCTTGTGATGTCTCATGCATCTAAACAGGAGAGACTTCAGCTGTAATGATCCCCGGATTTAAAGTGAAAGAAGCGTGGCAGACATGGGTGTCCCCGGAGTGCTGGTCCCGGCCTCCCCCTTGCGGGCCCGACGCGAAGCAAAGTGACAATTCTCCATACCTGTTCTGAGTTTAAGGCCTCCCAATACTTTTGCTGCAGAAGAAAAACAAAGATCAAGAGAAGAGTTGGTCTAGAGCAGCCATCACCGAACAGCCCAGCCCCGATCCCTCCCCTTTACGCCTCGCTCTGGTACCTAGCCAAGGTGGAGAGAGCCACGTGGGAGGATTCACAAGCAGCTTGTGAGAGCAGGAAAGCTGTAGTGAGCAGAGAAATACGGGGACTTCTTATTTTCAAAATAAACCTGAGGAGAGCGGGCGAGCGAGTGTGCAAAGTGAGCCGGGGGTAAGAACGACTGCAAGGAAAACATGAGTTCACAAGGTGTGTGAGACGGTCACAGAAACACAATCCACTCGAGAATGTCAGTCTGTGTCTGTCCAAACAAACGCAGGAGCCATTTCAAAGCGGGGTCTGCGAGGGCCCAGAACTCCAGCCCTAGCAAAGGAAACGGCTGCATGGGTCTGTCAACTAGCCACATGCTCCAGCCAGCGCAGCTCCGGGCTGTGACTTGGAAATACTGCCCTCTAGCCGCCAAGAGTCTGTCAGCCGCTTTGAGCTCAATCGTCTTGTATATTTCCAAACACACCATGACTGCCAAACAGTGTCCAGCCTAAGGCAATGGAGTGCAAACCCCCTGCACCAACCAGCCGCCCCACCCCAATCACTCGAAGAGATTCTCTCTAGCGAGCAGCGCGGCTGCACTGGAACCAGTTACCCGATGCAGGTGTCTTAAAAAAAACAGAAACGAAACAAAACAAACTTTATAGACTCAAAATGCGTTTTTGTTCATCCCCCTCCATATGGGAACTGTGCTGGTCCCGGGGCAAGGCAAGTGCTAGCTCAGACAGAAGGGGCTTTGACCTGTCAATCTCCTGCCATAAACCCGTTTGTTCCCACAGAGACGCCTGCTGAAACGCCAGGGACATGGTAAGAAATGCCGGCCTCAGACAGGAATCTCCCAGAACACGCCAGGCTGGGGAATCCAGGCCAGCACGGGGGTGTGTGTGTGTGTCTCTGTGTGTGTGTGTGTGCTGACAGGTTTTCTGCACTCTCCGTTCTGTCAGGCTGAGGGGCAGCAAGCCATCCATCTGCCCGTCTCTCAAGGAGCGCACCCTGCCCCGTCCCCACAGGAGCGGAGAGCCCCCGAGCCCAGGGTGCTGGCGGGTTGTAACAATGGCACAGGAATGCTGAGCGCCCCATTTACGTTCTGGAACAGAACGGTCCCATTTTTAGAACTACGTAACAGTCTAATATTTGCTCCCCCGCCCTCCCTCGTGCACACGGGCAGTCCAGCTCTTGGGATCACACCGCTGCGGGCCGAATTCTACCGTCAGAGGGACGGCCCTGCTCCACAGCGAGCTGCAGGCACGGAGCTCAGGGCAGAAATCGCCCCCACAACGGTGACAGGAGGTGCGGCATTTCTATGAAACGTCTCACAGTTTGACAGCAGCAGCAGCTATGAGTCGATGCAAAAATCACTTACTGGGGAGGAGCAAAGCGGGCCCGGGAGGAGCTAGCATTTCCCCAGAACTGCGAAAGAAACTCTTTCCTGTGCCGATAGTCACATATGTGCCGTATCAGCCTGTGAGGTGGCAAAGCAGGAGGGAACACGCAAAGATAACAAACAAAAGCTCCACAAAACCCATCAGCCCTTTCCCGAGACAACATGCCTGGCATCCCGGAGTTCAGAACCTGCATTTCGGAGCCCGCTGGGGATCCAACTCTGCATTCCCTCCTCTTCTCAGCGTGAAAACAAGGCTGCTGAGGGGCCGCCAAGGTGGGGTTTGTCCTCACGCTCCTTGCTGGCTTTAAGACAACACGAAGCCAGTCTGACCCCTTATGGAACGCTGTCCCATGGGTGCCTGAGCAGAGCCCTCCGGCCCTGCGATGCTCAGCCTGCAGGCAGCCTCCAGCAAGCAGAGAAGGTGCCAGCTGCCACGTTGAGCCAGCCCAGGGAAGGGGCCACCCAAAGATTTGCCAGTCTAGGTTCTGACCCGGTACCATCTTGGGTTCCCATGCCAGGCTCTGGAGGGGAGTGAGCTCTAGTGGGCACAGACTCCTCTGCCCATTTCCTTCGAAGCGTGACCCTTTCTGCCCCATCCCCTCCAATCTGTCCCTGTCCTGTCTCTTCCCCACCCTGGCTCCTTGTCCCAGTTCTACCCTCCTCAACCTAGTCAGTCTCAGCCCAGATGCCCCCCATCCTGGCACCTCATCAAACCTCTCTCCCCCTTCGCCTCCATCCCCGAGCGGTTCCCAGTAGCAAACCCTCTCCTTGGGCTCCTCATCCAATCCCCGTGTCCTCCTGCCCCGGCCCCTTGCTCCAGTCCCTGTGCCCAGCCAGTCTCCACAGCTTATTCACTGGCCAGACTTGGACAGATTTTCACAGAGATGGCAAAAGGCAAATCCCTGCCCCCAGCTCGCGCCTGCCAAATGTTAAATCCTGGCTGTGAGCCGGGGGTGACGGAGACTGGGGGGCAGAGGGGGGCGTGTCAGTTAGACCTTTTGAAAGAAAAGGTGGCCCGAGTTTTTAACCTGGGCCAAACGACGTATTTTCCCAGCCTTGTTCTTGGAACCAGCCGAACCATCGTGGGTGAAATCTTCAAAATACAATTCAGCCTGAGGCAGCCCCCGGCCCGGGTCTTTCAGCTCCAACAGTGACCGTTTGGCAAAGGTTGAAGCAGCTGACACCAGGGTCTTCTCCTGGGAGATGAGGTCGCGTTTACTACTGGGCGAGGCGCCCGGCCACGATGCAGGACACATGGGGTACGTGCTGAGCTCTGTTTCAGTCTTTAGTTTACAATCAGCCCCGCCAGCTCCTGCTAACGGCGCTTTGCCTGAGTGGGAGCTGCCCTGGCCCTCTGGCTCGCCCCCCGGCAGTCAGCGAGGCAGAGATGGAGAAGGGCCCTACTGCAGCCGCCCCCACACCGTGTGTGTGTGTGGGGGGGGTTATCTGGGGAGCTGGCTTCTTGTGACTGGACCCTTCACGTGGCAATTAGCCAGGGTGCTCTGGGGACTCAGCCGGCTCTGGGTGTGCTCCCACTGCCACACGCACACACACCTGGGTGGGGCGGTCCCTGGCCTGGGGCTAGTGGCTCTGGCTCCGGCTCCGTGCGCCAGTGAAGGCGGGGCGGGCGCAGGATCCAGTGTAGACGACTGGCGTCAGCCACCTACCTCGAGCTCGGAGCTGATGGAGGAGAAGTCCGAGGAGCAGGAAGGGGAGATCTTGGTGTGGATGATCTGGACGGGAGGGTAGGTAGGGGGCTCCGGCAGGGTGGGGTCTGCAGCACTCGTCTGTCCGTCTCCCGGCAGCCTCACGGCACCACAGCCAGCCTGGATGGAGCAGAGAGCAGGATTTACCAACGTGCACTCACGGGGCGCAGCAGGAGGATCAGAAACCCCCAGAGAGAGCACGGGGGGCGGAGGGTTGGGCAGCAGACCCCACTGCTCACGGGGGCAGGGCTCCCGAAAGCTGCAGACCAATGAGCCCCCGGTCGCCCCCAGTACAGGCAGCAGCAGGGCGGGCTCGTGTGCACACGCAGAGCACGGCTCAGCCCCTCCCGCAGGCTGGCCGCCCGCCCGCTCCCCCGCACCACCCCGGCCACCTGCTGCGATCCGGGGCAGCCGCTCCCCTTCCACCCGCAGCTCAGCTCCGCCCAGCGCCCCAGCCCTCCCCTGCCTCACCTGCTGCACCTGCTGGACGGTGAGACCCAGGCAGCGACCGACGGCAGCCCCCTCAGGGAGCGACTCGGGGGCCGGGAACATGCTCAGCGGCAGCCAGTCGGGGGCCTGAGAAAGGGGGGGGCCCGTGAGCGAGCGAATCCCAACACGCACGGGGAGCTGCAGGGCTGAGCTCTGTGATGGAGCCGTAGTAACGACCTGCCCCTCCCACTGCGGCTCTATACAACCGGCAGAGCGTCACCGCAGGCTCCAAGAACCAGAGCAGCGGGGGGGCGGGGGAGAGGAAGGGTGGTGGGGCAGGTGGGGAGCAGGCGCGGGGGATACCCCAAGGGGCTGTCAGCGTGGGCCGTGCAGCCCCCCAAAGGGGGTGGGAGGAAGGAGCTGGGAGCCAGCTCTGTGCACAGAGGAGAGCGCGGCCCCCGGATCAGGCCGCGTCCCGTGCGGTGACGTAGCAGGATGCTGGGGTAGAAGGGCCAGGGTCAAATCCCAGAGGCACAAAACCTCGGCAGGCTCCCGAGCGCCTGCGGGCAGCACAGCAGCGAGCTCTGCAGCAGGCCCAGCCGTCCCTGCAGGGTCCTCACGCCCGTCCTAACGCCTCGGGGGGGGCGGCACGGCAGGGTGGGACCCCGGCCCCCTCCCCGTGCAGGGTGAGCGGCAGCACACGGGGCAGGGCAGGGGAGAATCCAGAGACCGGAGGAGAAACCTTTTCCTCTTCGGTTCCCTTCGGCTCTTCCTCCTCTGCCTGTACCAGCAGCGCCCAGGTGTCCGGGGTCTCTGTTGCCTCAGCCACAAGGCCCAGCCGCTGGCTCATCTGGCTTTGCATCAAGCAGGACAGACAGGCGAGCTGAGCTCCCCGGGTTAAGGAAGTGAGATAACACCAGCCCGGCCCCACCTCAGCCCCGCAGCCTGGAAGAGAGCTAAACAGCACTGGCTTAGGGACAGTGCCCAGCCCACACAGAGTGGGGTGGTTTGGGCAGGATCCACAGCCCTCAGGGCCCATCAGACCCAGGGGCCTAATCTCTGCGGTCTGTGTCGTGCCCTGGAGCTGAGGGGTGCTCAGTCCCCATGGCCCACCCAGCCCTCGGCCTCTGTGCCAAACCTGCCGTGCCAGCCCGGGGAGCCGGGAGGAAAGGATACAGCCCCGTCGAGCGCAGCAGAGCCCAGGGAGAGCAGCAGCCAGGGCATGGCCCTCACAAAGTACGCGGGCCGCTGGTCGTGAGTCACGATGGCCGCGGCATACAGGACGCTGGCCAGGGCCGAGGAGATGCTGGCCCAGAGCTGGGTCACTGGAGACGGCCTCCCTCTGCACTGCAGAAAGCAGGTGAAGGTGAGAATGGCTCCCTGAATCAGCGCGAGCCGTTCCCCCCGCCCTGTGGGGCGCCCATGGCGGCAGGGCCAGTCCCTGCTTCGCCGGGCAGACCCTGCAGCAGAGACGCGCAGTGCTCTCAGCAGTGGAAACACAGCGACTGCCCAGGGCTGTCTGCAGGCCGGGAGCTGCAGCCCGGCCTGTGTTCCGTGCCACAGGTATCTGCCTCTGCAGCGACACGGGAACAGCCCAATACCATTCTCTGTGCAAACACGCAGACACCGGGGTCAGTGCACTGCTTCCTTCTACGCCACCACCCTGCAAGGGCAATGTGAATGCTGCCAGGCGCCGCGCCCCCCACGGGCCTTACTGGCCTGAGATCTGAGCCCAAGGCAAAGGGCACAGGTAAACCCCCCAGTCTGGTTCCCCAAGCAGCAGCCTGGTCGATCCCGGATCTCGTTGCTGTTGCAGCAGGGGTAGAACAAACCCTGGGTTAGGGAGAGTGAGGCCTGCCGGGCAGCAGCCCTGAGCCTGCCAACGCTCACACCCGAGCGGGCCCAATGAGACCACAGGTTTGCTGCCACGGGCGGGCTCAGGCCCTTGGGTCCCTCAGGGGCAGGCTGTGCTGTCCAGGGTGGCCTGGGCCACAGAGGAGTCTTGCTGCAGGACAGCACCGTCAGAGCAGAAAGACAGACAGACTGGGGCAGCAGGGGGGACAGCAGCAGGGCAGGCGTGAGCACTGAGGAGATGGGGGCAGGCTGGGAAGGGAGGCCGGGCAGGGGGAAGACAGAGGGTGGGATTCACCCTGGCCCATGGGGACTCGGGGAGGGGCTGTCCAGGAGACAGGGCCATGGCCCATGCCGGGAGGGGCCGCAAGACCTACATCTCCACTGACCCAGGGCTGCGGCTGCAGCCCTGCGCCCGGGGCGGGGACACTCCAGTTTGGAGCTAGCTCCCACGCTGTGCCCCTCTTGCTGTGCCCCCACACTGTCCCCAGGCCACGGAGCCACGGGCGCTGCACGGCCCCCAGGGCCCCCGCCCGGTGCAGGGCTCCCAGCACGGCAGCGGCTCAGCGTTACCGAGCTCTGGCCACTCCACTTACCGCTGCAGAGAGCGCGGGGATCCTGGCCGTGAAGGCGACGAGCGCCGCGAGCATCCCCAGAGCAAAGCCCAGCACTTCCGTGTTCTCCTGTGGGACGGGAGGATAAGAAACCCTGAGCCCCTGGGAGCCATCGGGGCACCCCCCGCTGCGCAGCAGAGGGGCCCCGCCGGCCACTGCATGTCACCCCCATGCGCTAATCCACCCGGACACGCCGTCAGGTCCCGCACAGCACCTGCCTTCCCGCAACGGCACCTGCTCTCTAGGGCCAGGGCTCTGGGGCCACCAGGGCAGCCCAGAAATGTGCACAGTGCGGGACATGTGCCCCTGCGTCTCTAGGGGCTCTCTGGAGCCCCACAGCTTCGCCCTTCGGTAGCTCATTAGGGCAGCGTCGCTTCCCGGAACGACGGGAGCTAGAGACAGAAAATCCGACGGGACCATCCGTCTGGCGCCCGTCTGGCGTCTGGGGCACACCCCATTGCTTCTAGCGCAGACGAGCCCCTCGCCCCCGGGCGTGGAGGCGCCCCTTAATGCCCCGGCCTCCAGGGCCAGCTTGGCTACAAAGGAAAACGAACACTCGCAGGGGATGGGGGCCAGGATGAGACAGTGCCGGTGAGTGACGGCAGGGACCTGGCAGCCCTGCTCCTCACCTGCACCGAGGGGCCCATGGCTCTCCCCTGGCTCCTGGCCAGCCCTCTGCTCGGGGCTCGCCCACACCGCCTTGGCCCCTGCGCACCAGGGAGCCCCTTACACCAAAGCACTGACCAGAGCTGGGGTACAAGCTCCGAGCTTACGGGTCATGTCTGAGCAGGAGGCGTATTCGCCCAGCGTGGCCCCGGCCCCACTCCCCAAGCCAGGTGCCAGCCGGGCCAGCACAGGGCTCGGGGCAAGGCCCAGCATGGCGTTTCTGGGGCCGGTCTCCTTGTTCCAGAATCCTGGTCTGGAAGGCAGAGAGGGTGTCCCCAAGACACATTACACAGCGTCTCCCCCAATACCGGGTACACACTTAACGAACCATCTCCAGGTGCCTCGGCCCCTCTCCAGTGGCGTCCGAGCCGGCATACACCAGGCTCGGGGAGCAGTGGGGCGGCTGCCGGGCTCTGCAGCCCACGGAGGGGAGCGCAGGTTAAACCCAGCGGGCTCCTGCAGTAACTCCTCCAGGAGGAATCCCGCCTCCGCCACTGACTCACTGGGAGCTCTTGGGCAGGTCACGTCCCTGGGCCTGTCCGGTGGGTGAGTGTCTGCAAAGCCCTTTGGGGAGGTAACTGGTGAGCGTGTGAGTAGATCCTAGCCTGGGGCAGCTGGGAGCGTGGCCCTGTCTGGGTCCCTGCCGGCCCAGAGGGACCCAGGCAGCAGGAGCCGCATTACCTGAAGCGCCGTCCCGAGCAGTCTCCTCTGTGCGCCGTGGAACTCCTCGGGAGAGGACGAGGCGGCCGTCGCCAGGACGTACCCGCCGGGGCCCAAGCACAGGGGCAGAGTGAGGGCAAGGAGGCTGCTCCTCACCTGTCTCCTCCTCCTCTTCCTCCTGCCGGGCGGATCTGCGCAGGACACACAGTCTCAGCCGGGAGACGCAGTGAGAGCCTGTCGGGGAACCGGCCCCGCACTGCCAGTGCCAGCCAAGAGCTCAGGGTAGGGAGCGGGTCCTCGGCAGCTCCGGCCTCTGCTGCAGGGGAACAGCTCCCCCAAAACGGGATCCTCGTCCCCCAAGAGCTCGCCTGCCCCCGGGTCACTGGCTGCGCTGGGAGCGGGGACGCCGTCCTCGCCCCCTCCATCCTGCCCATCTCCCAGCCCTCCATTACTCCTGCCAGTCCCCCCTCCTAGGCAGCACCCAGCCCTCTCGCTCCACCCCCAACATCCACCCCCCAGCCCTCTCCCTCCACCCCCAACAACCACCCCCCAGCACCCAGCACTCTCCCTCCACCCCCAACATCCACCCCCCAGCCCTCTCCCTCCACCCCCAACAACCACCCCCCAGCACCCAGCACTCTCGCTCCACCCCCAACATCCACCCCCCAGCCCTCTCCCTCCACCCCCAACATCCACCCCCCAGCACCCAGCCCTCTCCCTCCAACCCCAACATCCACCCCCCAGCACTCTCCCTCCACCCCCCCAACCTCCACCCCCCAGCACCCAGCCCTCTCCCTCCACCCCCTCAACCTCCACCCCCTCAACATCCACCCCCCAGCCCTCTCCCTCCACCCCCTCACCCTCCACCCCCCAGCACCCAGCCCTCTCCCTCCACCCCCACAACATCCACCCCCCAGCCCTCTCCCTCCACCCCCTCAACCTCCACCCCCCAGCACCCAGCCCTCTCCCTCCACCCCCTCAACCTCCACCCCCCAGCACCCAGCCCTCTCCCTCCACCCCCTCAGCCTCCACCCCCCAGCACCCAGCCCTCTCCCTCCACCCCCAACATCCACCCCCAGCCCTCTCCCTCCACCCCCAACATCCACCCCCAGCCCTCTCCCTCCACCCCCAACATCCACCCCCCAGCACCCAGCACTCTCCCTCCACCCCCAACATCCACCCCCCAGCACCCAGCACTCTCCCTTCACCCCCAACATCCACCCCCCAGCACCCAGCACTCTCCCTCCACCCCCAACATCCACCCCCCCAGCCCTCTCCCTCCACCCCCAACATCCACCCCCCAGCACCCAGCCCTCTCCCTCCACCCCCAACATCCACCCCCCAGCACCCTCCCTCCACCCCCAACATCCACCCCCCAGCACCCAGCACTCTCCCTCCACCCCCAACATCCACCCCCCCAGCCCTCTCCCTCCACCCCCAACCTCCACCCCCCAGCACCCAGCACTCTCCCTCCACCCCCAACATCCACCCCCCAGCACCCAGCCCTCTCCCTCCACCCCCAACATCCACCCCCCAGCACCCAGCCCTCTCCCTCCACCCCCAACAACCACCCCCCAGCACCCAGCACTCTCCCTCCACCCCCAACATCCACCCCCCAGCCCTCTCCCTCCACCCCCAACAACCACCCCCCAGCACCCAGCACTCTCGCTCCACCCCCAACATCCACCCCCCAGCCCTCTCCCTCCAACCCCAACATCCACCCCCCAGCACTCTCCCTCCACCCCCCCAACCTCCACCCCCCAGCACCCAGCCCTCTCCCTCCACCCCCTCAACCTCCACCCCCTCAACATCCACCCCCCAGCCCTCTCCCTCCACCCCCTCACCCTCCACCCCCCAGCACCCAGCCCTCTCCCTCCACCCCCACAACATCCACCCCCCAGCCCTCTCCCTCCACCCCCTCAACCTCCACCCCCCAGCCCTCTCCCTCCACCCCCTCAACCTCCACCCCCCAGCACCCAGCCCTCTCCCTCCACCCCCTCAACCTCCACCCCCCAGCACCCAGCCCTCTCCCTCCACCCCCAACATCCACCCCCAGCCCTCTCCCTCCACCCCCAACATCCACCCCCAGCCCTCTCCCTCCACCCCCAACATCCACCCCCCAGCACCCAGCACTCTCCCTCCACCCCCAACATCCACCCCCCAGCACCCAGCACTCTCCCTTCACCCCCAACATCCACCCCCCAGCACCCAGCACTCTCCCTCCACCCCCAACATCCACCCCCCCAGCCCTCTCCCTCCACCCCCAACATCCACCCCCCAGCACCCAGCCCTCTCCCTCCACCCCCAACATCCACCCCCCAGCACCCTCCCTCCACCCCCAACATCCACCCCCCAGCACCCAGCACTCTCCCTCCACCCCCAACATCCACCCCCCAGCACCCAGCACTCTCCCTCCACCCCCAACATCCACCCCCCAGCACCCAGCACTCTCCCTCCACCCCCAACATCCACCCCCCCAGCCCTCTCCCTCCACCCCCAACATCCACCCCCCAGCACCCAGCCCTCTCCCTCCACCCCCAACATCCACCCCCCAGCACCCTCCCTCCACCCCCAACATCCACCCCCCAGCACCCAGCACTCTCCCTCCACCCCCAACATCCACCCCCCAGCACCCAGCACTCTCCCTCCACCCCCCCAACCTCCACCCCCCAGCACCCAGCCCTCTTCCTCCACCCCCAACATCCACCCCCCAGCACCCAGCCCTCTCCCTCCACCCCCTCAACCTCCACCCCCCAGCACCCAGCCCTCTCCCTCCACCCCCTCAACCTCCACCCCCCAGTACCCAGCCCTCTCCCTCCACCCCCTCAACCTCCACCCCCCAGTACCCAGCCCTCTCCCTCCACCCCCAACATCCACCCCCCGGCACCCAGCCCTCTCCCTCCACCCCCAACATCCACCCCCCAGCCCTCTCCCTCCACCCCCCCAACCTCCACCCCCCAGCACCCAGCCCTCTCCCTCCACCCCCCCAACCTCCACCCCCCAGCACCCAGCCCTCTCCCTCCACCCCCAACATCCACCCCCCAGCCCTCTCCCTCCACCCCCAACATCCACCCCCCAGCCCTCTCCCTCCACCCCCCCAACCTC
Source organism: Macrochelys suwanniensis (assembly GCA_033296515.1). NCBI lineage: Eukaryota > Metazoa > Chordata > Testudines > Chelydridae > Macrochelys > Macrochelys suwanniensis. The sequence continues at coordinate 1,174,125 of CM065783.1, read as the reverse complement.
CACCCCCCAGCACCCAGCCCTCTCCCTCCACCCCCCCAACCTCCACCCCCCAGCACCCAGCCCTCTCCCTCCACCCCCCCAACCTCCACCCCCCAGCAGCCAGCCCTCTCCCTCCACCCCCCCAGCCTCCACCCGCCAGCACCCAGCCCTCTCCCTCCACCCCCCCAGCCTCCACCCGCCAGCACCCAGCCCTCTCCCTCCACCCCCCCAGCCTCCACCCGCCAGCACCCAGCCCTCTCCCTCCACCCCCCCAACCTCCACCCCCCAGCACCCAGCCCTCTCCCTCCACCCCCAACATCCACCCCCCAGCACCCAGCCCTCTCCCTCCACACCCAGTGCACTCCCTCAGCACTGACTTCTCCCCCGCAGAGAGCACCCAGCCCATCCCTTCCATCCCCCAGCCCACCCCCTCCATGCCCAGTGCACTCTCCCAGCACCCAGACAGCACTCAGCCCTCCCCTGCTCTGCACACAGCCTCTCCCTCCACTCCCCAGTACCCAGCCTCCCAGAGTCCAGCCTCTAAGTCCCCCACCCCACACACCACCCCTCTGATCCCAGCCCACCCCCTCAGCATCCAGCCTTCCAAGCCTCACCACCCCAGCCAGGCCTCTCCCCAAATCCCCCTCCCAGCTGCATGCTCCTCACCACTCAGCTCCCCAGCCCCACCCTGTGGCCTGGAACGGATTCACCCCCTGTAGCAGGCTGGGCCCCCCAGCACTCCTGTATCAATCCAATCTGTGGAAGGGCCAGGTTATCGCCTGGGGTTCCCCCCTCTAACCCGCCCCCGCCACGCAGGACAGGGCGACCCACCGGGCATGTACCTGGTGCAGGTCTGGGGTCAGACGCGCAGACAGGGAAGAGAGTCAGCAGGAAGTGAATGATGTCGACAGCAGCCATGTACGCCCCTGTGAAGACCTGCAGAGAGACCAATCGGATCAGAGCCAAGATCACAGGATGGGGAAACTCTTTATGGATGGTGAGGACCAGTCTCCCCATAGTCCTGAGAGGGTGATATCAGCCTCCTTCTGCGCGGGGCCCTGGCATGGAGAGGTGAACAGCCATGGCCAAGGTCACATAGCCAGCCGGTATCAGAGCTGGGAAGGAGTGGCTGGGTCCCTACTTCCGGGCCCCAGCTCTCAGCACAGATCTCTGTGGCAGCGCTCCCTGGGCCTCCCCCAGCCCAGCCCAACAGCGTCTGTAGCCTCCTCACGGGCCATGGCAGAGACAGGGCCTGCTGCCGAGAGCCTAGGCCAGAGCAATGGGCAGACAGCTGCTGCAGCAGGTTCTGGAGCTGAACTAAACTCTGCCCATCTAGCCGACACCCAGCATCCCTGGAGAGCCAGCAGCTGACTGTAAGGGGGGGGCAAAGGCCCGGAGTGGTGCCCTGCTCACGGCTGGGGTGGCTCTCCTGAGCTAACAGCCCGTGGTGCTGAACGTAACCCCAGGGCGCTGCAAAGCTCCCAGGCCAGGCAGGGAGCAGACCCTGGAGTATGACACAGAGTTCAGTGAAGTGCAGAGTACCCGCCTTCTCCGCCCCCGCTGCAGACAGCCTCCCGGCCACCGCACACCAGAGACTGGTCAAAGGCCCCCAAGAACTCCCAGCCAGATGAACTTCCACAGCGACGTCAGACAGGGCCTCGTCCCGGCCCCCGGAACCAGCCTGGGAACTGAAGCACCAAAGGAAATTTTCCGAACAGATTCCGAACCCTCTTGCCCCCATTGTCCCTGTGCTAAGACGCAGACAGCGCCGGGGGTGTAACACAGAGCCCGCCGGCCCCAGCAAGCCCTGCTGAGAAAAACCTGCAGGGGCCATTCCACTATGATGAGACTGGGAGTGGGCTGGGGGCAATGCCCGGCAGGGCAGCGCCGTGAGGCTGTTCTCCCCCGCCCAGCAATGGCGCTGGCCTGCTGTGCTCGCCTGTTTCTCACATTGGCGCTCGGCTCAGGAAGCACGCGGCATGCAGCCCCCTTCCCGAGCAGGTAAAGGCACAGCCCCTCCAGCGCTGACGGGGCGTGCAGCTGCAAACAGCCGCGGGGGTCCGTGTGTCCACACACACAGCCCGTCTGCACGCCCGGCTCTGGCAACTGTGCGCACAAGTCAGGGCCTGCGGTGCCCCCATGTGGAAGAAGAGAACGTCGCGCAAGTTTTCACGAACTGGGCTTCAAAATCCCACCGCCGGTTAAACCAGAGCAACGTCCCACACAGCCTGGCCTAACTAAAGGCAGCAGCACTCCTGGGTCCCCTCCATCCCGCCTGCCCCAGGCACTCGGGGAAGGGATTGCTGGCAGAGCTCAGGGTGCATGCAGAACGAAGAGCTTCTCCCCATGCCAGATACACCGGGATGGTCTGTCTGGGAGGGACAAGGACTGTGTGTCTGCTTGGGTCTCTTTCTAGTGCAGTTATCATGGCCCCTGAGGGTCCGTCTACACAGCAGCTAGACACCCACGGCCAGCAGACTCGGGCTAAGGCGCTAATTGCAGGGTGGATGTTCGGGCTCCAGCCCAAGCCCTGGGACCCTGCCAGGGGGGACAGTCCCAGAGCCCGAACATCGACCCCACAATTCTACAGCCCCTTAGCCAGAGCCTGAGTCGGCCGGCCCAGGCCGTGCAGTGCGGACATACCCCGAGCACCAGCCGCGAACGCCGGGAGTGACCAGTCGCCCTGAGCTGAGGAGACACCAGCGGTGAGCGAGGCTGGGCCCAGGGCCCGCCCAGACCGGCAGAGCCGGCTGTTCAGGACTCCACCTCAGGGAAGCAGCTGTTACTCGGTCAGCCCCGAAGAACAAGACAAACAGGGTGGGGAGCGTGAGCCTCACCGCACCCCTGCCCCCAGGCTCCCGTGACTCAACCAGGGAGACGCCCACCTCGGGCCAAGGGGAAGAAGGTGCAGCAAAGAGTGGCACTGAGGCTTAAAGAGCCATATCTTCAGTGGGGGCCTGAGGCCGCCCTCTGCGTGGGGCAGGGACCCCTGCCCAGGAACCGCCCACTCCTGCCACCGTCCCCACCAGAGGTCTCTCTGTGGGGCCAGGCCTGGCTGGGCAGGGCAGGGCAACGCACAGTTTACAAGGGAAAGGCGGCTGGGCCGAGCCTGCATTATCCTCACCCCGGAGTCCCCTCCTCGGCAGGGGGACCCCGAGGTAGCCGTGGCTGGGGCGAAGGGAGGGGCCTTGTGTCAGAGTTGGCTGCCCGCGTGGCGGGGGCGGTGGGGCTGCCATTTGGGATCTGTGCTGGCCTCCTGTGATTGCGGTTACCTCAGGGGAGTTGGGGCAGGGTCTCGGGGGGGGGGGGGCAGCATCTGGGGGAACAACGGGGCAGAACTCAGCCGGGGAAACCTGCCCCCCTCCAGCCCCCAGGCAAGGCGCCCAGGGACCGCGGGGACCGCTGTGCCTGGCCAGAGCTGAGGGGTTTGGGGCAGTACTCTCTGACGCGTGTTGGGCCCCTGGCCGCTGGGCTGGGGGCTCCAGCCTGTCCCATTCCCCGACCCCCAGGATCTGCAGGGCTCTGCGGGGCCAGGCCGGACGTCCCCCGCGTACCTGGATGGTGAGCTGCTTGGCGAGGAGCGCCCCAATCGCGTTGCACATGCTGCCCGCAAAGCTGTAAACGATGCAGAGCACCGAGGCCTCCTGCCGGCCCTTCCTCCGGCAGCGGGCCCGGAACAGCCTGGGAGGGACACGGAGGGAGAGGGATCAGAGCAGGGGCTGGGGTTCTCAGTCCGGCGTTGTCGGCTAGGAGGAGGCCCCGGCGGAGCTATTTAACAGTGCCCAGGGTCCCCCAGGACAGCCCAGTGCCCCGAGGCCAGGTCCTGCAGCCCAGGACGTGGGAGAGTCAATCAGAGCAGGCCCCTTCCTTCAGTGGGATCGCGGGACGGGCTACTAACTAGCAACGGCAGCTCCTGTTTCACGCCAGGCCCCACGGCCTGGGTGCTCTCTGGCTTGCCCCAGGGCTGCTCCCCTAACCATGCAGCCAGCTGAGCACTCTCCAGTAGCCCTAGGTCCGTGTCAGGGGTGGCCAGGGCACCTCACTTCCCCTCCCTGGACCACAGCTCTCCACCTGGGGGCCAAGACTCAGCAGTAGAGTGCCCAGACAGCAAGTGTGAAAAATCGGGACGGGGTGGGGGGTAATAGGAGCCAATATAAGAAAAAGACCCAAAAATCAGGACTGTCCCTATAAAATCAGGACATCTGGTCACCCTACTCAGCGGTGATGAGCTGCCGCAGGGCAAACTCAACACACCTCGGGAGAGGGGTGAACTCCATGGTGCTGAGCTGGACTGAGATCAGCGGATGATGCTCGTGCAATAATATAGTTGCCTGGGGTGAGAACGCAGCATGTTGGACACGGTGGTGGTTGTTATTTTCAAGCAACGCAGGCCTGGCTAATTCCATCCCTTATCCAAATAAATAAATCTATTTCAACTTGGACAGATGAGGGGAAACCTGGTCAAGCACACTCCCAGGGAGGGTTAATTTTCCCATTAATGTTCATACGTTGGCTCATGTAAAGGGCTGGGGCGGGGGTGGCTGCCTCAGTACCCCTGGGCCCAGCTCTACCCGCCTCCCCGGTTCCGACCCAGACAGAACTTCCCCGGGGGGCGGGCTCAGTTACTTCAAACCACACCCCACCCCCGGGCTCTGGGCACAGAGACCCGGCTTTTGCTCCCCGGCAGAGGGGCGCGCCGCCAAGCAGGCCCGAGGCCGGGCAGAGGGGCGCGGGGCCGGGCAGAGGGGCGCGGGGCCGGGCAGGCCCGAGGCCGGGCAGAGGGGCGCGGGGCCGGGCAGAGGGGCGCGGGGATGGGCAGGCCCGAGGCGGGGCAGAGGGGCGCGGGGCCGGGCAGGCCCGAGGCGGGGAAGAGGGGCGCGGGGCCGGGCAGGCCCGAGGCGGGGAAGAGGGGCGCGGGGCCGGGCAGGCCCGAGGCGGGGCAGAGGGGCGCGGGGCCGGGCAGGCCCGAGGCGGGGCAGAGGGGCGCGGGGATGGGCAGGCCCGAGGCGGGGCAGAGGGGCGCGGGGCCGGGCAGGCCCGAGGCGGGGAAGAGGGGCGCGGGGATGGGCAGGCCCGAGGCGGGGCAGAGGGGCGCGGGGCCAGGCGGAGGGGCGCGGGGCCGGGCAGGCCCGAGGCGGGGCAGAGGGGCGCGGGGCCGGGCAGAGGGGCGCGGGGCCGGGCAGGCCCGAGGCCGGGCAGAGGGGCGCGGGGCCGGGCAGAGGGGCGCGGGGCCGGGCAGGCCCGAGGCGGGGAAGAGGGGCGCGGGGCGGGCAGGCCCGAGGCGGGGCAGAGGGGCGCGGGGCGGGCAGGCCTGAGGCGGGGCAGAGGGGCGCGGGGCCGGGCAGGCCCGAGGCGGGGCAGAGGGGCGCGGGGCCGGGCAGAGGGGCGCGGGGCCGGGCAGAGGGGCGCGGGGCGGGCAGGCCCGAGGCGGGGCAGAGGGGCGCGGGGCCGGGCAGGCCCGAGGCGGGGAAGAGGGGCGCGGGGCGGGCAGGCCCGAGGCAGGGAAGAGGGGCGCGGGGCGGGCAGGCCCGAGGCGGGGCAGAGGGGCGCGGGGCCGGGCAGAGGGGCGCGGGGCGGGCAGGCCCGAGGCGGGGCAGAGGGGCGCGGGGCCGGGCAGGCCCGAGGCGGGGCAGAGGGGCGCGGGGCCGGGCAGAGGGGCGCGGGGCGGGCAGGCCCGAGGCGGGGCAGAGGGGCGCGGGGCCGGGCAGGCCCGAGGCGGGGAAGAGGGGCGCGGGGCCGGGCAGGCCCGAGGCGGGGAAGAGGGGCGCGGGGCCGGGCAGGCCCGAGGCAGGGAAGAGGGGCGCGGGGCCGGGCAGAGGGGCGCGGGGCCGGGCAGGCCCGAGGCGGGGCAGAGGGGCGCGGGGCCGGGCAGGCCCGAGGCGGGGCAGAGGGGCGCGGGGCCGGGCAGGCCCGAGGCGGGGCAGAGGGGCGCGGGGCAGGGCAGGCCCGAGGCCGGGCAGAGGGGCGCGGGGCCGGGCAGGCCCGAGGCCGGGCAGAGGGGCGCGGGGCCGGGCAGAGGGGCGCGGGGCCGGGCAGGCCCGAGGCGGGGCAGAGGGGCGCGGGGCCGGGCAGAGGGGCGCGGGACCGGGCAGGCCCGAGGCGGGGCAGAGGGGCGCGGGGCTGGGCAGAGGGGCGCGGGGCGGGCAGGCCCGAGGCGGGGCAGAGGGGCGCGGGGCCGGGCAGGCCCGAGGCCGGGCAGAGGGGCGCGGGGCCGGGCAGGCCCGAGGCGGGGAAGAGGGGCGCGGGGCCGGGCAGGCCCGAGGCCGGGCAGAGGGGCGCGGGGCCGGGCAGAGGGGCGCGGGGCCGGGCAGGCCCGAGGCCGGGCAGAGGGGCGCGGGGCCGGGCAGGCCCGAGGCGGGGAAGAGGGGCGCGGGGTGGGCAGGCCCGAGGCGGGGAAGAGGGGCGCGGGGCGGGCAGGCCCGAGGCGGGGCAGAGGGGCGCGGGGCCGGGCAGAGGGGCGCGGGGCGGGCAGGCCCGAGGCGGGGCAGAGGGGCGCGGGGCCGGGCAGGCCCGAGGCGGGGCAGAGGGGCGCGGGGCCGGGCAGAGGGGCGCGGGGCCGGGCAGAGGGGCGCGGGGCGGGCAGGCCCGAGGCGGGGCAGAGGGGCGCGGGGCCGGGCAGGCCCAAGGCGGGGAAGAGGGGCGCGGGGCCGGGCAGGCCCGAGGCGGGGAAGAGGGGCGCGGGGCCGGGCAGGCCCGAGGCGGGGAAGAGGGGCGCGGGGCCGGGCAGGCCCGAGGCGGGGCAGAGGGGCGCGGGGCCGGGCAGAGGGGCGCGGGGCCGGGCAGAGGGGCGCGGGGCGGGCAGGCCCGAGGCGGGGCAGAGGGGCGCGGGGCCGGGCAGGCCCGAGGCGGGGAAGAGGAGCGCGGGGCCGGGCAGGCCCGAGGCGGGGAAGAGGGGCGCGGGGCCGGGCAGAGGGGCGCGGGGCCGGGCAGGCCCGAGGCCGGGCAGAGGGGCGCGGGGCCGGGCAGAGGGGCGCGGGGCCGGGCAGGCCCGAGGCGGGGCAGAGGGGCGCGGGGCCGGGCAGGCCCGAGGCGGGGCAGAGGGGCGCGGGGCCGGGCAGGCCCGAGGCCGGGCAGAGGGGCGCGGGGCCGGGCAGGCCCGAGGCCGGGCAGAGGGGCGCGGGGCCGGGCAGAGGGGCGCGGGGCCGGGCAGGCCCGAGGCGGGGCAGAGGGGCGCGGGGCCGGGCAGAGGGGCGCGGGGCCGGGCAGGCCCGAGGCGGGGCAGAGGGGCGCGGGGCTGGGCAGAGGGGCGCGGGGCTGGGCAGAGGGGCGCGGGGCGGGCAGGCCCGAGGCGGGGCAGAGGGGCGCGGGGCCGGGCAGGCCCGAGGCCGGGCAGAGGGGCGCGGGGCCGGGCAGGCCCGAGGCGGGGAAGAGGGGCGCGGGGCCGGGCAGGCCCGAGGCCGGGCAGAGGGGCGCGGGGCCGGGCAGAGGGGCGCGGGGCCGGGCAGGCCCGAGGCCGGGCAGAGGGGCGCGGGGCCGGGCAGGCCCGAGGCGGGGAAGAGGGGCGCGGGGCGGGCAGGCCCGAGGCGGGGAAGAGGGGCGCGGGCCGGGCAGGCCCGAGGCGGGGCAGAGGGGCGCGGGGCCGGGCAGAGGGGCGCGGGGCGGGCAGGCCCGAGGCGGGGCAGAGGGGCGCGGGGCCGGGCAGGCCCGAGGCGGGGCAGAGGGGCGCGGGGCCGGGCAGAGGGGCGCGGGGCGGGCAGGCCCGAGGCGGGGCAGAGGGGCGCGGGGCCGGGCAGAGGGGCGCGGGGCCGGGCAGGCCCGAGGCGGGGCAGAGGGGCGCGGGGCTGGGCAGAGGGGCGCGGGGCGGGCAGGCCCGAGGCGGGGCAGAGGGGCGCGGGGCCGGGCAGGCCCGAGGCCGGGCAGAGGGGCGCGGGGCCGGGCAGGCCCGAGGCCGGGCAGAGGGGCGCGGGGCCGGGCAGAGGGGCGCGGGGCCGGGCAGGCCCGAGGCCGGGCAGAGGGGCGCGGGGCCGGGCAGGCCCGAGGCGGGGAAGAGGGGCGCGGGGCGGGCAGGCCCGAGGCGGGGAAGAGGGGCGCGGGGCGGGCAGGCCCGAGGCGGGGCAGAGGGGCGCGGGGCCGGGCAGAGGGGCGCGGGGCGGGCAGGCCCGAGGCGGGGCAGAGGGGCGCGGGGCCGGGCAGAGGGGCGCGGGGCTGGGCAGAGGGGCGCGGGGCGGGCAGGCCCGAGGCGGGGCAGAGGGGCGCGGGGCCGGGCAGGCCCGAGGCCGGGCAGAGGGGCGCGGGGCCGGGCAGGCCCGAGGCGGGGAAGAGGGGCGCGGGGCCGGGCAGGCCCGAGGCCGGGCAGAGGGGCGCGGGGCCGGGCAGAGGGGCGCGGGGCCGGGCAGGCCCGAGGCCGGGCAGAGGGGCGCGGGGCCGGGCAGGCCCGAGGCGGGGAAGAGGGGTGCGGGGCCGGGCAGGCCCGAGGCGGGGAAGAGGGGCGCGGGGCCGGGCAGAGGGGCGCGGGGCCGGGCAGGCCCGAGGCGGGGAAGAGGGGCGCGGGGCCGGGCAGGCCCGAGGCCGGGCAGAGGGGCGCGGGGCCGGGCAGGCCCGAGGCGGGGCAGAGGGGCGCGGGGCCGGGCAGGCCCGAGGCGGGGCAGAGGGGCGCGGGGCCGGGCAGAGGGGCGTGGGGCCGGGCAGGCCCGAGGCCGGGCAGAGGGGCGTGGGGCCGGGCAGGCCCGAGGCCGGGCAGAGGGGCGCGGGGCCGGGCAGGCCCGAGGCCGGGCAGAGGGGCGCGGGGCCGGGCAGGCCCGAGGCGGGGAAGAGGGGCGCGGGGCCGGGCAGGCCCGAGGCCGGGCAGAGGGGCGCGGGGCCGGGCAGAGGGGCGCGGGGCCGGGCAGGCCCGAGGCCGGGCAGAGGGGCGCGGGGCCGGGCAGGCCCGAGGCGGGGAAGAGGGGCGCGGGGCCGGGCAGAGGGGCGCGGGGCCGGGCAGGCCCGAGGCCGGGCAGAGGGGTGCGGGGCCGGGCAGGCCCGAGGCGGGGAAGAGGGGCGCGGGGCCGGGCAGAGGGGCGCGGGGCCGGGCAGGCCCGAGGCGGGGCAGAGGGGCGCGGGGCCGGGCAGGCCCGAGGCGGGGCAGAGGGGCGCGGGGCCGGGCAGGCCCGAGACGGGGAAGAGGGGCGTGGGGCCGGGCAGGCCCGAGGCCGGGCAGAGGGGCGTGGGGCCGGGCAGGCCCGAGGCCGGGCAGAGGGGCGCGGGGCCGGGCAGGCCCGAGGCCGGGCAGAGGGGCGCGGGGATGGGCAGAGGGGCGCGGGGCCGGGCAGGCCCGAGGCCGGGCAGAGGGGCGCGGGGCCGGGCAGAGGGGCGCGGGGCCGGGCAGGCCCGAGGCGGGGCAGAGGGGCGCGGGGCCGGGCAGGCCCGAGGCGGGGCAGAGGGGCGCGGGGCCGGGCAGAGGGGCGCGGGGCCGGGCAGAGGGGCGCGGGGCGGGCAGGCCCGAGGCGGGGAAGAGGGGCGCGGGGCCGGGCAGGCCCGAGGCCGGGCAGAGGGGCGCGGGGCCGGGCAGGCCCGAGGCGGGGAAGAGGGGCGCGGGGCCGGGAAGAGGGGCGCGGGGCCGGGCAGGCCCGAGGCGGGGAAGAGGGGCGCGGGGCCGGGCAGAGGGGCGCGGGGCCGGGCAGGCCCGAGGCCGGGCAGAGGGGCGCGGGGATGGGCAGGCCCGAGGCGGGGAAGAGGGGCGCGGGGCCGGGCAGAGGGGCGCGGGGATGGGCAGGCCCGAGGCGGGGAAGAGGGGCGCGGGGCCGGGCAGGCCCGAGGCGGGGCAGAGGGGCGCGGGGCCGGGCAGGCCCGAGGCGGGGCAGAGGGGCGCGGGGCCGGGCAGAGGGGCGCGGGGATGGGCAGGCCCGAGGCGGGGCAGAGGGGCGCGGGGCCGGGCAGAGGGGCGCGGGGCCGGGCAGGCCCGAGGCCGGGCAGAGGGGCGCGGGGCCGGGCAGGCCCGAGGCGGGGAAGAGGGGTGCGGGGCCGGGCAGGCCCGAGGCGGGGAAGAGGGGCGCGGGGCCGGGCAGAGGGGCGCGGGGCCGGGCAGGCCCGAGGCGGGGCAGAGGGGCGCGGGGCCGGGCAGGCCCGAGGCGGGGTAGAGGGGCGCGGGGCCGGGCAGAGGGGCGTGGGGCCGGGCAGGCCCGAGGCCGGGCAGAGGGGCGTGGGGCCGGGCAGGCCCGAGGCCGGGCAGAGGGGCGCGGGGCCGGGCAGGCCCGAGGCCGGGCAGAGGGGCGCGGGGATGGGCAGAGGGGCGCGGGGCCGGGCAGGCCCGAGGCCGGGCAGAGGGGCGCGGGGCCGGGCAGAGGGGCGCGGGGCCGGGCAGGCCCGAGGCGGGGCAGAGGGGCGCGGGGCCGGGCAGGCCCGAGGCGGGGCAGAGGGGCGCGGGGCCGGGCAGAGGGGCGCGGGGCCGGGCAGAGGGGCGCGGGGCGGGCAGGCCCGAGGCGGGGAAGAGGGGCGCGGGGCCGGGCAGGCCCGAGGCGGGGAAGAGGGGCGCGGGGCCGGGAAGAGGGGCGCGGGGCCGGGAAGAGGGGCGCGGGGCGGGGAAGAGGGGCGCGGGGCCGGGCAGAGGGGCGCGGGGCCGGGCAGGCCCGAGGCCGGGCAGAGGGGCGCGGGGATGGGCAGGCCCGAGGCGGGGAAGAGGGGCGCGGGGCCGGGCAGAGGGGCGCGGGGATGGGCAGGCCCGAGGCGGGGAAGAGGGGCGCGGGGCCGGGCAGGCCCGAGGCGGGGCAGAGGGGCGCGGGGCCGGGCAGGCCCGAGGCCGGGCAGAGGGGCGCGGGGCCGGGCAGGCCCGAGGCCGGGCAGAGGGGCGCGGGGCCGGGCAGGCCCGAGGCGGGGAAGAGGGGCGCGGGGCCGGGCAGAGGGGCGCGGGGATGGGCAGGCCCGAGGCGGGGAAGAGGGGCGCGGGGCCGGGCAGGCCCGAGGCGGGGCAGAGGGGCGCGGGGCCGGGCAGGCCCGAGGCCGGGCAGAGGGGCGCGGGGCCGGGCAGGCCCGAGGCGGGGCAGAGGGGCGCGGGGCCGGGCAGGCCCGAGGCCGGGCAGAGGGGCGCGGGGCCGGGCAGGCCCGAGGCGGGGAAGAGGGGCGCGGGGCCGGGCAGGCCCGAGGCGGGGAAGAGGGGCGCGGGGCCGGGCAGGCCCGAGGCGGGGCAGAGGTGCGCGGGGCCGGGCAGAGGGGCGCGGGGCGGGCAGGCCCGAGGCGGGGCAGAGGGGCGCGGGGCCGGGCAGAGGGGCGCGGGGCGGGCAGGCCCGAGGCGGGGCAGAGGGGCGCGGGGCCGGGCAGGCCCGAGGCGGGGCAGAGGGGCGCGGGGCCGGGCAGAGGGGCGCGGGGCCGGGCAGAGGGGCGCGGGGCGGGCAGGCCCGAGGCGGGGCAGAGGGGCGCGGGGCCGGGCAGAGGGGCGCGGGGCCGGGCAGGCCCGAGGCGGGGCAGAGGGGCGCGGGGCCGGGCAGGCCCGAGGCCGGGCAGAGGGGCGCGGGGCCGGGCAGGCCCGAGGCCGGGCAGAGGGGCGCGGGGCCGGGCAGGCCCGAGGCGGGGAAGAGGGGCGCGGGGCCGGGCAGGCCCGAGGCCGGGCAGAGGGGCGCGGGGCCGGGCAGGCCCGAGGCGGGGAAGAGGGACGCGGGGCCGGGCAGGCCCGAGGCGGGGAAGAGGGGCGCGGGGCCGGGCAGGCCCGAGGCGGGGCAGAGGGGCGCGGGGCCGGGCAGGCCCGAGGCGGGGAAGAGGGGTGCGGGGCCGGGCAGGCCCGAGGCGGGGCAGAGGGGCGCGGGGCCGGGCAGAGGGGCGTGGGGCCGGGCAGGCCCGAGGCCGGGCAGAGGGGCGCGGGGCCGGGCAGGCCCGAGGCCGGGCAGAGGGGCGCGGGGCCGGGCAGGCCCGAGGCCGGGCAGAGGGGCGCGGGGCCGGGCAGGCCCGAGGCGGGGAAGAGGGGCGCGGGGCCGGGCAGGCCCGAGGCCGGGCAGAGGGGCGCGGGGCCGGGCAGAGGGGCGCGGGGCCGGGCAGGCCCGAGGCCGGGCAGAGGGGCGCGGGGCCGGGCAGGCCCGAGGCGGGGAAGAGGGGTGCGGGGCCGGGCAGGCCCGAGGCGGGGAAGAGGGGCGCGGGGCCGGGCAGAGGGGCGCGGGGCCGGGCAGGCCCGAGGCGGGGAAGAGGGGCGCGGGGCCGGGCAGGCCCGAGGCGGGGCAGAGGGGCGCGGGGCCGGGCAGGCCCGAGGCGGGGCAGAGGGGCGCGGGGCCGGGCAGGCCCGAGGCGGGGCAGAGGGGCGCGGGGCCGGGCAGGCCCGAGGCGGGGAAGAGGGGCGCGGGGCCGGGCAGGCCCGAGGCGGGGCAGAGGGGCGCGGGGCCGGGCAGGCCCGAGGCCGGGCAGAGGGGCGCGGGGCCGGGCAGGCCCGAGGCCGGGCAGAGGGGCGCGGGGCCGGGCAGGCCCGAGGCGGGGAAGAGGGGCGCGGGGCCGGGCAGGCCCGAGGCCGGGCAGAGGGGCGCGGGGCCGGGCAGGCCCGAGGCGGGGAAGAGGGGCGCGGGGCCGGGCAGGCCCGAGGCGGGGAAGAGGGGCGCGGGGCCGGGCAGGCCCGAGGCGGGGAAGAGGGGCGCGGGGCCGGGCAGGCCCGAGGCGGGGCAGAGGGGCGCGGGGCCGGGCAGGCCCGAGGCGGGGAAGAGGGGTGCGGGGCCGGGCAGGCCCGAGGCGGGGCAGAGGGGCGCGGGGCCGGGCAGAGGGGCGTGGGGCCGGGCAGGCCCGAGGCCGGGCAGAGGGGCGTGGGGCCGGGCAGGCCCGAGGCCGGGCAGAGGGGCGCGGGGCCGGGCAGGCCCGAGGCCGGGCAGAGGGGCGCGGGGCCGGGCAGGCCCGAGGCGGGGAAGAGGGGCGCGGGGCCGGGCAGGCCCGAGGCCGGGCAGAGGGGCGCGGGGCCGGGCAGAGGGGCGCGGGGCCGGGCAGGCCCGAGGCCGGGCAGAGGGGCGCGGGGCCGGGCAGGCCCGAGGCGGGGAAGAGGGGTGCGGGGCCGGGCAGGCCCGAGGCGGGGAAGAGGGGCGCGGGGCCGGGCAGGCCCGAGGCCGGGCAGAGGGGCGCGGGGCCGGGCAGAGGGGCGCGGGGCCGGGCAGGCCCGAGGCCGGGCAGAGGGGCGTGGGGCCGGGCAGGCCCGAGGCGGGGCAGAGGGGCGCGGGGCCGGGCAGGCCCGAGGCGGGGAAGAGGGGCGCGGGGCCGGGCAGGCCCGAGGCGGGGCAGAGGGGCGTGGGGCCGGGCAGGCCCGAGGCCGGGCAGAGGGGCGTGGGGCCGGGCAGGCCCGAGGCCGGGCAGAGGGGCGTGGGGCCGGGCAGGCCCGAGGCCGGGCAGAGGGGCGCGGGGCCGGGCAGGCCCGAGGCCGGGCAGAGGGGCGCGGGGATGGGCAGAGGGGCGTGGGGCCGGGCAGGCCCGAGGCCGGGCAGAGGGGCGCGGGGCCGGGCAGAGGGGCGCGGGGCCGGGCAGGCCCGAGGCGGGGCAGAGGGGCGCGGGGCCGGGCAGGCCCGAGGCGGGGCAGAGGGGCGCGGGGCCGGGCAGAGGGGCGTGGGGCCGGGCAGGCCCGAGGCCGGGCAGAGGGGCGTGGGGCCGGGCAGGCCCGAGGCCGGGCAGAGGGGCGCGGGGCCGGGCAGGCCCGAGGCCGGGCAGAGGGGCGCGGGGCCGGGCAGGCCCGAGGCGGGGAAGAGGGGCGCGGGGCCGGGCAGGCCCGAGGCCGGGCAGAGGGGCGCGGGGCCGGGCAGAGGGGCGCGGGGCCGGGCAGGCCCGAGGCCGGGCAGAGGGGCGCGGGGCCGGGCAGGCCCGAGGCGGGGAAGAGGGGCGCGGGGCCGGGCAGGCCCGAGGCGGGGAAGAGGGGCGCGGGGCCGGGCAGGCCCGAGGCCGGGCAGAGGGGCGCGGGGCCGGGCAGGCCCGAGGCGGGGCAGAGGGGCGCGGGGCCGGGCAGAGGGGCGTGGGGCCGGGCAGGCCCGAGGCGGGGCAGAGGGGCGCGGGGCCGGGCAGGCCCGAGGCGGGGCAGAGGGGCGCGGGGCCGGGCAGGCCCGAGGCCGGGCAGAGGGGCGTGGGGCCGGGCAGGCCCGAGGCCGGGCAGAGGGGCGCGGGGCCGGGCAGGCCCGAGGCCGGGCAGAGGGGCGCGGGGCCGGGCAGGCCCGAGGCCGGGCAGAGGGGCGCGGGGCCGGGCAGAGGGGCGCGGGGCCGGGCAGGCCCGAGGCGGGGCAGAGGGCCGCGGGGCCGGGCAGAGGGGCGCGGGGCCGGGCAGAGGGGCGCGGGGCCGGGCAGAGGGGCGCGGGGCGGGCAGGCCCGAGGCGGGGCAGAGGGGCGCGGGGCCGGGCAGGCCCGAGGCGGGGCAGAGGGGCGCGGGGCCGGGCAGGCCCGAGGCGGGGAAGAGGGGCGCGGGGCCGGGCAGAGGGGCGCGGGGCCGGGCAGGCCCGAGGCCGGGCAGAGGGGCGCGGGGCCGGGCAGGCCCGAGGCGGGGCAGAGGGGCGCGGGGCCGGGCAGAGGGGCGCGGGGCCGGGCAGGCCCGAGGCCGGGCAGAGGGGCGCGGGGCCGGGCAGGCCCGAGGCCGGGCAGAGGGGCGCGGGGCCGGGCAGGCCCGAGGCCGGGCAGAGGGGCGCGGGATGGGCAGGCCCGAGGCGGGGAAGAGGGGCGCGGGGCCGGGCAGGCCCGAGGCCGGGCAGAGGGGCGCGGGGCCGGGCAGGCCCGAGGCGGGGAAGAGGGGCGCGGGGCCGGGCAGGCCCGAGGCCGGGCAGAGGGGCGCGGGGCCGGGCAGGCCCGAGGCGGGGAAGAGGGGCGCGGGGCCGGGCAGGCCCGAGGCGGGGAAGAGGGGCGCGGGGCCGGGCAGGCCCGAGGCGGGGAAGAGGGGCGCGGGGCCGGGCAGGCCCGAGGCGGGGCAGAGGGGCGCGGGGCCGGGCAGGCCCGAGGCGGGGAAGAGGGGTGCGGGGCCGGGCAGGCCCGAGGCGGGGCAGAGGGGCGCGGGGCCGGGCAGAGGGGCGTGGGGCCGGGCAGGCCCGAGGCCGGGCAGAGGGGCGTGGGGCCGGGCAGGCCCGAGGCCGGGCAGAGGGGCGCGGGGCCGGGCAGGCCCGAGGCCGGGCAGAGGGGCGCGGGGCCGGGCAGGCCCGAGGCGGGGAAGAGGGGCGCGGGGCCGGGCAGGCCCGAGGCCGGGCAGAGGGGCGCGGGCCGGGCAGAGGGGCGCGGGGCCGGGCAGGCCCGAGGCCGGGCAGAGGGGCGCGGGGCCGGGCAGGCCCGAGGCGGGGAAGAGGGGTGCGGGGCCGGGCAGGCCCGAGGCGGGGAAGAGGGGCGCGGGGCCGGGCAGGCCCGAGGCCGGGCAGAGGGGCGCGGGGCCGGGCAGAGGGGCGCGGGGCCGGGCAGGCCCGAGGCCGGGCAGAGGGGCGTGGGGCCGGGCAGGCCCGAGGCGGGGCAGAGGGGCGCGGGGCCGGGCAGGCCCGAGGCGGGGAAGAGGGGCGCGGGGCCGGGCAGGCCCGAGGCGGGGCAGAGGGGCGTGGGGCCGGGCAGGCCCGAGGCCGGGCAGAGGGGCGTGGGGCCGGGCAGGCCCGAGGCCGGGCAGAGGGGCGTGGGCCGGGCAGGCCCGAGGCCGGGCAGAGGGGCGCGGGGCCGGGCAGGCCCGAGGCCGGGCAGAGGGGCGCGGGGATGGGCAGAGGGGCGTGGGGCCGGGCAGGCCCGAGGCCGGGCAGAGGGGCGCGGGGCCGGGCAGAGGGGCGCGGGGCCGGGCAGGCCCGAGGCGGGGCAGAGGGGCGCGGGGCCGGGCAGGCCCGAGGCGGGGCAGAGGGGCGCGGGGCCGGGCAGAGGGGCGTGGGGCCGGGCAGGCCCGAGGCCGGGCAGAGGGGCGTGGGGCCGGGCAGGCCCGAGGCCGGGCAGAGGGGCGCGGGGCCGGGCAGGCCCGAGGCCGGGCAGAGGGGCGCGGGGCCGGGCAGGCCCGAGGCGGGGAAGAGGGGCGCGGGGCCGGGCAGGCCCGAGGCCGGGCAGAGGGGCGCGGGGCCGGGCAGAGGGGCGCGGGGCCGGGCAGGCCCGAGGCCGGGCAGAGGGGCGCGGGGCCGGGCAGGCCCGAGGCGGGGAAGAGGGGCGCGGGGCCGGGCAGGCCCGAGGCCGGGCAGAGGGGCGCGGGGCCGGGCAGAGGGGCGCGGGGCCGGGCAGGCCCGAGGCGGGGCAGAGGGCCGCGGGGCCGGGCAGAGGGGCGCGGGGCCGGGCAGAGGGGCGAGGGGCGCGGGGCCAGGCAGAGGGGCGCGGGGCCGGGCAGGCCCGAGGCCGGGCAGAGGGGCGCGGGGCCGGGCAGGCCCGAGGCGGGGAAGAGGGGCGCGGGGCCGGGCAGGCCCGAGGCGGGGAAGAGGGGCGCGGGGCCGGGCAGGCCCGAGGCCGGGCAGAGGGGCGCGGGGCCGGGCAGGCCCGAGGCGGGGCAGAGGGGCGCGGGGCCGGGCAGAGGGGCGTGGGGCCGGGCAGGCCCGAGGCGGGGCAGAGGGGCGCGGGGCCGGGCAGGCCCGAGGCGGGGCAGAGGGGCGCGGGGCCGGGCAGGCCCGAGGCCGGGCAGAGGGGCGTGGGGCCGGGCAGGCCCGAGGCCGGGCAGAGGGGCGCGGGGCCGGGCAGGCCCGAGGCGGGGAAGAGGGGCGCGGGGCCGGGCAGAGGGGCGCGGGGCCGGGCAGGCCCGAGGCGGGGCAGAGGGGCGCGGGGCCGGGCAGAGGGGCGCGGGGCCGGGCAGGCCCGAGGCGGGGCAGAGGGGCGCGGGGCCGGGCAGGCCCGAGGCCGGGCAGAGGGGCGCGGGGCCGGGCAGGCCCGAGGCCGGGCAGAGGGGCGCGGGGCCGGGCAGGCCCGAGGCGGGGAAGAGGGGCGCGGGGCCGGGCAGAGGGGCGCGGGGCCGGGCAGGCCCGAGGCGGGGCAGAGGGGCGCGGGGCCGGGCAGAGGGGCGCGGGGCCGGGCAGGCCCGAGGCGGGGCAGAGGGGCGCGGGGCCGGGCAGGCCCGAGGCCGGGCAGAGGGGCGCGGGGCCGGGCAGGCCCGAGGCCGGGCAGAGGGGCGCGGGGATGGGCAGGCCCGAGGCGGGGAAGAGGGGCGCGGGGCCGGGCAGGCCCGAGGCCGGGCAGAGGGGCGCGGGGCCGGGCAGGCCCGAGGCGGGGAAGAGGGGCGCGGGGCCGGGCAGAGGGGCGCGGGGCCGGGCAGGCCCGAGGCGGGGCAGAGGGGCGCGGGGCCGGGCAGAGGGGCGCGGGGCCGGACTCACAGCGCGTGGGCGAGCATCCAGAGCAGCGCGGCCAGGCTCCCCAGCGCGGCGGCGGCGCAGGCTCTGTCCCGGGCCAGGCAGGCGGCCAGGTGCCCCCAGCTCCCGGCGGCGGCTCCCATCGCAGCCCCGTGGCTGGCCCGAGCCGTGGCCGGGGCAGAGGGGCCGCTCCCGGGCGCAGCCGGCTCCGCTCCCGGCCGGGCCACGCGCCCCTAGCGGGGAAGCCGCGCCGCGCCCCTGGGAGCCTGGCCGCGGGGTGAGCGTGAACCAGCCCCGTACAGAATCGACCCCGTGTCCAGCTCGGGAGGGACTCGTGCCGCACGGCCACGGGGTGGCTCTAAGCAGACACACGGTGCCGCTGTCTGTAACCGTCGGGTGTCCTCTCGTGGGCGGTGCTGCTGTGCTCGGGTTGCTTTGCTTCCTCAGGTCAGGTCTGCTCCTGCCAGCGAGCTGAGGGGCCTGGCTCTGGGTCTGTCCGGGTTTCCATATCGCGGCTGTCGCTGGTATCTGACCGAGCCACAGAAAGCGGCACGAAGCCCGTGATGGCACCTCCCCCATGCTGCTGCGTGGGCTCTTTTTCTTCAAGTCCATGGGAACGGAGGGCGCTCAGCCCCTGGCAGGAGCTGGCTCTAAAGCATTAGCCAGAGCAGCGAGAGGATTTCAACACATGGGAGCCAGGAACAGGGCAAGTCCACAGCTGACGGGCTGAGCATTCCCCTGCTCCACGGGCAATGGCTCCTTTGAAGCGTGGCTGCTCCTTCATCTCAGCCTTTCGTAGGAGCCATCAGGCCTCTCCATGCGCGAGAAACCTTCATGCTCTCAGAGAAACATCTGAGAGGAAGCTACGGCACCTCCTGCACCTTGCCCGCTTGATGAGAGAAATACTTATTAGTCTATGACACTAAAAAGCACATCGAGTGCTTCAATAGGAGAGACCATCTGGGCCTCCCAGGGCTTACACTCCAGCCAGCCCCCTCGCAGCAGACAGGAACTGCCCCCATGCTGACTGCTTGTGCTGGAACATGCAAGGCAGTTGCAGCAGAGAAGGCTTTTGTCAGTGTGGTCAAGGGATTAGATCAGGGACAGAATCCAGGAGTTTCTAGCTCCCCGTAGCCCTTCACTCTGCCACTGATTCACCATGTGACCTTCAGCAAGTCACCTTAATCCAGTTTTCCCATTTCTAAAAGAGGGATAATGCATCTCCAGCTCCCCTTGGTCCTAGTGTGCTTTAGTATATGGGACACATTGATTGCACCAGTGCAAAACAAACCAACTCCACCTCCCACTGCAGCATGGAAACAGAACTGCCAGCTCCCTGGGCACGAGGCATGCCGTAGTGTATAGGGCACACTGATTGCACTAGTGCAAAACAACGTTTGTGTGTCATCACATCCCACGATGGCATGGAAACAGAACTGCTCACGCTTGTGTCACAGGCCCTAGATTAACAGCATCCAGAAGAGTCCAATGGTTTTGGAGCGGGAGGATCCGAGTTCTAGCCCCCTGCCGCTCTGGAGTTCACAGTGACCTTGGCATGCAGCACAACAGGAGTCCTGCTGTGTCACAGATTTGTGTCCTATTCAGTAACTCGGCAAAACCTTGATTGTTTCCCAGGCAGACGTAGAGCCCAGAAGCAGAGTCACACCGCATTCTGGAGAAGTTATAAATGTTTAGTTGCAGCATGGTAAGAAATGACACCCACTGCTTAGTAACAGTACAGCGTGGAATGTATTTGTTTCGATTGTAGAAGCAGCACCTTGTGTCAGGTGCTGTCAGAACACAGGAAAAGGAGCAGTGCCTGCTCTGAAGAGCTCCTGAGACAAAGGGCAGAGGAACAGGACACAGCACTGAAGCCAAGCCATCAGTGGATGGCCAGCACACAGAAATAATACTCTCAGATCTCAGCGCACGCGAGAGAAGCTAGCAAGCCACCTTATCCCTATTTTCCAGGTGGAGAAACCTAGGCATGAAGGGACTTGACCAGTATCACACACTGAGTCAGTGGCAGAGCCAGGAATAGAGGCCAGGTCTCCTGCCTCTCACTCCTGTGCCCTATTCACCGCACCATGGAGCCATGTTGGCCAGAAATCCTCTCCTCCCCCTTTGATTACAGATAGGCCAAAAGGGTGCCAGGGATTGAGTATTGGCAGCTGTCAGGGCAAGCGCCAGTTCCTATATATAAAGGCACCAGGTGTGAGAGGCTCGTCTGTGTTGCTAGGTGGAATCCAGGCCAGGCCCTGGGCAAATCCAGTGCTCAGGGTGCCAGCCAGGGACCGTGCGCATGGGTCCGTCGGTGCCCCTGAAAGAAGAGCTAGTCCCCTAGGTATTCCCTGCCCCATGCAGTTGCCCGCCCTCTGTCCTCAGAGGACAGATGAGCACAGGTGTTTGTACTGTCACTTTCAGCTACTGTGGGGCAGACCAGTCCATTTAGATGAATGGCCAAAGTTTGCTCTCTACCCCACAGTTGTGCAGGGGGTGTGCTGGCTAATATCCTCCCCCCAGGCTGGGCCCATACAGGGCCAAATTTTAAAGTCCTCACTCCTTTACTTCAATGGGAGCAAGTACCGCAGGGTTTGTAAAATGCTTTGAGATCCTTCAGCCTAGAAGGTACTAGAGCAGTGTACAATATTAATTTTATTGCTATTTACCAGGTTTTTCCAGCGGTAGAACAAAAGAGCCATAAAAGCTTGTAGCTATATCTAGCATATGGAAGGAAAAGGTGAGGACAGGGTGGGTCCCATTGCTAGGTGGACATTGTGCCCTGAGCAAAGAAATATTGCTGCTTATTGCAGATTCCTGCCAGGCTCTTGTTTTGCTGGTTTGTGTGAAATTTCCACCTAGCAACACCCAGATGAGTCTCTCACACCTGATGCTTTTATATATAGGAACTGGAGCTTGCCCTGACAGCTGCCAATACCCAATCGCTGGCAGCATTAATGCCCTCACTTCCTGCTTTTCCACCTCCTTAACTGATAGTTCAGGCCTTTCTCCCTCAGAAACCATCTGCAATTGCAAACTGAGCTTTCAAAACATATATACAGGCAGAGGCCCGGACTGGGGGAGGCTGAACTCTGTTCAGACTCTGCTCCGGAGCCAGTCTGGAATGTTCCATCAGAATGAATGCACTTTCCACAAGATCCAGTTTTTCCGCAGGAGAATTTTGATTTTGCTAAAAGTTTTCAGTTTTCCATCAGGACAATCAAGACATTTTATTTCAGGTCAGTTCAACCCAACTCAGACTATTTTATTTTTTAACTGACTTGAAACATTTAGTTTTGAATCAGTTTAAATAAATAAATATGAGTTTCCCTATCAACATGTTGCCTCATGGGAGTGTAATTCAGCTGTCCATTCTCTTCTATTAGCTGGAGGACTACAACTCCCATGCTGCAATGTGGATTTCCCTCTGACTGAGCTGCACATGGGCGTTACGTGCCTTGGGGTACATTATGGGAGATGCAGTTCAACCAGATAGCCTGGCCCCTAGGGGAAAATGGTACCCTCAGGTTCCTAACCTCTAACTCTCATGAGGCAATGCACTACTGTTGGGAAAAGTGGGGTTTAGTATTGCACTGACTCAAAACACTGCATTGCGAGTCAGTTCACTAAACCTAAACACTTCGAGTGGGGGGAATGTCAAAATGTTTTGCCCAGAAATGTTGAAACAAAATGTTTCAAAGTCAAATTTTGAAACTTCTTTTCCACCAGAATCTTTGCAATGTGCACTTGGTCACAGTTTGAGACAAAAACACGTGTTCCTGTCGGGGGAAATGCCAAATTTCACCCTCCCCTACTCCATCCACAGTCCCAGAATAACTGGAGATGTCTGACGTAACAGGCTTCAGAATCAACCCCTCGTCGTGACAATTGGAGGGGAGTAGTGTAGAGCTCCCGGAGCACTGTGAACTGTCCCTGTCGATTCAGTACATCACAGCACGGCTCACGCAGCAGATTCACTTCACACACATGGGAAGAATATTTATTTATTTAAAAATGAAAGCAATGAGGACAGTGAGTCACTGATCTAGCACCATCCCACCCCTCGTACATCCACTCTCACCCTAGGATCCATCTTTGCATCACCTCATGCCTGGCAACTGCTGGGAGAAACTAAATCTAAGCTGTCACCAGGACAAGGCAGTTGTACTCCGCAAGAAGGGGACGACTTGGTCCGGCAGTAGAAGAAAAAGATAAAGCAAGAAAAATGTTGATTTAAATTTATTGCTTGTTTGCGGAGCTCAAAGCTGCCTGATGTACCAGCCCTACACTAGCATTACATTAAACATGAGACTGGACTATCCCCTGTAATCTTTGGAGCATTCTGCATCTGGACTATAGTGTCTGGGAAATCCTTGGGTACGACAGTGCCCCCTCCTGGGTACAGTGCCAAGCCAACATCTGATGTAGAACAGAGCTGAGTAAATAATGCACGCAGCTCTGAATAATTAATAATTCATTGCATTCACTCCGCCCACATCTGCACCTTTTCGACCTTCATTTACTGTAAATAATGTAGGGATTGCAGTTACTGGCAGGAATGTTTGCGGAAAGAGTGAATTTTTAGTGTGTGCATGCGCGTGCCCACCTGTGCATTTGTAGAAGTGAAGCTGGAACTTGTCAAAGTGAGTAGCTGCTGCAGAAATCCGTTTCCAGGAGTTACGCTCTTCAGATCAAGGATCTGGAACAATAGCACGTCACCTGTACATCTAGTCGGCACCGCCTGAATTTCAGGTATGGAATACAGGTGTAGAACTGCTTATGAACAGTCTACAAAGCAAGATTTATTTGTAGAAATTATTCAGCAAATACCCTTGGCTACTGAATGAATGGAAAACTCACACCGTGAAGTTACTACAAAAAAGCAGGAGTGGCTCCTCTCCCGTGGCCTGGCACAGACAAATCACTGCAGAGGAAGTGCCCTTTGTTCAGCTTTCAGCTCTTTCTTAGTAAGCAGCATATTCAAATAAGCAGCGTGTTCTCCCCACAAAAGCCAAGCACGAGGGCATGTCCTGGTGCAACTGCCACACGGTGGTTGTGAAATGAGTTGTAGCACCTTACAGCCTCTATTGTCTTCAGCAAAAGAATGGTCCTGCTTAGTATCAAAGGTAGGCAGCCGCTGGAGGAGTGCACCTGTCAGACACTCAATCTTTGCAGCTCTCAGCAGCCTCGGAGCCAGCACGTCACCGCAGTGTTACTTTAACTCTGCTTCCTTAGCTAAAAAGTACCTAAAGCTATTTGCAATGTGATGCAAACACACTCTAAGGGCTGGTCTACACTGGGGCGGGGGATCGATCTAGGAAACGCAACTTCAGCTACGAGAATAGCGTAGCTGAAGTCGATGTTTCCTAGATTGAACTAAGTTTACTTACTGCGAGTGCACGCAGCGCAGGCAGGCTCCCCCGTCGACAGCTCTTCCTCCTCTCGCCGAGCAGGAGTTCCGCAGTCGACGGGGAGCACTTCTGGGATCAATTTATTGTGTCCAGATGAGACGCGATAAATCGATCCCAGAAGATCAATCTCTACCCGCCGAATCGGGCGGGTAGTGTAGACCTACCCTAACAGGGTCATTTGACTCCCATGTGCCCCCTTGTGGCCAGGGATTCCTCCTCCACCTACCTTCTGGGCTCCCTTTAAATCTTTCTGCTCTGGGATGGAGCTTGGACACTCAGGTGGCTTCCATGGAGTCCCTCTCACAGTCTCAGCTCTCAGGGGTCTGTCTTCTATGCTCTGCGATAGGGTGCTGACTTCCAGCCTACTTCCCTGAGTCCTTGCAGACCCTACTTCAGGGCCTTCCACAGAAGCCCTGCTTGCTCCCTGTGATTCCGCCAATAAACTGCGTTTTATTCCCTTTTACAAGGCCCAAGCTTCGGGCTGTCATCTGACACCACTTCATCCAGCACCTAGGCTGGGAGGCAGCTCATTATGGCACAGCTGGGCCTACTGAAGAGGGATGACTAGCTCCAGGCTTCCTGGCCCTTAGGAGGCGGCCACCCTGTTACACATGCAGTTTAATACAGAGACACCGTTCCTGTTGCCAGAACTAAATAGCAAAACAATTCATGACAATTTTTTGAACATTAATTTATGTTCTTCCAGAATTTACCAGAACAGATTAAAAAAGGAGACAGATGAAAGTGTCTCAAATGTAACAAGCTTTATCCAATAAGATTCAATCATTCAACTTCTTAGTCAGTTGTACAGGTTTTTGTTTAACCCTCCACAGCTATAAAATAGGTTTTGTTTGGAAGCAAGACATACTCCTAAAATGACTCCAGCCACTCTCAGCAAAAGGACTGACTTTTCAGGAGCAATTAAAAGCCTAAACTGACCTGCTTCCAGGAGAGACCAATGGCAAGTTCTTTGATGGTTAGCAGGGAGCTTTGTTTCTTTCTCCGAAGGAAGAAACCGTGTGGCAGAGTCTGACCTCACACACCTGTCCCAGGCAGTCTGTAGCACAGTCAGATTTCCAATGTGAAACACTGATGCTGGTTTATCCTTTCTGCTTCAGTGTGTGCACATAATATGTAGGACATATTGCGGTCTCCAGCCTGGCAGCAAGTTCATGGGGCTAATGCCCCAGCTATGCATCTAGGTGCTTGGTGATTCTGCGAACCTTCTCCTTTTTGTTTTTGTTCCCATGTTTTTTCCAGGGCTTTCCTCTGACATTCTCG
Organism: Macrochelys suwanniensis; assembly: GCA_033296515.1. Taxonomy (NCBI): domain Eukaryota; kingdom Metazoa; phylum Chordata; order Testudines; family Chelydridae; genus Macrochelys; species Macrochelys suwanniensis. The sequence continues at coordinate 1,150,334 of CM065783.1, read as the reverse complement.
GAGCTGGGTGCAGTCAAAGACACAGGCCCACTGCCGGGTTTATATCCCATCACAGTCTGGACACCTTTCGTCAGAGCACGGACGTTCTCCTAAAAAACAATAAATATTGGCAAACCTGTAAGCATGGAGGCATTTAATTGTAGATTACACTACAACATGTTAATTTTAACATCAGGCATAAGCCAATCCAGATGCTAGGAGGCACATCCAGAGCTGCAGAGGTTCCTCTGGCAAAGGGGGAGTGGTGTCATGCAGCACAGCAGAGCCAAAGTCTGCCAGGGGTTCCTGCCTAGCAGTGCAAGGGACAGAGCCCCAGAGGCCATAGGTCAGACCACTGCCTAGGGACACATTGGGCTGTAATGGTCTTTGCAGAGCAACACTGCAGCCACTCGGCTGGGATTCGTTCATGCTCCTGCCCACCTGTGAAATGCCCAGCACATGGGTAGCTCAGTCTGGGCCTAACTGTGAACTTCTCCTATACTGCACTGACAACAAGGGAGTTTTGGAGTAGGGTGAGAAAAAAGAAATTCCATGTCTTCAGCGGGGACATAGCATTTTTTGTCCACTCGCTTGCAGGTGGGTGCTACGGAGTCTGGGGTCTGCCAGGTCACCTTGGCAGGGTCCAGCGAGGCCTCGTTGATCAGGAATGCTATATTTGCCAATGTAGAGCTTGCAAGATGTCAAGCAACTTGTGCTGTTGCTCTCTGACTTCCTCCAGAGGGACCTGGAGAGAGTCCACAACCTGCGGAACAGTTCCTGGAACTGTCTAAAATAGTCTGCCGATGTTGGAGGTCGTGTCATGATGGCCTCATCATGGGGGAAAGATGAGGAGAAGCGAGTTGGTGGTGTAATCTCTTCCCCGTTCCTCTAGCACTTCTTGTTCTGTCTCAGGCGGTCTAGAGACTGATGAAGACGGAGATCTCATTTGCTCTGCAGGTGGTTTGGGAAAGTGCACCCTATATGTAGCCCCTGGGTTCCAATAGGGCTAATGAGAGGGAATAGTTATGGGGTTGCATCCTTGGGGAGCCCATACCAGGGACCTGGTTCACTTCTGGTCTCCGGATATCACGGACAAGATGATGATGCTCTGTGTGGTTGGTCCTGATATGATGGAGGACTGCGTGAGGCAATGGAATACTCCTCGCCTTCCTCCTTCTCTTCCTCTCTAGAGAAGGGTGGTGAAGGAGAGTGGTGCTGTGTCTCCGGGGAAGAGGCACGAGGTGCAGACAGCTCGCTACGGAGAAGCGGCAACTCTGGGATGTCAGAGACTATCAGGTCCCTTGGCTATCTAACCTCCTGTGGTACCAGCAGGAGCATCATTGGCACCGGTGGGTGTGCAGAGATTGAGGGCATTGTCGGTGCAGAGGGTGGAGTGCATTCTCTTGAGCAGCCAGTAGATGGAGCCGAGGGTCACGTCATTGTTGAGGGTTTGCTCTGGTACAGACGCATTCAAAGTTGTTTGAGTTGAGGCAAGTGGTACCGATTTCGAAACTCTTGTCGAGTCCATCTCGGTGCTGAAGGACAGTGTTTCTGTCTCTGGTCCTGCCCGTTTAGGGTCCTTGGACCTCTCCTCAGCGCCAGTACTGGAGGTGCCCGGATGGTTGCGGGAGCTAAGTCTCACCCCTGAAGATGCTGAGGCTACTGACCTTGCAGGGGATGCCTTTCTCTGAGGCGGCTCCTTAAAGGGGGAGCTAATTGCCCGCTTCTTTTCATCTGGGCGGGAGAGAGTGGACTGTCTCTTGATGGTGCACGGCGAATGAGGGTCGGCTGATGATCGTGCCGATGGCGACCGCTGCATAGGAGAGTTACAACCAGCCTCAGCCCCTGGTCTCAATGAGAGCTCTCCATTAGTGAAAGATTTAGCCTCGGTTCCCGGTCCTTTCTGGACCAAGCCTTTCATTTGAGGCAGTGAGTACGCTTCCGAGAGACATGTCCCTCCTCGAGACAGCGCATGTACCGGGAGTGACGGTCACTGACAGGAATGGTCTCACAACAAGAGAGGCACCTCTTGAACCTGGGGATCCGGGCAAAACCCCGAGAAGGGAGAGCTTCCCAATTGGGAAGGGCGTAGAAAAAGAAACTTACGCTAGGCTAAAGAATGACGGGGAGGAAAGAGCAACAGAATTTTTTTTTTTTTTTTAAATCGGGGGAAGAAAAAAATGAAAGGAAACGGCTAAGATATGTAACGTTATAATGGCAACACTTCTGTTATTAAGGCTACGGCTGTCTGAAGGGCTCTGCTGAGGATTCCATTCCAGACCAACAGTGGCTGAGATGGAACGGAGGGCACCTGGACTACACAGTGCTATATAGACGCCGCTCATGGCATGAGATGGGGAGAAGGAGTGTATGTGCACCCCAACAGGCACTGCTACTGATCTCCAATCCCTGGCGCAGGGTGCGACCGCATCTACAGTGGAGCGCCCATAGGGAAACTACTCAAAGAAGAGCTTCCAGAGTTCCAAGACATTAAAGGTCAACATTAACAGTCTGAAGTGCTCCTTCGCCAAGGCTTTTAAAATTCTTGGATGCTAGTTATCCGAACCTGCTGATTTATAAATGTCTAACTTTAGTAGCTGCTGTTTAACATCCTCCATGGTTACTTTTTTTGGTTACACTCTAAAGACGCTGACAAATTGCTACTAGCATATACGTCTCTAAGGCAACTACTCCAGAACTTACCTGGTGGAAAAACGTTTTGTCCACCACATTCTCAATTTGTTTTGTGTTCTGATTCCTTTCTGACTTTTCTGCAGTGCCCTGCATAGCTCTGTGCTGTGTACATCTTTCGTGCTGGTGTTGGAAGTCTTTTGGGTCAATGCCAGGAGGAGGATGGCAATACAACAGCTTACCCTGTAAAATCAATTAATCACAATCAATGGCTTTCATCCTCATGGCATGAATCTCACAGACAGACCCTGAAAGGGCCAGGGTGGATTCCATGAGTTAAGAGAGCAAAACTATGTCTAGTGGCTAGGAGCTGCTGACTGAGTGTTAGGACTCCTGGGCTCTATTCCAGCTCTTCCAGGGACTCGCTCTAACCCTTGGCAAGTCCCTTATGCAAAATGTTTCATTTTGCCTGGCTGCCAAATGGGTACAATACAGACCCTCCCAATGGTGCCATGAGGTCTAATAAGGCTGATCCAATGAGAAGGACTATAGAAGTGCAAGGGATTATTATTGTCAAGGTCATGGGCACTGTAGTCATAAGGCCAGTGCATGGCCCACTAACCAAACTGAGTTCTCTTTCCAACTATGTGCTGTATATTTTATAGATACTGCTTCCTCTACAGCTAGCATGAGCTGTCTCACATGTCTCTTCCTGCCATCACACACAAAACCACCTTTGGAACTGGCATCAGCAGAGAGAGCCCATTCGTTTCTTAGTCTCTTTTTGATTAAAAAGCCCAGATTATAGATTTTTGGCTATAGAAACACTTCAGTGTATCACACTCCTTCATTCCCCAAAGGCAGAGCTTCATGAGCAAGATAGATAACAGTGGCAGTGAGAACTTACACTGACGTAATCTTTCAACACATAACGAGCTGATCTTGGCTGGTCTGGCTGCCCATGTGCTGTCATAAATCCTCTCATATCTGGGAGAAAGGCAGCAGAAGGTTAAAATTCAGAGACTGTTCAGAGTCTGCGATAACATGCCTACCAAGGGAAGAGAGACCCACAGCTAGGCAATAGATACTGCTGTCGCTAGCGCAGTCCTTTCTTTTGAGAAAAAGCCCATGTCCCCTCCAAATCCCACCCAGTCTGATGCTAGGGTTGTTGGGAAGAGCGGGGAATGGGAGATGAAAGCTGTCACCAGGTGTGGGGAACGCTGTTGATTGCAAGGGGCATCTAGAAGCATTCTAGTCAGAAGGAAATGAAGAGATTCGACAACCCCCCTAAAACCCAACCGCTGTTAGGCTAGAGAAGATTAAACACACCAGAGTACACTCAGTCCTCAGAAGAGGAAGCTAAACACTGTTGCATTTAGCTCAGACCGACTCTGCTGACTGATTCGGGAGTGTTGGCATCAGGCACCTAACAGGAGGAGTGTCACAAACCAACTTCCATGTTCAAGATCATTGCCAGGTACCATTCAAATATATAGGTTTTATGTAAATGCCTTCTAATTAGGGTTATTTCATCTGCAGGAAGCAAATTTGCGAAGCATAACAATATACTCCTGAGGGAATTCTGCACCACTGCCCAATGCAGAATTTCATTTTTCTCTACACAATTTGTGCTGCAAAATTGCCAGCTGCCGGTAGGGGCTGCTGGACCCAGCAGAGGTCAGCTCTCCAGCTCGCAAATACAGGACACCACCAGGGGAAAGGGGTGCTGGGAGGATCTGGGCAGCTGCGGTTCTCAGTGCAGGAAATTCCGTACAAGCCCAGCATCCGGCTGTTTCTCCCTCTGGATCCCAGGGATCTGGGGGGGAGGGAGGGAGTGTTTGGGCTGGGGGGGGGGGGGGGGGGCGGTATCCTGCAGCTGGGCTCTGGAGGGTAAGGGGCAGAGTTTTCCCCCAAGATGTGCCCAGCTGGCACGTGTGACACACCCAGACTGAGGCGCCCAACAAAAGCATAACAGAGAAACAGGAACTGGGTTGTCGCGGGGGTTTCTTTAACTCTCTGCTCCTAGGGGGATTTTGTTGTTGTCTGGATTGTTACAGACATGCTTGCTGACAGGTATTTTGAAAAAAAAATTACCAAAATAATTGAAACTGGTGTGATTATATTGTTATTTTGACAAATAAAATATGCAAAATTTTGCAGAATTTTAAAATATTGTGCACATAATTTTTTGGGACAGAATTCCCTCCAGAGTAACTATAATAGATACAGAGGATTAGCCATCCACACATGGCCTCCAGCAAAGGCCTCATAGTCCAAGAAGGAAGGTTTTAGTACCTGAGACAGCCAAGTGTGAAACTCAATTTAGCCCTATGCTTCAGTGGCTAAGTGTACTGCGGTGGATGGGGGTGCTTTAAAGGCATCATCACTCACATCCATATGCTGTTAGCAGCTCTTCAGATGTTGGCTGGCGATCTGGCGCCTCATCTTCTCTGGGTCTTATGATATTTATTCCATAGGTTGCTTCTAAAACATGTCGTGGGATATGCTGGCAAATGTGAGCTAGTGAAGGAAGCCACAGGCTGAGTTCTGTTTTGCATGCACGAATTGCACAGGTGAAATGTATTCTAGGTTACTCAGGGAGACTACTTTGCTTTTAAGAGTAAAGAATGACTTTCAGATTTGATTATATAGGCTGAAAAAGGAAAGACACATGAGCCTCCACAATGAGGATTATCTTAAAAACACAACTCAAAAGAACAAAAGCAGAAGATGACAGAAACACAGGTCTATTTCACCCCCCGGGCAACCCCACTGACTTCAATAAATATGGCCAGACAGCCTTAGGCCCTGCTAGCATACAGTATATTTCACATCTAAGTGTTACCACATGCCAAACACATTCCCAAACCCCGAGCAAAGGATATTAGAGAGATAGGTGGAATATGGTCCCTCATCTGATCTATAGGCAAAATTCCACAGCAGATCATCTCTGCCTTTGTAGAGACGAAGGATGGCATCACCAAACCGGGACAATCACAGAGACACAGGCCAGGCTCCACATACAGCGTCTACAAGGAAAAGAAAAGTAGAGGTCACTGAGAGCATCCAATGTATGTTCCAAGCGAGGAAAGGAACTAAAGGGGGGGGGAAAACCAATCACGGTAAAGTTGGGTGTGGGTGGGGTGAGAGAAAAAACGGTTAGTGGAGGGGAAGATTCGTTGAGCAGAAACTCCACAACACTACAGTGGTGGCATGGAGATGGCCAGCCGGAGCCTACACTTTGCTCAGTGTGAAGGTGACAGCTAAAAGAAGAAGAGAAAGCCACAAGAACCCAGCTTTGTACCAGGGACTCCCAGGGACAAAGAAGGGTGACAGTTCTGAAGGCTTTTCCTTGCAGTCTGAAAAGATTCTACCATCCCAAAGTGGGGGCAGTGCAGAACAGTCAAGGAAGATACTCTTCCTGCACTTGATGCTATGGAAGGTGCTTCTTGACCTCTAGGAATCTAAAGAAATACCTACTTTTGACTGAGGGCCCCTTCTTGTACCTACTTCCGAGGACCCCTTCTTGTACCTACTGCTGACTGAGGACCCCTTCTTGCCAAGTGCTAATGGAGAGAGGAAGGCCAAGTACCGCATTTACAATGGAATATGGAAAATATTTCCATCAGAACAGAAGCTCTCATGCGTTACTCTCTCTAAGCTGGAGCCAACACGATGAAAACCTTGAGAACCCCTGCCAGCGAGCATGATCAGACATTCCTAAACCGCACTGGCACAGGTCAAAATAATACATGGCACCCAGATCGGAGATTTGAGAACTCCCAGCTTCTGCCACGAGGTGTGTGTGGGGAGGGAGCCACCTTGCAATCAAGCTTCCTTCAGCTGGAGGTGACTGAAATGCCAGCACCCCAATGATACCTGAAAGTGCTTTGTGTGACCTGGCGTGGCAGACACCGACACTTTCTTGTTTCCAAGGATTGTGTTGATTGTTGAGCTCTTACCAACATTAGGGTAACCCACCTGGAAGGCAGAAAGTAGATAGTCATACCAGGCAAGGCATTATTAAGCTACTACTAGAGGTTTGGCACAGAGGCTAACCATCAATCTAAGCACCATTTGAAAGTTGTACTGTAGAAAGCCGCAAGGCTGCAGCGCTTAAAATGAATCTGCACTTCGAATCCTTACAGATTTCACTTGCCGGGTTTTTGTTCTCATGGGAAACGGGTTTCTGGACAAGCTTGTTTCACACTGCAAGGCTCTTGGACCACGTTAGTCAATTTTAAGTACAAGCTCCAACTTACCAGCCCTACCGTGACCTCTCCCTCCTTCACCTTCTTCCCAGTGTGCATTGTTCTGAATATCTCCAACAGTTCGCTTTTCTGTACCAGGTGGCTGAAGTTACTGACGTGCCCGCTCTGCAGTGGCGCTGCGCTTTGCCCTACAGCCCTCTCAGTCCTGCTTTCCATACAGCTTGGGTTACTGGAATTTACTTCTTCCTCACCATCATCTTCAGAACAGGTCTGCCAGGCATCCTCCTCCTCTTCACAGTCCTCATATTCATCACTGTCGTCGTCATCACTACCCAGGACTCTGCTTTCAAGACGCAGAGCGTTACCCCGGAGTGTGCTTTCTGCACCGCTCTGCAGGGCGCTGTGCTCTTCCTCATTGGACCTGCCATCTTCAGAGTCACTTGCCTCCTCAAGTTCTAGTCCCTGGGTAAGGAATGAGAGTTTCATGGATGGAATAGAGATAGGGCAGAACGTAACCAGCAGCAGTGCTGTGGGGAAATGATTATTGTACTGTATAAATCTATTCAGACAGATTTAATTCTCACCCCCCTTATCTATTTTACATGATTACTGCAGACTGCCGATAACCCACGCAACACGCCTATGTCAGCAGCGGTCTGAGGGTCTGGAGCTCAGTAGATGTCTTCCTCTAGTGGCATCATATCTTTGCTCAGTACTTACTTCATTTGTCTTGAAAGAGGCCTGCAAGAGCTGTGCTAAGTGAACTGACGGGGTATATTATGCCATTTCACAACAGCTTTCAGTGCACGTCTATCTGCCACTGAAATGCTATTTTGTAACTGTGCAGATCTTCCCAAACTTTTCTTATTGCATACCCCCTTCCAAATCTACCAGCTGCCCGCATACCCCACACCCTTCTCATCACAGATACTTTGTGTGTTCTTAAAGCTACCCTTCTCACGCCATCGGTCCATATTTCACTGTTACGTACAGACATACGTACAGTGCGACATACAACCAAAAACCCCTAAGTTCTGAGCTCAGTTAGACTGGACGGTTGCTGGGCAACTGAACCCGCGCTGTATGGTGATTGGAGGGGAGGGCTCTGACATCAGTGTCTCTGTGTGTGTCTGTTCTCATTGTACATCAAAGTCAATTAACTACCGTATTTTTATAGAACAAATTCCCACAGAGTTTTAAAGCTTCGTCTGAGTAGCCTACTATGAAAATGCAATAAATAAAATAATTAATCAATAAAAGCCACCATTACCCGATTTCTCCCGCGTTCCCCCCGAGATGGCTGGTGTACTCCCAGAGGCAGGTGTACCAGTTTGGGAACCCCTGCTCTAGCGTGAGGCATAGCCGTTACCCTTCCCTAAGGAAAAGAGTATTTCCCCTCTTCCTCTGGAGTTCAGCTACACTACTGCCAGCCCGACTGCAAGAAAAACATACGTCTCAGTCTTCACAATTCACCAAACACACAACCACACGTGAACAAGTTAGCTACGCTACCTTAAGTTCAGCACTCAGCCGCACACCTTCTGCCAAGGCCGACCAGAACACAACTTTAACACCTTCTCTCTCAAAGAACTGTGCCCAAGCTGTGCGCTGCTCTTTGCTCAGCAAATCCGCCTTGTTTAGCAGAATGATGTTCTCTTTGTCGCTGCTCATTTCCTTCACGTAACATTCCTGGAGAAGACAACAGGACTAGACAGGATTCTGATTTGCAAACCGCTGCAGTCCAACATCAAGTAAAGTAACATTAGGTCTGCTTCAACTTACCCTTCGGTAGGCTCACCAACAACTCTATCATTAGGGCCTGATTTACGAAGGGTTCCGCACACGGCTGCATGTCTGATTTGCAAATGCCGTTCCTGGGACTGCTTGCACATAGTGGATATTTGCAATACAAAGGGCCAGACACAGCTGGCGTTTACATACACAACATACCCTAGAGACTCATGCCGGTGTGGCACAGAAAGGCTCCAGACCTTGGAGTACTGAGTCCCAAAGCTGACTATCTATTTATCAAGTTTGCCATTTTGTTGCTGCAGGACATTTTATTTCAGAGGCTTCTGTTAAATGGCTGCTGTTTCTGTTATTCCCAATATTTCTTTTAAATGTTTAGGATAACGGTAATCCACTGTTTTTTGATTCTACACTGCTTTTGAGAGGAGTAAATAATATACAAACACACCTTATATGCTGTATAATCCATATGATTATACTGTATATAAAATTATATACAGTCAAAGTGAGCACTGAGACAAGGACAGTAGTTTAGAAGGACATTTGCTTCACTTAACTTACCAGATCTTGGCATCGAAACAGGAGAGGATTTCTGGCATCTACTATCTGAACCACAACGTCACTGCAAAATAAAAGGCCAGTAAGCACCTTTTGCTGCATTATCACAAAGGAAACTATAAAGCACAGCACATGATTGTTATTGTTTCTTTCCAGGGACATTTAAGAGATGGAATTTCACCTGTCAGTCGTGTTTACTAGTTCCACTAAACACTCTCCCTGAACTGGCCCATGACAGGCCGACTCATTTCACAGAGCTGCTATTAGACAGTATCTCAGCTGTTCCCAGATTTTGGTGGCTAGTTCTCCTGTAATGCAGTTAGCTATTTAGAATGGGAGAGCAGTTTCATCCCTCTTAGGTGAGTCACACTGATTAACCTACCCCTTGGAAATATTCCCCAGCCAAATAGCAGACTTTCCCTTACAGCCAATTTATAATGTCCCAAAAAGTCACCCTCCCGAATTTGTACCAAACTGAAGTGCGTTTCACACTGCTCATGCCCTCTAACTGCAATATAATTGCTGGGGAAAGGGAAGCAGAGAGAGTTTTCAACACATCTAGACATCCAGGGACAGTATTCAGGATCAGCTTTGTATTCAGTAGAGAAACCGTATGAGGTTTTACTGGAGAAAGATATATGGAGTCACTTCCAGAGGGACATAGAGTGATTTAGCTGAGACTTTCAATAATGTAATTCTTGCCAATATCCTAATAATTCCCCTTAGACTGCAGGTCTGCTAGCACAGACTGCTTGCTGCCTGTTCTCTGTATAAGCTCGATGACTGCCAAGCACTGCATGAGAAGGGAAGGCCCCAGGAGATAAATCATGCAGGATAAGCTCATCTGATCCCAAGAGTCGATCCTGCTCAGAACAGTTCCTTCACACGGTCCTTGCCAGTGTGCCCTTGGGAAAAACTCCTTCTCAAATCGAGCAGTTTACCACAATGAATATGAGTAAGACTCATCACTGTTCAATGTGAATACCATTTATGTCAGAGATACCACTGGTGTCCAATTCTCCGTCCACCTCCCCGCCTCCCCCCTTAAAACCCAATAGTGTAGATTCAACTAAAACTTCTAGGAGCAGATAATTGCAAATATTGGTTGCTAGTGTGATAATCTGGGGGATCTGCCTGTGCAATTTATGAATTCTGGTTGATATTAGGAAGTTGTTACTATGAAATTGCTGAATCCTGGAATTCCTAGATTCCAAGGCCAGAAGGGACTATTGTGCTCATCTACTCTGAGCTCCTGTAGAGCACAGGGCAGAAAACTTCTCCAAAACAATTCCTAGAGCAGATCTTTTAGAAAAACATCCAATCCTGATTTTAAAATTGTCAGTGATGGAGAATCCAGCACGACCCTTGGTAAATCGTTCCAATAGTTAATTACCTTCACTGTTAAAAATCTACGCCTTATTTATAGTCTGAATTTGTCTAGCTTCACATTCCAGCCACTGGATCACTCTGTACCTTTCTCTGATAGATTGAAGAGCCCATTATTAAATATTTGTTCCCTGTGTAGATACTTATACACTGTAGTCAAGTCACCCCTTAACCTTCTCTTTGTTAGGCTAAATAGACTGAGCTCTTAGAGTCTATCACTTTGAGGTATGTTTTCTAATCCTTTTAATTGTTCTCAGAGTTCTTCTCTGAACCCCCTCCAATTTATTAACATTTTTCTTGAATTGTGAGCACCAGAACTGGACACAGAATTCCAGCAACAGTTGCACCAGTGCCAGATATAGAGATAAAATAACCTTTCCATTCCTATTCAAGGTTCCCCTTTTTATGCATCCCAGGATCACATTAGCTCTTTTGGCCACCGCATCACACTGGGAGCTCGTGGTCAGCTCCTTATCCACCACGACTCCCAAATCATCGGTGCCCAGGAAATGGGCCAGAGGCAAGGGAGGAACCAGTGCTGCAGCCAGCTGAGACCCAGGGAAGCTTAAAGCACACAGAGGATTTGGTGTCTGGGGCCCATCACAGCACTCGGGTGAGCCAGCAGAAGACGGAGCCTGACCAGATATGCGACAGCAGGATCACCTCAGAGATAGAGGCAGAGCCCGTACATGTGTTTCAGCACTGACAGTTGTCACGGAGTGTGGGGGAGTCCGGCCCTGCACCCCTCTTCCCGGATTCACTGGGAGTCTCAGCCAGCCAGTAGAACAGAAGGTTTATTAGAGATGCCAGGAACGCAGTCCAAACAGAGCTTGTCAGTACATCCAGGACCCCTCAGTCGGGCCCTTCCGGGGGGCAGGGAGCTTAGACCCCAGCTCGGGGCTCCCTGCATTTCACCCCACAGCTCCAAACGGGGCAGGGAGGCCAGACCCTGTCTGCCTCTCTCCCCTCCTCTCCAGCCAGCTCCAAACTGAAACTCTCCAGCCCCTCCTCCCCCTTTGTCTCCTTCCCGGGCCAGGAGGTCACCTGATCCCTTTGTTCCAACACCTTCAGCTCTCACCTTTGCAGGGGAGGGGCCGGGCCATCTGTTGCCAGGAGACAGGGCCATTCTCTGTGTCCAGGCCTCTGCCCACCCCTGCCTTCTAGGGCTCTGTAACAATCATGCACCGTTGTCCCACCACCTAGATACTCAAGCACTGCATAGGGGAAACCGAGGCACCCCCACAGTACTCAGGGAAACCTTAACAACAGTCCTAGTTCGTCACAACAGTAGACTGTTTGTTGGGGAATTTTATGACTAGAGATACAGTTACAAAATGATGTAGCGAGAGTCCATTAAACATCACACAGAGAAAAACTATTACCAGTTATGTCTGAAGGGAGTGAAAGCCAGACACAGAGGAATCCTATAATGCGTCACATGGGGATGGGATAGAAATAATAAAAGCTGAAAATCATCCTGATAGCATGTATAGTAAGGAAAAGAAAATGGTAGACGTCCAATTGCTGGAGACTTTTGGAACTAGACTGAACCAAACACTTCTAGAAAATGCCCAGTAGTGAGCAAGCCTATATTGCCAGGGAGATAGACTGGATGGTGTAATTCAGGGGTTCTGAAAGTGGGGGTCGGGACCCCTCAGGGGGTCACAAGGTTATTACATGGGGGGTTGCGAGCTGTCAACCTCCACCCCAAATCCCGCTTTGCCTCCAGCATTTATAATGGTGTTAAATATATGAAGAAGTGTTTTAAATTGATAAGGGGGGTTGCACTCAGAGACTTGCTATGTGAAAGGGGTCACCAGTAAAAAAGTTTGAGAGCCACTGGTGTAATAGGTCTCTCCCATTTTCAAGTTCTATGATTAGACCACAAACATGAGCTCCAAGGAGAACACACAGATCTGTGTAGATCAGCACCACTGTCTAAGCACGTGTAAGGTGTCTGGATACCAGACATAAGGGCGCATACAAAGGAGGATGTTTCTGACAGCATAGGAGCTCACCAGCCAAAGCCCCCATGACATTGAGACAGTAACAAAGAGGCTCTTTATGAAATGAGCAGATCACTGTGACCTTGCTGCTGAAGTATTTTTCAGTTTCAGAAAAATCAGTAGAGATACAATCTCAAAGTTAATTACTAATGAAATTAAATGCCTAAGATAGGTTAAACTGGCAGATGGCTTTGCTCTTCTGTTTCAGTTAAGCAGAGCAACCAGAAAGATTATTTCTGTGGTATGCCAGGCTGTTGTTAATGCCCCCAATAATCTTCTTCGGAATGGCAAGAGGCCTAGACCAGGAGCCCACTCTCCACCTCACCTTGGCTTTCAAATGATCCACTATTCTAGGACACATCATTTTCCTACCACCCCAGTGCCATGGAATGACTATGTGGGTGGGGCAGGGGTGGTGGTTAAAGCCGATAAAGATTTTGAACAGACAGCCTAGACGGCAAGTCCATCAGGGAATCCACCGAAAGAGGGCTGCAGGTGCTGATGTCAGTGGGACTCCTTGTGCTGCAAGTGAAGATTGTGCACACGTGTCTGCAGCATCAGGGCCTAGAATTGGGGGGGGGGGGGGGGGGGGGGGGGGGGGGGGGGAAGTGGGGGGTATTTAAATTGCTTTTAGTGGCATAAAACCTTTGTCAAAACAAAATTAATGCAGTGTTCACAATGAAAAGTTACTTCGTCCTTCAATATGTTCACAATCAGTTTGTTAATTTTTTAAAATACATACAGGCCAAGATATTAAAAAATAGGGACCTAAAGTTATATTACTAAGTCCATATTTAGGCATTTAAGGGTGGGGTTTTCAAATGCATTTAAGTGACTTAGAAGTACAAGACTTCAGACTGCAAACTATGATTATTTCAGTTTTCTTGACTTGTGGAAGTTCAATATATTGGAAGGTGGAGTTGGTTGCAAACACAGCACGGGCTATCTGCTTATCAATCATATGTCTCAGTTTGTGCTGTTCTCACAGTGAGGATGCTAATGAAGCCCTGGATATGTTTTCAGCATAGATGAGCATTTTAGGTCTGAAGCTTCATAGTTACAAAATGTCCACATTAGCCACTTAAGACTATGAAGTGGGAGTAAAGTAAAGTACTGGCAATGTATGAATAAAAACCATCTGATTTAAACAAACAAAAAAAAAGCCAATGATCTCTCTATTTCTAAGTCATGATTTTTATTGTCCGCGACACAGAAACTGATAAATGTTACCTTCTTTCGATGACTCTCCAGAGCTGGCGCCAAAAGTCTAAATTCCGTTCAAATGGGGTCAAAATCAGTTTCTCTTCTTCCTCTAGCCTAGAGAGAAACAGAGAGGATACTCCACACGCAGATCATGTTAGACAGCAAACAGCACCAAGTCTGCTTGGAATTACACCACACTCGCCTCTCACGGAGCAATCTACGAAAGGTAGGGACCCAAACATTAAGGTGCCCCTCCTGTGAGGTCTCTAAATAGATCTCAGCTCCTGAAGAAAACCCACCTTAGTGCCATTAGTACACAGATGATGTGATGGCAACTGGTCACAGCAAAGAAAAGCCAACTCCCTCAGCAAACAAATTGGGAAATTCAGAGCTAAGGTATCAGAACAGATCAAAGAAAATACCCTGTGCCACCCAATATCTACACAGCTAGCTGGCATATGGAAAAATGCACTTGGGCCCATTCCTGGCAGCTTATTCTCTGGGCCAGCTGCGCTCAGCTCCCATGGCGGGGGCGGGGGGCGGACGACGGGACCTCACATTTCTCTTGAGCAGCACTATCCTGTAGAAACTGGAAGTGGAATTGGCATTCTCTGGAGAGACATGCTTATCCCACCTCCTCTAAACGGGTGTGGGTATGACACTGTGCTTCGGCTCAGAGCATGGAGTCTGAGGGGATTCTAAATTAACCTCCATTTTTCTGGAGAAACCTGCAGTATGTAAATATGATTTACAGGTTTACTTGCTCCTGCCTCTGCACAGGGGGTTGGACTCAATGACTTCTCCAGGTCCCATCCTGCCCCACATTGCTATGATTCTATGACATATGGTCCAAACTCTTAACCTCATACTAACCAGGGTACTTTTTGGATCACAGTGGTGACAGACCACCAAGGGTTTTTTCCTGTATTTACCAGGAGCAAAAGACAAGATCCTTATGTCCGTAGGACTCTAACAAAAGCGTAGAAAACCCACCCCTCCCCTAATGTCATTGATTGGTTGCGTTACGCACGAGTAGCACACTCACCGAACAAGCTGTCGTCTCCACTCCAGAAAGCTCTCTCTCTCTGCTTGCGTTAACTTCTCAGCACTGGTTCTCCTATCCCAGTATGGTCTAGAATGATCATATATTGAAAGAATCATTGTTTTAGAATGTTTTCTCCGCTATATTTGTCCAATAAAGGTAAGATCAGAAAGAACACTTGCTCTGGACAGTTCAGAAGCATTTTATGGTTGTTGTTCTTATGTACAGATATCGTATTTCTTTGGTCTCTTTAAATAGCATTTCAAAAAGTGATGAGTGCATTAAACAGAAAAATGTATTCCATGATACATTATAATCTCTCACTCAAAAGGTCAGTTTCCTCAACTGTATTGCATAGGATATTTAAGAATGTGGGATTCGTCTCTCCCTCTAGATCTTTTTGAGTTTAAGAGTCTCTTCTACCTGGCTGATCTCAAATAGTGTGGCTGAGACTAACAGTCCTCTTTAAAGAAGAATTGACTTTTAAAAATAATCAGTCCCTGCATCTTTCTCAGTGTTAAAACTCTTATATTCCATTCAATTATCTTAAAAGTTAATTCCTATGATTCTCAATTCTGCAACTGGTTCAGCTTCTGAAGGCAGTGAACTAACGCCACATGCAAAGAAGATTTACAATGTGAAGCTGTTGCATAGGGATCCTGTTCTTGGGAAGGTCTTGTACTGCAGCATTGTAGATGAACTAAAGAGTCAATTTTAAACAAACGAGTACAAGAAACAAATCTATCCATATTGTAACAGTCCGATTTGTGTTTCAAGTAAACTGTATTTATAATTTTTAAAGCTTTTTTTGTCTCCACACATACACAATGCACTTTAGGACTACACACTATGCCCTTAGACCAGAGCATTCAGATGGAGGGCTGTTACCCTTGAATTACGAAACCCAATTATTTTATCATGCGACTAAAATAAAAAGACTAACAAGTTAGTTAACAATTCAGTACATAGCATATATGTTTAAGCACCATGAAGTGGCTCAAAAATAGAGTATTACACACAACCAAGAATTTATTTGGCTGTTTTGCAAGTCAACCTGTTAGCTTAACTTTTTTAAAAATATTTGAAGTAGTATTACAGTAGTAATGAAATGACAGAACAACAGGACACATGTCCTATAGAAATCATATCAACAGAATACCATGTGAATGAAATCTAAATCATTCCTCTATAAATATAGCAGCTTTGAAGTCAACAGTTTTTCTGAAGAGGGAATAATCCCCTTTTACCCAGAATCACATGGTCATGAACAGCAAAAAAACCCATAAACAAACAAAAATAGTTTGAAATTTTCTCACTTTCAAATAATACCACCACCACTATCATCATCTAGCTCTTATATAGCCATTTTCATCAGTAGATAAAGCGCTTTACAAAGGAGGTCAGTATCAATATCCCCATTTGTAAAATGGGGAAACTGAGGCACAGAGTGGTGAATTGACTTGGCTGAGATCACCCAGTAGGCCAGTGGCTGAGTTGGGAACAGAACCCAGGTCTCCTAAGTCTTAGTCCAGTGCTCTATCCACTAGGAAACACGGCATACCCTAGTATGTGCAAAACATGCCGGCTGCTGGGCTGCTTTGTTTTCACTGGGTACATCTACACTGGAGGTGTAATGTCCAGCTCGGGGAGACATACCCACGCTCTCTTTGATTGAGCTAGCCTGCGAAAACCAGCATCCTAGCCTGGCTGCCCCACGGTGGGAGGGCTAGCTGCCCCAAACCAGAGCTAGGATTTCCGATGGGAGGGTACTTGGGCAGCGAAACCATCCCACCACCAGGGCAGCCACGGTGGCGAGTTTCGGCATGCTGGCTCAATCAAAGGTAGCACGGGTATGTCCACCCGAGCTGGCAGGTACACCTCCAGTGTAGCGGTACCCTGTGAAAACAGCCCAGTGACACCTTCCCGCTCCAGTGTGGACACTCCCAAAGCGGTGTATGGTATTCTGAGTTGTCTGGTGCCTCACCTTATTTCAAAAAGCACACTACCTGCTCTGCTGCTGGGCCTCCGCGCTCCAGCACTGATCCTAGTATGTTACACTGAGAGTGCACTGCCGCCCAGGGGACATCATGAGGTGCCTGGTACCCCTCACAGCACCAGCGGCAGGTTTTCTGCGATGTAACTGGTACGTTCAGATCAAAAATTCAAGCCACAGGACATTTCAGTTAAGTGCACATGTTAGAATAAATGTGGCGAATAATAATGGCTGAACTGAAAATCCCCATAAAAGGAAACTTACACTTGAAATGCCAATAGACCCAACCGAGGAGACACTGCAGTACTGCCCGGAGCTGGATCTTACCTTCTTGGTATACACAAAAACTGTCTGTTTTCCTCATGGAGTTTCTTGATATTTTTGGTCTCTTCTGCTGTCAGCAGGCCAGTCCTCGCCTCCGCAGGAACAAACTTGATATTCAGTTTCTCTGTTTGTAAAGGAAAAATCCCTGCCATTACCATTCACGCGCAGCAAGTGCAGATGTTAGGATCTGGGCTCCAACAAAAGAAGGCCCATGTGAAGGTGGTGGGATTACACGCCAAGATGGCAGGAAACCTTTCCAGTGAAAACCATTCGACTGTTCTTGGGCTCACTTGAAACCAATAATTATATGCAAATTCTGACTGAATTTGTGCAAACACAGCGTATGCTGCTTCAGTTTACAGATGCTGCAGCAGTTGTTGACCATTACAATAAACACAGTTTGAGTCCTTTGGGGAGATTTTAACACTATTGTCAGTGTTTGGGAAAGGTATTAGATTAATAGTACTTGGAGACTGAAATCCTCGAACAACAGAGCAGAAAGCTGATGGCAGCTATGTAAGCTTTCCACCCACTCTTCTGCTAGTTCGCTTCAACCTTCACAAAGGATTAGTCTGCATTCAATCCTTGGCTTCTTTGCAGATAATGAAAAGTAACATTCCGTGTGTGGCGTGTATTTGTGCGATGTACATCTGGTTCCATTAGGAGATGGACTGATACCATGAGACATTCCACATAAGGCCTGCTCTACTCACAAACTTGCACTGAAATAGCCAAGTTGGTTTTAAATTCACATTTTCCAGTGTTTTGGTATACGTCAGTGGGTGGGCATGCTCAATATGGAATAACAGTACCCTATTTTAATTTAGCTTTAATGTAGCTTAATTCAAGCTTTTTCCAACTGATATTAAATCAAATGGGGCACTTAGTTCAAAATACGCATGCCCACCCCCAGACTTGCACCAAAATAATGAAAGGTGTAATTGTGAAACCAATGTTGCTATTTCAGAGCAAATCTGTGTGGACCAGCCCTGAAATATAAGTTGGCAAAACCTTTCAGTGACTACTCTTCATAAATTTTAAGGCCAGAAGGCCCCATTAGGTTGAAATTCAATAGGACAAATGCAAAGTACTACACTTAGGAAGGAACGATCAATTGCACAAATACAAAATGGGAAATGACTGACAAGGAAGGAGCACTGCAGAAAAGGATGTGGGGGTTATAGAAGATCACAAACTAAATATGAGTCAACAATGTAATACTGATGCAAAAAAAAAAAAAGGAAACATCATTCGGGATGTATTAGCAGGAGTGTTGCAAGCAAGACATGAGAAATAATAAATCTTTTTCAGAGTCACTGCTGTCCAGGGTACAGTCCCCCTCTCGGTAGGCATGGCCTCTATTCCTTGTATAACTCTGCATTTGGCTGTATTATAATGCATGTTTGAATGGGCTCACATTATCAAATGATCCACATCATTCTGTAGGATTACCCTCTCCTCCTCATTGTTTACCACTCTGACAATGTGTGTGTTATTCCCAAATATAATCAGCAGTGATTTTATATTTACTTCCAGATCACAGATGAAAGTGTTGAACACAAGAACTAGGGGTCATCCAATGAAATTAATAGGCAGTAGGTTTAAAACAAACAAAAGGAAGTATTTCTTCACACAACGCACAGTCAACCTGTGGAACTCTTTGCCAGAGGATATTGTGAAGGCCAAGACTATAACAGGGTTCAAAAAAGAACTAGATACATTCATAGAGCATAGGTCCATCAATGGCTATTAGCCAGGATGGGCAGGGATGGTGTCTCTAGCCTCTGTTTGCCAGAAGCTGGGAATGGGTGACAGTGGATGGATCACTTGATGATTCCCTCTGGGGAACCTGGCATTGCCCACTGTCGGAAGACAGGATACTGGGCTAGATGGACCTTTGGTCTGAGCCAGTTTGGCCGTTCTCATATCATCCTACAGCAGCTTATGCGAAATTGTAAGGAAAGTCTCAGAAACCACATGCTCCAGCTTTTAACATGCCTAATGGCTATTAATAAACAACATATTTTTACATTTCAAAGCATCATATCAGGATGAGTCTCTAGCATGGCCAAAAACCTACCAGCCGCAAATTCAGTTCCTGCAAGCTCTGCTGTGGCAAGGAATTCCTCAAGCGAGCTTTGTTCTGTCACTGACTGAAGGTTGAGGCGGCCCCAGTCATACCCATCATTTAACTCACTTGTATGTAACTGCAAAGAAAAGCGGATGTATTGTCAGGCTGCTCCGTAAGGCCCGTAAGCACCAAGTCAGAGGCCGTTTAACACAACCCCTAATGGCATGCTCAGGCCGAGCCGAGAGGATTCAGGGCATTGGCCTGGCAGGTGGCAGCTCTTGCCAAGGACACAGACAACACAACGGGACCCACACAGTGATTCTCCCGGTGTTCACCGCACTGACCTGCTGAGGTGCCACTAGGAGAGACCAATGCTCTGATCGCTCAGTTACTCTGGGCACCCCGGTGGGGAGGGGGAGCCCCACTCTGGGATGGGAAAGGGGAGCTCCCCGTGGGGGGGTGGGCACACCGGGGGGAGGAAAGGGGAGCTCCCCGGGGGGGGGTGGAAAGGGGAGCTCCCCGGGGGGGGGGGGTGGGCACACCGGGGGGAGGAAAGGGGAGCTCCCCGGGGGGGGGTGGAAAGGGGAGCTCCCCGGGGGGGGGGGGTGGGCACACCGGGGGGAGGAAAGGGGAGCTCCCCGTGGGGGGGGTTGGAAAGGGGAGCTCCCCGGGGGGGGGGGGCACACCCGGGGGGGGGGGGGAAGAGGAAGCTCCCCGTGGGGGGGTGGGCACACCCAGGGGGGGGAGGGGGAGCTCCCCGTGGGGGGGTGGGCACACCAGGAAGGGGGGGCAGGGGGAGCTCCCCGTGGGGGGATGGGCACACCGGGGGGGGGGGCAAGGCGAGCTCCCCGTGGGGGGATGGGCACACCAGGAAGGGGGGGCAGGGGGAGCTCCTCGTGGGGGGATGGGCACACCAGGAAGGGGGGGCAGGGGGAGCTCCCCGTGGGGGGATGGGCACACCGGGGGGGGGGGCGAGGCGAGCTCCCCGTGGGGGGATGGGCACACCAGGAAGGGGGGGCAGGGGGAGCTCCCCGTGGGGGGATGGGCACACGGGGGGGGGCAGGGGGAGCTCCCCGTGGGGAGATGGGCACACCGGGGGGGGCAGGGGGAGCTCCCCGTGGGGGGATGGGCACACGGGGGGGGGCAGGGGGAGCTCCTCGTGGGGGGATGGGCACGCGCGGGGCGGAGTCCGCGGAGCCTAGCCCTCCAGCGCTCGGCGAGGGGGCCCGTTACCCAGGAGTCGGCCTGCCTGCTGCCCCGCTTCGCCTGGCTCCGCTCCTTCATGAGGGCCCGGCCGAGCCCCGCGCTTCTCTTCTTCCCCATGCTGGTCCCTCCAGTATCCCAAACGCTTTCCTCCTGGTCTGGTCTCCACCGGCACCCGTCCCTGCCCCGGAAGTCCTCGTCCCGTGAAACGGAAGCAGGATGGGTGAGGGGACCGTGCACGTCGGGGGAGGGGCGCCTACCAATGGGGACCCGTGTCCCCTTCGTCCGTCCGCGGACACGAGACCGGGCTCCCTGGACCCTCAGCAGGATCCGGCCATTGGCCGGAGAGGCCCGAACCGGGGTAGCTAGGCAACGGCACAGGCCGGCCGCGTCCTGTTTTACTGTGTCCGGCGGAAACGCGGCCCCACAGCGAAGCGTTCCGGGATCCCGTGGGTCCGATGGGGCAGGTCAGTCGGCACCTCCGCGCCGGCCGCCAGTGCGCACTGCGGGGCGGCCGAGCCATGAGCTAGGAGACTGGCCAGAGACATGGCCCGGCTCCACGCCCGCGAGCCTGGCTCTCTCTCCTCGTGGGCCCCGTTGTCTGTCTGTCCCCACGGGTGTCCCCTCCTCCGTCCGTCCCTCCATCCATCCCCTGTGCAACCCCCTCCTCCATCCATCCATCCCCTGTGCAACCTCCTCCTCCATCCACCCATCCATCCATCCCCTGTGCAACCTCCTCCTCCATCCATCCATCCATCCCCTGTGCAACCTCCTCCTCCTCCATCCATCCATCCCCTGTGCAACCTCCTCCTCCTCCATCCATCCCCTGTGCAACCCCCTCCTCCTCCATCCATCCATCCCCTGTGCAACCTCCTCCTCCATCCATCCATCCATCCCCTGTGCAACCTCCTCCTCCATCCATCCATCCCCTGTGCAACCTCCTCCTCCTCCATCCATCCATCCCCTGTGCAACCTCCTCCTCCATCCATCCATCCCCTGTGCAACCTCCTCCTCCATCCATCCATCCATCCCCTGTGCAACCTCCTCCTCCATCCATCCATCCATCCCCTGTGCAACCTCCTCCTCCATCCATCCATCCCCTGTGCAACCTCCTCCTCCATCCATCCATCCCCTGTGCAACCTCCTCCTCCATCCATCCATCCATCCCCTGTGCAACCCCCTCCTCCATCCATCCCTCCATCCCCTGTGCAACCTCCTCCTCCATCCATCCATCCATCCCCTGTGCAACCTCCTCCTCCATCCATCCATCCATCCCCTGTGCAACCTCCTCCTCCATCCATCCATCCCCTGTGCAACCTCCTCCTCCATCCATCCATCCCCTGTGCAACCTCCTCCTCCATCCATCCATCCATCCATCCCCTGTGCAACCTCCTCCTCCATCCATCCATACCCTCTGCAACCTCCTCCTCCATCCATCCATCCATCCCCTGTGCAACCTCCTCCTCCTCCATCCATCCATCCCCTGTGCAACCTCCTCCTCCATCCATCCATCCATCCCCTGTGCAACCTCCTCCTCCATCCATCCATCCATCCCCTGTGCAACCTCCTCCTCCATCCATCCATACCCTCTGCAACCTCCTCCATCCATCCATCCATCCATCCCCTGTGCAACCTCCTCCTCCATCCATCCATACCCTCTGCAACCTCCTCCTCCATCCATCCATCCATCCCCTGTGCAACCTCCTCCTCCTCCATCCATCCATCCATCCCCTGTGCAACCTCCTCCTCCATCCATCCATCCATCCCCTGTGCAACCTCCTCCTCCATCCATCCATCCATCCCCTGTGCAACCTCCTCCTCCATCCATCCATACCCTCTGCAACCTCCTCCTCCATCCATCCATCCATCCCCTGTGCAACCTCCTCCTCCTCCATCCATCCATCCATCCCCTGTGCAACCTCCTCCTCCATCCATCCATCCATCCCCTGTGCAACCTCCTCCTCCATCCATCCATCCATCCCCTGTGCAACCTCCTCCTCCATCCATCCATACCCTCTGCAACCTCCTCCTCCATCCATCCATCCATCCCCTGTGCAACCTCCTCCTCCTCCATCCATCCATCCATCCCCTGTGCAACCTCCTCCTCCATCCATCCATCCATCCCCTGTGCAACCTCCTCCTCCATCCATCCATCCATCCCCTGTGCAACCTCCTCCTCCATCCATCCATCCATCCCCTGTGCAACCTCCTCCTCCTCCATCCATCCATCCCCTGTGCAACCTCCTCCTCCATCCATCCATCCATCCCCTGTGCAACCTCCTCCTCCATCCATCCATCCCCTGTGCACCCTCCTCCTCCATCCATCCATCCATCCCCTGTGCAACCTCCTCCTCCTCCATCCATCCATCCCCTGTGCACCCTCCTCCTCCATCCATCCATCCATCCCCTGTGCAACCTCCTCCTCCATCCATCCATCCATCCCCTGTGCAACCTCCTCCTCCTCCATCCATCCATCCCCTGTGCAACCTCCTCCATCCATCCATCCATCCATCCCCTGTGCAACCTCCTCCTCCATCCATCCCCTGTGCAACCTCCTCCTCCTCCATCCATCCCCTGTGCAACCTCCTCCTCCATCCATCCATCCATCCCCTGTGCAACCTCCTCCTCCATCCATCCATCCCCTGTGCAACCTCCTCCTCCATCCATCCATCCCCTGTGCAACCTCCTCCTCCATCCATCCATCCATCCCCTGTGCAACCTCCTCCTCCATCCATCCATCCATCCCCTGTGCAACCCCCTCCTCCATCCATCCCTCCATCCCCTGTGCAACCTCCTCCTCCATCCATCCATCCATCCCCTGTGCAACCTCCTCCTCCTCCATCCATCCATCCCCTGTGCAACCTCCTCCTCCTCCATCCATCCCCTGTGCAACCCCCTCCTCCTCCATCCATCCATCCCCTGTGCAACCTCCTCCTCCATCCATCCATCCATCCCCTGTGCAACCTCCTCCTCCATCCATCCATCCCCTGTGCAACCTCCTCCTCCTCCATCCATCCATCCCCTGTGCAACCTCCTCCTCCATCCATCCATCCCCTGTGCAACCTCCTCCTCCATCCATCCATCCATCCCCTGTGCAACCTCCTCCTCCATCCATCCATCCATCCCCTGTGCAACCTCCTCCTCCATCCATCCATCCCCTGTGCAACCTCCTCCTCCATCCATCCATCCCCTGTGCAACCTCCTCCTCCATCCATCCATCCATCCCCTGTGCAACCCCCTCCTCCATCCATCCCTCCATCCCCTGTGCAACCTCCTCCTCCATCCATCCATCCATCCCCTGTGCAACCTCCTCCTCCATCCATCCATCCATCCCCTGTGCAACCTCCTCCTCCATCCATCCATCCCCTGTGCAACCTCCTCCTCCATCCATCCATCCCCTGTGCAACCTCCTCCTCCATCCATCCATCCATCCATCCCCTGTGCAACCTCCTCCTCCATCCATCCATACCCTCTGCAACCTCCTCCTCCATCCATCCATCCATCCCCTGTGCAACCTCCTCCTCCTCCATCCATCCATCCCCTGTGCAACCTCCTCCTCCATCCATCCATCCATCCCCTGTGCAACCTCCTCCTCCATCCATCCATCCATCCCCTGTGCAACCTCCTCCTCCATCCATCCATACCCTCTGCAACCTCCTCCATCCATCCATCCATCCATCCCCTGTGCAACCTCCTCCTCCATCCATCCATACCCTCTGCAACCTCCTCCTCCATCCATCCATCCATCCCCTGTGCAACCTCCTCCTCCTCCATCCATCCATCCATCCCCTGTGCAACCTCCTCCTCCATCCATCCATCCATCCCCTGTGCAACCTCCTCCTCCATCCATCCATCCATCCCCTGTGCAACCTCCTCCTCCATCCATCCATACCCTCTGCAACCTCCTCCTCCATCCATCCATCCATCCCCTGTGCAACCTCCTCCTCCTCCATCCATCCATCCATCCCCTGTGCAACCTCCTCCTCCATCCATCCATCCATCCCCTGTGCAACCTCCTCCTCCATCCATCCATCCATCCCCTGTGCAACCTCCTCCTCCATCCATCCATCCATCCCCTGTGCAACCTCCTCCTCCTCCATCCATCCATCCCCTGTGCAACCTCCTCCTCCATCCATCCATCCATCCCCTGTGCAACCTCCTCCTCCATCCATCCATCCCCTGTGCACCCTCCTCCTCCATCCATCCATCCATCCCCTGTGCAACCTCCTCCTCCTCCATCCATCCATCCCCTGTGCACCCTCCTCCTCCATCCATCCATCCATCCCCTGTGCAACCTCCTCCTCCATCCATCCATCCATCCCCTGTGCAACCTCCTCCTCCTCCATCCATCCATCCCCTGTGCAACCTCCTCCATCCATCCATCCATCCATCCCCTGTGCAACCTCCTCCTCCATCCATCCCCTGTGCAACCTCCTCCTCCTCCATCCATCCCCTGTGCAACCTCCTCCTCCATCCATCCATCCATCCCCTGTGCAACCTCCTCCTCCATCCATCCATCCCCTGTGCAACCTCCTCCTCCATCCATCCATCCCCTGTGCACCCTCCTCCTCCATCCATCCATCCATCCCCTGTGCAACCTCCTCCTCCTCCATCCATCCATCCCCTGTGCACCCTCCTCCTCCATCCATCCATCCATCCCCTGTGCAACCTCCTCCTCCATCCATCCATCCATCCCCTGTGCAACCTCCTCCTCCTCCATCCATCCATCCCCTGTGCAACCTCCTCCATCCATCCATCCATCCCCTGTGCAACCTCCTCCTCCATCCATCCCCTGTGCAACCTCCTCCTCCTCCATCCATCCCCTGTGCAACCTCCTCCTCCTCCATCCATCCATCCCCTGTGCACCCTCCTCCTCCATCCATCCATCCATCCCCTGTGCAACCTCCTCCTCCATCCATCCATCCATCCCCTGTGCAACCTCCTCCTCCTCCATCCATCCATCCCCTGTGCAACCTCCTCCATCCATCCATCCATCCATCCCCTGTGCAACCTCCTCCTCCATCCATCCCCTGTGCAACCTCCTCCTCCTCCATCCATCCCCTGTGCAACCTCCTCCTCCATCCATCCATCCATCCCCTGTGCAACCTCCTCCTCCATCCATCCATCCCCTGTGCAACCTCCTCCTCCATCCATCCATCCCCTGTGCACCCTCCTCCTCCATCCATCCATCCATCCCCTGTGCAACCTCCTCCTCCTCCATCCATCCATCCCCTGTACACCCTCCTCCTCCATCCATCCATCCATCCCCTGTGCAACCTCCTCCTCCATCCATCCATCCATCCCCTGTGCAACCTCCTCCTCCTCCATCCATCCATCCCCTGTGCAACCTCCTCCATCCATCCATCCATCCATCCCCTGTGCAACCTCCTCCTCCATCCATCCCCTGTGCAACCTCCTCCTCCTCCATCCATCCCCTGTGCAACCTCCTCCTCCATCCATCCATCCATCCCCTGTGCAACCTCCTCCTCCATCCATCCATCCATCCCCTGTGCACCCTCCTCCTCCATCCATCCATCCCCTGTGCAACCTCCTCCTCCATCCATCCATCCATCCCCTGTGCAACCTCCTCCTCCTCCATCCATCCATCCCCTGTGCAACCTCCTCCTCCTCCATCCATCCATCCCCTGTGCAACCTCCTCCTCCTCCATCCATCCATCCCCTGTGCAACCTCCTCCTCCATCCATCCATCCATCCCCTGTGCAACCTCCTCCTCCATCCATCCATCCATCCGTCCCCTGTGCAACCTCCTCCTCCATCCATCCCCTGTGCAACCTCCTCCTCCTCCATCCATCCGTCCCCTGTGCAACCTCCTCCTCCATCCATCCATCCATCCCCTGTGCAACCTCCTCCTCCATCCATCCCTCCATCCCCTGTGCAACCTCCTCCTCCATCCATCCATCCCCTGTGCAACCTCCTCCTCCTCCATCCATCCATCCATCCCCTGTGCAACCTCCTCCTCCATCCATCCATCCATCCCCTGTGCAACCCCCTCCTCCATCCATCCATCCATCCCCTGTGCAACCTCCTCCTCCTCCATCCATCCATCCCCTGTGCAACCTCCTCCTCCATCCCTCCATCCATCCCCTGTGCAACCTCCTCCTCCATCCATCCCTCCATCCCCTGTGCAACCTCCTCCATCCATCCATCCATCCCCTGTGCAACCTCCTCCTCCATCCATCCATCCATCCGTCCCCTGTGCAACCTCCTCCTCCATCCATCCCCTGTGCAACCTCCTCCTCCTCCATCCATCCGTCCCCTGTGCAACCTCCTCCTCCATCCATCCATCCATCCCCTGTGCAACCTCCTCCTCCATCCATCCCTCCATCCCCTGTGCAACCTCCTCCTCCATCCATCCATCCCCTGTGCAACCTCCTCCTCCTCCATCCATCCATCCATCCCCTGTGCAACCTCCTCCTCCATCCATCCATCCATCCCCTGTGCAACCTCCTCCTCCATCCATCCATCCATCCGTCCCCTGTGCAACCTCCTCCTCCATCCATCCATCCGTCCCCTGTGCAACCTCCTCCTCCATCCATCCCCTGTGCAACCTCCTCCTCCTCCATCCATCCGTCCCCTGTGCAACCTCCTCCTCCATCCATCCATCCATCCCCTGTGCAACCTCCTCCTCCATCCATCCCTCCATCCCCTGTGCAACCTCCTCCTCCATCCATCCATCCCCTGTGCAACCTCCTCCTCCATCCATCCATCCATCCCCTGTGCAACCTCCTCCTCCATCCATCCATCCATCCCCTGTGCAACCTCCTCCTCCATCCATCCATACATCCCCTGTGCAACCTCCTCCTCCATCCATCCATCCATCCCCTGTGCAACCTCCTCCTCCATCCATCCATCCATCCATCCATCCCCTGTGCAACCTCCTCCTCCATCCATCTATCCATCCCCTGTGCAACCTCCTCCTCCATCCATCCATCCATCCCCTGTGCAACCTCCTCCTCCTCCATCCATCCATCCGTCCCCTGTGCAACCTCCTCCTCCTCCATCCATCCATCCGTCCCCTGTGCAACCTCCTCCTCCATCCCTCCATCCCCTGTGCAACCTCCTCCTCCATCCATCCATCCCCTGTGCAACCTCCTCCTCCATCTATCCATCCATCCATCCCCTGTGCAACCTCCTCCTCCATCCATCCATCCCCTGTGCAACCTCCTCATCCATCCATCCAACCATCCATCCCCTGTGCAACCTCCTCCTCCATCCATCCATCCCCTGTGCAACCTCCTCCTCCATCTATCCATCCATCCATCCCCTGTGCAACCTCCTCCTCCATCCATCCATCCCCTGTGCAACCTCCTCCTCCATCCATCCATCCCCTGTGCAACCTCCTCATCCATCCATCCAACCATCCATCCCCTGTGCAACCTCCTCCTCCATCCATCCATCCCCTGTGCAACCTCCTCCTCCATCCATCCAACCATCCATCCCCTGTGCAACCTCCTCCTCCATCCATCCATCCCCTGTGCAACCTCCTCCTCCATCCATCCAACCATCCATCCCCTGTGCAACCTCCTCCTCCATCCATCCATCCCCTGTGCAACCTCCTCCTCCATCCATCCATCCCCTGTGCAACCTCCTCCTCCATCTATCCATCCATCCATCCCCTGTGCAACCTCCTCCTCCATCCATCCATCCCCTGTGCAACCTCCTCCTCCATCCATCCAACCATCCATCCCCTGTGCAACCTCCTCCTCCATCCATCCATCCCCTGTGCAACCTCCTCCTCCATCCATCCAACCATCCATCCCCTGTGCAACCTCCTCCTCCATCCCTCCATCCCCTGTGCAACCTCCTCCTCCATCCATCCATCCCCTGTGCAACCTCCTCCTCCATCCATCCATCCATCCGTCCCCTGTGCAACCTCCTCCTCCATCCATCCCCTGTGCAACCTCCTCCTCCTCCATCCATCCGTCCCCTGTGCAACCTCCTCCTCCATCCATCCATCCATCCCCTGTGCAACCTCCTCCTCCTCCATCCATCCATCCGTCCCCTGTGCAACCTCCTCCTCCATCCCTCCATCCCCTGTGCAACCTCCTCCTCCATCCATCCATCCCCTGTGCAACCTCCTCCTCCATCTATCCATCCATCCATCCCCTGTGCAACCTCCTCCTCCATCAATCCATCCCCTGTGCAACCTCCTCATCCATCCATCCAACCATCCATCCCCTGTGCAACCTCCTCCTCCATCCATCCATCCCCTGTGCAACCTCCTCCTCCATCTATCCATCCATCCATCCCCTGTGCAACCTCCTCCTCCATCCATCCATCCCCTGTGCAACCTCCTCCTCCATCCATCCATCCCCTGTGCAACCTCCTCATCCATCCATCCAACCATCCATCCCCTGTGCAACCTCCTCCTCCATCCATCCATCCCCTGTGCAACCTCCTCCTCCATCCATCCAACCATCCATCCCCTGTGCAACCTCCTCCTCCATCCATCCATCCCCTGTGCAACCTCCTCCTCCATCCATCCAACCATCCATCCCCTGTGCAACCTCCTCCTCCATCCATCCATCCCCTGTGCAACCTCCTCCTCCATCCATCCATCCCCTGTGCAACCTCCTCCTCCATCTATCCATCCATCCATCCCCTGTGCAACCTCCTCCTCCATCCATCCATCCCCTGTGCAACCTCCTCCTCCATCCATCCATCCCCTGTGCAACCTCCTCATCCATCCATCCAACCATCCATCCCCTGTGCAACCTCCTCCTCCATCCATCCATCCCCTGTGCAACCTCCTCCTCCATCCATCCAACCATCCATCCCCTGTGCAACCTCCTCCTCCATCCATCCATCCCCTGTGCAACCTCCTCCTCCATCCATCCAACCATCCATCCCCTGTGCAACCTCCTCCTCAATCCATCCAACCATCCCCTGTGCAACCTCCTCCTCCATCCATCCATCCATCCATCCCCTGTGCAACCTCCTCCTCCATCCATCCATCCATCCCCTGTGCAACCTCCTCCTCCATCCATCCATCCCCTGTGCAACCTCCTCATCCATCCATCCAACCATCCATCCCCTGTGCAACCTCCTCCTCCATCCATCCATCCCCTGTGCAACCTCCTCATCCATCCATCCAACCATCCATCCCCTGTGCAACCTCCTCCTCCATCCATCCATCCCCTGTGCAACCTCCTCCTCCATCCATCCAACCATCCATCCCCTGTGCAACCTCCTCCTCCATCCATCCATCCCCTGTGCAACCTCCTCCTCCATCCATCCAACCATCCATCCCCTGTGCACCCTCCTCCTCCATCCATCCATCCATCCCCTGTGCAACCTCCTCCTCCATCCATCCATCCCCTGTGCAACCTCCTCCTCCATCTATCCATCCATCCCCTGTGCAACCTCCTCCTCCATCCATCCACCCCCTGTGCAACCTCCTCCTCCATCTATCCATCCATCCATCCCCTGTGCAACCTCCTCCTCCATCCATCCATCCATCCCCTGTGCAACCTCCTCCATCCATCCATCCATCCGTCCCCTGTGCAACCTCCCCCTCCATCCATCCATCCGTCCCCTGTGCAACCTCCTCCTCCATCCATCCATCCTTCCCCTGTGCAACCTCCTCCTCCATCCATCCATCCCCTGTGCAACCTCCTCCTCCATCCATCCATCCATCCGTCCCCTGTGCAACCTCCCCCTCCATCCATCCATCCTTCCCCTGTGCAACCTCCTCCTCCATCCCTCCATCCCCTGTGCAACCTCCTCCTCCATCCATCCATCCCCTGTGCAACCTCCTCCATCCATCCATCCATCCATCCCCTGTGCAACCTCCTCCTCCATCCATCCATCCGTCCCCTGTGCAACCTCCTCCTCCATCCATCCATCCATCCCCTGTGCAACCTCCTCCTCCATCCATCCATCCGTCCCCTGTGCAACCTCCTCCTCCATCCATCCATCCATCCCCTGTGCAACCTCCTCCTCCATCCATCCATCCGTCCCCTGTGCAACCTCCTCCTCCATCCATCCATCCCCTGTGCAACCTCCTCCTCCATCCATCCATCCATCCCCTGTGCAACCCCCTCCTCCATCCATCCATCCATCCATCCGTCCCCTGTGCAACCTCCTCCTCCATCCATCCATCCATCCCCTGTGCAACCTCCTCCTCCATCCATCCATCCATCCATCCCCTGTGCAACCTCCTCCTCCATCCATCCATCCCCTGTGCAACCTCCTCCTCCATCCATCCATCCATCCCCTGTGCAACCTCCTCCTCCATCCATCCATCCATCCATCCCCTGTGCAACCTCCTCCTCCATCCATCCATCCCCTGTGCAACCTCCTCCATCCATCCATCCATCCATCCATCCCCTGTGCAACCTCCTCCTCCATCCATCCATCCCCTGTGCAACCTCCTCCTCCTCCGTCCATCCATCCATCCCCTGTGCAACCTCCTCCATCCATCCATCCATCCATCCATCCCCTGTGCAACCTCCTCCTCCGTCCATCCATCCCCTGTGCAACCTCCTCCTCCTCCATCCATCCCCTGTGCAACCTCCTCCTCCTCCATCCATCCCCTGTGCAACCTCCTCCTCCATCCATCCATCCATCCCCTGTGCAACCTCCTCCTCCATCCCTCCATCCATCCATCCCCTGTGCAACCTCCTCCTCCATCCATCCATCCATCCCCTGTGCACCCTCCTCCTCCATCCATCCATCCATCCCCTGAGCAACCTCCTCCTCCATCCATCCATCCATCCCCTGTGCAACCTCCTCCTCCATCCATCCATCCATCCCCTGTGCAACCTCCTCCTCCATCCATCCATCCATCCCCTGTGCAACCTCCTCCTCCATCCCTCCATCCATCCATCCCCTGTGCAACCTCCTCCTCCATCCATCCATCCATCCCCTGTGCACCCTCCTCCTCCATCCATCCATCCATCCCCTGTGCAACCTCCTCCTCCATCCATCCATCCATCCCCTGTGCAACCTCCTCCTCCATCCATCCATCCATCCCCTGTGCAACCTCCTCCTCCATCCATCCATCCATCCCCTGTGCAACCTCCTCCTCCATCCATCCATCTATCCATCCCCTGTGCAACCTCCTCCTCCATCCATCCATCCATCCCCTGTGCAACCTCCTCCTCCATCCATCCATCCATCCCCTGTGCAACCTCCTCCTCCATCCATCCATCCCCTGTGCAACCTCCTCCTCCATCCATCCATCCATCCCCTGTGCAACCTCCTCCTCCTCCATCCATCCATCCGTCCCCTGTGCAACCTCCTCCTCCATCCCTCCATCCCCTGTGCAACCTCCTCCTCCATCCATCCATCCCCTGTGCAACCTCCTCCTCCATCTATCCATCCATCCATCCCCTGTGCAACCTCCTCCTCCATCCATCCATCCCCTGTGCAACCTCCTCATCCATCCATCCAACCATGCATCCCCTGTGCAACCTCCTCCTCCATCCATCCATCCCCTGTGCAACCTCCTCCTCCATCTATCCATCCATCCATCCCCTGTGCAACCTCCTCCTCCATCCATCCATCCCCTGTGCAACCTCCTCCTCCATCCATCCATCCCCTGTGCAACCTCCTCATCCATCCATCCAACCATCCATCCCCTGTGCAACCTCCTCCTCCATCCATCCATCCCCTGTGCAACCTCCTCCTCCATCCATCCAACCATCCATCCCCTGTGCAACCTCCTCCTCCATCCATCCATCCCCTGTGCAACCTCCTCCTCCATCCATCCAACCATCCATCCCCTGTGCAACCTCCTCCTCCATCCATCCAACCATCCCCTGTGCAACCTCCTCCTCCATCCATCCATCCATCCATCCCCTGTGCAACCTCCTCCTCCATCCATCCATCCATCCCCTGTGCAACCTCCTCCTCCATCCATCCATCCCCTGTGCAACCTCCTCATCCATCCATCCAACCATCCATCCCCTGTGCAACCTCCTCCTCCATCCATCCATCCCCTGTGCAACCTCCTCATCCATCCATCCAACCATCCATCCCCTGTGCAACCTCCTCCTCCATCCATCCATCCCCTGTGCAACCTCCTCCTCCATCCATCCAACCATCCATCCCCTGTGCAACCTCCTCCTCCATCCATCCATCCCCTGTGCAACCTCCTCCTCCATCCATCCAACCATCCATCCCCTGTGCACCCTCCTCCTCCATCCATCCATCCATCCCCTGTGCAACCTCCTCCTCCATCCATCCATCCCCTGTGCAACCTCCTCCTCCATCTATCCATCCATCCCCTGTGCAACCTCCTCCTCCATCCATCCACCCCCTGTGCAACCTCCTCCTCCATCTATCCATCCATCCATCCCCTGTGCAACCTCCTCCTCCATCCATCCATCCCCTGTGCAACCTCCTCCTCCATCCATCCATCCATCCCCTGTGCAACCTCCTCCATCCATCCATCCATCCGTCCCCTGTGCAACCTCCCCCTCCATCCATCCATCCGTCCCCTGTGCAACCTCCTCCTCCATCCATCCATCCTTCCCCTGTGCAACCTCCTCCTCCATCCATCCATCCCCTGTGCAACCTCCTCCTCCATCCATCCATCCATCCGTCCCCTGTGCAACCTCCCCCTCCATCCATCCATCCTTCCCCTGTGCAACCTCCTCCTCCATCCCTCCATCCCCTGTGCAACCTCCTCCTCCATCCATCCATCCCCTGTGCAACCTCCTCCATCCATCCATCCATCCATCCCCTGTGCAACCTCCTCCTCCATCCATCCATCCGTCCCCTGTGCAACCTCCTCCTCCATCCATCCATCCATCCCCTGTGCAACCTCCTCCTCCATCCATCCATCCGTCCCCTGTGCAACCTCCTCCTCCATCCATCCATCCATCCCCTGTGCAACCTCCTCCTCCATCCATCCATCCGTCCCCTGTGCAACCTCCTCCTCCATCCATCCATCCCCTGTGCAACCTCCTCCTCCATCCATCCATCCATCCCCTGTGCAACCCCCTCCTCCATCCATCCATCCATCCATCCCCTGTGCAACCTCCTCCTCCATCCATCCATCCATCCATCCGTCCCCTGTGCAACCTCCTCCTCCATCCATCCATCCATCCCCTGTGCAACCTCCTCCTCCATCCATCCATCCATCCATCCCCTGTGCAACCTCCTCCTCCATCCATCCATCCCCTGTGCAACCTCCTCCTCCATCCATCCATCCATCCCCTGTGCAACCTCCTCCTCCATCCATCCATCCATCCATCCCCTGTGCAACCTCCTCCTCCATCCATCCATCCCCTGTGCAACCTCCTCCATCCATCCATCCATCCATCCATCCCCTGTGCAACCTCCTCCTCCATCCATCCATCCCCTGTGCAACCTCCTCCTCCTCCATCCATCCATCCATCCCCTGTGCAACCTCCTCCATCCATCCATCCATCCATCCATCCCCTGTGCAACCTCCTCCTCCGTCCATCCATCCCCTGTGCAACCTCCTCCTCCTCCATCCATCCCCTGTGCAACCTCCTCCTCCTCCATCCATCCCCTGTGCAACCTCCTCCTCCATCCATCCATCCATCCCCTGTGCAACCTCCTCCTCCATCCCTCCATCCATCCATCCCCTGTGCAACCTCCTCCTCCATCCATCCATCCATCCCCTGTGCACCCTCCTCCTCCATCCATCCATCCATCCCCTGAGCAACCTCCTCCTCCATCCATCCATCCATCCCCTGTGCAACCTCCTCCTCCATCCATCCATCCATCCCCTGTGCAACCTCCTCCTCCATCCATCCATCCATCCCCTGTGCAACCTCCTCCTCCATCCCTCCATCCATCCATCCCCTGTGCAACCTCCTCCTCCATCCATCCATCCATCCCCTGTGCACCCTCCTCCTCCATCCATCCATCCATCCCCTGTGCAACCTCCTCCTCCATCCATCCATCCATCCCCTGTGCAACCTCCTCCTCCATCCATCCATCCATCCCCTGTGCAACCTCCTCCTCCATCCATCCATCCATCCCCTGTGCAACCTCCTCCTCCATCCATCCATCTATCCATCCCCTGTGCAACCTCCTCCTCCATCCATCCATCCATCCCCTGTGCAACCTCCTCCTCCATCCATCCATCCATCCCCTGTGCAACCTCCTCCTCCATCCATCCATCCCCTGTGCAACCTCCTCCTCCATCCATCCATCCATCCCCTGTGCAACCTCCTCATCCATCCATACATCCCCTGTGCAACCTCCTCCTCCATCCATCCATCCATCCCCTGTGCAACCTCCTCTATCCATCCATCCATCCCCTGTGCAACCTCCTCCATCCATCCATCCATCCATCCCCTGTGCAACCTCCTCCTCCATCCATCCATCCCCTGTGCAACCTCGTCCTCCATCCATGCATCCATCCCCTGTGCAACCTCCTCCATCCATCCCTCCATCCCCTGTGCAACCTCCTCCTCCATCCATCCATCCCCTGTGCACCCTCCTCCTCCATCCATCCCTCCATCCATCCCCTGTGCAACCTCCTCCTCCATCCATCCATCCATCCATCCCCTGTGCAACCTCCTCCTCCATCCATCCATCCGTCCCCTGTGCAACCTCCTCCTCCATCCATCCCTCCATCCCCTGTGCACCCTCCTCCTCCATCGATCCCTCCATCCCCTGTGCAACCTCCTCCATCCATCCCTCCATCCCCTGTGCAACCTCCTCCTCCATCCATCCATCCCCTGTGCAACCTCCTGCTCCATCCATCCATCCATCCGTCCCCTGTGCAACCTCCTCCTCCATCCATCCATCCATCCATCCCCTGTGCAACCTCCTCCTCCATCCATCCATCCATCCGTCCCCTGTGCAACCTCCTCCTCCATCCATCCATCCATCCGTCCCCTGTGCAACCTCCTCCTCCATCCATCCATCCATCCATCCCCTGTGCAACCTCCTCCTCCATCCATCCATCCCCTGTGCAACCTCCTCCTCCATCCATCCATCCATCCCCTGTGCAACCTCCTTCTCCATCCATCCATCCATCCCCTGTGCAACCTCCTCCTCCATCCATCCATCCATCCCCTGTGCAACCTCCTCCTCCATCCATCCATCCATCCCCTGTGCAACCTCCTCCTCCATCCATCCATCCATCCCCTGTGCAACCTCCTCCTCCATCCATCCATCCCCTGTGCAACCTCCTCCATCCATCCATCCATCCATCCCCTGTGCAACCTCCTCCATCCATCCAACCATCCATCCCCTGTGCAACCTCCTCCTCCATCCATCCATCCGTCCCCTGTGCAACCTCCTCCTCCATCCATCCCTCCATCCCCTATGCAACCTCCTCCTCCATCCATCCATCCGTCCCCTGTGCAACCTCCTCCATCCATCCAACCATCCATCCCCTGTGCAACCTCCTCCTCCATCCATCCATCCGTCCCCTGTGCAACCTCCTCCTCCATCCATCCATCCCCTGTGCAACCTCCTCCTCCATCCATCCCTCCATCCCCTGTGCAACCTCCTCCATCCATCCATCCATCCGTCCCCTGTGCAACCTCCTCCTCCATCCATCCATCCTCTCTGCAACCTCCTCCTCCATCCATCCATCCGTCCCCTGTGCAACCTCCTCCTCCATCCATCCATCCCCTGTGCAACCTCCTCCTCCATCCATCCCTCCATCCCCTGTGCAACCTCCTCCATCCATCCATCCATCCGTCCCCTGTGCAACCTCCTCCTCCATCCATCCATCCATCCCCTGTGCAACCTCCTCCTCCATCCATCCATCCCCTGTGCAACCTCCTCCTCCATCCATCCCTCCATCCCCTGTGCAACCTCCTCCATCCATCCCTCCATCCCCTGTGCAGCCTCCTCCATCCATCCCCTGTGCAACCTCCTCCATCCATCCCTCCATCCCCTGTGCAACCTCCTCCATCCGTCCCCTGTGCAACCTCCTCCATCCATCCAACCATCCATCCCCTGTGCAACCTCCTCCTCCATCCATCCATCCCTCCATCCCCTGT
The DNA here is from genome assembly GCA_033296515.1 of Macrochelys suwanniensis. NCBI lineage: Eukaryota > Metazoa > Chordata > Testudines > Chelydridae > Macrochelys > Macrochelys suwanniensis. The sequence goes on along the minus strand of CM065783.1, from coordinate 1,114,016 downwards.
GCAACCTCCTCCTCCATCCATCCATCCCTCCATCCCCTGTGCAACCTCCTCCTCCATCCATCCATCCATCCGTCCCCTGTGCAACCTCCTCCTCCATCCATCCATCCATCCCATGTGCAACCTCCTCCTCCATCCATCCAACCATCCATCCCCTGTGCAACCCCCTCCTCCATCCATCCATCCCCTGTGCAACCTCCACCTCCATCCATCCATCCCCTGTGCAACCTCCTCCTCCATCCATCCCTCCATCCCCTGTGCAACCTCCTCCATCCATCCCTCCATCCCCTGTGCAACCTCCTCCATCCATCCCCTGTGCAACCTCCTCCATCCATCCGTCCCCTGTACAACCTCCTCCATCCATCCAACCATCCATCCCCTGTGCAACCTCCTCCTCCATCCATCCAACCATCCATCCCCTGTGCAACCTCCTCCTCCATCCATCCATCCCTCCATCCCCTGTGCAACCTCCTCCTCCATCCATCCATCCCTCCATCCCCTGTGCAACCTCCTCCTCCATCCATCCATCCATCCGTCCCGTGTGCAACCTCCTCCTCCATCCATCCATCCATCCCCTGTGCAACCTCCTCCTCCATCCATCCAACCATCCATCCCCTGTGCAACCCCCTCCTCCATCCATCCATCCCCTGTGCAACCTCCTCCTCCATCCATCCATCCATCCCCTGTGCAACCTCCTCCTCCATCCATCCCTCCATCCCCTGTGCAACCTCCTCCTCCATCCATCCCTCCATCCCCTGTGCAACCTCCTCCTCCATCCATCCATCCATCCATCCCCTGTGCAACCCCCTCCTCCATCCATCCATCCCCTGTGCAACCTCCTCCTCCATCCATCCATCCATCCCCTGTGCAACCTCCTCCTCCATCCATCCCTCCATCCCCTGTGCAACCTCCTCCTCCATCCATCCATCCATCCCCTGTGCAACCTCCTCCTCCATCCATCCATCCATCCATCCCCTGTGCAACCTCCTCCTCCATCCATCCATCCGTCCCCTGTGCAACCTCCTCCTCCATCCATCCATCCCCTGTGCACCCTCCTCCTCCATCCATCCATCCATCCACTGTGCAACCTCCTCCATCCATCCATCCATCCGTCCCCTGTGCAACCTCCTCCTCCATCCATCCATCCATCCCCTGTGCAACCTCCTCCTCCATCCATCCATCCATCCATCCCCTGTGAAACCTCCTCCTCCATCCATCCATCCATCCCCTCTGCAACCTCCTCCTCCATCCATCCATCCATCCCCTGTGCAACCTCCTCCTCCATCCATCCATCCATCCATCCCCTGTGCAACCTCCTCCTCCATCCATCCATCCCCTGTGCAACCTCCTCCTCCATCCATCCATCCATCCATCCCCTGTGCAAACTCCTCCTCCATCCATCCATCCATCCCCTGTGCAACCTCCTCCTCCATCCATCCATCCCCTGTGCAACCTCCTCCTCCATCCATCCATCCGTCCCCTGTGCAACCTCCTCCTCCATCCATCCATCCGTCCCCTGTGCAACCTCCTCCTCCATCCATCCATCCATCCCCTGTGCAACCTCCTCCTCCATCCATCCATCCATCCCCTGTGCAACCTCCTCCTCCATCCATCCATCCATCCCCTGTGCAACCTCCTCCTCCATCCATCCATCCATCCATCCCCTGTGCAACCTCCTCCTCCATCCATCCATCCCCTGTGCAACCTCCTCCTCCATCCATCCATCCATCCCCTGTGCAAACTCCTCCTCCATCCATCCATCCATCCCCTGTGCAACCTCCTCCTCCATCCATCCATCCCCTGTGCAACCTCCTCCTCCATCCATCCATCCATCCCCTGTGCAACCTCCTCCTCCTCCATCCATCCATCCCCTGTGCAACCTCCTCCTCCATCCATCCATCCATCCCCTGTGCAACCTCCTCCTCCATCCATCCATCCATCCCCTGTGCAACCTCCTCCTCCATCCATCCATCCGTCCCCTGTGCAACCTCCTCCTCCATCCATCCATCCATCCCCTGTGCAACCTCCTCCTCCATCCATCCATCCATCCCCTGTGCAACCTCCTCCTCCATCCATCCATCCATCCCCTGTGCAACCTCCTCCTCCATCCATCCATCCGTCCCCTGTGCAACCTCCTCCTCCATCCATCCATCCATCCCCTGTGCAACCTCCTCCTCCTCCATCCATCCATCCCCTGTGCAACCTCCTCCTCCATCCATCCATCCATCCCCTGTGCACCCTCCTCCTCCATCCATCCATCCCCTGTGCAACCTCCTCCTCCATCCATCCATCCCCTGTGCAACCTCCTCCTCCATCCATCCATCCATCCCCTGTGCAACCTCCTCCTCCATCCATCCATCCATCCCCTGTGCAACTTCCTCCTCCATCCATCCATCCATACCCTGTGCAACCTCCTCCTCCTCCATCCATCCATCCCCTGTGCAACCTCCTCCTCCATCCATCCGTCCATACCCTGTGCAACCTCCTCCTCCATCCATCCATCCATCCCCTGTGCAACCTCCTCCTCCATCCATCCATCCCCTGTGCAACCTCCTCCTCCATCCCTCCATCCATCCCCTGTGCAACCTCCTCCTCCTCCATCCATCCATCCCCTGTGCAACCTCCTCCTCCTCAATCCATCCATCCCCTGTGCAACCTCCTCCTCCTCAATCCATCCATCCCCTGTGCAACCTCCTCCTCCATCCATCCATCCATCCGTCCCCTGTGCAACCTCCTCCTCCATCCATCCCCTGTGCAACCTCCTCCTCCATCCATCCCCTGTGCAACCTCCTCCTCCATCCATCCATCCATCCATCCCCTGTGCAACCTCCTCCTCCATCCATCCATCCATCCCCTGTGCAACCTCCTCCTCCATCCATCCATCCCCTGTGCAACCTCCTCCTCCATCCATCCAACCATCCCCTGTGCAACCTCCTCCATCCATCCATCCCCTGTGCAACCTCCTCCATCCATCCATCCATCCATCCATCCATCCCCTGTGCAACCTCCTCCTCCATCCATCCCCTGTGCAACCTCCTCCTCCTCCATCCATCCATCCCCTGTGCAACCTCCTCCTCCTCAATCCATCCATCCCCTGTGCAACCTCCTCCTCCTCAATCCATCCATCCCCTGTGCAACCTCCTCCTCCATCCATCCATCCATCCGTCCCCTGTGCAACCTCCTCCTCCATCCATCCCCTGTGCAACCTCCTCCTCCATCCATCCCCTGTGCAACCTCCTCCTCCATCCATCCATCCATCCATCCCCTGTGCAACCTCCTCCTCCATCCATCCATCCATCCCCTGTGCAACCTCCTCCTCCATCCATCCATCCCCTGTGCAACCTCCTCCTCCATCCATCCAACCATCCCCTGTGCAACCTCCTCCATCCATCCATCCCCTGTGCAACCTCCTCCATCCATCCATCCATCCATCCATCCCCTGTGCAACCTCCTCCTCCATCCATCCATCCATCCCCTGTGCATCCTCCTCCTCCATCCATCCATCCATCCATCCCCTGTGCAACCTCCTCCTCCATCCATCCATCCATCCCCTGTGCAACCTCCTCCTCCATCCATCCATCCCCTGTGCAACCTCCTCCATCCATCCATCCATCCATCCCCTGTGCAGCCTCCTCCTCCATCCATCCATCCATCCCCTGTGCAACCTCCTCCTCCATCCATCCATCCCCTGTGCAACCTCGTACTCCATCCATCCATCCATCCATCCCCTGTGCAACCTCCTCCTCCATCCATCCATCCCCTGTGCAACCTCCTCCATCCATCCATCCATCCATCCCCTGTGCAACCTCCTCCTCCATCCATCCATCCCCTGTGCAACCTCCTCCTCCATCCATCCATCCATCCCCTGTGCAACCTCCTCCTCCATCCATCCATCCATCCATCCCCTGTGCAACCTCCTCCTCCATCCATCCATCCCCTGTGCAACCTCCTCCTCCATCCATCCATCCCCTGTGCAACCTCCTCCTCCATCCATCCATCCATCCCCTGTGCAACCTCCTCCTCCATCCATCCATCCCCTGTGCAACCTCCTCCTCCATCCATCCATCCATCCCCTGTGCAACCTCCTCCATCCATCCATCCATCCATCCCCTGTGCAACCTCCTCCTCCATCCATCCATCCCCTGTGCAACCTCCTCCTCCATCCATCCATCCATCCCCTGTGCAACCTCCTCCATCCATCCATCCATCCATCCCCTGTGCAACCTCCTCCTCCATCCATCCATCCCCTGTGCAACCTCCTCCTCCATCCATCCATCCCCTGTGCAACCTCCTCCTCCATCCATCCCTCCATCCCCTGTGCAACCTCCTCCTCCATCCATCCATCCCCTGTGCAAACTCCTCCTCCATCCATCCCTCCATCCCCTGTGCAACCTCCTCCTCCATCCATCCCTCCATCCCCTGTGCAACCTCCTCCTCCATCCATCCGTCCCCTGTGCAACCTCCTCCTCCATCCATCCGTCCCCTGTGCAACCTCCTCCTCCATCCATCCATCCATCCCCTGTGCAACCTCCTCCTCCATCCATCCATCCATCCCGTGTGCAACCTCCTCCTCCATCCATCCATCCCCTGTGCAACCTCCTCCTCCATCCATCCATCCATCCCCTGTGCAACCTCCTCCTCCATCCATCCATCCCCTGTGCAACCTCCTCCTCCATCCATCCATCCCCTGTGCAACCTCCTCCTCCATCCATCCATCCATCCCCTGTGCAACCCCCTCCTCCATCCCTCCATCCATCCATCCCCTGTGCAACCTCCTCCTCCATCCATCCATCCATCCCCTGTGCAACCTCCTCATCCATCCATCCATCCATCCCCTGTGCACCCTCCTCCTCCATCCATCCATCCCCTGTGCAACCTCCTCCTCCATCCATCCATCCCCTGTGCAACCTCCTCCTCCATCCATCCATCCATCCCCTGTGCAACCCCCTCTTCCATCCCTCCATCCATCCATCCCCTGTGCAACCTCCTCCTCCATCCATCCCTCCATCCCCTGTGCAACCTCCTCCTCCATCCATCCATCCCCTGTGCAACCTCCTCCTCCATCCATCCATCCATCCCCTGTGCAACCTCCTCCTCCATCCATCCATCCCCTGTGCAACCTCCTCCTCCATCCATCCATCCATCCATCCCCTGTGCAACCTCCTCCTCCATCCATCCATCCCATGTGCAACCTCCTCCTCCATCCATCCATCCCCTGTGCAACCTCCTCCTCCATCCATCCCTCCATCCCCTGCGCAACCTCCTCCTCCATCCATCCGTCCCCTGTGCAACCTCCTCCTCCATCCATCCATCCATCCCCTGTGCAACCTCCTCCTCCATCCATCCATCCATCCCCTGTGCAACCTCCTCCTCCATCCATCCATCCCCTGTGCAACCTCCCCCTCCATCCATCCATCCCCTGTGCAACCTCCTCCTCCATCCATCCATCCCCTGTGCAACCTCCTCCTCCATCCATCCATCCCCTGTGCAACCTCCTCCTCCATCCATCCATCCATCCCCTGTGCAACCTCCTCCTCCATCCATCCATCCCCTGTGCAACCTCCTCCTCCATCCATCCCTCCATCCCCTGTGCAACCTCCTCCTCCATCCATCCATCCCCTGTGCAAACTCCTCCTCCATCCATCCCTCCATCCCCTGTGCAACCTCCTACTCCATCCATCCCTCCATCCCCTGTGCAACCTCCTCCTCCATCCATCCGTCCCCTGTGCAACCTCCTCCTCCATCCATCCGTCCCCTGTGCAACCTCCTCCTCCATCCATCCATCCATCCCCTGTGCAACCTCCTCCTCCATCCATCCATCCATCCCCTGTGCAACCTCCTCCTCCATCCATCCATGCCCTGTGCAACCTCCTCCTCCATCCATCCATCCATCCCCTGTGCAACCTCCTCCTCCATCCATCCATCCCCTGTGCAACCTCCTCCTCCATCCATCCATCCCCTGTGCAACCTCCTCCTCCATCCATCCATCCATCCCCTGTGCAACCCCCTCCTCCATCCCTCCATCCATCCATCCCCTGTGCAACCTCCTCCTCCATCCATCCATCCATCCCCTGTGCAACCTCCTCATCCATCCATCCATCCATCCCCTGTGCACCCTCCTCCTCCATCCATCCATCCCCTGTGCAACCTCCTCCTCCATCCATCCATCCCCTGTGCAACCTCCTCCTCCATCCATCCATCCATCCCCTGTGCAACCCCCTCCTCCATCCCTCCATCCATCCATCCCCTGTGCAACCTCCTCCTCCATCCATCCATCCATCCCCTGTGCAACCTCCTCCTCCATCCATCCATCCATCCCCTGTGCAACCTCCTCCTCCATCCATCCATCCCCTGTGCAACCTCCTCCTCCATCCATCCATCCATCCATCCCCTGTGCAACCTCCTCCTCCATCCATCCATCCCATGTGCAACCTCCTCCTCCATCCATCCATCCCCTGTGCAACCTCCTCCTCCATCCATCCCTCCATCCCCTGTGCAACCTCCTCCTCCATCCATCCGTCCCCTGTGCAACCTCCTCCTCCATCCATCCATCCATCCCCTGTGCAACCTCCTCCTCCATCCATCCATCCATCCCCTGTGCAACCTCCTCCTCCATCCATCCATCCCCTGTGCAACCTCCTCCTCCATCCATCCATCCATCCATCCCCTGTGCAACCTCCTCCTCCATCCATCCATCCCCTGTGCAACCTCCTCCTCCATCCATCCATCCCCTGTGCAACCTCCTCCTCCATCCATCCATCCATCCCCTGTGCAACCCCCTCCTCCATCCCTCCATCCATCCATCCCCTGTGCAACCTCCTCCTCCATCCATCCATCCATCCATCCCCTGTGCAACCTCCTCATCCATCCATCCATCCATCCCCTGTGCACCCTCCTCCTCCATCCATCCATCCCCTGTGCAACCTCCTCCTCCATCCATCCATCCCCTGTGCAACCTCCTCCTCCATCCATCCATCCATCCCCTGTGCCACCCCCTCCTCCATCCCTCCATCCATCCATCCCCTGTGCAACCTCCTCCTCCATCCATCCATCCATCCCCTGTGCAACCTCCTCATGCATCCATCCATCCATCCCCTGTGCACCCTCCTCCTCCATCCATCCATCCCCTGTGCACACTCCTCCTCCATCCATCCATCCCCTGTGCAACCTCCTCCTCCATCCATCCATCCATCCCCTGTGCAACCTCCTCCTCCATCCATCCATCCATCCCCTGTGCAACCTCCTCCTCCATCCATCCATCCATCCCCTGTGCAACCTCCTCCTCCATCCATCCATCCCCTGTGCAACCTCCTCCTCCATCCATCCATCCCCTGTGCAACCTCCTCCTCCATCCATCCATCCATCCATCCCCTGTGCAACCCCCTCCTCCATCCATCCATCCCCTGTGCAACCTCCTCCTCCATCCATCCATCCATCCCCTGTGCAACCTCCTCCATCCATCCATCCATCCATCCCCTGTGCAACCTCCTCCTCCATCCATCCATCCATCCCCTGTGCAACCTCCTCCTCCATCCATCCATCCATCCCCTGTGCAACCTCCTCCTCCATCCATCCATCCATCCATCCCCTGTGCAACCTCCTCCTCCTCCATCCATCCATCCATCCATCCCCTGTGCAACCTCCTCCTCCATCCATCCATCCATCCCCTGTGCAACCTCCTCCTCCATCCATCCATCCATCCCCTGTGCAACCTCCTCCTCCATCCATCCATCCATCCCCTGTGCAACCTCCTCCTCCATCCATCCATCCATCCCCTGTGCAACCTCCTCCTCCATCCATCCATCCATCCGTCCCCTGTGCAACCCCCTCCTCCATCCATCCATCCGTCCCCTGTGCAACCTCCTCCTCCATCCATCCATCCGTCCCCTGTGCAACCTCCTCCTCCATCCATCCATCCATCCCCTGTGCAACCTCCTCCTCCTCCATCCATCCATCCCCTGTGCAACCTCCTCCATCCATCCATCCAACCATCCCCTGTGCAACCTCCTCCTCCATCCATCCATCCGTCCCCTGTGCAACCTCCTCCTCCATCCATCCATCCATCCCCTGTGCAACCTCCTCCTCCTCCATCCATCCATCCATCCCCTGTGCAACCTCCTCCTCCATCCATCCATCCATCCCCTCTGCAACCTCCTCCTCCATCCATCCATCCATCCCCTGTGCAACCTCCTCCTCCATCCATCCATCCATCCCCTGTGCAACCTCCTCATCCATCCATCCATCCATCCATCCATCCATCCATCCATCCCCTGTGCAACCTCCTCCTCCATCCATCCATCCATCCCCTGTTCAACCTCCTCCTCCATCCATCCATCCATCCCCTGTGCAACCTCCTCCTCCATCCATCCATCCATCCCCTGTGCACCCTCCTCCTCCTCCATCCATCCATCCATCCCCTGTGCAACCTCCTCCTCCATCCATCCATCCATCCCCTGTGCAACCTCCTCCTCCATCCATCCATCCATCCCCTGTGCAACCTCCTCCTCCATCCATCCATCCCCTGTGCAACCTCCTCCTCCATCCATCCATCCCCTGTGAAACCTCCTCCTCCATCCATCCATCCATCCCCTGTGCAACCTCCTCCTCCATCCATCCATCCCCTGTGCAACCTCCTCCTCCTCCATCCATCCATCCCCTGTGCAACCTCCTCCTCCTCCATCCATCCATCCATCCCCTGTGCAACCTCCTCCTCCATCCATCCATCCCCTGTGCAACCTCCTCCTCCATCCATCCATCCATCCCCTGTGCAACCTCCTCCTCCATCCATCCATCCCCTGTGCAACCTCCTCCTCCATCCATCCATCCCCTGTGCAACCTCCTCCTCCATCCATCCATCCCCTGTGCAACCTCCTCCTCCATCCCTCCGTCCCCTGTGCAACCTCCTCCATCCATCCATCCCCTGTGCAACCTCCTCCTACATCCATCCATCCATCCCCTGTGCAACCTCCTCCTCCTCCATCCATCCATCCCCTGTGCAACCTCCTCCTCCATCCATCCATCCCCTGTGCAACCTCCTCCTCCTCCATCCATCCATCCCCTGTGCAACCTCCTCCTCCATCCATCCATCCCCTGTGCAACCTCCTCCTCCTCCATCCATCCATCCATCCATCCCCTGTGCAACCTCCTCCTCCATCCATCCATCCCCTGTGCAACCTCCTCCTCCATCCATCCATCCCCTGTGCAACCTCCTCCTCCTCCATCCATCCATCCATCCATCCCCTGTGCAACCTCCTCCTCCTCCATCCATCCATCCCCTGTGCAACCTCCTCCTCCATCCATCCATCCCCTGTGCAACCTCCTCCTCCATCCATCCATCCATCCCCTGTGCAACCTCCTCCTCCATCCATCCATCCGTCCCCTGTGCAACCTCCTCCTCCATCCATCCATCCATCCCCTGTGCAACCTCCTCCTCCATCCATCCATCCGTCCCCTGTGCAACCTCCTCCTCCATCCATCCATCCATCCCCTGTGCAACCTCCTCCTCCATCCATCCAACCATCCATCCCCTGTGCAACCTCCTCCTCCATCCATCCATCCCCTGTGCAACCTCCTCCTCCATCCATCCCCTGTGCAACCTCCTCCATCCATCCATCCCCTGTGCAACCTCCTCATCCATCCATCCCCTGTGCAACCTCCTCATCCATCCATCCATCCATCCATCCCCTGTGCAACCTTCTCCTCCATCCATCCATCCCCTGTGCAACCTCCTCCTCCATCCATCCATCCATCCATCCCCTGTGCAACCCCCTCCTCCATCCATCCATCCCCTGTGCAACCTCCTCCTCCATCCATCCATCCATCCCCTCTGCAACCTCCTCCTCCATCCATCCATCCCCTGTGCAACCTACTCCTCCATCCATCCATCCATCCCCTGTGCAACCTCCTCCTCCATCCATCCATCCATCCCCTGTGCAACCTCCTCCTCCATCCATCCATCCATCCATCCATCCCCTGTGCAACCTCCTCCTCCATCCATCCAACCATCCATCCCCTGTGCAACCTCCTCCTCCATCCATCCATACCCTGTGCAACCTCCTCCTCCATCCATCCATCCATCCCCTGTGCAACCTCCTCCATCCATCCATCCATCCATCCCCTGTGCAACCTCCTCCTCCATCCATCCATCCATCCCCTGTGCAACCTCCTCCTCCATCCATCCATCCATCCCCTGTGCAACCTCCTCCTCCATCCATCCATCCATCCCCTGTGCACCCTCCTCCTCCATCCATCCATCCATCCCCTGTGCACCCTCCTCCTCCATCCATCCCCTGTGCAACCTCCTCCTCCATCCATCCATCCATCCCCTGTGCAACCCCCTCCTCCATCCATCCATCCCCTGTGCAACCTCCTCCTCCATCCATCCATCCCCTGTGCAACCTCCTCCTCCATCCATCCATCCATCCCCTGTGCAACCTCCTCCTCCATCCATCCATCCCCTGTGCAACCTCCTCCTCCATCCATCCATCCACGCCCTGTGCAACCTCCTCCATCCATACATCCATCCCCTGTGCAACCTCCTCCTCCATCCATCCATCCATCCTCTGTGCAACCCCCTCCTCCATCCATCCATCCATCCCCTGTGCAACCTCCTCCTCCATCCATCCATCCATCCCCTGTGCAACCTCCTCCTCCATCCATCCATCCATCCATCCCCTGTGCAACCTCCTCCTCCATCCATCCATCCCCTGTGCAACCTCCTCCTCCATCCATCCGTCCCCTGTGCAACCTCCTCCATCCATCCCCTGTGCAACCTCCTCCATCCAACCATCCATCCCCTGTGCAACCTCCTCCATCCATCCCCTGTGCAACCTCCTCCTCCATCCATCCATCCATCCCCTGTGCAACCTCCTCCTCCATCCATCCATCCATCCCCTGTGCAACCTCCTCCATCCATCCCCTGTGCAACCTCCTCCTCCATCCATCCATCCATCCCCTGTGCAACCTCCTCCTCCATCCATCCATCCATCCCCTGTGCAACCTCCTCCTCCATCCATCCATCCATCCCCTGTGCAACCTCCTCCATCCATCCATCCATCCATCCCCTGTGCAACCTCCTCCTCCATCCATCCATCCATCCCCTGTGCAGCCTCCTCCTCCATCCATCCATCCATCCCCTGTGCAACCTCCTCCTCCATCCATCCATCCATCCCCTGTGCAACCTCCTCCTCCATCCATCCATCCATCCCCTGTGCAACCTCCTCCTCCATCCATCCATCCATCCCCTGTGCAACCTCCTCCTCCATCAATCCATCCTTACCCTGTGCAACCTCCTCCTCCATCCATCCATGCATCCATCCCCTGTGCAACCTCCACCTCCATCCATCCATCCATCCATCCCCTGTGCAACCTCCTGCTCCATCCATCCATCCATCCCCTGTGCAACCTCCTCCTCCATCCATCCATCCATCCCCTATGCAACCTACTCCTTCATCCATCCATCCATCCCCTGTGCAACCTCCTCCTCCATCCATCCATCCATCCCCTGTGCAACCTCCTCCTCCATCCATCCATCCATCCCCTGTGCAACATCCTCCTCCATCCACCCATCCATCCATCCCCTGTGCAACCTCCTCCTCCATCCATCCATCCATCCCCTGTGCAACCTCCTCATCCATCCATACATCCCCTGTGCAACCTCCTCCTCCATCCATCCATCCCCTGTGCAACCTCCTCCTACATCCATACATCCATCCATCCATCCATCCACCCATCCATCCATCCCCTGTGCAACCTCCTCCTCCATCCATCCATCTGTCCCCTGTGCAATGTCCTCCTCCATCCATCCATCCGTCCCTTGTGCAACCTCCTCCATCCATCCATCCATCCCCTCTGCAACCTCCTCCTCCATCCATCCATCCACCCCCTGTGCAACCTCCTCCATCCATCCATTCATCCATCCCCTGTGCAACCTCCTCCTCCATCCATCCATCCGTCCCTTGTGCAACCTCCTCCTCCATCCATCCATCTGTCCCCTGTGCAACCTCCTCCTCCATCCATCCATCCGTCCCCTGTGCAACCTCCTCCTCCATCCATCCATCCATCCCCTGTGCAACCTCCTCCTCCATCCATTCATCCATCCGTCCCCTGTGCAACCTCCTCCATCCATCCATCCATCCCCTCTGCAACCTCCTCCTCCATCCATCCATCCACCCCCTGTGCAACCTCCTCCATCCATCCATCCATCCATCCCCTGTACAACCCCCTCCTCCATCCATCCATCCCCTGTGCAACCTCCTCCTCCATCAATCCATCCTTACCCTCTGCAACCTCCTCCTCCATCCATCCATCCATCCATCCATCCCCTGTGCAACCTCCACCTCCATCCATCCATCCATCCATCCCCTGTGCAACCTCCTCCTCCATCCATCCATCCATCCCCTGTGCAACCTCCTCCTCCATCCATCCATCCATCGCCTGTGCAACCTACTCCTTCATCCATCCATCCATCCCCTGTGCAACCTCCTCCTCAGTCCATCCATCCCCTGTGCAACCTCCTCCATCCATCCATCCATCCCCTGTGCAACCTCCTCCTCCATCCATCCATCCACCCCCTGTGCAACCTCCTCCATCCATCCATCCATCCATCCATCCCCTGTACAACCCCCTCCTCCATCCATCCATCCCCTGTGCAACCTCCTCCTCCATCCATCCATCCGTCCCCTGTGAAACCTCCTCCTCCATCCATCCATCCATCCCCTGTGCAACCTCCTCCTCCATCCATCCATCCGTCCCTTGTGCAACCTCCTCCTCCATCCATCCATCCGTCCTATGTGCAACCTCCTCCTCCATCCATCCATCCATCCCCTGTGCAACCTCCTCCTCCATCCATTCATCCATCCATCCCCTGTGCAACCTCCTCCTCCATCTATCCATCCATCCATCCCCTGTGCAACCTCCTCCTCCATCCATCCATCCATCCATCAGTCCATCTGTGCAACCTCCTCCTCCACCCATCCCCTGTGCAACCTCCTCCTCCATCCATCCATCCATCCATCCCCTGTGCAACCTCCTCCTCCGTCCATCCATCCTCTCTGCAACCTCCTCCTCCATCCATCCATCCATCCCCTGTGCAACCTCATCCTCCATCCATCCATCCATCCCCTGTGCAACCTCCTCCTCCATCCATCCATCCATCCCCTGTGCAACCTCCTCCTCCATCCATCCATCCATCCCCTGTGCAACCTCCTCCTCCATCAATCCATCCTTACCATGTGCAACCTCCTCCTCCATCCATCCATGCATCCATCCCCTGTGCAACCTCCACCTCCATCCATCCATCCATCCATCCCCTTTGCAACCTCCTCCTCCATCCATCCATCCATCCCCTGTGCAACCTCCTCCTCCATCCATCCATCCATCCCCTGTGCAACCTCCTCCTCCATCCATCCATCCATCCCCTGTGCAACATCCTCCTCCATCCACCCATCCATCCATCCCCTGTGCAACCTCCTCCTCCATCCATCCATCCATCCCCTGTGCAACCTCCTCATCCATCCATACATCCCCTGTGCAACCTCCTCCTCCATCCATCCATCCCCTGTGCAACCTCCTCCTACATCCATCCATCCATCCATCCATCCATCCACCCATCCATCCATCCCCTGTGCAACCTCCTCCTCCATCCATCCATCTGTCCCCTGTGCAATGTCCTCCTCCATCCATCCATCCATCCCCTGTGCAACCTCCTCCTCCTCCATCCGTCCATCCCCTGTGCAACCTCCTCCATACATACATCCATCCATCGCCTGTGCAACCTCCTCCTCCATCCATCTATCTATCCATTAACTGTGCAACCTCCTCCTCCATCCATGCATCCGTCCCCTGTGCAACCTCCTCCTCCATCCATGCCTCTGTCCCCTGTGCAACCTCCTCCTCCATCCATCCATCAATCCCCTGTGCAACCTCCTCCTCCATCCATCCATCCATCCATCCATCCCCTGTGCAAACTCCTCCTCCATCCATCCATCCATCCATCCATCCATCCATCCATCCATCCATCCATCCATCCATCCCCTGTGCAACCTCCTCCTCCATCCATCCATCCATCCCCTGTGCAACCTCCTCCTCCATCCATCCATCCATCCATCCAACCATCCATCCATCCCCTGTGCAACTGCCTCCTCCATCCATCCATCCATCCCCTGTGCAGCCTCATCCTCCGTCCATCCATCCATTCATCCCCTGTGCAACCTCCTGCTCCATCCATCCATCCATCCATCCATCCCCTGTGCAACCTCCTCCTCCATCCATCCATCCATCCATGCCCTGTGAAATCTCCTCCTCCATCCATCCATCCATTCACTGTGCTTCCTCCTCCTCCATCCATCCATCTATCCGTCCCCTGTGCAACCTCCTCCTCCATCCATCTATCCGTCCCCTGTGCAACCTCCTCCTCCATCCATCCATACATCCGTCCCCTGTGCAACCTCCTCCTCCATCCATCCATCCATCCATCCGTCCCCTGTGCAACCTCCTCCTCCATCCATCTATCCGTCCCCTGTGCAACCTCCTCCTCCATCCATCCATCCATCCCCTGTGCAACCTCCTCCTCCATCCATCCATCCAATCCCTGTACAACCTACTCTCCATCCATCCATCCATCCATCCCCTGTACAACCCACTCCTCCATCCATCCATCCATCCATCCCCTGTGCAACCTCCTCCTCCATCCATCCATCCATCCATCCCCTGCACAACCTCCTCCTCCATCCATCCGTCCCTCCATCCATCCCATGTGCAACCTCCTCCTCCATCCATCCATCCATCCATCCATCCATCCATCCATCCATCCATCCCCTGTGCAACCCCCTCCTCCATCCATCCATCCATCCCCTGTGCAACCTCCTCCTCCATCCATCCATCCATCCGTCCCCTGCACAACCTCCTCCTCCATCCATCCATCCATCCATCCATCCATCCCCTGTGCAGCCTCCTCCTCCATCCATCCATCCATCCCCTGTGCAACCTCCTCCTCCATCCATCCATCCATCCCCTGTGCAACCTACTCCTTCATCCATCCATCCATCCCCTGTGCAACCTCCTCCTCAGTCCATCCATCCCCTGTGCAACCTCCTCCTCCATCCATCCATCCATCCCCTGTGCAACATCCTCCTCCATCCACCCATCCATCCATCCCCTGTGCAACCTCCTCCTCAATCCATCCATCCATCCCCTGTGCAACCTCCTCATCCATCCATACATCCCCTGTGCAACCTCCTCCTCCATCCATCCATCCCCTGTGCAACCTCCTCCTACATCCATCCATCCATCCATCCATCCATCCACCCATCCATCCATCCCCTGTGCAACCTCCTCCTCCATCCATCCATCTGTCCCCTGTGCAATGTCCTCCTCCATCCATCCATCCATCCCCTGTGCAACCTCCTCCTCCTCCATCCGTCCATCCCCTGTGCAACCTCCTGCATACATACATCCATCCATCGCCTTTGCAACCTCCTCCTCCATCCATCTATCTATCCATTCCCTGTGCAACCTCCTCCTCCATCCATGCATCCGTCCCCTGTGCAACCTCCTCCTCCATCCATGCCTCTGTCCCCTGTGCAACCTCCTCCTCCATCCATCCATCAATCCCCTGTGCAACCTCCTCCTCCATCCATCCATCCATCCATCCATCCCCTGTGCAAACTCCTCCTCCATCCATCCATCCATCCATCCATCCATCCCTTGTGCAACCTCCTCCTCCATCCATCCATCCATCCCCTGTGCAACCTCCTCCTCCATCCATCCATCCATCCATCCATCCATCCCCTATGCAACATCCTCCGCCATCCATCCACCATCCATCCCCTGTGCAACCGCCTCCTCCATCCATCCATCCATCCCCTGTGCAGCCTCATCCTCCGTCCATCCATCCATTCATCCCCTGTGCAACCTCCTGCTCCATCCATCCATCCATCCATCCATCCCCTGTGCAACCTCCTCCTCCATCCATCCATCCATCCATGCCCTGTGAAATCTCCTCCTCCATCCATCCATCCATTCACTGTGCTTCCTCCTCCTCCATCCATCCATCTATCCGTCCCCTGTGCAACCTCCTCCTCCATCCATCTATCCGTCCCCTGTGCAACCTCCTCCTCCATCCATCCATACATCCGTCCCCTGTGCAACCTCCTCCTCCATCCATCCATCCATCCATCCCTCCCCTGTGCAACCTCCTCCTCCATCCATCTATCCGTCCCCTGCACAACCTCCTCCATCCATCCATCCATCCATCCATCCATCCATACCCTGCACAACCTCCTCCTCCATCCATCCGTCCCTCCATCCATCCCATGTGCAACCTCCTCCTCCATCCATCCATCCATCCATCCATCCATCCATCCATCCATCCCCTGTGCAACCCCCTCCTCCATCCATCCATCCATCCCCTGTGCAACCTCCTTCTCCATCCATCCATCCATCCGTCCCCTGCACAACCTCCTCCTCCATCCATCCATCCATCCATCCATCCATCCATCCCCTTTGCAACCTCCTCCTCCATCCATCCATCCATCCCCTGTGCAACCTCCTCCTCCATCCACCCATCCATCCATCCCCTGTGCAACCTCCTCCTCCATCAATCCATCCCCTGTGCAACCTCCTCCTCCATCCATCCATCCATCCATCCCCTGTGCAACCTCCTCCTCCATCCATCCATCCATTCATCCCCTGTGCAACCTCCTCCTCCATCCATCCATCCCCTGTGCAAACTCCTCCTCCATCCATCGATCCATCCATCCCGTGTGCAACTTCCTCCATCCATCCATCCATCCGTCCCCTGTGCAACCTCCTCCTCCATCCATCCATCCGTCCCCTGTGCAACCTCCTCCTCCTCAATCCATCCATCCCCTGTGCAAGCTCCTCCTCCATCCATCCATCCATCCCCTGTACAACCTCCTCCTCCATCCATCTATCCGTCCCCTGTGCAACCTCCTCCTCCATCCATCCATCCATCCGTCCCCTGTGCAACCTCCTCCTCGATCCATCCATACATCCCCTGTGCAACCTCTACCTCCATCCATCCATCCATCCCCTGTGCAGCCTCCTCCTCCATCCATCTATCCGTCCCCTGTGCAACCTCCTCCTCCATCCATCCATCCATCCATCCCCTGTGCAACCTCCTCCTCCATCCATCCATCCGTCCTCTGTGCAACCTCCTCCTCCATCCATCCATCCATCCATCCCCTGTGCAACCTCCTCCTCCATCCATCCATCAATCCGTCCCCTGTGCAACCTCCTCCTCCATCCATCCATCCTTCCCCTGTGCAACCTCCTCCTCCATCCATCCGTCCATCCCCTGTGCAACCTCCTCCTCCATCCATCCATACATCCCCTGTGCAACCTCCTCCTCCATCCATCCATCCATCCGTCCCCTGTGCAACCTCCTTCTCCATCCATCCATCCGTCCCCTGTGCAACCTCCTCCTCCATCCATCCATCCATCCCCTGTGCAACCTCCCCCTCCATCCATCCATCCCTCCGTCCCCTGTGCAACCTCCTCCTCCATCCATCTATCCGTCCCCTGTGCAACCTCCTCCTCCATCCATCCATCCATCCGTCCCCTGTGCAACCTCCTCCTCCATCCATCCATCCGTCCCCTTTGCAACCTCCTCTTCCTCCATCCATCCATCCGTCCCCTGTGCGACCTCCTCCTTCCTCCATCCATTCGTCCCCTGTGCAACCTCCTCCTTCATCCATCCATCCACCCCTGTGCAACCTCCTCCTCCATCCATCCATCCCCTGTGCAACCTCCTCCTCCATCTATCCATCCATCCATCCCCTGTGCAACCTTCTCCTAAATCCATCCATCCATCCCCTGTGCAACCTGCACCTCCATCCATCCATCCATCCATCCCCTGTGCAACCTCCTCCTCCATCCATCCATCCATCCGCTGTGCAACCTCCTCCTCCATCCATCTATCCGTCCCCTGTGGAACCTCCTCCTCCATCCATCCATCCGTCCCCTGTGCAACCTCCTCCTCCTCCATCCATCCGTCCCCTGTGCAACCTCCTCCTCCATCCATCCATCCATCCGTCCCCTGTGCAACCTCCTCCTCCATCCATCTATCCGTCCCCTGTGCAACCTCCTCCTCCATCCATCCATCCGTCCCCTGTGCAACCTCCTCCATCCATCCATCCATCCGTCCCCTGTGCAACCTCCTCCTCCATCCATCCATCCGTCCCCTGTGCAACCTCCTCCTCCATCCATCCATCCATCCCCTGTGCAACCTCCTCCTCCATCCATCCATCCATCCGTCCCCTGTGCAACCTCCTCCTTCATCCATCCATCTGTCCCCTGTGCAATCTCCTCCTCCTCCTCCATCCATCCATCCCCTGTGCAACCTCCTCCTCCATCCATCCATCCATCCGTCCCCTGTGCAACCTCCTCCTCCATCCATCCATCCGTCCCCTGTGCAACCTCCTCCTCCATCCATCCATCCATCCCCTGTACAACCTCCTCCTCCATCCATCCATCCATCCATCCATCCATCCCCTGTGCAACCTCCTCCTCCATGCATCCATCCATCCTCCGTCCCCTGTGCTACCTCCTCCTCCATGCATCCATCCATCCATCCATCCCCTGTGCAGCCTCCTCCTCCATCCATCCATCCATCCATCCCCTGTGCAACCTCCTCCATCCCTCCATCCATCCCTCCATCCATCCATCCATCCATCCATCCATCCCCTGTGCAACCTCCTCCTCCATCCATCCATCCATCCCCTGTGCGACCTCCTCCTTCCTCCATCCATTCGTCCCCTGTGCAACCTCCTCCTTCATCCATCCATCCACCCCTGTGCAACCTCCTCCTCCATCCATCCATCCCCTGTGCAACCTCCTTCTCCATCCATCCATCCTTCCTCCGTCCCCTGTGCTACCTCCTCCTCCATGCATCCATCCATCCATCCCCTGTGCAGCCTCCTCCTCCATCCATCCATCCATCCATCCATCCCCTGTGCAACCTCCTCCATCCCTCCATCCATCCATCCATCCATCCATCCATCCCCTGTGCAACCTCCTCCTCCATCCATCCATCCCTCCCCTGTGCAACCTCCTCCTCCATCCATCCATCCATCCATCCATCCCCTGTGCAACCTCCTCCTCCATCCATCCATCCAGCCAGCCAGCCCCTGTGCAACCTCCTCCTCCATCCATCCATCCATCCGTCACCTGTGCAACCTCCTCTTCCATCCATCCATCCATCCATCCATGCATCCATCCATCCATCCCCTGTGGAGCCTCCTCCTCCATCCATCCATCCATCCATCCATCCATCCATCCATCCATCCATCCATCCATCCATCCATCCATCCCCTGTGCAACCTCCTCCATCCATCCATCCATCCATCCCCTGTGCAACCTCCTCCTCCATCCATCCATCCGTTCCCTGTGCAACCTCCTCCTCCATCCATCCATCCATCCCCTGTGCAACCTCCTCCTCCAT
Source organism: Macrochelys suwanniensis (assembly GCA_033296515.1). Lineage (NCBI taxonomy): Eukaryota > Metazoa > Chordata > Testudines > Chelydridae > Macrochelys > Macrochelys suwanniensis. Next base: position 1,094,557 of record CM065783.1, on the reverse strand, counting down.
CCATCCATCCATCCGTCCCCTGTGCAACCTCCTCCTCCATCCATCCATCCGTCCCCTGTGCAACTTCCTCCTCTATCCATCCATCCATCCGTCCCCTGTGCAACCTCCTCCATCCATCCATCCATCCGTCCCCTGTGCAACCTCCTCCTCCATCCATCCATCCGTCCCCTGTGCAACCTCCTCCTCCATCCATCCATCCATCCCCTGTGCAACCTCCCCCTCCATCCATCCATCCATCCGTCCCCTGTGCAACCTCCTCCTCCATCCATCCATCTGTCCCCTGTGCAATCTCCTCCTCCATCCATTCATCCATCCATCTCCTGTGCAACCTCCTCCTCCATCCATCCATCCGTCCCCTGTGCAACCTCCTCCTCCTCCATCCATCCATCCCCTGTGCAACCTCCTCCTCCATCCATCCATCCATCCGTCCCCTGTGCAACCTCCTCCTCCATCCATCCATCCGTCCCCTGTGCAACCTCCTCCTCCATCCATCCATCCATCCCCTGTGCAACCTCCTCCTCCATCCATCCATCCATCCATCCATCCATCCATCCATCCCCTGTGCAACCTCCTCCTCCATCCATCCATCCTTCCTCCGTCCCCTGTGCTACCTCCTCCTCCATGCATCCATCCATCCATCCCCTGTGCATCCTCCTCCATCCCTCCATCCATCCATCCATCCATCCAGCCATCCATCCATCCATCCATCCATCCCCTGTGCAACCTCCTCCTCCATCCATCCGCTGTGCAACCTCCTCCATCCATCCTTCCATCAGTCCGTCTGTGCATGCATCCATCCATCCCCTGTGCAGCCTCCTCCTCCATCCATCCATCCATCTAGCCATCCATCCCCTGTGCAACCTCCTCCTCCATCAGTCCATCTGTGCAGCCTCCTCCTCCATCCCTCCATCTGTCCATCTGTGCAACCTCCTCCTCCATCCATCCATCCATCCATCCATCCCCTGTGCAACCTCCTCCTCCATCCATCCATCAGTCTGTCTGTGCAACCTCCTCCATCCGTCCATCCATCCCCAGGTGCTCCCTGCTCTATCCATCCTTTTATCACCAGGTGCATTCATTCTCTGTCCATCTGTCTATGCTCATATGCACCCTCCTCTATCCAGCTATCTGTCCATCCCCAGGTGCACTCCTCATCTATCCATCCATTCCTTTCTCTTTCCATCCATCCCCACATGCACCCCTCTATGTACTCCCATGTGAACCCCTGCAGTGTCTGAGTTGCTCTTTCCAGAAGTGAGCACTAATCCCTCTCGTTCCCAGCCTTGTTGGCAGGAAGAAGCTTGAACTGATTGTGGGGTGTTTTCATGTATATAGATCCATGGAGGAGGGGGCTGGTGTGTGTGGCGGGGGTTATTGCTGCAATGCTGAGTTGAACAGATTGGCACTTATCTCTGAAGCAGTTATGTTGGTGCTCTCTTATCTGTCAGGGAGTGCCATAGTCTTGGTCTAGCCAATACCATGCAGAGCTTTGTAAATCAGTACACTGGACTCTGATCAGTGCGGAGCCAGTGTAGGGAATGGTGAATCAGTGTGAAGTGTTCTAGTGAGCGGATGATCTGCTGCATTCTAGCCCAGGTGTAGCTCCCGCAGAGCCTTTGGCTTCATCCCTGGGGTATTCGTACACTCCATGTGTGTGCATGATGGTTTACAGCCCTTTTGCAGACCTCATCTATTTACAAAAATACATTCAACATATAAGAGGAGCCCATTAATTTTAACATATATTTTGTTTACATTAAATGTATTCCCTGGATGGGAAATTCCACTAGTTTATATAGTTGTAACAGGGTGCTCTCTCTTTGTGGCTTGGCTGCTCCTTCTTTGTGGCCAAGTCACTGTATTTTCCCCCTTCCGGGGTTATCAAAGACTCCATACAAGTGGTCTCCGGCCATCTTCCCATGCACTTCCCCAGGGCCTGCCAGCGGACCCCGAACATGCCCTCAACTCCGAGTTCCAGCTCAGGGACCCTCTATCAGCAGCCACGGTCTGCACCATCTTAGACCTCACTGCCATTTCCCTGAGCCATTTCCTACACCCTGGGCCCTTGGGTGGCTGGTTTGTTCCTTGCTCGCCTCCCTAACATCCAGAGAGTAGCCACAGACTCCCTCACTGCAGCCCCTTTCTGCTGCCCGCATCCTGGCTTTATACTAGCCTCACCTCTTCCTTCTCAGCTGGGCTCCATCATTATTCAGGGGTTACTTAGGCTGCCTCATTCCCCTCTGCAGTGGCCTATCTGGTTAACTGGCCCCTTCTCAGTGGTGCTGGAACAGTGTGTATAGTGGGAGTGCTGAGAGCCATTGAACCAAACTGTAAACCCTGTATATAATGGTAGGCACTTCAAGCTGGGGGGTGCAGCAGCACCCCTAGTTCCAGCACCTATGCCCCTTCTAGGCTAGTATGGGTGAACACCCCATCACAACTGTACAAATGCTCTTTCCCAGAGCAGAAGAGATGGTGGACATTGAGCCCAGATAGGGAGGATTCCTATTCTCCCCTGGCTACATCCAGTCAGACTTTAAAACTGATGTTTTACCTCCTCCACTTATCTGCAATCAGAACCAGCTGATCGGGCTGCCAGCTCTCCCTAGGCATGGACCATCCAAACCATATACATAGGTACATAGGGTCGTTCTTAGTTAAATTTGGAGCATAGCAAGAAAAAGTCTTAACATGACGTCTGCTAAACTGAAAATCACTGCCAAGAGATCTGGTGAAATCCCTATTACTTTGAGACACTTCCAGCTAGACTGGAGAAAGCACTAGTGGACAGAACATCTTGCACAGCCAAAAGGAGGCGAGGGTGAACTAGATCACTTTGACTTACCTGTTCACTTGGACTGAGTCATAGTTTTGATGAGCCAGTAAAATGTAATCATATAAATGCTAAATACTGCAATCATTCCTTATTTGCTTTGTATCATTAGCAGGGTAGCAGCTAATAGAGTTGGTGTCTGGGAGAGTAAATGTTCATGATGTAGACTGCTAGGTCATTAGGGCAGGGATTATCTTTTTATTACATATGTGTACCGCACCTAGCACAGTGGGGGCCTTGATCCCTGACTTGGGCCCCTAATACAGGTAATAACTGTGAGGAGTAATGGTGATGATTTTGTGAGGCTGAACTAGGTGACTTAGTACTTAGATTTTCCCTCTCTCTCATTTCCACTACACAAAATCAAACTAAGAAAGACACTAAGTAGAGATTCAGGCCCTCCTTATCCCATTTAGAAACAGAATAAACTAACCTTACTGGCTCTGAAATAGTGACTCTAGCAAACAGAGAGGGATTCTGGGATGTGCAGATGAGGTGGCTGCCAACATCTGATGAAAGTGAAAGCCCTGGGCACAGGTTGGGACAGGGACAGGCAGCTGGCCCAGCCAAAAAGGATTATTCTAATGGACTTTAATAGCAGCCGTTGCAACAGATCCAGATCAAGATGTGAGTAAAGGGTAAATTACTAAACAGTTTGACCTGTTCTTTTGCAATGAATTGATTAATGAGCCATTTCTCTTTTTATGTCTCCTGGACTGAATCCAACCATTACTTACTGCACCAGAGCCATGTGTGTCAGGTTTAATGAGAAATCATGCCAGGTTAACCCTTGAATGCACAGTCATTGGGCATGCTCAGGGGCCAAGCTGTTTCTTACTATTGAACATTGATCATCAAAGGCACATCAGGATATATATCCGTCAGGTCAGAGTGCTCCCAGTGGAGATATACCTATCTCCTAGAACTGGAAGGACCTTGAAAGGTCATCAAGTCCAGTCCCCTGCCTTCACTAGCAGGACCAAATACTGTCCCTGACAGATTTTTTTGCCCCAGATCCCTAAATGGCCCCCTCAAGGATTGAACTCACAACCCTGGGTTTAGCAGGCCAATGCTCAAACCACGGAGCTATCCCTCCCCCCGAGTGCTTGCTATAGCTGGTATGCCCATGTTATAAAGCACGTCGGGATATCTATCCATCAGGTCAGAGTGCTCCCAGCGCTCCATGTACCTGGTACACCCATGTTATATAGCATGTGGGGATATATATCCATCAGGTTAGAGTGCTCCCAGCGCTAAACATACCTGGCATGCCCATGTTATATAGCACGTCGGAATATATATCCGTCAGGTGAGAGTGCTCCCAACGCTCGATGTACCTGGTATGCCCGTGTTATAAATATATATTTCTTCTTTTGTTTTTTGTGTAAAAAGTGGGCAGGTGTAATACAGGTTTCCCAGAGCACAGCTGTGACTTGCAGAAGCCTCTGCTGTCATTGCTGTGGTGTCAGGTTCCTCTACCACACAAACATCTTTCTCCCATCTCTCCTGCCCCCCTTGACAAAGCAAAGGCTGCTTTTCTTCCCAGCAGAGAAGGGAGAAGAAAGAGATCATGGTTGTCATTTTACTTAGGGAAGGTGCTCAGACATTATGGTGATGGTCCGTAGGCAGGGCCAGCTCCAGGCACCAGCGTTCGAAGCTGATGCTTGGGGCGGCAATGCGGAAGGGGTGGCAGTCCGGCCAGCCACAGTGGCAATTCGGCGCGCTGCTTTGGGCGGCACAAATGTTAGAGCCGGCCCTGTCCGTAGGTAGCTTTGTATGGTGAGGCTTAATTTATTAATCTTTGGAATAAGCAATGTAAGGTCCTCATGCGCCAATGAAGGTGCTGCATTAGGCCAAAGTATTCATTTTTATATTTCTTGAATACTTTGGTTAAAAAAATACACTCCCCTTCTTCCTATTCAGCAGCCAGAAGACTGACACGTCCACCAGTGATTGCTTCACTGGCTGCATCTGGCAACTCTCGAAACTCAAGCATCAGAGCCACGTGCAGTCCAGGAAGCAGAAGAGAACCATCCTCCTGCTTCCTGCAGGCCAGCTGTGAGGCTGTGCAGGGAGAGGTGTAACTCTTTACCTGTTGCCGTGGAAGAATGGCCATGCACCCTCCACTTCTTGGGTTCTTCCTTTAACAATACAGGACAGAACACAGAACATCCAGGCCACCTAGGACTTCATGGTTGCTTTGATGCCGAACACCATGGTCACTCCAGGATAGAACTCAGCACCTCCTGCCCCAAAAGCACAAATCCCTCCCCCAGCAACTGAAGGAGGATCTGTATCAGCCCTTAGAAGTATAGGGCCCATGGTACTGTACTAGTTGAGCAGTTCAGATTCCACCCAGTAGAGGGCAGTGGTTCTCCCTCTCTCTCCCACAGTCTCACACACCAGTTCTTTGCTCCTATCTATTGCAGGACATGCAGCGTGAATGGAATGGGGTGCATGAATTACCGATGTGTATCTACAAGAACAGGAATACTTGTGGCACCTTAGAGACTAACAAATTTATTTCAGCCTAAGCTTTCGTGGGCAACAGCTCATGCCGCAGTTTCCAGAGCCCCACCAGGCCAGGGCTCTGTTGGGCTGAGATGGTGAAAACAGATGGTAAAATACATTCCCTGCCCCAAGCCCTTTCCAGTCGAAGCGGACATCAGCACTTTGATCTGGAGGGGTAATTCCCAGCTTGAGGAGACATACCCACAATATCTCCGATCGAGAAAGCGTTCTCAAAACAGCAGCAAGAGTGGCTGGCTGCCCTGAATACGTACCCATCTGAGCCCCTAGGTATGTACTCAGGTAGCTAGCCCATCCCATCGCTCAAACCGCTGGGGTTACGCTTAGCTCAACCAGAGCTAAAGGGGGTAGGTCTCCTCCAGCTGTAAGTTACACCACCAGCTTCCAGTGTAGGTGTAGCCTAAAAGACAAGATGATAGTGGGTGAAACAAGCAAACCACAATGGAGTTGGGGGAAACCAGGTTAAAAAAATAATAGGCTGTGCACAATCCTTAGCCAATGCGGAGCAGTGATCCCAGCTGACTGGCCTAGCCATTCTCCGGTGGCAGGATTCTGTGCCCATCACAGAATAGGAGAGGTTTGAGGAGTGATATGAAGGGGGATGAGGTGAGGGCTTTGTGGATTTTGCCTGGGAGCTTTCCTATGCATCATCAATTTGGGAGAATGAAGAGACCTGCGCATTGCCAGCATTTATTGCATTGTGTGTTACAGTTGCTGGAGAATTGCCTGGAATTCTCCCAGTTCTTGAGGCAGAAACTGTCCTGGGGGCCCCATAAATAATAAGAAAAGATTTGCATCTGTGGACGTCAGCAGCAAAATGTAGCAGTGTGCGCTGTGTTGGGCAGAACCATGCCAGCCGAGGTGCTGCTGGGCGGCCCATCGAACAGAGTCACTGGAGTCTTCTGCAGATGCTTAAGGGCATTGTCTGTTTGTCAATGCAGCATTTCTGATCCCACTCTCATTTAGCTGTTTACAGACCCCACCTGAACAAAATGTATTTCTGTTAGCATCACCAGAAAGCAGCAATCCCCTCTTCTATCGCTGGCTGTGTGTGAATTCATGTGTGCGAACTCAGCGGCTGTGAGACGTGCTGATTGGCAAAGAACAGACATTGTCCCGAGAGCTGAATACAAAAGCAGCGACTGTATTTATGAGTGTGCGGTGATAGCTACGGCCGCTAAAGAGCATCTCTACTGACAGGATATGTAGTTGTGTTCCTATGTGGGTAGGTTCAATAAAGTTGTTACATTCAAATGGCTTCCAGGCTGAACAGCCGTTAACATGGTGCTAGAAGTGACCTGGATTTGAATGTTGGACCTCATTAACAGACAGCCTCTCCAGCAGCTTGGCCCCCGTTAAGGGCTTGTCTACACTACCTGCCGGATGGGCGGCCAGCAATTGATCCAGCGGGGGTTGATTTATCGCATCTAGAGACACGATAAATCGATCACTGAGCGCTCTCCCGTCGACTCCGGTACTCCACCAGAACGGAAGCGCAAGCGGAGTCGACGGGAGAGCGTCAGCTGTCGATTTACCGCAGTGAAGACACCGCGGTGAGTAGATCTAAGTACGTCAATTTCAGCCACGCTATTCACGTAGCTGAAGTTGTGTATCCTAGATCGACCCCGCGTGGTGGTGTAGACAAGCCCTAACTCTGGGCTTGGGTTTGGTTCGATGCTGACCCACAAGAAAAAGCGCCCCCTACTGAATCACAAGCCCCACTCCCCACAGCACCTTTTCCTACCTGTATATTTCTATGGACTCCTTTCTCTAATTCAGTCGCCATCCCTGTCTGTTTGCAGAAGGCAACCGTAGCAAATAGCATTTGCACTTACAAGCTACGCTGAGCGGTAAACGAAGAATAAGTCTGCATCTCTTGTACTGCAGTGTGGGATCATCTATCCTCTCTGCTTGTGTCCAAACGACTGGGTTGCTTTCCAACTAATTTTGCCTTGGAGCAAAACCACTGTTCCAGTTTTTATGCAAATCCTGAGAATTATTTAGCAGCAGTAGCTCATTTTCAAAAGCCAACGACACCAGGGCATTTTGCCTACAGGAAACGTTGTTCTTTGCAGCAGATTTTTCTTCTGTTCTCCTCCGGGACAGCACTGGGAGATCTCAGTACTGTGCTTCTAAAATATTCAGGTAATGACTGCTGTTTAGTTATGTAGTTTCACAGTGCCCAAGTCAGTGGTATTACCAGGCCTGTTTGTTACAAATGGATATATTAAGAATCCCCATACCACCTCCCCACAACCAGAACTCAGAAGATAATTTAGCTCTTTGCAAAATTGCAGCTGTTTTAATTCCAGCCTACGCAGCAACTTTTCAGGGATAATCAGAGGGGGGTTCTCCCAAAGGCTATTTTTACATTTTATTAAATGCATCAAGGCAGGAAACTGATCCCCAAAGCATGGGCTAACTGAGATCAGATTTTGGCTCAAAGAGTTTATCAGAGACAGGAATCTGCTTTGATGGTATGTATGGGCACCAGTTGTTCCTCGCTCACACGCACCCCTGAGCAGCCCGTGTGGTGGAACATCGCTGCTCGGAAGGGGATTGTTCGTACGGCTCCCTAGAAAGGGAATAATAAAAAATCCCACACATGACAGCGAACTGTTATCAAGCTGCCTGTCACTAACACTCATCTTGGGGTGACCAAAGCCCCGAATCCGACTCCCCCGTGGGAGCCTCTCCCAAACAAACAAGCGTGGAGGGCCCCAAACATGTTCAGAAGCACAGCCTGCTCGCTCCTGCTCCCCAGAACTGAGGCATGGGGCAGCCAAGGGTGGGACTAGAAACTCAAGTGGGGGGCAGGGAGTGACCAAGCCCCCAAGCCCATGGACGCTGGCCAGCTGCATGGAAGCTCTCTTTCTGTCCTCACCAGCTATGGCAGTATGTCAGGGCCTGCAGCCTGGCCGAGGCTCTCTGCCAGTCCCTGCGTACTCTCTGTGATCCCTTCAGACAGCGGAAGTCACAGCACGTGCACAGGGAGTGGTTGATGTGCATTTGCCACATTTCTGAGGTCGGGGGAAGGGGGATCCTACTGCTTAGAGCAGGGGTGGGCAAACTACAGCCCGGGGGCCGCATCCAGCCCTTCAGATGTTTTAATCCGGCCCTCAAGCTCCTGCCGGGGAGTGGGGTTGGGGGATTGCTCCGCGTGGCTCCCGCAAGCAGCGGCATGTCCCCCCACCCGCTCCTATACGTAGAGGCAGCCAGGGGGCTTCGCACCCTGCCCCTGACCGCCTCCCATGCCCCAACCCCCTGCCCCAGCCCTGATCTCCCTCCCATCCGCTGAACCCCTCAGTCCCACCCTCCTGCACCCCAGAGCCTACACCCCCAGAAGAGCCCTCATCCCCCCACCCGCACCCCAACCCTCTGCCCCAGCCTGGAGCTCCCTCCTGCACCCTGACTCCTCATTTCTGGCCCCACCCCAGAGCCCACACCCCCAGCCGGGTGCTGCACCCCAACCCTCAATTTCATAAGCATTCATGGCCTGCCATACAATTTCCATACCCAGATGTGGCCCTCGGGCCAAAAAGTTTGCCCACCCCTGTCTTAGAGTGTCTCCTCCCATGGTTCCCGCTCCTCTGTGGTCCTTGGGGTTTGGCATAGAGGAAGCGCAATTATGCCGAAATGTGCGGCATCCTTCAGACACCATCCCTCCCCCATCCAGTGATGGAACACACTGCTGGCTTGCAAAAGTCTCTTTGGTAACGTCCAAAAGATTGGAAGGTCCTCAGGCCATAGTTCAAGCTACTCCCTCCCTTTAGTTGTAAATCCACAGTCCAGAGGCAAAATGGAGGTGTCTCAGGGGTCTTTTATATCCTTTGCCATATGCATGGAAGTTTACTGTCCCAACCAAGGCCAACAGCCCAGGTGCATGGAAAGTTACTGGCCCAAGATGGAGTCCAGGGTCACATGTCCTTATCACATGTTCTTACACACTTTCCTGACGCACAGGGGCAGCCATTGCCCATGTTCTTCTGAGGCGTCCACAGGAGAGGCTTACTGGGTGGGATGAGTTTCTTCAATGGCCCATTGTGCGCTGAGTGTCCTTAATGGGTCATCAACACATAGTTGTCTGGCCCTGATGTAAATCTATCTGGAGAGTGTCACCCAGGAACAAAATACCCAGTTATGATACAAGTACAAAGCCAATGTTCATAACTTCAGATACAAAGATGCTACATGCATATAAACAGGATAATCATACTTAGCAAGGCATAACGTTTCTATCGGTACCTTACATGATACACTTTGTACCAGATTTATGGAAATCATGTAACAACAGTGTTGTAAACAGTCACCTTTCTTATACACGACATCACACTGCCCCACCCTCTTAACTGGCCAGATGGAAGCACCTGTCCAAGCACAGGGACCCTGGACCTGCTTCATGCCCAGGGCAAAGTGCCAAGCAGCAAATTAAGAAAGTTTTTCTCTACCCGCCGGCCCCCACAGGCTCTGCCTGGGCCCAGAGAGCCAGGCTGGGTCGCTTCACTCCGCCTCCCCGCTTGTTCCCAGGACGGCAGGGGCTGCAGTGGACTCTGGCAGACGATTTGGTGCTGATGCAGGAGCCAGACTAGAATCCAGCTCCCTGTCCAGAGCAGCGTAACCGCTGCAGGGCTCACAGGGGTGAGGGTGAGTGTTTGTCAGAGCAGTGAGCGAGTGTGACTCAGCGACACAGGGTGGACGTGTTAGGTAGCAAGGTGCCATTTTCCCCAAATGTCAATACACAGGGCCAGATTCCCCCTGCCCCCCCCCCCCATCGTCTCAATGACAATGTGACCCGAGGAGGGGTCTGGGAATGCGGCTCTCACTCACGCTGAGCAGCGCCCGACTCTGCACGTAGCCCCACTGAAATGAAAGGGGCTCCTCATGGAGCAAGGTGCCAGTCAGCGTGAGTAAAGGCGGCAGGGTTCTGAGTGTCGTCTAGCGGCTGTTCTAATTATAGCTGTCGGTACAGGAAACGCCGCTTGGACTACTCAAGAGAATCCATCCCGCACAGGAAGCAGGGTGTGCCTGCACTTGGCGTCCGAAAAACAAACCTGGGTGGATGCTAGCAGCAAACCTCACGGACTGTATCTGATCTTACCCAACAGCACAGTCATGTGCCCCAGAGATTGTACGTACCACAACCGCACCCGTGTCTGCCACAGGCTGTATGTACCACAAGCGCACCCCTGTGTGTGCCCCAGAGACTGTATGTACCACAACTGCACCTGTGTGTGCCCCAGAGACTGTATATACCACAACCACACCCTTGTGTGTGCCCCAGAGACTGTATGTACCACAACCGCACCCTTGTGTGTCCCCCAGAGACTGTATGTACCACGACAGCACCCCTGAGTGTGTCCCAGAGACTGTATGTACCACACCTGCACCCCTGTGTGTGTCCCAGAGACTGTATGTACCACACCTGCACCCCTGTGTGTGCCCCAGAGACTGTATATACCACAACCGCACCCTTGTGTGTGCCCCAGAGACTGTATGTACCACACCTGCACCCGTGTGTGTGCCCTGGAGACTGTATGTACCACAACCGCACCCCTGTTTGTGTCCCAGAGACTGTATGTACCACGACAGCATCCCTGAGTGTGTCCCAGGGACTGTACATGCCACAGCAGCACCCTGTGTGTGTCATGGGCTGTAGGTACCACCTCAGCAGGACATGGCCTAGGCCACACAGCCCCCTGAGCACAGCTGGTCACAAGTCAGAATTTCCATTCTGGGAGAAATTTGACATTTTGAAACGTCCTTTCGTCCCAGATCAGGACAAAGCCGCTCCGCTTCTGAACTGAAGCCAGTGGAGGTGCCGGTGTCTGGCCCTCAGCCCACAGAGCGGTCGCTGGCCTGAGCGGTAGTTTCACAACACAGTGACAGGACCTCCTCAGTCCTATTTGCTGGGTGTGACTGATTTTAAACAGCCCTGAGACCCATCCACTCCCAAGAGACGCAGTCATTGCACAGGGTGGCCCGCTCCAGGGAACCCCCTAATTCCCCCACCCCGCCCCATCTCCTCTAGGCAGTGCTCTTGTCTGCAACCGCCAGGCCTCATCCGGAGAGCAGCTCTGGCTCCCTGTCAGGCCCCAGGAGCTGCACGGCGGCAGCACCTCGCAGGCCCGGAGCCTCCATCCAGTGATGTACCCGGAGTTTAATCAAATCTGCTCCCACCAGAGGGTTAAATCCAGCACTAGCAAATCCCAGCACATACGGACAGTCCTTTCCCCAGAGCATTCCAGGGTTTCATTTTACCCCAGAAGCCCAGCTGCCTCATTCCATGGGAGGCACTGATCAGCCGTCAGCTGGAAACACCTGTTAGTCACTACACACTGGGGCTGAGGTGGAACCCGTGGCCTGGAGGTAAGAGGGGCCCTCGCCCATTCCTGACCTGACAGCTGGTAGCAGCTCAGAATTTCCATTCACGGGGGGAATTTCCCTTCATCCTGAATCGGGACAAAGAGTTGAAATTTCTAACCTGACCCCAAACCTCCAGAACTTTTCATTTTCGAAATATCAGAATTGCTTTATCAAGGTGCTTTGGTTCAGCGTTGGCATTTTGAGGATGATATGAAATGCTGAAATGATCAAACTGAAACAAAGCGCTTCAGCCGTATTGACCTGTGCAGGAGTTTTTTGTTGAACACGGGGACGAAGTCGATATGTTCCCCAAGACATTTCAGTTGAGTCAAATCAGCGTTTTCCACAGAAAACCCTTCAGCTGGAAGAACTCTTCTGACCAGCTCTCCCGGAGCTGGGCAATCCCGAGTAGCTTCATTTGCAAGTGGTGGTCGTGAAAACACCACCTGAGAAATGCAGCCTCTCTCCATCTCGGTTTTGCCCTTTTCCCTTGAGCAGATGTCGATGTTTCCTGTGTTCCTGCAGACCAGACGCCAGCCTGGTTACCGGCTAGTCACTGCTTTGTCTGGGCTAGCGCCGCCCCACGACTAGCATGTGTGGGTTAGTCCCCGCTTCAGCTCAGCTGCACCAGCCCTGGCCTTGCCGGGTTCTTATTTCCACTGTCTCATTTCAGGAACACAGCAGTTACTTCAGTCCCACCCAACTCCCACTGAAGTCCCTGAGAGCGTTTCCACTGGCTTTCCTGCGGGCCTCTGCAGAGTTTCTGCTGTGGGCAGGCAGAGATCAGCAGGAAGGGAGCAGAGGCAGCGGGGAGGAGGGTGGAGCAGAGGGGTACCAGGGTGTGTGCTAAGTGCGGTGCGGGCTGTGGTGCTGAGCTGTGCTGCCTGCAGAGCGAGCGGGGTGGGACATTAGGGACAGAGGGTCCCACGGCTCACGAAAGCTCTGAGCCTGCCTGTGCAGAGGCAGGTGGTTTTCGGTAAACGGGGGTTGATTCCATGACTGGAGTCCAGGCTCGGTCGCGTCTCGAGGCCCATCAGGGTCTCGTCAATCAGCAGAAACGGCGTTCATGCTGTTAGCAGGCTCTTCCACAGAACACTGGCCTTCGAGGCAGGAACAAGCCTGGGAGTCCAGCACCCTGCTACGGCCTCGCTGTGTGACTCTGGGTCACAGTGCCTTAGCTCCCCTCTGCAGGTGAAATACCACCACCCACGGCACAGGGGATCCTGGTGTGTAAACCAGTAATGTCTGCAGAAAGCTTTATCATCATTGAGTAGCACCTGGAGATCAGGGCCCCGTCGGGCCGGGTGCTGCACAGAGCCCGGCCGAGAGCAGGGCCCCGTCGGGCTGGGTGCTGCACAGAGCCCGGCCGAGAGCAGGGCCCCCCAGAGCTGTGGCAGGGGAGTCAGCAATGTGGCTGGCAGGGAGGATGAGCCGCTCAGTTTTGCAGGTGCAAGCGCCTGGATCTGGATCGAGTACCACAGTGCTGGGAGCTTCAGAAACGTGTGACCTGGGGTAGGAGGTCTGGCCACCTCGTGGCAGGGCTGGAGGAGGTGAACTAGTGCGGTTCTGGAGCGCCACCCGTCCCCATGCGCAGCAGCGTCTGAGCGAGGTGGAGCTGCGCCCTGCTGGGGCCTGTCGCAGAAATGCAGCACTGGATTTTGGGTGAGGTGCGAAGAAGGGGAGGAGGCTAATTGTACGTTGCACCAGTACTTTGTACATCTTCACTAAGTGGGATGGCAAAGCCCTGGGCCCCGCAGGCTCTGGAGATGGCTGCCTGTTAGCCAGCAGCAGCGGCTCTTCCCTCCACCAGGCTTTGCTCTCCCTGGGGTGTGACGCGGGGATCACAGCCGTGCCGAGGGCTCAGGACCCGGGGGAGAAGAGGGACCACGGATTTAAACACACGGATCTGAACGTGACATCCTGCACAGGCATCACCCGAGCACACGGGAGCCAGAATCTTTCATCCACAGCAAGGGTGTGGCAAAGGCAGCAGCCCTGCTGCATGCCCGTCTAGCAAGGCGAAAGGTGAGGTCAGACCATGAGCAAAGGCTGCTGCCAGGCGCCAGCAGAACTCCTGGCTGGATTTTAGTGCCAGCGGCTCCCCGCTGGACTGCGCAGGAATGTGACTCTGTTCACTTCAGGGGCAAATCCCTTTGGCATGAATGGACACCGTGGGCTGCAGGTAGAAACCAATCTCTTTAATTACTGCCAGTCCCAGCCATGCTGATTGGATTTGTACTAAACGTGCTGCCAGTGCCCCCTGTGTGGCAGTGCCCTTGGGCCGGTGGGCTGCAGGGTGGTACAAGCACCTCTCATTGGCCAACACGTGGGCAGAAAAAAGCTCAGCATTCGTGGCCAGAGAGCGGCCTTACGGTGACAAACGGTGGGCGGTGGGAACCCACAAGGGAGCCCAAGGAACACCCTGATCCGGCCTCCACTGGGCTGGGCAGGAGCACAGAGAGACAAATCCCTACCTACCCAGAGGGAAGAGGGAGGATGGGCTGGGTTTTAGAACATGGGGGTGGGAGTCAGGACACCTGGGTTCCCCACCCTGCTCTGTCACTGGCTCATGGTGTGACCCTGAGCAACTTATTTAGGACTCAATTCTGCACAGTGCTGAGCACTCTGACCCCAACCCCAAACCACTCGACTTAAACGGGGCTACACACATGCTTAAGTGCAGTGCTGGGTCAGGCCTAGGCCTCAGCGTGCGTAGTTCCTCATACAATCAGGCCTTGAACTCTGTGTTTCCGTTTCCCCACTAGGGAAACAGGGAGTAACAATACTAAGCCCCCAGGGATCCTGCAAACCTGTATTAATGCTTTTAAGGTGCTCTGGAATCCTAACAGGTGCATGGGGCTATGTACAGCCAGTGCATTGTATTACTATTACTAGCCCCAAACTACCTCCCCCCACACTGTGCCCACTTTATAACACCATTCTGTGGCCCAAGAAGTGTCCAGGAGCCAGAACATCCACAATTATTATTTTTTAAATACAGACATATGTTGAAAGTATGCTTAATGTAATACTTTTGACATCAGTCAGGGTGGGTACCTGCAGTTCCAATAGACTCGGATAGATGGCGCAGTGTCACACAAAAAGAGGCTGGCTTTAGATTTGTTTTAACCTAAACCAAACTCTATCCGTTGTTTGGCAAATGATTTAAACATACGCACATGTTTGCTTAGTTAACATCGCTCCCCTTTTTGTGGTGCATTTACCTAAATAATGGTGAGCTGCTATTTTCTGCCAAAGGCTGTTTTTCTACCTGGGGATTTGATGCATAACATGAAAAACGAGAACTACTCTAGAGACTAACAAATTTATTTGGGCATAAGCTAGCCCACGAAAGCTTATGTACAAATAAATGTGTTAGTCTCTAAGGTGCCACAAGGACTCCTGTTCTTTTTGCGGATACAGACAAACACGGCTGCTACTCTGAAACCGGTAACTACTCTATGATATATACCAGGGGTCTCAAACTCAACTGACCACGAGGGCCGCATGAGGACTAGTGCATTGGCACGAGGGCCCCATCACTTACCCCGCCCCCTCGCTGCCCCTGGCCCCACCCCCACTCCACCCCTTCCATTAGGCCCTGCCCCCTCTCCGCCCTCTGCCTCCTCCCCATAGCACGCGGCTCCCCGCTCCTCCCCCCTCCCTCCCAGAAACCGCAAAGCTCTTCCCATGAGGCCTGCGGAGCTCTTCCCTGCGGCCCGCTGGGCTCCCCGCAGCCCCCCTCCTTTTTTAAAAAAAAATAATTTTTTTTTAATTTTTTTTTTTAATACCCCCAGGCAGTTCCCGCTGCCAGAACAACTGTCTGGCGGCAGGAACTGTATGGGGGTAAAAAAATAATAATTTTTTTTTAAAAAGGGGGAGGGGGCGCGGGGAGCCCCATGGGCTGCAGGGAAGAGCATGCAGCCCACGGGCCGCGTGTTTGAGACCCCTGATATATACAGAGAGGAACCAAACATCTGAAGCTCTCTCTCTCTCTCTGTGTATGTCTGTGTAACCCAAGCAAAAAGTTAGAATACAGCTTGTAATCATGCTGCTGCGTAGAAATAAGACACAAAGCATTACTCATACATAATAGCATTTTCCCGTGCTGCAGGACTTCTTGTCTGAGTGCTGCATTAGCCAAATCTATTAAAACAACATTAGAGGACTGAGATGTTAAGCCACAGTAACAAGAGAATCCACTGTGATGTGCCATCATTAACTCACCCTGTTTGCCCTCCCGTGCAGGGCCTGGGGACCTATGGAAAAACAGCAGGAGTGTGCAGCGACCCACAGAACCAGACTCCACACTGGATGTCCTCCCCTGAGGATGGGGGGTTCCCTGGAGCTGCCTTAGAAGTTTAGTGTTATTTTTATTTTGAAAAAAGTCTATTGAGGGAATCTAAGATCCCCGCACAGATGAGGCTGCTGCACCTCGACGTACTCCTCTCCTTGGTGCGGAGCGTTAATTAGGTGATGCCTGTCCAGCACTTAGAGAGCCATGGATGAAAGGCTGTAGGAAAGTGCTCATGATTATTATTATTACTACATGGGCAGACGTAATGACTGTTCTAACAACACAACGCAGGACCTGATCTCACAGCCCCCGAGTCAATGGGAGTTGCTCACGTGCAGCAGAACTGGGCACACACTGAGACAGTTCAATCCCAATTCGACTCCCATTGACGTTTATGGAAACACCCCAGGGGACTCCAGTAGCTGAATGGGGGTAAATGAAAGCCAATCAGTTCCAACACACTCGACTAAACACTTCCAAACCACGCAGAAAATATTTCCTTGGGCACCTGGGCCGGTTGCAAACTCCCTTAGGTAAATATTTTGGCCCATCTCCTTTGAGCATCTTCTCTCCAGCAGTTTGTGGACATGATCAGCCCACTAATGTTACAAGTAGGGCCGTCAATTAACCACAGCTAACTCATGCAATTAACTCAAAAAAATTAATCACAATTAAAAAAATTAATCGCAATTAATCGCAGTTTTAATTGCACTATTAAACAACAGAATACCAATGGACATTTATTAAATATTTTGGAAGTTTTTCTACATTTTCAAAGATATTGATTTCAATTACAATACAGAATACAAAGTGTACAGTGCTCACTTTATATTATTCTTATTACAACTATTTGCACTGTAAAAATGATAAACAAAGGAATTAGTATTTTTCAATTCACCTCAGGCAAATACTGTACCGCAATCTCTTTGTCGTGAAAGTGCAACTTACAAATGTAGATTTTTGTTACATAACTGCACTCAAAAACAAAACAATATAAAACTTCAGAGCCTACAAGTCCACTCAGTCCTACTTCTTGTTCAGCCAATCGCTCAAACAAGTTTGTTTACATTTGCAGGAGATAATGCTGCCCGCTTCTTGTTTACAATGTCACCTGAAAGTGAAAACAGACATTCACATGGCACCTTTGAAGCTGGCATTGCAAGGTATTTAAGTGCCAGATATACTAAACATTCGTATGCCCCTTCGTGCTTTGGCCACCATTCCAGAGACATGCTTCCATGCTGATGATGCTCGTTAAAAAAACAATGTGTTAATTAAAGTTGTGACTGCACTCACTGGGGGAGAATTTTATGTCCCCTGCTCTGTTTTACCCACATTCTGCCATATATTTCATGTTATAGCAGTCTCAGATGATGACTCAGTACATGTTGTTTGTTTTAAGAACACTTTTACTGCAGATTTGACAAAACACAAAGAAGGTACCAATGTGAAATTTCTAAAGATAGCTACAGCACTCCACCCAAGGTTTAAGAATCAGAAGTGCCTTCCAAAATCTGAGAGGGACGAGGCGTGGCGCATGCTTTCAGAAGTCTTAAAAGAGCAACACTCAGATGCAGAAACTACGGAAACCGAACCAGCAAAAAAGAAAATCAACCTTCTGTGGGTGGCATCTGACTCACAGGATGAAAATGAACATGCATCCTTCTGCACTGCTTTGGATCCTTATTGAGCAGAACCCGTCATCAGCATGAACTCATGTCTCTGGAATGGTGGTTGAAGCATGAAGGAACATATGAATCTTTAGCACATCTGACATGTAAATATCTTGCAACGCCAGTTAAAACAGTGCCATGAGAACGTCTGTTCTCACTTTCAGGTGACATTGTAAACAAGAAGCGGGCAGCATTATCTCCTGCAAATGTAAACAAACGTGTTCGTCTGAGCGATTGGCTGAGCATTAAGTAGGACTGAGTGGACTTGCAGGCTGTAAAGTTTTACATTGTTTTATTTTTGAATGAAGTTATTTGTTGTACATAATTCTACATTTGTAAGTACAACTTGCATGATAAAGAGATTGCACTACAGTACTTGTATTAAGTGAATTGAAATACTGTTTCTTTTTTACAATGCAAATATTTGTAATAAAAAAATAAAGTGAGCACTGTACACTTTGTATTCTGTGTTGTAATTGAAATCAATATATTTGAAAAAGTGGAAAACATCCAAAATATTTATGTAAATGGTATTCTGTTATTAACAGCGCGATTAATCGCAATTCATTTTTTTACTCGCTTGCCAACCCTAGTTACAAGTGATGCCTGTTTGTCTGTGGCCTGGTCACTTCCCTTCCACGGACTCCGAAACGCGGTTCAGACACGGCTTACTCAGTCCCAGCTGCATTGCTCTTTGCCTGTGGTCAGAAGGTAGTTAGTGTCTCAGTGTTAAGGTCGCCTGCTCTCTCAAACAGATCTTTCCACTGCTGTGGGCAGAGCCAGCGGCTGGGGGAAGGTGCCAAGGAGGAGAAGGAAGCATGGGGGTGTCCTTCTCATCAGTCAGTTTCAGCAGTGCATGGCATCCTTCCTGCTGTGGAGTGCAGACATCCTGTGGATGGAGCAGCCAGAGGCACAGGTGCATCCCTGTCCCCACATCCAGACAGAATGAGCCCAGCCCTGAATTCCCAGCCTGGCGCTGGGAGCAGCTCAGTTCCGTAGCTGTTTCCCCCACCCATTTAAGGAGCATTCCTGCCACCCAGCATGTCAACTGAGTCGCCTGCTAGGTGGGGAAGCCTGGGGTATAAGACTCGGAGGGCAGCACCTTCTTCCAGGAAAATGTTTGAAATGGAATTCCTTGGGTGCAGGCACAAAGCCGACACTCACTCTTCCAAAGCACCCACACTAGGTGGGGAGAACCGTCCCCGCCCCCCCGCCCTGGGAGTACCCAAAGAAGGGCCTGAACTCTCTTGGTGTGGGAACATTCTCCATCCATCCCTGATTTATTACCAGCAATGCTGCGGCGAGCACTGGGAGGGGGTAGCCCACGGTTTTGCTCAGTGTGCTATCACATCGCCTTTTTCCCCAACGTATATGAACCGAGCTTGGGCAGCTGTGGAGTAAATACAGCCTGTCCAGCTGAGCTCTATTCTGAGTAACGGGGCCGCGCCCCAGGCAGCTGTCCTCTGTTACAGCCGGGCAGATCCCCTGCCCACACAGGGCGCACCAGCCGGCCCTCCTGAACATGCTCAGTGGAGTTTTCCTGACCCCACAGCCCAATGCAACTGAGGGGCAGGCTCACACGGAAGGCTGGCTGCTATCAGCTGGCGGCTCCCTCACAGAGTCATGACACGGGCGTGAACTTGGTGCAGCTCACCTCCCTCCCCAAGACCTGCCCATCTGTGGCGTGCGGGAGACCCTGGAGCATGTCTACCTCGAGTGTGCCAGGCTGCAGTCCCTTTTCCGGCTCGGTTCTGGCTGCACTTTCCCTGCACTCCTGATCCACGCACACCCCGTCCGTAGAGACCTCCTCATCAACCCGCTCCTGGCGCTGCCCAAAGTGCCCATCTATAAAACCAGGAGGAGGAAGCTGGAGGGGGAGGCGCTCTGAGACTGTGGGGCCTTTTCTGATCCTCTCTTGGTTCACGTATCCGGGCAGAGTTCCTCTGGGCTGCATCCGCTGGCTCCCTAGACAACTTCGAGGAGCAGTGGGCGCTGCCTGGGGTTCTCTGCTTCGTGTCCCCCTCTGGGTTCCTACTTATCCCCCTATGGCCTCTCGCCTATCCCCGTTTTCTCATTAGTTGTCCCCCCAAATCATTTGGGCCCAGAGTTGTTCCACCCCCTAGACTGGGCGGGGAGGGGCCTTGCCCCCCTCCCAGAACCCAACAGCTGCATTGAGCAGGCGCTGGCTCAGGACTGGCGGCCCAGCTCTGGGGGGGGGGGCGGAGCACCCCCACACACAGACAGAGCGGCAGGCCAGGGCGGTGGAATGGGATTAGTGCTGAATCAAGCTGCCAATGACCGACCCACTGTCAGCACCGGGTATGGCAGGCGCAGCCCGCTGGAAACGAGAGACCTTGGTACATACACCGAGGAGGTGTACATACCCCCAACTGGCCTGACATCACGTGCCACACCCATCCCTGAGTCTCCCCAGGATTGGCAGCCCTCAGCCAAGGGGACAGGTCACGTGTGACTCAGCGTGTCCCTGGCACAGGGCACAGGACAGCGGGTACCTCCCCCCAGCCGCAGGCTCCATGCCCGGCAGCGCCCCGCTCTGCGCCCCAAAGCCCAGCCAGACTCGCAGTCATCGCAGCGAGGGGGCGCGGCTGGGCCGGCCGCAGCCCCCCGGAGACCTCTTGGATAGGCGGGGCTGCCCTGCCCGGCGCGTCGGGGTCCGGCCCTGCTGCGGGCGGACACACCCCACCGGCTGCCCGCGGGCCCGGCCCCGTTAACCGGGCCGTGGCTCCAGCCCAGCCCAGTGCCCGCCGGAGACCCCGCGCCCCGGAGCGCGCCGCTCAGCCCGGCCTCCCCGCGGAGCCGGCTGCAGACGCGGCGCCGCTCTCCGCCCCCTGCTCCTCTCCGCCCCTCTCCGGCGCCGCCCCTGCCTGGCGCCCGCCTATATCTACCGCGCGGCGGCCCGGCCCGCCCGGCCAGGATGCCAGGCGGGGGACGGGGGCGCGGAGCGGCGGCGCCTCTCCCAGAGGACGCGCGGCCGGCCGGCCGGTGACCGAGCGCGGCTCTGCCCCGGGGCGCGCCCTGGCCGCCCGCCCCGGCGCGCCGGGCCCGGGCCGTGCGCCGCGCGGGGCCCGCGGGCGGGCCGGCGGGGCGGCGATGCTGCCGTGGCGGCGGAGCCGGTTCGAGCTGCTGGCGGAGGAGCCGCGGCAGCCCAGCAAGCCCAAGGGCTACGCGCTGCGGCTGCGCTGCTCCGCGCTGGGCTCGCTGGCCCGCGCCTGCCCCGAGGGCGCGCTGCACCGCGCGGCCGGCATGTTCCGCTCCAAGCGGCGCACCTTCCGCGTGAGCAGCGAGGACCCCACCTACACGGTGCTGTACCTGGGCAACGCGGCCACGCTGCAGGCCAAGGGCGAGGGCTGCACCGAGCTGGCCGTGGGCAAGATCTGGGCCAAGAGCGAGGCCGGCCGGCAGGGCGCCCGCATGAAGCTGACCATCGGCGCGCAGGGCATCCGCATGGCGCACGCCGAGGAGCGGGCCCCGCGCCGGCCGGGCCACCTCTACCTGCTGCACCGCGTCACCTACTGCGTGGCCGACCCGCGGCTGCCCCGCGTCTTCGCCTGGATCTACCGCCACGAGCTGCGGCACAAGGCGGTGGCCCTGCGCTGCCACGCGGTGCTGCTGTCGCGGCCCGAGAAGGCGCGGGCCATGGCGCTGCTGCTCTACCAGACCTCGGCCGCGGCGCTGGCCGAGTTCCGCCGCCTCAAGCAGCGCGACGACGCGCGGCACCAGCAGCAGCAGCGGGTCGGGGAGCGGGGCGTCCCGCCGCCCCCGCGGCGCAAGCTGCTGGCCGGGCCGGGCTGCTACAAGCCGCCGGCCGAGCGCGGCCGCAGCGCGCCCCGCCTGGGCTCCATCACCGAGGACCCGGCGGGCGAGGCGCAGGAGGAGCGCGCCCGGCGCTGCGAGTGCCCGGACACGCTGGAGCCGGCGCCCGGCGGCGCCCCGCGGCTGCTGCGGGCCGGGCCCGGCCGCCTGGAGGGGCCCGAGCTGAGCCAGCTCATCCGCGACCTGGGCGAGCTGGGCATCGGCAACGACCTGCAGGCGCTGCGGGCCGACCTGCGCGTCACCCGGCTGCTGTCCGGGGAGAGCACCGGCAGCGAGTCCTCCATCGAGAGCAGCGGCCCCGAGGGGGGCGCCGCGCCCTGCAACGGCCAGGAGGAGGAGGAGGAAGGGGAGGGCGGCCCGGAGCTTGAGACCGGCTGAGCCCCCGGCCGGAGGACACCGCCCGCCCCTCTCCGCGCCGCGGAGCTTTGTTCTCTCCGGAGCGAGCGCCCTTCCCCGGGCACCGGGGGACCGAGGGGCTGGGGGAGCCGGTGGGGCTGCCCGGAGCGCTGCGGGGGCTTCTGGGCCCTGGGGAGGCAGGAGAACAGAGACGCGAAGGAAAGCCAAGGGGAGATACGTGCAATGCTTTACACAGTCCTGTGCGCTCACAAGACGAGATTCCCTGGGTGGCCGGCCCTGGGCAGGTGGCTGCTCGCTGGGCCCCCCCCCGCTCCAATTCCCCAGGGATCAGGTCACAGGAGCAGCGTCTCGATTCGTTGGCAGTTTCCACCTCTTGCTACAAAAATATGTTTTCGTTTTCAAGTAGGACAGGAACAGTTTGGCTGCATGAGCTTTGGGTTGTTGACCAGAGACCCCTGGAGATCTGCCAAATTCTCCAAACAGCTGTCTTGAGGGAGAGATGTTGCGTTTTGTTTACAATGAAAAATTTAATATCTGAGAGGGAGTTTTCTTCCTTTTTATATATTTTAAAAAGATTCGTTCCATTCCATGCTGTCATGTAAGATATTTTTGCACTGTGGTGAAATTTTGTAGCCTCTTTTTTTTTTTTTTTTTTTTTTTTTTTGTACCTGATCCCATGTTCTCCTATCTCAATGTTCTATATCTTTTGCTATGCAAAAGAAAAATGTAAGTGTGGCTGTTCACTTGTACATATGGAAAAAATGTACATCGACTACATTTTGTTATTTTTAAGGACACCACCGTTTCCGTTTGCACACCAGTGGAGATAATAAAGATGACAATAATTTAACAGAACTGGACCAGGTATGGCAATTTGGCATCTTTTGTGTCTTTTCTTGTAAAGAGCAGGAGAAAAGAATAAACTCCAAAATCAGACCAGGTCTGAATGTAGCTTTAGTAAATGGGAGTGTGGAAAGGCAGTTTGCAGGTGTCGGCTAACGGTAGGTGAAAGTGCTGCTGTCCTAGAATGCACTCTGTGATGTGCATTTTACCTGCCCATGTCCAGTATTTCATAACACACTAATAATGGGAATGTGTATCAGGTCTGGTATCTGCAAAGATGGCTCCTGATAGCTTTAATGCAGAAGGGTTAAGAGATGTTTCTAGCTTGTTTGGTGCCAGCCAGAGTGACCAGTCTTCAATCTGTGGTATGGGGGAGGCACTTGATCCATGTTTGCTGTTGTGTCCCCTCCTAAAGTCACCGGGATGGGGCTGGGAGGGATAGCTTAGCAGGATGCTGCAACCCACAGGAGTCTAACAGATCAGAGGAACCAAAGTGGAGCTCTGACTGGCCAGCAATGCTAACCTGTGTAACTTCCCCTGAGCTTGCAGAATGGTTTTCTGTTGTAAATTCCACACCGCTGCCCCGTGTTTGGGCTCCAGTTGCAAAGGGTGGTGACTACTGCCAAAACAGCAGGCTGCTGTGATCCCTCAAACCCTTGCAGATTTCGTAACCCACCAGGAGATGAGCAGCGAAGTCAAGTAGCCAGATCCCTCCAGGACTGCTGGGTTATTTTTAGCTGTAAATCTGTTTGTAAGCAGCAGGCTCCCAAGGTAGGAGAGCTCTTCCCAGTGTCCTTTGTCCCAGAGTGAAGGTATCAATTAAGAGGTTAATTAGTAAGACATTTCCTATGTATAAATATTTTCCACAGTGACTGTTCCCTAACTAACGAGGAGTCTGATGGCATTTTAAAGACTATTAATATCTGGTTAAAACACAGTGCAAAATCCTTAGCCACACTAACGAGAGGTTTTTAAAAGGGCCTTGAAATGAGCCAGTCCTACGAAGGAGATCTGGTGAGCCTTGTTGGTGCAGGAAGAGATAATTTTTAACGAGGGAGAGAAGGAGAGTGGCCCGAGATGTAGTAGTTGAACGAGTTTCATTCCCTAAGGGGCGGTGTGGTCTGAGTGATGTAAGGTGACCAGATGTCCCGATTTCATAGGGACACTCACAATATTCGGGGCTTTGTCTCGTACAGGCGCTTATTTCTCTCCCTCCGTTTTCCCCCTCCCCCCCCACCGATTGTTTACGTTTGCTATCTGGTCACCCTAGATGGATTGTCCAATATGCAACTAATTTAAATGATTTTTAAAGGTAAGATTATTTGGAGCTACATATCCCTTAAGGCCCAATCCTGCAGCCCTTAGGCAAAACTCTGTCATTTAATTTTCTCCGAGTGCTGCCTGAGTGAGGACTGCAGGGCTTGGACCGTACTTCCAGAGGGAGAAATCTGGGGTGAAACTGTTTAAAAACGAGGGAGTCCTGGGAGGGGTTTGTGGGCCCTTCACTCCTGACTGCTGCTGTCAGGGGGTGCTCTGAAGTACAGGGGCAGCCACATACGTTCAACATGGGAGGCTCCACTTCAAACCTCTCTCCCCCAGGAAGGACACCGCTGCAGGAAGAGATTTGTGGGGCATGAAGTGAAAAATCAGGGAGAATCATTTTGTATGTATTTATTCCAGATTTCTTAACCATAACCCTAGGCGCCCATCCTCTGCTGGGGGCACCTGTTCTGTCAATGGCAAATCACAAAATAAACAAAGGAGTCCCCATAAATATAGCCGTCTCCGGCCCCCACCTCTCAACAGCCTGAGAGAGGAGAGAAAACAGATGGGCTTTGCCCTGCTAAAGCAATAAGGAGGATCTGTTTCTTATTAGGTCTGTATGAAGGAATGCTCGTTGCAGAGAGCTCGTTAATAGTCTGATTTACCCTCCATCCAAACGCCAACTGCAGGGAAGGATAAAGTCATGTTTACTTTTACATAATCTCCGTTTGCTTCAGTGCGTTTCAGGCCACCAAGCTCCGTCAGTGCCTCTCCCCTCTGCAGAACAGCTTGTGTGTCTGCAGCACTAGGGAAACCTTTTCATCACCTAGGGGGCAACGCTACTGCTGCTGTGGAAGAGAATCCACTCTGCAAGGCTAGCAGCACCAGAGGCATGACCCAGTTCACGTTGACCTGGATGGAAGGGCTCCCACTGATCTGCTTTCACTGGGAGCAGCAGCAGGCCCCGTGTGTGGACAGGAATCATTTGCACTAGACAGAAGGCCCCAGTTTGTTGTTTTGCCTGTGCTAAAACTAGTTCATTAAAGCATTTTAACCGTATTTATTAAAACCTCACTTGTGACTGGAGCAAAGACGCGAACGCTGTGTGGGTGTAGATTTGGGGTCCTTTGCTCTGAGGCAGGCCGAGTGGGACTGAGTTGGGATGAAGGCACTGGGAGGAGGTGGGTGTGTTTCCCACACAGCAGGTTTGAAGGAGCATCCCTGGAACAGGGGGAGGGAAAAAGAGGGGGGGAGGAAGGGAAGAGCTGGCCCCTTTTTCGAGACCTGGTCCGTATAACAGCCTGAGCTGCTCATTATTTTGCTGTGCATGTACAGCCCTGGGAGAGTTGGCGTCCACGGTGCATGTGCTAATTTGCAAGTATCTCTAAGCAGATCAAAAGAATGTACCTAGCTCCTTGGGTGGCACCTGTAAGGCCTGGGGTGAGCAGATGGCTCCAAGTACTGGAAATAGTCACAGGGCTAGGAGGCTATTCCTGTCTAAGGCAGGAGTATGCACGTGCTTAGACCATTAGTGACGGCCAGGGAGCTGATCCTTACCCAGCCTGCCCCCTGGTTTGTGACGCTCAGGCCCTGGTGCGTCAGTGGGTGTGCGCTGTAGCACTCTGGCAGTGACAAGTTCTCAGCCCTGCGCTGAGCCCTTCTGGATACGTCCCGTCCCCCCCGCCCCCCCATCCCCCTTCAGAGTCCTGAGGGACAAACAAACAACTCGGGAGAAAATAAACCAGGAGAAAGACGCGTGCAGATCGTTCCATCCAGGACGCTGGCTTCTCTTCCCTCAGCGGGGCCCTGGGTGGGTCCTCGGTCAGCTAAGTCTGCTGGCTGCCCAGCACAATCATAGGATACAGCACTCCCTGGCCTCAAGTGAGGTGGGATTTTGTTTAGGCCAGGGCCCAGGCTGTGCTGACTCCCAGGTCTCCTCCTGGGAGCTGGGACGCCCAGCACTGCTCCCCTCCCAGAGCTGCCCACTCCTGAGTTGCCGCCTTTCAAATGGCTCCATCCCTGGCCTAACTTGCAGGTGCAGCGGGGTGGGGGTGGGGGGTGGGCTTTTTAACCCCTTCCAGGCTGCTGCAGGTTTATACAGCCCAGCACCGTGACCAAACACTGGTGGTCTCTGGGCAGTGCCCCCGGCCACACACACGCCACCATCTCATTCGCATGCTTGTTCTCAGCCTCGGCAAGAAGCCCAGGACCGAAAGGGGCATGAAGGCTGGACTCTGCTGGTCCCTACAGGGCTGAGGCGAGGCATTTGGACAGGCAGGTGGGGGAGCATGAGCCGCCCCTGCTTGGGCTGTAGCGGGTCTGTCAGAAATCCCAGCCTGGCTTTCCACGGCTCAAGGACCGTTGGCCTGCCCTTGCAAACACCTCCACAATCCCAGCTGGAGACTCAGGCCCTGATGCTGCTTCTGCGTGTGGGCTGCAAAGGGAGCCCACTGTTCCCTTCGATTCCCCTTGGAGATACAGTGACTTCCTGGGCATGGCTTCCCAGGGGCCATCTGCAGAGGGAAAGGGAAGCCAGGATGGCTGGGTCACTGGTGCTCCAAAGGGGGAGCAGATGTTTGTGAATTTACCAGTCAAGCATCCCTGTTAGCCACTGGCATAAACAGCTTCCCCAGCCACACACCTCGGCCTGGACGGATAGGGCCAATGACAGATTTGGTCTGACTGGCTTCCCGCCTGCCCTCGGTACATGCAGCCGTTCTCCACAGCGAGTCTGGGTTGGACCAGCAAACTGACCTCTCTCTCTCACTAACTGAGCTTGGATATAGCAGACACCACGTAATCGACTGGCCAGGAAACAGCCCTCTCAAATGATATAGTGACAGAAAGGATAGCAATCCTGTCCAATGGGTATGATGTAAAAAGGTGGTTTATAGGTTTTCATCTACTGGCTAGAGCATGTGACTAAGAACCAGCACGCCTGGGGTCTGTTTCTGTTTCTGCCACTCACTCCACGTGCAGCCTTTGGCAAGTCAACTTACAAATTACACATCTGTCTGAATTATTTTTACCCATATAATTTTTCAAACGCTGCCTACGATGCCTGTAATTGAAAGAGAGGAGACAAAAATAAATACTTGGTTCTGTTTCTTCCCCTTGTTTGCTGACTGGGCATTGCCAGCCTCTGTTTCCCCTGTCAAATAAGTTAGGGCCTGACTGCACACACTTAATATGTCTGAGTAAAGTTACCCACATGCAGAAATATTGGCAGGATTCAGCCACAGTTAGTCAGTTTTCCCTGCCCTTTGTATGGTTCCTTCACACGGCAGCAGAGGAGAACAAAACATGATGTAATGCCACAAAACGTGGCAGGAGAGAAGTGTCAGGAGTGGGGCCTTGTGATGATTTTGAACATTTTGTGAAACTGGCTTCAGGATTTAGACTTCAGAATGACCATTTCAAGTTGATGGAGCACTCTGAAACATGGGTGTAACGATATTTACTTGCCTGCGAGGGAGGTTGTAAAAACTAATGTTTAAATTAAAAGACGCTTTAAGATCTTCAGCTGCAAGATTCTGTTTAAGTGCCTGGTGTTATTACACTGTCAGTCACAAAGCACACCAGGCAGGGGAGAGGGTCTGATTGGGCAGGATGAGTGCAAGCTGGTAAGGAATGTATTAAAAAGTGGCTAAGTATTTTGTGACAGCCCCCACCCCTGAATGGAAATGACGAATACGTTGTATTCTGTACTAAACACAGTGTGAGGCCACAGCCTCCCAATCGGAAGGCAGCAACGTGAATGCTATGGTTCTTTCAATATATGTCAAGATGAGTCAAACTCCCTATCTGGCAGTCTAATTCTCTTCCATTAGCGGGTGCTGGAAAACAGACGGTCTCTGGCTGCCCTTTCTCTGTTGTTGCTGGTTGGTCTCCGATACGTAATACAACGTAATCATCCCATTTTCCAGCCCTTGGGCACCAGCCAAAACCAGCATGATTAAAAAAACAACCCCCAGTGGAGGCAACTTTCATCTAGGGGAAGAGGCCAGATGGCTATGCAGGGAGAAGAGATTAGCTTTACATGCTACAAAGTATTTCACAGCAAACCGTTTCCGAGGGTGCCGGTGTGAGCGAAAGGGTGCCTTTGGTGCAGAGAGATTGTGCAGAAGAATCTGCTCATTGGAATGCGCCACCCCACTGCTCTCCCCAGCTGTGATAGCAAACCCCATGGGTATCTGGCCAGGGGACACAGGGTGTACGTGACGGTGGGGTGTGGTGAACAGTTTTTATTGGCACTCACTTGGGGTGACCTGCATAACACAGTCATGGCTCTGCCACTCATGAGTTATGCAGGTCATCCCAAACAACACCAGGGCCAAAGAAAACTCTCTCCCCTGGGCCGCACTGCACTGTGCTGCAGCAGGGTTTGTTAAGGCCCCAGACTTCAACACAGGAAACTATTTCAGAAGGGGCTTAGGGAGTTTTCAGAATGTGATTGGCTCCTGTTCCCGAGCCCATCCTGCCAGGGGCTCCAGCATTTTCCGGCACCTGGCTCTGCAGGAGTGAAAAAACAGGCCAAACACAAGCCCAAACCAGATTTTCTGCAGAGCCTGAGGCTGGAAAGCCCCTGCCCTGCAGAGCACTGAGCCAGTGGTCTTCTTAGCGCCTGACCCAGCCTGTAATCCTTCATGGCTCCCCAGCAGGGGCCACTGCCAGCCATCCGGAGGAGCCCGCAACCCCCTCCTGCAGCTGGAGTCCGGCAATGTAAAAAGCAGCACAACCTCCCCTCGTTAAGAAAAAGCCGGTCAGCCCTTCTTCCTACCTCCCGGAGAAGCCAAGAGGGCAGGAGCCCAGCTCCTTCTCCCTGCGCAGCTCACCTTTCGGCACAGCAAGACGCCCCCCAGGGCAGGAGGAACACGGCGGTGGATGTTTGTGTATCCTGGCAGCGGGGCGGATGAGCTGGCCGCACAGGAATGCTACAAGGAGCCCAGGAGGAGTTCGATGACTAGGCAGCATGAGGTTGCAAGGGCAGAATAAGGTCAGTTTATTCACTGGACGGCAGCTCATTTAGCATCCTCTGCCATCCTATGCTGTAAAAGGCAAAACCTCAGACCCTGCGGGCTGACAGTGTTTGGTTGTTGGTGACTGAAATGGGGCTGCTTACGCGAGTAATGTTGTCAGGATTGGCCCCAGTCTGTGACGTGTCTGGGTTCTTTCAGGGTGAAAGGCCCAGGAACATAAACAAAATCAGCCCCCTGCATTAAAAACCAACCGTGGATGTGCCAAGGAACAAGGCAGTCAGGATGCCTGGGTCTCATGTCAGCAGGCAGACAGGAGCAGGGTGACTGGAATCATGGGATAATAGTCACCAGCGGTCACATGGAGAGCAGGGAGTTGGCTGCAAATTGTAAAACTTTTTCTTGCATTAGGCTATTGCTAGGCTGCTGGGGGGGTGGCTGCGGGGAAGGGGAGGAGAATTTGGTTTGGGAGAGTGGCGCAAAGGCAGTGGCTCATGTCAGGGTGGGCAAGAGGGAGCAGGACAGTACCAGTGTTCGTGCCATTTCTTGCATTAGGCTATTGCTAGTGCCGTCTGACAACACACAAAAAGGCTGCTCCCAATCCGCGGTGACGCGTGGGCTGATTTGTCTGGGCCATGTCCCTTCCCGGCCTTTGCAAGGCACTGAGGCCTGCCGCATGGCTGGGAAGCACTTGGCTCAGAAAGGGGGGTTGCTTACACGCAGTGGGAAGGAGAAGGGCTGTGGTGCTGGTTCTGGAAGGCTGGGTCCTGCTCCCGCTGAACTCTGAGACCAAACTCTGAGTGATGTCCGTGCCAGTGGGGGCCAGCGCATTTTCCCTGGCCGCTGTTGGGGATAGATAATGACTGAATCCTTGAAAACCCTGCTCGTCACATAGGCTGCAGGCTACACTGGCCACAGGGGCGATTGCTATAGGATTGCTGACATGGGCCCGATCCTGCCTCCAGCCAGCCAGCATGACCCCGTAAGGTGCTGATCACACACAAGTCCCACTGAGGTCAAGGCGAGCTAAAGGGCCTCAGTATGACCGATGGCGATTTCCTGCAGCACCTGGGAAACCTTCACTGAATTCAATGTAAGTGTCTCTGGGGTCCATTGCATTGAATGGGAACGTGCTGTATTGTCATGGGGCTGGAAGATCAAAGAACTCCACTGAGCTATGTGGCAGACCACAACAGTCTTTTGGGACAATGTACATAGCGTGGATTTCCTGGGAACTCTCTAAGGGGCGGTGAATGGAAAAACCAGCCTTTTCCAGCCATGCCCTGAGGAGGGGACCAGCAGCTGCTGATTACTTGTGCCTGGTTTCTGAAGAGAAGAGCCCACACTGTAGAGAGGAGAGGATAACAACCTACTCCTGGGGGCGCTTGTTCTGAGCGGAGGCTGTTATGAATGTATGCCCACAGACAGCCCTGTGGGGTCTGAAGGACTGACTCCTGCGAGTTGCCAGAGCTGGGCTGATCTCTGGTAACTTCTTAGCAGGTAGGTAGGTTCTTTTCTGGTTTTTAAGGTTTTCTCTGTGACGCTTTCGCACAGAATACATGTGCTGGCGTAGCAAACCCACCTCCTTGGGGGCAAACCAATCACCACGTCCCTCTGCTTTGCCTTCTACAGAGACTCGTTTAGTCTCCTGCCACACAAAGGCAAGAAATATGGAGAAGTGAAAGTGACAGCCCTGCCCTGGACGGAGCCCCTCAGCTCAAGGTTCACAGCCCTCCCTTCCCCTTAGGGGCACCGCAGGGTCTGCCCGCCACTCAGGGGTGTGTTTGTCTCTCCTGACCCGCCTCTGACCCAGCTGGGTCCTCACTAGAGCTCCCAGCTGGGAATCATGGAGGGGAGCCAGTCCTTAGCTGCTGCTGCTTAGCTGGATCAGCTGATTCCCAACACCTGCCTGCCGGGCTGCTCCTTAGGCCAGGGCTTGCTGCTTCCCGGCTCCGCAGGCCCGCACAGGGGCAGAGGGCACTGCTGCCGCTTGCTTCGAAAGGCTGGTCTGGCCTGCGCAGGCCTGTGTCTTGCTGAGATCACGGGGCAGGCCGGGAACTGTGCAGCCTGGAAAGCCCCGGCCAGCAGGAGAGCGATGCGGGGCTCTGCCAAAGCGAGGTGACATCTGAGGAGCGGTGGCGGCACCGTGGAGGGGAACACAGCGGCGGTTGCCCTGAATGGTGACTCAGCGCTGTGCAGAATCGGGCCCGGGGCCCCTCCGGTCTTGCACGCTGCCTGCGCTCCCGCTCCCTGGAGGGGATGCGCTGTGTGCCCCTGGGGGGGCCTTGCCCTCAGGGGAGAGCTGAGCGGTGCGTCATTGTTGCTGAGGGAAACACCCCCGAGCCGAGGACAATGGGCTGGTGCTGTGTGGTTTGAGTTAATTACAGAGGGCGCTGCTGGAAGCGAGCTGAGTGTCTCTGTTGCGAGGAGGTAATGATGGCGTGTGGCAGGATCAGCCCAGACTGAAATAGCCCGGCCCGCAGCGTCACCGCCTGGCTCCAGGAATTCACTTGTGCCTCACTTAGAGATGGGCCAAAGCCCAGCCCGTGGCTCCGGCCGATCAGCCGACCCCGACCCCGGAGGAGAGGGCAGGGTTCTCGTCTGGGTGAGGATTTCCTGGCCAAACTCAGCGCTGGCGGGTGGGCGACCGTTCAGAGAGCGCCGAGGCTGCGTCCCAGTGGGATCAGAACCGAGCAAATGGCGCCTGTCCCCTTTGCCCCCCAAAACGAGCCAGGAAGTAGATCTTAGCAGCACTGGTGCATAGGGGCTACTGTGCTTGCCCCTCACAGCTCTGGGATAGCAGCCCTCGCAGCGGGCACCCCAGTCAGGGGCTGCTAGTGGGGCGGGGGGGTTGGTTTGGGAGAGTGGCGCAAAGGCCGTGGCTGATGTCAGGGTGGGCAAGAGGGAGCAGGACAGAACCAGTGTTCGTGACACAGGTAGGCCAGGCCTGGGTTTAATTCCACAAGCCAGGGGGTGCGTGGCTACAGCCCCTTTGATCACAGGTGGGCCAAGACGCCCTGGGCGTTGAGTATGTCGTCCCCTAACTCTAGTCAGCGGGTCCTTCTCCTGGCACCGTACCTGTGAGTTCACCATTGGGGCCTGCTACTGGCTTCTGCCCCACACTTGGGACCAGGTCCTCCAAAAAGCCCAGTAAATTGGGTGTGGCAGGAGGCGGGGGGTGGGTGGGGGCCCTGGGTGTGGCGGCAGGAGGAGTGGGGGAGCCCTGGGTGTGGGAAGAGGTGGGGGGGGGGGCCCTGGGTGCGGCGGGAGGCGGAGGAGGGGGCCCTGGGTGTGGGAAGAGGTGGGGGGGGCCTGGGTGCGGCGGGAGGAGGGGTGCGGAGATGAAAACAGATCATGCAGATGTTCCTTTGCTGTAGAAGATGTATTTCAATGATACAGAATGTCAGTCTGGGGAGACATTGGGTATGGCAGCGTGTTGCTGTGACAGCAAAGCCTGCTGCCCCGGGGCTCCACGGCTAGCTGATAGATGCTTTCCAGAGTCTATCCTAGGTGATGGGAAACCAGGTATGAACATGCCCATTATTTTAGGAAGGACGCCTGAAGGGTCTAATCTCCTTTTTTAAGTTTCATGCTCAAACATTAGTCAGAATCCTTTCCAGTAGCGTTGTCTCTATGTGGCTTTAGCTTAATGCCTTGTTGAGAGTATTTTTATCGAGGAGCACAATGCAAGAAGAAAAATCGAACCCTATCTCCACCAAAATAGTCTGAGTGAGGCAGAGATGTGAGGGTTATTCCAGGCACAGAGGGGTATTACGAAGAATTAGCATCCATTGGCAAATGGGTCCTTTCTAAGAGTTCTTATCTTCTTATCAGACAACTAGACTAGTCAAGACCTGGAGTGCCCTGGCTGGTTTGTGTAACAGTCATTCATTTCTGCTCAACTTTACAGACTATTGGAACTGTGGGTATTATTTACTTCTTGTGTGTTCTTTGTCCTAGAGCATTTGTGTGTCTTGTAGAACACATCCACTGAAGGCTGTTCAATGGATATTTCTGCCTGTTGTTCCTTGCTGGATTATTGCAAGTAATGCAATAGAGAGAGAGCTATTTTGGTACCCAACATGACACTCTCAAATGTCAGGTCTAATTAGTTATTTCTTACAAGAAAAAAACCGCATCTCAGTAAAACCTGCTCTGGCAGAACAATGACATTAAGCAGTGCATGCTGCTCACCTTGGCTTCGTGAGAAAACTCTGAGAGCTAAACATAGCCCTAGGAAGATGTAATGCGGCTATCGCTACAATCCGCTGCAGATAATTGTTCTCGAAGGGAGAGCCTCTTAAGGAGACTTGTTCCTGCAGGTAGGGTCACTTCTCTTTTGTAATCTGACCTCTTCATCTGCGTCTAAATGTACTGTGGGCCAGAGCCTCTCCCAGCAGCAGTGGTTTGACTTCAGAGGAGTCACCCCAGGGATGAATTTGGCCTTGTGTTTGTAGGACCAATTTATCACCTTCAACTGAACATTCATCCTGATCTGCACAACAGCAGCTTCTTGGCTAATGGGCAGGGAGGAGGCAGGCTGGGATATCTGTTAGCTTCATTCTCTGTCTAAAATGCCAGCTAAACTATCTGTATGTGACGGCATTCTTTATCGATCTGATGCTGCTTGCATGGAGTGACTGGGACTGGCCATGTCCCCCAGTGCACGGTCCCTGGTCAATGAGTTCTCGGCTCCAGTGGAGTTTCCAGGATACACACATTGAAAAAAACAAATTAGTCAAAACAGTGAGAGACAGAACATTTTGGGCATGTAACATTTTCTTTGTCCCCTCCTCCCCTCGGCCCCCGGAATGATCATTCTCTAAATATACATTGAGCCAAAGACGTAACAAACTCTCTGCTGCCCCAAAATAGCCCAAGGGAAACAAATAAAGGAAGCTAGGAAGGGTACATCTGAAACTGTGGGTTAACAATAGGCGTTAACTGTCCGCACTGCATCTAACCAAATGCTTAGGTCTGAACAATGGAGCTTTGCAGAGTTCTGGATCTAAATCTAGAGTTTCAAGGGTTCATTTGTGTTTGTTTCTGCTTTCCACAGGCCTTCCAGTGTTTCACGGAGCCATCTATTAAGCTGACATAAAGCCAGATCCAGGGTTTTATGGTGCTGCTGGAATCTCCTCCCAGTATTTCCATAAATAGCATTAGAAAAGCCTGTGACAACCTACACGCCAATATAAATACCGAGATATTTGGGTTCCCGTGGATCCTGAATGCACAGCCTCAGTCTGAATCAAGAGCAAGTGTTGCAACCTTTACTTGTGTGAGTAGTCCTACTCGTGCAAATAGTCCCACTGAAATTGCTGATGCTGGGAAGGATGAGTATGAGTTAGCGGGTCTGGGTCTTGTGAGCTCCTCGTGGAAGGGCAGGGCAGGGAATGTTTTGTAGAGGTTTGCACAGTGGCAAATGCACGTACGGTGCTCTAACATAGTAGTAATAGTGACAGATATAGAAGAGGTACCACAGGGACGCACGGTGCCTTGACTATCTGAAACCTTCCAAATGCTGTTAGCGTCATATCCATAGATGCACTTCAGCTCTGAGTCCCACACTCTGCAAAAGGCTGGGAAGTTATTTAGCCAGATGGCTCTGGCGGGGTCTTCCTGCAGCCTGGTACCACGTCTTTTCATTTACAGAGGCGCAAAGTGGATGCAATGCCACATTTTGATTTGGCGATATTTTACCCTCCCTGTGCACCGGAGAACCTGATGACCCACCGTGCAAGGCAGCAGAGAATCAGGCCTGTAGCATCTATGGGGCAGCCGAATATCTTACCATAGCAGTGGGCTTCTCTTATTCTGGCAGTCTGGCTCCATGGAGTGAGGGGGGCCTGCGTATAATGTGCTGAGCTTTAGCAAGCAGGCAGAGCTGACGGGGCCACCTCTAGTTAAGGCTGCCTAACGTGTTCTATTATAAGAACCTGTTTTCAGTTGCTTATAACTTTGCCAAAGTTTAAACTGAGCTGCAATTTTCCTTGCAGGGTGTCCGTTTCAGAGTGAATTTTTTGGAAGGTTTTAGCTAAAACATTTCAGCTGTTTCTGAGACAAAATTAGGAAAAAATAGTTTCTTTTACCTCTGTTATACAACTATGATAACTATTTATTTGTATAGTTTTAGCATCTCCAGGCTTCAGGGTGGAGACTCTATATTTGGCAGAGGCGTGTCTGCAGTCAGGGGGTGTTTTTTGCTGCCCTTGTGAAAATCCACCCAGATTTGGCTGAGTCATATGCCTCTGGGAAAATCCCCATTTGCCTATGCTCTGTTAGAGCTTGTTACAAGACAGGCAGCTAAAATCTTGGAACACTTTGTCTGCACTGAGCATGCTCCATCCCCACAGAGTGCACTGAGCATGCTCCCAGCTCAGCTGTCTCAGGCCCCGCCACCTCCAAGCCCCCAGCTCTGTGCTCTCCCCGCAAGCTGCCAAGAGCCAGCTAGTCCCTCTAGGTACTCCAGCCCCACCGTCACCCTGGGCCCGCAGACCATGTGTGAGGGGCCGAATCCCACCTTCTTCCCCACCCCATCCCATTGCGCCCCAAGGGGGATTTCGCCTCCCTGGCCCGCTGGCAAGAGGCCTCACGCGGAGCTGCCCAGGGCTTGGCAGTGGGCCCCAGGCTGAGGGGAGGCTGAACAGGGCTGGGCTGGGAGCCAGCAGGAGTTTTCGCCCCCGCGCTGCCACTGGCCAGCCTCAGTGATCCTGTGCCCCTCACACCCCGTGTCTGAGCACGGCCGAGGTGGCGACCCGGGAAGTCGCTCCGTGCGACGTGTGGCTTCTGGCTGATGATGTGGACGGCCTCGATGTGAGTTCCACCGTTCACTGGCAGGGGCTGGAGCACGTCTCTCCCAGACCAGGGGCAGCGGACACGTTAGGAAGCCTGGGGTAGGAGAAGGAAAGAGACGGGCGTGCTTTTGTAGCGGTAGGGTCTGGTTCAAAGGGGGCACCAGCCCAGGTCACAGAAGGCGTGGCTAGCTGAGCCCAAAAGGCTCCATGATTCTGAAGAGAAGCCAGGAGCTCCGGGGAAGGATGCTGGACATCCCAGAGGACTCTGCCCAAGCCCCAAAAACCAAGCCCCCCCAAAAAGCCTGGCCCCCGCCCTCTCCAATTTCCCGCCCCCCTCAAAACTCCCAACCCCCCCTTGCTCCTTGTCCCCTGACCGCCCCCTCCTGGGACCCCCCCCCCAACCGCCCCCCTGGGACCCCACCCCCTATCCAACCCCCCCATCCCTTGACTGTACCCCCGAGAACCTCCACCCCATCCAACCGCTCCCTGTCCCCTGACTGCCCCCGGAACCCCCTGCCCCTTATCAACCCCCACCCCCCACTCCCCGCCCCTCAGAGCACTAGGACTGGCAGCCGCGCCGCTCGGCCGGAGCCAGCCACGCCGCCATGCTGCCTGTCAGGAGCTCAGAGAGCTGAGGCTGTGGGGGATGGGGACAGCAGGGAGGAGCCGGGGGCTAACCTGCCCGGCCGGCAGCTCAAGGGCCGGGCAGGAGGGTCCCGCGGGCCGGAGCAGGCTGCAGTTTGCCCACCCCTGCACTACATGGATCGCTCATGGAAAGTCAAGAGCAATGGTGTTTCAGAATCCCGTGCAAAATCTGTCCGTGCATCTGTTCGCTTCACTATTGCTCCCCCAGAAGAGGTGACCTGTATACTGGGGGACTCACACCACTTCCGGGAAGCTGAGGGAGGCAGCACTAGTTTCAGGGCCTAGGCATTTGCACTTCAGAGTCCTCATCGCCAAGAGGGGTGTGCGACACCAGGTCTGCGCCTGGAGTGCGTGCGACGGGCCCTACGCCCGGGCAATGCACAACTCAGCCCAGCCCCAGCAAGCTAAGGGCACGTAGGATCCCCTCTGGGCAGTCCGGCAAGTGTCTAGTATGGGGAGCTTGACCAGATCTGCAACAGCCTCGTCCCCCACCTTGAGAGGCAGACAAGTGTCATTTCCCCCATTTTACAGATGGGCTAACCGAAGCTGCCCGAGGTCATCTCAGGCAGGACCAGGAGCCAAGACTCCGCCCTCCTCCCGTCAGAGTCAATGTGCCAAATCGATGAGGTGTGTTTGGCTAGGCTCTCTGGAGCCATCAGGCCACAGGGACCATAATTCAGGCACTTCCCAACTTTTGAGTGCTTGACTTTTGCCTTCTTAACATTCTTTTAATGTTGGTGGGGAGAGGTAATTTCTAATATAATTTCCCTTGACCATGAAGGCACTGCTACCTCCGCTCTCTGGAAGTGCAGTGTTGGATGTTCCTTAAAGAGGTGTGCCACATGCACACTGTCGGGGCTTCGGAAAGTTCTCTGGGTTGCTATCCAGATGAGTATTTCATGAGTGCATCAATATTTCATGACCCTCTCTCTGCAGCTCCTTCGCTCTGCTTGCTGGGCTGCCTTCCTTCCTTGTGACCCACTGGACTGGCCGGGGTACCCCGCTGCTCTGGGGAAGGTGGGCAGCAGGCAAGCTCTGGAACAGATAGGGTTTTGTGTGCCTTAAAAACACAGGGCAATTTCATTTCATACCTACACCAGCAAACAGAGCCCGACTCCCACGGAAAGCTCCATTTAAGGATCATCTGAAGCCTCTGTCAAACCTGAATTGTGCTGAAATATTTAAGTGAACATGAGCTGCTTCAGTTGCAAGCTTTCCTTTCAGAGACCGAGGGGAAGAATCAAAGGGTGAATTAGTTCATTTTGGTGCATTTAAACCCAAGACATGATCTGGAAATGCCTGCTACAAATGTTGCATGCAGTGTTGTTGGAGCCGTGTCGGTCCGAGGACATTAGAGAGACAAGGCGGGGGAGGGAATAGCTTTTATTGGACCGACATCTGTTGGTGAGAGAGACATGCTTCTGAGTCACACAGAGCTCTCCCTCAGGTCAGGCAGACGTTGGTCCAATACAAGGTATGACCTCACCCACCTTGTTTCTGCTGCCAATGGTAGCAGCTCTTCCCCTACCGAAACATGGCTTTAATTTCCTGGAAATGCACCAG
This sequence comes from Macrochelys suwanniensis, assembly GCA_033296515.1. Lineage (NCBI taxonomy): Eukaryota > Metazoa > Chordata > Testudines > Chelydridae > Macrochelys > Macrochelys suwanniensis. The sequence continues at coordinate 1,056,584 of CM065783.1, read as the reverse complement.
GCCCGGCAGGAAAGAGGAGGAGAACTCTGCCTACCCCATTTTTGTACTGGATAGTGACCGCGCAGGGAGCTGGAGGTCTGGGCCCACTGGCTGTAGTCTCAGCTCCGTCCCTGATGTGGCGCATGGCCTTGGGGAAGGTCAGAGGTCAGCAAGCGTCAAAGACCCCACTTGCTTTGGGGCAGGTCTCAGATTGGGAGCCCAGCTTCAGAAGCCTAGGGCCTGATTAGCAGAGGTGCTGAGCTCCTGTTGAAGTTGTGCGTCCTCAGCACCTCTGATAAACGAGTGGAAAACTTGGGCCTTACCCTCGTCTCTGTCTCGTTTAGCGCTATGTAAAACGGGGAGGAGGATGACCGGCACCGTACGGGCACGTTGCGAGGTCTCCTTTGTTATTGGGTGTAAAGCGATCTGAGGGCTTTGGACACGATCGTCTATCCAAGGCCCTGCTCCTGCGTTGTGACCTGCCTGGGCGGACTCGGTCATTGAAAGCAGCAGGGTTCCAAGCGATGCCAAAGTCCGCCCGTGTGAATCGCGGTGGAGGAGCGGGGCCTTAATGCAAACCGTGAATATTGTAGCTGAAGTGACTGAGTTTGCTGGAAGAGCTTTCAACTCTACATCTCCAGGGAGGGGCTGACCAGTTCTCTCCCATTGGCAACCCTTTCCTTGACCTAAGAGGGGCGAAAGGCAGGAATATTCACAGACACATACACAGAATGCCGCACTACCGCACAGGGTATCTCTAGTAGGTTGATCGTTGGCTGGGGCCATGGAGCCTAGTAATGGTAGGAGTTATTGATGCTTGTGGTGTAGCATCCATTGCTTCTGTTACATCCCTTTGGGGACGTTTCTTGAGCAAAAAAGTCTACTCTACGGAGCTGGCATAACCCTGACATCTCTCTCCGTCTGTTCCAGGCCTCTGGTCCTATCAGTCCATGGTCCCCGAGGTGTCATCTGGCTGAGTGAGCACACCGCTGTCTTTCTGCAAAGCACCATGAGGTACGTTGCTAGGACGTTGTCACTCCATAGCCCGTTCTGCTGCAGCCCTTTACCCTCTCTCAGGCTGAACAGGGCGGGGCTGGTATGTGGATGGGAGACCTCGGGGGACACGGGGCTGGCGCCGAGGTCCAGCTCTTCCTGCATCTGTGCAGACCCATCCCTCCCCCGCCCCCCCCCGCCCCCCGCCTGGTGGTAGAGGTCCCCCCCATCGGCAGAGGCTGGTTTTCAGCTGAAGATAGAAACCCGAGAATCCCGCCAGCTTGTGGGCTTTCAGGATCCCGTGGTGGCTGTGTCAGAGTGTGAGCCTGGGGCCATGTCGGCCCCGCCTGAGCTAAACCTGGGGAGGGGGGTATGGAGGGGGCCACCCTGTTCCATCCAGAGCAGGGTTGGGAGTGAATCATAGGCCTGGCTCCCTTCCGGCCTTGTGCCAGCCCCCCACGTCCTCGTCCCCTCCCCCATGTTCTTTTGGGGTTTATTCAGGGTTCCAGAAATGGGGGCACTGCCAGGGAAGTGGCTGACCGTCACCCCTTCCATCTAAAAAAGGGGAGATCTGTGTGCAGAGTCGCCTCCCCGTGGGGACCATGCTCCCAGACTTAGGCTAGGACCAAAGCCAGATGGTGGTGATGACGACAGGCACCGTGCGGGAGCGTTGCCAGTTCTCATTTGTTGTTGGGTGTAAAGCGATCTGTGGGCCTTGGACACGATCTGCTATCGAAGGCCTGGCTCCTGCGTTGCGACCTGCCTGGGAGGACGGGCGTTTAAAGCAGCAGGCCTAGATAGTCCTCCCAGATTATCGACCCGTTCCCTGTCCGTTCACTGAACAATGGGGGTTCCAGTGCCTGTTTGCAGGACCTTGAGATAGAAAAGAGGAACCTAGCTTGTTCTGTGGCTAATAGAAAGGCAAGGCGAGAGCATTTCAATCAATGCCTGTTTGTTACAATCAGAAGTGTTATCACATGCACAAGTCTAAGACTGGCTGCCACATGCATGACTGCTCAGAGGAAGCCCCCTTGTGCCAGAAATAACTAGCAAGCTCACGGACTGTTTCAATGTTACACTAGTGGCCTCCTGCCTTTGTTGGCCAGCCACTCGAGTTCTAAGATGGGATGTTCATTCTAGGTCGTTAAAGGATGTAATTAATTTGGATACTCACAGCAACAAGCCAGCTTTTCTGCCCTTCCCCTTGGACTCTGCTTGGCAGCCTGAGTGACAGGGCACATGCAAATATTGCCACATGAAAGGTGCTGCTTTGAAGACGTTTGCACAACTATTTTCTTCAGTTTCTGACCAACTGGGATTCTTCGCGCCTCACCCACAAGCTTCACTGGAGTTTCTTGTTAGAATTAAATCAAAGTCCAGCTTTCGTGCCGAACCCACCCAAAATGGAGAGTGTTGCATGACTTTGATACCAAACCAAAAACCACCTTGAGTTTGCTTGAAACTGAGTTTGTTCAAAGCTCCCAGAGGGGACTGCAGACTGTTGGATCAGAGATGGACCCAAGTTGCAAAACTTGAATCTGGATTTTGAATCCCCCCAGATTGGGGTGTTTGGGTCCAGGGGTTTGTTCAGCCCATTAGGGGTTAGCTGCCAAATTGAGGTCTCAATCCAGGTTCAAATTTAGGGGTGTTCTTATGCAGGGCCGTGGTTGTGATTCGGGCCCATCTCTAACTTTTATGAACCTGGTCTGATTTTGGCACTAACACCAATCACAGAAAGTTGTCTTTCTAACAAATAAAGTACCCAGGAAACTTTGGCTAGTCCTGTGTAATGCCATTAACAGCAATAATTCTCATGCAGATAGAGTTATTCTTTCACTCTCTAAGGAATGTTATTATCTGAAAAAAGTGCAGATGCAGCGAAATTGCCCAATTAAGTAGTTTGGTAATTGTCAAAAAGAAGAACTTGTTTTCTTTGGATTGCAACACAAAATTGCGTAACGTGACTTGCAGCATATTCTCCTCTGCAGGGTTTCAGGCGGAGGCTTTGGAGCAACTTAAAATTCAGGCTGTAAAAAGAAAAATAATTCTGAGACTTATGGACCGTTGGGGGATAATATCCGTAAGGAACATACAACAATAAATATCAGACTCCGAGCTTGGCTGCACACTGATGTGCGGTGCCATTATTACTTCCATGGATATTCTCAGAGCAGCAAGCCTGGAAACCATAGAACCCAGAATACGAGAATTATATTAGAAAAAAACAGAGGCAATTTGCATACTAATGCACACAGGACTGAATGCTGAAGCCTTTATGATCTTATTTGAAAGGAGTTTTGCTGGAGTAAAGGGGTAAAGATTTGGCCCACAGTACAGTTACTTTTGCCGAATTGTGTGCATGTGAGTGGAGACAGTTGTCTAGCCCCGTTGTGCATGTGTGTGAGTTGCAGCAGCGGCACAGATCCCATTTAATTGTTTCTGAGTCTTATTTCCAGCTGCAATGTCTCCTGTTCTGAAAAATATTCTCCTTTGCTCAGAGGGGACTGAGGTCGTCATGATTATGGCACATATAGTAAACGCTGGCCTGTCCCCTTGCGAAGGGGACCACTCACCGCAGGTGCCGCTCAGTGGTCAGGCAGGTTCTCTCTTTTCCTGGCACCTCCTGTTGATAGCCACTCTGCTCCTACCATGACCTGCCCCTTCCATGACTCAGCCCTCCGGCCACGTGCCTTAGGTCTGCCCCTTTCAGGGTATATAAAAAGTCTAGCAACAGGGAAGCCCTCTGAGTTAGACAAGGAGTCTCCAGGTCTGGCACCTGGGTTGAGTCTCAGGATCTTGACCCTTCTGTCCTCAGGGCCTTCTCTGCCTTAGACTTTCTAGATCAGGGCTTGGCTTCTGCCTTTGACCCCTACTAAGGTTGGTAGGGGAGCCTGGGCCCACCCTCTCCTCCGGGTTACAATGGAGGGCCCAGTGTAAGTAGCTAAGTCCTGCTGCCTCCCTATATCACTTCCTACCAAACCCCTCTTTCCCAGTGGGTAACGTACAGGCATCAGATACTCACAAGTCTCTTCCCTTTGAGCCAGGGGCGGGAGCTCCTTCCCCGTCACTCGGCGTGCAGGTCGCTTCACTCCCACTGCCTGTGCTTGTCTGAGCGGGGCTGCTCACTCTCTGAGCTCCTCCTCCAAGGCACGATGCTTTGCAGGTGTGGCAGCGTGGGGCTGCCTGGGCTCAGAGCAGCTTACTTAACCCTGGTGTGGGGTTTGTGTGCCCTGTCACATCCCCCTTTTATACTGATCCGTTCTATGAGAGCAAGGGGTCCTGGAAGAATTGAGCAATAGGGGAATTAAAACAAGTAATAGGGAATGTTTCCTCAAGGAGCAGGGAGTCCGGCTGTGGAGCTCTGAAAGTTGGTTGCTGTAGCTGGAGGGAAGGCTGGTCTCGTGGTTAAGAGATGGGGCTGGGACTCGGGAGACCTGTTTCCAGCTCCTGGCTCTGCTACAGATGCCTTGTGTGACCTTGGGCAAGTCACTTTATGTCTGGTCTTGATCCTGTGCCCATTGAAGTCAATGGTAAAGCTCCCATTGACTTGAATGGTGCAGAAGCAAGTACCCTGAGCCTCAGGTCCCTATCTGTAAAATGGGGCTAATAATACTCATGGTGATGGAATGTGAACCCCACTCAGGCCCTGAATAGGTTAATGTGGGTCTGACGGCAGTAATGTTTAAGTGAATGCACCTGGGGGGAGAGCCAGGATCAACTGGCGGTGAAGCCCCGCTGGCAGAGCAGGCTGCTTAGTATGAGGAGAGGATACTTTTAGCAGAAGGGAGCTGAGTAGTAAACTAGGCTTAGCTGTGAGCCAGCTGCTGGGGCCATCCTGTCCGATTCCTTATCAGGGCTGCAGGCAATTGACAGTGGTGAGTCTGACCACAGACATGATATTCTTAATGTGATATTACTGCTAGCAGCCCAAGGGGTGCAACTGGAGGTCACGGCAGTAATAGCAGGGATCCTGGTGCATGCAGGGAGAGCAGGCGACGCACTGGCAGACAAACAGGCAAAAAGTGCTATTCATCACGAGCAGGTTGACCTAGGGATCCCCTGAAGCAAACTGGAATTTAAACACCTAATAAAAAATGAGCTAAGGAAGGAATGGCGAGACCTGTGGGCAAGCAAAATTAAGGGGCAAAAATTTCGAGAAGTATGCCCAGCAGTTGAAAATGTTGCTGTAATCCAAGGCCTGGAGGGGAAGAGCGAAGTGGCTCTATTTGGAATTCTAGCCAGGCATTGTAGATTAAATAGTAATTTTATTTCTAATTAACAAACATAAAGATGGATTATGCGTAGCTTGTAAAGTCCAGGAAATGATGGATCATCATCTCCTCTGGGATTGTAAAGACTCTACCAGTGACAGGAGGTGTTTGTTTAGACAGAAAACTCCGAGGCCTTAAAGTAACAATTTTCCTTGCAGCATCTGTAAAGAATAAAAGGAAAATGGGGCCCAATAAAAAAAGGGCTTCTGCAATTCTTAGGAATATCTGGAGAGGAGCAAGGCTCTAAGTCCAGAACAGGTCACGAAGGCTCGGGCATGGCGGCCTTCCCAAGAAGAGGGACTGTGGGGAGGGAGTCTGCAGTCCCTTTCTGCTGGTTATAAGGTCCCGAGCGTGGAACCCAGTGTAAAGGGAGGGCCTGGGTTCCCCAACCAGCCACCGGCAAAGTGGCATGAGCCCAGAGTCAGGGGCCAGAGACCTTGGAACAATTTGTTGGGTTTTTGTTTGTGGAACTTTGCTAGCCTGAAAAGGGCAGAGATAAATATTGACCTGGCTGGACGGCTGACTTACAGAAGAGAGACCACCAGAGTGACTGTCAGCAGGGGTGCCAGGGTGACAGACCGCTGCTACGCCACGCCTGGCCAGGAGGAGGTGCTCCTGCAGTGAGTGAACCCCATTACACAGCCCTACGTAATGGGGGGCAAATGAATGAATGCTTGTGACGTGCTCAGCTGCTGTGATGATGGAGGGCCATATAAACACACAGGGGAGGGAGCTCCTCCCCTCCCAGGTAATGGCTACACTCTGACTTCAGTGAGAGCGGAGGGATCAGGCCCAGTCTGACCCACGCTAACCAACTGGCTGATCAGTGCCAATAATAACAGTCTTCTCTTGACTAGCAGCTTTGATTTGGTGCCGCACAACGAGGCCCGATCCTGTCTGAGTCCTTTCAGTGCTGCAGCGGTACTGCTCCCAGTAAACATACTGCGAGGCTGGCCATTCGAGCCTCACACGTCAGGGCCCGGGCTGATCACTGCAGGCGTCCAGAAGGAATTCTTTCCTTCCGTACGGGCCAGGTGCACTGGGGGCTTTTCCCCGTTTCCCCCTCTGAGGTACCGAGTATTGTCCTCGGCAAGGAGCAAGGTGCTGGGCTCGACAAGCCATTGGGCAGATCTCATCTGGCAGACGTGGCTGCCTAAACTGTCGGGGTCCCTCCCCACCCCCCACAGAGATGTTTATTGCAAAGCTGCGGGCAGCTCTAACAGGACAACATACAAGCAGTCCCAGGTGTAACTGAGTCCTATTCCCCCCTCTCATGAGGGCGGATGGAAGAGTCCCCACTAGCACTCAGCATCTTGGGCAACAATCTGCACCATTTCCCCCCCCAGATTTAGCGCAGCTTTTAATGATACACACACTCAGCTGTTGTCAGCATCCCTTTAACGTGGGAGTAACTCCCTGTAAGCGAGACTGGCCGGCTTTAGTTAGATCTTATTGAAAGAGCGAGACAATAAGGGGGGAGGGATAGCTCGGTGGTTTGAGCATTGGCCTGCTAAACCCAGGGTTGTGAGTTCAATCCTTGAGGGGGCCATTTGGGGATATGGGGCAAAAATTGGGGATTGGTCCTGCTTTGAGCAGGGGGTTGGACTAGATGACCTCCTAAGGTCCCTTCCAACCCTGATATTCTATGATTCTATGACATGTCTGGGCTCCGGGTGGATTTTTTTTTCAGGCTCTCAGTAGTTCAGACTTACAGTGAGTATAACACACTAATGCATCAAACCACTGAGCTGTCCAGTGTTTTGAATCAATACGATTCCAGCTCATCAGAAAGCAATTTCACTAATTGAAAATATACATATATATTTCCTTCCGCTAGGCACGGTGACAGTGCCGATGGTTAGCAATTGTTATAGATCAGATGTTTTCTGCCATCCACTTTGTCTGGAGTAGGGCACCTTAGCCAACTGAAAAAAGGCTCCTGTAAAAGACACAGAAAATGTATTTCCGATTTCAGTCAAGAAGCTGATGATCTCCTGATGGAGATGATGGAGATTTCTGGTGAATTGCTGAGCGTGTCCCTTTAACAAATAGTGACATGATCAGAAGTAGAAGATACAAACTCCTAACTGCATCAGGGATTTCCCCACTGCTTTGTTGCCCTTGTGTGGTTTAGGGCTCCAGGCATTAATGAGCCATGTTCACCTGTGTGTGTAATTGACACAGGAATCGCCTCACCCAGCTCCCCTAGGTGGATTAGACCATACAAGCCTGTAACTCGGTAGGGTTCCCCTGCCCGAAGGGAGACTGGCACCTAGTAGCTGGAAATGGAGAAGATGGGGGAAGAGGTAGAAATGGAGTGACTGAGTGGAGAATGGCAGTGATTCAAGAATGAACCACCGAGAAAATGGTCTGTCTGTAAAGATGAGTATAGACATAAGATTTACCCTTGGGAAGGTCAAATTTAGTGAGCTGGCACTTACTATATGTGGCAGATAACCCAAGATCTGGAGCGTATCAGTATTACAAGAGTAATCGGGCATGTACAGTGTCTCCCCTCTTCCTGTCTTATTTCTTGAACATATTTATATTGCATGGAAACCCAGTTCTTGATGTAAATTTCTCATCTTCCCTCTTAAAGGATCCCACCGCTTTTCAGTGTCTTTATTTACAAAAATATTTTTTCCGGTGAATGTAGTGCTGGTGAAAAGTGCTGGATTGGCAGCTCTGGGCATTGACATTCTCTGCTTACACCCAGCAAGTGTACAGATGGACATTGGCAATGCCAGCTTCCTCCCCGCCCAGCCAGCCAGTGTGCCGCGTTGCTGTTCTGAAAAGACAGTCCACCCCCCTCTTGGCCTGCCTGGGTTTGTCTTTCTTATGGAGTTAACTCGGGTGAGCGGCACCGGGTCTGAGCGCCTGGGTTAGCCTACACCAGGGATGAGCAGCCCCACTGCTAAGCTCCACCCATGTTACTGGGTCCCCACTGGGGCTGCGCTCACTGGTGTGAGTTGTGAGGACTTGTGGGGGCACATCCCCCAGTTCTTTGCACATCCGCTGGTTCTTTGCACATCCCCTGGTTCTTTGCATGTTTCTTGGCATACAGGTAGGAATGGAAGAGAAACAGTCAAATGAAAGCCTGCTAGAGAGTCAGTGGGGCCACTGGCCAGTTAAGGTGCTAAAGGAACACCCAAGGAAGACAAGGCCATTGCAGAGAAGTTAATTGAATTCTCTGCATCTGTTTTCACGGCAGAGGATGTGAGGGACATTCCCAAACCTGAGCCATTCTTTTTAGGTGACAAATCTGAGGAACTGCCCCAGATTGAGGTGTCACAAGGGGAGTGTGGCAGGGTGCTGCTAGAGAGGCCTTAATCAGCTCCTGCCACGCCAGCCCCAATCAGGGGGATTGGATTGGGGCTGGGGAGATAGCCTGATGCTTGCCTGGTAACTGACCACACCTGCCAGCCTCCTTAGCAGGAGCTATAAGGCTGGGGAGCGGGAATGACTGACAACTCACTCACAGGGAGGTGGGAGTCTCCTAGTTTGTTGCTGGCCAGGCCTGTGGTAGCCAAGCTGGTGTAAAAAGCCTGTATAGAGTTAGAAACTGGGAGCGGGGGCTTGATCACAAATAAAGAGCACAGGTGTTGAACCAGCCTGAAGTGTCCCGGAGTCTCTGAGACGAGGGGGAGAAAGGCCGAACTGGAGGGGCATGGCATGCACCCCGTTACAGGGAGGTTTCGAACAAATTAATGCATTAACAGTAATCAGTCACCAGAACCAGGTGGTATCACCCAAGAGTTCTGAAGGAACTGAAATATAAAACTGCAGAACTAATTGGGGTATGTAACCTATCATTTAAATCAGCCTCTGTATCATATGCCTGTAGGGTGACCAGACAGCAAGTGTGAAAAATCGGAACAGGGAGTAGGGGGTAATAGGAGCCTATATAAGAAAAAGACCCAAAAATCGGGACTGTCCCTATAAAATCAGGACATCTGGTCACCCTATATGCCTGGAGAGCAGCAAATGCGACACCAATTTTTAAAAAAGGCTCCAGAGGCGACACTGGTAATCACAGACCAGTAAGCCTAATTTCAGTCCCAGGCAAACTGGTTGAAACAATAGTAAAGAATAGAATTATCATAAGAACGGCCACACTGGGTCAAACCAAAGGTCCATCTAGCCCAGTATCCTGTCTGCCGACAGTGGCCAATGCCAGGTGCCCCAGAGGGAATGAACAGAACAGGTAATTATCTAATAATCCATCCCCTGTCGCCCATTCCCAGCTTCTGACAAATAGAGGCTAGAGACACCATCCTGTGGCTGCACCGAGGAGCCGGATCTGCTGGCTGCTTCTGGGAGCCACGCGGAGCCAAGGAGCCAAGCCCTGCTGTATCGCCAACCAGACTTTTAACGGCCCGGTCAGCGATGCTGACTGGAGCCACTAGGGTCCCTTTTCGACTGGGTCTGGACACCTGGCAACCCTACGCTCAGTTTGCTGGGTGTGTTGCTTTGTAATCACTTTACATACAAATATTTAAAAGCAACTTGAGCAGTTATTCTGCAGGTAAAACTGGACATGGAGGGGAGTGAAACTCACTGGGCCAAATTCAGATCTGGTGTAATGACACCCACTTTATTTTTTTTCTTGCATTGCGGTAGCTACTATAGGCCCCAGTCATAGAGCAGGGCCTCCCTGTGCCAGGCACTGTACAAACCGACAGTCCCTGCCCTGAGGAGCCACAGTCTAGGGCCAGACTCAGGGATTACAGTGGATGAGAAGCTGGATATGAGTCAGCAGTGTGCCCTTGTTGCCAAGAAGTCTAATGGCATATTGGGCTGCATTAGTAGGAGCATTGCCAGCAGATCGATGGAAGTGATTAGAATCATAGAATATCAGGGTTGGAAGGGACCTTAGGCGGTCATCTAGTCCAACCCCCTGCTCAAAGCAGGACCAATCCACAATTTTTGCCCCAGATCCCTAAATGGCCCCCTCAAGGATTGAACTCAACTCTGGGTTTAGCAGGCCATTGCTCAAACCACTGAGCTATCCCTCCCCCCACTATTCCCCTCTGTTCGGCACTGGAGTATTGCATCCAGTTTTGGGCCCCCCACTACAGAAAGGATGTGGACAAATTGGAGAGAGTCCAGCGGAGGGCAACGAAAATGATCAGGGTGCTAGGGCACATGACTTATGAGGAGAGGCTGAGGGAACTGGGGTTATTTAGTCTGCAGAAGAGAAGAGTGAGGGGGGATTTGATAGCCTTCAACTACCTGAAGGGGGGTTCCAAAGAGGATGGAGCTCGGCTGTTCTCAGTGTGGCAGATGACAGAACAAGGAGCAATGGTCTCAAGTTGCAGTGGGGGAGGTCTGGGTTGGATATTAGGAAACACTTTTTCAGTAGGAGGGTGGTGAAGCACTGGAATGGGTTACCTAGGGAGGTGGTGGAATCTCCATCCTTAGGGGTTTTTAAGGCCTGGCTTGACAAAGCCCTGGCTGGGATGATTTAGTTGAGGTTGATCCTGCTTTGAGCAGGGTGTTGGACTAGATGACCTCCTGAGGTCTCTTCCAACCCTAATCTATGATACAGCTTATGTTGCTTCAGCAGTTGGTGTCCACTGTAGCAGCAAAAGCCGTCTTTGCTGGTCTAAGTGCTCTCTCCACTAGGGAGGAGTGCAGGTGTAGCTACACCAGTCTCTTTCTGGTAGAGACTATGGCAAACACGCTCTGATTCTGTGCCATTTCCTTCCTGTAGACGGTACAATTGATAATGATACAAACAATCCCATTGGCAACACCCTGCACTCCGCCAGGGACAGACTGGCTGAGTCACAGGCCAGGCTGTTAGGCCCAGGCTCATCTGTGCAAAGCCAGAGACTCGGTGCTCTGAGCAGAGGCTGCCATCTGCGAGCAGATTCCCAACTGTCAAGTTATTAAGAAGTTATTTTCAAAATGGGGAAGAGCACTGAATTCTAAAAGTCCCCAGCACATACTGGTCTTCGGGTGCCCTGCAGGCTTCTAGCATCTGATGGTTCTGGGGTTTTCTGGTGGGAAGGGCAGTGGAGGAAGCTAACAATTCCTGGTAAAAAATGATTCGAAGTCTTAGCAGGTAGGTGCTTCAAATGTGGCTTGTTAATAGAGCGGCTTGGAAATTTCTGTTGCAACAGAGTTTTGTTGGATTGTCAAATCTGAAACCTCCCATGAAAGTAGGGTCGGGTTGCCAGCAGTCCTTTGTTACAAGGGGCGTCTCTTCTCTTTCATCTCTGTACAACAAGATCGGGAGTTGGTGAGTGCTCCTAAAAACAGCAAGAAATACCCCCGTGAATGTACGTGAGTCCTGCTTAGTGATATGAAATAATAATGGTGATGATGATCATATGGGGAGGAGTGATGAGCATTCACGTGAGCATGGACTGCCTGGGCCCTGGGAGCATGAAGGCACAATCCGTCTGATGTCCTCAATTTCACATGCCCATTTCCTGAACTAGGAGATACATGCTGCTTCGCTGAGCAAAACTGTTCACAAGCCGTTCCAGCCGGCACCCATCAGATGCACCAATAAAAAAAGGGGCAAATGGAATTCCATCAGACTCGGTGTAGATACAGACCTGTGGGTCTTTTTACTTTGTTTCACAATCAAAGACCAAGCCAGCCCGAGAGACAGGCTGAGGGGCTGCTCGCCTAGGTGAGTGCCGCGTGGCCCGAGTGAGGGCTGTGGGTGGGGCTGAGATTTCAGAAGCCTTATGTTTTATACCCTGGCTGATTAAAGTAAAACAAGAGGATTGTAAGCCTGCTCCTGCCCGGTCCTGGGAGCCCCCTGGTGCCGGTGACGTCCCTGGACAAGGAAGGTGTTCAGCCTCTCTTGGGAAGGGCTCTGCGCCTTGCCGGGCCAAGCCCTGAGATCGCAATTTGTCCCAAACGAGTCACGTGTGCAGCCCAGAGCTCATCAGCCACCGACCATGCTCCACAGGAAGCGCCATCACTGTCTGCTACAGCCCGATGAGCTCCACCCCCTTTGTGAGGGGCAGCACCCCAAGAGAAGAGACACCCTTGTGCACCCCTCGGGGTCCATGGCAGAGCCCTGCACTGGTGGGGAGGCAACACCCCACCCCAGTCACCCTGGCAACCCTCTCCCTCAAATAACGGGAGGAGACGAGACAACAGCAATCCCCAGCAGCCCATTAGCGGGCAGGAGACAGGCAGGCAGACTGCAAGCAGTCTCTGACCCTGGGCAGAGCCAGGGGCGGAGGGGAGAGGAGGGCTCTCTGGAGCCAGCCAGGCCCAGCCACATGCCTGTCCGTAACCCCAGCCTGCAGACAAGCCTCAAGTGGGGACAGTCCACCCACTCTCTCTTTCTCAGCAGTTTCACATTCTTTTACTGAATAACACTCCAGAGATAAACCCTTACGCCATCGCAGTTACAAGGCACCCAAGCTAGGCTAACCTCGCTAACTGGAGATTTGTGATTGTCTTTTAAAATGAAGACTATAAACACAGGGCTAACCCCCCAAATATCTGTACTTATAATGCCTTACAAAATCGGTACAGGGCCTGGGACTGCTGCAAACTGGGAATCAGCTGTCACGTAGACTCGCCCTGGGTATTATAGTGACAACTAGAGAAAACATTGTGTGTACTCAGTGACCAGTTGTTTCAGCACCTGGGATGTTGAGCGCAGACACAACTCCTAATAAGAGAGGCTGGCAATGGCTGTAGCTGTTAGGTTCATACAGTGTCTGGTTCAGGGATGTAATACACCTCATGAAGGCATTTGGCATCCAGTCTGCCATTGCTCCGTTACGGTGTTGTCCGGTCTCAATCCCACTGACCTCTGTAAAATCACAGGTCAGTCTGGCTCACCCCAGCAGCTCTATCTTCTCCCTGCAGGGCTGGACTGCATTGGACTGGGGCTCACTGGGCTGCCAGTTTTGTACCCCTGACACAACTCGCTACTGGCGGGTCAGGAGCTTCCAGCTTCAACCACAGGGGCACGTGTACCAGCCCTTAATGGAAACCTTCCGCACCCGCTTCAGAACAGCCACTGAGCATGGCTAACACCTTCCCGCACTCCATCCCCGGTGCTGAAAGAGCAGCGGTTTGTTTGTAGTCACTCAAGGCTCTGCACTCCCACCTTCTCTGGGAACATTTCTGTGATAACTCAGCGCAAGGCGAGACAGCCGCTGTAATTACGGCGTTCAGGGTTTTGGCTGAACACCAGAAAAGGGGGCTCCATGTCGGCATAATGACCATCTTGCCGAGAGTTCAGTTCAGCCAACACTTGCTGACCCATGTGCTGATCCCAGCCCGGGGCTGGGGTGGCTGGGGACAGTGGTGTTTGCATATACTGTGAGCTCATCAGCGTTCTGAAACCATTAAGCAGGAGGCTAGGTCCTTCTCTCCCCTTCTTGTCATGGCAGGGGGGGCTGGCTGGCTCCTCAGGCTCATAGAATATGAAAAGAGAAGAAGCAAGAGGAGTCGAGTTTGGAAGAAGTTTCGACTCTCCATTTTTTGGCTACACGACACTTTTCGGAGAAATCGCCTACTATTTATTGACCACTAGTGCAGCTCAGGTCCTGGTAGCACCAGCAGGAGCACTGGCGTAGAGAGGGCCCTGGTGTTCTTACTGCTGTCTCGTGTGGACATGCTCCCAGTGGGTTTAGACAATGTGGGGGTAAAAACCAAGTGCCCTGTCTACAGTACTCTCCCACTGCTGCTGCTGGTAATGAAGCAGTGGGCGGATTATGTTGTGATAACTGGGCCTAAACATTTACCCTCATTGTAAGCTTAATTGTAAGAAGTATTTGAAAGTTCCCAAGATGTGACAATCACCTATAACAACAAATGGTGGTGGACAATGTTCCCTCTAATTTTTGACAGGCTGTGTGCGCAAAAAATTTATTCTATGCAAATTGTTGTGCTTCTGTGCAAATTTTTGTGTGCGCGGTGTTTCGCCGTGTGCGCGGGGTTTAGGATCTGTGTGCGCGCGCACACGCGCACAGCTTAGAGGGAACAGTAGTGGTGAAATATAGATCAAGTTGTTTTCTGCAATGAATGTTATAAGCAGGTGCAAGGAAAGGAGACAGGAAAATGGAATTGGAGTACACTGAAAGGCCTGCTGGTCCGGTTTAAGGACTATGTTAAAATCGTGCTTGGTAAAAACAGACGATGTGGAGCCAGAAATTAATGAGCCAAAATTGGCGTGTTGGATATTAGGGCAGATTGGTGGACAAAATAATAAGAGAATGGGCTGTTCCATTCAGCACAGCCTTTGTAGGGTCCTTAAAGGAAAAGACTTTAAAGGGGTGGGGGGAGAAGGGATGGAGGCTACTGAAGCACGCTTAACCAATTGTCTCCTGGGACCCTGGACCTTCTTTGTCCTAATCCTGAGGGATGCCCTGGCCAGACCGGGCCAGAGAGAGGGACCCACACGACATCTCCACCTCTACTAGCTCCACCTGAATCCCAGACACCACCTGACAGCCAGGCAACGGGATCAGACTTTAACAGCAGCAACAGCAGCGCTAGCTCATCTCGGCTAACTTCTTCTCTGTTCCCCAAACCGACGGTTATTATCCCCTCAGAGACTGTCACACAGGGCTTTCTCCTTCGAAAACTCTCACCAGCTGAAGGGAACAAGGGATGGTGTTAAAATGAAAGCCTTAGTTTCCTTCTTTTCTGTATCTTTAATAAAAGGTTAAAAGGATTTTTAACAGTGTTTGCACCATGGTGTTGAGTAGGCGGAGGTCTCTGTATGCCAAACCCTGCGCCATAGAATATCAGGGTTGGAAGGGACCTCAGGGTTCTAGTCCAACCCCCTGCTCAAAGAAGGACCAGCCCCAACTAAATCAATGTTTAATATTGTTTAACACTGCTTTATGTGGGACAGGGACAGGGTAATGCTAACGCCTTTGCCCCATATAGCCCAACATTTCCCAAACAGTGCAGGGTCTGCATGGTCCATGTTTGGACTGTGTCATTGGTGGGAGAGGGGGCCAGGTTTGGCTTGTGTGAAACAGCCACAGTTCACGTTATGATTAATTCATTTCAAAATAGGCTACTGGGTGTTTAAAAATAGAATAAAAAAATATCAACCCTCCAGCTTTGTTCCAGCTTTAAATGGTAAAATGTGTGCTTTGTGCCCAGCCATTGTTGGGAAATTGAAGCACTCACTGTATGTCGCCTTGCTGAACCCAGGGCTAACTGTGCAGAATTAAGTGCGGCTCGGAATCAAAGCTTCTGCTTGCCCTAGAAACCCGAAGTATGTGAACATTACCAAAAGGCAGGTAACTAGGAGACCTGTCTTTGAAGTAGAGCAAGGCCATCAAAATCAAAAGCCAATAATCCCCCAAGGAATTGCCTGGATGTGCTGCTTCCTGTGCTGATAACTGCACTGGTCAGCTGGGAGACTGTTGTATTTTGCATCTCTGCACTGCTTTCTGACTGACGGATGTGGCCTAGAAATGACTGGTTCCTGCCTTGGCAAGACACTGAAGTGTTTGAACTGGTGGGGAGACGCCAGGAAGCTGGATTCCACCTGCCAAGATCACCCCGAAGCTCACTGGAGCAGGTTGTTTTTAGTTAGTTAAAACATCTGCATTATCAGGGTCTGATTGGTATTTAATGTAGCTTCACCGGCTATGCGAGCCGCACGTCGTTGGCAATGGAGGAGATAGGCCCAGTCCTGCACACACTCCGTGCATTGACTCTGTGTGTAGAGATCTCCGGGGATCAGACGCTACTTTCTGTTAGTCTTTTAGGGTGATATGAGATCACAGGGGCATTAATGGCCTGACCTGAGAGGTGCAGAGTCCCCGCAGCTCCCATGAACTTTAAGTATGCTGCCTCCAGCAGCGGTCAGTACCCGCTGCTTTAGGGAAAGCACTCCCCCACTCCAAAAATCTTCACAGCGTTCCCTTCGGATTGTGCAACTCATTTCTGGGGGAGCGTATGCAATGGGCCAATGGCCTCTGACCTCAGCCCTGCAAGTCGCCGGGCTGTGCCCTGCAGCATGGGGTTTGATTATCCTTCTCTTGCCCGGGACATTCTGCCATGGTCAGCACCACAGGCACGTGCAGCTTGTTTCTTTTGCGGGTTTCCTGGTTTTTTTAACCATGTAAATTCGCTCAGGTAGAAACATCACGAGCAGAATAAATTCTCCCCCAGGCAGTGTTCAAATGGAAGCCACTCAGCACCATGAGACGAGGGGGAGAAGAAGTCCTGAGCATCTCTGACAATTCACCTGCCAGGATCTGTTATTCCGGGAGATCTGTTAGCCCCTGCGGTAGATGTTGATATCTACCCATCTAACGACAGCCACAGCACTTACAGATTCTGGAGTTGAGCACTAGTGCCATCCCTATCACAAGCTGGGGTTATCGCCTTCTTATCCTAAAGGGCAGCAACATTTCTCAGGGAGCGGGAGTGGCCCGGCTTGAGCCATAGAATCTGTATTTCAGCTGCTCAGGGAGCACGTTTCCATGCAAACGTCTCCCTGATCCAGATCCTCAGCGGGGGTGAAGCTGGGCTCCGTGCCGCTCAGGAGGCATCCGTGTGTCTCCTGCAGGCCTTGCCCACACGGACCAATCCCCAGCCTGAAGGCTGCTCTAACTTGTGCTGGCTTGTCGGGGCCAATCCAGCCGCCAGGGCTCACTGGGGCATCAGGCCCTGCCCCCTCTCTGAGCCAGGATCTGGGAAGGGAGGGATGTGGCACCTCTAGGCCACCCAGGGATCCTCTTACAGGAGGGAGGCCTGCGGTGGCAGGATTGTTCTTTCAGCACCAAGCAGACAAAATGCACCTGAGTGTCTGGCCTCTACGTGCAAGGGCTGGAAGCGGCTTCCCGCCCCCTCTCGTCCCACATGCGCTCTGAGATTCACCTCTGGCCCGGGGCCTGTGCAAACAGCACGGGTACACGGGGTGGGCGCCCCAAGCGGCGACACCAGCCCAGTGGCAGGAAATTGGGTCTTTGTTTCCCCCCTCCCCGTTTTACTAGAAGGAAGGGAACCCTGAGAGGGGGAGGATCCAGGCAGGGTGAGTGCCTGGGGAGGGGCTTGGGAGGGGGGCAGGGACTGGCACTGCCCAGGCCGTGTTCACACGTCCTGCACCGCGGAGTGCGAGCAGCACTGGTGAGACAGCGCGCAGGGAAGAACGCCCCCATCCCAGGGGCTGCATGGCTTGCCCCCAGCTTTTCTGCTCCCTGGCAGTGTGTCAGCTGGGTCTTGTGGCTATTTCCTTCCGCCCTTCTGGCTCTGTGCGGTTACGTCACACTGGGGCACTCGGTGTAGAGGTGGACCGAGAGGAATTAGAGATGGAAAAGCCCTTTAGTGGGGGTCACCTTGCTCAGCTCCTGTGAAATTCACCCTGCCCTACCTGGACCACTCAGAGCCACCTTGTCCAGCCTGCCGGGTGCTGCCCTGCATGCTGACCCAGGCAGCCGCCATACCCCCTGCTCCCACCTGGGGGGTGCCAGGGCTGCATGTCCTTGCAGGTGCAGCACAGGTCCAGTGCTGTGGGTGGTACGGAATGAAAGGCCCTGAGACCCGCTAGCCCCAGTGCTGACCGGACGAGTCACATCCCCTCGCTGTGCCTCAGGCTCGCCATCTGTAAAATGGGGCTAATGAAGCCAATCTTCCCTGTGTACAGTGCAGCGGGTGGACATCACCCTCCCAGCCCTAAGGAGTATGATCAGGGGTTGGAATCTAGACCACAGTGGCTGTTAAAAATCCCTTGCCTTGGTGTGTGGCTAAATGAGGTTGGGTTAATTACATTCTGCCTACTTAATTTCTCCTACTCTCGTCCGGATACATGTCCGCAGCTGTTGGGTAAGATTGCTGTGCAGTGTTCAAAGCTGGCACATTTCACCCTAGAGGCGGCCGCAATTTGTTGGTGGGTGAAGTGAATCTCGTATTGTTTGTACATGGGATGAAGTCATTAATCAAGTGATTCTAGATGGTGAAAATCACCCTGTATGAGAGACCCGGCTACCCTGTCCATTGTATTTCCCCACGGAGATGGCAGGGATGGCTCTGCTGGCAGGCAGGTAACAAAGGGAAGATAACTCACCTGTCCATAGCTCAGCTGCAGGTATGTCCCATTATTACTGTGTTTTCTATTTCTTCCAGGCTTGGAGCAATCTGGTCCAGCCTGTGACTCATGCTGCTCCGAAGAATCAAGCTTGCGAGATGTTTAACCAGGAGCTCCAAATAAGGAGTTATCAAAACTCCTGACTCTTGATACCAGCGAGGAGGAATAGTGACTCCCCCCCCAGCAATGCTAGGGCACTTACGTATGGACTTTGCCTCTTTTCAGAAGAGAACGTAAAGCTTTGACAGCAAAGTTCTGGGCCCGGCTGCATTTAGACCCTCCTGAGCCTGGCAAACTGATCACTGGGCAGCCGAGCTCTCGTTTTGGGAGGGCTGCGTGGGGCTAGAGACTTTCACGCCCCAGGATTCGGGGCTTCCCTTGTGGTTAGAGGTAAGGGAATAGGCATAGGTGACATTAGAGCCGACCCAACCCTTTGCCCACTGTCAGCCAGCCCTGCTGGGCCAGCCCATCGGGAGGAGGTCCCCTGCCGTACATCATTCGAGTCAATAAAGCGGGTCATTTAACTCTCTTTGGGATCCCCCTCCTCTGCCTCCCCCCTGCAGCACGTGCCTGTGGGGATGGGTCCCCCGGCCAGCTGGCCCCCCCCTGCAGGGAGCTCTCCTCTGACATCTGACACCGTGGGCCACCCCCGTCCAGTCTGTGCCCAAAGCCTCTCCTGCCGGAGCATTTAGGGGATCAAATCCCCTCACTCCCCTGCACGCCTAGGCTTGGACAGAACTGGATGCAGAGCGACCAGTTGCACCAAGACGGGCTCCTCCGGGCACCACTGTCTGCCTGGAAGTACCAGACACTCAGGGAGCGGCCGGCTTGGCCCTGCACCGCCCCCTCCCAGGCACTCCCAGCAGGGTGCTGGCCAGGTGCTGAGACCTTCCCGGGAGGTGCTGAGCGCCGGCTGACGTCAATGGGAGAGCAGGGCTGTTAGCGCCTCCCAGGAGTTGCTCAGAGTCTTGCAGGATGGAGTCTGTGTTTCCTGGAGCCGGCAGGAAACACAGCTGTTCAAAGGATCTGGACTGCTGGGGCCCATCCCTGCCTCTGCCCCTGCCCCAGTCCCAGTGTGTGTGTGGGTGAGGCTCCAGCTGTCAGAGGGGGATAATGCTACTCACCCCGGGGAGCCTCGGGGGGCAGGAGCGCTCTACATGCAGAATAGGCAGGTTCTGCATTTCCCCTCCACTCCCTACCACAGGAAGCCCAGCTAAGCTGGGCTCGACTCTAGGATCCCATCAGCACCAGCCCAGATGACTGTCAAACAGGGGAGGGGCCCACTCTGACAATACATGATGCTCTTCCCCAGGGCTGCATGTGCTCTTCCTAGCACTGCCCGCCACAGCTGCAGGGAGTGAGATTGGTCCTGTGCTCGGAGGCTCTACGGATCAGCCCAGCCCAGCCCAGCCCAGCGCTGACAGCCCCGGGGTGTAATTCCTATTGCACACATTAATGAAGGCTCAGATTCGCCTGTCAGGCACCCGGGGCAGCCCAGCTGCCGCCAAAGGGGCAAGCAAGTGCCCTGTTATCTGCAGATCTAACCCCCGCTGCTGGAAGTGCTCACTCCACACCGCCTCCTGGCTTCTTTCTATGGCACTAACGTGACCTCGATTACTGTGCTGAGTACCTCCCCGTCTTTACTGTCCTCACGACAATCCGCGGTGAGCTAGGGCCATGCCATGAGCCCGTGTGTACAGGTGGGGAACCGTGGCACACAGGGGCTGCGGCCCTTGGCCAAGCTCACAAAGGAAGCGCAGGGCTCTGAGTTCCAAACCACTGGACCATCCTTGTTCTCTGGGGGATGGGGATGTTCCGCCGGCCCTAAGCCATGGCCTGCCAAGCAGGAACGGTAGCCGTGCTGGTAATCTATCAACCGCACTCCTGGGAAATGGGGCTCCGTTAGCAATGTGTAAGGGTCAAGGGGGAAATGGTGATACAGCTACACTGGCATCTCCCTTTGGGTGTGCGCCTGTAGGCAAATGCTTCATTCCCCGAGAGTATGGGCAGGTGCTTGTCGAGGGATAAGTCAGAAGAGGTTTTTAAACCTGATTCTTCACTTGCATCCAAAGAGCTGCATGTGCCCTGGGTACAGCTCGGAAGTGTTAATTTAACTCGGCAGACGACTGTTTTAAACGTCTCGTTGCAGCTCTGGTGGGCACCAGGCCTACCCTGGAGTGCTCAGCCCAGCCACGGACAGCCCGGCTTTTCGCCAGAGCCCAGTCATCTAACACCCCCTTCGCAGCAATTCTAGTCACACACCGTCTCTAATTGTGCCTTGGACACGGCTTTTCAGCTTCCGCAGATCTGCAGAGAGACCCAGCCTGTCCTTTGTGAAGCGTCGTTAATTCCCTGTGTTCAGGAAGGGGTGGCAGTTGAAAGCCTATTTCAGTTTTGTAATTAAAACAGGCTGTTGTTCCTGTTGGAAGAGCCCAGGATGGGAAGTCTGCGAGTTTCCTGACCCCCTCAAAGAACATGGTTTGGGGCAGGCCAGCGCGTCACCCCATGAAGAAACCAGCCCCACTCTGGTCTGGGCCTAGCCAGACACGTCTCGGAGCTTGCTGGAAGTCTGGTTTGAATGGCCACAAACCTGGGCTGCCTTCTGAGCTTTAAAGGAAACATGAAGCTAAGTGAGGTTTGTCTGAGCTCAGACGGACGGACGGGCACAGCTCTCGTCCTGACTCCCACTGCCCGGCCATGCCACCCCCCTGCTCTACGATGAAGAAATGTGGGGGGATCTCCAGGCACAAAACCTTCAGCCAGTGACTCACCAGTGGAGGCAGCAGCCATGTCTGTCCCCCAGGGGTTAAACCTCATTCTCGTCTGGGTAACAAAGCTTCTTGACAACGTTCTGCTGGCCTAGGCTCCCAGAACAGTACTGCCAAATTCAGAATCGGTGCACCCGGGCCCGTCTGCATTGACTTCAGGGGAGCAACGTCTGCTTCAGCCAGGCTGGCTGCACTGAGAAACGGGAGGCAAAGCAGTTGGGTTTGCCAGCACAATGGAAGGCAAGAAACGAGGTTGGATCCTGGGCCCAGGTTGCTCACCTTGCTGGCTCAGTAATCAGTGTGGGAAGAGGAAGGATTCAGTGGGGTTGTTGTTCAGCTTTCTCTTTGTGGAGAAGGTCACGAACTCCATGCTGCTGATGGCTGCAAGAGTCTGGAGCATAATGCTTGTTTATAGAACTGCAACGCCTCGGCAATCAGAGAGGGTTAGCAATATGTTCCTTCGAACAAACAAAGTGCTATTCTCAGCTTCCCTGGCCAATTTGGCCTTGTTTCCTGGTAAACATAAACGTAACATACTGACATATTTGGATTCATTCCAGCATCTGGGCTTTTGCGTCAGTGACTTATGATTTCTTGACCTACCATAAGTACTTTGCCAACCTAATATAATTAGCTTAGAGTTGTACAGTCCTGGTGTGACCCAGGGAGCCCCCCAATGCCAAAGGGCAGAGGGCACGGCATACCATAGCTAACATCAGACCTGATACACTCAGTGTTGTCATAATCTGTATCTAAAATGTGTCAGATAAGGTGCCATACTGAGTCAGACCAATGGTCCATCCCCCCATCTTCCGACAATGGCCAATGCCAGGTGCCCCAGAGGGAATGAACAGAACAGGGCAAGTATCGGGCGATCCATCCCCAGGCTTCTGGCAATCAGAGGTTTAGGGACACCCAGAGAAAAAATGTTCTCCTTAACTTCTGAGAATAGGACAAGAAGCAATGGGCTTAAATTGCAGCAAGGGCGGTTTAGGTTGGACATTAGGAAAAACTTCCTAACTGTCAGGGTGGTTAAACACTGGAATAAATTGCCCAGGGAGGTTGTGGAATCTCCATCACTGGAGATTTTTAAGAGCAGGTTAGACAGACACCAGTCATGGACAGTCTATATAATACTTAGACCTGTTATTAGTGCAGGGGACTGGACTAGACCTCTTAAGGTCTCCTCCAGTCCTACAATGCTATGATTCTGTGATTATGATATTTTCTGTCTTATTAGCTCTCCATTTCCTAATGGTTCCTAACATTCCACTAGCTGTTTTGGCTTCTGCTGCAAAATGCTTTCAGAGAACGAGCCGTGATGACTACAATCTCTTTCTTGAGTGGTGACAGCTAATTTAGACCCCATCGTTTTGTGTGTAAAGTTGGTGCCCCAAAGACTCCCCAGGGATGGATGAGCTAGAACGAGAGGCATTGCATTCAGGGTGTTCGTTGCCTTCTGTGTGATCTGTATTCTGTGTATTTCCCAGGCTTCAGTAAAGAGCACTAGTGTGTGAGAATCCTGTGCAAAGTGTCCGTGCGTTTCATGTGTTTACACTTCCCGTGTGCTCCCGGAGAGAATTCACTTTTCCCCGGAAGGTTGGGGGGATTCTGGGAGAAGGGGTGGTCAGTCATAAAGGGCCCCTGAGGGTTCAATGCAGGTTCCAGGGTGTTGGGCAGTGGACCATGTGGTCTAAGCTCGCAGCAGAGGGTGCTAGACCGAGGATCTGAGCCCTGGGAATGTGCCTATTGACTCCAAGCCAGGGGCAGTGCCTGGATTCTGCTCAGACTCCAGGGGCTTAAAACTCCCGGGAATTCAGGGGCTGGATCCCTTCACGGCAGCCTGGTGAGTGGCCAAGAGGCATGCTCA
Organism: Macrochelys suwanniensis; assembly: GCA_033296515.1. Taxonomy (NCBI): domain Eukaryota; kingdom Metazoa; phylum Chordata; order Testudines; family Chelydridae; genus Macrochelys; species Macrochelys suwanniensis. The sequence continues at coordinate 1,033,664 of CM065783.1, read as the reverse complement.
GCTGGGCTGCGACAGGGACATCCATGATGTTTCTTTGTTCTCTCTTTTTGTATGTTATCCCCCTGCCCCATGCTGCATGTATCTTGTCTAGTGCAAGCTCCTTGGGGCAGGGACTGCCGACAGGAATGGTTTGTACAGTGCCTACCACAACGGGGCCCAAGTCTCGGATGGGCTGTAGACACTGCCAGGATAAACGTGATTAATAATCAAAGCCAGGAGACGCTCCCTGCCCGTCCGCACACAGCCCTGTGCACATTAGTGTGTGCTCTCAGCAGGGATAACCGTGCAGTGGAATGGGGGTTTGGGGGTGGCGGGGAGCTGGTAGCCGAAGCAAGGACTTCTCTCTCCAGGGCTAGGCATTTAGCAACTTTCATGACAACTAAATTAACTTTAAAAAGAGGCGGTTCTGCTTGGCTCCGCAAACCCCAATTAGCCAGGCGTCCACGGATAAGAGCTGCTGAAATGTCCAGACAGCTCACATCACAGAGGTTGGTTTCTTTTCAGCCATTTAGTTAGCAGCTCTCTTGGCTGTGACAACTGAGGCAGGTGAGATTTTGCTGGTACGTTAACGGTTGGTCTCGACTAGGAAGTTAGCACTTGTGTGAGCACACAGTGATTATATTTATTGCACGTGTTATGGTAATGTCGCAGGGCCCCGGCCATGGACCAAAGACCCAGTGTGCTAATTATTGTGCAAACATGGAGTAAAGAGATGCTCACTGTCATGAAGAATTCATATGCCAAGGTTATGTCTACCCTGGAGGTGTCATTCCCAGCTTGGGCAGACACACCCGTGCTAGCTATGATCCAGCTAGTGTGCTAAAAATAGCAGCAGGAAGGGCTAGCCACCCCGAGAACATACGCAGGGCTTCAGACAGGATTGGATCCGGGCAGCTAGCACATCTAAGGTGACCAGATGTCCCTATTTTATAGGGACAGTCCCGATATTTGGGGAATTTTCTTCTATAGGTGCCTATTACCCCCACCCCCCACCCCCTGTCCCGATTTTCCACACTTGCTCTCTGGTCACCCTAGGCACGTCCCACCTCCTGTGCAGCTCCACGGATAGCTTTCGCACCCTAGCTCAATCAAAGCTAGTGTGAGTACGTCTCCCCAAGCTGGAAATGCCACCTCCAGCTCCTACCCTGCATTCCTACCCTGAGTGGCTACATTGGGGCGAACCACACAGCACTGGTGCAACGTGCGAAAAGACTTACACTGTAGTGAATCGCCCTGGTAGCTTCCTGGGTAGGTCACAGTGCAAGCCAGTCTGACACCAGCCCAGCACGTCCACACTGGAGCAGCTACTCTGGCACAAGACAACCCAGTGCAGCCAAGGCCTCTGAGTCTCACGCAAAAGGCTTCAAACACCCTACCCCTGCTGGCTCCCCAGGAGGTGTCTGGATTCTGCTCACTGCTGTGTTTGACCCTAGGCCCCATTCTCACCTGTGAGGGCACAACCTGCCTAGGGGAGAGAACTGGTGGGGCAGCCTGTGCCCCCGGGCCAGCCCGACGGGAGAGCAGGGCAGTGACACCCCCTCCTTCCTGCCCTCAGGTGTGACTTGTCCCACAGCCGCACTAGCCGAGAGCCGTTACTGTGTGCCCTGCGCACAGGGATGGCGCCTGCAGGGCCCCTGGGCACTATGCCTGGCGGGCAGCTCCTTGCACCAGGCTAGAATCAGGCCTTGGTTTGCAGCTTGGCTGAACTGAGCCCACACGACTCACGCCGGCCCAGAGGTTCCCAGGCTCGTGCACAGACACTGCGTGTGACTATCAAGGCACAGGACGGGCCGGTGCTATATTCACACGCACCATTTACGGAAATGTAGCCATGACATGGCCACGCAGATGAAAACCTCTCAGGGAAGCTTTTCTTAGCAATCAGCAGTACAGGCAGCCTCGCAGTAAGTGCCCGCCAAAGGTGCCCCACACCTAACCCCTCACCCCGCTAATGGCCACAGGACATGGGCCAGGCATAGGCTGCCCAAATTACCCGGGCACCTGGCTGGCTAAGAGGCCTTTTAGCAGAGCCTCACAGGAGAAATGGAGTCTCCGAGATGGAGTCAAAGGCATCAATTAATTATCGATCCATACCTAGGTGGAAAGGAGGCTGGGGGGAAAAATAACCCAGGACCAAGGCTGGAGGCCACAGAGACCATTCACTGCAGGTGCAGGTGGCACCTCCTCCTAGCCGCTCTGGTGATTTGCTCTCCAGGTCTCAGGCCCTCTTCTGCTGCTCGCTGCATGACCTGCTACCTCTCTCTCTCCCTCCCTCCGGCCAGGCCACTCGCCACATTTCCCTCTGCCCGGGTACAAAATCTTTCCTGACAAACAGGCTCAGGGGTCTTCCCGCTCACTGCCCCGCTGGTGCCACTCCCTCCATGGCTGGCAGGGGAACTTGGACTGCCCTCTAATTAGCAGCCAAGGGCTGCAGTTCTATTCCTTGCTTTTCCCCTGAGCCTTTTCTACCTTTCTAGCTCCTCCCCCCGTGCTCTGGGTTTGCCAGCCCAAGCTCCCTTCTCTCAGGGAGTGACTATGAACTGCTTCTATAGTCCTGAACTCCAGGGAGCGTTATTATCACCTTTGGATGAGACTGAATAAATATGTTTCCCCCCGAAATGCGGGACAGAAATATTTACGGAACACTTCTGCCTTTTCTATATTATTACTGAAAATTCTACCATTTCCATCTAGTAATGGTCCAATACCATTGTCAGGATTATTTCTGTTCCTAATATATATTTAAGAAATCCTTATTATTGTCCTTAACTCTGCTGACCATAGACATCGCTTTGTGTCCCTTTGCTTCCCTTATCAATTTTCTACAATCCGCACTCTCCAGTTTTGATTCTGGTTCAGACCACACACCAGAAAGGGACCTGCTTTTAGAGCTCTGATCACAAGATGGGTGAACATGTGAGATTTCTGCCATCTTGGGCCAAAGACCTGCGGGAACAGCTTGTGCGTCTTTGGCACCTTTGAAACTGACCTGAACCTTATCAGTCCTGAGTCAGCCTGGAACCTGATCTCCAGACCTGGGTGTGGACACCACCATAGGCGCCGACTTCCGGTGGCGCCGGTGGGGGCTAACACCCGGCGTCCGGGGCGGGGCCCCGCCCCCGACGCCGCCCCCCCCGCCCCCCGACGCTGGGTGATGTTGCAGGGCCCTGCCCCCGACGCCGACACAACGTCGCCCAGCGTCGGGGGCGGGACCCCGCAACATCTCCCGGTGCTGAGGTAAGGTCCCGGGACTGGCGGGGAGCTGTGCGCAGGCCCCGGGAATGGCGGAGAGCTGCCGGTGGGTGCTCTGCACCCACCAATTTTTCCCCATGGGTGCTCCAGCCCCGGAGCACCCACGGAGTCGGTGCCTATGGACACCACGGTAACACACCACCACCCGTAGTGTTTCCAGTATGGCTTTGCTTGGCCTTTAGTTACATATGTATCAGTTCTAGGTGAATGACTTCTACTTTTGCATCATGTGCTCCTTTAAGGTGAGATTCCTGGTGTATAGTGAAGAGTCCTCTCAGCAGAGCAGAAATTGCTGCAGAACTGAAGGTCACTCCTGGAGCATACTGCTGCATTTAAAGTGTGATTACGCCCTGGGGGCCATGTCGTGTGGCTCCGTGTTCATTGCCTCTCGGTCGGGGTTACTTCTGTCCCCTGCAAAGGGAAGGATGGGGACCAGTTCACAAATGCCACTGAAACCAGAACTCAGCTGGGTTGGCACTGCCTTCCTGGACGCTGTCAGACAGTCACCCCGAGCAGCAGAAGCTCTAGGGAAGGGCAGGGCCTGACTTTATCCGTGGCATGTACCTTGGTATTGTAGAGACTGAAGACCAACCTGGTGTGTGTGATCTGACATACATTCAGGTCTGCAGTTCCCAGGAACAGTGGCAGGAGTTACAGACAGACATTTAGCTGCAAACTTCCCACATTTTCTGAGCTTGTCTGATTTACACATATTTTAACACCGCCTTTAGCTCAGCTTTCTGTTCAGTTAAAGAACAAACCTATAGATAGACTAGCTCTTGGCATTCTTAACTCATGTAATTCAATTGTAGATAAATGGAGCCATTAAGAACTATCTTTGAAATACTTAATTGGCCAAGCTTGTCAAGGCCTTATAGTCGATTTGATGGCAACTCTCTGTCTGTCTGTAATGTCATAACTTCCGAATGCTGCATCCAATCAATTCCAAAATTTCAGGAAATATTCAAGGCATCGTTCCCAGGGACCCTATTGATTTTGGGGAAAACTGGAAAACCGAAAGAAGGAAAATGGGGGACACATGGAGCCCTTGCCATCTGATTAGCACAGCGACCTTCAAGCACCTCTGCAATTTATAGATCAAACAACGGGTTGATGGCACCGAACAGCTCCTTCCAGCATAGCACCACCCCACATCTGCCCCTCCTCCTCCCCATGGAGTTTAAGATGGTGACACCCTGCATGAATTAGTGCCCAGATGATTTAGACACAACAACTCCTGCACCTTTGCAGGTTTCATTGTCTCCACAAAGGCCATAAACCTAATGGGATGTTTGAAACGGACAGGTTAACGCCACGGTGCAGATTCTACTTGCATTTAACAAGGCACAAGCAGGACAACAGCAGGATCTGTGTGCACAGAGCTTTGGCCTGAAGCAGCGACTCCAGACAACTCCCTTTCATCCGGTTTCACTTTCGCTGTTAAATAAATGCCATTGTTAACAGGAGTTTGTTCTGTTCGCTGTGTCGGAATCGGTAGCTCTGGTAATAACAGCACTGAAGGGGAAGCAGGTTATAGACCAAAACATGTTAAAACAATAGCGCTCCAGTGATTTCCGCTCAGGAGCCTTCCCAATGTAATCAGCCCAAGCACAGCAGAAGTGCTGTGACATTCGCAGCAAAACAGTTTCTGCCAACTTGTCCTTTTCTCTCCCGTTTGAGTGCCATGAAAAGGCTCAGGCAGGAGGTCTGTACAACTCCCCGACTGCTTTGATTTCCTCCCAGGGCTTCCTCGATTTCCATTACAATGAAACCATGTTTTGTTGTATAAATGAACCTGAAAAGATGGCATTTAAAGGACTTAACAACTCAGCCTAGATTCCCATCTCATTCCATTGGTGAGAAGCAGAACTGCAACCTGTTAAACAAGGGCTCTGCTTGACAGAAACTAAGCGCCTGCTTTTCCCGAGACGCTGTAGTAACTGCCTCCCTCCCTCTGCTAGCTCAGAACTATCAGAGGCTAAGGCCTTGTCTGCTGTGGGAATGGGCCTGCATCCAGCCATCATCCTGAGTCACCATCTCGCTGCACTGCTGGAAAGCCCAGGAGTAGATGAGGAACAGCTGTGATTGACACATGCAGCGACTACCCTGGTTTTAGGCAGCGTTAGAACCACAGCTTCCCTGGTCTACACCTGGGGCATGCCCGGGGGCAGCCACATCACTGGCTGCTTTTGGGGCCAAGTCCTAAAAAAGACAAGGCCTAGGTCGTGCTGCTGGTGGCCTGAACTCCTTGTATTCTCCATTCAAGCTCATTTGCAGGATCCTCTAGGATTTGCTCATCATGGCCCTGAACCTGCAGCTGGATTCATCTGGGTGGACCCACGCCCACGTGGGCCTGACTGTAGGATTGGGGCCTGTCTTTATGGATTCTGGGGCTGTGTGAAACACTGACAGCAAAAACTGAAAACCTAAAAGTCCGAGGTTTCGCCATGTCATTGAAGTCACAAAGACAGACACAATTTATGATAAATCTGGGACATTTCCGGGGAGTTTTCCTAAAGAGGCTAAATTTAGGCTCCCAGATTGGAAGACCTAGGCCTGAGACCTTATCTTCCAACCAGCTGGAATGGATTTCCATGGCTCTCCAGTGCTGAGACCGGTTCTCAGACTGGGCTATCTACCAGAACACAGCTTCAGCCTGGAAACCAGTCTGTGGCGGGAGGTCAGATTGACAGCAGTGAAGAAGAGCACACCCCCTCTGGGGACACCTTGGGGCAATGGGAGGAGAGACGACAGCCCTGAACCTGAGAAGAGACCTTGAGGGTAATCTGCACAGCCCGCGGCGGGGACCCTCCCAGCCCAGGTTGCCAGACTCAGGCTAGCAGGCTAGTGCCAGCACTGTGAAAGTAGCTATGCAGAAGTTGATCTGGAGTTCGGGCTCTGAAGCCTGGGGAGGTGCTCTCAGTGCGCTGGAGTTAGCCCGAAGGGCCAGGGTTTTCTTCTCCAGAGGTCTGAATTCACCTGTATTCTATCCAGCCCAGCCGGGCGGTCCGCTGGTCACGCGAATTTGGCAGCGTTTCTGCAGGTGATCCGCCGGCCCCGAGCCTTCGGCGTGCTCATCGCCAAATAGCCGCTGAAACCACGGGACCGGCGGATCTCCCGCAGGCATACCACTGAACGCTGCCTGACTGCCGCCCTCAGAACGACTGGCACAGTGCCCCCCACGGCTTGCCGCCCCAGGCACACGCTTCCTGAGCTGGTGCCTGGAGCTGCCCCTGTGTGTGAGGCTGTTACGACCAAATGAAAAGCAGAGGCTTTAAAACAGACCCTGGCAAATCTCACTCCTATAGGGGAGACTCTGCTTTTGTTTCATTTTAAAGGCAATTTCCCCCTCTTGCTGCAGAGTTTCCAACCTCACTCGAGAGCTTTTAAATGTCCCAAATCCGGAGTCACCCTTTGACAGCCTGTTTGCCACCAGCCGCTGCAAGTATGGGGGGAAGCCGGAGGATCCGGGGGGCAGCGCTGTGGGATGCAGACGTCCTGAGGCTCTGCGGTGGCTCCAGGTGGCACTGTGCAAAGTGAATCTCCCCCCCACTCCCCCTTTGCTTTTTGTAGAAAACATTCTGGGTTCAGTGTTACAGCCCGTGCTAGAGGGGAGCATGCCGGCCCCCCCGAGCTGGGGGGAATGCTGACATGTTGTGGGAAACCAGCGAGAACCAGCGAGTTCCCAGCTCGGTCACTGGCGTGGCCCACCCAGAGGGCACCAGGGAGTTGGGGAAGGGGCGGCACTGGCTCTCCTGAGGCTGCCTTGGGGGCAGTGTGGTTCTGTGGCCTCTGGCCCGCAATGAAGTAGGTTAGTTGGTAGCTTGAACTGTGACTCGCTGGCCTGTCTCTCTCTGTCTCCCCAGACCCTTTCCCCATCCTCAGTGCAGCCCCCGCCCTTGCAACTAGGGTGACCAGACGTCCTGATAAAATCGGGACTGTCCCGATTTTTGGTTCTTTGTCCCGCGTCCCAGCCGATGCACGATATCGGGGCTTCTGCCGGTTTTTGGTTTTTGTGGTTTTGTTTTGCTTGGACAAATCTGCTCTGGCCGGGTTTTTTTTTGGCTTCTCTGAGACTTAATGATTTCTTCGCCTCTCAGGAGGCCAAATGCCACTTCCAGTGACAGTGGTATAAATTGGGGTAACTACACTGAAGGCAACTGAGTTACTCCAGGTTTACCCTGGCGTTATAAACCAGAATTTGGCCCAGCCAATGCCTCTTCTGTGGCCTCTCTCTATTGTTTGGTGCTCTGGATTATTAATTTCATAGATACAGTTTACTCATACTTTTTCCTGTAGCCTCTGCATAGCTCCCTCCTTCTCCAGGGACTGCACAAATAATAAATCACTGACCATACAGGGGCAGATACAGGGTCAGACCAATGGTCCATCTAGCCCAGTATCCTGCCTTCTGGCCATGGCCAGTTGCTGATCCTTCAGAGGGAGTGAACAGAACAGGGCAATTATCAAGTGACCCATCCCCATCATCGAGGTCCAGCTTCAGGCTGTCAGAGGCTTAGGGACATCCAGAGCATGGGGGTTGCGCCCCTCACCATCTTGGCTAATAGCCATTGATGGACCTATCCTCCAGGAACTTATCTAGTTCTTTCTTGAACCGTGTTGATTTAATTCGGTGACACCTCGTTCTTCTGTTAGGTGAAAAGATAAATAACAGTTCACTAGTCACTGCTTTCTCCACGCCAGTCATGATTTTACAGACCTCTGTCATATCCCCCCCTTAGTCGTCTCTTTTCCAAGCTGGACAGTCCCAGTCTTTTTAATCTCTCCTAATATGAAGCTGTCCACACCCCCTGATCATTTTTGTTGCCCTTCTCTGCACTTTTTCCAGTTCAGCTTTATTCACCCTTTGGACCGGGGTCTGAGCGCCACTTAGGACTAAATCAAGAATCGCTTCTCCCCTGTGGGTTCTGGGTCTAACTGCTCCAAGAAGCAGAGCCCCTTGCTTATGGATCACATTCAAAACACTCGCTAGAACTCTGGTTATCACTTGAAGGAGAAAACAAGAAAAACACAGGGTGTACTTAATGCATGTAGTTAATGCATTATCTTGATTGAATGGATTCTGGGCCCCAGTCCGATCTCCGTTACCCTGTATAAAATCCACCCCCAAAATCAGCTCATTGGAGTTACTCTGAATTGGCAGAGGTGTAATAGAGAGCTGTGTTTTTAAATGCAGGCGGTCTGATTCCCCGCTGTCTGACCCAGATGTGAATTGGGAGTGACTCCACTGAATTCACTGGTGCAAGTGTGAGCAGAATTGGTGACCAGCTGGCAGCTGTGAAGAGTATAGGCCACTGGAATGATATAATTAGCGGTGGTGAAATTATTTTTGCCAATATACTAATTTTACCCCCAAAATGCATTTTTCAGAGTACTGAAACGATTTGCAAATTTGGGTTGAATTCAACAAATAGTTATGGCAAAAAAAACAAACAACACAAATTTTTGAAAAAGTCCAAACCTTTTGTTTCGACTGTCCATTTTGAAATGGCATTTCATTTTCACATTTGGCCTATAAAAAACCCACTAACGGTCAAAATGTACCCCAAAACCGGACAAATCGAACCAAAATGTTTGGGCCAGCTTCAGAAAAAAATAGTGGGTTTTTTTGGTCAATTCAAAACAACTTTGGTTTTGTTTTTTTCATTTGAGAAAAAATTGCGAGGAAATTGCATTTGGTTTGAATTGAAGCAGGTGTTTTCCAGCTCTCCGTGCTTTGCTTAGCTCTAGCTGTAACCTTGTCCGCTTGCTCACTTCTCTGCACGAGCACAGAACCTCCTTCCAGCGGATGAGCCGGGCTGCTGGCAGTCATGTGATGTGCGAGGGCTGCCCCTTTCCGAGTACGTTTCTACCTTGCACAGTGTAGGTGGGTTTGTGATGTCACACACGTGCTCCTCACTTGCTCCAGGACAAGGCTCGCTCTGGGTTTGGGAGCTGTCTGGCTGTAGCAAAGGCAGTTTCAAATATGGAACCAGCTCAGGTGAAGAAGGGGATGGTGGCAGGTCACTGGATTGAACAGGCTTGGCAGGATGCGGCATGAATATTAGAGAAGCATGGGGCCCAGTTCTCTGCGGGTGTGAGCGGGAGAGTGGAGGCCATTCAGGCCACTGGAGCTGCTGCTTTTTTTGCCAGTACTGAATTTGGCACAGGCCTCTGGAGCTGGCAAAGCCCTCGCAGATCATCCAGCCCATCTCCTGCCAAGGTGGGATTGGCCCCTGCTGTTTTCTCCAGGCAAGTTGGAAATGGGCCATGCTATGGCGCTCCCACCCCTTCTCCTCTGGGGAGCTGGAGCAGCTGGAAGGAACCAGTTTAAGAGCAACTGGTTCAGTGTGTACTCGCCACCCATACTGATTCTCTTTAACACGCTGTGCGTCCATGCCAGCACTCTCCCGGGCAGTTCCAGTGACAGTGCCCTCAGTTCCCAGCAGCAGTGGGTTCTGGGGGATTTTGAAGGCCCATCTCTGCACTGTGGGATGATAGAGACAGGACTAGCTGAACCCATTCCTGCTTGTCTGCACCCCCTGGGCACCAAACCGGGTCAGACAGAATGGTTCAGCCCAAGCTAGTTCTTAGTCCTGCTCCAAGCCCGGACTCCTCCAGCTGCCTTGTAGAACGTGTGTGAAATGGTTCAAAGCCCTTTACAAACGTGCGGTGGGGTTCACGCTGGTCTTACAAGGGCGAGTTTCTCCACCGTATCCACAGCTCAATACACTTCACTCTCAGCGTGATATTCAGCTTAAACCTTTTCCTTCCTTCACCTCAGCCTGGTTCTGCCCCTTTTGCCATGCAGAATAATTTCCTTTCTGGTTTGTACTCCCTGCCCATGCTCGCAGCATTGTCGTGTTCCCAGCCACAAGCCTTGCGCAGACAAGTGACACGGATTTTACTCTTCATCTGCCCTTGTCTGCCAGTCCCACCATCCTTCCAAGGCTGTGCTTTTCAGGGTCACAGACCTCCAGGGACAAGCATGCGGGAGGCTATGTCCCAGCGCTAGCCCGAGCTGCTGCAGGCACACTGCCATTTTTAGCACGCTAGCTCAAGGAGAGCTAGCGCATCTGTGTCCATCTGATCTGGGAATCACATCTCCCAGTTGCTGTGTAGACATGGTGTGTGTGTGTGAGAGGGAGAGAGGGGGAAAGGGAGAGAAGTGGTTCTAAAAGGTATTGCTAATTATACAGTATAAATCCTCCAAAACGCTCTGTGCTTTCACTCAGAGTGATCTCACGACGCCATGACCCCGTTCATTATATTTAATGAACTTTCAGCCAAACCAGCCGCCCTCAGCTCCATCATACAGCAGCTTCCGTCTGTGCATCTCAGAGCTGTTTACAAAGGCGGATATTGGCACTTTAAGTAATAGCAGGGAGCGGGGGGGTATTGGGTGTTAAACACTTTTAAAGCTAACGGTTTAAAAACAAATCAACGCAGCCCGGCAATCTGAGGGCCTGAAAATAGAACTGGAAGGTGGAGAGGGCTGCCTGAGGGAGATGGGGAGGGAATAGACACCTTCTGGAAGTACAGAGCGGTGGTCCAAGTGTTCGTGGGGCCTTCTGTGAAGACCGTTACGCAGTGTCTCATCCAGCTTCCACCCCACCTGCGACGGGGCCTCCGCACACTCGCTCCCCGGTGCACGGACCTGCTCACTGTCTGCCCAGTGAGTGTGGGACGAAGGCTGAGGCTCTGCAGCTGGGGGCCATAACAACGCCTGTCCTCTGTGTGTCGGGGGCTCCCCCCACCAGTGGGTGACAAATGCAAGCGCTACCGGTGCAGTGAGCAAGGAGCACGCTTGGGAAGCGATCCCAGCCGTGTTAAAGTCAGAGGGGGTTTCCCAGCGGAGCAGGGTTGGGTTGTTAAGTGAAGCGGAGCCAGAAACACACAGGACAAGCACTGGCTGCAGAGCGGGCAGGCACAGAGGCGCATGGCACAGGCCGTCCATCAGTCCATGAGGGCAGGGGGCTGGACTCGATGACCTCTCGAGGTCCCTTCCAGCCCTAGAATCTATGACTCTATGAATCTATGAATCAGTCGCTCTTTCTGGAGCTGTCAGCTGGGGAGTGGCAGGGTGCTGGGACCCAGGAGCCACAGGCCTGAGGTCATCGCTAGCTGCGCCGATGAGACCTGGCTTAGTGTCCGTCTGCACTGCAGGCCGGAGTGCGCTTGCAGCACGCGTGGGCATAGCTGAGCTAGCTGTGATATTTAGCAGGCGGCACTGAGGCTAGCCAGGGTGCTGGTGGGAGCGTACGCCGGTGGCTCAGCTGGGCTGTCGCCCATGCTAGCTCGATCAAAGCTACCTCGGGTATGTCTGCACAGTCGCACCTCCTGACTGTCGTGTAGACAGGACAGATTGGGATCCCCATTGCACGACAATCCGGAGTGACCCCAGAGTCAGCGCATGGAATCTGGCCCAGTGGGAGCCAAGAGGAAATGGCATTCCTAGCAACAGGCAAACTGAGCTGATTCCCATTTTCGCTGTAGCTCGAAAGCCAGGCTCTCGCCGGCTCTTCAGGGTTACTAGTCTTTGGTGGTTCCCCTTTGCATACAAACAGTCCAGCATCATGCGCACGCAGGGACCTGGGATGAAACCCTCCGGGCACTGAGAGGCAGATCAAAGCATCCGCACTGGAGGAGTTTCCGCCTCTCATCAGCCAGACACTGGTGCATGAGCCACGTGGGGGCCCCGTCAAACTGTGCGAGGGATTTGATGTGTTCTGAGCTGCACCTCTCCACCCCCCCACCCCCCTGCAGCCCAACAGCTGCTGCAGCATCATACCCATGGCAGGAGGAATCCCCTTTGTGAGCACTGAGGGATAACAGAGACAACTCCGTGTGTAGCTGCCACAGAAGGGCGTGGCTCAAAGGAGGCATTTGTGCTGCTTCAGCACAATCATTTTATTTAGAAAGCCCCCAAGCCTGCTTGGGGGCCGTGCACTAGATACACCTGCAAAGCATGAACCAGAAACCCAGCCTGCAGGCTAGCGATGGAAAGGGTGGGGGAGAGGGGCAGGGGCAGGGGCAGGGGCAGGAGCTCGCAGTGATTAACAGCTCGTTCGGAAAGAGCAGTGCTTCTAAACCTTTCTTAAACCAGAGGAAGGATGGGCAGAGGCAGATGCCCAGAGGGGAGAGGTCGCCTGTTCGAGTGGCCGGAGGAAACCAGAACTGCTGTTCTCTGACTCTGCTGGACACTGGGTGGGCTTGGGCAAGTCACAAAGGCCCACGCTTTGGAATCTGGGTGTTTACATTTTCAAACCTAGACATCTGCAGTCAATGGAAGTTTTGGGTGCTCCGGATCACTGAAAATCAGGGCACTTATATTGGGGCACCTGAATACAGAGGTGAGTCTAACTCTGGACACCCAGGTTTGAAAATTTTGGCCTAAGTGACTTTCTCAGGGTCTCACAGCAAACTGGGAGGTCTCTTCCGACCCTAATCTTCCATGATTCTATGCATTAGGGTCTCCTGGTGCCCAGTCATGTATATTAACGACTAGATATGCTCTCCAGAACAAGCATGATAAAGGCAAGTGTGGTGGGGCGACTGCCCCACACCAGTAAGCAGGGGTTAAAAGCAGCCCTGGAGAGGGCTGCAGTTGGGAAAAGGAGTGAAAGCACTGGAGGGAGTCGCTGACCACAGGTGTGGCCAGCTCAATTAAGCCACAGCTGGCCTGGATAAAAGGGGCTGTGGACCAGGAGCTGGGAGGAGTCTGTCTCTAGCTGTGGAGAGAGAAGGACCTGGCTGTCTGGGAACACAGGGTACCTGAAGTGGAGCAGGGCTGGGGAAAGGCAAGAGGGGCTGGGGAGCTCCAGCCTGGCAACTCCTCAGGCTGAGGCCTTGTTTAAGGCCAGGAAAGGTTCTGGGGCTGCAGAGGGGCAGCCCGGGGATAGGCAAAGGCAGCAGGTCCTACCCCCTTGCCAGTGATGAGTGGCCATGACAGACTGCATCTGCCCCAGTGAGTGGGGGGGTTGCTGGTGACTGGCAGTAGCCACTGAGGCAAGGTGGGGTTAAAGTGTTGGGGGTTTCCCTGGGAGGGGAGACCTGAGTGTGGGGGCACTGCCAGGGGGCAGCACCCCAAGGTAAAGGGGCACCGGGGTCCGGAAGGGACATGGGGGGCCTAAGGCGGGCGAGACACTGGCCAGTAGGAGGTGCTCTGTATGCTGAAAAGCTAATTCCTGAGATGACCAGTGGGAGGCGCCATGGCGGTGAGTCTCGCTTCGCTACAGCAAGGCATTAAGGTACCTGGCCACAAGGTCAAAGATGTTCTGTCTCTATGGTCGGAGTGAGCGGTAGCTGTATTGGACGTCTCTTTGTTTTGTGTTTCTAGGGTGGAATCCTGGCCCATGACCGGAGCCCCCGAGTTCTATGATACGTTATTATTTACGATTTGTATTTCTTCCATTCTTGGTCTACTCCCATGTCGTTCTAGGCTTGTACAAGATATTCAGATGATAAAAAGAACAGCTTCTCTTTCAAAAATTGCAGGAGTTCTGTTAAAAAGTAAAGTTGATAAGATACACATCAAGGGGGAAAGTCAACGTTATTAATATACTGGTGTCTTTGCCCTCTGAAATTGGATTTAAAATCCAGATTGATCCACCACAGCCAAAGACTCAGCACTGCTTGAGAGCTGATGGAGCCCAGGAGTTAGCTGTAACTCACTTCCGTGCAGGGAAGCAACAGGATCCCAGGCAGGTGGCTAACTCTAATTATGGTGAGGCTTCTTCCCAGGATGTTTGATTAGCTCATAATGTACCAAAATCCACTCTCAGAGGCAGAGTCAAGGCAGTTTCTGGGTCTCAGGCAGGCAGCCCTGCTAACAAGTCAGCAGTGGACATAAAAGCAACCGAGAGCTGGGTTTAAAGCACTCCGGGTAAGGAGGTTCTCTCATGCCCCACCAGGTCTGTGCTGTCAGCTAGAGAGCACATGCCTTCCAGTGCCATTTTCAGGTGATAAAGTCTTGGAGGAGCCAACACCAGGGAATTGCGCCAACTCTCTGAATAAAACCTCCCCCTGCCCCTCCTCCCCCAGAGCAATGTGCTGCATCCTGTCTGTAGCATTGTCCATCTGAGGGTCTCAGACCGCCCTGTGAGCGCGAATGAACCGAGCCCATGCTGTTCCCCGACGGTACAAATGGGAAGGATGTGGCACAGACCAGTCAGTAAGTGTATGTTTGTAGGATCTCTGAGGGTTTCTCGGGGTAACAGTACAGACCCCTGTTCAGCTCCGTGAAAACAAAATCAATCTGCGTTAGTACGGAATGAAACACTAGTGCAGCTGTGCTGGGCAGACACTGTCAACACATTGGATAGTGCAAACCAACATGGGAGTCACAAACAGGTGTCAGGGAGTCGCAGCCACCTCTCCCTTTTTATATTCTGCTAACTGGCTGGATTGTGACTAGATGACAGGGGCAGAATCCCAGCAGGGGACACGCCAAGGACCACAGGGGAACACTTGGAAGCCAGTAGTTGTTAGAAGAGTTTTTCTTGTACCATTTGTGATGCTGTGTCACTGTCTTCCTGCATATTTCAGAAGACACGCACCTTGGCACTGGCCAGATAGGTTTGACTAAGCTAAATTTGGGAGCTAAAAGTTTCCCAAATTCCAGAGAACACGCCAACAGACCCACCCGAGTAGGGCTCGAGTTGGTCTAGTGTGGCCAAGGCATCTGGGCTAGCTGGCCCATGAGCTACAGCGTGTGTTGTGCAGGAGGCATATAACGGGAACAAATAATTAGCAGTGAATAATGTATTCTGAGAATGGAACCGAGCAGAAGTTGTCTGTGAACAGACTGTGAAATTCTCATATGTACTTGTTGTTCTGAATTATTAATGAAGGCCTTCAGCAGCGTGTTCTTGATCTACGGATTCTGTGCTTGATACAGTCAGAGACATGCAGTCGGCACGGTAACAGTAGTCCGCACAGCAGGAGTTTCTAACGGTGTTGGAACCAATCCCCTCTTGTCCGAGAGGCCTGAGCCTGAGGCAGGGTGAGCAGTGATGCCCAGAAACTGGTTAGTGCCCAGAGTGGTGACAACCGCACCACGGACCGTGGAGGTGAACGCTGTAGATCCCACAACTCGCACAGTCACCTGGGCGTCTCAGAAAGGTGTGACGCTCCTACAGATTGCTGATACCAGGGGCACATGGTCAGCAGACTGGCTCTGCAAAGCAATTTCTAGACTTATTTTTGGAGGAGCTATCCAGGTGCCAAGAACTCTGACCAGTCCCCTGCCACTGACCCTCTCTGGGCAGAGTTAACCCAATATTCCTATTTCTGGACAAGGGGATTTCCTGTTAGTGGAAGGTTAACTACATGGTTGGTAACAGTTAGTAACTACCAAACTTGGGGTGGGGGTGGGGGGGAAGGAATAGCTAATTGGGAATCAGGGTTTGTGTAGTGAGAAATCAAATTACAAACATTCTATTCTGACCTTTAGGAGATAAAAGCTATTGGTGATGTGTCTCTATTCACGACAAAGAGTTCAAGAAATTCCAACAGAGCCAGAGGTAGTGGCTGGAAGATAAATGCACTCAGAGATTGTCTGGAATTGTAACCAGCCCCACGGGTAACTGTTTGCATTACACAGGCCAGCAGGATGGGTCCCCTCTGGCTGAAGGCTGCTCCGTGTGTTAATTCAAAAGTTGCCTTCATGCACTGGGTAGCATTCGGGCCAGACGTTCAAAAGAGCTCAGCTCCCATATAGGCACCGAAGTCTGGCCCCAGGTGCTGCAGAAATCTCAATGCCCATTTCGGGTGGATGAGTGGGATGCTTATTGGCACCTTTCTCAGCACTTAACCCTGGGCCAGGGGGCACATCGCTGCGCTAGAGAGAGACGTGATGGCGTCACATGCAACCCACTGGAACCGGGATAAGAGCCAGGTCAGTGATAGGAGGGGCTGGTACACTCCCCACCCCTAAGAGAGCTTGTCCCTTCATTGACAGCACAGAGCGGGGGGCGGCGCCCGTGCTCACAGGCTGCCTTTCCAATTTATCCACATCCTTCTTGTAGCGTGGGGCCCAAAACTGGACACAGTACTCCAGATGAGGCCTCACCAATGCCCAATAGAAGGGAATGATCACGTCCCTCGATCTGCTGGAAATGCTCCTATTTATACAGCCCCAAATGCCGTTAGCCTTCTTTTTTTATTATTAATGGAGATATGCTAGTCTCCTAGAACTGGAACAACCTTGAAAGGTCATCAAGTCCAGTCCCCTGCCTTCACTAGCAGGACCAAGTACTGTCCCCTGACAGATTTTTGCCCCAGATCCCTAAGTGGCCCCCTCAAGGATTGAACTCACAACCCTGGGTTTAGCAGGCCAATGCTCAAACCACTGAGCTATCCCTTCCTGGGTGACGATGGCACACTGTTGACTCATATCCAGCTTTTCGTCCACCGTAACCCCTAGGTCCTTTTCTGCAGAACTGCTGCCCAGCCATTCGGTCCCTAGTCTGTAGCAGTGCATGGGATTCTTCCGTCCTAAGTGCAGGACTCTGCACTTGTCCTTGTTGAACCTCATCAGATTTCTTTTGGCCCAATCCTCTAATTTGTCTAGGTCCCTCTGTATCCTGTCCCTACCCTCCAGCGTATCAACCACTCCTCCCAGTTTAGTGTCATCTGCAAACTTGTTACGGGTGCAGTCCACACCATCCTCCAGATCAGGGGTGGCCAACCTGTGGCTCCAGAGCCACATGCGGCTCTTCAGAAGTTAATACGCGGCTCCTTGTACAGGCACCGACTCAGGGGCTGGAGCTACAGGCACCAACTTTCCAATGTGCCGGGGGGGCTCACTGCTCAACCCCTGGCTCTGCCGCAGACACAGGGCTGATCCTGTCCTCTCCATACTGTGCTGCTCAGTGCAGCAGTCTGGGAGCTGACCTTGTTCGTGAAGACAGAGGCAAAAAAAGCATTGAGTACACTAGCTTTCTCCACATCCTCTGTCACTAGGTTGCCTCCCCCATTCAGCAAGGGGCCCACACTTTCCTTGACCTTCTTTTTGTTGCTAACATACATGTAGAAACCCTTCTTGTTACTCTTAACATCCCTTGCTAGCTGCAACTCCAAGTGTGATTTGGCCTTCCTGATTTCACCTCTGCATGCCTGAGCAATATTTTTATACTCCTCCCTGGTCATTTGCCCAGTCTTCCACTTCTTGTAAGCTTCTTTTTTGTGTTAAGCCAAGCTGGTCGCCTGCCATATTTACTTTTCTTTCTACTCATCGGGATGGTTTGTTCCTGCAACCTCAATAAGGATTCTTTAAAATACAGCCAGCTCTCCTGGACTCCTTTCCCCCTCATGTTATTCTCCCAGGGGACCTTGCCCATTAGTTCCCTGAGGGAGTCAAAGTCTGCTTTTCTGAAGTCCAGGGTCCGTATTCTGCTGCTCTCCTTTCTTCCTTGTGTCCGGATCCTGAACTTGACCATCTCATGGTCACTGCCTCCCAGGTTCCCATCCACTTTTGCTTCCCCTACTAATTCTTCCCTGTTTGTGAGCAGCAGGTCAAGAAGAGCTCTGCACCTAGATGGTTCCTCCAGCACTTGCACCAGAAAATTGTCCCCTACACTTTCCAAAAACTTCCTGGATTGTCTGTGCACTGCTGTATTACTCTCCCAGCAGATATCGGGGTGATTAAAGTCACCCATGAGAACCAGGGCCTGTGATCTAGCAACTTCTGTTAGTTGCTGGAATAAAGCCTCGTCCACCTCATCCCCCTGGTCTGGTGGTCTGTAGCAGACTCCCACCACGACATTACCCTTGTTGCTCACACTTCTAAACTTAATCCTGAGAGTCTCAGGTTTTTCTGCAGTTTCATACTGGAGCTCTGAGCAGTCATACTGCTCTCTTACATACAACGCAGCTCCCCAACCTTTTCTGCCCTGCCTATCCTTCCTGAACAGTTTATATCCATCCATGGCAGTGCTCCAGTCATGTGATGGGTTACCAGCCCCACACTCATTTTGGGCACCAGCCCCCGCTGCCTATCGCTATGGGCTGTAGCTCTCTGTCCTTGGGCTCCTCTGCAAATCCCAGCCGAGACCACTACACTGGTTAATTAGCCACAGTGTAGCGCTGCCCCTACCCCCAGCGTGTCTGAATGGGGAAGCAGCCTTTAGTTTAACTGTTGGATCAACTCCGTTTTCCTTCTACTCTGAGAAACCACCCCAGTATTTCTCCTCTTTACGCCATTACAAGCTACAGCTCGTTGCAGGACTTGGCCAGAGTGAAGTGCAATCAGCGAGGCCTGTTGAGTAACTGCTGCAGGAAAGTAAGAAATTCCCTGCTGGGCAGAGGCTCAGGATTGTGAAACCGCCATGAGAACAGAAACGTCTCAACCCTTCCGATGCTTTGGGGTGAGCTGCCAGCTGAGCCCTGCCGGCACTTCTCTTCCCAGAGAGGTTTTTGGATACCGCGGCGCCGGCATCATGCCAGACTGCACAGCCCTGACCTCCTGCACTGAACCGTTTGTGCCATTCTCTTGTTTTCACAAACCTCCCCAGCTCTTGCTGTTGGTGCGTGACCAGAGAGGGGCTGCGTTGCACCAGGGCTCGACGTGAGCGGGGAGAGGGCAGGGGTTCGGTTAGCAGAGGGGCACACTGTCCGAGAGCTGTAAAGTAGGTGTGTTTTGTGAAATGTGTGTGTGAACAGGGAAATCCAATGCCTACATAAATTAAGGAAAAGGGCTGCGGGGGAGAGGGCAGGATTTAAACATTCTCCTTAAATGCTGGAGCAGACTGGCTGTCAGGACTCCTGGGTTCAGCTCCTGGCTTTGCCACTGAAGTATGTGACCTTGGCCAATCAAATATGCTCTGATTCTGGGTGCCCAACCTGAGGCACCTCGGGGTCTGACTGGCGGAGCGGATAAGCTCCCCCTGGGCCCGTTCTTAGCTGTGTAAATTGGCATCCCCCCATCGCAGTCAGGGAGTGACACTTATTTATAGCTGCTGAGGGTCTTGGTTAGAGCTGTGTGTCCTCAGCATCTCTGAGCAGCAGGGCTCAGGCGTCTCCATGGGGCACTGGAAGCAAGTAACCACTTGAAAACATCCACCGTGACCTCTCTGTGCCTCAGTGTTCCCATCTGTGAAAATGGGGATGACACCTTGTACGGTGATCCAAGTGGGGAGTGAGACATGTTATCACTAGTACTGGTGTTAATTTAGTAACCACAACAGCAGTGAGAGCGGCTGGGAGCAGACAGTGCTAGGGACCCCACTAGTGCGAATGCCTATGATAAGCAGAGTGCAAAGAGGAGATTGGGTTGGCTTGTTTTGCAGCATTCACCTGCCTCGCCCCATTGACTGCAGATGAAGGGGGAGCTGAGTTGAGCAGTCAGCCCATTCAGCCTGCTCATTGCCAGTCACAGAGCCTCGCCGCAGGCCCTGAGCGATCTGCGTCCAGCCTCCAGCGCAGGGCTCAGCCGCTGATCAGTGAAACACCTGCCGAGCTTTTCGGTTTTCACCAGTACTTTGTGATTGGTTTGGAGAGCTCAGCCTGGGCTCCGAAGCCCCCTCACTGCTGGGATCCAGCAGTAGCATAGCTGGGGGGCGGGGGGGAGAGCAGGGGGAGTGGCTGCTCCCCCACTGAGCAGAAGCGGCGCTTTTTTTGTGCTCCAGATGCCTTTTGCTCCTGCTTGCTGCAGCCGGAGCGGAGCATTTTTTTTTGCTCCCGACGCTTTTTGCTCCTGGCGTCTTTTTTTTTTATTTTATTTTTTTTTTAGCTCCGCTCCCCCTGTGCTCTAGACCTGGCTACGCCACTGGGATCCAGAGCTCACAAGTGATTATTGCCAGAACTGTGTGAAGCTTTCCGGGGAAACGGGAACTGGGGAAACTCAAGAGCAGGATGCCTTGAAGTTTCAAGGAGAGGCCTCTGCTTAGAAGCCGACAGGCAGACAGCGTGGGGGCCCTGGGTTGCTTCCTCCCAGCCATTCTATGCAGTGCGGAGTCAAGGTGGCCAGGCCCAGGGGCCTTTTAAATTCAAAGGGACAGAAGTTCCCATCCATGGGAATAGCAACTCCCCGGCTGCCGTGTTACAGGCCCCGTGACCGGCCCCAGCACTGCAGGGCCATGTCAGAGGGTGGTTAGAGCTCTCCGGGCAGGGGTGCTGTCTGTTCCTGAGGAGACAGTCACAGCTGGCTGGAAGGAAGCAAAACAGGACAGAGGCCTAACATCTGTTACAATAGATGCAGAGTCCCAGGCCGCCTGCGGGCACTGAGCTGACTGGCAGAGGCGCTGGGGGGGGGGGGGGGGGGGTGGCGGCTGGAGGAAGGCAGCTAGTTCTGTAGCGATCTCCCCCCGCAAGTGCACATGCTGAGGAAGCAGAGGCAGGGGCCATGCTAGGACACTGGGATTGAGCCTCTGCTGAGTCTGGAAAACGCTGCATCTCGCTTTATCCAGGTTCCAGCTGTTGATTAAGGCAGCAGCAGGAGGGCTGGCACCACGCAGAGCAGATGCTGTTAGGGTCAGGAGTGGCACCTAGTGTGTGTGTGTGGGGGGGGGGGTGGCTGGGTGTGTGTGTTTTAGGGCTCTATGTCTGGGTTCCCATCTAGGGTTGCCAGGTGTCCAGTTTTCAACCGGTCGAAAAGGGACCCTGGCGCTCTGGTCAGCACTGCTGACCAGGCCATTAAAAGTCCAGTCCGTGACGCAGCAGGGCTAAGATAGGCTGAAGCGGCCGGCATGTCTAGGTGCTAGGTTTGCCCTTCTCCAGTCCCTGGGCCCTCAATGGGTTCTCAAGATAATTGCTAACAATTGTGAGCTTGCTTCAGCTAGTTCCTTAAGTACCCGAGGGTGAATTTCATCAGTGTTCCCTGTAAACGGGGCACATGCGCAGGTCACGTGGCTGGGAGCATGGCCGGCCCTCGGGTCCCAATCTGCAGGCTGGGCTATCAACCTGCCAGAGCCCGTCGTGGCTCCAGGGACCCGAGCCAGCAGGGAGGAGTAAGGAGCAGAGCTGGGTCCTGGGGGCTCATGGGAGGAACCGTAGGGGGGGCTCCCTTGAGGGCTGAGGCTCCTGGGAGGGGTACATGTAGGGGTTCCTGGGGGGAAAGGCAGGGGCTGCTGGGTGTCTAGAAGGGGGGGCTGTGGCCTCAGCTGTGGAGAAAGGGGCCCTGGCCTGGATGGCAGCTATAGGGTTAGCAGGGGCCCGGACTTCACTACCTGCCTCACCCTGTTGCTGCTTAAGGGGCTGTGCCCCCCCACAACCACATTGTGCCCCCACCATGTGGTCTGTGGGTTTCCCCTACCCAGCCTGGAGAGAGACTAGTAATAATACTGGCAGGGCTGAGCCTGATTCTCATTGGTCCTCGCAGCTCTCTCCCGTTCGTCTCGCTGTTTATTTATTTCCATTTCCCCAGATCTCGAGCTGTTCACAGGGACGTCAGGTTTGCTGCTCAGAGGCTTTCGCTGGCTCCCATCCAGCACTGCCATTTAATCACATACCTGCCTCGTTCTGTAAACCCTTACACTTGCGCTGGAAGAATGTGATGGGTTTCTTTTGTAAGGAGAGATGCTTGGTCTCCAAATAGCTTGTCCCGGCTCCATGGCATGGCTGTGGGCACACCCAGAATCCTTTGCTTGCTACTGCAGCAGCTGGCTGGAAGCAGGGTGGCAGCTGACAATAGAGCTTGGGTGTGTTTTGGTCTGAGGCAGCCAGAAAGGAAAGTCGGGCTGCAAGCAACAGAGCCACCAAGACAAGAGAAGGTAACGCAGGGAGGGCACTTGTCAGTCTCCCTCCAGCCTGGCTTCTTGGAACAGTGCAGGGAGCATGCATCTAATTTCCCAGGAGGAGAAACTGGAGCACAAGAAGCAGCTTCAGCAGGTCTTAGTAGGGCAGAGAGAAAAAAAGTTTGCAGCAAAATGGCACATAATAAAAATGTTCCATTCTGTGGCATTTGGGGAAAATGACAGCTGCCGGGCTGCAGAATCACAGCATCCACAGGGCTTTGATTGAGGCGAATGGGGCGGTTCCCCCTCCCCAAGCCATTGTTTCAGGCTGTCTGCAGATTCAGGCAGGGATCACTGCTTCAGTTTATGCTGGGCTCACATTTTTGAGGTTATCTCCACAGCCATAAGGACTGGACATATTTTTTTAAACGAAAGGGAGAAAATTGGATGGGAATGCAGGACTCCAATAGTCAGTGCATGACGGCCAGGAGCCGCGACGCACCCAGTGAGATTCCCACTTTACACTGTTCAGATGTCTTTATTGGTGAAGAAATTCTGAACTTGTGGGGTTCACCTGCGAATAGAGCCCCGGTAATTAAATTGTGTGCAAGGGATTTCAGGGAGCTGCCGTCACGCTCCAGCCGCATGGTTAAAAGATTTTAAAAAACTGGGCATGTTTATTCTTGAGAAAAGCAGACTGAGGGGAGATCTGAGAACAGTCTCAAATATGTTAAGGGCTGTTATAAAGAGGATGGTGATTAATTGTTCAGTTGTTCTCCATGTCCACTGGAGGTAGGACAAGTAGTAATGGGCTTAATCTGTAGTAAGGGAGATTCAGGTTAGATATTAGGAAATACTTTCTAACTCTCAGGGTGGTTAACCTCTGGGACAGGCTTCCAAGGGAGGTCATGGAATCCCCGTCATGGGAGGTGTTTAAGAACCGGCTGGACAAACCCCTATCAGGGATGGTCCAGGTTTCCTTGGTCCTGCCAAAGCACAGGGGGCTGGATCTGATGTCCCTTCCAGCCCCCTATTTCTGCGATTCTATGATTCCTGTATCTCTCAGGGGTGATTGCCTGGTGAGTTAATAGCCTAGCTTTTAGATGGGAGTTTGACTTAAAGCACACATAGTAAACTCTCCTAATATCATATGTAAAGGTTCTAGTAGATAAATCCCAGTGAACCCATGTGTCGTGCTCAGAATCCCAGCCCAGCATCTGTATCATCTCATCAGGAAAACCCTAAAACCCAGCCAATCCCTACTGGTATCTGTGGTCAGCTAGTAGCGTAATTCCAGTTCTGCCTAATGAAAAGCTTGAGTGAAATTACACCGAGTGCATTTGGGGCCCCAAGAGTGTTTTTGTAAATAAATCTGAAGCTTTATGACTGCACTTTAATACACTCTAAATATAAGTCTGTCATGAGTGTAGCCTCGAGCAAAGCAAAGGCATAAAATACCTTGTTCCGAGTACAGGAGCCATCCACATGAATTTTCCTCAAGTGGCTCCTGGGGCTCAGGAATGGCCTGGCCCTACTGGACGTGATGAATTCCAATTCCAGCAGCTTCATCCATTATTCAGTTGTTTGCAAGTGGCAGAAGCAGCCCTGGGTTTGCTAATGGCAGGGCCGTGCAACCAAGCCAGAGCTGGGAAGCGGCAGTTCAGCCGGGTATGAACAGTGGCCTTTTTATCCATCTCCAGCCCAGTTGTGTTTTTAGTGTAGGCGCATTCTCAGAAGTGAAAACTAAGAAATTTGAATTGACCAGTTCATGCCCAGGATCTCTCCAAGAGCCATATGCCTCGTCTCATTAAGGGCCTGATCCTAAAGGGAAAAGAGTCCAAAGATGGACAACAAACATATTAGAGGCACAGAAGGGTTCCCATCGGAGGAGAGAGCAAAACCCTTTGGAATACAATACTGAGATCCCAGCACGACACCAACGTGAAAAGCAGCCGCAAACATGGACGTTGCAAACCTGCCTGTAAGCTGCTCATGCAAAGCATGCACGTGGATGCTTATTTGCACACGTGCTACAGGATGAGTGCTTGCAAATCCCAGACGTGTACACGCATGGTGAGCTGGGCTCAGTGCAGTCCTAGTGCTGAGCAGGCAGCATGAACGTGCTCAGAAATGCACATCTACTGTCCCAAGGAGAACCAGTCCCTGTCGATAGAAACGTGACCGTAAGCCTGATCATGACAAGTGCGGCATGCACACCCACAACTCCCTCTGCTCAGGGTCAGGCCCCATAGCCCCCGCCTCCCATCTGGGAGTAGTGTGTTCCTCTGTACAGCATGGACCTAGCCCTACAAACCCACCGGTTACCTGCACACCACGAGCTAGGGGTGTGACTCCCTGGCTCGCGTACACATGTTCCTGCGAGCCCTCGCTGAGCTAGCGAGAGCGTAACTAGCTGTGTAGCCAGGGCACCATGGGCAGGGGCAGCGGAGGCTGAGCCGTGCCGAGTAAACGGGTGGGTACGTCCTGGGCACAGCTGAGCCGTGTCTCCACTGCACCTACCCGAGCTCCCATGGGCACACAGCTATTCACACTCACACTGGCTCAGCGAGGGCTAGCGGGAATATGTGTCACCCCTAGCGCATGGTGTGCATCACACCCGCTGTCCAAATGAGTCAGTGGGACTCCCAGCGTGACGGGGTGTGCGGGATGGATCGCTAGGGCTGCTGAGCATTGGACATCCAGCCTGTGCGACTCGGTTCCTTTAGGCTGCAAAAACGATATTAAGGAAATCTGTTTGGCAAAACCAAACTCTTCATGGTGACGTTAACTCTCATGCTGATTTCTAAGCCTAAAGGAGCCGCTGGTTACAAGCTGTGTGAATACTAATGTGCAGTTACCCCACGAGAGCCACGCGAACAGCACGGGAGTTAATAAAGCCAGGATTAGTCAGCTTGCCATGCGCCACAAGGGTTCACTCAGGCATTCTTGCAAGGAGATTTTTAAAGTAAGGTTGATGATAGCTTGATGTAATAAACTCCATGCTTGCCATAATGGGCCCTTTATTGCATTAACGCCTGCCTCTCCAACAGGATGATAAATTCATTCAGTTCACTCAATATTTGTTCATTAGCCCTTTTTCTTGCGATATATATTTTCCACAGATCCATTTTGTACGATGTACAGTGAACATTTACCAGAGGTCTGTCCTGCGGAATGGAGGTTTAATGACAGAAAGGCCAATTGGTTTTGCTGTCAGGTAAGTTTTGTTGCCTGAGATCAAAACACAAGGTTCGCAAGCCTGTGTTTTGCCAATTGGGATTCTATCGTTTAACAGCACGATTAAAACGGTGATTAATCATGATGAATTTTGTTGAGTTAATCCCGTGAGTTAACTGCGATTAATTGACAGCCCTAATGACAAACACAGGCTTTTGTGGGAAACGTGCAATTGCAGTGGGAAGGTGCTAGCACAGCACGGTTGCCCAATGACAAATTTCATCTATTTTTATGGAAGGGCTCAAAGGCCCCTCCCCTCCACCCCTGCACTTACACACACACACACACACACACACACACACACACACACACACACACAGCTCACAACGCAAGCACAGCACAGCTCACCCCATGCAAACGAACTTGAAGACGTTGCCCTAGAGGGCCACACGGAAAGGAGCAGGAACAATTCAACCACTCATCTGCTGTTCCTCTCATCTGCTGTTCAGGATCTTCCACTATGCAAAAGGCTCCTTTATAGCAGCCATTTGGTTCAGAGTCACACTCCCTTTAGCAAGCTGCCCAGCTCTTCCTCAGGCCGCACCCAGGGCCGGTGCTTCCATTAGGCGACCCTAGGCGGTTGCCTAGGGCGCCGGCATTTGGGGGGCGGCGACTCCCAGGAGGCGATGCGGAAGCTGCAGCGCCAGCGGAGGTGAGCTGCTGCCGTGGGCACTGGGGCGGGAGTTAGCTGCCGCGGGCTTGGGGGGCGGGAGGCTTCCCCGGCCTGCGGGTTAGCTGCCACGGGGTGGGGGGGGAGCGGGGAGCCGGCTGCCGCGGGCAGGGGGGCGGGAGGCTTCCGGGGGGGAGTGGGGAGCCGCTGCGGCCTGCGGGCTGAGGAGCTGACGTGGTCCGTGGACAGGGGGCTGTTTCGGGGGGATGGGGAGCTGGCTGCCGCGGGCGGGGGGGGGTTAGCCGCTGCGACCCACGGGCGGGGAGCTGAGGAGCTGCCGCGGGGGATGGGGAGCTGGCTGCTGCAGGGGGGCGGCGTTAGCTGGGGGAGGGGGGCGCAGTGCTGGTGCAAGGAAGTTTCGTCTAGGGCTCGAAACTTCCTTGCACCGGCCCTGGCCACACCCATGAAATCCGGGTGCATAGCTGTACAGAAGACATATAAGAAAAGGTGGATCCGCTTTTGGGAACTCCTATGGGGTGGCATTCATCCCTGTGCAGAGGGACAGCATGAGGTGTAGGTCCCCTGGGAGTCCCACCTAAGACCTCACAAATACAGTCTGGGCCCTCTGCCTGGGGGTGTTTTCACCGCTGACGATTATGTTATAATGGGAACTTGGAGAGGGAACTGCAGCACCTCGAGTCTCCTAGACTGAGCAAAAACTGGAGTAATGCTTGTGAATTCTTTATTTACACCAGTGTAACTGAGATCAGAATCATTCTCACATGGCGTAGCATGTACTAACGACAGGAAAAAATAATTGGGAAGGGCATATCTACTGAGCTTTATAACCTACATTGGGGGCCAAGTTTAAGCTCCCAGTATCCTTAGCACTCAGTACTATCGTGTATAATTGATAATCCTTGACAATTTTATTCCTCCAGCCTTCACTAAAGCATCTTGAAAACCCCGTGTGGTGAGCTCTGGCATACAGCAAAGCTTTGCCCAACGCCGGGGCATTCTCTGCAGCCCACAGGCCAAAGTAAACCTGAGCCGCTCGTGAGCAGGCTGGCCGCCAGCCACAGGAAATGCCAGCCCGAAGTGCGTTGTGCGGTGTTGCAATGTTTGTGGCACCGAGGCACAAGAGCGAAGGTTTTGGATGCTGGGAGATGCCCAGAATTACAGGGCAGCGTCTCCATGGAGTTGAGTTGTTTTGCCTGGAGGAGAACGTCTTGCTTGTTTTCATGCAGTCTCAGCGTTTGGTTTCAAAATAAAAGCTCTTGTGCCTCTGCCCGTTCTCTCGCGCTGTCCTTCCAGCTTCTCAGGCCGAGCAGCAGAATCGTGTCTGTGTCCTGTCTGTCTGTCTGTCTGTCCTGTTCTGTCTGTGTCCTTTCCTGCTGTGCGGGGTGGAAGAAATGACCTTGTAAATGTCGTTTTCCAAGGCAACCATCTCTTTGTGCTGGCTTCGTCATGTCCTGACTTCCCTGTTTTACCTGGAGGACTTTGATACTCTTTGGAGGAGCCAGAAAGCAGCATGGCAGCGAGGTTGGAAAACGAGCCACGGCTCTCCCAGCCCCCAAACACGAGCTCTTAGGCCCTTGTCTTGCAAACATTTATGCACGTGAGTAACGTTACTTGCAGGAGGCGTCATGGCCTTACTAACATGAGTAGAGTTCCTCACATACATCTTTGCAGGTTGGGGGCTCATTCCCCAGAGCTGCAACTCCACCAGTCATACCAGCCTCCAGGTCCTCTACCACCATCAAATGGGCCCCGGGTCAGAGAGGTCAGCCAGAGCCTGAGCTTCCGAGTGTAAAATACAAGGAGAGAAAAGCTTTCGGGATGAACTCCGGACGTTCTGCAGGGAAAGGAGCAGCAGTGGGCACAAGCAAACCTTGCTCTGTATTCCCCCTGCTGCCAAGTGGCGCTATCACACCACGCCACCACTTACGCTTGTCTCCTGATGGGCCGGACTCTGCACTCGCCCACGGTGCTGTAAACCAGGGGTGCCAGGGAAATGATGACATGAGATCCACCCCGATGATCCTGACAAGTGACCCGCACCCACACGCTGCTGGGGCAGGCGAGCCCCCCTCCCCAGAGGTCACTGCCAGTCTGACCGGGGGAAATCCCTTCCCGACCACCCATGCGGCAATCACTGAGACCCCGAGCAGGATGGACAGATCCTCTCCTGCACCTCTTCTGAAACACCATCCCGTGCGGAACGGAACCTGTCACACCTGTGCCCTGTGATCTGCATGGACATCCAGCATATTTCCAGGTTGATACAAGCAGCTGGTTCTAACCTATAACTAGGGCCCTACCAAATTCACAGTCCATTTTGTTCAATTTCATGGTCCTGATAGGGCCCTACCTCTAATGCCTAGATGGCTCGGACCCTAACGAGCTCAGAGACTGCCTTCTGCCCATATGATACCATGGCAGCTGTGACCAGCTGAAGCCTTCAGTTGGTACATTTTTTAAAAAGGAATAATTACATTGTTTGCATTGGGATTGATTCTGGCCCGTTATCTCAGCAGAGCAAGTCCAAGCAGTTTTCATTCTGCAGGGCTACAACCATTCAAAGCAAACTTCTTTTGCACTAAAATGTTCATCTGTGCCAGGGACGACTGTTATTATTGTGTTAAAGATCACACTCTCTCCCCCTGCTTTTAAGTTTGTGGATGGGGAGGGGAGGAGAAAGCGTAGAGATGAAATACTGGCTTCCCTAAAATCTATGTAGAGGTTCTGAATCACCCAAACTAGTCAATTTAGTTTATGCTCCATGTTTCGTTTGCTCACTGATGATGATATAAAACAAGGTCTCGCTGTATGTAATGTTCGGCTGTCATTTTGAGAAAGATGAAACATGACTGTTCGACGTGCTGTTAACAAATTACAAAGAAAAATGTATCAAATAAAATAGCATGACTGGAGGATCAAAGTGGATTCCATTATCTACCATTTGACCCTTTTGAAATGATTTACACGTGGCAGGTTAACGGGATTGTCAGTGCACCAGGGAGAAGCCAGCCCTGGGTTGTTCGTTTCTTGGTATGCAGTGAAATTGCTGGGCAGACTCCACCGAAGTGTTTGTAAAGGAAGGAGCAGACCAACGGATGCAGGGTAGGTGAGAAGACCACACCGTGCGCTAAAACAGGGGCAGATATCAGCTATCCCAGCTGCCCCACTAGCACTAGCCAACACCACTGTTCCGCTAACGCCTTGTGCGTGCCATGGCAGACGTGGTGCTGAGGAGGGCGCTGAGGGCTCGATGAGCAGTGGCTTTGTTGTGTAGGGCCCTGTTTCTGCACAGCACTTCAGCGAACAGGCAAAGTTGGCTTTGCTGAGACTCCAGCTCGGGGGGGAGGGATAGCTCAGTGGTTTGAGCATTGGCCAGCTAAACCCAGGGTTGTGAGTTCAATCCTTGAGGGGGCCATTTAGGGATCTGGGGCAAAAATTGGGGATTGGTCCTGCTTTGAGCAGGGGGTTGGACTAGATGACCTCCTAAGGTCCCTTCCAACCCTGATATTCTATGATTCTATGGTTCCAGCCCACGCAGACGTGCTGCGCTGAGCAGGGCGGAGTGCCGGGAGGTGTCCCAAGGAGGGGACATGGCGCATGCTCTCATGCAGCAGAACCGGAGCCCAGCCCGATCTCTGGCGGCAGGGGGTTACCCAGCTGAGGGGCCTCTGCCAAGGGTAACTGTGCTCCTGGCCCCCCGCCCCCCCCGTCAGCTGCCTCGCCCCTACAGATCATGCTGTGCCCCGAGAGATCCAGCCCATCCTGCTCCTGATCTGAGCAGGGCTCTGAACCAGCGATGGGGAGACAGTGTGTGAGGTGCTCCCATCGACCGGCTTGCTTAGGAGACAGGTTGTGGCACAGCAGCAGTTTTCCAGTCAGCCTCCCAGGCAGAGCGTGCTGCAATCGTCCAGCACTGTGGCTAGCTCGGAGCCGGTGGGGCTGGGGCTCTGGCCTGGCTAGCCAGCCACAGAAGGTGTTGGTGGCTGCGGGCCCAGGAGTAGCAATGAGCTCCCCGTGGCCCGGAGACCCGGCACCACCTTTCAGCCTGGGGGCAGACGCCCTCTGTAGATGATGCAGCCACAGATGCGGCCGGTGCCTCTGCGTCGCCTCCACATCCCAGGGGCTGGAGCTAGCGTCGGCTGCTCTTCCTCCAGGAACACACCTTGCCCCGTAGCATGCAAGGGGCAGGATTGCGTAGGGGTGTAACTAATGGGGTACAAGTGAGGGGCATAGCAGAAGTAACTCCCTAATATCCCACGTTGAGGGGAGGGGGAACTGGCTGACCAGGGGGGTGGCACGAATGGGATATGGGGCCTTTCCCCTCTAGGGAAGGCTATGGGGACTGGCTGGGTACCGGCAGTGACTGCACTGTGGAGATGGGATGTGGTGGGAGGGACGTGATGGGAGCCCCCGCTGGCATTTTCAGGTGCGCCTCAGGGAGTAAGAGCCCAAATGTTGCTGAATTTCAGTGGAAATTGAGTCCTAAATCCACTTGGCTCCTTTGAAAATCCCAGAAGTCAGGGTTTGAACCCTGCTGTGCCAGAGAACACACGGCCCCAGGCCTTGCCCAGCTCTGATTTCTACAATTTCATGGCACCATGAAAAAATGCAAAATCCAAAAGCCCCGGGGTTCTGGGAGGCAGCACAAGGTTTGCAAACACACGGAGCCTCCATGTGCACTTCAGGTCGGCGTGGTGTTTTGTATTTGTGGCTTTTGTATTTGTTGTCCTAAAACAGATTTTATGGCCTCTTATAAAAGCGTTGCTTGAACTGATATTACACAGATCTTTATCTGAATCAGTCAAAGCACAGCCACTCTCCTTGGCAGCATCAGGAATAACTGCTGAGACGCTTGCAAGCCCAGAGCTGCATGTTAATATTCATCCTCCTTGACCTAATGTTCCTGACGAACAATTTGATGCTGGATGCAAAAATTACCTATTTGATTCACTGTGTTGTTTCCACCATGGCTGAATGTAAAGCTCTGTCCTCCAACACCACCACGAATTCCCTGGGGATGTTTGACTCCGAGGATGAAAACAGAGGCAAGCCAGAGAGATTGCAGTTCGTTCAGCCAGCGGGATTACAGTTCATTCAGCGGTGAACCCGGGGGCGTTGTTCATCGGGGAAGCATTTCAGCTCACGGCAGTTGGCTGCCCTATTTCTGCTTTATACATTTGTGACGGTCACATGGTGTTACATAACTGATCATGTTACATCAGATCGGAGCATCCTGGTGCCGTGTGTTCCAGTGACTCTTCAGCCCCACATGCAGGAAGAGACACAGTGTCCTGGAGAACTAATGCTTGGCAGGTGATTTCTCTGCTCAAGGGCTGCTGGCTGCCAAGCGAGCCAGAACCCCAAACTCCAGCCATTCGCTGCCCTGCTCTCCCCCCCCTTCCCATTTGAGACCCAGCACACTGTGTAAACATACCTGGACGTTTCCAAGTGATTTGCGTCAGTAGCGTAGCCAGGGGTGGAGGGCCACTCTCCCTGTGAGCGGAAGCGGCGCCTTTTTTTAGCAGCACTTAAAAAAAGGCGCGGCTTCTTTTTAAGCGCCGCTTCTTGCACTCACCCGGCGGCGCTCCGGGTCTTCGGCGGCATTTCGGCGGTGGGTACCACCAAAGACCCGGAGTGAGCCGCGGAAGTGCCGCCGAAGACCCGGAGCGCCGCCGGGCGAGTACAGGGGGAGGGGCCTTTTATAGCGCCGCTCCCCCTGTGCTCCGCACCTGGCTGCGCTACTGATTTGCGTCCATTTTACAGCCAGGTCACAGAGAGACCAAGTGCTTTGCGCAGGGTCATGCCCAGGGAAGCAGCAGCGGAGCCGGAAGTGGAACCTGGCTTTCCGGCTACTGCTGGGTCGTGCTCAGGGTAACTGGAGTCAGAGGCCCATGTCCCTGGCGAGACCAGGGAACATGGAGCAGTGCCCGGGGGCTGATCAAGTTCTACTCATTCAGCTTAACCTGGTCCAGCCTCACTCCTTGCTAATGGGCCCATGGAGGGAGGCGACGATCGCCCTGCCTGAGCCCAGCTGGCTGGAGACCAGGCTGCACATCATGCTGGAAGAGCCTCTGGTTCTTTCCTGGGTTCAGACGGGCCGGCGGTGCTGTGCCCCGAGCCCTCCTGTGCTCCTAGCTGAGCGCAGCGTCACTGTGAGGGTACGTGCCCAGCTTGCCTGCCCCCATATCAATATACTGGGCAGAGAGGACGGGAGAGAGACCAGACGTCTAACGCTGCATTTTCAGGCACTCAGACAGATGCCTGCTCCTGCCTGGCAGGGATCCGTGGGGAAACGGAGGGGCAGGATCGGGCCCTGACTCACGTCGATCATTGGTTCCCAAACTTTTTGGCATCACGCCCCCTGTTTAATTTTCGAGAAACCCTCACGCCCCCCACCTCTCCTTTACCATCATCCAACTCCCCCGATCCTTATCCCCTGACCGCCCCCTCCTGGGACACCATTCCCCTAACCGCCGCCCCTGAGGCCCCACTCCCTATCCAACCCCCCCTGCTCCCTGTCTCCTGACTGCCCCCCGGGACCTCCTGCCCCTTATCTAACCTCCCCGCCCCCTTGCCAGGCCGCTCAGAGCGGCAGGACTGGCTTATTGGAAAGCCTGGGAGGTGGGTGGGTGTTGTTTAGTCGCGTGCTGGCCCCCTTTGGACACTCGGTAAATAATCATGTCTTGTACCTGAACCCCGGCCAATGAAAGCTGGTTTGTTCCCTGCATGCCCAGAGGGAGGGAGCTGCAGGGCTTGGCATGGGGGGAGGAGGCGCTTTCAGCTCCTCTTACATAACGGCTTCCCTGCCCAGTGTCCCACTTCACACAGGGCTGGTTAACGGGCGCCTGGGACAAGAAGCTCTGAAAGGAAACCAAGACGCAGCAGAACAGGAGGGCGGGTCCCTTTACCTTCTCAGTGCCCTGACTGCACCTGGGGAGACACCACCGGGAGTGTCACCCTCTGTACCCCTTCACTGCTGGGCCGGACCCCTAACCGCAAAGGGTTTCTGTTCATTGAAAGCACTTACATGCCTCCCCCCACCGCCCCGCCACCTGAGCACTCCACAGTCTTCACTGTATTACACACACACACACCATGAGAGGGGGCAGGGCTGTTTTCCCCACAGTACAGATCAGGACTGGGGCACAGGGAGACTAAGTGACTTGCTCGAGGTCCCCCAGGAAGTCTGCGGCAGAGAAGGAAATGAACCCCAGGTCCCAGGTGTGCACCCTAACCATGGGGCTAGCCGGCCTCCCTTCATGCTTCGCCACCAATCAGCAACTGAGCCTGCCCTGTCATTACCCTCGCTTGCAGCGGGGTAACGAACCGTGGGCACAGGTGTGGCGCCCCCACTTACCCCAGCTCTGAAATAGGCCCAGGTGAGTGGCAAAGATGAGACTCGAGCCCAGGAGCCCTGTGTCCCTGCCCCTGCCTTAACAAGGAGACCCCACCCACCATGGAGGAGAGGCGGCCGAACAGCTGTTGGGGCCGGTTTGGAGAGTTACCCAACTCCCTTCCCATAACCCACCGGGACCCAGCTCGGGAGGTGAGGAAGGCGGTGACCCCCTCTGAACAGTCCCTGTGCTGGCCTGCCCAGTGCAGTACCAGCGTGTGGCTGGATGGGCTGAGGCGAGGCCGCTGGGGATGGGTTTAAAGCAACAGAAAGCTACATGGGGGGGGGGGCTCCCTCTCCCAAGGCTCCCCCACCCCAGAGCCGGGAGCCTCGGCAGGCGAACCGGGGAGCGTCCCCAGCAGAGCCAGACGTGCATGGCCCATCCCCGCACGGCACAGCACTGCCAACTGCCCGTCCTGCTCGGTGCCTGTAATTTCTAACTCCTGGGCACCTGCTTTCCCTGGCCAGGCCGCCGGAGTCAGCCAGAGCGCTGGGAGTCTGTGAGCAAGGGGCCGTGTGCTTCCCTCCCTCCGTCGGTCTGTCCGGGTGCCCACCCCTCTCAGGGACCCCCACTCCCATCTCCTCTGGCCCCCCACCCCTCCCCTTCCTGAGCCGCTCCCCCTCTGCTCACCGGGGCTGTCCTGGAGCCCTAGGCCAGCTGCTGGGGACACCCCTGCCCTGCAGGGCTCTGGGACGGGGCGGAGGGGCCGCTGCGTAACTGGGGACACTGTCAATGATATCAGTGAACAGAGAGGCTCTCGGTGCGAGTAGCCGGCCACTGCTGCACCCCTGCACAGCGCCCCAGGGAGCCCTTCCTCTCCCCGGGGCACAGGGTGCTGTGGACCCCAGCAGCCCTTCTGCTGCTGCTCTGCCCTGGGTGACTGGAGAAGAGCGTCGCACCTCCCCCCCAGCCCTGCCGCCCTGTCCTCAGCGCACGATTAACTCGGCCGGCCCAGCTGCTCCGACTCCAGGGACCTCTCACCCTCCACGCCAGCCTCGATGTGCAGCCCAGGGGCCGCACTGGGTGCCAGCCTGCGATACCCTCGAGGCAGGGACCCAGCTCGGTGAATGGGCACTGCATGAAGAAAGGCTGGGATCTAGCCAGAGTGCGTAACGCGTCCCGAGCTCCCTGGACCGAGCTCCCTGGGCCAGGCAGGGTGCTAGCCCGGGGTGAGCCCAAAGGCCAGGCATGCCCCTGCACCACTGCCCGGCCGTGCCAACAATGCCCAGCCAGGCCTCTCCGTTCCATTTCCACTGGCTGGACCCTGGCAAAGAGACGGTTAACACCCTGCCCCAGCAGAGCCTCTCCTGCAGGTTCCTGGGCTGGCTGAAAGAGGGCGAGGCCTGGGCGGCTGGGCTGGGCGCAGCTGGGCTGAGTGAGGCTATCAGGAGGCTATAAAAGCAGTGAGCGAGGAGGGTGGGTGTGGGACTTGGTGTGGGAGTGGGGATGGGCTTTCTTGCTTGTTCCACCATGGCCCCCCTGATATGCTGGGGGATAAGCTTACAATTGATTTAGCAGGCAGTGGAAAGAAACCCTGGGGGTGCTTTTTAAGGAGGAGGTGGGCAGGAGCTCTCCCCACAGGTGTGTTAGCCCTTGCCTCCACCACACTAAACTCCTGGGTGGGTGGCCATGACTGAGAACCGCATCTCAGGGCCTTGGCTGCCAGTGGCCCACAGATCCCAGGGGATTCTCAGACCCCCCCCACCCAGAGGTTTTTATTTTCCTCCCATCGACAGGGGTATCTCTACATGCACATGCTCTGCGTGGGAATGCAAGCTAGTGAAAGCACCAGCTGATTCAGCCCCAGGGACACTGGCAGGAGCTCGGCTGGTTCGTGATAAAGCTTGGAGCCATTAACTAGATTTCTAGGCACACCTGGAAATGTGCAATGCCTGGCATGGGCTCGCCAGCCCCAGGGGCAGATGTGATTCATGCCCTGCTGTGGGCGAATTGCACCCGCCCTTCCCTGGGGAGGGCACTCCGCTGGCGGGAGCTGAGTGAGCAGGGCGGGAATGGTCCCAGCTGTTGGAGAAGCCTGGCTGGGAATTCATGGGGATGGTGCTGCCGCTGCTTCCTGCTCACCTCAGGGCAATTGTGTTGTCAGAAACGCTTGCAGAACGAGGTATTGCCTCTGGCAGCGGCTGTGCAAATGGGGATTGGTGCTGGCAGCGCTTGGGGGGCTGCTTGTTTGGGGGCTCCCCAGCCAGGGAGCAGCGACACTGGGTGACTTAGCACGTCCAGGCACAGCAGAGAAATCTTGAACAGCAAATTCCCAAAGCAATTCTAGGCAGCCCTGTGTTTGCAGGGACCGGTCGGTGAATAATTTCAAAGAGCTAATTCTTCACAATCAGTTTGCTAGTGGATAGTTTGCATACAAAGGGGGGCTGCATTTATTTATTGTTGGCTATGAGTAATTTGCCCGGCGTAATTGGCTTTAATTAGCAAAGCACAGAGCCAGGCAGAGGTTTCCTGCGGATGGCAGCTACTGGGAGACAATGAACCGTAACATTCGATTGCTGCTGGTCTCAGTGAGTTGGCTGAGCGCTGCCCTGAAGGAGAGTGTCTGCACTTCTGCACACAGCTGGTTTAGCTGAGGCCTATAGGACGTATATAGGGAGTGGATGTGATCTCTGTGCTCAGTGTAGCATAGGGGGATGGGTCGGCCACAAGCATGTAGCCTGGATATGCATCTGAAGGCAGCTCAGTACAGACGAGCTGGAAATCCCCCTGACTGGGGTGTTCGTAAAGGGGGTTTCTGGTACTTCCTACGAGGCTGGACACACTCCAGGGTCGCTCGCTGCATGTCGCAGCCTGTGCAGAGTGATGGGCAGAGCCATGAACCAGGGGCCAGGCCCAGAGCACTGTGATTCTGGGGCAGCCCGGTGAGGAAGAACCAGGTGAAATGGTGACTCTTGCAATAAAAACATCCTAGTCTGAATACCAGCTGGCAAAGGGCCAGCCCCTGTGCTTGGGACAAGCCATCTCCCCTGTGGCTGGCTTGTTTTCACCGAAGCCAGGATAACCCCTGGAGCGGGGTGAACGTCTCAGCCATGGGCCTGTTGCTGTGTTCAGACCCAAACCAGCCAGAGTAGCTTTGCCTTTGGTCTCGGGTATTTCCCGGATCTGGGGGCGGGAGGGAGGGGTTAATGGATGGACCCATAAGTGTAACTAGGGTGACCAGATATCCCTATTTTATAGGGACAGGCCTGCTTTTGGGGGCTTTTTCCTATATAGGCTCCTATTACCCCCCACCCCCGTCCTGATTTTTCACACTTGCTGTCTGGTCACCCTAAGTGTAACCCACACACCTTCTGGGTGTGGTGCTCTGTCCCATCTAGTGGCACTGAGAGAGAAAAGGAGTCTGCTCTAGTCTGAGCTAACACCCAGGTGGCTTTCAGCTCATGCACTAAGCTCCAGAGGTCCCGGTTCAGTCCCGCCCGCCAATGAGTGGGGTCTGTGGGTGTTACAGAGGCACTGGTCCCCTCCTGCCAGAGCCAGGTGAGACGATTGAGCGCTCATGCAGGGGACGCTGGCAACTGGGGGAAGACCAAACCGAGCCGGACAAAGAGCAGAAATGGAGCTTGTGTCACTCCTCTGGAAATGAACCAGCTACCGTGTCACCTCCGGCCAGCTTTCCCCAGGACGGGCATCTGGCAGACAGCCCTGCACTGGGTTAGTCACTGATCAGCTCCATGCAGAGGGGAGAGGATGTCTGTCCCAGTACCTGGGCAAAGCCTGACACTTACACGGAGCCCGTTCGCGTCAGTAACATTCCCTGTCTGCAGGGATATCTTAGCATCCTGGCTGAGCACCGTCCCACCGCTCCCTCTTCTGAGCAGAGCCCAGCTCCGTGCCTGGATAGTCAGTCTGGTTTCCTTCTAGCCTCGCGATGGGAGTCAGGGCAGGGCTCTGTAATCAGCCATTTGCACGCTGCGTCAAGACAGCAGAATTCGGTGCAAGCCCAGGTAGCTCACAGCTGTAGGAGATGCTGGGGGAGGGAAAGAGGCAGCTCCCCACGTCACGCCCAGCAGGACACCTGCACTGGGGAGTCGGAGCAGATCCAGGATCACGCACTTTCCCCACCTCCGCTTGCTTTGTGCAGTGCTGGGACTAGCCCAGCTCCCCCCAGGATGGCAAAGGCTGCCTGGCCCTGGGGCCCTAGCCCTGGGGCCCTGACTTGCCCCAGCTCTAAGATGGGGATAGCGCGATCTGCCTGGCAAGAGGGGCTGGGGCTGGGGCTGGAAGACACAGGAGACACCCTAGACACGCTAAGCAACATGTATTAATTGGGCTTTATTACCATTGTCCTATCTGGTTGGTGACGGGCTCTGGGATCTGCCAGGGTGAGGCCCAAGGTCCCACTTGCACCAGAGCTGATGACCCCGCACCGACCCAGTCTGCAGGTCAGAGAAGAGCTCCCCTGCCAAGGTACGGCCCGCCCGGGCCCCGTCACAGCAGCATCTCAGAGGCGCCCTCGTGAACGTCCGGCTGCCACGGTGCCAGAGCCGTCTGTGCTTCTAGGCTGCGAGCCGGCTCCAGACAGAGCACTTGGCCTCTGTTTAGTCTCACGGGTCTCCAGATCAAAGGATCCTTAATTAACAAAAGGCATAGAATAGAGCAAGGGTTTTAATGTAATTGTCATAATGAAGTTAGAATTTTGCTGTGTATAAAAGATGTGCAGTGCAGGTCAAAGGGACAAAAGACAGTATTGGATTATTTGTCTGGCACCAGCTCCAGTGTCCAGGCACTCTCGAGACATGCGTGCAATGTACCGTTGCTGCACTAGGTCAGTCCAGGGCATGCAGTGAGAAGGTGCTGAGCAGTCGTCCGTAAACATGTACAAAGACGCGTTGGCAAACTTGGCCCATTCAGACCCCTCAGGCATAAAGTCCCAGGGGGTCCTGAGAGACCACAATGATCAGTGCCTCGGTGTTACACCTCGTCTCCCATCCAGCAGGACTGCGCTGCTAGCTCCATGCAAACACACAGGGAAGAGCAGCTCCCGGCGAATTACCAGCAAGTCGGGCAGCACCCGAGTTTCCCATCTAATGACTAGGCCCTGCCCTGTACACATTAACCAAGAACTGCCCCTTCCTCAGGTGTCGCTCCCCTCCACACTCCTGGTTCAGAGAATCTGCAGGATTTGGGCTCCTCCCCAGCCATTTCTGTGATGATAAAGGCCGCTAGGAATTTGCTTTTTCTGTCCTATTTGGGGCGGGTCGTGTTGTCTTGAGCCAGCCGCCGGAGTGAGTGACGCCCCTCCCCCTGCATGCACTGCACTGGCAAACGCAGGCTGAGGGCGAAGATGGTCCTGGTCTGGTTTCAAAGGGGCCCGATCCGGACCTCCAGAGCTGACACCCTCGAACACTTGGGAGTTTCTTATAGACTCAGTCTTTAAGGTCAGAAGGGACCATTATGATCATCTAGTCTGACCTCCTGCACAATGCAGGCCACAGAATCTCACCCACCCACTCCTCTAAGATCATGTTATCTCATCAAACCATCTCCTCCATAAACGTATCTAGCTTAATCTTGAAGCCAGATAGGTCTTTTGCCCCCACTGCTTCCCTTGGAAGGTTGTTCCAGAACTTCACTCCTCTGATGGTTAGAAACCTTCGTCTAATTTCAAGTCTAAACTTCCTGATGGCCAGTTTATATCCATTTGTTCTTGTGTCCACATTGGTACTGAGCTGAAATAATTCCTCTCCCTCCCTGGTATTTATCCCTCTGATATATTTAAAGAGAGCAATCATATCTCCCCTCAGCCTTCTTTTGCTTAAGGTAAACAAACCAAGCTCCTTGAGTCTCCTTTCATACGACAGGTTTTCCATTCCTCGGATCATCCTAGTGGCCCTTCTTTGTACCTGTTCCAGTTTGAATTCATCCTTCTTAAACATGAGAGACCAGAACTGCACACAGTATTCCAAATGAGGTCTCACCAATGCCTTGTATAACGGTACTAACACCTCCTTATCTCTACTAGAAATACCTCGCCTAATGCATCCCAAGACCGCATTAGCTTTTTTCATGGCCACATCACATTGGCGACTCATAGTCATCC
This sequence comes from Macrochelys suwanniensis, assembly GCA_033296515.1. NCBI lineage: Eukaryota > Metazoa > Chordata > Testudines > Chelydridae > Macrochelys > Macrochelys suwanniensis. Next base: position 994,415 of record CM065783.1, on the reverse strand, counting down.
TGTGATCAACCAGGACTCCGAGGTCCTTCTCCTCTTCTGTTACTTCCAACTGATGCGTCCCCAGCTTGTAACTAAAATTCTTGTTATTAATCCCTAAATGCATAACCTTACACTTCTCACTATTAAATTTCATCCTATTACTGTTACTCCAGTTTACAAGGTTATCCAGATCTTCCTGTAGGATATCCCGATCCTTTTCTGAATTGGCAATACCTCCCAACTTTGTGTCATCTGCAAACTTTATTAGCACACTCCCACTTTTGGTTCTGAGGTCAGTAATAAAAAGATTAAATAAAATTGGTCCCAAAACTGAACCTTGAGGAACTCCACTAGTAACCTCCCTCCAACCTGACAGTTCACCTTTCAGTATGACCCGCTGTAGTCTCCCCATTAACCAGTTCCTTATCCACCTCTCAATTTTCATATTGATCCCCATCTTTTCCAATTTAACCGATAATTCCTCATGTGGTACTGTATCAAATGCCTTACTGAAATCGAGGTAGATTAGATCCACTGCGTTTCCTTTATCTAAAAAATCTGTTACTTTCTCAAAGAAGGAGATCAAGTTGGTTTGGCATGATCTACCTTTTGTAAAACCATGTTGTAATTTGTCCCAATTGCCATTGACCTCAAGGTCCTTAACTACTTTCTCCTTCAAAATTTTTTCCAAGACCTTGCATACTACAGATGTCAAACTAACAGGCCTGTAGTTACCCGGGTCACTTTTTTCCCCTTTCTTAAAAATAGGAACTATATTAGCTATTCTCCAGTCAAATGGTACAACCCCTGAGTTTAGAGATTCATTAAAAATTTTTGCTAATGGGCTTGCAATTTCATGTGCCAGTTCCTTTAATATTCTTGGATGAAGATTATCTGGGCCGCCTGATTTACTCTCATTAAGCTGTTCAAGTTTGGCTTCTACCTCGGATATGGTAATATCTACCCCCACATCCTTATTCCCATTTGTCATGCTGCCACTATTCCTAAGCTCCTCATTAGCCTCATTAAAGACTGAGGCAAAGTATTTGTTTAGATATTGGGCCATGCCTAGATTATCCTTAACCTCCACTCCATCCTCAGTGTTTAGCGGTCCCACTTCTTCTTTCTTTGTTTTCTTCCTATTTATATGGCTTGATCTGGGTCTGGACCTAAATTGTGCACGTAGCCCCTGCCTCAGTAACAGGCGGATCCAAAACGCTAACTCCAAAGAGAGCTTCTGAGGTGTTCAGAACCCAGCCCCAAGCTGGGGGCTCAGGAACGAGCTTAGTGACAACTGGCATTTCGCTTCTGAGCCTTCATGACAGGGACACAAACCTTCACATTCACGGTCAGGTAACGCGAGCAGCCAGAGGACAAGTTTCTCCCACAAGCAGGTTTACCCGCCGGGAGGCATCTCCTGCATCCGTCATCCAGCCAGACGGAGAAGGTCACAGTGCCCAGGTTATTTCAGTAGCAAGATCTGACAAGGGATGAACTGTGAATCCCACCCAGCTGTGGTGTTCGGCGTGAGACACAGACATGGGCGGGCACAGTCACAGATGGTCAGTGTGACTCATGAGCTCACTACACCCGGGTCGCTCCATGTCCCCGAGGACATTACTGCCGACTGACACCAGCACAGGGGGGAGCAGATTCAGGCCAAGACTGAATTCATGCAGTTCAGTTTTTTACCCCAGGTTTTTGCAATGCAGCCCTGAAATGTTGTCCTAGAACTGTGTGGAAAGAGGCCTATTTAACTTACTAAGGGCTGAGGGCTGTAAAGTCGGAATCCATGACTGGAATTCGGATCACTGCATATCCTGGGGTTTATGAAGCTCTAACTCTGAGCTGTGCGACAGGCATGGCTGGGAATCCTGTTGAGGCCATCAGATTGCTCCATTTCTCGTATTTAAGACTTTAAAATTGTGGTTTTCAAAAGACCGTAAAGACAGGCCGTGTGTCCTGCAGTGTCTCACTCCGCAGATTGCGCAGGGAGGGGCAGACTGGCGGGGATTGTTCCCCTCCCTTTCCCCAGCCCCCACGCTGCAATTCCCATTGCTTGGCTCTCCAAGCACTTCATTCTCAGGACCTTCTGCAGGAGCACTCTGCAGCCCACAGCCAGGGCCCACACCTGAGAGCCACAGGGTGAGAGGGAGCCCAGGTTGGTGGGTAAAGGGGGCTCAGCAGTCCCACAGTCCAGGTTTCACCCCAGGGACCCCGTCACAGTGGGTTTACAGGATTCCAAGACGTTGCTCTCCTGAGTTTGGTTCTGTCCTGCATATCACATACCATTTGGGAGGCTCATTACAAATCAGAATTCAGGAGGATCCAGTCATGCTAAGTGCTGGTGCTTGTGGACATATGGGCGTATTCATAAGATCCATCAAAGCTGGGCCTTCTATCCCATAATCCTACATCTGGGCTAATACCGTGCTGTCTTTGAACCCAATAGACATCAGCCTGGGTTCTCTCCCCTCCCAAAGCAATGTGGCTGGGAGTGAGCGTAGCAGTGTTAGAAGCCACTAACTGGCTGATCTGTCAGTGTTACTATAGCTGGGAATCTGGGGTCAACTCACTTCAGCTGGTGCCCAGATCATTCTGTGCTGACTACCCGGCCCTTAGCTTTGCTGTGCTGGGCTCAGCAGAGGTGCCGGGTGGTGTGCATAGGTTTTCGTTCCCTTTCCTATGAAGGGATGGTGTTAATTCTAAGCATGTTGGTCTCTTGCTTCAGCATGGCTCAGGGCCATCTGGATTCTCGCTTTTCTTAGAAGTACAAAATGTTAATGGATGCAGAGAAAAGCGTGTAGCAGAAATACATCTCCCTGCACGCCCTTTGTGGGGAAAGCATTAGTGTCTCCTATAAATATTAACATAAACACACAACTGCAGGGAAGAAGAGCCTTTGAGGGAGCTTGTTTTACACCGGATTTCCCCCCATTAGCCAATACATGTGCCTTGCCATTTACATGGGAAAAAACATGCCCCTGAGGGATCTGGTTTTCAGTATGATCTGACAGGGGCCTGTCTGTACACCTGAGCTGTTCCGCTGAAGAGCACTTGCCCTCTGACAAGCAGCAACAAAAGGATGCTTGGTTGATTGATTCATTGTCTTCTCAGGCAGATGTATTAGAAATAGACTATGTAATTAACAGGCCCAATATTAATGCTCAATTAAAGAACCATGAGGGAAAACCAGTGCTGTGCGAAGAGCTGAAAGGCACTGAAAGCAGCAATTGAACCAGGGATTAAAGACAATTATCCGGATTTAGGTCTGTGCAGAGGCTACTGGTGTATGCACAATCCAGCAAGTCACTGAAATAGTTATGCCGAATATTTGATCAAACAAATCCCAAACAAGATGCCTGGCGTATCGCCTCAGCTGTTCCCCTCTCCCGGTACACAGGAACTCCTCGTAAATCTCTCTGACGTGTCCGGGGGTGAAGGTTAAAGTGACCAAAACATACCTAGTGTGAGCACACGCAGTGTAGCTCCCAGGCCACGGCAGACTGGGATCCGCGGTACAAGCTAACCGGGGCCAGGCCTAGGCAGCGTCTGCGGGAGGAAACCCTGTCGCACGTCTGGGATATGTGGGGCACCTTCTTTCTGGGTCCAGCATACTGTGAGCCCAGGGTCCTGCTGTCATTCCAGTGAGGATGATCACTCCCCTTAACTAAACTGCAGGCTGCATGTCACATTCCGCTTGGCTTCCTGCCGGTGATTAGCGGGCAGGTTCACAGAGTGTCCAGCATGCTGTCGGGGTGTCTGTGTTCGGGGAGCTCCCTGCAAGGCACTGGGGTGGACGGCCTTCGCACTAGCCGTGGTTTGGCAATGATGCTCCTGGCCATCTGGCTGATTGCTGCTGTGGATGTCAAGCCCCTGCTTTGGGTCATGGGGCTTTTCCTTTCCTCCCCTCCCCCCACCCCCATGCTAAAACTGGGAGTGAACAGAGAGCTAGTGACCACGTGGGACGGGGCTAGCGCTGGCTAGAGACAGAGATGGGGGCAGGTGCGGTGCAGATTCCAGCTCGCCACGCTGCTCTGCCAGTCATTGCCGTGCCCGCTGCAGTCCCCAGCCTGGACCATACGAGTGGTGCCAGAGGCCCTGACTCCTAACCAGCCGCAGCGCCTGCTCTTCCAGCCCAGAGACCCCTCCATGGTTCTACCGAGGAGCCTACAACCCCCCGGCAGTGCATACTCCCTCCCCCGTGTCTCCGTTCCTGCTTGTTTCCTGCCAGCACAGACGTTGGTGCCGTCTCTCCCCACGGCACTCGGGTGGTGCCCCTTGTGCATGGGCCAATATGTGCTCCACGCTCAGCAGAGCTCGCTCTTTCCTTGTGAACCATTTTGGCGGGACCTCCTTCCTCGCAGCGGGAGCTGTCCCAAGTAGCAGATGCGAGGGCTGCTTTTCCACCGGGCGTGGCCGGAGACGTGATCTGTCCGGTGTAACTATGGGCATCGCCTGAGCGTCAGTGGTGGTTTATCTCCGCCAGAGCGCCCACCTAGCGGCACTGCTGCCCTCACCCAGGATCGTAGGTCTCCGTGCAGCCGGAGTTTGTGACCCGCACGTCGCTGTTTCTGAAGGGTAGATGGGCCGCAGTGCTGCCAAGGGCAGTGGTTGAACCACACCCAGAGAGTACCCGGGGTTCAGAGCAGAGGGCTGGGTTTCATTCCTACCTCTGCCATCTACGCAGTGTGTGACTGTGCAGGGCACTTAACTCCCTCTCTGTCCCAAGTTCCCGGTTTGCCAAGGAGAGAGAATTCCCGCGGTGCTGGCGCTCTGGGATCCCCGGAGGAGAGGCACTGCGCGGAGACAAGAATTCCAGGCCTGTCCCTAGCCAGGACTGAGCCTGACGCGTTCACCTTCACCAGTCCCTGCTGTCAAGCTTCCACCCGACATTAACGGCGGAGCAGCACTGGGTTAACTCCAGTGCAGGAAGTGGGCCCAGAGAGTCAAACCAGGCGAGACCAGCCAGGCCCCGCCCTGGGGATTAATGTTCACGGGAACTCGCTCACTGCTGACAGACGCACGGCAGAGTGAATTCGAAACCCCTGCCTTTGTAATGTCTTTGCTTTATGTCTCCTCTCTTCTCCCCAAACCTTCCTCCGCTTCGCTGCTGGATGATCAAACAAAATCTCCACCCACCTCACTAAAATGACACGCTTGCAACAACCGCTGTCTTGTTCTCCTTTGAGGATCATAAGAGCCTTTAATTTCCTCTGAGGGCTTGACAGACACTGAGTAAGAGAATGCACCGCTCTGAGCGGTGAAATGCTTAAAGGGCAAGCCCCGAAAACCAAAAGCAGCCCGGGGAGATCAGGGCATCCCAGGCTCCCACACTCACCAGAGCACCTGGAGATGCTGCCCCCTCCTTGGCTTGTAGACGCAGCGCTCTGCTCTGCCACTCTCACTCATGTTTCCATGGGTCCTTCCCCTGGACATCTGGGGCAAGCCCGGCTCTATCAACCTGCCCCAACCCAAGCCAGGGACCCTGTGGTGCCAGCCCAGTGCAACTTTTATTCCTTTATTTGGTAATTAGTTCTCTATTGAGTGTGCTTAGAAATGCACAAAGAAAATGTCCGTCAGTACAACACCTTCTGTCCTCCTGTCTCAGATCCAACCCAGGCAGCAATTGAAGTGTCTCAGGGACTTCTTAGAATCCAGGGACAGTCCCTAACTGTACAGAAAACTGCACCGAAGAAATGACTGCACGGTTCTGCTGCAGAAGTCCATTGGCCATTCAAGAACAAGAGATGTCCCGAAGGAGAGGAGGCAGAACAAAGAGAACAAGGCAGAAACCTGCCACGCAGGACAAATGAGAAAAATAGCAGAGGAAGCACTGACTATCTGGGGGAGAATTTCTTAACATGGCGATCAAACTGAGCAGTCAAACAAGCAGTTTTTCCTGCAAATGCCGTGCTTGTGAAATTGATGAGCCAACAGCCCTGTGGACAGGCCGGTTAACACAAGCAGGGCATGAGCTGGTTTTATGGGTTGCATTCTGGTTTACATTTGCATAGCTCCATTGACTTCAGTGGTGGAGAGGAGACTCTGGACCGACAGCTTTAGAGACTGGTTCTTCTGCACGCAAGGCACTAGCAATGGCCTTCATAGGAGTCTATAATGACCATTGAGGTCTCCTCACTGGTGAGGTTCACCCCTGTGCAGAGGCCTGCCCAAGGCCCATGGCCCCCGCCCCCCCAGTCCCATTTAAGCTTTGTCCAGGGGTGAGTTTCTCCCAGGATTCCTCTAGCTTATGGCTGTGGTTATTGGCCCGGGAAAGCTCATTCTGAGACTGTGAATATTCACCAGTGCTGACGTGCTACCGTGAGGAGGGTATAAGAGAGTTCGCTCCTGTATTTTATTGTTTTAAAGGGATTCGCAGCATCACAAGCTGTACTGTGAGAGCAAGTGTGACTCCCTCCTCTCAGCATGCCGCTCGCAGCAAAGATAGTGGATGTAAGTAATTATCTGGCAATCGTTTAATTCAGCCGGGTATGAAGGCATTGCTAGTGCAGGCAGGCGCGCAGGGCAGCGGTTAATCCGTGCTCTATATTCATAGCCAGATTTAATCCCTTTACATCAGAATGTAGCAGTTAGTGGTAATTTCTTTGCATTTCATCCTCATTGTTTCCTAAGTAAAAAGACGTTTATTATTCTTCCCTCTTTTCCTCAGCGGCTGTAGCTGGGATTGCCAGGGCTGAGCCGCTGCCCTGCCTGCTGGCTGTGATGTAAAATGACTGTTCACCTTGAGGATGCGTGCTCATTTTAACGAGGGGATAATGAGCCAAACCATAGACGCCAACTCCGTGGGTGCTCCGGGGCTGGAGCACGCATGGGGAAAAATTGGTGGGTGTTGAGCACCCACCGGCAGCCCCCTCACCCCGCGCCCAGGTCACCTCTCCGCTTTGGCCTCTCCGAGGCTCCGCCGGACGCCAAGCGGAAGTCGCTTTTCCTGGCTCCCTCCAGTTGGTCGGCGGTGCCCTGGGGGAGGGGTATGGGGCTGAGGCGGAGGACCTGGCTTGAGCTGGTGCTTGGGGCGGCATCCAGAATGGGGTAGCAGTCCGTGTCCCGCGGCGGCAATTCGGCGGTAGCTCCACCGCTCTTCTTCCCGCCGCGGCGGCAATTCGGCGACGACTGCTTGGGGTGGCAAAACTGGTAGAGCTGCCCCTGCCTCTGGCAGATCTGGTCTCCCTGCCCAGCTCTCTGCTCCGAGGCCATTTGTTCGTGTGGAGTCTAACCCATAGCCGCGTCTCAGCTGCATGTTCGCAGACAGGTCTCCTGTGGGCAGGGTTTATGGTCCCGCTAGGATGGGAAGAGTTGAGACATCCATAATATTCTTATCAATAAACTAGGGAAATACAACTTAGATGGGGCTACTATAAGGTGGGTGCGCAACTGGCTGGATAACCGTACTCAGAGAGTAGTTATAAATGGTTCCCAATCCTGCTGGAAAGGTATAACGAGTGGGGTTCCGCAAGGGTCTGTTTTGGGACCGGCTCTGTTCAATATCTTCATCAATGACTTGGATATTGGCATAGAAAGTACGCTTATTAAGTTTGCAGATGATACCAAACTGGGAGGGATTGCAACTGCTTTGGAGGATAGGGTCATAATTCAAAATGATCTGGACAAATTGGAGAAATGGTCAGAGGTAAACAGGATGAAGTTTAATAAGGACAAATGCAAAGTGCTCCACTTAGGTGGGAACAATCAGTTTCACACATACAGAATGGGAGGAGACTGTCTAGGAAGGAGTACAGCAGAAAGGGATCTAGGGGTTATAGTGGACCACAAGCTAAATATGAGTCAACAGTGTGATGCTGTTGCAAAAAAAGCAAACATGATTCTGGGCTGCATTAACAGGTGTGTTGTGAGCAAGACACGAGAAGTCATTTTTCCGCTCTACTCTGCACTGGTTAGGCCTCAACTGGAGTATTGTGTCCAGTTCTGGGCACCGCATTTCAAGAAAGATGTGGAGAAATTGGAGAGGGTCCAGAGAAGAGCAACAAGAATGATTAAGGGTCTAGAGAACATGACCTATGAAGGAAGGCTGAAGGAATTGGGTTTGGTTAGTTTGGAAAAGAGAAGACTGAGAGGGGACATGATAGCGGTCTTCAGGTATCTAAAAGGGTGTCATAAGGAGGAGGGAGAAAACTTGTTCATCTTAGCATCTGAGGATAGAACAAGAAGCAATGGGCTTAAACTGCAGCAAGGGAGGTTTAGGTTGGACATTAGGAAAAAGTTCCTAACTGTCAGGGTGGTTAAACACTGGAATAAACTGCCCAGGGAGGTTGTGGAATCTCCATCTCTGGAGATATTTAAGAGTAGGTTAGATAAATGTCTATCAGGGATGGTCTAGACAGTAATTGGTCCTGCCATGAGGGCAGGGGGCTGGACTCGATGACCTCTCGAGGTCCCTTCCAGCCCTAGAATCTATGAATCTATGAATCCCAGACCTGCGTGTGTTCAGACTGTCTCACCCATCTGAATTGTTCAGGATGATCCTGAACTGTAGCCAAGGCATCTCGTGTCATTTATGTTTTTGGAATTCCCCACAGATCTGGGGTCAATAACCAGGGAGTCCTTAGAGCACCCACTGGGCTCCATTCATCTGCCTCCAGCCTTCCAGCGGAAGACGGTGGTCTCGTCGCCCGGCTGGGACCGTGCGTTGGCAGACAGGGTGACTCCTCTCACGGCAGTCTCTGAGGAAAGCCATTAGCACCAGCCTCCTCTCAGGTCTGACTCCTGTTTGTGACATTCCCCTCATCTCCATAGCAACTCATTGCGACATCACAGAGTTCTGGGGGGACAGTGACAAGCAGCAGCAGATGAAACCCTACAGGTCAAAACCCCGCTCTGGGTTCTGCTGGGGCTCACGTCAATGCAAACCAGCCTAGATGGAGTCCCAGAGGGGAGAAGCCACAATATTATAGTTTGAAAACTTGTCTTGCCCAGGCTAGAGGAAAAGACACTGCACAGGCAGGGGGACACGGAGAAGCCTCGGGCCCAGTTTTCAGCTCCCATGGAAGGAGCCCAGCTCCTCTGTAAATCAGGCCCTGAGGTGGTGCTGGCACTGAACGAGCATGTTTACCAGTGTACCATACGCTGCAGCCTGAACACGGGAGAACAGCCCGCCGCCAGGCCAGCGCATGCTGCAGACCCGGGGTTCTCTTTAGTGACTGCTGCTCCCATCAGGGAATGGGCACGCTGTGTCTGAGCGCAGAGCAGGCAGGGCTTAGCGCACACTCCGGACTGAGCTTTATCTCTGCCTCGCATCTGACATGCAGCTCAACCAACAGCCTGCTGAATTTCTTGCGGGAGGAAGGTGAGGGCAGGAAAATGGCTGGAAATCAAGTCCTCCACCTGGGTGTCCGTGCCAGCACTCTGTGTCCCCTCCTGTAGCCAAAGGTCATACTTTGGAAATCAAACGGCTTTCTAGAGCTTATGACGGGACCAATGTAATTGAAGATGATGATGATGATGATGAGGTGCATATAGATGTAATTAAAAAATGTTTCCTGTATAAGAAAGAGTATGGAAAGAAATTGTACAAGCATCTAGACAGGATGAGAATTCACAAAGGGGTTATTACAGTTATTGCAAAAGGATATAATAAAAAAACCCCAAAGCCATGTAATCAATTTATTCAAGACTTATCAGTAATTGAAAGAGTTCTGTTTAAAGGTAATGAGTAGTAATTCCTTTAGGGTTAACAGCAGAGATGTTGAAACACATACATGAGCCACATGTAGGCCTAGAAAAATGTAAATGTAGAGCAAGAGAGGTTCGATATTGGTCACAAATGAACCAAAACAGAGGCCTATGTAAAATAATGTGGCATATGTCAAAACCATAGAAATGCTGAGTCTAAACAACCCCAGACGATTATTCAAGAAAACTGAAGACCTTGGTGTAAAGTCTGTTTAGATTCCTTTGAATATAAAGGACATGCATGTGTTATAGTTCTTGATTATTTTTTGCCTTTTCCTGAAATATCTATGCTAGAAAATAATGCGCAAAACAAGTCATTAATAAATTAAAGCAATGTTTGCAAGGCATGACATTCCCAATACGGTAATGACCAGTAATGGACCTCAATATTCCAGTCAAAAGTTTAAAAATTTTGCCATAGCCTATAATTTCAAACATATTACATCTAGTCTAGATTACCCACAATCTAATGGTCTATTTGAAAATGGCGTTAAAAAAGTAACAATTACTAACAAAAGCTGAAGAAACAAATACAGATTTATATTTGGCATTATTAAATTATAGAACATCCCCATTACAGCAAGGTTTATCACCCACCCAGTTGTTGTTTAACAGAAATCTTAGAAGCAGATTATCTATGTTTCTTCAAGAAGGATATAAGGAAAGGAATAAGTATAAATATCAGTCGAGTGTGTATCAAAAAGTTATATTATGATAGAATCTCACAAACTACCTTTATTTGAAACTGAATGATAGAGGACGTATCTGGAATGGTAGGAATTGGGCTCAGAAATCCACTGTAACAAAAGAGGTAGCACCTCAGTCTTATGAGGTCATGACTAATAATGGGCAAGTGTTTCGACCAAAATGGAGACGTTTGAAATGGTTTCCTGCAAGACCAGACTCAGCTGAAAGAAGAAATGACATAGCACAGCACCAAGAGCAGCAAGAAAATGAAAATGGCGTCATTCCTCGAAGTCTTCAGCACAGCTTCAATCATGCAGCAAACAGAGACGTTAGACAGTCATTGCGGCAAAGGAGACCTGTTAAAAGACATATAAAAAGCTGTTAAGATAATTCTGGGGTGTGTGTGTGTGTCTGTGTGTGCACGCGTGCGTCTGTGTGTGTGTGTGTGTGCGCGAATACATTTGTGTTTAAACAACAAAACTGAAAAGAAGGCAATGGTGTTACTGTGGCTTTAAGAGACCGAACGGACTCGTCGGGGTGTGGGAGCCGCTGGCTGGTGGAGGCTGTTGGTTTTAGGTTGGAGGGATCCAGCGACTGAGTTCAGATGCTCTGGGTGAGGGTAACCGTGTATCTAATACAGACTGGTAAGTTACTAGCAATGAATTATTCAGCCTAGCGGATGACTGGACTATAACGCCGCACGCAGCACACGGTGGCACTGGGACGCCCCCATCCCACTTCCCGCCCCCCAGGGTGCCTGGCGAGCTGTGGGCTGCCCCATGCCCTGCTCACTGGCACAGCCCCTTGGCTCATTGCCATCAGTTGTGTGCTTTTCCCTTCCCCAGCAGGAATCAGAGTGCGAGAAGTGGGAGCTGGTATCACACACCCCTCTACACCCACCCAAGTGCCCTCCCGTGTTCTGACTGACAGATTCACACCCACTCACCGACATGTATCACGCCCCCCTCACACGTCACCTCTGACCCTGGCACTGCCTGGGCTGCCGTCATGGTGCCCTGGAGCAGGAGGGGGGTAGCAGACAAAGCAGGGAGCAGAGGACTCACAAGGTCACCGGCGTAACGCTCACCATCAGCCAGCCTCCGTTCTCCCCGGAGCCTGCTTCTGCTCACCCACAGAGCAGCTCTGCTGCTTTTCACTGCTCTAACCAAGGGCAGAATTGGGCCTCGTGGCCCAGAACCAACTTTAAACAGCTTCCCAGGCTCCCTTAGCTGAGCCGCTCTCCAGGGTTTTCTCACACACACGGACTGGGGTGCAGCTCTCACCGCTGGCCGTACCCCTGGGCACCTGGCCTGCAGGAGGAGCAGAAGCAGCAGCTGCATTTTCCTTTCGTTAGCTGCCCCTGTGAGTGGTGGGGAGGGATGGAGGCGTGAGGTGAGCATTGTTTGTTCCCTGGGCCGGGAGGATTCAGGAGCTCCCCGAGGAGCAGGGTGGGAGCTCTCTCCCACCGATCGGGTTGTTTTCTTTCACACTCGGGAATCTGCTGATCTTAACTCTCCTCTCATTTTATAAACACACTCAGCTGCCTAATTTGGGCCGGGAAGAGAGTCAGTCCAGCGTAACCAACACTGAATTCTGCTGAGTAAACGCCTGCTGTAGGCTCACATGTGGCTCCCCGACTGTTCAGGAATGCAATAATAATCCAAAAAAGCTCTGGATTGCGTCAGTTTGGTTTTGATGATTTGAAAACATTTCACTTTGATTTGGACCCTTAAATCTTTAAACCTTTTTTAGTATCAAATTTCTAAATGAAAAGTTGTTTCAAGTAAAAAAAAAGAGTCAAATGGGATGTTTCAATAATCTCAAAACTCTTTGCAAAGCTGTTTTGACTCTGGCGATTCGGCGAGATGACCCTTTCCCAGGAACGGTTTCGCTTTCTGTGAACTGAAACTTCCTGATGGAAAGGTGTGCTGGAAAATTCCTGATCAGCTCTGTCTCTGCGCTACTGCCCTTCCCGCTTCTGCAAAATCGCTGCCTTGCCCTGCCCTCCTGCATCGCTGGTGTTGCGTCCTGTGCTGGGAGTCCCGCGGGATGGGGTGGGGGAATTCTGCATCGCTGGTGCTAAGTCTATGCTGGAAGCCCCATGGGTCCTGCTTGTGACGTGAAATCTGTTTGCCTGGGTGTTTTGGTTTCATGCCTCTACAAGTGCAGATTTGGCCAGGACACGTGTTGGTTCCCAGCACTCAGGCCTGCGGCGCACGCCATTTCCTGGGCATTAATGACATGCTGGCCGGAGCTGATTAGCCCCAGCTGGGCTCTGATTCCAGGAAATGCCCTGTGCCAAGGTCACTGCTTCTATTGTCAGCCAAGAATGCGGCAAACCCCTTAGTCGTGGAGATATAGCATCTAAAATGCAGGTGTTTGAATTCTGCACGTTCCGGGGCTGGGTGGGTGCCCAGGCAGGGAGCCGGGTTGTGTCTCGGGGCCCAGGCTGCACACCACGACAATGAGGGTAGATAGATGGATACGCACGTCGGACAGATGCTACTGGGATGATCTGCTTTGGTCATTTGCTGAGACGAGGTGGGGGAGGGGTAATATCTTTGATTGGACCAGCGATGGGTGGGGGCGAGAGACAAGCCCTCGAGCTACGCAGAGCTCTCCCTCTGGGCTGGGGAGGGGCCTGAGAGGGTCACAGCAAAGCACAGGGTGGGGCAGCTTCTTTAGTGGAAGGAGCTAACACGTATTTCCGGGGACCGTCCAGGTGGCTCTGCTCTAGGGGCCCAGTCCCTCTGGGGTGTAACATGGCTTCAGGGAGGTGACGCCAGAGCCACGTCGGGCCCCACACTCTGAACTCCGACCCCATCCTGACAGCGAAGTGACCGGGGCCAGGCCCCTCTGATCGCTGTCCAGCGGGTGTGCTGGGCCTTCCCCTGTCAGCGAGTGCTCCTCGGAGAAGGACTCCCTCCCGTCCCTCCCGCCAGGAGAAGTCTGCCCGGGGCCGAGCGTGCGGGATGGCTGCTCTGCCCCAGAGTGCTAGCAGGATGCACACGTGCTGGCGCGCTCCACTCAGGGTTTCAGGGGACTCTGGGCAGGGCGGCAGACATTTCAGCCGGGCCAAGTCAGGCTTTGGTGGACTGTTAAAGTAACTTGCACTGAGAGATGTGCCCAAAGGCTCAGCCGTGCAGCGTCTCTCCCTTAGAGCCCCCCGTCACGGGGAGCAGCTCTCAGCCCTGCACCCCGCTCCTCCTGGCAGGGCTCTGACATGACTGGCCCTTCTAACGCTCTCTGTGGGGGATGCAGGGCATTGCTGGCGCTCTGAGCATCTCCCAGCAGCTCGCAGCTGTGACGTTCCCACGGGACAAAGGGCATCGATAGGCGAGTGCCGGGCTGGGAGCAAGACCCTGGGGCTGCCATCTTGGATTGACTCATCACCGGGGGGAGCAAGTCTTCCCCGCCCCACCCCACCCACCCCACTGTCTCAGTTTGGAGGGTGTGACAGCCCCCCCCCCCATTCCCCCAGCTGGCCCATGGTCTCGGGTTGCAGTGGGTGACAGCCCCCAATGCTGCAGCTGCTGATTTTACTTCTCCAATTCTTTGGCTGCTATTTTGAGCCCGAAGGAGCTGGGCCCTTAAGGATGCCGGAGTCTGGAAGTCATGGGGGAGGAGGCGGCTGCAGGGAGCAGGGTGCCAGTCGCTCCAGCTAGACTCACCCAGCCAGGCAACGCAGACTCGGAGACGCTGGGGACGCTCCTGCTGGGCCGCCGAGCTGCGGGGACCTAGGGCGGGCCAGTCCGTGTTCTGGTCCCCAGGGCTTTGTTGGCGTTGGTTTTAAATCCTTGCCCCCAGAACGTCTCTTCCCGGCCTCTCTGAACGTCTCTTCCCGGCCTCTGCTCCCCAGCCCGCCAGAGCCAGAACTGAGCCCTGCTCGCTGCGCCGGGGCTTTGGGCATAGCACAGAGCAAAACAGGGCCATGGAGTTTCCACGTCAGGTCAGACTGTGGCCCAGGGAGCCCGGTGTCTCCACTCCAGAAGTGCCCAGAGTCAGCTGCTGTGGGATAACCTGCCTCAAAGAGAAGCTTTCCTCCCCGCCCAACAGAGATTGGCTCATGTCCTTCAAACTATCAAAAAACAACCAGCATGGTCAAGCGGGCTCTGGCTCCCTCCCCCGCAGAAAGAAGCCAAAAATAAGGGCACAAGCTAAACTAATCCTCTGCAGGCCCCCTTTGAAATGGGCGGGGGCAGACCTACGAGCCCTTTGTATGACAGGAGATGGCGCCTCCCTTCCCCACTCACTAGCTTTGCTTCCAGCGGTCGAATCCCCCTCCCTCCATTGCACCCCTTGATTTGCCATGTGACCCCCCCTTTGAAGTGCCAGGATGTGTGTCTGCTGTAATACACAACCGGCATGTTTCAGCAGAGAGAGGAGGGGTGTGTGTGTGTGGGTGGGTGGGTGGGTGGGGGGGGGGGTTTGGCAAAGTTCTTTGAAAAGTTAAAAACAAAGAAAAGGAATAGCCCCTGGGGTTTTGAGCCAGGCAGGGAGTCAGCAAGAACTACTGGGATGATTTAAAAGCTTTTGCTCATCATGTTTAACAATAGCCCCCTTGAAAAGAAGAACCGGCCCCCTCAGTGCACATAGGAAGTAGGAATAAAACAGGACCAAACGTCAGCCTTAAATTACCAGGGAAGCTGACGCTACCTTTAACATTTAATGTACCACGTGCCCAAATCCTCCCAGCCCTCGAAAGAACTCATTGCATCAGAAACAAGACCAATAACTACTGCAGGTAATCCATGCCTCCTCCTGGCTGGCGTGAACGGGGCTAGCAGTATTGCCTTCCATACAACCATTTCTCCCAGGAGCCGTGGGTTTGCAAGGCATGAACATAAATCTATCTACGCAGGCTTGGCAGAATTTGATTTTTCTTTTTCTGTAATTTCGATGGATAATATCAATGTTTATTTTTAAGCTTTTTTTATTTTTATCAACTTAAATGTTCACAATTGTGGGAAATCAGTGGGGTGTGAGACAATCATTATTTAATGACAGTAGACGTTGAAATTCAAAAAAGCTAAAACTTTCTAACTGTTAAAACACAAATTGACAACATCACGTCAAAATCTACAGAGTAAATGTCCTTAAATCAAACTCTAATATGTTCTCAAGCAGCATTTTTCTTACTTTGCCTCTCTGAAGTTTTGATTATTATTGATGGAGATATTTTTCTTCAGTCTGTGTGCATACAATGAAACCTATATTGCCAACATTTCCTGACAAAAATCTAATCCTTCTGAGTCTACGTATAAAGCACAATTACTATTCCCTTAACACAGAAGATACTGTGCATACTAGAAGCCCTGACCCGGGCTTGCCCAGCATGCAATGATGCTGACCTCCACTTGTGCCTGACCCCAGAGGGAGCCGGGAGCCAAGCAGACAGCTGATGTGTGGCCTGGGGAAAGTCACGTAACCGCCCGTTGGGTCGCGCCCCCCTTTCTGCAGTTAGGAGAAAAGCCCTCGTTCGCCTGGCTCGCGGCAGCGCCCTGAGGGGATGGGTTGGCTGGCGTGGGCAGAGAGCTGGGCAGGTGTGAGCACCACATCTGAATACATGCTGGGATGCCCCATGGGAGCGAAGCCAGAACTACTGATCGGGATCAGCCCAAGCAATGGATCTTCTCTGCCATCTCGGCGTTTGTTCTGAGATGAGCCGGAGAGGGACGGGTTCGGGAACCTCTCTCTTTTAGACAAGACATGGTAACGTTACTAACCTCACAGGCCACATTTATCCATTGGGTCACTCCTGGGGTTAGTTACACCAGAGAGGAATTTGGCCCAGTACTAATACCAATAGCAGGGTCCCTTTAAGATCTCAAAGTGCTTTGCAAACCCAGGTCCAATTCGCACCCGGTGTAAGTTGGTCCAGCTCCACTGCCGTCAGTTTCACCAGGCAGCCAAGACTCCTAGAAGAGTTGGCTGAGGAGATCTCTACCCTGCTGATGTTAATTTTTAAATACATCTTGGAATACTGGGGAAATGTCAGAAGACAGGCAGTGCCAATGTGCACGTGTTCAAAAAGGGCCAGCAGAATGGCCTGGTTAGCCACAGGGCAGTCAGTTACAGGCAATACAATGGAAAAGCTGGTATAGGTGTCAGCTGGTAGAGAAGTAAAGGATGGGACTATAATTAATGCCAGTCAACGTGGTTTTATGGAAAATACGTCTTGTCAGACAAACCTGATTTCATTTTTCAATCAGATAAGTTGGGTTGATAAAGGTCATGGTGTTGTTTTTGCATACGTACTTTTGCAAGGCGTTTGGCTAAGTACTGCATGACATGGTGATGACAAAGTTAGCTCTATGCAAAATCAATAAAGCACACGTTAAACTGATTAAGGACCAGCTAACTGAAAGATTTTAACAAGTAGTCATCAATATGGATTCATCATTGAATGGGGCCCGAGGCTTTCCAGCGTTTTCACCAGTGATCTGGATGTAAATATAAATCACTGCTGATCAAACCTGTGAACGACACAAAGATTGACAGAGCAGTAAATAAATCCAGATGACAGGGCCGTCCCGCAGAGCAATCTGGAGGAGTTGGTAAATTGAGCCCATTCAAGCAAGATGTGTTTTGACACAGACAAATGCAAGGTCATACACGTAGGATCCTGTGTCCTGAAAAGGATTTAGGGGGTCACAGTGGATAAACAACCCAACAGGAGCTCCTTGATGCTGAAGCACCCTGTCCTGTTCTGGGGGGCCCACATTTTTAAAAAGATTGTTGAAAAATTAAAGAGGACCACAAAAATGGTGCAAGGGCTGGAGAAAAGCCCTCTAGTGAGAGACCAAATTGCTCAAACTGCTCATCCTGTCAGAAAGACCGAGAAGTGGCTTCACGGGGAGAAAATTCTGAGTGCTGAAGGGCTCCCTTATCTAGAGGAGAAAGGCAGAACAAGGACCAGTGGCTGGAAGCTGAAGCCAGACAAATGCAAATTAGACAGAAGGCGCACATTTTTCACAGTGAGGGTGACTGACCCGGACTGTTGGAAGTGGTGGATTCTCCATCATTTTATGTCTTTAAATCAAGACTAGACGCCTTTCGGGATGACGGGATTTAGTCAAAACATGTGTCATTGAGCTCAATGCAGGAACAACAGGGTATAATTCAGTGGCCTGTGATTTACAGGAGGTCGGTTAGATGATCTAATGGTCCCGTCTCACCTTCAATCTATGAATCTCTGTGCCCAGAGATGTACTTTCTCTCTATTTAAATGCCCAAAACTTTACTTTTGGACCAATCATGCTGATTTGGTCCATTACATGAATAGTGCAGCTTTTAATAGATTGAAGCATCTGTCTAAGAAGCATTATATCATCAGAGCTGTAATTCTACATCAAGTACGTGCCAACCACACTCAGAACAGGAAATGTGCTGACGGCAGTGCTGTATTCTCTGCCCTCATTTGCTGGAGGAGTCGGGGGGGGACCAAGGGAAGGGGGTGAGTAATTCGGGCTGAGGCTCATAGGAGGCTTTTCAAGCACTGAGATACTGACTGGAAGATTCATAGGAAAAATAACTGAGGGGAGACTGAGAAGACTTGTGATTTTCAGTTTTGAGAGGAGGTGAGTGAAGGGAACACGATAAAGCTGTACAGAGTAACGAACAGCACAGAGCAGGTAAATCAGAGACTCCGACCTTCCCTCTCATTGCCCAACAATAAGGGGCAACCAATGAAATTAAAGGACGATACATTTAAACGATAAAAGGAAACACTTTTTTACCCAATGAAGAGTTAGCCTGTGGAACTCATTGCCACAAGAGATCATGAAGGTTAAGCGTTTAGCAGGATTCAAAGAAACACAGACATACTGCTCAGAAAAAAGACCGGATTCTGACCTCTGTTGCACTGAAGTAACTCCAGTAAAGCCAACAGATTTACGTCAGTTCTGGGCTGGCGTGAGATGAGAATCAGGCCCTTTATTGATTCGTCTTAGAAAAATGCATAAAAGAGAAAGCTGTGTCTACCGTTCTAAAAGAGTTGCTCCCTTATTTTTTTAATTTTTATTTTGGCAGCATGAAGATACGCCATATAAAGCATGCTTGCCTGTAAGTACAGAACACGCCTAGCAGAGCCAGTGAAAGCCTCTGCAGGAACCACACGGTCATACACAAACCTAGCCACCAAGATTTGCAAAATAACCAGTGCTTTTGGGGTGCTCAGTTCATGGGCACCCCACTCAAGACAGCATAAGGTAACTGCTGCCCTGATCCTTTAGAAAGAGACAGCCAGGTTTGATTTAAAGACTCCATCCAAATGGCGAGGAACCCACTATCGCCCTTGCTCGGTTGTTGTAGCTGGGTGATATTTCAGTGAAGGGCACATTAGAGGATTCAGGAGTTATCGAAAAATGCTGCTGTTTTAAAATTAAAACCTACCAAAGTATCTGACCCCCCACATTCGTCAACTAAGCATGACATGAAACAAAACTGTTATCAGGTGGAATATACCTTCAACACCTTTTTGAAGGAGGAAGAATAATAGCCCGTACCTCTGGGATTAGATGCCCTTTAATTGGACGATATTTGTCATTGTTAATACAGCTCTATCTGCAATTTTTCTCTCCTCACTGAATCTCTCTCTGTGAATGGAGATCCTGCTTCGACCATCTGAATGCGTTTCCCACCCCCCCTCCCCCATTGGTTACATATTGCTCAAGGTCCTACTCTGCATACAAATTTTGCTTGGGCAGAGAATTTTAATTGCTAGATCAATAAAAGAAAGACACTGTGGATTTAGTAGCATTTTTAAGACAGAATGTGCTGTTACTAGATGTTCAAACTGCAATTCATAGAAGCAATGTTGGAACAGGTAATGAATGACGAATAACATTCCTCCTTTTCTGCTCACAAAAGGAAATGTATCGCGTAACAATTACAGCATGACTCAGAAAACTTCCAGCACATGTTACTCTAGAAAGCAAAGTCTAGTTCGTTCTTTGCCATATTCGTCACTGGTGAGGCCACATCTGGAGTAATGCGTCCAGTTTTGGGCCCCCCACTACAGAAGGGATGTGAACAAATTGGAGAGAGTCCAGCGAAGGGCAACGAAAATGATTAGGGGGCTGTGGCACATGACTTACGAGGAGAGGCTGAAGGAACTGGGGTTATTTAGTCTGCAGAAGAGAAGAGCGAGGGGGGATCTGATAGCAGCCTTCAACTACCTGAAGGGGGGTTCCAAAGAAGATGGAGCTCGGCTGTTTTCAGTGGTGGCAGATGACAGAACAAGGAGCAATGGTCTCAAGTTGCAGTGGGGGAGGCCTAGGTTGGATATTAGGAAACACTTTTTCAGTAGGAGGGTGGTGAAGCACCAGAATGGGTTACCTAGGGAGGCAGTGGAATCTCCATCCTTAGAGGTTTTTAAGGCCCAGCTTGACAAAACCTTGACTGGGATGATTTAGTTGGGGTTGGTCCTGCTTTGAGCAGGGATTGGACTAGAACCTCCTGAGGTCTCTTCCAACCCTGATATTCTATGATTCTATATTGATGTGATCTGAGTATGATTTTATCCCCAGCCCCAGTATAGGGGTGATACAGGGTATGTTTGTAAGTGTCTGTGCAGCTTATGAATGCTGGTTGATGTTATGAATTTGCTGTATCCTGGAAAGCCCCGTGTCAATTTTATTATTTTTGTATGGATCTGTGTATCCACCATCAGTGCCAGGACCTGCCACAGGTGTGCACCAGACTGAGGGCAACAGTTGTGCTAAGGGGGTTTGCTTGAGCTAGGAGAAGATACTTCCTCTTCCTCCCTGATGTGGGGGTGGAAATAGGAGACTGGAACCACAGACCCAAGCACAGGACAAAGAAACCAGGTGACCAAGCGGGAGGAAAGATGCAGAAAAATTGATTCATAGATTCACAGGCCAGAGAACTGCCCCACAAAAATTCCTAGAGCAGTTTTCTTAGAAAAAATCCAATTTTGATTTTAAAATGGTCAGTGATGGAGAATCCACCACAACCCTTGGTAAATTGTTCCAGTGGCTAATTACTCTCACTGTTAAACTTTTGTTGCCTTATTTCCAATCTGAATTTGTCGAGCTTCAACTTCCAGCCATTGGATCTGGTTAGACCTGTCTCTGCTAGACTGGAGAGCCCGTTATCAAATATTTATTCCCCATGTAGGTACTTATAGATGTAATCAAGTCACCCCTTTGCTTTCCCTTTCTTAGACTCAAGGAGCGCAATCTATTTAGCTTATCACTATACGACAGGTTTTCTAATCTTTTTAATCATTCTCGTGGCTCTTCTCCAATTTATCAACATCCTTCTTGAACTGTGAGCACCAGAACTGGACACCGGATTCCAGCAGTCGTCACACCAGTGCCAAATACAGAGGTAAAATAACCTCTCTGCTCCTACTCCAGATTCCCATTTATGCATCCCAGGATCACATTCGCCTCTTTGGCCACGGTGCCACACTGGGAGCTCGTGTTCAGCTGATTATCCACCACAACCCCCCAAATTCTCTTTCAGAATCACTGCTTCCCAGGGTAGAGCCCCCGTCCTGTAGGTGGGGCCGACATTCTTTGTTCCCAGATGTGTACATTTACATTTAGCCATATTAAAATGCATATTGTTTGCATCCAAGTTCTGGCTCCCAGCATGGCCGACTCCTGGCTGGGCACAGCACCCACACGCCGTGGCCGGCCCCTGGCTGGACGCAGCGCCCACACGCCGTGGCCGGCCCCTGGATGGATGTAGCATCCACACGCCATGGCTGGCCCCTGGCTGGATGCAGCGTCCACACGCCATGGCCGGCCCCTGGCTGGACACAGCGCCCACACGCCGTGGCCAGCAGGGGTGGCTCTAGGCACCAGCAAACCAAGCACATGCTTGGGGCAGCACATTTTCAGGGGCAGCATTCCGGCCATCCTTTTTTTTTTTCTTTTTTTTTTTTGCTTGGGGCGGCACAAGGACTGGGTAAGGACTGGGACGCTCAGGCTGGGGGCCGCCCCGCAGGGCACACGGAGCTTCCCACGGGTGCTGCAGGGCAGCTGCCCCCCCAGCACCATAGCCGGGGCTGGGTGAAGCGCCCGAGCTGCTCAGGGGCTGCGACAGGGTGGCCAGGAGCAGCAACGGGGCCATAGAGGGGACCGGTACCCGGGGTGCTGCCATGCGGGGCCTGCGTCCCGCTCTCCGGGGCTCCACTCCCTCTGGGGATGCCCTGCCCTGGCTCCTCAGCCCCCTGCCGGGGCAGTCCCCCCGGCTCTGCCCTCCTGGGTCCCGGCCAGTCCTGGAGGCGGGAGCCCCGGCTGGAGGGACCCTGGGCTGAGGCGCCGGCCTGGGAGCCCTGCTGCTTACCCCGACCCTGCTAGTGCCGGACAGGCCGGAGGTGAGGGGGGAGCAGGCAGAGTCAGCATTGGTGGGGGGAGCCCAGGGCTGGGGTGGCAGGGGGTGCGGGGAGGGGAGAGAGAGCCCAGGGCTCGGGCGGCAGGGGGTGCGGGGAGGGGAGAGAGAGCCCAGGGCTCGGGCGGCAGGGGGTGCGGGGAGGGGAGAGAGAGCCCAGGGCTCGGGCGGCAGGGGGTGCGGGGAGGGGAGAGAGAGCCCAGGGCTGGGGTGGCAGGGAGTGCGGGTGAGGGAGGGCACTGGTGTGGGGGGGGGGTGAGAGCCATGGGCTGGGGTGACAGGTGGTGCGGGCGGGCGGGGGGAGCCCAGGGGTGGGGTGGGGTGGGGTGTGGTGGGGGGCAGCCAAATTTTTTTTTGCTTGGGGCGGCAAAAAACCTAGAGCCGGCCCTGGTGGCCAGGCCCTGGCTGGATGCAGTGCCCACACGCCATGGCCAGGCCCTGGCTGGACTCAGCGCCCACACGCCGTGGCCAGGCCCTGGCTGGACTCCGCGCCCACACGCCGTGGCCGGCCCTGGCTGGACTCAGCGCCCACACGCCGTGGCCAGGCCCTGGCTGGACGCAGCGCCCACACGCCGTGGCCAGGCCCTGGCTGGACTCAGCGCCCACACGCCGTGACCGGCCCCTGGCTGGACGCAGCGCCCACACGCCGTGGCCGGCCCCTGGCTGGACGTAGCGCCCACACGCCGTGGCCGGCCCCTGGCTGGACTCAGCGCCCACACGCCGTGGCCGGCCCTGGCTGGACTCAGCGCCCACACGCCGTGGCCGGCCCTGGCTGGACTCAGCGCCCACACGCCGTGGCCGGCCCCTGGCTGGACTCAGCGCCCACACGCCGTGGCCAGGCCCTGGCTGGACGCAGCGCCCACATGCCGTGGCCAGGCCCTGGCTGGACTCAGCGCCCACACGCCGTGGCCGGCCCCTGGCTGGACTCAGCGCCCACATGCCGTGGCCGGCCCCTGGCTGGACTCAGCGCCCACACGCCGTGGCCAGGCCCTGGCTGGACGCAGCGCCCACACGCCGAGGCCGGCCCCTGGCTGGACGCGGCGCCCACGCGCCGTGGCCAGGCCCTGGCTGGACGTGGCGCCCACATGGCGTGGCTGGCTCCTGGGAGAAGGGATGCCTGTTGCCGAGTGTCAGAACGAATGCTGCACTGTTTGGTTTTTAAGGCTGCGCCCAGGCCCCAAGCTCCAGCGAGAGGCTCGTCCTGCTACCAGGAGACCCCTGCTCAGGAGCCGAGCGCTGCGGCTGTGCAGCTCCGTTGAAGGGTCAGGCTTGTTCCTGGAGATTTCATAGAGCGGGTCCTGCTCCAGGAGCTGGTGGGGGCCCTGCTGCCGGGCAGCAGTGAGACTAACCCACAGGGCGTGACAGTGCCAGGCTGGTGTCACTCGTGACACAATCGGTCCCTCACCACGGGGCCAGCGCCTGGCCCTGCTTTAGATGGGGTGAGTCATGATGACGTAGGACCCGAGCCCTGGGCTAATCCCAGGCAGGGACAGGCGCACGCTGCATCAGTGGCTCCGGAGATGGTCTGCTCCGGGTGGGTCCCACTCCACCTAGGCTGGTGTCTTCGGTCCCATGGACCCCACCGTGCGCGCTCTGCTTGGACTCCTCCCCGCTGCTCACCCGGCTCACTCCACGCACCCTGCTCCCAGCAGACAGACCCTGACTCCTGAGACGGGCGCTTGCTTTGGCCCATTACAAGGACGGGCGCGGTCACAACCTGAGCTTCCCAGAATTCGGGGGTGTCTTGCCTCAGGCTCCAGGCTCCTCTGACTTCACCTGAGCCCCTGCACTCAGTCCGGGGCCCTGCAGTTGCAGAGACAAAGGAGGGAGAGCTCAGAAGGGGACAGGACCATGGTTTACGAGGAAAGGTCAGACCAGGGCACGCTGTTGCAGGAGGGACAAGGCTGAATGGAGACATACCGGTCTGCAGATACGTAGGAGGATGTTAGAGGGCAGAGATCAATTACTCTCATTGGCCAGCAAGGACAGAACGAGAAGCCATGGGCTTCAGCAGCAGTGCAGAGAGTCCGTACAGCTCTGAGACGAGACAGCGCCGTAGCACAAACTGCCATGGGAGAGGGAATGGAATCCCCAGCACTGCAGATCTTCCCGCTGCTGGGCCTGAGATCCACCCCTCCGGAAGGTAAATCAGTCTGAGCTCGGCCCCGACCATCAGGGGGCATGGCAGGAATTCCAGGGGAATGGGAAGCCGCCTGGCGCGTGGGATATTAGGAAAGGCAATATGCCTTTCATGTCCCCAAACACTTCAGAAACGGGAAGTGCTCCAGCTACAAACGAAGTGCCTCCAACTCCGTTCACAGAGCACAAGAATGCGACCCTGCAGCTTAGGACAGGAAGGGGAAAAGATCCCTGCAGCCACTTGAAACATGAGGATGGGCAGGAACTCAATTGATCATCTCATTAAAAAACCAGCTTCTCTGCTAAGAAACAGCTGGGGCACTGGCTCAGGGCTGAGCAGTCCGGGCACCCCCTGCTGAAAGTCCAGTTCCACTTCCTGTGGCCCCTGAGTTTGCCTTGCAGGTCTGTTCAAGCAGCAGCCACGCCCAGCCTCGCTGGGCTGCTGTGATCTCACAAGGGCATGTAGCCCAGGAGGGGACGTGTAGAGAAGGGACTGGACTCAGATGCACTGAATACTGGCAGAGGAGGGACTCTCAAGCCTTGACTCTCTAGCTTCCAGGCTAAGTAACCGCAGCATGTGCTGTCTCCTGCAATCTCAGAGGATCTTCCCGAACCTTAGCCCTGGAATGGGATGCTCACCTTACCACCAGCTACTTCTACCTCCACTTGATGCTGAGAGATTTCGCAAACCTGGTCACTCTAGGTGAACAAGGACATAGCAGAAAGACGGGAGTGTCTGAGAGAGGTGCTGAGAATGAGGAGACCCGGGAGATGGGAAGAGAGATTGAGAAGGCTGGAGCTTTCTCACATAACACACAATTAACCAGTGGAACTCACTGCCACAGGATAACTTTGTGGTCAAGAATGTAGCAGGATTTAATAAGGGTTAGACATTTCTAGGGAGGATGAGAGCATTCAGAGTTACATCCATAAATATTTTTTAAAATAAACAAGAGCTTTTCAGGGCTAATAATCCCCTTGCTGCAGGGCTTGGAGGTCAGGAGGAAACTTCTCCATAAGCAGGTTATCCCAACATTATTTACACTGTGGGATTCTTGTATCTTCCTCTGAGGCAGCTGATGCAGAGACAGGGCCCTGGGCTAGCTGGACCCCAGGTCTGATCCAGCATGGCATGGCCTGTGTTCCTACACGTTGACAGTTGCATTTGAGTAGGACGAGGGTCAGACTGACAGCGGCACCCCAGGAAATGAGGCCCAGACAGGCGAAGGTAATGCAGAAACGGAGCTGCCCCAAAGTCCGAGTTAGATGTTTGCATTGGGCTTTTGGGAGACTGAACCTTCCTTCGGAGTCTCTCCGCACCCTGCAGACAGGCGGGCTGGGAGAGCTCGTCAGGCTGCACAGCAACGAACCGGCGAAGCCCTGGGCCAGGCCACACAGGCTGCTGAGCCATCAGCCACAGACAGGAAAGTGCCACAGTGCCCAGAGTTATGCAGACTCTGCCCTCGTTAGCAGGGCATGGAGCTCCTGGGAGCTCGGAAATGAACCACAACACCCAGAGACCCAGGGGCAGCCGCAGGCGTCTCACTGCCCCCGCTGACCGCCCAGCAAAGCAGGGCCGATGGAGCCTGCGTGCTGGAGTGTTAGACCTGGGGGCCCACGTAGTGGCACTCCGGGATATTATAGCCTCCCCGGTGGGGTACTGCGCCCTGCACCTGCTCTGCCGCATTGCACAGCTGTGACACTACCGGTGCCCGTCAGTCCCTGCCCCGCTCCTTGGAGCTCCTATAACGCTGTGCCCCTTGCTGATCTGCTCCCCGCCCTCTGATTCAGCCCTCTTCTCCTTAAAACACATCCTCTCGCAGGCCCCAGCGGCGTTCCCAGAACAGGTGATGCTCACAAACCGGGGAACTAACCACACATTGCTAGACATCACCACTCAGTCGCTCCCTTCAGCTCTGTGCTGGCTCCTTCTAGGACAAGCCCTTTCCCCATGTCACCCACACAACATTCTCTGTTACCCACACACTCTAGGGGCACCCACCCTTACCCCGTTCCTAGGGTCAGGGGTAACCTTACAATCTGGGGCACCCACCCTTACCCTGTTCCTAGAGCTCAGTGTAAGCGGGGGAATAGTCCCGCTATTGTGGGGAACTTTCCTCGTCTCTGCACTACCCCGGTGAAATGGGCTAGCGGAAGGATCTGAGTCCTCGCTCCCACCTCCTTTACCCAGAGGCCTCCCTGCCCTCGAGGACTCCCCTTGCACTCTCCTGTCTGGCAGAGTCCTCGTAACCCCAACAAGGCTGGGCCCAGGATTCCTGGGGGGCTCAACCCCCAACCTTGCTGTGGTCACCTAGGTCAGGGGCTAGGGTGTCCCCACTCCGGGGTGTACTCTCTAAACAGGATGCTTCCCTGACCCACTGATCACTGCATACAATTCAAAGCAAAGGCAAATTATTTAATTAACAATTAATTTGTAACAGGAATAAGGAAAAATGGGAAAGGCTAATGAAAACACATCGCCCCGCTCTGTGGCAGGGAACATCCCAACAGTGTCTCTGCAATGTCAGGGCAGTTCAGTCTGTTCCTTTGCAAGTCCCAGGCTCCTTCTCAGGCCCTGGCTGTGCTGCAGGGACGCTGTGGCTTGGATACTTGCTCTGGCGGTGGCCACACGCTCGCAGGCTCTGGGTGGCAGGACCCTTCTTCCCAGCGTTGCCCCCGCCCTGTCGGGGTTACGATCCCCCTGCAAGTCTGGCCTGCAGGGCCCCTTGGCTGAGGCGTCTCCCTGCGCTGGGCCCACTGCCCGGGGTTCCCCTCGCTCTCCCCAGCTGCTCACCGCACCCGGCTCCGGACTGCTCCAGCCCCAGCTCCGCCCTCTGCCTCAGCTCCAGCTCCTCTGCCTCAGCACGGCTGCTGCTGCTGCTGCTCTGCCTCCAGCTGCCTGGGCTGCTGCCCTGGCCCCTCTGGCTGCTGCAGCTTCTCCCCCCAGGGCAGGTCTGTCTCTGGCTGCTGCAGCTTCTCCCCCCAGGGCAGGTCTGTCTCTGGGCTGCAGCTCTGCTCCCAGGGCAGGTCTGTGTCTCTGGGCTGCTTTTCTGGCCCCTCCAGATCTGGCCTCTCCTTAGCTCAGCCCCACTCACTCTGACTCAGGCCACTTCAGCTCACACGGAGGACGGGATTCACCCTGACCTCCTGACTCCCTGATTCGCCTGCCCGCCCTGTCAATCAGGCTGACCTGGAGCATTGGCCTCTCCCCATTGCCCCTGGGGACTGTCAGTCCCATCGACCCTTCCCCTTTTGGTACTGGGAGCTCTGAATGTTAGTAAGGGGATAACAGTCCCCTTACATTCCCCCTTGCTAAAATTCTGCCACAACCACAATGTTTACACTAATACCTCCGGACCCATTATTAACAACATATACCCACATCATATCAAACCCATTAACATCAAAAGAACATTTAACATATTAAACATTTCACATCTACTTCTTCATACTATACATAACAATATTAATTAAAACACTACATAGAACCAATCACATAATCATCTCTAAATTTAACAGGCAGTACATCCTTATTAGCCCTCTGGGACCTTCTTAAAAATGGTGGTTCATTACTCATATTTTCTATTTCCCTGTCCTCGGGTAATACTGGGTCAGCTTGAGGGATCTGGCCATTCTTGTTAGGGTTTGTGTTTGCCCCACTCTGTTCCCCTCTGTACTCAGTTTGTGGGACTAGAACCATCCCCCAATTGGTTTCCGTCTCCTCAGGGTGTGCTGATCTACGCCTCCTATGGTCCCTGACTGGACTAAGAGTGCAATGTTTTAGTTGATCCCTATGTACTAGTCTCTCAGGACCTCCTCGCTCAGGCCGGATGGTATAAACTGGTAGCTCGGGATTGTTGTGAGCAACTACAATGTGGGGATTTGACTCCCACTTGTCCTGTATTTTATTACGCCCCTGTTGTCCATGGTTACGAACTAGTACACGGTCACCAGGCCTGATGAGAGCCCCACTGGACTTGCGATCATAAGTCCTTTTCCTACTTTGGGCTGTGTCTTTAGCTGTACTGAGAGCAACTTTGCTGGTTGTCTTTGGCCTGTAATGGACACCTTTGACCCAGTCATCAAAATTGGTCACCTCATCCTTAGAAAAGGCTACTTGATGCTTCTCTGGCAACACCCTTAAGTTAGCCACCTGTGCAGGAATCAGCCCTTGGCATACCGCTTGAACTGGAACTGGCAGTCTCCCACCACATCTTTCTTGAGGAAAGGTAACTTGTTCTCCCTTCTCCCCAAATGTTATCTTCACCTGAGGGATCGCCTCCTCAGGCTGCAACTCCATAGCCTTCACGCTTGGGTTTAAAAGACTCACTGGTACTCTTCCTTTGATGGCACTAGTCAATACATTGGCTGACTGAAGTCCCTTAGGTAGGCTTGACCCAGTTGTAGGCTCTACCAGCACTCGATATTCATTGGTATTTCCTGGCATCCAGCAGCGTTCATGAAGGATCTTCTCTCTCCAAGGAGAAATAATGGTCTTCCGGTTTCTGCCAACTTTAACATTTCCAATCCACCTTGTGGGGCCCAGGGAATGACTCTGCCTCTCCGCTCGAGCCAGTACTCCACTCAGCACAGCATTCCTCTTAGAGTGCCCATGACGGTTCATCCTCCTGGTTCCTTTTACTGGCAACTGTAGCTCTTTCAGCTCACTAATGATGTTCATCCCCAGAATCCCTGGGACTCCTTCTCCTATATGGCTCCCTTCAGAGGCCTTGTCTTTCAGGATGAAGATGCATTTCCCTGGCAGTGTCTGGCCCATGTAGTCGATGTCTGCTTCGAGGCATCCCACCACTGGGATTGCCAGTCCATTAACTGCTGTTAGATGTACAAACTGTGTGTTGTGCATGGTCAGCTCCTTGTCTTTCAAGTATTTTTGAAAATGTGATTCAGTAATGGTGGTGACTTCTGAGCCAGTATCTAACAAACATCTGGTTTTTACCCCTGCTATACATACTTCAGCAGTTAGACAGTCTCCAAATGCTCGCTTACAGAAGTCGCTAGATATGCTGGTCCTGCCCATGTTCCTCCCATCACTGTATGCAGAGTGATTTTCCACGAAGGAGAGGCCTAGGAATCCTTCTGCCACTGCTTGGCCTTCTACTGTAGATGGACCACTCGCTCCTGGTGCCCCACCGATTTCGAGTGCCTGGGACTCTGGTCTCCTTCTCAGTGTACAATCTCGGCTAGTATGTCCTGGCCTTTCACAGGTGTAACAAATGTACCTCCCTAGCTCATCCTTCAGTGGAGATCTTCGGGATCCTGGAGCTCTTGGATATTTTGGCACATTAGTGGAGGTATTTCCTTTCATCACCTCAGTCATCACTTTCAGCATCTCCCCCTGTTGGACAGCCAGTTTTTGGACAGCTTCACTTAGGCTTTCCAATGTTAGCTGTGTTTGGGGCAGGGCCTTTTCCCCAGCAGCTGCATTCACTAGGCCCCCACTTTGTGTATGGGGTTTAGGCTTGGCCCTCTCTGCCCCAGGAACTTCCTCTTCTTCTGACCACATAATGGCAGCCTGCATGAGTTCATGGAACTTTTTACTGGGCTCTTCCTTAAACCTCCTTTTCATTTCACGTCGGAGGGAGTCGTCCCGGAGCCCCAACACCAACTGCTCTTTTAGAAACATATCTGGGTCTGGAACTCGTTGAGAGTCTCGCCGCTCCACTTTGCTCATTCTCTCCTGAAGGTCATATGCGTATGCCCGGATAGTTTCACCGGGCTCCTGCTTTCTCTCAAAGAACTCCTTTAGTCGAGTTCCAATAGGTACCTTGTCTCCGTACACTTCCAGGAGGAGTTCAAACACCTTTTTCACATCTTTCTTGTCTGCCATTGCCATGAACTTTACAGTGGCCTTCGCCTGGCCCTTGAGGTGTTCCTCTATGAAGTCCACATGGTCTTCCTCAGGTACTCTTAGCACACGCAGAGCCGTCTTCACAGACTTGACCCACTCCTCTACTGTAATGTCTCCTGCTCTGGTCGGGAAGCCACCAAACTCTGTGACCTTCTGCTCCCGTGGGACATAAATAGTAGGGGGTTTCTTAGCTTCTGCTGCCTGTTGGTCTATTACAGCCTTAGCCAGTGATAAGGCTTCTCTCTGTTCTGTTCTAGCTTGTTGTAATGCCTCAGCTTGGTCTGACAATCTGCGCTGAAGTTCAGCAACCTGGGCCTTTAGTTCTTCAATTCGAGCCATGGTAGGTTTCTTGACCAGGCCTGGACAGTGCTACCAGAATGCAACCAGTAAACCAATGGGGTGGACCCTGTGAATAGGATCCTGTTCGTGACGCCAATTATGTAAGCGGGGGAATAGTCCCGCTATTGTGGGGAACTTTCCTCGTCTCTGCACTACCCCGGTGAAATGGGCTAGCGGAAGGATCTGAGTCCTCGCTCCCACCTCCTTTACCCAGAGGCCTCCCTGCCCTCGAGGACTCCCCTTGCACTCTCCTGTCTGGCAGAGTCCTCGTAACCCCAACAAGGCTGGGCCCAGGATTCCTGGGGGGCTCAACCCCCAACCTTGCTGTGGTCACCTAGGTCAGGGGCTAGGGTGTCCCCACTCCGGGGTGTACTCTCTAAACAGGATGCTTCCCTGACCCACTGATCACTGCATACAATTCAAAGCAAAGGCAAATTATTTAATTAACAATTAATTTGTAACAGGAATAAGGAAAAATGGGAAAGGCTAATGAAAACACATCACCCCGCTCTGTGGCAGGGAACATCTCAACAGTGTCTCTGCAATGTCAGGGCAGTTCAGTCTGTTCCTTTGCAAGTCCCAGGCTCCTTCTCAGGCCTTGGCTGTGCTGCAGGGACGCTGTGGCTTGGACACTTGCTCTGGCGGTGGCCACACGCTCGCAGGCTCTGGGTGGCAGGACCCTTCTTCCCAGCGTCGCCCCCGCCACGTCGGGGTTACGATCCCCCTGCAAGTCTGGCCTGCAGGGCCCCTTGGCTGAGGCGTCTCCCTGCGCTGGGCCCACTGCCCAGGGTCCCCCTCGCTCTCCGCAGCTGCTCACCGCACCCGGCTCCGGACCGCTCCAGCCCCAGCTCCACCCTCTGCCTCAGCTCCAGCTCCTCTGCCTCAGCACGGCTGCTGCTGCTGCTCTGCCTCCAGCTGCCTGGGCTGCTGCCCTGGCCCCTCTGGCTGCTGCAGCTTCTCCCCCCAGGGCAGGTCTGTCTCTGGGCTGCAGCTCTGCTCCCAGGGCAGGTCTGTGTCTCTGGGCTGCTTTTCTGGCCCCTCCAGATCTGGCCTCTCCTTAGCTCAGCCCCACTCACTCTGACTCAGGCAACTTCAGCTCACACGGAGGACAGGATTCACCCCTGACCTCCTGACTCCCTGATTCGCCTGCCCGCCCTGTCAATCAGGCTGACCTGGAGCATTGGCCTCTCCCCATTGCCCCTGGGGACTGTCAGTCCCATCAACCCTTCCCCTTTTGGTACTGGGAGCTCTGAATGTTAGTAAGGGGATAACAGTCCCCTTACATCAGGGCATAGTTTTCTGTGGGTTTGCAGTGAAAGAGCCTTACATAGTAATATCCTTAACCTTTATTTATTAACAATCACCAAAACCAGACTGCACACACAGTGCTCACCACTCTCAATAAGGCAGATGAAATTTTCTTGATGGCCAGTCGGGGTCAGATCATCTGGGGGACTCCGGTTTCTGCACGGTGTCATTGGCAGAGGGTTGAGGTCTGGCAGCTCAGATCTTTGGGGCTGTGTCCTGGAGTTAGTTCCCAAAGAACTTTCTTTTGGCCCCCAGTTTATATAGTGAAACTTGAGTCCTGCTTAGTTGCACCTTAAGCAATTATTTTACTAATCAATACTAACAAAATTCTCTAACCAATCCTATCCCACCACCTTAATTAATTTACACCTAGCAAAATTAATGATGTAACAGACAGAAACAATCAAAGAACAAGACAGAGATCATACGGACAAACAATAGGGAAGTGGGGACCATAATGACAAAACAATAAAGAACTGAGGATTTCACAACCACAGCTATTGATAAGTGGTTTCTTGCCAGACAGATGCTGTCAAACTAAGTTTTCTTTAACCATCTTAAGATTGGTTTCTGTATCGGGTGATAGTGGGGGCCATTAGGATGAGGTCTCCTTCTTAGCAGCCCGATATCACATTGTTTTAATGTAATTTAGATGGAATGTGAGGATGTGACTTCCTGCTTCTCAGTTTATGGCTTCTGCCTTCTAATCTGGCTGCAGACAAAGGCTTTAGGCCTGACCATATGGCTGGCTACCAGACAAGGCCTTGTCCTTACACCCAGGCCAGGCTGCAGACAGGGAATGTTGGTAGCTAGCAAGTAGGAGCCAGTGAGCAGAGGAGGTGACATGGGGGATGAAGCACGCCCCAGCAGTGGGAGCTGAACACTTTGCAGAAGTATCCAGCCTACTACGGCGCTGCTGCTCTGTCTGGAATCGCAGCTCCCGAATATGCCATTTTGCATCACGCTGGATGGTTTGTGATGTGAAAAAACATCCACAGGAGGTAAGACACCCATCTCACCTCCACTGCTTGTCGGAGCTCAGCCCTGCAGCTCCGGGAGCGGAGGGGAAAGCCCAGGGCACTGCAGTCCCACCGGCTGAGCCTCACCTGGCTGTCCCGGGTTGGCCATTCCTCCGACCAGCTCTGTGAGCACTGGGTACGGGCCGGGCCGGGGCAGGGGACCTGTGGGTAGCTGGGCAGTTGGACAGTCTCGGTGTGTCCTCGTTCTGAAGCAGTCTGCCCTGGGGACAGCACATAGCACTGCCAGTGTGGTGAACTGGAGTTAGCAGATAGTGGCTGTATTTCGTTCCCGCTGCAATGGAGGTGCTATCTCTGAATGCCACCCACTGCTGCTATGGCCTGGGGAGGGGGGTCCTTACGCCCCTTCTGCAAGGACATTTGCATTCTGCCAGCGCCAGGGTCCTGCGGCTCTCCAGATCTGTTAACAACCCGCCCAGGACCCTTTTCAGACATTGTGGTAAATGTCCAACCCTTCTCTGAACCCTGCTAAGGGTGCATCGATGTTTTGCAGATAGGGAAACTGAAACGTAGAGACGTTATGTAACTTGCCCAAGGTCACAGAGTGGGTCAGTGGCAGAGTCATAAATGGACTCCCAGTTCAGCATCCCATCCCCTGGACCATGCTGCATCTCCAAAAGACTCAGGTCTTGTGGCTGAAGGAGAGTCCAGAGAGTCCAGAGATGTGGAATCCACTCCCGGCTCTGCCACTTTGTCCATTTTCTGTGCCTTGATTTCCCCTTGCAAATCAGAACAGTGATGCTCCCCTGCAGAGTTTACTTGACTAGAAGAAGCTATAGAATTGCAGATGACAAATAGCCATTAGCTGTACAACAATTATTTGAGTTTACACACCAAGGAGAAATTTTCAGCACCTCCATGGAACAGCAGAAGAGGTCCTGGATATTACAGAAACCCACTCATCTTGCTGACATTTCCGTCCAAATTTAGCTAACACGTTGTTTTATGCATAAACCTGCCACTCAGTTTTTCTGGCAAGCGTATGATTTGGCACTCCCAGCTCAACCCTGTATTATGTATAGTTCACCCTATTATTATTTGATAATACATCCTATTACAAGTTATTCCTGGTGGGCGAGAGCAGATGTTGTGTGCATTTTAAATCGGTCTTGTTCTTCCCTGAAAAGCTGCATTGGAACAGTAGGAGGAGGGGCGAATTCAGTGACAGCTGCTTAGAGATTTATGAGGTTTAGGTGTAAAGGATTCATGCTGGTATATTTCATTGTTATTAGTTGCAGTGTTTTGGGTCTAACTTTTTGTACTTCCCTATTTTGTGGGGTGGCTGCTGTCCAGAAGATGTGAAACGCTGATTCCCGTGCGGCTCTGTGCTTTTTGGCATATTCATCTCAACAGCTATGTGCTGATTTTCCTGACTTTCTAATTTACCCTTGTTCTGCTGTTCATCCATATGATGTTTTTACAAAACATTGAGGAGCACAGGAACCTCCAGGCTGGATCAGCCCCAAGGTCTGTCTAGCCCAGTCGCCTGTCACTGGCAGCGTCCAGAACCAGATGCTTCAGAGGAAGGTGTAAGGAACCTCACAGCCGCAGATGTGGGATAATTGCTTCCCGCCACCCATAGTTCTCATGCTGGCATCTAATTGTTAGAGATTGAATTAAGCCCTGAAGCAGGAGGTTTAATATCTCTTCCGAAAATTGCTGTCATTAATTACGATAATGCTGGATATGCTTCATATCTGTGTAAATGTCCAACTCCTTTTAAGTTCTCAGCCTCAGTGGCAATACAAAATAACAGCAGTGGTCGAGTGCTGTCCTGAATACAAAATGCAAAAATATCCTGTGCCCCTTAGACCTGAGCTGGCTTTTCCATGCAAGAGTGGGGGTGGTCAGACTAGTGACTAGCCTGGGAGACTGGGACTCTGGGGTCGATTGCCAGTTCTGCCGCTGACTTGGGTAAGAAACCGAACCTCTCTGTGCCACAGTCTGTCTGTGAAGTGCTCAGTTCTGCTCCCACTGAAGTTAATGGAAAAACTCTCCTTGACTACAAATCGCCTTCAGTGAGACAGCAGGACTGGGGCTGAGAGCAGTCACAGGTACGCCGATCGCTGTCGGGGGTGGGAGGCTCTCGGAGACCCACCCAGAAACGTGCACGTTGGTAGGTCCGTATTGGGCAAAAGAGGCAAATGGGCAAGACACCCGGCAGGAGGTGGGAAGCCACATTGCTTGAGCCATTGAAAACAAGGCTGGACAAAGCAAACAAGGACAAAGCAAACATATGCATGATCCCATAGCTCTTTCCCATCTCTGACTTTTATGGGGCTCCCTCTTTCCTGTTTAATCAGTCCCTGGGACACAGTGCCCATGCAACATGCTGCATCTCCCTGCCTCCAGGGCCCAGGGCCATGCCCCATGTCGTATCTCCTGGGGTCGGGGCCTGCGTGCCACCAGACATCTCCCACAGCCAGAGAATGACCTTCTTGCGTGAGTTAATTCATTGATGTCTCAGTCTGACTCATACATACTGTCCTGCAGCGCCTGTAACACTATAGTGTGGACACAGGCTGTCTGTATTAATGTGTCACTACGCTCTATTTCTCCTTAACTCCACCCATCATGCACATCAGTTGGGCCAGGTTTGCTGGTGGTGTTACAGGATCAGACAAGAACCCAACTTATGAGCAGATCCCAGGATAATGTTGCAGATCTGGAAGTTAAAAAAAAAAAGAAAAAGAGCAAATGTGACCTGAAAATTGGTGTGAGATGCTCAAGCTCCCCGTTTTAGTTCTGCCTTTCTCGGCTAGATTAACTGCGGGATAGGACCTGGTGTTTTCTCCCCATGAAGTTCCTTAGACACACTAATCAAGCCAACTCTCTGGCTTCTCTTTGATTAGCTAAACAGCAAGAGCCCTTTAAGAATCAGAATCATAAGCCGTATTCCAGCATCGGTCTCACTAATGCCTTATAAAAAGTTAAAATCCCCTCCCTGCTTCTACTCACTGCTCCTCTGCTCATACATCCCAGCATCACGTTAGCTCTCTTTGCCACCGCATGCACTGGGAACTCCGGCTGAATTGTGTGTCTGCTATGATGCCGAAATCCTTTCAGAGTTGCTGCTGGCCAGGACACAGTGCCCCAGTCTGTGGGTGTGGCCTGCACTCCTTGACCCTAGATGTAGGATCTCGCGTTGGGCAGTATTAAAACACATTTTGTTTGAAAGGCCTCAGATTACCAAATGATCCAGATCACTCTGTATGATTGCCCCATCCTCATTATCTGCCAATCTCTGTGTCATCTGCAAATTTTATCTGTGGTGATTTTATATTAACATCCAGATCATGGAGTGAAAATGTTGAGAAGTGTCAAGCCTAGCACTGACCCCAGTGGGACCCCAGGAGAAACACCCCAATTCGATGATTCCCCACTGACAGCTCCTCTTTGAGATCTGTCAGCTAGCCAGTTCTTAATCCATTCAGCATGTGCACTATTGATATTACATAGCTAAATTTTCAATCTGAAGGTTTGTGTGATACTAAATAAAATGAGTTGCAAAAGTCTATTACACCTGCGCAGTTACCGTTCTCAACCAAACTTGTGTTCTCGTCAAAGAATGAAATCAAGTTTGTTCATCAATTTCCTATTTCCACAAAGCCATGTTGACTAGCATTAAATTTGTTCCCATCCTTGAATTTTTTATCAAATGACTCCTGCATCAGCTTTACCATCATTTTGCCCAGACCTGATGTCAGACTGATCCGTTTATAGTTACCCTGGTCTTCCTGCTTGCCCTTTTCTGAATACTCTTCTCGTCTTCTGACCTGTCCCCAGTATTCCAAGATTTATTTAAAAATAACACCAGCAGGCCAGAGATCTCCTCATCCAACTCTCCTAGGACTCTTGGGTGCAAGTTATCTGGGCCTGCTGATTTAAAAAAAAATTAAATGCTGTTTAAAATCCTCCTTAGTTACTCATAGATGGGAAAGTACTTCATCATCCTCGCATGATACAAGCACATCCTCCTGCTTCGTTCCAAATGCAGAACATGAATATTTATTGAATGCTTCTGCCTTTTCTGCATCATTAACAATTCTACCATCGCCTTCTGGTAATGGGCCTAGATCTGTGGTAGGATTTTTTCCCCCTAATATACTTTAAAATCTCCCCCTTATTGCCCTCAGACAGATTTCCAATCTCTCCAAGGCCTGATTCAGGAAACCATCCCTGTTAGGGGACGGTGCTTTCATCCCAATGGCAGTCACCTAACTCTGCAGTACTTGGCTGGGTACCTGTGCCCTGAGTCTGAGCTATGACTCAGTAGTATTTTGCCC
This sequence comes from Macrochelys suwanniensis, assembly GCA_033296515.1. Taxonomy (NCBI): domain Eukaryota; kingdom Metazoa; phylum Chordata; order Testudines; family Chelydridae; genus Macrochelys; species Macrochelys suwanniensis. Next base: position 957,696 of record CM065783.1, on the reverse strand, counting down.
CCTGAGTTCGTGCTGAGCGTGCTGTTGGCCCAAGGAGAACTCTAGAGTTCCCAGTGAGAGTGCACGATTTTCACAGCAGTCACTGGACGAATAACTAGCCATTTGTTTTGATCGGTGCCCTCTGGGGCTGCCCTCAGCTTTTCTGCACTTGGATTCTAGACGTGAACTGTGCACACTCATTCCTGTTACCATGGTGACACAGTGTGTGGCAACTCACACCCTGGGGTGTGCCGCTCAGCGTGGGGGCCGTTCATTTGTGGTGGGACAGTGAAGTGCTGTGTGTGTTTTTTGCTACTTAACAGCCAAACCTTTTGTGCCTTCTGACCCCAACACCGGCTAACCCGATTGGAGTGTCCCACGCTGCAGCTCCCTGGCACGTACCAGCCAGGTTAACCACATGTCCAGCCACAGCCGTGAACTAGCCTGAGCTCCACTAGAGCAAAATCTAAAGCAAAGCTAATGTGGTTACTTGCGAGGCCTTTTCCGTGTTCTCCAGATGGGCAGTGGCCCACAGGACTGACATTCCGGCAGCAAACTCGACATCTGCGTACAGGGGGCTGAGCAGACTGAGTCTCTTGCATGATGGTGAAATGCTCTGCAGCAGCCAGTCACCATGTACTTTGAGGCTCAGTTTGAAGTACATTGTATGCTTTAGTGTTCTGAGCTCACTGCAGCTTGCAGGATTGGCCCCTTAACATGAGTCCAGCGAAGCATTCTTTCTCTAGTGAGCGTTCGCACCAGTGACCTGTTTGAAACTGCCTCCTGGCTGCCCAATGGCTGATTCCAGCAGGTATCGGAGCAGGCACACGTGAACAGTCTCTGATTCCAGGCGCTAGCCGAAAAGCCTGGGCGGAGAGTCAAATTCACAGACTAAAACCTGTGGAGTCAAAACAGCTCAGGGTTCCCTTTGGGGTTCACACCTCTTAAAGACCCATCACCAGCAGGATAAAATCAATATTGCCCCTGTGTTTTGGTTTAATCCAAGTTAGAGGAGGGCTCAGCAATGAGAACGCGCTCATAAGAGTGTGTGAGCAGGTGCAAGAAATGGGTAAACAGCCTCCTCCTGGCTACTCTGGAAAGGGCTGTGGAGCAGGTGGCATAAAATCAGACAAGAGCAAACCAGGAGGGAAATGCTCATTGCCACGAAGACACAATTCAGCACGTCACAAGAGGAACGAGGGGAGAGAACCGCCGCACCTGAGGGCACAACCCAGCTCTTGCAGAGCCGGGGGACAGCAGCACTTTTAAATTCTTCCACTGAGTGGCCGATCCAGCCCTGATCCAGGGTATAGTTCTCAGTTTTGTGGTTCCCTTGGGCCTGATAGCAGCTGAATCTAGTGGACAGGGTATTGTGCAGAGAGTCGGGAGACCAGGGTTCTACTTCCACCTCTGCCCTTAACCTGCTGTGTCACCCAGTGTAAGCCCCGGTTCCCCGTGTCTCGAATGGGGGTGACGGTACTGACTCCTCTTTGGAACGCAGGCTGGGATCTCTGGGTGAAAAGCCCCATAGACGTGCTCAGTATTAGGAGATCGTGGTCTCTGCTGTGCAGCCAGACGCTGCTAGCTCCCAGACTAAGGCCCGGTGAGGTTATTATGATCATCTAAACTGAGCTCCCTGCATGACACGGTCCAAAGAATTTCACCAATTGGGTCATGAATTAATCCCGTCTTCGGGCAGATCTAGAGCATGTCATTCAGAAAGAGCCACCCAGCGTCGATTGAAAGACTCCAAGTGATGGCCAATCCCCGGGGAAGCTGTTCCCGGGGTAACTCCCCTCCCCAGAAAAAGAATTGCACTTTATCTCTAGCCTGAATTTGTCGAGTTTCAGTGTCCAGCCATTGTATTATGTTCTGCCATTGTCGGTTCCATTAACAAGCCCTCTCCTTCCGGAGATCTTTTCTCCAGGTAGGTAGGTACTTACAGACCCTGATCAAAGCAAAGAGAATGTTAGGAGGTGACAAGCCACATAGATTGAGCTTCTTTAGTCACTTGTTATCAGGAAGGTTTTCCAGACCTTGAATCATTCTTTTAGCTTCAAACTGTTTTCCAGCTTTAGTCTCGCATGATCAATGGCCTGAATTAATGCTGAAATGTAGATACAATGTAACTAATTGCCTGTGAACAACATAACTAATGTCACTTGCTCCGAATACCTCTCGCCCTTGTTAGTAGCTAGTTAATCTGATAGTCATGTGTGAAAGTCAGCCATGGCTTCCCCACATTTGGTAGTGAGATCATTGAAAGGGATAGCAACAGGCCCAGGCACCAGTTTTGTCAGTAATTAAGCCACTTAGTTGGATAAGAGCTGAAGCTATTAAAACCCAATTGAAATATTTAAAAGTCAAGTGCTTCGGAACATGGCTCAGCTCTGCTCCATTCCACAGCACTGCAAAGTCTTCAGGGAAAGTGAAAGAAAAGCTGAAATCACTCTCCTAGAAGAATGACAAGCTGGAATGCACCAGTCCTAGTGCCAGTCTCACCAAGTGGGGGTGATGCTGTCACTTCTCAGCCTTCTCCATGGGCTGGATCTTCCGGAAAGGATGCACCCTCTCTACCCCCTCCCCGCCAAATAATCCATGAGCCTTTCTCCCACCCTGGAATTCCCCAGGTAATGTCACTAGTGGAGGAAGCTCCTCTTCCCTTACTCTCTGTCTGGCCTGTTCGTGTACGTCCGGCTGCATTCTTCCTCTTCTCAGCAGAATAGCTGCTGAATCTATGAAACCAAAATGCTGCCGCCCTCCCCTAAAAACTCCTGTGGAGAGCGGCTCCTGGGGCACAGAGGCATCCGTATGGATAACTGGAGGGTCAGAGAACCTTCCACAAGCTCTGGCTCCAGTTACTAAGGAGAATCACAGGAGAGACAGGGAGACCAGCGATGAAAAACACCCGCTGTTAGCTCGGTCAGTGGCATCGAACAATCTCCGGGGGATGTATCAGCCCAACCCAGGCCCAATCTGCTCAAGCAAGCAGAGCTATTCGAGGACACTGGGGAAGAGGAGAGGACACATTAAGATGACGTACTCACTCCCGGCTATCGGGGATGCTAGAAACAGAAACCGATTGTGCGCCGTAAAGTCAGGAACATGCAGCAAATCTGCCGTCAGCTGACAGATGCTGTTATAAAGAGATTGGAGACCCCGCAAGGCATGAGGTCTCGGGGTGCTGGAGACATTTACCCCCATTACATCACCTCAGCTGACACACCTGCTGGGGGCTCTGCCTTTTGGAGCGAAAGGCTTTGGAGCTGGGCGCCTCTCCCAGCACAAACTGTCGATGACTAACTAATTACCTCACGGTGGCGGAAGATTCCAGATGCCAGAGCACAGACTCCCCCTGCCCTAGCCAGCAGGGCTCCCGGTGCTGGTCACTCTGTTCATTTCCAGAGCTGAGTCCTCCGGGGTCTCAGCAGCAAGGATGGGCTTGACCCAACGCCCCGACCAATGGCTGCCCACATCCCTGTTTTAACTGGCGTAGGAAAGCCGGGCGCCAAGAAGTCAACCCTTAGGCCTGGCTCTGTCTAGCAATCCACAGACACCCGGGTCTCCGGCACTGCAGCAGGTACTGACCCCCGTCCACGCTGACATCCGTAGGATCTCGGCGTGCTCAGCACCTGGAATATGTGGCCTGATTTTCAAGTGCCCAGCTTTAGGCCCCTCCATGGAAGCCTGTGCCCACAGTGTGTCCCTTTGGCAATCGCTCAGGGCACAAGATTGCTCTCAGGTCTCCTTTTTGCAGCGCTCCCTTCCCTTCAGCCCACCAAGCTGTGACCAGCACCATGTTGACAGGGAACAGTCACTCCCAGCTCTCTGCGAAGTGGCCGTGCAGAGCAAGGCTTTGTTCTGCTGTGCGGCGATGCAGCTCAGGACGTCACTAGACAAGTGTGTGAACAGAACGCAGGTAAAGAACATCGACAATTAGTTTACGGGGCTCATGCTGAATGAACCATGTGCCCCTTGTGAGTGTAAAACTCCGAACCTGCTGGGCAATGGGACCCTTCCCAGGTCTGCAGGTTTGCTAGGTGAACGGTGTACAATCCTTACCCTTGCATCCGAAGAAGTGGGTATTCACCCACGAAAGCGTATGCTCCAATACCTCTGTTAGTCTATAAGGTGCCACAGGACCCTTTGTCGCTTCTACAGATCCAGACGAACACGGCTACCCCTCTGATACTTGAATCCTTACCCTGTTATCATGCACTGCCCCAAACAGCGTGGGCAGTTCACCCGTTTTTCTATTGCTGCTTTCCTGAGCAGGTCAAACCACATGGCTCACTGTCCTGAAGTGGTGGGGACGTGAGGCCTGACCTGGGCACCCTGCTTTCTATGGGGGAACGTGGGATTCCTCCCCGTGAATAACTTAATTCTGATTGTTGCAAGCCAGGGACTCTACATCAGTGCTGCTGTTGTGTTGCTCTGCGGTACTCAGTGCACTGACAGGAGCAAGCGGAGTATAAATAGCGGAGGGTTGGAAAGTAAATACTGTGTCCTCTGGGGGTAGTAAACAGAGCTTCTGCCTGAATTTGCATAGCTCCCAAATGAGGGTGGCTGTTCTGTCCCCATAGCGGCTCTTCCCTGATGCCTGTCTGGGATCATTTGCTGTAATTGCTCCCCAGGTGAGGTTATACTGACAGTTCATCAGCTTAACATGGAAAGAACTGCGAAATGGTAAAGAGGGTGACTATTTTACAGCAGGGGCTGGTGTGAAATGTAGCAGGGGAAATCAGAAACGTCAGGGAGGCTGAAAGTGTGGATTTGAAAACAAACCTGATTAGAGACTCGGGGAGGCCACGCATCCCCCAAGCATTACGTGCGAGCGCTGGGCTTTGCGGCAGTTTAACAACGAGAAGTATCAACATGCTCTTGTGAATTTCAGGCTGTTTTTAATGTTCTGATCTTCCTAAAGGTAATGAATAGACCAGGTCTGAAATCCATCCATAGCTGTAAATACCAGCCGTGCTCATGTAGACACAAGCTGCGCTTTCCATGCGGAAACCTCGCAGGGTGGGACAGGCAGGGCCGGCGCTACCATTAGGTGACCCTAGGTGGTTGCCTAGGGCGCCAGGATTTGGGGGGTGGCATTTCAGGTCCCTCGGCGGACGCCGGTGGGAGAGGCTGCTGCCAAAATGCCGCCAAGGTCCCCAGCAGCCAAAGAAGCACTTCTGCGGCAGCTTCTTCGGCCGCCGGGGATCTCGGCGGCATTTCGGTGGCAGCCTCTCCCACCACCGCTGCCTAGGGCGGCAAAAAAGCTGGCGCCGCTCCTGGGGACAGGGCTGGGTCGGCACCAAGAGCCCCACCGTTCCCAATGCAGACTCCGTAGCAGGCAAGGGTCCAGCGACTCACCCCAGATAGTCACCGAAAGCTGCTTCTTTCCCTAGCTGCCATCACAGAGCAGCTGCCCCCACCAACAGTCCTGAGCGCCAAGTATCTGGGCACTAAGGGCAGGGCGTTCTCAATGGGCACATTCTTCAGCCTTGCAGTTCGTGCACCACGGGAGCCTGAGACCTGGAGCCTGGGTGCGATGCCAGGCCGGTGAAGCCCCTCGAGCATTTCCCAGGGAGGGTGACTCTGTGGCACATGCCGACGTGCCGGTGTCAGTTGGCCGGCCTGGATCCTTTCGCACGGTGATAACGATGCGCTGCAGGACGTTTGCATAGGAACACTTTTACCAACTGAAACAGTAACTCTCACGGCCCCCTGGCTAGCAGTGCACGGCCCCCCGTGACAGCAGAGCTGGGGTAACTGCCCGGCTAGCCAAGCTGAGTCAGCGCCACCCTGCTCTGCCCCACACCACGGCCGCAGATAGAAAGCTCAGGACGTCCGTCAGCTCTGTCCTGCAGCAGCACGGCCAGGGGAGTAGCATCGCGGTCACCGACATGTGAGCGCAGCCACGGACCCTCCCTGCTCCTGTCCTTCCCAGCGCTGTAGGGCCAGTTCGCACCCCACAGGCTCAGAGAGAGCCGGAGCTGTTGTCCCGCAGGGAGCAGCGATCACAGCCCAGTTCCCCATGGACCGGCGGCCACCTCACAAGATCCCTCGCTGGCAGAGAAGCCAAGGACGGCAGGACCATGGCGACCGGTCATCCCTCTCATCCCCAGAGAGGCTTCCTCCTTCCCAGGCCCACGGCAGGCTGGAGGAGCGCGGCAGTGGGGGTTACACAGCAGGCTGTCAGCCTGGCGCCCTCATGTCTGTCATTTCCCGGCCGGGTCGCCCCGCTGCCTGGAGAGCTGGCTCTCAGGAGTGGCCCAGGGGCTGTGCTCGCTCTGTACTCCCGGCAGCTCCAAAGGCAGGTTCCCAGCCTGAGGCACAACCGTTCCCAGAGCTCTGCTGGGATGACGTCCACACCCAGTCCACGCGTGCCTCGGAACAAATGATCCCCGACCTGGGTCAAGCTGGGGCCTTCCTGGCTCATGCCTCAGCCGCAATTTAAACGTGTTTCCAACTCCTGACATATGGAACGTGTGAGCTGGACGGGAGCCTGGCTTGCTCTCCCATCACTGGGTCGGGCCAGCCCTCACGGGAGCTGGTGGCGTAACACCGAGCTCTTCCACAGTGACCTACCGGAACCGGCTGAGATTGGCACGCCGGGGTCAAAGCACTGAGCGAACTGTGCCCCAGACGAGACCCACGTCGCTCCAAGCACACCCGGGGAGAGATGTAGGGTGACCAGATGTCCCGATTTTATAGGGACAGTCCCGATTTTGGGGTCTTTTTCTTATGTAGGCTCCTATTACCCCCACCCCCTGTCCCGGTTTTTCACATTTGCTGTCTGGTCACCCTAGTAAGAAGGGACACATCTGTGCAGAACCCAGCCCACAGGCAGGACAGCAGAGCTCCCAAATGGCCAGTTCCAGTTCCCAGACCCACGCTTGGCATGGGAGCCGGCAGTGCTGTGCTTCCAAACACGCGGGTCGTTCAGCTGCAGACAGGGCCCAGGAGTCCAGCCCGTCCTCGACGGCAACGAGAGCCTGGCCTGCGAAGTGCAGAGGGATGAAGCAGCTCGGCGGTGACTTGGTGCCCCGCCCCTTCCTGCCTTGAGAACGAATCTTCACTCCTGAGACAAAATCCCCGTGAGAGGCCCGCGAGGCCATTGTCAGCGCCGCCCTCTCCCAGAGACACAGCCCTGCCTGGGACCGTCACTACGGGGTCTCGCCTGCTCCCCTCTCTCATCAAGTGGCTCGTTGTAAGAACCAAAAATTGTCTGTGCCCATCAAAAAACATTTAGCTCCAGGCCGACTCGGGTATAAAATGGGGACCGAGGCCAGCCCAGGCAATGCAGGTGCTGGCACAAGGCTGACTGCCCCCAGGCCTGGGAGAAGGGCCGTCCGGTCAGGCTTGGGGAGAGCTGGGATCGAGAGTGAAGTCGGTTCCTGTTGTAGCCCAACAGACTCCCCACTCCCGCACCAGCCCCTCCTACTCTGGCAGCTCTCGCTCACGCCGCAGGGACTCTGGCTTGCCTCGGGCAGCTGCTACGATTTTTAATCAGTGAAAGGCTTCCCCGGTGCGAGCACGGCTAGGCCTTGCTACGTAAGGCAACATGCGCCAACTGAGTGACCCCAGTGCAAGCCCCTCGAGTGGCGCCTTGTGTTCGCACCTTTAAACAACGTAACGTCTGGCAACGTCTCCCCCTTAGCGCCGGACTCGCATGGGCGTGCAGAGAATTCTGCCTTCTGTCAGACCGCTCCCGCGGCGGGTCTGCACTCCAGCGGGGGAGCCACATGCAGCCAGGCATCCTGAGATCCACGCAGCCTTTGCCCGTTAGCTGGGGCCCCTGGCTTAGTTGGCTCTCCACGACGGCTGTGCCTGTCCCGAGCCGACGAGACATCTCTCAGGCCTGGTCACACTGCGGAGTCAGGTCGACGCAAGGCAGCGTACGTCACCCTAACGCTGTAAAGCATCTGCACTGTGTCACGGAGTGTGGGGGAGTCAGGTCCTGCACCCCTCTTCCCGGGATTCAATGTGACTCTCAGCCAGCCAGTAGAACAGAAGGTTTATTAGGGTTGTCAGGAAAGAGTCCAAACAGAGCTTGTAAGTATGACCAGGACCCCTCAGCTGGGGCCTTCTGGGGGCAGGGAGCTTAGACCCCGGCTCTGGGGCTCCCTGCGTTTCACCACCCAGCTCCAAACTGACAAAAAAACAGCCAAACCTCCAGCAGGCTCTTCCCCTCCCCCGGGGCCCCTCCTCTCGCCTTTTACCATTCTCCCAGCCAAAGGTGTCACCTCCCCACCCCCGTCCTGGCTCATGTTACAGCCCCAGGTAAAGTCTCACACTCCCGATGCAGCCTTTCCCAATGCAGCCAGCCTCTCAGGTCAGATCCATCTCGCTCTCTACTCCGTCACATCTCTCCCCCCTTCGAGACTGAACTGAGCGGGGTCACTCTGACCAGTGGCCTGGGGAAGTTCAGGGCCCCCTCTCCGGGACAACGCATCCGCTATCAGGTTGGCACTTCCCTTCACATGGACCACGTCCATGTCGTAATCCTGCAGGAGCAGGCTCCACCTCAGGAGCTTGGCGTTGGCCCCTTTCATCTGGTGTAGCCAGGTCAGGGGAGAGTGGTCAGTGTACACGGTGAAGTGTCGCCCAAATAGATATGGCTCTAGTTTCTTGAGGGCCCACACCATGGCCAGGCATTCCTTCTCGATGGCCGCATAATTCTGCTCTCGGGGTAGCAGCTTCTTGCTTAAATACACGATGGGGTGTCTCTGCCCCGTTTCATCCTCCTGCATTAACACCGCCCCCAGTCCCATGTCTGAGGCGTCGGTGAACACCAGAAAGGGCTTGTCAAAGTCTGGGTTTGCCAGAACCGGGCCCCTGATCAAAGCCTCCTTCAGTGCACAGAGAGCCCTCTGGCACTCCTCGGTCCAGACCACCTTGTCTGGCTTCCCCTTCTTGCATAGCTCAGTGATGGGGGTGGCTATGGCGCTAAAGTGGGGCACAAATCTTCGATAGTACCCCGCCATCCCAATAAAGGCCTGGACCTGCTTTTTAGTTTGTGGAGCGGGCCAGTCCCGGATCACCTCCACCTTGGCTGGTTCTGGCTTTAGGCGGCCGCTCCCCACCCGGTGTCCCAGGTAGGACACTTCAGCCATCCCCACCTTGCACTTCTCCGCTTTTACGGTCAGCCCAGCCTCCCGGAGTCGGTCCAGCACTTGTTTAACCTGGGACACATGGTCCTCCCAGGTCTGGCTAAAGACACAGATATCATCGATATACGCCACAGCGAAACTCTCCATCCCCTTCAGTAGTTGATCCACCAGGCGCTGGAAGGTGGCTGGCGCTCCCTTGAGACCGAAAGGCAGGGTCAGGAACTCATAGAGCCCCAGAGGGGTAATGAAGGCAGATTTCAGCCGGGCATCTGCATCCAGTGGCACTTGCCTGTAGCCCTTTGTAAGATCCATGGTGGTAAGGTACCGAGCCCCTCCCAGCTTGTCTAGGAGCTCGTCCGGCCGGGGCATGGGGTAGGCATCAGATACAGTGATGGCATTGAGCTTCCGATAGTCCACACAGAACCGGATCGACCCATCCTTTTTGGGGACCAGCACCACCGGCGAGGCCCAAGGGCTGGACGACGGCTGGATCACCCCCAAAGCCAGCATGTCCTTGACCTCTCTTTCCAGGTCCCGAGCTGTCTTCCCTGTGACTCGGAAGGGGGAGCATCTTATAGGTTGGTGCGATCCTGTCTGCACCCGGTGGACAGTCAGATTAGTGCGACCAGGCTGGTTGGAAAACAGCTGTCGGTACAGATGCAGCACCCCTCTGATCTCAGCTTGCTGGGTAGGGGTTAGCTGATCAGAGAGGGGGACCGTTTCTTGGGAGGAGCCAGCTCCTGTCTCAGGGAATAGATCTACTAGAGGGTCACTTCCCTGCTCCTCCCAATGTCCACACACAGCCAGCACCACATTCCACCTGTCATAATATGGCTTCATCATATTGACATGGTACACCCGGCAGTGGTGTGCCCGGTTAGACAGCTCCACCACATAATTTACCTCATTTAGCTGCTTGACAACCTTGAAAGGGCCTTCCCAAGCGGCCTGCAGCTTGTTTTTCCTCACGGGAATGAGAACCATCACCTGATCCCCAGTGGCGTAGGCGCGGGCCCGCGCCGTGCGGTCATACCAGACCTTTTGCTTCCTCTGGGCTCTGGCCAGATTTCCCTTGGCCAGGCCCATGAGCTCAGTAAGTCTCTCTCGGAAGGTCAGGACATACTTCACCACTGACTCTCCCTCGGGGGCCGCCTCCCCCTCCCATTCGTCTCTCATCAGGTCCAGGGGCCCCCTCACCCTCCTGCCGTATAACAGTTCGAAGGGCGAGAATCCGGTAGACTCCTGGGGCACTTCCCTGTACGTGAACAGCAGGTGCGGTAGGTACTTGTCCCAGTCCTGCGGGTGCTGGTCCATAAAGGTTTTCAGCATCATCTTTAGCGTCCCATTGAACCTCTCCACCAGCCCATTGGACTGGGGATGATATGCTGAGGCCCAGCTGTGCCGGACCCCACATTTCTCCCACAAGCACCAGAGCAGGGCCGACATGAAGTTGGACCCTTGGTCTGTCAGGACTTCCTTGGGGAACCCCACTCGGCTGAAAATGGTCAGCAGCGCATCCGCCACGGTGTCTGCTTCAACGGAGGATAAGGGCACCGCCTCGGGGTAGCGGGTGGTGAAATCTACCACCACCAGAATGTATTTCTTCCCTGACCGGGTTGTCTTGCTGAGAGGCCCCACTATGTCCATAGCCACCTTCTGGAAGGGCTCCTCTATGATGGGCAAAGGCCTCAAAGCCACTTTCCACTTGTCCCGGGCCTTCCCCACCCGCTGACAGGGGTCGCAGGACCGGCAGTACTGATGGACAGTTGTAAAGACCCCAGGCCAGTAAAAGTTCTGTAGCAGCCTCTGCCTGGTGCGCCGGATTCCCTGGTGCCCTGCGAGAGGGATGTCATGGGCTAGGTACAGTAGCTTGCGGCGATACTTCCGGGGGACCACCAGCTGCCTCCTGATCCCCCATGTCTCCATCTCACCGGGGGGAGCCCATTCCCGGTACAGGAACCCCTTCTCCCACAGGAACCTCTCCTGGCAACCTCTCCACATGGTCCGCACCTCCCTGCGGTCGGCCAGGTCCCTGAGCTTCCGCAAGGAGGGATCTCTCTGTAACTCGGCCTGAAACTCAGCAGCTGGGGAAGGGATAGGAGCCTGTTCCCTCGTGCTGTCTGTGTCTGAGGCCGCAGCCTCTCTGCGCCTGGTCCTGGGGTACTCCCTCCCCACTGGGCCAGGGTCTTGCGCCCCGTGCAAGGCACCCTCTCCGAGGCCCAGGCGTAGCGCCCCTTGCCGGCTCTGGCAACAGGTCACGACCAGGGTGTTCCAGGATTCACTGGGCCAGTCTTCTAGGTCCCCCCCCATCAGTACCTCAGTGGGCAAATGCTGGTGCACCCCTATGTCCTTGGGGCCCTCCTTGGCCCCCCATTTCAGGTGTACCCTCGCCACAGGTACCTTGAACGGGGTCCCGCCCACCCCTGTTAGGGTCAGGTAGGTGTTGGGTACCACCCGATCTGGGGCCACCACCTCGGGCTGGGCCAGCGTCACCTCCGCGCCCGTATCCCAGTATCCAGTGACCTTCCTCCCATCTATCTCCAGGGGAACAAGGCACTCTCTCCGAAGGGACAGCCCCGCGCCCACCCTATAAACCGAGAACCCTGAGTCCGGAGCATCCAGCCCCCCCGAGGAGCTGGTCTGGGGCCTTCCTCCCTCCGGAGCCGTTGATAAGCTGCCAGCCCCCCTCTTCTGGGCTGTCGGCCCCTCGTCCGGCTGGGTCCCTACCCAGTTAACCCGGTGTGGGTTTGGTCTGCTCAGTCTGTCTCTGATCTTGGGGCATTGGGACCGTAAGTGGCCCCTCTGGCCGCAGTGATAGCAGCTCATGTCCCGTTGGTCCCCTCGAGCAGGTCGGTTGGTTCAGATGTCGGAGGTTCCCCTCGGGAGGGGGTTCTCCCTGTTTCCCCTTTGGGAGGTCCCGTGGTGACTCTCTTGCTGCCTCAGGGTGGGCCTGCTCCTTTGGGATTCCTCCCTGCCACCCCTTGACCGACTGTTCATGAACTCGTCGGCCAGCCGCCCTGCGTGCTGCGGGCTCCCTGGATTTTTGTCCATCAACCATACCTTCAGGTCTGATGGGCACAGTTCATACAGTTGTTCCAGTACGAATAGTTCGAGCAGGTCCTCCATAGTTTGGGCCCCAGCGGTCCACTTGCGGGCGTACCCATGTATCCTGTTGGCCAGTTGTAGGTACGTGATCTCAGGGGTTTTTCGCTGATCCCGGAACCTTTGACGGTACATCTCGGGAGTCAGCCCAAGCTCGCAGAGCAGGGCCTTTTTGAACAGTTCATAGTCCCCAGTCTCCGTCTCTTTCATTCGGCCGTACACGTCCAGGCCTGCAGGGTCTAGTAAGGGGGTGAGATACTGGATCTTGTCTGCAGGGTCAACCTTGTGCAACCTGCAGGCATTCTCAAAGGCCGCCAGGAAGCTGTCTATGTCTTCCCCTTCCTTACGCCGGGCCAGGAAGTTACGATCAAACTTCCCTGTAGTCTTGGGTCCCCCCTCACTCACTGCAGCCGGGGCCTCACTGCTCCTCAGTCGGGCCAGCTCCAGCTCATGCTGGCGTTGTTTCTCCTTCTCCTCCAGCTCACGCTGGTGTTGTTTCTCCTTCTCCTCCAGCTCATGCTGGCGTTGTTTCTCCTTCTCCTCCAGCTCATACTGGCGTTGTTTCTCCTTCTCCTCTGACTTATGCTGACGCTGCTTTTCGCGATCCTCCAGCTCCTTCATTTTCATCTCCCAATCCAGCCGCCTCCACTGCTGGGATGGGGAGCTCCTCTGGGAAGATCCCCTGCTGGCCGCTGGGGTCAAGGTGCCCTCGGTATTTGCTGGGCTTTCCCCAACCTCTCCCCTGTGCAGAGGCGAGAGGGGTCTTGGGATGTCCTCGGCAGCAGTCTGACCCCTCCCAGCCAGGTCAGGCCCTGGGGCCCATGCTGCGTCTGCCAGGCGGCTTCCCCCAGGGACAGGGATCGGGTCATCCACGCGATCCTTCTCCTCCAGCTGCACAATCAGCTGGTCTTTGGTGGACCTCCCAACGCGCAGCCCCCTCTGCCTGCACAGCTCCACCAGGTCGTTCTTACGGCGCTTAGCATACATCTTCCTGCTGGCCACTCTCAGGCCTGTGCGGTCTTGGCCCCCACGGCTTCCAGGAGGAACCCCTAGTGTGCCAGCCCTTCTCACTGGTCACACCCCTCAGGGTTAAGCATAGCTCCTCCGCCCCCCGAAACCGCTTCTCTCTGCCTCTTCAGCAACCTGCTCCCCGTCAATCCCCCTTCGTTGTACTGCGCTCCAGTCACTTACTGCAGGAAGTGCCGTTCATGGGGTGCAGAATATCCCACCGCTGCCACCAGTTGTCACGGAGTGTGGGGGAGTCAGGTCCTGCACCCCTCTTCCCGGGATTCAATGTGACTCTCAGCCAGCCAGTAGAACAGAAGGTTTATTAGGGTTGTCAGGAAAGAGTCCAAACAGAGCTTGTAAGTATGACCAGGACCCCTCAGCTGGGGCCTTCTGGGGGCAGGGAGCTTAGACCCCGGCTCTGGGGCTCCCTGCGTTTCACCACCCAGCTCCAAACTGACAAAAAAACAGCCAAACCTCCAGCAGGCTCTTCCCCTCCCCCGGGGCCCCTCCTCTCGCCTTTTACCATTCTCCCAGCCAAAGGTGTCACCTCCCCACCCCCGTCCTGGCTCATGTTACAGCCCCAGGTAAAGTCTCACACTCCCGATGCAGCCTTTCCCAATGCAGCCAGCATCTCAGGTCAGATCCATCTCGCTCTCTACTCCGTCACATCCTGCAATGAGGCTCCCACTGTCAGCCCCACACGGGGCTTGCAGCTGGAGCCCCCCTGCCGTCGGCCCCAGCCCTAGCCAGAGTAACACTTACGCACATGCTTGAAGTTAAATATGTGCGTAAAGGTTTTGCTGAATCGGGCTCAGGTGCCATTGGCTTTGGTGGAGGATGAGGGAGCTCAGCGCCATCTAGAATTGGGCCCCTGAGAGAGTGAAAGTGTGAAAGGGCATATGGCCACAGGGCCGGGGCCCAGAGTATCTCTGGGTGGCACAATAACCGCAGTAAATACGGTATCAAGGAAAATGAGAGTTCTGAGCTGCTCCCAATCCCTGGCAGAAACACTGGGCCAAAGTCATCTGCCGAAGCCAGGGGAGCGAATCTGACCCCGTGCATTTGACTTTCCTCTAATGGGGAACTTTCCACATGCGCTTCTGCACAGCCCTTGCCCCCTGAGATCAAGTGGGGGCATGAGAGAGTCACACACGTATCCCGGGGGAGGTTATCCTGTACTCTGCGGCCCAATGAAATTAGCTCCGTCTCTACGGCTAGCACCCAGTGAAACTCCACGTGGGACTATTAGACTCCAGCGCTCAGCGTGTGCTGTTCACTCCAGACCCTGCACGTAGAACGTGTGCAAACATCGAGCTTCCTTCCATGTAAACACAAATTGCTGCAATATGGAGGCGGTGCAATTATTTTACAATGTCACTGTATACGAGGCAGCTCTTCTGTGTTTTTTGCCCCTGCAAAACACCAGCTCATTTTGTTCATTTCCACCTCTCAGATCTGACGGGCTGCGGGGTCTGGTTAACTCTGGGACAGGACACTCCTGCACGCGCCTCGCTAATGCTGGGGGTGGCGGGCGGCTGCAGCGGCTTTGCCCCAGCTGGCATGGAAAGTCCATGGTGCACTGGTGACTTGCTGGCTGGGCTAAGCAGGCTCTCACTGGATGATTTATTCTACCTCTAAGTAGCTTTCAAATTCACTTGGAAGCACATTTAAGTGACCCGTAAAATCCAATTACTGCCATTTTATGTAAATTGAAGTACTTTGCTGTTCACTTCATTGGGGGCAGATCTCAAGCCCCGTGCATTGGGACTGGATTAGCACAGTGTCTCTGAGAGCCTCCTCGCTGGCTCCTTTATGCCTTACTGTGAATTCTTGGCCAGGAACTTGATGTATCTGGAATTGGCCCTTTTACGCCCAGTTTCTTTGCTCCAAGTACAGCCTGGCTAATCCCTGAGCTGCCTCACCCAGTTCCTCCAGCCTGGCTAGCAGGGACCCCGGTCAGGGGACAGCGGGACTTTGGCCTCTCTACCTCTTTCGGACCTCAGCCTGTCCACAGACACTGTGCCCGTGATGTGCTGGGGTCCCGGGCGGGGGCTGTGTGAGACACCCGCCTGCCTGTGAGCAAGCCGGCAGCAGTGGTCCAGAGATTCCAACCAGCCAGGGCTGGATCCCGGCAGGTAACTGATGTGAAAGGCTCCGTGGCCATCCCCAAAGCCCTGAGCCACCTGCTCTCTCGGTGTCCCCCAACTGCTGAGCCCTGTAGTGTGAAGCCCAGAAAGACGGATAGAAATGGATCCTGGTGTAGTCCCGGAAGTGGGCAGGAGTGCAAGGGGCGGGGTAGAGCCTGGAAGAGCTACAGAGACTCCAGGGGGCTACACATCCCCTTCCTCCCAAAGGGCAGGGCCTGGATCGGAGGTGGGCTCCCAGTGGTGCCACCCGCATGCCACGGGATACACTGGCCAGGTTCTCTGCTGAGCTGTCTCTGGGACGTGCAGCCAATCAGAAATGCCTGGCTCACGTGTAAATGGAGAATTTCCCCTTCCCAGCCCCCAGCACCGAACTGCTCTGGCCTGGCCTGGGCCCAGTGCGCAGGGGGAAGGAGGGGGAGTGCCCGTGTGGGGGCAGGACGGGGCTGCCGGCTTTGCTCCGGGCGGTGCACGACGTCAGTGCAGCGTCACCCATGTGTAAGTTGCTGTAGGATGCTCATCGCCAAGTGGGTGAAATCCCTAGCCAGATCGATGAGAAAGCAAGGTGGCCGTAAGGAAGTTTAATTCCCGTTCACACTGGAAATAAGATGCAGGTTTTTTTACAGTGCGGGTAGCGATTGTAAGAGCTCACCGCGGGACATGGTGGATTCTCCATTTGGAGTCTTCCAGTGGCGTCTGTCTTACTAAAAGCCGTGCTCCAGCTCCGCCAGAAGTTACTGGCCTAGCTGCAGGAGTCGCTGGGTGAGGTCCTCTGGCCTGTGTGAGGCAGGAGTTCAGTCTAGATGAGCCTCTGGCCTGGCTATCTGTGAAATGGGCGTAAGTAACATGCACACTCAGGGTGGCAGAGTGGCGTGGCATTCTTTGGCCACGTGGGGTAGGCTCCGTTCCCAGGTACAGCTGGGTGAGACCAGCCCCATCAGCTACTAGCAGTCGTTTAGCTTGACCTTTGTTCCCTAACGTGCAGGAAATTCCCTTGGCTTCTCTAGAGCGATTCTCGTTTGTAACCGGTGTCACTGACTGGAATTGAGCAGCTGGCCTGTGAAAGTTGCACTGATTCAGATTCCCCTTCCTGACACTGGTTTATGTGCAACTAACACATCGCCTCTCGGGTGGGGCCCGGGGGGGTTTCCAGACACTGAGTTTAATGTGAACCACAGCCCCGCGTCTGACAGCAGGATCCCTGCACTCGGCCGAGATGCCGGGTACATGTGACAGCATCGGAAGCCATTTTTAAAAGCCGTGGCATGTTGTGAGTGAAAGTCGCTGGGCCGATCACACCACAGCTCATTGCAAGTCACTGGGCCTCGCGCGCCGACGTCGCTGCTGTGCTTCTGCAGCTCTCACCCGGAGACGGTGCGTTTCCTTCGTCAGCCAAAACCAGTACCCGGGATATTTAATCAATCAAATAACAATGACTGTACAGAGACAGCCTTTCCTCAGCCAGCAGCAAAATATATGGGTGACTCTGCATATGACTTATTTCCAAGTAGCGTTCAGGGTCTTTCCACCCATCCAGAATCACTGTTCAGAGCAGCATCCACATGTGCCGGTTCCCCGGCTGGCTCAGTGAATGGCCTGCGGCGGGCGCTGGGCTCTGCACCCACAGCTGTGACTTCCCAGCATTACGATGTGGTTCTAGCCTCCGGAGACCAAGGTCAGGTGAGCAATGAGGCACCTGGGGACCCGGCCTCCTGTTTTAAGCCATCAAGCCCTGATTCATTTTGCAACCCTAAAGTTCCCGGAGTTGATGCATTTTAACTGTCCTCTGGTTTTTATCCTGATCCTTTATGCTGGGAAAGTGTCCTGTGAGAACTCAGCTACATGATCCACGCCAAACACAGGCGCTGCGATTCCCACGAGGCTGCCTCCAAAGGCGTGGATAGCTGGGACCCCTCTGATTTCCTCTGCCAGCCCGCCAGGAAAATCCCCTCTCCGCGGCAAACCGAGCGTGACTCTGGTAGCTGAGGTGCCAGCTCTGAGCAGTTTCTCAGTGATTGGTGAATGGCTAATCCGAGTCTCTCGTTGCCCCAAATGAGCAATGCACTGGGACCTGCTGCAGACCAGGAGTCAGTGACCTGGGGCCAGGCCAGGGTGGGGATTTGCTGCTGGCGGGAGCAGAGTCTCAGTGTAGTGGGACCCGCTGACTCAGGGTAGAGCTCCGGGCACAGCTCCCTGCAACGGCAGCTCTGTGGCCCTTTGAAAGGATGGGAAGTGGCTCCTCCCCATCACACACGCTTGTGGGTCACGCGCTGCCGGCTGGGCACAGCAGCCACAAGCAGGCTGTGCCCCTGAGTTTCTGGTTGTTGCCTGTGGGGAGCACGTACAGAGGGGCAGGAGGCGACTGCCCGGCATTCCTGAAGGAACTTCTCTGCTTGCCCAGTGCACAGAGACCTTCAGAAGGGCACGTGGAGAGACAGGCCAGGTGGTTTCTACCTCAGAGGCCAGAGCATGTCTACACTATAGAATCAGGTCACAGCTCCCGCAGGAATGGAAGCGGTGGTTCACCTCCCCACTAGCGCCTCCTGTTGGTGGGTGGAAGAACTCGACGAAGAATTTGGTGATATAGGAAATCCTGTGCGAATAACCTCCCGAGACCATGCTGAGCCATACCGTATGCAAACACTTCTAGCAAGAGCCCCGGGAAGAGACTAGCTTCAGATTTATGCAGATTCAGAGAACATCATTCCCTCTTCACTGCGCACTGCTTTTCCAGGTACCGGGAATGAATGTACTTGGAAGACACAACATGTCACAGCGTTATCGAGAAGTGGACGTGCCCTTTGCCCATTTCGGTGTTCCAGAACAATGGGATTCAAGTCCTGCCCAGTGAAATATGATTGTGATGCTATTAGTAGCAGCTCACATTCCCCGCAAGCGAGTGGCGAGGCTCCCCGGGCACAGACAGTGGCAGACTGGGATGCATGGGAAGGGGATGGAGGGGAGTCAGTGCACCCAGGACATACGGGAGGCCTCTCCCCAGGCAGGGTCATTCCCAAGCTCCGAGCCACCATCATCCCTGAGGCCCATGATCCCTGGGGTGACAGGCCCCTTGTCCCTCCCTTGCTCTTGCATTAACACAACCCTTGAGAAAGAATCCTGATAACGGGCCATGCGCTGGCTCTGACGTCTCTGCTCATTTCCCCGCCCATGCAATGACAACATACCTGCTCCTCTAGGGCTGCCTTGAGACGGTGGGTAGCAAACATAGTGCCGTAAAACGCAGCATCGCATCGATACAGGCCATAAGCATCAGTGCTGGTACCTGGATCAGAACATCTGCGTCAACAGGTTGGATTGTGCATTGGGTCGGCTTTTTCATCCTTACGCCTGTTCCTCCCCACACGACAGAGCAGGGTCTGCACGCACGGCAGAGGAGAGGGTGTGGCTGCAGCGTGGAATGAATTCCCAGGCAGCCACCCTGACTCGGATTGTAATAGAAACAAAGAACGCACCTTGTCCTCACCACCGGGTGCTCCCCAGCCTATGTGCCCATCTGGCCGAGGGAGGCCCAGCGCCAAGCTGCCTCTGCGAGCAGTCTGACCTATCTGGAGACAAGGGGCCAATACAAACCTATCAAGCCTGTCTACAAGGAGTATAAGATGCGGCTAAATTAGGATTTGGTCACACTCATAATTTTTATTCTCCTGGGACGAGACGCGAATTAGATGCCTGGGGAGTAGTAGGAGCCACGTCACCATTGTTTGGTTCAGAAAGGTTAATAGTGTAAACTTGTGTAAAAATTAGGAAATACGTTAATTATGTGTTAAAATAATAAGCCGAGAAAGCAGCTAATCCACTTTGTAATATATGGAGAACTGCCCCCCCCATGACCCCACCCCAAAAAGATTTACAGTTTTTCTGTGCATGAAATTGCTGCATTGTTTAATGAAATCCAAATTAAAATGAGTAAATTGTTTTTTATAATGATCAAGCCAGAAATTGTTGTGTGGGGAAAATAATTTGTCTTGTTTATTAAAAATATGTTTTGGACAGAGTAATCCAAATATTAGTACGTTTGGAATTAGGAAAAGTGCCTGATATGATTATGAACAAATAACTATTAAATCGGTATTGCCTTAATTGTACACACACTGATGAAGGACGAAAGACTGAATGTCTTCAAATGTGTGAGAAATTGTCCTTTGGGGCAGTGAGGAATTTGGGATCAGTGACACCTCCTAACCATACTTCCTGTTATTTATCAATGACCTGCACTGTGTATCATTATTTGTGGTTTTTTTACAGCCTCACTACTCGTTTTTAACTTGAACGCAGATGCGTTTGCTGACGTGCTCTCGTTCAAGCCACAGACCATCTCCAAGAAAACATCCACCAAGAAAGGTTGAGGGTACATCCCTAGGAGACACAGACACGGAACGCCCCGCAGACCTCCTGTAGTTCTGTGGAGGGGCTTCAGTACGTCTCTTGCTGTAATGTGTTTGAAGTGCTCATGCCTGTCTGTGGCCAACCTGCGTGGGACCAAAAGCACAACCAATCAGAGGAACATCCCCAGTGCGACTGACACAATGACCAGTGTGACTGACAATGAAAGACACCAGTGGAGAGAGTGGTCTGTGAGAATGATGGATGCTGTTATAGTGATTAATAGAAAAAATATTATATTGGCATGAACTGCTCTGTTAAATACCCCAGTTTTTGTGTTAGTTTAACAATATACATCATGACTGGCCATACAGCAATTTTTCCAGTATTCAAGTTTGTTAATGATACTATAATTGATTTTACCCTAAATTACCAGAATTTAGTAGAACAACTTATTCCAGAGTTTAGAATACCTCTTTTAAAATTAGAGCTTAATTTAAAAATTTTCTTAAAAGGAAAGAAATCCATGCAATTGAAATTGGTAATAAGGTTTAAAAAACAAAAATAAGTTAAAGTAATTGTTTAATTAATGATGAGGTGTTAGTATTTTTGTGAATAAAAATTAAATTTAAAAAAATATTGTGTCGGGTATTGCCAGTGTAATAATGCGCAGAGCATGAGGCTGCTTGTGTAATAAAGTTAAAATGATCAATAGCTTTATTGCTAAGTGAAGCAGTACTAAAGGCCAGCCCTTATTACTTCATGAGAGGGGCAGCTGTAGCCTAGAGAAGTGGGGCTGGGTTGTGTTAAGTAGAAGGGTGTTAAGTGTAAGCACAAATTAGGCTTTGGGCTATGTTAGGCTAAGCGCAGAGGAGAATGGGAAACTGAGCTCGTTAGCGTGAGTGAAGGCTGGAGACGAGAGATGGGAACCCTGAAGTTAGCAAGGACAGGACCCCGGGTCATGCTGGGGCTGTGTTTTGGTTAGAACGGGGCTTTAATGAGTGTTTTTGAGGAGTTTGAATGTTTTATCAAAATACTGTCTATATCGATAGCACGGAAAGGACACCGGTGCAGATGTTAATTTACATAACGTGTACTGTAAAGAGGTGGCAGAAATGTGACTATGGTAATAGCAGGTTTGATGTTAATTAGTATTATAGGTTATAAAAGGAGTAGCCTTGCTAGAGTGCAGGAGAGCTCCTATTAATATCCAAAGGGGCCCGGTAGCCCCCAGGGCTGCGAGTCTCTTCCCCACTCTGTTGCCAGTGGACTGATCACCCATTGACACACATACACGCCCTTCCGTCCGAGTGTGAGTATAACTGAAGGACCTGGGTAAGTGGTAACCACACGCCTGTCTGCTTAACCAGCCATTTTTCTTTTAAGTAAAGTTTGGTTCTATCATTCAAAGCATCATCCAGAGCCCTCTGCTCAATTAAATTGTCTGTAACCGACCTAGAGGCTGGAACCCGAAAGCTAAGCTTGGTTTATTGCGTTCTTAGCTTGAACAATTACATATTAATTCCAGATGGGGGTGGTTTTCAGCCTCGATGCATTTCACTGACAAAAGATTTTCAGAGGTTTCTCCTGCTCTCATCCCCACTGAGATTTGTCGAACCAGCATCTGAAACGCGGCTCAGGAAGCTAGCTCGTCTCTAGCCGCCAGTTTGTGCTGTTCCAAACCTTTAGAAAGTGGAGCAGCTCGCTACAAGGACCAGCTGACGCTGACCCCCTGGGGTAATCGGCAACACAAAACACTGGAAAAGCACCTGGCAATTAACGGCTAGGTCCTGAGCCAAGCTCCGCTCTCCTTACGCCTGTGCAGTCCCAGAGTAACTCCACTGAGGTTCACTGGCTGGGCACAGAATCGGACCCAGTGTCAATGGGACAGGGTCACAACCGTTAGCCCCCCAGGGTCAGGTTGACAGAGCCCGATGTTAATTGCAGTGGAAATGTGGAACGGGGGGGGGGGGGCAGCTGTCCCCCCTCTCATGCTGCTGTAACTCTCCATTGCAGTCCTTGGCCCCGTCAGCCCTGGAGGGATTGGAACCCTGATCACAGCCGTAGCACCCAACGTGGGCGTGTGAGAGCCGGGCAGAGACACCAATCAGTCCCATGTGCCTCCGAATGGGGCAACAGCCACAAAGCAAAGCAGAAGCAGAGTCTGCGAAGCAGGCTGCACCTTCACTGTTCCTTCAGCTAACAACCCCCAGCGCTAGTACCGCCAGCGCCAGGACAGGTGGGAGAGACCGCACGGCTCTCCACAGGGCCAGCTCCAGGCACCAGTGCAGCAAGCGCGTGCCTGGGGCGGCAAGCCGCAGGGGGGCGGCCGGTAGCTTCGAGGGCGGCAGTCAGGCTGCCTTTGGCGGCGTTTCTGCAGGAGGTCACCGTTCCCACGGATTCGGCGGCGGGAACTCCGACAGCGCGGGACCAGTGGAACGCCCGCAGGAACACCGCTGAATCCGCAGGACCGGCGACCTCCCGCAGAAACGCCGCCAACGGCAGCCTGACTGCCGTACTTGGGGCACCACAAAATATAGAGCTGCCCCTGGCTCTCGGGGCCTGGCTCTCCGCTCACTCGCACCCGGGCCTGGCGGTGTCAAGCCATTCACCGTGTTTAACTGGGGCCTGAGATCAGAAGCAGGCCCCGGGAGAGAAAACAACCTCTATGGCTTTTGCAACAGGCAGTGCCGAGACTGCCCTAGAAACCCAGCTGTGGATCCATTTAAATGACCAGTGGGGGGCAATCCTGACCCCACTGGAGTCAGTCACTGCCTGGTGGGGCTGCAATTCGGCGCGGGCTGTGAACGCGTCCCAGCCTTGCCAGCCCACAGCCGTGAGGTCAGTACAGGTCATGATCCAACAGAGCCC
This sequence comes from Macrochelys suwanniensis, assembly GCA_033296515.1. Classification (NCBI taxonomy): domain Eukaryota; kingdom Metazoa; phylum Chordata; order Testudines; family Chelydridae; genus Macrochelys; species Macrochelys suwanniensis. Next base: position 935,144 of record CM065783.1, on the reverse strand, counting down.
TCTGATTGTCACCGCCCCTAGTGTGCGTGTCCAGCGTTAGGAGCCTCTAACGCTCTGAATTTCACAGGCCCAGGGCGCTCACTGCAATGGGAGCGGTGGGGGCTCAGCACTTCTGGAGATCACACCCCAGGAACCTCAGGCTGGGAACCCCAGAATGGCTGCACCCGAAATGACAGGCCACCTCTGAAAAGTTGGGCCGTTATAATGTTCTAAAACCAATTCCTCTCCCCTAAAGATGCTACCTGCCTCCTCCCGCTCAGAGCAATGAATGGGCTAGATTGCTTGGCCACACCAGGAACCTTTTCCATGTGAACCGTTCCTCGCCCCAGACTCGCTCTGCATCGATCCTGGTGGCTGTTGACTATGCACCCTAGTACTGTAAAGTGTTTCTTACGGCTCGTTCACGTCTTGCTGTTGCAAACCATTTCAGAGCCTTAGTATTAAAGGCACAGAACAGAAATTCAAGCCAAGCCCAGCTCTCACACTGCATCCAAGGTTTCGCTCCCACGCTGGAGAGAACGGAGTCAAAGGTGTGAATATTGTAAACCCTTCGATTTCAGCATGCGTGTGATTTTCAGTTCTGAAAGTGACAAGATGTCAACGGCAATCGATTCATGGGCGGGGGGGGGGGGGCTTTGCACATAGCGATCTGCTGGCAACCAAGGATTTGTTTTTGTTTCCGTGTGTTTGTGTGCAATGCGGTAGAAACAGCATCTCTGAGAATTTGCCAGCCTAATGAAAACAGGAAGCAGCAGGGGCGTGCACGTGGCGGGGGGTGGGCAAGCAGGGGCATGGGGGCCTACCCAATAATTGGCAGGAGCTGACAGTTCCTCTGGCCCCAGAGCCACGACAGGGACACAGAACACGCCCCTCCAAAAGTGGTCACATTTAAATTCCTGCGCACGCCCCGGGAAGCAGTTACCTCCCCCACCCCGACTAATTCATGGATGGGGGGAGAAGTTTCCAAAAGCTCTCATCCCCAAGCTGCTCCCACTGCAACCCCTCGCAGGGGATTTCCAGAAAAGGTCGGTGTTGGTGTAACTCTGTGCCCACCGCAGTCAACCCGCTTAGAAGCGTGGTGAAAAGGCACTTTGAGTGCAATTCTAATAGCAATAATAGAGCCATGTTAATTAACTAATCAATCCATCAGTACTGATGGTTTCATTAACAGTGTTTTACACTTAAACCCCAGCACCCCCACTCTATTGCAGGGGGGCTGTTGTCTCATGTTTACTGGCTCTGTATTCTGTATCCATGTGCAAAGAAGTGGCTTTCTCCCCAAGGTTAGGTGGCAATGCTGAGCACTAGTGTCCATCCAGGGCGCTAAGGAACAGGCTCTAGTCCAGCCATCTGCTGTGGGCAGGAAGTGCCTCTACCCAGAACCATCAGGAACAAGAGCTAAAATAACAAAATCTCTGAGTTCAACTTGCAAGCCCAGGAAGCGAGGGGAGCTCCCTTCCCCGTCCCTGCGACACTCAGTGAGTGACATCAGCAGGGCTCCCTTCGGCCGCCCACCAGAGCGCTCTGTTGCCTCTAATGCAGCCAGGCTGATTCATCCAGTGCCCGCTGTGTAGGGACCTGGGTGTCTCCACCCGCTCACCCAGTGGAAATGGCGCAGACGGGGAGGCGGATAAATCCCCGGGGGCTGAACACCAACACAGCCCAGTGATCTCTGCGGGTTAGATGTGGCCACTGCACACAAGCAGCTGCTTCCAGCGAGGTGTTTCTCGTGTATTAGACAAACACCACGAGAGGCCAGCCCAGAACGTGAGCACAAAGTGTTGCCATCTGCGGCCTGCCCAGTGATGCCAGTGACGTGAGTTGGTGGGCTCGGTCCAGTCCCCAGTGGCCTGGTGTGTCTGACACAAACCGCCTGATAAGCAGCCTGGCCTCAGAAGGTCTTGACTCACCCATCCTGGGAGCCAGAGCAGGACCCTCCCCTGCTTTCTCTGCTCTGGCCGCCTTGCAACTCCTGCAGTGTAACAAGGGAGGGAAGCTCCGGGGTGGACGCTGAGCTCACTCACACGGGCGTGAAGCCGGAGTGCGAGTCCTCTGGGGATCGGAATCGGTGGGGTTCCTCCGGCATTAAGACAGACCAGCCTCACCCTGCTAGTACCTGCCTCGGTGAAACAGACTCTACCAGACTCCTGGGCTGTGACAGAATCCCAGACCGGTAGCCCAGGCCGGAGGTACAGTCGGTTCAGTCCCAGCATCAGGCCCCTGTTGGGCTACGTTGCTCCGCACAGGCTCGTTACTGCTCCTGATGTGATTACGCTGGATCTGCCCTGATCGGTCTCTCTCACCCCCTAGGCAACACATGATTCCAAGGTGCTAATGAGCCTGGAGAAGCCCAGATCCCCCAGTGCCTCCGGACTGCAGCCTCACCAGCCTCCCAGGTTCACGCTCAGGAATCAGGCCCCCACAAGCAGGCGATTTTTGAAAAAGAGTAAAGTGAGGTCTCGGTTCCCTCGGTCTCCGTCTGCAGGGCTGGCCCCAGGGCCACTGGGGAGGGACGTGTCAGAACCCAGAGCCTCCCCCTCCCAGCACAGCCTGTCTTCGGAGTGTCCATAACCCGCAGCCAGGGGGCCCCCGAATGCTCAGCTTGGGCCATTGCAGAAGCAGGACACCGGAAAGGCCACAGGGCCCAGCCCCTGCGCTGCCAGATGCAGAGCCAGGGAATGGGCTGGCCACGAGCAGGGGCAGAGAGCACGGGAGCCAGGGGAGCAGTGATTGCCTCAGTCCCTAACAGGCCGTCAGTATCAGCTCTCTGGCCCTTCCAGACCCTGCAGGGTCCGTGCAGAGCCGGCATCGGCGCATGGCGCAGGGAACGGGGCTGGGCTCGTGGTCTGGGACAGAGTGAGCCACATTCTCCAAATGCAGGTGGCTCCGAATCCTCCCAGAGCACTGAGGCCAGCAGGACTATATAGAAACCCTGCTCTGCCAAGCCGCCAGGGCTGTGGGAGGAGCAGATCCTTCCGAATTAGCAGCTCGTGTGGGCAGGGAGGACGCTGAGCCTGGAGTGGCACTGCCGTTGCAGCTAGGTTGCTGCCCTCTGTTTGTTCAGGTGAGCTCATTGCACATACAGCATCGCTGCACCTGAGAGTGAGAGCGGAGCTCCATGACAGAGTCAGACTGCCCCAGGCCCAGCAGTTACTGCTCCGGCATCCCCCCTCCCCTCTCCGTGCCTGCCAGGGGGGTTTGCCTGGGCGCCGTATTTTCTGAGGCTGCAGTTCCAGAGTATCTAAGAATGGGAGCTGGGATGCAGAGAGGCCCTTATCTCAATGCACTCCAGTAATGGTGAAAAACAGACCAGTTTACACAAGTGTGGAGAGCCATCACTAGCCATTTCTGTTCAGCAGCATTGATGATTAAGGAAATATTCCTAATCCCCCCAGCCCCCGGGAAGTGAGGCGCCCTGACAAAGGAACCAGAAAAGGAGACAGAAAGACCAAAAAGAGAAAATATTGTGTAATTTTAAGAAAAATTGGCCTCCCCTATATTTCTAGGTGAAGATGAGTTAGTGACAGTGCATGTTCTCTGTCTAATACTGGGTCATTTCTATGAATCATAGAATCATAGAATCTCAGGGTTGGAAGGGACCTCAGGAGGTTCTAGTCCAACCCCCTGCTCAAAGCAGGACCAACCCCAACTAAATCATCCCAGCCAGGGCTTTGTCAAGCCTGACCTTAAAAACCTCTAAGGAAGGAGATTCCACCACCTCCCTAGGTAACCCATTCCAGTGCTTCACCACCCTACTAGTGAAAAAGTTTTTCCTAATATCCAACCTAAACCTCCCCCCCTGCAACTTGAGACCATTACTCCTTGTTCTGTCATCTTCTACCACTGAGAACAGTCTAGATCCATCCTCTTTGGAACCCCCTTTCAGGTAGTTGAAAGCAGCTATCAAATCCCCCCTCATTCTTCTCTTCTGCAGGCTAAACAATCCCAGTTCCCTCAGCCTCTCCTCATAAGTCATGTGCTCCAGCCCCCTAATCATTTTTGTTGCCCTCCATTGGACTCTTTCCAATTTATCCACATCCTTCTTGTAGTGTGGGGCCCAAAACTGGACACAGTACTCCAAATGAGGCCTCACCAGTGCTGAATAGAGGGGAATGATCACGTCCCTCGATGTGCTGGAAATGCCTCTACTTATACAACCCAAAATGCCATTAGCCTTCTTGGCAATAAGGGCACACTGTTGACTCATATTCAGCTTTTCGTCCACTGTAACCCCTAGGTCCTTTTCTGCAGAACTGCTGCCCAGCCATTCGGTCCCTAGTCTGACTCAAGGTTTTTTCCAGAAGGGCTTTTCCCCACAACCTGCCAGTTCATTAGTTTTGCATAAACTAAAGCTAAGAAACGTGGAAACTAAAATTAAATAAAATATTTTTGAATGACAAATACAAATCAGATGCCTGGTTCTGCTTCCAGGGGCATCCCCAGTGGCTGTTTTCCCTGCTCTCTCCCGCTTTGGATTCTCTTCTGCACAGGGCTCAGATACACGGGTCATAGATAGAAGTGTTGGGTGTGTAGCTAATGAATAATGGGCAAATTAGATGAATAAGAACAGCCAGGCGGGGTCAGACCAGTGGTTCATCTAGTCCAGTGTCCTGTCTTCTGACAGTGGATGGTGCCAGATACTTCAGAGGGAATGAACAGAACAGCCAAGCTATGGAGTGATCCGGTCTCAGCTGCCAGTAGTCAGAGGTTTTATAGTCTGGGGGAGCAATGTTCTCTTTTAAAAAGATCTGAGCAGCATTTGTTAGTGCTGCATTATGGATCATAGACATAAGAGCTACTTATGTGTCATCTGCTCCAGCTCCTATTACCGTGAAGAGCACTCTCTGTGTGTGCGAGTTTGTGCTGTGTGTCTCTCTGTGTGTGCCTGGATCATGCTGCAGCCCTGCAGCTGGTGTCAGCAGGTGACGACTGGGCCAGCAGTGGCAATTGTGAGCGTAATATTATTATTTTACGCATATGGGCCCAGAGCTCCAGTCACGGCCCAGTTCCCTGGTGCCAGGTGCTGCTCAGACAGAACGAAAAGGCCCTGTCCCAAAGGACTGACAAGCTAAGACTCTCTGACTCCCACCATGATGAGTGTATCACGTAAATGCAAGCCCTTTGAGAGCACTAGCGAGGAGCACACACTTGACGTAAGGCTCTAAGGTGTATTCACCCATTACGGCTCACCGCATCCCTGGGAAGTAGGTGAGTTTCACTCCTATACTCCGAAAGGGGACCAGCGTGGGGGAATTCTGTTACCCCCAGGGAGCCACCCCCCCAAACACACGCCTGCAGCCAGCGTCCCAAGGCTGCCGGCCCGCTGCGCAGGGGATGAACCCTGGCCTGCGCTCCAGGGTGGAGGAGACAATCCAGGAGCTTCATGCCCAGGCCCATCTCACCAACCTGCCTCCCTGTGAGGAGGACTCAGCAAGCCCAGTCCCAGCAAAGGCCAGGTGTGTTCCCCTCCCTCTTGCACAGAGCTCCCAGTCTCCTCTCGGTTATCCTGGGGGTTAGAGGGCTTGGACTCTAAGCTACAGGAAGCTGCTAGGAACGAACTGACCAGCGCAGACTGGGGTCGTGTCTGCGTCTACCTACATACAGCAGCCGGGTCGCGACTCCCCGGCTTGAAGCTGCTGCACCTGTAACGGTCGTCTCAGCAAACACACAGAACGGACCCACCAGAGCGTCGCTGCTGGGGTCTCCGGCCTGGCTTCCCGGGCCCACACAGCGAGCACTTCGCCCTGCCAAACGTTTGGGCAAAATCCACAGCCTCTGTACTGACTGCCTCAGTCTGCGCTGACCAGCATCCGTCCGCCCAGCCAGGAAACACGCTGAAGTCGACAACACGTTTCGTCGCTGGAAAATGCCGTTTCGACAAAAACCCAAAACTTTCTGTGGAAAGGGTCGCTTTCAACACAACTCTCCACAGATCCAGGAGGGAACTGCTGGCCAAAACCAGAGCGGAAGCACACCAAGGAGCCAGGACGGAGCCTGGGGGTAGGCCCTGGATTTGAACCTGCCCCTTTGGTTTCAGGTGCGGGGCCGACACCAGACCAGTCCCAGTGTGGGGCGGGGGTGTCACGGAGTGTGGGTGAGTCCGCGCCTGCACCCCTCTTCCCCGGATTCACTGGGAGTCTCAGCCAGCCAGTAGAACAGAAGGTTTATTAGAGATGACAGGAACACAGTCCAAACAGAGCTTGTCAGTACAACCAGGACCCCTCAGCCGGGCCCTTCTGGGGGGCAGGGAGCTTAGACCCCAGCTCGGGGCTCCCTGCATTTCACCCCACAGCTCCTAACGGAGGCAGGGAGGCCAGACCCTGTCTGCCTCTCTCCCCTCCTCTCCAGCCAGTTCCAAACTGAAACTCTCCACCCTCTCTTCTCCCTTTGTCTCCTTCCGGGCCAGGAGGTCACCTGATCCCTTTGTTCTAACACCTTCAGCTCGCACCTATGCAGAGAAGGGGCCCAGACCATCAGTTGCCAGGAGACAGAATGTCAGCCCTTACCTGTCATCACACTGGGCCTCTAGGGCTCTGTAATTACACACATTTATTCCACCACCTAGAGACTTGGGGAAACTGAGGCCTAGAAACATTAAAAACAGTCCCATTCCGTCACAAGCTGAAATCTTCCGGAGATGCTGGCTGGACATTTCGGGGTGATCAGATCGGCCAACGTGGGACCCTGGCTGAGCCCTAGGAACCTGTTGCCGTGCTGAGCGCTGGCTAAGCTGTGCCTGAGGGAACAATGCTGCCCCATAGCGCTGGCCGTCAGAGAGGGCCCGGGGCCTGCTGCTGCAGTGCTCAGGAGTGCTCTGTTAGGTCAAGGGGGAACAGCTGGTGCTGGGGCGTGATGGAGCAAAGCCCACGTGCCGCTGATTTAGGGAAGCCCTCCCAGGTGTCGGCTGGGGCACACGGATTGGTTATGTGGGGCGCTGGTTTTGCCATAAGCAGCACCTGGCAAAGCCGCCTTTGGCTGGAGACCGGAGGGCAGGTCTGTGTCTGATCCCCAGCTGAGCAGAGCTGTGGAGCCAGGCGAGGACATCGGACTGGCCTCTGCCATGCCTGGCACTGTGAGACGGCTGATCGAGCGAGCCAGAGGGCAGCCACCCCATCCCAAAGCAATATTCCGTCCCAGTTTGGCTGGAGTCCAATACAGAGCACCCAGGACTATTCCAGGTGGAGTCACGGGACTGTGTGGTCATATCCGCTCCCACGGCAGTCCAGATGGTAGAACAGTGGTGCCCAGCAGAACCCGTGCTAGCCTGGCTGGCCATGGCCACGTTCTGGCTGCAGCCTGCAGACCTGGAGTTAAAGTGGGCCAGCTTTCATGGGATCACACTAGGGTGACCAGATGTCCCAATTTTATAGGGACAGTCCCGATTTTTGGGTCTTTTTCGTATATAGGCTCCTATTACCCCTCACCCCCTGTCCCGATTTTTCACACTTGCTGTCTGGTCACCCTAGATCACACAGTATAGAGACCTCTATGTCTGAGGCAGGCCAGTTGCTTTCGAGGACTGGATTTAAAACAGGCTGTCTAAGCCCTAAAGTGTATCCCCAGCGGGTCAGATTGCTGAGCACGGACTGAGCAGGGGCTGAGGACACAGCTGTGGGGTTTTTTGCTGATGACCTTAGGTGACAAGCAGACCTGCTCTTTGGTGAGCAGACAATGCTATGGGTGTGATGCTACGTTTCTATGTTTATGTACACGTGTATAAAAGGAGGTACGAGGCTCTGGCTGCAGAGTCTGGAATCCCCTGGCCTGTGTAGATGCATTAGGGGTGCAAACTACAAATATTTTGAAAGAATAGGCTCGGAACAGGCAGATCTTCCTGATAAGCAGCAATCACAGTACCAGTTATTGTTACACTAATAACACCTCCTGGATCTGTCCTGGCCCCAGGAGTGTCCTGGGGATGCACACGTGCCTAGGAGCGATTATTGGCTGGAGACGATGAATCCGCACAACAAACATGCCGGGAACCAGGAGAACCCACATGCCCTCTGGCTCCCATCCATTGCTGATCAGCTCGGGATCAGTGAGTCTCACCAGCCCTTTGCCTTGTAGGCTTCCTCTCAAAATGAAGGCAAATGCAAGGATCCTGGGGTCCATCTCAGAGTACGCTGCAAGGGGCGGGCTCCATCCTCGACTCCTCTCTACGGTGGGCGCCACTCAGCCGGAGCTGGACTCGCCCTTCCGTCTGCGGGACCAGTTACCCAAGGGACTGGCCCACCCTGGACTCGCTAGCCATCCCAGTGCAAGGTCTGGCTGAGCCTGCCTGGGCCATGCAGCCGCCTCTGGAGGCCACACCACCGCAGCGAGCACGGCCAGGTCACCCGTTAGGGGCTGGCCCGCAGACGCCAAAGCCTACAGGCCAGGCCAGCCCCCAGCTCTTGTCACTCAGCATCACTCCATTGACGACAGAGGGGAAGGAAAGGTGGGGATGGGTGGAACAGCCCGTCCTCTCATTACTTTGCCCACTAATTAGGCCTAATTTCCAACACACCAGTTCTGAGTCTCTCACGCTCCTTGTTTCCCAGGCACGGTCTCAGCACAGTCGCTAACCGGAGCCTTGTTTGGCTAGATCAGCCTCTCCGGTTTCTCTTATATACAGTTTGATCCAAGGGGCTGAGTTGGAATTTTGTTACCTTTCCCTGTCAGCGTTTAGCATTATCGGCACTGGGCCACTTTACAGACCTCGTCTCTCCACTTCCCACAGGCAGGCTCATGGTGGGGGGAGGGGGAACTAGGCCGCTTGGCCCCCGTCACTGCAAAACACTCCCGCCGGGTTTACACGGAGCTGCTCCTGATTCACGCTGGGGTCACTGTGGGCGGACGGGCCCCTGTCCCCCCACAGGCCGGGCTGCTGCTGGGGGTGTCGGCGGGGCACAGCAAAGGGGAAGGAGGGGGAGCGTGTGTCACAGCCCCCGCGCACTCAGGAATCATGAGCCAGGCCCCCACATCACGAGATCTTTAAAAACAATCAACGTTGGGTTCTATGGATTTGCCATCTGGTCCGGCCCTTCCAGGGTCACGTTTGGGGCCTTTCGGGGTCACGTTTCCCAGCTTTTCTCCTCAACCACAAGGGCTGGGACCGGGCTTGTTTAAGGAAGCCAAGATCCTCACTCAGCCCCAGGACTGCAGGAGATAGAGCTTTAAGGAAAACACCCAAATTCACGAGACTCGTGCTAAATAACATGAGCATCGGGCTCTGTGGCCAGTGGCAGGGGGGAGCCTGCTTAGCCTCCCTCCGGACAAGCCCTGGCCATTAACAGGGAACCAGCCAGAGCCGTAGAGGACACGCTGCGTGGAGCGGCCCATGGTGGCCAGGGAGGGAACAGGCCTGTGTCCATCTCTGCCTTGTTCTCTCATGCTGGGTTCTTGCTTTGTGAACAAACGTCTCCCCCAGTCACCAAAATCAGCCGCCTTCCTCCGCCAGGGCCCAAAGCCCAGGGAAAGCCCCCAGAGGGCGTCTAGCGGCTCCTGAGAGGGGGGACGACTCGGGCTTGTTCTCCGAATTTCTGGCTTCCAGCACTAATCGCCCTGCAAGAGCAATCCTGTGACTCCGGGCCCTGGCTGGGCTCCAAAGCGAGGCCCACGGCCCCTGAGCGCCTTGATTAATTCACTTTGCTGCGGGAACAGAAAACACCCCCTTTGTGTTCAGCAATAACATCTGTCATGTTAAACATCCCCTGACCAGCCTCACCAAAGGCGACATGCTGAGCAATTGGGAACATCTTGTTATAAGCGGCTGCGCGCTATAAATAGCACTCGCTGGTAGATCCATTCTCCCCTCGTAGCCCAGCTCCAGTGACCCCGGCTGTGCTCAGACAGCAGAAAACAGCCCTTGGGCTGGGAGGGCCCAGCCTGCTAGCAAGGCCCTTCACTGAAGCCAAGGTAGCAGCGCTGCGAACGGGTCGAGGGGGAGCTTTTCCTGCCTGGTATGGGGCGAGCTCAGTGCTCAAGGGGCCATAGCTTCAGACCAAGGTTTTCTGCTGGCGGGACGCCCCCGCCTTCCCCACTGTGGCTCCAGTGCTTGGCGACCCGCCGGCTGGCCTTCCCTGCTGCCTGGTCCCTCCTCATCTCCCACCTCAATGGCTGCAGCCCCTCCCTGGCCCCCAGCCCCCGCTGCTGTCCACGCAGAATGCAGCCTCTGCACCCGTCTCCCCTCCGGCTCCTTGGCCACATCAGCTGTCAGAGCGTGCGTGGCTCTGCCCCACCTGCGTATCTGCCAGGGTCGCATCGCCCCACCCGCCACAGCCTGGCTGCCTCCTTCATCTGCGTCGCCCACAACTGCCTCTGCGGTTCCTTCCTCCCTGCGCCCAGCCTGTCGGTCTCCCTGCCGGGCCGCTCCCCTCCACCCCGCTGCTCGGACTCCTGCAAAGGAGCAGCCTGCTGCCAGAGCCCGGGCGGAGAGGCAGCGGTGGAGATGGGCTGAGACAGACTGGAAAGGGAACCAGCCAGGCCTGTGCCAGCCCCACCCTGAGTGACGCCTCTGCTGAGAGCTGGACCCCATCTCCTGGCGTCTGTTTAGATCGTGAGCTACTTGGGGCCAGGACTGTGTCTTCCTGGGGGTCTGTGCCGGGCCTGGGACGGCCGGGTCTCTCCTGTAATCACGATGATCGCTTTTGCTGTGACATTTCCCTTCTGTAACAATATCATACAAGCGACAAAGGGTCCTGTGGCACCTTATAGACTAACAGAGGTATTGGAGCATAAGCTTTCGTGAGTGAATACCCACTTCGTCGGATGCAAGCAGTGGAAGAAGAAGTGGGTATTCACCCACGAAAGCTTATGCACCAATACGTCTGTTAGTCTATAAGGTGCCACAGGACCCTTTGTCACTTCTACAGATCCAGACTAACACGGCTCCCCCTCAAATATCATACAATTCAAACAGCCCCTTTCACCAAAGGACCCCACATCAACCAATCTATCTACCCAGTAAGCCAGCCCTGAAATGCGGCTGCCTCTGGGTTGAGTGGCCCAGCAATGTGACGGTACACAGCACCACAGTTTAGGACAGGAAGTGAAGAAGGATTTTTAGGCAGGCAGAGCGCAGGTCCCTACACCCAGCGGTGGCCAGGACTCTGGGGCTAACCAACCTCTCACCACTGCAGTAAGCGCCACAGGGCCCCTGCGTGGCCCCAGGGCAGGGAGAGGGAGGGAGCCACAAACAGCGCTCAGCACAGGACAGAGCTCTGTGACGAACTAGGACTGTTGTTAAGGTTTCCCTGAGTACTGTGTGGGTGCCTCGGTTTCCCCTATGCAGTGCTTGAGTATCTAGGTGGTGGGACAACGGTGCATGATTGTTACAAAGCCCTAGAAGGCAGGGGTGGGCAGAGGCCTGGACACAGAGAATGGCCCTGTCTCCTGGCAACAGATGGCCCGGCCCCTCCCCTGCAAAGGTGAGAGCTGAAGGTGTTGGAACAAAGGGATCAGGTGACCTCCTGGCCCCGGAAGGAGACAAAGGGGGAGGAGGGGCTGGAGAGTTTCAGTTTGGAGCTGGCTGGAGAGGAGGGGAGAGAGGCAGACAGGGTCTGGCCTCCCTGCCCCGTTTGGAGCTGTGGGGTGAAATGCAGGGAGCCCCCAGGCTGGGGTCTAAGCTCCCTGCCCCCCGGAAGGGCCCGGCTGAGGGGTCCTGGATGTACTGACAAGCTCTGGTTGGACTGTGTTCCTGTCATCTCTAATAAACCTTCTGTTCTACTGGCTGGCTGAGACTCCCAGTGAATCCGAGGAAGAGGGGTGCAGGGCCGGACTCACCCACACTCCGTGACAAGCTCGTTCTCTGACTGTCCAATGGGCCCGGGCTTTTGTGGCTTGGCTGGAGCCTCTGGCTGGCTCCTCTCAGCGGCTCCCCCGAGTGGGGCTCCGGGAAGCCCCGTGTTATCTATGCAGATTCGGAACTGCAGGCTCGTGAGAGAGGGGCCCAGGAATCCCTCAGCGCCCTGCAGGGAGAGGGGCCAGGAGCAGGCGTGGGGCCCTGGAGCACGCTGGGGCTGAGTGCCACACGCAGGATCCCCAGCCCCACACATTCAAACCCCAGGGCGCAGGCCGCATGATCACCAGATTTGCTTGAAAATGTCACGGTTTTAAACCCACCAGACGCCGATCTGTTCTTTGCCCTCAGCGTCTGAGCCTTCAGGTCAGGCCTGGGTCAAGGTTTCAGGCTTTTCTCTGCAGACACGAGGGCTGGAAACTCACTTTTCACCAACGGAAAACCGATTTTCCCATAGTCACAGGACTCCTGGCACTGGGGCTTTAAGCAAAACTCCCTATATTGGCCCTGTGATCAAATCACGAGAGCCTCCATCCCTGCATGCTATGGGAGCTCTGCATTCCTTACTCACGTGCGGCCGGGCAGGGCTACTCGCAGGGGCCAGGCTGGCATGAGCAGGGCCCTGGGGGCCAAATGCTCTTTGAAAAGGAATCAAAAGGTGAATGAGCATCAGTGGGCCGGGGCTGTGGCCCCGAGGGACCGTTGCCCGGGTGCTCGCAGTGAAGGGCTCAGGGTGACTTGCCGAAGCATTGCCCAAACTGCTTCAGGGCCCATTGCTGGCACAGCTCTATGCTGCTTTCCTGGGCTGGCAGGACGCAAAAATAACCAAACTGGCTGAGCTAGGCCGCTCCTGCCGTTACCCTGGTAACTCACCCAGCAGCCCAGCCGGCTTCTGCCAGACCTTTATATATAGCTCAAAAGTGGGAAAGTGACACGTCCCTGCCTTGGCTGTAACACACACGGACTGAGCTGGCTGAAGGCTGCACCCCTGAGAGCGCCCTGGTGCAGAGCTCCCCATCCTCCAGCAAGCCCTGAGAGCGCCCTGGTGCACAGCTCCCTGTTCTCCCGCGAACCCTGAGAGCGCCCTGGTGCAGAGCTCCCTGTTCTCCAGCGAGCCCTGAGAGCGCCCTAGTGCAGAGCTCCCTGTTCTCCCGCGAACCCTGAAAGCGCCCTGGTGCAGAGCTCCCTGTTCTCCCGTGAGCCCTGAGAGCGCCCTGGTGCAGAACCCCCCGTCCTCCCATGAGCCCTGAGAGCGCCCTGGTGCAGAGCTCCCTGTCCACCAGCGAGCCCTGAGAGCGCCCTGGTGCAGAGCTCCCTGTTCTCCCGTGAGCCCTGAGAGTGCCCTGGTGCAGAGCTCCCTGTTCTCCCGTGAGCCCTGAGAGCGCCCTGGTGCAGAGCTCCCTGTCCTCCAGCGAGCCCTGAGAGCGCCCTGGTGCAGAGCTCCCTGTCCTCCCACGAGCCCTGAGAGCGCCCTGGTGCAGAGCTCCCTGTCGTCCAGCGAGCCCTGAGAGCGCCCTGGTGCAGAGCTCCCTGTCGTCCAGCGAGCCCTGAGAGCACCCTGGTGCAGAGCTCCCTGTCCTCCCGTGAGCCCTGAGAGCGCCCTGGTGCAGAGCTCCCTGTTCTCCAGCGAGCCCTGAGAGCGCCCTGGTGCGGAGCTCCCTGTTCTCCAGCGAGCCCTGAGAGTGCCCTGGTGCAGAGCTCCCCGTCCTCCAGCGAGCCCTGAGAGCGCCCTGGTGCAGAGCTCCCTGTTCTCCAGCGAGCCCTGAGAGCGCCCTGGTGCAGAGCTCCCCGTCCTCCAGCAAGCCCTGAGAGCACCCTGGTGCAGAGCTCCCTGTCGTCCAGCGAGCCCTGAGAGCGCCCTGGTGCAGAGCTCCCTGTCGTCCAGCGAGCCCTGAGAGCACCCTGGTGCAGAGCTCCCTGTCCTCCCGTGAGCCCTGAGAGTGCCGTGGTGCAGAGCTCCCTGTTCTCCAGCGAGCCCTGAGAGCGCCCTGGTGCGGAGCTCCCTGTTCTCCAGCGAGCCCTGAGAGTGCCCTGGTGCAGAGCTCCCCGTCCTCCAGCGAGCCCTGAGAGCGCCCTGGTGCAGAGCTCCCTGTTCTCCAGCGAGCCCTGAGAGCGCCCTGGTGCAGAGCTCCCCGTCCTCCAGCAAGCCCTGAGAGCACCCTGGTGCAGAGCTCCCCGTCCTCCAGTGAGCCCTGAGAGCGCCCTGGTGCAGAGCTCCCTGTTCTCCCGTGAGCCCTGAGAGCGCCCTGGTGCAGAGCTCCCTGTTCTCCAGCGAGCCCTGAGAGCGCCCTGGTGCAGAGCTCCCCGTCCTCCCACAAGCCCTGAGAGCGCCCTGGTGCAGAGCTCCCCGTCCTCCAGCGAGCCCTGAGAGCGCCCTGGTGCAGAGCTCCCTGTTCTCCAGGGATCCCTGAGAGTGCCCTGGTGCAGAGCTCCCTGTTCTCCCGTGAGCCCTGAGAGCGCCCTGGTGCAGAGCTCCCTGTTCTCCCGCGAGCCCTGAGAGCGCCCGGGTGCAGAGCTCCCTGTCCTCCAGAGAGCCCTGAGAGCGCCCTGGTGCAGAGCTCCCTGTCCTCCAGAGAGCCCTGAGAGCGCCCTGGTGCAGAGCTCCCTGTCCTCCAGCAAGCCCTGAGAGTGCTAGGCAGGGAGCCGAGCAGACCTCTCCAGTGGACCAGCCAGGACGAAAGAGCGAGGTCTGCTCGGTGCGGCGCTCCGGCTGCGCTGACGGGCTGCGGCGCTGGCCCCAGCAACAGTAGAGTCACGCTGCAGGGTGCTCGGGGACTGAGCCTGCGGGCGCACACACGCTGACTGTGCTTCAGACGCCCCGTCCAGCATAGAGCCGGCGCTGCTGGGACTGCAGAGCCCTGGGCCTGGCTGAGCCCACCGACTCCTGGTTTGAATGCACGCTAGGACGGGGACACAGACGTGAAAGCTAGAGCCTGGGCCACGTTGTAAATCCCCCCCGCCCCTTTTCTTTCGCTCTGTAATTCATTAAATCAAATAATCATCTCGGCTCACTTCATGGCACACCGATCACGCAGCCACGAGTGCACGGATGTGTGTGCACAAACCTCTCTGCCTTCGCTACAGCACTGTGGTCTCTCCCTAGGACAGTTACAGGTGTTTTTAAACTCTTGGCTTGAGGATGTGGATTCTCTCCGGGTCTGCCCTACAAGCAACGAGCTACTTGGCTCCCAGGGCACCAGGCACTTGCCATTAAAAAGCAGGTGACATAATTGGCTTGTCACATCCATGCTTGACAATTCAGGCATCGGTGCATGGCAGACTAGCCTAAGATTAACAAAGTCGCTAAAAGACTTAAATGGCTGGACCCCGGTCAGCCCTGTGCAGGGGCTTGAACGTGAATGATTCTCCTGCAGCGCACCTGCCGGCGAGGAACAAAGAACTAAGGGCTTTCATGCAAGCGAATGCACAGGAAATGAGGACTTGCACTGCGGTGAAGCCAGCCTTTCCAAGCCGGGCAGCGGCTGCTCAGAGGACTGGCCGGTGAGTCACTCTAGGCACAAAGTTCCTCTATTCCTGCCGGTCACTCCTGCTTGGCTAGGAAGCGATGCCACACAGGACGTCTGGACTGCGATTAGACGCCCGTGGCTGGCCGGTGCCAGCTGACTCGGGCTCGCGGGGCTGTTTAACTGTGGTGTTGACGTCCGGACGCTGACTGGCATCCAGGGTCTAGGCCCCGGTGAGTGGGACGGTCCCAGAGCTTGGGCTGGAGCCTGAGGCTGACCGTCGACACTGCAGTTCACCAGCCCCTTAGCCTGAGCCCAGGTCAGCTGGCCCGGGCCAGCCGTGGGTGGCCAATTGCAGCGTAGACAGATCCCGTGTGAGCTCCCCGCCCGGCTCGGCTCAGCCACGGGCACCCGCGGCCCAGTCTGGGGGGCCAGCTACTGAGACGTGTCCACTAAGCGGGACTGCCCGGGGTTTTCTGGGGGTGCTGCAGTCTGACACCCCAAGGCCCTCCCGTGAGAGGTGCTGTGGCAATGCTGGAGCTGAACCCCTGGGCCCCAGGGCCCGAAGCTGAGCCAGAACCGCTGGTCACCATGGCAGTGCTGGAGCTGAACCCCTGGGCCCCAGGGCCCGAAGCTGAGCCAGAACCGCTGGTCACCGTGGCAATGCTGGAGCTGAACCCCTGGGCCCGAAGCTGAGCCAGAACCGCTGGTCACCGTGGCAATGCTGGAGCTGAACCCCTGGGCCCGAAGCTGAGCCAGAACCGCTGGTCACCGTGGCAGTGCTGGAGCTGAACCCCAGGGCCCCAGGGCCCGAAGCTGAGCCAGAACCGCTGGTCACCGTGGCAATGCTGGAGCTGAACCCCAGGGCCCCAGGGCCCGAAGCTGAGCCAGAACCGCTGGTCACCGTGGCAATGCTGGAGCTGAACCCCTGGGCCCGAAGCTGAGCCAGAACCGCTGGTCACCGTGGCAATGCTGGAGCTGAACCCCAGGGCCCGAAGCTGAGCCAGAACCGCTGGTCACCGTGGCAATGCTGGAGCTGAACCCCAGGGCCCCAGGGCCCGAAGCTGAGCCAGAACCGCTGGTCACCGTGGCAATGCTGGAGCTGAACCCCTGGGCCCGAAGCTGAGCCAGAACCGCTGGTCACCGTGGCAATGCTGGAGCTGAACCCCAGGGCCCCAGGGCCCGAAGCTGAGCCAGAACCGCTGGTCACCGTGGCAATGCTGGAGCTGAACCCCAGGGCCCCAGGGCCCGAAGCTGAGCCAGAACCGCTGGTCACCGTGGCAATGCTGGAGCTGAACCCCAGGGCCCCTGGGCCCGAAGCTGAGCCAGAACCGCTGGTCACCATGGCAATGCTGGAGCTGAACCCCTGGGCCCGAAGCTGAGCCAGAACCGCTGGTCACCGTGGCAATGCTGGAGCTGAACCCCAGGGCCCCAGGGCCCGAAGCTGAGCCAGAACCGCTGGTCACCGTGGCAGTGCTGGAGCTGAACCCCAGGGCCCCTGGGCCCGAAGCTGAGCCAGAACCGCTGGCCACCGTGGCAATGCTGGAGCTGAACCCCTGGGCCCGAAGCTGAGCCAGAACCGCTGGTCACCGTGGCAATGCTGGAGCTGAACCCCTGGGCCCGAAACTGAGCCAGAACCGCTGGTCACCGTGGCAATGCTGGAGCTGAACCCCAGGGCCCCAGGGCCCGAAGCTGAGCCAGAACCGCTGGTCACCGTGGCAATGCTGGAGCTGAACCCCTGGGCCCGAAGCTGAGCCAGAACCGCTGGTCACCGTGGCAATGCTGGAGCTGAACCTCAGGGCCCCAGGGCCCGAAGCTGAGCCAGAACCGCTGGTCACCGTGGCAATCCTGGAGCTGAACCCCAGGGCCCGAAGCTGAGCCAGAACCGCTGGTCACCGTGGCAATGCTGGAGCTGAACCCCAGGGCCCCAGGGCCCGAAGCTGAGCCAGAACCGCTGGTCACCGTGGCAATGCTGGAGCTGAACCCCTGGGCCCGAAGCTGAGCCAGAACCGCTGGTCACCGTGGCAATGCTGGAGCTGAACCCCTGGGCCCGAAACTGAGCCAGAACCGCTGGTCACCGTGGCAATGCTGGAGCTGAACCCCAGGGCCCCAGGGCCCGAAGCTGAGCCAGAACCGCTGGTCACCGTGGCAATGCTGGAGCTGAACCCCTGGGCCCGAAGCTGAGCCAGAACCGCTGGTCACCGTGGCAATGCTGGAGCTGAACCTCAGGGCCCGAAGCTGAGCCAGAACCGCTGGTCACCGTGGCAATGCTGGAGCTGAACCCCAGGGCCCCAGGGCCCGAAGCTGAGCCAGAACCGCTGGTCACCGTGGCAGTGCTGGAGCTGAACCCCAGGGCCCCAGGGCCCGAAGCTGAGCCAGAACCGCTGGTCACCGTGGCAATGCTGGAGCTGAACCCCAGGGCCCCAGGGCCCGAAGCTGAGCCAGAACCGCTGGTCACCGTGGCAGTGCTGGAGCTGAACCCCAGGGCCCCAGGGCCCGAAGCTGAGCCAGAACCGCTGGTCACCGTGGCAATGCTGGAGCTGAACCCCAGGGCCCCTGGGCCCGAAGCTGAGCCAGAACCGCTGGTCACCGTGGCAATGCTGGAGCTGAACCTCAGGGCCCCAGGGCCCGAAGCTGAGCCAGAACCGCTGGTCACCGTGGCAATCCTGGAGCTGAACCCCAGGGCCCGAAGTTGAGCCAGAACCGCTGGTCACCGTGGCAATGCTGGAGCTGAACCCCAGGGCCCCAGGGCCCGAAGCTGAGCCAGAACCGCTGGTCACCGTGGCAATGCTGGAGCTGAACCCCTGGGCCCGAAGCTGAGCCAGAACCGCTGGTCACCGTGGCAATGCTGGAGCTGAACCCCAGGGCCCCAGGGCCTGAAGCTGAGCCAGAACCGCTGGTCACCGTGGCAATGCTGGAGCTGAACCCCAGGGCCCCAGGGCCCGAAGCTGAGCCAGAACCGCTGGTCACCATGGCAGTGCTGGAGCTGAACCCCAGGGCCCCAGGGCCCGAAGCTGAGCCAGAACCGCTGGTCACCGTGGCAATGCTGGAGCTGAACCCCAGGGCCCCAGGGCCTGAAGCTGAGCCAGAACCGCTGGGCACCGTGGCAATGCTGGAGCTGAACCCCAGGGCCCCAGGGCCCGAACCTGAGCCAGAACCGCTGGTCACCGTGGCAATGCTGGAGCTGAACCCCAGGGCCCGAAGCTGAGCGAGAACCGCTGGTCACCGTGGCAATGCTGGAGCTGAACCCCAGGGCCCCAGGGCCCGAAGCTGAGCCAGAACCGCTGGTCACCGTGGCAATGCTGGAGCTGAACCCCAGGGCCCGAAGCTGAGCCAGAACCGCTGGTCACCATGGCAATGCTGGAGCTGAACCCCAGGGCCCCAGGGCCCGAAGCTGAGCCAGAACCGCTGGTCACCGTGGCAATGCTGGAGCTGAACCCCAGGGCCCCAGGGCCCGAAGCTGAGCCAGAACCGCTGGTCACCGTGGCAATGCTGGAGCTGAACCCCAGGGCCCCAGGGCCCGAAGCTGAGCCAGAACCGCTGGTCACCGTGGCAATGCTGGAGCTGAACCCCAGGGCCCCAGGGCCCGAAGCTGAGCCAGAACCGCTGGTCACCGTGGCAATGCTGGAGCTGAACCCCAGGGCCCCAGGGCCCGAAGCTGAGCCAGAACCGCTGGTCACCGTGGCAGTGCTGGAGCTGAACCCCAGGGCCCCTGGGCCCGAAGCTGAGCCAGAACCTCTGGTCACCGTGGCAGTGCTGGAGCTGAACCCCAGGGCCCCAGGGCCCGAAGCTGAGCCAGAACCGCTGGTCACCGTGGCAATGCTGGAGCTGAACCCCAGGGCCCCAGGGCCCGAAGCTGAGCCAGAACCGCTGGTCACCGTGGCAGTGCTGGAGCTTGAACCCCAGGGCCCCAGGGCCCGAAGCTGAGCCAGAACCGCTGGTCACCGTGGCAATGCTGGAGCTGAACCCCAGGGCCCCAGGGCCCGAAGCTGAGCCAGAACCGCTGGTCACCGTGGCAGTGCTGGAGCTGAACCCCAGCGCCCCTAGGCCCGAAGCTGAGCCAGAACCGCTGGTCACCGTGGCAGTGCTGGAGCTGAACCCCAGGGCCCCAGGGCCCGAAGCTGAGCCAGAACCGCTGGTCACCGTGGCAGTGCTGGAGCTGAACCCCAGCGCCCCTGGGCCCGAAGCTGAGCCAGAACCGCTGGTCACCGTGGCAGTGCTGGAGCTGAACCCCAGGGCCCCAGGGCCCGAAGCTGAGCCAGAACCGCTGGTCACCGTGGCAGTGCTGGAGCTGAACCCCAGGGCCCCAGGGCCCGAAGCTGAGCCAGAACCGCTGGTCACCGTGGCAATGCTGGAGCTGAACCCCAGGGCCCCAGGGCCCGAAGCTGAGCCAGAACCGCTGGTCACCGTGGCAATGCTGGAGCTGAACCCCAGGGCCCCAGGGCCCAAAGCTGAGCCAGAACCGCTGGTCACCGTGGCAGTGCTGGAGCTGAACCCCAGGGCCCCAGGGCCCGAAGCTGAGCCAGAACCGCTGGTCACCGTGGCAATGCTGGAGCTGAACCCCAGGGCCCCAGGGCCCGAAGCTGAGCCAGAACCGCTGGTCACCGTGGCAATGCTGGAGCTGAACCCCAGGGCCCCAGGGCCCGAAGCTGAGCCAGAACCGCTGGTCACCGTGGCAGTGCTGGAGCTGAACCCCAGGGCCCCAGGGCCCGAAGCTGAGCCAGAACCGCTGGTCACCGTGGCAGTGCTGGAGCTGAACCCCAGGGCCCCAGGGCCCGAAGCTGAGCCAGAACCGCTGGTCACCGTGGCAGTGCTGGAGCTGAACCCCAGGGCCCCAGGGCCCGAAGCTGAGCCAGAACCGCTGGTCACCGTGGCAATGCTGGAGCTGAACCCCAGGGCCCCAGGGCCCGAAGCTGAGCCAGAACCGCTGGTCACCGTGGCAATGCTGGAGCTGAACCCCAGGGCCCCAGGGCCCGAAGCTGAGCCAGAACCGCTGGTCACCGTGGCAATGCTGGAGCTGAACCCCAGGGCCCCAGGGCCCGAAGCTGAGCCAGAACCGCTGGTCACCGTGGCAATGCTGGAGCTGAACCCCAGGGCCCCAGGGCCCGAAGCTGAGCCAGAACCGCTGGTCACCGTGGCAATGCTGGAGCTGAACCCCAGGGCCCCAGGGCCCGAAGCTGAGCCAGAACCGCTGGTCACCGTGGCAATGCTGGAGCTGAACCCCAGGGCCCCAGGGCCCGAAGCTGAGCCAGAACCGCTGGTCACCGTGGCAGTGCTGGAGCTGAACCCCAGGGCCCCAGGGCCCGAAGCTGAGCCAGAACCGCTGGTCACCGTGGCAATGCTGGAGCTGAACCCCAGGGCCCCAGGGCCCGAAGCTGAGCCAGAACCGCTGGTCACCGTGGCAATGCTGGAGCTGAACCCCAGGGCCCCAGGGCCCGAAGCTGAGCCAGAACCGCTGGTCACCGTGGCAATGCTGGAGCTGAACCCCAGGGCCCCAGGGCCCGAAGCTGAGCCAGAACCGCTGCTCACCGTGGCAATGCTGGAGCTGAACCCCAGGGCCCCAGGGCCCGAAGCTGAGCCAGAACCGCTGGTCACCGTGGCAATGCTGGAGCTGAACCCCAGGGCCCCAGGGCCCGAAGCTGAGCCAGAACCGCTGGTCACCGTGGCAGTGCTGGAGCTGAACCCCAGGGCCCCAGGGCCCTAAGCTGAGCCAGAACCGCTGGTCACCGTGGCAATGCTGGAGCTGAACCCCAGGGCCCCAGGGCCCGAAGCTGAGCCAGAACCGCTGGTCACCGTGGCAATGCTGGAGCTGAACCCCAGGGCCCCAGGGCCCGAAGCTGAGCCAGAACCGCTGGTCACCGTGGCAATGCTGCAGCTCCCGGCTCAGCCGCCCGGCCTGTACCGTGGGGTGGTGACACTGGCCACACCAGGAGCGTGTCAGTTGAGCTGGACTGGGCTGCTCAGCGCCAGCACGGAGCCGCCACCCGAGAGCGCCCACGGCAGCTCCTGGGGCCCCTGGGGAGCAGAGCTGCTGCCCGGCGCCGTGTGCGCTCCCTCTGGGCTGAGGGGGGAGATGGTCCCGCCCCGCCCCACCCTCGGTGTGGGGATGGTAGCACTGCAGGGAGCTGCCCCGGTGCCAGCCTCTATTGCTGACCCCATGCGGGGGGTGAGGGAGATGCTCTTCCGGCCCTTTTCCTGCCCTCCCCGGCCCCCATGGAGACTCTGGCCACAGCCTGGGCCCTCCGCTGACCCCGAAGTCCCACCGCTGCCTGCGGCGTCGCTCCACGTTTGCCCTCGCAGCTCGGGGGCTGCATGAGGCGCGTGTCATGGGGACGCTTTGATGGGCATGGGCCAGTTCCCTGTCCTGTGGGGACGCCGTGGGGCTGCCCCATGGAGGTCACCGGGGCAGAGGAGCCACCCTGGGATGTTTTCCCCAAGGTGCTGGCAGCTCCCTGCCAGGGAGGCTGACGCGCGGTGGAACTGACGCTCGGGCGTGCGGGCCAAGCACCCGTTCTGCCTTGCGAGGCCGCTGCCTGGCATAACCGGCTGCCTCGCGCAGTGCAGAGAGACCGTGCTAAGTGCAGGGTTACGAGCCACCTTGTCATGATGGAGCAAAGCTGGCTATTTGCACCCGGCAGGCGCGTGGTATTTTCGGCTGCAGCCAGCAAGGCTGGTTTATGAGACCTGCCTGGTTTGATAAATATATTTTGGTTTCTTAAGTAAAGGGAAAAACGCATCATGCTGTGTGATGCTGACATTAATGAGCAGCGTTAATCAGCTCTGGCTCCTACAGACAGAGCCAGCACCGACTACGCCTCCCGGCTCGGGAGCAAACACAGCCAGTGGGCATGTAACAGAGGCTGGAGGTCTCAGGGACCTGTGCGCCATCCGTCTGCTCCCCGTCACAGGGGGAGCCAACCTGCCCCACAGATGCACCAGGGAGCTGGAGCAAGGATACCGCGCTGGAGTGTCCCTTCCAGCCCATGACGGTTCTGTGGGACACTGCGCGCTGGCGTCTGGGCTGCAGCTGCACATAGCAGGAGCAGAGCCAGGACAGAGACCCCCCAGCCTGGCTTTGGAGCTGCACCCCCAAGGGCGCTGCCTTTCAGCTACTGCTCCCTGCTGAGCTGGTGGGTCGGATCCAGCCAGTGGAGGGGACTGTGTTACTCAGCAGGCAGAGGGCTCCCCAGTCCCCGGGCACAGGACACCCCCATGGGCTGTCTGCGGATGGAGCCGGAGGCTGCGGGAGCAGGAGCAGCAGCCGGGGAGCTGGCTGCAGAGAAGCTAGGCGGTGAGCAGCTGGGTGGGTGCAAAGGGGTCCCCGGGACCCCTGGGAACTGCTAGTTTGTCGTTTACTGACACCTGAAGTGCCCAGGCCTGGGGTATTTGCACAGTGGGGTGGTGCTGGGGAGCTGGCCGCCTGGTGATGCCTCTGCAGTCACTTCCTCCGCAACAGAGCTGGGCGTGCCAGCAGCCCTGGCCTCTGCGTGTGGGGCACAGAGCAGCCGGCAGCCATTACGGGGGCCTGGTGCGACAGCCCCCCCCTGCAGCGGGTCCGGCGCGAGCAGCAGTCGCCCGAGAGAGAGACGGACCCTTATATTCAGCGCAGGGTTGAGAGGCATCCCAGGGGTGCAGGGAGCAGGTGTGGGAGCCAAGTGCCCCAGGATCACTCTGTGGGTGGCAGCGAGACGGGGTGACAAGGGGTGGCCCTCATGGGGGGCACAGGCTGGCAGTGGAGCAGACTCGGCGCAGCTGTCAGGAAAGGCAAGCTGACGACAGCCACGCCGATAACGTTTCCTTATCATGTTTTCAGTGAAAAGAGAGAGAAAGTTTCTGGTGTCCCAATGTTGGTCTGCAGCCCGCCGAACATAACAGCCAACGGCTCATGAACACTCATTTTTCAAAGGCCATTTCTAGGGTGTTGGTTGTGGGTCCAGCGCAGCCCCACTACAATGTGGAGCACACACCCTGCTGTTGCTGCCGTGTTCGGGGCCCTGGGCCCAGAAACTGGCTCCTGAATCCAGCACCGGTAACGCGTGGGCCTGCAGTTTCCTGAGCGTAGCTCGGCTGGCACAGCACCCTTGCTGGGGCTTCCTCCTTTGAGACCCATGTTCTGGGGGTGATGTCACAGGGGGACTCTCCAGGTAACCCCGCCCCTCCAGCAGCAGGTGTCGGAGCCTGGTCCGGCTTCGAGCAGGGGGTGGGACCAAGTGACCTCCTGAGGTCCCTTCCAACCCTGAGATTCTACGATTCTGTGACTTTATTCTGACGGTCATTGAACCTGGTTCGGCAGCACCATGTGTTCATTCTGCGCGTGTAATGAATGGAGTATCTGCCACACGAGCCGTGCACCAGCCCGGCAGCCGCCGTGGCACCCAAGGAGCCTCCGGCGTCCATGGCTCGAGGCAGACAGCTGTGTGTCAGCACCGCGCTGACGAGGCTCTGCCTTCCTTAGGAAGGGGCTCCGACATGCTGAGCAGCATGGGGAAGCCGTGGTGGCTTCTGGGCACAAGAAACAACCCCCGGGGCCAGCTCCCGGAAGTGCTTCCCCAGGGCTAGGCATGCCGGTGAGTCAAACCTGGCTGTGAGCACCGCACCGAGGTCAGCCCCACGGTCCCACTGGCGCTGCTCAATCCAGGCTGGGCACTAGGCTTTCTGGGGCCATAGGCCCTGGTGCTCAGCTCGGTGCAGCCCTCAGTTTGCCGTGTATTGTGGTTCAGACTGGCTGTCCTGCCCAGGCCCCTGTGGGCCCAATGGGAACACGTCCTGGACTAGCAATGTGAGCTAGGTGTGGACATGCATTGCTGTGTCCCTCCTCCTCCACCTGCCTCTCCCTGCTGTCTGCCACTAGCTCTTGTCACATCTTAGCTGCCGGGCCTAAGCCTCAGCCTGCAGGTTCCAGCTCTCCCTAGTCGGCCAGGAGGGCACTGAGTGCAGCTGTGGAGGCCACACAGCTGCTGAGCGCTGGGGTCTCTCTGGCTGTCCTTTGTCCTCATGAGCAAGCCCCAGTCTGGGAGTGACGCCAAAGCCCCACGTCCGCCTGGCGGAGCAGAGGGTGTTATACCTAGAAAATAAAAGCCAGCAGGATCTTATTCAGGGGATAAGGCACTGCGCCACGTTTATTGTGAATACAGAAAAAATCAGAAAAAGTCAGTTATAGCTCTGACATTCCATTCCCGCACACATTCATTCACACACACATGTTCTGCAAGGTTGTTATCGTAGGTTCCAGCCTAGGAGTTGCTCATGCCAAGTCGCTGGCCAGGTGGCCTGCACACGAGGATGGAGCTGGACCTTGTCAGATGCGCATCCGATGCTCCTGGAAGTTGGTAGCAGAACCAGACCCAAAGTCCTCAGTCTTTAGGGTCTGTCTTTATAGGGGGATCCATCCTCATACAAGTCGATGGGGTTTTCCTCATCACACTGGTCTCACGTTTGAGGTGATAATCAATCACGCAGATGGCACAGCAACAACGGTTTGTTGTTATCTTGCTCTTCGGTTCCCCGGTCCCCTGTCCTTGGGGCGATTGGGGGTGGATTCCGGTGTGCCCTCAGGGTTATCGGGTTATCTCATCCAGCACTTTCTTCGGCCAAACGGTCCTGTCGGAGGGTAGTTCATTTTCTTCCTCCAGACGTGGTGTCGTTTATTATGATTTTAAGGCTGGCGCCTCAACCTTTTATTACCCCTCCAAACATACAACCGCAATCATTCTTTCCTATCACATCTACCCTTCATTACTATTCGTTCTTGAACAGACCCATTCTAAAATCGTTGGGGCATGACGGAGCCCAATCAGCCTATTCATACCACGTATTACATAGGAAAAGAAAACAAGCAAAATAAAAAGGCAAGCGTGGGGGGTTACCAGATCTTATCCCTGAGTTCAGGAAAACAGTCATAACAGCAGCTGTCCTCAATGGTAATCTTATCACTTTAGAACAGACATTTTGTCTCAGGCTGTGCTTTTACAATTAACACAGACCTTGTTAACTGACAGGCTTATTTCAATGAGCACAGACTCAGCAGGCTGAGAGGCGTATTCCTTTCTAATGATCAGGCCAAATCTGGGGTCTGTTCTGGGCCATTCTTTCTCACTTTCCCATGACATAAATGTATTCATTATTACTGTAATCCAACAAGGGAAGCCACTGCGTGACACTGCTACTCAGCTTTGCTACGATATTTGACTTTGGT
Organism: Macrochelys suwanniensis; assembly: GCA_033296515.1. NCBI lineage: Eukaryota > Metazoa > Chordata > Testudines > Chelydridae > Macrochelys > Macrochelys suwanniensis. The sequence continues at coordinate 909,703 of CM065783.1, read as the reverse complement.
GGTCCCCCATTCTCTGGCCAGAGCAGTTTACTCTGAGGTGGATTTTCCCTCCGTGGCAGCATGGCCCCTGGGAAAGGAACGAGACAAACTTCAGCAAACGACGTTCCATGGGGCCACCGTTCCCCGGCGGCCACAACACAGCTGTCGTCAGCGAGACGGCCTGCAGCTGTGGTACCAATCGGCTTGAGACCCTCTGCTGCAGAGCCCCGCTGTTCAAAAGCCAACACTGGGGCTAAGAGCAGCGTTCCAAAACGCAGCAGGTAACACCTGACCAAACCTTGCTATTTACAAAGTGTCCAGCCTTGTTTCCAGCGCCCTATGGGCACGGCTACGCCCAGTGCAAGCCCAGGGTTTGAACTCAGACTCAAGCCGAACCTCCCTTCGATCTACACACAAATTGCGTTAACCTAGGGCTTGGACCCAGGATCCCACAGGGTGGAGGGGCCAAGCCTGAGTCAAGCTGGGACCCCAGGTTCAAGCCCTATTGCTCTGCAGTGTAGACGCAGCCCCTCTGGACTTGTGCTCTGGGAGTCCACCAAAAGTATCCGACAATCCCATGGGCCGGCTTTCTGTGTCCTTTGGACAGTCACCTTTCCCCACAGTGCACCACACACAAAGGGCTAGAGCAGACACATTCTGGGAGGCGCTAGGAAGTCTGCGATATGGGTGGCAGGACTCGGGCCCTCATAGTAAAGTGTAGATCCTGATGCCCCGGGTTAGGAACCAGGTGTGCCGTTGCACCCCATAATGGGTTATGGGAATATGCTTATGAATGTAAATATGACATAACTGGAATATGTTTTATGCTACATATGCCATGTAACATATCTCTGTAAAGGTTATGATCTACTGAATATATTCATCCTATTTGTACGCATGTGTCATATTTGTACTCGAAGTTATGAATATTGGCTATGCAATTGTTTAATTTTAAGAAGCCTCAGTGAAGCAGTTGGTCAGCTGCCTGAGAAAAGACTATTCTCAGGAAGTGCCCAGTCAAGAACTGCTTAAGCCAACAATGAAGCTGGAGATGCCAATCCACATCTGAGCTTTCCCAGGAATGTGGCCTGGCTGGTAAGGAACTCAGTCATGCATGGACATGTGACTTGCTCATGTGACTCCAAACCTCCATCTTGGAGCTGAATTCTGGATAGGAGAGAGGGGGACCACCCACAAGAGAAGTCTATTTAAGCCCCTGTAAACCCCTCCATTTTGTCTTCAGCTGGCTCAAGAGGTAGCCTCTCCACCCTCAAAGGTTACCTGAAAGAGACTGGAACAAAGGACAGCAACCACGGGGTTGTAGGTGATTGCTGGACCCAGACTAGGAGGAGGCTAGTCTGTAAAAGAAGCTTCCTGGAACATCTCTGAGGGTGAGATTTCATCTGTAATCAGTTTCTTACTGTATTAGGCGTAGACTTGCGTGTTTTATTTTATTGTTTGATCATTTACTTTGGTCTGTCTGTCATTACTTAGAACCACTTAAATCCTACTTTTTGTATTTAATAAAATCACTTTTTACTTATTAATTAACCCAGAGTATGCATTAATACCTGGGGGTCAAACAGCTGTGCATCTCTCTCTCTATCAGTGCTATAGAGGGCGAACAATCTTAAGCTGTTTTCAGTTAAGCCTGAAGTTTGTGGGATGTAGTTTAGACCAGGGTCTGGGTTTGCAGCAGGCTAGCATGTCTGGCTCAAACCAGGCAGGGCACTGAAGTCCCAAGCTGCCAGGGGAAGCAGGCTCAGGGGTAGTCTCAGCACATCAGCTGGCAGTTCCCAAGGGGTTTTCTGTGATCCAACCCGTCACACCAGGCTTCAACAATTCCTAACCTGGGGTTACAAATGCGTGTAGATTCTCAAGCCCTAGGTTCACCAACCCACGGTCTGATACCATGAGTTCTACTAACCCTGGCTTACACTGCAGTGTAGACGAACCCTAAGAGGTTTTCTGCATGTGTATTTGCTCATGCTCCCAATTCTGTACACTGCCCTCCCCCTCCCTCTCCATTGCCCCAGAATAATCCATCACGCAAGCTGCTCGCTGGCTATTTGTCCTGGCACGTCAGCGCTGCGCCAGGCAGTGTACGGGACGAAAAGGAACTGGTGCAGTCCTGTCACACTGTCCTAGAGCCGAGGGTAGTTACTGACCATGGAGCATCGCTTTCCTCCTCACGGTACACTGCCGACCATGGGCCCGACCCTGCACACAATCTCACAAGGGGAGTTGAGGGCACATTGCACCCAGCAGGACAGGCCATTCACAACCATAGCTCCACTGCAGTGCACCCACCTCTGGGGTGGAGGGCAGTAACTGTCAGACAACATATTGCCCAGCAGAATGGGGAAAGGACAGCAGGGTAAGCCAGAGCGTCCCATGGGGTTGTTAATGGCCATGCAGCGCAGCCAGGCAGAGAGGAGCTCAGTGCTGAGTCTCGTATACTCTGTGCACTATAACTGTGAGCCCACTGGAGGCTGAAGGGCTGAGCCGAGCCTGCCGGGTCCCTGCACCATGCCTAACTCAGCCATGATGCCGGAGAAAGTACCTAGTCCATAGGCAGAGTCCCAACAAAAGGCCTTGATGGGAACGGACCCTGATTGCCATACAGGGACAAGGTGGCAGCCGGCCAGCTCCCCACCCCATTTCCATCAACAAAGCTAGTGTGCAGGAACCCTCCCTTAAACCTGCCTCCTCTGCCACCCTGACCCCTCCCCTAACCCCGCCTCCTCTGCCATCCTGACCCCTCCCCTAACCCCTCCCCTAACCCCGCCTCCTCTGCCATCCTGACCCCTCCCCTAACCCCTCCCCTAACCCCGCCTCCTCTGCCATCCTGACCCCTCCCCTAACCCCGCCTCCTCTGCCATCCTGACCCCCCAACCCCTCCCCTAACCCCGCCTCCTCTGCCACCCTGACCCCCTCCCCTAACCCCTTCCCTAATCCCACCTCCTCTGCCATCCTGACCCCTTCCCTAATCCCACCTCCTCTGCCATCCTGACCCCTCCCCTAACCCCGCCTCCTCTACCACCCTGACCCCTCCCCTAACCCCGCCTCCGCTGCCATCCTGACCCCTCCCCTAACCCCGCCTCCTCTGCCATCCTGACCCCTCCCCTAACCCCGCCTCCTCTGCCACCCTGACCCCTCCCCTAACCCCGCCTCCGCTGCCACCGTGACCCCTCCCCTAACCCCGCCTCCTCTACCACCCTGACCCCTCCCCTAACCCCGCCTCCTCTGCCACCCTGACCCCTCCCCTAACCCCGCCTCCTCTGCCACCCTGACCCCTCCCCTAACCCCGCCTCCTCTACCACCCTGACCCCTCCCCTAACCCCGCCTCCGCTGCCACCCTGACCCCTCCCCTAACCCCGCCTCCGCGGCCATCCTGACCCCTCCCCTAACCCCGCCTCCTCTGCCATCCTGACCCCTCCCCTAACCCCGCCTCCTCTACCACCCTGACCCCTCCCCTAACCCCGCCTCTGCTGCCACCCTGACCCCTCCCCTAACCCCGCCTCCGCTGCCACCCTGACCCCTCCCCTAACCCCGCCTCCGCTGCCATCCTGACCCCTCCCCTAACCCCGCCTCCGCTGCCACCCTGACCCCTCCCCTAACCCCGCCTCCGCTGCCACCCTGACCCCTCCCCTAACCCCGCCTCCTATGCCACCCTGACCCCTCCCCTAACCCCGCCTCCTCTACCACCCTGACCCCTCCCCTAACCCCTCCCCTAACCCCGCCTCCTCTGCCACCCTGACCCCTCCCATAACCCCGCCTCCTCTGCCACCCTGACCCCTCCCCTAACCCCGCCTCCGCTGCCATCCTGACCCCTCCCCTAACCCCGCCTCCTCTGCCACCCTGACCCCTCCCCTAACCCCGCCTCCTCTACCACCCTGACCCCTCCCCTAACCCCGCCTCCTCTACCACCATGACCGCTCCCCTAACCCCGCCTCCGCTGCCATCCTGACCCCTCCCCTAACCCCGCCTCCGCTGCCATCCTGACCCCTCCCCTAACCCCGCCTCCGCTGCCACCCTGACCCCTCCCCTAACCCCGCCTCCTCTGCCACCCTGACCCCTCCCCTAACCCCACCTCCTCTGCCACCCTGACCCCTCCCCTAACCCCGCCTCCTCTGCCACCCTGACCCCTCCCCTAACCCCGCCTCCGCTGCCACCCTGACCCCTCCCCTAACCCCGCCTCCTCTACCACCCTGACCCCTCCCCTAACCACGCCTCCTCTGCCATCCTGACCCCTCCCCTAACCCCGCCTCCTCTGCCATCCTGACCCCTCCCCTAACCCCGCCTCCGCTGCCACCCTGACCCCTCCCCTAACCCCGCCTCCGCTGCCACCCTGACCCCTCCCCTAACCCCGCCTCCGCTGCCACCCTGACCCCTCCCCTAACCCCGCCTCCGCTGCCACCCTGACCCCTCCCCTAACCCCGCCTCCTCTGCCACCCTGACCCCTCCCCTAACCCCGCCTCCTCTGCCACCCTGACCCCTCCCCTAACCCCTCCCCTAACCCCGCCTCCTCTGCCACCCTGACCCCTCCCCTAACCCCGCCTCCTCTACCACCCTGACCCCTCCCCTAACCCCGCCTCCTCTGCCACCCTGACCCCTCCCCTAACCCCTCCCCTAACCCCGCCTCCGCTGCCACCCTGACCCCTCCCCTAACCCCGCCACCTCTGCCATCCTGACCCCTCCCCTAACCCCGCCTCCTCTACCACCCTGACCCCTCCCCTAACCCCGCCTCCGCTGCCACCCTGACCCCTCCCCTAACCCCGCCTCCTCTGCCACCCTGACCCCCTCCCCTAACCCCGCCTCCTCTGCCACCCTGACCCCTCCCCTAACCCCGCCTCCTCTGCCACCCTGACCCCTCCCCTAACCCCGCCTCCTCTGTCACCCTGACCCCTCCCCTAACCCCGCCTCCTCTGCCATCCTGACCCCTCCCCTAACCCCGCCTCTGCTGCCATCCTGACCCCTCCCCTAACCCCGCCTCCTCTGCCATCCTGACCCCTCCCCTAACCCCACCTCCTCTGCCACCCTGACCCCTCCCCTAACCCCGCCTCCTCTGCCACCCTGACCCCTCCCCTAACCCCGCCTCCACTGCCACCCTGACCCCTCCCCTAACCCCGCCTGCGCTGCCACCCTGACCCCTCCCCTAACCCCACCTCCTCTGCCACCCTGACCCCTCCCCTAACCCCGCCTCCACTGCCACCCTGACCCCTCCCCTAACCCCGCCTCCACTGCCATCCTGACCCCTCCCCTAACCCCGCCTCCTCTGCCATCCTGACCCCTCCCCTAACCCCGCCTCCTCTACCACCCTGACCCCTCCCCTAACCCCGCCTCCACTGCCACCCTGACCCCTCCCCTAACCCCTCGCCTAACCCCGCCTCCGCTGCCACCCTGACCCCTCCCCTAACCCCGCCTCCGCTGCCACCCTGACCCCTCCCCTAACCCCGCCTCCTCTACCACCCTGACCCCTCCCCTAACCCCGCCTCCGCTGCCACCCTGACCCCTCCCCTAACCCCGCCTCCTCTGTCACCCTGACCCCTCCCCTAACCCCGCCTCCTCTGCCACTCTGACCCCTCCCCTAACCCCGCCTCCTCTGTCACCCTGACCCCTCCCCTAACCCCGCCTCCTCTGTCACCCTGACCCCTCCCCTAACCCCGCCTCCTCTACCACCCTGACCCCTCCCCTAACCCCGCCTCCGCTGCCACCCTGACCCCTCCCCTAACCCCGCCTCCTCTACCACCCTGACCCCTCCCCTAACCCCGCCTCCTCTGCCATCCTGACCCCTCCCCTAATCCCACCTCCTCTGCCACCCTGACCCCCTCCCCTAACCCCGCCTCCGCTGCCACCCTGACCCCTCCCCTAACCCCTCCCCTAACCCCGCCTCCTCTGCCACCCTGACCCCTCCCCTAACCCCGCCTCCTCTACCACCCTGACGCTCTGGCCCCGGCTGTGTGAGGGACCCGAGTGTGTCGAGCAGAAACATGGTGCAACGCCAAGAGCTATTTTATAAGCCACCCCTTTACCCGCCCCACATAATCATGGTGGTATCTGCTCAGCCCTGGTTGGAGTTTTGCACCCATTCACGGAGCCCATTACTGCCTGGGTCTGAGGGCCGGGTCAGTGGTGGTGCAGGCCTGAGGACGCTAGCGAGGGCCAGTCTCTGGTCAGTCCCAGCCCCTGCTCAGCTGCCCCTCGGCAGTGTCAGGGCCCAGCATCGGGGTGTGCGACTCCTGCCCGGCCCCAGCCCTCGCCGATGATGGGGCCACATGGTGGCTGCTGATTAGCAAACGGGGCCGTGCTGTGAAGACCCGTGTACTCGGCCCTGCCCGGAGCCGCCCAGCCCAGCCCCAGTGACCAGCTCGCAGTGTGGGGTGACTGGGGCCCAGCGTCACACAGGGTGTTCAGGGCCAGCGTCGACGCTCCCAGCCCCAGACGAACCTTCCCGGCCAGCTCAACCCCTGGGGACCCAGCACCTGCCACCCGGGTTGGTAACGTGATTAAAAGAGCGACGCCAGGCAGGGGCCCAGTAACCTGAGGTGCCAGCCCAGGGCGTGGGGGAGGGGGGCACCATACTCTGTGTGCGAGGGGCTGAAGGGAGTTTTCTTGCTATAAGCAGCCCGGTCCCAGCTCTGTGCAACAGCGTAACACGAACGTTCCCTGCACCTGGGTCAGCACTGGCCATGGCAGGTCAACCAGGGGACGAGGGTGGCCAGCCTCCTGGGGTCTGTTCATCTCTGCCACTGATTTGCTGCGTGACCATGAGCACATCACTTTACCTCGCTGTGCCTTGGGTGCCCAGCTATAGCCTGGGGGCCAATGCTAGTGATGAGGCTTGTTTCACTGCAAGGAGAATGGCAAGGCTCAGCTGAGATGAGTGACATGTAGTCAATGAGCCTGGGACCCCCGCACAGGAGGGCGATTCAGGCCCATTGTGGCTGCCTTGCTCCGAGCACTCAGGCTTCTGGGCCTGTTTGTACTGAAGGGCAGAGCTTGAAAAGGTCACCTCTGAGTTCGGCTTTACTGGGGGGACTATATCACCAGCGCTGCGTTAGCCAGGGCGCTGGTGCCCTGCCTCTGGCAGGCCGGGCACGGCTGGGCCGCAGCTGACTCCGCTCTCATGCTGTTCAACTCCCCCCGTTGTTAAAATGTCAGTGTAATGAAAAGAGGATATTGCGTCTCGCTTGTGCTCAGTCACCCGTTCGCAATTCCTTCCCTGAGGACCCGGGAGGACAGTGGAGCCGAGCGCTTGTGCTGTGAGTTGGAAACTGGTCAGGTCAGTGACTCTGATAAGGGGCAGGTTTAGTGCTGGGGCCATTCTCAGCATGAAGAGCTGCTGCTGGTCTGGGGCTCGACCTGAGGCGAAGGTGAGCGATGCTCAGACACATCACTGCCGCACTGGTTACACTTGTTGCCAGTGGTTTTTTGCCGTTAAAATATTAGCTGTTCTAATTAACAGGCCGCAGTGGAGTTAAAAGTGCTACCTGCATTGCTCTCATTCCCACTTAGCAGAGTGGACGTGGACCCCCCCCCCCATCTCCTCGGGGTGGGGCTCTGCCCCATCCAGTGGCACCCAGACCACTGAGAGATTAATGAGTCTGCTCTCAGCTAAGGGCCATGGGGTGTTTAGCTCATGCAGCGGCTCATGGAGGGCCCAGGTTTGATCCCACCTGACGACAACTGGGAGGCTGTTGGCATTACAGGAGAATGAAGAATAGTGTGTAGAGAAGCAAAAGCACTGAGGCTGCTGTGTTAGTTGCAGGGTTGTTGTGCGTCATGCTCTTTACCATGTGGTCATTAGTGCTAGGTTGTGGGGTAACTGACGATTAACTAAGCCCCTGTCCACACACACAAGTGGTGTTGATTTTACCAACCCAGGTTGGAAACTCATAGTTAAATGGGTACAGTGTCCACCACAAATTCATTGCAGGGTTAGTGATCTTCCTACATGGGGCCAGCCTCGCCCCACCCTCCCGTGAGCAAGCAAACACAGGTGCAGAGACAGGCTTTGCACAGCCTGAGAGCAAGGGCTGACTCTGAAGAGGACCGGCAGGGGAGGCACTTTACATCCATGGCCCCATAAATGGCGCTTCCTAGGACCTATAGTGTTATACTCTAGAGTGTGACCCCTCCCAGCGGTAGCGTGTGCTGGAGAAGGGCCCCAGCCGTCTCGTTCTGAGCTGCAGCCCAGGGCAGACCCGAGGTAAGCAATAACGACCAGAGCTGAAGCATATTCAGACACACGCAGGGTTAGTAAAGCAGGCAAGCCAGGGCTGCCCTCACATCATGCACTTTTAACTGCTGTGCCTGGTAACTCAGCTTCAGCCTAATCAAGCTGGCTAGCAGAGTGTGTGCTTGGGTGGGTAAATTCCTATGGTGATGTTCCAAGCTGTGTGTGTTTGCAGGGCAGGTGCGTTTTCACTGTCCAGGAGAGTTTCTCAGTATTGTGGGAAGTCAGACATCCCAGGAGGAAGGCTGCAAAGAGCTGAGCCCAGGGCTGGTATTTACATGTATATTGTCAGCATATGATGCAGCAATTCCTTGTGTAACGTGGATTTGATTCTGTGCTGCTCATTGACCCACAGACACTAGAAAGAACAGACTGGCCTTAGTGCCACTGAAGGCCCTCGGTCAAGCACAACTGTCGCAGTTCTGCCGGACATGGCGCTTAGGCTGTGGAGATCCCATGGGAAATCTGCACCCCGTCCTGCAGGCGCTGTTCCACGAGGCCTGTCTCTGTGACATCGTGTGGGGGCCAACGGGGATTCGCTGGCAAGGCAGGAGGGGGGTTTGGGCAGCGGCTAATGGCACCAAAGGATTAAAGCCCAGGTACTAACACCCCCATCCTCTCTCACGCCTACGGCAAGGGGTTCAGTACCCCAGCAGCTGTCCTAGAGACTGAGGCAGCCAGTTCTCTACAGCGCTTCGTGCCCCCTCTGGAACTGGTGGGTCAGGACTGAAAACGTCCTCAGCTAAAAAGCTGGAGCACACCATTCACACCCCAGCGAGGGCCCGCAAGACCCTCACTTCCTGCCCGCCCCATGAACCCCTCATGGCTTCCCCAGGGTGCAGGTATCCCGCCTTCGTCTGCTGCAGGCCGCTGGCGGAGCCAGGACACTGGGCTGGATCCACCCCCAGTGGGAGAGACCAGACAGGACCCGTCCCGGAGTGCTCGGGGGTGCTGTGCGCGGCCGTCAGAGAGCGGCTGGACCGCTGCAGGCTTTACATGGTCAGAAGCAGCTCACCGCTGCCAGGAAAGGACAACGGTCTAATGAGGCTCATTATCTCTGCAATTTATAATCAGCTGCGCACACAGGGGCAATAACAACTGCCGTGAATGCATTTTATTATAGACCTCACTCAGGACTCTCATGCAGTTAAACAGTAGCGATGGTACTTAGGACACCATTTTTTCATTTACCCAACAGCCGTATGTCAGCTGCTTTTTAATCACCATAAGAAGGAACCAGACCCATCTCAGGTGGAAAACTGACACAGTGTGTTTTACATTTGCACCTTTATTCTAGCACAAAAGGTTAACAGAAGAGCTAGTAAAAAAGAACACACGTCCACACTCTGCGTGGTCCTAAGATGAGAACAGCAGTAAAGCTTTTAGCACTGGGAAGAACCGAGGGAAAGATTTAAAGCTCATTTGGATTTAATTTTGGTCCAGGAGTAACCTAGTGTCAATGCAGCTTTATAATTTCATCAGCACAAATCAGTCTCTACAAAGTCTTGTTTGGCTTTTATTCTAGATGAGGCCAGGCTGGAGATGGCGTCTCATCGCCCTGCATCAGACACAGAAATAGGTCACCGAGTGATGGTCCCTTATGTAGGCTACAATAAAGAACAATGCAATGCTCATGAACGCTGTGCAGCCATTGACACTGTCCGTGTCAAATGAGGCGCTGTCCCTATCCCACAGAGCAGCGCACCCAGGATGGGAGGGCAGGCGGTGTTGTGTGCCGCTGCACTGAATCAGCATACTTTGCATGTACATAGGGGCTTTCACCGCTCTAACTCATTCAGCCTCACAGCACAGTGGGAGGAGGGTAAATATTATTAGCCCCATTTTACAGGTGGGGAGACTGTGGCATGGAGGGGCGACATGCCTTGCTCAACCTCATGTAGCCATGTCAGTGTCTGAGTTGGGAGCAGAACCCTGGTGCCCTGGTTTAACCACTAGCCTGCACTTCCTCCCTGAGGTGAGCCGCGTTAGAATGTTCCTGGAACAGCTGGAGTGTGGCACGGGAGCCCAGCGCACAATGGGGTGGACACATCTTTGCAAGGGGCATTGGTGCACACGCGTCACTAGCTGCTTCTCCCATCACCGAAAAGGCAGCGCTGCCCCCAGCAGGCAGTGACGGGCGGCCTAGTCCTCGGGGATCGGCGTGTTGCAGTTCCCGTGGTAGATTCTGACTTGGCCCTCGCACCTGAAGTACTGATCGAAGACGTCGCTGTACCCGTGCTCCCTCCACCAGGAGCAGAGCTGCCGGTTCCAGGTGCAGTCCAGCACGTGGAACAGCTCGGGGTGCTCCATGCCAATCATGGTGAAGAAGTCCTGGTCCCCCAGGTGGCCCTTGAAGTGGTACTTCTCCGTGAGCTGCCGCACCATGTCTGGCTCCAGCAACTGGTTGTAGAGCTGGGACTGGCGCATGGCTTCCAGGTTCAGCAGCATGACCCCGCTGTTAAAGCCAGGCAGCCCGTCTGGAGGGGGTTCACCCACCTTAGTCTGGGGGTTCTCGCGGCGGAACTGCCAGAACGTGTGCCTGGAGAAGGGAGAAAAGCACAACACGGGGGGGGTTACAGACCACAGGGCAGATGGCTCCAGCAGCAACCAGGTGTGAGCTGAGCACAAGCCTGGCAAGAAGCGCTCACTCCACCAGCTACCAAAACGCACCCTGTGCCCCAGGGAAACTCATTCACCCTCAGCATTGCCCCTGCAGGACTGAGCTAAAACCCCACGCCTGAGACCCATTCCTTGCAAGTCCACACTTCTCCGGACTCCAGGTGTTCTGGGTGCACAAGTACTGCAAACCTGAGCTCACACCCACCTCAGAGATTCCTAGATTTAAGCCCAGAAGGGATTATGGGACTGGAAGGGACATCAAGAAGTCATCAAGTCCAGCCCCCTGCGGTGAGCAGGGCCAAGTAAACCTGGACCATCCCTGACAGGGGTTTGTCCAGCCAGTCCTTAAACACCTCCCATGACGGCGATTCCACAACCTGCCTCAGAAGCCTGTTCCAGAGCTCAACCACCCTGAGAGTTAGAAAGATTTTCCTAATATCTAACCTGAATCAGCCTGGCTGAAGATAATCCCATTACTGCGTGTCCTACGTCCAGTGGACATGGAGAGTAATTAATCCCTGAACTCTTTTTAACAGCCCTTACCAGATGTAAAGACTGGTACCATTATGGTCATTTTGTCTGACCTCCTGCATAACACAAGCCAGAAAACCTCCCCCAGTAATTCCTGTGACACGCCCGTAATGTTTGGCTAACCTAGGGCAGGACTTTTGGGAGACACGCGATCTTCATTTAAACGGCAAGTGCTAGAGACCCCACCCCAACCCTCGGTAAATGATGCCAACCCTTAATTACCCTCACACCGTTTAAACGTGCCTCTTTTTGTAGTTTGAATTTATCTGGCCTCAAATTCCAACCATGGAATCACATTAAGCCTTTTTCTGATCAGTTACGGAGCCCTCTGCCCTCTCTCCTACCCAGGTACAGCTCACCCTTCTGTTGGATACACTAGTCTTTAGGCCCTTAACATGGGCTGTATTGTGCTGTATTTATCAGGAAGTTCTGCAGGACGAAGTCAAATGCCCCAGTCAACACAGTGACCTCTATCAGCTACACGTGTGATCTCACAACCAGACCGACGCAGTGGTGTGACAAGACCTGCTTCCCACAGAGCCCCCCATGCTGATGGGCATTCACTATGTTACCGTCTTTTCATGCTGTATTGCTAGCATCCCGCATCGGCCTGCTCAGGGGCTTGCGGGGATCAGCGTCAGGCTCCCCAGTTTCCTGGGCCACCCACTTGGTCCCCTGGGAAGGATTTGCTGGTGCAGAAAAAGGCTTGGAAGATGAAATGAAACAGGCTGAAGCGACCCCATTCCCGCCCGTGTCACAAGCTCTCCCACTACAGGAAGGGGCTGGGAATTAAACCCAACCCCCTGGTGCCTCCCAGGAGAGGATCGAAATGAGGCCAGACGAGCTCCCTGCAGCACAACACTCAAACCCTTCTCCGCCCTGTCACCATTTCTCACGGCCCCGTGAACACTGTTCACACAGAGCCCTTCAAAGCCCTGTCCCAGGGGGACAGCCTCCCTGCGGCTGGGCTGACGGCAGGAAGAGGCACAGCAGGGCTTCGTGCAGGGCTGCTGGGTTACCCGGACACAAAGCTCCTGTGAAAGACGCACACAGGAGTGCGAGTGGCTACGGAAGGGAGCCCTAGGCAGCTCCGTCCCCAGCAGTGCCACCGTCGGTCCCTCTGCCCTGCGACCCCCCCACTCCGTTGGTACAACAGAGCGCTCGCTGGAGTGCTCGCTGACGCGTTGGCTCCCGGCGCTCGCTTCCTAGTGCAGAGACCTGCACGGGAACCCCACACAGCCCCGAGGAGCTGAGAACAAGAGCCGGGTGCAGCTGAGCGCAGCGGGAATGGGCTCCTGACTCACAGAGGAAACGCAGGGCGAGTTGCTGTTGTGTCCTCTCTGCAGGGGCCCTGCGATGCCGGGACTAGGCGAGCCAGCAGTCCGGCTTCGTCCTCTCGTTTTGTACAGGCACAAGACAAATGCAAGGGGAGGTCTGTGCAGCCCATCCACGGCACTGCTCACTTAGGGCCCATCCTGCATTCTTTGGGCACCGAACCCCCCCCCCCCCCCGGAGTCAGACTGCACTTGCACAGTGGGTCGAGTTTGCTGCAGTCAGTGGGGCTGCCCCAGCTCAGGCCCCCTTCCTTTATTCCAGGGCATCCTGACGCGCTTTGCAAACTTTTCCCCACTGACACGCAGCCACCTCTGGGGTGGAATGTGGTAGCTTCTTAAGAGCACTCACCCATTTCAAAGCATCACACCACATCCAATGGCAGCTGCATGGGGATTTCAGGAAAGCTGCTGGAATCTGGCCAAGATACCATGGCTAAAGCCACTGCGCTCACCGGGGTTTTTTAATGATTCCCATCAGGCAGGTCCTCAGCTTTACATCTCAGCGGAAAGACAGCGGGGCTCCCTGGCCTGGCTCTGAGTGCTGACTCAGCAGAGCACTGAAACACCACGCCCACGGCCTGCAGTTCCATCCTGATCTCTGGGGGCCTTTCACGCAGGCAGGAAAACGGAGCTTGTCTGCAGATACAAGCTGTAGCACTGTATACCCACGTGGGAGGGGATAAGCTGGGCTGGCGGGAGCCCTGCATCCACACCAGGCAGAACTGTTGCAGGGAACATCCCAGCACTGCTCCAGCTGATGTTGGTGGTTCAAACCAGGCTTTGGTCTGGCCCTGCTCAGCTCACAGCACAACGCAGCCCTTCTGCTCCCTCCAGCCAGTCTCTCGCCTCTCTCTGGATGCCCGCAGACACTGGTTTCATGAGGCAGGGTCCCAGCATCATGTCCCTGGGGGGATCCCCCCCACCCCCTTGCGTGGACTGGGGTCCACCCACAGCCCTGCACAAGCCGGGAACGGCAGCAGTGCATCACCATCCTGCTGAGCCTTGGTGGGCTTGGTTCTGATCTAACCGCACGGCCTCCTGACAGACACTCGGCTCAACGAGCCTAGACTCAGACCCCTGGGGACTCAGTCTGCTGGTGCCTAGTCACCATCTCATTGTTCTTTCGGCCCTTGGTGCAGTGCAGGCTAGACGCTAATGCCCCGCCAGGGGTGGGCAAACAACGGCCCGTGAGCCACAGCACACGGCTCAGCCCCGCTCTGGCCGGGGTGCTGGGCCGGGGGCTGCACCCTGCTTGAGGTAAGTGCTGCTCGGAGCCTGCACCCCCATAGCCTCTCCCCATGCCCCTACCCCAGCCCTGATCCCCCTCCTGCTCTCCAAACCCCTCGATCCCAGCCCAGAGCACCCTCCTGCACCCCAAACCTCTCATCCCCAGCCAGAACCTGCACCCCTTCCCGCACCCCTGTCCCAGCCCTGATTCCCCCTCCCGCCCTCCAAACCCCTCGGTCCCAGCCCAGAGCACCCTCCTGCACCCCAAACCTCTCATCCCCAGCCAGAACCTGCACCCCTTCCCGCACCCCTGTCCCAGCCCTGATTCCCCCTCCCGCCCTCCAAACCCCTCGGTCCCAGCCCAGAGCACCCTCCTGCACCCCAAACTCCTCATCCCCAGCCCCATCCAGAGCCCGCACCCCCAGCCAGAACCTGCACCCCTTCCCGCACCCCTGCTCCAGCCGATTCCCCTCCCGCCCTCCAAACCCCTCGGTCCCAGCCCAAAGCACCCTCCTGCACCCCAAACTCCTCATCCTCAGCCCCACCCAGAGCCCACACCCAACCCCAATTTTGTGAGCATTCATGGCCCGCTATACGATTTCTATTCCCCGATGTGGCCCTCGGCCCCCCCGCCTGCCCCGTGCTAGTTCCTCTGAGAGAGGTGGTCACTGCCATTCAGGGCAGGTTTAGCAGCTCCCCCTCAGAGCAGCTGCAATGGGAACAGGCCCAGCTCCCTCTTCAAAACATGCACAACACCCCAGAGCCACATTAACCAAGCGTTTTGGCAGGTGTGGCAGCCCTCCCCGCCCGGCTTGATCTGCTCCTCTCCCGTGCCGGAAGCAGGCTCCAGGCAGCTGCAGCAAGCACAGGAACTCAGCTGGGCACGCACAACCCAAACCTGCTGATGAAGGCTGTTTGCAACACTGGGCAGGCGTCTCAGAGCCAAGAGAGGCCTCCGGCTCAGAGCGTGGCAGGATGTGTTCACATGTGCACACCAGCAGCGGGGTGTTTAAACGCTCCAAGTTCCCGTGCACTGCTCTGATACTTCGCCTCCGTGCCCGAACCGCTCCAATAATCCTCCCCGACCTGTGTGCAGCCACTGAACCAGTCCACACGGCAGCATTTGCAGCCCATTGTGCAGGGGTGTAATGACCGTGCAAGCAGCAGGGCGGTGGAGAAGCAGGCCCATTGTTAGCAATGTACAGAGAGAGAAGTGGTCAGAGTACAGGACTGACAGCCAGGACAGTTCCCAGCTCTGCCCTTGGTAGGAAAGCAACGGGAGCCGGGCTGTGTTAACCTGTGCACTTCACACATGCCCACGGGAGACGGGGCCCGGAACTGCAACAAACCCAGCTAATGGTTATTGCTGCTCCAATGGAGACATTGCAGTGGCCTCAGGAGTCTGACAGGAGGGCAGCCATCAGGGGATGCTCCGGTGTCCACGTCAGTGCAGTGCGATCGTAGCTCCTGCGTGAAGAGACCTGTTACCCTCCGATCACGCTTGTGCTCAGGACAGTGCGGCTGACTCAATGCTGCATCTCATAAGAACATACACAAGAACGGCCAGACTGGGTCAGACCAAAGGTCCATCTAGCCGTGTCCTGTCTTCTGACAGTGACCAGTGCCAGATGCCCCAGAGGGAATGAACAGAACAGATCCATCCTGTTACCCATTCCCAGAGTCTGGCAAACAGGCTAGCGACACCCAGAGCATGAGGCATCCCTGACCATCTTGTTACTAGCCATTGATGGACCTATCCTCCATTAACTTATCTAATTCTCTTATGAGCTCAGTTATACTTTTGGCCTTCACAACATCCTCTGGCGAGTTCCACAGGTTGACTGTGTGGTGTGTGAAGAAATACTTCCTTTTGTTTGTTTTAAAGCTGCTGCCTGTTAATTTCATTTGGTGACCCCTAGTTCATGTGTTATGGGAAGGAGTAAATAACACTTCCTTATTCACTTTCTCCACACCAGTCATGATTTTATAGACCTCAATCATATCCCCCCATTAGTCGTCCCTTTTCCAAGCTGAAATCTCCCTCCGTCTCCTCCTACCCGGGTGTGGCCAGTACCCGGGCCAGGGCTTTACACTGCGTTCACCTTCCGACTCGCAGACGAACCAAGTGCCAGCTGGAACACTCTGCACCACAACTCACCAGCGCTGCCTCCCTCATGCCTGGCGAAGCCCTAACTGGCCCGGCTTGCAGCCGAGTCCCTAGTTCAACCAGGCATGGGGAAAGCAAAAGCCCTGCATCTCCTGGGACTGAAGAAATGAGACCGCTGTGCGCCACCTGCACCGGCGGCTCCACAGCCCGAGTTTTGCACCCTCCCAGAGCCATCCCACGCCCAGTGGCAGGCGGGGTGTCAGTGCAGAACCCCGGGGAGCTCTGCACAGGAGAGCGGCGGTGTCGCACGGGAGCTACTGCCCAAGGCCAGAGTGACCAGGCATTCGTGGTGGGAAACAGTCTCCCGGCCGAAAACACAGCTTTGTCAAACCGTCGATTGGGACAACACTTTTCAGCTTTCCACTCAGCCGAATCAAACCGAGAATGTCGGTTCCGAACATCGAGCTGTTTCTTTGCAAGTGAAATGGCAAAATTTTCCATCTCGGCGATTCCAATGTGAAACTTGGGAAATTTTTGTTTTGTGAATATTTCTCATACTTTGGCCTTTCCTGCCGCTGTGGCAGTGACAGCCCTTGTGAAACGTGGCCATTTCCCATGGAAGGAAAACTCCATTTTCTGAACAGTTCTACCCCAGAACTGTTCTTCGGAGCCAGAAGAATGGAAGTGATGGGGGGGGGGGGGGGGGCGGGGTTCTGCTCAGCGAAGGCTCGTGGGGCAGTCAGTACGGTCCGATGATCAGTGCAACCCAAAGTGCTGGGAAGAGAGAAAAGAATCAGAGCCCTCTCCATCAGGCTCTGTGGCTAGCACAGAAATCTCTCAGACAGGACAGCGCAGGCCACAGTGATGTCAGTCTGTCTGTGAGTGCCAATGAACCAAGCACATACCCGGTGTGAGACAGCATCACCTCATCTACGCTGCACTTACAGGAGAAAGAAAATAACAAGACTATGCGGAGTTAGAGATAGGCCCAAGATGCAAAGATTGGATCCAGAACCAAGCGCCCCCAACGTCAGGGTTTGATTCAGCCCCTGGTAGATACAGACCTGCACCCCAAAGCTTGGCTCCGGAGCCACACTTCCTCACTGTTCAGGGCTGGGACTCCAGCCCATCTCTATGTATTACATGATCCAGCTTCTCTTCTGAGCGCACAAGCATGATAATGAAAACAATCAGCTTCCACCACACGGAAACAAGAGAAAATAACGGCAGAGCAGAGGAAGGGACAGAGCCAGACACAAAGGGGAAAGGGACCTCAGATGCGATGGGACTGATCATTTGTTTCACATTTTTACTTTAAAGAAACGTGCTGAGCCCTTGACAGCTGAGGTATAGCCCAGAGCGACTGTCGAAGAGCTGGATTATAACCCTTGAAAACAGCTCGCTGTAACAGGAACATTGACACAGCCACACCCCAGAGCACCGCTCATCCCTCGACTGCTGCCCACCAGCGCAGGGCTGGGCCCCAGCCCCAGCTCGACCAGGCAGAACAGCATATTTATTTTAAATGACTAAATCAGTCTTAGAGCAGCATCGTTCCTCAGTGGATTAACGTGCAGCCGCTAATCCAGGTACATGCAGACGCAGTAATGGGAAGAGAACAATACCCTGCTTTTTGGTGGACCAACAAACAGCAATTGTTTAATCCCGAGCCAAAACCTGGACGAGGAAGCGCTACTTTCCCTTGTCCTGTTCTGTACTAGGTAGAGTCACAGTGCGTGTGTGGCTGCACTGTGCACAAGGAATAAATCCCAGTGCAGCTCTTCAGAGACACGAGGACCTGGTGTCAGCAGTAACAGTCCCCGATGGCTCAGCCGCCAAAGGCACAGAGCACATGAGGGTGAAAACAGTTCAGTGGCAAGGGAGCTGGTAACATCATGGGCGGCTTTTAATCTTTCAGGTGCAGGTTCAACTCCAACCAGCAGCAGCTGCTTTGGAGTGGTCTGTCGTCCAGCGGGTGTGGTTTCTTGTGCAGATCTCACCATCACTGAGCGTTCTGCCAAACCGCTCCTTTAACTATGGCATGTTGGTTCTCTCTAGCTAGGAGTCTGGGAAGAGGGAGCCCAGCCGAAGGGGGCGCCCCATGGAGAAAGGGGGGGAGATGAGATCAAGGGGGATGGAAGAGTTCGATTTTCTTTAAAGGAAACCAGAGTGGGTGAAACAACCAAGAGCCATATCAATGGGATCTAAGTGGTGGTGCACTGGCGAAGGATGTAAGCTGTTAAACTAACCCCAACTAAACTCCATATTCCCCAAACGAGAAGTGGGTAAAGTCGGCTACCCGGGTTTACACTCAGACTCCTCTGTGTCGACAAACATTCCCCAGTGTTTGAGCGTCGGAGAGAATCTGCAGGAGAAATTCCCCTCCCTCCCGCACCCACATTTCTGCAGAGTCTGGGAGGAAAATTCTACAGGATTTGGGAAAATTCCCCACCCATTCCCAGGGGTCCAAGAGGCGGCCTAGCCAGGCCGCTGTCCGGACAGTAAAGTGCACACCACAGGCAGTTCCATCACGCATTCAGCGGCTGATCCGGCTCCCTGTTTTGGGTGGCTCAGTGAAGCCAGTTCCCTGTGGGGGGTGAGTCTTTACCGGGCCAGGCCCAAGCTCACAGAGCGCCGGAGAGGCACTGACATACCCAAATACACACACAGGCCCTGCAGGGCAGGCGGTGCAGTTCCCCCGTGCATGGATCTAGCGTGGAAGCGCAGTTGCTAGTGCTCTGGGAGCATGTTTGCTATGCGCCTGGCATAGCTACTGGCAGGCTGGAATGAAACGGTTAATTCGTCCTGGTGATTCCCGGGGCACAGAGGCAGGCTGGAGTCCATGTGTCTGTTGTGTGGTTACCAACTAAGAGAGCCTGGGAGTACTCCAAGAGGTTACACTGTCCCAACGAGTGTTCTCCTTGGCACCCGAGGGCTGCTGATTCCTCTGATCAGTAGGAGCCACTAAACAGCTGCTCAGGCTGCAGCTTTTCATCCTGAAATGCCTTGGGACCTTTTCCTGCTCTTCCTGCAGACAGAACCTTCAGCGTTTGGGAAGGAAATCCAGGTGGGTGCTTCATATTCCTCAAGACGATGACAGCCAAGTAAACCACAACACAAACGGCGTTCCACCCACTGCACTGAAATCCACACGGGCAATGACCCTGAGCAGCAAACACCAGAGTGCACACTCCAGCCAAAGCCCAGCTGTGCCCCAGGCCTGCAGGTTGTACAGAGATCTGTTTCTCTGGGCTGTAACTTTCCCTAGCTGATCACTATGCACATCAGCTTTCCATGGGAAGACATGGCGTGAGCCCCAGCTCCTCACCCGCCCCAGACTCCAGCCAGGCTGCGCATGGCCTGGTATTTTTCTCCACTAACCACAGGGCCAGCTGTACTTTTTCCAGCATGCTCGTTCCAACGGGCTTTGGCTTTGCTTTAAAAGCGACGCTGCTGCAGGTGCTTTTTGATGGGGGGGAGGGGAGAAACGAATGGAAATGTTTTATGTTTCTGGAAGCGACGGAATTAGCAGGAGCGCCAAAGCAATGGGACACGCCAGGGCTGCAGAATACACAGATCCCAGGCAAATCAGGAAGAAATGAAATGTGGAGCTGACAGACCAGGCTAATGGGACCAGGTGCCTGAGCCAGGCACTTCAGGGGGAAGAAGAACGACAGGGAAAGGAACAAAGAAAACAGCCATGGGAATCCACCCAGTGTGGCCCATCTGGGTCCCATGCAGCTGTGCGGCTGCTTAGCATCGCACCCTCTGCGTACAGCCCCGGGCAAGCCGACGTCTCTGCGGCCTGCTCTGCGCCCCTGCTGCCAGGCTGACCACTTACCCTGGCCACTGCAGTTTTAGCCCTTCCCCTCAGGCCAGACCAAATCCCATCGGGAGACTCTGGTATTCACGGGATAAGCAAAGGGCAACCAAAACTAACAGTGGGAACTTAGCGGGGGCCCTGGGGACCCCAGAGTCTGCCCGCCTGGTTACAGCTAGAGCAGACAGGACCTGTGTCCCGGCAGGTGGAAGCTGCCTTTAGTGTGCATTGGGAACACAGGGAAAGCCCCCGACCCTGGCGCGCTGTAATCCAATAAATGTGTTACTTGCAGCTCACGGCTTTGTGACATCGGCTGTACCAGGAGCCAGGGAAGGGGCCAGAGGAGACTCTTGCATGGGGCTCAGGGGCCTGCATGGGGCGTGGGGGCATCTGTTCACACCCCCCTCTGCAGAGGGAGCATGGAGACACATGTTTGCAGCCAGATGCTGTCACACGCCCGTGTCTCAGTCACACCAAAGGCTTGTCACACCGGGGGTTCGTCCACTTTAAAGGCACAGCCCACCTTAAACCGAATTAACTTCCTGGTGCAGACAGGCCCTGTCTGCCCACTGGCCATGAGCCAAAAGCACTGAAATCAAAGGGAGACACAAACACACACACCCCCGCCCCGAGCTCCATGGAGCTGGGCCAGGCCTCAGTGTCTCCAGCCCTCGGGTGTTCGCCGGGGCTACAGTGCCGCAGCCGGCAGTACCCCGCAACACCAGCACATCCCATGGTTCCTGGGAGGGGGTGGGCGGTGTAGGGACCAGCAATAGCTGGAAATTGTTGCTCCAAACTCCCCCGGCTGGCAGGGCCCCCATGGGACAGACTGGCCATGGTACATCGGTAGTGAGGGGAGAGCGAAAGCTGAGCTACTAACGGCCCTTCTCCCAGGCCGTGTAAAACTCTGCTGGCTGGGCCTTCAGCTGCGTCCGCAGCGCTCGGCTGCGTTACGTCAGCCCAGGATCTGGCCTGTGGGGTTAAAGCGACACACCTTCCCGATGGCGGAGCCACGCCCTGCCCTGCTCCAGCTCTCTCGGACACCATGGAGCCCCTGCAAAGGCAGGATGACAGACCTCAGTAGCCCGGCTCTCCCCCCAGGCTGACAAGCAGCAGGAAGTTGCTTCATGGAGAGGAGAAACTTTTAGCCCTTCACTAAACTTCAGGCTGGGATCACAGCACAGCTTCATGAGCCTCTGGGATCCCTTTCAGAAGAGGAAAAAGGCTCCAGACAAAGCCAGGCCAAGGGGGCAGCCCAGGGGCCTTGACACCAAAACAAAACATGGTCAGGTTTTTCACTTGTGTCGTTAACAACTCTGCAGCCCTGCGTCCCCTTGGCTGAGGGCTACCCCTTGCAGAGGGGCTCAGCTATGAGGAACGGTTGATAAACAGAGCCTCCATGTGCTAGGAAACATCTGGAGAACAGCACTTCCCAGCATTCAGAGCACACAGCCCAGGAAGGCTAGATAAAGAATTCCACAAGGACTTCCCCTGCTGGCTGAGCACCGTGCCTGGCTTCCTCTGATGTTTCCTTTCACGCTCCGTGCTGCTGCCCGGCCAACTCAGATGACTGTCCTAGCTCAGAGCTGTCTGCCTCAGAAATAAACAACCCACCACTGCTTGGCAGACGGACGATCCTGGCATACAGCAGTGGCTTCAAGGCAGGGCTGTAAGAATATGTTCTAAAATAGCTTCTTGTTAAATCACCAAGAATATCCTCAAAGGTGAAAACGGGTATTTCCATATATTGTATGTTTCTCTCTCTCTCTCTCTCTCACACACACTCACACTCACACACACACACACACACCCTGCATCTCCTGTGCACCCAGAATCCCCCCCGACTTTCACAGGTTTGCCAGGAAATGAGGACAAGGGCCATGGTACAATAATTGCTTAGGACCTGCTCCCGTTCAAGTAAACAAGAGATTTGTTCCATGCTACAAATGAGGAAGTGCTGTGCCTTTCACAGATTCCAAGGCCAGAAGGGACCATTGTGATCATCTAGTCCAGCGGTTCTCAAACTTCATTGCACCATGACCCCCTTCGGACAACAAAAATTACTGCACAACCGCAGGAGGGGGAACCAAAGCCTGAGACATCTGAGCCTCTCTGCCCCAGGCAGGGGGGCCAAAGCGAAGGCCTGAGCCCCACTGCCCTGGGGGGGTGGGGGAAGGGGAAAGACGAAGCCCAAGGGCTTCAGCCCTGCTGTCTAGAGCTGACGCCCTCAGGCTTGGACTCCAGGCTTGGGCCCCAGGCCCCAGCAAGTCTAACTCCAGCCCTGCCGACCCCATTAAAATGGGGTCCCAACCCATAGTTTGAGAACCGCTGATCTAGTCTGAGCTCCTGTATAGCACAGGCAGAGAACTGCCCCACAATAGTTCCTAGAGCAGAGCTTTCCGAAAAACACCCAATTGCCAATGACGGAGACTTCACCACAACCCTCGGTCAGCTGTTCCCATGGTCGGTTACTCTCGCTCTCAAACTTTATCAGGGATGATTTTGTTTTCTTCCAGGTCATTGATAAAGATGTTCTATAATGTAGGGCCAAGAACTGATCCCAGCAGGGCCCCACTGGAAACACACCCACTCGATGACAATTCCCCGTTTATTGTTACATTTGGAGACCAGTCAGTCAGTTTTCAATCCATTTAACGTCTGCCAGGTTAATTTTATATCGTTCTAGGTTTTTTTTAATCGCAATTTTATACAGTACCGAGTCAAATGCCTCACAGACACCTAAATATATTACACCAATACTATTACCTTTATCAACCACATTTATAATCTCAACAAAAATGACATCAAGTTAGCGTGACAGGATCTATCTTTCCAAAAAGCCATGTTGATTGGCATTAATTCTATTACTCTCCTTCAAAACTTTATTAATGGAGTCCTGTGTCAGCCACGCGACTATCTTTTCTGGGATCCATGTCAGGCAAGGTGATGGGGACGCAGGGCAAAAGGAGCAGTCCCCAGCACTGGGGATCGGGGCTGTGAGGGCAAACATCACCTGTCAGTGCTGCCCAATCGCTCAGGGTAACGGCGTTTTACGAGGAGCAGCTGGTGCCTGGCGAGCAGGACACGTGTGACGACCTTTACAGGAACACAGAGCAGAGTTCCTGGCCTAACGCTCCTGCAGCCAGCGCGTGGGCCTTTCCCCTTACAGAGCGGGAGAATGATCCAGCCTTCCACTCCGCCAGCGCCAGCCCAGTAGCCCAAGCCCAGACCAAGCGTTGGCTTCATGCTACACTTCTGGCTCTGGGGTGCACAGAGGAGTTGGGGCGCCATGATGGGTAAGCCAGCCAGACGTGCTTTCTTTCTCCTCTTGTTAGGACGTCTCCATGGGGTAGGCCTGGTTTCAAACTTGGATCAAAGAACGTCTCTCTTTGGGTCTAGGCGAGTGAATGTGCCTAAACATGTCACTGACTCAGGGAGCCATCACTTCTCCCTTCCTGCCCCCCGGAGGCACGGCGTGCAGGAGAGAGCAGAGCATCGGTCTCCGTGCCCCCAGGGACCACTGAGGGCTGGAGTGTGGGGTGTGGACACTTGCCCAGTGGAAACTGGCTTGAGACTGTCCCAGAAATCCACAGACACCCCTGCAAAGGCACCAGGGAGGGAACAATTGCGGTCACTGCTGGCCGTGGCGGGATTCAAGCGGACGTCCGACAGTCAGTGAATCCGTTGCTGACTGAGGATCTGCCATGACTCCACCTTCTCCAGGACTAATGACACGAGCAGAGGTTCAGACTCACGGGCAAAGGGCTGAGAGAGAACACCAGGAGCTGTTGATGGGGAGTGAACAACAGCTGGGGAAAGTGGGGCTTTGCTGAATGATGACCGTGGCCCTACCAGATGAGGAAAGGGGCTGGGAAACTGACAAGACCCCCTGGAGCTGAAGAGAAATTCTGGGCAGCAGTGAAAAACACATGGTCCTAGAGAAAGACAGCTTATTAGGAGTTTGTTGACTGCAGTTGCCTGAGACTCAGCTACAGCATAAAAGTCTCACAACAAAACCGAGACGGCCGTTTGGGTCTATTGTAAAGTTCTCTTCAAACCGTCAAGAAATTATTTTACTGCACAAAACTTTCAGGGAATCTGAGTGCTAGAAACATGCGTTCCTGCAATCTGGCCCAGACACCACCCAGACCTGGGCACCTGGCCTGCACAGTGGGAGCGAAGGCATACGCAGCTCTCTCTCCTGGAGAACCCCCTTTGGCCATGTGTCTGGCCTCCAGCGGCAGCTCCAGGGCTGGGTGTGTGCGTGGATGAAGCTCCCGCAGCTGGTGACTCCGTGAGGGGCACTCGGCGTTAACGCCGCGCCAGCTCTCAGCCTCACGTTAGCGGCGCTGTACTGCTGGATGCAATGTCAGACTGAAGGGCTGGCTGCTGGGGTCATTAGCAGTTAGAGGGCCCCAGCGCCCCATGTCTACGGGCTGAGACAAGACCCAGATCTGATAAACTAGGACCATTTACAGGTTCAGTAACATAGCCCGGGGTGCGTGGTTAGAGTAACAGGCACAGGCTCTTCCTGAGTCTTGGAGGCCCTGGACTTCTGCTTTATTCCGCACAAAGCACGCAAGGCATCTGGGCTGAAAGGACAGCTGGGTCTTCAGGCCTCTGCTGCTGGCAGCGGGAGTTGGAAGGAGGGTTTCCCTGCACCTGCTCTGCTCCCTGCACTCCAGCCACTAAAAGAAAAGAACCAGAGACCAGGAGAGGTTGGAGACAAACACCAAGTGCGCGTCCTTTGGGCTGGGGCTCCAGCCAGCTCACCTCTCCAGCTCTGTGCAGCCCAGCTTGCGTCTCCACTACCAACGCTCAGCGAAACAAGGACGCTTTTCGACACAACTCCTCCTGGCCCCACCTCACTAGCACCACCTCACCCCACCCCACCCGCTGGGATCCCTCTCTGTTTACCTTCCCAAGCTTGTTCAAAAGCAAACTCTGTCAATTGATAATTGGAGATTAGGGTCGTTTGGCATTTCAGCTGGGAGCCAGTCACCAAGCCGCCAAAGCTCTCCAGAGTCCCTGGCTGACAGCTCCGGGCGGCGAGCCAAGGGAACGCAGCAGCAACCAATGCTTCAGGCTGCAAGACGCCGTAGCGTGGGGCTCTGTCCCCTGCACTCTGATCATTACGGTGGTGTGGGCTGTCTCCTCTCTTCCCTTAGGATCATTGTAAGGAACGTGAGACCCAGCTACTGCGCACACCCTGACAGCCCCGTGCAGCAGCACCCACAGCCCCCCAATTTCAGCTCAGGCTTCCCCCAGGGCTGCATCCTTCTCCTCACCTTCTTGAGTTGCTGCTCTTCAGTCCCAGGGCCCCGGAGCCCTGTCCTCCACGCTCTTCCTGCTAAAGCGCTGTACATTAATCCATCCTGTCCAGAATCCTCCTTCCGCGGCACAGCCGATGCCCACTGCCAGGCTGCGAGGGCTAGCACGAAGCCATTCCTGAGACAGGTGCCCCACTGTCGTTAGCAGCGTCCGCAATGGCAGGTGCCCGCGGGTCGTGACGCAGGCCAGCACGCTCTTTGTGATGACGCTGTGCAAATGCTGGGCACCTTAGAGGAGAACACCCCAGAGAGGATGAAACACCCTCCCCTGCTCCCTGAAAGCAGCGTCACCTCGTCTGAGCTGCCAGCCAGTGCAGAGTGCTGAGCCCAGGAGAGGCAAGGGCGGAGGGGCAGGAACCCCCGGCGGTGGCTGGTAGCGGACACTGTCTGTTACTGATTTATGATACTGTTACTACTATCAATGGGTCCTGACCATGGGCCAAATGCATCCCTGGGGCGAGTCTCCTGAAGTCCATGGAGATTCACCAGGCATGGCTTTGGCCCAAGGGACCCAGAGTAAGGATCTAAAGCCCAGCGCCATGCTAGAAGTACCGAGCCACTGCTCTTCTCGGCAGTGCAGCCTGCAGGATCCCAGGGTCTGTACTGAGCATTTAGCGTGACTCTGGGGACAGTATTACAGCCTCGCTAACTGATCATCCAGCTCTCCCAGAGAGCCACATGGAGGACAGCCCACTGTATAGACCCCCCCGCAGTTATTTCATATCTAGCTGGATGCGACTGCGTAACAGACACACCCGGACCCTTTCCCCATTGGCATTAATTCAAAACCAAACAGAACCGGAGTTGCAGAATGTCAGGCCCCAGGGCCAAGAACGTTCTTTCAGGTTCCCTGGTGCCACGAGGGAGACCCACCTCCAACAGCCTGAGAAGTGCAGAAGGTGCTGAGCCGAGCTCTCTCATGCTGCCCCGGCACCTCTCCTCCGGGGATTTTGGAGTGTTTACCAGCCGTAAGTAACCCCCTCACACCTCCAAATAGACTCGCCCCAGGGATGCATTTGGCCCATGGTCAGGACACAGACCCGTCACCCCCTGACCCTCCCCTGGCGTTCAGACATGGCACAGACACAGAGACATGCCGGTAGCAGGTCCCAGCACAGGGCTCCACATGGCAATTAGCACATGCGCTGACACAGGAAGTCCTGCTCTGGGCTTTGGCTGTTCCTTCCCCCAGGGACGGGACCCCGAGGGCTGCCTCCTCTCGTCGCAGGTGGGGTGTTCCCCACAGACAAGCAGGGCTGGTACTTGCCAAAGGAAGCTCTCTGAAGGGAAGTGCAGAGCACAGCCCATGACAGCCGTGGTCTGGCACAATGGGTGAAACCAGCAGCCCCGGCTCTTCCTTGGGGGTGGGGTCACAGCACTCAGGACTGGACATTTCCCACCCGTGAAGACGAGGCTCTGCTCTGTGCACTGAAAGGACCCCACCCCACACCCGGCGGCAGCCGCAGTGCGATCCCGCTGCCCAGGGACAGGCTGTGCAGAGGCTGCCGGATGGAGGATTCCACGGCATATCTCCATCCCAACGGCTCCATGTCCACAACCCTGTGCGGAGGGGGCACCAAGGGGCAGGACCGCGCTGTAGCTCTGAGGCCCTGCAGCATGGCCTGGCGGGGGGATCTGCCCCCCAGCTCCATTTAACACCCTGTGCAGGGAGTCCAGCTTGGTGCCGGGGTCAGGGTCTAGCTGTGAGCCACGCAGCATCTCCTGTCAGACCCTCGTCCTGTCACTCCTGGCTCTCCACCTGCAGCCTGCGGAGTTTGCCTGCACGTCCAAGAGGGCTGTTGATGCAGCCATGTGGCCAGAGGGTGGGAGGGTTTGGAACGGTCAGGCCGCTGGTGTGCGGAGACCACTGCCTGTTTCCTAGTGCTCCCCTGGCGGGCTGGGTCTTGTGTCAGACTTCGATTGTAGCTTCTGGGGGCAGGGACTGTCTTTCTGTCCTGTGTTTGTACAGCGCTGGCGCCACAGGGCGTGGTCCATGGCCAGGGCTCCTGGGCACCACGGCGATGCTAATAATAAACGATAATCGCTCGTGAGCTCGGGAGCTGGCACGGAAGCCCAGCTGCAGGACGAAGAGCATCGTCACCAGCCCTCTGCCGGCCTGTGCGCACGCTACCAAACAGCGCACCTGATTAGCTGGAACGCTACGCAGGCGCAATGAGCTTTGGAACTAAAATTATGATTTCCATAAGTGCTTCCGTGTGCAGAACCCCATCTGCTAATATAAACCTTGGGGCTGATTTGAAGCCACCCCCACAATCCCCTATGCTAACACAGATGTCCCCTTACGTGCCGAGAACATGGGACTAGGTACCTGACTGTCCTTAAGGGGCCCCACCTGCAAACCTCACACACAGGCCTTGTATAACCAACATCCTGCTGGGGGCTCAGGGCTGGCAGCACCAGACCCCAGTGCTGCCATTACGAACCTACCGGCACATTCTAGCTTAAGGCACAGTCCTGCGCAGACGCTGCGTGCCCTCCACCCCCGTGCTCAGCACCTGGCCGATCAGCCCCTTCCCGTGGCCGGTCTTGCAGAGAAATCTGTAATCCCCTGTACTGCGTGTCTGATGCAAGTGGAGCAGGAAGTACAGCATGTCTGAGCCATGGAAAGAGCCTGGGTAGATACGCAGAAGCTAGCAGAAAAGGGCGAGCCCAGCTCAGGAAAGGGGACGGGGCACACCCAGCGTCACATTTCAATGGTATTTAATAGCATGCCAGAGGAGGGACCCGGGCAGGCTCCCCACACCCTCTCCTACCCACGGTGCATCCATGCCCCAGAGAGCAGCATCTGCACCCCACGGAGTACGTCGATATCGTGCTGTCCACTCCAACGCCAAAGCAAACCTGCCAGGGCACGGCTGGGCCACAATGCTGGGATCCCAGGGGAGAGCTAAACGTGCAGAGCATCACCTGCGAGTAACAAGCCGCAGCACAATGACATGAGCCAGCACTGCTTGAGAGAGGTGCCATCCCCAGCCAACGCAACAGAAACCTCCCAGCCGCCCCGAGAGCGAGTTGCTGAGACTGTCGTGCTCTGGAAATGCACTTGTCCAACACAAACATCACCCAGGCATTGTTTCAGCATGAGTCAGTGACTGGAAACACTCCAGCACCATCCTGTTTTGCTGTTTGGAGGTTTTTCCCCTAACTCTGCAGGATATGAGGGCAGGCTCTGGGCCGTTTCCGATCTGCTTCTCTCTCACTATTACATTTTCCGCAAGCATTTGTACTGATACTGCCCAGCAGCTCAGTGCTCGGTATCCTGGCTTCTGCACTGAAAGCATTTCATGGTTACAAAGCCGAAAAACAGAAAACAAAAATGCAAATGGCTGGAGTGAGAGGGAACGTGTCCTAGACCATGGGAGGCATGCAGGGGAACAGCAGCGTTTCACTTCAGCGTTGCAACCATGATTCGGATTAAACACTCCACATCTACTCTGACGGGGCTGTGTGTGTGGATTCAGAGATCCCAAGGCCAGAGGGAACTTAGAGTTCAGCTAGACCGACCTCCTATATAACACAGGCCAGAGAACTGCCCCGACATAGAGAAGATCTGTTAGAAAAACATCCTGTCTTGATTTTAAAAATGTCAACGATGGTGGATCCACCACGACCCTTGGTAATTTGTTCCAGTGGTTAATTACTGTCACTGTTAAAAATGTACGCCTTATTTCCAATCTGAATTTGTCTAGCTTCAAATTCCAGCCAGTGGGTCCTGTTATACCTGTCTCGGCTAGACTGAAGAGCCTGGTATTAAATCTTTGTTCCCCACATAGATACTTATAGACTGGCATCAAGTCACCTCTTAATCTTCTCTTTGTTAAGCTAAATAGATTGAGCTCTTTGAGTCTCTCGCTATAAGGCATTGTCTCTAATTCTTTTTTCTCTGACCCCTCTCCAATTTATCAACATCCTTCTTGAACGGTGAACCACAGAACTGGACACAGGATTCCAGCAGCAGTCACACCAATGCCAAATATAAAGGTAAAATAACCTCTCTGCTCCTACTCAAGATTCCCCAGTTTGTGGGTCCCAGCCCATATTGTTGTTGTTGATCACATTAGCTCTTTTGGCCCCAGCATCACACTGGGAGCTCATGTTCACCTGATTATCCACCATGACCATCAAACCTTTCTCGGAGTCACTGCTTCCCAGGAGAGAGCCCCCCATCTTCTACATCTGGCCGACATTCCTTGTTCTTAGAGGTATACATTTGCATTTAGCCGTACTGAAACCCATATTATTTGCTTGTGCCCAGTTTACCTAGCAATTCAGATCGCTCTGTATCAGTGATCTGTCCTCTTCATTATTTATCAATCCTCCAATTTTTGTGTCATCTGCAACTTTATTTTTAATTCCAGATCATTGAAAAAAAATGTTAAACAGCACAGGGCCAAGAATCGATCCCTGTGGGACCCCACTAGAAACACACCCACTCAATGATGATTCCCCATTTACAGTCACAATTTGAGACTTTTCAGTTTGCCAGTTTTTAATCCATTTAATGTGTGCCATGTTAATTAATTGTTGTTTAATCAGAATGTTGTGTGGTACCTAGTCAAACACCTTACAGAAGTCTAAGTATATTACATCACCACTGTAATCTAAATCTATCAGACTTTCTATAAATCCATGTTGATTTGCATTAGTTACATTACCCTGCTTTAATTCTGTATTAATTGAGTGCCATAATAGCCATTCCATTATCTTGCGCACCATCCATG
Source organism: Macrochelys suwanniensis (assembly GCA_033296515.1). Taxonomy (NCBI): domain Eukaryota; kingdom Metazoa; phylum Chordata; order Testudines; family Chelydridae; genus Macrochelys; species Macrochelys suwanniensis. The sequence goes on along the minus strand of CM065783.1, from coordinate 879,775 downwards.
TCAGGCTGACAGACCTAGAATTATCCAGGCCATGCCGTTTACAGTTTTTAAATATTTCAGTCTTCTGGAACGTGCCTCGTGCTCCAAGACTTATTGAAAATCAACAATAATGGTCTAGAAAGCTGTTTTAAAGCTCTTGGATGCAAGTTACCTGCTGATTGTAAAATGTCTAACTTTAGTAGCTTCTGTTTAACATCCTCCAGAGCTATTGGTGGAATGGAAAGAGCGTTATGATTACCATATGATGAGACTGCATCATCTCTTGTTTCCCTTAATATAGCATAGAAATATTTATTGAACACTTCTGCCTTTTATGCATTGTTATTGAAAATTCTACCATTTCCATCTACTAATGGACAAATACTATTATCAGGATTCTTTTTGTTTCTAATATATTTTAAAAACCCCTTCTTACTGTGATTAACTCTGCTTGCCATAGACTTCTCCTTGTGTCCCTTTGCTTCCCTTGTCAATTTTCTACAATTCCTAACTTCTGATTTATCTTCATTACTATCAACTTCCCCATTTTTCCATTTGTCATATATTATTTTTTATAGCTGCCTTCACTTCCCCTCTAAACCAGGTCAGTTTTTTAACCAGCATGGCCTTCTTCCTCAATTGTGGGATTGTGCCTATTTGGGCATCTAGTTTTAGGGTGATCTTAAATGATTCCCAATTTCATTCAGATTTTTCTGATGAAATTCTTCCTCTCAGTTGATTTAGCTCATAACTCATAGACTCATAGACGTTAAGGTCAGAAGGGACCATTATGATCATCTAGTCTGACCTCCTGCACAATGCAGGCCACAGAATCTCACCCACCCACTCCTGGAATAATCCTCTCACCTATGTCTCAGCTATTGAAGTCCTCAAATCATGGTTTAAAGACTTCAAGATGCAGAGAATCCTCCGGTAAGTGACCCGTGCCCCATGCTGCAGAGGAAGGCAAAAAACCTCCAGGGCCTCTGCCAATCTACCCTGGAGGAAAATTCCTTCCCGACCCCAAATATGGTGATCAGCTGAATCCCGAGCATGTGGGCAAGACTCACCAGCCAGACACCCAGGAAAAAGTTCTCTGTAGTAACTTCTAACATCCCATCATTGACCATTGGTCCTATTTACCACTGATGCAATTAAATGACCTTTTGACTAAGATCATGTTATCCCATCAAACCATCCCCTCCATAAACGTATCTAGCTTAATCTTGAAGCCAGATAGGTCTTTTGCCCCCACTGCTTCCCTTGGAAGGCTGTTCCAGAACTTCACTCCTCTGATGGTTAGAAACCTTCGTCTAATTTCAAGTCTAAACTTCCTGATGGCCAGTTTATATCCATTTGTTCTTGTGTCCACATTGGTACTGAGCTGAAATAATTCCTCTCCCTCCCTGGTATTTATCCCTCTGATATATTTAAAGAGAGCAATCATATCTCCCCTCAGCCTTCTTTTGCTTAAGGTAAACAAACCAAGCTCCTTGAGTCTCCTTTCATACGACAGGTTTTCCATTCCTCGGATCATCCTAGTGGCCCTTCTTTGTACCTGTTCCAGTTTGAATTCATCCTTCTTAAACATGGGAGACCAGAACTGCACACAGTATTCCAAATGAGGTCTTACCAATGCCTTGTATAACGGTACTAACACCTCATCTCTACTAGAAATACCTCGCCTAATGCATCCCAAGACCGCATTAGCTTTTTTCACGGCCACATCACATTGGCGACTCATAGTCATCCTGTGATCAACCAGGACTCCGAGGTCCTTCTCCTCTTCCGTTACTTCCAACTGATGCGTCCCCAGCTTATAACTAAAATTCTTGTTATTAATCCCTAAATGCATAACCTTACACTTCTCACTATTAAATTTCATCCTATTACTATTACTCCAGTTTACAAGATCATCCACATCTTCCTGTAGGATATCCCGATCCTTTTCTGAATTGGCAATACCTCCCAACTTTGTGTCATCTGCAAACTTTATTAGCACACTCCCACTTTTGGTTCCGAGGTCAGTAATAAAAAGATTAAATAAAATTGGTCCCAAAACTGAACCTTGAGGAACTCCACTAGTAACCTCCCTCCAACCTGACAGTTCACCTTTCAGTATGACCCGCTATAGTCTCCCCTTTAACCAGTTCCTTATCCACCTCTCAATTTTCATATTGATCCCCATCTTTTCCAATTTAACCAATAATTCCTCATGTGGTACTGTATCAAATGCCTTACTGAAACTATTTTCAGCTTTGTGAAATTGGCCCTATTAAAGCACCAAGTGTATATATCACTGGTCTGGACCTAATTCTGTTTGCACATTATAAATGTGAACAAGTCATGATCACTTGTAGCTAAGCTACCATTAACTTTTAACAGGTTTCAAGTAACACAATGATGGCCCATAAGACAGAGTGAACATGTGATTACAGGCAACAGGGCAGAGGTGATTAGACTCCGGATGGACAGGGAGAATGGGGTCAAAGGAAATCTGACAAATACATGGGTAAGGGAAACCCCAGACCCACTGACCGTACGAACTTTAGGGCCTTGTCTCGACTACGGGACTTTGTGTGTTTTTCTGCACAGTGTGAGCATGCAGGCGTTTTTACTGCTGTATTATTTAGCCTTGCCCAGGGCAGGTTTTCATGACCTGCTCCTAAAGATGCCTGGGCCTGTCTGCAATTGCGCTGACACTGCTGCTGCACAAGAGGCACTGCATTTCCTAGCCCAGTCAGAGCCATGCACAAGATCCTGGGCACAGGCCACTGCTTGCAAAAACACTGCCTGATCCAATGCGAATTTGCACCGTGTTGCTAGATGTGGATGGCAGAACCCTGGGCAACCAACGGGGGCCACTCCCTGAAACCCAACTCTATCAGCTTCATTCTGAGGCTGCAGCAGCATCACAACCACAGGGGCAGAACAGTCACAGAGGGGAACTGTCACAGCTACAAGGGGGCAGGGAGGAAACCGCAAGGAAAAAGTAGGGTCCCCCCAGACCTGTAGCCAGCACAGCCTCAGGCACCTCCAATCCATCCCTGGGTCGCAGAGCACACGAGAAAGGACCTGCTGCAGTTCTGATGCCTTGTTTTTCTGTATAAATAATGCACCATTTTTGTCTTGCTCAGAATTGGCAGCAAGGGCATCAGGCTCCAAGCTACTGTTCTTGTGTTGATTGTTTGCGTTTCTGTTTGCCAAGTCCTTCACCAAAGGGGGTTTCAGTGCTAATGAGCGAGGGGGTTCTGCAGGAGTGGGTGCCCTGGCTACCCCAGAGCTCGCCATACCCTGGATGGTTTGAGGATGGGGAGTCTTGGGTTTTTAATATAGATAAAAATAACATAATCCAAACCAAACACGACAGGATCAGTCAGAAGCAAAAAAACTGATCTGAAAACCGGAAATAGGGAAATAAACAACCACCCACCGGCCTGTCCCTGCCATGAATATTCGCTGGACACCACTCCCCAGTCTGCTACCATGCTGGGGTTTTCTTCTGCCAGCACAGAGTAAAGCACTACACCCCTATTCAGTCCTCCCAGGGATGGACACTTGTTCATGGACTCGGCCTGGGAACCACAACTTGCCTTTACAAGATCACTTGCAGAGAGGGGTTAGCAGGCGGCATCCTCCAGAGCTACCCAGAAAGGCTGCTCCAGCCTCAGCCACCACACCCAGGGCCGTTCTCCCTCTGAGGCATTACCGGAAAACAAAGTCACATTTTGTTCCATGCACACGGACTCCTGGAGTCTACACTGCGGACACTGTACAATGATCTCAGTCTGACGTTAACCCTGAAATCTGACTCTGCAACACCGTTGCTAGTCCCTGTGGTGTATTAACGTGGTATGACAGGTGGAGCTGGATTTCCAGCTCTGGGCACTGAAATCCTCGGCACGTGCCCAGAACAGGTACAGCAGCATGGTAAGCTCCCCACACCCCTGACCTAGAGGGGTCCCCCGAGGGGAGCATAGTGTCTAGGTCCCTGTCTGCAGAGACTCCTGACACAGGGCAGATGAGAGCCATGCTCACAGATTCATACCCAGAGCCCCTGTCCAGTGACTCCTGTATCCAGCCTAATAGTTAGAGCCCTACCAAATTCACAGTCTATTTTGGTCAATTTCATGATCACAGGATTTTAAAAATAGTAAATTTCATGATTGCAGCTATCTAAATCTGAAATTCCATAGTGTTGTGATTGTAGGGGGGTCCTGACCCAAAAAGAAGTTGTGGGGGGGTGGGGGTGGGTTGCAGGATTATTGTAAGGGGGGTTGTGGTACTGCCACCCTCACTTCCGTGCTGCTGCTGGCGGCGGCGCTGGGTGGCCAGAGAGCGGTGGATGCTGGCCCGGAGCCCAGTTCTGAAGGCAGCATCACCACCAGCAGCAGCGCAGAAGTAAGGGTGGCATGGGATGGTATTGACACCCTTACTTCTGCGCTGCTGCCTGTAGAGCTGGGCACCTGGCCAACAGCCGCCACTCAGCTCTGAAGTCAGTGCAGAAGTAGGGGTGGCAATACTGCGACCCCCTAAAATAGCCTTGTCACCCACCCCACCCCCCCCGCAACTCCCTTTTGGGTCAGGGCCCCCAATTTGAGAAACACGGGTCTCCCCCGTGAAATCTGTATAGTATAGGGTAAAAACACACAAAAGACCAGATTTCACGGGGGGAGACCAGATTGCACGGTCCATGCCGCGTTTTTCATGGCCATGAATTTGGTAGCGCCCTACCAACTGCACACGCAGAACTGGCTTGGGAGCACCTGCTCACTCGGCCCAGGCTGCTGCGGAGCAGCCAGAAAGTGAGGGCTTAAATGTGGCCACTGAGCCGGCTTCGGACAAGTGACCTAGAGGTGACGACAGAGCGCCATATCCCATTGCCATTCCTCTCCCTGAGCTATGCACCAGCATCACAGGATGCAGCAAACAGCCCTCTTCAATTCAGCCCCACTCACAAAACTGTTAAAAAAACCAAAGAGTGTTAAATGGAAAGGGATCCGTTTAGCCAGAACGTGTCCCCCACACGGTCCCACTGGCTTCGCCAACCACAGAGAGCGAGGAGGGTTGTGTTCAATGATGGGCCCCGGTCCCGCAGTCGTGACTCTCTGGATGGGCGCAGAGATTCAACTGCAGAGTGGGAGCCAGAGTCAGAGAACAAATGATCCTGTGGCCCATACACAGACTCTCTCAATCAGAGAAATTTGCTCTAATTACAAATGAGATATTTTTCTCACTGCCAGCCCAGCAAACTCAGCCGGGGTCCTGAAAGTCAAGACTGGTTATTCCTGGCCTGTGCGTTCTCCCTGGGAACACAGAGAGCTCAGGGGACAGCTGGATGGCGATTTGCCAGGCAGGTTGCATGCAGCTCACTCTCCCACGGCTCTCGGCTCACATCCATGAGGGTGCAAGCGGGACACTGGCGTTGCGTAGGCCTTTGCACAGTAAAAATACCCCCGGAGCCAGTCACCGTTAGGCCTATCCAGCAACGCTAGCGCACCCAGCTCCCATGCCACCCCTGGCTTAGGGTGAAGGGAGGGTGTGTGGCCAGAGACTGCTGCACACCAGCTAGTCCCCGATGGCCTCTGGTCCCGTGGGGACGGTTGCCAGGTGCCACAGGTGAGAGCAGCCCCAGTGCTGGGGGGGCAGGGCTGTGTCCAGGAAGAACCAGGAAGCCCCCAGCCTCCCGCCCGCTGCACAGAGACTCGGAGTAGGAGAGAATCTGGGTCTTTAATTTCCAATATTACGAAAAATCCATTTACACTTATAAATAACAAACCTTAAACACTGGCACGTTTCCTTTGGGCATTTGCGTTATGCAGACTGGGCAGGGGAGCAGAATCCATGCCAGGCTTGTGCGCCCAGCACTGAGTTCATCATGGCTCCGGCCAGCCAGCAGCGCACACACTACGGCTGGGCTCTCCTCAGAAGAAGATTTAATTATTAATGCCCATTACGAACATTTCCAATGGGAAAAGAGGAGACATGAAGAGCTGTTAATTTCTGATCTTTCCCTGAGCACACTCATTACAACCAGCAATTCTTGTCTGGAGAGCTGAGCCGCTCAGCCTGAGAACCCCAGTGCAGGCCAAACTGGTACAAACAACTCGACAAGGCATCTCACGGCCAGGATCTCGCTCAGCCTGGATTACAACGAAATTTGAGATTCATACTTTGAACAAACAAGACCAAATTAAATCAATTTCCTTAAGTACTAATCAGAACATTCCAGATCCTTAGAAATTACAAATTGCGAGCAGCCCTGCTTCCATGTGAACGTTAGTGTCGAGGGGACATCCTCCAATGGGATCTGGGAACGACACCACAGCAACCCACTTTACTCATTTAGTCTGACTGCATTTTGCAGGCAGCCGGCCACATGCGTCATAGGCACAAAGGGAGTAATGATACTGACCCATTTTGCAAAGCACGTTGCTATTCACTAATGAAAAATGCAGCATCAGAGCTAGGAATTATTATTGTTGAAGACAGGAAGTTACGGCTGAATTTGACGGTAGACGTGCGCTCTCCTGCTGCATTCAGAAATGAGGAACAGTACCCATAGGGTAGCAGTGTCTCCCCCCCGGCACACCGAGGAGTCAGATAAAACCTGAAGTCCTTTCTTAGGCCATGATTCAGCAAAGCCCTTGCCAGGGTCTCACTGAAGTCAATGGGAGCGGCAGGTGCCCAGCATTTTTGTAAATCAGGCCACCTCTAGACAGGTGCCCAAGTACAGAGTTAGAATTCTGTCTACGGGCCCCCAAGGGAGCTTTGCCCCAGTGACCTGCCCAAGTTCACCTAGAGCCATGCTGGGATTAGAACTTGGGGGCTCCTGGTCTCAAGGTGTCCCACAGCTGTGCCACGCCATGGCTACCAAGCTCTGGGCAGACTGTCAGGAACCAGGGCACAAACCCCAGATTGGTTGTGAGTTCTACACTTAGATTTCACCGACCAATTAGGAAGTGTAAACTCCCCAGCCACTGTAACAGTCTTCACATGGAGTCACAGACAGTCTCCTTGGGTACTCCAATCTGTCTTGCCACCCAGGTGTGATAGATAGTCCCTTACACCAAGGAGCACAACAATATTCAGGTTACTCCCAGTCCCAAAGGACCACTCGCTTTCCCGACGTCAATTGCACCTTAGAGCCTATACCAAAAGACAATGCTATGTAGCCAATCCTATAATAAACCCACTAAAGACGTGTTAAATAGGAAAAGGAAACAAGAGCGTAAAGAACAAGATTAAAGCAGGTAAACAGACATACACAAAGGAGCTACAATCTTAAGTTTCAAAAGGTACTAGAAGCGTCTATAAAAATTAAAGCTCTATCTGTCCTTTAGGGCTAACCCAAGCTAAGCACTGGGGTTCTCTTGCTTGTGTCTAGAAACCTTGCCCCCCAGAGCCCAGTCCTTCTTCTTAGGGGTTTTTATTCTCATCCCCGATGTGCCCTGAGCTGTGAACTCAGCTGATGGGAGGAAGCCACTTGCAAGACTTCATTGGGGAGGGGAAAGAGCAGAGCAACAAAGTCTTTTATCCTCTTTAATGTCCCACACTAGCCCGTCTGGTGTCGATGGGCCTTCCTCGTTGGCCAGGATGCGACTCCTTCTGTTGGAGACCAGCACTTTACGCTAGTTAATGTCTCTCCCCGTCTGGTGATTATGCAGTCACAGAGGCTTACTGTACCACTGCTTAAATAGCATCCCATGTTACTTGGTAATCTGTGAGATTAATGCAGGCAGCAACTCACAAGCATTCAATACGGTCTAAGCAGTAAACCCACAGCACCCAGATGAGCCGGTCCGGTTCGAGCTGTGGGTGTTGTCAGTGCTCAGTTGGGAGCTGGGGACCTTGGCGTGAGCTGGCACCTGGTCTGCCAGCCTCGCACCAGCTCCCTGGTTTGCGCTCCGATCACTCCCCGGCGCCTCTCTTCAATAACAACTTTCTCTCTGCACACGCAGGAGCCTGGCATTGCCCTCACACCCCCGTCTTTATCATTTGTGGTTTGGGCTCATCTGTCCCCAAAGCTGCGGGGAAGTTGTGGGGCATCGTCAGAGTCAAAGCCACTGTCTGAAGCGTTTCTTCCCCGCCACCGTTACAGGCTCGCGTCCGCTCACTAGAGGTGAGCGAGGCAGAGACACATCCCTTGGGCTGGCAGTTTGGTTACTCCGTGCCCAGGACAGCCCCTTGTGTACCGCGGTGCCGCTGTGTCCCCGAGCAGCCAGCCAGCCAGGCAGGCTCCCAGGCTGTGCGGCTCTTTCGCACAGCAGCATGGGCGGGGTTTGGTTTTATATAAGCTCCGTGACGCTCTGGGCCTAGTGGGTGCACACTCAGCTCTGGCTGTGACGGGGGACGCCAGAACTCTGTTCACTTCCCAGCCGCTGGGATTTGCAGTGGTGAAGGGTGACAGCCCTGGAAAACCCCGGCCCCTCGTTATCCACCGGCCTGGCTCAGTCAAGGAAGCAAAAACACCCCTTTCCTACACCTTGCTGATGGCCTGAAACCTGACCCACATTCTGTCTCTGAAAAGGAAACGGGACCTCACTCTGCACTGGCTCAGGCTGGGCTTCCTTCTGAGCACAAGCTACTAAATGGTGCCAAGAGACATCCACATCAGACAGTTACTTTGTGAGGAGTTCATTAGCGTGATCCATGATCCCACTGAGCGCATGCTGCAAGAGGACAACATGAAGCCAAGGCACCGCTGGGAGATGGTCCCTAATTGCACAGAAAAACATTTCAAGAGGATTATAGTGTTTTAGCAACCAGGCCAAGTCCCAGGCCAGTGACTCTCACTGGAAGCAGTCACGTTTCCTTAAAGAAATCCCAGTGCTCTCAGAAGCTGTTACACGTATTTAAAAAGATCATACTGTGGTCTGAAGCCATGTGAACGTCTCTAGCTCTAGTGATCCAAGGTGCTGTGTGTCAGGAATAGAGAGAAGGGAAAAGGATTTATCTCCCTATTCTCCTTTGTCGATTTCTACATGGTGCGTAGGGTCAGTCAGGGGCTCCTCGGAGTCACTAGCGACCCAGCCAGGCTCCCCATTGGTTATGTGACTCTTTCACCCGGCAACTCTCTCCACAGGTACTAGTGCAGAGAGTGGAGTGAATGATACATCTGAGGGAACAGAGCAGAAGGAGACTCCACTGACTGGAAGGCATGAGATGCACAGTCCTAGGGATGGGGGTTCCACGACCACCACTCCCAAGAGGAGGAGGAGGGTGGTGGTGGTCGGGGACTCTCTCCTCAGGGGGACTGAGTCATCTATCTGCTGCCCTGACCGGGAAAACCGAGAGGTGTGCTGCTTGCCAGGGGCTAGGATTCGTGATGTGACGGAGAGACTGCCGAGACTCATCAAGCCCTCAGATCGCTACCCCTTCTTGCTTCTCCACGTGGGCACCAATGATACTGCCAAGAATGACCTTGAGCGTATTACTGCAGACTACGTGGCTCTGGGAAGAAGGATAAAGGAGTTTGAGGCGCAAGTGGTGTTCTCGTCCATTCTCCCTGTGGCCGGAAAAGGCCGGGGTAGAGACCGTCGAATCGTGGAAGTCAACGAATGGCTACGCAGATGGTGTTGGAGAGAAGGGTTCGGATTCTTTGACCATGGGATGGTGTTCCAAGAAGGAGTGCTAGGCAGAGATGGGCTCCACCTGACGAAGAGAGGGAAGAGCATCTTTGGAAGCAGGCTGGCTAACCTAGTGAGGAGGGCTTTAAACTAGGTTCACCGGGGGAAGGAGACCAAAGCCCCGAGGTAAGTGGGGAAGTGGGATACTGGGAGGAAGCACAAGTAGGTGAGTGCAAGAGGGGAGGGCTCCTGCCCCATACTGGGACAGCAGGACGATCGGTGAGTTATCTTAAATGCCTATACACAAATGCAAGAAGCCTGGGGAACAAGCAGGGAGAACTGGAAGTCCTGGCACAGTCAAGGAATTATGATGTAATTGGAATAACAGAGACATGATGGGATAACTCACATGATTGGAGTACTGTCATCGATGGATATAAACTGTTCAGGAAGGATAGGCAGGGCAGAAAAGGTGGGGGAGTTGCGTTGTATGTAAGAGAGCAGTATGACTGCTCAGAGCTCCAGTATGAAACTGCAGAAAAACCTGAGAGTCTCTGGATTAAATTTAGAAGTGGGAGCAACAAGGGTAATGTCGTGGTGGGAGTCTGCTACAGACCACCAGACCAGGGGGATGAGGTGGACGAGGCTTTCTTCCAGCAACTAACAGAAGTTACTAGATCACAGGCCCTGGTTCTCATGGGTGACTTTAATCACCCCGATATCTGCTGGGACAGTAATACAGCGGTCCACAGACAATCCAGGAAGTTTTTGGAAAGTGTAGGGGACAATTTCCTGGTGCAAGTGCTGGAGGAACCAACTAGGGGAAAAGCTCTTCTTGACCTGCTGCTCACAAAACAGGGAGGAAATAGTAGAGGAAGCAATAGTGGATGGGAACCTGGGAGGCAGTGACCATGAGATGGTTGAGTTCAGGATCCTGACACACGGAAGAAAGGAGAGCAGTAGAACAGAGACCCTGGACTTCAGAAAAGCAGACTTTGACTCCCTCAGGGAACTGATGGGCAAGGTCCCCTGGGAGAATAACATGAGGGGGAAAGGAGTCGAGGAAAGCTGGCTGTATTTTAAAGAATCCTTATTGAGGTTGCAGGAACAAACCATCCCGATGTGTAGAAAGAAAAGTAAATATGGCAGGCGACCAGCTTGGCTTAACAGTGAAATCCTTGCTCGTCTTAAACACAAAAAAGCAGCTTACAAGAAGTGGAAGATTGGACAAATGACCAGGGAGGAGTATATAAATATTGTTCAGGCATGCAGGAGTGAAATTAGGAAGGCCAAATCACACTTGGAGTTGCAGCTAGCCGGAGATGTTAGGAGTAACAAGAAGGGTTTCTTCAGGTATGTGAGCAACAAGAAGAAAGTCAAGGAAAGTGTGGGCCCCTTGCTGAATGAGGGAGGGAACCTAGCCCTGGTCTACACTACGAGTTTAGGTCGAATTTATTAGCGTTATTTCGATTGATCCGTGCACCCGTCCACACGACGAAGCCCTTAACATCGACTTCTAGGGCTCTTAAAATCGATCTCGCCACTCCACCCCCAACGAGGGGATTAGCGCTTAAAGCGATATTGCCGAATCGATGTAGGCTTAGTGAGGACGCAATTCGACGGTATTGGCCTCCTGGATCTATCCCACAGTGCAACATTTGACCGCTCTGGACAGCAGTCTGAGCTCCAATGCTCCGCCCAGGTAGACAGGAAAAGCCCCGCGAACTTTTGAATTTCATTTCCTGTTTGGCCAGCGTGGTGAGCTGCAGGTGAGCGCAGATCTCATTAGCAGAGGTGACCATGATGGAGTCCCAGAACCGAAGACGAGCTCCAGCATGGACCGATGGTGAAGTACGCGATCTGATCGCTGTATGGGGAGACGAAACCGTGCTAGCAGAGCTACGGTCCAAAAGAAGAAACGCCAATACATATGCCAAAGTCTCCAAGGGCATGCAGGACAGAGGCTACAACAGGGACGCGCAACAGTGCCGCGTGAAGATTAAGGAGCTCAGGCAAGCCTACCAAAAAACCAGAGATGCAAACAAACGCTCTGGGTCAGAGCCCCAGACATGCCGCTTCTATGATGAGCTGCATGCCATTCTAGGAGGTGCAGCCAGCACTGACCCACCCATGTGGTATGACTCCGTATGTGGATCATCAGAAACCACAGAGGAGCATGATGATGATAATGATGCTGAAAATAGCACCCAGACACAGCAAGGAAGTGGAGAAGCCCTTTTCCCCGACAGCCAGGAACTCTTTGTCACCCTGGAGCCAGTACCCTACGAACCCACCCAAGGCGTGCTCGATGCAGGAGAAGGGACCTCTGGTGCCTCTGGTGAGTGTACCTCTGTTAATTAATACATGTTTTATAAGCAAGCGTGTTTAATGATCAATTCGGGGCCAGTACAGCTACAGCTACTGGAAAACTCTGTTAACATGTTCGGGGATGGAGCAGAAATCCTCCGCGGACATCTCCAGAAAGCTCTCCTGGATGTACTCCCAAAGCCTGTGCAAAAGGTTTCTGGGGAGGGCAGCCTTATCCTGTGCTCCGTGGTAACACACTCTACCATGCCAGGCCAGTAGCACGTAGTCTGGAATCATTGCTTTGCAAAGCATGGCGGCGTATGGTCCCGGTGTTTGCTGGCATTCAAGCAACATCCGTTCTTTATCTGTCTGTGTTATCCTCAGAAGAGTGATATCATTCATGGTCACCTGGTTGAAATAGGGGAATTTTATTAAGGGGGTATTCAGAGGGGCTCCGTCCCTGCTGGGCTGTTTGCCTGTGGCTGAACGGAAATCTTCCCCGCTGTGACCCACGCGGTGGGGGGAGGGGGAACAGCGAACATCTTGGATGTGTGTCTGTGTGTGTGTGTGTGTGGGGGGGTGTCGATTAGGTTCGCGCTGCACGTTAACCCGAAAACCGCCGCCCCTCCCTTTTCAATTGCCAACCAGTTTTAAATTGCCAGACCAAAGGCTGTTTGTTATGGGAAATGAGGGGGTTGCTGTTTGAAAACATTCCCACATGTTATGAAGGTTAAAGAAGCCTATAGACTGTGGCTTACCATGGCTGCCTGCAAGCCGAATTCTGTTGCCCGCCGGACCTGCTTGTGTGATCTCTCACACCAAACCGGCAGACCCTCAATATAACAGGCAAAGTGCAACCTTGGACCAAATGCATATGTGATATGTAATGTTTGGAGCATTGTTCTCTAATATGTGTCTTTTAAACTACTCCTCTCCCGTTTGTTTCCTCCCGCAGCTGCAAATGTTTCAACGCCACCCCTTTCATCACCGTCCCAGAGGCTAGCGAAGATTAGAAGTAAAAAAAAAAGGAATCGAGACGATATGTTCTCAGAACTCATGGAATCCTCCCACACTGAAGCTGCCCAGCAGAATGCGTGGAGGCAGACACTGTCGGAGTCCAGGAAGGCAGAATTTGATCGTGCGGACAGGTGGCGTGCTGAAGACAATGACTGGCGGGATGAAGAGAGTAGGTGGCGTCAGCGTGCAGAGAGAAGGCAGGATGCAATTCTGAGGCTACTGGAGGATCAAACGGAAATCCTCCGGCTTATGGCTGAGGAAAGGCGTAGGGTTCAGGAAAGGCCGCCTGAGCCCAGACCGCCGCTACAGCCCCTGTGTAACCAACAGCCCTCCTTCCCGAGTCCCATAACCTCATCCCCGAGACGCCCAAGAACGCGTTTGGGCGGCCTCCGTGCACCCAACCACTCAAGTCAAGAGAACAGTCCAAGCAAGAAAGGGCTGGCATTCAATAAGTTTTAAAGTGCTGTGTGTCCTTGTCCTTCCCTCATCCCCTCCTCCACCACCTATCCTGGTGCTTCCCTTCCTCCACCAGCTATCCCGGGAGACTGTGGCAGTTAGCCCCATAGTTCCCCCTCTTTGTTTTACGAATTAATAAAGAATGCATGATTTTTAAGCAACAATGACTTTATTTCCTCTGCGAGCGGTGATCGAGGGCGGGAGGGCAGGGCGGTTTGGGTAAAGGGAAGTAGAGTGAATGAAGGGGCGGGGCTTTTCATTACAGGGGAAAAACAGAACTTTCACACAGCATCCTGGCCATTCATGAAACTGGTTTTCAAAGCTTCCCTGATGCGCAACGCACCCTGCTGTACTCTTGTAATAGCCCTGGTGTCTGGCTGCGCATAACCAGTGGCCAGGCGATTTGCCTTAACCTCCCACCCCGCCATAAACGTCTCCCCCTTACTCTCACAGATATTGTGGAGCACACAGCAAGCAGTAATAATAATGGGAATATTGTTTTCGCTGAGATCTAACCTAGTCAATAAACTTCGCCAGCGAGCTTTTAAATGACCAAATGCACATTCCACCACCATTCTGCACTTGCTCAGCCTATAGTTGAAAAGGTCCTGACTACTGTCCAGGCTACCTGTGTATGGCTTCATGAGCCATGGCATTAAGGGGTAGGCTGGGTCCCCAAGGATAACTATAGGCATCTCAACATCCCCAACGGTTATTTTCTGGTCTGGGAAGAAAGTCCCTTGCTGCAGCAGCCGAAACAGACCAGAGTTCCTGAAGATGCGAGCGTCATGTACCTTTCCCGGCCATCCCACGTTGATGTTGGTGAAACGTCCCTTGTGATCCACCAGTGCTTGCAGCACTATTGAAAAGTAACCCTTTCGGTTTATGTACTCGCTGGCTTGGTGGTCCGGTGCCAAGATAGGGATATGGGTTCCGTCTATCGCCCCACCACAGTTCGGGAACCCCATTGCTGCAAAGCCATCCAGTATGAGCTGCACATTTCCCAGACTCACAACCCTTGGTACCAGCAGCTTGGTGATCGCCCTGGCTACTTCCATCACAACAGCCCCCACTGTAGATTTTCCCACTCCGAATTGATTCGCGACTGACCGGTAGCTGTCTGGCGTTGCAAGCTTCCACAGGGCTATCGCCAGTCGCTTCTGTACTGTGAGGGCTGCTCTCATCTTGGTGTTCTGGCGCTTCAGGGCAGGGGAAAGCAACTCACAAAGTTCCATGAAAGTGCCCTTACGCATGCGAAAGTTTTGCAGCCACTGGGATTCATCCCAGACCTGCAGCACTATGTGGTCCCACCAGTCTGTGCTTGTTTCCCGGGCCCAGAATCGGCGTTCCACTGTATCAACAAGCCCCATTAACACCATGATGTCCACCTTGCGGGGGGGCCTTTTTTGAGAGAGGTCTGTGTCCATGTCCTCATCACTGTCCTCAGGGCGCTGCTGTCACCTCCTCGCCTGCTGTAGCTGTAGCAGCTCCTGGTTCTCGTTCTCCATATACTCCTGGACAATGCGCGTGGTGTTCATAACGGCGAGAACAGCCGCGGTGATCTGATCGTGCTCCATGCTTTCCCTGGTATGCTGTTTGCAGGACAGCAGAGTGGCAGCAGAAGCAGCGGGTGGATAACAATGGAGTCAGCAATATGGCGCCCATATGAAAAAAGGCGCGAAAGGATTTTTTGCTCCCCCCTCAGTTGCTTTCACGGAGGGAGGGGGGAGCAAGGGTTAGGCTCATTTCCTTCTAGCTGCAGATGGTACAATATGCGGTGAGCAAGGGTTAGGCGCCTTCCCTTCTAGCAGCAGATGGTACAATATGCTTGATATCCATCATCATCTCCTGGCCCCCTCAAAGATTGAACTCGCAACCCCGGGTTTAGCGGGCCAACGCTCAGACCGCTGAGCTATCCCTCCGCCCGTGTTCCAGGCAGTACTGAATCTCCCTTAAACAAAACGTAAAAAAGAGAATGACCAGAGTCACTCTGGTCACTCCCATTTATGTCCAAGCGCCCCCGGCCAGCCACACCATAGGCCGCCGGCCAGGAGCACACGAATTCCAATCATATTGTACAATCTGCTGCTAGAAGGCAAGGAGCTTCTGCTGTATGGTCCCGCGACCACGACCATTTATGGCATATTGCACCATCTGCAGCTAGAAGGCAAGGAGCTTCTGCTGTGTAGTCCCGCGACTACCAGCCTCAGGCAGAATGGCCCCCTCAAGGATTGAACTCGCAACCCCGGGTTTAGAGGGCCAACGCTCAGAACGCTGAGCTATCCCTCTGCCCGTATTATAGTGTGACTGAATCCCCACTAGACCTAATGTCCAGGCGTACGCTGGAGATGTACGGTAATTGTGAGCTGAGCAGGCTTCCGTAGCAAACACGGAAACCCCGGAAAAAAGGCGCGAAAAATATTGCTTTCACGGAGGAAGGGAGGGAGGGAGGGATGACATGTACCCAGAACCACCAGCGACAATGTTTTCTGCCCCATCAGGCTTTGGGATCGCAACCCAGAATTCCAATGGGCGGCGGAGACTGCGGGAACTGTGGGATAGCTACCCGCAATGCAATGCTCCGAAAGTCGATGCTAGCCCCGCTACTGTGGACACAGTCAATCGACCTCATGGTCTTAACGCTCTTTTAGTGGGGACACACACAATCGATTCCATAAATTCGGGTTTTAAAATATCGACTTCTATAAATTCGACCTAATTCTGTAGTATAGACGTACCCCTAGTGACAGAGGATGTGGAGAAAGCTAGTGTACTCAATGCTTTTTTTGCCTCTGTCTTCACAGACAAGGTCAGCTCCCAGGCAGCTGCACTCCGCAGCACGGTATGGGGAGGAGGTGACCAGCCCTCTGTGGAGAAAGAAGTAGTTCGGGACTATTTAGAAAAGCTGGACGAACACAAGTCCATGGGGCCGGATGCACTGCATCCGAGGGTGCTAAAGGAGTTGGCCGATGTGATTGCAGAGCCATTGGCCATTATCTTTGACAAATCATGGCAATCGGGGGAGGTCCCGGATGACTGGAAAAAAGCGAATGTAGTGCCCATCTTTAAAAAAGGGAAGAAGGAAGATCCGGGGAACTACAGGCCAGTCAGTCTCACCTCAGTCCCTGGAAAAATCATGGAACAGGTCCTCAAGGAATCAATTCTGAACCACTTAAAGGAGGGGAAAGTGATCAGGAACAGTCAGCATGGATTCACCAAGGGCAAGTCATGCCTGACTAACCTAATTGCCTTCTATGATGAGATAACTGGCTCTGTGGATGAGGGGAAAGCAGTGGATGTGCTATTTCTTGACTTTAGCAAAGCTTTTGATACAGTCTCCCACAGTGTTCTTGCCAGCAAGTTAAGGAAGTATGGGCTGGATGAATGCACGGTAAGGTGGATAGAAAACTGGCTGGATGGTCGTGCTCAACGGGTAGTGATCAATGGCTCCATGTCTAGTTGGCAGCCGGTATCAAGTGGAGTGCCCCAAGGGTCGGTGCTGGGGCCGGTTTTGTTCAATATCTTCATCAACGATCTGGAGGATGGTGTGGACTGCACCCTTAGCAAGTTTGCAGATGACACTAAACTGGGAGGAGTGGTTGATACGCTGGAGGGTAGGGACAGGATACAGAGGGACCTAGACAAATTAGAGGATTGGGCCAAAAGAAATCTGATGAGGTTCAACAAGGACAAGTGCAGAGTCCTGCACTTAGGACGCAAGAATCCCATGCACTGCTACAGACTAGGGACCGAATGGCTGGGCAGCAGTTCTGCAGAAAAGGACCTAGGGGTTACGGTGGACGAAAAGCTGAATATGAGTCAACAGTGTGCCCTTGTTGCCAAGAAGGCTAACGGCATTTTTGGCTGTGTAAGTAGGGGCATTTCCAGCAGATCGAGGGACGTGATTATTCCCCTCTATTCAGCACTGGTGAGGCCTCATTTGGAGTACTGTGTCCAGTTTTGGGCCCCACGCTACAAGAAGGATGTGGATAAATTGGAAAGAGTCCAACGGAGGGCAACAAAAATGATTAGGGGGCTCGAGCACATGACTTATGAGGAGAGGCTGAGGGAACTGGGATTGTTTAGCCTGCAGAAGAGAAGAATGAGGGGGGATTTGATAGCTGCTTTCAACTACCTAAAAGGGGGTTCCAAAGAGGATGGATCTAGACTGTTCTCAGTGGTAGAAGATGACAGAACAAGGAGTAATGGTCTCAAGTTGCAGAGGGGGAGGTTTAGGTTGGATATTAGGAAAAACTTTTTCACTAGTAGGGTGGTGAAGCACTGGAATGGGTTACCTAGGGAGGTGGTGGAATCTCCTTCCTTAGATGTTTTTAAGGTCAGGCTTGACAAAGCCCTGGCTGGGATGATCTAATTGGGTTTGGTCCTGCTTTGAGCAGGGGGTTGGACTAGATGACCTCCTGAGGTCCCTTCCAACCCTGAGATTCTATGATTCTATGATTCTAACAGCGGAGAGAAACCAACACAAAGACACTGGAAATGCCGTTCGTTCACCCCCTGCCAGGCCTTGTTACTGTGACGGAGAACATTTCTGGCACTGTTGGAACAGGCTGTGGCTCGAACTCCTGGGTTCTCTACCTGGGGCAAGCTTGCAAAGCAGGATTATTGAGAGTTTTAGCCGTGTGTAGCCTCCAGCATTTGTACAAATAGGTCTTAGAGCAAAGGACATTTTTCAGTACAAAAATCATCGACTGCAACTGAAATCAGCACCAGCATGAGCAGTAGCCTCCAGCACATGTGGGAAATCCACATCTACACAACATGCAAGTCAATATATACCCAGCCCGGACACCTGGGGTCTCAAACTCAATTTACCTTAGGGCCAGTGCCAGTCCTCAAATCCTCCCAGCGGGCCAATAATGTCTCTCATGCTGCCCAGAACCCGCCCCCACCTGCCTAAGGCTCTGGGAGGGAGTTTGGGTGGGGGAGGCGGTCTGGGGTAGGGGGATTAAGGTGCAGGCTCTGGGAGGGAGTTTGGGGGCGGGAGGGGTGTGTGGGAAAGGGGTGGGGGTGCAGACTCTGGGAGGGGGTGGGAGGGTGTGGTGCTTACCTGGGGCTCCAAGGTGGGGGAGGCCAGGGGGCCTCCGCGCGCTGCTGCCCCCAGGCACTGCTCCCGCAGCTTCCCATTGGGCGCGCGGGGCGGGGGCAGCGCGCGGGGCGGGGGCAGCGCGCGGGGCGGGGGCAGCGCGCGGGGCGGGGGCAGCGCGCGGGGCGGGGGCAGCACGCGGAGGCACAGCCCCGCCCCGGGGCTGCAGGGAGGGCCCGGTAGACCCACGGAGCAAGCAGGCAGGAAGCCGCTCAGCTCCGCTGCGCTGCCGGTGGTGGGTGGGGCCCCAGGCCGTTTTAAATCGCCCGGGGGACGCACGGGGGGGTAGCGCCCTCAGGCAGCAGGCGGGGCCAAGGGAGAGAACCGGCCCCAAAATTGCTGGAGCCCCGCGGGCCGCAGTGGGGAGGTTCTCAGGCCGCAGATGGCCCATGGGCCGGGACTTTGAGACCCCCGCCATCCACTCCAGCAGAACCCTTCAGGCAATTCCAAGCCTGACTTTCCTCCCTCTTGTTCTGTGCCTGCAGTGAAACAAAAGAACCAATCAAGTGCAAGGAGCCAAGAGCGGCTCCTAATATGGAGGTGCTCACGGTGTTTGGGGTCAGCGATTCCCTGGCTGGGGTCACTTGCTAGCACTGGACGTGGTCTGAATTCGGTGCAGGCAGTGGTGCGTGCGACCCATTTACACCTGGCATCACCACGCCGCCACGCACCCAGCCCCCAGAGGGAGCAGAGAGGCCAGGACGGCCGCACTGCGCAGGACCTGTGATTAGAACTTGGTTCGGCTCAGTGATCACACTAGCAAAACACACAGGCAGCTGCCACACTGCACCCACCTGGGCCTGGGGAAACGTTGCTGCTCTGACTGACAGAACTGAATCTTTGTGGCCAAGGTTTTGGACGTAGAGGCCCAGAGGTAGGCTTCTAAATCCAGCCGTAGGCACCTAAAGAGAAGCGGCCTTAGCACCCACAAGTCACAGCGACTCCTCTGGGAGCAGCATGGCCGGGAGCCAGGCCACGTCCAGGGAACCTACGTACGGACGTCAGGAACTTAGCTTTGCAAGTTTTGGCCTCTCTGTCCCATGTGACACGTGGAGTTAACGTCTTAGGCAAAGAATAGCGTCCTGCCTGTTTCTCTTCACACAGACGCCAGACTCTGAATATCCCCAATGCACAGCCCCAGTAAGCAGGACTCCCGCCCGGGATCTCTGCAGAGTAAGTCTCCACGTGAGCAAAGCACAGGAACGCCAGCTGCTGTCTCCCCACCGCTGCTGAGTGCCACACACACTGCCATACCTGTAGACAGGCTGCATCTCTCTGGCTATCCCAATGACGGTTCCTTGCAGGAAATGGTCAAACTCCTGAAACAAATCTCGGATGTTGGCCTCGTACTTCAGGTCCAAGTCCAGCTGGATTAGCCGTTCTATCTCTAGAAGAGGCAGAGGAGAAAAATCAGCAACACCCCCAGGCGATAAACTCAAGCAGCTGGAAATCAATGGGGACGTCAATGGGGCTATGCTGATTTACTCCACCTCAGTAGATGGGGGACCAATCTCCTCAGGGACAGGCTAGCCACAGTAGTCAGGAGGGGGTTAAACTAACAGCATCAGGGGAGGGTAGAAAGAGGGAAAACATGAGCCTTCAGTCAACACAAAATTGAGATGCTGAAGACAAATTAATGAAGGAACCAACGGCCGTGAAGAAAAGAAATTCTTAAATTGCCTACACACCAGTGCGAGGAGCCTGGGTAACCGCCAAAAGGAATCGGAATTGCTCATCATTAAGGCTACGATTTTGACATGGAGGTAGCAGATCACGGAATCCGTGACTTCCAAAGACCTCCGTGACTTCAGCCCCGGTGGCTTGGAGCTGCAGGGTCCCGCCGCCTCCCGCAGCGACAGGGAGCTGTGAGGTACCCCTGCCGCCTGAGGCAGCGGGCCCCCAAGCTCCCAGCCACCATGGGCAGTGGGGGTACCCCACAGCTCCCAGCTGCCACAGGCAGGGGGGTACCTCGCAGCTCCCAGCCTCTGCAGAGGACAGGAGGATCCACACAGCTCCCTGCCAGGCATGGCAGCAGGGGGACACCCGCAGCTCCCCAGCCGCCACTGCGGCGCAGGGGGACTCCGGCTGCTCCCCGGCCATGGGGCAGGGGGATCCTGTCTGCTCCACAGCCGCAGGGCAGGGGGACCCCAGCAGCTCCACACCACCACAGGCCAGGGGGACCCTGTCTGCTCCGCAGCCGCAGGGCAGGGGGACCCCGGCAGCTCCACACCGCCACGGGGCAGGGGGACCCCGGCTGCTCCCCAGCCATGGGGCAGGGGGACCCCGGCAGCTCCACACAGCCGCAGGCCAGGGGGACCCTGTCTGCTCCGCAGCCGCAGGGCGACCCCGGCAGCTCCACACCGCCGCGGGGCAGGGGGACCCCGGCTGCTCTGCAGCTGCAGGGCAGGGGGACACCCGCAGCTCCCCAGCCGCCAGTGTGGTGCAGGGGGACCCCGGCTAATCCCCGGCCATGGGGCAGGGGGATCCTGTCTGCTCCGCAGCCGCAGGGCAGGGGGACCCCGGCAGCTCCACACCGCCGCGGGGCAGGGGGACCCCAGCAGCTCCCCACTGCAGTGGTGAAAGGGGGATTTCCACAGCTTCCTGCCACTGGGGAGGGAGCAGGGGGACCCTGCAGCTCCCCTCCGCTGCTGTGGGCAGGGGGACCCTGGAGCTCTGAGCTCCCATGGGTGGTGGGGGCCCCAGAACTCCCAGCCACCCCACAACTGTCCAGCCCCTTCCCATTTTATTGTGGATATTTTTAGTACAAGTCAGGGACAGGTCACGGGCTTCTGTGAATTTTTCTTTATTGCCCATGACCTGTCCCTGACTTGTACTAAAAATATCCATGACAAAATCTTGGCCTTACTCACCGTGAGTGTAAATGCCACCTACTTGGCATTGCTGACACCTGGTGGGCTGATGCCAGTCACTGCACTGTTACAATCAATGGTTATCACCTACTGACAAAGGACTGAGTAGGCAAAAGGGGAGGGGGAGGGGCACACTGTGTCAAAAATGGTATCAGCTGTGTCTGGGTCACTGATAACTCAGAAGACAATGCTCTTGAATGCTTATGGATCAGTGTCCAACAGATCAAGCACAAGATGGGGTATTAGCTGCCATCTGCTACAGACCCCAAATCACACTACAGAACAGGATGACGGGTTAACTTATGCACCTGTCTATAATGTGTAGGAAGAAAAGCTGCGTGATCATGGGGGACTTCAATTTGAGCGACATCAATATCTTCAATATCTTCATCAACGATCTGGAGGATGGTGTGGACTGCACCCTTAGCAAGTTTGCAGATGACACTAAACTGGGAGGAGTGGTTGATACGCTGGAGGGTAGGGACAGGATACAGAGGGACCTAGACAAATTAGAGGATTGGGCCAAAAGAAATCTGATGAGGTTCAACAAGGTCAAGTGCAGAGTCCTGCACTTAGGACGGAAGAATCCCATGCACTGCTACAGACTAGGGACCGAATGGCTGGGCAGCAGTTCTGCAGAAAAGGACCTAGGGGTTATGGTGGACGAAAAGCTGAATATGAGTCAACAGTGTGCCCTTGTTGCCAAGAAGGCTAACGGCATTTTGGGCTGTATAAGTAGGGGCATTTCCAGCAGATCGAGGGACGTGATTATTCCCCTCTATTCGGCACTGGTGAGGCCTCATTTGGAGTACTGTGTCCAGTTTTGGGCCCCACGCTACAAGAAGGATGTGGATAAATTGGAAAGAGTCCAACGGAGGGCAACAAAAATGATTAGGGGGCTCGAGCACATGACTTATGAGGAGAGGCTGAGGGAACTGGGATTGTTTAGCCTGCAGAAGAGAAGAATGAGGGGGGATTTGATAGCTGCTTTCAACTACCTGAAAGGGGGTTCCAAAGAGGATGGATCTAGACTGTTCTCAGTGGTAGAAGATGACAGAACAAGGAGTAATGGTCTCAAGTTGCAGAGGGGGAGGTTTAGGTTGGATATTAGGAAAAACTTTTTCACTAGTAGGGTGGTGAAGCACTGGAATGGGTTACCTAGGGAGGTGGTGGAATCTCCTTCCTTAGATGTTTTTAAGGTCAGGCTTGACAAAGCCCTGGCTGGGATGATCTAATTGGGTTTGGTCCTGCTTTGAGCAGGGGGTTGGACTAGATGACCTCCTGAGGTCCCTTCCAACCCTGAGATTCTATGATTCTATGATTCTATGACATACACTGGAGGTCTCATGCTGCCAGTACTAAAACATCCTTGGAATTTCTAAACATTATAGATGACAATTTTGTACCTAAACACAGGGGAATTCTTTATTAGACTTTGTCCTAACAGATCACAGAACTAAAAGTTAATGGTAACTTACGTATAAGTCACCATGATTGGATCACATTTATAATGTCCAAGCACAATGAATTCCAGAGCAGTTATATATACTTGGTGTTTTAATGGGGCCAATTTCACAAAGCTGAAAATAAATATGAGCCAAATCAGCTGGGAGGGACAATTTAATCAGAAAAATCTGAATGATAACTGGGAATCGTTTAAGAACACCTTACTAGCTGCCCAAAAAACCACAATCCCACAATTGAGGAAGAAGGCTGTACTGGTTTAAAAAAACGACCTGGTTTAGAGGATAAGTGAAGGCATCTATAAAAAATAATATATGTTTACACACATACACCACAATAAATGGAAGAATGGGGAAGTTGATAGTAATGAATATATATCAGAATTTAGGAACTGTCGAAAACTGATAAGAGAAGCAAAGGAACATAAGAAGTCTATGGCCAGCAGAGTTAAGGACAATAAGAAAGCGTTTTTAAAAATATACTAGGAACAAAAAGAATCCTGACAATGGTATTGGTCCGTTACTAGATGGAAATAGTAGAATTATCAACAGTAATGAAGAAAAGGCAGGAGTGTTCCATAAATATTTTTGTTCTGCATTTAGGGGAAAAAACAGATTTACGCAATCTCACTGTATGGTGATGATAACACTCTTTCCATTCCACCAATGCATCCAGATGATATTAAACAGAAGCTCTTAAAGTCAGACATTTTAAAATCAACAAGTCAGGATAACTTGCATCCAAGAGCTTTAAAAGGAGCTCGCTGGACTGTTAATGCTGATTTTCAATAAGTCTTGGAGGACCAGGGGATTTCCAGAAGACTGGAAGAAAGCTAATGTTGTGCCAATATTTAAAAAGTATAATCAGGATGACCTGTGTAGTATAGTTCTGTCAGCCTGACATTGATCCGGGGTAAGATAATGGAGTGGCTGATGTGGGACTCGATTAATAATTAAAATAGGGTAACATAAGTAATGCAAATCAACATGGGTTTATAAAAAATAGATTCTGTCAAATTAAGTTTATATATTTTTGATGAGATTATAAGTTTGGTTGATAAGAATGGCCGTACTGGGTCAGACCAAAGGTCCATCTAACCCAGTATCCTGTCTTCAGACAGTGGTCAATGCCAGGTGCCTCAGAGGGAATGGACAGAACAGGGAATCATCAAGTGATCCATGCCCTGTCACTCATTCCCAGCTTCTGACAAACGGAGACTAGGGACACCATCCCTGCCCATTCTGGCTAATAGCCATTGATGGACCTAGCCTCCATGAATTTATCTAGCTCTTTTTTGAACCCTGTTATAGTCTTGGCCTTAACAACATCCTCTGGCAAAGAGTTCCACAGGCTGGCTGTGCGTTGTGTGAAGAAATACTTCCTTTTGTTTGTTTTAAACCTGCTGCCTATTAATTTCATTTGGCAACCCCTAG
Organism: Macrochelys suwanniensis; assembly: GCA_033296515.1. NCBI lineage: Eukaryota > Metazoa > Chordata > Testudines > Chelydridae > Macrochelys > Macrochelys suwanniensis. The sequence goes on along the minus strand of CM065783.1, from coordinate 855,576 downwards.
TTCTTGTGTTATGAGAAGGAGTAAATAACACTTCCTTATTTACTTTCTCCACACCACCAGTCATGATTTTATAGACCTCTATCATATCCCCCCTTAATCATCTCTTTTCCAAGCTTAAAAATCCCAGTCTTATTAATCTCTCCTCATACGGAAGCCATTCCATACCCCTAATCATTTTTATTGTCCTTTTCTGAACCTATTCCAATTCCAATATATCTTTTTTCAAATGGGACGACCACATCTGCACGCAGTATTCAAGATGTGGGTGTACCATGGATTTATATAGAGGCAATATATTTTCTGTCTTATTTTCTATCCCTTTCTTAATGATTCCCAACATTCTGTTCGTTTTGACTGTCGCTGCACATTGAGTGGATGTTTTCAGAGAACTATCCACAATGACGCCGAGATCTCTTTCTTGAGTGGTAACAGCTAATTTAGACCTCATCATTTTATATGTATAGTTGGGATTATGTTTTCCAATGTGCATTACTTTGCATTTATCAACACTGAATTTCATCTGCCATTTTGTTGCCCAGTCAACAAATTTCATCTGCCCGTTTTTATGAATATGTTTAATAGGACTGGTCCCAGTACAGACCCCTGGGGGACACCACTATTTACCTCTCTCCATTCTGAAAACTGACCATTTATTCATACCCTTTGTTTCCTATCTTTTAACCAGTTACCAATCCATGAGAGAACCTTCCCTCTTATCCCATGACAGCTTACTTTGCTTAAGAGCCTTTGGTGAGTGACCTTGTCAAAGACTTTCTGAAAATCTAAGTACACTCTATCCACTGGATCCCCCTTGTCCACATGCTTGTTGACCCCCTCAAAAAATTCTAGTAGATTGTTGAGGCACGATTTCCCATTACAAAAACCATTTTGACTATTCCCCAACAAATTATGTTCATCTCTGTGTCTGACAATTTTGTTCTTTACTATAGTTTCAACCAGTTCACCTGGTACTGAAGTTAGGCTTACTGGCCTGTAATTGCCAGGATCACCTCTGGAGCCCTTTTTAAAAACTGGCATCATATTAGCTACCCTCCAGTCATCTGGTACAGAAGCTGGTTTACAGTTAGTAGTCCTGCAATTTCACCTTTGACTTCCTTCAGAACTCTTGGGTGATTATCATCTGGTCCTGGTGACTTATTACTGTTTAGTTTACCCATTTGTTCCAAAACATTTTCTAATGACACCTCAATCTGGGACAGTTCCTCAGATTTATCACCTAAAAATGATATACTTAATATACACACATTATATACTTAGACTTCTGTAAGGCACTGGACTGGCACCACACAATTCTTTGATTAAAAAGCTAGAATATATAAAATCAACATTGTACAGATTAAATGGTTTAAAAACTGGCTAATTGATAGGTCTCAAAATATAACTGTAAATGGGGAATTGTCATTGAGTGTGTCTGTTTCACTCTGGGATTGGTTTTTAGCCTATGCTATTTAACATTTTTATCAATGACCTGGAAGAAAATATAAAATCATAACTGATAACATTTGCAGATGACACAACAACTGGAGGAGTGATAAAGAATGAAGAGGACACGTCATTGATTCAGAGCAATCTGGATCATTTGGTAAACTGGAACTGGGGTCTGGAAAGTGTTTTCAGAGTTATGTAAGTGCACGTCGTGGGACACTCAATGAACCCAGCCTCTCTTCTGCTCGGACACAACACGAGGGCTAGTCCCAAACCCAGGATGCGCCTGCTGGTCCCTGTGCCAGCACACTGTCAGCAGGCTGGCACAGAACATGACATGCACCATGGGACAGTGTCAGCTTCTCTCCCAGCTCCAAAATACACACTGCCACGCCCAGGCTCCGCCAAGGAGGTTTATCTTCTTAACAGAAAGAGAAAAGCAGACTTTGAACTCAGGCCTCGCTTTCTGCTCCATCCCTCCTAGGGGCCACTGACAGCTTCCCAGTTCTGCCCCGCTCTGGGGCAGCAGCCTCAGGGCTGTCTCCCCAGTACCTGGCCCCTTGCTCCAGGGGACCTGCCCCAGGAGTCGGCTCCACGCCCCTGTGGCTCTCCCTCCCCCAGCGCCGCCAGTCCCAGTCAGTCACCCCGCTTCCTGCCCACTAGCAGCCCTTTCCAGGCCCAGGGGCGGTCCAGCCCCTGTAATTGGCTGGATGGGACTCAGCTGCTCTGCAAAAGGGGAGCTGGGCTCGTGGCACACGGTCTGCAGAGGGGAGGTGCGAGACCCTCTGGGGAGATCTGCAATGAGTTAGGAGAGGGGAGCAGATCCCCGGCAGCTCCATGTGACACTACCAAGGATGGGGAGCCGGAGGAGCCAAAGGGAAGGCAGCTCTCATCCTATTTACAAGAAACCCATTTCAGTCTGCAGTGAAACCCTGCGGAGGGCAAGCCGCGGCTGAGTTCTGCTCCCGCAGAGGGCGGAGCTGGTGTCTACCAGGGTTTTGTCTCTGGCTCTTAGCACCAGAGTAATTCCTGGTTCTGAAGCAGATGCCCATCGCTATGCTGCTTTCACAACCAGCAGCATGTGGCACCATGGGGCCCCAAGCGTCAAATCTAGCACGCTGCACAAAGGGCACCACAGAGCTCCAGGCCAGGTGCCTGACAAGCAGTGCCCTGCCTTCCTCCCTCGGCCTGATACCACTTCCGCCACCGGCCATAAGTGCCGCTGTGTCAGGCTGGGTAGAGGTCAGGGTACCAGGAGGGTGCGTGAGCTCCACCACCGACTCACTTCATTGCCTGGAGGACGGGGCCGAGATCGACAGCCCAGGGAGGGATAATTATGGACATTTACGTGCTTGGGGATCCTCGGATGAACTGGCGCCATTCGAGTGCAAACAACACTAACAATAACGTGAACAGTTCTTCTCGTTCCGTTTTCATCCTTCTTACATCGCCACGCGCTCTCTGGCCTTGCTGCACACGGGTCACGCCAGCCGCAGTTACCACTGTGCTGAGGATGGGAGGAAAGCCCTCTGTTTTCAGATCTAAAAGCACACTGCAGGGAATAGGAGAGACGACGCAGACTGGAGTGGCTAGGAACATATGGCTCTAGAATGTGGCTTTTCCATTTCAAATGCATCCAGCACTTTCTATTTCTATGTCTCTGGAACACATGGCTTTACAGCAGTACTGAATTCTTTGCAAACCCTGCATTTAACCCTGGGAGCTCGGCACCTGGCCTATCCAACATACTATCCTCGTTGGAAAAGAAAAAGAAAAGTTAAAGAAAAAACCATGACATCAGACAAGAGACTTGCAGTCTAGTCGCTGAAGTATCGAAGCTAAACTGTAAATCAAGGTGAAATACTGTCTGAGCACCAACCTGCACAGTGTTTCATTTTGTTAGCTGGAGATGTGCTCGTCTAAAGGGGAGAGATGTGCTCACTTCAGACTGCAGCAAAGCAATCCCACGGCCTGGCTAGTATTTGCCACCATCATAATCCTCTGTTTGCAAAGATTTCAAACTGGGGTGCAATAATTCACACAGCTAAAGCAGATCCCCTCAGCTTTCCGGCTAGCTTTAGGAAGCATTAGCACAATGCAAGCGGAGTGACATAGGAGCAGGCTCTCTGAACTGGGAACCTGAGACACGAGCCTGAACACCCCAGGTCTTTCAAGGGTGCCTACTCGAACCCTGGGGCTAGACCAGGATTTCACAACTGCTCAGTATCGCTACAGCGGGTCAAACCAACCCCCTGCACCCACATGTCCCATGAACCCAGATGTGGATATAGATAAAACTGGGCAGGCTAGTCCCATCGCTCACAGGGACCCGAAGAGGGATCCTGGAAAGCCCCTTGTGCAGAACAGCACCGTGCGCTCACTGACCCCTACCAGAACAGCCCCATGGCTATTCACAGCAATAAAGGAGGCAGGGATTAGAGAGGTGTGCCCCATTTGGGACTCAGGGCAAGCCAGATAAATGCGATAATCCAACTCCAGGTGAAGGGAACTGTTAGGCGGGAAAGGGCGCGCTGTGAAATCGATAGCGTTACTGAACCCAGAGCTCCTGAGCCCCAGTTCCCTGCTTTAACTACAAGACATTTAACCAAAATCGCCAAACTGTCTCCAGGAGGAACTGGGCCCCTGGGCTCCTGCAGCACCAGCGCGAAGATGGGAAATTCCTACCTACGTTTCTGGGGCAAGCACACAGACCCATCTGGGGCCCCTGCAAACCCACAGCCAAGGAGGCAGAGCAGTCTCCCAGGGAGCAGGGGGCTGTAAGCTCTGTCGGAAGGAAGCACCCCAAGGAGCAGCATGGCTTCAGAACGGGGGAGCTGGGAGGAGGGGACTGAAACTTCCATCTGCCACATGCTTCCAAGGAGCAGGAACACGGGGAGGGATCTGGTATCCCCAGAAGAGATGGCTCTGGGAAGAGCTCCCAGCCGCAGCAGGCGAGGTTTCCAAAGCTATCCACTCTAGCGCAAAGCAGCCTTGAGGCAGCTCATCGGGTTTCAATTAAACCAGCCACCAGGCATGTCATCTGACAGCTCTCGTCTGTAATTCTAGAGAACAAACTGCAATTAATCGTGCCCCCAAAGGAAGCTGAGCTCAGAGAGGAACTTCGGTTTCCTCTCGCCTCTCGGCACTGGTCCGCAGGCTGCGCTGGCAAACACACCTCCAGAGAACAGCCGCCCCCAAGTGAGACCTGGAGAGAGTCAAACCATTACAAAAGCATTTAGCACTTCGGCAGAAAATGAGCATGGGCAAAAATAACCGTTGCTTTGCCAGCCGCTGTCTGCTCAGCTTGATGAACGGCTCCGAGCACTGCTTGTGCGTGCCCTGGTGATGGCAGTGGGCCGGGCTGTAACAGTTCTGATTTACTGGGGCACTTGGTCCCTTTACAGATAGTTTCCCCTTTCTCCTAAGAGTGGGTGGAAGAACCAGGTGGTTCCAGCTCCGAGGCCAAATCTCACCCAGGGAGCATCCCCCCGCAGCTGGCAGGGTCGTGTATGGCGCCATTAGGATGTTTTCTCGGAAAATGAGGCTTTTTTAACTTTGCCTCTGAACATGTAACTATATTTTGCCATCCGTTCCCTTCGATCCCGGGGCTTTCAGCCGCTGTGCAAACAAGGGCTTTAAACCACTCCCAGCAGATCCTGGCCTGGTGACAGCCTGGCCCGGTGACAGCCTGTCGGTACTGTAATTGCTGCAGCAGCCAGCACGGCTCAGGCGCTCCGGGGAGTGCACAGGAACGGCCCTGGGGGCCAAGGCCCCCCTTCAGTGTGCTCAAGGGTACCATGGGTTTGAAAACGGCATTTTCCCTCTCGCACCAGCTTTGTTCCATTGTGCTCCCCGGACACTCCCCGCCCAGAGCTCTCAACCTGCCGTGGCCCAGGAGGGAGACTGGCTTTACAATGTGTGGCGAGGGACACCAACAGCAGAGGAGGAAGCGGCAGAGGCACATGATTTGTTTCTTTGTCAGAACGGAGTTTCCATGAGAGCTGATCTAAAGTCAGGGCAGGGGCCAGGCGTTACTGAGCTCTGTTCCCACTCTGACACGGGCTGGGCGTGTCACACAGGCCCTGGGCCAGCAATGGGATCCACACCCGTGGCTGGATCAGGGCCTTTTCCTGCACCGGATTCCTCACGGAGGCGCTGTGAGGCTTAAGCAGCAAGCACGGGCCAGGCCCGCTGCCAGCGCTCTCCCAGGGTATGTCCACACCGCAATTACACCCCGGCTCAGGCTGCGGGGCTATCACACTGCAGTGTCCGGGCGACAGCCCAAGTCAGCTGACACAGGCCAGCCGCGGGTGTTTAACTGCAGTGTAGACACATAGGCACCAACTACTCCTGGCACCGGTGGGTGCTCGACCCCCCTGGCCCTGCCCTGACTCCACCCTTGTCCCGCCCCCATCCCAACCCCTTCCCCAAAGTCCCCGCCCCAACTCCGCTCTCTCCCTGCCCCTATTGGACTCCTTTCCCAAATCCCTGCCCCGGCCCCGCCTCCTCCCCTGAGCGCGCCGCCTTCTCGCTCCTCCCCCCTCCTTTCCACAGCTGTTACACCACAAAACAGCTGCTTCGTGGCGACAAGCACTGAGAGGAGAAGCGGGGACGCGGCACGCTCAGGGGAAGAGGTGGAGGTGAGGTGAGCTGAGGCGGGGAGCTTGGCTGCCGGTGGGTGCAGAGCACCCACCAATTTTTTCCCTTGGGTGCTCCAGCCCTGGAGCACCCACGGAGTCGGCTCCTATGTGTAGACATACACTAAGGCTCTGGGGGGTGCAGGGTCGGCCCAAACCAAACAGGGCTCCAGGCGAGGAGCGTCTTTGGCGCCTCCCCCCACCCACCTCCACCTCCACCGGTTGCATGAGGGAGGCTGCGCCGACGGTGCATTACTGGGCCCAACGGGGCCACCCTTGTGAGAGCACGGCCTTGCAGCTCCTAGGCAGGGTCCCGCAGCGCAGTGGGTGCCATCGGCACGTCTGGGACGAGCAATGGCGCTGGAGAGCAGGAATCTGTCCTCGCTGGCTGGCTGAACTCCTCACTGCGAGCAGGGCCAGTGTCGAAATCGTGCCTTTGAAAGACTCCGAGATTCCCCAGCTCCACTTCAGACTGATCAGCCCCAAACCGCCCCAAAGGGAGCAAGCAGGACACAGGGGAATGGAGAGTGGGGCCCCAGCCCTGTGCAGCAGCCGGGCTGCTCAGCAGGAGCAGGGCTGGGACCTGGCACTCAAGGCACAACGCCCATTGGCTGTGATAGGAGCAGGACCTGGCCCTAAAGTCAAGCCCTGCCCAGCTACGGCACGTTGCTGGGGTGCAGAACTCTCCCCCGCGATGCACACACATGTCACACGGCGCCTGCTGCTTTGCCTCAGCTGAGCTGTGCGGTGGGAAAAGCGCCCCCTGCAATACCCCCGCTGCAGGAGGGTGCAAAGCCCACATTCCCACAGCGCACGCCGGGCCTGGGAGGAGCCGGCCGCCCTCGCGCTTACCTTTAGCTTTCAATCACATCAGCAAATGTGACTGTTCCCTGTACCGGCCCCAGCAGGCAACCCGCAGAGGTGCTGGGGCAGACACGCCCGTGCCTGCAGACGGAGCAGCCTGTGCTCGGGTGGTTTCTTACTGACGTTACCTTCATGGGCCACATGAATCTCTGGCGTAATGGGGAAGTTGCTGCCAATGGCCTCCAGCAACATACCCTTCGGGCCGCCAGCTGGGCAGGGCTGGCGTGAAGAGTAAATGCAGTGCGGCCTCCAGCCCACGCGGGCGACATGAAGGCGCAGAGCCTTGGGATGGGCCCGTGCCCCGCAGCCAGCAGGGTGTTGCCTGGCTAAGAGTGTGCTCCAGGCCGTCCTGCAGCTGAATGACCAAGAGCCTCCTCTGCATTAGCATCCTAGCGCACAGCGTGGACTGGCAGTGACGGCCGCCTGCTCATGGGAAATCACGGGGGAGGGGGCAGTGGCAGCCCTGCCAGGCGCGTACCCCCTCGCTCCCACGCTCATTTTCCAGGGCCCGGGAAGTGCTAGCCATGGAAACCAGACGTCTCCACGGGAGGCAGGTGTCAGCAGCTCTTTAGCAGGACGGGACCTCATGCCAAGCGTGCACAACCGTGCGAATCCCTGGCAGCCGCAGCGCACAGCTCTGCTCCTTCCCCATAACACGAGCCCTTGACTGTTTGCCAGCCCTGGTCCCTGGGGGCAGCTGTCTACCGGCAGGGGTAGGGGGCTACCAGTCAGGACTCCTGGCTTTACTTCCCAGCTGAACCCGGAGCGGCTGAGACCCCCTGAGTACGTCCTTCGGCCTCTCCGTGTCTGTCCCCCCTTCTCCCCGCAAGCTCAGCTCCTCCCAGGACGGGTCTCTAGTGCAGGGTGCGGAGGTATCAGCCTGACCCACAGACACCTGCTCTCTGCTGCGCCAGGGCCTGCGTAGGCTCAGGCTGGAAAACTCAGAGAAGAATTTAAGACAAGGAGAAAAATGCCTAGAAGTCCCAGATTTAATTTCCTTCCCTTTCCTCCCCACAGCCCCCACCTGGCTCTAGCACCAAGCCGTTTCCTGCCTCCGGAGAGTGTGGAAAGCGCTGAGCCCTGGGGCAAGCAGCCAAAGCCGCGTATCAACCGGGCGTGCATTATAACCCGCACGGAGCAATGCCGTGAACAGCTGTGTCCAGCCTCGGAGAGGCACGTCCTGCATTCCTGGCGACTATGGGGGAGAGGCAGCAACCTCCCACAGGGATGGGTGAGGACGACAGCCCCGGGACTGACAACGGGTGGCTTCTTGTCGGAGCTGACTGCCCGGCTGACAGGGCGTGACGCTCAGGTGGGGTGGGGAGAAGCTGCCAAGTCACACACGGGAGGCGAGAGAGTGCCATCTACGGGCTGCCTTGCAGGGGTGTGTGTGTGTGTTGAACAACCGGATGAAATAAAGCCCTTTAACTGGGGCTGGGAGCTGCCTCTGTGCCAGTGCGCGGGGAGGCGCGTGGGGAGGCAGGGGGAACGCGTGCAGCCAGCCAAACAAGCGATGGGGTGACGTGGCCCCTGAGCCGAGTGGCGCCAGCGCGCGGGCCAGCCCGAAGGCCAGGCAGCCGGCACGTGCGGCAGAGACACGCACTGGGCTGCACGCTCACTGCTCCATTGTTTCACATTTGAGTCCTGACCCCTTTGATGATTTTTGCTACCTGGAAATGACTCTCCTGATGGGGAGAGCGGCAGGCTCCCACATCCAGCCCAGAGCTGGCGCTGCTCACGAGACGGGCCCCAGGCAGCTCCACATGCCCCAGCCCATCCTCTCAGATTTGCACAATCTCCCACCTGGCTTTGAATCTGGAGGACGGTCCCTTATCTCCACCACACCCCAGACCTGAACGGGCACATGCCCCACCCCAGCTGTGGCTTGTCTCCGTGGCTAACCCCACCGTCAGAAGTGCTGCACTGCCTGGGAGACCCGGCTGACACCTGGCTGTGCGCCTGTAACATTCACTCCTTCCAGGTCAGGGCGTGATCTCAAGAGGTGCTGAGCGCTCTCGTCCCCGGGGAAGTCAGCTCAGCCCCACCTCCCAGATCCTGCCCCCGCCTCCAAACACCCTGTGCGCCACAGTTCACTACGCACTCCTGCAAGGATGGTCTGGGACTTGAATGTGAATTGAACACACTCATGCGTGCACACACACCACGTGCACACTTGTGCATATGCACACGCACAGACATGCACAAAGTGTATTTGCACTGGGTCAGGCAACTGGTTCGGTGAAGCCGGCTCCAGCAACCACCATGGATACCCAGGAAAAAGCATCACCTAAGTGACCAAATTAGCCCTCGGATGCCCAAAGGGAGATGTGGGAAGGGGCCTGGGCAGGCAGTGGATGGGGGAGAGAAGCCATCTGGACTGTGCCAGGTGACTTTTAAAGGGCCCAGCCCAGGGGATGCCAAAGGCAGCAGGGCACAGGCAGGCGACACAAGTCAGCACAGAAGCTCCTCAGATGCCCAGACCTATGGTAAACCCCACATGGATACGCAGGTTATTTATACAAACACGCTCCGCTCCTTTGTCTGCCCTTTGTTCATGGCTTCCTTTGTTTTTCTAACCCCCGTGTTCCTGGCTGTTCCTGGCAGTTTTCCCCTGGGCTTCTCTGAGGGCCGTGAGCAGTTTCCTGTTTTGTTGTGTGCTCCTGTTAGGGTCCTGTTCTCTTGACAGATGGAGTCTCTCCCTCTGCCCTCAGGACAAATCCTGCCTCCCTTGGAGCAGAGCCCTGGCCCCTCTGGAGTGCCGTGCGTGCTTCGGGGGCTGTTATTCAGCCACCCGCCCCACGCCCCACGGCGCGCCTCCATTGCACGTCTGTGCACTGGCACGAGGCTGTGTTCCAGCTGCTCTCCCGCATTGCTGAGCGGCACGATTCCTCGCCTGCTCACGATCAACCTGAGTGAAGCAGAGGAAGATGCAGAGAATTAACTTTCCGTGTCTGGCTGCTTGTCTGCTCACAAACCCCCCTTCTTCCGCCCCCCAGGGGCTGATCCTGAGCAGAGCCGAGGACCTGCAGCCCTAGCTGGATTCCAGCGCTAGAGGCAGCGGTGAGTGTGTGGCTTCTCAGGATGAAGTCATATTGGTGCTTCCCATGTACCGAAATCCACAATAAGGAGCGAGTCATCAAAGGCGGAGGGGCATGAGTCCAAGGGACTCTGCTGGAGCTGGAATCAGAGCAGCAGCAAGCCTCACAATACAATTAAATCTGGTTTAATTCCAGGTTGTCATTAATTACTGAGCTGCATAGATGGGAAGCTGTGAACAGAGCAGGGGGAGATGGCACCAAACACACACAAATCCATCTGCACATTGGTGTCATGACAGCAAAACGTTCAGAAGCCTTCATGATCCATCGCTAACTTGGAGCAGTCAGCAGCTGTCTTGGCAGTGATGAGATGCAAACCATCCATCCATTTCCTCACTGGTTGCCTCTTACTGTGACAACCCTTCACCATTCCCTCCATAACAACTTTATCAAAGTTATTTCCATGTCTACACCTCATGTGACCAAAGTACTTTAGTTTGCGTCTGCTGATTTCCGACATCAGGGTCTGCTTCTCTCCAATGGAAATCCAAATTCCTTCCACTTTGTCAAAATCTTCCCAGGCTTTGCCTCTTAATAAATTCCGTGTATACGTTAAAGAGGCTTGGGACTAAATATGCCCTTGTCTCACACCACCCTGCCCAGTGGAAAACCACTCACTATCGCCTAGTGCTGTTCCCACCGTGCTCTATTGCTGGGGGTAGAGACTTGTGATGAGCTCAATGAGATGCTTTGGAATCCCCACATATGCCAGTATCCTCCAAAGAAGGTTGTGTTGGATGGTATCAAACGCTCTTGAGTCGTCAATGAAGCACATGATCAACAGGCGATTCTGCATTCTTCAATGATGTGACAGAGACTCGCGGTTTGGTCACGCATGCCTCAGCCTTTACTGAAACCAGCTTCCTGTAGTGTTAGTTCTGCTTCTATCCTTCATTTCCTGCAATCCTGGATTATGTAGCACAGAACTTTGCTTGTGAACAACATCAGGGAGATGGTTCAATAGTTACTACTCTCCTATGTTTCCCTTCTTTGATAAGGGCTGAAAAATTCCTTTCGTTCAATCCTCCGGCCAATTTCTAGTCATCCATACATCATTACAAATTTTCAACACAAGACCAGTTCCGCATTAGGCAACCCCTTTTAACAATCCTGCAGGCACATTGTCTATCCCTGATGCTTTCCCAGGTTTCATTTGCACAACAGCATGCATCACTTCCTCTCACAGGACTGGCAGCTCCTGCTCCACCCACATTTAGTATCATCGCCCAGTGAGGACTCTGCCATCATGATCTTTGATTATGTCTGATCGCAGGGAAACCTTTCGATAAGTCTGACCCCTGTGACCATACCATTTGTATTAATACTTGTTTTATAATTCTCACATTCCATACATTTTGCCCTCATATACAGTAACTCTTTTCTCAACTAATCTCCCTTTGAATCTGTCTACTCAGTTCCTTATATTCTCTCCTACATTCGTCCATCTCCATGCCATGCTCTTTCACTCTTGTCTCTTTTTTCTGCAGCTCAAACACCTTCTCAGTTAACCATGGTGTGGCTTGACACAGACGTTTTGGAATGAGTGCTTTGGCGGGTTTAAGCATAATCGTTCTCATTTGATTCCAAAGTTCACTGGAGTTTGCCTCCTCTTTCACACATCTACCAAAGGTAAACGAGCTCATGCCTTAACTAGCTACTGAGGGCCGTTAGGGAGGGACAATGGTACCACAGACAAATACCATCCTCGTTTCGTCTTCTTCTCAACTCGCAAATCCTTAGAAGATTGCCGGCGAGACCCCACAGTGCAGCTGGCCCTGCACAGCCATCCATGTCGCACCTCACTGTCGATCTGGGGTGTAAATACCAGAGCATGCACCGTACAATGCACTCCCAAGTGGCCTTTATGCTGCTATGGTCCTTTAAACAAAGGAAGGGTGGCCGAAGGCACAGAGAGAATCAGTGCCGCCCCAAAGTCACTGGCTGGCACCGGTTACTGTTTAACTTCTCTCCAACCCTCCCACTTCTCATGATCACAATCAATAGTCACTGCTACAAATGCTAGAAGAAAGCCTCCCCCAGGACGTGTATTTGCGCAACAGCACTGGCCGGGCAGATGCCAAGACCCTGTCGTTCCGCAGCAGGTGAAATAACAGCACATGCCTGGCTGGCTTTGACAGATCTGGGACACTGAAAATAATCAGTGTCAGCACTACAGCCAGGGGCAGCTCACGGAAATAACACAAACTGACACTACCCCCTGGGGGCCGTGGGTCACGGCTGACTGAGACGACGGTTCTACAGGGGAAACAGGCGTTTTAGACTAAGCACCGTCCATGGGAGCGTCCTGAACACGCCTCTCCCATTAAACTCAAACAGCAACAATAGCATCCCTGTCACAGTGGCCCTGCCGAATGTGTGCAGCACGCACCGAGTCTGCTCCTTCACCAGTGTGAGAGCGGCAGAGTGAGAGTGCTCACGAGAGTTTCCAGATGGACAGCCCCGGGCACCGAAGGCCTCTGCTCACCCCAGAGCAGCAGGTTCAGCATAGACCAGGGCAGCAGCTTTCCCCACTTCTGGCCTGCCCGTGTTACACCCAGGTGCATGTGTGTGCACAGACGTACACACTCTCACGCTCGCCCTCTCTGCAGGGTCTCCCTGGTGGTTTTGGTCATTAGCGTACTATTTAATTTGCTACAGAAGGGCCAGACTTCAGCACAATCAAAGTACAGGCCAGTTGGTAGGAAAACGTGGGGTTTGCCCCACGGGAATTTCAATCCCTTGGCCGAAAAGTGAAATATTCTGATTCTGAAATGCTGCTTCAGTGCCCCATGGCCCAGTCTCCTCTAAGCATACGTGCTGGAACTAGGGGTGCTGAAGTGGGTTTACAGTTCGGTTCAATGGCTCCCAGCACCCCCACCGTAAAAACGGTGCCAGCCCCTCTGCCTCTAAGAGTCAGGAGCCTGCTCAAACGACACCTCCCAGGATGTGCCACAGCCCAGCCCGTCTTGGGCAGAAGTTGCATGGCTGCAATGCATCATGGGAGATGTAGTCCAGCTGGGGAGCCCAGTCCATAGAGGAGATGGGGGCGTGAGATACCCAAACCACAACTTCCATGAGGCACCGTGGGCGGCGTTTTAGGTTTTCAGCCGGAAACATTTCGGGTGTTCGGTTTGTTTTGAGGGAAAACCCCGGACATTTCCTGTGGGAAGCACACACACTGCATGAAACACTGTTTTGTCAAAAACCCAATTTTCTGTCGAAAAGCAGCGTTGCTGGAGATTTTTCAGCCAGCCCTGGACGCTCTGGCCAGACGGCAGCTGTCGTGTAGCTGGGCCTGAGCGCCAGCTCTGATCCAGGTTCCAAGCTCTGAGGGGTGGGAAGGGGCCATCTGGCCTCTTGCTTCAAGCCCATCTCTAACCAACGGCAGCAGCAGGATTTCCGGCAGCTCGCTCTCAAGCCAGGACAACTGGTTTGCGGGAGGTTTGCACTCGCTCAGTGGAGCCGCCAAGCACTGGACAAAATGGAAGGTCGCTCTGGGGAGGAGATGGCTATTTTACACCTTCCTGCTTAGTTGCAAGGTTACTGCTCCAGTCGGTGTTGGTTCAGTGTGGGTGCCTCTGAAAGTGCCGTATTACAGCCCAGTGCAAGGCTCCTGAGGGATTCCCCCAGGCACGCATGTAAGCGGGCAGACGTGTGGGCAAAGCAAACCCTGCAGTCCATGGCCTGTCATACACTCACTGTGTGCGCACTGTACATCCTAGAAATTCATGGCAGGGAGCAAGCCTGACAATCCACAGCCCTGATACGAATGACTGGATTTCCCTACCCAGGGTGCCATTTGGAAACTCCAGCCTTCCTTCCAGAGGCCAATGTCACTGTTTCGGGAGAGGGACGGTTCCTGGGAAGAAGCAATCAGTCTGTGTCCCACTGGGCTGCTGGCACTGGAAGGGAACTGTCTTCACTTTCCTTGTCCTAGATTCTTGTTAAAGGGCTGGTGTGAGTCTAGGCGAAGATTATTCCCTGCTGGAGCAGTTATTTTCCTCCAGCTTGTTTAGAAATCTTAAAGCACCTCGGTTTGTTGCCCTTGAAATGCCTGATCACAAAGCCGTGCTGCTGTGATTAGAGCCAGACAGAAAACAGGGGGGTTTCTCCTGTGGAAAACGTGTTTTCAGCCAAAAATCAACACTAAAATACTGCAGTTCTGACATGCTGCTGCACTGCCTCACGGGCGTTCACTTCGGGTGCGTCCTGCTGCCCTTCTCCTCCACAGATGCTGCAACGACATTTCTTAAAGTCTGTCGCTCGCGGTTGTGTGTAACAATCCATTGTTACCTTGCCATTGAAGATGGCTCTCGCTCACCCCACAACGCATGTGGCTTTGTCATGGCAGTGGCTTTCAGACAATCTGGCCCGATCGGTCTGTGCAGTAGCTGTGGGAACCAAGTTCGAAGTCTGGATACCTAGGCTGGACTCCCAGCTCTCCTGCTGGCCTCAGTTTCTCTCAGGGTCTGTCTACACCGCAGTTAGACACTTGTGGCTGGCCAGTGCCAGCTGACACTCGCAGGGCCCAGGCTAGGGGCTGTGTAATGGTGGTGTAGACAGACACTGGGGGTTGGGCTGCAGCGTGAGCTCTGGGACCCTCCCACCTCACAGGGTCCTGGGGCTTGGGCTCCCGCTTGCACCTCAATGACTACACCCCCATTAAACAGCTCCTTAGCCCAAGCCCCGTGAGCCCAAGTCATCCCCTGGAAACAAGTTCCTCAGGTGACTGTGCGTTGTGTGAAGAAGTACTTCTTTATGTCTGTTTTAAACCTGCTGCCTGTTAATTTCATTGGGTGACCCCTGGTTCTTGTGAAGGGGTAAATACCATTTCCTTATTCATTTTCTCCACCAGTCAAGGTTTAATAGACCTCTATCATAACCCCCCTTTAGTCGTCTCTTTTTTAAACTGAAAAGTCCCCGTCTCATTAATCTCTCCTTAAACGGAAGCTGTTCCATGCCCCTAATCATTGTTGTTGCCTTTCTCTGAACCTTTTCCAATTCCAATATATCTTTTCTGAGATGTGGCAACCAGATACGCACACAATGTGCAAGGTGTGGGCGTACCATAGATTTATATACATGCATTATGATAGTTTCTGATTTATTATCTATCCCTTTCCAAAGGGTTCCTAACATTCTAGTAGCTTTTCTGACTGACACTATACAGCTCAGC
This sequence comes from Macrochelys suwanniensis, assembly GCA_033296515.1. Taxonomy (NCBI): domain Eukaryota; kingdom Metazoa; phylum Chordata; order Testudines; family Chelydridae; genus Macrochelys; species Macrochelys suwanniensis. The sequence goes on along the minus strand of CM065783.1, from coordinate 840,355 downwards.
AAATGTTTTCAGAGAACTACCCACAATGACTCCAAGATCCCTTCCTTGAGTGGTAACAGCTAATTTAGACCCCATCATTTTATATGTATAGTTGGGATTATGTTTTCCAGTGTGCATTACTTTGCATTTATCAATATTGAATTTCATCTGCCATTTTGTTGCCCAGTCACCCAGGTTTGTGAGATCCCTTTGTAGCTCTTCTCAATCAGCTTTAGACTTAACTATCTTGAGTAATTTTGTATCATCTGCAAATGTTGCCACCTCACTATTTACCCCTTTTTCCAGATCATTTATGAATATTTTGAACAGCACTGGTCCCAGTACAGACCCCTGGGGGATACCACTATTTACCTCTCTCCATTCAGAAAACTGACCATTTATTCCTACCCTGGCTAGCTGGCATGTTGGTCCATTCTGCACATGACATGCAGTCTGTTCCTCACCTTTCCTTGTTACCTGCATGCCTCTGTCCACTCCAGCATCACCTGACCACTCCTCCTCCAGCAGCTCAAACCACAACAGACGCGTGACGCTCAGAGCGCCGACAGAACCTGCGTGTTTCAGAGCCTCTCCGACAAGGTTTCCAAGGATGTGACTTTCTCCAGTCTGCGCTTTTCCTTCTCTTTTGTCAATGGCAAGTGACCGTTCATTGCTAGCTGCCCCAGATGCCCACAGGAAGGAGACTCAGGCTTCAGGAATGTGACAAGTGACTGACATGTCTGGTCACCAAGACATTGCCCTTTGCATTTCACTCCTGCCTCTGCAGAGGGAGACAGTGCTCGCACTTTGCCAAGGTGCACAAAGCACGCAGGCGGGATTTAGGCTGGGTGGAGGCCAGCAGGATCAGGTAGGTGACTCTGCCTCATCCTTGGAGGGTAAGTGCCCGCTCCACAGGAAGCCGGTGACACAAGCCAAAGGAAGGAGCCAATTTCAGAGCGACAAGAATTCACAAATGGGAACCGATACCACAGAGCCCTGCTGCACTGGAAGCACCCAGAGGCAGTAATTCACTGGGAGGAGGGGGAGGTTGCTGTCAGGGGGGTTGCAGTCAGTTCAGCTGCAGTCGGGTACAAAATCAGCCACCATGCGACGGACTTGCCCCTAGTGCTGTCCTGATCCATGAATTTCAACAAACACTCACAGGCTGCTGTGAAAACCATCTCTGGGGTTTGGGATCGCAGCATTCCAAGCCAAACTGAGGCTTCCCGGAGGGCAGATGGGACGTACCTGCTTCTCAGATATAGGAGGACAAACCAGGGTGGGAAGAAACACAATAGAGCAGCCTGCTGGGCTGCAGAAAAGCAGGTCTTTGCTGTTTTGGAAATTAACGAGTATCAAGGACAGATCCCTGAACTCATCCCCCACCCACTGTCCTGTTCGGCCCCACACAGGGTGCCTGGCCAGGCCAATCCAGACACTCTAACAACACCGGGCATTAGCTAGATTCACTTTATCTGGGTGACTGTTCAGCTAATAGAAATCCCACTGCAAAATAACCCAAGACAGCCTCTTTCTTCTGGAGATTCCCACCCTCCCAAACCATTCTGCATGCCTCGTGGTGCCAGTGGGTCCAGACCTCCACCAGGAAGGTCTCGGGTCACCCTCCTGCCTTCCCTGCTGCCTGACGCTATGACCCTCCTCCAGGAGGCTGCACTTGAAAGGACGACCCAAGAACAAGGGAAGGATGCCAGCGTCTGCTCCGTTTCCTCCTTGTCAGGAAAATAACAACTGCTCGTATAACTGCCGGCGCTGCAAGATAGACTATGGGTTCGGGCAAGCCACCCCCTCGTGTTAACTCAGCTATAACGGGCTGTATGGCCAAACAGAAACTTCCCTAAGCATATTTCAGAGCCCCTGGCTTACAGCCGATCATTAACGACCCGAGCATCGACACTGCAATCAGAGGCGTGACTGTCACACAAGCAGACGTACCCGAGCCAGCTTTGATCTAGGCAGCGCAAGTAACCAAAGCAGGGAAGCCACCGCAGCAGCTGGTGTACCCCCGACCCAGGACCCTGGGCATGCACGCAAGCAGCTGCTGCCAGGTGATTTGAATCCCATGGGAATTGGGTGTCCAAATCCTTTAGACAGCTTTGAACATCTCAGCCCTGCCCTAGTAGAATGAAGCTTCCCAATGAGAAGCCCTGGGAGCTCCGGCACTGGGAACACTGGCTACCCAGGACACAGCTCCAGAGCCAGCCACCCTGCACTGGCAGGCAGTCGGGCTAGACGACATAACAGGCCTCTAATGTTGATTCCCAGCCCCGTTCTAATCACTGCAACACATTCCCCACCATAGCAAAACACAGCCCAATGGCCCTGCTCAGCAAGACACTACGGCCCCGTGCTGAACTGCAAGGGGAGAGCTGCCCCTCTGAAGCCAGAGGGCTCCTCACACGCAGGTACCTTGCTGAATTAGGGATGCAAAATGCTGTGAAGGCCCCACAACACCCACATGGTCTGTGACCATCAAATTCTGACCCAAACATTCATTAATGCGTCAACAACTCAGCCACTCTCCCAGGCTGGCCCCTGCTGTGAGAAACAGGAGTCTTAGCGGGAATGGAGGACAGAGCAGGAACACAGTGAGTTACAGGCTGAACCTACAGAGAAGATGGGTCCCAGGAGAACTACCTACAGGCTGCAGAGGAAGGAAAAGGCTGCAGCTAACTGAGCCAAGCCCCTTTTCCAGGGCTGCTTTGTTTTCCTGTAGATTTATTGCTTTCCCCTGGTTCCACAGTAATGCAGAGAGCGAGGCATGATAAGGACAGATAAAGACAAAATCAATGACCATCAATCATCAGAGCTTTCCGATGGGAAAGGAATGCACTAATCAATACCCTGCTCTGCTCCCAGTGTCTGCTCACACGGAGGGAGCCAGCCAGCCAGCCAGGGGCCGTCAGCTACCACAAATCTGCTCTGTCCCCATCTGCTCGCCAGCCCAGGGCGGGGATGGAAAAGCAGGAAGTTAACGCAGCTGGAGAGTTTCAGATACTGTCGGAAGCAGAGACAGGGCCATGGCAGCCTCCTGCACCATTCTTCTTTGCAGCTCGGGGCTGTCTGGCTACTTTACTTCAGTTCCTTTCAGTGGGCTCCAGGCGCACTAAGGAGACTCAGACATAACACAGCAGCGTCCTGATACGCTGACTCAACCCGCAAAATCCGAACACACACACACACATCCCAGCTGCTGTCCCATTCACAAGAGCTGAGCACGGGTCGCCAGCAACACCCCTTTCACCCTGAGCTTCTGGGGCGGACCCAGCTTCAGGCCCGCATGGCACAGAGAGCTCCCTCTGGCCTGGTCCACAGCAGGGCTGGCTTGAAATCCCCATGGGTGAAGGAAAGGTTGGTGTCTGAGGACTGGCCTTTTAAATGCAGGCTCACCGACTCACCAGGTCTCCCTCCCGGGGCTTTGGGGACAGCTCAGCCCAAAGAGCAACAGCAGCCGAAGCCCGCCTGGATGCTGGAGAGACTAGACGTATTGTGCTGAGGGAGGCCAGGCCTGAGGCCCGGAGAGTTTCCTGTGCTGTGTTCAGACGCTCAATAAACCCGCCTGTGTTACACTGGCTGAGCGTCACTCTGGTCTAGAGATCAGGGTTGCATTGCTCCCTCTGGGAGTGGAGGCCCCGGGGGGCCCAGAGTGAGTGGACTCCCTGAGGGGCCCCACGGTGAGAGACAGGTGTGCTGGAGGCTCAGAGAGGTGCGGTTCCAGGAGGCAGAGGGGCTTAACCCCTGGGAGAGAGTGGACCCCCGAGAAGGGCTGTCGCACTGTAGGGGGCTCCCCCCAGGGACTGTACAGAGCCGGGAGAGCACGAGTCCTGTGAGTGCATGACTACATGGGCCTTCACCAGGGTCCCGGAGAACAGAAATGTGAGCAGAAATCAGGCTCTGACCCCATCACAGGGGGAACGTGTGAGCATATGCCAGAGCCTTGGGAGGAGAGGCCTCATTCAGTGTCAACAGCTGGAAAGAACGTCTGACTGCGGGATCAGCCCCACTGCAGATTAGCCCTCAGCACTCCCCAGACCTTGTGCGCCGCACTAGGGCAGTGGCTTGTAGCTCATCGAGCTCAAACCTGCCTGTTGGCACATGGACAAGCTGAGCTCGCTGTTCCCGCAACAGCAGCCTCTCCGCATTGCACTCACCACTTGGTAACACTGATGTGTTGGGAGAAACCTGCTACGCTGCCCTCTGGCTGCTGCCGGTGCCGGAACGCTCACCTGTGGGCATGATGCGGTGCATGGCCACCGACAGGAAGAAGATGGAGTCACTGTAGTAGGCCCCGGACCCAGCACTGAAGTGTTTCTGCATGGCCTCAACTACTGGAAACAGCTGTTCTGTCAGCACGTCCACGTCATGGAATATTACCTGGGGGAGACACACAAACCACCATTGGGCTCATTGTGCGCAGCAGGCAATCCCCCTCCCATGTGCTGGGCACACTCACTGGCGCTTAATACTGAACCATGTAGATGATTTAGTTGGACTCCAGTTGTGCCCAGAGGCCTCACTGGGATGGGCATTGCGCACACACACAGTAAGGGATCCTGACCTAAGGAGTTTATAATTTAAATAGATGAGACAGGGCAAGGGACTGTTTATCTCCATTGTTCAGATGGGGAAACTGAGGCACACAGCAATTAAGTGGTTTGCCAAAGGCCACAGAGGAATCTGGGGCAGGGCCAGGAGCTGAACCCAGATCCCCGGAGCCCCAGCCCTGGGAGATCTCACTGTAGCCACAGGTGGTCAGCAGGGGCTGACACACCCTCACTGGCAAGTTCTATGCAGCAGGGACTCTGCCTCCGTCTATGTTTGCACAGTATCTAGCCCATGGGGGGCACACACCATACATGCTAATAAAACCACCACCACCACCATCCATGAGAACAATTCCCATCCAGATCAAAGGTAACATCTCACTTTTTCCATGCTGATCTCAGTACACTTTATAGCTCCATGAACCCTGTGCTGAATGAGGGGGTTTGACAGACTCTCCTACTGCGCTAGTTTGCTGTACTCACGAGGCAAAGGAGTGCAGTCGCTGCATGGTGCATTGAAAGAAACAAAAATAACTGCTCTCTGCTAGTGCTTCAGAGGGTCCCAGAACATCAGTGCCACAACCCCCCCCGTGTATCTGTTTGCTGCTATGGTGCACTACAGGCTGTCAGATCAGAGGCTGCTTTAATACTGACATCACAAACAGAGCCCTCGCCCCTTCCCTTCCCAGGGCTGGTTTCTGTGGCTGGACATGCAGGGAGATTGTGAGCCCTGCACAGACATCACTGTGGCCTGCCACTGTAAATACCACGGAGAGCGTTACGGCCCGGAACAGTTGGACTCCCATGATGCTCTGTGGCATCCTGCTGTATAGAAACCGCTTTCGAATGCCTGCTGTTTATAACCCCTCTTGCTGGTGACACACGACATAATTAAATAGATGTAAAAATAAAAATCTGGTTATTTTCAGGAGCTACAGGAAAACAAAACAACCATGCACCCACATGCTGTACTGCCCTCCGAGAGACTGGAAACTAAACAAACCAGGGCTAACCAAGGGGCTGTGCCAAGAGGAGCATGGGTTCCCAGATGTACTTCGTCAGCCATTAGCTACTGACATTTTACAAGCCCCTAATTTATTTTGAGATGTGACCTAAGTTGACACACACTAACTTCTGTGCAGTCCAATGTTCATTATCCAAATGCAATACTGCGGGTTACTGAGTCATGCCAGATAACCAACGGAACGTTCAGGGTAATTAATAGACATCAGGAACATGACCCTGTTGCTGATAAGAGAGTTTGGGATTGCTGAGGCCTGGAGAATCAAGGTCACGCTGTATTCCGCATGTAAAGGAAAAATGGAGAAGTTCTACCCAGACACTGGCTCTTCAGCAACGCTAAACGCAGCCGAATCCAGCGAGGACAAAGGGTCTGTAATCCGTGGCTCTTCCTTCCCAGGCAGCACTGTCTCACTAAAACATCACCACTAGAAGAGCTGCAAATTCTAAACTAGACTCAGAGACCAAGCCTGAAACAGACTGTGATGGGTTTTACTTCAATTCACCAAACCAAGAGGTAATTCACCTATAGAGGGAGAAGGCTCTGATACCCGGGATACGCAATAACTGACAACACCATCTTCCATTCTTCTGCAAGACGCATTACATAACAGTGATCTCAGGGACGAGCAGCAAGGTTTAGCTCTGCATACGGACCTCCCCTCCCTGTCGTCTGGTTTTATCTCCAAGTTGAAGTTTTACCTTGACTGTGCATGTTACCAATGAACAGCGAAGAGAGAAGTCAAATCACAGGCTGGCAGCATTGCTGTCTAATGACAGAAGATGAGGGTCTGTTAATAGGGTACCGATTTCTCCTCGAGGCACCTCCAGGGCAGGGATCTTAGCAGCAGTCCCCTCTCCAAGCCTTGTCAGACACGCCAAGGCTTCTCAGACACTGTCTGGCATTAGGAAAATGGCACATGGTGGACAACAGCGGCCAGCCACAGGCCACATTCCTTGTACGGAGATTGCTGTAGTCCCTGTCTACACACACTCTGGCTAAAAGTCGTGAGTCTATTTAGGGAGGGCCTTATAGCCACAAGAAGGGGCCACCTGCTTTACAGCAGCCTCCATCGTTTCCGAGAGGCCTGGAGGCCGAAACCCCTCGGCTCTTTATGCTGCTGGCTACCCGAGCGATCTCACCCTGACTCTAGCAGGAAACACGTTTGTTATGAGGAAAACCAGGGGAGAGTGGAGGGGCAGGAAGGGACAAGTGTGAAGCTGCCTGTAGCGGGTTGGTCACCCCGCTCCGGGAGAAAGGGGTTAAAAGCAACCCAGGGAGGCTGGTTGGGTAGTTAGTCAGCCACAGGGCTGGTTGCACCCAATTAGGGCACATCTGGCCCTGATAAAAGGGCAGGCTGAGGGAGCGGCAGGAGACTCTCGCTCCAGCTGGGGAGAAGAGAGGACCAGGTGGCCTGGCACAGCAAGCAGGGTACCTGAGACAGAGCAGGGCTGGGAAAGGGCAGGCAGGGCTGAGGAGCTCTGGCCTGGGGAGTCCCAGGCTGAGGCCTTGCTAGAGGCTGGGGAGGTGCTAGGGCTGCAGGGAGGCAGCTGGGGCTGGAAAGGCAGCAGGTCCAACCCCCTGGCCGATGATGAGCGGCCATTACAGACTGCAGTGTGCCCCTGAGGGAAGGGGCTAGATGAGGACTGGCAGTGGGTCACTGAGGTGAGGTGGGCTTAGGGGATTGGGGTTCCCCAGGGAGGGGAGACCCAGAGTGTGGGGGCACTGCTGTGGGGCAGCACCCCAAGGTAGGGGACATTCACAGCAGCATCCTGGTCTCAGTGCAGTCAGCACCAACCCCCACTGACTCCTGGGGCTGGTGCTTGTCCCTCATACCTGAGCCCTAGCGACCCAGGAGTGAGAAGCTGCAGCTGCACCAGTCTCAGCAGAGCACCAGTATGGCCGCTCTTCTCCCTACTCTGTGACCTGCTGTATCATTTACAGACCCCGGCAGACTGGGACCCCATTATGCCAGGCCCTAGAGCAGGGGTCGGAAACCTTTTAGAAGTGGTGTGCAGAGTCTTCATTTATTCAGTCTAAGTTAAGGTTTCGCGTGCCAGTAATACATTTTAACATTTTTAGAAGGTCTCTTTCTATAAGTCTATAATACATAACTAAACTATTGTTGTATATAGAGTAATTAAGGTTTTTAAAATGTTTAAGAAGCTTCATTTAAAATTAAATTAAAATGCAGAGTCTCCCCGGACTGGTGGCCAGGACCCAGGCAGTGTGAGTGCCACTGAAAATCAGCTCACATACCGCCTTTGGCACGCATGCCATAAGTTGCCTACCCCTGCCCTAGAGACAGTCCCTTAAAGGAAGGCGAATCCTCCCCTTGTGGGCTCTCTCCGTCCCCAAGAGGCAGGCGAGAGCTGCTAGACCAGCACAGTCTCCCAAGGCACGTGGTGGAATAACGGGAGGTATTTAACTGGGCTGGACAAAGCACCGGAGAACGCTCGATGGGGAATGATCCTGAGGCTCGGAGGGAATGGACACGAGCAGGAGCAGTTCTCAATCAGTCTCGTTATAGGTTTGTCAGTCTCTACTCTCTGTGAACAGAAACTGTCCTGCAGAATGCTCACCAGCAGGCAGACCAGTGACAATGATTGCACCAGACGTCAAAGGCAGATGGAAGTGGCATGTTGCCTTGCTCCCTCTGTTAACAAGGTTATTAGCAATGACAAGCATCGAAGTGAATTAAACACTTTAGCTAATTAGGGCTCGCTCTGAGAAGCATGAGGTCATTGCATCCATGAACCGCAGGCACAGGGAGCTGATGTGAGAGAATTCTGCAGTTTGGGGCGGTAAACCCGTCTTGTCCGTGGCTTCAGACCACAAGACTTCAGGTAGCAGCAGGGAGCTCCTACAGATCCATGACACACCCTGGAGGATCACTGCTTTATGCCTTGCGCAGGGCTCTCTCCCAACATGGGAAGCCCCCGGATTCTACACACAAGCCTTGAAAAAAGGCTGCCATTATTATGGAGAAATGAACAACCAAAAAAAGCCATTTGTATAGGACCTTAAAAAAACAATGGGCCAATTCAGGCCCCATGCATGGGCGAAACTCCCTGCTGTTTAGAAGGGGGCGAATTTCACTCCTATTAAACACCCCCCTCGGAACTCAGCTGTGCTGAAGCACCAAGGTCCATGCTCCGGCACGACCGGCGAGTCGAGGTGCAAAACCAGTACGTGGACAAACGAGAGCAGCAGTGGAGTTAATGTCCGCTACGTTCCACACCTGGGGGGCACCCCAGGACCTAAAGGGCTGGCCATGGGCCCCCGGGGCTTTCCCCTCTAGCTTGCTGCTGTCGGCAGACACCAAAGACATCACCCTCTAACAGCTGTTTGATGGTCCATGCAGGGTCTCAGCCCAGTTCCCAGGGTTCACAAAAGCAACACCCCAAGTGGCACTGAGGGTCCCCTTTCTAGCCATCTCAGCAGAAAGGCCAGCGACCGAATAACCCATCCCTTCCCCTTAGAAACAGTCCTTCCAGCTCAGGGTGGCTCACACCGGCAGGCTGGGGTGGAGGTAGCATGCACTGCTTCCGTCTACACTGGAGTAAAACGGAGCCCTTCCAAAGAGGCAGCATTGCCCAGTGGTTAGGGCAGAGGACTGTGAGCCAGAGGATCTGGGTTCTATTCAGGCCCGACCAGAGACTCACTGTATTACCTACCCCGTGCTGCACCTCATTTCCCCTATCTGCGAAACAGAGACCGGAGTTTACCAAGCTCCGTAAAGTGCTTTGAGATCTACAGGTGAAAATGCAGCGGAAGGGCAGGCAATTGCCAGCAGATCAGCACATCCCATTCACTACAGGGAAACAAACCCCTTTGCCTCATGGAAAACGAAGGGTTATTTTCCAGCTCTGACGAGGGCATTAATTAAATAACCCTGCACTTCTCTACCACTTGACAGCTGAAGCTTTCCAACCACTTTACACAGGCCACTGAGTTCAGCCTCGCCTGGCCCTGCACTATCCGCTCCATTTCGCCGGGGGGCTCATGCCCAGAGCGCTAACATGGCTTGCGGCGCTCACACGGGGGCCTGGCAGAGCTCGGAAGAGAACCCGGATCTCTGGCACTATGCCCTGTGCCTGAACAACAAGGGGGGGCACCTAGGGGGGCATCATACCTGTCCCCCTGCTCCTCCAGCCTGGGGGGAGGGCATCTTGCACACATACATCCTGCTCCCCGAGCCCTGAATTATAAGGGCTCACGCCAAGAGGAGAAGTGACTCCTCTGCAGATGAGCTGTCTGCGGGGACCTGAGTGACCTGCTGCCTTGGAAATGCACACAGAGCCAAACAGCAATGGGCAAAACTACTGGAAAACGGACTCTGAAGCTCCAGCCGTCAGAAGGAGCATTGCCGAGAACACATGGGAAAATAACTGCATTCAGCGTGTGCTTTTAATTACCACAAGCACTTCTGCACCGCAGCCCGCAGCGGAGGGGCCTCTCCCCTCCAGAGGAGCCATGCTCTGATATTTCAAGGGCCCTTTTTCCTCTCCCCAGCACAGATCTGGAGGCAGCGAGTGCATCTACTGTAGTTTTGTATTTCATTACTTCTTTGTGTTGCAGCATTCAGTAAAATCCCTGGTGCAAAACCTGGCTGAGTTCACTTAGGACTCGAGGAACGTGTGGCTGTGGGTTTCCTGTGCAAACAGCTTTTAATAAACATACCACCCACACGGAGCAGAGACCCTTTCTATGCACTCTCACTAAAAACCAGGTTCCGTTTCTACTTTATCCCTGCTTTTCCCCGCCCCCTCTGCCAATTAGCTTTGCAGCGATGGCATAAGCACAGCATTACGGACGGATCAGCATAGCTTCACTGTAGGATCAAACCACGGGAGGAGGCAGGGAATACTCTGCTCTGGTACAGTGCCGATCTCTGCAGTAATTATTATCCACGTGTTACAGATGGGAAAAGCAAAGCACGAGGGTGGAAGTTATCTGCCCAGGGCTGCAAAGCCAGCAAGCAGCACAGCTGGTAACAAAACGTCAGATCACAATGATGCTTCTCTGTGATAGGCTGGGAGAACAAGCTCTGTTTTAAAGCAAAAATAGCTCCAGCAATTAGAAAATGGGTCACTCTGATTACAAGACGTGGGAATGGTTCATTGGGTTATTGTTAAGTTCAACGCTCGCGCATGTCTGCCCCTCTGCACAGCACTGCCGGGAGGAGACAACGACAAGCACTGGTCTGCAGCTTTCACGTCAGCTTTTTCTTTTCAAATAAATCTCTGCTAACCCACCAGCAGGCAGCACTCCCTGGAGGAGGAGGCCAGCCAGCCTCACAATCAGAGACATCCAGGGAGAACTCGGCCCACGGCACAGGGTGTCTGCTATCACAATCCCAGCTGGGGAAGGGACCTGCCAAACCAAACAGACTCGGCGAACTGACGGCTGGCAAAGACAACTCACTGCAATGCAATGCAATGCCATGCCGAAGGGGCAGAGACAGCGCCAATGCTCTGGCATCCCTTTGCCACCCGCCCTGGCTAGGATTGGCCAGGAGACGGCCATTTGTGCCACTAACACTGCACCTCACCATTGCGGAGGAATAAAGGCGGAGGGTGAAATGGGGCAGCCGAGGAGAGGTGGAACAGGGCTAGAGAGCAGGGCAGAAAAGGGAGGAAGGCAGCGCTGCTCCCACCAGCTCATAACATGCCCAGGTATAATCCTAGCTCACCGCAAACAGCTGGTGCAGGGCAGAGCTGGCAGCCCGGGGGCCTCAGAGCCCGGCAGGCAGGAAGCACTCACCCTCAAGAACTTTCAACAGAAACAAACAATAAAAGTCCAGCAAAACCTCCAAAAATAGAGCAGAGCCCGGCGGCGCTGGAGGAAGCAGCTGGGGGAGGAGGGGCCTGACACTCACAGGGTCCAGACACCGGCAACCAACTCCTCTGGTTCTTTTCTGGCTGCCCCGCAACTTTGCTGGGCAGCATCACGGTGCACCAGGGCCACCTGCTGCCAGGCAGCGAGGATGGCACCTTCCCAGCAGCCTGGCGTCCAGGGGAACTTCTCCCACCTTCTGTGCAGGCTGCGGATCTGGCCCTGGGATCATGGGGCCCGTCCCCTGGGCCCTGCGTGGTGCTCACAGCCTCTGCGACTGCCAGCCGAGCACCCCCATCACCCGGGATTCCACGTCTCATGCCCGAGCCCAGGGACCCCGCTGGGCTGGGTGCCCGGGCCCTGCCCCCGAGAGCTTCCCAGACTAACAGCCGCTGAGTGACCCAGTAGTGCCAGCATGAGAGCAGGGCCATGCCTTGCTCCTGTGAACCCCCTTCCTGCACTAATGTCGGCGCATCTTTAAACCTTTCCTGCTAGCTTCATTTTTCTCTCCTGTGCCTTTATGTCAATGACTAATCAGACGCAGTCCCTACTGCCCGACGCTATTTACTCCTGGGGGAATTCTGCACCACTGTGCAATGCAGAATTTTACAGAAATGTATACTATATATGAAGAATTTCCTCTTTTTCCTACAGAAATGAGCTGCCGAGATGTTGGCCACCACTAGGGGCAGAGCCCAGGTGGCAAAGAGAAGACAAGGCCCGGGGGAGGGGGAGGAAACTGGAAGGTTCCCAGCACTTGCAGATCCCTAATATCCTGAGCCATGAAGACTGATGCAAAGAATTAATTTAGTTTCTCCGCAATGGCCTTATTGTCCTTGAGTGCTCCTTTAGCATCTCGATCATCCAGTGGCCTCACTGGTTGTTTAGCATGCTTCCTGCTTCTGATGTACTTAAAAAAAAATTGCTATTACTTTTAAAGTCTTTGGCTAGCTGTTCTTCAAATTCTTTTTTGCCAGAGTTTATGCTCAGAGAAGAGCCACAACAGTGATCAGAGGATTAGAACATATAATTGCCGGTGACAGACTCAAGGAGCTCAATCTATTTAGCTTAATAAAGAGAAGGTTAAGGGGTGACTTGATCACCGTCTATGAAGTATCTACATGGGGAACTAATATTTGATAACAGGCTCTTCAATCTAGCAGAGAAAGGTCTAACATGATCCCGTGGCTGGAAGTTGAAACTAGACAAATTCAGACTGGAAATAAAGCATAAATTTCTAAAAGTGAGAATAATTAGCCATTGGAACAATTTACCAAGGGTTGTGGTGGATCCTCCATCACTGACAATGTTTAAATGTTTACTCAAGGAGGTGGGGACGACAATAACAAAAAATGTGGAAATGGTGGAAGTGCTAAATGCCTTCTTTGTTTTGGTTTTCAACAAGAAGGTTGGTGGTGATTGGACGTCTAACATAGCAAACGGCAGTGAAAATGAGGTAGGATCAGAGGCTAAAATAGGGAAAGAACAAGTTAAAAATTACTTAGACAAGTTAGATGTCTTCAAGTCACCAGGGCCTGATTAAATGCATCCTAGAATACGCAAGGAGCTGACTGAGGAGATATCTGAGCCATTAGTGATTATCTTTGAAAAGTCATGGAAGACGGGAGAGATTTCAGAAGACTGGAAAAGGACAAATATAGTGCCCATCAATAAAAAGGGAAACCAAAGACAACCTGGGGAATTACAGACCAGTCAACTTAACTTTACTGCTTGGAAAGATAATGGAGGAAATAATTAAGCAATCAATTTACAAACACCTAGAAGATAATGAGGTGATAAGTAACAGTTAGCATGGATTTGTCAAGAACAAATCGTGTCAAACCAATCTGATAGCTTTCTTTGACAGGGTAACAAGCCTTGTGGATGGGGGGAAGCGGTAGACATGGTATATCTTGACTTGAGTAAAGCTTTTGATACTGTGTCGCATGACCTTCTCACAACCAAACTAGGGAAATGTAACCTAGATGGAGCTACTATAAGGTGGGTGCAAAACTGGTTGCAAAACGGTTCCCAGAGAGTAGTTATCAGTGGTTCAGAGTCATGCTGGAAGGGCATAATGAGTGAGGTCCCACAGGGATTGGTTCTGGGTCCAGTTTTGTTCAATATGTTCATCAGTTATTTAGATAACGGCATAGAGAGTACACTTATAAAGTTTGTGGCCAACACCAAACTGGGAGGGGTTTCAAGTGCTTTGGAGGACAGGATTAAAATTCAAAATGATCTGGACTAACTGGAGAAATGATCTGAAGTAAACAGGATGAAATTCAATAAGGACACGTGAAAAATACTCCACTTAGGAAGGAATGATCAGTTGCACACTGTGACGGGGTTCGGCTCACCACTGCTGGAGCCTCCTGCTGGTCGCCCCAGGAATTAGCTCTCGATCGCTGCGGAGCGCTCTTGACGCGTGGTGTCCGGCCCGTCATCTGCTCTGCTGCCCCGGGACCGCTGTTGCTCCCTGCTCGGCAGCGTCCTCTTCAGGACAGTACCTTCTTCTGCTTCAGGACACTGCCCTCCGGCAGTGCCCACTCCTCCAGTCTCACCCCTTTCCAGGGGGGAGGGTGTTAACAGCAGTCTTCCTACTTGCACCTGTCTTGGTGGCCAACCACAACCCTATAGTCTAGCCCCTTGTCTCAGGGGCAAGTTGCGGTGTGTTTCGGCCCCTCTCCTCGATGGTCAGGTGCAATGCAAGGGGGGAAGAAGGGGACCCAGGCACACCCGCTACTCTGGACCCCAACCCAGGGACCCTCTAGCGGCAGCCTCCCTCTGCCCTTCTTCCCTCCTCTCTTGTCTGCCTAGTTTCCCTGGGCCACTTCCCCTCTTGGTCCTATGCACCTTCTGGACCCTTCTTAGCAGGGGCCGCAGCCTGGCAGGTAATGGGCTGGAGCTCCGCTCTGCTCCCCCAGCACTGCTCTGTCCAAGGTGCTGCTCCTTCTACCAGGAGCCAGTCCTTCTCCCTTGTTAGCCATGGAGCAACTGCCTTCTCCTCTGCTAGGAAGCCTTTATATAGGACCTAGCCCGGCCCTGATTGGCTGACTCTTCCTCTGCCCTGATTGGCTTTCCCCAGGCCTTTACTGATTGCCTGCTGGTCTGTGCAGCCTCTCTGGCCTGGTTTAGCCCTTTTTCTCAGGGGGTGGTGCACCATCCCACCACACACACATACAAAATGGGAAATGACTGCCTAGGAAGGAGTACTGAGGAAAGGGATCTGGGAGTCATAGTGGATCACAAGCATGCGTCAACAGTGTAACACTGCTGCAAAAGAAGCAAACATCGTTCGGAGAGCTGGAGTGTTGTAAGCAAGATACGAGAAGTAATTCTTCCGCTCTACTCCACGCTGATTAGGCCTCAAGTGGAGTATTGTGTCCAGTTCTGGGCACCACATTTCAGGAAAGATGTGGACAAATTGGAGAAAGTCCTGAGAAGAGCAACAAAAATGATTAAAGGTCTAGAAAACATGACCTATGAGGGAAGATTGAAAAAACTGGGTTTGTTTAGTCTGGAGAAGTCTGAGAGGGGACATGATAACAGTTTTCAAGTGCATAAAAGGTTGTTACAAAGAGGAGGGTGAAAAATTGTTTTTGTTAACCTCTGAGGATAGGACAGGAAGCAATGGGCTTAAATTGCAGCAAGGGAGGTTTAGGTTGGACATTAGGAAAAACTTCCTGTCAGGGTGATTAAGCACTGGAATAAATTGCTTAGGAAGGTTGTGGAATCTCCATCATTGGGGATTTTTAAGAGCAGGCTAGACAAACACCTGTCAAGGATGGTCTAGAAGATAATATTTAGTTCTGCCTTGAGTGCAGAGGACTGGACTAGACGACCTCTCGAGGTCCCTTCCAGTTCTACAATTCTATGGTTTCTATGAAATGAAGACTGGATTTTTCTGAACGCTCTGCTCTAGGCATTATTGTGGGGAACTTCTCTGGCCTGTGCTATGCAGGAGGTCAGATGATGACAATGGTCCCTGCTGGCCTTGCAATCTGTGAACTGATAAGGATCTCAGCACCCAGGCCTGGGAGGAGGGGAACTCACCCCTATGTCACAGGAGCGGGGGTTGCAGCACTGTGGAGGCACCTTGCCCACGGCCACAGGGGAGTCAGCTGCCTTTTGCACTACAGCACTTTGAGAAGCAAGTGGGTTTGTAGCTAAGGAATGCAGGATTCCCAGGTATCAGGTGCAAAAGTGCTGGGATTCAGTCTCAGCATGACCATCCCCCGACTCATCCTTTAGGGAGGGCCCTGTCCCAGCTAAGATGTCAGTCAATTACCTGGAACGTGCGCTGGACGCACGCAAGGAGCAAGTCAAACTCCCCGGCAGTCTCTCTCTCGTGTGCTATGTCCATACCCATGAACCCAGCCAGGTCAGCAGAGTCCAGACGGGTGGCTCTGCATGCAGCATCCCCCTCTATCCTCTTCACTGTGTTTTCAGCAGCCAGAGAGGGCTGAAAACTACCTATAGTTCCCAGGGCCACCAGCCAACTAGACAGAAAATGGTTTAACAAACTGTAGTAATTTCCTACCAGCATTCTTTGATCACGGGTTACTCAACGATGAATTATTCAGCCAAAAGAGCAGCAAAGAAGAGGATCTTGCTTTCAGAATATCAGAGGAATGAATGACGTCTCACCAGCTCCATTCTAATTTCATTAGAAAGAGGCGTATTCCCCACTGTTCAAATATATTTTACACATTCCAATTAAAGTGAGGGGCAGAGAGAAAGTCTCTCTCCTGCAACAGCAGCTTCTCTGAGTATTTACATTCGTCCTTCTGCTCTGTGCCCATTCCACAGCTAGCCACGTTCCGACTCTCAGAGTGTACGGCCAGAACGGACCTTAGCCTGACCTCCTGTGCAGCACAGGACATTGCATGTCCCACAGCCACCCCTGCTCTGAGCCCAGTAACTTGGGTTTGGCTAAAGCATCTTCCATAAAGGCTCCAGTCTGGGTCTGAAGACACAGAGAGATGGAGAATCCACCACTTCCCTGGGGAGTTTGTTCCAATGGCTAATCACCCTCACTGTGCCTGATTACTCATTTGCATTTGTCTGGCTTCAGCTTCCAGCCCATGGGTCTAGTTCTGCCTTTTTCCACCAGATCAAAGAGCCCTTCAGTAGCAGGTGCTTTCTCCCTTGAAGATCCTTACACACTGTGACCAAGTCCCAGAGTCAGCCGGCACATTCATCCTCCAGTGAATGAAACAGGAAACTCAGGCCAGCTCTCATTTACATTATGGCTGTGCTTTGCCCCTCTCCCCTGGAATTCACCCATCAGCCAGAGGCACCGGAAGGGGCCTGATTCCTAGGAAGTGCTGAGCACCCGCCCTCTGACAGTCAGCCGCGCTTGTCAATGCCCTCTGACAGTCAGCCATGCTTGTCAACGTTCTGCATGACAGGCCATAGGGCACCCTTAACTCTGCATTAACTCGCACCTTTGAAGCCCAGGAAATGCAACAGAACGTGCCAGCGCACTGACTCTGCCCCGGGAGCGGACAGCGCTGACTCAGAATAATCTGCATGCACTCCAGCTGCACGCCTGGGCTGGGGTAGCTGTACTGACCGGTGGAGGAATTAGTTGGACCAGCTTGTCAGAGCTGTGATTGCATTACGAGAAGCACTCGGCATCTTGACAGAGCACCAGTCTCTTGAGGCCATTGCAGAGAAGCTAAACGAATTCTTTGCATCTGTATTCGCTGCAGAGGATGTGAGGGAGATTCCCACACCTGAGCCTTTCATTTTAGGAGACAAGTCTGAGGAACTGTCCCAGATTGAGGTTCATGGAGGATAGGTCCATCAATGGCTATTAGCGAAGATGGTCAGGGATGCAACACCAAGCTCTGGATGTCCCTAAACTTCTGACTGCCAGAAGCCTGGACTGGACAACGGGTTGGATCACGCGATACTCGCTCTGTTCCGTTCACTCCCTCTGAAGCAGCTGGCAGCAGCCACTGTCAGAAGACAGGATACAGGGCTAGATGGACCATTGGTCTGAACCAGCCTGGCTGTTCTTACAAGGGACGGGGTAAGGGGACGGACCCTAAGCCTCACTTCTTGCCTTTCCCCCCAGCCCTAGCCATGTGCGGCCCAAGAAAACGGGTGCAGGTGTACCTGGAGGGATCCCGTATGCCCCATGTCACAGCAGAGTTCTGTGTCAGCAGCAGAGCACAGGGGTTTCCTTGCCATGGGCCCTGTCAGCAGTGAGGAGGGATCGGAGAGTAGTCTGGGTGATAGGTAAGTGATAGTATATTGTTAGATGGAATCCAGTGCATCGGGGGAGAAGGTAAAATGTAGCAAGTGTGGGACTGTCTTTATGGCGTAAGCTCAGTGTTTGAGTGCAGGGCAGGTGTAGTTATCCCGTTTTTTACACCTCCCCTAAACACAAGTTTTGCCCTAGCAAACAGGTGGCGTTACATTCTGTCCTACAGCGGTCATGTGCCCCGTTCCCGGAGCGTTCTACACGATCTGCCAAGGTGGAGGGACAGTGTGTGCGTTATGGAAGTACTGGGGCATCACTCAGAGGGCAGAGTTAAGGTTGTGTGGGAGTGTTCCTTAACTCCGTATTTGCTGAATTTCAGAAGTTTGAGTATTGCAGAATGCAGGGTTCTGGACAGGCACCACTGGGCAAGTTTAACTCTGCACTAACAGAAGTTTTGTCAAAGAATTTCAGTGTCTCCAGGGAGAAGGAAATGTTTCTCTGGCAGGCTGATCTTTTGAAAATGGCAGCTCTGTAACTGATCACAGGCTATGACCGCCATCTACACAGGCCACTGACTGGCCTGAGACAAACCTTTCCCTGCACTGTCGCTAATGCCCAGAGTTGGAACTGGACTCCCAAATCTTAACTTAGTCTGAAAAACAAAGGAAACCACTTTAACTTGGGTAGTTCTACGATATCTCCAGCACGACCCTGGGATGCGTCAGCAGGGGAACAGTGAGCAGGAGGAGGGGGTGGGAACACCGCTGTGTATGGCAGGATCTCAGGCCCTGTCTGCACTTGGAGGCGGCTTTAGCAAGGCAGGAGCAGGCGGGACAGGACGGGACAGGATGCTCCGGCAGCCTCTGTTGGAGCCCGAGAGCCACGGCTCCAAGCTTGTGACACAACAGATGGCCATGCCCCCCTCGCAGTGATTTTCAGGGGGCCACACTCTGCTGTGGGTCCAGGCCCCCACCAGAGGCTGGAGGGACCGAGCTGCCCGAGACCTGGACTAGGAGCAGCAGTGACGGAACATGGGGGTGAGACCCGAGACCCCAGTCACCCGTCGAGTCCTCCTGGCTTCCCTTTTCCGCACCCCCCTTAGGCGGGCCAGGGCCGGCCCCAGCGCGGCCGGTCAAAGCTACAATGAACCCAAGTGACGGGCGAACGGGCAGTGGAGGAATCACGCGGGTCTCGGAGATGATGCGAGCGGGTCTCTCCATCGCTGCTCATTACTCGGTGTGCAGTGCCGTCCCCTCACAAAGCTGGCACCTGTCTCTGACGGAGAACCCGGGACTAGCCCTGGATGGGCGAGTGACCAGGTACGAGCTCCTGGGTATCCGCCGCGCGGGGTCATGGCCCCATGGAACGGCACCAGCCCTCGAGTGCCCAGTACCCAGCACCCCGCGCTGCCCCCACGCTCCCGGGGGCTTCTCCCCAGGCCACCCCACGCCCGGTACCCGGCGCCGCCCCCTTGCCCGGTACCCAGCACCCCTCCCCCGGTACCCCGCGCCCCTCCCCCGGTACCCAGTGCCCCTCCCCCGATACCCAGCGCCCCACGCCCGGTACCCCGCGCCCCTCCCCCGGTACCCAGCGCCCCTCGCCCCTCCCCCAGTGCCCCTCCCCCGGTACCCAGCGCCCCATGCCCAGTACCCCGCGCCCGGTACCCCGCGCCCCTCGCCCCTCCCCCGGTACCCAGCGCCCCTCCCCCGGTACCCAGCGCCCCTCCCCCAGTGCCCCTCCCCCGGTGCCCCGCGCCCCGCGCCCCTCGGCCGGTACCCTGCGCCCGTCCCCCGGTACCCCGCGCCCCACGCCCAGTACCCCGCGCCCCTCCCCCAGTGCCCCTCCCCCGGTACCCCGCGCCCCACGCCCAGTACCCCGCGCCCCTCGCCCGGTACCCAGCGCCCCGCGCCCCTCGCCCGGTACCCCGCGCCCCTCCCCCGGTACCCAGCGCCCCTCGCCCCTCGCCCCTCCCCCAGTGCCCCTCCCCCGGTACCCAGCGCCCCGCGCCCGGTACCCCGCGCCCCTCGCCCCTCGCCCAGCGCCCCGCGCCCGGTACCCCGCGCCCCTCCCCCAGTGCCCCTCCCCCGGTACCCCGCGCCCCACGCCCAGTACCCCGCGCCCCTCGCCCGGTACCCAGCGCCCCGCGCCCCTCGCCCGGTACCCCGCGCCCCTCCCCCGGTGCCCCGCGCCCCTCCCCCGGTGCCCCGCGCCCCTCCCCCGGTGCCCAGCGCCCCTCCCCCGGTACCCCGCGCCCCTCCCCCGGTACCCAGCGCCCCTCGCCCCTCCCCCGGTACCCAGCGCCCCTCGCCCCTCCCCCGGTACCCAGCGCCCCGCGCCCGGTACCCAGCGCCCCTCGCCCAGCGCCCGGTACCCAGCGCCCCTCGCCCAGCGCCCCTCCCCCGGTGCCCCGCGCCCCTCCCCCGGTACCCAGCGCCCCTGGCCCCTCCCCCAGTGCCCCTCCCCCGGTACCCCACGCCCCGCGCCCGGCCCTACCTGGCACTGGAAGGGGAGCCCCGGCAGCAGCGGGCGCAGCAGGCCCTGGGCGATCTGGCGGCTGGCCGGCTCGCTGACGAAGTGCAGGTGGAGAGCCTGGCCGGGCTCGAAGCTCGCGTGGCGCAGCAGGGAGCGCAGCGCAGCCTGGCCCCGGGCCTGCAGCGCGGGGCTGCGCGCGGCCTTGGTGAACATCAGGAGCAGGTGGAAGCGGGCCGGGGGGGCGCGCGGCGGGGGGCTCGCGGGGGCGCGCGGCGGGGGCACGCGCGTGGCGCGCAGGCGGCGCGTGGCGCTGGAGAAGGTCTCGCGCCCCGCGCCCAGGTAGTAAAAGGCGCCAACGGCCAGCGCGGCGGCCAGCAGCAGCAGGGCGCAGGGCGGGGGGCGCGGGGCGCCCAGCCGGGCCATGGCGGCGGCGGCGGCGGCGGGGAGCGGCCCCGCCTCCGCGCCACGTGGGGCCGGGCGGAGCTCGCCGGGGCTCGCCGGACAAAGGCAGAGGCCGCGCGCGCGGCCGCTGCGCGAGCCCGGCTCCCGCCCGCCGAGCCCGGGGCCCGTTCGCGGGGCGGGGCGGGGCGGTTCTGCCCCGGAACCGGAGCGAGGCGAGACGAGCCCGCACCGGGCCGGGGGTGGGGGAGTGTGTGGGCCGGGCTCGGCCTGTCAGGGCCCCGCGGTGGGACGCAGGGATTTCCCCTCCCCCCCCCCCAGTGAGCGCGGGGCAGTCTGGCGACGTTGCCCCGCGGGGACCCACGTTACACGCGCGGCGGCTCTGCGGACACGCGCGGGCTGAGCTGTGGGGCGTGACCGTCGGTGCGGCCATGGCGGCGCTGCTGGCCCCGCTCGTCATGTCACGGGCGGTGAGAGCGGAGTGTGGCCGAGCTCTCCCCGGCAGGCAGCGCGGGGCCGCGGGGCCGCGGGGCCGCGGCCGCGGGGCCAGACGCTGTGTACAGTCACACCTGCCCTGCCGGGTAGCCGGCCACAGAGCTGTGTGACCAGGCGATAGCGTGCGGCTGGGGCCGGGTTACAAATCACGGGGGGGGGGGCGGGGGGGAATGACATGTTGTTTTTATTGCACGAGTAAAGGGCAGCAGAACTGGCCCTAGCCTGTGCGAGTGAGGGCATGGAGAGAGGGTGGGGACAGGTGTTTTGCTTGATGGTCTGCCTGAGTCACACCTACTATTTGACCTGCCCCTCTCCGCTGTGTGAAGACAGAGCTGGTTAGGCTTCATAGAGTCTTTCGGTTTGTCAAGTGACCACTAGAGCGGAAATCTCTGCTAATCGGGTCTAAGTGCTTAGACCTGCTGGGGGACAGTGTTTCTGTGGAAGAGATGCCCCAGTCTGCACTAGCACCGAGGTTCCCCCCACCCCGAAGAGCTGCAATCACTGAGAGTCGGGTGGAACCGCGAGAGACCGACTCACAGAGGTCACAGTGGCAGAAGAGGACAGTTCAGGGCTATTGGGGCAGAGCAATAGAGTGAACAGGGGCATGACAAATAACGGGCCAGAGCATTGGACTTAGGGTGACCAGATGCCCCAATTTTATAGGGACAGTCTCAATTTTTGGGTCTTTTTCTTATATGGGTTCCTATTACTCCCCACCCTGATTTTTCACACTTGCTTTCTGGTCACCCTAATTGGACTCTGATTTAGTGACCTTTCTCCAGAAGCTATATTTGTGACTGGGAAATGTATATAAATGTTTCCTAGTAGGCCAAGATTTTAAAAATGCATTATTTGCCAAGGTCATTATCTTGGGGAGTTTCTGTACTAAACTTTATTATTTTTTATGTAAGAATGGCTATATTGGGTCAGATCAATGGTCCATCTATCCCAGTATCCTGTCTTCCAACAGTGACTGTTCCAGGTGCTTCAGAGGGAATGAACAGAACAGGGAATCATCCATTGATCCATCCCGTCATCCACTCCCAGCTTCTGGCAAACAGAGGCTAGGGACATTCAGATCATGATGTTGCATCCCTGCCCATCCTGGCTAATAGCCATTGATGGACCAATCCTCCATGAACTTATCTAGTTCTTTTTTGAACCCTGTTATAATTTTGGCCTTCACAGCATCTCTGGCAAAAAGTTCCACGGGTGACTGTGCGTTGTATGAAGAAATACTTCCTTTAAAACTTTGTTTTAAACTTACTGCCTATTAATTTCATTGGGTGAACCCTGGTTCTTGTGTTAAGTGAAGGGATAAATAACACTTCCTTATTCATTTTCTCCTCACCAATCAAGATTTTATAAGACTATCATATCGTCTCTTTTCCAAGCTGAAAAGGCCCAGAAGATACACTGGGATTGAAGTTCAAATGAGTCCAACCTGGGAAAACCTGCTGGCTCTCTCATGAGTGATTCTTGGCAGTTGTCTTAAAATTACTGCAACCGTTATTACTGGCTTTAGAAAGTATCCACCAAGATAGGACAGATCTAAGTAGTGAGGCTGGTGGACTACTTTTGTTAGTAAGTTCAGAGAAGACTATCGCCATTCTCTCGCTTGTAAATCTACTGTTGAAACCACTTGGGTCATTAAACAATGTAATCCAGGCATCTGCTACAACAGTAGTAGATCTTTGTCCAGATATAGAAGCTATCCTTGGATCAATCAGAGATATCCATTGAAAATGTACTGGAAGAAGCAAAGACTTCAGTCCAGAAGTTGACTAATTAAGGTACTTATATTGACTCCATAAGTGAAAAGGACAAGAAGTGTTTAAGACAGCTGAAAAAGTACAAAGACTTGATACTTACAAATCTACAATAGAGATTTCTGGATTCTGTTCATCCTCCACGTAGCTTTTACAGATGCTTGTATTATAAAACACCTACAGTTGAGCGGAGTGAGGCACTACCAGCAATGGGGCTGCTATGTGATCAGGGCAGAATAGAGAATTTTGAACACAGAGTGGAATATCATACGATGAACGAATGAAGATTTAACTTCAACTTCTTTATCATTACTAATGGTTCGACCCAATCTTTGTGCTAGGTTTCCTGGGATGAAAGTAGGAATTCATCTCTTGCTAATCCCAGTCACAACGGCTAGTGTTGAGCATTCTTTTTCCTCATTGAATAGAATTTTGTGTTCTGAAAGAAGTTGCCTTCTGCCTGGTCGTGAGCATATCATGAAGGACTGGAGGTAACGGGGACACAAGAAGACATCAAAAAGTGCAAAATTACAACAGGAAACCAAGACTGATGTAGATGTAGTGATTCATAGTAGGCTTGAGTAGCCAACTTTAAGTTCTGTGATGGTTTTAAAACATGTTAAATCTAATAAAATGGTTGTGAAACATTTTTCATTTTTTACTATGGTGCCATACAGCCCACCTTCACCCTCACAGTCTCACCCCTTATCGGCCCTGACACCGCCCCCCATAAATTTGAACACCCCCCCCAATTTCAATTCCTGGGGAAACCACTGGTCGGACTGAGCTCTGCTGGCGGGACCCGCTGACCCCGCCGCTGTTCGCAAGAACTAAACTCGCCCTGATCCAGTCCGGTCCGAGCCCGGTCCGCCTGCAGGCCCCGGCCCGTCACTCCTGGGAGACACGTTACAGGGTGGCGGGGCCGGGGTCGGTAAATGTCCGTCCCCGAGGGGCCGGGCTGGGACTGGGGCAAAGCGTTGGCAGAGCTGCTGCCCCCGCCTCTGGATAAAACACCACGCGAAATGCCCAATACCCGCCGCCCCAATACCTGCGGATTCGGCGGAGCCCGGTCCCCCCCGTGCCCAGCTGGGACTGCAAACAGCCCCACGCGCCAGTAGCTCGTTGCTCGCTCCGGGGCGTTTGAACGCCCCGAGCAGCGACCATGGAAAAGGGGAATCCGCCCAGCCAGGCCTGCAGGAGTCAGGAGACGCTGCCCGCCCTGCCAAGCCAGCCCCAGCCTATCTTCCCTGCCCTGGCCCCCCATCTCCTGACCCAGCCGGGCCCCGTCCCCCCCGCCTCTCACCACACTCCTTGTCCCAAAACAAACCTGATTTTAAAAAACTTGAATGTTCAACTACATTCAAAAATTCATATTCTTGTTTTGTTAAAATATGTTTGCCGTAGAAGAACAAAATCCAGACTACATTACATTGTTTTAACTAAAACAATTTTAATGTTTGTCTGGTGATGTTCTCCTCCAATACACATGGCAAGAAAATCATGCAAATAATAATTAACCTGTTGAATTTGAGATACTTCACCTCCCAATGACTTCATAAATATCTGCTTCAATTACCTTTGGAAAATGAAATAACCAAACATTCATTTTGTGATATAGCTGTAAAACTCATCTGAAAAGTTTTCAAAATAAATCAGTTTAAAAATGTATAGTGTGTACCTTCTAAAAATGAAACCTACATCTGAGTTGTGAAGAATATGTATTAAGGTTATAATAACTAACAAGAATGCACTTTTATGTAGAAATCTGTGATTAAATCGAATCTTCCTGACTAGTGATTTAAATGACTTAAATTTGATTTAAATCGAATCCACCCTGCCAGAGCATATTCAGTGCCTCTCTGACCATGGAGCATGCACACTGGTCAGCACTAGGAGCTGAGAGATACTCCAGCATGCTCAGCAAGGACACAATCTTCAGAGGTTTCAGCTATCAAAAAATCAAAGAAGTCTCTGCTGAGTACATGACATCTGCCATTTTTCAATGTGGGCAGATTTTCACAGGGAAGGCAAAAGGCACATCCCTCACACAAAGACCCCCTCCACTGCCAAATTTCAGCTCCCTAATCCAAAGCATTGGGATGCGGGAGCATTTCAAAGAAAAGATCAAGAATTTTGTAAGATTGTCAAAACAATGTATTTTCCTCTAGCCTTATTCTCAGAAACAGCCAAACTGCTTGGGCTGAATTTAAAAAAGAAATCATCCTGAGGCAGACACCTGGTGTGACGTTATTGACAAACTGTGACTGTATAGATCATTGTTGCAACCAAGGTCCTATAGTTGCACCAAATCTTGTACAAAGGAGGTTGAGTAAGGTGTCTATGGAAAGGTTGTAATTTGCTGGTTATGATTATGCTGTCTGTATGTGTATCATTTTTGTATTTGAAGTTATGAATATTTGCTATGTACTTGTATCTCAATGTGTTTGATTCTAAGTAGCCTCAGTGAAGCATTTTGTCAGCTTCTTGAGAATGGGCACTTACTGAGAATAGTCCTATCAAGAAACACTTAACTGACAATGGACTTTGGGAGACACCAATCAACATCTGAGCTTTCCTGGGAACCTTCAAACTGACATGTAAATAATGGCGTTGGCCTGCAAAAAGCTGAATCATTCATGGACATGTGACTTGCCCAGGTGGCTACAAACTCCATCTTGTTGCTGTTGTTTTGCACAGGAGAACAAAGGGGTTTCTGCCCACAAAAGAGAATATAAGGCCCTGAGTAGGAAGGAGTGGGCCCAGAGTAGGAAGGAGTCTAGTTTCAATAAGCTTCTTTCACAGACATACACATTTCACCAGGATTTTGCAGCATACAAAGTCTTTATTCAAGTATAGTATTTACAATTCTTACATAATGTACATAGAGTAACTATAAAGATAATATATTTTTCTTCATTTACAATGATACTACAATAAAACTACATTCAAGTTTTTGATACAAAGTCTATAGACTTATTAAATGCAAAGTAGGGCTGGTTATACATTCTTTCCAATTATGCATTTAGGAAACAAAAAAAAATCACAAGTGAATATAAGCATTTACTACTGGAATGGTTCAAAAACACTGTCTAGTACAGATGTACTCAGGGATAGGTACAGAAAGTAATTTATCACTCCCAACAGAATAACCATCCCGTTTGAGGAAACATGGTTTGATAACATGGGAAAAATTTTCATAACATGGGAAAAATTCTGATCTTAAGATAAAAATGAAGTGGGAATTTTCCTCCCTTACCATCTCCTTCCACGGGAAAAGAGAAGAAATTCAATATGCAGAAAGGTAAAGAAAGAATGGCGAAGGGGGAAAAATGCAAATAAAAAGTACATTCATCTCCTCCCCCCATCATATCTGTACATAGTTGGTTGACTGTTTTAAAAGTGTCCATTTGTACAAACAGATAACTATACCAAGACGTGTGTGTCAGGCAGAACTCTGTGCAAAGGAGCATCAACCATGGCATTGTATTTAACTGGGGAAAATATTCTTTACTTATCTGTAAGTGGACGGATAGTGGATATTTTCAGAATTGGCTTTTAAAATGCTTTCAATATCTTAATCATCAGTTCTAATCTTTTTGATGTACAAATATTCATGCCTTGGACTCAAGGCATTTGCACATTTGGAATTCTGTGAAATGGTCCTTTTATGTTCTCTGTGCCATTCAGAGATTTTTATTATTAAAATGCATACTTCACATGCACGTTTGTTAAAAAACAGGATTTCCGTGCTTCCCAGCAGCTGTCTATACACATTGAAAACATTATAGCAAGTGTTACACTTCTTCTAGATTTCATGTATCCCTTTTGCACCAATGCTTACAAATAACTGCTATACATCAAACAACATGCTGTGAGTACAAGTCATGATTCAGAATGAGAGAAAGACTCCGTTTTGTAGGGAGAAATTACCGATAAACCAACAGCACTTGGAGGGGGTTTGTTTACATGTCAGCCCTGTCTACATGTAAAGCAAGTGAAAATGAATCCCTACAAGTGAAAGATACAGACAGTATCTTCCAACATACCATGAACATTATAAATCATTAAGAGCATAATCTGAGTCCAGTGAAGTCAATGGGAAGGCTCCCGCTGATATCAATGAGGTTGAGATTAGGTCCCAATTGTACAGGTGAGGAAACTAAATTCTACCATGTATTAATTAACTGAAGTGCATGTTCCAACTGCAACATGAGTGAAAGCAAAGCAAGACTTCTACCACCTACTGGATTCACTCAAACTTAAGGAAAAGGATGATCTCAATATGTCAAATAGCTTAAAATTCAGCAGAGTACAGAAATACCTGAATCTATAAGCACTGTACCGAAAGTAACAGAAAACAGGAAGCCTTAAAAACAAGTATAGATTGTAATGAAACATTACAGCCACAATTTTAACCAGCAGGTAACCTACATAAATCATGTCAAAACAAAGTATGCTAAAATGTATTATGTGCTTTCCCATATTTACTCATTCCAAAAGTCTTTCTGCACATCTGGCCCTGGCTAGGATAAAGAAAAGCCTTCAGTGGGGTAGCCAATACTAAGAATTCACATCATTTTATAATGATGAATTTATTTTAAACTCTGTGAAGAAAATACTGCTGCCTTCTCCACAAATTAAGGCCAGTTATATTCTATACATATATGAAAGTATGAACTGGAACTAAACTTTCCCATTACTTGGCACATGGTTCAGCAGATACTAAAGCACAATGGAGTCTTACTGCATGCACACTACTCAAGTTATATCAAGTTATATTCAGATTCACCTCGTAGCACGAGTGGGAATTTCCTAATACTACTAAGCAAAACAGCAGCACACGAGTTATAGATTTGCCCATCAAGCACCATCTCTAAAGCCAGGGGGTCAATTGTACTTCATCCTGCTAACTGAAGACTTGATCTTGCTATACACGGCAGGTCCATTTTGATCTTGCTACACACATCTTCACGGCATGTCCATTTTTGTCAGTTGTCACTGATCACAAAAATGCTCTTCCGGTGAATGCACATTACACTGCACATCTCAGCGTACACACCAGGCCAAGGAACTACACTGCATAGCCTGGGCTGCCAAAACCACTTCTCAAGCTTTTACAAACTCTAGAGCTCTCTGATACAACCTACAGATCATACACATTAACCAACAATCCAAGCAGATTCTACAATTTAGCATAAACACAGTATCAAAAGCTAGGTCGCTCACTCCCGACTGGCGAGAACTGGGAACGCAGCAGGGGCTCCACACAGCTATGGAGGAAGAGAGCTGTGCTTTATAGGGAACCCTTTTGCAAGCTTAAGCAGCAGCCCTGAGTGACTGGGAAGGAAACGCTGCCAGTGGTCACAAAGGTGGAGATATGGCATGGGGCATCTCAGAGGAGAGACTTCCAATATCTTTCAGTACTATGGAATAAAGACAGTGAGTGTGCCCTGAAGCTTCAGGCAGCTTTTCTATACAGTCACTCTCACTGTACACCTAGCATTACTTGTAACGTAAGAGAACAAGGCATCTAGACAGAACTGTATATCTGAAATGTGCACTCTATACTGGGCGTAACTTACACAGCATCCCAACTGTACGTGTGGAAGCTTCTACTCTAAGCTCTAACAACTTACTCAAGATAGAATGCTAGTTAATATGACAGATCAGAGTGCATGCAATCGTTCTACAGGAAGCCATTCCTGTTAAAAAAGCTTATGAAACTCATTGTAAGCAGTAACCTCAAATGTATTACTGTCCAAAATAAATGCAGTTAAAATGGGCACAAATTTACTTTGCTTCAAGTAATTAGGCTACAAATAAAGCAAAGATGAGACTGTAAAATTCTCCCATTTACCACAATAATCTATTGGACACTTTCTATAGCATGAAGATCTTATTCTGGTATCAAAGACCTTTCACGTATTTTATTTTTGATTAGCTATTTAATGCACAAGGATAAATATTTAAAAAACCCTCTGAAATGTAACATGCCTGGAAAAGCTTAATTTTATCACCTATTTACATAAATTTAGAAATCCCCTCCTGTATTTGCATTGTAACAAGCTAATGTTTTAAAATCTCACTTATTTCCGAAGTAAATTTTAGCAGCAGCATAGCACATTGTTCTGAATAGTTGAGGCAGATTACTGGAAATCTGCAGTAGTTTGGAAAACCTACCTAGAAATCCTCCTTACACTGTTCAAAAGTGCCAGCAAATGGAGGACCAATAACTAAGAGTCTGTGAAGCGTTTGGGGCTCAGGTGTATATTATCTATCAATATGCTACATACTATAAATACACAGATAAATCTGTACTTCTATACATCATGTACATGTGCACATCAGCTGAATGCAGGGTGGAGCCCACTGAAAAGTTCTTGTTGCTGCCAATAGAATACCACTTCAGATTATGTTCTTTTTTTTAGAGCAGCAGTACAGTAAGACTTCCAGGTTTTCTACTACATGCCCTATTTTAGAGAGTAAGTACACACACTATATTATGGCAGGCTTGGGCAAAAAGGATGGATTTCCCCGAGTGCAGGATGGCTGCATCACTTGAGTGTTTTAATAGTTCTTTATTGGGAACAATCCTGACAACAGCTTGGCAACCTTCATTTGTATGACTGCCCTATGTTAATGCTCTGCTTGGCTATTTATTTTCTACTCCCTAATTCCAGCTTTTGAGATGCATTTTGATGTCAGACAGTTTAGTGCATTAAAACGAAAACTTGATGGCATTAGGGGATCAAATTTACTCCTAAGGGAAAGTTCCACTGAGAATCAAATAAGCAACTTTGTTGACAGAAAGTCTTAATGTAAAAAAGGGAAGTAGCTGCTTTTCTGACATTTGCTCCTCCAGAACCGTACAGACAGGACAGCGACAGGCACTGGCCTAACGGCCTGCATTGGTTAGGAGTCAGCTGCAAAAGAGCCTGCAACAGCGTCATCATTTCCTGTGTTAGTCGCACACCGGGGCAGAGGGGATGGAGGATCGTGTGTGTCATGGGCAGATACAGAAGGGGAGTTCAGGCAGGCGATCACCAGCGTTCCCATCCAAACAGCCTGGAGAGGGAAAGGGCAAGCTGGTTCTTGCCTTAGGAGATCGGAGCTACAGGGTTACAGCGAGGCAGAAGGGGAGACTCGGGGAAACTGCTGCTAGCGACTGCTCATAAGCAATGATGATCTGGTCATCCCACAACATTACAGGTTATGAGTTCTGCAACGGTCCCAGCCTCCGCCAGCCTTAAGTGTGACTCAACCTAATCCTGCTTCCACATGGCAAAACAAAACACGCTCCAACCAGAGGCAGTGTCCCTTGCTAACACAGCTCCATCTCCTGCGGTGTTCACCCTGAATCACATGCAGCAAGTTACACCTCCCACCCAGCCTAAAGCTGCACTAGAGAGCTCACACAATCCAGACTACCAAATATACAACAAAAAACAATGAAAGCAGTTTAAAGAAATAAAGACTGCTGCTCTATAAGCATTAGAAAAGAACCAGCTTTAGTTCTTTTCCTCCTTAGACACTCAAGACTTCTCTGAATCCGACTGCTGAAAACGGTTTAGCTTCTCTGGGTTATTGGATGCCATTTGGGAAAAATCACGAAAAATGTCCTGGTAAGTTTCATCTCCTGGGTAGAAGAAGAAAAATAAATTAGGAAAATATTTCTAAAATATTTATCACGATGGCTAACACCATGCATCATCTCACAAATGTCCTAGTCATTACTGTATAACATGTATATGTTTGTATAACAGATTGTTCATATATGGTATAAAATTGATTGGTGACATGAAAGCTGACAGAGACTGGTTAATTACATGCACATTCTGTAAAAGCAAATTAAACAAACAAGCCAAATTATACCTGAAAATAGCACCTCAAAGGCAGCCACACAGAGGAAAGTTCAGAGTTAGAAAGGAGAGATGCAAGCATTTTAAAACAATGTAAAAGAAAAACATGTTTAACATATACAGAATAAAATCATTATTTTAAAAACGAAATAGAGGCTCTCTTGAAAGTAGATCTATGGCAGAAATAAGGGATGAAGAAAAAATTTCATAACCAGCTAGTACATAATATAACAATTATTAGCAAGCAACAGTGTAAGAGCAGAGCACATTCCTACATTACTGAGGAACTGAAAGTTTGCAAGTGCTGGTGCTTTAGTATTTTAATAGGTAAAATGGTATTTTGTTTCATTTTTAAATACAATGGGAGTGTCTCTACACTCAATGACCCATTGCTGACAATGTTTTTTTCAGCAGTGTCACCCAACCCCCTTCAATGGGTACTGAAAATGATTTCACTGATAACGGACGGTGGAGCATGGAAAGGAAATTTGTTCCAAGTCTCTCTTCCTGTCCTGTCTACACTAGCAGCTAAGCAATTTTCAGCCATTGATTTCAATGGAATTTATTCATGCGCTGGAACGCTTTGCAGAAGCAGGAAATATGCTGCCATCCAAAACCTGTCTCTTCCCAGTCAGGAAAGGAGTATGCAGGGGCCAAACACTGCTGTTCCCTGTCTGACAACTCCATTGTATGTTGTACATCATGAGAGAAGAGAGGAATCAAAAGTTTACCTCTCTCACCAACTACAGTGGTGTGCAACAGACACGTCCCTTCCCTTTGTCTGGCTGGTGAAGGGAAGCAGATATTCCCTCTTCATCCATTTCCACATGGCATGGTTTTAAATGACTTTACAGAGTCTTCAAGGGACAGGGAGTAGAAGGTTACATTGCCATTATGTCTTTCCGCCATTTTATATGAACATTTCCAGTGCCAAACCTGTGTCATTCCCATGTATTTGTGGTTAGCATTGTGTTAATTTGAAAACAGATTCTCAGAAATGACAGTTGGCCTGAACAAAATCAGAATAGTGGCAGGGCTTACATAAAAATGTAACCCACAGAAATCTTCCCCAACTCTAAAAAATAAGTGCTGTCACTAGCACATTTTTAAAAGGGAACTTCCTTTCTATTGAAATTCCTTTCCGTTTTCAGGTTTAGCCCCAAGCACTTTTAGAGACCTGAACAGACACACAACACGTGTTTGCTCATAACAGCTACTTCTAATTATTTCTATTGAGAAGCAAACGTACAATAAAACCAGAGTCGTGATCATTCATCTAGAGAATATACTAAAGAACACAAGTCAGAGTTGACCATGTCTAATGCATGTTATTAAATTAACAAAAGGAAATTGATTCCATAGATGAACTAGTGCTACAGTTCATTTAACACATTTGGTTCTTTGATGTTCCCTCTCAAGAAAAACTGTTTTTGCAAGATATTTTTTGGCTCTTTTGGGTGATAACAAAAAAGTATCACATACAAAAATAGACGAGCAAAATAAAGTGTCCCTTAAGTTTGTACGCTGCATGAAAATACTTAATACTGTAAATCTCGTAAATATTATTTTAAAATTTTTAAAATTGAATTCTGGAAAGCCCCTGTAGCTAAAGTGCAGATTTTTAATACAAAAATACTATATCACTGTTTAACCATTCAACAGCAAAATAACTTAAAAGGCACACATTGAACATTTAAGAAGAGACAGGAAAAAGGGTAGCAGACACATAGTAATAGACTTTCTGTAGCACCAAAAGGTAAGCATTCTCAAGTATTATGCAAGGAACAGTACCCATGGAGTATATGGCTTCTACCAGCAGCAATGCATATTTTGAAGAGTGAGCTGTTTAAGTCAGCTAATACCCATTACATAAAGTACATTTTGGAAGACCCATTGTACATGCAAAGTCATGTATATGTTCCATCAACAGTTCAAACCAATCATATGTTTTTACACCAGAAATGTTGATGCTACTTAGCTAAACTAATAGTTGGTTTCATTGACTCCTAGCATGGGTAAGTGGATACGGCAATTGGAGGGGTGACTGCAGCTCAGTTAGGCATACACGCAGTAACTTTAATCTAGCTAATGCAGCTAAAAATAGCAGTGAAAACCTGGCAACACAGATCTTTGCTGCAGTCCGGCAACACAAGTATGTAACCCAGGTTCCAGGTGGGCTTGTACAGTCTGTGCTGAAGCCAGTGCTACCTCGCCTTCACTATTATTTTTAGCCACACAGTCTCGTTAAAGTTTGCACAGGTATGCCTACCTGAGCTGCAATCACACCTCTGACTGCAGTGTAGACATACCTTAAAGTACAGAAGTATCCACTTCACGTCACGCTTACATCAGGACTCGCTTACACCACACTTACCCTCATCCAACTCCCAGTCCCAGGAAAATTATCAAAGAATCTATTATTATACCACCATCTTTTTCAGAACCATCTTTGAAGAGCAGTATTAGAGTAACGATGGCAAGGACATTTTAAGATACATCTCTCTTGCTAAGCTGTTGCCTTCATCATCACAGTAAAGGCAGGGTGAACATATTTTGTCCTCGGGCTGGTAAATTCACATGACAATTTGCCAGGCTAACATATATTAACACTGAAAACATTCAGATCATTCATTATAATCTGTAAATGTTTTGAGTCAATCAAATGCTGCTGGTCACAAAGCACCCAGGGAGGCAGCATGATCCGGTGACTGAGGCGCTGGAGACCCAAGTTCTACCACTGGCTCTGCCAATGGCCTCCTTCATAACTTGAGGCAAGTCACTTCCCCTCTCTGCACTTCTATTTTCCCTTTGTCAGTCTTGCTGATTTAGATTGTGCAGGGACTGATTCTCACTGTATGTACCATGCCCAGCACAATGGGGTCTCCAATCTCAGTTGGGGCCTTAGAGATTCTGCCATAACACAAATAGATAATCCTCAAATTGTCTTTGATGAAAAAAATTCTCTACGTTTTCTGAGTTCTCCAGCTGGTTGAAAAATTTTTGTCTAAAAATCTTTTGAACACAAAGCTAGGGAAGACATTTCCCATTTTCAGTCACCTCAAGTTAAAGGTTAGACATTCAATACATTT
The DNA here is from genome assembly GCA_033296515.1 of Macrochelys suwanniensis. NCBI lineage: Eukaryota > Metazoa > Chordata > Testudines > Chelydridae > Macrochelys > Macrochelys suwanniensis. The sequence goes on along the minus strand of CM065783.1, from coordinate 806,658 downwards.
TATGTAAATACAATTTGCCTGTATTTGTTATGAATGAAAGCCAGCGCAAGCCCTGGAATGTTCAGTAACAAAACTCTTCTTTTCTATACACTATACAAATACAAATTTTGATTTTTAACACTTTCGCACCTGTGTCACACCAGTTAATTTACCCAACATTTATATAAAAGATTTTACTTTGGAGCTACCAAATTCAAGCATTTTGCCTTAAAGCAAATACATTCCACCCCCGAAATTAGATGGTCACTTCTTTCTTTTTTAACTTTAAAATGAAAATAAAATTGAGAATTAAATAGTTAGGAGGCTCCCTGTTACCTGTAGCCTGTCAATCAAACAGCAAACATTTTGTTATCTGTTATTGTCACTGGCTGAATGTTGGACAGTCAAGGAGGGGATGGACTTTCTGTTTCTCAACAGAAGAGCCTGCATCATTTTTGACTGGTGGTTTCTTCCAAGTTTAATGTCAAAAACCTTTCATATTAACTTAAACCACAACTCCAAGAAAATTCAGAGTTATGGTTGAAAATCCATCCTCAAGGAGGTCTGTTATGAAATACATCATCCTAGGTTTCTGAATACTAGATTATTATGCAGGATTTATGTGCATATGTATGGGCTATTGGTATATGGTTTGATCTGCTGGCAAAGCACTTATGCATAAGCAGTCCCTATGAAGTGAATGGCACAAGCTTAAGTGCTTTTTTGGATCAACACCACAGTGATTAGCACTTTGCAGGAATGAGCCCTTGAAGCAGGATGGTTTTGCTTTAACTAAATTCCCTGGCTGGTGCCCGTTTAAATCAGATTTAACAATAACTAGTACTATAACTTGTCAACCAACTTCAATTACTGCTTTCCTTTGGCATTAATTTAAATAAATCCTCTGTAATAAAAGTGGTTTGTATAAATACAAGTTTAGACATTTAGGTGTAAATGGTATTGTTTGCCCTGAGTTATTTGTACAAATATGCCAAGTGGGATTTTTTGCTTTTTTATACCAATTGGACCAAATGCCTGCCAATTTTTTCTAATGTACTGGTTTAGTTGTATAGTACAAAAATGTGTCTTTAAAGGTGAATGTTTGGTCTAATGTCTGTACAACTTAAAAAACATTTCAAAAAATTATTAGTGCAAAAACGCCCTCCTTTTTATGTTTCTGCCCATAGCGATTTTGTATGAATGTTTTGTGTAGACTCAGGAAATGGGGCTATAATGGAGAAGACAGACATCCAGTAATAAGATTAACTCTTCTTGACTGCTGCTGAACCATCCAGATAGAAGGCAGCAGCTGAACCTTGTCTGGGTTTCAGCAGAACGTTACTAGAAAGCTGCACAGCAGATGGTGTGGAGGGCCAGCAGCAAAGAGTTGCATACAGTGGTGCTAACATGTACCACTACAATTGTGAATTTCAAACCCCCTCCCTACTCAACCTGTGAACACTTGACTGTTTCGAGTATAGAACTGTCCACTTCAATCAAACGTCAGACATGTATATGTTGCTTATGAAAACACTGTGGTATGAAGCTACTTTAATTTTCTTTTGCTCAAAAAACTATGAATCATCTAGCTGTAAACTAATAAATTCCTGAATGCATTTCTTATACTGCATCTCAGTATGGTTATTAGTAGAGTATTGACCTGGCTGTCCATAAAGTCCTTCTGATTCCCGCATTTCTTCATTCATTCTTGCCAAACGTAACCTATGGTTTGGAAAAGACAAGAATGTCATTTCACTACATTGAAAATAACAGTACAAACTATAATGCATTTTTGAGTTTCAGCAGTGAAAGATACACAGGGCTTATTTCAGTTCATCCAGTGAACACTATGCCCTCTCTCTCTCTGGATTGTCTTGAGTTTGTCCATTCTGGTATAAATCCATTCAAGTATTTCTTACATGCTTACAGGACTCAGAGTATAGCAATACAGGAAAAAAAGTCTGAAATTCAACTTAATCAAGCACACTTACAGAGTTACAATATCCGCATTTGCAGCTTCTACAGCTATACTCAAAGGGTCTTTCCCTTCTTCATCAGTGGCATGCTGATTTGCTCCTCGTTTTAGGAATAAACACACTTGCCTATTAAAGAAATAGTATTATTGCATAATTTCCACCAGAAAAAACATCAAACATCTTTACAGACAAACAAGCTGGATCCAATAGTTTAAACCAACTAAAATAATCTGAACATCTCAAATCCCTTCCAAGTGCATTTTACACAAACCCTAGCAACACAGCTTCAATCAATCAGCTCAATCAATCTGAAATGATGCCAAGGTTTCAATAGTGCAGAAAGTCATTTCTTAATTTAATCAAAACTAAGCTGGAGCTGTAGAATACTTTTTGATAAATATCACAGGTGCACCTTGCAGATCAGGTTAAGGGAATGGAGACTGTTACAATGGATCCCTCCTCCCTTTGGAGATCACACTCAATAGGACCAAAGGCTTTAAGACCTCACAAGAACGTAAGAATGACTATATGGGCCATACTAGGACAATGGTCCATCTAGCCAAGTATCCTGTCTTCTGACCATGGCTGCTGCCAGATGCTTCAGATGGAATGACCAGAACAGGCAATTATCAAGTGATCCATCCCATCGTCCACTCCCAGTTTCTGGCAGTCAAAGGCTTAGGGACACCCAGAGCATGGGGCAACATCCCTGCCCATCCTGGCTAATAGCCATTGATGGAGCCTATCCTCCATGAAGTTCTCTAGTTAGTTTTTTTGAACCCTGTTATAGTTTTGGCCTTCACAACATCCCGTCAATGAGTTCCACAGGTTGACTGTTCATTGTGTGAAGAAGTACTTCCTTTTGTTTTAAACCTGCTGCCTGTTAATTTAATTGGGTGACCCCTGGTTCTTCTGTTATGAGAAAGGGTAAATAACACTTTATTCACTCTTTTCATACCACTCATTATTTTATAGACCTCTATTAAGTATGCGCTGTCTTTTCTCTTCTAAACTGAATAGTCCCAGTCTTTTTAATCTTTCCTCATATGAAAGCTGTTCCATACCCCTAATCATTTTTGTTGCCCTTCTCTGTACTTTTTCCAATTCTAATGTATCTTTTTTGAGATGGGGCAACCAGAACTGCATGGAGTACCAAGATATAGGAATACAGTGGCATGAAGATATTTTGTATCTTATTTTCTATCCCTTTCCTAATGGTTCCTAACATTCTGGTAGCCTTTTTTGACTGCTGCTGCACATTGAGCAAATGTTTTCAGAGAACTAACCACAATGACTCCAAGATCTTTTTTTTCAGTGGCAACAACTAATTTAGACCCCATCATTTTGTATGCATACCTGGGATTATATTTTCCAATGTGCATTACTATGCATTTATCAGCATTGAATTTCATCGGCCATTTTGTTGCCCAATCACCCAGTTTAATCAGATCCCCTTGTAACTCTCTGCAGTCAGCTTTGGACTTAACTATCTTGAGTAATTTAGTATCAAATGCAAACTTTGCCACTTCACTATTCACCCCCTTTTCCAGATCATTTATGAATATGTTGAACAGCACTGGTCCCAGTACAGATCATTGAGGGACCCCCATTATTTATCCCTCTCCACTGTGAAAACTGGCCATTTGTTTCTACCCTTTGTTTCTTATCTTTTAACTAGCGACTAATCCATCAGAGAACCTTCCCTTCCCCCTTATCCCATGACTGCCTACTTTGCTTAAGAGCATTTGGTGGAGAACCTTGTCAAAGGCTTTCTGAAAGTCCAAGTACTCTATAGACACTGGATCACCCTTGTCCCCGTTTGCTGACCCCCTCTGAGAATTTTAAGAGATCAAAATAATTTCCCTTTATTAAAGCTGCATTTACTCTTCCACGATATGTTCATCTGTGTCTCTGATAATTATTTTATTTACTATACTTTCAAGCAATTTAAAACTTAAAACAAACTTTTGCCATTAATTTTTGTCTTTTGCTAGTTACTCTTCAAAATTCTTTTTGGCCTGCCTAATTATAGTTTTACACTTGAATCATTAGAGTTTATGTTCCTTTATTTTCCTCAGTAGGATTTTACTTCCAATTTTAAAGGATACCTCTTTCCTCTAACTGCCTCTTTTACTCTGTTTAGCCATGGTGGCTTTTTGGCAAACGGTACAGTGCTGTGTTAAACAAACTACTAAAAAATAAAGGGAAAGTTTAAAAAAAGATTTGACAAGGTAAGGAAACTGTTTCTGTGCTTGTTTCACTTAAATTAAGATGGTTAAAAGCAGCATTTTTCGTCTGCACATTAAAGTTTCAAAGCTGTATAAAATCAATGTTCAGTTGTAAACTTTTCTTCAGAGTTACGAACAACCTCCATTCCAGAGGTGTTCGTAACTCTCAAGGTTCTACTGTATATTTTGTATCCTGGTATCAGTGCATCCCATCATCATCATCATTCTACTAAGCTTCTGTGATGCCGATTATATCAGCAGCCTCATTTAATCCCAGGCACTTAAATTCACCCATCTTAGTATCTAGACTTCTTGCTTTTGTACACAAGCACTTGCAAATGCTGAAAATGTAAGAAGTATATTTGCAAATCAACGAATATAGGGAAGAATGGGTGTTCAACAAGTCCTGCAGCAGTGTATTACCCAGTGTGCCCCAAGACTGTGCCATGGTGTAGTGGTCCTCTTCCTTTCACATCCCTATGGTTTACATTGGCACCATTCTGCAGCAAGAATTCGCAAGTAACCAACGAGCCCTAAGGAATGAAGACAAAAGACGAATTCAATGCTTAGCCCTTTAGAACCAAGGCCAAATCCTGCCTTCAGAGGATTTGGCCTCAAATATCACATTTAAGTACTGGCAGTGTATATGGTCTCAACCAGGTCAGTAATAGAGAAATGTTCAGAGATGACTATAAAATTACCTCGCTCTCTCATAAAGTGAACATTGGTACCACAAATCAAATGCCATCATTAGATAGCAAGGCAAATAATTAGCTGTTATCACCTATCCAGAGATATTTCTACTGTTTCCCCCCATGAATCAAGATGCAGTAAGTCACATACCCCTAAGACTGCCTGAATTAGTGGTGTCGCTTTGTTTTCTTCTGTATTGACCCAGTTTACATCAGCTCCATGGGCCAATGCCTCTGCCATATCAGGAAGGTTCTTCTCATAGGCAGCTCGATAAAGCTGCAGTCCTGGATGAAGCTGTTTCGAATCATGAAACACAGAAGAATCTCGCTTTTCTCCTGAAAGAAAGAAAGAAAGAAAGAAAGAAAGAAAGAAAGAAAGAAAGAAATAAGATTAATTACCTGTAATTCTTGCTCTCAGAAGGTACTGAATACACTTAGAATACAGAAATAGATCACTCCACACTGCAAATCCGTGCCTCTGGCACATGGCAAGTCAAACTTTGCAGAACAGTGTTCTGAGCCACTGAACCATCTTGCCATCAGGGGACATAGATGGCCATAGCTAAATTCCATCAGCCAATAAAAGTCACTTTGTGGTTCCATTCAAAACTATTAATAACCACCAAGTTATTAGTAATTGTGGAACATCGCTCATTAATCTAGCTCAGGGGTCGGCAACCTTTCACAAGTGGTGTGCCGAATCTTCATTTATTCACTCTAACTTAAGGTTTCACGTGCCAGTAATCCATTTTAACGTTTTTAGAAGGTCTCTTTCTATATGTCTATAATATATCACTAAACTATTGTTGTATGTAAAGTAAATAAGGTTTTTAAAACGTTTAAGAAGATTCATTTAAAATTAAATTAAAATGCAGAGCCCCCCAGACCGGTGGCCAGGACCCAGGTAGTGTGAGTGCCACTGAAAATCAGCTCACGCGCCATAGGTTGCCTACCCCTATCTAGCTATTGTATCTGACTTCAGAGAACCAGAATTACAGCCAATAAATTTTCTTCTCTCCCAAGGTACAACTTGTAAAGGAAACTAAAGAGCTCCAGGGATGCATCCATACAAAAGCACCTTAACTAGTAATATACAGAAACTTGCTATTAAGCTAACCTAGTAGAAATAGGTGTCAAAGGAACCACCTAGTGTCAATACAATGCATAAACAAACAGTAATGTGAAGTTTTAAATAGAGAGATTGCTCTGAATATGCACAAAAAACAAACACAACAAAAAAAGTACATGGAAGCAGAGTTTGGGTACTCAACCCAGAAAATGGCTGTTGAGCAGATGGCACAAACCAGGATCTGTGCCATGATAGTGAGTCCAGGCAATAATGCTTTGTACACACGAGAACTTTGTACACACGAGAACTGCATGTGGCTGCCCTGCAACTCCACTGCACAGGAGCTAATCAAGCAACTGTTGCCGACTTGCCCTTTGACCGAATGTGCCTGAACACAGCTTTCAAGCTGTAAGCCTAGTTGGGAACAACAGTGAAAACTGGGGTCAGACGGCTCTTCAGCATAGCGTGAATAAGGATATTTGTGACAAAGAAAAGGAAAAGGAAAGCAGATTGGATGCAAGAGATTCCAGGTGCCTTGGTGCAGCCACACTGGTGATGTGGCTATGCTGCCACGGATCCACCAGCCTGACCCAAGGGAACTGCACCAAGATGCACAGATTCCAAGGCCAGAAGGGAGCACTGTGATCATCCAGTCTGACCTCCGCACAGCACAGGCCAGAGAACAACTCCCCAAGCAGACTAGAGTGAATAAAAGGCCTGTCTGGGAAGTCCAGTTGTGTTGCCAGCAAGGACAAGAGAGGTGCATGATGGGAAGAAGCAGCCTTGACGTACACCTTGAGGCAGGCTTCAGGGGATGAAACGTCAAGACTCAGAGCTGATACCTGGACACAGCCCTTCAGCTCTGACTATGGATCAAAGAATAGCTACAGAAATGTTGAACGGTGCTTCTGGGCTTATCAGGCCAGCTCTGCTCTGAAGCACCACTTTCCAACCCAGACTCTCACCACCAGTGAGAACTAAACGAGGCTCAAGGGCTCCTTCCCTGAGGCTCCGTGTACCATGTTAGTGTTAACTTATTGGGCGCATCGGGGGGGGGGGGGGGGGGGGGCTTGCCACAAAACGGCATTCACTCCAGGATCTGACTGCAAGAGGCGATCCTACGTGCCAATCCACTACAGGCACTGGAGGCTATGAGTGTACCTGGGTGACACCACTCAACTGCTGGGGTCATTCCCCAAGTGTAACAAACCAATGATCAGAACTGAAACTTAATCTAAAAAAGCCCCAGCAAATCAGCAAAAAAGATGCATCACAGACACACAGCACACTGGCTGAGCCTGGCCTCACTCTAGCAGTCAGGCTTGTAAATAAAAGAAAACTAAGGGTGTCTCCACTTGCAGAGTTTGTGCGCTGTAAGTTTCACCGGTGATAAGGAACCAGTGAAAGTAAGGCGCTGGTTTGTGTACTCAGGCCTCCGAGAGTGTTTACATTAGCAGCACTTCCATCGCAATGAGAGCAGCGCTCTAGGGCAGATATCCCACAGTGCAGCTCTCTCCATTTTGACGATAGGTCTTGTGGGAAGGGGGGGATGATTGGAGGGCTGCACTTTAAATGGCAAGTGTAGACATGCCCTAAGTCAGCGATTAACTGACAGAAGAATTACTGAGAAACAGGAAACAAGTCATCTGAGATGAGCAAGCAAAGGGCAAGTCAGCCCCAAGCGCTGAAGGGAGCTTCCAGTTCCATCCAAGGGCTGAGGAGCGGAGGGCGTGGCGAAGCAGTGGCTGGCTGCTGTAAGGGGCAGCCGGTGTTCAGACACATGGACGTTCAGAAATCGGAGCTGTCTGAATGTCAGACACAAAGCTCCATCAGGCAGGGAGCAATGATGACTTGTACCTCTGGTGATCAAGTGAACAAAAGTAAGAGCAGCATGCCCGTTGCCAAAATGACGCCTGATCTGTTTCAGCAATGCTGGCAGCACGAGAAGATTTCTAAGGCTATGTCTACGCTGCACTGCGCACCTTACAGCAGCACAGCTGTGCCGCTAAAGCCTTGCACTGTACAGCATGCAGTGTAAGCTGAGAGCTCTCCTGCCAACAAAATAAAACCACTCCCAACAAGGGGTGGTAGCTTGTCGGCGGGAGACGTGTTCCCGCCGGCACTTTTCATCAGTAAAACTTGTGTTGGTCAGAGATGTGTTTTTCCTCACACCTCTGACAGACAAATGTTTTACAGGGGGAAAGTGCAATGTAGACATAGCCGGAGTCTGTCTGCTCCCTTCTGGTGCAAAGGGTTTACTGACACAGCTCTAGCTGAGAAAAAGATTCCAGCCAGAATTGCTTCAAAATGCAGTAGAACTGTGCTAAAAAAGATGTCCTGGAACCTGGGATTGCCCCCGTCCCCCACTTCAGCAGGGGAACGTTCGATCAGACCAGACTGGCAAGAGCAAGCATCCTCTGGGCTCCAGGTGAACAGCGGCAGGAAGAGGTAACTTGGATGCTCTGTAATTCCCGCCCCCCGCACTCCCAAACACACATGGCCCAGAGCAGATATGGAAACTGTACAGGGGAGCTGAGGGGGCAGAGGAAGGGAAAAGGCTTCTCTGCCTCCTGGCGTCATTTTCAGCAAGCTGTGGGGGGCGGTGGGGCTGAACGGCTCTTTTCCCTCCCCTCAACCATGCAGCAGCTTCCCTGCTCTCTCTGCCCTACAGGTATATTGTGAATTGTGTTTCCAGACTGAAGCCCATCTGACCAGATCACCACTTTCTGGGATTAGGAAGGCATTCTTCCCTCAGGACAACACTCCCATTTAGCCAGGTAAGAGGGTGGGGCAGCACCTGGCGCTATCCCAGACTAGGGAGATGCAGAGAGAGAGACCTGGTGCATCAGAGCTGCCTGAGTGGAGTCAGGGACAGGTGAAAGCTCCCAAGGGTGAGGGCTGTCGGATGGTCCCAGAAGGAGGTTCCTGGGGGAAGGCTGAAGGCAAAGAGAGCAGCAAGAGAGGTTTGCTAGTCCATGTCCCCAGCCGGAGAGCCAGGGACTGAGAGCAGTGGAGAGGCTTATTGGCTAATGTCTCCCTGTGGGAGAGCTGGACCCAGGGGAACCGTGAGAGGGCTAGGGGGAGTGACGGATGCTGCCAGGTACCCGCTGAGAAGAGCGGGTTTGCACTCCGTATGGAAGTGTGGGCTGGGGCCTGGTGAAGGGTGCCAGGGCTGCACTGGAGGGCTGAGGCCTGGTGGGGGCGCTAGAGCTGTGTGTTGCGTGTACCATTTGGATGATGCTGGGAAAATTCTGGAGCATGGGACATGTTATGATTTATGTGCATGGGACTTCTGCAATAAATGAACCCCAGAAGGGCTGTTTGTCCTCAGAAAGACTGTCTAGATTATTTCTACAGAGTCTGCAGGGGAAAAATCAGGCAGGTGTGCCTGTCATGCTACAGGAGAGCGCTTCAGGCACAGACCACCCTATGACAATACCAAAAACACTTCAGTTTTCACTAGCTGGGATAATGAAGGTAGGTATCTTGGGGAAATCAGAGCAACTTTTAAAGGAACTCCCAACTCGGATTGTTTCATTGCTCTGCTTTTGGACTCAATGAATGTACATTTTTTGTTGAAGTTCCCATTGTTTCTGAGTAAGTCAGAATTCCATCTACAAGGATGTAATATATATTCAGCCATTTATAGATGTTCCTCTGGACACCTATTTGCAATTTTTATGAATGGTGGTTAATGCCAGAATCCTTCCTTCAGAGGACAGTCAAAACAGCACTGCTCTAAATGCTGTAAAAAGAAATTCCAGTTTGGTATTATCTGAGGCAGAAAAACATCTTCCAGTTGGATTTAGAAGGATTCAGCTACCTTCCTGCTACCACACTTGAGAGGGAGAATGGATAACAGATAGGGAGAATGGGTGAAAGACGATACTGCTGCTCACTTGCAGGAATTATTAGCTATATTAAAATAGCACTTGGAACAGGAAGGGGAAAAGGGGAAAATCTTAGTAATACCCCAGTATCTACTGGGATCAGCAAGTCGCAGTCTGCTTTTTGCTAGCATGCTTTTAATCACTTAAGTCCCATCTTTAAGTGCAAGATCAAACGGACCTGGCTCATACAAACTGTTTGTGGAGATGGTGGAGGCGAGGTGTTCTCTACTGTCATTAGCACTGTGCTGGGTCCCACTGTCATTGCTTCTTACTGTTTTTAGGGAAAAAATGTATTAGAGTTCACGCTACTAAGGTACCCACCTCTCACAGACAACATGAAAATAAAGCAAGCTCTTACACTTAGTCCTGAATTCATTACCAGTTATTTTTAAGGGAACAGTGGTAACTATTCAATATTTCTAATGTATTCAAAGAAATAATCTGAAACTGCACTTTTGATCCAGACACTTACAGTGGTTCAAGCTGCAATCATTTTATAAAAAGGAGAGAGGTCAGGATAAGTCAAAAGCTTAAATTATTTCATGGCCACGTGAAGCAATGCAATAGCTTGGAGACAATGGACTACAGGTAGAGAGATGGCCACACCACACAATGGACCACGAGTGCAGATGCTGAACCCGCCACGAGAGTAGTACTTACTACTACGCAGTTTTGAAGAGGTATCAAAGTAGGAGAAGAGTGAATCTAGCTCATCAGGACAGAACAGAGACTCCCGCCTCACCTCGTCGCTACTTACAGCAACCGCTGGGGACATGCAAGTTAGCAAAGCACAAAGCAGGCAGCAAGGAGGGGAAAGGGCAGGAAGAAGTTATGGGGAAAGTTTAGGAGGATAAAAATAGGGAGGAAAGACTGTGGTTAGTACATTTCTGAATTTAAGATGCTCCTCCCCCTTAAAATCAAACACACTCCAGAGCAAGTATTATTTTTCCCTTGAGCCTCTCAAATAGACTTTGAACAACTGAGACCCAGTTCTGGCTTCTCTTTATGGAGATAGCAATTCAGTAAATAAAATAATACCAGTAACATATTTTAAAAGAACATGCTAATAGATACACGGATAGAGGGGTGTAAATACCTGTTGGAGAAGCTGTGATTTGATCACCTGCCAATGGGGATTTTTCAGGGATGTTGTGCCTCTTTTCCTCCTGACTTTGAGGCAGAACTTTTGTTGCATACTCAGGAGGAGATATTGATGCAGGCTGTCTCTCCACAAATTTTTTTTCCACGTATTTTGCTCTGATATAATCCTCTTTCTCCTGCCTGGCATAGACAAACATCAGTGAAGTTGTATTAACTTTACTGAACACAGTAAGTAGTGCACACATTCATATGAAAGCCATTATCAAAGTATTGCAGTTCAGCCTCTGAGTTATTTGCATGTAAAATAATCTTTTTTTTTTTAAGAAAGCTGAAGACAATAATTTTCCAGCTCTCTGAAATGCAAAATTCTTGAACAGATTTAAAGTTCACTTTGGAAGTACTGTAAGCCTGCATCTGTTTCAGCCCAAGAGAAGAGTTTTTGAGAATGTTGAGTGAATGAACAAAAGTGTATAAGAAAACCAAATTCAATATTTACAATAGCTTACACTTCCATGATCGTGTGTCCTGCTTTAGAAACATCTGCATACTGTATCTTTATATATGTAACAGCAACCTAATAAAATATTGTCCCTTTAGATTTTTAGGTAAATATTAATGTTATGCCTGGGAAAGTTAAGAGATTATAAGGGCTGGACACGTGTGTGATGAATGATGCTAGGTGCAAAGTAGGCAGCTGGAGCATAACCTACACTGAAATGCTCTCTTCTCTGACCTCAGGGTGCCGTCACCAGGTATACACAATGCGTGGCAGAGACAAATAGGTAATTGTATTTTTCAGCCACCTTTCAGGTGCGAGCTAAGACAATCAAGTACAGGAATAAACTAACGAAAGGGTTGATGAAACCACCATCACTGGAGTCACTGAAGAATAGCTAAGACACTAGTGGGAATGATGTCAAGCATCCGGCATCAGTGGTTTTCTAGCATCCATGTACCACCCATGCTCTGCAAAGCGTGGCAGTCCAGAGCATGAAACGGTGTAAGAACACACAGCAGGGAACTGGGAATTTGGGTACGGAAGTGTTCTACAAAGAGCTCTCTTATAAAGTGCCCCCCAGAATGAAAGATTGGAGACATTGTTATACATGACTGGGGACAGCTTGACCATGAAGCATGGGAAGGAATGAGAGGAGACAGTGACAGGATCAGAAATACCTACTTGAAGGTTGTTGAGAAGAAGCTAGAGTGAATGTGTGGTGGAGAATAAAGAGAGGACAGAAGGGAAGTACTGTATGGGGCAAGGAACAAAACAGACCTGAAGAAAGAGGATGAAATTTCCCACGAGACTTCCACTAGTGGCACTTTGCAGAGTGAGAGCAGGAGCAAGAAGATAGTGAAAGCGAGGAGAGATCCAGGGCTGGGGTTGGTTTTGGCAGCCAGAATGGTGGATGCCAAGAATCAAGAAGCCATGTCTACGTAAGGTGGAGCTGAAGGCCACAGCCATAGAGGCAAGAGAGGAGGGAGGTCTGAGAAGGAAAGAGAAGGCAAGAGCAGCAGTGTAGTCACCATGCCTGAAGGAGGAGAGTGGGGGAAGGGGATCAGCACTGAATGCAATAAGGTGGCGATGGAGAGGAAACCCTGACGCGGAGGGCTCAGAAAAGAGCACTGTGTTGTGAAAAGGAGGTCAGTCATGGAGTGGCAGAGAGAGTTGGTAGAGATGTATTTCACAGCTGCAGGATGACAGCGAGGAAGTGAACAGCCCTGGAGTCAGACTGTCATCAGCATAAATGCTGAAGTCACTCAGGTTAAGGGCTGGGGACTGAGAAAAGGGGAAAACCAGGGAATAGGCATCAGCGCAGGAGAAGGAAGGCGAGGATTTGGACGGGGCAGAGAGCTAAAGAAAAAGCCAACAGAAGGCAACAGTGTCCTTGGCGGGGAGGGGAGGAAGAAAGGGCACCCAGAGGGATCTGTGCAAACTGCGTCCCAGGGACCAGTCACATGTTCACAAGGGCAGGAGGAGAGGGTATGAGATATGGTAGCTTTGCTGGAGACTGAGTGAGAGCTCCAGAAGGAAGAGACCAAGGGAAGGGATGCTGGGAGGGAGCAGCAGGTGGAATAAGGCTGGTGGGAAATAACAGATATGCCAGGAGAGCTAAGGTCATAACAAATACTTCCAGCAGCAAAGAGATGGTGGCAGAGAAGGAGCTGAGGGAGAAATTAATGTACATGAGAACTGGTGGGAGATGAAGATAAGGTGGAGCAGAAGCAGTTGAACAAGTAGAGGCAGACTTTACACACACAGAGGAGGCTAAAGTAAGGCTTTGTCTACACTAGTGCTTTCATCAGCAAAACTTGTTGGTGAGAAGTGTGAAAAAAACCACACCCCTGACCGACACAAGTTTCACCAACAAAAGCACCAGTGTGGACAGTGCTATGGGGTGGGACACACTCTCCCCCTGACATAGCTACCACCGCTCTTTGGGGGTGGTTTAATTATGCCAGCGGAATTGCTCTTCCACCAGCATAGAGCAGCTACACAAGAGACCTTAAAGCAGCACAGCTGCAGTGGTACAGCTGTGGCGCTGTAAGGTCTGTAGCATAGACATAGTCTAAGGCTGGAGGAGAAAGAATGACAGGATTGGGGGATGGGGGGGAAGAGACTGGGGAAAGGGAGCTGAGCAGAAGGCCAAAAGGGAGGATCTGGTGCAGTGCTGAGGAGAAAACAAAAGCTTTAGCCTCCACCATAAGCAGCTTCTATGAACCAAGTTAGTTTTGAGAATTTCCTGACAAAAGCATGTCAGTGAAAAGCAGACTTCACTTCTGTGCCCCAGTACATGCTGGGCTGCTGTATGGCAGCACAGAGAAATAGGCTGTTCCGCAGGGGATTGCAGCAATAATAATGGAAGAGAACCTGAAGCCATTAGGCATTTCACCCTAAGGAGCAATGGTGCAAAATGGGCACAAATCAGTAAGACGAAGACAAAATTCAGTTATTTGTGCTAAGTGACCCTGCAGAGAGTTTAAATGGAGAACATTTATAGCACTAGTTACAGGAAGATCAGTAAAACCAAACTAAATCACTACCTTTGGCTTCCAGGTTGTGGCTTCTTAACTCCCATTCTTTCAACTTTTGCTTCATATATGCTATTGATGACATCATTCCCCAGTTCACACATCAGCTACAAGACAAGAAAATATTAGCACACCTATAAAAGGCATTCTCTCTCTGAGTGATATTCATACCTCGCCCATCACCATGTGTTTGGGCCTCTTGAGATCTCTTTCATTTACAACAGTTTAACAACAAACCTTGTAAGGGGAGGGGTAATGAAACAAGAGTGGTGAATAAGACTTCCAAATGAGGTGATGAAAAAAAAGAGTTTGGGCTGGTAAATGGCAAGTACCAAAAAAGCAGGACTCTATCTAGGGACTAGCAGCAGGTTAGAGTGTGATTCTAGTCTGAAAAGTGATTATGTAAAAATTGCACCACCCTCTTGCTCAACAGTTGTTCTCCTTTAATTTACTCAGCCATACCTGCACCTTTTACTGAACATACCCCTCTTAGCCCTGCAGAGCCTGCACAAGAGGCAATGCACTGAGTTCTAGTCCATCTCATGCATCAACAGAATCAGCTCCAATCACTTACACCAGTACAAAACCCTCGATGGTACAGGGGCTGCACAGGTGTCACTGCAAGCAGAATTTCCCTTGCAGAACTGTTATTGGCAGTGGTGTGCCAGAAGGAAAGAACGCAGCTTGACTCTCAGACCTAGATAGAGATTGCTAACCTGACTTTTAAAGGGGTGGGGAGTGTTTAATTGTAAAATGAACACATTTGAGGTGGAAATCCATGACACAACCACAATGAAATCCGCACGCTCAACCCTGCTGCCATTTTTACAAGGTTATTCTTTAGGAGTAGAAAAGCAGTAAGGCTCAATAACTTGTGAACCATCCTAGCTAGAAAAATGCTTTGGACCAGCTATCCAACTGCACAAATGTATAAAGCATTTTTTCTATTCATCACGTGACACTGGATCTTAATAATCACACCATTCAGATAAATACGTACTGTGCAAAGCTCCGACCCTGTCTCAGTGGGTCCCGCGCTTCCTGGCAGATTACGCTAGCCTCAGAGGCTCACTGTGTCCCTCCAGGTAGCCCTTCTCTCTCTAGGGGCAAGGGAGGTGAGGAGAAGCTAGCCTCCCTCGCACAGTCTCTGTTGTCTCCTAGTCTCAGTGATTAAACGGGGAGGGGGAAGCCCGGGCCCACCCTCTACTCCGGGCTCCAGCCCAGGGATCCTAATAGTAGCAGCTATGGTAGCTGACTTTTTGGAAACAGGATGTGTACAATTCCCTGGGCCACTTCCCCACAGCAGGCCCCACTTCCTCAATATCTATTTCACCCTTACCTCAGGGCCTCCTTCCTTGTGCCTGATATAGCTAGTACTGCTCAGTTTCTCCAGCAGCACAGCTTCCTCCTACAGCTCCTGACACACGCACCCACCTGACTAACTGGGAGGCTTTTAACTCGTTTCAGCCAGCCCCTGACTGGCTTCAGGTGTCCCAATCAACCTAGCGTCCTCCCTGCCTTCTGGAAGGATCTTAATTGGCCCTAGGTGTCTTAATTGACCTGGAGCAACTGCCATTTGCTTATCCTGGTAAAAGGGATTTGGTTAGCCTGGGGCTCATATCTGTCTTCCACTACTTTACTATAGCCATCTGGCCTTGCCCCATCACAGTACATACACATAACCCTCCCCCGCCCTGCGCACACACGCACAGACACACACATGCGTGCACAGACACGAAATCTGAAGCAATTGTAGCAATGTCTTGAACATCAACATTCTGTACCAAGCAAAGCCTTGGAATCCCCCTTTTTCAAATGGTGTTGGGCTTTGGTTTGTAACTCATATTTCATTAGCTATTGTGCTTAAATCAGATTGAAAATGCTGTGAATAAAAATACGATAATCCTCTTTCACTTTCCAAGGCTACTTGGCCCACTACTAATTGTTCCGTGCCAACAGTCATTTCCAAGCACTATCTGTAGACCAACAATTAGACAAAAAAATTCCAATTCCTGCTACAAACTATTACTATCATTTTTAGAAACTCTTTTCTCAAAGGATTACCATACCTTTAGAAGTTCAGGCTCCCACGTATCTAGTGTTAAGGATCTAACTTTTGAAAAGTGGACTCCTAGACTCCTAAACAGAAAAAAAAACAAAAACAAAAAACCATTAATATAACTACTGTATGCCAGCATACTGTCTTATGTTAGGCAGGGGTCTCTAATCTTGCCTCCAAACACGTCACTTTGTGTTTTTCCATCTTGTAATGCTTTGGGCCATACTGCATGAAATGAGGCATGTGTGAAGGGTTTACCTACCTGTGTATCCCAGAACACTCAATACACAGTGTGATTCCTAGGTTGATACTGGCCCAACGAGGATCTGCCAGGCCACAATCACAACAAGCGATGTTACCACCAATACACTGAACCCGCTGTAGAGCACTTTCTCCTTTTAACAACTTCTCTTTTGACTCACTGCCAGATTCTAGGCTTCCTATAGAAGGGGATGATGATTTCTTCTCTGGTTTCTAGAAAGAGGCAAAAAAATGGAGAACTAGAGGCACAGCAGTTAACATTGCTATGGCCCTGGGGGAAGCTTCCACATTTATCAATAACTATTTTATTGCTAAACAACTGAAAGGAAAGAGATGTAACTGCAAAAACATCCTTAACTTCTCAGTAGAAACCTGGGGCTTAAACATAGCAGTAGCCACTTGTGCTGGACATTTTGATCACAGCTATAAAAATGGAAGTTACTTACCTGTAACTGGAGGTGCTTCGAGACGTGTGGTCCCTGTCTGTATTCCACATGCAATATGCACGCGCACCAGGCACCTGAGATCAGACAATCTTGCAAGCAGCGTCTGCTGGTCTGCGCCTGTGCCCTGGAGCTCCTTGTGCTCAGCACCAAGGATTGTAAAGGGAGCTGTGGACCACCTGCCTCTCCAGTTCCTTCACTATCGTGAATCCAATCCAAAGCAGAGGGGAAAGTGGGCAGGTGGTGGAATACAGATAGGGATCACGTATCTCAAAGAAGAAAAGGTTACTCACCTTTGTAACCGGTGTTCTTTGAGATGTGTTGCTCATATCTATTCCAGTTAGGTGTGCGCGCGTGCACGGACGTCGGAAACTTTTACCCTAGCAGCTACCCGTCGGGCCGGATGGGGAGCCCCCTGGAGTGGCGCCGAAATGGAGCCCTATATAGCACCCTGCCGGCCCGACCCCCCTCCAGTTCCTTCTTGCCAGCTACTCTGACAGTGGGGAAGGTGGGGGGGAATGGAATAGATATGAGCAACACATCTCGAAGAACACCGGTTACAAAGGTGAGTAACCTTTTCTTCTTCTTCGAGTGGTTGCTCATATCTATTCCAGTTAGGTGAATCCCAAGCCTTACCTTGGAGGCGGGTTCGGAGTTACGGAAAAACAGCTTGTAGGATAGCCCTACCGAAGGCCGCGTCATCACAGGAGTGATGGTTGATGGCGTAGTGCGATGTAAAGGTGTGCACCGATGCCCAGGTTGCGGTCCTGCAGATCTCCTGAAGAGGGATGTTGGCCAGGAAAGCCGCCGAGGATGCCTGCGCTCTCGTCGAGTGGGCTGTGACCGCTGGCGTAGGCACCCTTGCCAGGTCGTAGCAAGCACGGATGCAGGCTGTGATCCACGATGAAATGCGCTGTGAAGAGACCGGTGCGCCCTTCATACACTCTGCAACAGCAACGAACAGTTGTGACGTCTTACGGAAAGGCTTCGTGCGTTCTATATAGAATGCGAGTGCTCTCCGAACGTCTAATGAATGCAGTCGCTGCTCTTTAGAGTTGGCATGCGGCTTTGGGAAGAAAACAGGGAGGAAGATGTCCTGCGACATGTGAAAATGTGAGACCACCTTCGGGAGGAAAGACGGGTGGGGTCGAAGCTGGACCTTGTCCTTATAGAAGATGGTATACGGAGGGTCACACAGGAGAGCCTTTAACTCGGATACACGTCTGGCTCAGGTGATAGCCACGAGAAAGGCAACCGTCCACGATAGACAGAGAAGGGAGCAGGAGGCCATCGGCTCAAACGGAGGACAAGTGAGACGAGAAAGGACAAGATTGAGGTCCCATGCCGGAGCAGGCGACTTAATTGTAGGGTGGACCTTCTCCAATCCTTTGACGAAGCGACGCACCAAGGGATGCGCGAATAGAGAGCGACCATCCGCTCCTGGGTGGAAAGCCGAGATGGCCGCGAGATGAACTTTCAATGAAGCAAGGGCAAGGTGACTGTCCTTGAGGTGTAATATGTAGTCCAAGATAGATGGGACGGGAGCGAGGTGCGGAGATATCTGGCGTTGGGCGCACCAGAGAGAAAATCTCTTCCACTTAGCCTCATACGTAAGCCTTGTAGAGGGCTTGCGGCTCTCGAGGAGTACTTGCTGAACTGAATCCGAGCAAGCCAGCTCTGAACGGTTCAGCCATGAACTCTCCACGCAGTGAGATGTAAGGAGTGGAGGTCCGGGTGGAGAAGGCGACCGTGATCCTGCGAGATGAGGTCGTGGCTGATTGGGAGAGGGATGGGGGGCTGTATGGACAGGTCCATCAGGGTCAGGTACCAGCACTGTCGTGCCCAGGCAGGGGCCACTAAGATGACATCCGCCTTGTCCCTGCGAATCTTGAGGATGACTTTGTGGATCAGCGGGAAGGGCGGGAATGCGTAGAGCAAGTGGCGAGACCACGAGATCGTGAAGGCGTCCGCAAGAGAGCCCGAGCCGTGGCCTCTGAAGGAGCAGAAGTTCGGGCCCTTCCTGTTGGTTCTGGAGGCAAACAGGTCTAAGTGGGGAAACCCCCAGGAGCGGAAGATCGAATGGATCACGTCCGGGCGTATGGACCATTCGTGAACCAGGAAGCGTCTGCTCAGGTTGTCTGCCAGGACATTCTGGACTCCAGGGAGGTAAGATGCTTGGAGAGAGATGGAATGGGCTAAGCAGAGGTCCCACAGGAGAATGGCTTCGCGGCACAATGGTGATGACCGGGCTCCGCCCTGCTTGTTCAGGTAGAACATGGCTGTTGTATTGTCTGTGAGAACCTCTACGCAGCGATTTTGTAGGTGAGGCAGGAAAGCTTGGCACGCCAGACGAATTGCCCTGAGCTCCTTGATGTTTATGTGGAGATCGAGCTCGTGCTGTCGCCACATGCCCTGCGTTGTTAAGTGCCCGAGGTGAGCGCCCCAACCCAGCGCTGATGCGTCTGTTACTAGAGTTAAGGAAGGAAGGAGTGGTTGAAAAGGGACTCCTTCTCCTAACTTCAGTGGGTCTAGCCACCACTGCAGGGAGTCCGTGTGATCTGGGACCGTAATGACCATGTCCAAGCTGTCGCGGCTTGGTCGGTAGACTGAGGCTAACCACCCCTGTAGGGGACAAAGTCGTAACCGGGCATGCTGGACTACGTACGTGCAAGATGCCATGTGGCCCAGCAACTTGAGACATTGCCTTGCCGTCGTGGTGGGAAAACGGCGGAGAGTGGTGATTAGATCGACGATGGTCAGACGAGGTTCTGGGAGGAACGCCCGGGCTCTGGTTGCATCGAGGATTGCTCCGATGAACTGGATGGACTGGGTCGGTGTCAACACCGATTTGCCGGTGTTCACGATGATACCGAGGTAACGAAAAGTGTCCATAACCATCTGCACGTGCGCTTGCGTCTGCTGATAGGACCGGCCTCGAACCAGCCAGTCGTCGAGATACGGGAACACATGGACGTGGTGGCGGCGGAGGAACGCAGCCACGACTGCCATGCATTTCGTGAAGACACGGGGGGCTGTACACAGACCGAAAGGGAGTGCTGTGAACTGGTAATGTGTCTTGCAAACGACGAATCGGAGGAAACGTCTGTGAGGTGGTGTGATGGAGATGTGGAAATACTCATCTTTCATATCGAGGGCGGCATACCAATCCCCAGGGTCCAGAGAGGGGATGGTGGCGGCCAAGGAAACCATACGGAACTTCAGGTTGACAATGTATTTGTTGAGGTTCCTTAGGTCCAGAATGGGTCTGAGACCTCCCTTGGCCTTCGGGACTAGGAAGTATCGTGAGTAGAAACCCTTCCCCCTGAATTCCTGAGGCACCTCCTCCACTGCTCCTAGATTGAGGAGCTCTTGCACCTCTTGGTAGAGGAGTTGCTCGTGAGAAGGGTCCCTGAAGAGGGATGGAGAGGGGTGGGTGGGAAGGAGGGGTAGAGTGGAAGTGGATAGAATATCCCGCCTCTACCGTCCAAAGGACCCACCGGTCCGATGTAATGTGGGACCAGGCGTGGTAGAATCGGGATAGACGATTCAGGAAGGATAGGGAGGATGAACCTTGTGATGCTGGTAAGCCGTCCTCAAGAGTCCCATCAAAACGGACGCTTAGCGCCCTGCGGTGGTTTTTGTTGGTTCCTGTTTTGTCCCTGAGAGGGACGAGAGGGTTTGCAGTGTGAAAAACCGGTTCTCCTTCTGGAGAAGTCCTGCCTTGCGCGAGGTGGGAAAAAGCGCTGTTGGGAAGCCTGAGGCTTGAAGGGCTTCCGGAGCATAGACACGGTGTGCATACCCAAGGACTTTATGGTGTTTCTCATGTCCTTGACATTATGCAACCGGGAGTCGGTCTGGTCAGCAAATAGTCCTTTTCCATCAAATGGTAGGTCCTGAATAGTATTTTGGACCTCGGCTGGCAGACCAAATGACTGTAGCCAGGCACTTCTACGCATGGAGATCCCCGTTGCCAGCGTACGGGCTGCCACATCCGCAGAGTCCAGAGCGCCCTGGAGGGACGTGCGGGCCACCAGCTTTCTCTCATCTGCCATGGTGGCGAGTTCAGTCCGGGACTCTGATGTAAGCTGGTCCTGAAATTTGAGAACTGCCAACCAGGAGTTATGGGTGTAGCGGCTAAGAATCGCCAGCTGGTTAGCAATTCTTAAGGAAAGGCCCGCGGTGGAATAGACCTTCCTCCCGAAGAGGTCTAGACGCTTGGGCTCCTTGGATTTCGGTGCCGGACCCTGTTGCCCATGCCTCTCCTTCGTGTTAACAGCGTCCACCACCAGGGAGCAGGGCATGGGGTGGGTGAAAAGATATTCAAATCCCTTAGTAGGGACAAAGTATTTTCGTTCCACCCTCTTAGCTGTAGGCGGAATGGAGGATGGGGTTTGCCAGAGGGCCGTGGCATTGCCGCGAATGGTCTTGTTCATTGGCAAGGCCACTCTGGAAGGTCCCTCTGGCTTTAGGATCTCGTCCACCATAGGGTCATCCTCCTCCTCAACCACCTCCTCTATAGGCAAGTTCATGCTAAGAGCCACCCTCCGCAGTAGCTCTTGCAGGACCTTAAAATCCATTGGCGGGGGTGCGGAAGATGACGTACCCACCACTGCCTCATCGGGGGAAGATGAGGAGGTAGTGAGGGGGAGGAGGAGGATCAGGCAGATCGTCTTGTTCCACGTTTGGGAGATCCCCTTTGGCACTGACAGGTGCCTCCCTGTCCACATGGCCTGTGACCGCAGCCAGCGCCTCCTCAGCAGGTGGACGGCTGATGGTAGCAACCGGAGGGTGGGTACGCACCACTGGATAGGAGGGCGGCGGTGCACCTTGGGCTTGATGGTATGCCCATGGTGTCCAGAAGGGCCACTGTGGTTGCCAGGTCACTGGCACGGGATCTTGCAGCGGAGGCGCTTGAGTCACGTCAGGCATCTTAGACGGTCTCCCCGAACTGGCCGATGATTGATCCCGTGATGGCCAGGGTGGGGCGGTGCGTGAGACGGGATGATCACTCGAAGGTCTGAACCGGGAGGAGTGCGAGTCACGTGACCTTGAGCGGGAACGCGACCAATATAGCACCCTCTCGTCTCGATACCGTGGGGAATCCCTGTGCCGAGATAGGGCTCGGTGCCGTGCAGGTAGTTCGCGGTGCGGCAAGTCCCGGTGCCGGGTAAAAACCTCCCAGTGCGGGGAGCCTCGGTGCGGGGAACTTGGACGTCGCAGTGAGTCCCGGTGCCGTGGGGACGCCCCTCAGCGCGGCGAGTCCCGGTGCCGTGGGGACGCCCCTCGGCGCGGCAGGTCCCTGCGCCGGGGGCACATCTCTTGATGAGACGGCTCACGGTGCCGTGGGGTCACGTCTCGGCGTGGCGAGTCCCAGTACCTCGGTGAGGCATCGCGGTGCCGTGGGGACACGTGGCGACTAGGCGAGTCCCGGTGCCGTGGAGAGGCGGATCGGCGCCGGTCAGACTGATGTCGTGGTGAGTCCCGGTGCCGTGGGGATTCTGTCCGCGGCGAAGCTCGGCGTCGAGATGTTTCTCGACGCGGTGAATCCTGACCGTACGGCGACTCCCGGCGTCGGGGCGGACTCCGGCGTGGTGTCTCTGCCGAGGATTGGGCCCGAGGTGGAGAGCGGTGTTGGGAAGGCGTCGCGCTCATCCTGGACACCGAGCACGACCAGGACCTGGCAAGCAAGGACGACCTCGAGTGTGATCGGCTCCGAGGGTTCGGGCTGCGAGACCCGCGCCACGAGTCAGACCGGCGTCGTGAGTCGGACTGATACACCATGCGGTGCCGGGACTCCGAACGGCGCCGGGACTCAGAGCGGCGTGTAGGAGGCTGTAGCTGGGCGGGCAGTCCAAGGAGCGCCGGCTTGCCTCTAGAGATGATCGGGAGCCGTGCCGGGATTGGTGCTGGCACGGGGGACGCCGTCATCTCAATCAGCCCCTTCGCAGCCTCGAAGGTGTCCGGCGTCGAAGGTGCAATCACGTCCTCAAGGGGCGGCGGTGTCTGCGGGCGTGGGCTGGCGCTTGTCTGTTCCAGCGCACCGGGGCAGGGCGGTGCCGCAACAGCACTCGGAGACTTGGCTCGCCCCTTGCGGCCCGATGGAGAGAAGGAGCGGCGCCGAGAGCGGCCCCGGGTTCCGGACGCTGCCTGGCCCCGAGGCGGGCGGGAGTCCTTCCGCAGTGCCGCAGCCGGTGCTGATGGAGGCGCGCTGCACACCGAGACGCTGGAGCCCGCACCTTGAGAAGGGCAGAATGCCGCCTCCATTAACAACTGTCTTAGGCAGATTTCTCTCTCCTTTCTGGTGCGGGGCTTGAAGGACTTACACAGCTTGCATTTGTCCGCTGTGTGCGACTCACCCAGACACCGAAGACAGGAGTAATGGGGGTCCCCGGTGGGCATGGGCCTGTTACAGGATCCGCACAATTTGAATCCCTGTGAAGGCATGTCCTATGCCCGGAGGGCCCGGGAGGAGCCCGGGAACAGTAGAAAGAAAAAACTACTACTACAACTATAACTACACTAATTACTATACAATGAAGAACTATTAACACTAAATACAACTATTAACACGGATAGCTAGGGAGTAGTGGAGCACTTGCGAACAAGAGAACCACTGTTCCAACGACCGACCGTCACGGGTGGTAAGAAGGAACTGGAGGGGGGTCGGGCCGGCAGGGTGCTATATAGGGCTCCATTTCGGCGCCACTCCAGGGGGCTCCCCAGCCGACCCGACGGGTAGCTGCCAGGGTAAAAATTTCCGATGTCCGTGCGCGCGCACACCTAACTGGAATAGATATGAGCAACCACTCGAAGAACCACCACCAGTTACAAGTAACCCACCTCCATTTCTTCTTTGGAGTGCTGACCCTTGTGTATTCCACGCATGGTTGACTGGTAAGCAAGAGTCAAATAGCAAAGGGGCACAAGGATGCAGGTGGCACAGATGTCCATAACAAAATGTGTGATCTGATTGCCCAGTAACAGATCCTGAATATGTCTAATGATGAGGTGAAACCGTGTCTATGGGATAAAAAAAGGTGAAAACTGTTGAAGAGCTTGCTACTTTTACAGATGAATTTGAATCCCAAGCGTCTATTAGAAACAAATCACAGGCAGCGGGGTTTAAGTTTGGTGGGAAGTAGGGTCCCCGTTTTACCTCTGGGAAGAAGGAGGGTGGATGGGAGGGTAGACGCTCACCTCCCCAAGTAATTCCTCCAGTCCTCGTCCCAAATCTCCTGTAAAAACAGAAGAGCCCAGAAGGTGCTATCATTGTAATTCCACTGAGCACCTGAGGAATAAATGCCCAGTGCTGAATGGGAACAGGCAGCAAGCAACTTATGGAAACACTGCTACCCAGAGCACAGAGGCACCTCAGGCAATTGCCACTTATCACACAGGGTTTGTAAAAATAGCAACCACACAGCCTGGCAGGAAGCACATACAGGCTGTCAGAGTAAATGGCAAAGAACTCCCTGGGTGGAAGGATACTGGCACAGGAATTTCTGTGGTCAGGAGAGATCTTGTTCAGGAGGAAGACATACTGCCGGGACAGATGGCAGAGCTTTTGTTAGTAGGGGGTCACAAAATCCTTGTGCCTTTGGCTAAAGTGCACATGGAAATTGAGAATTTGCAAGCTAAATTAACAATTGCTGCTGTTCCCTATAACCCAACAGAAATATTATTGGGGAATAACTTTTTTAATGTGGCTCAGGCTGTCCAGACCAAAGGGTAGGGCCCTGTACTGAGAGCAGAATGGTCATACCATGATCCACAGGAATTGTTTATGTTCCAGGACTATTTAGATGTGGAAATAAGCATCCTGTAGGTCAAGAGCAGCAAACCAGTTCATAGGATCCAATGGGGGTTCATGGAGGCTAAGGTGACCATCCAGAACTTGAAACATCAATGAAGGAATTCAGATGTCACAGATCTAGGATGGGTCTCCACCCACCATTCTTCTTTGGGATCAAGAAGTAGCGGGAGTAGAAACATTTTCCTCTGAATTATTGAGGAACTTCCTCTACAGCTCCCATTTGTAGTAGGGAGCTGACTTCTAGTTGTAGAAGTGCCTCATTAGAAGAGTTCCTGAAGAGGGACGGGAGGTGGAGGGTGGGTGTGGGCGAGGTGAACAGTTTGAAACTGGGTGAGAACTTTTCTTCACAACCTCTGGGACCCACCAGTCCAAGGTCATCCTAACTCAGACTTCTTTGAAACAATAGAAGCTAGAAAGAGTCCTGTGGCACCTTATAGACTAACAGATGTATTGGAGCATAAGCTCTCGTGGGTGAATACCCACTTCGTCGGATGCATCCAGTGGAAATGTTTTTCCACTGCATGCATCCGATGAAGTGGGTATTCACCCACGAAAGCTTATGCTCCAATACATCTGTTAGTCTACAAGGTGCCACAGGACTCTTTCTAGCTTCTACAGATCCAGACTAACACGGCTACCCCTCTGATATTTGAAACAATAAAGGTGGATGGCAAACAAAAACCAAGGGGGTGGATACACAGATGATTTAGCCGAGTTCTCAAGTGTCCCTTCCAAACTGCTTCCTTGGTGTTTGTCCCTGCTGCAGGGCTATCAAGGATGAGACTGATGTGCACTGCTAGTGGAACCACTGACATTCTCTCAGTAGTTCTGAGGGACATTGTTGGAATTGTTGTTAGGACTGGTATCTGAATGAGGACCAAGATCTCTGTAGTTGTTGGTATTGTTTACCCCTGGGCGCTGGAACACATGCTGGTGCTCTGCAGGGTGGTTGAGGCCACCTCGCCCCTTATTCTCTCATCTACAATGGGAGCAGAACCACACCTGTGCCCTGGGAGCCCTCAACAGACACGGTCATTCAAAATAACCCAATCTGTGCACATGGGGTGCATGTTCTCCAACAGTGAAATCTGTGTAGATAATCACTCAAATAAGTTATTGATTCAAAACATAATGGTCAAAATAACTTTTCATCTAGTTAAGGTTAATTCAGTAGACACAGATTGGAGACCTCACAAAAATAATTAAATTTCTTCTACAATTCTCACTTGAAGAAAAAAGGATCAGAAATGGGTTACTGTATTCCTGGATCCTGAAAGGTAAATGTACTTGCCTCGGATTCGTCCCCCTTCTCTCTATATGCCGTAGCAATGCTGGTCTGGACTGCCTTAATCCATGCCTGCCGCAGCTTCTCAGAATCAGCCTGGAGCATGCAGCTTCTGTGAGACAGACGACACAGACTTGGAGATTCAAGCAAACTGACCGATTGGCTCAAAGAAGAGACTCACTCATTAAAAGTCAGACTCTTAAGCGAGTTTTACGTTAGGAACTTCAGCGCATCCTTGTATACATCCCACACCACACAGTTACTATTACTGTTAACAGCTGACATGTGCGTGACCCTTCACAAACACAGAATGAAGACGTTCCCTGCCTCAAAATACTCAAATCTAAATGATGGACACCTCAATAGGACACCCTAAGAAATCCAAAGGATGGTTTAATTTGTTGTTTAATTTCCATGTGATTATCCTGAAGTTTCTGCTTTGCATCCTCACCTCCCATTCACCTGCATGACTGACTAAATAGGACATGAACATCAGTCCTAGAAAAG
Source organism: Macrochelys suwanniensis (assembly GCA_033296515.1). Classification (NCBI taxonomy): domain Eukaryota; kingdom Metazoa; phylum Chordata; order Testudines; family Chelydridae; genus Macrochelys; species Macrochelys suwanniensis. The sequence goes on along the minus strand of CM065783.1, from coordinate 780,322 downwards.
GCACAGAGTTATGTCGTCTAACATACAGGATTGAATTCAAAGGCAGGAGATTTAAAGAGAAAAACTGCTCCCCCCACTAACATTCAGACAAAACATGCCATCAAGTGTCAAACTGAAGGGTTGAGAAAGCGTAGATAGGCAGAAGCCAAATAAGGGTAGAATTTGGCCACAGGGCAAGGGGAGAAAGAGCAGGAAACAGACGACAAGTAAGATGGAGAAGAGCGCGCGCACACACACACACACGCACGCAGCTGGCCGTATACCACAGGACACTAAACTGACATGAATGTCCAGTTCTTGCACATGCAGAGCTGCCTTTCCTCTCTAAACACACTAGGCCGTATTTTATACTGCATGGTGCTGCTTGGGCTAGTATTGACTTTTTAAAAAGTCAGTATTTTCCTTTTATTCAGTGGGAACTGAAGTGAAATTGACCACTGCAGAAGCAGCGATTACATCTATGTTGTGCTTTATTCCTGAATTCAGAAGTTATCAGAAGTAATTGGAAGCCATTTTCTGTACTATTAAGAAGCAACCTGACCGTACTGCTTGCAACTGATCCATATAGCAGCAATCTGCCTAGCAACGGTACTACTGTATCAAGAGCACCAGAATGCACATTTATTACACGTGCAAAAAGCAGACTGAATAGTCACTACGGCTGCCCAGAATATCACAGGCTCCAGGTCCCAGAATTTAGAAAACAAAGTGGTTGAGATTCTTTTCCCATTGTGACCACTCCCAAAACATAGAATCATAGGATTGGAAGAGACTTCAAGAGGTCCTCTAGTCCAGAACCCTACATGGCCTTCTTGAGTTCCAAATCTGAAACTGGTATGTAAAACTTGTGTTATATATGAACTTTAAAAAAAATTACTCCTTACTTTGTTGGAGAGACCACCTCGAAGCAGAAACGTCTTTCTATGTCTTCGCAATGCTTAACTGTGCAAAGCCGCAAGTCTTCAACTACTACTGTGGGATTATCCTAGAAAGAGGTAAAATGAACAAAACAAGTCAAGTTTATAGTGAAGGAAGAAACTTACTGAAGCCACTGCTAGTCTCAACTGCTTTCCAATTTTTCCATTTCATCAAAACAGATTGCATGTGATATCTACAGTAGGAGTTAAACATTGTGTATGAAAATTTAAAATAGACTTGGGAGAACCCCGCTTTTCCTACAAAAATTGACTGTGATTGACAGCTGATATTTAAACAGCACAGTGGCTCAACTGAGTACCACTGGTTTTTCTGAGAAGAGAATAATTAGCTTGCAAATCAGACTGAGGGGTCACAATTAAATGTGCCCACATTTCATTGCAAGTGCAAAATCAGATGCTAGATTGAACTTGCTTTAAAAATTTGGTCCATAAAAACATAACTGATGCTAGTTTAAGGATTTTGTTAAAGTATAATATTTGTTAAGGGTTCTACAGTGTGATCGTGGTAGAATAATAATAAATAATAATAATAATAATAATAATACTGCTCACAAAACATCATGAAGCAGTTAGGATTGCACACACTCCCAGACCCAACAAACCCCCAAAGGGAAAAAAGAAAAAAGTTAAACCACTGAATCAGTACATTCATTCTTCCTGTCCACCCACAGGCATATATCCAACCATTACCAGAGCCACCCTAAACAACAGACCACGCACCACACCCAGCTGCTGGCCACAAGACACTGGACTAGATGGACCTCAGTTCTGATCCACTGATGTGGTCTCCTCATCTCAAAAAAGATATACTGGCATTAGAAAAGGTTCAGAGAAGGGCAACTAAATTTATTAGGGGGTTTGGAACAGGTCCCATATGAGGAGAGATTAAAGAGGCTAGGACTTTTCAGCTTGGAAAAGAGGAGACTAAGGGGCAATATGATAGAGTTATATAAAATCATGAGTGGTGTGGAGAAAACGAATAAGGAAAATTTATTTACTTGTTCCCCTAATAGGAGAACTAGGGGTCACCAAATGAAATTAATGAGCAACAGGTTTAAAACAAACAAAGGGAAGTTCTTCTTCACACAATGCATAGTCAACCTGTGGAACTCCTTGCATGAAGAGGTTGTGAAGGCTAGGACTATAACAGGGTTTAAAAGAGAACTAGATAAATTCATGGAGGTTAAGTCCATTAATGGCTATTAGCCAGGATGGGTAAGGAATGGTGTCCCTAGCCTCTGTTTGTCAGACAGCGGAGATGGATGGCAGGAGAGAGATCACTTGATCATTACCTGTTAGGTTCACTCCCTCTGGGGCATCTGGCATTGGCCACTGTCGGCAGACAGGAACTGGGCTGGACAGACCTTTGGTCTGACCCAGTATGGCCATTCTTATGTTCTTAAGTGAGTGGCAGCATCTCTCAACTTTCACCCCTCTGCTCTAATCAACAGACCACCCTAATTCTCATTAACAACATTCTTGGGTATTGGAAGTACAGTACCTACCTTAAATTTTTTCTGGTAAACAAGCTGATTATTCTGTATCGAAAACCAGCGTCTATATGAAGAAGACGACATCCAAACATTTAACTGATTTCACAGTGCTTACTGGTTGTAACAGACTAACGTAATATCTATGGAATCACACTGAATAAAATAGTTCACAAAAGTTATCTCAGTAAGTGTTGACAAGTTTGCACAAGGATGGGCTTTCATCAAAACGGTGACAAAAGGAAAAACAAAGATAAAAGTAAAGAAATTAAACACGATTCACGTAAGTTAAATCTTACACAAGTGCATGCACATTATCACTATGTTAGTGAAGCTATTCATTCCAAAACTTTTACATTCCAATGTATGGTCACGTCTATATTTTTATGACAAGCGAAATATTTTAAATGGTTATTTATCAATCTATTTTAGTTTGTTTACCAATAACACTTAAACTATGGAGTGGCTGGAAGCTGAGAGGTTAAACATTCAGACTGAAATCAAGGCATGAATTTTTAACAGTGAGATAATTAAGCACTGGAACAATATACCAAGGGTTGTGATGGACTTTCCATTATTGGCAAATTTAAAATCCAGATTTGATGCGTCTTTAAAAATATTCTGCTTTAGTTCAAACAGGGAATTATTTGGGGGAAGTTCCAGGAACTGTTATGCAGGAGGCTGGACTAGGTGATCACCGCAGTCCCTTCCAGCCTTAGAATCTATCAATTCCTCACTCAAATACTTTTGAGAGAGGTTTTAGAAAGTAATTTATGAAGTTGCTAAAACTACTGCATTGTTGCCACCTGTTGCGATTTATTGCAAGTTTTCTAGTATTTGGTGTTTCTTAAAGCCCTAGATGCTAGAATCAAGAGACTGCATGAGAATCAAATTTTTTTTAAAGTGAGTTCCTAAGCCCCCATTTTTGGAGAGAGAAGCTTGAAAACATGAAGCAAATTCACCCTGCAGGCTCAAATACTAGAAGGCAAATAAAAAGACTCCCAAAATTGCCAATCTTATTTTTGGGGCCCTGATTCATGGTTTTTGAACGCTTGGGGTTGGAAATACTGCTACTACTCTGGAAAAGACACTGCATATAGGACCCTGGTCCAGAACATCTGATTCATCATCAGATCAGGCTACCATATAGGAAACATGACAAATATAACTGATTAACTGCCACTCTATTTCCTTGGGATGCAATCACAAAACTGGAATCACTGTGAGTAACTGCCTAAAGATTATAGAAAAAACTAAAAAACAAAACCAATTCAGTACTATAGTCAAATTTGGGCATACTTGTTTGATCAAGGTTTATTTTAATACAAGCCTGTGTTTTATACCTTATCATATTAAAGTGGTTATCACAAACACACTCATACAGTATGTCACTTATTTTGTGCTGCCTGTTAAGATGAACAATGTTATGTAAAGTACCCAGCAAAACATTTAGTCACATTATCCATGAAATTGTTTAATACTGAACTGTACTTCACTACAAATAGTAACAAAACACCCCTATTCATTCAACCACCACAAGCACAAAAAATACTTAAGGAAGAACAAAGGGGGAAATAAGGTATAAAAAGAATTAGACTCATGCCAGGACATTTTTATTGTAAAACAGTTAGTACTTAGCCTGTAGAAAGTTGAGATTCTACCTTTTAACAATTATATTTCCAAATGTTGTAGGAATATATTTACTTTCAAAAAGCAAGATCTCCATTTATACAATTATAAAGGTTAATTCTAAATATGATTGAAATACTTAGATGAAATATGGAAAGGATTTTTTCAAGTTATTAACTACAGTATATTTCAGTCACTGCAATTTAAAAGGTATCACCTTTACCATCTAAAAGGAATGTATTAATCAAGCATGTAACCCAATCATTATGTAGATTATTTCTAAGTAAAGAAATGGATAATTCAGCTACAAAGCAGGCTGAAAAAGGAAGATAAACTCAGACTTATTCTTTGCTTTTGTACAGACAACCAGTTAGATACATGAAAAGCAACCCCTACAACACAAAGAAAAGCAGCCCTGACACAAGAGATAACATGCAATGGAGCAAATCTCTAATAATCACTGCTAAGTGTGGTGAGTTTTATGAATCCAACACACTCCACTTGTACAGTTAACATTTAGTGAATCTCCACAGTGAATAAACTCCAATCTGGCAACCATGGTATATCTGACATTATAAATGTACAGTATGCTATGACACTTCTGAGGTCTTCGCTTGGAGGTTTTCACACTGCTCTAGCTACCTTTTACATAAAGAAGTCAAATTAAAGAAGCCCACTCATTTAAATTTTTAAAGACAGGGAAAAAATTTCACTGAAAATGTAACCCTTTATTTGGTATACTATATGCCATAATGAATACTCATTAACTTCTGGCTTTACTTTAGCCACAGATCTATGACAAACGTGAGAGTGACTGCATTAGCATTACAGCATTTTTTGAAAAGTGACAGCTACAAAATACAGTGCATTAAGGTCACTAGTAACACCACATTGATTTCATTATTAAAGATTATCGAGATTTATTTAGGCCGAAATTTTAGCTTATTAGGGAAGCTCTCTGGTTTCTAATCCACACAGAAGGGCGTGGTCCAAGGACAAACAGACTCACACCTCATGCCTCTGTCCCTACATTATTTGGATGCAACGTCTCCACTGCCTTCCTGGGACTGATTGTAAATGGTTCGGAGACTAGCTGTGTTGCAAGTGCTGAGCTTTATCAACCATTTGTTTTAAATACACCATTCTATTACCAGAAAATGGGGACCGGGGGGGACATTTTGTGGGGGCCTAAAAAAATTAGATTTGTTCCTGCTGGCTCTCTAGTAGCACATAACTAAAACAATGTTTCTCCACAAGACATTAAATGCTTCTATATCATTCAAAGTTGCCATTAAACAAAACAGCTAATTTCACTTCAACTTTATCCAAAAGAAAGGAAAAATAAAATCAACATTTGCCAGTTAGAAAAGAACAAAAATCAGTGAAGGAGTATTTTCAACCTTCTAAGAACTACAAGAGAAAAAATAGAGCAATGAGAAATGAAAATTTTAAAAATGACACTAGTGTCTTTACATAAAACTTAGATCAGCTTTATTAACTTTCAAGAGGGAGTCATTTTGTTTATTGTTTGACTGGCATGCAGCTGATCAAATCATCTAGGCCCGGAGAATTAAATAGAAGAGAAACACTTGAAGTCCCAGTCCGGCTCCCACTGAAGTCAGTAGCAAAACGCCCATTGACTTAAATGTGAGCAGGATAGCACTTAACATATATTCTGGAAAGAGAGTGGAGATTAAGTTGAGGGGCGGGGGGGGGGGGGGTGTTTAAAGATCCTCTGACTATAAATGCATCAAACTTTGTCAACTTTAAAGGTGTTGAGCAGCACTTGTGCTGTAAATCCATGCAAAATCCTTCCGTTTTCTTAAACAGACACTTTATATCCATTGCAAGTAATCTAAATGAAATGCAGGGTTAATGATGAGCTTTTACGTGCCAAAGAACATTGGGAAGGTATAAAAAGCTGGTTGGTACCTGATGTGATCTGGCTTTTTCCTGTCATGTGAAAAAATGGGGTAGGATTAAAACATAAGGGAAAGAAGGGAAAGGAATGAAAATGCAAAATGAGCAAAATAAGTGAAGAATTAGCATGATACGAAAACCCAGCAGAATTCAAAGATAAGGCTTACAGTACCCAATCTGACAAACTGCACAGAATATACAGACAGTACTATTTCCTAAGAGTTTTGTTTCTACCTACCACATTCGCTCACATATACACCACTGATGAAGAGTGAAGGAATTTTTTTAAAATACTGAATTTCCAGGAACCCAAGTAATTTTCCATAGAGCGCATCACACTAAGAACTAAGTGTGGTTTCACTTCCTGAACCACTGAGATACATATGTGTATCTTTTAGTACATATACTGATAATTCTTACTCCAGCAGTAATCTGCATACCCCTCTTTGCAAGCTTTCCATTATAAAAATATTACATTTTAGCTCCCATCGCCACTGAAGCCCATCACCACATATTTGAATACTCACAGTAAGTAGTATACAAGATTTCAACATTTTTAGCTCCTAATACTTTAAAAAGAAGGAGCACTGGGTACCACCCCCACTCCTGTCAAACACACACTTGCAGAACAAAAATAAAGGGAGGAACACTCAATATAACAAACAACATTCAGAGAATATCACCCAATTGTTTTGTCTTGATTGATAAAATAAAGTTACAAGGCAACAATGTCACATTGTGTATAGTTTCCATGATTCCCCTGGTAACCAGTCCACAAGTTTATTTATGAATCTTATATACCAAGACATGCACCATTGTATTTGTCAGCTAGCACTGCACTGATCTGCTTCAGACCCAATGAAAACTTACAATAGTATTTGTTTGCCTTTAATCATCACTGGTCTTGAAAATGTAAATAATTATTTTATTAGGAAAAGGGAGGGGGTTGCCTGTAAGTAGATAATTTCCCCAAAGAATCCCAAAAGCTGTCAACTTACTTTTTCTTACATTTCCATATGGTACCTTCATCAAAGGTAATATAAACATATTTAATTAGGGCAGCATCCATTTGATAGGAAACACAATGGCAGTTTTAAAAAGACAGTCTAACGTAAAACATCTTGGAAAGTTTAGAGCAAAATGTTTTTGTAAAAAGTGCCATGATTTTTACTACAATGTATTTTTAAAAAATATGTTACAAAGAAGTATATTAAAATACTGAAAAGATGTCAAAGTGCTAATTGGCAGGAACTGGGCCTGCACTTAGCAAGAAAGAAGATCAGCACGGCAGAAGGAGACGCAAAAGTACATTTCAACAGCATTTTCTAGGCAAATTCTATATTTTTTCTTAAGGTGTCCCCCGCGCCCCCATTTCACATGTGTGCGCACAAAACTTATCTTTAAAAAAAAAACAAAAAAAAACAACTGGAAATTCCCTGCACTTCCCTGGGTCTCAGGTTGCAACTCTGAACTTCTTCAGATGTATAAAGGCATCAGAATTTCTAAAGGTTTTCTGCTTCATTTTACATTTTTATGTACACGAAGAAATATGGGGGGGGGAGAGGGATAGCTCAGTGGTTTGCACATTGGCCTGCTAAACCCAGGGTTGTGAGTTCAATCCTTGAGGGGCCATTTAGGGATCTGGGGCAAAAAATCTGTCAGGGGACAGTACTTGGTCCTGTTAGTGCAGGCAAGAGACTGGACTCGATGACCTTTCAAGGTCCTTCCAGCTCTATGAGATAGGCATATCTCCATATATATGTAAATAAACAGCACTATAGTCATGTGCCATAGGCGGTCAAATGACTGGAGACATTCTAATGCAGTTTTCCTTTAATACACTGTAAACTTTAAATCTTAACTATGAGCCTCAGCCATCAGAATCCACAGAAGTTTCCAACATCTTCACCACTTACTAGCATTACTGTCATAACACCAGACAGCTCTTTTAAATTAAATTAACACTAACGTCTCTCCCTTTGTGTTTAAAAAAAAAAGAATTGCACTGCAGCATCAGTACTTATCCTAAAAAATGCCACATTGAAAAACAGTCTGAACTCCTGGCAGTAATGTTAATTGTATAGCAGAGGGACACAAGGAGAAATCCACAGTCAGTAGAGCTAAGGACAGTAAAGGAGAAGTTAAACTATATATTAGGAACAAAAAGAATCCTAATAAGCATATTGGTCCATTACTAGGTGCCAATGGTACAATCATCAGTAATAATGCACAAAATGCAGAAGTGTTCTATAAATATTTCTGTTCTGTGTTCGGGGAAAAACATTTGATGTAATCATATCATATGATAACACACATTCCATTCCACTAGTAGCTAAGGAACATGTTAAACAGCAGCTAAAGTTAGACATTTTTAAAATCAGGAAGACCGGATAACTTGCATCCAAGAATTTTAAAGGAGCTGGCTGAGGTGCTTGCTGGACCATTAATGCTGATTTTCAATAAGTCTTGGAGTGCTGGGAAAGTTCCAGAAGAAAGCTAATGTTGTGCCAATATGTAAGAAGTTAACAGAATGACCCAAGTAATTATAAGCCTGTCTGACAACTGATAGCAGGCAAAGTGACGGTGTGGCTGATATAGGACTTGATGAATAAAGAATTAAAGTAGGGTAATATAATTAAATGCCAGTCAACATGGCTTTTTGGAAAATAGATCCTGTCACACTAACCTGATTTTTTTTTAAGATGACATTACAAGTTTGGTTGTTAAAGGTAATAGTGTTGACGTAATATACTTAGACTTCTGGGAGGCATTTGACATGGTACTCCACAACATTTTGATTAAAAAGCTAGAAGATATAAAATTAACATGGCACACGGCCAATTTTAAATCCATTTAATAACTGACAAGTCTCAAAATGTAGTTATAAACACAGAATCATCCAACAGGTGTGTTTCTAGTGGGATCCCGCAGAGATTTGTTATTGGTCGAATACTATAACATTTTTATTAATGACTTGGAAGAACACAAAAGCACTGCTAAAGTTTGCAGATGACACAAAAATTAGGGGAGTGGTAAATAATGCAGAGGACAGGTCACTGATACACAGCTATCTGGATAACTTGGTAAGCTGGGAGCAAGCAAACAATATGCATTTTAATATGACTAATTGTAAATATATCCATCTAGGAACACAGAATGTAGGCCATACTTACAGGATGGGGGAATTTTATCTTGTGAAATAGTGACTCTGATAATCAACAGAACATTTGTTCTCAGTGCAACACTGTGGCCAAAAAGGCTAATGCAATCCTTGGATGTATAAACAGGGGAATCTCAAGTACAAGTAGAGAGGTTAGCTGACCTTCCTAGTTGTCACTAATGCGACCCCTGCTGAATACTGTGTCCAGTTCTGAAGTCCACAATTCAAGACGGATGTTGATTAATTGGAAAGGGTTCAGAGAGGAGCCACAGGAATGATTAAAGAATCAGAAAATATGCTTTATAGTGATAAACTCAATAGACTGAGCTCCTTACGGCTAACAAAGAGAAGGTCAAGGGGTGACTCAATTACAGTCTATAAAGTGCTAACATGTAGAACAAATATTTAATAACGGGCTCATCAATGTAGCAGAGAAAGGTTTAATATGATCCAATGGCTGGAAGCTGAAGCTAGCTAAATTCAGATTGGAAATAAGATGTACATTTTTAACAGTGAGATTCATTAACCACTTGAACAACTTACCAAGGGTCGTGGTGGGTGCTCCATCACTGACAATTTTTATAGCAAAATTGGAAGTTTATTTTGGAGCAGTTCTCTGAAGGTCAGACTAGATCACAATGGTTCCTTCTGGCCTTAGAATCAGTGACTGAAACAATAGCCTTCTTTTCCAAAGATTCATAGATTCCAAGGCCAGAAGGGCCCATTGTGATTATCTAGTCTGACCTGCTTATTTCCTTCTTTAAGAAAGGAGAAAATGGAGCTAGCTGTAGACACTGATCAAAGTAGACACTTGACTGTATAGTCCATAAAGAATTTTTAATATCTTAGTGCCATATTTTCAGTAGTAAATTATAAACTAGTAGCTAGATTATACAAAAGAAAGAAATCTGAATGAATATAGCACAAAACCAACAAATGTCCTAGCCTGACTCAAATACTAAATGCTGTGATGCCTAACACAGTCCATCACATCTGATCTTCCACATTTCCAGAGTGATTGTGGGACATTCAACTAGGCTTTCACACATGGGGAGATAACGTATCAGTAGTATACAAGATGAAGAACTTGCTGTGTTAGGCTTACTGTATACTTACAGAACTAAAAGTAAGACAATATAAACAAATCCAAGATTTAATTTGCCAATGAAACCGATTAAGTTTCAGGCTTGCTGCACAGCTGTTTATTTCAGCTCTCTCTAACAAGGGAGTATTTTCACAGTTGCCATTGTTTAGGTTTGTTTTGATAGCATAAGGTCAGCTCGGCAGATTAGTGCAGACAGGATTTCTTTGCATATCCTCCTGAAATTATTAATGTGGTCTCCATATATTTTATACTGGCATCTTAAAATATTAAACAAATTGAAATTGTACCATTATTCAGGTACAGCACCTATGTAGCTTCTATCAATAGCTATGAAACCATGAGGCAAAGAGCATATTTGTCCACTATTCCCCCATCATACAACTGCTGTCCAACTTCCTTCCTTCCCATACAGTTGGGTCTTTATTAGCACCACGGTCAAGGATCTAGGCAAAAGAGAAAGCTAAACTTTTGGCTATGCAGACTCTCAATGAATGTGTATTTCCCCCCTCCCTGTCCCCATAACCATCTCTCAACAAGGACTTCTAGTGTGATACCTGCACGCACTAGAAGGGCCTGATTTAAAACTCAGCAAAGTCAATGGGAGTTGCTCCACTGTTTTCACTGGACTTTGGATCAGGCCCCAAGCATCCAGGTGCACTGCCCTAAGTCCCCCTCTCTCAAGCCTGTGATGCAGTAACCATGACAATGACCCCTTCTGTCACAAGCCAGACCCTTTCTGGAGCATTGATTCTCTCCTAAAACACTAGGGTTCAACTTAAAACAGCCATGAAGCACTGAGTCCCAACCTTTCCTCTCCAGTCTTCTGGGCTAAACATGGGAAGGCTATGATGGGGATTTGAACTCCAGTTTTCTGCCTGACAGTGCAAAACACAGCTCTCAGCACTGGTCTGGGCCAGACCCCACTTAATGCATGCATTAAATGTGTGCATGATGATTAATCCCAAGCAGTCAAGACAGAAAAAGCCACTGTGTTAACAATAGTGAAGCTACTGCAACAGTACTAATCTAATAAATGTAGGACCAATCACAACATATACATGAAGATCTAATATTTTATGTATTACTTTAGATTTAAACAGTATTCAAAACCCACCTATAGAAAGAGCAGACAATTAAGTCTTACATCAACATAAATGATCAACAGCAATTAAAAAAATATATAAGAGGAGCAAACTCATCCACCAGCAATTAAGCCAAGCTGAAAAGTAGTAGGTTACTTTTCATAAAAAAAGCCTTTCATTCCGTTCAAAATATCAGATTCCCGCCCCCCCCCCCCCACACACACACACAAAATTTTTAGTGAAAATGAATCAAAAGAACAGTTTCATTTAAACCTGAATAAAATATTTTGATTCAGTTTTCGCATTTCATCCTTCCTGTTTTTGAAGGACAGGATTGGTGAGGAAGTGAAAACTGAAACAAAAGTGTTCTATCTGAAACTAAATGAAAGTTTGTTTTTATTTTTCTGTTGAAAAATAAAGTTTTGAAGGGAAAAAAGTGTTCATGAAAATTAATCATTTTCTTTGAAAAAGCATGTGTCACTGAAAAAAAAAATGACAAAAAGTCTGACTACCTTTATAAACAGTCAAACAGTAACCAATTAACTCTGCCATCCAGGAAATCAAGGAGTGAAACAGCCCTCTATCACCTCTGGAAGCCTACCCTTAATGTCCCCCAAAACAGTCATAATCTGGGGCTATTTCAATCAGGGGGGAGAGCCAGTTCTAGGGTATCAGGCCCTTGCAGAGAAAACCCTACAGCAATCCCCTCTTTCATAATGAAAGAGATCCAGCCGATGTCATTTAATGTTTTAAAACGGATCGATGTTAATTAAAAAGATCCATCACTGAACAGCACAACACAAAGTATACGCAATTCCCACAACATACTGCAGTATGCACCGTCACTCTGAAGCACAGTAGCATAAAAATGGCTTAATACAAGCACTGGGGCAATGCAGGGGAGCACGACAGCAAAGAGGAGCACTGAATGGTCATGGAAATGATTTAAAATTGCAGAGTTGTAGTCTATAGTTTAGCGTACATGCTGGAGGTTTTATCATTTCCTTCTAGAACTGCACTCCCTTGGAATCACAATTGAGGAACACCAAAAGCTGAGAAGAGCATGTAAATAAACTGTAAAGTATTAAGAATAAGATTTAATTTACAAATTTAACCCAAGGAAGATTAAGTTATAGCAAACTAAGGTTACTTTACTTTTCAACGAGAGCATCGGGGAGGCAGGATAACACACTAACTCGTGTGCATTGACTTCACACTTTTCACCGATTTGCCTTAGCTTTCGAGTGTCCCCATGTAGACATGGCCATTAGAGTCCCTCACTATTTCCCCCCCATTACCTGTATATTTTCATTTAACCACATTGACATCTTTATTTCCCCAGGGTTTATATTTATGGATAATGACATTCTGTACACAATCACAAGTTATAATGCTCCATTCAAAGAGCAAGGCAAAGTTTGTGTGAAGTCACAACCCATGGGCCCAATCCAGCAAGCCCGCAGGAGCACTCACGGAGAAACATTAGCAGGTGCTTAGCATCCACTGGCAGCCAAGCTCTCCTCCTTCTCTGCCTACTCCCACCCACCGCCAGCTGGGACAATCAACTCCTCCCCTTCCCTGCCAGCACCTCCTGCACATCACTGAACAGGTTCCACCGGGTGCAGGAGGCATTGGTAGAGAGGGGGAGGAGCAGGGATGAGGCAGCGGGGGAGGGGTGGAGCGGGGCAGAGATGGGGAATTGGAGCAAAGGGAGTGAGTGGATGGGGGCAGGGTCTGGGGTGGAGCAAGAGTTGAGCATCCCCAGGGAAAATTAGAAGCTGGAACCTGTGGCGTCTATGGATTTCAAGAGAAGCTCTGAGAAGAGGTCTTGCAAAGATTAGGCCCTGTGCTTGCAAACAAGCAAGCAAGAAAAGAAGAAGAAGTTTCCTTGAATTCTGTGCAGTCACTGCAGTAAATGTAGCAGGCCAAATGGTGCGCCAATTTATGCTTCAGGCAACTCTGTGGAATTAATGTGTTTCCAGGGTTACAAGTCAGCCCAGAATTTAGCCTAATAATGAATCAGTATGGCTACAAACCAGAACAAAGGGGTTTTGAAGTCTTACCTGTTCCAAGTCTTGAAGGCATTGCTGGCTCGCTTAAAGAGATACCCTTCCATAACAACGCCGCTGGCTGCATCTACATTGTATTCTAGCTTAGTATCATCACTGGAGAAATCCTGGTATTTACAAAAAAAATAAAAAATAAATTAAAATGCCGCTCAAAACCATTAATTTCAAACTGTGCAGATATTTGGCAATGGCATCGTGCTTGCAATACCTATGGATTATTCTGCAACTATTAGGCCCACACACAACATTAAGGTGGTGAATTTTCAGGGAAGGTTTTAAGGCACTAGAGGCAATTTTACATCACAAAAATCTATACCTGTCGTAACTGCATTATATAAGACGACATGGGGAGTTTTACCAGTCATATTTACAGACACTTGTGAAAAAGAGCAGCATTCTATAGCTCAATAAACTGCACATTAGCAGTGGGCAAGTGGCAGAAAATCCAAGAAACTGAAAATCAAACTGAAAGGAAATATGAAAACTTCTGTAATTTCATTAAAAGCAGAGCATCCGACTGTCTAGATACAAAAGAGTGACTGAGTAACAATACCTGAACTAAGAGTATATTTTCAGAAATTTGCAATTAAACGGAAATTGTGGTAATCACTGTGTCTTTACTGGAACGCTATATTTCACAGCAACAACCCGCTCAACACTGTACATTTGTATTTTGTACAAAGTTCCCCATCCCACGATCCTATTTCTTATTATCCCTCTGCTTTTTGATTACATCTGAATTTTAGTGTCTGTTCTGAATTTTACATCTGTTTTTTATTAATAGGGTGAGATTTTCAAAGATGTCTAAGGGATATAAACACTATTCCCAATAAAATGAATAGTAAATAGGCATCCAAATACACTAGATGGCTGTGAAATTCATATCCCGAACTGCCCTTTGGAATCATGACTGAACTCACAATTATGTATCAACAGAGATTATTCAATAAATGTATGAGAGGGAAAACATGAGCAAAGGAGGTCAATATCTGGATAACAAGTCTCATGGGACGACTTCTCCTCAACCTTGCCAAAAACACAAAGCTAATGGAAGCTGAACATCCAGAGCATAAAATAAATACATCACAGAGTCTACCGAACAAAAACATGGGCACTGTTGTCAATAAAGATACAGCCAATGGATTTTGGAATAATAAGCATTGTGATACAGCATGGCCAGAAGGCAGCAGGAGAGTGATCTAGGATGAGGAGAAGCCTTATTCCCTGTAGATTAATTAAAAGCACCTGAAACCAATTAGAGCACCTGAAGCCAGTCACCTGATAAAATCCCCCTGCTTCAATCAGCCAGAGGAGCAGCTGGAGCAGAGTGAGGAGGAGTTGGAGCAGAGTGGTTTCGTGGTGGAGCAGAGAGCAGTTTGGAGGAGTGAAGCAGAGTGGATTGGTGGTGGAACAAAGAGCAGTTCGAAGGAAAGTGGAGGAGAGTTTTGAGAAGTGCTGCAGCGGGCTAAGACGACCAAGATCCTAGGTAAAGGGACACCTGGCTTGTGCAGAGGGAAGGCAGGAAGCCCCACAAGCTGAAGGTCAGGAGAGGGAAGTAGCCCAGGGGAAAGAATCACTGGTACAAGTGGTTCACCTGCTATCATAGCGCCCCTGGGCTGGGACCCGGAGTAGAGGGCGGGCCTGGGTCCCTCCCTCTCCACTCCCCTTCCCTGGGATACTAGTAGGATAGCTGTTACCCCAGTTCAGGGGCAAGAAATGGCACCCTGAACACCCCCCCACAAGAAGAGAAAGTGCGGGACCCATCATAGTAGTGCCGGCAATTTGCCATAGCATGTATCCCAAAACAATTTCTGCAGTGACACAAAATGCACCTTCATTTGAAAGGGAATACAATGACCCAACCACTCCTTTGACGTTTTCCCCCCCCTCTTCTGACCATCACCCCTTCAGTCTTGCTTGCTTTGCTATGAGGTAGCTGCTCGTCTTCCAGGAGTTAGTCACCTGTAGACCTGCAACATCCTTATGCAGATGTTGGTTGACTTTTTGGAAAAGGAAAGAGATAGCGGAGTGTTATCAACCTTTTATTGGCCTCACCACTCTCTGGTGGTGGTCTTGCATGGTTACTGAAGGAGACTAGGATAGGTCCTTAGGTGAGGGTTATGGGGTGTGGGAAAGGAAGAGAAGCAGTTGTCCATTCTCTTTGCATCTGGTTGGAGAGAAATGACTGAAGCCATTGTATATCTACACCACCTTCTCCTGACACATCATCTAAACAGGGCAGCTCTGTCAGAAGTCAGAGGAGAGGTTAAGTGTAGAAACACTGAAATGTAGCCTTCATCCATTGCCATAAGAAGGCTGTCTTAATGCCATTAGTGCTGGCTGTATGCCAGGTGTGGCCAAACCACAGCTCACGAACCACATGCAGCTCTTTTACAGTTAAAGCGTGGCTCGCGGAGCCCCCTGCACTCCTCCCCATTCTCTGCCTACCAGACTAGGGAAGAGAGCTTGGGGCTTCTGCCCTGCAAGGAGGGGGGGGAGGGAATGCCATGGCTCAGGTCTTCAGCCAGGTGTGCCCCCCCAGCAGGCACCACCCCACGAGGTGGAAGCCCAAAGCTATGGAAGGTGCCGCCCCACAGGGATGAAGTCCCAAGCCCCAGTAGGCGCCGCCCTGCGGGGCAGGTTGCGTGTGTCTTGGGGCTCTCAAACTTCTGAAGATTATTGTATGTGGCTCAGAGGATAAGTCAGTCTGGCCACCCCTGCTGTATGCTGTGTCCTTGTCTGGGGCCTGATTGCAAAGCATCCAGCATAGCTGCAGAGATCATACAAGGCTGGAGCTTGGCTGTCACTATTTTCTCAATGATTTTACTGAAGAATGTGATGCTGGAGACAGGACGATAGAAAGACTGCCTCCGTCTCATGTTAGCTTTTTTCAGGACTGGGTCAGCTATTGCATTCTTCAGGGAGGCTGACAGATTCACTTCTACAAAGGAGGTGCTGATCTATAAGTAGTATGCATAGTCATTGCTGCTGGTTTTCATATTCCTGGAGGTGCACAGACCTGTTCCTTGGGTGGATAGTTCAAATCTTCCTAAGAAATTCTAGATCTTCATTGCATGTAACGGGCTGAAATCTGCCAGGGATGTACATGCACACATGGCCCAAAGGACAAGAACTACACTGAGGCTACGTCTACACTACCCGCCCGATTCGGCAGGTAGTGATAGATGTTCTGGGATCTATTTATCGTGTCTCGTCTAGACGCGATAATCAATCCCAGAGCCGCTCCCCATCGACACCGGAACACCAGCTCCGCGAGCAGAGGAAGCGCTGTTGACGGGGGAGCCTGCCTGCTGGGGTGTGGACCGGGGTAAGTACTTTTAAAAATCGATCTAAGATACTCGACTTCAGCTACGTTATTCACGTAGCTTGGCTGTCACTATTTTCTCAATGATTTTACTGAAGAATGTGATGCTGGAGACAGGACGATAGAAAGATTGCCTCCGTCTCATGTTGGCTTTTTTCAGGACTGGGTCAGCTATTGCAGTTATTCACGTAGCTGAAGTTGCGTATCTTAGATCAATGTCCCCCCCCCGCCCCAGTGTGGACCAGCCCTTAGGGCTTGGCTACATGGGCAAACTCAGGAAACAAACCGAACTCACTTTCAAAGGAGTTTAAACTGCATGAAACCACTGTGTGGTTATGCTTATTCAGAATTAAAGTGACCTGAATTCAGCATTATCTTAAGTCACGTTGTAAATGAACTGAAATAAACTGAGGGCTTTTCTAGTAGAACATTTAGTTCACAGCAAGCTGGGATTTGAATCTACCCTACACAGCAGGGCTGTGTAGACAAGCCCTAAGTTTAGCCAGTCCTTTGTCACATTGGGGGCAGTTCATTGCTGAAGGTGAGAATGACAAACTTGCACAGAGACTTTTCACAGCGAGCAAGCTGGTCAGACCATACGAATTTTTAGCAGTAGCTAAATTAATGAAGGATCTCCATATAACTCTCTGATTTGAGCTTTGCTCTATAGGAGCTCATCTACCAACACTTCCTGTATTACTTTTAACTATATCAGACATGAGTGTAGTTACAGCAGTACAACC
Source organism: Macrochelys suwanniensis (assembly GCA_033296515.1). NCBI lineage: Eukaryota > Metazoa > Chordata > Testudines > Chelydridae > Macrochelys > Macrochelys suwanniensis. The sequence continues at coordinate 762,861 of CM065783.1, read as the reverse complement.
TCCTAGCATGGAGACAGTTATACCGGTATAAAGATGCCTTATAGAAGTATAGCTTATTCCTCCACATTTCCATGAATAAGCGATGCTTCAGCAAGCATCTTTATAGCGGTATAACTGTGTCCACACTAGGGGTTATACTGATTTAGCTATTTTGATTGGGGGGGGGGGGAATCTCGCCCTTAACTGAAATAGTTGAATGGACACAAACTATGTCACAGCCAGGCCTAGGGTAGAAGGAAAAGAGGCGGCAGCATAATCTGCTCCCACTGATGAGCCTCCTACCATACTAATAAGATTCTAAAAAGACCACAAAGGGAACATTGTTCTGCCCCTGTGGTTGGAAGAAAGTGTGGTGACCTAGCAGAAGGTCAGCCAAGCAGGGCAATGAGATGGTTACAACTGTTAATATAGGCCTTTTATGAATTAATGCAGGCAATAAAGACAGCAGGTGCCTGGGCCCAGGACAGTATATTATTCAATACAATGGCCAAAGAGCTTACACACAATATTTTCAGCTATTCCCAATTTATTTTAATAGGTAACTATCATGATCAGAATACTGGCTAATAATTCAGAATCTGATAGTAGGCACTCACTATAAAAGTAAATATTACTGTTTGAATTTTAGCAGTAACCAGCTATTGTAGGGGGCTTGTATGTTAAAAACAACACAAACACAAAGCTGTTTATAACCCAATGCTCTTAAAACCCAGAATTCAGACACACATACTCTATTCCTCAACACTTCATAAACCTTAACACTTTGATACCTGGTCTCCAATTCAGAAGATGCTAAATATTACAAAGATTTCATATAAAAATGCATAGTCAGTATAAATATTACAGTACCATTTTAGTATAATGTAAGAATCCGTACATTACATACAAACATTTTAAAATGTAAGTTTTACAAAGTATTTTCAGGGTTTCTTTTTCCATACTGTACCCTTTTCAAAAGGGCTAAAATTTGCCAAGTTAACATTTTTCTTACAAAATTTAATTAAGTTAATAAATGTTTTAATTTCTCTCTCAAACTTACCAACTCCCAAACATAATGAAACCTGCTAAAGATTTGCATCTTACTGTCCTTAATGATCTCTGTGATTTCTTGTCTGAGGAAAAAAGGTATATTTCCTGGATTCTTTCTGTCCAACCAAGAGTGCCATGCAGTCATCACATTCTCCTCTACGTTTGCAAAGTTGTTTCTGACATTGCAATTGTCTTGTAAAAAGAAACGTGATCCATTAGTTTCTTTCTTTGTAGCCTTACGTGAAGGTAAACGATCCAAGCGCTCTCTCATTATGCAGTTCCTGTTTCAATTCAAGTTGACTGAAACCATGACTTTCTCTTACGGCATGGACAATATTGCTGATGTTAGCTCAATTGACTTGCAACCTTACATGGTACCATGGTACATTAAGACTTGAGAGTAGGTGCAGAGAGTAGTTTCATACTTTCCTAACTACATGCAGCACACAACTGACTAAGTAATTTTAATGTTTGTACTTCACAGCAGGTCATTTACATATGAGTCAAAGCTCAAACTACACAAGAAAGCCAAAACCAATTAAAGGCCTCCAACTGTTCTATCCATAGTATTTCACTGGTGGAGTTTTTTTTTTGGGGGGGGGGGGGGAAGGAGGGAGTGACGAATTTTCTAACACAGCAACAGAATAGTTGTTGAAAAAGAAACTGGCAAACAGTATTGTCTTTAACATCTTTGTATTTCGTAATATAAACAAGAGGGGCAGTCATATTATTGTAATGTATTTTTATCCTGGCATATGGAAAAAAGTTTCATGAATCACAAAAATCATCAGAGGGGGAAAAAATACTTGCAGCTCCTTCCAGAGAACTCTATAGGAAATAAACCCAGTCATTTCACATGACTTAGAATTTTATATTCCTTAAGCATAAACATATTTGCTAAAGACTGATAAGTTATTTGCAAATTTATTTTCATTTAAACAGAAATTAGGTTTCAGCTAGCCAGCATAGACAAAACTGAAGTGCTACAACATTAGATTTCTAATTCAAACTATATTTTCTATTTTGGTATTCATTCATTTGTCAAGATTTGCCAGTTACTGGGGGAGAGGCATGTAGAGGAAGTGAGCCAGACAAACAATTGAAATGTATAGTATGCTCTTCTACTTTTTCATATCTTTGAAAGACAGAGATCCCTTTAGTAAAGTTACCCCAAGGTAACTTTAACATGTGCAACCAACACTAATTTAGTAAGTCACACGCATAGTTGCTGACTCCGTGAGTGCTCTAGGCTCAAGCACCCACAGAAAAAAAAATTTGGGTGCTCAGCACCACTAGCATCAGCTGTTTGGCGGCTGGGGACGGCGCTTGAGGGAGTGCAGAGAAAAACAAGCAGCGAGCGTCTCAGGGGAGGGTTTGGAGCAGAGGCGGAGCGAGAAGAGGTGGAGTGATGGCTGAGCAGGAGTGGGAAGAGGCTGCGCAAGGGAGGGGCCTTGGGGGAAGGGGTGGAGCAGAGCACCCCAGGGAAAAATAAAAGTCAGCACCTACGCAACACCACAGTACGTCTTACTAAACTTGACAGTGTTCCATAATAGCCATAATTTCTCAGAAATTCTTGAAAAACATCACCAATATTTTAGGCATACTGGATTTGTTTCAAAACTTGCTATGCGACATGTATTTTTCCACTTATAAGATAATTTTCTTTCTGCTATTGCATATAATCCTATTCTTCAGCAACTGCAGTTCTAGATCCTTGCAATAGCCAAAATCTGTGACTGGTTACAAGATCTTCATTCAAGTTTATAGAAAGGATGGTTAAATTCATTTTGCCGGACTCTGAAGGCACTCAATATTCAAACGTTGGGTTTGTATTTTGCTTAAGTAAAACTGTGAAAAAAGGAGCAGAGAAAAAAATCCAATGAAAAATAGGGTGGAAAATGCGGCAGGTTGAATGAACATCAAATACAAAGTGTGTGACAAAAACAGAGATGAGGGGAAAGAAAATCGTAATGAAAAATAAATACAGCAGACCCAGTATTTAGGATATCCATTGTGCAAACCCAGCTTTTGAGAGGGGAATCTTCTATTCCCCTCACACAGTGCCAGCATCACAGAAAGATAGCTTTAGTTTTGAAACTGAATCACCATTAGAAAAAAAAAACTAAACCAACAAATTGGAGAGATTTTAGCAAAACCCAAAGGAGTTTGAGAAGTTAGCAGAAGCTGGGACAATACAAGGTCATCTCGTACCTATTTTAGTGCCAGGAAGTAACTCTTATTTGTCCAACGGCAGTTCTGTTTTAGGTGAATGAGGGGGATCATTCTCCCTTCAGGAGCAAAGGGCCAAAATGTGCATGTGCTTCAGCAACAGGAGTGAAGAAATCCACTGACTTATAGACATGGCAGCATCTGGCTGGAGGAGACTGTGCTAGGATTCTTTTCTCATCCAGCTCCCCTCACTCCAGCTCCCTCCTGAGCATTACTCTAGGAGGTTACTTTTTACATGAAATAATAGTGTTTGAATACAATGAAAAACACACTTTGAATACAGTAAAAACCTATTTTACCATATTATTGCTGTGTTCACAGCATCACATAAGCTATATTACAAAACAAAGTGTCATTATGGCCTTGAGAGAAAGGGATGAATTTAGTGAGTCCAAAGTTACTTAACTCAACAAGCTGTTGCTACAACACACGGCTCTATCAGACTAAGAAAACAAGAGCTCTGGCAGTCTCACATTAGACTGACAATACCATTCGCTGAAGGCTGCCTATCTCCTTTTGGCAGCGAAAATACTTGTTTTTTCATTTGTAAATTTATAGCAAAAAGGGTCCAAGAATATACCTGGTGTTGCCCTCTTATTCCACCAACCACCATGTACCCAAGCATACGAGAGTAACGTTCATTGTATTTATATACAGATGGATTGCTTCTAGCATCCTTGTCAGGTTCATGCACATACTGTAGACAAAATTAAACCATGAAGTGATCCTGACTTATGAGATGAGGAGCAAATGTCCAACAGAAACAAGGCCTAATCCTGGAGCTTTTTAGAGCAAAAATAACAGCATGAATGGCATCTGTAAATGCACTGGGAGTCCGTGTAAATGGTGTAACATTATTAAGAAACTAAAATAATTACAGATGACTTGATGAATAAAATTATTTTCATATAATTTGCTAACCTAACTCAAGTGCAGTAGTTGTACAGCAACAAGTAGTAAGATCCAATAAGTGTTTTTGAAATTCTAACTGATCAGGTTTCCATAAGTACTGGATTTCTTTATAAAAGCTCCATAGTAACCACTCCGTTTATTAGAAATAGTTTACCTGTAATGCAGCCTTATGCAGCATTTAGGGAAAAAAACAAAACAAGTAAGGACAATGGGCCTACAGCAATTATTATAGCTCATGGTAACCCTAAGTCACGTAATGTACTCCTTCAGTGGTCAATTGATAGTATGTACCTCCTGTGCCAGATGCTGTTGTTCTCTAACAGCCTATTACTTTCCAGCTATAGCTTTCCCCCCAAAAAAGAACTTCCATCCTATTCCCAACTTAATTTTGCTGCTGAATTTTCTTATTACATTCTAGTATTACAATACCAAAATGAATATTGACCCAGATCTTTATAACTATCCATGCCACTGAAGATGTTCTGGTCCCCTTGAAATGGCTTCTATTTTCCCAACATGCAATAGCACCAGTTAGTACATAGCCAAATTTGTCAATAACTAACTTTCAGTTAGTGTTTAGCTTTCACATTCTTATTTAAATGTATATGAAATACAAGCCAAGCTTCCCCATAGGTTTTCTTTAACTGTTTGTCTACAAGAGTGGCAGATACTCTCAACTTCAAAACACTATCATATTTGGCCCCAATTCAGGAAGAAAGTAAATAGAACATACAATCTACAAGGCCACATGGAGGATACCCTTTCTCTAGATATATATTGAACAACAACAATTACAGCAAGCAAAAAGTTAACTTTATGGCAATGAAGACTCCAAGATACCATATTCAGAGTCAGATTTCTAATAAATGGGTTATAGTTCTCAGCATTCAAATATACTCATTCATTAGAACAGTGAAATTGATATTTTAGCTAGCGCACAGAAATATTGTAACCTTGTTTGGCAACACAATCTGAACGTCTGCAAACCATCTCTCTATTTAATTACTTGTAATTCTATTTCACTGCACTGCAAGGACACTATTCCTAGCAGTTCTAATGCAGTGATGCTCTGTTGCTGAGATATACCAAACAGATGTATAAAATGTGTGTACAGTTTCTCTCTATTTTACATTCCTTCAAGTACCTTTTGTTGAATAGTGGAGTGCTTTTGCTCCATATCTCTCTTCTCCTTTGCAGCATCTACACCCAACAGATCCAGCTGTAAAGAGAAAAATAAATTTGGCTCTTTAGACTTTATAATGCATGTTAGAAAAAATACATTATGTCTAGACATTGCATGACTTGTCGTATACACAGAAAAGTCACTTCCTTGATCACAGAGCTTTACCTTTAAGATCAACTAAAGTCCTGTTTAAAGCATTTTACTACCATTCTGAATTAACAGGACAAATTTTCCTGACACAAAACCTCTTTGATAGGTGTACATTTCCTTTAGGCTCTAAGGAAAACGTTTCCAAGAATAGTATGGTGCCAGGGATATGCGACTGGTACACTGCATTGATGACATGTTCAGCCTCTGAAGAAAGGAATGACTCATGCTTTAGCTGCTCTTGCTGGCTGACTGGTCCGTTCAGCAGCAGCAGCAGAGAAAGCCAGACAGAAGGGGAGGTTGGTGACTTTCCCCTCCGAAGAGAAGAAGGCGACAGCCCCAGCTGAGCTTTTTAAAAATTGACAGCTCCCATGTGCTCCCTGAAACAGCATTAAATGGGGCAAGGTTCTATAGCTAGTCAGATTGTTTGCGGCTTCCAAGATGTAAAAATAGTGATTATTGCAGAAAATGTGGCACATGGAGATATTTCTAAAAAACCACGTTCAAATGTCTTGAGATAAAAAATATCACTATTTAAAACCTGTCTTGCAATAAAATATCAGTAGAACTATGATAATACTGTTCCTGATGTCAGTGTTTTTGCCCAGAATTACTTCTGAGAGATCTATGAATATATGATTAGTTAGAAGGTATTCTGATGTGGTGGAGATGGAAGCTCGTTGACAGATCCTTTGGTACAATATAGGCTGTGGTATAATATTTTGTATACTGTTGTAGACTTTAGTCTTTTTCAACATCCTATAAAAAATAAGTACAGTAATTTGGTCCTTTTACCCGAAACCATAATATTATACTTCCCTCAGCCCCAATCATTGTTACAAGATCACTGAACATTAATGCAGATAAAGAAGTTATGGTTTGAGGACTAAGAGTTGGCACTAAACAGAGTGATGACCAGAAATTTTGCATTTGTGACACAGCCTTTGCCCTACTTCAGCACTAGGGTAGCAAAGCTGAATGTATCAGAGCTCAACTGCATTTCTCCACCACAAGTCAGTCGTGCAGAAGTGACATAGTATCTGACCAACAGAATCCCTAGTAGCGAAAGTCAGTGCGTAAACTAACAACTATGGGTGAGGAATTCTGCCCTGCCCTGTTCATTTCTACCATTATGACAATGCAAAAGGAATGGAGACTGGCCGCATCTCTCTGTTTGCCATTTCCCCAGGAGGAATAGATGCTCTGTAGCTGGCTCTTATGCTATCGCCCCTGCACCTTCTAGTACAGCAGGTATCCAGATATCCTTGGGGTTCCATTACTACCTGGCCATGTTCAGAACAGGCCTTCAACTGCTCTAAACTTCATAGGGCCAGGCCTGGCACAAAACTGGCCTCAGAATCTGGAAGCCGTACCTGGCTTCTTGCCAGCACTCCTCTGCTACACACGGTGGAAGATGACTGCAGTACTAAATCCAGGTATCATTCTAAAAGTCTTGCTCTGCTAGACATGAATATCTCGTTGGATTGTATGTGCTATTGTTGTATGTGAAGTTTGGCTATGTATGTGTTACTGAAACATGTTCTGAGGTTGAAAACACCCACAAGCAGCCTTTCAGGTCCAACAGTAAAAAGGACAATGTTAACGGCTTATTGAGGAAATGCACACAAGCACAAGCATTACCCCAGGAACTGTATACAATAGAAACCTCTCAGAGATAGCATTACACAATGGGAACTGTTTGACCCAGGGCACAACAACAGAGCTTTCCAGCAAGTGGGAAGAAAATATAAAAGGGGGGGGGGGGGAATGACATGATGGTACCTCACTCTCCCTACACCACCACCTGGAAACACCTGAGGAATAAAGACTGAACAGGGGAGAAGTGATGATCCCAGGCTAAAAGGACTGCTAGCCTGGGTCTGAAAACCTGGGAAACCCAAGCTGCAAAGCCAAGGCAGCTTGTCCCTTAAGAATCTGCCAGCCTTTATCACTCGGAGTGAGAATTTGCTAATTCATATCCTACCTATCTAGTACATTGAGCTCAGTTTGCAGTTTTGTTTATTTACTAGGTAATCTGCTTTGATCTGTTTGCTATCACTTATAATCACTTAAAATCTATCCTTTTGGAGCTAATAAACTTATTTTATATTTTAATCCAAATCAATGTGGGTTTGACAAAGGTGTCTGGGGGAAATCTCAGCTTGGTTACCACAAGCATGCATGGTCCTCTTCACATTGAGGGAGAGGCGGACTGGGTATTAAACCCATATACTGGCCAGATTTGACCAGGACAGGACAGTACTGTTCTGGGGTCCTAGGCTGGGAGGCTGGTAGTTAGAGAGCCTGCATGTGACTGCAGCTGGGTGTGTCACTACCTGTGTGAATGCTGGTGAAAGTGCAAGCTTGGAGGCCTTTGGAACTTGTCACAGCAGCACAGTGTGAGCAGAAGCCCAGGCTGGTGGGTCAGAGGGCTCAGTGGGACCCCACCTCCAGGTGGCACCCCAGAGGGAACCAATCACAGGCATTTGTTCAAAAAAGGCACAAAGTAATTTTTTAAGTTGATTTTTTGAAGCTGAATCCTTTCACATCACTGGCTGAGCTTGCAAAGGCCTTGTGCTCAACTTGACAGCATTGCTGTTTGTCTATAACATGACGACATCTGAATACCATATCTGATCAATTTCAAAATTTCAGGGAGTGTTCAGGCCTCAAAGGGTAGAACCCTACTGATTTGGGGGGAATTTAGAAAATCAAAAAGGGGGGCACAAGGAGCCCCTGTCACCTGATTAGCAAAGCCACAGCTCTAAGCACCTCTGAAATCGTCTATAGATCCAACTGGTTGATGACACCCATTCACATCTTTCAGCATAACATTCTCCCTCCTCATCCTCCCAATAGAATGTAACATGTTGACACCCTGAATGACTTACATCCCGAGAGAGAGAGAGAAGAAATAGCTGCCCTCCCTGCTGGGAGCCATGGGACAGATGTCAGCCAGCAGAGGCAGCCAGAGGGATAGGTTAGAGAAGGAGGCTCCATTCTTTCCCACCTCCTGCCTGCTCCCCTGGGAGGTGGGGTGTACTCTGGGGAAGGAAAAGAAGATAGACACAGAGCCCCTAACATGATAATGGGGAAACCTGCTGTGAGATGCAGAGGAAACGGGAAGCAGACAGAGTCCCTGGCATGCAAGGGAAAGGAGTAATGGGGTGCGCACACAGCCCCCGCCATGGTGGGGCACTCTGGAATGGCGGAAGAGGAATAGGGGATTCCCCCTCACCAGGAGTTCTGGGTATTAGGGGACCATGGTATGGGGGAGGAGGGAAGGGGCACACAAAGCTAGTAGCCTGGGGGAAGAATGGGGAACCCTGATATGGAAGGAGCTAGAGGCAAATGGAGTGCCCACACATTCCCTGGCATAGGGAAATTGGGGGGACCCCGGCATGTGACAGAAGAGGGAATGGAGGGCACACACTGAGCCCCAAGCAGCACACACTGGTTAAGGTCTCCCACTAAAACCCTGAACTAGCCTCTTCTGGACTGAAGTTTCCCATCCCTGCTTTCAACTGAAGGGTGATGCTATTGCCGAAAGCTTGAGAAAAATCATGTCACACATTTGAGTTACGAAAGAAATATGGTTCTCACTGAAAAAATTAATGCCATGCTTCTTCTGTAGAGATAGCTAAAATCAGCTGAACTTCAAAAGTCAACCTGTAGATAGTAGCCATTTTGAATTACATCCACAACCAAATTGGTTACAAGCAACTGAAAATTCACTTATCAGCAGGTATCTGCTAAAGTTTTCTGTAGAGTCTAATGAATCCCTGCCCATTCTACAATGCCACAATATACCTGTCAAATATAGGGGCGGCTACCAGTACAAATTATATAACAATTGTAACTCTCTCATGGAAACTCAACAAGCACATTCTTCGCAACAAAAAATAGACATGATCTTAACATAATAAACAGAAGAAAGTACAGATGGGGGGAAAATAGCAAATGGCACAATTTTATGATCTTGTCATAATCTTCGTTGCATTTCTAATCTATTGTAGGCATTCCCAGATTCATATTTTACAAAAGTTCCCCCCCTCCCGCCCCCCCGTTTCCACGGGATTGGCATCATAATGTAACCAAACATGCAGCTGCCCTGTTAAACAAGCCTTGCAGAAGATGTCTCCAGCCAAACAATAATAATGATGGCAACTCAGCCCTCCTTACCCACATTAACCTAAGTGATTTGGAAACATCAAAGCCTAACTGGGAAAATATAAAGTTACCATGAAGGAAAGACATTTCTTCTATTTTTCTTTTAAAGAACAAGAAAATTATATGCAAAAACCTACATTATAACACTGAAGCTGCAGAATCAAAAAGTAAGAAAATGGAAGTTAAAAGGCACACAGACACCTAAAAAAAGGTCACACTTATCTGAACCTTTAACCTACAAAAGTAATACCTAAGACTTTTGAGGGGAGGGATAGCTCAGCGGTTTGAGCATTGGCCTGCTAAACCCAGGGTTGTGAGTTCAATCCTTGAGGGGGCCATTTGGGGATATGGGGCAAAAATTGGGGATTGGTCCTGCTTTGAGCAGGGGGTTGGACTAGATGACCTCCTAAGGTCCCTTCCAACCCTGATATTCTATGATTCTAAGACAACCCTAAAGAAAAGAGATCAAGGAAAATATCTGTATTTTATTAGAGAACTTCTTATACTTTTTTCCCATATCACCACAGCTGCACATCTGCAAACCCCTAGTATAGATGTTTGAAATCATGTGAAGCCACACTGCTGCAAGTCACTTTTTATACCAGTACAATGCATCTACAGTAGTGATTTGCAAACACAAACATCCATGTATGCATGCACACGATCCAAACCACATATTGTAGCTAAGTTTAAAGTGTGTGAGCCCTATGCACTTGGCAGCGCTTTATGTATAGTAAATGTAAGTGTTTCCTCTGTGTAATTAGTAGGGCTATTAAGAGATTAAAAAAAATAATTGTGATTAATCGCACGACTAATTGCACTGTTAAACAATAATAGAATACCATTTATTTAAATATTTTTGAATGTTTTCTACATTTCCAAATATACTGATTTCAATTACAACAGAATACCAAGTGTACAGTACTCACTTTATATTTATTTTTATTACAAATATCTGCCCTGTAAAAAACAAAAGAAATCATATTTTTCAATTCATCTAGTTAATCTTGGAGATTGGCTGAACAAGAAGTAGGACTGAGTAGATTTGTAAACTCTAAAGTTTTACATTGTTTTGTTTTTGAGTACAGTTATATAACAAAAAATGTACATTTGTAAGTCACACTTTCACAATAAAGAGATAGCACTACAGTACTTGAAAAATAGTATTTCTTTTGTTTATAATTTTTACAGTGCAAATATTTGTAATATAAAGTGAGCACTGTACACTTTGTATTCTGTGTTGTAATAGAAATCAATATATTTGAAAATGCAGAAAAATATCCAAAAATATTTAATAAATTTCAATTGGTATTCTATTGTTTAACAGTGTGATTAATCACGATTAATTTTGAGTTAATCGCCTGCGTTAACTGCGATTAATTGACAGCCCTAGTAATTAGTTTGTAGTCAACTCCCCTGCTTGGGTGAGTCTCTCATACAAGTGAAGAGAAATACTTAAAAATAGGAAAATGTAATTGTAAAAAACAAAAACAAAAATCTTCAGGAGGAGCCAGTACCTGAAATCAGTTTTACCTCAATTATTAAAGTAAGAGAGAAGGTGGGTGAGGCAATATCTTCTCTTGGACCAACTTCTGTTGGTGAAAGACAAGCTTCCGAGCTTATCCACAGCTCTTTTCAGGTCAGGGAAAGGTATTCAGAGTGTCACAGCTAAATACAAGGTAGAACTGATTGTTTAGCATAAAATGTTACACTAAATCTTTTCCACCTTATATTTAGCTGTGACACTGACCAACACAGCAGCAACTCTGAAAACATTAAAATTAAACAGTTTTCAAGTTAACAGTATCCCTTTTAAGTTTCCAGCAGCAATATTAACTGACGCATTGCATACATTGTACATTTTACAGTATACACTGAACAGCATGAACATACTTAAAATAGGGACAGATTTTACTATATATGTGAAACATGGACAAATTAATTTTGCTGTGGGAAATCTGAAAAATGCAAGGAAATATAAAACTTATTTTTATGTGCAGCCTTAATGTTGCATTAACTTTTTTTTTTGCATTTAATTTTTAAATGTATGATTTTTATGGTGACAATATGCCTTCATCCTGGCTATCCCTCAAAGTTTCCACTTTTATTGAATAAATGTACAGTGGCTCTGGTACATACACAGTTCTCCCCAATGGCTTTCCCAAACACAAATTAGTATGTGCATTTTAATTCAGGAGTTGTATTGTAACATTACCTGTGCTCCGAGGTCATTCATGTATGGCTTAAGCTCACTAAACAGATCATAGCCTTGATGAAAGAAGGTCAGATGAGCATACATAAAGGATAACATCTAGAATGAAGAAAGAATAAAAGTATACATTAGAAAGGAGTTTGAAATAGAGCGCTATCAGATCTTACATACATAGCTCACACTGAATGAACTCTCGCAAACAAGCTTGAAGTGCAGGGCTTAATTCTCCACTGCCCTGCACTTCGTGGAGATACACACGAGTACAAAGTGATGCAAGGTGGGTTCAAAATACTACCATTCTGACTTGGTAGTGTTCTACACCCACTCTGTGGTCACTTTGCACAGGTCTAAATGACTATACAAGGGTCAAGACAGAAATGAATCACCCCACCAAATTAAATCTTTCATAAATGTGCTAATAAAATTATCCTATAAAACCTGATTGACAGGTGAGGTCATGTTTGTCAGATTGCTTAAAACTTTTGTTAAAAAACATGCAGCTCAAACACCTAAGAAACCAGCTGGAAGGTACAGAATCTGTTGGTTAAGGATTCATAACTTCTACAATTACAGCTGAAATAGCTCACAGTCTGCTTCCCTGGGACTTCCAAGACGACTCACCAAAAACAAGAGAAGAAACCATCAAGCAGTCTTCATACATTGTAAGAAAAAAGAAGGGAAGACATCCAGGATTCCAAAGGCACAGAGAAAAAGATTGGTTTGTAATAATGACCAGACCTCTCACAGTTTAAGTGAATTGTACAATCTCGCGAAAACAGGATGTGAAGGAATGGAAAGGGACAAAGCCAAGGACACTGTCCCCAGTTATGCATCTTCTGACACTCAGATGAGATTTGAAGCAAAAATATACTGTGACAAAGTTCCTCCTCTACCTCGGTGGGTCCTGCGCTTATTGGCGGATTTTTGTTTGCCTCAGAGATCTCCCCCTCTGGTAGAACCCACAGTCCAGATCAACTCCTCCTGTATCTGATAAGGAGTTGGGAAGTTTTGGGGGGAACCCGGGGCCCGCCCTCTACTCCGGGTTCCAGCCCAGGGCCCTGTGGATTGCAGCTGTTTAGAGTGCCTCCTGGAACAACTGCACGACAGCTACAACTCCCTGGGCTACTTCCCCATGGACTCCACCCAACACCTTTATCCTCACCACAGGATCTTCCAGCAGTATGTCCTCTTACTCTCAGCTCCTAGTGCCTCTTGCTCCCAGCTTCTCACACGCAACCTCCTTCCACAGCTCCTCCCCCCTCACTGACTAACTGGGAGGCTTTTAACTAGTTCCAGCCAGTCCTTGATTGGCTTCAGGTGTCCCAATCAACCTCCCTGCCTTCTGGAAAGTTCTTAATTGGCCCCAGGTGTCTTGATTAACCTGGAGCAACTGTCATAAGGTATCAGGGATTTGTTTAGCCTGGGGCTAACATACTGGTTCCTTACCCCTTTCCTATAGCCCTCTGGCCTTGCCCCGTCACAATACATTAACTTCAAATCGTCCCAATCTATTTTCTTCATGTAAAAATGTGCCATTTTAAGGAAATGAGAGTCTCAATCTTGAAAACAGATCGGGAGAAGTATTAATTATTTTTAAGTAAACATAGCTTTCCCAAACGGTGTCTTATTGAAAGCCTTAGAGGCCAAACTACTCAAGTTTCGCTACAAAACATGCACAGCATACACAATAGCAGTAAAAACCTTAGTGATATTCCTCCACCCGGACGTGAAGGGATCACCATTAAGTGTATGTCTACACTGCAGTCAGGGCTGCAAGTGCAGCTCAGGTGGGCATACCTGGACAAACTTTAACCTAGCACAGTTAGAAATAGCAGCAACGATGTGATGGCGTGGATCTTAGCACAGGTAGCACAACGAATACATATCCAGGTTTCTGGGCAGATTTGTACACTCCAGGGCTTTGGAGCAGAGCCCGCGGAGCAGCTCCAGAGCAGTGGAGCTGCAGGTTTTTGCCTGGAGCTGGAGCAGAGCCGGAGCATAACTCCAAAGCCCTGGTACACTCTGTGCTGAAGCCCAAGCCATGGTGTCTTCACTGCTATTTTTAGCTGCACTAGCTAAATTAAAGTTAGCATGGGTGTGCCTACATGAGCTGCAATCCCACCTCCCACTGCAGTGCAGGCATACTGATAGAGTGTAGTTCACATGCCCACTCAGTCTTAGCCTCCATTGCTACCACCAGTCAGCGTGCCAGTTGTGATGGTGGCTGTGTGACATGAAAGCAAACTGATACATTCATGTTACATAGGTCGCTGATCAGAGGGTGGCAACTTGCAGTCTCATAGATTCAAGGGCTGGAAGGGACCTCGAGAGGTCATCGAGTCCAGCCCCCTGCCCTCATGGCAGGACCAATTACTGTCTAGACCATCCAAACTGTCTCAAATGTTTATTTTTTATATTTCAGATTTAAATCAGACATTTTACACATACAATGTAAAGATCTTACCGATTTTAAGATCTCTGATCTCCTCTTAGATTGAAGAACATTAATCTAGGAAAAAACAAACATCTTGCTTCATTCACCAATCCTCATGCAAACTGCAATAATCCAGGTTATGTGCAACTGTTAATAAATAAAAAGAACGAGTACTGGTGGCACCTTAGAGACTAACAAATTTATTTGGGCATAAGCCCATTTGTTATTGGGCATAACAAATAAATTTGTTAGTCTCTAAGGTGCCACAAGGACTCCTCGTGCTTTTTGCTGATACAGACTAACACGGCTACCACTCTGCAACTTGTAAATAAATAAAGTCACCTTAAAATATGGGGAAACAGAATTTAAAAAATATGACTTCATAGAAATTGTTTTTAATATTACAAAGACTGCAACTAATTGTATTTACCATCACCATTTACAGTTAGAGAAAACTTGCAATGCTAGAGTTCCTAAAAGATGCTCACGAAGTTTTAATATTAGCTGACAAAAGTATTTTAAAAACCTCATGGGTTATGTTCTTAAAATCTATTCATGTAGTGCCAAAATATGTCAGATACTTTAAAGTCACGTAAGAAGACTGGGTCCCCACCTCAGAACAGAGTCTAAAAGACTTTGCAAGAATTCTATTAAGCTAATTACACGTTATCTTCGCCACCTCAATCATGCTATTAAGTTAGCTGGAATCACTAATCACTTATGTTCGTTGGTTATCCAAGAAAGTATCATTCATACCCCTTGTCTTATTTTATGTGCAGTATCTGATTTTTCACATGTATCTAGTACTCTCTTTTTGCTTTCTGGTCAGTGGCTTTAATTACCTGCCACAACAAGATTTTTTTCAAAAAACCCTCACTTAACTGAGACATACATTACTGTGGAATTCACGTCCTTGGCATGTCTGTTTAATGCTAACAATTAAAATAATTTTACAGAAGCTGTAAACAAAAACAGATGGTAATTTAAAGCTACACATTCAATGTTTTGGAAAGCATTCTGCAACACACACACACACACTTTGAAAAGACTTTTCTGGATAAAAAAATAAAAGGGAACTCAGAAATATTGAATTACAAATTAAACCCAAGTAAATATAACCACAAAGACACTCCAGTACACTCCTTTCATAGTGAAGTCATTTTTTCCCCCAGAAGAAAAGCTTCATTGTAAGCAGAAAGGTTCATCTATAACTTGAATTGTTTTCATGGTAGATTACATGGAAAATTTGGGAGTTTCCTTTCCCATAAATGCAGTTTTATTAAGTGGACTAGTGTACACAAGAACAGACAAACTCCAAAAGGCACATGAATTCCAATACAGAATGTGCAAAAATGGCTGAATGCGTGTGATCATTTCTCCTAAGCCTGTACCAAAATAAGAGCCTGCTACTGACAGCTAAGTTACAACAGAACCTGAGAGTTATAAACACCTCAGGAATGGATGGTGTTCATAACTCCGAAATGTTCGTAATTCTGAACAAAACGTTATGGCTGTTCTTTCAAAGTTTACAACTGGACATTGACTTAATACAGCTTTGAAACTTTACTATGAAGAAAAATACTGCTTTTAACCATTTTAATTTAAAGGAAACAAGCACAGTTTCCTTGCCTGGCCTTTTTTTTTTTTTTTCCAGGGGTGGGGAGGAGTCTCTGCTGCCTGACTACATACTTCAGGTCCCAAATGAGGTATGTGGTTGACTGGTCAGTTCTTAACCCTGGTGTTTCTAACTCTACTGTACTCCTTTATCTCACATGGTAGGAACTAATTTTACCCCTATATTGACCATTGTGAACCACTTATGTTAACTTAAGCATCTTCTTAAAACTCTCCTCCAACATAATGCCAACAAAAAAACCCTTGATAATGATTAGGCAGCAGGAATGCTGTGACTACTGCTTGTGCTGTTCTTTGTTATGTTACACTTCTCATTAATTGAATAAACCTGTTATTTTTTTCTCTTATACAAGTTCTTCGGGACAGGGAATGTTTTTATTACATCTATACAGTGTCTAGCCCGTAGGTGCAGCCTCAGTACTAATTGTAAAGTGGTCCACTGATCAGAGATCTTGTGCAGGGCCTCTGGACAGGAATTAATTTGATCCTCGGTGCTGAAGGTTTCAGATTCAATCCCTGCTGATGACCACAGGGTCTGGATCCATCCATGGATCAATACAGACCTGTCATGGCATTAAAGAGAAACAGGAACTGGGTTGTCATAGGGGTTTCTTTAACTCCCTACTACTGGGGGGGAAATGTGTGTGTAACAATACAGACACACACATACTTGCTGACAGGTATTTTAACATAAATTACCAAAATAATTTAAACTGGTGAGATTATGCAGTGTTATTTTGACAAATAAAATTTGTCGATTTTAAAATAGCGTACAGAATTTTTAATTTTTTCGTGCAGAATGCCCCCAGGAGTTGTTCTTGAAAAACGACACTTACCTGAAGAACGTAATCCAGAGCTATGTGCCGAAAGCATTTTCGTGTCGCAGTGAGAATGTTGGTGGCCTCCTCTACTTCATGTTGTTTATTTCTTTGAACTTGAGCATTTTTTGCTAGTGCATTTTCTTTTTCTTCACTGACTTTTTCAAACTGCTTCTTTGCATCTTTAAATTTTCTAATATCTCTAAACAAAAGGGGAGATGAATTGCAATATCCTTGGAAGGCTCATTTTGTTGATCATGAAATATTTAAAAATACACCAAATTTTAAACCTTTTCTAATATGGTTTCATTTACAGGTATCATATTTGATGTTTTTATTATTTTCCTTTTCCACCTTAAATATCTAGATCAGATGCAAGTTACAGCACAAGTATGATGGAAGTGAGACTTTCCTGGCTACTCTGTTCTTCTGAACAAGCGAGGGAGTAAAATTTAAAAGAATACATCTTGTAGACACTGGTGTATTCATCTAGTCCAACCCAGGGCAGATAAAAATCATGATGAAAAAAAATTGGATTTAAAACAAAAAAGGTGGGTTGCTTTGTATTTTCTTTAAATAGTTTCCTAATTGTTAGTAGAATTTCAGATTTTACATAGTTTTTTTTCTGCTGAGATTCACATTAAATGTTCATCTATCCTGAAAAAGACAATCCATGATCTTATTCAAGATCTCTACTGTGATACCATCACAAGCTCAAACACAAAATTGGTAAGGAAACAGTCCATGCTATGATTGAAACCAGCACTGCCTTCTGGTGTATTAAGCTTCAAAATGTTAAGAAAGCTGAAATGCTTCAACCAGGCCATACTCTTCCATTATGGTTTGCAGTCTGAAGTTAATAGGATTTGTGCTCCTAGAGTGGCTTAGGTGCTTTTTGACATCCCAGTCTTAGGTGCCTTAATACGAATCTTTAAAACAATACTTCAGAACCAATAACAAAGAAAAAGATTTTATGACACTAAGACCCCAATCCTTCAAAAACGTTGTGCTGGCCAAACAGATTCAATCTTAACATATTTAATTTTATGCACTGTGAGCACAGTGCAACTGAAGTCACTAAGGGCTTGTCTTCACTACCCGCCAGATCGGCGGGTAGCAATCGATCTATCGGGGATCGATTTTTCGCATCTCGTTTAGACGCGATTAATCAATCCCCGAAAGCGCTCCCCGTCGGCTCCGGAAATCCACCTCATCGAAAGGCGAAAGCGGAGTCGACGTGGGAGCGGCAGCGATCGACTCGCCGCCGTCCTCACGGCCAGGTAAGTCGATTACGATTCGCCGACTTCAGCTACGTTATTCACGTAGCTGAAGCTGCGTATCGAAGATCGACCCCCCCCCCCCCCCCACCCAGTGTGGCCCTGGGCTAAGACTACTCCCAGCACACAGTTAAGGAGCTGCTTAACTGTTTGCAGGATGAGGGCCTACAACAGAAAATTTTAATACAAAAGCTCCTGATATTGCAAACACTTATGCTCATGCTTAACTTTAAACACATCGATAGTTCTGAAGTCAATGGGACTACTCAGGTGAGTAAAGTTACATATCTGTTTAAGTGTTTGCATAATCAGGGCCTTTATCTTCAATCTTTTGTTTTTTGACTATTGTAGTTTTGTAAATTAAAATAAGGGTACGTCTACACTACCCGCCTGATTCGGCAGGCAGCAATCGACCTTCTGGGATCGATTTATCGCGTCTCGTCTAGACGCGATAAATCGATCCCGGAAGCGCTCCCCGTCGACTCCAGAACTCCAGCTCCGCGCGAGGAGTAAGCGGAGTCGACGGGGGAGCCTGCCTGCTGCGTCTGGACCCGCGGTAAGTGCTTTTAAGTTCGAACTAAGATACTTAGACTTCAGCTACGTTATCCCCCCCCCAGTGTGGACCAGCCCTAAGATACCATCTCCATAGTAACATTAAAGAAAGCATCTATAACTGAATTCATTATAAATGATATTTTAAAGTTGCAATAGTACAAATTTTCAGATTAGTCTGACAAACACTCAATGTATGATTTAAAGCAATGATTTAAAAAAATCCAATGACTGAAAATGTCTCCACCCCAGTCCAACCCCTATTGGGCTGTTGGGTTATTTTTGGCAAGTTTAAGAGGTGTTAGTAAGCTGTGGCTTGACAATTTCCAAATATCTTCAACCTCTCTCGGAAGTTGATTTCACTTCCTAGTTGGTCTTAGTGAAGATATTTTTCCTTGCAGTTTATTAAGGTGAATTTATTTGAAATGAAAATTAACTTACTCTTTAACGAACATCTGAAGCTGTGCTTTAATTGATCTTTGGGTTTGGTCAAATAGGGTCTGAAAGAGACAAAAACATAAAAACTTAGTTCAATAAAGGAGTTGGAAGTACTGGAGTCCTTTTATTTTAGACCAAAACACATCTAAACCCTTTAATTCTGCCTAAGCTCTGGTTCTCCTTATGCCATCTCTCTGAAGTCTCCAGGTCTAACAGTAGATTTTGCATATTGTTTTTAAAAAATTAGAAGTATTTCAAAATTAAAAACATCTTTCACCTGAAAAGTCTTAGCAGCATACCACTATGCAACAAGATTAAAGAAAAGCTAAAGCTACTCCAGTAACAAACACTGGCTGCTGCTCTTGTACTTGTTCCCAATGATGTGCATATGAGAAAGTTTAAAGCACAAAGCTGAGGAAAGAAGTTACCCACCTTGTGCAGTTACTGTAGTTCTTTGAGATGTGTCCCCCATCGGTGCTCCACTTCAGGTGTGCATATGCTCCAGGGGCCTTTGATCGGAGATTGTCACCACCAGTCTCCGGCCCATGCATGCGCCCTATTTATCCTCATGCCCTGCACCAAGGCTATATAGGACTTAGCAGGCGAAGCTTCCTCAGTTCCTTCTCTACCACAAAGTCCACCAAGGACACTTAGAAGCAGGGAGGAAAAGAGGGCAGGTAGTGGAGCACCCATAAGGACACACATTCAATGGAGTATTCTACCTAACATTCATGTGCCTGCATGGTTACACCTCATTCCAAGAGGTTAACTAAAAATAGTGAATTAGACAAATGGTTACTTAGCTTAACTGTGATTCTTCGACATATCTTGTCCCTATGTATTTCATTCTTGGTGCACATGCGCCCCATGCACTCAAGATTGAATCTGTTTGGCCAGGACAACATTGTTGGGGCACCTCACCCGAAAGCATAAAAGGTGGGGTGACCACAAACATCTCCGTTCCTTTGCCAGTACACAATTCAGATAGCAATCTCTGCAGCAGCGGGGAAAGAGGGCAGGTCGCAGAATATGTATGGACAACACATCTCTAAGAACCACAATTCCCCTAAGGTAATTTCTTCTTCGAGTGCTTGTCCAAGTGCACTCCTCTCTTCGTGACTCAGAAGTAGTATTCTATATGATAGGAGGTGGGTGCTATTTGAACAATCGCTGAAGGACAGCCGTGCCAAAATTGGCATCAGAGCTCGATGCCTCTACCAGTGAGTAGCAGTGTAAATATATGTACCATACCTCACGTTGTCAATTGACTGTAGATCTAAGATTGGTGCATTTCTCAAACAAGCTGCAGTAGCTGCTGGGGCCCCAGTGGAATGGACTGTAATCATTATCAGTGGGTCTAAACCAGTCAATTCATAATAGTTTGATTCAACTGGAAATCCAATTAGATAATCTCATGGTAAATATTGCCTGACTCTTTACCTGTCTCAAAAGGTGGACCCATCAATCCCTCCAGCCCTACATTACTGTCCCAAGGTATGGGAGGCTCCCTAATGGGGGAAAACACATGCATAAGCCCTTCAAGCAATCTAGCTACCATTGGGGGTATGAATACTGTGTGATCCTGAATGGGCAGAAGGTTAGCTGATACTGCTGCCCGGTAGACACTTAAGGAGCTCATAGATAGTCCTGAGCTTTTCAAAGATAAAAGATAGTCCACACTAGTAGGTATAAGACCACATCAGGCAGTAAGTGACATTTACTAGTGATGCCCAGCAATCTTTTTCACTTGGCTGAATATGTAAGCCTGGCAGAGTGTTTTCTACTGTATGTATACTATGGGCCTCTTACCAGCAGCTCCTCTCAACAGCGGCCAGCAAGCCAGCATCCATGCTGTAGGGGAAAAGAAAGTGGGCTTGGGTGGAGGATCTAGCCCTCCTTCCTGGAGATTATGTCTGGAAGAGGTAACCATACTGGGAGATGAACAGATCCATTCATCAAGTCTCAGAATGAGAACCGTCTTGGCCAAGCCAGTACTGACATGACCATCAGCGCTGAGTCCTGTCCAAGCTTCCCTAGGACCCTTTGTATCAAAGGGATTGGTAAGTAGGCACATATTATTCCTGGAGTCCAGGGGATTAGGAAGGCATCTGACAGGGATCCAAGGCTCTGGCCCCCACTAGAATATTCCTACCAGAATCCTCTGCCAAGGAAGGCTTGAACAACAAACCTCTGGAACTAACCAACGCTAAGCTCATATGAGCACTTTTTGACCCCACAGGCTAATGTATTGGGAGGGATGGGGGCGGAGGGGAGATCATATGGACCCAGGACTGAGGGCGATCATACGGAACAGTCAAGGAAAAAATCTTGAGCCTTGCCTCCCTAGCCTTAGACATCCTTTTTTTAAAGAATTTTCACACTGTACATTTACAGGGGTATGTGATTCCCCAAAAACAAACAAGACATTGTGTGGCCTCATCATTAACCAAAATTGCCACCGTACCAGAGGGGGAATATCTGAATCAGGACTACTTGGGAAGAGTCTTTTTAATAGCCCAGAAATAGGGGGGAAATTCCCCAAATGGGGATCAGAAGGGATCAGAAAATATTAAAAAGAACTCCCAAGAAGGCTAATGAAAACCTATGTAAAAAAAGAGCAGGTGTCAATGGGCAACAACTTTACTAAGATAAGAAAGCAGTCCAGACACAGGGAGCCCCTTTTCAAAAGCTCAGGCAGTGAGAAGGAACTGAGTGTCAGTTGGCCCACACAGTTCTTTATACTCTTGGTACAGGAGCACAAGAGTTCTCAGAACACATGCAGCACAGACCAAATGGACACTGCCAAATAAAAGTCTCCAATCTTGAGTATACGAGGCTGCATGCGCACTCTAGAATGGAATACAATTATGGAAAAGAAAAATTGGCAATTCTCATCTGCAAACTGGCTGGAGAGTCATTTTTGCACCCAAACAGGTCCAGTATCTTCAGTTCTTTGTCACAGTGCATGCACTGTGGTGGTCCCAGCTGGTGGTTCTTTCATGGGCTGCAGTTACAACTAAAGAGCTCGGGTATAAAGTTTCTCAGACTCTAAGGAGGGAACTTGGTAACACCTATCAGCTCTCTTAGATATAGGGACTAATGCTGCTGGTGTCTGCCAGATGTGTTGAGCCAGTTCTAGCAGGCCCTCATTTATCGGTATCACCAACCAACCAGGTAAAGGTGTGTGTAAAGGGTTCAAGAGGTTATGGGGCTTCTCCTGGACAACTTCCGCTGGTATTTCTAGAGAGTGTCCACTAGGAGGCATAATAGTTCCTGGAATGTTTGTAATCTGGTTGTGTGCAAATGAAGACAGTACAACCACCTCAACCAGGGAGAGGAAACAGCTCCAGGTATCTTCAGCCTGCAAATCTGCTTGCTCAGAGCTCTGCTCCTGTAAATGCTCATCAGGAGGGATTGCCACCTGAGCTCCCAACAGCACTCCCTGGTGCCTCGGGGAGAGGGAGATTTTACACTAGGTGGAACAATCAGAAATTGGTTTCCTGGCTGGCTGTAAGCCCCAAGATAGCCAATGGGCAGGGGACTAAGGAAAACGTTCACCATGAAACCCCCCTGGTCTAGGGAAATGGTAATGTGCCCTAGAATCAGATTCCCAATCAGAGCCATAAGAGATAAAATGATTGGGGTCCTGAGAAGTGGGCTGGTGAGGCTTCCCCACTATGCTCCAAGGCTGAAGAAGTGAATGAGTATTTCTCTTCTAGAGGCAGAACTACCTTAACTGGGATCCCAGGCAAAACCAAAATATCTGCTCTGGCCAGCAACAAAAGAAGCGCTCGGCACCAAAACAGAGGTAGCACCCAGTACCGCAGATGGTATTCTCACCACAGAGAAAAGCCCTGGTAGAGCTTACATAATAAGGTCTTTCAGTACCATAAAAGTTCTTGGTTCCCGGAATGGTGGTACCAACGGTGGACAAATGGAGGCTGTCAGTACTGGAGTAGATCCCAATGAGGTCAGTGTAGAGAGCCTTCATGCCAAGGATTTGAAACTGGGTAAGAAAGTTCAGCCTGAACTGATACCAAAGTACAGTGACTGATACCTGAAGGGATGAGCATGGGATCCGTCCTGGGGCTTGAGCGACCCTTGAGAGAGGCAGGATGAGGAAATTTCTACCTTTTCTTACCAGGACCCAGGGTGAAGGTGACCTACGCCTTGTCTACACAGATTCGTAGGAAAAAGGCCTTTGTCATCCTGAAGTTCTGCCACCACTGCTGGTCAGTCCAGTTCTGCATCACTATCCTGTTTCTCCAGTGCTAGTTGACTGAGAACTAACATAGTAGTCTGCTGATTGAAACCGCTCCAGGAAAAGCTTATTCACAAATTGAATCTGTTCCTCCTCCATCACCGTGCCACAGTCATAGCTGTCTCCCAAGACATCCAAAGTCATCTGGCAGCACGTCTGCCAAAACATGTGCATCAGCCTGTTCATATTCATGACCATCAGGATTGTGATGTACAGCAGTGTTTCCTCCATGCTACCTGACAGCAATTTAAAAATGGTGCTGTCTCAAGAGCCATGTGAACAACAAGACGACGGGAGAGGAATTATGGCCATTTTTAGTTTGACCCCAAGTCCCAGAATTCCAAGGGCTTCCAACAGATATTGCACAACGTGCAGTGAGAAAAATCCCAGAAAGTAGAAATCCTAGCCACAGAACACTGCACCATGGGATGTCTACCCACAATTTTGTGTACTTATTTTGAAAAAGTGCAGTGTTGCATGTACACAATGATTCAAAAGGGAAGTAGGTTAAACCAGCATAACAAAACTGTGGAGAGAGTCTTCAGAACAGTTATTCCCAATTAAAATGGAAAATCATACCCCAAAGTAACCTTCAACTGTAGAAAAGCCCCTAGATTTGCACCCCTTAGAAGAGCAGTGGTCCTTCCTACCTCTAACCACAGATGTTCTACTGTGGGCTGAGCCTGAGCTCACTGAAGCACATTGGGGATGTCTACACTGCAGCTGAGGGGTGAATTTCAGCCTGGGTAGACATACTCACGCCAGCTCTAATCAAGCTAGACTAAAAATAACTGTCGCTACAGCTGCATGGGCACTGACACAGGCTAGCCACCCGAGCACACACCTAGGGTTTCAGAAGGGACCGTGCACTGGACAGCTAGCCCATCCTGATGCTCAAGCCGACACACCACACTGCCTTTTTAAAAGCATGCTCACTCAAACAGAACTAGCATGGACATGTCTATCTGAGCTAAATATTACACCTCCAGCTGCAATGTAGCAATACCCTTAGTGAAGAGGCTTATTTAGATAGATCTCTCTAACAAAAAGCATTTCACAGGAGCCTCCCTCACCTTCTGTATTTTCTTAGGCTTTGTCTGCACTGGAACCTGAACAAAACTTTTGTCATTCAGGGATGTGAACCCCCCCACACACACACAGCCCCGAATGACAAACGTTTTGCTGACGAAAAGCACCCGTGTGAACAGCCCTTTGTCGGCAGGAGTGCTCTCCTGCCAACAAAGCTACCGCCACTCATTGAGGGTGGAAGTTTTGTCCAGAGAGCTCTCTCTTGCCGACAAACAGAGGCTAAACGCCATGCCTTTCAGCGGCACAGCAGTGTTACTAAAAGGTGTGGAGTGTAGATATAGCCTTAGAGAACAACCTGCAAATGGCACATTTCTCAGGAACATGCCCCCAATCAGAGGTAGAAAAAGCACAATTTCAGCTCATCATTAAGCAGCATCAGCCTATCAACAAGACAGATAGTTAACTAAAAACTAGTTAAAAGAAAAAACAGTCGCACAGTGAGCAAGAGTCCTGTGTAGAAACTCTCAGGGTTCTAACTTATCTACACTTACAGTACTGCAGCTACGCCGCTGCAACACTTAGTGAACACACTACCTACACCAATGGGAGAGCTTCTCTTGTCAGCCTAGATACTCCACCTACTTAAAAGAGGTGGTAGCTGTGTCTATGGGAGAAGCCCTCCCATCAGCATAGCGCTGTCTACACGGGAGTTTGGTTGGTATAACTACGTTGCTCAGGGATGTGAATTTTCCACACTCCTGAGCAACAGTTATCCCAACATAGTGTAGACCAGGGCTGAGAGATGGTTGGGGTTGTTACACACTTTATGCCCTCAGCCAGGGGGCACAGCTATACTCAGGGTGCAGGAGCAGCCCCAACAGACATTGCTGGCCAGAAGAATCCAAATTTGAGCCTACGGGGCACTCACACACCGAGAATGGAATCCATAGGGACAAACACTCAATGTGACAGTTACACTGCTAGCACAGAGATTAAAACAATTTCAAGTCAGTAAAAAACAAACACTCTACAATCACCAAAGCATTTTACATAAAAGACCTAGGGGGTAGAAAGATCAAGAATGTTTTCTCATCATGAAATACTATGGGTTCTTAACATATTCTGGTAAGTATTAGAAAACCATATATGTTACTTCATTCCCCTAGAGTAATGAGACATTCTAGCTTGAACTAAAATAAGAAAAAAATCATTTAAAATGTAAGCGCTGTATTTTTTATAAAAAACAATATTCAGGAACATTTTTCTAAAATATACACACAGTTCTCTAGCAGCGTATGTTCTTTTCATAAGAATTTTGCTCCTGATTCCTCCTACACTGTGTAATTTATCTGCTAATTTCAGATCTTCTATATTTAATTCATGTACCTTGTTGACTTGAACGGAACCCACCAATATTGACCCATAAAGATTTACTGCTGACCTCAGTGTCTTTAAGCCTACTGACAGCTTTGTGAAGCAAAGGATAAGGGGTTTCCTGATTACCCCTACTACTCAGCCAAGTGCCAATAAGATAAAAGAGGAAAATTAGTGGCAATTAACAACCTGAACACCCTGATCAATTGGAATCCAACTTAGAGAAAATCCTGTACATCGACACTAAATAGTCCTATAAGCCACCAAATGTAACTATAAACATAGAATTAATTGTATGCATCTGTTTCTCAAATATCATTGTCTATCCTTGGAGATCTGGTTTCATTTCAAGGATCTTTTCCAACTACAGGGTCATATTTTCTAACTTCAACACTAATAATTGGTTACATACAATTTAAGTAAGTAAATCAGGTATTGGGCACCTAGCAGAAAGTGAGAGCAAGCTGGCCAAATGCACGTTCAAATACTTTATTTGTGCATGCACACAGCAGACAGATATTGGCACATGTATATTAGGTGAAGACTTGAGGTGCTGCTGACAGGCTGAATGGAAGGACTGTGACTTGGTAGCGGGTATTGTTCACCACAAACCTGAGGTACTTTCTGTGGAGCTGAGTAATTGCAATATGAAAATATGAGTCCTTCAAGTCGAGGGCTGCATACCAGTCTGCTGGATCCAGCGAGGGGATGATGGAGGCCAAAGACACCATGCGGAACTTGAGTTTCTTTATGAACTTGTTGAGTTCTCGCAGGTCAAGGATGGGCCTGAGGCCACCTTTGGCGTTTGGTATTAGGAAATACCGGGAATAGAAGCCCTTGCCCGTCTGCTCCTGATGAACCTCTTCCACTGCCCCTAGCAAAAGGAGCGACTGCACCTCCTGTATAAGGAGTTGCTCATGAGAGGGGTCCCTGAAGAGGGACAGGCGGGAGGGCACAGAATTGGATGGAGTATCCCCTCTCTACCATGCGGAGCACCCAGCGGTCTGAAGTAATGCGGGACCATGCATGGTAGAAAGGGGATAGTTAGGACAAAAAAATAAGGTGGTGTGAATCCAGACCTCGCTCTGGTGCGCTGTCCACGACCGCACCTTCAAAAGGCCAGTTTGACCCCCGAATGCGACTTGGATTGTTCCGAGCCCTGGCCAGAGGGTGATGCGGCCTTCTCCTGACGCTCCGATCTCTCCTTCTGGAGCCATCTTGGTGGCTCTGATGACCAAACCGTTGAGGAGGCTGTGGACGGAAATGTCTCCGCTGCATTGAAGGCGAATACAGGCCCAGGGACCTGAGGGTGGCTCTGCAGTCTTTAAGGCTGTTAAGCCTTTTGTCAGTTTTTATTGAAAAAGGAGTCTCACCCTCAAAAGCAGGTCCCGAAAGGTTTGCTGGACCTCGTAGGGGAGGCAAAACACTTGGAGCCACGAGTCCCTTCTCATAGCCACTCCTGTGGACATAACCCCGGTGGTCGCATCTGCCCCGTCAAGTGCCACCTGAAGGGACCCCTGCGAGATGAGTCTCCCTTCCTCCACCAACACCAAAAAGTTGGCCCAGGAGTCTGAGGGGAGCAGTTCCATGAATTTGGCCATTGCCGAGGAGGTATTGTAGGAGTACCTACTGATGATGGCCTATTCATTGGATATGTGAAGCCCTGATGCTCATGTTGGTTGGCAGCATTGGCCACAAGAGAGTCAGGTGTGGGATCACAGGCGCCGACTTCCGGTTGCGCTGGTGGGGGCTGACGCCCACCCCCGCCAGACATTGCGGGGCCCCACCCCCGACGCCAACGCAACGGCGCCCAGCGCCAGGGGCGGGGCCCCGCAACGTCTCCCGGTGCTGAGGTGAGTTTGCGGTGGGTCCCGGGGCTGGCGGGGAGCTAGGCGGGGGCCCCGGGGTTGGCGGGGAGCTGCCGGTGGGTGCTCTGCACCCACCAATTTTTCCCCGTGGGTGCTCCAGCCCCGGAGCACCCACGGAGTCGGCGCCTATGTGTGGGATGAGTGTATAAATGCTTGCAATCTTGGACGGCACAAAGTAGTGTCTTTCATTGCACTTCGCCGTAGAGGGTGTGAAGGAAAATCTGGGGGGGCCCAAGACTTTGTCCAAGCTGTGTAGGCCTTAAAACTTTGGATAAGCTTGTGTCTAGGCTGTGTTGAACTTTGGTTCTGCTTGTTTCTGTGTATAGGAGGAAGAAGGGGGAGGCAGAAGTGGAAAAGTCCCCAAATAGAACAATTTGCAATAGCAGAAGTTTAAGAAATAGATAACTGCAGTTAGTCACTGTCTATCCTTTTTCCTAACAGGAAAAGCCTAAATATGGAAAATGCTCATTTTGCTGGCTTTGCTTTTGACCTGTATTGATTTTGCAATGTATTCCAAATAAGGTAATTAATACGGAAATGTGTAATTTGTCTGTGGTTTTAACCTTTATAAGCTGGCTAAAGTTTAAGGAGGGCAGAGCAGCTTGCCACCTTGCATGGGGCTATGCTGACTCTCCTTGCATATATGCGTGTATAAAATAAAGGCGCCTCAGGCGATTCTGATCCAAACACAACGTGTGGCTAATTTTCCACAACAGGGGCAATGAGGTTGGGGTCTGCCACAGAGTTTTCGTGGTGTCAGAGATGGTCTTTATGGGTACGGGGCAATACGAGCAGGTCCGGAGGGGGCGAGGATGTCCACCATTGGATATGCATCCTCCACTACACCTCCTCCACCTGAATGCCCAGGCCCTGGGCAACCCTCTGCAGCAATTGCTGCAGAACTCTGTTGTCCCACAAGGCTGGGGGCTGTCGCTTTACCCGTCAACATCTCACCTGGTGAGGATGAAGAAGAGATCCCTGTGAGGGGTGGCTGCTCCCTTCCCTCCACCCCCAAGGGGTCCCGCAGCACCTGGGTTTTTTGGGCCGGTGCCAACCCAGATGGTGGCCCGACCCTCAGTGTAGAAGCTGCATACACCAACACAGGCACCACCGGTACTGAAAGTGTCATTGGTGCCAATGTCATTCTCAATGTCGGAATCGCCGGCGGTGCCAGACCTCTGGGCCCAGTGCTGGCTCTGCCGGAGGTGCCAAAATGGTAGCACAGAGTGGTAATGGGCCTATATCCGACCCTACCAATGCCGGCGGTGCTGGCAGGGGAACAAATGAGGCTGAGGCCACCGACATTGCCCTGGAATGAGACCCATGGCTGCAACCTTGGCTTTGATGAAAAGCCAAGGGAGTCCAAAAGGGCCATTGCGCCGTGGGCTGCCATTGCGCTGGCCACTATGCTGGGTAAGACTGCAGGTCCCGAGTTGACGTGAACTGTCTGCTCCTACTTCTCCAGGAGTGATAGGAGCCCGAGCCCAACTCCGAGGTGTCTGAAAACAATGATCGCAGGGGAGCGGTATTTCTAGGCACCATGCTTTTGTATTACTCCTGGGGGAATTCTGCGCCACTGCATATGTGCAGAATTTATGTCCCCCGCAGATTTCTTTCCAGCAGCAGCAAGGAGAATGATGTACTCAGCCAGCAAGCTAAACAGCCTGCTGAGTCCCTAGACACTACAACTTCACAGATTTTTAGATTCCAAGGACAGAATGGATGACTAGTCATCTAGTCCTGGGGTTCTCAGGACAAATAATTTGGTGGCCACAAAGTGCGGCCACCAACTCTTGCTAGTGGCTGCTCTCACACTTTTTCCTAAAATACTTAATTAGCTTTAGGAAAAACAAATAAATATGCACATATACATGCCCAAATTGTAATGTATTTATTGCTAGCTAGTAAGTCTGCTGTGAAAAGTGATATTAACAAACATACAGGTATCACCTTTCACAGAAAACTTACTCAGCCCTGGCAAGTTTGGGGACAAATTAAGCCCTGGATGGGGGAGGCAGCCGGGGCCAGGCTCAAAGCGTCGTGGCCAGAGGACAGAGCCCAAAGCCAGGCAGCCAAAGCCTGGGGCCTGCCGCCACTCAGCCAGATCCCAGGGCTGGAGCCTGAAGCCCTGCGGCCAGATCCAGAGCCTGCCACCCCAGGGCTGAACCCCAAAGCCTGAGTCCCACAACCCCTGGGAAGGTGGGGAACCCATGGCTGCCTGCTCCTCCACTGCTGTGCCCTAAGTGTCTCCAGATGGGGGGCAGGGATCAACCCCTGATGGTGGCCCCAGCAACCAACACCACGGCAGTGTATCCAGGAGCAGCAGGGAGGAGCCACTGCTTCCTCCCCTCACCCTCCAATCACAGCCCAGGAGGCTGTGGCCACAAGAAAAGCCCCTGGTGGCCACATTTGAGAAACGCTGTAATCTAGTCTGACCTCCTGTCAAACACAGGCCATAGAACTTCCCCAAAATAATTCTTAGAGTAGATCTTTTAGAAAAAAGATCCAATCTTGATTCTGAAATTGTTAATGATGGAGAATCCTCCACAACCCAGGCAAGTTGTTCCAATGGTTAATTACCCTCATAGTTAAAATGTACGCCTTATTTCCAGTCTCAATTTGTCTAGCTTCAACTTCCAGCCACTAGATCATATTATATCTGTCTCTGCTAGACTGACATGCCCATTATTAAATATTTGTTCCCCATGTAGGCTTTTTTATAGACTTCAGGTCACCCCTTAAGCTTCTCTTTGTTAAACTAAACTAAACAGATTGAGCTCCTTGAATATATCACTATAAAGCATATTTTCTAATCCTTCAATCATTCTTGGGGCTCTTTTCTGAACCCTCTTCAATTTATTAACATCCTTCATGAATAGTGAACACAAGAACTGGACACAATATTCCAGCAGCAGTTGTAACCATGCCAAATATATAAAAAAAAATAACCTCTCTACTCGTACTTGAGCTTCCAGATGGAGTCCACAATGGTACAAACTACTGCTGTGTTCAAACTTGGCATTTTCTCTGTTTTCTGTTCTTGACTGATCTGTCACAGCTCCAAAGAAGGAAGCTGCACAAAGAACAGAGACACTGCATCTGCTGTATCATCTCTGTTGTGCCAGAAAAACTGAGCGAACAATGGAGAGGGGAAGCTCAGTCTGGCAAAGAACTCTGGCTACGAATTGGTTCTGCTGCCCATAAGCCTGCTAAGAAGGGAGGAGTAACCCACAGTTTCCAGATCTGCATCAAAGGGTGCAGAGTTGAGTTCCAGCAATATGGGCACAATCAAGGCATACAAATTTCAAATGCATTCAGAATTAAGGGCCATAAATATTATAATATACCATTAGCTAGCAAAATCTGTTTGTTTAGGTGAAGTGGTCACAATCATCCTCCAATTACCCACACTTACTGTGTGATAATTGATCATTTCCTGTAGGGTGTCAGAAAACTTTGTCAAGCTGGTCTGTAAGGAAAGAAAACAAGTAGGTAAAGCTAAATCCCATCAGACATGGAACACAAAAAAGTAAACCTTCAAAGGGCTACAGATTTTCCATTATACTGAAAACATAAGAGTGTATAGCAGGGGTTCTAAAACAGGGGGTCGCAAAGTTATTACATGAGGGGTCACAAGTGGTCAACCTCTACCCCAAACCCTGCTTTGCCTCCAGCATTTATAATGTTATTAAATATACAAAAAGTGTTTTTAATTTATAAGGGAGAGGGTCGAACTCAGAGGCTTGCTATGTGAAAGGGGTCACCATTAAAAACATTTGAGAACCACTGGTGTGTAGCAACATCTTCCTATAGACTTATTTTAAATTACTTTAGTTT
Organism: Macrochelys suwanniensis; assembly: GCA_033296515.1. NCBI lineage: Eukaryota > Metazoa > Chordata > Testudines > Chelydridae > Macrochelys > Macrochelys suwanniensis. The sequence goes on along the minus strand of CM065783.1, from coordinate 731,456 downwards.
AATGATGACGAAAATATGTACTCTCTCGGGTATAATATACATTTCTTATAATAATAATCTATTACTACAACTACAAACAAAAAAGGCTGCTGTTGTCATAAACAAAAAAGAATGATTCCCCAACTGCTGCAAATCAGCATAACTCAACAGAGCAATATTTCAGGTGAGTTTCTGTATCCTTTACAATGTCTCCATGAAAAGTTTTATAAAGCAGTGGTCCTTGGCCTTTTCAGGCAACTGTATACAGAGGTTAGCAAACAACAAAAAGCTACTTGGAATTCAAACATTTTCAAATTTAAATTATTAATTACAAATGGTCCAGATTTCCCATGAGAAACTTTGCTATTGTATGCGCATTTTTTGGTAAAATCATTTTCAAAACAAAAAACCAGACTTTTTCAGTTAGATGTAAACTTTACATTGAAAACATCCACACACAAAAAAAGACATCTTCACAAGTTTTTAATGAAAAATACATAGGCCAGGTCTTCACTACAAACTTACATCAGTATAACTGTGTTGCTCAGGGCTATGAAAAAATCCACACTCCTGAGCGAGTTATATCGTCCTAGCCCCCAGTGTAGACAGCGCTATGTCGAAGGGAGAGCTTCTCCCCTCGACATAACGACTGCCTCTCGGGGAGGTGGATTAACTACGCCAACCAGAGAAGCTCTCCCGTTGGTGTAGTAGCATCTTCACTACAGTGCTACGGCAGCACAGTTGCAATGGTGCCGCTGCAGCGCTGTATGTGTAGACAAGTTCTTAGTTGAAATAGCAAGTCTAAAATTAAGGGAGCAGAAGAAGCAAAACAAAAATCACACCAAAAAAAGGAAAGTTTTTATGCAAAATTCCATAGAACAAAATTTGCACATTTTCTACGACAAGTTATACCAGTTTACCAGACTACAGAACTTAGCTATACCAGACAACATTTAAATTTGAGGTTATGCCTCTGCTGAAATGGGCCCAGTGCAGTGAAAAAGTAGACCAGGAGAGTATTTTACAAAAAACGCTTTACCTCAGACCCATGATCTAAACTAATGCTACCTATTTCGTGGTTTATTGTAGTCAAATCTAGACCAATGGTTCTCTAACTTTTCCATACCAGTACCCAACCCCCTACATAGGAAGCAGCACAGTGATTGTGACTGTCATGCCTGTTCAGAACCCCTCAAGTTGAGAACCCTGTCCCAGAATATTTTTGGTAGGGGTGTGGCACAACCCAACCTCCAGTGCAGGTCAGAACCCAAAACCGAATGGGAGATTGTGCCATGGCCTGGAAGGAAGCCTCTTCATTAAGACAGGTGTGCCAGTGACGGTTAAGTACATTTGTATAGAAGTAGCAAGAATGAGTAATACTGTAAATGAAAGATTTTTCCAACACTTGCTCCCACTTAAATTATTATAGGTTTCCTCTTTTTATAGTTATACTGTTCCTTTTAAATATTTAACCCTCAAACACTTACCTCAACTATTACGTCCTTATTGGAATACTGTGCAAGGTCTCGAATTCCATTCATGAACTGCTTGTTGGCAGCACAAAAAGCTTTACCAGTATCAATCATCGCAATGCAAAGCTTTACTAGCTAAAGGGGGGGGAAAATGATCATGGTAAATAAAAAATTTTAAATTACGTTGTTACACAGAATTTCAAAGTTAATTTTCTGTGAAAGACAACGCTTAGATAATCTTTATAGGTACATACCAAGCAATCACACACAGGTGAAGTAATTGTTATTTTGACCCACTAGATAAGCCAAGTTGTTGTAGCAGATTTAGTCCAGGCATAGGAGAGAGCCTGAACTAAAACTAATACTTTAGAAACCAGTGATTTGACTCAAGTATTTCAGAAATTGCTGCTTAATTTTGCCCTAAACTGTAAGAAAACACTTGACTGCAAGCTGTAATAGACTGATCTCACCAGCATTCCAAGAGACTGTTTAGAGTGCTTGTGACATTAAGAGGTTTATGCTTCTCACCATCAGTGAGCACCAATTCCCTTACAGTTAATCGAGATCATACACACTTGCTTCAAAAAGAGAAGGCAACTCCAAGTCATCACCATCAGTATGGTTCAGCAGTAGCACTTTCACTTCCTCACCAGAGGAGGAGTTTAGATTTAGTCATTCTATTTTATTGCTGGATTATTACCAGTACTGTCCTATCGATGAAGTACTGCACTACTATGCTGTTTCTGATAGTGATAACTCCAGTGTCTTAATTCATGTACCCTCTCTAAACGAAACATTCTGATTTTCAAGGTGGAACATAAGCTAGTGCTTTGTGAAAAATGGCTGCTCTATTTGCGTATAGTCAGTGAACTATCAGTATCTTACTCATTACTGTGCAATGCACCTTGACTGTTTCTTAACTATGAAAAGGACTCAGTGCAACTAAAAGTCGACTGTATTATTGTTCTCCTGCCCCATTAACTCAAAAGTTCTACAACTCATGACTAGCTGTTGCTTTCACATCACCCTGATTGATTTTTGCTCTCTCTCTCTTTGACTTGACTGCAGCTGGAACTTTTACGGTTCCAATAAAGGTTAAAAAAAGAGAAAGTATGCTTTTGCAGTATCGTTATTAGAGCCAGTTGTTTCTAATCTACAACTATGTGTGAATCTCGGACTTGTAACAAACCAGAAGGAAGCAATATGAAACTGATTTAAAGAGGAGCATATTACCCACCATGCATACAAGAGAAAAGGATTTCTCCTATTATACTTTTATAAACATTATCCTATTACTGTATGAAAGAACTCGAAGATTAAGAGAAGCAGGGAATGGAGACATCCTGGGTGGGGGAAAGGGGAAGTACTAGGCGCTTGTTTAAAAAAAGTTAGTTAAAATACAAAGAAAATTGTCATTGTTTGCAAGGTTCACATTAAAATAGCACGAAAATTCAGTAAAAGTAGAATCAGTTAAAGGTGATGTGATGGCCAAGAGGAGTCAATTTATTTTTAAAATATATGTAATTGCAAAATGCTTAGTGAAGACTAGCACTGGAATTCAAATGGGTAACTTGCACTTCAAGACAACAGCAGAGATACAATAGTGCTAAGTGACCTTGTGGAAAGTTCCTCTTGTTTTCAGCAACAACCCACCTTTTGTCTATTAAATAGATTTAGCAACAATCTGATACTTTTAACCTTAGTTCTATTGCTTCTGCAACCATTTATTATATGTAAAAAATTTATAATTTTGCTTTTCTATAGCTGAGACTGCTATCCCAAATCTGGTTTAGTACAGGAGACCCCCGCTAGACCGCGTGCCACTATAGCGCAAATTCGGTATTAGCACGGGGGCAAGCATAGATCCCAAAATAAATTGTTTACATTGGGATCCATGGTAATGCGCCCCCCACCCCCACCCCGCATAGCTCCCAAACCTTGCGTTCTAGCAGGGGTGTGGTGTACTTAACCCCTTGACTGCTGCCTAATACAAAAAGCAGGTCATAGAAAATGAACAACTGTGCTGCTGAATGCATCAGGTACATCCTACCATATCATTAATTGCAACAGAACATCGACACTGTAGCAGTTGCCACAGAGAATCAGAAGCAGAATAACAGATTTATTTGATCCTGTTCATATGAATTTTCTTAAGTTTTCAAAGTGTACACAATCAACTTAAGCATCTTACCTTTTCAAGTTTCAGTTCTAATTCTGCCACATCTCCTTCCACTTCCTCTAAAGCAGCCCTGCAAAGTTAAACACAATATATTGGAAAGTAAGACTTTACACAGAAAATACACTTCATCTTTTATTTTAAAAATTCTCTTGATTTAGCACAAGGTCTCAGTTGCTCATATTAAGAACTTTCATGAGTCCACAGTTTCATGCAGTCTTTAATGCTTAAGAACACAGTTTAGACTAGCATGGGTTATAATGGAGCACAAAGGAGGCGACATGCTTAATCCCTTGCCTGTTGAATGCGCACCACATTACCAGAAAAATAGTGACAAGTTGGCTGGTTTGGGGAAGAAGGGCTGGCGGAACTGATTTATGAGAAATATTACATATGTATAAGCTTGGCTAAGCAATGACTAAGGCAGTGGTTCCCAAACCGGGGTTCACGAAATGTTACAGGGGGTTCCCGGGAAAAAATTCCCTAATGGCAGACAGAGCTGTCCCTAGGGACCCCGGGCAGCATGGGGCCAGCAAACTGGAGCACCAGGACTTCCAAGAGCTAAGCAGATCAAAGCAAGCCTATCTATCACACTGAGGAGATTTAAACTTCAAGACTCCTTATAAGAAAGGGAGGTGGATATTTTTTTGCTGTTTTTAAAATTAAATAGGCAGCTAGTATTGTTTTTAAAATTATGATGAAGAACAAGTTTAAGCTTTGGTGTAACATGCGTTGTTTGCCTGGACTGCTCAAGACCTGAATGCTGGTGTAGGAGGAACTCTGAGTTGGCTTCTCAAATACTTTCATGCTGTTTCACATCTGATACTCCTGGATGAAACATAGGAGCCTTGTCTTATAACAGGCTTATTCAAAGTGATACAAGCTACAAAAGTGAGATCTTGGAAGAGTGTTGCCGTTTTCATAATGTAATAAAAATACTGTAAGGGTAAATAATAATAATAAATAGTGTGCAATAAGCATGTCATAAAAAGAATTTTTATCTTTCCAAGATCACTGCTTTTATCATTTATACTCAGGTAAAAGAGAAAATCCCTGGAAATATTCATTTTTAGGAGGGGGTTCGCGAGACTTAACATTTTAGTGAAAGGGGGTTCACAGGTTGTTAAAGTTTGGGAACCACTGGACTAAGGGAACACATGACAACTGCCTACAAACATTTGAAGGTGATAGCACCAAAGGATGAGAGGAATCATGTGACACACATTGAAGCTTAAATTCTTTGGGGGGCAGAGATTGTCTATAAAGAGCTGTTATAAAGAGGACAGGGATCAATTAGGACAATAGGGATCAAAGTAGGACAAGAAGAAGTGGGCTTAATATGCAGCAATGAAGATTTAAGATAAATATTAGGAAAAGCACTCTAACTATTCGGGTAGTTAAGCTCCGGAATAGGATTCCCAGAGAGGTTGCAGAATCTCCATCAACCTGGTCCTAAAACCTCCAAAAGCCTGACAGGGATGGTCCAGGTTTATTTGGCCCTGCCTCAAAGCAGGGGGATGACCCCACACTACAAGAAGGATGTGGATAAATTGGAAAGAGTCCAACGGAGGGCAACAAAAATGATTAGGGGGCTCGAGCACATGACTTATGAGGAGAGGCTGAGGGAACTGGGATTGTTTAGCCTGCAGAAGAGAAGAATGAGGGGGGATTTGATAGCTGCTTTCAACTACCTGAAAGGGGGTTCCAAAGAGGATGGATCTAGACTGTTCTCAGTGGTAGAAGATGACAGAACAAGGAGTAATGGTCTCAAGTTGCAGAAGGGGAGGTTTAGGTTGGATATTAGGAAAAACTTTTTCACTAGCAGGGTGGTGAAGCACTGGAATGGGTTACCTAGGGAGGTGGTGGAATCTCCTTCCTTAGAGGTTTTTAAGGTCAGGCTTGACAAAGCCCTGGCTGGGATGATCTAGTTGGGGTTGGTCCTGCTTTGAGCAGGGGGTTGGACTAGATGACCTCCTGAGGTCCCTTCCAACCCTGAGATTCTATGATTCTTGAGGGCCCTTCCAGCCCTACACTTCTCTGATTCAATGTTCAACACTATTACCTTTATCAACCAAACTGCTAATCTTATAAAAAAAAAATCAAATTCATTTTACTGGCATTAATTTATTACTCTGTCACACTGACAGCCTTCTCCCTGTTTACCCTTTTTATATATTCTTTTAACAACTATTTGGTTTAAGACATGCTATAATATACAATAAAGATGCAAACCAGATTTACCCATTGTGACATTTTATTTGTACAGCTATGCTCAAGTGATAACTGGTTAATATACCTTTCATGCAACCCTAACAATAGGCTCTGAAATAAACCATTCTCTCAGGTTTACTCTTTGCTCATAAAAATGGGCTTCACTGTGCTATGTTGTATGAGGTAATAGCAAACATTTGGTAGCAAGATCTAACAGATGTTATGCCTGATGCCAATGGACCTATTTAGAATTGTATTTAAAAAATTAGGTTGAAAGTTAGAAAAAGCCAGAATTAAGGCCATCTGTGCAGCCTTAATTCTGCCCCCTTGTGCTTCTGTACTATAAAGTCTATCACATAATCACACACTATTTTTCCTAGACATCATACCTTCCCTGCTTCATTCAGTGCACAGGAAGGAGGCAGTTGCCCAGTGGTTCTCTTTATCCTGAAAGAATGTGTAACCATGCCTTATTTACTGTATCATTCAAACCCTGGACTGAATAAGAAGATATTAATTGCCTCATAAGCTCTTCTATGTGCTTATCGCTGTAGCATTTGAGCACCACACAAACATTACTGTATCTTCACAATACTTCTGTCAGGTCGGGCAGCACTCTGTTCCCTGTCTGTGAAATGGGAATAAGGCAAAGAGATTAAAGCCAAGACTCTCCTCCCCCCGCCCCGCCCAAAAAAGTGTCTACTAATTTTAGGTGCACACATTGAGATGTCTAGAGTATGAGTTAACATAGGTGTCAAGTATCTTCAGCTATATTAGTTGTAGTTGCGAGGATTCCAGAACTGCAAATCTGCCCCCAATGCTTAAAATTGGGCACCCAGAAAACGAAGTGCACAAAACTAGCAAATACCTTAAAAAATTGCAGTTTAAGTGACTTGTCTACCACTACACAGGAAGTCTGTGACAAAGCCAGGGACAGAAGCCATCTTTCCACGGTCAACCAACTCCTTTAATTATAAAATCATCCTTATTCTTTTTGCAATCTCCTGCTTCATTCTCTACACACCTTCCAACTTCTGCAGCAAATGAGGCAGTGGTATTACAGACAACAGGAATTTCCAAGCAAATGTTTTGTTTGAGAGAACGTATTTTCTTAATGGTGTAATGACTGAAATGAGATTCATTCAGTCTTAACTTCAGGTTAAACAATTTTTTTGCCTGGGATTTTTTGTCTACCACCCTACAAATAACACCGGATTTCCAACTCTTAATTTTCTTGTCTATTGTCTTCAAACAAGCAAGTTATTTTCTTTTCAGACCTCAGGTTGTAATGAACTGAGTTACTGTTTATCTCACTCTTCTCTGCCTATTAATGCCTCCCTTTCTTACATCCAAGAGTAGAGACGCAGCTCAGTCTCATATCTGAGCACAATATCCTAACATTTCCAGAATAGTATTTAAACCAGAAGTTGAGGAAGGGCAAAAACTAACTAACTAAATAAATCTACGTCTGATTCTTAAATCTATTTTGGTATGGTTAGCAATGTTGTAAGTCACCTACAAACAAAAAAATAATAGAGCCCAAGTTTAGCACTGCTGCAAGTTAATGATTTTAACCATATGTCCACTTCTGCCCTTGTACATACACCTGTAATTCCCACACTCATCAGTTGCCTTGGGGCAAGAATCTGGCCTTTTACATTTACCCTAACAATTCCAATACAAATCTGTCATGTTAATCTGGGAACACGATATGTTTCCATTAATTTAGGCAAGTCCACAAACAAAACATATTTTAAAAGTATTTACACCTGTATAAAACTCTGATTCATATTTTACCCAAACTGGTTTGGTCCTAGCTTTTTCAGAGATTTCCTGCCCCAACCTCCTTGTAATACTCTAGCAATTGGGACCACTTGAGGGGCTGATTTAACAGCCCCATTTTAAACAGGCTGGGGCTAGCAGCAAGATCTCAACGAAGGGGTCCCTGGCTCTGTAAATGCCAACTATGTCAATGGAAAGACATCTACTGGTGTCAAGGAGAATTAGATCTTGTCCTTGATCTGCCAAAACCCATACTGGGTTACCTCCACAACATGCTGCAAAGATGTTGTAATTATCCAAAAACAAAACAAACATTTTTAAACAGGAAATTCAGATTTGGAGGTAAACTCTAAAAACTGAAATATGTTAAAATATGGAAATGCATAGTTGGGGCATCCAAACATTTATCTGTAATCTAATTGTATTATTAAAGGGCAAACTAATTTTTACAGATGCACTAGATTCCAAACACACCCCAACTTCATGGAGTCATTATCAAAGAGAAACTTTCAGTTATGAAGAACACGAGCAAAATGACCATTAATCTTTTTAAAAGGCTTCAAATTTAACCAATGCACAAGATTTTAGTGAGTTTAAACTGGGACTTTTTGTGTCTGAATTATTCGGTTAAGATAATTCAGGACAAAAAAAATATTGTCTGACACCCTGTCATAAATATGAAGGGAAGGGGGAGAGGGTCTGATGCAGTGCTATAAAATCCTCTTTCCAGTAAAGGGTTAAGAAATGCAGGTAGCCAGACTGACACCTGACCTGGCTGGCATCTGACCAATAAGGGGACAAGATACTTTCAAACTTTGGGAGGGGGGAAGTTTTAGTGTGTGTCTTTGTCTGAGAGAGAGTGATCTTGGAAGACAGAAGGAACCTGCAGAAAATCAAACCTCCCTTTTCTGAAGTAAGTTTAGATAGCATAGCGTATAGATTTCTGTTTATTTTGCTTGGTGTATCCCCTGTGTTAGAAAGGGGGGGGGGGGTTATTCATGGTTTTCTGGAACTTTAAGGTTTTGTCCAGAGGGGGAAATCTCTCTGAGTTTGGAAATAGTGTCCTGTAAAATAGTTACCATCCTGATTTTACAGAGATGATTTTACCTTCTTTATTTTTAATAAAATCCTTCTTTTAAGAAGCTGTTTTCTATGGTGTTAAAACCCAGGGGGTGGGTTTTTAGATCACTGTGTAACCAATTGGTTGGGAGATTGTTCTCAAGCTTCCCCAGGAAAGGGGGTGTACGGCTTGAGGGGGTATTTTGGGGGGGAGGAAAGTTCAAGTGATTCCTTTCCTGGATTCCTGTTAGACATTTGATGGTGGCAGTGAGAAGCGTTTCTTGGGGTGCAGGGAATTTTGTACCTTGGGGGGTTTAACCTAAGCTGGTAAAAATAAGTTTAGGGGCTCTGAATGCGGGTCCCCACGTCTTTACCCTAGAGTTTAGAGTGGGGAGGGAATCCTGACACACCCAGTCCGAAATTTCTTTAAAAAAAAAAATATTAAAATTTGGACCTTTTTACTAAACTAATTAGGGCTTGTCTAATGATGCAGCTGCATCACTGTAGCACTTTGTGAAGGCTGTACCTACACGGATGGGAGAGCTTCTCCTGTGAGCGTAAGTACTCCACCTCCCCAAGAGGCGGTAGCTGTATTGATGGGAGAAGCCCTCACAATTAACATAGCACTGACTAGATTGGGGGTTAGAGCAGTATAAACTGTTTTGCTCAGGGATGTGGACTTTCCACACCCGTGAGCGACATAGTAATACAGATAAATTTGTAGGGTAAACCAGGGATCCATGGATTTACTTTTAAAATGAGTACAGAGTGAATTTTCTAGCAAAGAATACATATTGTAATTTTGGGAGGATACTTTGTAAGTCAAAGTGGTTGAATCCCTGCTTTAGGCGGAAAAATCAACTCAATCTTATTGATGGAACTATGAAAGGCACTTCCATAATTACTGGATTTTGAGATAAAGCTCTGCCTATGAAAGGTCTCTGCCCAGGAGCCCTCTCAAACTTCTATTTAAAAAAAATGTATTCCACCACTAAAATAAGTATGCTTCTTGCATTTAATTAGTATCTTAATAGGTCTTTCAATTCCAGTTTTGGTACTTTAAGATTTAAAATTGTTAACTAGGACTTAAGCGGAACAGCACAAACACTAAAATAAATTTAATCACCATAAATACTTCCTATCTGTGTTAATGATAGACACACTTAGAAACAAAGACATTGCAGCTGTAATAATGGTGCTTTTTCGTCATCAAACACCAAAAACAACTACAGGACAACAGATTGAGTAGAGAATAAAAAATGCTAAATCAAAAACGTATGTTCGACTAGTGTCTTTTTCAAGTTACTATATCTTCCTATTCTGCCTTCTGATATTTTCCACACTGCCTTGCCTTTCCATCCAAAACACAGGGCTGGGGAGGCCACAATCCTTGGGGCTTTAATAAAATATCCTGCCAAAAATAAGTAATATAAATCCAACGTAAAATCAGGAAATATTCTTTTGAGTTACTGAAATTACAGTGTGGTCAAACAATTATACAATTGTATTAATTCATTGTAAACAGCGTAAAAACAAGAACATGGCCAAGTCTAGTAAAAATTTTGATTTACACTTATTGCATTTGATAGTTATTCAACATGTAATTTAAAGTGGTAAGCTTTTCTTAGCCAGAACACACACAAAATCAGAACTTCAAATACTGAACACACAAGAAAGGCTATACCAGGCCAGACGAATGGTTGAGTTCAGTATCCTGTCTTTTGACAGTGGCCAATGCCAGGTGCTTCAGAGGGAATGAACAGAACAGGTAATCAAGTGAGCCATCCTCTGTCACCCATTCCCAGCTTCTGGCAAACAGGTTAGGAACACCATCCCTGCCCATCTTGGCTAATAGTCATTGATGGACCTATCCTCCATGAACTTATCTAGTTCTTTTTCGAACCCTGGAATAGTCTTGGCCTTCACAACATCCTCTGGCAAAGAGTTCCACAGGTTGACTGTGCCCTGACTGAAGAAATACTTCTGGGGTGAAAAAAGATGATACAACTGAAGTCAGTAATCTCTGCTTTAAAAGTTACTAAATTTGGCTTCCTTACATTAAAGAGAGTTGATAACATTGAGGGTTTGAGATCGTCCACGTTAGATCGTAGGCACTGTTCAACACTCGGATGGTACACCTTTGACAGTTTACTCCCCAAGCTTACAGTTTCCATAAGTCTGAGGTCCTTCCCCCATAAACGCCATAGACTCAATTCCCTCCATTAAAGCCACTTACCTTTTTGCAGAAAAAAACATATTGAAATCTTCAAATTCTGCCAGTACTGCACAAAATGCAAAATGTCCTGGGCAAACAATCACTAATTAATATATACAGAGGAAGACTATGTAAAAGTTATATAATTATCTATGCTAGAATAGATATGTTGAGTACGTATGTATGTACACAATATTTTTAATAAAAAGGCATTATGAAAAAAGAATTGGAGTAGATAAAAATAGTTCAGCTTATGCTACATGTTTCCAATATGACCAAAGAGATTAAGGCTTTTACAAATATGTAAAAAAACTGGATACACAAATTCTTCAATAATGAAAGTTCAAGGCTTAGCACATATAAACTATGAAGGTACCCATTATAGTCACACATTGTTCTATCTTAATTCAGATACTCAGGGCTGGTCTTCACTATGGGGAGATCGACACTACTGCAATTGATGCAGCAGGGATCAATTTAGTGGATCTAGTGAAGATTCACATAGCTGGAGTAGCGTAACTTAGGTCAACTTACCCCCGTAGTGAAGACAAGCCCTTAGACTGTACATGTACAGTCTTAGACCATGATCCTGAAAACACAATCATCGCTGATGATGCGCTGGAGAGGTTTGAGTTGGGGGCTGAAGGTGATGGCTAGTGGTGTTCTGTTACAGGCCCAAGAAAGAAAGTAACAGAACGCCACTAGCCGTCACTTTCAGTCTCCAACTAAAACCTCTCAGGCGCATCATCAAAAGATCTACAACCTATCCCTCACTCTCCCAGATCTTGGGAGACAGGCCAATCCTCGCTTACAGACAGCCCCACAAACTGAAGCAAATACTCGCCAGCAACCACACAACAAAAACATTAACCCAGGAACCTATCCTTGCAACAAAGCCCGGTGCCAACTCTGTCCACATATCTATTCAAGTGACACCATCATAGGACCTAATCACATCAGCCACACCATCAGGGGCTCGTTCACCTGCACATCTGCCAATGTGATATATGCCATCATGTGCCGGCAATGCCCCTCTGCCATGTACATTGGCCAAACCGGACAGTCTCTATGCAAAAGAATAAATGGACACAAATCTGATGTCAGAAATCATAACATTCAAAAACCTGTAGGAGAACACTTAAATCTCTCTGGTCACTCAAACAGACCTAAAAGTGGAAATTCTTCAACAAAAAAAACTTCAAAAACAGACTACAACGAGAAACTGCAGAACTGGAATTAATTTGCAAACTGGATATCATTAAATTAGGCTTGAATAAAGACTGGGAGTGGCTGGGTCATTACACAAACTGATATCTGCTTCCCCATGCTAAGTTCTCCCCTGCTGTTGCTCACACCTTCTTATCAACTGTTTGAAATGGGCCATCCTGATTATCACTACAAAAGTGTTTTTTTCTCCTGCTGATAATAGCTCACCATAATTGATCAGTCTCTTAGAGTTGGTATGGCAACCCCCATCTTTTCATGTTGTGTGTGTGTGTGTGTGTGTGTGTGTGTGTGTATATATATATATATATATATATATATATATATATATATATATATACACACACACACACATATATATATATATATACACACACACACACTCACTCCTACTGTATGTTCCACTCTATGCATCTGATAAAGTGGGTTCTAGCCCACGAAAGCTTATGCCCAAATAAATGTGTTAGTCTCTAAGGTGTCACAAGTACTCCTCGTTCTTTTTATCAAAAGTTTTCACTGACACTTGTCAATATAAAACTTTGCCGCAAAAAGTTCTGCGCCTCTCGTTGAGGTGTTTTTATTTTGTCCACAAAGCAAGAGGAGTTTTGTCAGTAGAAGGAGCATTACAGCGTGTACACCTCCACTGTTTTGTCGATGAAAGTTGACTTTTATCGACAAAACTGTGCAGTGAAGACAAGGCCTAAGTCCCTCAAGACCATGAGAACAGATAGATGTCTCTCCATTTCATGTTTCTGTGTACTAAAACACAGGGTCTATGATCCAGCACTTTAGCACCACAAATAGAAAAGGACAGATTTAAAGGTAAATGTAGCTTTTGAAACAAATTTAAAATACTGAAAACAGAGATAAAGCAAGTGAGAACACTATTATTAAAATGTATCTTCATTTGTACTGTGGTAGCACCAGAGGCCTCAATCAGAATCAAGGCCCCATTGTGCTGGCCACTGTGGTGACACACACAGAGATGTAGCTCCTGACCCACCGAGCTTGGAACCTGAAAGTCTATAAGTCGTTTGCACTGTTTAAGTGCAAAGGTCAAATTGCATTCGGTAACTGATTAAATTGGATGTTGCCTATGAACCAAGCAGAATGAAAACTGCGTGAACACCAAAACCATTATGATGCAGTAAATTACTGCAAATGCTACTGAAGGAAGCCTCTGGCCTACGTTCATGCTTTATATAGGGTATTGTTTTTCAGATCCTCACGGAAAAAGAGTGAAGGGACATCTTTGCCCCAAAGAGTCTATATTTAACATGACACATCAAGCAAGTGTCATTAAGAGACAAAAAGAGAAGGTATGAGAAAAGGTAACTTACTCAACGAAGCATGCAGAAACCTTAACAGTTCCAATAATATGGAGGAGCAGTGTTCTTTCTCTCTTCTGGTTCCATGATAGTGAGGGATAATTGGCATTACTGGGGTTTATTTAATTGCTCAGGGAAAGCAAGGATGGTATAAAATGATTCTGAAGACAGAGATATGTAAACATCCTGATATGTTCAATGGAGTTCTACAATTGTGGGACCAACGACTAAACAAGCTCTGTCTCCAGCTCTCAACCGTCTTATTCCTGTTGTAAACAGCTATGCTGTTCCTGAGAAATGCAGTTGTCATGGAAGGTTTGGTTACAGACAGTTGGGTGGTGCCTCAGACAGCTTGATCCCAGCCCATGGAGAGGTCTGAAGATTAGAATCAGGATCTTGAACTTGGGCCAGTATTCAATGGAGAACCACAAATAGCACATGAGACCAGTTCTCCAAGACTGCACTGGCTCCCTCCTTGCTGCTTGTGGCCATTCAAGCAGTTTATTTTGATTTATAAAGCTCAGTGTGGTTTGTTCTTCACTACTGGAAACACTGCCTCACAACCTATGTGATATCATGACAGATGAAGCTAGAGTGGGTCACTTTAGGTCACAGTCCCTGAATCTGAATACTAGGGAACTGGAAGCCAGGCATCATCAATGGAGGGCCCTCAACTCTGGAATTTCCTAGCTCCATTATGCTGCTAGACAGAGTCCATGAACTTGCAAGGTCTAGTTCAGTTAGCACAGCTGGGAATGAGGCAGTCTGGGTTCTGTTCCTAACTGCCAGTGATCATCATGCAATTCTGGTCAAGTTATATTTTCTCTCTGCACCCCAGTCATCTCACCTGTAAAGTGGGAATAATATTTACTCATCTTTTCTAAGTGCTTTGGAAATCTCACACTGTTCATGCTTAGAACTGCAAATCACCATCATCATTTAGTCAGGTGTTTTCAGGAAATAGGGATCTATTTTGGGGTTGGCATCTGTTTACTTTGACAGTAGTTTAAAATATTCACAATTTATTAAGAGCACACTGTGTGATAGGCACGTTTTATAAATCCAGAAATAAAATAAATTTGATAACACTCAATATGGGAGAGAAAAACTAGGATATAACTGGGCTTGAATGGTATGGATTTTTGTTATGATAATAGCAGTGTGTAAGCACTCTGCTGGAACAGTGATACAAAGGATAAGAATACTCATAAGGACTCAGATTTGGTTTTTATTTTCTTTTAAAGTTATCTGTAAAGGAATATTGTTTTCTCTTTTACAATAATATTTTACAAATATTTAATGTTGCCTCTATAAATGCTCAAGAAAAAAAATTAGGAAAACTGAGTTACTAGATAGCAACAATAAGCCAAAATAAGATTTTTTTGGGTTTGTTTTTAAAAAAGGAGAGAGAGAGAGATAACTGGCTGGAAAATAAATGCAATGGATTATAGCAGAACTGATTTTTGTTACCATTAGATATTTTTTAAAGATTTCCTAACTCTAAAGGCAAATTAGTCAATTGCACATTCTAACTTGCTCCTAGTTAGAGCAGATGTTCCGCATATGACAGTTACCAATTCATATATCTGCTCACCTCTGTGTTTAAAGAGCAGAGTTAAAATAAATAAATTACCTGTGTTACCAACACCACTTCAGACAATTACAAGCAGCAGCAAGAGCCATTAGCACTGCCCACCTATGATACTCAAGTACCCACCCACAGACAGCTGGGATTCTTACCAGCCTGCTGTCCTCAGACCCTGACAGGTTGCACAACCTTTTTATCAGACTCTGGCTAGCAGGTATCTAATTAATTAAAAACCTACTACCTTCTCAGGCTTCAAAAGAGGAGAGAAAGCTTTCATTGTTTGCCCCACTTCCCAGTCCCAATGTCTATGGTCTGCTTTGAGGAGGCTGGAGGAAGTTTCCGCTAATCTAAGGGTATGGCTACACTTGCAGCTGTAGAGCGCTTTAAGTTAAACCAGCCTTCGGAGAGCGGAGTAGGGAAAGCGCTACAGTCTGTCCACACTGAGAGCTGAAAGAGCACTGATGTGGCCACATTTGCAGCACTTGCAGCTGCATTGGGAGCAGTGCATTATGGACAGCTATCCCAGCATTCAAGTGGCTGCAACATGCTTTTCAAATGGGGGGGGGGGGGGTGAGGTGGAGTGTGACAGTGAGTGTGAGGGGAGAGAGAGTGGGTTTTTGGGGTGCTGAGAGTGTGTCAGCACGCTATCTTGTAAGTTCAGACCCCCTTCCTTCCCCCGCCTCTCTCTCTCTCTCTCACTCAAAGCAAACAGCTTTTGGCACCCCCAAACAGAGCCCCCCTGCCTCTCACTCACTCAAAGCAAACATCAGCTGTTTGTTTTTTTCTCAGACCAGATAAGCAGCCGCTGTCAGAAATGGAGCTTTGACACGGCACTTCCGCGTCCTGAGTTCACAACAAAGACAAGAGAGACGGCTTCAGTTAAGAGGATTATGGGGCGTTTCCGGGGGTCAATCAGTGCGTAATAACATTACTCCTCGTTTACACTGGAGCTGCAGCGTCTCACCCAATACTGTTAATCCTCTCGGGGAGGTGGAGTACCAGGAGCGCTCCAGTGAGGGAGTTAGAGCGCTCTACATACCTTGCCAGCGTGGACGGGGAATAAGGTAGAGCGCTCTGGGAGGCTTTACTGTGGTATAAAGTGCAAGTGTATCCAAGGTCTAAGCCACTGCTCTATTTTAGGTTCTCCTTTGCTGTTAACACTGCCTTCTTCTA
The DNA here is from genome assembly GCA_033296515.1 of Macrochelys suwanniensis. Lineage (NCBI taxonomy): Eukaryota > Metazoa > Chordata > Testudines > Chelydridae > Macrochelys > Macrochelys suwanniensis. The sequence continues at coordinate 715,249 of CM065783.1, read as the reverse complement.
AGGCAATTTATCAGTTTCTTAAGCAGCACCATGAAACTTCATGGTTTTTGTCAGTTTCATGATTGCTCACAGTATTTGTAGATTTTCCAGTCCCACTTTCCTTTCTGGAGTCTGAATTTGTATGATTTGTAATACATGAAACATTTACAAAAGCTCTTGAACAATACTTATGTAATATTCTAGGTGAATTCAATCTATAAAAATGTTAGTGTTTTTTGTGCATTAATTATTCCAATGACTATAGAGGCTTTTCTTTCTAAAAAGTGATAAATTCAAATTGACAATCCTTCATGCAAGCCACTTTCTCCATCAGCCAACTAGGGCGTGGGTGGTATTTTTGTTTTACATGTCTTACCCAATATGTTATAAATATGCAAATCATTTAGATGTCTCTGAGCTATACTCATTCATCACAGGCCAAGTTTAATGCTGGACTGAAACTGCTCGTGTGAATTCTAGTTTCTGGCAGTTTTGAATGGAATACTACGGGCTACTGTCTATTTTCTGAACTACAGTAGAGATGTTGGGGGTAAGCAAGAAAAACTGTACAATTAAAATGTTTGCTGGTTAATATTCTTAGCTAAAGATAAAATAATGTTTAGTCCCTGAGTAGAGTCTGTTGGGTTATAACATATTCCTTTCCCAAGGTGACTAATCTGAGAATTGTTCATCCATGTGACATTAGCTAAATTGGGCTAGCAAATCTGCAGTATATAAAAGGATGTGTTACCTGCTTTTCATGGGTTCATTTGTACACTGTTTCAGTTCGGTATGTTAATCAAATTTTCTGAAAGGCTGCTACAGTTACATAAAACTGGATTTTGCATTTGACTATTTATTAAGATCTACAACTGTCACCCACAGCAGATACATTTCCACATATTTTAAATTTGCTTCTTTTTAAAATTCAAACTAAGATACTTTGGCCCTGTATTTGTTTCACAAATTAGAAAGGAAGTTAACCCAAAGTTACAAACAAAGAAAATGAGTCACATCAACATAATCATAGAATCATAGAATCTCAGGGTTGGAAGGGACCTCAGGAGGTCATAGAATCATAGAATCTCAGGGTTGGAAGGGACCTCAGGAGGTCATCTAGTCCAACCCCCTGCTCAAAGCAGGACCAAACCCAATTAGATCATCCCAGCCAGGGCTTTGTCAAGCCTGACCTTAAAAACATCTAAGGAAGGAGATTCCACCACCTCCCTAGATAACCCATTCCAGTGCTTCACCACCCTACTAGTGAAAAAGTTTTTCCTAATATCCAACCTAAACCTCCCCCTCTGCAACTTGAGACCATTACTCCTTGTTCTGTCATCTTCTACCACTGAGAACAGTCTAGATCCATCCTCTTTGGAACCCCCTTTCAGGTAGTTGAAAGCAGCTATCAAATCCCCCCTCATTCTTCTCTTCTGCAGGCTAAACAATCCCAGTTCTCTCAGCCTCTCCTCATAAGTCATGTGCTCGAGCCCCCTAATCATTTTTGTTGCCCTCCGTTGGACTCTTTCCAATTTATCCACATCCTTCTTGTAGCGTGGGGCCCAAAACTGGACACAGTACTCCAAATGAGGCCTCACCAGTGCCGAATAGAGGGGAACAATCACGTCCCTCGATCTGCTGGAAATGCCCCTACTTATACAGCCCAAAATGCCGTTAGCCTTCTTGGCAACAAGGGCACACTGTTGACTCATATTCAGCTTTTCGTCCACCGTAACCCCTAGGTCCTTTTCTGCAGAACTGCTGCCCAGCCATTCGGTCCCTAGTCTGTAGCAGTGCATGGGATTCTTCCGTCCTAAGTGCAGGACTCTGCACTTGTCCTTGTTGAACCTCATCAGATTTCTTTTGGCCCAATCCTCTAATTTGTCTAGGTCCCTCTGTATCCTGTCCCTACCCTCCAGCGTATCAACCACTCCTCCCAGTTTAGTGTCATCTGCAAACTTGCTAAGGGTGCAGTCCACACCATCCTCCAGATCGTTGATGAAGATATTGAACAAAACCGGCCCCAGCACCGACCCTTGGGGCACTCTACTTGATACCGGCTGCCAACTAGACATGGAGCCATTGATCACTACCCGTTGAGCACGACCATCCAGCCAGTTTTCTATCCACCTTACCGTCCATTCATCCAGCCCATACTTCCTTAACTTGCTGGCAAGAACACTGTGGGAGACTGTATCAAAAGCTTTGCTAAAGTCAAGAAATAGCACATCCACTGCTTTCCCCTCATCCACAGAGCCGGTTATCTCATCATAGAAGGCAATTAGGTTAGTCAGGCATGACTTGCCCTTGGTGAATCCATCCTGACTGTTCCTGATCACTTTCCCCTCCTTTAAGTGGTTCAGAATTGATTCCTTGAGGACCTGTTCCATGATTTTTCCAGGGACTGAGGTGAGACTGACTGGCCTGTAGTTCCCCGGATCTTCCTTCTTCCCTTTTTTAAAGATGGGCACTACATTAGCTTTTTTCCAGTCATCCGGGACCTCCCCCGATTGCCATGATTTGTCAAAGATAATGGCCAATGGCTCTGCAATCACATCGGCCAACTCCTTTAGCACCCTCGGATGCAGTGCATCCGGCCCCATGGACTTGTGTTCGTCCAGCTTTTCTAAATAGTCCCGAACTACTTCTTTCTCCACAGAGGGCTGGTCACCTCCTCCCCATACCGTGCTGCGGAGTGCAGCCATCTGGGAGCTGACCTTGTCTGTGAAGACAGAGGCAAAAAAAGCATTGAGTACACTAGCTTTCTCCACATCCTCTGTCACTAGGTTCCCTCCCTCATTCAGCAAGGGGCCCACACTTTCCTTGACTTTCTTCTTCTTGCTCACATACCTGAAGAAACCCTTCTTGTTACTCCTAACATCTCCGGCTAGCTGCAACTCCAAGTGTGATTTGGCCTTCCTAATTTCACTCCTGCATGCCTGAACAATATTTATATACTCCTCCCTGGTCACTTGTCCAATCTTCCACTTCTTGTAAGCTGCTTTTTTGTGTTTAAGACGAGCAAGGATTTCACTGTTAAGCCAAGCTGGTCGCCTGCCATATTTACTTTTCTTTCTACACCTCGGGATGGTTTGTTCCTGCAACCTCAATAAGGATTCTTTAAAATACAGCCAGCTTTCCTCGACTCCTTTCCCCCTCATGTTATTCTCCCAGGGGACCTTGCCCATCAGTTCCCTGAGGGAGTCAAAGTCTGCTTTTCTGAAGTCCAGGGTCTCTGTTCTACTGCTCTCCTTTCTTCCTTGTGTCAGGATCCTGAACTCAACCATCTCATGGTCACTGCCTCCCAGGTTCCCAGCCACTATTGCTTCCTCTACTATTTCCTCCCTGTTTGTGAGCAGCAGGTCAAGAAAAGCTTTTCCCCTAGTTGGTTCCTCCAGCACTTGCACCAGGAAATTGTCCCCTACACTTTCCAAAAACTTCCTGGATTGTCTGTGCACCGCTGTATTGCTCTCCCAGCAGATGTCGGGGTGATTAAAGTCACCCATGAGAACCAGGGCCTGTGATCTAGTAACTTCTGTTAGTTGCTGGAAGAAAGCCTCGTCCACCTCATCCCCCTGGTCTGGTGGTCTGTAGCAGACTGCCACCACGACATTACCCTTGTTGCTCCCACTTCTAAATTGAATCCAGAGACTCTCAGGTTTTTCTGCAGTTTCATACTGGAGCTCTGAGCAGTCATACTGCTCTCTTACATACAACGCAACTCCCCCACCTTTTCTGCCCTGCCTATCCTTCCTGAACAGTTTATATCCATCCATGACAGTACTCCAATCATCTAGTCCAACCCCCTGCTCAAAGCAGGACCAACCCCAACTAGATCATCCCAGCCAGGGCTTTGTCAAGCCTGACCTATCTGTTCAACCAACCTCTAATTTAAATAGTCACCGTTAAAATACGGTTTGTGTTTTTTATTTTTGCAGAGTACACAAGCAGGATCGTAACAATACTTGCACTTAAAAAATAAACTGAGACTTTTCTCCAAGTAGTCTTTGCTACCTCCTATAAAGCTCCTTCCTTGTCCCAATTCAGTTCTCACAAGACAAGTCCTGCTCCAGGGCCCCTCCCCAGAGCAACTTCTTCATTTGGTGTCAGTTATTTAAGCGTGTTAGGAGAGCTGTGTGTCCGTTTCCTTGTTTAGCTTTAGATTTGTGTTTTAAGAGGAGGTGCAGAAAGACAAGGTCTCACGAAACCCCCATCTCCGCGCAGCGCTTGATTTCTGCAGAAACGATTTTACACAGATTTCCTTCGTAAACTTGTGTCACTCCCTTCCCACCTAATGTTACTTTCCAGCTCCACAGCACTTCCTCGTTTGTAGGCTCTCGAAGCACTGTGCGATCCGTAACGCTCCCTCTGCCCTTCGCTCCAGCGGAACAATTCCGTGACCCACCGGAGAATGCGGTCGGTTCTCAGACACAGCCGCACGCTCCGTCAAGAGGGGCGCTTGTGAAACCCCCAGACAACACCGCCTTTGCCGCGCACTGCGGTGCCACCAGCACGCCTTTCCGCGAGGGCTAGGCAGCCCGCTGCCCGGCAGCCGGGGGGGCGGGGCGGGGCGGGGCGGGGCGGCTCCCCGAGGCCCAGCCGGCCGGAGGCCCAGCGCGGGGGACAGGCGGGTCTACCCCGGCCGCGCGTGCCCGCAAGGCGCGGGACGCCCCCTCGGGAAATGGAGGCGAGGCGGCGGGAGGGCCCCCGGCCCCGGAGCGGGAGCGCACGGGGACTCCGCAGCTCCGGCACGAGCCCGCTGCCTGCCGGGGCTCGGGGCCGCGCTGGGGCCGCCCCCGAACGGGCGCTCCGCGGGCTCAGGCAGCGCCCCGGACACGCGCTCACTGCCCCGGGCCCCCCGCCCCCGGGCCCCGCCCTCACCTGAAGCGGGGCGAGTCCTTCAGACACTCCTCGAAGTCCACGGCCACCTTCATCGTAGGGGCGACGGGCAGCGACCCCGGGCCGGCCAGAGAGGGGCGGGACTAGGCGCGCGGGGCGGGGCTCATGGCGGCTGGGGGCGGCCGCAGCCGTTGCTCCTGCGCGGCGCCCCGCTCGCTCTCCTCCCGTCGAAGAGACTGACAACCCAGCCAGCCAATCGGAAAGCGAACTGCACAGGCTTGGCCAATTCCGGGGAGACATAGGCGGGGCTTCCTGCTGCGCTGCCTACTAGGTGAGTGACACCTAGATTATCTAATCCTATCAGGAGCTGACCCGGCCTGGGCAATCAGCAGGCGATACTTCTACGCCCGCCCTACAGCAGTGACACGCAGGAAGAGACAGCCAATCACAGAACGCGACAGTGGGCTACTTCCTTATGCCGCCCTTTCTCGGTGAATGACAGCCACTCAAGCCAATGGAGATAGACAAAGTAAAAACGTAACAACTGCTCCCCCTTCGTGCCATCTTCTACTGCTGACTGACAGTGAGATCGACCAACCACAGAGGGGAAAAGCAGTAGGCGCGGCTTTGCAGCCACAGAGGAAGGATGAGAGGCTGGAGCGGGGCAGCGCGTCACGGGGCGGTGACTGCGCCCGTTGAGCCGACGTGGAGGGGGCGGAGATGAACCCCCGCCCGGCCCATGGCTCCCCACTGGCGGGGCGGGGCCTGGCTCCGGCTCCCTGCTTGGGCGGTAGAGCGCCTGCGCAGCCCCCGGGCCTGCGGAACTCCCTGCCGCAAGGCGCTGGCTGCCTGCAGAGCCCGGCGCTGGTGAGAGGGGCCGGGGACAGGCTCTGGGCGGCGGCCTCCGTGTCTCATGTTCTGAGCGACCTGTGCTCTGGGCCCCGCTGGCTTAGCTCAGCGCCCGGCCCCCAGCACCCCGCTACTGGGAGGGGGCAGCACAGCCAGGAATAAGCTGACCAGGCCCGGCCTAGGCCTGGCCATGCAGCATCAGATCAAGAGCCTTGTCATGCAGGAAACCGCCCTGGTGGACAGCATGGGCGTCTTCTAGAGCCGGGGCCCCCAGCTGTCCCATGGTCTGGGATTGGCACCTATTCGCCCCGTCCTGCTCTTTCACCGTTGCTACCTGCTAACCCTGGCTATAGGCACTTCTTGGGGTATGCGCCTTGCCACAGACCTTAAGGAGACCTGAGCCAGGAAGTAGCTGTCTAAGATCAGTTCCTTTTAAAAACCAGTCATTTAGGGGAAAGTCATGCCAGTTAACCAGAAAGCTGGACAAAAATAAGAAAGAAAAACTTGTAGCACCTTAGAGACTAACAAATTTATTTTAGCATAAGCTTTCGTGGGTTAGAACCCACTTCATCGGATGCATAGAATGAAACATACAGTAGACAGATATTTATACAGTCAGAGAAACATGATAAGGTGGAGGTGCATAGACCAACCTTAAGCGGCTAATTAATTGAGAGGAACCATAACAGCAGGGGAAGAAAAACCTTTGAAGTGATAAACAAGATGGTCACACAGGTGTGAATGAGGATCGTTAACTAAAGGGAAATAGATTCAATTAACGTAGTGGCCGAGCCAAAGCTGGGGAGCTGCAATTCACTGAAGTTGGCACCCCAGCTGAGGTTGCTGTGGTGTAGGGTTGCCAATCCTCCCCCATTGTCCTGGAATCTCCAGCAATTAAAGATTAATCTTTAATTAAAGATTGTCATGTGATGAAATCTCCAGGAATTCATCCAACCAAAGTTAACCATCCTACTGTGACAGAGCAATAACATTACACAGTAAGCAGCCCTATACAGTGTTATCCTACTACCCACAAACAGCAGCAGTAGTGCTAGACAAAAACCACAAGACAGACCCCAGTTACTTAAACCCTTTGAAGTCAGGAGATTCTTACCTGTGAACTACTTCCGTAAGAGTTAAAGAAGCAGATGCCCTGGTAGTACAGTATGTGACTAGTAACTGCTGTATTTTAAGAGCAGTGACTAAATATTTAACTACTGACAACCCATTAAGACAATGCTCCTGTAGTGATTTGACTCCCCCTAGGGAAGGGTTTACTCAAGCCTCTGGTCATAAAGAGAAATAGATGCAATTTTACTAGATTGCAAGGAAAATTGTAAATCGTGATGTTCAACTCATAGCAGAAAGCACCTGAGTCCCCTCAACTTTACTCTTTATTTTTATACTTTTAAAGCAGCCAAGACTTTATCTACATTAGTATTTGTGTGTTACATATACATGGAAGAAAAAAAACACCTTGGTTCAATTAACTGTTACACAATTCAGAATGTGATTTTGGGCAAATTGCTCAGTCTCTGGGTCAGTTTATCCCTCTGTATAATGAATATAGTAATCATTACCTCAGGTAGATATTGGAAAGCTTCCTTAATTGACAGCATAAGAATGGGCATACTGGTAAGAATCTAGCCCTATATCCTGTCTTCCGACAGTAGCTGCTGCCAGATGCTTCAGATGGAATGAACAAAACAGGGTAGTTTTCAAGCACTCCATCCCGTCATCCAGTCTCAGCTTCTGGCAGTCAGAGGCTTAGGACACCCAGAGCAAGGGCTTACATCCCTGCCCATCTTGGCTAATAGCCATTGATGGTGGACCTATCCTCTATGAACTTACCTAAGTTGGAATTAATGTTTTTATTCTAGTAAAGATCAGGGCATCCTTGTGCTATGCATTGTACAGACAAGTAACTCAAAGTCAGTCCCTGTCTTGGAGCCACCACGCTCTAGGATTCTGACAAGAGCAACAGCTTAACAACAGACAGAGTTGGGTAACACTACAGAAATACATGCTTGCATAATTAATAGTCAGTGTAAACAATGACAGTGCTAAGAACATTGAGATCCTCATTTCACATGGAAGCCGCTATAGCTGTGCAAAGTATTTCTACAAAGAAGCAGAATTTTCATGTCATTTTCTGCAGGGAAGCAAAGAAATTCTGTGGGGATGGGAGCGTTTTCTGTGGAGCACTGCAGAATTCCCCCAAGAGTAATTGTAGTAATAGATCAATTACCTATACCTGTGTTAGGATTCCTCTTGTTCCTAATACACTTTGAAAACTCTTCATTGTCCTTAACTTTGCTAGCCCTTCCTGTGTCATGTTGCACAATTTTAGCTTCTGATACTTATAGCTATCCATTTTTCTCTTTTTTTTTTTAAATAGCTGCTTTTATTTCCCCATGAGGTGGTTTTTTTTAATACTGGTTGACCCTTCTCTCCCAGTTGTGGCATTTTGGGCATTTAGTAAAGTATTCTTAAACAGTTCCTCATCATTCACATTTTTTTTTCTTTAGATTTCTTCTCCCAGCATCCATGGGAGGATAGATTAAAGAGACTGGGACTGTTCAGCAGGGAAAAGAGACAACTGAGAGGAGGAATATGAATGGTGCCGATAAAGCCAATAGGGAAGTGTTATTTACCCCTTCACATAACAGAAGATCAAGATCACCTAATGAAATAGGCACAAGGTTTAGAACAAACATAAGGAAGTATATTTTAACACAATGCACAGTCAACCTGTGGAACTCATTGCCAAGGGATGTTGTGAAGGCCAAAACTATAACCGTACAAAAAAGAACTAGATAAATTCATGGAGGATAGGTCCACCAATGGCTATTAACCATCTCATGCTCTGGGTATCTCTGGCCTCTAACAGACAGAAACTGGGACTGGAAGTCAGGGGATGGATCACTTGATGATTGCCTCTTCTGTTCATTTCCTCTGAAGCACCTGGCACCCCCACTGTCTGAAGACAGGATCCTGGGCTAGATGGACCTTTGGTCTGACCATTCTGACAGAATTCCCAACAAGGATTGTCTGTCTTCCTTGGATGGTTGGAAATCTCTTGTGGGTGCACTTGATTGTCTTCTGGGTTGGGCTTCGTAACCATCCAGGTCCCATACAACTCTCTATTCCATTAGATCAACCAAATCGTCAGAGATATTTTCTTCAGTTTCCATGCTAAGAACTTGATAATGATTGTACACTTCTACCTGTGTGTAATTCCTCCTGGTCCTGTTCTGTCTGGTGGTTGCAGCCTGCTCATCCTCATTTGCCTCTAGCAGTGCAGAATGCCACCTGGTCCTCTTGCATCTGGTGGTAAACTGCCCACCACACTCTCTGGTTCCCACACTCTGGTTCCTTAGTGGCCAGTTCCTTTCTTTCTTGAACCTGGGATTGTGATGCTTTCTGAATCAGGTTGTCCAAGTACTCCTTAACCTCTCTGATGCGCTATCATGTCTGTACTTTGTCCTTCCAGGCCACAAATCTTTTCTTCCAGCACAGCCCCCAGCTTGCACTTGGAGGAAATCCGTTCTGGCAGAAAAAACATGACATCTGTTGCAAGTCACATCCACTGTTCCATCTTCAAAACTCCTATCAGCCAGTCCCGTTCACCTGCTCAGAAATCTGCCTGGCAACTGACTTTTATACTAAGTCTTGCTTCTTAGCTCCACCCCTTCACTGACAGAGGGATTAATCATTCAGACTTCAAACATGGACTGATCAGAGACCCCCAGGTTCAAGTGACATGCTCCTCACAGAAACATGAACAGACCTCTCACTCAGCCTGCTTAGGGGCCCAATGCCCTAGCCACATGGCCCTCATGGAGTCAAAAACAACAAACAGAACACACAATTCACCAAGTCCTTGTACCTCTAAGCACAGGAACTATAGCTACTCCCTCCAATATGCCCATTTGCTCTTCCTTGCCTCCCATATGTACCATAAGGCAGAACTTAACATTCCTTGTGATAGTCCAGAACCTAGATCACTGCTTCACATATCTCCCATCTCAAATTTGTTGAGTGACTATACTGAGCTCAGTACATTTTTTCACTGTTGCATTAATTGCAGGGGAATGTGTGGGCCCAAAAAGTTAACAGTAATAGTTTTCAACAAGGTTCAAGATCCTGAGTACAAAGCTCTCAGGCCATTTAGTACCATGGCGCAAACACCATTAAAAAATGTAACTTTTTATTAAAGACACAGTACAGAAAAAGTAAAAACAGCTAGTCCATTTGAAATGTAAAGTATTAAGCAAGGCTTTAACTTAGGGCTAGTCTACACAGGCAAAGTTAAAGCGCTGGGAGTGTTTTTTCACACCCCTGAGCGAGAAAGTTGCAGCGCTGTAAATTGCCAGTGTAGACAAGCCCTTAGCAATAGCTCTTGTTCCCATTCCTTTTTGCTGTACATTGTCTTTAGGAAAAAACAATGATCGGTCTTTTAGATGGTATTAAGATGGCATTCTCTGTCCTTTTTGGGGAAATGAGAAAAAAGTTAGTTGAGATAGGCTAAGGCTGTTGTTAAAATCCAATCCTGTTTCCTAGAAAACAACAAGGCAAACGCACAAAAAGGGATTAAAAAGGACAGCAAAGATAGAAAATGCAGCTTCTGTCTAGTGCTGACTCTCGCATCCACACTACTGGAAAAGCACAAGTGTGACACATGGTGTCATTAGCCAATCCAAGACCCGCCAAAGTCCTACTTTCATCTGGCTGTTAGGGTATTCTTCTTAGCTGCCTCTCTGGTCCCCAGCTTGCAGCAGTGTTGTAAAATACACTATCTTGGCCAGCTAAGCCAGATTCTTATTAGACAGAAGGCAAAAGAAGAAAAACACAAAAGAAAAAATAAGGTGGAAAAGGAAAAAAAACATGCAAGGGAAGGGTAACAGCAGGAACCAAAGTCTTGCATTCCAGGTGGTATTTGGGATTTAGCTTGAGCGAGTGGAGGTAGTGATGTCATCTGGGTCCTTCTATTTCACAGATTCATATAATCCAAAGCCACAAGGGGCCACTGTAATCATCTAGTCTGATCTCCTGCATAGGAGCCCATAGAACTTGCTTAAAATAATTCCTAAAGCACATCTTTTACTATAACATCCAATCTTGACAAAAAAAAAAAAAATAGTGATGGAGAATCCACCACTGGTAAATTGTTCCATCAGTTAATTACTGTCACTGTTAAAAAAAATTGAACCTCATTTCCAGTAACTTCCAGCCATTAGATCGTGTTATACCTTTCCCTGCTAGGTTGAGGACCCCATTATCAAGTATTTGTTCCCCCGTTAGGTACTTCTAGATCGTGATCAAGTCACCTTTCGGCCCTGTCTGCACTGGCAGGTTTCTGCGCAGTAAAGCAGCTTTCTGCGCTGTAACTCCCGAGGTGTACACAATGCCAAGCCACTTAGTGCGCAGAAACTGCGCAGTTGCAGTACTGTAAAAAAACCACCCCGAGAGAGGTGTACAGCTTTCTGCGCCGCGGCTACAGCATGCGGTGCCAGTGTAGACACCATGGTGGATTACAGAGCTGCGATTGGCCTCCAGGAGGTGTCCCACAATGTCTGTTCTCGCCTCTCTGGTCATCGGGTTGAACTCTACTGCCCTGCCCTCAGGTGACCAACCGTCATCACCACCTTGTAAATTCCTTTGGAACTTTGAAAGTCCCCTTCCTGTTTGCTCGCAGATGGGTGCAGTGGTCTCAGCGCATGTAACGATGCTGGTTCTGGCGGTACCCAACTGTGAGTGCCAGTTCAGGACAAATTGCTTCAAACAGGGCAACTACAGCCCAAGGCTGGGGTTTTTCCACCTCTAAGGCAAACCAAACCAGCCAGACAGAGGAGACTTTAGTTTTACCCCACTGGCTAACCACAAGTCACACAAGCAATCCCCTTAGACACTCCAGTTTCCCAGTCTCACCACCAGTGCCACTCGTTATGCGGACAACTGGTCATGAAAACCAATGCCCCAGTAAAAGAAAAAAGGTCCTCCCGATCCCAATGGACCAAGCCCCCAGATCCAGGTCAATATACAAATCAGATCTCGCCCACAAATCACGCTGTTGCCAATCCTTTAGAATCTAAAATCTAAAGGTTTATTCATAAAAGGAAAAAGGTCTAGGTGAGAGCTAGAATTGGTTAAAAGGAATCAATTACATACAGTAATGGCAAAGTTCTTGGTTCAGGCTTGCAGTAAAGATGAAATAAGCTGCAGGTTCAAATCAAGTCTCTGGATTACATCCACAGCATGGATGGGTCTTTCAGTCCTTTGTTCAGCGCTTCCATTTGTAGAAAGGTTCCTCCAGAGATAAGCAGCAGGAATGAAGACAAAATGGAGATGAGGCCTTTTATAGCCTTTTATAGTTTCTTCCAGGTGTAAAGACACCTCTTTCCTTACTATGGAAAGTCACAGCAAAATGGAGTCTGGAGTCACATGGGCAAGTCTCTGCATACCTTACTGAATCATAAGGTGTGTCTGCCTCCTCTCAATGGGCTAATTGTATAGTCAATGGTCCTTAATGGGCCATCAGCATGCCTGGCAGAGCTGATAGCTTGTCCTGGGTCCCAGAAGCCCAGCCCCAGTTTGAAATACAGACATACAGTATAAAGCCATTGAACTACAGACAGTATAAAGCCAATATTCATAACTTCAACTACCAAACTGATACATGCATATAAATGGCATAATCATAACCAGCCAAGCATAACCCGGTCTTAGACACCTCATTTGACCCCCTTTATACAAGATTTGGTGCCACTACAGGACCTTGGTTGTAACAATGATCTATATGGTCCCAGTTATTGTCAATAACGTCACAGCGCATCTTTCCAGGTGCTCCATGCACCAGGCGATCCCCCACTTGGAGCAATGCCGAGCTGCTGGACCTCATCAACATTGGGGAAGAGGAGGCTGTCCAGTCCCAGCTGCGTTCCAGCTGTAGGAATTATGATACCGACGGACAGATTTCATGATGCCCGACAGAAAGGGGCCATGACACGGGAACACTGCAGTGCAGGATCAAAATGAAGGAGCTGCGGAAGGCCTACCACAAGGCGCGGGAGGCAAACCGCCTCTCCAGTACTATGCCCACGAGCTGCCGGTTCTACAAAAAGCTGGACGCAATACTCGACGGCGACCTCACCTCCACTGCAAAGGCCACTGTGATACTTCGGTGGTTCGTGTGCCAGTCGAGAGTGGACCGAGCCAGGAGAAAGAAATCTTGGACGACGATGTGGAGGGGCAGGGGAACCCCGAGGGAGAGGACGACTCAGAGGTCAGAGATGCATGCAGCCAGGAGCGCTTTTCTACCCCGGAGGAGGCTAGCCAGTCATAGCTGTCGGAACTTGGCGAAGCGCAAAGAGGAGAGGAGGCCCCTGGTAAGTGAACTTGATTTTGGGACTAGCTGAAGCGAGTTGTTGGGGGCAGGAGGGTTGCAGAAAGCAGGCTTGTGTCTGTGTGATGTGCGTACCACCACATGCCTAGTCTGAGCGGCGGAACAAGCTGTTGATTGACTCCATCTCTTCACGGGAATCTGCCTCAGAAATCTCCAGGAAACTCTCATGGAGATACTGGGTAATCCACCGCCGCAGGTTCTTTGGCAGAGCTGCTTTGTTTCTTGCCCCATGTATGGTAACTTTCCCACGCCACTGTGCCATCACGGGGGAGCAGGGCTGGAGACTATTGCCACACACAGGCGAGCTGCATAGGGGCTGGGGCGGAAGCCGCAGGCTTGGAGAAGACCCTCCCTTGATTCCCTGCTCACCCTCAGCAGCGAGATATCTTCCATAATGAACACAGCCGGAGAAAAATGTGGGGACAGGAATGATTATCAGGCCCCCCCATACACTGCTGGCTCTCCCCAAGAGCCACATGCCCAGGGTACAGCAGGGTCCCGGAGGAGTGATTTACCCTGCCCCTGCGGCTACTCACCATTTTGGGGGTTTTGTGGCTCATATGTGCTTGCCTGGGGTCAGCCAGTTAGTAACAGGTGTGAGAGTACTGTCTGCGTTTTAAATCACTGAATCAGTGGTCTGTGTTGCAAACAATACTGCTTTTGTAAAATGTTGCATTTTGGCTTCACGGAGATGACCTTGGGAGCCCAGCCTCCCTGCGCAGAATTAGAAAGCGGGCAAGAACTGAGGAGGACTTTCTGCATGACGTTATGATGCGCTCCACAGCCAAGAAACAGGAATTGAAGCAGTGGTGGGACAGCGAGAAGAGGGACCGAAAGGAGAATGTGGCATGCCAGAACGAAGCCACGGAGCAGCTCTTAAATGTTATGGAGTGCCAAGCGGGGACACTCCAGGCAATACTAGCTCTGCAAACCAAGCACCTCCGCGCCCGCCCTTCCCTGGAGCCACTGTCACAAAACTCTAGCCAGCACCAAGCAGAGGGCTGACACTTGCCAACATCAGAGGGAACACAAGAGCGCTAGGACTCGTTGATATTCAAGATTGGTCATGGAGTCACAAGAGAGTGAGGAACTAGCGCTCTCTCCCCCACGGGGAGCATGGGTGCTCTGCACATAAGCCCCGTCCTCTATGGGGGCTGCCAAAGGCGGCAGCCAGAGAGAAGTTGAGGTCCCCACCCTAAGGAGGGGGAGGGAGACATTCAGCCAGCTCTCTGAACACTGAGTAGGTCACTATGTTAAGCTGAAATAGAACAATGTTTTGCCTTTTACTGCTTTCCTTCATGTTGTCCAGACAGCTTTTCACTTCAGGTACATCAAATCCTGAACTTTCTCCCTGCCCCCCTGGACACTCCCAAAATTCTGGAGGACCTTAATGGTGATCCCACAACTGCAGTGAGTTTTAGTGCAGAATCCCCAGCCCCAACCTGAAAACAGGTGGATCCCCAGGGTAGAACATGACTGATAGTACCGTACAACATTGATTCAAAATTTACCACTACACAATGTACAGGACACAGAGGAATTAAAAACTGGCTGACAGATGTCACGAAGTAGTTTGCCCATGGGGATCTAATGGGGGTAGTCCTAGGGGAGTTTTACAGGGATTAGTAAGAGGCCTGACACTATTCAATGTTTTCATCAGTGATCCGGAAGTAAATATAAATCATTGCCAATAAAATTTGCAGATGACGAAGATTGGCAGAGTGGTAAATGATGAGGAGGATCCAGATCAATTGGTAAGCTGGGTCCATTCAAACAAAATGGGTTTTAGTACAGCAAAAAAATTAAAAATTATACATCTAGGAACAAGAAATGCAGGTCATCCCTACAGAATACAGGCCTGGAAAGCAATGATTTTGGAAAGGATTCAGGGGTCACAGCAGACTGTGGCAAAAAGGATTCATGCAATTCTTGGATACATAGAAAGAGGAGGGTAGGGATGTGGTATTTCCTCAGAACAAGGCACTGATGACACACTGGAATGCTGCATGCAGTTCTGGTGTCCATTATTTTAGAAAAGACGTTGAAAAATCGGAAAAGGTACAGAAAAGAGCCACAAAAATGATTCAAGGGCTGGAGAAAATGCCTTCCAGCGAAAGCCTGGAAGAAAGAACTCAATCTGTTCAGTTTATCAGAGATTGAGAGGTGACGACTTTTATGGGGAAAAATATTAAGAATTCTTTAATCTAGTAGAGAAAGTCATAACAAGAACCAAGGGCAGGAAGTTGAAGCCAGACAAATTCAAATATTAGAAATATGACACCGTGAGAGTGACTAACCATTGGAACAAACGACTGCGGGAAGTGGTGGATTCTCCATCTCTAGCTGTCTTCAAATCAGGAGTAGATGCCTTTCTGGAAGATGCTTTAGCTAAACAAGTTATTGGGTTCAACACAGCAGTATCTGGGTGAAATTTAATGACCAGGGCTGTACATAGGGGGACAGATGAGATTTTCTAATGCAGCAGTTCTCAACCGGGGTCCGCAGCCCCCAAGCCCCTCCCCCCGCTGCTGGGCCCTTGAGTTTTTATAGCATATTGGGGGGGCCTCTGAAAGAAGGCTGAGAACCCCTGGTCTAAAATTCCATTTGGTCTATAAATTCTATGCCTGTACCATGGGGCACCTCAGGTGCACTGCATTGCACCCACATAGGTTTTTCCAGTCAATTACCCAGACTAAATTGGTTCACAACCCTTAGAGGTTCTAATTTATTAAGTCTTTCCACAAAGTGTAACTCACTTTATTAGCTGTTCACCCGACTCTCGATCCATACAAGCATCCTGGCCAGCTCACACTGTGCTTGGGACACCGCCCCAACCCTCTGCCTGGAGCTGAGGTTGTACTGGGTCACCTCTTAAACAGGAGCCCCCAACTCTCCTCCTCTGAGCTGGGTTGTAATTTAGCCCATTGTAGGCCCTTAGCTTCTTCACTCTTCAGGCCCAGAGGATTCAGCAGGCCGCCTTCTCCTGGTGTCTGCACGGAGGCAGTTCACCCCAACTGATTGGGTGAGAGGGGAGCCTTGCCCCACCCACTCTGCAAGGCCCATGGCCCTAATCCCATAGAAACACAGTGACAAGATTTCCTCCCAAGCACCACTTATTCCCAGGACCGCTTCCTCTCAATATCGCCTAGGCACATGTGTGTGTTGAGTGTGTATACAGGTACCAGACTTTTCAAAAACTTAATGGGCCATGCCTTGTGACAGGGTGGGCTGATCCCTGTGGAGCAGACTACCATACACACTGTTTACCCCTACAAGCACCAATGATGAGGGATTAGCTTAAGGAAACAGAATCCAGTATGGTAGAAGGAGGCCACAATCCTCCACGCTGGGAGCAACAGCTGTAATGCTATAGGATAACCAGGCAGATCCCCCACCTGCATCAATATGGCCATAGCTAGGCAGCATGGTAGGTGCAGATGTACGTACAGAGGCTACCATATTGTTGGGATGGCAGAGAAGCTGCCATACAGACCATAACTCCACCTGGTATAACTCAGTGAGATACCATGTCATTGGGGGGAGGAAGGGTTAGTGACACTACAACACAATTATAAAGTAGGACTAAATATCCCCCTCTAATTTGTGGAGCTGGGGGAGCACCAACATCAATTTCAGTAGCCAGCTGTGATACCCAGATCTGACAAAAACTGCCAATTTTCTCTTTTAAAAACCCCTAGAAGTCAGAATCTGATATTCCTAATATTAGAAGGGAGCAGTGGTGGGTATAATTTACTTTGCATCTCACATTTAAGACTGGTTGTGAAGTGGGAAAAGCCACTAAATTTGAGACATTACTATGAAACAGCAACTATAAAAACAGGTTAAAATATTTGCAGGAAGAGGGCCTATACAAATCAAATAGTTTAACACAAGATACAAAGCTATGAAAAGAAATTCAGTTTTCAATAAACAATTCCATCAGTGGGTTAAAACCAAAAGAATGTTCTTAATGAACCATTTAAATGATGCCATTTGCAAATGAGAGTCTAGTATAAAGTTTATTTACAGAAACTTATTATTTCTCCAGCAACTGACATCTTGTATTCATTTTACAAACAAAAGGTTTAAAAAATAAATGTAGAAAATACTTATCATGCAAAGTTTTGCAGAACAGGTTCTTAGGAGCTCAATTCCCCAAGTAAATAGTCGTAACATTCTGTCTCTGCTTTTATACACCACATTGCAGTACTCAGCACCTGACAGCCACCATATTACAAGTCCCTAGCAATCTTACGATCTTCTTCCTATTAGACAAGCCAAGGAGACTTTTTCCCTTTTCCTCTCCTTTTCCCCACCCCTCAAAAGGTGGGCTATTTTTCAAGATGGCAGATTTACAACAAATGGCAGATACCTTGTACAGTTTTTTTAAAAAACTATATATACTGCATTGTAGTAATCACAAATTTTGAAACAAATTTACCTCATTTTAGCCTTTAAAATGTCTTGAGATAGTGGTGTGGATAAAGCCAAGTAATCCCAGCTTCTGGATTGAAACAACTTTTAAGAAACACCAACTTGTGCCCAAAGCAAATGAAATGAACCACCACGAGCAACAGAAAATATACACACAATATTTTATAGTGATGGCAAGTGTTAAAGATGATCCTCTATATTATATTTTCTTTACCAATAAAAACCCACTTAAGATAGATTTGTATTTCAGTTGTACTTAATTTATCCCTAATTGAGGTATCAGGGAGATCATGCACAGCTTGTTTTTGAAGAGCCCTTAGTCATCAAAGGGCCTACGTACCCAAAACAAGTTGCTCAAAGTTAATGAAAGCTAGGGGTGCATAAGGAATTCAAGATAACCCCTCCGCCAAGATGGTACAGCCCACCCATACCCAGTGTTTTATGGCTTGTCATGGAAAAAAAATTTTTAAGATCTACCTTTGTTTACTGAAAAGTAAACAATGCGTGTATATAAATAAAATCCTTCCCGGGTAGTACTGAGGATGCTAACAGCAGCACCTCCTTAGGGCATTGGCTGTAAATGAGATTCTGTGCAAGCAAGAATGGAAAGGGGGCGGGGGAGGGGGGGAGGAAGGGGCAAAAGAGAACAAGTGGCTTAAACTGCTCGCTCTTTGGCCCAATCTAGTCTATAGAAACTGCTATGGTTGACACTGAGTGATAGACAGCACATGCAACATTGAAACTGTAGCTTCACTGCTATGGAGTGGGTTAACACCATTCAGCAGCTGTTTAGCTCCTTTCTTGTAACTGGACAGTTTGTTCATAAGTAATGTCAACCCATCCACAGAGCGGCCCTGTAAATCTAACAAACCAACAATATAAATTGCCACATTTAGGAAGCTAGCAAGCTAGGAAGCTAGCAAGCATAGCAAAGAATTCCAACAGACACATCCTGGCTCTTATTTTGGCAGTGGAAGGAGAGGAGAGGGGAAGGAAGAGAACGCCATCCTTCATGGACACAGGTGTCTAGCAGTTAGTGCTTTCTTATATAAACGGATGCTAAAAATTCTCATCTGTCGAGAACTGGAGAGGGTCTAATCCTTGAGTGCTATGTGCCCTTTAACTCCTGTAGTTAATCAAGCCAATGGATGTCAGCTCCCACTAATCACCTCACCTATCATGGGAGCCCCGGCATCTCTCATGATTCAGCCAAAAATGACCAGAATCAAGTTTCAATCAATATTCTTGAAATTATAACATGATCTTTTTAAAAAAAAAAAAAAAAAAAAAGACTGACTGGAAAAACAGTAGCAAATAAAGCAACTATTTTTCATATAATCAAGCAAAAACAGATTTATCACACAATCTCTCCTTACTTCCAATTAATGGAAAAGACAATTATAGCCAGAAATCAAATCAGGCCTCCACCAAAATTATGAGATTTTTGTTTGCCTTTTTATGATTGAGCCTTTACGATTCACGTTTTCAAATTTTTATTCCACAACCATGAGGGCGAGACATTTTTTTATTTATCAATAATGAAAGTTGAGATTCTCACTAATCACACAAATCCAGGAGCTGGGGCTAAGAAATACTAAATATTATAAGAGCTGGCAACACAGCTATCTACAAAACAAGACATTAACCAGAGACTTAGGAATCCACACACTAATTTGGTATAGCTCACCCCCACACTTCTGGCAGAAGATTCAGTCTACTGAAACATTCCACGTGATTATATTTTTCCAGTGATAAATATGGCATTCTAGTGTTTCAGAAAAGCTCACACGTGAGTTCAAAATAATTGTAAAGTAACTTTTTCATTCTTTTATTCAGACTTCACAAATACAGTGGACAGGAAGTCATTTTAAAATAGGTCCATATAATTATGGACTTTTGGAACTTATCAAATTTAATTCAAATTTAAGATAAATACAGACATAATTGAATACAAAATATTACATGACCAACCTATAGCTTTAAGTGTACTTCATTTGCGGAATAAAACCAAGTACTACTCTGAATACTAGTACATCCACACCATAGTCAAGATCTTTTGAGTGGGATGTTATTGTTTACAGTAATCTGCAGGTTCAGTACTCTCTCTCCATCAGGGCTATAGAACCACACTCTTAACAGCACGTAAATTATACATTATATGACAATCTCCCTTCTATTCTTCCAAATAGCCTTCATCTTACAAAAGCAGCTGCTGCAAGTTACATTGGATCAGGAAACTTCTAAACCAGTGGTGTTCAATATACAGATTACAAGTCCCAAGGAGGAGTTAGGTCATCAGCAGTTACCTAGACAGAGTGGACGGCTGGCACAATACAAAGCTATGCCATTCCATCTCCATAGCACTGAAGTAGATTTGCTCAGACAAATACTTATCCTCAGATGCTAGCAGCATGAGTTCACATCATAGCAAGTTAGAAGGTGCAAAGGATTCTAAGGCAGATCTTAAGGGAATCAGTGGAGAGTGACGTTTGGGGGGCCTGAAGTGGAAAATATTGGAGAGAAGTTTTGAGATCTGAACAGATAAATAAAGTTCCAAAACCCATCCGTCCCCAAGGGAAGAGACCATCACAATTCGATGCAAAATCAAGGTCTGCACATCTCTAGTGTACAAATATCCCACCAGTTGTTAGTGTTGTCTTAGTCAGAAACTAGTAACTGATTCTAAACAGATTTCTTTTTAAACCACAAAAATAATGCAGCTCTTCTCTTATAAAGATTGAGAAAATAGGAGTCATGACATACTGACATCTAGATTAACAGGTCAAAAAAATTCTACAAAAAGTTACACTACTAAAATCATCCCTTTTTAACTGCTAAATTCAACTGATAGTACATATCAACCTGTTATTTGCTGTACTGCTTGGCTCTTGAATTCCAAAACCCTTCTACTACTACTACCACATCTAGAACAGTGTCAAATAAATAATCAACAAAACCAAAGATACTGATTTTTTTTGTATGTTTTAAAGCATGTGGAGTGACAATATGCGCTATGCAAGTTAATTTGTCTCAAATTTCTGGTTTGATGGATTATGAAGCAGTACTCTCCATGAAATACTAGGCACAAGAATAACCAGTTAGGCAGCTTTTCTGCCTAATATATGAGTCTCTAAAGTTAACATTCGTGGCAATACAACACTATCACTGATATGCCTCTCAATACTTAAGAGTTGCAAAACCATGAAGCACTGTGTAAGTTTGTAGCTTTGACAAGCAGTTACAGTTCTGGACAGATCTCTTCTATGCTGCGCACTCTATTCTCCAGCTGGTGACTAGTAGCATGTCCTGTATAACAGAAAGAAGGAGAGAGATGATAAAACAGATTTAAATATTCATGGTTTGAACCACATGCACTCACAAGGCCTTCCTTTGTTGCCACAAAGAGCAGAGGTAACATTTGGCAACCCTGACACATATTTGAGTCAGGATATGTCTACACTGCAATGTAAGCCCAGGGTTTGAACTCAGACTCAAGCCTACCCCACCCCCTTCTATCTACATACAAATTGTGCTAATCCAGGGTCCCAGGAGGGTCCAAGCCCAAGTCAAGCCAGGACCCAGGTTCAAGCCTTTAACTTTGCAGTGTAGATGAAGCAAATGAGTGTCGATTATCAAGCCCTAGGTTAACAAACCCAAGATCTGTTACCTCAAGTTCTACTAACCCTGGGCTTACGTTGCCGTGTAGACATACCCTCTGTAACCTGCACTTTTTCCTGGGATCTCAGCCACTACCAAAACCCTCCCAAATAGTTTCATCCTAAAATGCTGAAAAAACAGCACCTCTTAGCACATACACAGCATGTGAGAACACAGGATCCTTGCTGCACTACATGGGACCCTGATATACCCTACACAATTTCTGAGAAGGTACTCATTTGCAGAGCCCAAGATACAAAAGTCCTGAAACATAGGCATACTCATCACTTTTTAGCTCAATCTTTAATCCTGGGTGGACCTTCTATACAAGAGTTTTGAAATGAAGCAGCACAGTACTATAGTGAAAGGCTGCATAAATATAGTTACAATTAACACATGCCCTCAATTGCTATATTTCAGCCTCACCATGCTATATGAATTAAAGAAACTAGCACATCACCCATGACTTCTAAAATTTTCCTTAAAGGATTTCTGAATCAGACACACCAACATTTCAGCTCCATACAATATTACGGAAGAAACTTTTGCATTCAACACACACAATACAGCAAAAGAATGATTTTATTCCAACCCCGTAACTGTAACACCATCTTGCAAATCCCAGAGGGTTTAAGAACACATCAAAAAACAATGCTTCCCACTTACTATCTTGGCAGAATGCAGTCCTAAATAAGTATTAATTGATTCAAAGCAACTGTCTAGTGGCTAGAACAAACAAGAAAACTTAGAACCAAGAATAAGGACTTTTGTCTTTGATAAATGATTTGAAGAGCCCAATTTAAAAGGTATCCGGGAAAGTGTTAACAGCCTCCAAATGCCAAAAGGAGTCTGAGATACAAGGATAAAGTCTTTTGAGCAATCAAATGGGGGAGTGATATCATCCTTTGTGGAGCTGATATGAACTTTAAAAAAGAAAGGCTCCCCACCCTGACCCCTTTGCTGCAGGAAAAGGATTAGTCAAGCTGCCTACGCAGCCACATCTAACCTAAAAAACCTTGCTACAGGACAAAGCTTTGACTACAGTCACTAAACTAAATTTTCCACAGCTGCATGAATTCCATACAATGGAAGTTTGTGACTCAGTCCTGGGCAGATTTTAGATCTATAAAATAAAGTTTCCTGTGCTTAATAGGTTATGCAAAACAATACAGTGGTCTATTGTAGACTGACCAGAGTAAAAAAACCCAGTGTCCTTCACAGAAAAGTGACAATGCCTCCTATGAAGAGGGCCCATTTAGCCAACAAAAGTTGGGCACCTAGAACTTGACAGCCAAATATGCCAGGCTAATTAGACCACAGCAAGCCAGGTCAAGATGATCTCCCCTTTCAAAGACAGGAACAATCAGATTGGCATCCCACCTAGCCTTTTGGAAATAAGCCTATGTTGTGTAGCAGACAAACAGACCAGTGAGAACTGGAGCCCAAACTCAGAGCCCAGGCTATAAACCTCAGCAAGGACAAAAGCCTAACTAGGGGCCCTATTGTGTCTGGAGGGAAATCAATGAACAATTGCACTGGGAGCTGCCTATATGGCACCCAGTTCTATCCAGGACTCTGATCTGCGCAGAAGAGATTTCAGAGGGCACACAGCACAACTGTGGTTTTCCCATTTTATCTCTGGTATGAGTATTTTGGACCCAACATTTCCTATCCCTAAATCAGTCAAGCCAGATGTTCTCAAGTCCACCTTTTTGAAAACATGCCCACAAACGCAGAGTGAAGAATCCTTTGTTGTGAAAAGTCTGTGTGCCTTCCTAATGGATATAAAACCTAGTTAAGCAAGTTTTATCTCCTTTACATTTAAAAAGCCTGTACAAGATTTTTTAACTTTGTTTCCTCTTGCACTCAAATCGGAGTCGAGAGTTGATTTGGTTGGATTTAACCAGGTAGCAATGAGATCAGCCTACATTTCACATAAAGTGGCTTCAAAATGACTGACCAAAATCTACATCAGTAGAAGCCAAAAGATTATTGTTTAACAACTGAATTTGAGCCTTTGCTAGTTTAATAGAATGAGTCAACTGTGAAATACACGAATTCTTCCCCTAAAAAGAGCACGGAAAAAAAATCAGACTGAACTCAGATGTAGTATAAGATGGACGCAATAGAAAAATCTTAACAGAATAAAGTGAAATAGACAAAGGTGACACTGTATGTTTTATATCCTCTCTGATTATACTAGAGAGGAGAAAGTGATCATGACCTGGCCTAATTAACACCTTCTGTATGAAAAATTTAACTCAGCTGTTGGGGAATATTGATTAATCCTATTTCTAGCTGGAAAACTGGTCTCCCTGGAACATCCTTTATTGATAGTCCCTGGGGAGGGATAAGACCCATTTTGGATGAAAATTACGAAAGAAGATGCCCTAACTGGATCCTATGCTTACTTAACTTTTCCCTCGGAAAGAACGATCAGAGCCCCACAAAGGGATAAAAGACATCTCTAGAAGTAGTGTCCTGATCAGAACCCAAACAAGCATTGAAGTTACCAGCTATAAATTAATCTGTTGGGCAAACAGTCCATGAGGTAGAAATTCTCTCCTACAGATGATCCCAAAGGGAGTTTGTCTCAGGAAGCAGATACAAGTTTACTGACATCCAGGGAACCTTATCTTGTCTGAGGACCCTAACCAACAAACAGAAGCCACAGAGGGTAGACAGGACAATTCAGAAGGAATTGAAGTAATGCAGTATATAATCCTAAGGCAAATCTACACAACTAGTAATACCATGCTTTGCACTTAAAAAAAAAAAAAAAAAAAAAAAAAAAAGCACGACAAGGATAACCAGAATACCTGAAAGCAGGGTCACTTGACACCAGAAAGGAATGACTTAACAGTCTGGCCCACAAACACACAACAATCAAGCACAGAATAGGAAGGCATAAATGTACATTAGGTGGTCTGGCTGTTACTGAACTGGATTGACTACCTTCATCTCTCTCAGATAGTGCATAAGATCTCTCACAGCCTACAATTGATAGGGGCCACTCTTCAATTAGCAGGACCTAGGATGGAGCTTGAGTAAGACCGATATCTCTTTAAGACCTCAGTTCTGGTGACACAATTTCCTCACCTTTTGACAATGCAGAAAAAGGACATTGGACTGGTAGGGTTAAAACTCATTAGTCTTAGGATAAAACAGAAGGGCAGGAGTGGTATAAAAAAGGATGAAGGGATAGTCATGAACATAATGTCACGTTTGCCAATGGACTCTGCCACTCCCTGGAGTCCTAACCAAGAGGAAATGCTGAAGACACCGTTTTACTCAGCTTTTTCACAAAAGCACAGATGAAAAGTCCAGATCTTCAAACCCAAATATAACTGAATCAGCTTCCTAAAATAGACAAAGAGTCCTGTAGCACCTTATAGACTAACAGATATATTGGAGCATAAGCTTTCGTGGGCGAAGACCCACTTCATCAGACGAATGTGGTGGAAATTTCCAGAGGCAGGTATAAATATGCAGACCAGAATCAGGTTTGAGATAACAGACCCTACATAAAAGGATAAATGGACACAAATCAGATATTAGGAATGGCAATATACAAAAACCTGTGGGAGAACACTTCAATCTCCCTGGACACACAATAGCAGATTTAAAGATAGCCATCCTGCAGCAAAAAAACTTCAAGACCAGACTTCAAAGAGAAATTGCTGAGCTACAGTTTATTTGCAAATTTGACACCATCAGCTCAGGATTAAACAAAGACTGTGACTGGCTAGCCAACTACAAAAGCAGTTTCTCCTCTCTTGGTGTTCATACCTCCAGATCAGCTACTAGCAGTGGACCTCATCCTCCCTGATTGCATTAACCTTGTTATCTCAAACCTGATTCTGGCCTGCATATTTATACCTGCCTCTGAAAATTTCCACCACATGCGTCTGACGAAGTGTGTCTTTGCCCACGAAAGCTTATGCTCCAATATATCTGTTAGTCTATAAGGTGCTACAGGACTCTTTGTCGCTCTTGCAGATCCAGACTGACACGGCAACACCTTCCTAAGATAGAGACTTTAGACAGCCAAATCATTCCCCCAGGAGAGTAAGAGACACCCCACACTTACATACCATGGGAGAAGAGAAAAAAAAATTAGGAGACTCTGCTAGATCTATGTGCCATCTCACAGAAATGACAGATGAATGAGAAACCTCATCAAGCGACTCTCACTGGTATAATGTGAATTAAGTAAAGCCAAGGGCTCAACAGAAATTTGACTAAAAGCCAACACAGGAAAAAATACAGGATGTATCAGTTTCCTTACTAGCCAAAACAGAAGATGCCTTATCAGAAACTTTGGGTGGAGACTTATTATACGGACTCAGATTTTAAGCCCATAAGTAATTACTATGAAACTTAGTCTTACCTCCCACATAACAGACCACAGAATTTCACCCAGTATATCCAGCAATGGAAGAAGTTAGCCTTCCTTGCTATGTAAGTCTAATATATGCACGCTATAGAGCCTAACAATATGCAGCTGAACTAGAGTAGATCTTTTAGAAAGACATCAATGTAGGTACTCCTTCCAAGCTATTTGGACCCTGATCCAGAATTGTGAAACACTCTTATGAGTCCAAAGAGGCAGCCTTGGGAATAAGATCAATAGCAATTTGACTGAGTTCCAGAAAGAGATAGTCTAATAAATAATGACCAGTTACCCAACTGAACAGCGTGTCTAAAGCAAGGAAATTAACAAAGGTGGTAAAAATGCAAGGATGAAGTCCGTAGAACAGCAGCTATTTTAGCCCCGTGGTTGGAAATTTGTCCCAAATTTATGACTATGATGCAGTTTTCTTGTCCAAACAATGTTTTAAGGCGATATAGGATGACCTATAGGGATACCATCTCCAGTAGGCTCACTTCAACAACATGGGAGTTGGGAAGGGGGAGGAAGAGAGTTATTTTTATCTGAGAGTTTCTGGAAAAAAAAAAACTAGTTACTTACCTATACAGTAATTGCTGTTCTTTGAGATGTGTGTGCAGATACACATTCCACTGCAGGTATGTGTCTCTCCAAAGCACTGGAGTTGCTATTGCCAGCAGTACCACTAGGCGACGTCCGCGCCCCTACTCTCCTTGTACACCAAAATGAGGGCATAAAAGGGGTGTGATTGCTGTCTCCCTCTCTGCTTCCTGGCACCGCCATCTATCTAAATGTCTGAAGTAGAGGGGAAGATGGGAAGGTCATTGAATGTATACATGCACATCTCGAAGAACAAGAGTTACTGTACAGGTAAGTAACATTTTTTTCTCCTTTGAATGATTGGGCACATATATATTCCATTGCAGGTGACTCACCAGCAGTTCCTTCCCAGGGGCAGGACTGTGGATTGTATGAAAAGAGACAGTAACATTGATTTGCTGAAGTGGGCATCAACTCATGAAGATGGAGTAATAGCCTAGTGTCTCGAGACGGTACGTACAGATGACCACATTGCTGCCTTGCATAGATGTTCACTACATGAATGTTGCTCAGAAAAGCTGATGAAGTGGACTGAGCCCTTGTAGAGTGGGTTGTTATCCCTGGGAAAGGTGAGACTTTAGAAAGCTCATAGTAAAGTTAAATGCATTCCAAAATCCAATGGGAAATGTGTTGAGCTGTAACTGGTTGACATTTAACTGTCCCAGCACAGGCCACGAAGTCTGGGGAAGGATCTGAACTCCTTTGTGCAGTCCAAGTAGAATGCCACAGCTCAGTGAACATCCAAGGGGTAGTCTCTCTTTAGTTTTGGATATGTGCGGTTTCGGAAAAAATACTGGAAAATGGATGCTTTGATTAAGATGGAAATCTAACACTAGAATAAATGTAGGGTGCTACCTAAGAGAAAATTTCTCTTTATGGAAAACCATAAAAGGAAGAGCAGCTAGGAGAGCCTGAAGTTCTGAAACTCTCCTTGCAGATGTGACTTCCACCCAAAATGCTGTTTTGACAGATGATAGTGGTAAAGAAGTTGTTGCCAGAAGTAGAAGGGGGAATCCATTATTCTGTATAGGACTAGAGTGAGATCCCATGAAGTACTGGATCAAACAGAGAAGGGTAGAACGTTTGCTAGCTCAGTGGTTTTCAAACATTTTTCCTGGGGACCCAGTTGAAGAAAATTGCCGATGCCCATGACCCAACAGAGCTGGGAATGAGGGGTTTGGGAGGGACTCAAGGCTGGGGCAGAGGGTTGGGGTGCCAGGGTAAGGGCTGTGGGGTGGGGCCAGGAATGAGGGGTTCAGGGTGTGGGAGGGAGCTCAGGGCTGGGGCAGAGGATTGGGGTGCAGGAGGGGGTCAAGGTTCTGGGCTGGGGGTGCAGGCTCTGGGCTGGGGATGAGGGCTTTGGGGTGCAGGAGGGGCTGAGTTGAGGGGGGGCTCAGGGCTGGGGCAGGGGGTTGGGGTGTGGGAGGGAGTCAGGGCTCTGGGCTGGGGCCGAGGGGTTTGGGGTGCAGGCTCTGGGGTGGGGCTGGGGATGAGAGGTTTGGGGTGCAGGAAGGGGTTCTGGGTTGGGGGGGCTCAGGGCTGGGGTGCTGGGTTGGGGTGCAGTCTTACCGCCAGTGGCTCCCGGTCAGCGGCGCAGCCGGGATGCAGAGGTAGGCTTCCCGCCTGTCCTTGCACCATAGACCGTGCTGCGCCTGAAGTGCTGTGCGCCAATGGGAGTGTGGAGCCGGTGCTCGAGGCGGAGGTAGCATGCGGAGCCCATGGCCCCCCCGCCTAGAAGCCGGACCTGCTGCTGCCCGCTTCTGGGGTGGAGCACAGTGTCGGAGCAGGTAGGCACTAGCCTACCTTAACTGGGCAGCACTGCTGACAGGACTTTTAATGTCCCGGTCGGTGGTGCTGACCAGAGCAACCCAGTACCTGACATGCCGCAACCCAGTACTGGGTCGTGATCCCAACTTTGAAAAACTCTGGTCTAGATCCTTTAGAAAACTGGAAATCAAAAGGTGTGAAAAGATAGAAAAAACATTCACTGGGGATGTTCTGCAGAGACAGAAGCCAAGTGGACTCTTACTGAACTAACTAAAAGGCCAGATGATTTCAGAAACAAGAGGTAATCTAGTATGTGTCTAATTCCAGTGTAATGAGGCAATAACTGGTGAGATTCCACCCAGATCAAAAACCTCTTCCATTATGCAGCATAGGTGATTCTGGTAGAGTCCTTTCTTCTGCTCACCTCCAGTATTGCCCTGTCTTTTGTAGGCTCCAACAAGGGAGAAGGACGAGGGATGGTAGAAGGGGCTTCCCTAGAGGTCCCTGGTATGGGTGAAGGTGACCCCCTTTTAGATCCTACTGGAGTAGTCCAAGATACCCAGTACAGCTATTCTCTTGGAGGTATTCTAAACTTCACACCAATGTGGTGGGTGCCACACCAGGGCCTCCTTGTAAGAAAGCTAATCATAATTTTTAGATTTGGTATCCCTGGAGAGAGGTCTGCAATGTGACCTAGGAGACCTCAGAGAAGACACTGGTTTCTTGTGGCCCAAGTCTGAAGAGAAGATGTAACTCTCCTCAATAAACAGAGGAGATGTTCATGGAGCTCTCGATACTGCGCTAATGGCACGGACACAAAGGAAGCGTCTGAGGGAGCTCGCAGAAGTGATCAAGGCAGCTGAAATGCAGACAGACAGGTTGGTGTCAGTGGTGCTGGGAGAGAATGAAGAAGCCAGCGAAAGAGATGAAGCCGTGCTGGTAAACACGGACTGTGCAGACATTGACACCACTGGTGACGGATGCTGTAACAAGGGAGAGTCTGATACCTGCAAACACAAGAGGTCCTTCACTGCAAGGAAGGCCGGCTAAGTTGACTGCACCAAAGAGGTAATTTTTCAGCCACCTAAGCCGACAGTGCCAGAGTCAATGACAATAGTGAAGACACTGGTCTCGACGGTCTTTGTGAGCAATGGTACCTGCAACCAGACCTCAAAATCACCAGAGGATTTACTGGAGGCCCTTCTGTGAGATGAAGAGTGGGACTTTGACTGTCTGTGAGACTCAGATGTTGGAAGCTTACAGCACTTTGAGGAAACCACTGGTGATGATGAGGAGCGGTGTTTCTTTCTGAATTTTGGTCTCAAAGCTGTGCATGTTTTGTAGATGGAGAGTCCATCCTCTTGCGGTCAGGGTCCAGCTACGAAGACTTCTCTTTCTTTGTTGTGGTATGGAAGGAGGTACAAACTGAATGTCTCCCCCACCTAGACAAATTAAGCAGATTTTATACCTACCTATGACAGCGATCATGGTCCTGCAAGTGGCACATTGCTTAAACCCTGGGTATTTTTTCATGTTAAATTAATTAGGTCTTGAAACAACATACTATCTAACTATCCTAAACCATACTAGAACTATATAAAGCGAGAAGAACTCTTTAGAGAGGCTAGTGAACCAAAGCTAAATAGCTACGGGGAGCTCCAACTCTCACCATAGGTAGTAAGAAGGAACTGAGAGAGAAGTGGCGACAATGCACCTTTTATGGCCTCAGCTCAATACAGGAGAGTTTGGGCATGTGTGCCACTTCGTGGTACTGCTGGCAAAATCACCAACTCAAGTGCACTGAGTGTATACCTACAGTTGAATGTATATTTCCACAATCACTTGAAGAATAACCAAGAGCTGTTGCCTGCCTGTGGACCTATTAAATCTGAAAGCCTAATTGAGAGCTGTCAGTTCTCTTAACATTAGCCTCATTGCAGACAATTTTCGTTGGTTTAAGGAATTTAAGACAGGGACAAGTCATTTACTAACATAGGTTTGCTTCAAGTTCAGTCCCCTTTTATCATTCCTGCTCCCCAAATAACTATACATATAATCAGTTACTCAAGGGAGAACTTTCAATCCACTAGCAAAGATAAAAATCAAGAGTTATTTTTCTCTTGAAAATCCAATAATTAGGCAAACGGAGCAAAAGTGAATCAGATATTCAGCCTATTACGTAGAGATTAAAAGGTGATGAAGTATTTCACTGATTAGACAAAGTGATATAAAAGACAGAATAAACTAACCTGCAGAAAGTTAAGCAACAAGTTCACAAAAAGGAAAACTCAAGCTGAACTAGTTAGGAGAGTTACTGGACTGCTAAGCTGGTAAATAAAGTGTTAGAAACGTATACAGTTAATTGGGCACAAGCAGTCAGTCAAGAATTGATAATTACCAGATGCAGCTCAGAAATCAGATTATGAAGCAGGATGGAGTGATGTCAAACAGCAGAGATGGAAAAATGCTGCAAACGCGTGCCCTTCTTTCCCCTGGAGAGCGCAGCTGGGGAGCGGAGCTGCCTCCCTGCTTTATAGCAAGGAGCAGAAAGAAGATGGCAGCTTCAAGCCATGGAGAAAGGTCACAAAGATGCCTACTGGTGTCCTCCTTTCCCCTGGAGAGTGAAGCTCTAGTAAATAGCCATTATATGGCTTAGGATCATGCATTACTAGGGCGCTACCAAATTTACGGCCATGAAAAACGCGTCACGGACCGTGCAATCTCGTCTCCCCCCATGAAATCTGGTCTTTTGTGTGCTTTTACCCTATACCATACAGATTTCACGGGGGGAGACCAGCGTTTCTCAAACTGGGGGCCCTGACCCAAAAGGGAGTTGCAGGAGGGGTCACAAGGCTATTTTAGGGGGTTGCAGTATTGCCACCCTTACTTCTGCGCTGACTTCAGAGCTGGGCGGCCGGAGAATGGCAGCTGCAGGCCGGGAGCCCAGCTCTGAAGGCACAGCCACAGCTAGCAGCAGCGCAGACGTAAGGATGGCATGGGATGGTATTGCCACCCGTACTTCTGCACTGCTGCCTGCAGAGCTGGGTGGCCAGACAGTGGCAGCTGCTGACTGAGGGCCCAGCTCTGCAGGCAGCAGTGCAGAAGTACGGGTGGCAATACCATCCCGTGCCATCCTTACTTCAGATTGCTGCTAGTGGCAGCTCTGCAGTCAGAGCTGGACTGCCAGCCTGCAGCTGCCGCTCTCCAGCTGCCTAGCTCTGAAGGCAGCATCCATGCCAGCAGCAATGCAGAAGTAAGGGTAGCAGCACCGCAACCTCCCTATAACAACCCTGTGACCCTCCCCCAAAAACTTCTTTTTGAGTCAGGACCCCCCACAGTTACACCACCATGAAATTTCAGATTTAAATCGCTGAAATCATGAAATTTATGATTTTTTGAATCCTATGACCGTGAAATTGACCAAAATGGACCGTGAATTTGGTAGGGCCCTATGCATTACCATAGAAAGCTAAACAATCAATGGGTCTGAGAACAACATAAGATGACGCCCCAGGAGCAGTTATTGTGAGCTTTAGCCCCCCAATAATATATATTGATATCAAAATTTGTGATTTATAGCCAAGAATTGAAAATAGCAGTTGCCCAGTCACCTTTCCTGGGGAGGGTGGGAGCCTAAACAATTTCTGTGGAATTTCTCATTTTACAAAAGCCCGTAGTTTATACTGTTAGGAAGAAAACCTTCCAAATATCAACTAGATGTAAACTAACGCAGCCCTCTGCTACCCACAGCTTTGCCACGCAGCAGCTCAGCAAGGTTAAGGCTTCAGATTCATGGCTACTAGTCTTGCGAGCACCAGTGAAATGGGGGGGGGGGGGGGGGAAGAGAACATGTCAATTTCATAATGCCCACAGCTGTTTCAAAGAGCTGAGCTGCAGCAAAAGTAGGCACTATAGTTCTTAATGGGGAGGACACCTCAAAAACAGTCTGGGGGGAAGGAGCAGAGGAGTATAGTAGTGCAGACAAGAAGCTTAGAGACTGAAAGAGAAAGCATGCTCGCTCACACTCTCTCTCTCCTCCCAACAGCTAGAAGTGGGATGAAACTTCCTATTTATAAAAAACTGCTAGCCAGAAGCTGATAAAGAATGGAGCCCTGAAACAGATTCCATGAACAGCACCCAGCTAGAAATCACAGAACTCTTCCAGCAGGTGAGATGGCAGGGAGGCTGGGCTTCTCAGTGCAGATACAGAAATGTAAAGTCATTTTATAAAACAGGAAACCACATACCAATGTCCTAACTGCTTAGTTGCAAAGTTGCAGTAACGTAAGTGGAAAATTTTAGCTAGAATGGTAGAGACCTGCTCTGCTCTAACACTAGATTAGTACTTATGAGGTGTGGTGACAGCCCACAAGGTGGTATGGCAGCACAGTGGCAAGCAAGTGCAAAGAGACACTCCTACATGCCCAGTGCTTATTTTAGTCATCAGTACAGGTACTGCTCCCACCTCAGTAAAAGTACTGGCAGCTGCTGCAACAAGGGTCAGCTTGCTCAGTGAAAGTAGGACTGGCTGTAGAGAACTTCTGAAGTGTTTGAAACACATGGGTTTACTTGTCCATTGTGTCACCACGAAGGAGAACCCCTGGGTTTGGGACAGCAACAATACCAATTTGGTGTATTTCTAAAGCTAAGAACCTAGATGTCAAGATGGTGCCTAGATACAGGGCTGGCGCTTCCACTAGGCGACCCTAGGCGGTCGCCTAGGGCAGCAGGATTTGGGGGGCGGCATTTCACCGCCCTCTTTCGGCGGTGGCGACTCCCGGTGGCGATTCGGCGGCAATAAAAGTGGCCTCCAAGAATGCAGCTTCCGAGGAGCTGCTGGCGCCGGCGAGCTGCTGCGGGGGGGGGGGGGGGGAGCCACGGGCGGGGGGGGGGGGGGGGAGGAGGCTGGCTGCCGCAGGAGGGAGGGGCGGCGTTGGCTGCCGCGGGCGGGGAGTTAGCTGCTGCACGGGGGGGCGGCATTAGCTGGGGGGGGAGGGAGGGGCGCAGGGCTGGTGCAAGGAAGTTTCGCCTAGGGCGGGAAACTTCCTTGCACCGGCCCTGCCTACATACTACAATGATGGATGCTATATAAATATAGCATAGGGAAGGGGATAGTCTCAGCCTTAGTGGCTACAAATGGAGTGGAAGAGAAGGGTCAACCCCTTTGCTTTTCTGCACTTTCGGCAGTTCAAAGGACCACCATGCTTAAACATTCCTTTGACGATTAGCTGCTCACCGGGTTCAGGGGTTTCTGTACTCATGTTTTCTACATCTCCAGCATCGTGCATCTCTTGATCTTCATCATCATCATCCTCATCCTCATCCTCATCCTCCTCACCATGTAATTCTTTTGCAATTAGCTGCCTAGCCAATTTGATATTTCGTCCTTCGTTGTAATGCATTTTTCTCTTCATTTCGAACTGTTTCTTTTTTTCTGTGGAAAGAGCAGGAAAATATTCTTAGATATATTCTTACACTAGTTCTTTGGAAACATTCCGACATATCACTGTTTGCCAGATAGGAGCTACCTTTCCCAGAGTGTATGTAATCTTTATATCGTTTAAGTTATTGTATATTTTGAATTTAAAATGTTTTCTTTAAGTAATTCGTTTAAAATACTCTATGGAAGGATAGAGTGTTAGATGACCCTGTGTTAGCAAACTATAGCTTAGTGCTCTTCATTACTAGTTAAATTAACAATTAACAAGGTGGCCATAAAAATTTTGCCAAGTGAAAATAAGTCATCTCAGTGGAGTGGGGGCACAATTTACTCCTCGCATGCCCTTACTAAGGGATTATCTCTGTTTTGGGAAGATTTAGAGATACAGCCCCAGGAAATATGGAAAGAAGAACAATTTAAGAATTAGATTTGTTGCCACTTAATTACCAGTAAACACTTATTGTGGTGACACTAAGAAAAAAATCCTGACGTGTTTTAGTCAGCTTCTTCCCAAAAGAAGGAAATCTGAATGGATTTGAGGGTGTCTTAAAAGACTGACTGCTACTCACCAAACGTAAGTGACTAAATCTGGACCAAACAAAAACACATGGGAACTTTTCATTCAGGGAATGCAAAGGCATACCTGCCCCTATTAAATGATGCAAGACTAATTTCTCTTTAGTCCTATAGACAACTTGAACAAATCACTGCAGAGGCCAGCAGATCAAGCCCTAGAGCTGGCTTAACTTGCTTGCCAGCTAACTGCCAAGAGGCAGCTACCAGGGACGTATTTTCCCAACGTAGAAGAAAACCTCTTTCCACCCTTCCCTAAGATCCCAGCCTCTGAACATGTGCCATAGTTTTTCCCTATGAAACAGGTGCCTGGTTAGGGTATGACAATTCACCACAACCATATTAATCTTTGCTTCTTGGCAGCCCCAAGTACAGCTTCAATTTCCTTGTCAGAAGTGAAACTGAAAGTTCATACTCTAGAAGTGGGACCAGAAAAAACGAGAAATAGCAATACCTCTCTGCAGTCAACATCAAACACCTGGGTTTGAAACCCAAGATGTTTCACTGCTTGACCATTCTGTTAAAATGCTATAGTCCAAGTTGATTCAGAGTAGTGTCTGCTTTGAAGCTATACTGAGACAACCTACTGAGGAATCGCTATGGATACCCTGCTAGCTCACTCTTCCAGCTGCTTCATGGAATTACATTGGCTGGAAAGTGTAGTTGCTTTTCCTGCCCAAGTGTTATATAGATAGCAATAGACAGGTATTAGTGATAAAGTCTGGGGCTGTCAATCGTAGTTAACTCAAGCAATTAACGCAAAACAAATTAACTTGATAGAAAAATTAATCGCGATTAATCAGTTTTAATTGCAAATATTTGTAATAAACAATATAAAGTGAGCACTGTACACTTTGTATTCTGTGTTGTGACTCAAATCAACATATTTGAAAACGAAGAAAACACCCAAAAATATTTAAATAAATAGTATTCTATTACTGTTTAATAGTGCGATTAAAACTGCAATTAATTTTTTAATCATTTGACAGCCCTAATTAAGTTCAACTGAAAGGTGTGCAGATTAAGGGGTAACCTTCCAAAATAAAACCATCTCTGGGTCAATACACTAGCATTTGTGGAAACTACTCCCATACCCTTGTCTACAAGAGCTCCTCCAAGACAAGTGAGCATGATCTTTATGAACTTGCTCCCAGACTAGTCTAGTATCTGCAATTTAATCTAACCAAACTTGGAAGTATCCAAGTCAATAAAGAATCTAAGTCACCTCTAGAGAGCTGTTTCTCCATTTTCAGATCACAGCATCTTTCTAATGGATGGTACATCTCCTCCTCCTCAGATATTTCTTACTGAAAGAAACAAACTATTCAACAACAAAACAGAAAAAATAAAAGCTACCTCGTTCTTCAGGCGTTAACTCTTCATCCTCATCCTCCTCCTCCTCCTCCCTGCACTCTTCTTCTTGAGCTAGAATCTTGGGTCCTTTACCTTCAGCTGCCACTAACCTAACAAAAATGTACACGAAGACATGCTGAAGCAGAGTATCAACATCTCACAACAATTAAGTACTTAGCTTGTATGTATACATAAAAAAACCTTCTGGTATATATAAAGATACTTCTGTCCATCATTTAGGACTTGTGTCTCATGTTAAGTTCGAACTTACTCTGCAAAAGGTTTTGTTTTCAATGGTGTCGCTTGCATAGGAAGCTACTACTCAGCATGAGTAGTCATGGCAAAATCTAGCTCTTACTAAAAACAGTAGAATCATAGAATATCATGGTTGGAAGGGACCTCATGGTTGGAAGGGACCTTAGGAGGTCATCTAGTCCAACCCACTGCTCAAAGCAGGACCAATCCCCAATTTTTGCCCCAGGTCCCTAAATGGCCCCCTCAAGGATTGAACTCACAACCCTGGGTTTAGCAGGCCAATGCTCAAACCACTGAGCTATCCCTCCTCCCTCAGTAGCATCTACCCGAAACCAAGAAATTACTCCGAAGACAGACAATTTTAAAACTTTGTCAATATTCTATTGCCAACACCACTTACTTTTTAGCTAACACATCTGCTGTTACAGGTTCATTCGATTCTGAATCACTCACTGCATCTTCATCATCCTCTCCGACCATACTAGAAAGACAAACATGCAAGAGAATTAATTCTAAACTATCCCTGAAACATTTTGATCAGTAGTGCAGACATTAGACAACTTTACTTATTTCAGTTCAACTATTCCTTTAAAACTCAATTCCAGGTTTTTCTTTCTCTCATTTAAATATTTTGATGCAGTTTACCCTGCAGTGTAATCTACAGATAGAATTGCAAATATGTGTAAAGCTTAAAACATTTAAAGCTTCTCAAAATCAATTTATCCCCATTAAACATGCTACAAAATATTCAGCCTAAGCCTTTGTTTAAAACATGTAACATACTTCCAAATGTACCCTAAGTTACTGTGATCTCATCCAACATATCATTAACTCATCACTTAAAATTCATGAACTACCTGAAGCCTGTCATGCAGTCAGTTATAGTTCTAGTAGATACAGTATCATTCACAAGCTTAAGTATGCTTCTAAACTACTTAGGTGTCGTCAAGTATTCCATCATACTCAAGTTATTAAAGACTGTTTAAGTGAGTTTACCTATGGTAGGGAGTGCTTGGTTCATCTATTTTCATTAAACCATAGTCCTTGCCTGCTGGATGGTACGTAGCTAGGATGTTCATTTCATCCCACTTTTGGGACTTTTTACTGAAATGAGAAAACAAAGAGTTAGTTTCCCCATATGCTAAAAGACATTTTATTCTCTTTTGACAAGGAAGCAGAACATGCAGGTCCTCCTTTGGTTTCCATTCCCTGACATGTACAAATAGGGAAAGGTCAAGACAGATGCCTGGAAGATTCCTTGAATTAGGAAGCAAGGAAAAAACTAACAAAATATATTTTGAGACAAGCACTGTTATAAATGATAACTTCATATAGTTCTAGTGAGAGGTTTTCGATATTTTTGCAAAATAGATGTTAGACCGCTTTATAGTGCTCTGCTCTTAAGTATTTGCTAAATCTTAGTTATCATGTGTATATCAAGTGAAAGAAGTTGAAGGTCATGAGACTGGTAGCAATAGGTAATGAACCCAGATTGCTTAGAAATTGGAGATCCCTTTGTT
This sequence comes from Macrochelys suwanniensis, assembly GCA_033296515.1. Taxonomy (NCBI): domain Eukaryota; kingdom Metazoa; phylum Chordata; order Testudines; family Chelydridae; genus Macrochelys; species Macrochelys suwanniensis. Next base: position 678,188 of record CM065783.1, on the reverse strand, counting down.
TATATCCGTTGCAGACAGAACTATCTAGGAGATTTTCTAAAGGGCTTAGTCCTGTCAAGGTAAAAGGATAATGCCCTTCTGACATGGAGTGTATGTATGTAATGCCACATCTCCCTTATCCAAGTGTGGTTTAGGGAAGAAAATTGGAAGGTATATAGGTTGATTTATGTGGAAATCAGAGGATACCTTTGGTAAGAACTTGGGGTGAGGTTGCAACATGACCTTATCCTTAAAAAAATACTGTGAAGAGGGAAATATGCCATCAGAGTCCCTCTCTCCAACTCCTGAGCAAAAGAAATGGCTTCAAGAAAGGCAGTTTTCCAGACAAGTGCCGACAGGAGTAGGCAGCCATAGGTTTGACGGGTGGTCTTATAAGGCATATAAGCACCAAAGATTCCATATCAGAGTAGGGCAGTGGTCACCAAACAGTCACTCGTGATCGACTGGTCAATCCTGGGGACTCTCCCAGTCGATCGTGATTGTGTGCAGTGCAGCCGCTAGGCTTGCTCCCTGCCTGCTCCGGCCCCACACCGCTCCCAGAAGCGGCCAGTGTGGCTCCATGGGGGAGAGGTGGCAGGGGTCTCGGCACGCTGCTCCTGACTGCAAGCACCACCCCCGCAGCTCACAGTAGCCAGGAACGGGGAGCTTAGAAGTAGGTGGTATTATCACTGGAATAGGCCAAATTATTTTTGCAGGGTATAGCAGAGCCTCATTAATAGGTAGCGTGATGCAGGCAGATGACGACATATGCAGGATGTCAACCAGTTTATGCTGTGACAACCTCCTCAAGTGGAATTTCCAGAGAGTCTGCTATCCTTCTAATGAGGCCCTGGAAGTGTTTGAAATCATCAGCTAGGGATGATGGAGGCAGCATAACAGCTTTATCTGGAGATGAGGAAGAGCTATTAGTTGTTGGCGTGACCTCCTTGTGCATTCTTGCTTCCTGTTCCTCAAAGGTCTCTTTCTGTGCATCAGGTACCTTAGAGAGTGACAGAGGCTAGTGGGGATTGTCTGCCCTTCTCTCAGCAAGACACACTAGAGGCCCTGAAGAAGTCTTGTTGGTAAGCTGCCGTAGACTCACAGTATGGCCAATGACATGGTTCATATGGCATGGGTGGAGGCATTCCATACTAGCAGGATGGAGCATGACGATCTCTCTCAGTGGGATCATAGAACCACGGGGTTAGAAGGGACCGCAAGAGTGATATACTTTAACCCCCTTGTCAAGATGCAGGATTTGTTGTGTCTAAACCATTCGAGACAGATGGCTATCCAGTCTCTTTTTGAAAACCTCCAGTGAAGGAGATTACATGACTTCCCTAGGCAGTTGGTTCCACTGTCCTGCTGTTCTTAGAGTTAGGAAGTTTTTCCTGAGATTTAATCTAAATCTGCTGTGCTGTAGTTTGAACCCACTGCCTCTTGTTCTGCCCTCTGACAAGAAAGAGCAACTTTTCTCCATTTTTTATGGCAGCCTTTCAAGTATTTGAACACCGCTGCCATGTCCCCCTTTAATCTCCTCTTTTCCAAACTAAACATACCCAGTTCCTTCAGCCTTTGCTCATATGGCTTGTATTCCATCCCTTTGATTATCTTTATTGCTCACCTCTGAATTCTTTCCAGTTTCTCTACATCCTTTCTATGTCAGTGACCAAACTGGACACAGTACTCCAGCTGAGGCCTAACCAGAACCAAATACAGCAGTACTATCACCTCCTGTGACTTGCATGCTATGCCTCTGTCGGTCCCCAGCCTGTAGCAGTGCATGGAATTCTTCCGTCCTAAGTGCAGGACTCTGCACTTGTCCTTGTTGAACCTCAGGTGGTTTCTTTTGGCCCAATCCTCCAATTTGTCTAGGTCACTCTGGACCCTACCCCTACCCTCCAGCATATCTACCTCTCCCCCCAGCATAGTCATCCACGAAGTTGCTGAGCATGTAATCCATCCCATCATCCAGATCATTAATGAAGATGTTGAACAAAACCGGCCCCAGGACAGACCCCTGGGGCACTCCACTTGATACCGGCTGTCAACTAGATATTGAGTCGTTGATCACTACCCATTGAGCCCAATGATCTAGCCATCTTTCTATCCACCTTATAGTCCATTCATCCAATCCATACTTCTTTAACTTGCTGTCAAGAATACTGTGGGAGATCGTATCAAAAGCATTGCTAAGGTCAAGGTGTATCACATCCACCACTTTCCCCATATCCACAGAGCCAGTTATCTCATCATAGAAGGCAATCAGGTTGGTCAGGCATGACTTGCCCTTGGTGAATCCATGTTGACTGTTCCTGATCACCTTCCTCGCCTCCAAGTGCTTCAAAATGGATTCCTTGAGGACCTGCTCCATGAACCCTAACCCTAACCCTCCACAATTCGATGGTCCCTACCTGGACATTTTCCTTCAACAGGGAGAATGGACGAGAACACAACTTGCACCTCAAACTCCTTCTTCCCAGATCCACAGTCTGTAGTGACCTGCTCAAGGTCATTCTTGGCAGTATCACTGGTGCCCACATGGAGAAGTAGGAAGGGGTAGCGGCTCGAGGGCTTGATCAGTCTCGGTAGACACTCCGTCACATCCTGAATTCTAGCTCCAGGCAAGCAGCATACTTCTCAAGTTTCCCAGTCTGGACAGCAGTTGGATGATTCCGTCCCCCTTAGGAGGGAGTCCCTGACCACCACCACACGTCTCCTCCTCTTGGAAGTGGTGATCATGGAACCCACATTCCTAGGACAATGCATCCCATGCCTTCCGGTTGATGGGGGTTTCCTTCTGATCCCTTCCCTCAGATGACTCTTCCAAGCCATTCTCTCCGCCATACTACCTGTGCAGAGAGCCTGAAAACAATTATCTGCATTGGGGGTACATGGGTTCACCTCTTTCTTCTTCTGGAGGTCACATGCTGCCAATTTTCTTCCCCGTTCTGCACTGCCCTTTCTGATTCTTCAGCATGCTATGCCTGTAGTACCAAACGCTGACTACTATCCAGAAAGCCCTTGTTTTCTCTGATGCAATGGAGGGTTGATACTTGGGTCTCTAGTCCTTTAACCTTCTCTTCCAATATGGAGACCAGCCTGCACTTCGTACAGAGGAAGTCACTTCTATCCTCTGGGAGAAAGACATAATGGCATATCCTGTGCAGGTCACAACAACTGATCGCTCACTATCCATATTGTCTTCCTTCTAAGAGCCTCTTCAGGTGTTGTATTTACTGCTCACAGAAGCCTGAAAGGCAAAAACTGTGGGAACTCCCGCCAGGCAAACTCCCTCTGTTTGCTGCTTCTCCTCTGTTCACAGCTCACTTGGACAGATTTCACAATACCCAACAGAAAGGGGCCATGATGGGGACACACTGCAGTGCAGGGTCAAAGTGAAGGAGCTGCAGAACACCTACCACAAGGCACGGGAGGCAAACAGCCACTCCGGTGCTGCGCCCACGAGCTGCCAGTTCTACAAAGAGCTGGACGCAATACTCAACGGCGATCCCACCTTCACTGAGAAGGCCACTGTGATACTTTGGTGGTTCATGTGCCAGTCGAGAGTGGACCAAACCAGGAGGAGGAGATCTTGGACGACGATGTGGAGGGGCAGGGGAACCCAGAGGTAGAGGACGACTCGGAGGTCAGAGATGCATGCAGCCAGGAGCTCTTTTCTACCTTGGAGGAGGCTAGCCAGTCACAGCTGTCAGATCCTGGCGAAGCGCAAAGAGGAGAGGAGGCCCCTGGTAAGTGGACTTGATTTTAGGAATCGCTGAAGCGAGTTGTTGGGGGCAGGAGGGTTGCAGAAAGCAGGCTTGTGTCTGTGTGATGTGCGTACCACCACATGCCTAGTCTGAGCGGCGGAACAGGCTGTTGATTGACTCCATCACTTCACGGGAATCTGCCTCAGAAATCTCCAGGAAACTCTCATGGAGATACTGGGTAATCCACCGCCGCAGGTTCTTTGGCACAGCTGCTTTGTTTCTTGCCCCATTTACAGTAACTTTCCCACGCCACTGTGCCATCATGGGGGAGAGACCATTGCTGCCCACAGGCGAGCCACCTGGGGGCCAGGGCGGAAGCCAAAGTCTTGGAGAAGACCCTCCCTGGATTCCCTGATCACCCTCAGCAGCGAGATATCTTCCATAATGAACACAGCCGGAGGAAAATGTGGGGACAGGAATGATTTTCAGGCCCCCCATACAGTGCTGGCTGTCCCTGAGAGCCATGTGCCCAGTGTACAGTAGGGTCCAGGAACACTGATTTACACTGCTCCTGAGGCTACTCACCATTTGGGGGGTCTTGTGTCTCATGTATGCTTGCCTGGGGTCAGCCAGTTAGCGACAGGTATGTGAACAGTGGCTATGTTTTAAATCACTGAATCAGTGGTCTGTGTATTGCAAACAATACTGCTTCTGTAAAATGTTGCGTTTTGGCTTCACGGAGATGACCTTGGGTGCCCAGCCTCCTTCTTTGTTATTGCCGGCTGAACGGCTACGCAGAATTAGGAAGCATCCACAAAGAACTAAGGAGGACTTTCTGCGTGACGTTATGATGCACTCTGCAGCAGAAAAACAGGAATTGAAGGATGGCAGAACAGTGAGAAGAGGGACTGAAAGGAGAACGCGGCCTGCCAGAATGAAGCCACAGAGCAGCTCTTAAACGTTATCGAGCACCAAGCGGACATGCTCCAAACACTTCTAGCACTGCAAACTGAGCAGCTCCGCACCCACCCTCCCATGCAGCCGCTGTCACACAACTCGTTCCCATGCACCCCCCCAGACACCGTCAACACACTCTTATCAACTTCCTGGCTCCAGTATGTACCTGCAGCATTCCACTCCTCCCCCATCACAGTCCAGCACTGTGGACTTCCAGTACCCACAGCCCACAACACCCATCCCTCTGCAGTTTGGCCCTGCTAAAGTACAGTACCCACTGCATTGTACTCCAAAGGAGAAGGTTGGATATGATCCCTGGACATACACAAATCTTTAGCTGTCCCAGGACCCCACCTCCTCCTGGGACCTTCCCTTCCCCCATCCCCCTCAGTGCTGATGTGTTTTTTTGTTTGACTCTCTCCTCCGGTTGTTTTTTAATAAAAGAACTGTGTTGGTTTGAAAGCAATCTTTATTCTATTAACTGAAAGCAAACAGAGGGGGGGAGGGATAGCTCAGTGGTTTGAGCATTGGCCTGCTAAACCCAGGGTTGTGAGTTCAATCCTCCTCGAGGGGGCCATTTAGGAATCTGGAGCAAAAATCTGTCAGGGGACAGTACTTGGTCCTGTTAGTGAAGGCAGGGGACTGGACTCAATGATCTTAAAAGGTCCTTCCAGTTCTAGGATATTGGCATATCTCCATTTAAAAAAAAAATTTAAAAAATCCCTGCAAAGCAAGTGATACAATTATCTTAACCCTTCATATTGCATCATCTGCATCAATCACAATCACCTCCTAGCATTACAAGCATTGCACTCCCGAGCATAGCAACAAATATTATTGGCTTTCAGCTTCAAATTGCTGCCTCAAGGCATCCCTGATCCTTATGGCCCCACGCTGCACCCCTCTAATATCCCTGGTCTCTGGCTGCTGAAACTCAGCCTCCAGGTGCTGAGCCTCAGCAGTCCAGCCCTGAGTGAAGCTTTCACCCTTCCCTTCACAAATATTATGGAGCGTACAGCACACGGCTATAATAATAGGAATACTGTCATCGGCCAAGTCCAGCTTCCCATATAGGCAGCGCCAGCGGCCTTTAAATGGCCAAAAGCACACTCAACAATCATTCTGCACTTGCTCTGCCTGTTGTTGAACCGCTTCTTGCTGCTGTCAAGGTGCCTTATGTATGGCTTCATATGCCATGGCATTAAGGGCATTTCGACTTCCCCTACGGTGATCTTCTGGTCCAGGAAGAAAGTCCCTCCTTGCAGTTCCTGAACAGGCCAGTGTTCTGAAAGATGCGTACGTCATGCACCTTTCCGGACCAGCCTGCATTAATGTCTCTGAAACACCCACGGTGATCCACAAGCACTTGGAGAACCATTGAGAAATACTCCTTGCGATTAATGTACTTGGTGGGTAGGTGGTCTGGTGCCAGAATTGGAATGTGTGTGCCATCTATCACCCCTCTGCAGTTAGGGAAGGCCATTTGTGCAAAGCCATCCACAATGTCATGCACGTTGCCCAGAGTCACAGTTTTTCAGAGCAGGTTGCAATTAATGGCCCGGCACACTTCCGTCAACACAAGTCCAACAGTCAACTTTCCCACTCCAAACTGGTTAGCGACTGATCGGTAGCAGTCTGGAGTAGCCAGCTTCCACAGTGCAATCGCCACGCACTTCTCCAATGGCAGCTCTCATTCTCATGTCCTTGCGCTGCAGGGTTGGGGCAAGCTCATCGCACAGTCCCATGAAAATGGCTTTCCTCATGCGAAAGTTCTGCAGCCACTGCTCATCATCCCAGATGTGCATCACGATGTGATCCCACCACTCAGTGCTTGTTTCCCGAACCCAAAAGCAGCGTTCCACTGTGGTCAGCACCTCCGTGAATGCCACAAGCAATCTCACATCATAGCTAGTACGCATGGGGAGATCTATGTTGCACTCCTCTTGCCTCTGTAGTTTAAGGAATAACTCCACTGCCACTCATGACGTGTTAGTCAGAGCAAGCAGCTCTGGGATCCACTCCTGCACACCGAAGAGGCAGAGCGCGCAGTACGCAAACCGTTGAAAGATGGCGCCAAGTGCAGATGGAAGCACAGGGATTGCTGGGATGTGAAACAATGCATCACGGGGCATTGGGACAGGACCCAGGATGCCCCGTGACCCTCTCCGCCTTCCCACAACTCTTAGCAGCAGAAAAGGAAGACATGCTTTGTGGGATAGCTCTCCAGAGTGCACCACTACAAATACCGCTACAAGCGTGAACACACTATTGTGCAGTCAGCTGACAGTGTGAATGCACAACAGCAGTTTCCCTTCAGCGCTCTCTGAGCGGCACTGTAACTGCCAGTCCTGTAATTTTGCCAGTGTAGACACCCCCAGGGTTAAATCTATTAAGGAAATACAGTATAATAATATTCAATTTATTTATATGCCAGTGTTATTAACTTTTACCAGTCTGCAGCCATCTAAAGAATTGTGCCAACTGTGACAAAGTTCCTCCTCTACCTCGGTGGGTCCTGCGCTTATTGGTGGATTCTGCTTGCCTCAGAGATCTTCCCCTCTAGTAGAATCCACAGTCCAGGTTAATTCCTCCTGTGTCTAATCAGGAGTTGGGAGTTTTGGGGGGAACCCGGGCCCGCCCTCTACTCCGGGTTCCAACCCAGAGCCCTGTGGATTGCAGCGCTTACAACTCCCTGGGCTACTTCCCCATGGACTTCTCCCAACACCTTCTTTATCCTCGCCACAGGATCTTCCAGCAGTACGCCCTCTTACTCTCAGCTCCTAGTGCCTCTTGCTCCCAGCTCCTCACACACAACCTCCTTCCACAGCTCCTGACATGTGCCCCTCACTGACTCACTGGGAGGCTTTTGACTAGTTTCAGCCAGCCCCTGATTGGCTGCAGGTGGCTCAATCAACCTTCCTGCCTTCTGGAAAGTTCTTAATTGGCCCCAGGTGCCTTGATTAACCTGGAGCAACTGCCATAAGGTATCAGGGATTTGTTTAGCCTGGGTCTAACATACTGGTTCCTTATCACTTTCCTATAGCCCTCTGGCCTTGCCCCGTCACACAACTTGAACCTGGTCAAAAATGGTTAAGAACTGTTAAAAGAACTTTATGGAGAAAAATGTAAACTTTAAAATGCATAAACCTGCTGAGATGGGGCAGCAACATAACGGGAGGAAACTTGACGGGATCAGCACAGGAGCTGAGCTGTTTTAGACTGGTATGTCACTCTGAAACCAGGCTGACATAGATACGCTGGAAGAACATGACAAGGCATTTCAGTAGAAGCTAGCAGCAGAAGTTAGCAGCATGCACCGAATGAGTAAAACCAAGGGCTCATTAATGATGCTTTGTTAACTGTATATAATATACAATGTAACTGTTTACAATAAAGTACAAGATAAAGTTAATTTGCTACCATATAAGGTAAAAAACAAAAGAAATAACATGCAGTACATGGAAGACACGTGTTATACAAAGTAAAGGTGGCATGAAGTGATATAAAGCAAGAAAAAATGTCCTTTTATCACCACAGAGAAGTAAAAATTTGGTACAAGGGAGGTGACACTAATTGGTGCAGGATAAAAAATATTGAACAAGGGTCCACACCATGAAGTTACATGTGTGAGGGGTAGGGGCGGACTTAAGAGTGTTACCATTCAGAGTCCTGGAAAGCAATACAACCCATATGTTGTGGGAAATAGTTTGTTTTCCTTCCTCAACTTCTGCTGCAAGACAATGAGAAGGTCTGGGAAGCCCAAGACTTATTGCTAGTCGCACCTGGTGGACACTTACATGTCCAGGTAGAATGCCTTACAGACAGAGCTGCCAGCATGTGGGTTCAGCATGCGGGAACAGTCTCACTTGAGAGAAGTGACAGGAGTCCAGGGTAATGTGCTAAAATGGTTTGAATCCTTCCTAGAGGGATGCACCCAACAAGCAGTGATAGTAAACTGCACCACCACCACTAGACCCCTCATTCATGGGGTTCCACAAGGATCAAATCTCTCTCCAGTCCTTTTCAGCATCTATATGCAACCACTAGATGAACTGGTTAGACAACATGGACTCACGTGCCAGCAATATGGAGCTGACAGACAACTCTACCTATCATTCACAGTATGCGAGCACACCACTTCTGCCACCAAGATGGCACAATGCTCGATGAGATCAGTTGGCTGAAGCAGAACCTGAGAAAAACAGAAGATATGCTGGTGGGCAGAAGAAATAATTTTGAAGAGTTTGCAGCTATGGTGCACTCCTTAACGGAAAGTCCACATCCCCACTTGGTCAATTCAGTCCGTAGTCTAGAACTATTTCTAAATTCCTTGCTGACTCTGAGCTCTCACATTGCAATGTCCGTAAGTAATGCTTTCTAACATCTGGGACCAATGCTTTCCATCCTATCTTGTCAGATGAAGACCTAGCCTCAGTTATTCACACCTTTATCACTTCTTGGCTGGACTACAGCAAAGGGAAATACCTGAACACAAAACCTTCAGGACTTAGGAAACTCCAACTACTACAAACAGTTGCAGCGCATCTCCTCAGCAACACAGACTACCATCACACCTGTCATCTGCTCTCTTCACTGGCTTCTCACTGAATTTTGAATCAATTTCAAGGTCTCAGTCCTTATCTTCAAAGCACTCCACAGCCTGGGCCCAGCATACTTAAAAGACCATTTAATGGGTTAGGACAAAAACCATGGTCAACAACTTCACTCCTCTGGCACAATGGAACTCTTCTCCAGGGGTGATCCAAGACTGTGGAATAAACTACTCCAGAAACTAAGGACTAACACAAACCTCATCACTTTCCCCCCAACTGCAAAGGGCATTTCTTTGACCTTGCCTTCTCTAATCTAAACACACAGCAACAGGTAGATTTAAAAACAAACAAACAAAAAAACCTACAACGAAAACAAGACAACTCCACATGCTTCTCCCTCTGGAAAGAGAATGAGAGAACGAATATCACATAACATACATATAGAAAACACTCAGATACTAAGGAGACGAGTGTTATATAAAAACCTATATAGAGCAGAACATCACAGAGCAGACAAAGTACTATAGTGGTGATCACACCTGAATAACTGAAAATGTATCAGAAAAACCATAGAATGTTGTTTTGTGACTATGTAGCGGACATGTACATATTGCTTTAGGTTTATACCCACCAATTTATCATGTTGTACAATACTGCAGGGATAGTCAATAGGTGGACCGGGCTGGGGGAGGGGGGAGGGAGAGACATCCAGACTGCCTGATGTTTTTGAACAGACCCCAAAAATCTTTTTATTTGCTTATCATTATTGTTATTTTTATTATTATTTTCTCTGGAATCTGGACCTTAACTAGACCCTGCCCAAGAAACATGGATCTTGACAAAAAATAACTGACTACCCCTGCAGTACTGTGTGTGTATATATATATGATTAAGATTGTGACCTCCTTGGGGCACAGAATCTGTTTATGTATGTACAGTACCATGCACACCATTGGTACTCAATGACTTATAAGCCATCTTGATCTGTAAAGTGTTCACAGGTCTCTAGAGGTTCCTGGCAAGTCTTCAGTGTATATATCACCTTTACTTTTCAGAAACACTCTGAAATGAAATAAGTATAGGAGTTGTTTTAAAAGGACACTTTCAGAATAAACACCATGCATTTAAAGTGAATTATTTGCCTGTGCTACTAACACCACCTGACCCAAGACTCCTGAAGTTTAGCCATTTACATGGTTTGATTTTACATTTTCATCAACAAGGGCATAAAACCCAACTGATCCCTTAATGTCACCGGGCTTGGCGAGGAAAGGGGGCTGACTGGAGGAGAGCTCGCACGGGACAGCGCCAGCCCAAAGCGCCCACACACCAGCACCCAAGGACCATGGGCTAAGTGACAGTCACAGACTCCTCCAGCCCTCAAGGAGAAGAGGCTGCTGGCCTGCAGTGCCAGCCACGCTTCAACCCCTCCAACAACAAACTGGCCCTGGGTCTGCAGCTCCTGGGATGGTGGGGGGCCTCCAGCGCCCAGGACAGGCTACTCCAGCGCTCCCCATCAGCTCCTGGGGGGGGAGGAGAAAAAAGGGAGCTGCCCACAGGATGTCCCTCCCACGCCCAGCACATGCTGCTTCGGGGGGGGGGGGCCCGCAGAGGGGGCTCCAGCGCTCCCCATCAGCTCCTGGGGGGGGGGGGGAAGAGAAGGGGGCTGCTCCCGGGTAGGGTGACCAGACAGCAAATGTGAAAAATCGGGACAGGGGTGGGGGGGTCATAGGAGCCTATATAGGAAAAAGACCCAAAATCGGGACTGTCCCTATAAAACCGGGACATCTGGTCACCCTACTTCCGGGGGGGGGGGGGCGGCGCCTAACACTGGCTGCTCCCTGCGGGAGGGGTCGGGGGGGGGGGGGGGGGGGGCTGCCTGCCTGCCCGCCCGGGGTGGGGGGCGGGCCCTCCGGCTCTCCGACCCCTGCCCTGGGCTACCCTACGGCCCTGGCGGGAGACGGGACCCTGCTCCCTGCCGCGACTCACCCCAGCTCGTCCTCGAAGGGCCCGGGCGCGGGGCTGGGGCGGCGCGGGGGCGGCGCCGGAGCCGGAGGCTGCGCGCTGCTCGGAAGGCCGCTGCCGCCTGAGCCCCGCTTCTTCAGGATGCTTTTGATGGGCCCGCGCCCCGCCGCGCCCGACGTGGAGGGGGCCGGGGCAGGGGCCGCCATGGCCGGGCCTCTCACGCGGGGACCGGGGCGGCTCCGGGGGCCCCGCGCCGCTTCGCTCAGTCACGGCCAACGCCAGGCGCCACTGAACAGCCGCCCGTGCCGCCCGGCCAGTGCGCATGCGCCCGGGATGCCAGGCCTGCGCAGCGAGGACGCGCGCGCCGCAGCCCACGGCTCCGTCACAATCGGCGAGGGGCGGGGCCGGGCGCGTGGGGGCGGAGCTATGAGCGCTCCGACGGCCCCGATCGCGACCGTTGGCGGTATCGCCATTCCTACTCCGTGCGCCACCGCCCCCGCAACAACGAGCTGCCCCCTCACAACGCGCGCGCCCCCGGGAAGGAGCTGCCCCGCCCCCACGAGCTGCCCCCTCAGAACGCGCGCGGCCCGGGAAATGAGCTGCCCCCTCCGAACGCGCGCGCCCCCGGGAAGGAGCTGCCCCTCCCCCACGAGCTGCCCCCTCAGAACGCGCGCGCCCCCGGGAAGGAGCTGCCCCGCCCCCACGAGCTGCCCCCTCAGAACGCGCGCGGCCCGGGAAATGCGCTGCCCCCTCCGAACGCGCGCGGCCCGGGAAGGAGCTGCCCCGCCCCCACGAGCTGCCCCCTCCGAACGCGCGCGGCCCGGGAAGGAGCTGCCCCTCCCCCACGAGCTGCCCCCTCAGAACGCGCGCGGCCCGGGAATGAGCTGTCCCGCCCCCACGAGCTGCCCCCTCAGGACGCGCGTGCACGCCGGGAATGAGCTGCCCCGCCCCCACGAGCTGCCCCTCAGAACACGTGCACCCCGGGAATGAGCTGCCCCGCCCCCACGAGCTGCCCCTCAGAACTGTGCACCCCGGGAATGAGCTGCCCCGCCCCCACGAGCTGCCCCTCAGAACGCGCGCGGCCCGGGAATGAGCTGCCCCGCCCCCACGAGCTGCCCCTCAGAACGCGCGCGGCCCGGGAATGAGCTGCCCCGCCCCCACGAGCTGCCCCTCAGAACGCGCGCGGCCCGGGAATGAGCTGCCCCGCCCCCACGAGCTGCCCCTCAGAACGCGCGCGGCCCGGGAATGAGCTGCCCCGCCCCCACGAGCTGCCCCTCAGAACTGTGCACCCAGGGACTGAGCTGCCCCCTGAGGACAAGTCCCCCTCCGCAGTAGGTAGCGCCGGGTGTGATGGTGAGGGAGTAAGGCCGGCCTCACTACAGGGGAGGCGGAGTTCATGGCACTGCACGTGCCCCTCAGGCTGCAGCTGAACTGACCCTGCAGGGCCCTTTCCACCCCGGGGGGCCCAGGACACGTACTCCTGGGGGAATTCTGTGCCACTGCGCCTGTGCAGTATTCACGTCCTCTGCAGATTTCTTTACTTCCCCACAGAAAAATGACTGTGACAGGGAAGCAAAGGGAAGCCACAAGAGCGGTCATATGACCCGCCCCCGCAGTATGTCTCGGTGCCCAGGGCAGCCAGCAGAGAGGTAAATCACCGGCGGGGCAAGGGGCAGGACTGGGAAAGACCCAGCTGGTGCCTCCTACCCTGCCGAGCTCTATCCCTCCCACACCCAGACCCTCATGCTGAGCCCCAAACACCTTCACCCTGGACCTGCAGAATCCCATTACCATTGCACCCAGAATCCCTCAATAAGCCCCTGTGTATCCAGATCTCCCCCACATCTGGATGCCTACACCCAGATTGCCCCACACAGAAGAACCCTCTAAACCTACACCTGGATCCCCCACATTAAGCCCCTCCACACTTGGATCCTGCCTTGCTGAGCTGCCTGCCCACGCGTGGTCACTTGGCATGGAGGGGTATGGCCCTGGGGTGTTTCTGGGGCAGGCCCAGTCCTTGCACTGTGTCAGGGATGGGTGCAGCCTCACCGCTGAGTCCATCTCCTGGGGAGGAGCTGCACAGTGATCTCCCACCTCTGTGCAGCCAGTGGCCTGTGCTTCCCAATGTCATGCTGGAGCCTTCACGTTTATTTGACAAATAAAATTTGCAGAATTTTAAAATGTGTGCAGAATTTTTAATTTTTTGGTGCAGAATGCCCTCAGGAATAGACAAAATGTGCTGGGGGCAGTAGTGTCCTACACGGTCAGTGTCCTGGGCTCCAGCCCTCCCCTGCATACCCCTCTGGGCACAGGCTCATCTAGGGTTGGCAACTTTCCAATTGCAAAAAACAACACCCCTCCCCTGTCCCTTCCCGAGGCCCTGCCCTCACTCACTCCATCCCCCCTCCCTCCATCAAAGTTCGGGATGTGGGCTCCACGCGGCGCTTACCTCAGGCAGCTCCCGGAAGCAGTGGCATGCCCCCCATCCAGTTCCTACGTGCAGGCGTGGCCAGGCGACTCTGCGCACGTGCCCCTGCAGGCGCTGCCCCTGCAGCTCTCATTGGCTGTGGTTCCCGGCCAATGGCAGCTGCGGAGCCGGCACTGTGAATAAGGGTGGGATGATTACAAAGAGTGGATGGGTTAGCTTGCTATGTTACTGTGACTCAGTAGAGGGAGATATTGCTTGGCAATTGAGTGTATTTCTCAAAGAAATCAAGCGTAACAGGAGTGGTGTATGTAAGACACAGGAGGTAATGGCCCTACTCTACTCAGGCCAGTGAGGCCTGTGTCCAGTTCTGGGTGCAACACTTTAGGAAATATGTGGACAAACTGGAGAGAGTCCAGAGAGCAGCAATACAAATGATCAAAGGTTTAGAAAATCTGATTTACGAGGAAAGGTTAAAAGAACTGGGTCTGTTTAGCTTTGAGAAAAGCAGACCGAGGGGGGACCTGATAACTGCCCTCAGATACGTTAAGGGCTGTTATAAAGAGGACAGTGATTGAATGTTCTCCATGTCCACTGAAGATAGAACAAGAAATAATGGGATTAATCTGCAGCAAGAGAGATTGAAGTTAGATATTAGGAAAAACTTTCTAACTATAAGGGTAGTTAAGCTCTGGAAGAGGCTTCCCAGGGAAGCTGTGGAATCCCCATCACTGGGGGGTTTTAAGAACAGGTTGAACAAACACCTGTCAGGGCTGGTCCAGGTTTAGTTGGACCTGCCTGAGTGCAGGGGGCTGGACTTGAGGATTTCTTGAGGTCACTTTCAGCTCTACCTTTCTATGATTCTGTGTAGGATTTTTCCTGGGTGTCTGGCTGGTGACTCTTGCCCACATGCTCAGGGTTCAGCTGATCGCCATATTTGGGGTCGGGAAGGAATTTTCCTCCAGGGTAGATTGGCAGAGGCCCTGGAGGTTTTTCGCCTTCCTCTGCAGCATGGGGCACAGGTCATTTGCTGGAGGATTCTCTGCATCTTGAAGTCTTTAAACCATGATTTGAGGACTTCAATAGCTGAGACATAGGTGAGAGGATTATTGCAGGAGTGGGTGGGTGAGATTCTGTGGCCTGCATTGTGCAGGAGGTCAGACTAGATGATCATAATGGTCCCTTCTGACCTTAAAGTCTATGAGTCTATGAGTAGGAGGAAAAACCCCAAAGAGATATTGTTGAAACAAGTTCAGTAAAGCCAGATAAATTAAATAAGGACATTGTGGATCATTGTATCCCATGGAGTTAAAATTCAGAACTGCAGCTAGAAGAGGCTCCATTACCTTTCTCAGACGTACAGGGAGGCCGTGGAGCTCTATTTCTGGCCCTTTATCTACATTAGGGATTTATACTGCCACCCATTGCTATAGTATCCGAGTGCCTTCCACATAACGTCACTAGAATAGCAAAGTCCCTGGTGGACTTCATGGAGTGTCTGGCTCATCTCCCTTTATGGGGTCAAAACTCTGATTGGGGTATGTTTTTGTGTTTTGTTTTGTTTTGCTTTGCTTTGGCAGGGAAGGTTGGGGGGAGTTGGTTAGGTCACAGGCCCTGACTTTTCGGTATACCGGGGGATACTTAACCCCCAACTCTGACCCAGGCCCCACCCCCACTCCACCCCTTCCCTCAATGCCACACCCCCACCCCATTCCTGCCCCATTCTGCCCCTCCCCCAAGCATGCTGAATCCTCGCTCCTCCCCCAGCCTCCTGCACACCACAAAACAGCTGATTGTGGCGGACGGGAGGCACAGGGAGGGTGCGGGAGGCGCTGATAGGGGGGCTGCTAGCACCCACCATTTTTTCCCCATCAGTGCTCCAGCCCCAGAGCACCCACGGAGTCGGCGCCTATGGCTTGGGTTTTGAGAATAAAGGGATGTTCAAACTGAGAGTGACATGTATGGTGGAAAGATTCTCAAGAGGAAATCTTTACAACATTTCCTAAAGATGTCAATGTGATGGCAAAAGATTTCTAAAGCACAGCTGTCACAGCGGTTCATAGATCAAAATTTTGTCGCTGAGGATGTGGGGCTTAATCCATTAATTGCTTCAGAAATGAGAAACAAGGCCTTAAACTGGCAATGGAAGCTGACGGGGCCAGTAGAGAGAGCACTGGCCTGATATGCTCACAGCAGTCTGAGCCATGCAAAAGGCGGGCAGACATTATGTACCACCTGGAGCTTGCACACCATCTTCACATTCAATTTCAGATACAATGAGCGACAGTAATCCAGCCAGGAGGTGATAAATGCATGAATCACTCCAAGGGGGCCGAAACTGGTAGGGGGCCAGAGGCCATGTCCCTCCCACTTTTGAGAAGGCGCTCCACCACCACTGGATCACTGTATGGATGGATTTCTCTATTCTTCTCCACTGTTTAGGGCTGTTCTTCCTGGCATCAGGGGACTGTCGCCTTCTCCTAGTCATGCATGCATCAAGAAGGACCATCAAAACTAAATAGGCCATTATGAAACATCACGATACAAAGACTGGGTTGATGGCCCTCTGACACCCATGAAGGTGCTACCTGCAAGAAAGCTTGTCCCATCAACATGGAAGAAGGAAATAAAGATAGCTGATATGAAAATTTTTCATCTCTTTTACTCTTTGGACTCTCATAGGGCCGGAGCTAGGAAACAAAAGCAGAGATTCCGAGGGTCAACCTGGGTTAGCCCTAAAAGACATTTAGTGCTGGCAGATTACTACAACTCTCTGACCTTTTAGAACCATAGTCTGTAACTCATTTGTATAGATATGCTGCCTGCTTAAATCTATAAATTAATCTCATTTCTTTTTCCTAGTTAATAAATCCTGAATTAGTTTACTGTAGGACTGGCTATATGTATTGTCTTTGGTGTGAGATCTGAGGTACAAATTGAGCCAGGGTAAGTGACTGGTCTCTTGGGACATGTCCTATATTCTAACAGTTGGTGTGTAACCTATTGCTTAAATCAGCCTCTGTACCAGAGGAATGGTGGCCAGTGTTAGGATATAGGTCACGTCTACACTACCCGCTGGATTGGTGGCTAGTGATCGATCTAGTGTAGACACGATAAATCGATCCCCGAGCGCTCTCCCCATCGACTCTGGAACTCCACCGCCGCGAGACAAAAGCGGAGTCGACGGGGGAGCGGCAGCGGTCGACTCGCCGCCGTGAGGACGCCGAGGTAAGTCGACCTAAGATACGTCGACTTCAGCTACGCTATTCGCCGTCAGCTACGCTATTTATGGGCCTTCTCTTACTGTGACAGTCTGGGGCCCAGTTCTTAGGCTAAGATCTTTGGCTAAACAACAGATGCAGCCATAAACTGAAAAGTGTATGGTCACATCCTTACATTCCAACTAGTCACATTGAAATAAGATGCTATTGGGCTGTTAGGAATACAATCCTGTCCTGATAATGCCCATCACCTCCAGAGAAAGGGAAGAGCCTAAAAGATTTAAAGGAAACTTAGTTTGATAGCATCCTGTCTGGCAAGAACTCACTTATCAATAGCTGGAATGTAAAATCCTAATTTCTTTGTTGTTCTATCACTGTAGTCCCCATTTCCCTATTGTTTATTTGCATGGTCTCTGTCTGGTTCTGTGATTATTTCTGTCTGCTGTATAATTCATTTTGTTGAGTGTAAACCAATTAAAGTGGTGGGATATAATTGGTTAGATAATCATATTACAATAGGTTAGGATTGGTTAGTTAAATTTCAGTAAAATGATTGGTTACGGTATAGCTAAGCAGAACTCAAGTTTTACCATATAGTCTGCAGTCAATCAGGAAGTAAGGGGGGGTGGGGAATTGGAATCATATTTTGCTAAGGGCGGGGAATGGGAACAGGAAATGGGAACAGGGACACAGGCAAGGCTCTGTGGCGTCAGAGCTGGGAAGGGGAACACTGAGGAAGGAAATTGGAATCATTGATTGCTGGAAGTTCACCCCAATAAACATCAAATTGTTTGCACCTTTGGACTTTGGGTATTGTTGCTCTCTGTTCATGCGAGTAGGACCAGGGAAGTAAGTGGGTGAAGGAATAAGCCCCTAACAGCCACCTAATGTAACACCAAATTTTTCAAGAGGCTCCAGAGGTGATCCTGGCAATTATAGCACTAAGCCTAACTTCAGTACCAGGCAAAGTGGTTGAAACTATAATGAAGAACAGAATTATTAGACACATAGATGAACACAATATTTTAGCGAAGAGGCAACATGGTTTTTGTAAAAGGAAATCATGCCTCACCAATTGTGACGGAGTAGAGAGCGAGATGGATCTGACCTGGGAGGCTGGCTGCATTGGGAAAGGCTGCATCGGGAATGCGAGACTTTACCTGAGGCTGTAACATGAGCCAGGACGGGGGTTGGGAGGTGACACCTTTGGCTGGGAGAATGGACAGGCTAGAGGAGGGGCCCCAGGGGACGGGAAGAGCCTGCTGGAGGTTTGGCTTTTTGTTTTCAGTTTGGAGCTGGCTTGGGAAGAGGAGGGGAGGGGGGCAGACAGGGTCTGGCCTCCCTGCCCCGTTTGGAGCTGTGGGGTGAAATGCAGGGAGCCCCAGGCTGGGGTCTAAGCTCCCTGCCCCCCGGAAGGACCCGACTGAGGGGTCCTGGATGTACTGACAAGCTCTGTTTGGACTGTGTTCCTGGCATCTCTAATAAACCTTCTGTTCTACTGGCTGGCTGAGACTCCCAGTGAATCCGGGGAAGAGGGGTGCAGGGCCGGACTCCCCTATACTCCGTGACACCAATCTACTAGAATTCTTTGAGGTGGTCAAAACATGTGGACAAGGGTGATCCAGTTGATAGAGTGCACTTGGACTTTCAGAAAGTATTTGACATTGTGCCTCACCAAAGGCTCAAGCAGTCGTGAGATAAGGCATGATATGCACAGTCCTAGAGATGGGGGTTCCACGACCACCACTCCCAAGAGGAGGAGGAGGAGGGTGGTGGTGGTCGGGGACTCTCTCCTCAGGGGGACTGAGTCATCTATCTGCCGCCCTGACCAGGAACACCGAGAGGTGTGCTGCTTGCCAGGGGCTAGGATTCGTGATGTGACGGAGAGACTGCCAAGACTCATCAAGCCCTCAGATCGCTACCCCTTCCTGCTTCTCCACGTGGGCACCAATGATACTGCCAAGAATGACCTTGAGCGTATTACTGCAGACTACGTGGCTCTGGGAAGAAGGATAAAGGAGTTTGAGGCGCAAGTGGTGTTCTCGTCCATTCTCCCTGTGGAAGGAAAAGGCCGGGGTAGAGACCGTCGAATCGTGGAAGTCAACGAATGGCTACGCAGATGGTGTTGGAGAGAAGGGTTCGGATTCTTTGACCATGGGATGGTGTTCCAAGAAGGAGTGCTAGGCAGAGATGGGCTCCACCTGACGAAGAGAGGGAAGAGCATCTTTGGAAGCAGGCTGGCTAACCTAGTGAGGAGGGCTTTAAACTAGGTTCACCGGGGGAAGGAGACCAAAGCCCCGAGGTAAGTGGGGAAGTGGGATACCGGGAGGAAGCACAAGTAGGTGAGTGCAAGAGGGGAGGGCTCCTGCCCCATACGGGGACAGCAGGACGATCGGTGAGTTATCTTAAATGCCTATACACAAATGCAAGAAGCCTGGGGAACAAGCAGGGAGAACTGGAAGTCCTGGCACAGTCAAGGAATTATGATGTAATTGGAATAACAGAGACTTGGTGGGATAACTCACATGATTGGAGTACTGTCATGGATGGATATAAACTGTTCAGGAAGGATAGGCAGGGCAGAAAAGGTGGGGGAGTTGCGTTGTATGTAAGAGAGCAGTATGACTGCTCAGAGCTCCAGTATGAAACTGCAGAAAAACCTGAGAGTCTCTGGATTCAATTTAGAAGTGGGAGCAACATGGGTAATGTCGTGGTGGGAGTCTGCTACAGACCACCAGACCAGGGGGATGAGGTGGATGAGGCTTTCTTCCAGCAATTAACAGAAGTTACTAAATCACAGGCCCTGGTTCTCATGGGTGACTTTAATCACCCCGATATCTGCTGGGAGAGCAATACAGCGGTCCACAGACAATCCAGGAAGTTTTTGGAAAGTGTAGGGGACAATTTCCTGGTGCAAGTGCTGGAGGAACCAACTAGGGGAAAAGCTCTTCTTGACCTGCTGCTCACAAACAGGGAGGAAATAGTAGAGGAAGCAATAGTGGATGGGAACCTGGGAGGCAGTGACCATGAGATGGTTGAGTTCAGGATCCTGACACAAGGAAGAAAGGAGAGCAGTAGAACAGAGACCCTGGACTTCAGAAAAGCAGACTTTGACTCCCTCAGGGAACTGATGGGCAAGGTCCCCTGGGAGAATAACATGAGGGGGAAAGGAGTCGAGGAAAGCTGGCTGTATTTTAAAGACTCCTTATTGAGGTTGCAGGAACAAACCATCCCGAGGTGTAGAAAGAAAAGTAAATATGGCAGGCGACCAGCTTGGCTTAACAGTGAAATCCTTGCTCGTCTTAAACACAAAAAAGCAGCTTACAAGAAGTGGAAGATTGGACAAATGACCAGGGAGGAGTATATAAATATTGTTCAGGCATGCAGGAGTGAAATTAGGAAGGCCAAATCACACTTGGAGTTGCAGCTAGCCGGAGATGTTAGGAGTAACAAGAAGGGTTTCTTCAGGTATGTGAGCAACAAGAAGAAAGTCAAGGAAAGTGTGGGCCCCTTGCTGAATGAGGGAGGGAACCTAGTGACAGAGGATGTGGAGAAAGCTAGTGTACTCAATGCTTTTTTTGCCTCTGTCTTCACAGACAAGGTCACTCCGCAGCACGGTATGGGGAGGAGGTGACCAGCTCTCTGTGGAGAAAGAAGTAGTTCGGGACTATTTAGAAAAGCTGGACGAACACAAGTCCATGGGGCCGGATGCACTGCATCCGAGGGTGCTAAAGGAGTTGGCCGATGTGATTGCAGAGCCATTGGCCATTATCTTTGACAAATCATGGCAATCGGGGGAGGTCCCGGATGACTGGAAAAAAGCGAATGTAGTGCCCATCTTTAAAAAAGGGAAGAAGGAAGATCCGGGGAACTACAGGCCAGTCAGTCTCACCTCAGTCCCTGGAAAAATCATGGAACAGGTCCTCAAGGAATCAATTCTGAACCACTTAAAGGAGGGGAAAGTGATCAGGAACAGTCAGCATGGATTCACCAAGGGCAAGTCATGCCTGACTAACCTAATTGCCTTCTATGATGAGATAACTGGCTCTGTGGATGAGGGGAAAGCAGTGGATGTGCTATTTCTTGACTTTAGCAAAGCTTTTGATACAGTCTCCCACAGTGTTCTTGCCAGCAAGTTAAGGAAGTATGGGCTGGATGAATGCACGGTAAGGTGGATAGAAAACTGGCTGGATGGTCGTGCCCAACGGGTAGTGATCAATGGCTCCATGTCTAGTTGGCAGCCGGTATCAAGTGGAGTGCCCCAAGGGTCGGTGCTGGGGCCGGTTTTGTTCAATATCTTCATCAACGATCTGGAGGATGGTGTGGACTGCACCCTTAGCAAGTTTGCAGATGACACTAAACTGGGAGGAGTGGTTGATACGCTGGAGGGTAGGGACAGGATACAGAGGGACCTAGACAAATTAGAGGATTGGGCCAAAAGAAATCTGATGAGGTTCAACAAGGACAAGTGCAGAGTCCTGCACTTAGGACGCAAGAATCCCATGCACTGCTACAGACTAGGGACCGAATGGCTGGGCAGCAGTTCTGCAGAAAAGGACCTAGGGGTTACGGTGGACGAAAAGCTGAATATGAGTCAACAGTGTGCCCTTGTTGCCAAGAAGGCTAACGGCATTTTGGGCTGTATAAGTAGGGGCATTTCCAGCAGATCGAGGGACGTGATTATTCCCCTCTATTCGGCACTGGTGAGGCCTCATTTGGAGTACTGTGTCCAGTTTTGGGCCCCACGCTACAAGAAGGATGTGGCTAAATTGGAAAGAGTCCAACGGAGGGCAACAAAAATGATTAGGGGGCTCGAGCACATGACTTATGAGGCGAGGCTGAGGGAACTGGGATTGTTTAGCCTGCAGAAGAGAAGAATGAGGGGGGATTTGATAGCTGCTTTCAACTACCTGAAAGGGGGTTCCAAAGAGGATGGATCTAGACTGTTCTCAGTGGTAGAAGATGACAGAACAAGGAGTAATGGTCTCAAGTTGCAGAGGGGGAGGTTTAGGTTGGATATTAGGAAAAACTTTTTCACTAGTAGGGTGGTGAAGCACTGGAATGGGTTACCTAGGGAGGTGGTGGAATCTCCTTCCTTAGAGGTTTTTAAGGTCAGGCTTGACAAAGCCCTGGCTGGGATGATCTAATTGGGTTTGGTCCTGCTTTGAGCAGGGGGTTGGACTAGATGACCTCCTGAGGTCCCTTCCAACCCTGAGATTCTATGATTCTATGATTCTATGATAAGAGGGAAGGTCTTCCCATGGATTAGTAACTGGTCAAAAGATAGGAAACAAAGGGTCAGAATAAACGGTCATTTTTCACCATGGCAAGAGGTGGGATTCCTCAAGGATTTGTATTGGGCCAGTGTTGTTTAACATACTCATAAATGATCTGGAAAAACTGGTAAACTTTGTGGATAGTTCTCTGAAAGCATTTGCTCAATGTGCAGCAGCAGTCAAAAAAGCAAACAGAATGTTAGGAACCATTAGGGAAGAGAGAGATAATAATAAGAAAATATTAGAATGCCACTATAAACATCCATGGTACACCTACATCTTGAATACTGTGTGCAGTTCTGGTCATCCCATCTCCAAAATGATGTATTGGACTTGAAAAAAATGCAGAGCAGGGCAACAAAAATAATTAGGGGGATGGAACAGCTCCCATATGAGGAGAGATTAAAAAGACTGGGACTGTTCATCTTAGAAAAGAGAGGACTAAGGGAGGATATGACAGAAGTTTATGAAATCATGACTGGAGTGGAAAATAGGGAAGTGTTATTTACCCTCTTCACATAACATATGAACCAGGTGTCTCCCGATGAAATTAACAGGCAGCAGGTTTAAAACAAACATAAGGAAGTACTTCTTCATACAACACACAGTCAACCTGTGGAACTCATTGCCAGGAGATGATGTGAAGGGAAAAAGTATAACTGAATTCAAACAAGAATTAGACAAGTTCATAAAGGATAGATTCATCACTGACTATTAGGCAAGATGGACAGGGATGCAACCCCATGCTCTGGGCGTCACTAAACCTCTCACTGCCAGAATCTGGGACTGGCCAACGGGATGGATCACTTGATAATTGCCCTGTTCTGTACATTCCCTCTGAAACATCTGGCACTGGCCCCTGGTGGAAGACAGGCTGCTGGGCTAGATGGACCATTGGTCTGACCCAGTATGGATGTTCTTATACAGACTTTAAACAAAACTTCACCCATTGCAAGTCCCTCTTCTTCTTACCTCCAGTTTTGCATTTATAAATCATGCTTGTGGAAGAGTGCTGCTTGTCACGCGGATTTAGCCTTTTGTCCTGCCACATCTGTGGTCAAACGTGTAAAATCTGAAATGAGCTGTGTGCCCTCATGCTAATCCCTGCTAGCCAGTCACATATGAGGCAGCCCAGTAGGTAGGTTGTCTGTTCCCTTCAGAAAGGCCCACGCATAGCCAGGGTGGTGACTGACTGTGAAGGTGCTTTGGTCAGAGCTGTATTGGGAAGTTTATACAGGGTCTGCCATCACTGCACCTGCCCCAGGCAACATTCTCCCTCTCCCCCTCTGAAAGAATTAGCAAGAACCCTTTGTTTAGTTATTTAATGTATGTTACCGAGTGACATTTCTATAGCATCTTCCACCTGAGAACGGCAAAACCGTCTGTGAACAGTGATGGACGTGGTCTCACAACTCTCCTGAGAGGTGGGTATATATTATCATCATCATCTCACTTGTGCTGATGGAGAAATGAGGCACAGAAAGATTAAGTGACTTTCCCAAGGTCTGTAACAGAAGTGAAAGCAGAACCCAGCTCTCCTGACACCATGGACTGGGCATCCTTTTCCTGAATAGTCGTTCTGGGCTCCAATTTGTAAATGCAGTTGAATATGGCTCTAGACTTTGCATCAAAGACAGCTGTGGCAGTAGGAGCTAAAGCTTTCCTGGGATAACAGATTAAACATGGCAGGCATCTCTGATCTCTACAAGATCCCTCCTTCTGGAGACAAAGTATTTCTGCAATGCTGATTCCCTACAATGTCACCAGGACACCTCAGTGCAAGAGCATGCTTTGCCACCTACTCCACACATCAGGGATCCTCGCATGACGAGTATGTACCAACTTAGCCAGTTGTAGCTGATTGCAAAGATGACAAAACAAAACTACTGCCAGCTGCCAGCCTTGCCAAAACCAATATGTGGGTTTGTTGGAATTACTGAGCTAATGAGTTAAGCTGGCACTGCCAGGACCTGGGATCACTACAAAGATTCTGACGGCCGCCAGCCGGCACTGGCTCAAGCACACAATTTCCTTGAAACCTTGTTCGTTGCATGTAGTTTTGCTTTTGACAATAATGTTTTCTTGGCCTTTTCCTGTGTCAGGTTTCCGAAGCTGCTGCCTTCTCAGATACTCCCCCAATGGCACCTGCATGTGGAGTCCTCACCCACTGCCTGGCTGCAGTCCACCCTCAGAGTTTGCTATAGACCTGATGATGCAGAGTGCTGCATGCCCTGGGTTCCCACTGCCTGCGAGTGGATGATACAGAGTGCCTCGCAGGCTTGAGCACACTCATTTGTTTCTTGACATAGGAACCAATATGTCCCGTAAATATCCCATAAGCAGCTGTGCATTAGCCTGTGTACAGTAGGGAATAGATGGCAAACTTTGGCTGCCACTATATGTCTTTAACAAGGATGAAGGCTGTCAGAAAGCTTTTTCCAGTGCACTTGCTGGTGATCACATTTGACAGACAAGATTTCTGGAGACTAATCTGACCTGTATAGAATTTTCATTGACACTTCAGCCTCCCCAGAACTCAGATAATCAGGTGGGACATTAGTGGTTTTTTGCTCTTGTCCTAGCGGTAGATCTGTAAATGTTCACATGCTGAGCCGTAAGTGCGCACGCGAAACCTGTGACACATTCTGTCAGCTGTAAATAGCATCCCTGCCACACAGAGCTTCCAGCTCGGAATGGGTACCACACAGACATAGGTGCATTCGCTGTAGCTGGTGCATTTCACAGGGTGGATGGATTGGCAGAGATTTTGCCCCAGGAGGCACCTCAGCAAACAGTAGGTTGTTCTAGGCAGAGGGTTTGGCAGGAAGCCCTTTGGAGCCACAGACAAAAGGGGTGGGTAGGAGGGGCACAGAACAGAGATAAACTCAGTGGCACAGGATGCTACTTTCCTCTCACAGCCTGACTGTCCCTGGCCTTTGCATGAATGCACAGGCTGGGACGCTGCATTGGCTATGCTTTCCCCCTCTACTCCCGTACACCAGGCAGCCACAATCTGTCTCTGAGCTTCCCCATGGCCGGGCAGTATCTGGGGCCCCAAAGAATTAAACCAGATTGCTGGTATGTTCAAAGGCAGCTTTACTTTGAGCAGCACTGACCCACCATGCACCTGCCCTGAGACACTTGCTCTCATTCACAACCTGCAGGCATCTCTTCAGCATCAGCCACACCCGTCTTCTCTCTGCACTTCTTGTTGGTTGAACTAACATTTGTTGTGACTGTTTTAGGGAAATCCCTTTCACGGTAGCGGTTCCCCCTCCAGGAGACAGGCTGCAGCAGCCGTTGGTATCACATACAGCTTGCAGAAAGTTGTCTCCTTCGTGAAGGCAGTGCCCTGGGACAACTAGCAAAGGTTATGGCCATTATCGACTGTGTTTTGGGGGGCAAATAGGATGGGGATGGATCACCCTAATTTTAACCTGGGCTCCAGAATGTGACCCTGGCTCCCCCTGTTCCCCACACAGGATGGTGTACAAGGGATGGCTGTTGTCTAGCAGAGTGAGCTCAAGACTGGCAACAAAGAAATGTGGGGGCTATGCCTGGTATTACCACTGAGTCACAGTGCAACCTTGGTCAAGTCACTTAGCCTCAGTGACCTCATCTGGTATAAAATACCCTCAAGGGGGAGAATTAGGCTTATCCCACTTCCGTAAAGTGCATCTATAGAGGAAACACTAGGTATATAATTGCAATTATTATTGACAGAAGCAAATGCGGGGAAAGCAACAGTTGGAGAATGAGCCTGAACCAAACTGGCTGGAAGAGTCCAAGCCTTTTCCAAGCACCACCCCACTACATCATCAGATAGGAGATGCCTGCTTCTAGCAAAAGGCCTTTTACTGTATGTCACTGTGGACGTGGCTTTGTTTCTTTTTATGGCCAAACAGAAAGGAATCTCCACCTTGGTAAATCTTTCAGCTCCCTTGGAAAACACCTTTTCCATCCAAAGGAGACAAAGACGTAGAGCTAATGACGGCGGAGCCACATGGGAAGGGCTGGAATGGGCGGATACTGGTCAGCGCTGTGACGTTCTGAGGAAGGACTATGCACCCCCAATTCCCCATGTCTGAAGGAAAAGTCTATGCAGCTGTAACGCAGGTACTTTGGTTTCATTTGTAAGGAGCTGTATTGTTACTATGTATACAGAGTCATAATGACTCCTGAACATCTTTCAGGGGAAAAGGTGATGTCCCGGCTGTATCCTTCCCAATGAATACAAAAGCAGCAAGCAGGATGCGAATGAAAGCCGTCCATTGACAGGGTCTTCGGATGAAATCCTTGAAGTACAATACACTGACAAGGCAGGGTTATTGGGTTAGCGCGCCATTTGCCTGTCACTTGCTCAGCCTCTAGCAGAGGGAAGATGTTCTGTCTCTCCCTGCTTGTTTACAGATCTCAGAAGCCAAGAGCAGTTTAGGTTAGGACACAGGATAGACGCTGCTCCCTTCTCCCCTTATGAAACTGCTTCCAGCATAGTTACAGATAGGAGAGGGCACATTCTCAGACAGGGGGTATGTAGCAATCTGAGATTTGGACATACACGGCCTGACCCAAATCCCAGTGAAATCACTGAAGAGTTCTGTGGCCTTTGCAACAGCTTAAGCCCATGCTGGCAAAGCCATTACATCCCTCAAGTAAAAATATATTATGAACATCTCTCACCATAGAGCTGCCAATGTAAACAATGGACAAAAGTTCTCTCTGTAGAGAATCTTGGCTCCCAAATTCTGGCCTCCCTACCGAATCCCTCTTATGTCAATAGGATACTATTAGAGAGACGATAGTGAAGATGTCGCTGATTGAGCAGTGTGCTGACAACAAGCCTACCAGACATCAAGCCTGCCAGATGCCATGAGAACAGTTTTCCCCAGGGGATATTTGTATGCCACAGCCTACATCCTCCTGCATCCATTCCTGAGAACTTATATTGGCCGCAGAACTTCAGAATCGGCACTCAAAGATTTTGTCTCTTCATCCAGTTGTTCACTTTCAGACAAAGCGTATTTTACTCTGAAAGAACAGTGAGGATGGAAAGAGTTTTGGTATAATTTACTCAGGCTTCTCAGCGTACATGAGAGAGGTTACACAGGCAGAGTACCAATACTACTTAGCTGCTATCACACGTAGTCATTACATCAGGGTTTACAAGCTACCATTAGCAAGAGTTTGTTATTCTAAATTAAGAGGTTTTAACCAACACTAAGAAAGCAACAGAGTTCATAACTAGCCTGGACTTGTTCTCCTAAACAGTGGGATCTACATCTCAGGAGGACAATTCATTTGATCAGTTGGCCTCATTTTCTCAGTGTCAATCTTGTAGGAGCGGAGAAGGTTCTTCAGACGTTCCACAGTTTCTGGCTGCAGCTGGGGAGTTCTTGACAGAATCCAGGCATATTCAACGTGGAAGAGCCAGATAAAAGTAGTGCAGGAATACACCAAGGTGTAGTTTTCATAGTCAGTGGAGAGTACCCAGTAAGGGCCAGAGGGCATGACTAGGAAAACAGCAGGGGCATCATTAGAAAATATGATTAACCAACATTTGATTGTCTTTGGTGTATATTAAGCAGTTAGAGCAGGGACGGGAAGTCAGGACTCCTGGGTTCTTTCCCCAGTTTGCTACTGACTTGCTGTGTGACAGGAAGTTATTATGTAGAGCTTTCATGTTACACCTGATAGAGCCAAGAAAGCCAATCGAATTTTGAACTAAAGACTCAGTAGTAGCTATGCTGGATGCGTAGTACAGCCTAGTACCAACAGCTAATCCACAGTGAAAATCCATCCCCCCCGCCCCGCCCCCTGCCCCCCCCCCCACACACACACACATTGGAATGAAGGGGAGTTTGGTGCACATGGGAGATGTGTGTGTCCGTGCCTGAGAACAGACATCAGGGGTACTGGTCACGCTGACAGGCCCAGACATGACCCCACCACACCTCACACCTGGTGCCTGACACTGCATGTTTCGAATCACTGGGTCAGACCTGCAGCAGGTATAAAGCCATGTAGTGTAATTCCCTTTTCTTGTTCTTATTTCATGATGTTCAGCCAAAGATACTACAGCTGCTGTTTCCAGAGGCGACGTGGAGGGCGGGGGGGATGCGAGGTCAAGTGCCCACCCCCAGATTGGCCTGCCAGGAGGGAGGGAGAGGGGCTCTGTCCTCCTACTGCGTCTGTCCCCCAGCATGCTCTGCCCCTGGTCCCTGGCAGTCGGGCCTGGGCGGGGAGTGAACGGGGGGGGGACCAGACACTTCTCATGCCGCCAGCCATTCTGGGTTGCTGCTCCATGCAGCGCAGCAGCTGCCTGAGAAAGCCTGGCTGGGGAGGCAGTGG
The DNA here is from genome assembly GCA_033296515.1 of Macrochelys suwanniensis. Classification (NCBI taxonomy): domain Eukaryota; kingdom Metazoa; phylum Chordata; order Testudines; family Chelydridae; genus Macrochelys; species Macrochelys suwanniensis. The sequence goes on along the minus strand of CM065783.1, from coordinate 649,751 downwards.
CAGGCCGCCCCCGGCCCAGGCTCAGCTGCTGGGGACAGTGACCAAGCCAGCCAGAGCCCCCTCTAGGTAGGTTACAGTAGCACCATTTATTCGTTGAGGATCTGGCTGACACGACTAATTCTGCTCTCCATTAGACTGGTCTAAATTTAGATTGTTGACTTAAATGGAGTTCGAGTTAGGTCAGGCTGACATCAGTCTGATGGGTGGAACTTGGTCCAGCGGGACGTACTCGTGAGAATACAGGTTACAGGGTTCATCTCTTGATCCAGGCCTGATTCTCCACTGCCTTGTACCAAGGAGAATGGTAGCATGTCTCCCTCCCACAGTGTGCGACTGACATCATGCACGGCAGCGCAGAACTAGGCCTTCTCCGGATTACTTTTTGTGAATAAGAATAGTCTCCCTCCCCACTCCACACACACAGGAGACATCAGAGCAGACATCAAACCTCTAACAAGGCAGCAGGAAGGTGTGAGGAAGGAGAGTAAAAGTGGACAAAGGGAATACTTCCTGAAACAGTATTGTGCACAAGGAGAAAGGGGCACGTAACAGCGATGGTAGAGGCCTTGCTGGCATGATAACCAGTGAAAGAAAAGAAAAAAGCCACATAATTAAATTACAATAAAATCATTGTCCAACTTCCTAGTGGCCACAGAAACATTTATCCTGAACCGTTTCTCATCTGGGGGCCTTACCACGGGGCCTGCTCTCCTCTCACTTGAACTAGTTTTACAGCTATGGGACTCCACTGATCTATACCAGTGTGCAAGCAGAATCAGGACCCAGCTCTGGGCAGAATTCATGGTGCTACTGAAGTCAATAGCAAGACCCTAGGAGCAGGATTTGGCCCAGTGCAGGGAATGTCTTTAAACTTCTTCCAGGATGAGCCTTTAAACAAACATACTTACACCAGTAAAAGCTGACACCCAGCTTGGCCGGCTCATCGTCTGTCTGGACAGCCTCCCCCTCGATTCGATTAATTCTGCCATCAGAGCTAAGGGGAGAACAAGAGGTTTGGAAATTAATGACACAGGTTTGCACTCATATTTAAACAGTTATTTCTAGTAACTCACTCTCCCCAGGTGGTAATCTACATATAGTTGGCTAAAATCCATAGTAAAACCCCACATAATGTGCGTTCCAGTTAACAGCAGCACAGAATCAACTTTTAGATGACATGTTTCGACTTCCAGTAACAGCACACTCTAAATGCCTTGCCATGCAGAGCAATCGAGATGGCAATATAGGAACATCGGTATTGCCATACTGCAGGGATCTGCAACCTTTGGCACGCGGCCCACCAGGGTAAGCCCCCTGGCAGGCTGGGCCAGTTTGTTTACCTGCCGTATCCGCAGGTTCGGCCAATCACGGCTCCCACTGGCCGCAGTTCACCTCTCCAGGCCAATGGGGGCTGCGGGAAGCGGCGCGGGCAGAGGGATGTGCTGGCCACCACTTCCCGCAGCCCCCATTGGCCTGGAACAGCGAACCGCGGCCAGTGGGAGCCGCGATTGGCCAAACCTGCGGACGCGGCAGGTAAACAAACCGGCCCAGCCCACCAGGGGGCTTACCCTGGCGAGCCACGGGCCAAAGGTTGCCGATCCCTGCCATACTGGATCAGAGCAGGGGGCCACTTAGCCCAGTACAAGCAACTGCCTCTCGGGTGTATTTTCCTGCTTTGTATATTGCTGGACTGAACAGCTTGTGTCAGCAGAATGTCAGTGTGTGTTTTGCAAATATAAACCCATGGTATGGTGTGCATATAATATATTAATATAAAGAAAAGAAATAAAAAATCCCCAAACTGTCATGTAGGAGATGAAGAGAGAAAAAACCCAGGCATGTGACAGATGTTTGTCATGTAGCTTACTACACTGCTGGAAAGCTCTCAGCTACTACAGTGATGAGGATAAGATTGTGTGAACTCCTTGGGGCAGAGACTGCCCTTTTTTCTGTGTTTGTATAGTGGTTAGCACAACGGACCCTGATCCATCACAATGCAAATACTAATAATAATAGGAAGGAGATGTCCTTTGGGGAAGGAAATGTGTTACTTGTTTGGCAATCCGTCCCATTGCACAGCCCTGCATGTGCTCACATTGTGCAGGGAACGTTTCAGAGACATCATTTCCTATTCACTTCTCCTTTCTCTCTGAAACTGAGATCCCAACTCCTGAGCAGGCCCAGTTCTGCTTAAAATTCAGCAATTGTCATTGTTCTCTCCACGATGCTTCAGCTTTCCACATCCTGGTTTCCTTACACAGTTAACTCATAATAAAATAGCCCCCAGGGGCCTGATTCTCCACCACCAATTCTCTACTTTCCTGTGCTTTGGGTAGAGACTTGTGCCTGTGCAAAAAGGCTGTAAAAAGCTAAGTGTCTGGAGCAGTGGTCCCCAACCTTTCCGTTGCAATAGCATCTTCATGTTCCCAGAAGAGTGTGGCGGGCGCTGGACGACCAGCCACTGAAATGCCGCCGAGAAGCGGCGTCATTGAGAAGCATCGCTGCTGAAATGCCGCCGAGAAGCAGCGGCGATGCTTCTTGGCATTGCCACTTCTCGGAGGCATTTCGGCGGCTGGTTGTCCGGCAGCCACGCTCCTCAGCGGGGGTTGTCTGGTGGAAACGCTCCCTTGTCGGTAGGCGGGCGCACATAAATGCCCCGGCGGGCGCCATGGCACCTGCGGGCACTGCGTTGGGAACCACTGGTCTGGAGCATTCAGATTTGACAGCACTTCACACTCACTTTGCATGGGTGAAAGAGGCGCAGCACAAGGGCACCAGCTCTCCTCTCACTGGTGTGACTATGGAGTAACCCCACTGAACAGAGAGGCAGGGCATAAGATCAGTGCAAGTGAAAGGAGAATCAGGGCAAGTCTACATGACAAAATTAAGTCATGTCGACGTACAGCCACCATAGTAATTAAATCGGTTTTACATGTCCACACTAGCTCCTTCTGTCGGCGGCACCAGGAGTGTTTGCACTGATTTAACTGTCAGCCCCGGGCGGCGGGGGCTGACAGCCAGAACAGACTGATGGAAGGGCTGACACTGCATTGACCTAACTACATCGACCTAAGCGCTACTACGCCTCTCGCGGCGGTGGAGTTATTAGGTTGGTGTAGTGGGCGACTCACATCAGCGGGAGCAACATTGTAGTGAGCAGACAGAGCCAGGCTGATGTAACCACCACACACACACTGCCAGGCGGTGGGGATCAGGCCTCTGCTGTTTAAGGGTAGGAGATCCTGACATCCCTCCTCCAACACCCACAGAACTTGCCCAACGTCCAGAAATCGTAGAACATGTTCACACCTGTCTAATTCCCTGTGTCCTACTTAGATTAAAGCATATTATTTCCCTTGTTAATTACAGGTCCCAGTCTGGTAAAGTACAATTTGTTCAATTACAGACTCTGAACTATTGTCCCAACACCTCCACTCAACAGCAAAAACCCCTATAACAAGAGCTGCCCACTTTTGGGGGCTGGGAACGGAGAGATCACGTGGTCTGAAGAAATGAGCATGGGATTAGGAGACACGAGATCCTGAGCTCTATTCCCTGTTCTGCCACTGACTCACTGTGGCCTTGGGCAAGTCATTGCACCTCTTTGCCTCAGTTTCCCCCATCTGTAAAAAGGAGAAAGTTATAATACGTGCCCACCTGCTTCCTGGGGCCAGCATGAGGATTAGTTTGTTAGTGTCAGTACAGTGCTTTGAACATACAAAATGGTAGAAAATGACAAGTATTATCATAGAATCTCAGGGTTGGAAGGGACCTCAGGAGGTCTGTTATGGTTGCTGCCTTGCCCCACCAAGAGCAGAGGGATTGGAAGGGGCTGAAGTGTGTGAGAGTGCTGAGAGCGTATGGGTCTGTGCAAACAGCAAAAAACTTCCCTGGCTCCTTCTCATGGCAGCCTCCTCCATCTGCCATTGCATTCAGGGCTGTGGGCACAGGGGGCTGGTGGTCTTTACCTCGAACAGCTCGAGTTATTCTGGAGCGCTCAGGATCCTGAACAGAGTGAAGTCATTACACAGACCGTCAGTAACATCACAACCTCCCCCCGTCCCTTGCAGTTTAATATGGACTCAATGAATCACCCTGCTGTTTGTCAGGCCCTTCTTTGGCAAAGGCGGAGGAGACAGTGCTAAGCAGATACAGAGGGAAATGGGCACTGCTCATCGGCCAAGCACAAAGAACGGGCTGCAATTTTGTTATCGTGCAATGGAACAAAGCCACCACGTCATGCCAGGGAATGCAAAGAACCTTTCATTCATTCACTCACAACAGTGTCCTGTGAAAGCGGATACTATTTGACAGCACTATTGAACAAACACCCAGACCAGTCTCTGCAAAAATTCAGAAGAGCTCTGTGGGGCTTGCAAATCACAAGTCAAATACAGCAAACAATCAATGTATTTACAATGCTCATTGATTTACGTGGGTAGCTATTTCTGGTACACATTACACAGCAATTACTACCAGAGCTAAATGAATACTGCAAAAACAGACCAATACTTGCTTCACTCAAAATGGCCAACATACTTGGACTGCGTTTGTGGCCCCTTAACTGATATTTTGGTGACATTCACCCGTGAGCACTAAGTGGTGCAAGGGCCTTGTACTGTCTCTGCACAGGGATGAATGTCTCCCTGTGACTAGTAAAGTCACATCAGGTTTAAGCCAACGAGGACTTGCAGGACAGGCAGTGAGTAATACTCAGCATAGTATATGTTACAAGTCACTGTATGCATTGATTATTTCTTATTAGTTGGTCAGGCTTGCAGTGCGACAAGACAGTGCTCAAAGGATACAGCGCAGAAACCAGAGACCCAAGCTAAAGCGCAAGGAGAGGGATAAAGTGCGTGTGGGCCATGCATTAACTCTGACAACAGATCTCGAATGCGTCCTGCTAGCTGAGTTACTGAAACCATGAGGTGAGTGTCCCCTCTGCCTTGCATGGTGCCCTCTGGACATAAGACAAGGCTGCGGTGGCAGATATGAAGAAAGACAATATCAGCCAGCTAGCGTAATTTAAGAGATTCTCTCCACTCAGCTGCAAGAAAACTCAAGGCTCACTAGGAGCCTGCTGCAGCAAGGACACAAGCCTGGGAAAAGATACTTACAGGAGCTCTTGATTTATCACTTTAATCTTCCCATTTTCCTTCACTGAGTAATTGGCCTGGGTGCAGATTCCCTTCTCAAAGCTCGCAGGCAGCTTTTCAATTTCATACCATTTCCCAACATACTGAAAAAAGAAAACCCAGAACAAGCCTTGTTAGTGTCCCCAGATTCACAGGGATTCAATGGATGTGATCAACAGGCTACAGGGCAGCCTAGTACATTCATTAACATTGACCTTATTCTGCTCAGTTCAAAGAAACTTTTCTAGATTTGTGTGAGAACAACACTGGTCCACAGAAGGGCCTGAACTGGCAGCCTTTAGAATTAAATCCATGTGTCCCTACAACTTGAGCTAGAAAGCCAGGCTCTGTAGGCAGGAGAGGCTGTACCAGTGTGGCCTAATGGACAGAGCACTGGACTGGGATTCAGGACACATGGGTTCTCTACCACTAGCCTGCCGTAGGACCATGGGCAAGTCAATGCACCTTTGTGCCTCAGTTTCCCCATTTGTAAAATGGGGATATGGTACTTACCTCCTTTGTAAAGCGCTTTGAGATCTACAGATGAAAAGCGCTGTAACAGAGTGAGGGGTATCACTATTAGACTCACATTCTCTGTGCAGCGGGCACAGGGGGAGGCATAACACATGGAGCAGCGAGTTACAGCCCCACAAAATCGGCTCCGCTGCTCAGCCGCCCTGGCAGGCTCCTGATCTTTACACACCCTCTTTGCCTTACTTGCTTTGAGCCAGCATAATTTCAGATTTCTTCACACCTTGGCAACATCAAAGTTCTCCTGGACGGGTGGCTCCGGACATTGTCCCCAGCTGAACGTTTGCCCTTCAGTGATGTGGAGGAGACCGAACAGAACTGAAAGCAGCGCCAAAGTCCCTGGCATGGTCACGTGTGGATGCAAATGGGAACCGGACCTAAAAAGAAATAAAACATAGAACGTCTGGTCCCTTGGGGGAGCAAGTCTGTGCACGAGGTGACATTATTGCAAACAGAGCGTTAGCGATAGGGTGAGGTTAGAACCACAGTCAGAAGGAAAGGAGTGGAAGGACAGAAACCATCAGCACTCCGCTGCGTAGGCTCCTTAAAATGGCCAATAGCCCAGTGCCTACCTCTAGCATGGCCGAGCTGGGGACGCAAAGTGCCACGGCCGTGTTTGCATATGGTGAGGAGAGCAACAGCAACCTGGAAACAACAGTTTGTAGGCACTGCACAGCACTGAGCGGCAGTGAGATTCAGGGGCGCTGAGGACATTCAGCATCTCCCAGGCCTGGGCTCTAAGGCTAGTGCTGGGGTTCTCAGGACAAATGGTGGCCACAGAGTGCGGCCACCAGCTCTTGCTGGTGGCTGCTCTCCCACTATTTCCTAAAATACTTAATTAGCTTTAGGAAAAACAAATAAATATGCACATATACATGCCCAAATTGTAATGTATTTATTGCTAGCCAGTAAGTCTGTTGTGAAAAGTGATATTAACAAACATACAGGTATCACCTTTCACAGAAAACTTACTCAACCCTGGCAAGTTTGGGGACAAATTAAGCCCTGGATGGGTGATCGGGGGAGGCAGCTGGGCCAGGCAGACAGCGGGGGGCCGGGCCCAAAGCCCCGTGGCCAGAGGACAGAGCCCAAAGTCAGGCAGCCAAAGCCTGGGGCCTGCTGCCAGATCCCAGGGCTGGAGCCTGAAGCCCTGCGGCCAGATCCAGAGCCTGCCGCCCGCCACCCCAGGGCTGAACCCCAAAGCCTGAGTCCCACAACCCCTGGGAAGGTGGGGAACCCATGGCTGCCTGCTCCTCCACCGTTGTGCCCAAAGTGTCTCCAGAGGGGGGGTAGGGCTCAACCCCTGACAGTGGCCCCAGCAACCAGCACCAAGACAGTGTATCCAGGAGCACCAGGGAGGGGGCTGCTACTTTGCCACCTCAATCACAGTCTGGGAAGCTGTGGCCACAAGAAAAGCCCCTGGTGGCCGCATATGGCCATGGTGGTCGCATTTGAGAAATGCTGGGCTAGGGCCCCAATCCCAGGGGAAGCGGCACCAACCTGCTCACAGAGAGTCTCAGTGAATGACTTCGAGGGCTGTAATGAATGGCCCCATCCTGAGAGTGGGTCTGTAAACAGAGAGGGGGCTTTGGCTTTGCTGTCTGTGGCTGGGGCTCTCTGGGACAGAAACAAGCAGACAGGAGAGCTAGTGAAAGAGACAGCAGTGGGCTCCATGGGTGAACGCAGCCCACTCTTTAGTGCCACCTTTCCTGGCGTTTCCCCCCTGTTGGCTCCAGCTCTTCCCTTGCTGGGCAGGCACCCAAAGGAGCTCTGGTGTGTCTCTCTTTGCTCCCTTTAGGAGCTGAGCACCTCCACCAGGCATTAGAGGGTGTGCATCTCACTGGCAACAATAGGAGGAAAATCTTCCACTCTAGACCCCCTACCCCCTGACAGGCAGACAGCCCTTAACCTTTCCCGGCTGTCCCAGCACACCTCTGAAACAGACATTACAGATAAACCCAACCAACGCAGTTTTGGATTGCAGGCAGGGGCACGAATACTGACCCCACATTCAAGCATTTCCCCTACGTTGGTAAGGAAAGCCTGATCTTCCCCCCACCCCCCTGCCTCCCCACCAAGAGTCACCAACAGCCCCTTATTACAAGGGACATCTCTTCTTTTCCCAATCTCTTCCAGTGGAACAATTTGTATAGTGGGGGTGCAGACAGCCATTAAACCGAACTGTAAACCCTGTATGGGACGGAAAACACTTCAAGGGGGGGGCAGCACCCCCAGCACCCCTAGTTCCAGCACTTATGATCTCTTCTGGACAAGACTGGGAGTTGCTGAGTGCTGCAAAAAGCAGCAAGAAATATCCCTGGCAAATGAAGCTGAGTCCTGCTAAGGATTAATAATAAAAAATATCGGGAGGGGGTGAGGCCGGGGTGCTAAGAAAACAGTCCCTTATTTTTGAAATACAGTGTCAGCACCCCTATCTACAAAGGACACAGGAACCATAGGTTACAAGAAAGCAGCTCCCATTTTATACTGACCTGCACCTTCACTCAATGAAATTGGCGACGTACCTTTGCTGAGGAGGAGACGCAAAGTGCTCAGCTGTGTTGATAGAGGCCTGGGTTATGAGGAAGGAACAGCTATCTAGCGAGTTGCCTTCTCTTATTTTATAAGCATGCTGGGGTCATCATTACTTAACGCCAGCACAAGCCACACCCTGATCCCTGACACACTTGTTTTTTTGGAATGCAGCTCGGATGGCTTAAATCTGCACCCGATGCAAAACTGCGGAGGCTTCCTGTCTTCCAGCTGCTCCCTGAAGGGAAACAAAGGACCATGTGTCTCTGGGCAGAGCACTTGCAGTGATACTTTGCAGCTCAGCTCGACTGCATGGCAAGGGGCTGTCAGCACTATTGAACCAGCCAGTTTTAAAAGGGTCAGTTTAAATGTCGCTCTCAATGGTGGAGCTGCTCCCAGCCCAGCTGGGGACTGGGGATCAGGGGCCAGCTTGTGATCTCAGTTACGCCAGAGAAGGCCAGTGCAGTTCTCTGGATTTATGCTGGAGTAACTGGCTGCTGATGTGCTGAGATAATTGTGTCACCATTTCCTTGTGTATCTCATCTGTCTCCATCTCTTGTCTCATGTCCTAGACCAGGGGTGGGCAAACTACGGCCCGTGGGCCAGATCCGGCCCACGGGATTGCTCCCCCGTGGCGCCACGGGCCCCGCACCGCTCCCGGCACCATGTCCCTGCGACCCCTGGGGAAGGGGGGGCCAGAGGGCTCATTGTGCTGCCCTCACCTGCAGGCACCGCCCCCTGCAGCTCCCATTGGCTGGGAACGAGGAACCGCGGCCAATGGGAGCTTGAGGGGAGGTACCCGCAGGCGAGGGCAGCGCCTGGAGCCCTCTGCCCCCCCTCCACAGGGGCCCCAGGGATGTGGTGCCAGCTGCTTCCGGGAGCAGCGTGGCACCAGAACAGGGAGCCTGTCTTAGGCCCGCTGCACGCCACTGCCACCCCGGAGCCACTCCAGGTAAGCGGCGCTGGGCTGGAGCCGGCACCCCGAACCCCTCCTGTACCCCAACCCCCTGCTGCACCCCAACCCCCTGCCCTGAGCCCCCTGCCACACCCTGCACCCCAACCCCCTGCTGCACCCCAACCCCCTGCCGCACCCTGCACCCCTCCTGTACCCCAACCCCCTCCTTCACCCCAACCTCCTGCCCTGAGCCCCCTGCCATACCCTGCACCCCTCCTGCACCCCAACCCCCTGCCCTGAGCCCCCTCCCGCAGTCTGCACCCCCTCCGGCACCCCAACCCCCTGCTGCACCCCAACCCCCTGCCCTGAGCCCCCTGCCATACCCTGCACCCCTCCTGCACCCCAACCCCCTCCTGTACCCCAACCTCCTGCCCTGAGCCCCCTGCCACACCCTGCACCCCTCCTTCACCCCAACCCCCTGCCCTGAGCCCCCTCCCGCACTCTGCCCCCCCTCCGGCACCCCAACCCCCTACCCCAGTCCTGCGTTCATGGCCCTGAATGCAATTTCCACACCCAGATGTGGCCCTCGGGCCAAAACGTTTGCCCACCCCTGGACTAGGAGCTCACTGAAGACAAGTGTTTTTGAAATGATGTTTCATTAGGAGTAATGAAGTTCTCAGCCATTGTGCAGTACATACTAATGAAAGTGAAGAGGTGTGAAGCTCAGAATAGAGATGTGCCAGGCACACGTTGAAATGCAATCTATTGCCAGCTTCCTGACCCTCCCCTTCACTTCTGGCAATCAAATGGATTATCCTGGCTCTAAAATGGTATCACAAAGATAGGGAGCACTGGTGTGAAAATTAATTCTTCCTCTTTTGGTGGTGGTGGGGAGGGATAATTTTATACCTGTGGAGTCTGATAAAACTAGGCCACGTGGTTCTGGGTGAGATGGGATTCTGGGCTTGGATTTTAAATTGAAAGGACTTCAGGGTAGGGAACAAATCTCCTCTGTTTTGTAAATCATTGGACACACTTATAGTGCTATAGGAATGATGCAGAATAATTGAAAATGGTGTGGTATTTCTTGGAGTGCAACTGCAGGAAGCTTCCAGTCTTGTAGCATGGGCTGTCAAAGTGTCCAATCAGCAAACTGCTCTTTTCTCTTCACTTTTCCCTCCCTCTGCAAAAAGCTTGCTGAGAATGCCTTGTTTTGGAGAACATCAGAGTTAGTGTGTGTGTTTGCATGCACGTGGGTTGAACTGTTCCCTTCCCTCTCCCCCAAGTGACAGCCTTGCCGAGCCGTCTGCCTGCGAGGTGGTGGCTCAGAGCAGCCATGCGAAGGCTCCCTTTCCATCCTCCCCATCCCCTAAAGCTCCCCCCCACACCCTCGACTGCTGCCATCCCCATGGCAACAGCACCGCAGTGCGTCCACTACAGAGATCTTTTTTAAGCCCTGTCCCACCCATCCCAACTTTTTTTGGCAAAACTGGGCATTTGTCCCATTAGCTCTTGCCAACTGATGATCACATGGCAAGAGCCAACAGGACAAACGCCCAGTTTTGCCAAAAAAGTGGGGGGTGACCCCTAGCGGGGCACAGAGGAATGTGCGGGTGCAGGTGGGAGAGCGGCAACGCCAGCCCTGAGTGGAAGGGAGGGAGGGCGCGGGAGAGCAGGCTGGGCCGGGCCAGCCCCACACGGGCAGGTGGCTTCAGGCTGGCCCCATGCACGGGGTCTAGGGCCAGCCCCACACGGGCAGGTGGCTTCAGGCTGGCCCTGAGCAGGGGGCCTGGGGCCGGCTCCATATGGTGTCCCGTTTTCCCTTTGGGAAAATATGGTCACTCTGCTGCTTGTTAAAGCTCTTTTTAAAACTCCCTCCCCCGCGGGCCAGCATCTTCACAGCACTGCACTGGAGGAGGGAGATGTTCCTACTTCTCTCCATCTGCTTCCCGGCCTGGCACTGCATTACCCCAGCCCGTTTCTTGTAGGGTCAGTTTTTGAATCGCATGATTAATCGTGATTCATTTTTTGAATCACTTGAGAGCCCTAAAATAAACCTTTAGATATTAGATACTAAAGGGTTGGCAACAGTGTGATTATTGGGCAAGATCTGCTCTATACATTGACCTGGGTATGGGACTGATCTCGAGATTAGAAGAACCGTCTGATGAAATTGATTTGAAATAACCACTCATCATTACGTCTAGTGTCTGGATTGTGACAAGGGCTGGGACTCCTAAGGACACTGCATGCCTGACTTCTAGTCAGCCAGTGTGGGGAGACAGAAGTTTACTTTTGCTACTGGGTTGGTATGGCTTAGGGAAGAATCACCACCACTCTCGGGTGAGTCTGCCCTGTTTCTCAGCAGTTTGTCCTCAATCTGGCCTCCTCTGCGTGACCCACTGAGGCACAACTAGTGACTGGGGAGCACAGCACAGTCTGCTGGCAGACGGCCACCCATCCCCAGCCTAGGGAAAACCATGGCCATGCCCTGGTCTGCCTGCACGGTGCCTGCACACTCATGCACAGGATAAGCAGCCCAGTAGTGTAGCCAGGTCCGGAGCGCAGGGGGAGCGGCGCTATAAAAAGGCGCCTCCCCCTGTACTCACCCGGCGGTGCTCCGGGTCTTCGGCGGCACTTCGGTGATGGGTCCTCTCTCACTCCGGGTCTTCGGTGGTACCCACCACTGAAATGCCACCGAAGACCCGGAGCGCCGCCAGGTGAGTAAAAGAAGCGGCGCTTAAAAAGAAGCGGAGCCTTTTTTTAGTGCTGCTAAAAAAAGGCGCCGCTTCCTTTCTAAGGCGCCGCTTCTGCTCACAGGGGGAGCGGCTGCTCCCCCTGCTCTCCCCCTGGCTACACTACTGAAGCAGCCTCTGCAAACCAAGTGTAACTCTAACGCCCTCGTGGCCAAGATGGAGTCTGTTCTGCAGGCAGCTCTGGCCAAGAGAGAGCGCGCGCAGGAATGCAGCAGGGAAAGTCCCTTCCACCTGAGGGGCACCTGTTCCAACCCCCCCAGAGTGAACACACCCACCCACAGGAAAAGTACAATGGATATAAGGGAAATATTTATTTACAGAGGGATGAGAGAAGAAAAACAACAAGGGGAGATATAGGGGGAGCAGTAAAACAGGGTTGCATCCAAACCAAGGCCCCACAGGCCCAGTGGTAGCACAGGCCGAAAGGGCAGACGCTGGGCAATGTGTCTGCACACAGAGTGCAGGAGTCCTGAGCAAAGTTCCAGTCCAGGGGTGAGTCTTGGGTGCTCCTGGTCAATCTTCGGCGCCAGTGAACTTTCCCCAACAAACCCCTCCAGTGCCCTCTTTGCCGCTCTCTGCAAAGCCACCCAGAGCGACCCCCTCCCCACTTAACTAGCTACAGCCTCCCTCCTTGTTCCCAGTGCAGAGTCACCAGCCCCAGTGCTCCCAGCCCCATGCAGCTCTGGGCAGCAGTGATACAGATCCTGGGTCCAGCTCCAGCCTGTCCTCCTCGGGCAATGCCGCCCTGGCACAGTGCTCCTCCTGGCTCCTGTCCTGGGGTGTCCCCGATCAGCCGCCCTGTCCTTCTCGGGCTTCAGGCAGGTTCTCTCCCCTTCTACCCTGAGGGCCTGCAGACTGCAGCCTTTCTTCTCTCTCCCCAGCTCCAGCTCCACCCCCAGAGTTTCCCTCCTTTTTCTCACTGCTTCCCCTCCCCCGTTAGGAAAAAGATTTAAAGGGGCCATGCTCTCTAAACCCCAAAGGGGTTACACATGCGTTGTGCCACAGCTCCCGGAGGCACACGCCAACTCACAGCCTGACCAACACCAGCAAGAGCCAGGGGCCACGCTAGCGGAAAGCTCTCAGTCCTCCCATCGGCAAAGGATGGCCACGGACACCATTTCAAACATGCATGCACTCAGCCATGCCCAGGGCGCCCTCTGCGCCCATGCTCCGCACCCCAGCTATTCCGCCATGCCCGTCCCAGTTCTGCCTTAGCCCTTCCTGCAGCCACCAGGCTGCCCTGCCCACACAAAGGGAGCAAACCCCAAGTTCTGCCTCTGCAGTTGCCTGCACATCGCAGCAGCACGCAGGGCCACAGCCCGCCTCGCAGCATGGCGCCTGTGCTCTGCAGAGAAGCCCGTCAGGGAGCTCACGCCACCTTCCCCCCGCACCCGGCTGGGCCTGGCTCTGGGCAGCCGTTTGTACTCCAGCGTGCTCCATGCTGCCTCCACCCTTTGATACCCCGTGGGTTGTGCGGCAAGGGGTGTGGCACCTTCCCCCATGCAACGGCTCTCAGCCAGCTGGCCACACACCCAGGCCAACATGGCAATCACCTTCCCCACATCTAGATCCGGGCACCAAAATGAAACCAGCCTGAGCTCCAGAGATGCAGGGTCCCTGCAGCCCCCGCTGGCTCCACAGGGCTCGTGGGTGCTCAGCCTCTGGCAATCAACCTGGTGCCGGACTGTGGCATCTCACCGGACAGCACTCTCCTCCTCGTGTGCTCACAACCATGGTAACTGCACCCCTGCGCCAGGGAGGCCTGCTTTGATTAGGAGCCTTGTCTAAACACACACGTGCCTGCCAGAGCTCTGCACTGGTGGAGCACTGGGAGAGCCAGAAGCTTCTCCATGACCAGGCCACGGCCCTCACGAGCAGTGTCTAGCACAGGAGTCAGGAACCCGGCCAGAGGCCAGAACCCAAGGTCAGAGCTGAAGGCAGAAATCAGTGAAGTGTCAGGGCTGGGTTACCTGGTCTGAGGCAGGGCTGGGGACAAGCGAGCACAGAACCTCTTCCGGCTGCACCAAACCCTGCAAGCAGCCACCACACTGCTGCTGCTTCAGAGCCGCTCTGCTGACTCCTCCAACCTGCCGGCTGAAGCCAATCAAGCAGCTGGCTACAGCCAGCTGCACTCGTTAGGTGGCCAAAGCCTGGCTGTGCTGCAGGCCGATTCCTGACTCTGCTCCGCCCTGGCCAGTGCTGCCCGGCACTGCTGTATCTGCCACTTGCCCGCATGCTGGGACGTGCTGAGCCAGCTTCATGACCATGCCACTAACATGAACATGCCTGGGAGCGCTGGCCGAGGGATCAGTCAGTCGAGTGCAATGGAGCACCCGCCTTTGGATGAAGGCTGTGCTGTGTGCTCAGTGCTGTTCTCACCTGTGCTGTTCAACACACTGCTTTGTGGGCTTGTTGCCCTGTGTGCCAGCCATGGCCTGCACCAAGAAGATGCTGTCCCGGAGACCACCACCGGCTCACTGTGTGACCACGACCCTGCCATGCCGCACGCCCACGCCGGTGCCGTTCACTCCAGGACGGCCCTGCCCATGGCCACATCCCGTGTCCAGACAGCAGGTGCTGCCCTGTCGGGATCCCATCAGTCAGAGTCGCTTGTGATGGGCTCCTTGGTGCTGCCACCCTCCCTTTATTCCCTCCTGTGTCTGTTCAGTCACATGCCCCCAGGCTCGCCGCTGACCCCCCCGGGAGGCGGCACTTCGCAGCCCTGGAGCCAGTGACAGTGAAGTTGCTGCTCCAGATTGCTGCCGTTCACTAGTGCTACGGGGCCTCCTCTAGGCCGGTATTGAGATTTCAGCCTGGCCTCTCAGTGGCTGAGCCTCCTGCCACCTGCCCTCCTCTGGGCCCGGGCCCACGCTGCACCTACAGGCCCCGAGAGCAGCTTCACACGACTTCTTTCCGGGGGCTGCTCCCCAGCGTCCAGGTGTGTCTGCGTTGGGGAGACACATAGTGCTAGGCTCACCCCCCAGGCCTCACCCCCTTCTGACCTGGCCACACCTGGTCTGCCCCACGTGTCTCTCACCCTGAGCTGCCCATCCGGCTCAACGCCCGAGCTGGGGCTGATCGTTCAGAGGCGCTGAGCCTGTTTCGCAGACATTGCCATCCTGGGGGCTCTGCCCTTCTAAAATCTGGCCCGAGGGCAGGATCGTGCGACTGATTTATTTCCCCCGGGGAGCCTGTGCTGCTTTCTGTAGTATGGGGCACGGCTTCTGGGGTGCCTTTCCATGGGCATGCAACCCCCCATCAGGTTGATCCACCTCCCACCACGTGGCAAGGAACTCTACAGGAGAACCAACGGGGAGCAGGGGAGACACCTGATTGTGGGAGTGCGTTGCCCTCGCTGCACGGCCAGCTGCTCTTTTGTTAAAGCCGAGTTCTGCACCACTCTGCTAGACCAGCAGCTGCTTTCCAAGCCGTATTTGGACTGCACATGCTCCAGCCTCCAGGGTGCTGCCTGCACAAGGACACGGATTTTGCTCCAAGATGAATGATTTGCGGCATGCCACAAAAATCCTTTTTGTACAGCAGTCCCGCCCCCCCAAATGTATCATTAGCAGCAGCACCTGGGCCTGCCTCGTTTCCAGCAAGCACTTTATGTACAACCGCCTGTGGGATTTATAACTCACGCTGCACCAGCCTCTGAATCACACAGCGTTCAAACAGCTCAGCTGCACAGAGACAAAGGGAAGTGCTGAATGCCAGGGATCCGGATTTACTCATAGACTTTAAGGTCAGAAGGGACCATTATGATCATCTAGTCTGACCTCCTGCACAATGCAGGCCACAGAATCTCACCCACCCACTCCTGGAATAATCCTCTCGCCTATGTCTCAGCTATTGAAGTCCTCAAATCATGGTTTAAAGACTTCAAGATGCAGAGAATCCTCCGGTAAGTGACCCGTGCCCCATGCTGCAGAGGAAGGCAAAAAACCTCCAGGGCCTCTGCCAATCTACCCTGGAGGAAAATTCCTTCCCGACCCCAAATATGGCGATCAGCTGAACCCCGAGCATGTGGGCAAGACTCACCAGCCAGACACCCAGGAAAAAGTTCTCTGTAGTAACTTCTAACATCCCATCATTGACCATTGGTCCTATTTACCACTGATGGCAATTAATTGACCTTTGACTAAGATCATGTTATCCCATCAAACCATCCCCTCCATAAATGTATCTAGCTTAATCTTGAAGCCAGTTAGGTCTTTTGCCCCCACTGCTTCCCTTGGAAGGCTGTTCCAGAACTTCACTCCTCTGATGGTTAGAAACCTTCGTCTAATTTCAAGTCTAAACTTCCTGCTGGCCAGTTTATATCCATTTGTTCTTGTGTCCACATTGGTACTGAGCTGAAATAATTCCTCTCCCTCCCTGGTATTTATCCCTCTGATATATTTAAAGAGAGCAATCATATCTCCCCTCAGCCTTCTTTTGCTTAAGGTAAACAAACCAAGCTCCTTGAGTCTCCTTTCATACGACAGGTTTTCCATTCCTCGGATCATCCTAGTGGCCCTTCTTTGTACCTGTTCCAGTTTGAATTCATCCTTCTTAAACATGGGAGACCAGAACTGCACACAGTATTCCAAATGAGGTCTCACCAATGCCTTGTATAACGGTACTAACACCTCCTTATCTCTACTAGAAATACCTCGCCTAATGCATCCCAAGACTGCATTAGCTTTTTTCACAGCCACATCACATTGGCGACTCATAGTCATCCTGTGATCAACCAGGACTCCGAGGTCCTTCTCCTCTTCCGTTACTTCCAACTGATGCGTCCCCAGCTTATAACTAAAATTCTTGTTAATTTGATGGGCTCCTTGATGCCCTGGCTGAGCACGCATTTAAATCTGCCGAATGACACGCCCTTGGTTGTTTAATGTGGAGGAGACAAAGGCAGATGAGTGTCCAAATGGGAAACATCCCACGGAGCACAGAGCCCAAAGCATGGGGCCTGATTAAGAAACAGGTTTGTGGTTTTGGTTCACTGGCTCTGGAGTGCCAGGCTTGCTGAGCTCCCCCCAGGGGCTGCCTGCTTTCAGCACCTCCCTTTCTGCTTTCACACAGTCAGGGTGGTACGCAGCGGTGGGGTAACCGTGTCACTCCTAGGATATGGGGGAGGGAATATCTTTTATTGGACGAACGTCTGTTGGAGAGAGAGGCAAGCTTTCGAGCCACACACAGCTAATGAAGATGAGACGTACCTCACCCACCCTGTCTCTCTAGTGGTCGTATTCATGAAGTATTTTAATGAGTATCTGACCTAAATCAGCTCTGCTGAATTCGATCACCAGGCCCCAGATGCTCCTGGCACTGGGCGTGCAGCTCCCATCAGGCAAAGGGGGCCAAGCCCTCAACACACACCCCTGCCATCATGGAACTGCAGCAGCTTCTTAGCAGTGTTCAACAACATTACCACAGCTGATACCACGCAGCCCTGTGTGAGCAAACCCCAGTGCACACGCCCCGAGTGACGTGTGCCCCACAGAGTCACTGGGCTGTGCCCCCAGGGCCTGCAGGCTGACGGCTGCAGGGATGTGCCCACCAGACACTGGAGAACGTGGCCTCCCAGAACACCAGCCCCTTTGTTTCCAGCTCCCCTGGCAGCCCCGGGGCTCACATCCACCACACACGATCTGAGCTAGCCCTGCCAAGGCAGTCCCCGAGTTCACAGGACTGCTTGCCTGGACTCTCCCCTTGACGCCAGCCCACAAGCAGGCAGAATCTAATCTCTGCATGAGCTGCAGGCAGCTGGCAGCATCTCCCCAAGAGACGGACACAGAGACTGGCCCCCAAAGCCAGCATGCCCGTGCAATCCCACGCTGCACGCAGCCCTGGCTGGAGAAGGCACCGGCCTGGACTCAGAGATGTGGGGCTGAGTCAGCCCCGCAGCCAGATCTCAGCCCACCAAGCCAGAGCTCACCCCACGTGGTGTGTAAAGACAGCGAGACGCTCACAGTCCCCTGCGCCAGGGTCAGTAAAACCCTCAGCCAAAGGTCACGACAGCCCCAGGCTCACCCTACAGCAGGACTCGGTGATGGACGAGGCAGAGGAGCAGGAGATGGCCAGGAGTCTTTGTGCCCCGATTTAGCCAGGATCCTCTCCCCTTCACTCAGAGACCCACGGACGCAATGGGGGGAGCTAGCAGCCATGGCTCCGTGCATCTTGGGATGACCGTCTCTATCCCTCAGTGGGCCCCTGGAGCAGGCTAGTAGGGTGCAGGCAAGAGGCAGTTAAAACCTGCCCTCAGCTGGAACCCATGTGGCCCAAATTAATCTCCTTGACCAGGACGGCGGAGCAGGGGGGAGCTGCTATGTGTGCAGGCTGCCCCAACAACCCGCAGTGGGGGGTGCTTTTATGTCCAGGTGCGCAGGGTTCTCAGAGAGTGGGACAGTCGCATGGCCCCTCGCTGCAGCCCGCATGCATTAGCAGTGACGCTGTGGCAATGTTGGCTTTTCCCACAGCCAGGACTAGACAGAAGCAAACTGCGGGTCATGTAATATTTCTCTATATAATAGGATTTGTAGCTGCTGCTCATTGTCAACCAAAGCAGCATTTCTGTTCAGAAGCCCAGTGGGTGCGCGGCTACGATCCCTTGGTTCTGTACAACAGCATTCGATATTAGCTTCATGTTAGCAAAGGACTGATTCCACGTAGAAGATTTCACTGCTCGGAGATTCTCTCTCACTCGCTCAAATGCCTGCGTTGGACAAAGAAACACACAGTCACTCACTTGTTATTAAACCACTTGCTGTAACTCAGGAGTTCTCAAACTGGGGGTCAGGATCCCTCAGGGGGTCGCGAGGTTATTACATGGGGGGTCACGAGCTGCCAGCCTCCACCCAAACCCCGCTTTGCCCCACACAGCATTTAGAATGGTGTAAAATATATTAAATGTATAAGGGAGGTCGCACTCAGAGGCTTGTGAAAGGGGTCACCAGTACGAAAGTTTGAGAACCACTGCTGTAGCTCTTGTGCTATCAGACCTAGGAAGTGGTTTTACATGCAGTGGGCCAAGCTTTCAGTACTGGCTCCGTGTGCATACAACAAGCAGCCACTATCATTCTGCAGCCGCATGCATATTCGGTCAGAAATCCCCTTGATGCTCCGGTACCAGAGGTCGGTCACCTCCTCCAGCCAGTGCAGTGCTGGTGACAGGAGCTAGGGTCCCTGAGCTGGACAGCCAGAGATCCAGAGTTCACCCCTTGAGCTGTTACAGTGACGCTAATGACAGAGAAACCGAAGCCAGTGTCACAGGTCAGTGAACTGCACCTGCATCCCCCCTCCATGGTACGTATGGTATTAGGGTGACCAGGTGTCTGGTTTTCGACCAGAACGCCCGGTCGAAAAGGGACCCCGGCGGCTCCGGTCAGCGCCGCCAACCAGGCCGTTAAAAGTCCGGTCGACAGCGCTGCCCGGCTAAGGCAGGCTAGTCCCTACCTGTTCTGACACCGCGCTGCGCCCCGGAAGCGTCCAGCAGGTCTGGCTCCTAGGCGGGGGATGGGGGCATGGGGCTCCGCGCGTTGCCCCCACCCCGACCACTGGCTCCACACCCCGGCCAATGGGGGTTCCAGGGCACAGCACAGTCCGCGGTGCCAGGACAGGCAGGAAGCCTGCTTTAGCACCCCCGCTGCGCCGCTGACCGGGAGCCGCTGGAGATAAGTCCGTGCCACAACCCCGTGCCCCAGCTCTGAGCCCCCACTTACCCCTCCTGAGCCCCCCTCCAGCCCTGAGCCCCCTCCTGCACCCCAAACCTCTCATCCCCAACCCCATAGCCCTCACACCCCTGCACCCTAACCCCTTGCCCCAGCCCAGACCCCCTCCCACACCCTGAACCCCTCATCCCCGGCCCCAGCCCAGAGCCCGCACCCCCAACCCACAGTCCTCACTTCCTCCCACACCCCAACCCCCTGCCTCAACCCGCAGCCCCCCCCCCACATTCCAAATCCCTCGGCCCCACACCCCCGCCTGGAGCCCCCTCATAAACCCCAAACCCCTCATCCCCAACCCCAGCCCAGAGCCCGTACCCCCTCCCACACCCCAACCCCCTGCCTCAACCCGCAGCCCCCTCCCACATTCCAAATCCCTCGGCCCCACACCCCCGCCTGGAGCCCCCTCATAAACCCCAAACCCCTCATCCCCAACCCCAGCCCAGAGCCCGTACCCCCTCCCACACCCCAACCCCCTGCCTCAACCCGCAGCCCCCTCCCACATTCCAAATCCCTCGGCCTCAGCCTGAAGCCCCCTCCTGCACCCAAACCCCTGCCCCAGCCCAGAGCCCCCTCCTGCACCCTGAACCCCTCATTTCTGGCCCCACCCCAGAGCCTATACCCCTCAGTTAGAGCCCAGGGCATGCCCAGGGTGCACGGGGGGAGGGGACTCATGGGGGGGCCTCCAGGCGTGTGGGGCCCAGGGCAGGCACACTGGCCACGCAGGGCTCTCTTGCAGGGACCGGCAGCAAGCTCACAGGCAGGGCTTGCGTGTCGACAAGCCCGTCAGCCTGCCACAGCGAGTGAACCAAACCCGGCCCCTCAGCCCCCTGTAGCCTACCTCGTGGCTCCACGTTTGACACAACAGCTTCTCGTGCTCAGCGGTGGGTTGTCCCAGAGACAGAGAGCGGCTGGCCCTGCGGAGACAAGACAGTGGCCACGAGGGAGGGGCCACCGGGACAAAGGACTTTGTGAGGGCAGAAAATGCACTTGTCAGAAGGGGTTTGCGCAGTAAAACGGAACACGCCCAGCCATAGCGCATCGTCCTAAAGCAACCGGGTTCCACAGGCCGAGGACAGGACTGGACTCCCCTGCTTCCCTGGAGAACGAGCAGGCGTGGCATGTCCCGCTCCCTCCCGCCATGCTCACCCCGACACCAGCGGCTGGGATCTGACCGTGGAGTAGAGACGCCCGGACTGGGCGAGCAAAGGCACATTCCTGGCTCGCGAGGGACACGGTGTCTCACTCAGGTTTGTTTGGCTCCCCAGGTGCTACAGGGATGAGCACATTCGATGTGCAAAGTAATTCCCACATGTGTCAGGCAGCTCTCCACCACCGCGCTGTGCACTGGCTGCTGAGCCAGACTATCTATGGGTGCCCACAAGCTCCTTCCGCAGCCTGGGCGGGTCAGCCTAAGCCAAGCGGTGGGCAGCCCAGGCCAGGAACAGCGTTCCCAAGCACTCGCTCTCCTCTGCTCGCCGCACGTACCTGGAGATCACCACAGCCATGGCATAGATGTCAATGGCAGCGTCGGCCACGCGTTTCAGATGAAACTGTTCGTCTGGGAGAAGAGACGTTGGTGAGATGGGGCGCATGTGCACATGCGTGTGTTACGCTAGTGAAAACTAACAGCAGCTCAGCAGAACTTGCACGGAAGCCAGCGAACCGGCTCTCACCGCACAGATACATTGGCAGGCCAGAAACGGCTACAAGGACCCACCGACTGGAGACCCTGGGAGGGGGCGTGATGCCGCCGGAGCTTGGCATGGGGAGCTCACATGGCTGATTGGCTCTAACATGCAGACTGGAGCGTTTTCCTGAGCCAAATGCTCAGCAGCACACGGCTGTGCGGCCCCAGCCCCCAAAGAATGAACAAACCAGCCAGCCCCATCGGTCAATCGCTTCTGGTGCCCCCGTTGGATCCTGGCTCCCCTGGCTGTTAATGAAATGTCATGTGCACGCTGAGGGCAGGATACGAATAGTGTACAGTGTTCAGGAGCCCCGGGAGGCCCTCAGGATCAGGGCTGCATGATGCTGGTGCTACACACAGAGCAGGACACAGACCCTGGCCTGCAGAGCTTTGTGGGGCTTTTGGATGCAGACAGGCACCCGGGGCCACTCGGACACCCCAGCTGCACTGCAGTCCTGCAGCCCAGCGACGCTCCAGGCTGGGGAGCTTTCACCCCGGCGTGCGACACTGAGGAGACCCATATCGATCCCCAAGGGACAGATGCACACCACCGAGGTGTGTATTCAGAGAGAGGTGGGGGCAGAGCAAGGAGTGTGACGCGGGAAGGAATTCAGAGGGGAAGTGGGGAGAGGATGGATGAAGGGGAGAGAAGAGCGTTGCAGGAGGTGGCAGACGTACTGCTCCGGGAGCACACCCTGCCTGGCTCAGCGCCCAGGTGATGAGTTTTACAACAGGCCAAACGGCGGAATGTCGTTTAACGTCATCTGACGGCTGGTTAGAAGCGGGCTGACAGCAGCCACAGAGGCACCCACCTATCACCTTCTCGCCGTACTTCAGCAGCAGGCTCTCCACCGCTTCCCCAAACAGGTCAATGGCCTTCGTCACCTTTACGTGGACACACAAGAGCAGTTCATTTCGTTCCAAGGCAGCTGTAACCCTTCAGCAGCCACGGAGCCTGCTGGGTGGGTGGGTGCCTCGGGGGGCCAGGGAGCGGCGCTGGGAAAAGCGCGACCAGCACAGGGCACTGAGCAGGATCCTGGGAGCCAGTCACGCTGTGCTCGGACCTGGAGGCGAACTGGCACTAAGCCACTTTCCAGCCCCACGCCTGGAGCTGATTCAACCCTCGGCAGGACTTGGGGCCGCCTGGGGCCGCCCTACCAGCTGGGGATTGCTGGCGCACAAGGCGCTCCTGCCCTGCCCCCATACCACGAGGGCTGGGAGCACGCGGTATGAAGCCAGCTACAGCTGTTCTACATCACCCAAGGATTCTCTTGGCCAGGGGAGCTGCCCCCTGGAGCAGCCCATGTGCTTTATGCCGCCTGAGCAACACAAAACACCCAGGCAGGCACTGGGGACTGGCCCTCTGGGTGTCACTGAAACTCAGAGATCAGGGACTGGAGAGCGGACACTCAGGAACCAGCTAGGGAGAACCCTGGCTCTGGCAGTGACATGGGACGCCAGGGTCCCAGCCGAGCTGCTGAGGGTTTGGGGTCCTCCGCAGACCAGAAACCACCATCACAACTGGGCCCTTGGGGAGACGCTCGGCAGCGAGCCTGTAAAGGACCAAATGGCCACCTCTCCCCTCAAGGGCACGGCTCAATCGCTTTGGCAGGGCAGTATGCACAGGTGCTGGAACTAGAGAGGCTGGGGGGGCTGCCACACCCCCTGGCTTGAAGTGGATTCCATAATATTGAGGGTTTGCAGTTTGGTTCAGTGGCTCTCAGCACCCACACTATACAAACTGTTCCAGCCCCCCTGGCAGTATGTGGGGGCCCTTGTCTCCTGTACTGGCAGCTTTGTCTAGTGGGTCTCCATGTGCGCTTTGCCTACAATTTCTTTTATCTTAGATGAAGGGAAAACAACAAGAATGAAGTAAAGCAAAACCCCTAGGAGAAAGTACAGCCCCTACAAGAAAATAGAGAGAGAGAGAGAGAGAGTGTATGTGTGTGTATCTGTGTTCACATTCATGTGTGTCCGTTTGCATGTGCATGTCCATCCATGCGTGTCCCTCTGTAACACTGTGAGTGATGTAACGTGCTTAGAGATCCACTGATGCCAAATGCTACTAAAAATGCAAATTATTATTATTGTGCCAGAGACAACAAATCAGACTGACAAGTCTGAAGGAGTGAAATGAGAGCTGGGCAATGGTATTTTAAAAGTGAAAATGATGTTTCAGTCTGAGTCTGAAAGTTCACATTTAGCAAAGACTTTTTAAAGAGACAACACTTCATTCAAAACACAGGCTGAACTTCATCTAAAGCAGGTGCTAGATGAATGCTGTCAATCACAAAAACGTCATCATTGGCGAGGAGACACTGTCATGAAAATTATTTGCTTTAAGGCTAAAAATGCAAGAAACATAGAAAAGAATCCAGATCTCATAAAACAACAGACTATGTAAGGGTCAGGCCCGGCAGCACTGGAGATGACAGCAGTTTTACCAATGACTCCAACAGCTGCAGGGTCGGACTCAGAAATAAATCTTTCAGAAAGAATTCCCTTACCAGGTATGCACTGTTGTCCAGGCCTGGGTGAACGATTCCCTGCAGAGACAAGCCAGTGGGAATCCCAATTTTACTGCAAAGGGAGAAAAGAGATGAGCAAAAATGAGAAAGGTCAAAGGGTTTAAAACGCAACTCAGCAGCTCATCCAGGAGCAACTGCATGGCAGTCACTGGGACTATTCTGCACTACGAAGTGAGGTTCGCTTTACTACATCACTATGGGAAGTGAAAAATGCACACCCTACGCGATGTAGATAAGCCGACCTAAGCCTGGTGCAGACCGCGCTAGGTGAAAGGATTAATTCTTCCATCGACCTCGTTACCACCTCTCTGGTGGTACTACAGCGAGGGAAGAACCCCTTGTATCACTGTAGTACGTGTCTTTATTGATGCTGCCATGTTCCTAGTGTAGACATACCCGGGAGCTGGAGGTAAAGAAGGGATGTATTTGGCCCACTATCATTTCAACAACTCACCTCTAAGGTTCACTCCTACCATAAGAGTTTGAGTTCAGACAACTGCAGCTAAACCCGGTGGCAGTGCATTGATCTCCAGGAAGCGCCCGTACCAAGGTCAGCCTTTCTCCATGAACAATTTCCCCCACCTTTATCACATGACACATGTGATGCACCGTGCACGCCATTCTGGGCACAGGACATTAGGTCTGGCCTTGCAAAACTCCCACTGAGGTAGCAAAGTGTGAACACTTAAATGGACACTTGGCCAGACCACCTGGTGTAACACCCCAACCATGGGCGCTGGAACTGGGGGGGGCCAGGCCCAAACACTTTTCACTACAGACCCTGCCCCTGCACCTGCTCTTCCCCGCAAGGCCCCACTGCCCGGCCAGGCTGGCAGCTGGAGCCTGGGCAGCTGTGGGGGAGCCACAGACCCTCCACCTGCCCTGGGGGTGGGGACACGGGCTGGGAACAGCTCTTGGGCTCTCCCACTCCGGTCAGGTGGAGGGTCCACAACTCCCTGGCTGAGCTCTGGCTTCCAGCTTGGCCAGGGGCAGGGCCTCAGGGGAAAGAGGGGGGAAGGGGCGGGGCTATAGAGGGCCAGGGGGCCTGGCCCCCCACTTTTGGGAAGGCTCTGCCATCCCTGACCCCAACACTTGCAAAAAGGGCTATAGGCAGGTGTGACACTCTGACACCCCAATATTCACCACTGTCATGTAATTAGGATGTGTTTGGCACAAAGTGCATCTTGTGAGGTGTCATTCTAAAAGTCTTGATCTGCTAGACATTAATAACTCATTGGATTGCATGTGCTATCGTCGTTTGTGATGTTATGAAGTTTGGCTATGTGTGTGTTACTGAAACATGTTGTGAGGTTGAAAACACCCACAAGCAGCCTTTCAGGTACAACAGTAAAAAGGCCAATCAATGTTAATGGCTTATTGAGGAAATGCACACAAGCACAAGGATTACCCCAGGACCTGCGTACAATAGAAACCTCTCAGAGACAGCACCACACAATGGGAACTGTTTGACCCAGGGCACAGCAAAAGAGTTTTCCAGCAAGTGGGGAGACGATATAAAAGGGGGACAATGACATCATGAGGGTACCTCACTCTCCCTACAACCACACACCTGGAAACACCTGAGGGGCACAGACTGAACTGTGGGAAGTGATGGTCCCAGGCTGGAAGGATTTTTAGCCTGTGTATGAAAACCTGGCAAAGCCAAGGCAACTTCACCTTATGAATCTTCCAGCCTGTTTATCACTCAGGGTGAGAATTTGCTAATTTATATCTTACCCATCTAGTGTTAAGCTCAGTTTGCGTTTTTTGTTTATTTACTAGGTAATCTGCTTTGATCTGTTTGCTATCACTTATAATCACTTAAAATCTCTCTTTTGTAGTTAATGACTTGCTTTTGTTTTCTCTAAAACCAGTCTGTGGAATGCATAACTGGGGGGCAAAAAGCTGTGCATCTCTTCCTCCACATTGCGGGAGGGAGCGAATTTCAATGAGTGTATGCTCTATAGTTCTCTGTGCCGCGCAAGACGATACAATGTTGGGTTTACACTCCAAAGGGGCAATTCCCTAGCAGAGCTTTCCCATATAGAACTGATCTCAGCATCGGTGTGAATACAGCTGCCGCCGGGTGTGTCCCAAACTGGGTGTGTGTTGGGAGGGGGCTTGAGAGCCTGTCACAGCAGCACAGAGTAAAGGGAACCCAGGCTGGTGGGACAGGCGGGCTCAGAGGTATCCCAGTGCCAAGTGGCACCCCTGGGGGAACCAATCACAGGAGGGTTGCCAACTTGGTAATATTTAAAAAACAGACACTTCAGCAGGAGTGCTAGAACCTCCCCTGCCCCGCCCCATCCCCCTTGAGGCCCCATCCTGCCCCGCCCATTCCTCCCAAAGCCCCACCCTTGCTCCGCCTCTTCCCCTAAGCACTCACCCCTGCCCCACCTCTTCCCCTGAGGCCCCACCTCCATCCACTCCTCTTACCCCTCCCACCCGTTGCTCGCTGCTTTTTCCCTCCCACGCCCACCGCCGGGGTCAGGAGGGACTTGCCTGCAGAGCCGAGGCTAGGAGCTGCAG
The DNA here is from genome assembly GCA_033296515.1 of Macrochelys suwanniensis. NCBI lineage: Eukaryota > Metazoa > Chordata > Testudines > Chelydridae > Macrochelys > Macrochelys suwanniensis. The sequence continues at coordinate 623,437 of CM065783.1, read as the reverse complement.
TTGCCGGATGAAGGTAGAAGGCGATCCCGGCTGAGTAGGGGCTGGAGCGGGTGATGAACCAGCACCCCTTCACCTCCCCCACTCGCAGTAACTGGACTTTGGGTGTCTGGTCAGTAGATCTGACCGGACACCGTCAGGTCCCCTTTTTGACTGGACTTTCCAGTCGAAAACCAAGCACCTGGGCACCCTAGCGACAGGATCCGTATGACCACAAATGCTCAGGAATTTGGTTTTACATCTGGTCTGAAAGGAGGCACCGTCACAGCGCCCTCGGTGCTGGGCTGGAGGACTGGCTCGCTATTAAGCCTCTGCTCTTGCATCACAAGCATCACTTCTGGTTTCACTGCAGGCTCTCAGGACCAGAGGTGCTGGAACGAAGGGGGCGTGGGGTGCTCCTGCACCCCCTGGCTTGAAGTGGTGTTCATCATAGACTGGGTTTGCAGTTTGCAGGGTTCATGGTTTACAAGGTTTACAGTTTGGTTCAACGGCTCTCTGCACTCCCGCCATACACATACTTTATTCCAGTGCCCGGCCAGCGGAAGCATCATGTTATTTGACACCACTGGAATGGAAAGGCAAACCGTGACAGGTTCTCTGTGCTGCTTACCGCTTTGCTCTCATCCCGATATCTTTCAGGATGGTCTCAGTTTTCCCCGATGGATTCATGACAGTTGTTCGCAGATTCTTTAACTGGACTCCAGCATACTGAAAATGTTTTTTAAATGATTAAAGGAATTTAATGACACACAGTCTTAGGGCTACACCTGCAAAGGGACATATTCAGGATGAGACCCAGGGGATGGCTACAGCAGGTTCAGAGTTGAACCAGGCATCTCTGGGTTAGCTATACAGTAGCTCAGGGGTTCTCAAACTGGGGGTCAGGACCCCTCAGGGGGGTGCGAAGTTATAACGGGGGTGGGGGGGGCAAGCTGTCAGCCTCCACCCCAAACCCCGCTCTGTCTCCAGCATTTATAATGGTGTTAAATATATAAAAAAGTGGTTTTAATTTATGAGAGGTCACATTCAGAGGCTTGCTATGTGAAAGGGGTCACCAGTACAAAAGTTTGAGAACGACTGCTAGAGAAATATGAAAATCTACAACTTTATTTTCTGCAACTAAACTATATTTTTTAGGGCCTTAGCTCAGTGAAACAGCTTGCTTGGATTCATGAAGAAACATTTCTGAATTACATTACCCAGTACACAGATTGCTGTCCATCCACCTAAGTATTTGTACATACTGCACTCACAACAAGGGCTCCATTCACTGAAGAAGAGAACAAAGTCTATAGCATTAAAAATTGGGATGGGGACATGTCTAAGATAGGTGACAAATCTGAGGAACTGTCCCATATTGAGGTGTCAACCGAGGAGGTTTTGAAACAAACTGATAAATTAAACAGAAACGAGTCACCAGGACCAAGTGGTATTCAACCAAGAGTTCTATAGAAAGTCAGATACAAAATTGCAGGACTACTAACTGTGGTATGTAACCTGTAATTTAAATCAGACTTTGTACCAGATGACTGGAAGGTAGCTAATATAACACAGTTTATTTTAAAAAGGCTCCAGAGGCGATCGTGGCAATTACAGGCTGGTAAGCCTAACTTCAGTACCAGGCAAATTCATTGAAACTATAGTAAAGAACAGAATGATCAGACACATAGATGAACACAATATTTTGGCGAAGAGGCAACACAGCTTTTGGAAAGGGAAATCATGACTCAGCAACCTCTTAGAAATCTTTGAGGGAGTTGACAAGTATGTGGACAAGGGTGATCCAGTGGATATAGTGTACTTGGGCTTTCAGAAAGCCTTTGACAAGATCTCACACTAAAGGCTCTTAAGCAAAGTCAGCAGTCATGGGATAGGAGGGAAAGTCCTCTCGTGGATCAGTAACTGCTTAAAAGATAGGAAACACGAGGTAGGAATAAATGGTCAGTTTTCTGTGTAGAGAGATAAATAGCGGGGCCCCCAGGGGTCTGTACTGGGACCAGAGCTGTTCAACATATTCATAAATGATCTGGGAAAGGGAGTGAACATTGAGGTGGCAAAGTTTTCATTTGATACTAAATTAGTTAAGTCCACAGCAGACAGTGAAGTTATAGAGGGATCTCACAAAACTGTATGACTGGGCAACAAAATGGCAAATGAAATTCAATGCTTATAAGTGCAAAGTAATACACACCGGAAAACATAATCCCAAGTACACATACAAAATGAGGGGGTCTAAATTAGCTGTTACCACTCAAGAAATATGTTGAAGTCATTATGGATAGTTCTATGAAAACATTTGCTCAATGGGCAGTGGCAGTCAAAAAAGCTACCAGAATTTTAGGAACCATTAGGAAAGGGATAGATAATAAGACAGAAAATTCCATAATGCCACTATAAAAATCCATGGTACGCCCACACCTTGAATACTGTGTGCAGTTCTGGTCACCCCATCTCAAAAAAGATACATTAGAATTTGGAAAAGTACAGAGAAGGGCAACAAAAATTATTCTGGTTATAGAACAGTTATGAGGAGAGTTTGAAAAGACTGGGACTGTCCATCTTGGAAAAGAGACAGCTAAGGGGGGACATGACAGAGGTCTGTACAATCACAAGTGATGTGGAGAAAGGGAATAAGGAAGTGTGATTTACCCCTTTGCATGGGAGCAGCACAAGAGTTGGGTACGGGTGTTATTATTGAAGTCAATGGGGCTGAATAAGGAGGGCAGAATTTGGCCCATACCACAAAATTCAGATCAGGTTCCAAATTCCAAAACATCCCCCTGCCCCCCCCCACCCAACCCCCCACCCAGCCCCTCCTGTCCCAGCTCCGGGTGTCGTACAGAGGGTTTCGTGCAGCCAATTCCATACGGCTCCCCCCAGCCATGAAGTGTGGACCTGGGTTCAGATTCAGCCCCCAGTGCTGGGACTCTTCGGCTCTGAGCACATCTGATTCAGGCCCATTTCTGCAGCCCTCCCTTACCCGCCCATGCGACGTCAGCGAGGGCTTTCAGCAGCGGCTAACGCGCTGCGCTGCGGCTGGGTGCGAGGAGGCAACGCTGCAGCTGCAGGGTTCATAGCTGACTCCACTAGAATCCCGTCCCCCTGGGGCTCCCAGGGAACAGGCTCTGCAGAGGCAGCTCCCCCCTGCATCCAGCCAGCCCCGGTGGCCAGTGTGGGGCACAGGCATAGCCCAGCCCTCACCCCACCCTGGCTTCCCCCCGACACCTGGGAGAGGCTGTTGCTGGTGGAGGCCCCAGCGCAGTGCAGGGACTCTGCTCCTAGTCCCAGGGCAGGTTCCTGGCCCCTCTCCCAGCTGTGCAGTGCCAGCTGCTCGTGGCCCTGCATGCTCGCTCTGTGCTGGAAAATGCCTTTCAGGGGAGGTATTTGCCCTCAGAGAGCCCCTTACCTCGATGCCTGTCAGTGCCACAAACAAGCGAAGGATATCATTGGTGCCCTCGAAAATGCGGAAAATCCTCAGGTCCCTCAAGATTTTTTCCACACCAGTTTCCTGTGCAAACAAAGCCCTTAATAGACTCAAGTGATCCCAGCAAGAGGAGTGCACGCAGCTGCCTTGGCAGCGCACTGCGAGCTCCCGAATACAGCCGACGAATGATGCATGTGGGTCTGCTCTCGGCAGATGGAAGGAACCACGCTCGTTTACCTGCATGTATCCCATTCCTCCCAGGACCTGGATGCACTCGTCTGTGACGTGCCAGGCGGCTTCCTAAAGATAAAAACATCACAGTGCAGCAGAGGGGAATGTTTCTAGTCTCGATGTGATCACTCAGACGTGTCAGCATCATCGCAGTTAGCCCGGCGGCTCTGGGCAGTCCTAGGTGGGCCTGCGTTTGTTATAATACTGTCATGGCAAAGGTGGTTACCTATTAGTTACCTGTGCTGTAACTTAGCGACGTGCTGCATGTGTCCTTCCCATTTCAGGTGGGTGCACACCCAGGGCAACAAAACCAGAGACCCTTTTCCCCTCGCAGCACCCCTTGGGGTGGCCCATGCGCACGCCCCAGGCTCGTGTTGCCAGGTGATGGTATAAAGGGAGACCCCTCCTGAGTGAGTTTGACTCCAGTGTAGAGTGGAAGGAGGTGGGGTGTGGGACGGATGTGTGCAACACACCTCAAAGGACAAGAGTCATAGAACAGGTAAGTAGCCATTTTCTCTTCTTCAAGTGATCGCACTTCCCCATTCCACATCAGGCGATTCATAAGCACTCTGGAAAGGACAAGGGTTTTGGAGTCTGTCTGAGCAAGGATTGCAACACCACTCATCCAAACCCAGCAGCATCGCTCAGTGCCTGGGAAACAGCTTCATGTCTAGTGAAAGGAGGCACCAATGACCAGGCTGCAGCTCTGCGAATATCCCTAATGTGCCCCTGACCCAGGAACGCAGCTCACGCTGCCTGAGCTCTTGTAGAGCACACTAAAACTCTCCCAGGCGGAGGGACCTTAGCAATGGCACAATAGGGTGCAGGGTGAGATCCAGAAAGCGATTCTCTGCCCACAGACAGGGTGACTCTTCAGTCTGTCAGACAACGGAATGAACAGCTGAGGAAATAGCCTAAATTATTTGGTCTTGTCCAAGTAACAAGCCACCGCCCTTTGGACATCCCAAGCCTGGAGCCCTCCTCATCCTTACGAGGTTTCAGAAAAAAGCTCGGTAAGTAGGTAGCCTGATGAAGGTGGAAGTGCGAGACTACTTTAGTCAGAAATGTAGGGTGAGGATGCAAATCGACCTCATCTGGAAAGAAAACTACATCTGGAGGGTCAGCACCTAATGCACGCTGCTCTACTACCCTGCTGGCAGAAGCACCAGGAATGCTGCTTTCATGGAGAGATGGAGCTAGGAATGTGGAGCCATAGGCTCAAAAGTTGGAACCATTAGCGCCTGCAACAGCTGTAGGATAAATATGACATTAAAGAGTTAGCATAATCTTAAATTTGGTTAAGGAAATATCTGTGCTATGATGAAAGGCCCTGACTAGCATGTAGAAGGAAGGCCTTGAAAAGAATGAGTGACAAGGCCAGAAGGAATGAGGGAGGGAGGGTGTTTGGTTCAAAGAATAACTAATGAGATAAGGGGAAGGCCTCGGACCGACAGGAGTGTCTGCGGATGAGGATTATAAAGGTGTACTCCTGCCTGAGTTTGCATCACACTTTTGGAATCAGAGGGACGGGATTAAAGGCGTATAGTAGCTTGTCCTTCCATGACAATAGGAAATGATTTGATATAGATCCTGGGCTGTGACCTGCTCTGGAACAAAACAGGTGACAATTCCTGTTCGGACGAGTAACCAAGACATCTATTTCTGGCACCCCCAAGACTGGAAGATGGATCTTGCAATGTCCAGTCTAAGCGATCACTTGTGATTTCCACTGAATGATCGGCAGAGACAATCCTCCAGGCAGTTCTGAACACCTGGTAGGTGTGAAGCTTTGAGTGTGATTGTATTTTTGATGTAACCCTCAAGCCCCCGTAGATCTACAGCCTCTGGGTAAAGGCGATCCCACCTGGCACCCAGTGGCTGTTCACACAGAACACAGCAGCAGTGTTGTCCATGAGGATCTCTGCCGTACATTCCTTGATGTGCGGAAGGAAGGTTTGACACGCCAAGTGAATAGCTTGTAGTTCCAGAACATTTCTGTGGAAAGAGAGTTCTTGATCTGACCAAAGACCCTGAGTCTGATGGTCTCCTAGGTAGGAGCTGCACTCCAGGGATGAAGCATTTGTCACCAATGTCGTGGAGGGCAGAGTCGAGGAGAAAGGAACCCCTTTGCACACATTGGCAGGGTCCACCCACCAATCTAGGGATGACAAGACGCTCGCAAGTACGTGAGTCAGCATGTCCAATGGATGATGAGATGGTCAGTAGATTGACTTCACCCGCCTTGCATACCTCTGTGGTGAAAAGGCTGCCATGCTAAGTCATGTATGTGCAAGCTGCCCTGTGCCCCAGAAGTCTCAGGTAATTCCTTACTGTTGGGCAAGGATGGGCTTTGAGGTTGGCACAGAGGTCCTGTATTGCTTGGACTCTGGCCAGCCACAAGTGCGCTCTTGCTGAAATGGAGTCTAGATCTGCCCCAATAAGCCTGATTTTCTGCACAGGGAGGAGTACTCACTTATCCTTGTCAGAACAAAGGAGTCTCTGGATCTTGTTGATGCCAACCTACCCCTGGTATCTGGAGCATCCCTGAATCAACCAGTCATCCAGGTACAGGAATTCCTGGACAGCTGCCTTTCTGAGATGCGCTGTGCCATGGCCACGCACTTTGAAAAGACTCACAGGGCTGAAGATGGACTGAAAGGCAGGACAGCGAACAGATAATGAATGCTGGCCATGAAGAACCTTCCTCCTGCGGCTCTGGTGGGTGGCCTTGTGGAAGTTAATCAAGTTGAGAGCGGCAAACCAGTCATTGGGATCTAGAGATGGATAACAGAGGCTAGAGTTACCAAGTGAAATTTTCTCTCTTGTATTGTTTTTGTTTAGGTTTTGCAGGTCCAAAATAGGTTTGAGTCTTCCCTCAGAAGTAATGGGAATAGAATCCCTTTCCCCAGTGTTGAGAAAGGACCTCTTTGACTCCCAATGTAAACCAGACTGTATTTCTTGGATAAGAAAAGCCTTGTGAGATTGGCCCCTGAAAAGGGACTGGGGCTGGGCAGGTAGGTAGGGGGAATAGAGACAAACTGCAGGGAATATCCTAGTTCCACAGTGCTCAGTATCCAGTGACTGGCTGAAATATGGGTCCGATCAGCTAGGAAATGGGATAACCTGCTGCTCCAAAGGAAGTGATAGGAGAGATGAGATCCAGACACAGCAGTACTCTGGCCTAAACTAAGAAGTCCAATAGGCTACTTAGAGGTCGAACGCTGTCTTGATGAAGTCGAAGCAGATGGAGGAGGAGGTGGCCTTATCCTGTGGAATTTATGTCATCTCTGCTTGATCAGGCTGCCTCCGAGGGTAAAATGGCACCACTGGTTGTCTGAGGATGAAAGTGCCTGAAGGTTCCTTCCCAGCGATCTAGGGGCTGCCCTAGAATCTTTTAGGGAATGCAGCACTTCATTGGTTTTCCCTGTAAACAAATTAGGGCCCTTTAAATGGGAGATCCTCAATTGTCAGTTGGATCTCTGCTGGAATCCCAGATGCTTGCAGCCACAAAGAGCGTCACATCATAGGCACAGATGCCATCACTCTAGCCTCAGCCTATTCAAGACGGCTTGATGGGAAGTTTTGGCTACCAGACAATCCTTGTTAATCACAGCTCAGTATTCCTGTCTAACATCTTCTGGCAGTTTGTCAATAAAGTTAGCCATGTTACCAGAGCCTGGGAAACTATCTGACCAGGAGAGCCTGGTGATTTGCTATCCCGACCTGTAACCCTGACATTGCATAAATGTTTCTTCCAAAAAGATTTTGCAGTGAAAGAGTTTTTTGGAGTCATTATTTTGAGGTGGATTTGGTGTGACATTGGCATGATTGCTCATTGACTGCAGTCATCACTGAGCCCAGGGTAGGGTGAGAATAGAAATGTTCATGACCTTGGAATGGCACTTGGTATCTGCTCTCTGTTCTCTTGGCAGTGGGAGGAAGTGATCCTGGGGTTTGCCATATAATTTTTGTAGGCTCCAAGATGGCTTAATTAATCAGTAGAGCTACTCTACCAGGTCCTGAGGTATGTAGGACATTTCTCCAGACACTTCTCCTTGTCTCAGAGGTGACTTAGACAAGTGAGGTCCCGGAGAAGTACGTAAAGTGGATGGCATGCTCCGCGGGTTCCAGAGGGCCCATGGCTAAGTCCTGGGGCCCCAGTGAAAAGTAGCCCCTGGCCCCTTGTCTCTAAACCTGCCCCTGAGAGCGCCCCAGTACCAAGATCTGGATCTCTGCGAGGAGGATAGAGAATTAAGAGATCTCCTATAATAGGACTGGGACACATAAGATTCCTTGGAGGCACAGTACTCCGTGGTGCAGATGACTGGGACTTGTGGCTGGATGTGGCAGTAGTGGGACAGCATGGTGGCTGACCCCGGGAGAGTACCAAATGTTTGAGTTCCAGCTGCTCATCGTAGGTCCCGACGTTGGCTGCGCTGAAGCCAGAATCGAATGGTACGTCACTGATGATGTAGACAGTTCCAGAGCTTGTGAAGAAGTAGCTGCTACCAATGACTCTAGCTCTTGTACAATTGGGGAGTCTGGTATCAAACGGCAAAGCAAGTCTCTAGCTGCTGCGTACAGGCTGTTGTTGGTGTCGAGGATGCCATGTGTACCCGCGTGCAGACGATACAGATGGCCCAGGCCAAGGAGTTGGTCTCAATGGTACAGAGGATGGTACCAGAGTCAAAGACTCTGCACATAGAGCCAAGGAAGCATGTGGTACTGGGAGCATGTAGCCGGAGCTGGTGCTCTGCCTGCCATACCTGACTGACTCCTGGAAGGGCCAGTCAGGGACTGGGAGCTCCTTGATGAAGATCTGTTAGGCTTAGAGGCATGTGGGTCACAGGATTCAGCTTCTTGTGGGGCCCTGGGGAGGGAGAATGATACCTCCCTTCTGAACCTCTCTGAGGAGGGATAACGGAGACGTCCGGAGGTCACCCCAGATGGAGTAGAGCCCCGAGGATTGTGTGCCAAGCAGCAGGGCTCGGAGGCAGGATGCACGTTGGCTTGCATCAGAACACAACAGTCTCACCTCCTGAAATGGTTTGGTCCTAATTCTGACCCCCTACAAATCAGGCACCGACCCCGAACATGGCTCTCCCCCAAACCCTTCAGCCACCGGTAGTGAGAGTCATGGACAGACAGAGACGTATTACAGCCAGAATGTTGTTTAACAGTCCACCTGGGACTTAGGCGTGCCCCGGCACCGCGCACCGACAGGGCTAACGACAAGTCTGAAAAGCCAACAGAAAATGGACTGAAATGAGCCATTATCTAACCAACGAACAGAACTATTTACACACTTTACACACTTCTCTCAGAGGAAAAGGGAAGATTTGTGCGAGCAGGCACACTCGCGCCCCCTACTGACCATGGGTGGTGAGGAGGAACTGAAGGGGGGCTGGGGGGGCTCTGTCCCTTTATACCATCAGCTGGTCGCATGAGCCGCCCTGACAGGTACCACTCAGGGGAAAGTTCTCCAGCGTCAGCGCGCTAGGCATGCAGACCCCTGACGTGGCCTGGCCATGTGCACTCACTCAAGGAAGGACTGCAGCCGCAGGTACTGGATTGCTGGGTTCTGCTGCTGACTCCACAAGGGCTGCTACAGCACGGCACTGCGGCAGCATCTGGCCAGTCCCTGCAGGCAACGCTGAGGGAAACAGCCTGGTCTGGATAGAGACTTGTAGGGAAGCCAGCTCTGGTGGACACTGCTTAGTCACACCTGCCTGAGCAGTCTCCCTTTGCATTGTCCATGCCCAGCAGTGAGATCCCAATGAGAACTGGGTGGTTTGGGGCGGAGGGATCTTCCAGGAGAAGGGTGGGACAGGGACAGGCCGCCTGCTGGAAGCAGGAGAGGCCTATCACAGTCCAGGCGGGAGCTGCATTCTGGCTCCAGGGTTCATGCCTCAGCTGGGGTTCCCGCGGGTGCAATCCCTGGGATGCAGTGCCACCAGGGAGGAGAGAATCCCTGGCCTCTGCACCACGCCTTTCCCGCCCAGTGGGACACCAACGTAGCAAAGCCCTGACACCTGCTACTGCTCAGCAACGGGGCAGCATGAGCCCGATGCCGACAGGCCACGCGTGCTCTGCCGCTCCTCGCGGAGACATCTCGCGCTGGGAATCAAACACACTTACTGAGGCAAAAATCTTGCTGATTGCAGCTTCGAGCTTGTAATCGGGCACCTTCATGTCCATGTTGGCGCTCACCACGTAGGCCATCGACTGCAGGGAAGCCAGCCATTTGCCTTTGGTTACACTGAGTATGTGCCAAAGACACCATCCCACATCCCCGGGGTACGCTGTATGGAGGGCCTGCCTTGGCTCGGCTCCATCCTCTCCCTCCCTTCTGCCCCGGGCACTGCCCATCAGAGGTCCCATCTCAAAATCTAGCCCTCTCATGCTGTCCCCTGCAGGCATAAGGCCCGTCCTGACCTGATTCATAAGGGCACTACCCTGTCCTCCTTCCATCCCCCCTCAGCCCAGTTTCCTGCCCTGCACACGAGAAGCCAGACAGCCAGCGAAGGCAGGCGGAGGGGCAGGAAGATGCAGTGGATTTCAAGTCTGTGTAACCCTGGGATCTTGTCATCATTAGCCTCATCCCACTCTCCCTCCATGTACTGCCCAGGGGTCATTACACTCATTTGTTCTACCTCATTTCCAATTAGACTGTAAATGCTGGGGCAGGGGCCAGGCCTTCCCAAGTGCTCAGACAGCACCATGCACCAGGGGACTGGATCCTAACTGGGGCAGTTGGGTGCTGCTACAATACCCCCAGGGCTGCTCCTCAGCGGGGGTAAACCTGCAGAGCTCCACTGGCCTTAGCTCATAACAGAGACTGCAGCTAGTAACCCTGCAGCCCGCTCACCCACGGCCAGCACACAACGGCCCGAGGGGGACTGCACAGCTCAGCAACAGGCCACGACCATTAGGGGAAAATGCAACATGCACGTTCCAGGTGATACTGGGAGGAAGTTGGGTGGGTGGGTGAGAGAGAGAGAGATACAGTCCTTGCCCACTGAAGTTCCTCCTCTCCTGCAGGGTGAATTCCCTGGAATTGTGTGTTCCTGGATTGGTTGGCTGGCTTTTGGTCAGGGTGGGAGAGGGAAGCGGTGTCTTGTTTGTGGTTTTTGGGAGGATTGGGGTTGCTTGTTTTTTTAAACCCAAGGCTGCTTCCAAACTGCAGGACAGGAGGAATTTTAAAGGGCCAGAGCTGCAGGCAGCATGGAATTACTCAGGCTGGAGTTTGGCCAGGATGCTGAGGTTAACCCAGGCCCCGTCCTATGAACTGGTCTATGGCAACATTGCCAAAACTCAGCACAGTGCTCCCAATACCACTCTGGGGCACTGGCTCGGAGTCAGAGGGCCTGATTCTTCCCAAATGCACATGGCTTTCACGCCAGCTTTATGCCAGGGACTTTATGGCATGACTCCCACTTTACACTAGTGTAGGCAAGCACAGAATCAAACCCAGAGAAATGAGGGCTGCCCAGTGATTTGCCAACACCACGTGGAAGTCTCATCCAAACACTGAACCAACCCAGCCTGCCAGCTCAGCCTGAGATATGACACCAGCACAAACCGGGATGGCAGCAGGTAACATCTGTTCTATTTGATATAGATTTTTATACCATCCGCATCACTGTAGTATCTGAGTGCCATCCACTCATGCACTAAATAACATCAAGTGTGGGTCACTTTCTCTCATCCACTCCCCAGGGGGAGCACTGGGTGTGCAGTGGACTGTTTTGTTTTTTCATTGTGTTTATTTATATGACAACACTGCTCTGTGTTTATATCAGAGAAGGCAGGTCAGAGAATGTGCCTGGGGCTTGAGAAGGAAGTGGGGAGGTTCAGGATGGTTCTTAGTCCATGTTGGAGTTAATTCCACAATCTGGGACCAGCTCCCCAGAACGCCCTGTCTCCTGAACAGACAAGATTTACCCTGAAAGTTCTGCTGTGCCTGTGCAATGCATTTGTTGACCATGGTCTTGATCCCGCAATTAAGAAGAATTTCTCACCTCCGTAACATAGTGCAGCATGGCCATCCGTGCAATTTTCTCCTGAATAGCCCCATAGTTGCTGATCTTGTTTCCAAACTGCTTACGATTAGCAGCATGATCAGCCTAGTGTTACAGAAGAGCCCGTGATCACAGCAAGAAGATAATGTCATACAGACAAGAGGAATTTTGTCTGTGTCCGAGCTTATATTTGTGTGTCTGGGCCATATATTTCAATTTTAAACAAAATCAAGTCGGCTAATGTTTATAGGAATATCTATACTAAGGGGTCGCGCCCTTCGTAGCCCGTGTCGGCCGAGCTGGCTGCACACCCCAGGGGCTCCTGGCATCCCTCCCATCCCCACAAGATCCCCGTGTGCCACCTCCTACCCGCTCTGGTGCAGGGACTCATTGCAACCCTCCCATTCGCTCACCATGCCAGGGGCTCTGTGTATATTCCTTTTCCCCCTTTTGGGGTTTCCCATTTCCACCAAAATCAATAGGGTTCTGCCCAGTGAGGCCTAGGAAAATTTCTGAAAATTTGCAATCGATCGGATACTGCGTTCCAAAGGTATCACGTTACATCCAACCAGAAATGCCACCAAGTTAATTCTAAGGGTCTTGTAAGCTCAGCCATCAACTCAACTCCAGCCCCAGACCCCCAGTCCTTAGCCCAATCTCATCCCATTACACAAAGGAGAGAACATGAAGAATTTCTGTCTAAAAGACTAACCAACATATGCAGCTAAGGAAGCTAAGGCCCCAAATCCAGACAAGCCTTACAAGCACGAGGAGAATCCCACTGTTGCCACCAGGAGCACGCACATGCTTAAAATTAAACACAGACATTGAACTGTAATTCTGTTTGTCTAAATGCAGATCTTTGACCTGATGGTTCTTCCAGAGTCAGCTCCTGTCTCTTCCCCTGGATACACATGTAATATGGGTTTCCCAGAGCCGTTCCACCATGGGGATGTCCCACAGAATAACTGACCACTGCATCTCACTGACTATGCTCTGCTAACATGTGGGACAGGTGGACAGCCCATTTTCACTTGCCCTGCACAAACCATCTGCACTATCTAATCCTGTTTAAAGAACAAGAACGTACAGCTTTGACAATCACTCCACGCATGGTGCCTGACAGGGCAGAGGCCATCCCAAAGCGCCCATTGTTCAATATGTTCATGGCGACCATGAAGCCTTTTCCGAGCTCCCCAAGCAGATTTTCTGCTGGCACCTTCACGTTATCAAAGTGCACTTCAGCTGTATTGGAGCACTTGATCCCCATCTTCTTCTCCGGGGGGCCACTGACAAAACAGAAGAAAACCACAGATGGCCTCAACCTGACTGTGACCTTTGGACATGCACACCTATCTGTATGTGCAGTTTCTGTATTTGTGCATGCAAATAAGCATTCTCACATGCATGCTGGTAACCCTGCAAAGGGACAAGTGCCCTCTAACTCACAGTGAAGTCAATGGAAGTTGAGGGGACTCAGCTCCTGGTAGGATCCAAGTTACTTGGTCTACACGTGATAAAAGCTCGCAGTGTGCAAAGGTGGGTGCATGTTTACATGTGGTAATTCTGTGTGCAAATAAAATGTTAACACAATGTCTTATATAGAAACAGGGAGCAGTTTAAGCATAAAATAAATTAAAAAACCATTGCCCATTTCTAAAGGCTCTAGAATGGTTATGTTGTACCCTATGCCAGACCATGCATAACCTCAAGCACTATGCCCCTGGTAATGCCAACACATCTCTCCTAATGCTTGTCATACTCGTAGCAAATCGCTCAGGAGGGAAGTTTAAAGGAGCCTGGATTATATTTTGTTATAAATGAAAAGTGAAAGTGGTGCGTGACCATAATGGTCTAGCACCCTCTTGTGGCTAGAGGCCTGCAAAGCGGATCCAAGGACTTCAGCACCTGATAGACTGCTGGATAATCACTACAGCATCCCTGGTTAAAGTCCTACCCTCTGGTGCTTGTCCCTACAAGGTGCGGAATCCCTCCAGGATGAGGCATACATTTGGCATGGCAGGATGGTGTAGTCAGATGTTCGGCTGTGAGTGTGTGTTCTCCCAGTGTGCTGTCCCAGCTCTGCACAAACAGTTGGCAGAGCAGACTTTGAGCGAACCGCCCAATGACCACAAGATCCGTTAAGGTACGAAGGCACCCAGCCATGTTTATTGTCGACAGCATGGTACTAGTGTCCCACAGACTCTACCAGACCATTAATACATGTATGTCCATAACAATGGATCAGCTCAGTGAACGGCGGGACTTTCCGTTCCTCCCTAGACTAGACGGAAACACTCTCTTTGAGGCTCCATTTTATACATCAATACAAACAAGTTACGTACTGACCCTCTGACGTAGTTAGCTGACACCCTCTGACATAGCCAGTTACACCCCATCACCTTGTATGTCTTTATCCATCACACTGTCATCCTGTCCTTATCTTTAGGATGGGGTCAGCATGCTCCTGTTATCTTTAGGGAATGTGTTGGTATCAAGGTGTTCTGGTACCCCCTTCTGGGATGTGTTTGTGTGAGTGCTTAGTGCTCAGCACCTCTTAGGAATGTGTGTTTCTGCAATATCAGCCCTCTTCTTGCCAAATTCTGTGAGAGGGCCTGCCTCTAGCTCACAGCCTGATTTTGCTTTATATCAGCAAAGTTTTGACCACTGCTTTAGCTCAGGCCTCAGACCAGGCCTCTGATACAAGGATTTATGTCTCAGGCTCTTGTGGAAGTCGGTAGAGGGAATTTGGATGCAGGCCTCTATATGAGCAAGAGTCAGGCTAACTCTAGCTGTAATAATGCGCCCCCAAACTCTCTTCCTTCTACATTCCCCCACTTTTTGTCTTTTTATGGGGAGGATGTTTACCCATCATCCCGGAAAAACATAATACATGAGCTGAAGATGACCCAGCGGGCTAAACACTGTTATGTGGTTACTTTACTTTGCGATTTATACATTTATGCCCCATCTGTCCCTTAGTTTGCACATTCCCTCATACGACTGATGGACAGATTTTATTTTTTAATTGTGTTTAGTTTTTTATGGTGGGCCTGGGAATGTTAGGCCCAGGACCAGGACTGAGGAATGTAGTTTTATGATTGAGCTTTGGGGGCACTTCTAGATAATTAACATGTATGGATAATATGGATATGGTGTATATATATGTATGTTATATATGGGTATATACTGTATAGTATGTATGTGTACATATGACAGCACTTCATATTTAAGCATAACAATTTTTTTCCAGTCTGGGTGGTGTCGTTTGGCCCTTGTGGCACTGCAGATAGCAACATATTTTTATTAGGGCAATTACAGTTACCACCTGTATTACTGTGTTTTGAAACTTTGAGATAGGCATTATTACAGTCTGTTTCACAGGGCTGTGTATATGAGAAGTAAACAGAAATTTGGAGTAGTGACATTACAAACGAGACCTTTATATATAAATGTTTTGTAATCAGTTACTGTACCGTACTGTTCATCCATGTTTTAGGTTACCCATACTGCTGGTTACCTTTTGGTAAACTTTATTGGGCAGGAAACAGGAACTGCTTTGTGATACCCCAGTGGCTGATATAGATTTAGTTGTTTTTTATGGAATCTGCTTTTTAGATAACCTACTGAATGGACAGTAACTAATTTATTAAATATTGCTGTGTTAGGATTTAGTGTTGGTACCCAAACACTGAACAAGATTGTTTTGAATAACATGTGCTTTATTTAGGATGCAGTGTTAGTGATCCCAAAGTGTGACTGGTACTACCAGGGAATTTGTTTACCTAATTTGTAGTTACTATGTAACTTCATTTTTTTTATTAATTTGTTTGGTTTTTTTGCTTGCATGTTGTTTGCTGCCATTTGTTTGTTGATTTTTGCCTGTGTGTTGGTTTAACAGGTTAGTAAAAGTTATGCACATTGTAAATGTTACAGCAATAATACAGTTGCTTTTACACAGTAGCTAAATTTAAATTAAATGACTGTTTATTTTGGTCCAGCTAGTAGTTTGTAGCTGATTGCCAATTTAATTGTCCATATATGGTAGACTGAAGTGTAGTTGACCAGTTTTTTATTTATAAAGCACTTCATTTTTCTTTTTTTGATGCTTGGGTTTGTTTGTTTGTTTGACTGTATACTGATATCTGGTGTTTTTGTGGGGTGATTTTTTTGGTGTTTTTGGTTTGTAGGATGCAACCTCAAACAGCTTAAGTTAGTTCACATCATAAAGTGTTTGTTTGTTGTACGTGTTTGTACACGTGGGCAGTACAAGTTTCAGACAAGCTGCAATTCAAGGTCACTGGGAGGGCATCAGCTGAATGATGACTTAGGGCTGATCCACACTAGGGTGTGGGGGTCGAACTAAGATACGCAACTTCAGCTACGTGAATAACATAGCTGAAGTCGAAGTATCTTAGTTCGAACTTAAAAGCACTTATCGCAGGTCCAGACGCAGCAGGCAGGCTCCCCTGTCGACTCCGCTTACTCCTCGCGCGGAGCTGGAGTTCCGGTGTCGACGGGGAGCGCTTCCGGGATCGATGTATCGCGTCTAGACGAGACGCGATAAATCGATCCCAGAAGATCGATTGCTACCCGCCAAATCAGGCGGGTAGTATAGACGTACCCCTAGTTTTAAGGCTACCAGGATGCTAATCTAAAATCCAACCCAGCAGCATTCATCTCTGCCGCCATCTCTTGGCACCTCACTACGGGGCTATGACCGTTCAGTGGCATCAGTAACCTGTACAAGCCAGGTCAAGAAACCTGCTCAGAAGAGAGCTGTGACTAACTCCAGTACTTTTAATTGCACCACAAAAGTGAAGTCAGCCTATAAAGACAGTCAGTCAGGAGAGGAAGGCTACTCTAATGTCAACTAGTAATAAATAACAACACTTAATATTTATTGCACTTTGCATTGTTAAAAGTGCACAAACTAGCCAATGATAACACCACTTTTGGGTGGCAGGCAAGTATTGCTATTGCCCTTGAACTGACAAGGACATCAAGGCATACAGGGGTTAAGAGACTTGCTGAAGAGAATACAACAAGTCAGTGCTGGAAATACAGTTCCTGGATCTTAGTCCTAGGCTGAGCTGTGTAAACATAAGGACCTAGGAGCATAAGAATGGCCATAGTGCAGGGGTTCTCAAACTTCATTGCACTGCAACCCCCTTCTGACAACAACATTTACTACACAACCCCAGGAGGCGGGACTGAAGTCTGAGCCCGCCCAAGCCCCACTGCCCTGGGTGGGGTGGGGGGCAAAGCCCAACAGCTTCAGTCCCAGGCAGGGGGCCTATAATATGAGCCCCAATGTCCAGGGCTGAAGCCCTCAGGCTTTGGCTTCAGTCCCCGGCCCAGCAAGTCTAAGCCAGCCCTGGTGACCCCAGGTCCATCTAGCCCAGAATGCTGTCTTCCGACAGCGGCATAGGCGCCGACTCCGTGGGTGCTCCGGGGCTGGAGCACTCATGGGGAAAAATTGGTGGGTGCTGAGCACCCATCGGCAGCTCCCCACCAGCCCCGTGTGCGCTCACCCGCCCAACTCACTCACTTCCCCTGCGCGGCCGGAGGCACCTCCCGCCGAAGGCACTTTTTTTAGCCGCAGCAGCTGCGGCTAAAAAACCCGCCTTCGGCAGGAAGCGCCTCCGGCTGCGCAGGGAACCCGGAAGGTGAGTGAGTTGGGCGGGTGAGCGTGTGCAGGGGGGAGGGGGCTAGCGTGGAGCACCCACCAATTTTTCCGGGGGGGGGGCAGGGATTTGGGGAGGGGGCGAGGCTGGGAGTAGAGTTGGGGCAGGGGCGGGGGCAGGGGCAGGGGCGGGGGGAAGCACCCAGCAGCGCCGACAAAAGTTGGCACCTATGGACAGCGGCCAATGCCAAATGCTTCAGAGGGAATGAACAGAACTGGGCAATTATCGTGTGATCCATCCCCTATCATCCAGTTCCAGCTTCTGGCAGTTAGAAGTTTAGGGACACCCAGAGCATGGGGTTCCATCCCTGACCATCTTGGCTAATAGTCATTGATCAACCTGTCCTCCATGAACTTATCTAGTTCTTTTTTGAACCCTGTTATACTTTTGGTCTTCACAGCATCCCCTGGCAAGGAGTTCCACGGGTTGACTGTGCGTTGTGTGAAGAAATACTTCCTTTTGTTTGTTTTAAACCTGCTGCCTGTTAATTTCATGGGTGACTCCTGGTTTTTGTGTGATGTGAAGGGGTAACACTTTCCTATTCACTGTCTCCACACCAGTCATGATTGTATAGACCTATATCATATCCCGCTGAGTCTCTTTTCTAAGTGGAACAGTCCTAGTCCTTTTAATATCTCCTCAAACCGTGCCTGTTAAGTTATAAACTTCTTACCTGGTCACTCCCCCAAACGCTCTCTCCACAATGAAGGCAGAGATTTTGTCCTTCACTTCCCCTGTTGGCTCCTTTACCGGGGTCCTGGCGAACACTGTGAAGATCTCAGCTGTCCCTCCATTACTGGAATCAAAGCGATTAGGGAAACAGTGAGCCCCAGCTCCCCACCCCCTAGATTTAATCAGGATCTTCTCTTTCCACCCCAGTGATTTCCCTTTTTCCATTACATCCTTTTAAACACACTTTTTACTGCAGTTAACAACAACAGTAGCTAGCCTGTGTGTAATTAGCCCTAGCACAACACTTCACGCTGTCAGAGACAAACAATAATTCATCTTCCTCACCTCCTGGGAGGGAGATAATAGACTGCATTATCCAGAGACAATTCAGAAGTGAGGCAGATGGTGGACAAATTACACACCCTGGTTGAATGAGTGCATCCCACACACTAAGGTTAGCAAATATACACAAGTTGTAGTGCTTTACCCACACCAGTCTCGCTAAAGTGATACAGCCTCTAGTATGGACACTACGGGAGGAGGAATAAGCTATAGCGCCATATGGCTCCTTTATACCGATATAGCTGAGTGCACACCAGAGGTTGTACCAGTGTGAGCAAGTTGGTAAAAGTCACACCCCTACCTGACAAAGTTATACTAGTGCCAAACCCGTGTGTGGACCAGGCCTATGGGGCAGAGGAGGAAGGCTGCAGCAGGAAAAGGAGCCAGGGATGGCAAAGGTAAAGTCGAGTTCCTTTCTTTTAGCTAAGACCTTGTTATACCTTCTGGCTGGTTGTCTTCCGTGATATAAACCTGCTCTTCCACCCCCTCACCATAACTTTCCCTGACACCTGATTACTGACGTACAGCTGGCACCACCCAGGCTGCAGGATTCATCCGTCCTCCCTCTGCCGAGGACCCTGGGCCGGACCTCGCAGGCTTTGGGAGCTCCACTGCAAGCGCATTTCCTGCTGTTATACTGAGCACGAGCTCCGATTGCTTTGGCCACTTCCTGGGTCACTGGGGCCTGCAGAAGCTCCCGGCTCTCACGGGACCTCGAGGAAGCCTTTCGGCCTCCCGGCTTCTCTCACCTGATCCATATTTTCCCGCCATTCAGGGTGTAGAATTTCCCGCACTCGCTGATCTCGGCGAGGGTTTTAATAGACGCTGCGTCTGAGCCACTCGATGGCTCGGTCAGGCAGAAGGCAGCGATGGTCTCTCCTGCAGAAGGGAGCAGTACGGTCACCGATGGCACAGCCTTTAACGGCGCAGAGAGCACAAAACAATCCACATGCAGCCAGGGCTCAGCCGGGGGCCCAGGACCCCACAGCCCTGAGGGCTCCCCACCTACGCAGCAGGGAGTGAGTCCGTGGCAGGCAGGCATGGAGGGAGGGATGAGGACAGGGTGGGGTACTTCCATGCGCACCCCAGGGCGACCAGCTGGCTGTATGTAAATGGACAGCTACAGAAAGCTGCACGTTTCTGCACTCCGCTGGTGCTAGCAGGTGGCTGCCTTGCCTTGGGCATCCCGCAGATCCCCTGCGGGCACAGCGACATGCCAGCCTGCAGCGCGAGCTCGAAGGCTGTGCTCTGGCGGGGCTTGCGGGCTCCTGCACTGAACTGGCAGAGCAGTGCACAGAAGCTTGCACAGAGCTTGTCTGTGCTACACCCAGCTCTCCCCTCTGCTGTCAGCCGCCCGCGGTCATCACCTCTCCCCACAGCCTGCAAGCGAAGTGCTGAAAGCCCAGCTTCGAGCAGCGTCGGGGAGACCTGCCAGAAACCAGGCGGGTGGGTAAAGATCTACATTACACCTTGCACAGGGCACAACGGGGCGAAGAACGGGCCCTGCTCCCTACCAGAGGCTAGCTTGGGCAGGTATTTCTCCTTCTGACTCTGGGTCCCAAAGAGCAGGATTCCCTTAAAGCCGATGGACTGATGAGCACCGAGGCTTATGCCCACGCCGAGGTCGTGCACTCCAACCACCTCCACCACCCGAGCATACTGCAGGGAAAGCAAACGAGAAAGGGTGGGGACGGGGATTGGTTGGAACCGCTGCCCAGTTTGACCTTCAGATGCAACAGCTTCTGGGGACTAGCAAACACTCCACATCAACACCAATATTAGCACTGCTCCCCATCTGCTCCTCCTAATCACCCCTGCCATGGCCCAATGCAGGACACTGGCGGCACAGACCAGTCATCAGGAGCCTTCAGACACTCTCAGGCCCATTCAGCTGGCTGATCCCTGCACCGCACTGTGTCTGGCTCACAAGGGCAGAGGGGAGGAGGTGGGAGAAGGTTTGCGTAGAAGAGGGCAAAGAAAACCCACACCTAGCGAGAGATGCACACTGGAGATGTTACTGATACACCACTGTGTCTGTCGTGTCTGTTTAGGGACCGCCTCTGACTGTTTGGCCGAGCAGCACCCAGCCACGCGCTACTGCAGAATCGATGGTAACGAATATTTATTGATGGAATTACTAGAATGCAAGACTCGGGGCAGTGACTAGATTACTGTCATATAGCCAGAGGACACCAGGCCTGGGAACAGAACCTGGATCTCCCAGCTCCCACACTCCCACGCTGGAGCTCAGCACGGCAGCGACTGTTGGTCTATGGCCTGTAGGAACAGCCCTGGTCCGTCTGTGTGGGGCTGACAGGTGACATGGCTTCAGAGTTCTCGGATCTTCCAGAGGGAGGCCAGGTGGGTACAAACTGTCTGACTGTATTTCTGTGCTGTTATAATTAAGCCCTGGCAGCAGTAAGGCTTGCATGCTGCATAGGGAGGTGAGGCTTGTTCCCACAAACTGACACACACCTGTATGTGGCTCCTTGGTGGCTGACAGCATGCAGCAAGCTGGAGTCATAAGCCAGATGCACAGGACCCCAGTGATGGTGTCTCTCTCCCTTCAGCCTATGGGCAGCTCTCAGATGGAGTCACACTCCCTAGGCAGGGCTTCATTTCGAATGAAACAGGGGACGGGGCGCCAGCAATTTTTTTACTTTCATAACTGATGCAGCAAGTCCAGCGGGGCCGGGGCTCTGAACCGCCAGGCCCAGGGCTCTGAACCGCCGGGCCTGGAGGGGCCAGGGCTCTGAACCGCCAGGCCCGGAGGGGCCGGGGCTCTGAACCGCCAGGCCCAGGGCTCTGAACCGCCGGGCCTGGAGGGGCCAGGGCTCTGAACCGCCAGGCCCAGGGCTCTGAACCGCCAGGCCTGGAGGGGCCAGGGCTGTGAACCGCCAGGCCCGGAGGGGCCGGGGCTCTGAACCGCCAGGCCCAGGGCTCTGAACCGCCAGGCCCGGAGGGGCCAGGGCTCTGAACCGCCAGGCCCAGGGCTCTGAACTGTCAGGCCTGGAGGGGCCGGGGCTCTGAACCGCCAGGCCCAGGGCTCTGAACCGCCGGGCCTGGAGGGGCCAGGGCTCTGAACCGCCAGGCCCAGGGCTCTGAACCGCCGGGCCTGGAGGGGCCGGGGCTCTGAACCGCCAGGCCCAGGGCTCTGAACCGCCAGGCCTGGAGGGGCCGGGGCTCTGAACCGCCAGGCCCAGGGCTCTGAACCGCCGGGCCTGGAGGGGCCGGGGCTCTGAACCGCCAGGCCCGGAGGGGCCGGGGCTCTGAACCGCCAGGCCCAGGGCTCTGAACCGCCGGGCCTGGAGGGGCCAGGGCTCTGAACCGCCAGGCCCGGAGGGGCCGGGGCTCTGAACCGCCAGGCCCAGGGCTCTGAACCGCCGGGCCTGGAGGGGCCAGGGCTCTGAACCGCCAGGCCCGGAGGGGCCGGGGCTCTGAACCGCCAGGCCCAGGGCTCTGAACCGCCAGGCCTGGAGGGGCCAGGGCTCTGAACCGCCAGGCCTGGAGGGGCCGGGGCTCTGAACCGCCAGGCCCAGGGCTCTGAACCGCCAGGCCCGGAGGGGCCAGGGCTCTGAACCGCCAGGCCCAGGGCTCTGAACCGTCAGGCCTGGAGGGGCCGGGGCTCTGAACCGCCAGGCCCAGGGCTCTGAACCGCCGGGCCTGGAGGGGCCGGGGCTCTGAACCGCCAGGCCTGGAGGGGCCGGGGCTCTGAACCGCCAGGCCCAGGGCTCTGAACCGTCAGGCCTGGAGGGGCCGGGGCTCTGAACCGCCAGGCCCGGAGGGGCCGGGGCTCTGAACCGCCAGGCCCAGGGCTCTGAACCGCCGGGCCTGGAGGGGCCAGGGCTCTGAACCGCCAGGCCCGGAGGGGCCGGGGCTCTGAACCGCCAGGCCCAGGGCTCTGAACCGTCAGGCCCGGAGGGGCCGGGGCTCTGAACCGCCAGGCCCGGAGGGGCCGGGGCTCTGAACCGCCAGGCCCAGGGCTCTGAACCGCCAGGCCTGGAGGGGCCGGGGCTCTGAACCGCCAGGCCCAGGGCTCTGAACCACCGGGCCCGGAGGGGCCGGGGCTCTGAACTGCCGAGCCCTGGCACAAATCAAGCACTGCCCTTTCGCCTCTGTATCACAGCCGCACTCTTCTCTGATCCTGACCTCCTACAGGAAGTGACTCTACCCCGTTACAATGGGGTCGGAGCCGCGAGCCAGCGAAGAGAGAAAATACCCACGACCTGGCAGGTCAGGACAGCTCTCACACTCCGAGTCCAACCTGGGGGAGGCTGGATCTGAATTCCATGCCTGGCCCCACCCATCACAGGCCTGAGCCAGACACCCGGCTCCAAACAGCCGACCTCAGGGCGAGTTCAGATCCCGGGCCCTACGGTACCCTCATGCCTGCACCCCCAAGGCTCTGTCTTACCTGGGTGTTTATCAGCCCAACTCCCCCCAGCTCCTCAGGCACCTGAAGCCCAAAGGCTCCCATCTCCTTCAGCCCTGCCAGGGTGGTCTTCTCAACGCTCTCCAGCTTCTCGTTCTCTGCAGGATCATTAACCTCCTTCAAGTAATGAAAGGGAGAGCATGAAAGGCAGGTGCAGCGGCCAGGCAGACGCTGCCCGGGCTGCGTGGGGCTGGGACAGAGGGGCTGGGAACAGCTACGTTTGCGCATTGCCTACCTCCCTGGCACCATGGAGCTGCTGGATCCTAGAGCAGGCCAGCTGGATGCTGGTGTGTTAGTGTCCTGCTGTTGCTGGGAGAGGGAGCCCGATGGTGTGGGGGGGCGGGGTGAGCCTCGGAGTGGGCGATCTATGCCCTGATTGCCCTTCCCCTCTGCCCCTGCCCCACACGCCCTCCCTCCCCCAAGCCTGTCCTCTGTCTCTGGGGAGAGCCAGGCCTCGCAGAGCCACCCTGTCTTTCAAATATCCCCGCAGAAAGGTCTCCCACAGGAACTCCTTCACTGCCAACACCCAAACAGCTAACCCACGCCTCGGTCTGGCAGACTGGTGGCGCTTTGTATGAGACATGGGCATCAGAGGCACTCAGGAAATCACAATCAGGAGGAGAACGGCTGGATTCCCCAGGAGAAGTAATGTTTTTACTGGTGGTGAGGCGGGCCGTCCCATGTCACTGTCTGAGGAAGACAGAGTCCTTTTCTTTTGTTTACAACACACACTTCAGGCTATTCCCTAATCAAACAGGCAGCAGACTGCCACTGACCTCGAAGAAGCGGGTGCAGGGATCTACCAGGGCTTGCAGGAACTGCGTCTGCTCCATTGAGAGCACTAAGGAGGGACAAAGATGCAGCTGGATTAGCAGGATGTGTCTAACCCTCATCACTTGATTACATGATTTGACCCCAACACCCTTAGGTGAGGAGGCGCCGTCTGAGACTGGGTGTTTGTCTGCAAGATCTGCTGTAGTCCAGAAGGGAATTCTTTCAGGGAAGTTCTGTGGGCTGTGTTATGCAGGAAGTCAGACTAGAACCGTGTTGCTCAGTCTTTTTGACACCAGGGACCGGCTTGCTTGCAGGGAGATCTCAGGGATCGGCGCCGGTCCACGGACCGGTCATTGAGAAACACTGGACTAGAGGGTCCTAGTGGCCTTAGACTCTATTAATCTACCTGGAGGGGAAGAACTGGCTCAGCGGAATGGCAACAGGCGCTGGCTAGTGCGTCTCTCCTCTAGGCTGCTGGTTCAAATCCTGTCCCAGTGCCAGTGCACAGGCCTTTGAATCATCTCAGCCCACTTCCAGTTGGATCAGTGTCCACCCCACCAGCGTATTTGGCCCCCTGTCCGCAGGGCTGTCCCTAGCCATTGGGTGGCTGGCTTAGGGAGCGGGGGGGAACTGCCCCCCAGCACTCACCAGCGAGTGCAGGCCTGGACCTGCTGCAGTCCTCAGGGGAGTGGGGGCAGGGGCTTTGGGGAGGGGGTGGAATGGGAGTGGAGCAGGGGCCATGGGGAAGGGCCGGGGCTAGAGCAGCACACAGCTGCGCAGGGAACCAGGAAATGTGGTGCTCCAAATTTCCTGGTGCCCTACGCAGCTGCGTCCTTTGCGTCTGGGTAGGGACGTCCCTGCCTGGCCAGCAGACTGAGCCGAGAGCTCCATGGTCCATGGAAACTGAACTAGCCTCTCGCTGGGGGCGGGAGGAGCACATGGCCTGTGTTCTGTGACTGGTGGCTTTGCTCTACAACGCCATTACGCCAGCAAATGTAACCATCAGCACTAAATCCATAAGGAAAATGTAAATACAAATATCCTACCTGTGGGGAAAGGAAAAACATTGTCAGGTACAAGCTGCCCGTTGAACAGGTTCATGACAAAGGATGTGGATTCCTGGAGGAGACAGACGATAACAAGAGCACTTACACACCTGAGCCCTGCAGAGCGGAGTGGTACTAGGAGAGGGAAGTTCATGGTGTGCTTTCTGCACAGCCCAGAGGTGGGGAGTCCAGGAGAACCGCTCCTGAGCTGACTGCAGAACCATGGCCCCCTGCAGCAGGACATGCTGAGAAGCACAGTGAAAATGCACGTAAGTGAAGAGGGTACTTCTGCCTTTGCGGAGATCTCGGGACCCAACTCCCACAGAGAGGTTCCATCTCCTCGCAAAGGCTCAAAGCTCTCAAGATCATGGACGGCTGTTCTGATGATGTCATGCTTCACCTCGTGTTTCATTGGCTGAGCATATTGTCACTCTGCAGTGCGGCCTGTTGGGAGAGCGCTTGTGGGGGCTGCCAAGACCCCCCTTTATTGTCATTGTGCAGCAGACTCGGATGCTGCTTCAGATTTTCCTCCCCGTTCTTATTCACACACTTGCTTCAAACACAACACGACTCTCATTACACATAAGGCCTCCAAGCTCGTGTGGTTTTGGCACCATTACAGTACCAGACCCATTGTGTTACCCTAGAGCCAGCAGGAGAAGCATCAGGCATCGCTTTATTTTCTTCTTTGGTGCTTTTTTTTTTTTTAATACGCTAATGCCATTCACTGCCTCTGAGGCTGAGCAGATCTGATTGCCACGCCCAGCTGAAGTCAATGGGAGCTGAGGGAGCTGAGAATCAGGCCCACAGTAACTAATGGGAGTACAGAGGAGTCCCCCCTGGGGACAGTGACAGTCCCAACATCAGTCATTAACACAGTCCGGGACAAAGCACTGAGCACAGACCTACAGCCACTTCCCAAGGCTTTCAAAGCAAAATGATACAAGCATTGTGACCTACCTTGCTCGCTTGACTTGAGTATCTCCCTTTTTGATGTGTTATATAGTATGGAGGTGATGACAGTCTGGGGAAAAGAACAAACCTGCTGTGACATCAGGCAAGTGCAATTTTTCACTATCAGTCACAAGCATTTACTTGGGTGACTGGCAGCAGTGGAAGGTATGTGTCTGCGGTTTGATGGTCACTGCACAGTACCTTTAAAGAGAACCCAAGATACCACCTAGGAAACTGTAAAAGGAACCTGCTTCGATGGCATCTCCAATCTCCATCTTTACTACCAGGGATTTTGCACAAAAGCGTAGGTTCTTTCGCCAGCTGGTACTTTATTGGGGAAAACCGGCAGATGGGAGTTCATTTAGTAAGAGTAATTAATTACTCAGGCACCAAACAGATCTGGATCTTGGGAACTAGCACTGGAGTTGGCTTTTTAGGGTATGTCTTCACTGAAAAAAAAGGGGGGGGTTCTTAACTCAGGTAGGGAACCCGGGGTAAAACAGCAGTGACGGCACAGCAATTTGGCTTTTAACTTGGGTTAGCCACTCGAGTTAAAGCCTATAGGGGAGCCTGGGGTTGACTTGACCTGCTAACTGTGTTAAAAACAGAGTTGCCATGTCTTCACTGCTATTTTAATCCGAGCAAGCGAACCTGAGTTAAGCACACCTTTTTGGGGGGGAGGGAGGGAGCAGGGTGGGCAATGAAGACATACCTCTAGAATCTAACTCCATCTGTCTTGCTGCATAGGTATTATGGTGCTGGGCACACTAAAAATACTTAGATATTTGAAGTGTCAGCCTCTCCACAGCTGATGCTAGAAACAGTTTCCATAAAGCTCTTCTTTAACTTTGTCTTATAAAATACGCTTGACCTGGGACCTGCCAGATACAGTCTGAAGCCAAAGGAGAATGTTTCTACACACCTTGAAGAAAGCTTGTCAACCTGTTTCTGAGTTACAGGGCTTTAAAGTGCCCTGAGGTGAAGCTCTGACTTCTCTTAATTTTTTTTGTTCTTAAATCAAACACAGCTGGTTTGGCCCCTGGGAACTCGCTGTAGACTTACAGCTCCTTGGAGTGCGGCGCTAGTGCGTAGTTTTGTGCGTAGTTTTGGGTCCAATCCTGCTCCTACTGATTTCAATGGAAGTTAATGGCACGTGTTTTTCTTTGTCCTTTATAAGGATATAGGTTTGTTCTATGTTGTGAACAATGGATCAGTCTGCTCCTCCCTCTGCTTCTGTAAACAATGGGTCAATCTGCTCTTCCCTCCCTCCTGCAAACAATGGGTCAGCCTGCTCCCCCCTTCCCCCTTGCAAACAATGGGTCAGCCTGATCCCCACCCCTTGAAAACGATGGGTCAGCCTGCTTCTTCCCCGCCCCCCCCCAAAAAAAAACAATGGGTCAGTCTGCTCCCTCCCCCCTCCTCTCCATCCCTGAACAGCAGTGCTGGAAAGGGCAAGAGGGGGTGAAGAATCCCGGGAGCTGCCCCCATGGCCAGGCCCGACGAAGCAAGTTACTGCCTTTTAGCTGTGGCACAAGGACAGAGCTGATACCTCAGAGACATTACGGCCTGAAGGGACCATCCTGATCTAGCCTGATCTGCACATGGCAGGCCACAGAACCGCGCCCACCCAGGGCTGTAATGGCCCCTCACCCCTGGCTGAGCTACCGAACTCCTCAAGTTGCGGTGGAAAGATTTCAAACCCGCCAGCTGGTCTCATAAGCTGAGCTCAGTTTACTCTACCTGAAGTGGGGCGTAGCCAAAGCTTGTGCCCAGAGTTGCCTCCACCAGCTGGCGCTCGGTCTAGTCCTGATCACACGAAGCATTGTCTCCGCAGGCGCTGCTCAGCTCACTTCTGCGGGGAAAGGAGGAGGGTGACCGTAAGTCAAGGTGTACGTAGCAATTTATCCCGAAATCTGAACCATTTCATCACTCCAGTCGAGGACATCACCACCAGGGGACCTATCTCCCTTCTAAACAGCCTTTCCCCAACCCCTCCTTTTTGGGCTTAATCCCAAATAGCCCCTACCAGGGCTTTCCCGCCTCCATTCTATAGCATGTGTAGCCTATACGGGATCTTCACTATTTCCCATCCCAAAATTCAGCCCAAATCCCGTAGTGGGTTTGTGACTTACTCCTAGAAAGCCACTGGGAGGAGCACCTTGCTGAGTAGGTTAGCACAGAGCTTCTCTGCTGTGGAATCTTGATAAAGAAGTGATTGCTTCTGCAATGTGACATCATTGCTTCAGGAGTGATGTCACTCAGGGTATTATGATGTCATCATCTGTATTATCTATATCAGGTCTGCACAACTCGTAAAGCGGCGAGGGCCATATTACTCCAAAGAAAACAGCTGAGGGCCGAAACCCCCTGCCCCCACGGAAACACCCGCCCCGCAGAAACAACCCCTCCCTCCCCAGCGCTGGGGTGTGGAAGCCTGTAGTGGGGGAAAGAAACAGCTCCCAAATCTGGGAGATTTGCCCCCCTCCAGCCACCGACTCGCCGCTCGCCTCCTCACCCCCTCCAGTATAAACCCTCGCCGCCACTGCCCACCCGCTCAGCTCATCATCCCCCCACCCTCCCTGGCTCGTCTCCTCAGCCCCCCCACCCCGCCCCGCTGCTGGCTCATCTGTCGCCCTGCCACTGCCCGCCCACTCGGCTTGTCATCCCCCACCCCGCCCGGCTCGCCTCCTCAGCCCCCCCGCCACCAGCTCCCTGCCTGCCCGTTGCTGGCCTCTTACCTTCTGCCGCTGCCCCCACCCCCTGCCGCTGGCTCACCCTCACTCCCCAGCCTGCCACTGGCCTCTTCACCAGCCCGCCCACCCCTCGGCCATCCAGCCGTTGGCTTGCCCCACCCCACCGCTTGCCTACTCACCCCCACGCGGGCCGCACAATGAGCCCACCTACTCACCCCCCCCACGGGCTGCACAGTGAGCCCACCTACTCACCCTCCTGCGGGCCGCATGCAGCCCCTGGGCCGCATGTTGTGCAGGTCTGATCTACATTATATTACCATCCAGGGGAACCAGTCAAGGATCAAGGCCTCATTACACTAGGTGCTGCATAGGCATACAATAAAAGGGAAGGCATGACAACTAGCAGTTTTGGTAATCAGACACAACAGGTAGATGAGATAAACAAATAGGGAGTAGGAGTGGGGGGAAGAGGGAAGATGAGGTAACAGTGACACGAGCAAGAAGTTATCCACGATAAGCAGCATTCTCATCGCACCATCTGCCTCCTCACCAAAGGCTCTTAAGCAACATGGGATAAGAGGGAAGATCCTCTCATGGATCAGTAACTGGTTAAAAGATAGGAAACAAAGGGTAGGAATAAATGGTCAGTTTTCACCATGAAGAGAGGTTATTTACCCCTTCTCATGACACAAGAACCAGAGGTTACTCAATGAAATTAATAGACAGCAGGTTTAAAACAAACGAAAGGAAGTACTTCTTCATATAACACACAGTCAACTTGTGGAACTCATTGCCAGGGGATGTTATGAAGGCCAAAAGTATAACTGGGTTCAAAAAAGGATTAGATCAGTTCATGGAGGTTAGGTCTATCAATGGCTATTAGCCAGGATGGTCAGGGATGTGACCCCATGTTCCGGGTGTCCCTAAACCTCCAACTGCCAGAAGCTGGGACTGGATGACAGGGGATGGATCACTCCCAAAGTTACCCTGTTCTATTCATTCCCTGTGAAGCATCTGGAGATGGGGCAAGAGCTATGTTATTAACTGCTGTGGTATGTGCAATTTTTCTAAAAGCCCCAGCTCCTGGAGTTGAGTCATTAGGTGAGAATCTCAGCTTTTTAAAAGTAAGTTTCTAGCTCTGGTGGTTGCAGCAAAAGTTGAACCCACATATCTGGACACCTGACCCAGAAAGGTGGGATTTCATGATTTGCAATGGAAAGACGAACAGGATCAAAACCCAGAAAGCAAATAAAAACCACCCAACATTTCTTAGTTTAAAAAATCTCAGTTTTAAAGCCAGTCTTGTGCTGTTTGGGTATGTCCACACTGGAATAAAAGACCCAACGCACGGCCACGGCTGGCCCAGATTAGCTGACTCAGGCTCAAAGGGTTGTGGGTGTAAAAATGGCTGTGTAGACGTTTGGGCGTAGGCTGGAGCCCACACTCTGGGACCCTCCCCCGCTTGCAGGGTCCCAGAGCTCGGACTCAGGTTGCCTCACAGAAATCTTACAGCCCCACAGCCCGAGCCAGCTGAGTAAACACACCCTTTGGGCGCTTGGGTTGGCAGCCCTGCGCACCCTGGCTGACTCCAGCCATAAAGCTGGCTTGCTCCTCCCAGGAGGATCAGCTGCATGTACGGGTGCTCTGCAGTGGCATGGAGCCAACCGAAGGGCTCTGACAGCAGACGCCTTGCTGCCAGGGAGCGTGGGAAGTGGGTGTGGCTGGGGCATCCCTGCACTATGCAGAGCCTCAGCTCTGTTCTCAGCCTCTTGTGGCTATTGTGGTGTGGCCTAAGTTACAGCAGCCCCCAGACTGCTCTGAATACAGCATAGGGCCTGGCTCTGCACAGTCACTGCAGGACCTCATGCATGCTCTATGCACAGGTTTTTTGGGATCTGGCCCATAGTCTAACGCTTGGTGTCTACTGCTCATGAAGAGTCCATGTACACTGAACTGTAGTGGAGCCGCCAGGAGAGGGTGCTACACTTTAGCAGTTCAGAGTACGAGGGCTGAAGCTAGCATGATCTGGGATAATCACATCTTCAGTCTGTGCATTCTGCTCTCCTTGACACCCGTGCAACCCTGGAGTAACTGCACTGACTTACCCAAGAGTCTCTTGAGATGTACACAGCAGAACAGATCTGAATCTGAGCCCAGTATCACCATCACGCTAGGCTCCATGACGTATAATTTAGCTTTGGTTTAAAGTCACATCTAGAGGATTTACGTTGTTTTGATCTTATCTGCTCTTTTCAGAAGAACCATTTGTATATAAAGTTTGACTTTGATGGGGCTATTTATGGGCTTACAATTAGCCAGGCACTTAAGGGCATCCAGAGTGGTCAGCTTGTTGCAAGACCAAGCCCGTAGTCCATTCCCTGCCAATGAAGAATTGGTATGGATTCCTGAATGCTTGGTCCAGTTGAGTTTTAACTGTCCCAAGCAGTGCAGTGAGGTTTCCAACAGGTCCCTTGAGAGACCACTGCACAGCCAGATACCACACATCTTACTGAGTTTTCCCTCGGATTCATTCAAAGTGGGATTTTTGTTATTTGGCTTGGATTTAATTCCATCCTTCTCCTACTCCCTTGGCTCCCCCATTCTCCTTCCCGTGATTGTTTTGCTCCCTTCACCTACAGAGAGATGTTTATTACAACCCTCCCATCACCATCATTTGGACACATTTCGTTCTTTTAACCTTTCCTTACAAGTCAGTCTCTCTCTCATTTTTGCCAGGTTTCAGAGTAGCAGCCGTGTTAGTCTGTGTCAGCAAAAAGAACAGGAGTCCTTGTGGCACCTTAGAGACTAACACATTTATTTCAGCATAAGCTTTCGTGGGCTACAGCCCCACTTCATCGGTGCAAACACAGAACAAAGACCATCCCCGCTGCAAAAAACGTGCAATCTAACTATAAGACAAGAGACAGCAGACGGATACAGACAGATGGGGGAGTCCAAGGACCCAAGAAAATACAGATCAGTATGATGGGCTGTGGTCACCGCTGTCAAGTTTTTTGGGGCCATTACAGCAAAGAAGAGTTTTGAGGAGGGATTTGGAGGCTGAGATAGCTCTGTGGCTGTTTATGAGGAGCTCCTCCCAGTCATGAGGAGCAGCATGGAAAAAAGCATGAAGGTGCCTGTTTGAAAATTAAACAGGTAGTCAACAGCGGCTGACTTCATGGGCTGACAGGAGTTAGGAGCTGATCCATGGATAGCGAGTGAGAGATGGTCGGTTGGGTGGGGACAGGCCGTGACGGCGAAGACAAGCAGCCTGTGTCTGGTGTGAGAGCAGGAAAAGCCAGCAGAAGGATGCAATAGGTGATGTGTGTGCTTCCAGAGGTGAGAGAGACGGTGTGGAAGCTGCTCTAGCGGGTGAGAGCACAGACTGTATGGCCACCAGGAGAGAGGCCTTTGAAATTACACTGCTGTGGCCTTCTAGAGTCAAGACAGTCAGGCTCCCTCCACAATGGCCAGCAGTAAATGCCAGAGTGGTACACATTCCAGCCAGGGCTGCACTGCTCCTGGAGCTGTGGATGCGTGCCGAGGGAAGAGCAGACCCTTGAGACGGCAGAAGGGACCCGAGGGAGGACGTGGTGGAAGGAAAAGGGAGACAGGAAGAAAAGTAAGTTAATTCTTCTGGACTCAGAGCATCCACACAGGGAGTTAATCAGCAATACCTAGCCTGCTTTCAATTCCCACCTACCTCAACCGAGTTAACGGCCCTGTGTAGATAAATCCAGAAATATGTTCGGGGACCACCTTGGATTATGTGCATTTGGGGCCACTGCCCTCATCTTGGAAAAGAGGAGACTAAGGGGGGATATGAGCTGGAGCCGGTTCGCACCGGTTCCCACGAACCTGTTGTTAAATTTAGAAACAATTTTAGAACCGGTTGCTAGGGTTCCTTGATCTCCCTGAGCGCACTGCTGCTCCCCGTCCCTCCCAGGCTTGCCCGGGAGTCAGCTGTGCGGCTAGGGGGACCAGATGTCCCGATTTTATAGGGACAGTCCTGATTTTGGGGTCTTTTTCTGATATAGGCTCCTATTACCCCCCACCCCGTCCCGATTTTTCACATTTGCTGTCTGGTCACCCTATGTGCGGCGGCAAGCCTGGGAGGGAGGGGGGAGAAGCGGAGCTTCACGGCGCACTCAGGGGAGGTGCGGAGCAGAGGTGAGCTGGGGGGGAGGGTTCCTCTGCCCCCCCCTTCCATCCCACGGCCCTCCCTGCGCCCCCACTGCCCCAACTCACCTCTGCTCTGCCTCCTCCTCCTTCCCTGAACGGGATGCCGCTTCTCCCTCCGCCCTTCCAGGCCTGCTGTCATGCAGGATGTTCAGACAGTGAGTCCAGCTCCCTGGCAGCTCAGCTGTTCCTCCTCTCCTCTCCTGGACAGCACACCTTGCAGCGGGTGGCTGTGAACAGACAGGCCTGAGAGGTTCATTTTAACCCCGTTTAACTTGCATGGAAGGGACGGTGCCAATATCCACAGTCTCGGAGCTGATGTTCATTTTGGCACCTTGGTTGACAGTTTCTGGCACATGCTGTAGCAGAGGAAGATGCAGCGAGCGCTGTATGATAAACTGCTGAGACAACAGGCACAGCAGGGTCAGAGAGCTGTGAGCTTGGGGGACCCTGCCGTGAGCAGGCTTTCACAACGGACATAAATGCACAATGCTAATCTCCATGCGGGGAGTGGGTCTGCATCCCGGTGCTGGAGGAGGGAGAGTACGCCAGGGATGTCACGGGTTAGATGGTCTTTGGGGCACCAAAACAGGATGCTCACAGTGCTGCTGCTAAGAGCAGGCACATCCCGAGCATCTCTTCCACACACGTTAGTCAGCCAAGGCCCAGGATGTTATAACTCAAAATACGTTCATCATGCTGCATCCTGAGAATCTCAGAAATTACACGGGGTATGTTACCATGTCTGTCAAAGCTGTATGAGTCAGTAGGTGGTACTAGGATGGCACACAGATGGGTAACAAGCATCATTTAGCTAGAACAATAGAGATGCAGCCACTGTATGACTGTAGCCCACAAATGCTGCCATTTATTGAGACCTCAATTTCAATCTTAGCTGAAGCCCTGTAGACAGTGGAACACAGCAGCACTTGCTACTATTTTGGCACCACTATGTTTTGTTTGCTTGCACAGGCAAAACAGGGAACTATTTTGATTGGTTATATTCTGAGCTTCTAAGAGGATGTGCATCACAGCTGACAATAAGCATTTCTCCACGTTCTAATGCCTACATGTTAAAATAAGTGTAAGATATAGCTCTGTCTGTAACATCACCATCCGGTGACTCCCAATAACCGTACATAATTTACATTCAGTATTGTACAATCACCACTGTCCTAATTCTCACTGAAAAAATGAAACTACACTACAAGACTATGGAGAAGGAGCAACCACAGCCGCTGTCTGTCTGCTGTCTCTCTCAGTACTTTGATGCGAGTGCCTAGAAATAGAAACCATGTCATCACCCTGCCACAAGCCACTTCCTTTGCAGTTCCAGACACCTAGAAGGGCCTCCTGTGCTCACAATCTTTGTTCACATCTCTTCTGAACACATCTTTTCGCCCCTGTGCATTTTGATTCCTCGCGTCCTTTGGTGTTACTTGTTATTTCACTCTGGGAAGCACTGGACTTATGGCTGGAATCACAGCTGCTGTGGGGTTTGGAATTTTGTTTTGTGGTCAAAACAGACAAAACCTGAGGCTATTAACAGTGCACCAGGCCGTCTAGACAGATGCATTCTGCTCCCTGGTAAAGATTCTGGGAGGCCTTTCCTGCACTGAGCAGAACCAGAGCAATCCCTAGGGGGAAATCTAAACACAACGAGACCCATCACATTCCCCAAGAACTGTGCACAAATCCGCCTTCTTCTGAGCAGAAAGGGGAGCCGGGGGGCTCCCCACAGGGCAGCATTCGTGAGTGGGGCAGGGGATGTGCATTAGTCCTCCCTAGAGCTCTACCCGGACTACCTGGAAAAGTTGATCTAGTTCTATGGGCCCCTATGCACCTAAGACGGACCATGGGGAATCTCTGGCAGCCCAGCTCCTTCAGGGCTGCGCCACTCTGGGCCTGGTGGGAACACACGGACAGATGGGAGGCAAGGGGCCTCTGCATAGTTAGCCCTGTGCTTTCCTGCAGCCTAGGAGATCTGTGAGGTTTGGGGTCAGAACCCCGCAGCAGCAGGGTTTTGCAGGAACTCTGCGAGGAAACCTCAAGGAATTCTCCTTCACCTGGTCCCCTCGGGCTCTGAGTGTATCTGTGTTACTGCTAGGTAGAGAAACCAGGGCCCATCCCTGCAGCCCTTGCTCCAGTGAGGAGTCAGGCTCTGCGGGGAGGGTAAGAGACAATGTTTCCTCCCAAGGGCCCCATCCTGCTCCCCGTGATAGGTTCGTTCGCTGCTGGAGGGCAGAACTAGCCTCCACGTGTGCGGCTGTGGCTGCTGCAGAAAGTGCCTTGATGCGTGCTACGCAAGGAGCTTTACCCAGCACAGAAGCAAGGTCAGGCTCAGATGGACGCGGGGCACCTTAAACATTTAGAGCGTGCACATGGGGCAAAGCTCGGCACCACCGCAGGCGGGCACAGCTGCCCACCGTGACACGTTTCAATGTGGCCCATTAGCCGAACTCACCCATTTTGAAATAATTAGGAGTTATATATTTGGATTGGTCACTGTGCCATCAGAGCTACAGCAAACCACAGGAGAAAAATGTGCCCTGCTAACAGAGCCTGATCAGAGACTGCCATGATGTGACTCATGTGTGTGTGGGGGAAATCGGGAGGCACAAGTGAATGAGTATCAGCAATTGCTCCCCCACAATGAGGAACCACTTCTCGAAGTGAAACAGCATTTTTCCTGTACAACAGTTCAGGGAGCGCACTTAGGAAATGATAAATACCACAACAGCTCAGAAGTATCCAGCATCCAGCTGAAAACAGCAGGGGAGTGCAGATAGCCAGCAACTACACAACTGGAATTTGGCCAAGACACGTGGCCAACTCACCTCTGCTTGCAAGATGTTTCATGGGCTCTGAGAACCACAGGTCACCATGACCTCAGTTTTCTGCCTCATCCAAAAGAAACTTAGTTTCTCTGATCTATTTCAGGGATTTTTGCCCTCTGTCTGCAAGAGATTTCTGAGGAAGTCACTTTCTTCTCACCCACTCTGATTAAAAATTCGGAAAGAACATAGATAAATTGCAGCTGTGTAAATAGCGCTCCGATTTCCTTAACAAACCAAGGTGGATTAAAAAACATTGCAGCCTAACAGGAAAGCAACTGATTTATTTGCAGAAGAGGGCAGGTCTAACTAACCTGCTCTGGCCTAGGAGCTGACGAAAGGCCAGTCAGCTCTACCCACCTGCTTTAAACTCTTATTTCTCTGCAGTTGGTTAAGTATTTTCTTATCTGGTATGAAAAGTTTCACTGTGCAAATATTCATGAGAGCCTGTATCTTTACAGCTGCAGTGATTGAAGGTGGTTAGGAATGAATTCTGTTTTATACTGTGTTTGCATTTAGTAACCAGAGACTAAAACAAATGGCCAGCTACTGTAATTGCTTCATTTTCCATTAACCTTCAACAGATTGTCTATATCCAGTGAGCTTCCATGTTTGCATCTGCAGTCTCTTTAGTGCAGGGGTTCTCAACCTTTCCAGAGCCTGATTTGTCTTGTGTACCCCCAAGTTTCACCTCACTTAAAAACTTGCAAAATCAGACATAAAAATACAAAAGTGTCACAGCACGCTAGTACTGAAAAATTGCTTTTTTTCTCATTTTTACCATAGGATAAAATAAATCAATTGGAATATGAAATTTTAGTTTGTACGGACTTCGCTAGTGCTTTTTATGTGGCCTGTTGTAAAACAAGGTAAATATCTAGATGAGTTGATGTACCCCTTGGAAGGCCTCTGATTACCCCCAGGGGTACACGTACCCCTGGTGGAGAACCAATGCTTTAGTGTCTTTATGTTACCTGCAGTTGATCATATAACAGCTACTACTGTTCTCATGCTATTGCTATTATAATCCTCTGTTTTCCCATTATTTTTCTGTCCTGCTTTTCTCTCTGTCCAGTTCTCCAGATCTGACCCTTCTATTCGTATTTCACTTTTTCATTACAAAGTCAGTGTAAATTGCAAAACTCCTTTTAATTCCAAGTAGCAGCATTGGGAATTCAGATCAGAAACATACCAACCCCTGTGCTACTCAGATACTTAGCAGAAGTATAAATATCAGATTCAATAAGAACTACAAGGAGTTTTTGGCTTCCACAGCTTGGTGGTGCCTGGCTCCAGTTGGTGACAAAGGAGAACGAGTCACCTTCTGGTGAACTCTAAAGAGTAAAGGTATGGAGCCAGATTTTCAAAATGCAGCACATCCAACAGCAAACACACCTTTGCACACACCTAGTGACTCATGGAAGTGCCCAGTAAGCCATGGTGTTTGCATGTGCACCGGACCAATTATGTGTCCAAGTGCTCATGTGTGCGCTGAATGAGCAAACTGGGTGTACACAATGGGATATTTGTACATGTAAGTTAAGTGAACACAATGGCACTTCCATTTGATTGTAGTTTGTAACTTCCTTATCACGCCCATGACTGTCTGCATACATAACAATTACATACTCCCATGTTCAGAAAGAACTGTCAGTCACTGCCACCCTACGTGAGGAGGCACAGACGGGGCGGCTCTAACGTTTCTGCCGCCCCAAGCACAAAAAAAACCCAAAAAACCCCAAACACCACCCCCCTCAACAACCCCCCCCCCCCAAAATCAACAACCCCCGTCTCTTGAAGCGTGGGCGGCATGCCCGCGGCCCCCGCTCTCCCCGACTGGCGGGGAGCGAGCGCAGCATGCTGGTAGCCCTGCTCTCCCCGGCCGGAGTGCCGCGGCGAGTGGGGCATGCCTGGGAGGGAGGAGGAGACGCGCGCCGCTAGGGTTCTCTTCTCCCCCTCCCTCCCAGGCTCTTAAGCCTGGGAGGGAGGGATAGAAGCGGCGTGCAAAACAGCCGTTTCGCATGCCGCCGCCGAGCCTGTGGCGGCGCGCGAAAGCGGCACAGAGTGGAGGTGAGCTGGGGCGGCCCGGGCACATTTCTAGGGGCGGCATGGCTGGTGCCAGAATGCCGCCCCCTAGAAATTTGCCCCCCCAAGCACCTGCTTGTTTTGCTGGTGCCTGGAGCCGGCCCTGGGCACAGACAGCAATGAGCCCCATAACAAGAACAAAAGTTTAACTTCCTGGCATACTGTGACACCAACAGAATCCTGAACCCAGTGCTGGAAAGGAAAACTTGGGCCAGCTTGGCCATCCCCTGCCTGCTCACAGTTCATGTAACTGCCTTCACTGTTAATAAAGAAGTATTTATCTGATACATGCTATTCCAGGGGGAGTTTGTCTGCACAGAGCTTTCATCCCAACAAGAAATGATACTGGTGATTGACAGCTCGTCTGAGAGTTCTTAAAGGGGCAGAGAAGAGGGGGGAGGGATAGCTCAGTGGTTTGAGCATTGGCCTGCTAAACCCAGGCTTGTGAGTTCAATCCTTGAGGGGGCCATTTAGGGATCTGGGGCAAAAATTGGGGATTGGTCCTGCTTTGAGCAGGGGGTTGGACTAGATGACCCCATAAGGTCCCTTCCAACCCTGATATTCTATGATTCTATGATTCTAAGAGGCCTGCAGCAGCAGTCCAAGGACAGGCTGGGGACCCAGAAGTTCCTGAGTTCTAATCCTGGCAGTGACCCCAGCTCCGCAGCTCCCATTGGCCGGGAACCACGACCAATGGGAGCTGCGGGGGTCAGCGCTTGCAGACACGAAGGCAGTGCACACCGCGCAGAGCTGCCCGGCCACCCATGTGCCTAGAGGCCGCAGGGACCCCCACCACAACCCGCTGTCCCTCATCCCCGGACCCACCCCAGAGCCCACACCCCCAGCCGGAGCCCTCACTCTCCCCCACACCCCAGCCCATAGGCACCGACTCCATGGGTGCGCCGGGGCTGCAGCACCCCCGGGGAAAAATTGGTGGGTGCTCAGCACCCACCAGCAGCTCCCCGCCAGCCCCGGGGCTTGCGCCCAGCTCACCTCACCACCGGGAGATGTTCCGGGGCCCCGACGCCGGGTGACGTTGCGTCAGCGCCCCGCCACGTCGCCCGGTGTCGGGGGCGGGGCCCAGCGTCGGGGGCAGGGCCCCGCCCCCAACACTGGGCAACGTGGCGGGGCCCTGCCCCTGACGCTGGGCGTCAGCCCCCACCAGCGCCGACAGAAGTTGGCGCCTGTGCCCCAGCCCCAGCCCAGAGTCCCCTCCTGCACCCCAACCCCCTCATCCCCAGCCCCATCCCAGAGCCCACACCCCCTCCCACACCCCAACCCCCTGCCCCAGCCCAGTGAAAATGAGTGAGTGTGGGGAAGAGCGAGTGACAGGGAGGGGATGGAGCCAGTGGGGTCGGGGCCTCGGAGAAGGGGCGGGGCAAGGGGCAGGGCAGGGGTGTTCGGTTTTGTGTGATTAGAAAGTTGGCCCCCCTACATGGAAAGTATAAAATAGAGCTGCTGTTTGAGTGGCCGAGCTGCCTTGTGCACTGATGGCGCTGTCGCCTAGCGATCAGCCACATCCCCACGAGCAGAGACCCCAGCAGAGACAGTGACGCTGGGCAGAATGCTTGCTTGCTATCACAAAGGTCAAGCATGTTCCGCCAACAAGAAATGATTCCCAAGCCCAGCCTGGATGTGGATACAAGGCCCAGAAAGCCCGTCTGGGACACCCGCTCAGTTTCAGGCTTTGTGAGACTTCTCTGTCCCTGGAGCTCTTCCACCCATCTGCACCGACTGGGACTGCACGAGGAAAGCTCCCCTGCACAGCCCTCTTCAATAACCCAGCAAACCCAGGGCGGAGGGATGGGCTGGTGGTTAAAGCCCTGGCCTGGGACTCATGAAACCTGGGTTCTGCCAGAGACTCCTGGTGTGACAAGTCATCCCCCCCTTTGCCTCTATCCGTAACATGGGGATAATGATCCTTATTTTGTCTGTCTTGCCTACGTAGACCCTACGCTCTGTGGGGCCGGGGACCGCACTGGGCATCTGCACAGCACCCACCACAACAGGGCCCAGATCTTGGATGTGGCCTTCGGGGGCAACCACAACACCACTAAACCCAACAATGAGCTGAATTGGCTGGGGAGCTTGTGAACCGCGGCCCTGGACTGATGGACACTGAGCTGCTCTGGTGTTTGCAGCCATGCATCTGGGGGTCTGTCAAGAGCCTCCCTGGCACTCAGCATACAGCAGCATTTGTGCAGTGCATGGGGTGTGTGTGTGTGGAGGGGTAGCTGACAACCACGGTACCAGGGCAGGCTACATTCCTCTTCATCCTTCCTTCCCTATTGGCACCATAGAGGGCAGGTCCATTTCAGTGACAGACTATGAACTCCCGCGATTTTAAAAGCCACATGGAACTCAATCCTGGAGCCCTTACTTACCTGAGTCCCTTTACTTCAGTGGGGCTACTCAGGTAAGTAAGTGCTGCAGACCTGTGATAGACCTGGACAAACCTTCATTTTCCATTAACCTTCAACAGATTGTCCAGAATATCCTGGACAAACCTTATTGAGTTAAATGTGTGTGTCATTGTGGGCCAGGGGTTGTCTGTAATTCCACGGGGGAGGGAGTCCACGGGTCTCCAGGAACTAAAAACAGTGGGGGGCAAATTCACTCACGTGGTAACAACTCCTGCCAGGCACCACTGCCTGAAAAGGCTCATGGATACTGGTTCCAGCTGGATTCTCTAGATTATCCAAAAGTCCTTTCTTTGTTGGTTAACAGCCTACAGCTAAATTCTAAAGTGACTCAGGGCCTGCTTTCTGATCCAGCAGCCGGACAGGCCCTTCTAGCCAAGGGAGGGGCCCCACTCCTTTCTGGGCATGGTTGAAGCACCTTGACCTACTCATGGGGGTGCTTGTTCTGAACCCAGCCCCACAGGAAGACCCCAGTGTGGGATTTGAAGGACTGATTCCTACCAGAGCCAGTGCTGGGGTGATGACTGGTGAGCTCTTCAGCATGCGTGTAGGTTCTTTTATTGTTTTCTTTCTCCTGCTTTCACCTCAAGCATGCCCTTGCTCGGAAAGGCCTGTGCAGTAAATTACACCTATGGATAATTACGGTGTTGAGAGCCTCTGAGGGGAAGGGAAAGCAGTCAGCTCAGGCAGTCTGAGTGCTAGGGAATTCACAGTGGAGGCAGGGAGCTGTGCAGCTCAGTAAGGAGAGAGACACGGGTCTCCGTCTAAGAGAGGGGACGGCTGAGGAGTCGGGAGCTTGAGAGCGGCTGCTGTGCTGGACCAGAGCCCCCCTGATCTGTGACAGAGCCCACAGAGAACAAAAGAGAAAATGTAAAAAATACAAGTATTGGAAAATCTCTCTAAATCTCCTTTATTTTCCCTTCTGTGTAATCAAGTGGTACTTAGTGTTCCCAGAATTTCACAGTGCAGGTGACACAAAGGATACAGAGGGCAGCAGCCGTGCAGTGCTGTAGCTTAACACCAGGGTATCTTATCTTTTCCAGTAACAGGCATCCTGCATCCCTGACATTCTCTGTACACTTGTGATCTGCAATGGAAAATAGCCCTACAGCCCAGCGTTTCCAACCCTTATTTATACCACACGCCTGCTCCACACAAGCTCCACGTGAAGCCTCCCTTACTCTCAAGAGGTTTGATGACATCACACAGCATTTACAGCTGGATTCAGACTCTAGCCACAGGCACAGTCTGTGTCCTATAAGATGCTGTAACTCGTGTAGGAGGGCAGGGTCGGGAGGAGTGACACACTGGTTTGAAATTCACTTTGATCTCCCATCAGTTTGAAACAGAACAAAGAGCAGCAGCAGGGGAGGTGCATGCTGTATACCTGTGTTGAAGTTGGACAATCGATCCCCAGCCTGACCAGCAGTGCCGGGAGTCAGATCATGGTCTCACAAGCCGTCACTCCTTGGAGAAGGGGTGAGGGGCTGAGCAACTCCAGCACTAGCAAAGACAAGGCGCCTTGAGGCTATGAACAACAGGCCCCATCCCCTAGCCACCAGACACATCTACTCTCACGAGCTGCAGAGATACTAGGAAGGTTTCTAAGGAGACACTTATTGTCATATTGCCGTTTCATTGTGAAATATGAATAAAAGGAAAGAAATGGTGCCCCTTGCAGCATCCACTCAGGGCTTTGTACTCAGACTATCCAGGCATTTCAGTGTCCTGTGGGGATGGTTCTTATCCCGTGTGGGTGTCTGGGGGTTGTTGAGAAGGCAGGTTAGGCAGGGCCAAGGGGGGGCCAGGTAGTGCCAGCCATGAGGATGGTATTTGTGCTGGGGACACCCACCCACTAGGAGCTGGACTGAACCTCCCCCGCCCCAACTCATTCTCCCCAGCGCACTGAGCACCCGGTGAGCATGGCATCCCCTCCCTCTCAACCCAGAGGGCGTCCAGGACAGCAGCAGGGCTGGGGGCTGCATGACCAGGACGTGCTCACAGGACACCCTGGGTTAAGCAACAACAACCCCTCTCTGTCGTTTCCTACAGGGGGTCTTGTTTAACCAACAGACCTGAATGGCACAGTGCCTGCTACAGCACTTCACGGAGTTAACGACCTCAGCACCAAACAGCCAGCCATGCTCCCGGGAAGCACCACCCATCTCCAGAGAGCCCTGTCCTGACTTCCGAGCAGCAAACGGTGCTTCTCCCGCTGCAGGCCCTCGCCCAGCCCGCGAGCGAGCACTAACCGGGCACAGCCGAGAGCCCTCGCCCAGCCCGCGAGCGAGCACTAACCGGGCACAGCCGAGAGCCCTCGCCCAGCCCGCGAGGGAGCACTAACCGGGCACAGCCGAGAGCCCTCGCCCAGCCCGCGAGGGAGCACTAACCGGGCACAGCCGAGAGCCCTCGCCCAGCCAGGCGTACAGCTGAGATGCTCAAGCCCCTGACAGGGATTATTAACCCATAAATTTCCACACTGCTGGCTGGCTCAGTGAGCCTAGGTATGGCAGGATCCATGAACTGTCACAATGGATGGGATGTGACAATCTGCCTGGCCCCTCTCCAGGGCAGTGGATCTGGGCGGGAGGTTCTCAGCAGGAACAAAAGGTGTTTCTGGGGGCCGAGGGGCAGGAGCAGCTCTGCCAGATGGGAGCAGCTACTAGGGCAGCCCCAATGTGGTTTTATTCCGAAACTGAGCCAGAAGCCAAGTCTTCCAGCGGTGAAAGTCAGCCCTAGAAATGCCCCTTCATGGGCAATCTAAGCCCTGGTCTTAGGGCCTGTCGCTCCAGCAGCCAATGAGAGAGCCAGGGAAGGTTCCCAACCCCTTTAGATGTGCTCCCTCCCAGCTCACGTCTGGGCCCGGGCTCTAGTAGTGGCTCTGTCTGCTCCCTGGTTACAGAGCCTGGAGAGGACAGCCTCTCTCTACCGAGATTTTGCACTTGCGGAGCTGCCTAGGTGAGCCTGCATAATTAAGCTATTTAGAGGTCATGCTGCTGTTTCTCCTAGAGACGGCTGTGGAGCCGTGTGACTCAGCAATATCACGAGGACGGGAGCAGAGCAGCTGTGACTGACCTATTTCTGTTCTAATGGGAAACGCTGCTTTTGTTTCCCACTGTAGCTCTTTTCTTTGAGACATCTACTAGCAGCACCACAACCAGCCTGCCCTTGGCAAGGTCCCATTAATGAGAGAAATCCATCCCGGGGGGGGGCTCTGCTGGCCTCGTTACACCAGGAACAGATTTGTCCCATTATAACCAACCTTCCCCTGCCTCCTTCACAGCCCAGTGGAAAATGCCCTTGGAACAGCAGGGAGCACGATGGAGCGAGGGTTAGGAAGGGGCCAGACGCAGGGCCGGCGCGCCCATTAGGCGACCCTAGGTGGTTGCCTAGGACGCCAGGATTTGCGGGGCGGCTCGCCACGGCTGTCTCCTGCCTCCCGGCTCCTGGCGACTCGCCGCGGCTGTCTCCTGCCTCCCGGCTCCGCGGCTGAGCCGGGAAGGCACCAAGGGCAGGGGGAGGCTGCCACGGCCTGTGGGCAGGGTGCTGAGCTGCTGGCCCACGGGGAGGTGGGGAGCCGCCGCGGAGCGGGGGGGGGGGGGACTGGCTGCTGCGGGGGGCGGGGCGGTGTTAGCTGGGCGGGGACGGCGCAGGGCTGGTGCAAGGAAGTTTTGCATAGGGCGTGAAACTTCCTTGCACCGGCCCTAGCCAAACCCAGTCTTTTCTCAGTGCTCCACACCACAGACGTGGGCCGAAGCCCCGATCCTGCCCAAACCGCCTCGTGCAGAGAGACGGGTGTTCCGGAGCCGGCCCGTCTCTAGCTACCACTGATCAGTTTTAAGATCCGAATACACACAGTGAGTGGGTGCTGTCAGGCCAGTTATTTCAAGTGTGGCTCAGTAAATATACAGCCAGTCCGCCA
Organism: Macrochelys suwanniensis; assembly: GCA_033296515.1. NCBI lineage: Eukaryota > Metazoa > Chordata > Testudines > Chelydridae > Macrochelys > Macrochelys suwanniensis. The sequence continues at coordinate 579,724 of CM065783.1, read as the reverse complement.
CTGCAGTGGGCAGGTGGGTGATGACAGTCAGCCTCACGCGCCAGTGGGCCTCCATGGGATTGTACCGGGTGTAAGGGTACTTGGAAGTGAGTGCATCCGTGATGTCGTTCAGGACGAGGGACATGTCCTTCAGGCCGCTGTTAATGAAGGACTTCATCAGGGTTATCTGGCGCGTGAAATAGGGTTTCCCATAGTCTTCCTGGACAGTTTTGCTGGTTCCTCTCCACAGTTCCTCTGCTTGGGCTTCGATGCTCTCACGCGTCAGAATGCCAGTAGCAGCTACAAAGTTGCTGGGCTCAATGAGGATAACGCGGACTCCCCAGCGGTACATTTCCTGGCGGAGGCAGTCAGAGAAGGCTGACACGCCAAATTTGGAAACACAATAGGAGGAGCGGGAAGGGCTGGCCATCCTCCCTAACATGCTGGTGATGTTCACCACACGACCTGGAGTGGACAGAGACAGGAAAAGGAAATTGGTAGCCTCTGTTCTGGGCTAGGCAGGATGGACGCCCGAATAGACTGGTGACAGGATAACCTGTTCAGGGAATCATCTCCAGACAACAAACTCTTTGCTGGAGGAGGCTCCTCAGCCAGGCCATGGCAGCCAGCACCCTCCTTTGATCCTCATGCTACTGACACCTCCTCTCCCTCAGCCCTGGATGCTGACTGACTTCCAGAAATCACACTGTCATCAGGGCTCCCCAACACAAACATGGTTAATCTCATCACCGGTCATCTTCTCAGTTTACCCCCTCTCCTTCCTGTGCCTAGGAGACCTGGCCCCTTTCCACCTCCACATCAGGAACAATTCTGCTGATACTCACGTTGTATTTGCTAGCTGGGTGTTAGCCAAGGGGGAGCAGGAGACAGAAGCTGAGGCAGCCATGTTTGTTGTGGGCACATGGATGGGAATTTCCAAGGGCCATGGCCACTCCATCCATTCCATAAACTCGCCAAAGAGCTGCAATCCCCATTTCCAGGTAATAACAAATATTGAGCAAAGCCTCAGACAGGGCTGGCTCAGGAGCATTTGGGGCCCAAAGCTGGGAGCCCCAGGACTCTCTGGGTGGCCTTTTCTCTCCGTTCCCCCTACCCCTCCCCCGCCCCTATGCCAGTGCAGGGGAGGTTTCTCTGCAGCCTATTCACATATCGGTCTGTGTCCGGAACGGGGTGGGTGAGTGTGTAGAGAGGGATGGAGCTTTCCTGTTGATAAAGGGGAGACGTCCTGATCCCCCAGGGACAGCCCATGCTCGCCGCAGTCCTCTGTCAGCGTGAAGTGGTTTGTACTCCAGCAGGGCTGGGAGCAGGAGCAGTAAACCTCCTCTAGCATTTCATCCAGCTCCCAGGAGGCGGGGGGCAGTGCACTGGGGAGCCTGCAGCCGAACTGACCCTGAAAATCCTCCCAGCTATTGCAGTAATAAGGAGTTTTATGGGGCCAAGCTTCAGGGCTTGAAATGTTAGAGCCACAAGGAGCAGAGTGGCACACTTGGTTCCTACACTATTGTTCACACCCTGTATGCACCCTCGCCATGACAACAGAACAGGAATAACAACATATAAACTTGGCTGAGCAGTTACTTATTATAGGGCAGCTGGGATATATTTAGCAGCACACAATATAAATGATATCTGGAAAAAACAGCTCAGTGTCACCTTGTGTGTCTGTGACTCCCTTGCCAGAGCAGGAGGCTCGGCTTGCACCGGCCTATTGCCGCCTGCCTCCAAGAGTCCTTCAGATTTCCTCATATTGATTACCTCACTGGCATGTTTAGCTGGGCTGGCTTTTTGGGACGCATCTAAAACGGCTCTGTGCATAGATACTGTTATAACCTCATTTATCATCCTTGCTATAGCTCGGGTCCCCTCCATGACAGGAGTTACACAAGGTGACTTGCTATAGATCTGCAAAGTGCTCCCATTACAGCCAAATCCTGCCCTCCATCATGCCTGTACAGCCTCAGGGGCTTGCATAGGTGTCACTGAAGGCAGAACTTGAGATGGTTTCTAGAGGCTTTTCCCTGTTGCTTTGCAAAGCTTCTCTCTGACTGTGGCCATGCCAGATGCCATCTGTACCTTTAGCTCTGCGAACAAGAGGCAGGAAAGCTTTGGTCACTCGGACAGTTCCCCATAAGTTGACGTCAGCCACCTCCTTGTACTTGTCTATGCTGGTGAATTCCACCTCTCCAAAGGCTGACACTCCAGCGTTATTCACCAAGCCCCAGAGACCTGACAACAAACAAAAGAGTTAAAGGGTTTAAGTGGGGGGGTCCCTCAGGGAGAAACAGCTCTTCTGGGATTTCATCTTCTCTCAGGGTAAAACAACCTGCTGGCAAAAACAGGACATTTTCATCTAGGACAGTGAAATACACCAACAAAGAGAGGAACCGCAGTGGGCTAAGTAACATGGGAGCAACAGGAGTTGGGATGTAAATATTGTTTTAAAAGTTAATCGTTTAAACAATTTTAGGTATTTCATTTAAACGGTTAACCAATTAAAGGGCCGGCCGGCTGGCTGGCACGGCTGGGGCTGCTCCAGCCAGCATGGGGGTTAACAGTTAAGGCGGGTTAACTGGTAAGACTAATGCTTACCGGTTAACATTTTACATCCCTAAACAGGAGAGGCAGGAGAGCATCAAGGCATTGGCTCAAAGGATAAGGAGAAGGATAACACTTGATTTGGGGAGCCGAACCTGGGGTCTGATTTCCAGAGGGGCTGAGCAGCCATGGGTCCTACTGACTTCTGGGGGAATGAGGGTGCTCAGCACCTCTGAACAAACAGGCTCAAGATGGGCACCCGAAACATCAGAGGCCACTTTTGAAAGTCCTGACTTAACCGTGGCACCTCTGCAGGGTTCTGCCATCCAAGTTCTTTCTCCAGTGTTTGCAGAGGGCAGCAACTTGTAACCAGCCCACAATTTGGCTACTTTCAATCCTTACTACAGCAGAACCTCATTAGTTTACATTAAAGACAGGAGCCTCCAGCAGTGTCTGCAGGATTGAGCCTTTAGATTTTACGTTCTTCGGAGTAAGGACTCTGTCTTTCTTTTAAAGTCCTGTTTATATCCATATGGTGCTATGCAAGCAATAACCAACGATAAAGACAGGACAAACAATAGGAAAACAAGGATCAGACATTGCAAAATTCTGACCACTTATTTAGTCATGTATTTATTATTATTTCTGTTGTGGTAGGGCCCAGTCATAATCAGGGTCCCCATTATACTTATCTGCTCACCTGTCCTACCACATCATGAACAGGCCCCTCTGCCCAGCCAACCGTGGCAGACTCCAATGCCCCTTGTCCTCTTTGAGCACCTTCTCCCATGCTGCTCCTTATGCCTAGAATGCTCTCTCCAATTCAGTTCATTTACCCGCTTTCAAATCACTTCTCAAGTCCCGTTTCTATTGTGATGGTCTCAGCTAGCTAGCTCCGGGTAACAGGTAGGCAGGCGGCCTGTTGGAAGAGCCACTGAAACTTCATGCTCATATATTCTGGTGTCTGTGTACATATGATTATTTTTAATTGAAGATTGTAAATTATACACATAGCTAATCCAGGCAACGCTGTGTTCCTATTTCTGCTACACATGCTGCTCCCATCCCCGAGACACGCTCTCCCTGTCACACACCCACGACTATATTGAATTATATGTTTGAGCAGCACCCAGCAAAATGAGGCCCCAATCCTGATGAGGGTCTGTGTTGGTAATGATAAGAGTACCACGGTACTAGGACACAGAGTGCCTGATTAATCCCCGGTGTAATTTCACTGAAGTCAGAGAGTTTGGCAGAGACTCGTATTGAATGGGTTTGTCAGTGCCTTCCCCAAGGCCAGAGAGGGACGGGGCTTACAGCAGAGCTTTGGCACAGAAGTTCCTGGCTCCCTGCCATGTCCTGGAACAGGTCTCTCGGTAACCAGAGCTTGTATAATAAATTTAGTACATTTAGAACCATTTATGAAAAAGCTCATGAAAGCAGTTAATCCTTTATGAGATTCCACCATTAGTCAATATCAGAGACGTGTGTAACAGAACTTTGATAGTCATCTGGCACATACGGGGCATGCAGCACAACCACATGTTTAAAGAGCATCATCATTAGTATTTGTTTAGTGTCAACACTGGTGGGTGCGGCCCAAGACCAAAGAGAAATAGAGACACTCCCCACCCCAAAGGGTTTAGCTCTCAGAGCCCAGACACTCCGTCTGGAATGCTGTGCTGTTTGTGCGTTTTGGAGCAAATTCTACACCTCAGGGCATTCTGCACCAACACACACAAAAATTCTGCCCACAATATTTTAAAATTCTGCAAATTTTATTTGTCAAATAAATGTGGAGGCTCCAGCATGGCACTGGAGAGCACAGGCCAGTGGCTGCACAGAGATGGGAGATCACTGTGCAGCTCCCCCCCCGAGACATGGACTCAGCGGTGAGGCTGCACCCAACCCAGACACAGCGCAAGGACCCAGCCTGCCCCAGAAACACCCCAGGGCCCTGCCCTTCTGTGTGGGCAGGCAGGCTCAGCAAGACAAGATCCAAGTGTGGAGGGGGTTAATGTGGGGGGATCCAGGTGTGGGTTGAGAGGGCTCTGTGTGGGGCAATCTGGGTGCGGACAGCTCAGTGGGGAATCTGGATGCACAGGGGCTTGTTGGGGGGTTCTGGGTGTAACGGTAATGGGACTCTGCAGGGGGGTCCAGGTGAAGGTGGTTGGGGCTGAGTGGCGGGGGAGGCTGGGTGTAGGAGGGACAGAGCGTGGCAGGGTGGGAGGCCCAGTGGGGGGGTTAGATGCTGGGGGAGTGGGGCTCGGTGGGGTAGGGCTCCAGGTGCGTGTGGCTCATTGGGGTAGTCCAGGTGCAAGGGGAGTGGGGATTATCAGGAGGGTGAGGCTCAGTGAGAGGGTCTGGGTAGGAGGGGGCCTGGATGCATGAGCGTTGGGTGGATGGGGGAGCAGCTCCCTCTACAGGAATCCCTCCCCCTGCAGCTGAGGAGTGGTGGGTGCAAGAAGCGGGGGGAGGGGCAGTTTGCAGAGCTTCCTGCAGCCGGAGAAGAAATCTGGGGGGGGGGGGGGGGAAGGGGGTCTCACACAGCCCCAGATACCATGCAGGGGAAGAGTAAGTCTCGTCCCCCCCAGCCCAGCCGGGACTAGCAGCTTAGCCCGGCGCAGGGTCAGAGCCACCAGCCGGGTCCTCCGCAGTACCGCCTCCTGCTCCACAGTGATTTACCTCTATGTATCTGTGCTGCTGCCAGGCAACAGTCCAGCTCCCCTCTGCACCTTCCAGAATGTGACAACAAACAACTAAAGCCAGGAAATGCCTCCCACACAACTCTCAGATCCATTACGAAGCCACTCGGATAACCTTAACTCTGCCCCTAATGGGGTAACTTCTCCTTAGCAAGGGTTCATGTAAGTGAATTAAAGAGGCAACGGGCCTGAGAGCACAGGCTCCCCCAGCCTGTAATGGTATCCCCACTACCTTTCTCCGGCTCCTTCAGATTGTTCTTCAGAAACTCCACAGCCTGAGCCACTTCCTGGTCACTGCACACATTTAGCTGCAGCACTTTCATGCGATCCGATTTCATGCTCTCCAGCTCCCTGGCGCCATCTCCATTCTCACCCTGCCCAAGAGAGAAAGGAGAGAGATGCCCTGCTCAGACAGGACGGCAGTAATCCAGCCCCACGCCAAGGACACAGGCTTGGGCTGTTGGAAATGCGCATGCAGATGTGGCCCCCAGACAGCCCATGCAATCACACAATGCAAGTCCAACCTTTGGGAATTTACCTCCCATTTCTGTCTCAATTTCCCCATCCAGCAAATAGTGAGACTGACTGTCTTTCTCCCTGCCTGACAGGAGGATTCATTGGTTACTGTTTGCCCCGCACTTGGAGGGTGTAGAGAGCTATGTAAGTGCTGATCGGTGTCAGTGCTCTGCGGGTAATAGAGCCAACATTTTCAGATTTTCTGGGCTTGAGAGTAAATGGCTTTTCATGCAGCTCCTCTGAATAGCTCACTCTAAAAATTCCTACCCATTCTACTTAAATGTATTCTTTCATTCTCTTTCAGAAGCAAATGCAAGACTACAATGCCAAGGCCATTCCTCACTGCTGAGTCTGAGAGCAAACAGTCTAGTGCTATAAAAAAGGAAAGGTATAAAACACTGACAGGTGAACCTTCTGTATAACAATTTGCATTTATTACAAAAGCAATCAGGAGGCATAGTAATGGAAGTATCAGGGAGATGCAGCCACGTCTGGGGGGAGAGTGGCAACCAGATACCTGATTCACAGCAAGATGGGAAGAGGAAACAATGGGTAAGAACATCAGAACAAAAGCTTACTCCACCCTGAATAATGAGAAAAGACAGGTCAACCCCACTTTTCTTTATGATCAATTTCTTGTCAATTTTACTTTCAGTGTCTCATGCAATAGCTCAAAGCTGCAATATTTAGTTTGCAAACACTGAAGTGAAAATTGAGGGAAAATATTTTCCCTGGAATTTTAAACAGAATAATGGAAACAATCCTATAGGTGCTTAGTTTTGTTGGGGTTATTTTTGGTTTTGTTGCTGTATTTTTATTTATTGCTGTGTATTTTTGTTAACAAAACTTATATTTGAGACCAAATTCCAAATTGTACCTGGTCATTGCCAGGCAAAGCAGGCAGGATTTGGGACTTGGCTTTAAGGTCTTGTTGGGGGTGGGGAAGGAATGAAAAACAAAACAAAAAACAAACACCTCTACAAAGTGGAATTCAATTTACCTTAGCTCAGCCATGGGGCTCCAGGGAATCCAGGCATCTTAGAGCTGATATGTAGGTCACCATTTCCTCCCCTCCTTATCATCAACTTTATCAGGGAGGAAACATTTGCATTTTGATGGGCTGCTGTTAGTCAGCACTTCTGATTGATCTGATTTCTCCTGTACTTGCATACTAGCTTCCAATTATTGTGGGCAAACAAGACAAGGCAAGTATAGTCCCACATCATGTTACAGTAGGTGGGGAGATTGCCTGTCTTACCCCACAGGTACCTGCTCAACTGCCTTTGCAGGAAGGATGAAGTAAATATTGCATATTTACTTAGTTGCTTTTACTGATGTTGCAGATTACCTGTCTCCTGCAAGCTGTACAGTTCAAAAGTGTCTTCCTCTGACAACTTCTTCAGCTAAGCAAAAGGGTCATGTGGTTAGTCAAAAAGGCCTAACTTCCCATCTCAATCATGCTGATATAGATGGGGTAACTCCATTAACTTCAATGTGGAGTTACTCTAGCATTACAGCAGTGTAACTGAAATCAGGATCTGGCCCCACAACATTTCCTTTTAAAACTTAAATGTTTCCCGGCATCACAGAAACACAGGACGAAGCAGTGGAACTTCCCGGGTGACTGGACACAAGACACAACAGCACTTCTCATACCTATGCACATGAAAGGAAACCTCCCCAAGTGTGATGTCGGCATTTTGGTAGGCATCGTGTCAGCATCGCAATGTTACGCTCCCTTTAACACAAACCATTTATACTCGGAACGCTGCTGCTCACTGTATCTTGGGAAAACGTTGTTAAAACTTAGCTTTGGATCATACAAAGAGCTTTTCAGCTGAACGAAGGGAAACCAGTCCAGCTCACGAACAGAGACTTACTGTATCTGTGCTCAAGGCACTTCTTGTTATCTCGGAGTGCTAAGAACCAGGGCTCCCTAAGTAAGTTTTCTCCCCCCTCAGCCCTTCCTAAAAAAAAAAGAAACAAGTTTCCAGTACTTCTGCCAAATAGCCATTGGTCAATGACTTGGAAAAACAGTGTTGCTCATTAGTATTTCTCACCTAAAACGAGAATTTTCTTCTTTGGCCAAGGAGGCCCATCTGCAGTTACTGCCCTAAACGCCAGCAAATCACTCAGTGCTGAGAGAGTATATTGATTTGGAAGGTCTCTTTTTCATATCAAATAAGCATCAGAATAACTGTCTGACATGGCTGCCCACTGCAGGGCTGGCCCTGCCCCTTCATGGTCCACTTCTTCCTTACCCCTCTGGGACGATGTGAGCTCTGGGAGGGCTGCGGGAGTGCAGAGACGAGGCATGCTTCCCAGGACTGTTGGGGTGTCTCACCATATCCCCCCCAAGGGTTCTGCTCTGTGCCTCCTACTCCCAGTGTCTCCTGCAGAGTCTGCCTGAGTGGTCTCCTGCGTGGCTTTTTAGGGCTGCCACTGACCCTCACTGCTCCTGACTCTGCACCATGATGTCCCCTCGGGTCTCTCGGGGGGAAGAGAGGTCATCCAAGAGAATGCACAGTGGGTACAAAACAGGGAGGGAAGGGTGCAGACCTGGTGTTCCCAGTGCGCCATCTGCCTCCTTTTCTCCCCTGGTGCCCGGGAGGAATCATATAGGGGACTCGTCCCTCTTGCAGACGGATCTTCATGCTAAATGAAAGTGTCCACAGAACCTCGCCAATGTCGCCATGTTGATTTATCAGCAGAGTCTGGGCTCAGTGCCTGGATTCCAACAGCAGCAGCTCCATCACCCTGGAGACACAACTTCTAGTTTTATTGGGAGTAGCCCAGGAATCAGCGCTGCTTCCAAGATGCCATGGGAGACCTACAGGATTGACTCTTCACACGGCTCCAGCACCAGGTCGGACGCAGGATGTTTCCATTCCTAGTGGAATCGGATAACTAGGGATAGTTTATTCCAAATTAGCTCCTTAGCCCAAAGCCCATTACCACGGAGTTTTCACAAATGCTGCCCATTCGCTCTGCAGCATTAATGCAGATTCGGCAGAAACGCTGAAGACCAGCATCTTGCTACAGAAGAAGGACCTGACCTGAGGGGGTGCCAACTGCTCCCAACTTTCACCAGTGTCAAACAGTTTCCACAGCCTTCGTCACCTGCTCTCTGCCCAGGCTGCTATTCTCTGATGGGCTCCATTCACCATTCCCATACCATCTCCCTGCCGCCTCACACTGAAGTCAAGAGGCTGCTCTGATATATTCCTATTGTTTGAGGAACCCACAGAGGAAGAGCTGCAATTTAAAACAGCTGTGCCCATTTGTCTCAGCAGGACAATCTGGAGCTACAGCCTGTAAAACAGAGCTGGAGAGGAAGTGTTTAATGACTTGGGCCCCGCTAACTACCATGGGGGCCAAAATGCACCTCGGGAGCGGTGAGAAGTAGCAGACATGGTGTATGGCTCCTCTGGAATGTGACCCTGCTGCCTTCCATTGCTGAAGGGGCAGCGGAGACCTTTCAGCGACTGTAAGGTTTCTGAAAAGTGACAGCATCAGGGAGACAGGCAGGTGATACATATGACCTTCCCTCAAAGGATCTCAAAGCGCTTTACAAGGATGGGTGAGTATTATTACATTCTTTGTACACATGGGAAACTGAGTCACAACATGGTAGTGTTACTTGCTCGAGGTTGTACAGCAAGCCTGTGATACCACTGGGCATCAACCTCATGTTTCCTGATTCCATGTCCCAAGATCTAACTACTAGACAACCAATGGACCACAAGCCCAAGGGGTCACGAAAGGCAAGCAAGGGATGTGGGCTGTGGATGTTGCAAGGTGTTGAAAAATTTATAACAATCTAAAGCAAAAAAAACGTGCTGCCCCACTCCCTGCACACCTTTTCCCTTCAAGGTCAAGTATTCGCTCTCAACATCTAGAAACACATCCATCTATGAGTTCTGTGATCAGTGAGACTTTTTTTATTTTTACTTTTACAGTAAGTGTACGGGATGGTGGGGGTGATGAAAATAATTTTTGACTTTAAATGAAGCATCACCAGCCTAAAAGACTGAGAAACCATGCACTAGACCACTCTGCCTCCTAGGCCAATACCAGTTGGTGTCAGGTTTTAACTTGTGACCAAGAGGTGAAACTTCCTTGCTTCTGAAAATGACCAGACTGGTCATACAGAACTTCAGATAGTCATGCTGACTGTGGGGTCAACTTAGTTGATTTATTTGCCCTCAAAAGCCCTCTCTGCTCTCCACTGGTGTGCCAATCTCCTGAAATAGCCCTCTCTGTAAACACTGATTCCACATTCACTCCATCCTTCCACCTGCTGTTCCCATCTCAAGCCCGAGCACGCTGCGGTGCAAAGTGATGCAGCAGCAAAGGGCCAGCTCAAAGCACTGCATGACGCTAGTAACTAGAGGATTTACAGAGCCTTTGGATGGAAATTTTCACACAACGGCAGTTGTCCAACATGACTTTCTTCAGCCAGGTTATGAAATATGTCAGCTGAGGTGTCTGGCCTGGCCAACTTTCCTTTCTGGTGCAATGACAGAATGTAACCTTCGCTGACACTGGGCAGCCAGGTGGGTCATGTTCGTGCTGTACTGCAGGGGTTTCTGGGAGTACAGCTGTGGTCTCCAGCCACCCAAACACCTGGATACAATGGCCACCTTTAAACATTTCCTAGTCAGCTTTGAATTTTCTTAAAAGAACACAGAAAAGTAAAAAAAAATATTTAAAATCCTGCATTTTGTTTAATCTGTTATTAATAAAATCTTCAGTTGTTATATCAAAACCTGAATTGACTTGGACCTCCCAGTTGCTCTAGGCTTGGCCCATGGAAATAGACAGGCCACGTCATTCCCCAGGCCTCCTGCACTGGGGCTACCTCAGGGGCGGTTTGGAAGATTAAGTCAGAGCAGAAAGTGCTGCCTGCCTTTCTGGTAGCATGTTGCTCTGGTGCTCCATACTCTACTTACTGCCAGTGACCCTAGAGCATTTGGGAGCCAGCTTCCTGAGAGACCTATATCTGCCCAGGAGATATCACCATAGGTGCAGACTCCGTGGGTGCTCCAGGGTTGGAGCACCCATGGAAAAAAAATAGTGGGTGCTCAGCGCCCACCAATCAGCTGTTCGGGGGGCCCCACCGATCAGCTGTTCTGCGGAGCAGGGGCAGGAAGAGGCGGAGTGAGGGTGGGGCCTTGGGGAAAGGGCAGAGTAGGGGCAGGGCCTCAGGGCGGAGCAGGAGTGGAGCACCCACCTGGAAAGAAAAAAGTCAGTGCCTGTGGATACCACTACAGCTATAATTGTTGGAGACACTTAAGCTAACCACAGCCCTGGTTTAAAGCTGACGGGGTGGGGGGAGGGCAAGCAGAGTGGCCTGTTGGCAGCACATTTGCCTTGAGTTGTCTGAAGCTCTGGAAGTCTCTCCCTGTGTTATTTTTCAAACATCCCAAATATGCTAGATGGCCTCTCCCCCCAACCAAGCAGAGTTCACAAGAGCTTTGGCCGCTGCCCAAGAACTTACAGTCTACATTGATATGGCAGAACAAGTGTGCAGAGCTCACTGCTTGTCATGCCAAGCAATATTCTTTCATTGTATTCTTCTCCTTCATCTGTATCCAACTGTTGTTGTTTGTCTTATACTTAGGCTGTGAGCTTCCTGGGGCAGGGGCCGTCACTTTGTTTTGTTTTCGTATAGCGCCCTAGTGCAATGGGGTTCTGGTCCATGACTAGGACTCCTAGGCACTGCAGTAACACAAATAAATACATAACAGCCATCTGTCTCAGCAGACAATGGTGTAAGCACTGAAGCAGTGCAGTTATTGTGTGTCATGTTACATCATGAGTGGTTAAAAAGTCCAATTCCCGAACAACAGCAAAAAAAAATTATTTTATCAACATGTGTTTGACTTTGCCTTTTGCTCTTAAGATGTGCGATGTTGAAGACGTTCCCATCTGATCTTGTATGGGGATGTACTGCCTTGGTGCTAGATGAGAAAGTATGATCAAACAGGAGAGAGAAGACTATACCAAAGAGTGCTGGTGCCTAAATACATCACTGCAGATTTCAAAGCTGTCAGATTGATCACCATTACACTGGATTGTAGCCTTCATGTCATCATGGAAAGATAAAAATCAGACTGAGGAGGATTGGAGGCCAACCAATCCTCTCTAGCACTCGGAAAAGGTCCTTTCTGCTGATCAGTTCAAAGCCTATGTAAGATTTATGAAGTCCATGTAGAGAGATTTTCCTTGTTCTTGACACTTTTCTTGCAGTTGCCTCAGTCTCAAGACCATGTTGATAGTTGATCTGTCAGCACAGAAGCCTCACTGACTCTCTGGATACACATGTTCAGCAAGAACTTGTAGTCTTTTGAGAATGACCCACACAAAAGCCTTGCCAACAACGCTAACGAGAGAGATTCCTTTGCAGCTGCTGCAATCACTCCAATCTCCTTTGTTTTTGTCCAACATTATGATGTTGGTGTCCTTCATGTCTTGTGGTCCCCCCTCCTGCCTTCGGGCAGGAAAGCAAGACATTGTGCTTAAACATATGCACAATCTGATGTGACCAGTTACCTCTGGCCTGAGCCTTCCTAAACTGGAGTTACCTCTGAGCCTGCCTAAGCCTGATGAGTCATCCCCGAGACAGTGTGATGAGTCATCAGAAGCAATTACCTGCAGATCTCGTGATAGGCCCCACAAACCCAACCAGGGTTCAGCCAATCCACAGGTGAGGACACACCCAGCTGATCCCAAGACAGGTATACAGGCTGCTAAGGGAAGCAGTCTCTCCAGTCTGCCCAACATCACTACCAGGCCGGGAACACACCCCCGGAACGACATCGTACAGCATCTATGAGAAAGGGACCGAGAGTCTTTTTCCCACTGGACCATATGAACTGGAACAATAAACTCACTGAACATTAAATCTCACCAAATGAGGGTAAATCCATCCTCATCATCGTACCCACTCATTCTACTCCACACCTGAACATAGCCATTATATATTAACAACTTACCCTCATATCTCAATCTCTGTACCTTGACCCGTTAAGCCTTTACCCTCAATTGGGGATGTTGAAGATTATGTATTCCTTACGTCATCCAATCCTAAAACCGAACTTCGCTCTCCTTGATAATCTGTACCTTATCCCCTGATAACCAGAAACTTCTATGCTTAAATTCTGACAGACTGCTCCTACTCCATCCAGCCCTTGATCCTGCTGCAGCCTGCTTCCATGCTAGCCAGCCCGTTCCAGCTCCTGTCTCAGCTGGCCGCCCAGCGAGTCTGACACCTGTCCTCCTTTCTTCTGTACTTCAGATGGAATTCCATCTTTTCCTGTAGCCATTCCTTGTGCTAGGAGGTTACTGACTTTACAGACGGTTCTATATCAAGATCTTTGGTAATCTGGAGATCTCATTTGGTGCTGCTTCAGAAACAGTGGTTTCACATGAACAGAGTTCCTGAGAGAGTTCCACCTGGCATTGCATCTCTTTGCTTCTGTCGATGATGTCCCCAATAAGAGATTTGAGTGGGGCAGTTTTCTTGGCTGAAGGACCTATTGATTTGATAGTCTGTTAGGGCTTTTCCATGGTTAGCTGCTTTGACTCCGCAATGCTGAGCAAGAAATGTTGAAGTCTAAGCAAAAAAATGTTTAATTTGAATTTTTTTAAAAAATGCAGACACATTTTCATTGATCACAGGCTTTAAATCAATCAGCATGTTACTATCCCTTTAAAATGTGCCCTTCACAACCGCTCACAGATTTAACGTCACATAGTACTCACCGTCAGCAAACAGCCAGCAAAGACAGTGAATCCCTGTGCATGCAGCTGCTTTGCCAAGGCATGTCCAAAGCCTTTGTCACAGCCTGTTATTAGCACTGCCTTCCCGTCAACCTGTGCAGGGGAAGCAAGCATTTAGCGGGAGTGGACACATTCTGTGATAGCAAGAGCTATTACAATGTTGCAGAAGCCCATTAAAATTACAATACATAGCAACGGTGCAGCTCGCAGCCCCACTAGCAGGCTTAGCACACGTTAATATGATTTTAGTAGGGATACTGGCTACACCATATGTCAACAAGCCCTAAATTGTTTTGAAGTTGTCCTGATTCTACCCCGCCCCTTGCACTGCCATTTACACTCATGCACAGTGAGAGACATTACCAGACTCGGAACCCTCTACACATTTATATCATTGGCAGCATTTCACACTCACTGTGCACAGCCGTAAATGACACCACCAGCTGCAAGGCACAATGGGCCTGACTCTGCTGTCACGCTGATTTTACACCAGTCTAACTCCACTGACTTTCTCCCGGTTTGCACCAGCGTAATTGAGATCAGAATGTGGGCACTTTTGTCCAGAAATGCAATAAGCTCTCTCTGGAAAATGCACTGTACAACCCATCTCACAATACATGCTTCCATTCTAACAAGAAAACCAGAGTATTGATGCTACAATCACACTGACAACAGTTCCCTTTTTAAAAAGTAAATCAATGTAGAGAGACAGAAAAAGGCAGCAAAATTTCAGACACCAGCAAAAAGAGATGACACTAAAATTCCACATAACACAAACTCATCGAGTAGGCTGGACACAGCAGTGATACTGTTATTGCTCCCCATCAGGATGGACACAAAAGTTGCTCATGTATGTGTGAAGAGCAAGTGCAAAACTAAAATAATAAGAACGAATCACAAAGATTAACCTGCGTTTAATGTATAAACAGACCTGTGAATTCTGATTCACATGTTCAAAATGGAAGCAACTTGTCCATTATTGCTGCAATATAGGCAGGGCCGGCTCCAGCTTTTCGGCCGCCCCAAGCAAAAAAAAAAAAAAAGAAATAATAAAAAAAATGGCCGCCACCGAAGTGCCGAAGCAAAAAAAAACAAAAAAACCACGCCGCCTCAGAATCCCCTGACTGCCGGTCCCTACAGGGCGCCGCCCCAGGCACGCACTTGGCCGTCTGGTGCCTGGAGCCGGCCCTGAATATAGGCAAGATAGAATCATAAAACGTAGGTCTGGAAGGGCCCTTGAGAAGTCACCTAGTCGAGCCCATGCACTGAGGAAGGACCACGTAAACCTAGACTAACCCTGTCAGGTGTATGTCCAACCTGTCCTTAAAGCCCCCAGCGATGGGGATTCCACAACCTCCCTTAGAAGCCTCTTCCAGATAGGGTGACCAGATGAGAAGACCCGAAAATCGGGACTTCCCACCCGAAGCTGTTGAGCAAAAAAAAAAATGGAAGAGCCTCTTCCGCCGGAACTTGTTGAGCAAAAAACAAACAAAAAACGGAATCTAACCTATCTAATCTAAATCTCCCTTGCTGCTGATTAAACCCATCACTTCTTTCCTACCTTCAGTGGACATGGAGACCAACTGACCACTGTTCTCTGTATAACAGCCCTTAAAATATCTGAAGACAGTTATCAGATACCCCCTCAGTCTGCTTTTCTCAAGACTAAACATGCCCAGTATTTGTAACCTTTTCTCATCAGTCAGTTTTTCTAATCGTTTGATAATTTCTGTGGAATATTTTCCTTACTTAATGATATTTTAGAGTGATTCAACAGGGCATGCAAGAATGCAGAATGTATATTAGCAGGTCTTTTTAATACCCTGTAAAGTCCAACTTGCCACTGCATGAACACGTAATCTGGCTTTAGGTACTCTACTGGTATTATCTTTTTCCAATGGGTGGGTAAACCGACACACAATGATTCAATGTCTTGCCTAATGTCATAAGAACGGCCATACTGGGTCAGACCAAAGGTCCATCTAGCCCATTATCCTGTCTTCTGACAATGGCCAAGGCCAGGTGCCCCAGGGGGAATGAACAGAACAGATAATCATCAAGTGATCAATTCCTTGTCGCCCATTCCCAGCTTCTGGCGAACAGAGGCTAGGGACACCAGTCCTGCCCATCCTGGCTAATAGTCATTGATGGACCTATCCTCCATGAATTTATCTAGTTCTTTTTCAAACCCTGTTATGGTCTTGGCCTTCACAACATCCTCTGGCAAGGAGTTCCAGAGGTTGACTGTGCGTTGTGTGAAGAAATACTTCCTTTTATTTGTTTTGAACCTGCTCCCTATTAATTTTATTTGGTGACCCCTAGTTCTTGTGTTATGAGAAGTAGTAAACAACACTCCCTTATCTACTTTCTCTACAACAGTTATGATTTTATAGACCTCAATCATCTCTCTCCTTAGCCATCTCTTTTCCAAGCTGAAAAGTCCCAGTCTTATTAATCTCCCCTCATATGGCAGTTGTTCCATACCCCTAATAATTTTTGTTGCCCTTTTCTGCACCTTTTCCAATTCCAAGTCCAGTAAGCCAGTGGTAATTCTGAGAACAGAACCCATAAGTCCTTAAACACACAATCTTATGCTCTAACCCAGGGATCTCAAACTCAAATTACCACGAGGGCCACATGAGAACTAGTAAATTGGCCCAAGGGCCGCATCACTGAAACCTCTTCATACCATGATACAAAAGTATAGTCAAAAATGAAAAAAAATGAAGAGTAATATAGTATTCTATTAAAAGTTAATGTATTAACTTTTTAAAAACTATAATGCAAAGAGGGGTTTTAATAAAATATAAACACTCAGTAATGTTTGGAGCTTGGCTGCCAGTGGAGTCGGCGCCTATGGCAGGCTGCAGGAAATAACTCCGTGGGCCGCATGTGGCCCGCGCGGCACGTGTTTGAGACCCCCTGCTCTAACCCCTAGGACATACTACCTCCCCCTCTGACTGAACTCCCTGTCTCCTATTCTGTTCATCATGGTACTGTCAGTTATGTGAAACAATTAAACTTTAAAGTTTAAGTGAGCCAGCAACACTAAACTGTGTGTCCTGTGTTTATGGCTGTAATGTTCTGTATCTCTCCAAGCTGAAGCTAGGGCTGTATAACATGGAGTTTGTATAGGCTTCCTTGAGGCACTCTCTTTCAGACGATAATGCTATACAATAAAAAAAAAAAGAGTAAGAGGAAGCAATAAGAAACTTAGGTTTAAAATGTCTCTGGGGAGTGGCTTGCAACCCAGTATTCCCTGTGTTATGCTACAAGAGACAGTTTCTGGAATAAGTGCCTCGCACTCCGGCAACTTGTCCAGCTGTCCCTTCCAGATAACATGGAGCCAATTGCTCATGCTCCTATTTTTTGTTTTTGCTGATGTATGTATCAATAATAAGGTAAGAGGCTTAATGTGGAAGGACTACAGTGTGATAAGGATCAGATCATAAACAGGAGCAGGCAGAGCAGAAAGTGATAAGGGAATGAGTTACATCCCATCCTTTACCCACTGGAGGTGTTGTTGGTTTTACAAGCTCATTTAAAGACAGTAATGATCTTAAATTTAAGATATGCTTGAAGCAAGTTGCAGGCACAAACCATGATATGAAAGGCAAAAGGGAAATAAGAATTTAAATATATAAGGCTTGATTCTGTTCCCACTGACACTGAGTCAGCCCCAGTATGAATCACTCTGTGGAAGCTTATCATGGCCATCTCTACTCACCTCCAACACTACACTCCTCCCCTCTCCCTCCCTGGGGTCAGAATGGCTCATCCCTCTCCCCACTGTATGTCAGCTCTGTTCCAGAAAGTTCAGGAACCAAATGGAGGATGGCCAGTTCTTGTCACTTCCAGGGCTATTCTGGAGCAGAGCAAGAGGGAACAAAAAGAGCCACAGCTAATCGTAATCAGGTCCCCTATCAGCAAATCTTACCAGGGAGCAGATCAGCTGAGGGAAACAAAGGAAAATCCATAACATCAGTTTTTAAGAGCTGGGCAGTTGTTTTGCTTCCTCCAGTAACAAAATAAGCGAGAAATAAAACAAAGCAAATGAAAGCACTTTAACGAACCTCTCTTAACTATATCTGCCTCTGGGGAAAATCTACGGAATAGATTTAACATATAAAACTTGCCAATAGCGTTTACTATTATCCTACTTGCCAGTAATGAAACGATTGACAGCAAGGGAGCTGCTTGTGTGCAGGAGCTGCAGAACCCAGTCGCAGGAGTGGTGTCACTTTAGTAGGTGCCCTGTCACTCAGGGAGGAGCCGGTGATCTCATGATGATCCCATCTCTAGCTTTATCATCTTCTGGCACGTGGCTGGTGGGTACATTATCCAAGGGCAAGAGTCCCCATCCCCAAAGCACTCCACTATACTGAAGGGGGATAAGCTGCCCTGCTCTGTGAGGGGCAGGCTAGATCAGACCTAACAGGTCTTTTCCATCTCCAGTTCCTACAGTTCTGTAAGGCAGTGGCTCTCAACCAGGGATGCATGTATCCCTTGGGGTACACAGAGCTCTTACAGGAGGTACATCAACTCATCTAGAAATTTGCCAAATTTTACAACAGGCTACATAAAAAGTACTAGTCAAGTCAGTACAAACTAAAATTTCATACAATGGCGTGTTTATACTGCTCTGTATACTATACATTTCAGTGTAAGTACAATAGTTATATTCCAATTGATTTATTTTATAATTATATGGTAAAAATGAGAAAGTAAGGAATATTTTAATAATATGCTGATGCACTTTTGTATTTTTATGTCTGATTTTGTAAGCAAGTAGTTTTGAAGTGAGGTGAAACGTGGGGTACACAAGACAAATCAGACTCCTCAAAGGGGTACAGTAGTCTGGAAAGACTGAGAACCACTGCTGTAAGGGACACTCCTCAGCCTATGACGTGACAAACTAAACTGCTGCCTAGTTAATGAGACAGAGAGAGAGAGAGACAGACCGACCACGTTACCTCACATGGCAGGTTCTATTCTCCTCTCGCCTCCGGACAAGCTCACCTTCGTTCTACTTTGGGATCTCTGCTTTGAGGTGAACGGACCTGGGCCTGGCTCAGTGACACTGGTAGGACATGTGCCTGCATCCAGCTGGCAGAACAGATCAGTGAAGGTGGACTGCTAATAGCAACAACAGCCCATCGAGAAGGGGTGTTTGTGGTAACGCACTAGGCTGGGACTCAGGACTTTCAATGTGTGGCTCTGCCACAGATTCCGTGTGACCTGCGGCTAATCACTTAGTGGCTCTGTGCCTCAGTTTCCTCCATCTAAAATGGAGACAGTAGCACTGCCTGGCCTCACAGGGTGCTGTGAGCATAATAAATACATTAATGACTGAGAGGTATTTGGATACTACTGGGATATATAAGTACTTAGATGCGCTACACACACATCTCCCAGCGTTTGTGTACAAGTAATTTGTTTGTGTGAGCAAACACCATGAGCACACATACACAGTGTTTGCACACCCATCCAGAGTTCTGGCTGTGCAAATGTACATCTTTCAAAATATCACTGTGTAAATACCACATGTTCCCGCTCCTTATTCTGTCTCATAGAAAGACTGCGCATAAGATATTCAAATGGCCATCACCCAAGCAGCGCCCCTCAACATTTTAAAATCAGGTTAACTGAGGCCTTGTCTACACTACAGGGGAAATTCGATCTAAGCTATGCAGTTTGAGTTACATGAATAGTGTAACTCAAATCGACGTAGCTTAGATCTACTTACCGTGGGGTCCATACTATGCGATGTCGACGGGAGATGTTTTCCCGTCGACTCCCCCTACTCTTCTCCATCCAGTGGAGTACAGGACGAGTGGAGTACATGACGGGAGAGCACTTGGCGGTCGATATAGCGGGTCTTCACTAGACCCGCTAAATTGACCGCTGATGCACTGATCACCGCTCTTTGACCCCCCTCCCCCCAGTAAGTGTAGACAAGTCCTGAGTGCTTGCAAACGTGAAGGTCCCACAGCCCTGAGTAGAGCAGGCAGATGTAGCATGGTTGGTAGGCAGAAGCTCAGGAATGAGAATCAGGACACAGCCCTGACACCGAGTTGCTGGAATGACCTCAGGCAAATCACTTAGCCTCTCCATGCCTCAGTTTGTCCCTCTGTGAAATGGAGATAATACTAGTTAGCTGCAGCTCAAAGGATGGTGAGGCTTCTTTCACCAATATTTGTACAGTGATTGGAGACAGCCGGTGTTACAGACTCATAGTTCTGCCAGCGCACCTTGGAGCTGCTGACATGCTGGAACACAGAACTCTTGGCTTTGTGATGGCTTTGGTGGGACGACTCAGTGACATCACGCGTGCTAGCTTACTAATCTATACACACAGCACTGCTATATCTAGCTGATATTTTCCACAAAGGCAAGTTGTGTGTCTAAGTTCATTACAATGAATATTCACTTAAACCTGCACCCACATCAGCACATTTACAGTTTACTTATTTTTCTCAAAAAAGGGTCTGATTTTCTTTAAAATAAGTTGTACAATTTCCACACACACAAAATTAGACCCACTGATTGCAACAGAGGCAAAGTTAAGCAAAGTAGCTAGATAACCTCAGCCTTTCCAGATAATTTGAGAACCCGCACACACTTGTCTAGATGTTTTCCTATTCCCTCTCTCGCTGTCATGTGTTTTTCAAGGTCCCATCCCCTGTGAACCCGTCCTTGACACCCTCCTTATTATCTGGTGCAGCATGGATTCATTTTAAGTTCAAAACAAGCAGTTACAATACTGAACTTTGTCTGTTCCATCAACAAACCCTTAATTTCACACTGCTTTACC
The DNA here is from genome assembly GCA_033296515.1 of Macrochelys suwanniensis. Classification (NCBI taxonomy): domain Eukaryota; kingdom Metazoa; phylum Chordata; order Testudines; family Chelydridae; genus Macrochelys; species Macrochelys suwanniensis. The sequence goes on along the minus strand of CM065783.1, from coordinate 559,369 downwards.
AGGCACTTCCATCTTAGTAATGGAACCGTTTCAAATGTACCATAATACTGAGGCAACTTCACAAAATATGAACCAATCTGGATTATAACTACTGAGAGAAGATCCAGAGTCTGGTAACATTCCTCTGCTGAATTCTGAGCCCCCCTCTGAGTTGCAGATTTTTCTAATGTTCTTGATAATATGAATTAGCAAGTAACAGTGTGGTGCTGCTTTGAGAAGTTTCTGAGTAAAAACAATCTCTTTTTGCTCAGGAGGTCTGCTCCCTCTGTAGGGGGGCTGGAACAATGTGTGTAGTGGGGGTGCGGAGAGCCATTGAACCAAACTATAAACGCTATGATGGAAACCACTTCAAGTCATGGGGTGCGGCAGCACCCCCAGAACGCTTAGTTCCAGCATCTATGTCCCTCTGTGTATTCAGCCAGATTTACTGATCTCAGAGACACAAACCAGATTTACTCCTCTTGGCCATGGCTAGTAGAGCATGGGCTGGGTTCTCACACTGGGGACTGCACACGCTGCATGAAAATGCAGTGAGGATTGGGGTCTGTGGACTCCTGGCAGCAAAGGAAGAGGGGCCTATTTTATACATTTTCTGACAAGTTCAATATGTACAAGTGGCAGGTCTTCAGTTTCCTAAAAACATAAGTGTGTTTCTCTTCATTGAGGAACACAGGAATCGCCAGCCTCGATCAGGCCTGAGGCCTATCTAGCCCAATATCCTACCTCTGACAGGGGCTTGCACCACCCGAGCGGGGGGGCGGGGCACTGCTAGAGCCATGAGCCATTCAGGTTTCTGTGCTCACAGTCCTTGGTCTGTTTGCTGAAGATAGTTTCACTAACCCAGGGCAATTGAGGTGATGGGTTTTGTGGACCCTGAACTGAGATCACCAAATTCCTCCCCCATAGGCACCACACAGTGCAAATATGGACGCTGCATGAGAACAAGTTCACACACCCATCTCGTGGGCCTGGTTCTCTAATGTTTCATTAATACAGTTCTGTGAAGCCCAGGATGCAACAAAGGAAAACAGTCCTTGCATAGGCTCAGTTTTCATCAGTTCTACTCTCCTAGTGGGTAGAAGCCAAGAAGTAAAGTCATCGGGCACCAGGTAGAAGTATGTTACTGTAATTGACGTCTGGGCTGGTTCATATTAGCATTAACTCCAAAAACAGGGGGGCAGATCTCCACTGCGTGGGATTACAAATCCCTCTTTCGGTACATATGGTTCTGCTCTCCATGATTAACCACTTCCTGAGCTAGCTGCTGAGATAATCCTTCTTTTACTTGAGTGGAAATCATTAGAGCTGTGTCAGCACTTCATAGAATCATAGAATATCAGGGTTGGAAGGGACCTTAGGAGGTCATCTAGTCCAACCCCCTGCTCAAAGCAGGACCAATCCCCAATTTTTGCCCCATATCCCCAAATGGCCCCCTCAAGGATTGAACTCACAACCCTGGGTTTAGCAGGCCTAAGCTCAAACCACTGAGCTATCCCTCCCCCCTGGGAAATATCCCACCCTCTTCTACCCTCTGACTCCATCACCTCAACCAAGCTTCACAATCATCATTGTTGTGTATAGTATTAAATTGGTTGTTTAAAACTTATACTGTGGGGGTGTGTGTACACATAGAATCATAGAATCTCAGGGTTGGAAGGGACCTCAGAAGGTCATCTAGTCCAACCCCCGCTCAAAGCAGGACCAACCACAATTAGATCATCCCAGCCAGGGCTTTGTCAAGCCTGACCTTAAAAACCTCTAAGGAAGGAGATTCCACCACCTCCCTAGGTAACCCATTCCAGTGCTTCACCACCCTACTAGTGAAAAAGTTTTTCCTAATATCCAACCTAAACCTCCCCCTCTGCAACTTGAGACCATTACTCCTTGTTCTGTCATCTTCTACCACTGAGAACAGTCTAGATCCATCCTCTTTGGAACCCCCTTTCAGGTAGTTGAAAGCAGCTATCAAATCCCCCCTCATTCTTCTCTTCTGCAGGCTAAACAATCCCAGTTCCCTCAGCCTCTCCTCATAAGTCATGTGCTCCAGCCCCCTAATCATTTTTGTTGCCCTCCGTTGGACTCTTTCCAATTTAGCCACATCCTTCTTGTAGCGTGGGGCCCAAAACTGGACACAGTACTCCAAATGAGGCCTCACCAGTGCCGAATAGAGGGGAATAATCACGTCCCTCGATCTGCTGGAAATGCCCCTACTTATACAGCCCAAAATGCCGTTAGCCTTCTTGGCAACAAGGGCACACTGTTGACTCATATTCAGCTTTTCGTCCACCGTAACCCCTAGGTCCTTTTCTGCAGAACTGCTGCCCAGCCATTCGGTCCCTAGTCTGTAGCAGTGCATGGGATTCTTCCGTCCTAAGTGCAGGACTCTGCACTTGTCCTTGTTGAACCTCATCAGATTTCTTTTGGCCCAGTCCTCTAATTTGTCTAGGTCCCTCTGTATCCTGTCCCTACCCTCCAGCGTATCAACCACTCCTCCCAGTTTAGTGTCATCTGCAAACTTGCTAAGGGTGCAGTCCACACCATCCTCCAGATCGTTGATGAAGATATTGAACAAAACCGGCCCCAGCACCGACCCTTGGGGCACTCCACTTGATACCGGCTGCCAACTAGACATGGAGCCATTGATCACTACCCGTTGAGCACGACCATCCAGCCAGTTTTCTATCCACCTTACCGTCCATTCATCCAGCCCATACTTCCTTAACTTGCTGGCAAGAACACTGTGGGAGACTGTATCAAAAGCTTTGCTAAAGTCAAGAAATAGCACATCCACTGCTTTCCCCTCATCCACAGAGCCAGTTATCTCATCATAGAAGGCAATTAGGTTAGTCAGGCATGACTTGCCCTTGGTGAATCCATGCTGACTGTTCCTGATCACTTTCCCCTCCTTTAAGTGGTTCAGAATTGATTCCTTGAGGACCTGTTCCATGATTTTTCCAGGGACTGAGGTGAGACTGACTGGCCTGTAGTTCCCCAGATCTTCCTTCTTCCCTTTTTTAAAGATGGGCACTACATTAGCTTTTTTCCAGTCATCCGGGACCTCCCCCGATTGCCATGATTTGTCAAAGATAATGGCCAATGGCTCTGCAATCACATTGGCCAACTCCTTTAGCACCCTCGGATGCAGTGCATCCAGCCCCATGGACTTGTGCTCGTCCAGCTTTTCTAAATAGTCCCAAACTACTTCTTTCTCCACAGAGGGCTGGTCACCTCCTCCCCATACCGTGCTGCGGAGTGCAGCCGCCTGGGAGCTGACCTTGTCTGTGAAGACAGAGGCAAAAAAAGCATTGAGTACACTAGCTTTCTCCACATCCTCTGTCACTAGGTTCCCTCCCTCATTCAGCAAGGGGCCCACACTTTCCTTGACTTTCTTCTTCTTGCTCACATACCTGAAGAAACCCTTCTTGTTACTCCTAACATCTCCGGCTAGCTGCAACTCCAAGTGTGATTTGGCCTTCCTAATTTCACTCCTGCATGCCTGAACAATATTTATATACTCCTCCCTGGTCATTTGTCCAATCTTCCACTTCTTGTAAGCTGCTTTTTTGTGTTTAAGACGAGCAAGGATTTCACTGTTAAGCCAAGCTGGTCGCCTGCCATATTTACTTTTCTTTCTACACATCGGGATGGTTTGTTCCTGCAACCTCAATAAGGATTCTTTAAAATACAGCCAGCTTTCCTCGACTCCTTTCCCCCTCATGTTATTCTCCCAGGGGACCTTGCCCATCAGTTCCCTGAGGGAGTCAAAGTCTGCTTTTCTGAAGTCCAGGGTCTCTGTTCTACTGCTCTCCTTTCTTCCGTGTGTCAGGATCCTGAACTCAACCATCTCATGGTCACTGCCTCCCAGGTTCCCATCCACTATTGCTTCCTCTACTATTTCCTCCCTGTTTGTGAGCAGCAGGTCAAGAAGAGCTTTTCCCCTAGTTGGTTCCTCCAGCACTTGCACCAGGAAATTGTCCCCTACACTTTCCAAAAACTTCCTGGATTGTCTGTGCACCGCTGTATTGCTCTCCCAGCAGATATCGGGGTGATTAAAGTCACCCATGAGAACCAGGGCCTGTGATCTAGTAACTTCTGTTAGTTGCTGGAAGAAAGCCTCGTCCACCTCATCCCCCTGGTCTGGTGGTCTGTAGCAGACTCCCACCACGACATTACCCTTGTTGCTCCCACTTCTAAATTGAATCCAGAGACTCTCAGGTTTTTCTGCAGTTTCATACTGGAGCTCTGAGCAGTCATACTGCTCTCTTACATACAACGCAACTCCCCCACCTTTTCTGCCCTGCCTATCCTTCCTGAACAGTTTATATCCATCCATGACAGTACTCCAATCATGTGAGTTATCCCACCAAGTCTCTGTTATTCCAATTACATCATAATTCCTTGACTGTGCCAGGACTTCCAGTTCTCCCTGCTTGTTCCCCAGGCTTCTTGCATTTGTGTATTTCTTCCATCACTGCATTTGCATTTCTTCCATCACTGAGGTTAGAATGTGGCTGTAAATAAAGGAGCATTCACTCTAGGCTGGACCGTAGCACATAATGTAAGTTGCACTAAAGGGCTGCAGCTAATGGACAAATGGAGGAAACCTGCACATTGTTGTGCTATGTGAAGTGCTAACAGCTGTGGTAGCTGCACCCTGAGCAGGATTGCCTCCTTGCACAGTGCGCTGACCTGGGTCCTCCCAGACATGGAGAGACCTGCGACCGCTGCACTCTTCATGGGCTGCAAAGGGCAGCCCAGGGCAACTGTGAAAGCACTGGAGTGAGCTGTGATCTTGGGGAAAGATCAGCAACAAGCCCTTGGGACTGGCTGCCCATTGGCACTTCCAGCCTGTGGCCAAGGTTTTCGGGCTGTGGCCTGGGGTTCTCGGGGCCCTATGGGCAGCTGGGGAAGGGACCTATTAGAAGGCCCCTCTCCCACATAACTAGAGTACATCTGTACTCAGCGGTAATAGACGCGCTGCTCAATCCCACCAGCTCGTCCACGTGCCGAGGGTTCAGAACTAACCAGGTTGTGCTTGCTGCCAGGGAATATGAGGGGACTGAGGAATCAGCACACAACGTCCCAGGACAAGGCTAACGCTCTGATTGTCGCATGACCCATCTCAGGTCACAGACGTGAAGAGGAAGAACGTCCAGACGTGTTTGTGTGACCCAGCATGAGCAGGGAGAAGGAAGGAGCTGAGGCCAGGGCAGAACAGCAGGGCCGTTCCTGTGCTGCAGGGATGGTGAAATCCTCGAGTGCCCAGCCTAGTGTGGCTCCAGGGCTAATTATATTTATTCTAGCCCGTATGATTGACTGTTCTGTGCAATTCCAGTAGCAGTGGGGACCAGCACAGACCGGTCTGACAGCAAGGCCAGGACTCTGTGCAGAGCTGCAAAGACCGAACGCTCTGTTTGGCAGTGGTGCGTTTCTCGTAGGAATCCTAGAGACAGCTGAGTTACTGCTGCTTGTCAGGCATGCTAAGAGAACTCAGAGGCTGGGTCCTACTGCCATTGAAGTCAATGGCAAGGCTCCCATTGGTTTCAGTGGCTAGGGATCCGGCCGTATGCGGCAGAAGCCAGGAACAGCAGCGTAAATACAGCAGTGCCCTCAGGAAAATCTTAGAAATTCGGTGGCAATTTGCTTGGTGTCAGCTGCAAACAGCCAGATTTCACTGCACAGTCTGATCCTGGGGAATGATTCCAACCGTCCTTTAATACCACGACCGACACTTAGGAGGTGGTTAGTACATGTATCTCAAAGGCACCTGAAATGCAAGTGTTCCTTGTAAGGGCAGCACCATTATTTCAAATGGTGGCTGCATGTCCCCTCTCTCTCTCCAGGCAGTTACAGACCAGGGCTAAACAGAGCCTCTGAAATCTGCTCTAGGAATTATTGTGGGGAAGTTCTATGGCCTGTGTTATCCAGGAGGTCTGACTAGATGATCACAATGGTCCTTTCTGGCCTTGGAATCTGTGAATCTATAATTCCACTGCTGTTAGTGTCGTTACTCCTGATTTACGCTGGTGTGAGAGAAGAGTTGGGTTAAAGTAGCTTTTCAGTGTCAGTTAAACAAAACCTAAAGAGTCTAAAGATTGAAAGACACAAATAAAAGATTAATGGAAGTGAACCTTGAGAGGAAAGGAAGGGAGAACAGGGAATGGGCAGAGGAGGAAGGTGGAGTTACTGTGAAGGATTCCTTGGTCTTGCCCTTCAGTTTTTACCCTTCCCTGCAGTGTTTCTCCTAAAGTTCTTTTTTAAAAAGATGAGCCAGAACTAGAAATGAGCTCCGTTTCACATGTGTGGGTCCCATCCGCTCCCTGGGGGTCCGCACATGTGTGGGTCCCTGCCCCTCTCATTGAAGCAGGTATACAGGGTTACTGCCCTGGGAACTGCGGGACACCAGTGGGCTGGGGCCGGCTGCAGACGAGGGGTGCAGCGCAGGGTTAGCTGGAGACAGGGCAGGGGGTGCGGGGCTGGCCGGAGGCAGGGCAGGGGGTGTGGGGCTGGGCAGGGTAGGGGGCGCGAGGGGGGGTGTGGGGCTGGCCGGAGGCAGGGCAGGGGGTGTGGGGCTGGGCAGGGCAGGGGGTGCGGGGGGGGGGGGGGTGCGGGGCTGGCCGGAGGCAGGGCAGGGGGTGCGGGGCTGGCCGGAGGCAGGGCAGGGGGTGCGGGGCTGGCCGGAGGCAGGGCAGGGGGTGGTGGGGTGCGGGGCTGGGCAAGGGGTGCGAGGGGGGGTGCGGGGCTGGGCCGGGCAGGGGGTGCGAGGAGGGGTGCGGGGCTGGGCCGGGCAGGGGGTGCGAGGGGGGGTGCGGGGCTGGGCCGGGCAGGGGGTGCGAGGGGGGGTGCGGGGCTGGGCAGGGGGTGCGGGGGGTGCAGGCGGGGCTGGAGGCAGGGCAGGCGGGGCTGGAGGCAGGGTAGGGGCTGGTGGGGTGCGGGGCTCGGCAAGGGGTGCGAGGAGGGGTGCGGGGCTGGAGGCAGGGTAGGGGGTGCGGGGGGTGCAGGCGGGGCTGGAGGCAGGGTGGGGGGTGCAGGGGGTGCAGGCGGGGGCTGGAGGCAGGGTGGGGGGTGCGGGGGGTGCGGGGCTGGGCAGGCGGGGCTGGAGGCAGGGTGGGGGGTGCGGGGGGGTGCGGGGGGTGCAGGCGGGGCTGGAGGCAGGGTGGGGGGTGCGGGGGGTGCGGGGCTGGGCAGGCGGGGCTGGAGGCAGGGTGGGGGGTGCGGGGGGTGCGGGGGGTGCAGGCGGGGCTGGAGGCAGGGTGGGGGGTGCGGGGGGTGCGGGGCTGGGCAGGCGGGGCTGGAGGCAGGGTGGGGGGTGCGGGGGGGTGCGGGGGGGTGCAGGCGGGGCTGGAGACAGGGTAGGGGGTGCGGGGCTGGCCGGAGGCAGGGCAGGCGGGGCTGGAGGCAGGGTAGGGGCTGGTGGGGTGCGGGGCTCGGCAAGGGGTGCGAGGAGGGGTGCGGGGCTGGGCAGGCGGGGCTGGAGGCAGGGTGGGGGGTGCGGGGGGGTGCGGGGCTGGAGGCAGGGTGGGGGGTGCGGGGGGGTGCGGGGGGGTGCAGGCGGGGCTGGAGGCAGGGTAGGGGGTGCGGGGCTGGCCGGAGGCAGGGCAGGCGGGGCTGGAGGCAGGGTAGGGGCTGGTGGGGTGCAGGGCAGGGGGTGCGAGGAGGGGTGCGGGGCTGGAGGCAGGGTGGGGGGTGCGGGGCTGGGCAGGCGGGGCTGGGCAGGGGGTGCGGGGGGGTGCGGGGCTGGGCAGGCGGGGCTGGAGGCAGGGTGGGGGGTGCGGGGGGGGTGCGGGGCTGGAGGCAGGGTGGGGGGTGCGGGGGGGGTGCAGGCGGGGCTGGAGGCAGGGTAGGGGGTGCGGGGCTGGCCGGAGGCAGGGCAGGCGGGGCTGGAGGCAGGGTAGGGGCTGGTGGGGTGCAGGGCAGGGGGTGCGAGGAGGGGTGCGGGGCTGGAGGCAGGGTGGGGGGTGCGGGGCTAGGCAGGCGGGGCTGGGCAGGGGGTGCGGGGCTGGGCAGGCGGGGCTGGAGGCAGGGTGGGGGGTGCGGGGGGGGTGCGGGGCTGGAGGCAGGGTGGGGGGTGCGGGGGGGTGCAGGCGGGGCTGGAGGCAGGGTAGGGGGTGCGGGGCTGGCCGGAGGCAGGGCAGGCGGGGCTGGAGGCAGGGTAGGGGCTGGTGGGGTGCAGGGCAGGGGGTGCGAGGAGGGGTGCGGGGCTGGAGGCAGGGTGGGGGGTGCGGGGCTGGGCAGGCGGGGCTGGGCAGGGGGTGCGGGGGGGTGCGGGGCTGGGCAGGCGGGGCTGGAGGCAGGGTGGGGGGTGCGGGGGGGTGCGGGGCTGGAGGCAGGGTGGGGGGTGCGGGGGGGTGCAGGCGGGGCTGGAGGCAGGGTGGGGGGTGCGGGGGGGTGCGGGGCTGGGCAGGCGGGGCTGGGCAGGGGGTGCGGGGGGGTGCGGGGCTGGGCAGGCGCGGCTGGAGGCAGGGTGGGGGGTGCGGGGGGGTGCGGGGCTGGGCAGGCGGGGCTGGGCAGGGGGTGCGGGGGGGTGCGGGGCTGGGCAGGCGGGGCTGGAGGCAGGGTGGGGGGTGCGGGGGGGTGCGGGGCTGGGCAGGCGGGGCTGGAGGCAGGGTGGGGGGTGCGGGGGGGTGCGGGGCTGGAGGCAGGGTGGGGGGTGCGGGGGGGTGCAGGCGGGGCTGGAGGCAGGGTGGGGGGTGCGGGGGGGTGCGGGGCTGGGCAGGCGGGGCTGGGCAGGGGGTGCGGGGGGGTGCGGGGCTGGGCAGGCGGGGCTGGAGGCAGGGTGGGGGGTGCGGGGGGGTGCGGGGCTGGGCAGGCGGGGCTGGGCAGGGGGTGCGGGGGGGTGCGGGGCTGGGCAGGCGGGGCTGGAGGCAGGGTGGGGGGTGCGGGGGGGTGCGGGGCTGGGCAGGCGGGGCTGGAGGCAGGGTGGGGGGTGCGGGGCTGGAGGCAGGGTGGGGGGTGCGGGGCTGGGCAGGCGGGGCTGGGCAGGGGGTGCGGGGGGGTGCGGGGCTGGGCAGGCGGGGCTGGAGGCAGGGTGGGGGGTGCGGGGCTGGAGGCAGGGTGGGGGGTGCGGGGCTGGGCAGGCGGGGCTGGGCAGGGGGTGCGGGGGGGGTGCGGGCTGGGCAGGCGGGGCTGGAGGCAGGGTGGGGGGTGCGGGGCTGGGCAGGCGGGGCTGGGCAGGGGGTGCGGGGGGGTGCGGGGCTGGGCAGGCGGGGCTGGAGGCAGGGTGGGGGGTGCGGGGGGGTGCGGGGCTGGGCAGGGGGTGCGGGGGGGTGCGGGGCTGGGCAGGCGGGGCTGGAGGCAGGGTGGGGGGTGCTGTGGGCTGGGGGCTGGGCAGGGTGGGGGTGCGGGGCTGGGCAGGCGGGGGCTGGAGGCAGGGTGGGGGGTGCGGGGCTGGAGGCAGGGTGGGGGGGTGCGGGGCTGGGCAGGCGGGGTCTGGGCAGGGGGTGCGGGGGGGGTGCGGGGCTGGGCAGGCGGGGCTGGAGGCAGGGTGGGGGGTGCGGGGCTGGAGGCAGGGTGGGGGGTGCGGGGCTGGGCAGGCGGGGCTGGGCAGGGGGTGCGGGGGGGTGCGGGGCTGGGCAGGCGGGGCTGGAGGCAGGGTGGGGGGTGCGGGGCTGGAGGCAGGGTGGGGGGTGCGGGGCTGGGCAGGCGGGGCTGGGCAGGGGGTGCGGGGGGGTGCGGGGCTGGGCAGGCGGGGCTGGAGGCAGGGTGGGGGGTGCGGGGCTGGAGGCAGGGTGGGGGGGTGCGGGGCTGGGCAGGCGGGGCTGGGCAGGGGGTGCGGGGGGGTGCGGGGCTGGGCAGGCGGGGCTGGAGCAGGGTGGGGGGGTGCGGGGCTGGAGGCAGGGTGGGGGGTGCGGGGCTGGGCAGGCGGGGCTGGGCAGGGGGTGCGGGGGGGTGCGGGGCTGGGCAGGCGGGGCTGGAGGCAGGGTGGGGGGTGCGGGGCTGGAGGCAGGGTGGGGGGTGCGGGGCTGGAGGCAGGGTGGGGGGTGCGGGGCTGGGCAGGCGGGGCTGGGCAGGGGGTGCGGGGGGGTGCGGGGCTGGGCAGGCGGGGCTGGAGGCAGGGTGGGGGGTGCGGGGCTGGAGGCAGGGTGGGGGGTGCGGGGCTGGGCAGGCGGGGCTGGGCAGGGGGTGCGGGGGGGTGCGGGGCTGGGCAGGCGGGGCTGGAGGCAGGGTGGGGGGTGCGGGGCTGGAGGCAGGGTGGGGGGTGCGGGGCTGGGCAGGCGGGGCTGGGCAGGGGGTGCGGGGGGGTGCGGGGCTGGGCAGGCGGGGCTGGAGGCAGGGTGGGGGGTGCGGGGCTGGAGGCAGGGTGGGGGGTGCGGGGCTGGGCAGGCGGGGCTGGGCAGGGGGTGCGGGGGGGGTGCGGGGCTGGGCAGGCGGGGCTGGAGGCAGGGTGGGGGGTGCGGGGCTGGAGGCAGGGTGGGGGGTGCGGGGCTGGGCAGGCGGGGCTGGGCAGGGGGTGCGGGGGGGTGCGGGGCTGGGCAGGCGGGGCTGGAGGCAGGGTGGGGGGTGCGGGGGGGTGCGGGGCTGGAGGCAGGGTGGGGGGTGCGGGGGGGTGCAGGCGGGGCTGGAGGCAGGGTGGGGGGTGCGGGGGGTGCGGGGCTGGGCAGGCGGGGCTGGAGGCAGGGTGGGGGGTGCGGGGGGGTGCGGGGGGTGCAGGCGGGGCTGGAGGCAGGGTGGGGGGTGCGGGGGGGTGCGGGGCTGGAGGCAGGGTGGGGGGTGCGGGGGGGTGCAGGCGGGGCTGGAGGCAGGGTAGGGGGTGCGGGGCTGGCCGGAGGCAGGGCAGGCGGGGCTGGAGGCAGGGTAGGGGCTGGTGGGGTGCAGGGCAGGGGGTGCGAGGAGGGGTGCGGGGCTGGAGGCAGGGTGGGGGGTGCGGGGCTGGGCAGGCGGGGCTGGGCAGGGGGTGCGGGGGGGTGCGGGGCTGGAGGCAGGGTGGGGGGTGCGGGGGGGTGCAGGCGGGGCTGGAGGCAGGGTGGGGGGTGCGGGGGGGTGCGGGGCTGGGCAGGCGGGGCTGGGCAGGGGGTGCGGGGGGGTGCGGGGCTGGGCAGGCGGGGCTGGAGGCAGGGTGTGGGGTGCGGGGGGGTGCGGGGCTGGGCAGGCGGGGCTGGGCAGGGGGTGCGGGGGGGTGCGGGGCTGGGCAGGCGGGGCTGGAGGCAGGGTGGGGGGTGCGGGGGGGTGCGGGGCTGGGCAGGCGGGGCTGGAGGCAGGGTGGGGGGTGCGGGGGGGTGCGGGGCTGGAGGCAGGGTGGGGGGTGCGGGGGGGTGCAGGCGGGGCTGGAGGCAGGGTGGGGGGTGCGGGGGGGTGCGGGGCTGGGCAGGCGGGGCTGGGCAGGGGGTGCGGGGGGGTGCGGGGCTGGGCAGGCGGGGCTGGAGGCAGGGTGGGGGGTGCGGGGGGGTGCGGGGCTGGGCAGGCGGGGCTGGGCAGGGGGTGCGGGGGGGTGCGGGCTGGGCAGGCGGGGCTGGAGGCAGGGTGGGGGGTGCGGGGGGGTGCGGGGCTGGGCAGGCGGGGCTGGAGGCAGGGTGGGGGGTGCGGGGGGGTGCGGGGCTGGAGGCAGGGTGGGGGGTGCGGGGGGGTGCGGGGCTGGAGGCAGGGTGGGGGGTGCGGGGGGGTGCGGGGGGGTGCAGGCGGGGCTGGAGGCAGGGTGGGGGGTGCGGGGGGGTGCGGGGCTGGGCAGGCGGGGCTGGAGGCAGGGTGGGGGGTGCGGGGGGGTGCGGGGCTGGGCAGGCGGGGCTGGAGGCAGGGTGGGGGGTGCGGGGCTGGAGGCAGGGTGGGGGGTGCGGGGCTGGGCAGGCGGGGCTGGGCAGGGGGTGCGGGGGGGTGCGGGGCTGGAGACAGGGTGGGGGGTGCGGGGCTGGAGGCAGGGTGGGGGGTGCGGGGCTGGGCAGGCGGGGCTGGGCAGGGGGTGCGGGGGGGTGCGGGGCTGGGCAGGCGGGGCTGGAGGCAGGGTGGGGGGTGCGGGGCTGGAGGCAGGGTGGGGGGTGCGGGGCTTGGGCAGGCGGGGCTGGGCAGGGGGTGCGGGGGGGTGCGGGGCTGGGCAGGCGGGGCTGGAGGCAGGGTGGGGGTGCGGGGGGGTGCGGGGCTGGGCAGGCGGGGCTGGGCAGGGGTGCGGGGGGGTGCGGGGCTGGGCAGGCGGGGCTGGAGGCAGGGTGGGGGGTGCGGGGCTGGAGGCAGGGTGGGGGGTGCGGGGCTGGGCAGGCGGGGCTGGAGGCAGGGTGGGGGGTGCGGGGCTGGGCAGGCGGGGCTGGGCAGGGGGTGCGGGGGGGTGCGGGGCTGGGCAGGCGGGGCTGGAGGCAGGGTGGGGGGTGCGGGGCTGGAGGCAGGGTGGGGGGTGCGGGGCTGGGCAGGCGGGGCTGGGCAGGGGGTGCGGGGGGGTGCGGGGCTGGGCAGGCGGGGCTTGGAGGCAGGGTGGGGGGTGCGGGGCTGGAGGCAGGGTGGGGGTGCGGGGCTGGGCAGGCGGGGCTGGGCAGGGGGTGCGGGGGGGTGCGGGGCTGGGCAGGCGGGGCTGGAGGCAGGGTGGGGGGTGCGGGGCTGGAGGCAGGGTGGGGGGTGCGGGGCTGGGCAGGCGGGGCTGGGCAGGGGGTGCGGGGGGGTGCGGGGCTGGGCAGGCGGGGCTGGAGGCAGGGTGGGGGTGCGGGGCTGGAGGCAGGGTGGGGGGTGCGGGGCTGGGCAGGCGGGGCTGGGCAGGGGGTGCGGGGGGGTGCGGGGCTGGGCAGGCGGGGCTGGAGGCAGGGTGGGGGGTGCGGGGCTGGAGGCAGGGTGGGGGGTGCGGGGCTGGGCAGGGGGTGCGGGGGGGTGCGGGGCTGGGCAGGCGGGGCTGGAGGCAGGGTGGGGGAGGCGGGGCTGGAGGCAGGGTGGGGGTGCGGGGCTGGGCAGGCGGGGCTGGAGGCAGGGTGGGGGGTGCGGGGGGGTGCAGGCGGGGCTGGAGGCAGGGTGGGGGGTGCGGGGGGTGCGGGGCTGGGCAGGCGGGGCTGGAGGCAGGGTGGGGGTGCGGGGGGGTGCGGGGCTGGAGGCAGGGTGGGGGTGCGGGGGGGTGCAGGCGGGGCTGGAGGCAGGGTGGGGGGTGCGGGGGGGTGCAGGCGGGGCTTGGAGGCAGGGTAGGGGGTGCGGGGCTGGCCGGAGGCAGGGCAGGCGGGGCTGGAGGCAGGGTGGGGGGTGCGGGGCTGGAGGCAGGGTGGGGGTGCGGGGCTGGGCAGGCGGGGCTGGGCAGGGGGTGCGGGGGGGTGCGGGGCTGGGCAGGCGGGGCTGGGCAGGGGGTGCGGGGGGGTGCGGGGCTGGGCAGGGGGGGCTGGAGGCAGGGTGGGGGGTGCGGGGGGGTGCGGGGCTGGAGGCAGGGTGGGGGGTGCGGGGGGGTGCAGGCGGGGCTGGAGGCAGGGTGAGGGGTGCGGGGGGTGCGGGGCTGGGCAGGCGGGGCTGGAGGCAGGGTGGGGGGTGCGGGGGGGTGCGGGGGGTGCAGGCGGGGCTGGAGGCAGGGTGGGGGGTGCGGGGGGGTGCAGGCGGGGCTGGAGGCAGGGTGGGGGGTGCGGGGGGGTGCAGGCGGGGCTGGAGGCAGGGTAGGGGGTGCGGGGCTGGCCGGAGGCAGGGCAGGCGGGGCTGGAGGCAGGGTGGGGGGTGCGGGGCTGGAGGCAGGGTGGGGGGTGCGGGGCTGGGCAGGCGGGGCTGGGCAGGGGGTGCGGGGGGGTGCGGGGCTGGGCAGGCGGGGGCTGGAGGCAGGGTGGGGGGTGCGGGGCTGGGCAGGCGGGGCTGGAGGCAGGGTGGGGGGTGCGGGGGGGTGCGGGGCTGGGCAGGCGGGGCTGGAGGCAGGGTGCAGGGCGGGGGGTGCGGGGCTGGAGGCAGGGTGGGGGTGCGGGGGGTGCGGGGGGGTGCAGGCGGGGCTGGAGGCAGGGTAGGGGGTGCGGGGCTGGCCGGAGGCAGGGCAGGCGGGGCTGGAGGCAGGGTGGGGGGTGCGGGGCTGGAGGCAGGGTGGGGGGTGCGGGGCTGGGCAGGCGGGGCTGGGCAGGGGGTGCGGGGGGGTGCGGGGCTGGGCAGGCGGGGCTGAGCAGGGTGGGGGGTGCGGGGCTGGAGGCAGGGTGGGGGGTGCGGGGCTGGGCAGGCGGGGCTGGGCAGGGGTGCGGGGGGGTGCGGGGCTGGGCAGGCGGGGCTGGAGGCAGGGTGGGGGGTGCGGGGCTGGAGGCAGGGTGGGGGGTGCGGGGCTGGGCAGGCGGGGCTGGAAGCAGGGTGGGGGGTGCGGGGGGGTGCGGGGCTGGAGGCAGGGTGGGGGGTGCGGGGGGGTGCAGGCGGGGCTGGAGGCAGGGTGGGGGGTGCGGGGGGTGCGGGCTGGGCAGGCGGGGCTGGAGGCAGGGTGGGGGGTGCGGGGGGGTGCGGGGCTGGAGGCAGGGTGGGGGGTGCGGGGGGTGCAGGCGGGGCTGGAGGCAGGGTGGGGGGTGCGGGGGGTGCGGGGGGGTGCAGGCGGGGCTGGAGGCAGGGTAGGGGGTGCCGGGCTGGCCGGAGGCAGGGCAGGCGGGGCTGGAGGCAGGGTGGGGGGTGCGGGGCTGGAGGCAGGGTGGGGGGTGCGGGGCTGGGCAGGCGGGGCTGGGCAGGGGGTGCGGGGGGGTGCGGGGCTGGGCAGGCGGGGCTGGAGGCAGGGTGGGGGGTGCGGGGCTGGAGGCAGGGTGGGGGGTGCGGGGCTGGGCAGGCGGGGCTGGGCAGGGGGTGCGGGGGGGTGCGGGGCTGGGCAGGCGGGGCTGGAGGCAGGGTGGGGGGTGCGGGGCTGGAGGCAGGGTGGGGGGTGCGGGGCTGGGCAGGCGGGGCTGGAAGCAGGGTGGGGGTGCGGGGGGGTGCGGGGCTGGAGGCAGGGTGGGGGGTGCGGGGGGGTGCAGGCGGGGCTGGAGGCAGGGTGGGGGGTGCGGGGGGTGCGGGGCTGGGCAGGCGGGGCTGGAGGCAGGGTGGGGGGTGCGGGGGGGTGCGGGGCTGGAGGCAGGGTGGGGGGTGCGGGGGGGTGCAGGCGGGGCTGGAGGCAGGGTGGGGGGTGCGGGGGGTGCGGGGGGGTGCAGGCGGGGCTGGAGGCAGGGTAGGGGGTGCGGGGCTGGCCGGAGGCAGGGCAGGCGGGGCTGGAGGCAGGGTGGGGGGGTGCGGGGCTGGAGGCAGGGTGGGGGGTGCGGGGCTGGGCAGGCGGGGCTGGGCAGGGGGTGCGGGGGGGTGCGGGGCTGGGCAGGCGGGGCTGGGCAGGGGGTGCGGGGGGGTGCGGGGCTGGGCAGGCGGGGCTGGAGGCAGGGTGGGGGGTGCGGGGGGGGTGCGGGACTGGAGGCAGGTGGGGGGTGCGGGGGGCAGGCGGGGCTGGAGGCAGGGTGGGGGGTGCGGGGGGTGCGGGGCTGGGCAGGCGGGGCTGGAGGCAGGGTGGGGGGTGCGGGGGGGTGCGGGGGGTGCAGGCGGGGCTGGAGGCAGGGTGGGGGGTGCGGGGGGGTGCAGGCGGGGCTGGAGGCAGGGTGGGGGGTGCGGGGGGGTGCAGGCGGGGCTGGAGGCAGGGTAGGGGGTGCGGGGCTGGCCGGAGGCAGGGTGGGGGGTGCGGGGCTGGAGGCAGGGTGGGGGGTGCGGGGCTGGGCAGGCGGGGCTGGGCAGGGGGTGCGGGGGGGTGCGGGGCTGGGCAGGCGGGGCTGGAGGCAGGGTGGGGGGTGCGGGGCTGGAGGCAGGGTGGGGGTGCGGGGCTGGGCAGGCGGGGCTGGGCAGGGGGTGCGGGGGGGTGCGGGGCTGGGCAGGCGGGGCTGGAGGCAGGGTGGGGGGTGCGGGGCTGGAGGCAGGGTGGGGGGTGCGGGGCTGGGCAGGTGGGGCTGGGGAGGGGGTGCGGGGGGGTGCGGGGCTGGGCAGGCGGGGCTGGAGGCAGGGTGGGGGGTGCGGGGGGGTGCGGGGCTGGGCAGGCGGGGCTGGAGGCAGGGTGGGGGGTGCGGGGGGGTGCGGGGCTGGGCAGGCGGGGCTGGAGGCAGGGTGCAGGGCGGGGGGTGCGGGGCTGGAGGCAGGGTGGGGGGTGCGGGGGGTGCGGGGGGGTGCAGGCGGGGCTGGAGGCAGGGTAGGGGGTGCGGGGCTGGCCGGAGGCAGGGCAGGCGGGGCTGGAGGCAGGGTGGGGGGTGCGGGGCTGGAGGCAGGGTGGGGGTGCGGGGCTGGGCAGGCGGGGCTGGGCAGGGGGTGCGGGGGGGTGCGGGGCTGGGCAGGCGGGGCTGGAGGCAGGGTGGGGGGTGCGGGGCTGGAGGCAGGGTGGGGGGTGCGGGGCTGGGCAGGCGGGGCTGGGCAGGGGGTGCGGGGGGGTGCGGGGCTGGGCAGGCGGGGCTGGAGGCAGGGTGGGGGGTGCGGGGCTGGAGGCAGGGTGGGGGGTGCGGGGCTGGGCAGGCGGGGCTGGAAGCAGGGTGGGGGGTGCGGGGGGTGCGGGGCTGGAGGCAGGGTGGGGGGTGCGGGGCTGGAGGCAGGGTGGGGGGTGCGGGGCTGGGCAGGCGGGGCTGGGCAGGGGGTGCGGGGGGGTGCGGGGCTGGGCAGGCGGGGCTGGAGGCAGGGTGGGGGGTGCGGGGCTGGAGGCAGGGTGGGGGGTGCGGGGCTGGGCAGGCGGGGCTGGGCAGGGGGTGCGGGGGGTGCGGGCTGGCAGGCGGGCTGGGCAGGGTGGGGTGCGGGCTGGAGCAGGTGGGGGGTGCGGGCTGGAGGCAGGGTGGGGGGTGCGGGGCTGGGCAGGCAGGGGCTGGCGGGGGTGCGGGCTGGGCAGGCGGGGCTGGGCAGGGGTGGGGTGCTGGGCAGGCGGGCTGGAGGCAGGGTGGGGGGGCGGGGCTGGGCAGGCGGGGCTGGAGGCAGGGTGGGGGGTGCGGGGGGGTGCGGGGCTGGGCAGGCGGGCTGGAGGCAGGGTGCAGGGCGGGGGGTGCGGGGCTGGAGGCAGGGGGGGGGTGCGGGGGGTGCGGGGGGTGCAGGCGGGGCTGGAGGCAGGGTAGGGGGTGCGGGGCTGGAGGCAGGGTGGGGGGTGCGGGGCTGGGCAGGCGGGGCTGGGCAGGGGGGTGCGGGGGGGTGCGGGGCTGGGCATGCGGGGCTGGAGGCAGGGTGGGGGGTGCGGGGCTGGAGGCAGGGTGGGGGGTGCGGGGCTGGGCAGGTGGGGCTGGGAGGGGGTGCGGGGGGTGCGGGGCTGGGCAGGCGGGGCTGGAGGCAGGGTGGGGGTGCGGGGGGGTGCGGGGCTGGGCAGGCGGGGCTGGAGGCAGGGTGGGGGGTGCGGGGGGGTGCGGGGCTGGGCAGGCGGGGCTGGAGGCAGGGTGCAGGGCGGGGGGTGCGGGGCTGGAGGCAGGGTGGGGGGTGCGGGGGGTGCGGGGGGGTGCAGGCGGGGCTGGAGGCAGGGTAGGGGGTGCGGGGCTGGCCGGAGGCAGGGCAGGCGGGGCTGGAGGCAGGGTGGGGGGTGCGGGGCTGGAGGCAGGGTGGGGGGTGCGGGCTGGGCAGGCGGGGCTGGGCAGGGGGTGCGGGGGGGTGCGGGGCTGGGCAGGCGGGGCTGGAGGCAGGGTGGGGGGTGCGGGGCTGGAGGCAGGGTGGGGGGTGCGGGGCTGGGCAGGCGGGGCTGGGCAGGGGGTGCGGGGGGGTGCGGGGCTGGGCAGGCGGGGCTGGAGGCAGGGTGGGGGGTGCGGGGCTGGAGGCAGGGTGGGGGGTGCGGGGCTGGGCAGGCGGGGCTGGAAGCAGGGTGGGGGGTGCGGGGTGGGGTGCGGGGCTGGAGGCAGGGTGGGGGGTGCGGGGCTGGAGGCAGGGTGGGGGGTGCGGGGCTGGGCAGGCGGGGCTGGGCAGGGGGTGCGGGGGGGTGCGGGGCTGGGCAGGCGGGGCTGGAGGCAGGGTGGGGGGTGCGGGGCTGGAGGCAGGGTGGGGGGTGCGGGGCTGGGCAGGCGGGGCTGGGCAGGGGGTGCGGGGGCGGTGCGGGGCTGGGCAGGCGGGGCTGGAGGCAGGGTGGGGGGTGCGGGGCTGGGCAGGCGGGGCTGGGCAGGGGGTGCGGGGGGGTGCGGGGCTGGGCAGGCGGGGCTGGAGGCAGGGTGGGGGGTGCGGGGCTGGGCAGGCGGGGCTGGAGGCAGGGTGGGGGGTGCGGGGGGGTGCGGGGCTGGAGGCAGGGTGGGGGGTGCGGGGCTGGAGGCAGGGTGGGGGGTGCGGGGCTGGGCAGGCGGGGCTGGGCAGGGGGTGCGGGGGGGTGCGGGGCTGGGCAGGCGGGGCTGGAGGCAGGGTGGGGGGTGCGGGGCTGGAGGCAGGGTGGGGGGTGCGGGGCTGGGCAGGCGGGGCTGGGCAGGGGGTGCGGGGGGGTGCGGGGCTGGGCAGGCGGGGCTGGAGGCAGGGTGGGGGGTGCGGGGCTGGAGGCAGGGTGGGGGGTGCGGGGCTGGGCAGGCGGGGCTGGGCAGGGGGGTGCGGGGGGTGCGGGGCTGGGCAGGCGGGGCTGGAGGCAGGGTGGGGGGTGCGGGGCTGGAGGCAGGGTGGGGGGTGCGGGGCTGGGCAGGCGGGGCTGGGCAGGGGGTGCGGGGGGGTGCGGGGCTGGGCAGGCGGGGCTGGAGGCAGGGTGGGGGGTGCGGGGCTGGGCAGGCGGGGCTGGAGGCAGGGTGGGGGGTGCGGGGGGGTGCGGGGCTGGGCAGGCGGGGCTGGAGGCAGGGTGCAGGGCGGGGGTGCGGGGCTGGAGGCAGGGTGGGGGGTGCGGGGGGTGCGGGGGGGTGCAGGCGGGGCTGGAGGCAGGGTGGGGGGTGCGGGGCTGGGCAGGCGGGGCTGGAGGCAGGGTGGGGGGTGCGGGGGGGTGCGGGGCTGGGCAGGCGGGGCTGGAGGCAGGGTGGGGGGTGCGGGGCTGGGCAGGCGGGGCTGGAGGCAGGGTGGGGGGTGCGGGGCTGGAGGCAGGGTGGGGGGTGCGGGGCTGGGCAGGCGGGGCTGGGCAGGGGGTGCGGGGGGGTGCGGGGCTGGGCAGGCGGGGCTGGAGGCAGGGTGGGGGGTGCGGGGCTGGAGGCAGGGTGGGGGGTGCGGGGCTGGGCAGGTGGGGCTGGGGAGGGGGTGCGGGGGGGTGCGGGGCTGGGCAGGCGGGGCTGGAGGCAGGGTGGGGGGTGCGGGGGGGTGCGGGGCTGGGCAGGCGGGGCTGGAGGCAGGGTGGGGGGTGCGGGGGGGTGCGGGGCTGGGCAGGCGGGGCTGGAGGCAGGGTGCAGGGCGGGGGGTGCGGGGCTGGAGGCAGGGTGGGGGGTGCGGGGGGTGCGGGGGGGTGCAGGCGGGGCTGGAGGCAGGGTAGGGGGTGCGGGGCTGGCCGGAGGCAGGGCAGGCGGGGCTGGAGGCAGGGTGGGGGGTGCGGGGCTGGAGGCAGGGTGGGGGGTGCGGGGCTGGGCAGGCGGGGCTGGGCAGGGGGTGCGGGGGGGTGCGGGGCTGGGCAGGCGGGGCTGGAGGCAGGGTGGGGGGTGCGGGGCTGGAGGCAGGGTGGGGGGTGCGGGGCTGGGCAGGCGGGGCTGGGCAGGGGGTGCGGGGGGGTGCGGGGCTGGGCAGGCGGGGCTGGAGGCAGGGTGGGGGGTGCGGGGCTGGAGGCAGGGTGGGGGGTGCGGGGCTGGGCAGGCGGGGCTGGAAGCAGGGTGGGGGGTGCGGGGGGGTGCGGGGCTGGAGGCAGGGTGGGGGTGCGGGGCTGGAGGCAGGGTGGGGGGTGCGGGGCTGGGCAGGCGGGGCTGGGCAGGGGGTGCGGGGGGGTGCGGGGCTGGGCAGGCGGGGGCTGGAGGCAGGGTGGGGGGTGCGGGGCTGGGCAGGCGGGGCTGGGCAGGGGGTGCGGGGGGGTGCGGGGCTGGGCAGGCGGGGCTGGAGGCAGGGTGGGGGGTGCGGGGCTGGAGGCAGGGTGGGGGGTGCGGGGCTGGAGGCAGGGTGGGGGGTGCGGGGCTGGGCAGGCGGGGCTGGGCAGGGGGTGCGGGGCTGGGCAGGCGGGGCTGGAGGCAGGGTGGGGGGTGCGGGGCTGGGCAGGCGGGGCTGGAGGCAGGGTGGGGGGTGCGGGGGGGTGCGGGGCTGGGCAGGCGGGGCTGGAGGCAGGGTGCAGGGCGGGGGGTGCGGGGCTGGAGGCAGGGTGGGGGGTGCGGGGGGTGCGGGGGGGTGCAGGCGGGGCTGGAGGCAGGGTAGGGGGTGCGGGGCTGGAGGCAGGGTGGGGGGTGCGGGGCTGGGCAGGCGGGGCTGGGCAGGGGGTGCGGGGGGGTGCGGGGCTGGGCATGCGGGGCTGGAGGCAGGGTGGGGGTGCGGGGCTGGAGGCAGGGTGGGGGGTGCGGGGCTGGGCAGGTGGGGCTGGGGAGGGGGTGCGGGGGGGTGCGGGGCTGGGCAGGCGGGGCTGGAGGCAGGGTGGGGGGTGCGGGGGGGTGCGGGGCTGGCAGGCGGGGCTGGAGGCAGGGTGGGGGTGCGGGGGGGTGCGGGGCTGGGCAGGCGGGGCTGGAGGCAGGGTGCAGGGCGGGGGGTGCGGGGCTGGAGGCAGGGTGGGGGGTGCGGGGGGTGCGGGGGGGTGCAGGCGGGGCTGGAGGCAGGGTAGGGGGTGCGGGGCTGGCCGGAGGCAGGGCAGGCGGGGCTGGAGGCAGGGTGGGGGGTGCGGGGCTGGAGGCAGGGTGGGGGGTGCGGGGCTGGGCAGGCGGGGCTGGGCAGGGGGTGCGGGGGGGTGCGGGGCTGGGCAGGCGGGGCTGGAGGCAGGGTGGGGGGTGCGGGGCTGGAGGCAGGGTGGGGGTGCGGGGCTGGGCAGGCGGGGCTGGGCAGGGGGTGCGGGGGGGTGCGGGGCTGGGCAGGCGGGGCTGGAGGCAGGGTGGGGGGTGCGGGGCTGGAGGCAGGGTGGGGGGTGCGGGGCTGGGCAGGCGGGGCTGGAAGCAGGGTGGGGGGTGCGGGGGGTGCGGGGCTGGAGGCAGGGTGGGGGGTGCGGGGCTGGAGGCAGGGTGGGGGGTGCGGGGCTGGGCAGGCGGGGCTGGGCAGGGGGTGCGGGGGGGTGCGGGGCTGGGCAGGCGGGGCTGGAGGCAGGGTGGGGGGTGCGGGGCTGGAGGCAGGGTGGGGGGTGCGGGGCTGGGCAGGCGGGGCTGGGCAGGGGTGCGGGGGGTGCGGGCTGGGCAGGCGGGGCTGGAGGCAGGGTGGGGGGTGCGGGGCTGGAGGCAGGGTGGGGGGTGCGGGGCTGGGCAGGCGGGGCTGGGCAGGGGGTGCGGGGGGGTGCGGGGCTGGGCAGGCGGGGCTGGAGGCAGGGTGGGGGTGCGGGGCTGGAGGCAGGGTGGGGGGTGCGGGGCTGGGCAGGCGGGGCTGGGCAGGGGGTGCGGGGGGGTGCGGGGCTGGGCAGGCGGGGCTGGAGGCAGGGTGGGGGGTGCGGGGCTGGGCAGGCGGGGCTGGAGGCAGGGTGGGGGGTGCGGGGGGGTGCGGGGCTGGGCAGGCGGGGCTGGAGGCAGGGTGCAGGGCGGGGGTGCGGGGCTGGAGGCAGGGTGGGGGGTGCGGGGGGTGCGGGGGGGTGCAGGCGGGGCTGGAGGCAGGGTGGGGGGTGCGGGGCTGGGCAGGCGGGGCTGGAGGCAGGGTGGGGGTGCGGGGGGGTGCGGGGCTGGGCAGGCGGGGCTGGAGGCAGGGTGGGGGGTGCGGGGCTGGGCAGGCGGGGCTGGAGGCAGGGTGGGGGTGCGGGGCTGGAGGCAGGGTGGGGGGTGCGGGGCTGGGCAGGA